>OX388350.1:33797432-38797432 GCA_947579665.1 Sympetrum striolatum | reverse complement strand
TCGAGACCACAAAAGGAACGTAGATGTGCAGTAGTTGGCAATTTACGGTGTTGAAAAATTGAAGACTTCTGTATCAACGGCTGCATAAGAACCAGGGGACAGAAGTAGCGTCAGTTCGCTTTTTGTTATTGACTGTACATCCTTTCCATGCCACCTAGTTTGAAGTATTCTGAGTTAGTGTTACTTTTGCTCACCTTATGCTATCCGGATAAATAGAAACTATCCGTCCCGACTATCATACCAAAAATAGCTCTGATATCTCATTGGGGTAATCAAACTTTCTATTAAGGGGAAAAACCATGTTGCGCTTTTCTGCAAACCTTGGTAACAAGGGATAATTGATCAATTGAATTTCCATGGGTATTACGCGAAGAGCATACATACCAGTAATTATCTCGGTGTTATAACAGAAGAATGAATTATCCTCTTAAAATTCGATTCCATTAAAATTCCGATTGACTCAATTTTGCAGATTCGAATCCGGAATTAATTAACGAATCGCAGTTCCCTATGCATACATCTCTCGAAAGGGTACGTCGTCACTCATTATTCGGAAACGGGAATATCGGGAGGATGAGTTCTAGTTGTCCTTTGAGTTCAGTGTCTCACCGTCTCGGATGTTCTGTTTTTTGAGCAAGATTGGGATATTTTGCTGTTTTATGCTGCTATAAATATTGTAATTTAAACTTATTCTAATTACCTCTTCTTTTATTGTCAAAACTCGTGGAATAATAGTCAATACAAATACAAAAGAAACACCGATGTTCTAGAAAAGGGTAGAGGAGAGAGGGTTTTATAATAGTAACGCGTAGTAAAGAGCCTTTTTCGGCACCAGTGGGCGGAGCATTGACTACCTACCCCACCTCCGAATACCTTCACCTTTGGTATCTTCCCCTATGCAGTGAGTCTCCTCTATGCATAGCAATGTTGCCAAATTCTCTCAATTTGCAAAATCCCTAGGTTTGCGTATGGTATATTTTTAAGAGAAACAAGAGTACGATTAGCGAAAGCTGGCAGCTACGAGGAAGTTAAGGTCATATCATAAAGTACACCGGGCAAGGAGTGTGGGGGTATGCCCCTCCAAGGAGGGGATGCGAAAATTTTCGCGAAGGTATGCGACACTATTATAATTGATGTAATGAGGAATCGATAGAGGAGTTGGGCTGCTCATATATTGAAAGTGAAGTAACTTCTAAAGATTGTAATTGAGGGTAGAAGGGAACGGACAAGACTGAGGGGAAGACGAAGTTAAGAGATGTTAGATGGCATTAAGGGTGGGTGAGTTATCAAGCTATAAAAAAGTGCCACTGATTAGATAATATTGAGGCACCTGAACCTATCAACTTAGCCACCTTGAAATCCTTTGCAATAATTCTAATTTCGTGGACAATGTCCTAGTTTATACGAAAGATGTAGGACGTTTTTCAAGATTGTTAGGGAAACCTTTTCACATTTTATTTGATTCTGTCTTTTATCAATATTTGTCTATTCCATTCTTTTAACGTATTTTAAATATCTTATTTTATTATTATTGGTTCATTTTAGCATCTCTTTGACACCAAGTGTTTTGTGAGGTTTAGAAGATTGTTTGAAGCAGCAAATTAGATGTAAAATCAATTTCATTCGTGAAAAGGTGCAAAATGACCTCAGATATCGACGCGACTTTATAAAGATAATACTATTACTTCTATAACTTGAACCTGCCGAAGGGTTGGACACTAATGTATGTACGTAATAAGGAAAGATATACATGATTTTCGCAATGAAATACTGCGTTTGACATCTCGTCTCAGGCGGCAGAATGGCTCGACCCCGAGTATATGCATACATGGTCGTTCGAGTACACACACACACCATCGAGGCCTATAAATCTGCGCGTTCAGGCATTATTATCCTTTCTCCATCCCCTCCCGTATTTTCTTATTCATCCTCCTTTCTAATCCTTAACAATTACGCCTCCCAAAACACTCTCCACTGCCACCCTTCCTTCTCTTTATCGCCATCTCGATTCCTCTTCTTCCTCGACGTCTCCTCTCCTTCACTCCATTGATTTCTTTTTTCAGTCACCATTTTGGAGTGGGCACTCATCGACCCTTCCCCGCCTCCTCCATTCTTCTCTCCCGGCTCGGCATACTCCTCTTCCCCGGATAAAAATCTCTCCTCCCGACCATTTTGTGGTCCCTTTTCCTCTGTCCTCTCTCCCTTTCCACGCGGCTTTCTCCTCTCCCGCTTTCTCCCATCTCCGCACGGCTCATTTTGCATGTTGGGAGAACGTTTTCCCGCTTCCCACTTAAACAGCACTAACATTTGCGTCATAGTTGGCATATGGCATTGAAGAGTACGGGTGCTTTCATTGTCTGTGTGGTCAAGCGTCGCCGAATCGATTTGCATCATCGGACTGTTTTTTAACTCTACTACGAATCGAGTTTAGAGCGAGTCGAATCATCTGTGTATCAAGATTTTGTAGGCAGTGTAACTTTTCTGAATGTTCTTGAAAGACAGCTCAATTATTTTTATTTATATTATAAAGTTATATTTATGAATTTTGTTAAAAGATATTGTTAAATCTAATATATGTTCGTTGTTAAAAGCGTGACCTTTTCCTATTTGTCAATATAATATTGGGTGTAATGTGTAATAGAAATTTAGGAACCTCTGGAAAAGTAAGGGATTGCTTGACAGGGTGATGTACGGTGGGTTTCTACCCTGTGACCGCTACAGTAGCCGAGAATGTTTGTCATTAACCACGAAAAATCCATTAAAAATAGTTTAAAATTATATCTAAATTTCATTACTTAGTTGTTAGGCAAATATATACTATATGTTTGTAATCATTCCATGGGAATTGTTTATTTATAAATGATGTATTTTATATAAATTATGTTTATAACTTGTACAAATGTATGTAGGTAGAAAAGAACTCCCACTAGGCTAACAGCCAACCTGCAGTTTATGCCTTAATAATAATAATTAGCAGAGAAGCCGTTCGGTAAATGGAATTTTAGTTCCGGACACTGAAATTGCTAAATTTCTCTGGGAGTAATCCCTGTACAAGGATTATATTAAACATCACCCTTAATCAAACCTTATTGTAATGACATTTTGGAATAAAACCACTGATGCAGAGGGTTGCCACCTGGCCTGAAGGCCAACTTGAAACGCAAACTTAAATAATAATAATATAATCGTAGAATTAGTGCAGTTATTAAAATAAAATGTCAATGTTTCATGGGTTTATGAAATATAATTGCTGTTATAATATCGTACCTAAACTAAAATTGTTATGGTCGTTAATAATGCACACTTAATAAGAACGTCATACACTTGGTGAGAATGAAAACCGGTTATCGGAATGGAATAAATAACGGTTTTCGGTTTCGATTCATTTCAAGGATTTCAATTTTCGGCTCGAGTTCGGTTTTCACTCATGCAAAAATAAAGAATGTTTCAGCTTTCAGTTTCAGAACGGAGATACAGATTACAGTTTCCGGTTTCCATTCAGTTTCAAGGTTTTTAATTTTTCGGTTCTGTCTCGGCTCATTTTTGAAGATTTTAATATTTCGGCTCGGGTTTTACTGTTGCAAAAATAAAAGATATTTTCTCTTTTGGTATTCGGTTCGGTTCCGGTTCGATGCCCAACCTCCCTTTTTCTCATCATGCAAAAGCGCTCTTTCTCCGCCGGTCCTTCTGTATCCCCATTTATCCCTCTCCCGATTGCTTTCACTGCTTCTTCATTCACCCACACACCCCTTTGTTTTTCCTTCGGTCAGCCTCCACACAATGACTTCACCCTACTCCCATCCTCATTCCCACGTGTCCCTCTTTCTTTGCCGTTTTCTGCTTCTTTGTTTCCTCCCCGTTTATCCGATTCTCTCTCCATTACCTCCGTCCTTGCTCTCGTTTCCGAATAGCGCGGTCTCACCCCCTCTATTGCCACCCTTGAGCACATCAGCTTTATAAGACTATCAAATGAATATTTAGACTGCTTAAGTGATGCGTAGTTCATAATACATTTTAGGTAGTTTAGTTTAGTCATTTGTAGATAGTTTAGTGGATTTTAAGGCGTTTGCTCATTATTTCACACAATTAAATTTAAAAATGTCAACTTAATAAGAAGAGCAAATGAATATATATCATGATTTGAAGTAAAGAAAGAAATATTGGAACACAGCTGTTAATGAATTAGAGGTTTATAATCTCCAAAAGCCGTCTTCGTCGGCGTTCCTCTTCATACTTTTCGGTAGTCGGATAAAGCAAGAAAGGAATGCCGCTCTATAATTCTTCCCAAAGCCCTTTTCAATAGAAATGCTACCGTCCTCAGGGGTCATAAACTACTTACTTTTTAAGTTAGTCCAGTTTAGTGATTTGTAAAATTTTAAGTAGTTTTTATGGTGTTTGCTCATTATTTCACAAAGTTATATTTCAAGATATCAACATTATATGATGAGCAAGTGGTTATATAAATGCTAATAATTGCATAATGTGTTGTTTCTTGGATAGCTTTGTTTTGTGTGATGTAAAAAAGTTAAGTGTTATTCGATGTTTGCTCATCCTTTCTCACAATTCAGCTTCAAAGTATCAACTTTATAAGAACAGCAAGCGAGTGTAAAACATAATTTGTACGACGTTTAGCTTTTAAGATAGGATAGTTTAGTTAGGCGAAAAAAGGGTAAGCGGTATTTAAGCTCATTATTTCACATAATTACGTCTCAACGTATCAAATTTACAGGATGAGCTAGGGAATATGTAACTTAAGCAGAGTTTTTTTTTTAGATGATTATATTTATTCTTCTCAAGTAAGAGATGAAAATATATACAAACAAATACACTTCTATACATGAACGGATAGTTTTACTATAATATACACATACTTTTAAAGAATGAAGCTGGATGTTATGAAGTTTATAGTTTTTAGATGGTTCGACGTTCTTTCAAACAGTTACGGCTGAATATACGAACTTATGAAATCAGCAGGTGAATATGTCACCTTTTTGTATGATAATTAGTTTCTTAGACAGTTTAATTTTTTTTAGTTATAAGAAGTTAAATGGTTTCAAGACATTTGCTCATTCTCTCGCGTAAGTACTCTTACGAAGTGGCGACTTTATATGAGTATACAGCATACTTTTATGTGTGACAATTTTTTTTAAGACAGTTTAATTTAGTTATTTGTGAAACATTGGGTGATTTTTAAATTTTTGAACATTATTTTACGAAATTACACTTTAAATATCAGCTTCATGAGTTAAGAAAATGAATCTACAACGTAATTTGTATCACACGTAGTTTTAAAGATAGGTTAGTCATTGAAAACGTTCGGTGGTGTTGGGATTTTGTAACATTATCTCACACGGTTATGCTTGAATATGTAAGCTTTATGAAACCAGTTAACGAACATATATTTTGATATTGCTTACTTTTTAAGTCAGTTTAGCTTAGTTATTTCTAAAACGTTTATAATTGTTTAAAATTCTTGCTCATTCTTTCACAGAATTACGCCATTTCCCCGTTTCTCGATCTTCCGGCCTTCCCGCGTCCCGCCCCTCGAGGATCGATTTCTTTTTCATCTTCGCTTTTTTTACACTTCGGAGGGTATTTTTAGGACCCCTTTTTTCAGAGATTCAATATTTTTTCTTGCGACAATCGCTTCTTGTATATTTCCGGTGGGGTTGTTTCCATGGATGTTTTCGGCCGCAGATACATCGCTTATGAGCGTTCATTAAACGAGGGGTCCCTTAACTTTTTGGGGGAGGGTCCACACGAGTGGATGGGAGGGCCAGCGAATCGTTGTTTTATTTCCGATGGAATCATTCATGTCGTTCTCAAAGAAGGATAAGAGAATATTTTTTAATGCGTCAAATTGAACATTTAAATACATTAAATATTCTCTGCGCCGAGAAAGACCTTTTAAAGGCACAATTTTTAATATATAATAATTACGGAATAATTATTTTGTATTTATTTAATTCCCATTTTTTATCTTTAAATGTTCGGCAGCACAGTTTGATCTAAGATGAGACTTGAATCTTGCTCTGATGAAGACGTTTACTTGATGTCATTAGTCCTCATGACGATGTATAGAGAGTATCTTATAGTTTTAATGTGTAAATAGCTTTCATGATAGTCTGGAACCATCTACATTTAACGAATATGAATAAAATATTACAGATACGAATAGACTTTAAATCGCTGTTTTATATTTAACAAAAGTTCCTATATATTTGAATTACATAGTTTATATTACATATTTTAGCATTCGCTATTATTTACAGTGGTTTTGATAGCTACAGAAACGCTTATTGATTTACAAGAGCAAAACTCATAATTTATTAAATTCGTAAATAATTTAAGTTGGTCATAATTTTTTGGCACTTATCAGGATAATCACGTCTAAAAAGTGATTTTGAGTTACGGGTGTAGTTGATTCAACTCAACTGGTAACGTAAATACATATATCATGGCCACTTTATGGGTAATGAGAGAAAATCACCATAGTGATTTATACTCTTATACTTCCTTTTCATCCAAAAAATATTTATTTCAAAGTTAGTAGTTTTTACATATAAAGTGACCAAAATCGATACTTGTTCTAAATTACGTATCTTTCATCCCTTCTTAATTTACAACAAGAGTTCAAGTAAAAATTGAGTTTTAGTAAAAATTGTATTCAAGTCAAAAATCTTGAAGTCAAAATCGATACAGAAGAGTGTATTACATGAAAAAATTTTAAAAGCCTACCCTCAAAGATTCAATATTTTTTGATAAAAATGGATGAACCTGGTTGAACAACCTCTTTAGTGGCCTATAAGGGTACTTATACTTCCATATAAATAATGTATTTGATTTTATGAAGGTAATTTATACAGTGATCAGTGATATTGCTGTATAAGAATGGTAACCTTCGATCTAAATTTCTTTCTATCTGGCCGTAATTAAATGGAGATCTTCGAATCAATCTGAGGCCTCGTCTTGCTTGGAGAACCTTCAACTTTTTGGTGTTGCCCTGTCAAGCGGTTGATGCAGATTTTATCGCAAATTGACGAAGCGTCAAGGATTCTTCGTGGGAACTTAAAGTGACACCGTTATGGGAAATGCGGGGAAAGTTGCCGTAATATTACACAAATTATTTTTATTTAAGGAATGGTTTTACTGTCTCCTCTTCCAAATTTTTAGAAAAGAAGGACTGCTAATGAAAGTAATTAAAGGTAGAATCCTAGGGAAAAGGCAAAAGATATTAGATGACATCATGGGTGTGGTAAATTATCAAGAAATGCCTTTGGATAGGGAATATTAAAGCATATAGACCCACCGATTGGTAGAACACTTGTTGCGAGATTTCAAAGAAAGGTAAACTGATGTAGGAGGATACATTTTAAAGCTACCCGTAGCAGATTTGGAGATGCAGAATGAAAAGACTGTTGCCAATTTTTTCCATCCTATGTTATTCAATGCTATGCTATAATGCTTCCTATGCTTTGGAAGAAAATTTTATTGTCAGTTATTTCATCTTTCATCATACTCATTGTGTAATCATCAATACGAAGGTAAAGTAAATTCGTTATGAAAGAACGCGCTTATCATCTCTTGATCGCTCCAGTTATTCTTCGATTTGAAATAAGTACGTAATTTATTAAACGTCTTCAGGTTCTACCATAAGTTGTAAAAGTTGAACCTTTTATATACCCACGAATGGAGTGCTGTGCTTGTATTTCCTTTAATCCTATCTAAATTGCCGTTGGTCAGTGATTCTCTTTCTTTGCTAAGTTAAGAATGTGTTAAGTTGTTGCTTCTTAAAGTTTTATTTGTGATACCAATTTTTCCCGAATTTCATGAGAAAAAGTATTTTGAATAAATGTAAAGTTATATAGATTTGAAAAACATATAAAGAAAATATTACGTGAAATAAAATTTCTAGAATGAAAATACGAGGAAATAAATTGATTTAGAGGTATAGAATAGACAAAGAAAGATACCAGTAATAATTTGAAATACCTTATACTAAGAATAATGCTGATGATAGTGCAAGATAAACGTTCAATGATGTTGTTGGTACTATTTGGAGAGCTAAATATTGCATTACTTTTCAGCGGGTGAGCATTTCAGCGGTAAGGAAATTGAATAAAATTAGGTTAGAACGATATTTTCAATGAAAGAAAGAAATGGTGGTGATTCCTGATTCTCGTATCCTATAAAATTTCTTTTCTGAAGTCATTAAATGATTTGAAGCATCAAGTATGAAACATTTGCAATGCTTGAATTTCATTGTTGGGTAGCAATGCATAAATGTTGTCCTCAACGCATAGCGAAAAGAACCTCAAGGTTATATCCACTTAATCACGCAAAAAATTCCTTTGTAGTTGTTGTAAAGGCCTTCTCATGCACTGTATAACGTAATACGCTTGCATAATTTCCTCCGCCCCATCGTGAAAGTTGGGCGCGTTCAATTATAGCCCTACCCTCCAGCACGCACGTTATTGCAAGCCTGCCCATATGCATACAAGTTACACACCTTCCTCTTTACACACGAACCATGAATCTCCCTCCCTCTCCGTTATTTTCCTCTCCTCCATTCACTGCAAACACTTTCTTCTTTCTCTTCCCTCCAGACACGCCTCCCCACTGCGGGAGCACCCTCTCTCTCCACTTTTCAGCCTATTTCCTCTCTTTCCCGACGCCCTTCCTTATTTTCCCCCGGTTATGGCCTTGTATACAGCGCCGGAGCTTTTTTTCCGCTCGTCATCCCTTTTCCTTTATTCGTGTCCATAGGATTTTCGTGTAACGATCGGCCGATGCAGGCTAGCGTTACACCTGTATTCGGGGAAGAGCGGATTCTTCGAAAACATATCCTTGGAATAAAACTGCATGAACAAATATATCAATAAATAAGGTGACTATTAGATAAGAGCCTACTTTAATTTTTTATTTAATACATAGTTTATTTACACACAAGGTATCATGTACATTTGTAAGAAAATACAGTTATAGTTCAGGTCCTCTTAAGCCATGTATGGCTCGTCAAGAGGTGCCTTGATTTAGCACAAGTCTAGTAATGGATACCCATAAGAAATAATGTAAATATAAAATCATTTTCCAGGGAGAATGTCAACTGAAACAGTATGTGGCTCTATTAAAAACTTAACTAGTTGTTACATAATCATGTAAAAGTCATGTCCATATTATTCCCTTAAATTACAATAATTTCCCTGTTTATCGGCGTATAACGCGCACTTTTTTCCATACATTTATGCTATACCACGAAAAGTAATATCACCGTTTTTTCCATCTGTGTGAGTGTAAAGATTCTTAAGTCATAACCAACGCTAGACCTAATAACTGTTCAGTTTACAATGTAATTTTCAGCCTGATGGCTTTGAAGTGTACGCCGCTGGAGTGAATTCCTTGAGTGATTGTCAGGTTGAATCGGCTAGTAGATTTATTTAATAAAATTATAAATTTAAAATATTGGTATATGCAACAATTTAGTGT
This sequence comes from Sympetrum striolatum, assembly GCA_947579665.1. Classification (NCBI taxonomy): domain Eukaryota; kingdom Metazoa; phylum Arthropoda; class Insecta; order Odonata; family Libellulidae; genus Sympetrum; species Sympetrum striolatum. Next base: position 38,787,946 of record OX388350.1, on the reverse strand, counting down.
AGCCTGGAAGTATTTTGACGATACTTGTATTCAAGAAAACTTTTAAATAGAAATTTACCTCAAATAATTAAATTCATTTTCCGCAAATAAATTTCTCAAGTTCTTTCGCTCCTACTCACCACATGATACCGACAATTGCATTTCATACATTTAGTCATCTTTAGAAAGTAGTGTAATGCTTTGCATGCAACTGCGACATGGAAATGAACAACCGGGAGTGCTGGTTCTTTTCACCCTTCTGAGTATTCTGATTTTCTAAAATTTTTGGCATCACCGAAAGCCATGCGAGGCACAAAAAATAACAAATAGTAGTTACTATGGAATTTATTTAACGTTTGGCAAAGAAAAAATGAAATCCGACCTATAGCTACATTTTCACCATCTGTAGAATCTATACAAAGTTTTATAAAAAATCCAATTTTTTACCTCTCTCTCATGGAAAGCCTACACACGACGGTATACCGAAATTAGGAATAAAGTCAAAATGTTCTCGTTTCGAGTCTCTCAGTAGGATAAGGTTGCAAAGATGCAATGTATCTAGTAATGTCAGTCTCAGCATTACCGTTTCGGACTTTGGCTCACTTTTTGAAAATTGTTCCCATTCATCCGCTGGTCCGATTCTTCCCCCTCTTTTCTATTGTGAATTTTGAGTTTGTGAGTTGTCAATTTTGAGTTGATTTGATGAAAAGTATTATATTTATTTTCAACTCTCACTAACACTTACTTCCAATTTAATTTCAACAAGATGAAAAATGCGTTTCATACGCATTTTTCAGGTATTTTATTTTGAAAATATCTCGTTTTTTGAGAGCAACTTTCGCGACGCTTTTCAAAATGAGTTGGTCAAAACCCATGTGCGTGCTAATCTTTACATTCCAGTGCTGATCACATTTAAAATATTCAAATTTCCCACTTGAAATCACGGTGCGTGTTACACGCCGAAAAATTCGGTATCTTTCAAAAGATTCGTTTACGAAGGATTTGTGTGCATTTGATTTATTATCGAGGAAATGTAGTTTTCATTTACGTTTATCCTAAACATCTCAGTATTTTGGCCTTGGAACTAGTTTGGATTCACAAAGTTTTTATTATCCATACAGTTTAATATTCCCTTAGGTTAAATTAGAAACCCCTCTATAGATTTTAATCTTTGTCTTGTTTATGTTTCGCAGGAATAAGTATTTGAAGTAGTTCGCATATGGTGCGTGTTATTTATTTTCATAATCAATCTTAGAAATAGAAAAAATTCAGGTGGTAAGATTTATCCGACACAAAAACATTATAATACCTTATAGTATGTTAAAACATATATTCCTAAAGTCTTTTTTGCTTTTCGGGTAAGGTTTGAGAGCCTCTTCAGGTAACATATTCCAATCTTTTATCCCCCTATTTATAAAAGAATACTTCGCAGTATCCGTTCGTTGTTTCCTTAGCAAAGGAAATATTTATGACCCCCTCGAGCTACATAATGTGGTTCCTCTATCTTGTCCTTTAATTTTGCCCATGCCTCGCCTCCGTTTCTAACCTGGAAGATTCATACTAAATAACGACATATATATACGACGATGCGCGTTATACGACGATAAACACAGTAAAACTCGTTTTCGAAGAATGATTTCGGAGGATTTGTTTGCTCCCCCGTATTCCCTCGTTCTTTTCCTCCCCCGCCGACGCGATTAATTATTTATTCATTTTTAAACATGGTCGGAAATTGCAGAGCTTTGGTTTCCCCCCTGCGGTTCCCCTATCGATCCGGAGGTCGCAGCTTTTTGGCGGCGATGGAAGATACGTTCGGCCCTCGGCTATCGATCCACGGAATTCATTAACGGCCGCAGAGAAAATAAAGCAGAATAATCTTAGGTTTGGATTGAAAAATGTGTGGAACGTCCGAGCGTGGGGTGGGTCTTCCCCGGGTGGTGGAGATTTCGGTTCATTAATGGATTTGGATGTGTTAAGGAGAGCCGAGGAATGGCACGCGAGAATTTAATTTCCTCGTAATTGCTCCTCCGCTCCAGACGCTTTTGATTGATGGGATAATCCGATCTTAAAGACCACGAGTGAGGCTCCTCTTGCGTCGGTGTTGTCGTGGGAATGTTTCAATTTAATTTTGGAAGGATAATTTTTCGTTGTCTTTCCTGTATTGTAAATACTAGTGTATATTGTATAATACAACTGTGTTGTATAGGCTACACCTTGGTTTTTTGCGTATTTTGCTTTAGCCCTTTCAGACCCAGCATGATATATTGCACACCATTCTCAGTACTTATTATATATTATTCATATATAGGTATTAATTAAATATTTATTTTTATGGTTCTGCTTCTTCTATTTATTAATTTTACGCAACCCTGTATCAAAGGAGTCTCACAATTTGATTCATTGCTCATTGAATAACAAAAAAATCGTGTTACTTCAAAAATTATTTGTTTCTTCGTAGAAAATATTCCTTTCTGAAAGGGCTAATATCTATAAGATAAGAGTTTAATGAAAGATGGGGCTTCGGAGTCCCAACTTAACCCATTCAAAGCGTTTTTATTGTATTGTTTTGTATTACATGCATTGTATATTGTGTTTATCACGGTTTTTAGGAGATGTTGCTGATCTCATTATATTTTTTCCCTCTTTTTATATAATCTAGTCTTGTTATCTGTATGTTATGGAGCTACTGCTGTGTGTTTCAAGATATTCAAATAATAATTTATACTTCTATTTTTATTAAATTAACTAAACATTTTTAATAACCAAAGAAAAAGTTTAGCAACGTATCATAATCCGATCTTAAAGAGTACGAGTGAGGCCGCGCTTGCGTATGAATCTGTTTTTCTCGTGGGAATGTTTACATTTAATATCCTAGTGAAATTTATTCGTTGTCTTCTCTATAATCTGTGTCTATCAGTTTTTGCAATATTGTGCTATTATTATTGACCCTTTTTTTGGTTAAGCTAGGTTAGTGAAATTTGTGATATGGAGTTACTACTGTCTGTTTAACAATTGTGTATTTATAAAAATGCAGCATTTGGTAATTGAATGTAATTTTAGAAGCCCAGCGAACATAGAGAATCACAAAGATTTTTACTATATCTTAGTACAATAAAATTACCTCTAACTGCAACTTACGTTTGCCAAAAGTTAGAAACAAACTGAAAAAGAAGATAAGTATGTACCAAGTTAAATCTTTAGGTTTGTATTTCTCTAGAACGTATAGAACCAAATTCCATCTGTTGTGTTTTCTCCCAATTGCAAACCATAAAGTTTCTCCTCGTTCTCGTTTCAGAAATATTTTAACAACACTTTTACGTATTTATTAAAATTCATTTCAGGATAAGGTCGGGAAACATTTTCATGGAAATGAGATGACTTTGAAATTTTCACTAAGCCAAGTTTTTTTATCTCCATTTCTCTGGAGTACTTATAAATACCACCTTTTTTACTAATCCTCAGTAGCCATTGTGTTCCTTCGTTTCAGGAACAACAATTTTGATATCAAACAAAATGCCTCCTAAACAAAAACCTAAATACAGCCCAGCACCATTTCGGAAGTTACCTTTGCAAATTTTGAAGTGGAATTGCCAAGATTATAAATGCAAAATAGCGTACTGTACCGCATAGATATTTGCGGTGTTCCGTCATTAAAAAATGATTTTCCTTAAAAATAGTAAAACGAAAGCTTAGAAAATATAACCAAAGAAATAAGATTACTTCGTGACCTATAGGAAGCCAAATTTTTCGCGGTTATTTCTATGGAGCACCTGAAAATACTACCTTTGAGTAATTTTTCGATAGCAAAACAGTAATAGTTTTTTCGTCCCAAAAACAACCTATTTTGGTATCAGTTAATTTGTCTTCGAAACAAAAACATAAATATATACCTATTGGTTGATTCAAAGTAAAAAGTATTGATAAGTAAATGAGTAAAATGGTTGGTTTTACTGAAACCGAATGCTACACACTAGAGACAGGTACTTTTTTCTCTGGTAAATAAAACGTTATGACTCAAATAAATTTCTCTCTAGCCGAAATTGAAATTGTCATTCATAAATTTAATCGTGCTTTCTGAGAATTGAGGACATTCGACCAGGAACAAGGTTTGAAATGTTGTCATTTTTTGTTTCGTTATGAGAAATTATCGTCATGTCATACCTAATGGCTAGATTCAGCGATAGATAAATAAGAAGCGAACTTCAATTTCCTGGGTGTTGACGTTTAATTTTGCGCGAAGTTGAAAAGTCATGAGACTTCCAGTTCCTTCGACAAACATGTGCGTTTCTTTGCTTGACGCTGCTTTCCTGTTTGAATGCATACTTCCTAAGAGCAGCGTCACATTCAAAACTCAAAAATATCTCCATGGATACATCTGACCAATATGTTTTAGTTTAGTTTTTGTTTGTCCAATTGGTCCAATTAATGTACCACAAAATATTAGTGTATGTGCAGTATAATCTCTTAATGTCATTGAATGCACGTGAGATGAAGGTGGTCTCTTAAGACTAAAATTCGCCTTACAAAGTGGTTGTCATTATTTATATTATTATTATATTTAGTGACTATTTGCTTGCTCTTTAAATATCTTTAAATAATAAAAATGATTACTTTAATTTGCCTAAAGATAATTCTAATTAAAATTCCTTCCAGCTCAACGATGTAGCATTCACCGAAAATGGTGTAGATTATCGATAAATCCTCCAATGTTTATTGCTTATCGATATTTAATTGATTTGATTGAATTGATTAGTTAATTGATTATCGATAAATCCTTCTGTTACCTCGGTCGATCAGATAATGACCGTAAGTTAAGAGAAATAGATGCTAGGACGAATCGTTTTAAAAAGTCATTCTTTCCGCGAACGATACGCGACAATAACCAAATAAGGGAGTAGTTTAGATTCAACTGGTGTTTACACCCCCTGCCACACGCCGAAAGACGGCTTGTATGGTATTAATGTAGATGTTTATGATCATTTTTTTCTTTTCCATGCATTAAATTATATTCATAGGAACTTCACTGTTTAAACCTTTACGTTGTATTTAAAGATAGTTCTGATTTAAATTCCTTCTAGTTCATATAAATACTATTCATCGAAAAAGCTGAAGGTTTTCGCTAGCTCCTCCACTGTGGATGCATTGAATTATATTCATGGGCACTCCACTGTTAGTAACATTTGTAATCCCGAAGGAAATCAAGCGAAATGAGTCCTGTCGATACGTATGTACGACGTAAAACATTCAGTGCTTGTCCCATATTCAAGCTATTAGCGATTGCCGTTCTCTTCAGAGCCATTTACTAAAGACGATGTTTTGAGAGCTCTGCTTGTGCTATATTGTGAGTGTTCCCATTCAATGTTAATCAATCACGTTGAAGGGCAAAGGAAGTAGACCAGAAATCGATGTCCATTATCATCAAACACGGGGTGAGATTAATTGATGAATTAATTGCCCACTCCTTTACTTTCTTACGAGCTGTAAACCGATCGTCAGTTGGCGTTTCGACGATTTTAGTATTTTGTCGTTTGTAAGTGCTTTAAATTTTCGAATATGTTTATCACGGACAGTATTGGTAAAGTTTCTTTGATGAGAATTTAATAGGTTTGTGTTAAAGCAGCTTAAATGAGTAATGTAAAAATGTTACCATACTATTATAAGAGCTCTGGTTACAATTTTGTTAGGGTTTTCTGTAGAATTATTACTGGATGCGTCTATGAAGAAACTGCAGTACTAGAGCAAATTGAAGACTAACCCAATTCTTAAACGATCTTCTTTCTTTGGAACTTCAAAACGAAATCAATTAAATTTGAGTGATGATGAATGATGTTACGAAAACATAGAATAGATAAAAAGTCAGTTTTACAATAATTGTGCAAATGTGTAGTTTAAAATGGTAAATGTTAATTTATTAACATAATACACAATATGTTACTCGGTTAGAAAACAGTGAAAATATCATAAAGGTAACATTTGATTTTAAGATTTTTAACGAATATTTTCGTTAAATGGCTTTATTTGTATGCCTCAAATGATTGAAAGGAATAGTTATAGTATATTGATGAATGTAAATATCTTGTTTATGTAATTCAACTGAAGTTGAGGGTTTTATGAACGGTTGTATTTATTACTACGTACCCTATTGTCATCGTAAATGTCATAACAGTCATCCTGTTACATTTGTGAAATTGTAAGGGAATGGAAACATTGCCATTAACGCGCATCCTTCCGTAGACATAAAAAGTCAAACTGAGATCCATCATTTAAGTAAAATTAGCTACAATACATGGTAGAATTTCCACTTAGTCACAGTATAATATACTTTATTATTATTACTATGGGACTTTTGATTCTCAACTTCCTTTAAAAGACATAAAAAGTCAAACTGAGATCCATCATTTAAGTAAAATTAGCTACAATACATGGTAGAATTTCCACTTAGTCACAGTATAATATACTTTATTATTATTACTATGGGACTTTTGATTCTCAACTTCCTTTAAAAGACATAAAAAGTCAAACTGAGATCCATCATTTAAGTAAAATTAGCTACAATACATGGTAGAATTTCCACTTAGTCACAGTATAATATACTTTATTATTATTACTATGGGACTTTTGTTTCTCAACTTCCTTTAAATCAATTAACTTACATAAAAATATTAAATATACAAATGACATAACGAAGCAAAATAAAAATGTATAAATCTATATAAAATTATACAAAATACAAATATATTCATCCATAAAAATGATAAAAAATTGAAATATTTACTAATGTTAAATAAAATTTATAAAAATTAAAACACGATCACAAAAAATATTTTTATTCAAAAATATACAAATAAAGCTTAACCTATACGACTATTAAAATACAAACAATGGTGAGTATAGTGGCACATCTTATTGTATTCAGAATATAAAGTTAAGTAGCAGTTTATGTTTAGCCCTAATTAGAAAAAGAAGAAAAATTAGAGTAGATAAAGCAGGTAATACAGATTGGGTGCCATTTAGTAATTAGCACAAACGAAAATCACGCTAAGGAATGGAGTAACAGCTATTCAGTAATTATACGGAACGTGAAATAATAACGTAGGAATGGACGGAAGGAAGTGTTTACCTCTAAAACTCCTGAGTCCTCGAGACGCGAAATTGTATCGGATCGCTCCTGGACTCGCTCGAATCACAATCCCCACGAGAGGCGTAGAATCGGTCTGGAAACAAGGATCCAGTTATCAGTTCGACCCAAAACGAATTACCTTTTCCCCGTGAAATTTTGGGAACCACGATATAAACACGGGAAGGAGTAGCCCGTTGTTCCAAGCCTATTACTTTCACTTCTCATCCGCCCTCATTCACAGCGATTTATATTTTAAGACCCTTTTCATTAACGTCCCCTTTTTACACCCATCCCTCGAAAACTATGTCGAGGGTCCCTTCCTTTTGCATCCGCAAAGGTCGTCGACAACTCTTCCTGCATCCGCTCACCCACGGGGTCGCTTTCTCATGTCATTCTGCAACGAGGGTTTCCCTCGCAGACCTAACCCCTTCCCCCCGCGTACATCCGTACAAAAGAAAGAAACAAACAAGCGAAAACCCTGAGGGGATCCGAAGCCTTCAACAGCGACCTTTTATGGAGGGAAAGAAGGGAGATGAAGTGGGGGGTCTTGTTGAAAGGACGATGGAGATGCTAGTTATTTTATTTTTCGATATATCTCTTGCGTAATTTTTCGAGTTTGCCTTCTTTACCGGATATCCTAGATTGACCAACGCCCGTTTGACCGACTACTCTGTTAAACGGCATTGTTTGATATCACTACATATGAAATTCGCCGTTGTAGCTACGTATATGACAAAATAATCTACGGTGGTATTTTTATTAAACTGCTGAAGTCAGTTTTAGATAAAAACTCATTATCGTAAGAAAATGAACGAAATATGAGGACGGTTATTAAAATTCGAACCATAATAAGGACAATCATAATTAAAACTAAGAAAAAGCAGGAATATATGTAGGTAAATCACCTCATATGATTGTTAAAGTGCTGATTGTATGTTTTATGTAAAGATAAATGGGCAAGTGAGCATAAAAATAACGCATGAGATAATTAAGGAGGCATACAATAGACCGTGGCTCAGAAAAAAATGTAAACAAAAATCGAAATATGTAATTTGAAATCTAGGTTAAACTTATATATGTGATTAGTAATTTCTCGGAAATACTGTGAATCTTTCAAACAATTATTTTTCATTGATAGATTTAAATTGTAATCACCACATCGTATATCAAAATATAGCGTTTTACTAGTTGTGGCTTATTCTTTATTAATTAAGTTCTGCAATTGTGAATCAGTCTCAACTCAAACAATCTTCTTCGCATATAAACTATCTCCAATAATTTTAGTTAGGCATGAAAATAGTCTCTTGCAGATTATACGATTTTACTGAAAAAAAAAATCTTTATCCATTCAGCCATCTCTTCACGTTCATATGTGTAAGCTCTATTTGCTATCACTTGTGATAGACATTAGTCTTCGATAGCATTAGAATGTGGATTTTGTGTCAACTGCTTTTCCATGTTTTGATTTGTTGCATGGAATAATAGACTAATAACAGAGGCTGTTGAGTTCCTTATCTGGTTGATTATTTGATAAGAGTACTAAGTGATATGCTATTTAATCCAGCTAAGTAAAATTTCATCATGAAGTTCTTTCTTGTTATTTAATCATGATGACATTATCATCATAAGATGTATGTAACATCGTATGCTTAATTAATATAAATTGCGTCTATTTTTTTCTGGCATTAATTTTACTCCTGTAATAACTCTTGTCCGGGTTGGTTATTGCAAATTGGGGTGGTTTGCTCCATCTACCGTAAGTTGGAGATATTTCGTATTTATATTCCATATTATTACTCTCTTAAACAAATATTAGGTTCTTCTATTTTTTCTTTTAGGAATTCATATGAAGGTTGCATGTTGAATATCAGCTATATTAAGCGAATACAATTTGTACATTATAGCAACGACACCGATGGAATTGATGGGTACATTTTGTGTAATTTTGGGCAGTTAATAGAAGGAACGAGCTTTTTATCGCATTTCATCTTGGTGTACTGTTATTTAAGTGTTAATCATTTATTAAATGGAAAAGTACTTATCTTAATACTTATTTATTTCGATGAATTTACCTTATTTTAGGGTAGTTCCTTTATCTCAGTATTTAAGTTGAAAATTTTAGAAGAGGAAATAAATCCGGTGATTTTCAAGGAAAGTCGATGTTGTTTTAATTTTAATTTTTCAATAACACCTCAGTAAACATTTTTATAAGAATCATTTTCACAGCATTTGAAAATGACTCTAGTGCGTCGAAACTAGTCGTGCACCTTTCGGTACTTTTGTTTTTGATAAATTACGATCTTAACAGGATCTATTTTGCTTCAAAATGAATTCCTGATTTATTTTCCCTCTCATGGAATACCTCAAGCTCACATCTAGTTCCGTTGAAGGCTTCCGGATAGTTATGTGAACAACGCGTTTGCCTTTGGTGGAAGCTGTCCCGGGTTCGATTCCTGGTGGGAGCCAATGTGCGAAATAACCTAAGCTGTCGAGGCACTTTTAACAATACTACTTCTACTAGTTGCGGTAAATCTATTTGAACCATTTGACTGCTTAATATGTTTCCAAATTTAAATGTTATTTTTTTACTTCATGAGGAAATGAAAATTACTGTCGTCACTAAATACAACTCCTTTGGTTCTGCCTACAAGAAACTGCTATCAAATTTAATTGTAAAAACGTTATATTTTATGACTCTTACGCATAAATATCGAAGCGTACCCATAGAAACATGTGTAAGACTGTATCGCAGATAAAAGATTCAAAGAAGTTGCAGAACATATCAAAATCCCTTAAATGCCAAGCTTCGTATTTGTATAACCTAGACGCGAGACAGAGCATTCTTTGGTTATAAAACAGACTGTTTTTGTGTGATTAACTTAGCTCGTGAAGTTAGATACAAGAACCCTAATCTTCTGTTTCACTTAACTCAGAGCTTCTTGAACTACTTTATACTTGAAAACTTTTGGCGGCCCATTTACCTGTTGCGGGGAAAATCCTATCAACGAAGATCTAATGGACGTTGCAAGAATTTCTGGAAAATCCTCTTATTTCTATTAGAAACTGCTGAATTTCCTCTCCATCTGCCCGTATATTGTTTAAGATAAGTTTTAGCGCTGAAAGATTTCCGATTTTAACGGTTACTACTCAGAGCATACGAAGTGGTGATTTTTAGAAGTAATGATAAGGTTAAAAAGGGGTAGGCGAAAACAGTGGTAGTTATCTATAAGATTGCTGCCATTATTTAAAATAAGTGAGTAAATTTCGCCGAACAACTAGCCGTTTTTCATGATTTCAAACGTCTTTTGAAAGATATTCGTTAATTTACATTTAAAAAGAATGCAATTGTTGGATTTTTTTTATTCGTATAGAAGAATAAAATTGCGTTACTCAGTGATCACATGTACTGTCTTAAAGGCTGAAAATTGGCGAAAGAATTCGGCCAAAAAATTACATATTTTTCACGATTTCAACAACTTCTGAAAGATTTTTGTAACTTAATTCGAAACTCCACAATGATAACACATTTTTTTAACTATTTACTCTCATATACAATTAATCACATACCTCTTTGAGGGAATTTAATGTCTAATAGTTGGAAATGAGTAAATGACTGAGGTAAAAAAATTAGATATTTTTCATAATTTCAAAAACGTTTTAAAAAATATCTATTACCTTATTAGAAATTCGAAAAATATAACGCAACATCTGAAAATTTTAACTCACTAATGTATAAAACTGTATACGTCCGCGGTAATAAGACCTCGTATATGACCTTAAAAGAAAATGTAGATATTCTTTATTATTTCAACTTGTGACGTTTCTGTTTCTTTATCGGAAATTCTAAAATGATTACGCAATTGTTTAACCTTAAAACTCGAAAATTCAGAAATTCATGCATCTCTGGTATTTTATTTATTGCCTTAAAAGTATAAAATTAGTGAGCAAATTTGACCAAAAAAGTCTCTATAAGCCATGATTTCAAAAACTTTCGGAAAGATATGTTTCTTTATTTGAAATGTTTAAAAGATAACGCATTTTTTATATTTTTACTCTCAAATGCAAAAAAAGGCTTTATGGTTATCTCCGTGGTTAAATTTAATTCCTTAAAAGTTAAAAAAATGAGTAAAAATGACCGAAAAGGTATATCTTTATCATTGTATTTATTAAAGACGTAATAACAATAGTGATAATTTCAAACACCTTTTAAAAGATATCGGTTACTTTATTGGAAATTACAAAGAGAAAACGCAACATTTATGTTTCTTAATTTGCAATAGCAGAAAATCGCGTCTCTTTTAGTTTATGTTTAATACGTTAAAAGTCGAATATAATAGTTTAAATTTGGCCAAAAAAGAAGCTATTTTTAATGATTCCAAACCCCTCTTAAAAGATATGTTAGCTTATTTGATATTCTTAAAAATATAACATTTGAACCTTTCTACTCATAAATGCGGAAAACGTACGTCCACTATTATACTCGCAGTATAACTTAACACATGCTCACATCATTCACTTAAGCTAGAACAAATGAACAACTTATCGCGTTATGAATTTGAAGTTAGATTAAAAAAATTATAGAAGAAATTGCACTGATTCAGTTTTCTATCAGGAATAGAAACATTGTGCCTGTGCGTTCTGTATACAATTTTCAGTTCGTATTTAAGACTTTCAAAAAGTCAAAAATAATACACATTTGATTCGGCCGTTTTGGGCAACCTTAAAAGAGAAGGCGTACCGAAACGAAGCCTGAGAATCATCTCCAAGACAGCCTTCGAAACAAGCAAAAGAGCGAAAATAAAAAAAGAGATGCCTCATCCACCAAAGGAGGTTCCTTGCTTCCATTGCTCGCGTTTATCAATCCTCGTTATCCATTCAGCCCTCCTCTCCTCGGGTACCCCGAGGGCCCCTGTTCAAACACAGCAACTCATTTCTTTTTTAAAATAATCATTAGCGTCGTAGGAGTTCGCTTTGAAGGGAACGAGACCTCTAATGAAACGGAACTTTTTAAAGGGGCTCCTTGGGATGTATAAAGCCAGCCTAATACCAGTGGCCCTACCTTTATCCACCTTTATCCGGATGTCATCGAGGGAGAGTGGCCGCGCTCAAGTTTGGGATTGGTGTAAGTGTGGCTCTACAGTCAGGGAAATTCTATTCGTGCGTTGGCTGTTTTGATTCCCTTCAATTAAATTCATCTAGGATAAAACTATTTTCCCCGTGCGAAAATTTCGCACTAGTGGTCACTGGGGTGCAGGAAATTTGTTTATAAGAAAGTGGTACAAATATCAGTGTTTTTAATGAGGTAATGAGCACAGACACATACTATAATTTACCATTTAAAAATACTACTTTTAGCTATTACTATCGGTAGGTTTGCGCAGGTTTTTCACACCCTCTTCTTTGTGGGTGTTTTCATACACTGGATTTTCTTTTCCTAAAATTCTCTTAGTTTTCTAACAGCCACAATTCTTCTAAATGTTTCTCATACTATTCTCTTTAATTTAATTATTTTATAACTAATAACGATGAGTTAGATGGAAGAATATACTTTTAGTCTCAATCTCACCCAAATAAAGACGGTTATTCTTATTATTAATTGAAGAAGCCGTGCAACTGCAGCATTGGCGAAACTGTATTATGGTGGATAATACTTTTTATATTAATTCGGCTTTGAAATGCGAAAGTTTTACTTTTCTCATCCGTATCTTAGCGATAACTATTACTAGTTGAAACCGGTCCGGTCGGTTTAAACAAATAAAAATTCGTGAAACTTTTTTTTAGTTATTTCCCCCTCAAGCGTATAAATTTTCACACAATGGTAAGGAATAGAGATACTTTGCACATAAGGGCGTGCAACCAAGAAAAAAAATCACAAAGGAAAACGGACTTGAAAAATGTCTGACGGGGCCGGGAATCGAACCCGGGATCTTCCTCTTTTTTTAAGTCCGTTTTTCTTTGGGACGCAATGGTAAAACAAAAATGTATCGCTTTATACGCGAAAATATGTTTTTTAGATATGCTGTAGTGTTTGTGTGTTCGCTTGTAATGGCTGGAGTGTTTGTTGAAATATTTTGGGTGGGAAAATTGGGTATCGGTGTCGTTTTGGTATGGCTCGTTTGTATGGATAGATATCGATATCTATACATCCAGCATCAAAACTCCGTTAGCAAATTGAAATTATGACTCGATATTTGACCAAATGGTGTATTTTTCATACGTTGCTCTAGTTTTACCGGGAAGCCGGAAACTTCATCTTTAAAATGGCGTGTCATTTACATGCTTTGATAGAGAGAAGAAAAAAGCGCTGGTCACCGAAAACGGGTGTTTAGAAATAACACTTAAAGATTTAATTACGTGTGGTTTTTTGACGATTTTCCGCTATTACAATACGAAATAATGTATAATTTATCTAATTACGCTCAGCTATTTCCCGATCTCAGTTGCTTTTACAGAAAACAAGACATGTAGATGCTGTTTCAATGTTACTTCAAATTCATTATAACCTGTAGCTATTTCACAATATAAGTACGTTTAAAGCTTCTATGAATTCCCTTAAATAATTGTTAAATATAGATTATATATTCTTATATATATATTATTATATAGTCACAACCCAAGAAGTCAAGAAAAATAAGTAATGAATAATAATCGACTTAGATATGGAAAAAAGGAATATAAGCGAAAAAACACAAGACTGAAAAATGGAGAATACGTCAAGCGACATTTCATCATGCGACTTAAAATAAAGGTTGTAACACATGCAGGAAATTGGCATTTAAAAGCAGAACTATTACAAAACAGCAGCAATACCAAAATTGAAAAATAAGAAATATAATAAAAAACGAAATAGAAATAAAAAACACAAAATAGGCGAAAAAGTACGTTTAAGAAAATTAGTAATATAATATAAATTGTCATTATTTGGACTAGATTGAGTCTAACAGTCTCTTCTACCATCTAACTCATCGTCATTGATTATGGAATAATTAAATCAAAGAGATTAGTATGAGAAATAAATAGAAGAATTTTGGATGTAAAAAACCTAAGAGATACTTAGGAAACAATCCACTGAAGGAAAAAATCCGCGAAAAAGCCTGCGCAAACCTACCGATAGTAATGATTAAACGATGAGAAGAAACATGACAGAATATAGAAATACACTTCCAATAAGTAAATGCATGCGATACATCAATATGATCATAATACATCATATGATAATATCAAACATCATTACATTATGCGACTTAAAATAAAGTTTGTAACTCATGCAGGGTATAGGGATTTTTAGCATAAATTGTAATGCAAAACAGACGAAAATCATTGTCAGTTTCATGCCGTCTGGAGATTCGTTTTGAATCGATTCATCATGGCAGTTCCGACTGTAGAAGGCGAGATTTCCAGAAAAATATTTTCATTTCCTTATCTCGGGTCCACCGTCGGGCGGGCACTCCATTTTCTTTTTGATTAAACGTAAATATCGCTTTCGCTGCTGGCAGATTCGTTTTCTTTTTCCGAGTTCGGATGAAAGTAAGTCTGGCACGCAGCGGGGAAGGTGTGATTTCCAAGGAAAACGAATAATTCTCTTCGTCATTGTTGCCGATTTTATCTTTTTCTGAGTGCGGCGAGCCTAAAATGAAGTTTTTGTTCATTCGGAAACCGAGTTCTGTCCCCAGAATTTGGGGATCTAATTTACATTTCTGTGTCACCTTCCAAATTATTCTCCTTGCGATATAATCAGAATGATACAATATATCCCTCCCCAAACGTTTTGCATAATAGCATTTGAAACACGTAATTTTAAAACATAAGATAGAATAATCTTTTATTTATTCCACAAATACAGTTAATGTGTTTGTTGAATAAAGTAGAGTTTATTTTATCGTAAGTTTTAAGGTGAAGTTCCACCAAATAAAGGCCGAATTGACTGGATTTAGTTTAGCTTTTCTTTCTGGAAAGGATTTTTTTGTCGAGTAGCTTTATCTCATAAAATTGTACATATGTCTGTAATCTATGGAAGAAGCCTTCACTTTGTGGAATTCCATGGTTAGGTATCATCAGGATGGTGGACCTGATGATGGACAGAATTGCCCGAAACCGGTCGTCGTATTAAAAAAGTTCAAGTGAAATTTTTGAAAAATTGTTTTTATTTCTATACCTATACATATATAATATGGACTCAAATCATGCAAATGCCATATCTATGTGTAAAAAAGTTTTAATTGCAATACGCAGTAAATAAAATTTTTATATCCCTGATCAGTCCGACGAAGAAACAGAATAAAACATACCTTTTATAGAAATAAATAAAGTGTGGTGGTCTTGAGCCAAAAACATTTTATGCTTGACTAATCCAAGAGTGAACATACCTTGTCATTAAAAAATAGCGTATATTTTGTAACAAATTCACTTTACTTAAATTGGGTATCGGTAGTACACTCCTGGCCAAAATTAACGCGGCACCTCCCTAGCAATCCTTACGGCCGTTGCTGCGTTAATTTTGGCCAGGACTGTACCATGTTAAGCTATCTATATATTTTAAGTTATCTATATGTTATCTGGTAGTTATTTTAATTCCAAATTAAAGTCCAAATTTTAATTACTGAATATTATATGATATAATTACGATTAGTATAATTAAATCATAAATGTTTTGTTTGAATCTCGACATCTTTGAATCGTTTCTCAGCTTATTATGAAACAGCATAGGTACATATTTACTAATTTTAGCGGCTATATATAATCTACCCTTATCTCTTACTGGTAATACGGAGATTTCGAGGTTGTATCTTTAAGAATCTTTGACTTGCATGAGAATTGCTCGGAGCTAAAACCACTTTGGTCGTTCAGATTTTGTAAATGTTCTCATCTATTTATTGATTCGATAGATTCAAATAATGCGATTCCACCATTTTAGATGTAATTCTTAAAATAAGTGTCAAAATGTAATTCACATTTGATAAGCATGGATAAATGGAATAGAGACGATTGATAAAAGAAGTATTGAACTAAGCACAGAATAAGGTACATGAGAGAATATTTACATTACTTTTTATGCATGTATTCTTTTGATAATGAGTCATGTAACTGTCTGAATGGGTCAATGGAGGTAGTTCAAGAGGCTGAAAAGTCGATATAGTAGAAAGCCTAGTATATATGAGGTATAATATAAGATAGTGGATTCCCCCGTCAAAAATAACGGAATTATAATTAAAAATATGTTGTAACTATCTATTGATCTTTTCTTACGTTTAAGCGTATTTTCCGTTGACACAAATAGTGCTCGTTAACTGTTATAATAAAATTTTTGTTTAATTGGTTGCTAGAATGATATCGCGTTTGTATTAATTGTTGCCTTTCGATTGATTTTGATGGCAAAATTTTCCATGTTTTTGAGAACGAAAACATTAATAATTTGAAATTTTATCCACGAAGCCAAATTTTAAACCTTTATTATAAAAGGTGATATTAAGTATTTGTAAAACTATAGTTATTTGTATATTATTTGTTTATTGTAACTATTATTATTTGCATAACTATATAGCTAAATTTTAATTTCCAAAGTTTACTAATGATTTTATTTTCCTTCCTATGTATATTTTTTGAGCCTATTCATGAGTTTATCAATCACCTTTGTCGTTAAGGAAATATTCTTAAAAATAACCACAATGTATTTCAAACGGGTGTTTTACATCCACCTGGCGTCGAACTCACGCACTTTTGGTGACATTTCTATGATTTTTAATATAGAAGAGTACATCTTCTGGGATCTTCGTGATTTTGAATTATGTATCCCATCGGGAAGTTCCTTAAAATTCTTTTCGACGGAGCTGTAAAAATGGCCTTAATTTTGTCCCTGCTACTTATGTATCATTGTTAGCATATGTTGTTATTGTTATTGTTAGCATATGTTGACATCTTAGTAAATTGCCCTTTTTTCATAATCTCTGAGACAATTCCAAACCGTTAATTCGGCATGGCGAAAAAATCCCCGTGTATTCTAACGAGAAAACGCATAAGCTCGGATTCAACAATTGCCTTGCCAACTGGTTTATTTACAGCGAAGAAATTCCACAAAATTTTCGTTCATTTTACCATAATTCTCGTAATTTAGACTCAAATACGATATTCTACGACTTATACAAGAATTTTTATTCAATATATTTTCTTTTGTTATTCATCTCGATTTCGTACGACCATTATTTCTGATTTAATTCTGCATATGAAAAATGTCTGCAATCGATCAAAATGAACTTTACATGCATTTCTTTTGACAGACGATTCGAATCGAGCAGAATCGACCCAAGGATACTTTGGACAAAGTTATTAGCTTTCGCTAATTCTCCTCGATACAAACCTTAAGTATGCCAAATCTCACACTCCTTCGTGCGCGCAATACGCTCAAAAAGGGATACAAAGTATTCTCTTTGCGTTTTAATGTATAGATTTCGGAACTTGGAAAATAGGAGTTCGTCTTTATGACCTGAGTGAAATGTGACATTAAAAGAGTGATACTAATTCGGAAGAATCCAAATGGCAATTTATTATACTTCAGAGGAAAGACAGAGATGAATGCACGTGGCAATCTATTTATATGATATGATGGATCAGGAGTGGGAAACATTTTGCCATGGGAAAGCCAAAAATAGCATTCGGTCTCATCGATCACTGCAGCGTGATATCCAAATTCAAATAGTTAAACATCGAAATTTTATATGAGAAACCAAATTCATTTTCATAGCTAACTGCTAGAGAATATTTTGTTTTCCGTTTTTCAGTTGAAGTCAAGATTTGAAAACAAAACTACTCCAATTGAAATAATGGAAAAAACCATTGATAGTTAAAGGAAAACTTTAATATGTGTATTTCTTATTTTAAACGCTAAATTTCACGTTTATCACTATCTCGTTGATATTTTCTTCCACGATTCTCAAAGGATATTCAGGGAATATTTCAGCAATTTTCTGGGTCCCCAAAAATGTTGGATCTTTATTTAGGGTTATAAAGGAATTTACTCGAAATATCATTGTGTTGCGGTTAACCATGTTTATTCTTAATGTCCCAGCTCCTTAAAATATATTTTATGATAATTTCTCCCCGATATAGACAAATGGTTGCCGTGCTGTTTTACTACTATCAGATTTAACATTGTGAATTAGGATAGTTCTTTGAAGGAAATCGTTTTTTTTAGAAAACAAGGTAACAAGATATGTACGGAATAGTTCCTTCATAGAAATCTCTCTGTAGAAAGCATGGTGTTTTATTTATATTATAAAATATGCTCTGTTCCTGTGAGCTAAGGATATAACATCCAGGTGATTTTGAAAATCTATGGTGATTTCTGCGGGATAATGCACAAAGAAGTTATAATTGAAATGTGAAAAAATAAGTTTTATAATTTTATATTTGGCGTACCACGCGTTTGTTAGCAAGCTACATTTTAAGGGAAATAGTAAACTTTCAATTTTAATTTTCACAGTCAGCTATTTGAAAACAATCTAAATACGATTGCCCATATCGAATAAGAGCAAGGTAACTTTTATGCCCATCTTTCGAATCTTCAGTGAGTCTTAAAAAATTTCAGTTCGTATTCAATCTTCTTTAAGAAGCTCCCTCTTCATTTCTCCCGCCTTTTTGAATATGCACTCGCCTACGTCACACCCCGTGAGTCAATAGACAGCAATTTCGCCTAGGCTCAGTAATTTATCGCGTTCCCTCGTGCTTCCTTAAGCCCCACCTTCCAGTTCCAATTTACCATTTTTCGCGTCGTAATATTCATCTTCGTGCGAGCCCAGATCGATATCCCCGCCCACGTATCGTGATTCACCCCCCAGCCGACCCTCCGCCGGCCGCGAAAATTTGCGTCATCGGTGAAAATGTGGCGAATTCTCTTCCATAGACGTGTTTTTCCCCCATTGTAAAAGAACCAACGTGTGGCAGTTCATCATTAAGTTTGCATCCAACACGTGGCCGTGCAACAGCGGGTCGTGCATTATTCGGAGAGCGACTGGCAATGAATCAAACCATACGTAATGCTCCACCGAACAGAAAGAAAACGTATAACATTCGGAAGCGTTCGACGAGAAAGCGGCGCGAGTTAATTATGGATTTGACGTTCTGAAAAAATGTTCGGGAATGGTATTGAAATGATTAATTTGTATGCATTTGCGGTCGAGGTAGCTAAAACATGCTAGAAGTAGACAGGCGAGGAGTTTGAATCATGGGAAATTTTCCGTATGTGAAATAAGTGATTAATTTCAAACTGTAAACAGGCACGTTTATTACCGATCTCCATCACATTTTCTAAATGGGAATACAGATTAGATATTGAAAATTTTCCATTTTTTATTTTGAATTCCAGCTTAAAACTCTTATGAAATATTTGTTTTTTTTTAATCGTGAAATAATGTAAAAACCACATTTTTCGCCGGGACTAGTTTTTTAATATTTTATCGCCATGTATTAGTTAGTACAAATACAAGGAGCAGCTGCCGTTCATCTTAATTTATTATTTACTATTCAAATTTATAATATCTCCTTACCATCATTACTTGTTATTTCCGGTCTACATTTACATTAATATTCTACAAACAGCTTTACAGCTTGTGGCAGGTCATTTAAACATCTGTCATTTGAACTATTTCTGTAGCTTTTCGTTCTCGAAAAGAATTTATTTTTTTAACTGTCTATTCCAGCATCTATTTCTTTAACTACTATATATCTTATGTTTATATATTTATCTATCTTATTACTTTATTTTCTATTATATGATACCATTTATATCTTCCGCAAATGTACATTCCCTGAATTTAGGAATCAATAGCAGCCTAGCTTCTAATCTCCTTTCTTTCAAAGATTCTCAACCTGCGTCAATATTTTTTGTAACGTTTGCTCACTTATGTTAGTATTTCTTAAAGAAAACGTAACGTAGAAAACAAATAAATTTTTGTGGGGGCTCTACCAAATGCTTTTTGAAATCAAGGAAAATGAACCAAGCATCCGCTTGCTTTTAGCTCTTAGTAGACTTTGCGGTATCGTATACAAATAGTGCAGGTTTGCTTTAGCATGGTTGGAACTATCGACAATCGGTTCACGGCAAAGAATCGATATCTATCAAAAAAATTCCTGAGGGAGCTTACAACGGTATATTTACATTACCTAGTCTGACAGAGAAGTTAATGATATGGGTCTATAATTTCCTAGGTCCTTCTTTGATCCACTTTTGTATACTGCCGTTCCATTCGCTAATTTATAATCTGTTCGCACCCTACCTTGGTTCATTGACTATGAAAATATAATCTTTAGATGTGGACGAATCTTTCTGCCAGTTCTTTTAACACTCAAACTGGAAGATCTGTCCCTGATGATTTATAAGGCTTGGTTTTGCGCAAGAGTTTAATGTTAAATATAAATAACTTATAATTTTCATAGAATACGACTTATTGATCTTTGGAAAGGTATCTTTTTACTATCTGACGTGAATACGTTTTCGTAAAAGTCGTTTAGGATGCTCGCTTTCCCCTCAGAATCACAAGTAATCTTAACATACCATTACTATCTCTTAACGCGAGCTTACTGTTTGTATCTACCTTCTTCCCTTTCTAACGTAATGGCAGAATGCTTTAGGGTCCTCCTTTACGGAAAGATTCTGCTTAAAGTTGCGGTGGGCATATATTAAGAAAACGTAAATTAAAAAGTCGCAAAGAGATCGTAAAAAATTGAGAGATTTAGATGCAGGGACAAGTCTTTTAAAAAATTCGTTCCTTCCGCGAGGGATGTACGGTATTAGCGAACTCGAGATTTTGTGCAACAGATATTTTTCATTGGCAAATTTAAATTAGGTACCATCGAGGCAAGTACCAAAAGAAGGAAAATTAAATTAATATTCTTATTACGATCGCGGAATATACTTTTTCAAATTGAATCTACAGAAATGAGAAAAATAAATTATGTAAAATGTCGTCGAAGTAAACAACCATCCTGTGGACCAAAATTATTGTTGAATCCGAGCTCATACTTTTACCATACGAATGCACTGGGAAATGAGGCCCATGTAGAATTATGGTTAAGGGATGATTGTCGTTTTTATACCACAGCAATTTGCTGAAAAATTCAAATTGATGCATATATACTATATGCATCAATAATCAAATTGATGCATATATTTAAATACTGCATATTTATTTAAAAAGTGAAATTAATGATCCGACCTGCTTGACGGGGGAGTTGGTACACTTATTTTTAAATATTTTCGCTTTCACATGAGCCGTTACATCTTTAATATATTGAAGTGTACTAAGATGTGGAGGAGTGGAATTTCTTCCCTCATTAAAGTAATGGTGCCCGTATGATAAGAACGTCATAATTGCCCCTCGAAGGCCGCAGCACTTTAACGTGATGTGCAGCAACCCGACTGTATGCCCTCGCTTCTGCTCCATAGCCTCTCCCAACTCCGATCGCCTCAAATCCTCTCCACTCTGACCCTCCACTCTATTCTTACAGCCTTTTCTCTCCTGCGGTAATCTTCCTCTTCAAGTCCATTCCTTTCGTTGCCTCTCCCAGCTCACCGCCCCTTCCCCTCTTTAAGGCCGCATACTTGCTTTTAAACGGAACAATGGAATTACTTTAGTATATTTGGAGAACCACGGAAGAGAGTAAAGTAAAGCTGCTCATTGCTTTAAGGAGTAGTACTGACGAATCTTAGTGCCGCGATGGTTTTGTCAATGAGTTAATAGGTGTGTTCTTTTAGTATCAGCATGGTTAAAAGTACTTCGACAGCTAAGGTCGTTCTCGCTTATGGATTCCCTTAGAGAAGAGTGGGAATTTTCAACACAAGGGATAGTAATAATAATAAAAGGACGTTATTAGGGCGAGATTGAGACTAGAAAGTCTCTTCTTACATCTAACCCTTCGTCGTATGAGAAATGAATGGGAATAGATAGCTTGCAAAAGTACAAAGAAGAAAACTACTATGCGGATTAAAAAACCTAAGCTAAGAGCTTAGAAAAAATTTCCACTGCAGGAAAACACTCAATAGAAGGGGAGTATGAAAAATCAGCAAAGCCTACAGATAGATAGCTAAATTTGATGATGAAAGTAGGTTAAAAGAGTTATAAAAGACAAGAAGAAAAATCGATAGAGGTATACAAAAAAGAATGAACAAGTGATGACATATTTTCATAAAAATCAGTATCTCACAAATAGAAACTAATTGCGAGATGAGTTTCAAATGTAACGACAGGAAATGTATCGATAGTAAAAAATAAAAATTATACACATGAAAACAACATAATAGAGAAACAGAATATTTACTAGATTAAGCTAACTTTGTCAATTATTACCATTAAATTAGCATGAACAGGATTTCGCTCAATAAAAGCTGTCAAATATTCGGAATGAGACTGGAATTAAAGAAAAGCAAATACTTGTTAAAGCTACTAAAAATACTAAGTGTAAAACACTTAAAAAGACAAAGGAGATGAGTTCAGGCTTAACTTTTTGGTAGTGAGATACAACGAGATTCATAGTTGAATAATGTTTTACTCAACCGCAGAATAAAATACAGCGACCATGGTTTCGCAGCGTATTTGGATCATCAGGCTGATGTCTTTTATTCTGTGGTTAAGTAAAAAGTTATTAAACGATAAGTCTCGTTGGTATTGTCAGCAGTTACGTACTGTATTAATTTGAGGATTAAAAAAATGCACATTAAATTATTTTAAGTACACTATTTTCATCCAGGAACCTGGCCATCCTTGAGACCCTATATTCCTTTATTATTTATTTTTTTGGATAAAGTCAAGAAGGTCGTAAGTCAAAGGTAAAGAAGAGCGTAATTTGTTGTTTACAAAAGGACGAGAGGGATACCTCTTAAAACCTCCCCTGGATATTACACACTTAAAAATAATATTTACATATGTAAAAACTTTTACAGTACTCAGACCGATTAAATGAGTAAAGATTAACACATAAATATCCGTGCATTATAGATTTGATATTATACATGAAGAAAGAATAATAAAAAAGGAGTTCATTCTGGGCGAGATTGTGACTATAATGTCTCGTCTTATATCTAGCCAATCCTCATGTTAGATTCGAAAGAAATACATAGATTGGAAAAGTACTCAGAAGAAGAGTACTTTGCGGATTATAAGAACCATAAGTTTCAAAAGGTTGAAAATCAGATAACTACAAAGTTGTTGTATGTTTTCTACTAATATTTTAAACTATCCTCATTATTATAAACATAAACGTGGAAACAGAAATGGTGAATTAAGAGGTCGATTAGTTGCGTTGATTTTCTTGTAGAAGCAGTAATTTACAGGAATACTCAAAAATGTTTCAGGCCATCAAAATATGCTAAGTTTCTTCATCGAAAATTTGATAATAATAAGAATTTCTTCAGCAAAAAATACTGTAAACTATTAACGGAAATACGTAGTTCATTTCAATTATTTGATTGATTGACTTATCACATTGATTAACTTTATTCAGGTTTTGAAGTGTTGGTGAACCTATTCAACATCAAATAACCATAATTATGTTCTTGGGAACTACCTCAGCTGTGTTTATCACATCTCAGAATTGATTAATTTATCATTCATTTATTTTATTAGTTCATTTATTTAGCCTAAGTTTGGTACGCAGTAATGGAGCTTAGCGTTATATTTCCGTATCATATTTACATATGAACAATTTTCAATTTCTAACTATTGTGAATTTGAGAGACGCGTCCACCTTGAATTCTCAGTGAAGTTATTTTATGACGACATTATTGGTTATAGGAGTTTCCATGTTTTTCCATAAACTTGATCCTTTATATGGTTCTCTTTAATAGAAGGCTGCTTTACGTTAGGGTCGCCGTTCCGTGTCCACATCTTGAAAGCGTATTACGCGCCTGTTGAATGTTCTCTCTGGATCGATAAACCAGTTTTATAAAGTAATTCAAATACTTTCTCGATAATGTCTTTCTTTCGTTCTCTTTCCTCCCCATTCGAATATTTTCTCAGTGTTATTTTCAATGTGATCCTTTACAGTTATTGTTTCTGCCCATTCCTTTTCTTCTGCTCTGAACAAAGGTTCAACATTATTGCTCTTCTACTCAGGATGTCTGGTCGTTTTAGGCAGATTGAC
Organism: Sympetrum striolatum; assembly: GCA_947579665.1. Taxonomy (NCBI): domain Eukaryota; kingdom Metazoa; phylum Arthropoda; class Insecta; order Odonata; family Libellulidae; genus Sympetrum; species Sympetrum striolatum. The sequence continues at coordinate 38,763,717 of OX388350.1, read as the reverse complement.
GTTGGTGTCCTATGCAAAACTTTAAGCATCGCATATATATTGCCTTTAGAAGTGTATTAGTTTTGGTGATTTTTATATAGAAACAGTGTTTTATGGGAATGCTCAGAAAGGGTTCAGGGCATCGCATTATGCTAACTTTTTCCATGTTTTACAGTATTGCTTAACCTTTTCGACTTCAAGGAGCCACTATTATATTCTTGCGTATTGCCACTTCTATGTTTAACATAACCTGTATTTTGATCCACCATACACATTAAACTTACGGCACTTGTGTAATTTTTTTGCATTTGCTGGCTTCTCCCTTTTGTTTGAATACTCAAGATTATTCCTGCTATTGTATCATCGTTGCGAAGTGTCCAAACTGTACTTAAATAGTTATAATAAGTAGCAATTTATAATGTTTCTCCTGTTTCAGTGTTTTCCAATTTGGTGTTTATTTTTGACGTTAAATAAACTAACTACATTTTCACTGTTGGTGTTTACTTATATGTTAGTACTTTCTGCCTTTTACAAATATAGATACTCAAGAAATACTTTCTGTTATGCAAAATTTTGACGATAACGCCACTTTTTACATTTTAAACCCCGATTTTCACCGTTTGACAGTTCATTGTTCGTCCAATTACAGATTATAGTTCATCCGTGAAAGATACGTTTCAGATTCTCATATTTATTTTATTTATATTTTATTCATATTTAGTCTCTTTATCATGTTGCCACTATGGCTAACAGAAAATAATTTCTTTTTATCTTAGAAACAAATTTTCCATTAATATCTGATTGATTAAACCTAGCTATGGCTCTGCTTAAGTTGGGCGCGATTGTCGTTTTATTTATTTCACCGATTTCCTGTTGCGTTTATTAAATCGTGAGCCTTTTATCTTGAATTTCCATTGTTTCTCAATTCTGGAAAATTCTCAAGTGGTTTCGAACTGTTAAATGAGAATTTCGGAATATTTCCGAGAATTTTCCCACATCGTACAGTGTTTTTTCCTACGATACGTCGAAGGCAACTATAGAAGCACCACGGCAAAAGACAAGGCAAGAAAACAAGTCAGTAAATATCAGGGATACAAAAAATCGAAGTCGCGAAACCCTTAGCGCAAATGGTTCCATTCCCTTGCGACGATAAGAAGGGTATTAAAGGCGATCGCGAAGGCTTTCCTGCAGAAGAGAAGTATTTTAAAGACTTACTCTTTCTCCATAGCAGTACAATTTTCACGTGTTAATACGGTGCTATTAAGATAAGATCATTTATCGAATTTTTCCCTTTATGAAGCATTTGTAGTTTTCTCAGCATTTAGAGCTTAACTATCTAATCATATTGTTAATAAATATACTGCATAATGGAATACCAACAGAAATTATTATTGGTTAAATTGTAACAAAATAGCTTGAGTTCTGTATGTTCGAAATTCATTCTTCTGATAGGTTTGGACCCCCATTCTTCCATCTTAAAACACAAACAAATCCGAAGAGGGAGTGAAGGTTATTAGGCTAATGAATGTTAAGGTTTTATGCCCTAAATTTCCACATTCAGCCTTGAATACTATTAAAAATAATATTAATGAATATATTCGTCCAATGTCGTACATTGGCTAGCTTAAAGATAGTGATTTTCATGAATTACATTACAAATAACTGACACTCTAATTAATTACCAGTTACATTTCAAATTAAAAATAAACAATATAATTACATTACTAATTATATCACTACAATAATTACATACAGTAATAGATATACTTACAGACAGACATACATTACTAGACTTACATCAAAATCTATACTAATGAATACACAGTCACATTCCTTTCATTAAAGAACTCTTCCACACTATAAATAAACTTAAACTGACTTGCAAAGAAGCATTCTTTCAGTCTTTTTGGGAAAAGTGCTCCCTTAAAACCCTTAAACATTTCTCGAAGCATGTTGTACATTTTCAATCCAATATTTTGTTGTATTTACTTGATTTATTCAAATGAAATTATTCGAATTGTTCGCGTAATTGAAGGTGATTGCGGTAAATGAGTAACAATTTTCATAGCATTCAATAAGAAAATTAAAAAAATACTCATAAATGCCATTAAATAGTATAATAGTATTAGTAATAGTAATATATTATCATTAAACAGTAAAATTTATATCATACCTGGCTAGTATTCACGAGGTCATAGTCATTAACTGGACCGAAACAAGGTTAATTAAAAATAAAATTTTCTCTATCCTTTTCAGAAAAACACTAAAATATTCCGTACATCAAACTATGGGAACAGAAAGGGTCAGATAAGGCCGTATAATTCTTTACCTCCTAGAATTATTTAATGTTCATCTCTAAAAGGTTATTGAACGAACTTTCAAGTTGACGGCAGTCATAGGAATTATCACATAACTCTGCGGAAGGAGTATACAATCAAGAAAGTCATGTGCTTTGTGCCTTACAGTAAATATATCTTGTTATATTTTTCATATTATGGTTTTATATTATCGTTATTCCAGTCGTTTAAGATCAACGGTTCAGTAGTTTTCGGAAAATTATTTTGAGATGAGATATAAAAATAGGGTATATTTACTTAAAATGTAACAAAAAGATTGAAGATATGAATCCAATCACCAGCCTTGTAGGCTATACTTGTAGTTCTGAAATTTATAATAGGAGTTGAATGATATTTCAAGCTGGCAAGTTTAAGTATAGGTAATATAGACCAGGTTCTCAGAGGGTCGAGTGCACGACCTATGTCTATTTCAGTCGTGTACTAGACCAAGTGAGAAACAGTGGCCGAGATACTTCTAGTCGTGCGTTATCCACCTTGTCGTAGTTTGCACGACCGAGTCAGTCGAGTAACTTGAGCGACCCGATGAGGATGCAAGGACGAAATGTCGATTCACAAAACGAATTGCATTCGTAAGATACAGTTATTTACAATTTATTGCGGAAAGGAGTCTGAAATAAATTAACGACCTTAATTCCACAAATGACCAAGATTTCTTCCGTAACTTTCACATTTTGATACTCAATACTTGACTGAGTATAATTTCGGTACGATTTTGAGTGTGCGATACGAGTCGTGCACGACCACAGCTTTTCTGCCGGTCGTGTACGCAAGTTGAGTTGGCGGTCGTGCACTCGACCCTGTGAGAACCCGGCTTTTGGCTCACGATAATTCTTTGACATTTTTCGATTTCTTTTCTCGTGAGAGAAAAACACTTCAAATTGCATAGGATGATGAAGTATAATATCAACATCTTCTATATCTTCGTGATAACACTCTCAGAGTTCTTTCTGTGGAAGTAAAGCTGCTTCCACGAAATGCAAACGCGAATGCTCATCTACCGGAAATTATTTTATTGATTATTTTATCGGCTCGAATTTCTGCCATTCCAATTTTCTCGGAATCAAGAATAAAAGTACGAAACTCTATAGCGGACGGACTCCTTATTTTCTCGGAACCTATAAGGAAGTGGGGCAAGGACAATTGAGATAGTTTTATCTTTAAAATGGAAATCGGACCATTCCTTGTGTGGCCTATACGTTTCAGTATAGGGAGCATAGGAGAAATTTAATGTGTTGAAGACCATAACGCCCTCTCAAAATAATTTAGGATGCTAGAAATAAGAGAATTAGGCGAGATTAGATTGTTAGCAAGCTTTAGGGTTTTTGTAAATTTCGTTATGATGTATTTAATTTCTATATCCTCGTCAAAATATTCCCAGAGTAATTTCTTTAACGAATTTCAAATTTATGTATAGTTGTCATGGATGTATTTGTTACTGATATATGGTTAAAAGTATGGTTTTAAAGGTGGTTGTACGTTTGGCAACTTTTGAATAAATAATGAAGAATAACACGGGTTACCCCTTTCAGTTTGAAGGCTCGGACATGAATCTCGTTATAGTAATTTGATGATATCTTAACATCGCTTTAAGCAATCACCTTAATATTCCCCTCGAAAGGGAGCTCGCTCTTTTGTTCCAGCATTCCTTTTTCACGGGGCTTTGTGCCTTCATTTTGTTTCTCCCCGTTATTTTCAACATTTCCCTTTTTTCTCGTGTGTTATACCGCCCACACATCTGCCTGATAAGCCCTTTCGCGTGCCTCTCCCAATTCCTCTCCCCTTCTTTTGTCTTCACGTCCTCGTTCATTTCGTTTCGCATCTGCTGCCTCCCGTTCTCCCAGCGCCATTTTCGTTTCTTTCCGTATCTCTCGGTAAAGGCAGCGTAAAGCCCGCTTCTTCCATAGCGCGAGCGGTTCACGGCAAACATCTGCTCTCGTCGCAGCTATGAATCTTATTTGTCTGCCCATTCTGTTTATTTAGACGCTGATGCTGTGTAAAAATTGGGAGCGTCGTCGGCGTGCATCCCCGCATGGCTCGTTGAAATCGCTTCCGATGGTCGGCGTTTTCCGAATTATGTATTATATATAATATATATTTTTTGATCTAATGATGGCGACTCAGCCGAAATCGGTCGAAAAATATGTATTTGAGTGAGGAAATATACTAAGTTTTGTAATCTATCGATAATGTCCTTCTACGAAGCTAGTATAACCATAGACTTGATTAGTAATGTTTTTACTTGTTCTTTTGATACAAGATAGAGAAAAAATATTTTTCATTCATTTTTTCAACTGTCTTTCTTATGGTTATTATGACATGAAAGCTACTTAGGTGTGAATATGATGAATTGTGGCACTAAATAAGCTCCTTATGGAATGTTAAGAAAAGTTTTACTCTTAGAGTCAATGTGGTTCACTTACGTGAATATTTTCTACTTAAAGCCTTTTGCCTTGAAGAGGAAAGCTAGGACATACTACCTCACTTCTCATATTGCCATTCTGTGTAAGCCTCATTCCTATATTCCTCTTCATTATTCCTATATTTTTCCTCCTAGTTCTTGGTAACTAATAATAGGATACTGGTCTTCGGACTGAATACTGTAAAAAAGTATATAGTATACGTTTTGTTAGAAAACGTTACGATAATAAGTAAGCAGTACTTTTGTTAATTTTGTTCTCAGAAAAACTTTCCTTTGCATAAAAATATCCAAAAAGAGAAGTGGCGTGTGAAAAATAACCTGCGAAGTGTGCAGAAGAGATAAATTTTAATAGCAGCATATACTGCACCATAAAGGATAGTGAGGATTTCATAAAAAATCTACAGATGATAAAAACCACCAGAGCAAGTTTTCTCTATCGCAGCATGCCGATCATAAAGTTCATTAGTCAGTACTTAGTATGAACACAAGATTCGTTGTCAGAAACATTTTGGATTTAAATCATAATATGATAAAGCAGTCCGTCAATTGGTTTTATCGTAAATATAAAACTATTACTGTGTGTACAGGGAGAAATACATCAAGGGCTGTTGGCACGCAGTATTTAAAGTGGGTTATGCTTGAAGAACAGCTTTCTGTTGCTGCCGATGCATTGCGTTGGCTGCGGTTATCTGAGAGTTTGCCCCTAGTTGCGTCTCAAAGGTTGCGGGAGAAATGATGGAGTGCGCGCTGCTCGAAGATGAAATATTTTGGGGAGCGTCCGTAGCGTATCGCTGGGAAGAAATTCTTGCTTTTCTTTTTGGATAAAATATACGTTTGCTCTATTCATTTTTAAAATAAAAGCTGCGGCTCTTCGTCACCGGTGCGAGAGAGATCACGAAAGGGTGCTAAGTTTTCGGGGTCCCCTTTTTTGACCGACGTGTAATTAATTGCATTAAATATTAATTAATTAAAAGATTATTCTCTTAACATCAACAAATATTTCACTATCTATCATACTTCATTATAGACATATTTCTGTAGTCATCTATTCTAAATTTAATTCTACGGATGTACAATTTCAAAGTTATTTCATGTAAGGCGTGATAACTGCTTTTTCAAATTGACAATTATAATGATCTTCTATCACACTTCTATATCTGACGGCATAATTAAGACCTTAGACCTTATAATAACCAAAATATCCACTAGATTTCAGGATTATTTCGATTAACAATATACCATGTATTAGATTTATTTCTTTACAATATTATTCAATTTTAAAGTAACTTAAATTTTTTATTTCCTTAGTAATGAAGATACACAATTAAGATACGAATATCCTTATCCAAAGGATAACTAACTTTAAAGCTGGTAAAAACAAAGTGATTTAAAAAAATCAGTCTAAGCTACAAATATATAAATACTCCTTAATTATTCCGAACAGAATCACTTGAAATCTGCTCTGTGGAGATTTCACTGAAATATATTTTCATTTCGCAGTCCTATGGACATTCATGAATATTAATTCAATTACGTATATGACACTGATAACCTCCGTTCCCTTATACTACATATATAATACTTCCCATAAATTATGTTATCCAATCAATTATGACCTTTTTTAATTTATTCCTTAGATTTCTACAGTACTGTCAATACATAGTTTATATTACTTAATTTGAATGAAGAGTATTATCAACAATCGATTCCATTGAAAAACTGTTCGGGTAGATAATATTCTGAATCAGTGAAGTTCGTTATTTTTTATGCTCAATAGCAATAATTTTGTCTATTTTTAACTGTGATGTTAACCATAGAGGTTCTTCCTTGAGAGTTGTGTGGCAATTGGCTTATCTAATAAGTTGAGGAAACTAGTTGGCAGACCTAAATTCCATTCCATTCGATTTTAAATTTATTTCTTTTCTCATCGTGAGTAGTTGTTTCTCCTTTACTCCTTTTGCGTTTGTAATACTATACGTTGTTTTATGAGCTTTGTTCCTATTTGGTAAAATAAGTTTAGTAGGAAAGTTGGTGCTATGTTCATAGTGTACTATATATTTTAATGCATAAAAGCGAGACATCTCATATAGATTGCCTCGTAAGTATAAGAGCTGGTTGTGTTTCAATTAATCGCTCACGAGCCATCTGCATTTCATTCTGACAATAGAGGTTAATGAGATGTTTCTGGCACCTATCTATAATTTTAACCTTGACGAAAAGTATGTACATGCATAGCAAACGTCAAAAGATTGTTGCAACTAATTTTACATAAAGCAACAATCATGAAAATGTTGAAATGTTGACTGAAAAAGTTAACTATTGAGGTGGAGTGTAAATTTGACCGTTTTGATGACGAGAACGGTCATTCAGAATATTTTGTGGAAGTCACTGATGTTTCTTTCAAGATGTGTGCTGTAAATTCCACGAAGCAATGCTTGATGATATCAGTTTTATTAGGTTTTGGAATTAGAATTTTTTACTTCTTTTATGTTTATCATTAATTCTGTACCGGTTTCATTTTGATTGAAATCGACCGTTGCCACCTCGTAATCATACCAAATTGCAGCGATTACATTAAATAAATAAATATGAAAGGCGAGGAATCACCGTGTATAAGTATGAAGTATGATTTTTAAGTAAGTGCCATTTGGAAATTTAAAAAAAATGTATTTTTATCAATTTTATTCTTACTTGTGCTTCAGTTTACTTTTCATCATGATTCCCACCAATATTAAGGAACTTGTCGTATCTTGGCTTTTAAATTCCATCTTCAAAGAAATCTGTCGCCTTGATGTCACAAGTCCTATCGCTTTCTGCCAGAATTCGATAAATATTACTTCTTGAAACTTGAGGATAATCCTTAGATAAAGATGAAATTATAAATCATGTGTCCTTTCAAACTTTTCCATAAACTTTCTACGCTAAGTATTGAGAGGTCAACCGCTTCGCTCTTCATCGTGCTCATTTTTGCGACCATCTTTAAATGCTTTAGCCCATTTTCTTACCTTTCCATCAGTCGTTATGATTCTCCATCACTTTACTGATCTGCCGATGAATTTCAGCCGCGTTCACATATTTTTCATAAAGAAAATGAATGACAGAGTATTTTACACACTAAACGGATTGTCAGTTGAATGAGGCATTTAAAATACTCATAAACATACGTAAACCCGCCTTAATATTGAAGGAAATTAAGTTGAAAAGTAGTTAATAGTACAGGCTTTCGTATGAAAATAAAATTGATCAACAAGAACACTTGTGCGTTTTCCATTTCAAAACGGTACTTACTTCAAAAGCACGCACTTCAAGACAGCTTATAACCGATGAAGGTCCGGAATACCCACCAGTTGACAGTGCGTCTGACGCAACGAGGTCGTCCTCCCATCGCACGCACATCCCTCAGGCATTTCACCAACCCACAATCCTCCACGACCATCTTCAATTGCTCCCCTGCTTCCACCTTTGCTTTAATCTTCCTCTCCTCGCACTCACGCCCCCTCTCCCCGCGTATCACCTCAGTTTCCAAACCTAATGCACCCCTTCCACCGGCCCCCGACCCCCGCCCCTACCCCCCGCCTCCGGGACGCAACAGGTCCCCCTCCTCCTTCGCTCCCCGGGCCCGCTTCTTTCCCCCACTTCGGATCAGGCCCTCCTCCTCCCGGTGAGGCCCTCCCCCTCCGTGCAGACCCTCCCCCACCCATCAGACCCTCCCCCTCCCGGGTAGGGGGCAGGGGATGGAAGGGTACGGCGGGAAGCATGAGACAGTAGTAGAGGGGGATAGGTGGACCCCCTGGGCCCGCGCATGCTCCATCGTTTCGCCGCGAGGTTGAGGGAAGTTGGGAGGGTTTGAGGCATGAGGAGAGGGTAGAAGAGCGTTAGGGAGTCGAGGAGGGGCGTCTTCCACATTCCGGCTATCCTCAGTGCTCCGCAGACCACAGCAGTACCCAGGCTTGGTGCTTGCGACCTCCTCTTCCCCCCCCTAAATTACACCACGGCTCCATCCATCTTCAGTCGGCGGGGGATCCGGGCACGTCTTCCGAGAGACTCTGGGCGCTAAGCGGCGGAGTTGAGGTATGCTCTCAGGTGTTGGAGAAAAGAAGTCGTCGCGGGTTTATTTTAGGAAGGGCTTCTTCAGTTGGAGGGTGCGGACGTGTCGGAAGGGGTTTCATTAGGTTTTTCTCGCCTTTTTCCTCCCCCCCGGTTCTTTCTATCAACCGCGGCTTTCCCTCTTCATCTCGTTCTCGCTCATTCGACGCGCGCGCGTGTGTGTGTGACTCCCTCTGGAGTTAGAGGGTGAGGAGAAGAGGGTTTACAGATCGATAGCTGAATGTCGATTTTCGCGGGCCCGGCGAAACCTCTCTCTCTCTTTCTCTCACACCCTTCCTCTTCTCTATCTCCGATTCCCTCTGCTCCTTCTGTGTCTCCTCGACCAAGCGAAGACCTGTCTCTTCCTTCATCCTCCTTTTCGCTTGACCCAATTTCCAGGTCGTTTTCTAACATTAATTTTTTTTTACTTCCAACCAGTAGTCCGTGTCTAGTCGCATCGCGTCGTTCATGCTCGTCGTGTTGCATCTCGTCGCATCTCATCGAGTTTTTTTTCCGTATTTGTACATTTTGCTGTCGGATTACTTTTCATCAAGGTTTATTTTATCACTTGAACGAGTCTCCGATCATTGAGTTGAGCAGTGTACGAGAGAAAGGACTCGAAGTGTTCCACTCTGACGACGCCATCCGCTCCTGAGGATCGTAAAGTCCCATTTCCCCTTTGTAAATGGTGCCCGACTGTAGTCACAATTCCTCCTCTGCCCGGACGTGCAATTTCTCGCTTTTTCCTCTATCTTTTCCCTTGTAAACGGTATCCGTCTCTACGCCATTTCTCCTCTGTCCAGACGTGCGATTTCTTCGGCTTTCCTAGCGTGCCGGTCCCCCGGGAGCTCTCGGACAAGGTGGCGATAACGTCTCCAGTGTTATGCGGAGTTCGTGAGTCCTATCGCGCGTAGGGAAGGGAAAAATAAAGTCTCCCGAGCGGGCGATGGAGTCGGAACATGCAGCGTATTCCCGCACAACAGGTGGTGCGTTGAACTATATCGATCCGCGAGATCTCTCGCACACTTCCATCCACTCTTCTCGATCGTCTCTCTATTTCCTCGCCCCTAACGTTGCCTTGGCTCACCCCCGCGATTTATGCGTTTTCCCTTTAAACTTCCAACCCAACCAGGACTTGTCTCGCAACCCGGCCAAGACCTGCAACCCAACCAGGACTTGACTCGCAACCCCCGCGCCCTTCACCTCACTTCACGTCTCATTTATTCCCGTCGTTTTCTTCTCCCTTTATACGTAATCATCTCCTCACCAGGGCCGGTTACTGGCCTTTGGCTGCCCTGAAACGATTTCCGGGTACCACCTGTCGCAACCGCGTTCCTCGTTGATTAGGGGTTGACTCTTCTTATGGTCGCCGTATTCGGTTGCGAAGAAACCGGTACGTTTAAAATTCTTAGAATTTAAATGAGGAACATTACACGACGTTGTTTCAAAATATAGTTTCAGCCAATTTTATGCGTTTTTTGGGTACTGTTTCTTGCCGATCAGAGATTAAATCGTTTTAGGGTCACTGTATTTCAATGGAATTGTTGATAAATGGTTAAATTTTCTCAGGGTTACCGTATTCGGTTGTTAAGAATCCCGTACATAAAAAATATATCGAATTAAGTGAGGAACATTCCGGGAAGTTGTTTTATTTCATATTTACGGCCAATTTTATGCGTTTTTTGGCTACTGCTCGTGGCTGATCAAAGGTGTAATAAATTTTTGATCTCAGTATTCTCATGGAAATAATCCGGGACACATTAAACTTTCGAGAATTAAATTCGGAAAATACCGGGACGCTGTTTGAAGCACATTTTCAGCCAATTTTATGCGTTTTTTGGATACTTTTCCTTGATGATATAAGGTTAAACTAATTTAGGGTCACCGTAACCCAATGGAAAGAGTCCGGAACATCTTAAATTTTTAAGAATGAAATTAGGAAAATATCGGGAAGTTATTTTAAAATTTGCTTTTGTTCATTTTGTGAATTTATTAATTTCTTAGTTACCTTTAGGGAACGCGAAGGGTTATAAACTAATTTAATTTTAGTTTTTGACTCCTTCATATTCGATATCTGTGGAACTCTGTGTTAGTTAGTTTCCGTGAGCTCTTCCTGTAAAAAGGACGAGATGAAATTCAACCGCTACTATTCCTGTAAATCGGGACATTCCAAGGAATACGGGACGTCATGCCAGCTTAACTTTTTTGGGTTTTGACGATTATGTTTCGGTTAAGAATTTTGACTCAATAATCATGTACGCTTACGTACGCGTACGCTGTTTTAAGTAGTATCTTTGATGTATTAATGAACAGGTGGGCCCGGAATGTATTAAATTTATTGAATTACAGCGATGGGATGGTTTAGAAATTTGAGTGCTGTAAAATCTGATGGCTTCTGTACGATTTTCTCACTCATTTTATTATATTTTATTTTTTACATAAACTTTAAACTTTTATATGATCTGTCGAAGAAAGATATTTTTTATTATTTTATATGTTTTATATTGTATGGTTCTTATTTAAGAGAAGAGGGTTTTTAATAGCTGAGAAACCGGTGTGTATGATTTTAGTTGTCGAGGCACCGTGTTTATTCAACGCCAGTCTCTACGAGAAATTTTACCACACAGCTCTCGAAAACAGCTTTTTCCGTTACTATGGAGAAAAGGCTTGGGAGAGACAACCTCGCTAATCTGAAGAGTATTGAGCGCGTTTTGGATCATACGAAGTTTCAATTTTTTCGAGTCCATCCCTACGAGTGGCTGACTTTGCAGTAAGATTAAAATAGGGGAGGTGCACTTCCTATCTACATTATATTATCGTTCCTTTTTCAAATATGCTTCGACAGTTAAGGTCGTTTTGCACATGGGTTCCAACCGGAAATCAAACCCGGGATCGTTTTCGCCAAACTCATTGCCCAGTGAGCTATCTGTGAGACAAAATTAAATTATTTTACTTTACAGCAAGATGCTGCGTGTTGTTAAATCCATCCCATAGAAGGAAGAGAGGCGTTGTGCCATTCCCATAAAAGATAATTTTCCTTTACGGGAAACACGATCCTGATGATGATTGCCACTCGTCGAAACCAATGCTGACTATCCCTGTTTATAACTATAGTTCCGGTTGAAATTCTTCGTCCTTTTTACAGAAAGAGCTCGAAATTAATAACTAGAGTATGAACGATTCAAATTCTAAAATTTACAAATGATGGAAATGAAGTTTTACTTAGCACAGGAAAGCGCGCAACTTAACCCTGTATAAACTTCTAAAATTGAATTACTTTCTGTCATCTGCGTACTCTGTCAGTAACTAACAAACCAGTAAAAGTGGCTAAAACTTACAACTATATCCTAATTAAACTCAAGGTATTCAGGCCTACCTTTGCGGAATCCATTTGAATTTATAACGACAAAACTTAGTATTTTCTATAGGAATTTATTAAAACGAACGCTTTCGATCATACGTTCCCCTTCAGGTAACCAGATATTTTTCTGATATAATTCTGAATGAATTTATGTTCTAGTTTCTTCCCATCAGAACTCGGTGACTATATTATGCGAAGATTCAATATATATTTTTATATCAACTTCGTACTTCCCCTTCTGGTGATAGCCCTTAAGCGACCGCCTGGCTCACCAGCCGGTCCTGCTCCTCACGTTCATACCCCCAAAGGCGGCCATTTTCACTCCTCACCCTCGAGACACATGCCTTCTCGCACATCTCCGAGGGTTCCAGAGCGTGTGGAGGAAATGCCTCCCCCGGGGGCGGGCCCACAGCCCCCCTTTTCACGGCGCCCGGGAAATCGACCCGGAGACGCAACACGTTGTCCGCAGTATAGTTGGTCGGCGCGCAAGTGGGGCGGAAGACGGGCGCGGGAGTCGGCCGTGGTAAATGAGTCGGTCATGAGATTGATACGCGAACGTGTTGCGTCCCGGGGAAAAGTGGGGCCGAACGCGGGGAAAGCGTGAGGGATGAGCCGGGGTCCCTCGTGAGGTTGTCTTCGCCCCGCGGATGCGTTGGGAATACTCAGAGGAAGTTTGAGAAGGCGGGGGGCTAGACCAGGTTTCTCCATGAAAGTCCCGATGTCGAAATTTTTGTCTCGTCTTAAGTGAAAATTTTTTCCTGTTTTGGAGTTTATCGAATCGAATTCAGATACGCCAAGCAAGGGTAACGTGGTAGTCCTGCATCAGTCGAGCGCTTTCTTATACTTCGAAGATTATAAAAACCTTTGTTTGAAGGAAGAACAGATTCAGGTGAAATATAGAGAAAAGTGAGTAATCAGGAAAGTGTATAGGAAAGAAATGTCCTTGATTACATGAGGAAAGCAAAAACTAAAAGATATGATAAAAAAGGAGTAAGAAGAGATTACCAATATGATTCATTTGTGTATTCAGGAAGTATTCGATGACACGACAGGAAAGGTTTCCTCTATAGAGGATAAAATAAAATTGTATTTAGTTTAGCAATGGACATATTTTGACAAAAAGTAGTCAATATTTTAAGAAATTGATACTTTTTTCCTGCTTACCATGATTAAAATGAATTAAACATGGCATTTTTTGATAAATAAATTGAATCTTCTCGATAGAAAACACGCTTTTACTTATCGAATTAGTATACTCTATATACATACTAAAATTATTATCAAATAAAATACTATAATTAATATGTTCTATACTCACTTTGTGGAATTCAGTATAAACTAAGTAAACTAACTAACTATTTACTAGGTGTTTGATTACGATGGTTTAAATAAAATACTGTTGAAGTTTTCTTCGGTCCATGGCCCTTGTTATCATCTTCGTCACTCTACTTTTGATGGTTTTATATTATAAAATGGCAGGAGCTTTCCCTTTGGTAATGGTACAATTACCATTTGCAAAACTCATAAATATTATCTATGCTGAGTGAAGTTACTGCAAAGAACTTGCTCCTTTTTTATGTAAAAAACCTTAGATTAGCTGTGAATTAAGCGAACATCGTATGTCAAACAATTAGTGGATCCTGTTTGACACCATATTTAATGTAGAACAAGGGTATAAGTTTCACTACGACGACTCAAATCAATTCAACCGATAAGGCGTCCCTAATACCCTCAGGATTGGGTCAGTTGGACTTGACTTTGTGACGATTTAGATTTTGCTGATACAATTAGTTCGAGCTATGGATTTGGAATATTAAATTGTTGTTTTAATGAAATACATTCAATCTGAATCAAACAGTCCTCGAAAAGAAAAACTTTATCAAAATTTACAATAAAAATATAGTGCAGTGCGGAAAATCCAAAGAACGTAAATGATAAATGACTAGAAAGAGAAAACCGAAAAACTAGGAAAACAAGAAAAAATCAAGGAGTAAACTTCTTGCTCACACATTCGATAGTAAAGACATCGTTCTCTTAAAGCTTACGGTTATGGGTAATCACGGGGTTTCGGAGTCTCACTTGGTTCCTATTTATCACTCAAAGTTACTGGTTTTTCTTCCTTTCAACTTCCATTTCATTTCCGCATTCTAAATTTATATACAATAAATCTTTTTGCTCTTTGTTCTCCTCGCTTCGAAAGAGATATCAAAGGATCAGAACTCATTAGCTCGCCCAGCATCCGCTGCACAGTGGCGTTACACTATTTAAAAAGTAGCGGTGGATCAATCGATGCAACCTGTGGTGCCCTAGATTCGGAGCTGTAATACTTAAAACTCCTGCAACCAAACGTTGTACACCCCCGTGACTTCTGTTGCCTGGTAGTTTTTCGAAAAAAATTGAAAATACGTCGGTAGTAAAACTTGGCTTTTACAGCATCGAACATTTACCGTTTCTAATTGAATGAGAAGTTATTGCACTCTATATTTGACGAAATTTTTCGCTTTTATAACATTGACTTGCAGTTTACCTTTCCGTGAGTGCGCTCCTTGATGATGGCAGTAATTAGCTCTTACTTCTGGGTCTAAAGAACTTGCGCAAGAAGGGAATCAGCTTTGAGATTCGTTCGTGTCTGAATTTTGCTAATTCTCGGCCGCCTCGGTTGATTTTACCTTTTTCTATTTATTCCGTCATAAACATCACGACCAGCCTTCTCATTCTGCCGTAATATTTCGCGGCTTAGCGCGTGAGTCGGTGGTGTTTTCTTTGCGTACTATGCTGAAAGAAACGTTTGCTTTAAACTTCAAAGCACCGTACGTTTTAGTGGCATAGTAAAAATTCTCTGAGTCACTTCCTTTAGCAGTGTGATTTTTAGGTATTCTACGTAAACATTAATAATGTATGAGCCGTCATAGGCGTATAGCAGTGGGAAATGTTTACTATAACTCCATCAGTCATTTTCTGTCATAGTTTTATCACAATCCTATTTTATTTTGTTACCTGATTTAATGCCAGTAAATTATGAAAATAAATCAATTTAAAAGTAAGGGAAAGAAAAAAGGATAACAGGAATCAATTGTTTTGTTCACACGAATACTGTTTTGAAAATAAAGAGATATTTTTAACTGCGCAGTATTATCTTAGAACCTCGGATTTCCGACCCGATCCTTTTGAAGCAAATCATTTAAGTCTGAATTATAATTAGCATAAGGTCTGAATCCAGATATTTTCATTTGGTTTCAAAATCGCTGTCTCCTAGCTATTGCTCAATGAGTCACGGTAGGATAGAGAAAAAATCCTTTGACCACAATCGTAGAGTGCTAAAAGTTTTTGACTGGTTTTTGAAAAGTTCTCTACTACAGATAGGGTACATGGCATAAAGTCCTGATGTAAACCATAATTGTTAGGGAAAGAGTACTTAGTATAACGACATCGGAAACTTAAGTGTACATTACCTGCGGTGGTGGAGTCGCGGGTTCGAATCCCGGATCGGTGGTTAGTCGGATTTTACTGGCTAGTGAATGGTTGTGTGTCATTATAAATAGTAATAATTATTGAAATGGATGTAATTTGGATCCTCCTGTTTCCATTAGAGAAGTTATTATTATTATTAATATAATATGAACGTAATGAAAATAGGTTGTGTTGCTAATGGGAAGAATGTAGGTTTTTGCAAAAAATTGATACGGTTTCTCTATCTACATTAGATTCAGAGACCCGATACATTGCATCAGTTGCCAATATGTACAATACGCACAAGTAAATGTTATTCCTTTAAGAGAAGCAGAGGGTAGAAGGCGTACACCATCTTATACCCTTAAATCAATACCTGGTTACGTTTCACCACTAAGTTATTACGCATATTTGAGTAAATACGTGCCTCGAGACGTATTTATCATTAGAAAACAACACTCAAGAACGATAACAAAGAAAGTGATTACTTCCACATATAATATAACTTTGTTTTCAAGTTTTACAGAATTCAGTATACAGCACAATATTCAACGCGCAATGCCACATTGGTGAAAATCGTGTGAATAAAGTAAATTATTTGTATACCCTGAGTGCGCAATTTGCCACCCGCTAAAAGGGACTTGCGACTTATAAGTGTACCGTTAACAGCAATTTCTACAGAACCCTCAACCCTATTCATGTTCGATAAACGAATAGTTTGATTGGCACCTCGGAGTTTGCAATTTGCTCACGAAGGGTATCTCGTGTTATAATCTGCACCGTTTTGTAACAACGATAGCAACCCACCGAGGAGTTCAGCACCTTCGTGTACATTGCGCACTTCCCCTTTAGACCAAACCTGCCACTTCCGGGCGGAGAGGAGCGGCACGCAAAATGGCAGGTGTTCGGTGCGGGTGTCGTAGCTTATTTTCCCCCCGACCGATGAGTCGGATAAGGGAGTAATGGGTTTTGGCGCGGGCCTTTTCCGAGGGAAAACTCCCGTTTGACTCGGTGGGAGAAGGGCAATGTTTCCTTCAAATGGACTGGGCGGGGACTTTGTTTTCGCGCCTTGGGTTCGTGAGGGGCGTTGAATGGGCCGACCTTTTTATCCCTTAACAGGTTGCTCAAGGGCGCTTTGGCCTGTTGTGGTCGAGCCGCTCCGAGAATACCCACTCTCGTTTGGGATCTGCGAACGCGATGATTGATATTCTTTCTGGATAGACCTTCCTTGCCTACGGAGCCCATTACTTAAGGCTATTGCTGAATCAGATGTCCTTTCTCCTTCTGACAAGCTCCCTAAAGTGCTCGGGATCAGACGAGCAGAAGTTCATTTAAATGTGTTCAAATGTCGGAATTGGACTTTATTTTTATTTATGCAACTAGACGCTTTGATAGTATGAGGATAGTGTTAAAGATTCTCTTTCGAACAGGTGAAGTTTCCCTTCTGATTAGATATATCCACTTTTAAAAAAAGAATACACTATTAAATAGAAATATACTGTCCGCTGTAAATTTCTCAGTGAATGTTTCACAGGAAAGAAATTAATACGAGTTTTTGAAGTGCTTGGCAGTAGACTAGCAGAATCAGAAGTTAATTTAAATGTGTACCATTGCCGCAGTTAGATATCGCTGTTTTAAGTAATTAATTATAATTTAATTATGTAAGATTTCAAGTAGGCCTTCTGGCCAGTTTGAAATGTTTAAGGGGAACATAAAAATGAATTTAAGCCTGGCATTTGCCCAAAGACGGGAAGAAAACCCCTCCAAACACCTCCCGTAGGCTGTAGAATTAAATTAAACTATACATATTATAGGTATAAAATATATATATATATGATCAATCGTTTAATTAAAATAATACATTAAATGGTAAAGTTTCCAAACAGTCACATATATATGAATAGATTGAATGAATATAACAAATAAAACTCGAGATAATAATACAGAAGAGATAGCCGTGAACTACACTATAAAAATTACTATAATAACTTATTAACTTATGATAATTTACTAATAAAACCAAGGATTTTGAGGTTGAGAGGATTGAGCTGAGGCTTCGCTTTTCAGCAGGTGACATTTACCTTCTGACAAGATATATTTAAAACAATAACTCAGTAAAAAATAGCAATATACTGTTTGTGTGTTATTTATATTTTCAATGGTTTCTTTACAACGACGTTCCACCAAATTTCATTTGAAACCAATTCACATTTATGCTTTCTCAACTGATAAGGATCAGAATACTAGAAGTTCATGTCAATGTTATTACCGTCTTAGCCATTAAATATAGTCATTTTTACTAATGAAACCAAATACGTCGTTAGCAAGCGGATTGAGTAGAAGCTTTGCTTTGCTTTCCAACAGGTGAACCGCATCACTCTGATGCTCCGTGAGCTCTTGGAATGCAGCATAATATTCAATCATAGCTTCTAATACTACATAATTCCGACGTAATCGAGGGATATTAAACTGGGGTTCAATTCTCTTAAAGGCATACGATCCCCCGTACCTATCGCTTCAATCCCTCATAATACCCAGCTTCAATGCTTGATATCTTCTATCTCTCGTAATCAAACCTAGGTCTGCCAAGTCATTCCTTTTTCCATTCCTCTAATTCTGAACATTGGCGTAGTGCGTGAACGATCAAATTCATTTCCTTTTATCTATCATTGTTTTAATAAATTTAAGAAATAAATTCACTTATTCTATTTTTCACCATGTATTTCACACAATTTTTGTGTTATTTGTGTGTGAAATATACGGTGGAAAATAGTACAAGTGAATTTAATTCTTCAATTTATTTCTATGGAGTTCCACATATTAAAGCCTGCAACCATTGATTTTATATATTAATTTTACCTATCATTGTTTCTCTTAAACCTTTCGCTCCACTTACTCTTCAAAGGGTATCTTTATTCAGAATCGATCTGAGAGTTTTTTTGGCATATTTTTTTCTGAAACAAAGCATCTCTTTGCTCGAATTTTGCCAAATTCTCTTACTCACTTCTTCGTCGCTTGGATTTTCTTCTACTACTGTATTCCTACATCTATTGCTGGTACACAATCCTACAGCTTGCTACCTAAGTACAGCACAATCACTCCATCTGTATTATCAATTATTTTACTTGTTTATCTGCTGTTTATTTTCTGAGATGCTCTAATACTTTAAGCGATGGGATTTAAATTTTCTCCTTTTAATTTTAGCTCAATTTTAGTTATAAAAGAAGCTAACAAATAATTAGTGTGCTCCAAATTTTTAATTAATGCTCTTTTATTACGGAGCAAAAAGGCTAGGCACACCGAAGTGCGAATTAAAATAGATGAGAGTAGGAAGTTCGTGAAATTCCGCTTTAGAATTCTAGTAAACAGAAAGATGGACGCTTGGGAAATCAGGATATCCTGTAAAAAGGAAGTTGTAAGATGCAAACGCGAAGAAAAATATCGAAGACTAAGTGTTCGGACTGACTCATGCTCGAGGAAGTACTGAAAAATAAGAGAGGATAGAAAAATGATAGAGATGGTTAAAAGTGAAAGATAAGGATGAATTTATCTCTCTCGAAAAACAGTGATTATGATAGGAGATTCTGAAGGGTAGGAAAACTATTCAGCGGATAGCTGAGGTTAGGAGTAATTTTCGATTTTTCAATAAATGAGTACATATTGGAGAAGAAGATAACTTTCTGCCTGATACACTTTGATAAATGGAGTATTTTAAATATGATTCACTGTCTAAGGCGATGTCTTATAGAAATCCATCACGAAAAAAATGAATAGATATTGTACTTTTTCACAAAAAAATGTATATTTAAAGATTGAAAACGACCAGGTTTTGGCGAGTAATCGTCATCTTCAGGGGAAAAATCTGGACCAGAATAGGATGGTTACTTTTCGAAACCTCGTCGTTTTCAATCTTTAAACAAATATGTGAATGAAGCGAAGTGGAGTGAAGCGAAGTGGAGTGAAGAAAGAGGTAATATCCACACGTGTTTATTAAGTCGACCGGTTTAGGACATTCAGCCATCATCAGGTATAAGAAAAGGAAAAGCGAGGACTACACGATTTTACACTCATTCATTGTAGAGATTAAAAAACTGTAGATCTTAGTTCATGTGTAGCCGCGTTAATAAATACTAGATAATAAAATACTAGATAATAAAATATCCTTTTAATAATTTAATCCTAATGGGGTTGTTATTGGATGTATGAACTACTATTATTTGAACTAAAATCAATTTTAAAAAGCACTATCGCAGTTTTGCTTCACTACCGATGTCGTCCGAGTCCAAACTCACGATTGATGCACTATTCATGTTCCCGAATGACCCACTTACCGAGTTTTCGAAAGTTTTTGACGTTTTTCGGATCGCACGGTTTATATCGGATTCCGATCTCTCATGGCGCCCTCTCCTGTCACCCTAATTTTCTCTTGTATCTTTCACTGAAACTCATTCTATAGGATGAGTAAAATTTCACCGAGCGATCGCTATCTGCTCTCTCAATTTTTTTATTCCTTTCTGGCCTAGCGGTCTTTTATCACGAAAGAGTGTCGCTACGTTTTTGCGAACAAGTTGATAGTTTATCTACAGATGGAATTCAATCGAGCATCCAATCGCTCTTATGATGCTGAGAAATAAATTGAATCTGCTTGTTTTTGGCTCAATACCAGAGTAGCGTTTTGGTCATAGAATTTAGTTCGTAAAGAATACTGGCTCACTTCTCTGCGGAAGTTTTGACAATGAGAAATACAGGACAAAAGTGCTTTTATAAATTTCCAAGGAGAATTCAATGCATTTCTCAGAAGAATAATAATCAATGGGTGTGATTAATAATATTGTCACTATTGCAGCAAGCTCATTAATATTTAGAAATCATAAAACGCGAATTCGAATATTTGGTAACATTTGCGGTCGAGCTTCAGTAGGTTTTTTTAATAATTTTTTTTTTTACATTTTAAGTTTATGTATAGTAGTTTTTACATTTATGTTAAATTGTTTCTGTTATTTTTGGATTGCTTTTATTTGAGTTTATTTAATTGCAGAAGTTTTAAGGTTGAGAAACACAAACCGACGTTCAAAAGACTACGAACTCATTTTCAAGGAGTGTTGCAATCGATATTCATGATTGATGTTATTGATTATAATTGTAGCACGCTTATGAATCATTAAGAAGCATGAAACTTTACTATTGAATGATAAAATTTTCGCTCGAGTTTTAATAGGGTTCTTTTTTAATTTATTCCGAATATGATCGTAAAAATAGAAAATCACGTTTAACCCAATAGTGGTATGGTAAACTGATAGCGAGCACCATCTATAGGGAAATTCAGGTTTCATAGTTTTACACCTGGTACTCTTTATGTCCTTTTAGTTTCACAACGTTACAAATTATTATTCCGATATTCCGAGTTTTATTACCTGAATTTCACTTCTCTAACGACCTAATATAATCTTGTGGGTCAGCTGTCACGAATGAGATCCCGTGACCCATATGTAACACCTGATGATTGGTAAAAGTAGGTCTCATCGTATTAATCGAGAGAGCCAAATGCCTTAGCGAATTCCCATAACCGCCGATATGCAAATCAGTGGCGAATAACAGTTTTATTCATAATATGACTTTTGAATTCCTCTCGGTAACAGTGATTAGTAATTGAAGTCCCAAATAAAGATAAAAAAGGGGTGCATTAGGGAAGCCATCAATAGCCTTTTCAATGTCGAAGAAGGGATATTTGATGATGAGCATCCTGTTATAAAAAATAAAAATTGATGGTGAGAGTTTCAATAGAACATTTAGAAAAAATAGCATAGGAAACACGAATTATCTGGATTCTGCTAAATTGAAAGCAAAACTGCCAATCAGATGAAATGTATCAGTAGATAAAATGAATATTAGTGATAAAGGATTAACTTTTCTAATTAATATGGTTTTAGTAAGTTATAAGGTTTTAAAAGGTAGAAGAAACATTTACATGATGAGGCAGTTTGCTTTGCTTTCCTTTCCAAGCATGAATGCTATCAGAACCCGTCCACGTAAGTGAAACACAATGACTCTACGAGTAATAGTGTACTTATCATTCAATAAGTAGAAACTATAATCACTGCCATTATTCAGCATCATTCCTAGCTCAGTAGCTTTTATGTTATCACAGCCATAAACAACTTAATGGCAATAGTATCGTATTCATTTGTATAGTATTTATTTTCCTTCTTCGATTATGGAGTCCTACCAAAAAGTCGCGTCTGAAACAATGTGCAGCATCGGAAAAAGTAGACAAGATACTTTTATATTTACAAATGTATTTTAAAAAAAGGTTGCCTTAAATAATAACTTGAAAATATGTAAATGGATCGGGTTTTGAGTGGAATTGTTACTAAATTGATATAATGTATGGTATATTTATATTGAGATGTTATTTAGATTCGAGGTTGTTATTGTATAGAATAAAAATTTGGTTAGATTTAGAGTTAGAGTTGACTCTTATGTATTTTTTGACCCATGAGGACGGTAGCATTGTTTTTGAAAAGTACTTAGGGTACAAGTGCGGCATTCCTTTCTTGCTCCATCCGACTACCGCGAAGTAAGAGGAGCAACGCCGACAAAGACGGCTTTTGGAGATTTTAAACCTCTAATTCGTTAACAGCCGTGTTCCAATATTTCTTTCTTTACACTAAAAATTTAGCGTAGCGTCAGACTTTTTTCAAGTCCGGTTTTCCTTGAGATGTAAATATTGTGTTGGAAGTGATATGAGAAGTTACCACCTGGTTGTTATCAACTTGTAACTTTGTATATATGATAATAATTTTACTACGGATTACCACCAAGCAAAAGCCAAGACCAGCTCCGCTGAATCGATAATATTTTCATTTTCGTTATAAATAGAAAAATCCTACCCTTATCCTTGTACATTTGTAATGTTATGAAAACAAATTTTCTACTACCTTGCTTTCATCTCAAATGCTCTAATTCCGTACATCATTCACGACTCGCTATAAAACCCTTGGACGATTTCTCCCTCACCTTATACACGCTCAGCCCTACCTCATCCGTCCCTCTAATACGCACTTAGCATCGGCCGCTCAACCTGCTTTATCAACCGCTCTCCCCGCCGCGAGTCGATATAAAAAGCCCGGAGGCTACGAACTTATCAATATTTTAGAGGGCTTTAATTCCCGCCGTTACTCACGATCCTCCCTTATCTTCTCCCGGATAAATAACTCGCCACACGCCCGTGTGGATTAACTGTTGCTCGTAGATTAAGTCCCCCGGTTCGAATCCGGTCGGGAATATGTTTGCGCGGAGGCCGTTTGATTAATTGCCGGGATTAGGTTTTCATCGCTAGCGATCGTTTTGAGGGAGATGTATCCGCGCCCGAAATAATGCCTCTTAACACTCGATGAATAGGGAGAGAGAGGGTTTCAATCGCTATTTGGGAAATATAGATGCGCCCTTGTTTACACAGGTGTCGCCTCTCACAAACGGCGGAATGGAAACATCGATCCTTCGAGGACTTTGTTGTCGTTCAAGAGAGATGTAAATGGAATAAATAGCGTTACATCTCTCGGGAGGATGTCCTCCGTCCGTCGTCATTAATCGGAAATTTTCGGATTTTTGTGCGTGTGTTATGGAAGATATCATTGTGTGGAGCGTTATGAAATGCTGTTTCCCATTGAGTTCCGAGAATGCAGATGTTCCACGGTTTAATTCGATTCGGCGATTAGCGACTACTTTAATCGCTAGATTAGTAATTCTGGGTGTTAAAGTGGGTAAACAGTGTGTGGATTGATATTCATCGTCATGGGTTTACAATTAGAGGTTAAAATCGGAACAATGGAAAGTACCGGATTACGACCTACGAGATACCCAATGTACGCACATTTCAATTACCATGCTATTATCATTAGGGGTATATGAAAAAGGTAGAACATTTTATTCTACTCCTGAAGATCATATGCTATCATATTTTAGGGTAACATAAAGCTTTCTACCCCTTTTCTCTTATATATTACCGTAGCTATTTATTCGACTTCAGGACTATAAGAAAAGAGGGATGGATCACTTTCTTCTGCTCCTAAAGATTTGATTAAATATGTTGAAGGGGTCAAAAAATGCCCCTTGTAGAGTATATATAAAGCAAATACAGAAAATAAGATTTGACAATATTAATGTCAGCTTCATATAATAAATCAATAATGTACAATTAATAAATATAACCTGAAGAATAGGAAATATATAAAGATACCCTATCTATTGTATAAGAAAAATATAAAAATGAAAACGAATAGTACGTTTCACAATATGGAAATCAGTTTCACAATGTACTCTAATAATATGTGATTTAAAAGTAATATAAAGTTAAAGTATTAATCAAGTATACAAACAAGATTGTACTAAGGATTATGATAATAGTATGTCTATTTAAATGTTCTTACATTGGATGCATTACGCAGTAATTCTCTATGTAGATTTACTAAGTATCTTAATTTCAACTTATCTGCTTAGTAATTGGCGCACTACCCATAACAGCTAAACCTTGCCTAAAATCATACTGAATGAAGAGAGGTTATACTTTCCACAAAGGTTTTATAGGAGACTACCGGTTTCAGCAAGTAATACCAACATCAGGTCTCAAACAAAACAAATGGAAAATGTCTCAGGTCTCAAGAAAAAAAGGACTGTTTCAAACCTGATGATGCCATTCCCAGCTAAAACCGCAGTCTCCGAAAATACCAACGTAGAAAAGTATAAACCCTTCTTAATTTGATATGAAGATCAATATCCACAGCATCTCGGCTGCCTCCATGGATTTTCTTACCGACAATCTTTATTGTCATCTTGCCTGTTAGTCATTCGAGAGATAGTTCGACAACCGAGAAGTTTGTAGCTCGGAAATTAGTTCGTGAATCGATTTGTACGTGAGGAGAAGCGTTCATCTACTGGGGCTCCGCTGCACAAACTGTTTTCGCAGAAGGAGCTACCATATCGTAGCCTGCCACTTGGATTTTTGATGAGAATTTATCTGTCATTCGTGTATCTCTTCCATCAATGTAGTGGGAAGCATTTAATATTTCATAAGAAATAATAGATTATGTTTTTGAGTATCCTGAAAAAAAATTAGGCTTACTCCCGTAAAATTTGATAAATTGATGATCGGTACGGTTAGAGAAAAACTCAAGCCTGGGTATCATTTTTTAAAGTATAATGTCCTATCACCGTTGTATGAGTAACGTTTTAAGGCTTTTAAAGGAATATTGCCTTCTGCGTTTATCAGCATGATTCGTCTGATATTAGCGAAGAGATAAAGTGGAACATGGATACCTTGAATTCTCCATTGGTACGTTGCATTTTTTAATACTAACAATTTTCAAAAATCCTCATTAATTCGCATTTTGTTGTAATTAATCGAATAACCGAACTGGCTAATTTAAAATCTTGCCTAGGTACCTTCTTGCCCTTACCCCTCATATTCACCGCCCTGGTCACCATCGAGTACATCTTGTGTACAATTTGTTCGTTTTGTATGTACTCGCTCGTCCTAAAGTTGTCGTGATCTAGTGAGGCATCGTGAGCTGTTGGTTGGCGCATCACTAATTTTTATCATTTACGAATCTCCCAAAAATATTATATCATCATTTAGTGTTATTTAATTAGCAATAAAATAATAGAACTGAACAATATCTATACTGAATATTCTAAATATATGTATGCTTCTGATAAGTATAACGAAGTTTGTTTTTCAACTTTTATTAAAAGTGAAATCGATATTAAAAGGCGTGACTTCATGTAAATCCTTAATTAAAATATACACTTCAGGTTCCTCTTCTACTTGCAAGATGCAAGCACGCTTGCGGAATCGGTCGCAATAAAAATCATTGTGGAAAAATACGATGCGTATGATTTCCTAACTAAATGACTTCTTTAGATCCATTGTTTGCGTGATTTGAATATTTTATCTGCTCTCTTCAAGTTCGCATTATCCATGAAATAGTAAACGTGGGAATTGCGCGAACTGAGGTGCAGTTAAAGGAGAAAGTGTACAAATAACACCCAACTAGCGGATTAGGCGAACCCACGCTCTACCTCGGGGTTGCGACGGAAACAACGCTAAGAGGGAAACAGAACGATCGAAAAGCTGGCCAGATGGGTCTGGAATCTCCGAATGCCACCGCAGATGAGCGCTAAAACCACTTCGGACTCCCACTATCTGCACATCCATCAACCATGATCCGAAAAAAGCGAGAAACGAAAAAAACCCACCCGATAACAGGTCCACGCCCTTTGAAGCTTTCCATCAGCGGGGAAGCGCGTAAAAGCCAAGCGAACCACAGACGGCCGAGTCATCCGATGTTATCAGTACGGAAAGGGTTAGGGAAACAGCGCAACCGCGGGAAGAGACGGGTTTAAACTCGAAGTTACCCGCGCCATAACCGAAGAGGGAACATGCATGAGTGTTGCACCTTCCAGAAGGTTCCTGTGCCTCGGTATCAACTATTCATTACCAATTTCTTTAACATTTTAGTAGCTTTATGCCATCTAACATCTCTCTTTATCTTCTTATATTTTTTCCCTTGAATTATACCATGAATCACAATTGATTTCTATTGACACATTGTGAAAATTTCCCGTTATAAATACGTTTATGTGACTTAAAAATGTAAAGAGACTGTAATGATTTATCAGATGGTTATACATAAGTATATTACCTTTCGGTAGATTTGTGTGCCTTAATGTTCCTTATTTAATACCGTATTTATCGCTTTTTTCAATATTTATGGCGTGATATGCCTCTCTCAGCCACAGGATAGGACCAATGTGAGCGGCATATGCCGCCCTTCGCACGGAACGTGTTAATTACTAAACTTAAATTTCCCTCTTCCTTCTCTATTACCCTCGTATTGGTTTTCCTATCAACCCTACTTTCGTTTTCCATTCTACACCACATCCTCGTCTCTAAGGTCACTTTCTAAAGGTCCAATCTTCACACCCAAATAGCATATCACTTGACACCAATGATTTTACTAATATTGTTTTGTCGAACCACTAATTTCCTATGCCGTTGCTTTATTACTCCAATCCAAACCTTCTCTCATCTCTAACATCAAAAAGTTTGTTTTCTATACCTTCATATCTCAAAGACTTCGATGCTGCTGACGTCATCCCTTCTCAGGGTCTACGTTTCACATCCATGCTGAAAAGAGATCGACGCCAGGGATTTTACGAACCTTTAGTCCTTTATCGAGAACACTAACCATCAAAAACTTTTGATTCATGAAGGCTTTCTTGGCTAATTATATTCTTTTTTGAACTCATCTTTGCATAAGTAAGAGAATTCATCCACAAAGGAGAGGAAATGAAGAAGCGACGTAACTCAAGGGTCGATGTAACGTAAGGGTCCAAGTTTCACACCAATGCAGCAAAAGAATCCAGAATAGAGATTTTACTAGTCTTTAATCCTTCATCGAGAACTCTAGTCGTCAACTGCCTTCTTTTACGAAGATTTTCTTGGCCAATACTATTCTTTCTCGAGCCACATCATTGCATCTTCCGTCCCAAAGAATAAGATCTACCCAAGTAAGAGAATTCATCCAGAAAGGAGAGGAAATGAAGAAGAGACGTATCTCGCGTAGCGACGGCGCATCCACTCCATTTGATGGGATTGAATTTATGAGGACGGATTACCGAACGCGAGGTGATTGTAGCGGCGATGAGATATTGCCTCCGAGGGGAGAAAAAATGACTAAAGACCCCGACTCCTTTGCGTAAAAGCTGGGATTTAATCAGAGGGAAAACGAAAGAACCTCCGATCTGACAAGTCATTCATAATCTCCAGCGGGAGATTTATCGTTATATAACGAAATAGTTGAAGTATGAAGGTCGGGCTACAGAAGCGTGGGTGATTTTAATAGGGGATTATTAAAGCTGTTCAGGCGAGAGCCGAGATTGAGATTTTTCATTCCTGATGGGTTAAAGTTAATAAGCCTTTTGTTTACGTATATAATTTAAGAAGAACTTTCTGTTTTGAAATCCTTAAACCTAATGTACAATTATGTAAGCAATTGTATTGTTATTTAGCTCCCAAGTTGTTCTCCTCACTTCAAAAGAATGTATCCACCCCAACCAACGAAAGGATTTTTCTTGCTAAATGAAAGAATTGGCTCTTTTTGCTAAAGGATATAGAATTATTTATAAAGAAATTATTTATAGGTATTGCTTTTTAATTTTTCTGTTTTTCTCTAGTGCTTTTTTCATTTTGTTAATTATATCTCACTATACTTTGTTTATACTATGACCTCAAAGCGTTTTACATAAAAAAAATTTTTTGTTATATAAGTATGCCGAAAAACGTCAATTTCTATTTAAAGTGACGGCAATCCTTATAAAAGATATATCTTCTGGGATGCCTAAATTTCACTTGTTGGTTTTGTGAAATATTTTTAAGAATGTATTATATAGGAAAGTGAAATCAAATATTATTATTATTATAAGTATGCGATAACTGATGCTGGAGGACCTATTTTAGGGTGGCTAGAGATATTAGCATGAAGATGGATGAAAATTATGGGGTGACCATGCGAATAAGGCAATAAAATTATTTTACGAAAGTCTTAAGGTATTCGGTTGAAACCTCATTCCCTCTAAAACTAGCTACCATGAGCTAGTTTCTCCTTGCTTTTCTCTCCAATCCAGAATGTTAAGACAGGATTGTTTACCTAAGTGAAGCACTGTGACTCTTTCAGAAAAAACCTCTCTCAGCATTCCATAAGGAGGGACCTTAATCAATGATATTATTCAGTATTACTCACAACTCAGTAGCTTTAATCTTATCATCAAAGATGAGAAAAGCTGAGGCAGAAGTAGTTGATCAATACCTTTTTCTACATTCCGAACTGAAATAAATGAAAAATATTCCGTTCATCAAGATATGATTGCAGAAAAATATATGGATAGTATATGAAATATAGAAAAGTCCCATGTCGTTTAAAGTGATTCGCATGCATAGGTAAGGATGGCAATTGAAACATTCTTTTATGAGGTAGTTTATTATTTTAGTCTATTACTAGTTTATTTTCCCTCAAAAGACTAGAAGTAAAACTATTAGAACTTTTTTGATGCAGACGACCCTCACGCCAATCCCATTGTCTTCCTCCCATGTGATTCTTCTTCCCGAAAATAACCTAAGCAAATCACTAATATTAGTATTATATTATAAATTATTGATAATAATAGAAGAAAATACTCTATTCATCCATACTATCCTCTAACTATCCATTTTTGCCAAGCAACTATGACAGTATCGTCTCAAAGCTCAAATACGCTTTTTTATTCTAATAAAAAATATTTCTTTCTCTTGAAGTACACATACATAAATAGATTGTGTTATAATTTTATTTTGTTTTGGTTAACGTTTATGTTGTTTTTGACGGTCATAACGTCAATCCAATCATAGTCATTTCATAGAATTAAAATTGCGTTTAAACTAATAATTATAATTATTAGATAATTATCTACGCCCAAAGGTGGTCAATTTATACAAGGTACTTTATGTACTACAATTATTTCAAATTTTATCAAAATCAGAAAGTCTAAATATCTAAAGTCTAATCAACCTATAAGTACCGAAACCAGTTGTGTAATTTCAAGTATTTGTGAATGTCTTTATGATTTCAAACTTCAAGTTTCAACATGACGGATTCGGGTGTGACTTGGTGGAACTCCATCATAATCACAGAAAGAGAGAAACTCACTTTGAAGACTCCACAAAATAAATATCATCAATATATATATTTATTATTTTAGAAAGTGCAGCGTAAAGCGGTTCGTTTTGTTAAGAAATGCTACGATAAAAAAGCAAGCGTTACAAAAATGCTCTCAGAAGTAGGTTGGGAATCCTTGAAAAAACGGAGATTGGAAGCTAGGCTGCGATTGCTTAATAAATTCAGGGAAACTACATTTTCGGAAGATACAATCGGAATCATGCAACCCCTCTGATATCTCTGTCGATCCGATAATGAACGCAAGTTAAGATAAATAGATGCTAGGACGAATCGTTTGAAACATTCATTCTTTCCGCCAACGATACGCGACAATAACCGAATAAGGAAGTAGTTTAGATTCAACTGGTGTTTACACTCCCTGCCACACGCCGAAAGGCGGCTTTTAGGGTATTAATGTAGATGTAGATTATTTTCATGACTGTACAGAGTAAATTTTCCTTCTCAGTGATTCGAGTTTCAATTTTTATCTCTTGCACTTTATTAGCGGTAAATCTCCACTCGATAAAGCCATCCTCTGTTACTTTTGTTTATTTACTAATATGTCACATTCACTCTACTAAATATTTTAAACTGTTTTCCAATATTTTTAAGACCCTAAATAGAAAGTTTTCCCTCCCCTGTGATGATAGTTTCAATGTATCCCTTGCCTTTTATTAGCGGTAAATTTTCCCTTGGTAAAACCGTCCTCTGTTGGTTTTATTTATTTACCTATACGTCATATTGAATCTACTTATAATTTAAATTGTGTTTCAAGTGCACGAAGAACAATGCGTTCTTCCAGTGTTGCATTGCAAATGTGCTCGCCATTCGAGATTCGCCACCCTCAAGTACTTGTCCCGTGTTTTTAACTCCTTTTTCGACTGAATGTTTTGTCTTCGAAACCGCTTCCGTTTAATTAGGTCAATAGTGTAGATTCAACGTTTAAATTGTCGTGGGTTTCAATTAAAACTGGAAAGCGACGTTTCAATTATGAACGGCTCGAGAGAAGTGGAGTCTTAAGAGTGGGAGGCGGATGTATAGCTTTCCTTATCTCCAAGCCGTAGTGGAACCTAATCTTTTGAAGGAACTTGACGGACGGTTTCCTCGAATTTGACGCACCTGGGGAAGTCGTAATGAATCAGCAAGTTACACTTAAGAGGTATTAAATCAACCGGGATTTCTTATCCAACTGCTGGATGATAATTTAATTTTGGCGTTGATCTCCATTTCAGCATTATGAAGCTGAAAAGGGGAACACCAGGTTTGTGGGGAACGGATTCGAACGAAACTTTCAGGGCACATTCTTTGGTTAAGAATAATGGAAATGTGTCCGACCGTTCAACTCAATCGGCCTTTGTTTATGAAAAATTAGCAACTGAAAATTGGACTTAGGCAACCAAGCCATACACGTGCATTATCATATAGATCTCGAGATTTTCCAATTTGGAAATTATTTTCTTACATTTTTTTGCTGATAAGTTACCTTTTTTCCGATTAAATTTCATCTTCTTTACCTTCCTAGTATTCTTTACATATTAGTTAGCATTTATTCTAATATCACAACGATGCACTGTGGGCTAGAATCGCAAAAAGCTGGACAAAAAGAAGTTTTTTTTTGTTGAGTCTAGATTTTGAAACTTCGCACTGTTTCTGCTGAATAAATTTTGCCCACAACCATGCAAATAATTTCCGTTGATTCTTGGGCATTAAAATTTTACAGGAGGTCAAAGTTATACACGTCAGTAGCTCGCCTCAAACACTTTTTTTAATTATGATTAAATAAATCTAATTTCTCTGATGTAGATACTTACTACGCACAATTTGAAAGAATATGATTTTCTCCGACCTATTTATCAGAGTCTGCGCCTGACTTGTCCGTATGGTAAATTATATATGCTTTTGAATTATTTAGAATGAAATTTTATCCTGGAGAATAAAATGTACACGTTTGCAAAAATTCCGTTAAGCCTTTGAAAGCAAAAAAAAACAGTTCTGTTTGATATTCATCGAAAGTGAAATTTAATTTCAATGGGAGTTTTTGGTTTTAGTTTATGAAAGTGAAACTCGTCAATTATTCTTGCTCTACTGCTTTGAAAATCCGCTTAAAGCCGGAAAGTTATGAAATCAGTTTAACGGATTCAATTTGAAAAATATATTTAATCAAAGCTAGCCACTTTTAATGGTGTTGCGTAATGTTTTCATAATGACGACTCATTGAAAATTTTGCTTTCATAATTCAAGCAAATATCAATCCTGTTGTTTACATGATTAATGACTTTCCGTTTCTTTTTATGTAATGGTAATTAAAATCGATTGTGGCAGGCTTTACCGTGATTAATTACCATTAGAGAGGATGTTAAGAATAAGGTTTAACAAATACTTTTTTCCACAGATTTATTTGCAAAACGACCGGTTTCGGCACAGATCGGCCATCTTCACCTGAAGATGGCCGATCTGTGCCGAAACCGGTCGTTTTGCAAATAAATCTGTGGAAAAAAGTATTTGTTAAACCTTATTCTTAACATCCTCTCTAATGGTAATTAATCACGGTTTCAGGGAACACTTTCTTGTATATTTTAACGATTCAAATTTATTTTATTTTGGAGTACTATTTCTCTAACTCATTTATGGAACGAAGCTACAGGAAGTACACACTATATGGCTATACACTCCTTACATAAACCCATATAAAAACACCGTAGATAAATCAAAGGCGACTTTAACAACTACAGCAGTAATTGTATATACTTTCATTCATATAAGAGTAGCAGCTTGCTTACCTTGTCTCTTTCGTAATCTTTTGATTAACGCGTTTTCTTTTCAATGTATTTTTTCGCTTTAGATACATCCATAAAAGTTTTTATTATTTAAAAACCAATAGTATCCTTACTTATCTAGAAATATTTGGAAATATTATGTGATTAGTAAGAAGTAATTTAAGCTTTTTTTCTTAAATTTTCCCATTTAAATATTTAATTTTTATATAATTGTAATTCATTACTTTGTATCTTACCAAGGTTCATTATTGTAGAACGGATTTCTACTAGATTAAATATCACGATGATGAAATTTTATTTAACAAGGATGAGAATTAAATAATTTCGCAAAGTTTCAGTAATTTATTTTGTGAATGCGACTAGTTTCTACTCATCTTCAATTAATTCAATTGAATAATTAATTAACAGTGCCCTATGATGACTCGAAGATGAGTTAAAATAATTCTCAAAATAAATTAGTGGAACTCTACTTTTTTAAAATTTAATACGTATCCTTGTTATGTATTTCACAAAGTCACGAGTTTTACCATCGATTTTAATTTTTATTTAAACCCAAATTTTTACCAATTCATAAAAATTCCATTTGGAATAAATCAGAAACATTTTCACTTAACACATTTTACAGGCGGTAGAATTAATTATATAGGATTATTATATCATTATTTGTGATAATTAGCAGCTGAAATGGATGGTTACTTCCGTACTTGAGACATTCGTGCTTCTAAGAAAAATAATTCTCAAGAATTCGTTGGAATAAATCAGGAATCTTCGGGTCAATCAATCAATCAGGCGATAACCGTATGCACGTGGTCGATTAAATTTTTTATGCCGCCCTCGCTGTATAATGAGGTTGTGCCTCCCTTGCTAGAACTATCGATTCCTTCAGCATAAATTCGCCTAGGATCGAGTCCGCCTTCGTTTGCTCATTTCGGGAACTGTTATATATGTCTTTTCCGGTCGACTCGGTTTTCCGATGGAATCAATCGGAAATTCCACCATTGTAACACACACGGAATTCAATCTGTACCCAACACACTTCCACAGGAACCTACTTTTTGCGACCCCATCGTAATCTCATTTCCGAGAGGGTAACCGCATCTGAACAAAAACGCCCTCTTGCGATCACGGGATTAATTGCCCTCCTGCATGTAACTTCAGCGATCACCGAATGCCATTAACAGCCGATTGCCCTCAATCGCGGGGTAATGAGGGTGGCGCGACTTGCATCCACGGACAAATCAATCATCCAAATTCCACGGGCGTGCTCATTTATTTGGGGAAACTTGTGCTTCTCTTACTGGGGACGTGGTTAGCAAGGCCGTTAACAGGTGCCCCATAAGGCGAGTTGGGAGGTTCCGGGTGCCTAAGGCTGCAATTGAGTGGAAATATCCAGCCAACGTTTTGGCGCATTGGTGCCTGAATTATGGAACGTGAGGGAATTGTGGCACTTCCTCACTGTGTACCAAGAGCGATGTTAAAGTGATATTCTGAGGGGTGGGAAAAGTACTATGCAATACTCCAAGTGCGCGAGATTTTTTATTTGACATTTCTTGTGCGCTCCTTGTTGAAATGATTCTCTTGTGTACACTAGATATAATCTGATATGAAATCGGTTTGAAATTTTCAATTAGCCGTGAAATATTCTCGAAATCATCTCGGATTTCTGGGTTTTAATTACCTTTAAGTGTTTCAAATACTTATAGAAAAGAAAGACCGCATGGAGATGACAGAAAGTGATGGTAGGCCACATATAAAATGTTTTTGGGAAAATTAACTTTATTTTAGTCGTGATTTACGAAAGAAATTTATTATTTAATTAAATGTATTCAAAAATGACGATGTGATATTTTTTAATGTGTCGAACATCATTTCAGTAACAAGCTTCTAATTTGCATGTCATTAAAAATGAAATAATAGTCTGTATGTAATTTACTAAATCAAGCTATACTTGGTAGAACTTGTACATAGTAGAGTCTGGAGTCTAAAGCTTTGATTTTTTTTTAGCTCTGTACCAAAACTTGTTTTGATTACTCATTCTCAACGTTTATATCTTTACTGATTTTTCTAAATTCGTTATGTTTTTTGAATACATATTAGTATCCAAATGTGATCTGGTGTGACTATTTTGGCAAAAATATTCTAATTAGTCTATTTCAGGATTAAAATAAGAGACCAAAGTGAAGATAATATTAATGTAATAAGCGTCTCTATAAATTTTTAACAAACGGAAGTTACCTTACGATTTGAAAGAATTATTATCAATTTTAGGCAGTAAAATATATTAAAAATTTATTTGGGTTTAATTAAGGAATGAAATCCAAAGTCTTTGAAGGGAAACATAAAAAATATCATTCCTTTCGTCACGGTGAGTTTAAATGTTTGCTCTACTTCTTGGACTGGAGGTTCAAAAGAACTTTCAGGAAAATGTATCCTTTTATTTCCCTCTATCCACCGAAAGAGTTTATATAATATTTGATTCTACATTTAAAAAAAAAATGTCATTTCATCTTTGTATGGCAATGCAAGGGGAATCGCCCTTATGTAACAACACGCTACTTATTTAAAACGAAACCATCCTATGCACGATGTAACTAATTAAGATTTGTTATTATTATCATACTTTTAGAAACAATTTATGAAATTTTAGTCGAGAACATCCGTTTAATTTATTTCAATGCTCAAATTGTATTGGCTCGCAGGCTTTTGTCTAAAAATACTATAATTTTCGAATTAAGAGAACAGTCTCGTGCTGTCACCTTGAAGATATAGATTCCTCAAGTAAAGAAGCAATCATTGAACCGTTCTCGCAAGACGTTGATGATACCAATTATATCCCTTAAATCATCTGGAAACATTTTTATTTTTCTTGCGCACCGTCCAATTCAATCCAATCGGTTTTTGAATAAATAAACTAAAGTTGTGTTTACAAAAACACTATCCATTCAAATTTTATTGAGTATATTGATGCGGTGCTGGAAAATAGACAGTATAATTTATCTAATATAAAGTGTTTATAGAATTCTAAATCTTACTACGAATTTATCGATTCTGTGAAAATTAAGAATTATCGGTAATTGTTATTTATACATAAAAGCCACTTTATTTCACATCGAATAGAAACTAAAAATTCATTATATTTAACCTGTGAATGAGATTATTATTATTATTGCAAAAACTGCGGTGTCAATTTTTGTATGCCAACATATGCATACAAGTTATAAACATAATTAGTACACACTACATACATGACATTCAAATTATTCCTATAGAATTATCATATATTTACATACATATATAATATTTACCTAACAACTATATAGTGAATGCGATGTGCGAAGGCGTTACCTCGTCGAAGGACATTATGAATAATGCAA
Source organism: Sympetrum striolatum (assembly GCA_947579665.1). Lineage (NCBI taxonomy): Eukaryota > Metazoa > Arthropoda > Insecta > Odonata > Libellulidae > Sympetrum > Sympetrum striolatum. Next base: position 38,728,163 of record OX388350.1, on the reverse strand, counting down.
AATAAAAAATGTGCCAGATTATGCTAGTTCGCTAGCGAAACATGTCGCCAAAGAAATAAATTAGTGGAAGTGTACTAGTATTATTCTTCATTCAACTATATAATTCATACAAAATATTGAATAAACTGTTTGTACTGGATCTTATATATAGAAGAAGAAAACAAAACAGATTCTATGGAAACACAAATTAAGTAACAATTGAAGTAAAAAGAAACACAGTATCTTTATATATAATTTCCGAAGAGTCCGTCCGTCCGTCCGTCCGTCCGTCCGTCCGTCTGTCCGTCCGTCCCCCCCTTTATTTCAGAAACGGTTTGACTTAGCGATTCAAAACAAACTGCATTGTGTTTCTACGAGTTAGAAACCCCTAGGAAAACTATTCCCATTACTAAGACAGCCCGGGTTCGAACCCAGGAGTCCATAATAGGGTCCCATAAGGAATACACGTAAACTTCACTTTTATCGGTTGCAGGCCTCATTTCTTTTGCAAAATATAATTAGAAAGAATCATTGTTAAAAGTCGGGCATACCATCAAAAGATGGAAAATTTATTAAAGTTTCTTATTTAAGTAGTGGAATAGTGATTTCGATTAGAAATTGCCAGTATTTTGATAAAATAGAAGAAATATTAGAGATTTTTGAGGTTATAAACAAGTCCGTTCCCATTAACGACGAATGCAACTGATTGATAGCGCAACGCATCATGGGAGTAAACCAGTGTAAACAAGTAATGGCGGACAAGCTTTACTGCTAACTTATCAACTCAGTTGGTTTGTTGATGAAAATTAAGTTTATACTCCACAATTTCTGGAAAATATTTGTTCGGATATTCTAATTAAGTTGGTATGACTCCAATTAAATGTATATGTAATATTTTAAGGTCGTTTTTTCTGTCGCATTCATTACGCGTAGAACTATGTTGGTTCCGGAGATGTGTACAATAAGTTATTATATATGTAATAAATATAATATTAATATTGGGATGATTTTGAGCATTTAAGATATCAAGATAATAGTCATGATTTAACAAGCTCTTCATTTTCTGATGTGGAAACTACTGGCCAGAAAAAGCAAATGTCGTGTAACTTAAAAGAACATTGAAATTCGTGTGAAAGTAAAATTAAGGAACTGAGGAAACTATTATACAATTATCTGAATTAATAGTAGGCCTGCCTGTCAACGTGTTTGGTCTCAAGTATTGCTTTGAAGGCTTCGATAAAAGTATTACCCGCGAAGGTGCATAACGTTGGACGTACTCCTTGACGCAAGTTACTTTTTATACTTATTTGTTGATAAAAAGTATTGAAAATGGGGAAAGATATCTAACAAATAAAATATTAGAAAGATTTTAAGCAGAGTGATATAAAACAAAAACAGCCAGCATAATTTCCTACCTCAGAAACGAGTCCCTTTAAAAAGGGATGCTTATCACAGGTAAATAATATTAAATAATGCTGCTAAATACTTCTCTAATAACGATATTTATTATTACCTCACATAATAGACAAGAAATGGAAGTATTGAAAACGTTTCAAGATATAGAGGATGACGACGATGAATTTTTATTTCGAGTACTGCTGAGAACAAGAAATCCTAGAATATTTAAGATTCGACCGGATTATCTCAACACATTGAGTGAAGAAGAGTTTTTTATAAGGTTTAGACTGAATAAAGAAACAGTGGTTAAGATTTTAGAAAAAATTACGATGAAAATAGAGCATCGAACAACAAGGTATTGCAAAGTTAATTCAAAGTATCTGATGTATGAAATAACTGCTTGATCATTACACTTCCTATTTTAAGAAATAAGGCGATGTCAGCAATGGAACAGTTTCTACTGACATTAAGATTTTATGCCACTGGTTCGATGCTAATCGCTTCAGCAGACTTCACTGGTGTCCATAAATCAACTGCTAGCCGAACAGTTAAGAAGGTTACTAGAGCCATTGCTGAACAATCAATGACATATATAAATCTACCAACAAGCAAACGAGAGATTGGACTTAACATGCAAAAATTTCACAGCATGGCCTCATTCCCAAGGGTCTTGGGAGCTGTCTCCCAAGGCTGCATAGATTCCACACACATAAAAATCATATCACCAGGTTATTAAGTGTTCTTAAAATCTCAAGCAATGTTGCTGTAATTAGTAAATTAAATTAATAATATCTTTTATTACTGCTTCTATCATCCATATCTTTGTAAAATAATTAAGATATACGGATATTAAAAAATAATGAAGATCAGTGTCATGGCTAAGTACATCACATGTCTCTTATAAGAAAGATTTCTTCTCAAATTAAGAAGGGATATCTAATATATAAATAGAGTGTGGGTGTGTGTGTATGTATGTATGTTCGCTAAAAACTCGAGAACCGAGAGTCGCAAAACTTTGAAATTTTGTACATTATTAAAAGTCAACCCCCCGCAGAGTATAAACTACTTTTTATTTCCCTGAGGTCCACGGTTCGAACCCAGAAGATTCAAAACGTTTCCATAAGAAATACACATAAAGTTCATTTTTTCGTCGTGAGGTTTATTTCTTTTGCAAAACTAAATTAGAAAAAACAGTTGTAGGAAGTCGAAACTAGCATCAAAAGAAGGAAAATAGAATAAAGATTCTTATTCTGGTCGAGAAATATCATTTGCGATTCGAAATTGCGAGAATATTGATAAAATATACGAAACTTTTAGGTAGATTTCCATGTAGTAAACAACTAAGAAGGTTTCCATTAGCTGATGCGGTAGCATCACGGATTCGTACTGACAAGGTAGCCAGATCGAATCCCTGGTAGGTCAAAATTTTTTTCCTTTTTATTTTCACAAATTTTGTTTTATATTCTTCTTATTTTGTAATTAATTTATTATTATACTGATAATCGTGCAAATATTATCATACATCGTAAGAATATGCATGATCGGAAATATTGTGTATGGGAGAATAATGAAGTCACGAAGAATAGAAATTATATTTGTGCTTATATTTATTCATAATCCGATTTTTTAATCATTCGCAAGCACCCAAATGATAATTATCATAAAAGCATTCGAAGCCAAAGATATTTCGGTAATTTGAGTAACAAATAAATGATGGCTGCTGACATATACAAGGAGTTTTGAGCAGTTCTATTGAAAAGCAAACTTAGTTAACATTCCTAAAAATTTTTTGGTTGTCTGTTAATTTTGAGGTGAACCAGGCGTATTGAAGCATATCAGTAAAAATGGGAGATGATATTGGCTGTGAACTATGGATTGAATTTCGATGCAATCTTCTCGGGAAGTAATTTCAAGTAAATGACGCCTGTGGTTTAGCCTGTGAATTGGTATCCTATCTATCTATATGAATGAATTCGGAGATGGAATTATATATAATAGATACATGAATGAATCCGGAGAAGCGTCTAAATATAATAGATATGAATGAATCCGGAGAAGGAATTATATATGATGGATCCCCCTTTTCTTTCGTTTCGTTTCATCACTGTTGCATTTTTAATCCAAGGCGGGGTTACTCTAAGAAAGTCTTGGTTATTTTCATACATATATACACACATTCACACGGTCTCATTCACTTATAGACTGACACTTTGAAGCATTTGTTTATTAGGGTTTTTTTTGGGTCGGGTGGTCTCACTTGGTACTTTGCACCACAGAGTGAACCAACTTCTTTTGCTACGTATGCTTCGCTGCCGGAATTTTAAACTGAGGCATGGTTATTATATGAAAATAATGGTCATATACATGCATACATACACACATCCGCACGATTTCATTTACTTATAGTGGACAGTTTGAAGTAGTTGGTAATTAGTATTTGGTTTATCGTTTGGAGCTTTTGTATTAGTATTTGTATTTAACAGTACTTCCTTCTCCTGTTGAGATGCAACGGGTATATAATATATAATTTATCTCTCTCTATTTCGAGTGATATACAATTTATTTCTGCAATGTATGTTAAATGTTTGATTCAGTTGTCCTCTTGTACCTGTATGAATACGTTACATTAAACGTGGTACTGCTTATCCTAATGTGATCTTAGAGTATACTTATATGTTCTCAGTTGAAGAAATTTTTCATTCAAAGTATATGAGATTGAATATTGAGTTGGAGCGGCTTTGTAGACTTAATTGTAACTTACATTTCTTGATATATTGGTTTGGAAAGTCTGGTATTCGCTATTTACCAACAATTATGAAGCATTTGTTACGATCAAGGTTATTACACTGGTATTTATGAAATTAAATATCCCCGTTGAGAATCAACGGGTACTTCTGCTAGTCAGTACATAAATTCAAATAAATATATATTAAATACATCGTTGACACCGGTTTTCGGAAACAACAGAAATACCCATATTACTGACCTTCTAGGAAACACCCAATATATGTACATTTCAGTAGCGATTCCATAATTTTCTTCTTACATAAAATGTATTATTAAAGCAAAAATGAGATATTTCGGGGAAAACTGTAGTTTGACAGTATGCAGTTTACTGTATATACAATAGCTTATAAACCTTTCCCGTATTTATTTCCAAAGAATGGAGAAATAGTCCGCAGTCTCGGAAACCGTGTCACGCTTATTCCCAGAAGATCCTCCCGGAATAACAATTTGCGGCATAATCTCATAAGATCGACTCGCATACGCCCGGGAAATGGATAGCGACGATTCCACCCTCTCATTAGCTAATGCTGCATCGCAGGCAGATGAGTAAAAAGTGCTCGAGTTATTAACAGCCCCTAACATGTCAACCTCTATCATAAGCGAGGCTTAATCCGCCCTAATAAGGCGTGGGCGGAGGATGTCAGAAGAGCCAAATGAGGAAATCAATATTGTCGGCTCCTCGGTGTGATTTGGGGAAGGCGCTTGCCGTACTCTCCCTCATCCTCGCTATCTCATCGAATCTGACAAATTTAATCCCAATCCGCCCTTAACCGGATTATGTACATCAACATTAACCTCATAAAGTGAAATATTAGTCGTTTAAAAGAGCGTAGTTTCCAAATGAGCATTCGGGAACTTCTTGAGCGTTATGTTTTTCGCGGTGTTTACGTTCAGTGGTGTTGAGATGGCGAAGAAGGAAAGATCGCCATGGTGTTCAAACTAAAAATAGTTGAAGAATTGGCAAACAAATCACAATTATATTCAGATAATGCACTCAAAGTTAACAAATATATCGTCAGAAATAAAATTTTTATGTAATTATACACAAAGTGATACCCAATTCCATCCAGTCTGTATAATCACCTGTATATATTCCTTATCGAAATCATATACAAATATTCATACATGTTATTATCATTTCACATAAAAATTTAATTTAAATATATGACTACAAAAATGCATCATTCTTCTCACCCAACAGCACAAAATTGTAGGACTATATCTATGGAAAACAATACCATATTGACAATATGATGACAATAAATTTACTACACTACTGTTAGAAAAAATAACAATTGGATAAATGGCCAAAGTGTGAAGAAAAAAGGAGATAAAACAAACATCCGTAACAAATTTGTGTACTAGTACTTAAGGAACTCGTTTTCGTCAAGAGAATAGTCGGTAGGAGCGAAAAAATATTCCGTTGGAACATTATTTATGTTACTTAGCGAAAACATTTAGATATAATGATAATGATTCGTGAAAAGTCTTTATATAAAAGTTCGTAATCAACAATTTCTATCCATATTGTTATCATGCCTCTTACTTCAATGTAAGTCAGCCATTCCATAGGGTTACGTAGTCGGTCCATCATAATTAAATTTTATTATCAATGTCGATTCTCACATTGATAGTAAAGAAAGGATGTTTGCGTACAACACTAATTTACATTGAGATAGAAAGTAAACTGTGTAAATGTTGTACTGATATTTAGAACGAATTATGAAAAGTAATTAGTGGGCAATGAAGACAAACTACCAGTAGGCAACCTCTCAGAAAGAAAATCTATTGCCAATAATTATTCAAGTACGGAACCCCTCTGTAAAATAGGGAAGTGCTACGAGAGGCAACGGAAATTTTACGATTGGTAAAGAATTGTTACGAAATATCAATGAGCATTACACAGATTCTTCAGGATGCAGAATGGGAATCTTTAGAAGATAGAATTAAAAAAAAGGTCTTCACTTTCTTACTTAATTAATTTTTTCGCGAAATTAATCGATTAGGGAAGTATAGTCATGGTGCAAAAACTCCCTGTCACATGTCGAAAGGTGGTTTATTTGAAATAATTGTGGATGTGTAATCCGCATATAGAGAAATATTCTCAGAAGTGTGAGGATTTAAAAAAACCTGTATCACCAAAGTTATTTACATTGAAGGATACATACTTACGAGTATTAAAAAACATTCTGAATTAGGCAGTTAAAATCCTGGAAACTACTTGTGAGCGATACTAAAATTTACCTTTACCTATAGTTGGTAATCAAAGATAAAAACTTGTGGTTTTACCGTAGCACATGCCAGAGGCTGCGTGCTAAGTATTATACGAACATACGAGGCTAGCTACTTTCAGAACAAATCCCTACAATGGTTTATTATATAAAACAATTGATAACAGCGATTTATTAACAAACAAAAGGCACACGTTTTTATTCGAGTCTGTTTCTTTTATAAAACGACATTTTTTCAGTGGTGATATTCATGATTATACTCTACAGAAAGAGGAAGAGTGGCTTACAGTCAACTAAAATATTCCCAAAAATTTTCATATTTCCGAACCAAACTAGATTCAGGAGACAGCATCAAAGGCATCGGCATCCATCCTCGAAATGTAATCAGTATGCTAGAATGACACTCGTCATTCCCATCTGGAACGGAGACATTTTCGGATGTCATTAGCATTTTCGCGGGATCAAAATCCGGAATCTTTGTAAATAAATCCTCCAATTCCCCGCCTGGGATTTATGGATTTATTCAGGGATTAATATGCATGTTGTGGGAATTTGTAAGAAGATCACAACATGAGATCCTCGCTGTATCCTTACCCGGTTCCCGGAATGGCGAAATCGGTAAACATCCAATTTTGTGGAACGCTTCATTGACACACTTCCCGGATTAATATGCATCTCGAATGTTCTGGAATACATTTCACATCAGGAAATTTTTGCGGACTTCAGCACGTTGAGGATCACGCAAATCCTGCGTAGATGAAGCTTTGCAACGTTGCAACTTTGGTAATACTGTCGAATACACCATAGAGCGGAATTAGTAGGATATAATGCTATTTTGTTATACTTGGAAAGTAATATTAGCCCTTGCTTCTGCTTTGATTTTCCATTGAATTTTAGAATGTTGCCTTTTAGATTATTGACTATATTTAAGCCTGACATGTTTGTTTTCATGGAAAAGTATTCAGGCTTGAGGCAGGTTGAAATCTCACATATCGACGCATTTCAACATTAAAGTAATTATCAGATAAAATTCGATTTACTCGATATAGATATTTATTTGTAATGAGGATTTCTTGTCATTATCGAATATAATTTAGGTGAGTTACTTACTTAGGTATACGATATTGATGATATTATGATAAAATAATGTCTAAATGAATATCTCCAATATTTTGCTTAAATACGTCTAAGGGTTGCGACAATTTGACGAAATATGTCAACATTTCAGCAATATATTTAAAACCTTTAAGCATATAGACGACCAATGTCGTTATTGAAATAGAACATCTGCTAACACTGAAGCCATTCTCATAAGACGACATCAGAAAATAGACCCTAAATCAAATAAAACTTTATGGAAGAAGAGACTTTTCAGTCTCAATCTCACCTTAATAAAGACTTTATATACCTCATTAGTTGCCAGAGCTAGTAGAAAGGAATGAGGTTTTAAATTGATATGCTGAAGCGTGACTTCGTGGAATGGAATAGACATTAAAAAAAATGAAAAAACTTGGTATCTTCCACAGAAATTTTATTTAAACACGACCGGTTTCGTCACCGTAATGACATCTTCTGGTAAAGAAGATGTCATCTTCTAGGAGATGTCATTACGGTGACGAAACCGGTCGTGTTTAAACAAAATTTCTGAGGAAGATACCACGTTTTTTATTTTTTGGAATGAGGTTTACTAGGCAAGATGAGGTGTGAGGTAGTTGGACCTTGCTTTCCTCACCAAAACAAAATACTATAAGCTGAACATGACCTCGAAAGGATGCACAATGACTCTATGAGAAACATTTTTCTTAGCATTTTGTAAATAGAGACCCTAATAGTGGATCACAGTAATAGGACAGAATCCAGCATCACTCCTACCACAGTAGCGTTCATGCCATCACAACCATGTACATTACTATGTCAAGAGTAAATGCAAGATAAATATTTTCTCTATCCTGTACCAAAAGATGTCATATCAAGAGTCTAAAATATTCAATTCGTTAAGATATGTCTGTCATATTTGTATGAGGCGACAAAAAGTAAACAGTATGTGATATGCATCGCGTAAATAAAAATACGATCTTTTATAGGAATTATATTCAATACCAAAAATGGATTGCACTTGAAAATGAAAAATGAAAATTGTAATGATATCAAGACGTTTCTATAAATGTGGTTTCCTCGACAACGTTTTCTCTCCGTCGTTTTTTAAGAGTAGATAAACATTGAAACAAAGTTGCGAAAAAACAGAACATTTTTGTCATCTGAGTGAATGTTTTAGGGGAAGTAAATGAATGCATTTTATACTTCTTCTGTTCCCCATGGACAATTTTTACTCTCGGAATTTGTGAGGGAAATTTCGGTGGGGAAACAAACATATCGTACACATATTGTCAGAAGCGTCCGCGGGAAATTCATCTCGTCCGCAGAAATGTCCCACTTCTGATAATTGAGTTTCTCTATTTATATTTCTTTATTTTTTCCTTTTAAAATTCGAACCTCTGAGATATATTTTTCTTATCCCAAGTTGAAGTGGTAAGCATTATGTGCTAATGGAATGTTCTTGATAGTTATGTGTAAATATTCTTGATAGTTTTGTGTGAATATTCTTGATAGTTTTGTGTAAATGTTCTTGATAGTTTTGTGTAAATATTCTTGATAGTTTGGTGTAAATATTCTTGATAGTTTGTTGTAACTATTTTTGATAGCTTTGTGTAAATATTCTTGATATTTTTGTGTAAATATTTTTGTGTAAATATTCTAAATTTTTCGTTTGATTGTCTGAATACTTCATCATTCTTTCGCCTCAATTCTCTATTTCCTTACATTTTCTTTCTTTTAAAAACGTACTACCTAGGAGTTTTTTTAGTAAAAATTCATAGCATTCATCTGAACCTTTTCCCATGTATTAAGTTCTCAGTAATATCATGTGTATTCTAAAATATAACATGTATAATTCAATGGCTTAACACTACGGCATATCGATGCTGTTAGATATTTTTAAAAATATTTCATTGATGCTTGAGTGATTAATATTGGATTTGTTCATTATCTTGAATATATCTCTATTATTATTGATTATTATTTATACATCAGAGATATATGTCTGATAGTAACAATCATAATAAAGTTGACACCAATTCATAGCGATCAATTATTATAATCAATCAAGATATTACAACTACCCTAATTATCAGTTACTATCTATTGATTAATTATAACTGCCCCAACAGAATTGAACCAATATCAAAACAAGACAATACAATTATCACCCACTCTAAAATACAACATTGCACAACAGATTCCTCCTTCACATCTAAGAAATTTTCTTATGTTATCTACAAATATTCAATACCGAATTAGATCTATATAGTTCCCGTATATTTTATGTAAGTTTTATTTCTATTACCATACGCCTCTGGCAGCTAGCAGGGTTTACATGTATATCTAAAATTCTAAATTTATCATATCTTCATCTGTTACTATTGTTAATAACAATATAGCTGTCATAACGTCTCCGGGCTAAATTTAGTTTGATGACACCAATCTTACAATTGTGCTTTTATAGAAACACACCTCTATACGTATGGCAAACGGATATATCTATATTTCTTATCCAAAAGGTTTCTTTACTACTTCAAGATTTTATATCCATATATAGGAAATGACTGATCTGTGGAAACTGTCACAAATTGAGGTTTAGACATTAAAGATTTTTATTCGGCGAATGACTACAAACCTTAATAATGACTTATTATACAGGAACAATTTTAATCGTAAATATATATATATACATAATCATACACATGATTCTTCATGTGTCTTCACGTTCATCTTTAGAAGCTTTATTTTCGAGAAAAAGAAAGATCCCTCATGTATATCCTCGTGGCCCTTCCCTCCATAAATATTTATACATCTTTCAGCCACGAGAGAGTCCTTCGATAGCTCAAGTAGAGAGAGATCTGAATGAAATTTCGTGCGAGAGAGTGGATCGTGCCCACCCTGTCGGAAACGGTCGAAATGGGGCCAGGGCTGCCAACCAGACGAGTAAGAAAAACGGGCAAACAATAAGGCGTGGGTAAACAGCGAAGGGTATCCATATTAAAGTTATCATCGCACGAACGAATGCCGAAAATGGAATTTCGGGGCGTCGAAGGGAAGGGAAAGCGGGGAGAGAATAATATCGATGGGCGGGAATTTTCGAGACAAGGAAAGTATATTATGTAGGGTGTATAGACATCCGGGATTTTTCCGGATTTTAACTACTACTCCAGGTGTCCCGTAAAATCTTTTTGAGAAGCCCAACTGTCCCGATTATTGTGGAATTTCCAACTGCCGTATAAACAGTTTAAATTCTTCCTCCTCCTTGAGGCGTTCTTTTCCTACATATATCCTCTCGATGTAGGTAGTCCTAATCTCACCAACACCTTTTAGTATATATTTAGAAGAAATGCTGAAAAAAAGCCTGGGAAGATATTGATAAGGGCGCAAAGGTTGGTGGGGAAGTAGTGAAGTCTGTAAGGTATGCAGGCGATAAAGCTATTGTGTCGATTCCGTGAAGGGTTTCCAAATTTTAGTAAATGCTCTCAACGATAAAGCAAGGGAGTTTGTAATGAAAATTAACGTAAATAAAACTAAAGTAATGAGGTTTGGTAAGGGGAAGAGAGCTAAGTTAACGATTAGGGTGGATGAGGAAAAACTAGAGATGGTGGCAATTTTTATACTTGGGAAGTACTGTTTCGCGGGATGGAAGATGCAAAGATAAGATTCGAAAAAGGATAGACCTGGCCGAAGAAGCTTTTATGAAGCGAAGGGGAATGATGGCCAAACGTCTTGATGAATTAATCGGGAAAAAAATTGGTGAAATCCTTTGTTTTGAGTGTCTTGCATTATGGGTGCGAAACTCGGACATTAAGAAAGTAGGAAGTCATACGTTTAGAGGCCTTCGAAAAGTGGGTATGGCGTAGAGTGGAAAAAGTAAGCTGGGTTGAGAGGAAAACAAACGTGGAGGTGCTGGAGATGGTTGGGGAGGAGAAGGCTTTAATTGAAGTGATTAAGCATCGATAGAAGAAATGGGTGGGTAAAATATTGAGGGGAGGGGTAATAGGGGAACCGGATTATATTGCACGAGGGGATCACAAGCAGAAATTAAAGCTAAGGAAACAAAGAACTGGCATCGCCAAGTATTCTTTTATAAACAGAGGGGTAAAAAAGGAATAAGTTGCCTGAAGAGGTCTTTAAACCCTTACCGAATAATAAGAATCTTTATATATAATTTCCGAAGTGTCCGTCCGTCCGTCCGTCCGTCCGTCCGTCTGTCCGTCCGTCCCCCCCTTTATTTCAGAAACGGTTTGACTTAGAGATTCGAAACAAACTGCATTGTGTTTCTACGAGTTAGAAACCCCTAGGAAAACTATTCCCATTACTAAGAAAGCCCGGGTTCGAACCCAGGAGTCCATAATACGGTTCCATAAGGAATGCACGTAAACTTCACTTTTATCGCTTGCAGGCTTTGTTTCTTTCGCAAAATTAAATTAGTAATACAAGTCGTACAAAGTCGAGACAAGTACCAAAAGAAAGGAAATTGAATGGAGATTCTTATTTCAGTCGTAGAATATCGTTTACGATTCGAAATTGCAAACATTTTGATAAAATGCACCAATATTTTATCAATATTTTGTTGTTGTAAACAACTCATCTCCATGGCGACCTAAGCAATTTTTACTTTCTCCCTATACGTAGTATAGAGAAAGTATTGTATTCGCAAAAAAATTCGACCTCCAGATTTCGACGGAAATAGATGTTATGGGGCCCATAGAGTATGTTTTAGCTATTTTCCCGAACATGTCTGTCTGTGTGTCTGTCTGTCTGTCTGTGGTTAAAAAGTTTGTGGGCGCTCTATCTTAAAAAGTAATTATCCGATCATTTTCAAAATTCATATTTAGAATTTTTCTAGCAATGCCAAGAGTTGATAAGGTTTTGGAGAAAATCGCTAAACAGGAAGTTACGGTTTATCCGGAACAAAATTTTGTTTCTTAAAAATCTCTGTAAGAATGCAATATAGGTATATACATTTACATACAAAAGTTGTAGATAATATACTTTACTACAACTTTTGTATAAAATATTTTTTCGTAACACTAATTGTTTAGGAGTTATTCTTCAATAATGGTTAACCGGAAGTTGTTGTTTACCCAGAAATTGAAGTTTTTCATACTTATCTCTGTCAGAATGCAATATAGGTATATACATTTACACACAAAAGTTGTATATAACGTATTTTACTACAACTTTTGTATGAAACATTTTTTCGTAAAACTGATTGTTTAGGAGTTATTCTTGAATAACGGTTAACCGGAAGTTGTTGTTTACCCAGAAATTGAAGTTTTTCATACTTATCTCTGTCAGAATGCAATGTAGGTATATACAATTATGTACCAAAGTTGTAGATAATGTTTTTTACTACAAAGCTTGTATGAAACATTTTCCTGTAACACTCATTGTTTTGGAGTTATTTATATATTACCGGCATAGGCTTATGTTTTCAATAAATACGGAGAAAGTCATGTGTTGGCCACATCAGATTTTTCATTTTGAGCTCATGAGTTTATCCATAGGAAGATATATAGAATAAATGATCAGTTAAAACTAATGCTGAAAATAAGAGATACACTATATTAGATATACAATAGAAGAAATTATATTTATACATTTACATATATAATTATATTATAAACATTTGCAGATAAAAACAATATCCTCCGAAAAATCTCGCGAAAAATATGCCAAAATTAAAAAAAATTCAAATTTTGTTTATTTCTCTGTAGCAACCGAACTTTGTTTACATCAACGTAATTGTTAACAGTGTTTCCGTGAAATAAAACAGTTTTATAATTCAACTGAATACATATAAATAAACAGGTACGTTGCGGATGTTTTTGATATAATCTTCTGAATTAAGTATTAAATCTAATATATTATCAACGATGAATATTTAGAGATAGACAAAAATGTAGTCAGTGAAGATCGTAAAGATTTCTCTTGATTCGATGCTCGGGTTCTTACAGGAGTAGAACATCCAGTGATCAATATGTAGCAAATCGCTAACATCGCATACCTGTCCAAAAAGGTAAAGCAATTTTATGTTTTGTTATATGCAGAATACAAAAAGTGATTCATTTGTGGCAATTTTGATTGCTTTCACTCCATATAAATTTACTATCTTATCGTGAGCTGTTTAATTTTCGTTTCTGTTTTGGCATTGTGATTGAGTTTGTGTTATTAGATGGTTTTCCGTGTTTATGTTACACATTTTAGTATTGGGGTAAAAGTTAGCTACACAACTCACTTACTTTCCGCGAAAAAAATTGTTATTGGTTTTTAGAGACATATAGAATTTATTTCTATATAATCATCGTTTCCGTTATCTCTTTGTGCCTTTCTTAAAATGTCTTCTTATCCTAATGTGATCTTAATAGTTTCATTTCCGGAGTCTCCGGGATCGAAATCCGGAACCCATAATTCGTTTCCATTTAAATTACAAGCACAAAAAACCTACTTTAAATCGTCCTATTTTTATTCTTTTTAGTGATGCATAAATTAATATCCTACTGTTATTGGTTTAAATTCCATGGTTTTTACACTAGTGTTCCTCTCCTAGACAATTACCTGCTGACGATGTCACAGCATTATTTTTTTTATTTTCAGCAACTGACCTGCTTTTAACTATTTAATTTACGAGAAACTTTTACTAGGCAGTAGTGAACCATTCAGACGTCATTTTCACAGTGATTGCGTTTCGCAAAGACGAGTGAATATTTTAAATTGGGACTTAATTGAAGTGTAACCACATGGGAAGCAATTAAATTAGGTGGCCCGAAGACAATTTTCATAGATTGACTGAAAGTGATTACTTTTTGTGAAATGGAATCGGTCATCAATAATTACATTAATGTGTCTGTTTATATATTATTATTAATTAATGCATTCAGGAGAAAAGAACTAGGTATACTTTGACTGATTTAAACTAAACCCTCCTGAGGAAATGTTTTCGTCTGAAGTACCGAAAAGCTTAATAAATAATATACATTTATTTTAGTTTCCACAATTGTAAATTCAGTTTTGGAATTCTTTGCATTGTTACACCCAAAATTATTACTTTATGTATATTTTAGTAATAAGTTGATCAATTAAGTATCTTAATGTTTGTAGTAATATAAACTACTACGAAAAATAACTTTTTTGTATGATAACGATCAACTATGTTACTACAAGTAAGGTATACTTACTTATTGCGAACTAAAGGTAAAAATTTAAGTAAAAATGCAAGAAATTGATCATCATCATGGTGCATAGTCGTGCATCTCATCGATTAGAAGTAAAGAATTACTTTTAATATTTCTCCCATGTATTCCACATATAAACCATAAAGCCATCCACCTAAAGGCTGAGAGGGTCTTCTACCGGTCAACCATTAGCTGCTAAAATCGTGAGAGAGTATAACTTCATATATGTTTACTTATTATCCCCGTTGAATTTCAACGGGCACTTCCGCTAGTAGTAATATTAATTGAGAGCGAAATTCAAGAGAAATCAGAGGAGAAGACAGGGACAAAAGACGTTGGATGACATAAGGGGTGAGGTTAAATATAAGGAAATGAAGGAGAGGGTGCTAAATATGGATTTTTAAATGCATACGAACCTACCAAAAGGTAGATCACTCATGTATGTAATAACTATTCGAAGGCGTTTTATTGGTGAAAACTAAATTTAGAACTTAGGTGCATACAAAACACGAGGTGTTTTAAATAATTAAATAACAATTTGAAGGCATTTAATTTGTGTAAACTAAGTTTTAAAAGAAATTGCTAAAGAATTGCAAATCAAACGCTTAATTTAAGTACATAAACTTAGTCATCGGTATAGCCACAAGCCGAGAGTATAAATCGCTAATGTTGATGTCGCGTTCTTTAGCTGGTCCGAAGCCTCGGTGCTCCATTTCCTTCTTCTGTATGACGAAGATGATGACGACAATGATGACAATGATGGCACCGAGACTACTTTGACCGGCTTTTTGTTTTTATATTTTAACAATCGAATTCATTTCCTCTTTAACATGATGATACAGATTAAGGTAAACCATGTAAGTGAGTGAACTAAGTCTTCGCGATTTAATATGCGACCAAATTCAAGTTAAGGCGTTCAATAAGGATTTTTGAATCCACATGAACCTACCTACTCAGGTAGAACACTCATGTATGTATCCTCTCGACCCTTACTTTGAAAATCTTTTTATTCTCTCTTTCTCACATTTCTTCTGATTTCTGTGTTGCATTTTTCATGTGTACTCTTTCTCTATACATTTATCTTTAAGTGCACTGCCGTATATACTCGTGTGTAAGAAGAGTTTTTCAGCACATTTTTATGCCGAAAAAGCCTCATGCTCGAGTGAGGGTCCCACTTAACTGTTCACTGGTACTAAAAGTCTACTGTTGCTTGAAATCTGATTGTAAATTATTCACTTGCTTAATTATCTGTCCTTTATCGATTTTCTCCGACTAATCTACTCTGCATCATTTTCTGTAATTTATTGATATCTATTTTTATGCTGAAATTCACCAGTAGCTTCCGAATTTCCCAGCCTATGCTAACGCTCGAGTCAATTACACAGTACAATTAACAGGTTAGATGGAAGAGGAGACTTTTAGTCTCAATCTAGCCTATAATAAAGACCCCTAATAATAATAATAATAATAATAATAATAATAATAATAATAATAATAATAATAATAATAATTAGTTTTCCTAGTTTTTGTGATAAAATTAGGTGCCTCGATTTATATAAGGTTGGCTTATACTTGAATATATACGGTAATACGGTTTCTATGAATCAACTGATATATTTTTTAATGACTGAAGTTTATGGCCATCGATAAATGTGATGCGAGCGTTAGTAATCCATAAATTAAGGTTTTTCATCCAAAAACCTGACATTGTTTTTATTAATTCATTCAAAACCTGTAAAACTTCGTTCTTTCTAATTTAATATTAAATTATCCTTATATAATCGTATTTTATTAATTTAATATATTTTTCATTTATATAATTTATTTATAATGGCATTTTCATATATTTTAATTTAATTTTAAAAGTAACTCGTATTACAGATATTTATTTGTATATCATGCCTCTTCAATGTCATTACTTTTATGACAATATTTCCAACTTCTTTAAGTCAAACATATCATATATTTCCTTATGATTCATTAATAATAATAAGTTTTATGAAAATAAATGCATTAAAACCCATATTATTAAAATTAACCGAAAAAACTAAAGCAAGGAGCTAATTAGAAGTATTATAATAGGTATAACTACGATACTTACTAAACAAGATCATTGTACCGGATAAGACCCGGTAAATTACAGCTCGTGTTCCCTATGTCCCAGATTTTTCTTCCTAAAAGTAGTAAATGTCACAGTTTTGCACGGCCTGTCTCTGGACACCCTAGGTGTATGTTTGGAACGTACGGCCGCAGGAATGTTCCGGACCCTTGTAATGGCCCTGCTAGTGCGGGCTATGAGATATTAGCGGTATTTATTTGACCAAATGCCGTAATTTACGGGGAAAATAGAGAGGGTCTATTGGAAAAACGTCGGTCCCAGAAATCGTTCCATGCGGGTTCTCCGAGAATGAAACATTGGCCAGGAAATGAAACTTTTCAAGTGGGAAACGTTTACGCGGTACATCACGGCGGGAGGCGCGATAGGTGGAAATGATGTCGGTTAGGGAAAAAGAAAACTTACTGCACCGTAATTAAAGATATGAAGGCACGATGATAAAAGGTTATTATATCGTTCGAAAGTTAGCAGCACCTATAAGAAAAGTCAGAAAACTTTTCTATACTGTTATTTGTTTCCTTAATGTATAAATTAAAAGAAAATATAGCTTTATATTGCTATATTTTCGGTCTTTCTTATGATTATGGTATGAGCAAGTGCTGAAATATAAATTATGGCATGATTTTAGTGATTTTTATTGAACAATCGCGTTTTATTTAATGATTTAATTTATTTACAATAATGCTTTTCTTAGTTTATTTATTTATAATAGTAACATCATTCATTGTTTTAATATAAACACTCGAAAGTTACTGTGAAATTAAGCATTATTACTGTAATTCGATTTCTTATTAAAAGTTCAATCGTTTTAGTAATGAAATTTCATTGTTGATATAAAGCATTGCAAGGCATTGAATATTAAGACATATGAACCATTATAATGGTAACGTACGCATGCTTTATTAATGATTACTATGATTACTTAGCATCATTACTGTAATTTGATTGCTTATTAAAAGATCAATCGTTTTAGTAATGAAATTTCATCGTTTGCTTGATCAATGACGGAACGAATGAAATGGGAATGAATAGGGCATTTAGTTTCGCGAACCTTCTGAATTACAGAAAACTTACGTTTGGTGAATGTTGATAAGATCAGATGATTAGTCAATCGAAGTCAATGGAGTATTCAAGTGAAATGGAACGATTAGGAGAGGAGGAGGAGATTGGATAAATAGAGCAATTTCATCCACGGAAACGTTAGGATGGACAGTAGTTCGGAGCCCGATCTTTTCTTCGAAATCTTTGCGATTAGTTACTTTAAACAGATCAGATGGAATGAAGTGATTTAACAAGATGAAGAATGAGTTAGTTTTCCTTTGCTTTCGTCAGAATGCTAAAACTGGAATAATTCCTCGTAAGTGTATCACAATGGCCCTATTAAGAATATTTCTCATTTATCATTTTTATCTAACTAGCTTTCGTAACAGCGCAGCCATGAACAAGACTGATTCATAGGTAAATAAAATTTACCCTTCCTCTACCTTGTACCTAGAAGCAGAAATAATAAACGAAAATATTCCTATCATCAACATATGTTTGCATAGACTAGCCTTTACTTTATATATCTCATGCTCATACCAGTGAGTTTATCGATTTGTTACCAGAATCCTCCGAAATGTCGTTCATACCCCCGGGTGGGTTGTATTGCTCTCGATCAGCATTAAAAAACTCTCCACCCAATATCATTTCTTAAAATCTATATGATTTTATCCAAAACATGCTTAATTATGTGCTTAGTTGTTGAATTGTTAGAATTAGTGTTCAGGTCTACATCTACAGGCAAATATCACAAAATGGAAGCCTCTTTATTTGTAAAGATTTGAACTTTATACACCATTTTGCGCTGTTTACCTACTTTTTATCGTTATTTTATTGTTTGATTCGCAAGTTGGTTTGTTTGAAAATGATAACGACTAATTATCAACAGTAAGAAATTAATTAAGTTACGCTCCCGATTGGAAATTATATCACTGAATTTCCCGATTCATATCGTTCGCAATTTTCGTCGATAGCTCACATTCGTTTGTCAACTTCTTTTCGAAATTTTAACAAACCATATTGAAAGTGACACGTGCTACTTTTTCATGTTGTGATTACCACTCAATTTGCGCTGTGGTTGATCGCCTCACAAACATTGTTTTGATTCGTCGATTACTTTCTCATTTTGTATCGTTAATTCAAAATCATTCGGAGAATATTTTACGCGTCGTAATTGTGCTTTAATACCGTTAGTGAGTTCTTTGGAGTGATCAATGCATGGAATTTTCAGAGATTCTCATTTGGATGTGTAAGAGTCAATTCCAAGGAGTACTTTCGTTGATACTACTCTCGAAAATTGGTATACCGTTTTGGTTTTGGTATTCTGTTTTGTAAAGAAGTATAAAGAAACAAATAGTGATACAAATGGAAAGGAAAATCGTATTTTAAATAAAGGTTATATGAGACTTACGACCGATGTAGCACGTTTTTGGGACTTAGAATTTTATTCGGAATCGAAAGTACAGCCTCTAAGTGAAAATATTTATAAAAGGCGAAAAAGAATACAAATGCGTGCATCATAAAGTAGATTTATTTTGAAGGCGTGAAGATGAAGCTTAATATGTAGGTTATAAAATCTACTACTTGAGCTATGACTTAGTGGTAAGACTCCATATTTATAAGAAAACTACCATGGTTCAACTCAAGATTCAAAATCAGGTCCTGAGTCAAAAAAAATAAATGTTTGTTTTTTGACTCTGTGCCTGATGCTGACTCTTATTTTCGAAACGAAATTGCAGACATTTTATGGAATTCCTTTCGTTAATTGTGTACTCGCATTTTAATGCATTGCATGATATTAATGCAGTTTCATTAATTTTGAACTATATTTACTGCATTTATTCAAATTATTATAACACTTTTATAATTGATTATGCAAATATCCCCTTAGAGAAATGCATTTTTAGATTGTCATTTTATATTGGAGCAAATAACTGCGTACCAAGAAAAGTGTATTCCATAGCGTGCATACCATCACAATGTAACCTTTAACTATTCATTTTAAGGATATTACACAACTTAAAAATCAAAATAATGTCAAAAGTTTATTCCTAAATAATAAAAGTCGCATATTTAAACAATATACTTGTCAGGAAATACATTAAAACAATCTTAAATGACTCTCTTACTAGTTCAATCACTTGGATACCACTTTAACGAGTCAGAGAAAGGAAAATAAATTTGGGGTCAAGTTCACACCTCGGAAAGAATTAATGTAATTCTCCAAGGCTGAATGCACCATTGAAAATTAAGGCCACTGGATAGACTCCGGATCTCGTTAGGAAGAAACGTCACAGAATTTGGTCTCCTAGATTAACAAACAATATCTGACGATTCGAATGCTTA
The DNA here is from genome assembly GCA_947579665.1 of Sympetrum striolatum. Taxonomy (NCBI): domain Eukaryota; kingdom Metazoa; phylum Arthropoda; class Insecta; order Odonata; family Libellulidae; genus Sympetrum; species Sympetrum striolatum. The sequence continues at coordinate 38,707,986 of OX388350.1, read as the reverse complement.
GAAACAAAATACTAACGAGTGAAAACAAAGTTCCATGTAAACATTGTTGCTCGAATGACGTTTCCCAACATTTGAACTTCGAGTCGTTGGAATAGTTGGATTAAATATTTCCGTCCGATTCCTCTCTCTGTTTGCATTGTATGAACAGCACGCCGAGCTAAAGGTCACGATCACTCATTCCAGACTTGAATTCCACCACCCAGGAGAACACAATATATTCAACATGCACTTCAGGGGACGATTATTTAAAGGGAGCCCAGTTACGTTCCACGGGTTATCTGGTGGGTAATGCGCCCAACCCCGTGAGTGCATTGTAGTTGGAGTCTTAGCCTTGTTTGAAGCAATTAACCCTGTTTCCGGTTGAACGCGCCTGGTCCGTCGGAGAAACACCGCCATAAATGGATGTATTGTTCGCTGATGAAAAGTCTCTCACACCCGGAAATCTAATCTACGCTGACGCAAATGGAAAACTTAAATGGTGCTCGGTGAGGTCCCCGGATTTATTTTCCCGTCCCCTGAATGAGCTCTAATTGAAGATTATGCGCGCTCTAGAAATTCATTCTAATCTGATTCTTTTCTCCAAGATATGAGGTTATAATTCTCGACGCCTTTCCTGTTACGAGAAAAATCTCTCATCTTTGTAATTTTTCATTATGTAGGGCGTGCATTGTTTGCTACTTGTGTATTTGTATTTCCCTATTTCCCTTCTGTAGGATTCAGTTTTTCTTGCTAAAGAAATCTGTCTTTTAGATAGTTTAGCATTAGGATGTCAATTATATCCAACCCTCATTTGCATTTATATTAAAATACTTGTTCCCGCTACCATACTCTGATGAATGGAATATTTTCATTCGTCATTTTGTAAAGAGTAGAGAAAATGTATCCTTCATTTTTTTGTCACAGTCTTGATCATGGATGAGGTGAAATGAAAGCTACTGAGGCATGAGTGAATAATTGCACTAATCAAGGTCTCTCCTTACGGAATACTAAAGAAGTGTTACTCGTAGTCATTGTGCTTCACTTGCGCGGATATGTTCCGCTTATAGCATTTTGTCTCGGTGAAGAAGGCATTGGCAAACTACCTCATTCCTTATCCTTCCTAGTAAATCTCATTCTTCTCTGCAAGCTTTTAGTAGATAATGTCAGAGGGGCGAGGTACCAACCGGCCTTCGGGCTGAATACTTCGCAGAAAATTAAAATTCTTAGATATTTCCCTAGTTCTCCTTATGTGTTACTTATTTAAATTATTTTTACTTTCACTGCTCTATTACTCGTCATCTAAAATTTTTAATCTATTTCGTTAACTATATAAAGTTGGGAGCGTTAAATTTTAAATTAACAAGTTTTTATGAAAAACAGAAAATAATTACCAAAAATAGAACAGAAATCTTTCAGAATATTTTAGTCCAACTGCGGTAGACATACATATGTAATTGATTGTCCAATATTATCATAAATTTGATATATCATGAAGGTTATGTGTTGATTCAGATGTGATACGTTGCACGTAAGACCAAACTTATATGCCTTAATCTTTCGCTCCGAAATAAAGTCGTTTATAATTAACGGTATTAATATCAGCGATCCTTACGGTAAATCCTACCAAAACCTGAACCTTTTTAATTCACTTTCGGTCATTCTTCCTTACAACTTATACGGTAAATCACTGAGATCATTCATCAGGAGCTTAAAACCAGCGAACCTTCATAATTCGTGATTTATCAACCGCGCACACCTCGACTCAACAACGGGACAACGGTGATTTCCTCTCCAACAAAGTCACCCACGAAAGCGAAAGTGGAGAAGTAAACGAACCCCTGTCAGAACACCACGACTCCAAAAGAATCGCACGGCCGATTAAACACCCGCACAACAGGTGAGGCGCCTCAACAGCCAACGAATTCCCACGGCGCCGACCTTTCCGAAAAAATCCGAAAATAATATCTAACTAATTCCCAGGCTGAAACCCCTAACCCCATTAATCGAAATCCCGCTTGTATAACCCCTAAGCGAAAAATCCCTCCGCGGAGAAAGGGCCGAAAAATCCCGTAACGAACTTTCTCTCCGCCTGTTCGCATAATCCGTTCGTTTGCGTGATTTCTCCCACTCGTTTAATTCCGGGGGCGTCGGAGTCGGTTCTCGCCGCGGAAGGAGTGCTTCTCCTTTATCTTTAAGTAGTTTCGGGGCGTCGGTCCTTCCCAAATTGGTGTTATGGGCGGACGACGCCCCTGCGAGGGGGAGGGGTCCCGCGAGGGACGGGGTAAGTGGATGAGGGAAGGAAAAGGATTAGCGGGGAGGGCCCCCCGAGAAGCCGCGGCTCTTAGGCCGACTTTGCAGAAGTATTCGGATTTTAATACGCCCAGAATCCCCCGCCTCTAATGAATTCCTAAGGCTCGGAAACGTTTAATTCCCGGGGAATACTAAATATCAGCCGCGACTCGGATCTTTTCGGAGTGTTTGCGCCGGTTTGTGTCAGGCTTTTGTTTTCTCCTTTCGCGCCGCCGGTAATTGCATTCTTGCGCCCGAGTTGTGGAGCTTTCTTAGCGGATTACTTTAACTCGGTGTTTCCCTACCTTTTCGGCCTCGGATGGGACGACTTGAGAAGAGGGCTCTTGGAAGATTTTCTGCGAACGATGCTTGTCATATTCCGTTTGTGTCGGCCAGGGAAGCGAAGATTGGGTAGTATCTCCCCTGGAAAACCTTATAACTGAAACAATAACTCTTATGCATTTTATTGTCCATTGCAGTCAACAAGGTAGCGTATGCAATTACCGTATTTGCACGTCAATAACGCGCACTTTATGTATAACGTGCACCTTATATTTATAATGGGCTTGAAAATGTTTAGATAACGCGCATTCAGTAAATACCACTCATCAAGGAGTTGATACTCCTCTTATTCAAGTGGTTATACGTTACACGGTATAGTGTAAAATCTAATGATAGTGTAAAAGATGCATGATTAGGAACAAATTGCCACTATAAATAAAGGCAGCTTATTTTAAAAACGAATTATAGCTATGCATTGTTTGAACAAATTCTTTTGCCATTGTTCTTATAATAGAGATTAACAAAGGGTCTATGTGAAACAATTGATAAAGGATATTCACAATAGTACCTAACCTAACATAATAAGTATATATTTCTTCCAATGACAGTTATTTAGATATTTTGCACTTTAACTGCTCTATTTCTTATCTCCGAACATCCCTATCTTATTTCCTATATGTTATTGTGATCTTAAAAATTTCATTAACAAATTATATACGGAAAAAAACTGCAAATTTGGATCTATAATCTATAAAAACGTTTTCACAAATTCCTCGATTTGTCCTAACCAAGTAAAGTGTATGCTAAAGTAGAGTGCATGCAGTATTGTGAGAAATTTTACAGAGAAATTGACGTTCTCATAAATCTCCATGTAAGTAAAATGCATTAATCTTTTGCAGGTTAAATATCATACTCCAGTGATTAGAAATATCCTCTTTCAATGTAAGGGCAAATTTTGTTCAATGTCTGCATAAAGATATATGGAAATCATTTTGGAGAAATCAGTAATTGAAGCAAAACTAATTTATATAATTTATGAATTGCTTCCCCTAAGTTGATTTGCAGAAATGCCTCGCCTGATTCAGCGGAATTAATACCTCTGTATGACTCAACGGCGCTTGGGCATATTTACCAACTGATGGTGTAATTTGCGTTATCCAAAATTCCATAACTTGGCCATTACAAAATATATGACTGGCATCGATACAACAATAGTATTAATGCACCCCTAAAATTAATATCTTAAATCCTAAGTTCGTGCTTAAAACTAACTAAACCTAATTACAAAGGATATGTTCTGAGGATATTATTGTTTACCATTTAATCGGAATGTGTACAAGTTATATACATAAATGTACATACATTATCACTAGAGCAGATAAATGGGAATTGTTGCTGGTTTATTTTTATATTTTTTAATGCTTTTGTTTTGTCTATCTTTTTTGGTGTATATAAGAATCGAATTGTTCTGCATTTTCTCATTTTTATTATACGTTTATTTTTTCATTATTATTTTTTTGCGCAATTTGCAAACCTTAGAGAATTGAGCAACTTAAAGGTATTGGCTAATTACAGTTGATGACATATACCTAAATTCGAGGATAACCATATTGTTGTTATTCTTCTGTTACTAAGAATAGTACGAGTGTTTTTTTACGCTTCAAAAAACATAAATATTTATAGAGGTCATATGAGTAAATGGAGGAATGAAAAATGGGCAGTCCTTTACAATCTTTAGAAGATTAATCATAGAAAAGAACCAGGTGCACGAATAGGTAGCAGAGCCATCTATTTCGCAAAAGACGTATAACCTTCGGGAGTTAGTTCACGTGAATCTCGAGATATTTTTTCTGACATCAGGAATATCAATCTCGATTTAGTACTTCCGCTTGATTTAGAACCTGGCACACCTGTTCACAATATATGACTTAGGGTTTTCTTTTCTTCTCTTCTAACCTCGTTTATTAAGTCGATCTATGTCAAGGACTATCCTAATGTATTTTGGTGATGTAAGTGCCAAATATTTACTGGTTATTTACAAAAGGAACTGATTTAGAAGTTACTTAATACTCGAGCAGGTTAAACTTTAATTGATTATAACAAATAACAATAATAAATGTATTTCACTCTGAAAGTAAATAATAACAGAAAATAAATTCAGATAAGGAATACAATTTGTTGAGTGAAATATATGCATCTTGTAATGACATTACTCGATAGGTAATGTTTTGTAAGGATAGAAAATTTTGGAATACGGCTGTTCATGCATTAGTGGATTAAAATCTCCAATAGCCGTCTTTGTCGGCGTTATTTACCTCCTTCGCCGCTATTCGGAGAAAACAGGAAAGATCGTCGCTCTTTTTAGAAACATCCAATTTACATGAGCAATTATACCGCAATAATGGTAATAAAGTAATGCATTACCACTGAGGACAATATCTTGGCTATTAAAGTGTACATTGGATGTTTCTAAAAAGAGCGGCGACTCTTTCTGTTTTCTCCGAATAGCGGTGATGGAGGTGAGGAACGCCGATAAGGACAGCTATTGGAGATTTTAAACTTCTCATTCATTAAATTTTCTTTCTTTAAATGAAGTGTGTGGTTCAGATTTCTCAGATGATGTTATTGGTTACAGAGCTTGCTATATCAGCCGGTGGCAATATCTGTGTGACGTTAGGATTTAAATATTTCTCGCATATGGTTATACCGTTCACCTCTAGCCAGATGGCGCAAACCGTATAAGAATCTCATGTGACAAAACTGAAGGCCTTAATTTGTTTACTCCTCGGAAAGATTCGAAGGAACGTTGGAGAGGTAATACGAAACTGACACCTTGTAGATAGTCAGATTAATGTAATGCTTGGGAACTCATTGTCAGTCGAAAGACACGCGAAAAGTTAATATCTTACATTTCCGAAAACCTTCATTATGGTGAAATAATGACAGTTTAATAGAAATTAACCTAAATTAGAAACCTCTAACTTCATTACTACCTTCCTAGAATAGATAGATGGATAAATAGACCCTTTATTGGCGAGGTTAGGCCCAGGAGGTCTCTCTTCCACCTAACCTCGTATGTCGATAATATTTAAAGTTAACTAATTTATACAAACAAACACAAAAAGAAAGAGTAGTGTGCGGGAAAAAATCTTTGCAACTGACGGTTGGCAAAGAAAAAACCCATGTTGTGGGAAAACACCCACAGAGGAAGGGGGTGGAAAAAAAACCGCGAAAACAGAGTAATAAAAATAAATAAAAAAACCATACAACATAGATGTATAAACAATGAGTGGTAAGATGCAATACAAATACCATAGAATTATGTATACAATTAAGTTTAAATAATAAAAAATGAGCTAATGAGAGAGGTACAATATAAGAACATTAAGCTTAGTTATTATAATTATGATAAAGTCTCAAAGCTAAGAAAATTAAATTATTTATAATCATTTCTTCACCAACCATAGAATGTGGGAGAGCCTGGCTCAATTCCCAGTATAGTCTCCAGGCCATCTTTCTCCCTTCCTTACTCCTTTTCATACCCCTCAATGCAGTACATCGCATTTTCCCGGTGCGTTCGCGGAATTATTGCGCGATTGATCTTTCCCTTTTGTACGCTTGAATGCAGGGATGCCTTTATATTATCCGCAGTGGAAAATTGCGATGGGAAGCCTGTTTATTCGCTCTCTCTCCATCGCATGGAAGGCATTTTCTTCCCCGGCGTTGGTGTTTTTCCCTTCGGAGCACAGACGGGCACGCACTAATGAAGACAGCCGCTGCGGGGGGAAGGAAGAAACTCTCCCACGCAGATTCGATTACGCCTCCGACCTAAATTTTCATATTTATTAGATGTGTTGAAAGGATGAGGAATTTTTCCCCGTGCGACTTAACGCCTCATTTCATAAACCGCGAGGGGAGGGGTCGCGGATAAGTGTGGCGTTCTTCACGCGTCTCTCTCAAAGGACGAGTTATTTTCGTGTGTGTGACGTCATTCGTCTCCGAGTTGAAATTCGGAGAATTCTTTGTTAACGATAATGTGAATATAAAAGGTCTACCGCATTTTACGGACTATAAGACGCACTCTTTTCTTCAAAAAATTGCCTCCAAAATTCAGGTGCGTCTTATACTTGAAATTAATATAACAATGTCCAGTGTTTTATTTAAAATTCCCAGCAATCTTAAAAATGCTCCCCCCCCGCCATTACAAACTCAGAACACTGTCTATCCTATGATTCGTCATTGCAGTCTACGGTGCCAGTGAACTTGAATTGAAAAGGATTTGTGTTATCGGAAAAATACAATATTTTTGTTCGTAGCTAGTTTTGCAATGGAAAAAAGGTGTTCATATGATGCAATTGAAAGTAATAGCATAATTCATTGAATTATTAATTAATAAAATAATAAATTAATTAAGAATTCATAATTGGAAAAATCTCAGAAAATTTACTTTTTCTTCAAATATTAATTTTATGTTTATTATTAAAGAATCACTGCAAGTACATTAAGTATCTGTTGGAAGTGGTTATAAATGAAATATTATATATCTTTGTACAAAAAGTTGTACATTGACCAGTAAGAATCTAATAGTTATATTCTGATCAGACATTATAAATAATACAACAAACACACGACTGGTTTCGACTAGTGAACGTCATCATCTATTAAATAGATTTTTTACCAGATGACGGCAGTTGCTTATTGAAACCGTTGGCGTGTTTGTTACATAAAAAAGATATATATATGAGATCAAAAGAAATAAAATAAGTTAGTATGAAAGCATATTTACAGAATAAGTTTTAGTATAAAATTATTATCTTATAGATTATTTAAATGAAACTTTTTAACGTTATTAAAATTATTCGTATGGAAATTTGCTATGAAACCTTTGAATATGAAGATTTTCTTCTGAGATCATATTTCCTCGTAAATTCTAATCTTTCCCTAAGTTGAGAGGAGATAAAACTTTGGTTGTCACGAAGAGAGATGAGTTTTAAAGCGATCTTCGGAGTGGGATCAAAACTTTGAAAGTATTTCCTTCTCGTAGTCCCACTCCAGAGTCTAGACTGCAATAATTACTTCCATTCTCCGGACTTCCCTAATCAAACATGCTTTTCATGGCTAGATGGAGGTCGCCGAGATTCTCCAGGAACACCGTTTTGCTCTAAGAATGCCAGACCAAACTCTTGTTTGTACTGCCGCCTATCCTGTATCCTAAGTGGAAGTAATGGAATGCGTTGCTGCTCCGTGGCTGCATTTAGAAAGTATCATTTGCCTCCACCGCGTAATACTCTGCTTGGAGGAAACGGGTGTTTAAGTTGCAAATGAACGTCAATACGTACTGTTAAGTAACTGAAGTTTTCTAGTTAAGTCTGAGGAGTTAAACGTTGCATTTCTTTTTAAAATATTTCTCCAACGTTTCAAATGAATCAGTTTGTGTTTACACTCATTATTTGTAGAAGGAAAGGGAGCCTTTATTCAAATCGATTTTTTATTAATGATTTTGATATAGTGTCTAAAATGTAGTTTCGTTAAACAACTAAGATATCTTCCATGGGGTTTTCGTGAATTAAAAGAATTAACTAGGAAATATAAAAAATTGGTAAAAATACTTATTAAAAATTAAATTATTATTTTATCGATTCATATGTTACAAATAGAATAATAGTTCGGTCACAATTTTTTTGAAATTCTATTTACAATAACGTATTTCCAAACCATAAACTGCAACAAATCTATAAACAACAATTATAATCAATATAATGCAACGTTATTCACTACTACATTAGAACATAATATCATCTAGTTTTAAAAATTCAATATTGAAATACATTTATATCCAAGCTTAAATATTTCAGTAGTACAGTATAATTATCTGTACAAGCAACGATAGAACGACCGTACTATAACGCAGTAGTTTAACGAACACTTCCTATAGTAGTACGCTATTAAGTTAGAGTTATTTACCTCGCGAATGGTATATGAAGGTGAAGTTACTTAATGCATTTTTAGGTATATTAACGTTTGTTCCTTACTTTACAAGTTAACTTAAGTTACTTAATATAACGCACAGATATTTATCCAGTCACGTAATTCTAATTTGCTTCATTCCGTATTTCAATGCGTCTAGAAAATAATAAAATATCGGCACATTTATTAAGTGCACGAGACCTTGTTGATATTGAGGTTCTTTTATAGAACATCAGCGAGTTAAAACTTTTAGTAGTTATCGAATGGGATGTTAAAATCCTTAATAATTTTATTTTGCTTCGTAAACCAATATTCAAATTTAAAAGTGATATATATTGTTTGCTGGAAAACGGCTGGAAGAAGAGATATTACTACCATTAGCTCCATGACTTTGCACACTCATAGAGTAAAAATAATTAAAAAGTCTATACTCGAACGAGATTGAGACTAAAAGTTTCTTCTTTCATTTAACTCATCATCATCAATTACTCAATAATTAAATTAAAGAGATAGTATGAGAAAAATAAGAAAAAATTAGCACCAAATAGATATATATGGATATAAGAGATTCCTAAAAAACAATTATGCAGTTTTGAAAAACACCCACAAAGAAGAGCGTGTGAAAAAACCTACGCAAACCTACCATTAGTAATTCCTAAAAGATGTACAGCTATTTAAAACATAATTTTGACATAATGACTTTTTTTCCAGCTGCATCTATCAAAGATCCCTCAAGAGTGTATTTTAAAATTAATTAAATTAATCTCGGATTTCATGCCCCTGTTGCTGTATGCTATTGACATCAAGGAGTGCATTGTGTAATTACATCCACACCTGCGGTATTTCGTAATTCATTTTCGGTTGTATGTTCGTAAAGTCACCTGTTTTTGTAGATAAAGCCTTTGGGGGGCTTATTCTTTTGTAAAATATAATCCTCGTACGTTTCTGTGTGAAGCCCTCTTAATTATATATGCTTTAATTCTTTCGTCTCAGTATTTTGCGAATATATACCTTCAGTTTCTGGGTCACCAAATCAAAAAGTTTTACTTCATATCTCTATGTCCTTTATGCTTTGCAATATTAATTAAGTCTACTTGAAAACTACTTCCAAGAAATCATGTCTCTAAGATTTACGTCGGTGTAAAACTTTGACACTGGAAGGTGTATTTATCGTGCTTTGGAATCCTTTACATATTTCGCAAATATATTCCATCTAGATGTATCTTTGTCCTTAGTTCTGCGAATTTAATTTTGGTGTGGTTTATGTTTGTTGTTCTTAAAAATGTTTGAGTCCTTAAAATTTGCAATTATCATTCAATTAAGTAATTATTAATAAGTTATCAACCTCACTATATTTATCATCCCAATTTTCTACAAACAAGAAAGTGAATTGACTATATTATACTTTAAGCTTTCTGAAAGATATGGGTTAGACTCTCCATATGACAATTAAAGTATTATTATATTATTAAAGTATTATTGTAGTATTAAATTGTAGTACCAGCTATATTTATCTAAAAAAACCGGCCTTGGTGGCGGAGTGGTTAGCATTCCATCTACGCTATCACTCCAAACCTCAAGGTCCCGGGTTCGAATCCCGGCTGACCTGATTTTTCCGATCAGGGAATGGTTGGGTGTATTCGTTGTTGCCTGTTTCCTTGGTGAAGCACCTCCTGCCAAGTTCTACAGAGAACTTAGCGGGACATCACCGATAAAGGGCAATAGTGGTTGAGCATGAAAAAAATAAATAAATGCAAATTGCAGCTTCCAGTTCTAAGTCCGAGTTTAGCTCCATTTATTTTCTATTTTGCTCTCAAAATTCTCAAAGAAATTTCTGATTTATATCTTTACACAAAAAACGTTGCTGATATTGTGGTAATTAATATCCTTATTTTATATAGGAACTCATTTACCACATTCAACGAGCTTCTTCTCGGCCTCCGTAACCCTTTTTTGCCACTCAAATTCTCATAAGAAACGATCGTACTCATTAAGGTTGCATCAATCTATTCTATTCATCTAAACCAGTATAAACACGCACCTTGTGTGCTGGCCACATAGCCTATTACTCAGTTCACAATCGTCGAGACTTGAGCCCGGATCCTTCACTTCCCGAGCAGCAAGTTTAGTTTTTGAGTTATCTCACAGAATATTATATCGCGCCGTTCTTAAAAACTGTAATCAAAGGCGAGTGGCTCGGCCGACTTAGCGGCATCGTCCGCAGCCAAGGTCAGTGGGGCAACCAGTCCATTAAGTGATGGAAAGGAAAACCCCCAATAAAGGGAACACAAGGAGAGGGTATTAGGCGAGGGTTTTCGCATTAAGGCTTTCGCTTTGGAATAATCGCTTTGGAACTCCGGTACTCGATCCAGAATCTTTCACTTTGCAGGTGGCTGCTCTAATCATTGAGCTTTCTTGTAGTTCAATATCGTCAATCTTGCTGTTCAAGGAATAATGATATCTCAAGGCTGAAAACCATAGAAGTTGGTGATATTATTGATAACTACTAGTCCGATGGCAACATTATTGAACTACTATTTATGTTCAAACAATTGAATACTATATTATAATGCACTATTATATAAAATAGTAATTAAAATGATTCGTTTTTGGTTAGCTGATGGCGTTTCGTATTTTTCTCGCAATTCAGAATCTGCATTGAACGACTATTTATGTTCAAACAATTGCATGCTAATTTGTAATGTACTATTATATAAAATACTAATAAAAATTATTCGTTTTTGGTTAGCTAATGGCGTTTCGTCTCTTTTGTTCTAATTCTCGCATTCCGGAATCCAAAACTATATTGCTCGATCAAAACAAGAATATGTAATTAATTTCTCATATTTTCATACTCTTAAAAATTCTTAGGACCATTCTTTCTAATTTATTTACGTCGACCTTTACAAGTTATCAGGAGTGAAGGCAGGATATCTTAGGTAAAACATATCTGTATATATTATAATTGCCTGTTGGTCGTCTAAGGAACCCTGAATTTCTTCCTTTTAATTTATCTGGAAATAAGTGAAATTTATTATTTCAATTGCTTTTATTAATATCTTATTGAGAGTTATTGACATCGATGTAGAACATATGAAATAAATTCAAAAATTTAATTATATTATAGGATTACTAATATTCTGTATTCCCATTGAAACCTGCAAACAATAAGGACGACTTTTCATCTCAGAGAAAGCCACGCATCCCCATTGGATAGAGGGCACGCATTGATCCGCTCTCAGCCTTCCTCCGAAAGATAATGCACAAGGAATCCCCAAACGCCAATCCCACGCGCTGTGTGATTCATCAAATAAATCCAGGCACGCCCTTTCGCCGGGGATTCCTCAATACTCGCAATAGATTCTCAAACTCTAGGAAATGCCTCTCTCCCGTCAAATTCGTCGAAGTTCGTTTGTAAATTTCCGAAGCCTGCCTCTTTCTTCCTCCGAGAGCCACTTGTTGAGATGAGGAAAAACTGGGCATGACGCGCCGGAATTTACTGCCGCTCCGACAGATCGAAATATTAAGTTAGGCCTCCCCTGTCATGAATAGTTAGTATCTGCACTTTTTACGGAAACTTCGAATCCGGCGTAAAGAATATCTGGGTGATGGAATTCGAAAATTCATGGGATGGATCGGAAGCTCTTCGAGGACGTTGTTTTTTGTAACGCTCGAGAGCAAATCTAATACATTTTCAGTGATTCATTAATATTTTCAGTCATTTATTAACATCAGATGCAATTTTACAATAGTTTTGAGATCACTCTAGTCCTTTTGAGTTAGGGTAGATTCATCAGAAGTTGGAACGTTAAGCTAGACTATGAGATAAAAAGATTTATAAAACTAATACATAAACAATGAATAAGGAAGCAAAGACTTTTATGTATAGACTTTAAAAAAAATAATGAGCGATTACAATTCCAAGATAATTGCAATAAAAAATATCAATACTATTACAAAGGAAAGATACAGGTATGGAAGATTAAGGAGATGAACAAAGTATTACATATAAAGATAGAATGATAAAGATAAATAAAGTTTCAAAAAACGTATAGGTTTATAATGAGATCAATAAACTTAAATATAAAAATGTAAATTGCAATTTAAAATATAAATGTTATTACAAAGACAAGAAATAGGTTTGTAACTAGAATAATAACTTATTGAATATAAGGATATTTACAAGGTGCTAAATGACCTTTGCCGTCGATGCACCATAAACTCAACACCTAACCTATAAGGATATTTGTAATTACTAAAATAGATACCATTATAAATGCCAGAAGCTTTGGAATTATACCATTAAATTTGAAGTTATTTCAAGGCTCTGTTGTTCTTCTTTGTCTCTTATTATGTGACATATTATCTAAGATGTAATTTATCCTAGGAGACATATTGATTGGTATTTAGTTGGTGGTCGTGGGATGGATTTGTCTAAATCTCTAGTACTAAGCATCCTACAGAATCAAAACCTAACAGATTATCAAGTACCCTAGATGTCACGTTGCATGCTTTGTCCAAATTATCCTGGGTTCGTTGCCATGTCATTCACACTGGTACTCTAACGAAGACCTGGGAGACCTGGGTTCCAGTCCCTGTCAAGTATCTATTTTCCCCCTACTTTTCACCTTGGGTTACGATATTTATCCTTTTGAAGTAAATCTTGTTCAAATAAAACTAATTACTGCGATTAAAATAAATATCATTTCAGTAAAGACTCGATTTAACTGTACTATTCTCTCAAGGTCAATTATATTAATTTCCTTGCGAAAAACGTATTATTAGTTTAATGAATCGTAGCTGAATGAGTTTTATCTTAAGCAAATGATTATTCTACGCTTCTATTAATTGCATACTCTTTGACGCTCAACGTTTGGACTCACCGTCATATTTGATAGACAAAATGGATCAAAGAGGGAGTATGTCAGCGTAAAGAAGATAGTACACCCAAAGTGAACCCTGCTAATTAATCACTCTTTTATAAATACCTTTCGTTACGAAACGTTTGCTTTTCCTGGTTTTACTGGAAGGAAAAGGGGGATCGCGGCCGAAAATACAGTCAAATAATTACTTCCCATCGCCAACCTCCATTAGCCGCTGAAAATTTTCATCGCCGTCCCTCGAAGTCGATTTTGCTTCTTAAGAGATACGATTTTAATAAGGACCCCCTCCACCCCCGAAATTCATCAAAGTGTGGGCGCGAAATTAAAACAGAATGGGGATCGTTTGATCTCCCGTCGGAATCCGGCGGTCTTCGCGTCAGTAATTGGTCTCGTAAAATTAAAATAAAAGGAGGAACGCCGGGGAGAAAAAGGTCCGGGCCTCCTTCAGTTCATTCTCGAAAGGGAAAAAAAATTCTCAAAAACCCATCGTCGTCGAAAGAGAGAATTTTTCATACTTTTCCAGCTCTCCTAATCCGCGTTCGATGGCCGTGACTAACGACGCCCATCATCCAAGGATATTTCACTATTGAACCGTTTTATGAGAGCGTGGAGACCGTTCCAAAAGGATCGTTTGTCGAGCGGGTTTTCTAGCTTGCCTATCCAGCGGTCGATAGCCGTGAATTATGATGCACATGATCGAGCGATAATCTTTAGTTAATGTTTAAATTTAACGTTTACTTTAATTAAGTCCGTAATCTCTTTTTCTTAATGACTTTTTTAACTCGGTAAACTCATGTGCCACTCTACGTTTTTATTTGAATTTCGTTTATGCTCCTTGTGCTCCTATTTTTTATAACTCACCCCGCTTTCTTTGCATTCTTAAATCTCTTTTCAGTACATTTGCGTGTTTTTTTTCATCCTACCTTCAATTACTTTCTTAAGCATCCCTTCTCCTCTCACTTATTTCTTATGACTTCCTTGGATAACTATAGATAAAACCCTGTCTGTTCCAGCCATCTCTAGCCCCGTCATGTTTGTTTTTCTTTCTAATAAACTTACGTTTTCATAAAGTAAAAGGTTGGCAGCAATATCAGATGGAATCATATTCATTTATTTAATGACAAAATTTCAATTTATTAGACACTTCTGGTATTTAAAACGAATAATACGCTGGAACCGGATTTTAAAAGTAACAAAATGTTTTACGGAAATCACAACTTTTTCATTGAATCGATATTTTAGTTTTTCATTCTGACTCGATTTCAATCAATCTGTTGATGACTTCTTTTCTAAGGGTCCAAGTTTCTTACCCATTCAGCAATAAACTCCACTCAAGGGATTTTACGAATATTTTCCTTATTCCTCTCTTAAAAAATTTTATCATCAGTTCCTTACGCTTCGTGAAAGTTACCTCAGCTACTATTTTTCTCTTTCTATCCTCATAGGTTTACCTACCATCCAAAGAACGAATATTACATATCTTAAAAGAAGAAATACCAATTAACTTCCAGTCCATTAAGTGTTCCTTCTTTTAAGATGTGGCTTAAATCCCACCTAGTGACGCTTGATCATATTAACTTTTTTTGAATATCGCCTAAGTAGGAAAATTGATCCATCTGCTCTACTTAGCTCCATCAACCCTGCTCGTCGACTTACCTTTCTCTCCTGAGGGAAACCATTGGAATATCAATTTTATTTGAATATCACCTATGTAGGAGAATTGATCCATTTGTTCTCTTTGGTTTCACTACAACTGACCGCGCGACAACTGACCGCGTAACAACTGAGCGCTACGATAGCTGATCGCGTCTCGTTTTCAGGAAGCATTAATTAAAGGACAGTACACAGAACAGTATGAAATGTAGGAATTTTGCGGAAACAATAGAGTGGTAGTCGAATTAATACCGCTCTATTGTTTCCGAATACTGATTTAACTAGATTAGATACTTAAATCACTAATTTTTTTTACTAAACATTCTTAAAGGTAACAGTTTTGAGCAGGAATCTTATCAACTTATTCCAACCCAACCAGGACTCCAAATTTTAAATTTAAATTTCGTTCCTTTAATGCTTCTTGAAAACGAGACACGATCAGTTTCCGTAGCTTCCAGTTGCCATGCTGTCAGTTGCCGTAGCGATCAGTGGTCGTAGCCCTCAGTTGTCACGCGGTCAGTTGTCACGCGGTCAGTTGTCGGGCCACGGTTCTGCTTACTCTCCGTACGCCCATCTGTTCAACTTACCTTTCCCTCTTTCTGTAATCTTCTTTTATTTCGTTTTTCAGACGCTTATTTTCCTCCAAAACTCCCTCTTAGTGAAACCATTCGATGAAACCATCCTCAAAATATCGTCTCTCGGAGAGGCATTTTCAACCTCTTTCGACATCCGTGACTAACGGCATCCATCATCCGAATACATTTCCCTGCGAAGCCATTATATAAAGATCTTGCGGGCACGGCAACGTGGCGGCCGCGTTATAAATGTTTCAAAACCCTCTCCGTCCGTTTGTTTCCCCTCAACCCTTTATCCCTTATCCTTTTCCCCATCAACCGTCAGTGACATCTGCTTCAAGGCTTAGTGTCATTAATCAGCTGTGCGGCGGCTGCCGGAATTTTTCCTCCGCGTTCCCCCCCACAACTCCCGCGATGGAAAACTATCGACCGGCGTTCATTCCTCGTTATTTCCTCTCTTTCCCCGCAGCGGCCCTTAAGACAGCCGAATTCCGCGAGGGATAACCCGCAAGAACGTCTCCTTATATTTTTAATGCAGCTCGCGAAATGAAAATCTCCTCGGGAGTCATTTTTCTCCCCCTTAATGAGGCGGGCATCTCTCCGCGATGACGAGATAACGTTCTTTATTGTGTCCGATGAGGGAATGATCTGGGACAATAGAGATGATGTTCTCTTTTTCAGCAGCTCCGTTCCCTTCTCGTCCTTTATCTAGGCGAGCGTTAGAATGCATTATTTCCTTCTTAAAATGGTGTCATAGTGTGGATAATGTATGAATGGCTGTATTTATTTGCTCTAACCATTACATATAAAAGTAATACAATATAATTTACATAATTTTATCAGATATTAGAGCTTTAGGTTTCAAATAAGGTTATCCTGTACTGTCGACACCGGTAATACGCAATACGTTTTCCGTTCTCAATACATAGAAATACAGTAAAGTACTCATTTATATTAGAATAGTGACGTATGTATTAATATTACGATAGCATAAAATAAATATTAGAAAAATGAAGTGACATAGTAATGCAAAGGAAAGGTTACACAATAAAAATTGAGGAAAAAGAAAGAAGGAAAAGAAAATTCAAAAAGTACGTTAATGAACAAGGAAACTTTCAAACATTTAAAGGAAAAACATATCAATATTTTCACGTTCTAATAGCCAATTTTTTTGTCCTTTTTATAAATAAGTTACAGTAAGATACACTTCTAATTTCATTTGGTAACATACAGTACTCTTTTGGTCCTAAATACAAAAAGATTTTTCATAAATATTTAGGTTTGGTTTAGTAAATATAATGCAATTTTCGTTTCGCATACAATGTACACTTTTTACATATCCTGCATTATTGGATGTGAGAGAGTTGAAGGAAATGTATGGGATCGATGAGAGAAAAATGGGAAGGATATTTGAAAGGTTCTTTTATGACACAGGGAATGATTGTGAATTTAAATATTATTTTATTTGCTGTGATATCTTCTCCCGAATAAACCTACACGTTGTGATGTTTTTACTATGCAGTAGTTTCAAAATTCATTTGGTAAATATAGGTTGGCCTATATTTTTCCTAATATGTGGAATACGCACAAAAATTTTTCTATTAAAATTTGTGCATCAGGTAACTTTAAAGTTTTGAGCAGAAAAATGATTGAGCGTATGAGTTGATTTTTAACTGATTGTCACTTTATTTTTTAGCTATAAAGTTAAATATTGTTTGCAACTGCATTTTTTCTAAGTTTGTTCTTAATTTTTTTGTATTTTAAAGACCTTCTCCTTTTATTTATTTTTTGTTTCAATTGAGCCAGGAGCTGCGTAAAGTTTGTACTATTTATTACGTTTTTGCGTTATTCAAATTTAAACTGTCTTCATGTCGAAATTTGTGAAGTCTTATGTTTTGTAATATTTTTGTTCATGATCTGGAATGAGAAAAATCCTTATCTCGCATTGTTTTACTATTATCATCTAGAATCTAAATAAAAGAATATAAAGAGATTTGGTGCTTTTGATTGCATGTGATATGTGAATGTGATATACACTAGGTAAGGTTCGTGAGGGCTTTGTTTTCCTGTTAGTTTAATTTACTGTTACTTTTGTTGTTTTTGATGTAATATGCAGCCGAATTGGAGCATGTGTGAAGAGGCAATGGTTCGATACGTCATTAATTCCAGTCCTTTAGCATTTCACTATCGTGTACAAACAACTACAGCGCCTATAATCCCATCCAATCCTCCACCTCTTTTCCCTCGGCTATTTTAAGTGCCTTGGCCCCTTGACGCAAACCGGGTCCCAGGGACTGAGCCCACTTCCCTTAACCCCTTTTGCTGCCATGGTAACGCTTCGCACTCTGGGTCTTCGAATCCATTTATACAGCGAATTTCGCGATTTCTTGGAATCAGTCTAGAATAATCTATTCACAGGAATATATCGGCCCACTGAATTTCAATCCCACTATCATTCGCGAGATATAAATACCTTTCTTGTATATATAGGCCATTCGTACTGAAATCATTTCCGATTCTATACTCGTTCCCAAGTTCGAGATCAATTCTACGGCTGAAAAATGTAAGCTCGTGGAACTTGGCCACTGAAATACGTACCTATAAATATCAACGTGAGACAGGTGGAGTGTGAAAGGAAAAGGGGGAACTCTTTCCTTATCTTTGTTCTTATCTCCCTAATTCGCTGTTTTGAAGAATGTATTTTATATTGTATTTGACCTTTTATAGTTTATTATTTTGATTTTTTACCTCCCCCTTCTTGTGGGTGTTTACCTGCAGTGGAATTTTTTCCTAAGCTCTTAGCAAACGTTTTATGAAACCACAAAGTAAAATTCTTTTTTGTACTTTTAATTTCAAGTTATCTCTTTTTTACATTTATATAACGAAGGGTTAGGTGTAAGAAGAGGCTTTTTAGCATCAGTATCGCCCTAAATAAAGTGCTTTTATTATTATTATTTTTCTTTAAGTCATGGAAATTCCTCAATAAAGGTAATCAGATGAATAACAGTGACTGAGAGAATTCAAGAATAAAAGGGAACTGGTGAAATACAGGCCTGACAAAGATCAGGGTGAAGAGTCCTTATATCGTAAAGTCTTGACTTATAGGTGTGAAACATGGACCTTAAGAAATGTGTGTAATAAGTGGCTTGATTAGAGATAATAGGGGAGGAATGTTTGGAAGCGTTTTAGAAGTAAATGTGGCAAAGAATGTGAACATTAAACTCATAGAAAAGCAATGGAGAAAGAAGGTGTAAAAGTTGGGAGAAGAATGACATTGAATTGGGATAATGAGTAGTGGGATAGATAGTGGGTTTGAAATATGAACTGTTTAGATAAGGTGTAAGACACCCCATAATGTTGGATGCTAATGATAAGAATGGCGCGCTGATTTCTCATCAAATTAAATTCCAAATAATTAGCGATTTATTAGAAAACGTAATGATCTTCGTATAATCCAAAGTAAACCAATAATTATCGGTGATTATCAAATTAGTAAATTTACAAGCTTGTAATTTCCGTAAGAAAGGAAAAAGTTAAGTTATCATGCTATTTGTGGTGAGATATTCCATTCTTCCCATCGCCCAGTGGACTAGAATTGAAAGAAATTGACCAAGAGACTAGACATGAATGTTTCGAGTGTAGCACTTCAGAAATCGTATAGCTAATTAAAACAATAATGTTGTTGAATTAAACAGATTTATCAGTTTCATTTAAAAAAATCAAATGTTTCGTATGTGCCAGGTTCAAAGGAAGCTGAAACAAGTAACTCAAGGAGGCAACTTCATTAATGAAGATTATATAATTTATAATCGGGATGCATAGAGTCTTGAATGTCATTTCTCCAGAAAAGTATTAATCTTTAGCTACCATCGAGCATAAGTGGGGCTAGGGATGGGCTGTTTTAGACATTGCTCGAAAGTAGGACGCAGAAGCGAAGGGAATGGGGAACAAAATCGAAAATGGTTACATGAAATAAAGACTCGAGTTACATTTCAAGAGGCAAATCAAAGGGAAATTTCAATGCCCCTGAAACTACCGAGAGGCACAAGACTCATGTAAGTTCTACAAAGACATTGGATAGGAAAATCAAGGATATATACGTCGAGATGGTATTTTTTTGAAGTAGGACGGTCGCTCGAGATGATTCCTGGGAATCGGCGTTCGCAAGGTGGGGATGAAAACGTCGCTCTCCCGCGTAGAGTAACAAAGGATGATCCTGAGATCGTCGAAGGTGCTTCGAAGAAGAGATAGAGGGTTATCAACCCGCATATGTAAAACATCTTTATTTGATCTTTGATTCCTCGAAGATTGTGCCGAGAGACGGATTCAGCCGAAAATCAATCTCTTTTCGATAACTTTGAAACAAATATTTCATCTGGATGCGATGGCCCGTTCGCATTCCCGAGGACACGGATCGAAAGATTTGTGAGCGCTTTGTAAATATTTCCATTTCCACGATTTATCTCCCTTTGGATGGGAAAATGAGATGCAGATGTCTTTGTGTTCGGGGGTACGTGAAATACGTCGTTGCGCCTTTTCTGGACGCCGTATTTTGTTATTCCGAGTTTTTCTCTCTGTGCCGTGCTCTTCGGCTTTGTCACGCGCCTTTTCATTCCATATCATTAGTGATTCTATCTTCCAATTCTGCGTCCTTAAAGTTTGCTACCTACATTGAGATCCAAAAAATGCTAAGGTGATTCATATTTAGCAAAATTATAATTATCTTATGGGAATTGATGGCTCTGTATGCTATCAATTTCAAATATTTTTTACAGAAACTGAGGTATCCCTTTCTGCAAAAGTTGATCATATTTCATCCCGTGTCTTTTTAATGCGGAATAAAGAGAAAACACGATTGATATCTCTATAAAGTGATAATTTCTAAAAAATCGAAAGGAAAAATTTATTTTGAATATACACGACATAGATTCGGGCTTCACTACGTGGTATTTGTAAATAAATATCAGTTTCATTATGAAACTTTTTAATACACCACACAAATATAGTATACACGACCAGATTTCGTAGCTGATGATGTAGCTCAGTTACGAAACATGATAGTGTATACTTTATTTGTGTATTGTTGTAAAATGTTTTATAATGAAGCCGTTATATATTTTAAACAACGCTAAATAAACAAACTGCGCCCTTGGTTTCGGAGTGCTTTATCGTCATACGAGGAATTAATGACTGTAATATTTGATTTACTATGGTTAAATGTATTAAATAAAATTATCCTTTCATTCTGAAGAAGAAAATGTAACATGTCATCGTGGGTATAAATCTTTTGAAGAAGTTTCCATTCTTCCAGTAGAGACATCTTTTTTGGTCTTCTGGTCAAGTTGTTTCGATTTTGCCCATAAACGCCTCGCCAGATTTAGATTTATTGAGGTGACCTGTCAAACACTGAAAGCCAGGGTATAGATTCTGGACATACAAGATGTTCGTCTGCTGTTGATATTAGGGAATACCAGTTTTATATATAGTGCAGTCTCAGGCCGCACGTTCGGGGATAGACTAATATGAAATTGAGAAATCTCTTTCTGTTAGATCGTAAAATTTTTAGACATGTTTTATTGCCTTTTTTACATATGTAGGATTGGATATTTTGTTGGTCAAATCATCACACATTTACCCTTTCCCATTTGGTAATATGCTACTTTCCTATTATAATTCATAATGTCATATATAATTTTCTACCTTTCACATTTATCAGTAAATAAATTGTTAGTTTCATTTTTTAGCGATAATCTTTTTTCTTCCAGCAATAAAACATACCTTTTACATTATGAGGAAAGATATAGCGAAAGAAAATTATGTAAATGTAGATATTCACTATGAACAAACAATTTTCGATGCCTCTTACCTTTTATTCTTCGTCTCAAATCATTCTGATTGTAAGAAAAATATCCAGCAATTCTCTAAGAAGCTTTTCACTCGTTTGATTTTGAATAATTAACCATTCCTCAAACTTTTACGCTGTTCTAAGTACATCATTTCATTTTTAAATCAGGGCAAAGTCCTCGATAATTCAGCCGAGCGATTACCTCTGAATCAACTTAGACGTGATAAACGGCAGGATATAACTCTCAGAATTTCTATCATCGCATCCCATTCCTCAAAAGGAATAAGAAATCATTGTCAGTAAATTGATAATGAGCGGAATCGCCCCCAGAGGCGCTGAGTTCGCGAAACTGAAAAATGGGGCCTCATTGACTGATAGGAAGGGATATCGTCGACAAAGGCTGGGATAATTCGCGCTGCCACATCGTTCACAGCTCCAAGTTTGCGGGGAAATGCAGAGCACGGAAGGGAAATGAATTGGCGACATTTTTGGCGCCAATTTCGAGTGAAATGAAGGAGAATAATGCTGAGGGGATCTCGGAAATTTTCCAATTTAACCTAGCGCGGGCATTAAAAGTAAGATCTATAACAGCCCGGATTTTGAATCCATTCCTTACCGGAGTGCTCGGAGAAAATCGTCCGACCATAAATATCCCTCTCCTTTAGGCCTTTAGTTTAAGGGAATTCACCAGTTGGGAGAAAAAGTACTCCTAACCACTCCAGCAGAAGGCGATATAAGGGCTTGGGATTAAACTTGCCATACTTTTAGTCTATTTATCCCCGTCATGGCCGCTATTTTTACGGTCCGCACTTTATTAAGTGGATTTAAGGTACTCATTTTTAAGTCTGCGAATTCGGATCTTTCTTATGAGAGAACACTTGCCAACATTGGATTATTTCAGCTTATATGGAAGCCTGATCCCATAAATATGTGAAAATTTAGTGTTAGCGACTGTTAACCTAGTGAAATATCGTTCTTCGTACTAAAATTTATAGGTGATACCTTAATTTTCTTGAATTTGTTGCGGCAAAAGTTACTAATGTATATGTTTGGATAACTTTTTCGGCACAATAGATTTAGATTTAGGAAAAAATTGACTATAATTATTTGTGAATGTAAATCAAATGATAGAGATTTAGGGTTGATCTTTTGGGAATTATTCATCTAAAATACATTTAAAAAATATCAATACATCACTACCAAGATTCCGTTGCGATGGTGCATTATCAGGTGAAAAACTGAATGAAACACATGAGTATTTAATTCCATGACATTCAAACGGAATATGTTATGTAGTTTGTCTGCTGACGATTTTGCTTCGCTACGAAATCTGGTTATGATGTATTAACATTTTAAGGCTTAGGAAAGTGCTTTTTTAAGGTTAAGAAACTAAATTAATTTTAAGTTTTTCAGATGGGAGGTTTTTCCAGCATGCAAAGCTCCTTACGAAAATCAAGTGCATGATTTTAGCTTACTCGAATTTAGAATTTTGTAAAGAGGATAAAATTTCCATATTCATCAGTGTTTTTTCCTTCTTAGCCTAATTCCCATCACTTATAGGCTCTACTGATGATTTGCGATCATTCGTGATGATGTTGAAGTTAGTTTGGCGCTGATTTCTACGACTGTATGCCCTTCTCAACTACCAATCCTTATCAGGAAAATTGGATACACATGCATATAACCTTCCCCTTACCTTATCCGGCTAGCCGGGACTCGAACCCGGAGCCTGTAGGTTTGAGAGTTAGCGTGCGATACGCTCCAAACCCGCGGCCTGTATTCGTCAACATTAAAAAAAAATCAATTTACGATGCATATTTTCTACTCTTGTTTGAATGCTCTTATTGAGTTCGTGTTTTTAGTTGGTAAGGGGGCTGTCCGATGCATATAGTTACAAGTTGCACCAGGGTGCTTATTCTGCACTTAGAAATATATTTTTATATTATTCTACTAATTCATATTCGAACACCATTCTGCAATATTAATGGTATTTATATTTTTCTGCATATTTGTGCCAAGGTAGATTCCGAGATTATTTTGCAAATACGTATCCAAAACAAAAAGCAAAACTTGTTTTTTCCATATATTAGCCAACAGCCTTCAAGCATGTATTCCAACGGGTCCTGAGTTATTTCGAAATGCACTTCCTGGCCAAGATTGACGAAGTGCAGCGCAGCATTGATTCATGATTTGTTTTGACCCTCGTTCTTTTCTGGATTCGAAGCCCTAGAATGGTCCAGAGATATAGAGCTCCAATGGGACCAAATCTCTGCTATCCGACGGATGCTGGATGTGGTCCAATAGACTCATCCCTAGCCAAGCTTACGTTCGGTTTGATCTGTGTGTATGTGTGAGTGCACCATCATGCTAAGGCTGCACTTTAAGCTGTAATCGCCTCTGCAATTCTGGCAAAATCGGAATTCCGTCTCAGGCCTCTCTCAGGCCCATTCAGGAACTATTTTCATAGATAATGGGGAGTACAAATGTTAGAATTTGTAGCAAAAAAGATTCAACAGGAACGATATAGTGTTGATTTATACGATGCCCATTTTTTCTTTGAATAAATGGTCCTTCACTCTTACCTGTAGCACCAACATCATCTTAAGAATGGAAATATAATAACTTAGTATAAGTTCCGCACAATATTTGTTGTTTTTCTAATATATGTTGAGAGCAAATAGCTGTGATGGAATTTAAAAAAGTTACGGCTTCTTCGCTTGATTTTACGTTGTATCCTCTTCTTCACCAATGATTGATTCAGTCTCCGCTTAAAATGGCTGAATACAGATTACCATAGTATATGATCTAGTCATAGCGATTTTGCAATGAAAGTTACAGAAGTTGAAGAGACAGCCACACAGACTAATCAATTTAAAAATAAAGTAACACAATTTTATTGAGTCATGTGTAACAGCGAAGTCTTCCTGAGCATAGAACTTTCCAGGAGGTTATTTCTATAAACTATTACAGCTTTATTGTAACATTAATAGATTTAGATATATTTTCACTAGTATTGATTATCTGATAGAAGGATATTTTAATCTCATTTTTTAGTTTTGAAATGGCTTCAACGTTTACTTATTCCTCGTTCATTATATTTAGTAATTTTGGCACTATTGCATTGGATTTTCTCACAATATAAAATCCACACCTCAGGATAGTATCATGGTGTCTTAAGGTCATTGGATATAGCTCTTATGGCCTTGTATGTTTCTACAATATAGTTTTCAGTTATCAAGATATACTCAAAAAGTTTATTCAAGAGTATCTAGTATGTGTTTCAGATTGCGATGAAAGAAAATGGTTCGGAAGCGAGGTGTAATATCATGATCACTATATAACGAAGATCTTTCGCCTTTTGGTTAACATTAAGGGATATACAAAATCGCCTTTTGTGCGTACTTGATTACGTTGATCCTCTCTGGGGCTTCATCCCTTTCTCTTGCAAATAACGACATTCACACGGAGCGGAATTCCACAAAGTCACGCTCTCCTCTTAGATTATCCCCCGAGGAATTTTGTTTACAAGGAGCTTAAAAAATCGATCCTATATTGGAGCCATATGAAGCTCCACACAATCAATTCCCATATGCCTCTTTATTATTGGGCGCAGCAAAAGCAGTAAACCACATTTTTTCAGCGATAAACGTTCGTATTGATCCCTTTATCCCGAAATAACTGATAACGGGCACCCAAAATCCACCTGTGTGTAACTGGGACTACTTTTCACAAGATGAACGAGTATGATGGAGCTTTTACCTTACCTACGGAGTTTTCTTTTTTGGCATAAAATTTGCACAAGAGAGGTTAGAAAAAGAATTACTGTGAAGAAGGCATTCAAAGAGAAAAAGGAATTTAGGAGTAAGGGCCCCAAAAATGTCAATTTAAACGTTCTTACGCTAGAGTATCTTTCTGTATAGGTGTGAAGGATGCATTTTAACTATCGTTAAATATTAAAGATTGAAGATTCTCTAGGGGTTAATATGGCAAAGAATGGGAAAAAGTAAACTGGGCTAATAGAAAAACAATAGACGAGGAAATTGTAAAATGTGGTAGAAGTAAGGCTTGTATGATAAAAGAGGGAAGCGACTCGAGTGGGTGTGTAACAGGGGTATTTGTGGGCGAGGTGCAAGACACTTTGCTCCATAAGGGTGCATATTAGTTACAATAACGTTGCATCAATTTCTAACCAATTTAAATTTCGCAAAAAATTCATTCGCTCTCAGGAATTCATTTGGAAAAAATTATCAATTTCATATAAATCAAAGTGATTCAACACTGATCAAATTGGACTATTATATAGTTTAATGTCTTCAAAAGAAGGGGAAAAAGATATTTTCGAGATATTTGGGGAGATCATTTTCTTTATTCCCTCCAGTTTCATTGCAATAAATTTCGTGTTTCGTGTACATGCAAATTTACATACGCAAAGCAATATTATAATGAGGCTGCTTTAATAATTAAATCTAATAGATTTCATTGTTAATTAATTTTAAAATAATAACTCACCAAAAATTTGCTTCATTGAGCTGAAATTAAGCCGGCATACAATATTATTGTATGTTTTTCAAGGAAGTGCGCAAGTATAAAAAATTCTAAAACAATTAAAAAATTCAACTAAATTTCTGTTCGATTTTACTATATTCTTATTCTACTAATAATGCTTGTAAACAATATCTATGCAGTAACATTAATAATAATTAATGTCGCAACGACTACATTTTGATTCTCAATTTGCGTTTATAATGTGACGTAAGGGGTGGGGTTAACTATAAGGAAATGAAGGAGGTGGCGCTTAATAGGAATTTTTGATTGTACATGAACCTACCGAAAGGTAGAACACTCTTGAATACGTTAAGCTGGTATTTATTAAAAAATAGGACAGTCGCTTAACATGATTTCTCAAAATCGGCATTCACCCCATATTAATGATATTCTCTCCTTCTTCATTATTGGGAACAGAAGAAGATGTAAACCTCTTTTTGCCATGGATAAACGCCCTTATTAATCTCTTCATCCCACCAGATAACGCGCACCCGAAATCCACGTCGGGAGCGATCGTTTTTGTCAACAGCAACCGAGACATCCGGAGTAATAAATACCTCCGCAGCAGAAACAACTCTTGAATAATAACGTGGGAGGCTTAAAGGAAAAAACGGGGATGCGAAATGGGTTGGGCGAGATTACGCCGATTTAAATCTCTCATTTTTTCCGTTCTCTTCCGCTCCACCTTTTCCATTCTTCTCCCTGTCCACTCCCTCTCCCCCTTTTTCATCTTTTTCACATTTTGTTTCGTTTTAAATTTTCCAAGCATCGCTACCAAACATCGCTCCATTCATAGCCTGGGTGTCGAGGCCGGTCCCACGTCACGTTCTCGATTACTTTCGTTTTGTTGATAATTTTAGAGCTGATTTGAAGTGGACGAGGATCTTATTTTTAAACCTCTCTTCTCTCTCTCTCTCTCGTTATTGTTTCCCGGTCGTTATCTTTCGCTACCTTTAGTCCTCTTTCCTCCCACGCCGTGTCTCTCTCTGGTTACGTTTCTATATTTAGGAGCGTTTTTCTTTTCAGAATGCGTGTTTCGTCTTGTTGTTTTTCTTTTAGTTGGCATTCGTTGTCGCAGCATCAGGTTGTCGGTTATTTATATAAATGACTTCATATACATTCTCTCAAATCTATTTTTATCCGGTGGATACGTTATACAAAATAGCAAATATAAAAAATTGCATGAAAAAAGATCATTTACCTTGACATTTACATTTAAGCCCTGCAATCCCAGTGGCACGTGGCAGGGGATGTAAAATACCGACATCCCTAACTAACCTGAAGAGCTATTAGCTTCTCGAATACTTCGCGGGAAGAACGACCAAAAGTAACTATCTGTCCTGGCAACTACTTCCCTGTATCGCTTTTCTGTTTTCTCCCGAAGATCGCGAAAGTTTATAACTGGGATAACAATATCAGCTATCTCCTCCCAGAAATCGGTAGTGATAAATTTATCAAAAAGCTTCCGTCGATACTCAAGTCTTCTATCACTAAAGGAATTCCACCCGAGAGATTCTATCATAGCTGAAACACTGGTGTCAAATGTGACATCTCCCTTGATGAACCTTGCAGCTCCACGTTGAACCATCTCAAGATCGGAAATTAATTACTTCGTGAGGATCCCAAATCGCACAGAAATACTCAAGCTGAGGTCGAAACAGTTTTGTACGCTATTTCTTCTACTCTCGATGAACATCCCCTCAGAACTCTACTGGCTAACCTTTTCATCCCATTCGCCTTTCCTATTACCCTTTGAATATGCTCTTTGAAGGGAAATTACTGCTGAGCGTAATTCCTAGATGTTTATGATGCATCACGAGCTCCAAGGGATTTCCTAAAATTCTATAAGGTACGCAGATAACGTTGGTGGACCACGTGAAAGTCATGGCAACGAATTTCTTTACATTCAGCTCGAGCTGTCAATTACTACACCAACCCGAAATAATATTCAGAAATTTATACGTTCCGCAGCTTACCATACTTCCATTAAATCAAAACAAGTCAATATTTACCGACATCCACGTAATGAAGTTAATTGCATGTTTCAAATTTCCTATAGCCGTCTTTGTCGGCGCCTCGCCGACTTTCTTGTGTAAAAAATTTTGCAAATACTAAGAACTTAAACTAAAAAAATTCTAAACTCGCTATTACAGTTTACACATTTCTTTCATTGCGAAAAGAATCGATGTATTTGCGTTCTGTTGCTAGTAAGTATCAGGTACATATTAGGAGCAGTCCTCGAATTGCTATTTTTTAAAAACAAATATGTGATACGTATATGGACGAAGAGTTAAGGTATTTATTAGTGTTAGTAGTATTTAGCAGTCTGTTTCTTCCATACATGTTATTTTTCATTTGAACCAATGGAGTTAGCTATGAAGGTACCAATATTCTAGGAAACTATACGCTGACATCCTTGGTATGATTCCGTGCATGTTTGTTGAAGAAATGTTTGGAGTGAACATGAATCACACAACTTCAGAATTGCATCAAAATGATCCACGTGATAAGAGATCTTATTGTGTGTATATGAGCTATTTTTGTTATTTACCCAGAATACGATGTACATTTTGCATTTAGCAATTCTGAATGCTTTATCAGTCAACATATATCTTCTTCCTCCCACGTCATGATTCTCTTCTAACCCATTACTATATTTTTTATGAGTCTGCGTCATTCATTCCAATATTTGAGAAATCTATTGTAATACACTTATATTTATTTATAGCATGATTTTAAATTTGTTGCTCGCTACCAAGTGGACGAGAAACGTCTTGAATTAAGGTCTGTTTCTTGTAAATGCTTCCCACGTTTAATCCGTAACCAACCTTTCCTCCCATCATCCCACGCAATTCCTTCATCTTGGTTCAATTTCTATATTTGGGACCAGCATTTTTATGCGACTGCGTCATTTGTTTCGATGTTTCTGATGTTGACGTTGATTGTCACTTCGTCAGATTGCCGCTTACTTTTATTTCATCCACGATTTTCATTTATTTGTTCTTTGCCAAGAAGCGGATGAACATTCTACATTTTGCTTTACCGCAATTGTTTCTCATATTTTTTTTCTGTCACCCATCCTTACTTCTGAACTCCCACGCCACCTTTCTCTTCTTCCATTTATATATTCAGGAACCTTATTTTTTTAAAATTGCGTCGTCGATTCTGATATCAATGCAAAGTCGCGAATATCCATCTCTTTGTCGAGATCTCGGAAATTTCGATCTTTTTCTTTCTTCCATTTCTGTATCCATCATTTTTATTAAATTGCGACGTTAATTCTGATATCATTGAAGTCACAATTTATCTTCCCTCAGTCGAGATCTCGAGTGCTTTTTATTTCATTCATTTTTGTCCGATACCGTGCGAAAAAAGTTTCGTTATAACTCTTTTCCTCGATATTGTCTCTGTGATCTTTAACTGTCACTCATCTCTGCGTCAGTTTTATCTCCGCTCGACGGATTTTCCCCGATTTTGAAAGGTTTTGGAGACTGGAAGCGCCCTTATTTCTCCCGCGATATTTATAACCACGCCTCGTCTTTCGCTCGCTGATATGTTGTGTCACCAGCGTCTTTCATGGCTTGCGAAGTAATTTTTTTGAGGATATATTCTAAAATTATCGTTTTCAGCATCTGTGGTAAGGTTGAATGTATTTTCTTGTTTTTACCCACCTGATGATGAGGCCAGGCCTCGAAACTTAGGTCGTATATTTTTTCTATCCCGTAGTCTGTATAAATTAAATAATATTTTGTCGCTTGAACTTCCATTATTTTGATTTAGATCTATTCGAAAGTAGGAAACATATTTAAGGAAATATTTTGCTTGCTTCTTTTATAGAGTTAGGTTCTCTTAGGTTAGATTTCCATGCTATTCCTTGACAATTTACTAAAAAACTCTTACCTACTTGTGGTGCAATGTTAACGAAAACATTTTTACTTTTTTGAAAGCAGATTGAGTTTAATATTCACCTTCAACCATTTGAATGCAATGATCAGAATGTGATTATAAAATTAAACAATTTGTAAGGTTAGATTTTTGTTATACTTTAAGAAAATTCTTACGTTCAAATAATGGAATTTCCTCGAAAGACACTTTTATTTTTAACAAAGTAATTAGTATCTAATTTTAGCAGCGTAACACGAGATTTAATTATTTACTTAAATATTGATAATAAAGATAAATTTAGTTGATAATAACGATAATAGAAATCCTAATTTCACAAATATCTACTTTTATTATTGAGTATTTTCAGTTTCCGTATACATTAATACAATGAAGATTTGATATACTTATGAGTGATAAGACGTGGTGTTTGTTACGTAATACTTATATTTACGTAGAATATTTATAAGAATGTATGGGAAAATAAGTGTGATTATTAGTATGCTGTTATAAATGGTTAAGATTTTACCACTGAAAGTGTCTCACTCTGTACGTTGTATGCTCTGGGTATTTTACGATCATGTGTTCCTATCTAAATACGAAAACTTGTAACCTTAGTCATTTTCTCATCATCCCATGCTATCAATCCCAAATTGATATTTGAACGATATTTACCTTCCCGTGGAACATTTGCTACTACGTCTCTGTTGGCTTTGACTTGTTGACCTGTTGTGATCTTTATTAAGCCGTAGAAACGAAATATTATTAAAATGATAGGTGCTTTTAATCAGGCAAACTCTCCAATTAAAGTAATCTACGAATAGAAAAGCCTTCCCGTTGCGAATATTTTCCGTTCTGTTTAAATAGTTTTATATTAAATACATTAGCATGTTTGTAAATAAGGATTCACAACTTCCTGTTGGTAAACGCAGGAGTGAGCAAAATTTCAATAGCGAATTTAGCAGTAATCCTTTTGAAATTTATTTGCAACTGCTGGTTCCGCTAATTTTTCACACCTCCCTTTTAGCGGGTGTTTCTCTGCAGGGTTTTTACATTTTCTTTACCGCAGACCTAGGTTTTATTTCAAAATCTAATAATATTTCCCTAACTTATTATTGTTATTTCTTTTGTGTTGTTCCAAAAATTTTACAGAATCAGGCAAGGTTTTGCGGTAATCCATAATTGAAAGAATCTAAGATAGAATTCTACTTTTCCACAAATTTGTCATTTTTCAAAAAAACAGTTACACCATCGGTTTCGACTATCAATCGTCATCTTCTGGTGTTCATACGTTAGTTTTTCGATAAGTTAATTATCAATCGTTCAAAACCGGTCATGTAACTGGTTTTTTGTGAAAAATAATAAAAAAAACTGTGGTAAAAGTACAATTTCATCTTAGATTCTGTTCCTAAAATGTTTATTCCTGATGACGTATGATATAAAAATGATAATTTATAAGTTATGATAAATGTTTAATGACAAAAAGTTAGTTGTAAGAAATTTTTAAGCCTAAATTTTCCCCTATACTAAAGGAATTTTATTATTATTATCATAGGAACCTATAGATTTGTTAACCTACGAAATATTCCTGTTTTTCTTATTTTTCTTCTAATTGGTAAAAGCTTCTCTATTAATGAGAGACAACAAAATTATTAGTGGATGCCACGAAATTCAGATGGAATAGCGTGTAGTGAATACGTTTAATTATACTGCGTTCAATCTTTCGAATATTTTCACAATCAGAATAGTGAAGCGAGTTTACAAAGGAGATAATTACCAGCCTTGGATTGAGGGCATACACAATTGCGCCCTAATTTTTCTCATGCGACCGCACGATACGAATCGGACTGACTGGGCTGAAACCCCCAACGGGTCCATCTCCGAGATTTCAGGATTTGATATCCTCCGAAAGCCACGCCAATTTCACGCGAGGCGAAGAAAACAACACTCCCTCAGCCTCTTGTTATTTCGCGTCGGGACAAATCATCGCCGTGTAAATTCCAGATGGGAATTCAATAGGGAGTTGCGGTTGCCGTCGGGTTGGGCGCGGTCGGAAATCGCACCAGAGGAGAGGAGCCGAAACGCTCCATTTGCACAACGAAGGAGGAAGAGTGCTCGTGAAGGCCCTTTTGAAGGATTGGGCCCGGAATGTGATGTGAAGGGCCCTCGCGTGGCCGCTTCTAGGCACCGTGATCGTGATCCGAAACCAATTAGCTCTATTTTTATCTGTTCTCCTAGAAGGGGAGGAAATGAACGGAGGAATTAGGGTCTATGTTAGGGTTTCGAGGAGGAGCTACGGAGCGTTCTTTGGGAATTTGTGTGCTCTCTCTCGATACCGGAACCAAGGGAAGGTTGGGCGGGAAATTAGAAAAATTGTGCTATAAATGTGGAATGCTTCTTAGCAAAAACTCCTCTGCTTATGTAATTTTCTGTTTGCTTGATTACATTGCTCAAAGTTGTTTTTAATGTTAGGTCTTGAGTTTGAAAAGAAAATGGGAAATCTGAAGGGAAAGACTATGAAATTTTAAGTAATTACTAACTTTGCCAAAGTAATATGATTTAGGATATACTAACTAATCTCGAGAAAATTTCTTAGAGAATGGGGAAGTTGCTTAAGGAAGGAAGAAAATGATCTTCCTATATAAATGGAAATTTAATTCGTACTACATGTGTTGCTTAAGGGATTGTTTGATACAAGGTATCCTGGTCGAAAATAAATATGGAATGAACCTTATGTAATTTAGTTTATAAAAAACACCAAGGAAGAATAGACTTGAAAAAAGTCCTACGGGACCGGGAATCCAACCCGGGTCTCCCGATTTCCGGTCAGGTGCTCTGTCCGTTAAGATATTCCGCTGGAATATCCTCTCAAGCTATTCCGGAGACTTTGTGGGCGTTAGACTTTTTTCAAGTCAATTCTTCCTTGGTATATTTCCTGGGAGCACGCCTTCTCGCGCAAAATTTATACCTTACCCAATTTTCTTATAAAAATAGGAAAATATTAAAATACTTAATTTTTCGCTCTACCTATTTACTATTATTATGTTTATTGAAAGCGGTGTAACGGAATCACATAGCTCATTTTTCTATTTAGTATATGAAAAAAATTATACATTCGTAATTTGAATTCCTTCTTAGCAGTTATGGTAGAGCTACTCACAATCACTTTTTCTTTTATATGTGAGTGGGAACTTAAATCATGATGCTCAGAAAATACAGATATAGAGCCGATATTTATTAAGAACTTAAATGCCTTCCATCCTTGTGTATTGTTGACTTAGGTTGCCCATTTTGCGTCCTTACATGAACTAAGATGGAAATAAAAGTTAATTTACACATGTGTGTGTGTGTGTAAAAGATATCCTTTTAAGTAAATTGCCACCCATCATGGAACACGATTCAGATTTCACATTGGAATCAAACTTTTCAATCACGAAAAGTATTTGATTAATGGTTGAAAAGCTTTTAATATAACAAGCAATCCAATCAGCATCTCGAGTGGAAATCGTTAAATCAAAGGGCTTAATTCCAGCAAACGTTCGGTGGCATTTCTCTTTCTGAAATCCACAACTATTACGTTCGCATATTATCTGTGACAGAATTGCCAGATCCGTTGTAACTGATTTAAAATACAATTACGTCCTCTCAGTCGTACGCTTGACAGCAGCGGCCTGATATGCTAACAAAAGGAAAATCGAGTAAGCAGGACCGTGTTTATGCCTTTAGGGCTCCTTGGTCAATATCATTTCATCGTATCTCCGTTTATGACACAAAGGTCATGTATGTATATGTCAAAGGGAATTTTCGCTTCAAAGGGCTTCAATTATCTCGATTTTCGAACGATTTCGATGTACGAAACTGAAAGTATTCTTTTTGATGACAAAGAAGTTCGTGCAACAGTCATATTTTTAGCCAACGGATAGTAATATACAAGCATTGACATGTATATTTTTTTAACTTTGTTACCTGAGTAAGCATTGCAAATATATCTTGATTTGAATGTAATGCGAGATTTTGTCCACGCAAAAGTTGTCATTGCCCACTTAAGCTTTCGCAAAGAGCTCAACGAAGCAATTAAATGCTCTGAATGATTGAACGCAGCATTTTTCAAGGGGTTGTTTTCCAAAATCGGGAACGGGATCTTCATCGTTTCCTGTCAATTATTCTAAAAGGTTTTGTGTTGTATACATAAAATTTGTGAATTTATTATGGAAAAACTATTGCGCACAGGATTTATTCGTATTATTTAAGGAGATCAACGCTCAGCGGTTCAAACAGTTATGCTTCTAGTGGGAGACAATGGCTGGGTGGAGCATTCGTAACCTTATAATGTAGTCCGTTTGGTCGAATGCACGATTTAAATTGAGAAATTTGGAAGTAAATTCTTCGGATACGAAATCTCAATACGATCAATTCCTCGAATGACAAATTCTTCGAAAATAAACTACTCTAATGTATTTGAAGTTATCCGAAGTTTTTATTAAAGGAACTGTTTCGGGGTTGAAATCTATTCATTGAAGCTATGAACCTCCTTGTAGGTTACATTAATAATAATTGTCTTTATTTAGACGAGATTGAGAGAAAGAGACTTTCGGATGATTCGTATTTGGAAGATTTTTCCTGTAACCGAGTATCTACAAGAGCATGCCTTCTACTCCAAATAAACTGCATAGTAAATTTCTTCCTCTCATATGTCCTCTGTTTTGTGAATTTATCAAATGTAACACTATAAATCATCTATATATACCAATACAACTCCCGCCCACGCTTACTCACCACCAGCGTGTGCAGACTTTCAAGATGGCGCCTCCGTAAATGGCCACCGGCGGGAAAGTGGCGTCGACTATTCGAAATTATCCGTCCTGCTCCTCGATTCGGCCGTTTTTACGGACGGCGAAACACCACCCACACCTTAATCTCCGTCGTTTTCGAGGAGTAACTCCTTGAGCGAACGTTGGCTCGCCTTTTATTCAGTCGCGTTATGACATCGCAAAGTGGTTGTCAAATGTTTCTCACGGCCCTCTCGCGGCGAAAAAGGGAACGAAAAGCACTAGAGAGCTGAGGAGAGCAGAGGAAGTGATTAAGGGAGAGAAAAAACTGGGATTGGGGCACTTTTTTATTTGACGATGTCGTTACAACATAAGGCGGAATGGGGGGGGCGCATTATGGGGAATTTTATTTTCAAAGGTCGCTGGAAATGCTCCATCTTGAGTGGAGTCGCTTTGCTTCGAAGAAAAAGAAGGAAATTCGGATGTAATTATGGCGACGTTTTATAATTTCGGAAAATCCGTCCTTGATAATGGAATCCTAGGGGGAAAAGAGGGATCTTTTGTTGCCCTAAACGGCCGTTATTAAATTTTATAGATGGAGTTTGATTCGTTTACATATTCCGTCGCTTTCCACTGCGGGAGCCCCGCCCTGGAGTCGTAAAACTCCCGGTTTCGGGGGTATTAAAAAAGTAATTCCGCTTGGATTGGGTTCCGTTGTTTTGAAGGAGAGTTAAACGTAATTGATGATGTCGCTTTAGGAAAAAGAGTAAAATTATATTATGGTCCCGGTTTATGTTGTGAGTGAAAATTACGTGCATTGCCTAATTTCGGGCAAGTGTCCAGAAAAACTAAATTTACATCCATAGTGGGTTTTTGCGCATGGTGGTACAGAGCAGTATTTTTTAAAAATTTTGCCGCACCTATTGAAATATGATATACTACATCTCATTAAATTTATCTCCATGGCTGAGAAGTGAAAGCAATAGGAATGTAATTTCTTTTGGCTACGGGGAGGTAGACCAATCGATGGAGTCTCATTTAAAATGAGTCATCTTTTAACTCGGAGACATCCAATATCTTCACAGAGTTCCATGTAAAAATCATAAAAAAATCAACATTTCCATGTGTATTACTCTGCATTTCTTATTATATCGCTATTTATTTACTAAAATGCATCAACATACATAACGAGGCTAATTAAAGCTGACCATAAGCAGTAGTAAATAACATACATAATATCAACAAATTGAACTATACTATGAAATATAAAATAATACAGCAAAAATTTAAAAAAACATGTATTAATTAGACAAACCATACCAGAACATAGATTAATATTTTGCAACCACATTCAGGATAAATTAATAGGATCTACCAAAAGGGTCTAAATGTCATTTTTAGTGGTTGATTGGAGCCTAGGAGTCGGTTCGGCGTAAAAATTGAATTTTATTAACTAATGCAGTATCCAGGCTATTGTAATGCAGATTTGCAAGAGATCGATTTATCGTGGAATTCTTGGTAGATAATGAGGAATATCCTAGTTTACAGATAAATTTAATCTTCTCACCTTATATAGGTTTCCTTTTTACTGTGCCGTTATGATGAATTTAATGAGGTATATAATCTTTTTATACATTTTACCTCGCAAGGTAATTCGGAGTCATAGTAAATGGCATAGTAAATTAAATTCTTTACTAATCGACCTCTTAGCTGTAGGCTGGCTATCATTTTCGGTACCTGCGCATTACAATAAGCTAGTATAAGTACGTTCTTCATTTAGACACGAAATTTAGCTCCCTTTCAGTCGGTTCCACTTGAGCTTCTGCGAAATGTTTTTGTGCTCTTAAATCGTACTCTCGATGGAGGGCTGAGATAACATTGTCCCATATCTTCCACTGGAGATGGAATCACCTGTTGTGTGTCAGATAGCGAGAGGAGATATCTCTCAGGTATTGTCTCACGGATTCATGCCTTCTCTATTGTTAGAGTCGCTCTATTACGGGATCTGTATTGGAGAAACCCAGATTTATCTCAAACGGCAAATCTACATTCACTGCAATATAACGCGCTTTCCCTGGAGAACTGAATTTACTAAATTTATCGCATAAAATGCGCTCTTTAAAATTTTTCACTATTTTCATTACGAAGACAGAAATGTATGTTAAAATTATATTTTCTTGTACTGATAAACGTTGAGGGTAGTAGTTGCAATACCTTTCATAATCGGAAAGTTCCGTTTACTACTTCGCAGTATAAAAAGCCATAATGCCTCAAATGAAATCATCAGGTTCCATTCAAAAGACTTTTCATCTTCATTTTGAATGTTCAACATCGAAATTATTTTAAGGCAAACGGACTACACATCTTGGTAAACGTAAGTTTACCAAGATGTGTAGTCCTCTTATTAGCACTGAAACTCGTAAAGGAGAACTTGTAGGTTCACGTAATGTGACAATCTTCGAAAATCAATCCTTCGAAATATATCTCTACGAAAACGTTTTCTTCGAAAATCAATTTTCGAACTATTTCTTTGAATGACAAATTCTTTGAAAATGGACCACTCAAAAATGCTCTGAAGCTCTGAAAATTTTATTTAATCAATTGATTCAGTAAATTCTACGTAGGAAAGCGATTTTATGTAACTCAGTCTCGAGAGAATAAATGTACTGTTTTTCACTATTTATTTTACTTTATCGGTTTTAACTATACATCGTCATCATCAGGTGAGGATACCAAAACAGAAAGTGCTTATATAGGCATAAGGAAAACTGACTCATTGTTTGCATGTATCTATTTATAAACACAACTGTTAAGTGAGATAATTTCAGCTCCTCAAACGAGCATTACTGCGATTACACCGATTTATTACTACGTTCAAAAAGTTCCCGAACTTATTTTTTCCCGCGAAAACGCCGAACTGTTAAAATGTAAAGTGCTGGTAGTAAGTAGGTAGCTGTTGCCAAAATATGTTGCGCTATCAACCGCAAGAATTTTAAATTTCTCCTGTTCCTCTTCTCCTCCTCTCTCTTAATTTCTTCGCGAAAACGCCGGGCAGGGGAGATATGAAATTCTGGTAGTAGATAACGCCACATATTTTTGGTAGAGATATCTACCTCCATAATTTTAAATATCTCCTGCTCGGCGTCTTAGCGGGAAAAAAAGTGTGGGACTTTATTGAACGTATTAGTAAAACACGAACGTATCCTCTCTGAATTTATCAAGTACCGTAGTCTAGCTCTCAATATCCTTTCCTTCTAAGATTTCCAGCCTGACTCACATATTCCTCACTTGTCATATAATAACATTTTCCCGCACAGAAATAAGGACACGATCCGGCATCAAAATGGCCCCGAATCAGATACGCTATAAATTACGGAACTCTTCTTTAGCATTATAAATATATATCCCCGTTTTATTCGTTCGGCAGCTGAGTCAATTTTTCGGCTGCCGCCTTCAATTTCACGCTCGGATCGTTCTCTCAACTCCCGCTTTCCCTATTCCTCTCTTCCCGATCATTCATTCGCTTTCCCTCCCATAACAAACTGAAAACTCTCGATTTTACCGATCACTTCCCCGTCGTTTTCTGCTCATTAGTTCCTCCCTTTCCCGCTCGGACTCTTCTCCTCGTGCTGAGCGTTAACAATCGCCGGCTTTTATGTGATTGCGAATCTCCAAAAGGCAATTCCTGGAAGTGCGATTCTGTCTAATAGCTCGATAGGAACACATCCTAGCGTAGGAGCTGTTATACGAGGTAAGGGCGAGAAAATATGGAGCACGCTGTTCTATCTTTTGGCTCAAAGCAATTATTTATCCCTCTTCCCTAACTAGTGCCGTTCATCTAGTTGAGAAAGAGTGTTGCACCTTCTTGAGAAGATCAAGATTACAGATTTTAAGGAAAATTAATGAATCAGAGAAATCCCTCGATAAATTCCAAGAAAGTAAATCTGCGACTCTTTGTCATGCTGAATGTCTCGTGGTATTAGCTAAGTCTGTGGCTTACGAATATATTCCTATTACTGAGGCTCTACTGTTAACAACTGTTAACTGTTAACAACGTAATAATGATAATTCTTTAAAAAACTTTTACGCATAAATCAGTAACCAATGATTCCTACTCATATTGTTAAAATGTCTTTTTCTTCACTGTAAGTGAGGTATCCCTCACGGTAGCGTAATCGGTCCATTACAATTTTTAGTATTCATAGTGAACATATTAATCTCATTGATAGTATAGTAAGGATATTTTCGGACAACAAGGTAATTTACAATAGAAATGAAAGAGGACAGATTGACCTTTGATTTAGAAAGAATTATTAAATTTAGCGATGGGTAGCTATTAGTAGATAAATGTTAAGTAGTTAACTTCTTCGGAAGAAAATCTATTACTAAGGACAATTCGTACTGCTCCTCAGGAAAAAACTTGGAGTAACCGTCACGAATAACGTAACAAGTAGTACACGAATACATTGTGAACGAGCACTAAGGAGAATAGTCGGTAGGAGCGAAGAAAAAGTACACGAACGATGCCACTTGTAGTTTGCTTTAGTTTGGTCTTACCTAAAGTGTGCATGTGGTGTATGGAAACCTGCTGAAAATTATTATAGTCTTGAATTATAAAAATAACAATAATACGCTTCTTAAATAAATGCTAAAACGAATCAGTGAGCGATGTTCAGATGCTTCAAAAAGGAGGTTGGGAATCTTTAGAAGGTATGATATTTGAAAAAAGCCTTAATTCACCTAACGAATTCAAAGAAAGTACCTCATAAGAGGATGCAGCTGATAATCTGCGTCTTTCTTGCTATATAGGCTATTTGACGCTACAAGGATGCTAAAACGAGTCGCTTTCATTTTTCCCGCGAACGATATGCGAAAGAAATCGATTAGGGAAGTAGAGTCATGGCACTTGCATCCATGTATATATTCTGCAATACGCAGAACTGATTACATTCGGCAACATAGTAACTCTGAATATTCCCTAATGTTATTTTTAACTTAACCGTATTGCAGTACTAGAAATCTGTTGAAGAAATCCTTTAATGTAGCCGCAATACTATGGAGACTTGTTCAGTATTGTGCAATGTAGTAGAACGAATGCTAGCATGCACTAATGAATCATTAAATTGGATTTGAAGCTATAATGATTCCCTCCTTGGAATGAAAAACACCTATTTAGCATCCAAATCTCCTTAGCAGAGTGATTTACCTGGGTAATTCCAAAACTCAATTTTTCTCATTGCTGCCGGTATCGGTAAACAAAGACAGGTTCCAATTGAGGCCTAACGAACTTAATGTGTAATTTCACGCGATTACAAAATTCTGTTGTTGGAAGGTATCGACGATGATGGGAAAAGCATTACTGGAGCTGTAATAACTTTGATCATTCAGGTGTTCATTACCAGCTAATTATCATGGGAGGGAACAGGGATAATGGAGTTTGAACTTTCACGACTGGAAATCTCAAAACTGTAGCGATAGATGATTGGGTTTTGCTCGATCGAATAATTCGGTTGAACACAACTTTCACATTCTGTAACTGTGTACCCGTTACTATGTAGGTAGAGCGTATTTTGAATAGATTTTTAATTTTAAAATGCATTCATCTCTCCGTGGTATCGCGACCTCCTGTTGGTTATTAATTCAGTTCGGTTGTTCATCGGATATGAATGGCGTTATCATTTTAAATAGGAGTGAATTAAATTTCGTTGGAATTGGTCTCATTTACTGTAATTAGAAATTTACTCATTAACTGAAATGAGTAAAAGCGTATTATAAAAATGAGGTGGCTTTTATACTTTCATAATTCATCTTCACTTGATGGTTATATTTACTAACGATAAAATTTTATTACTTGCTATACATGTCTTTTAATTTATATTTATAATGAATCCATATCACTTTATTAATAACTTAATTACTTTCCGATTACAGTGATATTATCAAAGAAACACAATTATGAATCTAGCGAAGGACAAACAAAAATGAATAACATTATTTCTTTTTCATCTCATAAAGGGGCTTCAGATTAGCCAAGTGGGCAGACTGCTCGGCTTTGCAGAGAGCGGTCTCGGGTTCGATTCTCAATGGGAAACCACGTACAAAACTACATAGCTTTAGAAGCACTTTTAACAATAACATACTTAAGCCGGCATATTCTACTTTACAGGCTCCAACTGTAACCATTGAGCTGTCCCGATTAGTTCCACTATCGAGAATGTTAAAAAATGACCTGTGATGTACCAATTTTAATCAGTTTGTATTTCTCTCATATTTGAAACTAATCTCAATCCCTTGTAATATCAAGTTTAATTATTTGGCGATGAACTAGTCGGGTAAAGATGTAGTTATGATCGCACTAAATAGAATATTCTAATTTATACTGTCAGAGATTGGGATAAGAATGGAAAGAATCAAATAGCGTGAATTTAATGTAAATAGAACACTCAGAACCTAATTATACGGAAAATAATCCCTCGCACGAGCTATTTTTGTCAACCTAGAAGCTCTTAAATATAATTAATATGTTCTATCCTAGAAGCTCTTAAATTATATCCTTTCTTGTGTAAAATATATTTTCTGGGAAGTAATTCAAAGTACTTCTTAATCATAGCCTCACATTCTGACCATATACTTCAAATGTGCCTATGGTAAAGTTTGAAGTAATCACACCAAAATGGTCTGAATTTGTATTCACTGAGGAAACATTTCATTCTACATCTACATTAATACTCTGCAAGACGCCTTTCGGCGTGTGGCAGGAGGTTGTAAACACCAGTTGAATCTAAACTACTTCTTTACTCGGATATTGTCGCGTAGAATGAAATTATTAAACGATTCGTCCTAGCATCTATTTCTCTTAACTTACGGTCATTATCGGATCGACCGAGGTAACAGGGGGGTTGCATGATACCGATTGTATCTTCCGAAAATGCAGTTTCCCTGAATTTATTAAGCAATCGCAGTCTAGCTTCCAATATCCTGTCTTTCAAGGATTCCCAACCTACTTCTGAGAGTATTTTTGTAACCCTTGCTTTTTTATCGTAGCATTTCTTAACGAAACGAACTGCCTTATGCTGCACTTTCTGGAGTTCGCGGGTACACGTTTTATCCGCCGGATCCCAGGTTCAATGGTTAATTAACACTAATACAGTATTGAGTGAAATTAAGGAAGGAGGAAAATGACTTTGTACCAAAAATATATGACTTCACCTCTCAAACGGTCACAGGAATCGTTTGATGGCCCTGTCAACAAAGTCTCCGAGTTTCGTTTGATAAGAGATAGCGGTGGGACATTGTCTCAATATTACCAGAAAAAAAATTCTCCTCTTTCTCTCTCCCCTTGTGTGCATGTATCCCGAACTTTCTTCTTCCATATCGCACGGATGTTACCTTCCTGTTTGTTCGTTTACCCCTCTCACGTAATGGGCAAGTTTTTTGTCCCTTCCCCGAATCATATGGCGCCAGCCCTTTCGTAATAAGCTCGCCCTTGTCGAATCGTTCATGATTTTGGCGGCCGCGTTGATTCGTATCCTCTTCCGCTTTTCCGTTCGCCATAACGGCTTTTCGCTTGGAGAGGGCTTTGATAATCATCCGCTACAAATTGGATGAGCATGCCGCTTGCATTTTTTTGCTCGCTCGAGTTTCCTCGTCCATGCGGTCTGCTCTTACCTATGGGAATGCTCGAAATGTGGAAATATGTTAAAAAACGGAAGCGCTGATTTTCGTTGTTTTTTCTGCGGTGGAGAAATGCTGCTGCTTCGAAGAGGATCTTTTTTTAAAAAAAACCTGTCTGGCAACGGTTAATTGGAGTGAATGCACCCATTGGAAACGTACTTTCACATTTGGTGAAGTAGTGTGAGATTAGGAAGTAATGAAGGTTTTTTCTAAACAGATTGCAAATTATTTCATTTTTGTCTCTTATGGAAACAATGCCCTTATTTACATCTATGTTATAATAAGAGGTTTAAAGTCTCGAAAAGCCGTCTTTGTCGGTGTTCCCCCTCTTACTTCCCGGTAGTCGGATAAAGCAAGATTTTTATGACCCCTGAGGACGGGTAGCATTGCCATGACAAGATCTTTGGGTACAGTTATAGTATATTCCTTTCTTGCTTAAACTCTAATTAATTAACAGCCGTGTTCCAATATTTCTTTCTTTACTACATCTATTTTATAATTATTTAACTATTTATACCCAGAAATATTCGAGCCACCGGGACTCGAATCCGGAACCTTTGGGTGGAGCAAGCACACCACTGTTATGGTAATTTACTAAAATATTTCTTTCGTCCATCGTTATATTTAGGGGAATTTAAACAACTACGACCTCGAGTATATTTCCAGCCTTGGTCGTTAAATTACACGACCAGACTCCACTTTTACAGTTACAAAATCTAAAAAACTATCAGTAACAAAATCTTAAATATTAATTGCCTAGTGATATATATGAAGTTTAAGAGCAGGTAAAATTACATAACTTTTTCGCCCCAACCCTAATGTATACACTATATGCCCCATCGAGTAAAAGATTTGAGTGCCCCTGATATATGATTATGAATGACCAAAATGATGCAGAAAAATTCTCCATGGCAGTAAATGTAAAAGAAAATTTCAGACGTATTTGCAGAGGGTAACTCAGCGATTAAATTTAAATCAAATTTCCCTATACTAATTGAATAAATGCACAACACCTATATTTCTGAAAAATAGCACTATTTT
This sequence comes from Sympetrum striolatum, assembly GCA_947579665.1. Classification (NCBI taxonomy): domain Eukaryota; kingdom Metazoa; phylum Arthropoda; class Insecta; order Odonata; family Libellulidae; genus Sympetrum; species Sympetrum striolatum. Next base: position 38,664,602 of record OX388350.1, on the reverse strand, counting down.
TTAACTGCTTCCACAGAACTCTTACAAAGATATGTAGTAAGTAATGTTTATTTTATCAAATTGGTTGCAAAATGTTTGTTTTATTTCGCCTATTGTGTGAAAATAAATATTATCATATGTAATGGCAAATCATTAATGGATGATAGATTGAGGTGCGTGATCGTTCCACATGCCAGAAACATCTTAAGGAAACTATTCAAAGAAACATTGGAAGTATGTAATGCGTTTGTAATCTTCATCTCAACGTGTTATTATAAACAAGAAAAGCATAATTTTTTTCTGAAAACACTCACAAAAAGAGGGTATTTGACAAGAAGACAAAAGTATTTAATATTCCTAGAACCTAGTACCTAAGTTTAACAGACATATAGTCAGCATTTTCTCGCCTCTGGTTTCCTTTTAAAAATTGCCCCCTCTATTCCAATTAGAACGACGGGTATCTAAACAATTAATCGATGATAATGACTTTGTTGCTAGACAGGAGTACAACACCGTGACTAATTTTGACGAAATTTATTCGTTTGATTGAAATCTTAATGTTTCCCACTGTTTATAATTTGAAACTCTATAATTTAGATCAGGGGTACTCAACCTTTTTTGGCGCCCGGGCACCAAAAGGCGCTTCCAAAAGCGAAGCGGGCACCACATAACACCTCCGTCCATGGTGACATTCAGACCACCCCTTGGCAATATTATCACTTTACCAGTTAACTGTTGGCCGTTTGAAAAAAAACGTTCCATAGTAAATAAAATCCAAAATATTACAACATATAAAATTTCATCACAACCTCACATCTCGTATGTGAGAACCTCTCATGTGAGAAAGTCTTTACTCCGAAGAAGATTTGATAACGGGGAATACATCTGGTATGAAGGTTTTCGCTGCATGTGCACCGAGCGGTTCCGAAAATCTGCAGTCCTTGATTACCAGGAGTTTGATACATTGATACGCTGAGCCGAACTGAATATTCGCATTCGCATAATGAACTAAATATGACGTAGATACGCGTCTTGTTAATCTGGACATAAGCGATAAGAGGGGTAAAATGTTTACGAAACCCAAGACCAGGACAACCAAATTTTTTACCCTTTCCCCGCCAAAACTCCATTCCATCCACGATCCCAAGAAATAATGTTGTAGCAAAAAAAAACTTTTTACCGAAGCTTGGCGGGCACATGGACGAGGTTGCTTCGGGTACCTTGGTGCCCGCGGGCACCAGGTTGAGTACCCCTGACCTAGATCATGTCTCCAATATAATGCTCTCTCATTAAATGAATTAGTTACATCTCCTGTACGACTAAAGGTCAGAAAGCAACCAAGTCACTCGACCGAATCTCACAAATAACCTCTTCTCTCCATTTCCAATACATTTTCATCGAGATTTCCCATCCCTTGTTTATCATTAACGAGCGAATATTCGAGAGGAAGAGATCTGTCAAGGGAGCCTTCTTATTTCGAGGCTGTCAAACCTCACGTTATACCGTATCCCCTTTCTTTGGCATGCCATCCCTATTTTTGCCCCTCGAAACCTCCTGAAAATCATATTACGGGCGCAGGCATTGAGTTTTCATTAATAAGATTAAGGTTCCTCGCAGTGGCCTAACCTCGATAGAAATGTCATTTTTGGATCTCTTTCCGTGTTGTCCCTTTGCCCGAAAAAACGTAATCTTCGACGATGATAAAAAGAAAACAAGCATTTGGGTGGCTTCTTCCCCCAACCTGACTCATCATATTGTATAGATATTAGAATGACTGTGTGATTAGATGAAGGTTTCATAGTTAGCAAACTATGCTGGTTGAATTGTCTTATAATATTCTATAGATATTGGAATGTCCCTGTGATTGGATGAATGTTTCATAGCTCGTAAATTTCATATCTGTAAATAGTTTGTAAATGTCGATATCATTCAGTCTTCAAAACGTTATCGTATAATATGTATAATCGTAATATATTTCCTGAAATATTTATCGTATCATGTGTATGACTCTATACAGTAAATTACGTTGTATAATTAATCAGGGTTTTCATTAATACTTGGAATTGCACGAGGTATGGAAGTGAAAAGAATATGGCTACATTTTTCTTCAAAAATGTGTCTATTTTACGTGCCTGTTACTTAGGGGTCTAGATGTGGTACTGTCGGGATAACCATGCATTTTCAAAACGTTTTAGTAAGGGCTATTTAGATTCCTTTATTGTGCTTCATGATTTTCTACTTTTAATATTACTTAAAAGGGTTTTAATTAAATTTTTTTAATACATTCTCATAGAAAACAATTAAAACACAAAGAAAAAAGATACAAAGGGTATATTATTTGTATATATTTTCTATGTACGATTGTTATCCTATTTTTCTAATACCGGACTAAAAGTTAATAGGATATGTGCAGAAAATATGGGATTGTGAGTTATTTAACGAAGACTTTTATTTATTCGTTGGCGATTTGAAATAATAGCAGTATAAATTAAATTAATTATTTATTATCCTCTTGCTATAAATTGCTGTATCCAACTATTTTAATATGGCTTTCTCCAATTATTTTTTTTTGGGCGAATTATTAAGATATTTCTATTGAACTAAAGAGAAATTCCTCGATTGTGAGTTTTAGCATTATTTTCCATGAAAATATTTGTATACATCGTTCATATCTTTATTCAATCTTTCAACTGAACGAAGATGAAATAGATTGCGTGTGACAAAAAGTATTATCAATTGTTTGTAATTCGATGCAATGCAATGTATAAATACAAATATAAATTGTCTCCTACTTCTTCTTATTAAAAATTCCCTTGTAGGGGAAGTTGGGTTTCGTCTACAGTACAATAATTCATATATTGTAATTGTGTGTAATTTACTATACAATTAAAGATATCCCTTAAAGCATAATAATTCAAGCAATGCATTGAGAAATAATACATTTTTCCTTCTTTTCCATGTGCCTCCTCAGAGTTTACTCCGAGTTGAATCATCTTATGGCTGAACCAGAATAACAAGCTACAGGAGTGACGTTAATTTAGAGGTATGTGAAGGATAAGAAAACTTATTACTCTGACCCATGAAGTTATAGGATAGAATTCTCGTTACGGCTCGGAGAACCATATTTCATTCCCCGCCTTGAAAAGATACTTCTTAGCCACAAAAGAAATGCATTCATCAAGACATGCATTCAGAAATACGGAACGGGTGTGCTACTCGACTGTAAACTAAAAATATTTTTCCTTACATTTCCCTTCTTCTATGCAACTCTCTTAATTCATCCATACCCAGCTGATCTCCGTATTTTTCTTCCCTTTGTTACGTTAACCTTTTCTTACAATATAATGAATTTCCGCATGAAAAAAAACTCAACTATCTCGGTAGCAATTCTTTTAGATAATTTAAGGACGTATATAAGCTTCGTTGCTTTTTATGAGGAGAGAATGAAGCCAAGATTTTTCACTATTGTTTGCTTTTAGAAATATCTTTATTAGGAATCTCTTCATTCATTCTTGTACAATCGCGTGATGCTTCCACTAAAGTGTAAATCTCTTTGTGCGTGTGGATCGAAATGAAATGTCTGCTTATCTTTACTTATCATGATGAGTTTAGTACGAGTAAGAGCGTCATTTATATGCAAATAGCTCCATTATATAGCTAACTATTAGAGCAGATGAAAATTACATTGTTTCCGTACATGCTATCATGCTACTGTTTAGAATTTCCTGTTGAGTACCATTGTTTGAAGTTTAAATTTTCTTTCCTTCTTTTTCCCAAAAATAACGGTACATTAAGTATGCATATGAGCTTGAAAAAGAATACTATAAAAGTATAATGTAGTATGAATAAAAAACATTAAAATTTAAAGTGCAATCATATACATTTTATAGAAAATTAAAATGCTCTTAATGCTGGAAAATCTCCTTTCCGATAGGTGATTTTTCAGAGGTATTTGGGTACCTGAATTGGTCACAGCGTAGCTTCTCGACCACTTACATAACGACGTAAGAAGTACTTTAAATATCTAATTCAGTTTCAACGGGGTCCTGTTTCCTTTTTCATAGCAATTGTGTTTCTCATAAATTCAGTATTTGTTAAATCGTTCAATAATGTTATTGACTCCGCAAATCCTTTGAATTCCTTTGCAAATCAATAAAATGGTTTCTTGGGAAAGAAAATTATCACACTCACCATTAGGGACTGAAGTATAATGGCGTTTGTGGATACGTGGAATTTTTATTCTTCATTTATTTGGCTTCTAATACCAATAATAGGTGTTCGAGGATAGGCAGTGGAATTCATCTCCTTGACCTTGTTATTGAAGAAAATATTCTCTTAATATGTAGATATATAGTCATAGTAGTAGTAGGAGTCGAAATGGACCTTCTTCTTAGATAATACTAATCATAATAAGATCTAAAATTGTTCTCTTCATTCCCTTTACCTTTTGAAAACTAAGCCCTTTTATAGTGTCCAGCAAATTTAATCTTTTCTTACAACTTTATCTTTTATGTTACCCTCCATTATTTGATATGCTATCTATCCTTTGTAGATATCTGGATCTCCTATCTTCCTGATTTATTGTTCAATCAAAACTCTATTCTATAACCCAAAATTTGAAAAAATACCCCACATATAAAAATGTAAACTTAATTTAACAAGCTCCAAAAACGAGCGCAGAAATTATTAGAAAGTTTGTAGCGTATTGATCTGTGTACATGCGTTGTAGTTGGAGTAGTTCCTTGGACGAAATCTGCTACAATTGTATATTACGAAATGTTTGTAGACCCCTTATTTTTCGAAACAAAGTGCGTCTTATACTTAGGGTAATACGGTACCGTCTCTCTTGAACTATACTTATGATATTCCAATATACCATACATAGATTATAGTAATATACTATATCTAATAAAACTCCCAGGCATTGCAATTTATCAAAAAATCATATTTTATCATAACAGTTTTGCCTGAATTAAGAAATATACGATATGTATAAAGGTGGTATCTAGTGAAGTTTACAAATATCTGTAGTTATATCATTAAACAAGTGTTTATACAATTTATATTGTTATCAGAAATACTAGGGTACTAGTCCCAGTCAGATAACTATTTTTAGCTCCTGCCTATTCCTTTTTAATAAGAATATATTTATATATAAATTATGCACATTATTATGATTGAGATACATACATTAAATATCACACAGGATTGCCTACTAAGAAATTACCGCATTTCAGTGAATGAGAACGTGAAGACGCTGATTCTGAGTTGTGAGATCATTAGTTTTCAGCCAAAACTTGAGCTATTTATACCCAAGGTATGGGGCGACCCATATGTAATCTACACCCTAATATGGCTTCATTTAAGCTTTTTCTCCTCCTTTTTCGTCACCGGATTCTATGCCATAAACATTACGCAACACCGGGACGAGGGCTCTTTCTTCTATGCCTATTCCACCCTCGATTAATCTTCTTAAGTGCTCTGCCGCCCCCTGTCCCAATTTCACTCGCCATTACTAATGTTTAGCGGGTTTTAAAAATGTGTCCCATATAGTCGCGTTCTGTGGATAACGTCGAACCTCGCTCCCTTAACTAAGAGTGCTTTTTCTCTCCCCGAGTATACGTCCCCGCGACCCGCCCGCGGGCTCTCTTAATCACGTTTAAAAGTGAGAGGCGGAGGGTAAGTTCGTTTGGAGGGTTTTGGAAATTCATTCCGGAGCAGCTTTCTTTGTGGCTTGAAGTTGCGCTGGGTAATCAACTTGCGAGTTCTGAGTGACGCGGTAGGAATGCTGCGGCAAAATTGGAGCCAAGACACGTTTTAAATATTGTGATGTCCACAATAAGCGGGATTTTCACTTATTCATCGTCGTAAAGATGGCGTAAAATTACTTGATGCTAAAATTTGCTTCAATGTAATAAATTTTGAAGTATTTTTAAAAGAATTCCATTTACTTTTACTTTGGGGTTATTTTTCTTATAAATGGTATTAATATTTTTTAGAGAAGAAAAAATATAATTTATTCAATGATAAAAATTACAGAATGCAAAAATTATGCAGGAATAACAGAAATATATGCCAGTGATTTGTTTACAAAAAAACAGTACATACCAGTACATAATGTCAAAAGAAAAAGAAGAAAAAAAAATAAAAGTTACATCATAAGGGTCCTGCCAAATCTTAGGTTTGTTGGCAGGTTCTCAAAATTGTAAACTATAAGTGGCGAAAATAAATTTTTATCATTATAATTACATAATTATTAATTTTTATAGGCAATTAAACAAAAGTAATACAATAATAAGCAATAAGCAATAATGGAAATTATTTTAAAGCATTAAAGGTTTATAACTTGAGTAATTAAATGAATAGATAATAAATAAAGAATTGACTAGAGATAACGGATATGGAAACATTCTTGCATCTGCATATACTAGACATCTCGCATTGCCTGAAAGCGTGAATCAGGGGGTGTATTGCTAGTATGCATACGCAATGACTATATTTTTATTTTATTACAAATGCGGCTCTTTCGTAAAAATAATTTTTGTAGCGACTTATTCTAACATCTCATTCCATTATCTTCCTCCCGGTGTCTGAACAGCCTATATAACAGAAAAGACGCATAATATTGGCTGCATCCTCTGAGAACGTACTCTCTCTGATTCTATTAAGTTTATCAAGCCTTTAATTATACCTCTCATCTTCAAAAGATTCCTATTCAGAGTCCGGAGGCATCCAAGTGACGCTCTTTCGTTGTACTGTTCTAATTTTAAATGCAGCACTTTTCAGCAAGATCCCATACGCTACATATATGCTCGAGGTGAGGCTTAATTAAGTGCAAAATATGGATTCAAACCCAGATCCTTCAATTGCCAGGCGGCTTCCTTTTTTGCACCACTGATGATAGATAGGCTATCGAAATGTACATTTGCTGATTCTTAGAAGGTTATAACTACTGAATGACTACCACCTGACCTGGCGCCTAGTTGTGGTACTCACGAATACATAAATATATAACGTTTATGTAATAATAATTTATAATAATTAATTTTTCCAATGACATACAAAATGGTAATCTGGTTATTCAGGAATTTCCGTTGTTTTTATAATTGGTGGCAACGCAGGTCCGGAACGCTAGCAAAGAAGAGATTGGAAGGATTTTTAATCTCTTATTCATTAACAGTAGTGTTCCAATTTATTTCCTAACGAAGATAAAGCAGTCAAGACGGCTTATAAGTAGGATTTTTTATTTGTCGTAGCATTATGACCAATTATGGCCGAGCACTAACATGGTCCTTCTTTGTTAAGCTGTGATGAACCTCAAATTTAATTAATTTTACCGTTATGTATGTTTAATACAAATTCAGAGCCTGAACCGTATAGTGAACTGTATTCACCTTTGTAGGAATAGTTTTCGGGACTCCAACAGGGTAGCAGCTATCTATACCGTCGACGTTTCGGCCGCATACTCGGCGACCATCTTCAAGACAAATTCAAGGAAAGAAGTCTCGTGGGACTTTTTCAACTCCGTTTTTCTTTGGGACCAGACAAATTCCTTAACTTAAATTTAATAATAATGTTACGAAGCTGGAAACTGGGGGCTGGTTTCATTGTTAAGGAGTTGTTGACACAATAGAGTTTGTGTTCGCGACGGAGTTGTTGACGGAGGGAAAAGGGAGAAGGAACGCGAAATTAAATCGATGTTAACGCGCAGTAATTTGCCATTTAGTTTCTTCATTCTATTTGAGTTTATAAAATAAAGTTGTTGTTGTCTTGTTCTTTGAACGAGTCTCTCTTATCCTCGAGCCAACGAAATAAATAATAATAAAAAAACGCTACCCTGTTGGAGTCTCGAGAACTATTCCTCCATGCAATCCACCTGGAAAGATATATTTTCTTTTGTAATTACCTTGCATTTCTATGTTTTTACATCATTATGATTTCTTAAAATAAGGTATCATTCAAACGCAATCTTCTGTATTCTGCGAGATAGCGTTAAAGGAAAATCTTATGCCTCCTTTTCAAATTCGAGCACCGATTCAGATTCGAAGGAGCGGGTCCTTTTAAATCCCGAATTTCTTTTCTTTTCCCCGATACCCGTTTTCCGCCCCTTTATCTAAGATGCAAACATCGATAAGTTTTCATTTCGGAGGCCCCAATCGATTCTCCTCTCGGTTTCAATTTATTTTCCACGAAGTTCCCGATTCTCATTCGAGATTGCGCCTAAGTGACTCCGAGAGGACCGGTCTTGAAATAATAAGCCCGCATATTAGATAAGAGGTATGCAGGATTAGAGATATTAGTTTATCTTTGCCGATTTAAGTTACGAGTTCTCCGAAAACGACGGGAAGATATTGGGGGAGATGATTATCTTTGGAAAGGTCCAGGAAATATTTCGCACGATTTTTTCAATACGATAAAAAAGGTTTATGTTTTCCTGTAGAAATGGCTACGCGTTTAGGGAAACGAATTTTCGACGGAATATTAGAATGCCACCCGTAAAATAGTCGACGGGATGGATTGATTTTCGTATATATACATATAATTCAATAAATAGGAAATTCGTGAGAATGATGTGTCCATGAAATGGCTAAAAAATTAATTCAATAGGAAAGAGACTACACCCTTGGTAAAATAGTCGACGGGATGGATTCATATTCGTATGTAGTTCAGCAAATAGGATAGTGGTGACAATTATGTGTCCTTGAAATGGTTACAAAATATAAATTCAATAGTTGAAAGACTATACTCTTGGTAAAATAGTCGAAGCGATGGATTGCTATTCGTACATAATTCAGCAAATAAGAAAGTGGTGGTGAAGAAAGTATCTATCCATGAAATGATTAAAAAAATTAATGTAATAGTAAACAGACTATGCTCTTGGATATTCAGTCATTGCAGTATTACTAACGTTGTGTATATTTACTTGGTCTACGTCTGCAATTTTCAGTAAGAAATACCTTGGAGTATAGGAAGAAAAAAGTCAATGTTTTGCCCTATGAGATAGATACCTATATAGAGAAACACGGAAAGGCCAAGTGATGAAATATAAATCACAATTCCTTTCATTGATTGTCAGCATATCCTTCAATATTGGAAAACTAAAATATCTTTCCCAAATTTCTAAAATAGTGAAAGGGAATGATTGATATACGAATAAAATTCAACAAACACCACTATAGTGAAATAATCTGAATTATAAAAAATACGCAGTTGTTTATACACATTATTAGTGGTTTAAAATCTCCGAAAGCCGTCTTTGTCGGCGTTCCTCCTCCTACTTCCCGGTAGTCGTAGAAAGCAAGAAAGGAATGCACTATTGCGGCATTCCTTTCTTGCTTTCTCTGAGTACCGGTAAGTAAGAGGAGGAACGCCGACAAAGACGGCTTTCGGAGATTTTAAATTTCAAATTCATTAACAATCGTGTTCCAATATTTCTTTCTTTACAGTTTATACTCATGTATGATAGGACATGTGATTACTATAATTGAATATGGTTTATGTATACCACGTATAATGGAAGATCATGCAGATTAGTTTTTTGAGGATGCTATCTCTATTTTTTTCGATTACGGCTAACGATTTTGGTTTAGGATAAAAACAACGAATGATTTCGTAGATACACGCACGTTATTTTTTATATGGAGTATGTTATATGATGAGTTAGATGCCATGATTAATGAGAGACCCTTTAAAGTTGTTTTTCGAAGATTTTATAATGACTTTCAATTTTATAAGTAACTTTGAATTTTTTCAGTTACAGCTGACGATTTTAATAACGCATTACGGCTAGCAAACGTTTTCGTGAATACTCACATACACACTTATATAAACATGAATTAGAATTCGACGTATGATATTCTGTCTCAATTTCTCTACAATTATAAGAATCTGCTGTTTATGCCGTTAAATTTATGAAAATCCATGGGAATTGACTCTTCTGCTAACGACTGTGATTTCTAGGCCTACACAATTTATTTTTATTTGTATATTTATTTACTATGGGGGCACCCATTAATTACGTGAGGTGATTTTTGCGATTTTTTTACCCCTCCCTCCCCCCTAGTGAGATATCGTGAGATTTGGCTCGACCCCATCCTCTAATCTCACGTGAGATTGTTCAAAATGCGTGTATTCAGTGTAAATATGTTAATCTATGCTTCATTGTATCGGATTTATTAAAAAAACGTAATTTATTTAATTATTTTTATTTAGGACTAGTTAAGACTAGTATTTAAGACAACTGAGATCTTAGTCTAAAATCACAATGAAAAAATCGAACAATAAAATACTTGAATGAGAACTTCTAAAATTGGTGAAAGAATATTCATTCTGATTCAGTCCATGGGGACTCAATTTAACCCAGTTATCTCATAATTCTACACTGTTTCTTGCGGATAAACAATTACGTAATCTTATAGATTACTGTTGCACGGCCTACAATGATCTCACCGTCAAACTGGATACTCAAACACAACGATTAATTAATAACTGTGTTAGATATGTTTGCGATGTTAAGAGGCACGAGAATATTAGCCCTTGTCTACAAAATTTATGCTGGCTGACAGCTTCAAGAAGAAGGAAATATTTTACCGGACTTTTTTGTTTACTATTACGAATAATAAAAAGCCTTTGTATTTACTTAATGATTTCACTTTCCCTCCTTCTCACTAATCTCGTCCTGATTTGAGGCAAAATTTCCGTACTTTTTACATTCCATCTCATAGAACTACCACATTCCACAAATCCTTCACAGTATCTGCCATCAATTTCTGGAATTCCCTACCAGTAGTAATCCGTAATGCAACAAATATGAATAGGTTTAAAATTCTATTATTTGATTATTTGTTTAATCTTAAGTGTTGAATATTTTGTTATTTATTTGTTTTTTACTATTATGATTTTGTAATTATTCTTTTTTTTTATTTATATGTCTAATCTAAAATGTTGAATGTAGTAATTCACAGATTTTCGACTTCTACGATTTTTCGTACTGTCACTTACTGTTGCCCTTAGGTGGCTTGCCACAGGGCATAATAAAATACATTTATTATTATTATTAATCTATGCGAGAACCCCCCCCTCTCCCCCACGTGAGAGTGAGTGAGATTGGGCTTAACCCCCCCGCCCCCCTACACGCCTCACGTAATTAATGGACGCCCCCTATTACCTTCGTAATCTGAAGTGTCAAAGTATGTGAGGCTTGCATTGATCGCATTGAAAATAGTCGCTTTGAGTATCACAAGTAGCTAGTGCGTATGAATACGAAAAGTGTCATCATTTAACCTTTCAAGTGCCTCTCAAATTCACGCTTCCGTCTATTAATAATGATCATCTTCAAGTGAAGCATCTAAACGGTTATCCACAAATGATGGGAAGCGTCAAACGAGCCACTCCAAATATTTCCCAGACTCCCATCTCGCATTCCGCAGTTGACATCAAAGTTGGAAACTCTGGAGATCCTCTTAAAGGCCACAGGCATTACTCATCGAGAATGGGCGAAACACGTAGGCATCGCTTCCAGCCGTTCCCTATATTTTCAGCGACCTCCGTTGGGGCTCCTAGAGCATCCCAACTGGTTATATCCGAAACACGTTTTCCAGCATTCCTCGCCAGGAAAGACGGGTAATCCTTTTCTAAATCGTTAATTTTGTTTATAAATAATAATAATATTAATAAATCGTTTTTATTTGGGCGAGATTGAGACTTAAAAGTCTCTTCTTCCATCCAACCCATCGTCATTGATTATAAAATAAGAAGTAGAAATAATTAGAAGAATTGTGGATGTAAAAACCCTAAGAGATTCTTAGGAAAAAGAAATCCACTGCAGGAAAACACCCACAAGGAAGGGGAGTGTGGAAAACCTTCGCAAACCTACAGATAGTAATAGCGAAAAGATAAGAAAAGAGGAAAACATTCAAAAATAAATACACTACCAATGAGTATACCTACATGCGATACATAAATAAGAATCAGTTAACATTTAAAAAAGAGATAGCAATATACAAAATAACACAGAAACCAGAATAGAAAAACAAGGAAAATGTACATTGATTTTCATCCATAAAGTACATTATGAGGAAAAATAAAAGGATATTATAAAAACAGTATCATATCAACATTATAATAAAACTGTTATAAAACCTTAATTTGACTTGAATTTGAGTTACTTGTAAAAAAAATCGGTTGAACAATTTGATTCGAATTGAAACAATTTAAAAACTTTAAATCTAGTTAGTTCATATGTGAAATTTTATTACGGTAGGAATATAAAAAGGAACCATTCTTTTCTTTAGGATACTAAATGCTATTTTAATATAGAAAGCTTTGCAAAAAAGGTTCGAAATGTTTATGTGACTGTAAAGTCAGCGGGAAAGCCAAATAATCTCGAAATTTACGTAGTACTTGATGTATCAAAATTATCCTGTCAAAAATTCGAAGACTATAAAAATGTGTAACTCACCTAAAATATATTCAAACAATTACTGTTAATATTTTCAAGTAGAAGAAAATTTTAGTTAATTGCCCTTTTTAAAATATTTATAAATCCTGCATTAGCTACATTAAAACGAGGTTTTTTATAATCATTGGAACAGATAAATGGCAAAATGATTGCATTAGAGTGAAAAGAAAGGAGCATAGCGACTCTCATGATACCCAAGTAGTGAATCAATATAAAATATTAAAAAAAGGCTTCTTCTATGGTAAATATGAGTCTCGGCAATAACTCATTAAAGGTGAAGTTCAGTCATATGGAATTTACCCAGGCATAGCGTAAAATATCGTTCAACTTTGTGAATTTTGCAGTTTTCTTTGTTAAAATGGGATTTAAATGCCCTAGAGAAGACTTTTCTTATTTTACTAGAGTAATAAAATTGTTTTAAAATGCTATTTGCTATAAGTAAAGGATTTCGTGGCACTATAAAGCTCGAAACACTTGGCAATATTTTACTCTCGACAATGCATGAATCATCTTCAACCGTTGATGCAGTAGTACTCCTTTTCATCATTATTATTTCTAGTATCAGCTACGAAGTATCGCTCTATTTACCAAATATTCGGTTACCTTGTAGTAAAACTCATTTAAATGTAACTGTTATGCTTTCAATGTCGCAGAGACCATCAATCAGGTGATTCAAAAAGCATTTGCTCGTATCCCATGCAGATGAAATTTACTCTGCTTACACTGCATATAATATTATATTTTAGTAGTGTAAGATTTTTACTCCCCTCTACATGCGTAACCATCACTTAGGTTTTCTGTCCTAATCTAAATTCCTTTAATTCAGAATTAATTTTACCTACATTTAATCATTATTTAAAATTAGATGCAATTTCAACTTACAACGGGTTAATGTAAGAGGATACTCATTTTTACCCAGGATAATGACGTTATTTACTTATTTTATTTATTGCCCCATAAATGAATGTTTTGGGGACTTAGGAAAATGAAAAATATAAATAAATTTACTATAATTACAACCAAAGCCTGTATTTCGAAACGTCCATCAATTGTCATCTGTATTTTCAAAATCCTTCCCAAACTCGTTCCGTGTGGAAGAGTGCATATAGATCGGATTTCGGTAAGTGCGGATCTCGCCGTGGATAAGGACTCCGCATTGTATTTTGGTGACCGAATCCGGTTTCAATGCGACGGCGCGGATTCGGACGATCAAATAATAACGGGGATCGGTTCAAACAGCGGCTGAAATTCCAATTACGTGGAGGAGTTCCGCGGAAGCAATTAGCCGTTGGTGGGATGAGGGACACCCCAGGGCGTTCCTCCAAAGATTACCTCAGCGAGCTCCATTTTCTGCCGACGAATTTAAAATAAACTTTCCGCCCCATGTGTCACCGGCTGAGCGTTTTGCTCGGGCTAATCTTCTTAGCTCCCGCGGAAATTTTATCTGTCTTCGGTGCGAGTTTTGCGTTTGTTTGCCGCAACAATGGGAGCATTCTTGGGAGACGGTTATGCTCGGGAAGGATTATTCCGAAATGAGTGACTTTTTTGAAAGATGTCTCCCCATGCTTAAGTAGAGCTTGCGTTCGGTTACGGCTGAGGTTTTCGGAACTTCTCGTCGCAATGCGACTGGGCACGCAAGTGTAGCGCGCTTTTCAACTTTAATAAGACCTATAGAAGCGAAAACTTTGGTTGAAGAAATTTTCTCTGAAGAAGTTGTTGTGTACAGTTCATAAGAAATAATTTTCAAATAAACGTCAGCATTTTAGGAAATCACTTGAAAAGTTATTTTTTATATTTTCTTTCTTTTTTCTGTAATTTTTAGCGATTTCCGACTGATTTCTTGTGCAAAAAAGATCACAGTATCAAGCAAAGTATGGTGAAGAATAATTGAAAACCAGGACTATTTTTTTAGTTTTCCATAGAAGACCAAAATTCAATAATTAGCATTAATTTTGTGCCATTCCTTCAGCTCACAAATCACGCTTTAAGTTCTATTTTCTTATATCATCAATAAATTTGCATTCGATTAGTTGAAAACGAATTATTTATAGGAGCACAAATCACAAAAGGCTCATCTTAGGATCGTGGTGAAAATAAAAAATCCTCCTTATTGTATCAAATGTCATTAAATATGCAAGCTTGATATAATGAGAGCTATTACATCGGGTATAACAAACGAAATTAAACCTTAATAATAGAATTTTGCAAATAAACATAAGAGTGATTCTTCTTCAACTAGACACGTCGAAGGTGATTTTTTGGAGAGTAAAGTCAAACACAAGCTTCATTTTCTTACGTTTTTGAAGCTAAGATTTCACGTTTACCCTTTTTAGCTGTAGTTTCTTGACGGATATATTTTATGGGAGATTTGAACATTTAGTTAATACTTGTGAAAAGGAAATCAGTATTATGAGAGGATAAATAAAGAATTAAAAAATATGGGATTATGTGGAGATTTCTTTTCTAGACTCTTTCAATCTGATACTGCGTATAAAAAACGAAGCAGCTTACCGCTCTCTTGTTAGTATAATTATGTAAAATGTTTTGCTGTTGGTATTAATTCTCTAACGAATGAAGATAAAATCAATGTCTTTCTTTTTCAAAAGGTGAATTCTAAATTTGTTCAAATTCATAGTAAATTTAAATATCTTCCAAAATTAAATTTCTTAAAAGTTTCAATATTTTGTCTAAATGATTGAATTCCCTCTAGCACATCGAATTTAGTTTATTTATCATATAATTTTGTTTATTCTTACATCTTATGTTTGTCTATTTAAAATAAATAATTATTACTAATTATTGCTTAGTGAATGTGAAATTCTAGACTAAACATTCTCAACATGATATATTCCTACGGAATTGAATATAAATGAAATTTCTTGTTATGATTTTGATACGGATCTCATTAATTATTGCTGTGTATCGCATCTTCACTTTTGAATTCAAGATTGTATGGTAGTAGTATGCGAATAACGTTCCATATCTTCAGGAATCTCTTACTCGTATAAATCTTATCACTATGATATTGAAAGATTACGCAGCTCAGTCCTTAATATTTTCGCATGTAAATTCTCCGAGTCTCTACATTTTGCAACCCCTTTGTTGACAGGAAACCGCGAAGATTAAAAGACACATTCTTCGGCCTACTACTTATCCCTTTATCCTCGCGGTTGCCTCGTTCGGAAAACTACCGCAGAATTATTCATGAGGGGGATATTCATTCAAACTGCATGGAGGATACAGGTACAAGGGGGCATACGCGTGTTCCTCGTGTCCTCGGTTGATCTCCTTCCGGCGTCGCTCATCCAACATTTATGTTGATCGGAAAGGATTCAGTCGACTTGCGAAAGATTGATCGGAACCTCCGTTGCGATATCGCAAAGTATCATTGGATTCGGAAGCTGGAGGATCCGGCCTGTTTAGGAACTCGATTTTTCGTCGCCTGTCGACAAGATTTGTTTGGAATCTCGGCAGTTTCTCTCCGCCGAGAAGTTTGGCCCAAACTTACTCAATCTCCGAATAAAAGTCACTCTAGAAAGGAAGATCGGATTTGGAAAATAAAGAAATGGAGTTGAAATAAGAAGATTTGTGGCCTTTTTTACTCTTAATGCCTCCCTTGTTGTCTCTATCCATTTATAAATTCCGAATATATCTTTAAAAAATCTGATGTTGCACGCACATGACTCTCTCCATAAATAAGATGTAAATATTTATCTACGACAGTTTATTAGAACTCTAGATTCAATCTAAACTTGAAAGATAAATACAAATACATTTATGTAATTTTTTTAGATAACTGTATGTATATTGCGTTGGTCCATGACTGGTCCATACTAAAAATGTCTACATAAAATAACCAGGACGATAAACAACAGAAGACATGTGGCGCCACCATAGCAACGTTCTCAACTTTGTTAATTTTTTTAGGGCTGTAGGTGCTCGCGATGAAAAACCAAGTGTACTTTTTTAAGAGGTTTGAAACATGCTTTTTTAAATGAAAATAATTTACAAGAGTATTGAAAAGGTCTTTCTTTTCTAAGAGCGGGCAGAAAATAACCTATTTTTGTCGTTTTTATAAATGTCATCCTCATAGTTGTCCCTATTTCTAGGGCCTTATATGCTCGAGATGAAAAACTAGATATACTTTTTTAGAGAGTTAAAATCATTCTCTATTTAATAAAAAAATTTCAAAAGAAATTCCAGAGGGTCTTTTTTTGTAAAAGCGGGGTAAAAATAGCCTATTTTTGGCTTTTTTACAAAAATTGTCAAATGTTGACTCAATTTTTAAAATAATGGAAAGTACTAGGAATATGAAATTTTATATTTATAAACTATGTATTGATACGTTATCATGCGATAAGTTTCACTTTGATTTTATCATTTCTTCTTGAAATATAAAAAGCCAAAGTTTTAATTTTTTTCGATCCGATCGAATTTTTGGGCCAGTTTTGCACAGAATTTTCTGCAAGGAGGTCGCTCTTACAGTTATTTATATTAATTTGTTTAATTGAGCACAAAATGTTGTTTAAGATAGCCAAAATATGTTTACTTTATAAAAATTTTTCTGAGATACGACGCCTCAAAGTTACTGAAAACTCATAGTCATGTTGAAGAAGGCAGCGACACGGGGTCAAACAATCTTCTATATCTCAGCAAGTATACCATCGGCGAACGTAAAACATTACAAATTTTCATAAGAGATATGTGTAAATGTCCATACAAAATTTCATCGAAATCCGTGATGGTCGAGCTTCTCTGAAATCAGACCACTTGGCATGGAATGACCCATATATGAAATTTGGTGTTCATACAACAAATAGTTTCCATGTTAGAGCGCCCACAAAGTACGTAATCAGCAGCTTCCGGTTTATCAGTATTTTACAAATAACTCCTAAACAATCAGTGATACAAAAATATGTTTCATACAAAAGTTATATTAAATTATATTTTCTAAAACTTTTATTTTTAATAGTTTATACCTAAGTATCATATTTATGGAGATATTTCGCAAAACCGGAAATTTGCTTCGAAGATTAAAGCTCGACTTCCCGTATATCGATTTACTCCAAAAACTAATCAACTCTGACAGCACACACCATAATGCTGTATATGAAGTTTGGTATTGATACGACTAATAGTTTTTACGTTAGAGCGCCCACTAGCACACACACACATAAACACATACCCACAGACATCATTCCGAAAATTGTCAAAACGTGTTCTAGGGACCCCAAAACATGTATTTCCGTTGAAACCTCGAAGTCGATTTTTTTCATGAAAACAATACTTTCTCTATACTACGTATACGGAGAAAGTAAAAAGGTATTTCTATCTACTTATTTGTCTATTAGTTTGTATCTTTTATTTTGTATCAAATGTTTAATATGTGATGTATGGCAAACACTGGTAATTTCGTGACAATGCTAATTCGTGATAAAGTTTTAAATATCCGACACGCTATTCCCATTGGTTATATTAGCTTAAATTTTCGCATAAAGAAGGCTCGTGAATTTACATCTGTGCATAGGAAAAGCTATTTTTCACTCATTTATTAATTAATTATATTTACCATTAGGTGAAACACTTTAGGTGAAAATTTGCCGTAAAATAAGGGTCCGACATTTTGCTGTATAAATATTGCAAATATTCAACTGTGGTCTTGAAAACCCAGTATTATGAAGCATGAAGATTAGATTTATAATACTGCATTGTTTTTTACCCGATGAATTGGCTCATTTTGGTTCAGGATAGGCTTGAAGTTAAAGAATTTAGCGAAAAGTTGAAGACTGGCATTTTTCGTGAAATTTGGTCAACTTTGACCCCCTGTAGAATTGTAATGTGCGGGAACCAACGCAAATGATGTGCATAATTTATTCAAGAATAACTATGCGAAGTTTCAAAGTCCGCACTCAAGAAAACCACTTTCTTATTTTTGGCCAGCTTTTTTCGATTCTATCCCACTGTGCTGTCAGTTTATTGTCAATATTGATTATTTTTGAAAGATTTGACTTAATTTAATTCATTATTTTTTGGTTTAATACGGTAAAATAGTTATTGAAATAATGAAGAAAATACCGGTGTAGGAAATTTCCAGATTCAGCTTCTTCATGATGAATCTTTACATTACCAACTGTGTGAAAAAATGTTTAGTTATATTTTGAAGTGAGAAACAGTTTTGCTTAACGATTCATTACGTAACAGTAATTCGTTATAAGTAATTTTTAGTAAAACAACTCGCTCTCGACAAAACAATCTTCACTATTTCGGTTGCTCTGTATGCTTCCTTTTCTCAGTTATTTCGTTCACATTGGAAAATATTTGTTTATATCTGAATAACAGAATACTAAAAGTGTATGCTATATATACGAAATATGGCCTTTGCGATACACACAACTAGTAATTCATATATTCTAATTTAAAGTTATCATTCATACGTTTACTTCCACTGTTATTTTCATCTACTTTCTGCTGTAAAGCATTGTATTATGACTAAGCTTTTATATCTTCACTGTAAAGTATAAGTATACAGTACATTAAAAAAATACTCTTTAATTCTGTATTTAGATATCGGATTTAACGTTTACTAGCATCTTTATTTTTACCCATAACAACTCCGAATTTGATGCATTTTTACCGGAATCATCTGTTGCTATAATCACAAAGTTCGAAGGGTCAGTTTTAATAATTCTGAGTACCAGGAAATCGAATAATAAATTTTCCATTTGTAGGAAATATTTCATTAATTAATTTTCCCTGCGAACAGATTCAATTTCTTTATTGCCTTAATAACTCTTGCAGGATCAATTAATTTTCATTGTCATCAAAACAATCGAAATCTGATCTAATATGAAAACTCTCTTTAAAAGAATTGATCGAAAAATAAATATTCTTCATCAAATATTTAGAGATAATCCGTAGAACATGATAAATAAATATTTTTAAATCTCCAATATTGATCATCGGAAATGAAGTAATTTTTTTGTAAAATGATATCTATAAAGGGAGCGATCGCATATTCATTGCGTTTTTCTTTGATTTTCTCTCTCGCTTTCATTCATTTAATATTCAAATGTAGCAACTTTCACTTTAGTCCCGTTATTGATTCTGTATGGCCGTTCAGTAGTTTCCTGTTAATCTCTAAGCTCTCCAGTCGTGTCGAAGACTCTTTATCATATTCTAGCTATTAAATCCTGCGCTTTACTTAGTCTATTACTATAATCATGCATATATCTCCCTTTACTATTCTCGCCTACTCAACGTTGTTCATTTCCTTTCAAAAAATTTTGATGGCATCGAATTGCTTACAATTTGAGTTTCAGGTCTATCAGAATTTTGTTATGGTTGTACCTTGATTCCTACGTTCTTGGGTTGTTCCGTGTGGAAGTGAAAGTTGCAATTAAGACTTGACAACACTCTACGAGCATTGACCCATATTATGCGAAGTGGCCTTCAGGTGGTTCATCGATAGTTTAGACCATGGGTCTCCAAACTACGGCCCGCGGGCCAAATGCGGCCCACCAGGACCTCTCATCTGGCGCGTGGAGACCGTTTGAACTACGCAAAAAATCACGGAAATTAACGTGTATCCTGCCAAGATCATCCGCCACTTACGAGGACGTAACGTTTCAATCGAATTAAAATAGAATAATTATTAAATTTTTAATTGAAATCAACATCCATGTTTGGATTATTTTTTAATTGGACCTCGAGTGTTTAGTCGGTCCCCAAACTGCTGTTTAATAGTTAATGCGGCCCTCGGTCTGAAAAGTTTGGATACCCCTGGTTTAGACTGACATGAGCATCATCAAGCGAAGAGACCATGTGATTTTTATATTGTACGCTTTAAACTGATTATATTTACAAGGAAAGGGTAGAGGTGACTTTGCGCATAAGGGTAATATTAATTAGGGTAATTATATTTAGCTTCGAATCTAAAACTAATAACATGAAAGGTCGAATTATATATATTTTGGAATTGATTTCATTTCTTATCATTTCATTTAATTTTCATTTTTGGTTACTATTTAGTTTTTTGCATTTATTTAAAATATTTATTTTTTTTTAAATATACTATATGCTTTCATAATTATAGTTTATACGTTTAGAATATTTATAATATATTTTATTTTAGGTATTCTTGACATATTTTCCTAAAGGTAGGGCACTAGATACTATTTTTCAGCTGATAACTCGGTTCTGACTCGGTGGTCGATATATATATTCTAGCCCAGGTTACCATGGTCGGCACTACGTATAAGTACATTCTACTTGGAGTTACTACCTGGAGTTACTACCTCAAAATTCTCATTAAATCGAAGCTTTCAAACTGGGAACATTATGAGTTTTTTCAAACAGCTATCATTACCATACAATAGGCTGTAGGATGTCATTTTCTGTATTGTATACCTTTGATTCTGACCTTATTTTCGATCCTCGTCGTCAAACGTGTGATTCTCTACTGATATAAAAAACAATTTTGAGGAGATTCCCTTCTTTCACGCGAAGAAGCTTCCTCAAATCTCGAGACTTTGTATCGAAAGAGGGGAGAAAGAATGCTGCTTAGATTGTATCTCATTCCATTGGCTGAAATCGTGTGAACAATGGTTTTGTTCTCTCTTTCCGGGCAGTTTAGAGAAGTCATACACTCTAACAATGAACATAATCGGTAAAATGGATGC
Source organism: Sympetrum striolatum (assembly GCA_947579665.1). Taxonomy (NCBI): domain Eukaryota; kingdom Metazoa; phylum Arthropoda; class Insecta; order Odonata; family Libellulidae; genus Sympetrum; species Sympetrum striolatum. The sequence continues at coordinate 38,643,485 of OX388350.1, read as the reverse complement.
ATGCTGTTTATCCTGTGCATGATTGTTTAAAAGTTTCCTTTTAATATTAAAAAAAACAAACTAACAAGGGAAATCGTATACTGCATCCACCATACCATACATCCATTTACTGTATCACTTTGCTATTTGTTTCCACTGTCCCAATCTGAGAGTCTATGAAAAGATATACTAAAAGATCTTTTGTTGGTAAGGTTCAGCCAATGTGAAGCTCTCAGCTTCAGCTCAGAGTTCAGCCTCTCTTTCATCTATTTACAAAAGTTGATCAAAGACAAAATGAAGCGTTCGATATGGGAAAAAATCTTTGTAAGAAACATTTGTAACTGAAAGTGCTCTTACTTAAGAAAATTAATGTCTTAGAAGCATCGTCATCCACTTACATACATAACTGTTGAGATATTTCATACCATGTTCTCTCAGGTTTTCATGCAACTCGGCTCGGGTATCATCTACACCCAATTCTTAATACAAGCCATATTTAATGATGAGTATAAAGAAATTTAAATTGGTATGAGGAAGCGTAAGGAAGGGTCTCCCACTTTTCGGATAGGTATTCTAACCTGTAAACTACCATGCCGTGAAAATCCACTGCTATTATACATGTCAGATCCTACGCTTAGAAACCTTCCATCTAGACTAAAAACTAGGATTTGAGACTTTCATACAACACAGGTTACATTTTCTGCCTTGCTCTTCCAACTGTTTTTGCCTTGTATTCCACTCTCAATTAGTATTCTACCCTTGAGACTTTCAGTCAGAGTTTTATATAATTAGTAAATAACCAGATAATGAGACTTGGCGAAATTTCTCCACCTGCAGAATATGTACAATACATGACTTGCGTCTAAACAAGAAATAAATGCCAGATGAGAAACGTGTTTCCCCTGTCTATTTCGATTCAACATCGATCGAAGTACAACCGAAAAGTGCAAAACTGGGTCAACCAATTGTCAGGTCTATGTTTCTAGTGAATGTTTTATCAATCGAAGAATCGATGGAAGATTTTTGCAGGATAACAAGTCAGAGAAAATGCAAACTTCGGACCGCGTTTTAATAATAAACAAGTTGCACGCTTGTCATTCACAAAAGCAAGAAAACGAGATAGAATTGTAACCGTGGAACGTGCATGATTCATCGAATTTCCAGTGTATTCAATTATGTTGATCGCATTCTAGATAATTTGAGGTTGAAAATTTGGTTTTTTGATGGAACCTATCTGAAGTGGTAAGATTAAATGAGGTCAAGATTGATATTTAGTTTAAATGATTTCATGAAATTATTTTGCCGTAACTCATCTGTTTCATAATAAAAGGTACAAAACACAGTGTATTGACCGAAACCTTATTGAGTCTCAGTTTGAAAAAAATTGATATTCTTAGATGGGTTGCAGGAAAATTTTTGTGACTTAGATCAGAGCCTTCATCTAGGATTTGCCAAAAATAATAGTCAAAGTTGAGGCGAAGTTACAGATAATAATAATTCTTATAAAATTGCGCCTTTATCTCGGAGAGATTGAATCTAAAAAACTCGTCTTCCGTGTAACCCATCGATACATTACGTAAGATAATTAATTTAAAGAAAAAGTACGAGAGAAATGAAAAGAATGGTTGACATAAAACACCTATGAGATCATTAGGGAATAATATTATCCATCGCAAGTATTATATAATAATAATACAATAACATTCACGAAGAAGGGAAACAGATGAACCTTCGTTAACCTACCGATATTAATAGCTAAAAGATGAGAAGGAATACGATCAAAGTATTAATACACTATCAATAAGTACATGTACGTAGTGCATAAATAATCATAGTCCCTCCCTCTAGTCATGTGGATAGGCTCCCGGATAGTCAAGTGGACAGCGCGTTTAGACTTTGGTGAAAGCTGTCCCGGGTTCGATTCCCGGTGGGAGCCAATGTGCGGAATTACCTAAGCTGTCGAAGCACTTTTAACAATATTACTACTACTAGCGTAGTCAAGTTTTAACTTGAGTATTAACTTTTAGTACACTTCAGTACGTGCAGTCATTATACACAAAAATTGGGTAATGTTTGTGCAATGAGTGGATGTGAACTTACAGATATCAGTGATGAGTGATCATGATCAGTGTAAACTGATTATTTTATGCTGGTATCGACGCAGGGAAAAATTAATTAAAAATATATTAAGGCAGAATGACTAAGATGGCTAATGAAGAGAATTAAATTTTTAATAATACTAATAATATAAGGTAGAGAAAAAATCTGGATCGTATATATGCACCATGGAAGAAAGGCGTTTGAATAATACATCGCCTAATTGATACGGATTTATTTTGTTTTTTGGGAACATGATTAATCAGAATCTGATTCGATTTTCAGAAAAACTCTATAATTGGCTTCGAATCGCCAATTATAGCTTCTGATATTTGCTGAAGTTTAGAGCCATTTATTGTACATTTTTAAGGAACAAATTTTATAGAATATTATTTTAGATAATATTACCTTATTCTTAAAGTCTGTGGTAATTTCGATGGATTTTAACATTCCACCAGTACTCGGGAAAGATCCGTAAACGAACGAAAAAAGGAGATGCACGAAAAGAATTATTTAAGTAAACAAGAATAGACAGAAAAAATGGATGGGTCAAATATTGAGAAAAGAGGAACTGCTATGAAAAGTAAGTGAGAGTAAAATACAAGGGAAAAACAGATGATAAGACATAAAAGATGTAAGAAAACATAAAGGGTATGCTACAGAAGGTCAAGAAGATGGGATTGAATATGGACTTTTAATGCATATAAACCTACCGAATGTTTGATCACCTATGTATGTATTTATAAAAATATTTGTAGATATATCTAAAGTGAATTATATATGTAAGGATAGGAAATCATATTCAAGGGTATAGTGAATGAACTTGGTATATAATGGGCTTGTCCTGGAAGCGAATAACATGTTAGACGTGTTTGCAGATGAAGGCACGATTAAGCAGTGAATTTGCTATATATTTTGGGAAGTTATTGCAGAAAAACCGGGCTACTTCCCGCGTTAACAGTTATAACGGAAACTGTCGGATGCATTCCGGGGAACGATGCATTTCTCGCTGTAGTCTGCAAGTGGTACTAGGAGACGGAGCACTTCTTGAGAAATGTCGCGCCATCCGGACGATATTTTCTCCCTTCGGAACCTCCTGGGGAATCGCTTACAAGCGCAAATCGTCGGACAAGGTCATCACAAGAAACGCCATCGTGTTCATCTCTACCATTTACTCTCATTATCCCATCCGCTTGTTTGTACGCTCGCGTCATGATTTATGGCCACGGCCTTGTGTCGGATAAAAACACTTGGGCAAAGCAAAACGCCCTGTTTCTCAACACCCTCACAGCCCCAGCTTCTAGAAGTAGAAGTGGGCTTACCTTATAGCGAATATTGTTTGCTAAAACATTTTTAGCAATGCTAAGATATTGCGGGAATATTTTTTCTCGTCGCTAGATTTACAGCAAAGGCCATCGTATTTGTTTCTTATTACAAACTATCACAATCATCGTTATTTTTTGTAGGAACACATTTAATGTATCCATTATATTTTTAATAATGCTGAATTAATTATGGTAATTTTTCTTGTCGTCAAATGTACAGCGAAAGACAATTCATTTTAGTTAGTAATTATCAAAGTTATTGTTATTTTTATTGTAAGAAGCAATCGAATGTATCCAATATATCATAAGTAATGCTGAAAAACTCGGGGTGTATTTGGTCGTCATATGTACTGCAAAAGATATCATTTTGGTTGATAATTATCAGAAATATTGATATTTTTATCTTGATAACCAATTTACCTCATCTTCTAATGAATATTTTCGAGCAAGATTTTTGACCGAATTTTTATTAAGTTTTACGCTAGTTTTAACTGTTAAATTAAAGTGGTTACAAGTAGATTAATCCAACCAATTTAAAATTCCAATAATTATTACCATTAATCCGTTATTACTCCATTGGTTAATATGATTACCTTTTATCCATCGTATCCAAATTATTGGTTTGTTATGAACATTATCTGCAATTATTGTAGCGTCTATTATTTCAGCGAGATGTGATTGAAATAATAAGGGAAGAAAGGTTTTGGGATATAATATCACATAATTGGCACGTATTTATTTTAGATATTTAGATTTCCTCCATAAATTATTTATCCAAATGCGATTCTGTTTTCAGTAAAAGCTTTGTGATTGGTTTCGAATTGTTTGTTTCAGTCTCTGATATTTGTTGGCTTTGGAAGCAAATATCCATTTAGAATTTTACGGAACAATTTCAACAGAACATTACGTTAGTTCATATCGAGTTCGATTGGAATCGGTGAATATTTCGGTAGATTTAACATTTCACCGGGAAACGGAGAAAATTTATCTAAACAAGTGAATATCCCGTAAATCCAAATGAGGCGGCAATACTAAACATTGTCCGGTTAGACGAGGAATTTTAAAGAGGAAGGTCAGATTTTTCAACCCTTAAAACAGAGGTGTCCAACCCCGTGGTCGTGGTTTTGGGTTTTCCAAGATCAGCGGTCACAACTAGGACTTTCGCAACTTTGCGACAAAGTTGAGACGTGACCGAGAAGAATGTGTCTCTGTTATTTGCAGTAGGTTGGGTTGTTAAAACATTTTGGTTAGTGGTATTTATGCGGGGGTTATACCGTTACTTTTTTTGACGTAGAAATCTCGAGGGTCGCCGTCCTAATTCGGACCCTTACCTCGGCTTCCCAGCTAGGGAGCCGTGTGTGAACGGGTAATTTCTTGCAAAATCACGAAAAATCTTACTTTTCATCGTAGAACGTCATTCAAAAGACGCTTGTATACCTCTTAGGACGAGTGAGACGACGAAGATAATAAATTGTTGCTCATTTGAATTGTTTATAACTTTTTAAATCGTATTCCACGAGGTCAGTTTTTTATGGTCCCCCCCTGCTATGGCGGCCGGGCGCTTTCGAGCTGGGAAGCCGAGGTAAGGGTCCGGATTAGGACAGCGACCCTCGAAATTTCTACCTGAAAGAAAGTAACTTTATAACCCCCGCATAACTACCACTAGCCAAACATTTACTGGATTTCGTTAGTCATATGAGAAGATTATATTAAGATATAATTACTCTAAGTTCCTTCTACCTCATTCTGACTATGTAATATTTTTCTTTGTCTTTCGGTATAATATAGAGAGAATATTATCATGGAATACTTTTTAATCAAACCAAAAAAGTATGCCTACCCTGCTTTTTCATTGGAATTTTGTTTAAGGGTCAATCTATCATAGTGGATATGCTATAATTTAATCCATCCGGAGAGATGTGCGTCTGATTCTAATTTTTAATGGATTAATTTAAAATTCCAAGTTGAAAGTTATTTTTTATTCTGCATTGATCTAATAGAATTTTCCAAATCCTTCGATCAATTTCTGATTTGGTTATTATTTTACTTCCACTCAGGGGGTCAAGCAATCTGCTTCCATTCGTCGTTAAACTTGGGTTACTGCCTGCTATTTCGATTGGAGAATCCGCACAACGGGGATTTAATCAATAGCAAGATCTACGCAGCACGCAATACATTAGACCCCTAAAGCCTTCCAATCTCCGTGTGCTGCGTAGCGTTCAGAATAGTTCTGCTAGTGTGCTAACCGGTGTTTTTGCGTCAAGTTCTCGAATCGTCAAAGATCTCCTTTTCTATATTTATCAAATTATAGTGTGAATTTTCTCGCGTTCTTTAATTAGCTTTTTTACTCATGAGATTTAAAATTACCATAAAGTGTTAATAATTTCTAGATTTTATAGTTGTTTAGCAGTATCCTTATGTTTTCCTTGGTAATTATTTCCGGAAAATCTCTTGCTCTTCGATCATTATAAATCCATCTCATCAATTTCACTTTATTGATATTTTACTTACACAATCTATATCATAGTTTTCTTCATTACTTTAGTGTGGATGGAAAGTGACTAACTTCAATTTTTTTCTAATAACTTCTTCACCGAAATAACTATAAGTCGTGTGATGTCTTTAAATAAATTTTTGAATGAAACCGAATCGTCCTCCGTTATTACGCATTATTAAATATTATAATATTTATTATGAATGACGGACTTTTTCCTTACCATATAATAATTGAATTAACAGGGAATAATATATGTAAACCCTTTTAGTGTAGAACTTTTGATGCAAATTTTGTTGGAAAACCTTAATTAATAAAATTACGTTCATATATTTACCAGCTATTTCTAAGCTGACTATAGACAGATACGAGTAGATGAAAGACTTGAGAAAGGGGGTCAAGACTTTAGAAGGCCAAATATAGGTTAATAATTAGAAGTATTTTTCAGAAGTTTGAAGTTAATTAATACGTTGTTAATAGTTTTTATTGTAGTAATTTATTTGACTCTTTCACTGATAGATTGCGAATATTAAGTATTGTTTGCCTGACTTTTTTATCTTTCTAAATTTTTCTCTTTTTAAATTTTTTGTCTTTCTCAATTACTTAAGTTTATTGTGCTCGATAAATATATTACTGAGGAAACGAATTTTGGCTAATGACTTTAGTTATGAGTACTGTAGGGATGTCGATAATACTTATTGCTTCCGGACAGCCATTAGTCTCAAGCTGGCTCAAGAGTACACAGTTGCCAATTCCGACTTCGATCGGGAATAGAAAACAAAATAATTTCGCGAAGGGACGCAATAAAACATTCGGGACTCGAGGCAGTGGCAGCGGATGAAAATATCGGGGAAATCCGCACTTATCCTAACAACTCAGTCCCTTGTCGTATCCCTCAAGCCCCACTTTCTCTTCGGGATAAATATGCCACGCGCTATCGGTCCCTCTCATTCGGACGGAAAAGGGATAACAAATTGCCTCCAACTTTTTAATAAGCAATTTCGAAGCGCGGGCATGTGAGAGCGATCTGCGAAAAGTTGAGCAATATTCGGGCTTTCTACTATTTTTCGACGCCGATACTTTTCCCGGACGGATCTCGCCCCCGGTATAATAATTTCCTCTTTACGAGTTCCCGAGGAAAAGCAGGGCGACGCCAAAGCACGATCCTTCTCTCGCCAAAAAAAATCTTCACTACTTCCGATTGTTTTTATGCTTCTTTTTCTTTAAAATTTCTTAATGAAATCCAAGGGTTTGGTGAAAGAGATGTCATTATCGCCTAACCTCGCCATTTTAAGAAAATAATCATGAAAACAGTAAAGAAAATACAGATGTAAGAAATTTCGTAAGATTATTTTTTTCTCTGATGCACCAGTAGTGTGAAAAGTATAATCGAATGCTCTATTTTAAAAAAGAGAAACAATTTTTCTTAACTACTCATTAAAGAATATTTTCTATTCGATTAGAAATGTACTGATTTCATAATTTTTCGTTCGTTTTAATTATTTAGGTTTTCTTATTTTTATTTGTTCTCATATGCAATACACAGATATATATATTTTCCCGATGCAAATAACTTAGTAATTCATACCTTCGAAACTATATACATTATCATTCATGCATTAATTACACTATTATTTTTATGTAGTTATTGCCTCAATGCATTGTTGTATGAATAAAGTATAAATGTAATTTTTTTATTTATTTATTTACTACAATAAGAACATAATAATAAAAGGACTTTATTTGGGCGTGATTGAGTCTAGGAAGTCTCTTCTTACATCTAACCTTTCGTCGTATTAGAAATGAATGGAAATAGACAACTTGTACAAAAAAGAAAACTACTATGCGGATTAAAAAACTTAAGCTAAGAGCTTAGGAAAACTTTCCACTGCTGGAAAACAGACACTAGAAGGGGACTGTGAAAAACCTGTGAAGCCAACAGGTAGATAGCTAAATTTGATGATGAAAGTAGATTAAAAGAGTTATAAAAGACAAAAAGAAAAATCGATAGTTATCGATTTATAGTCGACAATGTAATTACATTTTTACCAAATTGATCTTTGATTCTGTGTTTAGATATCGGCATTTATTTTTCTGACACCGTTATTTTCAACCTATTGCTACTCAGAATCTAATGCATTTTGTTACCGAAATTCTCTTCTGTTTTCGCCGTTTTTCCCGACTCCCCCACTTCCCCGAACAAGGGGACTCGATGGAGTTGTGCGTTGCCCAAAGTTTCGCGGAGGCCTCTCTCGTTAATCATGAAGGATCCCTGCGATAAAGTTCCTTAAGGTTTCTACGCGGAGAGCTTTTTTCCAAAGGAGGAGTTGGGTCGAGATACGCGGTCTTTTTTTTCTCTTTTTCCGTCGAAATCCGTGTCGGAGGGTACGTACGCCTTCGGAAGGGTTTTTCGTCTTCGGGAATATTTTCGCAGAGGAGTTTGGCTTCTCGAATTCAGGTACCTACTCCTCGTCTCTCTCGCGAAGGGATGTGATATCTCCCCTCGGCTATATTTTCGCGGTGGATGACGCAGCCCGGAGGAATTCGGAATTTGTGACTCGGTGCATCCTTATCGCAGAATTCGGATATTGTCTAGCGCGAAAAATGTTTTGGCTTCGATGTTGAGGAGTATTTTCTGCTCGATTATTCTCGATGTTTGGAACGCATTCTCGGTCACACGATGCGAAATCTTGCATCCGTTGAAATAGACAAGTTTCCCAAAATCGTTTATTCCTCATGTATTTTTATTGGATAGTAAATATGGCTTCATATGTAATAAAAGTTATTGTACTGTATTTAGGTTTTAGTATGCACTTTTTAAACTTTATTGAAGTATTTATCCAAGGTTTTGTGAAATTAATGGTTAGCTGAACCTCTCTAACATTTATTTACACGTGAATGCATGTTTTCCATGCAATAAGTATGCATAAAAAATGGCAAGGATTAATATTTAAAAACCTTGCGTATTGTTATCGATAATGCTCATCGTATTATACCTCTTTATTCTTAAACCACCTATATCTTTTATTTAAATACCTTTGGTGAAAGCGGTCCCGGGTTCGATTCCCGGTGGGAGCCAATAATTTTACTTTCTACCCACTTTGGCAGAGTGGGTAGAAATCAACTAAATGGTAGTGTTTGATTGTAAATTCTATTTCTACTCGAATAGTAGTAGTAGTATTGTTAAAAGTGCTTCGACAGCTTAGGTCATTTCGCACATTGGCTCCCACCGGGAATCGAACCCGGGACCGCTTTCACCAAAGGCAAACGCGCTGTCCACATGGCTATCCGGGAGCCTACTCGAATATTATCGATGTTTGGAACACGTTCTCGGTCACACGATACGAGATGCAGGATCTTACATCGATAATTATACGGAAGTTTTCAAATAATAAAAAATAAATAAATAAAATAAATAAAAATTCAAGTTTTAATAAAATAATGATACGTTAAAAATGAGAATACGCCGAAAAAGCAATATTTGGTATTCAGAGGATCATTTATGAGCTGTGATAAATTGAATTTATTGATTTACTATTGAAAGGAGTCTAAAAATACAGCGAATATTTGGATCATTATTGACCAAATGCGACTAATAACGTAATTGTTTTGACGCGACTAACAAAGTATTACGTATTAAATTAGTTATTTTACATTTGACTTATATTTCATTTTAAATTACATGATTGAGTATTTAATTAACACAAACATGTAGGATAAATGGTTATAAAAGGTGCTATTGCGAAAGTAGCATCTGAGAAATTTCGTAGGAGTGAATCGCATTTCGAATGAAACATATTTCGCTTAATGCGCCGTAATCATTAGCGATTGGCTAAGGGGCGGAAGTTCGTTTCACGTTTTAATAGCGTATGGCGAAATATCAAATTATATTTCGGAAAATTCTCGCTACTCCTCAGATAACAAAACTCGCCGCGGATCCAATAATCTAATAAAGCTCATACATCCGCAGTCGGCGTCTAATGATCATTCAGTCCGGAACTCGGAAATAATTCGTTTTCATGCCGCTTCAAAAAGGAACGGTAAATAGATCCTACATCTCTCCAATTATACTTCTTCGAGGACTCTGTTTTGAAAGCGCAGAACTCCCTTATTCTCCCGCTCTCTATTACGGTGAATTCCTTCGACTGGCGCACGCAGTCCTCTGTTACTTCTGCCCAATTTATCATTCTTCCAGCTTCTACTGCAAGGGTCTCAGACTATGGGATAAAGAAGGTCGCCGCTCTCAATTGCACGGAAAACTATAACCTTCGTTCTCTTTCGTAGTTATGAGATGAGGATCATTTTCCGTCGTCTTTCTGGTAGTTCGTAGCATATTTGTGATTCTCTTGTTACTTCTTTAATTAACTTTATCAGTTGTTTCAACGATGGTGCATTTCTTAATATTTCCCTTATAACATAGGTTTATGAATCTTTTTTATTTATTAATAAAATAGCTCCCGGATAGCTATGTGGGCAACTCCTTCCGCATTGGTGAAACTGGTCCCGGATTCGATTCCCTGTGGGAGTCTATTTGCGAAATTGCCTGAGCTGTCGAAGCCCTTTTAAAAATGCTACTACTACCAATACATTTACTATTGTTAACGATAATTTAAGAATGAACTAATATTTCGGTGGAAAATTCACAGTAAATATTACAATACAACTCGAGGGTATAGCTACAATACGCCACTTAAATACTTATAACTTCCTCGCAAAAAAATAAAATTGTGTACGAAAGTTAAAATTTACGAATTAAAATGTTACACGTAGAAACAATAATCTTGTATGAATATGAAATATCATAATTTCATAGTATCCTATTATATCTTAAATATATTTTGAGGTTTCGAGGAATGGAATATTTTAGAATAGAAAAAAGAATAAAATATTTATGTAATATCAATAACAACAATAATATAGTCTTCGAATAACTATCGAATGTAAATAAAAATATCATAAAGAGAAAGACTTACATACCGTAAGAAGTTGAAACCAAATACACTTACACTTTTAATTTAGAGTTTAATCCACCCACTCATGATTTAGTAGATTCTTGTGCACTACATGTTCTTTTTCAATAGCTGTGCTATTTATATTGACAATGTGCATGTGTGTATGTCTTACTTTGCTAACGCGTAAGATTTATTGTGCTTTAAAATCGTTAGCGTAAATATTTTTTAAAGATTTTTTATTTAAAAATAGATTCAATCCAGGTACCCATGATTTTACATCGCGTGAATTTTTCAATTGCTCTCGATCCAAAAGTTTTCTATATTATTTGCTATAGCATACGGTGTTATCATAACTGTTAAATTACTTTGTGTGTGGGTACTGTATCTCAGTGATAGTATTCGCTTTACTTTGTAAAGTGGTGGAAAGGGCTGAAAATCAAAATTTTCCGAATGCTCTTCCTGTTCTGTATATTGTCTCTTCAAATCCTCCTTAATGAGTGCAAGCGCGAGTTTGATATTGTAATCAAACTCCTTACGGAGACTTCTTCTTTGATAAACCACGCAGCGAGTTCCAAACTGGGCGAAGACGCATTACGTTTTCAGCGTGCGAATGCCCAAGTTTGCTTGGAAACCACGTCGTCGTGGGGACGAGAATTCGGGTCGCTGTCTTTTGCAATATTACTCTGGAGCCGGTGCCAAGTTTCCAGTTTTATTGACCTTGATTTCCGCTTGTGCAAGGAATCAGTTCTTAACTTAGCTCTGTTTGGTTGGGCTCGAATTGGGTTGTGCTTGGAACTGTTTCTCCACGTATCGCAGTGAATCCCTAATACATTTATTTGGAAGCATGCTGACAAGGAATAATTTATTTATACAATCCTAGCGTACAATTATCAATAAAACTACCCAGGAATCGATGCATACCATCATCATCATCAGGGGCAAATACAGAAAAACACACCAAATAAAAAATGTAAAGAAAAGGAGCAATATTTCTCTACTATATATTTCTAATGATTTTCTGTTTTAACGTTAAAATTTGCTTTTAATATTTTTTCAGAATATTTCACGTAATTCCTAGTATACTATGAAGAATTTCGATAAAAATTCCATAATATAGTACATGCTGATTTTGTGCTTTGAAAGGTGTCAGCTTTTGTATTTAAATTTCAGGACTAATGAAATTGGTATTGATACTGAAAAATTCAGTAAACTAGTGAAAATTAGCTATTATTTTAATTTATTAACTACGCCAGTTACCAATATTATCTTTTATGGGAATTTCTTCATCAAGTGAATATATTTCTGAAATTATTTTATATGCTTTAGGAAATAAACAAGATTCGACAAAATTAAAGAATTTATTATAAAGAGGAGACTTACATCACTCACATGACATCTTCCCTTTATACTCTAATGGTATTATAGTATATAGGGAAGATGGTCTCGGCCTTTATTTGTAATCCTTAATAACGGGAAAAGTAGACAAAATTCTTTAATTTATACTAAACCACTAAATAATTATAAAATAATAAATGTAAAATAAAATAATAATAAATATAAAATATGATGGATTTTATTTGGTTTAGGATAAATTAAAATATCATGTCTACTTTTCCTGTAATAGTATACACAGTATATAGGCTTTCAGTATGAAGAAAATGATTGCGAAATATGTGAAGCGAAAGATTTATGCATTGTTTCGAAATCACTCAGAGTTAATTTGGGTAAAAGATTTACCCTTATCGTCCCAAAGAAAATAACATGATTGAAGGATAGTTTGAGAATTTTGAGAAGAATGCCATGCGGATAAAAAAATCACTAATATAACACGATTACAATACCGCCATTTTGCTCGAAGATAGAACTTTACCCTTGGAGGCAGAAACGTGTAGCATAAACAAGATCATTAAGTTTGCCATTCAGCTATGAAAGACGTCGACGTAATGGGAATTTCTTCTTAAACTTCGGGATAAATAAATGCATTCATCGGATAAACTTAGTTTGTACGTAAGGCAACGAAAGTTCAGATCGAGTCCCCATGCCGTTTTTATCCCGGAAAGCGTAATGTAAGAGGAAGTTAATAATTTCGACCTTGTGTTTTAATTCTCTTATGATTACCGACGTCGGCGAACTGTTAGACAAGTTAAACTTCTATGCCAAAAGTTTTAATAGAGTCCTCAGCCAGGTACGGGATAACTATATTTCCCTTAAAACGTCGCAACTTTAAAAAGCCGTGGCAACGTAATTAGGTACGCAACTTATGAAACCTGCTATCGGCAAACCAACTCTTCTTATAAATGGAAATAAAATAAAAGGTTGTTCGCGGCGTTGAAGTTGCCCGAAGTTAGCTCCAGAGAATGTTTTCCTCTTAGTCTTGGAAGAATTAGAAGTGGGAATCATACCGTAATGCTTTGCTTAATAAAGCGTAAAATAAGTGATTGCGACGAAAGGTTACGGAATTTCGCATCGAAGTTACCCAAGTAACTAAAGTCGAATATTATCTACGTTAAATTGTCTTCAAATATCAATTATATACTGATTTTCTCAATTAGATTACAGAATGATATTAATTTCGATTGTGCATCGACAGTACGGTTTTAGTCGACGGCTAAATGTTGTAGCAGTTTGAACTATATTAAAATTAAATCTTATTTTACTCACTCTAAAGAGTCGCTGCCCTGTGCTTTCATTCAAATTTCGAGTGTATACGTCGATCTGTAGTAAGTGTTACGAAAAACGAAAGGTTATGGCATTTCGCATCAAAATTTTCCCAATTAATTAAAATCGCACAATTTCTACATTTTTTTCATATATCGATTGGAAACTGAGTTTCAACGTATTTACAATTTGGCCCATTCTAAATTAGTGCTCTGTATTTGTGGTCTACACATCAGATAATAAAAATAATAACCATCTTTATTTGGGCCAGATTAAAACTAAAAGTCTCTTCTTCCATCTAACTCACCGTCATTAATCATAAAATAATTAAATTAGAAAAGGATAATGTGAGAAGTAATTATAAGAATTATGGATGTAAAATTCCTAAAAGATTCTTAGATAAAAAATTATCCGATGAAGGAAAACATCCAAAAAGAATGGGGTGTGAAAATCCTGCCCAAACTTTAAGATAGTAATAACTTAAAGATGAAATAAAAGAGCATGGCAAAATACAAAATTACACTACCAGTAAGTGCACCCATACAATACATAAATTAGAATAGTCAATTCACAGTTAAATAAATGATATCAAATTATACATAATAACATAAAACAAATAAAAAAAGAGAAAATAGATCGTGTTTACGCAAAACTCGGTAATATTTAGAGGTTCAAATGCAAGCGTACTAACAAACCCGCATTTAAACGACTAAATGCAGGTTCCTGGGTGCACGCCTTTATGTGCAAAGTTACCTCAACCCTTTCCTTAAAATATGTCTCTATTTGTAGTTTGTTCTGCTGGGTGTAAATTTTTCGCTAATATATTTTATTTATTTTAATTTAATATCATTAAATACACCTGAACATGAACCGAATAAGCATTAATTTCTGGCAAAATTTACATTAAAAACTTTCAAAAATAATATCATCTACTTTAGCGTGTTTGGAAGAAAACAGTGTACGGTTTTTTCCTCTAAATTCGACGTAAATTTAGGGCACGGTTGTTTTTGTGTTTTATTGAATTTTATCAATAACGAATTCTGACGTAACTGCGCGTGGGTGTAAGCATGTAATGAAAACATGGACATGAAAACTAAAAAAGGTTTAAAATGTCGTTTAAATTAAATTAGAATTATAATTTGATGGAAGAAATAGGATGTGTTTCTTTGTTTTTTTTTGACTAATTTTTCTGTCGGAAAGAAGTAATTCTCTTTTAATGAAACATGGCATCCGGAACTCGAGCGTTCGGCGGCGAAGTTCAGTTTTAATGGAAATCCTAAAATTATTGGCAAAGTTTTGAAGGAAAGAGAGGTTGACTTGTCAGCAAAATCTATGGATAAATAGCGAGAGGAATATTTTTAGCTCATAGGGTTCCTTCATCATGGCTTACGCAACTTTGAGCCTCTGGTATGATCGGATAGAATATTCGGTTACAGGCAAATTTTTTGAATGACAAAATCTTTAATAATAATGCCATATGCGATGCCCAAACTCAATCCAACAATTATGTAGGTTCATAGCTTTACTGAATATATATCAACTTGGAATCAGTTTCTTTTATATAAATTTCGAATAACTTCAGATTGGTCTATTTTTGAGGAATTTGTAATTGAAGAATTAATTGTTTGAAGAATTCATTTTCGAAGATTTTTTTTCGAAGAAATTTTATGCTCTCGAATCTTTTTCGAGCATACAAGCATCATAGAGTAACTAATAACTTGATTATGTCAATTTAAAATCGTCATGGATTTGATGCATTTTTATGTATAGAGCATAACGAGGACACGATTGATTAGTAGCTACAATAAATTTTAAAGTAAACTTGCCTTGAATTTTTTCGTCTAATCCAATGTAAAATATAGGCAGAGAGAATTTTTCCGTGTTGTGAGAAAATTAAGTTCGCCATTCTAAAAGAACTCCTCGCTTTTAATTTATTTAAAAGTACGGCAAAAAGAACGTAGATTCAATATTGATAACCGAATTTGATGCGAAACACAGCGAGAATTTGATATTTTATTCAGCCGCGTTTAAAAGCTTTTTCGGAGGAAACTTTTAGCCTCGTACACGGGCGCTAGAGAATGAAAATCCCTCATTTATAACTTTAAACTCGGCGTTCGGCTCGTTAAACGACAGAGTCTCTTATTTTCGGAAATATTTTCTCCCAGCGTCAAAAAACGACAAAAAATTTGACCGGATAATTTTGTTTCGCGACGTTGCTCCCAGGGCGTAATTGGCATTGTTTTTGCGCGCAAAATCGGAAATAATTGAGTTCGGCTCGATTAAACAACGTATTTACTTTCGCGATTTCCGCCCCGATTTCAAAAATCGCGTTGCAATAGCATTGATCAAATCTTTCGTTTTTGACCCGAGCATGGCTAACATTAACGTAACTTCCGCGATCGCAAAATGCAGGGTATTTGTCGCGGATAAACATCGTTATTTGCAAAAACGTTCTGATTGCAAACATTTAATAAAAGAATGAGCCGCTTCGTGCATGAATGTATCATTCAAATTATGGTGATTATAAATTTGTAAAACGAATGAATAATTCCATGTTAAATTATTGCATAGTTAATGAGCTTTAAATGTAACATCTTCTCATGGAAAATAACGATATCCAGTCATATCAGTTGAATTTTAGTGCACATAAAATTTGACACGAACAACCTTTAAGTTTTTGAAGTGATGAAAAAAGCTATATCATACTCATATTTAGATGATGATATTAAATTTATTCGAACTACGAACTAAAATCTCGGCTTATTATTTTTGTAATATTATTTTAATCTTGAAGGGAGTGATTACTTTTTCAGGGAGAATTATAGGGATAACCGCTTAGACAAGCTATCCTCCTTGAAATGATTTAGTATTTTCATTTCACACATGAACTCGATTGCGAACTTCAATAATTCTTTATACTGCAAATATAATGTCGTACATATCTTTTTTTCGGATCCTGGCTTCCAGAATTTATTAAACGTACGAACCATGATTATGAAAAGTTTCGAATTTAAAGTGAATTTGTTACGAGAAAAGATTAAATGAGTAATTTTTCCAAAATATTGCATTAAAAAATAAACATGTCGTTTTAATCTTTATTTTTATTAATATTTTGGAACGATTACTAATTTTATCTTTTCTCATCGTGATGAATTTCCACCAGACTTCACCAACGACTGTGAATTTGTTTTAGATATTTCTATTCAAAAATTTCACGGCGTATTTTAATGCAGGAATTTCCTTTGTAGTTGAAATTTCATACCCTGAGTGTACTGAACTATAGAAATTTGTCCTTGAAAAGGGGAAAGGTATCAGAGATTGTATATACTAATTCCTCCAATCATGGATTTTACATTTCGCCTCTCCGTATCAATAACCATTATATTTCCATGCATTAACCCTTGATGAATAACTCTATCAACAGCGTGCGACAAGGATCGACTTTAGTTATTGCCATTATTCTGCTGCATGCATAGCTCAATAGCTTTCAAACTGTCACAGCCATGAATAGACTGCGATGAAATAAATGGAAAATTAATTTTTCTACGCCAGCGCCACCCAAAAGGACCAGTTAAAAATGGTCTATTCAGAAAGATATGGCTACCGTATCCACCACATATGCTGAGTTAATGACGTATTTTTGAAACAGCGGATTAGTATCAGGCACAAAACGCAGCCCCGCACATAACAATAAAGAGTGTAATAACTCTCTCGGCGATAAAAACCGCGTCGCAAAACTCCCGCAACATAAATGCGACGGAACGGCGCGAAGGGTACACTTTTTCCGGATAATTTCTCCCCGATGCATTCCCGGGATACTTACGGCTATCTTCCAGGGGTCTCGATCCCGAATAAAAACCGTGTTCCCCGGAGGTGAAGCGGGAGCAACGCGGAACAAACTCTCCCATTGTCGGCCATTTTGATGTCGCGGCGCCCTCTCCAGCGATTCGGCCGAAATATCGGTTCGTGTAACGCGTTATGGATATAATGGGTAAAATGGATCCCCCCCAAGGGAGGAAACATCGGAATATGAGCGTTAAGGTTTCTGTAGCGAGATTTGGTGTTTTTTAGAATTAATGATGAATTGAGAAAGGGAAAAGAATAAATTGGTGGGTTGACGCTTTATTGGCATGGTTAGGCCCATTTAGGTCTCTCTTCCACCTAACCACGCACGTCTTTATAACATGCGTAGACATAAATTAGAAGAACTTTAAAGGGTAAAACAGTTAACACCTCCACCTAACTACGTAGGACGTTGTAACATTCGAAGATATAAATTAAAAGAACTCTGAAGGGTAAACAGTACTATATACTTGTTTCTGTAGAGGTCCGAGATTTTGTGATTTCCAGAATTAATGATAAAGTGAGAAAGAGAAAAGAATAAATAAATAGGTAGATGGATTGACACTTTATTGGCTTGGTTAGGCCCAAGTTGGCCTCTCTTTCAGCTAACCACGCATGTCGTTATAACATTCGCAGATATACATTAAAAGAACTTTAAAGGGTTAAACAGAATTTTTTATTGGCAGATCCGTCTATGTTATATAGATCAGAATGTTTGGTAGCAAAACAAAATAAATAAGACTGAGTAAACTGAAATGCGAATTCTTCTTACTGTCAAAGGATTGCGAGGGTAGACATATTAAGAAATGCATCTATGTGAGTGAAGCCAGGAGTGCAGTCTATATCCGATAACTTAGTAGATTACAAAAATAGGTGAGAACGACATGCATTAAGAATGCCTAAGGAAATATTTCCATAAAAGGCTGTGGAGTATATACTATTGTGTTAAGGAAATGTCGGAAGACCAATGATAAGATAGTTAAGTGAAGCTGGGTCAGGCGTAAAGCCTAAACCTCGATAGAAATAGAAGAAGATAAATTAAAAGCAGATAGAAAGAGTAAATATGAAAAAAAAAACATCCAAATGAAGATGGAAGAAAGAAGCAAGCCACGTAATTCGAAGTATTATTATGCTCATTTCCTAAAGCAAATATTTTCTAATATTTAATAACAACCTTGATTTTTCCTCGTTAGTGAGACAGGCCCGGAAATATAGAGAAATAAAAATACGGTAGATCTAATATATTCGTAGAAATTCAGATAATTAGGTAAGAACAGGTGCCTTATTTATAGTATATCATCTCTTCAAGTCCTTCCCCTGCTTTTGTGGCTACTTGGAGGCCGCCGCTGTCCTATCTCTGTCAGTGAAAACAGTGGTAACTTATACAGAGTTTACTGCCGATTACTGTTATCTCTGAAATTTTCATAGACCAAGGTTCCTTTTCATTTCCTTGAACAAGGTTTGAAAATAGCCGTCTTCTTTTCATTTTTCAACTATATTTAAATAAAACATTAAATGGCCGAAAAAGTAACTACTTCTCATGATTTCATACATCTTTCGGAACCCTTCTATTACTTTGTTTTAAACTCTGAAAAGAGAGTGCCATTTGAAAATCTCTCTACTCGAAAATCGAAATTCGCCTATCTTAGCGACGATAAGTAATGTCTTAAAATGTGTATGTACGCGAGTGAATTTGACCGAAGTGGTAGCTTTTTTCATGATTTCAAGTCTTTCGAAAATTTTTCATTCCCTCACTGTAAATTCTATGGCCAAACACAATTTGCAATCTTTTTATTTGCAAATACAGAAAACGGCATATCTCTGCGATTATTTATTATGTCTTAAAAGTTGAAATGAGAGAGTTATTTTGGCTGAAAAAGTAGCTATTTTTTCGTGATTTCAACTTATTATAAAAGATTTCTGTCGCTTTATTCTGTTTTCCGAAAAGAAATAGCTTTTTTAATTCTTTTGGCCCAAATTTGGCCCAAAAGAGAAGCAATATTTCATGAATTCAAAGGTACTTTGAAAGATTTCTGTTGCTTTACATTAAATTCGAAAGAGAGAGCGCAATCTTGGAAACTTTTCTCTTGCAGTTGCAATAAACCTTTTATGTTTTCGATGACGTCTAATGACTTTGAAGTTGAAAATAAGCGAGTAAATTTGACCAAAATTGTAGCTACTATTTCAATATTTTAAACCTCTTTGAGAGATTTTTTGTCTTTTTATTCTGATACCTAAAAAGAACGCTATTTTTAATGCTTATATACACAAATGAAGTTGATCTTTGCCATTTTCCATGATTTCGTAATCCTTTTGATAGACTCCTCTAGCTTCATTTTAAATTATGGAAAGAGACGCAATTTGTGAATATTTTATACATCAAATGCAGAAAACCGCAATGTCTGCGACGATATTTAATTCCGTAAAAGAAAATAAGAGCGTAAATTGGGTCGAAAGAGTAGATACTCTTTATGATTTCAAACGTCATCGAAAGATGTGTCCCTCTATTTTAAATTCTACAAAAAAGGCCCTATATTTGTATCTTTCTATTCGCAAAAGCAGAAAACCGCATGCTATTTCAACGATGTTTAATGCCTTTAAAAGTCGAGTATGAAATAAGCTTGAATCGCTGTTTTGGGCGATCCCCGCAGCATCCTTATAACATCAGATTTTGCGGAAGACCTCTCCTCCACCTCGACCCCTTTAACCCGCTCCCTTTAATTGCTTGATTTTTACGGGAATTGGGGCTCGTATTGGGTTCCTCGCGGGAGAAAGGACGGAGGAGCTGTGGGCGGGAAAATCGCATGCACACGCCGGTTCTTGCGTCCGTGAATCCCCGATGCTCGGGGTTGGTCGTCGCACTTCGATCGATGTTCAAAAACAGCGGGTGTTTTCCAGCGAACGGATTCGACATCGAAAATGGGTGTAGGAAAAGATGGGACAGGACTCTCCGTTTCGATACCGGAGGCTTTTTTATCGCCCACTGCTCCAATTTCGAGTCCTCCGGGATAGATTGCTTCGGAGGGGGGTTGGGAATGGTAGGAATTAATCCTCGTTAAGATTTGATCGCCCTTAGTGGAGAGTTTGGGTACAGCGGAAATTTAAAGGATTGTTTTTATTTATGAATACAGGAATAGAATGGTGGATGCTGGGGGCTATTTTTGAGGAGGTTTATTATTAAATCTCTCTTTTATGTTTGTGGCCGGAAGGCTCTTTTTTAGCGCATCCTCTCTACCATTAGCTACGAAAAGCTTTGAAGGGGGAATTAACCATACTACTAAGCTAAAGGAGTGTGGTCCATTCTCGCTTTCTTAACCGTATTACAATGCTGTAAGGCGAAAAAGTACATGTAGATGCAGAACAATGATGAACACAAATGACCTTATTTATAGCATTTTAAGTGGAGTGATCATAACGACTTTGAATATTCAGCTTTAGTCATACCTTGGTAGCTTATATTTTATTTTAGCCATGAACAAGATTGAGAAAAATATTTCGAGGTATTTTATCTTGCGCCAATAGGTTAATGAAACAATTCCATTAATCTATACATGGAATTGCTATGAATAAGTTGCAATTAGGAAGCCAGGTGGTATCATTATTATAAATACAACAGCAATGATCGTGATATATCTTACAACAAAGCTACCTAAACAAATCACAGCAAAACGAAATTTATGAAAAACTACACGAATGATCCTCTTAAATAATGTAATGCTCATGAATAAATTGGATGAATTCAATGAATATTCAGTCATGGCAAGCAATTACGTGTAACAATAACCTAGTACATTATGTACAGTATAGCTCAACTTAAATCATAATATGGAGTTTTTCTCAGAACATGTGATCTTAAGAATTTTCATTATTACCAGCCAACAGATTACAATTGCCCTAATTTCAAAACCAAACAATACTATTATAGTATTGTTAAAACTGCTTCGACAGCTTAGGTCATTTCGCACATTGGCTCCCACCGGGAATCGAACCCGGGACCGCTTTCACCAAAGGCAAACGCGCTGTCCACGTGACTATCCGGGAGCCAATACTATTATATCCCAATCAAAAAAATACATCATTAAATTTCAGATACCTACTTTCTGTCTTATACACTTTCTCATATTATCCTAAATATTCATTAATAAATTACTTCTACATAGTTTTCTAATGTAATATTCACTTTCTTAAGATACATTCAGGGTGCAGGCGAATCTTTATGAACTTGTCATTAAACTCTTACTGCTTCGATATTATGTGCAGGATTTTGAACCTTTACCAAGAATCCCCCTTTAAAATACGTTTGTGTATATTTAGGGTAAGATATAATTTTAATAGGGATGTACCCAAAAAGAGAAATAGCTGCCCCGCTTACATTTCTTCGTAATATCACTACGGATTGCTTTCAATGAGTTTCTGATGTTTTTAAGTCTTAAGTTGAACATCTGCGGCCCAACGGTCTGTTGATGAAACTGCGGTTTATTGGAGATTCATGCTTACATATTCATGATCTGTTGCTTACTTTACGAAAGATCTCATTCCAATGATCAATTGTATTCAAAGGGTCCTCCTCTAACAACTTCCGCCCTTAAATTCGAGATTATTGGAGATCCCAATTAAACTGATACAGATACCATTCCCTACATATCTCCAGATACTTGGGCATCGCAAAAAGGTCTTTTCATTGCAATGATTGCTCTGTTATTCATTACAGTTCCTTTGCTACACCTCTTCGTTAATTATGACCGCGTTTACTCCCAAATCCATGTCTCAGTATTGAATTCCTTTAAGTTAATCAAAAAGAGCTATCTAGTATTCTAAACGCGCTCTATGCTTGAACCTTGGCCGATAATACCGAAAATTTTCACCGTACATTCTTATAAGAGTATTTATTCATTTCACCTTACTAAATATAATTGATTAAAAATATAAATTTTACGATTTCATTAGATATAAATTTTTTCGTAACATACATAAACAATATCGACAATAATGATAATGTAAAAGTTCATCTACGATTCCACAGTTTTCTTGGGCTATTTCGTAGTCTGAAGCAAGATTTAATATGATACGTTTTTTTTACTATTCTTGAGTTTTATTTTCTCGAAATTATTGGAAATTTGAACTGATAACTGTTCTTCCTCTTAGTGGATATATTAATTAAAAGTCTGAAATAAAAAAATCCTCTTTAATAATATTAAATTTTTCGCGATAAGGTCAACATTTATTTGGCTATCAAGTATCTCTTTCTGCTTTGTTTTATGCTCTCATTTATAGTTATATAATTTTTTCTTTACAAATTTCTCCTCAGACAAAAGTCGGCTGACAGCTAATCACATAATATACAATACACATCACAAAGTATAAATCAACAATATAATCAATTAGTAACAACGATATCAGCAATAAATCACACCAGTCTTCATGATAATATCTATACTTCATAATAACATTTTCTTATGAATAATAACAGATCATCGTAGGTCATCAAAGATTTTCAAGAATTTTGTTAAGTATTTGAAACATTTATTGTTATGTAAGGGATATTTATAGTTTTATATTTAATTTTCAGCTAATTAATTGTCTTGAGTAAAATCTGGGGAAACGTCATTCAGACAAATTCACTGATACATTGAAATACACTGTGGACTGTAATTTTCACCAGTTGAAACTTGCTCGAAATCGTTGTAAAAGTGTACATGGACATTCATATCAGGTCAAAGATAGATCGATTGGAGAAATCTTACACTTATGTCCAAATATACGCCACTAGAATCATGCTGAAGGAGGAAGTGTCCTTCCCCTTCTTTGGAGGCACGAGAATTGAAACAACTGTGTAAACATTTACGTGTTAGCAGTGTAAGCAGGCCGTGTTGCTCTCTCCACAAACAGTTAGAAGGGAAAAGCACGCATGCGGTCACACCCTCATGCGACGCTAGATTCTTTAGGATCCACCGGAACTGTTTCACCCGTTCAGACTCATTTAGTCGATAATGTTAATAAGTACGGAGAGAGTTGGACTAGAAGAAACTAAAACATAAGCATGATTATGGGAAGGAACTTGATCGCGAATCAGTTTTTTTTTTGAAGGTTTGTAACAACTTTTATAGTGATATACCAACAATTATCACGTAAGATAATTTGATTTCCAACATTAAATTTTAAAATATGATGTTTTGTATTTATTTTTTACTGTGCTGTATTTTATTCTCTTCTCTCATGGCTAAAAGACCACCATCGTTTCAACAAGATTACGTATCATCTTTAATCTTTTTAAATGATTGCTCTGGTTCTCTAGCGTCAATAAATAGATTAAGGGTTAAACAATACAATAAGTGCTAATGTAGTAGAGCAGTAAGCTTTTATAGATTATGAAAGGTATATTTTTGTGTAATGATACATTTATAATGAGAATTTTCCTCAATAGATAAGGCAGAAAATGCCATAAAGTTACTCACTTTTTTGCTTTATAATGTATTCAAAAAGCCACCAGTAATTCTTATAATCACCAACTTATATTAAAAGCTGTAATACTTCGTACAAAATACTTTGAGTTTGGAACTAAGCTCTATATATGAAATCCATTAGTAAATTTAATACGATTCTCTTCCTTCGGCAGTAAATCATTCCTCCAGTTATGAGAGTATTTTTAAATCGCAAAGTAGAAAAATTTTAACTAACCTTTTTCATAGCAGACAATCTTATAAGGGATATATCTCTAATTACGTATTTTATGCGTGTATTGCAATTTTAGCCAATTTAACTAACGGTCTAGCTTTTTTATGTCTCTGCAAATACTCTCTGAAATTACCGCTTTGCTTTTATCTTATGATTTTATTGTCCCTGGATTATTTCCTAGTTTCTACTCGCAGAAATCGAAGCAAACAATTAGCTTAAATGAGAACCATTCCATCATTAACTCCAGAGCGTGTTCCAGTATATCCATCTTCATTATGTCTTCAAAATACGTCTTGCAATGTCTTGTCACCGTTACCTATGATGATCGATGCTGATTGATCATCGGATTTTCTATTAGGTTATCGTTAGTAATTCGATGTATATTGATATCAAAAGTCTAACATAGTCCAGATTATTTAATAAGAATGCTTCCTACAATCTCGGTTGCATATGTACGAATGGTTAATTAATAATATGCTGGATAATGGCTAAACACTTAAATGCTTCGTTTACAAATGTTCTCGTATAAAAAATGCTAGTTCCTGATGGCAGTGTAACTTGTTTTGTCTTATTATTTACTGTGTTCATCATATTTTTTTTATCAAATGTAGAAATAAATATCCATAATGTCTTATTCTTTTCTCTTAATTCATTATTTCATTAGGAAAGAGTTGAACGCAATTGTGTATGTCAAGGACGCGTGGTTTTATTAACAACATTCATGCCTACCATTGCTTACATATAACCTGGATTTTCTTTGCAATCACTCCGAAATTACTCTGAAAGATTTCGTGTAAGTTTTTGAGGAAAGAGCAAATGCTATGATAATATGAAGGTATGATATTAGAAGGTTTAGTATGGTTGATGATAAGATTTATGCCTTCCCGTGATATCGGATATCCCGAATAATAATCTCAATTCCTGAAAGCACTGTTTCAATGCCTCCCCATCATTCTTCGTCGAACATTCTCTTCGTTAATTCCCATGATCGCTGGTCCATTGTAAGCAACCGTTACGGATCTCCTCTCTGGAATATCCATTCCTCAATGTTTGGCCATCCCATCCCTCCAAATCGTAGCTCCTCGTTATCGAGCAGCGAAACATCATCCCACAAATATTTTCCATTAAATTCCCTCGCTTCGTTTCCTCCCGGAATCGAATTAAACGCGATCCCCTTTTTCAATCTCGACCGGGCGTTAACCGTCGCGGATCGCAATTTATTCCCCGCATTTGTCCTACAGCGCGAGCCTGTTACGAGACCGATTCTTAAGTGTCCTTAAACGTCCGGAAACAATCCATCCGGGGAGGATCCCGATCGTCATTTTTCGGTCGCGGACAAGAGCCTCGTTTGACTTCGTTCTCGGGGATATCGTCGTGCTATCCGTCAGTCAACTTTTTTTAGTAATTCAAAAACCCGCGAAGTTTTTCGCGCGGCGATATGAATATTTTATTCAGCCTTTTCATACGTCCGTGCCGCAGCGTCAATCCGCTCTCCTTCGCTACAAGGCCGAAATTAATTCAGCGTGCCGGCGAAAAACACAATCACTTCTCTTCCTTTATTTTTTCCCACTTCCCGTTTGAGAGTAGGGCGAAAATAACCCGGATGGGGGATCCTTGATTAAAATTCGTTCGGACGCTCGTCTCTCGCCGTGCTTTTTTCGCATGCCGGAGTCGCTCGTCATAAGCAGCGTTTACACATACGTACGAATGTATGAAATTAGCATATGGGCAACTGGTGCCGATAACTGACTAACATTTGTGTTTTTCCTGCGCGAGCCATGATTTTGGTTGTTTTTATGCCAAACTTACACATTCGGACGAATGACGAGTCGAATCACGAGGCGAGTGGCGATTGTAAAGCCGGTGCAGTCGTCATTTGCCTTGTTCCTCACCTTGCCACTCGCGCTATTATTAGTTTATTGGGATGATTCATAGGCCAACGGTTATTGTTATTTTAAAGCGGCATTTAGATCTCGTATTGAAACGAATGGTAAATCGAATCACGTGGCGAATGGCGAATGTATTTCCGGTGTATTCCTCATTCGCCTCGTCCCTCGCCTTCCGCTCGTTTCGCTTGCGCCAGTAGCGTTTTTATTATTTTATTTATTTAACCCTTTTGGCGGGGTTAGGCCGGTAAGGCCTCTAAGACCCAACATTTTCAGATATTATATAATATGTTAAACAATTAATTCAAATCCAAAATTAACTTACAACTAGCAAGATAGAAAAAAAGAGAAGTATACACTTCTAAAATCAATAACGTACACAGTTTCATGCTAATGCTACGTGAATGTAAACTATTTGTAAAAGATTTGGGTTGTGGGGAAAAACTCCTCAACTGAAGGTCTACGAAGAAAAACCCACGATGCGAGTAAACGCCCACACAAGAAGAGGAGCGAAAAAAACTAAGGAAAATACAGGAGTAAAAAAGAAAGAAAATTCATCATAAAAAAATCCGTTTCTTTGTCCAGCGTCAGTTACATGAGTCTCCTTGGATCATCACAGTAATCTAGAAAGGAAAGGGGAAAAAAGCAGTATTCTGTTTTATACATAATGTATATATTTGACAGTTTAAATATGACACGTTTTATTCACAGTACGAAAATAAATAATAATGATTTTTAATAGAAACATATTACATTATAAGAAATAATAAATAATCTTAATGGGGAGAAGACAATGGCTTATTGCTTCGTTTACGGCTGTGAATTAGTAAACCGAACCTCGGCGAGTGTGAAAACTGTCAATTACAATGTGGGTACGAATTTGCGAATGCCAGTCGCGGATTTCTGCGAGTGACCCGATCCTTGGCGTAACGCCTTCTTGATTGGTGTCTTTTAGGTGGCGGAATTAGTGGATTGAAGTTTTACTGTCTATGTAGTTAGGTTTCTAAACTTGCGGAGGTTGAATGACTTTTTATATCATTACCTAGTGTTCTCTTCATTGGTAGAGTGGAGTCATAAGCAATATTTCTGTGATCAAAATAACGTTATTATAATTCACGGAGAATTTTGTGTGATACTTTCTTTGTCTTGTTAGTACACTTCCAGTCAGGTCTTGTTTCCATAGGCTGGTTGGATCATCATCATTGATTATAACTGATTAAAAGCTTTGGGAGTCAATGAGGATTATTGGACAAGATGAGGAGTTAGGTAGTCCAATCCTCTTAGAAGCAGAGTACAATGAGTGTAATACGTCCACGAAAGTGCAACTCAATAATCCTAATATGCACACTTTTTGTATTACTCAACTAGAGAAGGAATGAGGCATAATATGTGAGATTAGGATTGTGGTAGCTGTTTTCACTCTTCTCACCATCCGTGAATTCTATAAGCGAAAATCTTCCAAATAAATACGTAATTACTGTTCAAATAAGTTTCCATCGAATTAAATAAGGTAATACCAAAATGAATGCCTCTATTCATCACCATTCATGACTAAATTGCTTTATCTATCATAACCATATACATAAAAGAGACAAAATTAGAAGAAAGCACATTTTTATCCGTCTTTAATCGATAGAAAATTCCCTCCTTTATCAACAAAAATGTAAATTATCTTACCCTGCAAATTAAGGTAGCAGGAACAGCCAATATCGTGACCAAGTCACCTGCCTCACAAGCCAGATATTTGCACTATCTAGTTTCGCGTTTGCGGTTCCGTCTCCTAGACCGGTAGTGTATGCAAATTCCCCGATACAACCCACAGCGTTATTATCGGTGAGCGCGTATTTTTCTGTTATTGCCAAACCGTACCTCGCAACACAGCGGTGGAGAAGTTATGCGCCTGTTCGCGAAGTATTCCCTACGCTCGGTTTTCCTTCCGAGAAGGAATTCGGGAATAATTTATCTCCTGCCTCAGCGCTTCCGTGATATTGGCGTCCCTTTTGATCTGAACGGATAGTCATTACATATGTAGGGCGGGCGATCTCAATTAGAAGCCTCTGGATCCATTAAATACCTGGCGATGCTTCCGTTGCCAATCCGGCCGGCCACGCTGCCCCCTATTGAACGTTGGGAGAAGCTATGGAGACAGATGCGAGTCACGATCCGAGCTTTTCAATGGAGGTTACCTCCTCCGGATCCGACGCAATAGTTGGCAATAATCCAAGGCTGTCATCAAGGTGGACCCGCTTCCAGGAGACCTATTTCCCAGTCCTTGCAAGAAATGGAAAAGTTTCCTTTTCTGGAGGAATAGCGGGACGGGTTGAAAAAATTATGGTCTTTTCTTGTGCTTTTTTGTCGTCCACCGAGGCGGAAAAATCACTCGGGAGATGTTTGATTCGTGGCTCGCGTCTCCAATATTGATGTCTTCTACTGGAGTGGGTCCACCCGAAAAGAGGGGTTTCGCCTCTCTCAGGGACAGTTTAGCAGATTCTTTATTTATTAAAATGGGGAAACTGTGTCGAGTGATTCGGATGTATTTTCTATCCTCTATGGAGGGACCGAGGAGGCTTCCAGCGAATGCCCCCAAAAAGAGCTAATACTGGAGGTAATGAAATAATTAAGATCTTCGAATAGTTCTTCTAAGATAGAACTTCAGAAGTTTGTTTACAGTTAGTTCATGAGTTTACAAATTAGAAGTTCATATAATCAATTGAGGTAGCTGTCACTTTGTGAAACTCCATAACGGAAGTGAAGGAAATGACTAAGTCTCAGATCCACAGGAAATTTTATTAAGAATCGACCTGTTTAGACTATGGTCTAGTCATATTCAGGTGATTAGACTTATCCTGGAGATGAATAAAACATAGTCGAAACCGATCGATTCTTAATAATAATTCCTGTGGAAGTGAGACTTAGTCATTTCCTCTGCTTCCAATTAGAAGTTCGTCGCATGAGCTTAGAGGTTTCTTTCTGTCGACCTAAGTAACTATTTATTCGATTACTTATTCACTAGTAAATTTTACGAGCTACGGAAATGCTCATGGAGCATTCCATGAGCATTTATATCCTCTATGACTCCCTTCTATTCTATATATTTTTATTTCTATTCTCCATGATCCCTTTCTATTCTATTATATTCTATTTATTCCCTTTCTATTCTATTTCTATTATACCTTGAAGAAAAATGCTTCTTCATTGGATGATATGCACAGGACTTACAAGTCTGCCAAACTAATATACTGTTATCTCTCTTGATTTTCGTCTTTTTTAAAAGGTGTTGGGTGGCTACAGAATTAGTTTACTTGCCTTTACTCAAGGATCGCATGACTATCTGATACCTGATATTATTACGATATAATGATCGACTGAAAATTCTTTCTAAATTATACTTCAGAGAAAGTATAGTTTTAAATATACTTTTCGAAGAGATAAGGATGTTTTTAACGTTGGTTATTGTATAGAAAAATTGCTTCAATGCAGGAATTGTTTTAATGTGCAGTAGTAGTTTGCAAAATATTGCTCAAAATTTAATTAATTTTATAATTAATGTAATGTAATGTAATGTGTAATCTTAATGTTCATTTTTCCCTGTCTGCGAATTCAAAAAGAAACATCAACGCATACTTTTTTTCAAGTTAGGTTATTTTGTCTCCAGATTTGACTTTTGTCGATAAATGAGTTCCAACCGTTTTGAGTTTACTTGATGATTTAGTTTGACTTTAATGTTTTCAAATTTTAGTAGTTTAGAATATACTAAACTAAAATTGAATTTTTTTGTATAATAATTGTACTTTAACCATGTTAACATATATTATTGCTTTCTTTCTCTTGAAATTCTTAGTTTTCTAAGAAAACTTCGTTTCTCGATACAAATAGCCCCAGACATTGACATTAAACACAGGTTCTTCTTCTGTGCCAAAAATTACTTCAAAGGCGAAAATTGAGATTTTGAGGTTTTCTTCGCAGAGGCCACATTTTGGGTTAAAATCGGGGGAAAGGTTAGATGCAGAAACTTTGGTGATAAAATTTGCTTTGAAATAAAATTGAATTGAAAATCTAGAATGTAATTACATTTCCGAGGTCCTATTCGTGCCAAGTCAGAGATGTTTTTAGGTCGTTGATATTTTACTCGAGTCCGCTAAAACTGACTGAATTGGCAGTTCGCCGATAAAAAAATGGTACAATATTTTTCCTTTTATGTTTTGAACGACATTAAGCTTTAGGAGTACAAACGACATGTTAAACTTTTCAGTGGTTCCCCTTTCGAGAACTTTCCCGATTCCCTAATTCTCTATTTCAACCCTCAATGCGATTGATTCATTACGTAAATTTCTTAGCATAATTAAAGTCAAATAGTTTTAGGTTTTAAAAACATGGCTTTACATTTTTTTACGTTGATAATGCATGCCTTCAAATGTTTAGTACTGTATAGTATTCAACCTAAAAATTGATTTTGTGCAATGTTGTTAAGAAAATAGTAAATGAAGTGCAAGTAATGCCAAATGATTACATTTATCTTAGACCTTCCATGTTGAATCCTATGAAAAATGCCTCTTCATTGGATAATATGCACCGGACTTACATGGACTCATGAAATTGTGGGTGAAAAGCATACGTAAATTAGAATATAGCAGAGCGGCTATTTTTATTTAGAAAGTTTTTTATTCTCTTCCGTGCTGGCCTTCCACGAAGTAACACATTGATTTTTATTTCCGGTTTGTAGCTAATTAACAATATAGAATAGTAAAGGGTAGTTAATGATAGAGCTTTAGGTATCAAAGAATGAAGTGTTTGATATTATTACTGGCTTTTGCGCTTAATGCTGTGTAGAAACCCCAAAAAATCGCTGTCGAGAGTTAATTTCTCCTCTCACTAGAAAGTACAGTAGTGAAAATTCGCGACACATTTACCGTACGCTAATGCCGGTCGAAGGACCGAGTGAAAATGACGCTTTAGAACCCCAATACGACCGCTTTATTATTCATCCGCTACATCCGAGGCATTCAGCATCATGAAAGCTCCCGAACAAGCAATTTTTCTCGATATTAATGAGCTTGATTAATTAATGGAAAGGAAATCAATCTTGGCCCGCGCCTCTCTTAACTCGGAAGCGTCAAAACAAAGGCCCTCATTTCCCCAGATATTTGTTCTCGAGCGACCTTCACAATCCGAATTCATTAGCGACCTTCGTCCTTTCTCGAAAGAGGGATAAAAAAAGAAACGAAATCAATTTTCGAAATCCGTTTACTCAACAAAGCCTCGTCCTGGCTAACGAAAATTAATTTATCCTCAGCGCGTATGTCTTAAAATATCGACGTCGAGGGTGGGTGGGGTGCGTACCCTATCTCTTCTTATCCCTAATCCCTCTCCATTCCATTCCCTCATTACCAACTTATTCCCATTTTCTCCATTACAGGAAATAGTTGATAATCGTTGATCGATGGCCAGCAAGTTTTAAATGAATTTTATGAAGTCATTGAAGTTTGAATTTAGTTCATGGAGAGACAGTCTATTTACACAAAAACAAGCAATTAATTTATGTTGAAGCTCGACTTTTTTAAATAATAATTATAAAATTTCTTTATTAAAGCGAGAATGAAACTTTTAAGTCTCTTCTTACATCTAACCTTTCGTCATATGAATTTTAAAGAAACAGATTGCTCGAAAGAAAATTCGCAGATAAAAACTACATTGGAGGTTTAAAAACCTATGGTTTAGCTTAGGAAAAAATATACACTGCTGTAAGAAAACACCCGTAAGTAAGGGGGTGTGAAAAACCTACGATACTTACTGAAAGTTAAGAAAATTCTTATAGAAAAGTAGCTTCAGAGAGACCTCAAAGGCAAATAAAGCAATGGAATGGTACTTTAGCAGAAATACCTTAAGAAATATAAAGGGTTCATCGTTTCTCCAATGGTATCCTTGTGTAGTTTAAATTCATATTAAATTTAAAATATTATTTTATTTCTTAAGTTTTCAAAACAAGCAAATTATAATGTGTTTGACATACTGCGGTATGATTCAGCTACTATACAGAAGAATGTTAATATTTCATGATAAAATTATTTTTGTTTTTACAATCTAAATTAAAAATGATTTTATCATGGAAATGAACTTTCATGTAGTCAAGCCTGAACTTATTGAGTATATTAATATATCAGTTGTTTACTTTAGTTAAACATGTAACCACGACTTCATTTAGTACGGTAGAGCTTTCTTAGTTTCCATACTTAGATTCGTTATTGTTCCGATCATCTAGTTGACTTTTCATGCAACGTATCAGCAAACAAACAGGAATTATACACTGGGCTCGAGTATTATCATATTACATACACATACGTGTTCTTAGAGAATCCATAGTTTCATCCATAGTGAGTTAGTTCCTAAATCAGTCAGATATCAATACATAAAATGTATCTAAGTATACTATACCTACCCATTCCCCCTTCCTATTATCTACCCATTATCCCTCATTATCCACCCATTACCCTCATTTCCCCATACCCAAACCCTAACTCCTATACCCCTTCCCCTCTCTCTCTCAATATTTAAAGGTATTCACGATCAAGGCAGGGAACGTAAAACTATTTTGACAAATTCCCTCTCATCCCACAACCCCCCAGAAAACAACGCGGCGAAGTTATTTATCACTGGGAGCTATTCGTTTCTCATGTCTCCCGTAGGAACGGTAACGATACACCTAGGCTAACCCTCTTATAAATCATAGCCCCATTAATTCAGCCTTCTAATCCCGGCAAATATTCATTTTACGGGCCCCGTGAAATCTCAAACCGCGGATCGAAGCCATAAGTGGAGACTTTCTCTTAAAAACCCTTATCCGACGCGTACGCACGGAGAAAAATGATAAAGGCGGCGATCCATTAAAGTCAGCGTTTGGCACACAATGAACCGTCTTGCCGGCTTTAATTTGGTGCTAAATTCCAGCGTGCTGAGGCCAGGAGCTGGGTGACGCACGGTGTGGGTTAATCTCAGTCATTATATGGTGATAACGCGGGAGGGCAATGGTTTCACGCGGCATATGAGCCTTATTCGTCTGGCGATATTCCAAAGTCGATCCGTTAGAGGTCCGGAAACTCTACGCCGAATTGCGAGACCAGGGAGATAAAAGCCTTCTTTTAGGAGACACTTCTCGCTTCTCGAAACGGCATTTACGTTCAATTTTACATTACGTAGATAATCTACTTTACGGTAGGTTCATGTTCATTAAATATCCCTATTCAATGCAATTGCAATCCTTTTTAAGCAAAACTTAGTTGCGATATGTTTAAGAAATTATATGTCCGTAATATTTTTAAAATCAGACCTTATAAATTAGTTTATTATATGTTTTTTTTGTACCAATCTAAGTGGCTTTTTGATAATCGAAAATAAGTGAAAAGGTATTCGTTCAACCGGAATTGAAAGATAAATGAGATGAAATTAAGAGAAAACTGATGATGAAAACATGAGTATCTGTCATAGTGATTGTGAATAAGACAAATTATATTCAATTCTTTGAATAGACTTATTAATCCTTGATAAGAAAGTTATAAACATATGTATCCTACCTTTCAGTAGGTTCATGTGCAGTAAATATCCCTGATCAATGCCATTTCCTTCATTTTTTCGCAGTTTACCCCACCCTTCATGCCATCTAACATCGCCTTTGCCTTCCTATCCTTTTTTCCTTTCTATTCTACCTTCAATTACTTTCCTCAACAGTACCTCTCAGGAATTGACCCACCCATTTCTTCTGTCGAGCTCTCTCCTCCCCTGCCATCCCTAAAAACTCCGTGTTTGTTTTCCGATCAACCCAACTTAGTTTTTCCATTCCACCCATATCCATATCTCGAAGGCCTCCAAACGCTTAACCTCTTTTCTTAGTGTCTACATTTCACTCACATGCAGTAAAAAACACCGCATCAAAGATTTTAGAACCTTTTCCTGATTCTTTTATCAAGACCTCTGGTCATCAGTTCCCTTCGCTTCTAGAAGACTTCCTTGGCAAAGGCTAATTTTATAGAATCTCATCTTTGCATCTTCCGTCCCAAGAAAAAATACTTCCCAAGTAAGAGAATTTATCCACCCGCTCTATTTTTTCCCCATCCATCCTAATAGTTAATTTTGCTTTCTTTCCCGTAGTGAACCACCTAACCGTAGTGAACCACATTACCTACGATAATTTTCATTCTTAATTCCCTTAATTTATCGTTAAGTGCATTTTCTAAATTTGGAAACCACTTTTCGGAATCACACACAATTACTTAATCGTCAGCATACCTCACAGACATTACTATATCCTCGTCAACCTTCACTCCATAATCTATTTCTTGTTAGACTTCTTTCACAGTTACCTCTGTAGGGTGTCTCAGTGCAACGTTCCAGAGCTTCAGAACTTCTGGCAGTGAAGAGTCGGATATGCTTTCGTGGTGGTGTACACAGAAATATCGGAAATAAATACGCCATTAAATGAGTATTCGTTTTAATAATAACATTTAAACGAATGATAAAAACATGGGTCAAATATAGATGAAATACTATATTATTTATTCATATTCAATTAATATTCAGTTTTTTGTTGTCAGGAGAGCATTTCCGATCCTGCATTGCAATTTACATAGAGGGGTACCCAACCCTTCCAAGAGGTTCTTAAAAATTGCTTTGAGACACCCTGTATATATTAAAAAACGTTGGTTCCATAGAAAATCCTTGTCTAACCCGTTTCATTTTTATATTACGAAAAGTACGTTGGAATGTTCACGGAGTATGGAACGATGAGATCTTACTTCGAGATAATCTTATTCCAAAAAGTCCACCGTTCAATTCTATCGAGGAAGGTGAAATAGGGTTACGAGGTTTCTCTTTTTCCTCTCAAGAGTGGGGAAAACGGTAAATATTTTCAATTCCGCGGTCGCTTTTTTCCCTCTCGCAAGAGCAAGTTTCCTCATTCGTAGGATTAGGAAATATGATTTCGCGGACCGAAATCCTGCCAAGAAAGAAAAAAAGGATAAGCAAGTGGAAAGACTTCTCCGCGCATATCTCTCCTCTTTTCTCCGGGGTCCATCAGGTCTTTATTTAGGCGAGATTGAGACTGAAGAGTCTCTTCTTCCATCTAACCTATATTCAATGGTATTATAGACATAAGTTGTGTGTAGGTGAATGGATATGGAGAGGGAAGCTTCAGAAGATGTAAATAAAACCTAAGGTGATTTATTAGGAAGAGTGATTCACTGCAGGATTGCACCCGCAAAGAAGGGAAAAAGTGAAAAACTTGCGCAAATCTACTGATAGTACAAGCTAAAAGATGTAAAATTAAGCTGTGTATAACATGGAAATTACAAAAGCAGTACGATAACGAAATTACAAGACAGATTTATGAAAGAAAATCAAAAACAGGAAAAATTGCAATAGTAAACAATGAGAAAATAATATATATCACAAAAAAAACAAAAGATAAAAATCTCAAACGAAATTACAAATATATAGTTATAAAATAAAATCATAAATAGGAAAAATTACAGTAGTAAAATATGAAAAAATAATAAATATCACGAAAAACATAAGATAAAAAAATTCACATGAAATTACAAACAAATATTAAAATTATACTAAAATAGAAAAAATGCTGTAATACACTATGAGAAAATAATAACTATCAGAAAAATAATATAAGATAAGTTTATTTAGTCCCGCATA
This sequence comes from Sympetrum striolatum, assembly GCA_947579665.1. Taxonomy (NCBI): domain Eukaryota; kingdom Metazoa; phylum Arthropoda; class Insecta; order Odonata; family Libellulidae; genus Sympetrum; species Sympetrum striolatum. Next base: position 38,607,880 of record OX388350.1, on the reverse strand, counting down.
GTCATGTGGACAGCGCGTTTGCCTTTGGTGAAAGCGGTCCTGGGTTCGATTCCCGGTGGGAGCCAATGTGCGAAATGACCTAAGCTGTCGAAGCAATTTTAAAAATACTGCTACTACAAGTTTATTAAACGAGGTTACAAGGTTTTAAATACTTTTTAAAAGTATTACTTTCAAGAATTTGACTTGATCCCAACTTCTCGGATACACGTCATTGTTTGAGTTTCCTCATCCAAATCACCGAACCTTTTACCCTACGCGACTGCATTAAATGGTGGAACAACTTTCGGGCTTTTCCAGTCGATCCCTGGTCGGCGTACGTCTTCTCCGGGAATCGATTGGTGTCCCTTCCTCGGAAATAGATGCAGGCGCACCGTTGTTGATTCGCGGGAATGGGAATCGGTAAGTTGTTGTTGCGGTATCGGTTGATTCGAAAACTTTTTGCTGCTAGAAGTTTCGGGAAGCCCCTCTCCGGAGATATCGGTCGCACGACAAGGGCCTATGGCTCGATCTTAATGAAGGCTTTGCTCCTCGAGAGTGTCGTATTCCTTCGGCGTCCGGGGGCTGATGAGGCAAAACAAGGTCGTTTATTACTTTTGGAAAAGCGGATCCCAAACGATAGGGGAGTTAAGGAAGTTTATCGGGAGTGAACAAGGAAAACTTGTGCTCTATCATCGCGGTAGTCAGGTGCGTTTAAATGCTGCTGAATATTCATGACGTTTTCCGTGCTTTCACTTCTCTTTTAGTGTTAATATGATGTAATAATTAATGGATTAATTGAGTGAAAATGTGTGCAAAATAGAGTTAATTAATGAAATCCACCGAAGGTAGTTTTGTGGAATAGATATAATTTATGGAAAGGTTTCTCAACTTTCTTTCCTGTACTATAGGAAGATATTAACATACTAAGCAAAAAAGGAACAACATTATTCATTCATTTTGTCTATATACTTTTCTTACTTTTCTTTACTTTCAGCCTTCAAATCTAGATGCTCGATTTACTAATTTACAATCTGCATTTTCTTGCATTGCATTTCTTGCACTGCATTTCTTGCATTGCAATACTGCTTTTCAGCATCTTCACGAGATTCTGTTAATTACCTTACACAGTATTTAATCATGCTTGTGGCACCACTTTTTACAAGGGAAGTGGCAAGCAAGTCAAACATATCTATGGATTTTTAAACATATTTCATTACATCTAAAGATACCTTGAAATTGCTATAAATTTTTTGAAAACTTGATGTTCTTTATCTGAAAATTTCGTTAATTTGTTTGATTATAATTACATGTATGCAAGAGAATCATATTAAAACCTTAATATTTAATTTGAAATTGATCGTAAATTATAACAATGTTTATCTGTTACCAGTAAACAAATTCGACGAATGTGTTTCCTTTCTTTTTAACACTGGCGGATATTTTTTCAACGAACCTCTTCATTGGCTAATCCGTATTATCTCAACCCATGTTGAAAATGATTCAATAGCAGTGGAATATTAATGTTTATTGCAAATAATTTTTTATTACATTACAGAAATCTTACGACTTTATCATAAGTTGCGATATAAACTGTATTTGTCCATATGGGGGCTCTAGATTATGTATCGTGTATAACCTAAACGGATAGATTTACGAATGCTCAATGTGTTAATCAAACTTCGGAACATTTTGAAAATTTTTGAAACTAATATCTGTCATCTCTATATGGAATAACAGTTAGAAAATAGTTTCTATTTTACTTGTAAAATCTCCTCTGGATTTCCACGAGGTTTAGTCTGCTGGTTAAATACGAAATTTTGCATTACGTTTATAGTTTTTCTCTTTGCACCTTTATGAAATAGTCTCTCGCCATTTGTGTTTAAAGCCAGTCCTAAGCTTTGCTATCAATTGTAATTAAGTTCCAACTCGCTTGAGTTTCATTTTATTCTAATTAAACCCGAAGAAAGTTATTTTTTTTGCTGATAAACATGGCCAGGCACGAGTGTTTCTACTATTGTATTAGAAAAGCATTTTGTAGTAGTGGTAGTATTTTTAAAAGTGCTTCGACAGCTTAGTTCATTTCGCACATTGGCTCCCACCGGGAATCTAATCCCGGATCGCTTTCACCAAAGGTACAGTCGCGGTCCACATGACAATCTGGGAGCCTCCGCAAAGAGTTTTATCTTATCTCTATGTTGCAGAACGTACAGTATACTGATTTAAAGCATGGGATGTTAATATAAAATAACGATACGTGGTCAAACATGATTTCTCTAATGTAGCATTATCGAATGTTTTTATCTTTTCTCTTTGTGAAAACAGAGGTGACATACATCCTTGTTATTACATCCATGCTTATTTTATTTTTCGACGTTTTTGCTTCGTTTTTATTACTACTACTCAGAGAACGTTATCTCCAACTAGGCTTCGGACATTTTCCTTCAGCTGAAGCAATTTTCTATCGGACTTCGAGAAGCAAAGGGTCAGAAGTTTCCTTTGCATATTTAACGAGTTTACATTTTTCAGCAGTCTTTTTTAAAGGGATATCTTACAATCTACGTGTTATCGCGACAGTATGAGCTGTCCGAGAAAATCTAAGTCCACATCCGTGAGTTTTCTTAAAATAATCCCCTCAGAAGTTTGGCCACTGCAGCGAAAGAGTTAGCACGTTTCCTTCGTCTCTTAAGTTTACAATTTTGTGTCAAGGCCAAGGGTATGACTAAGACGCCAACGTTTGGCCTCTTTTAAGTTATTCATACCTCATCAGGTTCATCATCGCAAGATCTCAAAAGTTGGGCTTTCTGAAAATTACGAGACAAACGTTAAACCTTAAAGGTCACGCTAAGAGTGGATTTGCATAATTTATTAAGAGTCGCAGTTACGTCGAAACTCGGCGTTAAACTTAGCATAAATGGAAACATTAATAATTAATATGAGAATTTGACACTAACAAGGACATTGATTCCTTCACATGGAACTATTTATATCTTTTAATCACAAAGTCAAAGGAATGACTAAGAAATCGAAAGCTTATTTCGGTTGATGAATCAGAAATTTTAACTCTCAGAATGAGATGGCTTGTGACCCTGAGTTGAAGTTATCCCTAAAATATTGGAGTCATAATGGAAACAAAGGGAAAATGATGTATCAGATATATTATACACGAGTATACACTCAAATCAACCTGCGAGTAGGATAAATTCAGCTTTACTCAGGAAAAAACGTTATTTTTTATTTAGTCTTAAAACTTATCGAAATATTAAGAGAAATAGGTAATAATTTACAGTAATATTTCTTATTTCAGGGCATTCTTGAAGTTTCTTTGAACACTGTTCATCATCTCAACGGATAATTTATTTTTTTTTCTAAAAAGTGTTATTCGTGTACGGTAGATATATTGTTTGTATTTATGTGTAAGATCTAATTATTTAGATTTAATTCATGTCTTTACTTTTTAAACACAACTTTTTAGTAATTTTACTACTATTTTTATGCTTAATTTTTCTTCATGCATTAGAAAAAAATTGCATGTCTTCAACTAAATACTGAATTTCATTTTATGATAGAGATTTTTTTCCTGAAAGTGTTACTGCTTTCTTTATTCCAAAAATTATTAGGTGTCAGAGTAAAAGTCATTTAACACTACCTCGTTTAATAACAGAACTCTTCTCTCTCAGCCTCACGTAATTAAACCAGTTAACTTTGTCTCATTTGGGAAAATGAAAGGCGTAGCTTAGATTAATATGCAAAAGGATAAATCTAAATTTAATTTTTAATCTGCTAATTTTTCGAAAAGCATTTGTGGTGAGATGTACCATATTCATTCATACTGCGTATTGGAACTGACTGTATGGAAATACTAATAATGCCATACACTAGTAGATTTTACACGTCACAAGGAGCTTTTCCGCCATACACCCTTAAGAGGCCTATTAATCTTACCTCAATTTCAGAAGAAGGTATAAAATCCTGACTGCTGACTGCTTTTAAAACACCTCTCAGATGTGCTCTTTTTAAAGGCATAAAATGGGCTTTCTCACGGTGACAGTGATGGAGTTATATTCATCCACTCATACGAAAATAGCTGCCAGCAAAGCGTTGAACAATGACTTCGCGTAAGTAATAAATCAAGACTGTGAGAATACTTCGCAAGATTATCTACATCCAGTGATGGTTAGCGTATTGATGTCACTTAATAGAAGTAGGTGGTTTATCATTAATTCGCTTCTGTACAAGGAAATATTTATTCTATTTCCATAAGCTTTAGAATTTCTCTTTTCGAAGTCTTAGTCTAATTTGTCGATTAGTTCTAACCACTACGATGATATTTGGCAACACGTAATATTTTTAATGAATCCCGTAAATATAAGAGATATATTCTCATTGATTTTCGAAAAAAGTCAGTCTGAAATGATGAAACTTGTTGCCGGCCGAATACCACTGTAGTAAAATGTTTAATTAATCCAGCTTACGATATTGAAAGTTGGAGAATAGTCACATGAAAGTGAGACAATGGTTTTCTGTCTAACGTACCTGAATAAGTGCTAACCGTTTTGATTTCGACAGGAAAATTAGAAGAAATTATATAATTACATATTTACATTAAGAAAAAGAAAAATTTCTCTTGTCCACTGTCCACGCTCTTTTACTCTTGCAGAAAATCAATTACACGATATGGATTATTTCGTGTTTTATATTGGAAGAAAAATTAGTGCCAAAACTTCCCAGGTATTGTGTAGTGCCGATGTAAATAAATGGAAACAGATGCTTCTCTGCAATGGCACAGTATGCATGTGAAGAAGTTTGTTTTTTTTACTCTTTAGAAGATGAATGACAGTATAAAACCATATCATAGCAAGCAAAATATCTTTACCGTCTCAAAATATAAAAAATGCAAGTAAAAATTTGATACTTTCTGCTTTCATTTCTGTTGATGGCTACACAGCAAGCTGAAATTGTTTTCGATTTAGAATCATGGCTTTGGAAAGGTTTTCTTGCTACCTTATTGGTATAATTAAGTTTTTCCTGAAAGTTTAACGAAATCCTGTCGATAATATAAATCTCCGTTTCGAACATTACAGGCCTTTAGCAATCTTTTCGTCCTCTATAAAAGTAGATTTCTTTCTCAAATAAAAGTAGTTAAATATAGTTTTCACAATTTGTATTTCGCAAATAGTTACGCTTCAATCGTTATTAATTCAAATTTACAATGTTTGGTGGTTACGATAAGTAACTGCATTACGTGGTTACGATAAGTGCTGCATGAAACTATCCTCTTGCATTGAGTAGTTCACTACTTTGACGCAAAAACATTTTGAGTATATAAATGAGCACAGTACGTCAATGAAACTCAAACCAGTTTTAAATCGCGTAAGAGAAAGTAAATTTTGTAGGATCTTCGTCATAAGTATCTCACTAATGAATACCACGCAAGTGGACCTTCAAAATCCCGCCTCTCACGAGATATCAAAAGTGCGAGTTATTTGCGATAAAAATCAGCGAGGAATATTTTTCTTCACCTCGGGTAAAGAGCGGGAGAGCAAAGAGCGCTGCACAGCACAGGTGTACCTCCGGAAACATTTCCGAGCCCGCTCGTCCAGGGATGCGAGAGGAAGCGCTGCAGAGAAAATCCAGAGGCAAGAGGCTTTTCGGAGAGGAAGAGATATCCCCGAAAAAGAACTCCCGCCTAAAATAAGCAACGCTCCGGGACAGCCATCGACTGATTCAGTAACGAATGTCATCTCTTTGATGCGGACGCATAAAAGGGCATGAGGACTGGAAAAAAACGAGTCATCAAGAGGTGAAAAATAGCGGGCCGGAATAAAAAAAGGCCGCCGAAAGAAGTCACATTCGGACGTTGCCAAGTCTTCCCCCAGCGGAAAATCTGGGCAAGAGAGTGTAGAATGCGGCATATTTAAGGGAGCTGCAAAATCCCCACCTGTTACTCTCGGCGAAGTCTCGTTCTGGGAGAGGAGCGCGGGAATCAATACGGCAACGCTGGAGAGATCCCAGGGATGTTCGGACGGCCAACGTGGGTGAGGGACGGGGACGGTGGGTGAGGGTCGGCAGAGAGGGTGAGGGTCGGGAGGGACAGGCAGGAGGGGTGATGGGTTTAGGCAGGGAGGGTGAGGGTAAGGCATAGTGTGTGAGGGACAGGCAGGGGCTGGCTGTGAGGGTTAGAGTCGGGCAGGAGGGCCAGCTTCGGGAGAATGGGAGGTCTGGAGAAGAGGAATTCGCATTGCTTCCACCCTCACTCCTTAATTCATCCACTCTACGCGAGACCCTCCCCCCAACTCCTCACTTAACCCTACCTCGAGCAGTGCCCGGTAGCGACATCAGAAGCAGCCCAGGGTTCCTTCCCTTCCCGCTCAATGGGCGAGGGTTGCAGACCCTAACCCTCATCCGTCTCCCTACGAGGCTTCACATGCCTTTAACTGTATCCTCCTTTTGGGAAACAAGTGAGGTTTCCGAATCAATTATTACTATAAATAGGCGCGGATCCATTAGCCGGGAAGCGGCGCTATTTCGGGTTTGAGGATTTTTTCCGAGCCTGGTGGGCGGGATGTGTATCTGGTGGGTTAATGGCATCGATCGGTTTATGATTGAAGCGTTTTGAATTTCCGCCGTCGAATAAATGTGGGCAAGATGGAGAAACGTCGCCGTTAACCTATAATTTGATCCGCATTGAGGATTAGCGTGGAGGAAATTGAGGTGTGACGTGGAGACGCTCGGCGCGGTTCTAAATGCGTGGTTCTGCAAGAATTGAATGAGGGAAAGCCGTGGGTGTTTGGCGCGATTTCTCCTTCTCTTGTGTTCGGGGGGAAGAAGTTGAGAGGGAAGTACCGCTGTGAAGGGAAATTCGGGCTCCTGAGCCAAATCTTGAAGTGGAATCTTTTGTGGAGCCTTCAACCTGGGTCTAATTCAACACGTAATCAAAAAGAAAGATTTTTATTTGTTTATTGTGGTTATGTTCGTCGAAAATCAATAACTTGGGGTTTAAATTACAAGCACAGCTTCGTAATCTTACTTTAGTAGCACCTGATGATGATACTTGATACTGTATACTCGGATAGTGTCTTTAATTTACTTTAGTAAAGTAGAAGATTATTTTGGTTTATAAGATTTGTTTATCTTAATGTGTACATGTTTAGTTCTTTTCGCATAGACATTTCTTTACTCTAGAATATGCCCTTTAAACATTTTAGAAAAGAATTGAACATAAAGTTTGCACTGTCTTCATATTTTAATGCTTCCTAAAGATGTGTGCTCTCAATTCTATTTCTGAGAATGCAATTCAGCAGGTGTGCTCATGTATTTGAGGTCCTTATTATGATATGTATCGAACAAATATCAAGAAGACATTGATATCCTGAGTAAGGACCTTGGAATCGTTGTAATACGTCTTCAGGAAAAATTAAAACAGTAACTTAAATCTAAAAAAAAATTTTAGATAAATCTTTTGAAAAGTGTAAACAATAGTATTTTGAAGCAAGTGAAGGAAAAATTTGGTGTAAATTCCTTTTTACAACTTTTTATCTTTTCGGCGAGAAAACATTTTTAGCTCCATGCAATCTTTATATTTGGAAAAAACATCGAAGGATTTACGGCGTTCAAGACTTTTGAGAGATTGAAATTGTGTCCAAGCAGAGTGCGTCTTATCCACCGAAGTTCAAAAGAAACGGCCGAGGAAGCCTCTACTTTCTTGAGGTAAAGTTTGCTGTAGGGGGAAGAGGATTTTGAGGCAAGTGCACTCCATCCGTTCAACATTGTTTCTGGGATCTCCCAGTGAAGGATATCAAATGAAATTGGCCATTAAGGAGAATAATAGGTTTTTCTATCGTTCAGAAGAGAACTATGACTTATAGCATTGTGTTCTTTTGTTGTTTTTTTATTCCGACTTCGGATTCGATAAATCTCACAGAAGAACGCAGCTGAATCTGCACCAAATGCGTTTATCTGATCAATATACAGGATTTTAGTCCACTATGGCTTCCATTCAAGTATGTATTGTTTACTACGCTACAATTAATATTTACGGTAACTTACCTACGGTTTAGTTATTTCTTTTTAATTAAATTTTATTTGTTCCTAGGCCATGCGAGAAGTTATTACACGCAGTAATTTCACCGCCTTATTTGTGAATGTCTTCCTACTGTGGGTATATTTTCTTAAGCTTTAATTAGATTTTTTTATATTTACAGTAAAACTGTTCAATTCCTTTTTAATTGAAGTTAGTTTTAATATTATTAACTAGTAATATCTTTTTAAAAGGGCGTTGGGCTAAATGAAAATGAGATTCCAAAGTCTCCAATTCTCTTAAAATTAAGACGTCATTTATTTAATTTTTCATATAAGAACAAATGTAAGTTCCCATTTCCAGGGAATGCTGTCTTTGAATCACTGCAACACTTGACCTTTATTTTGTTTCTCCAACTTCAAATATAAAGGAATGAAAAATAACAACATTCAATTATGAAGTGCATTCGAAATTGTCGATTCCATTGTTATGTAAAATTCGTCAGAACCAAGAGCCCTCTGAAGTAGGCAATCCGAAGATGGGCAAATATTAAGGATAATATTATAAAGTTGACAAACATTGAATGGGAAAATAGACAGGTATTAGTTGTAAACAGTCTTTCTGGGACTAAATTGGAATATTTGTGTAGAAGAAGAAGGTTTCCAAACATGAGATTCTAACCCACGCCTATATACAATGAACAAAAATTTTGTAATTCAGTAATATAAATGTGAATAGTGTTCTTGAGAGGATTTCACCGGTGGTTTCACTGAAACCTTTAGTCGCTCCGCCGAGTTGCTAGTAAAAGTCACGGACCATCTTCACTCGCTCTGCTCTCGTGAATTGGAGCATTAAGTCAAAGGCACAGGTAGAGTCGTGATGCTCCCGTCACATGGACCTCGAAAGTAAGTGGCCTTGCTGTATGTTTCATCAAAGCCTTAACCACGTGATCCTCTTCCGGAAAATAGGCGCTTGAGAGGGAGGCCCGTACCAAACCCCTAAATGCTTCCCATTACTACGGATTGCTTTCATTAAAATAATGTTCCATGAACACTGCATACTTCATGAATTAATTTGGCGTAAAGTTACCATCTCCTACTCATTTAGTGGTGGAAATCCGTTGTGATTCCTGCTTATTAGATGCATGGATAGATAATTTATTTTCCTTTACTAATGTTCCTGTAAAGTATATAGCTTGTAAAACCTGATCCCTTCTACTAGTTGACAGACATGGTATTGAACTGGGAATGAGGTGCTCTTGGCAGTAGAATTTAGAAATGGTTTTCTTCTGGTTTTTATTACAGCCTCAGAATACCAATATTGGAAACTTTCTACGTAGTTTCATTACAATAAACCCATGAATAATTATTTAATTGCATTCAAATTATGAGTGTTCAACATGAGCACCATAGCTTCATTCATACCTCAGTAATTCTCGTGTAATCGCTGAAATTAAATTTAGTGCGTTTTAAATCAAACTGTGAGAGATACAGTGTGATATGTTTGGCCTTTTCGATCAACTTTATTGGTGGGTTTAAAAGATGCAATATGTAATTTAAATTTATTAAAAAGTAAACAGCGCAGAAATATTGAGAGGGAGAAGATTAAATACCATGAAGAGTTTTACCGAAACGTTTCTGTCTTGCTTTAATACCTATGATATGCTATTTCAGCCCTATTAGTTTCTGATGTAATTGTCATTTTTATTCACGTATATTTTAATATTTCTTATTTTTACCCAGAATGGGGATTCTCCACCCGTGAGTCGCTTCTTTATTAATGTAATTGAATTTTTCATTTTGAAAATTTGACTTGGTTTCTATCCAGCGCTGTTTTTATTTTTATCAGTAATCGTATTTGTGATATTACATTAGAGCTGAGGGTTCCGCAAAACTCTGATGTCCATCTATCGATAGTATTTTTGGGATTTCTGATAATTTTGATTTTTGCATTGTTATATATTCTAATAGTTTAATTTTTTTCCAAGGGAGTTTTCAATTCCTGAATCTCCTCCGTTTTCAATGAAATTGAATTATCATTGAGATAATTTAAATATAGCATCCACAGTAGCGGCCGAGATTCTGTAAAAAGTGGTTAACTTCATTCTAAATAAAAATAATCTGTACTTTTCAACGAATATTTTTATTTAAATCGTTACTATAGTGTCATAAACAGATCTGAGCCGCTCGGGTTACTTACCCATAGTTACTCAGACCTTACGATGATATCGTAGTTATGAAACCAGTAGCTACTTAAGAAGGCTTTTGTGTGGAAAAGTGCAGATCCTTTTTATTCTGAATTAAATTCGAATTTAGTAGTCTATTCAGCACGGATTCCTTTTTTTTCTTAATTTTTCCAAAGGGGCCTTCACCCTTCCTTGATTGCCTCAGATTTAAATTGAATTTTTATTTTACAAAATTTGAATATAAGTTTCTATTCAGCACCATTATGAATTTGTATCGGTAGTCGCATTCGTGATTTTGCATTAGGAACTGAGAGCGCTGTGTAACTCATATGAATGACCAATGATAACTTTCGGGATTTCTGATGGAATTGATCTTGTTTTTCCATATAAATATGAGCTACTGGTTAATCATGTAGGCAGTGAGTTTGGATTTGGTGGAAGTGGTCACGTGTCTAATTCTCGGTGGAAGCCCACGAGCGAAATGACCTTAGCTTTTAAATAATGCTATTATTTACCCTGAATACTCATACTAAATTGAAATAGTTTTTTGGTTTAATTTCCGGTGGTGGCTTTTCCACCGCTAAATAGGCTCTTATTTAATGAAATTGAAATGCAATTATTCGCATACCGTCATACTTGGAAATTCATTTTTAAAGTCTTAACAGGCAAACTGTACAAATTCCGCGATACCTGTTCTTTACTCCACAGTTCTGATGATGTCGTGACTTGAGCCGTAACCGTTCAGATTTGGTATTTGTATCGTGGAATTTGTACAAGTTTTCAGATCAGACTCTTTTTGAAAATGAAGTATTTTATTGAGTAAATTTGAGTATAAGTCACTATTCAGTAAGATTACGATTTGGTATCGGTAGTCGTATTTGTGATTCGCGATTTTGCATTAGAAATTGAGAAGGCTGTTTAACTCTCGCATCCATCCACCAGTGGCATTTTCGGAGTGCTTTAAAATAAAAGATCGAGGACCGTATTCCGCTCCTTGGGGTGCACATGTCAGCGAATGTGACGCTAACGCGCCCCCTCTCGAAGGCAAACTCGGCGCCGAAAGATGGAAATGAGTTTTCATATTTTTACTCGTAAGCGGTCCCGGGACCTTTGGGGAAAGGCGTCGAGCCGTACGATTCGGCGCCACCTTCTTGCGAATTTTCGCCAGGACGAAATGAGCGCCGTGGTACGTTTGCAGGGTCGGGACCGCGCCGGGGGCTAATTTACCCCTCCCCTGCCCATTCCTCCTCCTCCTTCCGAGGAAATGTTTTCTTTGGCCGGGCAAACTTATTAAGAAAGCAGCTGCGACGTCGAGGGCGGGCTTCTTGACTTCTCTTTCCGTGCAAACAAGTTCGTCGCGGAGTACTTTCTCACGAGCCCACTATTCCCAAGGGTTGTTTCAGTCGTGTGTGCCTACTCTCTCTACCGCTTTCCCTTCTTCAATCCCAGAGCCCTCCCCCACGTTCCGCACAAAAGGTGACTTCCCGCGGGAGGGAAACTTATTTAGGCATTTCTCGGGATCTTCGGGGATTTTTCGGAAGGCTGATGAAATCGGAAAGGGAAAAATGGCTCGGGAGGTGGTGATTCCATTTGCACCCGCGAGGAGCTCCTTCCACGGGCGGGTGGGTCGCGGGAAAGTTGACTTTTAATCGGTCTTTGTAACTGGATGATGTTTATTGGTCGCGAAGGATGTGATGGAACGAATTCGGGACCCTTTGTGGTGGAGGCGAGGTGCGTGGGTTTGGGTGGATTATGTGCTGTTGTTTGGCTTTGATCGCGTTTTTACGGTAATGGGTTTGTGAATCATTTTCCTCGTTTAACTTTATTCTCTTCAGCCAACTGAGTGGAGCTTTCAGACTGGGTTGGGGATTTTGGGAGAAAAAGCCCGTAATGAAAGGGAGTTGGGAATAACTTTTCACGATTAGCCGTTCTATTGCTGTATCCCAATAAAAAAACGAGAATGAAATACGATATGACTTCACAAGGAGGAATCGACAAAGTTACATCAAGGATCATGATGAAACCAGTTGTATGTTAACGTAGACGCAGAGGTAGTAAAAAGCGAAGCAAATTTCGCCTCCATAAGTCTACAGGTTAAGGACAAAATTAAATTAGCGAGAGTCGAACCAGGGACCACAGACGTCGTAGTTTGGCTCGTTACCGCTAGTGTATCAACTGTCATGCCTTTCGCGAAAACTTCCTATGTGTAATGAGAAATTCTTGTTTTTCTGTCATCTCTCGAACTCAGACCTATGGAGTCAAAATCCGCTTCGCTTTTACTACCTTTCCGTCTACTTTCTCAAAATATTGGTTTTATCACGATCCTTAACATCGCTTGGCGATTCCTCCTTGTCAGAACCAAGATTTTCACATTCTGGATATAATTGCTCTAACTCCGTTTTTTTTCTTTGGGGATGGTCTCCTTAACTCAGTTTGTATATGAAATACTTCTGTGAGGACCTTGGCGGTGATTGGTGCCGCTGTGTCAGAGCCACCATTCCTTTTTACCGCGATAAATCCCAAAAAACGGAGAGTCTGCTCAGCGTGATAGTTCAGATTAGCTACAGAAAGGGTCTGTTCAAGTTCCAATCCGTTCCCTATCTATCATTTCTCTGGAGTACCTTAGGTCGATCCTATCAATTTTTTCACATATTCTTCTCTTTTACCACCTTTTTTTTGTCAGAAGACGACAGTGACGTACTATAAGTAATCTACGTCTATTGCCACAAAATAAGTATTTTTAAATTTGACCATTGCTCCATATTTACCTCATTTCCTATAAATTTTCTTCGAGTAGCGGAATAGCCAGCATGTCTTTATGATGTCAAGGCTCCTGGTTTGAGTATCAGATAAACGTAGTATTCCTATTTGGGCATCATATTTTAGTTCCCTTCAAGTTTTTAAAATGAGAAAAATGTGGGTAACGTTTTTTCTATAAGGATATTATAATAATGTACCGGTTTAAGTTTAGAAGTATATGGTTGAGTCGGTTCTGAAATGAATATCCTTGAATGTTCTGCTTGGGCCTCGGAAAACTTGCAGTGCAGTGCAGAAAATGCCACAGTGGCAGCCGCCTGCCACCGCTCTCATAGGGGTTAATTGGAGGAATAGCCTTCCTTAGCTCCGTTAAAAGAATAGTCGGTATGAGCGAAGAAAACGTTCGCGAGCGATGTTACTTAGTGGTAGTTAGGCCTCAGCTTGAGTATGCATGTAGAGTATGGGACCCCGCCGAGAAATATCATATTCGGGATTTAGAAAAAGTACAATGAAAGGTGGTATGATTTGTAAAGAATTGCTACGATGAAATAGCGAGTGTCACTCAGATATTACAGGACGCGGGATGGGAATCATTAGAAGATAGAAGAAAAATTCAAAGGATAAATTTATTAAATAAGTTCAGAGAAATCACGTTCTCAGATGATGTAACCGATATAATGCGACCCCCCTGTTAAATGGGCCGTTCTTATACTGCCAGAAAGATTAGGGAAATAGATGCTAGAACGAATCGCTTCAAATAATCATTTTTTCCGCGAACTATACGCGAAAGCAACCCTTTAGGAAAATAGAGTCAAGGTGCTTGCACCACCTGGCACTCGCCGATAGGCGGCTTGCAGGGTTCTTACATAGACATAGACATAGACTGAAATTCGCCCACAAAAAATACGGCTTATTATTATTATTATTAATTATATACACTGAGATTTCAATGGGGACTTCTAATATCTTTCTCTAAAAGCGTTATCAGAGTGCTCAGTAGATATTGAGACCTGTTAGGGGTATAAGTACGGGCTTTAATCTCTCTGGTGACATTAAAATTAATGTGTCACGATTTTTTATTGTTATTTAGCTCGGGGAGCAGTTTACGTCTCAACTAATTAACCATTCGTTATTGAACCGCACTCTCAAAGTTGGCAAACTGTCAACCTTTGGGATAATACTTTTCTTGACGAAGATATCCCATTGGAAAACATTACCAGAGAGTCGGAATTAGTGCCGCGAAGAAACTCAAAAGCTGCATTCGCGAATACTTAGCCAACTCCAAAAATAAAGGAGCCCGGAAATGTTTGCGGCGCCCCGGAATTATAAACAAGACTGCGCAAAGCGTCGAGATAACTTCGGATTTCTAGACTCTTCCGAGCCAAAAAAGCGGAATAAATCTCGGTAATAAGAATAGCACGTGGGCGCGCATACGTTTCCCAGAATCCCGCACCTGGCCGTTAATTCGAGCGCTGTTTACTTAGCGGGAAGAAAAACGGTTGCATTCCGTTGCAATCACAGAGCGAAAGGCAAACAAACTCGCTATTTATCTCGCGGAGTACCTAACCTAGGCCAAAAAAGCTGTTTAAATCCCGCGCAATTTACAAGGATTTTTAAGCCGCCGATTTTCCGCCAGAGTGATGGATTTGTTTTATCTCCGGATGAGCGTGAAAATTTACGCTCCGTTGTCCTCGGCGGCGTTGTGGAAATAAGAGCTTTTTTCTTCTATCTTTTTATGCGGGCACAGTATATGTAAAAAGTCGAACTCCAAGTCGAGTTAATCTTTCGCGGTGCGCTACCCTTTGAGTTAAAGTGCCCAAAAGATTTTTCTTCGCTCCCTGAAATGCCAAAGGTCGGTCTTGTGTTTATCTTTGCACAATCGTTGGTTCTTTCTTCATCTGTATTCAACTCTGGTTCGCCGTTAAGAGGTGTATATAAGTAAGGGATTATTAAGTCATGGCTGTTAAATTCCTTCGGAAAGAAAAACAGTCGTGTAAAGGAAGCGAGTTTAATTTTATTGTAACTTTTCTTTGAAGATGATAAATAAACCTGTTACTTGATGTAAAGGGTACCAAAAATGACGGTTATATTTGAAAAAAGAAATAATGAAAATTGGAAAGCGATATAAATGTAAAGTTTACTTCATTATGCTTGAGAAACCAATGATTATTAAAGTTAATTACGTTGCATTTATGTCAATATTCGTTTTTTATTTATATTTCAGACCAACCTACCTCCAATTAGGATAGACTGCTGATGATAATGCTGAACATTTTTCTTTCCGTGTATCTTTTTCGACTAATTACACATTTCCATGGAGGTAATACTCTGTGACAAATGTAGACATCATTTTGTGCAACATTAAACATCCCAAACTATATTAATAACCTTTTAATATACAGACTCAAAGCATTGGTCCATGAACACTCCTCCAAACAACTATAATTGGTTAGAATATGCAATAACTTACAATTAAAATAGCAGCATACGAATTTTCTACTTAAATTAATATATGTCTATGTAGGATCCCTAAAAGCCACCTTTCTACGTGTGGCAGGGAGTGCAAAAACCTTGATTTTTTTTCTAATCGATTGCTCTCACGTATCGTTCGCGTAAATATGAATTCTCGAATCGATTTGCTCTAGGATCTATTTCCCTGATCTCTTATGTAGTATCTTCTATAAATCTTCACTTCGACCAATACTTATCTGTTGCTCTCGTTTCAAACGTTCTCGATTCTCAATCTTTCGAATATTAACTCACCATCCGGTTCCCTTTTTTCTAAGGCATGCTGGGTAGTTCCCGAGTGCAACTCCAAGAGTCTATCTCCGCATAATCCCATAAAGCGCCGAGGTCAAGGAAGTTTTAGTAAAACCCGTGCTTTCACATTTCGAGCAAGAAAGCGAAAACCGCAGAAAATCAAAAGTACGTTCCTGCATAAGAATGCACCCATGTACGGACGATTTTTGAAGAAAATCTTCCGAGATTAAGGGAATACGCTTCATTGGCGGAGGATTTTAAAGTATTTTTTCGGCGCTTCGTGAAAATCTCATTCTGTATTCGAGAAAGAATCCGAAACTTGCCTCAACTGTATCCACTTTGCTTTAACGTGCTCTGAATGTACGACAACAGCTTTCGCATAGCCTTTGGAACGAAAGGAAATTTTGCTGCGCGGTAAATAAATGTATACAGGTCAGTGGAATAACCACATTGTTGATACATATATAATATATGATAATATAATACATAATGATAACATTTTGATAGTTGTAATATATATTGTTAAATCAATCATAATATTCAATTATAAATATTTATAGTTAGGTCAAACATAATATTCTTTCTTCAAATTAAATATGGTGATTTTTGGTATTTGATATTTTATAATCATTATCTTTAAGTACAAATATAACAAATTTTAATACCAATAACCCTTTTATAATAAATATACTACAGTTTATATAACTTAAGTAAAGTCAGATCGCAGAACTTTACTATGAGTCCGTTTCTTGTACCTCGGTATAGCTTTCATTCGTTTCCATCTTGTTTAAACAAATAAACAATAATCATTATTATTCATAATAACAATAAAAGTTTGAAAAACCTTTACTATCGAAACGTGAACAAAATTCGCAAGAAAATTACACACGTTTACTGGCTTCGGTAATACGTGTAATTTTCTTATGAATACGTAAACATTCTCCTATTATGAAATTCCCCCAAGTACACCTGAATGTCATTCATTGTATGGAAAATGGTTCTTTAAATTCAATTTCATTTGAACGTAGAGTATTAAAATCCCTTTAAATTTACTTGCCATTATTTTTATTTCACCACCAAAAAACTAAAAATATCGTGGATATATTGGTAAAACCTAATAAAATCACTGTTTCAAATACGTGAATATCGATGCATCCTCACCACCTACAGGTATATCTGCTAATTAGCCGTTAATATTTCGCTAATGCAATCACTAGGAGTATGCCTTGCGAAAGCCTACGCAGTACAAAATGAAATTTCTCGAGCTAAGTGATCGCCGACAATTCGATTAAATTTCAATCTATTTTCCCCTTGGCTTCCTCCCATAGATTTAATTTTTACAAAATTTCGGAAATAGCTGAGAGGCAAAATGTTTGACCTTTCCTTTTTTCCAAAGGAATGCATAAACCTATGTTTTTGCATACAGTAGTATTTTTATCCTGATGTCATTTTGCGTTAAATCCCGAAAACTGATTTATTTAAAAGAATATATTGAATGAAGAGAGATTCATTCTTTCATTATGAAGGTCAATTTCTACAGCATCTCGGCCACTTCTGTAGATTTCGGAATCACGTAAATTTTCTTTCTAATTTTGATCTTCATTAGAGAAATCATTTGGCATATTTTTTCTAAAAAGAGCATATAGTAATATTCGCTTTTACTCGCCCTAAAACCAAGAACCACTTAGGTGCACAGTTTTGAAGACTGCAGAGAAAGGATCATCTCCGCAACGCAGTTTACGGTCAAATATGTTTTGTACGAGTACTATATTGCAGTACTGTACTCTTTAGTATCTGGTTCAACTCCAGGTGGATAGTATTTTTTCCACTATAAAGAGATCAAGGTTTGATAAAAAATCGCACAGCCATAATACACTTAACGAAATTTAATCTTATCAATTAGTATAAACGTGCAACGCAGTACTTGATTGTAGCTTTTGGTTTGTTTCAAGGAAATTTTCCAGCTCCTTTGGAAAAACATAAAAACATAGTACTATATTTTGGCCTTGTGTTTCATTTATTTATCGAAAAAAATGTATAAAAATTATCATTTTACAATGCTTATTCGTACAAAACGCATAAAAAAGAAAGGAAACAAATAATATATAAATTAACAATAAACTAATCAGCAAACTTTAGACGTGAGGTCCAAGTTCAGTCATTTGGTTTAACCTCACAGAAGGAGTGGCATAATTATATTAATATGGATTATCATTGTTACAGAAATACCCCAAGTATACATATAGATCGAAAAGTCGTTTTTTGAAAGTTCAAATGTGCAACAGAGTGCGTCATCCCTGAGTAGAGTCATCGCATCTGACACCCATCGTAAAGGGATTTTATTTCCTCAAAAATAGACCGTAAGCAAACAATATCTCTCCGCAGTTCGTATCTTCTTCCCCATTACTTTATCTTTTCGGCGTTCCCGAAATACACATGACATTTCCGATATCCGTCACACGGCGAGAGCGCGTGGGAACGTTCCTTGATCAAATTCCGCGCCAAACAGGGCAAAGTGGTTATGGGCCCTCAATTATCGCCTCGCGAAATATTCCTCCACCGGCGACGGGATAAATCCGTCACCGCCCCCAGTCTTAAAAAAATCAATTACTTCCTCTACCTCTTTCTCGCCCCCGTGCCTCTGGGAAGACCGCTTCCCACCTCTTGGCCGGGGAGTGTTATTTCGAGACGCGAAAAAGGCAGGTCTCCAGGGGGTGAGGGATGCCTGGGAGTGCTTAGGAGGCGCAAACCAGATCGCTTCCTATGGAGAGGTATAAAACCCCTGCCGGATTGAGGAGCTGCTCCCAGACCTTTTCGAACACTCGCATTATCTGCTCGATTCTCAATGCAAATCCATGTTTCTGGAGGGCTTTTTTTCAGGTTGAGGAATCCGGTCCCCTGACTTTTGTCCGAAACTTACCAAGCGCTGTTTTTTTAGTTTCTAAGCGTGTAATCGATAAATGAACGATTATGCGATATCTCATTTTGAGTGAGTTGTAAGGATTCACCGTATAAAACGCGTATAAGTGCATAAATATATGTTTATTTCTGTAATCTGTGACCATCAAAAGGTTTCAACATGCCTTGTTACAATAATTATTCACTTTTTTCTGTATCTTATGTGTTTTTTTATATTTGCCCTATTATTTTTAATTTTTTATTCTTTTTCAATATTGTTATAGGTATGTGTTTACTCGTGATATACTCGCGTATAAGCCAATTTTTTTAATGTAGACAACCGCGTATTTCTTCGATAATGCTTAATATTTCAAAAGAAAATGTAAATATTTTTCATTATTTCTAACGACTTCTGAAAGATTTCGGTTGCCTTATTTTAAATCTAAAAAGAGAACGCAAGTTTTGGATTTTTTTCCCGCAAATACAGAACATCGTGTATCCCTTATATCTAATATCTTAAATGTAGAAAATAAATTAATAAAAACGGCCGAAAAAGTAACTGCTTTCTTTTCCAAACATCTTTTGAAACATATTTCTTCCTTTATTTGAAATTATAAAAATAACGCAAAATTTTAATCTTTTAACTCATAAATACAGAAAACTGCATACACCTGCGATTATATATAATGTGTTAAAAGTACCGTATCGTACACTCTTCTATAAGCCGAGTTTTCCATCTAATTTTAATCCTGAAAGAGGATTAATCCCCCTTTAGTTTATACTAAAGTGAGGGTTTTACTTACCTGTTTTCCTATAGAAAACGTCTGCCGTATCCGGAAATCGGCTCGTAAATTTCTCTTTTGTCCAATTAACATTTCTTTGTTTCAAACCCGGAAACACCACCTGAAAGAGGATTAAACCCCCTTGTCTCTAACCCGGATCTCCACCAACAAAAGAAGTATAGATCTAAATATATATATGTATCCTGCCAGCCGCCTTTTGGCGTGCGGCGGGGGCTTCATGCACTATTTCGATTAATTTCGCATATCGTTCCCGGAAAACTTAATTCTCAAAGCGACTACTCATAGTATCTATTTCCCAGATTCTCTAGCAGGAACATAGCGTCTTATGTTACAAGGAGGTCGCATTTTTATAGCTAAAAACTTTCCAACAACTCACATTTCTGAATTTATTATTCTCTGAAAACTTCCTTTGTTTAGAAATTACATCCACTAAATATTTTTATCCTACTTTCTTATGCACCCGAATGCCTCTCGTTGATTTCAGTAGCAAGAGCCAAGAGCATAATGTGTTTTCTTAGAGGATGATTCCGATATTGATAAATTAATTTTAAATTTTGTTTTATCTTCTATATTTTAACATTTTATTTATTATTCTCTTCTTTTTGCCTTTTCAATTGTTTAGACCTTTTTTATTAATTGTAAATTAATTAATTAGTTTATTTATCAGTCTACTTTTACTTATTTACATGTCAGTGTCTAACTAATTTGTTGTTTTTGTGTGACATTATTGGTTTATCTTCTTGTCTTTCAAATCTCATTCCATCACTAAATTTAGTTTTCCTAGTTTCACAGGTTTTTCTCACTCCGCCTTTTAGCTTAGGAAATATGTTTACTAAGCTTTCTAGATTAAGTTTATTAAATCCACAAAGTAGTATTCTTCTGTGTACGTTTTTTCAAGCTTTCTGTAGATGTAATAAGAAACTTTATAGTCTCAATCTCTCCCTGAATTAAGTCCTTTATTATTATCATATTACATGTTCTTCCTGCAATTATATAAAAATGATTTGCACATGAATACAACGGGTATGCAGTGATTATATTTTATTTCACTCTTTTCAATAAAATCACAATGTTTTAAATGTGATACACCGAATTTGGCTATGTAGCTAGTCAATGACAGTATTGTGAACTTTATGAATAAAAATTAATTTTATAAATATCACCATTTCTTAATTTTTGTTTTAATCATTGAAAAATAAAACTGGGAAAAATCTGCAACAGCTGCTTGTTCATTTCGTCCGGTGACTTTCCAAAATTTTACTCATTCCTCTGTGATTTTTTCTGCATAATTGAGCACTGCAAGTACTAATAATTATCATATAACTAGTTATAGTATTATCTACATCTACATCTACATTAATACCCTGTAAGCCGCCTTTCGGCGTGTGGCAGGGGGTGTAAACACCAGTTGAATCTATACTACTTCCTTATTCGGTTATTGTCACGTATTGTTCGCGGAAGGAATGAATCTCTAAAACGATTCGTCCTAGCATCTATTTCTCTTAACTTACGGTCATTATCGGATCGACCGAGGTAACAGGGGGGTTGCATGATACCGATTGTATCTTCCGAAAATGTAGTTTCCCTGAATTTATTAAGCAATCGCAGCCTAGCTTCCAATCTCCTTCCTTTCAAGGATTTTTTCAATTCGGCGTTTGGCAGGTGGTGTAAACACCAATTGAATCTAAACATCTTCCTTAATCCACCAATTGAATCTAAACTAATTCCTTATACCTATCGTTTTGAGAATGATGAAACAATGGAAGTGAATGCCAAAAAACCAGTAATCTCGGTTGATTTCCCTTCCACATTCTCTTTTATCATGTCATGGATAGAGCAAAAAAGGCTTTCTCCAATTTCGTGCTAGGTTTTATTGAAAAACGCTGGTTTTCCTTTTACTGCCTTGGGAATTATTTAAGTGTATTTATAGATTTTAAAATGTATTCCCTTCATAATATGGAACAATATTCTATAAACTAGGAGCAAACTGCATTCCAAGTGATAACCACCATTCTTAAACATTTTAAATTACTTATTGTTATAGTATTTATTTATTAAATTACTTATTATCTTAGAATATTCCACTAAGTTCGGGTATATTTTTTAGTATTTCAGAATTATCCAGACCCGTTGAAAACTAACACAATTTCATGAATTTTTAAATAATCAAATTCTTGTTCCGGTGAGAATTAGGCGAATTTCATCTAATCTTACCGGCAACCCATCATCGATGTTGATAAATCCCAATAGAAAAGCAGTTTACATAGATATACATCAGGAAAAATTGAATAAAAGGAAATGCGATATGTTGAAGAATAAAAAAAGATATATTTCAGAAAACATAAGAGATATTCTCGATAAAGTATTCACAACGTGAAAGCACCCTCTAAGAAACGAGGCGTGAAAATCCCGCGCAAGCCTACAGGTAGTAAAAAAATGTTTTACGAGCGACCGAATCCAGGATATAATATTTTCCGGCCATTTGTCTTCTCCTTCTCCCAAAATGCAAGAACGCCCCCTTCAAAAAAGTGAGAGCTATAAGAACAAGATACAAATATGATCAAGTCAATAAGGTGACATACAATTCGGGCTATCGCTCACTACGGAAAGTAAACCAGCCATTTTACAATGTCGGGAACGTCTGTAACTACTCCGAAAGTGTACCAGGGAAATACAACGTGCATTATTTCCTTCGTAAAAACCTAGGAAGCAATATAGTTACTGTGATACCAGAGATTCGAGAGGATAGTGGAAAGAATTTGGAAGAAGAGTGAAGAATCTGGAATGAAAATAAATTGAAAGAAAATATATGTAATGAGGACAGCGAAGACGGAAGGACAATTAAACACATGCTTGGAAGGGGGAATATAAAAAGATATTAAAGATAGAGCTGCTCGAAGAAAAGTAGCCTTATTAAAGAAGCAAGAGTAGGGAAATGGTAACAGTAAGGAATATCAAGATATATATGAGAGACAGAAATATATTGTAGCAAACTTGGCCTGATGATAACTATAACTACTTGAAACCGGTCCGGTCACATTAAAAAATACATTTTGGGAAAAATCGGCTTAGCTAGTTCCACCATTAGTTCTAAACTTTGCTACTGCTTGAGAAAGTTTGTTACACAATCTTTCCGTATAGAGATAGATCTTTGAAAAAGTTTGGAAAATGCTTCATTTTGACCATTGTATATTTACAAAACGTGAACGTTGGAGGAGGAGAGAAGAAAGGTACTTGGAAAGTCTCAAAACATGGTTATGGCGACGAATAGAGAAGATCGGATGGAAACATAAAATTAGAAATGATAAAGTGCTGTGAGGGATTGAAGAAAGCAGTTCTCTGAGAGAAATAAAAAAAACAGGAGAGCAATATAGATTGGGCATATTGCAAGAAGGAATAGCATTCCACAAGTAATAATAGAAGCGAAGAAGAAAGAAGAGTCACAGAATGCTGATGGATATCAAAGAGAAAAGGAACTCTATAGAAATGAAGAGAGAGTCTCAAGACCGAATGATGTAGGGGTAACTGTTCCGTTGAAACCTAAGAACGGAAGCACCAAAGAAGAAGGAGACAACGCACTCCTCCCAAGGAGTTTATGGTTTATCAATGATCCTCCAGGCGCGCAAGGTAACCTCAAGGCTGCGTTTTTGCACCAGCCCGGTTTTGCATCCGCTGATCTCCGGGGCGTGGTAGGGGACCTCTCCTTCCCCAACCCCTGCGTTTCGCCTCCATGGTTTCGTGCGTGGGCACTCACCCACGTCGCCCCAACCAATGACGCAGCTGCGCATCGACTCCACGCGCTACGCCTCTTAATAAATCTATTTGCGAAATCGCTACCGCATTAAGAGTGCGATGTAATGTTTGCCCCGGGTGATCCACCGTCGCCGGCGGTCCTGCGACGATAATTTTCCGTGGCTTTATCCAGAAATAGCTCGGGGAGTTATCTCGAACGCCTACGCTCTCAGACGCACGCAGTGGCCTGATTATTGACTCTTTACAGGTATGTGAGATGGATAAACGGATCGATTTCAGGGAAATGGGTGGCCTAATTATAGCCGGCCCCGAAATAGATCGCGGCCCAGATTTCGGGAAATAATCCACTAGTCTATTTGTAACCGTCTGCATTGATGACTTCCTGTGGGTCATTCCACAAGTAGAGTAGAGCTACCACAATCTCTAGGGATAATACAAGGAAAGGGATAGAGGTAAATTTAGACATAAAGGTGTACACCTGGGAAAATTTCCGTAGATGAACGGACGTATGAATATTTTCTTCTTGGGATGTAGCCATATTTACTACTTTTATGGGTAAATATTGTGACGTAATGAAGAAAAAACTCAGTAATTTTTCACAAGATTTTTTATTAACGATTGGTTTCGCTACCGGAGTAGCATCTTCTGGTACAAAAATTATTTTTCACAGTTTATATAGCCATGAAGGGTTGGAGGGGAAGGAGAGTTAATGGAAATGCCTTTTTGGGAAGGGAGATAAGAGATAAGGTATGGGGAAAGGTGGGGTCGTTGGTAAGGAATCATTTTGTTGATAAAAATCAATCAGTCAAGTTTATAAAAAATCGTGAAAATTACAGTTTTTTTCGTCGTTACTTCAATGGCTTTCCACAAAGTAACCTTGTGCCTTACCATCTAGATTTCACAAATATTGTGACTATTAGTGAGGAAAGCCCATTATAACCTTATATAGCTATAAGCATTTCCTCAAAAGCGTAAATATGACCACATCCCAATAACACAATATTATTCAGAAATATATGGTTTCGATAGACAGACAGAAAGAGATGACTAATCGTCAATATAGAATTGAGTCTTATACTTTGTGTTGATTGATTTTCTTTTCAAAATTATTTATGAAGAGACAGAATTTGATCGGTGGTTACAGTCTATACTACTACATTGCATTTGTAAGAAACAAATTGTACGTAAATGTTGTACACAATGTCTCATTAGGTACAGTGTTTGATCTATAACGTCTTTATCAGGACCAAACCGTTTTAAGCTCTCTTCGAATTTGCGCCGCTTGCTTAAACAGCTCAAGTTTGCTTCTCTCTTCCCGTCATTCGGGTCGAAAGTGGTTGATTTTTGCAATTAAATTTAGAATTTTCAACTTTTTATTGTATTCTTACGCTAAGCTGCAATATCGCTGATCATCTGGAGTTAAATATTTCACTCTATTCCTAAACTTCATGTAGCACGTAGGTACTTGTTTTCCTCTCTATCCTTACGGTCACTTTCCCACTAAGCCACATTTCAGAAGCTTCGAGTTTAGTCATTTAAACTTTTTTTAAGGACCATCACACACATTCATACGTTCGCACACACCATACAAAACTTATCAAACATTTATACCTAGCCTCAGTTTCAGCATTGCTATTTTCGAGGAGATTTTTCATTTGGAAAATGTTTACGCTAAAGCTATTCTTCTCTTGACCTCTGAGGAGGAACTGTTCACTCCAATTTATACTAGCTAGATAGCATAACTGTTTATTTTTCTATTCTTACTTCTTCCGTACTTCTGTTCGTCATTTTTTCAAATTTCTTCTTTTTTTATCTTGAATTCTGTTTACTTGGTGTTTTTGATATTAAAATTTGGTTAAATATTTATTTTTATTTTAATCATTCGACTTCGTTCTTTCTCTGAATCTGTTATTTGAGTAATGTTGCCCGACAATCGAATGCAATAAATTTGGAAGGAGAAGAAACAACTTAGTTGCTGTTCCACGCAAAGAAAACATATTACGAAGCGACAGGTTTCGAGTAAGGTGTAGTCATCTTCAGGTCATTACCTGTTTACCTAAAGATGATTAGAACTTCGTCGAAACCGGTCTTTTCTTACTAATTTTTTTCGCGTGGAACTGATTGTGAGACTAAGTAATTTCTTCTCCATCATTTATGGAGTTCCACATAGTGAAAGCTCCCTTAACTGATTATATACAATGAATTTGTTTGCCAATAACATTAATCCCTCTTGTCTTCTCTTTCACTACGAGGCTGCATTTTGCAACCTTCTTGTACACGTTTTCGTTATTGTTCGATTTGTATCATTAGTATATAATTAAAAAACATATTCTTATTTAGTATCTTTAATATATTTATTACAGTTAAATCAGATTTTTAACGTATCGCAGCACGTCTTGTTGTTGATATTTAGCTCATTGTTCTAACTCTATAATTTTTCATCCCAGTCTCACCTATCTTAAAATTGATACCAAACCCTTGTTTTTGTGAAGTGATATAATGGAAATTTAAGAGAGAAGTAATAATATTAATGATATTATCTTAATTTTATGCAATAAACAACTAGGTATTTAAAGTTATGTAATTCAAAATATTTCATTTAGCAAGGATATCAGTAATTGACATTAAATTACAGAATTTTATGTGAAATCATCTACATATAATACGACGCAATTTGAAAAAAATACAAATATACATTTCAATTTTTTTACGTATTGCACCACGTCGTGTTGTCGATTATTTAGCTCATTGTTCTTACACTTTGCATTTTTTCATCCCAGTCTCACCTTTCTTAAACTTCGCATATATCTTGTTCTCACTTGGCGTCTCCCCTCGTTTTGGACAACGGATAGCATTTAACATTTCATTAGCTTCTTCAGCGCCTCATTGTTCCTTGATAACAGCCTTTTACGTCTTAAAGAACGTCTTCTGAATGCAGATGCCATTTGGGATAAGCAAAGCTTAAGCCTTCCATCAGAACGCTTCCCGGACATCACGCGCTTTCTACCTGTTGAAGTAGCTCCACGCCGACCGTGAGGAATGGAAGGTTGCTGCAAGTCATTACTGCTCTTAAATATGGATGGAAAACCACTTTAGGAAGTCCGACGATGTATGCGAGGAAGTGGATCGATATAGATCAATTATCTTCGTATAGCACTTTCTTTTTCTCGACGGTGAGTTAGCGTAGGCACGTGAAAATTGGCGTGTGGCATTTTCCTTGGCTATTAGGGATAATTATCGCTTTGTGGTAAAACATTATCGATTTGCAAACTATGATATCAGCATATTTCATATCGGATTAAGATAAATTTAGAAACATAGCATTGATTTCACACTCTCTAGAATTTGAAATTGATTTACCTTTGAAACGGGAAGAGATTTGGCCTGTGATGGTAACTTTTCATAAGGAATGTAAGATTTCATTACTTTACTTACTGAGCGAAAATGTTAGGGATATCTGACGAATCTTTCTTATTTTTTATTATTCTTATAGATAAAATATTGTATAAGTTTATTTAATACATGTATTTTTTGCTGATTGCATCGCATTTCATGTAGATTATTTAATGTTAGTATCTCTAAGTTAATTTTAATTACTCATTTCCAATATGAATGCAAATATTTTGAATTGGGTAGATTCCAATGGCTAATTATATACAGCATAAAATTATGATGGCATTATTTCTATCAAAGTCTCCTTCTTAGAATACCATTGTATCATTTAACAAAATATATGAGTCTGATATGAATTTTGGATAGATTTTGTCCTAATATTTTCGATAAAGTTCACTCATGCTGCGCAGTGTTAGATAACAATTGAGGCGTCCCAAACAGGTCATCACGTAAATTATCACAGATGTTATCGCAGGATCGTTGCTCGTGTTTATTTATCTTGACTTCCATTAATTGAATCAATCGTTTACGAAAGCAGTGGAATATACGATAGCGCCATAACCGGTGATGTTTTCAGCACGAAAAATTGACATGAAATTCGATAAAATTTTACCGATCCCAAAATTGATGGAATTTGGAATTTCTATTTTCACGGAATTTCCGAAAGAAAAGATTTCGAAATAATATAGATTTTACAATTTTCCTAAATTCTCCTTTCAGATTAGCCAAGTGTTTAACCATGATACATCTGACAGACATAATCTACCTTTCATATAGAGACACCTATGATATTATGGATTTTGATTTGAAGCACAGTTGCAGTTCGATATTCTTTAAAATCAAAAACATCCACTAACGTCATCCATTTTTGATTAGTTAAAGGCAAAAATTAATTTGACTAAATTTGATAACCTGTAAAAAAAATCCTAAATAGATATTTGTAGGGTATTATAAGAGTGTCAGTTTATACGAAATACTGAGTTCAAAATTAAAATAATAAAAACTAAAAAAATTCTGTAAAAATATATTTCATGATTAGATTAGATAGTCGCTCAATATACTTCGGTTCTTTTGCGGTTATTACTAATCTAAGAATATTTGCGAATACAAATAATAATCCCCTCATTTATCTTCTTCTTCGGTTTATCTGAAACTCTATTACTCTAATTTTTTATTAAACCTCTGTAAAAATATCTATAGTGAATATTTGTCGGCATTGGAATAAAAAAAACTTCATATCTGTGGTTATGAAATACCAGTTTTTCATATTACTAGTTTAGTCGTCTTGGAAAAACTTATCATTTATTCATTGGAATGAAAAAAATAAAAAGAATTTAAAAAAAAAACGAGTTTGGCCTGATAAATTGTTTGTATTTGGATCTACATTATTATTTCTTTCATTGTAAAAGGATCGAAACTAAGAATAAATTTACGGTAAAAAAAACTAACCAGAAATTTTCCAAAAACGAAAAGATTTATCTTTGATAGCATAGCATAGCAAAATACTTCCTTATTCCTGCCGACGAATAACATGTCCTGACTAATCTCACACTAATCTAAATTAGTTTATGGTGCAACCGCTTTAAAGTTGTTTTTTACCACAGGGAATCCTTAGTATTTCATAATTTTCCTCTATTTCGTAATACTCAAAGTTCCCCTATTATTTTACGTCCATAACTCATACAGCGATTCACCATTACTTGCATTGATCCGATCCTCTAAAATTTCGGAGCAATCAGACAGGAATTAATTACAACTCGGATACGTACTCCAGCGTAAATTATTCTACGACGCAGTCCTCCCAACAATCAATATGTCCTCGTTCCGTCACATGCTCGAGATTTTAGGTCAAAAATGTTCTGTAATGCCCCGAAATTTTGCGTTCGGTCGCAAGCTACGGGCATTGCACAGGTAGCATGGGACTTTCATAAAAAAGAATTTCCCATTGAAAGGCATTATGCTGACCTTCACTGGTTCTACGAAAGGATTTTTGAGAGGAAAATGTTCTATGAAAACTTTCAACGAAATTTCGAGATTTGAAAATTTCGGCCATCTCTCCGAGTATTGTAAATATAAATATCTCTGCAATATTTGTTGTTCATTAACGGTGATAAGCGCAATAATTCAGTTCCGATTATCTGAATTATTTTGTTTTAAAATGAAAAAGGGAAGGTATTGAATACTTCAAAAAATAAAAAGTTTCTAGCTCAAAGTTAATGAACGTTCTATGCCTCCTATGGGTATGAGATTAATAGCTTATGTTAAGTTACTCTTTTATTTTCATTTAATTGCCTGTTTCTCTTGGATATGTCTTGCTAAGACGTAAATGCAGATTAATTTAATACTGAAACCAAATAATGATTTGAAACCAGTAAATAGATAACCAAAAATTGAAATTGGGGTGCGGAAAATAAAAAATAATTAAAAGCTATACGTCAACTTAAAAGATTAATTGTCGTATAGATTAAATTTTTTCAAAGTTTAATTAAGAACATACTAATTTCTAAATAATCTAATGCAAACCTAGATCTAAGACGATTAGTTTCTAATCAATGATATTAACTACAAATAATGGCTTCAAACATTAAAATAGTGTTAGCAGTTCATAACTTGGAATTAAAACAATAGAAATACGAGCAAGGTGAAATTTAAATTCAGAATTGCTAATGATTTGTGCTTCTTGCTGTGCTATGCTATGTGATATTTCTTTGAATGTGATCGTATTTACATTTAGGCTAACATAGTTTAAATATTTGTAAATATAGCATATTTTCAAGGGATAAAAATTATCGTCTAAAACTTACGCTCACAAATAAAATGCTTTTATTAACGAAAGCAGGCATAAAAATATAAATTCGAATTAAAATACAGGAAACTTGAAATTCCCATTTCAGAACGTATTTATGGCTTAAAAAAGTAAAATAAAATATGTAATGAGAATTATTACTTAAATTTCACGAACTATAGAATTGAAACTTATATGTAATCATTAATTTTAACTTCGGTCGAGTAAAAATTAAAAGAATTTACTAGAACAATCTTGAAAAAGATTTGAAAGAAACAAATACTACGTAAATTAAAACCCGGATTTAAAAAAAAATTGAGCAAGCGCAAATGTAGCTTAAAGTGTTGATCCGTGTTCAAGGACATTTACTCCAAAAAAGAAAGAGAAAATAGTTATTTATCATTTCAGTATTTTAAGCGGGTTTTTTGAATTTATTTCACGAGGATGCAACTCTCACTCTCTCTCAGTCCGTGGAGAAATTCAAACTGAGGACTTCACGTGCAGTAGGCAAACTCACCCCACCGTGTCGGCCACTACAGAGTTTCGGATAGTTGCGGCAAGCCATTTTGCGCCGTGAAATTTCAGCGGAATCCGACCCAACTTCGGTGCTTCACGCATAATAAAACTTTTTGCGACTTTCCCCGGGTTCAACTGCTCGGAATCAAGCGATAAAGTTTTTGTCTTATGTTCCATCGACCTTAGTGGTTTTATTCTTTACATAAATGGATTTTATTTTCGATACTTTCGTTTAATCCTTTATTTAGATATCAATGCGTGTCAATAGAAAGAGCTACCTAGCACTTATAACCAGAAAGTAGTAAATAACGTACGATTATGAAAATTTATTCTCATAATAGAAAGTCCATATATATTGATTTTACACCTAAATGGAAATTTTCCGCTCAAAGCTTTCTGGAGCATTCATCAAAGCAAAGGAATAAAATCTACACCATTCCTTATCCTAATTACTTTCTTTCCCATTCAAAATCTATTGGTTGCAAGTGAGATAAAATGATGCTTACAATAGCATCCGTGATGAATCATACATGCACATACAGATTATATTATGTCAAATATACTACGTTTAGACATTACCTTCAAGATGCTTATTATAGTGTTTTGAAGTATAAATTTATGATTTAATTTTATGCGCTGAAATATTCTGACAAATTCTTATAATTGATTAACGTGCATCATTATACACGAAATGAAGAATTCAATTAAAATCAAATAAGTATGTCTCACTCTATACTCTCTACTATATCAGTCTATAACTACACTATAACTCGCAAGCTTCGCACGAATAAAAGTTATAAATAGTGATTTAAATGTACAGCTAACAGCATAAAAAAGTTACCACCTGAGATACAACCAGCATAACTCGAGAAGGGCGAGTCTTTCAGATTCTCTGTTTTGAGCGCGCTTTTCGTCTTCCTCTTTATGCCTGGCACGTTTTGAAGGCTTTTGTGATGATATATATTTTATAAATACTCGCTAATAGTCATTACTTTTGCTGCGGTAGAAGTAGTACTGTATTATGAAATAATTAAATTCGTATTTCGTTAAATCGGCTCGAATCTCAAGCTTAATTCGCTCTTCTTCTTAAAATATTGGACAAGAATTACTTTGGCGGCTCTTAGTTCGTTCTAACATATATAATACATAACATTTTCCATCAATGCAGATTTGTAATGAAATTGGTTATTTCAGTTAATGCTCCACATGCCCGCAGGATGATCGTTTTCGCAAAGATTATGCTTAATTATGATACGATAATTAATAGAATATGAACTACTGTAAATCAGGTCAACGAAAGTAGGAAAAATAAGAAAAAAACGTATATTATAAATATAATAATGGTGTTGCAGCTTTGTGAAAAATAGTTAAGTAAGAAATACATTTAAATTGACTATCCGCGAGCCTCCATAAGGCTTATGGCAGAGAATGTGAAACATTCAACTATCTAAATAATTTAAATATTTACGCACCTTATACTATATGTAAGATGATAACAATATAAACCATCTGTCCTCGCTATTATCTCGTGGTAATATTTTCACCATCTGGCTGTGAAAATAACGATCGTTGAGAATATGGATCATGTCGTCGCGTATTTCGTCATGTAAATCACAGCTAAGGAATATCTCTAATAATTATTGTCTTTACATAGTTATATTCTTAAAAGATACCCAGCGGAGGGCTCCGATCATTTTGGACTCACTGCTATCTAACCTGTAGTCTCTTAACAAACAGCTTTATATTTTACGCGCGAGAATTTATTTTGGGTAATGAAATCAGAAGGACTAGTCGTGCAGAGTCGAGCAAAGCGCAAAAAGAATTGCATAATATACTTGTAGATATTGAATTCCTTTATTTAAACCTCCGTCAAAAATTTTAAAATGCTAAAACGATTAAGAGTTTCAACATAGAAAATAGGTATGAGCCAACAACTTTAGGCTGTTACAACTCCACTCGAAATATTCGCACGTAAACGCTCATGCATGAAAAATACATTTAAATCTATTGCTAAGGATCTCTGTGGCAAGCCCACCTTTTGGTGCTACGTCTGCTTTTAATGTTTTTGTCTACATAACGGTTAATCGGTAGCATGCATACCTTCCTTCTCAAGAAAACAAAGGGAGCTTCCCTGTGGGGGTGAGAGAGGAAAGAGAAAGGGTCTTCAATGGAGCGGTCACAGGTTACTTCCGTCTTCAATGCCTCTAATTTTCGAGGCATCGCTTAAGGGTTTTGTATGAGAGAGAGAATTGCCTGAAAATGTCATTCTTCGTCATGGATGGTGATATAAAGAAAAGTTCGTCGAAGGAGGAATATGAATGGGTTACTTCATGGAGACGATGATAGGAAAATAAACAATGGGAATACGGAATATTTTATGCTTACTAAGAAAAGAATGTTTATTCTCTTCAACTCTAAGGCATTCATCTAAAAAAATATGAAGATAATGTGGTAAACAGGCTCAGAAGTGATGTGCAGAGATCCTGGGATGTTGGCTATTTATAAGATTGAGAAAACGATTCAAGCCATTTTAAGACAAAATAATGCAGGTTAGAGGGTGACCGGAAAAATATGTTTTCAATGGTTCAGCCAGAGGGAATGTAAATTAGATCAAAGATTCGAAAAAGTTTCATTTTCCTAACATACTGAATTAGATTTTATGTGAACTTACTTCTAAAACGTACATTTGCATCCAAAATTCATAAACCATTAGCAATAGACCTATCATAGTCGAAATTATTTATTATCAATGTAAATTTATTTTGCTTCGAAAATTATTGGCATAGGGTAGGATATAATCATGTAGGCATATAAGAATATGCATACAATGTGCATACATTCATGCATACAATTAGAGCTTCCGCCAGTTGATCCCACACAAATGTCGAGCTATTCACACATTTAAATTTCTGCACGTTCAAGATATCGTAAATGTCTTCCTTATCTTTAAACCAAGAAGTTTTAAGGAAGAATAGGTGAGGCTTGGAAAGCAGCATTAAGATTCAGTAGTAATAGATTCTCCTGACATATTTCCCAAGAAAGGAAGCTTTACCCATCTTATTTAAGAGTAATCATAGGTAATAAGTACGAGATGTCAGTATTTCTAGAGCTTTATTCAGTAATGCTGATGGACTAAACTGGCCTCTCATTAAAAAAAGGAAAGGGAAAATACGAAGGCTAAATTTTAATTACTAAACAGCATTTACGGGTGTAAGGGCAACTCAGATGGATTATGCCTGATTTAGCAGTTTTCCTAAATGTAATTTCCGTAAAAATATAGCCATAGCTCAACGACTATAAGGAATGGTGGAAATAACTAAGGAAAAAGATTCATAATTTCTTACATAACGCAGTTTCACCAAGTAACGGCTTCTTCAATCAATTGGAATTAAAGGAAATTACTCAGAGAACTAAGACCAAAGAAAGCTGCATCCATTGCGAAGGAAATTGATTCCAATCCTTGGGAGGGGGTAATCTGAAGATTATTGACATTCTGGGCAGGCAGCCGTTTAGAACTAGTTCTCCTTAATGGATAAAAAAAGTTTACCTAAATATTGTGACCGGGTGTAATCGTCAAAATTACCTAAGCTATAGTAACGAGTATAATTTTATCATTGAGAATCTTCAAGGGATCTGAGAAGAGCCCATAAATGCTGTCGACGGTCTCCCAGACTGCCCATGTCTCGGACCGTCTATGCTTTCAGGAGTAGAATTAAGCATATATTAACCGTAGAAAGATCACTCCCGAAGAAATTAAGCTTCGGAGCATTCTAATTCCAAAATTACGTTCTCAATATCTACATTCAGCTTTTCAGGCTTTTTCTTCTAACCAATGATTTTCATAAACCTTCAAGATACCCTTAGAAATCAATCAACAACAAAACGGGAAAATTTAAGAAATAGCTATTTGCGAAAACTAGCGTTCCTTTGGTTCTTTTTCATTACTATCATTGAATGTATAGTGTTTTCAATCCTTTTACCCATTAAATGTTAGATCCAGTTATTAGTTTCGTAGATTTTAAGAACCTTAAAAATTAATATAAAAAAACCACCAAGAGAAAGTGAATACATTTTTTCTCTCAGTGTTGATGATAGCCAAAACGTTAAACTCATCTTGATTCACTGATAAAATTTGCTAGTCGATCTCATTTGGTTTATAAAATACAAAATAAAGATGTCATTTAAATACGCATTTAAACACATTTATAATAGTAATTACTGTAACATACACGCGATAACTTGCCCATCCTGCGTCGAGTACTAATAATTCATACTCTAGCTAAGTCTTTAATTTGGTTAGACGTCGATTAACATTGTCATGCAGACGTCACAATTCCACGGATAGCGGTCTTAACATTTTTCGTAACTAATAAAATAAAAGATGGTCTTCTTAAAATACTGAGAACTTCGAAATAAACAAATTGTAATACTCTTCGGAGTCGATTGGTGGATCAGTAAATAGCTAAAAAAGTGAGAGAAGTAACTTTTGAGAAACAAAATTTCGAGAATTTTACCATAAGGACGTCTGCCGCTGGCCTTTTACTACAGTATTTACTGTAAGCCAATGCTCTGGAACGATAAGGAATCCATGGATCCAATTTTTAGAACGGTAGTTTCATCAAGCGATTTATGATTATTTTCATTCAATCCACATCAGATAAACAGTGAGATTTCGTAAGTTATAGGCTGAAGAACATACAAAATTTCTAATCTGATGCTCTGCAGTCCCACTTTATGAGAGATTTATTTCTTCGAGTCATTCTTCTAATTGCGAGCTAAAAATTATACATATATCAGAGAAGGCTAGCGGACACATTATTTTAGATAAAATCAAAATGAATCGAGCAAATTGCAACCAGTCCTCTTCTCCCAACCAGAAAGTTTTTCCTTTCCATTCCCCTTCGCTAACAAAAGGTTTATCTTGTCCTTTTCCCCCACCTATTTCGTTTTGTCCTGTTTAACAGTTTTCCAAGAATTCTACCCTTTCACCTGCACACACACTTTTGTTCCCTCTCATTCTTTCTTCATTATCAAGGCACACGCCATATGGAGGATCGCGTATTTATGTAAATGTTGAAGATGGTGCTAGTAAACGTCAAAGCTAATTGTGAGAATTAGCTACAGTGTTGTTATAAGGATAATTTAATTTTACAAATTCTTGGATTATATAATTTATAGGAGTCACGAGAGTAAGGGGAAATGGTAATCTAGAAAAGATTATTCCTTATTTAAATCAATCAAATGAGCTTTAACTTTGGGGAACTCCATAGGTAACTAAGCACAAGGAAATAAATAACTTTGTCAAAGTTACACGACTTTTTGTGTGGAAGATGTGGAACTTTTATTTCCTTGTGTTTATTTATTAGTTATTTCTCTTCATGATAGAACGCTTTTCAATTGGGAAAGTTGAACGAAAGGGTTGTAAAAGCAATCAAATTAAATTATAATAATCCACCGAATTATGCACATATCTTATGTATAAAAATTCAGCCTGCATATGTTTGTGCCCGCAAAACTCAAAAATCACTTGGTCGATTGACTTGAAATTTTTATAGAACATTGCATTCAAATATATATATACGAAAGTGTTTATATTGTAAAAAATGGCGACACTTCGTCCTTGCTTCGATCCCAGACGAGTCAAAGCATTTCCGTAAGAAATGCACGTAAAGTTCATTTTTGTCGCTGCATGCTTCATTTACTTTGCAAAATTAAATTAAAAATAATAGTCATACGAGATTGAGACAAGAACCAATAGCAGAGTAAATGAATAGAAAACCTTATTTTGGTCGTTTATTGTTGTTTCCGAATTGAATTTTCGAGATTTTTTACGGAATACAAGAAATGCTTTGTGAGTATAAACAGCCGGTCCCCCTGACGACAAATGCCATTGTTGAAACCGAGATCCTGCTTTTTGGCCTATTTGAAATTAAGAAGAAGAGAATAGTTGCTGGTTTTGTTCACATTGATGAGCATAATCAATCGTTGGAAGTGATTTAAACGATCGATTTTCGAAAAACGAGATGTGAGTTAATTTGATACCGAATGTTGTATTCAGTTAAATTCATTTGTATCGTTTTGGAAATGATTTAATCATCTGTTATCGAAAATTAAAGTGAGAGTGACTTTGAATGCTGCATTCAATTCGATTCATTTCTTTAGTTATCTTCCAGTTGATCGTCGTCAAATTCAATCGTACGCGTTACCACATCAAATGTTGCGGCAGATAATGGATAGTAGTAAATGATTTTTATATAAATAACGAAAATTCTCCATCCAAACGCGAGAGCCGAGCTAGCGTAACGTACCATGTTCTCCATCTTTCTTTTTTCTCCCTCCCTTTTCGAGAGAAAGGCTCGCCGGCCCGAAATTTGGACTTAGAATATCTTGGTGGGTCAGGGGTGGTAACTTTTTTTTGCTGTTAGCTGTACATATTTAAATCGAAAACCTTATGTACTGAAGGTCTCCTTTTATGTTAGATGTATGAGAGAAAAATGCTATCAGATACGTCGTGAAGGAAAAATGAGGCTTTAATTTTGAACTGCGTTATTTATAATCGGATTAATTACGCTTGGTCGTATCCTTTTATTAGTCCAGTTGAGCATTAACTTTAACTAAAATTCAAACAAAGCTCCGTGAAGGAAGCACTTGACTGGATCATAAGAAGTATACATAGAACGGCCTTGGTTTCATAACAACGCTTTTTCATCAGGTGGATCTATACCTTGCTATAAATCTAATTAGTTCTATGTATTTATGTTCTTGTGGTTTAATAATCAGTGTCTATTATGTAGTTTCTTTGTGTTAGTAATCACTACATGTTAGACCTGATTATAAGATGAAGTAAAAAATAGCACTCAAACTCAGATCTATAGCTTCCCATGCTATTCTTCACCAGTTTATCCTTGGGACTTTCAAATGCATACTTATTAAGTTAAATCGGTATAAAGTTCAAAATCCTCAGTAATAGGTGGAAAAGCGTCATATGGAATGAAGATAATCCTTCTACTCTAGTTGTACTCCAATTGAATTTGTTGTTGTTATTTTTCTGGAAAATATATAAGGGTCATTCCACGCCAATTCGACCAGGAAATCGGCAAAATTGACGATTGATTTTGACCAAATTTGGAAGATCGCTTTAATTTGATGACAAAATGAAAACCCCCAAGCCGTTTTGTAATTAACGTAATTGCTTACGAAATATTGCAATCTATAAAAATTGAAATTTTACAAAAGTGCCTTCGCATTCGAGGCCATATCTCCGGTAATATAGAAGCTAAAAATACACACAAAGCTTAATTTAAAGGTCTTGTGATATGATATGATTATCTTTTCTAACACAAGATCTTTAAATTAAGCTTTGCTGTGTATTTTTAGCTTCTATATTACCGGAGATATGGCCTCGAATGCGAAGGCACTTTTGTAAAATTTCAATTTTTAATGATTTCAATATTTCGTAAACAATTGCGTTAATTACAAAACGGCTTAAAGATTTTCATTTTGTCATCAAATTAAAGCGATCTGCCAAATTTGGTTAAAATCGGTCACCTCAAGGGACATCACCTTGTCGAATTGGCGTGGAATGACCCATAACAATTATCTTCATTTTATGTCTAATTGTAAGTTATAACCTTTTCCTCGTCCCTCAGAAGGGAAAACAGTCATGCCACTATTTTTTACCTCTGGTTATCATTAGGATCTTTTGTATAACCTTTTCCCTTACAAACAAAACGTTAACCGAGAGGTACATATTTTGTATGCCGAAGCTTTTTTATTCGCGATCGATTTTTTCAAAGGTGTTGTGAGAGGGGTAACAGTAAAGCATTCGAGTCAATCCAAACGTAGTTCTCTCGACCTCCCGAAATGGTTTTTTCGAGTGGCCGTTTTCGTGAATGAGGTCCAAACACCGATTCGAATTGCTATCTTTTTGATGCCTCATATGCGGCACGATATACGATTTCACGTACGAAGGGCGGTAAAAATTTTTATTCGCTCACGGCGCGATATCGGGGATACCGCGCGGATGACGCAAGTAAAGGTGGTTCAACAAAATGAATCTCAATCAGCTTTCACAAGATGGCCGCTGCACTTTCTCTCCTATCTCCATTACCTAAAGGCCTTTCTCCGCCATTTTTCGCACCGGCCGTTATCTCGTTAGTGTCTCGTCATAACACGGCTAATCTGCAGAAGCAAACAGAACGGCAATGAACTTTACGTGGGTTACGAGTCGTGTATTGGACTCATACGGCAATTCTCAGGATATAGGTTTTATAGCCTGTATACGATACAAGCTTACCTTTTAAAATTATTTTTTTACAAGTGATTTGAATCATACGGCAATCCTCGGAACATAGGTTTTATAGCTGGTATACGATACGATTTTAGCTGTTAAAATGCTTTGTCATTCGCGAAGTGAATTGAATCATACGGGTATCTTCGGATTATAGGTTTTATAGCTTGTATACGATGCAAGCCTAGCTCTTGAAATGCTCTGTCATACACCAATTGATTTGAATCATACGACAATCTTCGGATTGTAGGTTTTATAGCTTGTATACGATACGATTTTACCATAAAAATGCTTTTTTCATACGTTAAGTGATTTGAATCATACGGCAATCTTTAGAATATAGATTTTTATAGCCTGTACTTATACAAGCTCGGATTTTAAGAAGCTTTATTCAAACACCAAGTGGCTCATGCATGGAGTTGTTTTTATAGCCTATGCACGATACCAACGTAGCTTTAGGAATATTTTTTATACGCCAACTGATTTGAATCGTACAAATGTCTTCGGGGTACAAGGTGTACGCTGAGCGCGATACGAGTATAACCTCAGAAATGCTTTTTCATACGCTAAGTACCTCATACATAATGGTATCTATTTGGATTTTGGGTAGCATCGAGCGATGACCTAAAGATATTTACTTTTCCGCAACAGGTTTGATCTCTAATTGAACTATAGAGCAGCAGGTAACCCAGCATCAGGTTTTAATCTGGACCAAAATGTTCTGAAAAATGTTCTTTATATCAGTTTTCGTCTCTTTTAACCTTTTTATGAAGAAACTGCGAGTCAAACACTCTACTTAGTCTTTGAACATCATTGATGTTCAGGTTTAAACCATTTATCATTACTCAATCTTCAATAAACGAATTTGGAAACTTTTGGCCCATTTTAACGTAGATGCTCCTCATCCATATATGCATACATAATTATCTTCTAAAAATATTATTTTGTCGGT
Organism: Sympetrum striolatum; assembly: GCA_947579665.1. Lineage (NCBI taxonomy): Eukaryota > Metazoa > Arthropoda > Insecta > Odonata > Libellulidae > Sympetrum > Sympetrum striolatum. The sequence goes on along the minus strand of OX388350.1, from coordinate 38,568,792 downwards.
TAAAACAATATTTTTTACGCACTGTAAATGGCTTCACCCTTGTCTGAATTGATTCGACGATATCTTAGATATTTTTACATATTAATGTTCGTTCGTAGATTTCCGTGGCGTTCAGGTATATTATTCATGGTTTCGGGTTCTCTTTCACGTTTATTGTCTTAGTTGGACGACGTTTCGACCGTATTCCAGCAGTCATCTTGAGGTCACATGCATTCAAAATTCGGCATTCGACATTCGGCATTCGACATTCGGCATTCGACCTGAAGACGACTGCTGTAATGAAGTCGAAACGTCGTCCAACTAAGACAATAAACATGGAAGAGAACCCGAAACCATGAATAATATATTAATGTTCTTTTTCGTAAGCAATCAGGATACAGTTTCTTAAATGATAATGCAAATTAATACTCTTGGTCGTCGAGATAAAAGGCAACTGAAAACAATTAAGAGGAACTAAGGGACTTAAAAAAGTGCTTAAGAAGGTTGTTGATATCTTCTACCCCTCAAGATGATAGCACGGCAATTTGAGTGTACACAAATTGGGAATTTCTTAAAAGGTCAGTAATGCGAGATTTTCCCGTATATTCTTAACGGGTCGCAACGTGGGTATGTTATACCAACAAAGACCGCTTTCGAAGAACTTTTGAACTTTAACTACACCTCTAACTTTTACTATGCATAGACGGAACTAATATTAAATATCTCTTCTCAAGCAACAACTCATTTTAAAAATATCCTAAGAGAGGTTAATTTGAAATAATTTACCGCAACTCAAAATGAGGTATTTTTTAACAATTACGGAAAATCCCAAATTATTTCAGTATAAAGTTCCCGATCCTCTTCCGCCTTCTTCTTTCAGTCTTACTTAATTATCCACCTTAAATTATATAAAAATGTACCAATTTCCCTTCTTCAGAGCTCATCAAGTTAAACGATTTCATCCTCATGTTTTCGTTTCTCCGAGTAATTAATTTTCTCGGAAATAGTCCGCTCCGAGAAATAAAGCAATATCCGAGATAAAGTTATTAATTTCGAGCAAATTAACGCGGAATAAATTAGAAAACTTCGTTTCGCATCGCTTATCCCCGCTGATCCCGTTCCCATTGATATTTTCTCAAGACCCTGCGATGATCTCCGATCCCCCGAAGTTTCTCATTTGATTTTTGATGTAACTAAGTTGGAGCCCTCTCTCTCTCTCTCCTCTGGAAGTTGAATTTGATATGCGAACCGTGGAAGTCTTCTGAGGAAAATTGTTGAGATTGAAGGGAGAATTATATCAAAAACGTGAAATATAATGGCCTCCGCCGTTTTCTCAAAACAAGAGACTGTTCTTCTGCTTGTTTGCGTTCATTAGTTTCTTCTCGTTCCACCCGAAGTAGCACGGCTATAACGAATGATTCTGCGCAGCATGGTTTTCCGCTCACTTCTTCGTTAAGTACTTTTTGTTACATTTTGTTCGCAAAATTTCCGGGAAGATGAAAGTCAGCAGGAACTAAGAACCTCAAAGATCTTTATCGACGTCGGAAACCTTAGACGAAAAAACTATTTGAAAAGGTCCACTATCTTATAAATTTTTAAATATTACCATTATTATTATTTATATATTCAGGAATCCCCCGATTATATCAAGTCTGTTTATTAATTAATTATTTAATAATTAAAGAAGCAAGTAGAGTTTCCTCTGATGGCAATCATTGTCTATGAACAACGTAAATCAAACAGATATGCCAATAATAAGATATACATACACACACTTATTCAAACAGATATCTCCCCGGTACTTCTACCAAAATGTATCCTCTAAACACACAGACCACATTTCACGGTTTAAAATGTTACTTTCTAGGCCAAATTATCACCTTATCGTTTTCACATCCTCACATTTAAAATTATCCAAATAATACTAAACAACGATATCCAATCCACGATTTAATGCGAGCGATCTCTGACAAAAACGACTAACACAAGCACTCTAACCTATGCCCTACACAATTCCCTAGCCCGGAAAAACCTAGTTAGCCTGGACTCGAACCGGGATATTCGTTTAAGAAAGCTAGCTCGCTAACCACTTCACCTGCGAAGTTGGTAAATATCATCTTCTCTAGGTTTACAAACTAGAAAATTATTTTCTTATCTAATTTTCATGTTACGTTCAAATATCTGTTTTATTTTACTACAAGGTCAAGAATGCAAGTTCAGCGTGAATACAATTTCATAGACGCACTTAAACTAATCCTTATTATAGTCAGAGAAAAATGTCTAATGATGAATCGTCATAAGTTAACAATTTAGAATAACCAACTTTACGAATACGCAAATTCTGTGGTGTATTGCATGTGTAGGAAAAGAACAGTTAATAGCAATGTAAAATAGGAACAACAAAATAAGTTTACATTAGATTTTAAAATATCCAGAAATCCGTGGTTTTGAAGGCTAAAAACAGTATGGTTGAGCTCCCGAATGGCCAATTGAGCTACGCTTTCGGCTTCTGTGAAAGCAGACCCGGGTTCTATTCCTAGAGGGAGCCATTGTGGGGAAATGGCATAAGCAGTCGAAGAACTTACAGGAAACAACAACGCAATTGTGTAAAAATTCCAACTAGTGGGAGTTGGAAGTCTCCGTGGCTTTGCAAGGTTCATTAACCCTGTACTTATTTCGGTGTCTAAGCTATCATCTTCAATAAACAAAGGCAAATCAGTATTGCGGTACTATTGGACCTCCATTGAAACAGAATAATTTTGTTTTCGTTTACGTCGAAAAAAATTGTTCCTCTTTGAATTAAAATTTTATAAAGATCGGTAATATTTAACTTAATTTATCTTTGTAATTTATCTATGTAAAATTAAATGCATAAATGAATATACGTTAACAATATCTGCATCAGATGCAATTAACCCATCTCATACCGTGTCCTCGATACTGTAACCAGTAATCGCTCTACTTACTTTTAAACACTGTTTTCATTGTCCGACTTAATCACACAAACACATTGGAGTGGACATGTTCTTATTCGACGGAATCCGTATTGCAACTCTTCGAAATGGAATAAAGACGAAGGAGGGAGAGTTTCGAGAGCAATCGACCGTAGCGGGAGATTTTTCGAATGCGTTCCACGAAGCCGTTCCTTCCTCCCCTTCGTCGATGATGGGAATTTAATTTAAAGGGATTAGATTAAAACCTCCGCCGCCCATTCACAAGGCCCTTCCGAGAATGCTCAGCGCCGAATGCATCGGAGGTAATGTTTTTAGGAGACGAGTGAACCGTGACCGCAATCGCTTATCTATGCAGAAACGACTCAGCCTTTAGTAGTAGTTTTACTACTCGGATTTACTCCGATGAAAAGAGATGCGGAAATCGTCAAAATTTCCTTCGTTTCGCCCCAGAAAGAGTTTTTGCGCCAGATTTGAGTTAATACTGAGGATTTTAGGAAAACTGAGAGAATAACTGAGAGGATTTTAGGAAAACAAAGGCGCTTTTTGAATTAAGGAACGATTTCGCAATGAATTCTATTGTGAAGCGTGTTGCTTTGCCGTAAATCTCGTAGTAGTCTCCCACCGAAGGAGGAGTTGTTTATTCATAACTTCCTTTTTTGTTTTCCGCTTCGTAATTTACGCCTATGTGCCCCCAGTAATAAAACACGTCGCTTTCTTTTTGCTATCGATCTCACGCTCGAAAGTTATGGGGAATAATGAGCTATTTTATGAAGAAGCTGTTGTAAGGAGTTTCATTGGTTGTATGATAAGAATGGTTATTTGAGCACGGCTCTAAGTGTACTTTGCAATAGCAATTCGTTTTCTGAGAAATTATCCTCAAGCTTTGGGAAAGAATTAATTTTATTTCTATGAATTCTTTAACATTTTAGATTCACATTTCTATTTTGCGGCTTTTTGTAAACATTTATTCATTGATGGATGGCTTTCGAAGAGAAGCAATTTTTTGTCTAACTTTAGTATCAGTATAGTACATTAGTATCCAAAAGCTCAAATTGTTTTCAACCATAATTTAGAATCCTAAAATATTCATTTACACTTCTGTAATGTAATTAGTTACACTTATTACGCTCTATATCAAATATGATGAAAGTACTTAAAGTATGACAGAAAAATACGTGTTTGATAACTAGTTTCCAGTGTTTATGTAATTGTAAGCTATGAATAATAGCTATAGCTGATCCGTACAATTAATTCAATAGCAAAGGACCCCAAATTTACTAGTACTCCCAGTGCAAGCTGAAATTTCAAAATGGAACTAACTAAACTAAATTAATTTTTTTTCTAAATACTATGCTATACACCGCTGCTTCCCTGCCTGATGTTGTTTGCTAAATTATTACTAGTAACTAAAACTTCGAGGAGTTGCAAGCAACACACTTCTTAGCGTTATTTTGAAATTTAACTGAATTAGGAAAATTTTAATTTTTGGAGAGAATATTTTAGTATGATCGCTGCAACGTCCCACCAAGCTACACAATATATCTTGCAATACGCTGCCAAGAGCTAGTTAAGAGGAATGAGAGAGAGGTTGATTGCCCTTGCTTTCTTCACAAAACCAGAATGTAGTGCGCGGAGCATGTACGATACATGTCCAAGTGAAGCACAAAGACTCTACGAGTAACTGTTTTCTTGGCATTCCATAAGGAGAAGCCTTAATTGGTGCCCTTATTTAGTTACATTCGTACCTCAGTAGCTTTCACATCGTCATGAAATGAAAATCATTCAATTCACCAAGGTATGGTAGCAGGAACAACTTTACCGTACACAATAGTAGGGGAATGTGGGGTACTACGGAATACTTCATTTTCTCAGATATTTTTGGGGTATTAGGAAAGTAAAAAGTTGCAATATTATGGCATGAAAAACATTATTACAATGTTAGCTTTGTAAAAAGTCATATATTCGGTATTGCACATTTAGCATTTTTATATTATTAATGGTTTTTCAAGGAAGTGTGAACTTCCCTATTTTGCCCTAGGGGTAGGGCAAAACGGGATTGTATGTTACAATAGTGACAAATTATTATGGACTTAAAAATCAACTTGACAAACTTAAAAACATTAAAAGATAATTTAGGTTGAGCATGAAAAACGCAGGTTATTCACATAATACACTTATGTGGACGGCCTAATCCTCTTTACTATCTATTACCGTATACCTATTGTGCGACCACTGATAGCAACTGAAAAATCTTATCCAGCCCTCCGCTGAATACTCAGGACTGTAAAGGTAGTCGTCATCTTCTCCACTGTCACAAGAAAATGAAGGTTTAGTTACCCCGTTCTGCCCCACAACCTCAGTTTTAGGTTAACCAATTCTATCGCTGTATCTATAGTATTCTAGCCCAATAAACATTGTCAATACAGAAATGTAGATTGAAATTCATCTAACAGGCCGCTATAAGTAATGCTTAAGTATTAAAACGAATTACTACTTACATGCATCAGGAATAGTTGCCCAAAATTACAAAACGATCACTGAAAATTCGACGTAGTGTTCTGAATCGCAAAGGAGCACGGAATGATAAAAATTGCTTGCACACTTGTCTGACATGTCAATCCGATGTAATTGAGTATTTTTTCTTATTTAATAGCACTAATTGGGCTGAAAAACCACAGTATCCCGTTAAGCCACACAGTCCCGTTCTGTTCCACGTTCACCTATATTCTTTCTGTGGTCGGTACATGTTGAAAGATTCAAAAGATGGATTCATGCGTTGGAATTTCATCGAAAAACACGCAGAAATGTTCCCATTGGAAACGCGTACGCCCGGTACATATTTCAAGCTTGAATCGATGTGAAAATAACAGGGAAATCGAATACGACTAAATCTCGCCGCGAATAAAAGTTAGAGAAACAAGAATGACCCACAATAACGGATTCCAGCGAGTTGATTACATTCCGAATTCCACGTCATCGAGCATTCTTTTGTCGCAGAAAGAAGAATCAAAACGCATACATGAAAACGCTCTCGAAAATTTAGCGCGCGTCCGTCAATTACAATCCTAAACCATTTCGGTCGTTAAAGTTTTACGACGAGTCGAACTCGCAGGAGCAGGACAAAAGGAGAATAAACAATTTGGAGCGCGGGATGGACGGGGAGCTCGATAAATTTCGCAGCGCATGCATTTGAATCTCTCTCTCCATCGGGCTTTTGATCTGCCCAAGATGACGGATACGAAAATTTCCGCTCCACTTGCAAATAAAACATCCGACATTTGGAGCCTCTCAGTGCAGTTGTTAAAATCCGTTTCGCGAAAATTATTTTATCATCATTTATCCTGTTTCTACTGAATATATTATATATATTCAATATCGTATACCTCCATCGAAAAGGTAAAGCAAGTTTACGTTTTGTTATTCGCAGAATAAAAAAAGTTATTCATTGTGGTTTTTTTAAGTGCTTCCAATTCTTATACATTTACTATCATTCTGTCATCGGTGTTCAATCTCGGTTGTTTCAGAGTGATATAAAATACATTTTGGTTGCGTTTGATCGTTGTTTCCGATATCTATTTTTCCCTTTCTGAAAATGTCTCCTTAAACGTGATGCTGCTTATCCTAATGCTATCTTCGAATATACATTTTATAATCCTTAAACAGATGTTGTCTTCATCGAAGAATTGTTCATTCTAATATTTAGGTAACTTTGCAGATTTTATTATAACTTTATTTTGTTTGTTTATTGGTTTGGAAATGATGATAGCCTGACATTTGCTATCTACCTAAAATTATGAGGCATGTGTTACGATAAAGCCTGTAACAAAAGTATCTATTAATTTTAATTTTTCCCCGCTGAGAATCAACGGGCACTTCAGCTAGTATTATATATTATTATATATTCGTAGTTCTTTGTAGCTCATCGATCATTGCCCTTTATGTATTTATTATTCTGTTTATCTTTCTCTTATAATATAATTACGTATAATTTTTTCTATTGGTTAAAAGTGTTTCGACATTTCAGGTCGTTTTGCACATGTGCTCGCACCGGGAATATAACCCGGGACCGCTTTCTCTGAAGCCGAATTCATAGCCCACTTGGCTATCCAGGAGTCCGAGTATATATAGCATTCGTTTTGTCGCAGCTTTTTCAGATCCTAATACCTTATCATTTCCATGCTTAGATTTTTATAATCTCTAACCATTAATGACGATTTCACCGATGCCTAGGATCTCTTAACTCATTTCTTTTTGGAATAAATCAAGGCAATTTTGTAGTAGTCCCACGTTTTATATTTTAAAAACAAGATGGCTTCGACTAATTCATAGTCCTCATCAAATAGAGTAAACATATTTAATTGAAGCCCTTCTCAAATTTGGGCAGCTTAATAAGTTTGTACTTGGGATCCTCAGTGACATACTCTTTCAAATTTTTATAGAGGCACGGATTCTTTCTTTTAAAAATGTACTTGATATCTAGTGATTCAAAGTAATAATGTTTTATACACTTTTATTTCTCGTGTAAATCTACCGATTGCTCATTGTAAGTATAGCTCACATTGTAAAACTATTATTGTACTAATATAAACTTCTCCTAATGCTGCGTAAATTGTTACTTTTACAGTTATAGTGTCTCACTTGTTCCACGAATTACTTAAAGCTTTAGGCTCAGTGAGGGAAGCTTAAGTTAAACTACCTCACTTGCCAAGTAAGTCCTATTCCCCTACTCTTCGTATCAAATGGTTGACAGGGTAAGGTTTCAGCCGGTTCTCGAGCTAAATACTTAATGGAAAAACATATAAGTCAGTATTTTTTCTTTGTTTTCCGACTGAATTTTAAAAATTTCAAACCAATATATTTCTATGTATTTGGAAACAAAATAAATAGCGTTTTCTGTTACGTTACACCAAACGGAGACGAGTGATATTATACTTGCACTTCGGGCCTATCATGGGTTGAATCGTCCTCTGCCTTAGGCAGTTCAGCTACGACGCTCCTATGGGAGTGTAGATCTTCTTTTCATCCGGATTTTCTTATTTTTTGTATTTAAATCCTTAAATAGATCATTAGCAAAATCTATTTCAGTTCCAAAGACATATTTTGCTGTAAATGTGCTTTGAAATGTAGAAATGCATAGGATATTGTGTATTTTGAATTGGACCTCTTTTCGTATTTTGAATTGCAACGTACCTTGTTATTGTTTTCTCTCCATTCTGAGTTTTTCGTCGTAATTATTCTAAAAGTACACCGTAAACTATTCAGCATTGCCTGTTTACAGAAGAATTCAATGTTCCACCTGTTTTTAAGCAAATATTGGCCTCCTGGAAAATAATGTCCCGCTGAATCGCAAATTCCGTTGATTTATTCAATACCTTTTGTTCAAGACTTTGAATTTCTGCCCATATTTCTTCATTTCTCGATTGGTTACCATTTGTCAATACTAAAATAGACTTACCTTCTGGTATTCTTGGCTCCAAGTCATCATTGACCTCATTTCCTTCCACGAGCTCTATTAGGAGATTCATTCCACGTAAATGCCTCGAATACAATTCTCTTTAGGTTCCACTTTGTGCCTGGAGTCTCTGATTTATCTCTCTATTTTTGTTTTGGCTTTTCCTTTGACGTTTTAGAATGTTTCGAGTCCTAATTGGTTTTCCTTTGAATAGAACTGATCATCTATGAATATCCCGTGATATTTAGTTCTCAATCGGTCTTAGATCAATGTTTATCTTTCGTGCATCAATATTTATCTATTCGATTATTTATCTGCCTTTTCTGAGAATTCCCATAGACCTTTTTATATAACTCTGGGATCATTTCTATAAAAGGATTCGTACTTTTTTGATGCTCTTCCATTCGTGGAATCTCTTCAATACTTTAATTTTCGTTCAAGGTGTATGTATAGAGAAACTTCTGTTTTCTATAGTGATCCTCGATAACTATGATAGTCTTTAAAGATAACCAGACGAACTTTTCTATGCTTAACATTCCATTACTAATAGTACGCACAAAAAAGTATGACGATTGTAAATATATAAGAATAATGGATAGAATACTTCTATCTTCATCACAGAATATTTTGTGTTGAAGGGTACCTTGATTTTGTCCATTTTGGTTATCATTTGTTAGAAAAGTAGATTATATTCTCTTTTAAATATCATTTAGATGTAAATAAAGAGCAACCGAGCTACGATAAAAAAGAATGACTTTAGCTAACAATTTAAGGAATATTCTATCAAATGCTTCCTCTGTTATATAAATAAGCAAGGAAGATAGGAATACTTCTATCTTTACCACACAATATTTCTTATTGTATGACCATGATTACGAACCATTACGTCATTACCAGATGTATTTTTAGATTATATTCCAGTGTAAATAGCAATCAGAGATTGAGGAATAAAGAGCAGCCCTAGCTACAATTGGAAATCATGAACTTCATTTGAAATTTTCAGTAATAATCTATCATAATGTTTCCTCTATCACTAATAAGCTTGACACCCTTTTCCTGCGTCAGTTTTGAGTTAAATTTGAACCAAAAATATCGATTGTAATGAATGCAGTATATTTGTAATACTCCCTGAGTTGTGCTATTTTCTTCTCAATCTGGGTCCTGCTTTCAATTATTAACTGGAAAATTCAACTGATACATCCATCAAAATTTCATGGACGATAATATCCAATTAATTAAATAAATTAATTAGTCTCCTTGTAAACGAAAAATATCCATGCTCACGAATATCTTTTAAATTGCCATCTAAATGCTTACTTTTGCGGAATTGTTTGTGTTGATAGCGAAACCAATTAATATATTAATGGTTTTATCAAATTTTCTCTTTACCCCTTTTTCTTTTGCCTACCGTGATTCGCAATGATTTTCCCTGTGTACTTTTCTTTTCGAGGATGACATAAATTCCGATATTTTATTAATTTGATCTGAATGTTTGGCAAAACATTTAAAGGCCTCATATTAGTTTTTTATGATTCCTGAGGAAATTAATTTAGAAATCGGTTATGTATTGAAGCTGAATTATCAATAAATTGCGTTTCGTTTTTCATCAAAATAAAATCGGTTTTTCTTCTCGACTTTGTTTCGGAACTCATGAAATCATTTCATATTATATTTACTCATTAAAATATGCATTAAATAATTCGGAGGGAAATCTGCCGCTGCCTCATTCTTTGTCAAAGATACAATTTTATGTAGTTAGGAATGTAAAGATGTGGAACTGTTCATAAGTCTTAAAAAGTTACACAAGTTTACATAAGAATTCCTTAGATGACATTATATTGCTCAGCAACAATTTTGTACGCTGATTGTATTAAAATCATGAAACAGTGCAACCGTCATACAAAGGAAAAACAAATATTTTTATTGCAATGTAATAAAACAGCGAAACTCACTAACATAATCCAAATGAGAGTGGAGATATAAGTCACATTATCAATCGAAGTCATTTGTCCTTCACACTTAATTCCTTCAAACTCTTAGTTCACGCTCTTTTACTGAAAGCAATTCTCCGATACGCTTTTCTGGTTTAATATTATTCCTTATGTATTCCTTCCGTTTGAGATCGTTTCAAAAATTTCATGACTTTGAAACACCTGAGTTCAACAGTCGGACAGCGGCTTTGCTACTGCGACTCGGTGTACCACATTACATATTATATACTTCCGTTTTATTTTCACATCCTGTTATTTTGTATATATATCTATTTGTTTTTAATCGTATTTAACGAATGGGTGTTCTAGGAAGTTTGAATCTGTTTAATTATAAGTACACGGAGCGACAAAAAGAAGTGCGACGCATTAAATAAACGATCGGTATAAGAGAGATTAATGTTAAAGATTTATTGTAATTCAAAGAAAGAGTTAAAGCATACCTAAAATTGAGATACCAATTGAAATGGTACCCGTAAATAACCAGTTATTTCTTTTTGTTAAACATTATAAGTAAAAAAGTAAGTTATTAAATACATTATAGTAAAAAAGCAAAGAAAACGTCTTTGTAAAATAAACAGAACTTCTTGAACAGTTCCGAAAGTAAAAAGTAACGCTTTCTGAGCAACAGTATTTTAAAGGAGGTTTCTCGAGAAAAAATACGTTACAATCATGAAGAAAAATGTATATTATTATTACCTTAAGAAGTAGTTGCTACAATAGTGTGAGAATCAATATATTATATATGCCTCGGAGATCCCGGTGCAGTAAAGAAGGATTGCTAACAAATATTCCTTTCCTCACTAGGAACCATAAAGTTCTCAGTTATTCCTCAACATAGTATCACAGAGATACTACAGCCCGCACTGATTTCATTCTAATATATTTCTGTTTACCTGGGAAGCTCATGGAAAATCTTGGGCATAAATTCCCCGCGCGTGCGTGCTGAAGAAGGGGCGCATGAGAATTCATATCGTCGCGGCGTAATAGATTTCGGAAAAACACGGCAAAGAAACGAACGTGACAAGGCATCGCGTCGCTGGCAGCGGTCATTAATTGCGAACAGCTCGGAGCGGCATAAATTTTTCACGGCTTGAAATATCTGATGAGCTGCGTAAATGTTTTAACAACGCATTTTTTACGCCCCGCGTAATTTATTCTCGTGCTCTTTTGGGCAGGGTGTGGTCACGGAAGCGCAGAATGCGATAGTGGTTGGCCTCGCCTCGGGAGCATTTAACAGACAAATGAGGAGCGGCTTGATTTTCGCTCCCGGCCGAATTTTTCCCATTAGAGTAGCAAACTTTTTTCGCATTTTCGTGGGGCAACACGCAGTGGAATTCCACCACGGTGCATCCGAGGTCTTCGGTTCATTTATTTATGTTCATAGGCTGCTTTTCAGAAATGTACGCTTTTGAAAAATCATACTTCATTACGTGGTGTAACAATGCATGTTTGAAATACCTTGCTTTACCCTACATCACGTTGCATATACAAAATTTGCGTGAGTTTTTTAATTAAATGAGCTGCAGGCCCATTAGGTCGACCTTTCCACCCACAATAAATCGATATACAGAGAACGGAAGAATAATAAAGAATGAATTTCTCGTTAAAATATTTATTAAATATTAAAGTAAATTACGAAAGATTACTGCTCACTGTTAATTTATATGCCTTGCTTTAGTTTGCATCGCATGACACATACAGGAGCTATCGAGCTTTTTAATTAAATGAGCTAAATCAGGTTGACTTTCCTACTCACAATCGATCGATCTTCCTCAAACGAAAGAATTTAAAAAAATTGATGTCTCATTGAACATTTATTAAGCGCATCAATGTGGCCATGAGTTTAGAGTATTAATCAATAAAATCAGGGAAAATTGCCAAATTGTACATATTTCGTTACATAGTTAACATAAATCTATGAAATCTCGTAACAAATTCTAATAAAAATGTTAGTAAATAGTAAAAAATGTTTATTATATATAGTTACATATATATAATAATACGTGGCTATAATACTTTACTGCCACACTTTCAGTTTATACCAGCTGTGGTTTCATTGGACTTACCTATGCGTCCTCAATAAATTGATCGGACGGGGAAAATTAATACTTGCATTCTTATTTAAGCGTATATTAAACATATCTAACTTAGCAATGACAATAAAAAATGATTTAATATTACCTGGATGAATATAAAAATCACAAGCATAAACGTTCCATAACAAGTTTTATAGTAAGTATTTTATTTTAATGAAAAATGAAAAAATTAGATAAATTTGCAGGTATTGATATAAACTTAGTTACTACTATATTATTTTTTAAATTTATGATGAAACATCGGTATTACAGAAAACTCCCGTTTATCCGAATCGCGTTTATCCGATATCCGCTTTATCCGATATCCGCTTTATCCGAACAAACTTTCCCGAATGCACCTACCCCACCCCCACCCACCGAATACCATCGCGACCCAATATTATTCAAAAGAGTTGATAATAAAATTAAAACTCCTGTTTTTTCCCCACTGCCAAATAAGGCGGATTTTTTCTGTAAGAATGCAAAATAAACGAGCTTTGTTATTCAGCATTTAAAAACTTTGGGTTTACAATCATACTTTGGCGCCTTTTTAACTTGTCAACACAAATTTTTCAGTCAAAAACATGCTGGCTTATTCACAACTATATCAATAGCATTTTACATACGCACGTTTTACGATCATATTTCGCGGTATTGACGCAATTTGGTGTGTTTCACGCGGGACTTCAGTTTATCTGGAATTTTTGTTATCCGAACCGGCCGCCGTCCCGATCAATTCGGATAAACTGGAGTTGACTGTACTTGCTTTGTTTTCTTATGATTCCATAACATTTAGGATAACTTTTCTCAGGATATGTATTCCGGTGTCTTTGGTAAAAGAGCATCCTGCAGGTTATGCAACGCATGGCCATGGATGTTTTGCCGGTTGCCAAACTGCGAGGCTGAAATATGAATACGTTATTTACATTGTGTGTATCCTGTAGCTTATGCATTGGATATGCACCACTGTCTTTTTTATATTGCCTAACTGTAAGGATGTAAAGTGAACTTGGGAATTAAATATAGTGGCGACTGGGACTTGATCCCAGAAAAATAAACACAGCTGTGTCACTATAACAGAGTTAAAAATCTCCTAAAAGTCGACAACTGAATGTTCTCATCAACTCCCGAAGATGGCAACTTAGTTGCCAGAGTGTTCGAATCGAGTATAATATGCCCGCATTACCACAGTCACGAAGATCCCTAACCCCCGCGGTTTGGGGCGGATTACTAACAAACAACGGCCCTTGAAGCTTTTAACTCTATTATTATTAGTATACATATCACTACACGTAGGTGCAGGACTTGGTGGCAGTGGTGTATAATACAATATAGAAATATAATATACGTTTTATAAATAGTTATAATTTTAAAAAATTACAAAGTGAATGATCTCTTGTATTGAGAAAAACATTCGTCCGCCTGGCATTTGTCCTAGAACCATCCGAAAACCTCAATTAGGCAGTAATCATAAAACTTACATTGGAATAAAATAAACCTTATAAAACAATCAACCAGTACTCTTAACAATTAGGAACAATTATTTTTGTCAAAACATACAACCAACTTACATAACTTTAACAAAAACATCTCTTTTCTCTAACAAACGTTCTACAAATTTGCAAAATACTCCCAGGCAAGGTGTTTCAATGTTCAATTAATCTATTACAAAATGAGTTTTTTTTAACATTATTGAGGGAGGGAGGATTTAATTTATGTATTATGTATCCGCTAGCAGGAGAAACCCTTTTTCAAATTTATCATTACCTTCGGGCAGTATTTGTCTGTAGAAGTTGATAACAAAGGACTATGATGTGTATAGGGAGTGGGAATCATAAGTAAGCATTTGAAATAAACGAGGCTGTTAGCAGGGGTAACCAAAAAGGGAATAGTATGCTACATGTGATTTTATGAATGCTATGCTATCTCAGTCCTCCCGTCGGTGTTTCAGAAATTTTCAAATTAGCATCCTACCATTCGCAATGTTAATCTCGCCATTCATTCTCGCTACTTCGTGGTTGCATCTCGCAATTGAATTATGCCCTCCGCAATCGGCACACCAAAATGTAAACTCTCGGAAGAATTATAACGTCATTCATCCAGGCACCTTTCGAGAAGATTTATCTCCGCTTGCGACAGTACCATCGCCGCCGTTTGCGAGTGGTCCAATAATAGTACGGAATCGGGATCCGTGTTTCTTCGCCTCGTTTAACTGCGGTGGATAATCTTCGCATTCATGGCAGCTGACGTCATTTCGCTGTCCTCGGCAAGACGCGAAATTAAAACGATGTCTCCTCTCTTTCTAGATGCTCCAGTTTGACCTTATTCCTCCTCGCACATTCCAGTACATGACATCCTAAGCCCTCCTTAATTTCCTCTCCGATTCCTCTTATTCCACTCCTGACGAAGGAGACAATTTAAATCCCACTTTTAACTCGTCCCTCGAGTGCTTTTCTTTTTAAATAAGGGGTGATATCCGCGAGGGATGGCGGAATCCGAAGCGACTGCTTTTTGTCCCATACTCGTCCCCTATGTTAATGAATTTCGGGATCTCTTATATATTGGGTTTTTATTGCGGTGCAGATTTTTGCCTTTTCCTCGAGTGGTGCTCGTATTTTTGTGACGGTAGAAATGAAACGATAAACATTATCTTTCCCTACGAATGATATTTAATCCATAATTTTATATTTTTGAAATAATTTTCTTCCTTCGATATTCGTAGAATGGCTTGTATCGTTGTATCGTTGTATTTTCGTGATTAATTTGAAATCCTCTCTAAAATATCATCCTTGTTATAAAATCTAAAGTTTTGATTTTTTCGGGACTTAAGGGATCGACTTCAATAGTAATGATGGAATGAATATATAAGATACATTTAATGTAATCTTTGGACCACAGTTAAATGGTTAGAGTCAAATTAAAAACATATTTTCATAACTGTGGCCCAAGGTATGATTTAAAATTATTTTTTATTTTTTATTATGGATCGCCTTAACATAATTACCTCCACTATTCATCGCAATGAATTAATTTAATATTAAATAATCAATTGTAGGAAGAGAATCGACAAATTGAATTCAGGATAAAGATGTTGATTATTCCATTTTCACTACTTTTATTAAAGCACGTGGAAAGAAAATCAGATCATACGAGGAACATGTACTACAAAATTTTGTTATTCACGCAGAATATTGTTGCTATCTCGTGAAGCAGAATTTTAACGATATCGTGGATATTATTATTTCACAAGAGGTTTTGTACAAGTGATCATGACCTCTCTTACTAATTGTACTAATTGAATATGAAACCTTAACTTTTTCGCTGCATTTAAGTTTAATCCACGGTCATATTGTTGATAATCGACCTTTCTTTCCTAATAAAAATATCTTCCTGCTATGTATATAACTGTATATTCTATTGAAATGTTGTTAGATGTATTTAAACATTAATTATCATTATTTAATTACTAATATATATTTATTAAGTTACGGGATTTTACTCTTCCTCTGATTTTGACGACGCATCAAAACTCTTTTCATTGCTTTAAGTTCTTCTCGTTATTTTAAAATCCTTCATTCTCCTTTATTTCCCTAATATTCCATTCACTCGGATGTACTCTCGTTCAATTTATTTAAACTTTCGTGTACATCAAGTCTGTTTTCCGTTCGATTGTTCAGGGGAACTTAAAAGCCTCTTTTCCTCGTGAAACAATGATTCCTCTCATGTAGGTCGCTTCCCATCGAAAAATATCGGTGACCCACATTTTCCGTGCTTCGATCTTTGTACGCGTTCTCGAAACTTTCTACGCCCGAAAAACGCCAAGAGCTTTGTTGATAATGCTCTCATTTCATCAAACGGATGTTGGAAAAGAGGCGGGATTTAATGGCATCTCTTTGAAGCCTTTTGAACTCCTTGCTTTAAGCGTTTCTATCTTCGATCATTTGAGGCTTGTTGCAGCTCCACGGGAGACCTTAATGAATCCGCGAGATAGCCTCTACAATTAACTCTTTAATAATTTTCGGTATTAAAGTACTTGGCAAGAAAAACTGCTATTTAACATTAAGGGTAGGATTTGATGCGTTTTATTCTTAGGAAATCTATTTAGTAAATTTCAATATCATATTGTGGGTACATGAGTTATTTATCCTCTTTTTACATCCTATGACAACATGGTCTAGTTTTATTAATGATCTGTTTTAATATAAAATTTATTTATTTTTTTAATGAATAATGTTAAATCTAAAATTTTTCAGTTCTTGAATACTCGGTAATTTAATAAAATACACTGAAAAATGCATCGTTTTGTAGAACTCTATTACAGCAAAAGAAAAGAATGTATAATGATACTTTTTCCTCGGTTTCTAAATTAAATACCATGGAAAAAGTGCTAATTTATCTCCTTTTCTTTTATTAATCGTTATTTTTTTGCCTGCCTTTTCAATGCATTCGACCTAAAAGACGTTAGTCTATATTGTGTGCTCAAATAATAACTTCATTGAGTTAGTTTTAGGGTATAGGTAGGCTTTTCGCCATAGTCCTTATAACACCAGAGAAAAAGTTTCTTTCGATGCGAACATTTAACCTCATTGTAAATAATTCCTGCTCTTACTTTGCTCATTAGTTTTATATTTTTTCTTTATTCGACGGTGGTTTTGTTAAGCAATATTTTATGAATATTTCGGAATGAAAAACACGATGAGTAGTCGCTCTTTACAGTGGTAAATGGAGTATATATCACAACCATACATCCCCAATATTTTGACCGTATATGTAAATGCTGCTCAACAGCATACCGATTTCATTATGGTACATTTGGCTTTTCCGAATTTTTAAGCTAGTTAGAAATTAAAGCTTCGGCTCCCTGGAAATTGTATTTCACTCTTTCCGTAAACGTGATATCATGATAGGACTTGTGATTATTCTTGAGTCCTAAATGTATACGTTTGATAAACAATAGTCTTACTTGATAGTCATGGTACCCCGAAAAATGTTAAATTTACAGTTTATGCAAAATTGATTATAATACATGTAAGAAATGTCACAGTATGATCATCCTAATTGAAGCTCTTTTCCCTCTGAAACTCCTAATTGTACCTCCTAGCGGAATCATCCAGGCTTCGAATTCGTCGACTGTTGACAGAATGACCAAACAAAAGCTTTCTAAACGTGTAGTATCTGGCAGTGAGTAAACGTTTTCATTCATTTGACCTGTTAAATAAACACGGCTTCTGGTTTGTATTCGAATTTCACGTCTATGCAAATAAATCGTGACGGTTAGGTTAATGTTAACAGCTAACACAATAAAATTTACTAGCATCCTCTGAAATGGAAGTGACTAGCAAATACACCGTTGCATGTTGTTGATACTAGAATAAAGCGTTAACAATGCAGCTGAACTCAGTTATGACTTTCAAATATTTGATTTTTATCGCACTGGTTGATGCATGAGATCTTTTCCTATGTCTAGCTTTAATATTTACATATTTGCAGAAGTCCATAAGTACCATACACGTGTAGCTTGCCAGATTAGCATGATCTTAAATATTATGAATATTTATTTTGCGAGAATTAAATCAATTGGCGTACATGAGTTACATTGTGGAGTTCCATCAAGGTAGAGAAATAAAAAATAAACCTTTTCTTTAGGAAAGTAGAACCTATTTTAAAAAAGAAAACTGCAAAATATCACACACACTCGAACCAAAGGATCCTGTTTTCGACGCATAAGCGTCATCTTCAAGTGGAGAATAAACACTTGAAGATGACTTGACTTGGAGATAAAGAACCCTTGAAGGTGACGCTTATGCGTCGAAAGTAGTGATCTTCCTTTAGTTTGTTTGTGTGGGATTTTTTCAGTTTTCTTTATTGAAATAGGATTTAGTTTTTGTAAATATCATCTACTCTTTCTGTCTCTCTTCGATTAAGGCACTAATAATGTAGTCCGCAACTAATACTACTACGATATTGATATTTAAGACTAAACAATTGTTCCAGTTTATGTGATATTTGGGATGCTTAGAGTAAACATCAACCTTGAGTTGTGGAGATTTTCTTCCACAACCCAGTTCTTTCCTTTTATTTTTTCCTTCTATTTTAATCCTTCTTATGTAATTAATATTGTTAATATATACAAATAAGTTGCAGGTAGGTATACACTACGTGGAAATTAGTCACATTATTTCTAGCCTAACTTATAAAATCCTACATGAAATTGTTATCATACATTTGCAACAACCCTTCTCAAACAGAACATCTCATTATCGACTTCAATACAATTGCTATACAAACACTCTTCATTATAATGACATATATAAAATTTAATTACGTAGTTACCTGGAAGTATAGGTCCATTTGGGCAAAACTTCGCCTATTAAGGGTCAAATGATGATATAAATACTTCAAGTAATTGTGGCACCTTTTCTATTTCTCTTTCCAAATATTGTAAAACTTTCCAACATCGTCCTCCATCGTTAGGATCACAGATATACTCGTGAAAATTGATACTTGAATCTGTTGAAGCCGTTCCTTTTCGTTTCGTCACATATTGCACCTGTTGACTCGATCCATATCACCACGTCCATTGTGGTACGTGGCAATGAATCGGATCCCTCATGCACTCTGGAAGAACTTCACGGTCTGACCATTCTCAGCTTTTCATTCCTTCATAACGTTTTCTTTAGAGAGCCACTTCGATCCGCTCATTCACACATTTGCCTAAAACAGGGGAGGAACCCTGGTTCCAGAATTACCCCGCCTCTGCATTATTCACAAGGATTCCGGGGAGACTTACGGCCCAAAGAACGCTGTTCTCGAGCAGCTTCCTCATCCGTGTTCAATGGGTGCCGAAGAAAGCAAAAAACGCAGCATTTTCTGTTACTTTGTCATAATAAATGGAATACCTGTCTTTCATTTCTTGTTTGGTACAGGATAGATAAAATGTACATTTCATTTGCTACACGTTTTATGACAATATTCATTTACGTCACAATCTTATGATTACAAGATTGTTACTGAGGTTATAGTGACGCTGAATAATGGCCCTGATTCAAACATCTTCCTAAATTCCTTTCAGATCGTTGGCTCAATTCCTAAACTATCTTCCTGTCTCCGTTATAAACTTAAGCTCGGCGAATAATTTAGGAAGAGGCCATTAAAGTACCTCTTAAATGCAAGTTGGATTCTAATATAATACCTCTTCATACGTAATTATCTTATTTGTATTGTTCTGAATTATCATTATTTTATTGTTCTGCTTTATATTTATCGTATCAATCTGTTTTTTGTTCGACATTTTTATATATCTGTATCTAATGAGTTCTGAGGATGGCGTAATTGTCGCCGAAACCGGTCAACTGTTTTGTTTTTCCTCAATTTTGTAGAATGGCATAAGTTTTATCATTAAACTGTATTTAAAATGACATTCCACCAATTAACGCTAGAGATGATCGATTTCACGCCATTATCATTTATTAAGGTGTCTCCATATAAGAAGCTAAGAAAAGCGTTACTCGTAAATTAATTGTTCCACAGATGGATTTTTCCCGCTTATAATATTCTGGTTTGGTAAGGAAAGCTACATAAATAGTAATGTAAACTACATAAATAGTCGCACTAATTAAGGTCTCTCCTTATGGAATTCCAAGAAAAGTGTTATCAAAGTATAAAACCATCATTTGAATCTAAGAATATTCACTGACCGTAGAAAGAATAAATTATAGTATTTTATACAACGAAGCTTTCCCAGCAACAATATACTTGATGAATTAAATATTTTTCATTTGATATCCTGTAGAGGATGTATAAAATTACAACTTTCATCAACTTTTGTCATTCTTGCTCATAGATAGGATGCCACAAATGATACTGAGGTATGCTTTAATATTGACACCAATTGAGATCTCTCCTTATGCACTTCCAAGAAAAGTTTTACCCTTAGAGCCATGGCGCTAGATTTACATATACTGTTCCTCTTATAGTATTCTGGCTAAGTGAGGAGAACAAGGAAAAACTACCTCACCCCTCATCCTTGTAATCTTCATTACCGCTCTATTTGATCTTACGAGGATCCCAGAAAACCTTGTTACGAACCACCATTCATCATAATTTAAGTGAGGCTCTCCATCATCGAAATTCATTTGGTCGGAACAAGGTTATTCGATTGGATATCGGGTGCAAGAATATAAATATTGTCCTTAAGCCTATCAGTGAGTAACAAGATAGAATATAATAAAATAAATGTATATAAAATCTGAGAATTACTCGACAACAGCGGGTTTTTTCCCTACCAATTCAGCTAGCGCGGATATGTAATGCGGGGCGCCCGGTGAATTGATCTGGGGGGAATTCGTACCCCCGCGCTGATGTTGTACTACCAACTCAAGCCAACCCCACCCCACCCAACCCAACTCACCCCCCCCCGGTTAATTTATTTATAACATTAACCAACAACCATGGCGTGTAGATTAACATAAGACTGAATAGCAGTAGTTATTAACCTATGACTGAATAACATCAGCGCGGGGGATCAATTCCCCGCGGATGAATTCCCTGCGTACGAATTCCCCCCGGACCAATTCACCGGCCACGGTAATGGCGGATGAATTCCCCGCGTACGAATTCCCCCCGGACCAATTCACCGGCCATGGCAATGCGGAGTTTTCTATACTCAGATTGTACATTTCAATTAATTATTGCAACGAAACTAAGGCCCATTTACAAAAACGCCAATACTTTTTTCATTGTTCCACTTCCTGCATCACCACAAAAATTTTTATCAAAATCTCCGGACAAAAGTGAGAGTCTCCCCTTGTTAGTGGTCAATGTTACAGGAGGTGAGGTATCAACCGGCCTTCGGGCTGAATAGTTCACAGACGGATACCTTAACCATGCACCTCTGGTGGCTGCAGGAACGTGATACTATTTCCCCGCTCTCTCGTAAACAAAATTTGAAATTTAAAGCTGACTATGTGGTAAGATTATGCACGCGGTATGCCAAAATTGTGGTGGGCGTTGCGGAATTTTAGGATGTCCGACGTCCACACGCTATTTAGGGAAACAAATGCCGCCGCAGGTATATGAAATGAATTAGCACATTCGTTCTCTGCGAAACTGGACTAAAAAACAGCTTGGAATGCATGGTGTTCATTAGACTATTTTGGGAGTTGCAAAAGCTGGGTTTAAGCCGAAATGAATGTGCATGAAGTCATTGTTTCCGTGTGAAATAAAAAAGCTGTGAATATTCCTCTGTGTAGGGTGAATTCAGCTATCTTGCTGAGTATGCAGATGGAAACAGTTTTGAAATATCGGTGTGGTCTTTTCAGTGGTGGAGTACAGGCATAATTTAGTCCGACATTTAATGGTAATAATTTAGCCAACATTCTTCAAATGACAATTTTTATCAGTAAAATCAGAATTAAATAGATGGTTAACACATGACAAATAACTTTTTTTGAGTGAATTTTAGTTGAAACGTTCGAAGTGAAATTTAAATCATTCCTTTGTGAGGGTAACTGAAGAGAACATTTTTTTCTAAACTACCGATATTTACTTGGCGCATTTACTTATATAGGTTCCATTTCGTAACTTTGCATTACCAGATCTTTAATCCGTGTTATGGTTTATTAATGTGTTAATAGATTAATTGCGGTAGTATTTCAATGGATTGTAAACTATGAACCTTTCACTTACTACCTGCTTTGGTAAAGTTGAATATCATTCTTTATTATCCACTATCACCTGTAGAATGTGATGTATAAGATAGATTTGTTTCTTCAGTGATATTCAGATTTTAAATATACTTAGTATTGGAGAAAACTCATGAAGGATAAACGTAAGTTGTTGGAAAGCAGGTTACAATATTTCGCCAGCTCGAATCGTAACACTTCGTCAAAAACTCCGTCAGTATAGGAAAATTGGAAATTAATTCATTATGCTTTTCATAATGAAACTATACCCGTTCAAAGGCTATTTAAAATTTCATCGTTGAAGTTGCTATTAATATTTCCTTCTTCGCTGACTAATTTAGATTGTTTTAAAATTGTTATTGTTTTCAATAAACTCCTCCGTCCCAAGAAACCTCTTGAAGAGAGTTTATATTGTCATACTATAGTTATATCTAATCTTTTACGCATATGATCAACCATTTACGTATGCGATCAATTAAAGGTATCACTGCTACGTTGTAGCATCAGAAAAATGTCCTTAGTAGGAAGACATTTTCTCTATCAATCATTCCAATTTGAAATTATAATGAAGCAGCTAATGAAGCTCATCTTTATAACAGTTTATTTTATTTCTAGTAGATAACGGGATTCTATACAGGTAATTTAGAATTCAATTTCCATTGCATCTCGCCATCATCGTAGATGAAGCATAAATGTTGTTCTTAGTTCTCTTTAATTGCACATAGACTCTAAGTGGCCATGGAGTCAATTATAGTTAAATCATTCTCCTATCTAATTATCAGCCTCACAATGGATCTCGTTGTTCTCAATGTCTATCCATGGAGAGTTTTATAGCCTCATTTTCGCCTGCCATTTCAAGTAAATTTCGCAGAACAATATGTCCCTTGCTGCGCTTCTATTTTACCAAAGTAAGTTTCATTGGACCTCAGTTCTTTAATTGGGTTACAAAGTTTCTTGTGTATTCTCCTAATCAAATCTTAAATTTAAAGAAGAATTCTTTATTAAAGATAATTTCGATTAAGATTTGTTTATTATCGTGGCGTATGAGGTAATCCAGAGGAGTTAGAATGTTTATAACTAGAACAAATATAGACGCATTCTCTCTTTATATATAATCAGGTTATACAAACTGGACAATTCAAATACGGTCAACTTGTAAGGTTATGTTTTAAGTATAAGTAATGCTGATAGGCTCGTATTGTTTATATATGGTACTTTTCTTATTCTATTTTTCAAATACTATAATGAAGTGTACTCTAATAAGTTCATTTCCCATTTTAATGTTCAAATAAAAATGGAAACTCGTTCATGAATGTATGATGGATAAGCCAACATCTTAAGAAATTCAACAATACAATCAAACGCAATTTTAATGCGTTCTGTTTATGATTGTTATGTTTATTAATGTTTATTAATATATCAATAATTATTCACTATACCTTCAATCAGATTGATTTATGATTGTCCTTCAAATTTGTTGTTCCTCTACAAGTGTAAATGAAACCACTGTCTGAGATATTAAAGATTTTACAGTTATAGAAAGATTGCCTAGGGAATAAAACTTTGATGAATTCGTTCCTTATACGAATATGAGATTTCCCAGTACTGACAACTTTCTAGGAGAGAGATATTCTTTTACGTAAAATTTAAGGTATGAGATGAATCTTAACCTAGTACTATCAAGCTCTAAATCCTTAAAATAATTTTTCTCTCTTTTAATGAACTTAACCGAATTTGGGAAAATAGTATGAAATTGGAAATAATAAGAATAGAAATCAACGAGTATTAGTAATCATTTTAATTCAACTTCTGTGATGATAACTGTGACAATTTTTTTCTTCAGCTTCTTATTATGACCAAGATTCTTTCTTATTTTAGCCTTGAATGGATTAAGTGTATTATAAAATGTATAATTTTCCATCTATTTGAATGCATGCCGGCTGGTAACCAAATTTGCGGTGTTCCATCCGTTTACGCTCTTCTCTCTTTCTTAACCGTATTTTTCGCTCATATTTCTCTTTAATTCCTGACATTAAAGCCATAAAATATATTAAGTGCTTCGCAAATGAAATTCATGTCCTGTTAATTCTTCGGAAAATTAAGATTACTTTAATTGCACGATTTTAATCGCCGATTTTTTGCATTAAGACCATTAGAGAGGGGAATTTATTTTTTAATAAAACATCCGTAATATTCATTTGCATCCATTTAATCAATTTCATTCCCACTTAAGCCCAAAGCCGAGGGAATAATGGGAATTTTCTCCCGGAATTCTTACATTAAGATTTTATTTCTGAAAATTTGATTTCATCTCCCCGGATAATTCTCCCCTTTTGGGAGTATTTCGAATGCTAAAAAGCCATTAATGCGAAGAGAGAGCCCCCCGCGGGAGCTTAATTCGATTCGCAAACGTAATCCGAATCACATATCCCACTCTTTTATGTACTTATTTATGATATAATACCGTCGTAGTTAATCGCAAGGATAGGTGGTGTCGTTAACTTATGCCACAATCAATTCAAACGATATTTCAAAGTTCCATGTATCAATACAATATCACAACTAGAATAGTTTTGTATTTAGCCTACGTTTACGTAAGAATCTATAAGGTCTTTATTAAGGGAAGATTGAGATTGAAAAGCCTCTTCTTCCATCTAACCTTTCAAATATAGAAGCTTTTTATACAGCATATATATTTAAAAATTCATCTTAGGAATACATAAAAGCATTAAATATATGTAAAAATACAGAATATCCAATTACGAACGACAATTCTAACCAACCTCATAAAAATATAAACATATATAAATAAGAAACCCAAAAAAAACATAAATACTAAAATATTAATATAAAATACATGTACATACGTGAGTGTTCTACCTTTCGGTTGGTTTGCGTGCATCAAAAATCCCTATTCAACACTATTTCCTTCTCTTCCTTCTACCTTACCCTACCCTTTAAATCATCTAACAAATTTTGTTTTTGTATTCCTTTCTATGTATTCCCTTGAAATCTATCTCAATTACATTCTTCGGCAGTCCCTCCCCTCTCAAAATTTCGCCCATCCATTTCCTCTGTCAATGCTTAAATACTTCAAGTAAAGGCCTTTCTTCCCCAACTATCTCCAGTACCTCCGTGTTTGTTTCCTTTTAACCTAACTTACTTTTTCCATTCTTCGACATTCCCGCATCTCGAAGGCCTCTAAACGTAAACGCCTCTAATTTCCTCCTTTCACAGGGTGCACGTTTTACAGCCAGAGAGGAAAAATTTCCAAACCATGGATATCACCAATCTTTTCCTGATTCCTTTATCTAGCCTTTTGATCATCAATTCCCTTCGCTTCATGAATGCTTCCATGGCCTTGGCCAAGGAAACATTCCTTTTCAAATCTCATCTTTGAATCTTCCATCCCAAGAAAGAGTATTTCCTATATAAGAAATTTTATCTACCTGCTCTAGTTTTTCTCCATCCACCTTTATCGTTAACCTAGCTTATTTTCCCTTCGTGAAGCCATGTATATATAGCATTCGTTTTAGGACTTCATGAAAGCTTTAAATACATGTACAAATAGAGAATATCCGTTTGCAAACGAAGTTGCTCAATAACTATATGAAATATAAACATATACAACATAATATACAACACACGAAAACTTTGATATAAAGATACACACCGCTGTAAAACACTTATAAGTAGCTATAGCTTAACCTGCTTTTCCATAAGAAATTATGTAGCTATCCTTAGGTTTTACAGGTTTTTCATATCCCCTTTCTTGCGAGCGTTTTCCTGCTGCGGTGTATATTTTTTACTCAGCAAAACCTTAGGTTTATAAGCCCGCAATATCGTTTACTTACGTATGTGTACTATTGTCAAGCTATCACTTACTTTAAAATTTATATGACGAAAAGTTACATGCAAGAAGAGACTTAAAAGTCTCGATCTCTCCCCAATAAAGGCGCTTTATTGTTATTGGTTATATATAAATTTGAAATACGAAATTTTATGACTTTTCTTACGTTAATGAAAAAGGGGTTTTAGTGCTATTTCGCGAATTTTATCGGAGAAAACTGCAAAAATTAGTACAAATACAGAAAATCCGTTAACAAACGACGTTGCTAACCCAGTAAAGTGAATATAAAAATACACAAGTGCAGAAAATAAATAAATACAAAAATATAAATCTGCAATACATATACACAATAATATAAAAATACAAAGCGCTGTGAATTAGCTATAAGTTATACGTAAATTTGAAATAACCTTGAAATAGCATCTGCATGACTTGTCTCTAACTTATCTCGCGTTAACAAAATAAGGGTTTTGCGTTATTTCGCAAATTTTATCGGAAGGTCTGCTCCAGCGATTTCCCCGAATCTCCTTTTTCCTCCTAAAACAAATGTTTCGTTTTCCTCCAGCAGCTCGGCGGCGCCCCTAGCGGCGGCCGGAAGCGTCACCTCGCCCCTCGAATGAGCTGTCTCCTGGCCGCACAGGCGCATCTCGGTCCGCGCCGCCTCGAAGCTCTCTGCGATGAAGTTGCCCATCGGCCGTCTGTGAGCGGGGAGGAGTCGGGCGGCCGAAATGCTGCCAACCAACGTCGTCTCCTTCGTAAAAAAGGTGAGGATGATCGCCCCGTGATCGTCGACTGTTTTTCCACGAGTGTGCGAGTGTTGGTTAGGGTCGCGGTTCCAAGTGTGTCTCAAGGTTTGCGGGAGATGGGTTTTCCTGCACGATCTCCTCGTCTTTGCGGTGGATATCCCCTCGCTCTGTTCCCATTACTTGGATTGTCTTTTTTTCGCGTTTCCATGGTCGCTGTTCCAATCAGAGAACTGTCCGAAATGCCTTTTCCTTCGTCTCGTACCCTGATGATTCTCTCAACCACGTCCTTCTCTTACTGCTATACCTTTCCTTTCTCCTTCGTCAAATTGAACCCATTTTCATTTGACCGTAATCTTTGCTGTCCTTCTGTTCATGTGAAATACACTGCGCAATGCTTAAAATAAAACTTTATCATCTGATTCATCTCGAAATGTTCATCAAAATTAAAGTTCTATGAGTAGTAGATTCCATAAGATCGACTTTCGATAAAAATACGGTGTGACTGCAATAATTCTTATTCGACCGTAATGTTTGCAATTCTTCTATTCATGTGAAATACACTATGCGCAATGCTCAAGAGATTAATGCATCATCGTAATTATTTCGAATTGTCCATCAAAGTTGAAGTTTTCCGAGAGGTAGATTTCATAAGATCAACTTTTGATAAAGAAATGCGGCATGTAATATATTGAGAATGAAAATGATTCTCGTTTTAACATAATGTTTGATTTTCTTTTATTCATGTGAAATATACTCTACGTAATGCTGAGAAGATTAACATCATCTGAATCATCTCGAAATGTTTATCAAAGTCGAAGTTCTATGGGAAATATTTCATCCAAACAGTTTTCTTAAAGAAATATGATGTGACGGGAATTATTCTCTTTCGACTACAATCTTTGCAACCCTTCCATACAAGGGATTAATGTATCGTCTAATTCGTCTCAAGCAGTCCGTTGAAGTTGAAATTCTATGGGACATAAATTTCATAAGATCAACTATTACTAAGAAAATACTGTGTGAATAACATGAATTCTCATTTGATCACAATCTTTGGTAACACACCATTCATGTGAAATACCGTGCGCAATGCTTACGATATTGATACATCATCGTTATTATTTGGAAATGTTCATCAAATTTGCAGCTGTGTGATATATAGATCTGATAGGATTAGCTTCCGATAAAGAAATACGATATGAATAAAATGATTCTCATTTGAAAATAATCTTTGTTATCCTTCTACTCATGTATGTAAATATGTTGTCCCAGTGCGAAATGCTCAAGAGATTAATGCATCATCTGAATAAGCTCCAACTTAATCTCGAGATTAATGAGTCATCGTAATCATTTCAATATATACATCAAATTTTAAGTTCTTTGAGATTTAGATTCTATGAGATCAGCTTTCGATAAAGAAATACGGTGCGAATGAAAATGATTCTCATTTGACCATAATCTTTGCCCTCCTACCGTTATTCTGAAATACATTGTGCGCAATGCTAACGAGACTAACATATCATGTTTATCATTTCGGACCGTCCATCAAAGATGAAGCTCTGCAAGGTATAGATTTCCTAGGATAACTCATATGAGGTATTAATAGCTATTCTGCATCGATGCATTTACTAGCTCAAGGTGGGAGAATCAAAGTTCTACCTGCGTAATGAAATTACTACGTAGGATCTTTGGGCGGCAAATCTTTAGAATGATTTAGGAGCTCTCTTGAATCGTGGCATTCTCTTTGATACGTTGCTTCTCAGAAGAAATGATGGTCTCATTTTTAAACTACCTCCATGTATGAAATTTATTATTTTTAAAATTTTCAATGATCTGGAAGCTCAGCTGGTGATATAAACTTTTGTATTACGTTACACTTTTGAATTGAGCAAAATTTTAATTTCTGCTTTTGTTACACATCACCTCTTATCTTTGACATATAATTCTTAAAAAGAAACTTTCCTCTGCATAATTACTAGTACTTTCGATGATCACAAATTAAAATGTGATGACTAACTTCTATTTTTGATAACATGAAACGTTCTCATATTTTTATTCTCTGAATACTTAGAGTGAATACGCTGCGTACACTTTGAACCATCCCCAGTCGCTGCTCTCTTCAATTACGTTCATCGATGGCAAATATCTTAATGCATGCATCGGAAAGATTGATTTACTACGAGTCCATCTCGTGAAAATATATCGCAGACAAAATGTGATACTTCCTATTCTAAGAAAGGGTTAAAGATATATATATATATATATATATATATATATATATATATATATATATATAAATACTCCCATTATCGTTGTAAAGAAAGAAAATTTGGAACACGGCTGTTAATGAACTAGAGGTTTTAAATCTCCAGAAGCCGTCTTTGTCGGCATTCCTCGTCTCATTCCCAGGTGTTCGGTAAACTAAAAAGGGAAGGAATACCCATGAGTAGCTTAAAAGTGCGGCAATTCTCTCTTGTTTTCTCTGAACACCGGAGAATGAGACGAGTAACGCCGACAAAGACGGCTTTTGGAGATTTTAATCCTCTAATCTCATGATTGTTGCAAGAAAAAAAATCCAAACCTAATCTGAAAGAGACGTCTAACTCTTTCCGTATTTTTCTTTGTATATTAAAAATATTTGCTTTGCTCGAATCAATGCCGTATTCTTGAAAGAAATCTCGTATGTTCACTCATTTTTCCACACTTCAATTACTGCGATATCGTTTTCCATGATTTATCCCACGAACTTGCAACGAAACTGCATAGAGCCCAGAATGCCTGCATCCGATTCATTTCCGAAATTAGGAAAAGCGATCATGTATCGTAATCGTAAAAGCAATTTTTCTGGCTTAAGCTTGATGCTACAAGGAAACTTCACCTCTTACCCTGCCTATACTCAATTAACATTAACAATATGCCGCAATATCTTTCCTCGCAATTCATTACGATGTACAATATTCATGATCATTACACAAGGAGAAATCAAAATCGTCATATTATGAAACATAAAACCGGATATTACTATAAATCTTTTAGTGTGACCGCTTGCAGACTCTGGAACGTATTCCCGCCTAATATTCAAAATGCTCCATCCCTACCATCATTCAAAAAACTATGCATCAAATATATTTCACAGGACAATTTCCTGTGTATATCTATGTATTTTTTATGATTTAATATTTTATATGTTAGTAATTTTCTGTGCATTAAGGGTAAAATGGAAGATGAGAATTTTTAGTCCCAAGTTAGCCCAGTCGTTATTAATATTTTTATTCTACGCTAAATTTTCGTCTCAAAATTTCCGATTCACTATAAATGAACGTCTGTAACGGCACACCGATTCCAGTAGGACCGAGCATCTGCTTCGGGCGTAACGGTAATGGTGTATCGTTGAAATAAGGGCTGATACTCGATAGATTTTTGAAAAAGGAATAATATAGAAGTTAAGAAACCGTATGATACCATTTGAAAATTGTATTTCTCAAACATCTAGTATTCCTGAATTGTGAAAGTTTTGACGGCAACGAGTTTTCCTCTCTCATTATAGATAAAATCAACTGAATTTCCTTTCCGCTCTCCTTGTTTCTGCCACCTCTTCATTGCATTATTGGGTTTTCAACTTTAGTTTACTAAAGATATGGTGCATTTCAGTGCAATCCATGAAAGTTTTGATGACTCAACGAAACTTATCTTCGTCAAAGTGTATCTTTGTGAATAGTAAAATAATATTTACTGATGCGATTTATTCTCCTCGGCTTGGATACAGAAGGAGTTAAGTAGAAGCTGTGATCTAGGGTTTTAAGTTAGGCACTTCTTATACAAGGACTTTTGTTCCTAGCCACGCGCATTTACGACTTAACGGCATCTTTGCCAGGAACTAAACTTACTCTTACTATACATAATATACTGTTGGAGCCCTGAAATCCCCATCTTTAACTAATGGGTTAAATGTGAGACGAGACTATTAGTACCAATTTCATCTGAAAAAAGATCGTATAAATGTATTTAATAATGCTTACCATTTATGGATGAGATCGTTAGCGAAAGATGTATTTCAAATTCAGAGATAAATATCAACCAATTTCGGGTGAACCTTTTCTCAAATTATGAATGCTACGACTATTTTTAAATGTTAGATAACCGAACTTGAGAATTATTTACTCATACTATACATATTAAACTATGGAATTCTTAATATGTCCTAATTTTCCTTTGCCTATTGCATTCCTGTTTGAGGAACTCTTTATTTCCACGGACGATACCCCATAGGAACGACCAAAAGCAGCAAGATGGTCCATAAAATAATTAAAGCGATACTTAATGGAATTTATTGAGAAAGGAGTTAATTTTTGATTTTTTTGCAACTTAAAATAAATAGGTCGATCGCTCGTTGTCCACACATCCTGCCTAACACATATATATGGCTTGTGGAGTATTGATATACATTCGATTATGAATGTGTACCCTTTAAAGAAGGAATTTTCTGGCAGAAGATGAATTTTAAACTCAAATTATCTCAGGCAATGTCGTGTGTTAAAGTGACGTATTTTTCAACGATAACGTTGACTTTTTCAATAAATATCCGACATCTGGGAATACGATATCGTCAACTTTTTAATATCCCCAAATTTCCGCAAAGCGCCCTCGTTTAAGGATGGAAATAAAAGTGAAAGCGTTGCTTAATGTGCCGGAAGAAGGACCGAGCCGAAACTTCGGAGGGTTCCCCCTCCCCTTTACCCTTGTTTTTTGCATCGTTTCTCGGAAGCTCTGGATCGATAAGTAGTCGATATGACAGTTCCCAAAAATCTCTCCATCTCGCCCCGCACTTTCACTCTCTCCCTCCGCGTACAAAATTTGGATTTTTCCGGCGAAACAATCTTCGCCTTATCAATGCCCACGATGCCGTTGGCTAAATGCGGACGATGCCATTGTCTCAATGCCGACGATGCCGAGTCTCGGGGCCGAATTTTAAGGCGGCACTGAAGTGGTCACTAGCACTCAATATTTATTTATTTATTGAATGAATACGTAGCAATTTGGTATTCCCAGTGAGATAACAATACAATATGTCCGGCATTCGCCCAAGGACGAGAGGGAAACCCCTCCAAAAACTTCCCGTAGACACTATACACTTTAACAATAACAATAAGCCCATTTGGTACAATAAGTCATATAAACAATATACAAGAACCTCCGCCAAACACAGATACAGTCGAATGAATTAATATATATTACATAATTTAATACATTGTACTACCTGGAACTATTTTCTTATTCTAACGATTAAAACAATACATTATGTATACTACATGTATGATATTTTAAATTTTATAATCTTTAAAGCTGATTTTTAAATAAGTCAAAAATTTTCACTACTCTAATCTACTCGAGTGTTCGCGCCGAATTTTTAGTCGCATATTGAGTGGTTTATGCAATCACATTGTGAGTGTCGTCGTAGATACACTCGGGTGCATTTCTAGACATTTGTAAACAAACAAGATGGCGGAAGATCTAGTCAGTTGTTCGTTGTTAGTTCAGTTGCCGTCTTAGAATTTAATTCTCTACTATAAAGGTGAAATCACGGAATATCTGTTAAAGGCTGATTTCACTACTCTAATTAAGCCGGCGTACTTTGATTTAGATATTATTTGCTCCCCTTGAACACAAATTTGTGTGTTAAAAATGAATAGCGCAGTCCAATGCTCTCGCCACGTAATCGCTGTGTGAATTTTCCTCGCAGGAAACGTCACCGATTCGTCATCATAGTAGAACTCGGTTGAGCCTGGTGGAGATTTTGACTAACGATACGACAACACTTGGCTGAGTGCAACTCGGCGCAACGGAGTGGAGATTCAGCACTTTCTCGAGTGTCGTCTTAATGTTCGGCCCTCAATGCCGACGATGCCGCTGTCTCAATGCGGACGATGCCGTTGTCTGAATGCCGAGGTTGTCGTTGTCTCGTTTCTGACGGTGCCGTAGTCTCAATACCGCTGCCGATGATGCTGATATCTGCAACCGTTTTATGCGGAGTCGATGAACGCCGAGCGATTCCTCGAAAAGCGGAAGAATTCGGCAAACTTCAAAAGGTTTCCGAGAAGATCCACACCCGGGATCCGCTCTTGTTTGGAAAGCCCGGGGAAATCGATCTCGAATCCTAATCGGATGCGCTTGTCTCCGTCAGAGATGTCCAAAAACTCTTGGACTTGAGAGTTGACTAACTTTTCCCCTACCAGCAGGCTTTGACCGCCTACAAATTCTCACCCTAGATTTTCTGACAATGAGTCATACGTGAATTACATGCTGATATTGAACTCTTTCAGCTATTGGTTACCGTTGTTACATGAAAATTTACAGTCAACGCGACCAATAATTGATAGAGAGTAATGTCTATATTTATGATTTTTAACTAACCCCTCATGCTCCGATAAGGTTTATTCGCTGCCGCTGATTCATAACCACGAATTCCACTCTCTGGAATAAAAAGCAATAAGTGAAATTCCTTTCAGGATATCGGCCCTTTTTTCAGTGAGTCCTTGCATGCTGATATTGATCTCTAAGCTTTTGATGATCGTTGTCACATGAAACTGTATAGTTAATTCCACCATTACATGACAGTGAGTAATGCCACTATGTATGTTTTTTTAAGGGATCCCTCTTTCATAGTTGGTGGAAAGCAAAGAAGAATTTGATTTTGATCATATCGGTAATTCTGGTTCGACTCTCGGGAAACCAACATTTATTACAGTTCCAACAGCAATTAACCCCTCCTACCTCACATAAAATAATATACGGGGTAGTCATAATGAATTAAGTCATACCTACATGAATGAATAAAAATTACATATATGACAAAAATCAAACGTAACTTTGCTTTCCTATATAAAGGAATTTTATAAAGACGAGGTGCCTCTTTTTCAGATAATTTTAGGTATTGATAATTCGTAAGAAATAACTTTTCGATTAATGATGATTTTTTGATGTTCTCATTTTGAATATATTTCTTAAACGAATCATTTTCCTCTACCAGGGTAGAACTGTATGAAAACCGGTCTTCACACTATTATATATTACTACTTTGTCATTTAATATTTGATACACTGCTACGTTTATTGTGCATCTATGAGTAGAGTGTGGTTCCGTCTCCTCGTAATTTTACCTATGTAAGATTGGAATTCTAATTATGGCTCACTTACTATCAATGGCCTACTCCTCTTTTAATTATTTCTTATAGCCGTTTCCTCTGTTTCAATGATAATATTTCGCCATAAAAACCCATGTAAGAGCTTCGTAACTTTTTAAATTTATGTAAATGTTGCGCTGGATGACCTAAGAATAGAAAGGTTACCTTGTGTTTGCTCTAACATAAAGGAAGTCCCTTCCGGAAGCATTGTGGCTTCCGGACAAAAAGGATCTTTAATTTTTAAGGAAGAATACCAACATGAATGCGGATGCTTCTTAGTTTCCAAGGAAACCAGTATATATCAGCAGCTATTGTGAACATTTCTCAACCTGCCTCACCCAGAGAAGTATTTCATTGAACATAGCAGTTTTCTCCTCTAATAACTAATTGACTAATGTTAAATCATTCGATGTACAGATTTCTTTTCGGTCTTTTCAGTTTGCCGTAAGCTGAATTAATACTAGTAACCAACAGAAGAATATCAAACTTAATCGCTTTATGCTGATTAATTATGATACGAATGTCATTTCAGGTAATCCCTCTATTGTTAACTTGTTTTCATGCCCAGTGCAAAATTTTAAAAACTTCAGTGCGAATTAACTTGTCTGGTAACTGCTGGACTAAAGGAGTTCCAAAGGCAAATTTATGATAGTCTCCTTTGATTTATTTTACTGTTGATTTCCAATGTAGAAGAAATATGAGTGTAACGCCGAAAGTATGGCAGCAAAATTAAAGTTCGAAAAAAATGTCCTCTATTTAATTTATTGTTTGTGGAGCTTATCCATACAGGTGATGCATTGATATCTTCGATAATATTTAATAAAATAATACAGAAGAAGAACAGGAATCCAGAGAAAGTAATATGTCTGATAACGCCTGATATATATTTACTAGATCAATCATTTAGAAAAAATTATACAAAAGCCTTTTTATGTGGGATTTTAATGCCACAAAATGAATAAACAAGCTAAAATCATTTTCAAAAGTGCACTAAAGAGATTCATCTACATCAAGATTGATACTCAGCAAACGGTCTTTTGGTGGGTGTCAGGAGGATTAAATATAGATGTTAATAATAATAATTTTTATTCGTCCAAAGACATACATATGCATATTTAGAACAAGCCATCAATAATCACACGGACGCTACACAGTTACATTTACATTAGAAACACATTACAACATACATTAAAATTATAATACAGCATAGATTTTATTCTTTTCACCTCTTTATCGTATTAAAGGTTCACCTCATTCACAAATCCATGTACACAATAGTAAGTATTTGTTAGTAGAAATTTGTTAAATTGTTTACCGAA
The DNA here is from genome assembly GCA_947579665.1 of Sympetrum striolatum. NCBI lineage: Eukaryota > Metazoa > Arthropoda > Insecta > Odonata > Libellulidae > Sympetrum > Sympetrum striolatum. Next base: position 38,533,563 of record OX388350.1, on the reverse strand, counting down.
GTTTACGTTTTCATTGTCTTTGATAGAGTAAAGCAATTAATTATAAACTTTTAAAGCCATCCCTTCAAAACTACTCCCAGTTTGGCTTAATCTAAATTTTAAACATTAGAACTACTTCTTTACTTTGCTATTATCGCTTACTGTTCGCGGAAAGAACAGATTCTTAAAACGGCTCTCTCAGAATTGATCAAGCATGATTATCATCTCCCTTTTTTCAAGTATTCCTAACCCACTTGGTTAACGCTTGATTTTATACAGTATAAAATATATCGCCTTGCGGTACAATTTCTCGAGTTCATGAGTATACGTTTCATCTGCCGGATGCCGTACGCTAACCGCATATTCCAGACGGGACTATTCCAGGCTGAAAGAACATCCCTCTCTACTGAAAATACATTTTATTAAACCGTGCTTTTTAGTTGCTTCTTCGCAGATTTTTCGGATATGTGTGTTCCAGTTTATATTATTTATAAGAGTGATCCCCAAGTACTCAATTTTCAATTCTAGCCCTCTGTGTGACGACGTGTTAGTCTTAAAAAAGGGCAAAATAAATTTGTTTAAATTCCAAGATGGCAGTTAAATAACAGAAGTGTAACAATAAATATTAGATATAGGTTTAAATTAAAAATTTATTTATTATTATACATGCTGTACGTAGAATTTCTTCTGGTGGGAGCCCCAACCATTGTCCATGAACAACGTAAATCAAAAAAATATTCCTTGAATAACAGATACAGAGGATTAAAACAGAAATCTCTGCGGTACCCCCACCAAAATATATCCTTTAAACCCAAAAACTACATTTCACCGTTAACAGTGTTAATTTTCCCAAAATGCCTAAGCGTCACTTCATCATTTTCACATCGTCAAGTTTAAAATTATCCAAATAATAAAAAACATGATAATATTCAATCCGCTCAGTTACATGACCTAAAACATTTGCTTTAAAACTCCGTACTACTTTTCGGAATGGGTTTAAAGACCTCTTCAGGCAACTTATTTCATTCATTGACCCCTCTGCTTATAAAAGAATACTTGGCGATGTCTGTTCTTTGTTTCCTCAGCTTTAGTTTAATACATTACATTACATACATGATTAAATACATCCTCAAACTATGAACGATTGTATTACAGCGGGAAGATAACAATAATAAGATTATCAGTGGGATGGCTTTGGAAATCACAAAAAATTAATTTTATATTTCAAGGAATCTGTTGATAAATGAACTGATTTTGGATTACATAAAAAGTGGAATATTATCTTTTGCTTGAGGAATTGCAAGTATCTGAGTCAGCTGTTGTTTTCACAGAATCAGATATTACAAAAGATCTTAATCTGAGTTGTAAATAAATTTGGAATTAATTGATATCATCGTGACGTTTTTTAAAACAACAGAATTGAAGTATTGATCCACAGGTTACTTTTATATAATTTTAATAGAAATTAATGATTAATAGAATAGAGGCAAGAAGACAATTTTTAAGAGAAATAGGATATTTACTAGACTATTATCGGGAGGAAATTATTCGGAAATAAATTCTTTTTAAAAGACGTCTTTTTTCTAAAATCATTATATATTATAATAAATAAAGTTTTGTAATAAAAAAACACTCCGAAATTGCTTGAGTCTTCATAACATTTTCTCAAATTACTTCATGTGTACTTCATCAGTTTATTCTATTGATGAATATGAATGCGATTGAATTAAGGAAAAGAACGGAAGCATACAAGAAACAATGAAGATATAAATCACCTTCCTCAGATTAATCACGATACGTATGCTATTTCTTGCCCACTCCGCGTCGGTTGTATTTTTTGTATACTTGTTGAGCCACCCATTCTCGAGCATTGGAAATTTCAACGGTAGTTGTGTAGGATACGAACTAATATACATAGCATATTTTTAACGGGTAATCCGAGAATAATAAATAAAAACCAAGGTTATGGTTGTAATCGCTAGAAGATTATTGAGGCATGATATAGCTCGTTGGATGCGTCATATTTGAGAATATATCTCGGTGATGCGGGAAGAATTTCCGAGGTTCGCTAGATCATGACCTCATTTCAGAATTCTAAATTTCTTGCGTTCCGCGGCTATGGCCCTGGAGGAAATATTTGACCTCACACTCATAAGCCGTAATTGCTTCGCCTTTTTTGTTCGGGGCGTCATTAATGAAAATTCTCCGTTTCACGGATTAATGAAATCTTCAGCCGGTGGATGGGATTAATACTAATTAAACCTCTCGAACTAGGCGTGTCACGGTTACTCTTGCAAAGCCTCTGTAATATCTTTCGGTGCTTGAGCTCGTTTTGTTACGAAAGTATGACCTCTCACCTTGTGAGCTACCTTATTAATATTTGCATTGCGGAACAAGAACAAAGCTGACTTATTGTTATGCGATCATATTTCTTTACTCTTAATTTATTACTACGCATATGTTTTTACTTAACAGCAGCAGTTTGACATTATGTCAATAGATAACTGTTACCATCTTAATGATTGTATTAAATATTTCCAGAAACTCTTGCAAATTCAGATGTATAGGTATATATACAATCGTGAATTTAAAAATGTATGTACAGTTTTAAGGGAGTTTTTAAGCAATTTGGAAAGAATTCGGAAGAAAATGTCCCCAATATAAGCCTTCAAAAATGGTCATTATCAAAGTAACTAACGTTTGGTAATAGGGTAAAAGTGATTTTTATGAATTCATGTAATGAATGTTCAATTTTATTTCTTTAATAGTGTATATCCCAGCCAATTATACACCTCTACGTCACCTGCTACACTATTACAATGGATTTCATCTCCCTAAGTGTAACTAAGCACCAGAACATACCAATATAATAATTCATATATATTCGTAAACTATATTCATAACATTGTAAACTCAAACATTTACTCACTTATCGGCCTTGGTGTCCGAGTGGATAGCATTCCAGCTACGCTATCTCTCCTACCCCAAGATCCCGGATTCGAATACCGGTTGATCTGAAATTTCCGATCAGGTACTGTTTGTGTGAGATCATTGTTGCCTCGGTAATCACCTCCTCATAAGTTTATCAGAGCTTAGGAGGACTTCACCGATAAGAGGTAACAGTAGTTCAGCCCAAAAAATAACATTTGATGTGTCCAAGCTCGACTTTGTGGAATGCCGCTGTATTAAAGAAGGAGCATGCTTGGTCGTAGCTTGGTAATGCATTAACTTTCACACTTCGCAATACTTAAAACGAAAACTCACATTAGCATTAGAATACACTCATAGCTATACTTTACTGTTTTCTAGATTTATTTATTGTTTTCGTTGATAGTTAAAATTGTGCCTGAGGCTGAATATTCCATTCAATTCTCATTTTATGAACAAAGCAGAGCTTGCGTCGACTACAACTTTTCTTTCCTTTCTTACTGTATGATTGATTCAAAATCCTATGTTTCTTGACATAACTTGGATTTTGGGTCAGCTTCTAAAGTCCATCTTTTCTGGCTTGTGGTCGCCAACATATCTAATATGTAGGTTTTCCTTTAATAATCCTCCTTTTATATCCTAGTATTTACGTATTCACGATATGGTGTTACATCTTCTTGTTTTTATCAATCCATGAAGCCGGGGGCTATGATTGGACTCGTTTCTGTTATCTGGCAAAAGATTATTATATAATCTATACAAATAATTACTATTGCAAGAAACATAAACCACCCAATAGAAATGCATAGCGATACTAATTAAATATTATCTACTGCACTTCTCAGTAAAAAAGATGTACGGCATTGAAAGATTAATATGTAATTGACTATCAAAATTTATTATTAATTTTTCAAAATTATCCTGGATTGCAAGCACAAACGAATTCAAAATTTTCCCTCGGTAAATGCTTTTAAATTTCGATTTAATCTCTTTCAAATTTCAGTTCTTTAACAAAGTTAAATTATAAATCGATATGAGTATTAACTAAGAGTAATTAAGTAAAGAATCTATTTTGTTCCTGGAACATCAATTTAGATTCGAATTTGTGCGAATTATGATGAAAAAGTTGTGGTACCCGTTGAAATTCAACGGATAAAATACTGGAAGTAATAGGATTTTAGGCTTTCCCGGTGAATAGATTGCTGCATGAATATTTCACGGGATGTTGACTAGGAATGGGAGGAGAAGTAAACAAGGAATTAAACATGAAAATCGTTAATTTGATGTACAAAATATCCATTGTTTAAATCTTTCTAAACCTGTGTTTACCTCGTAATTTTCATGTTTACCTTCAACAAACTATCGTATTATATTTTCAGCGATGTTAATCCTTCTAAAGACCTGGATAATTTATCAGATCTTCTAATTTATCAGCGTTAATTGATATAAATAAAATACAAAGTGTTAAGATTTTATTACGATTATAAGTATCCGAATTGTAGGTATTATAAATTACTATACAGTGCATCTTATATATTGCGATTATACTACTAAAAGAAAAGATACAGAAAATATTGGGCTTATCATTAGTTATCCAGAAATGTTTATGTTGCTATAATTAATTGGTTGCTAAAAATTTATTATGTGCTAGAAAGAAAGATGGAACTAATTTCATTAACATTTAACTCTAATCACTAACTAAAAACTTCTGTTGTTTATTTCATTTCATACAATTTACAACTTCCCATATCCACTTACTATATTTAAATATGCCTTCAGACCTTCTGAGACTTATTTCACGATTCATCAGTAAACATTTACTTTGCTATAGGTAAAACTCGGTTGCTACAGACGCTTAAATAGCTTTAATGAAAGAAAATGCTAACCTCTCACCTTTGAAGAGTTTATTTAATAGCATTGCCTTGGTAACTACGAAAAAGGTGAGAAAAATTTTAACCAAAAAAATGTATCTCGTGTTTAGGATTGAGAAAGTGTATCCTTGATGTACTTTTTTTCTTGATCTTGTTCATAAGTATGTTCATATGAAAGCTATTGAGGAATGCATGATTCATAATAATGCTGAATTAAAAGTTAAAAGCAATAATATATCCGAAATTCTAAGAAAAGAATTCCGAAGTAAAAATTTGAGATTCTTTGTAAAACCTGAGGTTAATGGTCTACCTAAAACTTAATTACGTTTACTACTTATAAATGTGATGATACTTTTCTTAAACAATGATCAACAAGGGTACAAAACCTTGTTTATACTCTACCTGGACCGCGTGGTATATAATAATCAAAGATAATTCAATTTCGATTAAACATGTGTGGATAAAATGTTGTTGGCAAGAGGAGAATCGAGGCTATTGTAAATATACTAAAATACTATGAAATTTGCAAAAATTAGGTGAAAAAGACGGCGTTTGTATATAGTAAATTAGAAGATTATTTAGTAGTAGCATTAATTCGCTGGGCTTCAAAGATGAATAACTTATATTACAATCGTTAAGTTTGACATGTAATAATCCTGTATTTTCTAGTAATTTACAAAAATGGAAATACATTAACTTGAGTTTTTTTATTTTTAACCAATAATATTTTTGTCCATATTTTGGTTCTTAGACCCGTAAATGTGGTAATTTGTTCCTTTAATAAACTTTTTGAAAATCTACCATTATCTAATATTTTCATTTCACGTTGCTTTCTTAAATATAATGGACCATTTTACGTCGGTGTCAAAACATTTTTTTTCTTTTGTCCCCGTTTGATGAAATTATTTTTTAATGGAAGCTGCTCATTCTCTCACGAGTTGACATTTCAAAGAATGGAGATGAATTTAAATTTAAAATATCACCAATAATGCTTTAGGTTTATGTGCATACAAATGATATATTCAGCTGAAAGAGTAATTTTTATAGTACTAACTGAAAAGCCCATAGTCCATGAGATTGAAGTTATAAAATTTAAAAAAATATGAAAGGATAGTAGAGAGAAGTATATGTGGATAAAAATTGTATAGTTTTTTAATAAATGTTGATTCCCGGATAGATTTTCAGAATATTTGATTCAGAAAATATAAACCGAATTAAAATTTTGTTCGAAATTGTGCTGTATCGCACTGACATTACCAAGTCTCATTGGGTCTAAAATAGCTGAGATTTGGAAAAAAACTATTTCTATGATAAAAACTTACATTAAATCTAGTTCTTTAATGCTATAATTCCACGTATTTGCATTCTATCTTTATTTCTTATCTTTCCTTTTCTTCCGCTTTGGTGAAATATTTCCAAGAATGCTAAAGGTTGGTTTTAAATGGAAAGCATATTTCCAAAGTAGTTTACAAAGTTTGATTTCATTCTTGCGACTCTTATGAGATTACATATTAAAGTCATCCATGTACCAATGTATTTGATGGTTGTATTGATGATGATGATTATTGAAAATTGTGCTAAGAGGATGAAATATGAATATTAAAATCACCGTCAACACCTTTCAGAATAATCAGAAAATGAAAATCTTTTATGATTTAAATATGTTTTTTTTATCAATACAGTCATATATAAGCTTTTAGTACCACATATCAATTCTGCTTAATGCTAGAGGAAAACGTAAGAGTTTTGTGTTTAGCTGCTACCTCAAATACCAATAGTTCTCACCGTGCGTTACTAAATGCATTCCTCAGACTGTCATTTCTGAATTTCGGAATTTCTCTTTGATGGTTAGGCAGTGGAAGATAAGCTGGGATTTCCCACGTGAGTGCATGGGTGGTGCCATCTTTAATCCCTCTTATCATACATTACCATATTCAATTAATGCCCCGGAATTGAAATAGTGATTTTTATTGAGCCCCCCAGGGAAATCGAGGACCCGGATCCGATTCACGTTTAAGTCTGACATTTTCGCATTCAACAGTTTCTCTGGGTAGGAAAAGCAATTCCTCCTAAAGCCTCTTTCGTCAGCCATTATATATAGTTGACGAACTTTATTACTTTCTGAATGTTGTTTGTCATCAGTAGTATCCATAGATATGAAAAAATAAATTTTTCTTAGACGTCAAGTAACTGTATCAATAAATGAGTTTTAGTAACTGTATCATTAAACTTTTGTGAGACTAATTATACAGACTTGTACTTATTTATTCTTCATCTAATGGCACTGGACATCGGAAGGTTTTTCCAAGGACTCAGAAAAGCAATTAACGCTATGACACCGACTCTCAAACTTTGACAACCACTTTTGTTTGCTAACTTGCATGTTTGTTTCTTGATACGTAGGTTTATAAGATCTTTATCAACGCGAGATTTGGACTGAAAATTTATCTTCCTGCAACCAATCTGTCGTCAATGATTTTCATAAAAACTAAATAATGTATAGGTGAATATAAATAGAGAAGGCAACCTAAGGAGTGTAAATTAAAAACAACACAATACTTGTTTTATGAAAAAAGATCCATTGCAAGAACACATCCTCAAATAATCTGTGGTGGTGTGAAATAACTGAGAAAACCTACTACGATCTTAATCCGAGACGGACAATTTGTTTTTAAACACAGTCATTCTACAGCCGAGGGTCTACTATAAAATTGTAGCAATCACTAGTGGTAAAATAAATACATTATCAAACTAATATAATATTCACGCTTATTTCAAGCAATAATGGGTAGCATCAGATACATATGTATACATAGCGGTGATTGTTACAATAAATTAGTGAATTTCTCCTCATAAATTACGAAACTAATTTTAACTTGCAAAATAGTATAGCACTTACTGCATACCTCTGATTCCTCTGAATAATAGAAAATAAATCTCGAAAATAATTGAAGACTTAATAAATTTTAAATATCCACCATTATAGAAACTGAAGCTATAAATATATACGTCACACTTAAATAATAACTTTATGATATTATATAGAATCTAATATAATATATGAAAATCACCTAAGCTCGGATTCCAAAAAACATTGTTGTATGTCTACGTCGCTAAGATTATATCTCTTTGGTTTATATTGTTACCTAAAAAATGGTTTTGACGGAAAATTTTTCCACGTTTATTTCCAGAACGAAAATATTTTTGTTTGAAATTTTATTCACAGCATACAACTTTCAAACATCTATAGTGACGTTTCCCAACGCGGAACCTACACCCCCGTGGCAATTGAAAATGTCTTGAATGCCTTGAAAAATATACTTTTTTCTTACGATTTCCACATGATTTATACCTAATACCTAAACCCATGACCTGAGCAAGTTGTCGTACTAGCTTCATTCAGTGAATCATTTAATTTTTTCAATATTAATTATTATGTACATGTTGCATGCTACACTAGGGTGGTCCTTATTTACATGGGAAAAAATTTTTTTGGGAAATTCTTTCGGGACGCCCCCTAAAGTTGTTCCATTTGGTTAGAAAATAAATCGTGTAAAATATTATTTAAATCGGATAACGGAAAGACGTGCCGCATCGCACTTAAAGTTTATAATTTTTAGCATTTTTGGCCTTTTTTCGAACATCACAGGAGATGAGGGAGCTTTCCCATATTTCAACTGTTTTTAAATTTTCATCAATGCATCGTTAGACATTAACTGTAATTTTCTTCAAATATTAATTAGATATGCGCAGTAGTTTTCGAGATTCAGCCCAAATAGTGAGCGCGCGCCGTACAAGTGGCGCCGTGCACTAGGAGCCTCCGCTCGAATCCAAGAATATCGCCGCCTTGTATTTTGTCAAGTTTTTATAGCTCTAATCAATTTTAGCATATTTTTACAGCATAGCTTAGGTTAAAGACCTAATTATGCGTTATATCCTTTGAAATTTTGAAGTTATCTATATATAAAAGGAAAAAAAGTGGCGCCGTTCCCTCGGCGCCTCCGTTCCAGTCTATGACTTTGCTGCCGTCAATTTTGTCTTGTATGACACTACTAGATAAAAAAATAATAATTTATGTTGTTAAAATTATATTTAAAATTTTGTTAAAATTATCTTTGATGTTATCTAGTAAAGTATAAGATAAATCTTCCAAGTTTCAAACAAATGCTTGTGAACCATGGGAACTCCCAATGCCCTGTTTTTCGTATCACATGTATGCTTAGCGATCATCAGTATCGCCTGGATTTTCATCTAAACTGTAACAGGGAAATAAAAAAGCTGTAATTATAGGGAAACTTCGTTGATTACAGATTTAATTTTTGACAGTGTAAGCTTTTATGATCTATTTGGCAACGGGAATGGCATATTACCAGGGATATCCCTCTCTGAAAGATTTAGCAGCTCTTCATTGTAGATTCCGAGATTTATTGATTGATTCATCTGTGATTGTAAAAGACTGAAAGCTAGAATTCTACTTTGCACATCAATTCTGATACATTTTGTGTTTAACAGAAAATACAAAAGAGTACATAGTGCTGCCTGAAATTTCCTAAACCCTTGTTTCTCAGACTCCACCGTTGAACCAGATTGTGCTGTGGTTTCACTGAGCGAACAGCTTAAAATACTGCCTTTCGGTGTAAGTATTATCTTAGAAGCACAGAAGTGATTACCGAAATGGAAACCAGAACTACTGACCGAATTTACCTGATTGGATACTACACGAATCAAATTGTTGGCTCTAAGTTGCCATCGAATGGCCAAGTGCTAAGAGTGCTTTTTTATAATATCCGAAGAGTAAACTTAGATTTACGAACTAGTGCCAATTTAGCAGTAAAGGAAGTTGAAGGTTTCGGGGAGCGTAGGTCATTTCGCACATTGGCTCCCACTAGAGTCACTTTATCAGAAGTGGAGAATATTGCAGAAATCTTCAAGTAGATCGAATGAATTGCAAAAGAAAAAGGAAACTAAGTTCCTTGAATTATTTGACGATCTTTTTGACATTTCACATGCAGACGCTTTGGAAATTATCTCCCTCGAAGAAGATAAGCAGTTTCTTCTAAATCAACGAGAAAAAGGACGACCAGGATGGACTGGACGATAATTTAAGGCAAAGTGTTGTCAAGTGTTTAAAACAAAGAAGTCGTCGATAGACTCCCAGTTATCGCAACCTGTGAGCTGAACATCTTTTTGGGTTTCCCAGGATACCATCTGGGAGTGGTAGAGCTCAAGCAATTGCTGTTCACCAGGTGCTGGAAGAATGAATGACGCTTGTCTCTTATTAGAGCAAAGATTTGAAAAAATACATTTTATTTTTACCATGCCGGCATCATATTTATGAAATAATTTTACGGAGTGTTTTTGACGAAAAATTTGGAAAAACACAGCGGGAAAAATTTTAGATTTTGCGCTTCACCATCTACAAGATAGTCATCCCAGAGAAGACTATCGAGAGCTCCTTGAGCTAACCGTTATTTTTATTGAAGGAGTTCCTCCACCAGGGATATCATTTCGCGTCCCCGGTGCGTTACACCATGCTAAGTGGATATCAAAAGCACTGTATTCCTTAAAAATAGTTCTTTTTCGTCATGATTTTGCCTTATCTACTGAAGAAGTAGGTGTAATACGCGATTTCTGCATATTTATAGTGAGCCTGTACGTGGAGGGCTGGATTACCACGCCAAATGCCAGGGAGGCTCCTAGAAGAGACATGATATTTTTACAAAATTTATATGAATGCAGTAGAAAAAGCAATGTTGTTTTTGTGGCCAGAATGAACAAATTCTGCGATCATTTGTGGTACTTTGGGCCAGTAAATGTGGCCTTAGTGTTCTTCGATGAGATGATAACGGTGAATAAAATACTAGTAATGGTGAAAGCTCTGGAAACAAGCTTCAGCGATTTTTTATTCCACAAAAGACCTTCAGTACACCCAATCGACATGTCATTTTTTTAAAAGGTTTGATATTTCTATGTAATTTTTGTCCAAGGATCCACAACTGTGGCTAGATTACGAAAGATATAAAAAAGGATTTTGAGATAGTGAAAGAATTGAAAGTCGTAAACGACTGTGCAGAAAGAGGGGTTAAGTTGATGGAGGAGTTCAACGAAAAACTAACGAAAAATGAAACACAAAAGACATTTGTGCTTAAAGTCGTCCATGAATACAGACGGAAATTCCCAGACTGCGATAGAACAAATTGGCCCAAGAATTTTAGGATTATACATTAATGAAAATATATGTTGCATTTTTCATCATCATCATCAGCATCATCAAACGGCCTCAATTCATTTACCAAACCTAAGAAGACCAAAAACTAGCTTTCAATATCTATACCGGAATTAAATAATTTTTATAATTTTATTTATTGTTAAATTCAAAATTTTAAAGTATATATGGCATAACTAGGTCTTTAACCTACGCTATGCTGTAAAAATATGCTAAAAATTGATTAGAGCTCTAAAAACAAGATAGAATACAAGGCGGCGAGATTCTCGGATTGGAGCGGAGGCGCCTAGTGCACGGCGCCACTTGTATGGCGCGCGCTCTCTATTTGGGCTGAATCTCGAAAACTACTGCGCAGATCTAATTAATATTAGACGAAAATCACAGCTAATGTTTAAAAATGCATTGATAAAAAAATCAAAACAGTTGAAATATGGGAAAGCTCCCTCATCTCCTGTGATGTTCGAAAAAAGGCCAAAAATGCTAAAAATTATAAACTTTAAGTGCGATGCGGCACGTCTTTCCGTTATCCGATTTAAATAATATTTTACATGATTTATTTTCTAACCAAATGGAACAACTTTAGGGGGCGTCCCGAAAGAATTTCAAACTTTCGAAAATAAGGACCACCCTAATGCTACACGGAGGGCACTAGAATTTTAAAAAGGCCTAGGTGGGACATGTCGAAAATTATGTTAGGAAATACTATTCTATAGTATATTAATTAATAATAATATAAATAAATAATAATAATATTTATTTAAGTCATAAAAAGATACATGCTTTAGAAAGTGAAATTTAAGCATCTCAGAAGAATTTCTTTTATATGGATTGCCAACACTTTAATGTAAAGTGTATATTATGTATATTATTTTTTATTCAGTTGGCTGAAATTAAATTTCAAAGGGAATTCACCTGAGCATGCATAAAAATACATGCAGTGGCATTACTAAGATAGATTATTGGAATTCGATCTCTATAGAAGCGTAAAACCCGCTTATCACGGATCGCACCGAAATTTTCCCCCGCTGACTCACCCCTCGGAAAAAGTGTGCCACGGGGTCACATCGCTTTAAATCCCTCACGTCTTGGGATGCATTCATCATACGCCTTCATTTTTGGGCTGTGACGAACGGTGGCGAAAACGTTTCTTCGACGGAAGACTGAGTTTCCGCAGCAGCTGTCGCGCACGAGATGACTGATGAAGCCGTCGCCCCTGGTATGTTCGCGTGCAATATCTCTAGGCGTGCGAATCCATATATTTGATAATAGATGAAGTGCGGTCGAAATTTTAATTCATGCAAAAAGTTAGGTGATAGTCGAGAAACAGCCAATTTTCTATATTCAAATCCATAGAGGATTAACGGTGTATTTTTTCTTTCGTAATAACCATGAGTATCCGTCCATAAATATTTCATTATCTATGAACCTGCGTATTTTTCAAATTGGGACACAGACACTCCGTAAAATATATATATCATAATTGAAATGTTTAAATAATCATCCATTGCTGTTAGTGTCAGACAGATCCTCTCTATAGCTCTTTAACTAACATTATAATGAACTGGTACATTTAAACTTAAATTCAATGTTAGTGCATTAGCTTTTTACGTCCACATATATTTAGATATATGAAACAACCAACTACTTCTATTAATATTATACATAATTTCTCTACAACGCTACGGGAAACAGTAGAATAAGCTAATACATTTAAACTTCTTAAATTTTATTTTTGTAAATCAGTTTTTTTGTTCACATATTTCATTTTTAAAAGTAAAGCTGTAGTTTTTCATAAGATTAAAGTTAATTTACACTTGTTTCGCACCCGCTCCTAGTCAAGTGACTAATTGTCGTGACATAAATTAATTAACAAGTTCATACCAATGCACTATCAATCTTACACTTTCTATCTACAATACTGAGAAATGTATATCCTCTTATTACATAGCTTTTGATTTGATAATATTCAAAAGAGGTCGAATGAAGTTACATATTTAAAATATAAAGAGTCAGTCGATCATCGGAGAATAGCTAATTGTCCATAATATATAACGCTAAAGGAACCGTAAGCTATAAAGATCCGAATTGAAATATTTCCGCAATAAAATACTCAAGTTAGTGGTTGATCTAATAAGATATATTCCACTTCTACGAGACAAATCTGATAGCAGTATCAGTGAAACGTCATAGTCATTTTTACAACTCTGCGAATCTTGCGAATTCTCATCTATCAATAGAACCTCTTTACAATATCTGAATACTTGCGTAACCAACCATGCTTCTCGTTTAATGGCCCAACTTGGCGTGAAGTTAAATGGCTTGAACCAGCTTTAAGAAGGAATATGCGCGATGGATTATCTTCAGCTGTCATTACTTGAATGTGAATGGAGATATATTATGACCTCTATCTTCACAAGTTCTGTGTCTTTTATAGATGCTCCAGTTTCGCCAAGATATTATTTCTCTCCAGATTCTTCGCTCAAACTTCTGTATAAAACCTTTCCTGATTGTTGCTTCAACTTGTCGGAATCCAGCATCAATTCAATTTTAAAATTCTTCCTCACCTCCTTCTTTATAACATAAATATTGCGAGGATTCGGATGGAACATATTAATTTCGTACTGTTAAGGGTTTATCTCAAGTCTGGACGCATAAGAAGTCTCATTAACTTTATTTTATCCTTTAAAGTTTAAATTTGCCAAAGAGGAAGGTGTACTCAATGAAAATCATACATGTAACACACTTGATAATGAGGGAATGTGCTAAAATCGATGGGAAAGGATTGGATTTCTTACATTGGCTTCACATAAATTTTGCAAAGTGTATCAACTTTTGCGTCGTAAATTGTGAGTAAAATATCGAAGGATTCATCAAATACTAAAAATTAAAAATATGCTGTGAATTAAATTTATTTCTTGAAAAATATTAATTTTTTGCTTACATTTTAAGGATATCCTGCACTATCCTTGCTTAAATTTTTACAGTTAATCTCTATGGGAACCTATTAGCAAGTACTCATTTCTTCATACACTCCTTACAATGCTCATGTTCAGAATCGGCAAGTTAAGCTGGAGTTTTTCTTGATCATTATATCCAACTCCTATTGAACAATGGCATGTTCCAAATCACACTCGTATATGATACAAACGAGAATATTTAAATTGGAAATCATCTCAAATCATCTTCAAAAAATTTGATAGAATTCTTCTAGTTCACCAGCTGAAAAATTTCCAAGATACTTTCACCGCAAAATTTAAAGAATACGAATTTCTGGTGAAAGTTGTCTCCAACCATCCCAATATTATTCCTGTTCGTATAAATGGGAACATTCTGCATTGAATTTTCACTATCACGAGACCTAGACTTTAAATGGTGTTTGAAACTCACAGAACAAGAGAAGGAGTGGGGGAAACCCACAATCAAAAAGAAACTTTAAAAATGGTGCTTATCTCACAGTTTTAATTTCAAAGCTTCCTTTTCGAGAACAGCGCTATTTGCCAAGGAGCATCCACAACTTTGCTTCTGGTAAAATTAATATTGAAGTTGAAGGCGCAGAAATGCAAACTGAAATTTTGCTTTCACCTCTTACTTTCGATTGCCCATGAGGTAGAATCAAGCTGAATTTTATGGAAAAACCGAGCTCAAATGTATTCAAAGATCAACGCAACAATGGCTTGGCGTACGAACACAGTTTGGTGGCAGTATAATCAATAATCTTCGACTGTTCACGTTTTAACGCTCTCATACCATTGATGAAAGTTAGCTGAAAAGAAACAATATAAATAAATAAAAATACGTAAATTAGACGTTAATACTTGAATCTGACACCCGTAATACATCCTCTCATTTAATTTCAACTTACATGTACGCACCTTGTAAAAATGTAACAAAGTATTAATGATGATAAATGCATACAGATAATTATCAATATTAACAGATAATGGATGTATAAATAATTGTTACTAAATAATGTTGAGTATATATCATTTATCTTTTATTAATATTTAAGAAATTAAAGAAACTTATCGCAACTGATCATGTGTCAATTATGATAGTATTTTATTTTAAAGTAATGGTATTTTATTAAGAAAAAGTATTAAAATTCTTTCGACAAGTATATTGAAAATGAATCGATATCTCGCCATAAACATGTATGATTACACCATCTTAAGCTATTTTTCACATATATACTTTCTACACCATTAAATCTTCCTCACATCACATCATGATACTACACACATATAATATAAATAAATATAATATAATAATATATAATAAAAAATATAATATAATATAATATAATAATATAATAATATATAATATAATAAATATAATATCACATTTGTACTACAAATATCTCATTTTACATAATTTAAAAACCATATCAAACATTTTCCATCATTTATATAACAGTTGGCTATCATTTTAATTATTTAAACAGATTCCTAAGATTGTACGTATACAATTCCACAAAACGCAACCTTGTGGTCAAAATTAAGGGGAACATTAAGTAAAATAAACTTAAAACTGTACTAATAACACAGTGCACGGAGAAGTGTTCATTCTAATTATTCGCAAAAATGCAAAAGATTCAACCGTTTCATTTTCACAAAAAACAATTTTGTTGGTCAAAGTAAAGCACACACTAAGTAAAATAAACTTAAAAGTATACTATAAACACAATACACAGTGAATTATGGGTAATCTAAAAATCATTTGATAGAGTAATAACATTTAATATCACTCATCAACATTAATTCTCACTATTCGAAATCAAGTGAAAAATACGAGCAAGAGGAATCGCCTTTCGTGGCGTCCGTAATGGCTCCGAAGAGCCGTTAAGTATATTCGAAATTCTTGGGCGAAGAGACATGTCCTCGCATGGAATTCCCAGCGGCGAAGCGTCACCTCCTTGGATCGATTATTCAGTCATATTGCCTTGACGTCTATCTCGAGCTCTTTCCTCGCTAAGGATAAATGAAGTTTCGACCGTTTAAAAATGCCCTTTATCCCCCGTGTATCGCGCTGTTTACTACGGACCTGCGTCTCCAAAATCTTACCTTTCCAAGGACACAAAATAATGAGACGACCTCTACGTAGAGAATTATTTCACGTGTTTTTTCCTCTACGAAATCGTGTGCTTTTAATGATGGTCAAAAAAAAGTTAAGGGAGGGATTTGGTTAAAGCAACAGTTTATGTTACAGTTTTGACTTTAATATCTTCAAACACATTTCCAGATAAATAAAAGATTTGTTATAAAAACTGAAGTAATACAGCTTTATGTACCAACTAAAACGCGATAATTTAGTTTAAAAATCAAAGAACATCTTCTGTGAGAACTTTGACCACAAGTTTTCGTAATTTTGACTGAAAACACAAACATTTTCATTCATTTTAGCTTGGTTAAAGAGTTCCTATCATTTAAAGATTTATTTTCTTTCAAATTTTTGTGAGACGAGAAATTGTGCGTTAAATGATGGTCAAAAATGTATGAATATTTAAGGATGGCATGATTTGTTTAAAGCAGCGGTTTTAGTTACAGTTTTGGTTTTAATATCTCCAAATCCCATGTCATGAATTTTTAAAACTTTTAAGCATTTATTGGTTTAATAAATTGAAAATAAATGTTTAATAACTAAAGATTTATTAATTAGTATTTTATTGAGGGAAAAAGTACAAAAACAATTAACTTGATATTATAATAAATTTCTAATTATAACCCAAGCCACTGTAATCATTATTATCATTTAGATTTTAATATTGTAGTAATACAAATTTGTTGACATAAGCCATTCACAGTTTCTCATTAGCATAATGTTGGTGAAGTGATAGGAGGAAAGAAATTGGGAAATGTTTGTTAATGAACGATACCGATTCAGGGTTAATTTTGTATTACTTATCAACTTGTAAAATATTCATGGTAAACAAACTTTTACTAGACCGCTAATTAATGGTTGTTAATGAATTGGAGATTAAAGACTTCTAGAAAAGCCGTCTTTGTCAGCGCTTTACATCAAATTGTCGTCGTTGTCGATTACTCACCCTCTAAGGACTACTCATTAATGGATGTATTCATTAATGGCCTAGCTATTATCTTCAGAGGTAGAAGAAAAACTTTCAAAAGAAGAAAAACTACTTATAAAGTCGCTAATCCGGGCTTTTCCATTGTTTCCGAAACCAGCAGCAACGCAATGCCGATCGTTGACAAAAACGGCTTTAGATCTCCAATAACCGTCTTTGTCGGCGTTCCTCTTCTCATTCACCGGTATTCGGAAAAAAACAAGAAAGGACAGCGCAACGCATTATCACACAAAACGTGTGACATACCTGTGAAATAATACGCGCTTTTTAAGAAGTACGGTGTCCTTTCTTGTTTTATCGAAATGCCGGTGAATGAGACGAGGAACGCCGACAAAGACGGCTATTGGGAATTTCAAACCCCTTATTCATTAACAAAAGTGTTCTAAGGTTTCTTTCTTTACCACGATTTCAATTACGGATAGAAATTTTCATTTGAATCCCTCTACACGATCCTCGCATTGCGATCCCCGAAGTAAATACCCGAATCGGAGTATTCTCGGAAAGGTTGTTACAAGGCGCGAAGAAAGAGGTCTTGAGCTAATTAAGGGATATGAATATTGATGAGCCATGTTAAAGGGTTGCCGGTTCACAGTGGTGAGCGTGATCCCGAATAGATGAATATTAATGGCTCCAGAGGAGACCATGTAGCCAGAAAGATAAAACTAATTATTAATCTTAAATTGATTATGCGAGAGAAAATTTACCGAATCTCGTAAAAGTTTGGCGAGCATGCGTCAATCGATGCTTTAACGAGAAAAGATTGTTCAACCTGGGATATCTAAGAAAGATGGAGCGATTCTCGGAAACCGAAGGGGAATTTCATCTTTCCTGGTCCGTAGGAGAGGTTTCTTTAACGTACATAGTAAAAACTTGCGTGTATGCATGTACATATTGTTACTTCTTAGTTTTCCATCTTTGCACCGCAAATGCACTGACAGGAACTTAAGTGTACTTTAGGCATAATCAGGTGTCTTTTCTCATGTAAAATTGAGAGAAAAATTGAAATGTTATAACTGCAGTTGGTAACGTGTAATATTCAATTTTCCGACAGCGTAGCAGCTAGAGTTATTAAAAAAATAAGAATTTTTAATGCATTAGCTCATTCTTATGTTTGTCGTAGCTTTATTGAGAGGCTCTGGATGATACAAAAAAGAATTATTTCTGATTTTACTTCATAATTTCTAAGTAACAATACGAAATCCTATAAAATTGTCCGAAGGATTTTGCCTTCCAAATCTAAAGCTCTTTATTTAAGAGGGATGATCTAGCAGATGAATAATACGTTTCAAACCTTTCACTATATAGAACTACAGTTATGCCTTTATTTTGTAATATGTATACACACAAAAGTAATCCATAGAAACAAAATCTTTCTAGTCAATCGTCATCGAGAATCTTGATATCTTGAAATTTGCAATTTACAATCTAAGGAGTTTCCTGATGAATAAATTTCAAAATAATTCTTGTTTACTGAATGCGATTCAAAACCCTGAAAACTAAAGAAAACCCTGCCGTATTCCTTTACTATATCCTACATCAATTCATACAAAATAATTAGGTGTTGTAATGGAAATAATTAAGTTGAAATTAATAGTTATATCAGCGTAATTATGTATGTTTATGTATTATTATGTTCCGTAATACAATACTACTACTTATTATACTAGGAAATATCTTCACTATACCAAGTTTAGAAAAGCTGCATTTTATTCTAAACTTGTCTGTAGTTATGTGTCGCGTAGAACGATGTTAATGGCAGTTTATGTGCTAATTATTTTAGGTATTAATTACCATGATTTTGGTTCACGGAAGGGCTCAGGATTGAAAATGAACACGGGTTTGGACATCAATTGCTAGGAAATGATTGGGATTGGATATTTTAATCCCCGTTTAACTAAATCCTATGATAAAAGCACTCCATCAAAGCTCAGAGCCTGCAGCCATTAATTTACCTTTTATAATGAGATGAGATACTACTTTAGTGACATTTTTGGATTTAACGTGATGCGTTGATGAACTGCTTCCTGGTACAGTATTACCGTTATTTTTAGATTTTTGGAAAAGAATACAAAAATCTGAAGGATCAAAATCATCCATTTTGCGTATCATGCACGTGTCATTTTAGGAGAGTTTTAAATAATGGTGGAATGGAAATTGACGCAGCTCTTTCTCTAATAACTCTTTGTTATTAAACCTAAAATAATCAGTAGGCTAGTAATAAAAATTGGAAATAACTTGTGAAGGCCTACATCAGGCGTCGGATTGTAAATAGCGGATGGTATATATAATCCATTATATTAAGAAATACAAGAAATGTAGATATTGTTCCAACTTTTATTTTCTCTACTCTGTCTTGTTGATCTTTGAAATTTTCCTTTTCTTGAGAATTTTACTCAAAATATGATTCTAGCCTTCCTTCAAACAAATCATAAGATATAGAGGAAAAATTATTACTTAAGATAGAATTAACTTAATTTTATCTTATGTGTTAAGATAAAGGTCTAGCAAAAGAAGGCCGAAGTGATTGAATAGAAAATTCATGTTTCGCAGGCATCCGAATCACCAATTTGAACCCTCTAAACACAGTTGCGCATCGATTAAGCCAAAAATCAAACTCGTGGCGGATTGAAAATCGCACATTTTGCTCAAAACATTCCCTTCATAATTCCTCCCGGCATTCGCAGAATCTGTATCGACCGCGCAGGAAAACCTATGAAATGGGCTGTTTGCTTTTGCGTTTCAACTTACTGTACATCATATGAAAAATAACTCAGGACAGAGAAAATTAGAAAGTACTTGAAGTAATCTATCATATTATGAAATACTCTATCCTGTCAATTTCCGACATTCACATAATTTTCATCGTAACACAAAGCGAGACAAATCGCATGGTAAAGAGCAAAAGTATTCCCAAGGAGAAAGGCACATGAAAAAAAGCCTGACTGGGCCGGGAATCGAACCCGGGATCTTCATCTATCCGGGAGGATGCTGTAACCATCTAATCTAACCGGTCAGAACATCTTAACAAGCCGTTTTGCGGCCTTTTTTCCCTTGGGAATATTCCTGGTGGCACCCCTTTATATGCAAAGTTACCTAACTCTTTTCCTTTAGTTTAATTTAGTTTATTTATTGATATGTAACACTCACAATGAATTCAGATACTGCAATGAAGTTAAAATAGATATCTCGTCAGGTACAAAAATTGCACAGTAGTAAAATACATTATTATTATTATTATTATGGGTCTTTATTATAGGCGAGATTGAGACTAAAAACTAAACTTAGACTAAATCCATCTGTCTCTTCCATCTAACCTGTCGTTAAGTTGTTACATTATTATAAGTATATTACATGTATCAATGAAACTTAAAGGAAAATGTAAGAGGGGATTGCGGATGTAAAAAAAACCTAAGAAAAGCTTAGGAAAAAATATCCGCTGCAGCAAAACACCCACAAAGAAGGGGGGCGTGAAAAACCTGCGCAAACCTACCGATAGCAAAAACTAAAAGACATTATAGAAAACAATGTACATATGACCTAGAAAATTACAAGAATTGTTACAGACATATTATCAAGACAAATAATGAAAGTTGATAAAAAAATGAAATGCAGAGAATAAAGTAAGTAGATACATACACTTTTGATCTAAAATGTGACTTAACTAGAAAAAAGCAAAATAAAACACGATTAATACAAAATAACCCTCTACAATAATTATATAAGAGTGTTAAATATTTATTATTAATATTATAATGATTAATATTAATTATTTATATTACTAATATTAAAATTATGTACTTCGTATCACAAAATAAATATAAATATGCATGCACATATATTTACATATAATACATACATATAAAAATGCATAATTTTTCACAAAAGAAGAAAAAAGCAATAATATGTGTACAATAAGATGGCAGTATAATCATACAAATAAACGGGTTATTTTAAAAATTCGTTAATTGAATAAATATATTTTTCGGTTAACAATTTTTTTAATCTCTAGAAAAACTACAGAAATTCTCGCTAAATGTTTTCCTCATTTCGACCGGCAAATTGTTAAACAACTCTATTCCCATATGTAAGCGGGATTCTTCATAAGATTTAGAAAGATTTAAAAGATTGTCTTGTCTTTGGTATTTTGGTGGTGGTTTCGAATATATTTAGAAAAATATGTAAAATTCTGTTGTACGTATACGATCATTTCTGACATATATAAAGATGGCAACTTTCTGAAATGGATTTTAGAATTTTCTCTTTTATGTGAATTTGTAGTAATATAAGAATCTTTTTAGAATTGTGAAGTTGTTTTAAAACTGTGTAAAAGTATCCATAACACCTTAGGAAAATTTGTCTGAGAAATGCTTCACGGGTTCCCCAAAAAACGTTTCACGGAAAAAATTATGTTTCACAGGCATTCGAATCACCAATTTGAACCCTCTAGATACAGCCGCGTATCGATTGAGCCTAAAATCAAACCAACCTCGATAGAAAATCGCTCATTTTGCTCAAAACATTCCAGTCATTATTTCAGCCGGCATTCGCAGAATCTGTATAGGCCTTCGACGGATTCCTTTCTTCTCGCTGTCACTCCGCGAAACGCTTAGCATGGCAGTGACGAAAAAGGAATCCTTCGATGCCGTCTCAGCAGCTTGTCGAAGCCGTCGCTTTTAGTTTGTGCAGTCGTCTGACTCCTGTCTCTCTCCTCCTGCTGTTGGAGAAAACAAACGGCCTCTGAACACAGCTGCACGCTGCGATACGTCGCCAGAGTTCATACCCCGCTTAAAAATAAAACGGGGATAAAACCTTTTGTGACTTTGCTGCAATGCTTCCTAAGTTCCCTCTTCCTCTCTGCCTCCATTTTCACCATTATCTTTACTTCTACTTTAAGATTCGTATATTTTTAGAATTGCTATATTCCCATATGATCGTATTTTAATTTTTGTAGGGCTGTATTATATTAGTATACGTTTTTATTTTTTATTATTTTATATAGACTCGTGTTTGTATAATTTTTTTATAGATTTGCATGTTGTGCAATTATTTATAAATTTGTATTTTGTATTGTTACGTCATTTGTATTTTTAATATTTTATGTAAATTTCTTGGTTAATGGAAGATGGCACTCAGAAGTCTCAATTTCGCCGATTTAAGTCCCTTATAATAATTATTATTATTTAATTCAATTTTATTCTGTTTAGAATGCAAATTACAGTGTTAAACAATAATATCAGTAAAAACCCGCCCGAGATCGGCTTATAAAATTTAAATCACTTCAAAAATTAATTTACAACTTACATGAGATTGAAATTATATTTTCGATTACAATTGTACAATATAACCAATAAAATTCCAAAACAAGTAACAATCTCTGACAAAATATAACAGAATACAATTATTTTTATCCACAATTGGTCCTACTGAGCCAGTTTGTCTCGTCAGGAGGTGCCAAAAATACATACATACATAAAATTACTTTATTATTAACCTTAAAATATACAATATTTATTTGTAATAATAACAAAATTGTATAAATACCCATCTCTTTAGTTCCGTCTTAACTGTACATAATTTATCTAATAATAATTATCATCAAAAGCATATTTCAAAATTTATGATTTTGTAGGTTTTTTCAGGGACTACTCTATACCAAATGATAACTGAGACATTTGTGATGATAAAAATGAAAATTATGCTAATTACGGCTTCCAAAAGGGATAATGAAGTAATTTCCTATGTCTCCAGAATAATTTGTTGTTTTGCTCTCCTATGCATAGCCTATGCTCAAACTTTTCTCGACCATTTCCAGACGTCGTAGAACCATGGATTGCGTTCAATGAATTTAAAATTTCAGAAATTTAACACAGTTTACAGAACTGAGAACGACCTGGTTCAGTGGTTCAGTGGTTAGAATATCTGCCCGGAAAGTGGGAGACCTGGGCTCGAGTCCCAGCCGAGTCACCATTCTTTACTTCTCGTACGACAACTATTCTATTTTCTTCATGACGTATATCCTCAAGGCATCGCAAGACAGAGACCGTGAGTTTTCTTCCCTTCACTTCCCAGTCCCCATCTCCTTCAAGCTCTCCCGCCCCGAATTCTTCCGTTTCCGGAGATAATAATGTAAAATCCACCCACACTCGCTGTGATCTTTGTAAGGCTCGAGTTTCATCCTCGCCATAAAGCTCCGAGCGAAGAAGAGGTGGGAGTCACGGCGTGAAACGATACAACAGCCTTCATAAGTGATCATAAAAAGAGTTTTATACTTCTCTCTCTTCCCACGCTCGAACTTGATGCGTTTTTATTCTCCTTTCTCCCCCTCGTTCTGATACACTTCGCGGATGTTGAATTTTTACTCATCTACGATATGTATTTAGGGCCGTGTGGATAAATGGGAAACATCTGCCGACATGACTTTCACGTAGCGATGTTTATTTTGCATTTTTCTTAAACTTGAAATATAAAATGCTTGGAAAACAAAGAACGACCGGAATACCTGGGATTTTTCAAAATGGTTTTCTTGATAGAAAAGTGCAGCCTCAAAGTATTTTAAATTGAGCAAGAAACATTTTGTGTAAACTCTCTTCTTTTAAACTTAGGCGTTTGAATGTATCAATCATAGATTTGCCTTGCGTAAAAATTCCTTTCGAAGCAAATGTTTGCATTATTAGTTTAATATAAGGTTATTGCTAATGTATTTATTTCAATATTTATGCTATAGGAATATGATTATGAAGATTAATTTTTTCTCTTTTTAGTGATGCATAGTAACGTACTTTTTAACTATTCTTAGTTTAATGATAATAGCAATTAATCATTTTATTGATTTTAGCATTGCAGATTTTATTGTTTACTCACCAATTGCTTAATTATATTAATATATTTATCAAAGTGAATTAGTTATTATTATTTGAAGTTAATTATAATTTGTATATTATATTATTTGATCGGCGAATTCTGTAAATATATAAATAAGGAATTTCATCGTTAATGGTACTTCTCTCCTGCAAATTAGTTACGAAGTACAAATAAAATAAATAGTGTAACTTTTCGCGGAAAATCATGAAAGGTTATAACGGCAGATTAATGAGATACGACAAAACGTAACATTCTGCTGATTTCAGGTTTTTTTGCTGCAATTTATATGTATGCCCTATCCTGTGAAGTGCTGTTTGTAATCCTCTTTCCAAGGAATGTTATTTTTGGACGTGAATTCTCTCAAAATGTGGGACGATAATGATTCCACGAATTTGAAACGAATGAAATTCCCACTTGACTGAAGCTCAATTCATGTTTTATCTGACCTTGTTCGTGAGGCAGAAATTTCATCTAGTTGCTGATAGACGTAAGTTATTATAGTTATTTCGAGAAAGCCGATCTTGGTTTATAATTAGCCATCACATCTTCCGGCATTGAAATCTAAATGAGTCAAAGGACAGCGCGAAATTGTAATTTACCTTAATTAAATAGAATCTGTGTTTGCACTTCATGTACGTATTTTTGTTTGATATTTGACTCACATTTATCTTTATATCGTGTACACATATTTATTGGAATCATATTTTATTCTAATAATAATATATATTGAAATTGAAATCGTATTTATATTGAATTCGTATTTATACTAAAATCGCATTATTTTAAAATTACGCATCAGTGAAAATAATTTGAAATTTTTATCATTTTAAAATCTTATAATACACTAACAACTTAGTCTCAACTTCGTGATTGGTTTCCATCATAGACAAAAGTAAAATTAACTGGACTTCTACCTTTAATCTCGGAAAATATTTTCAGTGGTAAAGGTAGAAATCCAGTTATTTTTATTGCTATTATTGATATTATACGCTGTTGCATATACTTCATAAATTTCACTTGATACTGAAATTTTATCGCATTGAAATGCTCATTCAAAACCAAATTCAGACGAAAGCCTTCCCAAAGATATTTATCAAAGAAATCCTCATCTCCAACAGGTCTAACGCACAAAGTAAACGCTCTGGCTGTCCCGTCACCTTGTCTCGAATAAAAATATTGAAAACCCCAATGAAAAAGTCCCCCTAATGAAAAAGTCCCCATCCTGTGACGGAACGAAAGAAGTGGGAAACTCAAATCCGTCCGAATAAAATACTCATCATTTGTGCATTTGTCGTGCGATAGACTTGGCGGAGAGGGGAGTCCATCCGCAGTCTGTTATACTGATGACGTGTTGCTCACATAATCGGCTGTCATTTGCAGATGGTGGCGACCAACGAAAGCACGAGCGCGGTAGTGAGCGGAGGTGACCCTGGAGAAGGAACCACTCTCGGAAAACTGCGGCAGACGCTTTCTTCCTCTCTTCTGACGGCCACAGAGACAGGTGAGTGACCTCACGAATAAATTAATAGCCTAATGCGAGTGCCGAATGAAAATTATCTTTCGGCCCGCAAGAGGTTGGAAGACGCCGGTCCATGTTTTGATGATCTTGCGTTATCGGCGTCTGCTAAAATGTGTGCTTTCCATGATCCCCGAAAGTGCCGTGTGATCGATCACACGGCAAAGGACTTGTTTATAGTGTAGTTTTGGTTAGCATAAGCTGTTGTATTCTTGTCTGCTCTGTAATTCAGAGCCAACAAAGATAGAGGCCGGTGAGTATGGGTAATATGAAAGTACTTTTTGGACGAATTCTCTCTTTCAGCGTTGCTTAATGATAAACTGGCCTATTTCTTGTTTAATTTTATGTTTCTTCTAAGCGCCACATATCTTGTAGACCTCCACTATTCCTTGTAATACTAATCGCACTCTAATTTTGCGAATATTAATCTACATGAGGAACAACAAGCATCGAAATTTCTTAATTCTGAGTGGCATCGAGTTTTAGAATTCCCTCTTTGGTTACGGTGGAACGATTGCCCTTTTTACTTATTCTTTGCTTAGCTGTATATATGTTTAAAAATATCCATCTTTGTTGTGGCTCACTGCCATTGTATTTCGACTTTAGTTCTTTATATTTCTACTCATGATGCTTTTCTCAAGTGGTTTCGGTACATTAAATTTAATTATGACCATTAATATGCCATCAGCAAGTATCTATTTTGCTCACCTAAGTCCTTGATGAGCCCATCTCTGTATATCTTCTGCCCTGCTCTGCTCTGTATCATCCGAATACATATCTCACTTATTCAGTATCTACAACTTCCCCCTGTCAGTCCATAGATCGTATTATTTTATACTCCGCTACTTTTCCGAAAATCCTTCCAGCATTTCTTCTAAGAAAATTTTCCTCTACAGCAAATGCCCACGCAATATCTCTATTTTTACTCCTAAGGTTTAGAGGTTTTGGGGAGTTCCACAATTCCATCTTTGGTTGAATACCGGACAGGGCTAAAATTATTAACCAATTTAGACTTTTCTCTTATGTTTTCATATAATATAACTAATTATTTATAATAATAATAGGACATCAGTGTTATATTTTCCCCAACCACCTAAACATCTCAATATTCTTTACAATTTTTATGTACAGCTCTCATTCGTGTTCCCATTTCTCGTACGCAAATTTAAAACATAGTTAAATATTATACGTTTTGTTTCTAAATGTGTCAATATTTTCGTAACCGTATCCATTTTCTCCATGGCATAGGATGGGAGAGATTAGAAAAAGTAATATTAAACTAGAGTTGGATTTGTTCAATAAATTCAGAGATATTACATTCTCCGTAGACGTTGCAGATATCATGCGTCCACTGTTATGTATGTCGATCAGATATCCCGGGAGAGAGAAGGGAAATAGATAAACTAGTTTCAAACGTTCCTTTTTTTCTGTGGGCGAAACACGGCAATATCCGACTACGGATATAGAAAGCATGGTGCATTTAACTCATGCAGCACAACGGAAGGAGTCTTGCATGATATCTGTAGATGTGGATGATATCTCTATTTGTTTTCTTCCTAATCTACCAGTCGATGTTTCCCCACAGTACGTGAAACTTGACAAACTGATATTCCTACTGTTCCGTTCTTCAGTTGAAATACCATTTTACTAATATATACATGCCTTCCCTTAATTTACACTTATTCAATCCTCCGTTGAATATATTTTCGAATTTTTTTTTCACACCCTATTTAATCGCTCCTGTATGGCCTATTTACATTGATCCCAAAATATTTTAAAACCACATTGTGATCATTTACGGAATTTTTTTCGTTGAATTGATGCGTGTCATGGTGAAGTTATCGCTGGTTTTCAATCCGTTTATATTTCTGTATACATTGCATAAATAGGTCTCATTTAAGCGGTAATGATTAATAGTGCAATAAAAGGTTGGGATTGAGTGCTGACGGTAAATAATCCTATCTTTTTCGAAACTTATCGTTTCCGATTAGTGTCCAAAACTTGTTGGAGTTAAAAACTTCGAAACTTCGCTGATAAAACTCGGGGATAAAAATGATACCGGAATGCTGGAGGTGTGCGGCGTAACATTCATCTTTCAGCTCGTTAGGACGAAAACATGAGAAGGCAATAAAAGAAGTTAAAGTTGTAGGACCCAGTCAAGGCATTTCCATCTGAGGCGAGAGGTTAAATGGAGGATTTAAATTTATATCTGAATAATTTGGATTAGAGTTGAATTTGAATAGATGAAACATACACACATTAAATTGACAGCAATATATATGTAGTTGCGAATGATTAAAATTAATTTACTAAGATATTAATGTATTAAAATACTTAAAGCCTCATCCATTGGCTACGGATACGTATCTCAATTTAATAAACAGAACTTTTGGCTCCAGTCCCACCATCGAGTTAAAGGGAGAGGGTCATTGGGAATCGAATTAATTTGCGTTAGAAAAAGTTTTCCCAAAGTCTAGGCGCGAAATAGGACTTTTCACTCTGCAAATCAGTTCAAATCCGAAGTCGGGATTAACTCTATCCCCGATACTCTCCAAGTTTTTCCGATCCTGCAGGGTGAGAAACTGATTCGGAGAATCATGCGCTTCGGAAGTGACAGGTTTTTTGGAGGAAGCGTTAAACAAACTTAATTATTTCTCCGGGGATTACCCCCTCACCTGCCGTTTGAATAATTCAACGTCTCCGTCAGTTCGAATTAAAGCGGAGCTCATTAGTAAATAATCTCGTTCCCATTATTCCAGACGCTAAAGCGCGAGGTAATGTATCTGCATACAGGAAGAGACGATATCTCGTATTTGCTGTGAAATTCCAATTTTGAATACAGATTGCTTAGTGTGACCTGATGTATGATTTTAGTGAGGAATGGACCAAAATTTGTATTAAAGGTAGATTTGTGTATATTTTATATGTTGATGTTATTATATTTAATAAACATAAATATAAATAAATACATTTTTATTATGTTCAGTGGCAAGCCACCTAAGGACAACAGTAAATTAGTAAAGGAATCATAACAGTCAAAACTAAGAAATATTACAATATTAAATACTCTAGATTAAACAAATAATCAAATAATAAAATTTTAAATCTATTTGTGGTTCTTGCATCACGGATTATGGTTGTCAGGGAATTCCAGAAATGATGGCAGATACTGTAAATGATTTGTGGAAGGTAGTAGATCTATGTGACGGAATGTAAATAGTAAGGGAATTGTTTCTTAGAGCAGGACTATAGAGGTGAGAAGGAGGTAAAGTAGAATCTTGAAGCAAATACAAAGGATTATTGCTATTAATTATAGTAAACAAGAGAAGTCCAATAAAGTATTTTCTTCTTTTAGATGCTGTAAGCCAACATGAAGTTTGTAGATAAGGGCTAACATGTTCATTCCTCTTAACATTGCAAACATGTCATATTAAAGATGTATCCGTATAAATTTCACATATTGCTATTTTTGTAGATACTTTATTTAGTCCCCATTTGAAAGTGCTGCGAAATTTAATTAATTAATAAAATAACTAGTTAATATTATCTTATGTAAAAGTGGCAATTATATTTAAGTAAATACTCCATAGTTAATTTCTTTGAAAGGAAACATTTGCGTCAAAATTGACTGTATAGTATTAACGAAATACAATAAATATGTACATAGATATAAATATAGTAGATTCTGCTAAATATGAACACGCATACTATATTGCTATGGTTAGATTGCAGGCGTTACAAAAATGCTCTCCGATGCTGGTTGGGAATCTGTGGAAGAAAGGAGATTAAAAACTAGGACGCGATTGCTTGATACATTAAGGGAAAGTACATTTGCAAAAGATACAATAGGTGTCATTCTACCCCTCTGCTACATCTTCCCATCCGATAATGCTCGTAAATTGAGAGATATAAATTCTGGGACAAGTCATTTTAAAAAATCATTCTTCCCGCGTACGATACGCGATAATAACAGACTACAAAAGTAGTTAAAATCCTCTTGCCACAGGCGTAAAAGCGGCTTGAAAGTTATTAATGTAGATGTATATGAAATATATAATGTTTTGGAGAGTGTAGTAGTGCAGTATAGTATTCGTTATAGGTATTATTATCGTAGCATTTGTATAGAAGTTGAATTAGTGTTAACGATATACTAGTTTAGTGGTACTATGATAATAATAATGATTTACCTAGATTTAGTCTAGCATTAAATTGAAAATATAATAAAGATACGTCTAACGACCCTACGTATTGAGAAGAATTGCTTCGATGACTTGACGAGCATTACCGAAATGCTTTTTTAAGTGAGATGGGAATTATAAAGAAGAAGATTCAAAGTTAGAATCAATGTCGCGAATAACGTAAGTCACGACTGATAGTATATTCTTAAAAGGCGTATTATGTAGTGAAATCTAGATGACCAGGCGTTACCTTGTGGAAAGCCATTTAGGTAATGAAGGAATAACGCTGTAAAATTTCCACATTTTTAAAAGTGTGGAAAATTTACAGTATTATTCCTTCATTACCGTATTATGTATTGTTTCCATCCTTCTGACGTTCTCGGAAGGCCAAGGATGTATTGTGTGTCCATTCTTATATATACTGATACATCAGATACCGCGATGTATATCAGGGAAATAGCTTCTTAGCTTAGTTGCTTCGAAATTTCATGTTCCGCGAACTATACGCCCCAGTTACTGGATAGGGAAATAGAACGTATGGTGTATGCTCCCATTGTATGCAATCATAGAAATGTATATTGTTTCCTGAAATGTTTCCTTATAGTCCATAGATCTTTCTCGTGTGATTTTATTTCAAATCGAAACGCTATTCAAATCGAGCTATCCTTTCTATCAGCGGAAAATGGTAGGAAAGCGTTCTAACTATAGATGTTTTGCGTGTGATGATAAAGATTTCACCACATATGGCAAACTTCATGCAATGGTATTTATTTACAAATTTTCTAATAGTCACATTAGCGGAAATTCTCTTGAAACAACAACGCTACAGTTTAGAGAACCAAAAATGAAAAAAAAACATTGTACACAAATATATAAAATAGACAATAAGAGACAGGAAAAATGAGTGCAGGTAACTCATGTATGTACGTAACTTATTGAATTTTATGAAAAGCATGAATCACTCATCGAACGGGAAATTACTGGCAAATCAGTCGGTCATAATATCATCACGATTGCTTTTCAATGGAAAAACCTTCAATAACAAAGGATTATTTGTAATTGAAAGCTCCAGTTCATCTTCTCTCGTAATTAAACTACTTCAGTATGCAGTCAATTTAAATGAATGAAAAACTAATCTCTTATCCAGTTGCATTATTAAGCGCGTATGCTCTGAAAAAGGTCGTGTATCAAAGTCAACCTATCGAAGCAACGCAGGGTATTAAATTAGGGAACCGAATCGGTATTTTTATTATCAATTTAGCCAATGAATATGTCGAACTTTTAATCGTGATTATTGGTAAGAATCGGAGAGCCAGCATTGTACTTCGACTCTCAAAAATAGAATTAAGGTAGATTACTCAAACATAGAGTGGGATACATTTACTTGTTAAATAATCTAGTAAAATATATATTGAATTTTTGATTTGTGGAGGTAGTTAGAGATCCCTCGGTGATTTTTCTTCGCTCAGATTTCACGATTAATTTCTTAACAAAATAAATAATAATGTGAATATAATCTTAATTAAAATGTTAATAGCTCTATTCATTAGTATGATATAGCTAACGATGTGATCTTAATTAAAATGAGGGACACACGTAAAACAAGTTCAAAGGAATTGAGAAAAATCAACTACAGTTGGTTGATAATAATGATGAAGCCATAAGTAATCTTTCATTATTTTGCATAATGAATTATATTTAATAAAATCGAATTATACATGTGTTTAAAAATAATTTATTATACTTTTCTTTATCGAACGATTCTAGGCATTAAATTTGATTTTTTAACTTGATTTAAAACTTACAGTTGTTTAACTTCAAATTGATTTTTTGGTAGTGTAAAAGATATTTGAAATCAAAATAATTGATAGAATTGTAATAATCGTAAAGACACCAAAACTATATCTTGGATAGCTGCAAACTTAATACCAGCAAATAATTTTGATTTTAAAAATCTATCAATATTGTGAATTGTGAAAAAAGGAATAAGTTAAATGGATTGGACCTTGAATTTGTGATCTTTACATTCAGGGCTATTTTAGCTATCCTTTTAGAGCTTTAATTATTTTAATTAATATTTAAGACATATTCTTTATGTGCTTAATATGTTATCCATATACTCTTTGAGCTTTAAAGAAAGCTTCATAACATTTTAAATACATGAAAACAATGGATTCTAACTTCAGAAAATTTAAGCATTTGAAAGTTAAGTTAAGCTCCGAAACTTCAACGGCCGTTTCAATTCTAATGCTCCGTCGCCTTAGATTTCGAACCTCGTTAAATTTGTAATTACATCTGTGAGATAGAGAGGGATATGATGGTATTCGAAGCCATTACCCGCTCTAAGAAGCAATTCGGAGTAAGTACCGTTCAAGCTGTTGCCGACGTACAGCCCATTTATAGACTTGTAGAGGAGAGGGGGAAATTTCTTCGTGATTTGGCCTATTTCATTATTTTCTTTCGCCTTTTCCAAGAACTTCAATCATAGGTTGCACAAGGTACCTAAAGGAATGGAGACATTTAAAGTCGGACCGAATAACTCGTCGGCTTACGGTTGAGTTGCAATCACAACTGTGTCAATGGCTTCCAAATCAGATGTCGTGTTTGACCTTTATCGTGGATGGAGATAAAAGAATAAATGAGAAAATCCAAGTGTTGAATGAAAAAGGTCCTTCAGAAATCAGAAAATCTCTACTCTTATGAGTTAGGTTATGAGGGAACGAAAATGCATCAACATGTGTCGTGTTTGAATAGAAACAAATATAACTCGTACCCTTGGGTACTAATATATAGTCATGTGTAATGTATACCATTAAGATTAGTGTACACATATTTTTAAAGGAACAATATAATTTAGCAGTATCACGTAGCCGTTATTTTGAGAAAATGTGTATCGTCCAATGTTACTTATGCTGCTTTGAACTGTATTTTGTTGCAAAAAGTGAGTTGTTAAACTATATTCATTATTCACGATTTTTGGTCGGAAACAGTCTAAGTTAATCCAGTGATAGTTGCAGTTAAAATTAAGAAGGATGAAGAACTGTTGTAACATACTCTCAAGATGACTTGGAAATTCTTTTTCAATTTAGAATAGTTATGTTTGTTGCGAGTAAATTTATTTTAGTATATTTTCAAGATAGAATTGTGCAAAGGATTATGAAGTACGATTTATCTACTACTTTGGTTTTATTTGTTTTCTGTACGGAACGTAAAAATTACCGAATATTCAGAATCAGTTCCAACTCATGACTTCAGTGCAAGAGAAAGTAAATTTAAACACTTTAAATTTTTTTCCACCCTCTTGGATATATTATCTCTGTATACTTTATAGTGCTGACTTGTAATCCTATTTTTGGAGCAGTGGTTGATATTAGTTCAGCTGACCAAAAACAATTTACTTTCTCTTCTAGTGAAGCCATGTTATCATTGACCCCGAAAAGTTACATGATAGCTATCTCTATTTTGAAGTTCTAAAAATATAGTTTCGAAACAAAAATTAAAAATAAATTCAGCTCTTAAACTCTGACACGGATGTATTTCCACTTACACTTAAGAAGTCACAAGTGCCCTGGATTTTGTGGATTCTCTTTTTATTAAAGTTAGCCATAATGTGAGTTTATATTGGTCACTCCTTGTCATCAGACCGGCAGTCTAATTGCAAGTTCTATTTATAAAGAGTAGATACGAAGTAATCCAATCCCATGCATATTTCTCTGTCTCGCCGAAATAGCCACTCGCCCGATCCTCTTTAAGCAGACCTCATTTGAGAGGGAAGATTTCAACGACGCCACAAAAATTTCATATTTATATAACAACGATAACAAAGCTCCCTGGGAAAACAAAAGAAAATGCTTTTATCCCTACTATTTAAGTCACCTGCACCTTAAACTGTCGCGACATAATTGGACTCCTTAGCCATCTATTTAGTTTTCCTTAATTTTTGATTTCAACTTAGAAGTAGAACACCGATTTTTGACTCTTTCTTGGTCTAAAATTCAAGACACGAATCCAAAACAACTTCAATAGGTCTATTTTAGTGCTAAATTTGGATCTGAGAATCGGGATTGAGCAAGCAAGTCATACGAAAGCATTGCCTTACTGATTTTAATAAACAAAATCACTAGCGGCATTGATTTGGCTTTTTGATGGCGCAAGGGTACCAACAGCAAAACCCCTAATAAAATTGTGATATCGAATCTAAATATCATAGGTTCGATCCTTGAAGACCCCAAATTATCGATTTTTTCCTCTAGAAGGCGCTGTGCGGATTTTCAGAATTTTTTGGAGTAACTTCTCAAGGCGTAAGAGAATTGAGGAACTAGACTTTGTTCGAAGAATTCCTTTGTTAGAATCATGAAATCACTTATTTGGAAACATATATCAGCCAAAAACGTTAATGTGTTTATGACTTTTACGTGGGAGATTCCAATAAATAAATCACGCTATATTTTTACTAGCTGTAAAAGTCGTTAAAGGGCTAAAATTTCCCTCGTAAAAAATCACAAAGTTGTTTTATTCGTAGATGTTTGGAACGCCACGTCATTTAGAATCTTTTACAGAAACGAATAAATAATTAATCCATACAAATCATATTATTCATGAATTTTAAAATATAGAAAATTATTCACTGAAAACAGCGCAAATATCACCCTTCTCATATATCCTTAATAGTGAATGTGAGTTAATATCAGCTTATACGTAACAGAATGTTATAAAACCTTTTGAAAAGACTCTTTATAAGCATTGAGTTAAATAAATAAAAAAGAAGAGAAAACTACAATGTGGATTTTAAGAAACTACGTACTTGACGACACTAATTCAGTCGTGGATTTAAAATACATTACTGCCCACAATATTTTATACAAATATCCCAGATAAATTCTCTACACTCGATGTTACGAAAGTATCTGCTGCATGTGTGGAATGTTGGTTTTCACACAAGAATGACGGCCACAGCGCTCTATCCTATTTCCTTGCAATGCCATAGAGAATAACAGATGACAAAATTCAAAGGGATTGTTTATCTCACAAAAATATAGCAAGAAGGCAAGTGTTTTATTCGGAGAATATATGCTACCCCAGGTGTTTTGCAGGAAATTATACGTGAGTTGCTCATCTGCTGCGATGCAAAATGTTGTGTACGCGAAGGTTATGCTTACATAAAGAGAAATAATATAGCCCGACCGTACTAAAGCTTTACGGTGCGGAATGCATGCTACACCGGGGTACTGTCACTTCTAGCAACTTGAACGTAGGAAATTGGATTGCTGCCAACATCATGCGCTTCCGAAATGTTTTGGTAAATTCGGATGCATTATTCAATTACGTTCGTTTCGGAATTCGTTTAATCAACATCTTCTAATTTTCAAAATCTATGCTCAAAATCAACAAACCACCAAAAAAGGTGAAATCTACCGTTTCGATTATCTAGACCAGGCATGTTCAAAGAAAATGCCACGGTGGCAGCCGCCTGCCACCGCTCTCATTGCCGTGGCAAACTCGGTTGTGTGTTAGTATGGAGGGGGAATCTGAGTCGCGGCACAGCTGCGGAAGACGAAGGTGTTGTGGTAGCGGTAGGAGCATCGGACGTAGCATGGTCAAACGTAGCACGGTCAAATGGGGCTTTGTTATTATTATTGAAACCAGTAACTCGGACAGATACAAAATTTTCATAATATTTGTTTTCATGCGTATGCTTTTTACAAGAGTAGTATAACAATATTTACAAAGCTCCCAGGAAGGGTTACTTCCACCTCCTTCCGAGGCCGAAACCCTTTTTGCCATGGTGCCATTCGACTAGAAAAGACTGAATGACTGCAAAGGCCTAGTCTAGCGCGAAAGAGAAGTAGGTTTTCTCTCTCTCTCCCGCAGGAGGAGAGGAGGCGGATTGCCACAGGCCAAGTCCCGTGGCATTCCGTGGCGCCACAGCCATCGTGGCAACGTTTGAACATGCCTGATCTAGAACAATGTAGTCAAAGCATCAAGTGTCAAGCTCTTACTAATATTAGCCTGTGGTAGTTCCTCTATATATTTAATTATTGAAATTATTTAGACATTGTGATTCAAATCGTTTTATTGCCTTCATATATAAGAAGAGCTTGGAGTTTCAGGTTTTGATTAAATTACAACCAAATTTAAACTGTTTCCATCTCATCCTAACACTTCTCACCTTTTATCCTATAAGCTTCCACTTGATCAACTTAAAGGTAGAAGATTAAATAGAATTTCCAAGGAAAAAATAGCATAGACTGCACGATATTGGTTTAAAGGTTGCATATGGCCGCAGGTTGGTGAACACAGCTCTCGAGTAAACCGTCGAGTTTCTTATCTCTCTGTTATTCCACAAAACATTGATGAAAAATTTCTTTGTTCAGTTTATTTAAAATATATTCCAGAGAAACTGTGGTACCCTTCTCAGTGCAAATGCATCTGAGCTACGGCTAAAAGTAATGAACGAAAATGATTTTACGAGAATGATTATCGTATTCTCACTTGGTATTCGAGTATTGTAATGGCGTATCAGATGAATATACCGGTAAGCAACATGATACATATTGTAAAACCCTGAAATCGGTCTGACCCTGTAGTTAACGTTTGGAACGCTCTGAGCACTTCTTGTAACTTTATGTAATGTCTCCATTTTAATATACGGCCATGAATAGCCTACAAACTCATCTTTATCGTATGATTAAAATACTCGTAACTTAAAGAAAAATCGAATAAAAATATGCATGGTGGATGTTTTCAACCATTCAATCATGACTTTAGAACGATGATATGAAAGCCAAAGATTTAATCACGCTAAAATCTTCAGGGGTAGATGATAAAAACTGTTATCTGTGCCTTTCTCTGTCTCCAGATTCGGTTGCAATGCAGTACTGAACGCGTAAAAAACTGCTTGTAATTAGTTTTTAAACCTTATAGTTTCAAAGGCTCGTGCATTAAGTAAAAACTGGACGGTTTCCTTCTCAATAATAATCTATTTATTACAATCATTATGAGGCCAAGTGATTCTATATGTTAGGAATTATTCATCACGGGAATATATGATTTACGAAAATAAAACACGTCCTCTTGCAATTGAAGATGATAGAATTCCATGAATGAGTTACGCCCCGCGGGGGAGGGTTTCGGTGCGTGGGCAGAACCACGTCGGAATATGAGCCGAACTGAATGAAATTTTCGAATCGGTTTTCCCTCCTAAATTCCACTACCAGTCGAAACAACTTCCCAGGCACTCTTTCCCGGTCATCTGATAAAGCGCGTTAACAGTGCTGACTAATGATGATGTTGCCCGCTGAATGGGTATCGCACCAGGCACGTGACCCCTGCGACTTTAAGGGCTGAAAACACAAACGTATGGAGGGGGATGCAAAGGAATAGCGAATCATCACAAAACATTCCGAGAGAGGGCGGCATTGTCTTCCGATGGAATTGGGCTGGAGTAAAGTTGAAACCGAGAATTAGTGAGCCGTAATTGGAATTGGATTCCAGCGCCCACTGTTTTGACAGAGGAATTCCGCTTCTGACGCAAATAGCGTTGGATGGCAGCTTTTAGTGAATGGATCTCTTTCTAGTCCGACTTAAAAAAGATCCCAGCTTAAGCAACTCTCATGTAAGAGGTAGGAATTTATAGAAAACGTTTTATAAATCGAAATAATAAAATTAAACCCGCTATGAAAATATTCCCTCACCAATGACGCAGATGATCGGATGTCTGCAAGTTTTGTTTTGACAACTTTGGGATTATTCCTAGATAATTCCAGTTTTTGTCCAGTCTTAACCAGTACAAATCGGGTTTACTTAAAGCTCTGTCTCTTCAAAATCACAGTAATTTGCTTACGTACGTTATATTGCTGGTTTTTTGGTGTTTTTATTTAGTATCTCCGATAATCTTCTATCTTTTATTTTAATCGTTTACTCTTTTTTGTCTCTAGTACATGCCTTTTTATTTTGGTGGTCCTTTTTCATATTCAGTTGCTGATTTATATTATGATAAAAGACACATTTTTCTTTGGACTCGTCCGATTTTAGTTTCTGGAATTGAATATTGTTAGTTCCTTATTATGTTATTTACATTTATAAGGATTTTACCCTTTGATTTTACCTTATCTATCATACCGCCGCTATTCAGTTTCGATCTTTTGTAGCCGATTTGTATCACCTAATCGATACTTATCTTGAGTCATTCCTTTAGAGCTTTTAGGCTCATAGAATATTGAAGTGTATTTGGTTTTCCATGTGCTATTTTCCATGTAATATTTTTGGCAAACTATGTGGAAATGGCAAATAATCTATTATGATTTTTCTCATTCTTCTATTTTACCACCAGAGAATAATGCTCCGAATAACGTAGAACATTAAATTTAAATATATATTTTTCTACTCTATATGAAACTATATAAAGTCGACTCAATGTAACTTTCAAGATCACAGATAGAAGATAAAGAATAGTTTTACAACAAGACTACACAGGTCTTATTGGTGAAAGGACGGAAGTAAGACGA
The DNA here is from genome assembly GCA_947579665.1 of Sympetrum striolatum. Classification (NCBI taxonomy): domain Eukaryota; kingdom Metazoa; phylum Arthropoda; class Insecta; order Odonata; family Libellulidae; genus Sympetrum; species Sympetrum striolatum. The sequence continues at coordinate 38,495,415 of OX388350.1, read as the reverse complement.
AAGCTTGCGACTCATTCAACTTAAAAATTAATTTTTTTCAACTGCAAGTGTACACATATGTAAATGCTGTTGTATTGATTGTGTGTCTTTTTCTGATTTTACAGATAGATTTCACAGATATATTTATAGATCTACAAAACTTTTTTACATTATCTTGAAGTCAAAGGCTATATTCGTGGGTGATAGAACTTGAAACTTTCAATTGGGACATGAATGATTTGTATTCATTTTCTTAACAATTTTTTTGCATTTAATTAGGACAAACAACAATGAATACTGCTACGGGTATTCAGTAACGTTCATATCTTAAGATCACTATCGTAATTAATCTTAATTATTATTAGCCTTAAAAACGAGACAAAGATGATTAAAAGACACTTTTTTATCGTGTGACAAGAGAAATTATATATTTTCGTCCTTTAAGATAGAGCAACAGCGAGATATCTCTACATTCTACAAACATGAAATTTAGATGATCAGGCGTTACTTTGTGGAAAGCCATTTTAGAAAATGAAGAAAAAAATTTAATTTTCTACACTTTTATTTTACTGACTATAAGTCAGTAAAATCACATCACAGATATTCTATGAAATGGATTGACTATACAAATTCAACTTCAAATCATAAACTTGGAACCTGGAACTTGTTGGAACTCTTCGTATTGCCTCCTCATATTGCTACAAAAAGAAACCATGCCTGCAGTTATTCATATCCATTCCGGGATACGAACCCGCAACTCCAAAGAAAAGATCGAAGCACAAGTACCACTCTTCCACCGAGGCCGACTCTTAAGAAACGTTCTTTATAAACTTTCTTCCTCCGAGGCAAACTCCTTAGCAGCATTCCTTATAAACATGAGAAGTTCCGAATTCGACGGAAGGGTAAATTAAAATATAAACTTCGTTTTTGAAGAAACTGTCTCTGTTTCATCCTAAGGACTCTAAAGCTCTTCCTTCAGTGGAAACGGCAATGAGAGTTTGTTTGTCCATCCGAAAGGGCGCATGTGAAGAAGGACATCTGAAGCGTGGAATGCATGCAAAAATAAATGACCCCCGCGGCATATTTTCTGCGAATCGATTAAACAGGAGCACCACCCCCGCAGAATTTAACCTTGAGTCATAACAATGTACTTCCAAGGATATATTACTAAAGGACCTTACTTTTGCATCTTTGATTAGGAAAATATCATCCTTAATCAATGATATCATTCTATACCCGCAGTATTATTGTACGATTTGTATTATATTTTGAAAGATTAAAATTGACTTGGAAAAAAGTATGGTGAGGAATATTTTCTTAATTTCGCCATACTTATTTCATGCTGATTATATCAATTTATTAGTTTTTACTTTACTGTTCTTTTTAATATTTTTTGCCATTTTGTTCTTGAAGACATCAAAAGTGACTCAATAATGGTCTACTCACTATTTAATTATCATTTTTACTTTCTCCCTATACGTAGTTTAGAGGAAGTATTGTATTCGCAAAAAAATTCGACCTCCAGATTTCAACGGAAATAGCCGTTTTGGGGCCCATAGAGCATGTTTTAGCTATTTTCCCGAACATGTCTGTCTGTGTGTGTGTGTCTGTGGTAAAAAAATTGTGGGCACTCTATCTTAAAAAGTAATTATCCGGTCATTTCCAAAATTCATATTTAGTATTTTCCTAACAATGCCAAGAGTTGATTAGTTTATGATGAATATCGCTTAACCGGAAGTTGCGGTTATCCGGAAAAAAAATTTTTTTCTTAAATATCTCTGTCAAAATGTAATGTACGTATATACAAAAGTTATAAATAATGCATCTTACTGAAACTTTTGTTTGAAATATTTTTTCGTAACACTAATTGTTTAGGAGTTATCTTGAGTAATGGTTAACCGAAAGTTGTTTATCCAGAAATGGAAGTTTTTCATACATATCTCTGTCAGAATGCAATGTAGGTATATACAATTACATACAAAAGTTATAGATAATGTATTTTACTACAACTTTTGTTTAAAACATTTTTCTATAACTCTCATTGTTTTGGAGTTTATTTATTTTTTATGAATATTATTTTATATATTACCGGCATAGGCTTCTGTTTTCAATAAATATGGAGAAATTCGTGTGTTGGCCACACCAGATTTTTTACTCCAACTAACTAATTGTTGAGCTGCTGACCAATGTTTCAACTCTGACTTCTAACCTGAACTTGGGCTTACACTAACAAACTGTAAGTGTAGCATATTCGTAACTCCCCTTCTAATCGCGTTTTTTTGGTTGTTTTCTTTCCTTGAATTAATATTCTAGGAACCACCTATTACAAATGCTGTCTTCTTTGGTTAGATTAATCCTGCTAATATTTGAAATTAATTAAAATGGAATGTCGAGTTTAAGATAGAACTGTCTAGTCTCACTGTATTCTAAATAAAAGAGTTAATGAGAAATGTACGCTCTCCGCTTCTTCTTCCTTGCACAAAAAATAGGATCTTAAAATGCAACAGTCTCCGCGAGTTTGGTAGTGAAATTCTTTCCACTTTTTCATTCGTTCCTTTATTTCCGCCTTAAGCGAAACACTCTTCTAAGGACTCAAATCTTCTTAGTCGTAACTATGCAAAAGACACGTTAATAGTCGCAGAACAATTTTGCTTTGCGAAAAGAGTGGGTAAACCGCTGAAGATAAGAACTTCCTGTTTTTCTAAAAAGCAAATATTTCTTCAAAACAGCTAGACATCTATTTATTCCTTCATTTTTATCACTTTTTGCCTTATAATCTCCTCTTCAGAAACTTTTCGAATTTTTTTCCCTTTCGAAACTCTTTCGGATAGATGTACATCATGTTTGGAGAAACAACCCAAAGACCAACGGACAGCCCAATGCAGTCAACAAATATAGAAATATTAAATACTCAGAATTAGTGTAGTAATGTGACGTTGGTGCGTATGTTATTTTGACGTTTTGCAAGAGCATTTGCTTTGAATAAAAACATATTGTCCTTATCTTTGATGTTTTTCCTACCTTTTTATTGGAAATTAAAATTGTTCTACCTCTACTCTTTTTGGTAATTCTTGTCTAAGGAGATTTGAACCAATATACTTCTTCAGTGTGTCCTGCTCATGCTAAAATTAAAGTAACAAATGAATGCGTGTGCAGAATTTCCCTACTATTTTTGCTAGGAAAAAGAGGAGTAGCGGTTTTTTTCTTTAGTTAACTTCTCATTTACGGCTAATGATATTTGAACCTCCATCAACAAATTCTTTCAGCGTTCTCTATACTATATTTCTAACAGTGTCTCAGTTCATGTGTTCTACTCTCCGAAGTTATTTGACGAACTCATTTTCCCGATTCTGATGCATTTCCAGTGACAAGAAGGCTTCCTTAGACTTCTATTGAAGCCCATCGCCAACCCGAACGTTAGATGATAATCTAAATATTAAATCGATAGTTGGTAAGCTTCTGAGTAAGAAATCGCTAAAGCTCTGGAACGATAAGCTGAACTAGGAGAGATGCGTATCTTCATTCTCTAAACACACATCTGAAATTCCAGTGAGAAAGATCAGGTACACCGAACGTCAGTTATGAAGCGGCGACGGAATCGTTAATCTGCCTCTACGTTTAGGGGGAGTCTTAACAAAGAATGACAAGGCTACATGAACCTGATTATTTGTATATCAAGGAGGGGCCATTAAAATAAATTTTCTCTGCTGAAACAGAAGATGGAATTTTGCAAGTACTCCCTCTTAAACAGGGCAGTACATAAATTGAATAACTTAGGCGAGGAGGTTCTCGAACTTTCCCCAATCTCGTAGTATATTCACAAATAGAACAAGGAAAATAATTACTTGCGGCAATTTATATATTTTTATTTATTTTTATAATGTTTTAATGCTTTTATAATGTTATAAGGCTGTAATGTATTTATTTGTTTTGTGAACACAAAACGTATTGTGTATTATCGGTGTCAACAATACAGGATAACCTCAGCTGACATCTAAAGCTCTAGCATCTGATAAAATTATGTAAACTATATTTTATTAATTTATTATGCAATATTTAGAGCAAATAAATACATTCATTCATTCAATTCCCAGTGAGAAAGATCAGGCACATCGAGCGTCAGTTGTGAAGCTGCGATGGAATCACTAATCTGTCTCTATGTTTAGTGGGAGGAGGCTGAATAAGAAACACGTGTGATCTAGAGCGATGCGCTAATTTTCGTAGGACATCTTCATTTCCCACCCCACTCAATGGATAAACAATTAACCCGTTCACTATAGAACACTTGGCTCAGGAAACGTTCGCTGTAAATGTCCGTGCCGTTAAAAGCTTCCGATCGGAGACCTTTATCCCGTCAACTCGACACTCTATGGAGCCCTCAGTTTTTCCCTCCCCCAACGCCGGCTTTCGGCTTTCGCATCAATTATAAACGGAGAGCTTCGGAGAGCAACTTAACTTTTCAACACCAGCGTTCTTTTTAAGCGTGCCCCCTTCCCCGAGCTACCATTAACACATTACGGAGACGCTAGAATCGACCCATCCGAAGAGGATTACGGAAACAAAAGCGTTGCGATAAAAAGTAAGCGAAAAGTGTGAAGTGATTACGGAGGACGGTACCTCTCGGTTCAATAGGCGGCGTATAGCCAAGCCACTCCGGGAAATGGAACGAGACGGGACTACTAATATAGGGCTAGGGAAAAATGGAACGAGGGAAAAATTGGGCGAGTCCCTCCCGGCTTTTTTTTTCTCGCGTGGACCCCCCATAATCGATCTGGTCTGCCGGCAGGTCCCCTCTGCACATCCCGGGGTCTAGGAAGATTCTCCGCGGTCACTTCGCCGTGAGGGACATTTCGCCGCGATTATTACGTATTACATTCCTATCGATGAACGTAGCTTTATATTTAATTCAGAATGGTTCTGAGTGCCTTTTGCTTGTTAGGAATGTACTGATTTAATTGTTCCTACGTTTCCAATCCAACCTAACCGGCACAAATGCGGGCAACATGCTGTATACTGCATTGAGGTATTTCATTTATTACAATTTTTACTTGAAATTTAAGTCATATTAGTAGCAGTTATATGAAAATTTATTAAAACGTAGCAAAGAGAATCAAAAAAGTGAAGAAATATCTTCGATAAACATTATACATTAGGGAATATATTTTATTTCTCGTCTTTTTCTATGAAAATTGCTCGATTTATGACCTGTATCCTTTTTACGCGTAGAGATATCGAAAAAAAGATTAGCGGAATCGTAAAACTCAATTTTGTAATAACGATACTAAGTTTAAAGTAGGGTGCTCAAAAAAAATTGGCCAGCTTATTTCGATTCCAGCGTACTGCATGCTCCTAATTATTAAGTTTGATTTTAAAATATTAATTAATGTAATCTATTAATATCTTAGAGAGGCACAAATGTTGAAAAAAGAAAATAAAACTTTTACATAGCAAAATATTTATTTCGTATAGCAACTCCAATGCAATGCCAGTAGAAATGGGGGTGCAGCATTACACATTCTAAGTGTTGAGTTCAGGATGTTCCATTTTGAAACTAGAACAGAATACGCGGTACGCAACAGGAAAATATCCAAAACATTCTACAAACGGAAGCTTACGCAAATCAAAATTTCCCTCATGCAGTAATTCTTCCTCAATACTAGCAGAAATGGGAATGCAGTGCGTCGCATTCGAAGTTTTGAGTTTAGAAGAAGAGACCCTTGCATCTTGAAGCAAACGCCGCGTATACGAAATCATTAAGTATTAATCCTTCCCCATACTGAAGAAATATATCCTAAATATTCCAGAAAGGAACTTTTAATTGCTCAAAATTCACGGCGAAAATTACCCCTCGGCGAAGTGGCCTATAGAAAAAGGGACCCTTACATTATGAAACAAATGCCGCATAAATTAGGTGAAGAAAGGATAGTTGGGACACGGCTGTTAAGGAATTAGAGGTTTAAAATCTCCAATAGCCGTTTTTGCCACCGTTCATCTTCTCATTCCCCGGTATTCCGAGAAAACAAGACACGACACCGCACTTTTTGAGAGCAATCAATACTAATTTCGAATGCGATGCATTCCTCGTCAGGAGTAATTAGATAGTAATTAGACGAAGAATGCATCGCATTCGAAATACGTATCGACGATGAAGATTGATAAAAATGAACTCACACCAAAGCAATAAAAACCTTTAGAAATATTTGATGTGCTTTTCTCTCTCAATCAATCCTCGGGAACAAAAGATGAATGTCCAGATCTGTGCAGACCTCCATTTCTGTTCAGATCTCTGCATGCATCCATTCAAGTACAGATGTCAATTAATTTATATTAACAGGGTATCTGTTTATGACGTGTAGATTAGTAATTGGATACTCTTTAGGAGTAATTAGATAGATCGAATCTAAATACTCCTGAAGAAGAATGCATCGCATTCAAAATACGTAATGAGTGCTCTCAAAAAGTGCGGTGTCCTGTCTTGTTTTCTCGGAACACCGGGGATGAGTAAAGGAACGCCGACAAAAACGGGTATTGGAGATTTTATACCTCTAATAATAAATATCTTTGGGTGTTAATCTGTGGATAATGAATAAAAACAAAAGTGTGGAAAATTACACTGTTTTTATTCATTATCTAAAATGGCTTTCCACAAAGTAACACCTGATTATCTAGATTTCAACGATATTAATCTTTCTCTACACAATAAGATAACGTCCTAAACATTCTACAAACGATATTTTAATTCGCTCAAAATTCAATGCGGCGAACCGTTCTAGTCCCTCCCGGGCTTCCCTCGCCTCCCCTTAAGGTGATGAAAGGAGACCATATTCGGTAGGATAAGTAATTCTATAATCCATTGGAGATGGGATACATTAACCACCACCACGGGGGTCATGGTTCTCTGATACCACGGACATTAGCCGCCGAAGCTCGAAGGGGGCCGTACGTGCTAACTCAAGGGGCTCCTCTGCGGCCGCAGGAGTTGAAGGGTAATTAAAGGCCTTCCTTGACCGAGGAGATGGGTAATGGGAGGTTGTCGCATCTTTTTTCCCTTCGATCCCCCATTATTCCCGGGCAGAAGGCTCTTCCCCCTTCCGCCGCTAGTTTTTTCCCGCCCGTTATTTGATCTCGGATCTTTTAATAGGACGTCCGTGGCAAATAAAGAGGAGTCTCGATTATTCTGGCTAAGTGATGCGGACCGGAATTGGAGAGTTTTTGTGGCCATGGAAATGTTGATAAACCGGGGAATGGGAGAAACGGGTCGATCGTGTTAAGAGTTCGAAGTAGTTCTTCATTGCGTTACCCTGTGTTTCATTACGCTTAGCTGAGTTAGGTTCCGTTCGATACATGTAGTTGTTTTGAACTGTATGTTCAATTCCATTGGCAGGCAGTTTAAGGGGGTAAGAATTCAGTTGAGAATTTTATATAGCGTTCTTAGACTATGTAGACTAGTCATCAGCGATTACGCTATGTGATTGAACCTTTAATAGACTAACCTTCCTTAACAGACTAACTTTCCTTAACAGAATGTGATAAGTATGATAAGAGAAAAGAGCAAATGCATAAGAGAAAATGCAACAGATTCAGTGAATTTGGTTGGCAAGTTCTTTCCACTTATTTGACTGCATTGTCCTTTTGCCTTTGTGTTGTTTCTTCATGATTGAGCTATATATTTATTCCTGCACAAGAGTTTTGTAAGTTTAATTAGAGAGAAATCATACCGTCGCAAGGAATGAAAATCTAATAAGCTACCCAATACATGGATGAAAAAATATGGAAATAAAAATTTAAATCAATTTAACAGTTACCTTATGGAAATGTTTGTTGAGACTTTTCAAAGATTTATGCGAGATATTGGTACAAGGTAGATATAAATTCAAATTACATATTAATACAAGGTATATATTAAAACAAGGTAGATATTAATAAAAGGTGGATTTTGGGGTGTGGGGTGAATTGGAATGTGGGGAAAAACTCTTCGACTGAAGGCTTTCGGAAAAAACCCACTGTGCGTGAAAACGCAGTCACAAGAAGGGAAGCAAAAAAACCGCGAAAAAGCAGATGGAAATCAATACAAGCAGGTATATCACTAGTTTCATAATTGTTGTCCAATAATGGCGTGTGAATTTCTCGTTACTTGACTACGGATGTCATTTAACGTTATAATGTCCTCTTTGATCGCAATCTTCCTATTTCAATTCATCATTACCGTTAATAAGTTCTACTTTTGCAATATTTTCAATATTAAAAGTCTCCCATTGTGTATTAAATGAAGGTTTCCAAGACACATAGAGGAAGTAACATAAGATAAAATATGCGCTATCAGAGGAGTTGCTGCATGCATGTCTGCCTCTTTTAGGTTCATTAGCCCTAAAATTTCCCACTTAACCTAATTTCCTTTACTTTTCATAAGTATCCCCTTTCTTTACATCACCATTTAACTTTTTTGCCTTCTCCACCCTCTTTTGCCTTGCATGCTTGCTAAAAAGCCTTCTTTAGCAACGTACTCCCTCTCAAAAATTACTCCCCCCATTTCCTTTGTATACTTTTTATTTTTTTTTCAATTTTTTCCTCGCATCTCTTTCCATAACAAACATATTTTTGTTTTTTTTCCTCTGAAGACCCAGCCAACTATTTCTATTGTAAAGTAATTGCACGCGACGTTACTCACATAGAACTAAAGTCTCAAATCTCTTCATGCTCTCCTACCTTGCATTCCATTTTTCCCACCTACAAAGAAAGTACTCTAAATTATACGTTTCCAAACCTCTTCTCCTATGAACTCCTTGCCGTTATATTTATTTTCCGTTGACCACCAGTTGGCCTAATTTTAAAATTTACTAAACTTATTAGCTTCAAATGTGTACTTACAATCTTGCTCACTGTGACAGAGATTTTTAAAACTACGTGTATAAAATTTTGTGCATACATTACTTGAAAATATAATGGTATTCATTGAAAAATATGTAACTGTGTAATTTGGAGCGAAACAAAAAGAATCTACAAAACCTTTTACTAAAATTACAACACAAATAAATACTAGAGAAATGAATGTGATGCTCCGATAACAATTTCTTAATAGTTGGCTTCTAATTAGTAAGGTATAGTCGTAAATCCCAAAAGTCTGTCAATTGCAACCGATTTCTATCTTACGAAAGAAATTGGTAGCCGCGCTATAAAGCCCTATCCACGTGGTATGAAAATGAATAAGCTCTTAAAACTTTCTTGCGATAGCCCATTATGCAGGATAAGCAACAGGAATTTCTTATTGAAGCTATACGTGCTGGTAACCCTTTATAAACTGCACTTAAATGGACTCTGGTCCGTACACCCTCATTTACATCTCTTGTACCTCCCATTTCTTCTCCCTGACATTGACTTCCTGTAAATCTATATGAACCCCTGTGGGTCCATGTAGAACACTTCAGGAACCTATGCTCTAGAGTCTAGACAAGGGATTGTATCCAATCCATGGCCATATTCCATCCGTTTACAGTTTTCCCAATATTTTCTTAGTAACTAATATTCTAAATAATTCCTATTTTACGATAGTGTAATTTCTAGGAGAAGTATGCTATGTATACACATACTATGCCTACACATTTTACTTTTTCAAGAAATGTTTTGTTTATTTAGAGCCAAAAATTTTAAATTTGTTACCAAATGATATTAAAAGTGCACAAAAATTTTTTTAGACTTACTAAGTTTTGTTTTTTGTTAAATGAGGAAATTCCTAGTCTTTCTTAATTTCCACTAGTTTCTTTTTCTTAAATTTTATCATACATGTTTTTTTTACGTTCACTTCATTTTTTTGTATTTGAATGTATCAAATTACAAATTATGTGCTGGGAGTTAACTCTCTTTTTTTGCAACTCTCTCGTACTCTTTCTTGTACAATGGTTGCCTCCACACTTTTGAGGCAAACTAATGCTTTCTTAAGCTTTTTTTTGCAATTTTTGTAAAATTTGATTTCTGTTTGAAAGCAACTTTACTAAACTTTAAAATTTAAGAAGTTGGTGTCATATATAGAGGGACGTAAATGTCCTAGTCACACAGTTGTCCATGGGACGCTAATCTCCGCTATGCAGTTGTCCGGGACGCAATTTCCGGGCACAAGACAGTTCCCGATAGCATAGCCGTTCATCTGCGATTAATGCTAAATTACAAAACCATAATTCTGTTCTCACTATATGTATATGAGAAAATAACTAAGGAATGTTAACTTTGAAATCTTAATAGCAATGCACTTACAGTTTTCTCGGGAAATTTTTGGCGTTACAGTTCTTAAACACAGTAAAATCTCAGCCTTATCGAGTCTAATGTGTTACCTTAATATATTCCATCTAACATTTCCTAGCAATGATTTTGACTTTTGCAGTGAGTCCAATGTTTCGGAGGCTAAATCATTAATGACTTCTCAAGTAGCTCTTTAAGGACGAAAATTCCTACCAAAGAGCTCTCAATCATCTCGAATTCTCCGATGCTCCGTCTTCAAGTTCTACATGAACGTTTAAGAGGAGATCCGAACTTGTTAATGATTGATCTGCGAGAAGAGTAGTAACTTTACGCAACAAATCAATACACGGTGATGAAATATGCAAGGTTTGTGAGGATTCTCAACAAATTACAATTTAAATTGTGTTTAAAAGTGACACTTAAATAAGTTAATATATCGAGTCAATTTTTTATGAACCTTATGAATAGAGTATAGAGTCTGACAACCACAAACTTGGAAAGTGGTTAATTCGGTTATAATAGCGCAAAGTAAGCAATTAACCGTAATTAAACGATTCTCATAAGTAATACCAAGTCAAGTATATAAAACCACCAGGCCATCCTTGTTCTGCTTGTTTCCTACTTTAAAATACTTAAATATCGAAGTTTTACACAATAATACGAATTAATTTGCCCATTAAATGGTAAGAGAACATTTTCCACTTTATTTTCTTTTAGCGTCATTAGGTGAGATAAAGTTATTTAAATGTATTTGTTTCGTGAAGTGACTAAATTTACCATAAAATTGAATGAATCGAATATTTTTCTTGTGACTTTATTACTTGTTTTTCACTAAGTTCTTCAGCGTTTGTATTGATTTTTTATGTGACTTTGTATCTGTATTGTCTTGTTTGCCTTTCAGATCTCTTACCTTACTTTTCCATAAGTATTTATCTAACTATCTGTAGATTTCCCAGGTTTTCCACACCCCCCTTCTTGCTGGTGTTTTCCTGCTGCGGTGTATTCTTTTTCTAAGCTAAACCTTAAGTTTTTAAACCCGCAATGTAGTTTTCTTTTGTATATTTTTTTCAAGCAATCTATTTCTTTGATTTTTTATATGGCGAAGGGTTAGATCTAATAAGAGACTTATTAAAAGTCTCAATCTCGCCCTAAAAAATACGTTTTATTATTATTATAAATGGCCTCATTCAACGCCGATAGAGGCAACATGGAACCTAATGGGCTTATGTTACTCACCTCTGATACACTCCTAAAACTAAGTAAAATCCTGTTGGATACTTTGGTTAAAATACGTATTAACCTATTGAAAATAAGGTAGAAATTAAAGCCACGTTTTCAATTCCATGTCCTTGATCGATTTCTCAAGATTCTAGGAACCTCTTTCATTAATCTTAAAGGAACTACTTGTTGAAGCCATTCTCGAGATCAAAGGATTTCCCGGAGCTAGTACATGAAATATTCTCCGTCTATGACTAACGGTCGTGGCTAATTGTGCGCCTGTGGCTATCCTCCCTCGGTTTCAGGTGTATTAAAGATCCTTTCGTAGTTTCAATTCCTCTCCGCAAAACTTCCTGCTACTTTCGAGAGGAAGAGCTCGAGGCTATCAAAGTGCAATTTGAACCGCAACAAATAAGTTCTTCGCATGAAAACCCATGCTGCGGATTTTATATTGAAGCAGAAGGGGTGGTTAAAAGTCACAGGAACGGGAGTGGAACTCGGTTCTTCCGCTTTCAGACCTAATTCTCCCGCGCTAGGGTGGGCCGAAAAAACGTTTTTTTCCAAATCAAATTTGCCCTGTGCGGGAAAGTTGTCTACTAATATGAGGATTTCACATGCAAATTTTTTTCGAAGTAGGATAGTATTAACCACCGCCGCCCGAGCCCTAAAGTTTCAAAATTTGCGAAAATACTGGCGGAAATGAGAAACAAACGCCTATGGAGACTGAGGTATTGTAAATATTGACGTTTTAGTAAGTATCAACGATTAATGTATATCTCTGTATTATATTATTAAAATTTTAAATTTATTTAACGCAAAATATAGTTTTACGACAATTGGGAACGATCAACAAATTTTTAGTGTAACTTGTGAGGAAATGGGACAACCTTACATTTTTCCTTTTGGAAATTGTCATAATTTTCCAATTATATAAAATTAAATTCCTTAAGAAATGTCTCGGCCATTGTTTGGCGTAAAGTAATCCGTGGAAAAAGCCTACCAAATTATTAATTTTGATCCACCCTAGCCCGCACTGATAGTGGTCTAAGATTAGAATTCAATTCTGTTATGTTTGTTTATTTTCATCTTCATTCAACTTATTTTGATAATACGAATAAATTCGACCTTTTTGATTACATGGAATTTTCCAAGGATATTGTTCAATATTATGAATTTCTTCGTCAAAATTAGACACATTATTATTAAAATATTTTTTGTTATAATTAGTGATGAAATTTTATTATTCTTTTTGATAAATTACTGGTTCTGGTATAAATGTTGATTTGTGGGACAAGCTTCATGCTGATATCAAACTATATTCAGATGTCAAAATTATAGAACAGAATTAAACATTCATTTTTACGGCATGAAATTTTCTAGTACCAAGCTTCGAGTTCTTATTCAATTTGTCTGTAATGTATAGATGTATGACATTTAATTTCTCGCTAGGATTTAAAGTATCAATGTACATTTTGTGAGGTAAAGAAAGTAGAATTGTTGAAGAGTACTTCGCATTTATTAGGCATTAGATGAAGTTAGGAATTATTAAAATGTTGCCGATGATATCTGTTAGAGTTTCATGTCTGAATATCAGTGTAATGTCCAAATTTGTAGTTTCCAAAAAACACTGTAAGGGACTAGGGTTCGGAGAAATTCCACTATCATCAGAATTCATAGACCGATAGAAGAGCAAGGATTCAAACTGTTAGAAAGGGAAAGAAGGAGAAGAGGGGGTAAAAGAAAAAGCATATGGGATAGAATTACAATGCAGTATTCAAAATGATTATCAACGGTCAATATTTTGAAATAGGAGGAGAGAAGGGTAAGCGTGGGAGGGTTGCCGTTTTCAGCGGTGAACAGTTTTGGGAATTTTGTTGATGGTGCGATTTCACCGAAACCGGTTAACTCTTTTGATTATTGTGTATTATGTAAACTGTACAAATTCTGTGATTATAATGACATTATAAATTCCCATAGAGACGGCAAGGCATCTATTCTTTTACTGCTTGTTTGTGACTTGCCTAATTTTCCCTATAACTCCGGTTAATTCTTGCCTCTGTGTTTTGTAGAATGTGTACAAATTTATTTATCCAATTGATTCAACAAATTATTGATAATTTCCTTATAGGTGGAAAGGCATTACTTAATACTCTTTGTTTTTAACTTTTGTGCTTATCATTCCGTAGAACTTTATGAAAATAGCAATTTAGCAAATGAACTCGACTTTAGCAGCGGCACTGGTCGTACAGGATCGACAAATATGATGTGTGAATTTAGTATGGTGGGACTTCTGAGTAACATGTCCTCGAACCCGGGACGACTGGAAGATAGAATGTAGCTTGTTATAACCTTTATGCCGCAGGTCTATGAAGTGTAAAGTTTTAGAGCTCTAGCCAACTAGTCCTCTAGCTTCATTTGTTTCAAGAAAACATGCTCGTGCACGCACCGCCAGAGGCTAAGATATGTATATCCTGTTCATCGTAAGCTAGACCTCATCAAGAACCGGTAATTTAGTCGTCTCGAGAAAAGTCGCGGCTCCTTCCTCAGCAGAAATTGGTCGCGTGAAATTATACCATCGGAGAAAGACTCATGACTTTTAAAATATGTAAAACAATCGCCGGGGAGAAATGACTTCGAGAAGAAAAAGGGAAGAATAAGGTTTTTCTCCCTCTGCATCGCGACAGATGAGTAACCCCTAATAGGCGACGCAATTAGAATTCTCCGAGAGATGCAGCCCATCCATGATTTATGAACTCCACAACTCTTAGCCTTATAAAGGATTCGATTTCTCCCTACTTATTCACCGTTATTACCGCTTCTGCACGACTCTTAACCTCTTACCGTATCTCTTTCTCGTTAAATTATTCAGGCTCTTTGCAGTTAATTTTTAAGTGCCTTTCTGCGAAGGTCACGCAAGACTTAATAAGCTAATTAGGGCCCTGCTTTATCGCTCTCATCGTTATTCATTAACGGTGGTTATTAACGAAAGAAGTCTTATGCCGGAGTATTTCTCCAAGCGCTCCCTCTTTGACCCGTGGAAAATTATGTGGATTCAATTTGCGATGCGTTAATATGTTTGGATTTCAACGTCTGGCGGTGTTTTATTGGTTGTATATAATCCAATGCTCCCACGTGCTCTTAAGTGCAGCTTTGAGAAATAGGATATAAATCAGACACTTATCCTGTTCATTTGAGCTTAATATAACGACTTTTATTGCCCTTATATTTATTCGTCCGTAATCCAAAGATAGACTTTGACTTCTTGGTAATGCGTCATCAAATAAATGGATTAAAATGCCTTATACTCCTTATCAAATACCCTTAATACTGTGGTGGAAAGTATTAATATTATTATTATACCATTTATGAAGCATGTTGAAAACAATAAATACAATAAAAATTATAAAATACATCCTTCCATTAACACAATAACATTGATCAGATTAGTAGATATCGTGTTTCATTTTCTATTTTTGTTGATTTTCAGAATACTTTATACTAGAGGAGTGACTAAATAAAACTGATGAGATTTGAAAAGGCCACAAAACACTTATTATTGCCCAATTAAGAATGAAACTCAAAGAAGTAATTTTGGCTTTTAACGACTCCATAGCGTCTGCCGTGGCTGGAAAGTGTCGAGGATTTCATTTTCCTTATTTCTTACTTAAGAGAGAGAGAGGGAGCAAATCGCAATTAAACTTCCTCTCTCACTCTGCCGTATATTACGCTGCTCTCGAAAATTGAGAGTTGTCTTGGCAAAACTTGTCCTCGGCCAAACCGAACTTGGTTGATTCCATCCCGACCTAAGGATCCTTATCTCCCCCTTAAGATAAGCAGGGCAAACCCAAGAGGAATATTTGCGGCTACGAAGCTGTTATCTATATTGGACGACTTAGATGGATCTTATGATTTAGATCGGTAGGAAGACGGTTTTAACCCACATTCCATCAGCAATTTACGACTGAATGAGCTTGGTCTCTTAAAACATCTTTTCTAAAACTTAGGTTGTCGTCTATTTGGAGTAGATATTAGTGGATTGAAAAATTATTCTGTCTTCATGAAGTAGGAAGGATGAAATGCCATTCTGTATGCATGAACATGAATTATTTTCAGTTCTTTGTAGCAGTCGTAAATAGAAGATAAAACATACATCGACTAATTTATTATCTATCGCGATTATAATAGTTTATATTATCCTATATTTTAGCGCGTGGTTCTCTTCTTCTCCTATGAGGTATATTTTAGTGGAGTGGAAAGTTATTCCGTTTGAGGGAAAATGAATTATACCATTCTCAAACATTTCTAGCAGTATTAAATTGCAGATAAAACATATATCACTCTATGTATTCCAATTTTTCTTCCGTATAATCATTTTTTTTCTTTTATTCTACCACATGAAGCATTTCGTTTTCTTTCAGACCCTTATAAATGGATTCAAAAGAAACTAGGTTAAGAGTTCACAATCTACTAGTTCTACTCTAGCTCAAAATGACGTTAAATACGCGTTATGTCCCAAAAATTGCTCATTTAATTTTTATTATCCATTAAACTAGAAACAAATCTTGCCAAGGATATTCTGGTAAGGAAATGTGAGTTCAGTACACGCTGAAAAAAATTAAGGTAAGACTAAAGCAATTTAGTTAGATGGTAATCATTTGCAGAACTTCATTTTATCTTTATTTCGTTGAATTTTAATGCTGCGTAATTTTCAATGGCATTCATCTCTATAAATGAATCAGAAGCCTTTTCCATCCATTTAGTGAGACAATTTCACAGAGATTTTATTTTCCTGAAAGTCGTTAATAATTAGGTTTCACTAGTTATTAATATTAATTTACCAGGATCGAGAATCAACATTTGAGATTTCTCATGAAATGCAATTTGTGAGAAAAGAGATGAAATGATTTTCTGTAAATTTTCGCCTTCGTGATGAAATAGAAGCATTTGTAATCAAAGTTTGGAGTGCAACAAAATGAAATCAACGTAATTAAATAATTGAAAGACTGAAACTTCCAATGCCGTAGTAATGAAAAGGATTTTAGTAAAGCCGTATTGTCTGATCAATCATTTTATGAATTTGTTAGAAATAGATAACACTTTCTGATTGAGATGGAAATATATGACGTAATCCTTCAACTCAATTACTCAATTTATTCACGTACAAATGGTAGAGTGCTTTTTGGTGTTTGAAAAATACAATAAATACTGTAAGTGAATAAAGTATTACGGCAAACCTTTAATTGAAACAAAAAAAGATTAAAGCAGTCTTAGGTAATCATTGGTGAATATATAAGTTTGAATACATCACTACGTTAATTAGACAGCTGCCGCTAAAGTTTTTAGGGTCGTTTGTGTAGAACTGTTTTACATAAGCGCTAGTGTCCGTATCTTCTTTGGTTTCACCTTTACATTTGATAACACGATTAATTATCTGATTAGGTATACCCGATTGAATATCTCGATAATTAAAATCACGTCTCTCATACATAGACCGCATGATGTCTGCGCTTATTTGTATAACGTTATCAATTTATCGGATCAATGTCCATAACCAATGGTCAATTTGTAGAATTCATCGTCAGAGAAATCCAGCCGTTGAAAATCTCTACAATTTAACTGACTGAATTTCCTCGTATATTGTTCTTCATGTTGAATTTCATCGTTAATGGATCGAATTGATTATTTTTCTAGGTACTATAGTTGTAATCACTTAAAATTAATTCGCCCAATGCATCGTAAAATATTTTAATAATGGTTTATTTTAGGACGCATATCAGAGCATTAAAACCACTCATACAATTATATCATCGTCCAATAATGTAGTCTCTGCTGATTTATTTTTATAAACTTTTTTAATTAGTGATTCTTACGTAGATGTACGTTTAATTTTAATACAGTTCTCTTTGAAATAATATGGTGATTAAAAGCAATAATTCTCAAGTAGTTACCGAGTGTGATACGGAAACTAATCATATCTAACAGAATGATTCATTGTAGAGCAAATTGCTCATGAAATATTTTTTGAAACATTATTTTTTTATGTTATTCCTCCCATTATAATAAAATAAGTTTGTTTTTTCTATTTCCTTTTGTTTGTAAGTCATCATATTCTTTCAATGTGTATCTACGTATGAAGAAATTAGATTAAATATTATTTTTCGTTTAAATACGTGGGAAGTTGCTGTTAGAGGCTTCAACTCTTGATTTAATGTAGACTTTACTGCTGAAGCTTTCTTGTATACTCATTGAGCAATTATAGATCAAGAGAATAGCACCTGGTTACATAAAGTAGTTAATCACCGTTATGCAGGCAAGATACAATAGGAAATGTTTATTTAATTAAATTAAAATGTGTTGAATTAAATTTAAGTGTATATAATAATCCTTAAATACATTTAAAATAAATATAAATTATTTACATTAAATTAACATATACTATTTCATTAACTTGTGAAAACTCCTCGTATAGGTTTTTCGAAGTCTTCTGATGCTGGTCCAAATCAAATATTTATGTAAATAATATTGCGAGATACTAGTAGTATCTTCTGCAATCAAAAATAGTTTCTGTTCTTCTACATTTATTTTTATCTCAGATTAATGTGTAACTTAAAACGGTAGAATCGGTGAAACTCTTTAAAGCAATTTAATTATCGTTGAAAAAGGGATATCACGTAATCTCTACTTGGAAAACAAACCTCTGATGCCGACAGGGTCTTTTGTATTCTTGTTGCGCGGCAACAGGTTAGTTGCCGGCAAAAAACAATTCGTCAACCCGAACAGCGCCGCCGGACAATTAGTAACTCATGCTGTAAAAAAGTTCGATTGAGAGGGGTGTTGTTTTTGGAAAATGACGGCTTTGGAAACAGAGGGGAAAAGGATGATTAAGGTGTTCTTTTGAGGAGAAACGCGTGGATGTTTGGAATTGAAAAGGACTGTTTCTTTTGCGTAATACATGACTCGTTTCTGATTAAAGTTTTTTGCCCTTTAGTGTATATCCCTGTTCATACTTAAATTAACTGTAAATTTTTATGTTGAATTTTGAGGAGGTATAAACATATTAAGTTAAACATTAAATTAATAATAATAATAATAATGTTTATTACGGAGTTTCCATTTACAGTTTTAAAAATCATCAAGAATATCTTAATAGCATATTTATTATCAATTGATATATTAAATCATGAATGGTATATAAAGATTTAAAGATGTCTAACGAAAATTTCCAATATATACAGCACTATTTTACCATTTATTATGTACAACTGCTATTTGCAAAATATAACTGATATGTATACACAATTATACTGATGTAAAATGTATATAAACATTGTAGATAAAATACAATAAAACACTAACATACTCGTAGAAGTAAAAGTAAAGAGGAAACAAATAATTTTTAAATGATAAAATAATATAAAATACTGTTGACAAAATATAATTAAAACAGATACACTCTTATGGATTATGAGCATAAATAAACATATGAAACTTGAGAAAAAAGATTAAATTCCTAAACTTTAACGTTACAGCACATTTCAAGTCTCAGTAAACCTATTGAATATATTACGAAGCTAATACCCTTTATCAAATTACTGTTTCAACTAAAACATTCTGTTATCACCTTCTATTAGGATACTTGTAATATTTACTCGTAATTATCGTGAGTGACAAAGGCTTAGAGCATTAGAGTTGTTTCGTTTAGGATTATAGAAAAAATTCAAAATTTTCCTCGAAGAATTTGCAAAGGCGCTTACGTTAGAGCACGCACTTTACAAGATTAGCTAGGCACACAAATTAATAATTTAAGAAAGTGACGCGATGGAATTGCCAAGAAGCAATTTCAGTTACGCTCGTATTTCCTTTGATGCGTATGAACAGCCCAGACCACTTGCCGCGTTAAGCCTTCGGGGTATCTTCATTAAATATTCCTCGTGTACTTCAACGACGTTTAATCGAATAAATACTAATAGCATGTATTGTTTGAATGAGCGTGTACTTTTTACTTACTTGCAGCCTATTAAATTGAGTTGTTGCATGTTTTACTGGGTATATAAATAAGACCTTTACTTTGCCTAGCTATTGGTTTGTCTAAGTTGGTATAAAGGATAAGGGTGATCTCTCCCACCCATCAAGTTTCAAATTGGTTAAATTTGATCGTAAGAGAATAATTAAGCTACAAAAATCAAAAATATCCCCCCGTACTATTAACAGTTCCAATCCCGTTGGATTTAGTGTGACTTGTTATCTTTTGATCAGTCTAGCAGTATCACAACGTAAATGTCATTCGGCAGTTTACCCACATCCTCCATGTAAATTAACATTCAAATACTCCTTAAACTTCCTTAAATCAATCTATCGTTTCTTGAATTACAAAAGCGAATGACTTTATTTCCTCCATGTGCGATCAGTTTTTCAGATTAAAAAGCTTATAACAAATACAACTGGATGACATTTTAAAATTTTCCTGGAAAGGAAATTTTCATTTCCCGTTAAAACTATCTCAATGTTTTGATGACTTATTTTTAGCAATAATTGCATTACTTTACAATGAATTGGTTCCACAAAGGTTCCGTTCGAATTAAAATTGTAGAAATTAGGCTAAAATTAATAGAATTTTGAGATATAAGAGGATCTATAACTAAGCAATTTTAAAAGAGTGGGAGATTTATTTTTGTAAACATTCAAATACAATATGAGGAACTGGTGGTTAAGTGAACTGATTGACAATAAGATAATGCAATGACGATAATAACAGTTTCCTCCGTATCTTAACCATTCTCTATTATCGACTGCATTTTCTTTTTTCCTAATCTGAGTTTTGTCATGACTATCGAAGCTTATTTTTCGTCAATAGGTATTATTTTAGGTGCTTCCATGCCAGTGTTAAAACTTGATATGATATTTGATTTTTCAGGTACAATCTAACAACAAGAATTTATATTTCTTTAACCGTAAGAATCAATATTCTTCCTTACAAAAAAGTAACAATTCAATTGTATGTCGACCCAGCTAAACTGAAACTGTACTGATGATAATCGTGAGTGAGTTGAATATCAAAATATGCTGTGAAATAAGTAAATTACTCAGATAACAAAATATGAAAAAACGGATGTAATCATACATTACTAAGTATAATACAACACGTAAAATACACAAGTGTAAATGAATAGGCTATAAGTTTTGCGCAAATAACTCGTTTTGGCTGCACAAAAGGTCAGACTGTTGAGAGACAAACATCGCTTTTGGTTGAAGCAGAATAGGAGAATGGAAGGTTGTGTTCTCCGCATTAATCCGAGAATCAGCGTCGCATCCCTCTATGAATAAACATGTGGATTCACAAAAGGAACCCTCGTCCCTAACTCACGATTTGGCCGAAAGGTCCGCTTACTTCTACGTACCTCCGGCGGAGACCCGCTTTCCGTCCCGTGTATCAACATCTGCTCTTCAATCTTTTTTCTGCCTATCTTGACGTGCATAACGAAGATTGAGCTTCTAAACTAATGGCTTGTTGCAACTTTGACATTCATGTTCAAGCTTCAAGTATTCGAGCACTCGATATTTGGAGTAATTTTTCTACTGCTTTGGGTAATTGACCGAGAATTTAATAACAAAAAATCGAATTTCATACGCCCTTTACGAGGAATTCCAATGACATGGAATATCCATAGGAAGCCTTAAGGATTAGCGGCTTTATAAATATTTCAACGAGGTATTTTTTACTATGACGAAGGTTATACAATTGTTTAGTTAGTGTTGTCTCGATGAAGATAATGTCAAACCTGAAAGCGCTAAATTACCATGAAAATTCATAAAAGATATGGGTCATTCCATGCCAATTCGACAAGGTGATGTCCCTCTAGGCGACCGATTTTGACCAAATTTGGCAGATCGCTTTGATTTGATAAAAAAATTAAAACCCTCAAGCCGTTTTGTAATTAACGCAATTATTTAAAATTGTTAAAGCTGGTGTTGGTGTTAACGTTGGTGAAAGCAGATGGAAGAATAAGCGTGCTGAGATATGAGAGGCCACACTTCCGAACGTTCAGCGCGCGAGCCGGACGGCGCGGAGCCGCGGCGAGCGTCACGCCTATACTCAAAAATTTTTTTCTTTCTTAAATAAAATATTGCCCCCGCCAATTTTTTTTAAATTGTAGAGGAGGGTTGTATGTACAATATATAAAAAAATGAGAAAAATCGAAGGCAAAACTACACCGTCAAAAATCGATTTGAAACTTTTAAATTGTTATAAACTTTATTAAATTGTTTAAATTTTATAAAAGCTTCCTATGATTATCTTTTCTAACACAAGATCTTTAAATTAAGCTACGTTTTGTATTTTTAACATCTATGTTATCGGAGATATGGCCTCGAATGCGAAGGCAGTTTTGTAAAATTTCAATTTCTAAACATTGCAATGTTTCGTAAATAATTGCGTTAATTACAAAACGGCCTGTGGGTTTTCATTTTTTTATCAAATCAAAGCGATCCGCCAAATTTGGTCAAAATCGGTTACCTCAAGGGTCAATTTTGCCGATTTCATTGTCGAATTGGCGTGGAATGACCCATATAGATTCACCATAGATTGGTATGCATTTATTAACAATCCATCCCATAATAGTTAATAATCATCAACTTCACAAGAATTTATATACCCACATTGTTAGTTAAATTTCCTTGCAATTAAAATATACATTCTCATTAATGAAAGTAGTTGATGTTAAAAAAAACGGTATATATTATTCCTTTGGTGACTCTCTTTATCAGCGTTTTGTACTCTCGTTGTAATCTGATTCGGAAACAACGGAAAGTCCCGGGTTACTGATTTATGAAAAATTCAATGCTCATTTCAATAGCCGAATCACCTTCGGGAGTAGAAAAAAAACCTACTACTGAAAGTTCTAAGAAAACTTCTGAAAATCGTTTTAAAAACTTGTAAAAACCTTTTTTGAAATCTTTAAAAACTCCTGAAATTTTTCTTTTGAAAAACGTCCTAAAAACTTATAAAAGTTAGGAGGTCAGTAATCCGGGAATTCTCATTGATTTCAGAACCGCTGACAATGTGGGTACCGAACGCTAACAAAGACGCCTTTGGGAAAGAAAATTTTTCAACCTCTAATTCGTAGACAGCCCTGTTCCAATTCCTCTAATACTGAATTTCAAGGTCTTCATTATTTTTTTATTTTCGCTATTTATTTGGAAAAAATCGCGTTAAATTTCTGTAATACTCTGTTCCATCTTCCAATTATGTCAAGTTAATCCGAATATAATAAATATGTAAAATGGGAATAAAATTTAAATACACCGTGCATGACATCTCGCTTCAGGCAGCAAACTGAATGAAGCTGTTTTTTAAATTTAAAATGTACTTCCTGGAGAACTCGGGTATTCGGTAAGTTGGAGGAAGATGACTAACTTTTTAGTTTTGGTCACAATAACTCCGAAATTAAGGAAAGGATGGCAAAGTCAACAAAGGCACAGAAATGCAAGAGGTTAACGAGTGATATGAGATACATTTCGTTTAACTCAGGTTATCGTTTTACTTTCTTGGGAGGAAGATACTCAACCACTATTCTCCTGTTCATGGCAATATAGTTATAGATTTTAAATCTCCATTAGCCGTTTTTGTCGTTGTTCCTCTTTTAATTCCTCGGTATTCCGAGAAAACAGAACAGGACACCTCTTTTTTTTAGAGTAATCAATACGTATTTCTAATGCGATGCATTCTTTTTCAGAAGTAATTAGATTACCTCACAATCACACTAGAAAACCACAATTAGCATCTGAAACTCATGTTACTGTCATTGGTCCACTAAAACTAGTTAACTAGGTTAACCAACATAACATTGAAAAAAATTTGAGCAAGCAATTAAGGTACTCACGGAAATATTCTCTTCTAAAAATATATACGTCCCTAAGAAAGTCGAACACTTTTTATCCGGGTTAAGACTTTTTCTGTATTCTATTTGCTAATATAATTCTATTTTGTTATTTTGTTAGTAGCTTTTGCAATTTCCTTGAAATTTTCTTTTACATCTTTTAGCCTGTTATCAGTAGGATTTAGGAGGTTTTTCACACCCCCTTCTTTGTGGGTTTTTTCCTATAATGGATCAAGATATTACCTTAGTTTTTTTTACATCTTCTTCTGTGATCAGTTATCACAGAAGATTTGGTCAACATCGCGGACGGAAAGATTCATGAAGATGTACCATTTTACAATTTCAACTTTAGTAGTGGAATTTCTGAATGCGAGCAGAACAACTTTGCACCAAATTTTCTCTGAAAATTCGCAATTTCACAAATTGCACATGCCAAAGATGTAGGGATGAAAAAAGCAGCTGAAGAGTGGTTATCCTCAAAGGGGACAGACTTCTACGACTTTGGTATAAAAAAGCTTTTAGAACGTTATAACAAATGTTTAAACAAAAATATAAACTACGTAGAAGAATAAGAAAGACGTAAGGAATTAAATAAAGTCATTTTTTGAAGAAATCGTAGATGGTTTATTTTTTATAGGAAATTGGACCTTACTTTCCGAATAAGCCTCATAAATAAACAATACCCTACCTCAAATGATGATGTAAGACTGGGCACTATTGTTCCCAAGCTTCTAAAAAGTGAATAAAAACGATTTGAACATTTTCCCCCATTTGGCATCTTCCCCCAACTTACCCCACTTGGGTACCACGGTTCTTCATGAATTGTCACTTGATAAATCGAGAGTTGGGAAAACCCGGGAATTATGGATTCCCCAGAGGAACAAGGGCACGTCCTTTCACAGCGAGTGGCCATGTTCTTCTTCCCGAGGTCCAGTGGCTCCATCTCGTGGAGTCAATATCCCGCGCTCTATCTCCACTTGGTCCTTTAAGACGGATGACAGGTGCCACCGTCTCCCACGCGTGGCTAAATGGAGATTTGATGTGGGAAGAGACCACTCCAACTTCGATGGCGAAAAAAGAATTTCTCGGTGCTCTTTCTCGGTGGGAAGGCCCTTGATGGACGTTTTGTGCCCCGGTTATGTTGCGGCAGTCGGAAGCGGAGGGGAATGGAGTCGATACGGTGTTTTTCGATTACGGAGCTGAAAGATAACAATGGGAGTTGCGGCACCGTTTTTTATGGCATATGTGTCCCTGTTTTATTTTCTTCATCTGTGTTCTAAAAGGTAGCCTTCTTAGGAATTAAATTTGGTAAAAGGGAAGATGAACACGGACCGTTAACGTACCTTTTATTGAGGTGTTATTTGGATTGTTGTAATTTAACACGCAATACAATTTTCGGTAAAAAGTATTCTATTCTACTCAAAATTATAGGTATTGTTATCTTAAATAAGGATTCGGTAATTTGAATTATTAAATTTCAAGAAATTTTCGAACGCCCTTTTTATACATACTTTTTACGTCTTTGTGTCATTTAAATTTGCATTTATACATATTTACGAGTAAAATGTAGCTTGCATACTGCAAGCAGATCGGCAATACTAATTTCATATCGGCATTATTTCGGGACGGTTCTCAATAGAAAAAAAAGGATTGAAAATATTCTTAAAATTCGCTGCAATTTTATCGTCTGGAATCGAACCCGGGTCAAACTGGTGAACTTACCATGCAGCACTATAGAAGTACACCATCTTTGACTGTGTGTGAAAATTCAAGCAGAAATTTTGTCTACAACTGCCTCAAAAGACGTTCTAATTTTCACGAATTTAAATGGCTCTTTGGATTCGAACCAAGGACGGTCTTGGAAATTTAAAAAATTTTTCTGAAAGTTATTTATGATCTATATCTATATGCCGAATTTCAAGTTTCTATATTGTTGGGAAAGGGTTCAAAATAATTATTGAAAATCGGATCAGTTACTGATTGTAGAGACGCCTGGTGTCGAACCCAGGACACATTGACAGCTGGGAATGCACAGTTTGATTTGTATACACTTAATCTTTCTTAATGCAAAGTTTGAAGTCTTTATCGTGCCGGGAAGTACCTATAATTTGTTTCCGTTATCTCCGTAAGAAATGCATTGAGGAATTTAAATGGCCCTCTGGGATCGAACCAAGGACCATCAGCGAATATGTAAAATTTGATCCTGAAATTTATTATTGATCTCCAACTCCATGCCGAATTTCAAGTTTCCATGCCATCGGGAAAGGGTCCAAAAAAAATCTTAAAAATCGCCACAATGCATTTTAAACGGCCGATTTTTGCCTTAACCTAGCATCGAACCCAGGTTATTTTCTGTAAAACTCATTTATGTTTTCAATAGATCATGATCATATATAAAGGCTCCTAGAGTTTCGATTCTCTACCTATCCGGGAAGTATTTTTTAAAAATTCCCGAAAATCTAAGCAATGCATTTAAACGGGAAAAATCGGAACTTTGGGGCCCTCTGGAATCGAACCCATGACACTGAGAATCAAAATCATAATTTTTCTGGCGGTTAATTGTTATGGCCAATACGCAGTAAAAATTTGAACTCAATCACGCTAGTGGTTTAGGCTGTGAATTTGTATCCTATCTATCTATATACCTATCTATATACCTATCTATATATATGAATGAATCCGGAGAAGCATCTTTATATAATAGATATTTTCATAAATATATATTTATATACAAAAATTACAAGTAAAAGTTCGTACATTGCCAGCCAAAAAATTATTTACAAATAGGAAAAAGAAAATCTTGTGTAAATCTTAACTTGCATTCCGGAATCAAGACATATCAATGCGAAGCATGGACAGTTTTTAATCTAGCGCTTTCTGACATTTCAAGACAATTGCCGTGTTAGTAACTGTCTTGAGGATAATCGTCATCTTGATCTTCTCTTGCTTGCTATGGAGGCTAGAGGTAACTTGTGTAAATCTTATATATCAATAGATTTCGCATAAAAGTGTTCATGTTAATTTCTCTTTTCCCGAAATTTTACACATGTTTTGGGGTACTGTCTGAGAATTTGCCCACAGTAATCGCGTGTAGCTGATGATGTTTATATATGCATACGCAACATATATATGAGTGAGCACAACAGCAGCGAAGACCCTTGTGCATTACGCTAATAATAGTCTCCTCCCAATACTTTCCTATTTTTTCGTGCATTTTTTAACATAGGCATATCTATTCAAAACAGATATATAGGGACCACCTCCTACTTTATCTTAAGATTCTTATTTATAAAATTCTACTAGCTTGTTCTATTTCCTATCCCATACCCATTTAATCTAATGCTCCATAGTGATAAAATACATAATATCTATGAAATATAATAAAAGAGAAATTAATGAAATGATTAAAATTTCAACGCAGCGACAAAATTACAGCGGAAATTACCACCATCCTCGAAATTAATATTTGAGTTATAATATATATATATATACATTGGATCACTTCGATAATTATCTTTTGGTCATATCCGGGCTCGATTTTATAAATAACAATAATATTCCAATGATATCTTTTCAGGTGTAATTTATTCAATAATGTTTTTTGTTTTCATGTTTCTTGTAATTTCCCTTATTAATCCAGCCTACGTGAAACAACTGCTGAACCGATACTAATCCTCCAAGCCTTAATTGGACGTTTACTAATTATTTAATCAGTCCAGCAACTCTACACTTCCAATCACTGATTTTCCTGTTTCAAAGGAGGAAAATCGAGAGCGTGTTTTTCCCTTGAATTAAGGGTATAGAGAACAAATAGTTTTAGAGTAGCCTCCGAACTCTTGTTCAAATATTCTCTGTGATTTTATGATTGAAGTCGAGAATAAAAGAATAACGTATGAATTTTACAGCATTGCTCGACGGCGTTTACCACCAGAAAGCTAAATAATCAATATTCTACCTAATTGGAGATAAAATATTCAGTCCTCTACCGCTAATTAATTAATTAATTCAATACCATTAGCATTCCAAGTTTTTGAAAGAGATCGATTCTATACCTTGACGAATTGAATGGTTTAAATTTTCGATTCGTCACAGAATATGCGCATTTAAATGACGTTTGTCTCAGCCTTGTGCATATCTACGATATTACCAAACCTAGAGAGCTGTGAGATATGTTTTATATAGTCATTCATTCAGATCACCGTTTGTCGAATAAATTAAAAGCGTTATTCAAGTACTCATAGTACTGCACTTACGTTGACTTTTCACACTCTTAGAATTTTAAGATCAAGTACTGATGATTTGGAATTAGGACAAGATGTGGTAACCGAATTATGAATATTTGTTTTTATAAAAATTAGATCTTATTCAATCTATCTAGGAGCTGATTGCAATTACCTCTCATTTTATCCATTTGCTGATCATTTGTCAATGTTTTCATTTATCAACGACTTCATTTGTGATGTCATTATTTACGAGGTTAGTAATAATAAATTGTTAAGTTTGCGATACAACTCCGTGTAAATATATTCAATTTCAAATTGTTGGACCTTAATGATATTTTAAATCGTCAAGTTACAGGGAATTATTAATTTTTGACAATAACGACAAATGTTTATGATTAGTAAAAAAGAAAGTCTTTAAGCATATTTATCTTACATTTCCCAGGTATTAATTCGTATTTTTGAAATGCAAGATGCAGCATATATGGTTTTAATATTTTGTTAGGAATTTTCTTTGGATGGTCAAATTACCTCACTTCTTCAATGAGATATTTAAATATTTTTTGCCTAGCAATCTACAAGATTTTTAGGCAGCTTTCTTGAAATTTTACGCACTATTTTCTGCATTATCACTACCTAATCTGTTAGCTTATTGACAATATATTTATAAAAGACTCTGAATTAGAATTAAGTTTTCTTTTCATTTTAATAGAGAATGCAAACTGATATTGCTACTTCTTAGTTAAGAAATGGATAAATTATTTAGAAGATAGCCTGTTATGCATATCAGAAATATTTAACAGCATGGAAAGTTTGACATTTGCAGAAATTATAGTCCCAAAGAGCGTGCAAGTTAGAATTACATATTATTATAGATATGCAATAAGAAAACAATAAGAGTCAATAACATACGTAAAGATTTACTTAAAAATGTTCACTTAAGAGTGACGAGTTAATATACTATATGCGATAAGAAAACAGAAAGTGTCAATAATATACGTGAAGATTTACTTTAACATTTTCACTTAAAAGTGATGAGTTAATACAAAAACAACAACATTTCAAAAATGTATATTGGGTCTTGGCTGAACAGTTTAACAAATTACATAAAAATAACAGTAACAAACTGCGGTTATCGTTGACTTATCCGCGTCACTCTTAAATCAGCAAATCAAAGCATTTTTACCATTTTAATTAACTGCTAAATTTTTCTTGTGTCATTTTAGTATGTTTCATTTTCAAACCATTTTATTATTTGAATGTTTTATTTTATTTTTTGTGATACTTATTATTTTCTCATTGTGTATTTCTGTAATTTCCTCGTTTTATTTTTTTATGATTTTTTTGTAATATCGTTTGAATGTATTATCTTATGTTTATGTCAAATTTGTTATTTTCTCAAAGTTTACTATTGCAATTTTTCCTGTTTCTGATTCTATTTTGTTATTGTTTTTATAATTTCGTTATAGTACTGATTTTG
This sequence comes from Sympetrum striolatum, assembly GCA_947579665.1. Classification (NCBI taxonomy): domain Eukaryota; kingdom Metazoa; phylum Arthropoda; class Insecta; order Odonata; family Libellulidae; genus Sympetrum; species Sympetrum striolatum. The sequence goes on along the minus strand of OX388350.1, from coordinate 38,466,409 downwards.
TAATTCCTATATTATACACAACTTTCTTTTACATCTTTTAGTTTGTAATATCAGTAGGTTTGCGCAGGTTTTTTCACCCCCCTTCTTTGTGGGCGTTTTCCTTCAGCGGGTCTTTTTAGAATAAGAAGATATCACCTTAGTTTTTTTTACACCCACTCCTTCTAAAATTTTCCTCTCTTTTTCTATTCACCTACCCAAAACTTTTTATGCATTTAGTATCATTGACGTAAGGTTAGATAGAAGGAGAGACTTTTCAGTCTCGATCCCGCTTCAATAAAGACCTAGCCTTTTTGACTCACGATCAACAACGATAACTTTCCCGTGAGAACCCAGATGCCGCGATTAACGGTCTCGGTTCAAAACCCCGCTACGCTCCATACCCCATCGTCTCCTTAACAGCCCCAGGCTCAGTCGGACAATCAAGGAAACATAAAAACAGAATCGATTTTTCATTTAGACTCCGCGCTTCACGGCTGCCATTTCTTTCCCGTCCGATATCTCCTCGGGCAGAAAAAAAGGAGAGATACTGAGAGGAAACGGTAATCGTCCTAATGGACGCGGTGTGTCTCCCACGGAATACCTGCTCTCCTGCCGCGTTCCTCTCGCGACGTTCCCGTCATCTCTGGAGGGATTCCACCCGTCCCTCCCCCAGAATCACATTCCAAATGGAACGCATTATTTCCTTCATAATCGCCCCCATATCCCTCCCGGAAATTGCTCCCATCCAAAGTCAAATGCGATTCAAAGCTAACACGTGTTTGTCATTCTCCCATCCTCATCTCCGTCCTCGCAATAGGTTCAATTTGCACAAATCCGGAGGAGTATATTTTTAAACCGATAGGGAAAGCTCATTTGCCTGAAGCGGAACAAAGGTTCAAGCAAACGCGTGGGAGGTCGAGTTTTTTAATTCTCCGGATTGCTCCCCGGTCTCTCTCTCTCTCTCTCTCTCTCTCTCTCTCTTAGTCGGTGCTATATTTAGCGGGGTTTTTAGAAACAATGGTTCTAGTAAAGAGTAATGAATGCGGTATTTCCTCAGTGAGGTAAATTCCAGCTAGGTTACTAGTAGGGTCTTGTTAAAATAGATTCAAGTCCACCCGTCAAGAATATCTGATAGTCTGTGTTTCAAGTCATTTAAATATTAAAGTATCGTCCTATTCTGTCGGAATGAAGTTCAGTAAGTCTCCGGTTACTTTTGGTCCGTATTTACTCTCAATGCAAGCGTTAATTTGAAAAAGATAGGGCGATGGAAAATAATTAAATACATATAGACATAAAGATACAAAATATTAACTGAGGAAAACAACCTCAGCAGAATAAAAATCACTAAGAAGGGGATGCTAAACACTCACGCAGAACTACCGTTATTAAATGGTTAATTTAAGATGTGAAGGAGAAATAAATATATAGCTGATAAAGATTATAAAAATGTGTCGTCTTTTAAAGAAATAGACAATAAAGTATAACCTGTATTACAAAAACACTAAACCTAGATAAAATATGTTAGATCATAGCGAATAAAATTTATAAAAATTGGATTAATAAATTCACAGCAACACACTAGTCATAGAATACTCAAAACACGTATTCACTATATCCGTAAAAATGCGTACTTAGTGCGCTAGGGAACTATGAAATCAACAAAAATACATAAAATTTATATTAAATAAAAATTTTAAAATATGGTTTTAAAGATAGCATTAAAAATATTACATTAATTGAAAATGTAATAATTCATAGACGTTGGTATACATTGAAACACGCAATCACTTCATCATCTTCTGGTGTTCTGCCTGTCGGCAGGTCCCGTACACCACAACTGTTTCCACTTAATCCTGTCCCGGGCCTCTTCTTTGGTCTTCTTGTATAACACTCTATTCACTTTAGCTTTCTTCTTCCTCTTCTATTTTTTCCTTCCACCGTTCCTTCAATGGCTGTAGTTAGAATCCCCTTCCCTCTTACAATATGTCCTATCCAGCTTCCTTTTCTTTTCTGTATTGTGCGGAGCAATGTTCTTTCCTCCCTAACTCCTTTTAGCACTTCATCATTTCTTATTCTATCCACCCATTCTTTCTCTCCATTTTCCTCCATACCCACAATTCAAAAGCATCTCTTTTCTTCCCAAGGTCTATGTTTCGCATCCATATAACATAACACTCCATACATAACATTTCACCAATCTCTTCCTCAGTTCTAGATTAATACTACTGCACAGCACATTTCTCTTCTTATAGAAGGCTTCCTTTGCCATAGCTATTTTTGTCTTGATCTCTGTACTACTCTTCCAATCCTCCGTCAGCATGCTCCCCAGACAACATTAACAACTTCTCCGGCATTCACTCTCATAACTTTTGTTTTACTGGCGATTATTCTCATCCCATATTTTTTCATTTCTTCTTCTAAACATCTTATCATTCCTTGGAGTGCCTGGTTGTCATCGGCCAAGATAACCATATCATCAGCAAATCTGATGCATTTTATTTCTCTTCCTCCAATACTTATCCCTTTTTCCTCATCTAGGTTGTTGCTAACCATACCCGTACAACCCCGTACTTTTCTTGAAACGCAACGTGCGGCACATGTAAGTGCGCCTGATTGGATAAATATAAGGATAGAGTTCGTAACCCCTTGTTTTCTTGCTATGCGATGTGCATGACGTAAAAGTAAACTTGGTTGCATAGCCTCAAGGATATAAATCCCATTTATTTAAGCTTTTGTTGTCATACCTGCAATCTCTATAAGGCTTGTGAAAGTATGCCTTTATTGATTTTTTATATAAATATAAAAATAAATGTTTGATTTTCGTACCCATTTTTGTGCCTCTATTTTTTTGTCATGGTTTAATCATGTCTAGAGATTGGTTAATGAAATCTGAGGGTGCATACGGGGGCTACTAGTGAGTCTGTTGCTATCGACTGGTGTCGAATCGAATCCTAGTGTACCAAGAACCATTAATTTTACAAATTGCAGCCATGGAAACTGAAAAATTAAATTATTTGGCCCGTAACAGTTCACATTTATAACTGAGTATTGTAATGAAGTTGAGTTACTTAGTTTGATTCACTCAAAAATTGTATCGAATTTTGAGATTGAAGGATGGAAAATGTGTATGTTTGTAATACTGCATTTTTCTTATTTCCATCCATTTTTTCACATTAATACTTACTTTTTCTCGTATGACTCGTTTCATGAGCTTTATCTCGTATAAATTACTTAAATTTATTCTCGTTAATTTATGTCTTTGTGATTGTTGCTTACCGTTTTACAAATGGAAGAGTTTCAATAACAGTCTCCATGGACTAAACATGACCTTAAATCTATATTTTTAGTAATTTTTTTTATAATTTCGAAAGACTTTATATGCCGGTCAAATAAAATAATGTGACTGAACTTCTTGAACAAGTTTATTGTCCCACGAGTTAGTATAAACTTCTCTCAGCATTTTTAATAGAATCTGACACTCCCAGACGTTCCCTCGCTTCATGAGACGTTCTTAATCTTGGATGCTGTTTTCTCTCAGTGTATCCGACCCCGGGGCTTCTCTTTGTTATGCCAACGCCGACCTCTGTCGACCAACAACTTTATAATTAATTTATAAGAAACAAGGATTTAAAGCTCATATCTAACTGAAGGCAAAATACTGTATTCACTGAAAATGTCACCTGAATGACATAACTAATATATGAAGGATGAGATGAATACGAAAACTTTTCACAAAAGGTGGGATTTTTTTTAATAAGGAATGCAATGAAGTTTGAAGTGTGTATCTTGTTATAATTTAAAGGGCTCAATATTTTTTTTCCTATATCAACCTCTGGTATCTTTGGTGAATTAAAAATAAAATTAAAAAAAAATCTAAAGATTATAATTTAAGCTTTCAAGAGAATAATTTAGTTCGTAGTTTCATTGAAATATTAATCGTTGTGTATCTAATATATATTATTAGACCGGTACTCGACTTTCCGCTGAAACCATCGTATTAGATACATTATTTTAATCATTCTACTAAAAACTTGCCTACAAGAGAGGAAAACGATGCTCTATTACGGTGAAAAGTACATGAAATACTCTTTAGAATACGAAAGAGATGCTGCTGTATCAAGATAACCGGATGTTACAGAGAAACAATAAAACTCGATTTGATAGAAAAAAGCAGTCCCAATTGGCAAAACTAACCAGAAAGAAATTATAATTTTATTATTATGATTATTGCTTTTAACCAATCATCTGGCAATTACATATGTATTTTGAAAATTTATATGAACCTAATTTTTAGTTGAAACGGAGAGGGAATATTGTCAAGTAATGTGGATATTAATGAACCTAAATGCATGAATTTGGTTGATACATGAACTTGGGATGAATATATTCTCTTTAAAAATATATAACCTTAGCGATATCAGGTGAAGCCACATAGCTGTAAAACAAAATGATAGCATTCAAAATGAACATATGCGTGATATATTCATTTTATTTCAAATACCCCGGTGACCGAGCAATTCCAGATTTGTAAAAAAAACCTGAAAAATTAAATCGAGGAAGTTACTATGATGCTAAAATGGAATACGCACTGTCTGTAAATTTATTCAGGCTAATTAAATAAATGACAAGAAAGCTTTGCGAGACAAACATTTTAAAATCCTAAACCGACCCGTAATGTTCATCTACTGGAATCCATCGGATGACGAGATATAACTAATACCCTTCCGTTACGATATAGTAGCTGAAAGGTATAAAAGAAGCATTACAAGAACATATGTAAATAGCTGATAAAGTAAATAAAAATGCTACATCTTTTAGAGGAATAGGAAAATAAAATCTGTTATAAAAATACTAAATCTACATAAGATACGGTGAAAGTGAGCGAATAAAATTAGCAAAGTAAGCATAAGACACAAAAGTTTTTCCCGTCAATTATTTTAAAACCCTAAACCAACCCATAATGTTCATCTACTGGAATCCATCGCATAACGAGATATAATTAATACCCTTCCGTTGCGGATTCGGTACATTAACACGAAACGGAGAAGGGGGCGTTTATCCGGCACCGAAACATCGGCCGAAGTTCCTCCAATTAGTTAGCTAAAGCGGGGATGGGGGACGCATCCGTCACTATAATTAATAATTATGCTAGCAGCGGCTGCCTCTTGGGCTAATTGAGGAGACGGAGGCGACAAAGATATCATGCGTTTTATATAAGATGATTAAATGTCTCGTCATTTGAATGAAAGTGATGAATCGTACGGTAATTACGATGCGCACCGCGAAAACCACAGGAGCGATCGACGACTGACGCAAGCTGAACTTGGCAAAGTTTAGGCTTCATTATATCAATTAAGTCCTAATTTATAACTATCGCGGGATGATGACGCAGCGATCCCGGAATGACAGTTTCCCCGACAGTTTGAAGTTATATCTCATAATGTAGAAGTGAAATGGTGAGGGTGGAGTGGAATTTATCGTAGCATATAAAATTGTTTCTAAATGTGTAAGGTATATCTGTTCATGATGCAACTCATATGTACTATGCTAAAAATTAAAGCTTTAACCTATACCTATAAATAATTCCTCAGGTCAACATGACCCAAACGAGATATCCTTATTAAAATTTTGTATCGGAAGTTTTAATAGGAAAACAAATGATTAACCTAATCCTCTTATCCTATTCTTATCCACCATTTTGTGGTATCCCTACTCGTTTTAATATATGCAGCATATCTAAGAATACTTTTTGACCTCTACGCGAGTTTGGAAGTAATGATGAATTTAAGAAGGATGCATTTCAATTAAGTTAAGAGGATAATAAGATAGAAAGGTTTATGGAAAAAGGGTGAAAAAGACTTTAAATCGCCGATCTTGATATACCGAAATTCCAATATGTTTTTACCATTTACTGTTCTTCGCAGTTTTATTTATAAATATGAAAACATCTCTTTATTTACTGTGAGAACAAGTGCATCTTGTCTTGTGCATTTTTACCATTCACTTCACTCTTTTTTCAGCATCGCTGGGAATATTTAGCTCAAATACTTTAAATGAAATGTAAATGTTGTCTTAGCTCGTTGTTTCTATGTTTTGTAAATCATTTACGTTAATTGTAATATTTTTAAGACGCTAATTACGAAATATACGTTGCTTTACGCTTATTCGTGCTGTATAATTATTTCTAACCTTATAAATTATATTATGAATTTTATAATGTCCTTAGAAATGTATTTGGTCAAGGTTTTTGCGACCTCTAATTTTCGTAGTTGTATGCTATTGGCTTTCTAATAAAATCCTCAGAATATGTAAATTGCAAATTTGTGATATCGTATGCTAACATTTGTCAATTTTCTGTAATCATGTATCTCACAATTTCGTATTTAACTCGCAATTTCTTTTAAATGTTATTTTATATATATAATGTATAATTTTTATTTTATATATATCGATTAAATGCAAGAAGAGACTTATTATCAATTTTACTAAAAATTTCCTTTATGTGTCAGATTGTCAATGGGCTCAACCGTTGGGTTGATGGGCAAAATTTGTCACATTTTTCGTTTATTAGGTAGTGTTTCCAATGCCAAATTCTTCTCCTCTCTTTACGGTCGTCAGTTTTTCGGCGTATAAAACATCAATTATGATGCTCCACTAATTTTCACTTTGTGTGATCATGTTAATTACACTTGAGTAGGTATAACATCGTTATCTAATTTTTTTGAATGGGAATCGAAAATGGGGAATCACGCCTCTAAAGTCTGAAGCCATAAAAACGTATTTACACAGCTAGCCTCAGAACGAGGAATCGGCAGGAATGAGGATATTGTGAATATTGAAACGAAAAGAGCTACTGAGGGGAATGTGATTTTTCTATTTAATCGAACAACTCATCGTAAAGATTCACACGATATTCATTACGCGAAATTATTCCGATGATAATCGATCCAACATAATTCTCTCGTCATGAATTATGTGTAGCATGAATCCAAAAATATGGCGTTTATTTTTAAGAATACTGAAATGAAACGTTGAGCTCAGGACGGACCTGATTTGCATATTGATCAATGGCTAATTAGGCTCATCTTTCCAGGTCGTTGAACTTTCCTATCTGTTACGACTGAATGGAGCGCATGCCTCCGCAAATTTGCTTATCATAATTTTCACTTGGTAGCGGGTAAAGGTATGAATTATAATTTGATTTAATTTTATGGATGGGTGTTGGACTGTTGCGAGAGTGATATGAAGAAGATACAGTGATATATTTTGTGATATAACCTTCCACCTACAATGAAGTCAGTGAATATACAAATTTTCAGGTTTGATACAAATCTTTTCAGCCATAAGCCGTTAGAGATAGCTGGAGAACGAATCACGGTAATCCCAAACGACAATGTTGGCCTTTCTTGTAGGAAAAAAAACCTAAAACTGTTAATCATATTCTGTGGATACTTATTAGTCTTTATATTTATTCAGAATTATTTTTACTTTGTAAAAGACGAGCAATTGATTACAATAATTTTTTCTTGTACTTATAAAGAGCAAATTGAGGAGTAAATGGAAATTAAATGCTGAAACCCCAGTGAACACGGAAATAGTATTTTGGACGAAACTACTTAGATAATGTAAATTACTAAGTGTTTTACTTCCTTAGCATGGCGTCCTTTCACAGAGTTGAGCTTGGTCACATCAGAATTATAGTTAAAGGGTCTTTACTGCATGGAAGCGATATTAGTAGAGCGGCATGCGAGGAGAATGTATATAAATAGGCTGAAACTATGAAAACGATAATCATATTAAGTTATGATTCATCATGAATCGAACGACGAACATTCCCAACCATCCAGTATCGAATCAACGAGTTCTCACTGCGTGAAGGTTCATCATGGAAGCGATAAGAAAGAAGTGGATAGGGTAGATAATGAGCATTAACAGCCTAAGAGTTATGAATACGAAAATTAACTCATTCATCATCATATCAGACGATATTTTTTATTCCCTGGTATCTAATGAACGATTAATAAAGAAGTAAAACACTTGGTAATTTTCATAGACTATTTATTTTTTAACGGCTACCGGTATCGTCTACAAACAGACATCTTCAGGCCTAAAAATGTATTTTTGTGGACGAAACTACCTAGTGGAAATTACTAAGAATTACTGACTTAATTTTACTTTTAATTGTGGCGCCTTTCCACGACCTTACTCATATCGGAATTATAGTTAATGAGTCTTTACTACTTGGAAGCGATATTAGTAGTGATAAGCCAGGTAAATGAATATAAATAAGTACAGAAATATATTAATGAAATATTCATATTAACTCATGATCCATCAGCAATCAAACCACAAGCATTCCCAATTATCCGGTATCGAATTAACCGGGTTTTACGAAGCAAATGTTGTTGGGAATCAAGTTGTTAGGCAGGACAAAGAATTCAAGCATTCCGGAGAATATAAAACCTGAGTAAGTGAATCGCGGTTGAGTGTTTCACATGTTAGCTCTCGTGGACTAACGAACGCCACAATTGAAAACGGTAAATCCCGTCAAAATCTCGGCGTCGGATGTTCTTTTTACGGGAGAGGTGCCCGTTTACGTGACTTTGGAATCAGATATGGTTCGCGCTGTACTGGATTCTGAATCCACGGATCGCCTACTCTTTCTCCAGCCTCCTGTGATTTTCCCCAATTCGCCCGCGGCGGGAGACAGCGGTTTTTGCGAACAGGTAATCAGATCCGAGTGGTCCCCGGCCATGCGTGAGGCAACTCCCGGGAAAAAAATACAGGGAGAATCCGCAACCGGTGAGAGGAGTGGAAACATAGCCAATTAGAAGAAACGAGGAGAACCGTCGAATTTGGGGGAGGAAAAACGAACTTTAGGACGGGAGGGATAGATGAATTAGCTGACGATAAATTGGGATATCGGTGGGTGGGACTGAGGATCATTTCCAAATGTTCCACTCATGGAAAATTATTGCTCGCCATTAATGCTCCTTTAAACGGGAGAGACTTGCCATAATTTTGGGAACGATTTAATCTAGAGGGAATTTGCTGTTCGTTTTTATGGAGCCGACGCACTGGGGACCCGAATCGAAAACAGCTGGCCTAAAATACGTAAGTGGTATTTTTGAGTGCGGACTTCGAAATTTCTCATGCACATCTGGAACAAGGTCTGCCACTGTTGAATAAATTCTGTGCACAGCTATGCCGGTCATTTACGTCGATTCCAAAGTAATCAAATTATACAGGGGGACAAGGTTGACCAAATTTTGCGGAAAATACCGGTCTTCAGTTGCTCGCAAATTTCTTCAACTTCATGTTAATGCTGAGCTCCATTAAGGAAAATAATCGGGTAAAATATAATTTTATGTGATAGACCAATTCTTTATCTTTCATCATATTTGATTTTAATGATTATAGTTGAAATTTTGCATTCTTTACATAACAAAATAGTGTACCCTTATTTAGAGATGTTTACCTAAAGCGAGGAAAGTAGTAGAAATGGACATAGATGTGAGCGAGATAGCTAATAACATGATACTCTTTGAAACTGTTCGAATATGGTTGTGGCGATCAATTTTTTACGCCGACTCTAATCAGAATATCAAATTCAAAAACGATTGCTATCTTACATTTAGAATTTGAATGAAACATCAATTACATGGATAATAAAATAAAATAATAGTCTGAACCTTAATCAAGAATCGACTATAGAATCTAATCACATATCTAATCTCATATCAAATCGAATATCGAATCTATTAGTACCTCCTATTGGATATCGAACCGTATCTCGTATCCTATTTGAAACGGAATCTCTAATCGAATACCACATTGGGACTCCAATCGCTATTCATTGCAATTTATCTTTCGTAGCAGAATGACAACTTCGATTCAAATTTGAATGAAAATTAGAATGAAATGACGGAATCAGACCATGGTGCTTTCCACGCGTACGACTTCCACGGTGCAATCAAAAACGTTATCAGAAATATTTATTAGCTCCTCATTTGACCCATGAATCTATTACGAACTAATGTCTTTGTAGATGAGCATAAAAAGAACTAATTTGCAGTCAAACCGATGTATGTGTTCCGAAGGATGAAATATAAACACAGGCATTTGGATGATGGGAATTCTACGAATTGGTCTTCATCAATTCAAGTCAAATAATTCTCCGAATCCAATCTGGAATCCTCGCATTTATCCGATGTTTTTGTGAATAAATAACGAGAAGGAGTTTCTCCACGTGTGATTCATTTTCATGAGATTTTTAATGCAGATAGCTAGAACGCGAAATTTCATTACACATTCCATAAATGAATCTTCGATTCGAATTCAAAATCAAAAGAAATATTCCTTAAACCATCGCGTAAAAATAATTACGTAATATAACTTCGAAACTCAAGGAGTGGAAATTTAACCTCTGCAAAGTATCAAGTTTTAGAATGAAACAAATATATGAAATTAGAATTTGTGTCCTTCCTTTACATACCTGTACATAGAAACAGTGATATCTAATTTTTATTATTATCATCATTTTAGAAGAAGCTTACAGCAATTTTACATATCCTTAGACTTGATCAGTACAGTATCTCCTTATAGAGTATCTTTGAGCCCAGATACTTTTGAATATTTCTAGATTTCCGTTCCTTTAATGGAAGCTAAATTGATGAAACATCATTCACTTCGTGGTTTTATTGAGAGATATCATGGGATTTCTTAAAGAGAAAACAATTCCATTCTCATCTTAAGGATATTCCACCTACTAATTGCCCTTTTAATATTTTTTCCTTTTTCCTCTGATAAATCATTATTAAACTATCTTGGTCACTTTCTTCAGAAACATTTAGCTACGAAGCATTCAAAAGCGATGTGCCATGATTTTGCCTCTAATATGAGACAACAGGAACTGTTTTTTTCATCTTAGGGAACATGTTTTCTACAGAAAGAGAGGCACATATGTATGTACGTATCAATTGATATTGAATCAGCGAGGTATGGTATGTACAAGGATTTTTTATGCCGCAATCGATAATACACTAGACTCTCGCTAATCAGGCCATTCCTTGCACAGAGGGGTGCCGGATTAGCGTGAGTGCCGGATTACTGAGAGTGCGTAAAAGACCATAGTGTTGTGACCAAGTTTTCGGTGCACAGCCATTAAGAAAAATACGTACGTTTAATATATTACGTAGGATATATAAGACGTATAAGGACATGTAATCATTCACAGATATAAGGTGGCAAGTTAATTTAAGGTTAAGGCTTGCATCTAGTGTAATATGTATGTAAACGGAAGATTACTCATTATTTCCAATAGAGGTCACTCAGGTTTTGATGACTTAGTAAATGTTTTCGGTATTACATACAAATACAGTTAGCGCCTACTGATATAAAAATAACGCTTCTCCTCTGCACCTTTCCTTATTTTTCTTCCGCGCTTGCACTCGTTGCGTTACTCCATGGTTCTGTTTTACGTCTGGGAAGGGTGCCGGATAACTGAGAGATCGCATAGTTGAGGGCCGGATTAGCGAGATTCTATTGTGATACGAATAAATAATGGCTATACATGAACCATCGACTATGGACGGTTCAGCATCCGACCTGTTGATCGTTTCGGACCTGTCGATATCCCCTTATAGATTCCGATAACAAATCTTACATCGGAAGGGGCTTTAAGAAGGCCTCTGCATCGCCGTAAAAGTATTCGCTTGCCACATCATCGCTCCCCTCGATGATGTCCTCTCCACCGATATCATCGACGAAACCCCTCCCGCGTTCATTCCGACTGCTTTAGTGGTCGTTCGGAGGGAAACCATTGGACAGATAGGGAATCAAACCGCCCAAGGCCTTTTCATTTCGTTCGAAGGCTTCGCTAGTTGAAAAAAACAAGAACTCCCCGTGGCGTGATTCTCTTTCCCCTCTGAAACAACACGCTGCCCGCGACGGGAGGAATTAAAACGTCGACAACGGGAATCCCGGTCATAAAAAATTCACGAGACGGTTTAATTAATCCCCGAGAATTAAATTCCGCTCGGGAAATGATTTCAGCGGCGTCATCGGAATGAAACAAATGCGAAGCGCTAATAACACAGGCAGGCAAATATTAACTTTTTTTCGGTAACGTGGAAAGTAATAGATGCTCTTAATTAATATTAGGTCGCTGATTACAGATATGGACTCGAAAAAGTTCAAACACGCCAGGTTATTTTGTTATTGTAACATTTACTTTTTTATATTTCGTAATTATTTGTAAGTACGTATTTGCCTATGTAGCAAAAATAATTTGTTTGGTAACATGAATGGTAATTGCCTATTTTTAACTAATTTTGGGTCGCTGATTACAGATATGAAATCGAAAATGTTCAAACACCTAAGGATTTTTTTAAGGTGACTTTTACCTTTATTCATTAGTAATTCCACATGTGTTTGCATACACCGCAATTATAATGTTAGAGTATTTTTCTTTTTTCATCATCATTGTTGTACGAAGTAAGAAGTCACTATAAATATAACAAAGAATGAACTAAAACTTAACGTGGTGGACAATTTTTACATACTCAGTTAAATATATCGCAAGAAATGCAATAAGGAAAAAGTAACTACGCGAGTGGTACCAAAACCTTGTCAGACTGTGTAGTTAACTCCGATTTCATTTTACGAGAGAAGGAGAGTCCTTAGGATTTCGGAGGCCTTGGTTATTTGTTCGGGAAGCACTTGTCATCAGCGTATTACGCCCGTCTGAGGGAATAATGAAGGTCCTGTGCATAATAGTTGAATGGAATGAAGCTCTCTAGTGGTAATGGGAGGCTGGTTAAAGAAGGGCAGGCTAGCGAGAAAAGCGGATTGGTGGTGTGGAGGGGAAGGTGATGAGTGTAATGATGGGATATGCCCTGTGGCACTTGCCAAAACCTTAAGTATTTGATTTCTGAATGAAAATAGGCGAAGATGAAGAGTGAAAGAATGGTTCATATAGTAGAGTATGCATCTAATCATGGCGAAATACCCTGAGGATTAGTCATGGTTTTATTTGAAAGTATTCCATAACTACTATTATCCATCCATCACTAATAATACCATGTAATAATCTGTAATCTAGTAATACCATGTAATAATCTTTTATTATTTCAACACAATTAACTATGATTAACTACTAATTACGAAGTACTAAAGTACTAACTAGGATAACAACAGGTGTGTGGGTAATGGATTCGGACGAAACTTTGAGGGCATATTCTTTCTTTAAAAATAGTGTTTTAAAGAAAGGAAAGTTGGGACACGGCTGATAAGGAATTTGAGGTTTAAAATCTCAAATGGCCGTTTTATTCAGATAAAAAGGCGGGACACCGCACTTTTTGAGAGAAAGTGCGGTGCCCTGTCTTGTTTTCTCGGAATACCGGGGAATGAGGAGAGGAACTCCGACAAAAACGACTATTGGAGATTTTAAACCTCTAAAAATATTGTGGGCGATGTTTATTAAAATAAATGCTAACTAAAAGGTAATGAATGCTTGGGAGGTAAGAGAATGGAATTTAATCGCAAAAAGATAAGTTATCAGTAATAAAATGGAAGAAAATAATTTCTTCGGTGGAAAATATCGATATTGATATGGTAACGCACGTGGTTGCCTAACTCCAATTTTCAGTTGCTAACTTTTCATGCACAAATGCCCATTGAGTTGAACGGTTAGACACGCGTCCACAATTTATAAGCAAAGAATGTGCCCTGAAAGTTTCGTTTGAATCTGTTTCCCACAAACCTGGTGTTCCCCCTGTAATTAAAAAAGTATTATGAAAAACAATTACAGATATCAACTAGAAAAAGCTCAAACACGTAAGGATTTTTTGTTAAGATGACTTCCTTTTTTCTGGTCCGTAATTTCACATGTGTTTGCCTACCCCGCAATTATCATGTTTGAGATTTTTTCTTTCCATCCATGTTATACCAAGTAAGTAAATTATGGCAGTTCCTGTATCATATAGGACATAAATTACAAAAGAAAACAGAAAAACTTTAAGAAATAAGTGAAATTATACGGTCAAAATAAGACCAAAATTGCAATTGCCGTTTAAAACCGAAGATTATGTGTACAATATTAAATCACAATAAGTTATAGATCAACTCATTAACGTAATAATTGTTCTGCGAGTCAGTGCCTTGCCGTTGAAACCACTGTCAGTTTTGCAAATGTTATCATAGATGTTTTATGCGTTCCATAATTGTGGCACAATAGTTCTGGTGTCAAACACAGCTCTGTCACTGAATGAAGCCTTTACAGCCTTGTTTTCCGTCTTACAAACACTAGTTCCTAAATCAGGAATAATTAGAAAAGATCGATAAACTTAGATTCGTGGACAGACAGTTAGAGAAATTACGAAAACTATATTTAAAATTTCAATTTATCGCTTCTGTACAACTTTTGTTTTCAGTTTTATTTTTGTAATATTAATTTAATAAAAGAATTAATTTATTTCCTCTCAAATTGATTTTCAAAACCGGTTAATTTTTTAATCTGAATCAATTGAAATTTTCATTCATTTTTAATTGGCCATCTACGCAGTTTGTCGTCGACGCCAGGGGGACTTTTAGTTACTTATTACAATTTAACCTATCCCGGCATTCGATATCCATGCAACGAGAAACAATGCCCATAAGGAATCAATGAGGGAGACAGTTGGTCATCTGCAGATTTCATTTCCGTTGAAAATAATCTAATCGTGTAGAACTGCTGCAGCAAATATAACAATGAGGAGTAAAAGTCAGTTCTGGACGAGATAGAGATCTGATCAGGACCACTTGTAAGCATCTCATGGCGCTAAATATGAATGCTGAACATTTATGTGTTTAAGCTGCTTCTCATACACAATTTCGCATGAAGATTATCTTTCTTTTTCCCTTCAAATCGTTGTTTTAAGCGTCGAAACTCCATGTCTCAAATATATAAACAAGGCGTCAAACCGCGTTGAAATCTAAGGCCTAAAATGTTACTTTTGCTCTAGTGAAAACAGAATCCAAACCGAAACTTTAAAATTAATATAATCGTTGAGTCTGAACCGCTTGTTTTCCCTCCACAAATGAATTATTGTAGTCTCATCAAGTTTAATCGTAGTTATTTATTGTATTTGCAATTTATACTACAATTATATTTGGTTTATATTCAATTGAATATTTTTTAGAATAATTTAATATTTATTCTCGATTTTTTGTGCTCTTCTGATACATGTTTAAAAATAGGCGGTTCTGAGCGACGATGATCATTTCAATAACTAAAATCAGAAGATCCATTCAGATAAAATATCGTTGATAGATATATTATTATTTTGCAATCAGATAAAATATATTTATAGCAAACCTAACTTGAAAGTGTTGGAAAAGAAGAGATGATTCAAGGAAATATATTTTCAGTGACGTAGAGCATATAAACATATAGTTTACATATAATATTGTATAGTACGTATAGTTTACATTCAAAATATAAAAGCGGATTTAAAAATAAAAATCAGTAGTCCTATTCTGGACGATGAGTGATGAGACAATAGTGACAATAGTCTTTAAGTCATAATATTGTGGCTAAGTTACTCTTAAATTATGAACTTGGGCCTTAATTTATTTAAACATATGATATGTTTACTAATAAATCTCCAAGTTCTTATTTAAATTTCAACTGTAGACTTTATTATTTGATTGTTTCTTTTACATATTAGGTATGTATTGTAGAATTTAACCCTTACTAACTGGTCACACCCAAATACTTCCACAAATGTTCGGGTCATTATGACCCAGTGTACATAAATTGCAGTTAACAAATAGTTTTCACGAAACTATTGCATTATTTTTAATTAATGAAGTTTCTTCGATTAGATTAATTTATTTTTATTAAAAATAGCCTCTGTTTTATACACAGAAAATGAAAAACGTACGACAGTAATTTTTTATTAAATTTTTTTATTACCCTAGAAACCTAAACTAACACCACCATGAATTTCTTTCATAAATATTAAATTAAATTAGCAAACTAAAAACCATTTGTCATGAAGAAAGTCAACCAAGCGTCACGTCAAAAGCGAGAACGAACTGTTACACTTATGGTCGTGTTGGGTCAAAATGTCTGTTTCATAGAAACAAAGTATCATTTTGAAAATCAAACGTTACTAACGTAATATTAGGAAAAGAAAAAAATAATAATAAAGCACCTTTATTCGGGCGATATTGAGACTAAAATCTTCTCTTTAATCTAACCCATCGTCATACTATATATAAATGATCAATTCAAAGAGATAGTATGAGAAAAATGAGAATAAATGAAATACAAGGGAGAAGAACGACTGAAAACTACAAACTACATCATTCTATTACAAAAACCATCGAAACAAAACCACCCGGGTAAATATGATCCTACGCGACCAAGTAAAAGTCACTTATTTAATTAAAGTTTTGTTTAAGGTTCAATATTTAAGTAATATTTTCAATTTAAAGTATAATATAAACCCTGCTTAAGAGTTAGGCACGAAAGATAACGTTTGGAATCGGTTCGACGATGTCTTATGGAGCGAAATAGAAACTCAATCAAGATTGACCTTTTTTATTAAAGTTCGATCGAAAACAAAGAGACAATCATAACGGCTCGAAGCCCTTTAAATAAATGTTCACCCTTCAATTTCCACACGGAGATATGACGCTACAAAGCGTTATCTGTGCATTGTATGCCCTTTCTCGATTCCATCGCTAAAGTGGTCGGGGCTGGAACTGCAGTGGCTTCTTGTGATGGTCGAAATTAACGTTGCATAAACCGTGATATCGCCACATACACTCCTATACTCCGACCACAAGCTCCGCTGTGCTACCCCAGGAGATCACTTCGATCAACACTGCATAATACGGACAACTACTTCAACTAACATTGCATCCGCCCCGAGAACACCGCAGACAGTGCCGCCCTCTAGGTCGGCCAAGTGAGGACTTAATTACATCGTAAATCTTTAGATATCAAAGCATGCGAGATTTTCATGTCAGTTTGCTTCGCGGATATCGTAAATATGTAAATATTTTGATGGTCTTTAATCCGAAAAACCCAATTACAATTCCAAGGTGCGTCAAGAAAACTCTTAATAAGTTAAAGTGAATGTTTTAAGACTCGATGCACATTGTTATAAACTTCGTTAGTTTTATTTGGAAATAAACCTATTTTCTTGCGTATGTTGTTCATTATGATTTTCTATTTCCTGATGGAGGAGTGTTAAATTATCCAAAAATAATAAATATTCTACTTCCGATACTGATACCGATGCTCTGATACTTCATTATGAGCAAAGTTTAATTTTTAAAGTTGTAAAAATCGGTTTAAATGCTAGATATTCAAAATGGTTACATCAAACAGGATTGCTCCCACTAAATAAAATTCGTAACGAATTAGGTAACCATGCCCAAAATATTTGTAAGGGCGCCAAAATTGAATATTTATATATTTTGACTTAGTTATCAATTAATAATCAGTTAAACAAAATGTTTAATTTTGATATTATTTATCTTCCAAATTATTATTGTATTTTTAGATTTTTTATTTCTGTAAATACAATGAATAAAATTCAAAGTTTATTAGAATATTAAAAACATTAATATAATAAAGCTGATTTCGAAAAGTTTTTCGTACTTTTTATTGAATTTTCTTCCCTGTAGTTGCACTTCTTTTTGTTGATGGAAAGTAAATAACTGACAAATTAAGCTATTTTATGCGAAACCAAGGATAATTTAATTGCAATTTTCAAAAGTATTAACTAAGAAATATCTTATCCTAGCATCAAAAATTAAAACAAATGTTATATGTAGAAATTTTGTTTTACACAAATATAAGGGCCTTCAAATTTTGTTATGGGAGTTGCTTTATCGAACTGTATTTCACCCGATCACCTGGGCTTACGGTCATGGTCTATGGCCAAAGGCGGCATTTTCATCGTTGGCACCCCCATTAGCAAAATCCTGCGCACGCCTATGATAACAGTAACTAAAGTCTTGTGACTAGACTTATTATAAAATATAGAAAGACTAAATGTGTGTAAATAGTTGACTTTTATCTTTATAAATACACACTTGAGATTTATAAATTCATCATTAAAATGCAGGAATTTCAGATAAATCTTAGATTTTTATGCACCGTGACGATTTTTCCGTAAGCGCTCGTGTGCTTTCTTACCGATGAAATGAAATCTTATGGGAAATGTGGAAGGGTGCGCGATCTATCGAGCTTTCCTCTCACTGCTGCTTCCGCGAAAGCGATACCAAGTTTCGAATTAGAATCCACTTTATTTTATTGCGTCATTTTTGTGAACATCGATTCACAACTTTTCATAGCCTGCTCATTTATCCGAAATTCTTTGTCGCTGTATTTACTCCTATAAAATAGTAATAGATTGTGTTTGTCTTCTATGAAATTTTTCGAAATAATGTTACAAAATTTCCGGAAAATGTGTACATTTATTGAGGTAGTGAGGTAATTCTGAAAACATTGCTTCGAAAACGATCTAGATCTGAATTGGTCAATGGTTCTTCAGTGCAAGTATGTACAATTGTTTGGAGTTTTTTAATACATTTTTATATCACTTCTAACGTATGTGACGTATGTGTATGTGTATATATGTAGTATGTGTATATACACATATTATGTGTCTTTCTAAATATAATTTTGTCATTTGGAAATATTTTAAGTTTTGATGAACTTGACATTATTACTCACCTTTAGTATGCATTTTATGCATGTATCTCGTGTATCGTCTGAACTTTGGTCCATCATGACATGGAAAACGGCTATTTAATTCCCGTAACGCCCATTTTCAAACAAGTTGGCCCAAGAAGAAGCAAATTGAGTCTCTGATATTCTTAAAATCGCGTGAAAAAGTGCATTCTCTTAAACCTCTATTTCCATCCCCATTATAAAGGATTTTACGAATTTTCCTTTACTCTTAACGTCCTTTAAACTCTCTGAGCCATTCGTATGTTGGCAATCTTAATTTGGTACGCGCACATACCATTTCTGATGAACTTTTCCGATGGAAGCCAATTTAAAAAGTATGATAATTTACATTTTTCTCATCACTTTGTACAAATAAACGGAAATAAAGTTTAAATGCATACTATTCGCTCATTTTTTCAATTAAAGAGCGTTCTTTCGTAATCTTAGACTTCAAGTTGCCATAAACCTCTGATTTTTTAACATTATTTCCAAGGAAGGAAAATGAAGGTTTCCCAACCTCTTGAAGTATAAGAATTGGAAACAACACCAAAATTCATAACCGATGGAGCCAACTACCAGCAATAGAATCCGTTTAAATCATTCATATATGTGCAATTTGCTTATTTATTCACTTCAAGTATTTTTTCTTTGAAATTTGACTAATACTCATCATTCTCAGTTCAGTATCAAGTACTTTCTATGATATATGTTTTGCTTTATAATTTCTACTAATTTATTTACTATTTCTGCTCTTTTTTCAGTAACAAAATTATCTCCTACGAGACAGCCCGTATCAGGAGATTCAGCTGGAACTGGGGGTACAGAGCAAGAGGACAATAGTTCCCCCAAGCTACCGTAAGTGTCTATCTACTCATTACAGTGTGCATTGCAGAATAAGATTTATATAAATATTCCGAAACAATATCTTTCCTTAGATTATTTACAACCATTCGCATATTTATAATCAGCTAAAGAGAAGAAAAAATCATTGAAAAATTACTAAATATAGATAGAAACTAAATTAATAGATAATCTTAAGAGCTGTCCATTGACCTCGGTTGATTTTCAAAAGATTGTCAACTTTCTATGGATTCTTATTTATTTCAGTCTTCAAATTGCTTCAATATCTTATAAAACCATTTTCAGAATATTTAATAATATAATTAGCATAGTCGATAAGGTATAGAAAACTGGATAACATATCTTTGGCGAAAGCCGTCCCAGGTTCGATTCCCGATGAGTCCACGTTTATTTATGTTCAACCCGCATCATGATAAACATTGGGTAGCTATGTGAATTAAGAGGTAGCTATTTCAATGAATTTGTGTCATTAATATATGGTTGGAATTGATGCGCTCACCACGTGGATTGACATTAATTTTTCGTATGAATATCTTGATCCTAGAGGGCCGAAACGGTATTGTTTTCATGAAAAAAATTGACTTCGAGATTTGAACGGAAACACATGTTTTGGGGTCCCTAGAACACTTTTTGACCATTTTCGGAATGATGTCTGTGTGTGTGTGTGTGTGTGTGTGTGTGTGTGTGCATGCGTGTTTGATTGTGGGCGCTCTAACTTGAAAACTATTAGTCGTATCAATACCAAACTTCATATATAGCACTGCGGTGGGTGCTGTCAAAGTTGATTAGTTTTAGAAGTTAATCGGTTTACCGAAAGTTGAGCTTTATTCTTCGAAGCAAATTTCCGTTTTTGCAAACTATCTCCATAAATATGATATTTAGGTATATTTTATTATTTATAAAAGTTTTAGAAAATGTAATTTACTATAACTTTTGTATGAAACACATTTTTTTATAACTGATTTTTTAGGAGTTATTCATGAAATACTGATAAACCGGAAGTTGCTGATTATGTACTTTCTATGCGCTCTGGGCGCTGTGGGCGAAAGGCCAATTTCACCGTTTTTCATCGAACATGTCCCGAAAAAAATTATTTATAATGCTTGTGATATAAAAGATAATATGATATAAATTAATCACTTATCTTCCAAGTTTAGATTGAATATAAAGTTCGAAAATACTGTCGTAGATAAATATTTACATCTTATAAATGGAGAAAGTCATGTGCTGGCCACATCAGATTTTTTTAATTTGTAATTACTCGTGTTTCTAGTGCTAGTAGTAAATGCACAGCAGATTTTCCCCATCTGCATCCCTCCGATATTTGCAGACAAAAATGGTAGGAAAGGAAACATTAGAAACTTGGATAACAAGCGCACCGGAAGCCTACGAACAGACTAATCTTCAATTCTTTTCGTGTTACAGGGCCGACTCAGCAGCAGGGCGCTCTCAAAGTAGATATGGCTGCTGTCGTGTTTGCTTGAAGGCATTCACTTCGGCGGTAGAGTTCTTCAGAGTGTGCTGTGAGTGCGCGCAGAAGGTGTGCGAGGACTGTGCCTCTTACTCTTCGGAAGCAGAAGCGCCTCCTGTCCAAACAGACACTCACGACACACCTTCTGGTGGAGTTCCGGAGGTAATTATCATTTACAGTCATGCATCTATCCCTCAAGACATCCAAGGCGTATGGATCTGTTTATAGTGTGAGATACCCAAGTTTTCCATGAGTTGGTATGCCAACAAAGCATCAAACGAAAATTGAAACCAGAACATTCCGCTGGTTTCACTGGAGTGTAAAACTTAAAAACCATTGATATCCCTCCAATTTTCGTTTGACTTAGGTACTTAGATACAGATCATTTATATTAGTAGGGGATCTGTTTATGAAGTGAGACGCTATCATTATAAGGGAGCTGGGTTGCCAACAAAGCATCGCACGAGAGCAGAAAATTCGAATCGAAATAACTGTTGGTTTTGCTTGAGTGTAACCCGGTCTGAACGGAAAGAGTAAACCTTTATTTATTCCGTTCCGATTGTTAGTTTACTTAGATACTGGAGAGTTAGCAATTCAGCGACAATAGAAGCAATGAGTTGGTCAAATATTGAGATGAGAGGTACAGCTAAGGAAAGAAATTAAAGGTAGAATGTAAGGAGGGAAACAGAGGTACCGTAAATACAAAGGTGGAATATGTTAGATGATATAAAGGGTATAAGCTACAGGGAAACAAAAGAAAAGGCGTCGAATAGGGAATATTAAGATACATGAACCCACCGAATGGTAGAAGCTACACGTATAAGTATAACATCTTCTTTATAGATAAAAGTATATAGCATCTTTGCTGAATGAATTGCACTTCACACTTCATAATAAGAAGCAGCATATCTATTCCCTATTTAGGTATTAAAATGACTTATCAAAGAGTTAATACTTATTGGTGTGTTATGTGTTCCGGATAAGGCCTAAGGCGAAAGGCAATAACAGCTTTGAATATAATATATGGAGATACTGATGGAAAATTGGTCTTGAAAAGTATATCAGAATTACCGCATTTGACGGCATATAAGACGCACCCTCATTAAGTTGGCAACTCACAAGGAAGAAAATTTTTAATAGTCCGTGCGAAAGCGCGGTACCACAATAACTTAAAATGTAGTTTCTGTTAGTTGTCACGTTTTGTAAAAGCCAAATATTAACACAATCATTGAATACAATTATGAAATAGGTAGTATAGACCATCTGGGCTAAAAATAGCATTCAATATTGAAAGTTAACCTATAGAGGTTGAACCTTCACATATAAGACGCAGGGAAATTTTTCGAGACATAATTTAGGAAAAAAGGTGCGTCTTATATGCCGTCAAATACGGTAAATAACTCATATATAAAAGTTTGTGTGATGAACATTAATTCTCTCACTCACTTCTCTCCCCTCCCCTCTCATTTACCAAACCTCCCTTCCTCAAAGATTTACATAATACTAAATGCTATTGAAATTTGACTCGTTATTTGCCAGAAAGGAACTTTTGAGCTGTTTTCAAAATGTCTAGCATATTTCAGTTAAAATAAAAGTCATTGTGGCATTCTCATGGCTTATAGATTTTCATCTTCTTTCTTCTATAATTTTTTGTCAATTTTTCATTATTTTTTATCCTTTTTGCGCCAGACAGATGCGAGAAGAAAGGTTTTCAGTTGAAGAAATAAAGTATCAGCAGAGGGAATGTGTGGGTACAAAAGATATAGTGAAAAATAGGCAAAATATTTCGGATGATATAATCGGTATCATAAGTTATCTAACATAAATAGAAGGAAAGGGTCTTGTGTTGGGAATTTTAGGGCATATGAACTCAGATGTTAAAGACTAAATATATATTTCATTCCTGTCAAATATAGACATTTATAATCGATACAGTTTATTTTGGCATGTTTGGCTGCTTCTGCATTTTTATTTAATAAAATCTTAGTTTAACAATTAAAATCTATGGAAATTGACAAATTATTGAAAAAGAAATATTAACTTGCTATAGTAATTTGTTGATATTCTATGAAGTTCAAAGCTGATTAACCACTCAAAAATAATCTTATGTTTTTTTATAATTATTATCCTATCTATGGAGTTTCTGTATTTATATTCTGCATATGCATAAGCAACTATCAATCTTGCAGAACACATGGAGATGCAGTATTTGTCGACGGAGGCGTGCCAGTCGCCGATCTGGCATCACCCCTCTTCCTGCAACTCTTCCACCAGGGATCCCTTTAGTAAATTTGACCAGGAAAGCATCAGTAGCAGCTGGTGCATCACCACAACTAGCTTCCCAAACAGCCAAAGGTACACATTTATATATGTATTTGTCTATGAAGTCAAAATTCATTATATAATTTGAAAATCCCAGCATTGTTAAGAAAAGAGAATGACAATCATTGCAGAGGAAATAACTTTACTTATATTAATTTATGATTCCTTCTCTTGCTATGGTAATTTTTTCCAAGGTAATGACATCTTAGTTTAGAATGTCTGTGTATGTCATCTCATTGTAAGAGTAACAATCTTTAAAAAACTGTTTATTTCAGCTCTTGGCTTTTGAATTTATGCCTGTTAATATTACTAAGCAAGTGTACTTTCAACTCATTTTGGGAAGTGAATTTATTTACCATTTATGCAGTCAGTTGTTGTATCTCATACTATTGTTGCATCAAAGCAAATACAATAAGCTCGTTGATCAACTATACATATAACTTTATCCATAGCAGAAAAATCTCTAAATATTTGACTTAATCTACTAGCTACTTATGCCATACCAAGTAGCTGCAAGGATACATAATGTAGGCAACCTCTTTTGGATACATTTT
Organism: Sympetrum striolatum; assembly: GCA_947579665.1. Taxonomy (NCBI): domain Eukaryota; kingdom Metazoa; phylum Arthropoda; class Insecta; order Odonata; family Libellulidae; genus Sympetrum; species Sympetrum striolatum. The sequence goes on along the minus strand of OX388350.1, from coordinate 38,442,492 downwards.
CTCACGAGATGTATATTTTCCAAATGTATTTGCCAGTATACTGTTACTTTAATGATAAAATAGGATACATTTCTTTAACAATAAATATCAACAAATCTTTTAGAAAGTTCACTCATTTCCATAAGAATTTGAGTATTAGATCACTTCATATAGGTGAAAATTATCATTATCTTCTGATTAATCATCAAGAAATCTCACATTTCCTTCTCATCAGCTACTTGACTATCATATTCTCTAGTATGTTCCAAAAATATCTTTTCTTCCTTAATTTTTCATCATCTTATATATATTTATTGCATGGTGTTAAATAATCTACTTTATGTCTAATAAAAGGTTTCGATTATCTCATTCCAGCTGCTGCAGCTTCAGGAATCAGATTAGGAATCCCTGGAGCTGGGGAAGGGCTGAGGCGTCGTCACTCAGATGTCCGTCTCTCGATTCCCCCTCAAGGAGGAACTACAGAGAACAATGGTGAGGAGGTTTGATTAATATTTTCTTTATAAACAGAAAATACTATACATTTTAGTATGGTATATAAAATTCATTCCTTGCGGTCATAAATTATGGTAATTAAACTAAATTAATTTTTTGTTTGCTCAGTATTTGGTAGTAATTGATAAGTAATGAATGTTGATTATGTAACAAGTGTTGGAATGATCCTCCATCTTCTTTATTTATTTGAACATACCTTGAATGTAAAAGGAAGTGATGTGTCTACCAAAAGGATTTTCAGCTACTACACTGACCAAAATTATTATCAGCCAGGCTCAAGAAGTAGATAATTATGCAGATACTCTCACGGTTATTTTTCTTAAACTGCACTATTTACAATTGTTTTGTCCATCAATAACCACTCAGTTTGTAACCATTTTTTCTAAGTCTTTACTTTATTACCTCATTACTTTCATGTAATTGATGATTTTAGTTTATAGCTCTGGTATATAACTCTTGTGCAAATGTTTTATCGTAATCAATAATTTAACCATGATTTCCATTTATCTCAAGAACTGAAAATAAATCCAAAAACATTTTACTAAATTGATGTAGACTTGGAAACCTCTGAGATAGTAGCACATTATTTGCAAATTCTCTCTGCAGATGAGTGAGATTGAAAAGATTCTATGATTTTATCATTACTCATTTTAGTGGTTTTATTTTTTATTAATTATACTTTTCATTATCTTAATTCAATTCATATTCATGAATTTCATCCACTCAGTATAGCCAGGATGTAGCCAAAATCAATATTCTGTCAGTTAGAGTGCCTATGCACCTTTGAACATATTGGCTTAACCAAATACTTCCTAAATATGGACAAAGAAATAAATGTAAGCACTAATAATTATGTATGCAGTTTCCAAAACATATCTTTAGCCTTTTTCTAATTAAAATGTAAGCTTCGCTTTCCCAGAGTAACTCATCAGGTATTTATAATTGCTACATATCCCTTGTTTAGTGTAATATGTAAATTGGGACAATTTAAACTGCTGCAATATGATTTTACTATGTTTGGAGTAAGTGCTCTGAGAGTGGTGCAACTTTTCAGGTGGCGCTACTTCCAATGCGCCTGCTTCTTTTCTGGACCTACCACCTCGGTCACCAGATATGCGTCGTCACTCAGATGTTTCTCCTGCCTCACTGCGGGACCTAGAGAAGGTAATTTCATTACCAGTACAATTTTTGAATAAGAAAATTAAAGAGTTGACTCTCTAAAGACTTTTCAAATACTATTTCTGTGCCTATCATCCCCATTACCTTGTAATATCATTACCTATAAATTATTATTATTATGGAGTGAAATTTCAAAGTGGTTGTATTTTTAGTATTTCTGACTTAAGAGAGACATCTCACTGTCAGCTTTAATTAGGTAGTATGTGTGAAAACGGTACAAAAAGCGGAGAGCTACTTTGTATAACCAACTAATCTTTTTCTAGTATTAAACTAGTTAAGATAATATCTTAGTATATAGAGTTGTTTGCCTTAAAATCCTAGAAGACATGGAGCAGAAAATAGCAACATAACTGAGGCTTGAACTCTGGTCTCCTACTGAATGTGGCATGTTAGTTTAGTGGTTAGAATACATCTCATATAAGGTGCAACACTTGGGTGCAGGTTCAATTCATGTTACTGTTTTTGGATTCTGTTTCCCCTGAGATATGCCGATAGCTATGAGGTATCTTTGGTAAATATAAATTGAAATGGAGATAAGGCATAGTGGTTCCGAAAATCAATCAATTGACAGAGGCAAGAGCATATTATTTGGAAAGGGGACCAATAAGCCCACAGCAGTTTTCATACATACCCCAATGGTAGATGCATAAGCCTACTGGCAGTTGAAGGTGATATTCCTTATACTCTTCATCTTATTCTTGTACTATTGATGGGAAGCAGTCTGAAAAAACTTCTTTCACATTCCTCTTTTACTTCACCTATCTTTTTTATACTCGCATACATCTTCTTCCTTCACTCTCCTCTTTATGTTTAATTAGATTTCAACACTCTGCCTTTTCTCTTGGATAGTCTCATTGTCTGTCGAACAATACCTTGGATACTCTTTCTTCCCTATGGCATTTAGTGTATCACATTCCTGTTATTTTGTAGAAGTCTTTTAACCTGCTATTACCTAATTATTCTCTCATTCTTACTTTTTCTCTCTCTCTCGGAATATTGAGCATCTTTAAACATTCTAATCAACAAATTTGCTCATCTTCATAAATGAAATGGAAAATAATGGAATGATCCATTGATGCGAACTTTGATAACCTAATTCAGTACATTATAATGTGACTAATTTTAATGTTTATTTGGCAGGAATATGTAATTATATTATCATATGTTTAATTAAGTATTGTTAAATGTTAATCTAAGTATAAAATGTAATGTATAAAACATACAGTCTATGGAATGTGACTAATTATTTTTTTTTAGGTGAGTCATTTTCTTCATATTAAAAATATCACTGTATGAGTTCATTTTATAAAAATTGGAAATGGATAATCCAAAATTATTTTTTTTAAACCAACAAAGATTTCAACATTAATTACTCAATGTTGTTTTATTAAATCTACCTTTAGTATGGTTAATTTATCATTAGGAAGTGCACCACTTCTCTAAACGTACAGATATTTCTCATGTAAGTGGACTGTTCCCAGACTCACTAAGTAATTTGAATTTGTGTAAATTGGATATGAGCTGCTCACTATAGTAAAGAGGGGTAAGTAATTAAAGCTGTTAATTGTTTCTGAGTTAGCATTTTTCATATACTTTTCAGTAGCTAGAATTCACTATGTAAGTCCAGGTCTACATTTATCAAACTTACGTGAGTTGGGAACTACCTTCTAAAATTGTTTCTCTTGCAGTGATTTTCAATTAGAAATATTATGAAAAATCGGTTGTAAATACATAATGAATGCATCAAAGCAGCTCACTATTTGAAAATTAAATTATCTGCTACAATTGGACTGTAATATTCAGTCATCATCATAGCATAACATTCTTTAATTTTCTAAAATCTTAAATCTTGGCAGCATATGGTTGAAAAAATATCACAATAAGATGATGGACGAATTATTATTAGTTATAACACCCTTAATTTGTTTATTACAGCTCGTACATGGCAATTATGCTTCAATGATTTACTATATTTGTATTTGATGGCATATACCTTTTTTCCTAAAATAATGGCTCAAAGAATGACCCTCTTGTCTGATGCAATGTTATTGTTGTCATTATTTTATTAATTTAATTTTAAATTGTCATTATTGTATTTATTTAATTGATTGAATTAACTTGATCGATTGTAGTCTGTGATTATGTAAAAAAGCAAAATGTAACTTGAATACTGAAACTTTTGAAACACTGAAATTAAACAGACATATAACTTAGATTTCAACAGTGCTGTTGGACTATTTCCCTGTGTTTTTCCCATAGATGCGGTGGTTAATTTTATATGCTGATGTGTCTTTTTGCCATCAAGTACAGTGCTTAACCCTATAAACCCGTTTTGTAAACTAATTTAAGCAAAATATTGGTAGCAAATAATCCATATTGATAATTTACAAGAAAATTTGATGGAAATAGAAACTTATTATAATCAGATATAGAAAATTGCCTTGGTGAATATAATTGGTTAATCTGAGCTTCATATTGATATGATTTTGAATTGTATATAAGTGTACCCCTGGTGATAGAATCTTAAAAGGACACATTTATTTCAGCAGGAGGCACTTAATGGTCCCATATAAAAATTTCTTTACTAAATCTTTTTATGTTTATGCAATTGGATCAGCTTAACATCATGAATTTTCTAAGGACAAACATTACTTCATCTTTACTACTACATTATCGTTAAGCATTTGATCACGCACATACATATAACCTCACCTAATTGTATCATTCAAATAGTAAGTATCAGCATTTCAATTCATACCATAATATTTTCATATATTTTCTGGAATTCAATTAAAATATCCAATAGGTCATACATTTCTAACATACCTTTCTTTGTGATGTTTACCTTTCCTATTTCATCTCCATGTGTCTTAACCATTACATTTGTTCATGAAAACATTGACATCTTCCAAGAAATAAAGATGAGTCATTCAGCAAATGACTGCCTATTTCCAGAAATTATCACCATCTCTTTCACGCCAGAGGATCAGGCCATCTATAAGTCCAGGTGGAAGTGTAGACGAAAATCGTCTCACAAATGCTCCAGTGCATGCTGTGGAGAGGCAAGAAGTCAAACCACAAACACCTGCCGAAGTATGCTATTTATTTCTTTTTGATTCACTGCCTTTATTATTCTAGTTTGCAGTAGGTACAAATTTTCAAAGTTTAGTTTCTAGTTGATTTACCTCATAGTTTTTTTTCTTCAAAAAGAACTTTTCCAGCACAAACATAATACAAACTCTTCCATGAAGAGTCACAGCATGAGCTGCATGCCTAGTCATGCTGCAGACATAGATTAGGCATATGATAAATCCCATATGGTTTGCTGAAATCTTTAAAATTTACATTTTTCAGTAAGCAGCATGAGTTAACATTATTCACATTTCAGGAATGCTTGAGTTATGAATCCACCGGCATAGTTTTAACTGATCTTTAAAGGATTAATAACAAATAGAAGATGGCACAGGAAGTTTCTTTTTCTACAGGTCCTGGAAATTCTTCGTAGATCCTCGATTTTCAAAAGGAGCAATTATAAAATAAGCATGTTTGCTTTTATTAATAGAACTGATTGGACAAAAAGCGGAGATGAAATAAGCTGAATGAACTTTTGTTTCCAATCAAGTTCAATAACATGCTTTTAGGATTCGCATGAATTTAAAGAAAGGTTTGCCTGGATTAATATCATTGACAGGAAAAAATAAATATGGATTATATTCTAGAAAAAAGATTTTTTACTCGCTTATATGCTTTAGAAAGTATTGCTCATAAAAAATGTTGCTTTTCAGATGGAGATAGGTACGTAGTACCTTTGTAGTTTAATTCATTAATTCATATTTACACCTTTTCTCTCTTGAACGATTCTATTTGCCTCTGCATTGTTTTTCCTAATCCATTTTTGCCCTAATTAGATACAGTTCATCTATTCCATTTTGACTTCTCTTATTTACTTCATTTTATAAATTTTATGATTATGGGATGAAATTAGCAGTATGCTGATAAAATTTAGATTATTTTAGCATGGCAATGAATAGATGCAGATGCTAGAATAGGGCACTTATCACTAATGATATCTTTTTCAACAGCATATTATTCTTCATTTATTCCTCAACCATTTATCCAACAGTAATGTTTTCTACCCTAATTGTCATCTCAACCATGTAATTTAAAAATGAAAGTCAAATACAGACTACCTGCTGAGTGTGCCATTTATACCCATCACTTAATGAATGATTTGCCATTTATAGATTCAACTGAATGTCTTTATATCCCTCCCATTTCCATTTTGATATTAGAAACTGTAGCCTTTATATTCCTTCTCATCCTTTGAAATCTGTAATTCTCATTCAGGAGTGCTACATTTATATCAATAATTAAGGTCATAGTTAGTCTTTCTTAATCAAATCTATTTCATGCCTTTCTTATTTATAATTTTCTTTTTTATTCATTCATTCTTCCTTGCATTTATTCCCTGAAATAATCACTACTTGAAATAGAAAACTACTCTTTTTCATTCTGTAAATAACCATTTCAAATTTACTTTTCATGAAATATCCTACCATTTCTTCTGTTACTTTCCCCAAAATTTTTTTTATTCATTAAATTTTAGTTCTTAAGTTTATCATGCCAGCAGTAATAACCAACTAGTAGTAACTGTAAATATTTGGTCATTCATTTAAAAAATACTAAATTTTTCTCTTAAAGATTAAATTCTTATCACCAACAATTTTTTGTCTCATTCTATATTCTTTCTTTCTTTCCATTATTCTTTTCAATCATATCTCCTTGAAAAAGAGAACCAACCCTTTTGTCCTTTCTCTCTTAAATTGACTTACCTTGAAAAATCTCATACACTTTGTTTATTACATCTGAATTAGATGTGTCTTTGTCATTTAATGGTAGCTCTTTAGGTAATCACCTCATGCAGCTAGTAGCAACTGTAAATATTTGGATATTCTTTTACTTTTCCTCTCTAACCTCTTTTAAATTCTGCTAGATTTTTCATTCAACCGTTGAGCTTGAAATTCCTCAGAAATAAAGAAAAATCCTTCTTGACAATACTTTATTGATAAAAAGTACTCATATGAAACTGAATTGGTCTATAGAGCAGTGCACCAGAAGAGGAGCGGCGCCATCGCTCTCGAAGACGCCATTCTCGCACAGTAGGGAGGCAACGCAGCTGCGACGAGGAAACAAATGGGAGTCTACTTATACAAGTAAGCCATCAATATTTCTTTTGTATTAAATATTCTCTCTATTTTATTTAATCTAACATGTTTACAGAATTATGACAGATTAACCTGGTAAGGTAATTTCTCTTGGTTCCAAATTACTCCATATCTCAGGTTGAAAGGTTTCGTTCAATAGGACTTTTCCAAAAACCAACATGTATCAATTCTGGCATCTATTTGCTCTTTTCTTCAATATTATGATTTAATTTCAATCAGCCTTCAATTACTGATTATAATATGTGCTGTTTAAAATATCTTACCATGTAGAAATGTTATCGTAATTCTATTTTCCAAGATTTTCTTAAAATTCTTCCACATAATTTACCTCATCATAGGAAATGAAAACATTTTTCATATTATATCTGTCATGAATTATGTGCTATAAGTTATTATTAGCTAGTATAACTCCAGAGCTTTCCATGCCTGGGGGTCTTACACCTCCGGGCACATTAATCCAGTTAGTGACAGGGTTAGCAATGAATTGATCAACCTTATATATTTTCGTTGGATAAGAGAGGGAAAATGTGGCTTTCAAATCACTATGTCAATTCAAAGCCTTCTGCTCTCTTCTATAGCTTAATTCAAATATTTGAGTCATTATATTTCACTTCCACTCCCTTAATATCACAGGAACAATAAGGAAGGTTGACTGACCTTCATTTTTAAGTCTATGGATGCATTTTCCAATTTATAATGTCATCATTTTGAAATATGAGTTTTTAGAGAATAATATGTTTTGAATGTAATCAGAATATTTAATGTTCAACATAATTCAATTGCTAAAAGCAGGATTCTACTCACTCAGTTAACAAAATCTGATGATTCAAGGTTTTTCACTCAAATAAGTATGTGCAATTCTTTTGATTAACTGTCTCTGAATTAAAACATTTAGATTTTGTTACGTGGAAACATTATAAATTATACCTTGCATGAAAACCTCAGGAAATCAAAGATCAGATCCATAAATGTGGCAATAATTAAGTGTTAAGATGTACACATTAAGTAAAATGTCATAATTGCTAAGGGTGTGCGAAACCTAAGACCTCTTCTCCTAGCAAGCAACTCATCTATTAAAATTTTTAAAGGAAAACAGTGAATTCTAGGAATCTTAATAATATTGCAGTATACCTGTCTTCGTTTTGAGGACTGGATGAAAAAATAAATTGGTCCTGCAAGAACAAGTGGAGGATGTTGTCTCATGTAAGCTCACAGGTTCACCTCCAAAATTTCAGCCCGATCCTCCAGTCCGGCGTGCCTCTGCCTACGATCTCCTTCAACATGGACCAATCCCAACAGACAGAGAAACCACTCCATCAAGCTCTCCCCGCAACTTGACAAGACGAAGGGGAGATTCTCCACCATCAAGCAGAAGAGCTTCTATAAGGGTGGCTGGAAGAGTAGCCAAAGATGGGGACCAGCAAGCAGATCATGGAGGTTAGTCCATATTTGTTAAAGAGATTCAATATAAGGGAAGGTAATTTTGCTTGTTAAAGTATTTTCTCTTAAAATATCTGAGGTTAAACCTGGGATTTGAAATATAATCTTCTTATGAGTTTTTGCTTCAGTCCAATGAAAATGCCAAATTTTGAATTTAATTCAGCTTTGCTCCATCACCAACAGTCAAACTTGTTTGAACTGCCCTAGTTTTGCTCCAAAATAATCCCTTTGCAAGCGTTAATTATATGTGATGCTTAAATAGTTTCTTTTAATATAATATTATAATAAAACGATCTGTTTAAAATTAATAATGAATGCTATATGTTCATTTATCTAAATGTTATCTAAATCTACATGTCAATTTGTGGTATGTTAGAGAAGAAATAAAGGGGAAAAAGTCTGTGGTGGCCAAGACCTGAACCCAGATCTCCCATTTACCGGGCAGTTGCTTTAACCAATTAGGCCTCCATGATTTCCTTCAATTTTTGATGCTATTAAAGTCCATGCATGGTGGGCTTACTGTGTCTAAAATTCAAAGCTTGTGAAGTATGCTTATCTAATTGCTTGATAATTAATGAGTGGAAAGTAACTGTTGTTATTGTTTATCAAGAATAACTGCAGTTACACTTGATGAGAATATGAAGTAATAATCAGAGAAGAATTTGATAGTTTAACTCAAAATAAATCCTACCTATTCTTTTCAATATGTTGGAGATAGTTAGCAATGGGTCAATTTTACTCTAAAGTGTGTCCCATTGACTAATGTTGCTGAACTTGCCATGACTAGCTACTTTTTTCACTTGCTCTGACATTCGTGCTCTTGATTTTCTAGGCTGTTCCTTCCATTAGGCACAAAATATGCTAATATATATTTGCTATAACAACTACACTATACTATATACTAGCCTATACTATACTACAGCTAACTTCTATATTATAGCTACCTTCTTTTCCCCTTCTTTGTCATTATTAAGTATTCTTTTGGTTACTGTTCTTCACATTCAAATTTCTATGGAGTAGTAATGAGATTGGTTCTTTTGTGAATGCAATTTGACATGAGTCTAAAAATCTGTTTTTCTTCTTTTTTTATGGCAAACAGGCTCTCCTGGTCCAGAAGGTGTTGGAATCTCATCATCAGGCCTTACAGCAGAAAAGGGTATGGAGGACGATCCACGCAGAAGGAGACGTGGGTCCACATGGTAAGTCTTTCTGTTTCCATGTTTCTTTATTTAAAAAAATTCCAAATGTTTGATTTTCTGCTGTCCACTCACATAAAGCTACAACTTCAATATTACATCTCCCTTAGTGATTGTGCTGTACTTTAATTAAATTAATCCACAAAAATATTCTTGAGTATTCCATCAACAGATGTATAAATCAGAAGAGTAATCATCAAGACATTGAATAACCTTGATTGATTGGATTTTATGAATTTAACAAAATATAATGTGAATACTATTACTTGTAAAGTAAACTGTAACTGTAGATTGAGTTGTCATTGTGCTGTTTATAAAACCTTTAAACATATTTTCATATAGATGCATTGAAGATTGAATACTTGACTTATTGAATTTTTCTTTTACTTTCTGAAGACTATTGTGAACATTTTTTAGAATATCTTTGCAACGTGTTATCGGCTCCTTTTTACTCAATTAGTAAATAACCTGCATTTCAGTTTCTACTTTTAATACCATTTATGGTTATTTTGTGAGTTATATAATCTTAAGTATTAATTTACGTAAGCTTCACAAACTATTTTAAGTTAATGATTAAGTTATAAAACTTTCAAATAAATATGTAAGAATAAGAAATAATGACTTGAAGATTGCTTTGCAGTACTATTCAAGGGCTATTTGATGCTCTGTTCACAAAACAAAAGAACATGACTCCATTTTAGAGAGTCATGCCCCGTATAAATTAAATTATAAAACAACATCTTATGGAATGGAACTAATTTGCTGAAAGAAGCTGGGAAGAGTAGACTTAACAATTGAGATTTTCCTTCCCTAATTATTGCAAAACTGATTACTGCACACATCACCTTCACAATCTCACAGTAAATGTAATCACTCAAATAGTAAGAGTACAGTAGAGTTTTGGACACAGAATAAAGCGTTTATTATTTTACTGATCCCTAAAATTATCACATTTGAGTTAGTTTTAATTTAATACCAGCACAATATTACTTGTTTGCAATTGTTTCCTTTATTTACAGAAAATTGTAATTTACTACCTAATATTGAAAACTTGTACATATTCAAATATATGAAGGCCAAAAATTTTAATTTTGAAGTTAGGATATTTGTCTGTAGAATTTAATTCCCTGTCAATGGCAAATTCTGTGCTTAATGTATTTATATGGCCTAAAACTTAAGAAATATTCGAATAAAAACTGTTTTGATTGTGATATTGTTAATGGTTTTATAAGTTCTCAATGATACAATGACTAATCCCTTCTTATATTTTGCCAAAATCTTTCAGTTTATAGGTATTAGTGTTTTAGAAATTATGAAGTACTCGCTTGCTTATGAGATCGATATAAATATTTTTTGTTGAATGCAAATTAGAAAATCAAAAGCACGTACAACATATGTATGTATTGTATTGCTGCCTCCTTATTATTTTTTCAACAAGAATGAGTAATCGAAAAAGGGTTGATTTTATGTGAAAGGACTGTGCCTACCTAAAAGTAACACACAAAAGCTACAAAATTTTTATAAGTTTAAAAATGCACTATCCAAAAGAATGTTAACAAAAATAGATCTCATGCATAAAGGAATTTTGTTAATCCCTTTCCAATTAGTATTGTGGATTTAATTGAGTTCGGTAATTGTATGGGAGATCATGAGTACCAAAGAATGTTGCAATCAATTTCTAAATTTTAGGTCTTTAATCTGAAATATATTTTAATTGTGCATTTCCAAGTTGGTCCCACTTCTTAACCATCTTAGATAATTGAAAGTTCATAGATATTGCTATAATTTTACTGCTGTAAGTCTAAGAAGTTTAATTAATTATATATATAGTTCATATATAGCAATATAAGTAGTTTAAACTATTTTATGGTAAAATTAAATGAGCTTTTCTAATGCATAATACAATGTTTATAGGTCAGTTGGTGATAACCATCAAGTAAAAAATAAAATTCAAGTTAGATTTAAAGTTTTCCTAAACAATATCTTTATAAAAAAATATTCTTTTCTAAAAATATTTATCTACTTGCAGGAGTAAAGAATGAGTGATTTTTCTCTTTTGTTAGCTCAATGAATTTTAAAATGAAGTGATTTCTTTGAGATTTAATCAAGACTTTATTTTCTTTGACAAAATAATCTGATACTAAAACATAATCATCTGTGGAATTAATGCATTAGATGTAGACAAAGGAAATTAACATTTTAAATAAATACAGGCAGACAAATCACTTATAAAATCAATTTAAACAGTGACTAACTGATATGTGGTGTTAATGATTATTAAAAATATGAAAGTTACCTTCTCAATTTTCTTGCAGGAAATCAAAAATATTAATAAAAATGTTGAGTATTTGAAAGTGTTATAATTAAGACATCTTCCACATATATTCGTGAATGGTATACTCAATTTTTATCTGAGGAATTACTATGCCCTGCACTGTACTTAGTCTGTATTATAATGGGGAGTACTCTCCATGCAAATTAAATTGGCTAAATGGCCAATTTAAACAAAAACTATAAACCCAATACTTTATATAAATGGTACTTAGAAATTAGTCTTTAAAAACTGCATATGTATTTGGAAGTGATATATTAGGTTTCACTCAATCGCTTAAGAGAATAAATTAGTTTATTTATTATATTTTATTAATGTCATTAATAGCATATTGGAACACATACATTGACTTTTCATCCAAATTTCAAAATCCAAGTTAATAATAGAATTTTAATTTCTGCTCATTTTGGGCATTTATTAAGATTTCTTACTGATAATCTACTAACTTTAAAAACATCTTCATACCTCAGGAAAATCTACTTTGCCTCAAATACAGCTAGCTTTAAAATCATTCCTTTCCAAACCTCAATTGTATTAGTTTATTTTGTTGTCTTTATGCAATTTTTCTTACACTAATATCAGAGTTATGCAGATATTTATTCTTCATATTTATCATAAGACTTTTATTGTATGTCCTGTCAAATAAAATACTTTTGATATTTAAGTTTAGGAAGAATAACTCTACTTTAAGTAATTTGTAAAAATCTTGGTACATTGCTTTTTCTATGAAGAGAGTCAAATTTACACTTGTTTCCATAGAGGTTCAGAGTTTGGCCTGTTTTTTATTTTTTATGTATCATTATTTGCAAAAGTTCCCTTAAGTGTTACTGTTCTTAGTAAATTTAATTGTTGTCTTATCACTCATGTGATGCTCAATGCATTTTGTCAGCTTTTGTTTTGATTTAATATCAAACAAGCACCTTTCCCTTCAAAACAACCTGGTTGGGAAAGTTGTTTCATAGATAATCATTCCTTAGTAGTTTAAGTTCATTTTAATCTTTAATTAATCAACCCTTTTGTAAATTAGTAAAATTCAACAAAACTTATATTCTTCTTTAAATTGACCGATAGTCTGAGTGAAAGAATTTCTATACTACATTGATATAAATGAAGATGTTTATGAAAATGTTCACCTATTGGTGTGATATTTCCCTTTAAACTTGCATAACATCATCATCTTGAGGTTAAGAAATTTTATATTCATCAAGGCTGGCATCTTTTTTCTAAAACCATTCCTTTATATACATCTTGATTGATTGATGCTATGGATTCTTATTTAATGCTATGGTATGCTGTTTTCATCGTTGTTATGAATTATTAAAGAAGTTGTCCATTTTTGTCTGATGGAATATTCTCGGGATCTTCAAACTTACTCTTATATTGATAAGGATCTAAATAATGTAATTGACTCCTTTATGTTGTCATAAAATTCTCTCAAAAATTTTCCCATGATTGTCATAAGAATTTGAATGTCTTCAGATGTTACACCATTCGTGTATAAAGGCTGGCTTCATTATTGGACTCTCTTTATGTTGTTGTAATTTTCCTTTGGCTGATCTAATCTTGGTTGTTCTTTGGTAAACCCATGTAACATTATTTAGGTCTCAATATGTAAGCTCACAATTTTTCCTGGCCTTCACTCTTTTTTCTCTTTGCTGACAAATAAACTAGCTTCATAAAAATATATTTCTTCCTTACTCTGCATTTGCTTTACATGTGAATTTCCAATTAAAAAAACAGAACACTCACCAAATTATTATGATTAAAATTGCCTCATAGGTTAACAGTTGGAAATAGATGAAAAGGAATTTGAATATCACTAACATGCATCCCTAACTCTAAACAATTTGTGGTATTTGTTTTATTTTGAATGACTTACTTAGGTATTTGAGAAACTCATTACATATCCCATTCAATTTATTATGCTAATAGAAGTTAACTTTATGACATAACAGCTTTTAAGAAAAGGTTTTCTCATGATTCTAAAAAATAACTAATTTTCCCCACCTATCAGTTAATGTAACATCATACATTATGAAATAAAAATCTAAATTACAATTAATGTTGACCTTTCTTGATATATAAAGCTTCGCTTTTAATTTCCTATCCACAATATAAAAGAAAAAGCATAACTTAAAAATCTTTCAGTAAACATAACACCTCATAATCTAAAATTAAGTTTTGAAAATGGTTTTATTGCCAATGGAAGTAACACATTCCCTCATTACCTTAACTACTATTGTTATGGATGATATTTGTTTAGATGTCTAATAATCAGTTAGAAATGTTTTTGATAATAGGTGAACTAATGTATATTTATTTAATGGGGCAGCTGAATGAGCAAATTCATTTGAAAAATTATTCTTCATTACTACTTGAAAAGTAATTGCGTGCAAAACATATCTGTGAAGTGATTTTGAGCTACATATTTCTGGGGAAATATAAAATTCAATCATCTGTGGACTTTCAGTTGAATGGGCAACTAACACATCAGGATATTTTCAATTGCTGTAAACATAATTGTAAATTAAATTAAGGAAGCTTGTTTCCAAGACCTTTCATCAATTAAATACTTTACACATACCTTTTTTTGTCTTTTCTCAATGCACCACCTAAGTGCTTTTAGAAGGAATACGAACATTTTCCTTTTTCTTCTTAAACTAACCCATCTACAGGGTGCGCCATCTAGACCTTAAGTATTTCAACATTGAATTACTCTGACATTTATTAGCCGATTTTGATGTATGAGCAAGATTTATTTAGGATATTCTCTACCATTTATTTCAAATCAGTTTTAGAATACAATGCTGATTAAATTACCACCTCCATTCTCTACGCAAAAAGCAGCAGGCATCATTTTCAGGCATTCGGCATAACATTGGCCAACATTTTGGGTGTTGTAGCAGCTATTTTGGCTTGTATGTTAGCTTTGAGTTTGTCAATGGTCTTCTGCTTGCTGGCATAAACTTTGGTTTTTAAATAATATTCTCCCCATATTTTTTTATGATAAGCATGCACAGTTTTCACAATTGAATGATTTTTTCGATTTAAAGCGCTAAAATTTCAGTGCATTCTTTCAGTGTCAATTACTAATTTCTCATTCTTATTGACTCATCGTTTCAGAATCATACACTTTTGTCAAAATCTTCTGAAAAATGTCAGAGTTATTCAATGTTGAAATACCGAAGGTCTAGATGTCTTACCTTCCTAATATATCTTTCAATTCATAATATTTTGATTTACTTCTTTTTAATTATATCTTTCAATTCATAATATTTCTTAAATGTCTCTCATTATTCAACTCATTTGATGAATATACTCACCTATACTAGTAAATTCCAAGAAAAGAGTCCAAGGTTCCAATTTTGTCGATTACAAGATGCTGTACTTTAGCAGTAACCTGAATTGAAAGAGTTTGTAGTTTAATTATAACATTTAAAAAACAAATTAGAGTAATCTTGTTTTCTCTAATTCATAAATAATGTTATTCGTGAAACTCTAAAAGGGATATCTCATGAGGAACATTAATCATGACATTCTTGACATTAAAATAATTGTTTGTATTCTTACTAATACTGTACATTTTTTAGGAGAATGTAAAAATTGACAAAAATGGCTTAAGAACTGCAACTCTCTATTTGATTGTCAGAAAACATATTTAGGGATTTGGGCAAGCATTTGAAAAAGGAGCAAAGCAACAAGCTTAGCAATGTGCCAGTCTCTTCACAATATTTACGTAATACAGATATGATTCAGAATACTAATCTCAAAAATATAGCTAGCTTATCTAGCTAGAGGGAAAATATTCTGATAAAATTGTTTCCTATTCAGTTTAAGGTCCATTGGTGATTATTGTATTTATTTAGGTGTTCTGTCAGTCTTTAAATAAAATTAAAATTTAGAATAATAAGGATGAAAATGTGATGTTATGCTTATTAAATTTTAGATCAGTCTAGATTTACATTTAAGAAAGTTGTCACTCCAAGCTATAGCTAAATACGCAAGTACTATTATTTTAAGGTAAATACCACCTTGCTTTAGCCAGCCTAGCATGGCGCTCACTTGTGCAATCTTAAAGATAAAATGAAAATGAGAAAGTATTTGTTCTGCTGCTTCAAGTAGATGCATAGATAGTCCAGCTAAAGATTAAGTTACTATAAAGAATGCACAGTTAAATAGCTATTAAGTGTTTGTAAGAAAACCCCTGGCCTAGCAAAATACTTCCCATTACATAGCATATGAGTTTCTTAATAGTTTCCAAATTTAATGATAACCACAGCTATTTCATTTGCGTTTTTACATATTTAACCAGCATAGAAATTAGATTTTGAATTGCATTATGTCTCCTGCTGCTTAATCATATTGTTTGGATGTTGCTTCAAGCCTGTGTTATGAAGTAAGGTTTATACCTTCTCAGATAGGAAATGTTTTGACATTAGGTTTCATTGCTCGAAGTTAATGGCACTGCTTCCAACAGAATCAATTTTTGTCTCCTTGCCATCTTCTTCCACAGATGTATTCCAAAGGTTGTCCTTTGTCACTGCAAATTGGCAATTCTTTCTATTCTTCAAACATAAGTTATTTCATGGTGATACTTTCAGCGGTTTCATTATCCTTTTAGTTCCCTGAATGGATTTTGAAAGCTTCCCATTCTGCTTTCTTTCTTTAAAGTCTCTCCTTACATCATTCCAACTCTTTAAAGTCTAACCCTTAACTCTTTTTTGCAGGTTCCATGAAATTTACAGCATCTTTCACATTATTGAAGACAGGTCTTGGGATATTGAAAATTCTTCCAGTGTCTGGTGCCAGTTTAACAAGGTGTTCAAGGTCTGAAGAGCTAGTATAGAAATAAAAGGTGGGGTAGACTATCCCACATGCACATTAGCCTTTGCACACATTTCCATTTTCTTTTCAGCAGTTCTAAAGGGAAACACTCCACTAAACTTTCACATCTTCTGACTTTCTAAACTATTCTTTAAGACATTCTTTCTTCAACTTAAAACTTGAAGGAATACCTTTGAGTAGCTGGTGGTAGTTTCCATATCATTTTATTAGATATCATAAAGGAATAAGTTTGACTTTCTCTTTTCTAGGCTTCACTTGAAATTCTAGCCATCTTAATATTTAACTTTCTTTTCTGTTGATAGGTCTTAAGTTTGTCTTTTATATAGGGCTTGGGAAAGGAGCTTGGAAATGAAAAAAACATAACTGAGAGCTGAGTTTAGCGTAAAGTTTAGGTATCTGCACCATAAAAAGATACTATCACTTGAGAAAGAGAGAGAGAGAGAGAAACTTAAGTTTGTTACCACTGGTTGAATTATTCTTTCTACTTTCAGAGAATATTTTATTGGTTATTAATAATTTTGTCCTATAGTTTTCATGTTGCTGGTAAGTACTTTCTTGCTTCATTCTTACATTCTACCATCTTCATTTGATATGAATGTACGTTATCCCAAACTTAAACATCAATTTAGAGGATATTTTAACTAAACATAAAGCATTTGAACTAGTTTGGTGTTTTCATTATTAATAAACTCATATGCTCTCAATGAAACTCAATATTACCATTAATTATAATTAACGGTAACCTTGTTACTATGTATATATATTGTACCTGCTACTTCCACATACCCAGATTTAGGATAGAAAGGATAGTTTCATAATTAAATAGAATGAATAATATATGTATTTTTAAAAAATTGAAGAAATTCTCGGTGTTATCCTGTCATGAAAATCTGTTTCATAGAAGAAAATATGGTTATTCTCAGATAAAAGAATTTACTTTAAGCATAACTGAATTAGAGTCAGCATTTTTAACCTATATTTTTCTCAGAATATAATAGTTAAAGACAAAAATGTATCTCCAGATATACATATATCTCCACTAATATTTCCCTGTTAACTCTTTTGAGTTTACCTTCCCAAAGATTGAATATATTCTTACTTACTTACTTTAATGTATCTAATTATTTAACTTTTTTATATAATACATTATTCGGATGAATTTATGTTAGTAAAATTGATTTAAAAATTCTTTCTGATTATGCATTGAGTGTTATAATAAAATGGGAAACAATAATTTCATAACTTTAAGAGCCATCAGCTGCGCTTAAGGGAACATTGGTAGCTATAATTTGACTAAATTTTTCCAAAGTCTTAGGAAGCTAATGATCAAGTGAATAAAATATTACAGTACTTGTATTTTTCTATGTTAAGAGATACCGGTTAGTTGGTTAAAAAATCCAATTTTTATAAGTGCACACATCATATTCTGCCAATTGAATATTTATTTCTGTTATGATCAATATCATCTAAACTTTTGGAGCTTCTCTTATTCTTCTCTAAAATGTGTCTTAATTGCATTAGGATTAAAACCAAAATTCCATCTTCATATTAAAAATATAAGGACTATTACCATTGACGAATTAATTATATATTTGTTTAGGTTGTATATATTTGAAGTGAATTACTTCTCTTCAGTTTAAAAAAAATTGATACAAGAATACAAGTGCCTAATTCAATTTCAATTTCAATAAAGCATCGGAGTGCTCAGTAAATAACTCTGTCAATAGACAGTTTTATTTATTTTATAGTACAATTTGTACTGGAATGAATTTCCTCTCTGTTATAAATTTTATATATTAAGTTTTGCTGTAGCTATTGTTCCATCTGATTCAAAAGGTGAACAGTTAACATTTTTGAGGATAATTACAGTGGGTAGGGGAAACAAAAACATGAAAACTCTTTCTAATATGACCAAATAATTTCAATTCAGTCTCACTCAAAAAAGTGTTCCAATATTGCTATTATTTTCAATACACTTGGTCTTAATTTGATGTATTTGAGACAAATTATTGCATTTATCCTCAAACAACAAAATTTATTTTAATTTCATATTCCAGGTGTTGTAGCATTTTGACTATTTCATTAACTACATAAAGATATATGTGTTCTTCGTTGATTTTGGAAAGGTTTATTAGAGAGTTATGGAGAGATAAACAACTGTATCTAGTGTACATTTACTTAAATGAAGTAGAGCTAGTTTGGAAGGCTGATTGGAAATTTGAGTAGGCAGAGTTAGGCAGGTAAGTAAGATGAGGCACTTTTTCATATGCATGAAAGGGAATTTTGGAAGAAAGCTAGGAAAGAAATGGAGGATTGATAATTATGGGTGAAGTCAGTAAGAAATATAGATAACTAATCTATTGTATGTGATTCCAAAAGGTATTAAAAATTCCTAGTATAGGCACTAGATAATAAAGCAAGGGAGATTGGTATGAAAATATATGTTCAAGTAAATAAAATCTACATTCATAAATCTCTTTTTAGTATAGATATATAAGAACAAAAATTAGACCTTTTTCAGGGGGTAAAGTAACAGCAAGTAAAAGATTACATAAAGCTGAAATAAGCTATCTCGGTAGGAGAAACTCAATAACTCCTACAAAATTTTCATTTACAAAAATTAGAAAATTTACAGTCTTATCAGTAAACCATTTAATTCAAATTAACACCACTGCGGCTTAATTAAAAAATCCATAAATGCATGAAAAACATTTTTAAAAAATCTGATGTGGCCAGCACATGACTTTCTCCATATATAAGATGTAAATACTTATCTACGACAGTAATTTCGAACTCTAAACATTATAAATAATGTTGTTCAGGACATGCTGGATGAAAAACGATGAAACTGGCCTTTCGCCCATAGAGCCCAGAGCGCCCACAAAGTACATAATCAGCAACTTCCGGTTTATCAGTATTTCAGGAATAACTCCTAAACAATCAGTGATACGAAAATATGTTTCATACAAAAGTTATAGTAAATTTATTTTCTAAAACATTTATAAATAATAGTATATACCTAAATATCATATATATGGAGATATTTTGAAAACCGGAAATGAGCTTTGAAGAATGAAGCTCGACTTCCGGTAAACCGATTTACTCCAAAAACTAATCAACTCTAAAGACTGTAATTGAAGTACTACATATGAAATTTGGTGTTGATTCGCCAAATAGTTTTCATGTTAGAGCGCCCACAAAGTACATAATCATCTTCTTCCGGTTTATCAGTGTTTCACGAATAACTCCTAATCAACCGGTGATACAAAAATATGTTAAATACAAAAGTTATAGTAAATTACATTATCTAAAACTTTTATAAGTAATACAATATACGTATATATCATATTTATGGAGATATTTTGAAAACCGGAAATGAGCTTTAATGAATAAAGCTCGACTTCCGGTTGACCGATTTACTCCAAAAACTAATCAACTCTGACAGCACACACCACAGTACTATATATGAAGTTTGGTGTTGATACGACCAATAGTTTTCACGTTAGAGCGTCCACTATCACACACACACATACACACACACACACACACACACACACACACACACACATACACACAGACATCATTCCGAAAATGGTCAAAACGTGTTCTAGGGACCCCAAAACATGTATTTTCGTTGAAATCTCGAAGTCGAATTTTTTCATGAAAACAATACTTTCTCTATACTTCGTATATGGAGAAAGTAAAAATTATATTAACTTATGGAAAGAAAAATGTACGTTGGGGTAACTCGTTTACTTTTGTTGGTAGCAGATGGGTTAAAAATCACATTTGATGAGAAAATTATATCAAGTTAGTTACAAGTACAATAAATAAACTTACTTGGCTAAGTGTCCTTTCTAATAATTGAGGGTGTTCTAACAAGGTTAGAATAAGAATAGCAGTGGTGACGGAAGGTTTCACAAAGCAAAGGAAATTGGTGACAGAAGGCCTAGATGAGAGGAATTAAGATGTGACCTTCATTTCTACATTTGGTGTGGAGTCAGTTTGGTTGTGTGTGTCAGTATGGTGTGTGTCAGTATGGTGTGTGTCAGTATGGTTGTGAAACATGTACCCTAAATAAGTAGGAAATCAAAACATAGAAGGCCTCGGAAATGTGACATTCGTGTAAAAAATATACTGGGCTGCTAGAAAAACAAATGCAGAAGTGCTGAAGATGGTAAGAAAAGGGAGGGTATTAATTGAAGTATTAAGGAACAGAACAGGAAACAAGTGGCTAATATATTGAGAAGTTAACGGAAATTAATTGAAAGATGGATGGGAAAATATAAAAGGAGACAAAGGAAAAAATGCATTAGATATACTTAAAAGGCAAGATAAGCAATCTATAAATAAAGGAAGGGACATTAAATTGGAAAGTACGTGGACCTACTGTTAGGCAAAAAATTTATGACTATTTATCTTTCAGTATGGACCCTGCAGCAGCTCGCAGTTTACCTGCAACTCCTCCTACTGCAGCTGCAGCTGCAGCTACTCAAAGAGGCCACTCTGCTCAGCAGCAAGAAGTACCACCTACAAGTGTTCGAAGGCAAACCTCTTTAGGAGATGCAGAAGCCATAAAAATAGTAATAGACGATGTGGATGCTCGGCGTAAGTTACGATTATTGTTTTCATATCTTAAATGTATTCCTTCCTCTTCCTAAGTAGGTTAAAATGGCTTTGAGACAAATTCTTTTACTGAACCTCAAGAATTGCAAAAAGATAAAACTACAATCATAAGATGTATTTCTTTTGTACCTCAGTCAAAGTATGTCTACATATCTGATCCCTCAAAGATTTCAATTATGTGAATTAAATTGTGTCAATTGCACTTTCTCTTGGATTTCTTCGAAAGCTGATAAAGGGATATTGTATTTGGGCACATTTTTAAATTCATCGATGGATCCATCAAACTATATTTGTATTCACTGGCAGATCTACGATGCTTTCCACCAATCTCCATTGCTTCCTTCATAATTAATACCCAATGAAGTGCCGTTGGTTCTAATGAAAGTAGTGGGTCATTCCAATTTTAAATTCCATAACATCGTAAAAAGCCAGAAAATGGCAACTTACAATGGGGGATATAATGTATTTATAATGCAACAATCGAGGAACACAAAAATCTATGTGCTGTTTATGTTTCAACAGTGTTTAAGAATCATGAAGATGAAGCAAGTTGTATATTCAATAGTAGCCATCTTGTCAAACAGCAGACAAGCCAACGGACTGTTCTTAAATTCATAAGAATTGAAAATCCTCGAAGTAATCAAACAAACATTGATCCATCGCTCATCAGATTGATGTATTTAAAAATGTGCCCTTGCATTGAAACTTACATCAAAATATTATTGAAGAAAAATTTAACAACTTTTCGTAAAGTCACCTGGCTAAAATCGGTTATTTATTTTTATTAGGCTGGTTAATCTATGATGGATATTGTGTTCTTTCATTAGTTCAGCTAAGTTGAATCTGATTTCTGTTTTTCTCGACAGCTCGTTCACCCACTCCTCCCCCTATACCCTCCACATTAGCTGTTGGACAGCGCCACCGTACAAAACTCAGGAGAGAAGTAACAGAGCGATGTCCTCGCAGTAAGTCATAAGTGGAATACAATTTTGTAAAGCCTTCAATAGGTATTTACTCTATAGAAGTTTTTTTATAGAGAAAAGCTTTTTATACAAAGACTTTCAATTTTACTGTTAATTGTGAAAAGTTGTATGAGTATTAAAAAATCTTCTGTGAACACATTTGCATGAATTAAAACCACCAACTGATAGAGTATTAACTAAAGTTTGAATTACTCAGTTTCTTAATTTTAAGCAGGCAACTGTTTTTTCGGAAATCTGATCTTGAAGATATTTAGGGATAATACCTTATTCTTTCTTTATTTAATCTTTTCCATATCTATTGAGACAATGCAATGTTCATTACTAATATATGTAAACTTGGAATTTAATGAAAAATACGTATTCCAATTAATGTTTTAGATTTTAAATATACAATGAGCAACCCTGTCCAACCAAATCTATAATAGTAATAATGGTCTAATTTAGATGTTATTGGACAACACATTGCCCTTTTTTTACACAGTATTATAGATTATTGTATCATAAAATTTGGCTCTAATTTCTCTCTAGTGTTAAAGTTTCATATTGAAAGATTTAGAGTTTAACAAAGAAAATTAAGTTTATGTTTTACTATACCATTAAAATATATAGAACTGTGAGGAATAATATTTTAATTCATAATAATTATGTAGTGATGAAGAATGTATTGAACTTTCTTTACAGCAAGAGGAGGCTTTGGTATGAGGATTGTAGGAGGGAGAGGAGGCTCAGATGGTCGGTTATACGCTTCAGTAGTGTGGACAGTCCCTGGAGGACCTGCAGACAGGGCTGGTCTCTGTCGGGGAGACAAGGTAACTCAATCATGGATAATGCTCTGTATATTGTGCTTTATCTCCTTTTTTAATGTAAAGTGATATATCCATGGAGTACCTCCTCTTAATTTAATGAATTTTGGTAAGTTCTCAGCATCATGCATACACAACTCCAAAATATAGTGATTTTGACTAATTACATGCTTGGTATCATGTAAAAGGAGATCAAAGACAAAAAATTGGATATTAATGGATGATTTCAACAATTTTCAAAATTATGAGAGCCATGAAAGCATAATGTTGTTCAAAAATTATATATTTATACATGTATTAACCAAGAGGAGGGTAACATAGAGATAAGTTAGAATGAAAGTTATATGAAAATACTGAAGAATGATTATTTGAATCTGAGAAGAAGTATCTTCATTTTCTTTAACGTGCTTATCTAAAACATTAATTCATTTTATTAAAGAATTAAATCCAGTATAATGAACACTTAGGCAAGAATTGTGCTTGTCTTTTCCTTTTATGATCTTATATGATATTTTTATACTCAGTTTATGAACCTTACATTTTCATTGTTCTAGAATAAAGTTTTTTCTTTGTTTAATTGTAACAAAATTATAGTATGTGATTGGAAACTATTTGAAGGCAAAAATTGTTGATTTTTCATGAAATAAATACTGATAATCACCCTATTTTCATTTAGGTATTAGAATGGTGTGGTATACCTCTAACAGATCGCAGTTTCGAGGAAGTGAGTGCCATTGTAGAAGAATCTGGAGACACAATAGATATACTCATGGAGAGGACAGAGGCTTCGTGAGTAAAAAAAAGTCAACATTCAATCCTATTTCTAATATTTGGAGTACATTTGCCTTCATGTTCATGTACACTTTTACATGTGCCTACATACAACTCATTTACTTTGATTTAGTGGAATTGAGTCAATATATCCTTCAATCACAAACAGTTTCAGTTGTATTGTTTCAAAGTATGAATATAATGATTAGCAGTATATTTTATTACTTCAGATGTTCATATTTTCTTCCTTTACAGTCATGATACTTGATATTGCATACAGTCATGATACTTGATCTGGTTCATTTTTAATGATTATGATTAATAAATTCTATCTTATTTAAGTTCAATGAACTTTTGCTATTATCAATTAACATTAGTATCATCTCTTTATAAATACAGATTGGGAGAGAGCTTAGACGAATCATCGGGTACAAACCTTACTCCTCGTCGTTTAGTCGATGCTCTACAAATGGGTAAGAAAACACGACAATAAATAAAATAAGATGATTTCTGGCCCATTCAGATGCAGGAAAAATATAATATTAATTATAGCAGCTTATCAAATCAGCTGCTATCTGATGATTCAGATCACTTTTAGATACTTGAAGGTAATATCAGAAAAACTGTTATGAAGCATTTATTCATCTTAAGTAACAATATTTCTGTGATGGTTACATCTAGATATTTTTTAAGGTAAACATTGGTGAAATATTTGCATTTTTAATTTCAAGAGAAGCTTACTGAAGCAAAATATATTTTTAAGTGCTAATTACTTACATATATATTGTATTTGCCTTCTTTAACTTAAAAGTAACCAGCCTCTTGATCAAAATCAATAATTTTTTGGTTTATGAATATAATGGCAATTCATACAGTCATAGTGTAGTAGCATGTATTATTCCTTGTATATATGATGGAATATGTTATTCATTAATTCCTCACTGATATTAATTGGTTGTCTTCTGTTATCAGAACTGGACGACAAATCTCCTGCTTCCCCTACAAGACGGAAACTACCAAAGACTCCAGTAAGTTTTCAAATATTTGTCTTCTTTCTTCATTATGGCTATAATTTCCATAGTAAAATTGTAATTTATCCAAAACATGTTCATGTAATTCGATTTGCTTAGACTATATTTAATTAAGGAAACAGAAATATGAAGATATATAAGCTTTTATCATCTATTTTAGGATAAAGAGGCAGTCTGTTCTGCTTTCATGAAAATCTATTTGAAGATCCATAATGTAAACATTGTCACTTTATTGGCTGTAATTAAATTAGAATTTCAACTTACAATGAAAATCCTTACTTTTAATAAAATTTTGAACTATTCTGTAGGAGCAGCTGATGCGGGAGAGGACAGTGAGTGGTCGCTTGCAGATGCAAGTGTGGTATCAGGACGAGAGGAGAGAATTAGTGGTAGCGGTGCTAGCTGCAGACGACCTCGCTGCAAGACCAAGCCGAGACACTCCCCCAGGCGGTGCTCCTTCTTCTTCCCCATCACTTCCTCATGCTTATGCATGCCTTCGTCTCTTGCCAGAGAGGTTAGTATTCTACATCTACGTTTGCTGTTATTTTGATCTGGCAGAAGTCTGCACAGTAATCATATCTATTTCCTGTTTGGGTAACATCATTCAACATTCTGGGATAAAATGAATTTTTGAAATGCCAAGGCCTATAATTCATTTTCCTGATACTTTCAATGCATGTTATTATCTATCTCATATTACCTGCTATGTCCCTTAAGACTTCATTATGTCTGACTTGATTTAGCAATTTGATGTCAATTTAAATTTAAATGCAACATAATTGAAATACAAATTCAATTTTAATCTTAATTCTTGACCTTTTAATGTCAAAATACATCAAAATATCAGCTTAAAAATTTACTTTAACAACTGAAAACAAAACACATGGGCTTCTGCTGTACCTTTTATAACTCATTAATACAACCATAGTCTGAGTACTTTAATAAAAATGAACATTTTCACAAAATGTCATACATCTTAATGTTAATTTAATTGGCAAGACAATGATTAGTTCTCTCTATTATGATCTTCACTAGAATTCTTTTTAGCTTTAATTTTGCTTGGAAATTTTCACATATGGGTATTCACCAATTCAAACCTCTTTAAATGACATCATAGTGTTAAATATTAGGCTTTTGTTGTTTTTTGCAAATTTTTAATATTATTCTTAATCTGTTTTGTACTGGGTTGTCATTTATTTGAACTTAAATGGGGTTTTCAACCTGAAACATATACATTATTAAGTAAGTGTTTCCAGGTATTGAAAATGTTATCAATACAGTACATTTATATTGATGATTACAATCATATATATACATACTTGATACTAACATTATACTTATGAGTAACAAAATGAACATGATACTGCCCAAGTAAAAAAATTTCTGGAGTTTTTAAGTAGGTTTTTAATTATTTAGTACTATGTTTTAGCAGAAAAAGAAAATCAATCAATTTTCATTAGGTATTAATTATTTAATTAAGGTACTTTCTGAGGAATACTTCTGCAGCAGGTATTTAGGAAATACATGGAATTTTCCTTTGTTATTTGTTTTTATTTTTTTCTCAAATACTTTTCTTGAAGATTTTGCAGTTTTAAATTTCCCCAACCTAGATAAAAGTTTGGGTATGTCATTTCATGAAGAAGGAGCACTTTTCAATGAGCTACAGAATCTTCTAATGAAATCTTAGGATTAAGAAATTTATACATTTTCTCTATTTCATTATCAACTTATGAATATATTTATTCAGTCTCATTTATATCTACAACACTCTTTCAAGCATGTTTACTTTGTTTTATATTAAACATCTTTTGTTTATTTCACAAATCCATTTTTAAATTTCCAATTCCTGTGTTCCATTGATTTTTGGTCTGACATAGATGTGCTTTTGAATGTTACTTTTAGTATTGAAGAATTGTGATTAATTTTTACTTTTAATTTTTCAGTGGAAGTGGAGAGGAAGTGAGAACAGATGTTGCAGAAGCAACAACAAATCCCATTTGGAATGCAACTTTCGATTTTGGTGGAGTAAATCCAGAAGATCTTATGGAAAGCTCTCTGGAGTTGGCCCTTTGGGACCAATTTCCACCTCCAGATCCAGATCTCTTTCTTGGCAAGTGAAATTTTACTGACATGTATGGCATTTTATGTATTTCAAAGCATAGAATTCCCACCATCAATGAAACTAATCTTTACATTTCAACCAAAAAGATATCTTTCTAAAATACTAACATCAGTTAGTTAATGTAATTAAGGATTGCTTTGTAGCATAAATAAGAATAACCAGGATGATTGTCCCTCAAATACAAAAAATTGCATATTATATATTTCTTTAAATTGATTTAAGAAAGTATGACCACTTTAAATTTAAAATTAAGTGACACAATATAACAATGGAATCATTAAATGAAACTGAAAGAATCATATATTTGGTACATTTATTTCATAAATTTTAATTATGATCAAATTAATGCTGCAAAGTGCAATCTGTTAGCCGATGATCTTTTGAGTTATTATTTTAAATAATATGTTATTTCATTCCTTAGATAGATTATACATTGAAATGTTTTTTGTTTGTTTAACTTTGACTTTTAATAATGTTGTCTTGCTTCCCAACCAGGAGGAATTTGTGAGTTGAAGTACAGCATATTTAATTTCCACATTTAGTGAACAATTGTAAAGTGATTTCAAGTAACTAAATAACCAATATGAATTCAAGTTATTGTTTTCTAAATGTATGTAATGACATAACATACATGATTATTCGCATTTGCATGTATCAGCTGAATTCTTTCTTAAGTATGTACATATAATTCACATAATATGTTCACTTACTGAAATATTAAGCAAAGCTTATGAATGAATCATCCCATTTGAAGTACATAATAGTTTCTGAATGTATCCCCCAGTTTGAAGTATGTAAAGTAATTAATCAAAGAGAGGTATCATGCTGATGAATCCAATATGCTAATTCAGGTCTCCTGGTAAGCACAAAATAATATGCTTTCAAACTTTATCTGAGACTTAATCTTGCATATACATACATTTCCATGAGAATCCTTTAATTTCTCTGCTATGTTGTATGAGTAGGAGAGTGCTCAGTAGAGCTGAAGAGAGCAGTTCTGGAGGAAAGGCCTGTTTGGTATCGCTTAGAAGATCCGAGAGGGATTCGTGGATCTCGTTCACCCCATGTGTCTCCAAGAGGATCTCTCGCCACTGCACCAGCAGAATTAGCAAGGAGACTTTTACTCAGGAGAGGAGATTTCACATCTCAACGTTCTTTCTCAGGTTTGGCAGCATCAGATTATAAATCTTATACCAGAGCTGCAATATTTTCTTTTATAATTGCTAAAGTATTCTGTGTCGTATCTATTGAAGTACATGGATATTTTCTTTTCCTTCCTTTTATGCTACAAAATAATTATGATATTGTCATTTGATTCCTTATATCAGGGGTTCCCAACCTTTTAGCAACTGCGTACCACTTAAAATTATTAGAAATTTTGGCATAACAACAGTCCCATTTTTTTAGAAAGATATATTTACAGTCGGAAAAGTGACCAATGGCTTGTTTTATTCTAACTGAATAACTGAGAAAACTTCATATGTAATAATTAATGCACTTGTATTTTGTTTTTCATTTACCCTTTATCAAGACAACAATAAATATATGTAGATTTTTTCAATTTTTTCTTGCTAATTTTTATTTAAATATATATATATATATATATATATATATATATATATATATATATATATATATATATATATATATATATATATATATATATATATATATATATATGTATATTAATAATATTTTTATAATCAAGGAAAAAATAAAGCGATTATTGCTAAATACAGTTTTATTCTTTACTTATAGGCCTAAAAACATACAATTTTATATTATTGTATAACCCATGCATACACCTTAAACTCTCCAGCGTACTGACAGTTGGGAATCCCTGCCTTATATGATACAAATTAGCATTATAATACATTAAATATTTTTTGTATTTAATAAAATTAAACATAATGACCTTATCATTAACATCATTATTAAATCTGGTAATATTGCATTTGACTACTCTATTATAACTCAAGTGCTAGATCTTGTTGGTGAATCCTTATGCTCCATTGTACATTTATAACCTAAAATGTATAATGATAAATCTTCAAGCAGATGCTGCCTTTTTGATTCTGTTGGTGATATACCATATTATTTTCTGGCATATTCTGTTTCTGCATATGAAATATATTTACTAAAAGTTTTCTACCCATTCTCTGCTTATTAATTTCCAGTTTTGATTGATTTTATTTACTCTTATGACTGCAATATTAATATCCCATACTTGAGTGTTTTATTTCAAGTAAGTGCAGGTCCAAGTATATATGTTATCACTTTTACCTGAAATGGTTTAAATCAAAGAAAAATTAGCAAAAATATTTTGCTGTGTATAATATATTATAATATAATAATATACTGTGACTAGTACTTCACTGTAGAAATATTTCATTATTGCTTACTGAAAGAAAATGATTACAGAATAATGTGAAATTCATTCCATGATACAAACTAGCTCCGTTTTTTTATAAATTGCTAATTTATTGTTTAATTGGTCAAATTTGCAGACGAGGCAGGTGGGGATGCATCGCCTCCAACAGGTACAGCACCCAATTTGGATTCCCCACCTACTTCATTACTTCATCCAGACGCAGCCTGGGCTGCACTTACTATAGGAACAGGTCGAAGGCGTGGCTCCAGTCAGTCAGAACAGCTAGATGTGTCAGTAGAAGGAGCAGTCGCCCCACCAGATTTATCAAGATCTCTTCCAGGTTCCAGAAGAAGTTCATTCCAGGCAGCTGGTCAGGACAAAGGTTTGTATCCCTGTGAATATATTACTGACATAGCCAAGTCTGGGAGGGTGTATTTTAATTGAAACTAATTAAAAAAGATTTTTCTATCAAGATCGCTGCACTATATTTTGCACTATATTATTACGATTGATCTAGCTTCACAAATAACTCTATGGTTCATGATCACTATACCCATAGATCTCTGGATCTCCATAGGTTTAGAACAAATTTTAAGACTGTGCAGAATAGTCCTGATGTAATAGGCATTAAATTTTACAACAAGTTACCTGATAATATCAGAAACATTTGTAATTTGAATAGCTTTAAGAATAAACTACATAATTTTTAGTAGATAAATTTCTTTGCTCTATAAATGAATTTTAATGTAATACATGTATTCCATTTACTTATGTGTTTGAAAGGAACATATGTGTTTGTTTTGAACTTGTGTTTTGATTTCCCTTATATTCATTGTAATAATTCTTGGGCAAATAAAGCATTATTATTATTGTTACTATAGATGCTTGTTAAAAACTATAAAATATGATAAAAATAAGGCTAAATTAAAAACGGTGCTACATAGCTAGCTAGCTTTGTGACATTTTTAACAGCTAGATTAACCTACAACTTCACCCTGACTACGGCACTGAATGTACCATTATTTGCATGTAGAACCTGTAGCTTTCAAGCCAATGGTGCAATGCTGCTAAATTACAACTCTTATATTTCACTAAAATGAATCACATATAGGCAGAGAATCTGCTAAATTAGGTGTTTAATTATTGCATAGGTTCCCAAAGTGGTACATACAGTTCCCAAGGAATCTATATTGATTTCATTTGAAGACGAATAAAGACCAATTGTTATCGGAGCATCAGGTTCATCCTTCTCATTAACAGAATTTACTTGTGTAATAATTTCATGAAGGAATTTTACTAGTTTATCTCTGTTTTGTTCCTAACCTATCATAGTTAGCTGCATTGTGTTCACATTAGAAGTTAATATATTTAGAAAAATTCAACACATATAAGGAGGGTCAGTGGATCCATAGAATATAATAACCATAAGGGGTCAGTGAGAAAAAAGTTTGGGAACCTATGGTTTAGATACTTGATGGACAGTTAATATTATTGGGTATTTTAATCTAACTAGAATGTTTCTAATAAATATCATATTGCATTATATTTTCAATGTACTATACTATTTTCAATATACCATACTGTATCATCCAGATATTTTATCTACAGATGCCATGTAGTGTTTGTGTGGATATCTAAGCATGATATGAACATTGAAAATTTGCCTTATCATGGATATAAGATAGAAGACTGCAAAGATTCACCTTTATTAAAAATTGTTACATGACCTTATGAAAAAAGGTTGACACACATTGAATTGTGTTATAAGTCACATCCTCAATAGAGAAAAAGAAATGAAATGAATTTGCGTGAGAAGTCCTTTCCATAATGAAACTGAAGAGAGATTTCTTTAACCCACTCAAAGCTACTGTATATTCAGCAAATCGATGCAGGACGTGGAATCTTTTTTTATGTCAATTTATAATTTTGATTTATTTTAACATTTTGAAAATATTTTTGATTCATTTAAAGGAGAAATAAAGTTTTTATACCAAATTTTAGTCTTGCCTTGAATTCAAGGCATCAGCGTGTGGAGGGAATTTGGTTATGCAACCCCACAATGCACGGATTTGTTTTTGTACCATACAGTAGTAAAGAAATATTAACTATCTACGAAAAAATAAGAAGAGGATCAATTAAAAAAAATTAAATTGATCATGATTTTATTCCAAAAAACAGTCAATGCATAATCCAGGACCATTCTTACAATTCTTACACATATAAGTAATGAAATGCTTATGTATGCCATAAAAGCAAAAATGCCAAACCTCAAACAAATCACTTTCACTGCTGCTTAGAAGGGTTCTAAAACACTGAGCAAAAGAGAGAATATATCCCGCAATGCTTGGCTCTGTAATTGGCCAGCAAACGTAACAGAACTTGTGCCTTGAATTCAAGGCATCAGTGCCTATGACTAGGGAACCACGCCCTGAATTCAACTCATCAGCATTGAGTGCGTTAAAAGATGAGAGAATGATGCAGAATGGTGGTTTAGTGATTACTGCCCGGACAGTGAGGGCCTGGGTTTGAGTCCCAGTCATGTCGCTATTTCTCTCTTCTCCTTATCTACGAAACATCGTCGATCTTGAATAAAACATCTACAACATATATTCTAAAAATTACATAATTGATGTTACTAATAAGTCTTATCTCTGACATTTCAGAAGAAAGTATTCCTCTTGGGAGAAGACGAAGCTCAAGTGCCCGTGGAAGACGTGCATCCATTGGGCAGCCATCTTCACCTCCAGAAGAACTGCCGATTCAGTTTCTGGGAAGGAGAGAAAGTGGGCGCAGTAAGTCCAGTCTTCATTTATGTGATGCACAGTTAATGACTTCTTGCTGAATCACAAATATAGGACAAGTAATCAGTGGTAAAAGCAAACTTAACATTCCCTTAACAGCAAATTACTTTGACAAATGATATTTTGGTTGATGTTGATTGATAAAAAGCTTGGAGATTTTTACGTTTTCAAACTAAATGATAAATAAATAATCTTAATTCCAGTCATTAATGTCATGAATTATGGTTAAGATATTTTATTTCAACACTAAACCTATTCTGAAACTTTTTAATATTCTGCATATAATATATCTTCAATTAATAATCTCATATGTAACTTATATTTAATTAACCTCAAATGCTCACACAAGATCGATTTTAAAGCATTTTTGTTCTTATTCAGCCAATTTTTGGTCTTAAGCTATTATTATTTCATCATTCATCGTTATAATCATGTTTTTTTATGACTGAATGCCATCAGCTACTTTTATATGATAAATATGATATTAACCATATCTATGAAGCATGTTGGAAATACATATTAATGCTGATTTCTTGAAAGGTAATTTTTCTATCAAATAAGTTTTTTGATAATTTTAGAATCCAGCTATTTTATTTGAAAAAATGGGAGTGTCATTATTCTTTTCTCTTCTTGTTAACTTCAGCATAACTCTCAGTAATAATAATAGGAAATGGAGGATATTTATAAACTATATGAATTCATTGCTCTTTTAAATGCTCTTTTTTTACTGTCAAAGATTTAGTAAAATTTGGCTCCTTGCTAATTGAATTCTAATTAATTGTCTATCCAAGAATCCTCAAGATTATTCCTTAAGAAGTGATAAATTTACCTCCATGTCCATTTGCTCTATTTCATTATAATTATGATAATTTAAAATATTGTTTTTCAGAGAATTAATCAATCAGAGAAGTTTGTTCCCATTAATTTCCAATAGATTTGAGGTGCTATAGAAAGCTCTTATTATGCTTATTCCTCTTATATCAGCTTAGTATCATCTTTCCTGTTCCTGAAATGATCTCAAGTGGAAACAAGCTTCTCTTGGATCTTAGTCATATTGAAAATGTTACCTAAATATGTATAATGTGTGTGTAGTCATGTGCAGTTGTCAATATATAGCTAATTATCTCCTGTATCAGCTTTCTTGGAGTATAAAATGTGTTCAAATATAGGAAACTTATTGGATTATGAATTGATAAAGTTTTCGTGCATTATGTATTAATTTTTTTCAAAGAGGAACCTATTGCTCAATTATATGATTTACACTCTGGAATACTTATTTAAATGAATTTAAATACTGGAATTGCATAATTTCACTTATCGCTGCATGCAATTCAAAGGAGTATTAATATTTACCTTGCACAGCTTAGTGACACCTCTAGTGTAAAAATTTCCATCTACTTATTTTCACAGGAGAAGCAAAGTAAATTGTATCAATGTTTTGTATAATGCTATGAAATGTTGTGGAAATTGTTATAGCTGTCTGCATGAATTGTTTCATGTATTAATGGCAATATACTAGAGGGTAACCTCCAGCTATGATAGAATATTTCACCAAATTGCACAAGATGTTTAATTCACAAAGGTAATTAATAATTCAACATCTCAATCACTGGTGTAATTCAACTATATTTTATATGCACTAAAAGTAGCTAACAGTTTTAAAACTTTAAGCAAATTTGCCTAAAATTACCTCACTTAAAAGATATAGTTGCTTTCTGTATGTAAATTTCCATTGAAATAATTAAACTGCACCTTTATACCACTAATAATTGCAATTCAGGGA
Organism: Sympetrum striolatum; assembly: GCA_947579665.1. NCBI lineage: Eukaryota > Metazoa > Arthropoda > Insecta > Odonata > Libellulidae > Sympetrum > Sympetrum striolatum. The sequence continues at coordinate 38,408,492 of OX388350.1, read as the reverse complement.
AGTAACTAGGTACTTGATTATGATGGTTAAATATATATTAAGTAAATATTTAGGGAATGGTTTAGCAATAAATATAAAAGTCAAAACATTATTTTTGGGAATAAAAATTTGAATTAATTATCTTCAAAAATAGTTTCTTGCTTCTTTTAAATGCTCTTTTTGCATTCAATTTCATTTTACTTAACTTGAGTCAAGTTAAAGACCAATGTTCAATGGTAAAGAAGGAAAATGATAGTAGTTGAGTCTATTTCTCATTGAAATATGATCAATTTAAAAATAATTTACGAACAACTTAATAGTAACTGAACCTAGAATATCACTATGAAAATAATGAGAGTAACCTTTCTAGTTACATCCCTGTTTCTTACCTCTTTTATCAGCAAAAGTATTCTTGCTTTTCAAGCTTATGTATCATAATATACCACCTTGGTATGTATTTTTTTCAGAAATGCCATATTTTCCAGCTGAATTAAATGCTTTAGTGCACTGTGATCACCTCCTTTCCGAAATGGGTGGTTCAAGAAAATTATGATATCATTGGAATAAGTCAGAGATTTCTAAGGGACCCTTTGCATACCAAAATTAAAAGTCTATTTTCAGAAGCATCAATTACGAATGTTCATCATCTATTACAAAATACAAACTGTAAATGAAAATTTCCATCATACCAACTCTTTTCTACTTAATAACACCTCTATTATCTTCTCAACTTCTTTCTGACCCTCCCCTCTTGCTTTAAATGTTATCACATTATACTATCACTATCAGAAATCATAAATTTCACATGGATTTTCATTTCCCAAACAAAGACTTTATGGAAGTTAAATATGAATGCAGATACTGAATTATTGTAGACATAAACAGTGCTTGCTCACTAATTTCATGAACAATTCAGACAGATATTACAAACAAATATATAGTTTCGGTATTTATATAGCTATATAACTTCTGATTAAATTTTCTGGTGAACCCTTTTTCAATTTTTATGAAATATATATAGTATAGGCATTTACTTAGCTTTTAAACCTCTTCATAATTTACTTTTGGACCATTTCTTAAGTTTTATCTAAAATTTGATTGATCATTAGAACCATAGAAATTTCATATTGAAATATATGGAATTATGTAGGAGCTTATATTAAAAAAGACTTACTTTATTGAATTCAATTATCCTTTAGAAATGTAATTATAATTATATTCATTGAATAAAGCAAATAAAATTATCAGCTAAATTTAGCTATAGATATGGATTAAGCGTAAGAGTTTCATTTTTCATTTGAAGAGTTGCTCTTTAATTAGACTTGATTTTGATTCTATTTCATCTCTTTTCATTGAAATGTATTAGACCATTGCAATCAAATCTCTCCTGTTATTTGACGTTTATATTATCTGAGCAAAGAATAATTTGTTGTTGGAAAACTTGCAAATATTGATAATGAAGAAATGAATAATGACTTTTAATCAAGTAAATGGGAGTGCTGCTTCTATGCAAGTTTCTTTACATTCAGTGCCTTGACTCATTTCTTCTTCTAGTTCCCTATAATAATTATTTGCCTGAAAATAATGTTAATATGGATGGGATTTTTTTACTTGATTTTTAAAATTAATTTCATCCATACCAAAACTATATATTTTATGCTAGGTATTTCTATTATGTTCTATTTTATGAAAGTTAAACTTCCTTTATGTTAATTTTACCTTTTATAATTGGAAGAATTTCGTTTGATATACATATCTTTAAAATTTAGCAGTTATACGCTTAACAGTTACTTATTTAAGCAAGGAAATGTGAAATATGACATTTCACATTTCTCTGCATAATCCTATTTTTTTAGATTTAAAATAACTACATAGGCAGTAAAGACTGCAGAAAAATTATGTCAGATACTTCATGAATGAGTAAAATTGCTAACATCTCCATGTCTAGTTGAATGTTGTCATCTTAAATATATTTTGGAACATATTTCATCTATCATAATTCACATCACTTGAGGCAGTTTTATTTCAGCTGGGATCTGCAAAAATAGAAGAGATATTGGAGATGAAACAAAACTTTTGGTGAAATTTAAAATTTGATTTGCATGATTTTTCTGCGGTGATTCACTAAGATATTAAAGAAATGGATCAAAAAGGTTCTTAGGAAAGTCATGGTAAGGATAGCATTAGTGATATCTTTAGAAAACAAATTCATATTATAAACTTGTAACATTGCCATACATTTTTCATGTTGTTGGTTGTTTCAGGGTTTATCTGGAACAGCCGCTTTCATCATTGCATACCAAAGAACACTCTCCAAAATACCACACCAACCATTCACTGGCCTTCCACATCCCTCTCACCAATCTTTATCACTACCTGAATACCAAATCCTCTGCTGGAGAGAGAACTATCTTTGCTTTTTAATTATATCTCTTCTTTTCTTCTCACATCTCTTCCAACACAGTGGACAAAATCTAAAATGCAACAGGTTCCATACATTTGATGGTAAGACAACTATGAATGTACACTCAATTCCTTTTAATTTCCATATAAAATCCCATTAGTCTTCTAAACTACCTAATTGGATGCCTGCCATTATGAATTTTTTTCCAAACCTTCCGTATATATTTATAGAAGTTTAGGTTTGTGTTTGTTGTGATATGCCTCACGTTAGTATTTGCAGCTGGAATTTAAGTATTTTAGAAAGTTTTTCACACCGCATTATTCTATTCTTAGTGTTCTCCTAATCACACTCCCTTGGACATGTTCGCTTGTGCATCACAATACCCACTAGATAGCATAGTTTTATCTTTTACGTAGCTACGTTTCGATGATTATGACTGTATTTGTTGAAAGTGATTCCAAATTTTGCCTCATCAGGTTGTATACCATTCTTTTAATGTGCATTTCAACAGGCTTGGGAAGAGAGCCCCTGGATTTTTCATTAGGTGTTCCTCCTCCCTCAAGCACACCTTCAGACGAGGATGAAGAGGATGACAGCTGGAGGTAGGTTTAGACCTTTTTTATTTCCTCTTTTATACCTCTACATATATAACTATTACATGCAGTTTGTAGGGAGAGTGCCCCTTGGGTAAATTGTGCAACTGTTTAACACTCCATGTATGGACCTCACTGGTTTCACGCAAAGTGTAGACCCAGAAGATCCAGTCTTTTACAATCAATTTCTATTAACAATATTTATTTTCCAAGAAAGAAATGAGTTAATATTGAATCTTTTAGTAAGGTATTCAGCCCAAAGGCTTGTTGGTATTTCATCCCCTCTGACATAAGCTACTAAAAGCTTGCAGAGAGAAATGAGGTTCACTAGGCAGGATGAAGAGTGAGGTAGTTTGTCATTGCTTTCGTCACTGAGCCAGAATCCTATAAGCGGAACATGTCCACGCAAGTGAAGCACAAAGACTCTATGAATAATACTTTTCTTAGCATTCTGCAAAGAGAGACCTTGATTAGTGCAGTTATTCACTCATACCTTGGTAGCTCTCATTTCATCACAGCCATGATCAAGACTGGGACAAAAGATATTAAAAGATAAATTTTTCTCTATCCTGAACCACATCACAAATGAAAATAGTCCATTTGTCTGTATGGTAGCAGGAACAATATTGAATAAGGATAGTAATTTATACAAAAATAGTGCATTGCATCACTGAATAATTAGGGCCGCAAATAAGCTAAAATTATACTCCTAAAGGATTGGAGAGGAAAACAATGATTTGAATGTGAGCAGAGACAATTATGCAAAACAGAGAATCTATACAAAATTATGGTCTTGCATAACAGAGGAATTAGGGCTACAAACAAGATGAAATTATATTCCAATAAGATTTCAGAGAAAAACAATGATGTGAACATGAGCAGAGACGCAACAAGGAAACTTAAGATTGAGGTGAATAGTCCTATAGAACAGCCGTAGTATATAAGTGTGATAGTGGAAGAGTAAAAATAGCTATAAAAATAACACCACATGATGGAGTATGAAGTCCCCAAATATCCTCAGTGTTGTACAGTCTGGTGATACCTATAATTGAAATTTGGGTATACTTTTGTGGTCAATTTTTAATTTTAAATATAATCATTTAGGAATACATGAAGTTTCAATTACTGCAAAACAATTGAAGGAAATATTTTCATTTTTTCATTTGAACATCCTAATATTTCCTGGGTCTCTGGAGATCCAAGATCCATACTTGGAGTGTTAAAACAGCAAAGTATAGTATCCATATTCCAGCAAAGTAACACCACATTTTCAAATAAAATTTATTTATAAATCATGGGTAAAATTTTATGCAACTGATCAAATTAATCGACAAAAAACTAGTAGATTAATTAATTTATCCCTCAAAATTTTAATATCCATCCCCAATGATGATGAAAATTAAATCTTAGTTGATTTGAATTATTGAAAAATTCATTAGGAGGTCTCTACATGATTCCCTCAATGCATATTTGACCATTGTCTGATAGATACAATTTCTCAACCTTGGCCCAATTATTGCCTGTGCTACATCATTCCTTTGGGAGTAATTAATATTCATTTGTCATCTTTTCTCAACTTTGTCATAATAAATCATATAAATTATCATATAAACTGTCATATAATTTATCATATTTGTTGGCAATGACATACAACATGCATCATAATATGAAGAAGGAAATGTTGATGAAAAATTATATGTGATACAGAATGATTGGATTCCCAAACTTTTTAGGCCACTTTATATGCAAATTTATCATATTCATGACAGTAATATAATTTTAAAAAGTATATTTTATTTAAAACACTGAAACAACACATTGAAACATGTTTTTCATTCTATTGAATTTGAATATACCATTTGTGTGTGCATATAACATGTACGTTGAATTTAGGGCCAACTTTTTTTAAAGTGTCCGTTGTAAGCCTATAATTATGGTACTGGGCAAATTTGCCATATGAATTTGGTTTCACCAATATTGTTTCTTAAATAGAATGAGAAATGATTTCTCATTATTCAATTTTATTATCAATATTATTCAATCAATTATCTCATTTTAACTCTTCAATCCTATCTAAAGGTAAAATTATAGTGAGCTTTTATTTTTATCTCATTTGAATCATTTGGGGCTGAAGGTATAATATAATTATATCGAAACAACTTTGAGTAAGTGATATTATCTATTTATATATCCCATTTGGCAACTAATTTCATATTACTAAAATAATGCAAGAAATCACTCACTTTGCCTTGATGCAGTAAAACTTGCTATATTCTTACAGGTATGGTATCCTAATAACAATAAATTTAATAAAATATACTCAAAGTTAACAGATTGAGAAAGATGCTCCAACATTAGTTCCAATGGGAAATAGAGGAACCATTTTCATCCTTTGATTGACAAATTAAAAAAAAAAACTTCCATTTGTGTGGAAATGATCATTTCATCATTATTCTGGAATTGAATTTAATTATTCTTTCTCTGCCTTAGAATTCTCTGCCACTTTAGAAGAATAGGATGTGCTTTTACAATTATCTTTTTAAAGTTGGGCTTCTTTGATTTTCTACCTAATATTATTTCCTAATATTTTAATCAACTTACAAGCTGTCCTGACAAAATACTTCTTGAAGCACTGTAACAACATAATAATTTACACCCCATTTTAGTATTAGAAGCTGTTCTTCCGCTCATTTGCCTGAAGTTATTTTGATAGTACATCACAATATTTACAATTTAATATAGTATAACTTATAGATTGCATCATACTTAAGTTAAATAAATTTTCACTGCTGATATTTTTGCTAACGTAGAAAATACTTAATGCTTACTTATGCTTAATATCAAATATAAATAGGTTCGTAGAACATCTTCTGTGAGATTTACCAAATATTTTTCAACTCTCATCTAATTAACCCTCATTTTTAGATTATAATATGATAATTTTTATTTCAGGTAATTTTAAATGTGTGTTTTTTGTGTCTGTTTTTTTTACACAAAATATGCGTACACCAATAAAGTATTGGTGGAAATAATCTTTTATTCATAGTATATTTATATATTTAGTCTTTGAATAACTTTTGATCTCTTCTGATCTTGGTTCTACAGTAGGAAAATATCTATTTTATATATGTATATATATATAGGGGTGATAGAAAGGCAAACTGTCAAACTCTTCAACTTCTTGTTCTACTTCTTTATGTAGCAGATCCAGGCATGGAATCCATTTTAATTGTTGTTGCGTAATTTGCATTCACTGCAAGAGTGAGTCACAGATAAAATTACTTTTCCCACAGCAATCGGTATGATCAATCAAACTGATGATGTTGTGATATTTCCTGCAAGATATAGATTACCTTACGGTTGATAATAACTCCTGGAATTTTGGTACATATAAGTTATTCAATAAGCTATTTTATCTGAAATTTATGGTATCATAGGAGCATTGAAATCTCCCCCTTGGTATTTGAATGTATTCATGGTTATCATAATCAGAGTCAATGATATGCTCAATAATTGTAGTAATACCACTGAATTATTCTATCTAAACTATGTTCATTGATAGTAAACCTATGTTTATTATAAAACTAATCTGATATGTAACAAAACATGCAAGAACTTTTGGTTAAAATGGAGAAACACTCATCCCATAGATATTTATAATGGTTGTAATTGTTTTGCATTTTTTTGTAATACCGATACTAATGTATATTTATGAAAGCATATTATATTTTAATTAATTACTTACTGTTATAGTTTATAGTTGAATTTCACTTAGAGACGAAAAATTTATATTTTCCTAGATTTTTATTCTTAGTTCTGTTTAAATAATTATTATGGTTTTAAAGATATTTCTGTACAAACTTTTATTTTTACCCATGCAATCTTTTTAATGTATTTTAATCACTTATCAACAGAATGTAAAAGGATATTTTGAGTAATTTATTAGATTAATAGGTATGGTGTACCATAGTTATTTAAATGTTCATTCTACTATGTTAACTATAATGTGAGATAGTTTTAAGACCTTTTGTAAGACCAGGAGAGTTGGCAGAATTGTCAAAGACACTAAGAACAGAAGCTGAGTGAATAAGAAATTGTTCATAATGAGTTGATCTGGTATAATATTTCTATAAATATGTCAAAAGTATCTTTTTAAGTTTGAGGTATGATTAATACATCCTCGTTATACTATAGTGGTATACTTTGTCATATTAATGTGGAAATAATGTTTAAATTACGTATAAAATCACTGTAAGTCATCATCATTTTTATGCGTCATAAGTGAGATAAGAAGCAATTTCATTGCTTCAGTTAACTATTGGTGTATATCTTACGTTATGTCTAAGCTAGGGAGATTCTTTTAGCATGGATTCACAGACTGAAAAATTTATCTAAAGACCCTCTTAAAGTACAGATGAGTTCATCTTATAATGCAAATACTTGCAGAGATGATCTCCTGTTCCTCCAGTTCTAATGAAGAAACAGAAGTAATCAATAATATAATTAGTTAAATTTAAACTATGAAAATTTGAAATAATTCACAGTAATAAATTTAATTTGAATTTGGTTTTCAGAGACTATGGTATATGTCTAGGGAACTCTCCTAAGTAAAGAAATTTATTGTGAACCTCCCAGAGACAGAAAAATATGATATTCTCTTCATTCATTTTATAGTTGTCCAATAAAAAAATAGGTTCTCTTATAGAACTTGGAGATTATGTGGAAATATGAGTATTATAGTGTTCTTTATTAGCCATGATTTCCGTTCTCTTATATAAAGTTAAGTTCAATATAAAATTAAGGAATCAAGAACAAAGGGATAAAATAGTTAAAATTTCATTGCTTATAATATTTGAGACTAATTTTGGGTGGTGTGAACAGCTTTTAACCTCTCTTGATGTATGAAAAAATAAAGCTAGTGTTTCTTTGTTTATTCTACCCATCTTTCAGATTTTTCAAAACTGCCAAAGCATTACCTCCTAAACTTATTATATTTTTATTTATTTTTGATTTGGCATTCAGGAAAAGAAACGTTGTCATCAAAAATTCTTTCCATGATCCCATAAATAGGTAAGCCATCCAAAATCTCTGACTAAATTTCCAAAAGATCATTTCATTCATCGAAGTTTTTGCATATCTCTCATAAAGTTCTAATTGATAAATTACTTTTTTCTTGGCCTGTATACTCTAAAATAGATTCTCAATTAATCCTGTAGATTCTCAATTAATTGAGCTAGCTTAATGAGTTGTTGTTTGCTTCATATAGTTTATTGAGACTTAGAATAGTAATTACTGCAAAATTGCCTGCTTTATTTAGCTCAAGAGTATTTTTTAAACGCAAAGATGACTTTTGGAAAGAGTTGGCACCAATATTTCATAAAAACTGTTATCAGGCATTCTTGGCATTTTGACCTCCATATCATTTCGTTTACTTTCATGATAGTTTAATTACATGGGTAGGTAAATTGAAAGAAAATGTCAATTACAATAATTTAAATGAAGAATTTCAGAACTCCTTCAGACTAGCTAGTTGATGTTCAATTAGAGGTACATGTTTAGACAAAATAATTTCATATTCTGCAGCACTAGATCAAGTCGAGATGAAAGTGGAAAACGAGAAGTTACTGGTATCATCTTGGGGCCAGGGCAGGTGCAGCCACGAGGGTTTAGTATGGGCCATGGTAAGTTATATTTCCAGTAAAATATTTGAAGATTTAGCTACATGTATAAGATTCAAGTAATAACTAAATGAAATGAGAACTAGGATATGAATCAGAAATGGGAGTTCCTTTTTTTATCTATTTTTTATTCTTTCTCTTTCACACCTTTCTGATGTAATGAACTATCTATAAGTAATTTTAAGTTTTTTAAACTTTGTTTTCCCCTTAATTTTCATGAATCCTTTATCATAAAAAGTTCTTTGTCTTATCTTATTTTAAACTACAGCTTAAGAAAGTAGATTATCAGAAAATAGTGGTTATTGTTGAACTAAATAAAAGAGCAGCAAATATCTAAACTTGAGAGAGCCTCACAGTGACAAAGTAAGCCTCAACAGTAAGCTGCTGGCTTTAACATCACAAGTAGAGACGAACAAAAGAACTTTGAATTCATACAAATCAAGGAATGAGAGAGGGGAAACATTAGCAAAAACTCACAACCTTTAGATGATACATTCATCACTGTGATGTATATGAATCCCTATTTGGGATTAATCTTGTAGGATTGTGTACAGCTGAGGTGAAACTTGGTCTTCTAATGAGCAAGGGACAACTTGAAGTTGAGGTTTTCTGTGCAAGAAACATTGCAGCAGCCTCCAAAGACTATCCCCCTGGTAAGTGATATGGTCTCTTACATTTAGGTATTCCATAGCATTTGGTATGAATACCCATAAAGCTCATATAATCAATCTGTACTGCTTCATCAAATAAATGTCTCATTCAATAGTCAAACTTAGTTTATGCATCTATTCCCTTTCCTGAAATTACCCATCCTCTGCATGCCTAACAAAAATCATTTCATAAGCTTCCTATTAATTGTCCCTAGTCCCATGTATCATCCCATAATATATAATATAGCTGCTTGCACATCACCAAAAAGCTTTAGTGACTAAAATTTTGAACTGTAAATAGAAAAACCTATGACAATTTCATAACAAGTGCTGCATTGGTGTTTCTTCAAGTCAGAAGAAGGATTATCAAAACAGAAGATTTGCAGTGGTCTGAAAAGACATTGCAAAATTTGTGATGATCATTTGCAATATTTATTTACTTAACCTAAATTGTGGAAAGCATGCATGATAATGCACCATAATCACTATTATTGATATTTCATGAAAGAAACTAAGTGTATTCCATCCATAAGTATGGAACTCTTGGTAAACTTAGCCCTGTCTGGTAATTCTTCTTTAGTCTGAACTTTCACAGGTAACTTATATTGGTGGAATTTACTACATTATTTTTATTCATATCTTATCTGAAGATACAAAGCCATACTACTATCATAATGGAGACATTTATGGCAATTTAAGGTTTTAAGGGTAACTGTTTAAAGAAAGTGTAATTTTCTTAAGTGTTTATCATTATTAAATTTTACACATTACTGCTGATCTTTACAATGAGTTTTGATTATGTGATACATTTTTTTTCATACCAGCATTCTATTTATATTTACAGCTGTTAAATTGAAGACCAAACTCTGAAAATGTCAAAATAAATCAAAAGTATTTGTGTATGCTATAACAATTAAAACAAATTCTTCAATGTATGATTAAATTAAAAATTAAAATATGTATTAAAGGATTTGTGTGAACATATACATATATATATATGGTATTGTATTCCAAAGTTTTTACCCAGAGACATATTATGGCTCTCAGTGACCATATGAAAAGAATGTTTGGCCCTACTCTGAATTAGATATGTATAGAGAAAGTCTGGATTATTTTTCTTTAATTCACTTAATCTCTCTCACTAGGCATATTTTTAAATTTTCCGGTGAGAATACATAGAATGGGTGATTACAAAATGAAAATCAAATTAATGTTAGGGCAGACTTTCTCAAGAACACATTATTATTATGCAGTAAATTTTAGTATTTATCCTTTGAAAGTTTTTACCTTAGACTCAGACTCCTTATGTAATAGATTATACTTAATGATTAATAACATTTCTCTTTAAAATGTAAATTTGGAACTATTTGGAACTTCTTTGATCAAGCCTACTGTATAATGTGCCTCTGGTTTTACACAATATAAATGTAATTATAAGCTGGTCATCTAAAGCTTTCAAGATCAATAAATGCTTTAATTCATTACATAATTATAAATATGACCCTTATTAAATTAGTGGTTAATATCATATTGTGTAAGACTTAAGGTAAGGCATGGCAGTTTGTCACCATTACAGCATAACCAGTTTACAAAATGAGTACTGTGCAGCAATATAATCATTTACTGCACATTTTTTTTAAACATCTGTCTAGGATGACTTCATAGTTTTGGAGAGGATGATATAATTCTGAGTCATACATTATTGAATTAGTACCAATAGGTATGTCTCTGTAATCTAAAAACCTTTATTAAAAACAATGGGGTACTTCTCTTATGAGATAAACTTTACTTTCTGTTCCCATAACATGGTGATACTCTGCTTTGTAATCCAATGTTTTCTTTATAATCCCTTTAATAAATTAATACTCATGTCATTAAATTATGTATTTAATTTTCCAGTGAATTGCTTTTAAAATAGTTCTTGTAAAATGAAATGTGTTAGTAACTAACATTATAAATCTTGAATGATAAAATATTGAAAATATTAAAACAAGTGGTATGTAACAATTATCCATCCAATTATTATTACTTGTTTCTCTCATACAGATGAGCAAAATATTATTAATCAAGTATTAAAATGTTTTACCATTAGCTGCTTGCTTCTCAAATGTTCATAATTGTGTAATTTTGCTGATTTCTTTATTTATTTTCTAATTGAGGGGTGTTTCTCAAAGTATACTACATAATTTATTGAAAGTAAGCAACCAAAATATGTGGAGGAATTGTAATGGAAGAAATACCTATTATTACGGTGAATGGGATTTGACAAACTGTTTTTTGGTAAGCACAGAAGTCTTATCCACTTAGAAGAAATCCTGTGAAAGAATTAACATATAAATGTGGCAAGATTGTGAATTGCCTTGTTTAAAAGATATGAAAGAGTCTTATAATATCATTGTAGTACATGTGTACCTTATTTTAATGAAACTAACCTTTAAATAATTACAAATATGTTAACTGATGAAATGAGTTGCTTTAAAAAAATCTCTCATAGCCTAATGTTGATATTGAAATATTACGTAATCATGTTGAGGAATGTTTATTATGAAACAAATCAATTGCAATAAAACATGTTTATTTCTTCTAATTTGTAAAGACATATTTGAAATTATGAAAAGGATTTGTTCTACGGTAAAACTGGTTTGTAAAAATATTGATAATATAATTTCTTTTTGAGGTTCTATTTTGCTGAAAGTTTATGAGAACCTTAGATTTCAACTAAAATGGTAATGATATGATAAATTATTTTCTTTACCTATCTGATCAATAACATATATGGTTAATTGGTTAAGGTATACTTGGATACAGGTTGAACCTTAAGCCTTCATAACAGGTTTTCTTAAAGTAAATCAACAAATTCCAATTGGGGATTAACCCTATGGTGAAAAAAAAACATAAACAATAACAGATCATTTTAACTCGCATATGCCATGATGTTTGTTACAATATTAGAGTACAACCCTTATATTTTTATTTTTTTATGCAAATTGTTTACAAATGTAAAGTTATTTGTGTTATTACAATATCTGTTATTACAATACATTCCCATATAGTTCCAATGCCATGTTTTTGTTAATGAGATGGATGTAATAGAATAGATTGAAACCTTAAAGGGAATGTTCAATTCTTGAATTATAAGGGTTGTGGAATTGTATACTGAAATTATACTTTGAAATAGCTAAAATTATAGATGCTATTGTTTGTAAGAATAAGGAAACATGGGGGAATTCAAATCCTGTTTTGATCTTTACAAATGCAATTATCTTCATCTCTTACCTTTATTTCTTTGGGTATGAAAGGAGATATACATTTGATTAATATCAATCTATGGGATAATTATTGGTATACTCTTTTTTTGTAAATAAAAACTGTATCACACCCATAGAAATATGTACATAAACTCCAAACCTGAAATATTGTATATTGTGATTTCTATTTGTAATGTTTTGAGCATTATTTATGATGTTAATTATGAATGCCAGCAATGCTTTTTGCAATGATCTGCTTAGGTTTAGGTTTGCGAAATCTTTATTTATGCAAATAATAGCTACAATTGTTATATATCAGATGCAGAATAGTTTGCATGAGCATTTACATAGATGGCTTGGTAAATAATTGATAGAACTTTTCACTTATAAGGAATGTGGTATATTCAGGAATATTATGTAAATTATTTTATTTGTAAATGAAGACTCTTGGTACACATTTCAAAAATTTCTGTAATATAGGTAGTTTTGTTATAGTGATAATGTATATTGCAGATTAGTCAATATCTATTTAAGCCAACTTTTTACTATTTTATTACTCTTTCATATTCTATGAACACTTAAAAAGGTATGAACGTACAGTTTTTTATTAAATTTTGTAGCAAATTAATGAAAAATGGAATATGCATAAATATCTAATAATGTAGTTCTTATTGTATAGGTTGTATATATTTGTTAGTTTCCTTAGACCCTTTCCCACAGGAAAGGAATCCTTTATACAATAAATGGTTGTTCTAATGTGACATAAAAATATGATGATTAACATAACCTCCTGCAATGTGCTATGCTGCATAAAAAAATATTTAATGCCTACTGTTTAGTCACGCACTGATAATTTCTGCCTGCCTTCTTAACTCAACTAAATTGGCTTGCAACTGTAGTGATAATTTTGGCAGCTTTGCCTTGTATAAAACCTCATCAAATATTATTCATGCTCATCTCTTTCCATAAAAATATATTTTTTTAACTTGGATTTTTAAAGATTTCTCAATCTCATCCAGATGGAGTAACTTTTTTGTCATTTTAAATTCTTTTTGCCATCAAATTTTTCTATCTATTTATTTAACTTAAAATGCTAATGATGAAATTTACTGAAAATCTCTTGCTCTCACTTTCACTGCATTCTGTAATTTTCTTCATCCAGAAATTTCTGCTTGTAAATGCAGAAACTGTTCTGATTGATCAAAGGGTACCATAGAATTTTACCTTAAGGTTATGGATCATTGCACTCTTTGGCCACAATAATGCTGTTAAAATATTAATAGCAAGTAAGAGATATCTTATTCTTCTTTTTGAGTTTCATCAAATTTTTCATATGATATTTTTTCTATCTCATCCAGATACTTACGTGAAAACATATCTTCGAGATGGTCCACGCTGGCTTCAAAAGAGGAAAACGCGCGTTGTTCGCCGTTCTCTGGATCCTCAGTACCGCCAGACCCTGCGGTATTCAGCACGCGACGTGCTGGGGCGTTCACTCCTCATCATGCTGTGGGAAAGAACCCAAAAGAAGGCTTTTGTCATTGGCATGGAGGTAGTTGGTCTTCATAATAACTTAACTGTTACGAGTATGGGAGTTATGCTCTCCCAAGGAGCAAGGAGTCAATGTATCCTCCTACAATTAGTATTTATTGAAATCAGTATTTCTCTCCTACTTTCAATGCTTAATTATTAATTTTCCTGAATGAACATACAAGTCAGGTCTTTATCTTATCATTATATGTGATATTTAGACTGAAAAGTCTGTCTGAAAAGTCCAGAAAGCTTAGAGCTTTCGTCAATGATATTATTAACATAAGATGTGTGTAGGTGAATAGAGGTAAAGAGGAAAACTTTAGAAGGAATGGATGTAAAATAAACCAAATATAAAATCTTAGGAAAATAGATCCACTGCAGGAAAGCACTCACAGAGAAGGGTAGTGCAAAATACCTCCACAAACTTACTGATAGCAAAAGCTAAAAGATGTGAATGAAAGCTATGCGGAACAGGGAAATTACAAAAGCAGTTCTAAAACAAAATTACATAAAATAAAAGCAATACGTTGCAGGGAGCATTTCAATCATTCCCTTTGAGAAAATAATAAATGCACAAATAAACCTAAAATAAAATTTAAAATAAAAACTATATATAGAGTTTTCTTTCAAAATTTCATTTACGTTCTGTAATTACATAATGGTCTATTAATGCCATGAAAATTGTGCAAATAGCATTTCTCTGTTTACTTCATGTAAATAATTTTTTATCACATTTTCAACCAATTGTTATTTCCTGCTAAGATTTTCCACCATCTTTTTTATTATGTTAACATTGCACAATGTACACACACTATCATATTTAGTAAATATTTGACTTTCTCTCTTTTGCAGTCTTAGAAAAATGTTAGCTTACCTCAATAAAGTTTTCTTGACCTGAAAGGAACATGAAAATGAGGTTTTCATACTAAATGAGGCTCTCACAACTTCTGGCCTGAATCTGTGGATACATTTCTTGTGACAAACTTTCACATTTGTCGTTTCCTTAAATAGCACTTATAAGCTGTTTATCGAGGCTCATTCCAGAACATTGAAAAACACATGTTAACACCATCTCCTTTGCAGCCATATCATCCATAAAATTTAGTCTTATTTGTTTCGTGTTCTAGAATAAGATTGTGTCTGGTTTTCTTATTTTAGTGATACAAATCATCACACCTAAGTGGATTGTATGTATTAGAAAAAGAGTATTATAGTAATTTGTGCTTGGTAATTTATAAGAACATAGACTTGACCATTTTGTTATATTTTGGTTGATAAAATTTTATCATTAACAATAGCAATTGAAGGTCATTTTTGGTCTGCTTTTAATCTATATCATTCTAACTAGAAAAAGCTTATTCTTAGGTATTTTCACACATGGGCTTCCATGGGGAAATTAACCTGGAGAAAAAACTCTGCCTTGCCATTTCTAAACTTTCACTGTATTAATTAATATTCATATTACTGCTTTCAGGTTGTGTAGCTTTTCATATATATTCACAAACAAGGGACTTGCAATTTTTCATGATGGTAATTTGAAGTGTGTAGAGAAAAATCTGTGGTTAAAATAAAATACTATAGGGATCATACTGTAATGGCACCAGAAATTGGCTCCCATGAACAAGTTTTTGACCTGACCATGTGTTCGTTAATTATTATTATTTCATTATGGGCAGTGCCCAATTACCAAAATCACAATACATGAAAAGATGTATCAAATGAAATACAAAAGAGAAAAATAATATCATATACCGTATATGCAGGTGTATAAGTCGACCTTTGAAGCCTAAAAAAATCTCTCAAAAACCAGGGGTCAACTTACGCACTGAACATAAAATTTAACCCTTTACCACAACGGGGTAAATAGTTAATAGGTAAATAATAATAAATAATAAAGATTACTTTGCACGTGTTGTACACAAACTCTTGCAACTCACCACAATTATTTCTTATGGAAACTAATTTTTGGCAAGTCTAATAATAATAATAATAATAATAATAATAATTTTTATTGAGCTTAAGATATCCAAAGTATATATAGCCACGTCAAAGACATAAAGTATTGTTAAATCATACAAAAGAATCATTAATAAAATAATACATTTTCATGTGAAAAAATATTTTTACATTTCTTTTAAATTGTGAGTGTGAAGTACTAATTTTACATTCAGTAGGTTAAGTTACATGATTTGAGAGATGATTCTACATAAGTTAATTTAGGAGCTGGTAGTCTTTGGCTGAAGTTGGAACCACCACATAAAAATTTGAACAATTAGAGAATGATTTAAAAATGGGCTGCCGATGGGCGGCCTCCACTCTGAATGGGTTAAGCTATCATACATTTATGGATACGGTAGTTTTTCTTCCCATAAAATAGAGCTGGGGAAGAGGTGCTACCTTATTTTTTGAGTTGACTCGTACACTGAACATAGGCTAAAACCTGAAATTCACCTCAAAATTTTAGGGGTCGACTTATACGCCAGCATATATGGCGCATTTAAAAGAGAAAAACAATATCATGCACATACATATACAAAATATTAATCAATATCATTAAGCCAAAAAGAAAAACAATATAATTAAACATTCTTTTCAGGCCAACCAAGGCCTCGGAGGAGGTGAGATTGCTCTTGACCGTCTGCAGCTGACGAGGCCAACTTTAGCCTGGTATCCTCTCTTCCCATTGCGTTCTCTCTCAGGAGCCACAGCCAATGCTAGTGATGCTTACGAGGGCCCTCGTGGTCCTGATGGGGGACCTTCATCCGATGAAGAGGATGACAACAGTGAAGAGCCAAACACTTCATGACCAGCTCTTCACTGATCATCCACAATCATTCCTGGGGGATCTCTGAGAGAGAAAGACGGAAGGGTGGTTTGGATCATTATTTTTTTTAACCGAGAAATAGCCTAATCTTGGCCGTTGAGTCCAAAGAAAGCTTTTCTTTTGCCTTTCTCCTCTTGGTCAAAAAGCTCTGTTGAATTCCACTGTGTGGAAATTTCCAAAAATTTTCATAAAACGTTCTGTCAGCATATCTTGGTCAAGTTGATGTTTTTCATACTTTCCATAGTAAGGAACTAAAAGGAAAATGAAACATTAGTTTATACTGAAGCTTTTTTGGAGTCGAGGATCTAATGTTTGTATTATTGATGATTAAAATGTGATGAACTCTTGGAAATGATTCATAACTAGGAAAATAGTCTCTCTTTTTCTATGGAAACAGAATTAAAAGTAGCCTAATGTTGACTTGACCAAACTATGAAAAAGTAAAAAAGCAGATGCAATTGTTTCGATTTGTTCATTTGTTGTTCCTTCAGAACTGGAGTTAGTTTGTTTGACAATAAAACTTGATCCCTTTGAATCAGGTAAGAAAAGAAAGAAAACAGAAACAAATCACGTAAAGTGTGCTGATAAAATTGTTGTAATTTAGTGGAAAATTTTTATGTAAATTGATTTTGTGGAAAATAGAATTAATTTGGATGGAGAGTAGGCCTATCTTAACAAAAGAGAGTTGATACGGAGATGGCAAAACTTCTTTTCTTTGAAAATATTGTTGAGGTAGATGTATGTTGGTTCATAGAACACAAATCTAGGAACACTCAACTTTGTGAAGTAATGAATATTAAGGATATTGCTTCATGTTCATCATTTGAACAAACTATTACCTGACCCCCTCTGACTAATATTTTCCTAATGCTTTTTTCTTCTTTCTAAACTGTATCTTTTTGAATGTAAACCAGTTCTTTCAAGAAAAAAAAACAAAGATTTTAAAAATTGAAAATATAATGTGTAAATGAACTGTGCATATTGCTCTAGCCTCTTTAATCTAGTTGAATTGATGAAAATGAAAACACCTATAAATGTGATCCTTATGCAAAATGGGAGATAATGACTGTGATGGTGTTTTTCGTGGATGACAATCTTCTGTTATTTTACTATATAATTTGCTTTTTATAGACATAGTGACAAATATTTTTTAAATCTATAGCTCTGTATATATGCTTAAAGATGAACCTCCCCAAACTGTTATATGAAACAGAAGTTTAATATGTGTTTACTGGGAAATCAGATGGCCTGTTATAAAATCTTTTCGGCAGGCCTAAGATATTATAATCATTGAGGATGATTGAGAAGAAAATCCTCATTATGCTGCATTATTCAATCATTCTTCTCTCCGTGATGCTCTTCATATCTGAAGTTGTTGTATAAAGCACTTTACCCACGGCCTAAATCTTTCTGCAAGTAAACATTAATTACTTTGCAAAAATCTACTGGACAATCCTTTCCTGGAGAAGAGAAAGCTTTGATGTTACATTACATAGTTGTCTATAGCAGTAAAATTATACGAAGGGCAACTGTTTGTTTTTTACTATTGCTAGTGACTGTGATAGTAAACACTTTAGATGAGCAGCATGCGGTTACTGAATTGTGAAAATTGATTTGTAAATATGACATATCTCCTATATCTAGAGAGTTGTATACAGTTTAATTTTATGGCTGTTACCAGAAACTGACATGCAGAAATGGTGGCAGTTTGTAGCCTACTGTATGGGTTAAATTGATGTTGTGAGAATATCTTGCTTTCTGGAAACATCAATTTGGAAGCTTCACTTCCACGATGTAGGAATCAATCCATATAAAAATGGTATTCATTTATGTAGCTTTGAATTAATGTACTCTTTTAAGTTAGTGGATGTAGTCCCAAAAGTGCCCCCATAAATATTTTACTGAGGTTTTAAGGAGTCTTCTTCTCCCAGCATAAAACCTGCATGTCTTGTCTGTATATCTGTCAAAATGAGGAAGATTATCTGTAATTAACGGCCTAGCTTAATGTGATGGTAGCAAAATCGATACAGTACGCTCATGTTTACCCAAATACTTCCACTGTGTAAGATTGTGTACAGTTACCTTGAATGACATATTGTAAATGGTTAAAATGTGAGAATTATTTCTGAGTGAGTTTTAATTAGTTATAATTTCTAAATCATCATTTGAATTTTCTACTTCCTTTATTTTTCAACAAAAGTGGCAGAAATATTCATTCACTGGTCAATGGTTATATTTGGAGAAGTTTATTATCATTCGATTTCATATCATTCCAAATCTATAGCTATGCATCCTTTGATGAAATGTTAAATCAGTATTTTAGATTTAATTACTGTGCAATTTGGAAAGAAAGTGTTAGCAAATTTTAGAATGTAATTAAATCTATCAAGAGCAAAAATTGGATCTCAATTTGAACTCTGGGATAATCACGTTCTATCTTATACTCTTGCCCTTGCAACTGAGTCAAATGTTTAATATATGATTGATTTTCATGGGACCAGCCTTGTTTGTGGTAAAACTGGCTATTTTTAAAATTGTGCTAACCTTACACTTATATCAAAGATTTTAGAGTATTTTACTGCCCCAACATGATAAACTTTGTCAAATATGTGCAATCAATCACTCTTGTCTTAAAAACATGTTATTCAATGGACTGGGAAATAAATATTCAATCTATCCTTTGATCAGTACATTATTCCTCAACAAAATATCACAACCTCATGCTACGTAGATACCTCCATAGATGAATGTTTTCAATTCATGCTTTTAACACGCTACAAAACTGAAAATGTTCTTATTGAAATAGAAAGGTAGCTTTTAAGTAGAATACTTGATTATTGAGGACTACAAACTCAGTGGGAAGTGTAATAAACCATGTATAGAGTGTTGTTTCAATAATATTCTAATTGTAATTGTGATATGGTAGTTTAAACTACCTATTTATGTAACTAACTAACCAACATAATATTATCTTAAGCACTAGATACTATGATTGAAGAAAGCTTTCAATCAAAAACATCATTTTATTAAATGACTTTGGATTCATTGACCATAATCCTCACGTATTCAGTTCATCAGAAGATTAAATATCTAATCATGAAAGTGTTTTCTGAGTTCCTATCTTGTTTTTAATAGTGCTTCTGCTGGATCATAATATTTCACCTTCAATTGCATCTTTCTGTGAATACGTGAGGAAACAACGCCTAATTTATGATAAGGTAGGTCTGTCATATAAATTTGTTTTTATAAAGTTTGCAGTTAAATTACAGGATATTGTATAGGATATGGAAAATGAATAGAAAAAGTAGCGTGTGACTGAATTTCTCAATAAGTATTACTGAAAACTCTTGCAATTCCCATAGATTGTCCCAAAACATATGTCTTCGAAATTTTTACTGCAAAATTAGAAACAGGCAAAGTTTGGATGCAATAGTACAGATATCGATTCTAAGAATTGCTGTGTTTCTTGAAAGTTAGACCCTGATACATCGATGTGAAGAAAATTGAAATTAATTCCTAAATTTCTTGAAATTGTTATTTTCTTATTTTCCTTCCATTGTGATAGTATTCAGTATTTATTTATTGCTCTACTTTTATTCTAAATTGTGTTCTCTGGATAAC
This sequence comes from Sympetrum striolatum, assembly GCA_947579665.1. NCBI lineage: Eukaryota > Metazoa > Arthropoda > Insecta > Odonata > Libellulidae > Sympetrum > Sympetrum striolatum. The sequence goes on along the minus strand of OX388350.1, from coordinate 38,387,962 downwards.
TTTTCAAAATCAAGATTTATCAACTTCCATTTTTTATACAGAAGTCACAACAGTAAACTCCACTTTCAACTTAATGTTTTATGCCAATGTTAAAAGCTTCCATACCTTGATGGTGATCTTGGTGAGAGCAAGGGAAAGCTACCTCACTCCTCATCTTGCCTAGTAAGCCTCATTCCCCTCTAATAGCTATTGATAGCTTACTGTGGATCAAAATCTGATATTTTTCCTCTCAAGATTTTTCTTCTGCGTCATTGCTGAATCAACTGACATAAATGGTGGTTTCTTAATAATGCCTTTCGGAGACATGCATTACATAACATAGATTTTAATCTCTTACCAAGGATTTCTAACCATTTTAGTTTGAGCAAAAATTTCAGTTCTGTAGTAATTATATTATTCCCTTTCCTGCTACCATATTTAGATTAATGAAATATTTTCATTTGCCATTTGGTACAGGACAGAGAAAAAGTTATCTTTCATTTACTTTTGTCACAGCCTTGGTCATCGCTGTGATGAAGTGAAAACTTCTGAGGTATGAATGGATACTTGCATTGATCAAAGTATTTCCTCTATGGACTAACAAGAAAAGCGTTACTCGTAGAATTATTGTACTTCACTTGCGTAGACATGTTCTGCTTATAATATTCTGGCTCATAGAGATAAGCAAGGACAAACTACCTCATTCCTCATCCTGCCTAGTAAACCTCATTCCTCCCTGCAAGCTTGTAATTGCTTATGTCTGAGGGGGTGAGACACCAACCAGCCTTCGGGCTGAATACTTTACATAAGGATATTATTTCCATTATGAAATATTATGGTACGAGAATTTCAGAGATCAAAAGCCAGTGGGACAAGGATCAGTCTCCTCCTAGAGGTTATTCATTAAAATAATAATTTTTGGGTCACCTTAACAACGAGACCCTCATCTTGCGCCTATTGACAAATACGTGCGTATGAGAACCTTTTTCTTACTCGTTGACCTTCCCCGCAGTTCTTACCTGCTCCTCATCCCCTTATTTTTCGTGAGCAGGAATGACGTGGCGTACACACCAACGCTCTGCATTAGATTTTAATCGAGCCACGACGAATTTTGCCTTTTAGGAACCTGCATTGTGCTGTGGAAGGAAGTCTTTTGGTATTTACGGAGGTATAATTTGCGGTTAACTGAGGGAAAAGAAGTTTTGTTGTTCGCAGCCTTTTTCGTCCAAATGGAAAACACGGAGATAAGAAGGACTTGTAAGGACTATCGAGAGCAGCAATGAGGAACTTCATTTAGTCAGAGCTTCCTCTTCCTAGAGAGCGCTAATGTGATGGTCTGGCACGTATTAAGGTAAGTTCACCTTCCTCACCACTGCTTCCTCTAGCCCCGGCATTCCATCGTAAAAAACGTATTTCCCTAGCGTAGTTCCTAACACCTTGCACTGAAATGACGCCTAGCTCGCCATGGACTTCCAATGCCATTACGGCATAATTACGAGTTACACTCGTCACCAGATTAAATTTCGTTGTTCTATATTAAATACAAACAGAAAAATATCATATAATTACCAACAATTCCATGAAAAAAAATAAATAGTGCAATAGGACAGGATTTTCAGAAAATAAAACGTAGTGGTAGGGGTTAAGGTTCTCAAAGAATTTAGCATTTACGGACTCATATTCATCATTTAAAATTTCAAACTTTAATTTTGATCCAAAGCATCTTTTAATGAACTATCGAGGGACAGATTTTAAATGGATTCAACGTTTGTTTAGAATCCACCTTCACGATGATTTCATATTCCAGAAGTGAAATGTTATGAAGCATAATAAATAAGTTCCAAAGAAAAATTAGAGAAGTTAATTTCAACAAGTTTTTACTTTCGCAATAATTTTCTAACCCATCAGAGTTGACGTTGGAGTGAAAATAAAGGCCATATAGTTGTTAAAGAAATTATTTTTTGGAGAGATCGGAATTTTCCTTTGTTATTTCAAATGAAAATCTTCTTGGCACCGCAATAAATTATTGAAAGTAAAGGTTGAAAACGCGAAATAATAACGGATCGGCTCCCGGATAGTCATGTGGACAGCGCGTTTGCCTTTGGTGAAAGCGGTCCCGGGTTCGATTCCCGGTGGGAGCCAATGTGCGAAATGACCTAAGCTGTCGAAGCACTTTTAACAATACTACTACTACTACTAATAACGGATCTCATGGTTTTTTATGTAGCCAATGTTAGGCGCAATTGATTCCTGGCTTCAAAAAACTTTATAATCAAATTTTTAAAAGAATCGTTAGAGCTATTCGTGAGAAAGGTACGACTTACGAAGATTGCTCGCTTAATATAATAGGTTATTTGAAGATCAACTGGGATTTTTGGTTCTCCATCACTTAGTTCAACTTTTACGCTTCAACGTTTAATTGTAATATCTTGGGTAGCAGAAAAACGCTTTTCGCACTTTCATGGATTTGAATAACCAACAAAATAAACAGGCATTACATTTTAGGTAATCCTTTAAAAGAAGAGTAATTCCTCTAAGATATCAACTTCATTTTCTATCGTGATAGATGTTTCCGATTGTAGAGGGGATTATCTTTATTTAAGTTTAAATTGAAGGATCAGATGTATTTAATAGCACTCGTGTGTATCTTTAAGATAAATTTTTCCCGTCATTTTCAATGGGGGAATTCACTATAGTTTCAATAGTTCAGACTATCATGTGTGAGAGTTATGGGAATACAACTGCGATAATTTCGTTAAAGAGCCTATATTGTTTTAGCTGGCTACATTGCCAAAACCCTAGTTAGAGAAATGCGCATTGGAAGTAGTGAGGCTTTTATGATAAAGTGAAGCAAACAGAACAGTTGGGGTCGTAGGTCGTTGATAATTTGCGGCATCAAAAAACGGCTGATGTCACACGCTTTCCTGGAAATAAAGCAGATAACCCTTGAACGCATAGCTGTCGTATATATTTATTTACCCTACGCATCTTATTTCTTTCTTTAATAAATAAGTATGTTTTTGTATGAGCGAATGAGGAAAAGGTATCAATATCTATAAATTCTCTAAACATCAACATGCTGATTGTTGACATTCGTATAACTTCAGAAAAGCTTACATTTATTAAACCGGCAAATATATAAAAACTTCTATTTCTGACATACTATTATACCTACCGATGTGTGTATATCTTATGTAATTATCACCGATCTTTATGCATTTATATATTTATTCATAAAACGTCTATAAATCTTGTTGAAAAATTCATTTCAGCGAATTAAAAAAAATTAACCTTATGTTCCTCCCGATGAGGTTGAAATATGGATTGAAGGGACTCACTGAAAGGCTAATTAGCTAATGTATGTTGAATATTTTTTTTACTAAAGCTATACTTGGTTCAACTTTAGACAAATCAGAGACACTCCCACTTTTTCACTGGTCGCAAACCTCTTTTGTCTTGCGAAATCTAAAAGGAATAATAAGGTATAGTGAAATGTTACTTTGGACGATAAGGCCGTGCGCCAAAAAAATTCCCCAAGGAAGAACGGTCATGAGAAAGGTCTGACGACTTGGTGACTCGAACCCGGTCCTCCCGATTGCTGGTCGAGTGTCTTCATGCGTGACAAATGGTAGTTAAAAAAAATTGAGCAACTAAGCCAGAGAAACAAATCCAGTTAAGCTATCGTTTGCGGGAGGAAACAAATTTTTCGTTGAGTGGGGCCCATAAATGGTTCTTTGCATTTCCCATTGTTTAACGTTCGGCGCGCGAGCCGGACGGCGCGGCGCCGCGGCGAGCGTCACGCCTAGTCAATTTTTTTCTTTCTTTAATGAAATATTACCTTCATCAAATTATTTCTACTTTTAGAGGAGGGTTGTATGTACAACATATATAAAAACGAAGGCATAGGTACACCGCCAAAAATCGATTTGAAACTTTAAAGTTTTTATTAACTTTATTAAATTGTTTAAATTTTATAAAAACTTCCTACATTTATCTTTTCTAACACAAGACCTTTAAATTAAGCTATATTTTGTATTTTTAGTAAATATGGTCTCGGAAATATGGTCTCGAATGCGAAGGCAATTTTGTCAAATTTTAATATTTAAACTTTGCAATATTTCCATGGTGTCTTTCGGACTCCACCGCGATGGCCGAAGCTTTGAAGCGACGACGACGTAAACAATTGCGTAAATTATAAAACGGCTTGGAAGTTTTCATTTTGTTATTAAATCAAAGCGATTTGCCAAATTTGGTCAAAATCGGTTACCTCAAGGACCATCACCTTGCCGAATTGGAAAGGAATGATCCAATAATATTTGTACTATAGATGTCTTTAATTGGCAATGTCTGACAATAAATATTCTATTCTATTCTTGATATTGAACTTAAGTGGCCACGGTAGTTTAGTGGACAGAATATCTGCTCGGAAAGTGGTAGACCTGGGTTCGAGTTCCACTCAAATCACAATTTTACTTCTTGTAGAACATTAACAAAGGAGTTTATAAACACTTCCCTACTACACAAACACTTTTTTAACAAATTAATACTGACAGGACTAAGACACTGTTTTTATTAGAGGCACGAAAGAATTCAACACTTTCTTCATAATATTAAATATTAATGTAATTGATACCATTTGCCATTACTTCATGGAATGCTAATAAATTGACAATAGAAATGAACTTTGTTTATTTTAATAAATGATAAGTTTTGCCCTTCAGCCATCCTCACATTTGAGGATAGGTGCAAGCCTATTATCAATTTTCCTGATTATAAATTAAATACTCATCTCTTATCAAGTCAAAATACCAACCTAAGCCGTCACACTCTCTATTCACTGCTAGATTGGCATATTTTACTACTTCTTCATCCCACTCCGCTCCTACTGCATTGTTTTGCCTAAAAGTTCTGGAGTTTTCGAATGACACGTAAGAGTCCCAGCAGTCTTTTACCTTATGTCTCGGTTTCCAACAATTATGGAGTAAGAACAGAAAAATTGTGGCAACCCTGTGTTGTTTCTCCTTACTCTCTAAATCCCTCTGATGCCCTGGTAGCTGTAGCTTCAACTTGAGAGGACTTGACTTGTCTTTTTTCTAGAGCTATAAAGCCATAGTAGGATGGACCTCTCTCGAATGTTGCATAGCACACATTTATTTTATTTATTTTTATTTATTTCATATACCCCACAAACATCCATTTTCTGGACTTTTAACTGGTAGGTATTAACAACAACAATTACACAAGACCAGTCCCAGCTAGTCGGAATAATCCAACTAGCTGGGATTCGAACCCGGGACCATGGGGTTGGAGCTATTCTGTACAAGCATGCTAACCACTCGGCCACCACGGCTGGTAAACATCAGCAATTAGTCCTCATTTAATTTTCAAAATTGCCATGGGGATATGCCTAGGATCCACAATTATCAGCAGTTCTCATCTGCTTAACACTCATAAATTCATGCAGATGAGACCAGACAAATTCGTCCTCTCTCCACCTGAGCTCAAGTAATCTTCAAATCTCAAGACGCTTTATAAAATACAGAATTATTTGTAATGTGACTCCGTAAGATGATGGAATTGGGCTTCATAAAACTTCCTCCTGGGAAGGATTAGAGTGGCCAAAGACCCTTCAAGGAAAGGTTGGCACTTTCAATAATTTGAATGCCAAATCATGTCACCTTTTGGGGTTTGTTTTACTATCCATATTTCACATTTCTATATTTAGCAGTCACTAATATTCATAAATTATTATTTTCATCATGATTTCACCTAGTAATAAAGTCCGTGATTTTCAAGTGAACATCAAATGATTGTGAGATGATTCTAAATTACTTTGGAAGAAATTATTTGTTCAAATAATAAAGAAAACTCTACAAATTCCCATGATAGTTTAAATTCACTATCATTTTCTGTACCAGGATTGTAAAGCATAAATCTTAATTGTCCAAATGAAAAATTTATTAGAAAATCTTATACATGGTCATGGAAACATTACACATATTGGATATTGTTATAACTTGAAGAGGTTAATAAAATGTTCAGAATATATATAGTATCAATAACTAAAAGAAACATATTTGGTACACTTTTAATATATTTTCATTACAGTCAGTTATAAGAGGTGGAAGTGTAAAAAATAAAAAAATATTTACAATTACTGAATCAGATATGAGGGCAGATCGGAAAGAAACTCACAATAATTTTTTCTCCACTGGTATTGCAGCTGGAATGTTGAAATTTCACGACGATATAGTTTGAAGTGTGTGCTATAGAGGGTATTTTGTTTTCATGTGCAGCTCTAGCGAGAGAAGCCTGAAGTATGAAACAAACATGGCGCGCATGTTACTGTCGTCCACCTGTGAAGAGCAGCATGGCAGATTGGAAAGAAATGCACAATAATTTTTTTCCCAAAAAGTTTAATATGTACACTCCTGGCCAAAATTAACGCAGCACCTCCCTAGCTATCCTTACGGCTGGTGCTGCGTTAATTTTGGCCAGGACTGTACCAAAACCAAACAAATCTCAAATTAACTTACATCTTTGACCTACCAAGTAAGTTAATTTGTGATTTGTTTAATGTTGGTACAAATTAAACTTTTTGCGAAAAAAATGGTATTTGGTACAAATTAAACTTTTGGGAAAAATTTCCTATCTGCCCCGCTGCTCTTCACACATGGAGGACAGTAACATGCGCGCCATGTTTGTTTCATACTTCAGGCTTCTCTCACTAGAGCTGCACATGAAAACGAAATACCCTCTATAGTGCAAACTTCAAACAATATCGTCGTGAAATTTCAACATTCCAGCTGCAATACCAGGAGAGAAAAAAATTATTGTGCGTACCTTTCCGATCTGCCCTCGTATTTTAATAAATCAAGTTTTAGCAGAATATTATTCTTCTTCATAGCTATAAAGTAAGTTTTAACGTTAATGATATTGAACAATTTTAACTTTTGACTTATTTAACTTCATTAACTGATTGAATAGATGTTTTGAAATTTTTATGTAATTCTTATTCAAAGGTATTAGCTTTAAAATTAAGTATGGTTTTAGTAGGACTTAGTAGTCATCCCATGATAGGTCATGCTCACAAATGAATTTCAATTTTTCTTCACATTTGTAATCATTGAACCCCTGTTTATCAAATACAACACAGAACTGAGTTCCAGGTCCATTCGGTTGACCACTTAGCCACCTTGAAAAACCAGTTATATTCAGAGGGGTCCCTGTAAAATAGTAAAACATTAACATTAATAGATATCCTCAACTTTAAGTACATTTGTTAAGGTAAAATATAATATACGTGAATAGTTTAGAAGCTAACCAAAAATTGTTCTAAAATCACGATTCTTATTTGGATCATGAACACCAATCCATGCATCTTCATTTCTAAATGGTTTTGCTAGAGCAGCAGCTTCTTCCTCTGAATTAATTATTGCAAGATGTGCTCCTTCATTTTGGCATACATTAGATGCATTTACAAAATCTGTTTTAGTAGAATGAAACTTGTAATATCCAATTCCAGGAATTAATTCATATCCGAGTGATCTCTGAGGTGGAACTAGGAAAAAATTATCACAGTGGGTTAGTACATTAGTTAGTGTACCAAAGACTTCAAGTGTTTAGAATTAATGAATATGTGGAGGGTTAAAATTTGGAATTTGATTATCTTTCATCTCCCTTGAAATTAGTAAGAATGAATATTATGAATCAGCTAGGAAATCTAACAGATTTGTAAATGACCTTGATTAAAATAAAATAAAGTAAACTCATATCAATTTGTATCCAAAGGAAACTATTTTGGTACTAGCATCATTAATATTCTAGAAATATAAATAATAATCAATTAATATCATTCTAACCTGAAATGAATTTAATTTCAGATAATTAATCTGTGCTCAGATTGTGAGATCAGCACAACCAGTTTCGTAATGTTTATGATAGTTGATACTATTATTGATATTATTATGTTTAACAATCACACTCTACTAAGGTACCTATTTCACGAGCAAATTATTCAGTAAACAAAGAACATGAAATGATATTTTACATAGTAAAAAAAAATTTCCTTTAACCAAAGCCTAAAACCCTGATCACTGAAAAATTGCTATATGAATACAAGACATTAAAAATGATAGGATACATATCTAGAAAGTTGTTAAGATTAACGTAGCTTAAAATAAAATCTTACCCGTTAGAGTTCCCACTACATAATTTGTGCGTATTCCTTGCCTCTGAATTCTGGTATGAATTAAGTCTCCCTTCCAATTCTTAAGTGCAGGTCCATTGGTCTCCTTCAGGTGGAATTGCATTACTCGATGGTCTGTTTCATTCCTTCTAAATCTTATGGAAAACTGTATTGTGTCACCTCCTGGTTGATTATCTAAGAGAAAATCCGCAGAAATGCAATACAGCTGAAACAAAAGAAGAGTTGTTACAATTCCAAGATTGATTGGCGAAATTTCCATGTCTTCCAGCGATGATGGCTGTTGTTCATTCAGACAAGAAGATGGTATGTATGGGGGAATATCTCAGAGGCATGATATTTATATGAATATGATAGCTGGCAGTTGCATCAGCTAATTTATTTTTCCTCGTACTCATTTAAGAAATAAATTAATGATGAGGAAGTATGTGGGAGTCTGCTGACCCAATGGCCAAGACCTTCGATCCCAAATAAAAATATAATGGCTCATTAATCAAGTGATGACAGAATTATTGGTAAATGTAACTGGAGGATATTTTTGAGAGTGAGTTCAAAATGGATATTATTTTATGAATAATAATACATTTTCTACCTACTACATCACCTGTTTTGTGTAGTTATAGATAAATTACTTAATTATTCTCGTTGTTTAAAAAAATGTATAAATAGAAAGTTTGGTATTTGAGCACAAGTTTTTATTGAAGATGTTTCATCGTATGAACACTACGACTACTATGACATAAACATTTGCTTCTCTTTTTATGAACCTCTGATACACCTTTTGCATACAGTGAGTGCTGGTTTTGAAACTGCCCTTAATTAATCGTTTCTGCGTTACGTGCGCTCTGCTTGCATGAATTATTTGGAGAAAGTCGGAGAATGACGGATAGGTGGCACGCAAAGCACTAGTCGAGTCATAGAGGTATAGTCATAGTCATGAGTCATAGTCATAGAGTCATAGTCATGAGTCGAGTCCATAGAGGGAGTGTAGGAAAACGAGCTGACGGCTGTAAAGTAGGGGAAGGATAGACATGAGGTTACCCTCCGTCTATGAGGAGGTTCGGTAGCTGCTCAGGCTTTCGCACTGGTGGTTAAAGCCGAGGTTATGGAAGTACGGGAGCCTTTTGGACATGGCGACAAGTCATCTGGCAACGACTCGTGGAAAAAAGACTATCTCGCTGGTTGAGTCCCGATTTGGTGTAACAGCTTAGTAGGAAGAGGGCGACAAAAGGTGTGAAAAATGTATCAGAAATTGTCGTGGGATTGTAAATATTTTAAGAGGATTGTAAATGATTTAATAAATAAATGGACCTTATTAATCAATTTTTCAAGATAGAATGAGGTGCGTTGATGCGACACTTATTTAGCAAGTTTCATCTAACACAGACCCTGTCATACAAGTTATGGCGGCTCGCGGAGTATTAATGTAATATTAAATAAAACTAGAGAGGCCGAACCAATGATGAAGTAAAGATGAATGGAACACCTTTATACAAAAAATTATTGACGTCGATAACTTGTACTTGTAGATAAATCAATTTCCATAACTATACTCACATATTTACACTCGTTGAAGGAGTTCGTAGAAGATTTCATCAATTAGAAAATCGAGTCCACCTATTTACTCTGTAGGGATTTATGCTTGGTGTTTGATACCTGGAATAGAGGATGATGTAGCACAACTCAAAATAAAAACTTTGCTGCCATTTTGTCAGGATTCACCAATTATCGCAAAATTCTGGAGGAGTAAGTACAATCGAAACTATATTTAGCTTTTTTTACGCATTCAATCGCTTAATTCCTGGAATCCCTTTTATTCCCCTTTATCCATTCTGTAGATTCATTACTATAGGATAAAAAATAGAGACTCTTATCATCAGAAAATATTATTGAACGAAAGAAAACCGCAGAAGGAAATAAATATTAATCATAAAAGAGTGACAAAATGAAACGGAAAAGATATTGTAAAAAGGAGGGAAATAAATCACTTGATGGAGTTCGAACATGTGAGCCTCAAATGATTGCATTAAAAATGAAATAAAAATCAATTGATCGCATAGAAGAATCGCTCACAGAATCAGAAGCGCAAGAGTTAAATCGGCTAGCTCTTTCAAACAATACTGTCTTTCATTTACGGATTATTTCACCTATTACGACGTATTACGATTTCTATATCACACTGATACCTTTTCTAATTACCATAAGGCGTATCCATAGATATGGAATTCAAATGTTTGTTTGATTCATACGTCAGAAAAATATTTTCGAGTACCCTCTTTATAATTATTTCTACAATAGTAAATTTAAGAATCAATAGCATATTACTGATGATAAATAGTGAGCTTAATATAAGCATAATATAAAATGCACAATCTACCGAGTTTATCGGGCTCAGTCTCCATTGAACTAATTCCTGGAGAACATGCTGTTGAAGTTGTCATTTAGTATTAAGTTTTTAACTGCCCTTGCATACTTGTATCTGCATTACGTACGTTGTAAGTACATACAAAATGACATGGGGAGAAGAGTGTATTGACGGAGAGGTGACAGGGAAGGCACTACTTCAGCCACCCGATAGAATAAGCGTATGAAAAATATATTTGAGGACTCTAAGGTAGGGGAAGGAGAGGATGGACACGGGGTTGCCTTCTTCTTGGAGGGGTGGTAACTGCACTGGCTTGCCGAGGTTACGGAAGTACGGGAGCCTTTCGCACGTGAAAATGAGTCATCAGGCAACCTCGTTGACGTGGTTGCCTCAGTAGGATTGCTAAGTTGCTAACGGACAAATATATAATGAATGTATAATCTATGTGAAAGAAAAATCTCAAAAAATAAATGGATGAACTAATTAAATTACTTCGCCCTTCACTTGCTCGACCTTCATCTTAAACTCGCAAGATAAAACATATACTTAAAATTAAAATAAAATGAGATAGTCATAGTTAATTTTTGTATATGTGCTTAAGATGAACTAATTTTTGAAAGAACGGATCACTTGGATGATGATGGAACTTACTATAGGTGCCTATACAGGTGAATGCGTGGGTGAAACTGAATCTAACCCTAACCTCATCGAAAATGTGAAAAGAGACCTTGACAAGCTCAACGTGATTGTGTCTCAATTTAATAACAAAAGAAAAAGAAAAGTAAAAGATAATAAACCGGAACAGATCACTCGTTGGGAGTGTCAAAATACGCGATATCATGATTCCTATTTATAGCAAACGCGATTTTCGCGGCGAGTTGAAATAAACGGATTCCCGAGTGTATGGCGAGAACAAATGGACCTTATTAATCATTTTTTTCTAGATAGCATAAGGTACGCCGGTATTGTTAGTTATTTAAGTAGTTCTGTAATCGCACCACCTGCCTTGCGCCTTAGAGCAGCTCGTGGAGCATTAATGTAAATGTAAAAAAACTAGGTAGTTAGGCTGAACCTATGATGAAGTAAAGATGAATGAAACACTTTTCAATGAGAAATATTTCTGTCGTGGACCTATGGATGTGTATATTTATTTCCATAATAATTAATTTTGCCTTAATGAAGGATCAATAGACGATTTAATCATCTAAGATGTACTTATCCCCCAACTGAAGAATTAAAACTTGCAGGCGGGAGGGACTAAAATCGGGATAAAATCATGGAGCAAAAAGCGTGAAGTAGGTTGAAAGAGATGGGAGTGACGATTGAGACACGTATAAAAATGTAAATGACCAATATTCCACTCGTGTGTGGAATGAGAAAGAAGGAGCTTAGGGGAGGAGTGGAAGCGTAGTAGGATGGATGTATTTGAATTGACGATGTGAACAAAAGAGGTCAATGGTTTAGGGGTGACAAAAAGGCATGGGTGAAGGTGTTCAATCGATGGAAAAAGCATATGATACTGATCGCCAACCTATTTCATCTACCGCTCACCTTTAATTTTTTACTCAGAGAACAGGCGCATTTTCACCTCATTTAGATGAGATTTCCGCTCCTGCTACATTTCGGATTGCGCGCACAGCCATTATTATTATTCTTTTATAAAAATACTTGCAAATAGACCACAAGCCTGGCGGCAAGGTCGCATAAAAACAAAACAATAGCCAGCTGATACATATCGTTATTTACATTTACAAAGTCAAAATTGCCTTATCAACTCGTGAATTAAAAACGGGATTAATTTGCAGCAGGATAATTAAAAACATGATTTAATTTCATTATTTACACAAACTGGATTTAATCTAGGTTTTAAATTGTCGAGATATGTCATGAAAAGGCTCAACAACTTCCGAGGGTAAATCATAGATAGATTAGATAATAGATAATTATCCAGGCTTGAAAGAGTTTTACGCACACCGCTACGCAGGTACTGAATCTAAAACTAACTGGAGCAAGTTTCTCAAGGAAAGGGAATGGTAGATACCTTCTGTAGCTTATGGATTCCATGCTCGTTTACCACTAAGAGCCTTTGCATTCTTGCATCTTCGGAGAGAAATTATCTTGTAAGAGGATTTTCGGCGATCGGGGTTAGTGAATTTTGATAGGTTTAGATCGTTGATGGGCACCGAATTCTTTGAGGTCCTCCGTGAATGAAATGCAATTATCAGGTCTTCTTTCATAGTGAGAGTAGGCAAACTATGTGGAAATCGAAAAAAGTATCGAATATGTAAATTTATTCGACTTGGGTGAAATAAGTCGATTATATTGTGTAAAAGACCTTTCATGGCAGCAAGTGATCGATGAAGTGGGGCTAATTTTACGGGTGGAGGCGGAACTCATTACGATTTCCATTTCAAAATTAAGGGCCCAACCATTTCGACTTCACCGTGATTGGTGACATGAAATCACCAATCTACATATGAATCGCATTTCGTCATCGAATGCAAACCACGCCAATTTCAGTTCCTAATAAAGTGATGATAACTTAACAATTCATCTCATGAATTGGAAGCAATTTATTACTCGTCAAAAATTATCTGTAATAGCGGTCAAGTTAAAATTTTCATCGGTTGAATCACCATCGACGTTAGAAATCAACCAGAATCCAGAATCGAAATTCAAGGTTTTGCAATAATTTTCAACATGGGTGAATTCTAATTTAAAAAGTTGTTTTTCTCAAATCTATAGCTTATGATATTGCTACACAAGTTTGTACGTACCTACCCAATTTCATTCGATTTGGTATAGATAATGTGAGTACTTAAACTCATTTTATCTGACATTTTCTCCAGAATCTTTAGATAAATGAGGAAAAGTAATAATTATCCTTGTATGCCCACGATTTCGTTACACCAACATTCCTTATATGAGTATTAAGATGGTAAGTTGGAGCTGTTGTTTATTTATCTATTGACGACTTTATTAGACGAAAATTGATATTAGGGAGTTCCATATTCCATTTAACCCTTAAATAATACATAGATGTACACATTAAGTTATGAAAAATATTAAAAACAACTAACATATAAAATACTGAACCAGTTCAGTTCCAAATTGAGTATGGATCAGTTAGTTACACCAATTTTAAATGTAATAAACGAATCAACTAGAATTTTAGCAGTTTCAGGGAATCACTGAGTACCTTTGCAAGCCATGATGAAAATAATTATTAAAAATCCATATCAACTGTTGCCATTGAACCACAATCTTTACCAGTGTGAGAGTGTTCATTGTCAAAAAACACTGAACCAATCTATATAAAATTTTTATTTTCAAATAAATATATATTGCTGTTTTGGAGGAATTTTAGGAAGTTATTTTTTTCATTTTTATTATAAACAGGTAAAATTCCTGCCAAGAATTGTTTTTCACACAATATTTTTTTTCAAGCCTCCTCACGGTCATTGAAATATTATCAGAATTAGCGATTATGTAATTAATTAAATTTTCTGGGATCTATACAGCTCGAATTTTCAACTTGAGTTTGACGTAACAATTGACCGGGATACTTATTGATCATGATATCCTACTCCTGCATGTTAGTGCCTGCAATACATTATGCATGCATTACGAAAGCTTTTACGAAAAAATATTTGTGCTTGTGTCGTTAGGACATTGAAGGAGACGCATGTTGGCCGATAGCGTATTTATCCGACTAATATGTAACTTAGTATCGGTTAGAAGTCCGGGATCGGGGTGGGGATGAAGATAGTATTTCCTGCAGACCCTTCTCAGGTCTTACTGGCAGACCGATGGGGAGGACTTGCTCTCTTGTCGATACTTGCTAGGCTTCAAATACCCCATGGAGGGTACGAAATGTACCTCGGCTTCATGACCCGTCAAGATACGGGAGTGGAAGGCTCCTGAGGGGGAATCCAGAGTGCATCGCAATTTCGTGGGAAAGCGTTATTTGACTATTTTGCACATGATCCGACTGATCAGTGCAACCTACCAACAGTCCTACCGACAATTAAAATACAGAATAAGGAATAAATTTATATAGCGCGTCGGTGGTTTAATAGTCAGCATAGTTACCTTCCAAGCAGTCGATTCCCGGCCGATGCAAATTTTTTACTTATTTCTGATTCTAATTTCTTCTTACTACACATAGACGGGCTGCTTGTATGGCATTAGCATATCCGTAAAAGATAATATTTTACGTTCCGGATTGTCTTGTATGAATTTTACTTTTAATACGCATTAAAATACCATTGCTTAAGATCTCTATATGAAATTTTAGTAAAATGTGTACGCAGTTCAAACAAAGAAGAAGCTTACTCTTGGTATCATCGATTGATTTTCTCACTCCTGTATTAGATATCTCAGGATCTGGATCCATTTAGTCCAAACGCTTAAGAAATTATATAATTATTCATAGTAAACTTCGTGAATGATAGCAAATGACGTAAATGCAAAAATAATGTGGTGTATCTAAAGATATAGGCC
Organism: Sympetrum striolatum; assembly: GCA_947579665.1. Lineage (NCBI taxonomy): Eukaryota > Metazoa > Arthropoda > Insecta > Odonata > Libellulidae > Sympetrum > Sympetrum striolatum. Next base: position 38,372,909 of record OX388350.1, on the reverse strand, counting down.
ACACTTCAATAGCCTTTGGTCTCCTTCACAGATAGCTATTTTGCTGAGTTTTTGAGACTTAAATTAATGGAGAACTTTTAAATGCGAGTTCCTAGTTCGAAACAAACCGAGAGACAACCTGGCATCGTTGGTGTGCGGTTGAGGCTAGGAGGGGAGGGCGACCTGCCTTCGGTGGAGAAGTCCTCCGTTTTCGAGGACGGGGATAACACAAAGAAAAAGTACTTAATTGAAAGGTATTTCAGCATAAAAGCATTTCAGAAATTTGCAGAAGACAGGGATACGAAGTGAGATGCATTTTATGCATTAATAATAGAGTGCTAAGTGAAATCTAGTGGTAAGAATAGTATGCAAGTTAACCCTAGTAAATTACTTCACTTTTTGAAGAGTGAAAGTAAAGATGACTAGCGTAATTCTACGTCGCAGGGCCGCGATGGGCACTCTCTGTAAATTTAATAATCCGTACATTAGCTATTACTTCTGCAAACTGTATCTCTATGCAGGACTGTTACAGAAAAGGCAACTCATGTCAACCTACCTTTCAGGTATTATCGTATGAAAATATAAGGGAAACGATTCGACTAAAAAAGCCTCCAAAGTACATTAACAGGTCCATTAGTACCATTAATCGCAACATGTTTAGTGTAGTCTGCATTCCAATTTAAAAAAAGAAAGCGATAATCCGAGGATCAAAAAATATTGCATAACGCTTCCGTAGAACATCGAAAAGATCGTGAAGTGAGTAATGGCAATGTGATGGAAAACGCGTATGTAATACAACAATTTTTGAACCATCCAATATGCTCACTCTGGATATTGCGCTGTGCAGCAAGAGGTTTTGCAGCTCGTGTCGGATTATTACTCATTTTTCAACGTCGCATCAGCTGGGAAGCACTTCCTCGGATGGCCATTCGGCTACAAGTTCCTCAACTCCTATTTCATTGGAAATGACATAAAAGCATGTATCTTGCTCGGCAGTTCGGTCTCAAAAAGTAACGAATATAATAGAACCATTTTCTGTTTAAATGCTGCCAAAAGTAGAGCTTTTTGTGGACATATTTTTTTCATTTCTATTATAATATTTATAAATTTATTTATTCTTAAGGCCTAAGAATAAGCACTAGGCCATGCGATAGTCATTCTTGTAGGGGAGGGAAACTAAAATACCTTACCAGGTATTCACCCTGGTCAGGAGGAGAAGATCTGATTACCAACGGAAGCTTTCCAAAAAGTTCATCGATTCAGAACTTATAGACGAAATCAATCATATTTTGGCACCAGTAAAGAATGAATGCGATCTCGGAGAAGCATCGACAAAACTTTACAGGTAAATAATCACAAAAACAAAACTACTTTTGGTCGTTTTTTCCTCAGGTTATTAGAGAGTCTGTTAAGGTAGAGATTAAGTGATGATGGGTATTATACCCCCTGCCGTACGCCTCTTCCGGCTTGAAGGGTACATGTCGAAATCTTAAAATTCGAAATCCTCCAAAACCTCTTTTCACAGCAATAGTGTCGTTATACATACAAAAGACACAGGAAAGATTGGAGTTCTTGTTACATTCATAGCCATGATTTCCCAATTAATTTTTCCTTTATTCTAAACTTTTTCCTGCATATATTCCATAGCAGTTCGTTTCCGCTGGACAAACTACGTTACATTAAACCCTTTCCTTTAAACTAAATTTTTAAAGACACATATTTCTATTTGCAGGCGTAGAGTTCTCTGTGCACACAATTTTTTCAAAGTGCCTCGCTAATTCTCCAAGAGGCATTGGAGGCATGGAGTTTTAGTTTTCACCATGGGTTATCGGAGGCTTTCGAGAGGCAGCCAGCTGCGCGAATGGAATGTCATCACATCAGCTGACTTGCGAATGGCGTGCGCAAACGGCTCAGCTAAGGAAAGTAACCGCTACCACAAGCTAAAATAGCTCAATTTACTCCTTGCGTTATAATTTAGTTCGTATTAACTTAGACACAAACAGCATTATGCAACGAGAGCGTTTGTTGTGTTGAACAGTGCATTATCAATCGGAAAGCCCTTGAACAAAATCCGCCAAAGAAGTATTGTGTGACTCGAAGGAATTTTGTTATCTTAACTCACACTAAACCAAAATTCACGCATAACTCTTTGGTTTAGTGACTTGTGACTGTGTCTGTAAAGTAGTTTTTGCATCACTAAACTTCCACTTTTTCTCTTAGGCAAAGGAACTTAATCGATCATAGGATGTATATATTGACCGGTGGATGAATTGGAGGAATGTAAACATTGGAACTTCATTCTTGTAATTGCTTGTTATAACTCCTTCCAGTTTGGTTCCTCTGATTTTCCGGGTTGCTGAAGGACTATATTAGTTATAACCCACAACTCTAGGATAATATTGACTTGTGGCACTGTTTGTGAAATAATTAGCCGCAATGCGGATTTAACAACTTCTTATTAGATTAAGAGAACTTAATGCAACAAAATATGGCAACCTCGACCGGTGGATGAATTTAAGGCAAGTAAGCATCTACGCTTGTTCCTTGAAATCAGCTGTTCTCAAGAGTCTCCTTACGTTAACCGGATTGCCGAAGGAACAGACTGAACGCATGTTTCTTCAATGCATATTTCTATATTGGGTTAGTGAATCTTTCTTAATTTTTGGTGATATTCTTAAAGGCCCGTACATATTTCTGGACTAATGGAATTGATTAGTGTTATTTAGAGAGGGCAAGCTGATAATTGTATAGACTGATCGAATTTGAGTGAATGATATATTTATATTTATGTTCAAAATCTCACTATGAATTTCTTTCTGTCCAATTTCCTTTGTGTTTTTTAATAAGCAAAGAAGATAATTAGATCGTTTGGTGCTTGCAAGAATTTCTCTGCACCGATCTGCGGTATGCAAGCAGTTAATGCAAGTGTATACTCTTATGAAATTATGTATTCCTATGTTTTCAGTAGTTACGGAAATCGGTCGGCAATAGATGCGAAACGTAAAGCAACTCGTATATTGATTTAAATTTATCTACTTTATATTTTTCTCTGTTAATCACGAAATTAAGTAAATTTGGAGAAAAGCTTCACGCTTACGCAAAATTCTAAATATTCTTTGAACGAGTTAGATGTTCAAGCTGTATTTAAAGTTATAGTAATATTCATTATTTATTTAAGTTATTTAATATTATTACTTACTCTGAGAATTTATTCCCTCTCCTTCCACCATCTCCTCCTCTACCCCATCCGTAGAAGAAGCAAACACGTAAGTGGGAACCGTCGGACTGAAGGAAAAATATTTCATATCATATAATAGACATCTCTTTGCCTATCACCGTACTATCTTTAGCATATACTGAATTACTACTTCTAGTGGGACTAGACATGTGGGCATTTGTGCCCACATGTATAGTCCCACTATAATAATCCCCTTTGAAAAAACCGCTACTCAAACTCCATCCATCCCACATTGGGGAGAACTATAAAGTTATGGGATAATAGTCCGATGAATAATATTCCACAGCATACACTCTACGATTACAATGGTTATAAATGATACTTATGTGATAACACTAATGATACTTACCTAAGCAATCATAGTGTTTCGCTTATTAATTTGTTTTTAATATTTCATGCATGTAAAGGTCCTGAGTGACAATGTGGTGCGAAACCATACAGGGAGGTTGTAATGTATATTTATAATCTCATCCATTGGATTAAGACTAATTGGATCTTGTAATTTGCATAAATAATCGTTCATTATCATTAATCACGAACAAATTTAACGTTTATTTTTAGACAGGCTTTATTTTTTCAGTGAAGTATACCTAATAAAGATAGTGTTTTGGGAGTTCTTCGTGTCAGAAAACTTCAAAACAGAAACTTCTCTCGCAGGCCAATTGCGTGTCTTCGCGGTTGTTTTTTCGCTCCCCTTCTTGTGTGAGCGTTTTCCCGCACCGTGGGTTTTTCTCTGAAAGCCCAGGAGTTTTTTTCCCGCACCGCATTCTTTCATGGGGCTTATTTTTTACAATTGTTTACATTATTTATCATTTATAAAGGGTCTAATAATAATAATAATAATAATATGGACTCGTGTGCCATAGGTTCGCCACCGCTGTCCTATATCTTCCTTCCCACCCGTTTGAATTATGTCTCACCTTCCTTTATCCCATTCAGGTCGACGATCTATCAGCTGTTTTCTTCTCTAACCCATGAGTGCGACTGCCCTCGCTTGCCTTGCAATCCCTTCCGTTCTGTTTCACTCCATTTTATTTTTCAATGGAAGAGGTTTCCTCCCTCTCCCTCCCATTTGAGTCTCCCACCAAAATTCCCTCTTCTTTATCGCTTTTCTGTTTCCCTGATATACGGGAATAGACGGGAATTTCGTCCTTCTCGAGCCTCGATGTCAGCGTACTGAAAAAAGGTCTCCCTTATCTCTCTTTTCTTAACTCTCCACCCTCTTACTCACTCTGTTCCCCTTGACTTTTACTTTGATACGGATTTGAGTAACATTATTGCTTAATTTAAAGCTAATGATTGCGTAAGGGCTGAAGTAGGTTGTACAATGACATCGGTTGTACAGCAGGGGTGATGTAATAAAAAATTTTGTTAAAAGTTATGATGTCATGTAGTGTGAGCTGTGCGTGAGTGTTGTGAATTGGACGTATTTTATCTGTGTATAGTGATTGTGTGAACCTTTAATCAAGTACTTTGTTTTAACTTGTTTATTTACCCATTTTTCCTCCATATATTTGTTGTATTTATTCTATTCATTGCTTTTTTATTTATTGTACTTGTTTGAGAGTCCTGGGGGAGGGCAAAAGGGAGCCGTTCATCTCTCCAAGGATAAATAAAATAAACGATACAGATTCAGGGTTAATTTTGTGGTACTTATTAACTTTTTAAAAATTCATGGTAAACAAACTTTGACTAGTCTAGTAAAAGTTTTGTTTACCATGAATTTTCTTAAAAAATAAAATCCTAGTACATACATAATAAAAAATAATAAAAAATCGTTTTAGGTTTTTCATGACGATCTACCACAAATGGAAAGTTTATCGTTTTATTTTATGTATATGATATCATACCTGTGCAAAGTCGGAATTCCGAGTCTTGGGAAGTCTTTCCTAAGAGGTTCTGCGTTCCCACAGATTGAGCAAGTCAGTGTTTGATGATGACACCATATGGCGGCTCTCACACCACCAATATATTTGAGGCGACGGTTTCTGGAGGACCATTTTGACCGGCTCAATTCTTACAGAAAGAAAATTGTATTAAACTCATGCACTTAACTCGTGAATTACTCTCAGTAAACCAAATCTTTGAGTGCTGTTCGTGTATATTTTCATCTAATTTTACATTAAAATTCAAATACGTCTCAACTAATAGTAGGTTCACACTCTCGAACAAGATGAGCAAGCGATCGCTCGGCGTTGCACCGAAATTTTTCCAAAACCGGCATTTAAACGGAGGCTTTCTACCAGCGAAAGACAGAGCTTGACCCGTTGCAACCCCTCCCCATCCTCGGGCGATCGGGCGCAAGCTGGCTTGTCAGAGATTTGGATGATAGGTCAACTTGAGCCTAACCCCGCATTTACAAAGAGTTCATTCATTCAGTCATTTATATTTTATGATCTTGCCATAATTTTCTAGCTTAATTATCGCCAATTCCGTGCACAATTCAAATGCAATACTTAACGTTTTAACGGTAACTCTTACCCGTCGCAGGTTCAATGGTACGATAAAATATGAAAGTCCATGAAACTAAACGTTCGAAATCATCGTTAACATAATTCAGTAATGTAATAGTTTTCTAAAGCTCACTTGGTAATCATACGGTGGCGCAAACATTTTGGACAATTACATTACAAAATGGACATTAAGAACATAAACTAAAATTTACTAAAATATTTATGCGTGAAATAAAAAATTACTATGAATGATACTAATGCAAAAGTAAACGTAAAGAACAGGTTAAATAAAGAATTTTAAATAACCTCAGGAGTGAAGTGGGGAGATTCCATACATTCAATTTAGCATAAGGTGATCAATATGATTGAACAGAAGGAGGGGTATGCAGAAAATCCAATTAAACATGTGCATGCTATGGCTAATACGCTATGTATTCTCTCTTGACGGCAGAGATTTAGGGAATTAAATCGGACAATTGATATAATTGGTATTCTTTCTAGGTCACTATACCTCTTATATATGATACTAGCTGAAGTGCCCGTTGAATCTCAACGGGAAAATTTAAATTGATAAATACTATTGATACAGTTTTCATCGTAACACATGCATTACAATTTTTTATAGATAGCTAATGCCAGGCTATAATTATTTTCAAACCATTAAAACAAAGGAAATAAAGTATAATAATTAAGTATAGCAAAATATAAACTTGCTTTACCTTTATGATCAATGGAATTATAGTTGGAGATTTGTTACAGCTCTATTTACTCTCTGTTACAGCTCTATCGCCGTTTCACTCCACCACTGAATCTGGGAAATCTTTAAGATATTCACTAAATCCATTTTCGTCAATCGCTAAATATTTATCAATGTAAATTGATAAGTTGAAATACTTAATGCAGATGATTATATTAAAAACATCCGAAACTTACCAGTTTTTTACACGCAACCAGTTGTATTGATCGAGAGAAAGCAATTTCATCTAACAAACTACTATAAACCCATTTATCCCACGAAATATTCAGTAAACAATTACGTTGATATAAACAAAACTTGGTTGCTACAGACGCTTCCATAAAATTTAATATCTTTCTTAAATACTGGTGTTTTTATGTTTGTTCGCTCGATTCTTCACAGTATATCGTTCATAGCTGCAGTTACTAATATCTCCTTAAATTTCTTCCTCTTCATATAATCTAAATTTTATTCTTAACATTAATTTGATGTAGACATATTTTCTCAATGTGTTCTTACAGATAAATACATGAGCTGGGGACTCAACAATTGCCTTGATCGTCAGGGGGATATTCACTTACTTTTATTTATATATTTTCCTTCTTTCAGTGCTTTATTCAACTTCCTAGGACCATAATTTCTAATTCAAGTTTGCTAAAAGAATGAACCCTGCAACGAAAAAAATGAACTTTACGTGTATTTCTTATGAAAAGGTTTTGATCCGTCTGGGTTCGAACCGTGTACTTTAAGTAAATAAAAAGTAACCTATACTCTGAACGGGGTCGACTTTCAATAATGTAGAAAATTTCAAAGTTTTGCGACTCTCGGTTCTCAAGTTTTTAGCGAACATACACACACACCCACATTCTGATACCAACTCCATTAGTTGTCTTAATTCGAATTGTAAGCAGAGAGCACCAAGTGACGAATAATATATAATTGCTCTTATTATATACTCTCACTAAGCGAAATGGCTCGTAAAATAAATGGGATACGTGTAGTAAAATATGCTACGCTCGAATATTCCTCGGCGCTCCGAGGGCTCACTAGCAGCGCACTGGCACCGTGCTACTGCACATCGCTTGGGAAGCACTGGCATTAAAAGCGTTTCTAACCTCGCACTACGGGTGGCAAGCAAGTGTATTTTTGATAAGAAATATTCCTCTCCTTTGACAATATGATCTCCATCCCCTTGTTAGTGGTGTCAGGTTAGGGTTTGATTCGTGAATAAGAAGTGTCCTAGAATAGGGCTTATCCAATGAGTTATTTGTTGCTTGGATTTTACGTGGTTTAGTAAGAAATAGAATTCATAATAAAAATAACAATGTATTATTCCGTAACGTGGTTTACTGGGGAATAGAATTCAATATTCAACAAAATGAAATATTTTGTTGGTCGTGTACGATACATAAAATCGTTTTTGATTTTCTCAACGAAACTAAATGGTGTTAGTGGAATAACTACTTTGTTATTTAGTGGAATTATTACTTAGAACTTCAAAATCGATCGACCGTTTGATATTCTTTGGAACAAGGAAATTGAAAGTCATCGAAAGGGGCAATAGATCAAAAATTGAGAACCACAAGTGCACTGAAATAGTCGAAAGAAGGGATGTCCCGTCATGTCCCGTCGGCCTGTTATTTATGAGTACATTGAAGATCTCGAATATCCATCTCATATCATGGTTAACGAGCGGTATTTGACTATATGCTTTAGTGAAAGGACCGGGTCGTATCAAGCGAGGTAAATCCGTGAAGGGTGACCCCTCGATGAAGGAAACCATTTGGGAATAGACAGTTACCGAAATGTGTATCGTAATTCCTTCTTTTATGTATTTTATCAGAACTTGATACACGTAGCCAAATAGTAAAGCGAAACCTGTCTGCCTAGTAATGAATTCTCTCACCATAGCAGCACTTGGCCTTCGAGGCATAAATAGCTGCGGGACGAGAGGGCTCAACCTAGTTTGACCATTCTGCTACTGGATAATCAGGAGACTTGGATTCTTCGAGCGACCATTGGAGTGTTCTGACGGAAGGAGACTTGGAGACCTGACTTCCTTGCGAGAGTGCATATTTCTCACCGAGAGGAAGTTTAACTTTACGAAGTGTACGCGTCGAGCCTCAGTTGGGTTGTCTCCGCGGCTCTTGGACGGAGCAAGGTGCCGCTGCCCTTTGAGGTGGCGGGCCATCAATTATAATACATAGTGGTCTTTGTGAACGCAAGGACTACCACCGAGATGCCATCCGACATGGAAGAAGACCTCCTAGTCAGCGATTCAATTCTTCCAATTATTGAGATCGCTCCTCAATATCCTGATCCAGAGGCCGCAGCTAACAACGTCCTCGAGGGGTTGAACGTCCTACGTCAGCTAATGTCCCCTGAGAAATGGGCAGCCTTCTGCCAGGACAAGCTCCCTCAAGTAACGTCTGCAGCACCATCTCACAACTGCCCTCAACAGAAGAGAGCAGCGGAATCTATGGGCAACAACCACCAGGATGGCTTCACCACCGTCAAATCCAGAAGGAGATGCTTGATGCCGTGATGCACAATGCATGGTTGTTGACGAGGAAAACAGGGAAAAGTACAATCCAGTTAGAGTTCCGACGGGCAGTTGTGCAGACTTACCTGGAGAGATTCAAGAATACGCTGAAATCTGTAGGACAGACTTATGGACCTGCGTCCATAAGCAGTGAAACTGGAATGATGTATGTAAACTCATCATGAGATAATATTTTGACATACAACAGACTGCATGTGATTACTAACAGCGGGTTTTCTTTCCAGTGTTTTTGATGAAATAAGGTACGATGGGTATAACCACCTCGTGCAATCCGCCACCCAGAGGCGAAGGTGTGCCCATGAAAATTGTACAAGCAGAACACGAACGGAATACGGAAAATGTAATGTAGGGCTATGCATTGACTGTTTCACAAAATTCCACATTCTGCAGTAATACAATGAAGCCACAATGACAAACTGTTTATTTACTTTGACTATTTTTGACTTTGAGGATTTCTGTGAAATTTTAATAATTTTTTAAATCTTAGGGCAATAATTTGTTTAAACATATTCTTATAATTTTTATGATATTTCATGTTAAAAATGTAAAAATGAGCGGAAAAATACAAAATAATAAATAATTTGTAAATCTGTAAATTTCCAAAAATTCCTTAAACCTTCAATTTTATACCCCCAAGCGCCTAGCGGTACCATTGATTGATTGATGAGAAAAAACGTCTTTTGCACCCAAAAATTCGAAAAAATAATCAATAACACTGAATTTTAACGAAATTATTCAGTTTTTTGGCTCTATTTTTCCTTTTTTCGAGTTATTCTTAGCCCCATCATACTCGAGTAGAGACATTCAACGAAAAGTATAAGATTGATGAGAAATATTGTCTTTTGCTCCGGAAAAGTTCGAAAAAATCCTCAATAACTCAGAATTTCAGCGAAATGAAATTGTTTAGTTTTTTGGAAATATTTTGCCTTTTTTTGAGTAATTCATAGAACGTTTTTACTCAATTTGAGGAATTCAACGAGAAGTATTACGACAATGAACGAAAACAACTTCTTTTCAAAAAGGTTCGAAAAAATCATGAAAAACTCTGAATAAAGGGCGAAATTTTACAGTTTTTTGCGCTAATTCGCCTTTTTTTGAGTAATTCTTAGCCCGTTTTTACTCGATTAAGAAATTCAACGAGAAGTATGATAACGATGAAGGAAACGTCTTTTATTCCGAAAAAATCATCGAAAAAACAGAATTTAACGAAATGTTCAGGTATTTTGGCGCTAATTTGCCTTTATTTGAGTAACTCTAATCCAGATTTTACTCGATTTGAGGAATTTAAGTATTAAGAGGATGAACGAAAACATCTTTTTATCTGGAAAAGTTCGAAAAAATCATCATAAACTCAGATTTTCAACGGAATTTTTCTGATCTTTGGCGCTATTTTGCCTTTTTTCTGGTAATTCATAGTCCGTTAATACTCGATTTGAGGAATTCAACGAGAAGTATTGAAATAATGAACGAAAACATATTTAAAAAAAAAAATCGAAAAAATCATCAATAACACTGAATTTGAGCGAAATTTTTCAGTTTTTTAGAAATATTTTCCCATTCTTTGAGTAATTCATAGCCCATTCTTACTCAATTTAAGGAATTCAATGAGAAGTATGAAAGCGATGAACGAAAACAACTCCTTCTCAAAAGAGTTTGAAAAAATCATTAATAACTAAGAAATGATGAGAAATTTCTCAGTTTTTTCGCGCTTTTTTGCCTTTTTCCGAATAATTCTTAGCCCCATTATACTAGATAAGAGGAATTCAACGGAAAGTATAAGATTGATGAGAAAAAACGTCTTTTGCTCCGGAAAAGTTCGAAAAAATCATCAATAACTCAGAATTTTAGCGAAATAAAATTTTCAGTTTTTTGGAAATATTTTGCCTTTTTTTGAGTAATTCATAGCACGTTTTTACTCAATTTTAGGAATTCAACGAGAAGTATTACGACAATGAACGAATACAGCTTCTTTTCAAAAACGTTCGAAAAAATCATGAAAAATCTCCTTTTTTCCGGAAAAGTTCGAAAAAATCAACAATTACACAGAATTTTAGCTATATTTTTTAGTTTTTTCCCGCTATTTTTCCTTTATTTTGAGTAATTCGAAGCACGTTTATATTTTATTCAACGAGATGTATCTATTTAATGAACAATAACTTCTTCTTCTCTAGAAAAGTTCGAAACAATCATAAAAAATTAAGAATTTTAGTGCAATTTTTCAATTTTTTCCCGCTATTCTGCCTTTTTTCGAGTAATTTTTAGCCCCCTTATGCTCGATTTCAAGAATTCAACGAGAAGTATGATGAAGATGAAAGAAAACGTCCTTTTCTCCGGAAAAAAACGAAAAAATCATCAATAACACTTAATTTTTAACGAAATTTTTCAGGATTTTGACGCTATTTTGCCTTTGTTCGTGTAATTCTCAGCCCGTTTATACTCGATTAGAGGAATTCATCGATAAGTAAGTAAAGAGATGAAAGAAAACGTTCTTTTCTCCGGAATAGTTCGAAAGAATCATCAATAACACTGAATTTTATAGACATTTTTCAGTTTTTCTATTTTTTTTCGTGTAATTCGAAGCACGTTTTTATTATTTTCATCGAAAAGTATCTACTTAATGAACAATAACTTCTTTTTCTCTAGAAAAGATCGAAAGAATCATATATAATCAAAAATTTTAGTGAAAATTTCCTATTTTTTTGCGTTATTTTGCCTTTTTTTTAGTAATTCGTAGCCCGTTTATACTCGATTTGAGGAATTCAACTAGAAGTATTAAGAGGATGAACGAAAACGTCCTTTTATCTGGAAAAAATCGAAAAAATCAACATAAACTCAGATTTTTAACGGAATTTTTCTAATCTTTGGCGCTATTTTGAATTTTTTCTGGTAATTCTTAGCCCGTTAATGCTCGATTTGTGGAATTCAACAAGAAGTATTAAAGTAATGAACGAATAGAACTTTTTCTCGGCTAAAGTTCGAAAAAATCATCAATAATCATAAATTTTAGTGAAATTTTTCAGGTGTTTCCCGCTATTTTGCCTTTTTTCGAGTAATTGCTAACCCCTTTATACTCGATTTCAGGATTTCATCGAGAAGTATTAATAAGATAAAAGAAAACGTCTTTTTCTCCGGAAAAATTCGAATAAATCAACAATACTGAATTTTAACGAAATTATTCAGTTTTTTGCGCTATTATCCTTTTTTCGAGTAATTCGTAGCCCGTTTATACTCGATTTGAGGTATGACTCTAGAAGTATAAATTTGATGAAAGAAATCGTCTTTTTCTCTTGAAACGTTCGAACAAATCATCAAAAACTCAGAATTTAAACGAAAGTTCTTAGTTTTTTGGCTCTATTTTTCCTTTTTTAAAATAATTCATAGCACGTTTATACTCGATTGGAGGAATTCAACGTGAAATATTAAAAAGATATAAGAAAACGTCTATAGCGTAATGTTTCAGTTTTTTCGCTTTAGTTAAACGAAAACTAATTTTTCTCCGAATAAGGTCGAAAATATCAATAATAACTCAGAATTTTAGCGAAATTTTCTTTTTTTTGGCGATATTTTACCTTTTTTTGAGTAATTCATTGCTCGATTTTATTCGATTTGAGGAATTCAACAAAAAGTATTAAATTGCTGAACGAAAACTTCTTTTATCCGGAAAAGTTCAAAAAATCATCAATAACTAAGTATTTTAGCGAAATTTTTCAGTTTGTTTGCGCTATTTTGCCTTTTTTCGAGTAATTGTTAGCCCATTTATACTCGATTTGAGGAATTCAACGAGAAGTATTAATAAGATTTAAAAAAATGTCTTTTTCTCCGAAAACATTCGAAAAAATTGTCAAAAACGCAAAATTTTAGCGAAATTTTTCATTTTGTTTGGCGCTATTTTACCTTTTTTCGAGTGACTCTTAGCCCGATTTTACTCCATTTGAGGAATTTAACGAGAAGTATCAATTAAATGAACTATAACTTCGTTTTCTCTAGAAAAGCTCGAAAAAATCATCAATAACTAAGTAATATAGCGGAATGTTTCAGTTTTTTGGTGCTTTTTGCATTTATTCGAGTAATTCTTAGCCCCTTTTTACTCAATTTGAGTAATTCAACAAAAAGTATTAATTTGATGAACGCAAAATTCTCTCTCTCCAGATAAGTTCGCAAAAATCATCAATAACTCAGAATTTTAGCGAAATTTTTCAGTCTTTTAACGGCGCTGTTTTGCCTTTTTTTTAGTAATTCTAATTCCGTTTATGCTCGATTTGAGAAATTCAACGAGAAATATGAAAATTGATGAACGAAAACTTCTTTTTCTAAGGATATATTCGAAAAAATCATCAATAACACGGTATTTTATAATGAAATTTTTCAGTGTTTTGGCACTATTTTGCGTTTTTTTTAGTAATCCAAATCCAGTTTGTACTCGATTTGAGGATTTGTTCGAGACGTATAAGGGGGATGAACGAAAACAACTTTTTTATTCTGTTTTTTGGCGCTATTTTGATTTTGTTGGAGTAATTCTTATCCCGTTTATACTAGATTTGAGGAATTCAACTAGAAGTATTATAAAGATGAAAAAAAAAGTCTTTTTATCCGGAAAAGTTCGAAAAAATAAGCAAAAACTCATTAGTTAAACGAAATTTTTCAGTTTTTTTTGGGGGTATTTTGCCTTTTTTTGAGAAATTATTAGCCAGTTTATACCAAATTTGAGGAATTCAACGAGAAGTATTAAATCGATGAACGAAAACACTTTCTTCCCCGGAAAAGATAGAAGAAATCTTTAACACCTCAGAATTTAAAGGAAATTTCTCAGTTTTTTGGCTCTATTTTTCCTTTTTTCGAATAATTCATAGCACGTTTATACTCGATTGGAGGAATTCAACGTAAAATATTAAAAAGATAAAAGAAAACGTCTATATATCCGGAAAAGTTCGAAAAAATCATAAAAACTAAGTATTTTGGCGAAAGTTTTCAGTTTTTTGGCGCTAATTTGCCTTTTTTTTAGTAATTCCTAGCCTGATTATGCTCGATTTCGGAAATTGAACGAGAAGTATTAATATGATGAACAAAAACTAATTTTTCTCCGGAAAAGGTCGAAAAAATCAATAATAACTCAGAATTTTAGCGAATTTTTCTGTTTTTTGGCGCTATTTTACCCTTTTTTGAGTAATTAATTGCTCGAATTTATTCGATTTGAAGAATTCAACAAAAAGTATTATATTGCTGAACGAAAACTTCTTTTATCCGGAAAAGATAAAAAAAATCATCAATAACTAAGTATTTTAGCGAAATTTTTCACTTTGTTCGCGCTATTTTGCCTATTTTCGAGTAATTTTCAGCCCATTTATACTCGATTTGAGAAATTCAACGAGAAGTATTAAAAAGATTTTAAGAAATGTCTTATTCTCCGAAAACATCCGATAAAATTGTCAATAACGCAAAATTTTAGCGATATTTTTCATTTTGTTTGGCGCTATTTTTCATTTATTCGAGTAATTCTTAGCCCGTTTTTACTCGATTTGAGGAATTCAACGAGAAATATAAAGAGGATGAACGAAAACGTCTTTATATCTGGAAAAGTTCGAAAAATTCATCGTAAACTCAGAAATTTAACAACATTTTTATGCGCGAATTAGTGCGAACGGTTTGCTCGGGCTATTTTGCCTTTTTTCGAGGATTTATTAGCCCATTTTTTCTCGATTTAAGGAATTCAACGAGAAGTTTTAAAAAGATTTTAAAAAACTTCTTTTTTTCGAAAACGTTCGAAAAAATTGTCAATAACGCAAAATTTTAGCGAAATTTTTCATTTTGTTTGGCGCTATTTTCCTTTTTTCGACTAACTCTAAGACCGATTTTACTCGATTTGAGGAATTTAGCGAGAAGTATCAATTAAATGAACAATAACTTTGTTTTCTCTAGAAAAGCTCGAAAAAATCATCATTAACTCAGAATTTTAGCGAAATTTTTCTGTCTTTTCGCGCTATTTTGCCTTTTTTTTAGTAATTCTTATCCCGTTTATACTTGATTTGAGGAATTCAACGAGAAATTTGAAAATTGATGAACGAAAACTTCTATTTATATGGAAATATTCGAAATTATCATCAATAACACTGAATTTTAGCGAAATTTTTCAGTTTTTTCCTGCTATTTTTCCTTTTTTTGAGTAATTCGTGTCACGTTTATATTATATTCAACGAGAATTGTAGTGATATTTTTCAGTTTTTTCCCGCTATTATGCCTTTTTTCGAGTAATTTTTAGCCCCTTTATTCTCGATTTGAGGAATACAACTAGAAGTTTTATAAAGATGAACGAAAACACTTTCTTCCCCGAAAAAATTCGAAGAAATATCATATCTCAGAATCTAAATATCAAAAACTCAGAATTTCAGAGAAATTTCTTAGGATTTTGATTATATTATGCCTTTTTTTGAATAATTCCTAGCCCGTTTATACTCGATTTGAGGAATTCAGCGAGAAATATAAAGAGGATGAACGAAAACGTCTTTTTATCCGGAAAAGTTCGAAAAAATCATCATAAACTCAGATTTTTAACAGAATTTTTCTGATCTTTGGCACTATTTTGCCTTTTTTCTGGTAATTCTTAGCCCGTTAACACTCGATTTGAGGAATTTAACGAGAAGTATTAAATTAATGAACGAAAATATCTTTTTCTAAGAAATAATCATCAATAACACTGAATTTAGCGAAATTTTTCAGTTTTTTTAGAAATATGTTCCATTTCTTTGAGTAATTCATAGCCCAATTTTACTCAATTTGAGGAAATCAATGAGAGGAGTTAATTAGATGGACGAAAACCTGTTTTTCTCCAGATAAGTTCGATAAAATCATCAATAACTCAGAATTTTAGCGAAATTTTGCCTTTTCTTTAGTAATTCTAATCCCGTTTATACTCGATTTGAGGAACTCAACGAGAAATATGAAAATTGATGAACAAAAACTTTTTTTTCTAAGGAAATATTCGAAAAAATCATCAATAACATGGTATTTTAGCGAAATTTTTCAGTTTTTTGGCACTATTTTGCCTTTTTTTGAGTAATCCAAATCCCGTTTGTACTCGATTTGAGGATTTGTTCGAGACGTATTATGGGGATGAACGAAAACAACTTTTTTATTCTGTTTTTTGGCGCTATTTTGCCTTTGTTGGAGTAATTCTTATCCCGTTTATACTAGATTTGAGGAATTCAACTAGAAGTATTATAAAGATGAAAAAAAAAGTCTTTTTATCCGGAAAAGTTCGAAAAAATAAGCAAAAACTCATTAGTTAAACGAAATTTTTCAGTTTTTTTTGGGGGTATTTTGCCTTCGTTGGAGTAATTCTTATCCCGTTTATACTAGATTTGAGGAACTCAACGAAAAGTATTAAAAAGATTTTAAAAAATGTCTTTTTTCCGAAAACGTGCGAAAAAATTGTCAATAACGCAAAATTTTAGGGTTATTTTTCATTTTTTTGGCGCTATCTTACCTTATTTCGAGTAACTCTTAGCCCGATTTAACTTGATTTGAAAAATTTAACGAGTATTATCATTTTAATGAATAATTACTTCGTTTTCTCTAGAAAAGCTCGAAAAAATCATCAATAACTCAGAATTTAGTCTTTTCGCGCTATTTTGCCTTTTTTTTGTAATTCTAATCCCGTTTATACTTGATTTGAGGAATTCAACGAGAAATATGAAAATTGATGAACGAAAACTTCTATTTCTATGGAAATATTTGAAATTATCATCAATAACACTGAATTTTAGCGAAATTTTTCAGGTTTTTCCCGCTATTTTTCCTTTTTTTGTGTAATTCGTGGCACGTTTATATAATACTCAACGAGAATTTTAGTGAAATTTTCAGTTTTTTCCCGCTATTTTGCCTTTTTTCGAGTAATTTTTAGCCCCTTTTATTCTCGATTTGTGGAATTCAACGAGAAGTATTATAAAGATGAAAGAAAACGTAATTTTCTCCGGAAAGAATTGAAAAAATCATCAAAAACTCAGAATTAAGGGCAAAGTTTTTCAGTTTTTTCGCGCTATTTTACCATTTTTCGAGTAATTCTTCGCCTGCTTTTACTCGATTAGTGAAATTCAACGAGAAGTAATTAATTGCTGAACAAAAACTTTTTTTATCCGGAAAAAATCAAAAATATCATCAAAAACTAAGTATTTTGGCGAACGTTTTCTGTTTTTTGGCGCTAATTTGCCTTTTTTTTATTAATTCCTAGCCTGATTATGCTCGATTTCAGAAAGTTGAACTAGAAGTACTAATATGATGAACGAAAACTACTTTTTCTCCGGAAAAGGTCGAAAAAATCAATAATAACTCAGAAATTTAGCGAATTTTCTGTGTTTTAGAAAGATTTTCCCATTTTTTGAGTAATTCATAGTCCATTTTTACTCAATTTGAGGAATTCAATGAGATGTATTAAAGTGATGAACGAAAACAACTCAAGTTTGAAAAAATCAATAATAACTCAGAATTTGAGCGAAATTTTCTGTTTTTTAGCTCTAATTTGCCTTTTTTGAGTAATTCATTGCTCGATTTTATTCGATTTGAGGAATTCAACAAAAAGTATTAAATTGCTGATCAAAAACTCAGAATTTTAGCAAAATTTTTCTGTTTTTTGGCTCTATTTTGTCTATTATTGAGTAATTCATAACCTATTTTTACTCGATTTGAGGAATTGAACAAAAAGTATTTAATTTATGAACAGAAAGTGTGTTTTCTACGGAAAAATTGGAAAAAATCATCAATAACACTGAATGTTAACGAAATTTTTCAGTTTTTGGCACTATTTTGCCTTTTTTCGGGTTATTCTTATCCCGTTTATAATCAATTTGAGAATTTCAACGAGTAGTATTAAGAAAGTTAAAAAAAAAAGTCTTTTTCTCCGGAAAAGTTCGAAAAAATCATCATCAAAATCAAATCATCAAATCATCAAAAACTAAGAATTTTAACGAAATTTTCATTAAAAATCATAAAAAACTAAGTATTTTAGCAAAATTTTCAGTTCTTTGGCGCAATTTTGCCTTTTTTTGAATAATTCTTAAACCTTTTACACTAGATTTGAGGAATTCAACGAGAAGTATTAAACTAATGTAAAAAACTTCAATAACTCTGAATTTTAGCGAACTTTTTCAGTTTTTTCGCGCTATTTTGCCTTTTTTTGAGTTATTCCTAGCCTGTTTATGCTCCATTTGAGGAATTGAACGAATGGTATTATAATTATGAACAAAGATAACTGCTACTCCGAAAAGTTTCGAAAAAATCATCAATAACTCAGAATTTAAGCGAAATCATGGCGGAAATGTTTCATGGCGTTATTTTTCCTTTTTACGTGCATTTCTTAGCCTTTTTATTCTCGATATGAGGAATTCAACGAGAAATATTAAAAGGATGAACAAAAACATCTTTTTCTCCGGAAATTTCGAAAAAATCATCAATAACTAAGTATTTTAACAAAATCTTTCAGTTTTTTGGATTTATTTTGCCTTCTTTCGAGTATAGCTTGGCCCGTTTATACTCGATTGGTAGGAATTCAACGGGAAAAATTAAAATGATGAAGGAAACGTCTTCTTCTACGGTAAAGTTTGAAAAATTAATAATAATAATACTAATAATAATAACTCTTTATTTGGCGAGATTAGTCCCATTACGGCCTCTTTTACACTTAACCATAAGGATAACTAATGTTAAATACAAAGAAAAAGGTAATAAAAACAATACAAATAAATATATATACATATCATGAAAATAAAAAGAAAAGGTAAAAAAAATAATAGAATTCTGGCGTGGGGAAAAACATCTTGGCTGAAGGCTTTCGTAGAAAAACCCACCTAGCCGGTAAACACTCACACAAGAAGGGGAGCGAAAAGAACCCACGTAAACACAGATGAAAATAAATACAAGCAGGTATTTCACTATTTGCATAATTGCTGACCAATATTGTTGTGTAAATTTCTTGGTGGTTGACCACGGATGTCATTTACCTGAAAAGACAGAAGAAGAAGAGTAGGCGGATAATAAAGTGCTTTCAGAAACGCGATTTAAATAATTGAGGCCTTAAAGATTGAGATTGGTAAGCTAATATAATGTAGTTAATAATCCAAAATTAAATATTATATAATAGTTATAATGGTAAGGATATTTAAAGTTATATTGATCGATAAAGCATAATTTACCTGCCTTACAATCATCCATAACACTGAATTTAAACAAAACTTTTCAGTTTTTTGGCGCTATTTTGCCTTTTTTCGAGTAATTCTTAGTCCCTTTATACTCAATTAGAGGAATTCATTGAAAAGTATTAATATGATGAACGAAAACGTCTTGTTCCCCAGAAAACAGTTAAATAAAATCATCAATTGTTAAGTATCTTAGCGAAATTTTTCAGGTTTTTGGCGCTATTTTGCCTTTTTTCAAGTAATTCCTAGCCCATTCTTACTCGATTTGAGGAATTCAACAAAAAGTATTAAATTGATAACCGGAAAAGTTCGAAAAAATCATCAATAACTCAGAAATTTAGCGAACTTTATCAGTTTTTTGGCTCTATTTTGCCTTTTTTCGTATTATTCTTAGCCCGTTCATACTCGATTTGCGGAATTCTACGAGAAATATTAAATTGATGAACGAAAACGTCTTTAGTCCGAAAAAGTTCAAAAGAATCATCAATAACTCAGAATTTCAGCGAAATGAAATTGTTTAGATTTTCGGAAATATATTGCCTTTTCTTGAGTAATTAATAGAACGTTTTTACTCAATTTGAGCAATTCAACGAGAAGTATTACGACAATGAACAAAAACAACTTCTTTTCAAAAAGGTTGGAAAAAATCATGAAAAACTCAGAATTAAGGGCAAAATTTTACAGTTTTTTTGCGCTAATTCGCCTGTTTTTGAGTAATTCATAGCCCGTTTTTACTCGATTAAGAAATTCAACGAGAAGTATGAAAACGATGAAGGAAACATCTTTTTTTCCGAAAACGTTCGAAAAAATCATCCAAAACTCAGAATTTAGTGAAATGTTCAGGTTTTTTGGCGCTATTTTGCCTTTATATTAGTAACTCTAATCCCGTTTTACTCGATTTGAGGAATTTAACGAGAAGTATCAATTTAATGAACAATAACTTCTTTTTCTCTAGAAAAGCTCATAAAAAACATCAATAACTAAGTATTTTAGCGAAATTTTACAGTTTTTTAGAAATATTTTCCCATTCTTTGAGTAATTCATAGCCCATATTTACTCAATTTGAGGAATTCAATGAGAAGTATTAAAGCGATGAACGAAAACAACTCCTTCTCAAAAGTTTGAAAAAATCATCAATAACTCAGATATGATGAAAAATTTCTCAGTTTTTGGGCTCTGTTTTGCATTTATTCTTAGCCCGTTTTTACTTAATTTGAGGAATTCAACAAAAAGTATTAATTTGATGAACAAAAACTTCCTTCTCTCCAGACAAGTTCGAAAAAATCATCAATAACTCAGAATTTTAGCGAAATTTTTCAGTTTTTTGGTGCTATTTTGCATTTATTCGAGTAATTCTTTGCCCGTTTTTACTCGATTTTAGGAATTCAACAAGAAGTATTAAGGCGGTGAACGAAAACACTTTCTTCCCCGAAAACATTCGAAGAAATTATCAAAAACTCAGAATTTAAGAGAAATTTCTTAGGATTTTGACTATGTTATGCCTTTTTTTGAATAATTCTTAGCCCGTTTACACTCGATTTGAGGAATTCAACGAGAAATATAAAGAGGATGAACGAAAACGTATTTTTATCCGGAAAAGTTCGAAAAAATCATCATAAACTTAGATTTTTAACAGAATTTTTCTGATCTTTGGCGCTATTTTGCCATTTTTCTGGTAATTCTTAGCCTGTTAACACTCGATTGGAAGAATTCAACGAGAAGTATTAAATTAATGAACGAAAACATCTTTTTCTAAGAAAAATCACACTAACACTGAATTTAGCAATATGTTTCAGTTTTTTAGAAATATTTTCCCATTCTTTGAGTAATTCAGAGCCCATTCTTACTCAATTTGAGGAATTCAATGAGTAGAATTAATTTGATGAACAAAAACTTCTTTCTCTCCAGATAAATTCGAAAAAATCATCAATAACTCAGAATTTTAGCGATATTTTTCAGTCTTTTCGCGCTATTTTGCCTTTTCATTAGTAATTCTAATCCCGTTTATACTCGATTTGAGGAATTCAACGAGATATATGAAAATTGATGAACGAAAACGTCTTTTTCTAAGGACATATTCGAAAAAATCATCAATAAAACTAAATTTTAGCGAAATTTTTCAGTTTTTTGTGACGTATTAGGGGGATGAACAAAAACAACTTTTTTATTCTGTTCTTTTTTGGCGCTATTTTGCCTTTGTTGGAGTAATTCTTATCCCGTTAATACTCGATTGGAGGAATTCAACTAGAAGTATTATAAAGATGAAATAAAACGTCTTTTTTTTCCGGAAAAGTTCGAACAAATCATCAAATCATCAATAACTCTGAATTATAAATATTCGAAAAAATCATCAATAACACTGAATCTTAGCGAACCTTTTCATTTCTTTGGCACAATTTTGCCTTTTTTCGAGTAATTCGTAGCCTGTTTGTACTCGATTTGAGGAATGCAACTATAAGTATTAAATTGATGAAAGAAATCGTCTTTTTCTCTTGAAAAGTTCGAAAAAATCATCAAAAACTCTGTAATTTAACGAACTTTTTCATTTCTTTGGAACTATTTTGCCTTTTTTCGAGTAATTCGTAGAGAACTTTTTCAGTTCTTTTGGGGGTATTTTGCCTTTTTTTGAGTAATTATTAGCCATTTTATACTCAATTTGAAGAATTCAACGAGAAGTAGTAAATCGATGAACGAAAACACTTTCTTCCCCGAAAAAGATGGGAGAAATCTTTAATAACTCAGAATTTAAACGAAATTTCTCAGTTTTTTGGCTCTATTTTTCCTTTTTTCGAATAACTGATAGCACGTTTATACTCGATTGGAGGAATTCAACGTAAAATATTAAAAAGATAAATGAAAACGTCTATATCACCGGAAAAGTTCGAAAAAATCATCAAAAACTAAGTATTTTGGCGAAAGTTTTCAGTTTTTTGGCGCTAATTTGCCTTTTTTTAGTAATTCCTAGCCTGATTATGCTCGATTTCAGAAATTGAACGAAAAATATTAATATGATTAACGAAAACTAATTTTTTTCCGGAAAAAGTCGAAAAAATCAATAATAACTCAGAATTTTAGCGAAATTTTCTGTTTTTTGGCGATATTTTACCTTAGTTTGAGTAATTCATTGCTCGATTTTATTCGATTTGAGGAATTCAGCAAAAAGTATGAAATTGCTGAACGAAAACTTCTTTTTTCCAGAAAAGGTCAAAAAATTCATCAATAACTAAGTATTTTAATCGAAAGTTTTACTTTGTTCGCGTTATTTTGCCTTTTTTCGAGTAATTCTTAGCCCATTTATACTCGATTTGAGGAATTCAACGAGAAGCATTAAAAAGATTTTTAAAAATGTCTTTTTATTTGAAAACGTTCAAAAAATTTTCAATAACGCAAAATTTTAACGAAATTTTTCATTTTTTTTGCACTATTTTACCTTTTTTCGAGTAACTCTTAGCCCGATTTATCTTGATTTGAGGAATTTAACGAGTATTATCATTTTATTGAACAATTTCTTCGGTTTCTCTAGAAAAGCTCGAAAAAATCATCAATAACTAAGTATTTTTGGGAAATGTTTCAATTTTTTGGTGCTATTTTGCATTTATTCGAGTAATTCTTAGCCCGTTTTTATTCTATTTGAGGAATTCAACAAAAATTATTAATTTGATGAACGAAAACTTCTTTTTCTAAGAAAAAATTCAAAAAAATCTTCAAAAACACTGAATTTTGCGATATTTTTCAGTTTTTTCCCGCTATATTTCCTTTTTTTTAATAATTCGTAGCCCGTTTATATCATATTCTACGAGAAGTATCTATTTAATGAACAATAAATTCTTTTTCTCTAGGAAAGTTCGAAAAAATCATAAGTAATTAGGAATTTTAGTGCAATTTTTCAATTTTTTCTGGCTATTCTGCCTTTTTTCGAGTAATTCTCAGCCCGTTTATACTCGATAAGAAGAATTCAACGAGTAGTATAAAAAATATGAAAGAAAACGTCTTTTCTCCGGAATAGTTTGAATGAATCATCAATAACACTGAATTTTAGCGTAATTTTTCAGGTTTTTCCCCCTATTTTTCCTTTTTTTGAGTTATTCGTGGAACTTTTATATAATATTCAACGAGAATTTCAGTGAAATTTTTCAGTTTTTTCCCGCTATTTTGCCTTTTTTCGAGTAATTTTTAGCCCCTTTTATTCTCGATTAGAGGAATTCAACGAGAAGTATTATAAAGATGAATGAAAACACATTCTTCCCCGAAAAAGATAGAAGAAATCTTTAGTAACTCAGAATTTAAACGAAATTTCTCAGATAAGGAAAGGGTAAAGGTGACTTTGCACATAAGGGCGTGCACCAAGGAAAATTCCCAAGGAAAAATGGACTTGAAAAAAGTCTGACAGGGCCGGGAATCGAACCCGGGATCTTCCTCTAACCGGGAGGCTGCCTGAACCATCTAGGCTACCCGACCAGAACATTTTAATATGTAATTATAATATAAATGTAAAAATAAATATTAATAAGTTCTGGTCGGGTAGCCTAGATGGTTAAGGCAGCTTCCCGGTTAGAGGAAGATCCCGGGTTCGATTCTCGGCCCTGTCAGACTTTTTTCAAGTCCGTTATTCCTTGGAAATTTCTCAGTTTTTTAGCTCTATTTTTCAGTTTTTTCAATAATTCATAGCACGTTTATACTCGATTGGAGGAATTCAACTTGAAATATTAAAAAGATAAAAGAAAACGTCTATATCACCGGAAAATTTCGAAAAAATCATCAAAAACTAAGTATTTTGGCGATAGTTTTAAGTTTTTGGAGCTAATTTGCCTTTTTCTTAGTAATTCCTAGGCTAATTATGCGATTTCAGAAATTGAACGACAAATATTAATATGATGAACGAAAACTAATTTTTCTCCGGAAAAGGTACAAAAAATGAATAATAACTCAGAATTTTAGCGAAATTTTCTGTTTTTTGGCGATATTTTACCTTTTTTTGAGTAAATCATTGCTCGATTTTATTCGATTTTAGGAATTCAACAAAAAGTATTAAAATGCTGAACGAAAACTTCTTTTATCCGGAAAAGTTCAAAAAAATCATCAATAACTAAGTATTTTAAAGAAATTTTTCAGTTTGTTTGCGCTATTTTGCCTTTTTTCGAGTAATTCTTAGCCCATTTATACTCGATTTGAGGAATTCAACGAGAATTATTAAAAAGATTTTAAAAAATATCTTTTTCTCCGAAAACTTTCGAAAAAATTTTCAATAACGCAAAATTTTTCATTTTTTTTGGCCCTATTTTAACTTTTTTCGAGTAACTCTTAGCCCGATTTTACTCGATTTTAGGAAGTTAACGAGAAGTATCATTTAAATGAACTATAACTTCGTTTTCTCTAGAAAAGCTGGAAAAAATCATCAATAACTAAGTATTATATCGAAATTTTTCAGTTATTTGGCGCTATTTTGCCTTTTTTGGAGTAATTCTTATCCCGTTTATACTCGATTGGAGGAATTCAACTAGACGTATTATAAAGAAGAAATAAATCGTCCTTTTATCCGGAAAAGTTCGAAAAAATCATCAATAACTCAGAATTTTAGCGAACTTTTTCATTTCTTTGGCACTATTTTGCCCTTTTTCGAGTAATTCGTAGCCCGTTTGTACTCGATTTGAGGAATGCAACTAGAAGTATTGAGTTGATGAAAGAAATCGTCTTTTTCTCTTGAAACGTTCGAAAAAACATCAGTACAAAAACTCAGTATTTTAACAAAATTTTTCTGTTATTTAGGCGCTATTTTGCCGTTTTTTGAGTTATTCTTAGCCAGTTTATTCTCGATTTGAGGAATTTAACGAGAAGTATTAAGGGGATGAACGAAAACACTTTCTTCCCCGTAAAAGATAGAAGAAATATTTAGTAACTCAGAATTTAAACGAAATTTCACAGTTTTTCGGCTCTATTTTTCAGTTTTTTAAATAATTCATTGCACGTTTATACTCGATTGGAGGAATTCAACTTGAAATATTAAAAAGATAAAAGAAAACGTCTATAGCGATAAAATTTTTCAGTCTTTTCGCGCTATTTTGCCTTTTTTTTTAGTAATTCTAATCCCGTTTATACTCGATTTGAGGAATTCAAGGAGAAATATAAAAATTGATGAACGAAAACGTCATTTTATAAGGAAATATTCGAAAAATCATCAATAACACTGAATTTTAGCGAACTTTTTCATTTCTTTGGCACTATTTTGCCTTTTTTCGAGTAATTCGTAGCCCGTTTGTACTCGATTTGAGGAATGCAACTAGAAGTATTGAGTTGATGAAAGAAATCGTCTTTTTCTCTTGAAAAGTTCGAAAAAATCATCAAAAACTCAGTAATTTAACGAAATTTTACAGTTTTTTTGGGGGTATTTTGCCTTTTTTTGAGTAATAATTAGCCATTATATACTCGATCTGAGGAATTCAACGAGAAGTAATAAATTGATGAACGGAAACACTATCTTACCCGAAAAAGATAGAAGAAATCTTTAACACCTCAGAATTTAAAGGAAATTTCTCAGTTTTTTGGCTCTATTTTTCCTTTTTTCGAATAATTCATAGCACGTTTATACTCGATTGGAGGAATTCAACGTAAAATATTAAAAAGATATAAGAAAACGTCTATAGCGAAATTTTTCAGTTTTTTCGCGCTATTTTGCCTTTTTTTGAGTTATTCCTAGCCTGTTTATGCTCCATTTGAGGAATTGAACGAATGGTATTATAATTATGAACAAAGATAACTTCTACTCCGAAAAGTTCGAAAAAATCATCAATAACTCAGAATTTAAGCGAAATCATGGCGAAAATGTTTCATGGCGTTATTTTTCCTTTTTACGTGTATTTCTTAGCCTTTTTATTCTCGATATGAGGAATTCAACGAGAAATATTACAATGATGAACAAAAACATCTTTTTCTCCGGAAATTTCGAAAAAATCATCAATAACTAAGTATTTTAACAAAATCTTTCAGTTTTTTGGATTTATTTTGCCTTCTTTCGAGTATAGCTTAGCCCGTTTATATTCGATTGGTAGGAATTCAACAGGAAATATTAAAATGATGAAGGAAACGTCTTCTTCTACGGTAAAGTTTGAAAAATTAATAATAATAATACTAATAATAATAACTCTTTATTTGGCGAGATTAGGCCCATTACGGCCTCTTTTACACTTAACCATAAGGATAACTAATGTTAAATACAAAGAAAAAGGTAATAAAAACAATACAAATAAATATATATACATATCATGAAAATAAAAAGAAAAGGTAAAAAAAATAATAGAATTCTGGTGTGGGGAAAAACATCTTGGCTGAAGGCTTTCGTAGAAAAACCCACTTAGCGGGTAAACGCTCACACAAGAAGGGGAGCGAAAAGAACCCACGAAAACACAGATGAAAATAAATACAAGCAGGTATTTCACTATTTGCATAATTGCTGACCAATATTGTTGTGTAAATTTCTTGGTGGTTGACCACGGATGTCATTTACCTGAAAAGACAGAAGAAGAAGAGTAGACGGATAATAAAGTGCTTTCAGAAAAGCGATTTAAATAATTGAGGCCTTAATGATTGAGATTTATAAGCTAATATAATGTAGTTAATAATCCAAAATTAAATATTATATAATAGTTATAATGGTAAGGATATTTAAAGTTATATTGATCGATAAAGCATAATTTACCTGCCTTACAATCATCCATAACACTGAATTTAAACAAAACTTTTCAGTTTTTTGGCGCTATTTTGCCTTTTTTCGAGTAATTCTTAGTCCCTTTATACTCAATTAGAGGAATTCATTGAAAAGTATTAATATGATGAACGAAAACGTCTGTTCTCCAGAAAACAGTTAAAAAAAATCATCAATAATTAAGTATCTTAGCGAAATTTTTCAGGTTTTTGGCGCCATTTTGCCTTTTTTCGAGTAATTCCTAGCCCATTCTTACTCGATTTGAGGAATTCAACAAAAAGTATTAATTTGATGAAAAAAAAAGTCTTTTCTCCGCAAAAGTTCGAAAAAATCATCAGTAACTCAGAATTTAAGCAAAATTTTTCTGTTTTATGGCGTTATTTTGCCTTTTTTCGAGTAATTCTTAGCCCGTTTATACTCGATTAGAGGAATTCAACGATTCTTATAAAAATGACGAGAAAAAGCGTCTTTTGATCCGGAAAATTTCAAAAAATCATCAATAACTCAGAATTTAAGCAAACATTTTCAGTTCTTTCCCGCTATTCTTCCTTTTTTTCGAGTAATTGTTAGCCCCTTTACACTCGACTTCAGGAATTCAACTAGAAGTATTAAAAAGATGAAAGAAAACTTCTTTTTTTCCAGAAAAGTTCAAGAAAATCATCAGAAACTCAAGAATTATAGCGAACTCATTCAGTAATGTGGCGCTATTTTGCCTTTTGAGTAATCCGAAGCCCGTTTATGCACGATTTGAGGATTTGAACGAGAAGTATTAAATTAATGAACGAAAACGTCTTTAGTCCGAAATAGCTCGAAAGAATCATCAGTAACTAAGTATTTTAGCGAAAGTTTTCATTTTTTCTCGCTATTTTGCCTTTTTTCGAATAATTCTTAGCCCCTTTATACTATATAAGAGGAATTCAACGAAAAGTATAAGATTGATGAGAAAAAACGTCTTTTGCTCCCAAAAATTCGAAAAATAATCAATAACACTGAATTTTAACGAAATTATTCAGTTTTTTGGCACTATTATGCCTTTGTTCGAGTAATTCTTATCCCGTTTATACTCGATTCGACGAATTCAACGAGAAGTATTAAAATGATGAACGAATACGTCTACTTATCCGGAAAAGTCCGAAAAAAATTATCAATAACTCAGAAATTTAGCGAACTTTATCAGTTTTTTGGCTCTATTTTGCCTTTTTCGAGTTATTCTTAGCCCGTTTATATTCGATTTGCGGAATTCTAGGAGAAGTATTACATTGATGATCGAAAACGTCTTTAGTCCGAAAAAGGTCAAAAGAATCATCAATAACTCAGAATTTCAGCAAAATGAAATTGTTTAGATTTTCGGAAATATTTTGCCTTTTTTTGAGTAATTAATAGAACGTTTTTACTCAATTTGAGCAATTAAACGAGAAATATTACGACAATGAACGAAAACAACTTCTTTTCAAAAAGGTTGGAAAAAATCATGAAAAACTCAGAATTAAGGGCGAAATTTTAGTTTTTTTGCGCTAATTCGCCTTTTTTTGAGTAATACTAGGCCCGTTTATACTCGATTAAGAAATTCAACGATAAGTATGATAACGATGAAGGAAACGTCTTTTTTCCGGAAAAGTTCGAAAAAATCATCCAAAACTCAGATTTTAGCGAAATGTTCAGGTTTTTTGGCGCTATTTTGCCTTTATATGAGTAACTCTAATCCCGTTTTACTCGATTTGAGGAATTTAACGAGAAGAATCAATGTAATGAACTATAACTTTTTTTTCTCTAGAAAAGCTCATAAAAAACATCAATAACTAAGTATTTTAGCGAAATTTTACAGTTTTTTAGAAATATTTTCCCATTCTTTGAGTAATTCATAGCCCATATTTACTCAATTTGAGGAATTCAACAAAAAGTATTAATTTGATGAACGAAAACTTCCTTCTCTCCAGATAAGTTCGAAAAAATCATCAAAAACTCAGTATTTTAACGAAAGTTTTCAGTTTTTTGGCGCTATTTTGCCATTTTTCTGGCAATTCTTAGCCTGTTAACACTCGATTTGAGGAATTCAACGAGAAGTATTAAATTAATGAACGAAAACATCTTTTTCTAAGAAATAATCATCACTAACACTGAATTTAGCGAAATTTTTCAGTTTTTTAGAAATATTATCCATTCTTTGAGTAATTCATAGCCCATTCTTACTCAATTTGAGGATTTCAATGAGAAGAATTAATTTGATGAACAAAAACTTCTTTCTCTCCAGATAAATTCGAAAAAATCATCAATTACTCAGAATTTTAGCGACAATTTTCAGTCTTTTCGCGCTATTTTGCCTTTTTTTTAGTAATTCTAATCCCGTTTATACTCGATTTGAGGAATTTAACGAGAAATATGAAAATTAATGAACGAAAACGTACTTTTCTAAGGAAATATTCGAAAAAATCATCAATAACACTGAATTTTAGCGAAATTTTTCGGTTTTTTGAACACTATTTTGCCTTTTTTTGAGTAATCCAAAGCCCGTTTGTACTCGATTTGAGGATTTGAACGAGACGTATTAGGGCGACGAACGAAAACAACTTTTTTATTCTGTTTTTTGGAGCTATTTTGCCTTTGTTTGAGTAATTCTTATCCCGTTTATACTCGATTGGAGGAATTCAACTAGAAGTATTATAAAGAAGAAATAAAACGTCTTTTTATCCGGAAGAGTTCGAAAAAATCATCAATACCTCAGAATTTTAGCGAACTCTTTCATTTCTTTGGCACTATTTTGTCTTTTTTCGAGTAATTCGTAGCTTGGTTATACTCGATATCAGGAAAGCGACTAGAAGTATTAAATTGATGAAAGAAATCGTCTTTTTCTCTTGAAAAGTTCGAAAAAATCATCAAAAACTCAGTAATTTAACGAAATTTTTCAGTTTTTTTGGGGGTATTTTGCATTTATTCGAGTAATTCTTAGCCCCTTCTTGCACAATTTGAGGAATTCAACAAAAAGTATTAATTTGATGAACGAAAACTCTTCTCTCTCCAGATAAGTTCGAAAAAATCATCATAAACTCAGATTTTAACAGTTTTCTAATCTTTGACGCTATTTTGCCTTTTTTGAGTAATTCTTAGCCAGTTTATTCTCGATTTGAGGAATTCAACGAGAAGTATTAAGAGGATTTTAAAAAATGTCTCTTTCTCCGAAAACGTTCGAAAAAATTGTCAATAACGCAAAATTTTAGGGTTATTTTTCATTTTTTTGGCGCTATTTTACCTTTTTTCTAGTAACTCTTAGCCCGATTAAACTTGATTTGAGGAATTTATCGAGAATTATCATTTTAATGAACAATAACTTCGTTATCTCTAGAAAACCTTGAAAATATCATCAATAACTCTCGAAATATTTCAGTTTTTGGGGGCAATTTTGCATTTATTCGAGTAATTCTTAGCCCGTTTTTACTCGATTTTACGAATTCAAAAAGAAGTATTAAGGCGATGAACGAAAACACTTTCTTTCCCGAAAAAATTCGTAGAAATTATCAAAAACTCAGAATTCAAGAGAAATTTCTTAGGATTTTGACTATGTTATTCCTTTTTTTGAATAATCCTTAGCCCGTTTATACTCGATTCGAGGAATTCAACGAGAAGTATTTAATTAATGAACGAAAATATATTTTCTAAGAAAAAATCAACACTAACACTAAATTTAGCGAAATTTTTAAGTTTTTTAGAAATATTTTCCCATTTTTTGAGTAATTAATAGCCCATTTTTACTCAATATGAGGAATTCAATGAGAAGAATTCATTTGATGAACGAAAAATTCTTTCTCTCCAGATAAAGTCGAAAATATCATCAATAACTCTGAATTTTAGTGAAATTTTTCAGTCTTTTCGCGCTATTTTGCCTTTTTTTTAGTAATTCTAATCCCGTTTATACTCGATTTGAGGAACACAACGAGAAATATAGAAATGGATGAACGAAAATGTCTTTTTCTAAGGAATATTCGAAAACATCATCAATAACACTGAATTTTAGCGAACTTTTTCATTTCTTTGGCACTATTTTGCCTTTTTTCGAGTAATTCGTAGCCTGTTTATACTCGATTTGAGGAATGCAACTAGAAGTATAAAATTGATGAAAGATATCGTCTTTTTCTCTTGAAAAGTTCGAAAAATTCATGAAAAACTCAGTAATTTAACGAAATTTTACAGTTTTTTTGGGGGTATTTTGCCTTTTTTTGAGTAAGAATTAGCCAGTATATTCTCGATTTGAGGAATTCAACGAGAAGTATTAAATTGATGAACGAAAACGCTATCTTCCCCGAAAAAGAAAGAAGAAATCTTAAACACCTCAAATTTAAAGGAAATTTCTCAGTTTTTTGGCTCTATTTTTCCTTTTTTCGAATAATTCATAGCACGTTTATACTCGATTTAAGGAATTCAACGTAAAATATTAAAAAGATATAAGAAAACGTCTAATTCTCCGGAAAAGTTCGAAAACATCATCAAAAACTACGTATTTTGGCGAAAGTTTTCAGTTTTTTGGCGCTAATTTGCCTTTTTTTAGTAATTCCTAGCCTGATTATGCTCTTTTTCGGAAATTTGAACTAGAAGTATTAATATGATGAACAAAAACTAATCTTTCTCCGGAAAAGGTCGAAAAAATCAATAATAACTCAGAAATTTAGCGAATTTTTCTGTTTTTTTGCGCTATTTAACCTTTATTTGAGTAATTCATTGTTCGAATTTATTCGATTTGAGGAATTCAACAAGAAGTATTAAATTGGTTAAGGAAAACTTCTTTTATCCGGAAAAGATCAAAAAAATCATCAATAACTAAGTATTTAAGCGAAATTTTTCACTTTGTTCGCGCTATTTTGCCTTTTTTCGAGTAATTCTTAGCTCATTTATACTCGATTTGAGGAATTCAACGAGAAGTACTAAAAACATTTTGAAAAATGTCTTTTTATCCGAAAACGTTCGAAAAAATTGTCAATAACGCAAAATTTTAGGGTTATTTTTTTGGCGCTATTTTACCTTTTTTCGAGTAACTCTTAGCCCGATCTTTGAGTAATTCATAGCCCATTTTTACTAAATTTGAGGAATTCAATGAGAAGTATTAAAGCGATGAACGAAAACAACTCATGTTTGAAAAAATCAATAATAACTCAGAATTTGAGCGAAATTTTCTGTTTGTTGGGTCTAATTTGCCTTTTTTGAGTGATTCATTGCTCGATTTTATTCGATTTGAGGAATTCAACAAAAAGTATTAAATTGCTGAACAAAAACCCAGAATTTTAGCGAAATTTTCATCAAAAATCATCAAAAACTAAGTATTTTAGCAAAATTTTCAGTTCTTTGGCGCAATTTTGCCTTTTTTTGAGTAATTCTTAAACCTTTTACACTAGATTTGAGGAATTCAACGAGAATTATTAAACTAATGAACAAAAACTTCAATAACCCTGAATTTTAGCGAACTTTTTCAGTTTTTTCGCGCTATTATGCCTTTTTTTGAGTTATTCCTAGCCTGTTTATGCTCCATTTGAGAAATTGAACGAATGGTATTATAATTATGAACAAAGATAACTTCTACTCCGAAAAGTTCGAAAAAATCATCAATAACTCAGAATTTAAGCGAAATCATGGCGAAAATGTTTCATGGCGTTATTTTTCCTTTTTACGTGTATTTCTTAGCCTTTTTATTCTCGATATGAGGAATTCAACGAGAAATATAAAAATGATGAACAAAAACATCTTTTTCTCCGGAAATTTCGAAAAAATCATCAATAACTAAGTATTTTAACAAAATCTTTCAGTTTTTTGGATTTATTTTGCCTTCTTTCGAGTATAGCTTAGCCCGTTTATATTCGATTAGTAGGAATTCAACAGGAAATATTAAAATGATGAAGGAAACGTCTTCTTCTACGGTAAAGTTTGAAAAATTAATAATAATAATACTAATAATAATAACTCTTTATTTGGCGAGATAAGGCCCATTACGGCCTCTTTTACACTTAACCATAAGGATAACTAATGTTAAATACAAAGAAAAAGGTAATAAAAACAATACAAATAAATATATATACATATAACGAAAATAAAAAGAAAAGGTAAAAAAATAATAGAATTCTGGTGTGGGGAAAAACATCTTGGCTGAAGGCTTTCGTAGAGAAACCCACTTAGCGGGTAAACGCTCACACAAGAAGGGGAGCGAAAAGAACCCACGAAAACACAGATGAAAATAAATACAAGCAGCTATTTCACTATTTGCATAATTGCTGACCAATATTGTTGTGTAAATTTCTTGGTGGATGACCACGGATGTCATTTACCTGAAAAGACAGAAGAAGAAGAGTAGACGGATAATAAAGTGCTTCATAAATCATCCATAACACTGAATTTAAACGAAACTTTTCAGTTTTTTGGCGCTATTTTACCTTTTTTCGAGTAATTCTTAGTCCCTTTATACTCAATTAGAGGAATTCATTGAAAAGTATTAATATGATGAACGAAAACGTCTTGTTCTACAGAAAACAGTTAAAAAAATCATCAATAATTAAGTATCTTAGCGAAATTTTTCAGGTTTTTGGCGCTATTTTGCCTTTTTTCGAGTAATTCCTAGCCCATTCTTACTCGATTTGAGGAATTCAACAAAAAGTATTAATTTGATGAAAAAAAAAACGTCTTTTCTCCGGAAAAGTTCGAAAAAATCATCAATAACTAAGTATTTTCGCGAAATGTTTCATTTTTTTCGCGCTATTTTGCCTTTGTTCGAGTAATTCTTATCCCGTTTCTACTCGTATAGAGAAATTCAACGAGAAGTATTAAAAAGATGAGAGAAAACGTGTTTTTATCCGGAAAAGTTCCAAAAAATCATCAATAACTCAGAATTTAAGCGAAATTTTTCTGTTTTATGGCGTTATTTTGCCTTTTTTCGAGTAATTCTTAGCCCGTTTATACTCGATTAGAGGAATTCAACGATTCTTATAAAAATGACGAGAAAAAGCGTTATTTGATCCGGAAAATTTAAAAAAATCATCCATAAATCAGAATTTAAGCAAAAATTTTCAGTTTTTTCCCGCTATTCTTCCTTTTTTTCGAGTAATTGTTAGCCCCTTTATACTCGATTTCAGGAATTCAACGAGAAGTATTAAAAAGATGAAAGAAAACTTCTTTTTTCCAGAAAAGTTCAAGAAAATCATCAAAAACTCAGTATTTTAACGACATTTTTCAGTTTTTTGGCGCTATTTTGCCATTTGTCTGGCAATTGTTAGCCTGCTAACACTCGATTTGAGGAATTCAACGAGAAGTATTAAATTTATGAACGAAAACATCTTTTTCTAAGAATTAATCATCACTAACACGGAATTTAGCGAAATTTTTCAGTTTGTTAGAAATATTATCCATTCTTTGAGTAATTTATAGCCCATTCTTACTCAATTAGAGGTATTCAATGAGAAAAATTAATTTGATGAACAAAAACTTCTTTCTCTCCAGATAAATTCGAAAAAATCATCAATAACTCAGAATTTTAGCGACATTTTTCAGTCTTTTCGCGCTATTTTGCCTTTTTTTTAGTAATTCTAATCCCATTTATACTCGATTTGAGGAATTCAACGAGAAATATGAAAATTAATGAACGAAAACGTCCTTTTCTAAGGAAATATTCGAAAAAATCATCAATAACACTGAATTTTTGCGAAATGTTTCAGCTTTTTGGCACTATTTTTTCTTTTTCTGAGTAATCCAAAGCCCGTTTGTACTCGATTTGAGGATTTGAACGAGACGTATTAGGGGGATGAACAAAAACAACTTTTTTATTCTGTTTTTTTTTTTGGCGCTATTTAGCCTTTGTTGGAGTAATTCTTATCCCGTTTATATTCGATTGGAGGAATTCAACTAGAAGTATTATAAAGATGAAATAAAACGTCTTTTTTCCTGAAGAGTTCGAAAAAATCATCCAAAACTCAGATTTTAGCGAAGTTTTCCTTTTTTTATGCGTTATTTTACCTTTTTTCGAGTAACTCTTAGCCCGATTTTACTCGATTTGAGGAATTTAACGAGAAGTATCAATTAAATGAACAATAACTTCGTTTTATCTAGAAAAGCTCGAAAAAATTTATCAATAACTAAGTATTATAGCGAAATTTTTCAGTTATTTGGTTATATTTTGCATTTATTCGAGTAATTCTTTTCCCGTTTTTACTCGATTTGAGGAAATCAACGAGAAGTACTAAAAAGATTTTAAAAAATGTCTTTTTATCCGAAAACGTTCGAAAAAATTGTCAATAACGCAAAATTTTAGCGAAATTTTTTATTTTTTTGGCGCTATTTTACCTTTTTTCGAGTTACTCTTAGCCCGATCTTTGAGTAATTCATAGCCCATTTTTACTCAATTTGAGGAATTCAATGAGAAGTATTAAAGCGATGAACGGAAACAACTCAAGTTTAAAAAAATCAATAATAACTCAGAATTTGAGCGAAATTTTCTGTTTTTTGGTTCTAATTTGCCTTTTTTGAGTGATTCATTGCTCGATTTTATTCGATTTGAGGTTTTCAACAAAAAGTATTAAATTGCTGAACAAAAACTCAGAATTTTAGCGAAATTTTTCTGTTTTTTGGTTCTAATTTGTCTATTGTTTAGTAATGCATAGTCCATTTTAACTCGATTTGAGGAATTCAACAAAAAGTATTTAATTTAAGAACGAAAAGTGTGTTTTCTACGGAAAAATTTGAAAAAATCATCAATAACTCTGTATGTTAACGAAATTTTTCAGTTTTTGGCACTATTTTGCCTTTTTTCGGGTTATTCTTATCCTGTTTATAATCGATTTGAGAATTTCAACGAGGAGTATTAAGAATGTTAAAAAAAAAGGCTTTTTCTCTGGAAAAGTTCCAAAAAATCATCATCAAAATCAAATCATCAAAAACTAAGAATTTTAACGAAATTTTCATCAAAAATCATCAAAAACTAAGTATTTTAGCAAAATTTTCAGTTCTTTGGCGCAATTTTGCCTTTTTTTGAGTAATTCTTAAACCTTTTACACTAGATTTGAGGAATTCAACGAGAATTATTAAACTAGTGAACAAAAACTTCAATAACCCTGAATTTTAGCGAACTTTTTCAGTTTTTTCGCGCTATTATGCCTTTTTTTGAGTTATTCCTAGCCTGTTTATGCTCCATTTGAGAAATTGAACGAATGGTATTATAATTATGAACAAAGATAACTTCTACTCCGAAAAGTTCGAAAAAATCATCAATAACTCAGAATTTAAGCGAAATCATGGCGAAAATGTTTCATGCCGTTATTTTTCCTTTTTACGTGTATTTCTTAGCCTTTTTACTCTCGATATGAGGAATTCAACGAGAAATATAAAAATGATGAACAAAAACATCTTTTTCTCCGGAAATTTCGAAAAAATCATCAATAACTAAGTATTTTAACAAAATCTTTCAGTTTTTTGGATTTATTTTGCCTTCTTTCGAGTATAGCTTAGCCCGTTTATATTCGATTGGTAGGAATTCAACAGGAAATATTAAAATGATGAAGGAAACGTCTTCTTCTACGGTAAAGTTTGAAAAATTAATAATAATAATACTAATAATAATAACTCTTTATTTGGCGAGATAAGGCCCATTACGGCCTCTTTTACACTTAACCATAAGGATAACTAATGTTAAATACAAAGAAAAAGGTAATAAAAACAATACAAATAAATATATATACATATAACGAAAATAAAAAGAAAAGGTAAAAAAATATTAGAATTCTGGTGTGGGGAAAAACATCTTGGCTGAAGGCTTTCGTAGAAAAACCCACTTAGCGGGTAAACGCTCACACAAGAAGGGGAGCGAAAAGAACCCACGAAAACACAGATGAAAATAAATACAAGCAGCTATTTCACTATTTGCATAATTGCTGACCAATATTGTTGTGTAAATTTCTTGGTGGTTGACCACGGATGTCATTTACCTGAAAAGACAGAAGAAGAAGAGTAGACGGATAATAAAGTGCTTCATAAATCATCCATAACACTGAATTTAAACGAAACTTTTCAGTTTTTTGGCGCTATTTTACCTTTTTTCGAGTAATTCTTAGTCCCTTTATACTCAATTAGAGGAATTCATTGAAAAGTATTAATATGATGAACGAAAACGTCTTGTTCTACAGAAAACAGTTAAAAAAATCATCAATAATTAAGTATCTTAGCGAAATTTTTCAGGTTTTTGGCGCTATTTTGCCTTTTTTCGAGTAATTCCTAGCCCATTCTTACTCGATTTGAGGAATTCAACAAAAAGTATTAATTTGATGAAAAAAAAACGTCTTTTCTCCGGAAAAGTTCGAAAAAATCATCAATAACTAAGTATTTTTGCGAAATGTTTCATTTTTTTCGCGCTATTTTTCCTTTGTTCGAGTAATTCTTATCCCGTTTCTACTCGTATAGAGAAATTCAACGAGAAGTATTAAAAAGATGAGAGAAAACGTGTTTTTATCCGGAAAAGTTCCAAAAAATCATCAATAACTCAGAATTTAAGCGAAATTTTTCTGTTTTATGGCGTTATTTTGCCTTTTTTCGAGTAATTCTTAGCCCGTTTATACTCGATTAGAGGAATTCAACGATTCTTATAAAAATGACGAGAAAAAGCGTTATTTGATCCGGAAAATTTAAAAAAATCATCAATAAATCAGAATTTAAGCAAAAATTTTCAGTTTTTTCCCGCTATTCTTCCTTTTTTTCGAGTAATTGTTAGCCCCTTTATACTCGATTTCAGGAATTCAACGAGAAGTATTAAAAAGATGAAAGAAAACTTCTTTCTCTCCAGATAAATTCGAAAAAATCATCAATAACTCAGAATTTTAGCGACATTTTTTAGTCTTTTCGCGCTATTTTGCCTTTTTTTTAGTAATTCTAATCCCATTTATACTCGATTTGAGGAATTCAACGAGAAATATGAAAATTAATGAACGAAAACGTCCTTTTCTAAGGAAATATTCGAAAAAATCATCAATAACACTGAATTTTTGCAAAATGTTTCAGCTTTTTGGCACTATTTTTTCTTTTTCTGAGTAATCCAAAGCCCGTTTGTACTCGATTTGAGGATTTGAACGAGACGTATTAGGGGGATGAACAAAAACAACTTTTTTATTCTGTTTTTTTTTTTTTGGCGCTATTTAGCCTTTGTTGGAGTAATTATTATCCCGTTTATATTCGATTGGAGGAATTCAACTAGAAGTATTATAAAGATGAAATAAAACGTCTTTTTTCCTGAAGAGTTCGAAAAAATCATCCAAAACTCAGATTTTAGCGAAGTTTTCCTATTTTTATGCGTTATTTTACCTTTTTTCGAGTAACTCTTAGCCCGATTTTACTCGATTTGAGGAATTTAACGAGAAGTATCAATTAAATGAACAATAACTTCGTTTTATCTAGAAAAGCTCGACAAAATCATCAATAACTAAGTATTATAGCGAAATTTTTCAGTTATTTGGTTATATTTTGCATTTATTCGAGTAATTCTTTTCCCGTTTTTACTCGATTTTAGGAATTCAACGGGAAATAGGAAAATTGATGAACGAAAACTTCTTTTTCTTAGGAAATATTCGAAAAAATCATCAATAACACTGAATTTTAGCGAATTTTTCGGTTTTTTTAACACTATTTTGCCTTTTTTTGAGTAATCCAAAGCCCGTTTGTACTCGATTTGAGGATTTGAACGAGACGTTTTAGGGCAATGAACGAAAACAACTTTTTTATTCTGTTTTTTGGAGCTATTTTGCCTTTGTTGGAGTAATTCTAATCCCGTTTATACTCGATTGGAGGAATTCAACTTGAAGTATTATAAAGAAGAAATAAAACGTCTTTTTATCCGGAAAAGTTCGAAGAAATCATCAATAACTCAGAATTTTAGCGAACTCTTTCATTTCTTTGGCACTATTTTGCCTTTTTTCGAGTAATTCGTAGCCCGTTTGTACTCGATATAAGGAAAGCAACTAGAAGTATTAAATTGATGAAAGAAATCGTCTTT
Source organism: Sympetrum striolatum (assembly GCA_947579665.1). Taxonomy (NCBI): domain Eukaryota; kingdom Metazoa; phylum Arthropoda; class Insecta; order Odonata; family Libellulidae; genus Sympetrum; species Sympetrum striolatum. The sequence continues at coordinate 38,334,056 of OX388350.1, read as the reverse complement.
TTCTCTTGAAAAGTTCGAAAAAATCATCAAAAACTCAGTAATTTAACGATATTTTACAGTTTTTTTGGGGGTATTTTGCCTTTTTTCGAGTTACTCTAAGCCCGATCTTTGAGTAATTCATAGCCCATTTTTACTCAATTTGAGGAATTCAATGAGAAGTATTAAAGCGATGAACGGAAACAACTCAAGTTTAAAAAAATCAATAATAACTCAGAATTTGAGCGAAATTTTCTGTTTTTTGGTTCTAATTTGCCTTTTTTGAGTGATTCATTGCTCGATTTTATTCGATTTGAGGTTTTCAACAAAAAGTATTAAATTGCTGAACAAAAACTCAGAATTTTAGCGAAATTTTTCTGTTTTTTGGTTCTATTTTGTCTATTGTTTAGTAATGCATAGTCCATTTTAACTCGATTTGAGGAATTCAACAAAAAGTATTTAATTTATGAACGAAAAGTGTGTTTTCTACGGAAAAATTTGAAAAAATCATCAATAACACTGTATGTTAACGAAATTTTTCAGTTTTTGGCACTATTTTGCCTTTTTTCGGGTTATTCTTATCCTGTTTATAATCGATTTGAGAATTTCAACGAGGAGTATTAAGAATGTTAAAAAAAAGTCTTTTTCTCTGGAAAAGTTCCAAAAAATCATCATCAAAATCAAATCATCAGAAACTAAGAATTTTAACGAAATTTTCATCAAAAATCATCAAAAACTAAGTATTTTAGCAAAATTTTCAGTTCTTTGGCGCAATTTTGCCTTTTTTTGAGTAATTCTTAAACCTTTTACACTAGATTTGAGGAATTCAACGAGAATTATTAAACTAATGAACAAAAACTTCAATAACCCTGAATTTTAGCGAACTTTTTCAGTTTTTTCGCGCTATTATGCCATTTTTTGAGTTATTCCTAGCCTGTTTATGCTCCATTTGAGAGATTGAACGAATGGTATTATAATTATGAACAAAGATAACTTCTACTCCGAAAAGTTCGAAAAAATCATCAATAACTCAGAATTTAAGCGAAATCATGGCGAAAATGTTTCATGGCGTTATTTTTCCTTTTTACGTGTATTTCTTTGCCTTTTTATTCTCGATATGAGGAATTCAACGAGAAATATAAAAATGATGAACAAAAACATCTTTTTCTCCGGAAATTTCGAAAAAATCATCAATAACTAAGTATTTTAACAAAATCTTTCAGTTTTTTGGATTTATTTTGCCTTCTTTCGAGTATAGCTTAGCCCGTTTGTATTCGATTGGTAGGAATTCAACAGGAAATATTAAAATGATGAAGGAAACGTCTTCTTCTACGGTAAAGTTTGAAAAATTAATAATAATAATACTAATAATAATAACTCTTTATTTGGCGAGATAAGGCCCATTACGGCCTCTTTTACACTTAACCATAAGGATAACTAATGTTAAATACAAAGAAAAAGGTAATAAAAACAATACAAATAAATATATATACATATAACGAAAATAAAAAGAAAAGGTAAAAAAATATTAGAATTCTGGTGTGGGGAAAAACATCTTGGCTGAAGGCTTTCGTAGAAAAACCCACTTAGCGGGTAAACGCTCACACAAGAAGGGGAGCGAAAAGAACCCACGAAAACACAGATGAAAATAAATACAAGCAGCTATTTCACTATTTGCATAATTGCTGACCAATATTGTTGTGTAAATTTCTTGGTGGTTGACCACGGATGTCATTTACCTGAAAAGACAGAAGAAGAAGAGTAGACGGATAATAAAGTGCTTCATAAATCATCCATAACACAGAATTTAAACGAAACTTTTCAGTTTTTTGACGCTATTTTACCTTTTTTCGAGTAATTCTTAGTCCCTTTATACTCAATTAGAGGAATTCATTGAAAAGTATTAATATGATGAACGAAAACGTCTTGTTCTACAGAAAACAGTTAAAAAAATCATCAATAATTAAGTATCTTAGCGAAATTTTTCAGGTTTTTGGCGCTATTTTGCCTTTTTTCGAGTAATTCCTAGCCCATTCTTACTCGATTTGAGGAATTCAACAAAAAGTATTAATTTGATGAAAAAAAAACGTCTTTTCTCCGGAAAAGTTCGAAAAAATCATCAATAACTAAGTATTTTCGCGAAATGTTTCATTTTTTTCGCGCTATTTTGCCTTTGTTCGAGTAATTCTTATCCCGTTTCTACTCGTATAGAGAAATTCAACGAGAAGTATTAAAAAGATGAGAGAAAACGTTTTTATCCGGAAAAGTTCCAAAAAATCATCAATAACTCAGAATTTAAGCGAAATTTTTCTGTTTTATGGCGTTATTTTGCCTTTTTTCGAGTAATTCTTAGCCCGTTTATACTCGATTAGAGGAATTCAACGATTCTTATAAAAATGACGAGAAAAAGCGTTATTTGATCCGGAAAATTTAAAAAAGTCATCAATAAATCAGAATTTAAGCAAAAATTTTCAGTTTTTTCCCGCTATTCTTCCTTTTTTTCGAGTAATTGTTAGCCCCTTTATACTCGATTTCAGGAATTCAACGAGAAGTATTAAAAAGATGAAAGAAAACTTCTTTTTTCCAGAAAAGTTCAAGAAAATCATCAAAAACTCAGTATTTTAACGACATTTTTCAGTTTTTTGGCGCTATTTTGCCATTTGTCTGGCAATTGTTAGCCTGCTAACACTCGATTTGAGGAATTCAACGAGAAGTATTAAATTTATGAACGAAAACATCTTTTTCTAAGAATTAATCATCACTAACACTGAATTTAGCGAAATTTTTCAGTTTTTTAGAAATATTATCCATTCTTTGAGTAATTTATAGCCCATTCTTACTCAATTAGAGGTATTCAATGAGAAGAATTAATTTGATGAACAAAAACTTCTTTCTCTCCAGATAAATTCGAAAAAATCATCAATAACTCAGAATTTTAGCGACATTTTTCAGTCTTTTCGCGCTATTTTGCCTTTTTTTTAGTAATTCTAATCCCATTTATACTCGATTTGAGGAATTCAACGAGAAATATGAAAATTAATGAACGAAAACGTCCTTTTCTAAGGAAATATTCGAAAAAATCATCAATAACACTGAATTTTTGCGAAATGTTTCAGCTTTTTGGCACTATTTTTTCTTTTTCTGAGTAATCCAAAGCCCGTTTGTACTCGATTTGAGGATTTGAACGAGACGTATTAGGGGGATGAACAAAAACAACTTTTTTATTTTGTTTTTTTTTTGGCGCTATTTAGCCTTTGTTGGAGTAATTCATATCCCGTTTATATTCGATTGGAGGAATTCGACTAGCAGTATTAAAAAGATGAAATACATTGTCTTTTTTCCTGAAAAGTTCGAAATAATCATCAATAACTCAGAATTTTAGCGAACGTTTTCATTAATTTGGCACTACTTTTCCTTTTTTCGTGTAATTCGTAGCCTGTTTGTACTCGATATTAGGAATGCAACTAGAAGTATTAAATTGATGAAAGAAATCGTCAATTTCTCTTGAAAAGTTCGAAAAAATCATCAAAAACTCAGTAATTTTACAAAATTTTTCAGTTCTTTTGGGGGTATTTTGCCTTTTTTTGAGTAATCCAAAGCCCATTTGTACTCGATTTGAGGATTTGAACGAGACCTATTAGGGCGATGAACGAAAACAACTTTTTTATACTGTTTTTTGGCACTATTTTGCCTTTGTTGAAGTAATTCTTATCCCGTTTATGCTCGATTGGAGGAATTCAACTTGAAATATTCAAAAGATAAAAGAAAACGTCTATATCTCCGGAAAAGTTCGAAAAAATCATCAAAAACTAAGTATTTTGTCGATAGTTTTCAGTTTTTTGGCGCTAATTTGCCTTTTTTTAGTTATTTCTAGCCAGATTATGCTCGATTTCAGAAATTGAACATGAAATATTAATATGATTAATGAAAACTAATTTTTCTCCGGTAAACGTCGAAAAAATCAATAATAATTCAGAACTTTACCGAAATTTTCAGTTTTTTGGCGATATTTTACCATTTTTTGAGTCATTAATTGCTCCAATTTATTCGATTTGAGGAATTCAACAAAAAGTATTAAATTGCTGAACGAAAACTTCTTTAATCCGGAAAAGATCAAAAAAATCATCAATAACTAAGTATTTTAGAGAAATTTTTCAGTTTGTTTGCGCTATTTTGCCTTTTTTCGAGTAATTCTTACCCCATTTGTACTCGATTTGAGGAATTCAACGAGAATTATTAAAAAGATTTTAAAAAATGTCTTTTTCTCCGAAAACGTTCGAAAAAATTGTCAATAACGCAAAATTTTAGCGAAGTTTTCCTTTTTTTATGCGCTATTTTACCTTTTTTCGAGTAACTCTTAGCCCGATTTTACTCGATTTGAGGAATTTAACGAGAAGTATCAATTAAATGAACAATAACTTCGTTTTATCTAGAAAAGCTCGAAAAAATCATCAATAACTAAGTATTATAGCGAAATTTTTCAGTTATTTGGTGATATTTTGCATATATTCGAGTAATTCTTAGCCCGTTTTTACTCGATTTTAGGAATTCAACGGGAAATAGGAAAATTGATGAACGAAAACTTCTTTTTCTTAGGAAATATTCGAAAAAATCATCAATAACACTGAATTTTAGCGAATTTTTCGTTTTTTTTAACACTATTTTGCCTTTTTTTGAGTAATCCAAAGCCCGTTTGTACTCGATTTGAGGATTTGAACGAGAAGTATTAAGGCGATGAACGAAAACAACTTTTTTATTCATTTTTTGGCGCTATTTTGCCATTGTTGGAGTAATTCTTATCCAGTTTATGCTCGATTTGAGGAATCCAACTAGAAGTATTATAAAGATGAAAGTAAACGTCTTTTTCTCTGGAATAGTTCGAAAAAATCATCTAATACTCAGAAATGAAGAGAAATTTCTCAGTTTTTGGCTCTGTTTGGTCTTTTTTCGAATAATTCTTAGCCAGTTTATACTCGATTTAAGGAATTCTACGAGAAGTATTAAATTAATGAACGAAAACGTCTTTAGTCCGAAATAGTTCGAAAGAATCATCTGTAACTAAGTATTTTAGCGAAAGTTTTCATTTTTTTCTCGCTATTTTGCCTTTTTTCGAATAATTCTTAGTCCTTTTATACTAGATAAGAGGAATTCAACGAAAAGTATAAGATTGATGAAAAAACACGTCTTTTGCTCCCAAAAATTTGAAAAATAATCAATAACACTGAATTTTAACGAAATTATTCAGTTTTTTGGCACTATTATGCCTTTGTTCGAGTAATTCTTATCCCGTTTATACTCGATTTGAGGAATTCAACGAGAAGTATTAAAATGATGAAAGAATACGTCTTCTTATCCGGAAAAGTCCGAAAAAATCATCAATAACTCAGAATTTCAGCGAAATGAAATTGTTTAGATTTTCGGAAATATATTGCCTTTTTTTAGTAATTAATAGAACGTTTTTACTCAATTTGAGCAATTCAACGAGAAGAATTACGACAATGAACGAAAACAACTTCTTTTCAAAAGGTTGGAAAAAATCATGAAAAACTCAGAATTAAGGGCGAAATTTCACAGTTTTTTTTGCGCTAATTCGCCTTTTTTTGAGTAATTCTAGGCCCGTTTTTACTCGATTAAGAAAATCATAAACTCAGATTTTTAACAGAATTTTTCTGATCTTTGGCGCTATTTTGCCATTTTTCTGGTAATTCTTAGCCTGTTAACACTCGATTTGAGGAATTCAACGAGAAATATTAAATTAATGAACGAAAACATCTTTTTCTAAGAAATAATCATCACTAACACTGAATTTAGCGAAATTTTTCAGTTTTTTAGAAATATTATCCATTCTTTGAGTAATTCATAGCCCATTCTTACTCAATTTGAGGAATTCAATGAGAAGAATTAATTTGATGAACAAAAACTTCTTTCTCTCCAGATAAATTCGAAAAAATCATCAATAACTCAGAATTTTAGCGACATTTTTCAGTCTTTTCGCGCTATTTTCCTTTTTTTTAGTAATTCTAATCCCGTTTATACTCGATTTGAGAAATTCAACGAGAAATATGAAAATTAATGAACGAAAACGTCTTTTTTTAAGGAAATATTCGAAAAAATCATCAATAACACTGAATTTTAGCGAAATGTATTAGTTTTTTGGCACTATTATTTCTTTTTCTGAGTAATCCAAAGCCTGTTTGTACTCGATTTGAGGATTTGAACGAGACGTATTAGGGCGACGAACGAAAACAACTTTTTTATAGTTTTTTTTGGCGCTATTTAGCCTTTGTTGGAGTAATTCTTATCCCGTTTATATTCGATTGGAGGAATTCAACTAGAAGTATTATAAAGATGAAATAAAACGTCTTTTTTTCCGGAAAAGTTCGAAATAATCATCAATAACTCACAATTTTAGCGAAATGTTTCAGTTTTTTGGTGCAATTTTGCATTTATTCGAGTAATTCTTAGCCCGTTTTTACTCGATTCTAGGAATTCAAAAAGAAGTATTGAGGCGATGAACGAAAACACTTTCTTTCCCGAAAAAATTCGTAGAAATTATCAAAAACTCCGAATTAAAGAGAAATTTCTTAGGATTTTGACTATGTTATTCCTTTTTTTTTAATAATCCTTAGCCCGTTTATACTCGATTCGAGGAATTCAACGAGAAGTATAAAATTAATGAACGAAAACTTCTTTTATCCGGAAAAGATAAAAAAAATCATCAATAACTAAGTATTTTAGCGACATTTTTCACTTTGTTCGTCACTAACACTAAATTTAGCGAAATTTTTCAGTTTTTTAGAAATATTTTCCCATTTTTTGAGTAATTAATAGCCCATTTTTACTCAATTTGAGGAATTCAATGAGAAGAATTCAGTTGATGAACGAAAAATTCTTTCTCTCCAGATAAATTCGAAAATATCATCAATAACTCTGAATTTTAGCAAAATTTTTCAGTCTTTTCGCGCTATTTTGCCTTTTTTTTAGTAATTCTAATCCCGTTTATACTCGATTTGAGGAACACAACGAGAAATATAAAAATTGATGAACGAAAACGTCAGTTCTAAGGAATATTCGAAAAAATCATCAATAACACTGAATTTTAGCGAACTTTTTCATTTCTTTGGCACTATTTTGCCTTTTTTGGAGTAATTCGTAGCCTGTTTGTACTCGATTTGAGGAATGCAACTAGAAGTATTAAATTGATGAAAGAAATCGTCTTTTTCTCTTGAAAAGTTATTAATTAAAAGTATTAATTTGATGAACAAAAACTTCCTTCTCTCCAGATAAGTTCGAAAAATTCATCAAAAACTCATTAATTTAACGAAATTTTACAGTTTTTTTGGGGGTATTTTACCTTTTTTTGAGTAATAATTAGCCAGTATATACTCGATTTGAGGAATTCAACGAGAAGTATTAAATTGATGAACGAAAACACTATCTTCCCCGAAAAAGATAGAAGAAATCTTTAACACCTCAGAATTTAAAGGAAATTTCTCAGTTTTTTGGCTCTATTTTTCCTTTTTTCGAATAAATCATAGCACGTTTATACTCGATTTGAGGAATTCAATGTAAAATATTAAAAAGATATAAGAAAACGTCTATATCTCCAGAAAAGTTCGAAAACATCATCAAAAACTACGTATTTTGGCGAAAGTTTTCAGTTTTTTGGAGCTAATTTGCCTTTTTTTTAGTAACTCCTAGCCTGATTATGCTCTTTTTCGGAAATTTGAACTAGAAGTATTAATATGATGAACGAAAACTAATTTTTCTCCGGAAAAGGTCGAAAAAATCAATAATAACTCAGAAATTAAGCGAATTTTTCTGTTTTTTTGCGCTATTTTACCTTTTTTTGAGTAATTCATTGCTCGAATTTATTCGATTTGAGGAATTCAACAAAAAGTATTAAATTGGTGAACGAAAACTTCTTTTAACCGGAAAAGATAAAAAAAATCATCAATAACTAAGTATTTTAGCGACATTTTTCACTTTGTTCGCGCTATTTTGCCTTTTTTCGAGTAATTCTTAGCTCATTTATACTCGATTTGAGGAATTCAACGAGAAGCATTAAAAAGATTTAAAAAAATGTCTTTTTATCTGAAAATCTTTCAAAAACGTTTTCAATAACGCAAAATTTTAGCGAAATTTTTCATTTTTTTGGCGCTATTTTACCTTTTTTCGAGTAACTCTTAGCCAAATTTATCTTGATTTGAGGAATTTAGTGAGTATTACCATTCTTATGATTAATTACTTCGTTTTCTCTAGAAAAACTCGTAAAAAATCATCAATAACTAAGTATTTTTGGGAAATTTTTCAATTTTTTGGTGCTATTTTGTATTTATTCGAGTAATTCTTAGCCCGTTTTTATTCTATTTGAGGAATTCAACAAAAATTTTTAATTTGATGAACGAAAAGTTCTATTTCTAAGAAAAAATTTAAATTTTTAGAAATATTTTCCTATTCTTTGAGTAATTCATAGCCCATTATTACTCAATTTGAGTAATTCAATGGGAAATATTAAAGCGATGAACGAAAACAACTCCATCTCAAAAGTGTGAAAAAATCATCAATAACTCAGAAATGATGAGAAATTTCTCAGTTTTTGGGCTCAGTTTTTGGGCTCTGTTTTGCATTTGTTCGAGTAATTCTTAGCCCGTTTTTACTTAATTTGAGGAATTCAACAAAAAGTATTAAATTGATGAACGAAAACTTCTTTCTCTCCAGATAAGTTCGAAAAAATCATCCAAAACTCAGAATTTTAGCGAAATTTTTCGGTTTTTTTAACACTATTTTACCTTTTTTTAAGTAATCTGAAGCCCGTTTGTACTCGATTTGAGGATTTGAACGAGACAAATTAGGGCGATGAACGAAAACAACTTTTTTATTCTATTTTTTTGGCGCTATTTTGCCTTTGTTAGAGTAATTTTTATCCCGTTTATACTCGATTGGAGGAATTCAACTAGAAATATTCAATTGATGATCGAAAACTTCTTTTTCTAAGAAAGAATTTAAAAAAATCTTCAATAACACTGAATTTTAGCGATATTTTTTAGTTTTTTCCCGCTATATTTCCTTTTCTTTAATAATTCGTAGCCTGTTTATATCATATTCTACGAGAAGTATCTATTTAATGAACAATAACTTCTTTTTCTCGAGAAAATCATAAATAATTAAGAATTTTAGTACAATTTTTCAATTTTTTCTCGCTAATCTGCCTTTTTTCGAGTAATCCTCAGCCCATTTATACTCGATTAGAAGAATTCAACGAGTAGTATAAAAAAGATGAAAGAAAACGTCTTTTTCTTTGGAATAGTTCGAAAGAATCTACAATAACACTGAATTTTGGCGAAAATTTTCAGGTTTTTCCCGCTATTTTTCCTTTTTTTGAGTAATTCGTGGCACGTTTATATAATATTCAACGAGAATTTTAGTGAAATTTTTCAGTTTTTTCCCGCTATTTTGCCTTTTTCGAGTAATTTTAAGCCCCTTTTATTATCGATTTGAGGAATACAACAAGAAGTATTATAAAGATGAAAGAAAATGTCATTTTCTCCGGAAAGAATTGAAAAAATCATATAAAAACTCAGAATTAAGGGCGAAATGTTTCAGTTTTTTCACGCTATTTTAGCATTTTTCGAGTAATTTTTCGCACAGTTTTACTCGATTTGTGGAATTCAGCGAGTAGTAATTAATTGCTGAACGAAAACTTTTTTTATCCGGAAAAGTTCAAAAATATCATCAAAAACTAAGTATTTTATAGAAAGTTTTCTGTGTTTTTAGCGCTAATTTGCCTTTTTTCTGGTAATTCTTAGCCCGCTAACACTCGATTTGAGGAATTCAACGAGAAGTATTAAATTAATGAAAGAAAACATCTTTTCTAAGAAAAAATTATCAATAACACTGAATTTTAGCGAAATTTTTCAGTTTTTTTGGGGGTATTTTGCATTTATTCGAGTAATTCTTAGCCCGTTTTTACTCAATTTGAGGAATTCAACAAAAAGTATTAATTAGATGAACGAAAACTTCTCTCTTTCCAGGGAGTTCGAAAAAATCATCAATAACTCAGAATTTTAGCGATCTTTTTCATTTCTTTGGAACTATTTTGCCTTTTTTCGAGTAATTCGTAGCCCCCTTGTACTCGATTTGAGGAATGCAACTAGAAGTATTAAGTTGAAGGAAGAAATCGTCTTTTTCTCTTGAAACGTTCGAAAAAATCATCAAAAACTCAGTATTTTAACGAAATCTTTCAGTTTTATAGGCGCTATTTTGCCTTTATTTGAGTAATTCTTAGCTAGTTTAATCTCGATTTGAGGAATTTAACGAGAAATATAAAATCGATGAACGAAAACACTTTCTTCCCGGAAATAGATGGAAGAAATCTGTAGTAACTCAGAATTTAAACGAAATTTCTCAGTTTTTTGGCTCTATTTTTCAGTTTTTTTAAATAATTCATAGCACGTTTATACTCGATTGGAGGAATTCAACTTGAAATATTGAAAAAAAAGAAAATGTCTATATCTCCTGAAAAGTACGAAAAAATTAACAAAAACTAAGCATTTTGTCGATAGTTTTCAGTTTTTTGGCGCTAATTTGCCTTTTTCTTAGTAATTCCTAGCCTGATTATGCTCGATTTTAGAAATTGAACGAGAAATATTAATATGATGAACGAAAATTAATTTTTCTCCGGAAAAGGTCGAAAAAATTAATAAATTCAGAATTTTAGCGAAATTTTCTGTTTTATGGCGATATTTTGCAATTTTTTGAGTAATTCATTGCTCAATTTTATTTCATTTGAGGAATTCAACAAAAAGTATTAAAATGCTGAACGAAAACTTCTTTAAACCGGAAATGATCAAAAAAATCATCAATAACTGAGTATTTTTGCGAAATTTTTCATTTTTTTCTGCGCTATTTTACCTTTTTTCGAGTAACTCTTAGCCCGATTTTTACTCAATTTGAGAAATTCAACAAAAAGTATTAATTTGATGAACGAAAACTTTTCTCTCTCCAGATAAGTTTGAAAAAATCATCAATAACTCAGAATTTTAGCGAAATTTTTCAGTTTTTTGGTGCTAATTTGCATTTATTCGAGTAATTCTTAGCCCGTTTTTACTCGATTTTAGGAATTCAACGATAAATATAAAGATGATGAACGAAAACGCCTTTTTATCCGGAAAAATTCGAAAAAATCATCATAAACTCAGATTTTTAACAGACTTTTTCTTATCTTTGGCGCTATTTTACCTATTTTCTGGTAATTTTTAGCCCGTGAACACTCGATTTGAGGAATTCATCAAAAGGAGTATTAAATTAATGAACGAAAACATCTTTTCTAAGAAAAAATAATCAATAAAACTGAATTTTAGGGAAATTGTTCAGTTTTTTAGAAATATTTTCCCAATCTTTGAGTATTTCATAGCCCATTTTTACTCAATTGGATGGATTCAATAAGAAGAATTCATTTGATGTACGAAAACTTCCCTTATTTTAGATAAGTTTGAAAAAATCATAAATTACTCAGAATTTTAGCGAAATTTTTCATTTTTTTGGTGCTATTTTTTATTTATTCGAGTAATTCTTAGCCCGTTCTTACTCGATTTGAGGAATTCAACGGGAAATAGGAAAATTGATGAAAGAAAACTTCTTTATCTAAGGAAAGATTCGAAAAAATCATCAATAACACTGAATTTTAGGAAAGTTTTCGGTTTTTTTAACACTATTTTGCCTTTTTTTGAGTAATCAAAAGCACGTTTGTACTCGATTTGAGGTTTTGAACGATACGTATTAGGGCGACGAACGAAAACAACTTTTTTATTATATATTTTGGCACTATTTTGCCTTTGTTGGAGTAATTCTTATCCCGTTTATACTCGATTGGAGGAATTCAACTAGAAGTATTATAAAGAAGAAATAAAATGTCTTTTTATCCGGAAAAGTTCGAAAAAATCATCAATAACTCAGACTTTTAGCGAACTTTTAATTTCTTTGGCACTATTTTGCCATTTTTCGAGTAATTCGTAGCCTGTTTGTACTGGATTTGAGGAATGCAACTAGAAGTATTAAGTTGATGGAATAAATTGTCTTTCTCTCTTGAAACTTTCGAAAAAATCATCAATAACTCATTATTTTAACGAAATTTTTCAGTTTTTAGGCGCCATTTTGCATTTTTTTGAGTAATTCATACCCAGTATAATCTCCATTTGAGGAATGCAACTAGAAGTATTAATTTGATTGAATAAATCGTCTTTTTCTCTTGAAACTTTCGAAAAAATCACCAAAAATTAGTATTTTAACGAAATTTTACAGTATTTTAGGCGCTATTTTGCCTTTTTTCGAGTAATTCGTAGCCCGTTTGTACTCGATTTAGGAATGCAACTAGAAGTATTAAGTTGATGGAATAAATCGTCTTTTTCTCTTGAAACTTTCGAAAAAATCATCAAAAACTCATTATTTTAACGAAATTTTTCAGTTTTTTAGGCGCTATTTTGCCTTTCTTTGAGTAATTCTTAACCAGTTTAAATTCGATTTGAGGAATGCAACTAGAAGTATTGAGTTGATGAAAGAAATCGTCTTTTTCTCTTGAAACTTTCGAAAAAATCATCAAAAACTCATTATTTTAACGAAATTTTTCAGTTTTTTAGGCGCTATTTTGCCTTTTTTTGAGTAATTCTTAGCCAGTTTAATCTCGATTTGAGGAATGCAACTAGAAATATTGAGTTGATGGAAGAAATCGTCTTTTTCTCTTGAAACTTTCGAAAAAATCATCAAAAACTCAGTATTTTAACAGAGTTTTTCAATTATTTAGGGGCTATTTTGCCTTTTTTTGGGTAACTCTTAGCCAGTTTAAACTCGATTTGAGGAATGCCACTAGAAGTATTAAGTTGATGGAATAAATCGTCTTTTTTCTTGAAACATTCGAAAAAATCATCAAAAACTCATTATTTTAACGAAATGTTTCAGTTTTTTAGGCGCTATTTTGCCTTTTTTTGAGTAATTCTTAGCCAGTTTAATCTCGATTTGAGGAATGCAACTAGAAATATTGAGTTGATGGAAGAAATCGTCTTTTTCTCTTGAAACTTTCGAAAAAATCATCAAAAACTCAGTATTTTAACGGAGTTTTTCAATTTTTTAGGGGCTATTTTGCCTTTTTTTGGGTAATTCTTAGCCAGTTTAAACTCGATTTGAGGAATGCAACTAGAAGTATTAAGTTGATGGAATAAATCGTCTTTTTCTCTTGAAACATTCGAAAAAATCATCAAAAACTCAGTATTTTAACGAAATTTTTCAGTTTTTTAGGCGCTATTTTGCCTTTTTTTGAGTAATTCTTAGCCAGTTGAATCTCGATTTGAGGAATGTAACTAGAAGTTTTATGTTGATGGAATAAATCGTCTTTTTCTCTTGAAACATTCGAAAAAATCGTCAAAAACTTAGTATTTTAACGAAATTTTTCAGTTTTTTAGGCGCTATTTTGCCTTTTTTTGAGTAATTCTTAGCCAGTTTAATCTCGATTTGAGGAATGTAAATAGAAGTATTATGTTGATGGAATAAATCGTCTTTTTCTCTTGAAACATTCGAAAAAATCTTCAAAAACTCAGTATTTTAACGAAATTTTTCAGTTTTTTAGGCGCTATTTTGCCTTTTTTCGAGTAATTCGTAGCCCGTTTGTACTCGATTTCAGGAATGTAACTAGAAATATTGAGTTGATGGAAGAAATCGTCTTTTTCTCTTGAAACTTTCGAAAAAATCATCAAAAACTCAGTATTTTAACGGAATATTTCAGTTTTTTAGGCGCTATTTTGGCTTTTTCTTGGGTAATTCTTAGCCAGTTTAAACTCGATTTGAGGAATGCAACTAGAAGTATTGAGTAGATGAATGAACTCGTCTTTTTCTCTTGAAACTTTTTAAAAAATCATCAATAACTCATTATTTTAACGAAATTTTTCAGTTTTTTAGGCGCTATTTTGCCTTTTTTTGAGTAATTCTTAGCCAGTTTAATCTCGATTTGAGGAATGTAAATAGAAGTATTATGTTGATGGAATAAATCGTCTTTTTCTCTTGAAACATTCGAAAAAATCTTCAAAAACTCAGTATTTTAACGAAATTTTTCAGTTTTTTAGGCGCTATTTTGCCTTTTTTCGAGTAATTCGTAGCCCGTTTGTACTCGATTTGAGAAATGCAACTAGAAGTATTAAGTTGATGGAATAAATCGTCTTTTTCTCTTGAAACGTTCGAAAAAATCATCAAAAACTCAGTATTTTAACGAAATTTTTCAGTTTTATAGGCGCTATTTTGCCTTTTTTTGAGTAATTCTTAGCCAGTTTAATCTCGATTTGAGGAATTTAAAGAGAAATATAAAATCGATGAACGAAAACACTTTCTTCCCTGAAATAGATGGAAGAAATCTGTAGTAACTCAGAATTTAAACGAAATTTTTCAGTTTTTTGGCTCTATTTTTCAGTTTTTTTAAATAATTCATAGCACGTTTATACTCGATTGGAGGAATTCAACTTGAAATATTAGAAAAAAAGAAAATGTCTATATCTCCTGAAAAGTACGAAAGAATTAACAAAAACTAAGCATTTTGTCGATAGTTTTCGGTTTGTTGGCGCTAATTTGCCTTTTTTTTAGTAATTCCTAGCCTGATTATGCTCGATTTTAGAAATTGAACGAGAAATATTAATATGATGAACAAAAAGTAATTTTTCTCCGGAAAAGGTCGAAAAAATTAATAAATTCAGAATTTTAGCGAAATTTTCTGTTTCTTGGCGATATTTTGCAATTTTTTGAGTAATTCATTGCTCAATTTTATTTGATTTGAGGAATTCAATAAAAAGTATTAAAATGCTGAACGATAACTTCTTTAAACCGGAAAAGATCAAAAAAATCATCAATAACTGAGTATTTTTGCGAAATTTTTCATTTTTTTCTGCGCTATTTTACCTTTTTTCGAGTAACTCTTAGCCCGATTTTTACTCAATTTGAGAAATTCAACAAAAAGTATTAATTTGATGAACGAAAACTTTTCTCTCTCCAGATAAGTTTGAAAAAATCATCAATAACTCAGAATTTTAGCGAAATTTTTCAGTTTTTTGGTGCTAATTTGCATTTATTCGAGTAATTCTTAGCCCGTTTTTACTCGATTTTAGGAATTCAACGATAAATATAAAGATGATGAACGAAAACGTCTTTTTATCCGGAAAAATTCGAAAAAATCATCATAAACTCAGATTTTTAACAGACTTTTTCTTATCTTTGGCGCTATTTTACCTATTTTCTGGTAATTTTTAGCCCGTGAACACTCGATTTGAGGAATTCATCAAAAGGAGTATTAAATTAATGAACGAAAACATCTTTTCTAAGAAAAAATAATCAATAAAACTGAATTTTAGGGAAATTGTTCAGTTTTTTAGAAATATTTTCCCAATCTTTGAGTATTTCATAGCCCATTTTTACTCAATTGGATGGATTCAATAAGAAGAATTCATTTGATGTACGAAAACTTCCCTTATTTTAGATAAGTTTGAAAAAATCATAAATTACTCAGAATTTTAGCGAAATTTTTCATTTTTTTGGTGCTATTTTTTATTTATTCGAGTAATTCTTAGCCCGTTCTTACTCGATTTGAGGAATTCAACGGGAAATAGGAAAATTGATGAAAGAAAACTTCTTTATCTAAGGAAAGATTCGAAAAAATCATCAATAACACTGAATTTTAGGAAAGTTTTCGGTTTTTTTAACACTATTTTGCCTTTTTTTGAGTAATCAAAAGCACGTTTGTACTCGATTTGAGGTTTTGAACGATACGTATTAGGGCGACGAACGAAAACAACTTTTTTATTATATATTTTGGCACTATTTTGCCTTTGTTGGAGTAATTCTTATCCCGTTTATACTCGATTGGAGGAATTCAACTAGAAGTATTATAAAGAAGAAATAAAATGTCTTTTTATCCGGAAAAGTTCGAAAAAATCATCAATAACTCAGACTTTTAGCGAACTTTTAATTTCTTTGGCACTATTTTGCCATTTTTCGAGTAATTCGTAGCCTGTTTGTACTGGATTTGAGGAATGCAACTAGAAGTATTAAGTTGATGGAATAAATTGTCTTTCTCTCTTGAAACTTTCGAAAAAATCATCAATAACTCATTATTTTAACGAAATTTTTCAGTTTTTAGGCGCCATTTTGCATTTTTTTGAGTAATTCATACCCAGTATAATCTCCGTTTGAGGAATGCAACTAGAAGTATTAATTTGATTGAATAAATCGTCTTTTTCTCTTGAAACTTTCGAAAAAATCACCAAAAATTAGTATTTTAACGAAATTTTACAGTATTTTAGGCGCTATTTTGCCTTTTTTCGAGTAATTCGTAGCCCGTTTGTACTCGATTTAGGAATGCAACTAGAAGTATTAAGTTGATGGAATAAATCGTCTTTTTCTCTTGAAACTTTCGAAAAAATCATCAAAAACTCATTATTTTAACGAAATTTTTCAGTTTTTTAGGCGCTATTTTGCCTTTCTTTGAGTAATTCTTAACCAGTTTAAATTCGATTTGAGGAATGCAACTAGAAGTATTGAGTTGATGAAAGAAATCGTCTTTTTCTCTTGAAACTTTCGAAAAAATCATCAAAAACTCATTATTTTAACGAAATTTTTCAGTTTTTTAGGCGCTATTTTGCCTTTTTTTGAGTAATTCTTAGCCAGTTTAATCTCGATTTGAGGAATGCAACTAGAAATATTGAGTTGATGGAAGAAATCGTCTTTTTCTCTTGAAACTTTCGAAAAAATCATCAAAAACTCAGTATTTTAACAGAGTTTTTCAATTATTTAGGGGCTATTTTGCCTTTTTTTGGGTAACTCTTAGCCAGTTTAAACTCGATTTGAGGAATGCCACTAGAAGTATTAAGTTGATGGAATAAATCGTCTTTTTCTCTTGAAACATTCGAAAAAATCATCAAAAACTCATTATTTTAACGAAATGTTTCAGTTTTTTAGGCGCTATTTTGCCTTTTTTTGAGTAATTCTTAGCCAGTTTAATCTCGATTTGAGGAATGCAACTAGAAATATTGAGTTGATGGAAGAAATCGTCTTTTTCTCTTGAAACTTTCGAAAAAATCATCAAAAACTCAGTATTTTAACGGAGTTTTTCAATTTTTTAGGGGCTATTTTGCCTTTTTTTGGGTAATTCTTAGCCAGTTTAAACTCGATTTGAGGAATGCAACTAGAAGTATTAAGTTGATGGAATAAATCGTCTTTTTCTCTTGAAACATTCGAAAAAATCATCAAAAACTCAGTATTTTAACGAAATTTTTCAGTTTTTTAGGCGCTATTTTGCCTTTTTTTGAGTAATTCTTAGCCAGTTGAATCTCGATTTGAGGAATGTAACTAGAAGTTTTATGTTGATGGAATAAATCGTCTTTTTCTCTTGAAACATTCGAAAAAATCGTCAAAAACTTAGTATTTTAACGAAATTTTTCAGTTTTTTAGGCGCTATTTTGCCTTTTTTTGAGTAATTCTTAGCCAGTTTAATCTCGATTTGAGGAATGTAAATAGAAGTATTATGTTGATGGAATAAATCGTCTTTTTCTCTTGAAACATTCGAAAAAATCTTCAAAAACTCAGTATTTTAACGAAATTTTTCAGTTTTTTAGGCGCTATTTTGCCTTTTTTCGAGTAATTCGTAGCCCGTTTGTACTCGATTTCAGGAATGTAACTAGAAATATTGAGTTGATGGAAGAAATCGTCTTTTTCTCTTGAAACTTTCGAAAAAATCATCAAAAACTCAGTATTTTAACGGAATATTTCAGTTTTTTAGGCGCTATTTTGGCTTTTTCTTGGGTAATTCTTAGCCAGTTTAAACTCGATTTGAGGAATGCAACTAGAAGTATTGAGTAGATGAATGAACTCGTCTTTTTCTCTTGAAACTTTTTAAAAAATCATCAATAACTCATTATTTTAACGAAATTTTTCAGTTTTTTAGGCGCTATTTTGCCTTTTTTTGAGTAATTCTTAGCCAGTTTAATCTCGATTTGAGGAATGTAAATAGAAGTATTATGTTGATGGAATAAATCGTCTTTTTCTCTTGAAACATTCGAAAAAATCTTCAAAAACTCAGTATTTTAACGAAATTTTTCAGTTTTTTAGGCGCTATTTTGCCTTTTTTCGAGTAATTCGTAGCCCGTTTGTACTCGATTTGAGAAATGCAACTAGAAGTATTAAGTTGATGGAATAAATCGTCTTTTTCTCTTGAAACGTTCGAAAAAATCATCAAAAACTCAGTATTTTAACGAAATTTTTCAGTTTTATAGGCGCTATTTTGCCTTTTTTTGAGTAATTCTTAGCCAGTTTAATCTCGATTTGAGGAATTTAAAGAGAAATATAAAATCGATGAACGAAAACACTTTCTTCCCTGAAATAGATGGAAGAAATCTGTAGTAACTCAGAATTTAAACGAAATTTTTCAGTTTTTTGGCTCTATTTTTCAGTTTTTTTAAATAATTCATAGCACGTTTATACTCGATTGGAGGAATTCAACTTGAAATATTAGAAAAAAAGAAAATGTCTATATCTCCTGAAAAGTACGAAAGAATTAACAAAAACTAAGCATTTTGTCGATAGTTTTCGGTTTGTTGGCGCTAATTTGCCTTTTTTTTAGTAATTCCTAGCCTGATTATGCTCGATTTTAGAAATTGAACGAGAAATATTAATATGATGAACAAAAAGTAATTTTTCTCCGGAAAAGGTCGAAAAAATTAATAAATTCAGAATTTTAGCGAAATTTTCTGTTTCTTGGCGATATTTTGCAATTTTTTGAGTAATTCATTGCTCAATTTTATTTGATTTGAGGAATTCAATAAAAAGTATTAAAATGCTGAACGATAACTTCTTTAAACCGGAAAAGATCAAAAAAATCATCAATAACTGAGTATTTTTGCGAAATTTTTCATTTTTTTCTGCGCTATTTTACCTTTTTTCGAGTAACTCTTAGCCCGATTTTTACTCAATTTGAGAAATTCAACAAAAAGTATTAATTTGATGAACGAAAACTTTTCTCTCTCCAGATAAGTTTGAAAAAATCATCAATAACTCAGAATTTTAGCGAAATTTTTCAGTTTTTTGGTGCTAATTTGCATTTATTCGAGTAATTCTTAGCCCGTTTTTACTCGATTTTAGGAATTCAACGATAAATATAAAGATGATGAACGAAAACGTCTTTTTATCCGGAAAAATTCGAAAAAATCATCATAAACTCAGATTTTTAACAGACTTTTTCTTATCTTTGGCGCTATTTTACCTATTTTCTGGTAATTTTTAGCCCGTGAACACTCGATTTGAGGAATTCATCAAAAGGAGTATTAAATTAATGAACGAAAACATCTTTTCTAAGAAAAAATAATCAATAAAACGGAATTTTAGGGAAATTTTTCAGTTTTTTAGAAATATTTTCCCAATCTTTGAGTATTTCATAGCCCATTTTTACTCAATTTGAGGGATTCAGTAAGAAGAATTCATTTGATGTACGAAAACTTCCCTTATTTTAGATAAGTTTGAAAAAATCATAAATTACTCAGAATTTTAGCGAAATTTTTCATTTTTTTGGTGCTATTTTGCATTTATTCGAGTAACTCTTAGCCCATTCTTACTCGATTTGAGGAATTCAACGGGAAATAGGAAAATTGATGAAAGAAAACTTCTTTATCTAAGGAAAGATTCGAAAAAATCATCAATAACACTGAATTTTAGGAAAGTTTTCGGTTTTTTTAACACTATTTTGCCTTTTTTTGAGTAATCCAAAGCCCGTTTGTACTCAATTTGAGGTTTTGAACGATACGTATTAGGGCGACGAACGAAAACAACTTTTTTAGTATGTATTATGGCACTATTTTGCCTTTGTTGGAGTAATTCTTATCCCCTTTATACTCGATTGGAGGAATTCAACTAGAAGTATTATAAAGAAGAAATAAAATGTCTTTTTATCCGGAAAAGTTCGAAAAAATCATCAATAACTCAGACTTTTAGCGAACTTTTAATTTCTTTGGCACTATTTTGCCATTTTTCGAGTAATTCGTAGCCTGTTTGTACTCGATTTAAGGAAGGCAACTAAAAGTATTTAGTTGATGGAATAAATTGTCTTTTTCTCTTGAAAATTTCGAAAAAATCATCAAAAACTCATAATTTTAACGAAATATTTCAGTTTTTTAGGCGCTATTTTTCCTTTTTTCGAGTAATTCGTAGCCAGTTTGTACTCGATTTGAGGAATATAACTAGAAGTATTAGGTTGATGGAATAAATCGTCTTTTTCTCTTGAAACTTTCGAATAAATCATCAAAAACTCAGTATTTTAACGAAATTTTTCAGTTTTTTAGGCGCTATTTTGCCTTTTTTTGAGTAATTCTTAGCCAGTTTAAACTCGATTTGAGGAATGCAACTAGAAATATGAAGTTGATGGAAGAAATCTTCTTTTTCTCTTGAAACTTTCGAAAAAATCATCAAAAACTCGTTATTTTAACGAAATTTTTCTGTTTTTTAGTCGCTATTTTGCCTTTTTTTGAGTAATTCTTAGCCAGTTTAATCTCGATTTGAGGACTGCAATTAGAAGTATTAGGTTGATGGAATAAATCGTCTTTTTCTCTTGAAACATTCGAAAAAATCATCAATAACTCATTATTTTAACAAAATTTTTCAGTTTTTTAGGCGCTATTTTGTTTTTTTTTTGAGTAATTCATACCCAGTTTAATCTCCATTTGAGGAATGCAACTAGAAGTATTAAGTTTATTGAATAAATCGTCTTTTTCTCTTGAAACTTTCGAAAAAATCACCAAAGATTAGTATTTTAACGAAATTTTTCAGTATTTTAGGCGCTATTTTGCCTTTTTTCGAGTAATTCGTAGCCCGTTTGTACTCGATTTGAGGAACGCAACTAGAAGTATTAAGTTGATGGAATAAATCGTCTTTTTCTCTTCAAACTTTCGAAAAAATCATCAAAAACTCAGTATTTTAACGAAATTTTTCAGTTTCTTAGGCGCTAATTATTTTAACGAAATTTTTCAGTTTTTAGACACTATTTTTCCTTTTTTCAAGTAATTCGTAGCCGTTTGTACTCGATTTGAGGAATGCAACTAGAAATATTAAGTTGATGGAAGAAATCGTCTTTTTCTCTTGAAACTTTCGAAAAAATCATCAAAAACTCATAATTTTAACGAAATTTTTCAGTTATTTAGGCGCTATTTTGCCTTTTTTCGAGTAATTCGTAGCCAGTTTGTACTCTATTTGAGGAATGCATTTAGAAGTAGTATAATGATGGAATAAATCGTCTTTTTCTTTTGAAACTTTCGAAAAAATCATCAAAAACTCATTATTTTAACGAAATTTTTCAGTTTTTTAGGCGCTATTTTTCCTTTTTTCGAGTAATTCGTAGCCAGTTTGTACTCGATTTGAGGAATATAACTAGAAGTATTAGGTTGATGGAATAAATCGTCTTTTTCTCTTGAAACTTTCGAATAAATCATCAAAAACTCAGTATTTTAACGAAATTTTTCAGTTTTTTAGGCGCTATTTTGCCTTTTTTTGAGTAATTCTTAGCCAGTTTAAACTCGATTTGAGGAATGCAACTAGAAATATGAAGTTGATGGAAGAAATCTTCTTTTTCTCTTGAAACTTTCGAAAAAATCATCAAAAACTCGTTATTTTAACGAAATTTTTCTGTTTTTTAGTCGCTATTTTGCCTTTTTTTGAGTAATTCTTAGCCAGTTTAATCTCGATTTGAGGACTGCAATTAGAAGTATTAGGTTGATGGAATAAATCGTCTTTTTCTCTTGAAACATTCGAAAAAATCATCAATAACTCATTATTTTAACAGAATTTTTCAGTTTTTTAGGCGCTATTTTGTTTTTTTTTGAGTAATTCATACCCAGTTTAATCTCCATTTGAGGAATGCAACTAGAAGTATTAAGTTGATGGAATAAATCGTCTTTTTCTCTTCAAACTTTCGAAAAAATCATCAAAAACTCAGTATTTTAACGAAATTTTTCAGTTTCTTAGGCGCTAATTATTTTAACGAAATTTTTCAGTTTTTAGACACTATTTTTCCTTTTTTCAAGTAATTCGTAGCCGTTTGTACTCGATTTGAGGAATGCAACTAGAAATATTAAGTTGATGGAAGAAATCGTCTTTTTCTCTTGAAACTTTCGAAAAAATCATCAAAAACTCATAATTTTAACGAAATTTTTCAGTTATTTAGGCGCTATTTTGCCTTTTTTCGAGTAATTCGTAGCCAGTTTGTACTCTATTTGAGGAATGCATTTAGAAGTAGTATAATGATGGAATAAATCGTCTTTTTCTTTTGAAACTTTCGAAAAAATCATCAAAAACTCATTATTTTAACGAAATTTTTCAGTTTTTTAGGCGCTATTTTGCCTTTTTTTATCGCTTTTAGCCTGTTTAATCTCGATTTGAGGAATGCAACTAAAAGTATTAGGTTGATGGAATAAATCGTCTTTTTCTCTAGAAACTTTCGAAGAAATCATCAAAAACTCATTATTTTAACGAAATTTTTCAGTTTTTTTGGCGCTATTTTGGCTTTTTTCGAGTAATTCGTAGCCCGTTTGTACTCGATTTGAGGAATGCAACTAGAAGTATTGGGTTGATGAATGAACTCGTCTTTTTCTCTTGAAACTTTCGAAAAAATCATCAATAACTCATAAATTTAAAGAAATTTTTCAGTTTTTTAGGCGCTATTTTGCCTTTTTTCGAGTAATTCGTAGCCAGTTTGTATCGATTTGAGGAATGCATTTAGAAGTATTAAGTTGATGGAATAAATCGTCTTTTTCTTTTGAAACTTTCGAAAAAATCATCAAAAACTCAGTATTTTAACGAAATTTTTCAGTTTTTTAGGCGCTATTTTGGCTTTTTTTGAGTAATTCTTAGCCAGGTTAATCTCGATTTGAGGAATGCAACTAAAAGTATTAGGTTGATGGAATAAATCGTCTTTTACTCTTGTAACTTTCGAAAAAATCATCAAAAACTCAGTATTTTAACGAAATTTTTCAGTTTTTTAGGCGCTATTTTGCCTTTTTTCAAGTAATTCGTAGCCCGTTTGTACTCGATTTGAGGAATGCAACTAGAAATATTAAGTTAATGGAAGAAATCGTCTTTTTCTCTTGAAACTTTCGAAAAAATCATCAAAAACTCATTATTTTAACGAAATTTTTCAGTTTTTTAGGCGCTATTTTGCCTTTTATTAAGTAATTCTTAGCCAGTTTAATCTCGATATTAGAAATGCAACTAGAACTATTAGGTTGTCGGAATAAATCGTCTTTTTCTCTTGAAACATTCGAAAAAATCATCAAAAACTCAGTATTTTAACGAAATTTTTCAGTTTCTTAGGCGCTATTTTGGCTTTTTTTGTGTAATTCTTAGCCAGTTTAATCTCGATTTGAGGAATGCAACTAGAAGTATTAAGTTGATGGTATAAATCGTCTTTTTCTCTTGAAACTTTCGAAAAAATCATCAAAAAATCAGTTTCTTAACGAAATGTTTCAGTTTTGTACGCGCTATTTTGGCTTTTTTCGAGTAATTAGTAGCCCGCTGGTACTCGATTTGAGGAATGCAACTAGAAGTATTAAGTTGATGGAAGAAATCGTCTATTTCTCTTGAAACTTTCGAAAAAATCATCAAAAACTCATAATTTTAACGAAATTTTTCAGTTTTTAGGCGCTATTTTGCCTTTTTTCGAGTAATTCGCAGCCAGTTTTTTCTCGATTTGAGGAATGCATATAGAAGTATCAAAATGATGGAATTAATCGTCTTTTTCTTTTGAAACTTTCGAAAAAATCATCAAAAACTCATTATTTTAACAAAATGTTTCAGTTTTTTAGGCGCTATTGTGCCTTTTTTTTGAGTAATTCTTAGCCCGTTTAATCTCAATTTGAGGAATGCAACTAGAAGTATTAGGTTGATGCAATAAATCGTCTTTTTCTCTTGTAACTTTCGAAAAAATCATCAAAAACTCAGTATTTTAACGAAAGTTTTCAGTTTTTTAGGCGCTATTTTGCCTTTTTTCGAGTAATTCGTAGCCCATTTCTACTTGATTTGAGGAAAGCAACTAGAAGTAGTAGGTTAGTGGAAGAAATCTTTTTTTTCTCTTGAAACTTTCGAAAAAATCATCAAAAACTCAGTATTTTAACGGAGTTTTTCAGTTTTATAGGCGCTACTTTGGCTTTTTTTGAGTAATTCGTAGCCCGTTTGTACTCGATTTGAGGAATGCACTTAGTAATATTAAGTTGATGGAAGAAATTTCAGTTTTTTAGGCGCTATTTTGCCATTTTCCAGTAATTCGTAGCCCGTTTGAATTCGATATTAGGAATGCATCTACAAGTATTAAGTTGATGGAAAAATCGGCTTTTTCTCTTGAATCTTTCGAAAAAATCATCAAAAACTCAGTATTTTAACGGAGTTTTTCAATTTTTTAGGGGCTATTTTGCCTTTTTTTGGGTAATTCTTAGCAAGTTTAAACTCGATTTGAGGAATGCAACTAGAAGTATTAAGTTGATGGAATAAATCGCCTTTTTCTCTTGAAACATTCGAAAAAATCATCAAAAACTCAGTATTTTAACGAAATTTTTCAGTTTTTTAGGCGCTATTTTGCCTTTTTTTGAGTAATTCTTAGCCAGTTTAATCTCGATTTGAGGAATGTAACTAGAAGTATTAAGTTGATGAAATAAATCGTCTTTTTCTCTTGAAACATTCGAAAAAATCATCAAAAACTTAGTATTTTAACGAAATTTTTCAGTTTTTTAGGCGCTATTTTGCCTTTTTTTGAGTAATTCTTAGCCAGTTTAATCTCGATATTAGAAATGCAACTAGAACTATTAGGTTGTCGGAATAAATCGTCTTTTTCTCTTGAAACATTCGAAAAAATCATCAAAAACTCAGTATTTTAACGAAATTTTTCAGTTTCTTAGGCGCTATTTTGGCTTTTTTTGTGTAATTCTTAGCCAGTTTAATCTCGATTTGAGGAATGCAACTAGAAGTATTAAGTTGATGGTATAAATCGTCTTTTTCTCTTGAAACTTTCGAAAAAATCATCAAAAAATCAGTTTCTTAACGAAATGTTTCAGTTTTGTACGCGCTATTTTGGCTTTTTTCGAGTAATTAGTAGCCCGCTGGTACTCGATTTGAGGAATGCAACTAGAAGTATTAAGTTGATGGAAGAAATCGTCTATTTCTCTTGAAACTTTCGAAAAAATCATCAAAAACTCATAATTTTAACGAAATTTTTCAGTTTTTAGGCGCTATTTTGCCTTTTTTCGAGTAATTCGCAGCCAGTTTTTTCTCGATTTGAGGAATGCATATAGAAGTATCAAAATGATGGAATTAATCGTCTTTTTCTTTTGAAACTTTCGAAAAAATCATCAAAAACTCATTATTTTAACAAAATGTTTCAGTTTTTTAGGCGCTATTGTGCCTTTTTTTTGAGTAATTCTTAGCCCGTTTAATCTCAATTTGAGGAATGCAACTAGAAGTATTAGGTTGATGCAATAAATCGTCTTTTTCTCTTGTAACTTTCGAAAAAATCATCAAAAACTCAGTATTTTAACGAAAGTTTTCAGTTTTTTAGGCGCTATTTTGCCTTTTTTCGAGTAATTCGTAGCCCATTTCTACTTGATTTGAGGAAAGCAACTAGAAGTAGTAGGTTAGTTGAAGAAATCTTTTTTTTCTCTTGAAACTTTCGAAAAAATCATCAAAAACTCAGTATTTTAACGGAGTTTTTCAGTTTTATAGGCGCTACTTTGGCTTTTTTTGAGTAATTCGTAGCCCGTTTGTACTCGATTTGAGGAATGCACTTAGTAATATTAAGTTGATGGAAGAAATTTCAGTTTTTTAGGCGCTATTTTGCCATTTTCCAGTAATTCGTAGCCCGTTTAATTCGATATTAGGAATGCATCTACAAGTATTAAGTTGATGGAAAAATCGGCTTTTTCTCTTGAATCTTTCGAAAAAATCATCAAAAACTCAGTATTTTAACGGAGTTTTTCAATTTTTTAGGGGCTATTTTGCCTTTTTTTGGGTAATTCTTAGCAAGTTTAAACTCGATTTGAGGAATGCAACTAGAAGTATTAAGTTGATGGAATAAATCGCCTTTTTCTCTTGAAACATTCGAAAAAATCATCAAAAACTCAGTATTTTAACGAAATTTTTCAGTTTTTTAGGCGCTATTTTGCCTTTTTTTGAGTAATTCTTAGCCAGTTTAATCTCGATTTGAGGAATGTAACTAGAAGTATTAAGTTGATGAAATAAATCGTCTTTTTCTCTTGAAACATTCGAAAAAATCATCAAAAACTTAGTATTTTAACGAAATTTTTCAGTTTTTTAGGCGCTATTTTGCCTTTTTTTGAGTAATTCTTAGCCAGTTTAATCTCGAATTGAGGAATGTAAATAGAAGTATTAAGTTGATGGAATAAATCGTCTTTTTCTCTTGAAACATTCGAAAAAATCTTCAAAAACTCAGTATTTTAACGAAATTTTTCAGTTTTTTAGGCGCTATTTTGCCTTTTTTCGAGTAATTCGTAGCCCGTTTGTACTCGATTTCAGGAATGGAACTAGAAATATTGAGTTGATGGAAGAAATCGTCTTTTTCTCTTGAAACTTTCGAAAAAATCATCAAAAACTCAGTATTTTAACGAAATTTTTCTGTTTTATAGGCGCTATTTTGCCTTTTTTTGAGTAATTCTTAGCCAGTTAAATCTCGATTTGAGGAATTTAACGAGAAATATAAAATCGATGAACGAAAACACTTTCTTCCCTGAAATAGATGGAAGAAATCTGTAGTAACTCAGAATTTAAACGAAATTTTTCAGTTTTTTGGCTCTATTTTTCAGTTTTTTTAAATAATTCATAGCACGTTTATACTTGATTGGAGGAATTCAACTTGAAATATTAAAAAAAAAGAAAATGTCTATATCTCCTGAAAAGTACGAAAGAATTAACAAAAACTAAGCATTTTGTCGATAGTTTTCGGTTTGTTGGCGCTAATTTGCCTTTTTTTTAGTAATTCCTAGCCTGATTATGCTCGATTTTAGAAATTGAACGAGAAATATTAATATGATGAACGAAAATTAATTTTTCTCCGGAAAAGGTCGAAAAAATTAATAAATTCAGAATTTTAGCGAAATTTTCTGTTTCTTGGCGATATTTTGCAATTTTTTGAGTAATTCATTGCTCAATTTTATTTGATTTGAGGAATTCAACAAAAAGTATTAAAATGCTGAACGATAACTTCTTTTTACCGGAAAAGATCAAAAAAATCATCAATAACTGAGTATTTTTGCGAAATTTTTCATTTTTTTCTGCGCTATTTTACCTTTTTTCGAGTAACTCTTAGCCCGATTTTTACTCAATTTGAGAAATTCAACAAAAAGTATTAATTTGATGAACGAAAACTTTTCTCTCTCCAGATAAGTTTGAAAAAATCATCAATAACTCAGAATTTTAGCGAAATTTTTCAGTTTTTTGGTGCTAATTTGCATTTATTCGAGTAATTCTTAGCCCGTTTTTACTCGATTTTAGGAATTCAACGATAAATATAAAGATGATGAACGAAAACGTCTTTTTATCCGGAAAAATTCGAAAAAATCATCATAAACTCAGATTTTTAACAGACTTTTTCTTATCTTTGGCGCTATTTTACCTATTTTCTGGTAATTTTTAGCCCGTGAACACTCGATTTGAGGAATTCATCAAAAGGAGTATTAAATTAATGAACGAAAACATCTTTTCTAAGAAAAAATAATCAATAAAACTGAATTTTAGGGAAATTGTTCAGTTTTTAGAAATATTTTCCCAATCTTTGAGTATTTCATAGCCCATTTTTACTCAATTGGATGGATTCAATAAGAAGAATTCATTTGATGTACGAAAACTTCCCTTATTTTAGATAAGTTTGAAAAAATCATAAATTACTCAGAATTTTAGCGAAATTTTTCATTTTTTTGGTGCTATTTTTTATTTATTCGAGTAATTCTTAGCCCGTTCTTACTCGATTTGAGGAATTCAACGGGAAATAGGAAAATTGATGAAAGAAAACTTCTTTATCTAAGGAAAGATTCGAAAAAATCATCAATAACACTGAATTTTAGGAAAGTTTTCGGTTTTTTTAACACTATTTTGCCTTTTTTTGAGTAATCGAAAGCACGTTTGTACTCGATTTGAGGTTTTGAACGATACGTATTAGGGCGACGAACGAAAACAACTTTTTTATTATATATTTTGGCACTATTTTGCCTTTGTTGGAGTAATTCTTATCCCGTTTATACTCGATTGGAGGAATTCAACTAGAAGTATTATAAAGAAGAAATAAAATGTCTTTTTATCCGGAAAAGTTCGAAAAAATCATCAATAACTCAGACTTTTAGCGAACTTTTAATTTCTTTGGCACTATTTTGCCATTTTTCGAGTAATTCGTAGCCTGTTTGTACTGGATTTGAGGAATGCAACTAGAAGTATTAAGTTGATGGAATAAATTGTCTTTCTCTCTTGAAACTTTCGAAAAAATCATCAATAACTCATTATTTTAACGAAATTTTTCAGTTTTTAGGCGCTATTTTGCATTTTTTTGAGTAATTCATACCCAGTATAATCTCCATTTGAGGAATGCAACTAGAAGTATTAATTTGATTGAATAAATCGTCTTTTTCTCTTGAAACTTTCGAAAAAATCATCAAAAACTCATTATTTTAACGAAATTTTTCAGTTTTTTAGGCGCTATTTTGCCTTTCTTTGAGTAATTCTTAACCAGTTTAAATTCGATTTGAGGAATGCAACTAGAAGTATTGAGTTGATGAAAGAAATCGTCTTTTTCTCTTGAAACTTTCGAAAAAATCATCAAAAACTCATTATTTTAACGAAATTTTTCAGTTATTTAGGCGCTATTTTGCCTTTTTTTGAGTAATTCTTAGCCAGTTTAATCTCGATTTGAGGAAGGCAACTAGAAATATTGAGTTGATGGAAGAAATCGTCTTTTTCTCTTGAAACTTTCGAAAAAATCATCAAAAACTCAGTATTTTAACGGAGTTTTTCAATTATTTAGGGGCTATTTTGCCTTTTTTTGGGTAACTCTTAGCCAGTTTAAACTCGATTTGAGGAATGCAACTAGAAGTATTAAGTTGATGGAATAAATCGTCTTTTTCTCTTTAAACATTCGAAAAAATCATCAAAAACTCATTATTTTAACGAAATTTTTCAGTTTTTTAGGCGCTATTTTGCCTTTTTTTGAGTAATTCTTAGCCAGTTTAATCTCGATTTGAGGAATGCAACTAGAAATATTGAGTTGATGGAAGAAATCGTCTTTTTCTCTTGAAACTTTCGAAAAAATCATCAAAAACTCAGTATTTTAACGGAGTTTTTCAATTTTTTAGGGGCTATTTTGCCTTTTTTTGGGTAATTCTTAGCCAGTTTAAACTCGATTTGAGGAATGCAACTAGAAGTATTAAGTTGATGGAATAAATCGTCTTTTTCTCTTGAAACATTCGAAAAAATCATCAAAAACTCAGTATTTTAACGAAATTTTTCAGTTTTTTAGGCGCTATTTTGCCTTTTTTTGAGTAATTCTTAGCCAGTTGAATCTTGATTTGAGGAATGTAACTAGAAGTTTTATGTTGATGGAATAAATCGTCTTTTTCTCTTGAAACATTCGAAAAAATCGTCAAAAACTTAGTATTTTAACGAAATTTTTCAGTTTTTTAGGCGCTATTTTGCCTTTTTTTGAGTAATTCTTAGCCAGTTTAATCTCGACTTGAGGAATGTAAATAGAAGTATTATGTTGATGGAATAAATCGTCTTTTTCTCTTGAAACATTCGAAAAAATCTTCAAAAACTCAGTATTTTAACGAAATTTTTCAGTTTTTTAGGCGCTATTTTGCCTTTTTTCGAGTAATTCGTAGCCCGTTTGTACTCGATTTCAGGAATGTAACTAGAAATATTGAGTTGATGGAAGAAATCGTCTTTTTCTCTTGAAACTTTCGAAAAAATCATCAAAAACTCAGTATTTTAACGGAATATTTCAGTTTTTTAGGCGCTATTTTGCCTTTTCTTGGGTAATTCTTAGCCAGTTTAAACTCGATTTGAGGAATGCAACTAGAAGTATTGAGTAGATGAATGAACTCGTCTTTTTCTCTTGAAACTTTTTAAAAAATCATCAATAACTCATTATTTTAACGAAATTTTTCAGTTTTTTAGGCGCTATTTTGCCTTTTTTCGAGTAATTCGTAGCCCGTTTGTACTCGATTTGAGAAATGCAACTAGAAGTATTAAGTTGATGGAATAAATCGTCTTTTTCTCTTGAAACGTTCGAAAAAATCATCAAAAACTCAGTATTTTAACGAAATTTTTCAGTTTTATAGGCGCTATTTTGCCTTTTTTCGAGTAATTCGTAGCCAGTTTGTACTCGATTTGAGGAATGCATTTAGAAGTATTAAAATGATGGAATAAATCGTCTTTTTCTTTTGAAACTTTCGAAAAAATCATCAAAAACTCATTATTTTAACGAAATTTTTCAGTTTTTTTTGCGCTATTTTGCCTTTTTTTTATCGCTTTTAGCCCGTTTAATCTCGATTTGAGGAATACAACTAGAAGTATTAGGTTGATGAAATAAATCGTCTTTTTCTCTAGAAACTTTCGAAGAAATCATCAAAAACTCATTATTTTAACGAAATTTTTCAGTTTTTTAGGCGCTATTTTGCCTTTTTTTGAGTAATTCTTAGCCAGATTAATCTCGATTTGAGGAATGCAACTAGAAGTATTAGGTTGATGGAATAAATCGTCTTTTTCTCTTGAAACATTCGAAAAAATCATCAATAACTCATTATTTTAACGAAATTTTTCAGTTTTTTAGGCGCTATTTTGCCTTTTTTTGAGTAATTCTTACCCAGTTTAATCTCGATTTGAGGAATGCAACTAGAAGTATTGAGTTGATTGAATAAATCGTCTTTTTGTCTTGAAACTTTCGAAAAAATCACCAAAAATTAGTATTTTAACGAAATTTTTCAGTTTTTTAGGCGCTATTTTGGCTTTTTTCGAGTAATTCGTGGCCCGTTTGTACTCGATTTGAGGAATGCAACTAGAAGTATTGGGTTGATGAATGAACTCGTCTTTTTCTCTTGAAACCTTCGAAAAAATCATCAATAACTCATAATTTTAAAGAAATTTTTCAGTTTTTTAGGCGCTATTTTGCCTTTTTTCGAGTAATTCGTAGCCAGTTTGTATCGATTTGAGGAATGCATTTAGAAGTATTAAGTTGATGGAATAAATCGTCTTTTTCTTTTGAAACTTTCGAAAAAATCATCAAAAACTCATTATTTTAACGAAATTTTTCAGTTTTTTAGGCGCTATTTTGCCTTTTTTCGAGTAATTCGTAACCAGTTTGTACTCGATTTGAGGAATGCATTTAGAAGTATTCAGTTGATGGAATAAATCGTCCCTTTCTCTTGAAACATTCGAAAAAATCATCAAAAACTCAGTATTTTAACGAAATTTTTCAGTTTTTTAGGCGCTATTTTGCCTTTTTTCGAGTAATTCGTAACCAGTTTGTACTCGATTTGAGGAATGCATTTAGAAGTATTCAGTTGATGGAATAAATCGTCCCTTTCTCTTGTAACTTTCGAAAAAATCATCAAAAACTCATTATTTTAACGAAATTTTTCAGTTTTTTAGGCGCTATTTTGCCTTTTTTCGAGTAATTCGTAGCCCGTTTGTACTGGATTTGAGGAATGCAACTAGAAATATTAAGTTAATGGAAGAAATCATCTTTTTCTCTTGAAACTTTCGAAAAAATCATCAAAAACTCATTATTTTAACGAAATTTTTCAGTTTTTTAGGCGCTATTTTGCCTTTTATTAAGTAATTCTTAGCCAGTTTAATCTCGATATTAGAAATGCAACTAGAACTATTATGTTGTCGGAATAAATCGTCTTTTTCTCTTGAAACATTCGAAAAATTCATCAAAAACTCAGTATTTTAACGAAATTTTTCAGTTTTTTAGGCGCTATTTTGGTTTTTTTTGAGTAATTCTTAGCCAGTTTAATCTCGATTTGAGGAATGAAACTAGAAGTATTAAGTTGATGGAATAAATCGTCTTTTTCTCTTGAAACTTTCGAAAAAATCATCAAAAAATCAGTTTCTTAACGAAATTTTTCAGTTTTGTACGCGCTATTTTGGCTTTTTTCGAGTAATTAGCAGCCCGTTGGTACTCGATTTGAGGAATGCAACTAGAAGTATTAAGTTGATGGAAGAAATCGTCTATTTCTCTTGAAACATTCGAAAAAATCATCAAAAACTCATAATTTTAACGAAATTTTTCAGTTTTTAGGCGCTATTATGCCTTTTTTCGAGTTATTCGCAGCCAGTTTTTTCTCGATTTGAGGAATGCATTTAGAAGTATTAAAATGATGGAATTAATCGTCTTTTTCTTTTGAAACTTTCGAAAAAATCATCAAAAACTCATTATTTTAACAAAATTTTTCAGTTTTTTAGGCGCTATTTTGCCTTTTTTTTGAGTAATTCTTAGCCCGTTTAATCTCAATTTGAGGAATGCAACTAGAAGTATTAGGTTGATGCAATAAATCGTCTTTTTCTGTTGTAACTTTCGAAAAAATCATCAAAAACTCATTATTTTAACGAAATTTTTCAGTTTTTTAGGCGCTATTTTCGAGTAATTCGTAGCCCATTTCTACTTGATTTGAGGAAAACAACTAGTAGTAGTAGGTTAGTGGAAGAAATCTTTTTTTTCTCTTGAAACTTTCGAAAAAATCATCAAAAACTCAGTATTTTAACAAAATTTTTCAGTTTTATAGGCGCTACTTTGGCTTTTTTTGAGTAATTCGTAGCCCGTTTGTACTCGATTTGAGGAATGCACTTATAAATGTTAAGTTGAT
Source organism: Sympetrum striolatum (assembly GCA_947579665.1). NCBI lineage: Eukaryota > Metazoa > Arthropoda > Insecta > Odonata > Libellulidae > Sympetrum > Sympetrum striolatum. The sequence goes on along the minus strand of OX388350.1, from coordinate 38,301,159 downwards.
GGAAGAAATCGTCTTTTTCTCTTGAATCTTTCGAAAAAATCATCAACAACTCAGTATTTTAAAGAAATTTTTCAGTTTTTTAAGCGCTATTTTGCCATTTTCCAGTAATTCGTAGCCCGTTTGTACTCGATATTAGGAATGCATCTACAAGTATTAAGTTGATGGAAAAATCGGCTTTTTCTCCAGAAAAGCTCTAAAAAATCATCAAAAAATCAGTATTTTAACGAAATTTTTCAGTTTTTTAGGCGCTATTTTGCCTTTTTTTGAGTAATTCTTAGCCAGTTTAAACTCGATTTGAGCAATGCAACTAGAAATATGAAGTTGATGGAAGAAATCTTCTTTTTCTCTTGAAACATTCGAAAAAATCATCAAAAACTCATTATTTTAACGAAATTTTTCTGTTTTTTAGTCGCTATTTTGCCTTTTTTTGAGTAATTCTTAGCCAGTTTAATCTCGATTTGAGGACTGCAATTAGAAGTATTAGGTTGATGGAATAAATCGTCTTTTTCTCTTGAAACATTCGAAAAAATCATCAATAACTTAACTCAACTTTAACAAAATTTTTCAGTTTTTTAGGCGCTATGTTGTTTTTTTTTGAGTAATTCATACCCAGTTTAATCTCCATTTGAGGAATGCAACTAGAAGTATTAAGTTGATTGAATAAATCGTCTTTTTCTCTTGAAACTTTCGAAAAAATCACCAAAAATTAGTAATTTAACGAAATTTTTCAGTATTTTAGGCGCTATTTTGCCTTTTTTCGAGTAATTCGTAGCCCGTTTGTACTCGATTTGAGGAACGCAACTAGAAGTATTAAGTTGATGGAATAAATCGTCTTTTTCTCTTCAAACTTTCGAAAAAATCATCAAAAACTCATAATTTTAACGAAATTTTTCAGTTATTTAGGCGCTATTTTGCCTTTTTTCGAGTAATTCGTAGCCGTTTGTACACGATTTGAGGAATGCAACTAGAAATATTAAGTTGATGGAAGAAATCGTCTTTTTCTCTTGAAACTTTCGAAAAAATCATCAAAAACTCATTATTTTAACGAAATTTTTCAGTTATTTAGGCGCTATTTTGCCTTTTTTCGAGTAATTCGTAGCCGTTTGTACTCGATTTGAGGAATGCAACTAGAAATATTAAGTTGATGGAAGAAATCGTCTTTTTCTCTTGAAACTTTCGAAAAAATCATCAAAAACTCATTATTTTAACGAAATTTTTCAGTTTTTTTTGCGCTATTTTGCCTTTTTTTTATCGCTTTTAGCCCGTTTAATCTCGATTTGAGGAATGCAACTAGAAGTATTAGGTTGATGGAATAAATCGTCTTTTTCTCTAGAAACTTTCGAAGAAATCATCAAAAACTCATTATTTTAACGAAATTTTTCAGTTTTTTAGGCGCTATTTTGCCTTTTTTTGAGTAATTCTTAGCCAGATTAATCTCGATTTGAGGAATGCAACTAGAAGTATTAGGTTGATGGAATAAATCGTCTTTTTCTCTTGAAACATTCGAAAAAATCATCAATAACTCATTATTTTAACGAAATTTTTCAGTTTTTTAGGCGCTATTTTGCCTTTTTTTGAGTAATTCTTACCCAGTTTAATCTCGATTTGAGGAATGCAACTAGAAGTATTAAGTTGATTGAATAAATCGTCTTTTTGTCTTGAAACTTTCGAAAAAATCACCAAAAATTAGTATTTTAACGAAATTTTTCAGTTTTTTAGGCGCTATTTTGGCTTTTTTCGAGTAATTAGTAGCCCGTTTGTACTCGATTTGAGGAATGCAACTAGAAGTATTGGGTTGATGAATGAACTCGTCTTTTTCTCTTGAAACCTTCGAAAAAGTCATCAATAACTCATAATTTTAAAGAAATTTTTCAGTTTTTTAGGCGCTATTTTGCCTTTTTTCGAGTAATTCGTAGCCAGTTTGTAACGATTTGAGGAATGCATTTAGAAGTATTAAGTTGATGGAATAAATCGTCTTTTTCTTTTGAAACTTTCGAAAAAATCATCAAAAACTCATTATTTTAACGAAATTTTTCAGTTTTTTAGGCGCTATTTTGCCTTTTTTCGAGTAATTCGTAACCAGTTTGTACTCGATTTGAGGAATGCATTTAGAAGTATTAAGTTGATGGAATAAATCGTCCTTTTCTCTTGAAACATTCGAAATAATCATCAAAAACTCAGTATTTTAACGAAATTTTTCAGTTTTTTAGGCGCTATTTTGGCTTTTTTTGAGTAATTCTTAGCCAGGTTAATCTCCATTTGAGGAATGCAACTAGAAGAATAAGGTTGATGGAATAAATCGTCCTTTTCTCTTGAAACATTCGAAAAAATCATCAAAAACTCAGTATTTTAACGAAATTTTTCAGTTTTTTAGGCGCTATTTTGGTTTTTTTTGAGTAATTCTTAGCCAGTTTAATGTCGATTTGAGGAATGCAACTAGAAGTATTAAGTTGATGGAATAAATCGTCTTTTTCTCTTGAAACTTTCGAAAAAATCATCAAAAAATCAGTTTCTTAACGAAATTTTTCAGTTTTGTACACGCTATTTTGGCTTTTTTCGAGTAATTAGCAGCCCGTTGGTACTCGATTTGAGGAATGCAACTAGAAGTATTGAGTTGATGGAAGAAATCGTCTATTTCTCTTGAAACATTCGAAAAAATCATCAAAAACTCATAATTTTAACGAAATTTTTCAGTTTTTAGGCGCTATTATGCCTTTTTTCGAGTTATTCGCAGCCAGTTTTTTCTCGATTTGAGGAATGCATTTAGAAGTATTAAAATGATGGAATTAATCGTCTTTTTCTTTTGAAACTTTCGAAAAAATCATCAAAAACTCATTATTTTAACAAAATTTTTCAGTTTTTTAGGCGCTATTTTGCCTTTTTTTTGAGTAATTCTTAGCCCGTTTAATCTCAATTTGAGGAATGCAACTAGAAGTATTAGGTTGATGCAATAAATCGTCTTTTTCTTTTGTAACTTTCGAAAAAATCATCAAAAACTCATTATTTTAACGAAATTTTTCAGTTTTTTAGGCGCTATTTTGCCTTTTTTCGAGTAATTCGTAGCCCATTTCTACTTGATTTGAGGAAAACAACTAGTAGTAGTAGGTTAGTGAAAGAAATCTTTTTTTTCTCTTGAAACTTTCGAAAAAATCATCAAAAACTCAGTATTTTAACAAAATTTTTCAGTTTTATAGGCGCTACTTTGGCTTTTTTTGAGTAATTCGTAGCCCGTTTGTACTCGATTTGAGGAATGCACTTATAAATGTTAAGTTGATGGAAGAAATCGTCTTTTTCTCTTGAATCTTTCGAAAAAATCATCAACAACTCAGTATTTTAAAGAAATTTTTCAGTTTTTTAAGCGCTATTTTGCCATTTTCCAGTAATTCGTAGCCCGTTTGTACTCGATATTAGGAATGCATCTACAAGTATTAAGTTGATGGAAAAATCGGCTTTTTCTCCAGAAAAGCTCTAAAAAATCATCAAAAAATCAGTATTTTAACGAAATTTTTCAGTTTTTTAGGCGCTATTTTGGCTTTTATCGAGTAATTCGTAGCCCATTTGTACTCGATTTGAGGAATGCAACTAGAAGTATTAAGTTTATGAAATAAATCGTCTTTTTCTCTTGAAACTTTCGAAAAAATCATCAAAAAATCAGTATTTTAACGAAATATTTCAGTTTTTTAGGCGCTATTTTGGCTTATTCCGAGTAATTCGTAGCCCATTTCTACTCGATTTGAGGAATACAAATAGAAATATTAAGTTGATGGAAGAAATCGTCTTTTTCTCTTGAATCTTTCGAAAAAATCATCAAAAACTCAGTATTTTAACGAAATTTTTCAGTTTTTAGGCGCTATTTTGCCTTTTTTCGAGTAATTCGTAGCTTGTTTGTACTCGATTTGAGGAATGCAACTAGAAATATTAAGTTGATGGAAGAAATCGTCTTTTTCTCTTGTAACTTTCGAAAAAATCACCAAAAACTCAGTATTTTAACGAAATTTTTCAGTTTTGTAGGCGCTATTTTGGCTTTTTACCTTAGTTTGAGTAATTCATTGCTCGATTTTATTCGATTTGAGGAATTCAACAAAAAGTATTAAATTGCAGAACGAAAACTCCTTTTATCCGGAAAAGGTCAAAGGAATCATCTATAACTAAGTATTTTAGAGAAATTAATCATTTTTTGGCGTCATTTTACCTATTTTCGAGTAACTCTTAGCCCGATTTTACTCGATTTGAGGAATTTACCGAGAAGTATCAGTTAAATGAACAATAACTTCATTTTCTCCAGGAAAGCTCAAAAAAATCATCAATAACTCAGAACTTTAGCGAAATTTTTCAGTTTTTTAGAAATATTTTCCCAATCTTTGACTGATTCATAGCCCATTTTTACTCAATTTGAGGAATATAATGAGAAGAATTAGTTTTCTGAACAAAACTTCTTTCTCTCCAGATAAATTCGAAAATATCATCAAAAACTCAGTATTTTAACGAAATTTTTCAGTTTTTTAGGCGCTGTTTTGCCTTTTTTTGAGTAATTCTTAGCCAGTTTAAACTCGATTTGAGGAATGAAACTAGAAGTATTGAGTTGATGAATGAACTCGTCTTTTTGACTTGAAAATTTCGAAAAAATCATCAATAACTCATTATATTAACGAAATTTATCAGTTTTTTTGGCGCTATTTTTCCTTTTTTCGAGTAATTCGTAGCCCGTTTGTACTCGATTTGAGGAATGCAACTAGAAATATTGAGTTGATGGAAGAAATAGTCTTTTTCTCTTGAAACTTTCGAAAAAATCATTAAAAACTCAGTATTTTAACGGAATTTTTCAGTTTTTTAGGCGCTATTTTGCCTTTTTTTGAGTAATTCTTAGCCAGTTTAATCTCGATTTGTGGAATGCAACTAGAAGTATTAGGCTGATGGAATAAATCGTCATTTTCTCTTGTAACTCTCGAAAAAATCATCAAAAACTCAGTATTTTAACGAAATTTCAGTTTTTTAGGCGCTATTTTGCCTTTTTTTGAGTAATTCGTGATCATCAAAAACTCAGTATTTTAACGAAATTTTCCAGTTTCCTAGGCGCTAATTTGCCTTTTTTTGAGTAATTCTTTGCCAGTTTAATCTCAATTTGAGGAATGTAACTAGAAGTATTAAGTTGATGGAATAAATCGTCTTTTTCTCTTAAAACATTCGAAAAAATCATCAAAAACTCAGCATTTTAACGAAATTTTTCAGTTTTTTAGGCGCTATTTTGCCTTTTTTCGAGAAATTCGTAGCCCGCTTGTACTCGATTTGAGGAATGCAACTAGAAATATTGAGTTGATGGAAGAAATCGTCTTTTTCTCTTGAAACTTTCGAAAAAATCATCAAAAAGTCATTATTTTAACGAAATTTTTCTGTTTTTAGACGCTATTTTGCCTTTTTTTGAGTAATTCTTAGCCAGTTTAATCTCGATTTGAGGAATGCAACTAGAAGTATTAAGTTGATGGAATAAATCGTCTTTTTCTTTTGAAACATTCGAAAAAATCATCAAAAACTCAGTATTATAACGGAATTTTTCAGTTTTTTAGGCGCTATTTTGCCTTTTTTTGAGTAATTCTTAGCCAGTTTAATCTCGATTTGTGGAATGCAACTAGAAGTATTAGGCTGATGGAATAAATCGTCTTTTTCTCTTGTAGCTCTCGAAAAAATCATCAAAAACTCAGTATTTTAACGAAATTTCAGTGTTTTAGGCGCTATTTTGCCTTTTTTTGAGTAATTCGTGATCATCAAAAACTCAGTATTTTAACGAAATTTTCCAGTTTCTTAGGCGCTAATTTGCCTTTTTTTGAGTAATTCTTTGCCAGTTTAATCTCTATTTGAGGAATGTAACTAGAAGTATTAAGTTGATGGAATAAATCGTCTTTTTCTCTTGAAACATTCGAAAAAATCATCAAAAACTCATTATTTTAACGAAATTTTTCAGTTTTTTAGGCGCTATTTTGCCTTTTATTGAGTAATTCTTAGCCAGTTTAATCTCGATTTGAGGAATGCAACTAGAAGTATTAGGTTGATAGAATAAATCGTCTTTTTCTCTTGAAACATTCGAAAAAATCATCTAAAACTCAGTATTTTAAGGAAATTTTTCAGTTTTTTAGGCGCTCGATTTCAAAAATTGAACGAGAAATATTAATATGATTAACGAAAACTAATTTTTTTCCGGAAAAAGTCGAAAAAATCAATAATAACTTAATTTTAGCGAAATTTTCTGTTTTTTGGCGATATTTTACCTTAGTTTGAGTAATTCATTGCTCGATTTTATTCGATTTGAGGAATTCAACAAAAAGTATTAAATTACAGAACGAAAACTCCTTTTATCCGGAAAAGGTCAAAGAAATCATCAATAACTAAGTATTTTAGCGAAATTTTTCAGTTTCTTTGCGCTATTTTGCCTTTTTTCGAGAAATTCTTAGCCCATTTATACTCGAATTGAGAAATTTGAGGAATTTTAAAAAATGTTTTCTATTCCGAAAACGTTCGAAAAACGAAGTAACTCTTAGCCCGATTTTACTCGATTTGAGGAATTTAACGAGAAGTATCAGTTAAATGAAAAAATCATCAAAAAATCAGTATTTTAACGAAATATTTCAGTTTTTTAGGCGCTATTTTGGCTTATTCCGAGTAATTCGTAGCCCATTTCTACTCGATTTGAGGAATACAAATAGAAATATTAAGTTGATGGAAGAAATCGTCTTTTTCTCTTGAATCTTTCGAAAAAATCATCAAAAACTCAGTATTTTAACGAAATTTTTCAGTTTTTAGGCGCTATTTTGCCTTTTTTCGAGTAATTCGTAGCTTGTTTGTACTCGATTTGAGGAATGCAACTAGAAATATTAAGTTGATGGAAGAAATCGTCTTTTTCTCTTGTAACTTTCGAAAAAATCACCAAAAACTCAGTATTTTAACGAAATTTTTCAGTTTTGTAGGCGCTATTTTGGCTTTTTACCTTAGTTTGAGTAATTCATTGCTCGATTTTATTCGATTTGAGGAATTCAACAAAAAGTATTAAATTGCAGAACGAAAACTCCTTTTATCCGGAAAAGGTCAAAGGAATCATCTATAACTAAGTATTTTAGAGAAATTAATCATTTTTTGGCGTCATTTTACCTATTTTCGAGTAACTCTTAGCCCGATTTTACTCGATTTGAGGAATTTACCGAGAAGTATCAGTTAAATGAACAATAACTTCATTTTCTCCAGGAAAGCTCAAAAAAATCATCAATAACTCAGAACTTTAGCGAAATTTTTCAGTTTTTTAGAAATATTTTCCCAATCTTTGACTGATTCATAGCCCATTTTTACTCAATTTGAGGAATATAATGAGAAGAATTAGTTTTCTGAACAAAACTTCTTTCTCTCCAGATAAATTCGAAAATATCATCAAAAACTCAGTATTTTAACGAAATTTTTCAGTTTTTTAGGCGCTGTTTTGCCTTTTTTTGAGTAATTCTTAGCCAGTTTAAACTCGATTTGAGGAATGAAACTAGAAGTATTGAGTTGATGAATGAACTCGTCTTTTTGACTTGAAAATTTCGAAAAAATCATCAATAACTCATTATATTAACGAAATTTATCAGTTTTTTTGGCGCTATTTTTCCTTTTTTCGAGTAATTCGTAGCCCGTTTGTACTCGATTTGAGGAATGCAACTAGAAATATTGAGTTGATGGAAGAAATAGTCTTTTTCTCTTGAAACTTTCGAAAAAATCATTAAAAACTCAGTATTTTAACGGAATTTTTCAGTTTTTTAGGCGCTATTTTGCCTTTTTTTGAGTAATTCTTAGCCAGTTTAATCTCGATTTGTGGAATGCAACTAGAAGTATTAGGCTGATGGAATAAATCGTCATTTTCTCTTGTAACTCTCGAAAAAATCATCAAAAACTCAGTATTTTAACGAAATTTCAGTTTTTTAGGCGCTATTTTGCCTTTTTTTGAGTAATTCGTGATCATCAAAAACTCAGTATTTTAACGAAATTTTCCAGTTTCCTAGGCGCTAATTTGCCTTTTTTTGAGTAATTCTTTGCCAGTTTAATCTCAATTTGAGGAATGTAACTAGAAGTATTAAGTTGATGGAATAAATCGTCTTTTTCTCTTAAAACATTCGAAAAAATCATCAAAAACTCAGCATTTTAACGAAATTTTTCAGTTTTTTAGGCGCTATTTTGCCTTTTTTCGAGAAATTCGTAGCCCGCTTGTACTCGATTTGAGGAATGCAACTAGAAATATTGAGTTGATGGAAGAAATCGTCTTTTTCTCTTGAAACTTTCGAAAAAATCATCAAAAAGTCATTATTTTAACGAAATTTTTCTGTTTTTAGACGCTATTTTGCCTTTTTTTGAGTAATTCTTAGCCAGTTTAATCTCGATTTGAGGAATGCAACTAGAAGTATTAAGTTGATGGAATAAATCGTCTTTTTCTTTTGAAACATTCGAAAAAATCATCAAAAACTCAGTATTATAACGGAATTTTTCAGTTTTTTAGGCGCTATTTTGCCTTTTTTTGAGTAATTCTTAGCCAGTTTAATCTCGATTTGTGGAATGCAACTAGAAGTATTAGGCTGATGGAATAAATCGTCTTTTTCTCTTGTAGCTCTCGAAAAAATCATCAAAAACTCAGTATTTTAACGAAATTTCAGTGTTTTAGGCGCTATTTTGCCTTTTTTTGAGTAATTCGTGATCATCAAAAACTCAGTATTTTAACGAAATTTTCCAGTTTCTTAGGCGCTAATTTGCCTTTTTTTGAGTAATTCTTTGCCAGTTTAATCTCTATTTGAGGAATGTAACTAGAAGTATTAAGTTGATGGAATAAATCGTCTTTTTCTCTTGAAACATTCGAAAAAATCATCAAAAACTCAGCATTTTAACGAAATTTTTCAGTTTTTTAGGCGCTATTTTGCCTTTTTTCGAGTAATTCGTAGCCCGCTTGTACTCGATTTGAGGAATGCAACTAGAAATATTGAGTTGATGGAAGAAATCGTCTTTTTCTCTTGAAACTTTCGAAAAAATCATCAAAAACTCATTATTTTAACGAAATTTTTCAGTTTTTTAGGCGCTATTTTGCCTTTTATTGAGTAATTCTTAGCCAGTTTAATCTCGATTTGAGGAATGCAACTAGAAGTATTAGGTTGATAGAATAAATCGTCTTTTTCTCTTGAAACATTCGAAAAAATCATCTAAAACTCAGTATTTTAAGGAAATTTTTCAGTTTTTTAGGCGCTATTTTGGCTTTTATTGAGTAATTCTTAGCCAGTTTAATCTCGATTTGAGGAATGCAACTAGAAGTATTAATTTGATGGAATAAATTGTCTTTTTCTCTTGAAACATTCGAAAAAATCATCAAAAAATCAGTATGTTAACGAAATTTTTCAGTTTTTGTAGGCGCTATTTTGGCTTTTTTCGAGTAATTAGTAGCCCGTTGGTACTCAATTTGAGGAATGCAACTAGAAGTATTATGTCATGGAAGAAATCGTCTTTTTCTCTTGAATCTCTAGAAAAAATCATCAAAAACTCATTATTTTAACGAAATTTTTCAGTTTTTTAGGCGCTATTTTGCCATTTTCCAGTAATTCGTAGCCCGTTTGTACTCGATTTGAGGAATGCATCTACAAGTATTAAGTTGATGGAATAAATCGTCTTTTTCTCTTGAATCTTTCGAAAAAATCATCAAAAACTCATTATTTTAACGAAATTTTTCAGTTTTTTATGCGCTATTTTGCCTTTTTTCGAGTAATTCGTAGCCCGTTTGTACTCGATTTGAGGAATTTAACTAGAAGTATTAAATCGATGAACGAAAACACTTTCTTCCCCGAAAAAGATGGAAGAAATCTTTAATAACTCAGAATTTAAAGGAAATTTCTCAGTTTTTTGGCTCTATTTTTCAGTTTTATAAATAATTCATAGCACGTTGATACTCGATTGGAGGAAATCAACTTGAAATATTAAAAAGATAAAAGAAAACGTCTATATCTCCGGAAAAGTTCGAAAAAATCATCAAAAACTAAGTATTTTGGCGATAGTTTTCAGTTTTTTGGCGCTAATTTGCCTTTTTTTTAGTAATTCCTAGCCTGATTATGCTCGATTTCAAAAATTGAACGAGAAATATTAATATGATTAACGAAAACTAATTTTTTTCCGGAAAAAGTCGAAAAAATCAATAATAACTTAATTTTAGCGAAATTTTCTGTTTTTTGGCGATATTTTACCTTAGTTTGAGTAATTCATTGCTCGATTTTATTCGATTTGAGGAATTCAACAAAAAGTATTAAATTACAGAACGAAAACTCCTTTTATCCGGAAAAGGTCAAAGAAATCATCAATAACTAAGTATTTTAGCGAAATTTTTCAGTTTCTTTGCGCTATTTTGCCTTTTTTCGAGAAATTCTTAGCCCATTTATACTCGAATTGAGAAATTTGAGGAATTTTAAAAAATGTTTTCTATTCCGAAAACGTTCGAAAAAATTGACAATAACGCAAAATTTTAGCGAAATTTTTCATTTTTTGGCGTCATTTTCCCTTTTTTCGAGTAACTCTTAGCCCGATTTTACTCGATTTGAGGAATTTAACGAGAAGTATCAGTTAAATGAACAATAACTTCATTTTCTCCAGGAAAGCTCGAAAAAATCATCAATAACTCAGAACTTTAGCGAAATTTTTCAGTTTTTTGGTGCGATTTTGCATTTATGCGAGTAATTCTGAGCCCGTTTTTACTCGATTTTAGGAATTCAATGGGAAATAGAAAAATTGATGAACGAAAACTTCTTTTTCTAAGGAAATATTCGAAAAAATCATCAATAGCACTGAATATTAGCGAAATTTTTCGGTTTTTTTAAATCTATTTTGCCTTTTTTTGAGTAATCCAAAGCCCGTTTATACTCGATTTGAGGATTTGAACGAGACGTATTAGGGCGATGAACGAAAACAACTTTTTTATTCTGTTTTTTGGCGCTATTTTGCCTTTGTTGGAGTAATTCTTATCCCGTTTATACTCGATTGGAGGAATTCAACTAGAAGTTTTATAAAGAAGAAATAAAACGTCTTTTTATCCGGAAAAGTTCGAAAAAATCATCAATTACTCAGACTTTTAGCGAACTTTTTCATTTCTTTGACATTTTTGCCTTTTTTCGAGTAATTCGGAGCCCGTTTGTACTCGATTTGAGAAATTTAAGGAGAAGTATTAAATCAATGAACGAAAACACTTTCCCCGAAAAAGATGGAAGAAATCTTTAATAACTCAGAATTTAAAGGAAATTTCTCAGTTTTTTTGGGGGTATTTTGCATTTATTCGAGTAATTCTTAGCCCGTTTTTACTCAATTTGAGGAATTCAATAAGGAAAGTATTAGAAGTATGAAGATGATGGAAGAAATCATCTTTTTCTCTTGAAACTTTCGAAAAAATCATCAAAAAATCAGTATTTTAACGAAATTCTTTAGTTTTTTAGGCGCTATTTTGGCTATTTTCGAGTTATTCGTAGCCCGTTTCTACTCGATTTGAGGAATGCAACTGGAAGTATTGAGTTGATGAATGAACTCGTCTTTTTCTCTTGAAACTTTCGAAAAAATCATCAAAAAATCAGTATGTTAACGAAATTTTTCAGTTTTTGTAGGCGCTATTTTGGCTTTTTTCGAGTAATTAGTAGCCCGTTGGTACTCAATTTGAGGAATGCAACTAGAAGTATTATGTCATGGAAGAAATCGTCTTTTTCTCTTGAATCTCTAGAAAAAATCATCAAAAACTCATTATTTTAACGAAATTTTTCAGTTTTTTAGGCGCTATTTTGCCATTTTCCAGTAATTCGTAGCCCGTTTGTACTCGATTTGAGGAATGCATCTACAAGTATTAAGTTGATGGAATAAATCGTCTTTTTCTCTTGAATCTTTCGAAAAAATCATCAAAAACTCATTATTTTAACGAAATTTTTCAGTTTTTTATGCGCTATTTTGCCTTTTTTCGAGTAATTCGTAGCCCGTTTGTACTCGATTTGAGGAATTTAACTAGAAGTATTAAATCGATGAACGAAAACACTTTCTTCCCCGAAAAAGATGGAAGAAATCTTTAATAACTCAGAATTTAAAGGAAATTTCTCAGTTTTTTGGCTCTATTTTTCAGTTTTATAAATAATTCATAGCACGTTGATACTCGATTGGAGGAAATCAACTTGAAATATTAAAAAGATAAAAGAAAACGTCTATATCTCCGGAAAAGTTCGAAAAAATCATCAAAAACTAAGTATTTTGGCGATAGTTTTCAGTTTTTTGGCGCTAATTTGCCTTTTTTTTAGTAATTCCTAGCCTGATTATGCTCGATTTCAAAAATTGAACGAGAAATATTAATATGATTAACGAAAACTAATTTTTTTCCGGAAAAAGTCGAAAAAATCAATAATAACTTAATTTTAGCGAAATTTTCTGTTTTTTGGCGATATTTTACCTTAGTTTGAGTAATTCATTGCTCGATTTTATTCGATTTGAGGAATTCAACAAAAAGTATTAAATTACAGAACGAAAACTCCTTTTATCCGGAAAAGGTCAAAGAAATCATCAATAACTAAGTATTTTAGCGAAATTTTTCAGTTTCTTTGCGCTATTTTGCCTTTTTTCGAGAAATTCTTAGCCCATTTATACTCGAATTGAGAAATTTGAGGAATTTTAAAAAATGTTTTCTATTCCGAAAACGTTCGAAAAAATTGACAATAACGCAAAATTTTAGCGAAATTTTTCATTTTTTGGCGTCATTTTCCCTTTTTTCGAGTAACTCTTAGCCCGATTTTACTCGATTTGAGGAATTTAACGAGAAGTATCAGTTAAATGAACAATAACTTCATTTTCTCCAGGAAAGCTCGAAAAAATCATCAATAACTCAGAACTTTAGCGAAATTTTTCAGTTTTTTGGTGCGATTTTGCATTTATGCGAGTAATTCTGAGCCCGTTTTTACTCGATTTTAGGAATTCAATGGGAAATAGAAAAATTGATGAACGAAAACTTCTTTTTCTAAGGAAATATTCGAAAAAATCATCAATAGCACTGAATATTAGCGAAATTTTTCGGTTTTTTTAAATCTATTTTGCCTTTTTTTGAGTAATCCAAAGCCCGTTTATACTCGATTTGAGGATTTGAACGAGACGTATTAGGGCGATGAACGAAAACAACTTTTTTATTCTGTTTTTTGGCGCTATTTTGCCTTTGTTGGAGTAATTCTTATCCCGTTTATACTCGATTGGAGGAATTCAACTAGAAGTTTTATAAAGAAGAAATAAAACGTCTTTTTATCCGGAAAAGTTCGAAAAAATCATCAATTACTCAGACTTTTAGCGAACTTTTTCATTTCTTTGACATTTTTGCCTTTTTTCGAGTAATTCGGAGCCCGTTTGTACTCGATTTGAGAAATTTAAGGAGAAGTATTAAATCAATGAACGAAAACACTTTCCCCGAAAAAGATGGAAGAAATCTTTAATAACTCAGAATTTAAAGGAAATTTCTCAGTTTTTTTGGGGGTATTTTGCATTTATTCGAGTAATTCTTAGCCCGTTTTTACTCAATTTGAGGAATTCAATAAGGAAAGTATTAGAAGTATGAAGATGATGGAAGAAATCATCTTTTTCTCTTGAAACTTTCGAAAAAATCATCAAAAAATCAGTATTTTAACGAAATTCTTTAGTTTTTTAGGCGCTATTTTGGCTATTTTCGAGTTATTCGTAGCCCGTTTCTACTCGATTTGAGGAATGCAACTGGAAGTATTGAGTTGATGAATGAACTCGTCTTTTTCTCTTGAAACTTTCGAAAAAATCATCAAAAAATCAGTATGTTAACGAAATTTTTCAGTTTTTGTAGGCGCTATTTTGGCTTTTTTCGAGTAATTAGTAGCCCGTTGGTACTCAATTTGAGGAATGCAACTAGAAGTATTATGTCATGGAAGAAATCGTCTTTTTCTCTTGAATCTCTAGAAAAAATCATCAAAAACTCATTATTTTAACGAAATTTTTCAGTTTTTTAGGCGCTATTTTGCCATTTTCCAGTAATTCGTAGCCCGTTTGTACTCGATTTGAGGAATGCATCTACAAGTATTAAGTTGATGGAATAAATCGTCTTTTTCTCTTGAATCTTTCGAAAAAATCATCAAAAACTCATTATTTTAACGAAATTTTTCAGTTTTTTATGCGCTATTTTGCCTTTTTTCGAGTAATTCGTAGCCCGTTTGTACTCGATTTGAGGAATTTAACTAGAAGTATTAAATCGATGAACGAAAACACTTTCTTCCCCGAAAAAGATGGAAGAAATCTTTAATAACTCAGAATTTAAAGGAAATTTCTCAGTTTTTTGGCTCTATTTTTCAGTTTTATAAATAATTCATAGCACGTTGATACTCGATTGGAGGAAATCAACTTGAAATATTAAAAAGATAAAAGAAAACGTCTATATCTCCGGAAAAGTTCGAAAAAATCATCAAAAACTAAGTATTTTGGCGATAGTTTTCAGTTTTTTGGCGCTAATTTGCCTTTTTTTTAGTAATTCCTAGCCTGATTATGCTCGATTTCAAAAATTGAACGAGAAATATTAATATGATTAACGAAAACTAATTTTTTTCCGGAAAAAGTCGAAAAAATCAATAATAACTTAATTTTAGCGAAATTTTCTGTTTTTTGGCGATATTTTACCTTAGTTTGAGTAATTCATTGCTCGATTTTATTCGATTTGAGGAATTCAACAAAAAGTATTAAATTACAGAACGAAAACTCCTTTTATCCGGAAAAGGTCAAAGAAATCATCAATAACTAAGTATTTTAGCGAAATTTTTCAGTTTCTTTGCGCTATTTTGCCTTTTTTCGAGAAATTCTTAGCCCATTTATACTCGAATTGAGAAATTTGAGGAATTTTAAAAAATGTTTTCTATTCCGAAAACGTTCGAAAAAATTGACAATAACGCAAAATTTTAGCGAAATTTTTCATTTTTTGGCGTCATTTTCCCTTTTTTCGAGTAACTCTTAGCCCGATTTTACTCGATTTGAGGAATTTAACGAGAAGTATCAGTTAAATGAACAATAACTTCATTTTCTCCAGGAAAGCTCGAAAAAATCATCAATAACTCAGAACTTTAGCGAAATTTTTCAGTTTTTTGGTGCGATTTTGCATTTATGCGAGTAATTCTGAGCCCGTTTTTACTCGATTTTAGGAATTCAATGGGAAATAGAAAAATTGATGAACGAAAACTTCTTTTTCTAAGGAAATATTCGAAAAAATCATCAATAGCACTGAATATTAGCGAAATTTTTCGGTTTTTTTAAATCTATTTTGCCTTTTTTTGAGTAATCCAAAGCCCGTTTATACTCGATTTGAGGATTTGAACGAGACGTATTAGGGCGATGAACGAAAACAACTTTTTTATTCTGTTTTTTGGCGCTATTTTGCCTTTGTTGGAGTAATTCTTATCCCGTTTATACTCGATTGGAGGAATTCAACTAGAAGTTTTATAAAGAAGAAATAAAACGTCTTTTTATCCGGAAAAGTTCGAAAAAATCATCAATTACTCAGACTTTTAGCGAACTTTTTCATTTCTTTGACATTTTTGCCTTTTTTCGAGTAATTCGGAGCCCGTTTGTACTCGATTTGAGAAATTTAAGGAGAAGTATTAAATCAATGAACGAAAACACTTTCCCCGAAAAAGATGGAAGAAATCTTTAATAACTCAGAATTTAAAGGAAATTTCTCAGTTTTTTTGGGGGTATTTTGCATTTATTCGAGTAATTCTTAGCCCGTTTTTACTCAATTTGAGGAATTCAATAAGGAAAGTATTAGAAGTATGAAGATGATGGAAGAAATCATCTTTTTCTCTTGAAACTTTCGAAAAAATCATCAAAAAATCAGTATTTTAACGAAATTCTTTAGTTTTTTAGGCGCTATTTTGGCTATTTTCGAGTTATTCGTAGCCCGTTTCTACTCGATTTGAGGAATGCAACTGGAAGTATTGAGTTGATGAATGAACTCGTCTTTTTCTCTTGAAACTTTCGAAAAAATCATCAAAAAATCAGTATGTTAACGAAATTTTTCAGTTTTTGTAGGCGCTATTTTGGCTTTTTTCGAGTAATTAGTAGCCCGTTGGTACTCAATTTGAGGAATGCAACTAGAAGTATTATGTCATGGAAGAAATCGTCTTTTTCTCTTGAATCTCTAGAAAAAATCATCAAAAACTCATTATTTTAACGAAATTTTTCAGTTTTTTAGGCGCTATTTTGCCATTTTCCAGTAATTCGTAGCCCGTTTGTACTCGATTTGAGGAATGCATCTACAAGTATTAAGTTGATGGAATAAATCGTCTTTTTCTCTTGAATCTTTCGAAAAAATCATCAAAAACTCATTATTTTAACGAAATTTTTCAGTTTTTTATGCGCTATTTTGCCTTTTTTCGAGTAATTCGTAGCCCGTTTGTACTCGATTTGAGGAATTTAACTAGAAGTATTAAATCGATGAACGAAAACACTTTCTTCCCCGAAAAAGATGGAAGAAATCTTTAATAACTCAGAATTTAAAGGAAATTTCTCAGTTTTTTGGCTCTATTTTTCAGTTTTATAAATAATTCATAGCACGTTGATACTCGATTGGAGGAAATCAACTTGAAATATTAAAAAGATAAAAGAAAACGTCTATATCTCCGGAAAAGTTCGAAAAAATCATCAAAAACTAAGTATTTTGGCGATAGTTTTCAGTTTTTTGGCGCTAATTTGCCTTTTTTTTAGTAATTCCTAGCCTGATTATGCTCGATTTCAAAAATTGAACGAGAAATATTAATATGATTAACGAAAACTAATTTTTTTCCGGAAAAAGTCGAAAAAATCAATAATAACTTAATTTTAGCGAAATTTTCTGTTTTTTGGCGATATTTTACCTTAGTTTGAGTAATTCATTGCTCGATTTTATTCGATTTGAGGAATTCAACAAAAAGTATTAAATTACAGAACGAAAACTCCTTTTATCCGGAAAAGGTCAAAGAAATCATCAATAACTAAGTATTTTAGCGAAATTTTTCAGTTTCTTTGCGCTATTTTGCCTTTTTTCGAGAAATTCTTAGCCCATTTATACTCGAATTGAGAAATTTGAGGAATTTTAAAAAATGTTTTCTATTCCGAAAACGTTCGAAAAAATTGACAATAACGCAAAATTTTAGCGAAATTTTTCATTTTTTGGCGTCATTTTCCCTTTTTTCGAGTAACTCTTAGCCCGATTTTACTCGATTTGAGGAATTTAACGAGAAGTATCAGTTAAATGAACAATAACTTCATTTTCTCCAGGAAAGCTCGAAAAAATCATCAATAACTCAGAACTTTAGCGAAATTTTTCAGTTTTTTGGTGCGATTTTGCATTTATGCGAGTAATTCTGAGCCCATTTTTACTCGATTTTAGGAATTCAATGGGAAATAGAAAAATTGATGAACGAAAACTTCTTTTTCTAAGGAAATATTCGAAAAAATCATCAATAGCACTGAATATTAGCGAAATTTTTCGGTTTTTTTAAATCTATTTTGCCTTTTTTTGAGTAATCCAAAGCCCGTTTATACTCGATTTGAGGATTTGAACGAGACGTATTAGGGCGATGAACGAAAACAACTTTTTTATTCTGTTTTTTGGCGCTATTTTGCCTTTGTTGGAGTAATTCTTATCCCGTTTATACTCGATTGGAGGAATTCAACTAGAAGTTTTATAAAGAAGAAATAAAACGTCTTTTTATCCGGAAAAGTTCGAAAAAATCATCAATTACTCAGACTTTTAGCGAACTTTTTCATTTCTTTGACATTTTTGCCTTTTTTCGAGTAATTCGGAGCCCGTTTGTACTCGATTTGAGAAATTTAAGGAGAAGTATTAAATCAATGAACGAAAACACTTTCCCCGAAAAAGATGGAAGAAATCTTTAATAACTCAGAATTTAAAGGAAATTTCTCAGTTTTTTTGGGGGTATTTTGCATTTATTCGAGTAATTCTTAGCCCGTTTTTACTCAATTTGAGGAATTCAATAAGGAAAGTATTAGAAGTATGAAGATGATGGAAGAAATCATCTTTTTCTCTTGAAACTTTCGAAAAAATCATCAAAAAATCAGTATTTTAACGAAATTCTTTAGTTTTTTAGGCGCTATTTTGGCTATTTTCGAGTTATTCGTAGCCCGTTTCTACTCGATTTGAGGAATGCAACTGGAAGTATTGAGTTGATGAATGAACTCGTCTTTTTCTCTTGAAACTTTCGAAAAAATCATCAAAAAATCAGTATGTTAACGAAATTTTTCAGTTTTTGTAGGCGCTATTTTGGCTTTTTTCGAGTAATTAGTAGCCCGTTGGTACTCAATTTGAGGAATGCAACTAGAAGTATTATGTCATGGAAGAAATCGTCTTTTTCTCTTGAATCTCTAGAAAAAATCATCAAAAACTCATTATTTTAACGAAATTTTTCAGTTTTTTAGGCGCTATTTTGCCATTTTCCAGTAATTCGTAGCCCGTTTGTACTCGATTTGAGGAATGCATCTACAAGTATTAAGTTGATGGAATAAATCGTCTTTTTCTCTTGAATCTTTCGAAAAAATCATCAAAAACTCATTATTTTAACGAAATTTTTCAGTTTTTTATGCGCTATTTTGCCTTTTTTCGAGTAATTCGTAGCCCGTTTGTACTCGATTTGAGGAATTTAACTAGAAGTATTAAATCGATGAACGAAAACACTTTCTTCCCCGAAAAAGATGGAAGAAATCTTTAATAACTCAGAATTTAAAGGAAATTTCTCAGTTTTTTGGCTCTATTTTTCAGTTTTATAAATAATTCATAGCACGTTGATACTCGATTGGAGGAAATCAACTTGAAATATTAAAAAGATAAAAGAAAACGTCTATATCTCCGGAAAAGTTCGAAAAAATCATCAAAAACTAAGTATTTTGGCGATAGTTTTCAGTTTTTTGGCGCTAATTTGCCTTTTTTTTAGTAATTCCTAGCCTGATTATGCTCGATTTCAAAAATTGAACGAGAAATATTAATATGATTAACGAAAACTAATTTTTTTCCGGAAAAAGTCGAAAAAATCAATAATAACTTAATTTTAGCGAAATTTTCTGTTTTTTGGCGATATTTTACCTTAGTTTGAGTAATTCATTGCTCGATTTTATTCGATTTGAGGAATTCAACAAAAAGTATTAAATTACAGAACGAAAACTCCTTTTATCCGGAAAAGGTCAAAGAAATCATCAATAACTAAGTATTTTAGCGAAATTTTTCAGTTTCTTTGCGCTATTTTGCCTTTTTTCGAGAAATTCTTAGCCCATTTATACTCGAATTGAGAAATTTGAGGAATTTTAAAAAATGTTTTCTATTCCGAAAACGTTCGAAAAAATTGACAATAACGCAAAATTTTAGCGAAATTTTTCATTTTTTGGCGTCATTTTCCCTTTTTTCGAGTAACTCTTAGCCCGATTTTACTCGATTTGAGGAATTTAACGAGAAGTATCAGTTAAATGAACAATAACTTCATTTTCTCCAGGAAAGCTCGAAAAAATCATCAATAACTCAGAACTTTAGCGAAATTTTTCAGTTTTTTGGTGCGATTTTGCATTTATGCGAGTAATTCTGAGCCCGTTTTTACTCGATTTTAGGAATTCAATGGGAAATAGAAAAATTGATGAACGAAAACTTCTTTTTCTAAGGAAATATTCGAAAAAATCATCAATAGCACTGAATATTAGCGAAATTTTTCGGTTTTTTTAAATCTATTTTGCCTTTTTTTGAGTAATCCAAAGCCCGTTTATACTCGATTTGAGGATTTGAACGAGACGTATTAGGGCGATGAACGAAAACAACTTTTTTATTCTGTTTTTTGGCGCTATTTTGCCTTTGTTGGAGTAATTCTTATCCCGTTTATACTCGATTGGAGGAATTCAACTAGCAGTTTTATAAAGAAGAAATAAAACGTCTTTTTATCCGGAAAAGTTCGAAAAAATCATCAATTACTCAGACTTTTAGCGAACTTTTTCATTTCTTTGACATTTTTGCCTTTTTTCGAGTAATTCGGAGCCCGTTTGTACTCGATTTGAGAAATTTAAGGAGAAGTATTAAATCAATGAACGAAAACACTTTCCCCGAAAAAGATGGAAGAAATCTTTAATAACTCAGAATTTAAAGGAAATTTCTCAGTTTTTTTGGGGGTATTTTGCATTTATTCGAGTAATTCTTAGCCCGTTTTTACTCAATTTGAGGAATTCAATAAGGAAAGTATTAGAAGTATGAAGATGATGGAAGAAATCATCTTTTTCTCTTGAAACTTTCGAAAAAATCATCAAAAAATCAGTATTTTAACGAAATTCTTTAGTTTTTTAGGCGCTATTTTGGCTATTTTCGAGTTATTCGTAGCCCGTTTCTACTCGATTTGAGGAATGCAACTGGAAGTATTGAGTTGATGAATGAACTCGTCTTTTTCTCTTGAAACTTTCGAAAAAATCATCCATAACTCATTATTTTAACGAAATTTTTCAGTTTTTTAGGCGCTAATTTGCCTTTTATTGAGTAATTCTTAGCCAGTTTAATCTCGATTTGAGTAATGCAACTAGAATTATTAAGTTGATGAATGAACTCGACTTTTTCTCTTGAAACTTTCGAAAAAATCATCAAAAACTCAGTATTTTAACGAAATTTTTCAGTTTTTTAGGCGCTAGTTTGCCTTTTTTTGAGTAATTCTTAGCTAGTTTAAACTCGATTTGAGGAATGCAACTGGAAGTATTGAGTTGATAAATGAACTCGTCTTTTTCTCTTGAAACTTTCGAAAAAATAACCAATAACTCATTATTTTAACGAAATTTTTCAGTTTTTTAGGCGCTATTTTGCCTTTTTTCGAGTAATTCGTAGCCCGCTTGTACTCGATTTGAGGAATGCAACTAGAAATATTGAGTTGATGGAAGAAATCGTCTTTTTCTCTTGAAACTTTCGAAAAAATCATCAAAAACTCATTATTTTAACGAAATTTTTCTGTTTTTAGACGCTATTTTGCCTTTTTTTGAGTAATTCTTAGCCAGTTTAATCTCGATTTGAGAAATGCAACTAGAAGTATTAAGTTGATGGAATAAATCGTCTTTTTCTTTTGAAACATTCGAAAAAATCATCAAAAACTCAGTATTTTAACGGAATTTTTCAGTTTTTTAGGCGCTATTTTGCCTTTTTTTGAGTAATTCTTAGCCAGTTTAATCTCGATTTGAGTAATGCAACTAGAATTATTAAGTTGATGAATGAACTCGACTTTTTCTCTTGAAACTTTCGAAAAAATCATCAAAAACTCAGTATTTTAACGAAATTTTTCAGTTTTTTAGGCGCTAGTTTGCCTTTTTTTGAGTAATTCTTAGCTAGTTTAAACTCGATTTGAGGAATGCAACTGGAAGTATTGAGTTGATAAATGAACTCGTCTTTTTCTCTTGAAACTTTCGAAAAAATAACCAATAACTCATTATTTTAACGAAATTTTTCAGTTTTTTAGGCGCTATTTTGCCTTTTTTCGAGTAATTCGTAGCCCGCTTGTACTCGATTTGAGGAATGCAACTAGAAATATTGAGTTGATGGAAGAAATCGTCTTTTTCTCTTGAAACTTTCGAAAAAATCATCAAAAACTCATTATTTTAACGAAATTTTTCTGTTTTTAGACGCTATTTTGCCTTTTTTTGAGTAATTCTTAGCCAGTTTAATCTCGATTTGAGGAATGCAACTAGAAGTATTAAGTTGATGGAATAAATCGTCTTTTTCTTTTGAAACATTCGAAAAAATCATCAAAAACTCAGTATTTTAACGGAATTTTTCAGTTTTTTAGGCGCTATTTTGCCTTTTTTTGAGTAATTCTTAGCCAGTTTAATCTCGATTTGTGGAATGCAACTAGAAGTATTAGGCTGATGGAATAAATCGTCTTTTTCTCTTTTAACTCTCGAAAAAATCATCAAAAACTCAGTATTTTAACGAAATTTCAGTGTTTTAGGCGCTATTTTGCCTTTTTTTGAGTAATTCGTGATCATCAAAAACTCAGTATTTTAACGAAATTTTCCAGTTTCTTAGGCGCTAATTTGCCTTTTTTTGAGTAATTCTTTGCCAGTTTAATCTCTATTTGAGGAATGTAACTAGAAGTATTAAGTTGATGGAATAAATCGTCTTTTTCTCTTGAAACATTCGAAAAAATCATCAAAAACTCAGCATTTTAACGAAATTTTTCAGTTTTTTAGGCGCTATTTTGCCTTTTTTCGAGTAATTCGTAGCCCGCTTGTACTCGATTTGAGGAATGCAACTAGAAATATTGAGTTGATGGAAGAAATCGTCTTTTTCTCTTGAAACTTTCGAAAAAATCATCAAAAACTCATTATTTTAACGAAATTTTTCAGTTTTTTAGGCGCTATTTTGCCTTTTATTGAGTAATTCTTAGCCTGTTTAATCTCGATTTGAGGAATGCAACTAGAAGTATTAGGTTGATAGAATAAATCGTCTTTTTCTCTTGAAACATTCGAAAAAATCATCTAAAACTCAGTATTTTAAGGAAATTTTTCAGTTTTTTAGGCGCTATTTTGGCTTTTATTGAGTAATTCTTAGCCAGTTTAATCTCGATTTGAGGAATGCAACTAGAAGTATTAATTTGATGGAATAAATTGTCTTTTTCTCTTGAAACATTCGAAAAAATCATCAAAAAATCAGTATGTTAACGAAATTTTTCAGTTTTTGTAGGCGCTATTTTGGCTTTTTTCGAGTAATTAGTAGCCCGTTGGTACTCAATTTGAGGAATGCAACTAGAAGTATTATGTCATGGAAGAAATCGTCTTTTTCTCTTGAATCTCTAGAAAAAATCATCAAAAACTCATTATTTTAACGAAATTTTTCAGTTTTTTAGGCGCTATTTTGCCATTTTCCAGTAATTCGTAGCCCGTTTGTACTCGATTTGAGGAATGCATCTACAAGTATTAAGTTGATGGAATAAATCGTCTTTTTCTCTTGAATCTTTCGAAAAAATCATCAAAAACTCATTATTTTAACAAAATTTTTCAGTTTTTTATGCGCTATTTTGCCTTTTTTCGAGTAATTCGTAGCCCGTTTGTACTCGATTTGAGGAATTTAACTAGAAGTATTAAATCGATGAACGAAAACACTTTCTTCCCCGAAAAAGATGGAAGAAATCTTTAATAACTCAGAATTTAAAGGAAATTTCTCAGTTTTTTGGCTCTATTTTTCAGTTTTATAAATAATTCATAGCACGTTGATACTCGATTGGAGGAAATCAACTTGAAATATTAAAAAGATAAAAGAAAACGTCTATATCTCCGGAAAAGTTCGAAAAAATCATCAAAAACTAAGTATTTTGGCGATAGTTTTCAGTTTTTTGGCGCTAATTTGCCTTTTTTTTAGTAATTCCTAGCCTGATTATGCTCGATTTCAAAAATTGAACGAGAAATATTAATATGATTAACGAAAACTAATTTTTTTCCGGAAAAAGTCGAAAAAATCAATAATAACTTAATTTTAGCGAAATTTTCTGTTTTTTGGCGATATTTTACCTTAGTTTGAGTAATTCATTGCTCGATTTTATTCGATTTGAGGAATTCAACAAAAAGTATTAAATTACAGAACGAAAACTCCTTTTATCCGGAAAAGGTCAAAGAAATCATCAATAACTAAGTATTTTAGCGAAATTTTTCAGTTTCTTTGCGCTATTTTGCCTTTTTTCGAGAAATTCTTAGCCCATTTATACTCGAATTGAGAAATTTGAGGAATTTTAAAAAATGTTTTCTATTCCGAAAACGTTCGAAAAAATTGACAATAACGCAAAATTTTAGCAAAATTTTTCATTTTTTGGCGTCATTTTCCCTTTTTTCGAGTAACTCTTAGCCCGATTTTACTCGATTTGAGGAATTTAACGAGAAGTATCAGTTAAATGAACAATAACTTCATTTTCTCCAGGAAAGCTCAAAAAAATCATCAATAACTCAGAACTTTAGCGAAATTTTTCAGTTTTTTGGTGCGATTTTGCATTTATGCGAGTAATTCTGAGCCCGTTTTTACTCGATTTTAGGAATTCAATGGGAAATAGAAAAATTGATGAACGAAAACTTCTTTTTCTAAGGAAATATTCGAAAAAATCA
The DNA here is from genome assembly GCA_947579665.1 of Sympetrum striolatum. Taxonomy (NCBI): domain Eukaryota; kingdom Metazoa; phylum Arthropoda; class Insecta; order Odonata; family Libellulidae; genus Sympetrum; species Sympetrum striolatum. The sequence continues at coordinate 38,277,012 of OX388350.1, read as the reverse complement.
TCAATAGCACTGAATATTAGCGAAATTTTTCGGTTTTTTAAAATCTATTTTGCCTTTTTTTGAGTAATCCAAAGCCCGTTTATACTCGATTTGAGGATTTGAACGAGACGTATTAGGGCGATGAACGAAAACAACTTTTTTATTCTGTTTTTTGGCGCTATTTTGCCTTTGTTGGAGTAATTCTTATCCCGTTTATACTCGATTGGAGGAATTCAACTAGCAGTTTTATAAAGAAGAAATAAAACGTCTTTTTATCCGGAAAAGTTCGAAAAAATCATCAATTACTCAGACTTTTAGCGAACTTTTTCATTTCTTTGACATTTTTGCCTTTTTTCGAGTAATTCGGAGCCCGTTTGTACTCGATTTGAGAAATTTAAGGAGAAGTATTAAATCAATGAACGAAAACACTTTCCCCGAAAAAGATGGAAGAAATCTTTAATAACTCAGAATTTAAAGGAAATTTCTCAGTTTTTTTGGGGGTATTTTGCATTTATTCGAGTAATTCTTAGCCCGTTTTTACTCAATTTGAGGAATTCAATAAGGAAAGTATTAGAAGTATGAAGATGATGGAAGAAATCATCTTTTTCTCTTGAAACTTTCGAAAAAATCATCAAAAAATCAGTATTTTAACGAAATTCTTTAGTTTTTTAGGCGCTATTTTGGCTATTTTCGAGTTATTCGTAGCCCGTTTCTACTCCATTTGAGGAATGCAACTGGAAGTATTGAGTTGATGAATGAACTCGTCTTTTTCTCTTGAAACTTTCGAAAAAATCATCCATAACTCATTATTTTAACGGAATTTTTCAGTTTTTTAGGCGCTAATTTGCCTTTTATTGAGTAATTCTTAGCCAGTTTAATCTCGATTTGAGTAATGCAACTAGAATTATTAAGTTGATGAATGAATTCGACTTTTTCTCTTGAAACTTTCGAAAAAATCATCAAAAACTCAGTATTTTAACGAAATTTTTCAGTTTTTTAGGCGCTAGTTTGCCTTTTTTTGAGTAATTCTTAGCTAGTTTAAACTCGATTTGAGGAATGCAACTGGAAGTATTGAGTTGATGAATGAACTCGTCTTTTTCTCTTGAAACTTTCGAAAAAATAACCAATAACTCATTATTTTAACGAAATTTTTCAGTTTTTTAGGCGCTATTTTGCCTTTTATTGAGTAATTCTTAGCCAGTTTAATCTCGATTTGAGTAATGCAACTAGAAGTATTAAGTTGATGGAAAATATCGTCTTTTTCTCTTGAAACTTTCGAAAAAATCATCAAAAACTCAGTATTTTAACGAACTTTTTCAGTTTTTTAGGCGCTATTTTGCCTTTTTTCGAGTAATTCGTAGCCCGTTTGTACTCAATTTGAGGAATGCAACTAGAAGTATTAAGTTGATGGAATAAATCGTCTTTTTCTCTTGAAACTTTCGAAAAAATCATCAAAAAATCAGTATTTTAACGAAATTTTTTAGTTTTTTAGGCGCTATTTTGCCTTTTTTCGAGTAATTCGTAGCCCGTTTATACTCGATTTGAGGAATGTAACTAGAGTTTTTGAGTAGATGGAAGAAATCGTCTTTTTCTCTCGAAACTTTCGAAAAAATCATCAAAAACTCAGTATTTTAACGAAATTTTTCAGTTTTTTAGGCTCTATATTGCCATTTTCCAGTAATTCGTAGCCCGTTTGTACTTGATTTGGGAAATGCATCTACAAGTATTAAGTTGATTGAATAAATCGTCTTTTTCTCCAGAAAAGCTCGAAAAAATCATCAAAAAATCAGTATTTTAACGAAATTTTTCAGTATTTTAGGCGCTATTTTGGCTTTTTTTGAGTAATTCGTAGCCCGTTAGTACTTGATTTGAGGAATGGAACTAGAAGTATTGAGTTGATGAATGAACTCGTCTTTTTCTCTTGAAACTTTCGAAAAAATCATCAATAACACATTATTTTAACGAAATTTTTCGGTTTTTTAGGCGCTATTTTGCCTTTTTTCGAGTAATTCGTAGCCCGTTTGTACTCGATTTGAGGAATGCAACTAGAAGTATTATGTTGATGGAATAAATCGTCTTTTCTCTTGAAACTTTCGAAAAAATCATCAAAAACTCATAATTTTAACGAAATTTTTCCGTTTTTTAGTCGCTTTTTGCCTTTTTTCGCGTAATTCGTAGCCAGTTTGTACTCAATTTGAGGAATGCATTTAGAAGTATTAAGTTGATGGAATAAATCGTCTTTTTCTCTTGAAACTTTCGAAAAAATCATCAAAAAATCAGTATTTTAACGAAATTTTTCAGTTTTTTAGGCGCTATTTTGCCTTTTTTTGAGTAATTCTTAGCCAGTTTAATCTCGATTTGAGGAATGCAGCTAGAAGTATTAGGTTGATGGAATAAATCGTCTTTTTCTCTTGTAACTTTCGAAAAAATCATCAAAAACTCAGTATTATAACGGAATTTTTCAGTTTTTTAGGCGCTATTTTGCCTTTTTTTGAGTAATTCTTAGCCAGTTTAAACTCGATTTGAGGAATGCAACTAAAAGTATTGAGTTGATGAATGAACTCGTCTTTTTCTCTTGAAACTTTCGAAAAAATCATCAAAAACTCAGTATTTTAAGGAAATTTTTCAGCTTTTTAGGCACTATTTTGCCTTTTATTGAGTAATTCTTAGCCAGTTTAATCTCGATTTGAGAAATGCAACTAGAAGTATTAAGTTGATGGAATAAATCGTCTTTTTCTCTTGAAACTTTCGAAAAAATCATCAAAAAATCAGTATTTTGACGACATTTTTTAGTTTTTTAGGCTCTATTTTCGCTATTTTCGAGTAATTCGTAGCCCGTTTCTACTCGATTTGAGGAATGCAACTAGAAGTATTAAGTTGATGGAAGAAATCGTCTTTTTCTCTTGAAACTTTCGAAAAAATCATCAAAAACTCAGTATTTTAACAATAATTTTCAGTTTTTTAGGCGCTATTTTGGCTTTCTTCGAGTAATTCTTAGCCAGTTTAATCTCGATTTGAGGAATGCAACTAGAAGTATTAAGTTGATGGAGTAAATCATCTTTTTCTCTTGAAACTATCGAAAATATCATCAAAAACTCAGTATTTTAACAAAAATTTTCAGTTTTTTAGGTGCCATTTTGCCTTTTTTCGAATAATTCGTGGCCTGTTTTTACTCGATTTGAGGGATGCAACTAGAAGAATTAAGTTGATGGAATAAATCGACTTTTTCTCTTGAAACTTTCGAAAAAATCATCAAAAACTCAGTATTTTAACAAAATTTTTCAGTTTTTTAGGCGCTATTTTGCCTTTTTTTGAGTAATTCGTAGCCCGCTTGTACTCGATTTGAGGAATGCAACTAGAAATATTGAGTTGATGGAAGAAATTGTCTTTTTCTCTTGAAACTTTCGAAAAAATCATCAAAAACTCATTATTTTAACGAAATTTTTCAGATTTTTAGCTGCTATTTTGCCTTTTTTCGAGTAATTCGTAGCCCGTTTGTACTCGATTTGAGAAATTTAAGGAGAAGTATGAAATCGATGAACGAAAACACTTTCTTCCCCGAAAAAGATGGAAGAAATCTTTAATAACTCAGAATTTAAAGGAAATTTCTCAGTTTTTTGGCTCTATTTTTCAGTTTTTTAAATAATTCATAGCACGTTTATACTCGATTGGAGGAATTCAACTTGAAATATTAAAAAGATAAAAGAAAACGTCTATATCTCCGGAAAAGTTCGAAAAAATCATGAAAAACTAAGTATTTTGGCGATAGTTTTCAGTTTTTTGGCGCTAATTTGCCTTGTTTTTAGTAATTTCTAGCCTGATTATGCTTGATTTCAGAAATTGAACCAGAAATATTAATATGATTAACGAAAACTAATTTTTTTCCGGAAAAAGTCGAAAGAATCAATAATCACTCAGAACTTTAGCGAAATTTTTCAGTTTTTTGGTGCGATTTTGCATTTATGCGAGTAATTCTGAGCCCGTTTTTACTCGATTTTAGGAATTCAATGGGAAATAGAAAAATTGATGAACGAAAACTTCTTTTTCTAAGGAAATATTCGAAAAAATCATCAATAGCACTGAATATTAGCGAAATTTTTCGGTTTTTTTAAATCTATTTTGCCTTTTTTTGAGTAATCCAAAGCCCGTTTATACTCGATTTGAGGATTTGAACGAGACGTATTAGGGCGATGAACGAAAACAACTTTTTTATTCTGTTTTTTGGCGCTATTTTGCCTTTGTTGGAGTAATTCTTATCCCGTTTATACTCGATTGGAGGAATTCAACTAGCAGTTTTATAAAGAAGAAATAAAACGTCTTTTTATCCGGAAAAGTTCGAAAAAATCATCAATTACTCAGACTTTTAGCGAACTTTTTCATTTCTTTGACATTTTTGCCTTTTTTCGAGTAATTCGGAGCCCGTTTGTACTCGATTTGAGAAATTTAAGGAGAAGTATTAAATCAATGAACGAAAACACTTTCCCCGAAAAAGATGGAAGAAATCTTTAATAACTCAGAATTTAAAGGAAATTTCTCAGTTTTTTTGGGGGTATTTTGCATTTATTCGAGTAATTCTTAGCCCGTTTTTACTCAATTTGAGGAATTCAATAAGGAAAGTATTAGAAGTATGAAGATGATGGAAGAAATCATCTTTTTCTCTTGAAACTTTCGAAAAAATCATCAAAAAATCAGTATTTTAACGAAATTCTTTAGTTTTTTAGGCGCTATTTTGGCTATTTTCGAGTTATTCGTAGCCCGTTTCTACTCCATTTGAGGAATGCAACTGGAAGTATTGAGTTGATGAATGAACTCGTCTTTTTCTCTTGAAACTTTCGAAAAAATCATCCATAACTCATTATTTTAACGGAATTTTTCAGTTTTTTAGGCGCTAATTTGCCTTTTATTGAGTAATTCTTAGCCAGTTTAATCTCGATTTGAGTAATGCAACTAGAATTATTAAGTTGATGAATGAACTCGACTTTTTCTCTTGAAACTTTCGAAAAAATCATCAAAAACTCAGTATTTTAACGAAATTTTTCAGTTTTTTAGGCGCTAGTTTGCCTTTTTTTGAGTAATTCTTAGCTAGTTTAAACTCGATTTGAGGAATGCAACTGGAAGTATTGAGTTGATGAATGAACTCGTCTTTTTCTCTTGAAACTTTCGAAAAAATAACCAATAACTCATTATTTTAACGAAATTTTTCAGTTTTTTAGGCGCTATTTTGCCTTTTATTGAGTAATTCTTAGCCAGTTTAATCTCGATTTGAGTAATGCAACTAGAAGTATTAAGTTGATGGAAAATATCGTCTTTTTCTCTTGAAACTTTCGAAAAAATCATCAAAAACTCAGTATTTTAACGAACTTTTTCAGTTTTTTAGGCGCTATTTTGCCTTTTTTCGAGTAATTCGTAGCCCGTTTGTACTCAATTTGAGGAATGCAACTAGAAGTATTAAGTTGATGGAATAAATCGTCTTTTTCTCTTGAAACTTTCGAAAAAATCATCAAAAAATCAGTATTTTAACGAAATTTTTTAGTTTTTTAGGCGCTATTTTGCCTTTTTTCGAGTAATTCGTAGCCCGTTTATACTCGATTTGAGGAATGTAACTAGAGTTTTTGAGTAGATGGAAGAAATCGTCTTTTTCTCTCGAAACTTTCGAAAAAATCATCAAAAACTCAGTATTTTAACGAAATTTTTCAGTTTTTTAGGCGCTATATTGCCATTTTCCAGTAATTCGTAGCCCGTTTGTACTTGATTTGGGAAATGCATCTACAAGTATTAAGTTGATTGAATAAATCGTCTTTTTCTCCAGAAAAGCTCGAAAAAATCATCAAAAAATCAGTATTTTAACGAAATTTTTCAGTATTTTAGGCGCTATTTTGGCTTTTTTTGAGTAATTCGTAGCCCGTTAGTACTCGATTTGAGGAATGGAACTAGAAGTATTGAGTTGATGAATGAACTCGTCTTTTTCTCTTGAAACTTTCGAAAAAATCATCAATAACACATTATTTTAACGAAATTTTTCGGTTTTTTAGGCGCTATTTTGCCTTTTTTCGAGTAATTCGTAGCCCGTTTGTACTCGATTTGAGGAATGCAACTAGAAGTATTATGTTGATGGAATAAATCGTCTTTTCTCTTGAAACTTTCGAAAAAATCATCAAAAACTCATAATTTTAACGAAATTTTTCCGTTTTTTTTGTCGCTTTTTGCCTTTTTTCGCGTAATTCGTAGCCAGTTTGTACTCAATTTGAGGAATGCATTTAGAAGTATTAAGTTGATGGAATAAATCGTCTTTTTCTCTTGAAACTTTCGAAAAAATCATCAAAAAATCAGTATTTTAACGAAATTTTTTAGTTTTTTAGGCGCTATTTTGCCTTTTTTCGAGAAATTCGTAGCCCGTTTGTACTCGATTTGAGGAATGCAACTAGAAATTTTGAGTTGATGGAAGAAATCGTCTTTTTCTCTTGAAACTTTCGAAAAAATCATCAAAAACTCAGTATTTTAACGAAATTTTTCAGTTTTTTAGGCGCTATTTTGCCTTTTTTTGAGTAATTCTTAGCCAGTTTAATCTCGATTTGAGGAATGCAGCTAGAAGTATTAGGTTGATGGAATAAATCGTCTTTTTCTCTTGTAACTTTCGAAAAAATCATCAAAAACTCAGTATTATAACGGAATTTTTCAGTTTTTTAGGCGCTATTTTGCCTTTTTTTGAGTAATTCTTAGCCAGTTTAAACTCGATTTGAGGAATGCAACTAAAAGTATTGAGTTGATGAATGAACTCGTCTTTTTCTCTTGAAACTTTCGAAAAAATTATCAATAACTCATTATTTTAACGAAATTTTTCTGTTTTTAGGCGCTATTTTGCCTTTTTTCGAGTAATTCGTAGCCCGTTTGTACTCGATTTGAGGAATGCAACTAGAAGAATTAAGTTGATGGAATAAATCGTCATTTTCTCTTGAAACTTTCGAAAAAATCATCAAAAACTCAGTATTTTAAGGAAATTTTACAGTTTTTTAGGCGCTATTTTGCCTGTTTTCGAGTAATTCGTAGCCTGTTTGTACTCGATTTGAGGAATGCAACTAGAAGTATTAGGTTGATGGAATAAATCGTCTTTTTCTCTTGAAACTTTCGAAAAAATCATCAAAAACTCATTATTTTAACGAAATTTTTCAGATTTTTAGCTGCTATTTTGCCTTTTTTCGAGTAATTCGTAGCCCGTTTGTACTCGATTTGAGAAATTTAAGGAGAAGTATGAAATCGATGAACGAAAACACTTTCTTCCCCGAAAAAGATGGAAGAAATCTTTAATAACTCAGAATTTAAAGGAAATTTCTCAGTTTTTTGGCTCTATTTTTCAGTTTTTTAAATAATTCATAGCACGTTTATACTCGATTGGAGGAATTCAACTTGAAATATTAAAAAGATAAAAGAAAACGTCTATATCTCCGGAAAAGTTCGAAAAAATCATGAAAAACTAAGTATTTTGGCGATAGTTTTCAGTTTTTTGGCGCTAATTTGCCTTGTTTTTAGTAATTTCTAGCCTGATTATGCTTGATTTCAGAAATTGAACCAGAAATATTAATATGATTAACGAAAACTAATTTTTTTCCGGAAAAAGTCGAAAGAATCAATAATCACTCAGAACTTTAGCGAAATTTTTCAGTTTTTTGGTGCGATTTTGCATTTATGCGAGTAATTCTGAGCCCGTTTTTACTCGATTTTAGGAATTCAATGGGAAATAGAAAAATTGATGAACGAAAACTTCTTTTTCTAAGGAAATATTCGAAAAAATCATCAATAACACTGAATATTAGCGAAATTTTTGGGTTTTTTTAACACTATTTTGCCTTTTTTTGAGTAATCCAAAGCCCGTTTGTACTCGATTTGAGGATTTGAACGAGACGTATTAGGGCGATGAACGAAAACAACTTTTTACTTTCTCCATATACGAAGTATAGAGAAAGTATTGTTTTCATGAAAAAAATCGACTTCGATATTTCAACGGAAATACATGTTTTGGGGTCCCTAGAACACGTTTTGACCATTTTCGGAATGATGTCTGTGTTTATGTGTGTGTATGTGTGTGTGTGTGTGTGTGTGTGTGTGTGTGTGTGTGTATGTGTGTGTGTGTGTGTGACAGTGGGCGCTCTAACTTGAAAAATATTAGTCGTATCAATACCGAAATTCATGTATAATACTGTGGTGTGTGCTGTCAGAGTTGATTAGGTTTTCAAGTAAATCGGTAAACCGGAAGTCGAGCTTCATTCATCAAAGCTCATTTCCGGTTTTCAAAATATCTCCATAAATATGATATATAGGTATATTTTTTTCCTTATAAAAGTTTTAGATAATGTGTTTTACTATAACTTTTGTATTTAACATATTTTTGCATCACCGGTTGATTAGGAGTTATTCGTGAAATACTGATAAACCGGAAGTAGCTGATTATGTACTTTGTGGGCGCTCTACCATAAAAACTGTTAGTCGGATCAACACCAAATTTCATATATCGTATTTTGGTTTGTGTTGTTAGAGTTGATTAGATTTTGGAGTAAATCGGTTAACCGGAAGTCGAGCTTCATTCTTCAAATCTCATTTCCGGTTTTCAAAATATCTCCATAAATGTGATATTTAGGTACATACTATTTCGCATAAAAGTTTTAGAAAATATAATTTACCATGACTTTTGTATGAAACATATTTTTGTATCACTGATTGTGTAGGAGTGATTCGTGAAATACTGATAAAACGGAAGTTGCTGATTATGTTCGTTGTGGGCGCTCTGGGCGCTGGGGCTAAAGGCCACTTCATCGTTTTTCATCGAACATGTCCCGAAAATATATCTATAATGTTTGTGACGTAAAAGATAATATGAAAGAAATTAATCACTTATCTTCCAAGTTTAGATTGAATATAGAGTTCGAAAATACTGTCGTAGATAAATATTTACATCTTATATATGGAGAAAGTCATGTGCTGGCCACATCAGATTTTTTATTCTGTTTTTTGGCGCTATTTTGCCTTTGTTGGAGTAATTCTTATCCCGTTTATACTCGATTGGAGGAATTCAACTAGAAGTATTATAAAGAAGAAATAAAACGTCTTTTTATCCGGAAAAGTTCGAAAAAATCATCAATAACTCAGACTTTTAGCGAACTTTTTCATTTCTTTGGCACTATTTTGCCTTTTTTCGAGTAATTCGGAGCCCGTTTGTACTCGATTTGAGGAATGCAACTAGAAGTATTAAATTGATGAAAGAAATCGTCGTTTTCTCTTGAAACTTTCGAAAAAATCATCAAAAACTCAGTAATATAACAAAATTTTTCAGTTTTTTTGGGGGTATTTCGCATTTATTCGAGTAATTCTTAGCCCGTTTTTACTCAATTTGAGGAATTCAACAAAAAGTATGAATTTGATGAACGAAAACTTCTCTCTCCAGATAAGTTCGAAAAAATCATCATAAACTCAGATTTTTAACAGACTTTTTCTGATCTTCGGCACTATTTTGCCTTTTTTCTGGTAATTCTTAGCCCGTTAACACTCGATTTGAGGAATTCAATGAGAAGTATTAAATTAATGAACGAAAACATCTTTTCTAAGAAAAAATCATCAATAACACTGAATTTTAGCGAAATTTTTCATTTTTTGAAATATTTTCCCAATCTTTGAGTAATTCATAGCCCATTTTTACTCAATTTGAGGAATTTAATGAGAAGAATTAGTTTTCTGAACGAAAACTTCTTTCTCTCCAGATAAATTCGAAAAAATCATCAAAAACTCAGTATTTTAACGAAATTTTCCTGTTTTTTAGGCCCTATTTTGCCTTTTTTAAAGTAATTCTTAGCCAGTTTAAACTCGATTTGAGGAATGCAACTAGAAGTATTGAGTTGATGAATGAACTCGTCTTTTTCTCTTGAAACTTTCGAAAAAATCATCAAAAACTCAGTATTTTAACGAAATTTTTCAGTTTTTAGGCGCTATTTTGGCTTTTATCGAGTAATTCGTAGCCCGTTTGTACTTGATTTGAGGAATGCAACTAGAAGTATTAAGTTGATGGATGAACTCGTCTTTTTCTCTTGAAACTTTCGAAAAAATCATCAAAAACTCAGTATTTTAACGAAATTTTTCAGTTTTTTAGGCGCCATTTTGCCTTTTTTCGAGTAATTCGTAGCCCGTTTGTACTCGATTTGAGGAATGCAACTAGAAGTATTAAGTTGATGGAATAAATCGTCTTTTTCTCTTGAAACTTTCGAAAAAATCATCAAAAACTCAGTATTTTAACGAAATTTTTCAGTTTTTTAGGTGCTATTTTGCCTTTTTTCGAGTAATTCGTAGCCCGTTTGTACTCGATTTGAGAAATTTATTGAGAAGTATTAAATCGATGAACGAAAACACTTTCTTCCCCGAAAAAGATGGAAGAAATCTTTAATAACTCAGAATTTAAAGGAAATTTCTCAGTTTTTTGGCTCTATTTTTCAGTTTTTTAAATAATTCATAGCACGTTTATACTCGATTGTAGGAATTCAACTTGAAATATTAAAAAGATAAAAGAAAACGTCTATATCTCCGGAAAAGTTCGAAAAAATCATCAAAAACTAAGTATTTTGGCGATAGTTTTCAGTTTTTTGGCGCTAATTTGCCTTTTTTTAGTAATTCCTAGCCTGATTATGCTTGATTTCAGAAATTGAACGAGAAATATTAGTATGATTAACGAAAACTAATTTTTTTCCGGAAAAAGTCGAAAAAATCAATAATAACTCAGAATTTTAGCGAAATTTTCTGTTTTTTGGCGATATTTTACCTTAGTTTGAGTAATTCATTGCTCGATTTTATTCGATTTGAGGAATTTAACGAGAAGTATCAGTTAAATGAACAATAACTTCATTTTCTCCAGAAAAGCTCGAAAGAATCATCAATCACTCAGAACTTTAGCGAAATTTTTCAGTTTTTTGGTGCGATTTTGCATTTATGCGAGTAATTCTGAGCCCGTTTTTACTCGATTTTAGGAATTCAATGGGAAATAGAAAAATTGATGAACGAAAACTTCTTTTTCTAAGGAAATATTCGAAAAAATCATCAATAACACTGAATATTAGCGAAATTTTTGGGTTTTTTTAACACTATTTTGCCTTTTTTTGAGTAATCCAAAGCCCGTTTGTACTCGATTTGAGGATTTGAACGAGACGTATTAGGGCGATGAACGAAAACAACTTTTTTATTCTGCTGTGTATTCTGCTTCTTTATTGCATCTCTTTCATTAAATTCCTCTCCTCTTTCTTTTCGCTCAGAACTTCTATATTGTTTTTCTTTTTTATCCATTTCGTTCTTGTTATCCTTCTTCAAAACAACGTTTCCAATGCTTCCAACTGATACATTCCATCTTTCTCAATGTCCAAGTTCCACATCCATATATTAATGTACTCAAACTGAAGGTTTTAGCAAAGGATTTAATAATTTTCAATTTTATTTGTTTGTTTGCTAAGCAATTCATTTAAATTTCATATGCCAACTACGCCAAAGCCATCTTTCTTTTCACTGCAACGGTGTATCTGTTATCGCTTGTAACCATGCTTCAAAGGTAGTATACTACCTTTGAAGGTAAGTATCACAAGCATCACAAACTTACTAAGTAAGTTTGTGATGTGTTATAACAAGTGTTATTCATAATAAATGAAAAGAACAACTTTGTTGAGTCCACAAATTTTAATAATCACAATCACGACCTAGGTTTCGTTACTGCGTAACATCCTCAAGTGAAGGCTAAATTTCGGAGAGCCCGAATATAAGCAGGAAAGGGGGGAAAGAAGGGATGGGGGTAGAGGAAAAGGAAAGGAGTAAGGGGGAAAAGGGGTAAAGGTAAGGATTGGGGGGGGGGGAAGGGAGAAACCACCATCAATTCCATACAATTAGCAAGGTCAATACAACGTTAAGAGGAATACCTCTTAGAAGTCATAACAAGGTCAAAAATACATAGTATACAAGAGAATGCACAATACATCTTGCAGGTTGAACGGAGGTTGTTGACAAGTAGCAATAAATAAATAATAAATTATATAAAAACTTATGTTAAAAGAAAACCGAAGCCATAACCCCGAATAAAAGGGAAGACGCCAATACAAAAATCTACTAAGACAATTTAATAATAAAGTTGGGGAATATCCAGTAGGGGGGAGTGGGACGGAAACAAAAACTCATTTACCACCTCGAAGTTTTCAGATTTTTTAAACTTCAAAATCTCGATTTGTTCTAAAACATCACGTCTGGGGGCTTTATTTTCTACATGAAGAATGGTAGGTATGAAGGAACTAGTATGATTGTTGTCCAGCAAATGTTTAGCAAAATGAGAGGATTCCCCTTCTTTTAGGAAACAGTTCTTATGTTCTTTAATCCTAATTTTAAAATTCCTTCCAGTCTGTCCTATATAGACCCCGTTACAGTCATTGCAATCAAGCTATTATTATTAAAATTTGTGGACTCAACAAAGTTGTTCTTTTCATTTATTATGAAGGAGTTCCACAGGATAACACCAAAAACCGTCTCATTCAAGTGTTATTCATATCTTCAGTAGATTAGATTTCTCAAATTTAACTTAATGCCTTTGTCACTTTTGTAGATGAATGTGAGCCAGAGAAGGAAGATGTGTAATCATGAAATATTGGTTAAAAACAGTTTTCTTGGAACTTAACAAACAGTCATTTCTGTTTGTAGGCTTCAATGAAAAATTGTACTTCGATTTGGAGACACTGTATTGATTCTCGGAAGAAGAACACCTATTAATTGCCAATGAGTTGGCTAATGTTAAGTAAGTTTTTGATGTGTTATAACAAGTGTTATTCATATCTTCAGTAGATTAGATTTCTCAAATTTAACTTAATGCCTTTGTCACTTTTGTAGAAGAATGTGAGCCATAGAAGGAAGATGTGTAATCATTAAATATTGGTTAAAAACAGTTTTCTTGGAACTAAGCAAACAGTAATTTCTGTTTGTAGGCTTCAATGAAAAATTGTACTTTGATTTGGAGACACTGTATTGATTCTCGGAAGAAGAACACCTACTCATTGCCAATGAGTTGGCTAATGTTAAGTAAGTTTTTGATGTGTTATAACAAGTGTTATTCATATCTTCAGTAGATTAGATTTCTCAAATTTAACTTAATGCCTTTGTCACTTTTGTAGATGAATGTGAGCCAGAGAAGGAAGATGTGTAATCATGAAATATTGGTTTAAAAACAGTTTTCTTGGAACTAAACAAACAGTCATTTCTGTTTGTAGGCTTCAAGGAAAAATTGTAAGTAAGTGATCTGTTATAACCATTTTTATTTATATCTGTGTTTCTCACAGTGATTATGATGACATGGTGATTATTCGCCTTCCTAAGGTAGAGAGGTGGCAACATATTATAAGATGTTAAGCTGAGACTTAGTGCTTTGCACTCTAATTAATCACATTCTACGTATGACAAAGAAGAAAGTATAAACCCATTTCATTTCAGATCTATTGGATACCCTTAGTTTAGTAGTAATGTGAGCAAGTTTTGTGAAAATACTCCAGAGGTAAGAAATATCCTAATTGATTCGCATGAGGGGGCAGTTTCAAAGTATCTGTACCATTGTTGGAACATAGAGTATAAAATCAAAATTTATCCAGATTTGAGCTGTAGATGCTCTTTTTGTGCAATATATTTTAAATGTACCTTCATTATAACTGTTTTATTTATATCTTATTATGACTGCTTCCAACTTTTCAGGTTTGTGGTTTGGAACAACTCTAGTTATAATCCATTCCTGGAAAGGATACTTTCTGTAAGGAAGAGGTTAATATATCCTCACTTGTACTGGTCCAGATGCTCCTACCAACTTGTGTTGTTATTAAAGTTTGCCATAATTTCCTGATTTATAAATGAAATTTATAATGTTACATGTTGAAAGGCCTTATCCATGTTCCCTTATTTGATGAATACTTTTATAAATAAAATGTAAAAATTATTGTAATTGCTGTGGTTTTCTTCCTCTTTCCTACTCCTATATCTGTCACATTTCTGCCTTTGATGTGTGTTCATGTATTACAACCCTCGGTAATTGTTCTTTTATCGTGATATTTTCTTATTGAACTTCAGTATCACTATTGAAAATTTTATCAGAATTCTAAGTCATCCGGTGCCATTTATGGTTTAGCTTATGAGGTTGTTTAACCATCTTATGACAAATGTTTGTATTTATTCTTGTCACCAAGATGTATCCTATTGATGACAACCTACAGTTACCTATAAAAGTCTCTTGTTCATTTCTTAGTTACATGATTAACCGTGATAAATAAACAGGTTTACATTGTTTTAATCATTTCGTCTAAAATCAAATTTAAAGTCTTTCTAAATACAGAGTAGGTAGAAAATCATTCACAGATATTTAACCATAGTAGTCCAATAAATATTATTATTCATGAAAGATAGGAATATTGTAATTATTATCCTGGTAGGAAAAAGGACGAGGGACAAATTGTGCAGGTTCATTCCAATGAAAAACTACGTCACAACAGCTGATGGATTCGTAAATCCATTGGAAACGAGTAAAGTAAGGTGCGGGTTACATACAGCCAATACGAGGTAATTACAGCTGATGCACGCTAAATCCACGTAATAAAACGAGATAATACGACACCAGGTAAAGCAAGGTAGTTCCATGTGGAAACTTGATCCATTTGGAACGAGGTAATGCAAGGTAATCCCGTGCGAGGTGATTCCATGGTAAGTGAGCCATAACCGCGCTGATACGAGCTGAATTTCGAGGTAATCCAAGGTAAAAACAGTTATTCCGACTAACCACGTTCAAAGTGGATTTTTGCCCAGGGATGGCATGCATGGGTATCTTCTTCAGTATAATTGAAGGTGCGCTAATTATGCAGTTATTTAAGTAGTTTGGTTTTCCATATGTCTTACGGCTCTCGTACAATAAGGTGCGGGTTATATACAATGAAAACGAGGTAATTACAGCTGATGCACGCTAAATCCTCGTAATTAAACGAGATAATGCGACACCAGGTAAAGCAAGGTAGTTCCATGTGGAAACTTGATCCATTTGGAACGAGGTAATGCAAGGTAATCCCGTGCGAGGTGATTCCATGGTAAGTGAGCCATAACCGCGCTGATACGAGCTGAATTTCGAGGTAATCCAAGGTAAAAACAGTTATTCCGACTAACCACGTTCAAAGTGGATTTTTGCCCAGGGATGGCATGCATGGGTATCTTCTTCAGTATAATTGAAGGTGCGCTAATTATGCAGTTATTTAAGTAGTTTGGTTTTCCATACGGCCATACGTTTTACGGCTCTCGTAAAATAAGGTGCGGGTTATATACAGTAAATGCGAGGTGATTACAGCGGATGCATGCTAAATCCATGGGAAACGAGTACAATACGGTGTGCGTTAATTACAGTCAATACGAGGTAATACGCATTTGTCCGTATGAGGTCATTAGAAGAGACGTTGGCCATACTCGCGCTGAAAACAACTGATTCACACAGTAACTCTGCAGCCGTGTGAGACGAGCTATGCTGAGAACCTTCTGGGTCAGTCACAGTGAAGATGACTTCGTTTAATTTTAAACCTATTAATGACTATACATTAATATATTCACGACACATGGCTGAGTTACAAATTTTATCAATTAGTTTAAACAAATTTATTATATTTGTAACTCTTTCTTGCGTAGAAACCATGGATGTCGTACAACGTGAAACGCTCCTAGATGGCTGTTTAATAAATTGAAAACAGGTTGATACGGTGACACAAGAAACAAGGTCATTCCATGTAATTCGAGCTCAGATAGTTACAAGACAAAACGAGGTAAATGCAGTTCGAGGTGTTACGAGTTGTTCCGATATGAATACAGAGCCTAACATTCCTTAGGCGTAGAGTGCTGCATAAGCGTAAGGGAACAGCAAGATGAAACGAGTTATTCCGACGTAAAAACAGACCTTGCAAACCTTTGGCGTAGAGTGTTGCATAAACATAAGGGGATCACGAGTTGAAACGAGCTACTTCCGGAATTAACCGACCTAATACGAGGTAATTCCATGCTTGATTTACCTGGTTTTACCTTGTTTCACATGTAATTTTTCCCCAGGGTAGATTTCTTCTATTTGGCTTAACCTTAATTCATTAAATATTTAGAGGATTCTGTCATGTTTGTAGATCCACAGTTTGTAGTGATCCACTTAAACAACTAATATAATTAGGATAATATTTTTAACAGAATTAGAAGAACAAATCTAAACTTTCCCTCAAATCCAATGAGTTTTTAAGAGTTGGAATATAGCAACTGTAAATAATAAAAGTTTAATTTGCATTTAATATAAAGAATGGAAAATCACACAAAATATCCAAAATGGTGGAAATAATTCATGATCATAGATGAATTTAAAATAAGTGAAAATAATTATTTAAAACATTAATTACTAGTATAAGAGTTCACTATATAGAAAAACCTCTTCCTTTTAAAATGGAAAGAGTTAAATTCTAAGAAGTTTTGCATAAAACTCTAAATATTCATCACTAATTGATATTTAATACTTAGAATAGTATTTATCAATCAAAAGGGGGACAATCCTTATGAATGACAATGCCTTATATGATCAATTTTAATTAATTAATATAATCAATTAAAATATGAAGTCTTTAACAAATTCTGGCTATTATTATCCCCATTGAATTGAAAGACAGCAGTATTATAAATTCAATTTGATAAATATAAACAACGGTACCAACAAGCAAGATTTTTATCTGCTTTGTTTAGTCAAATAGTTAGCAAAGGGTTCCACCACAATGAATATCAAATGAGACAATTTCATTAATACTTTAAGTCTTAGGAGGGGTATGAACACAATTATTCTAGAAAGACTAGTTTTAAAAGAGTGAGCATGGAACTTTTAAATAAGAATCTGCCATCATAATAATCTCTAATCTGAAAGAGAGATTTTTAGCTCTGAATCCACCCAATCAAAACAAATTTTTGCCTCTTATCTTTGGTGATGCCAACAAAGTAAGAAATTATTGAAATCAAACCAAAAAATTATAATTTCTGGGACAGACAGAACTTTTCCCTACTCTCTTCTTTACCTCAGGGCATTGTTTCTATCAGAATTGTTTCAGCAGTTTAAAATTGTGTCACTTTGCTTTAAGACAGTTCTTTTGCTTCAAGTATTAGACATGATGTTTTGTTCTGAAGATTTTTCAAAATGTGTACCTCTTTTAATTAATGTGAAAATCAAAAGTTAAATCTAATCCTTAATGTTTAATTTTTAAAATTGATCCTAAGGGCCTATAAAAATGTCCATGGTATTTAAAACAATCCAAATAGTCACATTCTCCATTTTCTAGCAAGAAAAACACAGTGAATCAATGATTTTCACAAAGTCTTTCAAAAGCATCATTCAAAGGTGAAGGCAATATGATAACTTTTAGTTTTAAACTGATTCTGATAAATATTTATTGGTTGATTTATAGTTGTAGTATTTAATATATTAATCTATAATTAAGATAATGAAAGGAAAAATATGCAAAATATCCAAAAGGGAAACATTTCTGAGATCATAGATTAATTTCCATTAAAGAAAGGAATGATTTTAAAAACAAAAACACTATTTGGAGAGTTCACCATACAGTAAAATCTCATCCTTCATATCTTGAGAGAAATTACATAATTTTTGCCTAAAATTCTTAATATACATAGCTATTTGGAACTCAGTACCACGAAAAATTAATCACTACATTGTTTCAACAATTAAATAATAATAAATTTCATATAGAGAGCAAATTTAATGAACAAGTATGCTATTGAAAAGAGAAGTCTTAAAAGATTTTAGCTTTTGTTAATCGCATGAATATAAAAGACAACAGTAGTGAATTCGATCAGATTAATCTAAGTGATTGATCCAAAAAGCTACATATATTTATAAGCTTAGTTAAGTTAAAGAATGTTTTGAAAAAATTTTGAAAGAGACAGTTACAATAAACTCATTTTGCAAAGGCTGCCAAGGACGTGTCTAAAGTTTTTGTAATGACTTCTTGATTTCTTTAGTAGGATTTTGCAGCAATATTAAATAAGAGAAGTTTTTTTTAACTAAATATTCTTGAAAATATTTCCATCACAAAAGTCTCAATGTTCAAATAGAAATTTCAGAATATGAATCTAACTACTCAATAAAGAATGTATGAACTCATCTATGGATATGCCAACAAAGTTTCAAAATTCTTGAAATCTATCAATAAAAAAGAATTAAATATCTGGTAAATGCAAAACATTTCCTTCAACTGCTCAGCATATCTACTAAAAATAAATTAGCATGGCTGAAAAAAGGGGCTCTAATCAGAAAACCAAAATTGACTATATTTTTGGTGGCTTATAAATTGAATATGAACTGAAAAAGAAGCTCTTGAACAAAAACAAAAACTGTAATTGCTTTAAACCAATTATTTGATCACATATGTGTCAGAAATTCTCATTTTTAAGTTAATGTCATTAAATAATCTTAAGTACAATAAGTTTAGACGTAGAATTCAATCGAACTTGATTGAAAGAGGTAAACATGATAAAAAAACCTCATCACAAAGTGTATTACCTAATTCTCGGAGAAAAGATATTGATTACAAAGTGGAACAAATTTTGCATTGAACCAGAACAAATTACATTGCAGATCAACACCGTTGTTTATATATTCAAAACAAATCGGTTTAGATGTATTCTTAGAGGGAAAAAAAACTAAATGATCACACTCTATAAGAAATAAATATAAAGATTAACATTAAATGCCAGAATAACTGAATCAAAAACTACTGTGTTTCCAAAACATCACTCATGATATAGAAGAAAATATCCAAAGCCATGAGACAAAAAAAAACTTATAACCTATCTAACAAATTATCTATTTCAACAATGAGAATCCATTCTTAAATTCATCATTAATAACCGCTTAAATGTGAATATCGAAATCTATTTTCAATGCTAAAGAATCAGAATGAACAAAGTTAATTACAGAATAGGGTCATCAAATCTTAACTTGAAAAAACAAGAATTTTATATGAGATATTTATTAAGTGAGATAAAATTTAAAAATATATTCACAATCATTCATTGAGAAGTAGTTTACTACAATTTAAGATACCTTGTAATTACAAATCTTATTCAATAGTAAGAATTTTAAGAAACAATCAAAATACAAAGCTTTCCTTGGGTACTGTTTTAACTAATGAGATTTTATTTTAAATTATTTAATGTTTCACCTCATTTTCAAGCTTTTAGCTATAAAAACCTTTATTCTTCATATAACTTAGCATAGAAGCACTCAAATTTTACAGATAGTAATCATTAAGTTATCTAGCAAACTATTTCAATAAATATCATGCAATTATTATATTTTTGTATGTGTGCAAAGACAACATCAGAAATATTAATGAACTATAGCAATGAATGAAGAATGAAATAAAAGGGTAAACTGATTTTGTTTTTGGTAGAAAACAAAAAAGAAACTATTATTATGAAGAGTCCCCTTACTTTATTCACTTAACTGTAAGTTAAAGTTAGTCAGTGAAAAAAGTTTAAAATAAAATCACCCCTAATGACTGTATAACTATATGTACACCTGCAAAAAGTGTTTAAAATGTATAGCTCTAGAGATAAAAGCATTATCTTAATTTAGATGCTCCTAAACTTGTTCCTATGCTAAGTTCCTTAGTATCCGACATTGGCAACAATTTACTTGAACCATGTGTACCATGAAATAATTAGAAAAATTACTGATCATATTTAACAAGCACCAATATATTAATTTGTCTAACAGCTTTAGATATTTCCTTTATTACTACAAAAATTTCTGAAAAATAAAATTGATTAAGCATCATGTAAAAGCACATCTCCAAGTGGTAATCAATATGAATGTCAATTTAGAGGTAATACTGAGTTAAATTCTTTTACAGGGCCTAAGTCACTAATTGAAATGCAATACTGAATGAAAAATAGTCAGACTGATGATATTATCCATGTTTGCAGTTTGAAAAGTTACTACAAGTTTGGAAAAATTATTAGCATTGGATAGCAGAAAAGAAACTAAGCTATATTAGTTTAGATTGGAATGTAAATTGGGCAGATGACAGGATGTCAAACACCAATAGACAGAAGAAATGGCCTGAAACTATGACTCAATGTATAAAAACCAACTAGAGTTACACCAACATCAAATACTCTTATAGATGTATTTTTACTAATAGAGAGAAAGTTAAATTTAAAGTGAAGTGCAAACAAGTGATATCAGACAATGGTAATGCAATTATGGACCTAGGTCCATAGTCCAAATAAGTCCATGAAACCAAATAAATCATAGGGAAAATCAAAAAGCTGGATAAATGCAAGCTTGAAGTAGAATTAGAAACGTTGAGGTGGGGAGATAAAGAAGAAATGAATGTGGACAAAATATGCGAGAAAATATAAGTTGTCTCACTGGCTGTAGAAAGAAGCACCACAGTTACACATTGGAGAAATAAGCAGGAGCCTAGACCTTGGTTCAATGTAGAAGGCAAGCAAGCTTTGAAGAAGAGAGATACTTATTATAAGGATTTTAAATTGAATAAAGCAGAAAGACTTAGAAATGAGGTGGTTACAGAAGAAAAGAAAGAAATATCAGGGCAGCAGAAATGAAGCAGTATGTGTACTTAAGCTTAGTAAGAAGTGGCATGAAAAGTGGATTCATGGTGTTAAAGAAATTGGCAGCAGGAATAACACTACACAAGAGGAAACGTTGCTCAAAAATTATTTTGTTGAAGGTCTTGAATAGTGCTATTGCAACATAACATCAGAACTATGAAAGTTGTGGAGGTAATTTTCATGGTTACCTTGATGATTTCCAAAGGATGAACTTAAAAGAAGTATGAAAGATATTTCTAATGGAAACTAAACAAGTGCTAAGTATGGATGAGATTGGTTTAAATCTCATAAAATACTATTGTGATGTTTTATGAAGAAAATTGTTAGGATTAATTAATACTTCATTCAGAGAAGGAAAATTCCCTACAGACTTAGAAGTTCCTACGGTTTTATTTATGCCAAGAGTGAGAGGTTCCAGAATGCGTAAACAGCTGTTCAATTACATACCAGAAATGGGAATATTGTTCCATGAACAATTGGGATATGCTTTTTATCTAATACATCAATGACCTTCCGACAGCTGTTAAGAATAGTAAAATATTTTTATTTGCTGGTGAAAAGCTAATATTTATGAAAGGTAAATACTATATAGATGTAGCAGAATCATTGAATAAAGATTTCAACAATGTAGCAAATTGGATGAGTGCAAATAGTTCAGATTTTTATGGAGAGTAACAAATGATTGTTTAATATCTTCAGAACTCCGAAAAGTTTCATTCACGTAATAAGTAATTAGAGGCATTATCAAAAATAATGATTAAATCTGAGATTGATAAAATTGAATAGGAACAGTGGAAGTTCCGGAAGAACCTTCTGAAATATATAACCAAGAGCACTTCCTAAAGGATTTAAAGATCAGTTCTGTGGTAAAATTAGAGATTTACCTCTGTGGTAAAGTAGAAAATTACAGAGATATATAATACCAATTCATAAATAAATATGAGGATGCGATAATGAGATCAAACGATTTTTCTATACAAGAGCATTTTCGCGGCTGAAGAAGATCCATAGATTAGATCTGCTGGTAATGAAAACGTTAACTGAATTGAAGGCGTCATAGAAAGAATCTTTTCAAACATTGAAAACAATAGCTTAGAGATGTGTTTTCACAAAGAAAATAACAAGTACGATCTTCTAAAGTTTTGAATAAGGAAACAATGACTTACAGTTGTATGTTGTACATCATTTGCCAGAATGCAGACTTGGTACCGCTAACCACTCACTTCACACGAAACACACAAGAATAAACTTCACTTCAAGACACAATGAAGAAATTACGTTAAATACCTAGTTAATTCAAACCATAAGGAATTCACAGCTTTCGTTCACCGAAAATAGGGGCTAAGATTCACAAAACAGGAGCTGAGGCACGATGGGTCCTGAAGTATGAGGACAAAACCTTTTTTTTCTTCAACACTTCTCAATATCTTGACAGATGAATGACGCAACAGGCAACAACACCATCAGTGGTGTTCCACAGACTCATAGATAAACTGATAAAAAATATAAAAGGAATTCTTCGTAAATAAAGTTGAAATACAGATCAATTAATTAAATATACTTTACCAAACCTCTAATTGGTAAAATTCTACTTTACCCTCTAATTTTTTATATTTACCTTAACCAGGTTCACTTAAACAAAACGATATCTTATCTTTCAACTCACTTGAAAGGAAAATGCATTGTGATTGCGTGACACTTTAAAATATTTAACCAAGAAATTTCATTTATTTTCATAATAATTAGATAAATAATCATATATTTAGAAGCATGGATAAAGTACCATCATAAGTCTTCGAGACGTGGCGAGGTCGATTTAATACTATGTAGCTCCCACAATAAAGTTTGATTTCATCAAATTCCGAAAAGTAATGATATATATTCACTATTATAAAACTTATAAGAGAGGAAACAATCACTTGCACTCTCCTGAATAGAAAATCAAAATTTCCCGTGGCAAACTCACCCGACACGAGAGGTTAATAATCACTTGGTGCCTCGTGATAACTTGATATTGACACACTCTCGCTTGGTGCCCATCTGACAAACGAAGCGCCACGACAGGCTCGGATTTAAACAAAGGAATAGCGATATATGTTTCTCACCGGGAGACTCAAGTTCCTTTAAAATTATAACAATGATTCTTTATAAACACTTTAAATTAATCAAATGCAAATATTTACTTTCTCTTGTTCTTACTTATGAGTATAGGTTCCAATTTATGAACAGGGTGAAATCCCCTAAAAACTTTTCATATATACAGTGTCGAGACAAAATCGAACACAGAAACATTTTCTGTTTTGCAAATGTCCTTCGATTCATTGGAAAGTACAGAAAAGTACTTGGTAGTCTGTAACTCAGTTCCTATATTTTCCAAGACTAGATCAGACATAATTTTGAGAAGATTATTTTGTACAATAGGGCTCTGGTACTTTGCGTTTTGAGGTAATCTCTCCAGCTTTTTGGCTAATGATGCGTTATATACTGACAAAAGGTTGAGTAGTTCTAGAAAATTTCCAAATTTCACACTATCGACACTCTCGTCATGTCCTCTTTGAGCGATTCCTCGAACAGCTGTGAACAGCAGACATTTAGCCAATACTTTAATATCCCGCAACTAATTTTGCATGAGCTTTGCTAATTTGGGTTTGCTGTTTACTTGATTGACCTTATAGACCTTGACCTGGCAGAACTTATGATCTTCGCTCAGTTCATATTGCTTAAAACCTGAATTTTTTTCGGGTGCTCTTTTCCAATTGGAGTAACCATCGTAGTGAATAAATTATTTTCAACTAACTTACCAGATTCTTAAATTGCATAGGCAGATAAAAATTGGCAGTTTTAAAAACGATCACCGGTGAAATATTCGGGACTTCTTATTAAAATTCTTAAAATTTGTGTTAATATAATTCAAAATTTTATTAATTTTCCTTAAATTCTATCGAATATTTTTATTAATATTCAGTATTATTATTATATTATTAGATCTATAGGATTTGAAAAATAATAATACTTGGAATCGCTTTTTTATCATGATAAAACTTTCCTAATGTTTATTTCCTTATACATGCATTAAGAATATACACGTATTTCACTACACAGGCAGTGGAATTTTACAGCCGAAGGAGAAATTGAAGGAACCTTCAAAACTCGAGCACATGTTATTAAGACAGACTATTTATAGAATATTAAATTCCCGTTAAAAATAAAAACATGTTACGTATCAGAAAGAATATATTTCAGATAATATCATTATAAAATAGCTTACCTGTATCTAAAATCCAGAAAACGTCATTTGGTGATCCTGCCTTCTTCGCATTTAGATATCACACCCAAGGCATCCAGAAGAATCATCCGTATGAGAGAGAGCTCGATTCATCAAACATGAAGAAGATAAAGGAAACTTTAATAAAAATTATAATTAATTATTTAAGGAATGAATGAATCACTCATTAATTATTTCCATAAGATATTGTACGATGCATGCGCAAGAACTATCTGACGCTAGTACCAATTGCTCTATTTGCCTAAATACCTCCTTCCAGAACTTGCCTTAGAATCCCTTATTTCTTTTCAAACATTCCCTGGCTGATGTTTGGATTTTAAACGAATCATGCAGCCTTCACAGTGATGTATTCAATGACAGATAATTACATAACGAATGGGTTAAAAATCAGAGATGTATAAGATATATTCAGAATTTTGTCACATATATATACTTCAAAAGTTGAACTAAAGGAACCTTATTATATTTTAAAATTTGATGCAAAGGTTGTCAAATAAAGGATTATCTGGGTGTACGTATTAACCCCTAAGTCTTAAACCTTATATAGTGAATGTGTGTGAAGTGTAGTCACTCAGTCACTTTTAAACTTTGTAAATGTAAATGTAAACGAAGTGCATAGAAAACACTTCTACACGTTTATCTCCTTGTTGCACTTACCGCTTAATTCTAATCATCGTAGTGTCAGTTGTAAACTATAGAATTAAATCCCTTATAAAATTATCTTCCATCACGAAGATCGTCCATCTTGTAGTTTGATAGATTTTTGGTTTCGCGGAAGGAGTAAGTGTGTCCTGCTTACTGTTTGCAAGCACCACTACACTTGAAACACTATTTAACTTTAAGCACATATCAGCGCTGTTTTCACTGAGAAACTTCCTTGCACCATATGAAATATAACATTAATGTGACCAATTTAAGCCACTCACATTGGCATTGCAATTTCACGGAGAACTCTATCGTAAGCACTCACTGGCTACATTATTATTCCTATGATAGATAATTTCCTTTTTGAAGTTTGCACACATCCAAGTAACTCTTCCATGAAGACAACGAGGGACATCGCGAAACATTTTCGAAGCGATTTAGAAGAATTATGGTATAGAAATTCTGAATACCGAAAAGGTATTCTTCGTCATCTGATAACGTGACTTCCGCCGTTCTCAAGTCTGTGTTAAAAACATGTGCTCGAGTTTGGAAGGTTCCTCCCATTTCTCTTTCGGCTGTATAATTCTACTGCTAGTGGAGTGAAATACGTGGGCATTGGAAGTATTTATAACCTAAGTCGATGAGTGTAAGAAGTGTCAGTAATAACAGTGCATATATATCTATGCTTCATGGATACAAGAAGTATGTTTCGTTACGAAGGTGACACGGAAAATGGTTGGATCATCTACAAGAATACGAATGGGTACTAATTAGAATTAGTGAATCTTGACGAGGTTTTACGTAAGGAAGAAAGGTAAGTTGTTGCTACCTTGGATTTTATTCTAACACGAGGTGACCGTGCCGAATAGATTTCAAAGTTACAGCAAGTTGTAAGAAAACTACACCAAGCATTTGAAATGCGGATGAACACGTAAGTAATGGTTCTAGTTAATTTAGTGTAATAGTGTAATGTGTATATGTATTTAGTGTTATGTGAAAGAAAGGAATTTTTGGGTTTATAGGATTTATATAAATCCTTGATAATTAACATTCCAATTTTTGTTTGCATAAAATATCTATTTGTAATATTGGTGACTAGTAATCCATATGTCTTAGTTTTTGTTGACCATGAGATATGAAATATATATCAATTCGTTATTTCAGGTAATGTGAATCTCTTTCTTTGTTTTCCCTTTGAAGAGATAATTTATGTTACTTTTAAATGATTCTCTTTGAAGAATGAACATAATTGATACACACATAATATCAAATGCATTTTTACTAATGTCATATCATTCCGAGTTTACAAAAGCAAATAGGAATATGAGTTAATATTGGTCTTTAATAAAGGTAATTGCAGAATTAGATGTTATTAATGTTTTAGCTATTATAAGCTCATTAAATTACACGTAATGATATGTAAGAGGTTATATGTCGATTAAAATTCTCAGATCGTAACTCGCATTCCTTTGTTTTGTTATTAATATATTTAAAAAATAATTATATCACTCGAGTCTAATATTTTTAAAACACTAGATTTTCAATCTGGTCATTTTAAGAAATAGTTATTGGTGAATCGAAATGTCTGGTGAGCAGTTTTTTAATTTGAAGCGTAATCCAAGTGGTCCTAAAGTATACGAGAATTATAATCAAACATCTTAAAAGTTAAACTCTTATTCCGATAATCTTAAAATTTAAAATAAATTGCGTGGCTCTAAAATAAGGTTTAATTCGATGTTTATTATAAATTACGTATACAATTTCCATAAAAGAGTTGGGTCTATGGAAATTTCCATTTCGCCGACCAATCAGAGCGCAGCATTTGGTTCAACGTTTATTCCAAAGGTTTAAACTTCAGTTGCTACTGAGACGTCACCCAGTGTGGAGGTGCTGCCAGAATTATTCACGGTAAACCGTTACTTTTTGAATTATAGAAGTATAATTGTTTCGAAATCGAGTGTATGTGAACAATTTTCAAAGTGTTACGTTATTTCAGTTTAATCAATTTCATTCCAGAAATATATATATTATGTTAAATAGTGGGTATTTCCCAACGTCAAGATTTTCGTGGACTTCGTCTGGGATTTAATTTATTTGGTAAGTATGTGCATCATTATTACTATTATTACTAGATTAAGTTCTAAAGATGTAATTATCGTATTGAGGTGTAAGATGTTATTTCGATCGTTATGAGAAATCATTTAGTGAATGAAGTGCATCGGTCTTGACAGTCGGCTGCTTCTTTGTATTACCATATCTTACTATTTTTATTCTCGTTTCAAATGAAGATTAGCTAAATTAATTAAAGTAAAGTAAAGTAAAAATTATTCCATCTTAAAGAGAATACAAATAATTTAAAAAAATTATAGGGAAGTCAGTTACTAAATCTTAATATTAAAATTTAATGGACGTCTAAAAGTTGTTACAATCGTTTCCTTGGTTGAATTTAATTAATCCGAAATGAATTATGGAAATAGTTCCTCACCTCATTATTTTAGCAAATATATTCAACGGTTATTACATTGAAGATTCTAGATATATATTTGAAATTTATTTTACGAGCATTGACCGTGTAAACTATATTTAATTTGAGTTTTCTTCGGGAAATAATATTGCTTAGTGTAGTTCTTAAAATTTATTATATATTTTAACTTGTGGTTAGAGTAAGTTAAGTAATACTTTGTGAAATTGCTACTAGATTATCAACGAGATATATATATTAATTTGGAAATAATTAATCAAATACTTAATTAAATTATGCTCTACCATTTTCCGTTTTCTAGGAAGTGAATTATCTCGCTTTTGGATGATGCTTCGAAGTGTCTAGAATGTGATTACGAAAGAATGTTCAACGATGTATATTCAGAAGATTGCCTTTCAGATTCCAGATTCAGGTTAGTTATTTTTATACTAATATCTTCTGGTTTATTTTTTAACAACCTTCTCAATTGTTTTGTTCAAACTATTACTTTCTAATTTTTAACAGTACGAGAGTAGCATATTTATTTTTTTCTCAGCAACTTATTTACCTCTGAACAATTTTCCCTTTATTTGGGAATATAGCAAAGAAAATTAGGTCCACACTCACTTAACTGTACTACATTTTATTGATACAGTTGCGTTTTTTATTGATGTAACTAATTTATACAAACACGTCCCAAAAAATCATTAGAAGTTTTTCTTTACGAAATGATCGTTTAATTTTTCCTCCGTCAAAAACATAGGATACTTTTTACGAGATTTACATAATGGTTTGCACTTCTATCATAGTAAAGACGACACTTTTCTATAAATTACACATCTAAAGTTCGTTAATAATTGGCAATTAACTTTATTGTTAGGAAATAAATTAGCGAGTTCGCAAGGTCATAAAAATCCGAAGCATAATTCGACTATTAAGTGAGTGATTAATCCATCAAACTTCTATTCCAATTAAGTTACTTTAAATTCAAGATTTTTTATATAATTGGATTTCTCAATTGAAGATAACTGCAATATATACTCGATATTCTTTTAAAACTGCTTACTTAGCTTTTTCATTCGCGGAAGCAAGTCGCCGTGGTAAAAGCGGATGCCATTAGGACATGGTGATTTCCCTTTCATTACTCCCGCCTTAACTCTAGCATTACCTTCAAATGTTTCACTTTCTCATTTTTCTTATCATAACTCGAGCATATTCAATACAGGAACGTCGTATCACCTTAAGGTCAGGGTTTTACTCAAAACACTTTCACTGCTTGATTTTTCAAATGTGGCATTCAATAGTTTGTTGGATTTACAGCTTCCAGTTTTTCCACAAGTTCAAGGTCTCTTTTTGTAAATATTCTCTTATATCGTAAACATCTTCACTTTAGTTTATTTGCGCACTGTTTCATAGGTCTGTAGCGTAACTCAGGCTTTTTATTGTTCATGAATTAGTAACAAAAGTACCAAAGGTTTTATAATTGATCAAAATATGTATGAGCTTATAGAACAATATCAGATATAATATTTATCCTCGTTGCTCAGTAACCTTTCTATCCACTATTTTTTATGATAAAGGCCGTAGTAGTTTACGATATTTTGGACAACATGTAATTTTACATTTGAGGCCTTAAACAAATTCCAACTTAATGGTTCGATGCAAGATTATAGAATATTAAATGAACATCCACGGTGTATGAGATTTAAAATATTACTCCGTATTTTAATGTAGTCATGTTACCTGTGACGATCTGTAATACCATTTTTTCGGTATTCCTTAATGGTTTGACACATTACACCTTGGTACATTCTACTCAATGGTCTGATACTTTGTGTATTGGATAGTAAGTCTTCGATGTTTCCTCATATTTTTATATCCATTGTAGCTTTTATGTATTCTACATGCATAAATCAGGAAATAAACATTTGGAAACTTGTGCCATTATAAAAATTCTATTCTAGGAATTATTGTTCAAATCCTAAAGATCTAATAAAATGATGATAATATAGAATGTTAACAATAAAATTTAGGGAAAATTAATTGAGTTATTTACGTGTAAAGATAGACCATATGAAGTGTAGTTATCATTTAAGATTTACTATTTTTGTTCACAAAAACTGTCTTGTAACTACTTGATAAGCATCCTAGAATTACCCATTGTTTGCTAAGTGCTCTTTTAAACATATTTGCCTGTGGAAGAAAATGAAAGAGGGACGGTTATTTATTTATAGCGACACAAAGTATGACCCTGATGACAGCTTTAAATACGAGGTTTCTGGGTAATTTGCGCTTTAGTTATCGTGTGGATTTCCCGTCATGAGAATTAAGAGTCAGTTCAGCTTCTATACAGTAAAAGATTCGTAATGTCAATGTTTGAACAACTTATGCACAGGAATATGGTATCGCTATAGTCTTTTATGAGACATATTATGACAGATAAGACTATAATCTTTTATTAGACCTATTTCAATTAAAATATCTCTGTTTTATTTTATGAATTTATTTAATTGAATTTCGAGCCGATTGTTTCCAAACACCTTGGATTCGGTGACACGAAATCGATGGCCTTGTCCTAGGAAATCATTGTTTGATCGATGGGTAAACATCAGCTGGCTCATATATTTGCAAAGTATAATATTATTGAAAAAAAAATTATGTTTTGGTTATTTCTTTTCTCAGGTCTCGGGGAGGTGAATTCTCTCGCTTTGAGATGATTCTTCTGGGTTTCTCTGATGAGATACCGAAAGGGCGTTCAACCAAGAAAACTATAAAGCGAAGTCTTCCGGAAACTGAAAAATATAACTCTTTCGTATAACCTGGTACTTCAATGAATTCAAGGTGATATTACTTGCGATCATTAGAAATTCTATGCTTTGGTATTCATCAACGATCTGGCACAATAAGAAAAAAATTCATCATCATAGAAGACCAGAGAAGAAACTTAGCGATGCTGGGGAAATAGATTACATACATGGATGGAACACAGAATACCATGAGTATAATTTAAAACATATAATATTTCTATTCCTATAAAAGTACGATCGATAATGCGTTTCTATGGATTAATACTGTGTAATTATGTGTGGAATTGCTATTTTTTTTCTTTACAATCAAGCTCTTCATCATGAAAGAGAAGGGGAAGGGTCGCGGAGACGCAACGAAAAGACATTCGGACCATGGATCGAATTCTGAATACAATGAGTACCTATAATTTAAACCTAATATTATTACTTTATCGTTTTAAGTATATTTGATAGTGCGTATTTATGATTTAACATAGTGTTATTTTTTTGATTTACTATTTCATTTAGTTTTTCATTTATTCTTTAGGAACACACTCGGAACATTACTTCATCACGGAAGAGCAGAGTAATAGCGATTCTTATGGGAGATACTCGGTCCAGGGATGGAAAACAGAATACATTGAGTATAATTTGAATCTAATATAAGTACTTCTTCTATTTATGTATGAACGTTACTGTGAATACTTAGAATTTCAAATTATTTTGTTGTTTTCGAATTAATATTTTAATTAGTGCTTCTTTTCTTTAGGTTCAAACTTGCAAGACAGAGCAGATTAGGATTGCTGATATGCAGATAAAAGATATTCCATGCATGGATGGAACAAAGAATACGATAAGTAATATGGAATCTAATTTTATTATAATTCCTATTTCAGTATGATTGATTGTGAACAAATTCCGCCTTTTTCATTAGTAAAAGGTTTCTAATATTAACGTATGTCCGTCACAATATATTTTCTTTCTATTTATATCTGTGTTATTATTCAATAATGAGTCATTTTCATGATTAAACGGTATTAATATTATACAATTATTAACTCATAAAGTACTCATTCATTGTTCATTCATCATAAAAGTTTCGACTATTTTTGACAGTTTTCCCTACATACTGATATTATTGATTTAAATACATTTTGGAAAGAAAAATTGCCGGAGCAACTGTCGAGGAAATTATCATTCAATTGAGAGTATCTTAAATGTTATTGAAATTGCTTCATAAAAGTTAATGGAAATCAATAGCTAAAAATTAACGTAGAAACCTGTGTTCGAGTAAAATGCGAAAAACAAGACTTGCGTCTAATCGGAGCTGTAAATTTAATTTAATATCTCCCCAGTCAAGAATATAGAAACGTTTTCATTTACATAATTAGTTGCCTTTCTATCACAGTAATAGCGACACTCTTCTGTAGGATATTCATGTACAATTAGTAATTTTAAAGGCTTAATATTAATTTTTGAAAATACACTACTAATTTTGCGTAGTATTACGGAATCGAGAGTCTAAAAAAGTTGCGAAATGTAATAATGACTCCTTTTTTTGTCGTTCAACTTCACTTTCAGTTTTACGTTTCTAAAATCTTTTTGTAACTATTGAAAATATTATAAGATATCATAATTTGAAAAAAATTGTAACCTTATATAACCATGCTATTTTTATAACAGCGCACTTTTACTTTTTAAAATAATTTGGCATATAAAGAGTAATTTTAGTGATTTAGTATTTTCAGAAAAAATTAATAAAACACTGGCTCAAACTTACGATCTCTCAACACTACCCATTAACCATCCTGGCATTATCAATAGTTTGTTAAATTATACTTTTAAAACCATTATTATGATTTTTGTGACACTGAGCATACTTGAAAGGCATAAAGAAATTTCACTTGGTTAACATTGTTTGGGTTGATTATGGATTTCACTTTGATAATCAGTCGTCAGTTCTACTTTATTAGAGCGCAAGTTCCATAAATTCAATGAGAGTACTGCTTTCTATGATAGATTTAGTATTGTATTTTACACCTTCTCTGATACTCCGATTTCATCGTATTTCATTTTTAGATAAGGTTTAAGAGAGAAAAAAGTTCTTCGACCAAGGAGAAGTTATTTTTATGATTATTTCTCACTTATGTCAATATTACCTGATTCATAAATAAGATAATGAATACATATACGACAAATATTGCTGCGATGGGTGACTTATTATTCTTCGAGCGTTGAGTGTTTAGATTTTTCTATACCGTGGACAAAGTCGGTAAAAACGGATGAAAGTGGTTGGTTTTTAGTTCAATGTACTTTCCTTTTCATTCATTCCGTTTTAGCTCCAATACAACCCATTCTCCTATGTAGTTATATTAGTTTTCTTTCATATTTTCCATTTTCTTAGAAGAGCTGAAGTACTTATCCTCATGTTCAAGAATCACCTCAAGGTCGATTCTTCCTCAAATTTCCATTACTTCTATTCTTAAGATTTTTTCAATGGTGGTAGCTACTGGGTCGTGCCATTTTCACCTTATGGTCTTTTCACGATTTCAAGGTCTTGTCTTCGTAAACACTCTCCGACCTTCTACTCATTTTTAATTTGGATTGTTTGCATTACTCTTTACCGAGTCTGTAGTGAAGCTATGGCTTCTTATTAGTCTTACATAACACTCTTCTCTCAAACGCAACTGATTTATTTTTTTTCATTGAATATAGAGGAATGCAGATAAATATTTGAGGTGGTTGGTTCCAAGACAACTGAACGCTACGCTACTACAACGTTTTGCAGTCAACAAATTTCCAACCATTAGGTATTTGTTTGTATATTCATCGGATTTCATCTGCTGTAAATACTTCTCATTTAAAAATTGAATTTCTGGTCCACAACGCTCGGCCAGAACATCTTGATTTAACTATTCATTTTTATAATCAAATATTGTTTTGAGTTTGAAAGCAGTGTAAATAACATAAGATACTCGGTTGCTCCCAAAGATTACTAATCCTGCTTAAGAAATGGTAACGTCCGAACTATTGTTTTCCAACAATCCACTATAATTTATTGGATTCGTCATCAATTAAATTCTACTATCAGTGTCCTATTGACCTTATTGCAAATGTTTCCCTTCTAAGATTCATACATCGCTTCACTGAAGAGAAGTTACTTATATCGTCAATCGCATTGTTAATTTGCAAATTGCGGACTACTCTACGGACCAAAGGAGAACCTAGACTCCTTAAATTTGTGTTCGCGAAATATTGGAAAAACAAAGTAATTATAAAGTAGTCATACATCATGAAAATCAGCAGTGTTGTATATGTATGTATTTTATATCATCATCTTCCACTGAAAATTCCTGTAGCTCTAATTTGTTTCGCTAATATATGCGTATTATTCATACAAGTAGATTTTATAGAATGATCTTCCTAACTTAGGTTTAATACATGTACCAATATTGAGAATATTCACTGAAAATTCTCAATTAAAAAATCGGTTGTAATAATAGAAATATAATAATAAAATGTTGTGATTCTCTAACTTAAAACGCGCCAAGATTTTGAACTTTGAGTTTGTAAATTATTTTGGGTTTGAAGACAGTTTTGTGGTTTGTGGAGTCACAGCTCATGCGATACAGGATTTAAGTACTGGAATATACCCGAATTTGTTTCATTGACTATTTTTTGATGAATAATATGGGTATTATTTTCCAGGAAGGACGTCTTTGGAGGACTTCTTGCGGATATTACGTTTGGGAACGCCGCCGTGTGAGTACGTTGAGGGACAAGATACATTTTAGCAAGGAGAAAGCAAAATAAGCACTTACTAGAGGAATAGAATCGGCGACTTATGTAGTAAAGTTGATCGGTGAAAAACACATTCTGATTATGTAATTCAGTACGTAACTATTTGTTGAATGATCTATTAAAAATACTATTCGGAATATTTATGTATTGATTTCTTATGTTTGAATGTATCTATTCAGTGTTTATTCCATATTTAATGATTATTTTTATTACTTTTTTCATGTTTTGTACAGTATATGTATATTACTTTTATTTTACCAGTCTGCCGTATTAACAATTTTAAAATGGGCTATTTTATAAGTTTATATAATTTTTATGTGATTTAATTATTTATGTGCGTAATTATTTTGGTATATA
Source organism: Sympetrum striolatum (assembly GCA_947579665.1). Lineage (NCBI taxonomy): Eukaryota > Metazoa > Arthropoda > Insecta > Odonata > Libellulidae > Sympetrum > Sympetrum striolatum. The sequence goes on along the minus strand of OX388350.1, from coordinate 38,243,009 downwards.
TATTTTACATATACTTGTAAAATATCTGTAAAACCTATATGCATCTCTGGGGCAAGGAATAGGAGACCAGCGGGATTCACCTGCCCCATGTTAAATAAATAAATAAAAGACTTCTTGGGTGAAAGAGGAAACAGAGAACATAGGTGTCGGGAGACATAAGAAGAAACGGGGGTTTGGGCAGTACATTGGAAGAAAAGATACGCCCCAAACAGTCCCTTAAAGGTAAGGTGGATCTCACGGAGCCCTTGGTGGTTGGGAAGGCTTCGGGAAAGCTTTGGGGGTAGGGTGGGCACTAGGAATGTCCTGGTCTTGGGTGTTTTAGGGGCCTTGCTAATGGAGAGTGTCCCCGAGAAAGTCTTTGGTTGGGGTAGTCCTCGAAAAGGCCTTGGGGCTGGTAAGGTGGGCCCTGGGAATGGAGGGTTTCCACGGGAAGGCCCTGGGTGGTAGGGTGTTTTCCGGGGAAAGGTGTCTGCGTGTAACTGGTCCCGTGGGAAGGGTCCCGGGGAAGGGGTCACGTTTGAAGGGACCCATTTCCATTAATTGGGGCCACTGCGAAGGAGGCAGGCGGGGGTGGCCCGCTAGTGTCCACAGCGAGGAACCACGGTGAGGAATGCCAGCGATATCACGCAACGGCGAGGGAAACCGGCGATGTCCCGCTTCGAGGGAAAACGGCGAGGGAGGCCGGCAATGTCCCGCAACGAAGGACCGTTGCGAGGGAAGCCGGCGTGGGCCCAGAACGAGGGATCGCGGCGAGGAAGGGTTCAAGAGTCTAAGGCGAGGGAGGCCGGCCAGGGTCCACGAAGAGGGAGTCCGGCGAGGGTCGACAGCGAGGGACCACGGCGAGGCAAGCCTGCGATGTAACGAAGGACCACGGCGAGGGAAGCCGGCGATGTCTCGCTTCGAGGGAAAACGGCGGGGGAGGCCGACAATATCCCGCAACGAGGGACCATGGCGAGGGAGGCCGACATCGTCCCTCAACGAGGGACCATGGCGAGGGAAGCCGGCGTGGTTCCACGGAGAGGGAGTCCGGCGAGGGGCGACAGCGAGGGACCACGGCGAGGCAGGCCGGCGATGGCCCGCAAGGAGGGACCACGGCGAGGCAGGCCGGCGATGGCCCGCAAGGAGGGACCACTCCGAGGGAGGCCGGCAAGGATCCACAGTAAAGGACTACAGCTAGGAACCACGGCGAGGGACCACGGCGAGGGAGGCCGGCCAAGGTCCACGAAGAGGGAGTCCGGCCAGGGTCGAAGGCGAGGGACCACGGCGAGGCAGGCCGGCGATGTCCCGCAACGAGGGACCATGGCGAAGAAGGCCGGCCATGTTCCGCAACGAAGTACCACGGCGAGGGAAGCCGGCGATGTCCCGCTTCGAGGGAAAACGGCGAGGGAGGCCGACAATCTCCCGCAACGAGGGACCATGGCGAGGGAAGCCGGCGTGGTTCCACGGAGAGGGAGTCCGGCGAGGGTCGACAGCGAGGGACCACGGCGAGGCAGGCCGGCGATGGCCCGCAAGGAGGGACCACGCCGAGGGAGGCCGGCAAGATTCCACAGCAAAGGACTAGAGCAAAGAACCACGGCGAGGGACCACGGCGAGGGAGGACTGCCAGGGCCCACAACGTTGGACCACGGTGATGGTTGCCGGCGACAGCCCGCTACAAAGCACCACGGTGAGGAAGGCCGTATAGGGTCCGGGGGAAAGGGTCTTATTACACCCATCTTCCATTTAAAGTGGTCACGGCGATGGAGCCCGGCGAGAAAGGCCGGCGAGGGAGGCCAGCGAGGGATGTTGGTGAGTGTCCATAGCGAGGAACCACGGAGAAGTCAGGCGAGGATCCGCAACGCCGGACTACGGCGAGGAAGGCCGACAAGGCTCCATGGCGATGGACCACTGCTAAGGACTACGGCTAGGGAGGCTGGCGAGGGACCAAAAAAAGGGGCCACCTACCTACCCCCTACCACCTACCTACCCCCGGCGAGGGAGGACTGCTAGGGCCCGCAACGAGATACCACGATGAGGATTGCCGGCGATAGGTCACAACGAGTGATTTCGCTGTTCTAATGCTCGGCTTGCTGCGTAGTTTTCTATGTCGCAAGTGATCAATAATTTATTACTTTTAATGCAATACTTGCCATTTTGGCTACCTATTACATGGAACCCTGAGTATCATGCATTGTTTTAACAAGAATAAGTAAAAATGTACTACAAAACGCCCGCTTCAGTAAGTCCTTACCTGAATTGATAAAGGATCTATTAAGCGTTTTTAATTATGATTGTTTCAGAACGATAATTAATGAAAAATAAATAGCCTTTGGCCTTTTTCGCTTCGTATAAAGTTAAAAGAATACTTTTCTGCTGATGGTGCAATATTTAAAGATTGTATTTTCGCTTGGCCATATTATTGCAACACAGAAGTAAATTAAGTCAGGATTTGGTGTATTTTCACTTTAAATATGTTTTGAATCATCTGTTTGATATTTATTTCAGAGAAGAATATCATTGATTTTAGATTTTTTACTGCGTGCGATATGATCGATTGAACAGAATACATTGATTATCATCGTTTGTCAATAGAATCGTTGATAAATTCTTAAATCATATTCGGCCTTAATATCGTGAAAGGACATTCTGAAGTTATTGAAAGTAATAAAGAAGTAAACTCCAATGAAATAGTGTCAGAGTTTACGGAGTTTTTATTTTCTATAACATCAGAATCGCTGATATACACATTATCATATTTAGTACTTAAATGGTAAGAAAGAGAGAGACAAGGCAATCCTTAATTCGTAAACAGTCAATTCCCCTTAATTGGACCAACGTTTTATATGGCCCTATACGATCGAAATCTCGAGTAACGATATCCGATCGATTATGTTAATAAATGATTTATTAGCTCAATTGGGATACCATCTCGCTTCATCTTGACAGTATCATACGCAAGCTACCAGTCCATCATCAAGTGGAGCAATTTTAATATCCAACTTATCGAAAGCGTTCGGTTCTCTATCAGTCAGATTAATTTGCCCAATATAAATGCGTGTACTTTATACCAACCGCTCAACTCTCCACATCAGAATTTACTCTGCTTCAATGCCAATTAATGATAGCTTTACAAGAGACTAGCATTAATGGATTTCGTTAGAAACTCACATTTAACTTGCCTACTTACGAAACACATTCGCTTTGTTTAAATACCGAATAAACTACTTTGGACAATGCGCGGAAAAACCTGATGGACTTATTTTTAACATCGAAATATTAAAAACAAATTGATGAGTCTAAATTATATAACGCAGACACTAGAAGAGCTCCAAGGAAAGAGAGTTGTATACATTCGACAAAAAGGATCGGTGCGGGCTTCCAAATAGTAAATGCGACTGAATTTGGGATTAGTCTAAAAACGCAAACAAGTATAGAAACAACATGTAAATAGGAAATGAAACGAACCATTAGAAAAGCCTTCTATGATGTAAAAAGAGATCTTATGCGAATATTCAGATTTTTACCCTTAAGTATTTGAACGTAGGAGCGTGAGTTTAATTGTGCAAACGGAAGTATCGTTAAAATATGATAGCGGTAATGTAATTATTCATTAAATTAAAAGCGAACATTTTAAATGAATTTTTTCGTGGCGCATTGACGTCAAACTGTATATTAGGCAACTCTCTCAAATAAATCATCTTGTAGCAGAATTCATATTCATATTCATGTAATAATGCATTTCTTGGTAAAGAAGGGCTTGAAGCGACGATGAAATAATCTCCAAAGATTCTTATTTTTAACGCCGAATTCATACCTAAAGAACAAGACTCGGGGTTATTAATCCAGTTATGTCATCTCCGCATGAGATAGAAAGAATCTGGCATAGAATATGTAACAGAAAGCGTCTGGCGGACGATAAGACAAGAAAATAAGCCAAATATAAATACGGGCGCGATTATCGACAAATTGCTTCGCGACGAAATATATTTCAACACTAGTATGAACAGATAGAGTATAGCTTTAAGTAGGAGTAATTAAAGAACTAGAGGGTGCGTTACCAGCATAGGTTTATTCACTACCACCATCCTTTGTGAAAATCCGTGTTCATCGTTAGGTAACTGCTAGGTATCTTAAGGCGAAAATGCAACGTAAAGTAGGAAGGGTACTAAGACAAAGGAAAGGTCGGAGTAAGCATAATATCAATTCGAAGATAAGAAAGGTATTTTTCTTTCAATTTTAGACATTAAAAATAAAAGATGAGTTAAGTCAAATATTTCTCGAATTATGAGGTTGGATAAGTAATTTGCTCAACGAAGTGATGGTGTGGTGTCATGCCATTAGTCATAGCCGGTTATTGTTATGCGAATTATCATTCCTCAGCCAACACCTACCACACTTATAATTCAGTCGTTAAAATCACCACCACAAGCAACAACAGCAGCGTCGTTAGACATTTAATGGCACTACTAGTCTCCTTATCTACCGGTTTTCACTTGGAAAAATAATAGAACTACATTCGTTTGACTTTAGAATGACACTTGTGTGTCGGAACAAGTGGTCGAGTGAAATAATACATTTTGTGAAAACCGGAAAATATAGGATGGAATTAAAATGGAGGTGGCGTTTTCTACCAAAGATAAAAATTCACTCCTTGTTAAATTACGTGATGTGAAATGAAAAAAGTAGTGCATAAAAAGAACATCATTAATTTTTTCTTAAGATAACTTTAAAGTGTAATTCTGCATGAAGAACCCACATCCGTTATATATGTGGAAAAACCCGACTTCGTTAAGAGAATAGTCGATATGGGCGGAGAAGTATTTCGCGAGCGATGTAACTTTACGTTAGCTTGAGTAAGCATGTAGTGTATGGGATCCTGCCGACAACTCTCTTATTCGTGAATAGAAAAAGTATAAGTAAAGGCGATACGATTTGTAAGGAATTGCTACGATGAGACACTGAGTGTTACTTAGTTGATAAAAGTCGCGGGGTGGGATTCATTAGAAGACCAATTCAGTGGATAAATTCATTAGTACTAGGAATGTACAGTACAGTAAATAAGTTCAGAGAAATTACGTTCTCCGAATATGTAACGGATATCATATCACCCGCTGTTATATAGAACGTTCTGATACGACGTGGGTGATCAGGGAAATAGATAGTAGAACGAATCGTTTCAATAACTTATTTTTCCACGAACTATACGCGAAAGCAATCAATTATGAAAATAGAGTACAGACAAAATTATGAAAATAGAGTATGCCGATTGGCGGCTTATAGGGACCTCACCTAGACATAATGGAGCGGAAAATAAAAACACAATATGCAAAGGATAATTCATATAAAGAAGGAGAAATGAATCGTTATCTAGTTGCCGAGGCAAAAAATTAAGATTAATGTCAGAAGAGGGGGAAAGAGAAATATACCCTTGACGATGATTTTCTTTGTCGATCTGCGGTATTCAAATTGGAATTTGGGATGCAATAAGGTGTTGCCAGGTATTTTGTGAGAAACCAAGAAATAAACAAGGGTGGGCATTTGTCTACTCACCAACCCAGCCTCCATAAGGTAAAACACGAACGCAACCCTTCTCCACTCGTCCTCTCACCCTGCGTATTATTCTCACAACGACTGCAACTCCACTCCACAAGAACCTCGGACGTTTTCAATGGTCAGTGCAGGCAGATATACCGATAACCTTTCAGCGCCAAGAATACAAATTCCAGATTAAGGACAATGATAAATTATTTCCATCGATATAAAATTGAGAGCAATCTACAGATTTATTCTTCTAAAACATTTTTATAATTTACATTTTTTATACTTGAACATTTATTCTTACGACACTCAAACACGCTGTAAAAAATTTACGCATCGGTTATAAATATATTTTAAGAATACCTTTGATGAAGATATACATCTTTATATAAAATATAAAGGATATATACTATTATTCTAGCACAAAAATTGAACCTATTGAATGTAATAATCATTCCCGGCCTAAAATTTTCCTTTAAGAGGATTTTGAATGGGGATGGAGAGGAAGGCCAAATACGTCATATGAAAGCATCCATTCTTCGAACATATGACTACTGTTCTAAGAGATTCAGGTCACGGATTAGTATTTATTAGAAGTTTAATTTCTGCAAATATATTTACTATGAAGGACAAAGGACATTCTCTAATTTGCATTTCAGTAAAATTGACATTGATATTAAGTTCGGCCGCTTTAACACTCAAAATTCTTCAACTAACGCTCTCTCCAGCACACTTCGGTTAGGGGAGAGATGGAAGGTGCTATTCCTTGAAAGGTAACAAAGGGGCGGGTACCGAATTTGAAGTTCATTATAAGATAAGGGCAGTGTATAGGCCCAAGCAACCATCAGCTCGCACCTTCCAATGCCTCTGCCAAGAACGAACGGTTAGAAAGGTAAAGCAAATCATATTTGATTAAGATTGGTGAAATTTGTTAATGCCATACTAGGCCAGCAATTGTAGTATTATATCCTGATTGATTCAAAGAAATAATGTTGTATTTATTTACGTTTTACGATGAATTTTCATACCTTAGTATGATTTAGTTTTAACATAAAATAATTTTTTAAACAATACTTGGAATTCGGCAATAGTATCTCAACCAAAGCAAAGCTTTATATATTTGGTCTGGTATGACCGAATTGTTTTCTTAGATCTTGAAGCGGAGTTCATTTTTATAATATTTGCAGACGGAAAACATTCGATATCAAGTGTCCATGAAGCTAAAAATTCTTGGGTTAGGGTTGAAGGACAGAAGAGGAGCTGATTGTGCTGAATGGGAACGAAACGGAGGCTCACTAATGCGTTGTCTGCAGTACGATAAGGACAGGAGGTATCAGTTCCTTCTCCCACCATCTCCACTATATTCTGGAAATTATGGAAAATTCAATCAATAATGAATGAGGTGAAATGAAACCTGAGTAAAATTTGATTACGATAAATGAAATGGGTCAGACTTACTGTGGCCAGGACAAAAATTGAACTATCCAATCTTGAGCCGTAATAAATGCTGCTTTTATATAAATGTGATCTCATTTATTGACTGTAGCTGTATCTAAAATCAAAGTATCTATCATGGAAAATATAATTAAGAAAGTCGATATGGTGAGAAGATCTTGGTATCTATATATTTTTACGTCATATTAACTGCTGATGTCATCGAACCCAACCCGGAGCATGATTACAGAGAATTAATCAGAAAATGTATTTTCCGTACGGCACCTTTAATAACTAAGTCGTCGCTGACAAAACCTCACTTAACTAACTTCACACGCGTATCAACGCCACTCCGCTGACTCTATAGAAATACTTAGTGAACTATTGAAGGACGTAGTTCTATAACCGTAATTGATAAACGACATTTTAAGATTTTCATCTCTCTGTGTTCGACAAAATTATTTTCAATTTGGTGGAGATTTCATTTCTCAGAAGAATGGTTTAGCCATGGGTTCTCCACTCCTATAGGCTAGGGAGGGGACCCTCAATATCTTGATTCTCTCTATTTCTATTAAGAGTAATAGGCCTAATTTCAGAATATTCTGGAAAAAAATATATACGGACCAGTTAATTCCGAACTCTTCATGTCCACATGCATCTCGTAAATAGGTTGCATTTCATGCAATGGTCCACAGGCTCATCAACCTTCCCCTCTCCTCTCAAGAATACAAAGAGGAACAGAAGGTCATCAAAGAGATAGCATGAAATAATGTATACCAAGTGTAACTGGTAAAGGACTTGCCTCAAAGATAATCTTTCCTTTTTTAAACCAAATGATCCCATAATACAGAAATGGGTTAAATGACTTTCTCTAGGAAATATTTCTTATAGATTAGCCAGCCTCCTCCCCCCAAATTTAAAAGCAGCCTTCTACATGCCAAAAAGGTCACTACCGCCCTAAAAAGATATCAGGGATGAATCAATACTCTCCAGCAAGTGCTCTCTACCCACTAGAATGTGGCAATTGTTCTGTCAGAGTGGCAGATCCCACAAGATAAGAACCAGAGAGCATCAGTTTTGCTTCCAGTTGGGGACCCCTGGTTGGGCATTCACAGAACACCCATCGGAGATGGGCCACTCTAGCTCCTTTCAGGGGAAATTATTTCACCGATTCGCAAAAGAAAGAGAAATGGACTCTTTGGAAGTAATTGAAATTCATTCCCATAAAACCCACATTACCAATAATTACACCTTTTCTAACACTTCCCTTCTACTTTACCTCCTTCCATGATCAAATCCCGCAACCAATCACTACAGCCCCCTTCCCAATTACCCCTCTTCTCCTCTCTCTCCCTCCCCAATGTGCTGTACTTGTACTGATATAAACCCGATGATGGCTGTCTTTGGTCCAAATGGGTCGAAATAAAAGTATATTGTGGAACATAGAAAGCATACTCTCCTGATTCAGTTGTCATGGCATTCCACAAACTCCAGCCTTCTCTTATTAATTTTACTAAGAATAATTTACATCAAAATTCTATCAGAATCAACATTGTATAAAAGGGCCCAAAAGTAATTGGGATCACATTCTATAATAAGTTACCATGTCATGTAATTGCATGTAAAATATAAATGTTACTCTTTTTAGTCAAACATATGAAATATTTACATAAATCAGATAATTTCTATGGCTCCTAGCAGTACAAATAAAATTATGCATCAAAGCAAATATGTATATCCATCATCAGTAAACAAAGCAGATCATGCAAATTGGTCAACAATTTAATACAGTGCTTCCTTAATTTTATCAATAGGAATTTCTTCTAATACAAACCCAGTTATATAAGTACATTTAAAGAAGTTGCTATGCCATCTTCAAAAATAATATACACAGAAGTCCATTACATCAAGTACGGCATATAACGAGAGATGCATTAAAGCGAGTGATTTTTTAGCCGTTGTCCATCTCACTGCAGAATGGATAGGAAGTTAAGTCCATTATAACGAGTGGTCATTTCTGAAGTATCATTATAACGAGTGCCATGCATGTCTTGTAGGAGGCATATCTCAGAATCGTCAATTGACCTGAGGGACGAATTCCGACAGGCCAACGGTAATCTGAGGAGCATAATATCTTCAAACTTGAAGAATTGAAAGAAAGTTTGCTTGGAAAAGTGATTGAAGAAAAACAATTAAAATGGTATGGTGATGCTTTTAGAATGTAAGATGACAGGAAAGTAAAGCAAGTGCTGGAAGTTAAAGTTCAGGGAAAAGGGGAAGGGGTAGACCAAGAATAACCTGGGAAGATAGGATTGAGAGGATTGGAATCCAAAGGGACAAGACACCAAGTGAGATGATGAGAATGATGATGAATTGGATAGAATGAAAGAAATGGGTGGAGATGATGAGATGTTGGACTGAGGCAGTCTCCCCAACATTGAAAGGCAGAAAAGGGAGGAAGAACAAAATAAAAATTTAATACATTATCTTATTTACCCATTTACCTATGACGCTCTTTGAGAAAGTTTAACCTGTCAACTGAAGCTGGATGTATAAAAATACATTTCATTTGAAAGTATCCTGCTCCCAAGCTAACAATTCCACTTCTCATGCACATGGCAGTTACGTTGTAATACCATGTAATCACAATGTGGCCTAATAGAATGACAGGGACATTGCCGCAATTTTATTACCACACTCTCACCACCTATATGCCACATTTCTATAATATTGTACCATCAAATTTATGCAATATTCCACCTATATTTATACACTTCAATAAAAAGTCAATGAACACCCAAGTACTTAACTTTAAAAACCATAGCATACTTTCCAGATTATATAAATACAAATTGAACCTTACCTCAATAGAAAATGAAACTTTAAAAAGTGAGACGTAATTGTTGTCTTTCCACCTCATTTAAGACATTGAAGTAACCAAACTTTTGGCAGTGACGGGGTATATGTAGTGGAATAATATGAGTTGTAGATGATATAGATTCATTTATTTAAGGAGGTCATGGATACTTTACAAAAGATGTACAGTTACTTATAATGAATAGTTGATTACTAAGGAAAAACGAGTGGTGCAAAATAACAGGTGGTTAGAAGAGGTAGAGGCAAGAAGAAAATAATTCAGAGTAAATAATTTTAGAGAATAGCAAGTTAGAAAGACAGTATTACCTGTCATATTTTCGAATAGCATTTGCTCTACTTACCAAGTTAGTGTATACAGAAGAGAAATTACAACCCACTACAGACGACGGTTCATAACAAATCTTAACGAGACTGGAGAAATGGAGGAAATAAATATCATAATTAGTCAGAAAGCAAAGAATCCAAAGTATCAAAACTGGTGCTTATTGTTTTTAAATAAGGACTTCTACTTCAGTGTTCATTCTATAGATTTATTTGCAAAATGATATACTTGCCTCATTTGCTTGTCTTCCTATTTATTTCCGCATAATTTCTACATCCAACGTTCTTCATTATCTATCTAAGAAACTGCAGAAGTGGTCCTCCCAGGGGGGACGACAGTCCATAGGAGTGAAAAAAAATAGTTTCCGCGTGGTTTTCTAGTAGCACTGAAAGTCGTCTATTATGTAAATACCTCAGATTTTGAATATTTCAAATTTATTTTAGGTTTTGCTTCCAAAGTAAAATATGGCAAAATATATTATCTCAATCATAATATATTTTGAACTAGAGAATGTGAAGGCAAAACATACTCATTCTGTGTGCTCTTAAAGATATGTGCCTTCGAAAGATATCCCTGATTCCAATTACATCACAGGACTCACAGCAAAGGATATCCCCCTACCCTTTAACAGTTCTTCTTTGGTAAATACTAAAATAATGGTTCCTTATTATCTGTGGAGGGTCACTGACAGCTGAGCCAGTCACAGTCATTCATCTGTCATGTCTCTTATACATCAACTGGAAAATTATTGTGCATAGTTAAATTTATTTCTTATTTAACTACACTCATTTACTTAAAATGTTTAGTGATGTGCTTATTAAAAGGGAGCTAAGGATTTATCTTTGAAGAAGATGAGATGCAACTGTGTAAGAACACTTGTTTCCGAGTTGTGTTGGCATTCTTTGTAACATACACTATGCTAGCAACAAGACTTATTTTTTTATTAGAAAAGAAGGAAATATAAAACTCATCTTCACATTCTTTATAGCTGATGTAAATATCTGTGGGCATATTTAATAACTCCCTCTGGTAAATGAGTTGGGTGTCCTTACCTGTTCACTAATAATTAACTAAATTTCTAAGAGGTTGATTGCTACTTATTTGCAAGTACGTTTTTATAGGAGTAATAGCTAGCTATTACTCCTATAAAATATGGCTAAAAAAGTTGCAACTGAAATTTCTTATCTGGATTTATGAAAGAAAAAGTACTGAATAATCTATGTCAGATGTTCAAAAAATCATTCATTTTTATGATTAATGGGAAACTTTCTGCATTATTATATTTATTCCTTTTGAAACAGAATGGTAGTCCTTTTCATGTTTTGTGTACGAGCCACAAGAGGGGCAAGTGCGGAGGGCAGTCTCACAGTGAAAGCCTCCGCGAAGACAGTGAGATGCATTGTTGTCGATCATCTCCTGTACCATTGTCATACATTTAAATAAAGGGTTAACCTGAGTTGCTAATCATTCCTATCTTTTCCTCAAACATCCAAGTGTATCCATGCTAAACTTTGCAATTAAAATTCTGCATTTTTTCATCAAGTGTCGAATGAAAGGGCTTAACATTTAAATAAGATATAGGTTATATAAAATGTTAGACTTTCAAACAGGAATAACTTTTGAGAATTAAAAACTTTTCATTCTTCAATTACAAAAAAATACATCTTTCTTGATGTAAAATGAAAATAATTGACTTAATGTTGAGGATTTTTATCCAAGCACAAATGATAATTTAGAGTTATCAGTCAAATAGCGTGTTCCACATGTGCAGAAATTTATGAATTTATGTTTAACATCAGTTAATATTCTTATACATCCCCTCTCTTTTGAGTTAATAGTAAATTTGATCATCAGTTCATTAATAATGCTTATTCATTTTCCTTACAATATTGACATTAACTTACTATTTCTTTTTTTAATACTAAACTACTCCAACAAATTTTATCACCTCAATGATGTTCTATGGATTTATATGAGAGTAATCGAGTGTACTCACATGCTTGTGCAAGGGTGGCCCATTGAGACTTTATGAAAATAGTCACACTTTCCTGTACTGCAATCAAAATAGCCATCACAAGGAACAGCTTTAAAGCATCAGATCCAATAGATTCTGCAAAGTACTTCCAAGCATGACTATGAGAGCTGTAACCATCTGCAAAATTGAGAAAAAAAATATTAGTATTAATTTGATCCTTTAGATTTGAAAGTGTGATGAAAATATTTGAAAATATGTTTTCAGTTCCAATGCAATTTTATTACTCCATTCATGGGAAATCTTTTTGAAGAAATATTTGTTATTTTGTTGATTAACAATTAGGCTCTTAAAATGAAGCTGAGACATACAATCTAAATGAAATTATTATGAAAAATCCAATTGAAATTTCCATTTGTTATTCCAAAAAATTTTTTATCCAAAGTAATATTTTATTATATTTTGTAGTTATGATATGAACAGAGATGTGCGCACAGTAGGTTCCTCGACTCCCCACAAATATTAAAGGGATGCCAAAATTGAATAATTATATATTTTGACTTTGTTATCATATTAATAATCAGTTAACAAAATGTTAAATTCTGATATTGTTTATCTTCCAGATTATTATATTCCTAGATTCTATAATACAATTAATAAAATTAGGAGTTTGATAGAACATTCAAAACATTATTCTTCTCGTAATAAAGCTGATTGTAAAAGATATTTAGTATTTTTTATCTAATTTTCTTGTATGTAATTGCTCTTCTTTTATTTTAAAAAATGTAAACAACTGAAAATTTAAGCTATTTAAGGAGATATTACCAAAGTTTATTCAATTGCAGTTTTATGAAAGTAATTACTAAGAAAGATCTTATCATAGGATCGAAAATTAAAACAAATTTAATATGTAAATATATTGTTTTACAAAAACATTGGGGAATTATAATTTTGTTGTGGGAGTTGCATTATGAAACTGGATTTCACCTGAGCACTGGGGGTTTTGATTACAGTCATGGGCAAAGGTGAAAGGCGGCATTTTTATCATTGGCACCCCTAATAGAAAATACTGCTCATACCAATGGATATGATTCAGCTTTCTTAAATATTTTACTATTTATTACCTCATGTAATTTTTAATCACTTTAATATTTAATTTCCTTAGAATGATATCTTTAGTAATAATAGCTTTATTTTACATCTGATTGAATTTTTCTTCATAATCAATATTTTATGAAATATGATATGATTGTTAATATATAATGGGCAAAAAACAAAATTTCATTACTGTCTATCTAATTTCATAGTGCATCAGTATATGCTAGAAATGGTCTTTGGTTTGAATGTTACAATAGAGTAACATTTCTAACATTGGTTGGTAGCAAGAAGGGTATCTGGTCCCAAAAATCAATATCAAACCCAAATTCACCATCTTCATCATCAGATGAGTCCATATTAGATTGGAATTTTAAAGCTAGGAAAATAATGTTGATGTAGATTATTTTAGCTTGTAAATCTGTTACTCTGGTATTTCTGCATTTACCGTGGATGGGTTGAAATTAAGATCCCTTTTGAACCAAGGGTTATTATGTCTGTTATTTACTTACAACTATCAGCATGACATCCATTTTGAGGCATTCTTCCTTTATTGGGGTAAAATTCCACATCTCCAAGTGGAACAATAAAAGCCAGGTGACTACCACTTGTAGGTATTATATCCACAAATTCAGCATCTCCTACAGCTAGACGGTTTCTTTATTTATTAAGTTATTGAGGACTGCAGCTGGGTCCAGTCCTATTTTAAATTAAGTTAAACGTTTATTCATATTGAATTTAAAAACTCCATATTTTAATAACTTGAAATGCGTTATTTCATGCAAAATATTTGCTATAAAATTGCTAACCTTCTCTGCAATTTTTGACACAGAATATCATTGAATCTTGTTGCAATAATAAGATTTCTACACCTTTATATTCAAATTGGACTTAATTTAATGCATTATTGATATCACCATTATTTTGTGAAACCATAGTTTTTTGAATATAACTATGATTGAAGTCTTGCTAAAGGAATATGAATGAAAAATAATGATTTCTGTAGGTTATGGTTGATTCCCATGTAAATTCTAAAATTGAATTTTTTAAGGTTTGAATGTAGTCGTTTGGTATTGTAATTTCTTAAATTATATTTCATATAATATAAATTCTACTATTCTAATAGCTGCAGCATGACATAGTTCCCAAAATAATAACATGTAAAATTTGTAAATTTAATCAAGATGAGGATTTTGTTTTTGACATTTTGATTCAGGAAATAAGAATTTCAATTCTGCACCTCATCAGAATTTTTACCAAGTAAACATTCTTCTATTATCCCCATTTAAAAACCCATTTTTATAATTACCTACTTTGCAGTTGTGGAGTCATTGAATACCTTGAATTATAGTTGATTTAAGTAATTTTATAAAAGTTCTTGTTGAAATTTTGTGTAAAACCAATTACCTTTAATTTATTTGAAATTTTCATTTTATTCCCAAGGAAAAACGGACTTGAAAAAAGTCTGACAGGGCCGGGAATCGAACCCAGGATCTTCCTCTAACCGGGAGACTGCCTTAACCATCTAGGCTACCCAACCAGAAAATTTCAACAAGACGTTTTGGGGACTTTGTGCGCAAGGGCAAGTGCAGTTTTGTCCGACTGAGCGGCATCGTCTGCGGCCATGGCCTTATCGAGGCACCGGCAACACAAAGAGGTGTGAGGAGAAACCCCCCTAAGGATAAACAAATAAGGAAAGGGTAAAGGTGACTTTGCACATAAGGGCGTGCACCCAGGAAAATTCCCAAGGAAAAACGGACTTGAAAAAAGTCTGACAGGGCCGGGAATCGAACCAGCTTGTTGAAATGTTCTGGTCGGGTAGCCTAGATGGTTAAGGCAGCCTCCCGGTTAGAGGAAGATCCCGGGTTCGATTCCCGGCCCTGTCAGACTTTTTTCAAGTCCGTTTTTCCTTGGGAATTTTCCTGGGTGCACGCCCTTATGTGCAAAGTCACCTTTACCCTTTCCTTATTTTCATTTTAGTTAGGTTATCTATGGCTATTTATGACTTCCTAATCCTTCACAGAGAATCTATTAAAAATCTTTGTTAAGATATAATCTTTTAAACTTCCCAATCTTTCAGAGATTCTCTATGAAATAAATGGGTGAAAGGCTTTTAAAATATTTTTTTTACATTATACATACACATGAATACATTGGAGCCAAAATTTAACTTGGAATAACATTTGATAAGGATCATCTTGTAAATGATTCAGTTGCAATATTCTGTGAAGTCATTGCTATTGCAAACCAGCCAACTTTTCAAACAAGTATAAATGTATAATCTACATAAGATATTGGGAACTTCTAAGAGTATAATTTACCTTTAATTCGGTCAACTTTTCCAGACTACACGTTTTTGCCAGCTAATCCCAGAACATGGGCTCCAAGACTCTGGCCAATAAGAAGAATATCTCATAATTTCATTTGAACCTCATGTTTATAGAAAATCTATAAATTTGGTCACATAGGGTAGAACCACTTTGGTTTGTGACTTTGCAGTACCATACTCAACGTTGCATCCCAATTTAAACCAGTCAACTCTAATCACATTATAGTCCTTAACTTCTAGGTATTCTAAATTGCATATATTTAGATGGTGTTAGAGCAATTCCCCTCTTGGAAAATCTTTTGGTCACAAATTTAGTGGAATGTGATTCAAATATTTTAATATGATGCATGATAGTCAGAATGGAAGAAATAACATTTGAAACACAAATAACTAATAATCAGTTTTTAATATGATATTGATTTGATGATTCCTAAAGTTTGTATGTCTTTACAGTATAGAACAAAAGTATAGCATCTGTGGATAGCAATTTTCTAGCAGTAATCATTTGTATTTTCAAAAGCAAAATTCAATATCATACAACTGAGGCTTGGAATAAATTTTTAAGATATATATTTTGAATATTTGCTGACATTTTATTAAAATATGGCATTATCATTTTTAAAAGTCACAATAAGTTCCACTCATTTGCTGACCATAAATTTATCTTTTTATCACTTGATTGCTCAATATTTATTTCCCCTTCTCATGTACAAAATTATTATTTTGAATATATTCCAGATCATCTTTAATTAGGTAATATTTTAACTGGTGAACCTTTTAGAAATATTTTTACTCACTGTTTTTTTTCTTTGGACTGAGCCTGATAGTTTGCTGGATGTGCAACCATGTGCAATCAGCCTTGTTGATAATGAAACATTAAGGGTAGTCCCATGCAGTTACAGTAACATTTCCTACATAGAGTTGGCTGCTTCCTTCACTAAAAAGAATAACGTTAAATATCCATTTCAAGCTAGATTCTCTTACAGTTACAGCTGGATGTTTTAAATATATCTAGTGTTTCTTGAAGACTGAATATGTATTGAACAAATCAAAGTAGTCCTTCTATGTCTAATTAGATTCATTGAGGAAGAAATGCATATATATAGATAGATATTAATGTAGGATGATCAAAGCCCATAGTGTTTTATTTAGAGAGTGAAGGTTAGATTATATTTACATGTAAAGATATTGTGAGCCTATATAGATTTATGAAAAAGGAAAACATGTCGCAAGTATTGGAATGAGCAAAATTATGGGGAATATAGGAGACAATAATATCATTAGTTGAATTCCCAAAATTAATGTAGTAGATGGTTTAAACCTTACAAAAAGAAAGAAGAAGACCTAATTTTTGAAATGATTTGTATACCCAGGAAGTAACATTTGAGCAAAATAAATGTTACTATCATCTTCATCAACAACATCATCCTTAGGGTCGATGATTGTAGCCACTGGGTTCTCATCATCATCTGGAAAGTACATGACAACAGGATCATCCTTGTGATAATAGACATCTTCTGCTACTACAAACAAAAAGATTACAATTAGTATAAGAAGCAGTCAGCAAGGTCGTTGAAACATTTATTCCTGCAAAAAACATCAACATACATCATAGGGCCCATGCAGCTGATGATAAATATTTTTAAAAAAGATCAACAATTTATAAAATGATGTACATAATTAAATGCTGCAAAAATAAAAAACTATAGCATGGATCCCTATAATTACACTTATTACAGGGATCGATCAATTAAACTTATAATCAGAATTGATAAAAACGGAGATTAAATTGATTGCAAATTTACAATCCACTGACAACGTCTCCCCCGAGAACCACAATTCCCGGGACCCCTTCCCCCAGGACCCATTCGCCCGGGACCCTTACTACCCCCCCAGGCCCTTTCATGGGACTCCCTCCCTCCCAAGTCTCGCACAACTTCCCCATGTCCTTCTCGAGGACTTCCCCGTCCCCAGGACTTTCTCTGGGATTCCATCCATTCGCAGGGCCTTCATAACCCCCTAGACCTCCCGTGTCAGCCATACGCTAGGACGTTCCTGGGGCCCGCCCTTCCCCCAAGACCTTCCCGAAGCTTTCCCTACCCCCAAGGCCTTCGCGGAACGCGCCCTTCCCTTAAGGTACTTCTATTGGTTTACCCTTCCTCCCAAGGTTCCACCCTAGCCAAACGGCCTTCCTATTTCTCCCGACAACTATGTTCTATGTTTCCTATTTCACCCAAGAAGTCTTTCATTTATTTATTCGGCAAGCGGATGGGGAGGCCCGCTGGCCTCCTATTCCTAACCCCAGAGATCCATGTAAGTTTTACAGATACTTTACAAGTATAAATACAAAATATATACAAAAATAAAGACGTACATGAATAATTAAATCACATAAAAATTATATAATCGTATAAAATAGCCCATTTTAAAGTTGTTAATACAGCAGACAATTAATATAGAAAGTTATATACACACACTCTACAATATATAAAATAATAATATGGAATAAATACGGAATAGATTCATTGAAGCATAAGCAATCAATTCATAGTTATTAAATATTAAAATTATCAAAATTATACGTGCATTAAATGTCCGCATAATTTTTCATTAGATGATTCAATAAATAGTTAAGTAATTAATTACATATTTAGGACGTGCTCTTCACAGATTGACTTAGCTTCATAAGTCGCGGATTCTATCTTTCAAGCAAGTGTTTATTTTATTTTCTACCGGCCTAAATTTATCCTGCCACTATACCTTGACGTAGTCGCTCGATGGCATTTCCCAACGTAGTATCCGCAAGTATTCCTCCAACGACGTCCTTCAATGAAAATAATATCCATATTATTCAACAAAAAAAGGAATTAATGACACACATTCACGGTTATTCCAATACTTAATCCTAGTTATTTCATAAAAACCATTTGAACTGCCCGTTAAAATTAAATATATGTTACGCATGAGAAAGAATATATGTCAGAAAATATCATAATAATATAGCTAACCTGTATCTAAGATCCAGAAGACATAATTTGGTCATCCTACGATGATTGCACTTTCGGTATCACACCCAAGGCATCCAGAAGAATCATCCATATGCGAGAGATCTCACTTCCTCAAACATAAAAAAAATAAAGGCAAACTTTAATTAAATGTGTAATTAATTATTTAAGGATTCAATGAAATACTTATTGATTACTTCCATAAAATATTGTACGATTCATGCGCAAGAGCTATCTGACGCTAGTACTAATTGCTAAAAGTAGGATTTCCGAAACGACCTCGTTAGACGAGACTGGATACCAAATCAAAGATGTTAAGCAACTTTCGCTTAGGAATTTAGTAAACTAATGCATTCAACTTCAAACGCGAAGATATCTTAACTGATTTACATAAAATAAAACACTAGTAATTATTTGCTTATTTAATTCATATTAATAATTTTTATTTTGGTCAAATAAAAATATTGAAGCAAAACGGGATTTAAAACATAAATGAATAAACTAAAATGCTGAAAACGATAAATAATCGTAAATTACAATCGAAATTATTTCAGATCGTCCGTTAGTACGATAGTTGATAGAATTAAAAGATATTATAAATGATTACTCCATAAATTCCGTTGAAGACACAGTACTAAGCTAGGAAAAGTTATAAAATTACTTGATTTTAGAATTTAAAGAATCATAACTGATATTCATCATGATTCAAGGTTGAGCATAAAAAGATACAAACGTCTAGAGAATCGGTATCTAGGTTCTATTACTCAAGATTTAAATTCAATGTCAATTTGAATCTTATAACAAAAGAAAAGTTAACAGAAAGAAATTGAATAAAACATGAATGATAGGATAAAAATTGTTGAAATTCAATTATAAACCACGTTTATATGACATATATTTCCGGTACTAATCTCGAAACAATTTCCAAAAATATTATCTGAACGGGTAATTTTGTTAAACCAAGAACGGATATGTTATATATCTTAGTCTTCAATTAAATTTAAATTTAAGACTTTCACTCGCTATTCCTGTGAATAAATTAATACAATTAGCAATACTTGACTCAGAAAGGAAAAGAAGAATCTAGTAACTTAGCGCAAAGGGATATCTACGCATTATTCAAGTATTACATGAATTGTGATTTTCAATCGAATTATGAAAGAACGTTAAGATGTTGGAAGTCTTCCCTTTGATATTAAGATGATAAAACGTTGAAGAACGGTCTAATCAAATTTAAATTTAAATAAATATCTTCTTGGTATCATTAATGTGTCTATTTCTTAATTTTACACTAAAAACTGTAAAAAGATTGCTTCAGATTAACTATTCCACTCTATTAGATTTCAATATTCAGAAACAATGCTAAAAATAACGACTCCTAATACGATTTCCAGTGATAAGAACTTCGAGCCTAAAGGTTGAAAGAAGGATTCTTGAAAACTAAGGAAAAATGGAATTTTAATCGTAAAACTTAAGTTAACCCATATTCGAGGTAAAAAAAACGAAAGTCAATACACGACGAGAGTTATAAAACACTGTCAATGCAGCAACAACAAAGACTTCATCCAGGAATTCACAAAATATATTGGCCGTAAGGATTAAATTTTACGCCTCCAAAGAAAAATAAACCTTTAGCACTTAAACTAGAGTAATTTATCACGATGCACCTACTTACCAAATAAATAACATGCAAGACCAAGTCCACTAAAATCTTGACGTCAGGAAATAACCGCTAATTTACATAATACATAATTCTCGAATGAAATTTAAAATAATTGTTATTGAGTTACACTTTGAAATTGCTCACATATATTTGATTTAGAAAATGCTGTAATTATACAATTCAAAAGTTTGATTGAAATAAACACCGGTAGCACCTCCGTAGCAACTGGAGTTTAAACCATTGGAATATACGTTGAACCAAATAGTGCGCTCTGATTGTTCGGCGAAATGGAAAATTACGACCCATTGCCCCAATTTTAATATTTTACATGAAATAATACCAACATCTGATAATAGTTATTCAAGCGCAATGAAATTTATTTTACATTTAAAAATTATTGGAAGATTTATTGGACTGAAAATCTTTGGTTATAAACCTGGTGTTATTTACGACAACTTGGATTACGTAACGGCTCAAATTAAAAAGCTATTTTCCAATTATGTATATCATTTTACCAATAACTATATTGTAAAATGACCAGGTCGAAAATAAAATGTTTTTAAATACTATACACAAGTGATGTTATCAATTTCATTACGATTTAGCGACCATGAAATGAAGAAATGAGAGCATCGATATGCTAATATAGTGATTAAAAAAATAGCTATAAACATCATTGATATTGCGGGTAATATTTATTGAAGACTAATAATAACATTACAATTTCTTTTGAAACTGTTGAATGACAGTCCAAGGTAAATATATGAGTCAAGATACATGTTATATTACAGTCCTAGCAATACTCTTCCAAGATCATCATTTCATTTTGTAACAACTTATCTCAGCTATTCCTCCCTCAGCTTCCTTAATCCTTCAACAGCTTTCCTAACAATCCCTTGTTTCTTTTCAAACATTCTTTGGCTAATGGTTTGGATTTTAAATGATTCATGCAGCCTTCACAGTGATGAGCTAACTGAGAGATAATTACATAACGAATGGGTTAAAAATAACTGATGTATAAGATATATTCAGAGTTTTGTCACATATATACCTCAAAAGTTGAACTGAAGGAACTTTAGTATATTTTCAATTTTGATGCAAAGGTTGTCAAATAAAGGATAAGCTGGGTGTACGTATTCACCTCCCTGTCTTAAACCTTATATAGTGAATGTCTGTGAAGCGTAGTCACTCAACTCTTTATTAAACATAGCGCTAAGAAAACCCTTCTACACGTTTATCACCTTGTTGCACTTACCTTTTAATTCTAATCATCCTACAATCAGTTGTAAACTATAGAATTATATCCTGCGAAAATTAACTTCCAGCACGAAGATCGTCCATCTTGTAGTTTGATAAATTTTTGGTTTCGCGAAAGAAGTAAGTGTGTCCTGTTTACTATTTGGAAGCACCACTACACTTGGAAACGGAAACACTATTGAACTTTAAGCACAAATCAGCGCTGTTTTCACTGAAAAACTTCGTAGCACCTTTTAAAAATGGCACTGTAATAAAGCTGAGTTTTCAGTTCGTACAAACTACTTCACCACGAATATTCACTGACAATAATGTGACCAATTTAAGCCACTCACATTGGCGTTGTAATTTCACGTGGAATCTTATAGTAAGCACTCACTAGCTAAATTATTATTCCTATGATATATAATTTCCTTTTTGAAGTTTAAACACATCCAAGTAACTCTTCAATGAAAACAATGAGGGACATTGCGACACATTTTCGAAGCGATTTAGAAGAATTATGGTATAGAAATTCTGAATAGCGAAAAGGTACTCTACGTCATCTGATTACGTGACTTCCGCCGTTCTCAAGTTTGTCTTAGAAACATGTGCTCGAA
This sequence comes from Sympetrum striolatum, assembly GCA_947579665.1. Lineage (NCBI taxonomy): Eukaryota > Metazoa > Arthropoda > Insecta > Odonata > Libellulidae > Sympetrum > Sympetrum striolatum. The sequence goes on along the minus strand of OX388350.1, from coordinate 38,220,942 downwards.
TTTGGAAGGTTCCTTCCATTTCTCCTTCGGCTGTAAAATTCTACTGCCATTCGAGTGAAATACGTGGGCATTAGAAGTATTTTTAACCTAAGACGATAAGTGTAAGAAGTGACCGTAATAACTGTGTATATATATCTATGCTTCATGGATCCAAGAAGTATGTTTCGTTACGAAGGTGACACGGAAAATGGTTGGATCATCTACAAGAATACGAAGGGGTACTAATAAGAATTAGTGAATCATGACGAGGTATTACGTAAGGAAGAAAGGTAAGTTGTTGCTACCTTGGATTTTATTCTAACACGAGGTGACCGTGCCGAATAGATTTCAAAGTTACAGCAAGTTGTAAGAAAACTACACCAAGCATTTGAAATGCGGATGAACACGTAAGTAATGGTTCTAGTTAATTTAGTGTAATAGTGTAATGTGTATATGTATTTCGTGTTATGTGAAAGAAAGGAATTTTTGGGTTTCTCAACAATTTGAAAAAGAATAAGGAGTCCGGAATTGAGGAAACCGATGGAAATCGGTGTTTAAAACACCAATTATCTTCGGCTAGAATCGTAAAAATAGGATTTATATAAATCCTTGATGAATAACATTCCAATTTTTGTTTTATAAAATATCTATTTGTAATATTGGTGACTAGTTATCCATATGTCTTAGCTTTTTGTTGACCATGAGATATGAAATATATATCAATTCGTTATTTCAAGTAATGTGAATCTCTTTCTTTGTTTTCCCTTTGAAGAGATAATTTATGATACTTTTAAATGATTTTCTTGGAAGAGCGAAGATTATTGATACACACATAGTATCAAATGCATCTTTACTTATGTCATATCATTCCGAGTTTACAAAAGCAAATAGGAATATGAGTTAATATTGGTCTTTATTAAAGGTAATTGCAGAATTAGACGTTTTTTATGTTTAGCTATTATTAGCTCATTGAATTACACGTAATGATATGTAAGAGGTTATATGTCGATTAAAATTCTCAGATCGTTACTCGCATTCCTTTGTTTTGTTATTAATAAATTTAAAAAATAATTATATCAATTGAGTCTAATATTTTAAAAACACTAGATTTTCAATCTGGTCATTTTAAGAAATAGTTAATGGTGAATAGAAATGTTTGGTGAGCAGTTTTTTAATTTGAAGCGTAATCCAAGTGGTCCTAAAGTATACGAGAATTATAATCAAACATTTTAAAAGTTAAACTCTTATTCCGATAATCTTAAAATTTAAAATAAATTGCGTGGCTCTAAAATAAGGTTTAATTCGATGTTTATTATAAATTACGTATACAATTTCCATAAAAGAGTTGGGTCTATGGAAATTTCCATTTCGCCGACCAATCAGAGCGCAGCATTTGGTTCAACGTTTATTCCGAAGGTTTAAACTTCAGTTGCTACGGAGACGTCACCCAGTGTGGAGGTGCTGCCAGAATTATTTTCGGTAAACCGTTAATTTTTGAATCATAGAAGTATAATTGTTTCGAAATCGAGTGTATGTGAACAATTTTCAAATTGTTACGTTATTTCAGTTTGATCAATTTCATTCCAGAAATATATATATTATGTTAAATAGTGGGTATTTCCCAACGTCAAGATTTTCGTGGACTTCGTCTGGGATTTAATTTATTTGGTAAGTATGTGCATCATTATAAATTACTCTAGATTAAGTTCTAAAGATGTAATTATCGTATTGAGGTGTAAGATGTTATTTCGATCGTCATGAGAAATCATTTAGTGAATGAAGTGCATCGTTCTTGACAGTCGGCTGCTTCATTGTATTACCATACCTTACTATTTTTATTCTCGTTACAAATGAAGGTTATCTAAATTAATTAAAGTAAAGTAAAGTATATTTAATCCATCTTAAAGAGAATACAAACAAAATAAAAAAATTATAGGGAAGTAAGTTACTAAATCTTAATATTAAAATTTAATGGACGTCTTAAAGTTGTTACAATCGTTTTCTTGGTTGAATTTAATTAATCCGAAATGAATTATGGAAATAGTTGTTCACCTCATTATTTTAGCAAATATTTTCAACGGTCATTACATTGAAGATACTAGATACACATTTGAACTTTATTTTACGAGCATTGACCGTTTCAACTATATTTAATTTGAGTTTTCTTCGGGAAATAATATTGCTATGTGTAGTTCTTAAAATTTATTATATATTTTAACTTGGGGTTAGAGTAAGTTAAGTAATACTTTGTGAAATTGGTACTACATTATCAACGAGATATATATATATTGATTATGGAAATAATTAATCAAATACTTAATTAAATTATGCTCTACCATTTTCCGTTTTCTAGGAAGTGAATTATCTCGCTTTTGGATGATGCTTCGAAGTGTCTAGAACGTGATTACGAAAGAATGTTCAACGATGTATATACAGAAGATTGCCTTTCAGATTCCAGATTCAGGTTAGTTATTTTTATACTAATATCTTCCGGCTTAATTTTTATCGACCTTTGCAATTGTTTTGTTCAAACTATTACTTTTTAATTTTTAACAGTACGAGAGTAGCATATTTATTTTTTTCTCAGCAACTTATTTACCTCTGAACAATTTTCCCTTTATTTCGGAATATAGCAAAGAAAATTAGCTCTCAACTCACTTAACTGTACTACATTTTATTGATACAGTTGCGTTTTTCATTGATGTAACTAATTTATACAAACACGTCCTAAAAATCATTACAAGTTTTTCTTTACGAAATGATCGTTTAATTTTTCCTCCGTCAAAAACATAGGATACTTTTTACGAGATTTACAACATGGTTTTCACTTCTATCATAGTAAAGACGACACTTTTCTATAAATTACACATCTAAAGTTCATTAATAATTGGTAATTTATTTTATTGTTCGGAAATGAATTAGCGAGTTCGCAAGGTCATAAAAATCCGAAGCAGAATTCGACTTTAAAGTGAGTGATTAATCTATCAAACTTCTATTCCAATTAAGTTACTTTAAATTCAAGATTTTTTATTTAATTGGATTTCTCAATTAAAGATAACTGCAATATATACTCGATATTCTTTTAAAACTGCTTACTTAGCTTTTTCATTCGCGGAAGCAAGTCGCCGTGGTAAAAGCGGGTGCCATTAGGACATTGTGATTTCCCTTTCATTACTCCCGCCTTAACTCTAGCATTACCTTCAAATGTTTCACTTTCTCATTTTTCTTATCATAACTCGAGCATATTCAATACAGGAACGTCGTATCACCTTAAGGTCAGGGTTTTACTCAAAACACTTTCACTGCTTGATTTTTCAAATGTGGCATTCAATAGTTTGTTAGATTTAGAGCTTCCAGTTTTTCCACAAGTTCAAGGTCTCTTTTTGTAAATATTCTCTTACATCGTAAACATCTTCACTTTAGTTTATTTGCGCACTGTTTCACAGGTCTGTGAATGAACATCCACGGTGTATGAGATTTAAAATATTACTCCGTATTTTAATGTAGTCATGTTACCTGTGTATTCCTTAATGGTTTGACACATTACACCTTGGTATATTATACTCAATGGTCTGACACTTTGTGTATTGGATAGTAAGTCTTCGATGTTTCTCTCATATTTTTATATCCATTGTAGCTTTTATGTATTCTACATGCATAAATCAGGAAATAAACATTTGGAAACTTGTGCCATTATAAAAATTCTATTCTAGAAATTATTGTTCAAATCCTAAAGATCTAATAAAATGATGATAATATAGAATATTAACAATAAAATTTAGGGAAAATTAATTGAGTTATTTACGTTTAAGGATGGACCATATGAAGTGTAGTTATTATTTAAGATTTACTATTTTTGTTCACCAAAACTGTCTTGTAACTACTTAATAAGTATCCTGGAATTACCCATTGTTTGCTAAGTGCTCTTTTAAACATATTTGCCTGTGGAAGAAAATGAAAGAGGGACGGTTATTTATTCATAGTGATACAAAGTATGACCCTGATGACAGCTTTAAATACGAGTTTTCTGGGTAATTTGCGCTTTATTTGTCGTGTGGATTTCCCGTCATGAGAATTAAGAGTCAGTTCAGCTTCCATACAGTAAAAGATTCATCAAAAGTTCAAAGATACAATGTTTGAACAACTTTTAAATTAGAATTATCTCTTTAACGTAGAAACTCTTATATTCATATTCAGTTTGTTTTATATACGTATTTATTTGTTTATTTTATATTAAATATTAATGTAATGCATGGATCCATATTTTTTATGCATTGCACATGTTGCTCTTCCGATCGCGGAAACAGTCTCGCCGTTTTAAATGCTATACTTAGATCCATGTGATTTGCCTTTTATTCCTCCAGTTTAAACTCTAGTATGGCCTGGATTTTTAATTTCATTACTTTCATTTTCTACTTTTACGTTACTCTTTACAAGCGATATGCACAGAAATATGGTATCGCTATAGTCTTTTATGAGATATATTATGACAGATCAGACTATAAATTTTTATTAGACCTATTTCAGTTAAAATATCTCTGTTTTATTTTATGAATTTATTTAATTGAATTTCGAGCCGATTGTTTCCAAACACCTTGGATTTGGTGACACGAAATCGATGGCCTTGTCCGAGGAAATCATTGTTTGATCGATTGGTAAACATCAGCTGGCTCATATGTTTGCAAAGTATAATATTATAGAAAAAAATATATTTTTTGGTTATTTCTTTTCTCAGGTCTCGGGGAGGTGAATTCTCTCACTTTGAGATGATTCTTCTGGATTTCTCCGATGAGATACCGAAAGGGCGTTCAACCAAGAAAACTATAAAGCGAAGTCTTCCGGAAACTGAAAAATATAACTCTTTCGTATAACCTGGTGCTTCAATGAATTCAAGGTGATGTTACCTACGATCATTAGAAATTCTATGTTATAGTAATCTTCAACGATATGACACAATAAGAAACCATTTCATCATCATAGAAGACCAGAGAAGGAACGTAGCGATGCTGCGGAAATAGATTACATACATGGATGGAACACAGAATAGCATGAGTATACTTAAAAACAAAAGATATTTCTATTCCTATAAAAGTACGATCGATAATGCGTTTCTATGGATTAATACTGTGTAATTATGTGTGGAATTGCTATTTTTTTTCTTTACAATCAAGCTCTCCATCATGAAAGAGAAGGGGAAGGGTCTCGGAGACGCAACGAAAAGACGTTCGGACCCCGGATCAAATTCAGAATACAATGAGTACCTATAATTTAAACCTAATATTATTACTTTATCGTTTTAAGTATATTTGATAGTGCGTATTTATGATTTAACATAGTGTTATTTTTTTGATTTACTATTTCATTTAGTTTTTCATTTATTCTTTAGGAACACACTCGGAACATTACTTCATCACGGAAGAGCAGAGTAATAGCGATTCTTATGGGAGATACTCGGTCCAGGGATGGAAAACAGAATACATTGAGTATAATTTGAATCTAATATAAGTACTTATTCTATTTATGTATAAACGTTGCTGTGAATACTTGGAATTTCAAATTATTTTGTTGTTTTCGAATTAATATTTTAATTAGTGCTTCTTTTCTTTAGGTTCAAACTTCAAAACAGAGCAGATTAGGATTGCTGATATGCTGATAAAAGATATTCCATGCATTGATGGAACAATGAATATGATAAGTAAGAAGGAATCTAATTTTATTATAATTCCTACTTCAGTATGATTGATTGTGAACAAATTCCCCTTTTTCATTAGTAAAAGGTTTCCAATATTAACGTATGTCCGTCACAATAGATTTTCTTTCTATTTATATCAGTGTTATTATTCAATAATGAGTCATTTTCATGATTAAACGGGATTAATATTATACAATTATTAACTCATAAAGTACTCATTCATTGTTCATTCATCATAAAAGTTTCGACTACTTTTGACAGTTTATCCTACATACTGATGTTATTGATTTAAATACATTTTGGAAAGAAAAATTGCCGGAGCAACGGTCGTAGAAATTATCATTCAATTGAGAGTATCTTAAAAGGTTATTGTAATTGCTTCATAAAAGGAATGGAAATCAATAGCTAAAAATAAACGTAGAAACCTGTGTTCGAGGAAAATGCGAAAAACAAGACTTGCGCCTATTTGGAGCTGTAAATTTAATTTAATATCTCCGCAGTCAGGAATATAGAAACGTTTTCATTTACATAATTAGTTGCCTTTCTATCACAGTAATAGCGACACTCTTCCAGAGGATATTCATGTACAATTAGTAATTTTAAAGGCTTAATATTAATTTTTGAAAATAAATTACTAATTTTGCGTAGTATTACGGAATCGAGAGTCTAAAAAAGTTGCGAAATGTAGAAATGACTCCTTTTTTGTCGTTCAACTTCACTTTCAGTTTGACGTTTCTAAAATCTATTTGTCACTATTGAAAATATTATAAGATATCATAATTTGAAAAAAACTTCTAACCTTATATAACCATGCCGTTTTTATAACAGCGCACTTTTACTTTTTAAAATAATTTGGCCATTTTAATAAAGTTATATAGTTTTAACGTTACACCATATAAAGAGTAATTTTAGTGATTTAGTATTTTCAGAAAAAAATAATAAAACACTGGCTCAAACTTACGATCTTTTAACACTACGCATTAACCATCCTGGCATAATCAGTAGTTTGTTAAATTATACTTTTAAAACCATTATTATGATTTTAGTGACACTGAGCATACTTGAAAGGCATAAAGAAATTTCACTTGGTTAACATTGTTTGGGTTGATTATGGATTTCACTTTGATAATCAGTCGTCAGTTCTACTTTATTAGAGCGCAAGTTCCATAAATTCAATGAGAGTACTACTTTCTATGATAGAATTAGTATTGTATTTTACACTTTCTCTGATACTCCGATTTCAACGTATTTCATTTTTAAATAAGGTTTAAGAGAGAAAAAAGTTCTTCGACCAAGGAGAAGTTATTTTTACGATTATTTCTCACCTATGTCAATAATACCTGATTCATAAATAAGATAATGAATACGTAGACGAGAAAGATTGCTGTGATGGGTGACTTATTATTCTTCGAGCGATGAGTGCATAGATTTTTCTATACCGTGGACCAAGTCGGAGTGATGAAAGCGAATGGCATTAGTTCAATGTACTGTCCTTTTCATTCCTTCCGTTTTATCCCCAATGTAACCCATTGTCCTATATAGTTATATTAGTTTTCTTTCATTTTTTCGATTTTCTTAGAAGAGCTCAAGTACGTATCCTTATGTTCAAGAATCACCTCAAGGTCGATTCTTACTCAAATTTCCATTACTTCCATTCTTAAGATTTTTTCAATAGTGGTAGCTACTGGGTCGTGCCATTTTCACCTTATGGTCTTTTCACGATTTCAAGGTCTTGTCTTCCTAAACACTCTCCGACATTCTACTCATTTTTAATATGGATTGTTTGCATTACTCTTTACCAAGTCTGTAGTGAAACTATGGCTTCTTATTAGTCTTCCATAACACTCTTCTCTCAAACGCAACTGATTTATTTTTTTTCATTGAATATAGAGGAATGCAGATAAATATTTGAGGTGGTTGGTTCCAATACAACTGAGCGCTACGCTACTAAAACGTTTTGCAGTCAACAAATTCCCAACCATTAGGTATTTGTATGTATATTCATCGGATTTTATCTGCTGTAAATACTTCTCATTTAAAAATTGAATTTCTGTCCACAACGCTCGGCCAGAACATCTTGATTTAACTATTCATTTTTATAATCAAATATTGTTTTGAGTTTGAAAGCAGTGTAAATTACATAAGATACTCGGTTGCTCCCAAAGATTACAAATCCTGCTTAAGAAATGGTAACGTCCGAACTATTGTTTTCCAACAATCCACCATAATTTATTGGATTCGTCATCAATTAAATTCTACTATCAGTGTCCTATTGACCTTATTGCAAAGGTTTCCCCTTCTAAGATTCATACATCGCTTCACTGAAGAGAAGTTACTTATATTTTCAATCGCATTGTTAATTTGCAAATTGCGGCCACATCTACGGACAAAAGGGAACATAGACTCCTTAACTTTGTGTTCGCGAAATATTGGAAAAACAAATTAATTATAAAGTACTCATACATCATGAAAATCTGCGGTGTTGTATATTTATGTATTTTATATCATTATTTTCCACTGAAAATACCTGTAGCTCTAATTTGTTTCGCTAATATATGCGTATTATTCATTGAAGTAGATTTTATAAAATGATCTTCCTAACATTGGTTTAATACATGTACCAATATTGAGAATATTCACTGAAAATTCTTAATTAAAAAATCGGTTGTAATAGTAGAAATATAATAATAAAATGTTGTGATTCTCTAACTTAAAACGCGCCAAGATTTTGAACTTTGAGTTTGTAAATTATTTTGGGTTTTAAGACAGTTTTGTGCTTTGTGGAGTACCGCTCATGCGATAAAGGATTTAAGTACTGGAATATACGCGAATTTGTGTCATTGACTATTTTTGATGAATAATATGGGTATTATTTTCCATGAAGGACGTCGTTGGAGGACTTCTTGCGGATACTACGTTTGGGAACGCCGCCGTTTGAGTACGTCGAGGGACAGGCTACATTTTATCAAGGAGAAAACAAAATAAACACTTACTTGAGAAATGGAATCGGCGACTTATGTAGTAAAGTTAATCGGTGAAAAACACATTCTGATTATGTAATTCAGTACGTAACTATTTGTTGAATGATCTATTAAAAGTATTATTCGGAATATTTATGTATTGATTTCTTATGTTTGAATGCATCTATTTAGTGTTTATTCCATATTTAATGATTATATTTATTACTTTTTCATGTTTTGTACAGTATATGTATATTACTTTTATTTTACCAGTCTGCTGTATTAACAATTTTAAAATGGGCTATTTTATAAGTTTATAAAATTTTTATGTGATTTAATTATTTATGTGCGTAATTATTTTGGTATATATATTGTACATATACTTGTAAAATATCTGTAAAACCTATATGCATCTCTGGGGGAAGGAATAGGAGACCAGCGGGACTCACCTGCCCCATGTTAAATAAATAAATAAAAGACTTCTTGGGTGAAAGAGGAAACAAAGAACATAGGTGTCGGGAGACGTAAGAAGAAACGGGGGTTTGGGCGGTACATTGGAAGAAAAGATACGCCCCAAAAAGTCCCTTAAAGGTAAGGTGGATCTCACGGAGCCCTTGGTGGTTGGGAAGGCTTCGGGAAAGCCTTGGGGGTAGGGTGGGCACTAGGAATGTCCTGGTCTTGGGTGTTTTAGGGGCCTTGCTAATGGAGAGTGTCCCCGAGAAAGTCCTGGGACGGGGTAGTCCTCGAAAAGGCCTTGGGGCTGGTAAGGTGGGCCCTGGGAAGGTAGGGTTTCCTCGAGAAGGCCCTGGGTGGTAGGGTGTTTTCCGGGGGAAGGTGTCTGCGTGTAAATGGTCCCGTGGGAAGGGTCCCGGGGAAGGGGTCACGTTTGAAGGGACCCATTTCCATTAAAAGGGGCCACTGCGAAGGAGGAAGGCGGGGGTGGCCCGCTAGTGTCCACAGCGAGGAACCACGGTGAGGAAGGACAGCGATATCCCGCAACGAGGGACAACGGCGAGGGAAGCCGGCGATGTCCCGCTTCGAGGGAAAACGGCGAGGGAGGCCGGCAATGTCCCGCAACGAAGGACCATTGCGAGGGAAGCCGGCGTGGGCCCAGAACGAGGGATCGCGGCGAGGAAGGGTTCAAGAGTCTAAGGGGAGGGAGGCCGGCGAGGGTCGACAGCGAGGGACCACGGCGAGGCAGGCCGGCGATGTCCCGCAACGAGGGACCATGGCGAAGAAGGCCGGCCATGTCCCGCAACGAAGGACCACGGCGAGGGAAGCCGGTGATGTCCCGCTTTGAGGGAAAACGGCGAGGGAGGCCGGCAAGGATCCACAGCAAGGGACTACAGCTAGGAACCACGGCGAGGGACCAAAAGAAGGGGCCACAGCGAGAGACCACGGCGAGGGAGGACTGCCAGGGCCCACAACTTTGGACCACGGTGATGGTTGCCGGCGACAGCCCACTACAAAGCACCACGGCGATGAAGGCCGTCGACGGTCCGGAGGAAAGGGTCTTATTACACCCATCTTCCATTTAAAGTGGTCACGGCGATGGAGCCCGGCGAGAAAGGCCGGCGAGGGAGGCCAGCGAGGGACCACAGCGAGGGAACACAGCGAGGGATGTTGGCGAGTGTCCATAGCGAGGAACCACGGAGAAGTCCGGCAAGGATCCGCAACGCCGGACTACGGCGAGGAAGGCCGGCAAGGATCCACAGCGAGGGACCACGGCGAGGGATGCCGGCGAGTGACCAAAAGAAGGGGCCTCAGCGAGGTACCACTTCGAGGGAGGACTGCTACGGCCCACAACGAGGGACTACGATGAGGAATGCCGGCGATAGGCCACAGCGAGTGAATTCGCTGTTCTAACTCTCAGTTTGCTGCGTAGTTTTCTATGTCGCAAGTGAATCAATAATTCATTACTTTCAATGCAATGTTTGCCATTTCGGCTACCTCTTACATGGAACCTTGAGTGTCATGCATTTATTTTACTAGAATAAGTAAAACTTTACCACAAAACGCCCGCTTCAGTATGTCCTTACCTGAATTGATAAAGGATCTATTAAGCGTTTTAATTATGATTGTTTTAGAACGATAATTAATGAAAAATAAATAGCCTTTGGCCTTTTTCGCTTCGTATAAAGTTAAAAGAATACTTTTCTGCTGATGGTGCAAAATTTAAAGATTGTATTAATGTTTGACCATATTATTGCAGCACAGAAGTAAATTAAGTCAGGATTTGGTGTATTTTTACTTTAAATTTGTTTTGAATCGTCTGTTAGATATTTATTTCAGAGAAGAACATCATTGATTTTAGATTATTTACTGCTTGCGAAATGATCGATTCGACGGAATAAATAGATTATTATCGTTTTTCAATAGAATTGTTGATAAATTCTTAAATCACATTCGGCCGATTTTCCTGGAAGGACATTCTGAAGTTATAGAAAATAATAATAAAGTAAACTTCAATAGAATAGTGTCAAAGTTTACGGTGTTTTTATTTTCTATAACATCAGAATCGCAAATATATCATGTCATATTTAGTACTAAAATGGTAAGAAAGAGAAAGAAAAGGCAATCCTTAGTTCGTTAACAGTTGATTCCCCTTAATTGGACCACCGTTTCATATGGCCCCATAAGATCAAAATCTCGAGGAACGATATCCGAACGATTATGTTGATAAATGATTTATCAGCTAAATTGGGATACCGTCTCGCCTCATCTTGACAGTATCATACGCAAGCTACCAGTCCATCAAGTGGAACCTTTTTAATGTCCAACTTATCGAAAGCGTTCAGTTCTCTATCAGTCAGATTATTTTGCCCAACATAAATGCGTGTACTTTTTACCAGCCGCTCAACTCTCCACATCAGAATTTTTTCTGCCTCAATGCCAATGAATGATAGCTTTACAAGGGACTAGCATTAAAGGATTTTGTTAGAAACTCACATTTAACTTGCCTACTTACGAAACGCATTCGTTCTATTTAAATCCCGTTCAAACTACTTTAGACAATGCGCGGACAAACCTGATGGACTTATTTTTATCATCGAAATATTCTAAAGAAATTGATGAGTCTAGATTATATAATGCAGACACCGGGAGAGCTCCAAGAAAAGAGAGTTGTATACATTCGACACAAAGGATCGCTGCCGGCTTCCAAATAGTATTGATGCGACTGAATTTGGGAACTAGTCTAAAAACGCAAACAAGTATACAAACAATATGTAAATAGGAAATGAAACGAACCATTAGAATAGCCATCTGTGATGGAAAAAGAGATCTTATTCGAATGTTAAGATTTTAACCCTTAAGTATTAGAACGTGAGTTTAAATGTGCAAACGGAAGTATCGTTAAAATAAGATAGCGGTAATGTAATTATTAATTAAATTAAAAGCGAACATCTTAAATGAATTTTTTCATTGCGTATTGACGTCAAACTGTGCATTAGGCAATTCCCTGAAATAAATCAGCTTGTAGCAGTGTCGAAAATCGTATACCAAGTTGACGGCATCATTTAACTTTTTGTACTTATTAAACCTAAGAGACTTCCTGGTCCTGAAAGTTTGCCTAATCAGGTATTTCAGATAGTATCTTTTCCATTTATTGTAGATTTCTTACATAAAGAGTAGGTCAGGTTGAGGTCAAAATACTCGAGCGAGCGAATTACGGAAAATCGTAGAAGTGGTCAATTTAAAATAACTGAGATTTATCAAGGAACCCACCCATACTTGTTTGCGAAATTAACATTTAAAATGTCATAGTTAACTGTAGGAGTGTCAAAAATAATAATAATGCCCCGATTGAGAGCATCCAATTTGTAGTGACAAAAATTATGTATTTTTTGGTAAAGAAGGATGGCAAAGAAGGACTTGAAGCGACAATGAAATATTCCCCGAGGATTCTTATATTCAACGCCGTATTCATACCTAAAGAACAAGACTCGGGGTCATTAATCTAGTTATGTCATCTCCGCATTAGATAGAAAAAATCTGGCGTAGTATATGTAACAGAAAGCGTCTGGCGGACGATAAGACAAGAAAATAAGCCAAATATAAATACGGGCGCGTTTATCGACTAATTGTTTCGCGAAATTTTATCGACGAAATATATTTTATGAAAATAGAGTCAAGACACAATTATGAAAATAGAGTATGCCGAATGGCGGCTTGTAGGGACCTCACATAGACATAATGGAGCGGAAAATAAAAACACAATATGCCAAGGAAAATTCATATAAAGAAGGAGAAATGGATCGTTATCTAGTTGCCGAGGCTAAAAATTAAGATTAATGTCAGAAGAGGTGGAAAGAGAAATATACCATTGACTATGAATTTTTATCTAGATCTGCGATATTCAAATTGGAATTTGGGATGCAATAAGGTGTTGTCAGGTGTTTTTTGAGAATTCAAGTAATAAAAAAGGGTGGGTATTTGTCTACTCACCAACCCAGCCTCCATTAGATAAAACACGAACGCAACCCTTCTCCGCTCGTCCTCTCACCCTGTGTATTTTTCTCACAACGACTGCAACTCCCTCTTGACAAGAACTTCTGACGTTTTCAATGGTCAGTGCAGGCAGCAATACCGATAACCTTTCAGCGCCTAGAATACAGAGACCAGATTAAGGACAATGATAAATTATTTCCATCGATATAAAATTGAGAGCAATCTACAGATTAATTTTTCTAAAACATTTTTATAATATACATTTTTTTTACTTGAACATTTATTCTTACGTCACTCGAACACGCTGTAAAAAATGTACGCATCGGTTATAAATAAATTTTAAGAATACCTTTGATGAAGATATACATCTTTATATAAAATATAAAGGATATATACTATTTTATTAGCACAAAAATTGAACCTATTGAATGTAATAATCTTTCCTGGCCTAAAATTTTCCTTTAAGAGGATTTTGAATGGGGATGGAGAGGAAGGCCAAATACGTCATATGAAAGCATCCATTCTTCGAACATATGACTACTGTTCTAAGAGATTCAGGTCACAAATTACTATTTATTAGAAGTTTGAGTTCTACAAATATATCTAATATGAAGGAAAAGGATATTCTCTAATTTGCATTTCAGTAAAATTGACATTGATATTAAGTTCGGCAGCTTTTAACACACACGTTCTTTAACTCACGCTCTCTCCAGTACACTTGGGTTAGGGGAGAGATGGAAGGTGCTATTCCTTGAAAGGTAACAAAAGGGCGGGTACCGAATTTGAAGTTCACTATAAGATAAGGGCAGTGTATAGGCCAAAGCAACCATCAGCTCGCACCTTCCAATGCCTCTGCCAAAAACGAATGGTTTGAAAGGGAAAAGCAAATCATATTTCACTAACGATTGGTGGAATTTTTAAATGCCCTACTGGGCCAGCAATTGTAGTATTATATCCTGATTAATTCAAAGAAATAATGTTGTATTTATTTACGTTTTACGATGAAGTTACATACCTTAGTGTGATTTAGTTTACACGTAAAAGATTTTTTAAACAATACTTGGAATCCGGCAATAGTATCTCAACCAAAGCAAAGCTTTATGCATTTGGTCTGGTATGACCGAATTGTTTTCTTAGATCTTGATGCGGAGTTCTTGTTTATTATATTTGCAGGCGGAAAACTTTCGAGATCAAATTGTCATAAAGTGAGAAATTCTAGGTTTAGGGTTGAGGGATGGAAGAGGTGCTGATTGGGAACGAAACGGAGGCTCACTAATGCGTTGTCTGCAGCACGATAAGGACAGGAGGTATACCTTCTCCCACCATCTCCACTATTTTCTGGAAATTCTGGTCTATTCTAGCAAAAATTAATGAGGTGAAATGTAACCTGAGTAAAATTTGATTACGATAAATGAAATGGGTCAGACTCATGTGGCCAAGCCAAAAATTGACCTATCCAATCTTGAGCAGTAATAAATACTGATATTATATAAATGTGATCTCATTTATTGACTTCATTTATCCCAAAATTAAAATTCCTCACGGATCAAGTATTTATTCGCATTGTTTGCATTCCAAATATGATGGAACGAGAAGCAACCTCATATGATTATCAACTTTTTCCAAACACCTATTTTAAAAAAATCTTGTTTAGGAATAGCACTCATGAACAAGTTTCATTTTGATAACCTATATCTTTCCGTCTGCGTCTCACTCGAAATGTTATATTAACTTTCTATAGTAAAGACAATAAGATTTGAGACATCTTATAAACTTCCCAGATATGGTAATTGTACGTTTTTTATGTTATTGAATTTATTGTATTCATATTTAAAAATACTGCTTGTCAGAATTAGTTTGTCCACGAAAATTAAAAATCGGATCATTTTTGCCCGAGTGCTATTAGCTTTGATTCTCGTCCAAATCAAAACGACGAGATCGACTACAGCACAATTAGTAAATGGTATAACGTCGGTTTCCCTTATTCCTTTGCCTCTTTTAAATGCCTAATTGAACGAAAGAGAGTCTACTGACATTGAGGAGTCTCCGTCAATGAGATGCATCTGCGGTCTTAAGGGCCGTATTTATAGTCGGTTCCTACACCTATCCCTAACTAACCCCTCATGAGTAAGCTGCCAGGCGAGCGGTACCTATTGGTATTTATAAACGACTCCCCGCAGTCCTCTGACGAGGAGACGGATTCGTGATAAATTTGGCAACAGCGTTCCCAAAAACCTGTTTCGCTGTTCAGTTTTTTTTAATATTCCTTTCTGCTAATTTGTTTTGGTTCACATGAAATCTTGTATTGATGGCAAAGTTTGAATAGATATTATAAATTCTAATAAAATTTAAGCTCTGCATGACAGTAAAAATCAGTTTCATGCCCGTCCTCATCCATTTTCAGCTCTACCTGTATTTATTTTCATGTTTAAACCAAGGTTCTGCTGAGCTCAATGTTCCTGTTAATGACATTTACAACAGCCCAAGAAAGGAAATGTATATCAATAAAAAATAACTTCAATTTACAACAAAACTATTAAATTGATAATAATTTACCAACAATTTACTAAGGCAGCCGTTGTTGAAACTGCATTACTATAATCAAGATATAAATGGCAGGTTAACGTTTGTGAGGTTGTAGTTACTTTAATGTATCTGGTATGATATTTCCAACTGTTTATGAATGTTTAATTTGCGTCCTTTTGGTATTTTTTTAAAGTGAGGGAAGAGGTGATTATACTTTAGAAGGCTTTTGAAGAAGGACATTTTGTGAAATTTTAAACCTCCCACGAACCGAGTTCTCGTGTCATAGCTTTGACTTTAAAAATTCCCGACACCGATGTATCAGTTAGCGTAACGCAACGTATTAACGCCGGTAATGTCAACTTTAAGGGCCGGTTGCACCAACTCCGGTTACGCGTATTCGCTACGTAGCTATCAGCTGCGGCGTAGCCGAAGGTTACGAGTGACAACCGTTGCACAAAGGAAATTCAGGCGCCGGTCACCAAACCAGAAGGCTACCTCTGTTTCCGAACGCCCGATCACTTTCTCATACAATCGTTCCGCACATAGAGTAAGGATGGGGTAGAGCGCGTGTTGCGTTCTGCGCATGTTACAGGATTGAACGTAGGAGACCACGTGACTTTGGTCCGCTTTCGGAAATCTCGCCGGTAAGTTAAGTGAGAAATTCGTGTACTCAAGTTGGTTTTTTAAGTATTTATGTCCTTTACGGACAGCTGATGCTCTGAATTCGAGTTTATTTAGATGCTCTATAGTCTGGCTAATGTAACTCAATATTTATTTTCTGTATCTGGATGAAAATTAACCGTAAAAGATTAAAGGACTTGGGAATCATGGTTTTGAAATGCTGCGCATGGAACTGCAAGGAAAAGTACGTTAAAGAAATCACTTTTAACTCGTAAGTTTTGTGTTTATGGTGATTTTAATACTTATTTAGAATTGTTTTCTTATCATTTAACTTTCATTTGCCATTTACAGATTATGTAAAAAGGTAATGAAGTAGCTTGCAAATAGGCGATTGCGGCTATTACTACAGAGTATTCCATGTGACAAAAATGGAATATAGCAGTTTTTACGGTTTATTCTTGTTTTTCGATGATTATAACAAGATAAACTTTGTTTTTCCGTTTAGGAATATTATTCCCTTCGGTGCATATTCAATATTATTGCTTGAATCGAGTTCATTGGAGCGCTCGAGTATATTAAAGTGTCGCAGGCTTTTCTCGTTATTTATAATTATTAATATTGACTTTATAGCTTCCCAGTAGATCATGAAAGGAGAAAACTATGGATTCTCAGCTTGAGGAGAAAGGATTTTGTGCCCTCTAAACACTCTAAAATCTGGAAAATGGAAAACTTTCCTGGAACCCTACATAACGTTATTTTGCATATAATTATTTTAATTTACATAAATAACTTGCCAAAAATTCTTATATCAAACATCCCTTTATTTGCTGCCAATTGTAATATTTGTCAAGCAATTAGAAACCTTGGAGATTACACCACATTAACCTTACAAGTTAACCTTACAAAATTGCACGTTTGGCTTCTTAAAAGTAAATTACAATGCAATGCTAGGAAATATAAACTAATGAACTTCAACTGAAATAAATTTAAATTCAATTACAACATGTAATAATGTGAAGTATCACGTAGCAGAGAAATGGACTCCTTTACATGTCTTGTTTTAGAAGCATCTGTGAAAAAGATCTCGGATGGAGAGATGGCCTGTTGCGTAAAATTAAACTTTATGAATCTTTGTCTTACACTTACCTTCTGTAAACATAGCTGTATTGTTTTTAAAATATGTATTACTAAGAAATGAAACCTGAGGGTGGCGTTAGCCGAAACCGGTCGTTTTTAAATAAATAACACAGTGTGGAAATTACCTTATTGTAAAAAGTGCCTTATTTATTTCTTATTATGGCTTTCCACGAAGTCCGGCCTAATACCATAGAATCTAATATGTATTAATTTATAATTTATATTTAAATAATGATACTTAAATATGAATGAATTCTAAATGTGAGAAGTTGTCAGTGAGGTGGCAGGAAGATGTTTCCTAAAACTTTGTTAAAGAAGTGATTATTAAATATTATCAGAAAAATCCCACTGTAATTTCATTCCATTCTAAATCATTTCCTTTATTTGGAGCTATACCTATACCAGTAGTTGATTCAACCGGAGGCATATCAAGGTACAGTTTCCAATTTATTCAATTTACAAATATTCGCAAAAATCGACGAACCTGTCTTGTTTTGAAGACTCGTAACTTTTGAATGGAGGAAGTTAAGTATCTTGTTCTTTCATTCGTTGAAATAAATTGAGTGCGTTTCTATTAAATTATTCATGAAAGTTCCACATTGTTTAAATATGAAAGAAAATGTTAACTGTGATATTCGACCACTTAAACCCAAGTTTGCCTTAGTTTTAAACGTTACTCTAGCTATATGTGTAATTTAAACTTAACAACACTTAAACGTCATTTTTTCCAGAAATGTTCGAAAAAATCAACGAAAACTGGGAATTTATTCGAAACTTTCAGTTTTTTTGCTCTCTTCCTTTTCTTGCTTGATCTTGCTTTTCATCCGAGTAAACCTAGTCGAAATGATTCTCTTTTTGAAGAACTCGACGAGAAGTATCTTAATATTCCACTTAAACGTAATTTTCTCCGGATATGTTCGAAAAACTCAACGATAATTGGGAATTTATTTGAAATTTTGTTATTTTGTATTTATCTTGCTTGTTACTCGAGTAAACCTTGATGAGTTGATACTCGTTCCGAAGAACTCGACGAGAGGTATCTAAATATTCTTAAACAATGATAAATATATACCCGACGTTGATTATTATAATAAGAAAACTTTAAGTGGAAACTCTACTATCTATTAAAATAATATACGCATTAACTACGTAGTTCAGAGTTACTTAAAAACTCGATTTTTTAAGATGAAACTCCACAGCGTATTTGAATTGCCGCTAGAAAACGGAAAAGTCACGTGGTTTAATGCTGTAACATCGGCTCGGCTACTGCGCAGCCTGTTCAGCACTCTACCCCATCCACAGGGCGAGTCTAACGTCGGGAAAGTGAAGCCAAAAAAAACGCAACCCGCAGAGCACTGGTGAGAACTTTTCGCCAGCTCCCCTTTAACTACATGTATTTTTGGGGTTTTATTTTCCTCTCATACGGGACTCAGGAGCTTGTCTATCCTATGAAATGGACGCAGATAGTTTAAATGAACGTTTTACTTAACGATCATGTTCGATTTTTTTCTCAAAGTCCGCTTGATTCTTTTCATCATGGAAAATAAAACATGCCTGCAATGTAAACTTATCGGATGCCGGTGTCGTCTGCTAGAGCGATATAAAAAACGAATCATCTGCCAAACTTCCACAAACTGTAATAAAACCTCGTTGATTATTATAATGTTAATTTTATGTATATTATAATGCATTAATCCGACTTAGTTTTTAATCGATCAATACCAAGTATGGCATAAAAATTCCTTAACAATCGTTTACCGAAATGAGATAAAGCTACTCTATCATACATTATAATAGCTTATCAGGGTAATTAGAGATTTTCCGCTTGTGCAAATGTTTGTTCTAATTCATAATTGGGGCTCAATGCAGTAAAAGTTATCAAAATGACGAATCTGTTCTTACAGCCAAATGCACTGCAATTGGTCATATTGAAGGCAGAAACAAGCCCCTGCTTATTTACCTATTAAACCTTTAGAAACGCGAAAATAACAAAATCACTTCGTGTTACACATTGCTGAAACTACAATTTGTGTTCCAAAACGTTCGACTTACTCAATCAAACCTTGATAACTCTGTATCAAAGCCGCAAAATCACGAAAAAACAATGTATTAGCATAGGGAGGTACGAAAAGTTCTCACCAGCATGGCGAAATGCGCAATTTGCCGCTTTACCCCTGGCTTCACTTTTGGTCGCCAGAGGGAGATAGGATTTACTACCCCTGTGACCCCATCCTTACTCTATGGTTCCGCAAAAATTAGGCTCTTGGGCTGTTTCAGCTTTCACTTGTTCGTGAAAGTTGGCATTTTATAAAACTTCAGTTTTATTAAAATAGGTTTATGTTACAGTATATTGTCAAGAAATTGATTTTTATCTTCTAATTAATCTGGTATGTTTCCGTTAAGAATATATTTGTAGCATTTTGGGATTTTTTTTCATTTTGTATTTTTATGCCTATCCACACAAGTGCAACGATGTATTTTTTTATCAGTAATCCTTATATTTTAACATCCTACATTAAGGTTATCGGCCATATTTAATCCCCTTTAATTCAGTCTCTAATTATTACCATTTCTTTGTTTAAAATACTTTTATTTTAAACGTTTTCGCGGTGCCTAATTATTTGGACAACACGACCAGAACAGTAATCTAGAAATTTACCCAGCTATTTCTCGGGTATCTGTTATGCCTAATATTAAATAGCCTAGAAAATTATGTTCATAAACGTTAATAAACTTAATGTAAATTATGAAAACACAAATTCACCACGATACTGCCGTCTTTTGAGCAAGTGGAAAAGGAATTCTCGTATGTATCATTCGTGTAATATAAGAGAGAAATATCAACATAGTTATTTACTAGTAATAATTATTAAGTGGTAATTCGAATCTGTATTTCTGTATTAACTAAACGTTTGCATTTTAACACTTTTTTCCATTACTTTGTTATTTTTTGATTTTCCAACATCACCTTAAGGACATCGTGTGTGAATACATATAATTAAAATAATAAAGTCTATATAGAATCCCTTACGTATTTCAGATGTATTATCAATAATAAATATAATGTTGTTCCAGTAGGAAAACTTGAGAATTGAATAAAATTATACATTACTTCCAGAAATAATTGAGGTTGTCTAATTATTCGAAGATTTAGAGGAAGATGAAGAAGAATTAATGTTAACTTTATATGGCAACATCAGAAATGAGAGGAAGTTTAGAATTCGACCAGACAACTTTGTAGTTTGGAATGAAGAAGAGTTTTTAGCAAGGTTCAGGCTTAGCAAAGGTACTATGGAGAAGTTGCTGGCAGAGATACAAGAGAAAATATATCATAAAACAACAAGGTGATTTAATATTATAACTAATTTGAAGCATAATTAAATGTAAACTATGATGTCTATTGTGTAAATTCCATTTTAAGAAACATGGCTATGACAGCAATGAACCAGTTACTGATGACACTGCGGTTTTATGCTACTGGTTCCATGCTTATAACAGTAGGTGATTTCTGTGGTGTGCATAAAGCAACTGCCAGTAGGGTAATCAAGGAGGAGTCCAAGGCGATAGCTGAACTAAGGAAAACAAACATAATGAAACCAGCCACAAACATGGAAATTTGTAAGGAGCAGGATGATTTTTACAAGATTGCACATTTACCAAGGGTTGTTGGGTGAATAGATTGTACACACATTAAGATACTATCACCATGTATTGTGAATTATTGCATTAACTGAATTGAACATATTTTGATGATTATTCCCATAATTATATTTGATTCAATAGAATAAGAAGGTAAAATATAAATTACATAGGGTGTAGTATGATTGGCTCTTTAGAATTGATTATTAAAATATTATTTCCTGACACCTATTATTATCTTGAAAATACAACAAGAAAATTAAATGAATTTAATACAAAGTTTCAGTGTATTATGCAGAAATTTGTCTAAATAGTATTATTATTACAGGAGGTGCTGAGCCTGAATCTTATAGAAACAGGAAAGGATATTTTTCTTTAAACTTCCAAGTAATATGTGCTGCAAACATGCTAATAGAAGATATTGTGACCAGATGGGCAGGATCAACTCATGACCAAACTATTTTTAATAATGGATGAAAATAAAAGAACACTTTGTAGTAATTCCATTCCGAACCAATTACTACAAAGTGTTCTTTTATTTTCATCTATTATGGAATTCCACCAAGTAACAGCCAATACCATTCAAAATATATTTTCAATAATTCAAACATTAAGTCACAAATAAATCAGAATAAATTCAGAGATGGAATTGTTTTGGGAGACTCTGGATATAGACAAGAAAGATATCTTATGACTCCAATCAGAAATCCTATTGCACCTGAGGAGCATCTGTATAATGAAAGCCAAATAAGAACAAGAAATGTCACAGAAAGAATGTTTGGAGTATGGAAAAGACAATTTCCAATTCTTTCGTATGGCATAAGGTTGTGATTAGATACTGTCATGACGGTTGTGGTAGCCTGTGCTTTCTTGCACAACTTAGCAGCTTAGAAGACTTTTAAGGAATGAAATGAATAATTAATATTCTTTTCATAAATATTTATTTAATTCCTTTTCCTTTAGATCAATATCAAGAAGAATCCTCTTCTTCTCTGCCAAAGCAATTCTTATTTTAATAGCATGCAGTTCATTTTCCCTCCTTTCCTTTTCAGTATGTTCCTTCTGTAGGATGGTCTTCTGTAGTTTTATTAACTCCGTCAGTCAGTCTTGAAGATGGCTGCAGTGTGCTTATCCGAAACGTTGACAGAATGGAGAGACGCTGCCCGGTTGGAAACCCGAGAATACTTCCTTCAAGCAACTCACCGGGAAAAAACTACTTCTTACTATAGAAGATGGACGTTTGTTTTTGTGTTGACATGTTCGAGGACCTAGCTCATTCCGACTACGAACTTCTCTTGGAAATGGTGCAAGCTCTTCTAAGGAAGCGGAATTTAAAACAACGTCCAGTGCATTTTTCTATTTCGAGCAAAGAGGAATTTTTCGTGCGGATTCGTCTTTGCAAGTCGTCTGTGTTGAAGCTGTTGGGCCTTAAAGTGAAATTTTACCAAATTATATTTTATTGAAGACGATCCGATATCCAGTGAATTTCTAGCAAGAAATTTATTGCTTAACTCAGCCGGTGATTTTTGTGGGGTTCACAAATATACCACGGAGACCGGAGTCACGGATGCACTCGCTAACTGCGCTACGTAAACATAGAAGATGGACGAAGTATTTTTTTGTGGTGGCATGTTCGAGGAGCTAGCTGATTCCGACGACGAACTTCTCTTGGAAATGGTGCAAGTTCTTCCAAGGAAGCGGAATATAATACAGCCTCCAGTGCATTTATACATTTGGAGCGACGAGGAATTTTTCATGCGGTTTCGTCTTTGCAAGTCGTCTGTGTTGAAGCTGTTGGAGATGGTGGAGGGAAAGTTAAAACATACAACCGACCGGTAGGTTATATTTTTTTGACGTCTTCAATAAAATTATATTACGATATCCTTGTATTATTTAACTTTGATATCTTTAATTCTCCTCAGGAATAATTCATTGTCTCCTATGGAACAATTACTGCTGGCACTACGGTTTTTTGCCACAGGCTCAATGCTTATTTCAGCCGGTGATTTTTGTGGGGTACACAAATCTACCGCGTCCAGGACAGTCCGGAAGGTTAGCGAAGCAATAGCTTCTTTAGGATGGAGGTATATATCCCTTCCGAAGAGTGAAGAAGAAAGAAGGAAAGTTCAAAGGGAGTTTCATAATATTGCTCGATTTCCTAAAGTGATTGGCGCTATAGATTGCACCCACATCAAAATATCATCTCCAGGTGAGCAATATCTAAGAGTTTCCAGTCACTGAGTTACTTGAAGTTGAACCAAGAATACCTTTTTTGAAATAATTTCAAAGTTAAATAAGTTCAACTATTACAAAACTCGCTCAAAAAGATGAATGATTAATGCCATAAGAATTTTATGGAGCTTAACATCCAAAGGTGTAATGTAATCACATATTATAAATCAAAAGCTCCCTTCCATTCAGAATATTTTCTCTCTGAAAAGAGTTTAAAGAGAGTCATATAACTTGGGAGTGGTGTTTAACTACAAGCTAATGTTCGACTTACAATCCTACATGACAGATTCTTTTACCATACTTAGCACTTTGTATAGGTATCCAAAGGAAAATGCTAGTATGCATTAATAATTTTAAAAATAATCTAATGGAATAAAAATTAAATTGAATGATAAATTTTAGGACAGTTTGTTTAAATGTATCAAATTTATTTTCCAGTGTTCTAAATTTCAAATGTCAAAGAATTGTGGTCAGATTGCTTATAATAGCTCAAATAATTCTCAATTAAAATGTAAATGTAAATATAGATACTATCCAGGGCACCAAAAATAATAATATAAATACTTATTCATTAAGAAGACAAAGTGAATTTTCATGGCTCTATCAGGTGGTTACGCCTTCTATGACTTAAATAAAAATTAAATATTGAGGTATTACATGATATTGCATGTTATTTCATGTACACACATATAACTTAATCTCATTTTAAGTTATAAAGATTTCATGACTGTTAAGTAAATAGCTGCATATACATCTCATTACCACCAAGGCTTATAAGATGCGGGGCTTCATTGGGAGTGTTTGTGAAGACTTTAATAACACTACTTGCTATAAATTACTGTATACTTCCCTTGTAAGATCCCAATTTGAATACTGTTCAGTTATATGGAACCCTTTCTACTACAAATATATCCATTCCCTTGAAAGAGTGCAAAATAAATTTCTTAGGGTGGTATCATATAAATTTAACATTGAAAGAGAAATGGAGCGCTATGAAACATTACTATATCTACTTAACCTGCTTTCCCTTCAAGCATGTAGATAGTATATTGCTTAAAGTCTTAAATAATTTAGTATCCTGTCCTGACATTTTATCACTAATAATTTTCAAAATTCCCTTTATACCTACTCGCAATTCTAACCTATGAACATATCAATAAGAAAGTGATCATTATATTAAGATCATTTTTTTTCATTTCTTCCATATAGGTGGAAATTCAGCAGAAAGTTATAGAAACCGAAAGGGGAATTTTTCCCTCAATGTCCAAACTCTTTGTGATGCCAA
Source organism: Sympetrum striolatum (assembly GCA_947579665.1). NCBI lineage: Eukaryota > Metazoa > Arthropoda > Insecta > Odonata > Libellulidae > Sympetrum > Sympetrum striolatum. The sequence continues at coordinate 38,196,422 of OX388350.1, read as the reverse complement.
ACTTCAGATTATGAATATTGTTGCTCGTTGGCCAGGGTCCACCCATGACCAAACTATATTTAACAATTCCCAATTGAAATCCCTATTTGAAAGGGAACTCATGGGAGGAGGTGTAATTTTAGGGGACTTGGGTTACAAATTAGAAAAATATTTAATGACCCCCATCAGGAACCCAGCTCTGAGAGAAGAAAATCTCTTCAATGAAAGTCTAATAAGAACGAGAAACACAGTGTAGCGATCCTATGGAGTGTGGAAGAGGAGGTTCCCTGTGCTATCGTTGGGAATAAGGCTATCATTAAATACAGCAATGACTGTCATAGTTGCTTGTGCTGTTCTGCACAATCTTGCCATCAGGGAAAAGGAAAGAGAACCACCTAATGACCCGAGTGTCAGAGATATAGAGGAAGACCAAGAGATGGGGAATGAACAAGAGGATGATGGAAGAAGGCAATTTCGTGAACCATTCGTTGAATATTTTAGCAACCTAATGTGAATTATTTTATATGTACCCTCTGCATAGTAAATTCAATATTCGTGTATATAAAAAAATAATGGTCAAATTAAAATAATAATCTTTCTATTTATTTACTTATTATAAAGTTTTTACATACTCTCTAATTGTTTTGTTTTAATAAAGACTTCCAACTTCTTAATTACAAGTTCCTCCTTCTTAATTTCAAGCTCCTCCTTCTTGATCCTTAACTCTTCTTCCAAGATCTTAATTCTTAAACAATGGGCCTCTTTTTCCCATTGCTTTTTTTCAGAGTGAGTTTCCTCTATTTGTTGTTTTTGCAGGGATGCCACCTGCAGCTTCATTTGAGCCAATTCTCCAAATGTTTTGGTGGCATCTCCCTTAGGATCTGTTATCCTTTGAGGCCTTTTTCGGCTGCTAAATGGTTCTAGAAAGGGTAGCAAATTAATACATGTCCATGTCATTGATAAGGGTCGTTCCATATCAAGTGATCACAACATTTTTACCTCACCATTTCAGATTTCTTTCATAATTGGCTCATTAATTACTTGCCCCAAGATAAGTAAAAATCCAATTTTTAGATTTTTCTGTTTATTAGTTTTGTTGCTATGGGGGTTCAAAGTTTACAAAAAAACGTAAAAATAAGCATGCACGTGGAAATAAAGTTTAACATAACTTCTGAACTGTAAAAGATAGAAAGCTCTAACAAACATTAATTTGTAACTATTTTCTTAAGCTTTAATATGATATGCAACATGACTGCTTTTATAGAAAATTTAATAGAAAATTAATTTCGAGGTCATGAGGGTCAAATTTAAAATTTGAATATCTCAGAAAAGGTATAATATTTTTTTTTTCCAAAAAATATCAAAGAATCTATCATGTTTTGACTCCATTTCCACCAAATCTCAATTTGGGATCACAATGGGATCATGCACATTTTGAATTTTTAAATTACCTCTCCAGGCCCAAAATGGGTATTTTTCACATGTTACACCACATGTGTTTGTTCACAAATATTTACTAGGCTTGCATATCCAATGTGCCACTAGGCTTTTTAAAAGTTGTTTATTTTCTGTTGAATTGTTGGAATATTGTATTGTTGAGTTGATTATTGGTTCTGTTCTAGAGTAGATATCTTGAAACAAATAGTTTTTTTTTTTTTACATTTAAACCCTGCAATCCGCCAGTGGCGCGTGGCAGGGGGTTCGATAGTTAGTTCGATTTGTGTTCTCAACACTTAAATATCTGTGTGTTTTTAGCTGACAGGATTGAGCTGTTTGCAAGAAGAGTTGTGTTATACAGTGTGATCATTCTTTTAAAAAGTTTGCCAAATTCAGCTGTGGGTCGTGAAAAACATAATCATGGCTGAAACTCAGGAAGTGTCATCCTATAATAGATACTGTTGTAATCCATTTGCAAAAACTGGCCACAAATGTTTAAAAAAAACTGAGGACTGTTCAAATGTGGATGTGTGAGGAAAAAAATTTAATTAAACCTGGAATGAAACTTTGTGATAGTTGCAGGAAACTGCTTGGTAAGAAAAATTCCACATCACAAGAAACTGAATTGAAGTCTCAGTGAACAATGATTCTAAACCGTTTACCTAGCAAGAAACTGCAGTTTATGCTACATTTGTTGATCTCAGTTCATCTGTAGATTATTTGAACAAATCTCTTACATTTCTTGAAGAGTCCCCCATCAATAAGAAAAGAATACGTGTTGACCCTGGATATTGTTCAAGGAAACTGGATAAAGTGAAACAGAAGCTCTCAGAGAAATTATTGGACAGTAATATGGGACAAAGGCAGACTGAAGAGGACCCTGACTCTGAAATGTTAGCTCAGCTGAAGGAAAAATTTCAGCAAACTGAAAGTAGGAGTGAAGAACTACTTGTTTTAACTGTTTTACCTCAGAGCTGGACTCTTGCAAGAATTGAAAATGAATTTGGAGTGAGTAATAGGATGGCTAGAAGAACTAAGACCCTGGTTAGGGAAAAAGGAATCCTCAGTACACCTGATGCAAAACCAGGGAAAAATGTGAAGGAGTCTGTTGTAAAGAAAGTAGTAATACAGTTTTATAACAGTGATGAAGTTAGCAGGATGATGCCAGGGAAAAAAGATTATGTTTCAGTCAAGAGAGGAAATGTGCATACTAATATTCAAAAAAGATCCCGTGAGGGTCCACCGTCACGGAGTAGCAAAACCCCCGTTCTCTAAAGTTAAAAAATCTGTAACTCGAAAACCGTTTAAGATATCTTCTTCGTTTTGCCTTTATATGTAAATTTGATGTTTTCTTTACAATACTTTTGCTTACTATACCCATGATTTCCCAACAATACGCGATTTAGCTAGAGACTGATATTTTCATGTTCAATCAGTGGTGCACCTTCAGTTTTCTAATTATTTATACTTTGTTTATGTGAAATTGGATCAAATGATAGGACCGTCACAGGCTATAGGCATCTATTACTTTACTGTTAAAGAATCATGATGCATGTTTAAATATTTCCAGAGAAATCGTCGTCAGAGTTTGGATGCACGGGAAAAAAACGTTGTAATAAATATTTTAATTTTTGTTTGCTACAAAATACATTATTGAGCTATACCAAAAATGTTGAATCATCAATTTTATAGGAAAAATCTACAAAATTTTTTTTAAGCCGATATCTTGAATGCATTTCATGTAAAAAATTAAAAACTGTTTTTTCGCTCAAGAGTTCACCGACCTCTGGCTATCACGAAACCGATGGATCTACCAGGGGTTACGGTTTGAGCTGCTTTAGCCGAGACCCAAGGCAAAATCAGAGGTGGTGCAACGTAAAACTGCCCGTCACCTCGACCCTAACCGTAACTAGGAGTGTAGCCGGAGATGGTGCAACCGGCCCTAAGTCGATTAAATAAAAAAATCAAGAATAAATATTGCCTCGGCAGCATTAGATGAATGAAGCAGCTGCTTCATCCATTTAATGCTTAACAAGTTTCGGTATCTAGATACCAAAACTTGTTACACAAACAATAGAAATTTCGACGTCATAAAACAATATATAGGAGACTTTTCACCAACTTTCTTCACATTCACAGATAAATCCTATGAATACATTTTCTCACGCACCATTAAATTCAACTGATTCTATCCATGAGATTTATGATTAGAATAGAATATTTTATTCAGAAAAATTGTTTGTTATTATTCTTTTGTTGTATTGTTTTGTTCAAACAATACAATAATGTAATGTAAATAATATCGCCTGCCTGTGAACGCCGGCTTACAAATTAATTTGCATGACATTTAATTTCAAGAAACAGGATTGTAAGTATTCATCTTTTTGGTACTCTTGAGCCAGATATAGGCTCATCAAAGCCTAAGATTACAAATTATCTAAAATTTGGAATATTTCATAAATTAATGATGAATATTAAAAACAATTTCATACGTTTCTAGCAAAATAAAGCATGAAGTTTACAAAAACTATCACAAAATACTACTTATGATTCCAAAAATTGTAAGTGCTGCATATACTTATCTATTGCTCTTATTATAATATGAAAAATTAAATGTTATTCTATCTCTGTCATGCCATGTTTTGTAGCAAACTTTTCCTTGTGCTTACTGGAGAAGTAATTTTCTGCAAGCTGGATGTAAGTGTGTAGGTATTGTAGAGGTTTCACTTTATGATTTATTTCTTCTCTAACTCTAATTTTCATCACATTTGTCTTGTGAACATTTAGTTTTAATTTTTTATCATGGCACCACTTATTAATGTTATTTAAGTCAGTTTGTAGAGCTCTTTCAGCCTCATTGAAGTATTTGTGAAAATATATTAATACAGCATCATCAGTAAACAAGTATAATTTACAGCACTTTATAACAGAAAATATATCATTGATATATATTAAAAATAGCGATAGGCCTAATACTGGCCCTTGTAGCATTCCACTGTAAATATTTACTCTTTCTCCATGGTAGACATCTGCGTCAAAGGTTACATATCACGACTACGACAACAAAAGACCACAAAGAATCAGCAATCACGAGTAGGAATCACCCTTGCACAGCATAAATATATCTCTACTAATAAGTATTGTAATTGCCAATAAATTCAACCTCAAGGAAATCAATATTTTACCTAATAAAACTAATAACTTCACATTTATTAACGACTCCACAAGCTGAGGTTTTAAAACATCCGTTAGATAGTTTTAAATGCATTAGGATAAAATAAATATCTACCGAAAATATTCTGCTGATTTGTACACTAATTCAAAGAAACGTTGAGGATTTGACAGTCCACTATTTAATTTTATTCATCAATTGTTGAATCTAATCGAACGATTCGAACTGATTGTCCACCATGTTTGATGTTTAAAAAATTAGTACGCAGTTCTGCCACCACCGATATCACGCCTTAGGGGTTCGCTGGATCACCTACCACGGTTACCCAGCTTTTCACAGCTTGCGAGTCTCTAAGGGGGTTGTAAGGGGGAGAAAGAGGACTATAAATACCGTTTTTGGCCTTGGGGGACTGCTAGGCGCTGCGGATCTCCTGGAAGTCGACTATAAATACGGCCCTAAAGAGTTATGATAAAGAAACATCGTTCTTTCGAAGGACTGACTCAATGCCATCGACGTCATTCATTCGGACCCACAGATAAGACAAGAAATGGATAGGAAATTTTTAGGCAGCAGTGTGCACGAACTACCAGGAAAAATCATAGAGGATACCAAGCATATGATTCATTATAAGTTCGACTTCAGGCACTAAAAGGAAAAGCAAGAACCAAAAAAGATAATGATCAGCTTGTTTGAATTGTTGATTGGAAAGAAGTCAAATTAGCTACGCTGTAGCTGTACCTAAAACCAAAGTACTTATCACGGTAAATATAATTAAGAAAGTCGATATGGTATGTGATCTTGGTATCTATATTTTTACGCCATATTAACTGCCGATGCCTTCTAACCCAACCCGGAGCATGATTACAGAAAATTAATCAAAAAATGTATTTTCTGTATGGCATATTTATAACTATGTCCAAGCTGACAAAACATCACTTAACTAACTCCAAACAACTCCACTCCACTGACTCTATAGAAATACTTAGTGAACTTTTGGAGGACGTGGTACAAGAACATGAATTGATAAACGAAATTTTAAGATTTTCATCCCTCTATGTTTGATAAAATTATTAATTTGGTTGGGATTTCATTTTTCAGAAGAATGGCTTAGCCATGGGTTCTCCCTCCCTATAGGCTAGGGAAGTTCCCTCAATATTTTGATTCTCTCTTTTTCTACTAAGAGAATAGGCCTTAATTTAGAATATTCTGGAAAACAAGATTTACCAACCAGATAATTCCGAACTCTTCATCTCCACATGCATCCCGTAAATATGTTGCATTCCATGCAAAGGCCCACAGGCTCATCAACCCTTCCTCTCTCCTCTCAAGAATACGAAGAGGAACAGAAAGTCATCAAAGAAATAGCATGGAACAATGTATACCAAGAGGAACTGGTAAAGGACTTGCCTCAAAGATAATCTTTACTTTTTTCACCCGAGGACCCCATAATACAGAAATGGGTTAAATTACCTTCTCTAGGAAATATTTCTCATAGATTAGCCAACCACCTCCCCCCTAAAATTAAAAGCAGCCTTCTACATGCCAAAAAGGTCATTACCACCCTAGAAAGATATCAGTGATGAATCAATGCCCTCCAGCCAGGGCTCTTTACCCACTAGAATGTGGCTATTGTTCTGTCAGAGTGGCAGATCCCATAAGATAAGGACCACAGAGCATCAATGTTGCTTCCAGTTAGGGATCCCTGATTCGGCATTCACAGAACACCTTTGGGAGATGGGCCACTCTAGCTCCTTCGAGGGGAAATTACTTCACCGAGTCCCAAAGGAAAGAAAAATGGACTCTTTGGAAGTAATTAAAATTCATTCCCATAAAACCCTCATTACATTTAACTACACTTTTTCTAACCCTTCCCTTTTACTTTACCTTCCTTCCAAGATGCTCTCCCACAAACAATCACATCGACACCCTCCCCCATGACCCCTCTTCTCCTCTCTCTCCCTCCTCAATGTGCTGTACTAGTACTGATATAAACCTGATGATGGCTGTCTTTGGTCCAAATGGGTCAAAATAAAAATATATTGTGGAACATACAAAGCGTACTCTCCTGATTTAGTTTTCATGGTATTCCACAAAGTCCAGCCTTCTCATATTAATTTTACTAAGAATAATATACATCAAAATTCTATCAGAATCGACATTGTACAAAAGGGCCCAAAAGAAATTAGCATAATATTCTATAATAAGTTACCACGTCATTTAAAGCATGTAAATATGTTTTCTTTTTAGTCAAACTTCTAGAAATTTTCACATAAAACATTTTACTATTCTGTACCTGAATATTTAAATGATAATAAATTGAGTGATCCACTGTTGCATGTATTATTGTGTTTCATCTCTCATATAACCTGTCCTGTGTAACAAAATGTTTCATCTTTGGATGGATAAATTATTGTTATTACTAATGCTCTCTTTTTACAAATTACCATATTTCACGGCATATAAGACGCACAGGCATATAAGACGCACCCTCATTAAATTGGCCACTCACAAAGAAACCGAGGTTAAATAGTCCGTGCGAAAGTGTGGTACCACAATAACTTAGAATGTAGTTCCTTTTAGTTGTCACGTTTTGTAAAAGCCAAATATTAACACAATCATTGAATGCAATTATGAAATAGGTAGTATAGCTGATCTAAGCTAAAAATAGCATTCAGTATTGAAAGTTAACCTGTGGAGGTTGAACCTTCACATATAAGATGCAGGGAAATTTTTCGAGACATAATTTAAGAAAAAAAGGTGCATATTATATGCCGCCAAATACGGTAACCCGATTATGACCAAGTTATACTTTCTCTTGAGTAATAAAAAGAACAAGGAAATCCAGATTTTTGTAAGAAATAAGAACCTGAAACCTTCCTTGAATTTTATATTTCAATGAAGTAAAAGAACATTGGGAGACATAAATCTATAGAATCAGTCTAACTACTTGTTAACAAACAATTAACCTACATAGTTATTTACATATATAGCTAATCCCTTTTGTGTATCAGGAAAAACTTCATAATAGTAAAGGATAATTATTTCATGAAAATAATGGATGGAAATTTACAGAACATCTAACCTTTAAATGTTTTCATATTTTATAATGGTAAACCGAAGAAATAATTTGTTTCATTGAGACTGTATCATCTTATTAAGGAATCACTTAATAATTCTATGAAATTTCACAATATATAGGTTTAAGAAGATGCACTTAAAAAAAGTTAATTGCAGTTTTGTGGGCTCATATACATTTCATATATTGTTACTGTTGTATTCAAAATGGAGAAATCATTTAACGCAAGGTGGAGTATGCAACTATGTATAAGTAAAAGAAATTGCGTAACTTTAGCAGGTAATTCAGAGTTCGAAATAATTTCTCCCATGTGCCACACCATTAGTGATCTTAGAAGCCCAGTCTGCCACCTAGGGAGAACACCTGTGAGCACACTGTATGTTAATAAGTAATTTTGATTACAAAAAATTCCTCTGGTCTTGCATATTATTTTATAGAAGTGAAACTCCTCTCAGAACTTGTGAAATGTACATCACAGGATACTAGCAGAAACCAGTTATTCTAATACCATAATATTTCCTGTTTCAATATTTTTAATTTTATGAAATATTTGCGGTAGTATTAATCATCGAAATGCAAAATTTTCCACGAGTGCAAGTATTTGGTTCAAGAGTTAAATGAGATGATCCATTGAAGGGTTAACTTTAATTAAGCAAATCATCAAGCTTGATTCAATTCTCCTAAAATACTTTTAAGTCCTCCACATATGGATTATATTTCAAGGAAATGGTTTCATTGAGTTTAACACTTCAAAGTTATTTTTCATTTTGTGCATTTTCAAGCATAAAGGCTCAATATTGAACTTTGAATGGGCAGTTTTCTCTGGGATGAAGTAATTTTACTTTGCAACTTCATTCTCATCATTGAAACTCTAAAGAAAAAATAAATGATTCTTGCCGATGATACAAGTTTAACATATTACATACTTATTTTTCTTTCTATTTTATAGAATCTAACACTTCAAAGTTTTGCTGTTTGTTTGCTGTATTCCATTGGACTGCATTTTCCAAAGTATCATTTCAGTGCATGATCTACCAACTATTATCCACTCATAATATTTATAAATCAGTGGTTTGTTTTGTCTTCATCAGTAATCACAGATTTCTGTGGCTAAATGTAGTTCTTTTAAGTAATGAATTGCCACATTTTTCATTGTTTTATTTCTTACATTTCAAGCACCTTGTCTTGCAACTTTTCACCCTGCTAATCCAGTTGAAGTTGCTCTGTAAGCATCATTTTAAAATTTCTGTAATTGATTTACACAATTGATTAATAAATTCATAAACTTCTCTCTTTCCATCAGTTTAGTCAGTTCCTTATATATTTGCCATGGTTATCAGAAAATTCATCTCATCTTAAATAGATGGCTAATATCAACTTATTCTTTCATCATTTAATTGGTAATGATACCAACACTTACTAATATTACAATTCTTTAGCTATCTTTTTTTTCTGTTTAACATAATCTCATCTATTTAATGGGATTCGAAGTTGCGGGGTTGCATTTCTGGAATAAATAATTTCATCCTCTAACTGAACTCGTCTAGTTTGGTGAACAATTCTTATGTGTAGCTTTTCTCATTCTAGTTCACTGATCATCCGTGCACTTACAAATTGAAAGTCTTTGTTCACATCTTTGCTTGGCATCTTTTCCATTATGCCGGTTCTTTGTTGGTTAAGCCTCACATGTTTTCAGCACTATTCTCCTGTGCATTGAATTCTCAAAATCTCTTCAGTCACTTTCTCCAAAATTTAACTTCCCATTAATTACCAGGGAATTCATGTGAAAATAGTGTGACCTTCTTTTAGATAGGACAGGTATTTGAAAAAAATTCTTATGATAAGTAAGACCTTGCATGGATTGAATTTTGCATGGCTTAGTAATAATTTGATTTCTAAAATACAGTGTTTAATTACTGTTCATTTTGTGCAATAATTGATGTGCTCCTTGAACAAAATAAGTTAGTAATGTTGAGGACTCTAAATATTTAAGCTCTCTGATGGCTATATGTCCACCTTCATTTCTTTACTACTTATAAAATCTTTAAAAATTATATACTCATTTTCATACCTATCATGGAGTTCTTAAACTTTATCAAACTTTAATTATTTTTATCATGAATTATTCATTTGAAGTTTACATTCTTCTGGATTAAACATTTCTTGACTACATTTATTTATGAAATAGAACTTGGCATTTCTTCAACCCAGGACAGTTCTTTGAGAGAAAGAGTTTCATAGGATTTGATGAGTCTCTTATGGATTGAGTACTTTTGTGTGGCTTTATAATTACTAAGATTTCTAAAGCATTTCTTTATACATACATTTCAAAAGAATTGTATAGTGTACATTGTGGTCTATTTGAAGTGCTCCAAGTGCAAAGTTTTCAGTGAGTGCAAGTGATTTTGGAAGTTATTATCTTTTGGGAAATTAGACTCCAAAATAGGCATACGACCTTGAAGACTTAAAATATTTAGCATCTAGATTACAGACTATACACACACAATAATTTCTATTCTAATTACAATATTTCCTTCAATTAAATACTCATTGTCATATATTTTATGGAGCTCTTAAGCTTTATCAAGTAGGACATTAATTGTTTTGTTTGAATTTTTTTACAATTTTGAAAACTCATTTAATTGTCAATAAATCTCATGAAGACATTTGAAATATGTGTAGGCATATGGTGATTTATTTTGGTTTTTCTTTTTGAAGTTTAATTTTTAATTTCAACATTTAATATACTGGGATATAATATATTGGATTACTATATATCTCCAGGTAATTGATTTTGTTCTTTTGAATAGATAAGTTGGAAATATTACTTCATTATTTCTTCTCAAATACCTTTAATTTTTTTAATATACCAAAAATATACTATGGAAATGATTTTTTACGATTTGACAATTCTTAATTATATCAGCTTTAGTAGTTTCTAAGAAAGGATCTCCTGTTTATTCTACATGTTACACTATTTCAAGCCAAAGTGCTCAGTGTTGATCTGAAATTGACAATGGCTGTTTCAATGTGTACCTACTAGTAATTTCTTAAAGCAGCTACATTCACAAAATCCACACAAACTTTGAATAAATAAACAACATTGTGAACCATGGGTAGTTTATGCTTAGAAATAATATCTCTCATTCCATTCTTTATTTTCTGCTTATTATGTTTTATTCAATTTCATTACACTTCTTTTCAAATCATGATTCAGAAAATACAAAGTTAGGAAGTTGCTGGTTTCTTGTACAGTTACTGTGAGTGAATTGACCTAAATAACATGTCTTTGGAAAGCAATTCTAATATGTTCGTATCTACTTCTTCATCATTTCACTATTTTTTGTTGTTATCAAATTAGTCCATCTTATTTTCCAAGATTTTATTTTAATATCTTGCATTTCCTATTGTATGATTTCACAGTTTAGGTGCATAATATACTTATTTTTCCTGAAGGAAGATAGAATTATTGTTTCTCTGGTTGCTCTTTCGGTGTCAAGTTGTGTTGTTGCTTTATTACTATTATGGAATTCATCTCACTTCAAACAATATCTTCATTTCATCTTACAAACTGATGAAAATCTTTACATATTTTTTCAAAATTTTGTAGTTGCTTTTTAACTGAATATGCTCATATTTTAATGTCCATCAATGTTCGTTAGCAGTTTCCATACATTCCATTATATGTTTTGTAGATTTTGAGGATGTTTTCTAAAAACACCAGGTCCATTTAGAACCAAAAGATATTGGTTTTAATTTTATAAAGGATTTTCTCAGTTTCATAATTGGAAATAGCATATTCTTTTAAAATTTATGTCATCTTATAGAAATGTGATTATATTTTGTTAGGTTTGGTGTTAATTCATTTAATGTTTACTTTATCTTTGGTGAAAAAGTTCCTAACAGCATTTATTTTGAGAAAATAGTTTGAGCTCCTTTTACATAGGACAAGTCTTTCTTTCTTACAGATTGAATTATGTGTGACTGTAATAATCTGCATTTCTACAATTCAGTGTTAAATTATTCTTCATTTTGTGAGCAATTTGAAGTGCTCGTAGTGCCAAATTTTTTGTGAGTGTGGTTCATTTAGTAGTTATCCTTTGGGAACTTACACTCCAAAGAAGTGAATGATCTTGAACACCTAACTGACAGGAGGAAAGTAATCATAAGGATTTCGTCAAGTTTGATTAGTATATCTTGATGCATGTTCTGCAATATATTTGTTACATATTATACTTTGTTATTTATCAGTTTCCTTTCAACCTTGTTTTGATCTTCTTGAAATTTGTCTCAGTTTGCCAGTCACATTAAATGTAATGCAGTTATAGAAAGGTGTTTGAACAAGTTCAAGGCACATTGAATTCTTGATGAAAGATTCTCATATGTCTGTATGTCGTCTCAAAACTGTTTTCTGTATTTTAATTTGAAAATTATGGCCCTTCATTTACAAGTGTCAGTATTTTAAATCTCAGGTGTTATTCATCTGAATTTAACATTCATCTGGGTTTAACATTTCTTGGCTACATTTATATTTATAAAAAAGAACTTGGAATTTCTATAACATAGGATGTCTGTTTGAGAGAAAGTGTTTCATTGGATTTAAAGAGCCACTTATGGAATGACTACCAGCTTTATAATAATCAGGATTTCTGAATCATTGTATTGTGTATTTTGTGAACTAATTGAAGTCCTGTAAGTGCAAAGTGTTCAGTGGTTGCAAGTGATTTTTTTTTAATTTATAAAGTTATTGTCTTTTGGGAACTTAGGCTGTGAATAAGCAGATGACCTTGAGAACTTCAAATAGTTGTGGTTTTGGATCGCTATGATGATTTATACTATGATGTACACTATGATTTATTTTCTACTTACAACAATTTCCTTCAATTGAGTGCTCATATCATGGAGTTCTTAAACTGTTTTCTGCAGAACTTTATTTATTTCTTGAAAGTTTTCACAATTTCATGCTCTATTTAATGCTCAAGATAGCTCAAGAGAGAATTTAAACACTATCACATAGTAATTTATTTCTGTTTTTCCTCTTTGTAAAGTTTTATTTTGTAATTCCAACATTTAAGGTGCTTTATTTTCGTGCCCAAGGGTCTGCATGTGTATATTACATTGGATTGCTATTTATTTACATATCTACAGGTATTTTGTTGTTATCATCAGATTAGTTGAATTGATTAATTTCTTCAACAACTTTTTGTCTTAATGCATGAAAGATATTTTATGGAATTTTTCATGGTGTAACAATTCTTAATTATTTTAACATCAGTAATGTTGATAGTAGTTATCTCTTATTTGACAATTGAGCTCAGGAAGAGTGATTTTTAATGAGTATCAATAACTATTTAAGCAACTTGATTCACACAAACAAAGAGGAAATAAATAACATTGTGAAAATTAGAATGTTATTGTTTGGAAACCATATCACTTGTTCCTTTCCTTCTCTCGTTGTTATTATTATATTTTGTTGAATTTAATTCTTCTTTCCAAATACTTATGGAGGTCAATATTTTAAAGTTATTCAGAAGAATACCACTTGAGAGAATTGCTGGTTTTCGTGTACAGTTCTTGTGTTTGACTTTCACTTCTCAGGTCTTTGATTTGCACTTCTTAATATTTTGACTTTTGAGAGCTGCCTTAGCATGTTTACTTAGTCTCTTCTTCAGTGCTTCAATATTTTTTATTGGTTTCAAATTTCTTCTTTATTTGATTGGATTGTATTTGGTTTTCTCGCATTTCTCATTATATGGCTCAGTTTAAGTGCATTAGGTACTTTTTATTCTTAATTGTTTCTCAGATTCTTATATTGTCACTCAGATTGTTCTTTTCAGCGTCAAGTTGTCTTCTAGCATTATTAATATCATGGAATTCATCTCACTTTAAACAATATCTTCATCATATGTTATAAACTGCTGAATATCTTTATATAATTGTTCAAAATCTTCTGTAGTTGCTTTAACTGAATATTCTCAAATTTAATTTAATTTTTCTTTATTCCTCAACATTTTATTATATTCTTTTGATATTGGGAAATTATTTCAACAAACAATAGGTTCATTGTATGTGAATAACTTTTGCTAAATAAAGACTATTATTTTTAATGTGATCCAAAAGAAAAAACTTTTTATTTACATTGCAAACCGTCATTTTGGCATCAGTTAATAGCTACTATTTGCTTCTCATTTTATAATTCAAGACCCTTTATAAATGTCAGTGCTTTGAAATGTTAGTTGTTAATTCATTTAAAGTTTACTTTATATGGTGTACAAAAATATTTAACAGCATTTATTTATGAATTAGTTTGAATTCGTTTTACATAGGACAACTGTTTGGGAGAAAAGGTTTTTCAAGATCTTAATTATTTATTGAATGTCTTTTGCGTGAATTTACATTTTGAAATGCAAATTATTACAATGTTTAATTATTGAGCATATAGGGAAATATTTGAAAGGGTGCAGGTGATTCATTAAGTAGTTATTACTATTTAATACAAATATTGTAGCAATGCTACTTTGAATTTGAATCATCGAGTGCTGTTTATTTTAGATTTGTCTGAATTTTTCTCTTTATTTCTTCAAGAAATAGATTTCTCTGAGATATTTTAATCAGTGAGTTATCATTGCGCGACATAATTGTCTACAGTAAAGTGGCAACGAGAAGCTCAAGACAGAGAAAATTGGAAAGTACTAGAGGAGGCCTACATCTGACATCCAATTGAAAATGGCTGACGATGGTGATAATGGTGGTGATATCTATTATATACGAGTAAAATGCTGCTTGCATACTGCAAGCAAATGGTTTTTAGAATAACATGAATATACATACACATGCAAAGTGTCAACTATCTGTCTTGAAGGTAAAGACTCCAAAAGAATTGTGAAAATTCAATCAATATGTTTTAAATGGGAGATATGTTTACTGTACGGCATCGAACCTGGGTCTTCCTGGAGATACATACTATGCAGCACAACAGAAGATCACCATCTCTAACTACGTGTGAAAATTGAAGCAGAAATATTGGTTGCAAGTACCTCAAACAACATCCTACTTTTCCTTTATATTCCTTATGTGAGAAATTTTAATATGCTCTGGCATTGAACCCAGGAACAGCATGGTGTTATCTAAAGTTTTTTCTTAAGCCAAGTCTTAATATACATCTTCTAGCAAAGCAAGAACTTCCTATAATTTCGATAAGTGCATCAAAAAAAATAATGAAAAACTACCCCAATGTATTTTAAAGGGGAGATTTTTGTATCGTCCTGGCAACGAACCCAGGATTTTTTATTTATTTATTTAAGTCATTTATGTTTTAGATAGATCATGACCGGGAAGTATTTTTTAAAAATTCCCAGAAATCTAAGCAATGGTTTTAAATGGGAAAAATCGGGACTTTGCAGCCCTCTGGAATCAAACTCATGACATTGAGGTTCAAATCGAAATCTTTTGTGGCGGTTACACGTTATGGTCAATACTTCGTAAAAATTTCAAGTCAATGATGCTTGTGGTTTAGCCCAGTGGCGCAGCCAAGATTTGCCAATGGGGCTGGGGGTCCAAGGCTGTTGAGAAAACAAAAAAGCCTAACTTACAGGTTCTATTCATGCCTGCTACTTACTACAAATATGTCAATTCTTTCAAAAACTAAACGCATTGAAAACTAGAGGAGTTTATCGCTTATATGGTCAACTTATTAAGCTTTCCAAGATGAAGTTTACATAGTGATTTAACTAAGGCATTTGATAGTGTATGTCACTCCAAGCTTTTCTCAAAATTAAACTCCTATGGTGTAAGAGGTACTCTTCTGCATCTCATTGAGAGTTTCCTGAAAGACTGATATCAATGTGTGCATGTAAATAATAAGTTGTCTCCAAAATATCTAGTTAAGTATGGGGTTCTTCAAGGATCTGTTCTTGGACCATTTCTGCTCCTGATATATATAAATGACGTACATTACTCTTGTAGGGCAAAAGGTTTCCAATTTGCTGATGATACTGCAATCCTCACAAAAAGCAAAGAACAGGTGGATGTAGATTCAATCAATGAGTTAGAGTTTAAAAATATTACTGATTGGTTTAAGGAGAATCAACTCTTTGCAAATGAAAGCAAGTATCAATGTTTAAAAATTTCTCTAGCCAAGAATGCACAAAACACAAATCAAACCCCAATAACATATTTAGGAATTGTAATTGACCCAAGATTAAGCTGATATGACCACATTAAATATCTTGGAACAAAGTTGAGCAAAGCAACATACCTGATAGGAAAATTAACTTCAGTAGTAGACATTAATGAGCTGAGAACTGCATATTTTGCCACTTTTCATTCTGTCATGACTTACGGTATTATAATATGGGGTAATTCTGTTAATCCATCGTTATACTGCAAAAAGGGTTATAAGAGTAATTGCAAAGATTGGAAGAAGGCAATCTTGTAGGCCTTTTTTAAGCACTTGGGGATACTCACAATGCCCTCAGCCTATATTTATGCTTCTGCCATGTATGTTAAATCGAACTTAAGTAAGTTTGAACTTGGCAAAATCGAACATCCCCATGACACTAGAGGAAGGTTGTCTTTGAGAACTCCTTCTCACAGGCTTAGCCTATATGCAAGGAGCTTCCAGGTAATGGCTCCTAGAATATATAATGCTTTACCAAGTGAAATAAAGGAGAGTAATACCAATGATTTTTCAAACAAAATTAAAATTTTTTTAACTGATAATGTTTACTATAGCGTAGAAGAATTTATAATTGAAAAAAAGTGTGATTAAACTCTATATTGCTACTAGATATAATGTATTTTGAGTGTGTTGGGTTAATGTAATTCATTATGTATTGACTGTTTATTATTCATTATGCCTAAATTATTATGTACAGCTAACAGCATAAAAAAGTTACCACCTAAAATGCAACCAGCATAACTCGAGAAGGGCGAGTCTTTCAGATTCTCTGTTTTGAGCGCACTTTTCGTCTTCCTCTTTATGCCTGGCATGTTTTGAAGGCTTTTGCGATGATACATATTTTACAAATACTCGCTAAAAGTCATTGCTTTTGCTGCGGTAGAAGCAGTATTTTATTATGAAAGAATTAAATTCGTATTTCGTTAAATCGGCTCGAATCTCATGCGTAATTCGCTCTTCTTCTTAAAATATTGGACATGAATTACTTTGACTGCTCATATTTCTTCCTAACATAATATTTTCCATCAATGCAGATTTAGAATGAAATTGGTTATTTCAGTTAATGCTCCACATGCCCGCAGCATGAACGTTTTCGTAAAGATTATACTTAATTATGATATGATAATTAAGAGAATATGAACTACTGTAAATTAGGTCAACTGAAGTAGGAAAAATTAGAAAAAAACGTATATCATAAATATAATAATGGTGTTGCAGATTTATGAAAGATAGTTAAGTAAGAAATACATTTAAATTAACGATCCGCGAGCCTCCGTAAGGCTTATTGCAGAGAATGTGATACACTCAACTATCTAAATAATTTACAAATAACGATTGCTGAGAATAGGGATCACGTCGTCGTGTATTTCGTCATGTAAATCACAGCTAAGGAATATCTCTAATAATTATTGTCTTTACAGAGTTATATTCTTATAAGATACCCAGCGGAGGGCTCCGATCATTTTGGACTCACTGCTATCTAACCTGTAGTCTCTTAACAAACCGCTTTATATTTTACCCTCGAAAATTTCTTTTGGATAATGAAATTAGAAGGACTAGTCGTGCAAAGTCGAGCAAAGCGTAAAAAGAATTGAATAATATGCTTGTAATTATTTAATTCCTTTATTTAAACCTTCTCCGTCAAAAATTTTAAAATACTAAAACGATTAAGAGTTTCAACATTGGGAAAAGGTATGAGTCAACAACTTAAAGCTGTTACAACTCCATTCTTAATATTTGCACGTAAACGCTCATGCATGAAAAATACATTTAAATCTATTGCTGCGGATCTCTGTGGCAAATCCTCCTTTAGGTGCTACGTCTGCTTTTAATGTTTTTGTCTACATAACGGTTAATCGGTACCAAGCATACCTTCCTTCTTAAGAAAACAAAGGGAGCTTCTGCGTGGGGGAGAGAGAAAGGGTCTTCAATGGAGCGGTCGCAGGTTACTGATCAAGGGATCAGAGAAGAGCCCACAAACGCTGTGGACGGTCTACCAGACTGCCCATGTCTCGGACCGTCTCTGCTTTCAGGAGTAGAATAATCCATATATTAACCAAAGGAAGTTCACTCCCGTAGAAATTTAAGCTTCGGAACATTCGAATTCCAAAATTACGTTCTCAATATTTACATTAATCTTTTCAGGCTTTTTTCGCTATTTCTTCTAACCAACGATTTTCATAAACCTTCGGGATATCCTTCCTTAAATAAACCTTCGGGATACAAATCAATCAACAACAAAACGGGAAAATTTAAGAAATAGCTATTTGCGTAAACTGGCGTTCCTTTGGTTCTTTTTCATTACTATCATTGAATGTATAGTGTTTTCAATTCTTTTATCCCATTAAATGATAGATACAGTTATTAGTTTCGTAGATTTTAAGAACCTTTAAAATTAATATAAAAAAACACCTAAAGCAAGTGAATACATTTTTTCTCTCAGTGTTGATGATAGCCAAAACGTTCAACTCATCTTGATTCACTTATAAAATTTGCTAGGCGATCTCACCTCGTTTATAAAATACAAAATAAGGATGTCATTTAAATACGTATTTCAACACAATTATAATCGTCATTACTGTAACACACACGCAATAACTTGCTCATCCTGCGTCGAGTACTAATAAGTAATACCCCTAGCTAAGTCTTAAATTTGGTGTG
Organism: Sympetrum striolatum; assembly: GCA_947579665.1. Classification (NCBI taxonomy): domain Eukaryota; kingdom Metazoa; phylum Arthropoda; class Insecta; order Odonata; family Libellulidae; genus Sympetrum; species Sympetrum striolatum. Next base: position 38,177,918 of record OX388350.1, on the reverse strand, counting down.
AGGTTGATTAACCCATTGTCATGCAAAAGTGACAATTCTACGGATAGCGCTCTTATCATTTTTCATAACTGATAAAATAAAAGATGGCCTTCTTAAATTACTGAGAACTTCGTAATAAATTCTAATAGACTTCGGAGTTGATTGGTGGATCAGTAAATAGCTAAAAATACGAGAGGAGTAACTTTTGAGAAATAATATTTCGAGAATTTTACCAAAAGGACGTCTACCGCTGGCCAGTTACTAAAGTATTCACTGGAAGCCATTACTTTGAAACGATAAGGAATACATGGATCCAATTTTTAGGACAGTGGTTTCATCAAGTGATTTATGATTATTTTCATTCAATCCACATCAGATAAACAGTGAGATCTCGTAAGTTATAGGCTGTAGAACATACAAAATATCAAATCTGATGCTCTGCAGTCCCACTTTATGAGAGATTTATTTCTTCGAGTCATTCTTCTAATTGCGAGCTAAAAATTATACATATATCAGAGAAGGCTAGCGGACATATTATTTTAGATAACATCAAAATGAATCAAGCAAATTGCAACTCAAATCCTCTTCTCCCAAAGAGAAAGTTTTTCCTTTCCATTCCCCTTTGTCAACGAAAGGAAATCTTGCCCTTCTCCCTCACCTATTTCGTTTTGTCCTGTTTAACAGTTTTCCAGGAATTCTACCCTTTCACCTGCAGGTCACACTTTTGTTCCCTCTTATTCTTTCTTCTTTTTCCAGGCACACGCCATATGGAGGATCGCATATTTATGTTAATGTTGAAGATGGTGCTAGTAAGTGTCGAAGCTAATTGTGTAAATTTTCTACGGTGTTGTTATAAGGATAATTTAATTTTACAAAGTCATGGAATACACAGTCTATAGGAGTCATGAGAGTAACGGGATACAGTAATCTAGAAAAAAATATTCCTTATTTAAATCAATCGGATGAGCTTTAACTTTGAGGAACTTCATAGGCAACTAAACATAAGGAAATAAACAACTTCGTCAAAGTTACACGACTTTTTGTGTGGAAGTTGTGGAACTTTTATTTCCTTGAGTTTATTCCTTAGTTATTTCTCTTGATAACAGAACGCTTTTCAATTGGGAAAGTTAAACGAAAGGTTTCTAAAAGCAATCAAATTATAGTAATCCACCGAATTATGCACATATCTTATATATAAAAATTGCGCCTGCGTGTGTCTGTGGCCGCAAAACTCGAAAACTACTCGGTCGATTGCCTTGAAATGTTTACAGAACATTGCATTCAAATATAAATACGAAAGTGTTTCTATTGTAAAAAATGGTGACACTTCGTCCTTGCTTCGATCCCAGACGAGTCAAAGCATTTCCGTAAGAAATGCACGTAAAGTTCATTTTTATCGCAGCAGGCATTATTTATTTTGCAAAATTAAATTAAAAATAATGGTCACATGACATTGAGGCAAGAACCAATAGCAAAGAAAATGAATAAAAAACCTTATTCTGGTCGTGTATTATTGTTTTCGAATTGAATTTTTGAGATTTTACCCGAAACACACGAAAATGTTTGTAAATATTGTTAGTATAAACAACCGGTCCCCCTGACGAAAAATGCCATAGTTGAGTCCAAGATCCTGCGTTTTGGCCTATTTGAAATTAAGAAGAAAAGAATAGTTGCTGGTTTTGTTCACATAAATGAGCATAATCAATCGTTGAAAGTGATTTTAATGATCAATTTTCGAAAAACGAAATGTGAGTTAATTTGGTGCCGAATTTTGTATTCAGTTAAATTCATTTGTATTGTTTTGGAAATGATTTAATAATCTGTTATCGAAAAGCAAAGTGAGAGTTACTTTGATTGCTGCATTCAATTCAATTAATTTCTTTAGTTATTTTCTAGTTGATCGTCGCCAAATACAACAGTACGCGTTAACACATCAAATGTTGTGGCAGATAATGGATACTAATAAATGATATTTATATAAATAACGAAAATTCTCCATCCAAACGCGAGAGCAGAGCTAGCGTAACGGACTATGTCCTTTCTTTTCTCTCCCTCTCTTCTCGAGAGAAAGGCTCGCCGGCCCGGAATTAGTTTTAGACTTAGTTTTTCTTGGTGGGTCAGGGGTGGTAACTTTTTTTGCTGTTAGCTGTACATTATGTATTCGATTATTATATTATTTATTATGTATTGACTGTCTGTGAATATGTTGTCTGACTTGTCCTATACATGCCTATGTATGTCTCTGGATTAATAAATATTATTATTATTATCATAAGAAAACTATTGGAAACTTATAAATTTTGTTAGGATTTCTAGTTTGGATACGTTCAATATCTATTAAAAAGTAATTTTTTTCTATGCTGAAGGTTTTTAGTGTTGTAGATATAAACTTCCCGAGTCTTTGAGAGTTCTTTCTTCCAAGAGGTTGCCAAGCTTGAGAAGGAAAATATTAGTTACGGTTATTTGGCGAACGATATAAAACGTAACATCTACTCATTAGATCTCCCCACATTTGCGCTCCCATACTAATTTGAATATCTTTCGTTATTAGACTATATCATCTGCAGTTTTGTTAGGAGTGACTTAATCCATTGTTTTTAAATTACCTCCTCTTCTAAGAAACAAAAACTCATTTATATCAGATGAAATTTTCTGGTAGGCTCACAATTAAGCCTGATTTCGTCATGTATGTATTAGCTAAATATTTAATTGAATGCGTCATATACCGCACATTAATAATTTGGCTGCATTAAAAAAATACAGTAGATTCTTGATTATAGTTGATAATATAATTGAATTTGCAGCATTAAAGTTACATACCAAGGTGAAAGAAAGGAAGACGTAATCTTACAATTATTTAGACTATGTAATAGTTACGTGGTTTGAGTAGCAAAGATCTGACGCAAACCCAGTATTTAGCACTGAGTGTTCAAAGAAAACAAAAATTTTCCATGAATTGAAATTTTGAATGGGCATTGCATCACCACGCGGTTAACAGGATAAGTTATGAGATTTGTGGGATTCTATCACCAGAGAAAAAATTGGCTGCATCGAAAAGGAAGCTGAAAAATTTAAGTCATAGTTTTAACATTTTATCAAATTTATTTCAAGTCATCAAGTCAGAATTCCGAAATCTGTGCGTAACTTATGCGCACAATACCTTTCAACTGACTGATTTGCTTCCAAAATGGTACATTATTAATAATATCATCGAAAATTCATTTTTACTGAAATCTTGTATTGCTCCACTACTTCTACGGAAATTCGGTTATCGAATTATTTCCGTAAATATACTGCAAATTAACAACCAATCATAAAATAAGGATCAGTATATTTTCCATCATACCGAGTAATGAAGAGTCTACTGTACAGACTTTTAATCGTCCAGAATGCTTAATAAAGGAACCAGTACCTTTGGAATTGTCGTTAAACTCATCTTGAGATGTGCCCTCCGATAATATCACTAAAATAAGACAATCCTAATACGTAAAATTTTCTCAAGAAATAAAAATGCTTGCTCTTGAATTTGGTCTTTACTTCGTATCAATAGGAGACACGAGAAGCCGGTGACGTTGATTCGAATTTTTTGTGTTGTGTTCTCATTCAAATGGCCACTATCCACTTGCAAAAAATCGTAGGAAAAATCTAAAAAAGCATTTTAAAGCTGAAAAAATTCATAAACTTTTCCATTATTTCGATTTTTTCTCAAAAATTCTCCAAACTCCGTACAAATTGATAAAAAAAAATTTTTCTCAAAAACATTTTTTTTCCTTCAACGGAACGCCATTGCTCCCTCAAAAGATGAAACACCAATTTAAAGCAAGCATCTTAAACTAGACATCAATACAAACATTTTGATGGGTCGGGGACCAAAAAAGGCCTAACCAGCTCAGTGATACGGTCATTTTAAAATGGGATTTATTTACGAAAATTTCAGGTATCCCTTTAATTGTTGTGCGCAGTATGTTAACAATGAATATCAAGAAAATCTCTTGAATCGCAAATATCTGCACGGGAAATGAATAAATCATGAATACACACTGTAATGACATAATTTTAAGTAGCTGAAGTGAGACCATGTATCAACGAAAATAATCAGAAAAGTCATGTAAGTACTGAGATTATTCGAGAATGAAGTTGAAAAATTTACATTTAATCTATTTCTAACTTTCTGTATCTAACTTACATCTAAATACACAACAAATATCTACACAGGAAATAAAATGATATCCTTGAACAATGTTAGGATATCATTGTCCTACGTATTGCTTTTCGTGTGTGAATTTCCGCGCTTTTTATTACACAGGCCTGCGAAATCGGGGTAATTGAAAAAAACAAGACCAAGAAAATGTGTTTGTAGTGTATTTTGAGGCACTGATTTCAAAAATAGCCTTTATTTTCTTGTATCACGTGAGGATTTTTTAAGGTTTCAATGTTTATGTTTGTAATATTATTCACTATTTAGAAATCGTAGTAAAATTTATTTCCAGCTTAATAACAATCTTAAACATTTCAGATTTGTTTACATAATACATTATCTTTTTGTTGTGATTAAGAAATTTTTAAATGTAAAACAGGAAAGTAAAAGTGTGTAAAATCCCCTAAAATGCAAAAAAACGAAAAAACCTTTAAAACATACTTATAGACTAAAGATTTTACAGACATAGAGCTTACAGACTTTCATTCACCTTTTACTCATTTACTGCTACTTTTGGCTTTAAAACTTCTCCTAGCTGTTTGTCTTGTGTGTTTACCTACGAAATCATCTCTGGTTAACATCCAACAGTTGTCAGCAAGTATATTTTAATTCCATCTTCCTTGGTATTTGCGATCCATGTTTTTGACATCTTGATGAAACCTTTCGACTTGTTCTTCGCTCATTGCGCCTACGTTGTCTGGAAAGAAGTCTAAGTGGGAATGTAGAAAATGTATTTTTACACTCATGGAACAACCTAACTTCTCCAGCATGTTTTCAACAATCGCCTCAAAATTAGGATCCTTGTAGTTGCCCAGGAATTTATTTATGACTTCCTTAAATGTAATCCAGATCGCCTTTTCACTCTGTGTCATGATTCATTCGAACTCTGTATCCTTCATGACCTTTCAGATATCTGGGCCAATGAAAACATCTTCTTTCAGTTTGGCATCCGACAGCGTTGAAAACTTTTTACAAAGGTACTTAAAACAGTTGCCATCTTTCGGTAGTGCCTTTAAAAATTGCTTCATCAATCCTAACTTGATTTGCAAATGAGGCAACAGCACGTTTTTTGGATATGGTTAAACGGTTTCTGATTACATTTTTGGTCCCACGTTCAAGAACTTGTCTTTTTGGCCAATCTTTTCTAACCCATTGTTCAGCTCTGCCACGACTATCCCACTAGCGTAGAAAACAAGATTCTTAGTGTTTCCGCCTTGTTGCCCAAGAAGTATTGATATAACTTTCATATCGCTACAAAGAGACCAGTCATGGTCTGCATATTTTACTTTTTTGAGAATTAGTAAAAGATTTTCATACCGTACTTTCAGATGCACAGAGCCATTGCACAGATTTGCACATATCACAGCCAATTGGCACAGATGCATATTGACTTCCGTGATGAAGAAGGGCAGCTTTAAGACTCCTTTTAGAAAATTCTATTAGTAGCCTACAATCTTTTTTATGATACGTGATTTTAAATTGGCCCATCAGTCCTGGAACGTCAGCACAATAAACCAGGTCATCTTCTTCCTCAAAGAATTTTACGAATTCTTTCTCGCGGTTCCTGTACCAGTAGAAAGAGACACCTTTGGATAATAATTTTTTTCCTTCAACCTGGAACCAAACAATTCAGCTGCTTCCTTCGACAGATCTAGATCACGAGTCATATCATTGAGTTCCGACTGAGTGAATGGTTGAGGTGCATCGCTGCTAGAATGCTGGTACTCGGAATCCGATTCCTGGGTTTCTGCTGTTTCTGAATCCGAGGACGAAAGTGTCAGTTCTTTAAGAGGAATAGGCACTGGAATGTCAGGTCCATGAGGCACCGGGCGTATGTCCAATGGAATGATTTCCGGATACGAAATGTTTTTTCTATTTTTCTATTGTAACCACGGATTTCGCAGGAACAAAAATAACAATCATTACTCTGGTTTGATGGCTCCCTTCATACCATTGGAATTCCAAATTTTAAGGCCTCTTTCTTTCCTCCAAACCAAAGTCCCAAATCATGAAGAAATTGGTAACACACATTATGGGGTGCTCATGATTTGTCTTGATCTCTTAGTTTGACACCAAAATATGCTAAATATAGTTATTGGACGTGATTCGTAATATTTCTTTGTGCACCTTTGAGCATGTATTCGCCGTAGAAATAGCAAAAGTCGTCAGGCAAATTTACACAGCCCCTTGAAGCTATGCTATTCGTGTGTTGAACGCGAATTATTGTAATTGAAAATTACAAGAAAACGTGATGTGATGGAATTTTTTCACTATTTTTTTCTGAAATCAGCACATCAAAATACATAAGAATCAGTTTTTACTTTGCTTGTTTTTTTTTTTCATCGCAGGCCTGTGTTATATGCCTATAGTTTAGTCTTTTCTATTTTAATTACATATAATTCTTCTGTCATTCTCTCCAAACGGAATTTAAAATGAAATTCTTTTTCTAGGTTTTTTAAATTAATACATGGTACAAAATTAGTAAGTAGTACCTTACGTAATTCAACTTTCATCAAAATGAACAACAAAAATCTACACATGAAATACACTGATTTCCTTGAACGACCTTCCTATTACGTTGTTCTACGTGCTCGCTGGATAGTTTTTCGTAAGTAAAAACAATTCCTGTGTTCTGAGTTCTTCATTGTTTTTTGGAAACTAATCTTTACCGATTGAGGAAAGATGAAAATGGAGTAGAGCTTTGCATGACTAACCCTTTTTTCAACAAATCTGTACGAGTACACCCATCGATTTGTTTATAATTTTTCTGCTCCACATCCATAACCTACCTCGCTGATAGCACTTGCGCAAAATTAAAGGACCTTTCTAGCGTGCGTTGAGAAAGTCGTAAACGATAAATCAGCCGTTCGCTTTTATTACAAAACTTTCGAAAAATAAACGACGCCAAGCTGCGGGGAAAACGGTTCCCTTCCTCAGGTATTGCTTTTTCTCGGAGGCTTTAATGACTGCCGAGACTGTTTTCATGGAATGCAGGTGTCGCGGCGCATTTTTCCTCTGGACCATTTCGTGCGTCACGTCTTCCAAAGGATTGATGATTCGATGTAACAACGCGCTCCACGAGTTTAAGGGCACGAAATTTCCTCGCCTGCATCGCAATAAAACATTTTTTCCTTCGAGCAACACTCGCTCCCTCTTTTGATGAATGGTTCTCTTAAAAAATGATTTTCAATATGATGAAATTGAAATACACCTCTCGCTGTGATCAAGTTGATCTGATCGGACTTCGTGAAATGCAATCCTGCCGAGCGAACTTAACTATATTTTACACAAGAAAAACTGTTTTTTGACAACTGGTAATGCATAATATGGACACGTTTAAGCATGTAATGTGTCGTACAAAAAAATATTAACACGATAACGAATTAAAAAATCTGATTGATGTAGCCAGCACATGACTTTCTCCATATATAAGATGCTAATATTTATCTACGACTGTATTTTCGAACTCCATATTCAATTTAAACTTGGAAGATAAGTGATTAATTTATATCATATTATCTTTTACGTCACAAACATTATAAATAATGTTTTAGGGACATGATCGATGAAAAACGATGGAATTGGCCTTTCGCCCATAGAGCCCAGAGCGCCCACAAAGTACATAATCAGCAACTTCCGGTTTATCAGTATTTCATGAATAACTCCTAAACAATCAGTTATAAAAATATGTTTTATACAAAAATTATAGTAAATTAGAATTTAAAAAACTTTTATAAATAATAGTATTTACCTTAATATCATATTTATGGAGATATTTTCAAAACCGGAAATTTGCTTCGAAGAATAAATCTCAACTTTTGGCGTATTGATTTACTCCAAAAATTAATCAACTCTAACGACTCCAACTAAAATGCTATATATGAAATTTGGTGTTGATAAGACAAAGAGTTTTCATGTTAGAGCGCCCACAAAGTACATAATCAGCTACTTCCGGTTTATCAGTATTTCACGAATAACTCATAATCAACCGGTGATGGTGAAAACGTGTTCTAGGGACCCCAAAACATGTATTTCCGTTGAAATCTCGAAGTCTATTTTTTTCATGAAAACAATACTTCCTCTTTACTACGTATAAGGAGAAAGTAAATGTAAATAATATCGAAATTAACACGATAAAAATATTAACACGATCCATAGTTGTGGGTAGAGAGATTCTCTATCTACAGTATCGTATTTATCGTGTAGATGGGATAAATATGTTCTATCTAAGTCGGTGAAAGAAAAGGACTATCTCTAATCAATATGACAATGTAAGGCCGCTGATGGTTGAAATATAGAATAAAAGGAGCACCATAAACCATAAAATAACAACAACAATAACAATGTTCTTTGACGGTTTTTGATGCCTCGTTTATTCTCTAAGCAATGTCTTCAACAAATTTTCCAGTGAACGATTCCATAGTATGATATCTCGATGTCTACTCGTCTTCCACACTATGGATATTTCCAGTTTACTTTATGCAACGAAAGCAACTTTCTTGAAATGATAAATACATATATGCTCTTCCATTCGATAGGTTCGTGTGCAATATTCCTCGTTCAGTGACATTTATTATTTTTCGGTAACTTTCCCCATGCTTTCTATCATCTAGTATCTTTTGCCTCTGGCTCCCCCTCTGTATTTCCCTTTCAATCCAATCTCCTAATTGTAATAAACTGTTATGAAGAGTAAATACTCTTAGGATAGTCATTGGCTAAGTTAAACGAAAAAATAACACTTATGAAGGTTATTTTATGGAACTACTATCACGTTTAAGATGACGGATAAGCCCAATTGTATTCGTATTCCACAAACCCTGGGGAATATCTTAATTAGAGTTGTGTGTCGCGAGCCGCCAGTGGCGTAGGGCAGGGGTGTAGTAACACCTACACTACCTACTTAATCTGTTCTATTTGCCTGTATTACTGATCTTCTGAGATACGCCCAATACATATTTGAGTAGCCATGCTATCATCCTAGTATTCTTAAGCCCTAATAATAATAGAATGTACGTTTCAATAACCATACTATCACCATAAAGGTTAGGAGAATACGAAGGTAATAAAATGCTCCTGAAATGCGTATTGGATGTTTATTAGAAGGTTAGTAATCCAGGACTTTCCGTTCTTTCCGAAAATCGGCAGCAACAACGTCAGGTGACAAAGACGGCTTTTAGAGTTTTTTTAAAAACTTCTTAGAGATCTTTATCCACGAAATTAATAAATTATTATCATAATCATACATGAGACAAGATTGCGTTGAATTCGGCCTGTCAAATTTATTATTCCGTTTACCATATGAGAGCGAAATTTTTAATACGACTCTGATACTGAGACACGTCAGTCAAAGATATAATCTGATAGGGAGACAAGTCAGTCAGTAAATATGAGTTTATTCCGGCTGGCGATTCTCGTTAACGAAGACCCTTCCTTACCGTAGGTGTAAGTTTTCGATTCCATTTGCGATTCGTACTTAAAAGGAGTACCACGCCTGTTTCTTCATCTTTAATCTCACCCAGGTGTGCCTCCAGACGAGGCTTCCTTTCATCAATCTTTTCCCATCGCTCCTTGCGAAACCGCGGAAAGCGCAACCGGTTCCTCCTCTGCCCAAATCTCGCCAAGAGAGGAATTGCGCAAGGAAAGCAATCATCCCGCCCAAATGCAGTCGTTTCGACTCGTAATTTTCGTTGGAGGAGATGGAATACGCCGCCTTTTCAGGGCGAGAGACCGTCATCGGGACCGGGACTTCATTCCGAGCATCCCCGAGACCTGGAAATGTTCGTTGCGGGTAAGGAATTTTCGTAGGCGCAGATTCGGAAAGCATTTCGTTCGGATGATATCGAGGCGTGAACTTAAAACGCGCGATTCGCAGAAAAGTCGGAAAGCCGTGCTAGGTTCAGAGTCAATATTGTGCATGTCTTCAAAATGAATTAAATGTAATTGACAATTTACTGACTTAATTTTGAATTAGAGTAGAGTACCCCGGTTTTGCGGGATGTGTACACAGACTACAGGAGAATGCTTACATTCCATTAAAGATCCTTTAAATCAATTCTGATTTATGGTTGTTTTGAATTCTCATGGTAATTAGTAGTAGTCTTCAAATTAAAACCTAGAAGGATTCAGCAACCGTTTCTAAAGATTGCCCTTTCCTAATACCGCAATCTTCATCACGATTGCGTCAATATTTTACTTCTATTGGTTTTTCTTGTATAGTAATGAAAATGTTTCATTTTTTATTTTAACTCTCCCCATATCTTGCGTTATCACTTACATCTAAAAATCTGAAAAACACCCGTCGATATGTGACCGCTTGAAGTATCGTAATTGTTGAAGCCACTAATAGATACGAAAACTTGTAATTAACGTCGCATATTCTTCGCAGAAACAGAGTATTTAAAACCATATGATAATTAATGCTCATTACTGGGTAGTAGAAGTTAGCAGGGGGGTTTCGTAATTCATTCTACGTCTTCCGTACAGTATACCTTGTCTTCTTTAACATAATAACTTTGATCTAGCCTGAAATACCCGAAGGATTTCAAACGTGCGGCATTTTAGTAGAGCTGTTCAGTATAGCATTTCGTCTCTCTGAATGCCCTGAGTCCCTCTGAGACATCTTACAGGTGAAGTGTAGAGGTTGAATTGAAAGCGGCACTTGAGAATAAAATTCCTTCGCGTTTGTCAAAATGAATCCCAATTAAATAAATAAAAAACATGATGAATAAATGCAGACTTTTGTTTGAATTTGATATTCAGACGACGAAATAAATTCCATCATTCACCAATCAGTCTGCAACTAGATTTTGCTCTCCGAAAGGTTTCATTTAATGCTTTCAAGACACTCGTTCATACTCCATGCGATGAGACTTCAAGTATTAAGACTTATAGAAGAATATCATTCTTTAATTTAAAACAAATATTTTAATCGAAATTCTAAAGAAATAATGAACGAATGGATTATGTAAGAGTTGTGGAACCTCTATCACATATTAATCTCGATAAATGGAATGAGAGTTTTAAACGCAATTAACATCTTCGTTCCTACTATTCTCGAAACGAAGCCGAGTTTTTTAAGTGTTGCTCTCCATAAATAACGGATGTGGGTACTTCTTGATAAATTATCCGTGAGAGTTCTTCCAAGATATTTAACCGATTCTAGAATTAACACTTTTACACCACGAATTGAATTGATTATCTGTAAAAGATTTCTTTAGCATAACTTAAATACTAAACACTTTTTTTACATTTAGCACCTTAACCTGGTTAGAACTAATGCCATCAAGTATATTACTCGTTGGTCTCTTTCGGAGAGAAATTTCTTAACCCAATTCATTACTTTTGCTTTGATACACGTTACTTCTAATTTTAACAATAATTTATGATGAGGGGCTACGGAAAATAAAAAAATATGGAACCATAACAACCTTTGCAATACGACTATCTGTACTAGGATATGGAGCAAGTGTATGAATCAACTTTACAAATAATTACACCCAATGATACATATCCTCAGAAATGTTTGATTAAATACATCGTATTCCGAAGTTAACGTTTACAAGCATCAATTTAATTTTAGTCCTCACCGCATATCTAGCGAACGAATAAGTTACAGTAAAAGGGCTATTAGAAAATAATGAGCCAAGCAGAAAAAATCAACGCTATTTTCGATCAAATCTAACAAATCCTAAAAATGTATTCTTCTGATTCTACGGATATATTAACATAAAAAAACAAGGTTTGTGTGCAATTTCAATAATCATGTCGCATTTAAATCATTAGAACCGTCTCAGATTTTATTCACCCTTCAAACGACAAAATTAGCAATGGAAAAGAGAAAAGATATCACACATAGCAATGAAAACGAAAACATCGAGTATTAATTTTCATACCGAACATTTTACCGGGATCCGTTTGTCATTCTCCGTTTCTATCGGTGACTAACAATTGAGATCGGAATCATTAGCGGTGAACGAGGATAAATATTTCATAATCAATCGCTGCTGGATTTTACTGCGCTAGTTTGACGGATATTTGCATATTATGGATACGATTTTTGAAACCACGGGCTTTGCGTACATACCTCGCCACGGGGAATGAATTCTGCCTTTTTTTCTAGCCGAATCACCATTGGCGACTCCACGTTATTATACAATTTGCAGGAATGGAAAACAAATAATTTGAGCAAATGAGATTTCGGAAGTAATTGGCTGTAGCGATAACAATGAAAATTTGTTGTGCGAACCTGTAATTAACGATAAATGGAGAGGAAAGGTTTGTCAAAACGGCAAAGTTAAATCAATAATTAAATCTTCGAATGGAATTCAGCAGTCGCCTATTGAGAAATTTGCATTTGAAAGGGAAATTCACTGCGTTAAAGGAAAAAGTTAAAAAGTCGAAATGACTTTAAATGGGATTCCGTAAAACTGTTTTTGTTTCACATCATTTAATTGTACCTAAAAGGCTATTCCATATATTAATATACATAGATGACATCTTTATTCCATTTTATTCATACAGTGGACATAATTGTTTATTAGTTATAGCGTACTTGAAATATTTTTAATAAAATAAAAATTTTTCTCTTTGACATTGAAATAAAAGTTAAGACTTTGGTAGTAGCTGCAACATTATCGAGCGAAGTACCATGTATCAAGGCAATTAAACTGAAAATAGACATAATTATTTGTGCTTGCAAAGCTTTAGCTCAATGAAAACTATATTTACTTTTAAAATTTCGACATTTTTGAAAAAATCGGCGAGCTTTTCTGCTTGCATGGATCATTTAGAACGGTCATAAAGTTTGATAGAGAATTTATCAATCAGTATAAATATATTCAAGATGGTTACACGTATTTTTTACGAAATTATTTGATACTTAGATACATAAAAAAATAGTTAATGTATGTAATAGTAAGTTATATTATGATGGTGGGGAATTTACCTACATACCCTTCATATGGTTTAACATGATATTCATGGCGATTGATAGAATAATTTTGTTGGTTTAGTTTCAAAGAGCAGTTCTATCGATCGCCATAAAGATTACGACACACTATATTTCCTTTAGGGGTTTAGGGTGAACAGGCAAATCTCCCACGATGGAAATATAACTTATTTATATAATTAAGTATTAAATAATTTCGTAAACAATATGTATACATGAGTATATACGCTATCTTCTTTCTAAACGTCTTCTACAGTATTTTGTTACCGTCCCTCTCTCTTACTCATCTCTGCTGATCTCTTTTGTATCACTTAGGGAATACTTTTGCGTGCTAACAACAATTTCATTGTGCTTTTGTATTCTTATACTACACGATTAGTAAGGTGTAGGAATATTGCGAAGTATCCGGAAGTATTTACTGATAATCACTTATATAAATATTTGATCAATATTCCATAACATTATTTAGGTTTTCATATCGTGTAAGGCTGCATTCCTATTCGGGGTAAAGGACTCCTTGGGAGGATTCGGAATTCTGTTCACGTCACCATTCACCACGAAGAAAGAAAAAACTGGCCGACAAAGGCCCATATCCTGTATAGCAAGCGGAATGCTTAAAAAGCCACTCTCAGCTACTGTCAAAACTTTCCTTTCCACGTGCTTTCGATGGAACTGAGGGAAAAATACCACCCACACTGCGATCGGCATGAGTTGGCCCCCGTATTTTTATCATAGACCCATGTTACGGATCACGAACGGATAAGCAGTAGGGGATTTAATTCGATCGGTGTAACTAGTTCTATGGGAGGCAATGACGATGCTGATGCAGTCTCAATAACATTTTTACTTTCTCCATATACGAAGTATAGAGAAAGTATTGTTTTCATGAAAAAATTCGACTTCGAGATTTCAACGGAAATACATGTTTTGGGGTCCCTAGAACACGATTTGACCATTTTCGGAATGATGTCTGTGTGTATGTGTGTGTGTGTGTGTGTGTGTGTGTGTGTGTGTGTGTGTGTGTGTGTGTATGTGTGTGTGTGACAGTGGGCGCTCTAACGTGAAAACTGTTAGTCGTATCAATACCAAAATACATATATAGCACTGTGATGTGTGCTGTCATAGTTGATTAGTTTTTCAAGTAAATCGGTAAACCGGAAGTCGAGCTTCATTCATCAAAGCTCATTTCCGGTTTTCAAAATATCTCCATAAATATGATATATAGGTGTATTGTATACCCAATAAAAATTTTAGATAAAGTGTTTTACTATAAGTTTTGTATTTAAAATATTTTTGTATCACCAGTTGATTAGGAGTTATTCGTGAAATACTGATAAAACGGAAGTAGCTGATTATGTACTTTGTGGGCGCTCTAACATGAAAACGGTTTGTTGGATCAACACCAAATTTCATGTATAGTATTTTGGTTTGTATTGTTAGAGTTGATTAGATTTTGAAGTAAATCGGTTGACCGGAAGTCGAGCTTCATTCTTCAAAGCCCATTTCCGGTTTTCAAAATATCTCCATAAATATGATATTTAGGTATATACTATTATTTATACAAGTTCTAGAAAATGTAATTTACTATGACTTTTGTATGAAACATATTTTTGTATCACTAATTGTGTAGGAGTTATTTGTGAAATACTGATAAACCGGAAGTTGCTGATTATGTACGTTGTGGGCGCTCTGGGCCCTGGGGCAAAATGCTACTTCATCGTTTTTCATCGTAAATGTCCCGAAAAACATTATTTATAATGTTTGAGACGTAAAAGGTAATAATATATAAATTAATTACTCATCTTCAAAGTTTAGATGGAATATTGAGTTCGAAATTACTGTCGTAAATAAATATTTACATCTTATATATGGAGAAAGTCATGTGCTGGCCACATCAGATTTTTTTTTAATTGTAAATAGATGTCCATTGCTTTTTATGTATATGCAGAGGAAATGGTGAATGAAGCTTGGGAAGAAGTAGATTCGGGAGTGAAAGTTGGTGGAGTAGTGAAGTCTGTAAGGTAAACTGACGATAAAGCTATTGTGTGTGATTCCGAAAAGGGTTAATAAATTTCAATAAATGGGAATGGTCTGTATTGAAAGAGAGGTAAGACAAGGGGGAATCACTTTACGAAAAAGCAAGGGAGTTTTGAATGAAAATTGATGAGAGTAAAACTAAATTAACGAGGTTCACCAAGGAAACTAAGTTAACAATAAGTGTGGATGGAGAAAAACGGTTAGGCGTTGGATACATTTTCTTGCTAGTGGTTTACAGGCATATTTGATGCACATGAACTTACCGAAAGGTAGAACATTCATGTATGTAGATCTCCAGCACAGTCACGGGTATACAAATGACGTAATCGATATGTTTCGTGATTCATATTAGAATTCACCATGAAAAGAATGATTCTTTTCTTAATGAAGAGAAAAATATGATTATAAATTTTGATAGTTTCCAATACCTTTTCTGGGATTTGCCAATAAAATTATTTGAAAGTTAACCTGATAATTTGGGGAAACGTTTGGGTTGCTAGTTTCAGGGATATATTATTGCTTCTGTATATAGTAATCCTGCTGCGTTGCTCCCTGAGACTTTTTTGTAATAATTATTTCGTAAATGCTTCAATCAACAACTTTTCTTTCACATTTATTCACTTATTGCAATTGATCGAATCTCGTGTCTGCCCCATCTCTAAGTTTTACGTACTTAACTCTACTTACAAGAATACGGAATATGGTGAAGACAAAACCTGATCTTGGACCGCGGATTAAGAATTTTGTGATTTGATAAATCAGATCAAATTGAACTGAGAGGTCGATAGTCTTAAAAAGTCTTGGGGATGCTTCCATTTCTTCATTTTCAAATTATAAATTCTATGACTACAATATAATCCAATATTTATTTATTTGTTTATTTATTTGTACTTGACTTAAGGAAATACATTGTAATAACTATGTAATAACTTGGAGAGCTGCTGGGGTAGGGGAAGAGGGGGCGACTGCGCCTCACCTACCCCAGCATATAAATAAAATACAAGTCAAGTCAATATAATTTAAAGTATAAGCAACTTTATCCTTTTGAGCTAGGTTTGGCTCGTCATGAATTCAATAGTACATAGATACAGATGGAAGAGATTACTATACAACCATAAGAAAAAATTAATAAATCACTATTTTCTCATGTATTGATTCTTAAAAAATATTATTTTAACGAAAAGCAATAAAGTACATAATATTTTATATTTGTACCTAGATAGAAGTTGGAAAATAATCATAAAAGAAATCAATCGACGAAGCCGTTACTTTGAGGAATTCCATCCTAGATGAGGAGGGAAATAACTTAGCAAAAACATATGTATATATCCTGTGGAATTTTGCTAAGTTATTTCCCTCCTCACCTATCATAAAAGAAATTAAATTAGGCAAAAAGAAATTTTACAAGCTTTTAAAGACATTACCACAAAATACAAGGCAGGTTTACGTATGTAAAACAACGATTTATGGATTACTAGCATTCATATCCATATTTATTGATGAACAAACACATGAGTGATAAAAATACCTGCTGATCAATGGAAGCTGATATAGTGGAGAATTCTCAAATAACCAGGGCATTAGGGCGTTCCGAAAATGTTCATCGGGACACCGGGTGTAATGCTCAAAATCCGGGACGTCTGTACACCCGAATCATATCAAGCATTCGGCAAATTATTAAAAATGCTCGCAAGTACGTACAATACAAGGGGGCGTGTGTTGTGACGGTCAGCTGTAATCCAAACTTCCCGGACCTTCCCACACACTCCACAGGGGGGCGAGGGAACGAAAAACCCACCCACGCAGCATCGAGACTTTGTCACCGCGTTTTTTATCCCCTACTCATGCGAAAGAGGGAGAAAAGGCGGGATAATGTCTTGGCGCTCGACTCTCTCAAAGGGATGCTCGGATCGTTGCCATGTGCCCGCGCCGGCGTCGCTTCGTCTGCTCTCCGAGATCGTACGAAGCTGCTCTGGCGGTCGCCCTTCAGTCGCTTGGCGAGAACCGTCAAGGCAAGTTGCGCGAGAGATCAGATGCGTATCGTTCGGTGATACAGCGCCTTCGTGCCGACAACTCGTCTTCCGCGTGCTCCACTAGTGAATTCGTGCTGTGACCAACAGATCCGGAGTTTTCCCAACCAGTCAGACGCAAAAGCAATTGGTAATTGCTACGGGAGTCGTAATACCGTGTCTGCTCGGAGAAAATAACGCGTGTGACCAGAGGTTGTGCGCCTTCAAGTTGGGATACGCTCTTCGTGGTGCCTCTCAGGGCGGGTCTTCAATATACGAGTTTTCTGGAAGTTGTCCCCCGTAAAGTTTACGAGTGCTTTTCGTTTATCGGCAGGGAAAGTTCCCATTGGCCCACGAAGCCTCCGGCGACCTTTTTTTCCGGGAGATTTTTTCTGGGAAATTTTCCGGGAGCGAAAGTGCGATATTAGATTTTTTTATGTAATAGACCGACCCGAAACTTGGTCGCTTTGTTCCCGCGGTCTTTGTGGTGGCGGTTCTTTCATCGCCCGGAAAAGTTTTGTTCCGTCATCGGGTCATCCGAGGAGGTCGGTGACTCACCCGCCTCTCTTTCCAGCATCTGCGAAGTTGGGTGATTGTTCTCGGGGAGTCCGAGTGGTCCCTTTTGTTTCCGAGTGTTGTACGAGAGCGGGGGAGGGTGCCGAAGTCGCGGAGATCTGCGGGAGTTCAAGCCGCCGCGGGCCCCGACTCGACGGCGCTGCGAGAGCGTTGTTTGGATCGGCTCGGGAAGTTCTCCGGGGAGCGGGTTTTAAAGACCGCGCGATCCCCCATCGCCTGCGGTGATATAACCGGTGTTCCGCCGACGATCCAGCTGGGAGAGCGGGTAACCTTAAAAACCGAGCGGCGGAGGGGAGAGAAGAGCGTTTGAAGAAGGGCAGTCGTGGTGGAGGAGGAAGAAAACTTTCCTCGTGAGGAAACGGGAGAGCAACAAAGTTTCTTTTCATCTTCAAACTCCGCGCGAGGTCGCTTTTTTCGCTAGCGAGGAGGGATCTCCCAGCATCAATTGTTTACCATCGCCCAGCTTCCAGTTATTAAGAGGAATAGGTCTAAGACGCTCTCGATCGGGGACAAAAGAGAAGTCGAGCGGCGGAGAGGAAGTCAGTTGAGAGGTGAGTCTTTTCAGAAGTTTTCTGGAATGTTTGGCTTCTATCGATTTAATGTTTAATACCAGCCGAGTCGACCTTACCAGTTTGGTGATCACTTCCGTGTGGTTTTTGTTCTTCCATATACCATCATCTATTTGCAAGGAAGCTGTTCCATTATTGGCTATCGAATTTCTCGACTACTCTACTTTACGCTAACGCATCCTATTAATTTCGTTTTAGTTTATTTATTAGCCTCCAATAAAAGATGAGGAATTCTAAGGAAGTAATGCTATGGAAACGTGGATTTAGTTAGTGGTTTGAAACACCTAATAATATCCTATGGCTAACTCTATCTCAGGCGTTTAGTAACATGAAGTTTCCTTGGCTTGATCGAGAACCTTTACACGCGTAAAATGCGAATTTATAATGAATGAATTCTAGCCCTCTCTTCCGAAAGATCATTTCTCTACTATTTGACCATCTACTTCCGTGCAATCTCTATTCTTTTGCTTTCGCGTTCTTCCCGTTTCTCGCGCGAGTATGAAGCACGACGAGGCGGAGGATCCCCGCATGCCTCCCCCTCTCCTATCCGGGAGATGCGGGTTCAAAACACAGAGAATGGATACGGAATTCTTACCCCAACAATGCCGCCGGAGTCTGTTTCACGACCTGCATGCCGCGGGTCATTGGAGTTTCTACCCAGAGCGTTTCTTCAGCGATTTAAGCGCCGTAAAAGCTGATCGAAGCCATATAAACTCAGGCTTCGCAGAGTGGAAGTTCATTTTCACGTTAAAATTATTTTTATTTCCGCAAAGGAAAATAAAAACTAAAGCAGAGTACGCAATTAGCTTGTGGTAATGTCCTGGTGTTATAGTTTTTATTTTGCTTAGTGGAAAAAATAGTTCTTTCGCTGACCGAATCCAATGAATAATGGAGGGCTTCTTATAGTTTTATTAGTGTATAATGTTTTTCAAAACAAATTAAAAGGAAATGATAATTGTAAGATGTGTGATTATTCATCATCCTGCAATACAGCGATTTTCTGAAAACTAGTTCACGGTTTGTGTTTATTTACTGTGGTTCAAAGCACATCCGTCCCTCGCCACTTGGCGCTTCGACTTTTGCGGCTTCACTCAATCGCGGCAAAAAATATATATATTCATTAAAAATCAGTGATATTTGCTAAGTTTAATGTCTTATTTTCTCTTATTTTGTCTAATATATAGCGTAACAGGAGTGTTATGGTGACTTAAGGGTGTTATTTCATGTCTAGAGGTTCTAATTATTTTAAAAAACATATTTAGGTCGTATATATATATTTTATTATTTTTTCATTATAAATTTTAACTACGAATGTATTCGATTTGTAAATAAATAATCCTAATTTGTGGAAATTCACCTATCGTGGTATAGTCTGGAACTGATTAAACGCGATAAACGATGACTGACTTTCTATATTATATTTTCCTTTCGTTTTAATCCTAATTGAATTCATCCTGAAGCAGCACTATTTCAAATTGCCCCCCCCCCCAATCCACCTTATAATAAAAATCAGGAAGAGAGAGAATGGCGTGAATTGTATACTGTGAGTCGCAATTCAGACAATGAACCGTTAAAATTTAGGGGTTAGCCTAACCCGAGCGAGGTATTGCATCAACGGCCGGCACTTCCGTCTACAAACAGCGATTCAATCACAAGAGAGGGAAACCGTAATCTCTCCTCTAACGCTTTACTGGTTATCACGTATTTGAGCGACACGTAATGCAAATACTTTTGAGATGCCTTTTCATGGCCTCTAATTTACGAATAAAGGAATGAGTGGTCATTTTTGATCGATTAAAAGGCTTAAACTGGTACATTATGCGTCGGATAGTTCACGTGTTGTCTTGTTTACGTTGCCATTCATTTCGTCGACTGTCGAATCGTGTCGTCACTTCCGTTATTCGCACGGCGTTAGTGTCGCTTCGCGCCTCGTTGAAAATGTAGAACACAATGGGCTCTCGTGCGACAAGTAATTGTTTAAGAGGAAAACGTTTGGCCTGCGTTCATGCCGTAAGCAATGAAAGTATGCATTAATTGAAGTAAAACGTGATTAAATTACCAATAGTTATACATAAGTACGTACATATTATCTTACTCAATGATATCATATGACCCGAAGCAAAGTTTTTTGCACTTGTGTAATTCTCTCCGAGATGCGAATACATTTAACTTTAGAAAGCAACAAGTGTACGATAGCATTTAGCAATCTTCGGCAATAATTCCTTGTGATAGAGAGTGATAATGAAGCTGTCGTATTTGAGGACAAGTAATCCGTTTTTTTCAGCTCTGCATGTTTATATTCACATGTGTCATTTTTCAGGACGTATTTCTACGTAAAGCGTAAACGGATCGTGTCCCCCCTTGTTCTGCATTATAATGGTACGTACTAAGAAGATATGGGGATAAGCTGTGAATAAAAAAGTCTCTTTGTCTCTTGAAAAATTTTAAATTATTATAGACTTTTAATTATACGTAGCTTAGAAGGACCAGAGTTCCACAGTAAAAGGAAACGTTCTAAAATGAGATAAGTTCCGTCCTGCTTGACGGGGAATATTCTAGTTATTTACAGAAAAAGGAAAATCCGTCCGTCCGTCCCCCTATTTATCTCAAAATCAGAAACTGTTTCTCGTAGAGCAATGGGATAATCTGCTTTACATTTTTTTTTAGTCGAAAGCCTCACGAAAACTATTCTCGTCTGTGGGAAGGCTCGGGCTTGAACCCAGGACTCGATAATACGTTTCCATATGAAATGAACCTTAAGTTCATAATTGTGCCTTGCATTAAATAAAGATTATTTTAAAGACTTGTATTTCAGATTCAAACTGTTGAATTAAGATTTTCTGCGCAGCAGATAGTCATGAAACGTAAACGGGTATTGAATTTCTTACTTTCCTTTAGCAACGTTACGCAAAGGAGAATACTCTTAAACACCTTAGAAATAATCTGTTATTCAACTCGAAAATAATAAATAGGACTAGAATTGCGTCTTTTGTGATTAGGGTTCATATCATCAGTCTCTAAGAAGAAGGTAGTTTAGAGTGTTCCCATATCAGATGTTTCCGTTAATTTAATTTTGTACATCAGTGATCGATTCCCTTATAAAATGCGTTTCCCTGAAAGCGACATGGCGTCGCGCGATTCTTATCGGGAACGCCCCGCACTTGAGCCGTGGGAATATTTGACATTCCTTTAGTCAAACACTGCAGGATGATGGAAAAGTCTTTCTCGATCAACAGACGCTATGTCATCTGATGCCCGTTTTCAGATCTGTTTATCTCTGATAAAACTCCGCGTCGAAGTTACGTATCAGAGAACTAAGACCCCATCAGGATGTGGTAGAAGTCTTCCCTGATCTATTGGGGGAATGAATGAAAAGAGAGATTGTCTCGATTGTTTAACATGACTTTCTTTTTGCCTCTAACATACGAAAGGGGATCTTTGAGTGACATTTGTATTGATCCTGATTTCATTATAAGAAGGATATTTTTCTTGTATTTTGTATGTATGTACCCAGCACCAGTTTGAGATAAAAAATAATTAGAGGTATAAAATTCTTTAATAAATACGTAAATAAATAAAAATTACATCGGTGCCCATAAGGATCTTACTTGGTGTACTACGTTACTTGAGCTGCGGACTTAAATAGGCCATTTTAGATTAAGTATATACTCGTTTATATTTACTCTTTTTGGTATTAAAATTTGCTTTCATATTTATATCCATGCAATTAATTATAGAAAAAATCATAATACCGTAGCGAAATCTCTGATCTTAGGAGGCCATGCTAAGATAAATTTATTTTATTTTTGGTTCCTTGTCGCTTTTCTTCACTCTGATTCTTCCATGACACTTCATTGTAACCTCCTTCGTTTCCTACCTGATGTACAGAATAAAAAACGCTCTGCTTTGCAATGGATTTTGGATGAATAATTACGTAAATTTCCTTCCTGGTTTAAATTCAGGGCGCTCTCATTGCGCCAATTTACGCTGTTCAGAAAAATCGACCAATCAACTCGTCATTCGAGTTGTGTAAGCTATAGCAGATTAATTAATTATTCCATCGGATAAATGAAATAGTGATGGTGATCTCTATTACACCATCGTTTCCGAAACAACATCAACGGAATACTTATAGAAGAAATTTTTCAGCATAGGGAAGAGTAGCAAAAAGCCATGGTTTCTTCAAAAGGACGGGTCAGGTAGGTTTTTAATTGAAAATACGGTTTCTTTTTATAAATACGTAAGAAGTTTTTAATCGAGTCAACTGAAAAATGTCTTTACGAAAATGTCCACGAACATAAATACGTCCAAAGTTGTATGCTAGAATTATTTAAGAGATGTTTCCACGTAAACTCACGACAAATTATTATTATCTCTAAAAAAATACGTTCACAACACATATAAGGAAACCTTTTTTAATGAGATGCTCTTCTGAACAATAAATAATGATAATAGGAATATTTTATTGATCGTAAACAGGTGAAAAAGATCAATTACATGCGATAGAATTAATGAAAATGAATAAATTAAAATAAACAAATAAAAATAAATACAAATGAAAACAAAAAAATATGTAAAGAATTATATTTAAATGATGCCAACAGAGAATTTGAAATATTTGTCCAAATTATAAGCTAATTTTTTTCCTACATTTTGAAAATCCTTTTATCTTTAGCCTTATTACTTCATCAACTCCGTAAACAGGGTAATATAAACTCAACATGCGTTCAAATGTTTGTTGAAGCAATATTTGCTTTCTTTTCTTCATCTTTAGGGGCGTAATTCATTCATAACTCTCCGAAGAAATATTAAATATCCCCGGAAGTGCCTTGAGTGGCCTTAACATGCCATCAAGCAACGCACGATTACATGCTCCTAAACCAACCTTGCGACTCTATTTAATCTGCGAGGACAAGAATTAAATCGGACTTTACGCTTGCTAGATGCAGCGGATGACACACCATCAAATCCGAAATTGCGGTGGCTATTATTTAGCCGCGGCACGTGTTCCATCAAGTAAACGTGACGCACTGGACAAACGGCTTATAATACGATATAACCCCACCGGAAGGTGGACCTCGCGCTTAATGTTGTTGACAGTAAGGCCTACAATTCATCCTCCTGCTGTACCTTTCTCGCCGTTCAAGAAAAACGAATTCCTCTTTATTTCGTTTGGGATGCATACATCTTCATATATTAAAGCTCAAAAAACGTTGCTAATTAATGGATTCATTTCCATAAGCTTTCATTTCCGTCGTAAGTCCCCGCAGAAAGGTATGCTTATTGTTACATGAGGAATCAAGTAACTCGTTATTCATCGCGATGATGAAGTTACCAAATCCGTTGTACGTTTATATTACGCAAATGCTATCCAATAGCCGCAAATAATTAATGATACAATTGTCTTGATAAAGCAAATATGGGCTGAGTCTGAATAATTGCAGAGTATACCTAAGAAATACTTCTATAAACATATATTGTAATACTAGAAATTACTTGTAATTATTTCTGTGATGCTTGCTGATACAGACATTGAGAATAGTGACATTAATAATTTACTAAATCAAGAAAATTAAGATTTAAATTAATTTTTCATCAAATTTTGAGTACCTAAACCCGTTAACCGAAAAAATTTAAGTTTATAGTTTTCGAATGCATTCTTGTGTTGACGTAGTGTTTTACTTAGATTTTAGATTTACATATATACTCCATAATAAGCTAGTGGCCTAGTAAAATCATCATTCCTACCTATGTAATATTTTCTATTAGTTTCTCTGTTATACTGCTGAAAGAATGAATAAAATTAGTTATCTATTTCTGTGATTACTTCATTGTAACGTTCTGTCGATGCTTCTCGGAAATCGCGTTCGTTATTTGCTTGAACTAAACTTTCAATTACTTAGTTTGAATGTTCTGAACAGAGTGTTACAATTACTAGGAACACCTTTCGTAGATGTTGAGCAAAAAGTAACTATTGAAGAAGATGAATTTCATTACTCACCAACACTCATACTATAAGTATGTTTCCACATTATTGAAGCCATGATCTTCATAGGCGTGTACTTTTTTCTTTAAAATTTATATGAGCAAGGGTGCCCTTATAAAAGACGCTTTACTATTACAGTGATACTTCTATGGAACGTTTTTTAACCGGACCGAAGGAATTCAACCGTAGATGCGGTAAAAGGTAAGATGCGGAAAACAAGGGATGTACTTGCTGTATTTGGGGCCTCAAAATTTCAACATAAGAGCCATGAAATCGTAAGAAATGAGAACGTTGGATCGGGATTTATTTATTCATTAGAATTTCCGCAACGGTTAGACATTTGTCTGGTAGCAGCGTAATTATGACATTGCATTATATTACATTATTAAGTTTGCAATTACATTTATATCGCAGTTAAAATTAATGTATAAAATTTTAGCTACACACGGCTATGATAATATTCAATAAAAAACAAACAAACAAAAATAAACAGTCATTAATGCTAGATTTTTCAGGGTTCCTGTATTTCTCTGTAATATGAACAAGCAGTGACTTAGGTAGATGCATGTATAATATTCTCTATCCCGTACCGAAAGATGAATGAATTACATTCCATACGGCAGCAGAAACATACTTATAGGACTTGTGACTTCATGGTTCATACATTCTATCAAGTAACTCTTCGAGATTTTCTTTCGAATCAGCCCCACAGGTGAGCAGAGAGAGACTACAACTTACTCCAGAAATAGACTCACCGAGTCCCGCTGACCTCAATACTTTTACATGGAAACAATCCCCTACCACGTGTATGGAGGCGTAAATTTCAGAATGCCCTCTTTTAGCAACCCTAGACGGGCACGACCACGACGTTTTAATCCTCTATACCGCTCGAGAATTCTTTTTAAGCCGAGGTGTCGGACAATGAGTAGGGAAGGCCGACCGTCCGAGAATGGAAACAATGGTCCAGAAAGCTCGAGTACCTGCTGGAAGCACCTTTCCAGATAGGCGCAGGAAGGGGCGTGGCGCGGGTCCATTTAAGCATTCGAAGGCCACCGGCCACATAATGCCGGCGGACCCTCCGGCCAAAGAGGGAGACCGTGGGATGCCTTGGGCTCGCCGGACGATGGACTACGGTCGAAAACATGGGGGAACCGCTGGATCTCTCACACAGAGTTGCGCGGAGGATTTTGTGCTTAAGCCCGCTTACGAAGTATTTAGAGGTAAACAAGAATGACGAGAACTCTCGTCTCCTGGATACCATAGGAGATTCCTTCCTAGAACACCATGCGCATTCCGTTCGTAAAATAATGTAACTATTGAATAGCCCCATCACAAATGACGGAATTAAAACTAAATTTTGTTTCGGCTAACTAATAAAATTGCAAACCTATATTATAGAAGGTGATATTATTTGTAAAAATATACTGCTGGATTTCAAATTCCATAGTTTACAAATGGTTTTATTGCCATAAAATGTCGGCTCTTCTTCCCCATACATTTCTTAAGAGCCTATCTTTCTCCATATATTCGTATGAAAGTGTAACAAACAAGTAATTTTTAGGCATTAATTTAGGCATCCCAGAAGAAAGTCTTTTATAAGGATTGCCATCACTTTAACTCAAAGTTGATGTGTTTTTGTATGTATGTTTTATGTATCAAAAGAAATTTTTTATGGAAAATTCTTCAAAGTATATACGTTTTCGTAAATATGGCAATTTGTACCGCACTAAAACGTTATAGTACTGTTCTAGATCCCGAAAAACTTTGATTATGATAGTTGAAAATAGTTTTTAAATTCAATAATACCTATATGATGCTCAAGAAATCAAATAACTAGGTGGTTTCCCCAGGAATATATTTTGCACTACATTTGCCTACATGTAGAAATATAGAGTAATAATAAACTAGTTGCGTTTAATATATTCCAGAGGTAATAAGTAAGTTTTTTATTTTTCATTTAAGAATGAAAACATTCCACCAAGTCGAGGTTGGATATATGTGATTAATACTACCATTTAATCTGATGACTACCACTTCAGTTTTTTGAGTGATACCATCCGCAATAAAGATTTAACACGTGCAATAATTCCAGTGAATCGACAATCGTAGAGGGGAATTTCTTAAAAATTAAGTTTCTCATTGAATATATTGATATTACCTGTGCAATCTCTTCTCGTTGGAGAGACTCTGTACTCTTCTTAATCCCATAAAATCCTTATTCTCTCAAATTGAATTTGAAAAGAACCTTAAAAAGTACAGAAAATACGCCTACGTCTTGAACTGTACATCTGAGCGCTTATGAATATGAATGTGGTCCATGTATAACAACAAATCTGAGACCTCCGTAGATTAACCATTCACCGAAAAATTTTGTTATGCGGAACAACACATTCTCTTTCTGGGGAAACTTGATAAAAGTTTCACTTCGCCATAAAATTTCCCAACAATATTCTTGCTACTCTTTTCAGGTAACTCAAACAAATTTCTGAATAGATCAGCTTACACGTGAGGGTCTCTTGTAGAATCCCTCCGGCCAATAATACTTTTTGGCCTCTTTCCTTCGCAGGTTAGATTTCGTTAGAAGTGCCAGTTTTGTGCCAAGTTCACAATCAGTTTCTCCCATCCCGCACAAGTTCTCTAAACTTACTTTTTTCAATCTTCGTTCGTCACAACCTGACAATCCTCCTTCCTCAGTCCCGCATAAGTTAAGATAACTCACTTTTTGAAATCCTCGTGGCTAACTTTCCGCATGTATTTGGATTTAATCGGATCGAAACAAAACTATCTGCTCAGTATTCAGCCAGAATGCCGGTTTACGACTAGATAACTCAGATACACTAGGTAAGATGAGGAGTGTAGTATATTACGTAAGATGAGGTGTGAGGTGTTTATAAGTGGTGTGGAGAACTTCCAAGCAGGTGCAGCATAATAACTTATCCTTGACAATTTGTTGTTTTCCTTTCCGTGTGATATTTATATGCTATTACCTCAAGTAGGCTACATACCAGGTGATATCAGTTTTAGGGGTGAATGGGATAGATTTCTGCCTAATAGATGGGAGGAAAACATTCATACAGTGCATACATGCAACAAATAGAACAATGTGAGAACAGTTTCTTTATGACACTATCAAAGTAAATTTAGCTATACGAATATAATAAACTTAACTTACAGTATGCATCATCTCTGTTTACAGAATTATTTTAATTCTATTAATGAAAACATTGCAAAAGGGGTAAGTAAATAGATAAACAGAGAAATAGTTTGGTGCATTGTGAGGTCGAAGTTAATTTGTGAGTACCTCTTCTGACTACTTGCGCGATCCTTTGACTAAAAAAAGTTCGAGAAGTTCTACGGACGATTGGCTCCTTGTTTAGATCACTGGATAGTCTCGTGAATTTCTCCGTAACTGGAACACCGAGACGAATGTATTCCACGCCACTCGCTGGAGAGTTTTCACTTGGTCAGCACGCACTGCTCCCAGAGCCTCACTGATGCAAGGTTACGAAGGCAATCGAGACGAAGAAGGAAGAGGATAAAGGGCGAAGAAGAGCAAACTTCTACCCGAGAATGGGCACGACTCTGGTCGATCGCTTTTAAAGACATCCTCGTCGTCCCACCAACAGCATCGACAATTCCCGCCAACGACACAGACGATTCCCGCCAAATAGAAGGCGCGGAGAAATTCCGCGGTAACAAGCGAACGTCGAAGGTTTCTTATTTGCCGTCGATCCTCGATTAGAATCCGTGGGCTGGAATATCGGTAGCCGTCTCGATTGTTTTCCCGCAATGTTTTCGCGAGTGCGTCAGCCGAGCAATTACCTCGATAATTTATGGCGCGGCGATTTTTGCCGGCTGCTTTCCGTGGGAGGGGCATTTTACTGCGAAATGGATGGGAAAATAATTACGGGAAGGACTGACGGTTGGGGCTACGGTTAAATCCAAGGAATGCAGCCTCAGCTCGGTCGTCATCGGTTTTACTTTCCTTAAAGCCGCCCTTCGCTTTCAATAAAGGTAGCAGTCGAAGAAGAATGGCTATTTCATTGTGACGCGCTGTTTGCTGTCCGGTTTGAACTCAAAAGTTCAACTATTAGTTTACAAAGAATCTGGTGTAGTAATGAGGCTTGCTAGGCCAGTTGAGGAATGAAATAGTTTGCCTTGCTGTCCTTACCGAACCAGATGCTGTTAGAGGAACAATTCCTTGAAAGCGAAACAAAATTACTCTCTGAGTAATAACTTCCATAGCATTCCTTTCGGAGCGACTTTAATCAAAGTCCTTTCCCAGCATAATTGATACATAAAGAGACTATATGATCTTAGAAATATGAGCAAATTAGATAAAAGTAAACGAAACCTATTTTTTACTAACATAAGCAGTAGGTACCGGAAGACTAATGAAAACTTACATTCGTCAATGTATAGTGACATAACCGAGTAAAGCAGTATGAAATTTATCAATAAGAAAACAATAAACAAAGAAAATTTCTGGTACTCTTTGTGAAAACTATTGTCAAGAAATTGCACACCTTGAATATTTACCGCAGTTAAAAAACGATCTACAAAAATATCATGAATCGCTAGAAATATTTAATTTGGGTAAACAAGAATATCTGAAAGCCAATTTTTGTAGCAGGTTAGAGAATGTAAAACATTCATTTATCAGTCATTGCGTATTCAAACTCTTATATAAGATATTGAAATTAATAAAGGTTTATCCATCCTATAACCTGAGAATAAATGCTGGCCGGACTTCAAATTTTGCAATCTTATAGAAGTAGCTCTCTCCAAAAGAATAAATTACAGCAGCGAAATACGTAAAATCGATTCTAGCGCCACCAAAACATCGTCATTAGCGACTTCCGTAAGATATTCAAGCCATCACTAAAGAAAATTGAAGCCTGAATCTGACCTCCATACAATTTTGATTGATTAGTGATCTTAATGCATGGATGAAATTTTTAAACCTTGAACAGATATAAGATTTAAGTTCTTTTATCTGTTTTATATTCTATATCGATTCATTTTGAAGTTAATATTGTTTAGCTTTTTTTACTAATAAAGCTAGAATAAAATACACTGACTGACTAGTTACTTATTGGAATTCCACAAAGGTAGGAAAATGAATACAGGAACTATATTTCTCCACGAAACAAGATCGTATTTCAATTTAGATCCTATCTTAAAGTTGTTATTTATGATAAGTATAAGTAGTTTCTGTATCATCATCCTAGATAATACAGTTGAATGGATAGAAAAGTTTCTGTTTATGAAAGAGTTTAGGGATCTCATAACACACTTTTGCGCAGGAAGTTTTGCTCCTAATCCTTCCCATTATTTTCTGTAAACTTACCTATTTTGAATGAAATATAGGTCAAGTCGCATGCAATTCTCCTAAGCTTCGCGTTCCACTTCACCAGCGCATTAAATTATCGCTACAAGACAGTATTTAGATTCTTGGTATAGATTTACAATAATGGGAAATCCGAGCTTCTTAGCAATTCGAACTCATACCACTAAGTATCTCATACATTTAGCAGATTTTACCTGGGAGCTTCTTTATTGGTCTTTCTTAGGGATGCTTCTGGAATCTGACTTTATTCATGATATATTGTTTAGTATTCACCTTGTTTTTCATAATTATTTTCTTAATTTCAATCTAATTTTCTGATAGATAATTGAAGCAGTCACGTAACTGCTGGAATTTTTATAAATATTTTCTAGATTAAATTATTGGAAATTTAATATATTGCTCTTTCTTATTACTTTTTGCTGTATTACCTTCTCCCTTTTATTAATTATTAAATTGTATTTATTACGCTTTTCTTTTTTAAGATGTTTCGTGGAATTAACGAAATTTAAATTTAAATCAATTTACTTCGTGATTGCATCTATATTACTTATGTTTACTTTCTCGGTTTGTCTCGGACTCTTTTCTTTTTTCACCCAATTTCGAATATCATCAATCAATTCAGGCTCGACTTTGTGGCGGGAATTCATAATAAAAGTTCGTGTTGTTTCATTCTTCACTATTTAAATATTGGTATTTTTGTCAGGATTTCCACCTCCATCTCCTTGCTGGCGTTTTCCTACATTGTAGTAGCTTTTTTGCCCAGGAAATTTACCCAAAGTAGTTTTGTTATTTTTTCTTTATTTTCTTTACTTTCTTTCTTTATAATTTACCTTTATCTTTCCTTTCAAATAGTTCGAGACGATGGCCTACATGCAAAGTAAAGACTAAATTATCTTTTTACCAAATATGTTTGTGATGTCTGTAAAATATTCCGTCGAAAATCGGTTTGAGCCTCTTCGATATTAGTTGCCAAAAGCTCCATAGAAGGATTGAGAATTACTAGGCAAGATGATATGTAGTACCAGGCAGTTTTTCCTTGCTTTATTTGTGCCAGAATGGTAATGGATAACACCCTCCTATGTGTAGCACGAGGATCGTTTCAACAGCATTCGACAAGGAGTGACCAAACTGATTGCTACCTATCAATCAGTATAATTTACACCCTTGTACCTTTACAATTATCTCTACAAAGAACAAGACTGACAAAATAAGTGGAAAACTCATGTTTTCTATGCGCTTCAAAAGAAAAATATTCCATTTGGAAATTACAACGGAAGCTCTCACTCAAATAAAGTGGCTTCAATTCTAGGAAAGAGACGAATGTTAACGAATTAGAGGTTTATGAACTACCCAAAAGCCATCTCTTAAAAAGAAACTCGTTCTACGACGGTCAGTAATTCGGGTCCTTCCGCTTTTTTTCCATAACCGGCAGCAACAAGGTGCTGAGTACCGACAAAAACGGCTTTTGGAGAAATCTTAAACCTCGAACTTTAATTTCATGTTAACGTTTTCATCTCACTATATAAGGACTCAAAAGGTTTCCCTCGAAGTAAGAACAAGCCTGCAGAAAGCATTTAGTTCAGTGAGCCGCGAAACGGTAGGAAGGATTACCCTGAATTACGAGGCACATGATAATCGATTGAGAACTTCGCCGATAAATGCGGTTCGTGCCACGTTCTTCCGGCATCTCCCCATCCAGCAAGTCGAAATTCCCATTCCGAGTCAGAAACGTGGGTTTCATACGTAATCTTTTTCTCATTGTACCCACTCGGATATGCTTTTAAGCACGCCTTTCGTGTTCAGCTGTCCGTGACGCAACGCGT
The DNA here is from genome assembly GCA_947579665.1 of Sympetrum striolatum. Taxonomy (NCBI): domain Eukaryota; kingdom Metazoa; phylum Arthropoda; class Insecta; order Odonata; family Libellulidae; genus Sympetrum; species Sympetrum striolatum. Next base: position 38,146,444 of record OX388350.1, on the reverse strand, counting down.
GTCAGCGGGAAATAATCGACTGTCATTCGATCCCTCGAAATGTCCCGAGAACCTCCCGCCAGGGGCGAACCCGTAGCTATTTACGGCCACGGTTCAGATAGCGCAAATTTACTCGCAAAAATTGCTGTATTTCGCCTTGTCTGATTACTCCCACTGCCCCCGAAACGTAGCCGAGATACGCTTCGGCCGATATTACGAACGGCTGCGATGAATAATGAATGTTCGGATGTTTCCGATGACGTGGACGAAGCGCAAGGGCGGGAAAAGAGCGGAGAAATGGCGGGAAGCGACCGAAAAAATTGGGTCGTCAGATGTCGCGGGTTAATTGCTTCCGATCCCGATTGGAAAATGGGAATTGCTGCCGCTAATTTCTGCGAATGCTCCTCGTTTTTCGTTTCATGGATCCTCACTGCGATTATATGGGATCTTTGTATGAGCGTGATTGGGAGTAGTGAATTTTCCATCCAATTCTTTGTTATTGTCGGTTCAAAAAGAAAGGAATAGCCATCGGTAATAAAAAAGGAGGAAAGTAACTCGCGGGCATGAAACAATTAAGTCTGTTTTTAGGAAAAAATGAACCGATTCTGTAAAACGTCGAAAAGAAGGAGTGTAAAAGCACAGTCCATCAAATAATGACTCAACAAAAACTACCATAAATTAGACAAAAGAAATATTTAAAAGAAAAGAAATATCAAAATTTTAATTTCATTAAATATACCATTCAGTAGTTTTATTTGAAATAAGGTTACCTCAAATAAAGAATTCTATATGATTGCCTGCCCGCACCACTTTCAGTAGCATTAATCAAAATTTATATCTAGAATATTTATATCTAGAGTCTCCGTCCCGAAATACCTCGATTTCATTAAAATTCATGTAGACAAATGTCTCGGTGAATTTATATATTATCACTTTTTTAGGCATACCAATTATTCAATAATCGCTTTCCCTTTTATTTCATCTCTCATAAAATAATCCGACCTTTACTAAATGAGTAAAACACTTAGTAACTTCCACTTAATATATTCGAAAAATAAGGCGCCTAGTTTCGTCTACAATTAAGATAAAGATGTCTGATTGTAGACGAAAATATTCGGCATTTCAAAGCTAGAGACATACCCTGAATGTTTAGAGTGAATCCGTTTACCGCAAAGTGTACTTTCAACTTGTAAATTACTTCCTTATACAACACAATATTGGTATTTTCGACTGATTTTATTATTATTTGATTATAGGAAACATCTTTGGGAATCCCATTCCTGTCAAGAAGGTTCGACGAAGATGGCTCCTAAAGGAAATATCTTCGCCAACCGAGAATTCTCTGAAAAAGTGTAACAAGAAGGGTAGCCAAAAAATAGAAAATTCCAATTAGTTGCTATTTATTTCTTACAAGAGTAGCTGAAAATATACGAAAATTCATCAGGCCCCGTCGAAATAAAAGTGAAATCAATTTTCAGGAACGACCTTGTGTCCACCTCTCAACTGAATTTTAATTAAGTTTTGACGAATGCTTCGATTTTGAATTCGCTGCGCACCTGTCTTTATAAGAGATGTCTAAGGAGATTACCGTCAGCTCCCACATTCCTGGCTCGAGTCCAACTGGAGCCCGTCCATACGTTTAAGGGGGAGAACGAATAAAAGGGAATGGAGTCGAAGATTGTCCCAGCCAAAGATTCATACACAAAAGCCTACAATCCCTCCTCTTCTTATTAAATGTGGAATTTATGAAGAGACAAGGATGTGAAATCTTACGGAATGGCAGTCATTGGACTAGAGAACAAATTAAGCTCACTTTCTGATTTCAGATTGTCGTGTCCGTTTATTAAATTTCATTGGAAATTAAAGTTCACGTTTTAGAAGGGAAGTATTCATCCTGCTCCCTACTAACTAAAATGTCTACAGTCACCCAAGCAAGTATGTGAAACTAGTATTCGCAAAACTATGTAATAATATGCACAAACCGAGCGTTGACCAAAGAGTAGCCCGAATGATTATGACTATAGAATGCAATATATCTCTACCTCCTTGCCAGCGGAAAAATCTACTGACTTCAGAATACCGTATACTACCGCAGATAAGACCTCATTCAGATAAGACGACGTATACATTTTCGTCTTAAATTTTATTGTTTCAGTTATATTATTATATTTTATATTATCTGCCCTACAAGACGACCTCCAACCTATCCGTAGCATTTGGATTTAGTTTAGATCAGCGATCACCGTCTGTATAATAATACTTCACTGCGTATTATGTACGGCAGCGGCCTTGCGATTGTAGCGATCATTTACCCTGATTTGGGCATCCGATGACCTTGACTATTAGTAATTCAATAAGCAAAACTTTTAATATTTAATTTTTTAGTATTTTTTCTAAAGTTACATATTTATAGAATTTTATATAGTTTTAAATACGTATTGAACGATTTGTTTTATTTTATAATGGTTTTAGTTTATATAAATTTCAATGTAATGTTTTTTTGTGTCTCTCCTATAAGACGACCCCAGATTACGGGAATTGTTTATGATCGAACCATCGTCTTATCTGCGGAAATATATGGTATTTAATTTAATAGAAATCAATTCTAAGAGTTGGAAAAAGAAAGGAAACATTATTGGATTGCCTGTATCAAAGAATGATTCATCAAGAAGCTTGGTAAATGTGTATACAATAATGGTACAAGATGCATTATGAAGATGCTCGCAATATTCGTACACATGCCATACCGTATCGGATGCAAAACATGGACCTAAATCAAAATATTAGAGGTCTTCAAGATGTGGGTGTGGCATGGAAAAAGTAAATTTGAGAGAAGAAGTAATCGCGTGGTTATATTAATTACCAGACGCTCATATCCATTGAAAGAATCAGCGAGCATTCTTTCGAGAACTTGCAAGAGAGGAACTTTTGAATTCTACAGGAAGAGAGATGGAACGAGGTCGTGAAAAGAATAGCAAGCTTTAATATCTTGAGAGAGCGTGTCAGCATGCATCCGGAAAACACAATGCCTTCTTAGCCACTCCACCTGTCGTGTTCAATCGGCGATCCATCATCGCAAGCAATCTACGAAACAAAGGTCCGCAACCAATTGGAACGGCTTCCACTCTTCCCCGCGCGAATCCGAAAAAAAAATCCATCGATAAAAGTCAGACCGAGAGCCGCTGAAAGTTCCGCGCTGATGAAATCGGAGTGAATTAAGACTTCGTTGAGATGGAAAAATAAGAGATAAACATACGAAGGTACTAACAATTTTGGGACTTATGTGGAAAGCTAATCACACACGTACAGTTCCAGGAATCCATTTGTTTTAGTTAAACGTTCGAATACAAAATTTTAGTATGGATCTGATCAGAATGGGACATGAGTGTACTATTTATTTCTGAATTCTTACATCTACACGTTTAAAAATTTACGTAATTGTTTTCATAGCTTTGTATCATGTATATGGCAAATGTTTCGTAACAAATTTGTATCTCCTACTAAAGAAAAATTGAGTTCCATTTTAGAATTTTATATTACTTGATAACTAATGATGCAATATGAAGATGGGATTCTTTGTTTTAGCGCATTTAACATCGCAGTTCGCTGTACGAATAATAGTATCATGTCTACTTATATAATCTAGGTTAGTGCAAACTTACAGAGCTTGCCATAAAAGTGCAAATACTTAAAGATTAGAAAACTTGCATAGATATTCCAACTTGATTTTCCCTACATACATAAGATTACGTGTGTTGGCAAAACCTATCATTACAAGATAAAATTTGATAAAATTTAAAAATTTTTGAGCAGCAATCTCCTGAAATACTTTGACCAAGGTTACTCAAGCAGCACTTTACCGTAACAATGCAAGTTAAGAAGCTGACCTCAATGACCTTACTTGGAGCACTTTTTGTACTTGCGGAAGCCAAAATTATCATTATTATTATTACTACAGAAAAACTGCAAATACTAATCACATGGTGTCTCAATAAATGCACTGTTAAAGTAGTATGTAAGTTTTCCATTTCCTAGCGTGCGTAACCTAGCCTTATTTGGCAGAGTATGTACATTTATGGTATGAATAAACAACAGCTACAATATGTACGTTGATTTTATTTTTATGTATCGCCATACATATACTGCGGTATTCATTAATACGTTTTCAAGTTTGAGGCCCAGAACTTGGATGGTTTTTAATTAAAACAAGATTAGCTCAGTTCCTTGGCCCACGAATCTACACTCTGATAACTCGTGCGATTTATTGGAAAATCCCTCATTTATTTATATTCCTTTGCGCCGGAGAAAATCCGTTTCTTTCCATTCGAAGTACACACAATATTCATGTCTTTATAGATTGACAAACTACTTCGATTGTGGAATATGCAGCGAGAGGGAAATTTTCAGGTCTTAACAACAGAGGCATAAAATTTCATCGGGTGTACATTTTAATCGGAAAGGTAATCGAACTCTATCAATGCCTTCCGCTCTATTTATTCCACGAGCGAGTTTTTTGTTCGCTCCGCGTGTGAGTAAGCTGAAAGATTTTATTCAATACACTTGTTTTATTATTGGTTGCACAACCGTGTAAAATATATATGTGTAGAAATCTGTATTTAAGTATACAGAGAGGAAATAAAGTTATACAGAGCAAAATTGCCTGATGTATAAAAGAGCGGTATTCTTTAACAAATCACAACTAGCTTTGTAAGATACATATATTACTGGTTATTGGGAGTTAAGTGATTGTGTTATAACCTTTTTTCTTCCTACTCACATTTTCTCATGCCTTCAAAATACGAGACTTTTCTTCTAATTTTAAGGTGATTTATTATATGTTCAAATGCTAATTTCCTTGTGCTATTTATTATATTCTCAAAGTGATTGATTGTAATGTTTATAATTATCGATTTTGTTTTATGTAATTTTTGTTGTAGTTCTGTTTTTGTAATTTCTTTGCTATGCACAGCTTTGCTTAAGCTTGTACAATCAGAAAGTTTGCGTGTGTTTTCCTGCAGTGGATAGTTTTTTCCTAAGATGTTACCTTATGTTTGTTTAAATCCATTTCTTCTAAAGTTTCCCTATTTATTTCCATTCACCTATAAATTTCTATGTTATTTATTGATATCATTAAAGACAGGTTAGATCAATGTCCGTCATGCTCTACCTAAGCCTTCTCAAAATTCTACTACCCTCTATGTAGCATACACATCATTCTTAATATTGAATTATTCACTGAATGAAGTCTATACGACAACTTTTGCAGGACCCAGAACTTGGGTTTTTGGGAAAAACCATTAGGAAATTGTAAGAAAAAGGTGAATTTTCAAAACATAAAGAATTGGAAGTACTGCCTTAAATGATTCATATAGCTTTTGGAATTCGAGCCATTAACTATCACGCAGTCCTTTCGTAGCCATGAGAACTGAAGGCGCTGTTTTCGCAGTCATTCGACGAAGGGTATTTAATCATCATTCATCGGATACGTGGCGCCGATTTCAAGCATCGGAAAGAGATAGAGGAGAAGCGGGCATTCTACGTTGGATCGGAGCTTATCTTTCGTCGGTTTTTTCATGAGGACAAAGGGACGCAGTGTACGTGTTTGCGTGAGGGACCGCGTTTGAATAAACAAGAGACGCTCCCGAGGCGCTAACCAAAGCAACGGAGCCTTTTTTTTCCTCTCGTGGAGGAATTCGTGGAAGGGGGCGTGGCGTGATCGCGTCGGACGCCCAGAGAATCCCAGTGTGTGTAAACACTCGTTTGGACCGTAATAATTTTCAATTAAAGGAAGTAAAGCGTTATGATTGATCGTAGGTACAGGTTAAAGGGAATGATTATTGATTTCGTCACGATTCGGGGAGTTACTCAATGAAATTTAACGACCAATTTGCCTCTAAAGATAAGTAAGATGCTGACGCTTTGTTTTTGACGGCCCCTCCTTTTCCTTTACGAGGTTCGAGTGACTTGTCATTCTTGGAATTCGCCCAAACTCAAATCCATAACTATGATTCTTGGAATTGATGAAGAAATTAACTCCTCGAACTAGCCTTGAAGCGTTTTTGTCTCGTACTTTGTTGTCTGTTATGGAAAACATAATTTATTAAGACATTTCTATGAACAGTTTTGTAAATATTATTGAAGAAAGCTGGATTTTTTATCATCAACTATAGTTAGAAAATATATTAACAATTATTTTATCTTCCTCTGCTTTTCACTCACTCAGCGTGAAAATTTCAATTACTTCTGTTCTTTAGGATGTAACTTATCAGATAAGGAGTGTATGTGGAATGCATACTAAGCAAGACTCGTACCTGTTACTTATTTATTTATTCTTAAGGAATACAAATAGGCACTAGGCCAGGTGGTAGTCATTCCTGTGGGGGAGGGAAAAATAAAATACCCTGACTGGTATTCCACCCCTAGTCGGGTGGAAAATCCCCAAAAACCTACCGAAGGCAGGTTATGAAATTACAAATTTACTTACACTTACAAGTTATGAAATTACAAATTTTACTAAAATGTTAAATATTTCCAAATTTACTACAATATTACAATAATCACAAATCCCTTTTAATTATATTCATGAATGCATTGTAAGAAGGGAGAAGAGGTTCCAAAACTTCTCCAGGTAAGTTTCTCCATTTTACTATTCCCCGATTAAGAGATGAATACTTGCAAACATCTATTCTCTGTTTAAGAGTAACGACTTTACGATTGTTGCCGTTTCTCCTGAGATAATTCGGTTACCTGACTCTATTGTTTAATTCTTTCAACGAAGGCTTTCCAGTAACAGTTTTATATATATTCCCTAACCTTAGTAATTTAGATGGAATACTATTCGAGCTCAGATGATAACCTCTGTAATGAGTATTTAAGGACTGGACAACTTCTGGCAAATACCTTTTAGGATAACGTATCCTGTATTACCTTTATTAGTCGAGGTATCGTCTAAGAGAAAACCGAATCTCTAAGTTTTCAGCACCGCCAAAAGCAGTTACATAAATCGCGTGCCGCATTGAACCCAGCCAAACGTTCCTTTCTCTTAAAGAATGCAGAGGAGACAGGGGAAAGTATTCAAAGCCGGCAATTTATTGAAGAAACGCGCGGAAATTTTCCCTTCCCCGTTCGCGAAAGCGCTTATGGAGTTTATTTTGCGAGGGGACCGACAGTTAGCGAAATGCGGGTATTAACGGGGGGATTAGAGGCAGAAAGAGTGCCGTTCTCGCTGCGGATTTGCGAAAGGGAAAAATTACATCGACGGTGGTAATTAAAGTAGCTCGTGGAAGTGTAAGGGGAGCTAAGAACTGGGCAGATTGGTACTATTATTCCACCTATTGTGATTCCCCGTCAAATTGACGAAACTACCTTTAACATATAATAATAATTTATTTAACACATACAGGATAAATTCCCACACAGATTTGATGTATTAGATAAACAATAAATTAATAAAAAAGTACAATAAACAGTGAGTGAATATGAGAAAAGATAAGAAGTACAAAATGAGAAAGAAGATAAAAGGAAAGGTGAAGCAGAAAACGAGTGAAAGAACACAATAGAGGGAGAAGAAAATAACGTGTAATTAGAGTAATGATTTGTTGAGATTCCTACGGATCTGCGATATTGAATCGTAGAAAAAGTCAGCGTTCGTTCTACAAAAACAAACAAGTTTGCTTCCCTCACGATTCTTGGGATCGGCGGAAACTTGAAGGGGTTAACTCTGCAGTGAGGTTCGTGAAACACAGGTGTGCTCCTTAATCTGCGTTGTGGCACGGACACACCACAGAGATTGTATGCTGGGATTGTGTGTGAAGAGTTTTTTTTTAGAAAAGGACATCCGCAGCCTTTCTTCTGGACTCAAGAAGGGGAAGATAGAGTTTCTCACAAAACTGAGGGTATTTATCTTCGGTATGATAATATAAAAATGTACAATCCTTAAATTGTGAAACCGTTAAAATTTTAAACTGTTAAATTGTACAACTGTTAAAAAAGTAGGTTTATCGATCTTTCCTCTTTAATCGTTTCACTGATTTCAACCAAATTTCGTACACATAGCCTTTGTATGATGGAAAAAAAGGATGTGTAAATTTATTTCAGTAATAGTGAAGGTTTCGACTCTGGAACGTTCCGAAAGGTTTTCATAAAATATACACGAAAGTTCGTTTTCATGCCTTGTAGGCTCTCCTTCAATTGTAAATCAAAATTAGAATAATTGGTTCTGTGAAACCGAGACAAGTAAGTAAAGAAGGGAAAACAAATAAAGATTTTTATTTTTATAGTGAAATATACTCATTGACTCCTGTAATGAGTATTCAAGGATTAGGCAACTTATGAAAAGTAGCTGTTCGGATAACCAATTCCTCAAAACTTTCACTTGCATAGTAAAATTCGGGATCAATTTATACATTATCTGTGACAATAATCCTAATAAATGACCGTCTAAATAATTGCTGAATAGATATTTTTTATTTATTTTTCTATTTTCGCTAAATTTAACGTCTGCAAGCAAGAAAAACACTGTTAAAAATTTAACTGAAAAATGAGTACGGTAACATCAAGTTTTTTTTATCAAGATCGATGTAACATAGTTGAGAGAAGCTAAGCTAAATTTATGTAATTTTAATTTACTTTAACTTCGGTGCCACCTCAATTTAAAAACATGCTGAGAAATTTTTGATAATTTCACCAGAGGATAATGGGAAGCGTGGAAACTCTTTTGGAAACTTTTTTGTGGTATGGTGTAAATAAAAGGAGCTCTACCATCTTATTTCATTCTACCTCTATTCCAGTATACTTCCTCCAAATTCATGTGCCTGCAGTTTTGCAAGTACATGGACAGATAATTGCATCGTAAATATTTTACTACATTAGTATATTTATGGAAATAAGGTTTGAGAAAATTTGCAACCCTTATGCATTTTAAAATATGCTGTAGTCTTTTAACTGCGACGAAAAACATTTTTAAAATGATGGTTTTTCTACTAAATGAAACTTTATAGCTTGTTTTTCTTCCGACTAATTTTACGTAATTTATACTTCAATTCAACAATAAATGTTGTTATATAAATGTGTTGTAGTCGTCAATACTCAAGGGATCCGGAAATTATGTGAAGGTGGAAAATGTTGGGTCTTTTCGTAACGAATAAAGAGGAATCTGTTTCTAACTTACAGCCACTGCTCTTTTTAAAATATAAAACCTTACTATATAACGAAAAAGTTCCAGAAATCGCTTGTGTAGCATTCCCTGGGATCTCACGATAAGAGTCAAACTTATCTCTCGGCCATCCGGTGTTGGCAAGCCCCCTATTTCAAAGCTCCTCAATCTTATGCAGCCACGACTACGCCGTTCAATTTTTTTGCGGGGAGCTGTACTATATCCGTTCTTTGCCGCCTATAATTTATTTTAAACCGATAGATAGACGGTAAAGAAAGGGTAGAGGTGGGCGCAGAGAGATTCTCCAGCCGTAAAACGAAAGATATTTCATCGCTGAAACTATTTGATGCTCCGAATCTTGCCGCACCCGAATCAACAGGTGCTCCACTGACTCGCATCTCGGGTGAGAGGCTGCCGCATTGCGCTCCGAACATTGCTAAAGCGATGCTCCGCTCCACCCTTAAGGCCATCGTACGCGAAAAGTTGCAATTCGACCAATTAGTCGTCTCACAACCATATGGGTTAAAAGATAGGCTTTTCGAACACCCAAATTTCGGATAAGTTTGAAGTTTGAGCGAGTTTGAAGCAGAGCTATAAAAGTTCGACTTAGATAATCCGCAGTAGTCGATCAAAAGAAGCACAAAAACGCTATACGCCACACTGAGGCTTGGGAAGAGCTCAAATTATTCTGATTGATACGAACAATTGAGTTGAGATCAATAATTTTGTTTTATAAATATATTCTTAATGCAAGAATATTCCTGCTTGAACAGATTGCTTAATACCAACTTTGGATGGAGCATCCAGAATTTCGAAACTGCGCTATTTCGAAATTAAATATCTTGTAAAACTTACTACATACACATGGTGATAATTTTCCCTGCTAAGGAACTAGGGAATTCCGTGTGAATTAGTGGTGGAAAAGGCAAATTAGTAGCTCTGCTTGAGGACAGAGCTATTCAATGGCCGAATTTAAGTTATGAAATCATTTTATCACTCTTTTCAACTTTAATAACAGCAATATTATTTCATGTTGTATGGTATAAGATGATATATTGAATAAGGGTAGATGATAAATTTATTAATAAGATGATGAAATGCAAAAATATACTCGGTGTCACACTAATTTCAGTGAAACAGGGAGAATTTGATGGTCATAATGATTAATTAGCAATATTATAGTAATTTCTTACCTATTGCAATCAATATAATGATGATTTAGAGAATGAATATAAAAAAATCATTTCTTCAAAAGTTGTTCATTGTTCCTAAATGTCATTTAAAGATCTTCCTAAAGTTGGAAATATAAATTCTCTTGCAAAATGTCTTAAAGAGAGGACATCAGTAAAAGATTAATTGTCTGTCATGAAATGAAGTTTATTTGATAAATTATCGTAATTACATATTAAATGAAATTCTTTGAATAGAAATATTTTAATTTACAGTTACGAAATTTACAGTTATGAATGGGTTTAAAAAAGCTGATAACCACAATCGATAAAACAAAATGTGATTGCGCAGTTTAATCTCAGTTTTGAGAGGTAGATAAAATAAAGGAATCAGAATGTAAGCTCTGGAACCTATAGCAAACTGTAGAAAGACACGGAAACTATACGATGGGAAGTTTATTCAAAGTTTCGGGAGTCTCCTCTCCATCAATAGGTGGAGTAATTTTGCAAGAAGGAAACTCTGAGAGCTACGTAACTTTGAACTACTTAAGGGAGAGATTGAATATGGCCCTAATACCGAATGGCTTTGGCGAGAGTATTTTGAGAAGGGGCCAAATGAGCTTATAGTTTGCACCTGCTTAGACAGTCAGCTCACCTCCAGGAAATAATAGAGGTTAGGGAGGATCTGATAAGTTTGTTGAATGGCGAACACATTTCTTACGTAACAAATGGGGCGAGAAGCACATTTAATTAGGGTTGTTACAAATAGCGCGGTGTGGCCTCCAGAAGTTTCCAGAAAGTTTTCTTTCTTAAGCGACTTTTCATTTCGCGTATGGTCATAACTTTCCTTATATCAATCTGTTTTATCAATCGCAGCACTTCTTTATTTCTCATAGAATGTGTTCTTTTGTCCAATTTAACAGTTTAGTCTACTACCTGTGAGCGGAAAACTTAGAATCAGGTGTTTTGAGGTTATTAAGTACTAAAGCGAAAATATAATCAGTAATTGAAGCGTCTTTAATAGAGTAGAGTTGAATAAAAATGGTGCCTCGACAACTAAGGTCATATGCACCGGTTTCTCAGTATTTAAAAACCCTCTTCTCTTAAATAAAAATAATACAATATATTACATATAAAATAATAAAAAAATATTTTTCTTCGTCAGATCATATAAAAGTTTAAAGTTTATGTAAAAAATAAATTGTAATAAAATGGGTAATTGAATTGTACAGAAGCCATCAGATTTTACGGCACGTGGAATAAACAGATTCTCTTTAAAAAACTTAGAACTCTATATATTTCCTCTGTATCATTTCTTAAGATTGTGTTTCTCCTTCTTCCAATAAGGAAAGGGTCGAGGTGACTTTGCACATAAGGGCTTGCACCCAGGAAAATTCCCAAGGAAAAACGGACTCGAAAAAGGCCTGACAGGGCCGGAAACGGAACAACACATTTGTGTTGTTTCGTTCTGGTCGGGTAGCCTAGATGGTAAAGGCAGCCTCCCGGTTAGAGGAAGATCCCGGGTTCGATTTCCGGCCCTGTCAGACCTTTTTCAAGTCCGTTTTTCCTTGGGAAGTCTCTTCCAATGCTTAGCATGTTACGTGTCCCATCGTACTTAGTGCATTCCACGAGAAAGTGTCCAACAGTAAGTGTTAAATTGCAATCGTATAGGATCTCTATTATATATGCAATCGTATAGGATCTCTAGCAAGGACAGGCGAGAAATTACTTATCCACAGCTCCACGAAGGATATTTATTGAACAACCGATTGAGACGGATGATTCTTATCATCAGACAGAGATAAACAAGTGTCAGATGTCTGTGAGATGCTATATATTGCGCTATTTATAGCTATTTATATACAGTGCAAGTCAGTTAATGTGATATATATCACCATAGTGCTTCAAGATGACTTCCATCATTAATGTTCTAGCTTCCGGTGAATCATTTGCCTCGGTTCAATGCTATTTCTTTGTTTCATGATAACTCATCCCGACCTTGGCTTTACCAAGAATCTTTTGTCTTTGTCTTCCTCCGTGTGTTAATCTTTACGTCTAACCTTCAATAACTTTCTTTAGTAATCCTCTCCTTTCAATATTTCACCCTCCCATTTCCTCTTTCGTCGCATAATTACTTCAATCAAAACCTTATCTTCTCCTAACATCTGAAACACATCCGTGTTCCACGGTCCCTGTTCCATGTGTAATGAAGTGTAAGTCAGTTAAACTGTGTTTGTTGCAATAACGTACAACAAGTATCAGATATACCGTATTGGTGTATTTAACGAACATTAATACATTTTTATTGACGTTCATAAAATACAATTAACTAATTAATAATACCAGATATGTGTAAGGTTATTATATATTTTTTACATTATTATCATTATTTTTGTATCCACTGCTGTCACATCTTGCAACTACCTGCAACGTTTTAATAAATACTTTATTTATTGTGAATACTGTATTATAATAATTATAGATACATACCCTGCCTGTGCTTGGTTCATAATTTCAACTGCACGTCTTAATAAACTCCTCAATATAAAATAAAAATTCAGTTGTATAAAATAAAAATTCAGTTATAACCAAGGGAAAAGTTTAATTTTTATTTTTTTTACAATTACAATAGATATTTTTTATAATACTAATAATACTATCACAAAAGAAAAATATATTATATACATTATATACTTGAGTTTCCTTGAGTATTGACAGTAATTATAATAACAGTATTAATTTCAAGCATATTTAGGGTCCTTCGTGTACTAAAACTATTGTGTTTATTTTTCGTACGATGCATATCAGCAGTTGAAACCTGGTCTATCGAGAAATATCCTTCGTCTAACTGTAAATTGGTTATTTCTCTCCTTACCTTTTAGAGGTCAACTTCATGAATAGACCATGAAGATTTAATACTATGAGAGGATGGATCATAAAATCACCATCTCGACACATGAGTTTAGTGAGATATATTTTTCATGAATTTAATAGACGTAGAAGATTGAATGCTTCGGGAGGATGGATGAAAAAAATCACCTTCTATACGCTTGAGTTTGGCGGAAGATATTTTTAACGCTTTCGGGTTTTGCGAAATATCCGTCAATTTTTTAAATGACGAGTGGATTCGGTGAAGGGAAAATAACACAACGGGAATTCTTAATTGAGGTCCGGCGAGCGCCTTATTACCTCACCCGCTTTCACTTTCACGTCAAAAATGTTCGAACGCGCGCAAAAAAATCCCCACAACGGTTGAAAAGGGTATTAAACAAAATGGCGGAGCTGTCGCAACTTTCATCGTTAGGACGTGTTTTATTATTTCGCTCGGCCCTTTTGAAGTTGGAAATGAATTAGCGACGAGGCGGGGGAAGGGAAAAAGTGAAAGGTTTTCGAAATTGCGGGGATTACGCGCTTTAGTAGGGCTAAATCCAGCTTCGTTCTGTTCCATTCTGTGCGCGCCAATTTCGCTGGAATTCCGCGTGACCTTCCTTTAAATTAGTTAGTGCGGGCGGAGAGGCGCGAACTTACTCCGTCCCTCGGAAATGACGTGGAAGAGGCCGTTTTCGGATGTGAAAATACGGAATGGCGGTGTAATGACAAATGCAGGGCACTTGCAAACACTCAAAGTTTTCAATTTGATCGTAACATATTTCGGTTTGTTAATTTTAATTTTCATATTACCAACCCAAGTGATTTGGGAGGTAACCTGTGAGATTTTTCATCGACAGTAAGGATTCATCAAGGATTAGGTGGATTAAATTTTGTTTTTAGAAGAAAAAAAGCGGCATTTCAGAGCAATTACTGATGCAACAGCACTCTCAAATACTTCAATATAACCGTAAATTATGTTTTGGTTGGTAATTTTTATTTTATTTACATTTCAGCTTCGTGGTAATGTAAACATTGGGGATGGAAACAGCCTAGTAACTTCCACGGAATATGTTTTCATACTCCATAGTTATCTATTCATCTTTTTACGTGTAAGCATCTTTAACAGATTACAATGCCTGTAGATACATGAGCCTTATTATTATGGGACTTTATCTGGAGAAATAGAAGAAACTAGTATCTTTTATATAGATTGTAGAAATTATACGGTTGTAATTTCTTACCTTTTTCTTAACCATCTTCAGCACTTCCGTGTTTGTTATCTAATCAACCCAACTTACTTTTTCCATCCTACGCCAAACCTACATTTAGAAGGACTTTTTGGCTTCCTCATCTTTTTTAAGTTCTACGTTTCACATCAATACAGCTAAACACTCCACACTAAGTATTTTACCAATCCTTCACTGATTCCTTTATCAATATCTTAGGTCATCCGCTTCATGAATACTTCCTTTGCGAAGGCCATTCTTTTGCGAACCTCATATTTGCATCTTCCATCCTAAGAAAGAATACTTCCCAAGTAAGAGAACTTATTCACCTAGTTTTTTTCCACCCACCATTATCGTTAACGAAGTTTTCTATCCCTCAGTGAACCTCATTACTTTAGTTTTACCTATTAATTATCCTTCCAAATGTATCGCTTTTTCGTTAAGTGCATTTACTAAAATTTGAAAACCCTTTTCGGAATCAGATACTATAATTTTATCGTCTGAATACCTCACGGTCAATCGATAATAGGAACTTTAAAGTTAAGAAAAAAGCATCCACTCACACTGGGAAAATTCTATTCCGTTTCCAGTTCTTACGACACAGAAGCCTGCACTCAAACTCGTAAAAATTCCATTCAGTCTCCAGTTCTTTTGATCGCAGCACTCAAGGCCGATACTTATTTCCATCGCTCCACGATCCCCGCGCATTGCAATCAATTATTTCCCCGTTAATCGAAATACGAAGTTTCCATCGGCGAAACAAACGCTCTTTCCCCATTACATCGGATTCCGAACGGAAAGAGAATTACGAATTAAGCCCACGTCCCGCCCTGATTGAAAAACGACCGCGAAAAATGTAATCCGAGGAGCGTGATCTTTCAAATTGGGTGCGCGAACATCTGTCATGAACCTGCTGTGAAGAATAATGTACATTTTCCGAAGTTCTTGGCGAAGGGGAGCGATTGAGGGGCAGCGTGTGCGAGGCACCGATATCCCCCGATACTTTTTTCGCCGTTAATTAAAATTCTTCCTTCGCGATACCCTCCCATGCGGGATCTAGCCTTCTCTCCGACTACTTTGCTGGTTACTTCTTCCACCAACTTCGAGCTATTCCTATCGTGACTCAGTATGGCAACTCACACTTTCGTTTCATAAATCTTTATAATTAATGTCAGTTATCTATATTACTGTTTCGGAATTGTACTTTTATCGTATATTCTTATGATTGTGCGTTTTCAGTATTTTAATCTTATCGTCGAGTCATGAGCCGAATTAGTAGAAATTGATAATATTATTATTTTGTTAGGATGAGTGGATACTGAAGCGTAATCTAAATTGTAGCTTCTAAACAAATAATAATAATAATATATTTACATTTAATATGGTGAATTTTAAGTCTATGAAAGTATGTATGTATTTCAAGTATATAAACAAAGTTTAACTTCAATACTTATTCAATAAAAATTGAAATGAATGAAAATTTTAATCATACTAAAACACAAAATCTTTTTTTAACATATGGAAAGGTTTCACGAAATTACGACTGCTGAAGCTGATGACGTTCTTAATTCTACACTTCCGAAGATAATAATATGTATATTCAAATATCTTTAACTCGCACGTCTACCTAGCACATTTACTAACTACGATACTTACCTTAAGCTAAAATTTAGAGTGTACCAAAATAAAATCCGACCAACATTGCAATTCACCAGCAATGTAAACCAAATCAGACGAGAGGAAAAAAGGGAAGCAGCAAATAGAGAATTGAATTGATTATGAGGAATATTTAGGAAAAAGGGAGATAGAAAGAATACTTTGATGATGAAAAGCTATGAATTTTTCTGAGAACTTCATAATAATGATGTCAAATTTATATAAATATTAAAATGAAAAATAATCTCGCCTCAAAAGATTGCCACCGGTTGTGAGGGTCAAACCGGTTGAGAGACTTTTGGGAGGGAAAGAGAATTGCGTTTTAAATCATTGGAGACATACTGATGCGAGGGAGAAACATTTTTAAACCAACGATGAAGCTATGTAAAATTTAATTCGAAGGAAGATTTTATCGAGCTTCCGTAATTAAAAGGGAATTAAGGTAAGGATATTATGTCTATATTTACATAATATTAATATTCAAATATTTTAAAGCACAAAATGACATTAAATACTATAAATGTTGTAATATATACATACAGACAGTCCATACCTAGGACTTGTCAGCAGGTGCCTGATTTAAAAAATAGAATAATTTAATTAATAAAATAAGCTAAATTTTCGTATGATTTTAGATAATTGACATATATTCTCATTAAGGAAGAGTTGTTATCCTTTAAATGTATGCGCGTTTTTTTTATTTTTTGCTATGTTTATTTTATAAACTTAAATGTTAAAAACATGTATCCCGATTTTTTTACCTGTAATCATTTTTAAAACTGTTTACACTCTCTAAAAATCCAATGTAGAATTCTGTTTTCCCCTATGTTGTTCCTTTTATATTATTATGCAAACCACATGCTATTCAGTTTAGAGAAACCAAAACTTAGCAAAGAAAATGTTTCAGTGTAGCGTAACGTCGGAGAAATTTGTTCACGCATCCCAATTTATGTGTCGCCAAAAACGTTTTTATTTATCACGCGAGCAAGAACTTGTCTCGAGTGAATTGAGATAAATGTCGAAATTAATTATTATTCATGTATAGTTGTTTCAGGGCGATACTTTTAATGGAACTTACTTATTGCTTTTTATTTCCGAGAGCAGAATTCGCGGTGACGAGACGGCGCTGCGAAATAACCTCATCGGGGCTTGATTGGTTAGAGATACAATTTCCTCCACCCAGTAACAAATCAAATAATGCATCAATAGACGTTTTATGTAATTCGTAAGGCCTTATTGATGAATTGTAATTGGTTCTTAGTGAAGCAAATAAAGAACCATTTTGCACCCTCTTCGACTAATAGTCCCTCTGAGCGAGCCGTAAATTTTCATTTGAAGTTCTATGCGGTCTAAATTACTTCTACGCCGCGCGATTATTGGAGTTCCTCTCTCATAGAAAATAACTTTACTCCCTCTTCGGCTCAAAGAGTAATGGCCCACTCAACTTTGTTATTGGTGACCCGAAATTGCAGTTCTCATTTTCCTCGCTGCCTAAATTGCTCATTACAGAGTTTTCCTACGTGGGCCCCTTTGCAACGTAATTGGAAAAAATAAAATGATAGGGTTTGCTTCCAAAGTTACCATTTCATGAGTAAACAACTTATTCCTATGTAATGCCCGTTGTAAATGTAGAAGGTTAAATGCGAATATAATTTTGACGAAAGGAAGTACAAAAGTTGAATCAATTACAATTTTGGAAAAAAATCTAATTATGTGGCAATGGTTACAGATAGATACATATTTGAAATGCTTCATAATAAGTATGATCAATATTGAAAACTTCGAATTTTATCGATTAAAGGTGAATAAAAAGTTTCTTTGCAAGCAGATTACTTTATTACAAGAAGATGGGTTGGCTGAGGTCACATTTAAGACGAATATACTTGTTGGATATAAACTTTAAATGTCGACCTTCACTTGCCTACCGTCCAAACAGATGGACCCTGGTGGTAACTTCTATTATCCCTCTCATAAAACAAACACATTCCAAAGATATCTGTTCTTGCCATCAATCTTTGGAATGCCCTATTTAGTAATCCACGGAAAGCTCAGAGTTTATACGGATTCATGATTAAATTTTATGAGCATCATCTGACATCATAATTTAATTGTATGTATACTTTAATGTTCTATCATTGAATCATAAAATTATTTTTGTTTTCTTAGTTTGTCCTTAGGTGACTTTTTGCCATAAGGCACCAATAAATATTATCATTATTAATTCGATTTCAACGTGGTATCTTCTGGTTCGAACTATCCAGGTTTCACTCTGTAAGTAATTATATTTCAAGTTAAAATCGATGGCGTGGGCCTTGATTTGGTAATATTTCATGACAATCAGTAGAAAAAGCAACCTGAATGTGATTAATTCAAAACCCCATTATATGTGGTATCGTATAAATAAATGATGTTCATCTTGCTTTTGCTACTGATTATATTTCAAGTTAGTTTATTTCAGCCAATACCTTCTTTTTCCTCTCTTCTGTTATCTGGCTGCTGTTAGATAATTGAATGAAACTCTCAAGACATGCCTGCTATTCTACCACCTCAGATAGATCAAAATAACCTTCGAGTAGGATAAAGGTTCGTACCGAACCGTGCGTTAGAAATCCAATTTAGGCGTCGAGGGGTTTAATATAAAAATGCGAGAGCATTAGCTACATTAAGAAGAGAAGATGTGTGTCCCGGGCGATAGTTTCCAATTGTGAGATGCACGCGATATCTTTTTATTTTCCTCGGTCCCGAAAGGCCTTTCTCCCCCGTAGAACGAGCTCCTCTACGGCCGTTTGTTATGGGGGAAAGGGATGAGTCATTTCACTTTTTCCTCAGCATCCTTTCCTCGAAGGTCGCAGTTGGAGGGGAGAGAGGCCGTTGCCTCCTACGGTTGACCTGCACGGTAGCGCAAGTGTTTCAAAAGATTACCTCCGCTCGTTTTGCGAAAGCACCTGCTTTATCGCCGCCTACGAAGGTTGCGAAACTGCTTCGTCGGTCACAGAGACGCACCGACTGCGAAATTTCTAATCGGGCCGGAGATAATAATGGCTTACGCCGCGGATGAATTTGATGACGAGCGTTGAATCCAGAGAGGGGCCGAAAAGATGTCTACGTTCGTACAATGGCTATCACGAGAAAGGAATGACTACGCAGCGGCTGGAAGCGATAGTTTATCTTCGTGATTTTACGATTCGTCTATTCCTAATTTTAGTTTCAAGGATGCACCAAACTTTGAATATGAATTAAACGCGCTATTTATTTAATTATTATGATCATCATCATCGATCATTGTTTACAGAATCATTTAAAAGATTTTTAGTGTGTAATTTTCGTACGATTCGTCTTCGTAAAAGATGTTTTCCCTTTTGTTTCATCAAAATAATAGCTCAACTGTGAAGGCAAAGAAACACTGCAATTTACGTACAATGTGAACTGGCGTTGTCTGTAAACTGTTGAAGTAAACGAAACTAAACTTAATGTCTAACATCATTGGTACAGTCTAGTAATAAATAAATAAATTTTATTTAAAAAAATTCATCTGGTTTAGTCTGAAAATTGTGATTTGGTCGAAACCGTTTTTGCTTTCTTGAATTAAATCGTGGGGATATTAATTTATTTCTTTACTGTTATTATTTCGTATTAAAAATCCGGCCAATCACGATAGGTTATATTTATAATTTTTCATTCAAATTTGTGAATAATATTTTCTACAATCCAAACCGAAGAGGAATTCTTTCTCTATTTTCAGTTTTATATATTTACACGCTTTATTATCGAGTAATCGTAATTCTTACGATAAAATTTTTGGTGAATACGCGGGTATATTTCTGTAATATGTAAATTGTAAGGGTTTGGAAGTTCTTTTAGACCTGCGTATAATTTTATACAAAATTGTCACATAAAGGTAACTCATTGAATTCTCATGAGTAAGTACGAATGCCAGCGGCATTTCACATAAATCTTAGAAATTGGAGGATTTGCCTATTGAATACCAGGATTCATTTACTGAGAGCAGGGAAAGTAAAATAAACATGAAAAGTGCATGCTTACAACCACAGCAGGGAGGAAAACATCAAGAACAGCAAAGCACTTGGGAAATTCATCGTAGAAATTTCCTCGGGCAAATCTTCGACAAACTCGATGCAGAGTCTGCAAAATTCGTAGTAGAGGGTAAGAGATGGAGAGAGACATGAAAAAGCAATTATCGTTTCGTTAGTAACTCAACGTTGGGCCCTAAAACCTCCACAAATAAGCCGTCTTTTCCTCCAGAAAAGGAGAAATAAGTGCTTGGGATCCTCGCCGCAAACAAACATTTGCTCGGTTGGGAGCAGACAGGAATCTAGCACTTCGGGGGCGGCATAAACTTGAGTAAAACTTTTGAAAATGTTATCGATGGAAATGCAGGGTAAGATGAAGTTATGGGGGAGACGAAAAAAATATCCCAAACGCTCGGTCCAAGTTTTAAGAGCAAAGTAGGGTTTCGATTAATTTTCTCGAGTTCCGCGGAGGTTTAATAAAGTCTGCGTGCAACGTGACTCTCGTGGGAATGTGCGCACGAGCGGGGAGATGCTATCCGCTCGGACAAATTACTTCTGATTATCATTGTTTGCACGAATGAAGCTT
This sequence comes from Sympetrum striolatum, assembly GCA_947579665.1. Taxonomy (NCBI): domain Eukaryota; kingdom Metazoa; phylum Arthropoda; class Insecta; order Odonata; family Libellulidae; genus Sympetrum; species Sympetrum striolatum. Next base: position 38,125,772 of record OX388350.1, on the reverse strand, counting down.
TGCATAGAAATGCGGCGTAAAGAATGCTCTCGACTTTTCAGACTGCGGAAGTACACAAAATTGATTAAAATAATTTCGTGTTGTTTATTGTATGAATGCAATCAAGATCCTTATCCTACGTTTTCAGTAGCTTCATCATTAATTTTGTATTATATATTTTTAACTCTCATTCATTAATTTTAATTTTGTATTTTTTTCAATGTGTGAAAAGTTTCTTTTGGCGTGAAACCCCCCCCGATTACATGCTCTTTTTGTATATTTGTTCATTGTACACTGTTTTCTTTCCTGGTTTCAGTAATTAATTTATTTCTACTTAAATATTTAGCTATCAGTAAGTTTTTCATATGTTTCGCACCTCCTTCTTGCGGGTGTTTTCCACAAGGAAATTATATCCTAATTATTTCCTAGACTTTGGATTTTTTAATCCATTTAGTTGTTTTTCCTTCTTTACCCTTTTCATTGCTTTATTTTACTCCACCTTTACCATTTTACAAGATGACAGATTTAGATGTAAGAAAGGAACTTATAGACTTAATATCACTATCAATATAGTCGACTCTTTTTCATATTGCATATAGTAGTTCTTAGCAATTAAGAATTCCATTGAATAAATGAATCTCCTAATCTCACTCTTCAAATTCATTGCGATAATAAAAGTCACCATTTAAAATTTTTTTAAGTTTTCGTTAGTTTCTTTATTCCGTTTCCTTATTCGTCCCTAAACGTAAAAACGGTGCATTGACTTCCGCATACTTGCGTATATTCGTCATAGTACTAAAACCTGAAAAATCTATCCAACTACCGGCCAGTATTTATTATTTATTGGTCTATTTATTAATTTAAACGCTGCAAGTTGGTATTAATACCAGGTGGCAACGGTTGAGGGGGATATAACAATACAATCTATCCGGCATTCGCCCAAGGACGGGACAACCCCTCCAAAAACCTCCCGTGGACAGTACACATCTTAACAGTAGCAACAGACCCAATTAGTACAATATGTCAAACAAGTCAGATAAACAATATACAAACACCTCCACCAAACTCAGATACAGTCGGCTTTTACATATTAAATTGTACTACAGGGAACTATTTTATATTATTATTAGATTGATAATACATAGTGGCGTCCTCTACTTTTGAAATAAAAAGATTCGATGGCAAGGGCAGAAGTCTCAAGAGCCGGTCTGACGAGACGGACTAAACATTGCTTGGAGGGGAAAGATAATGGCGGTGCAGAACACGATAAAACAAGTTTTAAAATACCATGTCAAGTATTTTATCTTCGAAAACTATATGGTTTTTGCTTGTTTTTGGATGGAATCGTGTATGAAAAAGGAATTTCCTTTCTTGTTCCGAGCACTTCTCGCAACAAGGAGCATTACACTTCTTACTTAGCCTGTTAACTTCTCCGAGATTCTGTCGTAACGTCTAATGAACTTGGCTCAAATCCTTTCAAGTTTGATTCTGTTTTTAACTACGAATTAAATGTTATGTTTTCTTAGGGCTCTCTTCTTCTCTTCTCTCTAGAAGTTAGCTGGAAAGTTCGGAATTCCAAGCAACTATACTCCTTAAAGCGATAATATTATATTGCAAGATATAATTTCCTCAGATTACAGCAAAATATTTGCTTCATGTTTCGTAACTGTTTTATTGGCTTCCACATCCTTTGGAGAAGTTTATAACTCCAATAGATGCCGAAATAAATAAATTCTGCGCTGACATTCGATCTGTTTATCAAAATAAACCGAACGTATTGTTAAACTATTCCCATTCCCCTTTCATGTGGAATAAATTAATTTTGAATGCTAATCAGTGATACTAAATAATGCAACGAATTCAGTTATCGACGGTTTTTGCTTATATCTACTTGTAGATACCTATTGTATAATCGGAATTATTGCAGGTTTGTTATACCTGGCAAGCCACCTTTCGGCGTGTGGCAGGGGGTGCACACACCGTGGCCATACATACTAAACTAGCAAAATTAATAAATCATCAAGATGTATTCGCAAAAGATACAATTCAAAATAAAAATATCCAGTGCTGATTCGTTCACTTTATGATATTTTACACTCAAAATGATTTCGTAAAAACATTGGTCTCTATTGAAAGTAGAAGTATAAACTATGCATCAAAATTGAAGCTGAGGATTTTCTTGACATTGGAAGACGAATCATTTCCTTGGCAATGCGGGAAGAATCATCGTCTTAGTTTCAGGCAAATACTGTATAAGTTAATAAGTAAGATAGTTCTTCAATTTGAGAACATGATGAAAGTCTTACAGGGAATAGATTGGTAGCCATGGAAGGAAAAGGCTATCAGTTCGGTCGAATTCTGTAAGCGGAAAAGTAAAAATTACAAACTTGTCACCCGAATCTGGAACCCTGTCCCGATCAGTAAAAGAGCCCTTTTACATGAAATTTGTTCGCATAAGATCTCCTCGTCATCAAAAATTCAGGTCAGCACGAAATAAAAGAAGGAATTACCGTTTCATCAATGCTCACAGCCATTTTATCTCACGCTATTTGTCTTATTTTTGAACAAAAGACTTCAGTCGAGAATGAAGTTTTGAGAGAACTTTCCTGTTTGGTCGGAACAGTGAGGGATGGGACACGAACGTGGTGTTGAAGTGGCAGATAAATAGAGAGTTGGAGAGATGGCATTCTCCGAAGAAAATGAGATATGCACTCGTCAGAAGTGCATTCGCTTTGCAACGCGAGCTTCTTATTTGACTGAGACATTTAAAGTCGACGTGAACTTTGTTACGCGACTGTCATATCCACGGAAGATAACGGAAGCAGATTATGAATGCTGTTGTGACGAACTCTCCTTACAAGTAGGATGTGGAATATATTTCACTGACTTCAAAGCATGTTCATTCTTTTGTAACATTGTCCTAAGTTTCTTGCGGAAAATTTCTCCTTATTTGAACATAGTACAGGAAGTTGTCTCGATAAAAATTGAACTTGAATATAGAACAGGAAGTTATCTCGATGGAAATGGAATGATGAAATATTTCGTCATTCTTCGGTATTTATATTCTCGAGTCACATTTTCAGGCAATCATCAAGCATGGTGTCAGTGGAATCGTAAATAAACATGTTTCATCGGTCATTATGTGTAAAGATAAAGATGCAATTACGCTTAATGAAAATACATTCTATCATAATTTTTTGCTTGCAATTGAAAAATTAGAACATGGCTATTAACGAATTAGAGGTGTAGTTAGTATTCGAAAAGAGTCTTTGTCAGTGTTCCGTACCACGTCCCTGCTGATTCCGAATACAACTTAAGGTTCGTGATCCTGCAATTACAGTAATTTTATTGGTATCTATTTTTATTGTGAAGTTTACCAGTAGCTGCTGAATTTCCCACCCTTGGCTCATAATCGACTCAAATAGTTTTCCCTGTATTTTTGGAGAAAAAATTAGGTGTAAAATTTTCCTTCGGAAAATTTGAGACATCTCCTTAAATAAAGTCTCGATAAATATTGAATGTGAATATAGTAAAGAAAGCTATCGCGATACAAATTGAATGATTATATACTGCATCTTTTATACTATGTAGAACAACACCTCAATAACTCTCATTACGCTGTTTTCTCCAGTTGGGTGTTTCCATACTTTCCATCCCGAAGTTCTAATTTCTTTTTACAATTTGATTATACATGTGGCAAATACCGAATTGCTGGAAATATTGCTATAGCTTATGAATTGCATGGCGTATTTAGGAATTGATTTACGTATCATTTTTATGTTTATTTATTATTATACAATTTATCTCTATTCTCCTCTATATTTGAATGATAACCTCCGACCGTGAATATTTGACAGCTAAATTTTAAAAATTTTTAATTGGCCTGTCCTAAAAGAGTTGGAAAATGGATCAATAATATTCCTGCTCTCGAATTAAAAATTTCCGTTCCGAAACTATGACGTAAGAATAAGGGATATCCAATGGATTTTTGTGATATACTTTTAAATACAACTACTTTATCATTTCGCATATAATTCAAACCTCAGTTGATTATTTCACAAATTAGAAATTCGAAATAAACATTATCAAGGAGGAATATCATTTACAGGTTTTAAAAATATTCCCCTGGATCCCCGATGGGTCAATAACCAACTGTTTGCGTTTCAATTTAAACGTGTATTTTTATCCTACTTTAAATGGTCACTACACGAGTAAGTTAGCAGCAATTCATACATACGGGACTGCAAACTCATGCGAGTGCCATCGTGTCGAGAAAGCATATCTGCCTCAGTGTTTACCTGTTTGTCGGGTCGCACAGTTTTGCCATTCTCGAGTCACCGCGATGAGAAAGCAAAACTTCCTGTTTTGAACGTAATAACGCACTACCTGTGACTTTTCATGCGTGAAATAGGGACAATGACTCCTTATTTGCAATTTACTTTGGCATAGCATAAAAGTGGAAACATCCTAGTAAGACGATCCTACCACTTAGTTCAGTCATAGGCTAAATTAAAATAATCTTTAATACATGATGAATAAATAGAACTAAATACATATTTCGGTTTCAACAGAAAGGTTTTATCAAAACTTACGACTGGTTTCAACGCATTAGTATCATTCTCAATTCCTTTTGAATGAGTAAAACGTTGAATGAAGTCGAATGTTGAACGAAGACGACTTTAGAATGACACTAATACGTTCAAAGTGCAAGGTATCGTAGGTCTTAGTTTTAACTTGACTTTTCAGTGGAAAGGGAAATATTTAATTCTATTCATTAACAATGATTAATTTTAGAACCAAGCAGTGCAAAATGAGTAATCTATTTTGTAAAATAATCTCCTATTTCTCAACGATTATAAAATAAGCACACATTCAAATGGTTCGAGTTAATTATCGAATTAAATATTAATTTTACGCTAACGGTCATTTACGTAATCGTAATAATTTTTTAAAGGTTTCACCGCCACTCCATGAAGCCTCAGTAAAATACAAATCCTGTCGATAAATTTTTTCTCTCTTTCAATTTTTAATGTAATCCAATTTCTGAAAACGTTCAGCATATTAAATAATTATCCCTGTACATTAAACCTATTCTATGCGAGACATACTAGTTTGCAGTACTACGCGAGATTGTTCATATCGATGAGGTAAAAATGCTGGTTCATTTCATATGAGTGTCCGTATTAATTGATAATTTATAAAACTATGCATGAACTGATGAAAAAAAATGTTGAAGAAAATTACAACATGTTTTCTTATTTATTTATATATAAGAATAGTCTAATTTTTACATACGACATACATAAAGTGACAAAAATGTGAATATTCAGGAAAAATAACTTTGTATCAAGTACGTAACTTGGTGAAAGTCTGGAAGAACAGTGTGGTTTTTTTATAACTTTCTCATGGCTTTCCACAGTATTTGGCCAAACCACGTTGACTATTTCAATGAAAATAAAACTATATAATTGCCATCACCATTAATCTCTCAGAAGCGTCCATAAAAAGTCTTTACCAACAAAAATTGTACAAAAGCCACAATAAAACTTCAAGTTCAAAACATGAAGAATTCCAGAAAGTATCACTGAATGGTATTGATTTTAAAAGTTTTCTTGAATGAAAATGAATGATATTTTACTATCCGACTTAATAATGGTCAAATTATCAATTATGGAAGCGGAAACACTAAATCAATGAGTTATTCATTTTACTAATTAATTATCCTAAGCCGTCGAGGCTTCTGTAATTTCAGCGAGCGAGATTATGATGCTAAAGTTCAGACTAAATGGTCAGTGGTGTGAATTGCCGTCACGCTTTGGACTTGAGAAAGAAGAGAGTGAGTCATGGGAAAGAGGACTGGGAGAGGGACAAGAACGAATGAGAAAGAGCAGAAGAAGGAACGTGATTTATCTGAGGCCTTTTCTTGGGTCACTCGGAGGTCTCCTCTGGATCGGATTATCACCTCAGCCCCACGAGGAGAAAGACAAAAACCGGACGACTCTAATCTTATGTAATTAAGAAGAACATGGACACCTTATCTGGTGATAGATGCCGCATGACACGAATCCAAAGCAATGGCGAATTATACTTCATCTTTGTTGCGTTCAGTCTCAATGGTGAGAAAATTGGATTTCATACGATGAGTGGCTTGCTCGAAAGATTGATCTTCGTAGCCCAAATATCTAATTTGGAAAGGAAATGCTCAACTCAGTTTGAAAGTATAACCTTTACACCAAAGAAAGAAAAATAAGTACTATAGAATTGATTGAACAAGCCGTTCCTTAGTGCAAATGCATTATGGAAACAATGGTAGAAATAACTAAGAAGAAATTTCACAATTGTTTTTGTTTAGTGCGATCGAACCGGTTTCAACTAGTAATAGTTATCATCTTGACAACAGCATAGTCTTAATCTTTAGTTTTTTTTCAACATTTTTGTCCAAATCAATAGAAAACGTAATTAAATTAGATTAAATTAATTTTTTTCAGCGCAAACAAACGTATAAACAATTAAACGAAACAGACTCAGGTTTCACTTCGTGGTATTCATAAATAAAAAACGGCTTCACGATAGTTCTTTTACTACACTACAATAATTTTTTTTTATTGTGGTGTAGTAAAAGAATTATCATGATGCCGTTTTGTATGAACAATTTCTTTACAAAGAATAACCTAAAAGCTTTAGGTTGTCTTTTTGGTTAAACCTGAGTAATTTTCTGGGGCAGATGATACAGTAGGTTTTTATATCTCCATTTTTGTGATTACCTTCATTTTATTCTCAACATTTAAGCATGTGAATCCTGCGTTTTCCCATCGCTTAAGTAAGTAGAGTTTAAGGTAAACAAAGAGGAAGATTCTGGGGATGATTGGGGAGGAGAGGGCTTTAATTGAAGTGATTAAACATCGGCAGAGGAAATGGGTGGGTTAAATATTGAGAGGGGAGGGACTGCTAAATAATGTAATTGAGGGTAGAATACAAGTAAAAAACAGAGTAGAATTCAAAGACCAGATGACACAAAGAGTAAGGGAAACTACCAGGAAGTGAAGGAGTTGGCGTTTAATATTAATTTTTGATGTACATGAACCTACTGAAATGTAGAACACTCCAGTATGTATATTGATTATCAAATCGTTTTCCAGAAACATTCCATATCGACTGGCATCTCTGAGAGGAGATCGTCATCTGTTTTCCTCCTCTAAACTTAAACATTTTCCTTAAAATTAAATATTTTTTATTTCCTAGATAAGAGCTTCCGGGCTGTAACTCTTTACCGCATTATATGCGGTGTACTTTAAAAAAACTTTGTCTTGGAAGCGAAAAAGTTGAATAGTACGTTCATAGCATCCTATGTAAACAAAGAGGAACTCATAACTTTTTCAATTTTTTTCATTGCACATTAAACTACCGAAGGGTAGAACAATCATGAATGTATGCGAGTATTGTTTCGGCAGGGAATCTTATACAAAAGTTGTAGGTTATTAAAGCACCATTCCCATCATTACCTTAACTTCCTCGTCACATTACGTAATAGAGCAATTGAGGCGTGTACAACATATCCTTTATCTCTGATCCGTCGCGACAAAAACTTCGATAAGGCATCGCTTGATCGGTCTTCTCAATCGAATACGAGGCGGCCACCACTGATAGCTTTCATGGTCTCTTCCTTCGATTGAGGCTTACTCATAACTAACCGGTCTGCGACTGGCGCCGCTCCATTCTCCGTGACTCATAGCGAATCATCCTCCGTGGAAGTGCACTCGGGGAAGGGAAAAAAAACGACCGGCACGACCTCTGTGATTGCCCCGCGCGTAAGGGACCGTGGGCGTCGGAAAAAGAAAGCAATAATGATATTGGAGTGGGAGGCAGTGCGATACGGTCTGGCAGACTGCATTGGATTCGATGCAAATAAGGAAATGGTGGGCGAAAAGAAACGGTCGACAAATGGAGAAATTAGAGCCACTGAACTCATTTGAGTCATTGCAAATGTAGATTAATAGTTACCGTCTCGTCATGCGGAAAGATACTAAAATAAATATCGATTGGATTAGTTATTACGCAAAAATAGAGGAAAGATAAAGAGTCCAGTTATATTAGACGTAAAAAGAATTGTGCGAGCTGCGCAATACCCAATAAACAAATGATTTTTTATCACTTCTTTAGTTTAAGATCAATATCTTCCAAATTATGCGTTGTACAGATGACATTTTCCTTCCTTTTTTAGAGTATGAAATTTCCTACTATTTGAATACAAAACTAGCACTTCATTAGCACATTAATTAGCACTTCCAAAACCTTTTTAAAATAAGAACGCGATTTCCGAGAGGCATCGACTAAACGTTACAAGAAATAATAGCGTTCTACGAACTACGGTCTAATCACATCGATTGTGTTACAAGGAATTAATAGCAAAAACAAATAGTTACTTCTGGTAGTTATTCCCGCAGTCTATTAGATAAAATTATAGGGTAGATTAGGTAGGGATGTTGGTATTACTACACCCCTTGCCACAAGGTACTGTCAGCTCGCTCGGTTTGTATCTACATCTAAAAATCTAATTCTAAAGAGGTTAGAAGCTAGGCTGATATACTTTGATAATCCAGGGAAAGTGCATTTGCGGAAGATATAACTGATATCATGTGACTGATATAAGTGATATAAGATATAACTGATACCATTCTGCTAAATCGGCCGATCCAATAATGAGCGTAAACTAAGATAAATGGATGCCAGGACAAGTCATTTTAAGGATTTATTCTTTCCGCGAACGATATGTGACAGTAACATAGTAAAGAAGTAGTTCAGAGAACTGGTGATTGTCTCACCCACATACCAAAGGTCGGCTGTAGATTATTAATATAGATATAGAAGAGGAAAAGGTCAAAGGTAAATTTGCACGTTATGTAGACGTTTAATAGGCTAAATAATCAATAATAAAGACAATAGGCTTCTTGAAATGTCATACTTTAAAACATATCGCTCTTTATTGAAGGTCTGCAATGTTGTTCTGCAATATTAAATGTTTCTGCCTGTTTTTGTCAACTCGCATGTAGATAAAGATAACATATCTTTACGAGTAAATTATTTGTGGTATTTTTGTTTTGGGCAGAGGAAATATACATTTTGTTCACTTTTCATGGCAAAGATGATGTTGGTGAAACAGGTGTGAGGTATGAGTAATGTTGAATCGCATTCATCTTTGTCTCTTCCTGAATTCTACGAACAGTGTTATTCATAGGGTTTCTGAGTAATAATTACGTAGAACTTTTATCACTCAAAGAATTCTGGCTGTCTGCAAAGTCAAGGCCAACCTCACTTCTCTCACCTCACCTCGTTTTTGCTCTTCTTTTTCTTTGTGTTTTTTTTAGTTCTGCGTAGTTATACACTTTGCTCAACTTTATTAATTCCATTTAATTTTCTCCCGTTTTCTTTTTTTTCAATTTTAAGCTGTCGAAGCACTTTTCACATTGCTACTAGTAAGTAAATAAAAGTCACATTTTACTCTATCTTGAAACAGAAGAAAGTCCTATGCAGAGGACAAAACTTTCTGCTGAAAAATAAACCTATGCATCTCGATGAATTGAGACTTGGAATCCAATTCCTCGGCCTTGACTTCGTGATAGTCTTCCATCATGAAGATACGTAGAAAACACACTTCTGCACTATACCGCACAGAGATTTTTACAGTACAACCATGGTTTTAACCCATTGTGTCATCATCAGGTGATCAGGTTGGATCATCACCTGATGATGACCAAACGGGTTGAAACCATGGTCGTACTATAAAAAAACATTGTGTTGTATAGTGTAGTAGTGTGTTTTCTATTTATTTTTAAAATTGAGACTTGACAAATTTCGAGTACAGAGCAGATAAGAACGAACAAAATCATTTTAAAGAAGCTCAGATGCGGAGGGACATTCAGTTCTAAGTAGTCCGCAAGTTCAACACCATAACCAAACTTTTAGAACACCTTTCGTTGAATTACCACCACGAGAACACATTCCGTTTTATTCCAGAGACCTTTCCTCCATTTGTAATCCCGCCCAAACAGCAATAATAGTATCCAGCCGGTAGTCATTTCAAAGAAATTTTTTTCGTTCCCCGAACACATTTCCATATGAATATCCGCCTCCTCCCAGCGGGGCACATTTACTCTCGACATGTCGCCAAATTAGACTTTTAAGTCGGACATAAAATTCGACTGTCCCCGTTCCCCCGCGGGGAGGGGAGGAACGCGGATTTTTTGAATGGCTGCCCTTATGAATGAAAGCTCCTGCGGTGGGACACCCACGCCTTCCGGTCGCCCCACCGTGGGCGTACTCGCGCAATTGAAAAAGGAGGTGAAGGGGGACTTGGGGTCTACTCTTTCTCCTTGAGTGCACGACCGATAAGAGGTGAGAATCCTCGTCCCGCTTGGGACCTTGACACGTAAAAAGGCGAGTCTATCTCTCTCTTATGCCGTATAAGGAGTCGAACACGAGGATGTGGGCATAATAAGGCATGTGCAGAAACGGGGGGACTGAGGATGAGAAAGCGAAAGGCTTGTGGAATTAAAGGTGAAGAGAGGGAGTGTGAAAACAGCAATAGGATTCGAGGAGTAAACATCGCATCCTTATCTTGATGAGTTAGTTTCTCTTATGTAATACTCGTAAATTTTGTTCTTGATTGTACATTCGTTATGTTACAGCTGCATTAAAATATAATATGTTGGTTTCTCTAGCAAAGTCCAAAAGGCTGGTAGTTGGCGTTAGGAATAAAATGGCAGTGGAAGATAGATTGACACAAATGGTGATTGGAGTACGAAATATTGGATAAGGCTTAACTTAAATGATGCAGAATCAGGCGTAACTCTCTGGTAATTATTAATGTACACGAAATCCATAGAAAAATATATATTATATTCATTTAATTATTTATGGTACAGTGTGGTTTAGTAAATGTTATCCTATGGGGTTCAAGGCTTATTCATTGACACAGAAAGACATTGCAGCGAAGTTTTGTTTGGTTTAATAAAGGTTTTTTGCAATGTTTTTCTGTTTAAGTGATTGGAGTATCCGTACAACTGTCTAAATTTAGGGAAATGAATGAAGTTCATAGAGTTTCCGTTTCCGTGATCTACCTTCAAACATCCGTTACGCAATTTAGAGTGGTTCTGTTTGCTCGAACTTTGGCGTTGAGAGCGACTATCGCATTCACTTCTAATCGTAGAAAACACCATTCAATTTATCTCACTCTAATTGCGCATCGATGTTTGAAACTTTGTCCCGAACTGAACAATATTTAGCTTAACTCATAATAGATGGACAACTTTAAATATCATGTAAAACCAATACACGCTGATTAATAATTTTCAAAAAAATGAAATAGTATAATATATAAAGTAATAGGCAGTATGAATAATAAAATAGGTATGTACTATCATCAAAAGATTCAAACTCCGCTCTAAATACTTTACAGACACTTAAAGAGAAGTTGACAAATCAGTTAGTTGGAGACCCTCAAGGTTCGCATCTGGGGCCTCAATAGTGACAAAAGGTTTTCCCAAGGTCCAGCGACATTAGTCGAAGTTTTTTAATCTTCTCCAGAGAGAGAGAATACTTTCTGATCTCCAGAACAGGATGAAATCGCTAATCTTCGCAGAAACGACACCTGGGCGAGCGGTGAAAAAACGCCCGCACGTGCAATAGGCATTTAGGCAAACGAGAAAGCGAACGTCGGGGGAGGGAGAGAGAGAGCTCGTTGGGCGTACCTTTGGAGAGGACATAGTGAAAGGGAGTGGAGGTGAAAGGGAGGATGAAGCAGACAGTTAAACCCAACGGAAACATTACTCAGAGGGCCGTTCCACTTGAGGAGGTACATACAAGGGACAGAAGGGGTTGGCGGTGCGGGGGAAGGAAAGTTTTAACTGCGCCGGCCGCGTCATTACCGCGAACGAATGACCAGTTTTCAACTCCGTCTATTTTCCTTTCGGACCAGATGGAGCGACTCCCTCTAATTGGCCGTCAAAGTGACAAAGTCGGGTCCATCGGATTCCATGCAGTTCCGGGGAGGCGAAGATGAAGTGCTCGCGCGAATCCGAAGCGCACGTGTGCACGGATGGCGATCGTTCCGTAATGGACCATTAGGAGAAGTTTGCGAGTGGAAACGAGCTTTGTTTAATAGCCGAATCGGTTGCGTTGTTGACTGGAGGTGGGTGGGTGGGAGCAATGAAAAATCTATAACCTGTGATTTCTAAATATATGGAGGGATTCCGTGTACGAGGAATCAAATGGTAGGAAGTTAGGTAACGTCTTACTTAGGAGATTCCGATACTAGCCAATCTCTTACTCTATCCAGCCAATCGCCATCGGAAATTTAATGGTATGAAAATGTAAGATAAACATAATACATGGAGAAAATATTACAAGTTAAACATGCTTGTAACATGAGAAACGGCATGTGAAAAAGATGAAAAGTCGTAATAGTTTTAAGATAAGTAAAAACTCATAAAATTAACATATAAAAAAACCTCATTAACGCCTTCATCGAAAACGCAATATTATAACATTGAATCTAAATAATGAGAAAATAAATATTACAAACCAATTACATCGCACAACGTACTATTTTTTGGTAACTGTTTGTTATATGTAAGAATCCCAGGTTATTGAGATTTATTTAGATTGATATCTTGCTGTTAAAGGAAATATTAAATCAATCGCAAAAGTGATGCGTAGTTTTAGCGAAGGAAGTTTTATATAAAAAGTTTGGAGTTCCTTTAGAATAGAAAGGTTCATGACTAATTAGTCGCCACCGATTAGGATGGCCGATTTATAAAATGTATTCAGTTTTTACAAATGTATCTATTTTCTTAATTTTTAATATTATTGACAAACACAATTTAGAAAATGATTTTCATTAGCACTAGATTTGGATTAAATTCAGACTTCTCGAATGTAGCAGCTTCATAACAATAAGTTAGATCAAGCAAAACAACTTTAAATGAGGAAATTAAAAATAATTTGTTTTTATCAGGCTAAAAAACTTAATAAGTGATTTTTGAGACTAGGAGGAGGAATTCCAAAGAAATATTCAAAGAGATGAGAAAATAGTATTTCTAAATATGGAAGACGACAATGATAGCAAATTTGTCCTCTTATATTAGAATTTATAGTCCCAGATTAAAATATCTCTTGTGATAAAAATTCAGGAAATATGGCTGTGTTTATTTACTGCTCGAATAAAAATGCGCAAATCGTAAAGGTACAAGTTCCACAAACAGAAACACACTCGACCGGTTTGAGTTCGTTCGAATATCACCAGGTGTGGAACGGGTCTAACGCTTGATTTGTGACTTTACCGAATGTGTCGTGGGATTAAAGGCAGATATGTTTTTGCCAAAGAGCTCAATTTCTTACATAAGATATCATTGAATGGAGTTAGTGGTTTGTATTAATTTAGTGAAGGTTATGTATTTATAAAGGCAGCTGAACCCAGTATGAACATTGTCAGATGGCATCCTTAAATCCTTTACATCAACTCTTGATCATTATAAAATGTTTACGTAAACATTACGCATTTATCCAATATTTTTACTGTTTATAATAAATTCCAACTTACTACATTTATTGTCTACTCCTGTCAAACACGATCATTTACTTTTAAAATAATGTACAGGTAGTTCCACAGTCAAAAGTTAACATTATTGCATTGATCAACCGACATTAACCAGCGAAAATTTTATGAGCTTAGCAGCTTGGGAGCGTTTCATCATGAATTAACTGGCAGCAGACTTGTCTTGACCTGAAAATATAGAAATTCATCTTAAGACTATACTTTGATGGTTTTATTATTGATTATCTAAATTAAGCAATAAGGTTAACTTTTTAAAAGAGATTCGCACAAAAGTCTTTGCTTGGTTCTACCCTTTTATAGAGCTTTTGGATAGAAAATGACATGAAACTCATAGCTTCAAAATTTCACTGATTTGTTATCTCTTATCTAAGTAAGAGAAATTACCGAATAATTATTTCCTAATTTTGGTGTGAAGGTGATAGCCTATTTAACCAGCTATATGTTAGGCACTGAATTAACATTTTATGGAAATTTATTCAGTTTTCATTTAGAATACTTCGGTTGTTAGTCGCTAGGACAGGTGGTGACCTTAATTTCACAAGAAGACAAACAATGACTAATTGTAAGTCTCATCATGCCTTCCTTCAATGAAGCGTAAACTTCAACTTTTGATTAAAGACAAACAATGCTTCAAGGTTCTCCGCACGCAATTACAGAGCATAGAATAACTGTGCGAAAGAAAGGAATCTAACATATAGTTGGGGTCTCAGGATAAATATGCGATATCTTGGAATCCATATAAGAGCAATAACCAAAGGAAAAATGCGCTGCTTCTACCAATTCTGCGTAATAGTCTCGCTGGCTTTCTTCTCCAGGCTGTGAGATTGAGGTCAGGGAGTTACATATAAGGCGCCTCAGGTCGTCCCCATGACTGGCGATATTTCCGTCTAAAACCAACTAGAACCGGCTGGATTGGAGTTCGAGACCCGACCGAGACACACTTAAAAGGAGTCGCGGGAAGATAGCATCTTTAGAGGGAAGCTGACAAATCGCATAGTTAGCGAGTCCCTCAAGGCTCCCGTCTGGAGCCTCAAAAGTGACAAGAGGTTTGCGGAAGCGGATTTTATTGTACCCGATTTGGCAAGTCGACAACAAAATGCTGGGAGATAAACACATGAATAGGAGGCGAGTGAGATTGCAAGTCTCGGACCTGATGCAAATGAAACTGATTGTGAGTGTTCCGAGTAGTGGTCGTCCTTGGAATCCAAGTCGCTTCCAGCTGGTCCTTTCTTCCATTCACTGCGAGAGTTTCCAGTCTCCCAGAGGTGCCGAGGCGTTGCTTGTTTGCCCGAAAAATTTTATTCATGTCTCCAAAATTTGCTGCGTATCTCCTGCGGGAGGTTGATGAAAAGATTCCTGACTAAAATTGCCCGAAGCCCAGAAGAAGTATTACGTAATGCGCTATCTTTTTAGAGGCATACCATTTCTTCTATATTTGCCAAGCTGAATGTTACTGTGAAATCTCATGACAAGTACATACATCGAAAATTAGTTAAACTATATTAAAATTCTTTACGGGAAAGAAAGCGCCATACTATTTCTATGCCATTCTTGTTATGTCAAACTGAATGCCAGGTTGAAACCTAATGACGAGTAAATCGGACATGAGTTAAAATTTATTGAAATTAAATTAAAATTCTTTACGGGAAATGAAGTGGCATACTATTTCTACGTCTTACTTGATGCGTCAAGCTGAAATCTTGTGACAAGTAGGTAAATCGAAAAATCGAATATTTCTCTTGAAGTTTTTTTCCTTAAATAAATAAATGGGAAAGTGAAGTGAAAAAACTGATTAGCTAGTCTGGTTGCTAACCAGTTGTTATCCATTTCCTTCATCAGTTTGCACGATTTAATTTATCGCCTATGGGAAAGATGAAAGCAATAAGTTTTTTGAGATAATTCCTTTCATTACCCATCCTCACAATTTTCTGCCCGACTGACTACTTCTACGTTCGGATTTTTACCGTATAAATAACTGATTAAATATTTTTACTCAATTATGGCACATTTTAAGTTTCATACTTTATGAATGCCTCTCATCTCTGTATTCCTTAAACGTCATTTCTGTAGGATTCGAAAAACCATTCTGTCACGCATATCTCGGAAAGAGTATTTCTTGGAGTAACTCTCACGATTTATCATGGAATACTTACATCGATAGTATATGTGTCCATAATAAAAGCTTCTGAAAAATTCAACTTCGTTAAGCGAATCAGGTAGGAGCGAAGAAAAAATTCGCGAGCTATGTAGCTATGCGCTAGTTAAGCCTCATCTATTAATATATATTGATGTAGTTTATGGAACCCTGCCGACAAGTGTCGTATTCTGGAATTATATTACTATTAAAAGTACAACGAAAGGAGATAAGTTTTTTTTATTTGCTACGATAAATCAATGAGTGTTATATAGATGATTAAGGACGAGGGATGGGAATCTTTAGAATTGATTGGTTAACTCTAGACCTACTTAGGTAAACCGAATTGAAAAGAGGTCTATGATAGACTAATATCTCCATAATGTAAATGTATGCTACGAAAGCATGCCCATTACCATCCATGCAGTATAATGTACAATATTTTACGTGCAGTCGGCCCTCGTTCATCGCGGTTAATCCGTTCCAGACTCTACTGCAATAGATGAATTTCCGCGAAGTAGGATTCTTTATTTATAAATCGAATATTTTCGTAGTCAGAGCTTAATACCTGTTTACGACCTAAATAAATTTGTTAATATTATTAGGGCCTCTAGAAATGAAATAACGCCTTTCAGTTGTTACACATAATACTTAAACTACCCATTATATTTGAAAAAATAAAAGAAAATAAGAAAAAATTGATGGTAACAATTATCGTTTCTTTTTAATGAATTTGAATGTTTGAAAAACCGAGATAGAGTGAACCCGCGAAAGTCTAAGCGCGAAATGGCGAAGGGCGACTGTAGTATGAATTATTTCAATTGACTATATCTTTGCTCCGTGTTGGTGTTAGTATATTTGTATGTAGGTTGACCTATTTAAAGTGTACTGTCCACGGGAGGTTATAGGAATGGTTTCCCTCCCTTCCTTGGAGGAATGCCGGACAGATTGTACTGTTTTCTTACTACATTCCCCTTGTTCGTTTTCACCTGATACACTGAACAAATTGCAACGAATTGTACATAAATAAATAACAGCGAGTAAAGGCGCACGATCACCGTGAACGAACTTTGATTCCTTTTATCCAATTAGAGTCACTACTAATCGCATTCCACACCCGCTGACCTTTCTCTCCATTCACCAACGCAACCCTTTGCATACGATCGCTCATCTCGTAATATTTTTCTTCTTCGTTTGACTCTTCTCTTTCCTTTTCCTCAGATTAACGGGACATCGCTGGGCAAGCGTCCAACAAGTCATCGGCGCCGCCTTTAACCGACGACGCCGCCCGTCAGCTGCGGCCCGACTTCTCCGACTGAAAAAGGTTCAACAACACCGCCAGGACGGAAGGTTAGTGAACCTCGCGGCCTATCTCCGCGAGTTAATTTATATGTTCGTTCTCAATCGACAGCCACCATTGACCTTCGAGGAATACGAACCTTTCTCTCTCTTTCTGGTTAATGTATTTGCTTCGAAGATGGAGATTGACTCGTAATCTAAGATGTATTATTATTATAATTATTATTATTAGACCCTTTATTGCGGCGATGCTAGGCCCTGGTGGGCCTCTCTTACACCTAACCTCTGTAGTCATACATATGAAATTTTACATAGTAATTTTGTTTTTTGTAAATGGTTAATTGTACATACATTGTACAAGATGTATGCAGTATTACAAGTACAACTGGATGTAACAGGAACTAAGAAAAATGATATTAATTAAAATATGGTTGACTTCGAATGATAAATCAATAAAATGAATCTTCAGTTTGTGCATTGTGCATGGTAAATTCTATTTCTAAGTTACGATACTGTCATGGAAATTATCTAAGAACATGATTGGGATTGATTGGAATCGAGGTGAAAAATAGAGAGGCTGATTGACATCAAGAGCAATTACACCGACCTGGAAGAAGTTCTAAAACTGATTGAAATCCCCATAACTTACTGGTAAGAGTAAACATAATTTTGGTAATTATATAATTGGTAAAAAATATCATATATTAAGGATAATATATATTCTCAATAAAATTTATTTGAACCGTAAGAGAACAGGAAATCCAAACATTGGAGTTGGGTTAATAGGAAAAAACACGTGCAAGATACAAGGGATGGTTGGGGAAAGGTTTTAATTGAAATAATTGGGCGACACCAGAGGAAATTGTTGGGTCAAATATTGAGAGAGAAGGACTGCTAGAGAAGGTAACTGAGGGTAGAATACAAGAGAAAACACAGAAGGAAGTTAAGGAAAAATATATTAGATGAGACAAGGGGTGAGACATTTACCAAGAAACGAAAAAAATGGTAATGAATAGGGAATATTGAGGCACACAAACCTATGGTAGAGAACTCATGTATGCATGAAATTTACGTATAACCGCCAAAAAGGGACATTGGAAATTTAAAACGTAAAAATAATGGAATGTATTTCTTTAGGCATCTTTAATCTCTCACCTATAGCGTAAAACCTCCGCCAAGAATTAAGGATTTTTTGCATCTTTCTTGTACTTATATACTGGAAAAATGAGTTCACTTTTTCCATCGTCTATTGTATGTAACCTTCATAATATTGCTCTGTCTTGAAAATACATATATATGTTTACAATGCAACAGCTTGCTGACCCATTTGTAATGTAATTCCTCCATACTAATAATAATGTATAGATGAATGGAATACTTTTCGTTGGCTCATTGCACAAAATATAGAAAATGTTCATTTGATTTACTTTCCTCTCTATATTCCTTCTTTCTGTGCTAAAGTGAAAGCTTCTATTATGAACATTTGGAAAAGTATAAGACATAGTTAACTGAGTTCCAAAAAAATGCATAACATTTTGAGTGATGAGAAATAATATGATTTGAAAGTATACAGTTAAGATGTGGAGTATCATCTGTTAACGTCATTAAAATTAAATAGCAAAACAATGCAGGTATTCAATATATATCACGTAAGATTGCTACAGAGTGAAATTCACGTGAATAATTTATGTCATTGATAAGTTTACAAAGACATTAAAAAAAAAAATTCATTAGATGGAATGAATAAGAACTAAGAAATTCATTTTAATGTGGAAGGCAGCGAATATACCCATTTAGAAACATCCATAAAATGTTCATCAATCAATTCACCTAATTTCCTGAGGATTAATCAGAAATATACTGCAACAAAAATTTACTTCCGTTATACTGATTTAAACTCTTCCAAGAAAAGTTTCAGTTGAGGAAGCAGGAAGAAATTAATAATTAAAATCTTCGAGGTGATACCTAAATTACCGCAGCAAGTTTATGACGTGAAGTTCAACTTCACGTAACTTGAAATGTTATGAAAATTTCGAAAATCTTCAAGAAAATTAGATTTTTGTCTACAGTTTAAAGTGGAAGTGCTTTGTAAAAGCTAAAAAATAAATTAAATCACAACCATCGTAAGTGGGCGTGTAAAGAAAGTTTCTTTCACTGAAGCTAGACGCGAAACTTCCCTTCTAAAGTCAAATTAATTTGCTCAAAGAGTCCCTTTCCTCCATGTTTCAGAGAAATATATAATTAAGATAAATAAAATTGAGGAAGAAAAGTCATGCGTGAGTTTAAGGAAGTGCGCTGATATTTCCATTTACTTTATTAGAGATACCATTAATTGCACAAAATACTGAATATGGGAGTCGTTATATGTATGGAGAGTTATTAAAGCCTTGCTATTCTGTTAATAAGAACTCTAGCGTTACAAGGAAATCTACACCTTCGCATGCATACAAAATTAGCCTATACAAATCAAGAGTATATTTTTTTCATGTTTATCAATTGGTACCCTTATAGATTATCTCTTTGTCTATAGATAGTCAACAGTTCAAAAGAAGATGGAAGATTTCTTTTAAAAATGTAAGGAGGGGCAAACCTCAGCACACATATTAACTTTAAGGATACACATTAAACAGTTCAATGATTGAATTTCAACAATAGGCCCTGCAAAGTGAATTTCATTGCTTTCACGAATATGAGCTAAGTTTGGTGAAGTTAATCTACAATTTGCAATACTCGATTAAATAGTTAGCATCTTCACTCAGTAATTAAATCAGTCGGTAAATTCATCATCATGGAGATTGTTTTGATCTACAGTCCCATAGTGGTACAAGAAGTGGAGAGGGAAGGAAGCCTTCTAGGATAAAGAGTGAAGTAGTTTGCTGTCATTCCTCAATGAGCCCTCTTAAATTTCCACTTACTTATTTCCTCGTAATACCACTTAAGTAGAGCACAATGACTCTACGAATATTACCTATCATACTAATAGTGCTTGCTTGTCATATATAGTATGATACATTGTATGGAATATGAGCGGATGAATCAAGAGAAAATGAATATGAACCTACATTAGCGATGACAACAACATGAGTGTTCTGCTTTTCGTTAGGTTCATGTGCCTCAATATGCCCTGTCAAATACTATTTCTTTCGTTTTTTGGTAACTAACCCCACTCTGTATGTTATCTAACGTCTTTCGCCTTTGTCTTCTTCAGTCTTTTCCTATGAAAGTCTACTTTAGGTCATTTAACTATATAAGTAACGACAATTTTGGTACATGTTTAGACATTTTCTTTAACTAATAATTATTTACAACAAGTTAATACGCCAATAGATAAAATTGCATTGCTAAAAGTTGAATTATAAATTGAAGTAATGATTTATTACAGTAAACTCCCGTTTATCCAAAATGATCGGGATGGCGCCGGAGGCCGTTTCGGACAACGAAAATTTCGGATAAACCGAAGTCTGTTTCTATTGATCTTCACGGTGTTAAAATGTTGTTGAAATGGGGTAGACATCCTTAGCCGTAAATGTTACTTTTCCATAACGTCGTGGCTCCTTATTATTGCACTCTTGAAAGTTACCTCCAACTACAACTTTACCACATAACCTCCTCGGGAGAAAAATAAAAAATAATAAATCTTTCGGAGGGTCATTAGCGCATCTTACCCCTTCCAGCGGCAACGTCTGCTCCTCTAACCGACCGGAAAAAAACGGAATAGCTGCGGGCATATTTTCCCGATGTGTGGACACCAAAACCGCTATTCAAAACCCCTGTCTGCACGGTAGCAGAATAACGAATTTGCGGTGAGCGCCCTCTGCGGTGGACACCGCAGGAAAAAACGAGTGCCGTAGGATACACTGCGGCCGCGATTTTGAGCCCTGTTCTTGGTGTGAAATTGGCTCAACCGCTTTATGGCTCCGGACGCCTCCTGCGCTTCCCGCATTTCAAGTCTCGTTTCTCCACCAGCTGACGTGAGTTGGAGTCGATTTCATCGCCTGTGAATCCGCGTTGGATTTACAGGCTGTTGTCATAAAAGGCCAATGACCGTGGTCTTTTCGAAAATGGCGATAGTGTCATCTTTTGCGGCGCGGAGTGTTATTACCTCGGTTGTTTCAACGTTTCGCGGTGAGAAATATGGGGAGTAAACGATGCTTTACTTCGATGATCTATGTCACCTGTGCCTCCCTATGGACCATCTATTGGCGTCGGAACTGTGTAGATATGACATGAATGATTTGCTTGATATTTCCCTCTACAACTCGGCAATTTGGTGCGACTTCATAAATATCTACTGAAGGTAACTTTAGGGGTATCAAAATACTAGTCATATGTCATAGATAGTAATTTGCATTAATGTCTACTGACTTAGAAGGTCTCGAGCATCAGAAGAAAATCCGCTGGGGTAATAGGAATGTTCTATTTATTTTCTCTTAACTACGCAAAATTTTCAGAAACTTTCGGTAAAGGTTTGATTAAATTGTCCATAATTTTAACTGAAACTTGAAACAAAGGAATGGTAGATGTTTTAGCATCCCAATCTATGTTCAGGACGATCTCTATACATTTATGACTTCCTTTATGACTCGAATACCATAAGCATTATTAAATAAATCAAAATATTGAAATGCATGTATAACAGAGGGAATTGTACCCGGTGTTATAATTTGTTACATTACGGTATTATGTTATCGTGGACTGCAGATTTTTTAATAGCTATGAAAGTTCAATGCAAATGTATTACTTCCGCCTTTGTGACATAAGTTATGACTTGTACAGAATATAATCAAGTGGTTCTCATAAAATATTATATTAGAGTATAATTTAATTTCGTTTGAACTTTAATGTTTGAGAGCATGTATTTTTCATTAAGTCCGCAAGTTAACTAGATACGCAAAAAAACCTACGGTCCATTTCTGCACGAGATACTTACATTATAAACGAAATTTTTGTGTGTGCACAAACTTGAGTAGTCAACCTACTCATGAGTATTTTCTGCACGTTTAGGCCATTAGTTCTTGGTGACCCTAGCTTCAATATTGCAATACATTAGAGCACGCCGATCGAACCCGCTGCAATAAAATAACTACGACCGACACATCATCGAGCCCTAGAGGTTGGGAAAACATCCTCTCACCGAAGACAACCGGAAGAGCCGTCCACACCACCTCCCCAGAGACAATCCCATGCAATAAAAACTTCCCCCTTGTCATCTCAATTTAACAACACCGGAGTCTGGACACCGCGTTCTCACTCTACCACTTGCGGTGTTGCACGTGTTAAACCATCAACTCTTCCTCTTCATACGACACCGCGTAGGGGAACTCGACTTGGCAGGGAATCGCGCGAGGAGTCGCTGTTTAATTGCGGAAAACGTCGCTGATTGAGTGCGTCCCTCAGCCTCGGAGGCAGCGTTGACGGGTTTTTAAGGGCCCAGCGGGTTAACACCAGAAGGACGGGAGTTTCGCTCTACCTAGAAGGATGGGTAGTGATAATTTGACCACTTCGATTCTCAATACCTATTTTAACGCTTCTTTGCATTTGGAGGAGTTTTATAGCTTACTTTAGGCATATTTGTATACTTATAACAACATTAAATTACTGTTTCTCAATCGATCGATAGTTTATAGACAAGAAAGAAATCAATTCTGGTGTTACTTGGTGGAACTTCATTTTTAAAAAACACCAAAAATAAAAAATAAAATAATAAAAACACACTTGTACTAATTCCACAATTTTTTTTAATATAACTGTTTACCGGTTTCGGTGTCACAGCACCATCCTCAGAAAAAGAAGTTAGTTAGTTAGTTTTAGTTTATAAACAAATTTGTAGATACAGCTAAGAGTTCATTATTTTTACTGTATAAGGCTTTGAATAATAGTCACGCTCAGCTCAAGTTCTTTTGAAACATCATTTATATGGTTTAAATGTAATAATTTATGCAAATATAAATATCTACTGGATATATAAAAAAAATCTGATGTGGCCAACACATGACTTTCTCCGTATTTATTGAAAACATAAGCCTATGCCGGTAATATATAAATAACTCCAAAACAATGATTGTTATAGGAAAATGTTTCATACAAGCTTTGTAGTAAAAACATTATCTAAAACTTTGGTACATAATTGTATATACCTACATTGCATTCTGACAGAGATAAGTATGAAAAACTTCAATTTCTGGGTAAACAACAACTTCCGGTTAACCATTATTCAAGAATAACTCCTAAACAATCAGTGTTACGAAAAAATGTTTCATACAAAAGTTGTAGTTAAACACATTATCTATAACTTTTGTATGTAAATGTATATACCTAAATTGCATTTTGACAGAGATATGTATGAAAAACTTCCATTTCTGGGTAAAAAACAACATCCGGTTAACCATTATTGGAGAATAACTCCTAAACAATCAGTGTTACGAAAAAATGATTTAAACAAAAGTTGTAGTAAAGTACATTATCTACAACTTTTGTGCGTAAATGTATATACCTATATTGCATTCTTACAGAGATATTTAAGAAATAAAATCTTGTTCCGGATAAACCGAAACTTCCAGTTAAGCGATATTCACCAAAAACTAATCAACTTTTGGCATTGTTAGGAAAATTCTAAATATAAAATTTGAATATGATCGGATAATTACTTTTTAAGATAGAGCGCCCACAAACTTTTTAACCACAGACAGACAGACAGACAGACACACAGACAGACATGTTCGGGAAAATAGCTAAAACATGCTCTATGGGCCCCAAAACATCTATTTCCGTCGAAATCTGGAGGTCGAATTTTTTTGCGAATACAATACTTTCTCTATACTACGTATAGGGAGAAAGTAAAAATCGGAGAAAAAGGTAAATATTCGCCTTGAGAAAGTAGTCAAATTACCACTATCCGTCCTAGGTATAACATGATGTAAAAATTACCACATTATGTTAGCAAAATTTTAATTCGTTCATATTAATTTGGGATGGTATCACACAAAGTCAGAGTTTTAAAAATTTGAAAAATGTTTAACTAAAAAAAATTGAAGAAAAACGCTGAAAAGTTGTCAAATGACCACCGCCGTCCTTCTAGTGTTAAGGCGCGGAATAAAAACAGAGGAAGTAGCGGAAGGCCGTGACGTAACTCGGTGGATAATTTTCTCCACGATAACAAGTTGTATGGTAACTCCGCGGGAATTTCTCCTCCGCCGCTAATAACTCAAAAGGGGAGAATGAATAATCAGGGAAATTATGGTCGCGCAAAACGAAAGAACGGAGTTGTGCGTCTCTTTGCCGGGTCTGAGAGTTGCGGAATACCTCCACAGGTTGCTTACCGTCAATTAAATTGCTTGCAACAGCTGCTTTGAGGTGGAGATACATCATCAATTCATGGCGCTTCTAATTCAACTCTTGCTGTATCCTGTTCCTTAAGCTCGTCTTGAAAAGTTACCTCAGCCCTTGATTCTGGAGTTTTTAGCGGATTGAGAGCAAACAGACTTCCATTCAACAACAAACCACCACCCCTCTAAAATGCAATTTTAGTGATTGAAATACCTATCCAGGAAGTGAGAGATCTGAGTTCGAGTTCCAGTCATGTAGCTGTGTTTTGCTTGTTTCTCTTTCTCTTGAGTTGAAATAGAAGAGAACAACTTTTTGGACGTATAAAAATGGGAGATTATGCCGTTATTTAGGGAAGCGAAAAAAACGATTGTATAATTAATTAAATTTACTAGTGCATGCAAACTCATGCCGTGTGACGCTCCACAATAAATAGATATCACTCTCATCTAAGCTGTATCATCGTAAGACATCACAAGTGGAAAATTACTTTGGGTGCACGGGAATAGTTTGAGAATCTCTTAGATAAGAATCAGAAAAATATACTCAGAAACACACGAGCATTGCACAGGTATCTATTGAATAACAGAATCAAATCCTAATCAAGGTAAGGAATGAATTTTTGGAAGGCTGGTCTTAAGTTTTAGGAATGAATTGTAGCTAGCAACCGTCAATTCATCATCAGTGAAGTCTGTTTAATATTCAATCAGCAGGGTGAATCAATCATCATCCCCCACAATCATCTTCAAAAGGGTTTGGAAAGGGATTTAGGAGATAAGGCAATATAAGAAGTGAGGTAATTTGCTCTTTTTATCCTCACTGAGACAGAATGCTAACAATAAGAGTTGAAAAAGTCATCTAAGTGACCAAAGGATTAACATTTGTCATAGTATTTAAAGAGGGATAAATGCTACAATGTATTTTACACCCATTCCAGGTATGGATATAGAAAAAAATTTTGGGGGGGGTCCGATCGAAAAATTAAAAAATAGAAGATATTTCGGCTTTCACAAAACGTGACGTTAAAATTGTGTTAGACAAACTAGATTTTTTTCGCTAGTGATTGCTTATTAAATTGTGTTTTATTTGCGTTATTCGAGTTTCATTTTCGAAAAATAGGCACAAGTGATATTTCGGGGGGGGTCCGGACCCCCAGGACCACCCCCCTGGATCCGTCCCTGACCCATTCCTAAAGATTAATTCTGCATTTTTTTTCAGGCAACTACGTAACTTTTAAACGAAACCATTTCAGGGTTAACATTATGTTACTTCTTAACTTGTAAAAAATTCATGGTAAACAAACTTTTACTAGATCACTAATTATTATATCGGATATTAAATTAGTGGTCTCGTAAAAGTATGTTTACCATGAATTTTTTTACGTAACTTTTATTTTATCACAACCATGAATAAGACTGAGACTGAATTAAATGACAGATTTTTCTCTGTTTTGTAGGTCTATTGAACATACGCAAACTTTGATTTAAATATCAACAAAATGACTAAAAATACTCACAATATCTCTTTGACGCATTTTCTTCATCCCTCTCATAAGAAAACCTCGAACTCTCTTAAATAGTTCTATCTCATCTTTATAGAATCACGGAGAGACAGTATTTGAACCACTTCCCAAAATACCTCTCTGGGTCTTACGTGTAAGTCGATCGTTAGGTCAGGGAAGCATGATGTGCTTCAAATTAACCGAACTAAGAAGGCAGTAGACTCGTGACTACCCAGTGGAATCGCGCGATTAAATTTGAAGACTATAGATGAAAGAAGGAACGGGTCAATTTAATCGACTGACCTACTTGACCACGGAAAATGAGGAAAAAATCTTCAGATACGTGACTCAATTAGCAAGGTCTACGTAAGTCTATTAAAGGCAACAAAGTGAAGAGGATCGATTCTGCAATTAGCAGGAACTGGAATGATTTCGAATGGAAAAGTTTTTGAAGTTATACTCAATACCGTTTTTCATGGATTACGAGGAATCTAAAATGGTAAATTTTTGAAGAAACACTAATGGGAAACCTCTAATGAGAAGAAAAATGGGCCCCCGTATAGATAGTATTTTTTTGAAAGGGTCCCGAGTTCGATCTACGTTAGGGAGCCTGTGTGCGAAATGACCTAAGCTGTCAAAGCAAAACAATGCTAATATTACTCAAATGAGAATGGAAGAGTGCAGTCACACCGAAAAGATAATATTTGTCAGATTTAAGAACTGATAACTAAGTAACTAAGAAATTTGATATAATTCTATTAGCGGAATACAATTTAATTTACTAACACTCTAAAAGAAAAAAAGAATTGCAGCATTTTACTGTTTCAAAGAGTTTTAATTGCTACTTCAAAGAAGAAAATTAATTAGCTTTCAGCATACTTTGAAGAAGAAAAATATATTTTCAGCTTTCATGCCTAAATTGGGGAAAATGAGAACTGCTCCATTATATAAGATGATATATTGGAAAATTAATTTGTTCAAGGAATTCGGATTGGTAAAAAATTGCATTGAACTTAATTAAAGAAATATAATCCGTCCATTTGCGAATACACAAAAAATAGTCACATTTTAGATCTTATGCACAGCTGAAGGGTATTAATTTTATTTCCACCATTTCCATTATAAGAAAATTAAATTTGTACTATCAAATAATGAAGCTTATGATTCAATATTGAAACATTTGATAACTAAATATTTTACTTCTTTTTTAAAATATTTTTGAGTGAAACATTTCATATTTCGTACTATACGAAGAGTACCTTCAATTCATTAGTATACTCTGCTTTTCATTATAAATTGCAAATGTAAATCCCTCTGTCCACTGGTTCAATGAAATTAATCAAAACATTAGCTCTGTAGGAGTATTTATTCATTTGTGCATAGAATATTCCAAATTCATGCTGCTATTCACTTCCTGGTGATTATTTGTAGAAGCGCTGTGAAAAAATACGCATGCTCTCTGTGTGTAGCGGAATAATAACGAAGAACGCGATTTGAATTCAGGAAGGAGTTGAATTTCAGCGCTGCAGAATGAAATACTTCATGTCACGTATATGAAAAACCTTTCGGGATGGAAAAAATTGGTAGCGGAGTTTCATGAAAAGAAGTCAAAATGTGAGCGAAGGATTGTGATGTCGGAATGCGAGTTATTCTTTCTATATATTCTGACGATTTACTTACTTTCTTAATTGAAATAGATCGAAACTTCCCCAAATTCATACAAGAATTAGCATTAAAATTAAGGAATTAAGATTTCCTTTTAGTTAACAAGAATTAGTTAAATTGATTCTGTCAGTATTAATTAATTAATTAATTTTTATTATATTTATGCTGCAGATAGGCTAAAACCAGGTGAAAGTGCCCGTGTCAATACTACCATATACAACATACCATACACCACATACAACATTTATAGAAATGTTTACAACTATTTGCATCTTAGCAGCCAATATTTTTAATGATATCCTCAAACTTCCGTTTATAAGCAGGGGAGGGATTGAAAATATCTTCAGCAAACGCATTCCAGTCCAATATTGATGTATTTACAAATAAAAATTTACCAACATCTTTTCTTTTTGTAGAAGAACGTACTTTGTACCCGTGATAGTTTTTTTCCTGTGTAATTAGGATCAGATAGCTTAGAGGATAGTTCATTCCGGCCAGGTTTACCAGTACAACTATATCAACTTAATTTTTTTGAATTTAAAATATTTAGTTTTTAATTTTGTCTAACTTTTAATATATGAACCTTTTTATTTTTTATGATAACAGTTAAAGCATATGGATTCTTACAATCGCTTCACTTGCATTATTGAGGCTCTTGATATAGGTAAATGCAAAAGAATTCAATAATTAACGGAAAGAAATCACTTAAAACAGCAGGCCAGATTTTCAAGCAACCCTAGCTGAATATGAAAACTAAAATTTTCAATGACAAGGAGCGGATTATAATTACCTAAGACCTTAGTTATGGAAACCAAATCGAGGAATTCAACTTATAAAATATCACTTTTTCTAAGAAAATGCTCTGGAGAGAATATCGCCTTTAATGGACCTTGAAGATCGTATGAAATTCAATCGCTTCTTATATAAGAAAGTCGTATATACTTAGACAATAAGAAAGAATTTGTTATTTACCACAGGGAATTTAATTACGACCGGTTTCAGCCATCTCCAGCAGCTGAAGATGCAAGCACGTTCGTGTAACCGGTCTTAATTAAATTTCCTGTGGAAAATTACTAAGTATTTCTTATTGACGATTTTTTCACGAGCTTTTCTCGAAGTCTCACCTTCCATAATTGATTTCCGTATATACGATGGTATAAGTAATGATAATTATTTCTATAATGTGCAGTTCGTAATGGAACCCGTACGATTCAATGTACTTAACGTTTTGTAACGTTTTAAAAAGCACCTCAGGATTACCTTAATTAAGGTTTTATAATTGATAGCAAAATAACCAGGGCTGTCAACAAACTTTCTAGTGACAGGGACTTTTTCGCAGATTTATTAAATAAATTCAAAAAGAAAGATTATACGATATTTAATTAATGTTCGTAATTTGTATTTTACATTTATTTTGTGATATTAATTCGTATTATTTTAATTATTTTATGTTTTCAAATTTTGGGTATTTTTCCGGTCGCTGATATTACAATCTTGATTGCATTTTGGTTCCACATTTATTTATTTTCTTCTATTTATTCTTTTCGGCTAATGATATATATTTCTGATGTTTTTTTTTACACTTGGTTTCTATGTTTACTGTGTTTGGCATGGAGATATGTATTGAATGTGTTATTGTTTCCTTTTTTATCACAAGAGTTATATCAAGTCTATCGTTTGGATGTGTTTGGTCTATTATTATTATTTTCAAACAGAAAGTTCATATTGTCATAGGTGCATATACATTTAAACCGCCAACTGCTTTTATTTGGTGTTCTATCTTATTAGAAGGGTTATTTTTCGTTATCTTTTATAACTTTTTAACAGAAAACTTTTGGGAACCTGCCGACAAGCAGCACTATTCTGCTTATCAGGTCAAAAATGTTTACTTTAAATATTGACAATTTTAGATTAAACAGGTTTTATCTTATGTGTAATATTTAATGGAAATGTCATTATGATGAGCAATGTTTACATTGCATTTTATGTAAGGTTTTACCTTGTGTGGTTTGATTAATAATTTATCATATTAAGGGATATAGAGTTCCCAGGTATAGCTTACTACGCCTAATTATGAATGCACCCCTACCTATGAGTCCTCACGATACACCTGTTTCGTCGCATAAAAACACGCATGAATCCCGCGGATTGGTTTAAGGCGTTCCTTTAATAAGGGCATTGATGTTTCCCCGTGGGGCGGATCCGCCCCTTGTAAATGTAAATCGTGTCTTTGGCTGCAAGAAACTGAAATATCTTAATCCCTCTCCTTGATCCCTCAAACTCCCTCAATCAGATTAACATCTCCGTCCCGCTCACACCGTCTTTGCAGGAGCGGAGGAGGCTTATCGGTGGGGGAAGGGGAGGCGGGGGGAGGAGGTGAGCCTGTACGACGACGAGGTGCAGAGGAGAGATAGCGACAGGCTCAGGTCGGGCGGCGCTGGGCGTCGCGGCGAAGGGGAAGGTGGATCCGCCATGGCCACTTCTTTGACAGGCATAGGGGTGTGCTGGGCCTGCCTATCGATGGCCGCAGCACTGCTATGCTGCTCCGGCTTCTACCTGCCGTTCTGGATACAGGTAAATGAATATGCTTTCCTATTTCCATCCTTAATTATAATTCTCAAAAATTACCCTACTTGGGGTTCTCTCCTTGCGTCGATCCCTTGCAAAGCGGTAGGATTCTCAAGGGAAAACGTACTTGAGAAAAGACTGATGTTCCTGGGACTTCAACCTGGGTCATTTACTTGTCGTTCGGCTGCTTATGATCTACAGCTCGAGTCCCAGTATTACGGAACATTTTTAAATTGAATTTTCTTAGGTACAGGACTAAGCCCAACTCTGACGTCTTACTTTCTAAGGATTTCTTATTGTTTTACGTGATTTTGAGGAGACACGTATAAATCCTACTTATGAAACTCTTCAATTAAAACTTTTCATCTGTAAAAAAATATGTAAAAATTCATATGATTCCGTAGCTTTATATATAATACATTCAACCAGAAAATTAAAAGTATTAGAAATATAATGATTTTTAAAAATATATAAAAATAGAATAAAACTAGTCGTAATTTCATTTCTTTCCAACTCACGAGATTGGTGCACCTAACACTTTCCTCGATAAAGCAGAAATATTATGTTAATGGTAATTCGCTGCAGAATCGTGCACAATATATCACACGATAAAATAATCAAACTAATAAATTTAACACCAATAAATGTTTATTAATGTTAATCGAGCAATAGAAAAATATCAACCCAAAAAGAATTATTAAAATATACACAAAAAGATATTATATCTCCTGTATGGACACTTGAACGCAGAGGTTTTGAGTCAAAGCTTTGTCTTTGTGGGAAAAACTTAAAATTCTTTGTCGCACACAAATAGTGTGCTTCTCAGTAATATTAAATGTTAATAATTTATCGAAAATACGCCGTGCGCCTGAGAAAACCCAAAACCCAATTTGAAGGAGTCACAGGTGACTGGGACTCGAACCCAGATCTACCACTATTCACATGAATACCGGTCCCACGCAAAGATACATCTAATTCCCTTCCATTTAATTTATAAAATTACGCAGAATTGTTAGCGAAGAATTTATTTATTAATAATACATCGACAAGAACAAGAGCCAATTCAACAGAATAGGGCCAATTACAGTTGAAGATCAGCAAAAATCATAATTAAAAAGAATTAACTAATTAAACCGTAATATAAATAATAAAACCAAAGGACCAGCTAACAGAGATCAGAGCTACAAATCGGTCTCTTGAAACTATATTTAGAGTTGATTGGAGGGGGTAAATAAAATGGATCTAAGATTTTGCATAAGTTACTAGATCCGGTAGTAAACTCTTTCCTTAAGTTACTAGATCCTTTGATTAAGCAAAAGCAGGTATTCGTAAAAAAACACCAAAAATGAAAACACAAACTCACTTGTACTAATTCCACAAAATTTTTAATGTAACTGTTTACCGGTTCCGGTGTTCTGAGGATGGTGCTGTGACACCGAAACCGGTAAAGAGTTACATTAAAAATTTTGCGGAATAAGTTCAAGCGTGTTTGTGTTTTTATTTTTGGTGTTTTTTTTAAATGAAGTTCCACCAAGTAACACTCGAATTGGTTTCTTTAATTAAGATATTCGTAAGCCACGGGCTATATACCTAAAGGGCGTTAGACATTACTCCTTGCAATTGATCAGTTATCGAATCGGAGTTGAGCGTATAACCTCCGTAAGGACGAAACTCTGAGACTAAATTTTTTTAAGGAAAAGCGTTTATCTATTCATTGACTTAGTCAGGAAATGCGGAAAATCTAGAGAGGAACGGAGGAACATGTGGCGGAAATAACGGGAGAAGGGGAGAAAAAGGAATTTTTGAGGGGCTCTCGTGCGGATAGAGAGTCTCTCCATCCACTGAAAGGAGAAAGGAAGAGGAAAGAGGAAGGACAAAGAATCGCGATAAAGCGTTTTCCTCGGAGGGAAATAGATTAATCTCTCCGGAGACGGGCAAAAACTGGACTGGACTAGCTGTGTACTGCCAGTTGGAAGAAGCTCGCACAGGCTCTGAACTTTCATTCTTAACTATATCTTCCTCTCTGCCTTCGCCTTTCATTTCTAAGATTAACCTCTCCTGAACGTTCCGCGTGCTATCTCAAAGTACTCAGCATTTACTTTTGATTCCAGCAATGATGATTGTCATATGTAATAGAGACATGTTACCAAATTCATGGGAATAAATACGAATTCTTAAGTATATTTTTTCTCATATTAACTTCTGAAGGATATACCACAATGTACTCTGCATTTCCTTTTGACTCCAGCAACGACGATTGCACTCACGTAACAGAGATACGTTGCCAAATTTATGGGAATAAATACTTAAGGAAAACTCCTACTATTTATCTCTCACGGATATTTCATGTGTTACCTCAATGTACTCAATATTTATTTTGGATTCCAGCAACGACGATAAATCTCCTCTGCCCTCGTGTAATACATTATATGTAGTAAAATTTTCGCGAACAATACTGTATCTGCATTAATATGTTGCAAGCCGCATTTCGGCTCAGTAATATATCAAAAACAGAAAACATTGTAATCAGTACGAAAAGTAATAAATATCACAAAAACATGCAATAAAACATTAAAAATACGATACATGGTACGAAAAAATTCAACTGTTAATTAAAAATGACAAATTGAAAATTAAATATTGATAATTTTGGATGAAAAGGACCTGGAAATATTTCTGCAGCCTAAAAAGAAAACCATCAGCACTTTGCTATGGAGGATTATCAACAGGGTAATTAGTTCACTAGAAGATGAGAGAAGATGAACTGTTCAGAGCCACAATAATAAAATATATTGCTTACATCAATATATGACTACAGAAACATAGATACCTAACATAGATCAAAATATTCTTAAAACAAGACGAAATAGTCCACTCTCACTACTAACGAAATGGAAACACAATCATTCCACCACCAGGCATCGAAGCCAGGACCCCCGACCCGTCACGCCAGCACGTAAACCACTTGAGCACTTTGTTTACTTTCCCAATGTCGAGGTATCACCTTCTCTCAATATTTCCCTTCGCGAAATATAAACTTCGGCGTCCCGTATTTACATCCGCGATTTGTTATTCCCGGGATATTTACCTCGACGGTCAGTTACCAAGAGGAGTATTTGCATTAATTTGCAAGCCAGCCGCAACCCCCTACTCGTATATTTCCTCTTCTAACTCTCGTTTGATCATGCCCCTTCTTTGTCTTCTTCCTTTCCTCCTCGTACTCATTTCTCTTCTCTATATATTCGTCATCTCTCTGATTTAAGTCAATGGCGCATTCTCCCCTTGGTAATTAAACGGGGACACCGTGGTTCATTCTCCTTTGGCACTCACCCTTTCGATTCGCATGGGAAAGAGGTCTCTTTCACGCAAAAAAATTAAGAGTTATTTTTAGTTCTTAATTTACGGAGATACTTTCTTCCTCTGATTTTTCCTCTCCCCTCTCGACCGCATGTGACGGAAAATTCGGAGTAAGTGCCTAAATTTGCAGTTCATAGTCCCCAATTCTTGAGATTTTTGAAATCTTTATGAGTCAACTTAGGAATGAAGTTGTATAGATTTGTGGAATAAATATTAAATCTATTTAATTATTGATGTAATCCATAAACAGAACTAAGCATTGAAAATGGACTGAAAATTAAGGTAAATAATTACAGTAAAGATTGTAACAAGAAAGTCAACAGATGATATTTTTTTCAATGTATACAAAAGGCATGTTGTATATATATTCGGGTATGCGAACCGAGAAATTCGTAAGCCTACCCGGCAGAATGATTAATGTCTTATTATTCTAGTATATACTCGATTATAAGCCAAACCGAATATAAACCGAGTAACCTGATTTTATCACAAACATCTAGGAAGAAAATATACTCGTGTATAATCCTAGGGTTAGAAATGTATTAGTAGATGATGAAGTGCTTATTCCTTGCTGAGTATGCTTAAAAGTATGATATTTAAGATGAGAAGGTGATGAAGGTGCTATTTTTATGTTGAGTATGCTTAGAAATGTATGATTGTTATGCTTAGAGAAGATTATGGAAGTGCTTAGTTTACGTTGAGTGTGCTTAAAAGTGTGATTAGTTTGCTTAAAATTTGATGGAAGGGCTAAGTTTACGTTTACTATGCTGAATTTATAATTATTTTATGATTTTATTATTAGCGTAGTATTTCATTTATATATTTGTAAAGATTAATCATTAGAATGAAAAATTCTTTAAATTTCATTCCGAATTCATATATGCATTTAAATTCACGTATTACACACATGCGTGACACACTAATTCAAGAATTAGAGTAGATGCAATTATTCGGTACCTGCCTTTAAGCTATTAAAGCCTAACCTCCTAATTAAAACCAAACAGGTGCCACAATTTAATCTGGCGATAGCAGGTTAATTCCAATTTACCACAGGTGCAATTAAATGTGTGATAATGCATCGCACTTCAAAAACTTTAACCTGGTAATTGCAAACCACGTTAGCAGAGTTACGCGTGTTAAAACATGAAAATATTTCATATTCTGAATCATATCTGAGACATTTAGGCCGAAAGAGTTTAGAGCCGACGATATTTCAAGGCCACAAACATTAAAATCTGCTTAAGGGAACACTTTCTAAGGGCCTGCGGATTCGCGCCACCTGTGAATTGTAGTTCAAACTAAGTTTTACCTAAAAAGAAACTACACCATTAAAAATTTCTTCTCCGAGACTCCGAATAACGACCATATCCGCTTTCCTCATGACTTAAACTCTCTCATTAAAGTTCGGATTCGCGGTCTCGAAAAACTTCTTAAATATAATTTTTTGCGAGCAAGGAATAGCGAAAAACAGCGAAAGGTGATTATGAGCGATACACTTCTCGACTACTTGGACGGAATTCTTTATTCGGGGAAACTGGAGAGAGCATTTAGTGGTGAAGAGATGTTGGCGCGAAGTCAACGATTCTGCGGCATCGCTTCATACGAAAGCGATCTTGTGCCATAACGCTTTAAGTTTGATCTAAGAACGCTTTTACAGATGCCTACCTTATTCATGTTACGATTTACATATTGATTCAATCTAAATAGACGAATTAACCTTATATGTGCAGTGTTACAGTTATTGATTTAATGTAGTAGAGGACTTTAATATAAATGATGTTTACTTATAAAATTCTTGGTGCGCCTTCCATTACTAAGTGGGACTTTGCTGCCGATCTACTACTGACATATACAGGGTGCGGCAACATAACTTCCTTTTTTCGCATTAAAAAGCATTTAAAAAAGGAAGTTATGATGCAGCATCCTGTATAACCCTCAAAGTTTGTGTCAGAAAATAGATTTCTCATTTTGCTGATTCAGACCCTTTCGAGTTAGAAAATAAGAATTTTTTATTAATTAATTTTTTTATTTTTATTAATTTTCATAAATTCTTTTAAAATTTAATATTATTAAAAAAGAAACTGCGCCGATTATAATCGCAAACTTGAGAATACGATATGTGGATGGTGGTTATTAAGTTAATAAGTTAATGTTAAACAAAATATTAACATACTGAAAACAACTACTACTCTCTGTACATTTACCTTAACTTCTTATCATTATACGTATAATCATTGATAATAGTGCATCCAGACGTTAAAAAACTTGGGAAGTCAAAGACACAAATTGTCTATAACAACCCAAGTTTACAATGAGATTAAATTTCAAATTTTGAATAATTGATTGTGATAAGAAATTATTCTTCTTTCGGAATTTAGGCTATCCTCTAGTATTTTATTTCAATGTGTTCATTTAGTAATGATATTACATAAAAATCGCTATTAATTATGAAATATCATTCTTATTTTGTAAATTAGACTAGTCTGCAGCAGATAAACTTAGTCTTTATTTTCCCAAGGATTCACAATGTAATTTATTTTGATCTAGCCAACAAATAGACGACGATGAAATAAGCATGTTGCTACATACTCGTCTAATTCCCAAAATAAGAATGTTTTTTTATAATTGATAGCTAATTTTTTTAAATGCAACATTATTGCTAGATGAAAATAAAGAAATAAAATACAAGAGGCTAGCCAGATTTCCGTAATATGAACAAATCCATCTTATAACCAATATTTTAAATGTTGAAATTTAATCTCATTAAAGAGGAAAACACACGAACATACTTGCACACTACATATAATATACGCGGTCAATCCACAATCTGGATAAATTCCCCCGGATAATCTAGCGTGCCCTATAGGATATCTGTTCCAAGCAATCCCTCCCCCAAAACTTCGAAATTCGGAGCACGAGAAGATGACGAAAGACCGTTGAGAAAGGCAGCATAAACGCCGATGGCTAAACGCTCCGACCGAACGAGTGTTTCCAGCGCAGGTCGAGAGTTACGTCGGGGATACTTTTTTTATTTTTCGACGTAACCGCATTCCGAGAGCCGACTTGCCTCCAGCATGTCGACGTTAACGAGCCTGCCGACCTTTCCCGAAAAAAAGAAGCGCTGCTTCACGCAACGATAGCTCGCCTTTAAGCCACGCAGAAGGAGGCTTCCGAAAACCCCCTTAAAGGGGGCTACACACCTTCCGTTTATCCGTGCAGTTTATCACGTGTGACGTCATGTCTGAGTATTTAAGTGTGTGAACTGCACAGTTTAGACCGGTTTTCACGCAGGAAAAAGGTCTGTGAATTCGGACCCTCTTTTGCAACGAGAAACTGTGCAGTTTATGCAGTTTATAATAATAATATGCTTTATTTGGTCAAGATTGAGACTAAACGTCTCGTCTTCCATCCAACTCATCGTCATTAATTAAAGAATAATTAAAGTAAATAGAACAGTATGAGAAAAAATAGAAGAATCGTGGATGCAAAAATCCTAAGAGAGTCTTGGGAAAATAATTATCCACTGCTAGAAAACACCCATGAAGAAGGGGGGTGTGAAAAAGCCTATCCACGAGTAGTAATACCAAAAAGACGAGAAAAAGGAACAAAAATACAGAAATACACTACGAGTAAGTACATGGATGCGATACATCAATAAAAATAGTCAGTTTACGTTTTCATAATTAATATCAATATACATAATAACATAAAACTAACCTAAAATAATGAAAGAATAAAAAATTAAAGGTACATGGACTTGCATCCATTAGCTATAAAAATAGATAGAATAAATACATATTTCAAAAAAACATTATTGATACAATGCATACAGTATACAGTAGAGAAGATTGGATACACACAGAAATTAAGGTAACTCTAGAAATTCCCAAGGAAAAACGGACTTGAAAAAAAGTCTGACAGGGCCGGGAATCGAACCCAGGATCTTCCTCTAACCGGGAGGCTGCCTTAACCATCTAGGCTACCCGACCAGAACATTTTAACAAGCCGTTTTGGGGACTTTGTGTGCAAGGGCAAGTGCAGTTTCGTCCGACTGAGCGGCATCGTCTGCGGCCATGGCCTCATCGAGGCACCGGCAACACAAGGAGGTGTGAGGAGAAACCCCCCTAAGGATA
The DNA here is from genome assembly GCA_947579665.1 of Sympetrum striolatum. Classification (NCBI taxonomy): domain Eukaryota; kingdom Metazoa; phylum Arthropoda; class Insecta; order Odonata; family Libellulidae; genus Sympetrum; species Sympetrum striolatum. The sequence continues at coordinate 38,088,201 of OX388350.1, read as the reverse complement.
AACAAATAAGGAAAGGGTTTTAGGTGACTTTGCACATAAGGGCGTGCACCCAGAAAAATTCCCAAGGAAAAACGGACTTGAAAAAAGTCTGACAGGGCCGGGAATCGAACCTGGGATCTAGATCCCGGATCCCGGGTTCGATTCCCGGCCCTGTCAGACTTTTTTCAAGTCCGTTTTTCCTTGGGAATTTTTCTGGGTGCACGCCCTTATGTGCAAAGTCACCTAAAACCCTTTCCTTATAACTCTAGAAAAAAAAGATAATCGTACGGTTTGTTCAGTTCTCGCCCAGTTTTGATTCTATTAAGACTATCTTTTTTTCTATGAGAAGAGCAACTTTTCTCAGTAAAATTTGATTTGTGTCATCTTCAGTTAATTTTACTCATTCAGTAATAGGCAAAATGCTTCTTTGCAGATACCTACGTTGTAGATCTTTGCACCAACGTTTTTCACAGCTGTTTTCCCTTCTTCTTCTTCTTCTAGCAATACAGCCGCAGTTATGCAACAAACTTCGGTTCTACCTTTTCTATCACGCATTAAACTTGAAATATTTTTGAACAAACTTGAACAAAACCTGTTGAAAGCGAAGAGAGAACTGAAGAAAATTCGGACGGAAATGAGGAAAAAGCTGAAGACACCCAACATACCGACAGTTCAGATTAATGTACAGATTTTCACACAGCTATTTGCGACACATAAATGACAGGTGTGTATTATAATACCGCGCTGTAAAGATTCTTTTTCGGTAGCAGTTGGTGGATCATCGAAAATCCACCCCACCTCCTAATGCCTCCATCTTTGGTATCCCTTCCCTCCATTCTCATTCAGTGATTCTCTTCTATGCGCAACAGTGTTGACGAATTCTCTTAATTCACAAATTCCTTAGGCGTGGCATGTTTTGAAGAAAAACAATAGAACGATTAGCGATGGCTGGCAACCACGAGGAAGTGAAGACCGTTAAGGCACTGTAATATCCCCCTTTAAAAGCTTCATCTAAACATCAGGGAGGAAACAAAAAAAGCACGCTCAGCGCCCGATAATTTAGGGGGGATAAAAACCGACATAACCGCTGGAAATAAAGCGGGGGAAATAGACCTCGAGTTGACGGGATCCATTCTTTATTTTGGGCGATAAAAAAGTTGCATAATTTCCAAAACGAGCGGGCATGTTTGACCGGCGAATTTCGGGAGAGTGAATTATTGATGGCGCCGGAAATAAAATTATTCGATTATTGAAATTGCGGTCTTATCTCATGAATGATTTTGAATGGTCGCTTGCCGTGGAAATTAATTCGTTTTGGCATTAACAAAAATATCGCGTCTCTGGTTGGAATAAATTGGTAAACAGTCCGGCTGCCGGGCAAATGTAATGAATAAATTTATGCAGTATTAGCCACTCCACTGGGGTATCAAAATATTTGTTCTCCAGAGTTTATTGGTGACATATTCAGAGAAAAAAAATGTACTATGTCACGTTGGCGGATTACTAAAAATGTGTACTCTCTTGACTTCATAACCTGTAAACACCCAACACTCTCTGAAACCCATTGCAGGGTGTTTAAATAGCATTTTCTTATAAAAAGTCACTAAATTGATCCTTGTGTAAATCGTAAATCCTATAATATTTGTAAATAAAATCATAAAATGATACATATGAATAGGTACCAAGATCTATATTTATATTTCTTACCTATGCTGTTGTCTAGTAGTTAAAAAGGTAAGTTTACTAATAGGCAGTCGGTATTATGTTCATAAGATTGTTAACGTCATTAGCATTGGTAACAACATACTGGCAAATGCGGTGTGCAAGAATCAATGAATGAAAAGAAATGAATAACTAAAAGAAATGAAGAAAGAAAATTTTTAATTTATTCATTTCACCAAAATTTAAAATTTATTTATTTCTTTTTTGCATTTATTTTAGTTATTTATTTATTTATTTATTATTTTTATTGATTAATTCTGGTTCAGCGAATTTTCCAGTAAATATTAAATCTAAAGGACTCTGTTTTCTCCTTCTTCCTTGCATCAGACGCCATTAAATAATCACATATTTGACTGGGATAGCAGTGGTACAATATCAATAAACGAAATCAATATTTTATGATTAAAATGTTGTGTGATGAATGAAAGGATACTCTGAGTTTTCAAAAATGATAAGCTCTTGTGAAAATATCTTTCTGAAATCGAGACAATCATTCCCTTTCTTCAGGTTTTTCGGTTGAAATGTTTCGTTCAGACAGTATCGGTTACTCACGAAACCAAAAATCATTTAGCTCAGCGTCATTTCAGTGTTTCAATTAAGATGCATTTTAATTTGATAATCATTTCGAAAAAGATCAGAAAGAGACAGTTACTGCGTTGCTAGGAAACCAATGCACTAATTTTAACATTTTGCTACTAATTCAACGAAACGAGGAGTAAATGTCACCTTAGCATACTACTATTAAGAACAGTCGGCCCTCGGTGTCTAACCAGAAAAATCCGATTAGCCGGGATTCGAATCCGGGAACTTGAGGTTATAATAATATAAATAAAATCATAGTATAAACTATGATTTTTATGTATGAATAAGTGAAAATTCATTAATAAAAATACATATTGGAAATAAATATATAAATATTTAAACCACTCCCAGAACCATCAAAATTTACCTGAAGTTCTGATACGTATTTCACCTTCTACGAAGGCATCATCGGAGGGAATGGATGAAACTGAAGGGGAATACTATTATAAGGCGCAAAAGACAAAAGAAGGATAAAATTTAAGTTATTTCATCGACTAATTGATATAAAGTTTTGTTAAAGTCTATATTTTGGTTCATCAAAACATTTTTAAATTTGTAAATATAAAGATTTTCGTAGGCATTTAATCCAAAATTTGCTTCATGTAATAATTTTATGTTGTTTAAGGTAATACCATGTCCAGTTTCAGAAATATGTTTGGCAACACTTGACAAGTGTTCCCGCCTATATTTAAAATGTGCTATATGTTCTTTGATCCTAGTTACTAATTTCCTTTTTGTTTGGTCAACATACTTCAAACCACATTCAGGGCAGGTAATCTCGTATATTCCAGATATATTAATATTATCAATTTTATCTTTTGCGTTACCTAACATATTTTTATATTATTAGAATTTTTGAAACATAATTTAATATTAAATGTCTTAAATAATTTATAAAGGCCTTTTGTTAAAGATGGACAGTAATTTAATTTTAGGCACTTTTCTTTTTCATTGTTAGGTAGTAGTAGTATTATTGTTAAAAGTGCTTCGACAGCTAAGGGCATTTCGCAAATTCCTACATTCATTGTTAGGATAAGTTAAGGTAGTATTACTATTAATGAATTTCTTGAATGTATATCTTTTAATCAAAGTATTTATTAAATTAATACTATAACCCAGTTTCACAGCTATTTTTTTAATAAGAACCTTTTCCTTGTGAAACCTGTCTTCGGAAAGAGGAAAGTTGACCAGTCTGTGAACTAAAAAATTGAAATGCTGCATGTTTATGTTCAGGTGAATGGAAAGAATTAGATGGAATATAATTTTTTGCGGAAGTCGGTTTTCTAAAAATATCAAACTCTAAGTGTTTATTTGTCCTAATAATTAAAACATCTAGAAAAGGAAGTTTCCCTGATTTTTCTAATTCCACTGTAAAATTGATGGAAGGATAAACAGAATTAAGGTTATTCAAAAGTTATCTATGTTAACCCTCATATGGATTTACAAATTTAGTTACGTCGTTGGATTTTCGGCGCCGCAGAGGCGCTGCGGTATTTTTTGTCATTATCTTCCAAATTTGGCTCTTCTTAGAAAATATTTTCATTGATAATGCTACTAACTTCTATATTCTTTATTTTTAACTGTGTTTTGTTCGATTGAACCCATTATTACAGAAGTTATGAATAAAAACCTTTAACATTGCATTATTTTCCGTTTGCTGTCAAATAATGACAGAGGCCATAGAAATAACACCCTTAGGCTAGCCACGAATTTCTAAAATCTATTATTCTATTTAGATGAAGTTTTGTAAAAGAACATTGTAAAAAAGAAAAATTTATGATACTTGGATAATAGATGAAAGAAGATTTGGCATAGCAAACTTGGCTCTATGTTAAACAATAATAAATGATTTAGAAAGCTTCATCGTTTAAATATTATGATTATAAATATAATATACCATTTCATGCATAAAATAAGAACCATTAAATGAGTATTGAAAGGCCAAAATAGCGACGAGAAAACTCGCGTAGCCGCAGCGGCGCCGTAAATCCAACGACGTAACTTTTTCCATTAGTGGCCAATAAAATGAAAACTATACGCACTATGCAAGCAAAATTAAACGTGTCGACTAAGAATGCAGAAAAAATAGACTACTGAAAGTTTCAGCTAGATCCATGGGATTGGGCAGTATTAAAAGCATTTTAAAAACCACGAGCGCCGCAAAGGCGCAGTGAATCCATATGAGGGTTAATTTTGTTGGTATTAAATATTGTTAATATGTCGTCAACGTATCGAAACCAAGTTACAGGAAAGTAATCAAAACTTTCCTTACACTTCTCTTCTAAATGTTGCATAAAGACGTTTGCCAGAAATGGGCTTAAAGGGTAATAAAATTTTTCCGATTATCAAAAATACATATATCTAATATAAGGAAGTTCATAAATTAAAATGAGGAAAATTAATGCAATTCTATCGTGAAAACTGGTGTGATAGGTATAACAATATTGATTGGCCACAATGACCCGACGCGACCATTTGTGTAAGTTTTTGGTGCTACCAGTAAAGGGTTAATTCTCGCCCCCGCTACGAATTCCGGCAGACGCTCCCTCAACGCGGAAAAAGTTTTTTCATAATTTTTTTCCGAGCCCCATCCGAGTGACCCTTAGGGCTTGAGAGCGCGGCTACATTTCCGCTCCGAATTCTCCGAGTGCGGACGACGGAACGTGCGTGCCTTACCCAGCATTCGTGCCAGCACGCGCGTACTCGTCTGCGTGTCTGAAATCTCCACACGACGGGGATAAAACTCAGGATTACCGCGCGCTCCGTGGGGTAAATTGCTATCGGGGGAAATGGGAATATTCCGGCATTAGTGTTCAATAGCACGATAACATTTCCTCCTCCACCCACGTGACGCATGACTACCCCGTGAGCGAATCCGTGTTGTTCTCTCCCTCCCAGATGCATTAATGAAGTATCCGCCTCTGTATCCATGTGAACGCATTCTCCCATCATATGCGCGGAAAAAGTTGATGGGATGAGCCTATACTGGGGTGACCTGGGGGAAGTTCGATTGGGTACCGTTTCAAAAATCTGGGAGTCTAATATCTTAGTATTTCACTGAAATTACGTTATGGAGAAAATGAAGAACTATTTGATGTCACAATCAGTTTAATTGGACTATGAGGTCTTTATTAACCCTTAAAGGTCCAACCTTTTTTTGGTTACTCCGTGGACCAAGGGAGGGTAAAAATTGTCCACTTTTGTTTTTTTCGATAAAATAATAATGAAACATGATACCTCTTCAGTAATTGCCTTCTTGGATTTTTAAAAAGTTTTTACGATGATTTTTGTTGCTAAAAATTGTACTACTGCGATAAAAATAATGAAATATTTATTTTAAAAAACTCATCAAAGACGAGGATATGATAAAGATTCTTCTCAATGGTACCGGCTTTAAAGCTCTAATTCGGAAAATAGGTTTGTAAATCACCGTTAGTTATGCTTATAAATCAACAACAAGGTATTATTAAAAAAATTAAAATTAAATTATTAAAATTCATTGAAAACTATTTGTCAAAGTATATGATTCCATTTGGTTAAAAAATATGTAGCAGGTTGGACCAAGGGAGGGCCATTTTGTGTCCACCGCCTATTTCCACTTTCATTACATTGCTTAAAAAACGTACAAAATACATCTACATGTAATTAACATTAACAACCTCAATTTGAAAATGTAATGAAGTCGTAAGACTGTATAACACGAATAAGTTCTTAAAATATTGAAAAAGAAAAGTGGTGGACATTTTTTAACCCTCCCTTGGTCCTTTATGGGTTAAGGGGCGATGGAGACTGAAGAGTCTCTCTTTTCATCTGACTTTCATCAATGATATAAATATAAACATAAATTAGGTAAAAGTTAGTAGAAAAAGAGGAGGAATCTTCAGGAGTGAATAAAAAAACCTAAAATATGATTATCTTAGGATAAAAGATCCTCAGAGAAGAAATAAAGACAAAATGTCTACTATATTTGGAAATCGAACCTGGATCTTTCACTTGCTTTCGCCAATTGAATTTCTCATCGCTTATTCGTTTATTTTATGTATAAAATATACGAACTTTGACTGTGCTTACGATTTTAAAGGTTACTACCGTACAACAGAAACAACATGCGTCCCATAAAATTTTACCGTCATTTTCGATGGTACGGGAAGCTTAAATAGTTCAATAAAAATCAAGAAGGTCTGTTCATAAAATTTACGGAAAGTAAGTTATCGGTTAAGCCCCCAAAGAAAAGATCAACTGATAAACTTAGACGGGTAAGAGCCAATTGTCGCTCGTAATAAGTAATGTGTAAATTGAGCAAAATATATCTTATGAATGTTGGAGAAATTGAAAATATTTATCATTTAACGACAATTAGAGTCCTTAGGTAACATATGAGCTATTAATACCAGAGAAAAAGTCAGTTGCTAAACCAAGAGTTATGCTCTTAGATACCTTGCAAATTAGGTTTTTCGCAATATTTCTTAAAAATTGAGCTTACTACAAATTAAATAATCAGTTTCATATATCTTGGCATTGTAGCGGATTTTAGATCTCTCAAAATGCAATTGAAATCTTTTTAAATGAAGAAGATGAACGTCTACGATTAAAATTGATTTCCAAAACAAATATCTCAAATATCTACTGAAAGATTGAAATTTGTTTTGTATAAAAATAATTAGTGAACGTAAGGCTATCTTAATATACAAACATTGGACGTAAAACCTTATTAAATTAATTTTTAAGCATAGCGATCTGAGATTTATGTTTATGATTTTTCTGGATCTTATAGCTCATACTGTTGCTTCATTTAGAATCCAGGTAAAAATACCAATTCTCATGTCACAGCTCGTAATACCGCAGTATAAAATGTGAACTCGGTGAATTTTCACGACCTTGCCTTCTCGAACCATTAATTCATGATTCTTCAACCATTAACAAAGGTCACGGTTGGGTGGAACGGAACCGCTCCTAAGCTGTTTTTTGCTTTTTTTGTTTTCGATACAAAAGTTACGCGCAATCTGTTTCCAACTGGCATGGATAATGTTCGTATGGGATTCGCAAAGTCACAAAGTAGGGTATCGTAAGCGTTGCTTCAAAGCCCTAGGATTAAATAATATTTAAACGGCTATCCCTCAGACTCATTAGGGACGGTTTGGGGAAATTAACGAGAATCCCATTCCGGTAGTCGTTAGAGGAAGATTAATTACTTTGGAAGTACGGAAAGCGCTCTGCGGCTGATCCCGGATAAAGAACCTCCAGACTTTTTTTCGCGGATCGACCAGGTTATCGAAGTAAATCAAATTACGATTGATTACGGGGCCTTTTACTCCATCGAGTCAGCGAAAGTCGATTCCATTCCTCTATCAATCGCTGGATTATCAAAGGTAGAGCTCTTCATTTGGATAAAAATGTAAAGAGAGCTATGCTCTCTCCTTTAACTGCATTAAAAGCGGATGATGGAAGCAGAGGTTACGGTGACTGACAAACTAATATTATAATAATGTTAATTATAATGTGTTGATAATATTCTTCTATTAATTATATACATACATTGTAATTATATTAATTATAATATTTAATTACTAATTGAACCTCCTTTTTATTCATAGTCCGTAATTTATGTCAGAATCCGAAGAATATAGCTAATACGTGTTGCAAGTTCAAAAAAGAAAGTATATTTTTAAGAAAAGACGACTTCCAATTATTATTGGAAATATACATTTTTCAGTAATAATACGAATTATTTCAATAGTTTTATTTATATCTACATCAATAGTGGTTACGATATGATCGTTTATTTTATTTCATGGAGATCTCTTTATATTACTGTTCCACAAGTCTGCCAAACAGTCATCGGGACATATATTTACAAAATTAAAAATTGTGACGGTTAGATAAAATATACTCAACTCAGGCTAGCTTTTGATTATTTAATTAATTGTAAATTTATCGCGTACAGCATAACAACGCCAATTTACAGTAATAATTTAAGAAGAAGATGTAAGAGGATGTAACAACATAGACGACAAAATATATGCAACAAAAAGAAGAGGATGAAAATAAAAATAAAATATAAAAATAGATGCAACAATTACAAGTCCTGATTTGGCTTTAACTTATTAAACTAAATTAAACTAAATTTGAAAATTTTATGTCATTCATCTATCAAAGCTAACAAACTTGAGATATTGTGTTTCCAAAAAATATACTAAATACGACATATGCAATTTAGTTTTAAAATTAATACTATCATTGTTATTGTATTTATCAGCTATCTCAGAATTTGTTCAATATCATAGGAATTACTATATACTTGAATTTACTTTTACCATGCCTGTAAAATTCCCCAGGGATAAAGTGAAACCTTTTTCGGTCTTAATTTTAAATTATTTACTATTTATCTTTTTATGCCTTTATTACGCTTTATGCCGCCCTAAAATACATTGATAAATGTTTAAAGGCAAACCTTTGGGTTAGATCAAATTTTGCATGAAGTTTAAGCTTCTAAAACACTAAGCAAACAATTTTAATTGCGCGTGAAATTTTGGTATCCAGATTAATTAGCAGGGAGTAATTTAGGCATAAAACTAGCCGAGGAAAAGTTCCAACACGTCACCGAGGTTTTGCAAAACTATTTCGGCAATTTGTATTAATTAAAACTAAATGGAATTTTATCGAAATTCAGGTCATCCGAGGATTAGCCAGGATAGTTCGCGTGGACTTTGGGCGGTGTTTCAGGAATCCGTTTGATATAGGCGTCACGCTATCCTCACAAATAGGGAAAAAAATTCCAACGAATATCCGGGGCACAACAGGTGTTGGAAATCGTGGTCGTCCATAACCAAATAGTAAATGGAAACTCTGCGAAATGAAATTAAAATTCCTCAAATATTTCGGTATAAAATACTGGAGAAGGTTTGAGATGCAATTCTGAAATGATGAAATATGGTGAGTTAAACAAAAGGTTTACGTCGTTTTTATACCATGACGTAAAATCCTAAAAGAACACAACAAAATTGCTGATTTGTAACGGCAATTCTGTCAAATTCGTTGTGAATCTTGTAAAATGGAAAAAATCATCTCTAAGGGAATATGTAATACTTTTACATTACCATTTATTAGATAAGCTCCTATCAGTGTCAAACGAAAGCTGCTGGTAATATCATTAGGCCCAGAACTGTTTGAACGAAATCAGTTTTAAATGGCATATATTCGTTAATCGATTTCTTGTTGAAAATGTTGGGTTAATAATATATTTACCGTTAATAGGAACTAGCTGATCTAATTTTGCTTTCTTTTTCCTATTACAAATTCAAGGTATATTTCTTTGAATTCTGTAATTCATTTATTACTTCAAATGAAAGAAAGACCGATTTTCGTACACCATAGCCATTCTTTAACGCAATTGTTTTTATTATATTTAATTCTTTCTTATAATTTATTTGGGACAGAGGTACTTCTAGGAGTCTATTTTATGAGAATGGTGGTGATTTGAAAATGTGGAAAAATGTTTTACCTGATGATACTAGGACACTAGCGGAACAAGTTGCCATAATAAAATTGCTGTGGAAGTGTACGAAACGGTCTTTATTTCATTGTAATGGCCTTCCACGAAGTAACACTTTCCCATATTGACTTTATTACATCGAATTTTAAGTCGGAGATAAATGCAAGGGTTGAAAAGAAAAAAATGCAATGGAAATATATAAAATGGAGTTAAAATTGTTTTAAAATACAAATTATGATTAATATGACCCAGTTCTTTTTCTAAATTCTCTAAGAGCAGAAAAAATGCAGGAGCTATACCAAAAAATGTAGAATTTCTCTAAGCTCTCATCAAGATTTTATCCTATGATTCTAATTTTGTCTTTTCTTTCTTGAGTATAGTAGACAGTAGGGGGAAGAAAGAGCTTACTGCCAACTAAAGAATAAATTCACATAGGATTCTGACAATAAAAATACATAAGCTCCAGCAAGACATTTAATTAGCTATTCCCTGAAAACAGACCACCGCGACGGAGGTTTCACAGTTTTCTGAGGTGCGTTTTTTAGTTATAAGGATGAGAACTGCATTGTTTTCACCTCCGAGGAACGAATATTTTTACGCAAGCTACAAATCAAAAGATTTTCCCGAGATTCATCCCGATCCATTTACATTTGTGATCCCAAGAAAATTAAAAGCGACGGTCGACTCGTAATAAAGAGCTCTGGAGAATCCCACTCCAAAATCCCCCGAACGTATACGTCATCTTCCGCGGAGACGTCTTGAGAAGACGCCGGAATTTAATTAAGAGCGTCGCTTTTTTCCGGAAATCCCGGAATGAGGGTAACCTACAAATTACGCGGGATATGACGATGATAAAAAATAGCCGTCTTGAAATGGAATGGTGAATTCTTGAGCGTTTCTAGATTGCACGGGCCTTTAACCACCCAGGGAAATAAATACCAAAGAATCCATCTATGCTTTATTAAATAACGGCCTCTTCTGAAGATTTTTCTCTGACATTAATGTAATTTAACCGAGACCTTAGAGAAGAAACGCGAGATTTTTGCAATGAGCATGGATCCAATTAGGCCAATAATTACTTCCTTTTCTATTTTCTCTCAAATTTGAACCTGCAAATTTGAAAACAAGACTCATTTCATTGATATTAGTCTAGCTAAATACATCCGACCTTGCAAAAGGTCACGTATGGCTGATTATTTATGTAATTACGTCCTCCGGTCTTCGTTTTGAGCTAAAATTAAAGCTCAATAAAAATATTGATCACTTTGAAAATATAATTTCCCTCTTGGTATGAGTACTATTATCGATATTTGTCAAAATACAAGACGAAAACGAAAAATTCTTCAATTTTTGGACAATTTGCCAATTTTCCGACAAGGTTCTGGACTTACAAAGCTAATTATATACTATATTAGTAGGAAATTTTAATTTGTGGAAATGTAGGAACAGTGCTTTCTATAGAAGATAAACTTTAGAGGATATTGAACAAAAACTATAAAAGTGCAAAGATTTCACTTATTGTTCGGCATTACTCAGCCCGCACAGGTCTTTTGAAGCTGCAAAATCGGTCATATACTACTGGTATAAGTACTAACAACATATAAAAAATGCAGTCATACATGGCCTTTCGCAAGGGCGGGCCCTTTTTTGTCTCTTATTTGACTGGACCTTATGAAGAATTGTATATTTTAAAAATGAACGTATTAGCACATCATCACCTCCAGGGGAAAATTAACTACGTTTGGAGCTTATTTAGAAACCCGAGAATTCCGGAATATCCCCGAATTCTTGCAAAATGTACCCTTTCTTGAGGACCCTCTCTCCTTTATCTGAATGATTAAGAAGGAGCGGGCATTGAATTAGATACGACGACGCGGCGACTCAGAATAAACTCCTAAGAATTCAGAAGAGGACAAGAAGAGAGGGAAGATGTATATTTCGATTGCGTTAACCTTTACGGCTCAAAAGAGGGGAAAAAGGGAAAGTGCCCCTTTTCTCGGGTCCGTTCCTCCGAATCCACTGACCTCTAATGGAAGCAATCCGAATTGAGACTTTGCCCCTCTTTGATTATTAACGCGGGACACGTTTTCAATTTCTGCCGGAAGGGGACTCCTGAGTAATATCCCTCCGCGAAAAGGACCTCTTCCCGTATCATTCGAATGCTTCATAGCCCCGCGATAATATTATCTCCCCTTTAATAGTTTCTATTCCACGCTCTACCTGTTCCTTTTTCTTGTCTTTTCTTCTCGTTTCCTCGTCTTCTCGTCTTTTACATCTCATTTTATTAGAGGTTTAAAATCTCCAATAGCCGTTTTTAGGTAGGCGTCCACAGGCTCGCATCGGACGGATCGCATCAAATAGATCTTAGAATTCTTCGTATAGAACAATATATATTTAAATGTATTTTTCATTTTTTTACTGAAAATTTTACCTTAAAACCTGGAAATAAATTATGCGATAAACCATTAGAAAACCAATAGGATTTTGGTTAAAACCAACAGGAATATTAGAGGAAAACCAATACCAATAGGAAACCAACGGCCAAACCTCTAATGGAATCCAATAGACTTTCTAATGGAAATGTGTATTGGTATTTATTGAAAAATTATATTGGAAACCAACAAGTATTTCCACGCGGGAGGACACCGTACTTTTTTTAAAGCAATTAATACGTATTTCGAATGTGATGCATTTTTCATCAAGAGTGAATTGTTACCTATTATTCTATCTATTCTATTCACTCTTGACGAAGAATGCATCACATTCGAAATAAGTATTGAATGCTCTCAAAAAGTGCGGTGTCCTTTCTTGTTTTCTCGGAATACCGGTGAATGAGACGAGGATCGCCGACAAAAACGGCTATTGGAGATTATAAACCTCTAATTCCTTAACAGCCGTGTCACAAATTTTCTTTCTTTACATTTAATCTGATTTCATCGCTGAATTTAATTTTACTCTCTGTAGGTTTCGCAGGTTTTTCACAACCATTCTCTTGAGGGCGTTTTCCTGCAGTGGAATGTTTTCCCTAAGCTCTTAGGTTAGTTTTTTCAAATCCAAAAAGTAGTCCTCTACTGTGTACTTTTTCAAGCTATCTCTTTTTAAAATTTGTATGACGAAGGGTTAGATGTAAGAAGAGACTTTATTGTCTCAATCTCGCCCTGAATAAAATCCTTTTATCATTATTATTCCTACCGCGGATCGAAGATCTTCGGCTATTTAGGTATTCTGGTGGCAAAATAATGGAGTTGAAAAGATGTTCAGAATTAATGATTCGTGAATCATATTTCCGCAATTATAAAAAATGCCCATTGTTAGGTTCAAGAAAGGCTGAACGAATAGCATGAGTCATTACTCAGGATGTCCAAAAAGTAGTGATAATCGGAAAAACAAGGATAGAGCTCCTCTTGAGCTACCCGAAACACACCACTTTGGGCGTCCGCTTTTTGATCGTTTTCGAGTTACGAAACATTTTCGTTTTTTTTTAAACGTGACTTGTAGGACTTTTTTGCCATGGCAGCGTAAATAATTAAGATACAGAGTTAATGTTTTCTCTAGAATAACTGAATAGTTGCTTCAACTGATTCAAAGATTATTTTTGTCACAGCCTCTTCCATTCAGTCAGAATATAACTTCAAATTTCAAATACTGTGACATCATGAATTTTATCAAAATCTTTGAAGCTAATTAAAAAAAAACTCTACTTAAAAATTTTGATAACTGCTCTTAAAACTTGCCCAAATTATTAACTATTTACTACGAAATTTCCATTGAGCTATCTTTACGGCAACATACTCAAAATTAGATTTAAAACATAGTAAGTCGAAGATTCTCAGTTTTAACGGACTAAGCTTTCCCAACAATTCATCCCTTTCTGACTGTATGGAAGCAGTTATAACAAAAATTATTTTGACATCAATGAAAGCAACTACTTAGTTATTCTAGAGAAAAAATCAACTCTGTATCTTAATAATTTATATTGCTATAGCGAAAAATGTCCTGAATCTCACGGATTAAAAAAAATGTGCATGTAAAACCTAGACGTTTGAGCCAAATCCTCAAAGTGGTGAGCCAGTAATGAGTGAACTTGGCTGATTGGCTGGGTAAAAATCAGTCTGGAACTAATCAATACTTTTTCAAGTCCGTTTTCCTTGAGAATTTTCCTGGGTGCCCGTCCTTATGTGCAAAGTTACTCTAACACCTTTCCTCATAAATTTTTATGTTATGTACTCCAATTAAAGTGAGGATTTTTCCTACGTATTTGAATTTTCTTCCTAAGTTGGGAAGGGATAAGTAAATTCGGAGTGTACCACCAAGATTGAGAGTCCTCAATCCGAAGACATTTAATATCTCTTTTCCTCGAAAAAGCTTGTACTTATAGTCTATTTGTTTCAAGTTCTGTGTTACCAATTGTTCTCTACACATTTTAGTAATAACTGCGACGTCCACGTAGCGTATTGCCCTGGCAAATGAAACCAAAAGTAATGAAGTTCCCGAACCAGATTCTCACTTAGGAATCTGCAATCGGAATTTCGTTCTCTTGTAAGAGACTATTCAGAATTGGAATTTCATTAATTTCCATTTATTCCGATCAGTGGATCAAACTGAATTATCGACCTGCTTGCAGACGGAAAATGTTTTACATTTCCCATATTTTCACTTGTCATTCTTTCATTTGAGGACGATGAGTTTGAATTTGAGTAGTAAAACGCCTCTTTAGCCATCGTAAGAGTCACAAACGTAATCCACCACTAGTTAATTCTATTTCTATAGCAGTTTTTTATAATTTTATTTAGTTTGGGACTCAAAACTTCATACATTGTTAGGTCATGGGTTCAATGGCCAATTGGGACTTGGAATAAATTCTACTTTCAAAGTATTCTAAGTTATATCTTATTATTGGGATAGAAATGTACTCGCTTTAATCGGCAGCATTAAAGAAGAGTTGTAGTCTATAATCAAAGGGTATCAAACTAATCATGATAAATAATAAGCTAAATTAGAAGGAACCGAGAGATAAGATCCAATGAAAATGTTTTATTGTTAATAAATTTGATGCATTCAATTCAATGTATTTTATGTGATTCTAATTTTGTTTGTTTGATGAAAGATTAAATGAATTTTAGTTGAGGTTCAACATGGTTTTATAAAGGCATACAGAATAATATTTTGGCAGCTCTTAAGTACGATGACGTATGATGACGGTAACCTATTCAAAAATGTTACAATAACCGAATTGTAATTTGATTAGTATACCTTGTTAAAACAACATTATGCCTCATCGATTACCTGGGAACCTTGATCCGAAAACACGTGTTAGCAAAGTTAGATGTGCAGAATGGATAAATTATATGCAGTTGTATCAATGCCAGGGAAGATGAAATGGCTTATTAAATGGAAGCCCGTTAAAATTTGGAATTTTGCCATCAGGTGAATTCTCTATTATAGTACGATTTGATAGAAATTTAATGCATGGCATTGGTACATTTGAAAATTCACTGAAAATGTATTGGTATAGACTGGAAACAAATAATGATGGTAATTGTAATAGCTTAAGACAATCAAGGAGAAAAATTCTCGATTTGTGTTGGGAAATTTGCAAAAGAAAGGGAAATTCGAGCACAATCGACCCATGGTAGCAAAAGTATTTCACTCTGGACCCTCACAGTCAACAAATTCTTTGAGTATTTGAGTTAAATGCTTTCCTAATATCCTATTCAACATTTTGAGTTACACACTGTTCTCGCAATCTCCGATGTATACTTAACGAAGAGGATAGCATCTGTCACCATAAAAGATTCAAATTTGACAACAAATAAAAATCTCACATATTAAATACTAAAATCTATTCGATAAGACAAAATGGATTAAGGCATCTATATAGACAAATAATGTAGATTAAGAAAGATACATATGAATGATTACATTTCTACGCTATAGATTTCCATACAAAGTTCGTACTTTTTGGAACCAACCAACAACAACTTTCTTTTGATATCTGATCTACAATACTCTATAATATTACCCACCGTTCATCAGCCTAAACTATAATACCTTCACAACTCTAAACACGTCTTTCTATTCGTTCTACGCATTATACTCAATAACAGAGTATCACATACCATTTCGTCATTCTTTTATTCAAGGCTCAATCAAAATAATTGGAATCGATTCGTCTGTTGGCTGCATCAGCCTTTGTTTTAACAACGTATATAGTCAGATTAGCATTTGCGGAACAATTTGTTAATTTACGTATCTTTCGATAGGTAACTCAATTTACTGCATGTAAAGTAATGAAAAGGCCTTGCGATCGGCCGATAAAGTATTTAACAACAAATAAATGCATTGTGAATGAACTAATGGCACAAACGGAGGTATCAAATTTTCGTGTCCACTTACCGATTCATTGAACACGAAAAGAGGACAATGCGAGCCTTTGTGGTCACGCTAAGCAATTATTAAGAATACAAACATAGATTGGCGCCCTCTAATTACCATTGAGGTTTTTGGAATATGATCTGAAACTAATTAATTGGAAAAGGGTGATACCAGCAACATTTAGTCCATAGAGAACTCAACGCAACTTTTTTACGAAGACGAAATAAAATTTTCCTGTGAAGTAACAACTGTGCAACTTATTTAAAATACAGATACTCGGTAATATTCATTAAAAATGTATATAATTTCCATACAAGCAAAATAGATTGGTATTCTTCTTTTAGTTCTTCGGTTTTTTCGGATTTATCGAGATTCAATTTTGGGAAATATTAGCTGCTTGTATACGAGAAGAGTTCGAACAATACTGAATCCACTTTTGAGCTAATCCTCTAATTACAGAGAAAATTATGTTAAGAACTTTTACCAATCAAATTGAGGCTCACCATGTGTAACACTGTGTTACACGTCGCACTTCGCAGATAAATTTAGAAATTACGCCAACGGTTTTTATTACATGTTAGTATATTTACATTTTAATAATTACCTTTAGGCCGGTCTTCCTTTGGAAGCGACTACGAGCGACCGAGCGACCGGCGTATTCGGGCGACGTCAGTTTGGCGACCTACAGGCGATGGGGGTCTTCCACTGTAAGCGACTACCCGCTTCTCGGTCGCTGTAACGGTATTCTAGCTCCAGTGCTCGATTTCGGGACGCTTTCCGCAACGATAAATATTAATTCGTATAAAAAAAATCGCTGAGTTGTAGATATCGTTGATGATACCATTTGAAAACTATTTGCGAGAGCTTTATAACAACACCAATTTTACACTTTTACGTCCACCCATTACTGAAAAAAAGTTTTTTTATAATATCGATAACAACTTTTTTTCTAACGATAATAAGGCACTGAAAATTTTTATTTTAGTTTATAATATGTTTCTTAATGTTATGTAAAGGTTTTATTTTGATTGAAGTGATACTTTGTGAGAAACAAAAGCTTAAAGTGAGCAATCCGTGAAAGGGCGCGAAAAAACAGGCACATTTTTCGTTCGTCCTTCAATTAGTAACAAAAGTAATAGTAATAAAAAATTTTGGACCGTATAGAACAACGCAAAATAAAACACGCAAAATTTTGGTGTAGTTAGTTTTCCTGTGGGATCTCTACTTTTTTTTATTCAACTCCAAACTCGGGTATTCATAATAGAAAATCCGAGTATTGTATAGCGAACTAGCAGAAGCGCCCGATGATTCTCAACAAGGTGAAACTAGAGGTTTAAACGCAATAATTTCATAGCAATTTAAAATAGTAGGCAACGTCACGTGTATTATTTTTCTTTACGCAAGTGAAATATAATCGAATAGGAAATTAGATTAGCTGGAAATGCACCCCCTGCTATACGCCAACAGATACTCTATAGAATACATATAATGCAGGTATACTCAGCAAAAAGAAAATCAAGTATTTCCTGTAATTTGGTCCATCGGAGACCATTTTCAACATGGTAGGTCATACAGTTGCTTAAATCTTTGGTTAGGAATTTCTCAATTTTCTCCGAGTTGTGAGAGGGAGAACAATGATAGGAAAGAGTACAGCAGAACATCAGAGATACTTCGGGGTAGGAAATTCCACCTCGGCCTTCGTTAATCACCTCATGGACGAGGAGGATTTTAGCCCTTCGCAGCAAGACTCCGCAAGGGGTCCAAATGAAGAAAGGTGGAACTCTTGGAGACAATGGGGTTTCCTTTAACCCCAGGGCTAACCAAGGAGATCACACAATTTTTGCGGGAACGCTTAGGAAACGAAAACGTTTTAAGAAGAAGAAATTCCAACACTCAATTCAATAGCAAACCTTCTACTAATAGCACTTTGCACGCAGTGTCGTGGAGCTCCTCTATTGCTTCCCTTCAAACAAGTTTCTTTTTCCTAGAAACTGAACCCTTGCTTTCATCTGGATTTCCCAGTCTATTCATATGGTTCTTACTAAAGACATCCCTTCTCTTGAACCTCGAAATTGGGAGAATTTCTAGGACGAAAATAACGAAGGATTTTGGAATGGTAAAAGAAAGAAACAATTTCATCAAGATTTAACTATAAGATAAATATCTAAGATACAACATTTATGAATGAGTTAAGTTTTCATTTCTTTTTACGATTATATTCATATCGACGATTAATTTTCATACGAGTTCAGTCTTGATTTATTGATAAAAAAACAGTTCTACTTATATTCTCGCCCAATCTAGCCGTTGTATCAATGTGATTACTGTCCTCCTACCATTACTATAAAATTGCAATAGGTGGGGAAGTAATATTGTTTATTTTCCTGTTTCAACAAATTTCTTAATTTTACAAAGTCATTGATAACGTTATCGATAGAGCATTACGAAAGTTCGTTTACTTGTAGCCCTCAAAAGATGCTTTATATTTTCTTCTAATGCTCCGTTAATGCTCATAATTGTCCTTCGTTTATTTAAAAATGTTTCGTAAACCTTAGGTTTCAATACATTTTTTTCCGTTCAATTGTATTCATATTTCAATCAGTGCCAAAAGTATAACCATTTGACAGTGATGTATGCAGTAGATATTTGAAATGACTGTAATTTGTCAATGAAACACTCAAAATAAGAGTTATTAATACTTAAAAATACAATTTGTGTAATATTTTGTACTGTTTAAAAATTTCAGTGAGCATATCTTTCCTAGCCATTCACTACGCAACTCTGCTTACGAGCGACTGATTCCAATTCTGTATCAAAGTAATTAAATCTTTGAGGAATTTGTCTATAATATTCTCAAGAGAAGAGAATTGAAAACTCATAACACATTTGCAATGGTATTTTGTTCGTGAAATACTCCTCAGTGCGTATACATCATTTTAAGTCATGCACTGCGTAGCGGCGACTACGAGCGACGGATCACATTTCTGTATCAAAGTAATTAAATATTTGAGGAATTTGTCTAAAATATCCTCGAAATAAGAGAATTGAATACTCATAACACATTTGGCATGTTATTTTTTTCTTGAAATACTCCTCAGTGCGTATATATCATTTTAAGTCATGCACTGCATAGCGGCGACTACGAGCGACGGATCCCATTTCAATGGGATCAGTCGCCGGTCGCCGGTGTACGCTCGAATCAAGTCGCCCATAGTCGCCTGCAGTGGACGACGCTCCGTTACTTTCTGTGTATTGGGATTAGTCGCCCGTATACGGCCGTATACGCGTCGCTCGTAGTCGCTTCCAAAGGAAGACCGGCCTTAAAAGTATTTATGACGATATTATTATAGATGATTATTTTGTGTAAATGAAGTTCCATTATTGTCCTGAAACTTGGCGTAGATTCCAAAGATAAAACACAACAGAAAAATCGTTTACATTACATATCGCAACCTGAAATTTCAATGCGCAGGAAACAAAAGTTTTCAATTAAAATTTTAAAATTAAAATGACTATAAAATGTAATATAAATAAAATAATAAATCTTAATTGTGTATCTAGAGAAAGTTTGCCGAAATATATTCCATGGACTAATTTTGATAATAGAGACTCAAGTGTAGACTACCAAGTCACAATCCTTAGAATCAAAAGAGCCCCCAACTATAACAAACTTTCTGAAACTGACCGAAATGAATGCGTGTAAAAATTCAGGTTCCATCTTTATATGCGGTTGACTAGTAAATCTTTATAATATGTGGATGAAATTTACCTATGTTAATTTTATATTAAATTGATAGAAATATATTTCTGTGCAAATTCTGTGAGGTTGTTCTATTTAAAAAGTGATGTTGGTTCTACTTCTTAATTCTAGTCGAATTCTTTCCTTTGCTATGTCTCCTCACCTGAAGAAATACATAAAGTTTTGAGCAATAAATCATTATCATTTGATCTAGGAAATAGCAAGGGAAACATGTTTTGAAACAAATCAATTAACTATCGTGATGTGATTGGCTTGATCAGCGGGTTATGAATACACAGCCTAGGCATTAAAATATAAATTCTCAACGAAAATCGAAGTTTGACTTATGCAATCGCCCATAGCCTCACATGAGCGAGGAGACAAAACGTGGAAGTTGGACGCAATCAAGAGTATATCAATTCCTGACTTTCTCTTACGTCCCTAAACCGTTACTCTAACTCCCCAAATATTTCCAAGGTTTCCCCGAGGCGGCGATTCCTACTTGCATAATTCACTCATTCCCTCTCTCATTTCATCGCTTCTTCCCAATCCTCTCTTTCCCTGCATAATTTACCCTCTCTATCCCACTCTCTATTCCTCCTTCACTTTCTTTCCCTTATCCCCTCGCCGTTATATCCCTCTGCTGATCTGTCCTTAAGCTTGCATCCCCACCGTCTTCTTTCTACATCCCCCTCTCTTGGGTCGAAGTTCAATTTTCGTGATCTCGCCTACCTCTATTCCGAACTCCTTTTCTAATTCAGCCGGGATCAAAGAAGGACACCCAGTTCGTATCCGTCGCTCTGTATTCCGGGCTCCGTATAATTCTAACGAGTGTATGTGGGTTTTTTCTTAGCTGTCGATCGCTTGCGGAGAGTGTTTCATATGAGGGCGAAAACCCCTTGCTATAACTTAGTGCTTTCACTGTCTTATATGAATTCTGTAAGTTTTGGCATGAACAAGGTATATAGATATATATGAAAGGTATACGTAACAATCAGCACATTTGTAGTAACGTTGTAATATTTAATTTATAGTTGAAATAATAATGTGATGGTGGTGTATGTTAACAGACCAAATGAATGAATAATTATATCTTTCATAGGGTAAATATTACTATGGCGAAGCATCTGTTTATTTTGGTGTTTTTTTAATGTAACTGTGAATGTTTTATGTCAATAAAATACCACTACCATTACCATGTGCAAGGAGTCTTGTTTTGTTTGCTTCTGTGCCAATAATAATAATTAAAGAGAATTGACTGAGGAGGCCGTCATTTGGTGAAAACCCATTATTATGATAATGGTAGAAAGAACTAGTTTAAAATAATAAATATCATTGAGCGATAATTGGTAGAATTTAATTAAAGAAGACTTTTATTAAGCGTTGGTAGTCAAGAAACTAAGTTAAAATTTCAAAAAATGCTCTATTCAAGGCCAAACGACCAAATTGTGGGTTAAATTTGATCTTGAAGTTGAATAATCTTGACTATCAATACTTAATAAAAGTAAAGAGTCTTCCTCAAAGAATTTCCACCAACTATCGCTCAATGATATTCATTATTAAACTTAGTTATTTCTACTATTATTATAATAATGGAGCTTCACCAAGGGTCACCATGTGAATGCCTCTCACTATGCATCCTAAAAGGAAATTTCTGGAAAAGAAAACAGAAAAAAATGATAATTTATAACTGAAATGTTAAAAGAGATCATGAGTGAAAATGAACAGCAGAATTTGTATTTTCCACAAGGAAAACAAATTCTTGTGGAAAATACAAAGTCTACTGTTCATTTTCATAAATGGCGTTCCACCAAGTAAAGTCAGTTCATATCGAGATCATGAGGGTTACAAAAAGATTCTATTTAAAAGGCATGGCTAGTAAAATTCGATTCAGCTCACACTATGAAATGTTAACTATGGCAACGAACAGCAAGTTGCAGTAAATTGGCTTGCTTTTTGGAAAAAGATGATGAGTTTTATGATAAGCTCATATATGAAAGTAAAGAAGAGAAGAGGGCGTAGTCCCATTAAAATTGCCCCTTTGTAACTGTTTCGTGAATGAAGCTGTAACAGAATTTAAGCTTTGAGGGACCTTTTCCTAAAACTGCTCACAAGATAGCCGAACAAACGATACTCGGCTCATGGCTAAACGATCAAAAGAAACGTAAAGTAAACTCTATTTTCCTCGGTAAAAGTTCAAAGTGCCTTCACAGCCCGCCATGCGAAAAATAAATACTTAATTACACTTTGCAGACTGGCCGAAAGCTTTTTCGCTTATGAGATATTTTTCTTTCTTTTGGCTCGACATCGAAGCTTTTGGAGAATAATGTATATCAGCAGCATGCTTCTTTGAATTCAATGGGAAATTAATGATACCATCAAGGGTCATGCATGATAAAATTTTTAATTTCTCCCAAAATTTCTCTTCGCCGAATATATTATCAAAGATTTTTTCAGAAATGTTCTCGTGTAAGGCAATGATATTAAACTAGGCGAATTTTGCTCCGGTTAAACCTTGCCGTAAGAAAGGAAGGCGTATAATTTGAATTATGTCATCTTATTTTACTGATGAGCGCTGAGGCAGAAAATTAAAAGTCGAAATTGTATCACAGCTTTGCGCGAATTAGGATGATGATAGTTTTGATTTAAAGAAACAGAATTTTAATGCAATTGTATTAACTATTCTTTGAAATGCACGCCTTTGAATTAGTGAATACCAAACATTTCAAACATTATTTTCACAAAATATAATTCTTGATGCTTTCCCTGCATTGTGATCAGATGAGTTTACAGTACCGCAAATAAGTGTCTTTGAAATATATTTTTATGTATTTTTGAGATCGTCAATATTTTAAGTCTTGGCCTTAAACGAATATTTTAAATTTAAAAATATTAAGACACATAATTTGACAATCAAAGAAATTAAAGGATACTTATAAGAACAGTTTTGAGGTAATATCTCATCACCAGACTTCGCAAGTGTATTCTTCAATTTGTGGAATTGTCAAATTTTGCGTCTTATTTTTATTAAATTATAGAGAGATGCCATCAAGTATCGCTGGATATGTTTCGTTATTTTCAGAATATTCTAAAATCAAAATTTACCTATAATATTTTATTTCGTAGATAATATATCATGACAGGCTAATATAAATGATTCATGATAATCCATCACAAAATAATGTGCAAGAACTTTCGTTGAAAAATCTCGTTAAGTTATTAGAAAAATTAATTGTGAGGATTTCAATATCGGTCACCGGCTACTTCAGTCGTTCGTTCTTTCGACCCTTTCTCAAATATGAATCGCGATAAAACGAAGCAAGTTTGTCCCCCTCGAATATTGGTACTACGTAATAACAGCTATCCATTACCGATCCAATAAAACAGACGTTCGTTACTAGAGATTCATTTTCGAGTACAAATCAACCGGTTTGCGATCTGTACGAAGGTAGCAATATTTCCAAAATATCCCCTGTAAATGACTCCAGCGCTCTCAAATTAGTCATATTTCATTGTGTGACACTTGATGCTTTATCATTTCGCGTTTTCATGCAGCGACCCAGTTCGCGTGGATCTAGATATCCCAATGAAGTTCGATAACCTAATCAAATCGACTAAGCACAACATTGCACTCTAATGAACGCGGAGGGGTGATTAATGTGAAAGTGTCACGATATCCCGTGATGCTCTGTGAGCAGAATTATCGGACTTCGAAACTCGTAATTTAGATTTCCAGCAAGGCTCTCTCCAAGAATATTCTTGCTCTGCCTTTCTGATGAATTCCTTCCCTTTTGTCCGCACCAATCCTCTCCTTCCTCTCTTTCTAGTGACCCGATAATTCAGTGTGCAACAATGTCGAGTACGACAACTCAGAGTGCGACAACTCAGAGTGCGACAACTCAGAGTGCGACAACTCAAAGTGCGACAACTCAGAGAACGAAAACTCAGAGTACGACAACTCAGGGTACGACAACTTAGAGTGCGACAACTCAGAGAACGAAAACTCAGGGTACGACAACTTAGAGTACGACAACTTAGAGTGCGACAACTCAGAGTGCGACAACTCAAAGTGTGACAACTCAGAGTGCGACAATGTCGAGTACGACAACTCAGAGTGCGACAGCTCAGAGTGCGACAATTCCAAGTACGGCAACTTATAAGGTCTTTATTAAGGCTAGATTGAGACTGAAAAGTCTCTTCTTCCATCTTACCTTTTATCAATGATATTATATACATACAAATTTTTCAGTAGGTGAATAGAAATAGAAAGGAAAATTTTAGAAGGGGTGGATGTAAAAGAAACCTAAGGTGATATCTTAGGAAAGAAACAACTGCGGAGAAAAACCCCCCAAGGAAGTGGGGTGTGAAAAAAAAATAAAATCAGATCAAAAACAGAAAAAGTACAACTCATCGGACCCGACAACTGTATAACCCTGCGACAACTGACCGGGCGGGCGACAACTCATTGCGCAAAATTAATTGAAACAATATCAAATTTTGAACTTTAAAATAATTGTGCGGTCGTCGTTTTGCCAATTAATGATTAAATAGTTAATAATTATTTAATAATAAATAAATCACGCGATGACCTGTCACTCGATCAGTTGTCGCACGGTGAGTTGTCAGGTCCGATGAGTTGTCGCACTCTGAGTTGCCCCTGAACTGTTCTTTCTACTGCCTCTTTCCTTCCCGAATATCATTTCCTTCCCCCGGTCTTCCTTTTCTTTCGCTTCTCCGAATCTTATCTTTTTTTCCTTCTTCATCGGCATTCTTTCCACAGAGAAACTATCTTCTTTCCTTGATCAGTAACCTTCCTTTGACTCTTTTTCCTCAAAGGATTCCAAGAGCATGCGGGCCGAATAAAACCACAGATCCAAAGGATAATCGTAAGGCCATCATTTCATTCACCTGGTGACTCTCGGGGCGAAATGCACTGGAGATTATGTCGGATTTCAGAGGTCAAATGTAGAAATACAGAATCGAGTGAAATTGTTATCCCAACACACTCTAAAATATACTACGGGGTCACCACTGGGTTACCAAGGTCCACTTCTCAGAAAAGGAAAATGGAATAAAACCACCTGTACAGCATCCAAAATTAGGGTGAACCTTTCGCTAGGGATACACGCTTTAGAGAATATTATCATGAGATTTTAATATCTAATACACCGTATTCCCAACTAGGTGCTTCAGTAGATTAGTGAACCATGAGAAGTAATAACCGTGCCGCAAAAAATGTGAAAAAGTACGCTTTTCTTTATCTTATCTCATGGAATCAAGCATAAAATTCTCACCCTAAATAATATATTTTATACACATACACAATATTTACTCGTAATAATTTAAGAAGTATTATATTTACATCATGTACCACCAAACTAATTTCCCTTCCCCTGTGTGCCTTTGGTAGAAACGTTTGGTTGATACTGATTTAATCCATAGTATAGTACACACCTGGCCAAAATTAACGCACCACCGGTCGTTAGGATCGCTAGGGAGGTGGTGCATTAATTTTTGCCAGGACTGTACATTGTATAATTTTCCTCGTAATTCCTTGCCAGATACCGCGTGCTGCATGCATAATTTTAATGCATGCATACATGAATAAAGACCTATTTAAGCATAAAAAATAAGGAGAGGTAAATCATTGATGATGTAAAGCTGTACTGCTTAAAACCAAATGAGAAACAGAATCAAAAATAGCAGATTGGCTGGAACTCGAACCCAGGTCTCCCATTTTCCGGGCAGGTATTGTATCGCTTAACTATCAGGTCATAAGTTTGTAGCACTGTCTGTCAGTACAGTATTCAGCCCGAAGGCCGGTCGGTATATCACCCTCTCTGACATAAGCAACTAAGAGCTTGCAGAGAGGAATGAGGCTTACTAGGAAGAATGAGGAGTGAGGTAGTTAGCCTTTCCTTTCCTCTCTGAGCCAGAATGCTATAAGCGGAACATGTCCACGCAAGTGAAGCACAATGACTCAACGGTAGCACTTTTCTTGTCAGTCCATAAGGAGGGACCTTGATAAGCTGAATTATTCAGTAATACATCGGTAGCTTTCATTTCATCACAGCCATGAGCAAGACTGAGACAAAAGAAAACGAAAGATACATTTTTCTCTATCTTGTAACAAATGACAAATAAATGTATTCCAGTCTTCAGAATATAGTAGAAGGAATAGAAGAGAGAATAAGGAGAGGTAAATCACACAACAAGTAAAGCTCTACGTTTTAATCCAAGCAAAAACAGACGCGAAAAATAGAAACATGACTGGGTCTCCAACACGGATCTCTTACATTCCGGGCAGGTATTTTAATCACTTAACTACCATGGAACCACTTAGAGACACATTGAAGCTATTGTAATAAGTGCACTCGATTCAGAGAATGGCAAAAAATCGCATTATGCGCCCGAAAAGGCCGCAAGTGGCCTAAAACCCTTTCAGAATACCTTCCAAAGAAAAGCATTGATTGCGAACAACAGCAGGTGCGAATCCCAGCAAAGGGAGGTGTTGTATTTCCCGGCGAAAATCAGCCTAAACGAGAAGTTGATGATAAAGGACCCGAGCACCTTTTCATCTCCTGGATTCCCAGCCATATTTTCCCACTAATTCGCCTCTCCTTAAAGCCCTACTTTTTAATATTTTCTTGTCTCTCTCTCTCTGGATCCGCCGACAAGATTTCCTTTCCGCGTTCGTCCTCTTCATCTCCAATCAACTCTCCCGTTTTTTCCATTTGCCTTTTGATTATTTCCTTCCTCTTCTTAGCGCTCTCCCTCAAAATTCCTCAATTACTTCACCAAACTTTCGCGCCTCTCTCCCTTTCCCCACTTCTGTTTCCCGTAGCTGATTACCACCTCTGCTCCAAACACGGACTTCTGAATTCCCGTCGACCTTCTCTTTCCCACTCCTCGGCTCCTTTTCGGCGTACTTATTTCCACCCTGAAGGTACACTTCTTCCATTTTCACCACGTTCTTCCCGACCTTACTTAGATACCTTTAGTCTCTTGACTCAACACCGTGATCCTTATGTATGCAAAGTTACAGATCTCCATCTTTTAAGGAAAATTATAGTAGATGACGCAATTGATTGCGTTAAATTTATTGAATTTATTTTAGTGTTGAGAAAAATTAGCTATGTTCCACAAGAAATTTTATTTCGCGATCGGTAAAATCATAAAATTTCTTGTGGAATTGGAACTTAGTTAATTTTTCTCGACACCTGATGCAGTTTCACATAGTTATAACTTCTTCTATTGATTTCAATTTAGAGAATTTATTTAATAAGGATAATAAAACGTTTCAATTTGGTCTGTGTACTGGGTGACAACGGTCATGAGGAACGTGAGAATAATATTAATGATGTCAGTCCAGCATTCTCCGAAGAAAAGGGAGGAAAACCCCTCCAAACACCTCCTGTGGACCTTACAGATCTTATAAATATTTACATTGCAACAATCACTAATGAGTCAATACATCCAAACATACCAATAAATACACAGAGTTATTACAATACTGGCACTGAACACACTTGCGGTGAGATGTTAATACGTTTTTTAAGTTAAGATTCATACATAGTAACGTAACTTGAAAAGGAAAAATATATACAAAATATTTAAACTTCTGCATGAATATATAAATGATTATGATTCATCTAAACAACTTTACTTAGTTTTGATTTGTTTTGAATTTTCCTGCATTGGAATGAGAAGTTTTCTAGTGAAGCATTCGATTCCCATATACCTCTATTTATAATTGAATATTTGGCCACATTGGTTTTTGTTCACGTTCCTTCATTTTTAATCTGTGATCGCGGCGTCTTATGTATAGTTTGGAAAATGGAACCTCCGTTATCTTTGGAATTCCACGCGTTAAATAATCTCGATAACCTAAATATCTTCCTTCTCGACGCAAACTTTTTCCATCCTAGCCTAAACTATTTGTAAACATTAATGTTCCATCATGGATAACAACAAAATGCTATTCATTTAACGCTAGGGTATGTCGCTTGGATGATAATGAACACTCGACCCTCCCTAGAACACTGATGTAAGCCAAATATATCCTCAGCAAAATTGAAAATGCTACTTTGTAGTAAAAATTATATTTTCCGCGATTGCATTAAGTCCTAAGGTTTGAGAACAGTTTTTGATGATTTTTTAGTCAATGATCTACATTTCCTGAGCATTATTTTATTATTAGTAGTAGTATTAATAGAAGTGCTTCGACAGCAATTCGCACTTTCACTCCCACCGAGAATTGAACCAGGGACCACTTACACAAAAGGCAAACGCGGTCTCCACATTCTATCTCCTATATTTTACCTTTTCTAGTAGTGTTCCTGAAATATTTTGACGTTGACGATGTTTTGTGAAATATTTATGTTTATGTTGCATGTTTGTACTGATATAGACGTATTTTTTAAATTTATTATGATGCAGCTCTGTGGTGGAGTAACCCGCTTAAATAAATAAATGTATCAATAAATAAAAAGTAATATAACAATATAAACTAAATTTAAATTAAATAAATAAACAAACGAAATAAATAAAATTGAATAAATGAAATAAAATTAAATAAACGAAATATATAAAATTGAATAAATTCACTAAAAATTAATAGATAAACTTAATAAATTTGATCGCCTTATTAATTGGAATGCCAGAGAGAAAGAGATATACTCAGTAGTTTAAAAAAATAATTTTTACTCCAACAAGTTCCGATCATTTCAAGTCTTGAAGTGACCAGTGACCTGAAGATGACATAGAGGAATCCGGTCGACGTAAACAGTTGTTTTTTGGAAACTCTTACGTAAATTTAGTTTATCTTCAATGATCATGTTTCTTTTGGTTCACAGCGTTCCTGATTTCATTTATTTTGATCTCCCTTATGCGATACGAATAGGCTTCGCGATCGAGGTGAACCTTGACATTTGGGCCTGGTTTATATGTTTGTTCAGAAAGCTTTGGAACTTGGGAGGGACAAGAGTTCGAAGGTCCTGCTGTCGTCGATTGAAACAAAATGTAAAACAATAGATCACTACAAGGGGTGAGTGGATATCGACAGTTGTCATATTTACCCAATTACGCGCGAAAATTGGATATGCTAATAAAATATCTCGTAGTGATTTTCGTTGCCCGCTCAGAGGAGGAGTAAATAAAAGACAGGAAAGTAAATACGAGATTTTTTTGGTTCCCGTGTAAACTAAAGAAATGCTGAATCCGTTCCGAAAATATTTGCAGATTTAGGGAAAACACGTCCGGATCAAAGAAGACGTGTCTCTGTTACGTAACTTGTGTGTCTTCCGTCAGAAAAAATGTACCCATAATTCCACGAAACTTCATGACGAAAATATTCCAAATGTTTGATAAACTGTCTGTTTCTGTCAGGAAAATTGGTGCATAATATTCAAAACGTTTTAATAATAACAAAAGCATATTCTTATATATTTTAAATAAGTAAAAACAGTGTATATAGTTATTGTAGTTCTCCTAAGCTTTCGTAATAAAATGTTTCGAAATTTATCCTAATTTATTTTGTTAATTGCCAAAATTACATTATCGTTTTAAACTACCTGCACATGTTTCAGTTATCTGATTTCTAGATGCTTTCTAGTTAAATTACTATAACTCAAGCTTTTATGAATGAGGCTTCATCAATAAAGAAAAAAAAAATTCGCAGGTATATTTATACATTTTTAGGAAGCACCTCATTTTTGTCATAACTCTGTGACGGTACTTAGTCATCGCAGGGATTTTCTAATATATTTTACCTTTATCCAGTCCAGATATCTAAGTTGGAAGGGTGAAAGCTGTACTGGGTTCGATTCCACAGGAGGGGTGGGCACAGGAAATTTACCTCAGATTTTGAAGAATATTGATAAAAGCCAAAATTACCGAGATGACCCAAACTACAGTCAATTTAGCATATTCTGTTTCTTTCTGCATACCCTTTCTTTAATATTTCTCCAGTATTTCAAGTAATAGAAAGATTTGGACATTTCAACCGGCTTAAAATATATGTGAAGATGGGGAAATGAAATTAACTGAACAAAAAAGCGTGCAACTTGAAACCCCCATTTAAAAGGAAAGAGAATGACGCAGAATGGTAGTTAAGTGGTTAAAATACCTTCCCGGAAAGTGGGATGGACCTAAGTACCAGTGATGTTATTCATGTTGTTCATCATTTATAAAATCTCTGGGTGAGAAAATCTTAATTAAAGAAATGTTTCCATGATGACATGCATTCAATTTAGCTAACTGTAAAAATGTCTTCATTTTGTGCGCCAAAGTTATTATTCTAATGTATCTTCATATAGTAGAGACTCGTAACGGGACGTACTCACATCAAACCCTTTTCGTTCATACTCGGATTCCAATTTGATTGCCGAAATTTAATAAAAAATATTTCATTCTTCCATATCAATGGGTAGTATTTAAAATACGCAATTTTCCCTTTCTCTGTGTCCCCCATTCATCATAACTTCCTTCCGAAAGAAGAACTCCATTCAATCAAAGACCCACCACAAACCATAAGAACAAACACCCATACATATATATTTTCTTTTCACCCAATCTCCTTACGAGATTCACCGAAGGAACCCGAAGAAGGAGGAGGAGAAGAAGAGGAAAAAATCGCAGAACAAAACGGAAGAAAAAACCTCGGAACGAATTTTTGCGGGCCGTAATGAAAGAGGGAGTGGAGTTCGGAAGAGCGGAAGGGAATCTTTAATTGGTCGGAAGCGGAGGAGGACAAAGAGGGGGGTTCCCCACATCGACTCCCCTCCCTTGAAACCCATTCTCGAGCCGCCGATGGTAGGAATGTCCGCTGCGGATCCGCCGAGATTTCCCTTTCAAATTCGAACTTTTTCCCATTTACGGAGTTTGTTCGGAGGCTGCGGCTTTTCGAGAGAGGCAAAGAAGGGAAAGAGATGCAGGAAATGAAAGAGGAACGGAAGGGAAATTTTTCCGTCGCTGTCCGCCCGATGAGTTTCATTACCTACCACGTTCCTCTCGTAATTAACTCTTTCGGAACAAAGGGTGCTCTCGTTACTCTCATACGCACATTTATTGGTAAGAGATGCAGGGCAAATATTAGCTGAACATCGGGGGATATCAGGGTTTTTTTCCCGCTTTCCGGAGTCTCCTCCATGATTGGAGGTCGGATTATAGTTTGAGGAGTTCCTTTTTCCCGCTTAGCTTAAACATTTGGCCGAAATAAAGAAGGCTGAGAAAACGACAGATTGACATTTTCGTCTCATTTGGGGAAGCCTTGGGAGTCGTTTAGAACTCCCTTAACGCCAATTTGGGCTTGGAATTTCTGAGAGAGAACCCTGCTACTCGATGCGGACTAACCGACTGCAATATATCAAAGCTAAATCTATCAATTTTCGGTTTGCGGTGATGTTTTAATTAAGAAGGACTCATTAAATAATTAACGGAATAAAATAGGACACGGAGAGGTTAAAAGTGAAACGTATATCGCTGAAAGACTGGTCAAATTATCATGATAACCAGGATCCGAGTCCAAGTACAGTCGAATTGAAAGTTTATGGCCCTGACTGCATAGTATATTACTGTATATTATCAGTATAAGAGCGTCTCTGTTTCTCTCACTTTCAAACATCAATTTTGATGCATTGTATTCACTAGGTGACCAATACCCACCAGTATATCTAGAAGGTTGACCTGTCTAGGCTAGAAAATAGCTCCTGTCCAAGGGCCATAATCTGTCATTTTTACTGTAACCTTCGGCCATTTAACTTATTAGCATTCTTGACTCATACATCCTATATGCCATAAATTTTTAAATTAATGCAGCTTTTGTTCGTTAAATTTCGTTTAAGCGATTTCTTAATTCAAGTAGAAGGTTATAATCACTCTATTTTTAAGAATACCTTACTCAAATAATATTATGATACCATATGACTGTAACCATTCAAAAAATAGTGCTGTGTTATACCAATACATGCTTTTCTATGGAGGTCTTACTATATATTTTGCAAAATAAGTATTTTAATACTAATAATAATAAATTTTCTCTTATGCTTATCCATAAATATTGTAAATCTATTCAAATTTTACCACATGCCAGTATTTTATAAGCAACAATTTGTGAAAATTATCGTAAAGAAAATTCTACTAATTTTTGTTGTAAATAAACCTGATGGTTTGATTAATCCACTTGCATGTGAAAGAATGAGGAAGCAAGTTATCGTAGTTCAATTTTAAACATTGGAGGGAACAGCCTGAGGGAAGATGTACGAGTAACTTAGTGTTTGGAGTAACCCTCATCGGACCCTAGGTCCTAAGTTATGGGAGAGTGTGCTATGATTAATAACGCTAGTTTGTCCTTAAGCCAATAAGAACTTGAAGCAGATATGCTCGCCTATGCTGTTAAAGTACGACCCTTCGCTATCGATTGACCTTCTGAGATGTACGCTGAACTACTTGATGCCTTCATTGCTATCCGTCGTAGATTACGGTTTCTGCTAAGCTTCCACTAATGTTCAGTAGAGGTTTTCTATTTCAATCTAATCGTTCTGGATACATTTTAATGCCTTACACATTTTATACGATTAATAATGTATATTAATGAGATTTTTAATCACACATATGAATAAAATTTGTTTCTTTTGTGGAAAAATATATTCAAAGTCTTCCAATATTACTGTCTCCATACTTCTCTAATAACTTGTCGGAGCTTATTAATATGGCTTCAGGAAAGTTACGAGTTGTTTTCTTGGGAAGAAACATTATGGAGGCAGAGATACTTCAATTCTTATCCTCTATTGTATCCTCTATGCTTATTGAATCAGTAGAGAAGCTACACAGAAAGGCGAAGTCTTCTTAGAGAAAGTTGAGCGAGAGACAATCATTAAAATAATTGAAAGATGAGATCTTTGAGTAATAAATGTTTTGAAAAGGCGGTAATGTGGATGTACTTTAAAGTGGAATTATGATAGAGCTGAGAGAGAGAGAGATTTGCTGGATATTTGGTTTGCAATCTGGTGTCTATTAGCAGTGAAGCATCAACAGCTAATTAGAAGTATTGAAAATAACAGAGGGTTTAAAGTATGCCCTAATAGAGGAATGTTGACAAATAGAAAAACAGACTGAGTGAGAAAACACCCACAAAGAAGGGAGGTAAAAGAAACGCAAAAAAGCAGCAAAATATACAAAGCCGCAGATAGAATAAAGAATAACGTAACAAAAATAAAGAAAATAATGCAAAAATAATTGATAAAAAGAGACGGAAAACATCAAACACTATTATGTTAACTTCCATAAAATAACTGTAGAAATGTGAATGTAATCCAGATAACTTATTTGAATTGCATAGATACGATGTAAACGAAATAGCGGAGAAGGATAGAAAGTTGCCGTAAAACATCTGAAAGAATAGATATCTAAAAATTTATACGTAGATTCACACCAAAAACAATCAAAATCTATTGAAACACCTTATGGTAATATCGCCTTCCATGAAAGCAATATTTGAGCATCTTCGAGAGCATGACGTGAATAGGGTACGCAGTGTTTCAACAAATTTGGATTGTTTTTACTGTGAATTTACTCATAATAACTTATTTCACCAATTGTCTCAATCATTATATCTAATATGTTGGTTGGAGCATATATTACCCAGAAATTCCTTGGTGAGAAGATTTTCTGAGGAAAAATTGAAGTATATCCAACGGAAACCAATTATAGGGCAGCTTCACTTAAGTTCGTTACAATACCTACCGAATACAGATAACTTTTCTACCCTTTTTAAGACGCACAATGTAACTTCACCCGCGTTCCTCTCATCACTCCCTCCTCTGTCTCTTTTAACATCTATTTCAGAAACTGTTTTTCTTTTCATTTTCGGCGGCTCCCCTTTCCCGACGTCGCTCGTTTTGTTTAATTTCCATTCCCTCACTTTAATTCTTCCCTTGTATCTTCACTCCCTGCATTCTCCTCCCTTTCAGTTGGGGGTCTCAAAAACATTTCTCTTTCCGAAGATCAATGTAAATACACCTTTTCGGACTCGCTTTTTATTCTGAGGTGTTCTCGCGAGTGTTTCGTGGGGATTGGTCGGAGAAAGTCTTTCAAAGGATTTCATCGATTGCTTCTTCAGCGTTGAGTTTTGAGGGCGCGCTGTCTATTCTGCTTCCGATGAAACGGCCTTCGGAGCAAAGAGATTGGACTGTAATGGTTGATAGATGTAATTAAGGGCAATAGTGATCAATTGGAGGTCTCCTGGAAAACTACGTTGTCGTACGTATCGTGGGTGGGAAGGATTGTAGAAATGAGCAATATCCTCATTGTTTACCTAAGCGAAGATAATTGGACACGATTCCATGCCTAAGTAAGTGAGAGTACGCTCTGTTTTTGATATATGTAACGGAAAATATGACCGTTCAGCAACTTTCCGAAGCTGAAAACCTACTTTTGATGCTGAAAATGATATAGGTCAAGCAAAGAATCTCATAAACTAAGTACGTACGGGAAAAAGTAGGTAAAGATCTATTACATTCAGAGGGCCTATTATTATAAAGGTATTAATATGTATTACCATATCGCATATTATCTTTCAAACGTTTTACTTTTATGGAAAAATTTAGTTTTCCGTATTAGTTAGTATTAATAAATCTGGTTGCCATGAGTGTAATCTTTAATGTACACTATTCTATTTTCATTTTAATTTTGCTGCTATTTTTTTGTAGCCAAAAAATTCGCTTTTAGCATTGTCCTTTTTCTGTGATGTACATTTACATTGATTTATCTATAATTAAATGTATCTCCATTGATTTGCTTGCTTTTTAGATCTATCTTAATCTGTTTTCTCCTCAAAAATTTATTCAATCATCCGTGGCTTCTTACACCCTCCTTTTTGTGGGTGTTTCCCTACTGCGGTGTATTTCTTCCTGAAACATTTGGTTTCTAAACCCACTAGGTAGTTTTCTTCTGCGTACTTTTCTTTGAAGATGTTTCTTTATATAAAATTGTAAATGTCTAAGTGAATTTAAGAAGAGACTTGTATCAATCTCACCCTATGAAAAGATGCTTTATGAAATGAAGAATTGATAAAACACATTTCGTAGTATTCACAAAATACAGGTTTTCATACAACCTGTTAAGCTTCAAGCCATTATCAGATTAATAATTTGACCTGATGATAGCTTGAAACCAGTCGTACTAAAACTTTTATTTCGATGATACTATTTAGTTTGTATTATCATTTTAAAATGTCTTTCCACGAAGTACAGCCAGAGACTCTAGAATTTCGACGATTTATTATTATCATCAAGAAACGTAATGTGTTTATTCTGGGAACCGCGGATGAAATTAAAAGTTAGAATGATAGCTTAATGAAGATATAGATGGAAGGTATGCATGCGCAGTTGTAGAATTGGACGGAAAAAAGTCATAACGCGTTCGTGCAGGTAATTAACTGAGGAAGTAACGAATTGCACCGTTTTGTCAACAACGGAACTCTCTAATTAACCTCGTACGGAGTTCCACAGTATCACAAGTTGTTGACTCAAATTTCACCGTTCGATTTGTATGCTGCGCAGATATCGACGGAGAAGAGAGAGAGAGGGAAATTCCATTGTTTCCGCATCGTCTCCATCTTCGGATACCTCTTTCCCTTTCAAATTTGGAGGGGTGCGGGAGAATTGAAGGCTCTCGTCGAAATGCGGGAAAACCGAGAGAGATTCTTTAGAGAGGGAAAAAGGAAGGTTAATATATGGAGGTGTTGGGCTAAATTTTTTCTTTTCCCTGTTGTCCATTATTCATCCACAGTGTGTTTACCTCTTGGCGAAGTGTATATGGAACTATAGTAGTTTCAGGGTTTTCTACCACAGTGGCTTGTCCAAATCTCCTGCTTTAGATTCCTGACGCCTGCGATGTAAAATCTTTGAATTAAATCTGTTAGAGGTGGGAACCATGGTGAAATCAAGCAGGGTGAACAAGAACCGATACATTTTACAATCTGTATGCAAAAATAATAGTATTGGTAGAGTTATAATAAGCTATGAGTTATATAAGGTTTCACGCAATAATGTTCTTCTGGGATGAAGAAGAGGAATTTGATGAAAAAGTAGAAAAAAGAGCACAAAAATCATTTTGGTGGATGAGTGATACTAATATGGTATCTGATAAGGGCGTAAAAACCATTGATTATGAAGCAACAGGCAACTTCTAGAATCTCTTTCTTTTCCACTCTAAATAATGAAATCACATTACTAGTAGGTTCCTCAAGGTAGCGTATTGGGTCCATTTTTCTTGTTTATTTCATTAATGACTTGCCGACCGTAATTAAATAAAAAGTCGTTTATTTTCAGAAAATCGTATTGTATGTATGAATACAAAACGTATTAATCAAATGTCTGAGAAATCTGATTAATGAGAATAATATGGTTGAATTAAGCAGGGTCTTTAATCAATACGCATCGAGATATTTAACAATCTGTATGATAAAAAAGAAAAGTTTGAGGAGAGTAATGGTAATCACTAAAATAACTAGTTATTGCATTTATTACGTTAATGAAATTGCTACCATATATTACATTACATAGAAGGATATTTTCTCTAACGAAGAAGAGGGATTTGGTGGGTAAGTATTACCAAAGTGTACGAAAATCATTGATATTGAAGCAACAGGCAATATCCGGGAGATATCTAAGAATCTATTTTTCTCTCTCTATCTTCGCTCTTAATATTGAAATCGCTGTAAAATCAGGTGCCACTCAAGGTAGCGTATTGGGGCCTGTTTTCTTTAAAATATTCATCAATGACATGCCGACCGGAATAAAATAAAAATTCGTTTATCTGCAGACGATTGTATCATTTATAGGAATTACAAAAATAGTAATAATTTATCCAAGAAATGTGATGCATGGGAGTATTATTGTAGAATTTAGCAGGTTCTTTATACACGTGAAAATGTTTTTGAACTCACTAGACTCAAAGTCTTTGTTCGATGTTAAACAGGATACAAGTTGAGTAAACAAGAAGTTAAGAAAGAGAGAGAGAGAGAGATTTCAAAACGATAACAAAGACGTGGTGAGTATTGTTAAAAAAACAATCTAATTTCATTATATTAGTTTCAAAAATCCGTATCCTTTAAAAACTACTCCATGTTCGTCCTATATATTTATATTCCAGAAAGTTTAGGAATTATGCTTGTAGAAATGTTGAGCGCTGTCACTTGAGTACATTAATTAACGTAATACTTACTTGACCGTGAAAACTTGGTGCCAAGGTATATTTTACTCATATAAGATCGTATGTGTACTCCCCAACCTATCCATATTTTTATAATACCGTAAATTGTCAATCATCAGTATATCACCCGTGTATTTATAATCCGAAAGAAGCCAAAGTGGCAGCGGAGGGCGTTGTTGTGGATGGAAACAATCAAGTTTCATCCCGGAAGCTTAAAAAATCAGTATCCTTGAAAAAACCGCTACATATTTCCCCATATATTTATAATCAGAAACATTTCGCTACTTTTCGTAACGCAGAATCTTTCTTTCCCAAACATCAGATTTCCCGAGGCTAATTCCATAAAAATTAAACAGGCCCGAGCTAATGGAATCGTTACGAATCCCGCAAAACCGGTCAAAGAACTTCCTCGTGCAACTGGCAGGTTCTCGCCGGTATCCGCGGTGTAAAGAAAGGAAAGACCCATATGTTTATTAATGGAATTCTCCATCTCCTGAGACCCTTTCATGTCCCGTTTATTTGCACTCCGTGCAGCAACTCCTTTCCACGCCCCGGATTAAGGTAAAAGGGATACGGGAGAGGGTCGAGATGAAAAAAGTAGACGTATATATAAAGCGGGGGATGATGAAGGAAACGGAAGGAAGAAGGGGGAAAATGGAATTGGGAGACGGAAGCGAGGATGACAGAGGGTTTGAGTGGAGAGCGGAAAATGAGAAAAAGCGATGAAACGGGAAAGAAAAGACGGTTCCCGCATGGAAGAGATGAGGAAAATGCCAAAGTTTTTTCCGCCTAGGATAGTTTTTGAAGCGGGAAAAGTCTCGCGAATATCAGAGTTTAAAGTGCGAGTTTAAGGAAATTTGTCAATTTATATAACATAGTTTATTTGGGCTTGATTTACTTATTAATATTAAAACTAGGTTTTTCAAGGATTAAATCGCAGGATTGTCGTTTTATAACTCACAAGATGACTGCATCGGGCTATCTACTTTCGACGCAAATACAATAATAATAATAATAATAATAAAACGGCTTTATTCGGACGAGATTGAGACTAAAAGTCTCCTCTTCCATCTAACCCATCGTCATACAATACATAAATAATTAATTTAAAGAGATAGTATGAAAAAGATATGAGAAGTATTGTGGATGTAAAAAACCTAAAAAATTCTTAGGAAAAAAAATGTATCCACTGCAGGAAAACACCCACTAAGAAGGGGGGTGTGAAAAACCTACGCAAACCTACTGATAGTCATAACTAAAAAGATGGTAAGAAATATGATTACATTTTATAAATATACTATCAATATGTACATATATGGGATACATCAATAAACATAGTCATGTTGAAATTTGAATAAATGCCAACCATTTACATAAGAACATAAAATAATAAGGGTATACATATTTTAAAGCATAAATACCATAAATCCAGTACATAGTCAATATTACATAAAACGTAGATATTAACACAAAATAGGGATAGGAAACAGGTGAGAAAAGAGTTTTTTATTATTAGAATAAAGAAGAGAGAATTTTATTTACAACAGCAATAAGTATATAAAAATTGAAGACAAAATATCACAATTGTACAGTTCTATGGTACATAATTTTTATATATAAAATTTTAACATGTTAAATGCATACATATAGTATAAAGTCGAAAATATGGTGTCAGTAAAACAGTACAGGAAGTATATAAGTAAAAATTGAAAGAAAGTAAATAAACGTGAATTTAAGGGAAAAACAAGGACCAAAAAGACCAGAGACATGATTTAGATGTTGCAGTGACGTTTGTAGTGAAGGGCTTAGGAGATTTGGAGAGAACCAGTAGAGAAGAATACGATATAATAGTGAGATTAATATTAGTAACCGTAGCAAAGAAAAATATGTCAATTACGAATACTTAAAATTTTAAAGAAATACGAATTGAAGTCTTGTGGTGTATATTTTTGAATAGCCTCAATATCCCATATTTCAGATTAAGTCCTGGGTATTAGGTCTAAAATTTAGAATAATTTCGTTTGTTTTTCTGTGTGTCAGTTAGTTGGTCTCATTTATTAGTATCAATAGCTGTACTAACTAGAATTATATAAGTCCTGTATGCTGCAGAATTTTAAAGAAACATGAATTAAAACCTTGCGACCTCTATTTCGGAATCATATTCGAAAACTAATGTCTCAGTTGAGTCTTGGTTACTTTTTGGAAAGCCATCACACAAAAAAAATACTTTGGACATTTTTCACACAGTTTAATCATTCGAATTTTGGTATATTGTTTTCACTTGTAAGATTTACATTTAACTTAACGTTTTAAAAAATATAAATATATTTAAAATATACAGATATTTGATAGATGGAGTAATTTCAATCATCTACATTCTTTATATTAATTTGGCAAAGATGATTTTTGAAAAGGATGCCAATTAACTTATGGGGAAGGTAATTCGGTACATGCTAAAAATTTTACTTAATAAACGTTCATTAAATATTATTTTGGGAAAAATGCCTATTATCTAATGATTCTAATGGATTAAATAACTATATACATTCCAAAGGATTTTGCTCTTATAAAGATCACCTAAAAATGAGTAATATTTTCTCAAAGGTCTAGGAACTAAATATTTTTCATTGATAAGACTCCAACTCTACACTACAAAATAAAGACATATCCCTCAATGAAGAAGCATTGCAAAAAAAGAGAAATTGTGTACATTTTTCCAAAAATCTATTATATACTGAACAACCGGTTTAGTTTAAGGATGATGAAACAAAACAAAATCACTACTAGAAAACTTAAAAGCGGCAAAAACTGAATGGAGACGCACGGACTCCATAACCGAGCCATCCGCCTCCAAATTCCTCTCGTCCCGGAAGCAAAACACCGGCGTTATTCCAAATGCGGAGACAAGAATGTATTCCAAGATCGACTCCGATCTCGCGATTCGTCAAAGAGGGAAAGATGACGGCGGAAAATTTTATTCCAAGAGGAGAATCAGTATTCTGCAGGCCTCGGGAGAGGCGGGGATGAAAGAGGCATAAGAGGGCAAGCCGACGGCGGCGTATCCCGCTTTTTTCGCGGCGAGGGAAGGCGAAGGTGCGGGCGGAAAAAAAGAGAAAGTCGGGATAGAGCGATGGATGAAAGGGGCCTAGATGAATTGAGGAGGCGAAAGTGGCTCCAGAGATGGATGTAAGGAGTTTTTAGGGGCTGGGCGTGACAGGGGCGAGGAGAATGTGTTCCCTGGAGGGATGCTCATGACGTGGAGGGGATGTAGTGCAGGAGTTGAGTGCACCGAGGAGAGGGGAAACATGGAGGCCGCGGTAGAGAAAGTGAGGGGTTTTATTGCGGGTTGAAAGATTAGATTCATCCCTCACCCACGGGAAGAAAATATGACCGGATATGAAGGTAATAAACCGTCAATCAATTTAATCTAGGTCAGCTTTGTAATGCGATGCGGTATACGAGGGTGGTCTGAAAAGTTTCCGACACCAGATTTTTCAGAAATCTTCAAAAAACATGTCGAGAAATGACGAAATGTCGGAAACTTTTCAGACCACCCATATATAATCGGTAGCTGTTGTTTATTCATTATACCTTCCATAAACTAATAATATTAAAGCGCCTTCTACTAGGAAGAGATTGAAACAATCTTTTCTTGCAGTATATATCTAAGCCTTCGCATGATAAATTTCAAAGATAGAGAAAGCTTGACAAAAAAACGCACAAAAGTGAACTTCCTTGCGGGCTTAAAACCTAAGGTTTCGCTTAGAATAAAATATACACCTTATCAAGAAAACACCCACAGGAATGGGTATGTGATAGACCTGAATAATCTACGGATAGTTCAGTAAATTTATACGTAGAAAGCGGGTTAAGAAACATCTAAAAAGCGAACCAAAGAAGACAGATACCACGTATTCAATTTTACGCAACTGGATATAATCGTTTGCTTTAAAAAAAAATCATAGCGAAAAGATAATAATTGGGTTGCAAAAATAAATAAAATTGTAAATAGAATAGTGGATATTAAAGGGTTAATTAGTGGCAATCAGATTCGTCAAAACTAACTTATATGATTAATAAAAATTTTCCGTAAAAATCGTACAAAAATCACTGGAAAGAAATATAGTGAGTTAAATATAAAATAAAATTATCCATAATATTATTCATATCACAATCATTTAAAATATGAAAGCGGAATAATAGCTATGATTGATGTAATTAGGGCATTCTTTGTTCCTGTACTCATAATCGCATAAATGCTGAGAATTTGAGCATCTTAAAATCCGCCCAAGATTCGTCCCTCCCACGGATGATGACGTCTCGACTTGACTCGTCGCAAGGTACACGCTAATCCTGGGACTCGGGATCTGTTTACACGAGCCATAAAACTCCGCGTATTTATAGTTTTAAAACCCCCTTAACTCCGTAATTTATTCTCGAGGGAGAAAAACAAGGGAAGAGCGATATTGCGAAGGTGGCATGCAGAAGAGAGGAAGGGGAAAGTGAGAACATGCGAATGAGGGAGGGATGAGCGCGGGAATATATAAGCTTCTCTTTTTATGAAGTGCGTGGAGAAGATCTGGAGAAAGCTTAGAGACACGGGGAGAGGATTGGGGTGCACGGCGTGTGTTTTGTTTCCGCCGGCTGTTTGGAGTCAAAGGTCAAACAAAAGCAGACTCAAAAGATAAGCTGGCGAGCTGCGTGCGTTTAGAGGATAAGGTCATGACGTCACGGCGAGCGATGTTTTGTTCTCTTGTTGGGATGGGGGAAATAAAATGGGTGCGTAAACAATTTACAATGTGCGGCATTTAAAATTTTCTCTTTAGTATTTTTCATTTTATCATATATAATGACCATTTAATGAATATTTAATTATATATGTATATATATTATAAATAAAATAAAATATTAATATGGTAAATAACATAAAATATTAATATTCTTTATCTATAAAAAAGCAAAATCCTTCGGGCCGACCGTCCTTCCCCTCTCTTTCTCAGAAACTATTTGTCGTAGAGCTATTAGACAAACTGCATTGTATTTCTAAAAAGCTGATAGCCCCACGAAAACTATTCTCATCTCTATGAAGGCTCGGGTTCGAACCCAGGACTCCATGAAACGTTTCTATAAGGAATGCACGTAAAGTTCGTTTTTGTACACTCCTGGCCAAAATTAACGCAGCCCCTCCCTAGCGATCCTTACGGCTAGTGCTGCGTTAATTTTGGCCAGGACTGTACCAAGCAGGCTTTATTACTTTTACAGAATTAAATTGGAAATAGTGGTCCTACGAAGGCAGGAGAGGAACCAAACAAAGATAAATGAAATAAGGAAACTTACTACTGTCATAAAATACACTTTTTGAATCTAAATTTAGAGAACTATGACAAAATAAAAGAAAAATTGTGGAATTTCGCTGTAGTAAACAACCAGTCCCCCTGACGACCAAGGTGATTGTTGAATCCGATAAATTCATTTTCCACAATAATACACGGGGATTTTAAGTCCATACCGAATTAATAGTAGGAACTAACGTCAGAATTTATGAAGAGGAGGATAAACAATGATATTTAAATTTCAGGAACAAAGTTACGGCCATTTTGGAGTTTTTCTTTATCAAATCGATGTACAAAAGGATATTTATATGTTCGTTTGTGGTGATCAAGATGACGAAGAATTATTACGTCGAGGTAGGGGAAGATTTTTGTGAGACAGAATTTAACGCAAACTTGATTATTTAGCAAATATTTCAACGCATTGCGTTTTTGCGATTCTCACGAACTGCATGATGTTCAACGGAATTGAATTCGTAATTTTTAGGAATTTCGCTAATTTTCTTAGCTTAAAATTCCATCCTGCTTTGTATTTATTAATGCAACTAGACTTACTCTTCTGTTCCACGTTATTTCATTTAGATTATCCCTGGTGCAACGTTTCGTATTATATGGACTCCATGACATTCTAAAAACGTATTCATTTCATGCCACATCTCATGATTTCTCAATATGTTACAACGATTTTCGATTTTATTCAGAGCTTGAGTTAAAAAACAATTTTCTTGATCATTGCCGTATTCTTAAGAAAAGAGCATATCTCGTAATAAATTTTTACAAACATAGTGACGCTAATTGTCTATATGTTTACATTTTTTAATATTTCCGAACAGGTAAATAAAACTTAAGGGAATTCATCATTTATCAGAACCAGTAATAAAGCCTTTGGGAATGTATTTATCAGCACTCTTGGTTACATTTACATTTACATTTAAACCCTGCAATCCGCCAGTGGCGCGAGTGCAGAAGAGCGCCTCCTAATCTGGAGAGCTATTAGCTTCTCTAATACTTCGCGGAAAAAATGACCAAAAGTAGCTATCTGTCCTGGCAACTACTTCCCTGTATCGCTTTTTTGTTTTCTCTCGAAGGTCGCGTAGGAATATAACTGGGATTACAATATCTGTTATCTCCTCCCTGAAATCGGTAGAGAGGTTTATCATAAAGCTTCCGTCGATATTCACGTCTTCTATCACTAAGAGAGTTCCAACCGAGGGATTCTATCATAGCCGAAACACTGCTGTCGAATCTGAAATCTCCCTTGACGAACCTTGCTGCTCTACGTTGAACCATCTCGAGATCGGAAATTAATCCTACTTCGTGAAGATCCCAAACCGCACAGCAATACTCAAGTAGAGGTCGAATTAGGGAAAAGTACGCTATTTCTTTTACTCTCGATGAACATCCCCTAAGAATTCTGCTGGCTAACCTTTGCATTCTATTCGACTTTCCTACTACGCCTCGAATATGCTCTTTGAAGGAAATATTACTGCTGAGCGTAATTCCTAGATATTTATGATGCATCACGAGCTCCAAGGGATTTCCTGAAATTCTGTACGGTGTGCAGGTAACGTTAGTGGACCGCGTGAAAGTCATGTTAACGCACTTCTTTACATTCAGCTCGAGCTGCCAATCACTACACCAACCCGAAATCATATTCAGATCGTTCTGCAAACAACCAATGTAATCTTCAGTTACGATTCCCCTATACACAACAGTATCATCAGCGAATAACCTAACCTTGCATTTAACATTATCCAAAACATCGTTAATATATATCAGGAACAAAATTGGTCCTAATACACTTCCCTGTGGAACACCGGATGTGACGCGAACCTCATCAGATAAAATTCCGTCCAACGCAACTCGCTGCGATCTTTCCCCGAGAAACGACTTTATCCACTAAACAACTTTTCCGTTAATCCCGTAAGCCGTCAACTTATGAATTAATTTTACATGCGATACTCGATCGAAAGCTTT
Source organism: Sympetrum striolatum (assembly GCA_947579665.1). Classification (NCBI taxonomy): domain Eukaryota; kingdom Metazoa; phylum Arthropoda; class Insecta; order Odonata; family Libellulidae; genus Sympetrum; species Sympetrum striolatum. The sequence goes on along the minus strand of OX388350.1, from coordinate 38,043,791 downwards.
TCCGAAATCTAGTAGTAGATTAAAGTAGATAGTGGTCAATTAAAATTTAAAATATTAATTAGTAGCTCTTTAATATGATCAATCAGTCATTAATGATATTCAAATAAGTCATTCAATAATATTTATGAGAAAAAATGTAAGGTTGTTATATACTTTGTCCGAGGAGGATAAATCTTGGAAGGGAAAATTTACGAACAATTCGTGCATACATCACGATATCGTGACATCTAGGTAAGTGAACTTTCATCGTAGTTTGCCGAGTAAAAACTCGGAACCTTATGGACTGCATTTCCATAAAAATTGTGAGAGTCAAGTTTGTCCGAAATTGTTCGAAGCGTATAATTCCTGAAAACAAAATTTGAAATTGAATCATGAAAAAAAAAAACTTTAAACGGGTAATTTGAGTGCATAAAACAAAGGTTTCATTGGTAAATTTTAATAACCGTTTGAAAGCAGATAATGTGTGAAAACTCAATCTACATTAAATAATTTAAAAAAATGCGAATAAAACGAATAATTCACGCGCTGAAACTTAGTCATCGGAAACACTGCTAGCCGATCCGAAGTAAGTATAAATATCGGACATGATGTCACCATCACCCAGCCGGTCCGAGCCATTGGTGAGACTCATGTGTTCCTCCTGAGAAATCCGCGCCAATTGCGTTCATATTTCTGTCTTTGTGACACGTCATTCCCTTGAACGAACCCTAAGCCCAATTGGCTTCAGCGAAACACGTTCTAGGGACACCGAGGACGACGATCGGTTTTTTATTCCAATTATCCTTAGCTTTGCCGTACTGTTCTTTTATACGGAATTCGAATATCTACAAAGTTGAATTAAATGAATTACGCATGTTGACTAAATTCTGACAATATTGAGATATTTTTGGAATAATAGGGATAGAGAGTATTAAGAAAGCTTCTATGGATGATCATTTTACTTTATTGAGATAAAGAGGATATAATTTTTATAAACTCTTATTGTCATCACTCAAATTTTCATCATTAAGTAAGGTTTACTCTCTACCATTGAAACCTGTACGAACACCAAGCAAAGAGATTTTTTATCACCAGCTACAAATGAAACCCAACATCTGACGGCTTTATTAACATATTCTTAAACAAGGACAATTAATATCTAACTATCCTCACTAACGCTCTGAGACTACTATTCACACGGTTGTTATTGCAACTGTCGTAAAATCTCGAGGCTAATATTATTACTTGTATAATTCCATTAGTGCAATTAACATTCGTACTGCGCAAAAATCACGCTTCATATATCCGTATTATTAGAATTATATTACTCTTATATAATATGATATTTAAGTGTAGATTATTACTTACATTATTATCCTTATATCCTAATATATAATTTGCGAAGAGTCCGTCCGTCCATCCTCCCCTTTCTTTCAGAAACGGTCAGATTTAGAGATTCGAAACAAATTGCATTGTGTTTATACGAGTTAAAAACTCCTAGGAAAACTATTCCCATTACTAAGAAGGCTCGGGTTCGACCCCTATAATCCATAATACGGGTTCCATAAGGAATACGCGTAAACTTCACTTTTATAGGTTGCAGTGCTTTTCTTTCGTAAAACTGAATTAGTAAGAATCATTGTAAAACGTCGATAATACCACCAAAATAAGGGAAATTAAATAAATTTTCTTATTTTGGTCATGGAATATCGATTTCGATTAAAAATTGCCAGTATTTTGATAAAATAGAAGACATTTTTGTGAGATTTTTGAGGTTATAAACAAGTCTGTTCCCAGTAACGATGGATGCGGTTGTTGAATTTTCTCATTAGAACATATCGAGAATTTAGGCCCGTGTTGACGTCATGATTGTTTATAGCAACGTAACTATTTACAGGTGGTTACGCGGATTTGGTGGTAGCGTTTCACCTGTATTACCTTTTATGAAACCTAGAGATTATTTGTAAACTCCCTGGTAAGTTGAAGACCTTTTTTAATGTTATATTCTGAATTAAATTATAAATCATGTCTACTTGCATCGATATATATTTATATTATGTAATCGAATTCGTAATTCAACGGAATTTCACTTATATTCTTAGCTTAAAATTCTATACTGACTAGTATTTATTTAAAAAAAATAGGGTGTTGATAAGTTATATCCATATAAGACATCTATATTTAAATGTTGCATATTTATTAAAAATTTGAAATTAAGACCCGTAAGACTAGTAAACTCCCCGTCATGCATGACTGGGGAGTTTACAAGTTATAAATAAAATAGGAAGAAGATTATACCTAGCAATAATTTAATAATTTTCTTTAACGTCGTATTTAAAAAAGAAACCGGCAGATGGGCCACCCTTTAGAACAAGAGCGTAAACAATTTATTAAGGTGCGCGAGCCAAAGGGGTAAGGCGGCGAAAAGTTTTGCAAGCGGGCACGAGATAATTGCTAGTGAAACAACGAATGCTATTCCGCAGGGTTTTTAATTAAAAGCGACTTTTTAATTACGCGTCGACTTATGAATGTCCCGAGTCTCTCTATGGTGCTTCTAGTTCCGGTGGAGTAGCCTTCTACAGCGAGGGTTAAGAGGTTATGGGTCAACAGCCTCCTAAGTACCCCACTCTGGGACGCACGCGCTATTAAGTATTTTTTCGTGTTCGCAATTAAAATTGAATGGGCCCAATGGAATGAGGAATTAAATGATCGAGGATTGAAAATGGGAAATCCACTCATAAATGCTGGAAATATGTAATGATTTTTTTTAATTATTTATACTCGTGTATAAGCCGTGTTTTTCGGCCATTTGTTTACGTTATACAAACTCCCTTAGGCGTATTCTCGAAAGAGGGTACCACTTACCTATTCTCCGGTGTAAAGAGTAATCCCTACCCGGAAATCTGCTTGCAAAGCCAATAAATGACTTGCTCAGTTATCAATTGTCTGTCGATTTTCTCCTGTTAATCTACTGATTCTTCAGTTATTCCAATTTATTGGTGTCTAATTTCATTCTGAAATTGACCAGTAACTGCTGCATTTCTTACCCTATCCGTATGCTTCAATTAGTTTTCCCAGTGTTTTCGATTAAAAAAGGTGCCTCGGCTTATATCCGAGTAAATACGGGTTTATTGGAAGAAGTTCAAACAGTATGCAATTTAAAGGGTTAATTCACCCTTACAAGCCGGTCATAGTCTAGCTTCCATTATTTTCGATAACTCAATCTTCCCGACTACCATTATCTAAAATGCTAAAATACATAATTACTTATCCCGATAATGGTAATTTACTTAAATTACCCGAATCTACCAATAACGAAATTCAGGTAAAACATCTAATTTATCTTTTTCAGCCAAAAAACTAAGAAAAATAACTGAGTCATTGACTACCTTAAGGTACTTACTACCTGGAATTTACGATTTTCGAGCTTGATTAAAATGTAATTTGCAGAATAAGGTTTTCCAGATGATTGTGCGTTAATAATAGATAATTCGGAAAGGAGAGCTCTAAAATATTACTAGCGGATCACTTTCAGCTCAGAATGAAATTGGAGTGGACATATGTTAACAAAATTGGAATTACTTTAAAAATAAATATTGTAGGCTATATGAAGCATACGTGTAATTAGTTTTGAAACTAAGTTTCTCTTGTACACATATCACAAAATATTCTGTTTATTTATCCGAGCGATGAGGACGTATGTTATGGAATTAATTTAATACTTCCCCTTGGAATTAATGAATTTCTGGGATATTGTCATGGAAGTCTCATTTTCATTAACAACATGCGGTTTTGTTAGTCGTGCATCTGTGTATACAAATGTTTGCACGGAAATATAACATCATATGAATTCCTTCCACGGTACCTAATCGAATTGAAATAATGTTCGCGGTGCAATTGGAAATACGTCTTTAAATCGTAGCTAACATTCGAATTGGAAATAAAATCAAATAAATTTTCTCTAATACTAAGAGTAGCCAAGGTTGTGAACGAACATTCTGACCACGTGGACTTTTTCATAGATTCTTTAAATAAAATTATAGGGAAGGCATATCTAATATTTCAGTTCATTATTCGTAAATATTAGTATTTTGTATTTTTTTCATATCGCACTTTCAACTGCTTCAGGCACGACTTTGTGATAGGACTCCATAACGCAAAGAAATGAAGAAATAAGTCTTTTTATTGCTTTTCGTTACTTCATATAAACTTTATTGTTTATATGTTTAACTATGTTACACTTTTATTTCCTTGCGTGATGTATTTCATTTACTATAACATATGCTATGGAGGCCTCTTGCATATGCTAAATAAATTGTTGTCATAAATAATAATTTTTTTTGCCTGATGTATTTTATTTAACATATGTTATGGAGGCCCCTTGCATATCCAAAATGAATGATTACTATAAGTAATAAAACTGTCATAATTTCGTGAACTACTTGTAGGTGACAAAATACTTAGCAGAATATATAATATATGTAACCAGAAATTTTAAGAATATAATCTCTCGCTCGCCAATAGATAACACGTGGTACATCGGCATGCCGCTCACCGGTTGGGAAAAGCTGTATTTATCAGTTGAAAATCCAGCACCCATTCTATGAAGTACAACATATTTGAAAATCCTTTTAAAAATAGCTCAACACCTTTTACCATTTTAACATTGCCATTCCGTGACGTGGAAATGAAAAACACCGCTGATTATTTGAAAAGGCCGGAAATTCGTTCATGAGCGAGATTAATTTCCTGATAACTTTATTTCTCTTCCCCGGAAAATAAGAAAATGTTTAGTGAGTTGTATCCTTCACCTCCTCGGGAGCTATCTCGGCGAAGGGATCTGTGTCAATGTTTGCGCACATTAGATCCGTGTTTATTCGAATCAGAGCTCCCAAGATGTTTGCCGAGATGAAAGAGATATGACAGGGGTTAAAGAGTTGTCATTTCTCTCCCCCGCTTGCTTTAAGAGGTAAAGAAATGAAACTCGAAGGAAGTTCCTTTCTCCCCGGAGGCCTTTGTTTTACTTTTGTCGAAGAATTCCGATAAAGCTGAAAGTTTTTGACCCTTCATCAATTCCGCCTCGATGCTCGGTAAATTACGTTTTGCGAGAGACTGTCGCTGTATCGAAGTTGGGGCTGATACATCTCGGGGCGACAGATGAATTTCCTCTTTGGAACCATACGCGGATTTCCTTACTCTTTTCTATTCTCCTGCAGAAGCAGTCGGCGAACTACAGCTTGCAAGCCGGATGTGACTCTTTCAGAACGAATGGATAACTACGATAAGAGATTGTTGTCATATAGATCAAACTATCATGGTTTTACATGCAAATATTTTCGCTTTATTATGAATATTGTTCCTGCTGCCATATCTTGATGCATGGAATATTTTTAATTTGTCTTTTATGACAGCATAGATAAAGGAAAGGAGTTTGAGATGAAAATTAACGTAAGTATAACTAAACTACAAGGTATGCTAAGGGAAAGAAAGTTGAGTTTACGATTAGGGTGAATAGGGAAAACTAGAGCAGGTGGATAAATTCTCTCATTTGGGAAGTACTCTTTCTTGGGATGGAAGATTCAAAGATGAGATTAGAAAAATAATAGTTCTGGCCAAGGAAGCCTTCGTGAAGCAATGGGAATTGATGACCAGAGGTCTTGATAAAGCAATCAAGAAAAGATTGGTAAAATCCTCAGTGTAAACTGTTTTACTGTATGGGTGTGAAACGTGAACACTATGAAAATAGGAGGTTAAACGTTTGGATGCCTTAAAGATGCGTGTATATCGTAGAATGGAAAAAGAGTAAGTTGGGTTGGTAGGAAAACAAACACGGAGGTGATGGAGATGGTTGGGGAGGAAAGTGCTTTAATTGAAGTAATTAAGCATCGACAGAAGAAATGGGTGGGTCAAGTATTGAGAGGAGAGGGGCTGCTAAAGAAAGTAATTGAGACTAGAATACAAGGGAAAAATAGAGGGAAAGACAAAGGCAGAAGTTGTTTGATGATGTAAAGGTAGTGGTGAGTTTCGAAGAAGCGAAATAAATAGTTTTGAAGAGGGATTTTTAACGTAGTTGAACCTACCGAAAGGTAGATCACCTCTGTATATATGACTGGATAGAGAAAATGTTTGTTTCATCTTTTCCTGTCTCTGTCTTGTTAGATGAGCGGTTTAGATTCAAACTGGCAGTCTGCCTCAATACTTCACAGGCAGTGTTTAAACCCAGGGCAGTAAAGTCAATCTATTCCGAAACATACATAACGGAACTGTTTTATAATCACACTCAACCAATATGTAAGGAGAGAATAATTTTACAAGATTCAAATAAATACAACTACAGGGCAAAGCGCAGAGGCTTAGCACAAGAAAAAGTCTATTCATATTCATGATAATCCATCAGATTTAAAAAAATGATTTTAACATATTCAAACACAGAAACCTATCAATCTCACACGAATTCCTCTATTTCTGCATTGTACGGTTCACCTCTTTAAATGAGTTAATAGTTCATAGAGGAATTAAATGTTGTATTCGAAGTGACATTCTATTATCATTAGGCTATCTTTATTCCTCGTTCAGACATTATATCGCGTTTCATCAATTTACCAACATATAATTAATTATTCCAAACTAAAATAGGTCACTCAGCCCTAGGTTATGAATTTATTTTCCAATCAAGCATTTGCTATTATTTTTCAACCAAATGATACTCCACGTTAATGAAGCGAAAAATTTATCAGTGGCTTTATTTTAGGGATATCCACGCATTTAAAAACGAATTAATCAGAACTTTGTTCGTTACATTTGTCATAGGATTCACTAAAATATACATTAACAATTCGATCAAAAATTATTTTTTTTTATTAAAATGCTCAAAGCTACATCGAACCCAAATTCAATGTTATCCGGTAATTGAGTTTATTATTTGTAGTCAAAGGATTTTGATAAATATTCATGTAAATTTTCGGAATTTAAGTGGAACGCATAGTTAGCTCAAACGCCGATGTATGCACAATTAACAAACCTTCTTTTAACTACTGAAGGGAACATATTAAAATTAAAGCACATTTAGAAAAATGTAAAGCAACCAGGAATTTGGCGTTATCACAGTAATTAATTAGGATTCGGTCATGAGCTAATTTACATTTTTCCCCACTGCAGCTTTATTTAAGTGTAATAAACATATGATGACACGCAAATATTTCGAAATGGATTAACTACATATTTTCCTTCTCCGGTGGTTTAGATGTAGCAAATAATTTCCATTTTTGTTTCAATGTGTGCTGCATTAGTTTCGCATATAGTTCGCAATTCGCTTATGCGGGAAGTCGTGCATGAAACAGTCTTGATTTTATATAGAATATAAGTCAAGTTAAAATTAATCATGCTAATAAGTGATACACTTTATGAAGAAGAAAAATTTGCATGAGGTTTTAACATTTGCTGTTACGAACAATATCCTGTGAAGAATCGTACGGAAAAAGTACGAACATTTAAATTTTAATTATTTACAATTTTGTTTAAACTTCAGTTGCAACCAAGTTTTATTTATAGTAACGTAATTGTTTACTGCATTTTTAATTCGAGTTTCAAAACGATTTTACTCTCTCTCTACTCGAGGACTTAGTGTGAGGATTTCAATATTGTAAACTTCTGAAGGTAAGTTCGACATATTTGAGTGGCTGTGAAAACCATTCCGTGTCGTTTTACAGTGTTCATTACAAAGCCAAGGAGAGGTCGAGCTGACATAGGTCGTCGTAGTCAGTCATATGCGCGGCGAGCTACTACACGAGCAAACCTAACTGATGGCCCGCGAGCGACGTATGAAAATAATAGACGTATTCGCATGTCCGAATTACGTTCGAGAGCGACTGAAAATGAACGACAAGTGAATAGATTCAGAATGCAACGAGTTCGTGCACTCCAAACTCAACGCCAGCGAGCACGACACAATGAACATCAGCGATTTCGCCGATGTTCATTGCGTCGTCATCTTTGTCTCCATCATCTTTGTTTATTTAAGTGGCGGAATACAAAACAAAAAACATTGTTTACCAAAGAGCTTTACGTTGAACTTTAACTGCTTTTATGAAAATAAAAGACATTGAATTCATTTGAACTACAAAGGAGTTTAATTTAATAAAGAAACGAAACTTAAACCGTACAGGATGCGACCAATATTATCGACCGATCGAGCGACCGATATCAATGAATTGGAGTTGGAAAGTTGATTAGGATTGATAATCGCTTATGAAGTGTTACAATCAAATCAATTTTATGTGGTACGAAGTTCACCGTATGGTATGGTATAAATATTTAATATATCAAAAAGCTATTTAATTTAACTACATTTATATATGTCGTATGAATACTGCCAACTGGTGTATTGCACGTCACACATGCAAATCTCGTTTTCCTGTCATCTTTTAGGAGATCTTTTAGGAATGTGAAAATTAATAATTATCTTAAAGTTTTAAATTATACATGCCTGCCAAAATTTGGTATGACTCTTTTCTTCCGACTTTGGTCGTTTGCTCTATGTTATTGGTCGGCCAATTTGCGAACTGGTACAAATTCTGGCTTTCGTAATAACATACCTGTGAGTAAATTGTATGTAAATCTATATGCCTAAACAAGAAGAACTTGCAAGATCGATGCCAAGAACCATAATGAGACCTGTGTGTAATTCTAGATTTTCCTACGATTTTTGCAAAAGTGAGGTGCAACAGTGAAAGAAAATGTTCGCAAGCGGTGCCGAACCAGCAAACTAACCAGAATTAGTGAATTACGTTACCGCTAGGCAAATCTAGATGGTGGACTTAACTCTTTTAGACCTGCATTTTTTTACATGGAGGAAAAATTATTTTTGAATTTATTTGTCTTATTAAGATATATTTATACTTATTCCACTAATAAACTTTGTTGACATTTATTATTTAGTTAACAATGTATGAAATATCCAATATTTTCGAGACCTATTTTAAACTGTCACTAATGATAAAGTTACGAATTAAAACTATGTTTGATATTAAATAAAACATATAGAAGAATAAACAACATATATTAAATGATTTATATAAAAAAGTCATAATAAGAGTAAAAATGGAATCATAAATTACCCTCCGAAATTATATGAAAAAAACTCATGACATTCCGTTATAAAATAAGCTGTAAAATCTTACTATGGGACTCCTTTAATATAGGATTGGAATACTATTAAAATAAAATAAGCAAAAGAATAAAAGAATGCAAAAAATAATTATTAAATTTATAGGAATAATATATAATAAGCACTGAAAATGGTGTCCAATATATTGGACATGGGTCTGAAAGGGTTAAGCCCGAGGCTTACATTAAAATTCGACTAAGATATCTGTGTACCCCTTTTTCTGTTTAACCGGGCCTGTTTGGAAGAAACCCATGACATTTATTACTATCTCCCTGTTTCTAATCTCATCTTGATTCTTGACATCAATCTAACGAGATCTCCTAGTGAGAATTTTAGGCAAACATACCAAATAATCATAGGGTTATAGTTGTTGCAATTCTCTTTTAAGAGAAACCCTTTCCAAGTTAATCAAGTTCAAGAAACAGGTAGGTTGTTCTTAGTGCGTACCTTACCCCTTTCCCTGACATAATATATACTCGGAAAACACGCGGAAAATTGAAAATGTGGGTCTTTCGACAGAAAATTCCCGCCCAAATATGGTGCATGATCTATGGGATCGGGGTGATCAATCCTCTTTCCCCTTTTCCGCCGGTATTCTTCGGAGAAATAACCTTTCTTTCTCCCTTAGCGACCCTGATCAAGCATCCCTCCCTCGTCCCAGTGCATTCTGGGAATGCCTCCAGTGTTCCTTCGAGAAAGCCGCCTCTTCATTTTTTCATCCGAGTTTTCCCTTCTCCACTTATCCTTCTGCCTTTTTTGCTTCCTTCCTCTTTTTTCGGCCCTTATTCTTCTTCTTGCTTCCTCTCTTTCATTTCCATTCCTTCCACGTCTTTCCCTCTTCTCCGAATCGATTTACATTCCTCGTTTTTTGCCCCGTAATCCTTCGCTTCTTTTCCTTCCCTTACGTCCGTTTCCGTAATCTTCATCTCTCTTATCCTCCAAGTTTATTTTTTATCTGTTTCCTTTCACTTTCATCCGTTGTCTTCAACCCCTAGGCTGACTGAGGGTAACTGAGTTGCTCCTATGGAATTTTTTCTCCCTTTATATAAGTAATAATTATTTAATTTTTATGTGACCATATATTTGTTTATTAAAGCATAACTATATAATTTGTTTTTGATGACTTATCTATTAGATTGTCATTTTAACCCTTTGGCTAGCTGAGGTTAACTGAGCTACTTCACCGTCATCTTTCTTTCTTATTTTATATGCGTGACAATTATTTAATTTTTATGCGACTATATATTTTTATAAGAGCATAACTATATCATTTGTTTAGATGCTTTATCTATTAAATTGTTTTTTTTTTTAATCCTTAAGTTAACTTAGGGTTACTAAGTTGCTCGTACGTCATTTTCTCTTTCTTTATGCATGATATGATTATTAAATTGCGTCTACGTATCTTTTTATTAAGCCGTTAATGTATTATTTGTTTTAGTTACTTCATCTATTAGATTATTTTTTAACCCTAACGCTTACTAGCAATAGGTGAGGAATAATCGTAAGTTACCAGGTTTTCCTTAATCATAACCACAACACCTTTCTAGATTTATTATGCCATATATTCTGCATAAACTTTCACGCGATATATATTTTTAAAGATTTATCTAATGATTACTTGCTACCATATAATTGTTGAAAACATTTTTCCTTTCATTTATTGTACGTAATAGAGAAAAATGTAGCTTCCATTTATTATTGTCACAGATTTGATAATAATAATAATAAATCGTCTTTATTCGGGCGAGATTGAGACTTAAAAGTCTCTTCTTCCATCTAACCCATCGATATGATCATGGCAGTGATGACATGAAAGTTGCTGTGGTATGAGTGATGCTGAATAATTGAATTAATTAAGGTCTCTTCTTATGAAATGTCAAGTAAAGTTATAGTAGTAACTTATTCTTCTTTTACGTGGATAATTTCGGCTCATACTATTCTGGCTCGGCGAGGAAACCATGGGAAAACTACCTCATTCTACCGATTAAGCTTCATTTCTCTCTACTATCTCGAGGTGCTAGTGGGAGTGAGGTACCGGCCGGCCTTCAGGAAGGATATTTTATAGAAAAAAAATAATGCAATACTTTTATATAATTGTAAGTAAGTAAATCTTATTGGATGCATTGACATTGTCAATTTAAAGGCATCAGCTTACGCCCACAAATGCAAAATAATGACGAGAAGTACCAGCATGAAGTAATAGTTGAAATCAAAATTCGAATTCAAATATACCTACGTATAACTCTTATTTCCAAAATTTCGTATAAATTGCCTCAACTGAAATCTCACTTAAATTATATATATTATTTTAACGTTATTTAATATTAATTTAATATAAAAAAATTTATGACTTGGGTTGTCGAGGCACAATTTTTATTCAACTCTTCTACAATTTAACTTTAATCTTAAATTATTTTAATTACATATAGTTTCAATTTCATATAATTTTAAGTTTGCATAATTTTTCAAAATTTCGTATCAAATAATTCCTACGAACGATTCATTCTCTAATCTATGATCACATAACATGTCAGGAAAGGTTTGCTCCACTAAACTCACTCGTCATTTAAAATTTAAGTTTAAAGTTTTCAACGCGAGGTGCAAAGCGTAGGGAATGGCGTTAACATGCAAATGAGGCGAGAGAGGCCTTTTCGTGCATAAATAATCACGCATCGACGCATTTCCTGACGTGACCTTAATGCGAAGTGCCGCGCGGACCACGGTCGCGAAATCTAATTACTGCCATAATTAATTTTATATCAATTAAATCAGTTTCGAGGTGCCATTATTTACGCGCAGAAATATTGAATTATGTTGGGAAAATTAAATTTTCGCGACTTTAATCCCATCCATTGCACTCTTTCTCTCTTTCGTTGAGTCCCTTTTGTGCACATTCTACTTGACTACAACTCAAACTTAAGTATCCGAGCCTTTTAATCCCTTCCCCCGCTAGTGCATCTTTCGTATGACTCTATCATTACAGTGAAGAATTTCTTCTCATTTTGTGTAAACGTCACTATTAAATTTTTTCCTTCTGATTTGTGAGACGTTTAATCTTGTACAGGAACAAATGTAAAGATTAGCTTTTACTCAAGGATGCTCAAGCAGTGGATTCTACCTTTAACCATTTTCTTGCTTCTGTTTATTACTGTATTTAAAAAAAAATTATTATATAATTACTATATTGAATCAGATAATATTGCCTAAAATTTGATAACGTTTAAAGAGACCTTAAAAAATCGCAAAATATTTTCAATGTGTTAAAGCAGCACTGGAAAATTATAGTCCGGAATTTGGTAAAAATTTTAGTAGTTTATTGTTTGATACTCTAAAGTATAAAGATGGAAATATAAGGCCTATATAATATACAGATGTATAGAATCACTTTCTATTTTTTTGTGAGACAACAAGTTCCTTCTACTTGTATCGATATTTACTGGAATGCAGTTTGCTAAACTGAATATTTCACGAAATTTCATTTTATATTATTTAATTAGAAACCTGAATTTATTTCATAGATCCAAATTAATCAAGATCAAAATGATTTTTTTCCCGACGAACATGGCGATAAAATCTTTCAAGGGTTTCGTTGGGCTTGCTATCCCTGAGGATGGTACGGAGATATCAGCCGAAACGTCGAGCCAGAAACACTTCGCTATCCGGTTGGAAACCCGAGAGGAATTTCTTTACCATATTCTCCGGGAAAGAACAAAATACTTTTTTATCATTATTTTTCATCCCATGGCACTCTTTTCCTGCTCATGAGTACCTTTCAATTTTGACAATTGATTGGTTGTCCGGATTTTGACGAATCGAAGATCGATGACCGTACGCCACTAGTTACGTTTTCATTGGCTCGAATTTTCTTTTCGAAAGGAGAAAATCTCGACCTCTGGCATTTCGTCCGATATTATCAATAGGTCTTTACGGAACGGATGATTTTATAACTTCTCCGCATTGTGGTCAGACTGACGGACCGAATTCCCAGCAATTTCTTTCTCTCCGGAGGTTTTTCCATAGTGCCCCGGAGCAGTAAGACGTCATGCTTTCGGTTAATTGGATTTTTTGCGATTCCTGGAATTTTCAATATTCCTCAATAACAGCCCGAGAGGTTATGAATAATCTTTACAGTGTATAGTTATGCCCATTAAATGAATTGTAATGTATTTAATGATATTTTATAAATAAATATAAAATTAGTCTATCTTAATACAAATCGTAATGTAATCTTGATGATGCTTAAAAATACCAGCTTGCAACAGAGATATTATAAATTAATGAAATTATGTCCATGATAGGCTCCCGGATGGGAATATGGGCAGAGTGCTCGGCTTTAGTGCAAGCGGTCACTGGTTCGATTCCCAGTGGAACCTCATCTGCGAAAAGACCTAAGTTGTCGGAGCGCTTTTAATGATACTTCTCCTCTTATTTTCTTGATGTTATAAGCACAAACAAATTAAGTTAAATTATTTATCCAATACCTAACATTGATAATTATACTAGACCATTTCCTATGCAATGCATACATCAATATTCCTCAGCTTTGACCTATACGTTCACAATAGCTTTGGTACAACGCCCGGGCGATGCAAGTAATTTGCCATAAAGAATTTATGGGTAACTAAGAATGTTTATGGCACTTCCGTGGAGGTTATATATTTTATTTTTATGTTAATTGTATACGGAATAATGCAATATGGACATGTTATAAACCTCAATTCAATTTATCAGTTTCGTTATAGTCCAAATGTAATCTCTATTAACTTCATTTCTAGTTTAATCTCGACTAGCAGATACTATCATCTTTCTCGAAAATTTTATCATCTGCATCTGTGTACATGTATCCATTATCAAAGGCCATAGTGTTATTCAATTAATAATAATTTTATCAGTTTCATTGTAGACCTTTAGGACCCTCTAATGTTTTAATTTCTAATTTTGTCTCCTCTTGTGGATGTTTTCATTATTATACTGGGAAATTTGTCATAAAGGCCTACGCACTGATCTCTATCACTGAAACAACGCTTTGACCGAAGTCGAAGGGTAAATAAAATTACGCTTGACCAATGGGGAGAGGGCGGAAAAAATTGAGGATGTCTGACAAATAACGCAATCCTCCCAAGAGTGAAAAAGAGGGAAAAAATGAATTCGGAGAATCTCAACTACCTCTAGAATTCTTTATAATCTGCGATTCCTACCCTCAGCCTACTATGGTTTCATCTTCGAACGTTTAGCCTTCTCCAAAATTATATCCGACCGGGATGGAGCGATATTGTACCCACGCAATCGCTGAAAGAGCTTTTGAAACGCTTACCATCGGATCACCTCGCGATTGCGCGAATCTGAGATTACGTCGATTCAACTCGATTCCGATTAGTGGTTTTAATGCACACTTTTCTCGGAATTTCCGTCGTCTTATAAGATTCCGATATTCCGTGGCTCCCGAGCTCCAGAAAGGTCTCGGAGCATGCAGATGGAAAGGATGATGGAGTGGGAGGAAGCAGATGGAAATAAAATCGATGAAGGGCCTGGATTAGGCATTCTCCTCTCCCGATAACTTGCATTCTTGGACCATCGATTTTTCCATCCTACTGAGCTAATATCTTTCATCCCCTGCAATACGTATTTTCCTTCCTACAACCCCCTGATCTTTCGGCAGGACATGCTGTTCCTTTCCCCATCATTTGGCTCCCCGCTATAGTGTATTCCGTCATAGGGTACGGATTTTGAAGACAAATACTGCTGATCTTCTATCACGATCATCGGGTCGTTGGTAGGTTAGGCATCGTGTGATTTACGTGTTTGTCTACACTTCGGTGGGATGTCATCTAGTGAGTTATGATCCTTAGGAGAGAAAATTCGTTGTTTGATCTTATCTAACGTGAACCGATGTCACTCGGTGACAGAATTGAATCACTCAAACTGTTCATGTATCTCGTAGAAAGAATAATTACTGGAAATGTAATACTATATTTCTTCCCGTAGTAAAGTTTAATCTCAGCTGAGCTATAAGTAGAGTGCCCATGTGACCTTAGAGTAAATATTTATCAGCAATCATAATACCTACTCTGTAACATTTTCAAAGTACACAAAGAAGTATATTTGTACTGCTCACAGATTATTTACAGGTCTAAATGTTAACCTTTGCTCGGTATTTACATGCTTCTTTGTGTATTTTTTAAGAAAGATTTTCCACCAGATTTTAATGGACATTGTCAAACAGCCATATTATGGCCTAGGAGTAGCCTAGTTTTCTAGGATGGTAAAAATTCTATCTTAGTTTTCTCTTTCATCGAAACGTTCAGTCATTACTTTCTTCCCTAAACACTAAGAACCCGGATAATAGGTGATGAAATCGTACTGAGATCTCCATGATTAATACTAATTACATAATCGTAGATAGAAATGGTAAAGTAATCAGTTATGACTTCACTATTACAGAGACTGTTATTGCTTAATGGAGTGATCAATAAAAACTCCGTTTTTTCCGAGAGTTGGTTATATCATCTATTTAAGAGAAAAAGAGAACACATTTTAAGCTTGCGGTGCAAATAGAAATCAATCCTTTAATTTTATCGTATAAACATCTCAAAGGATCTCTTATACACTTTATGTTTCCCTTAAATTTGATAATCTCTTTTTAACCTAGAAGTACCCAGACACATCACCCATGGTTAATCCTTAAAGCACACGTGTTTGAGATATTTTTAAAAATTATTTTAATTTTTTTTTAATTTCCTTGTCATTAATTAATATCTATCAAATCTTAAAGTGGTCGTACTCTTTACTCATAGTAAATCCTTATTTTTTTATTTTCTTATATTTCATTGTCATTTTAATCTCTATATAATCTCGAAGTAGCCAGACTCCGTCACTCATGGTTCATTATTATTATTAAATATATATATTGCAATTGGACGACAGTCCGGTGGCGACAGCCTTACAATTTACAAATACATAGCTTCTTGCGATCCATGATCATCGATCCAATCCTTGATCATAACAACAATAAGTAATCAAAACAATACACAATACATCCAACAACTCTACATTTCGTTAAGACAAAGATCAAATCAATAAAAAATCGTCCTGTAATTCCTTGTAACTCGTCTGAAACATCATTTTACCGACAATAATTTTATCCAATAAAAATCATCCACGTTCATTAAATCCCATCCACAATAACAACAAGTAATCATTTCCCAATAAAAGAATCAACCATTACTTACTCTTCGCCTAAAAATAATGGTCTTCATGAACACAACCTACATATTACTTATCAACCACTGCATTTCATCTAAAACAGTTATAGATAGTCAGCGTTTTTGTAGCTTAACTTTAATCATGAGTTTATGTGTGAGAGAAAATGTTAGTAATAATTATTTTTTAAATTTCTTTCTCGTTCAGCTCAGATATTAATAAATCTTTAGCATCATTTCTCCATTCTTGCTCGGTTTTTACCATGCACTTCCATTCTAAGATTAATCAACATGTACCAATTCTCGATCGATCCTCTAATCATCACATTTCGTTTAGTTTCCGTGTTCCAGCGCACGAATTCGTTGCCCATAAACACCTCTCAGCCACTTTGATTCCTCGAAGCGAACTGAAAACAAATCCGACCTAACCAGCGCATTAGCAGCCATGCGTGAACCTCCGATTAGCGGAACACTTCTTCGGGAAATCGGAATAAACGAGAGAGAAACCGACGGAAAAGAAACCCCCGGAGAGCGCGTTCGCTCTCGCACGGGATTTTTTCTCGATGCTCCGCAAATAAAATCTAAAAAAGCGGCGCGCTCGTTGTTTGGTTTGAAAACAACGGCGATCCTTATTTTTCCGCTCGATTTTATTCGCTCCCTTTCCCTTCCCCGCCATTTGCATTTCGTTTGGAGAATTCGCCAGCCCCACGTGTGACCTATTTTCGCGAAGGAGTGCAGCGGAGAGAGAGATCCGCCTTTTTTCTCCATCAAAGCTTTTTCGTCAGCATAAATGGCGTGGCATTGGCGAACTGCGGCGGTGAGATGTAAAAACTCGGTCCGAGATGGCTGATTCCACATAAGTAGGCGTGTTTGCTTCCTTATCGGCGGTTTTTGCGAAGTTTCTCTCGGAATCAATGTCATCCGATCGGGTGAACTTGGTCTTCGGAAAAAGTACGTTTAGTGGTCCTAGGAGTGGGAAGGACGTTCATGCATAGAAAACATATTATAGATTAATGATACCCAAGTCAAGAGAATGCACTATTAATAACGAACGATTCGAATCCGTGCCAAGAAAGTTTCCACTCTAAACTAAAGGAAAACTCAGAATACTCCTGCATCTAATTCTGCGTCGTATTAAATTTTAAAGAAAAATATTGCTTGAAAAAAAGATAAAGAAGACCTTTGTAGATTTAAAAACCTTTCTTTTAGGAAAAAATAAACCTGAAGGAAAACATCCACAGTTAGGGGGTGTGAAAAACCTGAAAACCTACAGATATTTCAGTAAATTTTTAAGGAGAAAGCTGGAAAAAATCATGGTTAATCTATAGAAAAACTATCGTAATTTCAACACCTTAAAATAAAAAAATATTTTTTTGCATGTTTTATCTGTGTATAAGAAAGATATATCAACAAATATAGAATGAATGCATATAATTATCTAAAAAGCTTTCTATTTTTCTTAGTAATTCCTTAATTTTTTATTTATTCTAATAATTATAGCCAGTTAAATGTGAATTATTACATTATATTAATTTCATTTCATTAGAGTAATTTGTCTAAAGTGGATATAATCCAAAACAGCCTTTTAAAGTACCAGTATAGTAAAAATTACAAAAATAGTTTTGGAAAACTACAGTTCGGAATTTAGCATCTCGCAGTTTCATTGTTTGCTTCTTTTAGTAGTAGAGAGAGTATAACAATTACATTTAACTATAAATTATAAGGGTACAATGAATCACTATTTTTTTGTAAGACGACTAGTTTCTTCTACATGTATCTATATTTACTGGAGGGCAGCTACCTGAACTGAATAATTCACGAAATTACATTTTCTATAATTTATTCCAAAACCTGTTTAATCTATCGATCCAAATTAATCAAGAACGAAAATAAATAGACAACATGCACTCAATTTAATAATTTTCTTGTGGTGATTGGTGTCTTGTTTATGTAAAAATGAAAATTGGTTCATCGGGTGCTTCATTCGGTACCAAACTACGTATCAACCTTTACTCAAAATATTCTAAAACTTAAAGACGAAATATTACATACTAAAAATACTTTAATATTAAAGTTACCGTCGACATTTCATACATTTATTAATATTTCACGCCGAGCCGGATTTAAAAAGAGTCGGATAAAAATTGGCAGAAAATCCTTCAGGAGTTGCAACTGGAGTGCACGCTCCGAGTGTAGCGAATTCGATCCGAATTGCATATTTGAAAGTCGCATTTCGCCAACCGAAATGTCTATATCAATTTTAAGGTAGATGCTACCAAATGCAAACTCAGGAATATGCAATTTGGCCACTCAACGAGCCTTCCTCTCACTTTGGAGAATGAATTCACCTGAGTATTTCTAACGTAATCAAACATTTATTTAATCAGACAAGCTAATTCGTAAATCAAAAGATTATTCGTTTAAGAAGTATTATATTCGCTGCCATTTCGTGAAATATATCTAAATGAGAAAATATAATATATAGACGAAATCGATTCTGATGTAACCACACTTGGACGAAGAGTATGTCAGACAATAAAATCTTTTTCGAGTAATATTTTTAGAGCCACAAAGAGCCAGTCCGGAAAGCGGTTACGAGAAACGTTAAAGTTCCTATCTCTATTGAGTTATTTTTGTCTCGAATTCATTCAAAATCTGATGTATCTCGAAAGATAAGTAACTTTGTGAGCGGCAACCGAAAAATCATATCCTTTTCAAAATACTCGTCTCAAAAATTTGAAGTCGATATCTGCATATCAAACGGATTGAATCGTACTATAGGTACTGCTTTTAAAGATGAGATAAAATATGGATGCACGTGTGTGATGTAATATATTCCAGGTATTGGAGACGAAATACGGTTACAAAAACTGGTTATATCCGACATCGCTTTGAGTTTTGAGCAAATAAGAAACAAAATAAAACCAGATTAAATTTCGTCCAATATTTACAACACGCAATGGAATATAAACTACACACGGCAAAACTCGAATTCGATGGGAAAATAAATTTTGGAATGAAAAATCCATAACTGTGATTACCGACGAATTTACGCGAAATTTGCCTAAAAATTACTAAAATTTATTTCAAAGAAGGTGAAAATTTGCCTCAAAATAAAAATTACCTAAATTAAATTTTAAATTTCAATTTCCTTTGGTATTTATGTATTATTTTGAAAATTTTAATTTCGTCTTTAATATAAATTAAATTATCAAAATAAATTTTGAATTGAATAATTTATTTTTTAATTTTGAAATAATTTTCAAAATTAAATTGAAATTCAGAATTAACATTAATTTAATTTTGAATTCAAAATGTAATAAATTTACCTAAGATTAACCTCAAAAGATGTAATATTTTTGAACGTGTTCAATATCTTTTATATTAACTTATTTTTTATCAGTTCATACACGGAGCTGCGTACTAAATTTTTTTTGTAAAACTACTTAAGCAACCTTCAACTTTCTTAGAAGTAATTTTTCGCGGAAGATGGAAGTTTTACTGGGCGACGAACTGTTAGAGAAGTAGCAGAGCTTCCCAATTCCACATTCGTAATAGAATGTGAAGAATTTCTATTTTAACAGAACTTGCTACCTAATAACTCTCTTTAAAACACTCAAAGGAGCATTCCCTCAACTTCGGTGGTCTCATCACAGCGGGCGAATGCCGATATTTTTTCAAATTCAAATCCCCCCTTTCATAAACATGGAGATACTTCGCTGTCCTTTTGCGTTCTAAATTCCTTGTCATCGTCGGCCAATAAATGCTTGGTACGTACCTGTATTTACTATTTCGGAACTCCCAGCCACTACACATCTTTGATCTCTTTCCCCGTAAGGGTTTAGTATCTTCTGTTAACACTCGAACCAGCCTGATTATCTTACTCATCCCATTCCTCATGCCAACAAATACCTTAATTCCTTTTTAATTGCCGCATCTAAATTCGGGAACTCTTACCCCGCAGGATTAAAAACTCCACCCCTGTACAATTTTTTAAATATTACCTATTTAGTCATCTTCTGTTATTTTATGATTAATTCCAGTTATGTTTGCTTTAAGAATACTGGAACATATATGTATTGGTTTATGTATTTGTAAATATTTGAAAATAGATGTTTTTTTGTTATTGTATTGATCTTATTTTGAAACTCTTCTGTTGTATAATATTTTGGAAGAAAAACTGTTTATATTTTTTAGCTCCAATGGGAATGCCCCCAGAGCTAATAAACAATAATCAATCAGCCAATCCTCTGCAAGCATAGCTCATTACGTAATCGATTAATGCGGAATACATACTCTACATGTGAAAGAAGTGAGGTAGTTTAAAATTGCTTTCCTAACTGATTCAGAATGCTAAGTGCTCCAAACTCCATGCCCTTGCATCATTATAACTTAATTAATGATTATTATCTTAGTGGGAAAGGTATCGTTCGGCTTCGGTGAAAGCGGTCCCGGGTTCTATTCCAGGTGAGAGTCCATGCGCGAAATGACTTGAGATGTTGAAGCACTTTTAACCAATACAAAAAAATATTTTCTTAGCATTCAATAACGACTAATACGTATCACTCGTACCGCTTTATCCACCACATTTTATACAGTCACGAAATAAAAAATGGAATAAATGATATATTTTCATACTTTCTATATCAAAAGGCGATTTGGAAATATTACTATTATTATCATTCGGTAACAGAAACTTCATGTGATCAAATGGCATATGTCTTATCGTTCAAGACTATGTTTAAGGGAAATTCAAAGTTACTAAAATTAAGCTCACGTACAGGTAGAAATATTTTGGGTAGAATATCTCCGTAAATATTTCAGCCGCATTTTTCCAGTAACGAAATTAAGATAGATAATCTCTTAATTTTTGAATCAGAAACCTAAATTGTATTTCGTTAATGCTATAACAATCGAACAAAAAGAACTCTTCATTGGCGAAAATAGGAACAAAAGAGTCCAAATATTATAATATGTAAGAGAACAAATATTATAATATTGATATTAATACTACGTCTTTATCTGGGGGAATTTGATGACAATAACTGTTTCTTCTTCCATCTGAACCCTTATATTATCCATAATACAATTGTCATAAGTACTTTACTTCACTTTATTTCAATTATGTCATTTACAAATATCCCATTCACAAATAAATGTAAAATTAACATAACAAGGTATAAGAAGTTTAAAATCTCCAATAACCGTGTTTATCGGCGTTCCCCGTCTCATTCACCGGTATTCCGATTGAACAAGAAAGGACACAGCACTTTTTAGGTTCACATAATACGTAGATCTAATCACTCCTGAAGATGAAAGCATCGCTTTCGAAATAGGCATTGGGTGTTCTTGAAAAGTGCGGTGTCCTTTCTCGTTTTCTCGGAAATCCGGTGAATGAGACGAGGAACGCCGACAATTGGAGATTTTAAACTTTTAGTTTTTTATAATCTATCGATTAGGCCGAGATGTTGTGGAAAGACATAATTGAAAATAGATTGTTCCAAATTTTCTTTCTTTACATATCAAAGTATATTATTATAGGTTTAAAATCTCCAACAGACGTTTTTTGCCGGCGTTCCTCATCTCATTCCCCGGTATTCCGAGAAAACAAGAAAGGACACGGCACCTTTACATACTAAAGTATATATAATGCTTGAGGTAAGGAGAGGAAGTAAATAATAAGGCCTTTACTTATAAAAATAAAATTAAAAAAAGGATATGGGTCTTGAGTTATAGGTAGTAATACTTCAAATAATAACTCTTCTTTTATGCTTTTTCCCGAACGTCGCGGGAATAAAATTTCGAAGTGCCAAGAGCGTGAAAGATCGAAAGTGGCGCCCGCTTCTTTTCAACCTCCCTTCGCTATTCGTAAATCTTTCAATCTCGCTAATGCTTGCGATTCAATTCATGGAATCCTGTCACTTTTCTTCCCTCACCTTCCGATTCAGGCGCTTCTTTTGAACCGCACATAAACTTGATTCCCTTCCCCTCTCAAAGCCTTTGACCTTCCCTTTCAGCGCGTACATTTTTAAATGAATGGCTCTGATATTTCCAGCTTTGCTGCGCGGAGATAAAGCATTGGAGGGAATTAATGGAAAATGCCACTCATAAACTGATGTAATGCAAGGTTTTTTGTATAAACGCAACCTACGTTACGTTTATGTACCAACGTAACGTTATCAAACTTAACAATATAAGTGAGAAAACTCATAACTAAGTTCAATGAAAGCCAATTTGTAAAACTTATGCGCTTAATATGGATTTTCCACGGATAACCTATGCATACAAAGTTTCTTAACTTTCTAAAACTTTAATTTTGGGAGGTAACCACAAGTAATATAATCCGAAAACATTATTCCGACTATATTATGAAAATGAAACAGCGTTTAACCAATAAATGAAAGTTGTTATTTCCTCTTATTTGATACAATATTTAAGCTAATGAATTAATTCATTATGAGTATGATAAAATAGTCTTAGAATTAGACTGAAGGATTATTTATCCAAAATAAACATTTTTGGTAACTTTCCTCCATGGGATGAAGATGAAAGATACAGAGGAAATAAATTGTCTGGCGGACGGAATTCATACTTTACATTGATGGAGTCAAATGTTTGCTTTCTTACGTAATCCAAATAAACTCCACTATAAATTACTTATTTTTCCAATTCGCTATTAAGTTAATTTTAATTAGTTATACCATTATTTACTAATTAGATCATTTTCAAATTGACACTGATTGTAGTGGAAAATAAAGAAAAGATGTCATAGTCTAAATTTCGCCCAAAATGAAAACGGATCTCCCAGATAACCATGTGGGCAGCGATGAAAGCGGTCCCTGGGTTCGATTCCTGGTGGGAGATAATGTGTGAAATGGCCTAAGCTGCACTGTTAACAATCCAGCTACTACTACTACTACTAAGGCGTTTCTTCTTTATTAAATCCAGACAAAATACAATCAATGTGCGATGGATGTACTTCAAGTAAGCCATAATGGGGGTTAAGATGTTATAGAAAAAAATGTGTAGGTTCCACAATAGATTGTGATTGTATGGTGGAAACTACATTATTTTGAATACTCCAATACCTTGGTGTACACATAAGTCACGATTTGGCATGGATGCATCAAATCGATAAAATAGTTTTGAAGGGCTTCAAGGCGTTAAGCTTCGTAAAGCGAAATCTGAAAAATAGTATCAGAAAAGCGAAAGAGCTTACAAATCTCTAGTGAGACCTATCCTGGAGTATTCTTCCTCAGTTTGGGACCTCTATGACAGCTGTTACGTAAAAAGCATCGAAAAAGTGCAACGTAAAGGAGCTAGAATTGTAATGGGTAGACTTCGTAGGACTGATAGCGTCAAAGAAATGTTGCTTGAGCTCAAGTGGGATACTTCGGAGAAAAGAAGGAAAATAAAACAGATTAGTGTGTTTTTACCACGCATACCCTGGTAATCCTGACCCTATCCTGGTAACTATTCTCTGAACTGACTGATCCTAATTATATAGGTGAAAAATATCACGTGTACAAGGTATGTGCTTTTACAAAAAGAAAAGATGTTGGTAAATTTTCATTTGTAAATAGATCCATATTGGACTGGAATGCCTTAGCTGAAGAAATTTTCAATCCCTTTCCTGCTAATGAACGAAGTTTAAGAAAATCATTAAAATACTTGGATGCTTAGATTTACATTGTTGTAAACATTTCTATAAATGTTGTATATGATTATCATAGTATTGACACGGTCACTACCACCTGGTTTTACCTATCTGCAGTGTAAATATAATAATATATACATTTTATTTCCATAACATCTCAGATAGAATACCATGGAATATATGACATCACTTTAAAGAAGCACGCTTGAAAAGCTGTAATTGTAATGGGAACTCCGGATCGTTGAAACTCAATCGTTTAGATTCCACAGGAATGGGACGATGTTATGAATAATTCATAACGTCCTAGAGCATGGATGGCCAGCTCATATTCCGATCCTATTTAACCCTAGTTCGTTCCGCCGTGGACTTAGGATAATAAAAGATAAGGTTAATAAAAATTACACCGGCTACGGTAAACAAATTTAGGGACTTCCTGGAACGAAAATATTTTTGACTCGCGTTTCCTTGTTTCAAAGTTCCGTTTTGTATTACTATCCCAACTAAGGAACATCATTATCCATTTTGTTACACATGAATGCATTAGAAAGTCAAACAATAGGGCCCGGTAATATAATGTATAGATAAAATGGAGTTTTTCTGTAATTTATACTTTAACACAAGTAAAATACATTATAATCGATAGTTAAACCTTCACTGGGCATTAATATTACGATTAACGTAAATATTAGTGAGACCAGGTATTATCATGCGTAGCCAAATTAGCTTATCAATTGAAGAAAATATTAAGTGTCACTGCTTTTTAGTGGCATGAAATATATTATAAATAATTATTACTTTAATTACGTCAATAATTATTTAAAGTTAGCAGTTAGTTATTAGCGGTAAAACTACCTATTATAATACGGTTTACTACTGCTGAGGTGAATTACGACTACATAAATTGATATTGAATAGAACCTCCCCCTTAAAGGGCTAACAGTGCTATAGTCCCTTCCTATACTATAAATTAATGGAACTCTATCTGTAGGCATATTTTAGCCATTTAATCCCTGAGGTGGTGGTGTACCTCCAAGGAGAAGTTAAATAAATTGTAACAACAGATAACTAAATTCTGTTAGGGTTGGCTGATTTTCTGTGATTCGTGACGATGTAGTTTGTCCGCGTGGTTATAAATCATGAAGATATATTTTTTCATGGGGTGGGATAAAGTTTGTAAAATTTGGATTATGTATATATCTTGACAACTGTCAGAGGGAGGTTTTCCTCGGGGTATTCCTCCCTCTATGTTGAATAATTTTTCATCTCTATATATTCTGTATACGCAGTCAAGTTGTGTTTTCTTTCAACTGATTATTATACAACCACTGCCGCGAGATAATAAATCTATTTGCATTTTTCTCTTATAATACTACTACTAATAATAAAGTGAAGATTACAATTAAACTCAACTTTAACCATATGTTATAATAACGGGCTTATAATTTTAAAGGTAAAAATCACCTTAACGACGTCTCGGGACCAACCGAACATCTCTTTAATCGACAAGTCAATCCCGCGATCGACCGGTCGGCCACCTCTAAGAGATTATATCATCCAAACAATAGTTCATCCTATTCAAATAGATGACTCGAACGCAGCATATATATACAATCGTGGGACAGATCTGATGAAATTTCAGCTCCGCCAAGCTCGGCCTGGTGGACACCAAGTCACTCGTTACACAATCCCCGAGGCGTATGAGAACCGTAGCGTCCCTGATCTCCCTTCCGGACTATGAATGGAGTTGAGGGTGTGTGTGTGTGTGTGTGTTGATGGGCGAGTGTGGGTGTGTACTCAATGGGAATCCGAGGCTCGGACGCAGCCCACTTTCATTGGTCCAACCCCCGCTGGGGTTCGCTTCAATGGGTCGGTGTTCTTGGTCTTGTTTTCTCGGTGATAACGTACGACGCTTGTTGGGGACTTCCACAGATCGATAAAGTACAGACCTAAGCATTCTTACGCTTATCGGATCGCTTTCCCAAATCGTTTTCCGCTCGCCGATTCCGTGAAAGTGCGGTTCGAGCCGTTTTATTAGGGGATAAAACATGGGGATTCCGGGCTCGGTTTCTGCCGACAAGGAATAAGGAAGGAAAGAGAAAGTAGTAGCTATTCCTCCCTAGTTGTAGTGGTGTATTACATGCTTTGGCGTTAGATGAAAAAAATAGTATATAATCTATAGAGGCCTCTACTATGTGGAATTCTATCACAGTAAAATAATCCACCTTCTGATGCTCCACTCCTTTTGGTTACTGTTTTGTATATATTCCTTGTGTGATTGTGGTTCTCTACCTGATGATGAACTAACTGTTCAAAACCGGTCGTTTCAATAAATGTCCTCTTGTGGGATTTTTACATAGTGGATTTGTTTTACCCAAAAGTAGTATATTTATATTAAACATTATACTAACAATATTTTTAGACTATCTTTTCTACAATTTTGATTTATTTTAATGTTTGTTGTCTGCGTATTTTGTAATTTTGGTTTTTCTATACTTCGCTAATTGGATTTTATCCATTTTATTATTTTTTGTCTGATTTGATTAATTTTGTGGGAGACGTCACTGGATTTATGTTTTTTGTTATGGAAGATTCTCCCCAGAGCACATTAATATAATGTTATTTACAGGTGTATTTCCCTATCCTCAGATCCAAAAATCGGCAAATGATTCCTACTGTCCAAAATATCTTGAGTTAAGTTAGAATTGAGTTAAGAAGAAAAAATGTGCGTGAAAAAATGTGTAAAATTTAAAAAAGTAAATCTCAAATTTAACTTTTGAAGTAACTGCTGTTACTTTTCAATGCTAGAAATGTTTAAATGTTAAAACTGAATTGATATACTGTAATATGTTGAAAGCGTATAATCATTCGATTTTTTTTCATCACCAATATACCATTCTCTTTTTCGATGCAAGCAATGAGTGAAATATCTAAAAATACTTATCCAAATGTTAATCACAACGTCACGATTAGGAAAAGAGAAGTACATAAAATCGAAAGGAAATAATTTTTGGTAAAAAATCTGATTTTTCTCTGCCTAAGATTAAAAAGCTTTAAATTTTATCATCACAAATAAATCTATTGAACATAAACCATTTCAATTTTTCTATTCCGATCAACCTGCAAAGGTCTTTAAATAAGTCACATATATAAGGTAGTTTTTGTTTCACCTGAGGTAATATTCTAAAAATAATTTCAGTTACTATAAATACCTTTAAGTAAGAAAAACGTTATACGTAAGAAGAAAAATATGAGTGACTTAAATATCAACACTGCCTTTAGAAGTTGATGCTAACATAATTTTTATAATTCTAAAACCATTCGGTAACTGTTTGTCATCAATACATGATTTCCTTTATCGATGTGAGCAATTGGCGAAATTTTGAAAATATTAATTATTATTAACCGAAATAATAACCTTATTACCCTATTAATAAAGAGAATTACAGAAAAAATTTCAAAAATTACTCGTTTTCGTCTTTGGTGTGTAAAGGAATACAGAGGCAAGCTCACGCGACACCATTTCTCCGCTTTTTTGGAGCAATCCATTTTAGCCAAAATAACATTTCTCTGAAATTCCTTGGGGAAGTTTATCTTTGTGGGCGGAGAGTCACTCCTACGGAGAATTGAGGCAGACGTTGGATGACAAATTAATTATACAATACATTCACGGGAAAATTTAATTTCGCTTGAATGTGGAAAAAGAGCAAGTGACGGCTTGTGTAAATGGGACAAGTCTGGTTAAAGGGTACAACTGAAAGCAAACATCGCGAGTTAATGATCTTATCCGTAAAATTCATTAATTTTGTCAAACTCTTTTGATATTCATTTGTGGGAATGAGTCGGGGGAAGTAGTTGCCTTTCTGAGCGTTATTATTTATTTATTTATTTAAACGCTGCAAATATGTATTAATACCAGTTGAGGGGGATATAACAATACAATCTGTCCGGCATTCACCCAAGGATGGGAGGGAAACCCCACCAAAAATCTCCCGTGGATAGTACACATCTTAACAGTAGCAATAGGCCCAATTCGTACAATAAGTCAAACAAGTCTGATAAACAATATACAAACACCTCCAGCAAACACAGATACAGTCGGTTTTTACATATTTAATTGTACTACACGGAACTATTTTCTTATTCTAAGGATTACAAGTGATTAAAACTATGCCTTATACATACATATACAAATAAAAATGTAAAGTTCATAATCTTCTAAGCTTATTTTTAAAATTTTTAACATTCACCGGCATTGGATTGAGTAGTTCTCCAGGTATTGCATTCCATTCCATTATACCTCTATTGATAAAAGAATATTTCACCACATCGGTTTTCTGTTCACGCTCCTTTATTTTTAGTCTGTGATCGCAACACCCTCTATAATTTTGAGAATGGAACCTCCCTCGTAATTCGTCCCATCTATCTTTGGAATTCCACGAGTTAAATTAAATTATTTATCCCTGTAAGAAAAGTTGCCTCTCCGAATGTTTCTATTTTTCCTTCACCATGATGATAAAGTCTTTAATGTTGTGGATATGAAGGTAAGTCATCAAATTACTTTTTAATTTCACTGATGCTATCTGGGCCAAACAAAAATCACTTGCCGAAGATTACACTTTTATACTAAGGGCTACATCTTGATTAAAGACTCCCTATTACTCATGTTCACTAAAGTTCATTCATGGAATGGAGTAATGATTAGCCATAAGCTTATCTCAATTGAAATGAAAGGAGTAAGAAATGTATGAAGAAAACAGTTTTATCAGAAGAAGCTTTTAAACGTATACTGAATTGGGTATATATAGAAATACTTTCAGTTCTAAATATTGATGAATTCATTCAACTATTAAAGAATTCAGATGGAATTTTGTGTACGCAACTTATTATTTTTACGTATAAATTATGACGCCATTCTTCAATTTGCATACAATAGTCCTAGCAGGAAACATTAAGCATACTCAGTGATACAAAGTATGAAAGTTATGCAATCGAGTAACACTCATACTGCGAATATTGTGCGTTATTATTATCATTCAAAAAACGGTAAGGTAGATAAGTGGGGTTTTTACACTAACTTTTTTAAGGTAGAAATTTCGAGGGTCGCCATCCTAATCCGGACCCTTACCTCCGCTAGAAGCTCGTCAGCGCCCGGCCGTCACAGCATGGGGGACCATAAAAAAACTGACCGCGTGGAATTCGATTTAAAAAGTTATAAACAATTCAAATGAGCAACAATTTATTATCTTCGTCGTCTCAGTCGTCCTAAGAGATATGCAAGCGTCTTTTGATCGACGTTCTGCGATGAAAATTAAGATTTTTCTTGATTTTGCAAGAAATTACCCGTTTACACACGGGTTTACACAGGGGGTCAGATCAGGCGTGTGTTTTAAATATCTCAATGGGGGTTGGGTTGGGGGAAGAATTTCTAGATATCTAGAATTTTTATAGAAATTATTATATATTAATATATTAACCCTACCCCAACCCAAAGGCAACGTTGCCGTCTGTAAACGGGTAATTTCATGAAAATCACGAAAAATCTTAATTTTCATCGTAGAACGTCGACCAAAAGAAGCTTCCCGTTTAAATTGCTTTAGCTTCCAGTATATTGTCTTCAATAATGTCCCTTTAATAAGATCCTCAAGTGAAGAATTATGAAACAAGGCGAAGTTTCCTTTCGATTTCGCTTCCGCACACCTGCAAGAGATGATCCTTAAGATGCGCCATCCCGATTTTTCGACGGGGTTGTGTAATAGCTCGCGACAGACGAAAATCCTTGCAACTGGAACTCGGAGCGACAGCTGAGGGGTCGACCAGATGTGGCTCTTCCTTCGCAATCAGTGTCACCATCGGAACTCCGTTGTCTCCCCGTCGAATTACGCCTTTAATAGGGTCAATTCCTTTGACTTTGCGTCTGATGTAGTTACCTGAAAGTTGCGATGATTGTTTACACGGGGTCCTGTACGAGATTTCCCCTTTGACCAAGTTGCTTCATGTATATTACGGCTCTAAAGCTTTATCTCATACGGGTGAGCTTGATTGGGTCTGTAAAGTATTCCGCCCGGAGGCCGGTTTGAACTTCAACCCTTCCAACATTAGCAAACAAAAGCTTTGGAGAGGTCCGAATAGGCTAGGTGAGGTGGTTTGACCTTGCCTTCTTATTGAGCCAGAATGCAACAAGTCCACGCAAGTGCTTCTCGGTAGCTTTATGAGTAACGCTTTTCATATCATTCAACAAAGTGCTCTAAATGAAAGCCTCTTAGTTAATTATGTTAATTCAGCATTGCTCATAATTCATGATGTTCTACAGTGTTCTATTCATAATTCATGATGTTCTACGGTTCTATTCATGACTTTCAAATTACCACAACCATGGAAAAGGATGCGAAAATAATATAGAGTTAAAGCTTTCTCCATTCTTTACCGGAAAAATCTTGATTAGGTATTCCAGAAAATATACTCATTAGAAAAACTCGATTTTAAGAGGTTCAACATTATAACCCATAGCTACTACCTCAGGACACGTGATACTTCATTCATGTTTAGATAGAATCAAATAAATTCCCATGATGATCATGAAGATGAGTACGAGTATATCCTCTTAACTATGGAGATTTGGCTATCGCCAAATACTTTATTTAAATATCGTCCTAAAAGTTATGGACTGCTTCATAAGAAATTCATGTATTTGTCTTTAACAACCTTTTTCAAACATGCATGTATAGCACTCCTTGTAAATTTTACAATTGTACTACATTCAGCTAACAAAAATGAAGACTGCAATTTTTATTCATCCTAAAAAAGCACTGGGCAGTCACAAAACCGAAGTGCCCACTTTTCTCTGTTTTCTCTCAGCTCAACGTTGAAAGTAATTATTTGGAACTGTAATAATAGTGAAATTAGTGGGCAATTAATAGGAAAATTACCCTTGGTAGCATATGGCAAAATAAATAATACTGCCTTTTTTATTATTTTTGGTTGAACATTTGAATAGACTCTCGCCACTATTTTATCGATGTAATATTTGGTTGGATTGAAATTTCATTTAAACATTTAGAATCGTAAGGATATGAGATTTGTCTCCCCGCATAGCTAATTACTCTAATAAATTAGGATTAGAGACACAAAAATATACGATAATCAATTCAATGTTTCAAACATGTTGTGCTCGTTCAGTCCTCAACGAAAGACGATGCATCCACGATGCATAAAAAATGGTTGTGCTAACCTAACCTTTTGAGCACACATTTATATAATAAAGTTGATTTCAAAGGAAAAAAATTCTTAAACTTTAATTTGAAATAATAGAAATGCGTGATAAAGTAATCGGACTCAGGACTTAGTCATTGACTAAACAAATCCTTTTTGACTCGATAGAAGTAAAGATAGGGGGAATATGAGTAATTTTACTTGGGAGATGTCTTAAAGCGACGACATATAAGTTAATAACGACATTAACGAGAAAAAGAATAAATGAACTGCTTCTAAATAAAAGTCTAGAACTATTTCATTAACAAAAAATCATAAATACTGATAGCAACAACAAATTTATTTATCAAATACAATTTAATGTCAACTAATTGCTTAATAGCATCATTCTGAGTACCATCAATCACCAGAAAACATCATGACCTCTGGTTTGACCTTGCAGCCGTCAAGAAATGAAAAACTCTCGGAGACGTTCCAAGCTTAATAACCTGGGCTTACCCTAACGGGACACGAATGAATCGAAGCCAAGAAAACCATTACTTTTTCCCGTCGACATTGCGAGATGATCCTCGTGCCGCGACGAGAATTTTCGTGAAGGTTATCCGCTTCCGTAAGAGTCTGCGACAGCCAAGTCTCCTCGGGAAAGCCTCTCGAGGATGACAGTTTGGATGCTGAGCAGATGTGCCTCTTCTAACAGTACCATTGTCACCACTGCAATGTCGTTGTCTCTGCCTCACAGTGAGGTTTTCTCGGGGGTTAAGATGTTTGATTTCGATGCACTAGTTGTATGGAAATGCTGACGACTGTATGTAGCAAAGCAGAGCAATTGCTTTACCGGGGAGTTTTCCGGGAGCATAATCGTGAGTTACAGGTTTTTATATGTGAAAATCTCCCGCACGTTTCACGAGTCGCAATGCATCGATGAAAATGCACTCCCTTAATTGCTGTCCAAGAAGTATTGCGAATGAATTTTCCTTTCCATTTGTTTTGTTATCAAATCCAAGGGATCTCTCATTTAGTGTTCATGGTAACATATATTTCATTGCTATTGTAGGTGATTCCTCCTCTTTAATCATTTACAAGCGTCTGTTAATCATGTTTTCGGAGGATTACGAGCAGTACATTGAACTGTCAAATGTTTCAAAAATAGTAAACCATGCATTGATACCTTCTTTAAGATTTTTTTCTCAAATTTTCACTATGAGCATTATTGATTATTTGATTGAAAGATACCGTAAAAGTTGTAAAACAGTTATGATGCTTAATGAAGTACAATTATGCTGAATACAAGTATTTAACTGAAACATTTGAAGTACTTTTCCCCGAGAACACTTAAAAAGAAAGACGCAGAGTATTCTTTAGGTATAGAAGAAACTTAACAGTCAAATAATGATATTCAACAAGAAATTCCATCGAGTATCCATGGAGACTAAATCTGATGACTTTAAGCTCCACTCTGTGGAAGGCCACTATATAAAAGAAACAGCAGACTTGGTAATTTGCACCGAATAATTATTTTTCAAGCCTTCTATTTTTATAGTAAACTATTCGTCTTTAAAAAATAAATAGTCTGTGGAAATTGCAAACTGCGTTGCTTCTTTCTTTTCCATGGAGAATGTTCATTATAAGCTGCATGCTATATGTCCA
Organism: Sympetrum striolatum; assembly: GCA_947579665.1. Lineage (NCBI taxonomy): Eukaryota > Metazoa > Arthropoda > Insecta > Odonata > Libellulidae > Sympetrum > Sympetrum striolatum. The sequence continues at coordinate 38,010,934 of OX388350.1, read as the reverse complement.
TCCCATTTCTGTTCACTGCATCTCAATTGTATTGTATTAAAATTTCTTATTTCTAACCGTTACTACAAATTGCATCAATTAATTTAAAGATCCTGTAATAAAACCTCAATTATCTCCCTAATGGTTCTAGACTATATGGTTAAGTTACGTTAAACATTTACATTATGTATAAAAAAGTTCGATTTCCTAATCATAATTCACATTTTAAGGACGTTATAGGAGAAATGTGATTTAATTTATTTGAGGAATAATCATCATCGAGACAGCAAACCCTACAAATGGAATGAAATTTCACATACCATCCGCTAGTTAGATATAGCACAGCGCACAAATGAATTTAATTGGCTCCAGTATCGATAGAATATGGAATACAGTGACAAAGGACCGAAAACTCTAATTTCTGAATTGGATTTACTAATGAGACTACGGATTTATAGTCAAATCGAGATAGGAAATAGCTGTTTCGCGTGTCAACATATTTGTTAATACCCTTTAGATTATGGTAGCGATGACTTCAATTACTCGTTACTCGTAGCTGATTCACGACGGATTTGCGAAAATTGTGACCTGGCAATGGAAAATAGTAGAATTCTGCGATAATCCTACCCTATTGCTATGCATTTGCTACCATTATTTCAACCTTAGCTAATTATAAGTACTACAATGAATCAACGGAAGCGAATAGATTTACTCTTCTGCGAAACTGGAACGCTCCAGGATGGTAAAGAGCTTTCACGCTTGATTCCCGTATTAGCTTTTACCGACACTGGGCTTCGTTTAAAGCTACGATTATTCGACTCAAGTGATAGTTAGAATACAGTGGACCACTGATGGCAAAGTGCAATGAATTGAGAAAAACCAACAATAAAAAAACGTAAGTAAACCCAACTCGCATTTCGTTCTCCAATATATCATCTTCAGGGACAAAGGTAGACTGGGTAAAGGTAGGAGTAAAGGGAGGGTAGAGATAGGTGCAGAGGTAGGGGCAGAAGTTGTGGTAGAGGTTGGGGTAGAGGTTGGGGTAGAGGTTGGGGTAGAGGAAGGGGTAGAGGAAGGAGTAGAGGTAGGGGTAGAAGTAGGGCGTAGAAGTAGGGGTAGAGGTAGGGGTAGAGGTAGGGGTAGAGGTAGTGGTAGAAGTAGGGGTAGAGGTGGGGGTAAAGGAAGGGTAGAGGAAAGGGTAGAGGAAAGGGTAGGTAAATGTAGGGATAAAGTAGGGATATATATAGGGGTTTAAGTAGGGGTAAAGATAGGGTTAGAGATTGGGGTAGAGGTAGGGGTAGAGTTATGGGTAAACGTAAGAGTAGAGTTATGGGTAAAGGTAGGGGTAGGGGTAATGATAGGGGAAAAGTCAACCTTTCTCCCTCAAGATGTTTTCTTGGAAAACCAAATGCGCATCACCTTTCCTCTCGTTCTTTGATGGTTTGTTTATTTATCTCATTTCATTTCTAATAAAAGTAGATAACCAGCGATGAAACAATAAAGCCCTTTTAAGATTTCATCACCGAATGCTTTCGGGACCATTCTAGGGCCTAGTTTGCAGCCTAGTCCAGGAAAATTTCATCTCCACATCGCCCTGAGCAGATTCACTCACATAAAAAGCCTCTTCCGAGAAATTCCAGTACGTTTTTACTTTCGGCCGAATCGGCGTGTTTACTCCGTGCTAATCACGGAAATAACACAGCCTCGCGAAATTACGCGCGTGGAAAAACTTCAGAGAGGCCGGGCTTTAATTGAATTGGGGAATTTGAAAAGGCGGAGATGTATTCGGAGAGAGGTTTGGAGATTCGACGAAATTATTAAAAGGCCAAGTTTGAGGGAAAGGAAAAATCCCTTAGGGAAATGGGATGTGTGAAAGAGAAGGACCAGAAAAAAAGATGGGAATCCTTTATCCTTATCGGCGCTACCTTTTTGATCTCCCGTAATGAACTCCTGTTGGTTGTCTCTCATAAAGTAAGAAACTCATCAACCTAATCCTCTTGCAGGGAGCAGTTCGATCCCTTTTTTTGCTCTCATTACAGCGAATCTAAATTAATCCCCTCTTTCTTTGGATTCCTCAATCATTGTTCTTGCATCGATGGTCTCCAGGTTGATAACGTATTTAGCTTTAGATAATTAGCGCTGATTTATTTGTTTCGGAGATATTATTGATGCGGTCATTCTCCCTCAAATTGATGAAAGATGTAGAATGCAAAATTTAGGCTTTTACCCACATCTTATTAACGATATATGATCTTTCATTATTTGTGTGTGCACATGAATATCCCCCCTCAATACTTGCATATTTGGTACTCAAATCTTGAGATTTATTATTTGATCTATATTTTTTCATTTTAAATATCTGGATTTAATGTAATCGTATATGTATTGTTATTATTTGTTTAGGTTAGGTTTGTATTTTAATAATTGTGTAAATGCGTACGGGTTTGCATATTAATATTTGCATAAGTTAAATGGAAGATGGTATTTAAAAGTCTCATATTCGCCAAATTCAGTCCTCTATCCATCTATTTCAGAATTTAATTTGCCGTATGAAACCCTTAGATATCCGTTAAATTCTGACAGCAAATAAATGTCAAATGCCAATGTAGCCTTCCCTGCAAACATATTTCCGCTGTTGTCGGGATCTTATCAAATGCCCCTGAATTTGATGACGAAATTACGAAAAAAGATCTTATCCCTGCGATACTCAATATTTAATCATTCTGAAAAAAATGGTGGAAATGATGAAATTCCTGGAAATTTTCCTGAAAGTAATATCACGGGCTAATATAACCCCATCCAGTGTAAATCTCTTTTGTTCGAAAGCTTCACAACAATGAACGCATGATTATAACTCAAATATCACCTGAAGAGAGATTTTCTGGAACTTAATGGAACTTATATATCCTTTGATGTAAGCTAATCAGTGAATTTCATGTTAAATTAATAATGTGAAGCCTGCTTTTGTGCTGATAGGAATTATTCGTATATTAGTATGTTATGAAACAATTTATATTTATAAACGGTTTCTTCACTATCAACATAATTCAAGATATAATAATTCAATACCAATGCTGATAAATTGATATCATAGGAACATAAATTATTCATACTAACAATATTAATATAAATTATAATTAGGAAAATAATTGAAGTAATACGATTTTTTGTTTTCTTTGCTGGTCTAAATATGTGAAATAAATTAAAACTGTTCAAATTATAATTTGTACATACATATAGTAAAAAGTATTGATATTACTTGTTTTATCGACATGGCTCTCTGGCAGTTTTGGCTTGAGAAAAAAATATTGGTAGAGATTCTTAATGCTGTCTTAATTCAATACGGTTCTCCTTTATAGTTTAAAAACCTTTAGATCTGATACTGGTTTAGACATGTTTATTAATTGTCGTCCTTAAAAACTTAACTGTTTGGGTGACATAAGAAATTAAGGATTAGTAGAAGGATTAAATTAAAAATGATGCAACTACGCCTAGGAAATACGTAGTTGTATTGTTTCTGTTATTCCTAAATTATTCACCGAAAAATAAAACAGCATAGTTTTAATAAAATGGTAATTATTAAAGAAATAATTAAGAATAGAATACAGGTTGATTTTCCTTGCTTTCTGAAAATTTTGTACTGCTAACTATCCTCCTAAAAATGTGCATCGCATGAAATATCTTTTAGCATCATAGCCACTACTGCGAGTCGTGTGCTTTGAGTAAAGTAGATTTGAAAATGCCAGAAGGTGGGCGATATTCATACCTCGAGGATAGAACTTTGGGAAAGCCTTTCTAAAAGCTACATTAAAACAAACATTAGAGGGAATGGAGTGATGAATAATTAACGAGTTTCTTCTAATTTTCTGTTTTTCTTTGCAGGTGAGCTTGCCTTTTACCGCTTAACATCTCTTCAAACAGTCGTAATTAAACATTTGGTGAGTAAAAGCTTCCCAAAACTTCCTGAACTTGTAAACTATCTTGAGCACGAACGTTTAAATTGCAACAAGAAGTACTTTGGGTTTTTGTGGCAAAGGTTTACTTTAAATTACAGCCCATGAAGTTTCTGAACTTATTATCCTCTAAGTAAAAGCTGCTGTTGAATAATGTGATACAAATTCGGCAGTTATCAATACAGGAGATTTGCATGGACTTATTTCCTTCAAGAATGCTAACTCAGTCATCCTTTGGAAGGTTTTCATCTACTTATGTTCCGCACCACATGGACAGCTTAACAAATACCATAATTAGAAATAGCAAACTAAGTCCTAATGAATTAATAAGAGAAAAGTGGATGGAACTGCAAAGCTTCGCAGTATATATCTCGAACTTATAGGATGATGATGGGTATTAGATATTCGTATCTGACCATAATGATAATTTTATTGTTATTCAATTACTTTCTGGGTTGAAGTTATCCCCAATATTAAATGAATCTCTCTGTGTATTTTGGTAGAAAGTCAAAGCGTAATGATCAATCAAGAATTAATTAAAAATAGCATAAAACCTTTCCATCATATAGTACTTGAATAACAGAAGGAACTCTTTGTTATTTCCGCAAGATATACGTAATTAAGACGACTGGTCTCGGAAAAAATCTATCCTTAGGTGAATACATAGAAAATGCAAGCACATATATAAACTTGTAAATTTTGGAATGAAGAATGAGGATAAGGGAAGAGTACAAAAAGATTATTTCATTGTTCAAGTCAGGAGACATTATTTCCATAGCTTCCTACGCATCTAGCTTCACCCCCATATGTTGCAAGCACAGAATTTTAAAAATGGGCTATGATTAATATTTTACCACGAAGTACGGCCGAAAATGATCGATTATATTAATTAATCAATTGATGAGAAGAATGAAATAACCTAAAATCTGAAAAGGTGCACTATAAAATGCAAATAAGACATCCAATACCAACGCAATGGGGCGTAACCCAGAATGATTTGAAGACAAAGTAATAGCGGCGATAACCAGCTGTTCATATCCAGAAAATATAGCCTTTGAAGTGGTTTGTATGGGGCATAAGTTACGCCAGCTTTTCGGCATAGCTCAACTGATATCTCAACCTCAATCCCGCGGCGCATTCTCGGGGGTCATTCACGAGAAAGTAAACCCTAGGGTTTTATATCCTTAATGGATGGAATCGCTACCCTTCAACTTTCCCTTAATATGGCGGGTATTCTGAAACCGAAACTCGCAAATAGGATGGATTTGTCAGCTCGTTATCCGCGGGAATGACTCAAGATAAATCCCGGCGCCTTTGAAGTCTTCGAGGAATCCGTCTTCGGATACCGCAGAATATACGGACGGAGGGGGGCGATCCCGCGGGTTTTTCCGTGTGGAATAACGGCGAGGTAAATACGTCGCGAAGTTTATGGGCGTTAAAATAAAATAGGATATCGTCATATCGCGCTTCATATTTTTTATTTTAGAAAGGGATGAACTCCGTTTCCATAAGAGGGGGAATTTTTTACGACTTGGGAGATGTGCGAAATCGAGGGAGGGATGGAGGGGTGAAAGGAGTTTGGAGACCGTAAAACACTCCGGAGAAAAAAAATCGGTACGATCGTGAAAGATGGCCGTTTACCCAACTTTTTCTCTGGCCCTTACCCGGGAAATGGAGTGGGTTAAAGTTTCCCCGAGTGCCGGTGCGTAAATGTGGGTTCCCAGGGGGCGTGAACCATGATTCGTGCTTTCGTGCTCTTCCTTTCCACTTCACGGAAGAGGGTGATCGTGGATGTCTTTACACACAAATATCTCAAAAGAAAAATGTCTCAGGTAAGTCGTGGTCATGAACGAATTAATTACAGAAACCTATGCTTTTGTGTATTCGATTGTTTCATAGCATCGTTTCACCCCCCTTTACTTCGTCTTTTTTCCTACAGTGGAAATATTTTTCTGTGATCAAAATTAACGCGTTTTTTTTGCTGCTCCACACAACCATTCATTGATTCTGTATTTCTTCTTTATTTCCACATTCTCTGTTCAAAAATTCTGAAAATATTATAGGTTATATCATAACTTTTATGTGGATTTATATTAGACAAGGGACAAATAAAAGATAGTACATACTTCTATGCCTCAATTTCGTTCAATAAAGATCTTTGTACGACGTACATTTAAAATTGCAACAAGAAGTACTTTCGGTTTTTTGTGGCGAAGATTTATTTAATTTGTGCGAAAATTTACCTTAAATCTTGCCACATTGCCTATCAAGTTTCTTAATTTATTATCCTTATATATCATTACTTATAAATTTGTTTATTTATAATAATAACTTACAAGTCTGTTTTAAATAATATGAAACAATTTTGGCAGTTGAACTGAAGGAATTTCCTTCAAAAACGCCTACATAAACTGCACGTTGATATTATTTTATTTTCGTTTACTATTTCGTTACTACAGGCAGAAGAATATTTCATAAAAATATTTAATAACAAAAACATGCGTGTGCAAAGAAGATGGGTAGTCAAAGAATTAATTCTTTGCACTCAAAGATTGGGAGCTTCAAGACTGATTGAAACAGAACTGAAAAATAAGTACTGACGACTGAAAACTCCTTCGGATGGAATAAATTCAATTAAATCCAATAAACATGAAAATAACCTTTCGTTAGATTCATGTGTTTTAATATTCCCTGTGCAATCCCATTTCGTTCGTGTCATGGTACCCTTCCGCATCCGAAATTTCCTCTAACATCTCAATTACTTTATCAGCAGCCCGATCCCTCTCAATATTTGGCCCACCCATTTCCTCTGCCGACGCCTAATAACTTTAATTAAAACCCTCTCTTCCCCAACCAGCTCAAGCACCTCCGAGTTTGTTTTCCTATCTACCCAATTTACTTTTTCCATTCTACGTCGCAAACAAACATCTTGAAAGCCTCTTGAAACCAGTGCTTCCCAAACTTTTTCATGCTACCGCCCCGTAGTTCACATACCACCTAAATTCCACATACTACGGACATCAATAAATTATATTTTCTATAAGACCAAATTCAAGGAAATAATAAAAAGCAAACTAAAAGCTACAATGTTTAAAACGTCCACCAAATCATTATATATGATGCTTAAAGACTGCATAGGGCCCAGTAACATTGAGTAAAATGGAAATATGATCAAATGGGAATGTAATACCTCAGCATCATCTGCTCCCTCGGATTACTTTACCGCCCCTAGGAGAGGACTAATGCTCGCTTTGCGAATCACTGCTCTAAAAGTTCGACTTCCTCTTTCTTAAGGTCCACGTTTCACGCCCATGTAACAAAGCACAGGATTCTGCAAGGATTTTACCAATATTTTCCTCATTCCTTTATCGAACCTTCTATTCATCAAATCCATACGCTTTATTAAATTCAGTCAACTAATGAAGGGATTATTACGCTTTTTTTATGAAAGTGTATTCTTTTATGAACCTCATATTTGCATCCTCCATCCCAAGAAAGAGCACTATCCACCTGCTCTAGCTTTTCTCAAATACTCTAATCGTTAAGTAAGCTTTCCCTTAGTTCCTTCCTGTTGCTATACATTGTATGGAGCTCAATAAACTATAGAGTGGTGGCAATTGGTGGCAATTCTGAAGACCATTTTACCCGAGAGAAGAGAACGACTGAAGAATCAAACATATTTGATCCCTTCAGGAGAGGGTCATGGGTACATGGGTACATGGAATATTATATGGGTCAATAACGTCAGATATATAACCGTTCACTCGGGTATGCTCTGCCTAGCGTTTTGGAGACACAACGTATTCCTTATGGGTAAATCTTACGAGAGAATGGCTGTTTTGTCTTTTGCATAAAAATGTAAATTTGGCAAATAGATTATTATAGCATTCAGCATCCAGTAGAAAAAAATAGCAAATTGTTATTTAAACAATATTTTGTGGTCATAGATTTTCATTATGATCATTTCAAGATCACAATGGAAAGAAAAATAAGAAAGTGAGATTTTCAATTGGGAATGAATTGGTATTTTCTTTGTAGCAATGTTTTTGGCACTATCTGTCACGCTTCACATTGGCATTCACACGCCAGGCAATCCTTTGTAGTAATTTAGTATTTCCCCCTCCACCGCTGCCACCTGGCCTGATGGCTTAATCGCAGCGTAATTTGAAAAAAATGAATAAATATCAAATTTTCCTCTAAGAAAGCCTAATAATAATGGATATAATGAAAATGAGAACTACTCCATTAGGCGAAATTTGACAGATCACTTTCACAATTAATTTTTTCAAGTCAACCTTGGACCCTGGAGCTGCAAACATAGGACACTAACCAATACGCCACCGAGGCTGGTGATCAGATATTCTATTTAGTCACTATTACCCTTACCAAGGTAATTCAATCTTTGTAAGGGGAATATTTTTGAAATTAAGGATCACGACTAAATATCCACGAATAAATGTAAAATTTGTATATATATCCACATTTAAGATAGAAGAATTTTGATGATTTTATTATTATATTCATAATTTTCATTATATATATGGTCTATAAAGTATAGTATACTACTGCTGGCATTGTATAAATGATTATTTTTCATAGCTAAATTGAAATTGTAGGACATCAAACATGTTTCAGATAATTAGGTGAATAGGGTACGGAGGATGTTCTCTCAACATTTCATTATGCAATAAAAAGCGTTTTAATTTTTAAAAATTGTTATGTGCTAGTTAATTTGCAATTCCCATTTTTAATTTACATCTCACACCATATAGTCATGCTCTTTCCAAATAAATTCAATCGTGATTAAATTTATATCCTTTCCAATATATCCATCTATGATATCTGGTAAATTTCTCTACTAAGCCATTTCGACTCTCAGCTAGCAAGATATTTTCCTGCGGTAATGGTTCTTATTTTGAATCATGTCATAAAAATATTCCTTTTAACCTTTTAAAAGTTCACGCGAAAAACGAAAGCGATGAGCTAAAAGAATGAAAAATCTGAATCAATCCAAATTTATCGGCATCAGTAATCCATTCGTACTGCGCAGCATTTTTTTTCGGTCCCAATTCGTTTAAAAAGACCTTAAAATAAATCTGGGTTCGTAAAGGAGTCAGGACGGCATGGGGATCAATTCAAGTCGTCCATCTCCTCTCGGAGGTACCGATCGATTTCGAGCACAAGAGGTTTTGGATGAAAACACGACGATATCCGAAACTGCCGGAGTCATAGAAGGAAAGATAATCCATAAAGCGAATCTACATCGCACGTGAGCCCTCATCCCGTATATCGCTAGAGGGCTACGTTTCGGGAATCCGTATTTTCAGAAAACAATTTCAGCGCTGAACCTTTAGGAGGATGTTAGGAAAAAATCATTCTCGCTGCTGTTTACTGCATAATGGGAAGTGGATTCTGTTTCAGAATATTTCCAAACAAAATGAAATCTGGAGCAAAACTTTGTATTTCTTTTTTTTTTTAACGATTCAGCCTACGGTATTACGATCTGTAACAATTCCGTAATAATGTAAATAAATAAATGGAAGAAGGTGAAAAAGATTTACTTAGTTTTCTGAGCGTTTTAAAATAGGATATAAGTGGAAAAATAGACGAATTCGATTTAAATGGGTGATTTTAAAGACATGAATCTTTAATTTGAAAATGAATCTACTCCCCACAATTCATGGTAACCGATTTTTAGCTGCGAATTCCCGCTGTCATTTCATAAATGTTTCAACGATTTTGTGTTAATGCAATTAAGTTATTCGTCTTTAGTAAAATAATGTGAAAGCATATTACAGAACTCCTACACTAGAAATGATGTTGAAGGGACCAATGTCGGTCAGTTGCCAGCCAAGCATATCCCCTCTGTTGAAATCCCCCATCCATCCGAAGGTCCGAGATGTCCATAACATTGCCCATCCTCTTTTCGTCGGCCTTCTCTAAATCCTTACCAGTGACTTCATCTCCACCGCTTCCCTTCTGGACTGACATCATCTCCGCCGCTTCCCTTTTGGACCCTAAACATCACGTAGCACTTGGAGATATTCCCATCTCCGCCGCTTCCCTTTTGGACCCTAAACATCACGTAGCACTTGGAGATGTTCCCTTACTTGACTATTTTTCGGTCATCCTCACTGCCTAATCTCTGCTGCCCCCTCTATCCCCTCTCTATCCTCATGCTGACCAAGCCTTCCTAGATTCGTATAAAAAGAGTTCCTCCGTGGTCCACAGCACCCTTTTTCCTGGGGACGGGGACGCAGCCGAGAGGTGAGTGTTCTCAACCCAAACCTAACCACGGAAGAGCGCAGCCGAAAGGCGAGTGCCCCCAACCTATCCCTAATCCTCGGTGGGCGCGCTGCTCCTGTGCCGCCGATTCTATCTAATTCTTCCCTTCGTCCTCGTAAGTGTTGGGCGAGAGCAGTCGTCTTGCACCCCGTAATACCCCCGCAAACTTGGCTGGACGCGACCGACAAAGATTGTATTAATAATGCCGTGTTGTGAATAAACATCTTTTATACAGAACTGAGACTTCTTGTGCCAACCTGTTCCCTTATCCGTAGTCGCATCACGACAATGAAGGCGGGATACATTTTCTCTAACGTGCAGACTTAGGTTTTTCTTTTTTTTTGCTAAGAACATAGTATACCCTGTGCTATTTCATTTCGTCGTTTTAAACCATTAAAGACGATAAATCAGAAGTAAGAAGAAAGAAACTCAGTCCCAATCTCTCCATTACACAGAAACCATTCACATTTTTATCATTATGTCATTATGAATATCTGTGCTTGATGCTGTAGTAACTGGGTTGTAAACCTTCAGCATAAATTCTTTACTCTAAAATTTTAATTGCTTGAGCATGCTTTTCGATTTAAATTGGATCCTTTGTGTAAAAAGTTGCTTTATGAGTTGTAATAATCATTATCATAATATCTTCATAATAAAAAATCATAATAAATATCTTCTTACTTGTAACTGGGTGTTGTTAAATCTTTTAAGAAAACGTTTTTAGGAATAAGTCAAAAGAAAAGTCAAACATCGAGAAATAATTTAAGGTTTTCCAAAAATCTATGTCAACTCTTGGGAAAAAGCTAAATCTCTGCAGTTATACATACGTATACCTAAGGATGAAATAAGATTTTCGTGAATTGGTTTAGGCTTTCGCGGTCCTTTGCATGCGAATAGCATTTGGGTTGAAACCTCGTCAATTTTAATATCAATAATAACGTTTATTTCCAGTCGGAAACTTCGTCAGACTTCAACTCAAAAGATTTTTCCTATTCGACACAAAATCTTATAGACAAAGACGAAAGTGGGTCAAAATAAAAAAAATACAATCTAAATCGCTGGAAACAATACACCACTTTTAAATGCATATTCTCCCTTTTTCCTAGCTCTTACATTCCTCGGAAGGAACGTGATTCAATAGCAAACTTTGCTACATAGCTTCTTCTAGCACATCGCACCCATAAGGCTCACAATTCTCCCTCAGTGCAAGCGAAACCGTCAAAAGACAAACCTTTCCCTTCCTATATAATAGTCCGAGAGAGCATTCTTTGTGAACTCGCTACCTACATCCACGTGTGCCTCGGAGACGAACTATCCGGCAATGAAGTACACATTTGATGCCGCCTCTTCAATTTCCTCCGCTCCCTCGCATATTCTTATCTCGAAGGCTCCGTAAGTGGCCCTCTATCTCCGGAATAACATCTGCCCCGTCGCAGGACAAAAGGGTAACATTTACGCGCGTCTCCGTCTTCCCCCGACGCGTCCTTGGCCTCGGAGGTGACCCTGTCACTTGAGGAAAAATGGAACCGTCCCCCTTTGCCGCTCCTTCTCTCCCCTCCTTGCTGCTCCCTATCCCCCTCGCTGCTGCCTCTTTCCCCTCCTTGCTGCTCCCTCTCTCCTAGTGATGGCAATTGTGATTCTTTTTAGTGAGTCGTCTCAAAGCTCAAAACTCACTGAAAAGAGTCGTTCTCGAAAACGACTCTCCGGGATTCGGTATTTGCGGGTCCTAGTGATGGCAGATGTGACTCTTTTTAGTGAAGCGCCTCACTGAATACTAAAAAGAGTCGATCTCGAAAATGACTCCCCAGGAGTCGTTTTCGGAGGAGGAAATTAGGGGGGAAGTAAGATCCTACAAATATTATAGGGTGGGCTATTTAAAAGTTTCTATTTAATATTTTTATTAATAATTTAATTAATATATAAATTTATATGTAATTTAATAATTTAAAAATAAATTTAGTGAAAAATTCATAATATACATAATAAAATATCATAAATGAAATATAACCAATATTATATTTAATAATTTTCTTCAACAACGTAATTTTAAAAGAAACCGGCTAATAGCCCTCCCTGTATATCATTCTTTTGAAGGATAGTTCATTAAACACAGAGATCAATTGATGAAGTATTTGGATGTATTACAAAATATTTAAACTCAAAAATATGAAATCACAAAAATTAAAATACGTGTATTATTCAGGCATTTGCAAATTTTCAGAATATTCCCACCACTTTTGATAGGTATTCCTTACATATTTTTCCTTGTTATGGATTATTTACAAAGTACGAATAAACATAGAACATAAATAATAAAGGAGGGAAAGTAAAAGAAGAGTCGTGTTCGCTGAGTGAGCTGTGAGCGGAGAAAGACTTTTGAAGGAAAATGAGTATAATGTGCCTCGAGGTTCAGGTGGAGAGGGAGTTATTTCATGGGCGAGACTTACTGAATACGACTCTCTCCCCTCACACCTCACTTTACCGAGTCACTGACCGCTCACACATTGCCCATCACTAGTTGTGAGCCTAGAGAGTCGCGACAGGAGGGAGTCGTTTAAGGAGGAGTCGAAAGTGAATACGACTCCGTCCCCTCACAGCTGTGTTTATCGAGTCGCTCATTTGAACTGACTCGCTCTCCCTTGCCGCTCCCTCCCTTGCCACTCCCTCCCTTGCCGCTCCCTCCCTTGCCGCTCCCTCTCTTGCCACTACTTTTGAAGCCGCTCCTTCTCGTCCGAGACGAAAACAAGGCGAGTACGTCACCGGTCTGATGTTTACCAAAGAAAATGCCCATTCTTCCGCTCCCTTTCTCGCGATGTGGGGGTTGATGTTTGATGGCCTCATCCTGAATGGGTCGCCTTAAGACGGCGGAATGGATTTCTAAGAAATGGTCGGCCTATTTTAATTTCCAGGACGACTGTCCCGAGAAGAAGCGATACTGGAGATGAATGAGGTCATTTATCTTCCGGGCGGTCAAAAGGTTTTATTTCTTTCCTCGTTGCCGCTAGTTCTATTTCTTAAAGTTCTATTTTTCCGAAATCTACCCGGTTTTCACTATTCTTTATTTTATTAATTTATCTATAGTATAGAGAGTCACTCATTGCAAAGCGTAATGCATTTAGAAAACTATATAAACTAAAACCATCAAAAATACGCACTGGGTCACATATTTTATGGTTTTTCGTTTTTTAATTTCATTATTAATTTATCTATTTATAATATTATTTTTAGTATATGAAATGCCATAGGGCCAACTTTTGTTAACTTGTCAGGATAGATTCTTACTTCCTAATTTGATCTACTAAAGGAGCCTTTTATTTAAAATATTTACTCGCAACAGAACGTGCAATGTAATGTAAACATGTAGGTCCTTCTGAGTCAACATTTACTCATCAGGAGGTGCTACGTTGTGAATTTTGTGACCGAATAAAAGAAAAAAGGAAAATAAAAAGATATACTATATCATCGACGTCTAAAATTATTTAAATCGGCTCATCATCACAATTAAGTTAGCTAGACAGATGTTTATACAACAGAAAATTAGAGCATTAACAATACCACCGAAACAAAGAATATATAATACAAAGGAATTTAATAAATTTTCATTATTTCAGCAAACTTTAAAGGTTGACAAAAATGATGATTCATACATTCACTCCCTATACCTATTCTATTAATCTAGATTTAAAGAATTAGATATATACTGATAGTTAAAATTAGAATTTTTATTAACGCCTACTGGACATTATGTCGAAATTATATTAATTGATTTTCATCTTCACTTGGGACAATTTACGAGGATGAAGGTTAACATTATATCATACGAAAGAGTGTGAAAGCATATCCCTATCTACTGGAAGATAGATAGATAGTATACGTAACTTTAATATGAAGGATTCTATTTTCAAAGTACTAAACAAGGAACATATGCTCTCTGTACTTCATTTCACCGTAATATACTACTTTGTGAAGAAAGCGCCAATTCTTGAATCCATTGCAGCGAGATTTCATGGTAGGCTACAAGGAATAAAATTGATGGATAGGCAGCAATATACACATGTTTAGGAAGACGAAGGAGAAGGTTACAGGAAAGAATTCAAGGAATACATATTTTGGAGCCAACTCACAGACAACTCAAAGGCCTTACCCGTACAACATTTTCGAGAGCAAGGAGCTGTGAAAAATGCACATAGGATGACAAAGAATGTTCTGACGTAGGAGCTCGATGTATACGACGGAAAATTGCTCACGTTCTAGCGTGGAAGGAGTCGCGAAGAGTCAACAGATATGACAGCTGGGATATGATCTATGGGAAATGAATTATCGCGAGAATAGTGACGGACTTGCCTATTTCTTTCTACGTTCTTAGACTGTGGGAAGATGTCACTTAATCTTACTCATAATTCATTTCGTAATCCATTAGTCCTTCATCAAGAATATTAACAGCTTACTTGAGATGCATAAAGAGTATATTAATTGATTTTTTGTTTAAAATATTTCCAGCTTGAACGATGTATCATAAGAATTTTGAAGATTTGGCATAACAAATAATAATCTCGAAGATGAATGGTGTGTGATCAGAAATTACACCGAAAAACTCTTATCGGTTAATATATGAAAGAACGATATTCTAAAAGTTATCCATTTTGGAGTACTATTAAAAAATGCCCTAAAATAAAATCCAAACGGTACGAAAAACTCTGATTCTAAGGATTTGAAATATCAGTTATAATTAAATACTTGTGCAGTAAAGTATACCGCGTGTAATTTCAAACACAATCATTACTCTGTAAATATTGTTCGATATTCAGATAATTTTCTCTCTTTAGAGGTAATTATGTCTAGGAAAAGAGATATTTTTCTCTCAAAAATTCTCTAGATTGAAATTTTATGATTGATTTATCAATTGCATGCTATTTTTCTTTCTTCGTTGAGCCATGGCTAACCTGAGTTTTTCTTTGAAGAAAAGTAATTTTTGTTTCTTCATGTACTTTAGACTTCATTCAATGTTATCTGATCAGATAAAATTCTGTGTATCTTCTTTAGCTAAAGAAATTATATTCTTATATGTAATATATATATTTCGTTAAAGAAATTGTTTCGTCAATATCCTTTGGCTGAATATCGTGGAAAGCCAAGACAAAGCTATAAAATAAAAGCGAAAGTTGCTCGTATCTTCCTCCAGATTTTTAATAAAAGACCACTTTCGGTTAGAGGAAAAAGTTCTGTGACCGAAAGTGGCCGTTTATTAAAAGAGTGGTGTGATATACGAAGAGTTTTGTTTTTATTTCTAAACTTTATATATAAGAGAAAATATTATTGTTATTATCTCCTTTCCTACTTTCATTCCAACGTTTACTCTTTGTTGTTATCGTACAGCGTTAGAGGAAATGAGATTTTAAAAACAGTTCATGCTTACATGTACTGGTTTTGAATCGATTTAGATATATAACCACTACCCCTTTAAAGCAGGGTCATTTCACATCAACTAAACCACTATTTTGAGTTTTTTAGCCTCACCATCTCAAATTTTCACAAAATTTTCCCTCGTATAGCTAGTGTTAGTATCAATGACACTTCATTGTTCCTTGAGCTGTATAAAAGTTATAGCAATGAGATTAGAGCGAGGAAGAAGGCTAAGTTAACGATTAGGGTGCCTGGGAAAAACTAGAACAGGTTAATAAATTCGGACTTGATTAAAAGTCTGACGGGGCCAGGAATCGAACCTGAGATCTTATCTGGGAGGCTGCCTTGACAAACTAAGTCCAAACAAACCTAAACCAACGGCAGAAGAATGTAATATAAACCAGTGATGCTGCAATGAAGATTTTGAAATAAAAACGTCTTTCAAAGAGGAATTTAGAATCATTTCTAGAAAGAAATTCGTGTTATGGAACTTACCGATTGTAACCGTAGCCTAAGTTTCGTGTTTTGCAGATGAATGGTCATTTCTAATTGATATAGTTTTAGACGAGTGATTGTGATTCCCATTAAATTGGGAAATCTCCAACTTGAATGGGAAAGAGTAATTTATTATTGGATTAACTCAAGAAATAAAATTTTAGTGAAGCTATGAGAAGTGTCTAATTCAAAAATAAAATATCAAAAAAGAAATTTTAATAAATAACATTTCTATGAAAGGATAAAGAAACATAGCAGCCTCAACGTCTATGACACAAAGAAGTCATATTTTGAATTGCTCCATTTGTTACGTGAGTCTGCATTTTTGACATCATACATTCAAATTATTCTCTCTGGATCATCATTTTACAAAGCAACAATTATTCAAACCTACGAATTTAGGCGAGATTTGAAGATTTCTCTGTTGAATTATAGCATGAAAATTACCGCTAAATGCTTGATGTTGTTTGCAAACTGAATAATTAAATAATTCATCTCAGATGGGAGTTTCCACTCTGAATAAACCACTTAACCAACCCCCGCTACATTAATCTAATTTTTGTGATCGTAGCCCATCTATACATCCTGCTAGAATAATTCGCCGCAATAGTTGATCGTTATCGTGTTAGGAAGGGAAACACAGGCTTCACGAATATTAAAGTAATTGGGATACTCGGGGAAGTCAAGGGGCTGCCATCCAACTTTCCAGAGGCCCCGCGCTGTCCGACCCCCGCTGGGCCCCGGCCGAGGGCTAAAAGCCATTGATCACGCGAGAAGAAAAAACCGGGAGACGGCTAAGCACGGCCAAACTTTCAACGGAAGCTTTCTTCATTAGAAAATGATCGCAATAGAAATTGCGAGACGAAGGATAAAGAAATTCAAGGAGAGCGAAAGACGAATGTCAGACGAGGAAAGGGATTCGTGGGGAAGAGAGGATGGAATTGGAAGGGAAGAGGTCAATTTTTCCTCTTCTCAGGCAGGGATCTGAATGGCCTTCATTTTAATGACGCTCCCGACTAGAGATGAGGGGAAGAATGGTCCCTTCATGCTGCAGGGAGGCGGCCCGCTATTAATCCTTGGGAGAGCGTTTAGCATGGAGGCAGGATGAAAAATCGACGAATGGAGCTCTTGTGAGTTGCGTGAGAGAAGTTGGAAGGATACTCTGGAGTTTTCTGGTTATTGGACCAAGCTAGGAAAGATCCAAAGGAGTAGGCTGAAGTTTCAGCCATGATTCTCATCGCTATTAAGTACTGAAAATATCTTTTCATTCTAATGATGCCTGCATATTTGCATTTATGAGCATACATACCTTATTAAATGATTTTGGAAGTCTAACAACTGGACCAAGCTAGAGAAGTTCAATCAATCACTATTAAGTATTGAAAATGTCTCTTTAGATTGAAGGAATCTGTATTTATTCTAAGACGCCCGAAACATTTCATTTATAATAATAATAATAAAGAACTTTATTTAGGGAGAGATTGAGATTATAAAGTCTCTTCTTATATCCAAACCTTCGTCACATAAATTTTAAAGAAAGAGATAGCTTGAAAATAGTACACAGAAGAAGAGTACTTCGTGGATTTAAAATACATAATCTAAAGGATTAGGAAAAAATTTCAACTGCTGGAAAACTATCTCAAGAAGAGGGTGTGAAAAACCTGCGAAACCTACAGATAGGAAACTAAATTTAGTGAGGAAATCAGATTAAATAAGATGTAAAAGAGAAGAAGATAAACCAGTAATATCATACAAAAGAAAGTAAAAGAACAGATAGTTACACATTTATATGTAGGTAAAAATAGACTGATTAATAAACTAATAATTAGCAAATAATAATAAACGGTCTAAAAGTAAAAAAGACAGAAATTATTAAATTATAAAATACAAAAGATATTTAAGAGTATAAACGTAAATTTACATGCTTTTGAAAATTTTCATTTTTGTTGAAATATTTCAAAACTGCCAGGTTTGAACATTTTTATCAGAAAAGTTGAAAAATGAGAATGTTTGCGATAATATTTTTAAAAACTAGAGTTGCGCGGCCACGATGTTATAAGTTTCTACTTGAAGACTTTGCTGCCTTATTTTATTTTTTATAAGAGTACAAAAATGGTTGATTGGTAGGATTTGACACTCGGACGAATTTGTACTTTGTGCCTTGGTCCATACAAACACTTATATCTTAGAAAGTAATTTCACTTAGTCTCAAGCGTTTTGGATTTTTAAACACTTATTGACAATCATTATCATTAATGATCTAGAACTTACTACGAAACTTACTCGACAGTTAGCCAATATGGTATATTTTGGTAAGTTACACCATAAGTATATAAGTGGAGGCACTTTATGCCCTTTCCTTTACTATCAACTCCTTATAACCCTGGGCATGTCACCCGTTCTTATTCTCAACCAAGATCCGCAAGATTCGATGATTTATCCTCTCTGGATGCCGAACTCACGCCTCGCACTTAAATAACGCATTATCAGGGTCAGAATGAATTGCGAATCGGGCGCCGCCGGTTGTTGCGGAGATTCGGCGAACCATCGCTCCCGAATGCGGTGATAAAATCCTGGAGAGCGACGGAAATATATATCGCGTCTTTCTTTCGCACGACCTCCGTAATGGGAGCCATTTAATTATGGGCGATAAACGCCCAGGACGTTTTGGCGCACCTCTCTCGCGAGGATGGTGAATTGCTCGGGAGAATTTAAACCTTCTCTTTGATACCACGCTTATCGTCTTCTGCCCATATTTCTTCCCGAAAGCGCATATTTAACGTCCCTTCTCCGTTTGCATCACGATGGCTTTACATTCATTGGGTAGTCTGAATTCCCATCGCTCATGGACGCAATTTCTCGCTGGGTTGACATCCTCTCTGTTCATTGCCCTCATCTTTCTGGGTCCTTTACGACAGATTCAGTTTATTCAGATAAGGGCTTTCGTAATGCATGTTTTTCAGTTATTAATATTCTATAAATCATTAATTATTCTGGCCTAATATGAACTTAAGTTTTACTCAAAATCCTGAAAGAAATTAAGTATATCGTTTTTATTTTAATTTATTATTGTATAGTAGCAGCAAATTTGTTACTACTATCTGCATATTTATTAGCTTATCTCTGTTTAATAAAGCAAAGTGGCTGCTGATGGCTATGTTATATATAAAGAATGAATTCCAAAAACCATCAAGATACTTGAAAAGCGGCTATATGTATTTCGACTTCCACGAAGTCATCGTCAGGCTTAGTTCGGCAATGAAATGCGAGAATATCTCTGTTTGATTTCAAGGACCAATAAATTTATTATTATCGCTATCAATATAGTGATTTTACTATAATCTTCTATCGAGCGTATTCTTAAGAGATGGCCTTAAAAATCTCCTTAAGACTTCTCTTTCTGTTTGCTATACCTCTTACGGTAAAAGAGATTCCATTATAAAACTGTTTCCCTGGCAGAAATTATTAATAGAGTCATCATTAAAATCAGGATTATCTCCATCTTCTGTATTATTTCGTGTACGTGATTAGCAATGGTACTTCAATTAATTTTTTAAGCGATCTAATTATTCTGTAACTGGATAGCAAATAAATTAACGAATGCTTGATTTCTAATATACTTAAATAGGGAGTAAGAGTAATTTATAACCACGATTTAACATACGTGGAAAATTTGGTTTTTGAGAAATTTCCTCAGCTCCTAATACTGAAAAAAAATCCGTAATAAATATTCAAAAATTAAAGTAAAATAGATGATTACTTCACCCACCCTGTTATTCATTTATCTTTCGAGTCATTTTACAGTTCTTAACTTCTTAAACTTAACCGATTCAACGAGTAATTATTTATTATTTCACAGTTTTACTTTCATAGCATGTGATGAAAAAGGATTAAAACAACTTTTACCCGTTGTCACAGAATAATTTACTCTTTTACGACCTAATTTTAGGTTTCAACTCAAGGCGTCATCATCAGGTACATAAAAATAAGAAACTTATTTGTGAACTGCCACAAATATACAAAAGGGAAATAGAACAGGAGGTAGGAAGGATTGAGGAGAAGTAGGGGTAATGATTCTTGTCTATAATCGTTAAAGAATGCTTTAAAAGAGTTTGAATTCAATTTTATTCTTAAGAATCCATAGCGAACCCTTTGTCTGCGAAGTGGAGGAATTTTATTTTGTTCTTAGCTAATTTTGTCGATTTTAGCTATTTGATCTAATAAAAAACGAACCCATTTTTTAATTAACAGGCATCTACAATATTAATTTAGAAGATAATAAATTTTAATCGGATACACTTTAACAGTAGTGACGATAGTCCAATATATGTTAGTGGGGCTACACGAGTTTATAGGCTTAAGTAACCTGATCTGGAGATTCATATATTTTCGTAGGTTCCCAGTTTATTTCTTTCTCTCCATGGATCCAACCCATTTCGTTTGCTATCGGTGAACCACCGCAGTAGCCACGTACCTGTTTCTCAAGCTCCCTTTTATATTATATACTTTTATACTTGCTCCACGGGTCTGTTTATATCTCCCGGTCCAACTCCTTTCCTCGACCCTAATTCTCGAACCTAAGCCTCCGTAATAAACTTCTCCAAATAAACTGGACCAATATATTTTTCTCTCCTTCCTGTTAACTCGTGTTTCCCCCTCTCAATTTTCTCGGTGACAGGGCCAAAGTTCGTCTAGACGTAGCGCAAACAAGGGCGAAATTTCCCCTTCATATCCCGTTACAAGGGAGACCAGTCGTACGATGTTACGAGGGCTGTTTCCTCTCACATTTTTTGGTACTTTGGGAACGTAGATTAAACCAGCGTCGAAGGCACCGACTTTATGCAGGGCTTGCTCAAACACAGTGCACATTAATTTCCTTTCTATATTAAACGTGGGACTTTATCGGACGTTTTTTTTTCAGTCTGAAGTGTTTCCAAGTCGCTCAATCAAGCACAACTCTAAATTGAAAAATACTAAAATTAAAATTCTCAGAACTTTAGTTTTCTCCTTGTATGAAGCCCCGTCTTGAATAAGCACCTTCTTGAATGTCACGGCAAAATTTCCATTATAAAAAAACTCCGAAAAATAGTTCGTTTTATTTTCAGGAATGCTTTGAAATATTGAATTGAATTGAATTTTTGACGCAGTTTGCCATGCTGAAAAGTGTCGTGAATTTATCAAGGTTTAGTGAAAGGCGGTACTATTTCATTAAATTTCTTATTTCCAATTAGTTACCTTTACTACCCAAATTTTTACCCACTTATTTATCAATACACATTTACCCAAGTGTTTCTTGGCATAGATTAGAAAACATCAATGTTCTACCAATTGGTAGAATGAAGGTAATTTTTTTTTCTTGAAATCGATCAACAAATTTATAGACAGTACGTTCTCGGTTGATATCTCTCAATTTGACTTTTTTAAAGTACGTACGTTGTATAAGTTGTTCTTATTCCTCTTACATCATGAAGAGATTCCATGAAGTGGAGTAAAAAACAGTGGATTTTGTTAAACTAAATATTTTTGATGATTCAAATTAAGAACAAATTATACACGTTACCACAGTTTTCAATAAAAATAACCTAGGTTTCGACGCATAGTTCCATCATCAGATGTTTTTGTTAAATCCTGTGGTAACGTGTGTAAGTTAACAAAATAAATTTTGGCAGGCATTACTAAGTGGAATTCTCTATCAAAAGATTGTTACCCTTTTCCACATATATATTTGAGCGTGGCCGGTGAATCGGGCGCCTTGAGCGTGGCCGGTGGATTGGTCCAGGGGGAATTCGTACGCGGGGAATTCGTCCACGGGGAATTGATCTCCCGACAGATTGGTACGAGGGTAATTGATCTCAAGCGCTGATGTTATTCAGTCTTATGTTAATCTACACGCCATGGTTATTGGTTAATGTTATAAATAAATTAACCGGGGGGGTTGGGTTGGGTTGGGTGGGGTTGGGTTGGGTTGGGTTGATATTACAACATCAGCGTGGGGGATCAATTCTCCGCGTACCAATCTGTCGGGAGATCAATTCCCCGCGTACGAACTCCCCGCGTACGAATTCTCCGCGTACGAATTCCTCCCACAAATTCACCGGGTGCCATATTTGAGAACGACCGGCTTCGGTACAGACCAGCCATCATAAGGTAGAAAGTACTTGTGATTTTATTTTCACAATCCTTTACGAATTATAAGTTGTTTTTATTCATTTTTCAATTTTCAGCATACATGTATCAATATATGGAGTGACCCATTCCCTTGTGTATTTTCACTGATTTCGCAGGGGTGAATCTAACTTTTGAATGCCTATAGTTTCACGCTAACCCAAGTCTGTGATTACAAAAAC
This sequence comes from Sympetrum striolatum, assembly GCA_947579665.1. Classification (NCBI taxonomy): domain Eukaryota; kingdom Metazoa; phylum Arthropoda; class Insecta; order Odonata; family Libellulidae; genus Sympetrum; species Sympetrum striolatum. The sequence goes on along the minus strand of OX388350.1, from coordinate 37,988,472 downwards.
CCTCTCGCTCATAAGAACCGTTTTCGTTTTAGCTTTCATTCTTTTGAAAACTCAAGAAAGGGAGTGATTTCCATTCATCCAATATTTCCCGAAAACGAAAGAGGTTGCGAAGAGATTTCGAAGGGCGAAGGGCAGATTAGAATGACGACGAAATGAAATCCGCAGTTTCAGGCAACGACATCTGGAAATGCTGGTGTTTTGAAATGCGTCCAACTTGTTCATTCGTTGAGAAATAGAGGGATATAAAGATGTGACCGAGGGTCATGCGCTGAATCCTAATATCTCTTCGGGTTAATTAGACGCTGCCTAATAATGTAGCGTCCAATTTACGAAGAGAGGGGATGGAAGCCAGTTTTGAATTCGCTCTTACTATTATAATAAACTCAATAAATTCAGGCTTGAGTGGACGTTCATTTCCATGATAAAATTATTGTCATTTAAAAATTTAAATAAAAGCTATGAAATCAGTACGCTTTCACATGATAAAACAACTGAAAAAGATCTATTTCACCTGATGATGGCCAAACGAGCCGAAAGGGGTAATTTTTAAAAAGTTTTTTAGTGGTTTTATCTTGTGGAAGTGTACTGGTGTTTTAGTTTTATTTTACTTCGTGAAAATAAAGATAATTTTAGCATCGTTATTATATTTTGCCTCCTTATTAGGCCTTCTCTCATCTAACCTCGCATGTCATTTATACATGAGAATTTATTTAATTATTTTCAAATGACGCTGCGATTATGCCATCAGGCCTGGTGGCAGAACGTGTATAAAATAAATAAAAATGAAACATAAGCAAAGATTTGGTTGGTGAGAAAAAAAATCCGCGACTAAACGCCGATAGAGACAAATATAATTTTCTGTGAATAATACCTACATCGATTCCAACAATTCCTATTTTGAAAATGGAATACTTATCATAGTATAGGCACAGGATAGAAAAATATATAGTATTAAATTACCCAAATTTATCTTGTACATAGATGCGATAGTATGTCTACTTTGGTTTGAATGATGAAGTGACATTCATCAATAACAATGCGATTCATCTTGGTCTTTATTGAATTAAGTAATTGATCCACTTCCAAAGTATTCTTGAACAGTGAGGAAAGTTATAGAAAACTACTTCATGCCTAATCTTGCCAATTAATCCTCATTTCCTCAGCTTACCTTTTTTGTTGTTGATGACAGAGAGAATGGGGATAGTACCAGCCTTCGGGTTTATGACTTTGTCTACAGATAGCAAAGCATATTGTTCCTATTTTAGAATAAAAGCGGACGGATACAGGGGAAAATACTGCCTTTTTCAATATACTCCTTGGAAGAATTCTTCGTATTCCATATTGATAATACAGATGCAGTATCAAAGTTCTAGTACGACGATTTCATAAATTTGAAAATTCCAAGCTTTCAACGTATTTATAATTTTTTTATCGAATAGGTATACTGAATATGAGGAGCAGCGCGTCTCCTAGCTCAACCTGAGATTACGTTCGAACATGCTATTCAATATGCACCCACACATCCCTTTCCCGAATCTGTCGATCTATCCACGCGATGATTTGCTCTTAGCGATTCTTCCACAAAACGACCATTCAGCTGAAAAACACGCAGCCTAAGCTGCAGTTATACTCGGTTAACTTCTTTCCACGAATTCACTCCATTCTGGAAACAATTTTCAATTCCTCTTTAAAAGGCTCAATCTTTATTGAAGTATCAACATTTATTTTTATTTATTTATTTATTATATTATTTATTTTATTATTTATTCTAAGATTCACATAATTCTGCGACCATTTTACAGTGAATACGATTAACAAACAAAGAATTTGACAAATTTAAAATAAATATACATGATTATGCGAAATGAAAATAGAAACAAAATAAACTAAAAATAACATATAAGTACATACACAGAATACGACCAAGTAGGAAAATATTTACAAAATTTTACTGACATTTATTTAGGAATGCGTCAAGCGATAGTTTGAACGGGGCCTATGGAAGGAGGTAGGGAACTCAGAAGGTTCGAAAGTCTATATAGCAAGGAACATTGAGCAAGGGACAATCTAAATGTAGGAACATGATCAGATTGCATACATCTTCCGCATATTTGTAATAATTTTGCAATAATATATGTGTTCCTATACGGTTCTGTGCGTTGCCACCTTATTTACTCTAGCTATAATTACTCTACTATAAAATGTATAATACACTGAAGATAGGGAGAATGAAATCCTAGCTGGTTGAATGCGGTGCAAATATAGAGCAGTGTCGTGAATAAACAACACAAAGAATGTGCTGACCCCGGTAGGAAATTGTGTATGTTAAGTGTTACGCCATTAGGTAAATAGGTTTATGTGCCTCAATAATCACTGTTCAATGACACTACTTTCGTTTCTTAGTGAAGAACTAACCTTTTATGTCATCTGTGATCTGCTACATTTCTTTCCTCTTGGTTTTTTCCCTCTCATTCCACCCTTATTTTCTTCAGCAGCCCTCTCCTCTCAATATTTGACCATCCTATTTACTCTGTGGACGCTTGATTATTTCATTTAATCCCCTCTCCTCCCCAACCATCTCTAACACCTCAGCGTTTGTTTTTCTATAAAAACCAACCCCTATTTCCATTCTACACCGCACTCACAACTCGTCAACTCAATAATTCCGACTTCCACTTTTCTTTAAGTCCATGCTTCAGATCCATGTAGCAATATATGCCATATCAAAGATTTTACCGACGTTTTCCTAACTTCTTTATGGGGACCTCTAATCATCAATTCCCTTTGTTTCCTTGGATAAAGTTATTTTCTTACGAACTCCGTATTTGCATCTTCCATTACAAGAAAGAATGGTATTTATTTATTCCTTGTACAAAACCGCCGCGCTTAGTCGCAAGGACTGGTGGCGACGTTAACTTACAGAACAATTAATTGAAAACACTGAAAATATATTACAATGCATACATACAATAAACCCAGATAAATACAAAATAAAGGTTTTAGTCTTCTATGCACCTTTTCCAATACCTTTTTAACTCCTACTTGTTAAGGGTCTCATAGAGATTCACCGTATTCTAGTATTGGCCTAACTAACGATAGGTGCGCAGTTTTTTTTTATTTTCTGTTTGGTTTCTTAAGAGTATGTACCACAAAATTTAATGTTTACTGGCTTTGCCTATGATATTTTCTATGTGCGCGTTACAGTAAAAAATACCTACTGAAAGTAAAACCCAAGTATTTTACCTTATTTTCTCTTTACCAGCAATATTATTAGAATACTGAAATTTGCTCGTATTAAAGCTACTGACTTATCTATCTAAGTAGAGGTTAGGTATCTATCTAAGAGAATTCATCCACCTGTTCTAGTTTTACCCTTATCATTAATGTAGCCTTCTTTTTCCAAGTAAACCTCATTACTCTAGTTTCTAAATATCTCAAGGAACAGGGGAATGGCACTGACGTTAAAAAAGGCAATCTTTGTATCTTCCATCCTAAGCAAGAACTCTGTACGAGAATCTACCGATCGGCAAAGTTCACCCAAGTATTCTAAAGGTACAGTTTTTTTATTTGTATACAGTAAAGTATATCCTAGTTATTTTTCCCAATCTACCCTGATCGTTAAATAAGCTTTATTTTTTTAAAATAACAATAGTAATAAGATCTATAAGTCCTTTACTAAGGCAAGTTTTAGACTAAAAAGTCTCTTCTTCCATATGACATTTCGTCAATGATATTATTAACATAAGTAATGCGTAGATAAATAGAGATAGAAAGGAAAACTTTAGAATGAGTGGATTTATAAAAAACCTAAGGGAGTACCTTGGGGAAAAAGATACACTACTGAAAAACACAAAAAAGTAGGGGGTGAAAAACCTGCACAAACTTACAGTAACAATCTAAAAGATGTTAAAGAAAGCGGTTTATAAAAATGTGCCAAAATTAAAAAAGCGGTAATAATACAAAATTACAAAAAATTAGATCAAAAATAGGAAAAATTTCAATACTATGCAGGTAGTAAAATCTCGGAAATTAATTTTACCAAAAAATGGCTTAACATTGACCTAAATAAGTTTCGGCCATTAGAGAATTAGAATAACCATTCCCATAAAGATCGAGTTCAGGCGCAGTAGTTATACGCTCGGCATATTCCGACAGTGAATTTCAGGGAAATTGAAATTTCATCCGCGCGTGTGTGTCGACCTCAATAACATGGAAAAAAATAATTTTTAAACACTTCCGCGCATTCCAAACCAATAAAGTAATTCGGAATAATCGAATTCGCGGTCACGCTTCATTAGGCTTTCTCGGTTTTGGTAACAAACGAATTCTCGCAGGAGGTTTTAATCGCTTTAATTTTCGCGACCTCCGAATATGTTTTAACGGGTAAAATATTCACGCCGAGCGGTTTAAAGCGCCATCAAGTTGACCATTAATGGACGGATGAATTCGATATTATAAATTCTGCCCTGTTCAATGGAGGGCATGATCCATCTCATCGCGCATTCTGACGTTCTAATGATTTTTTTATAAAATTCGTCATTGGTTCCCCATAAGAGGAAAATGTATCATATCTTGTGTTGATATTTTTCGAAACCTTTTTACAAAAGTCTAATCCAATAAATAATTAAGTATAATAATAAATTTACTATAAAATAAAACTTTGTCGTACGCGTTGATGTATTTCTAAACTATATTACAGAACTATAGTTCAGTAAATATATGTCTATGTAAGAACCCTGCAAACCGTCTTTCAGCGTGTGGCAGGGGGTGCAGGCACTTTGACTCTATTTTCCTAATCGATTGCTTTCACGTATTGTTAGCGGGGAAAATGAATTCTTGAAACGATTCGTTCTTACATCTATTTATCTGATCTTCCTCGCAGTATCAGAACGGCCCATATAACAGGGGGATCGTATTATATCGGTTACATCATCTGAGAGCGTAATTTCTCTGAACTTATTTAATAAGTTTATCCTTTTAATTTTTCTTCTATCTTCTAATGATTCCCATCCCACATCCTGTAAAACCTGAGTGACACTTGCTGTTTTATCATAGCAATTCTTAACAAATCGTATCGCCTTTCGTTGTACTTTTTCTAAATCCCGAATATGACATTTGGTGGCAGGGTCTCATACATTATTATAGTCCAATAAGCAAATATAATAAATGTGCAACGAAATAAAGCTGTATCGTATGCGTTCATATATTTCGAAGCTACTTTACAAAAGTCTATTCCAATAAATAAATAAAACAAATTTAGTAAATGTTCGATGAATTAGAAATATTTCGTATGCGTTGATACATTGCAATACTAAACTACAAAATTCTATTCCAATCTATAAATAAATATAGTATCTAAATATGCAATGAAATGAAACTGCGCTGATATGCGTTGATATTTTTGAAACTGTATTACGAGACTCTATTCCAATACACTGTATTTACATATTTCGATGAGGTGAATTGATGCCTAGCAACTGCGGGCATTTTATCGGAAAAAGTGCCTGATGAGGCCGAGGCGTGAAAAAATGAAAAAGCAGTCAATTGATGACGAATTATTCATCACACAGCTGCAAAAAATATGCAAATAATTTTGGTTCGATTTTATTCGATAAATTTGAAAATAGGAATATGAAAATAAGTCACGCGTCAATCGAACTTTAATCAAAATAAAAGAAGATACCGTCGGCATTTTTTTTCTTTCTGTATTGGAAATTGAGAGATATAATTCACGGGCTTATCACCTGTTTTTGGCATTTGTTCCAAAGGTTTAAAAAACATGAAATGTAATATTTCAATAGCTTTGACTGATAATTTATGTACTACTAAAGAATATATAAGGGCATTTTTTTACTAGCAATGATGGGAAGATAGGTTTGAAACCAAACACATTCATAACCGAATTGGGATGCTATTATTAGTACGTACATTCTGATTCTTATTTATGTATCGCATGTAAGTACTTATTGGTAGTGTATTTATTTATTTTTGAATGTTTTTCTCTTCTCTTATCTTTTAGCTATTACTATCGGTAGGTTTGCGCAGGTTTTTCACACCCCCCTTCTTTGTGGGTGTTTTCCTGCAGTGGATTTTTTTTCCTAAGAATCTCTTAGGTTTTTTACATCCACAATTCTTCTAATTTTTTCTACTCCTTATTTCATAATTAATGACGATGGGTTAAATGGAAGAAGAGACTTTTAAGTCTCAATCTCGCCCAAATAAAGACGATTTATCATTATTATTATTATTATTACATTTGAAGGAGACTTTCAGTAGGGCAGAAAATAATGTTTGCATGTTTTAATGAAGGCAGTAAAGAACCATCATTATTTAATTGAGAGAGACATTCTGTGGCGCAGTTAAATAATAATAATTATTATTATTCTCAAAAAATGTTACAATTAGACCAATCGTCCGGTAGTAACACTTATGGCATATTATACATTCTATCTTCACATTATTTAAAAAATACAAAAGTTTACGTATAGCTGTATGATTTAATATTACATCTTTATTATAATACATAACTATATTATTTTAAAATACACACAATTATACATGATTTAATTGAGACTTGGTGTTTATTTGGAGATATTTAGTTTAGGCTGTCAAGAAATCATTTTAAAATTCGAATGAAATTAATGGTAAAAATTAAAGAGAATCATAGAGTTAAAAATAAACAGACTGGGAATAGATTTTTGATTTAGGTGCATAAACGAATTTGATATATATATAATTTAATTGTGCGTAGATAAATAATACATTGCATGTATGAATAATTTTAAAAATCAAAATATGCGGATGAAATGTCAAATGCCCTCCATTGAAAAGAGTAATTTAATAATATCACAGTCATAGATAACTTAATTAAAAAGAGTTGAGCAAACGTGGTAAATCATTTTTTCACAATGAATAGTTCTATACCAAAAATGTACGATCACGTTCAGGTATATGATTCTACCATATCGCATCAAATAATGAATGTATACCATGCAGTAGTCGAAAGTATATGGAGGAATAAACAGATAATGTGAAAATAATCCTTGTTCCTAGCTTTTGGTTACTTTTCGTGGCTTGTTTGCGGCCTGGATTTGGTAAATAAGCTCCTCATGCCTACCCCAAATACTCAGCAAGATAATACCATAAAGGATCTCAGCCGACGTCGCTAGGCAGAGTATAAACATAGCTTCCGTTGCTAGGTCGGGCGACGTTTTACTATAATTGCCGTTCGTCGAGAGATGGAAGTTGACTCGAGGGGAAATTGGGGCTCAATTTGAAACCTAAGACTCGAGCGCCCTAAGAGACCTATAGAAACAACTAACTTACTGCGCAAACTTGGCTTGATTCTTATATAGTGGGGCCAATTCAGTTAAGGAATCAACACGTGATAACATTGAGGTGATAACAGAGTGGAAAAATAACCCTGAGCTAATATGGGGAACCTTTAAGATTACTCGTATTTACAGCTTTATTAGAAATAGGATAATTTTCGTCGATAAATCATTCATTGTCATATTGGATGCGTTATCCAGAAACATTCTTTTCTTATAAATGAAATATATCATGTTTTCACGCTGTAGCTGCATATATGCTATTGTTTTGCTGCCTTTTCTACAGACATATGTGTCAGTATTATTTCAGTCTAGATAAATATGATAAATAATTACCCAAATTCCAAAGACCATCAAAAGTAAAATTCCACCGATGTACATTTCGCTGTTGAGAACAAACAGCATCTTCAGGGTAACAAGGGAGAAATTAATTACATTCATCTACATCTACATCTACATTAATACCCTACAAGCCGCCTTTCGGCGTGTGGCAGGGGGTGTAAACACCAGTCGAATCTAAATTACTTCCTTATTCGGTTATTGTCACGTATTGTTCGCGGAAAGAATGAATCTCTAAAACGATTCGTCCTAGCATCTATTTCTCTTAACTTACGGTCATTATCGGATCGACCGACGTAGCATGGGGGTTGCATGATACCGATTGTATCTTCGGAAATTGTAGTTTCCCTGAATTTATTAAGCAATCGCAGCCTAGCTTCCAATCTCCTTTCTTTCAAGGATTCCCAACCTACATCTGAGAGCATTTTTGTAACGCTTGCTTTTTTATCGTATCATTTCTTAACAAAACGAACCGCTTTACGCTGCACTTTCTCGAGTTCGCGAGTACACGTTTCATCCGCCGGATCCCATATACTTGCCGCATATTCCAGAAGGGGTCTGACCAAGGTAAAATAACATCGCTCTCTCACCTTTTCATCGCATTTACCGACAATGCGCTTTACAAAGCCAAGCCGCTTGCTTTGCCGCAGATTTTTCGAATATGCGTGCTCCAATTTAAGTTATTAGTAATGTTGATCCCGAGATATTTAACTGAATCTACTACTTTGATACTAATTCCATTAATTTTGTAAGGGTGATTTGGACGCATTTTAGCGAAGACATTCCAAGATATTATTCAAAGCGAAGTAATCTTTTTGATTATCATGCCACTAAGAAGTATTTATTCAGCTACGATTAATCATCATTGTTTTACATAGGATTTATATTAGGCTAGGCTATATATTAGGATATATTACGTAGTATGCTGCACAGCAACGCCGGGGTCCCTGATTCGAATCCTGGATAGGGTATGGTTGTTTGTATTCGTGACTAGTAAAAGGTTATTTGTAATGGTCTCTTCAGACAAAATTCGCAAATATAGTCGACATTATTATTTCATTCTATTAAAGACCGCATAAGCATAGCCAAACACCAGCACGAATCCCCCTTCTTGGCCGGACCTGTGCGTAAGGCATAAGTAGAAAGCCTAATATAACTTCTTTTATAAATTACAGTGTATCCTGGCATCGATACCAGATAATTAATCTATGATTCGATATCATTGTCGTTGGAAAATAAATTATCTTGTGGGTTGTAAAAGTTATACTTTTTCTTTGTCCCTATTTAAGTAATCTCTAGATTTCTTAGGTAGTAATTTTAACTTTTCATATTAGATAACATTATCTTGATATAATAATTATTATTCAATGTTTTTATTGAATTGAAATTGAATAGAAACTATTTTATAAGGAAGTAGGGTATAATTTAAGAACTTTTTCTTCTTGTAATAAACCGATAAAATTGTATTGTTTAGTTTACGAAAGATTAAAGTCATGTTTCTCTGGTAATTGATCTAGAGGTAGTTATGTCATAAAATTTCTATTGAAGGATGAAGTACGTAGCTATATCATGCTAGAGGGATGCTACATTGTCTTTCCACGTACATTTAATAAAAGTAAGCTTTTATCGGAAAGCAACATGCTGGCCAATTACATAGAACACGTACATCTTCATACAACATCCTGGCTCATAGAACACGGAAACCTTTATACCAATATCGTGGCTCATTAACGATCATCCAGCCTTACATACACAGAACCTGATCCCCGCATCACAAAGCGAAAACCTTTAATTTCCGAAAACGAACTACTATTTCCCAGAAAGCGACTACACGGAACTGGAATTTGAGCAGCCCGCCTAGACGCGAGGGACAAAAGGAAGGTTCGTTGTCTCCTCTAGGGGCTCCGAATACAGAAACAAAAACATTTTTAATTCAAAGTAATTGACGGCCTTATTAGAGCAGGCGAGGAGGCTGCAGCATTTCTTTTTTTTTCACATCCTCGAGGCTCACTTGATGTATTTGTTACGCGAGACGAGCATGTTTAATGAGGGTCTGGAGGCGGACAATGGACCATGCGTACGCACCAATAAGGCAGGGCCGGCAGTGAGTCGCGCACGACTCTTCCGAGGCTCATGAGACGTACTTCGGGAGTCAAGCGGAGAGCTGCACGAAATGCCTCCTCGAGATGAGACGAGGATGATTTATTAATGTTGATCCAAGAACGCGTTTGCTTCCAAGAAGATTAAATTCTCGCCGACGTCATACCGTGTCAGGCTGGAATTTCATTTAATACATATCGATTCCAGTACGGAGTGAACGTCTCCTGCAATTGCAATTAAGCCTATCTTAATTACGTAACGGCGCTTTCTCACAGAATATCCTTTTATTTTTGTGATAAATTGTTTCTAAGAGAAGAAGCAGTTTAGAGCTTCAAACCTACGGCTAAAAATAGCCATTTTTAAATCTTCTACTAGTTAAATATACCATGTAACGAACTATATTTATTATGAAAGTAATGTCAAAGTATAATAATACACATAGTTTCGTCTTCATTGATGGCGTATTTTACACAAACCTTTCCATTTTTACAATATACCCCACTTTATAAGTATATATAATAAATATATAAATAGAATCCCATGCACTGATAATTCGTTTTTTATATCATCGTATGTTACAGTACTGAATTAAAAATTAAAATATTTTCAGCTACATATTAAGCGTTATACTAAAAAAATGAACTAAGCTACATTTTAGTACAGTTTTATCAAAACCTTTCCTTACAATCCTATATTTTCTTGAAAACTTCATAAAAGCTTTTTACTATCGATATCCTAGTCTTACATTTAAAACTTTCAATTCATTCAAATATATTGAGGAGCTACCGTTGTTACTACCGCTTTGAGAAGCCACTATCATAATATCGATATATTTATATTTACATTGTTATCACTAGAATAGTAATCATTAATGGACTTAATACCGGTGCCGATAGTAATTATTTTTGTATTTATTAAGCCATACCACGTGATGTCCTTTGCTGACACATATAATCGTTTTCTAATAGAGCTTGAATTTTACGAAGTTTTAGTCCAGTTATAAAAAATGGAAATTAACTCTGAGAAATGAAAATGTATAATGCGATTAAAGATAAAATAGAGATTTTTAAAGAGATAAAAGGAGTAGGAATTTCTTAATTGATCCAGTATTATACATTAACGGAAAAAGTGCTCTTTAAAACATGTATATACAAAGGATGCTTCAATTTATCTAATTGCCATTACAATTACTGAAGTAGGGTAGCTACGACGGCATTGATATAAATAGCTATAAATGCCGAAAAAAAGAGAGATATGAAACGAACGGCTTTGACTTTAATGAAGACTCTACATTCATGACGGATTCCCTCGTCATTCACGGAATGAAAAATTCAAGAGCGACACCATGATTCAAACTTTCTTCTGCTACACCATCGAGCACGTACACTGCCCAAAATCCAGGGCCATCTCGTCACAGAGCAGTACACTTCCCGATTCAATTGCTCCGTATGTAACGTCCTGCAGTTACGCTCCATTCCCAGCGAAATAAGTAAACACGTCGTTGGATGACACAGGCTCCAGATGCGGCCTCTTTCCTCTCCAGTGACGTCCTGTTTAGCCTTTTCCCCGACCCTCCCATCCTAGAAGCAGATGCTCCCGTTAAATACTTTAGCTTCTTCTTCCACGTCTTAATTCCTTTTCCTCTTCTTCTGGAGCGAGCACGTCTCTGTCTCGGTTTACATCACAGCACACATTCGTTCACCCCTGCTATGAAGTAATTCGTTCATATACCTATGGGTTCTCTCTATGTTAGATATTCATCGCACAAAGTAGGGCAGTAGTCTCGGAGAAATTCTAAGGGCCTAACTGCTGAAAATAGTGAAGATTATGGAATAGAGGTAATGAAAGATTATAAAGACAATCAGCTCCATCAGATTCATCTCTATTTAGATTTTGATATTGAAGGAGTCCTAGAAACAAACTGAGCTGAGCGATAGCTAACAAACTTAAACAAAGCTGAGCGATTTTGTTCTGCTGCTTTTTTTGTAATTTTCTAAGTAAGGGAAGTTAATAAATTCGAGCACAGTATAAGAAATGACCTTAAAATAGCTTTATATCTAGGTCACTAAGACCCCTGATATAATGACTTGAGTAGTACGTTGCCTTGGAATATTCTCCAACTAAAAGCGGACATCGATGGATTTCCTCAGTTTATATATACCTACTTCATTTATCACACCTAAATCGCATTATATTTGCGCATTGTAAAGTTCAATCAATAGAAACGATCTAAGTATAATTTGAAGCGGATTGGTTTTGTGTTTAAAGATCCTGAACCGCAATTAAATGCCATTATTTTGTTTTTAATTTGCATATTTTAATAATAAATCCTCTAAAAGAATTAATTTCATATGTTTAAATATAAATATATTTAAGAGGATGTAATATTCAATTTGTTGTAAATAATGATTAGTTTATTTATGAAACCCACACATCAACAGGAAAAAAACTAAATAAAGAAACTCAGGGCTAATTTAAATTATTAACGCTTCGACATAGATAAGAAAATAATTTCACGACTAATTATTTCTAACTATAACCCACAGAAAATTTTTATTATTTAAAGAGCGTTAAACAGGAGTATTTCATTTGTTATAAATATGATATCAATCTAAAATAGATCATTGGGTCTGAAAGATACCTCCCTTGGGAAACCAAAATGCTTCAGGCCACTATGTAATCAACCATCTAAGATAATAGTAATTATAAGAAGAGACTATAAAAAGATTCATCCAATGATCCCTAAAAAGTTCCTTTACCTCCGTCTTGCGTAAGTACTGAATCCAAGCCTCTAGTCATCAGCGAGGGCATATACCGCAAAGTGGTTAACGATCGAAATTTCTTAAGGGAAATTTTGGCTTTTTCATGCGCGTTTCATAATTAATTACGCCTTATCATAATTATATAAGAACCTTCCGTATTACAAAAAACTTCAATTTTAAGGCCAGGGATAATTTTGCCATTATTTTCCCAACGGGGAACCGAAGTCGCTCGACGCATTGCCAATTGGAGTCTCTCGGATACCGCATATCCTTCTTTAGGACTTAATTCCCTCCGATTCGATTATTAACCCCCATTTTTTCCTGACCTTTCTCCTCCACTGAGCTTCGGGAGCCCGCTCTTCCAGTCGCTTTGATAAAAAAGGCCACTTAGCTTTCGCTTAATTGACCCCCCTCAATTAATTTTCTCATTTCGTTTCTCTCTTTCGTTCTTGTTTTCCCGTCGCTCGGTAGGATAATTTTCTTTCCTTCATCGCTCGATTCATTTTTACCAGAGTGACTTCTCGTTCTTTGACTTCCACGAACTCTGAAGGTTTCTCCGAAGTCCCTCACCGAAGAAAGGGTGTCGCTTTAAGAATCAGCGATAACAGGTCGGCTTTATAGCAAGGAGAATATTCATGTTGAACTTGCACATATATTCATATGTATATAGTGTGTCCAAAGACCTATCGTGCACAACTAGGACGTAAACTACTTTGAGGATAGAAAATCCGGCACAATCGGGGGACAACATGGAATTTAGTGGGACAAATCTGGGATGATTTTCTACCCCGGTCTTTATAAAATCTGTAAGGTCTATAAGTTACTTATTAAAGCGAGATTGAGACTGAAAAGTCTCTTTTCCATCTAACCTTTCGTCAATGATATTATATACACATGAAAGTTTGTGTAGGTGAATAGAAATAGAGAGGAAAACTTTAGAAGCGGATGTAAAAAAACGGTGATATCTTAGGAAAAAAGATCCACTGCAGGAAAACACCCACAAAGAAGGGGAGTGTGAAAAACACGTGCAAACCTACTAATATAAGCTGAAGGATGTAGAAGAAAGCTGTGTATAATTTGGAAATGACAAAAAATAATAAAATCAAATCAAAAAGAGGAAGTTGCAGGAATACACTATGAGAAAATAGTAAATATCACAAAAAATAAAACATCCAAATACATAATAAAAATTGGTCTTTGTCGTAGTTAGTCTTTCCAGTTAAAGTTTTTCATTGATCCTAACAAAATGGGTGTTTAATGTATTGATTTTCCATAACATTTTATTAATTTTAATGAAAATAATTAAGTACATATTATTTTATATTTATACATCTAAAGATAGGAAAATTGTCACTAAAGTAGTAAAATTGGTGGGACAGAATATCAATTAAGTAGGAAGAAATTCTACAGGTTTTTAATGGAATCTTCACTAAACGTAAGGAAAAACATTTATTTGTAGACTACTAGCTTATCGATGAATAATAGATATCTGATTAATATAATCTTATTCGGTTGAAATTACAATATAATCGAGACATTTGGGCCGAAAATGTTTTTTTGGAAACCGGGTTTAACGATTAAAATCCGGGACAAATCCCGAGAAAATGGGAATTGTATCGATATGTCGATTGAAATTTCCACCGTGGATTGTTTTAAAATACTTACTTAACTAATTTCACACATACTTTATAGATTCTTAATTAAATGGCTATATCCCTTCCTACCTCGCGATACTTAAATATCCCTTTAGTTAAATAATACTTCCCAAACTTCAAACAAGCCCCATTGTCAGGTTGAATTCACCGTTCCTTAAACTCCCTTATTTTTTCCATCCCTTATCGAGTTATCAGATCCTTTCGCATCAGTCCCATTCTCCTGCCCTACACCTTCTGATTCCATTCACCCTCCCCGATGTTGACCTTTTCACTCCAATTTTCCATTCAAGTGTCTTTTCTTTCAATTAGACTTCGTCCATAATCTTGTCTTTGGAAACGCGTCTCATCTCCGAGAGTCTTAATTCCTCCCATTGTTTCCCTCGCTGTCATCTCGGATAAGATCATTTGCGAAAGAATTTCGAGGGGCTGCAAACCGAGTGGTGTTACAAAGGGCATTTTCTTTAGAAATGCTTGGTATTCTGAAAGTATATTCTCGATGTGAGAGCTTAAAGATGACGATGAATGCCATGCAATTTTTGCCCTTAAATAATATTATTTTTTATAGTGGTTTCTCGTCATTCAATTGTCACAGACCTTTTCTCATATTCACGTACTTTCCTGGGATTTCTTCCCTTCAATCGAATTCATACCAAGGGTAATATTTGTTTGTGTATCTAACCTTTGGAATTCGAGCATTATTTTTATTGTTTATTTAAATAAGCCTAATAATAAAATTTCAGAAGAATCAGTTAAATAGATTGTGATGAGATTACAAATTAGAATAAATATTTCTTTTTAAAGATACAAGGGAATCATATGTTAGATCAATATTGATCGCTGGAATTAGGACTTCGTTAGCTGATCTCCAAATCCCAGACATGGCTCAAATCGACGAGCATCTACTCTCCCGAAAGAATCTACCCCTATAACATAATTTCCAAGAGTTGGTAAAGAGGAATGACGCTTGCTAGACAAGATGAGGAGTGAGGTTGTTTGACCTTGCTTTCCTTACCTGTCCAGAAGACTGTAAGCAAAACATGTATTTTAGTGTTAATTTAATTAATTTAAGTGAAGGATAATGACTTTACGAGTAAATCTTTCAATAGTATTTCATGATGAGAGCTCTTAATCAGTGTCATTGTAAAGCATCACTCATACCGCAGTTGCATTCATGTTATCATCAGCCCTGAACATGATTGAGAAAAATGTAAATTAAAGATACATTTTTCTCTATCCTGTACGAAAAGACAAATGAAAAATATTACATTCGTCAAAATATGGTAGCAAGAAAGAGAATTCCCTTTAGAGTTCAAAATTTACGATGAATTTAGAGATATCTTCAAAAGGAAGAATCGAAAGAAAAGCTTCAATTTCTTTTAAAGGAATGAACTTCCATGCAAATTATTCCAGATTGATGTAACTATCCGATTTATTTAATAATAACTATATCATTATTTATATCCTTAGTTTCAGCTCATAAAAAGTTTCTCCTAACCTCTTTTTTATGTCTAGAATACTTCCTTTTAACGATCCGTTAATTGGCCGTCAGTTTCTTATTTCTTGCAATTATTTTAATATTCTTGATTCGGCAGGTAAAGATCCTAAAGATATCGTCTTTGAGGAAGATATTTTATATTCTTGACCTTCTTCTCAAACTTTTTACGGTCATTATCTGGCGTTTCCTCAGCAAAAACTGGAATGCTTCGAAGTTTAAGTGTTACCCTTTCCCATAAAAAGTTTTCCTCAATGATATTAAAATATCTATCATTTTCCTGGTTAAAAGAGGCATTTAATTTCCCTCGTAAAAATTTCGATAAAATACGGCGATCCGCCCTAGTGTGTCCATTTCAATCGGCTGGAAGCATTTAATGTTAGCAAAATGAGTTTTTTTTTCGCTCCAATTGTGTATTTTGATCCGAAGGACTCATCAGTAAACCGTCCTTTATTCTCTCGTTCAAATCCGTTCCAGAAAACAAAATTACCTAAATGAAGCGATTAACAAAAGATTTGGTGAACCGCGTTACTTTTCACGAAATTTACAAATTGAAAGTATGATTGAGTCTCACTATTTTGGGCTTCAGGACAGGAATATACTTCTTTATTCCGTTTATGACCGATGGAAAAGTGAAAATGAAAAGTTTTATAAAATTTCAATTAGACGCATATCATTAACGTATAGACGGATCTGGTTACTACTAATAAACTTTGATAAATACAATTTTATTTCCATTTTGATAACCTTCTTCTGTTTCTTCGTTATGTTCTATTTCTATTAAATAACAGTAGTAGTAGTATTGTTAAAAGTGCTTCGACAGCTTAGGTCATTTCGCACATTGGCTCTATTAAATAACAATTAATATGGATTTTTCTATGTGAATATCTATATTGTTTGGCTTACTTTTTAGATTTGTCAGAACCTACTTTTTTTCAACAATTTACAAAGATTTCGAAGTATTTTCACAACTCCCTTACTACGGATGTTTTACCTGCTGCGGTTAAAAAATTTTCCTGAGCAAAACTTACGTTTTCAAACCTGCAAGGTAGTTTTCTTCAAACACAGTTAAAACACAAAACTTGTAGTTTTCTTCTGTGTCCTTTTTCCAAGCTATCCTTTTCTTTAAAATTTAATTGGCATATAGTGAGCTGTATGAGTGGAATTCGCATTTTTTTTTAATATGATCCCAATTACGGAGTTCCACCAAGTTAAGGCTTCTTCTATTGAATTTATTTGTCAAAATCTCGCCCTACTGAAAAACGATTTATTATTAAATTAATACCTCTATATTATTACTATATTATCATTGCATTATATTATTTTTTTTGTATTACATCGCGACCACTTTAGATATGGAGGAATGGAGTGAACTTTTTACTACTATTGTAGTTTTGTTGACTTTTCTAGAAACAATAAAATAACAAAAATAAAATATGTTTGCGAGAAGGAGTGTTTACTCAATAGCAGTAACCTTCGGTAAACTCAAAGGGAATAATATATATTTACAAATTGAAAGTCTTTTATCAAAGCGTGAAAATAGTGGAGGGAAGACGTAGAAGTGCTACGTGTGTTAATATCTTTTTGTGAGCGAAAATAGCATATTTCTTTGACTCGAGATTCAAAGCCTGTCCAACCCTAATGGTTTCCTATTAATACTTGGGGGGTTAATTAAATCAAAAGCTATTTTAGGAATGATAATAGGTTGTGAAGCTTTTATATAAGTCTGCGTTCCCTGACATTCTTCCTTTGATATCTAAACCTACTGATAGCTATAGCTAAAATTTAAAAGGGATGAGAAAAAAGGAAAATAATTAGTTTCAAGAATAATAGGACTTTCGATAGCTAATAGTGAATGCGATTAGGTTCAAGCCGAGCTGATCACCGTACTGATAGATATTACACGTGAATTTTCCTTGTTATTTATTATTATTACATTTACACTGCAGGTATGCAAAAACCCGGTGGCAGTGCCCGTGCCATACAATGATTGTGGAATAGACACATATCTGAACATACATACACGAATACAATGAATGAGGAAATGTAAAAAAATCCCAAAATCATGCGAAAAATCCAACACAAATAAACAAATAGACAGATACATTTTACGAAGCTATATTCACAAAACTAATTATTAATTATCCATAAATGTCGTAATTAGTGTGATCCTTCCGATTGATTCTATGCACATTAATTACTGAAAATATGAATATTTACTCTACACTACACTACCCTAATCACCTACAACATTTATAGAAATTTTACAATTATGTACATCTTAACAGCCAATACTTTCTTAAACTTTCTTTAATTAGCAGGGAAGGGTTTGAAAATCCTTCAGGTAACGTATTCAAGTCCAATAAGGATCTATTTACGAATGAGAATTTACCTAAATTTATAATTTTTTAAAAACAAGTTACCAATTACCAAACACAAACATATGCAGACAACTCATCACCACTCGAAACAGAACATTTCCATATCGCTAATAGGGAATCCATTTCCCCGACTTTGACGCGGCAAAATAAATACACGGACATCGTTTGTTTTCTTTTCCTTTGGTGGCGAGAATGCAGAGTTTGTAAAAAAAAATACCTTTTCTGCTGCAACGGATTGATTATAAACGAGAATTTCAAACTCGTAGCCCAAAAAAAGGGAGGAATCCTGCCGGTGCGGGTGGCCATTACTCCAC
This sequence comes from Sympetrum striolatum, assembly GCA_947579665.1. Taxonomy (NCBI): domain Eukaryota; kingdom Metazoa; phylum Arthropoda; class Insecta; order Odonata; family Libellulidae; genus Sympetrum; species Sympetrum striolatum. Next base: position 37,970,098 of record OX388350.1, on the reverse strand, counting down.
AACCCGCTTCCTTCCACTCTTTTCTTTTTGAGGCACCTTAAATGCCTTCCAAACCATTAATTCCGAGCATCTTTGCGGCCTTTGTTTCTGGCGCCTTCTCGAGAAATTTCACCGGACGGCATTCGCAAAATATTTCGTGCCTTTTTGGAGCATGTATAGAATATGTATGTAGCACACCGTCATTATCGTGCCCGATAAACGACACTCCTTCCAAGATGTGCTACAGAAAGCTTAAAAGATTTCTCTTATCATTCTAGGATTCAAACGTGTAGGAAAATTGTTTTTGCTCAGCTTGTTTTTCTCCAAAGTGTTAAATATATCCTCGATAAGTATTTCCGATGTTCTGAGATGCATGATATGGCTTGATTTTACTCCCAAATACGATCGTACTATATTTTTATATATATAAAAGGTCGCGAGCAAAGTATCAACAATAAGTACACCATCATTTAAGTATATTGTGATTCAAAGCTAACCTTTGGTACCCCTAAGGTATTTCTTTACAATAATTTACCCTTTAAAATCTTGCAGCATCTGTACTTGTTTGGTTTGTTACCTCTTGGAGCATTTCTGAGAATTGGAACGAGTTCCCTTAAAATACAACGAGTGAGAAAAAGAGAACAATCGGATAACTTGTATTCAGTGTATACAAGATTCAAGCATGAAAACGCTGAAAACAATATGATGCTAAAATTTCTCTCTAATTAAATATTAATTGGTTAATTACACAAGACAGATAGCTAGTTGTAGAAATAAGACATGAGTCTATTTTTCAAAAGAAGACTAGATCCTGTTTTGAAAAATACACGAATACACATGGAGTGTTTTATCCAGTAAATAAGACAATGTCCAGTTCCCTTGTGGAAATTGTCAGCCGTTTTATTTCTTCTGTTTTGGAATACCAGAAATTGACTGCCTACTCAGTTGAATTTAAAAATCTAATTCTCTGATCAATAAAACATTAGAAGCCATTTTCATTTTTTGAGAAGCATGCAGGATAGAAAATGTATTTTAAAATTCTAATGTGCGGTCAAGATGCGGTGATGATGAAACAAAATATGTGTAACCCTAAAGAATTGATATTTTTAGATAAAGGACGAAACAGAGTCGAAAAATTTCTTGTTGAAGAGGTGCTAATTATTTTTATCACTCTACTAAGTGCATGAAATATTATTCCAGTAATTAAAAATGTTAGCAGAAAAGTTGTCACATTACCATTATAATTTCATTTCATACTACGTCTTTCTTAGATTTGCCGATACGATTTCAACTATCTAACTTTGACGATTAGAACTTTTTTCTCACATTAACTTAGCTCGATCCTCTTAAGGAACTTGAAATCGCTGCTAAAATTTGCTGGACCTACAGTATCTTTTTGAGAGTTTAATAAAGATAGGAAACGTACTTTTGGATGCCCATCCGCTAAGTAACGACTTGAAACCATTCGCAAAGCTCCTAATCCTTGGATATTGCATTTAATTACTCCTCCGAGATGAAAAGGGTACAGCCTTCTCCGTTGCCATCATAAGTTTTAATGGTCACTCGTTAAGAAGCGTGGATCTCGCCAGACATTCCAAAAGCGGTGCAAATTCTCACAGGGGAATCTTTTACGCGTCAACTCGCAGATGAATTTCTCCGATAAAATTGGGAAAACGACTCAATATCGACGTTTCAAAAATCGATAGAATCGGATGACGACGGAGAAGAGTTTCTGTCGCTCTTAAAAGTGTTTGCTTCTTCGATACAGCGAGGAGTCAGACGGATTTAGGGACGGGCGAACTAAGGGACCGCTAAGGACTTCCTCGCTCTTTTGAGGGGCCTCTCACCTTTGAAAACAATTGGCTATCGAAACTATCAACCTATTTTGGTTACTGGACAAAAGAATACTTTAAATCTTAGAAAAAAAGGAAAGGTATAAAGCAGATTTTACTTGTAAAAGTAAAGGCTTCTGCCTACAAAGTCTTACGAACGGCATTACAATGTTAGAATGTTTAGGCCGAATGTCTCAATAGGCAGAGAAACCTACCAACAATTGTAAAATCCGAGTAACGGTCCTGTCAGACTTATTTCATGCCTGTTCCTCATCAGTAACTCAGATTAAACATTTGAATTGGATAGAGATATAAATTTCATGTTTAAAGATCGCGATTAGCAGTATCAGCCATAGAAAGTATGGAAAAAGATCCCTTAAATAAATCTAAATCTAGTCAGGAGTTCAGTACAATAAGAAAGTGAATAGTATACATGATTTTTCCGAAAACTATCGCATTCTAAAGCAATGTAGGCAAACGGGCGTGTAGGGACATAATGCTGTGTCTACGGTGAATAAAACAACTTTAAGACCGTATCTCGTATTTTCCACAGATTTCATTCAACACAACCATTGAACCTGTGGGATGAAACCCATGGTAAATGCGAATTAACGTCTTTCAGTTGATTTAGATGGCGTTCCACAAATTTGGCCCACGACACCTGGAGTTTATACGATGAATAATTTATATATTGGACTCAGGTCGAGATTAAATGTTCATATTTCATAATTATTTTTATATAGGTATGTACTAAAAATACGTTACTATAATCTCTGAATTCAAATTAGTACAATATGTAATGAATAAGACTCCGCGATGCTTGGTGGAATTTCATTTTTAATTTTAGTAGTTTTGCAGTAATGAACCTTCTTTTTTAGTATGATATAAAAAAGATTTTTTTGGTATTACATCAATCGAATGAGCTGTCATTTGGTGGAACTCCACGACTAAACACAAGGAAATAAAATAACTTTGACAAAGTTCCACAACTTTTATTCCATAAGACTACCGGTTTCGACTAAGAACTAGTCATCATCAGACAAAACTCGAGAGCACAGACAAAGCAGCGGTTTTGTCTTTGCCTGATGATGTCTAGTTCTTAGTAGAAACCGTTAACCTTAAGGAATAAAAGTTGTGAAACTTTGACAAAGTTATTTCATCACCTTGTGTTTACTCTTTATTTTAGTATAATATGTTTTCTCAACTCGTAAACATAATTTGCGCCATATATTTACAAGTCAACTGTACACGCTAATTCTCTCACCTCCTTCGCACAATCCGAGTCCCCCCTTGAAAAGACAATGGTGGACGCATCCCTTTCTCTCAGGTAAAAATGTCGCTACTAAATTTTCAGCATGAAAAAATTTATTCGAGCTCCGGGTCGTAATGAATTCTCCGAAGGCTTAACTATATCACTACCTTTCGCCGACGCTTTTTATGGCGCATCTATATGGATTTCACGTAAAACTTGTAGGTAATCCGACTTTCATGGCTCCATCCTCTACTTATTGACACAGAAGTCTTATTCTCCGACTCTTTATTACTGGATTCGAGTCCGGTAAAATGTCCTGCGCGACTTTTTATAATACGGCCGTAACCTTTCTAAGGATTGAACTCGCCATGAAAGCCCAATGACACGGAATTTAGGAGATTTTTATCGAATCAGAATTACGTGCAGACGTTTTACTGCCGAGGTCGTAAAATATGTTTATGGATGCTCATCATTCTTCTTTAGAATATCTGATAAAATATAAAAACGTGTTAGGGTCTCGAAATCTGGTTATTTATTTTGTAATTTGCTGCAAATGATGTCAGCGTAAAATATTTAGAAATCGCGTGATGCACCTATCGATTAGTGAACCGATTATGGTCCAACATCAATTAAAACTATCCTTGAATATAAAAATGTAATTTTTGCCTACTTTACTATTCATTATTATTATATTACATTTTTATTCATTATTATACTATTAATTATCAAAATTTAATTCCGTAGGAAATAGTCAACAGGGTAGAATTTACTAGCACTGTGTTGTTTGAACGTTAACATTTTTAGTCTTATTCAGGGATTCATAAACTATGTTCCGCTAACATTTTGTAAAAACTACAATATCAATACTTTTTAAGGCAAATTTAGTGTTAATAATATTATTTTTCTTATTTATTGTAACGGAAACTTTTTGTGAATATTTTTATTTTCTCGAGACTCAAAATCCACCTCAAAGCACGTCAGGTAAACTCTTAGGAAAAGAAATCCAATATAAGACGACCGTCCCGCCAAGATCTTTTGATGATCCCAAGTACATTTATTCAATAAACATTTTCATTCTGTAACAGAGAAGATACAGACATCCATTTACCTCAAAGCATCCAGATACATTTAATTAATTAGTTAAATTAACTCAAATTCACTGAGACTCTAACAGTCTTCATGAAGAGCAAGAGTTTCAATGTTTATCATATTGTCTCATTATAAATGAAAGGATTCATCAAGAAGGGCTCGGAAAGAATTTGACAGATCGTTATGTAACCAGCACGCTCCACCAGAAAGAACTATCTTTTTTATCCCGAGCAATCACTTAATCTTATTCTCTTAACAAATTAGTTACGCTATAGATGGAAAAACATTCCTTTCAAAAATACTGCAGAGAATAGATTTACTTAATATTGTTTCATTTCTTACCTATATATTTTCCTAGGCGAAATTATCATTTTCGATACTGCCAAGGAAAAAAATACCCTTTCTGATTTTAAATCGATCTTAACTTTTACTAAAATTCACTCTCACACGTATTTCACTTCAAACTGACCTCTAACATGACTTATAGATCAGCTTATCAGATATCAGCTTAAAAAAGAATCTCAAATAATACATAAATATTATGCATGAAGCCTTCTTGCTTTTCTTTTGATCTAAATGTTAACTGCATCATCGACGAGAGAAAGGCAAAGAACGGTAAAGGGGAAGACACATGTCGGACATTTAATATACGAGTCTATTTCCTTTACAAGAGGTATCTCATTTAAATCCAGATCCATAGTAGGTTATTGACTACTCTATGAAGCAGAAGTATTGGTTAGATTCGTAGAAGTTGACAAGCGGATGATACAGTCGTGGCAGCTTTCTTTACTGTGCTCGTATCACCTGTAAAATAAGTTTACCTGCGAAAGACTACGGTAGATAAGATAAAATATACGTGAGGAAATACACTTACCGGAAGGATTCCCAAGAAGAAAACAACTGGTAACAAGATACGGAGACGACACGTGCGTGCTGCAGGTTGAGAAGATGTAATTGAAGGGTCAGGTTCGCGACGACTCCAAGCCATAACGGAAACTGCTGGGAGGAAGGAATACAGGTATTGGTTACAGCAATGTAAATACGTGAGAAACAAGTTATAATAAGGAAATCATGAAAACCTTCGATCTTTTTAAGAGTTGAACAAACCTATATGTTATGAAATCTCCGTTTTACTGCTTCATTTATAAAAAAAGATTATATTAACCTCTTAATGGGAAGGTTTTTCATCCTATCAGTAGTAATTCTATATATAATACCGAAAACAACCTAATGATGAATCAACGACTAACATTTTTATTATGTATTTGAATTTTTTTCACAAATTTGCATATGCTGCAATTATTACATTCATTTATACCAATTATATACAATAATATAATAACCACTCATAATAATAATAATAATTACTTAATCCTGACCTTCGTTCTTACCAAAACCGTGCAATATATCACAAAACAAAGATATACTATACATAATAATAAATATATGATTAAACTTCATGACCTAATTAAAACGGTTTAACTCACGGATCAAAGATTATGAAAAAATAGAATATCTGCACCCTCCAGTCACTCCAATAAGAATATTTTAGTCAAAATGAGAGAAAGATGAAACGATTAACGTTCTGAGACGGGCGTTTATCCCAGGCCAAAAAAACACGGGGACGCGAAGGAAATTTCATTTGGGCTGAAAGCGGGGAATAAGAAGTTATATAGCCGGAACGAAATTATTTTATTAATCCCCCGGGGAAAAAATAACTGAAGCTCACCCTCAGGGAACCTAATATGATTTATCGTGATGAAATTACGAATCCGGGAAAAGGAGCGGAATAAGAAAATTCGGAGGGGACGTTCCTTATCATTCCGAATCCATATTTGGAGATTTCTATCTTTCCTGAATTTTCTCTCTCTCATCTTCCTGTTTCTTTTACCCACTCCTTCTAGATTTGCTTTTTTTCCTTCTTGTCCGCTGTTATTAGAGTTTTAAACACTCCAATAGCCGTCTTTGTCGGCGTCCCTCGTCTCATTCACCGGTGTTCGGAGAAAACAAGAGAGGACATCGCACTTTAATAACTCAATGCGCATTTCGGAAGCATTATTTCTAATTTGTTACTAAATCCTCCTGAAGATGAAAGCATTGCTTTCGAAATGAGCGTTGAGTGTTCTTGTCTTGTTAAACCTCTAATTCTTTGACAGCTGTGTTCCAAATTTTCTTTCTTTTCTTATCCGCTGTGTAAATGAATGTATGTACATTAAGTTTTGAATTATCTTCTCAAGTTCAAATGATGGAATGTAAGATTTGACTTCGCACATGAAAGTGGCGGTTATTTGCGGTTAATTACGTATGTTATCTTTTATAACTTTGTAATAAATGCTAGTTGGGAACATGCTGATAAGCAATTATTTGCTTAGCAGGGCCAAAAACATTCATATTTGAAACAGTAGAATATACACATTTCATATTATTGTAATATTTCATTGTCTATGTAACGCATATTATATTATGAAGTGCGATGTAAATGTTTACACTATGTAAGGTTGTACCTTGAAATAAGTTAGAATTTAAAAATTATTTGCAAACGGACTACCAACATTAGTTATTCAATTAATTAGACCAAAATGTAAGTAAATGGCTAACATATTTCTGTGTTATCTGTGTTCTGATTCAATAAACAAATACGAAATATTATCCTTCCTTGACGTTAAAATCGACCTCCTACGAACTTTGCGCAAACTCGGCGATGTTGCCTCTCCGAAAACTTTTGCCCAGAATGAGAATAAAATTGCTCCCTCCTTTCTCTAGAAATAACATTGTCTGAGGGACAAATACTTTGATCGCACATCCAGGCCGCACTAGCATGGAAAACAAGCTCAGAACGCCATGCGAATACGAAGTGAGTCGTCTTGGAGTGTTCCTGAGATTTGGCGTTGGGAGAGATGATTTTCTTTTCTTCCGAAATTGGGGTTCCAAGGTTCATTTCTTTCGGCTTACTTCTCCGGAGGTAAAAGCTCTCCTTAAGTCGGCTGTGAGCTGCCGGAGGCCTATTATTTTGTCTTTGGCGGTTCATTCCCTTGAAGATTCTTCTATGCGTTTTAAGAAGTGGAAACATTATGGTAGAGCAATGAAGCTGGGATATGGTTTTTATAAGTATAATTCCGCTGGCGAGAAGTGATATTTTTGAGAGTTTTGCTATCCCAAATAGTTTTCGTCTTCATTATTGTTGGTAGTAGTAATTTACTTCGTTAAAATAGTCATGTAAATATGTGATATCTGCGTTGAACAGAATACGTCATAAAAATCAGGATAAACAAATAAAACTATAGTTCTTAAATATAATGTTGTTTGCTGATGATCAGGTTATCATACAAAATAAAGAAGTCAAACTGCAGATTGCAACACTTGAGCAGCTTATATATCCTGAAAATTTCAAAAGATAAAACGAAGAATATAGAATTCTTTGGAAACAACCCAATACGAACGAAAATAGTTATAGAAGATCAAATCCTGGAAAAAGTGTCGAATTTTCAATATTTAGGTTGCGATATAACATACGACGAGGACAAAGATATTGAAAATAAAGTTAATGCGCTCCAGAAAATCTTTGGCGCATTAAGAAGAATTTTAAAACGTAAAACAAGAAAAGATACACAAATAAAGTTTTATAAAGTGATGGCAGTCCCTAATTTACTGTATGGGTCAGAAATTTGGGTAATCACTGATAGATTAGAGGGGTAGAAGAAAAAATGGGAAGAACATTTATTACGAATGCCAAATGGAAGAATTTCAAAACAGGTGATGGAATATCAACCTATAGGCAAAAGAAGTTTCGGAAGACTGAGAAAAAGATGGTAAAGTTCCACAGAACAAGTGAAGCCGGAACAGGCATAATGCCTAACCCTGGAAGGAAGGTGATGAGATGATAAAAAATAAAACGGGTTTGAAGTGAGCATGGAGTTAGTTTATAAATACGATACATACGAAAGTAAACATTCAGAATTGTTTCACGATAAATGTAAGACTTTTCCGAATAGAGCATTGCCTTGTAAGAATTCTTATGGGGAACATAATTTATAAGAAAAGAGTTTAAGACAGCCTTTGGATCAAATTTTGATTTTCCCATGCTCTGCCAGGAATTATTTCATGTCTGACAATAATATTCTATGCCCTTATAGCATGGAAATATAATATAATTATACCTAGGCCTACCCAGGTATAGTTGACTGATTTGGTGTACTTTGAATTGTGTGAAAAAGTATCCAGATATTCATTCAGTACTTTGCGATATGTTCTTATTCCTATCTGCTATCTAAACGTTTGTTGATATCTTAACTGTATAATCATCAATGGTTTCGTCTATATATCTATCAGCCTTCTATATTGGTAGAGGAGCTAAGGCCTATTACCCAGATTATTCTATTTGCATGGAGATTATTGATCAATCAATAAAAATCTTGATACAATCGAAAGTTTTAATGTTAACTTTTTTACTTTCTCCATATACGAAGTATAGAGAAAGTATTGTTTTCATGAAAAAATTCGACTTCGAGATTTCAACGGAAATACATGTTTTGGGGTCCCTAGAACACGTTTTGACCATTTTCGGAATGATGTCTGTGTGTATGTGTGTGTGTGTGTGTGTGTGTGTGTGTGTATGTGTGTGTGTGATAGTGGGCGCTCTAACGGGAAAACTATTAGTCGTATCAATACCAAACTTCATATATAGTACTGTGGTGTGTGCTGTCAGAGTTGATTAGTTTTTGGAGTAAATCGGTCAACCGGAAGTCGAGCTTTATTCATTAAAGCTCATTTCCGGTTTTCAAAATATCTCCATAAATATGATATATACGTATATTGTATTACTTATAAAAGTTTTAGATAATGTGTTTTAATATAACTTTTGTATTTAACATATTTTTGTATCACCGGTTGATTAGGAGTTATTCGTGAAATACTGATAAACCGGAAGAAGATGATTATGTACTTTGTGGGCGCTCTAACATGAAAACTGTTTGTCGGATCAACACCAAATTTCATATGTAGTACTTTTATTACAGTCGTAAGAGTTGATTAGTTTTTGGAGTGTATCGATTAACCGGAAGTTGAGCTTCATTCTTGAAAGCTCATTTCCGGTTTTCAAAATATATCCATAAATGTGATATTTAGGTATATACTATTATGAAAAAATGTTTTAGAAAATGTAATTTACTAAAACTTTTGTATGAAACATATTTTTGTATCATTGATTTTTTAGGAGTTATTCATGAAATACTGATAAACTGGAAGTTGCTGATTATGTACTTTGCGGGCGCTCTGGGCTCTATGGGCGAATGTCCAAATTCATCGTTTTTCATCGAGCATGTCCCGAAAAACATTATTTATAATGTTTGTGACGTAAAAGATAATAATATATAAATTAATCACTCATCTTCCAAGTTTAGATGGAATATAGAGTTCGAAATTACTGTCGTAGATAAATATTTACATCTTATATATGGAGAAAGTCATGTGCTGGCCACATCAGATTTTTTAAATTGACTAAAACATGCCTGTATTTGGAGAATATAATTATTTGTACCAAAGTTCGTCGTTCGGAAAAAGGTAACTGAAATACTCACTTTTCGACACGGTTTAAAACAAAACAGAGAACACTGCCTGTAGTGCCGACAAAGCATTTTCAATTTATTATTTATATTAAATTTGTTACTTATGTTAAACGTTTTTCTGGATAAATTTTAAGAGCTCTAAAGCAAAATGTCAGTGGCCACTACAGGGACATTAAATATCCGTTTTCTCCCCTCATCCTCATTAGTAAGTTTTATATTTCAATTATGAAACTTAATTCTTACGGAAAATGAATTCCTGGGAGCAATTTTGTATTTCCGAGAAAGTTTCAGAAATATGAGACCCACGGGGGAAAGAAATAACGTCCTTTGATCTCAGCGACGGACTCCGAAGTTCATCGTCCCTTGGAGTTTAAACCGTCGCTTGACCCTTTACATTCCAGAAGCAAGTGAGGCATGAAAAAGCCAAGAACTTGAGAAATGGGAAAAAAACCCTAGCTTGCCGATGCCGTAAAATTAAATGTATATTTCATCCAATTCAAGGAAATCACGCGCTAGAATTATCTGAAGTTTTGAGTGAATGGTCAATCATGCTAATCACTAATTTTTTCGATAATTTAAATTAATAATCATACTTAAATGTTAAGTATACGATAAACAACGAAAACCAGCTAGAATAAAATATTTATTAATTCATATTTTATATATTTAATATTATTATTTTTGATGGTTTACTGGAGTTTATTGTATACTTATACTACAACCATCAGCAGCCGCCTTCATTTATCTTCATTTATTATACTAAAATGAGTTTATTTTCGAACGAAATAATGAAAGTATATCAGTGTACATCAATGATGCACATATTTATGCCAAGGCTTACCACATTACATGACCCGTTTTGACCAGGATTGTCCTTGTTTATCTGGTCCCGGTCAACACATCTAATTGCTAGGTTTAGAGGGGAATACACCCAGAGTAACCGTAAAAGATCAAACATTCAGAATGAGGAAGAATTGAAACGCTGAATTTCAAAGATTAGGAATTTTGCGCACACTAATGTCACTTCATACGTAGCCCATCCTTAGGAAATTATCATCAAAGTTTGATAAGCCCCGCTGACAATATTCTTGGATTACTTTGGTAAACCTGTGTACTAATTCGAGACAAACTAATCTTTATTTTTTCCACAGAATCATATTTTCGAAGACAATGTCTTCCCCCTCATGGGTCGTCGGTCTTCGAAAGGCGCTTTGGATATCATAAAAGTGCGGCATTCCTTTCTTGCTTTCTCGGACTACCGGGGAGTAAGACTAGTAGCGCCGACAAAGACGGCTTTTGAAGATTTCAAACCTCCAATTCATTCACAGCCGTGTTCCAAAATTTCTTTCTTTACAGTAACATTAATGTCTTCAAGTGTAGGCATGGGCTATATCATTGAGTAGTTTCTCAGGGGTGGTTTCCTTACGTAGCTTTTGAAGGGTTATTAGATGAAAAGAATCTTTGGCACGTATCTCTTGAGGTGGTTTAATACCAAAACCCCTTCCAACTACACCTCTGCATTATCGCATGTACCACTTCGAAACATTGTTAACATCATCTTGCTTGAAAACCATTCAATATTCAACGAATGAAGCGGATCATGCCTCCAGCACTTTTCATTTCAAAGTTCGCTTTCAACATTTACGCAACCAAACATTGACGACTCTATCTACAAAGAAGGGTATAATTAACTCTGATGTACTATATGGCAATCCACCGAAATCCATACAAAGTGTCTTCCCCAGGATTAATAAAAAGTAATGGCATTTCCTGCACCAGTGGAACTTTGATTCTCTCCGTACGCCATTTCCAAAAACGAGATCAAACACAACCAGAATAACCCGTTCCAACCTGCTGTTCTGCCATTGGAGTGAAAATTCCTCCGAATTGGTTTGACTCTTTTTTTTGACACAAAATTGGTAAGGGGAAATATACAGATCTAATTAATCCTGTAGTACACACTCTAATCCACCAAAATCTTCGGTTTCCATAGAGTCATCCCTCATAATAAATTAAAAATAACAGAAGAATGAATTTCATGCAAACGTGAAAATGTAATTATTACACGATATATTAAATCATATACAATCTTAAAAATAACATTAAATCACATTTTAACATATCATTAAAGACAACCAATATCATACCTTCCAATCTGTTTTCCTTCCATATAAGCGGAAACTCTCCTCGGGAAAAAAACAGGAAACTAATCAACTCTGCAGCACACACTGCAATCCACCAAAATCTTCGATTTTGAAGGAGTCATCCCCATGATGAATTAAAAATCCCCTCATCTCTATCATCTCCACCCGACATTTCGCCCGGGATACAGGAAAACAGACTCCCGATTCTTTACGTCCGCGGACCTCGGCACAATCGGATCGGAATCGAACAAAGAGGCTCTCTTTCCATGGAAATGTCTCTTCGAGAAACAAAGTCCGCTCCTCTTATAATCCGGGAAAAGGCGAGTGCTTTAACAATGGGACGGGGGAAGATGCGTGAGGCGGGAATCTTCACGGAGGGCGGCCCCTGTGATCCCGATTGCTCCTGCAGAGAAGTCCTCTTGACCTCCGTTCGGGTCGGCAGGAAAGATTCCTTTCCTTTATTTCTCCCCGCTTTCATTCCGGCAGATGAAAGTATCCTTCCTCTTCATTTTCGTTTTATTTTTTCCTCTCTCTGTCCCTTAGTTACTGCCACGCAGATTTTTTTTCCGAGCGCTGTTTTCATCTCGCTGTTGCAGGATACATTGTTTCGTACGGGAGCGAGCTTGCTACGCACCTGCGCTATGCCTGATTGAACTCGATGCTTTTTTATTTCTACTGTGGCTTCTATACGTGACAACCTCATTACGATGATTTGCTCCGTTGATCGCTTTTTTCCTTGGAGATGGAAATATCGAGGGCATTGGTGATCATGCTTGATCACCGTTTGGGAACTGAGAGGTAATTTTTGGATTTCAGCATCCAGGTTATTTCGTAATGTTCTTCAACCTAAAATCATTGAGAATAAATCAGTTGCCAGCACCTGATAATTGCGCTATTTTATGAATAGAAGCGTTTCGAGTTATGATTTGATATCCCATTTATCAATAATAGAGGATAGTATGAATTTTATTTATGGGTGATGGAAATAACTGTCAGTTTTCTTAATTAGTAAAACGAGTTGAGAATTTCCGAGAGTTTCACGTAAGAAAGCACCGAAAAGAGGAGAGAGAAGGGAAGAAGGCAGCTTAGGAAAATATCATTCATGGTATAATGCGAGTTCTTAACTATGAACCAATGGTGAAAAATTAAAGGACTTATCTAAAGGAAAAGAAAACTCCAGATTAGATTTGAGTAGATTAGACTCCTTAAGATTCCTTTGCCGTCTGTAGTGGTACTTGAGTATAATTTAAATGAGTTAAACTAGGTAGTGATAGAATTTATCTTACAATTAGCACAATTAGCAATTAGCGAGGAAGGTTGCTAATTAAAAATAAGCGGAATCGATGTGGCATGATAGTTAAGTTGGTTGGAATACCTGCCCGAAAAGTAGGAGACTTGGGTCGGAGTTATGTTGCTATTTTCCACTTCTTCTTAACCTTAAATGAGTTTAATAAGGAATTGTGTAGGAGAGTCTAAAAAATAATATATGGTTTTTGATTATTATTACTGAAATACATTAAGGCTTCACGACTGGATATATTATACTATATTCATACATGAAATATATAAATTTAAACGTATGTATATGATAATGCATATTTTCAATTACCGATAAATACATGTATCTTTTGCATTTATCTCCACGAAAAATGCGAGGTAAGACTTAACACACACATAAGATAAAATAAAACTATTTTTTTCACTCCAGTTTGTTGTTTGTGTGTTAAGATGAAGTTCCAACAAGTGAAAGCCAAAGTGATTGAAAATATACAAATCCAGCCGGTTATTCCTTCGCATTTAAGTGAATCAACCCAGCCCTCGTGTATGCGAAGACGGTCCTGCAAAGAAAAACATCGATTTCACGACTCGTAGCTGAATTGAGGGAGATGATTAAAATACTCGTGTATTGAACCCGAGAAAACTTTAATATCGAAGAACATGAATAAACATTTCCTCCGCCCGTCGATGTTGAACCCGATCCCTTGTCTTTATCGCTTTCCGGAGAGAGGAAAAGAAATACTGGAAGGGAAAAGATTTCCAAAAGGGTTGTACAAAGAGAAAATCACTTCCGAGGCAGGAAATGAAAATTCCCCGGATGTAGAGAGGAGAGAAGAATACCTTTTTATTCCTCCGTCCATTGGAATGCTCTCACAAATGATTGGAGCGAAAGAGGTGTCGGTGGCATTCAGTCTTTGTGAGGAGAGATAGATAAAGGAGGAGTCTACGGGGACTAATCCCGTATCTCGAAATGATAATATCCCTCGCTCCTGATAACGAAGGACGGTGCTTCGTTTGGTGTCTTTGTGGCGTATCTTTGGGGATCGCGAAAGGGAGAAAAGCGTATTTTTTTAAAAGTACATCTGTCCTGGAACGACGCTTCGGAAAGCTTTGTGGAACTTTCCGTCGCTATTAGAAATGAAAGCGGAATTACTTTGCTACAACGATCGGATGAGTGTCACTCGTTGGTGGTGTCTTTCACGCCTCTAAGTCTCTTGCGTATCCGAAAAATTTTCGGTGAAGGAAGGTAGTAGAAGCTGTAGTGACGAGAAATGGGTTGTCGCTTGTTTTTTCTTGCATCAAAACTAATTAGGATCAGCATTTTGATTTTTTTTGCTATATAGTATGTCTTGACTAACAATAATACCTCGAATGCATACGTTTTCTTTGAAAGGAAATTCTTTGAAAACGAATTCTTCGAACGATCTATTCTTCGAATGACAAATTCTTCGAAAATAGACCACTATTATGAATCTAAAGTTGTCTAAAATATATATTATAGGAATTGATTCGGAATCCATCCAGCAAACTGTCGGTGATGGTTGGATTGTCTATGTCTATTTTCGAAGAGTTAGTAATTCGAAAAATTAATCGCTAGAAAATTTACTTCCGAATGGATTAGGTTAGGTTGGGTTGTGTGCCTATGAGATATGTTTCCGAAGAATTAGTGACTCGAAGAATTGACCGTTCGATGAATTCGTTTTCGAAGAATTGGCTTTCGAAATAGTTTGTTTTCAAATAATTAGTTTTTGAAGAATTCGCTTTTGAAGAATCTGTTTGCCATCTGATACCTCTGCTAACGGTCATACAGATCCAGGATCACTAATATTAACGGAGATACAACCATGAGGTCTTAATCTTAAAATAAAACCGAAAGCACGAAAAATAATTTCCATAGCGTTCTCATTGCAATACTATCACGTAAGTATGGGTTGGATTCCTTTCGAGATAATCTAATTCTTACTGCGCAGAATAAGTGAATCGAGCAAAATATTGCTTGTGCATATATGCACTCGTAAGCTGCGTTCGATAAACACTAAAAGAACTTCCTTCGCCGAAACTTTCGTTGATGATGCAGGTAGTTAGATAAGATAAGGCTGTAAACTAAGTCCTTGGAGTAGAATGTCATAGGGCGATAGGATGAATATTCAAATATTTTATAATATAAATACAAAGTCATCTAATAAATTACAAGCCTCAAATTGTGTCTTTATTGATAAGGTTTTTTTACAAAAATACTAACGAAAACGGTCAACTGACTCCTGAATTCAGGACAATAAAACCTCGCAAAGTCCATGCAGGGAAAATCTGTGAAATTATTTGTAAAATATTGATATTCCATCGGAAATGGATCAGTGATTGGCTCTTTCATTTTCAACCCATAACACTTCCTGAAACACTGAGAATTCTTTACGATAATCCTTCCCCGTAAACAAAATCAAACGCAACCAAGATCACCCTATACATCTGCTTTCAGGCCATAAGTGTGCAAATTCCTCTGAATCGGTTTTAGTCGTACTATTTTTAGAAACAAACACTTGGTAAATCTCTATCAGTGGTGTGAAGAAATTCCACGTCAAGGCTTTTGAAATAGTATCGCAGCAATCACAGAAATACTTCTACTCTTTGTCGGAGTCACAAAGCGTGACATATATCGACATCGAGGTATTATGTTAGAGACGAAAATTCGCTTGTCTAAGGCTGAAAGGGAATGGTCTCCAAAAATACTTACTGAATCTAAAAATTTCGTTGCTGCCTCAGAGTTTGTTAGTGTTCGTACCATATATGTCTTTTGATGTCAAAAAATAGATAGGAAATATTGAAAATCAAAAAGCGTAACGATAAATGGAATGGAAAAATGTTTTAGGCAGATTGTGACCGAGTGAAGAGTAAAAAAAAACTGTTGAAAAACTTCATTCTTCAAAAGGAACTTTATAAAGCTCACGATGATTTCCGTTTGGTACATTCTTCAAATTTTAAACTTCCATTGAATAAAAATTATATAATAACATGGCTTTCTATCATATATTGTATAATATTTGAGATAGATTTTTCACCAATGATAAATAATCTCCAGTTTCGATAACACTTTCCGTCCTACATTACGTTATATTTGCTATTTATACTCCATTTTATTTTTTTATCATCTTACAATTATCTCTGAAACACACTTTAAGGTTGATACTAAAAAACGAATTTTCTATATATAATAAAATTAAATAGCGAACGTTATAGATTACAGCTTCTTCATTTTTCAAGTTATGTTACACGCAATTTTCTTACAGGGTAACTAAAATTGATGTCGTCATTTTTAGAAATGTTGTCATTAGTTTACTAATTCTCACATCATATCTTGATGAATGGAATAGTATTAATTCTATTAGAACAGTATGAAAGAAAATTTATCATAATACATGATATATATCGTATAATGCTACTCGTATCAAAATCATACTTTTTCATGGCGATATTAAATCGAATGCCAGAGATATGATACTGACTAATGATGTTAACTTTAATCACTTGAAAATGTCACGAAAATGATAATGTGATGCTAATGATAATGTAATGCCAATGCTGTAATAGTATTAATTAATCATTCTTCATTGGATACTGTTAACATTTATTCCTTGGAATTTTGTGCTGCGTAACATAGTGTACGATAGTATAATTCTGGCTTAAAGAGGAAATAACAGTAAACCTACCTAATCTTGTCATAATCCCCTTCCTAAAGGATTTTGTAGCTAATGGTTGAGTCATGTGGCACAATACGGACTGCGGTCTGAATTAATACCTACTGTAGTATGAGTACATAGTATGGGCTACCAAAATCTAGGCACAGGCTGGGCATAAGCAATTGCATAGGTTACAACTAGGCTTTGTTTCTCTCGAAAGTGGCATTTTTTTAACAAGAGACTTTCCTGTAATTTTAACATTCGAGGTCTACTAAGTAGGCGTAGCGAAATTAAGAGAGTTATAAAAGCACGAAATGGTACTAAGGCTCATCCAGCTATAAACGGTAAAACAGTCGTCGAATTTCATTAAGAGTACGCATCGTGATTTCCGAAAGCCTAAATTCTTAAATTACCCGCGAAATAGTCTTCGAATCCGGACCTTAAGTACCTCAACGTCTCTTAATCCGCATTTGCATACATACAACGTCATATAAATGTAAATAAAGCTTTAAGGGGAATTTGCTCAAATTGGCCTTTCACGTCGGTTTTTATTTCGGGAAAACAAAAGGGGATTTCTTCTCCATCTTCGGATTAGGAGCCATCCGATTATTCGGCGGATTTCGAAGGGAACCGTTTTAATGGACTCGCTCCGCGTTTCTTTTTCCGGCGAACTGTATTTTCCGCCGCTAATGCATTAAATCTCCCGAGAGCGCCTTGAAATAAAAGGAACGAAAACGAAAGCTTTGATTACTCCGTCGACTTTTTCAATTTTTCGCCCCGATTCTCGATGCAAAATAAATAACCGGAGGGGATATTAAGAATTCCGGACTCATTATGGAGAGAGCTCTTCTTCGAGTCTGGAGATTTTGTTTCTCATTCCTCAAAGTGCAAATCGCTGATTCTTTAAGTGCGGAAGAAAGGGTCCGGAGTTTCCTAAGATAACTAAAAATTTGCCTCGGAAATCCATTACAAGGGGATCTAGTACGATTCTGATACAGAGCTACGCGAAGATCAAAACCGTCTTTACCACCTCCAGATATTTCAGATTCGGATATAAATCCTTTGATTGAGTCATTTCTTATTTTTAAGCCGTTTTGGTGATTTTGAGGAACTTGAAGGACAGAAATGTGGTGCTTAACCCCACGAGCCCGACGAATTGATTCAGTTATGCAATCCGTGCCAGTTATTTTGTGAATTAATTAAGTATGAACATACAGAAAAGAATATACCGTACCGTATTAGCTTGAATTTAACGCGACTCCGAAATTTTCATCAAGATATTTAGAAAAAAAAATAATACTCATAAAATAATTCAAAGAAAGTAAAATTCAATCATATAATCATTTATTTAGGTAATTATACCTAATAACACAGTTTACATCCATGTCAATAAAATTAAGTAATATTAAACAAAATTAATATTACGTAAGTAACAACAAAAAACGAAATTTTTTTACAAATAAAATAAAATAACTATCTAAAAATCCCACTGAGATACATTTATTTAGACAACCGGTTTCGAACATATTAGTTCATCATCAGGAAATTTTTATTTCAGAATCTGAACTGTTTCCAGAATGAGAACTCATTTATGTCACATCGGTATCATCAGTATTTTCATTCACGCTCTCAGTCTCCCACAACATGTCATCTTCCTTCCCATTTAAATCATTGAAAACGTTCAGTCACGTTTCTACCTTGTTTACATTACATTCCATTACTTAAACCCCGAATTTAGCGAGAGTCAATTTTTTACGGAAAATAAACAGTCGAAAAATATCGCGTTATATTCGGGCGAATACGGTATTTGAAAATATAATGTAACACTACATACATCTAACACCAGAAGAAACTATGAATCATTATACCCAATAAATCTTCTTAGCTTGTTCGAAAGAACCCCATACTACATGGGTATAAAAATCTACTACAAATTTACAAAGGCATTTCTGACAAAAAATGGCAAGAATGAGCAAATCAATTTCTGGACAATCTCAAAAAATATTGACATTGAAATGTTACTACTCAGTTGGTGAATACCTTCTGGACAATGACTTATCCTGTTGGATGTGATAACGATTTAGGCTGGTATTGGTTTGAGATCATGTACTTATATATAATTGCATTTGTTCCAACAATGTAGTTCTAATTGTTAAAATAAGTCTCAATTTCCTTATGAAAAATTCTGTAAATATAAGATATGAATGTAAAAATGGTTATATTTAAATATTGCTTTGTGTCATGTACATTTATTCACATTAGATTTCCTGTATTAACTGACATGTCACCAATTCACGGCGGAATTTTCTTTTTGTATTTGACTGTTTTGTGACGAAACAAATTATTATTATTATTTTCTAAAATACTCGTATGACATAAATGGAACAGTAATTTTCCTAATCTAAAATGATTGTTGTAATTAAATAACATTTGAAGCTTTAAACTTGCTCTGTAATTCTTAAACCCATATTTTCCTTATTATTTCTTTAATTATTTTTATTTTCAGTTTTGTTTTGCTGTGTTTTGTTTTTTGTGCTGTGTTTTTTTGGATTGTGTTGTGTACTTCTGCATTATGTTTTGCTGTTTCATATTATATTTTAATTTCCTGAGTTCACGAACGTCGCTGCTTATTTTTCTTTTATTTACCACTTAATTTAGTTGTTAATTTGAATCATTTAATTTAAATTTTAATATTTATCAGTAAAATGGAAGATAGGACTTTCTTGCCTCAATTTCATCGAAGATTTGTTTTTGATCGTCTATTCAAAGGACACCTACATCTCGTAAAAATTTCACTCCCTTTAACATAAAAAAATACAACAGTTAAACCTAAATGCGGAAATACAAACATACAGTTAAACCTAAATGCGTAAATTAACTTTTAAATGTTCAGAACTCTAAGGAAGTACCGAAACAAGCCCTAAAATCCAATCCACAATATCAAGAACACATCAAATTTATTCAACCGTATAATAATCCAGCATCATCTTTAGCGGCCTGTATTACCTGGGTAATAATGTATTTTCGGGCTAGTATGAAGACCGAAACGCTGCCTTTATCTGCAAAGGTCTGTTTGCGCATCGAGATATGGTTGCTTAAATAATGTTAGGGGGAGGATTGATCCTGAATGTGTATGCCATTACAAAGTTTTCAAATTAGGCTGAATAAGAAAATAGTGAATAACTTTCTAAAACTCATAGTATCTTATTCGTAATTATTGATAAATTTCACTTTCCTTTTATATGAAGAAATCACAACTTTACATCGTTTTCCATAAACTGGTAATGATTTTTAAAAGTGGAGTGACAGCTAAGGTATTTCATCGTAAGAACTACCACCGGTACCGGAACCAAAGGCGACCGCGCCACCAGCTTGGCTACCCGGGTACCCTCCGTCTACATTGAAACTTTTGAGGGAAATTACCGTCAAATAGTATTCAGGACTCTGAGTAGAGTGCACGGTTATTTCTCTATATGAAAAACAAGTCATACCAATCAAAACATTCGGAATGGGATGTTTAAGTAATTTATAGTGCAGAGGATTGGCAACTAAGACACAAACATGGATTACTGTAATGCACATTTGCGTTATTCATAAAACACCGTATTCGATATTCATATATATAGAGTAGCTATAGGAGATTGCAAGCAGGTAGAAGAGTAATTTATTCATTGTCATTCCTATCGTCGTACACGATAATTATTCCTACCACCGAAGTATTTAGGCTACCAATTGCATATATGGAATACTAATGTCTTTGATCTCTGACCTTCCACGTTATTACAAAGCCTCTGCATGCGAAGTTAATAATATCACATAGACACGATCGGGTATCTTTAGGAATTCATAGAAATATTAATTATGCATCGTATTTAGGGTACCCAATGAACCAGGTTTCCAGAATTAGTTTTGCACTAAATCGAATCTTCTAAAAACCATTCCGGGAGGTTTTATTAAATACACAAATCCAGAATACCTGATTATATTGAATCACACACTGTATTTTTCTATACAAATTTGGCAATTAATGGTTATCGTATCACGTAACTGTATACATTTATAATCATGGTAAAAGCTGTATAGGCGGCACCCCTCTTCGCATAATGAGATGCCGCAAATTAATATTTGAACACCCTTAACTATGGAAATGACTGGAACGTGCATTAGTACCGGCTAGGTCCTAGAAATTTCCGTTTTTCACGAAGTAAATATCAGTCTCCCACCACAAGCTTTTGGAAATTCCAATTACATTACTACAAATTCTATAATTGCGGTGCTATACATGCACACATAATTTACTTGGATGCCCTTTTACGCTGAGGTAATATTAGATTCCGAATTGATCTATGTTAAACAAATATTTACATCTACAGCTATATGTTTATTTTGTAAACCGCCTTTCGGAATGTGGTTGGTGAATGCACCACGACTCTTCTTCCCTAGTCGATTGCATTCAACGTGACTTTCTTATTGATGTATTTCATATATGGATAGCCTTCATTCCAGGATTCTTCTCATTATTTCTTACATTATCTCTTTAAATTGATTATGGATAAGATAAAAGAGGTAACTTTTACTCTCAATACCTCCCGAATATAGACTCATCATAATTATTACTTTCGCGTATTATTCGCGGAAAACTTGAATGTTTGGAGCGAATCGTTCGAGCATCTATTTCTCTAATCTTCCTTGCAGAGTCGGAACGGTCTGTATTACAGGGAGAACGCATAATATCGCCTAAATATTCTGAGAACGTACTTTCTATAAATTGATAAAATATTTTAACTTTTGTAGGAACAGTTCTCGGGACACCAACCGGGTAGCGGCTCTTCATATCGTGGACGTTTCGGCCGCATACTCGGCGATCATCTTCAGGGCGATGAATTGACGGATGCGGCTGAAACGTCGACTATATGGAGAGCCGCTACCGATAGAGCCAATTGGAGTCCCGAGAGCTATTCCTACATGCAATTCACCGGGAAAGAACTACTTCCTTCTATTTTTCCCAACCTATGTCGTAAAGCATTTGATCAACGCTCACTGATTTGTCGTAGACATTTCTCACGCAACGAACTGTCTTTCGTCGTATTTTTTTAAATTCAGGAATACAACACATATAAGCAGAGTTCCATGAAATAGTGGCAATAGTGGGTGGCAGTAGGTACAATTCTGAACACATTTACGTAACCCATACACCACTGTCCACAAACTGTAAACGGGATATTTTCCGAAATGGGTCTCCCTCCCTTTCTTGCGCAAATGCCGGACAGACTGCTACATATCCTTGACCATAGTCACCTAATTCATTGACCAAATTGCAACGATTTAGTTATCAATAAATAAAATTAAAATTACTATAAATTTGAAAAATAAGTCACATGCATTCACACACGTTACGTGTACCAAAGTTTGAATGAAAGATCTATTTATTCTTAAATACTACAAATAGGCACCAGGCAAGGTGGTAGTCATTTATGCGGGAGTGGGGAAAAATTAAGTTGTATGCCTGGTATTCACTCTAGTCGGGAGAAAAAACCCCAAAACCTCCCAAAGGCAGTATCTAACACATTAGTCATTTCATAGTCTCAATTTTGCCCAATAAAGACGTGTATATGTACGATGATGCTTCATATTTTGAACTGAATTTCTTGCTAAACTACAATTTTTAGGTGTTTTGTTCTAGAAATAGCCCCAAAACTTCTCTAAGAATCGAATGCGACGCCATTGAATCCCGCTATTTCCAACAAAAGGAAGGTTTAGAGGCTCTTTCATTTTTATACTCTGCCTCCATTTGCGCTTTCGGATAGTCACTAGCTAACGGACGCCCCATTTTTCATGCCCTTTGGTCTTGCTGAGGGTGGCGACGCAAGCATCCCTGGAAAATCCCTTCGCCCCGTCCTCACCTAATCACACACTCAATTGGGGAGAAAAAGGCCGGCGAATCGGGACGTAAGGACAAAGCGTAGAGACCCACTTCCCTCCGAATGGATAATGGGCTAAAATTAACGCGGAGTTAACTTTTCGGGAGTGTTTTTTTCTTTTTGAGGGCCTAATTTCCACTGTAAGTAAAGGGAATGCCTCGACTGTTCTCCTTTGTCGTAGTTGAGAGCTCTCTCAAACGTTCCTTCCCTTTCTTTAATGTCTACATTCTGCTTCTAGGCGAAGAGTTCAACTCCCACTGCTTTCCTTTCTCTTCACGCTCCTCAGGAACTTTGAGACAACATTTCATCCCGTAACTACAATCCGTCCGCTGTTTTTTCATCACTTTTCGCTCCGCCTTTGCTTTTAATATTGTTTCGGAGCTAATTTTGGGCACTTTTAATATCTTGTCAAAACATGGGCTTAACGGTAAACATAATTCACTTTGCTATAATTTAGATCTATCTATATTGATTTCTCAAGCGCTGCGTAATTCTACGTGACACTTTATGTAAACATATTGGCCTGGTTTGGTTATATTACCACAAAAATCATGTTGAAATTTTGTAGCGAGGACATTGGTACGGGAAGAGTAAACTGAGTTGATTAGTATGCTGACCCATCGTAGCAGATACAATATGCTTTATGTACTTCACATGGCAATGCGAGTGTCAGAGTGCAAATGAAATGATAGAGTGAAATGATTAGTCTAAAATGATAAAATACAGGAGAAACTGTGTCAGCTAAATAATGACTTGCTTCCCAAGAGAAACAACATTAAAAATATCCATTGCAAATGATGGATAAAAGTTTGAAATTCTGATTCTGAAATTCTGAAAAGAGACAGAATTCTATTGAAAAAATGTAGCCAGATTGTCAAATTTTCCATAAGATTCTTCTTGATGTACGAAGTCCAGTTATAATCAATTAAATCGTGCTCCACACATTCGGATCAACTCGGATCGATCGTTGAGCATGTTTTGCAAGATATGTGAAAAATAAGAAATTTCTCATAATAAAGTATTAATCTTTCATCGAGTCTATAAGTAAATTTCTATAAGATGACATCTAGTATTGACAATATTGTTAATACATTTGGTTTGAGCTGTATCAGCCGTTAGCGTCGATATTGTACAGTGTTTGTGTCTGATTGTATTCGAAAAAATTAACATTTAATAAATTTATATATTTACATCTATATTATTAATGCTATATATTTATCTAAAACGATATAATATATAATAAATTTAATTACGTAAGACAATTTAATTAACATAATTAATAGTGTATTTCAAAATATGAAAATTATTTAAGGATATTTAAAAAATGAATAATTAGAAACATGTACGGACCAGTCTTTGAAAATGGTCAATGGAGAATTCCACATACTGAAGAAATAAATCAACTAATAAATAATGAGGACATAGTACGTTTCGTAAAATCACATAGAATAAGCTGGCTAGGACACATATAAAAAATGCGAGATGACAGGAAAGTCAAACAAGTCTATAAAAAGAAAGTAGATGGAAAAAGGAGAAGAGGAAAACTAGAGTAAAGATGGAAGGATGACGTTATAGAAAACCTGATAGAAATGGGTCTACAAAATTGGGAGCAAGAATCCAAAGACAGGAAATCCTGGAGAAGCATTGCAGAGAAGACTAAGGATCACAGTGGTCTGCAATACAGGAGGAAGAAGAAGAATACTGTATTTAAAAACTTATACCTTTATCTTCCCTTCACTATTCCAGGAACGAATGAACCATCATAAAAAATAAGCCAGTTGTTACAGTTCCGCGATACTTCAGATTAAAGAGATTATCTCGGAAATACGAGCGTAAGCGGATAACGTGTGGAGTTTCTGTTGCCGTGTGGGCAATAGCAAAACCACTTACGGAGATAAATCTTGTATATTGCACCGCCCAACGGTGTGTTTAACCGCCATTGACTTGGGAAGCTCTACTTAAACGAGTACTTCCTTGAAGAAAGGGCTCCGTTCTCCTTTTTCTTTGACGCTCGGACTCGATTTATTTCTCTCTATTCTCACATACCTCTTTGTTTTCCCTGGAGAAGCACAGTGTTTCTCCACATGGCTTTAAATTGCGCGCAATAACACGTCTTTAAGCGCTAACTCGATTAAACGTTCGCTTATTTATCTCTTTCATTTCCTCTCTTGCGATTTATCTCCCTCGATTCTATCTGAGACTTTTTCTCCTCTCGTTCTATTTCCTTCTGATGCTCCTATCTTGCTGCGTTACGAAGTACCATACTGTTTTTCTCCATTCCTACCATCGTTTTCTTTCTTTCTACCTTTCCTGCACTTTTGCAGGTTTTTCACACTCCCCTTATCCTTGTGCTTTTCAGCATTGAAAATTTTTCTGTTATTAGAATCAATGCAGTTTTATGTACGTTGGAAAGGAAGGCCAACTTAAATATTCTCATAAATTTTCAGGATGAAGGATCGTACCAGATAATGAAGAATCAGGCACAGAATAGAATGGTTTCGAAATATTCAGCTGAAAGCTGTCTTAGGACAGATCTACTCGCACTTCAGATATTCCGAATTCTTTTTTTTCCATCTGCGTTTTGCGAATGCATTAAAATGATAATTAAAATTAAATCATAAACTTACAGGACCCCGCAAAAGGTTAATTTCTTACACGTCCTTCAATGTTCTCCCAAAAACATGCATGCCTTTCAATCTAATCTAGAAAAGCCGTTTTTATATTTTGGCTCGTTGTTCATTGAATCACTAGCACAACCGGAAGAGGACTTGCAAAATACATGATTAAATATAAATATAGATATTGAATGTTAAATATAATAAAGATCCTCGTGTAAGTATAATTAATTTATTCTGATCTCTTTTTGCGATTGAAAGTGGAAATGAATGCATACACACCGAGAAAATGGTTCGTAAAGAACGCATTCCTTTCGATGACGTATTCTCCCGTACTTCGCAGCGTTGCGAAGCCCTAGAAAAATTCCACCCCACTTATCGGCCTATTCTTAAAGAGGAAAAAATAGAAGGCCTCGAATTCCCAAACCCTTGTTTGGTGCTTTGCGCGATTCCTGGGAGGATTTACCAAGGCATTCGCAAGGAGTTACGGGTTTTTTAGCGAAGGGCCCGGGGCATTCTTCCCGCCGAAACTTGTCTCTTTTACTGGGAAGCGACGGCGCCCCCTGCGCATTGTGTCCGAATCGCCGTCCGTTCAGCCTCCTTAAAGGAATAAGGACTGGCTTTTTTCTCCTTTCGACACCGTCCGACTCGAAACTTTTTCCGATACTTCCACCTCCCGGGGAAATGTCCTTTTTCAGTTTTCGCGGAGTGGAATTCTTTCCCTTCGTTTTTTGTCTGCAGACGTGCACGGCGGAAATGACGGGGCGTTGCATGATTTAACGAGGTGCGACCACCTTTACGGTCCTCTCTCTCCCACGCTCTGAACGGGTGCTTTATTTATCCCCGTATAGGGAGAGTTGGTGCCTAAATGCAGCGATCTACGGCTCTGTGAATGGGAGCATCCTAAAATGGGAAGTATTTGACGGAGTTTCACTGTATGAAACGGGACTTGGAAAGGATTAAAAGTCGCCGATGTGGTTCAGGGGCGTTCGAAAGCGATTTGTCCACTTCCTATATAAAACTGAATTTTTAAATTTGATTTACTTTAAGAGTGCAATTCTTCCAAAACTCTCCACTTGCGCGGATAATGCAACAACAAAGTTTTCATATTCCTAAATAACAAGTATGTTAGCTTTAGAAAAAATACGGCAGTATATTTACATTGCTATTATTTGCATTCAAGTACTCACTGGTAGTGTATTGCTTTATTCTTTATGTTATTTTTTCTTTCTTATCCTTTAGTCATTACCATCGGTAGGTTTACGCAGGTTTTCCACAGCTTTCTTCTTTTTGGGTGTTTTTCTGCAGTGGATTTTTTCCTAAGAATATCTTAGGTTTTTACCTCCAAAATTCTCCTAATTGTTTCTCATACTGATCTCTTTATTCTAATTATAGTTATATAATTAATTACGATGAGTTAGATGGAAGAAGAGACTTTAAGTTTCAATTCGCCCAAATAAAGACGATTATTATATATAAGAGAACAATATAGCTATAATTATAAACGTCAATATTTCTACGACTAAATCTCATCTGAAGATAAAATATTTTCGAGAGCTAATTGTATGTATAACATATTTGTGAATTACAAAAAATAAAACAGCACAAAAACACATTGCTGCTCTAAATAATTATTTCCCTAACAAACTCCGACTTTTTTTTTGTTATATTGGCGATACGAAGAAAACTTCACCAATCGTCTCATCTTTTGTACTATCCCAATTGTTCTCTGTATCTTAGTTTTTATTGTCTGTATGCATTTTTCCTAGTTTATTTCCTGTTCAGTTCTTATTTATTTTAATTATAATTTTTGTTTAAACATATTCCTATCATATTTTTAAACAATTATTACACAGCATTGATAGTTTCGGCCTTCACTTGGAAGATCATTATAATAATTAAAATATATTACATCCATTATTCTTTTTATTAATATTATAACGCGTTTGATTTTGGAATTTCCTGTGTTTTAAATAAAATACTTTTTATTATATTATATGGCGTGGATTGGATTAAAAAAAGACAATATATTTCGCAAAGAATTGCTACGTCAAATCCCTGAGCGTTACCCATATGCTTTAGGATGCAAGGTAGGAACATTTAAAAGATAGGCTTAATTTAATTAATAAATACAGGGAAAGTATTTTCTCTGATAATATTATTCATCCATCCCTCTTGTTACATAGGCTGTTTGGACTATGAATCTGGCATCTCTAACATCAGAATATTCCCTTTGCGGTCCCTCGTAATGCTATCTAAGCCAAGTTATCCCTCTATCCCAGAGAACATAAACTTCGTAGGCGGAATTTTCCACCCCAATTCCAAATTTTGCGGAGAGCGACTCATCGGGAAGTTTCGAATTTCCTCCAAACGAGATTATAAGTAAACGAGATAATTTATTTTTCGCCTTCCCGACGCCGAAGCACTGAGCCCGAAAGGAAATTCTTCGACTTTGCAATGGAACGAGTGAACACGGGTTTCGCAGAATTTGAGAACGAGGCATCCGGAAGCAGGAGTAACAATGAAAACATTCTAACTGTTTGAGAGTTCTAGTTGAAGAAGGTAGAAGGAATGAGTCGAACCAACTATCAGTACCTTAAAATCGAGTATGAAAATTAAAAGAAAATATAATGTCTGTGAAAAAATTCAATTGCTGTCATTGAAAAACTTTTACGGGTAGTGAATTAATTCCATCCCTATCTTACGTTGACGTGGTACTTCTATTTTTTTTAATCCTACCACGCCTTGCTAATATATATTTTCTATTAGGTGTCCAAATATTTGTTGATATTTCATTCTGTACTTATAAACATAAGTAGTATTCTTTTTTTCATTGTTTTGACCATCAATCATTATGACTTTCCTCAGCCGTATTATTCCTTGGATTCATTTAATGGAAGACTCGATTCAGATATCAAGAAATCCAAAATGATGTTGACTCATGTTTTCCACATCTTTATGTTGTAGTTAGATGGAATATTTTTCGATTATCTTTTGGTTCAGTACGTAGAAACATTTATCTTTCATCTAGTTTTTCACTGTCTCGCTTATGGCTAAATAGCATGAAACTGAGGTTACTGAATGAGGCATTGATTAAAGTCTCTCCTTCCGGAATGCTACAAGAAGTGTATTATTACTAAGAATTTTATAGAAAATTGATCAAGAAAATAATTTCCTTTAATAATTGTCTTCCTGGATGCATCGTATTCGGCAATTTTATTCTAAAATAAATCAGTAAATTACATAGAATGTTGTTAATGAGATCAAGAATCAATATATTGCTTTTTTATTTAACAGGCTTGTAATTTTATTAATTATATTCTAATTAATTCATTTTATTGATTAAATAACTCCCGCAGGAATGACTACCACCTGGAGATGTGCTTAATTGTAGTCCTTAAGAATAAATAAATAAAAAAGGGAACATATTTGTGCCTGCTAGGTTCAAAGAATACTTATTTTCGTTCTTTCATTCGAAATTATACGCCTCTGATTCACTTGCATGAAAAATAGAATTTACGGCTATATCAAAATGGAATCATTTCATTCCGATTTCCCAAAAAAAGTTTTTATACTTCGACGACTCGAGAAACTCAACTTGGGCGCCGTAGTTTCATAGGCGGGCGGGCGAACGATGTTGCTTTCATTCCGAAACCCTCAGCGACGACTTTACCTGGATTCTTCCTTCGTTCAACTGGAAATCTTGGAAGCAACTCAGAGATGAACACTTGAGAAACGAAAGCTAATCATTAAAAGTTTCTTCGAGTCTTGTCTGCCTTTCTCTCCTCAGTCCAGTCATCTCTTCCTTTCTTGGGCATCGCCCCTCAGAAGCTACTGTTTCTCCCACACAAGGACTACACCCACTCGTCCGTTTATCTTCCATTTCCTCCTTCTTGCTCATGAGTGCGTCACTCCAAAGTTCTTCGCTCACGTCACCCATCCTCGTTTCGAATTTTGCTGCACGTTCCAGCTTGAAGTATATTCGCCATATTTAGCGAAGTTCGCAGAGTCGTCGTTCCTCTACGTGAAATGGAATCGTCTCGAGTATTAGTTCGGGTGGACTAGAGATAGGGCGGATGATCAAGCAGCTCTTTGGAGTAATTTTAAAGGGTTATACGTATAAACCATCGTAAATAAAACACTTAGTATCTTCCACAATTATATTTCAACGATCGGTTTCGTCAACGAGTTGACATCTTCCCTTGAAGTTGGCTACTCGTTCACGAAACCGGTCGTTGGAAATATATTTGTGGAAGTTACTAACAATAAGTATTTTATTTACGATGGTTTATACTGCATTCCAGGAAGTGAGGATAGAACATACTAATTTGGTTATAAGTATATTCATCGAAAATGAATTCTTCGAAAACGAATTCATCAGAAACGAATTCTTCGAACGATAAGTTCTTCAAATAACAAATTCTTCGATAAAAATGCCACATCCAATGCCCTCATCCAATAAAACCCAACCCAAACTTCAAAGAGGTTTATAGCTTTTCTGATGGATTTCAACTCCGAATCAGCTCCTTAAATATGAATTTAGGATGACTTCAGATTCATTAGTGTGGTCAATTTTCAAAGAACTTGTCATTCTAAGAATTGATCCCTCAAAGATTTCGTTTTCGAAGAATTTGATTTCAAAGTGTTTGTATGCTCTCTTTTTAAAGTGCGTTACATAAGAACTTTGGATAATACTGCCATATCCTTCAAGAAATTTTCTTAACCTTGCTTTGGTTTGCTCTCTAAATCTTCCTTTGGGTTTTCCTTTTTATTGGATACTTTTTCCTTGCTTTATTCCAACTAATATTTCTCCATTTTATAGAATTGCATTTTTATGTTTTTCAATATCGCATTGCCTAATATGTTTTTTCTCATTTTTATATTTTCCTAACTCATTCATGTCTGAATTTTTACTTTATTTTATGCATTAAAGCTAATGAAATTGAAGTTGCATAAGTATCGGTTGTTGTTCATCTGATTTCGGCCCTAAATTATAATTCCTGAGGCCTTTATCTTTTTTCATTTGGCTTTAATTACACGATACTCATGGTTGTACTGCTAATCAATTCTCAAGAAAAGGCCACCAACTTACGTAACGTTGTAAGTTGGTCTCTTATCGAAGAAGTATATTATACTAATTGTAAACGTATGAGAAAGATACTTAGAATAAGAACTTAGACTATTAAACTCATTCAAATAACATTTAGGAAGTCAAAGCTGAAACTATTGATTTATTTTCTCTTTTTTACCTAGCTTTATTTGCATCTTGTTATATTTGTAGCTAAAGATATGAAAATGTTTATTTACATAATGATATGTGGTTACTTGTGCATTAAGCAGAATTTACTTGCTTCATTGTCTTGTTACTAACTGCAATCACATTCATTTTCTCCGTAAGCCATTATTTTAAATTTTCGTTAGTTAATTCTCTTTATTATTCTAAACTTTTGAGTTTATATGTTGTGATTTTTTAGTCTCTCAAATGATTTCTATCTTTAATCCTACTCTGGTATCGGTTTTCAACGCTTATATAGTGGGCAATTCCTTGCTTGGATATCTTTGACATTCAAGTAGTTTTGTTTTTGTGGTCGATGTTGCTCTGTAGCGGTTCAATGTATACAGATTGCGGTAACCTGCGATACCGCAATAGTATCGTTGTTTCTTTGACGCACGCAAATTGCGGTATCGATGCATATGGTATGGAACGACGGTGCCACTTGGAACCCTTTTCTAACTGCAACTGTTTCGAAATCACATACCAATGGCCGCTGAACAACTGGTTTCATTCGTTCTAGAGAAAGCTGATGGTATTGGTGCCAAATAAGGCCAATATTGTACCCATTTCCGTATTTAGATACGTATTTTCGATTTAGTAAGAGAAGAGATACAGTTTTTATTAGCCATCGCTTCATTACACCTCATGTTGTGATTTTATTGATGTGATTTCGTTACACATTAAGATCATAAAGTTCCTCAAAAGTTAAAGTTACCGAAAGCAAAATACTGCTAGAGAGATTACCTTTGTACTTGAGTACTGAAATTGAGGGTATTCAAAGCAATCGAGTATGAAAGACCAAGCTTTAACTTGTGATACAAACCAACTATTACTCGAGCAAGTAAAATTTATAGAGAAGCAAAGCATACAATTATGTCCCTTAATCGTTCCTTCTACCATACCCTTCTAGTGGAATTATTTACATGAGTCATTTGGTGTAATATAGTGAAAAATGTATCTTTCATTTATTTTATCTCAGTCCCGCTCGTTAATATGGAAGTTGCTGAGGCATGATTGATGCATTGATAAAGGTATTTCCTTGTTGAATGCTACAAAATATTTTACTCATATAGACTTTAAGCTTCACGGACATGTTCCAATGACGCTATTCTTGGTGAGGAGAGCAAGGGTAAACTAATTCACTCCTCATCCCGTCTAGTAAGCCTCATTTCCAACTAGCTCTTATAATTAGCCCGAATAAAGTCCATTTATTATTATTATTATTATTATTATTATAATTAGTAGCTAATACGAGCTAATCGTATTATATCGGCTTTCGGTCTGAATTCTTTAAAGATAAATTTAAACATGCTGAGTTATGTAAACTTTTCCAACACTCTTCAGCTCTAAATTATTTTCTTGAATTTTAAGAGAGTAATATTCAATGAAATAATGCAGAAGGGAAAGATTTAACGTCTATCGACCCCATACATTTCATGGAATAAATCGTTAATGATTAGCGCAGGCATATATGAAAGCGTGTAGGTGTGAGAAACCATTAGAAAAGAGCCTTGGATAGAAAGCGAAGTGAGCTTATAAGGGATGGAATAAGGAAGAAGCCGAGATTGGCAATGATTAAGAGTGATGGATCCGCTGTCCTTGGTGACCAAATAATAAGACGAGGGGCGAGAAAGGATACTTGCGAAGAGTCTGTGTGGATGTCTCCCACCTCTAGAGCTTTGATACCCAGTGATGTAATAATAGCGGGTGACGAGGCGAAATTTCCTAATGGAAAATGATTGATCAGTGCATTTGTTTCATCAACATGTTTATTCTTAGCTCAGAATAAGCCACAATGTCTAAGCATGGTCGTATCAAGGCATTTGACCTCCTGAAGCGAGATTCAATACATCATTTATTATGTATGTACATTCTTCAAAGTAAATTTATCGGAAATATTTAGCAGATATTACTAAACATATTCCTGCTGTACATTATGATTTTCTCTCGTATACTAAGCATTTGTCTCTAACGGATTAATTTAGTAGTTTTGAGTCAATAATTACCACCTAGTAAGATCTGATTAGTGGTAGATCATGCTGAAATAATCAGCAGAGAATGATTTTTTTCCCAAAAGTCGTATTTTATTTGTATATCTTTCTCTTGGTTTTATCTCTTATCTTTCCAAATATTTTTCTTTCCATGAATGCCTTTAGGTACCACTGTCACCTCAGGTACATCCAATTTTGACTCTTTATGCAGTGCAGTAGAAGCATCTTTTGTAGAATTTTGCATATCTTTCGCAAGACACATCAAAATGATCTTAATTGCTAGAGTGCTATGGATTCAACAAGTTTTACTCCGAAGAATCACTTTCATGGACAATTATGCCTGTAGTTTATTAATATGAGAGAATTCATACGTGCAATATTCCATAAGAGCTCAAATTTTGCTGGTCGAGGAAATTAAAATTCAGTGAAGTATGCTGAATTGAGAGTCCCATGAGATTATTACTTTGCTCTATCAGGATTATTGGACTTTATGTTAACATTAATAACTAATAACATATCAAGTAAAAATATGAAGAATTTTGAATATGTCTAGTTCCATTTACAGCCTGATATTTCATTTCCTCGACTTCAGAGAGGACTGCAAGAATGTCATCAACTGTGATTTGAATGAATATTCATGTATTAGCCAATCCACTTAGTAGCTCTTTAGAAGTGATGCTACTCATGTAGCTTTCGTGGAGTTTTAAAAACGAAAAAAATCCGATGTTAAAGAATACGTGAGATTAAATAGTTGTCATTCTCTTAAGTCTGTGAATCGGTGGACGTTCTTTCAGATGACCACAAACGAAGAACGTCCACCGTTCCATCGGTTTTCGCTTCGTTAGGCAACTCTTTATCTCAGGGTTTCCCTAACTATGTTCCGCGGAACAGCGGTGTTCCGCTGAACCTGAATAGGTGTTCCGCGAAAATTTGCAGTCTTAATGGAGAATTGGAGAATAAAAGTCATAAAATGCTTTATTTATTCATATTTGATGTCTATATTATAATATTATAGTTTTATATTTTCAAATAATTACTAAATAAATAATTTGTAGTAATTCAATGATTCTTAAAATTTTACAAGTAGAAATACCTAACCTAAAAATAAGCTAAGTGTTCCGTTAAACTTCCCAGGTTTGCTAAGTGTTCCATTGCAGAAAAAAGTTTGGGAAACCCTGCTTTATCTGAATGATAAAACTGAGGGTTATATATCAAGTCATTGTGGTAACACCTTATAGCTGGCGACAGACGTCTTGGAGATAAGTTATCTTTGACATAAAGTCTCGCAATTGTCATGGCGACCACGCCCGATCTGTCTGGCTACTTTATGAGGGAGGGAAGACAGAAGATATCTATATTTACCGTAAATGAAGCAAGCAACCTGAAAAAGAAGAGAATGTCTTCCTTAGGAAAAAACATCGTCCTAAAATTCCGGTTTAACCAATATATAAGGAAAGTGACTTCCTCATA
Organism: Sympetrum striolatum; assembly: GCA_947579665.1. Taxonomy (NCBI): domain Eukaryota; kingdom Metazoa; phylum Arthropoda; class Insecta; order Odonata; family Libellulidae; genus Sympetrum; species Sympetrum striolatum. The sequence goes on along the minus strand of OX388350.1, from coordinate 37,936,014 downwards.
AGATCGTATGAATATATAACTAAAAATAATTATAAAGAATTACCGAGACCATTTACATTAAAATAAGTTATGAGCTGGGAAAACCTGATCTGTATGAACACCGGCATTGTCTCACCATACCTAAAAAGAGTCCAATTAAATTTTCAAGTACTTTTTTAAATTAAATAAATAACCAATTATTGATTTTTTCGTTTTCTCGTTGCCATATAAATATAATCGAAATTGAGATATATCAGTTTTATTCATTTATTAACTCGAAAATTGCTATTATTTGACGTCAGCATCGAAAATCGTCGTTTGGCTTGATAATCCCAATTTCCAAAGCAAGGGATGCCAGTGCAAACATTTAAGTGTTAAATAGATTTTTCAACTAACGAAGAAGAATCGTTCCGGTATCGTATTCGTTAACCGAAGTATCATTCTCCATGGGGTCCTAAATCAATTAGTGGGCTAAAAATAGTAAAAATCCCAAGATTTGTTTTAGTACTAGTATCCGAGAATATATTGAATTCTTCATACAAGAGTTTTCGAGCCCCCAACAGGTTCGTACTTACCAAATACTCAGCAATCCGATTGCATTTTTGTAACTCAAGTCCCATAAAAACTGAAATAAATCATCACCAGCCGAAATATTTCCAGCTAAGTCACTTTAAAATAGTAACAATAATAATAAACGATACAGAGATAGGATTAATACTGTGGTCATTATTAACGTGTAAAAAATCCATAGCAAATCAAACTTTTACTAGACCACTTAATTTAAGAATGGCATGACCTAGGTTCAAGGCCTTGCCTCATCATCAGGTCAGTATTATAAGACTTACCTAAGGATGATGCAAGGCCTCGAAACCTAGGTCATAACATTCTTAAATTAAGTGGTCTAGTAAAAGTTTAAGTTGCCATGGATATTTTACGCAAATAATAAACGACTTTATTTAAGGGCGAGATTGAGACTTAACTATGTCACCATATAATTACTACATCAGTAAACATCAAATCATTGCTAGAAAAACTCACTGTAAATCTTAAAAGCAGTCAATTCAAGCAGTGGTAAAAAAACAATTCAATTTCAATTACTTAAAGTTCTAATTTGCGAAGAATACATTCCTCTTGAAATGATGCCTAATCGCATGTACTTCCTTTGAAACAAGCCTGCCATTGATAGGAAAGCGAGAAACGCGATCTGAAGCGAATCTTCCATAATCACATCAGTGCACGATCCTTAATCATACTCCACTTAGCAAGCCACGTCTCTCTTAAAGAACAGCATTGTAATTCACTTCTGGAGCCAAGAAGCAAAACTCGATGAAAAAGACTCCCTAGGGGAAAAATAGAAACTCGAAAAAGCGTTTAAAAACACCGCGGAACATGAAGGAGTCAACAGCAGTTCCCCGTAAACCCTCAAAGTAAATCACAAAGGGCCCTCTCACATTGTTAACTAACCGGATTATGCATATAGCGTTTCAAAACACTCGGATATGCAGGGGGACTTGTGGTAGTTTGAAGGGCCGTGCCTCGGAGACGCAACAATGAGATCCTCGGCTCGAGGGTACGGAGGAAGGGCGAAGTTAGCCGCCTCTTTCAACCACATTTCCCTCCGGCGACACTGTTTTTTATTCCCTCCGCCCGTCCCCTCTTCCCGGCGTTCCTCCCCGCCGCTCCCCGTCGGCTCTTCCTCACTCCGCCGCTCATCCCCTGAGTTGTCGAAGGGACTTTTAAATACCGTGAAGACTCTGAAAGTGGCTGAATTGTAGATCAAGCGTAGATTTATCTATCCAAAGGAATTCGTGTTGCCATGTGCTGTTATTTTATAATTTTATCGCTCAGAATTATCAACAGAAGAGTATATATTATAATAGTACCGCGTAATAAAGAGCCTATTTCGGTACCAGTGAGCGGAGTATCGACAAAATATCCCACCTCCGGACACCTCCTCCTTAGGTATCCCTTCCCCAATTCTCATGCAATGAGTCTCTTTCCTATGCACAGCAGTGTTGACAAATTCTCTCAATTCACAAATTCCTTAGGTCGCTTTCACAGAGGGGACGACTTTTCGCCGCCAAAAACCATCAAAACCAGACTTACAGGATTTCTGTAGCAAGACTGATCGTCTGGTTTTGATAGTTTTCTTTTTCTTAATGATTTATTATATTTGTCCTTCTTATTTCTGTAGCAATAACGTAAGTTCGGTATTGACGACCTAATATGACCTAGTTTATAAGGTTTTCAATTCTAAAAAACGGATTTATAATTTCTTAAATACATCTACATACATATTACATAGATCTGTGCAAGATGTTCTTTTGTAATGGGAGAACGTCATTCATTTGCATCGCTCTCTTTGTCTTGCTAACACTGTGTTGCAGAATTTGTGGAACAATTGTAATTATAGCAATAACTCAAGGTACGAATCTTAACTAATATATAAAACTCATTGCTGAGTACGTAATCAGAAATCAATTGAAACACTTAAATGAAAAATCGTTTTTAATAGTTCCTGTTGATTAGGATGGTAACAGCTCAAATAATGAGATATATTTTTCGTCACTATTAATGTACAAATTAATGACCAAGATGTATTAAAATGCTCTTTTTGATACTCATATTTGGTATGGATTATTTGAGTACCTATTTCTAATTTTTTCTCTTCTTTATTGCAGGTAAGTTTCCAGATTTATCGTCGATGCACTCTCTTCCATGATATTCATAAATAAGAAACTGTGGGTCGATTGCTGTTTTCTCCTCTCAGGTATGGAATTTGCTAGGATTTATTTAAATGTGAGAAGTGTGAGAAAAAAAGGATTACAACAAACCGGTAATTTCTCCTAAAAGAGAATACTGGAGCTGAGATCAGAAACGAGCGGCTCAGGCTTTCTTTGATGAAAATAAACGAAAGATTTGAATCTCATGGAATTATGATTGCTATGAATCGTCTTGAATCGCCCATTTTCTGATCAGAGGAAAAATGAAAGGCCTACTGCTTTACATTTCAGTTAAAAACGAACGATTCGTCAATCACTTTTATCTTCAAAGGAAATTCAATTATTTTAATTTCTCTCTTTCTCGATACTTTTAAGTAATTTTTTTGATAACAGTCAATATTTTTGGGAGGTTATAAGATGCTAAGTAATACTTCAAATTATCAAGATTTAAATTATCAAGAATATTTATGATAGATAAGCGTATAAAAGTGTAAAAATAATTCCATCTTCTGCCATGATCAACATAGCAACCCTGAAAACTTAGTCATGCTGTAAAATTATTCTCTACGTAGTTGTATTTCTCTCATTATCTTGATTCTTCTCTTCCTGCCTTTGCTATTCTTCATCATTTCCTCATCTCTCAGTGTTTCCTCAATTCTGTTTCCAACACGTGGCTCATCCCTTTCCTCCGTCACAAAACTTCTTAATCTTCCCCTCTCGTCTACTTTTAAACTTCCTTCTCATATTGCTCTTTATTCAAACTCTCCCGCATTTCGATGTTAATTATCTCTTTCCCTTCTTCTCCCTTGTCTCATTTATATGACCGAGGTATAACTTTTCTTTGTAATTGATAGCTTACGTTTCCTCCCCCATCTGCTTAATTTACTTGCCTTACTACTGTCGGAACAGTATTTAGCCAGAATTAAATCTGAAACTTCATTTCCTCTACCGGTAGCCACCCAAAGCTGGGAGAGGGGAATGAAGCTTATTAAGCAAGATGAGGAGTGAGGTAGTTTGCCTCACCCTTCTTTTGTCATGAAGACAGAATGCTATAAGCAAGACAAACCACGTAGGAGAAGTGCATTGATTCTACTAGTAATACTTTATGTAGAATTCCATGAAGTTACTCAGAATCGCTCATACCTCAGTAACGGCCTTAAAATCACGGCCATAAACGAGAGATGGATTTAGAGACAAAAATAAATTAAATATACATATTTCTGTATACAGTACAAAAAGACAAATGAAAATATTCCATCCACGAGCCTATGGCAACAGATATTTTATCTACAGAAAAGATCTAAAAACTTTCTTTTCAATAAAAAAAAGTTGTGGGACTATTATTTTGATTGATTGTTCTCTTAATTAAGTCAAACTCCGGGTAAATTCGAGAAAGGGCACGGTTGAGAAAAATCAACGATGAGTGGTCATAACAATGCGCAAATAAGAAATAACTATATTCAGACGTACAAAATGAACTGTCAATAAACTTTTAACCACCAAATAGGATACATAGATTAATTAGCCGTTGTGCAATTTAAAAATCAAAACTATAATCACAATCGTGCCATTACTATAAAGATAAATTTTCTATTTACCAAAAGACAATTTGAATATATATGAAAAACAACACGAGTATGTTTTATGAAAGCATTTTGACTCACAATAAGAGAAGAAAAGAACGAAAAATATTCTTACTCCTTATTTTTCCTAGAATTCCTCATTCCCCGGTCAAAGACTTTAGCAGTTGATAAGGGAGGGGATGAAGAACCAACCAGCTGGATGTCTTACAGACAGACCTCATTAAATTCATTACGATCGCATTCAGTTTAATTATAAGCTTTAACCAAACACACGGATCTGAACAATAAAAACGTTCCATAAAAGAGAAGTAAAAATGCAAAGCGGATATTCCTAAGAAATTTAAATCCTACTAATTAATACTCCGTCACTTTCTTTGTTATCTATAATTTTCCTGTACCTTTAAGCACGTTTATAATTCCGATCTTCCTTTACAGTTTCCTTTCCCGACCATTTCTGCTTCTATATCTATCGCATAGAAGAGAGCCTGCTCTGAAATTTTCGCGTATTCCCCCCTTGGAGGGATATACCCCAACTCACGCGAATTCCTTACCACGCGTACTCCACTATACGACCTTCATTTCCTCGCGGTTGCCTCGTATCGCTGATCGTTCTCTTGTTTTTCTTCAAAATATCCCTAGGGATACGCCTAGGGAATCTGTGAATTGAGAGAGTTCGTCAACACTACTCTTTATAGAAGGGACTCACTGCGTGGGAATGGGGGGAAGGGATACCAAAAGAGGAGATATTCGAAGGTGTTAACGAAAAAGACTTTACTACGCGGTACTACTAAACTTTTTAGATTTTTAAACTATGTACATTTTATTTATTTTTGCTTTTATGACACAACCATTCCTGTATGGTGAAGAATGAGATTTTTTTGTTTTGATTAAATAAAGAATTAAATAATAGCACACAATTTAAGGTGCAAAATGACCTAAGCCGTCGACGCACCTCTAACAACTTAACTATTACTACTACTACGCGGTACTATAATAGCAGCTTGAGAGAAGAATCCTTAAAATAAAACTGAAAACGAGATCAAATATTCTTAAGAAACCTCAATCCTGCTAGTAAAACATCCATCTCATTGTTATCTATCATTTCCTCGTACCTTACAGTACGTTTATAGCTGCAGTCTACCTTTATCATTTCCTTTCCCAATTTCCAGACCTCCTGTATTTCTGCCTATCTCCGCACTGCTCAGATATCCCAGGACCGCGGCCCTTTCGCTTCAACGACCGAACATTTTTCCATTCCTTGTCTGACCGATTAGCGTACGTAACGCCCATACACGATTCAGCTCACACAGGAAATTCGCGAGCCATTTCCCTCCGATTCCATAAAAAGCCGTTTCACCACGTCCGAACAAGGACGGGGTTTCCAGGCTGATTTTTCAATGGGGAACGATTTCTTAGCGGTCGCTGACCCGTTAGCACGATCTGTGTTATTTAGGGCGGTCATGTTCAATTAGCTGCATTTGCATGCGGCAAAGCGATCGCGTCGTACCGTTCAAACGCATTCTCACTTTCAAAAGCTCATTACCCATAGGAAGTGCTTGGGAAATTCATGCATCACTGGCTGAAGCCTGCGCTATACCTAAATATTACATATGCGCATTAATATTATTATACGCTATTGCTATTAATTATTAATAGATTTTATTAGTATAAGTTATTGCAATAGATTATAATTTGTTCATAAATAATTTACATTATGAAATAATTTAATATAGTCGAATTTTCAATTTAATTTAGTATTGTAATCATATATTACGGAAAATTATGGCACATCATATTAACGAGAGCCTGTGTAAACTTCAGAAGCTCATTTACAAATGAAAGTTTTGATTAACCGAATGGGGTCCGGTCCCAAATGATTTGGATAGTTGGAGTTCTACTGTAATTTGATTGTTTTAACTTGTAACTGTTGTCATTTACAACTTTTTTATTTCAAGGAAATAAAATACAACTATTTACCAATAATTTTCAAAATTAATATATAAGATTGTTATAGGTATAAATATAAATATGTTTCTAATTGTTATCAAGAAACTTCTTCTGTCCCAATTTTTTGATAGTTCGTTATTTTTAACCGGTCCGTTCAGGTTCGAATTATCCAAGTTCTACTTCATACAGTCAGTTTTATCGGCTCTTTTTGGAATCACGCGGCCCAATCTCTTTGTTTAGAGGTACCAAAAGTTTGATTCCTCCGGAAGTTTTTCGGTGAGCCTGACATTTTTGTCTAATCAACAAAAGGTGTAAATTGGAAAATGAACGACATAAAAACATTTTCCGTGGCACAAAACGCAGATATCAGCTCTTTTAAAGCCGTTGCTAAATAGGCGGACAAAGAGATTTGTATCTCCGTAACAAATATTCATTGTGTAGCAAATCACCGTAAAAAACAGCAGCATTATGAAAATGCCAATGCAACTCTGGTGGAGTTGGTTAACGAAAATTCTATGCGACATACTAAAGCGATTTGGTAGCTTACATTACTTTGTGGAATAATTTTTTCGTCTATAGATAATTTGGGATTGAGTTTTGATTTGGATGTTATAATTTTATCTGGTGAGCTTAAATTTAACGTATCGAATAAGAATTGTAACTTATCGAATCAGAATTCGTGTTTACAGATCTGTGATAGTGATTTTTGAGGATTCTACCCATTATTTTATACTCATTATCTTATCTACATCTCTAACATTAAATAAAAGGTTTGTGGCAAGGAAACTAGAAAATGGACGATTTCATACCCAAGAATACCTTTGGGTAACTAGTAAATAATCACGTTTATTTTTTGTTATTTTTGCAGATTACCGGTGTCTATTTAGTAGTCTATTGTATAACAAGAATTCATCTGCATGTTTATGTTAAAATATCTTCCAAATCCATCCCTATATTTAATGTTATTCGAACTATTCTAAAATATGTATAATATTTTCAATTTGAAAAATAAAGATGTTTTAAAGGAGATATAACATCCTGAGGCATCCCTCCTTGGAGGGACATACGATAGTTCTGTACGAAGTAAGTCTCTCTGAAGTGGGAGAAAGGAGCAAACAATTCAACAATTCGAGTCACCAGGCTAAAGCGAAATACCCACTTTTTCAGGTTTAATTCGACGTGTGACGAAACATTTAGGTATTTTAGGAAAAAAAACTTATTTTCGACCAATTTAAACTCGCTCATCAATAAAATGTTTTAATTATTTACAAATATGGTTAAAAATAGGTCTAGAACATTTGAAATCCGAATGTGAATTGTGCATCCATTTGAAGAAAATTCGGTTCAAACACAATGATAAACGTGATCATCCCATCTATCATACGACGAAACGCAACAAAAAGAGAAACAATTAACATTTGAGAAATAAATAAATAAAAAAATCAGTGTTTAACGTGCTATCCTTACAACACCAGGGTCCCGGCTTCGAATCCTGGCTAGGGCATCCTTGTTTGTATACTAGGAAAGGTTAATTATAAGCATCGCCCATTGTTAATTGTAAGAGTGGTCTCTCAAGACTAAACTTCCCTCAATGAAGATGTGATTTGTAAGAAAAACTTTTAATGACAAAGTCAAAAATATTACTCGTACAAATTTCACAAATCAAACCCAAAAAGATTTTTACCGTTTTCGGCGACCGAACATCATCGTTGGAACCTTAAGAACTGTAGTTATCACTAGTACACTAACTGACTGTGTAGAACGATGGTGCTCGGTCGCCGAAACAGGTAAACATATTTTTGGGTTCTATTTGTGGAATTTTTACGTGTTATATTTTTTAACTTTGTCAGTAAAAGTCTTCAAATATGAAATTCCACCAAGTTACACTTGATAATATTTACATATGTTATCTTTTGATTTTATTTTAATGAATTTATTTTCTAGTTTTTATTTTAGTGATTGTATTTCCTAGATTATATCTCATAGACTGTATTTTTATATTTAATATTTGTTTATATGTTCTTGATAGTTTTTTTCTTGTTTGTATTTAATTGATAGTATATTCTTGAATATATCTTAGTGATTCTATTTTCTTGATTTTATTTTATTGATTGTATTTTTTCTAAATTATGCTTCGTATTACTTTAGTATTTTATACCCCTGTAAATATTTTTACTGCAAACTGTTAATGAGATAACACCCACAATAAACATATTATTAAAATTTATGAGAACAGTCCAGCACTATTAGCTTAACGGCGTCTGGTCGTTCGGCTTTCAAGAAGCTCCATCCCAGACTAACGGAGCAGAGATATCACGGTGCATAGGATAGAAAAACGTGAACCGTATCATAGCTAGAAAAGCCTCCTTATCTCCGAGAAATAGTTCCATCTATTTTGCCTACATTTCACCGAGAGCTTTACACAGCCCGCCGCCGATCCCTTTTGTGCCGCTTAGAGAAGCTATCACGTCTCGACCAGAATCCGAAAGTTTTTCAAGTGCCACTCTCCGTCCCTCTTCCCTTTAATCATTCCTCGGAGAGTTATCAAGCCATCTTCTCTCCTCTTCACTTAAGCTTTATGCCTCTGCCGCCTATCCCTCCATCCCTTTGGAATGTTTCAGCCCTCCCCAGCTTCCTTCCTCTGCGTAGCATTAGCCCTTCCTCACCCGCCATTCATTTCCATTCCCCTCAATTGTCCATATCAAACGCTAATGCCGTTGCAAGAAAGTTTGCCGCTAAGGGATATATCGCCACCCAGAAGCATCTGTTACGGAAATGATGCATGGCATTTATTTCCGGCGACGTATCGATCAAGGCTTCCAAAGTACCATTTCGACTATCTTGGTCGCAATACACATCGCGCCGTAGCGAATAAATTGCAGTTGTTATGACTAAAAGAGCCATCGAGTCCACTGAGTATTCAGACGCATCAGCTACATCCGATGCAGTTGCAACTCTGTCGTGGCAATTTTCAGCGTGCTTTAATCCGAAATCTTCCGTGGGTAAAAATCAAGTACGTATGTCAGCAATTTTAATTCCCTCGCTATATTTCTTGACAGGAAGTGGTATATACGTAATTATTATCTTTAATAATGGATTATTTAAGTTTTTCTTACAAACTACAAAAATACTCATTCTACGGCGGTAACAATAAAAAATCTGATGTGGCCAACACATGACTTTCTCCGTATTTATTGAAAACATAAGCCTATGCCGGTAATATATAAATAACTCCAAAACAATGAGTGTTACAGGAAAATGTTTCATACAAGCTTTGTAGTTCTGCATTCTGACAGAGATAAGTATGAAAAACTTAAATTTCTGGGTAAACAACAACTTCCGGTTAACCATTATTGAAGGATAACTCCTAAACAATCAGTGTTACGAAACACTTTTTTATACAAAAGTTGTAGTAAAATACATTATCTACAACTTTTATGTGTATATGTATATACCTATATTGCATTTTGACAGAGATATGTATGAAAAACGTCCTTTTCTGGGTAAACAACAACTTCCGGTTAACCATTATTGAAGAATAACTCCTAAACAATCAGTTTTACGAAAAAATGTTTTATACAAAAGTTGTAGTTAAGTACATTATCTACAACTTTTGTGTGTAAATGTATATACCTATATTGCATTCTTACAGAGATATTTAAGCAACAAACTTTTGTTCCGGATAAACCGGAACTTCCGGTTAAGCGATATTCTCCAAAAACTAATCAACTCTTGGCATTATTAGTAAAATTCTAATTATGAATTTTGAAAATGATCGGATAATTAATTTTTAAGATAGAGCGCCCACAAACTTTTTAACCACAGACAGACAGACACACAGACAGACATGTTCGGGAAAATAGCAAAAACATGCTCTATGGGCCCCAAAACATCTATTTCCGTCGTAATCTGGAGGTCGAATTTTTTTGCGAATACAATGCTTTCTCTATACTACGTATAGGGAGAAAGTAAAAATCACAGTACAATTATAAATATACTACACAATGACACAGTAACAAATTCAATTCTAACTGCAATAATATAGCGTCAATTACTACAATAGTACATCATCCACGAATAACGTCACCACCACAGTACAATAAACATCCAATTGTATTTATATTTATCAACTTTTATTACTTATATAGAATAACAATTAATTCACTAATTATCCTAATTTCAGTTACTATCAGTACATATATTACAATTACCCAAACACAAATATCAGTTAGATCATTGAACTGAACGTTGCTTGATTCCGATTAGATCCTTCAAAGACTGAGCACTTATAATGGGATTATTTACGGACTCATTATGTATTTATTTAATGGAAACAGGATACCTTATTGATACCTGTTTAGTAAATTAACTAAGGGCGGTTTCTTAGAAGATCAGTAATCCGGTAATACCCGTTGTTACCCGAACCAGAGGCGACGTAGGCACGGAACTCTAACAAAGACAGCTTCGGATAGTTATTGAACTTCTAATGCATTAACAGAAGTGTTCCAATGCTATTTCTTATCATATTATGAATTGGGTTTGGTTGCATTCTTAATAAAAATGTAAGCTGTATCGACACTTACGTATTTTAGGAAGCACGTAAATAAAGTAGAGTGAATTAGAGCTGAAAGAAACTTAAATATTAAGGAAAATGAGAAGTTCCGTTTTATCATTTATTAAGGACACAGTTTTCCAGATCTATGTTAAAGATTTAAAGAATGTAGATAACACGTAAATGCAATAATTGTCACGTCTTTTTATTTGAATTTAAGTCAAATGAGATCACTCTTACATTTAAGTTTTCAAAGGCTAACACAATCAACCGCATAAAATCGATATGAACTGACTTTACTTGGTGGAACGCCATTTATGAAAGTAAACCGCAGACTTTGTATTTTCCACAACATTTTGTGGAAAATACAAAGTCTGCGGTTTACTTTCATCAATCAACCGCGCTCTAACCAATATTTGAATCGAGATCATGGAATTACTAAAATCAAAAGTTTAACTTTTCACTTTGTGGAAGAAAAAAAAAGAAAGTTTGTTTTTATCTTCGTGGCATTGTTAGACTAAGAAGCTAACCTCTGTACCACCGAGCGGTTATCGTAATATAATATAAAGAACGCGAAACTTTATATGTTGATAGAGTGCCAAACAAAAAGATTTTGGGGTCAACACAATTTTCTTTCATACGATACCCGAAAAAATGTCTATGCTCCGGGGATAATTTTCAAGTCCATAATATACTTTCTCAAACCTTTGTACGTGGAAAGTATATAGGTAAAGGAATCTAAGATGAACGACGAGGTGAAGTGAAGCGAGCACATTCCCGCCGATTACATGTAAGTCTTCCCCTTGGGATATTCTCTCACCGCCCATAATTCCCTCGCCGTCAAGAGCATATGATTCCAGCGGTCATCCACGACACCAACTGCATTCCACAAGATGCACCGTAAAAAATCCGGCCACGGCCTTTTTTCATCTCATGGTGGTCTACATAAAAGAGCCAGTCGTATTTTCATCCATCTTTCTCATGGATGTACGCCCTTTTCAGGATGTTTTCTCTTGGAGAACGCTCACAAAAACGGTGGAGTTTAATCTAAAAGTTTATCAAACCATTGAGGAAATCTATCTGGAAATGGTGCTCGTGTCCTTTAGAATTCCAGATAAAATGAGCTGAGAAACGACTCAGATACATGTATGAATGTAGAGGTATTGGGGTAACTACCGTGTTTTACCAACTATAAGACGCAGCTCAATTTTTAAGCAGTTTTAAAAACAATAACATTTAAAAAAATTGCGTAAAAATCTTTAATCTGTAGCACCAACCAACTCCACCCATACAGTCTGTTAAGTTCCACTGTAGGGCTCGCTTACGAGCGTATATTTGAATCATTTTTGCATTAATTCCAATGCCATTTTGACGGAGTCTTTGATGAATCCACTTCATTTCGTTTTCCTCTATTTTTGGCCAATTTGCATTCATTCCTCTATTTGCACGCGTATCCTTCCTCATTTTTTTCAGTTCTTCTTTGCTAGCAGGCCAATCGCGAATGTTTTTTTCGGTAGATGGAGGGCCAAAATACCGCTCAGCTCCTTGTTTCCATGTTCTTCTGCATATGCTATTATTTTCATATTAATTTTGAGTACAAAACGCGCCTGAATTTTGGAGGCAATTTTTTTTAATTAAAAATTCTTCTTTTTGTTCTTATATTCGGTATATAATTTCCTGCGGGTTAAATTTTAGTACAGTGAAACTTGGATGATTCTCACTCTTTCTCATAGCCACTTAAAGGGCGGAAGAATTTCGGCCTAGCAAAAACCGTTTCGCCCCATCAATCTACCTCGCATATTAAACTGGGTCACTCCTAATTTCTACATATCGTTTTGCACATTCCCATATCAATCTTGGTCTACCCAGTGGTCTTTCGTTCATTACCATTTTCAAAATAGACTTTTTGTCATTTCTAATGTTATGACCTGCTCATTTCGGTCTTCTGGTTTTAGACACCACAGCAATGTCTCCTTCTGTAAATAGCTCTCTTAATTCTCTGTTCTTCCTCATACACCAATTTCCATCACCCAAAGTAGGCTCATACTTGTATTTAACGTAACTTCTATTAATGTTTCATTTTAAAACTTAAGCAGCTCCCTTTCTGTAGTTTTGCTCAACCATTTAAAACTACGGGTTGTATAATATTTATGTATTAAAATTTAACCTCCCACGACCAACCCCAACCTGGGGGACCATTAAATTTTCGTACAGTGGAAATTGGATGCTTCGACTACTCGATTATTTAATTTTAACTTTCGAAATCGTCCTTAATTCGAACTTTTTCTTGGTCTGTAGCATTTTATACCCATAGAGTACTAAAATAGCATGGTTAATTCAATTTGTTTTGGTCAATCAGAGCTGATTGGCTCTAGAATAAGGAAGCAATTCTACAACACAAATTTTACAAATACTGGCCGGGAAATGTTAAAATGTGGTATAGGTCCATTACCCTTATCCAACCCATTCCTTGCATTCATCCATCTTGGTATAATAAAGACGATTATATAGATATACAATCTAATTTTGTCTTTAATCTGCATCTTTCCGTATTGTGGATGTAATTGAGTTACGATAATGTTCATGGTTAATTAATTGAGTTGTGTCAATTTTATGATGATGGTAATCAGCTGTATGCTACGCTTTTGGGAATAGCAAATATAGTAAAACAGTGCAATAACTGAGGAAAATAAAAATTTTAGTAAATAAATAGAAAATACTTTATAGTTAACTTCAAGAAGAGTATGTAAAAAAAAACTTTCCTATCAACTTTCCAAGCGAATGGTTAGTATATAAAATCAATAAGTTTCCCAACTCTTACTTTTACTCTGTAGACACAGAGTCGAAAATATTGTATGATTAATTTTACTCTACATAGAAGAAGTCTAAAATGTGGTACAACCGCGATAAATATAATAATAATAATAATAGAACCACTTTATTTGGGCAAGATTCAGACAAAAAGTCTGCTCTTCTATCTAACTCATCGTCATAGAATATATAAATAATCAATTTGAAGAGATAGTATGAAAAAATCATAAGGAGAATTGTGGATGTGAAAAACCTAAGATATTCCAAGGAAAAAAATGTATCCACTGCAGGAAAACACCCGCTTAGAAGATGGGTGTGAAAAACCTGCGCAAACCTACCGATAGTCATCACTAAAAAGATGGTAAGAAACATGCTAAAACTTCATAAATACACTATCAATTGATACATATATGGAATGCATCAATAAGCACGGTCACGTTGACATTTATATAAGTGTTAACCATTTACATAAAATAACAAAAAGGAAAGATTTTGATAAATTCACAACTGTACAAAACAATTATACGCATATCTAAGTATACATATTTTAGAACATATATACCATACATCCAGTACATATTCAATGTTATATTAAACGTAGACGTTATCACAAAATAGGGATAGGAAACAGGCGAGAAAATATTTTTATTGCTATGATAAAGAAGGGAGACTTCTATTTACTTACAACAGCAATATTCATTCTCAATATAACGCGAAATACTCTTAAATTGGAACAGATTCATCCGCCTCTACGAAGAGAGTAATGAGGAAGGAAAAACTAATTTCGCCACGCCAATCATAACGCAAGCGGATAACTAATTTAGCATATTAGATCCGGTTCCGTTCCTTTATTTACATTCAATTTTTCCCGCGCCGCGCGTATTAAATTTCCGAAAGAAGGAAATTCCCTGGTGATGATGATGTTTGCCCGCTCTACTAGAAGGAACAATCTTCAAAGCCGTACACCTGGGAATGCAGGAAGGTATGCGCGGGACGGAAGTCGGGGCAGTTTTATTTCGTTTTTGCGCCGTCGGTGGCGCGGAAGGAGAGCGCTGATTTCGAAGACCACGGCCCGCTGATTTCCCTGCCAGCGATTAATAAGGGAATCGCGATGTGGAATCTGCAGAACGGCCTTTTCATCTGCCACATCTAGTCCCGCGAACAAATACTTCGGGAACGAAATTATTGATTTTTTAGCGATTTCGACGGCGGGTTTTATATTTTTGATTCTCTCGCATCGGAAACCTCAAAGTTCCTAATCCAAATAGAGGTTTCGAGGTATTTCGTCGGATGGGGAAAAACAGACGTTTTTACTGAAATGCGCTGTAGGTCGCTCTAGTTTTTAGGTCGTTAGAAACGAAAAAAATGGCGCATTATTTCGTGAAGGTCGTGTAAAGATTGAATTTTGAAATTAAATGGCTTCAAAGTAAGCTGATCAACTTGCACATCCTCGCTTATAGATTAAAATAGAAAACTTTTGGTTTCAAATGTGGATAAAATATTTTGAATTTAATTTATGCTGAAGTTTTAATTTAAAGAGTGAATTTGGCATGTTTTCACGTTATTATTCTGCATTATATAGTAAGAATAATATTCAACAGTACTCGGTGGCATTACATTTTAAAAAGTCTTTACTAACAAAACTTGTACAAATTCCACCATACAAAACAAACAAGTTGACCGGTTTTGGCGAAAATCACGCTATAATCAAAAACTAAGGAAAACCGCATAGTATTCTATGTAGTTTACTCTTTGCTCTATGCGGTTTTCCTTAGTACTGTGATTTCCGCCAAGTTCGGTTAACTTTTGTTCATTTGTATTGTGGTATTTCTATAAATTTTATTAGTAAAGATTATTTTTACCAAAGATAATTCATTTACCTGAATTGGTAAATGCAATTACCTTAATAGAAAAAGAAGAACGTAAATTTTTAATCTTCGAAAATTATTTTTAAGTTTTACATAAACCTTAAATATATAAATAAACCTCTTGAAACATAAATTCTATGGTATTAGGCCGGACTTCGCGGAAAATCATAATAAGAAATGAGTAAAGCACTTCGTAATTTCCACAATATTATTTATTTAAAAAAACTCTTCAGCCTTCGCTGCCCACCTCCTGGAGAGGGGCCACAATAGTTACTTTTCCGCGAAACTCTTACATCGTCATCCCAAAGGAAAGAAGCTGGACGCTTTGGAAATCATAGAAATAACCTCCGCTGACAATCTCACCAATGAGTACATTTTTCACAACCCTTCCCCTCTCCTTACTCTCGCCTCAAAACTGCTATGATATAAATATGTGTGTGCTTTTCTGTACTCCCACCTGAGGATGGCGTTAGCCGAAACCGGTCGTTTTTTAAATAAATAATATTGTGGAAATTACGAAGTGCTTTACTCATTTCTCTTGAAACATGTTGCACAGATCCCCTCGGTAATTTTATTTACCCAAACTAATTTAATAGGATTAAAGAAACAATCAGTAGAATATTGAATACATAATTGGTATGAAGTTCCTCAATAATAATAATATCGAATTATTATTTGGGCGAATTTTAGTCCAGCAAGAAAGCTCTTGCGATCAAAACAAGGCTATCACAACGCAAAAAACCATGCCCTAACTAGGATTTAAACCCGAAACGTAAGCATTGGTGGTCTGATATACTAACCCCTACGCCACTGAGGCCATCATATGCGGTTACAGATGCTATTAGAGAAATAATTGGAATAATATACGAGCATGCTTGAAAAAAATATGAAAAAGACAGAAATATGATCATTTTAATATTTCAAGTGCTATTATTGAAAATAATTTCACCAAAATTATTCGTTTTGATAACATCGATATGGGAGAAACTGATTACGGTAACAGATCGCTTAAAGATTGCCTTTACTACACGTTTAACGCAGGATCTGAATGAGAAGAAGATAGAATGGAATGTATTACATTACAAACAACTATGCCCTAATCAGGATTCGAACCCTTGACCTCAGCATCACTAAGGAAATAAACTTAACCCTATGCAACTGAATTCGGCAAATGAGAGTAAAGTCCCGTTAGAGAAATTATTTGGATTTGGGGGAGTATGAGCGTAGTTGAAAAAAATGTTAAAAAGACAGAAAGATGATTTTATTATCTTTTAAATACTCATGTGGAAAATTACTCTTTTTAAAATCTTTCAGACTCTGCGTTCAATATATTGGACACTATTTTCAGTGCTTATCATATATAATTCATAAATTAAACGAAAACACCAAAAACTGTCAAGAAACTTCTTGATAGTTTTCATTGCTTTCCTTTAGTTTATAACCTAACCATCAATGACCATCAGCCCTTTTATTATATATTAATGATATTAATTTAAAATTTACTATTATGGTTCTGCTTCTTCTATTTTAATATCACTTCAATCCTATATCGAAGGAGTCTCATAATAAGATTTTATTGCTGATTGAATAACGGAAACATCAACTTAATTCAGAATAATGTTTTCTTTTTAGATAAAATTCAGGTTTGAAATGGTTAAAATCTCAAACTCTTAGAAACTGATTGCGCTAATAGATTGCTCAAAGATCCCCTTTCACGCACGCTCAATACAAGATCTGAGTTGGAGAAGTAAGAGCACTCCAAGGAAGACTATCATTCTCAAGAGATTTACCGGCTTAAAAACCTTTTATACCTCCGAAGAAAGTAGCAGGTTTCGGAAATATATGCGTGTGAAAACGACACGACCATAACACGCCTTCGGGGGTTTCCCAGACACATAAGGTATTGAAACAGCACGCAGAAACGATGTTCTCGCATCTGTAGAATATTTTATGATGGGAGTTGGAATGGGATATTCCTCCCCTCAGTTATTCACTTACCCCCATTTCTATCATTCTGATCGAATTTTCCCTCCATGCGATAGAGCATTATCTTTCATCATAACCTTGAATCTCATAAGGTAGAGAGAGTTTCTTTCGCGAGATATGTATTCCTTTTTTCAGACGTCTCCCCAGCTATATATCGTTTTCTTTCTTCGCCTCTCTCCCTCTATTATAGTGCCCCTTGGGCGATTTTTCACGACTTATCGAGGTTCGATTCTTTCCATGCAGTCATTTTTTCCCGTTCTTTTCAATTGAGAAATATCACAAGATATAAACCCGTTATTTTAGAACTACCATATTCCTTGCTTCCAGCAATTGGTCTTTGATTTCCAATTTTCTACTCCAGACATCCGGTTTTAATGTTATTTAAACCTTATTGTTTCAAAGTTACCTTTCCCAAAACGAATATTATTTTTATTTCACAAATAAAAATAAAATAAGAACTTTTACACTTCATCAATAAAAATAATATTCACTTAAATATGAAATTCCGCGAAGTTCAGCACGGACTAGTTAAGTTTATTACCTATCTCTGATTAAAGAGGAAATAACAACTGATATTCGATGTCAAAACATTTAATTTTGCTTATCTATTGTTGATCTTTATTCAGAGATGTGAAGGAATCGAATTTATCCCTCATCGTTCACGTTAAATGGCAAACATTTGCACATCATCCTGGAATTCTTAATTGAGCATAACTTCATGATACTCATAGAAGTTTTTTAAATAAGAAAAATTTTAACAAGGAGCTTCAAGATAAAACGGTAGAAAATTTCGATTTCTCTATACGATTCTATAGACAAAAAAGATCCCACACAAACATAAATTTTAAGAATATCGTTTAAGACATAAGGAATATTCTCAAATCAATTTTAAATTTAAAATGTCTTAGAGAAAATATTATAAATAAATCACAAAAGCGCAAAATTTTAGTTTGATCATAAAATAATGTCAAGTAGACATAGGGGCAGCCAGTCATCTATTATACTAAATACATATTACATATTCCCTTTATTCATCAGATGTCAGTAACTCTAAGGAGAGACGAGCTTAATTTTTTTACGTTTGTTGACCTTTCTTCTATATAATTTGTCTATTATCACGTAAATAGGTATGTTAGGATAGGATAGTCTAGAAGAAATAACAGAAATCATAGGTGTAAACTTGTTTGTCCAAAAATGAAGCAATCACTTGTTTAAAATATCATTGAAATGTGTTCATGCGAATTGAATTTATGATGTATTCTACGCACAACTCCTTTCAATTAACGATAAAGGCTAGATAAAGAAGTGATTTCCTGCAGTTTCTTATAGGAGGAATTCCACTTAAGTTTTATTTTATGAGACTACAGAAACCGGAATTCTGAGAATGCAATTCATTACCTATCATCTCCGGTGAAATTGCTACAAGTTTCATGGAGCCATCTTATCTTCTTTGATCTCTCAGCGAAATCCAGGGAAAGGTATCAAAACAAACTCAATCTTTCGACTCTTTAGGCTTCATTTGAGTTCTGTTTTACTCTTCAAAACATAATTCCGAGCTTAAAAGCCACTCCATATTCCAGGAGGGCAATTTTAAGCAGTAGCCTTCCAAGAAAGGGTTGATCTGTTGCGAAAAGGGATGTTGTTTGCGATTTTGAAATTTGAATCATCCAACTTACTTTTGGCGAAAATTTAAACTGAAAGCGGGGAGTTAGTTTGTGGATCTGACTCGAGTCAGAGAAAATGTTTAAGTACCACTAAAATAATGGTAAAGGCTAATAACTGATGTGTGTGAACTATCACTAAGAATTGATTTAAAGCATCAAAATATCAGGTTATTGCCTTTTTGGAAGACAAATGATGAGAAAGGAATATGGAATCAAGATATTTCATCAATTATGTCCTAAAGGGAAATCATTTCCTCTCTGATGAATTCCAATTGTTTGCATAGTGCGTTAATCGTTTTTGGGTAAATTATACCTACAGCAAACGTATCTTGAACCGTCTCTGGTGGCATAAAAAAGATGGGGAAACATAACTTAAAAAACAATTATGCCGTCACGTAGAGTTTTTTTCTGTTTTTAAGTAAGTTTAGTAGGCAAAGTTGTTGCCTATGAATAGCGTCCGAAACCGCTATATTTCCCTAATATGTTGGCGTCGAGTATAACTCATCCTGGAGATTGTGGAACCCGCGCGAACACTTTCGGTGCCTCCAGAGAGCCATCAAGCGTCTGCACACCACCGATCCGCGTCGTGAAACACGTCCTGGTACACAGTTGGCGTGACTTTTGTGGAAAGAGTGCCATACATTATGAATGCAAAGGACTTACGTGCCAATGTGGTGCCAAACAATACAGTGAGAAAGTGATATACATCTATAATGTCAACGATAGGATTAAGATCTTGTAATCGACTCAAATTATCTTAAATTGCCGTTACTAATGAACAGAATATATGTTTATTTACTGCGAGACTTCATTTTTAAGCGAGGTACATATGATAAAGGTAGTCTTGTGAGAGTTCTGTGTGCCGATAAAATTTTCTCGCGTGCCACTTTGAGCGCGCATGCCTTAGGTTCGCCACCACTGTTTTAAATAAAAAAAATATTTTGGAAAATTGTTTAGAATACATGTCTTAACAATGTATGAAACACAAAATCTATGGAGATGAAGTGGAAATTGTACTTCATGATGATAGAAGAGAGATATATACTTTTCCACAGGAGATCTATTTGAAGATTGCCGGTTAAATTATCGACAGCATTTATCTGCCGAAACATGTAATCTCCAAATAAATCTCGTGAGGAAAAGTATGTATATCTCTTCTTTTATTTTGATTGCATGAAACTTTTCAACCCTCAAAGATATTACAGACTGGAAAATATATGCATTTATGGAGAGGAGACGCATGAAAAATGTAAAAATCGCATTCATAGAAACCGCGATTCAGAAGTTTATTTACTTTCGAAATATTTAGTTTCAAATGTTTATTTACTGCGAGACTACATTTTCAAGTGAAGTATACACAATAAAGATAGTTTTACGACGAGAGTTTTACGTGCCAAAAAATTATCGCTGTGATTTTTCTTGTAAAAGACTTGTGTCAACGTGGTGCCAAACCATACTATGAGATGGTGATTTACATTTTATAATGTCACGATAGAATTAAGATCTTGTGATCGACTTAAATTATCGTTAGTTGCCATTTATAATGAGCATAATCTATGTTTATTTACTGAGGGACTTCATCTTTAATTCAAGTATATATAGTAAAGATAAATACGACGGAAGGTAACTTTAAGATTGCGCATGAAAGTGTGCTCTTAACTCAAATTCATGTGCAATTTTAAAGTTACCTTCCATCGCTTGTATGATTCCTAGAGAGAATTATCTCATAATATCGCTTTGTGGGTCGGTTGCCTCGGTGAGGACCTCTAGTGGTGGTCGGGGCAGCTTTGTGGAGCGCCATTACCATTTACCAAAGTGAGAAGGGCGTGGTAGTTCAGTGGAATACCTGCCCGGAAAGTGGGAGACCTAGGTTCGAGTCCCATCTAAGTCACATTTTCACTTCAGTTCAACCTTTAATAAAGATAATGTTGTGAGAGTTCATCGTGCTAATTAAATTTTCTCACGTATCATTTTGGACACGCGTGCCTTAGTTTCGCCACCACTGGCCTAGTCGACTACTCCGCGATTACAACCGCTCTCGACTCCACGGAGTAAGTGGGAATCGATATCTTACACCGCCCCCGCGACACGAGTGATACCTTGGCTCCTCTGAATCGTCCTTGGCACCAGAAACCTCACTAGCCCTTCTCTTATTATGCTGCTCGCTACGGCTTCATTAACTCACGCGCTGCCATGAAAAGAAACGGTCCCTCGAGAGAGAGAGAGAGAGAGAACCCCACAGCAGTGCTTTTGGCTCTCGCTCCACCCTTCCCTCCATTGTCGAGGAGTCCTGCATGCCGTTCGCAGCTTTCACTTTCCTTTGCGATGGGCGAAACGTACTCCTTTGTGCAGCCGCGTGTATGAACAGGCTGTCGCTTCTCACCTGAAAGTTTTCGGATTTATTCCCGCTCTCCTCTGATCATTTTGCGCCATTTCTGGAGCCGTGAGCGCGAAAGGGACTGCAATTAGCCGGAGTTTGATGGCTTGCTTTAAAAATTAACCTCTCCCTCTCTTTAAAATCGTATTTCAATGAAAGGCTCTTTTCCAACCGGCTGGCTATCGTGAAAGGATCCTCAAAAATAAAATGGAAGGGTTATTTACTCTACGCGGTTGGATCTTGAAGAATTCTTCGATCTCTCTCCTGAGCTGTTATCAAGTAACGTTGCCAACAGTAAAACTAGTATGAGCAAACGTAAAAACATTACTCAAATATGACCCTTAGCACGAAGAATATCCATTCTTGGTAGAATAAATAGAACGATGGATAAGAAACAAGGAAAAGAACGTACAAGGACATGGGTTCGAGGCCCGGTGACGTCGCTATTTTTCCCTCCGCTTTCTTATAATGACGATAGATGCTTAGAAAATTATAAATGAAAGAGATGCGAGGTTCTAGGATAAAATAAAATAATAATGGAGTCGGAGAATAAAAAGCTGGAAATTGAATTAGCATAGTATTGGCATTGAATCCTGATGGCCTACAGCCCTACACGGTAGCCATGAAGGTAAATCTGTAACCATAAAAAATCTTGCATCTTTTACATATATTTTCTAGGTGTATATAATAACAGTATGGCTAAAGTTTTGTAAATATTATATACATTAATTAATCAATTTTCGAACTATTTCATTAATTTTATTTTATGTTTTTTGTCACTTCTCTAATTTTTCGAATTTATCGTATTTTGTAAATACTTTCTTCTTGTTATTATTATTAAATATGAATTGTAAAACACTTCTATTAGACTTCTGTAAAATTAGGGTATAAAAAAGTAAATAAAAAGTCAATAAATTAAACCAATTTTAATTTTGACAAGTATCCAGACACTTAGATTCGAAATGCTTGCAGATAACTATTTTGACCCTATTTATATCTTCGTAATACCAAGAGATTCCACCAAGCAGCTCAACAAACATCCTTATATAGTATCATTTACAGTTTCTCAATTATTTTAATAACTAGTATAACACTGACTAATATATCAGAAGTCGGTTATTAACATTAATCGTAGACATTCGTTTCTTCTTTGACGTGAGACATTCGCATCGGCAATTTGCCTCCAGCAAAGTAAATTACTTTCAGGGTATCAACGTGAACAAACTTGCGTTTTCATAAATCTAAGAATTTACTTTGGCTTACGGCTGAGAATTTTATTTCACAAAGGCATCCGCCTCAAAGGACCCCCTTCCACAGATTGAACCTTTGACGTATTTGCAGAATGGCGAACCTCGTGAAAAACGTTATGTACGATCTGTTTGAAGTGCGAGTTAATCTTCCGCTCGTTTGAGAGTCGCTGATGCGTAATTAAAGAGCTCCGAATAATTAATGCGCCTTTTCCGGTAAAGGAATACACATTTCTCTCGTTCTGGCACTTATAGACTTTTTCAATGTGCAACGCAATATTCGAGTGATGAATTTAAGAGACTCCAAAAAAGGTACTTAATGCTTGAAAGGACTTCCCAATGTAGCCATATCCTTCGTTTTCTGTCTTTATCGAGTCACTGATTAAGCGCAGAGAATGCTGCAGTTCCGACGAATTATCAGTGTGTGTGCATAAAAGAAAACATGAAATTTAGAACGAATTATCTACGAGTGGAAAAGGGAAAACATGAATCGAAAAACGAAATTCTCGAAACTTCACTAAAACCGGAGAACCATCTAGTAATCAACGCTTAAGAGATTTTGGAATTTTCTTGGTTGTAGTACATGAATTGAAAAATAGTGAATTTACTATTGAGTACCAAGTTACATCAAGCATTAAGGTTAGCAAAATGTTAAATAATAATAAACAAATATTTAAACTTTGATTGGGAAATCTGCTATATAAAACAACAAATCGTAAAATTGTGCAGCAAATGATTTGACCTGAGAGGTCAAGAAGAATTTGATATGTAATATACTTGCATCCGTGATAACTATATTCATAGATCGTTATACTTATTATCTATCATAATTTTTTGTTAGTATTTCATTGTAAAGAAAAATAAATTGGAACACGGCTGTTAATGAATTAGAGGTTAAAATCTCCGATAGACATCTTTGTCGGCGTTCCTCGTCTCATTCCCCGGTATTCGGAGAAAAACAGAAGGGAATACCGCTATTTTTTGTATTTTGGATTGGATTGGATTTTGGATGGTGCCTCGACAGCTAAGGTCATTTGCACTTTTTGTTTTTTATGACCCCTGATGAGGAGGGCGCCGTCTTCAAAAAGCGCTTTGGGTTTCTTGAAAGTGTGGTATTTATTTCTTGTTTTCTCGGAATACCTGGGGATTAGACGAGGAACGCCGACAAAGACGGATGTTGGAGATTTAAAACCTCTAATTGAATTACAGAAGTGTTTCAAAATTTATTTCTTTACAAATTGAAATATATTTTATATTTAATATTATATAATCATATTTTATTAATAAATTATAACACCTGTCCGGAAAATGAAAGACCAGGGTTCGAGAGCCTGACACTATTTTCACTTCTTGTACAACCTAGGGTTAAGAGGTACGCTTTCCTGTGTTAGGTTAAATTTTATTTCCACCATTTGGAATATTTTTCTCTTTTACTCTTCAAGCTTCCGCTTCTTTTTCTGCTTCAATGATGGGCGGAAGACAAACGCAAAACTCCTCGTGGAACGTAGATGTAGAACTGAAAGATTCGCGAGGGATTTTGGCGAAATTCTCCCGGAAACTTGAAAACGCTTCTTTAATCTTGAGTAGGTTCATGAAATTTTAATGGGAAATGTAAGTGGGCATAGAAATGTAGATGAGTATTCAAATGATAGAGGAGAAAGTCTTTGAAGAGAAAGTCAAGTCGGCAAATATTTATTTTTTAGATTGGTGCTCGAAATCCTTGGCTTAACAGTTTTTGTCGATGTTTACCAGACATGATTTTCAATTCGAATGGCATTATGGAATTACTGAGGATAACTCACTTAAATTTATTATAGAAATTAGCAGGATTATAAGGAATAAAATCGCAAAAAATTAAAGCACATAATATGGATACTAGGAATAAGGTTACCTTTGAAGCAGCATGATTTCATAATCAATACGGTGCTAAAAGATTAAACGTTCTAATTCCAAAACTTTTTATCAATCTGTCTGACTATATATGCAGACTCAATACTCTGTCTGATGTGAAGAATACTATGTAAAACTCTTATACAACTAATTGGTGAACTAAATTATGTATTTGAAACACACCCTGAGGACAGGGTGTGCTCAGGAGGACAGGAATATCCTAAATTTTGTATTATTTTTGTTTTGTAAGCCATTCACTGGCATACTCGTTGCGTGTTTCTCTTTGCACCTCATAATTTATTCTCTTTATAATTAATACAAATATTATTATTATTATGTAAAAAAATTCAACCATATGTAGAATAAATGCCGCTATATGGACTCAGAAGATTGACCAGAAAGATTCTATTATAATGTCATATCTTCATTCTCAACTCATTTTATATTTATAAATGATTATTTGGAAGTGATTTCTGTTTATTTAAAAGTGAAATGATGTTTGAAAATAATGAATGCTTGACAGCAATATCCGGTGGAGTCTCATGTATGTTTTAAATATCAACTTAATGAATAAATCTCAGCTATTAAATTTTTATCACTACAATCATACCTATCAGTATGGTCTTAATTCAGCAATTGTAATACCTATTTCATCATAAAGCATCAGGAATAATGAAGCTAGCCGTTTCAATTCCTCTGTTTGTCAGGGCATTCAATGGCAAAGTGGTGAGAGAAGATTTTTGGGTGCTTAAGTAGTTCTGCTTTTGATGACCATATCCGGCTTTGGATCATGCCAGAGCTTACCACTTTGAATCTAAAAGCCACTCGGTCTAAGCCGTGATCACCTTATGTGAATGAAATCCTATTTACAAAGCAAGAGATCATACCACGAACGTATGTACTTACACTCTCCAGCTAGCACTAGTCAGTAAAGGACCCAGAAAGTACAGCTTGTCGAATAAGAGTAGGTGAAACTACGGATTAATGTGGAACAACTACGGCAACATTTTATTTCTGCTGCCTTCTCTATACATTTCCACAAATTCCATAGGTTTTGGAAGTATGTCATAAAAATGAAATGCCAATCAAACTAAATTGAAATGAATGAATTGATCTTAAATACGAATAAGACATTTGAAGTAACCAAAACAATAATTTGGTTCTAACTGAGATGATTAAATCTTATGATATATAATCATTATGAGAAAGGTGTAACTTTGTGGAAAGCCATAGAATAAAGAAGACAACTGAGTAATTTCCATAATAACTTTATTAAGCATGAGCGGTATCGCTTCAATGGAAGTATGAAACCAGTTAAATTTAGTGTGGAAATTACTAAGTAGCCTTCTTTATTCACATGATAAACACTAAGTCCGTGCTAATCTATAAAATACAGAACAAAATGAAAATAATGTTTTCAAAATGAAACGTAATAATATAAATTATATCAGCAAAAAACAAATAATTGCTCTCTCAGCAAGCCTTTAAATATATTTAAATGACTTTTCTTTGAACCCAAATCCGAACCCGGAACAATAACAGTCGTTCCGCTAGCATTAACAACTCAAAAGTTTTACGAACATACTGCTCTAAGAAGAGAAATATAGACTAATTCTATACCAATCTAAAAATACAGTAGGAAATTGGGAACGTATTTGT
The DNA here is from genome assembly GCA_947579665.1 of Sympetrum striolatum. Classification (NCBI taxonomy): domain Eukaryota; kingdom Metazoa; phylum Arthropoda; class Insecta; order Odonata; family Libellulidae; genus Sympetrum; species Sympetrum striolatum. The sequence goes on along the minus strand of OX388350.1, from coordinate 37,909,728 downwards.
TTTAATTAAACGAGTTAACTTAAATTAAATAATCAGTAAAAGAAAGATTGTTTACTCTTTTGGCAGATTTTTGCACACAAAATATATTTTATAGAATTCCTCTGAATCCAAATCCGAACCCAGAAAAAACACTCGTTCCGCTAGTATCAACAACTCAAACATTTGACGTAAACACTGTTTTCCACTCGAACCGCTGGGTTTTCACGTCATTTGCATATTGTTAAGGAGAAAATGGGCAAGTATAGCAAGGGAAAGACTAAATTACTTCGAGACAAGTGGCGAGGATAAAAATTGGTCCATGAAAATGGTCTAACATACACCAAAGGTTGGACAAAAGCTATGCATGAGGCAAGGAATGAAAAAAACTTAAAAACGTTGCCGAACGAGTATCTGGAAATATCGTACACAACGGCACGATAGGACACGCATGCGTACATAAACAGCCGGGAGGTTTATGAGCATTTCGCCTCCCCTAGGGGAGCGAGGGTCACACTTTCGGGGCCGTTTAGTCCGGGTTAAAGGCTGGTAAACAAACGCTATATGTACGAGGCAGAATTCGGGGGACGGTCGGTCAATAAAGGCTGAAACAGAATGCCAGATACCCATTACAACCTTCAAGGCGTCCCCTTCCTCGAAAACTGCTATTTGTTGCATAGCTGATTGCTTCCTCACGCAGAGATGACCCAAACAATGTTTTCTGTGGAGCTGTATTTTCACATGTAATGTTAACTCGTTGGCCGATGCCTTTGTCGTATGATGTGGGTAATCATCTTTCCTCTTTAACATCAATGACAAAGGCGTCGATCCATTCCTTTCATGTAATATTTAAAATGTGTTAACCTTTCAATATATATAGATGGAAATTAGTGCATTGAAAATGCCTAGAAAATGAAATTTCTCGATATCGTTAGATAATTTTTTTCTTCGATTTATTTATCTAATTTTTATGTTTTTACAGGAGCAACCACCATTATTGCATCTAAAGTGTAGGCCAATGACGATATGATTCTAATTAGCACACGGACTGAATTTTAAGCGGATTAATTCATCAGGATAATAACAATCTATGGACCATTTGAAACGTTTGATATATCCTGAAGGCCAATATGTCTATACTGATAAGGTTCTGGCAAGTTTAAACTGTAATACTCATGCGAAAATCTTTGTATATCGACTGATAATGCTAAATTGTAATAACTTAATAATAATAATGATAATAATAATAATGATAATAATAATAATAAATGGCCTTTATTCGGGTTAGATTGAGACTAGATAGTTTTTTCTTACACCTAACCCATCGTCATATGCGAAACAGAAAGAAATAGATAGTTTGCAAAAGTACACGAAGAAAAGTAATTTGTGGATTGAAAAAACCTAAGCTGAGGGCTCTGGAAAAAATTTCCACTGCAGGAAAACACTCACTAGAAGGGAAGTGTGAAAAACCTGCGAAACCTAAAGATAGAAAACTATATTTTTGATGAAGGAGAAAGAAAAGGGTTATGATAGACAGGCAGTGAAAATATAAACATTGTATAAAAAGAAAGGGGAAAAACATAAATTCACTACAAACAATCTGATAAAATAAATCAACTTCACTAAACTGACATTAATTATAGATGAATTAAAATAAAAATTGAACAATAGGAGATCAATTTCAAAGAAACAAAGAAAATGAAATTAAATTAAGAAATACATACAAATGAAAGACTAAAAGGTTTATGAGTGAATACTTCGGTAAGTTCATCGCAGAGGAACTTAAATTTTCACCTTGAACTGTTATATTTCCATCAAATATACCAAGAGTTTATAATTACTGATTCTCCATGATGCTCATAGCGATATTTCATCACAGCCTTTCATTTTGAGATTTTTAAGGAGTAGGAATTTTAAAATTAAAGCACAAAAATTCAGTGTTAATAATAACGACCTATTATAGTCTACTCCTGATCTTAAAGCTAAAACTCTCAATTTGAGTAGCATTATAACTGAAAAATATAATAAAGCTCCGTAAACAGCTTTCCAGCAGTGAATTAGTAGAACGTCATCTGACTCAAGATAATGAATGTGAAACCAGAGCTCTAACAATGACGATATTTTACACAATACAAAATAATCGGTATAGTTACATAAAAATTAATTTGCCTTAACGATCAGTTGCTAAGAAATAAAAATTTAAAAAATACGAATGCATAGCAATAGAGAGGTCGTTCGCTTTATAAATGCTTAGGAAGTATTAATGCAGAAATATTTTTCCAAAAGAGTCATAGCTTCCCAAAAGTCCACGAAATCCCAACCGTACATCACCCTGCCACGCGATCCCCTGCTTGTCTCACATTTCGTTACCGGAAGGCTCATTTGTCAAGTTTTTAATTTTACTTACAACTTTACTGAAACATTTAATATTTTTTATAACTTTTTAAGTTTACTAAAACTTTTTGTTTTTTTTTCTAGTATCCATCCATGAGGTTTTGTGACCAATGATTAACATACTAATACTTCCATGCTAAACTTAAAAAAGCGTCTTATTTCGAAGAATTCCAAACCATTTTTAAATTGTTCTCTTTTCATTCCTTAGGGTCGCTTGCTTGGAACAGTGGATGCATACTTCGGCTCATTCCGACGCTGCAACTATCCAAGAGTGTCTCCTTCCAGTGGACTCATAGAAATCGTCGAGGAATGCGGACGCTACTCAAGGTAAGCTATCATTTCTCTCACCTATACTAACTGCTTTTTATAAGAGGAAATGTTAGAAAGTGGTCCTATTCAGGTAATTGCTTCTAAGAACTTCTCTTGAGGTTCGTTTCCTCTCCGAGTTGCCGAAAGTATAGCAATAGAGTTCTGCTAATGTGGCCGAAGTTTCTAGAAATTTTGTTCTGTTCCGGCGTCATACACCGAAAGGAGTCTTCGGTTATTGTTATTGCTATTCTCAAGTTTAAAATAGGTCAAATAAGGTGGAGATATTTCTAACCTATATTCAAACATACATCCAAGTAACTGGATAAGAATGCACGACGTATTACATCGCTACTTTATCGATTAAATAATTGAGATATCAATTCTACTTTTGGCTATCTATAATTAACATGTCGTCGTCTTACCGAAATAGCATTAAATAACAACAATTTTGCGAAATCAGTGTTTTAAGGTATCCTATCCCATCCCATTACTATGTAAAGTAAGATAATTCATCATTCATAGTGACCTATATTAACGATAAATAAATTTTATAACACTGAATTTATTAATTTCGTTGAATGAAATGGTTTTTTTACTCATTCTTACCGAAAACTCTCTTAAATATCCGAAAATAAGGTTAAGTGATTCATACAATTGTATGCAGGGAAGATTGAATATAGTATTCCTCATCATGTACCGAATCCATTCGTTTGTATACGATAAAAGATCAAAAATAATCTATCTTAAAAGAATAGCTGTTTCTAAAACCTCGTAAGTTCACTTTTGCTTCGAACGTTCTTTGAGTACGCGAAAATCAATCGCTAGATTTGGCTTGGCTTGATTCTGACAGCGCTATTGGGAAACGATTAAGAATATTTCTTTAGGGAATCGAATATTTTTTGTCACATTTGGCTGTTCTTGGATAATGTACTGAATCATTAAATCTATCACAGAATAAGACGCGGGGTGTAATTACTTATTTATTTAGTAAGCAATTATTACTGATATTGACAGTCTTGACAAAGCTATTGGGCAATGATAAAGAGTATTTCTTAGGGACTCAAAATATTATATTTTAAATATTTTTCCACGTTTAACAGTTTTTCATAGTGTATAAATGATTCAATCTATCGTAGAATAAGATGTAACCCAAAAGGATGAAATATAACAGCTAAGCATTTATTCATTTATAAAAATATTATTCAAACACCCAATATCACATAGTATTCGATTGTAGTTACGAGTGAAACTTTTATTGAATTTTTATTAGAATTATTTTCGAATCAAATGTCGAGTTCCATCTTATGAAATGACCGAATACGACTCGACTCGTCGATCGTCGACCGTGTGACTGTGGAGGCCTAATGAATCAGTCATGAGTTCGTTCAGTAGGTTACGAGAGTGCATCACGGTTATCGAATATCATCCTGATTTTCTTTTCTCCTTTCTTCGTTTCCAAGCCAATGAACCGGATTGATGAAAGCTGAAGCCACAAAACCGCAGAATACCAAATGACTGAAAGAAAAAAATGTCTCCAGTGGGTTTTTACCACGATCTCGGTTCTGAGCTTCAGTGAATCGTTCAATGATTTGCAAAGGAAAGCGTGAGATATGAAATAAAGAACGATTTAATGAAAACATAATGGAAATAATACAAATCCCGTGATGATTGTACTTAATATACTTCTCAGATCGGAAGATTATACTTTGTATTTGTAAATCAAGATTGACATTTTCGATAATATGAATTGTCGTCCCTGATTATCAGTTTAGTTTCATACCATTTATTTCCGCATGATTAGGTGAGATTAATAATAAAAACAAATCTCTGACTATCAGCTTTAACAATCTGAATTCATAATCAGGACGATATCAGTAATATACTCGCATTATACTAAGAGAAAAGTACCCAAAAGTCTTTGAAATTTTGAAAATTTTAGGAAGGCAAAATATTACCCAATTGTATAGTGGATCAGGCACATTCCACTTTGGAGTGCTAATTGAAAATGTTTATATCCGTGATAAATACATTTTATAAAAAGCAGATAGATCCACCAAAGTACATAAGATGCATAAAATTATCGAATAAATTTGTATATGTTCCAAGGAACACCATAATTTAGAGAATTGGTGCACGAACATCCTCCAAAGTATACACGAAGTGATGCGTGAAGCTATTGTATTACATTGCATTATATTCATTCTTCAATGTGTAAGTCGGTTTGTAGTTTAAAATTGTAAACACAATAATCGTAATATATTAACATGTTTCCATATCATTATTGCAACTACGTAGCTTCTTTAACTACTAAAACAGTGAAACTTTTTTATCATATTCAATCAAGATTTTGAATCAAAAAAATTTGCCATCTCCAAAGGATCGATATAAATAATTTCGAAAATTCGATTAAAATTATATTTATGTTTCGCATATCGAGAAATTCATTAAAACCCAAATACGATACGATACTCGAAACTCGCTCGGATATTGCAATAGATCTCTTCGACTCCCAAATTAACAGACATCTTCCCCCTACCAATTTTATTTCTAATCCTACCGTGCGCTCGTGTAGTTTGAATCCTAATTACCTGATCCCATTAGGGACAAGGGAAATCTCTCCGGCGCTAATTTAAACTCGAAAGGTTCGGAGAAAATTTTAAATAAAATCCTCGAAAAAGGATCGAAGTGTCACCGTGGTCCACGTCCATTGCGACGATGTGTTACAGTGTCCTCGAGTGCCGCCCCCTGGAGACCAAAAAACGTGTCACGCTCTCGGCGATAGAAAGAACTCGCCATTTATTGGCGCTATCACGCGATCGACAGGCTAATGTGTTTTCTGTGTACGAATTCCATGAGGGAATATCATTGGACCGGCCGTCCGATGAGGTAAAGCGGGTTAATGAGGTCGAAGCCGGCGGTTCGCGATTGTGAAGCGGCGGGTCTACTTTTTGCAGCGAAAACAGATCGACTGTAGCGTTCTGTCATGAGAAATTCAGGAGATAAGGTGCGCAAATTGAAGCGGGATGATTGGGAGGTGAAGTCTCTTTTGTGATTAAAATATGATTAGCTTTTGGCGCCACCTTTGCATCTCATTTACACCTCGCGAATGCGGCATTCTCTGGAGCTGATTTTCCCTACTAATAGTGATTTGCTGCATTTTGTCCATTATACATCCATCGTACTAACATTTATACATACAAATACTTGTAAGACCGTAATGCGTGGTATACAAATAAACGGATTGCGTTCGGGAGACTTCGTTATTTTTATAGAAAGAATATTCCTACTGATTCTTGTCGCCAAGCCTTTCACCTAAAACTATCCTGAAGCAGAAAGTGCCAATAAGTACTCCTTCTGTGTTTACATATATAAACACACACACGCAAAGCCACAGTTACAGCTGGACAACAGGAGTACGGTCCCAGGGAGTTCTTTTCAGAATTATTACGGGGGCGCAATATAGATGGATAAATTTATCGAAACAGCATATTAATCTCTAACTATTGCCCTAGAAACAATAATTTCTTCGTGAGGGGCAGTCTTGTTGATATAAATTATTAATTCATTCATATCTCTCTCTCTATCTAATATCTATTTTACTAAAAAAGTAAACTTGGAAAATTCAGTAGGTCCGTATTTGGAAATAAACACTTCAGTAGTTGTCTAAAATTTAATTATTTCCTCTTTCAATAACTTTATGATGATGGAAAGAAGTTTAACTCACCACGAGGAAGCGTGCCCCATTAAATAATCTTAAATTATGGTACTTCTTTACGTCATCATTACTTGTTTCATTTTGTTGGATTCCACATTACATAGTTTTGTGTGTCCGTTGGCTCGACGAAAAGATCTGTTATTGGTTGGTTAAATTTCCCGTTAACAAATAAGAAGTCAGGCGGTAGTTAAGTGATAGGAAGACATGCCCGGAAAGTGAAAGACCTGGGTTCGAGTCCCAGTCATGCCACTGTTTTACTCTATTTTTTGTAAACAAGGATATTTACCGTTCCATATCTCCTAAAAGAAGGTACTGCACAATTTTCATTATAAAGCTATTATAATAACATTTTGGTATCCGTTAAACCAAATAATATATTCCTCAATCCTTTTTAATTTAATTTTCTTAATTATTATCCAATAAATTTTCTATTATTTGCAAATTATTCTACAAGAAGGCACGTTTGAACCTGAAACCCTTCACCATTAGATTATATCAGAGCTTTAAGAAAGAAACGATGCTTAATGGCAAAATAAGGAATTAGGTTTCGTTACTGAGCTAAACTATGATATACGTGAAACACGTACTTATAAATAATAGTAACTCGATGAATAACGCTTTTCATTTCATTAAGTATGGTATGTAAAGCAAGGAATGTCATTAATTATCTTCTTCATATCATCTTCAATCCTTCTTACCCCAATAGCTTTCTTAATATTACACCCACCAACTTGGCTGACAAAATTTATTCAAAAACGCGATTCCGTCTATCTGATACAAATAGGCAATTGCTAATATTCCATTCGTGGAGATGCGGCAGCAGGAATAATCGAACTATATGCCATACAACATACAATATTTATACAACATGCTGTTTTTCCTTATGCTCATTTTATTTTATATTGGTATGTAATTCGAAAAGTTAAAACTTTTATCCTGTTCATATTAATTTGACCTTTATCAAGATTAATTCCGACTGGAATTGGAAAGCGTACTGTTTTTTGTAAGGTAAGTTTAGAGTGAATGCGTAAAGAAAACATGACAAAATACTTCTTCAAAGAATATTTAAAAATTGGTTTTTAGTACCCAAAACAGGTCAGTTTTCTTTTAAAAGCATAAGCGACTAGATTTTTTAATCAAAATTCTATGTATTTCCTAAGTACTCAAATTCCAATAAATTCGTAATTTATTATTTTGAACCTCGGAGTTCAAGAACGCCTGAAGTTCCTTTGGTCTATACCGGAGAGGTTAAGATTGAAGTTTTTAAAAAAACATTAAAGGATGACCTTTAAATTACGGCCAATACGTATTTGACTCTACTTCAGTTTATAAAGATGAAATTTTTTATGTAAATTGAATTAGAGATTCAAAGATTGATTCGAGAGGATTTCCACGAAAAAGTGGGAAAATAGAATACAAAGATAATTAAGTTTCCCCACCTGACTCCACCTGATTTTCATATAAAATATATAAATATAAAAACGTTTGAAATCTAAGTTCTCTGGCCGCACTTAGTGGAACGACATTAGAAATGATAAACAAACTTTGTAATTTCGACAATAAAACTTAAATGAACGACCAGTTTCAGCTACAAGCTATCATTAGGTGACCTCATAATAGCTTTTAGCTGAAACCGGTCGCCCATTAAAGTTTTATTGTGGAAAAAAACAAAGTTTGTTTATCATTTATAAGAACGTTTTTTAAAGCCTAAAGAGAGTATGTAATATCCTAACCTTTCCAACGTGAATATTTTCAGGAGGAAAGTTACGAGATTTATTGAGCCTTTATTGATTTACCTTCATCTATCGAATCATTCGAATTTCTAGCTCAACGTGGGTTAGATGGTAATGAGATTATATTATAACAATTTCGCCAAAATAAATACGTATATTACCGATTATGAATATGGAAGTATGTAAGCGAGCGGCATGGTGCCTTGACCCAGAGGTAAATTATATTTTTTGTAGAAATTCACCCCGGATTACCACTTTCTTTATTTTCAACATTCAACGAAAACTGGTTGTTAATTTTGGGAATAATTGTTATATGCTAAAGAGGTATTTTTTATTTTTTTCAGTTTCAAATCTATTAAAAAAGTTTTTTGCGTTTAAATAGACGATTATTCAAATAAATCGCATTAAATTCTTAATAAAAAGAATATCTAATTTAGTGATTTAAAATAAGTATTTAAACATTTTGAGAAACGACCTTTGACTGAATGCGTGCACGCCGAATTCCGCACGTTATTGCAAACTTTGTCCCTCCGCCATTTTGTAAATATTTGGACTACTAGCCTATAAATTTGCAGAAATGTTTCTATTGTTACAGAAAATATTTCGACTGAATTCAAAAAGATCCGAGGACGTTCTTTTTTTCTTGTTAGGTTTGGTGCGGAATGACCCATTTGCAATATATATTTATTGAGAAATTTATTATTATTATTACATATGTATGTTACAATTAACGGTCCGTATGTGTGAATGTGAAACGTGAATACAGCTCTATACATAACTCTACATCAGTCATTACATGTCGTCTAAAATAATACTAACTAACAATAATTACCTTTCCTCTAAAGCAGTGCTCCGCAACCGGTGTGCCGTGGCACAATGGTGTGCCGTGAGCCGGTCACAAGTGTGCCGCGGTCAAATTCAATGTATTTGACATTTTACAATTTTTCATTATGTATTTAATACACAATGACAAATTATTTTTCATAATATTGTCTATTTTTCAAATGTCGTATAGAATGATTATTATAACTAAATTTATATAGTATGGAAAAATTTATGTATCAATTTAATACCTACATATTTTAGTTTTAGTGTGCCGAGGAATTCCAGGAAGATTTTTGGTGTGCCGTAGGTGAGAAAAGGTTGCGGAGCACTGCTCTAAAGCATGAAAAATAATAGTAATAACATATAGTAAAATAATAGTAATAAATAAGTAAGTAATTATGTATTTTTCGTCTTAAATAATAAATAACCAATTAATTATAATATAATGAAAGAGAGATCTCGAAGCCCATACATTCTAAATAATATCCAACAATGCATTCCAACATTTCAACTAGAATAACAACTGGCAATCATTGCATTCGAGATAATATCCACGAAACACCGAATTTTGACTAAAATCATTCGAGACACCATCGCGCTTTCTTACTCGTTTCGTTCTTGACAAGCTCGAAAACAGTTTCCATTAATTTTCTAAAACTCTTACGTTCTATTGGGAGATGGCTCTGTGTATGGAGCACCAAAGCACACGAGGTCAATGCATTGCACTTTCCGACGCCGATTTCCACCGCCATTAATATGAATAACGGAATGCCCTTTATTTGGCGACGCAGGAATGCGGCAAAACAGATTAGGCGGCCCGAGTGCATCCGAGCCATTAGCGCGAGCAATTTCCTGGAACTGACTGAGATTGGGCCCATCGGGGAAGTATTGGAAATCTTTATTGGATCGCGTGCGGGGCGGTATCGGGATCGAGTCCGGATGGAATCGATTGTCCGCGGAAAGCGCTTTATGACGGATCGGATGCGATTCCGTGCGAGGGGAGCGAATTGGACGTCGCTCGTGCTGAAGACATTGGCGTCGAAGTCTTGGATGGGGATTATGTTTCAGCATCACGTTTGGATATGAAGGGCGCCTTTGTGGTGTCCGTGCATTTGAAGGCGAGCTATGCTTCGTAACACGTATCACTGTTTCCTATTGGTTTACGCATGGGTTAAATGGTAGAGGAGACCTCAAAGTCACAATACTGCCCGAAATATAGATGTTATTAATTTCTTTATTTAGATATGTATGGAAAATTTCATAATGATGAATTTCAATAACGAATGCAGGTAATTGTATTTAAAATAAAATGTCGGTATCAAGATATGGGATGAGGAATATTTAAATGGAAAATTTTACGTAATAAAAATATTAATAAAGCAACTTTTATTTTATTGATATGAGTAATGTGTCCTCTTACATTTAACTCTAAAATTTTAAGGAAGGAGAATAAATTTAAAGCAAATGTTAACTGAACTACTTTGCGGTTTTAAAAAACTTTTGTTTCACTTCGAAAAAATACATCACAGCAGGAAAATACTCGTTAAAAGTTACATGATGCAACTGATAAAATATTAAAATGGAAATATGTTATTTATTAATTCATATTCATCCACTCCTTCTGAAAGTCTCTTTCCATAATTAGAACAATTCAACTGTAAAGGAAGAAAGTTTTGAGCACGGCTGTTAATATTTTAGAGGTTTTTAATCACCAATAATCGTCTTTGTCGGCGTTCCTCGTCTCATTCCCCGGCATTCGGAGGGAACAAGAAAGGAATATCGTACTTTTTAGAACCCAAAGCGCTTTTTAAAGGCAAATCCCTCCTTATCAGGGGTATAATACAACATATTTTTTATTTTACGATCTCTAAAAACCTAAAGCAATTTTTCAAATTTTTTTCCAAAAATTTTCTTAAAACGAAATCATCCATTACAATATTTGAGGATGAGATTCAAAACTAATTCATATTTAATCTGTGATAACCACGTCTTATTATGCGCGGATTTATAAACGAGTATCTTTAAAGCAATATTATACTCATAGCTTTGTATTCTGATGACATCGTTTCAATGAGCGACACAGAATTTACATAGCCAACATGTAAGAGATGGATAGGACAGGTTTAACCGCGGAATAATTAGAAATTCCGCCCCAAGACGAGGTTATGGATAGGGGAAGGAGGTGCTCATTATCTGATCGAGAGTCGATCTAATTTAAGGTACAGAATCTGTTATTAAGGGAGAGGTACTCCACGTTGGGCGCAATGGGAAGGAAACCCCGCCGTTATCAATTTCGCACGGAATCTGCCTCCGGGAGGTAATCCAATCGCCCCGATGACAATGGATTTGGAAGTAATTCGCGTGCCTTATTCGTTCACTGATTCATGGACTCCATAAATATCCCAAAGGCTACGGAAGCCGTATGATTCCCGCTGAGGTGGGCGCCCGAGCTGACAACCAAGTCACGTACACTTCCAGGAATAATCTTTCACCCCTTTCCCAAATTTTAATGCTTGCTTCCCGAAGAAATCGATTATCACGAACGGAGACACTCTAACGATAGGCCGTCGTGACTAATAATGGAGATTCGGAAACAGTGAGAATAACTGTTTCCGAGAGATTCGAGGAGTATCTTTCTGCTAAAAGGGGGTTTCCAGTATGTTATTTTCCCTAATTTACAACAGCCTTCCGTTTATTACCTTATCGGTTTTATCCAAGACGTTGTTATCTTATAGAAGAGATTCTCCCAGATTTTTTTTAATAGGTAGCTTTTGTGGATTGTTAGAGGTAGATTGTTTACAATAGAAGTAGAAATGTTAGTTGATGAATGATCCGTTAAAATTATCTTCTCTTTTGGTATGTAGTTATGGTATAAAAAGTATTTACGGACGAATTTATTCCAAACAAGAATGTTAATCATGCTATCCTTAGGTTTTCCGGAAGTGATACTTAAATTACTAGAGCTCACTCAAATATAAAACTACTTTTTTGGATTTTATATTTTGTTCTCGAATAAAAGTCATATTTATTATATTGATTTTTCGACTTGATTTCGTAGTCGGTGGAAACATTAGTTAGTTATGGAACTGTGAAAGGCCTAATAGGGCATCGTCGTTTCATTTAAATTAATTTCATTTCTAGATATAGAGTTCAGAGGTCATACTCCAAAAAGATTTGGACTAATAACGCTTGGTTTAATTATCACCAAGAAGAGATTCTCAAAAGTTAAATTGAAATTAAAAGAGTATCACATCAATGACTATAGACAAATGAGGTCAATTATTCAGAGCTGACAGGTATCTAAACTCTTTGTTTCGCATTTATGTCCATAATTTGATGTCCGAACTCAAATATAGTTTTTATTTTATCATAATCATTAAACGGTACCATTCATAGTGTTTTCAACTGTACTGTATGTGTTTAACTCAATAAATAGGAGAAATTTATAAACATTGGTTTTGTTCTTCGTAACCTAATACTCCCTGAGAAGTCATTTCTGTTTCGAGTGAACTCCACTATTTATTTTATAATGCCTCAGTAAATAATTTTTGTTAAATAATTCATTTTAGGTTGGCTTAATAATTCAGTAAATTCAAGGTCAATTAATAGGTCAAGATACAACGAAAAGGGGTCTCACAGATGATGACATCTCCATAATAAAGCACTCCGATAAAGCAAAAAACATTCAAAACGAGAAATGTTTTGACATGTTTCTTTCTTTCTTTCTTACCATAACACTTCCTGATGAGACATTTCTATTTCAAGCGGACTCCACTATTTATTTCATAATACGATTGTATTATTATAATAATAAAAATGTTAAATGATTAATTTTAGGTTGGTATAATAATTCAATAACACATAGGTCAAACTAAAAAGGAAACGAGTCTCACAGATGATAATAACTCCATAATAAAGCACTCCGATAAGGTAGGAAACATTCAAAACGATACTCGCTAAAATGAGCAATCCTGAAAGAGATACCAAAGGCTGGCATTCCGCCATTCCAGGAATATCGCCCAATGACTTTTTAATGCCAGGCGTACACCTAACAATACTTATCAGACCTTGAAAGGGATAGGAATCTAATAACGGCGCAATAGCTTTCAATCAATACGATAAACAAGCAGCATTCCACTCAAGCGTTAACTATATTAGTAGTAGAAGCTTTCCAGTGATGTTAAAGTACTCGGAAATGATTAGCGAATCTCATTTCTATCTACGGAGCTTGTAAACATGCTCGAAAAGGCTGTTAGTTATAATGCTCGACACAGAAAGCGCGTATTGCATCGATCTTCAAAATGGGTCACGGTAGAGCAGCTTTTATTTCATTCTACGGGGAAAGCAATTGTATAAATTGAGTTGTGTGTGTAGTGGAAGGGATAGTTTGAAATTTGAAACTTTTCCTTCCATTTTGATTACTATGAAGAGAATCATCCTTGAATGGAAACTTTAATAGTACTAAATCAAGCGCAAACTCTGAGCAGCACGAGTATATTGTGATTTTCTAATACTACCTAAATTGTAAGGAAAGAAAATTGGAACACGGCTGTTGATCAATTAGATATTACAAAAATTAAAACGAAACTATCAACATCAAGGGTCTTACTCTGAGGACGATATCATCACTTGGAGATTTTTTAAATTCTGTAAACCATCTATATTGCAACGTAGGTACGGGACACTGACAAAACTTTTGGAGTGTTTTAAACCTCTAATATACCACAACAACTGCCCTTGTGTGAAAATCTATGCCCGTAAGTTAACCTAATGATATAACATTTGATGTTTAGAGCTAAAATAATATATTTAAATGATTTTTAGAGGGTAATGCATATTTTTGTCATTCACAATAGTCATTCATAATACTTCTCTATGGTTTGTTATATTGATTAGCTACGAACTTACACCATACATCGTTTTAAAAATTTGCTGCTTTGTTGATTGTTATCATTAATTTGCAATGTAGTGAATCGGCAGTTGTTTTCCTTGTTCACAGTTTCTCTGGAAAGTATCACTGCCTCTTTCGAATGATTAAAGATTTAAATTATTTTTCAACCGAACCCTTTAAGTTGAATTTGGGTTTACTTAAGTAAGGATAACTCACTCAAATAACAAGAATATATACCAGGGACAAAATTGACCAAAGAGTCTGATATTGCGTTCATGATAGCATAGAGTAATTACTAATTATAGTTAGTATATAAGTAACTAATAGTATAGTTAGAGTAACCAATAGTTAGTATAGTTACTCTATGATGATAGATAAGGCCAAAGTCAATTATTATATAAACAGCCAACATCATCATTTTCAGGAAATCTAACGGTTTCGGAATTATGCATCTGGAAAAGCGAAAAATTTACATTATCAACTCCTTGTTTATCTTTAGGGCATTTCCAATCACATCTTTCGGATTACTAGAATCCGCTGAAGTTATAAATCGCAATTTAAAATTGTCGAAGTTTGACGACCGCTCGGATTTGCTCTAACGTAGGCGGAAGCAATAAGAAACTTTTTGTATAAATTCTTCCGTGAGGTATGACTTTCTATTCAGCCCAAAATTTTGAAATTCAGATTAAGAAAGAGACAGCTGCGAATATCCCTCACTGAAAATAAAATTCAGGAAATTTTTCAGCCGATAAAAAACTTTCTTACGTGGATTTCTCAGGATCGAATTTTTAGATGCTGTTTTGAGAATATTGCAAGGTAATTTTCTCCCTTAAGAAGTCTCGATCCGAACGTATTAAGTTAGGGTAGATATGAAATCAAATAATAGACGTAGTTTTTCTCAAAAAAATTGTAATATTGCCACCGGGTTTCAACTAATCATAGTCATTTTTTGTGGAACAAAAGCTCAGTATTTTATTTAATTTTATATCTACCTGAATGAGTTTCACATAGTGACGGCTAATTTCGCCAATACGTTAGGTTAGATGAAAAACAATTTCTTGTATTTGAGTCTAATTTTGGGGCAAATCAAATCCATTGGCTGTCTCAATTTTGTCGTTAATTAATCTCAGAATTGCTTAATTCATCTATTGAAGACATTTTCTGATTTTGACAAGAAATACCTCCAAATGCTGCATGAAATAGCTGATGTCAAATAACTTCGACATAAATTTCAATCACTTCGCAAATGAAGAATCATGCATGCAACAATTCTGAAGTCCTACTCCAATTAATAAAATGTCGACCTATTTTATTTGCATTTTAAGTAAGTCAACATTAAAAATTAAATGTGTTACACCTTTAATTATTTTGTTTAGGAGAGTTTATCAAGGAAAAAGAGTCGTTATGGTATAACAAAGTCGTAGTGAGTTGACATGTAGATTATTGACTATCGGTTGAAACTTTTGAATGTCTCATTATTAAAACGTCTCTCAACCAATCAGTACTAAAAAAACAAGTTATCCAACTCACTGAAAGGAGATTAGCAAGTAAAGCAGTATTTTAGCAAAAAATATTCCAGTAAATAACTACTTACTGACGGATACTACCTTATGAGTTAAACTTTGGTGTGAAGAATAAAGAAGTCAATTCTCCTCAATTTTTTTCCATATAGCAATTGTTATATGACTATCATTTAAAAATTCACTATCATTCAAATTCACTATCATTCAAATTCACTATCATTTCAACAACGAAGGATTAGTAGGTGTGGATTAAAATTACCAAATGAACCAGAAAATAACGTATTAAGGAAATAAAAAATTGCAAGCCAAACACTCATAGTTTTGAAAATTAATGCAATCACTTCGGCCAACACTTGGTGAAACTTCATCTTAAACACATAATATATAATAAACTTTATTTTATCTTATATGTCATTCTAAAAATACAAAATTAGAAAAAGACACAGCACACGACTCGTTTCGAAGTTATAACATTTTTTTAAACTTATATATGTGGAATAAAATAGAGTTTATTTTATTAATAAGAAAATTAATATGTATGTATAAATAAATAAATATTCCTTCTCATAGAAACCAGATGTGACTTTTTTCATAAATTTGTGGAAAAAGTGTACATCTGGTTTCTACTATGAATTTCCAGAACATCACGACCACCTCCGTAGAATGTATTCCTTCTCTGTTTTATACACATAGAATTCTTAGAGGAATACATACACAACATTCCTAGAAGTAAGTCTCTGCCCTAAAAATAGTAATACGAGCATATCACCGAAAATGAAACATCAAAGCTAGAAAAGGGTAACAAAACGAATGTACAGATGCCTTATGGTATAGGATATGCACTTCAGAGAAGCAAAAGATGCCATTAGTGTTGTACTGCAACGCGAAAATGAGCACTTATCATCCCAGAAGTGTTATCCGACGCCTTTATTTGCAATTCAGACTGAGCGAGGTGCACGCTAGAGATCTTAGCGGCGTCCACGGACTAAATAAAAATAGAGGGAACTTTTCTCGAGCCCGTGGCCATCTCATCCGATCCCTAGAAAGACGCTCCCTAACACCGATTTCCCCTTTTTCCGCAGTGGGAAGTTCTCCTTCCTTCCTTCCTTCTTTCCTTAGACTCATACGCTCCTTTACCCGGCGGAAATATACTCTTCGTTCTTTGTTCTCCCCTATTTTAGGATGTGAACTGATTCTTATTTATACATCGCATGCAAGTACTTATTGGTAATATATTTCTTTATTTTTTCATGTTCTTTTTTATCATCTTTTAGCTATTATTATGGGTAGATTTGCGCAGATTTTTCACCCACCCCCCCAGGGTGGGTGTTTTGCTGGAGTAGATTTTTTCCTATGAATCACTTAGGTTTTTTACATCCACAATTCTTCAATCTGTCATCAGGAATGACTTGAATGTCCATATGCAGACATGAGCTAGTCCACTGGGTCATTTTTCTGAGAGGTATTTAAAAATACTAAAGGTACTATTCTTCATTTTCACCGTTTCTAGGCTTAATTTTATTTAATAAATTAAATTATATATAATGGTCCTACGAAGTTAAAATGAGTACCAAAGGACGGAAAATTGTACAAGGATTCTTATTTCGGTCGTGCTATATAGTGTTGGATTCTGAAGTACGAGAAATAAAGACGAAGAATTTGTAAAATTTAGTGGTAATAAACAACCAGTCCTCCTGACGACTGAAGTGATTGTTGAACTCTCATACGAATTGATAACAAAAATAATAATGAGAAATGTGTTTGGAAATATGTTTCATGGTAATATATCAGCATAGCATTGGTAAAACTTGGAAATCGAATACGATAATGTTAAATTTCACATAACTCTTATACTGTAAATAAATAATTATCGTCAAGCGTTACGAGGTGGAATTTTACATTAAAAACTTTGAATGGCAAAATCGATATATAAAATTAGTGCAAATTCCACAAATAGAAGAAGAATAGAATGTTTACTAGTTTTATCTTTTGCCTTAGTCATCTAAAATTTCTCTTGTACTATGTGGATGTGTACTGAGTGGATTAAATCTCCTTTTAAGTCTTGAGTCTATATCAGTTCTGTCCTAATAAAAACGTGACGTAGTCCTATATTCAATCTCCGATACCTCTTCAGCGAAAGCGACCCCCATCTTCCTTTGAATCCGATAATGCTCTCTGAAAATGTTACGGATCTGCAACCTAGGTTCGTCCACTTATTTTTTCTCCCGCACGCACGTCGGGAAGAATAAAAATGCAGGGAACGGCGTACCTTTTTTTAGGAACAACTCCCGTCTTCTCTAAGCTCCATTCCTACCGTTTTGGTTTCAAGCTCTCCTCCTTCTCAAGACCTTTTTAGGGGAGTGGAATGAAGACGTGGCCTTTATGGCCCACGGATCTGCAATCCCTCCTCCGCCGGATTCTGCATGTGGACCGCTCCAAGACGGTGAGACACAGTGGCCCTCCTTCCTTTCTCTATTTTCTGCCCTTCTTATTCCTTCTGCACTTAAGTGTCCTTTTAAAAATATTTTTCTCTTGCGTGTTACGGTCGCATTGCGAGCGAAAATTTAGAACTCAAAAGAGGCGTGCTAAAAGTGTTTATAACGCTGAATCAACACGATGAATTAAATGGTTTCATCAGAAAATATCTTGTGCCTAATATATATTCCTATCAAAAGAATCATCGTATATACTCGTGTATAAGACGATCCGAATATCAGCCGAGGCACCTAATTTTATCATAAGAAACTGGGAAAAGTAAGTTCCTCGAGTATAAGCCTATGGTAGGAAATGCAGAAACCACTGGTAAATTTTCAAAATAGAAATAGATACCAATAATGTTTTAGTAATCGAGGTATAAGTAGGTTAGTTGGAGAAAATTGACAAGGAATTGTTAATACAGCAAGTGAGGGATTTACAAGCCGATTTCTGTGGCTTGAATGACCTCATGCAAGCCTGAATATTCCATTTAAGGATAATTAACATCGTTCGTATTTGTCTATTTGCCACCCAAACTTCCCTTGACTACGCTACTTTATAAGTTCCATCCTTTGCTGTAAAATTACCTGGAAACATCTGAATGAATTTATACATTCCCTATGAAAACTTTTCTGTGACAAAACACGAACTTGTTAACACATTTTTCAGTCTAAACTAATACTTCTTCTTTTCCGTAGTCTTTGAGTGAGAATTTTATGGCGGGTAATTTTATTTCCTTCTGTTTTTGACAATACTTCAGCGCTCAAGTCTAACTTGTAAGACGTTTATTTGGCGAAATATCGTAAAGAAAAAACTGTCCCTCGCATTCTACGTTTCCCAACTACTTTTTGATAGCTTATTTCATCGCGTCCAATCCCCCGTTTCCGAGGCGCGAATGCGTTCGTATTTTACTTTTATTGAGTTTGCAGGAGCGACACATGAAAGTCACTGAAAAAAAAACGTCGACCCTTGTCGAGGAAATTTGAGACAAGTGAAGTTTTAAGGCACAGGAGGGAGAAGATGTCGAGCCTGGAACTTTCAAATGGAGACGGAAAACGTACTTAATTGCGCGTGAAATGTTTTGACACAGTGAAAAAGGGCCCTTAGCTTCTTTAAGACCAAGAATATTGTTTTCTTTTTAAGTTTTACTGCATTTTCTCCGGCAGTCCGTTATGAAAGATTACGTGATGTGTCATTCTATAAGCACGTAAAAGTACATGGAAAGGAATTCGATAGAGCTTATACCAACATGTTCTTAAAATTAATTTAAAAAATTAATTTAAAAAAGAAAAAACTCCTATTGCCGTAATTCAACCAAGTAAGAAAACACTGTGACTTACCTTGGGGTGGTTCCACTGCTTCATCTGGAGAGTCCAACGTTGCAGGGGAACACCGGTTTTGGACACTATATACGTATTTCGGAAACTAAGTTTCCATCCTCAGTAGCTATGTCGGACTGACATATGTACCCCAAGGTAAGTCACAGTGTTTTCTTACTTGGTTGAATTACGGCAATAGGAGTTTTTTCTTTTTTAAATTAATTTTTTAAATTAATTACTAACAGCCGTGTACTCTTTCTTTCTTCCATGTTCTTAAAAATGGACGATGGAACAAGGAAAAATTATAGTTGAACAGGTAAGGAGAAAGAATTCCTAGACCATGTCACCACAAGGTCACCGACTTTGCGGTACCTGATACATAGTTATTCTTTTCTCCTCACAGTTACTGAATGTCACTAGGCAAAAACTCATTCAATTGATTATATGAAAGAATTGCCTCATTTAATACGTTTTAAAGGAATGGAAAGAATGAGCATGGTATTAAAGGGAATATATTTTAAGAGATCCAACAGTCTGTCAAGTTTTTCCAATTTCTCAATGTACCTAAATGATTGTTCCCGTTTAATCCACATAATAATACAGCATTGTTATGTTCTTTCGGAAGTTGATGCAAGTAAGTTTTCGTAAGAATTGAGCGAAAATCAAACAAGGAAATAAATATAATAATCAATCATTTATTTAATTATCTTCAACTGCTGCCCTCGGTGGAGTAGGAGTCAGAGTAAAGGAGTGGGGCATATTAATTTTAATTAATTACAATATTAATTACATTAATTTTAAGATTTCCTAACATTCACTCTAAGACGGAAGGGATACCCCTCCAAAAACCTCTTTAAAAATAAATAATAAATAGCAATTGAGTTCCACCTAGATAAGTCTTCCCTTACAGATGATTTAAATATGTACATATATGTTTATAGATACATGCAGCATTGCTCAGATACCAATCGCATTACAAAACTAAAGCCTTGCATTAACAAGCCAAGCATACGGAAGCAAAACTCTTGCATTCGTAAAATTAACAGTCATCTCTCGGTGAAAAGGATTAAATTTAAACTCCGCTGCCACCTCCGTGGATTCTTACGCTACAAAGACGGGAGTTTCGCTCTGCCTAAAAGGACGGGAAATGGACATGTACCCACTTTGCTTCTCAATGCTTATTGTACTGCTTCTTTGTATTTTGAGAAGTTTAATTGTTTATTTTAGGCATATACATACTTACAGCAACATTAAATTCCTGCTTTTCCATGGATCGATAGTTTATAAACAAATTTCTAGATGCAGCGAAGAGTTCATTATTTTCACTGTATACTGGATTTAAATAATTATCACGCTATACTTATGTTCCTTTGAAACATCACTTATATGTTTACTAATTTAATAAACTAAACATAAATATCTGCAAGAAAATACTAAAAAAATCGGAGAAAAAGGTAATTATTTATTTGAAAAGAGAAAGTGGTCGACTGACCACCGCCGTCTTTCTAGTGTTAAATTTAAAACATTTACCGCGTCTCCGAGCAACTCCGATTGATAGAAGGCGTTGAGAAGCCCTTATTGAAACTCAGAATAAATACGTGCTGCCACAAGCAGAGAGCAGAAGAGCAAACAGACACGCGAGCGAAAGGAAGAGACCGATGCGTGAGGATGGAGATGCGAACTATCGGACGAACAAAACGAGAACTATTTCCGACGATGCACTTTGATAAGATTACGCTGCCGATGAAAAAGGTTCGAACATTAGTAGCGAAGTAGGGCTGGATGCGGTTAGGATTTTAAGTGTTGATTCAGCTCGAATGGGAAGGAGCGTTTTTTCCCTCCCGACAATGGAAGGCACCGTATTCTGCGGGCTTACAATGGATCCGAGATTTTGCATTCAATCTCGACAGCTGGCGGCGAGGTCGCTCCTTCCTTGCATTCCCTGGGCCTCCTCTCGCCTTAATCCCCTCTGCGTTCCGTCGCTCTTTTCTCCTTGTATCGCCTTGCATTTTACCTTTGTTTCCTTTCAGCGAGCCTATCCTATGGATACAGTGTCCATCCTTCCTAGCCCCCGGATGGGGTTTATTCGCAGCAGCCGTGTCGTCGCGGCGAATTTCGCTCTCGGGCATAAAAAGCATTAACTAATGTTCCATTCAGGATATCGGCCCTAAACAGACTATAAATGGAAATTTCAAGTTCGGATGAGGTTTATTCCCAGCCACTGTTTCGTCGCCGCGAATTTCGGTCACGGAAATAAAACGCAATACCCATAGTTCCACAAAAGATAAATATAAACTTTACTTCAGTCATATTTCTTTGCTTTATTAATTCATTTTATCTACATTTATCGTATGTGTTAAGATGAATTTCCACCAAGTGAAGGCCGAAGTGATTGCGTTTGAACTAAAGTTCCATTCGAGATATCAGCCCGTAACAAACTACAAATGAATGTTACAACATTTAATAAACAGATTCATAATAAAAACTTTTCCTACACCACAAGAATATTACAGATATGATAAAGGTTTCGTAGCGAAGGTACATCATCAGATGAAATTATGAATCAGGCGATTATTATGAATCTGTTTATTTTCTGATGATTATTATGAATCTGTTTATTTTACCTGCTGGTGTAGCTTCGCTACGAAACCTTGGTCATATCTGAAATGTTCTTGTGGTTTTTTAAAAGTTTTTATTACGAATCTGTTTATTATTAGAAACTACCACGAAGTGAAACCTGAGTACGTCTTGTCTCAACATTTATCTCAATTTCACTCGCAACAAGTTCTTTGTCACGTGAGAAATAAAAAGTTTTAGGTGACGCATAAATTTTACTGCACGAACAAATTTATCTGAGGTCAAACTCAACAGTTTTTGATAAATTTTGACTTGTTTAAATTACACAGCATGTTGTTTCTGTTCGCACTAAATGAAACGAAGAGCAACTGAGGGTGAAAACCTTTTACTTTGGTTTCGTAGAGTATTAGCAGATTTAAAAGTTACTTCTGCTAAAAGATTGGGATAAATGTTCCTAACCTTTAGGTTGATAGAATATAGAATTTAAAAAAATAAATATAAATGTAAAATATATTAAAAAGTAAATATAATATAAAACAATACATGTGAGAAGGCTTAACTTTGTGGAAATCTACGAATCAAGGAAGCAACTTCCTTGTTCCTTTGTTGATATTATATGCATGACAAAAATAATAAAAAACAAGCTCGAATGCCAAGAACAACTCTTCCTTAATGAGAATGTGAGAATACTGCATAAGATTATAGGAAAATAAAGCTTTTATAAGATGGAGAAGCGGAGTATAACGCCGGACGTTACGTTGAAAGGATAGACCGGTGACTCCCACCGGAGTCCCTCTGAAAAGGCTTCCAGTGAGGATTGCTTTCATTCCAGTCCTTTCAGCAGAATCCCCGCTCCACAATCCGCGGAAAGCGTCTTTTTTGTTCCCCAAAGTGGAGGCCCTGCACAGAGGCTTGCCCACGGTTAAATCCTCAACGCGTGTTGCTCCCGCAGAATATATTTCGCGTATTCCGGGTCTGAGGATTATTGTTTGCTTATCGTTTTTTCGCCTCCCGCGAAGCTGCTACATTTTCAGCTCGAAATGGTCGGGGCTCCGACGGGTTTTAAGGGCGTTTAGTTTTTTCCGTTCGAGAAAAAAGGGGGAGGTCTCCCTTTGGGTTCAGAAACCTGTTGAGAGTCCCAGAGCGTTCTCTCTGTTCCTTTCGTCCGCGTTCTTCATCCACGCTCGGTGTGTTGTCTTAAATGGTTTCATGCAGAATGTGCAGGTACGTGATTTAAAGGACCTCATGTGGGAATTGAGAGAGAGATACATTTTCAACTTATACATCTCCTTTAATGTAGAAACGCGACCAGCGGTTTCAACGGGGTAATCGAATGTTGAATTTTCGGTTAATGGTAGTTATGCGGGGCTTTTACAGTTACTTTTTTTCAGGTAGAAATTTCGAGAGTCGCCCTCCTAACCCGGACCCTTAGTTAGCCTTGGCAGCTCAGGATCGCCCGACCTTCCCATCAGGGGGGGACCATAGAAGAACTGACCGCGTGTAATACGATTTAAAAAGTTATAAACAATTCAAATGAGCAATAATTTATTATCTTCGTCGTATCACTCGTCCTAAGAGATATACAAGCGTCTTTTGATCGACGTTCTACGATGAAAAACAAGATTTTTCGTGATTTTGCAAGAAATGACCCGTTGACACAAGGCAACGTAGCTCAGTCAGACAGGCGGGTGTTTTGAATATCTCAACGGGGGTTCTAGCTAAGGGTCCGGATTAGGAGGGCGACCCTCGAAATTTCTACCTGAAAAAAGTAACTGTAAAAGCCCCGCATAACTACCATTAACCAAATTTTCTATTTGGTGGAAGGAAGGAATGATGAAAATTATAACAATATTTATAGTACAAGTTTGGAAGATAAAGAATTTTAATTTTAAATTTTGATTATCGTCTGGTTTCCAAGAATAATCATCCGTAAACGCATATGAGGACAGCAAAACTAGCGAAAAGGTCGTGAAAATGCTTTGAAAATGAAATTTCACTCTTCCAACCGTTTGATCTAAATGTCAACGGAAAACCTTCCTGCATCTCTTTGCTGAAATACCACGAATCTAACGAGAAAAATATGTATAGGTATAGTGTACTTTTTCCTCTAGGCCTTTTTCCCACACTTTTATGCGGTCGGCTGATGAATCATGGTTTTGGGTGATTATGAGGATGAGGTTTGTTTTGGTGATGAATTTGCGATTTTTACGGCCGGATGCCCTTTCCGCCTCCAAACCCCGTACGGGAAAGTCAGACAACACACAACCATTCCCTGATCAGAAAGATCCCGATCGTATGTTTTCGTGTATATCAGTCAATAATTACTATGAAACAAATTAGTAGATTTAGATAGATATGATTATAGGCGATGTTCTAAGGGGACTGAAGGCACTTAGACCTAATTTGGACTCCTTGGATAATCCCTTATCATGGTAGATGGCCATGATAAAGGATTACCCATGGAGTCCTATGGTTTTACAATACCACCTATGGGTAAGTCTCTAATTTTCATGGGTCTTGGAAATGTATACCCATGAAGCGAAGCCGAGTCCTGGAGGTAACCAGCAAAGAACTAGCTTAACAAATTTGCAAAGGAAGGACGCTTTGCGTTTTAAACTTTGTTTTTATTGAGGCGACCGGGTTCCTTTGACATGGTTTTCCACGAATTCACAAATAGTATTTAAAGTTAGAGATATACGTGTTTTAAACCCCTGCTATACGTCATTATAACATAAATCCTATCAATTTTCCCATAAGAGACGACTGAAAGAGTATTGTGTAGTTAATGTTTTCCATTTTATAGATGCCTTAGAATTAACTCCATTTCCATTCTTAATTCGATTTTCTTGCCACGAATCGGATATTTTTCATGATTTAATTTACAAAATATTTTAAGTTATACATCTTACAGTCCCAATCCCACGAGGTAATGCTTTCGGGACTTTTTCACTTCGTTGCCCTCTTCTGCATTGGCTCAAACTTCACGACGCCAAACATTTACTACTTGCTTCCGTGAAAACACGTTCTGATAAAAATAAGCACAGTAAAGGCAGAAAAAACTCTGTCAATTTCGAACTCGATAACGGCGAGGTAAATTGCAAAATCAGGCGCATTCACAGGGAAAAATAATGGCTCCCCTGGATGTCATTTGACTCGAAAGTAGCGTATTTTCGGAGCACCAGTAGTGGGGAACTGTTCTGTCATAAATGTACAGCCTAAGTAACTTCAAAACTTAAATATAAAATTGAAGAATTGTTATAAGTAGGGGAGACTGGGGTAAATGGCCACTTAACCTTCTGGGAACTACTGTAATTTGGTAGGAATGGTTTGAAATTAACATGCAGGAAAGCTATTAGTGTTGTGTTAAGGTGTTAGTGTTCAGTTTGCCGAATTGTTTGAGTTCCAATAGATTTTCTAATTTTTTTCTGGATTGATCTAACGTAATTGTTTAGTTTTATTCTCATTATTTCGTCATTAATTACTGATACAACTTTTAAACTAACGTAGCTGAAAACTCTCTCTAATTACCTTTAAAATGATATTGTTTGCGATGAATTAGAAAATTTTAACTATAACGAGAGTTATTAAAATCAGTAAACGAAGGATGGATATGATGTTCTGGTTGCCACAAATGGGCTCATGAAGCGTGTACTGGGTGCAAAGAAGAGAATGATTTCGTTTGTGAACATTGCAATAAAATTCCTAAAACAAAATACAGTTTCTTTTTGCAAAAACATATTATTTCATATTGATCTATTGTTAATTGTAACACTAATATTGATTTATAAAAGTCAATAATTCAATTATAGTGTGATTTTGTATGTAACCGTGTTTATCATCTTAAGATTTCCTTTTTGGGTTAAAATGGCTACCCCTGGCCACTTTGTGAATGTTGAAAAAAACCAAAATTACGAAAATATATTTCAAGGTGTTGTTGATATATTGATGATTATTGATTCTGCGCTAACGAAACTATATGGTTACTATTTTTAAATTGCATTTCCTTCTACACAAGTAAACTAAACACACATTTTGTCTTAGGGTGGCCATTTTGCCCCAGTCTTCCCTTTATTAAATTCTTATACTTCTGTCTTTCTCTAAAATATCATATTTTGAAATCAATCTAGTGTATATACATAGAAGAGATAAAAGCTACTTTCTTAGTCTAATTTGTTGGTAGGTTTTAAAAGAGCTTCGACATCTTTGGTTACTTCGTAAATGGGCTTCCACCAAGAATCGAACTAGGGACTGCATTTATCGAAGTTGAAGCCGTTGCCCACTCGGCTAGTCTGTGTTGCTCCTATTTATAAAATATGTGTATGTAGCTTTATTTACTTGCAGGTCCTGTATTTATCTGTACTAATTAAGAAAAAATATAAAATATATACATGTACATATATATATACACGTAAGATAGTATAAGTAATTAACCACATTCGTTCATATAATATATTCTGTGGTAATTTTGTTATCTGAGTTTTGAGTGCTAACGTGCTATCCTCGGTAGCAATTCATTCGTTCACATAAAAGAAGCTTGTTAGTCTTCTTCCCTTTTATGCTCTCTCGTACAATGGCAAGCCCTCTCCATTTGAGACTTCCGCTACGTGCAAGGTGATCTTCACACCTTAGAGGTTGCCGTGGGCGTAAGAATATCTCTGATGAGCATACTTAGCCTCTTGCTTTATTCATTGACATTCTCCGGGAATGTATGCACTGAAGTGGGAATCAACGAAGAAGGCGATGATTCACAATGGAGTGGGATACTCGAGTTCTCAACGCCCACTGTCGACTTCTTGATTCCTTTTTACATCGTTAACTGGTCCATTCAATAAGGATACGCTTTCTCACGAAACATTTTATTTCGATGCCGATTACATCCAAAGAGCATCTCGATGATTACACAGCTTAATGACGCACTTGTTCAAAGGGAGCGAAAATCTTTACTGATATCCTTAATTTTACTTTTCAATGAACGTAGAAATTAATCGTATGAAATTGGGTTTAAATTACAGAGGAAATCACACTT
Organism: Sympetrum striolatum; assembly: GCA_947579665.1. Classification (NCBI taxonomy): domain Eukaryota; kingdom Metazoa; phylum Arthropoda; class Insecta; order Odonata; family Libellulidae; genus Sympetrum; species Sympetrum striolatum. The sequence goes on along the minus strand of OX388350.1, from coordinate 37,882,965 downwards.
TTGTCGTTTGATTCCATTAATAGTTTAATTTTGTAGATCGAAATCCATCTCCTTTGCGAATAAGACATAACAAAATCTTTACAATTTTCAGCATTTTACGTATCGATCTAAAAGATTAATCTCTTAACCTTTTCAAGTCTCATAACTTGTGAATAAAAGACGTTAAGTGTCATATTCTTTAATTATTGAAAGATATTAAATCCAAACTATCAAAATATTCCATATATTGTTTAAAACGTTGATAAAATTTACAACAAATGGTTTACTGAGATATTTGACAGCTTTCACCCTTTTCCACCAGAGATCAAAATACGTCATCAAATTCTATTAATCCATTTAAAATTAATAATTATTAATTATTTTCCATTTTCAATGGAAAAAGATATTCTTAAGTTAGAACGCCAATGATAACATAATGCAAACTTAAAGTTTACCGAATGATGCACGTAGCGCCTGCCCCTCAGCCCAACTCTTTTTACCGGTAAGCGTTCACTTGGATGAGCAACAAGCCCACTGATAGCTTCCTAGACAGCTAAAACATAAATCTTTTGCTTTATAGTATTTTTTAAAATGTGCATCTATATGTAATTTCCGACTATATCTACCAAAAACGCTCTCTCAGGGCTTCTATAAGAGCTATAAAAACCACGACAAGGAACCAAAACTGATTTGTAACATTCGGCAGTCTGCGGTGTAGCCATACTGCAAATTTGTGTCTCACTGGCTGCATAAGATTCGGGGGTTGCGTGTAGAACTAGATTTATCTATATCTGACTGTTTCTATCTATGTTTAAATCTTAGTCGTCAAAAATGTAATTATGAGGAAAATAATCTAGTTCTCCTTGATAATAGCAAAGTATTGCACTCCTCGGTAGCCAAACAATGCCCTAGTTAGTGGAATAAAAGCAGCGCGAAAATAGAAACTCTAGTTTCTCGGATTTTAAAACGTATCATCGAAAACTACAGTCTTTTCTGAGTACAAAACAATTTTTTATGCGAGACGCCAATGAAAACATAATTTAAAATGAAAGTTTACCGTGCTGTCCACGAAGATTCTTTGACAGCTAAATTTTAAATCTTTAGCTTTATAATAAGTGTTAATAGGTGCAATACTAACTAAGTTAATTAATAATTTTATTTATTTATTAATTCAAAGATTCGCATACAGTTTTGCGACCAATTTACAGTGAATGCACTTAACAAACAAAAAATGTAATAAATTTAAAATAAATATACATGACTATACGAAATAAAAATGCAAACAAAATAAACAAAAAATAACATACATGTACAGTCCTGGCCAAAATTAACGCAGCACCGGCCGTAAGGATCGCTAGGGAGGTGCTGCGTTAATTTTGGCCAGGAGTGTACATAAACAGAATACGACCCAAGCAGGAAAATATTTGCAAAAATTAACGGGCATTCTTTTAAAAATGAGTCAAGTGAGAGTATGAAAGGGTTTGGAGGGAGGTAGATAATTAAGATGGTTTTGAAGTGTATATAGTAGGGAACGTTGAGCAAGGCACAGTCTATCCTCCTCCAATCCACCGTCCTCAGGGGTCATAAAATAACAGTTGCTATTGAAAAGATCTATGGGTACAATTCTAGTGCGGCATTCCTTTCTTGCTTTATCCAACTACCGGGAAGTAAGAGAAGAAACGCCGACAAAGACGGCTTTTGGAGATTTTAAACCTCTAATTCAGAAACAGCCGAGTTTCAATATTTCTTTCTTTATAAAGGACAATCTAAATGAAGGAACACGGAGAAGAGGAGTTAGTCTAGTTGCTCTAGGGGGAACATGGATTAAATATTAGTCAAAAAATGTAATCACAAGAATGATAACCTAGCTCTTCTCATTCAAATATTGCATTCCTCGGTAGCCAAAAAATGTCCTAGTTAGCGGAATAAAAGCAGCGCGAAAACCAACGTGAAAGAATGACTCCACGGCCAGAATAACGTACTTGGCTAAGCAAGAGACCACGAAATACTTTTTACAAATGCACTTTTTACAGAGATGAAGAGGATGCATGCGCGAATATCCTCGGTAAACATTCCCCCGAGGGAATCCCGTGGTGTTCGAACTTTTTCTTTATAAAGGGATTCGCTGCTCGCACGATCTCCCGCCTGACCCTCGTGAACGCTTCCGCTCGTCATCAAAACCGTGCTGGGCTTTTAAGCTGGGGTCAAGTGTTATGGCCGGCGTCAGTAGGGCGTGTTGAGGTGTACATAGAAGAGGCGATGTCGCGATGGGAGATGATGTGAGAGGTGCCAGGATGACCTTACCATCCGAGGCATCATGCGATACGGGACTCCCGCCCCGATTTTGAGCGGCGGACCGTGATCTGGTTATCAAAACCTGCCCTTTCATTCGCTGACGATGGCCGTTAACTTTTTGGAGGGGTAGAATTGATAAAAGGGGCTCTGTGGTGTGGGGTTGAGAAGGGGAGGGAACAAGTTTCGTCACAAAGTACGTCTGGAATTCGAAATTGTTCGTTCGTCGTTTCGTGTCGTTTTCGCTGAATTTTAGTATTGGTAATTCAGCCTTTTTTCCGTTTATATCATGTGTTTTGGTCTCTTTAATGTCTCTGCGTCTTTTCGAATTTCTTCTTGAAATAATATTAACAATCGGGACTCTATTGGGACTAATTCTAGTCTCACAAGACTACAAGTACCTCTAGAAAACCACCGCACAACCACCAATTCCTAATAAGGATTTGAACCCAGGACCTAGGCAATGCTACAATAGTGCTCAGACCCTACTCCATAGAGGCTAGCAATTAATGATGATTAATCAAGTTAAAAACTGCTTTTCACATTTATTTCCTTGATTGATTTTCACTCAATCTTTACGAAAATTAAATAAAATATACATAACTATAGGGATGTAAATTAACTTGTATACAAGTACAATTTAACTTGTATACAAATTAAAACTGAGTAAGCAGAGGACTGATATCTCCAAATATTCTTTTATAAAAAGAAAGAGACAAAGAAAGGAATACACTTGATTCTCTCTAATCTTAATTACTTTTTTTTAGAGATCTCATTCAGGTTTTTTACGAATTTATAGTTTTCGGTATTATATATAAATATAGTTAGCGCCTACTGGTCTGAAAATAGCCCTCCTCCTCTGCACTAGTACTTTTTCAATTTTTTTCCACGCTTGCACTCATTACGTTACTCCATTGTTCTCTTCTACGTCAGGGAAGGATGCCAGATTACCGAAAGGCCGGATAGTTGAGGGCCGGATTAGCGAGAGTCTAATGTATGTTCCCTGAAGAGGTGTTCAAAAACCTTAGCGAGAAATAGAAAGGAGTTTAAAAGTAGAAGCTGCAGCTTATGTAATTAAGTGCACTGAATATTTTTTTGTTTCGAATTATTTGGATAATTTTAAACGTGAAGATGTAAAAACGATGGAGTGACAATCTGGCCTAAAAAGTTACATTATAAACTGTGAAATATAGTGTTTGTGATTAGAGGATATATGTTTAGTACATGTTTTGTAGGGGTACTCGGAAGATGTATCGATATTAGATATTTTTGTAGTGTTGCGGTGTTCGAATACTGTCTGAGGGTAGTGATGATGATTTTGGAATATTCGTTTGAATGTATCGCCTGGTGTTAGGGATTAGGGTAACAATTAATTTCTATATATAAAATTGTTTTGAGCTACCAACGCAAGAAATACTACTTGCAGCATATGTAATAACATTTAAATAAAAATTTTACAAAGATTTTCGATTTTATTCACCGTAAAAGTTAGGATTTAAGACATTTTTAGTAATACCGTATTCATGAGAAAAGAGGTGTTGTAATACAAATATTACAAGATTAGTAAGGCTTATTGTTTATATATTTAGATTATTCATCCTTTCCGAACCAGTACATCAAAATTTAGGGAATTTTCAGTATTCCTGATCAAATTACCCGAATCACAGGGTTGGTGATTAACTTCAAATTTAAAATATAAATTAGTTACTATTTAATGTAAACAATCAACCATTAATGATATTCAAATACGTCATCATGTAATATTTATAAATAATAGTAAAAGGATGTTCAGTTATGTATTTAGACCTAGGAGCATAAATCTTTTCGTAGGAAAGCTTACGAGCTGTTCCTGCATTCATCACAATATCGTGATATTTGGGTAAATGAGCTTTCATCGCCGTTTGATTTAACTCGGAACCTTACTAAATGCATTTTCCGACTGGCTGAAAGCTAAATTTAAAAACTGATCCATCAAAAAATTAGAATATTAAACGAGTAATTTGAGTGTATAAAACGATGTTTTTTATGTTTTCAAATGACCATTTGAAAGCCTACAATGCGTGGAACATAAGTTTTGTTTTAAATAACCCAAAAACCGCAAATTGAACGAACAATTTTGGAAATAAAACTTAGTCATCGTGGGCGAAATGCGCCAAACGCTTGGAGTATAAATAGCCAATATTGCACGACTCTCTTCCAGCCGGTCCGATCTCTCGGCAGTCAACGCGCATCTACGCTGCGCCATGCGACCCTCCGAAAGGTAGATCGGTTCCATGTGCTGTACGTACGTGGAGGCGTGGAGACTCTTCCTATGACAGAGAAACTCAAACATGGGACACTGAGGGTGACGATCGGTTTTTTGCATAATTACTTCAGTTATCGTAATCTGTTTACCTATGGCTTATCGTATTCCTTTTGTACATTTAATCAGCCAGGTACATGTAATCCAGTGTGTGAGGAATATTCCATGGTAATTATACTGTATTTAGACTTCAGACCATCAGGATTGTAATTGTACTTTATTTAAACTACTCCGAATTAAATGCTTTGATTCAACTAGAATGTAGACTGAAGCACAGCACCGCAAAAATCCAGTGGAATAGAAATTGTTGGCTTAGCAATGATAAACAACTGCTTTCGAAATATCTATTTTTATCGAGAGGAAGCAACTTTAGGCACCTAAACAAAAAATATTCATAATTTTATATACAGAAGTAAATATCTCCTGGGATGAACCACTCGCAAGGTGGTAACCCTTAAGTTACCCCAAGTTGTGATAAAAATTGTTTTTTTCTTCCTCGAAAATTGTTGAGATTTACAAAACGCTAATAAGGAAATATTGCACTCTTTTACGCTCTCTTTATATAAATGCGATGGTAAATATCCCCGTCAGAAATTAATATAGAATTAAGGAACCAAAAATATAAATAATGCCGATATTCCATCATTTATTGGATATATGTAAATTTTAATGCAATTAAAATCTGACAGTGAATAAATTTGCGTACAATTGATTTGAAATCTTACATTCTATGATAGTTAAACGATAACTACTTTTTTCTTAACATAAATACCTGAATTAAAAATGTTGTAGCTATCTCTTGATATTTTACGACGATGGGTTAAATGGAAGAGTGTCAATACCGCCCGAATAAATATGTATTACTATTATTTTAACAATACGTAATTCTCCATTGGATTTTTAACGACTCCCAAAAATTTATAATCCTATCACGTCGAGAAGTGTATGAAGTTAATGTTCGAAGAAACCTCCGATGTATATATTACTATATGATAATATATATATTATACGATAACATATATACCATACGATAATATATATACTATAAGATAATATATACTCTATAAGATGTATTTTATTAATTTTATGTTATGTATTTTATGACCCCCGATGACCGGATCTTGGCGCTTTGGGTATCTCAAAAGTACGGCATTCCTTTTGTATCTTCTCCGAATACCGGGGAATGAGAAGAGGAACGCAGACAAAGACGGCTTTTGGAGATTTAAATTTCTAATTAATCACAGTGCATTCTTTTCGAAATTCTTTGAATATTTATTTCCTGAGTAAAGTTGATGAACTTGTAATTATCATTTAATTTTGTCAGTATTTGATTATAATGCTCTCTGGCCCAGATTCATTATTTGTAAACATGCTGTGTGGATACTTGTTTTATACCGTTTCTATTTTGTAGTCTCATAATTAATCCTAACAGAAACATTACTTTTGGTGGCGGTCTTTGTTTTTATTTATTTATTTTTATTTATAATTAACAAACATTAACATACAGCACGAAGCCAATTACTGCTGATGATTAACAATAATAATAAAGAACAAAATGACAATAAAATCGTGAAAAATAAACAAATTAAACATACAATAAAATCAAAAATGAATATGAGCATACAAAAAAATTATAGAAAATTGTATTTTTCCACGTCAAACTCGCGGAATCATATTATGGATAGATTCTGAATATATTCTGTGGCATAATAATGCTCATTTGTTTGTTACTTTCTTATTTAGAGTTACCTACATGTCTATGTTGTATGCAATTTTGGCTACTATATGCTGTATGTATTGCATCGATAATTTTATTTTAATAATATATATTTTTTGTGTTATATTGTATGTATCTAATGGAAGAAAATCCGTATACTTTCCTTTTCTTCTCTTTTGTTTGTTTTATGTTATTAAGTATATTGCTATCATTTGGTTTGATGGAACTGAATATTATTTATGTATCGCATGCAAGTACTTACGATCGTAGTGGCATAGTGTTTCTTTATTTTTTCATTTTATTTTTTTCTTATCTTTTAGTTATTACTATCGGTAGGTTTGCGCAGGTTCCTCACACCCCCTTCTTTGTGGGTGCTTTTTTTCAGTGGCCTTTTTTCCTAAGAATATCTTAGGTTTTTTACGTCCACAATTCTTCCAATAGCTTTTATACTATTCTCTTTAATTTAATTGTAATTCTATTATTAATGACGGTGGGTTAGGTTACGATTACGCTCCCGACATTTAAATTCATTTGTCATTTATCCCTACCTACCTACCCGTAACCCCTTCTCTTTCGTGTGAGTAAGGGGAGCTTCACAGTGTGGGACTAACCTCTCACCCATAAGGTCAAACGGGGAAGAAACGCCGAGCGGGGAGGCGGCGTTCTAAAGAGAATTGTGTCAACGTTCAGTTGGGACGGGCGTATCCTTATTTTAAGATGCTTGTTTTCGCGATTGCTCGTAGAGGATCAAGGCGGCTGTGCCAAGCAGATTGGCGACTCGAAGGAAAAGGTTCCAGTGTTTACATGAGCGAGTGGACGGAAATAGAGAAGAGCTGTGGTTGCCAACTCGGTCCTAGTGCTGAGCCTTGTGGAACCGTGACTCCCGTTTCTCTGCCACCTGAGAAGAAATAAAAAGGCTGGATATTTGTCCCCGACCACCGAGTAAGGTAGTTGTTCGGCATGAGGTATTTGTATTTGCTTGTAGAGTTCACGTGAAGGGAAGTAGGCTAACGAAGAAAGCTATTCCAAGCAAGTATTTCGGTGGGAGAAGTGGATAGCGAAGGGATGCGACGCGAATTTTGAGATTGTTTTCGCATGAATCAACCAGGATCTAGCAGAATATTTTGGTGCAACATATTACATATTTGCTTACAAATATAGTTGGCATTCTTGTTTTCTGCACGAATCAACCATGATCTGACATTTTGGTGCGACAAATTTACAGTAGGCGTCCTTTGTGAGGGTCATTCGCCAAAGCAAAGAAGAAAAAATATGACACTTTCGGATCTGTTATAAATTTTGTCAAAAAGTTATTTGCAGCAATAGAAACATTTTTGCTAATTTATTGGCCAATAGTTCAAATAGTTACAAAATGGTGGACTGATAAAGTTAGCAAAAGAGTGCAGAATTGAAAATAAAAGATTAAAGCATACAGTAAATTTTTATAAATGGGTGCTATCTATCTGCAACGCTGTACATATAGTATGTTACCTACATACTATTTGCAGGGGGATAAATTTGGAAATCATCGTTATTTTTATGAAGGAATGTATCTGCTGTTTAGATACATAATTGCTAGGAATTTATCCATCAGATCAACTATTTTCCCAATGGGGACTTTTAATCTGGTGAATTTTATTCAAAATACGTGTTATTGGTGGGTGGAAATTCAAAGGAGGTACTTTCCGCTTTTAAGATTTAAATGTAGCTTACGCTTCTTTATTCCACGGATTATAAAAATTAAAATTCTTGATTTTATATTACTATGACAGTTTTTTTTATCATGAAAAGAATCAATCAATCAACGACGACGAACGAATCAATTGACGATTCTGAAATTAAATTTCAAAAAATCTCTCTTTCTGCCATAAATACCAATTTCGGTGCATTCAACATGTACCTAGGGGAAAGAAGCCGAATTCGGGTCCCAGTTTTATATTTTTGCTACGCAGCCAAGAGATAGTTGGTAAATACTCCATTTTTTTAAATACTTTGATAAGTTCTTTATAAGATTCTGAAGCTTAAACATAGTTTAATAAAATATTAATTTTCCAAAATTAGTTTCTATAAAATAGTCAAATCTCAACTTTTAGAAAAAAGATTCCTAAATCGCCACCCCTACAATTGTCTATATTATTGAAAACAACTATAAAGAAGATGTGGTTATACTTATTTACTGTCGACGTATGCATAAAGGTGTTTGGAGTAAAAAAAGAACTAATAAAACACATACATTTAGGTAAAATATCAGTGGAAACTCACATTACTCTCTATAAGATATAGAAAATATTTATCCCACGCATTAAGAAAAATGGAACTGCAAAGCGAAGCACCAAGTGAAACAATCTAACTTTTTTCCTTTCGTTTTAATGCTACAACGCATGTATAAAAGGGGGCCCGATTTTGGAACCGTAATGGGGCCAGAATTAAGACATCTGGCGGTGTAAAATTAAATACTTGATTAAAGTGAAATTTTTAAAGATAGCTATGTCCTAACTATATAAAAAGATTGCTTATTTCATAAAGAATGTAATGATATATAATAAGAAGAGCTCATCAATACATAAATAGCTTCACGAGAACTCAAGTAACACAGTGCAAAAATAAAACAAAGGAATTCCCTGAGCACGTTGCATAAAGGTTAGGCAAAGCTGTTGAAAGCTTCTAAACTAATAGTTTATAAAGTAGCCTATCTTATATGATAATCATCGATGTGTATACACACACATATATACATATATTTATCCATCCGATGACAGTAACTCCCGTAAGGAATGCATGGGAGGAATTTTCGAGCTTTAATTTCATGCTCTTCCCGACGTGATAGGATTATACATTTTTGGCAGTCGTTAAAGGTATAAGTATTACATATTGATATTTGTTTGTCAAAAATCCTTGGTTCAACTCTTAACAACTCGAATCATCTTTCATTATTAATGCACATAAAGTTCATTTTGATCGATTACAGATATTTTTTATTTTGCAGAATTAATTCAAAATTTACGGTCGTACGAAATCGAGATGAATATCAAAAGGAAGTTAATTGAATAAATATTCTTATTATGTTCGTAATATATCGTATTTGAGTCAAAATTGAGAGAATTAAGAAACAAATATGTGCAATTTTTGGGCATAAACAATTCCCTAACGACGAAGGTTATTGTTGAACTCGGCTCTCATTTATTTATCGTCAGAGTTTAAATGCATTAAAATGGACATTTCTAATGAAAAATCCAATATGGTATTGGGATTATTTATATTTTTGGTAAATAAATTAATTTTAATTCAGTCATTTTTACGGGGAAATTCACTAGTTATACAATAGTAATATAATAGACAATATACGAAGGGCCCGAATTAGAGACCGGGTTTGGTCACTCTCCTCTACTGTTGTATGGAATGTCAGAGTAGGTATGCTTTTCTGGTCAACCTTGTTCTTACTCTTATATATATTACTCGAATTAAAAATTTAAAATAATATTTGTAATAATTTTTAATTTTTTTATCATTTCGCAATTCGACTTTTGACAACTCTATAATCAAAGTTTACAAGTAAGATCTCCCTTCCTAAGAAAAGATTAAAATACTTCATTGGACTTCTCTTGTTTACTATTATGAATAACATTTTACATTCCGTCACATAGATCCACTACCTTCCACAAATCATTTACAATATCTGCCATAATTTTTTCGAATTCCCTGCTTACCATAATCAGTGATACAGAGGAACCATAAATAGATTTTAAATGTTATTATTTGTTAAATTTAGAGTGTTCAATATAGTAATATCTCTTTGCCTAGACTGCTATGATTCCATCACTGTAATTTACCGATGTCCTTAGGTGGATAGCCACAGGACATAATAAAAATTAATTTAATTTAATTTTAATTTATATTATGAATACCATAGATTAGATTCTAAATGATACTTTATTTAGGCGTTTACTGATAGAAACCTATTTGGGGTAGGGACTTTCAAATGTATCAAGACGTAACTACAACCTTTTGAAAAAGTCGGACTAATTCAGCTTGATACAACATCTATCTGGAGAGAACTTGAAATAAAAATAAACGCAGCCTTTGAGTACCCCACGTTGTTCTAAAGGTCGAGGATTTTAAGATATCTTTCACCTTAAAATGTCAAGAGAGAAGGAAATTCGATCTGGCAACAGTTCTTGGAACTTGTTATACAGACCAACAGGATAAATTGAGGGTTGAAAAGAAAGGAAGAATTCACATCCAAGGTCTTCAGCGTGATTTGAGTGAGAGCCAAACTGATTTCCAGGTAATTGTCAATTGTAAGCGGGAGTTGTCAAATATTTGATTGCCTCATTAGAAAGGTGATTTTATTTGCTTTTCGTTCTATAAATAATCTCCATTGGATTTCAACGTTCCTTCTTAATAAATTACATAAAAATAGAATAATATATCTTGGTTATTATCCTTCATACTTTAGGGATGCATATTGTATTTCAGAGTTAAATATTAGAAGATAACATTCCCTAATTACGAAATAGTTTAGAAGTCCTAAGAGCAGGGGTTCCTAATCAGTGGTACGCGGGAACGTTTCAGGTGCTACGCGTGGATGAAAAAATGAAAATATCTATATGTATTTAATGTTGTCTTGATGAAAGGTTGAAAAAACGGAAATACAAGTGAATTAATAATTAAAATTAAAGTTTTCTCTGTAATTTAATTAAATTAAACAAGCCATTGGCCACTTTTTCGATCGTAAATATATGTTTCTAAAAAAATGTAGGACTGCTGGTACGCCAAAAGTATATGAATACACACTAGTTGACCGGTTTTGGCTCAAATCACGCTATTATCACCATGTATTTCGTTTGCTTGGTTTTGAATACATCCCAAGACAAGAAGATTAGACAAAGAGATGAGTGGTGACGAAGTGGTTTTGGGCGGCAAGTTATACGTATGGAATTACCGGAATATGGGAAAATGGAGGAATACAGGAGTGTACCTGCATTTTTGCTGTCTTGTGGTAGAGATTGCTGATCGTTCCATTCTATTGAAATTGAACCGTCAAAATTGAATCGTTTTAGCAAATATCTGTCCTACAAGAAGAGCTCCAAACTATCAACGGTCTATGGATCAGCGGTCATCATCAAGATCATAATAATGTACAGCGTATTTGGAATTATGTCCTATTTTTAATTTTTCGAACGAAGAAACTTCATTTCCTTGCTTCTGGGGGCACTGCCTTGCGATTGCTACAAACATTCAAATCCCCGGATCTCGTGGGCACTTTTATGATTCAGCTATCGTCTTAGGGGCCGTACACAAATTACGTAACGCAATTTGGGGGGAGGGAGGGGTCCGGCCAGGCGTCACGGTCCTGGTACATACGTGGGGAGAGGGGGGTAAGGGTTTGTGTTACATTATGGTTTTAGAACTGCAAAAATAGCAACATTTCTGAAAGTTTAAAGTTCGAATTAAAAAATTAATTATTATTGAAATTGAAAAATTGAATTATTATTGGGAACTAAAAATCTTTCTTTCCTGAATATAAGCCCAAAACTTTTCACAAAGCACTCGCTACGTAACGGTTTGGAAGGGAGGGGTCCGGCCTGGCGTTACGGTCCTGTTACATGGGGGAAGGGGGAGTGTCGAAATTTGGAGAATTTTGCGTTACGTAATTTGTGTACGACCCTTTATCTGTGGAAATATATGGTCATGGCATGGTGATTCGGCTTTGACACTAAACGAATCAAAGAGCAAAATGATTTGGTGAAGTTTTCGATTTGATTAGTCTGTGTTAAGTATCCTAGGTTTCAGTCTTGGGGGATCTTATCATGGTTTAAAGTCAGGAATGTATAGGCTACGGAGCAATGAGTAAATGATTAGTACTCAATGGCCATAATACCAGTATCTAATACGGGAATCATTATTATACTCGCAAATGCGTATTAGAAAACCGAACTTCACCTCTTCCGTACTCAGCAATCAGAATTGAAAGAGCTTGGAGCTGTGGTAACCCTTCAAACAACGCTTCGGAAACGCTCGCACGGTTGACTCCATGCGCGAGCTTCATTACGGACCATTTCGCCCGCCGTGTTTCGCATTATCTCTTGAGCCAATCATATTCATTCACTTCCCTTCAAAACACCCATCCGCTTATCCGCGAGTGCTGTTTGTCGGCCGAATCCTCGAAATTTCGAGGTCAATTGAGACTGTTTCCATATGAGAGTGGGATGCGAACGCCAGGGAATCAAACACGAGGAAGATGGTGCTCTGACCGAGAGCGCTGTACCGATCGATTTGAACGGAAAAAAGATGCTGTTCAACGTCCTTTCACTGTAATATTACTCTAAACAAGCACGTTTTAACATGAAACTAATATGATCAATCTTGGCTTCGTGGAATGGTGCTAGTATACTACCCATCTATATGTTACAACAAAAGTTTTTGGAAGGTTGCATTAGCTACTGATATTAGAATCTTTAACAGCGTTTTTCTCGAAATGAAGTTTTTTAAATCGGTACCAGAAACACTATGGAGACCATTGGATCAATTTTACGAAATTTCACCGACAACTTTCAATGTGATATCTAATCTTTTCAACTGAAGGTTGACAAAGGAAAAACACACGTTGCGGGAAAAAAAACCACACATAAGGAGGGTGAAAAAACCCAAGGAAACACAGTAAAACAATAAAATAATGACAATTATGAAAGGTCACTCATTACATACCTATACATAAATGAATAAATTTACAGAAAAATAAAAATAATATTAATTTCAAGAGAAAAATAATATTTACTAATCCTAAGAGAGAAAAAACGAAAACAAAAAAAGACATCAAAATGGCACATCCTACTACTTAATATTCATCATGAAATAAAGGTCAGCCAGCGATGCCCGTCGAGAACTTGATATTTATGAAAAGCGTATTTTCAAATTTATTTCAGCAGAAAGAGAGTGAGATGAGCCTGAAAATGGGAACCTCACTCGAGTAAACGACGAGGGGGCTTCTTTAGTATAAAATAATGTGATTAAAAACTCGGCTTGTGCACGAATAGATAAGGTAAATAATAATAATAGTAATGATAATCGTCTTTATTTGGGCGAGATTGAGACTAATAGTCTCTTCTTCCATCCATCCATCGTCATTAATTATAGAATTATAATTACATCAAAGATAATAGTATGAGAAAAAATTAGATGTATGGATGTAAAATACCTAAGAGATTCTTAAAAATAATTCACTGCAGGAAAACGCCCAAAAAGAAGAGAGGAGTAAAAAACCTGCGCAAACTTACCGATGGTGATAACTAAAAGAAGAGAAAGAAAAAAGAACATGAAAAATAAAGAAATACACTACCAATAAGTACGTACATGCGGTACGTAAATAAGAATCAGTACACATTTAAAAAATGATAGCAGTATACTTAACAACATAAAATAAGCAAAAATAAGAAAAAAATATGAAGTTATCGCGGTTAAGTTCCGAACTATTTTAGAAGAAAAAGGTGGAATAGAAACCATTCACAATTCATGGGTTCGATGGAAGTCTCAATCTCGCCCGAATAAAGACATTTCATTATTATTATCATTGAGTTCGCCGGTGACCGCAGTTTGGAGTCGAAGCACGACTCAACGTGCACCTGAATGGAAAATCCACGCGGAAAACTCTCTTTCACCTCAGCGCTCTACAGATATGATCTCGGATCGCTAGAAAGCGATTACGCCCGTTCCTTTTTTTGCGAAACAAAGAAGGAGTGGGATAAACTACTTCGACCTTTTCTTTCCCCGTCTTACGCCAGAGGTATGGAGTTATCGCGGGCGTTTCAAGTGCCGAACTATTTTAGAGCGGCGCAGAAATTGCCTACGTGCCATAAAGGGCATCGATCCGTGTAGTATGAGTCGTCTCTCTCTCTCTAGAAAACTATGAACTGTTTTATGCACTCGTGGTGAATTGCTCCCGATATCTAGTAAACTTATCCATCTATCTAGCTACTAAACCACCTCATCCGCTGTCTTAATGAATGTATTTTAAATTGCGTTTTATCTAATATAGTTTATTATTTTATTTACTCCTAGCTGAAGCTCCCGTTGATTCTCTACGGGGGATATAGAAGTAGATTAAATTCAAGTTGACGGTGGTGAAATCAGTAAATACCCTGTAGTATAAAAAACTAAAATTCCGAGCTATTCTTGCTATACAGGAAAATGCATGTGCTCGAATTCAGCAATCGTATTGGTCGTTTAGGGGACCGGTTGCTTACATTCATTTGTATGTTCGTGGAAACTTCTTCCTAAGCTTCTAGCTTAAGTTTTTTTTATCCAAAAAGCTGTTTTCTTCTGTGTACTTTTCCAATTAGTCTCTTAGTTTCGTATGGCAATGGGATAGATTTAAGCAGATACTTTGTAGTCTCAATCTAGCCCTGAATAAAGTCCTCATAAAAGCAACGGTCATATTTTATGTGACTTAGATTCCTCTTAAATCTAAACGCTGCGTATCTGCACACCAGCTTCCAACTACCAGCAACTTTCTTTAGGTAGTAATTAGTGATAAAGTAGGAGATAAGTAATTGAAACGTTCGATTAAATTGGTCAAAAATTCTATGTACTACGTTTGGTGTTTCCACAGTGTTCAGTCTTAATAATTTGGTCTTTATCAACAACTCGAAAATAATTTTATTCCGTAGTCTGAGAATTACATATGTATATTTAATGTTAAATAATTTTTGTTATATTTTTATACTAGTTAATCATATATCCTTGTATATCATGTAACCTTTTATTATTATTATTAAACTTGAAAATTCGAGATGTATTCGCTTCGCAGGAGGCCGTTTTCCGTATTTTTCCTGGGTTTACATCCTATTGAAATTTCGCCAGCGGAATTTGCAATCTCGGCCCCGTTTGGAGGTCAATAGGGAGTTTTATTCGGTACGTTTGCTCAGACCTTCCACGCTTGGTTACGACTGATCGAGGGCTCCTTCCAAGAAAGCATTTCGAGAATAAATGAGCCGGAAACAACAATTGTGCCGAGATGCGAGTGAATAAATTAGTCCCCGGGAAATTTAGTTTCGGTGTTTGAAAAGGGATGTTCTCGGCTTTGAATGAATTGAATGAGGGCTTCTCCGAATTGCATTTTTTTGCCACAGAAAGTAGAGGGTGAAATTTTTAACTCATTGTTTCCGAAAAGCGCTTCAAAATTCCCTTGTGTTCCTTTTCTTTCAAATTGTCTTATATTATAGTACCGCTTAGTAAATATTATTATCATACAAAGTTACAAGTAGGTAACAACCAGGTTGTAACTTGTCATATCACTTCCTATACATTTCTAATCTAAAATTTGTATCTTATACAATAACAACATCTTCGCATGTAAATATCATCTCAATATACTATACATTATATCACTTTCGTAACAACCCAGAACCTGATCCATTAATACATTTTCAAGGTATTATTTAAGGCAATCTTTTTTTTAATAGGGTTTTTTACTTTTTTTCTGTAGCAGTGGGCGGAGCATCGACTATTACCCCACCTTTTATGTAATATTTAATATTTTATCATACATCGTGTATTTTTGCATATTTTCCTTTTTTATTTTATATTATTATTTTTTTTAAATTTCGTTTGAATGTTTTATTTTTTTGAGAATTTAATTATTCTATCATACTGCACTATTGCAATTTTTCCTTTTTTAGTTTATAATTTATTACTAATTTTTCTGGAATTTCTTTGTCGTACTGAGACAACCTATGTATAGAAATAACTTAAGAGTCATTCACCTACGCGCTATCGTGCTCATAATATTTTGAATCCAAAAATATCACTTTTGTTGGCAGAAAATAAATTTTCCATAGAGGTAAACAGTCTTTTATCAATCCACCCAACAGCTACTTTAAACAATTGCAACCCCATTGTCGAGCATTCATTATTTCGAAACTGCGGGCACAATATCCTCTCCTTTCCGAAACTTAACGAGAAAACTACGGGGAGCTATGTTCCGGGACCCAATCGTGACAAGTGAATAAAGACATGCGGAAGAGAGGTCCCCCCGTTTCCCCACAGCGATCAAATTAAAACCAGAAGACCTCCATTGCGCACCATTATTAAAAAGACCACAATTACCTTCCGCGTTCACCTCCAGTCACGCGGCGGCCACTCATTAAACGAGCTCGGGGTCCTCCATCATCCGCGGCGTGCAGGAATGCTATTAATTACGGCGTGGAAGCAATCTGGCAACCACGCAACACGGTGCCAAAACAGGCTTTCGGACGGCGTCACACAAGCTGCCAGCCAGGTTGTGTTTCATTCACAAAGGGCGTCAGAAGCGTGGTTAGCCGCAGTGCCATCGTAAACAAACGTTATCCTCTCATCTCGGCGCTCCTAACGAGTTCCTCCGAGGGAGGCGGCCTCTGATAAATCCTCATCCGCCCGACCCTCACCATCGGTCTTAAGAGTCTCGACCCACTCGGCCAGTCCCTCGAACGCCGCGTTCTTTCGCGGGTTCGTGACAGCCTCGCGTGACCCGCTTTCATCTGTTTCCTCTGGCGGCCGTTGAAGGAGGTCCTCGGGGGGCAATAGAAGTGAAATCCCCCCCGCGGACTCAGGTGTTGGCGATTGATACAAAAATGTTTGGTTTTCGAAGGTAAATAACACGTAGTGGTGTAAGAAATTCACTGAATGTTTGTATATTGTTTATTTGACTTGTTGTAAAAATTGGGCATATTGCTATTGTTAAGATATGTACTGTCCACGGAAAAGTTTTGGAAGTGTTTCCCTCCTGTCCTTGGGCTAATGCCGGACAGATTGTATTGTTATATCCCCCTCAACCGTTGCCACCTAATAATCATACCAAATTGCAGCATTTAGATTAATAATAATAATAAATATACTACAAGAAGAAACAATTCTGGAAAAGGCTGGAACGAAGAGATAGCACAAGCCATTGAAGAGAAGAACGAAGCATACAGAGAATACCTACAAAAAATATCAGAGGAGGCGAACAAAAAGTACCACAGCAGCATTAGGAACCGTAAAAAAATAATAGTAAGACAGGCACATATGATATCATGGGACAGATTTATAAGCGGAATAGAGGATGATTTTCATGGAAGACAAAAAATATCATATAAGCTAATGAAACACCTCAATAAATCACAGAGAGATATAGCACGATTAAATGTGATACCGAAGGAAGATTAGATAACACACTATAAGAAACTATGGTGTGACCCAACATCAAAAGAAACACTTGATTTAGATGAATTGATGCCAGAGGAATCAATTGGTGTAGACCCTATCGACTTAAAAGAACTGGAATATGCTTTGAATAAAACAAAGAATAGAAAAGCGGCTGGCATTGATGGAATTAGTTCGGAAATGATTAAGTATGGAGGTAGAACTCTAGAAACGAGAATTATATATCTGTACAACATGATGAAACATGAAATCCCAGATGAATGGAGGGATGCCAGGTTGTCTCATTGTTTAAAAAGGGAGAAAGGTGTAACCCAGATAACCACAGAGGCATACGTCTCCTAAATACTGCATACAATATATTGTAACGGTTCAGCCTACGCGCTGATACCGTGACATGAGTTTTTTATTTGTTGGTATCTCCGCGTGTGAGAGAGTTGAGACAATTGAACTAAGAAAATTTTGAGGGTTAGTATTCGGGGAGAGGTGAGTGTTTAATCGCGGGGAAAAGGGTGAACGCAAGGGGAGTCGAAGAAAGGAGCCCGGCGGAAGACGCTCGTGGAAGAAGGACTCGGGAGGAGTCGAAGGCAAGCCTCAGAAGGAGAAGGTCAAGTGAGGACTCGCGAGCGGGAAGGAAGGAGGTGGTCTGAAGTCCGTCTGGACTGTTCTCAGTTCCCACGAGTTCAATTGTGGTTTTTCTTTTATCCTCTCCTTATTTAATTGATATTTACTTTGTCTAGTATTCTTTGCTATATTATTGCCTTCTTGGATGAGTTGTTTTTGTGAATTTTTCATTAT
Source organism: Sympetrum striolatum (assembly GCA_947579665.1). NCBI lineage: Eukaryota > Metazoa > Arthropoda > Insecta > Odonata > Libellulidae > Sympetrum > Sympetrum striolatum. The sequence continues at coordinate 37,864,702 of OX388350.1, read as the reverse complement.
TAAATTTATTTGCGTTAATTGGATTCTTGAATTGTTAAAGGTCAACGCTTCGTCCAAAATGAGCATCCGGGTGGGTGAGTGTTACAATATACAGCAAAATAATCAATAATAGGCTACAAGCTATCTCCGATTACGTTTTATTAGGAGAATAAGCATGTATTGCGAATGCATAGAGAAAGATTTCCAAAGCAAGCTTTGGAATATAAGTCATTAAGTAAAAGAAGTGTTGGGAAAGTGAAGCCGGAATAGGCTTAAAGCCTAATCCTGGAAGGAAGAAGAAGAAACAATATGTGCGATAAGAAAAATAAAGGCTGGCAATGCAGCGTTTCTGCTACCATACTCTGATGAATGGAATATTTTAATTTTGTCATGAGGAGCAGGGTAAATAAAAACGTATCTTTCATTTTCTGTTTACCAAGTCTTGATCATGGCTGTGATGAAATGAACGCTGCCGGGGTATGAGTGGAAAGTTGAACTAATCAAGGTCTCGGCTTACGGAAAGCCAAGAAAAGCGTTACTCATACAATAATTGCGCTACTTTTTTATAAATTATCCAAATCACAGAGTTGGTGATTAGCTTCAAATTTAAATATAAATCAGTAACTCTTTAACATGATCAATCAGTCATTGATGATAGTCAAATAAGTTAATCAATAATACGTGTAAGAAACTGTGAAAGGATGATCAGTTATGTACTTAGTCCGAGGAGGATAAATCTTTTCGAAGAGAAAGCGTACGAGCTGTTTCTGCATTCATCACAATATCGTGATATTTGGGTAAATGGACTTTCATCGCCGTTTGATTTAACTCGGAACCTCACTAAATGCATTTCCATAAAAATTGTTGGAAACAAGTTTTAAAGTATACGACGCCTGACTGAAAGCTAAATTTAAAAATCGAACCATCAAAAATTAGAATGTTAAAAACAAGTAATTTGAGTGCATAAAACGATGGTTTTTAATATTTCCAAATAACTGTTTGAAAGCTTACAATGCGTGAAACCTAAGTTTTGTATTAAATAACCCAAAAACTGCAAATTGAGCGAATAATTTTGGAAATGAAACGTAGTCATCACGGGCAAAATGCGCCAAACTCTTAGAGTATAAATACTCAATTTTGTTCACTTGCCAACCAGCCGGTCCGATCTCTTGGTAGTCATCGCGCTCTGTCTCCTTGACGAGGTATAGTTACCCGTCGCGCATGTACTTGACGAGGTATAGTTACCCGTCCTAATGCGCACCGTAGATGCGCGAAGACATATATGTGGCCACTGTTCATTCATAAACGCTGAGGGTGACGATCGGTTTTTTGTATTTTTCATTTGGTTATCTTACTCTGTTACCTGTGGCTTGCAATATGGAATTTTTATACCATAGGTGCCCGTTGATTCTCACCGGGGAAATTTAAACTGATAAATACTATTGTTACCGCCTTTATCGTATCACATGCCTCATATTCTAATTTCATTTGGATAGCAAAATTCCAGGCTATAATTCTTTCCAAACCAATAAAAAACAAAGTAAAGTTATAATAAAATGCACAAATGGATATCGGAAACGAATATTAAACACGACAGGAATATATTACATATCACTCTTAAAATAACACGAATCATAATGCGAACACAGAAACAAATATAAAACACCAACGACAGGAAGACAGTAAATGCATCTTGAGTGGGCCACTCAAGGCACTTGAAAAAACAACAAATCAATCTTTTTCCATATAAAAAATTTAAACTTGCTTTACCTTTTTGATCAAGTTATACGGTGTTAGAGATTTGCTTCAACTTCATAACTCACCGTTCAACTCCTTAAAGATTACAATCGCTGAATCTGGGAAATCTTTGCGATCTTCACTAAATCCTCTCCGTAAATCGCTGACTGTTTATCGATGTAAATAGATTAAACGCAATGCTTACTCCAGAAGATTATATTTAAAACTTCCTCAACTTATCAGGTTTTCAATACGCATTCAGTTGAATCGATCAAGAGAAAGCAATTTCATCTAACAAACGACTTTAAACCCATTTATCCCACGGAATACTCAGTAAACAATTATGTTGATGATAAATAAAACTTGGTTGCTACACATACTTCCATAAAATTTAAATCTTTCTTAAATACTGGTATTCGTATGTTTGTACCGTTTGCACGCTCGATTTTTCACAGTATATCGTTCATAGCTGCAGTTACTAATATCTCCTTAAATTTCTCCCTCTTCGTATAATTTATCACTTATTCTTAACGATAATTATAAGTGGGTATTAATTCTTAATGTGTTCTTACGGATAAAATCATGAGCTCGGATTCAAAAATATCCTTGCTCGTCAGGGGGATGGGTTGTTTATAATTTCAAAATTTCGATTAAATGTCGTGGAAATCGATATTGATTTCCACGATCAAAATACGAATCTTTATTCTAGTCTTCTTTTGGTGCTTTATTTGACTTCCTACGACTTTTATTTATAATTCAATTTTTCAAAAGAAATGAACCCTGCAACGAAAAAAATGAACTTCACGTGTATTTCTTATGCAAAATTTTTGACCCGTCTGGGTTTGAACCCTGGTTTTTAAGTAAATAAAAAGTAGCCTATACTCTACGCGGGGTCGACGATAAGTAATGTAGAAAATTTCAAAGTCACTTTGTAACTAACTATTTGGACTCTAGGATCTCGAGTTTTTAGCGAACATATACACACACGCACACACACACACACATACCCACACTCTATTTTATACATATAGATAGATAGATATATTTTTACATTTATGCAGCCAGGTACATACATATAATCCAGTGCATGAGGAACACCCCATGGTAATAATACTGTATTTAAACTCCGGCTTCAATGCTTTAATTCAAAAAGAATGTATGCTGAAGCACAGCAGCAGAAAAATTCAGTGGAATACAAATTGTTAACTTCGCAATAAAAAAATTGCTTGCGAAATATCTATTCTAATTGAGAGAAATTCTCCTGGAGCTCTAGGCACCTAAATAAAAAATCTTCCCGGAATTTTATGTCTGGAAATAAAAATCTCCCAGAATGAACCACTAGCTAGGTGGCAACCCGTAAGTTACCACAAGTTTTGATAAAATAAAATGTTTTCCCCCCTCGAAAATTGTTGTGATTTGCCTAAGTATCCCTTTTCATATAACACTGTGCCATCTCACCCGTTATGCCAACTAACTCACGGTGCGAGATCAATTGGCATAGCTGCTATCTTTTAGAAAATGATTTTTTGAAATTACTTAATCACTTACCTAAACTAAAAACCATAAATAATATAAAAATGCTAAATATGCAATACCAAAGATATAATTTTTCTCAAAGTTAACATTGTATAATAGTTATTCATATCATAATATCGTAACTTTTTACCTTCCTCATACCCCCAAAAAACTCAAGTATTCCGTATATCCCCATTTTCTCCTATGTGTAATTATTTATCTGCGCACCGTTCGTGTTCGAACCCTAACTTTGTTGCTTTGTTACTAAATCCAAATCCTATTCCACCAGGCTCTATTGCGAAAAGCAGAGCAATGATACGGGAAATTTAAGAAACTTTCTTTTGGGGCAGAAAATAGAGAAGTCTCCCTTTCAGACTGGGATCTGCGAGGGATCCTACAATTATGGGTTTGTTAGATTTTTATTGGCTTTCGAGTCACGTTCCTCCGTGGTCTAGGCCTTCCTTTCTCTTCTTCCCATGGACCGGCGCTCGAAAATAACGGAATGCGGTTCCCCACATCGCCCACAAGCGGAATCTGAACGCAAATTATGATTAATATTCCCACCAGGGCTCGGAAAAAATACGCATAAAGTTGAAAATTTAGTGGATGCATTTCCGGAAAGGTAGGGAGACCGGGCCAGTTGGCATAGATTTTGGTTTTTGATATTTCCATTTTTGTGTAATACTTGGAGAGATTTTGTTGAATGCAGCGGATAGCACAACTCTTTTAATTAATACAATATTACAAAATATACAATATTACACAATATACACAAAACCACTCCATAATCCCTGACACAAGAAGTCCCACTAATACCTAAGTTTTAAAACAGCATCACTGTAGTCACAAACAGTAACAGAACACACACACAAACACAGTAAGATTCAATTCATAAATTATTACCCCCCGGTATCCCCCCCAATACATTTATACCACATAAATACATCCCACCATAACAACTACCACACAGTTTACATCTGTATTTTGGATTTGTCATTCACACGAAATAGTGATCAAAACCAAGCTAAATCAACCTTCATATCATAAAAAATACGATTTACCATAGGATACTATTAAAAATTTTCATGTAGTAGTAGTAGTACTATTTACATTATCACAGCACTATTTACATTTATTTATCGCGTTATTTACAGTACATCACATATATGTATAGTCATTAGGGTGTCCCAAGATATAAGGGAAAATATTTTTTCGCAAAATCAAACACGCATGACCGCCATTTTTTTCTAATAGGACTTATAAACTAACCCTTATAAATTACTGCGATTGGATTATGTTAACCCGGGCTGACTTTATGGTTTATAATTTCGATAATGAAAATTTGTACCGACGAGGGGAACAACATGTTAGTGGGGAATTAACCAACGGATAAGCACGAATCTTTCAGGACCCGTTCTTTGCTTAAAAACGCCCGACCGTTTAACTCAATGGGCTTTTGTTTATGAAAAATTAGCAACTGAAAATCGGAATTTTGGAAAAATGAGCCCAAAAAAAAACGTATTTAAAACCTTTTCTAAAAAAAACATAAACTTTTACCAACGTTTGAGTTAAACTATTATCGATATTCTTTTCAAACACGGAAACATACCATGGTATCCCTATGAAAATTACTGCGCAGTGAAAACTTATTGATAATACTGGATATGATAACCTTTTATCTCTTTAAATTATTTGTGATTTCAGTGTTTAGTCTTGGTGAATAACTCGGAGTAAGTGAAATAGCATGGATACCTGGCGAATAAAACATCCATTATCAGTATATCATTAGGATGTTATTATTTTCAGGATATCAATTTTCGTAAAACTTTAATTTTTTCGTGTATTTTAATACTATAAGGACAGGAGTTTCGCTCTACCTAGAAGGATGGGAAGTGGACTTCTGACCACTTCGTTTCTCAAGAATTATTTTATTGCTTCTTTGAATTTAGGAGGAGTTTAATTGTTTATCTTACGCATATATATATATATATATATATATATATATATATATATATATATATATATATATATATATATATATATATACGAGTAAAATGTTATTTGCATACTGCAAGCATATCGATAACACTAATTTCAAGTCGGCATCATATCGAGAGGGTCCTCTAAAGAAAAAATAATTGAAAATATTCTTAAAATTCGCTGCTATTTATTCGTCCGGCATCGAACCTGGGTCTTCCTGGTGATACTCTCTATAGAGCACAATAGAAGATCACCACATCTAACTATATGTGATAATTCAAGCAGAAATATTTGCAGCAACTGCCTCAAACGACGTACTACTTTTCACATATTCCTTACGTGAGAAAATGTAATGTGCTCTGGCATCGAACCCTGGCTTAGCAAGGTCTTATCTATTTTTTTTTCTTAAACCGAGTCTTATTATACATCTTCTATCTAAGCAAGAACGTCCTATCATTCCGATAAGTCCATGAAAAAAATGATGAAAAACTTCCCCCGATGTGTTTTATATGGGAGATATATTTACCGCCCGGCATCGAACCCGGGTCTTTCCGGAGATACATCATATGCAGCAAAATAGAGTATCACCATCTCTAACCATGTGTTAAAATTCAAGCAGGAATATTTGCTGCAACTGCCTAAAACGACGTCCTACTTTTCACATATATTCCTTATGTGAGAAATTGTAATGTGCTCTGGCATCGAACCCAGGAGCAGTACGGTAGTATCTAAATTTTTTTCTTAAACAAAGTCTTAATATAAATCTTCTAACAAAGCGAGAACTTCCTATAATTTCGATAAGTGCATCAAAAAAAATAATGAAAAACTACCTCAATGTATTTTAAAGAGCAGATTTTTGTATCGTCCTAGCATCGAAACCAGGGTATTTTCCGTAAAAGTCATTTATGTTTTCGATAGATCATGACCATATATATAGGCTCCTTGAGCTTTTATTCTCTACCTATCCGGGAAGTGTTCTTTAAAAATTCCCGAATATCAAAGCAATGCTTTTAAATGGGGAAAATCGGGACCTTGGGGCCCTCCGGAATTGAACCCATGACACTGACGTTCAAAATTGCATTTTTTCTGCCGGTTACGCGTTATGACCAATACGTCGTAAAAATTTCAAATCAATGACGCTTGTGATTTAGCCTGTAAATTAGTATCCTATCTATCTATCTGTATAGGTATATATACATGAAGGAATCCGGAGAAGCATCTATATATAGATAGATATGAAATACAAAATATCGGCATAGTCAAGTAGAACTTTAATTAAGCATTATTCATATACAGAAGAACATAAAGCAAAATGAATGGAAAGATGTTGATATAAATTTACAACTGTACAAAACAATAATACACAGATATTTACATATTTTAGAACATGATGGATACCATGCATAGAGTATTATTATTATTACTACACGAACACTACAAATAGATTAAAAATATGGTGGAAGTGGTGAAACATTACAAATTATACAAGCATACATTCATACAGTTGTACATGGTAAAGTAATATATAGATAGTCCTATTCTATTATACAGAGTAAATTGAGTGGTAAACATTATATCTATCAGACATCTGCCCACGCAGGGAGGGAAACCGTACGGAAAACCTCCCGCTGTCCGAAATCGAGAAATATAAAGAACACGAAATTTACAAATATCATCCCAACCCATAAAAAATACATCTTTTTGATTCAAAACCTCATGGACATAAGCACATCATCACGAATCTCAGCCAATCCTAAGAGAATAAATTAACAGCTATGAAAGTTTATTTAACTTTGCCTTGAAGGCATGCACTTGGGAGGGAAATTGCTCAAATATACCTGCAAGGAGAGTGTTCCATAGCGTGTGATCAATTCGCTGCAGTTGGACCTTATATCCGTTGCGTTAATCGGATTTTTCGCCCTTTTTAACTCCAATGCCGAGATTTCCCGCACGATTCCCTCCATCGCTCCCGGATTCCCACCATTATTCCGAGCGACCGTTTGTTTCCATTTTGGCGCTAATGAAATTATACTGGGGAGGGCGCCACGGCGCGGTAATTGTGCGAAATGGCCTACGTAACTGCGAATGGCCGCGGGTGTTCGCTTGCGATTCCTGTGACTTCCCCTCGAATTCCGAGCTAAAGCATTCAAAGCATTCCGAACGCTTTTCAGATTAAGGGATTTTGGATTGCAGATGCGTCGCGTGAATCCGCGCCCATTTTTCCCGCCTTTTCTTACAGTCGTAATTCGAGAGTAAATCTGCGCCAATCAGGGGGCAGGAATCGTACCCTACCGTTTAACGTTTATGATAATCAGCTGCTTGTATCTGAAGCCGATCTGTAATAGTTCTTGATTTTATCCTTTCCTAAGAATTCGACTACTTTTTGTAAATGAAATTGGGAAAGGCTCGCCTCATTAAGAAATATATTTCATCACAACGAATGCTCAGTATAAACATTTTAATGTAGTGGTTTCCGGCCATAAAGGTTTTGTGATTTTTTGATACTTAAACTCATTTGTCCCATCTGTGTTTCGAACATAAAAGTTTAAAATGAATACAACAGCTTCCTGTCAGAATTAAGGTAGATTCAATTTTCTCTACGCTGTCTTAAAAGATACGATTATGAAGAAACGTTTAAAAGGTTTTATTATCTTGTAGAAGTCACACCTCTATTTTATCTTTTTATTATTTATTGAATATACCTCATTGAGTAAACTGCTTGGAATGAAATTTTTCTTTCTGATAGACAGTAATTAGTTCAGTAATGTCAAAAGCTAAGCCATATGGTGCAAGAGTATTTGTGATAGTGTCGTTTCATTAAAAATCGTAAAGAGATGAATCATAAATTAAATATAGTTTATTCTTACTATTTGGATTACCTTTTAATTTTACTATATTTTTTTTCTTAATTGCATTACACGGAATATAGTTTATTTTTACGATTTAGATTACCTTTTTATTTTATTACGAGTATTTTCTTAATTAAACATAAATAAATCTTTAAATAATTTCATAAAATTGTTAATAAAATATCATAAACAAAGCGAGCTAGAATTTCAGTGTAGTATCAATGTAGTCGCTATATTAAGAACGAAGTGCTCTATAACTCTCTTTTACTTAAAAATTAACTCAAAAACTATGAAGATAATGTTAGTCATTAGCGATAGCCATAGGCAGTGGCATGGAATTTATTTTATTTATTTATGACCAAACATCAACATACAGCACGAAGCCAATTACTCCTGGCGATCAACAATAATAATAAAGAACAAAAATTTCGATAAAATCGTGAAAAATCAACAAACAATACATGTAATAATTGATAAAAATGAATATAAACAAACAAAAAAATCATATAAAATTGTACATATTTTTTTCACGTCAAACTCTCGCAACCATATTCTGAATAGATTTCGGAGATAATGAGAAATGACGAAAATGTGTATTGGGGGAAAGGGAATTGAGAATAGACGGAATGCGGAAGAAGAGTGATCTTTTTACTATTGATAGACGAGGAATAGATAATAAGAGAATATAAGAGAAGGTATCGGATAGGCGTGTTGTTCTTGAGGGAACTAGGAAAGAGGGAAGAGTGAGTAAGAATGGGGAATCAACCTTGCTGTTAATGATCTATTATATTTATATGAGAAGGAAATGTCGGAAAAAGTATGAATGGCATTGATTCAGGTGATTGAGAAGATGATCTTTTGGCAGATTTCCATAAGACGGCACTCGAAAACAGACTATTTTTAAAAAGAAATTTAAGATACGATTGTGAGAAGAGAGGTTTGATTCGGAACACATGGTCCATTTAGGAGAGCAGTAAGTAAGAAGAGGAAGAACACAGCTGGAGAAGTAGTTGCGAAAACATCCCTGATGTCAGAGGATTTATAGAACATCCCCAGTCCTGATGAATCGTCAAAAACTTTTAAAAATCATTTTCTCATTACGTTTAATAAACAGGTCAAAGTGAATAATTTATGTAGCAATTTACTAGATGTTGCATATTGGGCTGGATCTAGAAGGGTTCCTAAGATTGCAGTCATGTATTTTGTTCGGAACGGAATTCATGTCCCTAATTGTAAATACAATGGATGACGGTATTGTACTCCAAAGGAGGGACATTCGTCATGCATACGCACCCATGAACCAAGTTTGAATAGAAGCTATTCCTGGCAACTGTTATACAAATCCCTTGCACACATTTCTCACCCAATGTTTATAGGAAGTACTAGCGCTGCGGAATGATCAGGACGTCCAATAAGTAATATTTACGGTCTGTGGCTTCGGGAGTGACATAAATGCGTCAAATATATCATTTTCGCACATAATTGTGATTACCGCAATCTGGATAACAGAGAGATTTACATGGAGATGAATATGAGACCGAGAGACCGTTATTGCTCATTCCACCTGTACCACGCTTGTATCTATCTGGGTAGACAACCCTCATTAAAAATACAAATCATGCGTAATGTACGTATTGCAAAAGCTCAAGAAATAAGAATCACTTGATTAATTCAAACATTTTCTTACGTAAGACCACATCAACATTATAAATAAACTAAGAATTTAAGAAACATATAAACTATACAATATAAATACATACTATAAAATGAAATAAATAAACCCCCCAATATTTTTGGATCGCTATCTCTCTACGCTTTAAAATTATATTTAAAGTCATTTATTGCATAAAGTTTGTATGTTAAAGTTAATATGTTATCTTTCTAAAGTTTCAAATTTATTTAAATTTTCGCTCTCTCAGCCAATTGTTCCGGTTTATTTGATTATCACACATCTATTGCTATTCTATTTAATTTGGTTTAATATAAATCATGATTGAGATGTTGAAAGGGTCTGAGAGCTTCTAATGTTGAATGAATTTGATTGTTGTGAATGGAAAAGAAAATTCATAGGCTTAGTTCTTAACTCCAAACGGTGGTGGGAGAAGATGTAAACTCAAATTGTAAATATGTCCTTAGGCAAAAATCAAAACCTATTTTTGAAATTGGAAACATTTTACTTTGAAGATTGTTAAATTCAAATCGAGAGACTTATGTATTATTGTTTGTTCTTGTAAATAGTAGTGATTGTTGTAACGATTGCAATTGGAATCTTCTTGTTTCCATTGGAGAAGTCAATAAGTTATTATTATTTGTTTATTATAGATTAGAGTATTTATGAGGGAAAATATATCAACACAAATAATCCGATATCTTTAGCGATTAACAATGAAACGTAAAGTATAAAACTATGTTCAATTACAAGGAACTTGTGAAAATTAGCTACGAATTCCTCTTCGTCACGGGTGATCGGAAAGTTTCTCTAGCAATTTTTGCACTCGGTATTCTGCTACGGCTTTTAATGAAGTCACCGCCGTAAAAAATTCCCTTCCTGTCATTATCCCAGGGTCTCCTACTTAATGGGATAGCGAGGAAAACCGATTTTAAGGTGCGATGTAATTTTCCCATAGCAATCTCAGCCCTTTGTAAGGTCCCCAAAGGGTGCTCATATCCTTGGTTAAGGATCCCTTAAACATCCGAATACATAGCCCTCGTAAATCTTACTCCAATTTCATTAAAAGGAAGCGAATGCTTCAATGAAAAGAAAGCCGAAAATTCATTTACGAGCTCGTTTTACGGCCCGGATTCGGGAGACTTAGTCGTTTTTTACGACCATAAAGAATCCATAGACGTTGATAGCGGACGTTGGACTGAATCCTTTTACGGCCGAAGACGTTAATTCCCAATGAACACAAGCCATTGATTGAGAATCTGAAGGGCTGCTTCGCAATGAAAAAGAAGTATTATATCGCTATTCATAAGCCTTCTAATGATTAGTCGATGTATTGAAATGCCTTGTTGCCTACCGCCGCTATGATTGTCGAAAGAAATGTAATTAATGTCAAAGGAAATTAACTGAAAAATGGAGAGGAAGACTAAAACGACTGAATTGGTTGATAAGAATTATAGACTAGCAAAATTTTTCAATTTAAATGACTTATATTACTCTTTTGCCTAAAAGTTGAGGGAAAAATTACGATATATATTTCATCAAATTACTTCTATTTTTAAATTTTCCAATGAGAAATTCCTATGGGTTAGTAGGTAATATACCTTTATGGGTAATCTACCATGTACCGTAGCTTGTTTTACATACATTTATTGTTTTCAGATAATATTTTATAGAAAATGTTTTCATCTGATTGTGTCTAACCTTAAGATATACGTACTGTTTGTTTACTGTAATGTACTGCCTTCAGGATGTTTTTCGAGGGGTTCCCCTCCCGCCTTAAAGTGCAATTTGCTGCCCTAAATCTAAATGAATTAATAAAATGGATTCTTATTGAGTAGTAGAATAATTAGTACAAATAGTAGTAGTAATAATAAGTAGTACAGTCGCCACCAAAATCTATCCGTTTCGATTAAGTTTTCAATGAGAAATACACGATGTTTAATCGTCCATGTTTCCATGTTCATTGAAATGGAATCTGTCAGCTAGTGATTGCTAACAATTCTTCATAAGCTATTCCCCCTACCCCCTCTTCCATACCCATCCCAGATTCATCATGTCACCCCTCCGAAACCTACTGATGTGATTATAACAACATTTCAACCTTCGATGTAGTGGGAAAAGGTTCTCCAACTAGTGCTGACAATGGAACAGACGACAGAATAGATTTCTGATAGAATAAAATGATAACTAATAACTTAAACTGATTTCTTGTGCTTAAAGGAAGATTTTTTCACTCTCCCAACTGATTTTAACTGGTCTAGGGAACTCAGAAACTGCAATACAATAAATACATACAAACTGGGACTAGGAAATCCCATCTTCCATCTAACCCTTGTCTTACACACATAGCAGCATTGATACAATCAAAACATAGCAGAAATATTGACAGATTTTCATCATGTTATATGGGAATTACCCGAAAGTTTCTGAGGACACTTATTCAATGCTGTCCTACGTTTTTCGAGAGAACCACCTGTCACATTTGAAGGCCGGGACACAATCAACGTGTACGTAAGACCTAGCGTTAAACCCACAAAAGTTGACCGTGTATAAATGAATGGCACCGGACACAGTCCCCATGTACGTGTGTACGTGTGCTTATGGAGATGGGCAATTTCTATCTTTACAAGTTTCACGTACATGGACAACCAATCAGGATTCAACTTGCGATAGCTGCGCCATCTGAAGATAAATACAAGTACTACTATTTGGGGTCCACCATTACAGACCGAAGATTTGAATAATCATTAAGCCATAATTATTAAACTAAACTACAAAATAATTGCCTCATTTTCATCCATAATTCTATAAGGTTATTCTTCTCTTCATCTCTTTTTAAATGTTAGAACACTCAGCGTGCATAGCGCCTGCGAGTGTCCATTGTTCCCTAGGATTTTCTGATGCCTCTGATTGGCTGAGGTTCAAGTTCTCGTTCTGACTGTGTCCGCTCGTACCAAGTTCCAAGTTTGACGTACAAGTATCACGTCTCAAGTCTTGCCTACACGTCGATTGTGTCCTCTCCTTTAACTTGGAGGTAACGTCAAGGTAGTCGCCTGGGTAATCATCCCCGTTCTCACCTACCCTAAAATCTTATCACCTTATCGGATAGTTTCTCGCCCTATTCTTTATCTAAGACGCGTAAAAAAGGCACGCGAAGCAAATCGTACCTCGACTCGCGGCGACTGACTCATCCCCTTCCGCCCACTCCCACCATCACGACTTACCTGGTCGGGTCCACCTTGGTGGAGACTAAAAAAGGGCACGGATGAAGGCTGAGTTCTACGACATGGGGGGAGAAGGGTCTCCACTTCTAAGCACCGTCAGCTATAACAGACCTTAACCTCCCTTTTCGGGCCCTCTTTCTATGTACCCTCCTCTCTCCCTTAAGAATCCTGCTTCATTTCTCATTCCACGGACTTCGGCCTGAGAGAAGACCTCTCCCCACGTCTTCCCAGTCCGTCATGCTACCATTAAAAACCCTTCCCTTTGCCTACTGGTAGGCCCTCGGCCTAAACTTTCATCTCCACTCCCCATAACACTTTCTTCTCTCGGTTGCTCCTCTCTCGCCATTCAAAACCTACCTAAGGGGCATTTTCCGAAGGAAATTCCTGGGAATTTCACGGTCGTAAGGAAGTTCGAGATGGTCGTCACGTAAAAACTTGCGTCTATGTTAACGCATTTGAATTATTGCCTCCGGACCATGCACCTAGACCATCTGGACATACTTATATATACATATAAATTTATAAGCCTATCTGCGACATATGGTAATACACGTTCGTAAATCAGTGGATGTAGGGCATATATTTCTATAGCGTATTATGAAATGCAACTGTCTCTAGTCTAAAATTAATAATGACGAGTTATTCAATGATAAATATGATTGACAATTTTTATTTGACTAATGAAACGATGTGAACTGTAGGCAATGGAAAGGGTTATGGTAACTTTGCACATAAGGGCGTACACCCAGGAAAAATCCCAAGGATATGCAATGGAATATTTGTCAATGCCATACCATAGTGTATATAGTTATGGGCCGCATAAGAGGCAGAAATACAAACAGTATGTATTGTTTGTATATGTATATCATATTTATTATTCTCTATAATTAACACAACAACAGTAAATATGTCAAAAATAAGTAACGCAACATCAATGACAATTCACTTGAAATTCAAGAAAACATGCATATGTACATAATCTTCATTGAATTAATTACATTTCATTGATTCAAAAAAGATGAATAATGAGATCCTCAGCAAATGTTGTACCCGAAAATTGCCCCTTGCTTTCTGCTCGGGAGAAATCTTTAGATATTTAAGAGAAAGAAGAATATGTTGAAAACATTTTCAGAATAAAGATGATAACTGGTTAGAAGAGGGACGTAATGGCTTTGTTTATCTCTCTGAAATTAATTATGACTTCTTTTAAGACATCTGAAAATATACCATACATGACTAATCGACTCCACAAAAGGTCATTCAATGAATGAGGAGATCAGTAACAGTCATAAAACCTCTTAGACAGTCACAAATCTTATTCTCTGAACCCTATTTCGTTCCGCCATCTCAATACGTCCCTTCTTTCAATTAAATGAGCCGACCAATCTATAAAAAAATATAAAACCCTGTCTCCGCATGAAAACGTTCTGTAAAGATGAAATGTAGATGGTCAGGCGTTACTTTTTGGAAAGCCATTGAAATAATGAAGAATAAACTCAGTAATTTTTCAAAATCGTGTGGAAAATTACTAAGTTCTTCTTCATTAGCTCTATATAGACCTAGATACGAACTTTTAGGCCTGTACTAGTAGAGAAGATTCTTAATAAGTAATCCTTGTATTAGTGCAATAATATTTTAAATTAACTTTCATGTATATTAGAGCGATAAGAATGTTAATTGTTACTTCAGTACATTGTTGCGATAAGAATTTATATTAACAATTCAGTGTATTAGTGCGATAAGGTGATCTATTAACAATGCAGTATAATTTATGAAAAGATTTTACATCAATAATTCAATGTATTGGTGCCAAAAAATTTCAAATTAAAAATGCAATGTATTAGTGCAATAAGATTTTCAGTTAACAAATCGGTATATTTTTGCGATAAGATTTAACAAATAATTAATCAATATATTAGTTCGAAAATATTTTAATAAGTTATTCAGTGCATTAGCGCAATAAGATTTTATACTAACAATTTAGCATAATTTTTCAAAAAGATATATTAAATTAATAATTCAGCGTATTAGTACGAGAGATTTCAAAAGAACAATTCAGTAGATTAGTGCGAAAATATTTTGAATAAATAATTCGATATATTAGTACGATCATACTTCCAATTATCATTCCAGCAGAATGATTACAAACTGCACTGCAAATTCACACGAACAACCTTGCAAGGGGGATAAAATACGCTCGGAAATTCTTGTTTACAGACCCATGCAACGAAACACCCGCATAATTCAATCTCTAACACAAAGCGCCACATTTCAGACAGTGGCCGCGGAATCGGAGGATCCGAAAACGCCACCACCCCGAAAAAACCCACATTCCCAATTCAGTTGTTACGGAAGGCAAACGATTGGCGAGAGGATTCCTATTCCTCCCTGGACCTTTCACGGGGATTTTTCCACGACGGGGCTGGACCCGAGACCTGATTTTCCTCCGCCACTCTCAGGGAGTCACGTAAAGGCTGTGGAAACGTCGGAGGGGGTCATATCCATCCACGCATTCTTCCTGGGGTAGACGCCGGCACGGAATTGAGATTGACGACTAAGCCTTTTTAGGGATTCCTGAAAAGTCCATTGGGCCCTCTCTTAAACGAGATGATGGATCGAGAGGACCATTAAAGGGAAGATCCGAGAGAAAGTAGTATCCAGTGTATACATAGAGGGGTTGCAAGGCTGGCTTCGAAAGCGCCGTACGTCTCCTCAAACAAACATTCGGTTTAACATGATGCATAGCTTACATTAACCTAATAACAGCAGACCACATATCGTATTCTTGGGTTTTCAATTATTATCCGGGCAGTTTCTTGCGAGAAAATATTGAATTTAATAAATTATTTCCTCATAAAAGAATTCGGTTAATGGTAGTTATGCAGGGGTTATACCAATAGTTTTTTTCAGGTAGAAATTTCGAGGGTCGCCACCCTAATCCGGACCCTTAGCTCGCCTTGGCAGCTCGGGAGCGCCCGGCCGTCACAGCATGGGGGACCATAAAAAAACTGACCGCGTGGAATACGATTTAAAAAATTATAAACTATTCTAATGAGCAACAATATATTATCTTCGTCGTCTCACTCATTCTAGGAGATTTACAAGCGGCTTTTGATCGACGTTCTAGGATGAAAATTAAGATTTTTTGTGATTTTGCAAGAAATTACCCGTTTACACTCGGCAACGTTGCCTTTGGGTAGGGGAAGGGATTTCTATCAAAAATCTAAAAATCTAGAAATTTTCCCCCCAACCCAACCCAACCCAACCCCCGTTGAGATATTTAAAACACCCGCCTATCTGACTGACCAACGTTGCCGATTCTTATTCCGGAACTCGGACGAGTTTGAATCAGCAATATACTTTTGCCGTATATTTACATAAATAATCAGCTGAGATTCTACAGCGAACTCTTAGGAAATTAAAGATATCTATCTTATGACACAAACATATAGCTAATTGTCAGCAGTAGATTGGAAACAAAGTCCTCCTTAGTAACAGAAGGTACACCAGGAGGTACCTAATGTTATAAGTCAAAATGTACAGAAATCTACCTAAATTGACTCAATAGCTGATACACTACATACATGAGGTAAATTCACCTACTTACATTAAATCAATATGTAAATCGATACATGAATTTATTTATTTGACCCTTTATTGGCGAGGTTAGGCCCAAGTGTTGCGGTATGGGGTTCCGCGACAACTCACCGTGCGTCAACTGATCGGGTGACAGCTGATCGCGCGATTTATTTATTATTAAATATACTATAAATAACTTATTGAAGAGTATAATCAGAAATCGGTAAAATGACTACCGCTCAATTGTTTTAACGCTCAAAATCTGATTTTATTCCAATTTTTGTAGCGTTCTGTTGTTCGAGCAATGAGCTGTCGCCTGGTCAGAGTTGTCGGGTCCGATGAGTTGCCGCACTCTGAATTGTCACACTCTTAGTTGTCGGGTCACGCCTCTAAACAAACACCGGGAGGTGAACATGGTGCATTGGTTACATGGTCCGCAGTGGTCCTAAAACTGACGGATGAAAGCTATATGGATGAAAAGAGAGAAAAGTTTTCTTTTTTTGGGAAATGAATGGAGCGCCACTGACTGTGTTTTTCTTTTCATACCAGTAGAAAAACAACTCCCAAATGATACCAAGAACGAAAAATAATAGAATGGATAGAAGAGAATAAGAAGTTCAGATTGTATCTACGTACTCTGAGAAATCTACTTTGGAATCCAATAGTTGTAGGTATAGAATTGAATTGAATTCGTATATTTGCTTCTGAATATAATTTCATTCAAATAAAAAAATCGGAAAATGATGACACTTGTTCAGTACTCATATTTTGAAGCCCACGAAAAAGTATTATTATTATATTAGATTATTCTCGATATATTTCCTATTTCTACAGGCTCATCGGTTACAATTTAAGCAATGATTTGGTGAAAAAATAAATTAATTAAAAAAATATAACTAGTATAGAAAACAACTACTACACACATTTCTTGATATATAAAATAGAAAGCTGAAAATTTACAATGAAGTTATTTATTAAATCCGAAGGGAAGAGGTTTTAAACAAAACAGGTAAAAATAAAATATTATTGAAAATAGATTTTTACTTTTCCACAAGGTGGAAAAGTAAAAATCTATTTTCACACCTTTGTGGAAAACTAAAAATCCATTTTCAATTATGTCTTTCCACAAAATCTCGGCCGAATCGATTGATTATAATAAAATATTACTTCATTCCACTGACTTTGTTTTCTTTTCGAATAAAATTGGTGAGTAGTAATAGTTAGGTAGGAATAAATGTTAATAAAGTAGGAATAATGTAATGATTTATTTTATCTTATGTGTTTAAGATGAAGCTCCACCATGTGAAGGCTGAAGTTATTGAATATGTTATCAAGAAGGAGTTTTTACCTAGCAGTTGATCGGTTAAAGAGGTTTTGCATCGCTTTCAGTTCAAATCGATCCCATATATTCATAAAACTCCCATGGGAGGATGATGGATAAAAATAGACATTTACAGGTTTATTTATACTCTCTCATAAAAGTTAAGAGGATTTTGATCAGAGCAGATTAATGTTCCATTTACGTCGGATTTCTACTTTATATAGAGAGAAATAAAATTCCCTTCATACTTCCAAAGACGCAGAACTAGATTTCCTCCGTTTTATAATTGTATTCGCAACTAGGGGCGATGATGGATTAGAATTAAAGTATTAACATGTTTTGCTGAAAGGCGGCTTGTAAGGTATTAATATAGTAATATTTAGGTTATTCATAAATAATTTGTTGGACCAATAGAGGATTTTCATTAGTGCAGGAATATTTACGTAGAATTTCTGTTATACACAAAGAAATAAGATTACGAAAACTTTTCCAACACTTTCAAAGGCTTAAAAAGAAATTCCTCCATTGCGAATTTATTACCTCGTAGTGACGACGATGAAATGCCAAATAGTAGTATTAGATTTTCCCATTACACACTCTCCGAAAGGAGCCTTGTAGGGATTTAATGTAGGCGTAGAATAATAATTTTTAGGTTACTCACTAATTTCTTTCAAAGCCAATAAAGGTTTTCATAAGTGCAGGAATATTAAAATAGCATTTCTGCTACTCGCAAATGAACAAAATTCCGAAATCTTCCGGACGCACTTTCCAAAATTAAATCTCCTCCTCTTCTGATTTCATTTAGCACTGTAGGCAGCGAAGCTTCGTCGCTAAGCCCATCATCGCGTAATTATTTCGCGGAATTATTTCCGTTCTAGGAGAAAATAACATTCCCGAGGAAAAATGTAGGCGTCAGACTATGCGCCGAAATTTCGCCTTTTACTCGACCGTTAATTTTCGATCGCTCCCGATTTAATCTTCGATCCGAGATGATCTTTCATCGGTCCTCTCGGAGAAATCGGTTGGATTGACGAATTTTCAGGGGGAATTCTTGAGTGGCGTATCTTCACGGGGAATTTTTATTGAGATCTCATCAGCGTGAAAACGCCCTATTCAGGAGCGCGGATCCTCCCCGGCGCCCTCGGGACCTCAACGGTAATTGGGAAGTCGCTCTCGAGTGACGCGTCGAGTGATTCCACTATCTGCACTTTTTCGCCCGACTGCTCGCTGCAATTTCTTTATCGACAGCGTTATAAAAGGAAATCACGTCGTCTATCCTCTGTGACGGGGTTTTTTGGTTTTTTTCCCCTCGCTTTTGGAATTCCATGTTCGTTATCCTCGGAATTCGCGTTTAGCCATCCGGCTGGAAGTATTTTGGATACATCAATGTGGACTCTTCCGTGAAGAGGCTTTGATGGACGTTAATGGCGATCCAACGTGTTTTTAACCATCCGGATTTCAATTAGGGTGACATCTTATAATTCCGTTACCTTGACGAGAATTAGTTGTGTACACAAGGTAAGATAGGCATTAAAACTGGAAATCGACTCTCTTCACGTTTCCTCTTATTACCAATGGATCGTATCAAAACTCAACCGACACCGGAAAATCAAAGTATATGTAGTTGGAACCAAACCGTTATATTACTTTCTCCCTATACGTAGTATAGAGAAAGTATTGTATTCGCAAAAAAATCGACCTCCAGATTTTGACGGAAATAGATGTTTTGGGACTCATAGAGCTCATTTTCGCTATTTTCCCGAACATGTCTGTCTGCGTGTCTGTCTGTCTGTGGTAAAAAAGTTTGTGTGCGCTCTATCTTAAAAAGTAATCCGATCATTTCCAAACTTCATATTTAGTATTTTTCTAACAATACCAAAAGTTGATTACTTTTTGGTGAATATAGCTATACCGGAAGTTCCGGTTAAACCGGAACAAATGTTTGTTTCTTTAATATCTCCGTCAGAATGCAATGTAGGTATATACAATTTCAAACAAAAGTTATACATAATGTACTTTACTACAACTTTTGTATAAAATATTTTTTCGTAACACTGATTGTTTAGGAGTTATTCTCCAATAATGGTTAACCGGAAGTTGTTGTTTACCCAGAAATGGAAGTTTTTCATCTCTGTCAAAATGCAATTAAGTTATATACAATTATGTACCAAAGTTATAGATAATGTTTTTTACTACAAATGTTGTATGAAACATTTTCCTGTAACACTCCTTGTTTTGGAGTTATTTATATATTACCGGCATAGGCTTCTGTTTTCAATAAATACGGAGAAAGTCATGTGTTGGCCACATCAGATTTTTTAATTTCGTTTTTTAATACTCCTTACAGTTAAGAGCAACAGTTTTAAATGCAGAGTATATTTACAAAGCATTGCTAAATTTATTTGTTGTAGTTTACAAGATAGAGTTCGACCAGATGTTACTTCGGAAGATAAATATTTGGGAAACGTTGACATAGATCACATGATTCCTGACAAATGCTGAAGTTTAAAAAATGAACCTACTTTTCAGTGTCTTTTTTCCTATATGTACTCTTTAAGAATGTTTGCTTAACAAACTTCCGGTTTTGTCAGTAGAAACTATCGTTAATGTCTTCTAATAGCCATCGAAGTCATATTTAAGAGAACGATTATTGCTTTAACTCATGAGTAAATTTTCCATAACATGTCGTGAGTAATATTACGATTACCGTCACCGGATTTCTCTATACAGGTAGTTACAGAGACAGTTGGTTGTTCGTAAAATAGTAAAAATGAGTAATAAATATAAATATTAATAAAATTGCCCTCTTTTGGGAAAGAGAAACATTTTTAATGTAACTGGAATATTCCTGAGAGGCAGAACATATTCTCGAAAGATCTTATTTAGGCATTATTCAAAGGTATTTGTATGTACAGGTTAGATGGAAGAGGAGACTTTTTAATCTCAATCTCGCCTAATAAAGACCCTAATAATAATAATAATAATATGTACCCATCCATTATCTCCTGAAAGCATAGCATAGAAATAAATTTATTTTAATGACATTTGTGTGTATTTCTATCTTATATATTATACAAAATTATATAAATTTAGCACTTAAATTGAAAAGAAAAAGCAATATTGTTATTTAGTTCTTTTTTCTGAATATTAAAAAACACTTGTTTGATGCTAACTGCTAAGTTTATCAACTCACATTAAATTAATATGAAATCACATTGTTACATATTTTTAGCACGAAGATTACGGATCATGAATTAGATTCAATTCTGCAATTGTTTTATTGTTATTTACGTAATATTTTTCTGAATAATTTCAAAACAAATTGATAGAATTAAAAATGACAGAAGTTTCAAAGACAGGAATAATGAACTTCAAAGGAAATGATGCACAGTCAAAATGTTTCGCCAATTACAATGAACCCTTCGTCCTTAAAAATACTCAATATTTTAAACAGATATCCCTCATTGCAACTCAAAATTATACTATAATCATCCGTAACGAATATCTAACGCCCGAATCAAAAGTCACCAACAAATAGTTCAACGAACACCGCTCGGTAACGCTGCCTTAAAAAAAAACCTTCCGATTCCCAAATCCAAAACATTTACATGAAAAGCCACACATCCAGCAAATGAGCCGGAAGAAAAAAAAGTTCACGCGATCCGCCCGCGTTCACCCGCGCCGGAGCGAACTGTTAATTAAAACCGGTCCGCAAACTTTTTCAAACGTCCACCCACTCGGACGAGTTTTATCTAACACATCTCACCGTCCCCATTAGTTATATCCCGTCCCGAACGCAATTACGAGGTGAATCATTCGGAGCACGTGAATGGTCGGGTCCGTTGAGGGAACGCGCCGGGGGAATATGGCTTCATTTGCCGCGCATCTCCCTTCATTTGTTTCCGAACGACCGCTGACCCAGCGGCGGTTTGACTGCGGATGCATAGGATTGTCCCCCCGTATCGCATTCAACCTTTCTCCGTCCCATTTTACCGATTCCGCCATTCCGAACTTGCCGGGAGGTGTGCTGTAGAGGGCCGGGTTCGGTCCGGGTAAAGCAGGCAGCCTTTTGGGCTCGATCCGGATTGGGACCATAGGCTTAGGCCTGACCCACGCAAATAATTTTACGTCTCATTTTGCCTTAAGTTTCTCATTTATCGAAATCTATTTTTTGTTTCCAAATTTTTTTGACATCATCACCTGTTTTATAAAATATAATATTTTAACAAACAGGTTACAAAAAACAATTACATATGATTTGATAAAATAAGAATAGATTCATAAAAAATTACGTTTGCATGAAAACATTTATAATAATACCCATAAAAACAGAAACTAATAATAATAATAAATCGTCTTTATTTGGGCGAGATTGAGACTTAAAAGTCTCTTCTTCCATCTAACCCATCGTCATTAATTATAAAAGAAGAAGTAGAAAAAATTAGAAGAATTGTGGATGTAAAAAACCTAAGAGATTCTTAGGGAAAAAATCCACTGGAGGAATACACCCACAAAGAAGGGGGGTGTGAAAAACCTGCGCTAGAACCAGAAACTAAGTAAATGAAGGAAAGGCAAATTGAACAATAAAATATCCTTACCTAAACAAGGTAGCACAGAGTTTTCGTAGTTATAGACCAATATGAAACGAAACGGCTGGTGTTTTCAAAACCAATTATCATTCACTTTCCAGAATTGTTTATTTTCTATTCTATTTCATCGCTAAAATTACTTACATAATAATTCAAAGCTTTTATGACGAATTACTTATTCATTATCGTTTAATTGAATTTATAAAGATATTTTGGCGAAATTAAATCACAGCGAATAATTCCAGGGCGATTTAAGTAAATTTCGGGCTTGAGTCGAGTTTGAGAACGAAAATTTGTTTCTACGTTCGGACCGAGTTGGATTCAGGCTCAACAACGAATGGACCGGGTTTAAAGTTTTGGCCCATGCAGATCTCTAGTGTGCGGAGCCTCGCAGGCACCGATAGCCAGAAGCATTGGAAAATAGTTCGGGGAAGTATCGGACTGAAATACCCCGAAACGATGAACCGTCACAGAGACAAGGGATCGATGAAAATACGGAACGAATCGATCTTTTGCCCCGGGCGGATTGGGACGAAAATATTTCTGATTACGAAAATCTGTACCTTTCCTCGTTAGATGCACCCAAATAGGCAAGCGCGCTTGTCGTACGTCTAATCTTTACATGAAAAATAGCCGTGCTTCATCATCGTAATGCCTTTCCACGAAGTCGCGTCTTCGGATATCGACTTTATCGAAATGCGCGAAAAGGTTCATATAGCTGAATGTCACACAATCTGCTCTAGGATATAAGTTTATCGATTATGTGAGTGTACTTATATCTATTACCAAATGGATAGTAGTTTTGAAGTATACGAAAAAAGTATTCAGCACAAAAGTTATAAAAATTAGTATTTTCTACTTAAGAAGTGACATAATACATTAATAGAAGGATAAATTACACATACATAGGCCAAGACATAAGACGATGCAATCCTTGAATTAGGAAATTTTAGAGAAACAGTTAGGAAAAATTTATCAATACAGTTTATGTCAAGGCTACGTTATTACTTCGCTAGTTTTTTTACTCTCAAATATATCATAAGCCAGAATACTGGGAAAAAGACAAAGGTTTTTCATAATAAGTCAAAAAATGCAACAAAACTGCAATATTATTATTTTATAAAATCATCGAGACAGTACCGAAAACAGTAAGAATGTCGTCTACATCTCTGAAAAAAAATATTATTAAATATTGAAAATAAAGAGTCACTAAAACTCCATTTCAACAAATCGCTTACTAAACCACTAGGCAAGAATTACTTTGGTCGTGTATTGTAAACGATTTGTTAAAATTAAGTTTTTTAACGTTAACAAGTACCAGAAAGTTACACCTGATTCTGTTTCGTTTGATGAAGGTCGCCTTTAACTTTATCGTTATTTGGTAAACTATCATAGGAGTTCTATAGGATAACTTTCTAACTTTCATTTTTTCGCTGCGAAATACTTAGAAAAATGGTCTGGAGCTATGGATTTTGAAACTTAACACCGAAATTTACTTGGAAAATATGCAACTTGCTCCCAGATATAATTGCCGTCTTCCATGCAAAAATGGATTTACAGAAATAGTTTTTTCTTATTACTCTCATTCATTAATATTTTCTCCATGACTGGCTTTCTACATCTACAATGAAATTAAGTAGAATTCCTAGCTAAATCAACTATTCGTACGTTATACTGAATAAAGTTTCCCTCTTCCTTCTATCAACCAATTGCTTGCTGGCCAGCGAGCCTATTCCTTACTGCAGTACCTGTAGTCTCCGACAGTCAATTTTATCGAATTTGCCTCCTTTACATCGTCTGCAATAACATCATTACGCCTCCAACGAAGACGCATCGCTGGCTGCGACTCCTAAAGCACGGATAAAGCAAGGTTCGAGGAGCCGGTAACCTAATTGAGCGCGGCATTAAATTTGCAAGGGGAAAAATTGCCGGGGAATGAAATAAGCGAAACATAAAATATGCAGGGTAAAATTACGGCCATGGGACGGTTTAGGATCCTCTATAACGTCTTTTTTATAGAACGGGAAAATTTCACCCAGAGGAATTTTAATATTCATCTCTCCCGCGCAATCTCTCTCGCCAAATCCCTAATATTATTTCAAGGAATAGGCATTTTACGAAATTTAATTTACATTGGATTTAAATGGGGTAATTATACGTCTGCGGAATTTTCTCCTATAAAAATTTCCTCTTTAGTGTGGAATAATCAACTCGGTGCTTGCGGGCAATTCTGCACAGTACAGCGGCTAGTTTGTTCGTGAACCTTTTGCTTATATTCTTCCCTGAAGCTCGAAAAGCAAAGAGTAGAAGGATGATCAAAGAAAACAATTATCAAAATCTCTACTCGCTTTTATTATCTATGCAGCAAAAGTATTAAACTCACCTTTTTCGAAGTATCGTATATTCTTATATTACTGAAAACTATTACTCAAATAAATACAAAATTTATAAACCTTTTACCATGATATGTGCAAAGGAACAAAGGGGAGATATAACATTTCTATATGCTACAATAACCCTGAAATCAAGCTTTAGAAGTAACTGTGCTTATCCTTTTCAATGAACTGCTAATTGATCATCAATTTTTAGAAAGGATTTCAATAGTACAGCTAGCAGCATAAAAAAGTTACCACCTTCGATGCAACCAGCATAACTCGAGAAGGGCGAGTCTTTCAGATTCTCTGTTTTGAGCGCGCTTTTCGTCTTCCTCTTTATGCCTGGCACGTTTTGAAGGCTTTTGTGATGATATATATTTTATAAATAATTGCTGAAAGTCATTGCTTTTGCTGCGGTAGAAGCAGTATTGTATTATGAAAGTATTAAATTCGTATTTCGTTAAATCGGCTTGAATCTCAAGCGTAATTCGCTCTTCTTCATAAAATATTGGACATGAATTATTTTGGCTGCTCATATCTCCTCCTAACATAAAATATTCCATCAATGCAGATTTAGAATGAAATTGGTTATTTCAGTTAATGCTCCACATGCCCGCAGGATGATCGTTTTCGTAAAGATTATGATACGATAATTAAGAGAATATGAACTACTGTAAATTAGGTCAACGGAAGAAGGGGAAATTAAAAAAATGTAATAAGAATAAAAATGGGGTAATAATGAAACAATACCTGCTATTAAAAATAATGATATGTGATAGTGGAATTCAAATAGGAAATAAGTTGCTATTTTTCATTGAAAACGAATTTGTGAAAGTCGCCACGTTGTTTGGACGCCATTTACATTTGCAGGGAATTTTGATTTAAATAATTTAAATAGTAGCACACTTTATACTTTATGTGAGATGATATCAGTATAGGCCATCTGTCCTCGCTATAATCTCGCAATAATCTTTTCGCCATCGGGCTGCGAAAATCATTATCGTTGAGAATAGGGTCATGTTGTCGCGTATTTCGTCATGTAAATCACAGCTAAGGAATATATCAAATAATTATTGTCTATACAGAGTTATATTCTTGAAGGATACTCAGCCGAGGGCTCCGGTCGTTTAGGACTTACTACTATCGAACCTGTAGTCTTTTAACAAACCGCTTTATATTGTATGTGCGAACATTTCTTTTGAATAATTAAATCAGAAGGACTAGTCGCGCAGAGTCGAGTCAAGCACCAAAAGAATTGAATAATATACTTCTAATTATTTAATTCCTTTCATTTACACCTTCTCCGTAATAAATGTTTGAATGCTAAAACGATTAATAATTTCAACATTGGAAAAAGGTATGAGCCAACAATTTTAGACATAACAACTCCATTTTTAAAATATACACGTAATGCACTCATGCATGAATAATAAATTTAAATCTGCTACTACGGATTTCAGCGGTCAGTCCCCTTTGGTGCTATTTCTGCTCTCCTTGTTTTCGTCTACATAACGGTATATGAGTGCCATTCATACCGGCCTTCTCGACGAAACAAAGGTGGCTTCTCCGTGGGGGTGAGAGAGGAAAGAAAAAGGGTCTTCCATGCAGTGGTGACAGGATACGTTTTCAGTCCGACTAAAATTCGACGCATCTTTTAGGGTATTTGTGTGAGATAGAAAATTGCTTGAAAATGCCATTCTCAGATGTGGACGGAAATATAATGAAAAGTTCGTCAATGAAGGAATATGAATGGTGTTACAGTTAATTACTTATATATTTTTTACATAAAGCATGGAGACGATGATAGGAAAATAAACAATGGGGATATGGAAAATTTTATGCTTACTAAGAAGAGAATGCTGATTCTCTTCAACACTAAGGCAATACATCTAAAAATGTAAAGATAATTTGGTAAACAGGCTCAGAAGTGATGTGCACAGATCCTGGGATGTAGGCTGTTTATAAGATTGAGAAAATGGTTCAATTACATGATTGAGAAAACGATGTAAGCCATTTTAAGAGAAAATAATGCAGGTTAGAAGGTGACCGGAAAAATACTTTTTCAATGGTTCAGCCAGAGAGAATGTAAATGAGATCAACCATTCGAAAAAGTTCCGATTTTTGTGGCAGTGTTCAAGTTTCATTTTCCTTACCTACTGCATTTGGTGTTATGTGAACTTACTTCTAAATCGTTCATTTACATCCAAAATTCATAAACCATTAACGATAGACCTATCATAGTCGAAATTATTTATTATCACTGTAAATTTATTTTGCTTCGAAAATTAGTAGGATATAATCACGTAGGCATATAAAAATATGCATACAATTTGCATACATTCATGCATATAATTAGAGCTTCCGCCAGTTAATCATAAATGCCGAGGAATTCACACATTTAAATTTCTGCACCTTCAAGATATCGTAAATGTCTTCCTTATCTTTAAACCAAAAAGTTTTAAGGAAGAATAGGCGAGGCCCATGAAACCAGCATTAATATTCAGCAGTAATAGATTCTCCTGACAATAAGAAATATTTCCCCAGAAGGGAAGCTTTACCCATCTTATTTAAGAGTAATTATGGGTAATAAGTATGAGATGTCAGTATTTCTAGTGCTGTATCTGATAATGGCTGATGGACTTAACTGGCCTCTCATTAAAAAAAGGAAAGGTAAAATACGAAGCCTAAATTCTAATTATTAAACGGCTGTTACCGATGTAAGGGCAACTCAAATTGATTACGCCTGATTTAGTAGTTTTACTAAATGTAATTTCCGTAAAAATATAGTCATTGCTCAACGACTATAAGAAATGGCGGAAATTACTAAGGACAAAGATTCAAAATTTCTTATATAACGCTATTTCACAAAGTAACGGCTTCTTCAATCAATTTGACTATAAGGAAATTATTCAGAGAACTTGAACCAAAGAAAGCTGCATCCATTGCGAAGGAAATTGATTACAATCATCGGGAAGGGGTAATCTGAAGATTATTGATATTCTGGGCAGGCAGACGTTTAGAACTAGTTCCACTTAATGGATAAAAGAAAGTTTAACTAAATATTGTGACCGGGTGTAATCGTTAAAATTCCGTAAGCTACGCGTATAATTTTATCATTGAGAATCTTCAAGGGATCTGAGAAGAGCACACAAACACTGGGAACGGTCTCCCAGACTGCCCATGTCTTGGACCGTCTCTGCTTTCAGCAGTAGAATTAAACATATAATAACCATAGAAAGATCACTCCCGTAGAAACTTAAGCTTCGTAAAATGCCAATTCCAATATTACGTTCTCAATATTTACATTCAACTTTTCAGGCCTTTTTCGCTATTTCTTCTAACCAATGTTTTTCATAAACCTTTGGGACATCCTTACAAATCAATCAACAACAAAACGGGAAAATTTAAGAGATAGCTATTTGCGTAAACTAGCGTTCCTTTGGTTCTTTTTTATTACTATCATTGGATGTATAGGGTTTTCAATTCTTTTATTCCATTAAAAGATAGACACAGTTATTAGTTTCGTAGATTTTAAGAACCTTTTAAATTAATATAAAAAACACCAAAAGCAAGTGAATATATTTTTTCTCTCAGTGTTGATGATAGCCAAAACGTTAAACTCATCTTGATTCACTTATAAAATTTGCTAGTATATCTCACCTGGTTTATAAAATAAAAAATAAGGATGTCATTTAAATACGTATTTAAACTCAATTATAATCGTCATTACTGTAACACACACGCAATAACTTGCCCATTCTGTGTCGAGTACTAAAAACTCATACCTCTAGCCAAGTCTTAGGTTTGGTTAGACCTCGATTAACCCATTGTCATGCAAAAGTAACAGATCTACGGATAGCGGTCTTATCATTTTCAATAACTGATAATTAAAAGATGGTTTTCTTAAAATACTGAGAACTTTGAAATAAACAAATTGTAATACTCTTCGGAGGTGATTCGTTGATCAATCTTATCTTATCTTATATATATATAAAAATGGATGTTTGTTTGTATGTTTGTATGTTTGTATGTTTGTATGTTCCAGATAATCTCGAAAACTAGACGTCACACGATGTTCTAACTTTTAACATCATTAAATGTATTCCCTGGGATGATCAAGTGGTATTTAATATTTGCCTAAAGTCCACGGTTCGAATCCAGACGAGTAAAACAGTTTGCATAAGAAATACACGTAAAGTTCATTTTTTTCGTTGCATGATTCGTTTCTTTTGCAAAACTAAATTAGAAAGAACAGTCGTAGGAAGTCGAAACTAGCATCAAAAGAAGGGAAATAGAATAAAGATTCTTATTTTGGTCGTGAAATATCGTTTGCGACTCGAAATTGCGAGAATTTTGATAAAATATACGAAAATTTTGTCTTAATTTCCATGTAGTAAACAACTCATTCCCTTGACGATATAATTTTTTTTAAATTCGAATTTTGTTGACGAGTCTGTAGCAACCAAGTTTTATTTACATCAACCTAATTGTTTACCGTCTTTTTCGTAAAATGAAATGTATTTAATAACTGTGGTTTACTGAAAATGGATTTCTATAGATCAATTCAACTATTGCGCATAAATATCCTGGTAAGTTGAGGATTTACAGAATATATTCTTCTGAATTAAGTATTAAATCTATTCTATTTGCTTTGAAGTATATTAAGCAAATTACGGAAATGGAGTTTGCGAAGAACGAAAAGAATCCCCAGATTCGTAGTTTGTAATCCTTGAAGAGTTGAACGGCGAGTTGTTAAGTTGTAGTAAACCTTCAGCAAGATATGATATGATAGATCAAAAAAGGTAAAGCAATTTTATTTTGTTAAATGCAAGATGCAAAAATTGATTTATTCCTTTTTTTAAGTGCTTCCACTCCATATTCATTTACTATCCCTCTGTTATTGGTGTTTAATTTTTGTTTCTATTTTGACATTGCGATTACTTTTGTGGTTCGTGTTTACGTTACACATTTTAAGATTGAGATACGAGTCAGCTTCATACTACATTTACTTTCCGTATAGAATAATCATCGTTGGTTATTTGAGTGAAATGTAATTTATTTCTGTCATTTACGTTTAGTCGTAGGAAGTCGAAACTAGCATCAAAAGAAGGGAAATAGAATAAAGATTCTTATTTTGTCCGAGAAATGTCGTTTGCGAGAATTTTGATAAAATATACGAAAACTTTGTCTAAATTTCCGTGTAATAAACAACCCATTCCGTTGACGATCAAAGCCATTGTTGGTTTCGAACTCATGCGTGATTCCATAATGGCGGATCAATGACCAGTTAAAATTAAATTTGAAAAAAAAGAGTTGAAGGTTTATGAAGAAGAAAAAATTGAATGACATTTTAAGATTTGTTGTGACAAACAATATCCTGTGAAGAAACGCATGTTGAAAGGTACGAACATTTTTCCATTGATTTTTTCAATTTTCTTTAAGCGTCTGTGACAACCGAGTTTTGTTTATGGTAACGTGAATGTTAACTGAATATTCAGTGAAATTATAAGATTTTGAAATTGGAAGAATTTGCATTCTCGCTGTCAATTCCACTGATTTAAAATAGTAACGTGGTAAGTTGTGGACCTCTCTCATATTATTTTTGAGTTTTGACGGAAATTACGGACGTCCTTATTTCTTATGTTTAATCGGTCTTTGTTTTCTTTTAAGTTTTGAGCGACAAGTGGTCAGGAGCGAATAAGCAACATTTCAAAGCCTAAAAAATTAAAGCGATTTCAGTTATCTGTAGACCGCAAAAAATCTAAGATATTGTAATAGAATGGGTAATTCCTTACTTCAATCCAAATCCAAACTACTGCCCGTGGGCCGCATCTGCTGTTTGATAGTTAATAAAGCTGAAAAGTTTGGAGACCCCTGGAGACGTTTAAAAAACTTATGTAACATTAATGGCCGGTATTGTAATGTATATTTTGTGTTGTTTATAACTTTAATCTTCGTATAAATGGCTTTGCCTTTTCATCATATTGTTTATCAGTTTAAATATTATGAAATTGCATGATTTTATGTATTGTTAATTGTTTAAAGTGAAAAATTCTGTTTTTTTTTCGGAACTGTATAGAAATATCTAATGCTGCGTAAATAATGCACTCATCATATAATGAATTTCGTCTTACGAGCATAGCTCCACAGACTGATTTCGGTAAAGATGTCGCTCTATTGTCATGGCTTTTATCGTTCCATCCTAATATGGCGTTGTGTCTTGCACTTAATCATTCCCAAGATCTACGACTAATTTCCTGGGCATTAATTAACATACCTCTACATTTTATACGAGTCACGAATTCTCACTAACAACCTCATGTTATAAGTATAGCCAAGATAAAACAATGAAACATACCTTCTGGTTCCATGATACACCATTTCTTATTTAATGTCTATAGTTTTTTCTTCACGTAAGAAATACAACAATGACGTATTTGTCCATTCTCGGAATTACACTTATTCAGTTACTGACGATATCCTCTCAATGATGACCAGTCGAAAGTTTGCGGCTTCAGTCGGTGTAGAAAGAAGAAAATTGCTCCTTTAGGAGATAAAAGTCAGAGGGGAAGAAGCTATTATGTATGCCTCTTTTCATACGTAGATACATTTTCATACATTGTTACCGAAAAGCTCATTCAGATACTAGAACCTGCCTTTAGATATAAAGAAGATGTAAGCCAAGGGAGAAGAAGCTAAAGTAAGCCTCACTTTCATATGTAGATACATTTTGACACATTGTCACGGAAAAGATCATCAACCTGCGTTAAATTGGATATTGAGTTAGAGTGGATTATTGCACTTAATTGTAACTTACATTTCTTGATATATTGGTTTGGAAAGTCTGGTATTCGCTATTTACCAACATTTATGAAGAATTTGTTACGATCAAGGTTATTACACTGATATTTATGAAATTAAATATCCCCGTTGAGAATCAACGGGTACTTCTGCTAGTATATATATAAAAATGGATGTTTGTTTGTATGTTTGTATGTTTGTATGTTCCAGATAATCTCGAAAACTAGATGTTGCACAATGTTCAAACTTTTAACATCATTAAATGTATTCCCAGGGATGATCAAGTGGTACTTTTAATTTTCCTAAAGTCCACGGTTCGAATCCAGACGAGTAAAACAGTTTGCATAAGAAATACACGTAAAGTTCATTTTTTTCGTTGCATGATTCGTTTCTTTTGCAAAACTAAATTAGAAAGAACAGTCGTAGGAAGTCTAAACTAGCATCAAAAGAAGGGAAATAGAATAAAGATTCTTATTTTGGTCGTGAAATATCGTTTGCGACTCGAAATTGCGAGAATTTTGATAAAATATACGAAAATTTTGTCTAAATTTCCATGTAGTAAACAACTCATTCCCTTGACAATATAATTTTTTTTAAATTCGAATTTTGTTGACGAGTCTGTAGCAACCAAGTTTTATTTACATCAACTTAATTGTTAACCGTCTTCTTCGTAAAATGAAATGAGATTTATAACAGTGGTTTACTGAAAATGGATTTCTGTCGATCAATTCAACTGATTGCGTATAAATATCCTGGTACGTTGCGTAAGTTTTGAAGTATATTCTTCTGAATTAAGTACTAGATCTAATCTCTTTGCAATGATGTATTTAGCGATTGACGGGAATGGAGTTAGAGAAGAACGTAAAGATTTCTCAGATTCGGTGTTTGTAATCTTTGAAGAGTTGAACGGCGAGTTGTAAAGTTGTAGCAAACCTCGAGCATCGTATGATAGACCAAAAAGGTAAAGAAATTTTATTTTATTACATGCAGAATATAAAAATTGATTCAATCGTTGTTTTTAAGTGCTTCCACTCCATATTCATTTACTATCCTTCTGTTATTGGTGTTTTATTTTTGTTTCTATTTTGACATTGCGATTACTTTTGTGGTTCGTGTTTATGTTACACATTTTAAGATTGAGATACCAGTCAGTTCCAAACTACATTTAGTTTCCGAGTAGAATATTCATCGTTGGTTATTTGGGTGAAATGTAATTTTATTTCTGTCATTTACGTTTAATGCTTTAATTTGGCCCCTTTGTACCTGTATGAAAATGTAACTTTAAACGTGGTACTGCTTATCCTAATGTGATCTAAGAATATATACATATATATATTTCAAAACAAGGGAAATAGAATAAAGATTAAGATATTTTGGCTGAGAAATATCGTATGCGATTTGAAATTGCAAGAATTTTGATAAAATATACGAAAATTCCGTCTAAATTTTCATGTTATAAACAAACCCTTGACGATCAAGGCGATTGTTGATTCCGAACTCATGTGTTAGAAGAAGAAGACATGGCGGATTAAACTGGACATGGCCAGTTAAAATAAATTTTGAAAATAAGAGTTGAAGATTTATGATGAAGAAAAAATTGAAAGGCATTTTAAATTTTTTTTGTGACAAACAATATCCTGTGAAGAAACGCACGTTGAAAGGTACGAAAATTTTTTCATTGATTTTTTCAATTTTCTTTAAGCGTCTGTGAAAACCGAGTTTTGTTTATGGTAACGTAATTGTTAACTGGATTTTCAGTGAAATAAAACGATTTTGAAATTCGTACGTTGATAGAATTTGCATTCTCGCTGTCAATTCCAGTGATTTAAAATAATAACGTGGTAAGTTGTGGACATCTCTCATATTATTTTTGAGTTTTGACGGAAATTACGGACGTCCTTATTTCTTATTTTTAATCGGTCTTTGTTTTCTTTTAAATTTTGAGCGACGAGTGGTCAGGAGCGAATAAGTAACATTTCAAAGCCTAAAAAGGGTAAAGGGATTTCAGTTATCTGTAGACCGCAAAAAATCTAAGATATTGTACTAGAATGGGTAATCCCTTTCTTCAATCCAAATCCAAACTACTGCCCGCGGGACGCATCTACTGTTTGATAGTTAATAAAGCTGAAAAGTTTGGAGACCCCTACTTGAAACGCAGTATATTGCGGATATCATAGACACGAGTATAATAGTTTTTGAAATCATTTCTCAGTTTTTCAATCACAAATGAATAAAGTCTATTCTACTGCACTATAATACTATGCTATTTTGTGTTGAAAATTCTTACTGCAACAGATGTAAAAACGTTTAAAAAACTTATGTAGCATTAATGGCCTGTATTGTAATTTATATTTTGCGTTGTTTATAACTTTAATCTTCAAATAAATGGCTTTGTCTTTTCGTCATATTGTTTATCAGTTTCAATATTATGAAATTGCATGATTTTATGTATTGTTAATTGTTGAAAGTGAAAAATTCTGTTTTTTTTCGAAACCGTATAGAAATAACTAATGCTGCGGAAATTATAGCTGCAGTAGCAATATCAACGTTCAATTATAATTACGAGCATCGTGATCAACTTACTGATTTATGCATTTCGTTATGAATATATAGTATGATTTACTTAGGTGTTTACTGGACGGAGTGCCATGTCGAAATAAAACTCTGATATTGAAAACAGCTAACCCAAATGACAATACATATTTAACATACTGTACGCTGAAATATATTAATTTGAACTCAGCCGAAGAATAGGTTATAATTCTTAAACATCTTGAACATAAGTTTGTTTTCGGGATAAGAAACTATACAGATAACCACAAAATGTAAATTTACTTAAGCCACTATGCACCTTCTCAACGGAGGTAGGTGGTGTCTGTATTTATTGATTACTGTGAAGATTCTACGCTGAATATATTTTGTGGGTCCAGGAAATAATTTATTTTAGAAGTTTTTCATTAGTTACTGGAGAAGGAATTAATATATCAGATCATTTACACTGCTAATATTTTCCCCAGCCATACGTCACTCGCAGAGTACATAAATCTAAAAATCTTAACCAAGTCCCGTACACAGACATATCGGCAAAGTGTTTACCGAGATCAAACTAGCATTTTTCGAAGCCTTATCACTTGGATCCAAAAGGAACTTTCCTGACATATTTCTGAGTGAGACTGCCAATGTTATTATTCGATCGAAAATATTTTCAGCAATAAAATAATTGCAAATATTTATTAGGTTTTTAATCAAATACTTTTCTGCTCACTTAACCCAATGCACTTATCATATAATGAATTTCGACTTACGAGCATAGCTCCACAGACTGATTTCGGTAAAGTTGTCCCTCTATTGTTATGGCTTTTATCGTTTCATCCTAAAATGGCGCTGTATCTTGCACTTAATCATTCCCAAGATCTACGACTACGTTTTTGGGCATTAATTAACATACCACTACATTTTATACGAGTCACGAATTCTCACTAACAACCTCATGTTATAAGTATAGCCAAGATAAAACAATGAAACATACCTTCTGGTTCCATGATACACCATTTCTTATTTAATTTCTATAGTTTTTTTTCACGTAAGAAATACAATGACGTCTTTGTCCATTCTCGGAATTACACTTATTCAGTTACTGACGATATCCTCTCAATGATGACCAGTCGAAAGTTTGCGGCTTCAGTCGGCGTAGAAAGAAGAAAAATGCTCCTTTACGAGATAAAAGTCAGAGGGGAAGAAGCTATTATGTATGCCTCTTTTCATACGTAGATACATTTTCATACATTGTTACCGAAAAGCTCATTCAGATACTAGAACCTGCCTTTAGATATAAAGAAGATGTAAGCCAAGGGAGAAGAAGCTAAAGTAAGCCTCACTTTCATATGTAGATACATTTTGACACATTGTCACGGAAAAGATCATCAACCTGCGTAAAATTGAATATTGAGTTAGAGTGGATTTGTAGACTTAATTGTGACTTACATTTCTTGGTATATTGGTTTCGAAAGTCTGGTATTCGCTATTTAACAACAATTATGAAGAATTTGTTACGATCAAGGTTATTACACTGATATTCATGAAATTAAAAATCCCCGTTGAGAATCAACGGGTACTTCTGCTAGTATATATATAAAAATGGATGTTTGTTTGTATGTTTGTATGTTTGTATGTTTGTATGTTCCAGATAATCTCGAAAACTAGACGTCACACGATGTTCTAACTTTTAACATCATTAAATGTATTCCCTGGGATGATCAAGTGGTACTTAATATTTGCCTAAAGTCCACGGTTCGAATCCAGACGAGTAAAACAGTTTGCATAAGAAATACACGTAAAGTTCATTTTTTTCGTTGCATGATTCGTTTCTTTTGCAAAACTAAATTAGAAAGAACAGTCGTAGGAAGTCTAAACTAGCATCAAAAGAAGGGAAATAGAATAAAGATTCTTATTTTGGTCGTGAAATATCGTTTGCGACTCGAAATTGCGAGAATTTTGATAAAATATACGAAAATTTTGTCTAAATTTCCATGTAGTAAACAACTCATTCCCTTGACAATATAATTTTTTTTAAATTCGAATTTTGTTGACGAGTCTGTAGCAACCAAGTTTTATTTACATCAAATTAATTGTTTACCGTCTTTTTCGTAAAATGAAATGAGATTTATAACAGTGGTTTACTGAAAATGGATTTCTGTCGATCAATTCAACTGGTTGCGTATAAATATCCTGGTACGTTGCGTAAGTTTTGAAGTATATTCTTCTGAATTAAGTACTAGATCTAATCTCTTTGCAATGATGTATTTAGCGATTGACGAGAATGGAGTTAGCGAAGAACGTAAAGATTTCCCAGATTCGGTGTTTGTAATCTTTGAAGAGTTGAACGGCGAGTTGTAAAGTTGTAGCAAACCTCGAGCATCGTATGTTAGACCAAAAAGGTAAATAAATTTTATTTTATTACATGCAGAATATAAAAATTGATTCAATCGTTGTGTTTAAGTGCTTCCACTCCATATTCATTTACTATCCTTCTGTTATTGGTGTTTAATTTTTGTTTCTATTTTGACATTGCGATTACTTTTGTGGTTCGTGTTTATGTTACACATTTTAAGATTGAGATACCAGTCAGTTCCAAAATACATTTACTTTCCGAGTAGAATATTCATCGTTGGTTATTTGAGTGAAATGTAATTTATTTCTGTCATTTACGTTTAATGCTTGATTCATTTGGCCCCTTTGTACCTGTATGAAAATGTAACTTTAAACGTGGTACTGCTTATCCTAATGTGATCTAAGAATATATACATATATATATTTCAAAACAAGGGAAATAGAATAAATATTTAGATATTTTGGCTGAGAAATATCGTATGCGATTTGAAATTGCAAGAATTTTGATAAAATATACGAAAATTCCGTCTAAATGTTCATGTTATAAACAAACCCTTGACGATCAAGGCGATTGTTGATTCCGAACTCATGTGTTAGAAGAAGAAGACATGGCGGATTAAACTGGACATGGCCAGTTAAAATAAATTTTGAAAATAAGAGTTGAAGATTTATGATGAAGAAAAAATTGAAAGGCATATTAAATTTTTTTTGTGACAAACAATATCCTGTGAAGAAACGCACGTTGAAAGGTACGAAAATTTTTTCATTGATTTTTTCAATTTTCTTTAAGCGTCTGTGAAAACCGAGTTTTGTTTATGGTAACGTAATTGTTAACTGAATTTTCAATGAAATAAAACGATTTTGAAATTCGTACGTTGATAGAATTTGCATTCTCGCTGTCAATTCCAGTGATTTAAAATAATAACGTGGTAAGTTGTGAACATCTCTCATATTATTTTTGAGTTTTGACGGAAATTACGGACGTCCTTATTTCTTATGTTTAATCGGTCTTTGTTTTCTTTTAAATTTTGAGCGACGAGTGGTCAGGAGCGAATAAGTAACATTTCAAAGTCTAAAAAGGTAAAGGGATTTCAGTTATCTGTAGACCGCAAAAAATCTACGATATTGTAGTAGAATGGGTAATCTCTTACTTCAATCCAAATCCAAACTACTGCCCGCGGGACGCATCTACTGTTTGATAGTTAATAAAGCTGAAAAGTTTGGAGACCCCTACTTGAAACGCAGTATATTGTGGATATCATAGACACGAGTATAATAGTTTTTGAAATCATTTCTCAGTTTTTCAATCACAAATGAATAAAGTCTATTCTACTGCACTATAATACTATGCTATTTTGTGTTGAAAATTCTTACTGCAACAGATGTAAAAACGTTTAAAAACTTATGTAACATTAATGGCCGGTATTGTAATGTATATTTTGCGTTGTTTATAACTTTAATCTTCATATAAATGGCTTTGTCTTTTCGTCATATTGTTTATCAGTTTCAATATTATGAAATTGCATGATTTTATGTATTGTTAATTGTTGAAAGTGAAAAATTCTGTTTTTTTTTCGAAACCGTATAGAAATAACTAATGCTGCGGAAATTATAGCTGCAGTAGCAATATCAACGTTCAATTATAATTACGAGCATCGTGATCAACTTACTGACTTATGCATTTCGTTATGAATATATAGTATGATTTACTTAGGTGTTTACTGGACGGAGTGCCATGTCGAAATAAAACTCTGATATTGAAAACAGCTAACCCAAATGACAATACATATTTAACATACTGTACGCTGAAATTTATTAATTTGACCTCAGCCGAAGAATAGGTTATAATTCTTAAACATCTTGAACATAAGTTTGTTTTCGGGATAAGAAACTATACAGATAACCACAAAATGTAAATTTACTTAAGCCACTATGCACCTTCTCAACGGAGGTAGGTGGTGTCTGTATTTATTGATTACTGTGAAGATTCTACGCTGAATATATTTTGTGGGTCCAGGAAATAATTTATTTTAGAAGTTTTTCATTAGTTACTAGAGAAGGAATTAATATA
Source organism: Sympetrum striolatum (assembly GCA_947579665.1). Taxonomy (NCBI): domain Eukaryota; kingdom Metazoa; phylum Arthropoda; class Insecta; order Odonata; family Libellulidae; genus Sympetrum; species Sympetrum striolatum. Next base: position 37,826,123 of record OX388350.1, on the reverse strand, counting down.
TCAGATCATTTACACTGCTAATATTTTCCCCAGCCATACGTCACTCGCAGAGTACATAAATCTAAAAATCTTAACCAAGTCCCGTACACAGACATATCGGCAAAGTGTTTACCGAGATCAAACTAGCATTTTTCGAAGCCTTATCACTTGGATCCAAAAGGAACTTTCCTGACATATTTCTGAGTGAGACTGCCAATGTTATTATTCGATCGAAAATATTTTCAGCAATAAAATATTTGCAAATATTTATTAGGTTTTTAATCAAATACTTTTCTGCTCACTTAACCCAATGCACTTATCATATAATGAATTTCGACTTACGAGCATAGCTCCACAGACTGATTTCGATAAAGTTGTCCCTCTATTGTCATGGCTTTTATCGTTTCATCCTAAAATGGCGCTGTGTCTTGCACTTAATCATTCCCAAGATCTACGACTACGTTTTTGGGCATTAATTAACATACCACTACATTTTATACGAGTCACGAATTCTCACTAACAACCTCATGTTATAAATATAGCCAAGATAAAACAATGAAACATACCTTCTGGTTCCATGATGCACCATTTCTTATTTAATGTCTATAGTTTTTTCTTCACGTAAGAAATACAACAATGACGTATTTGTCCATTCTCGGAATTACACTTATTCAGTTCTCAATGATGACCAGTCGAAAGTTTGCGGCTTCAGTCGGCGTAGAAAGAAGAAAATTGCTCCTTTAGGAGATAAAAGTCAGAGGGGAAGAAGCTATTATGTATGCCTCTTTTCATACGTAGATACATTTTCATACATTGTTACCGAAAAGCTCATTCAGATACTACAACCTGCCTTTAGATATAAAGAAGATGTAAGCCAAGGGAGAAGAAGCTAAAGTAAGCCTCACTTTCATATGTAGATACATTTTGACACATTGTCACGGAAAAGATCATCAACCTGCGTAAAATTGAATATTGAGTTAGAGTGGATTTGTAGACTTAATTGTGACTTACATTTCTTGGTATATTGGTTTCGAAAGTCTGGTATTCGCTATTTTACAACAATTATGAAGAATTTGTTACGATCAAGGTTATTAAACTGATATTCATGAAATTAAAAATCCCCGTTGAGAATCAACGGGTACTTCTGCTAGTAAATAGCTAAAAATACGAGAGGAGTAACTTTTGAGAAATAAAATTTCGAGAATTTTACCAAAAGGACGTCTACCGCTGGCCATTTACTACAGTATTTACTGGAAGCCATTACTTTGAAACGATAAGGAATCCATGGATCCAATTTTTAGGACAGTGGTTTCATCAAGCTATTTATTATTATTTTCATTTAATCCACATCAGATAAACAGTGAGATCTCGTAAGTTTTAGGCCGAAGAACATACAATATTTCTAATCTGTTGCTCTGCAGTCCCACTTTATGAGAGATTTATTTCTTCGAGTCATTCTTCTAATTGCGAGCTAAAAATTAAACATATATCAGAGAAGGCTAGCGAACACATTATTTTAGATAACATCAAAATGAATCAAGCAAATTGCAACCCAAATACTCTCTCCGAGAAAACGAGAAAGTTTTTCCTTTCCATTCCCGTTTGGTAACAAAAGGATTATCTTGCCCTTCTCCCCCACCTATTTCGTTTTGTCCTGTTTAACAGTTTTCCCGGTATTCTACCCTTTCAAGGGCAGGTAACATTTTTGTTCCCTTCTTTTCTCCAGGCACATGCCATATGGAGGATCGCGTATTTATGTAAATATTGAAGATAGTGATAGTAAGCGTCGAAGCTAATTGTGTGAATTTTTCTACAGTGTTGTTATCAGGATAATTTAATTTTACAAATCAATGGATTATACAATCTATAGTAGTCACGAGAGTAAGGGGAAATGGTAATCTAGAAAAGAATATTCGTTATTTAAATCAATCGAATGAGCTTTAACTTTGAGGAACTCCATAGGTAACTAAACACAAAGAAATAAATAATTTTGTCAAAGTTATACGACTTTCTGTGTGGAAGTTTTGGCACTTTTATTTCCTTGTGTTTATTCCTTACTTATTTCTCTTGATAATAGAAAGATTTTCAATAGGGAAAGTTAAACGAAAGGTGTCTAAAAGCAATCAAATTACAGTGATCTACCGAATCATGCACATATCTTATATATTAAAATTCAGCCTGCGTATGTTTGTGCCCGCAAAACTCGAAAACCACTCGGTCGATTGACTTGAATTTTTTACAGAACATTGCATTCAAATATATATATATACGAAAGTGTTTATATTGTAAAAAATGGTGACACTTCGTCCTTGCTTCGATCCCAGACGAGTCAAAGCATTTCCGTGAGAAATGCACGTAAAGTTCATTTTTGTCTCTGCATGCTTCATTTCTTTTGCAAAATTAAATTAAAAATAATAGTCATTCGAGATTGAGACAAGAACCAATAGCAGAGTAAATGAATAGAAAACCTTATTTTGGTCGTTTATTGTTGTTTCCGAATTGAATTTTTGAGATATTTTACGGAATACACGAAAAGTTTTGTGAGTATAAACAGCCGGTCCCCCTGACGACAAATGCCATTTTTGAATCCGAGATCCTGCTTTTTGGCCTATTTGAAATTAGGAAGAAGAGAAAAGTTGCTGGTTTCGTTCACATTGATGAGCATAATCAATCGTTGGAAGTGATTTATACGATCGATTTTCGAAAAACGAAATGTGAGTTAATTTGATACCGAATGTTGTATTCAGTTAAATTCATTTGTATTGTTTTGGAAATTATTTAATAATCTGTTATCGAAAATTAAAGTGAGAGTGACTTTGAATGCTGCATTCAATTCGATTCATTTCTTTAGTTATCTTCCAGTTGATCGTCGTCAAATTAGATAGTACGCGTTAACACATCAAATGTTGCGGCAGATAATGGATAGTAGTAAATGATCATTATATAAATAACGAAAATTCTCCATCCAAACGCGAGAGCCGAGCTAGCGTAACGTACCATGTTCTCCATCTTTCTTTTCTCTCCCTCCCTTTTCGAGAGAAAGGCTCGCCGGCCCGAATTTTGGACTTAGAATTTCTTGGTGGGTCAGGGGTGGTAACTTTTTTTTGCTGTTAGCTGTACATTAAGCAAAATAGTGGCTAATTGTTAAATTATGTCCTTGACAATTCAACATTGAGTATCTTTTTTAAATTTATTTTACTGTTATGATATTACTCTTTTTTTAATTTTAAATTAGCAAGAGTGCAATCTGGTAAGGAAAAATCTTTTGCAATATTCATTTTATGTATATTTTATGTTCAATATTAGTCAATAAGTCCAACTTTAAAGCACCTTCTGACGAACTATTTGGCTCTGAGGAACCTAACTGTTACATTTTATTTATTCTTTCCAGTAAAAAAGTATGTTTTTCTCAAATGTAATAATCACTAAAAAAATATTTTTTAATTGCTACATTCAGTAACTGGGAAGAAGATCTTCGTACAAAGCATAAAGACTTTACGAAATATGGAAGTAAAACTTAGCGAAACACTGTCTTAGAAATAGCTCAGAAAATACTAAAGTAATGTAACCACAAAATTACAACGAATTTTAGTACCGTTAAGAATTAGTTTGAAAATTATTGTCCAACTGTGATTCTTCAACCTAGTAAATTACGATTACGTATATATGTATAGATTTACCCAATATCCGAAGATATTGGGTAAATGTATGGGTATGCAGATTGACAACTGCCGAAACGAGAGACATTACTTATACTGAAAATGGACATTGCCAAATAAATGAGACAGAAATAGGTAGGATGACCAAAGAAGATGATAACATATATATCAAGGTAGTTGGAAAAATCATGATACAAAGATTAAGAACGGTTTCTAAACGATATTGATCGAAGATTTAATTGAATATTCGTCTTCTTTAAGCCTAATCTCGTTCCGCCTTCAATTTTTTTCTTTTCGATCAAAATCAATAAAATCAAATAACTATCCCTTTGTTTGTCGACTGCTTCGATTTTTGAAAATTCTTTTTTCTTTTTTATTTTGATGTAAGCCTTAAAGTTTAATTATTTTATAAAATTCTTATGCATGAAAAATATGCAAAAATTGCGTACATCACTATCCATTCTACTTGTAAGATATTCTCTTGCCCCATCCGTGATTAACTTCAACATAGATGAAATTCACTGAGTCAGGCGAAATCGCACGGAAATCCGTAGACACGCAAACCTCTGTTTCCTTCATTTTCGGCGTAGATTTTTAGAATTTTCCAACCGTTATCAGCCGGACCCTAATTTCGAACGAAGTTTCAAAAAAGATAAAATGCATGAGATAAATCCACACGTGTACGAACTGCGGCCATGGCAATGGACTATTTAAAACACGGATAATTCCAATTCAAACCTCGGCGGAATGGTAGCAATCGCACGTACCTGGAGGCGCGTGTGGTCAGTGGATGATCAGATGGTCCGAAGAGGGCAGTGCGATCAATAACGCATTCCGATGAATATTTCAAACCTTTGGCGATATTAATAGTGCATGAGAATCCGTGGGGCAGGTGGCAGTGGTGTGGAAATTCGGAAAGAAAATCGGGAGCGAAAAACATTGACGGACGCCTTCGGACGCGAGTTGGCAGTTGGCCGAGGAGAGAGAACGAATGAATATCGCATGAAAAAGTTGGAAACCGGTCGATAATGTGAAGAGATTTATCGCCAAATAAAATCAAAAACTTTCTGAAATAAATGTAACCTTTTCCCTCGAATACAGAACCAAGAATCGGCAAGGAAGCAAACATTGTGACAAACCAACATTTTGTTCATACGTAAATTTTCTGATTTATCAATGTTTATTTTATTTTTTTTGATAGGTTCATGTTCCTCAATAATCTCTTTTCAATGTCATTTGTTTCGTTTTTTAATAACTTATCCCTCCTTAGTGGTCATCTAACTACTTTTGCTTTTGTCACCCCCTCGGTATTTTTTCATTGTTTTCTACCCTCAATACACCAATATTTGTCCCAGCCGTTGCCTCCGTCGATTCTTGATTACTTCCAAAATATTCCTCTCCTACCCAACTATGTCCGAGTTTGTTTTCTTTTCAAGCAAACATACTTTTTTCCTTCTACTCCAAATCCACAACTCCAAGTCCTCCAAATGTTTGACCTTCTCTTTTTTAGTGTCCACGTTTCACACCCATGCACCAAAACACTCCGCACCAAGGACTTCACCAATATTTTCCTGATTCCTTTATCAAGATCTTAAATTATCGGTCTCCTTCGCTTCAGGAAGGCTACTTTTGACGAACCTATAATTCTTCCCATCCCATTTGTGAATATCTCATTCCGAGAAAGATAACCACACAAGTAAGAGAATTTATCCCCCTGTTCTAGATTTGACCATCCATCCTGACCGTTAACTTAACATTCTTGTTTTTAGTATACTTCATTACTTAATATGCGATAATTTATTGATAAAAACTTTCTCTAAAATAGACTGGGATTTGTACAAGTTCTTTTATTTTATTTGATTTTTATCAATAAATTATCGTTCATCATAAAGCTCCACCAAATGTGATTTACTCACTTTGATTTTTCTCATTACTTTAATTTAACTTAAGTTTATTACAATCTCAAGCTCCATTGCCTTGTCATTTAGTATATTCACCAGAATCCATAAACCCCTTTCATAATCGCTCACAATTAACTTGCCGTTTGCATATCATACTGAATTAAATTCGTAGAAGACCAAGAATTAGGAAGGTGAGTAAATGAATAACTAGATTCTTACGAAATCCACGATTCTTTGACAGCTTGATAAACGACTCCCTCTAATATTCAGGGCGCGCAAAGATGATTAACATTTCAGGAGGAAATACGGAAATACTGCTGCGCAATGCATTTCGCCGGAAAACTTCATTAACAGGGGCGCTTTTTGCTACTTTGTTGCAGGTGTATGCCCCCGAGGATGCCGTTCAAGTTACCTCACGCGACACTCCCAATCTAGTGCACTTCTTTTTCGCTCCGCGGTATCCGAGTAATTAAAATTCGAAATTAGGCGAACGGAAGCCTGAGAAAGGAAACTTTAATTACGGGCGGACGTGGGTGGACAAGGAAAACGTTTTCGGGGCCAATGTTTACGTGGGCCAGCGGGGCGAAAATAGGAAAAAGTTAGGGGAAAAGTTGGGGATATTAAAATTTCTTCGGGACTGTGCTGAAATTCTAAATCAAGCATCAAGTGCATCGTGCCAACTGCGAGGGGAGACAAATTATGATTTTTAAGACCTTTTGACAGCACATTTAACTTGCAGATTTTCAGTAGTGCTGAAAGAATAAAGGAAGTTTCATTATTTGCGTAAGGCTACAAAAAATTAAAACATTCAAACAGGTTTTCATATGCAATTGATAAAACTCTTTTTCATTTTTGTGCCAATAATACTCGTTCGTGAGAAAATAAAATAAACAATACTTTCATCTTTAACTAAGAAAAGATAATTAAACGAACCGATAAAATTAAAGTAAAATGACCCAAAAATTAAAGCTTTCAAAGGGTTTGTACATAAACTTTTTTTTCCTTCCTTATATCAACAATTATCCTTCGTGAAAAAATAAAACAAAATTATAGGTTAATAGTTAATCGAGAGTAGAGAATCGAAACGACCGAATAAATTAAATCATTATAAAAGAGATTCCTATATTGTTAAACTGATTTCTAGAATAAATAATAAAATTATCACGTAAAATACTTTAAGTATGACCTATTGGATGTAAGTGACATTACATGCTTTGTTTAAAAATAAATTATCTACAATATAATTAACATTTACAGTGAACATATCACCTAAAAAGTAGCTGTTGAAGAAAAGTTGATGAAACATTGTTTTTATTTGAAATCATAAATACATTGATCTTCTCTCCTTAAAGAACTGCTTAAATGTAATTTTTAACATTAATATAATTTATAGTTCGAATAACTGCACTTTATTCCAGGTTTTCTAAAGAATTTTAATACATAAACTTAGTTTAAAAACAAAATCAAAAGCCTTCCATAACTGCCTTCACGTTTTAAATGAACGGCCGGTTTTGACAGAGAACGGCGATTGTCAGATATAATAGAACCTTAATAAATACTATAAAACCTATGATCACAAAACTGTAGTTCATTAAAACCCTGGTGGAAGTTAATCTCCTCAGAACGACTGATTTGCCAGATAAAGAGTTTCTTCTATGTCCTCAGAACTTGTCACTGGGTTGGCTTTATCCGTCTAACCTCTGAAGGAGTATATTATATGTAAATCATGAGTAAATATTATTATAACCTGGCGAATTTGACATTAAATCTTGTGGTGGTTATGAATAATATTAACGTAGCTTATTCTTGAAATAATTTAGGCTCTCTTTTCCTCACAGCTGAATTTAATTTATTCTATAAATTAACCAACCAACCAACGAAAAATACGTAAAGAAACAAAAATTCGCCATATTAGACACTTCAACGTTATTCATTAACAAAGGGAAATTGATGCTAAAGCTATCCGCGAAAATACGTAACTCCCACAAGTTACTTCATGGAATCTATAGTATGTACTATCGGTGTTCCTTCACTGAAACATCCTAGTTCTTAATTAGCGCGCAACAAATACGCCTCAATTTTTAAACTCGAGAGTAACGACTCTACAAGAAGCTAAATAAAGCGCGCTCCAGAGCATTCATTGTCATTTGACAAACGAAAAAATTATGATATTCGCGAGAAAAAAATGTGAGTAAGCAAAACGAAAGCAGCTCTTGAATTTAAGAGAAGGGCACAAACAAAACGTGCGAATCTCCTACTTGAGAAGAAGGAAACGCTTGAACAAAAGAAATTCAAAATCTTGAGAAAGATTTAGGACGCGTATGAATCGCGTAGTTACGTGAAGAGGAAGGGAAAAGTGAAGAGAAAGGAAAACGTCTTCAGAGAACGAAAACACAGTGAAAGGAGGTTGAAAATGTAAAAAATAAACTGCGAAAAACAGAAATTCATTTTCGCTGAAAAGCGGAGGAAAGCAAGTCCGCGAGTGTACAAGAAGCATGCTTAAGGTGGAGAACAGCATGATATAGATTAAGCAATGCAAACTTGTTTTACCAAGGTATTAAGAGAACTTTGATTCATGTGATGCGGGTATGCACCCGATATTGCATTTCAAGAATGAGCGTGGTATGAAGTAAAATAAATGTGCAACGACTGATTTTCGTAGAATCCCATACCAGATATAACAGAGAAAAACTTAGTAAGATGATGGCCGAAAGTGTTAGATGAGAAAAATTCTTGCGTGGAACTAATTAACCCTGAATATACCTGAATTTTTTCTATGAAGAAAAAAACATTTTTGAATTTATTTGATATTTCCGTAATTCAATAAGTAATACAATATAATCAATGGTACAAGCCGTGACTTGGTGGAATTCCATATCAATGGAAAAATTAAAAACTCACTTAGTAAAAATTCCACAAAATATGTTTCTTCCTCTACTGCGACATGTTTCAACTCACAGAGTTATCATCAGGCAAACATCACAAAGCATAACAAGAATATATACCAGAGAGCATGGTTGTATTGGTCATGCTCTCTGGCATATATTCTTGTTATGCTTTGTGATGTTTGCCTGATGATAACTCTGTGAGTTGAAAAATGTCGCAGTAGAGGAAGAAACATTTTTTGTGGAATTTTTACTTAGTGAGTTTTTCATTTTTCCAAGTAATACAATATTATTATAAATCTCCTTCGATACAGGATTGACATAAAATTGAAATAAATGAAGCAAAACCATAAAAATAAATATTAAACTAAATGAATAATATTTAATAAGTAGGGGAGAACCGGGTAAAGGCGAACAGAGGGTAATGCCGAACACATCTCCATAATCGGCCAATAACGTATTTTCTTAGCTCCGTGAGGCGAAGTACTCTAGGGGCTCCAATACGAAGAAGCAAAAACAGCACCTCCATCTTATCAGTTCATTTGAGGGAATAGATGAGACGTGTGTTTTTGAAGTTTGTGATCTAAGAAAGTTACCTGAGTTTTTAAGGTCTACATGCGTTATTATTTGTCGTAGATACATAATAGTGTGCCCATAGATTATTAATAACATTTAAAATAACAATATACTTCCGATTTAGGCATATAAGCAACCGTGTTTCAACCAGGTATTTTCAAACCCACTAGTATAGTTTCTGTAGGGTAATGGCGGACACAGTTCGGTATTCCCCGCCATATGCTCGGTATTCCCCGCTGCTTACTTGTGGACTTTTCCTACAGAAACTATTACGGATTTCATTGTTTCAGATGCCAAGCAACTGCATGTGGAATTTGGGCACATGTTGAGAGCTCTGGTTGGGACTCCCCAGAAGGGTACAAGTGTGACATTTGTGTGAAAAAATAATCGGCCTGTCCTTCTTACAAATAACAATTGTGACTTCCGAAAGTGGGATACCTTGCCTTGAACTAATTTCAAATATTAGCCAAATACTAATGCATCTAAAGCTTTTTAGTCTAATACAAAGAAATTTCTGCCGGTTTGATGTTTAATTTTAAGCCTTGTTACTACTGTATTCCATTGCAAACTTAAAAAAATGTCCTTTCAAGAAGCAAGTTAAGCTTCATAACTGTTTAACGTTATGTATGAACACTATCTTTCTTCTGTCTAAATCTGTTTTTTAGTTTAGTTACTTTTTCGGTCGTAAATCATGTTATTCCAGTTACAATAACCTCATTTAACATCCATTTGGTTACAGAAATACGCAATGCACTGTTTAAATGATTTGATTTTATGTGAATTTTTAAATTCCTATGTTATTTATATGGGGAATAAAGTGTTCCTCATTACCCGACAGGTAGGGCAATACCGAACAGTATAAAGGTTTAGTAAATAGTTTTTTATAAGTGTATGTAACGTGCTGAACTTAAAACAAATTGTATGATTTGAAGTACTAAGAACACACTTGGGATTTGTTTGAAATGAATTTGGGTGAGCCAGTTAGATGTGACCAAAAAAAACCGTAAGCGTTCGCCATTCCCCGACCTTCCCCTACTGAAAATGAAGTCCATAATATTGCACCCAGGGTCTAGAAGGATTAAGTCTTTGTTTGATTACCATCCCTAAGTACAGTCAAGTACAAGAAAAAATATTGTTTTCGGGATGACTGCCAAATCACAAGGATACTTGTTTCAAGGGTCCGCAACCAATGTGGCAACCCTGTAAAAAGTCCGTCCCTGGCCCACACCTTCTTTTCTCCTCCCAGCCGTTATGTGTCTCCGCGGAGTTAGGTAATGTTGCAAATACGAATAAATATCTTCGATTTTGAATGTGCAACTACTTTCACATAGCACAAGAAAGCTCCTAACTTCTACTTAATTCTATCTTGAAGATAAGGTCAAAACGAAATATTTCTGTTAGCATTGAGCGTTATACATGGAGGTTACTCGGAAAGAACTAAGGAAGAGCGTTTTTTGGCGAAGATACATTAAAGTATTACAGTCTAACTTATGAAAGGGCCTTCTTAACACCCGTATTTCCCCTCTCAGACTTTCATATTTGCTGATGTACCTAGACAATTAGACTGCAAGTTCTTTCTTATGAGATTTATCTTAACGTAGCCCCGGCGTAGTGGACCGAATAACGTGTTCCCCTTTCTGAGAGTAGTCCTGGCTTCGCTCTCCGGCTTTGGGCACGTATACTCTCTAGGAGCCTCCTGAATTACTTGGTAGCGGTTCAAATGCAGTCAAGTGAACGAAGTGGCGTAGGGCCGTGTGCCAACCTGTAGTCATCCACTGTAAATACCCTGTAGGGTATCCCATAGGATACAGGGTTACAGATTTAATGTTTTAGCTCACTTTATTCACCTCAGCATATAGCTACATAGAAACCGAAGAAATTTAGTTCTTTTAAAGCTTATGAATTGAACAAATATTTATTAATAAAGGGATGTGTCTCATACTTGTATAAATGTATCTGAAACAGACTTCGGCTGTATAATTATACATGCGATCGCCAAAAATACAATACAAATGTACTCAAGAAGTAACTTATGGGAAGCTAAATGCATATATACACCTAAAATGCTGCTATCCTAAGTTGTGATCTATATATCCTTTTGGCATTCTTTCCTAGACCTTTCGCATGGTTTTCACATTCTCTCTTCTCTTTGTGACAGTTTTCCTATAGTGGAATTATTTTTTCATCCAAATTGACAGTTTTTTTTATGCTACAAAAAATCATTAGAGCTTTACCATCTCCAATAGCCGCTTTTTTCGGCCTTTCTCTTCTCATTCCCTGGTATTCCGAGAAAATAAGACAGGACACCACAAGTGCACACAAAAAAAGTGCAGTGTTGTGTCTTTTTTCTCGAAATACCGAGGAATGAGCAGAGGAACGCCGACAAAAAAGGCTATTGGAGATTTTAAACCTATAATTTCTTAACAGCCTTGTCCCAACTTTCTTATCTTAACAGAATCACTGTTTCTTTTCAAACGTCCATATTTCCACATTTTTCACACATAACCGTATTAATATATTATTCTTTGCGCTTACACTATTGCAGAATTTATTGTTTTTATGTGTTTGTATTAGACAAGGATTTAAAAGAAGTTGGGATTTCTTAGTCCCTATTTTGCTTGATAAAGAGGTGTGCATGCATGTAAAACAGAATCAACTAGCGTCATTCTTTCTGCGATCGCAAGATATTTCTTCAAATATTGTTGAGTACGTAAAAATATGGGTGATTATGTAATGAATTTGGTCATTACGATAAGTAAACGTTAAGTTAGGGGTCACCTTAATTGATTCAAGAACGCCATTAAAAGTCTGCCATTCGCAAATCGCGACCGACCTGAAAAACCGCCGATCCATTATTTTTAGCAAATACCTTTCAGGAAGGTTTCCGCCTCCGCGAATTTCTTCGACGTTTGCTTCATTTCCTTCGAACGGAGGAAATAATCTTAGATGATCTACGTCCATTAAAAATAAAAATCGAGCGGGAAAAATCTCGAACCTCCCATTTTTCGCGTCGACCCCCTTCCTTAATAGAGGCGCTGCTTGGGATAAAATCGTCTTATATAATGAAGGAAGACGGTCGCTCCTACAGCGAGAGAAAAATCTTTACGACGCCACTTCCTCTTTAAAGGACCTCCTCGACTTAATTCCCAACATAATGGTTAGAAATGTCCTGGACGAAATAGGTGTAATGAGCATGTATTCCAGAGCGTGAGAGCGAGTGCCATGATTAGCATTTTGAACGACTGGTAGCGTTGGCAGCCTACTTCATTTGCATTCATTACTCTCGCTGCCGTACTATAAATGCGCGAATGAGTACTTGCGAAGTATTATCCCCCCGCAGTGAGAAATGTATTGCGATTGAACTTCTACTGAGACCTCTATGGAAGTGTCATCAATGAGTGTTTCTCAGATGATGCAGGTCGCGGAATTGGTATCTTTATAAGTTAGAAGATTAATTCGAAGGATATATTTACTAAATAAATGCAGATCAAGTGCATTCTCAGGGGCAACATTAATATAATGCGACCTACTTCTTATATAGGCTGTTCTCATACTGCGATAAAGATCAAGGAAATTGATGCTATAATTATATAACGAATCAATTCAAGAATTCATTTTTTTCCACGAACGATACAAGAAAGAAATCGCTTAAAGAAGTAGAATCTTGGTGCATGTACCCCCTACCACGCGCTAATAGCCGAAATGTAGGATCCATGTGTGTATAAATGTGTCTGACTAACCCTGATACCCACCACAGGCTGTGAAAGGATATAATTAAAACTGTTAGATAGATATAATTTCAACTGTTAACTTTTTCCTGATGAGTTAAATTCATTTCTGGAAGAAAAGGTGGCATACAAATGCATAATTCGTAAAAAATATTTAAAAAGTCCACGATAATAGTAATTATATCTTTGATATATTATTAGGTACGAATCATTTTAGAGATGGGAATCATCTGGGATTGCCTCATTATTATGAGCAGAGGATCGCCTAGTAGGGTAATGCATGGTGGATTTTGTAGGCCCCTTGGCAGCTATGTTACCATTGAAGGCCTATTAAAAATCCTGAAAAATCGTACGCGATAAGCAATATTGAAAACTGCCGTTGATGCTATTTAAAGTACATTTAACGTTGATGTATTTAATGTGTTTGTTATATATAACACGCAATTTTTACGTTATTGTAGTTCGTAGATATTGTTTTTATGACAAGCACTAATATTCTGGGTTTGTACATTGAAAGTATTTGGGAAATTTAACGAATTAATTTCTCTTAAACTCGATATTTTACGTAGATTTTGGATATTTAAACTGTAAATTATCGTAGTTTGTTAACTTTTGAAGTTATTGAATGGCGTTGTTTAATTATGTTCTACAGTTGTATGCATTAAAATTTGAATTATTATCATTTAGTTATTGTCACCCCTAGTCTTTTAGACTAATTGCGGTGGTATAACATAATAAATAAATAATATATTTGACCTTAAAATCAGTTTATCCTTAATTTATATCCACGGCATTTTAAGGGTACTTCTAGTAATAACGAGTCTTTCCGCGTCTCTTTCATTTGTACCGTTCAATTTTGTAGGAGGAACCATTAAAAAGGGAAATCAAATTTCGGCCCCGTGCCAATATGGAGCACGGCAGGTATCACGTTCATTAATCAACATCCGGTTTCGTCATGAATATGTCCCGAACTGTTTACAAATGAACGAAACACGTCGTTATGTTGTCACGGGTAGGAAATTCAACTTCCTCCATAATAAATAACAGAATCAGGACGATAACGCAGTCAAAACATACGGGTGTTCGTTGAAGTTGGACCGTTTTTCCCCATTAAATTGAATCGGAATGTGACTCCTGCATCCGCAATGGCCTGAAAAACATCCGCGCTGCCTAAACAGCTGCTGACCCTTGCGGGAGAGTTGGAGGGATGTAAATGGACTGAGAATCGCTGAACGGAAATCTGCGCGTATTATATGGACATAAAAACTTTCCCTACACGATGATGTTCATGGGATCGTGTAATAATACGGAAATTTCACTGTTGGAAATACTACAGAGTTGAAGAGAGAGACTCGATGCATGACCCAATTAATGCCGATGATTTAAGTACAGATATAACGTTAGTATTTTTGCTCTGTATCCCTATTTTATTCTACATAATAACACATTTAAATACGTACGTATAATTTGTTCCATTACCCCTAATATTTGTTCTCTTTTCTAAGAATAGAATGGAATATTTATTGGTAAATACACTTGTTTTTCTGTTGTCATTTTGTCTAAACGATGACAGAATAACAATTACATTGCAACATTTAGATAAAAATAATTTCATTAGAACAATTAAATGAAAGCTTTCAAGTTAAATATTTTTTCATTCATTCTTTCGAATTTCAAAGAGTAAATTTGCATTATATAATTTACAAAATTAGAACAATAATGGTATTCTTAAGAGTACTTCGAAAACTTGGGTCATTTCATACATGGGTTCCCACCGGTAATCGAACACGGGACCTCTCTAGTCAAAGCCGAACGCGCAGCCCATATGGCTATCCGGGAGCCCTAGAACCTTTATTAATTCCTCCTATTGCTATCAGGTTTTTAGGTAAGCAATAAAATAATTTAATACAATAAACCGTACAATTAATGGAATATTTTTTACCACCTGAGATGTTATTCTAAAACGGCTATTGGTCATGGTATGAGATACATTCAACAGTCTTTCTCATTTTACATACATAATTTTGCGGCACTATAACCTCCACAAATAATTGTGTATACTAAAGTACTGTAAAGAGTACGGCTACAATAAATAATTAATCCATACATTTTAATTTTAAGAAAAAATATTCATAACAATGTATGGATACATCAAAAAAGGAAATCATTCTCTGCGAAGAATTTGGGAAAATTCAACCGCAGCGGAAGCTTACCCTCCTTCCCTATTTTGGAGAAAGGGAAAAAAATATTAGCGCAAGAGAAAGTCCCTCCAAGATTATTTATCAATAGTTTCCTCCATTTTTAATATCTATAACCAAAACTTACTTAATCTACCAACTCTCAGAAGTTAAATTAAAAATGGATGAAACCCTTCATGGAGGAATAAGATATTTTAGTAATCCAATACGATCCATTATTTAAGACGGTCTATTCTGCGAAACTCGTACATAATCCTTAATTGTAAGGACGCCTGTCCGTGGCTTTCGTGGCTTCAAAAGAGCATAATTAATGTGCAATTACGTGCTGGTGAACACATTGCCGCATTGGTTGCGGGCCCTTGAAAAATGTATCCTAAATGGTTCGGCAGCCACCGCAAACATGGTCATTTTTTTAACCGACTGTCCGTTGGCTGGGAAATACCTTATGATATGCCGTAATGATTCTTTCATACAATCCATAAGGACATTACGAAGAAATAGAAGAAATGGCATTCTTATATCTGCTGTTCATCTAAAAAGGCAACGTCAACTCCTCACTATATAATCCTACTTGGATATAATTTGTGTTAGAAAAACTCGTTGAACCTAATTTCCTTAGACGGTACATAAATTTGGTCAATTTAAAGCCGAACAAATGATAGAAGTTGAAAATCCCCTCGCTGTCATCTCAAGCAAATTCTGCAAAAGGGAATTTAAGCTATGCTAAGGGGGATCTAATTAAAAAAATGACGTAACTCCTTTAAATTATATTATTTTTTCCTTTTTATTCGAAGACTCTCCTTATTCAGGAGAAGTGGACAGGAAAATTTTCTTGGACTGTTGTAACAATTAGACTTAGCAGAAGACCCTGAAACGCCAAGAAGAGCTGGTTAAAAAGTTTTCGCACTTGAAAAGAAAGCGGTCAAATACTTTTAAGTATTTAGTTGGAAGAAGGCCCTGCCGTAAGAAAAGCTTTTCAGTGTAATTAATTAAGAGAAGTTCATCATCTTAACCTGATATTTTCTTTCCTTTTTGCGACGCAGAAAGGTTTCGTACTTCCAAAATACCCTCCTCTTTTTATAGGATAATGACAAGCAATGCGGAAAATATTTAAAATTCTATCGAGAGGAGAGGGAACTTAAGCTCTTCAGTATTTGCTCGGGAAAAGATCGCATAAAATATATCTTTACGTCTATCCATTAAAAGATCAAGTGTCTCCGTCGGATTTCGAATGTTTTAAGGAAAAACTGCTCAGCCTAGATGGAGTTTCGGATCGATCGAGAGTCACTTTAATGAATTGACGAACAAGCTACATTGCTTTCATACACTTCCTCGAAAATGTATACTCTTAAAATGCCGTCAATTATCAATACTTCTCTATTTTTTCTTAGAGTAAGGGCTGTTAGAAGATGACTGCACAAAGTAGAACTCCGAGAATTAAAATTAGTAGAATAAAACGCTGTATTATATAAGTTAACTTCAGCGAAGGAAATATTTTATCACATCTTATGAAATCATTCAGCGTTTAGATTCATATTTGGCATTATTCTTCAAGGAAAATTTTGTTGCATAATTATTTATCCAGAGATATCAGTTAGATATAATTGGTGATTTTCAGCAATAGCAAAAAGAAAAAAAAACTTCGGAATACTCATTTCTATAGTATTTATCTTGAAACATTAGAATGAGAGACCGAAGGGACATTTTTGATCAGTAAATAGCTTCTGATATAGGGCGAATTAAATATTAATCAATCGGCCAAGGATTACGATAAATTATCTACCTCAATAAACCATATAAAATAAAGCTCACCTTTATAGTAATTGATGGCAAAAAATCTCAATTTTACTTAGGTTTATACCTCGAAAAGGATAAACTTTAAAACAAGTTCCGATTCAATCACCACAGATTTTTTTACTAGCTGTAGATGTTCTACATAGTTAAAATCCTTTGATATCTAATTCGGATTATAAAAATCCTAGAGTACTCAAACTACTTGAGTACTAGTTTTGAAATTATTCCTTTCGTATTTAACTACATTAGAAATCAACACAATCCCTTCCAAGGAGAAAATAAATAAGAATTCATTTTAAGTTACCTAAGGCTTAGATTGATGCGTTCAATCTATATTACGTTACTATTATAAAGAAATGGATATGAACAGCTTAAAGATCTTTTGATTTATTGACTGTCTTCATTGAATAATTCTATATTGAATTTATTAAATTATTTTAATTTTTGAATTTATTTTGGTATGCAAATATAATAATTTTGTTATGTGATATTTATTGTTTTTTCGAAATGAATGATCGAGAAGTTTCAGAAAATGAAGACTTGGGCCTCTGAATATAAATTTAAAGAATGAAATCCTATGGATTAAAGCTGAACCCCAGAAAAGTACTATGTAATTCTCATTTTGGCGGTCATTTCTACTGTAAAATAATATTCTACAGAGCAGTGAAAGCACTGAGTAATTTAAAGTGATTAAAATATTCTGAACTTAAAACTGAGAATGAGGGAAAGTGATTTAAAAATGAAAATTATTCGGAAACTGTTCTCATGGGACACGATAAATATGTCACGACCAAATATCATAAAACTGATTCATTTCTCGAAAGCGAAATGAGAGAAATAAAATTTTACCAACATGGTATCATCATATATTTGTAGCTGGATCTACGAGGCTTTGATATTGTAATAAAGCAGAGAACATAACTTCATATTCTCCAGATATTTTTTTATTTTAGCAGTCCACCGGTATTGACCTTGGCTGCATGGCCGAAACCAGATCATTATTAATATAACGATAGTCTGTAAAATACGAAGTTACGTTTCCTCATTTATGAAATGGAGTTATACTAAGTCCAGCCTACTTATATACTGAGTACTTCGATATTGTAGATGATTGGATTTGGTTAGCTGCACGAGTTTTTCGGAAGATGGTAAATTTTCCACGCATTACTGTCCTCAATATATTTCCTGTAATCCACAGCTTACGTTCATAAAAACGTGGATGAGCTCGCAGGGGATTCTCACGGATTTACGAGGACAGCCCCTCCTTTGTTTCAACTCCATTCCTCCGGCATTGATATTCCACAATATTTCCCCGTTTCCCCTTCTTTTGTCTCCCATTCAGCCCTTTTCGACCCTTTTCACTTGACCCACGATCGGGGCCGAAATAACAATTGAAAAACGCCGGAAGTTCGGGAGGGCATGTTGGATTCCAATAGGGTTCTTCGGGGAGATTAAGGTTTTCCCGCAGGGCTGCATGGATCCTCTTTATTTACGTGGGGATGGACGTAGAAAGCACTCGATGGGTGGCGCAGAATACGCGATAAGGGGGGACAAAGGGCTCTCTTTCTATTGTGAAATGAAAGTTGGAAAGAATGGGGGAGGAAGTTTAATGCTCGGCCGACAGAATGTACAATCAGCTTCCGAATTCATTTATTTCTTCTACATTTTCCTTTATGGGCATCTGCGACATAGTTCGTAACACTCAAATTTGCATAATGACCATGCAAGCCGCCAGTGGCATATATAAGGGGGTATAAAACTCCTAAATATTAACTCCAACTGCTAGTTACTTCTCTAATACTACTTTGCGGTAGGAAAAGCGAAGAGAATGCAAAGAGTAACTGGTTGAAAGTTGAGGGGGTGCTCATCGAGAGTCAAAGAAATTGGTTATTTTTCTCTTACTCGACCGAGTCTAGAATCTTGCTATGCGGTTTGGGATCCGCATAAAGTAGGTTTAGTCTCAGATTTAGAGATGTTCCAGCGTAGAGCAGCTCGATTCGTTAGCGGGGATTACTGGTTCGACAGCAGTTACGGCTATGATAGAGTCCCTCGGTTGGAATTCGCGCCAGGTGAGAAGAACTGATTACCAACGGAAACTAAAGAACTTATAAACGAAGTAAATGGAATATTAGTGCCGGTAAAGGACGAACGTGATCTCCGAGAGGCATCGAAAAAACGTTATAGGGAAGTGATCGCAAAAACAGAAAATTACTTTTGGTCGTTTTTACCCCATGCTATTAGAGAGGCTAATAGAGTGGATATTGCTGGTGTTATTACACCCCCTGCCAAACGTCTATGGCGGCTCGCGGGGTATATATCTAAATCTAAGGCTCAATAGGAAGAACGACTAAGAGGAACTATCCCTCCTCACTATAATTTCCTAAGAAAACTTCCTAGATTTATCTCTGATCTCGCGAATGCTGTTAACTAGAGTATGAATATCATCAATTTCGTCGACGAGATCTGTATTGATATATTTTTCGAATAGCTTCCTAGGATAATCAAATTAGTAAAAGAAAGACGGTTAATGGTAGATATCTGGGGGTTACACCGTTACTTTCATTCAGGTAGAAATTTGGAGGGTCACTGTCCTAATCCGGACCCTTAGCTCGCCTTCGCAGCTCAGGAGCGCCCGACCCTCCCATCATTGGGGACCATAAAGAAACTGACCGCGTGGATTACGATTTAAAAAGTTATATACGATTCAAATGAGCAACAATTTATTATCTTCGTCGTCTCACTCAGGGACAGGAGGTGTAATACACCACCATTATTCAATCCTCCCTATTAGCATCTCTAATAGCCAGGGGAAAAAACGACAAAAAGTAATTATCCGTCCTTGCGATTACTTCCCTATAACGCTTTGTCGTTGCCTCTCGGAGATCACGTTCACTCCTTACTGGCGCTACTGGTTTCTCAGTGGAACGCCGACGTTTCGGTTGCTGACACTGCAACATCCTCAGGTTGACTCAACACTGAGGATATCATATATCATTGTATTACAGAAGAGGCTTGGTAATTTTCCACGGCGTTTATTTTAAAGTGACCGGTTTTCCTTCAGCGAAAGCATTTTCAAGCGAATACAGCCCTTTATCAAATTATATATTTAAAGATATTCCAAATATGGCGATTGCAATAGTAAACTAGTATCTCAGCAAGTTTACCGACATTTTCCAGTGATGAAGCAAATATGAAATACGAACGTTTGGCATGCAAAATTTCCATTGTTGAAATACTTATAAATCTGTATCATCAACTCAGCATAAATCTTATCGTAACCTTCCAAAAGTTATTACTATTAAGTTCCATTTATAGCCCGTCTAGAGGCCCTCCGCATAAATTATATGAAACGTTTCATCTGAAATGAAGCATGACAAGGATGATAAGGGTCAGGTGGAAGTAGACATGCTGCGAAACGAAAGGAGAGAACAAAAGCAGTTGAGAATGAAAAGATTTGAATACTGTTTTTAGCTCATCGTTGAAATTTTTCATCTATTACCGAGTGTTGATAAATGGGAGCATTCATAGAAAAAAATTTTGAAATCGTCAGTACATTTTGCGTTTACCAGCATTTGATCTTTCTATTTCGAGTCGAATTTTAGAAACAGTAAATATATTCGTTTCTCAGTTAATTTTAAATTTCCTTTCAAATACCTGTTTTTCATGTATACGTATACTTAAGTTATATTTTTAAAAACCCTACAAAATATTTAACCCGTGAATTTCGCTTTGGCTTACAGTGTAAATTTACGTAAGTGGCAAATAGCTGTGAATGAGTTTCATATAGGTGCCTTTCTTCTCTTCGATCATTCCAAATCTATATGTTTCCAAGGATATTAAAGCACTGAGCAAATTACTATTAGTGCACTTTTAAGGTAGTTATAGATTTTGGTTCTTACATTAGATTAGACCAAACGGCCGTGGTAAATAAAATATTGAAAATTAATCTTGTCATTCGCAAAATTACCTTCGCAATTACTTCTTAAAAGTATTTCTCAATCTATAAAGTTACTAATGAGAGTTCGTTAGCCATTCCTACTATTACTCTGGAGTAATTCAAAAACTAAAATCTATAATAATATCCAAATATAAAGACCATTTTATTTTATTTGAGTACTTCTTTCTTTCGTAAAAGTACTTCAGGTCCACAGGTGAATTACAAAAAATTCCCTTCCAGAATTTCTAAAACGACTTAGGAGTCTAAAGAGCAGTTTGCCTTCAAATTAAATCCGAATAATATTTGCACGGAAGCAGATGAATTAAAAGGGGAAAATAAAAGTAGTTTCACCCCTCTTAACCCGCGACCTGGATTAATTCCATGCACAACTCCTGTTTGGATTGCAGGGAAACGAATTAAGTCGCGCTAATTCGCCGGTGGATTTTCCGTTTTCCCAAATGATTGAAAAGTGGGTCAAATAAACTTCCTTATTAGCCTCATCCGCATTGGAAGATCAAAATCGCTATCCGAAAGCCGAATTTCTCTGAGGTGAATTCGGAATCGGGTCAATGTCGTCCATCAATCGAGGAACTTCGACGTTTCGCAGAGCAAAGGGTAAATTGAAATTTTGAACTCGGTTATACGGGAAATCAAATCTATCTCCGCTGATTTCTTGGATGAGTAGATGTGGTAACTAAATTTCGTCTGAA
Organism: Sympetrum striolatum; assembly: GCA_947579665.1. Lineage (NCBI taxonomy): Eukaryota > Metazoa > Arthropoda > Insecta > Odonata > Libellulidae > Sympetrum > Sympetrum striolatum. The sequence continues at coordinate 37,804,756 of OX388350.1, read as the reverse complement.
TCCTCATTTACGACTTCTATGATTATGACGAAATCAAGACATTTATCAGGAGTGTGAAAATAAATGCAGCTGGAAATTATAATAATAATAAAAATAATAAAATGACTTTATTTAGGGCGAGATTGAAACTATAAAGCCTATTCCTACACCCAACCCTTCGTCATATAAATGTAAAAAAAGAGTTTGAAAAAAGTACAAAGAAGAAATTTACTTTGCGGTTTTAATAAAATCTAAGCTAAGAGCTTAGGAAAAAAATCCACTGCAGGAAAACACCCTCAAGAAGGGGGATGTGAAAAACCAGCGAAACCTACATATAGGAAAGAAGTCAGATTAAATGAAATTTAAAAGACAACAAGACATACCAATAGAAATAAAGAAGACAAGAAAACATACCATACCAATAGAATAAAAAAAGAACCACAGTTACACATTTACATGTAAGAAGGTGCCAAATTGACTGATAAATATAATAGTAAATTAACAGTTAATCAAAAACGGTCAAAACAATTTAAAAGACAAATGGAAGAAAATAATTAACAAAAAAATTATATTATCTATGGGGAAACCATAAGGAAATTATATTGAATCCCCTCTATAACGGTGATCGATGAGCAACTGCTTTACGGAATACTGCTGTAGAATCGATGGGTTTATTTTACCTCTGTTCAACGGAGGTTTCCTTTCAAATTTATTTATAAATTTTCGTCAAATATGCTAAAATCATGAGAATCCGTTTTTCTTAGGAAATCAGGAATCCAAAAAAAATCCTTGTAAAGGCTTGAGAAGTTCTTCTGCAAATCCTTTCTGCAAAAGGTAATATGTAATAATCATTTATTTTTTTAAATGGCCAACACCGATTGAATTTGGTCCAAAAAATATCTTTTATTGATGCCGGGTGTGGAAGGTGTTGTGGGAGTTAGGGATCGGCAGCATGAAAAAGTTTGGGAAACACTTCTCTAACCCATCGTCGTAGATTACACAATGTTCAAATTAAAGAGATAATATGAGAAGAAATGGAAAGAATGATAAAAAATACTACATTGAGGAAAAGGATAGGAAAATCCCACTCTGATTTTCGTTTTAACTTTACTACTTTTTCCATGATATCTTTCCAAGTCAAGCAAAGCTTCATTACAAAGAAAAATACTCGGCTGTTAAAGAATAAGAGGTTCAAAATCTCCAAACGTGGTCTTTGTCGGCGTTCCTCGTCTCATTCGCCGGTATTCGGAGAAAACAGGAAGGACGCCGTTCTTTTAACCCTTTCAAACCTGAATATTTTCTGTGAAGAAACAAGAACACCTGCCCGGAAAGTGGGAGACTCGGGTTAGTAAGTCATTATTTTTAACTTCTTGTACAACCTTGGGCTAAGTTGCACGCCATCCTGTGCTAAGCAAAACTTCATTTTCATAATTTGTAAATTATATTTCAATTTAGCTGATGTTTGTGCTATTCAATAAGTTATAAAATATTATTATAAGACTCCTTTGATACAGGATTGGCATAATATTACAATAAAAGAAACAAAACCAGCGAAATATTTATTTAATTTGAATAATATAAAATGAGCAGTGAAAATGGTGTCCAGCATATTGCACGCATGGTCGGAAAGGGTTAAAAGCGCCCAATGAGCACTCCTGAAGAGTAATTAGGTAAGTTTAAAGAAAAGACTTCGTAATTTCCACAATAAGTTTTAATTTATTCGACCGGTTTCGGCATTGACAGCCATCCTAAGGTGATATTACATCAGCATTTATAGGGAGGTACAGAGTTTTGAGGGAAGGACCAGGAGAGGGGAGGGGTTGAGGAAGACAAGATCGTTAGTTAGGGGTTTTGTTGAACGATCTCACCTTCCTCAACCCCTGCCCTCTCCTGGTCCTTTCCTCAAAACGCTGTACATACCAATAATTGCTGTCATTTCCGATGCAATATCACCTGAGGATGGCTGTCAATGCCGAAACCGGTCGAATAAATTAAAACTTACTGTGGAAATTACGAAGTCTTTTCTTTCAACTTAAGATGTCGTTCCACGAAGTACGGCCAGGACATATTGATTATAGTGATTAGGTATGTACACTCCTGGCCAAAATTAACGCAGCATCTCCCTAGCGATCCTTCGGGCGGTGCTGCTTTAATTTTGGCCAGTACTGTACATAATCGAAGTTACTAAAATGAGGTGTCCTTTCTTGTTTTCTCCGAATACCGGTAAATGGGAAGAGGAACCCCGACAAAGACGGCAATTGGAGATTTTAAACTTCTAAATCAAGCTTCATTGAAACGGAACTTCTTAGGAATGGTCCTTATCGAACGTTCTATCAGCCATGATGCTCTCCGTTGCTAGGAAGCGGTGAATGTCCGTGTAATCGAGGTGTCTAATAGGAGCCATTTGCGGCCCTGTGGCTGGTTTTGCATCTGTTTATGTTGAGGATGGCGCGGAAATCTGAGGTTTCATACTAATGTATCGATTATCAAAAGTCCGCAGCCGGAGGACGTGTTCGCAGGCCATTCCGTTGGATGAAGCGGATCGTCTTTAGGGATTTGTCCCACGGAGGGGATTACGGGACCCGGTTACAACGTCACGTTCCGGAGATTTGCTTTGCCAACTTCATTATCTGTGTGCACTTTCACCAGACTTCGAAATCAGCCTCCCAGACTCGATCGAAAAAATGGGAAGTTTAAGCATAATGCTCCCGAACCTCGCTATGTTTTATGCGATGTTTAAACATTTTCATGGGTCTCCTCTCTCTATATATGCATAGGTTTACTGTAACATCTTAAATGATTGAAAATTTTCGGACATGAATTGCAGGATTAAGATACTTAAATTTGGAAATAAATTTCGAAGTTAAAATAAGGTGACATTTTGCGGGAAATCTCCTAAAGATTATGGTATTACCTCACAAATATATTGTATGCTTGCAAAAATATACTTCAAGAATAAATTAAAATTTTTTCCTGTGCTGATATCTCGGTGAAAGAAGTGAATCCGTTCCGCAATCTTTGCCAGCCAAAAAGTTGTTTCCCTGAGCTTCCCAATTTGCAAATGTTCGAGAACCTAGGTTTGAATTTTTTAGCACTCTAGTGCATGAGAAAGTACCAGCTTAAACATTCCCTAACCCAAATACTAATATTTTTTTGGATTAGTGAATAAATGAACTTTTCATTAAGACGAAGTTATGCCCTAGTTAGCCTCTCTGCAACAATAGTCCGAAAAAAAATTAATTACTCGCCAAATTTTCATAAGCTGCATAATTTGTCTGAGTTATTCGTTTGTCGGTATATCACTGGGTATCCCCAACTGATCCGAACACAAAATATAGTAAAAGATTGAAGGCCAATTCTGTCAATTTGAACTATTTCTGCACTCGTAAAGCATTTCTAAACTTCATCGAAGGTATTAAAAATATTCGACATAAATCCTAATGAAAACTTTGTGTAATATTCTTTAGAGCGAGCAATTTTTCTCTCATATCCATCCTTTTTTTAACACCGTGAGAAATCGTTTCTTCGTGCACGCCAAACTCATTTCCCTCAATTAAAAGTATCAGCGGCAAACGCACCGATACGCATGAGACAATATCCATCAACCGAACGTCACGACAGCATAGAGAGCCTAAGCTTAGCAAGGGAAAGTAATTTGGTATTCTGCTCTCGAGCGAGCCGTAAAGGGCGGGAGGGAAATTTTGGCACTGCTCGACTATTCGCTCTCAGCGGATACGTTAATTAACAGCATTTGCCTATTATGGAAGGGAATGGGGGACCTGTCCCTCGCGAGTATCGATTCCGTTCAAAACTCGAAGGAAAGAATAACATCCGAGTGTTTTCGAAAGATATTAAAGGAAAACGTCGTAAAAATCCATCGGTTGATCCACCTAATTGAGGAAAATTTTACGGAAATCTCTCGGAGTGGTAATCGTTCGTAAAATGCATGAGAATGATTATATTAACGCTCTAAAAATTCTTAACAAGCACAATATTGCAATAAGGAAGCTAGAGATAACAGTTTTATCATATTCCTTCATTTATAAACATACTTCAGAAAGAATAGCTGGAAGGATAGCTGCTAGGATAACTATTTGCTTTCAGCCAAAATTAACATTTTGAATCATTCCTTCTTAATCAAAGTAAATCAGGAACTTACATACGAAAAGAAGACGAGTGTGATAAAACTTCCAAAACTTTTGTTTGATTTGCTCCTTTTGAGTATCATTTTAGGTAAAAAATGGAAGCATTGTGTATACTGAAATAGAAGCACAGGAAAACTTCATGAAAATATTCTTTCTTTCGTTTGTTACTGCAAAAACCTACGAGAAAATTTATTTTTATCATTACATTTCCCGAGAGAACTTCAAGCATCCCCAGATGTTTATGCACTCTTGATTAATGACCAATGGTTTCGAGCATCCACAAGGATTAAGATTTTGGCTCGAATCACACTCACTTATGAATTTTCATTAAGATGGTAAAGAGAGAGGGTGATATTCTTTCAAAAGACATGTTTGGGATATATTTAACCTTTAAGGAAAGGATCAGTTTATATTATGATTTAATTTCACGAATTGGTATTAAGAATCCATTAGTGGAGGAGAGATCGGATATTACGGACTGATGGACAAATATTAAGGAGAGAAAACCTACTCAAGGAAGCTCTCTCTGGTCTCTGCGGAGACGTTTGACTCCTAATTCTTCTGAAAGACATCCGCTGAAATTTAGCCGGATGTATGGTATATTTCCTTAGATAATACCATAATTGAATCATAAAAAAGCCCCCAAAATCCGGAGTTGTCTTTTGGAGGGCACATACAAAAAATTAGATTGAAATTATTTATAAATTGAAACCGTACAAAAAACAAATCACTCACAAATATATTCCAAATTATTTAGTTACAAACATTATGTTTATTAATCTACTGATATTCAAGACCATTACTCGAATCCCTGATTCAGTCGACCTACAGTTCGAATGTTTGCAACAATCGTTAGACAGTGCTACGCAAAAAAATATAATTTGTTCATTCGAAAAAAATAACGAATAGGACAGAATTCCAAATAAGCTATACAGTATTATGATTATGATGACGATCGCTGATCTAAACTAAATTCGTAGGCCGTTATTAAGTTGAGTTGGGGTCGTTTTGCAGGACAGAAATATGTTAAAAATATAAAACTTTGACGAAAATTTATTTTATTATTTATTATTATTATATAAGCTGAAAGAAGAATTTCTTCCGGTGGCATCCCCAACCATTGTCTATCTACTACTTAATTCTAACCTCAATCCCTCACACCAAACACACAAACAAATATTCCAAAATCATCATCATCATTACCCTCGGACAGTATTTGAACACCAAAACACTATAACAAGTACAATACCACACTCTAATCAACAAAACTACATTTTACAGTTTTTTATTGTTACCTTTCGGGACCAAAATGTCACTTAATCGTTTTAACATCGTCATTTTAAAAATATCCAAATATTACAAAACATAACAATATTGAATCCACTTAATAACATAAACTGCAGAATCTACTTTAAAACTTCTATCTATTTTTCGGTAAGGGTTTGAAAAACGCTTTAGGCAACATATTCCATTCTATGACTCCTCTATTTATAAAAGTATATTTGGCGATATCGGTGCTTTGTTTTCTCAGTTTAACTTATGCTTGTGCAATATAATGCGGTTCCTCAATTCTGCTTTTTAATTTTATGCCTTAAAATTCGCCTTGCCCGAAGGTCGTCTTATCTGCGTAATTATATATGGTACTCGGAAGCGACAAAACTTCGCGCGCAAGTTGACATTCTTTTAGCGATGCGAATCGAAGCGGAGGGACACCAAAGAAGCGGATTCATCCCTCTCGGTGGCGTCTATCGAGGAAACAGCACCTGAGGAAGCTTCCTCCCGATTAATTCCATGCGAAATGCCGTCTGGTGCGAGTACTAGAGAACGGAATCCTTCGGGGGAAGACAAGCGAGTTTGGAGGCTTTTCCTCAGGGGGAGAAGAGGCAGATCCGCGAACCCGTTGAAAGGGTGACAGAGGGAACGTTTTAACGGGCCTAATGGAGCAGAAGGAGTGACAGTCAGCCCCCGCTGGAAAGTTGGGGAAGACTCCTTGATGGGTCTGTCTGCTCTCGCATGGTTTTCGGCTCAACCGAAGTTGACGGTAACGAAGGGTGTAATAAGGAATAAAAAACTGGTGACGGGGTGGAGTGGGCGAGGTCTCGAATTTTGAGGGAATGAGATTACCTCGGAGGTAAAAAATAACGCGGGAGGTAACGAGAGCGAAAATTGCTAGTATCCACGAGCCGGTTAAGTACTTTATTATGCAAGTGAGCCGGGCTCGAGGGAGATAATGAAAAGCGTGATCTCTTCTATGCTCAGTCCTTCGAAAAGCGCGCGTTCTTAACTTTTCCGGGGTGTCAAGAGGCTGCCAGATGAAGTAAGAGGTAGTTTGCACGAGTGGGATAGGGAAGCCTCGGTGAGAATTTTTTCGGGAATTCTCATTATAAATTTCGCTCTAAATTTGACGAGTCTAGGAGCTACTTAGGGAACTCGAGGCGTCACGGAATGAAGGTTGTCTAACTTCGCCTCGCTATAGAGAATGAGATCGACGTTTTGGATGGCTTGGTCTTTGAAACTAATATTTTCCCGGGGTTGGATCGTAGATTGCGGAGGAAATTGCTGAGCTGTGATTTTGAGGAACAAAATGGAAGAGCTTTAAATTTTTATCAGTCTGCTGTCGATCGAACTGAAGTTTACCGCTGTCGTGAAAACACTTGACAGTTAAGCTTCAGCGCAAAAACCTCTTCAGATTTTCCAAAATTATGTTTCAAAATCTACATCTAAATTAATACCTTACAAGCTGTAATTTGTCTTTCCACGCCTGATTAGTCGTTCGAACTAATAATTTAGTTATTTATTATCTCATATCGTTCGCGGAAAAAATAATTTAAAAACGACATATCCTTGCACCTATTTCTCTAAATTTGCACTCATTATGAGATCACTGAGGAATACAATTAGATTCATAGAGAATCATAGTGATCTGATTACTAAATTACTATTGATCTGCCTAATTTTATTATCCAACTATCACCTGAAGTCTAAAACTGAAGCTATTTCCTTTGATGTTGAAAAAATCATACTTCTTAAAGTAAAGCAAAATAAAATGTTTCATAATAAAATTAAAACTCAAGAAATATTCGTTCGCCGTAAGTTATTTACTAAACCATTTGATTCAACTGACTAATAATAGGAAAAGGATAAATTTGTCTATGCACCTTAAGTCGTGCACCTAGGAATATACCCGAGGAGAAATAGGCATTCATGAAGGTCTTATGAGATCGGGCCTCGAACCCGGGTCTCCCAAATGTTTCCAACCCGTATCTTTTATCCCATTACCTAAACTACATCTTCGAATATGTTGGCCGGATTGTTGTATGAATACAGCAACCAAATGGGAATTGAGATATCCAGGTTCGAGTCCCGGTCCGTCAAACGTTTACATGTCCGTTCCTCGGGAATAATTGATTTATTTTAGTGTTATGAAATTTGTATATTTGTAAATATATTTTCGTAATAGTATAATTTGTAAATGTTTATATTTTTACGTCCTCCTCCTTTCCTGTTTTAATGAGAATGGTATATATATTTTTCTTCATAGCTGCTTCATTTTAATGAACAAAGGTATTTTTGCTTAATTAAACATACCACCTATTCCAACCCCACTGAGAGTGATGCTCAGCAAATTCCATCATCTGCATTTCATTACTACAATTGAAATTTCTCCACGAAAGAAATGTTCATTTGAGTCAGACAGTAGTGTAAACAAAGGTTTTCTTGAAATAATGTTCTTACATCGTACTTGACATACCCGAGGGAATTAAATTCACTCTCCTGCCATCTACATGTTGCAACATCCGATCGTAATTGTGATGAAAGAAAGAGGAGTTGTTGTTTCTTGCGATACGAAACGAGTCCTTGACTCGATTATCTTCTCAAAATTGCGGGAGATTTTCCAAAGAAAGCGAAGACATTGCAAGAAATGCTGAATCCCTCATTCCTTTGTGAACTTCAGCCTTTTAATTTAGAGTCGCCACGGAGAAAACAACTGCAGCGCGTAAGAGATCTTGGAAATTAGAGCCTCGCCCTAATTCTTTTTGGATGAATCCTCCGTCGCTATTCCTCGCCTTAATTAATTGTTTCGGTTCACCGAGCGAGCTCCGCTTTCATTGATAACGTTTAATTCCAAAATATACCCTTCTCCGAGCGAAAAAGCCAAAGAAGTTTTTGTACGGAGACAATCGAGAGAATTGCTGAGATAGATATTCATTCGCTCTGCAAAGGAGAATTCTGCTCGCGTACTTAACTGAGAACAAATAGGTAAGGAAGGAACGTTTTCTTAAGAGAGTAAAAATTAAGTGTACGACGTTTATTCTGGAATGATCGTGAATTTTAGGTGAATATTCACCAACTTCGTTTTCTGAATTGCGGTCATATTTCGAAGAAAATGGTCCCTCTAAAAGACCCTCATACGCAAGAAATTATCCAATTGACGTAGCATGATTTTGAAAAAAAAACAGGATATGCAAAAAATATTATTTTATTTCGTTATTAATAGTCGAAACAGACTGCATACTGTTATACATCAAATATATTTCTTATGTTGACTTGAATTCAAGCGTGTTCTTTCTTTCAACATTTTTTTGTGCTTTTGACGAATATTCTGTTTGCCTTTAAAATTTCATTTCTAATTCGATGATCACACAAATAAAAAGTTTGAGTCCATGTAATTACTACTTGAAGTATTTGGTACTTGAATTATTATGAATACTTTAAAAGTTAAATTTTATGAAATTATATTAATATTATTATACTCTACAACAAGTAATTCCCCATTTGATTGAGGGTCACTTCCATAAAACGTAGAACTAAAAAAGCAAAGATAAATATTATCTTCCTTGATTATCATCAAGCTTATGTACCAATAAAATCTAGAGGATCAGGCGTTACCTTGGTCATTTTAAATTTTCCACGAAATGTTTTTAATCATATCTCTCCCCTTATCTCCCTTTCCGAAAAGAACTTTTCCTAACATTTCCTACCCCTCCTGCTATATAAACTATGTCCAACAATTTTCTGTACCAGAAGATGTTACTCCGGTAGTGAAAACGGTGGTCGATTAAACACAATTGTGTGGAAAATATACGAAAGTTTTTCTTCTTTATCATGTACTAATTTTGTGGTGAGGGGACCATAAGCCATTTAACTTAGCTGTAAGTACAGAAATCAAAATAAATGAAAAAATGCGAATTATGAAACTTGAAAGTAATTTACGCGTTACGATAGACAGAATAATAAGAGGACCGTGCCTCTGTTCGGGCTGGTTTTCACGAAAGCGAGTATGTCACGGTTAGATAAGAAATGTGATTGAATTGCAAGAGAAGGTGGAAATAGTAAATGGCACAGACCTTTAGGTTTAAGAAGCGACCGGGCCCAGTTTGTTGGGAGCAGTGCTGATTCGATCTTCGCATGTGGTAGAAAAGCAGTGAGAAACTGCAATCACATCCAGGATTTCTTCTCTCCTACTCCAATGGAAAAAGTTTAGAATTAAAAAATGTTTGCGTTGAGTTATAGGGTGGGAATAGGATTCAAATTATTCTAATGCACACTTGTGAAAAGATAATTTAGAAAATAGATACTCTGGAATTGCGTAATTTTAATTCTTATGTTAATGAAGGATCAGGAAAGTTAAATTGGAGCATTCGAGGTTCAAATATAAAAATATCAGTCAATTTCTCCACAAAATAAATATTGCTGATTTGAAATAAATTTTGCTTATCAGTGTAAGTGAGACTTTGGCATCCCAGGAGGAATAATTACGTAAGGATTGCCCTCAAAATTATTTTCAACATATTACTGAAATTTCCAAAAACTTTTATCGATGCGATAAAATAACCCCTACAGTCGTATATACCCCTATTCTCAAAGATAAGCTCTTTCTATCGACAGACCAAAGCAAAATTTTAATTTTGGACAAGAGACCTATTTTTACGTATATAGCTACTATATAGATTTATACATATATTCGTCTATCTAGAGAACACCTTCTTAGGATTTAAATATCATACTCAGTGATGTACTAAAATTCACAGAATCAGGCGACGTATTGTGAAAATCCATAATGGAAAGACACTAAGAAAAAATAATTTTTCCGTAGGTTTTATAATTGTTTCAGTTGAACAATAAAATTTGTGGAAAAAGGTAGGCACTATTTTTTTGAAGTTTTTCCATTATGTTAAGCAAAGTAAGTTCTCGTATAGGTACAAAATTAATTTTACACAAATGACGTGAACATAAAGGGTCGAACAAGTTTTCCTTAAACACAGCATTAAAACCAGAGTTTTACTATGAAGGGCACCATATAATCGATTCAGGTTGCTGTGAACATTTCAATGGTATGGATAACTTCGTAATTACATCATAGAATTAAATAAAGACTATTTTATTCCCCGAGCGATACACTAAATAAATGGGCAAAGATGATCAAGAATACATCGCAAGGGTTTCCGAAAATCTGAGGGAAAAGTTGTACTCTTAAAATATTTTACCCTCGTTCACTCAATAGCCAAAGAATATGAAACTCTTTCAGTTCTTCAGCGGCGTTTTATCATTATGATTGTCGTTCAGGAAAGGTATTTCAGAAAAGAAAATCTCCGATACTGCCACGAATGAACTCTCCTAGCCATAGCAAGCAGAAGTTAAAAATTTGTCTGGAACGAGGAATCAAATCTGAAAGAAAATGAACACTTTTACATTCGGGAACGACCGCTGCAGCGGAGCACTTGAGCCAAAAATGATAATTAGTCCGAGAACAACGCAAAAATGCGCATCACGGTGCATTCCGCACAAAAAGTGTATCCCCGTTTACTCAAGTAAATTACTGAAAACGATTCCTTCCCTCGGGTTAAGAACGAGCCGATTGAATTAAAACCAGCCTTTCTTTTTACAAAGCCTGCGCTCGAGAGCTTTTTCCACAAACTGAAGTAATTACGGCATAAAATTCTCAGCCTTCGCTCTTTGTCCCCACAAACGGAGAAATTTAATGTTTTAAAGGAGATTAAACGAGAAGCGGAGAGCTCTCACCTAACGAAACGTCATTCGAAGCGAAAACTAATCCCCAGGGAAAGAAAAGCGTGCGTTGAATGGGGCGAGTCTCGGAGTCGAATGGAGACCCTCAAACGCGGGAAGCACGACTGCAGAATCGAGCTATTTAATCCTTGATAATTTCTTGAGTCCCCAGCGCTCGCTGACAATTGACGGAGAATTATGCAACTCTCCGAATGCCTTAAAGCTTCGCGCGTACGGCGGACAATGGGCAGTTGCAGAACTGCGCAAATTACCTCGCGTGGGCCTTATCTGAGGCGCAGAAAATATACTTCCATTTCGATAGTATGGTTATCAACGGCGCATGGACGGAATCCACGGCTAATGAATCTCCATTGTGAGCGATGGAGTGAAAAACACGAGCTCTATCTCCGGCGAAAAGAAGGGGCACTCGAGGGCTCTTAAGCTGCAGTGGATTGCGAAGGGTCAGTTCGTGAGATAAGTGAGCGTCTGGGCGGGAGAGGGCGCTATACATGGCGTGGTCCTAAAACAATGGAAGAGCTCTTCGCGGATTTCGTACCCGACGAAAAGACAATTAGATTAGTCACGCAGAGATGCCAGAGTCTTTTGGAGGGAAAATAATGTGTCCATACGAGAAATATGATATGCAGACAACAGAGCAATTTTGTGCAATTCCGAAAAGGGCTTAAAATACTATTGAGTGCACAAAACGATAAGGTGTGGGATGGAAATAAAGGTAAGTCAATCGAAATTAATTACGTCTTTGGCAGTGTAGAGGTTTGTTCACTAGCCTAGTAAGGCCGTGGTCCTGGGTTTCGGCTATGGAATGGTGGTTTTTGTTGTGAATTTCTTGGGTTAATTGTGAGAGTGGTCTTGTAAAAATTTTTCTCAAGTAAAGCCTACATTATTATTATTATTAATGAGGTTTGCCAAAGGAAAAAATCTGATGTGGCCAACACATGACTTTCTCCGTATTTATTGAAAACAGGAGCCTATGCCGGTAATATATAAATAACCCCAAAAGAATGAGTGTTACAGGATAATGTTTCATACACCATTTGTAGTAAAAAACATTATCTATAACTTTGGTACATTCTGACAGAGATATGTATGAAAAACTTCCATTTCTGGATAAACTACAACTTCCGGTTTACCATTATTGAAGAATAACTCCTAAAAAATCAGTGTTACGAAAAACTATTTCATACAAAAGTTGTAGTAAAATACATTATCTATAACTTTTGTGCGTAAATGTATATACCTACATTGCATTTTGACAGAGATATGAATGAATAACTTCCATTTCTGGATAAACAACAACTTCCGACTAACCATTATTGAAGAATAACTCCTAAACAATCAGTGTTACGAAAAAATATTTCATACAAAAGTTATAATAAAGTACATTATCTATAACTTTTGTTCAAAATTATATATACCTATATTGCATTCTTACAGAGATATGTAAAAAACCAAATTTTGTTCCGGATAAACCACTACTTCCGGTAAAGCGATTTTCACCAAAAACTAATCAACTCTTGGCATTGTTAGGAAAATTCTAAATATGAATTTTGAAAATGATCGGATAATTACTTTTTAAGATAGAGTGCCCATAAACTTTTTTACCACAGACAGACAGACACACACAGACATACATGTTTGGGGAAAATGCGAAAACGTGCTCTATGGGCCCCAAAACATCTATTTCCGTCGAATTCTGGAGGAAGAATTTTTTTGCGAATACAATACTTTCTCTATACTACGTATAGGGAGAAATTAAAAATCTTAAGTTAACGATCGGAGTGAATCGAGAAAATTTAGAACAGGTGGATAAGGTTTCTTTCTTGGAATGGAAGATACACAGATGAGGTTCGAAAAGAATAGCCATGGCCAAGCAACCTTGTATGAAGCGAAATGAACTGATGACTAAAGGTTCCGATGGAGAAATCTGAAAAATATAGGTCAAATCCTTGGTGAGAAGTCGAGAGTTTTGCTTATATGGGTGTAAAACGCGAACCTTAAATGGAGAAGTAATCAAAAGTTTGGAGACTTTCGAGATGTGGGTGTGGCGTAGATTGGAAAAAGTAAGTTGGGTTGATTGGAAAAGAAATACGGAGGTTCACAAAAGAGCCTAGCCACATTATTGTATTTATATGCCTATGGTACAGTGGGTCAATATTGTAAAGAAGGAGAAAAAAGCTGTAATGCCACATGGTGGTAACAGTTCCAAGAAATACAAAAAGACAACTATACAAGAAATACGGAGATTTTAGAGATTTTTGGAGAAGAGAGGAATTCAATTGGAGTAATTTCGTGTCTACGGAGGACATGGACGGGTCAAATATTGCAAAAAGAGGTATAAGTAATGAAAGTAATTGAGTGTAGAAAACAAGGGAAATACAGAAGGAAGAAAAAAGCTGCCAGATTACGTAGTTTTTAGAGTAGGTTACCAACAAAAAACAAGAAAGAGCATTCAATAAAGAAGTTTTAGACGCATTGGAGCACTGAAAGGTGAAACGCTGTATGTACGAGACATTTTAGTGAAGTAATTATAGCATGGCTGTTGGATGAATGATCCTAAAAGATTCGCGGGTGTGTAGTCGAATTCATTCGGTAGAAATTGAAAGTTTTCCTTCGTTTGTGATCTAAACAATGTCGTGATGGAAATAACTAGAGACAGTTCTACCTAACTACAATGAGCGACCTAAACAAATAGAATGATAGGAGTTAAAGAGGATGGAATTGAGTAAGGTGGAAGACAAGATTGAAAGTTTCTTTTTACAGAAATACATGATTTATCTTTGTCTCACAATATGAACTGAATTTATGGATCTGTTGGAAAACGTCGAAGAAAAGACTCTATTATATACAATAATCCGTATAACTTACCCATTCAGAAAAAAATCATCCCTGATACGAATTATTGGAAATGGGATGATGTAGAGAAAAGGCTGTACTTAAATTTGTATGTTTATAACGTATAAATTTCACAAAATAATATCACCTACATTGCTAAACGTGAGAAACAGGGTGATGTAGAGAAGAGAAAGAGAAACGCAGAAAACATCTTATGTCACACGAAGCATTTAGCCAGTTTTCGCCCCGCGACAACAAGATAAATGTATTTGCACCGAAAGATAAATGTATTCGTTCTGTTTGGCCACCGAATGGAACATCACCGGGGCCGAAAATGAAATTGGGCCGACGAAAACAAAGAGAGGAAAGAGAAGAGGGGGAACTTCGTGAGAAGGAAAGAGAAAGAACAAAGAAGAACGGAAGAAGGGGAGAAGTACGAGGAATAAAGACATGGAAGTAAAGGGAACGGTCGGAAAGTAATAGAATGGAATAAGAAGGGAGAGAGACAAAGAAAATAGGAAACGTTCCTCTTCCCTCCTTATTTTCCTTCGCAAAGGGGAGTCTTGGGGAGCAAGTTGCGGGAGTTCGGAATTCGAGTTATCGTGTTGAGAGAGGGTTTCGGGAAGGAAGATATTGGATGTGCGGAAAGGGGAGGGTCATCCGAAGTAGGGAATAGAGAGAGAGAGACTCCGAGAAACCCCTTCCGTACGAAGCGGCACCACGTGGGAATTATTGGGAGGCTGCGTCGTAAATAACGACTGCGTGGAGATGTGGACGATTAATGGCATCGCGTTAGTTCGGAATTTTGACGCGAGGAGAGGGTGGCGCTCCGACGAGAAAAGGGAGTTTTTGGTGAACCCTTCTCTCCGAAGGCGCCTTTTACTTATTCACTCGCATCTTCCCTCTTTGAAGAAAACTGGGGCTGAATGGGGTTCTTATTTGGTTACTTTTGCAAGCGATGTGAATTTCGGCGAGTGGAGTTTTTAATTTCTTTTCTTCGGCGGTTGGACGCCTGTGGGAGAAGAAGGATCGTGATCGATTAAATGGAGCCCCCCTTGTGATTTGAAGAGTTCGGTCTACTATGGGATGGCGGATCGCTGAAAGTAAAATTAAAGTTTGAGCAAAGCCAATAGTCGGGATTCAAAATAGACGCAACATCTTATGCGAATTTGCTAAAGTCGCGGGTATGCTCTCTTATGCATGGTATTTGTTTTGTATCACGATATAGTTAAGAAGTTCAAGATTCTGCGAGCCTTATCCTTGCATCTTCCATACCAAGAAAGTATACTCTCTTGCTTTTATTACGCTCTTTTTTGGTATGAATGATGTAAGGATGTGGTTCGTAAAATATTAGATTAGAGTGAGGAAGTTTTCCTGAAACGAAGGGAATTGATGACCTAAGCTCTTGATGATAGAGTCAGGAAAAGAGTGGCAAAATCTTTGGTCTGTAGCGTATTCCCTTATTGGTCCGAAATGTGGACCTTTAGGAAAGACGGAATCGAACGTTTGGAGGTCTTCGAGGTTAGGGTGTGGCGTAAAATGGAAAAAATAAATTGGGAGGGTAGGAAAACAAACGCGGAGGTATTGGAGATAGTCGGGGAAGAGAAGGTATTAATTTAAATAACTTCAATTAATACTAGCTCATTCCCCTTTACTTCATCGTATATAAAATCTAGTCGGACGGAAATAAATAAATTTATCTAGAGAAAAATTGGAAAGAATTGACTACTATTGGATGGTTAAGATGAGAAATTATTAGTATCTTTTTCAGAAATACAACGAGCTCTTAAATTAAGAGTCATACATTTTGAAAAGGAATAGAATTTAATTTTAACGCGTGAAATTAAAACTCTCAATACATTTGATTTTAGAGTGAAATTAACCATAACTATAAACCTATTTTATTTAAGAATTTTTGGCATTCTCCTGGAAATAATTACGAAATAATTTGTTTCATAAGTCACTCTCTGTATGTTACCAAAAGGACAGTATGTTCTACCTAAACTTCACCGAAATCCAGAATGATTCAAAGACACAACAGAATCCTCGCGCACCAGCGAGGCTGTCAAAAGGTCTCGGGAGGGAACGCGCACTTCTTCCCAGGTGTACCATACGAAACATCCTGGAAACGCACTTCAGGGAATTGCGAAACGAAAAATGGTAACGCGTCGAAGAAAAGTTTTTCGGGAGCGGATATTGATTTTCCTAACGGGGAATATTTGGAGCGGAGAGAAGTTGAACGTTTCTGGAGTAGCATGTGACGAGAGATGAGTCGAGAGATATGTTGCGAGAGGTGTCGTGATAGGTGTTGAGATAGGTGTCGAGATAGGTGTCGAGAGATGTGTCGAGAGAGATGTCGAGAGAAGTGTCGAGGGAGGTGGCGGGATACGGAAAAAATGGGGACATACAAGACCAGAGTTTAAGTTAGAGAGCAAGGGGAAAGTGAGTTTGAGCATGTGTAAAGTATTACTCCCTCGAAAAGGGGTAACTTTTTTAACGGTCTGCTTCCAAGACACAGGGCGGAGCAGGGTTCGGCTGAACGAGCACCGATAGGTTTTTTGGCCGAAGATGGAGAGCCCTGAGGGACTACTGAAACCTTTGACCAAACTTTGATCCCATCAGATCTTATATATTGCAAAGATATTATAAGAGAATGATTGAATTTCTTCAGAGAAACTTTCCTTGGGAAACCTTTTCGGATTTTCCTTTGCATAGCCTTTCTTCGGTCCAAGAAATAATGAAAGACTACATAGATTCCTACCTCAATCTCTTCTGCATGACTTTCACCTTCAAAACTCCACGTCCGGATTAGAATGCAAGTAACCGAATGGCATTGCAACGTCACAACGTCATTGCAATGTCTGTATCTAAATAAATTCAATTCTACATCAATATATAACAGCGAATACATCTTTATAATTGACAATGACGAGCTGTGGCATTCATAATTTAAAATATTAATAATTAATAGTTGATTTAATTCAATGCAACAGTTAATCCATGCAATCTAATTATTTATCCGTCTGCAATATAATTTCGACACAATCAAAAGTCATTGCATTCGTAAAACTCGGTACTGCACAAGCTGCCACCAAGTGATATATATGATTAATATAAGTGATATTAATGATTACTGATTGATTTAATGCAATGTAACAGTTAATGTTTGTCATTCAATCCTCTATCCGTTTGCAATATAATCTGGACGCTAATTAAAATTCATTGGAAGTATTCCCTGCTACGTTTTTTGCATAAAAAGATAATTACAGATTGATTACCATGAGATAGAAAATATTTTAAACATTACTGTTGAATGTGATTGGGTCCTTATGAAAAATTATAAAACTGCTAAAAAAGCACGCACAAAAGTGCAGCGATGGAAATTAAATTTTAATCATAATTTAATATAAAGATAATTAGCTAAATTATTCTGATATTTAAAGAAAAATTTATAATATATTGAAGGAGACTATTGAATTTATATTCCATCCCAAATTATACGCTGAATTATTCCAGTACAATCAATTAAAAATAATCGTTTTAATTACTTCAAAGAAAATTTGTTCTATTCCCTTGGTTTGATTAGGTTATAGATGATAGATAAATCTAATTCATGAGTTCTACTGTGTAGTTATGAAGCTATGCGAGGAAATAATGAACATTCAATGACTATCATAAAGAACATTTCTAATTTATATAGAAAACTAGGATGAATGTATTACCTAATTAAATATGTGTTTGTGTTACGTCTCTGCGAGGAAGGTTGTTGATTCTGGAACCTTACTTTTTGTTTCAACAGAGGTGTCCGGGAATTCCTTTTTTTTATGATCTGCCATTGCCTTTAAGGTAAATTGAGGTTCTGATTTTTTCCTTCTTGACATTAATTACTTCGTTCAGAAACAACTGATACAAAAAAAATCAATTTTGAAAAATTCAATTAAAATACCTAAGCGGTTTCTCTATCATGAAATTGATATGTGTTAATATTTTTTGGTTTCTAAG
Organism: Sympetrum striolatum; assembly: GCA_947579665.1. Taxonomy (NCBI): domain Eukaryota; kingdom Metazoa; phylum Arthropoda; class Insecta; order Odonata; family Libellulidae; genus Sympetrum; species Sympetrum striolatum. Next base: position 37,786,769 of record OX388350.1, on the reverse strand, counting down.
CTTATAAATATGTAACTAAGAAAGACATACGTTAGTGTATTTCGTTCATAATTCGCTCATTCAAACTGTTTGTTTAAACAGTGACATGTGGAAATATTTTGAAACTAACTTTAACTTTTTTTAGATAGCCTATATAAATAATCTTTATACTGAGAAATTTTTAGGTTGGTAAATGCAGAAGAACAATGAAACATTTTCATATAATTGGAAACGAAAGGCTAACAAGTGTCACCTGAATAATTTACTCCATCACGATGACCATTTTGTGTAGGACAACTCATTAAAATTCCTTCAATTAATATATTATGGAAATCTCTCTGTCTTTCACTTTGTCAAACATTTTGACAGAATATCGAATGAGGCAATGAAGGAAAAACGCAACTCAAACATATTAAAAATATAAAGAATAATTCACAATTGTTAAATCGATATTCTTATAGATCATATTAATAGAAATATGACTACGAGCGAATGATAATGAGAGAATCTTTTAACTTAACTCCTAATCGTGTCTATGATTTCAGAATACTTCTCCAAGTCTGTGGACAGTAATTGGTGGAGGGATTGAGAATCCAAATAGTATTTGGGAACATATTTTATGTGATGATGAAATCGATATGAATGCCAGATATAAAATCTGATGTGGCCAGCACATGACTTTCTCCATATATAAGATGTAAATATTTATCTACGACAGTAATTTCGAACTCTATATTCAATCTAAACTTGGAAGATGAGTGATTAATTTATATATTAGTATCTTTTACGTCACAAACATTATAAATAAAGTTTTTCGGGACATGCTCGATGAAAAAAGATGAATTTAGCCTTTCGCCCATTGAGCCCAGAGCGCCCACAACGTACATAATCAGCAACTTCCAGTTTATCAGTATTTCATGAATAACTCCTAAACAATCAGTGATAAAAAAATATGTTTCCTACAAAAGTTTTAGTAAATTACATTTTCTAAAACATTTATAAACAATAGTATATACCTAAATATCATATTTATGGAGATATTTTGAAAACCGGAAATGAGCTTTGATGAATAAAGCTCAACTTCCGGTTAACCGATTTACTCCAAAATCTAATCAACTCTAAACACACATACCTAAATACTATATATAAAATTTGGTGTTGATCCGACAAACAATTTTCATATTAGAGCGCCCACAAAGTACATAATCAGCTACTTCCGGTTTATCGGTATTTCACGAATAACTCCTAATCAAGCAGTGATACAAAAATATATTAAATACAAAAGTTATAGTAAATATCATTATCTAAAACTTTTATAAGTAATACAATATACGTATATATCATATTTATGGAGATATTTTGAAAACAGGAAATGAGCTTTAATCAGAAAAGCTCAACTTCCGGTTGACCGATTTACTCTAAAAACTAATCAACTCTGACAGCACACACCACAGTACTATATATGAAGTTTGGTATGGATACGACAAATAGTTTTTACGTTAGAGCGCCCACTATCACACACACACACACACACACACACACATACACACAGACATCATTCCGAAAATGGTCAAAACGTGTTCTAGGGACCCCAAAACATGTATTTCCATTGAAATCTCGAAGTCGAATTTTTTCATGAAAACAATACTTTCTCTATACTTCGTATATGGAGAAAGTAAAAATATGGAGTAGCGTACTAGTAAGAGGACATGAATGTTATTTGAGAGTACAGTTGTGACCGAATTGAAATAAAAATACCGCGGATTCATACATCGAGGATTCAAGTTCTTACGCACCTCCATCTCCCGTTTATTTTATTTATATTTTCACCGATAAGGGTTTCGCAGAAATTGACATACATTACCGATTTCCAGAATGAAATATGAATACCGGCCGATCGCGATTTCAAATCCGCTTCTCTAAAGAATATCGAGGCAAAACTGATATACAACCAAAGTGATTTCGGGTAGATATTCCCTTTGAAAAGCGAGGTTTCGCAGAGTTTGCATTTTTGAGCAGCGAAATTATCTATTCAGAGGCGGCCCTTTAATACGTGACGATGGAATGAATATACTACTCTCTTATCGTTACCAAGGTAAAAATATTCTCCGCTCTTCGAAAAGGTCGGGGATTACCTTATGGAGTTGAGATGATGTTCAGTTTTGAGCGCAATTGAAATAGTTGCAGGATCATTTTCGGAGTAAATTGCAATTGCAGAAGTTTTATGGATGTTCTTCTCTATTGGAAGTTTGCTATTAGCTGGGGCTGAGTTGAAATATATTGTGGTTTCAGTAAACGTATCTTACGAACCGATTCAATTACTTTTTACATTGTATGAGCCTACTTTCCTGCAAATATTAAGTTCCTTTCCTAAGTGCAGAATATGTTTAGAAGGAATTCAAATATTTTTAGTCATTCTATCTTAAAAATAATTCCCTTGAATGGGGAGAAAAATAATTGGCGAAGAATCTTTTTCTAGGTTAATTAAGAAAGTACTGACTTTCGTAGGAAAGTCGCAAATATTTTTCAATTCAATTTAGCTTCTGCAATGATCAAAGGCTATTTTGTTAAGCCTCTTTCCACCTTAGGCCATGTTTATTATGCGTCGTGCAGTTGATAGTTCATTAGCAATTACAAACCGCTTTGTCAAAATATTGTTTTCATCAATGTTTTTAGAGCGGTCTCCATTTTAACTAGCCGTATTTCTGTTTACTGACTGCAAAGGTCAATAAATTAGGCATATTCCCTAAATTTGGCCTTATACGTCATCAGATGACCCATCCATAGCACTATTTTTTGGGAAAGCACAAATTTTTATGTTTAATATACTCAATTCAAATCAAGCATATATTCATCATCGCCAATGTATCTAAACGTCAGTAATGAAAACAACCAGCACGCAATGTTTTATATGATTCTCCTCCCCCAGCCTTACTTAATTCAACCAAATAACACCTAAATTAGCATTTTTAATTGTTATACCACTGTTGCCAGAGAAGAGTAAGAATCACAGAAACGTGCTTACTATCTCGCGCTTGCTGTTTTGAGAGATGTTCATTTATGGCTTTCATTGTTTTTAGACTTGCTCTTACTGAAAAACCTTGATTGAACACAGGAAAAAGTAAAAATAATATTTCGCTTTGTTGAACAATTCACTCATATAGTTACCATATCAAAACTAACCAAAGTTAAAGATTAATTCATTCATTTAAAATTCAAATTTATACATCATATGGTTATCTGAAGATGATCGTGAAGATCGAAATCGATCGTCCCAATGAATTTCAGTGGAAAATAATAAGTTTTGTTGTTTTTTATTTATTGGCGTTCTACATAGTTAGGCCAGAACACTTTAAGTTTGCCAGGCACAAGGGTAGAGCACGAAATTCCGGGAAAAATAGGCAGCATGAAAATTAAAACAATAATATATCGGTTAACCGATTTTAACTACCATTTCCCTTAAAAATACGTATGTATTACAAAGCTAAATACGTGCTACGTAAATACGTACCTACATAGGTAAATACGTACGTATAGGTAAAACGTACGTAATACATACTATATTCCGCGTCATGTTTCCTTAAAAATAAGCACGTATACCTCTGTACATTCTTCCCAGATAAATTTCCCTAAGGATGAGCGTTGTATCTATGGCAATTTGTAATGCAGCAACTCTTACTTAACATGCAAAACACGGAACGTATTGATTCTTTCGAGACCGATGAAAACGAAAGGGAAGCGGCGGCGTTTAATATGCATGACATATCCTCCGGTATTCGGCGGTAAAATGAATGCTGGTCACACTCCCACAAGGTATCACTTCCTTAAAATAGCGGCTGAAATGTATGCGATGAAAAGACGCGGTCGTGTCACCGGCACAGTCATGGATGAAGTTTCCGGAAAAGTTACCACTAAAACCCGTTAATCGCCGTACTCTTTCCCAACTATGGGACTGTAACTCAAGAAGATCGCTTAATTCGCAGAAAAGGAGTTCTCGAGTGCCTTGGAAGCTTCATTCTCTAGCTCACAGATTAGGTGGCTCATTGTTAGAAATTTAAAGTTTGCTAGCTTTAGTTTCTACTCTTAAATTAGGGCGATTTAACTTAATTTCCTGAAATTCAGCTTCTACTGAGGGGATTTATGGAAAGGATGGACGGAAATAGAATGTTAATAGTGGTGTTTATTGAAGAAGTAGATACCTAAAGTAGATACCTAAAGAAAATGGTGATCGAAAAAGTTAGATGTATACAATGAATGAGATCCGGGATGGAATATACAGAGCTTAAGGTATAAAATAAGAGTAAAATGCCTTATTGAGGGAGAGATTCAGACTTCTTGTTCCCTTATTACATCGAACCCTTCGTAAAAATCTAATCTAAAGATAGCATAGATTCTTAACATACATACATTTCCTGTGGCAGTCATTGACGAAGTTAAATCAACCAAAGGAGAAAAATATTTTCTGGCTTAATAATTTCTGTCTACTCTTAGGAAAAATCAATTCTACAAATAAAGCTTCACAAGTATACAAGAAAGTTGGATAAATGCAAAGAAGAAGATCCTTCATCTGGTGTATAGCGTTAAGGTGAAAAATAATAAGTATAATTAGAGGTGTTTGTTTTTCGCAATTAGCGATAAAACGAAAAAATACCGCGAATTTTGGACGATTTTGCGAAATAGCGCTAATTTTGACAGTTTTAATAAGCAGCACGGATTTTGGTGATTTTCGCTTCATTCATCATTTGTAAAAGAGGTAAATATAATTTTGGTATGATTAAAATAAATATACAATATATAACTGTATTATTTACTTTTTTTCATATTTTTGATCACTTTCTTTCCATTATGTATTATCACAAAATATCATAAAATATGTTTTTCTTAACATCTATCGTGTTAATATGTTTTTAATGAAAGTATCATGTTTTTTTGATCTGCAGCTGTGAAAGTATTTTCCTTAGGTGCAAACAGCACACTTTTAAATGAATTTAATTTAATATTTTGTATAATTTCCAGTTAATAATATTTTCAATGCTTTTAATGTTTATGCTAAAGTGTGCCTAATATTATTCCTTTGCCTAAATTAGACTCTATGAAAATTAGTAACACCAAATTTAGGAAACATAATAAAAACATAAAACACCACTATTTGGTTTTCAAATCAACAAATTTCAGAAAAAACAAAAACATTTTCAAACACCTCTAAGTATAATGATAGGAGTACAACGTATTGCTGAAGGAGATATTGAGACTTCTTAGTATCTTATACCTTATCCTTCATAATTATGGATCTCAATAAAAAATAAAGTTTTAAATAAAATGACTAAACATGAGGCATCTTTTCCCGATAGAAAATAATCCTAACTTTGTAGTTAGGAAACAATAAAACCCTACAAGGTTAAAATACAAAAGGACAAATTGGCAGACATATCAAATCCGAGGAACAGTTTGAAGGTTGCTTCAATAGTTTAAGAAGAGAAAAGTAAGAAAAGAGAAATACCCACCTTATAACTGGAAAGCAAAAGAGAATTGATTCTTAATAAATATCAATGATAAAAAACACTTAACTACAAAAATATTGCAAATAAACCACAGATTATCATAACGAGCTATATTGTTATAATATATCTGTGGTGTAGTAAATTAATTTTCAAATAGAGTTTTTCTACATTAAGAAAACATTTTACTAAACTACAAAAACACTGCAACAAAGCCACAAATATAGTACAACAAAAATATCACAACCAAACCACAAACAAATAAAATAAACTACTTTGTGGTAATATTCTGTGGTGTGGTTAAGCGCTTTTTAAACGGAAATTTTCTTATACTTATGATTATTGCAAGGTAAACCCTGAATCTGGATCGTTGATTTGTAAGGATGAGTTTCAAGGTGTTTAATAGATAAAATATACTATAGTATAAGTATATAGATGAGTTTAGTAGAAGAATGTATATAAAGAATAGATAGAATAAAAGAGACTTTTAAGTATCAAACCATAAAAGCGAAGAGCATTTTTGACATGAATCCATTTCGCTTAAACACATCTAAAAGACCCGAAAACTTATCTCTGCCCTATCTTAAATTTCGGAACAGCTTTCTTTAACCTCAATAACGATTCCACCTTTGGTATATTGCACTTCAAGTAACGAACGTGATTCCTCAGGCTTAAGTATCTCACCGAACCCGGCGAATAGGACGTAATAATTGGCGAGGAAGTTCCTTGATAGCGCCGATAAAAACAAACCAACTCCTCGAAGCAGTTTGATCCTTGGAAACGAGAGGTGAATACGGCATTTGAAAGCGAAGGAGATCGGGAGTAAGCGAAGGATACCCATTTGGGGCCAACTCCTTTCAGAAGTTGGGAAGACTCTCCCCCGTGGAGTTCACAACTTTTTCCATGGAAATTAAAAGGAAGAAAGAAATCTAATTGGAAAATCGTTCGGGAGATATATACTCTCTCTCTCTCTCTCTCTCTCTCTCGGCCCTTCTCGAGAATGCAATAAAACAGATGAGGGTGGTAGAGTAAGCGTTTCGGAGCGGAATGCCTCAATACCGCGACAGGAATTGCTCGGTAAATTTAATGAGGGGCTTAAAGCTACCGTTTAACTTTCTTTATTCACTCTTAAAGTAACTTTGCAGAAAGGTGAAAGAATTTGAAGAAGCAGTTGAATATGGATTACAATCATTAGTTGAGTATTATTACGTTTTACAATTAATTGTTTGTTTCAGACAATAATGTTCTTAATATTAGCTTCAATTCCAAACAAGATAAAGTTATTGAAATTTAACGCTTTTGACATGAAAATAACCTTATATTATAATGGTACCTCGGTGACAACAGGCCCTTTCACAATAAAAGAAAAAAAATTGAACTTGTTGCCATTATTTTTCGTCAGAGTTAAAAAATTGATTATTTTTATATTTAACCTTTATCCTTTCCTAAAATTTTCATGACCATCTTTCATTTTTAACTTTTCTTCAGTCGCGCCTATTTTCATAACACGAGCAGTCGCGCGTTGTATTCCATACAACAGATCGTTTTTCGGTCATAATTGTAAAATTAATTGAACTAATTATTATTTCTGAGTGCTAAACTTTAGGTAACAATATAATTTAAGAGGAATAATTTGAGAAGTAAACAACTTCTGGCATTAAATATTATTCACCTTTATTTATTTACATGCGTTCAGAGAGTACCTAAAAAGCAAGATGTCTATTAGTTCCGAAATTGAAATGCGTCTAATAAGGTTTAAGATGAAATAAGTGAAAAATTCCATGTGAACGTTATAATAAGCAAAAATAGAGTTCACCAACGAAAGACTTACCCAAGTGGTCGCGCGTTGTATGTGTTACAACAGTCGTCACTTCACAGATTTATTCACTTTCGCAGTCGGTTTAAAACTAAAAAAGGAGCATTTGACGACTTCGCAAGTTAATGGTTAATGCGATAAAGTAATAGACCCTGGCATGAGGTTCAATAGACCCAAGTAGAGATGGGACCCGAAAAACCGTCTGTGTTGTACAAAATACAACAGCGCGACTGACGGAGGGTCAATAATAATTCTTGTATTTATTTGAATAATCATATATTCTTTTATTGCACAGCATTTCTGAATTAACTTCTTTTAGGGTTATTCGGTGTAATTTATTATCTCACGCTATATTACCGTATATGAGGAGTTAAAATTATGTAATATTTACATACATTTATTTCTAATTACTTTAAAATTTAATTTGGATCACCTAAATTTGATATGCAAAGACGTCACTAAATGAAATTCTCTTCCATTATTTGGACCACCTAAGTAGGTTTTATACGATTGAATTATTCATTTCAGAGACTATTTAACTTTTCTTGAAATACATTTCATATGAATTCGATAGTTACTTCTATGAACATCTTGGAAAAAGCGTTTTCGGTAAAATACTAATTTAATAAATAATCTATTCCAGGCACTTTTCGTAACATTTATATGATTTACAAAAAATCTCTTTCGGAAGTGATCTTCGCATATTAAAGAACCTTGAGAGAGGTCTTTAGTAAGGAATCTGACTTTCCAAAGTTTTCTCTCTTTGGCAGTAGCTGAACTTCCCTCTATTTACCAAAGCGAAGTCCAGTATTTAAAACAGAAAGTCAGCCCTCATACGGCAAACCCTCCATCAACTAATCACCCCGAAATGATACACTCCGCTTTCACTTTCTTTGCTACCACCGCCTCCATTTCCGCCTTCTGACCTCATCCGTCCTCTCTCGGGTCCATCCCTTTCCCCTCGAGAGATCATCCGGCAACTTTACGCTCCCATATCCCGCAATTTGCATGTCTGAGTTCACGCAACTCCAAACCGTCGGAGCACTAAAACGCTTTCCTTTTGAAACTCCGCTGCCTCTCTCTCGTTCTGAGGAACACTCTCACCTTAGCTCTCCGAATGGACACGGCCGGGAACCATCCCGTGTTTTCCGAGCCCTTGAAAGGATCCAGAGAGAGAGGGATTGGTAGAGAGATGAGTACGGGGGAGTTAGATGGAACGGGGGGTGGAAAAGAAGTGGAGGGGGGACCGAGGTTGTCGAGAACGTGATCGTTACCAGCGGGGGGCTTAGTGGGAAGGCGGTGTAACTTTGAATGCGCCGCCAACCTGCTATTGTCATCCTGATGAAGCTGTTTCAATCGAGTTGCATTCGAGTTGCTTTTTTGCCTTTCTCCCCCGAATGGGAGAGGGAATCCAAAACGGGTTATGACGGCTTTGGGGTGAAATATTTTTTTGGCTCCCTAGGAATTTTTGCGGGAACTGCGCTGGCGGTGGATTTTTTTGGTGGATGAAAGCCGCGATTTCTCGCAATTTAGGTGGACGGTGGAAAGTCCCGCTCGATGAAGTATTCTCTACGTAATGGTTTGGCCTAACTCGTGCAAATATGAGTTGAATAACAAGTCGGTTCTCTAAGAAGAGATTGTAATGTGCTCGTTTGTTGATAAATAATGTTAAATCTCATATTAAGTAAAAACTAATAGATTATTATATATGTTATACGCTTTTGTTAACATAAATATTGATAATTGCTCATAACATTTTGGGGGTTTTATAAACGATTTATGTTTACTTTTGGCATTAACTCTATAAATCGTAAGCTCTCATTATAATTGATTTATATTCTAATAATGCTCTCTGTCTTTTCAGGTTCGTAAACGCACTTATTCCTACATCTAACCATGTGCTGGAGTAGAGGTAAATATTATCATTTATTGCCATAAAGTGTAATGAATGGGATTGCATCAAAATTGGTAATGCATCACTTCGATACAAGATACAAAAAAATGTATGGAAATATAGTGCCGTTCCTGTGTTTGGATAACAAAGTGATTCTCATTTTACTGTTCTGATTCTTTGGTTTTTAGTTTACTCAGCGATTTTAATGAGAGTAAAGTATTGTTGAATTGTGCAATTATCTGGTATTATTATTATGATATACAGTAGACTTTCACGGTACATTTATTTATAGGAGGGGTAATTCCTATCTCAATATATAAAAAATGGAGTCATTTATAACTATTGTAGTGCGGATTGTTCTTATCGCTTGTGCTGACGAAATTCTGCCACTGTGTTTCTATTTCATGCTAGCAGTTCACTATGCTTTGACAAATTACCATTAAATGCTGATAAAATGTAAGTAAGCAAATTTGAATTATCAGATTTGTAAAATTACTTAGTGCGTCGATTTTTTTCCTGTACGAACACAAATTAGTGACATCCTTTAGCTTTTTATTATTATTCCTAGAAAATTACTTGGTATTCTAAAGGTTAATGATAAATCTCCTACTGCAAGGATTTTCACAAAAAGAGAAGATATTTTGTTGAAAACCACAAGTTATCGCCTTTAAATTGCTCTGTAATTGCTATAAAGACGTATAATATTCTTTATAATTTTTCTTATTTTAAACGATAATTTATCGTTTTTAGATTTTCAATTGTGAATTGCTGGCGTAATCGGAATATCGCTCAGTATTATTATATATTAACGAAAGATTGATATGAACTAAATAAATTTTATTTATTATTCATGTATAACATTAGTTTATGAATAATATTGAGTAATAATGGTATTGTATTCAATTACAAATTTCAAAATAGTGAGTAGCAAACAGAAATAAGTTAAAAGCGTCTGGGTGCAATTAGAACAATACCACACGGGATGCAAGGGCGTTCAAGGAGTTACATAGTCACAAGGGGCAATATGCAAGTTGGGTTGCATAAAACTACGGCGTACTCACTGAATTCTTTTATGATCACTAAATTCCCGAGGTAATTTTCTTTTCTAATCTTAATTACCTTCAAATGTTTATTCCTCGGTGCTAGTAAACAATTGGTAATGTAGTATCCTACTAAGGATAATAGTTTTTATCGTGTTTTGATAATGAAACGAATATTCAAGTTAAATGTTTAAATTGCGCGTCTTCTTGCTTTAGCACAACTTACAACTTTAGAATAATAAGTCTTAATTTAGAATATATTTGCTTATAGAAAATATCAATTATTATAAATATTTCCCATATTCTTCTAACAGTGATTTTTGCGTTAATATAATAACTAGCAACGAAGTAAGAAGTCCCTCCTTGAAAATGTAATTGCCATTGCTTAAGACGAAATTGTATGAAGGATTCCCGATACAAATCTATATTCGATAAATAGTAATAATTATTAAATTAATCAGGTTTTAACTGAATACGAAGATCTTTCTGAGCGAGTCAACACATTAAATTCTATTGGTCGCCGTAATATTTCATATTCATTCCCTTTCCAGATATGTTGAAATTGGTTGAAGAAGAGTAATTATACTCTTCCCTTCATTGCTTAAAGTTGATAAACAAGACGAGAAATAAAAAGAAATATTTTTTAATTATGTCCTTGAAATGACATGTCTTTGAAGTTCTCTCTCATAAATTACATTTTTCCTCGTTTGCTTATCTTCAGATCTATTTCTATATTTTTGAATAAGAACTGTTAGAATAATTCTGCATTTTCTGGGACTGATAGCTTTTCCTTATTGACAAAAAATTGATCCAAATTCTCTTTTGATCAAAATGTTTCCTAGATTTTGAGTTAACTCGATCTGTAATTAAATTTTGCTTTCATTTCCCTGAATGCGACATCGGAATCGTTACGAAGTTATAAGATACACATAATTATATTTTTTTATATTAATGGTAAGTGATAACGATTTTATATTAGCTCCTTTGAGTTCAATTTAATCTTCAAATAAGTATCCCTAATAAATCTTCCTGTATCAGAGGTAAATTAATATGTCAAAAAAAGTTTCATCTTTACTTAAACTAGTGCTACAATGAGTAATTTTCGATGAAAACTGTTCATTTGGAGACTCGTATTTTAAAAATATACATCTTATTCTTAGTTGACTGCTGTGAACTTTCTCAAAAAAGAATGTATCAATTTTCAACAAATAATCTGCTCTGTAAACGTGGTAGTTTGCAGTTATTTATCCCTTGACGAAAACGTCGGTGTATATACCATTGCGAAAGTTCCTTCTTGTTGGTTGATATTCATTTACTTTCATGCAGCTCTTCACTCTGAATTTATCATCATTTCGTTCCAATTGTTTTTATTTCCCTTTGATAAGAACACTGTTCACTTAACGTGATTCATGAACGTAGGGAAGCCGATGGAGAATCAGTGGGTGGAAGTTATTAGCGATCGGCAAGGGAAAAATAGCGTAGAATCGAACGCACTCCGGAATCCAACAAAGGAAACAATGGCCACGAAAATTAATAAAGAACGGGACCCGCTCTGGCAAAATTCCAACACCCATTAGAGCGTGAATAACTGTTAATTCTCGCTATGAAATACGAGCGAAGGCGAAACTCCACCGCTTTTCTGGCGCGGGGCAAATCATTCGACCAAAAATATGCATTTTCGAACGGTTAATTTGGCCCTTGGGGTCCCTGCGGCTACGATTGATAGAAATGGTATCCCTCACAGCCTCGTCCTTGGACCTTTCTTTTTTTTGGGCGCGGGGCAAATCATTCCACCAAAAATATGCATTATGGAACAGTTAATTTGGCCCTTGGGGTCCCTGTGGCTAAGACTGATAGAAATGGTATCCCTCACAGCATCGTACTTGGGCCTCTTTTTTTCCTCACTATCGCATGCACATGCGGACTGATTTCAAAGCTTTATGGCTCGAGTCGAATTACAATCAGGATTCCATTCAGCGCTGGTGGTGTTTAACTGGCTGCGTTTTAACGAATCGCCCGATTCTCGTGAATGGCGTTCTATCGGGAAAGCAATCGAAACTCTGCGGCGTGGGTTGAGATACAGTCCTTCCTTTGAGGTCGCGATGCAGACAATGAAAAGGGAGTCGCCCAACGGGAGAGTGAGTGTCTGAGTCGAATGTGGCAGGTGAACGACCTGGAGACAAGCTTAGAGGAAACCACGGTCGAGGCTTTGCCGGATTTTCGCCCTTGTCTCTCCAAAATAACTGATGCGATTTCGGGTTGGATGGACTTTGATCGAAAGACGTTCGCCAAGTGGGGGAACGGGCGATGATAATGTCAACGCGTAAAGATGAAAAGTCCGATGTGAGGAGATGAACTATGGGCAACTTCATTGACATTATTCAACATCTTCATACGACGAATCTCTATTATCTTGAGTGAGATATAGACAATAGGTTTTCATAGATATATAATATATTAACTAAGGTATAAAATATTTCGACTAAGGGATTAGCAGACTATTAAAGTTAATACATAAAGAGAGGCAGAAAATCAAAGGAATAAAGGTAACTTTTCACATATTAAAGTGATATCTTTATTCCTGTAGTCTTTTGTCATTTAATTTCACACAGCAGAGCCTTCTGCAGTTAATTTCATTACTGAAGAAGGAAATTTGATTTAATATTTCTCCGATATATTATATAATTCCTCAGCTCAAAATTTACCGATTTGTAGGCAAATATGATTACGTAGTTAACACGAAATTTCAATATTTGCTATTTAACTGATTAGATAATATGAAATTTCAGTTGATTTTCTATTCAAAATTGTCTCATTGCAAACACTTTCCAAGAACATATCTGCATTGAGATTCCTATTCTTCTAGACCGATAGCAAAGAATAATTTAGCTACTATCTTTATTCGAACATGCAATCAATTAAAACGCTTGTTCCAGCTGAAATCTAATACACAGATAACTACTACGCACTCTTGTAAAAATCTTTCAAGTTATGTAAAACTGTAATCAGTGATCTACTCCAAAAATATATTTTAACTCCATTATTCATCATTAACGTGGAGAAAAAATCGTTGAAATTCTGTCATGTGCATCACACAATGCAGCGTGCAATCGTCATTTTATGATTAACGATCTACATAGAGCAGGAAGGAAAATCGAGCTTTTCCCGGAAGAAAAGCATCATGCTCCCGACGGCTTGTCATAAATTGAGAATGGAAGGGATTTAACTCATTAGCAAACGTACAAGGGACTAGAGCCGCTAATTGCTTCGGGGACTAAACATTTTCGCTGACATACCTACAGACGCATAGTAATAACCATTTCAGTTCCAGTTAATCCTCTTTTACTCGTAGAAACGTTAAGAGGAGCTGAATTTCAGACACACAAAGGAAATAATTCTCGAAAATTTAGTTGAAGAGATTTAATTTTCCGTGTGGTTCCGCTAAGGCGTTACTTCTTGATCCAGATGCTGCGGGACCGATGATTTCCTCCCTCGTTTCCATTCCGAGAATTGAAAGGTACCTCCGCGCCAGACCGACTTAAGTTAATTGAGTCAGTCTTCGACAAAGGAATAAATTAATCCTCGAACTCAATCATTGGTGTCTTATAAGCGAGGAAGTTATCGCTATGCAAAATGTACGAGATGCGCGAATACACTGAAACGCCAAATGAATGATTCGCAAATGAGGCAGGAGAATAATAATTAGTTAGATTATGTGGAGTTAATTAGCGGAAAGGTAATCGGCATCATCGCTGAGAGACGGTGAATGGATGATGGGTGGCGAACGAAATTTGTCGTAAATATGTGGATTAATTGGACAATAAGGATAAACAGATGCACGAGAATTTTCACGGTCTTGGGGTATTTACGCATGAATTTAGACCTTCATGGAACTTGAAGGAAGCCTTTAAATTTTCTGAAGATATTTTAATCATCGCTTTATCGCAACAGGATTAATAATTTAATGTAGGGAGGCAACTGATGAGATTATTTAGTATAAGATGATTAAAATACCTTTCTCAGAAAAGATAAAAGTACTTGCTAGGATTCTTCCCTTGACCTAGTTTATTTATCAGCTAACACAATAGGGTTTTAATGAAAGCTCAAATATGATTCTATGTTTTACTTAATAAAAAATTAATGATTGATAAATATTTTCTGTTTGATTTTCTCATTAGACCATTTAATGTCTTACAGCCTAAGTCTCTAAAGTAAAATCATTTCCTTGATTTGCCAACCATCCGCTCAAGTAGATTCAAGTATCTTCGAAAATGTATCTTTTAACATATAAATTCATTCGTGGAACTTATAGCATTCCATGATCCGCCTCTAATAAACCCTGATTTCCACTGATTTATATTTTCATAAAAGCTACTACATAACAATTTGTAATTTCTATAAACTCTTATTATATCTCTCTGTACGAATAACTACAATTCAAATAATACTATACGATCAATTCTTCGAAAGCAAATTCTTCGAATTACTCTAATGAATTTGAAGATATACAATGTTTATATTTAAGGAACCGATGAGTTGAAATCTATTCAGTAGTATTAGTATTACCAAAATATTAGCAATGTTTGTGAGGAACAATTACAAACCTTTACCCACGAACCAACTTTTTCCGCGGAAATCGCCACTACGTGGAGCGTAATTACGCCCCCAAACATGAATCCCCAAAAATACTCCCGCAAATCCCCAAGAATCACCAACGTACGCGAGCGTCATTTGCCCCATGGCGGATTCCACGCTTTCCCTTGATCTCCCCGCGAGCGTTACCGTATTCCGGAATTTTCATCATTTCGTCGACTTTCGACCCGTCAACTCCCGCCCAAATGAGCGACTGCCTAATCTTCGCTTTGCTCTCTTCGGTTGCGGACGGGCTCGAGTGAATTCGTTTGAACTGAGCCGTGTGATGGAGAAACCGGTGGAGGAAAGCGGGACGATGAGGCGGTAATGAGAGAGGGGAAGTTGACGTCGACATCCGATACAAAGCGAAGGGGATTCGGGGAAAAGTTTGGATGGCGAAAGGGAATAGCAAAGTAAGTGACGGAATGGGAGCGAAATTAACTCACATTTAAGCGATTTTGTGGGATAAAAGGCGGCTCCTGGTGACACGGAGATGCGAAAAATCGAGCTGGAATGTAAATGAGGAGGAAATTGACTTGCCGCTGATTACTAACCTAGGAGGGCTGATTATGCTGGAGAAGCTACGTAGAAGTCTGAATGTTATATCTTATGTTTTTGTCTTATTAATTGTTTTCACATGGTTTACTATTGCAGTTTTTCCTGTTTCTGATTTTATTTTATTATTTATTTGCAATTTAGTTATAGTACTACTGCTTTCTGTAATCTCCATGTTATACACAGCTTTCTTTAACATCTTTTAGATTGCACTATCTATAGGTTTGCGCAGTTTTTTCACACCCCCCTTCTCTGTGGGTGTTTTCCTGCTGTGGATATTTTTTTTTAAGATATCACCTTTGGTTTTTTTTTACTTCCACTCCCTCTGCAGTTTTCTTCTGTATTTCTATTCACCTACACACAAGTTTTTATGTACATAATATAATTGACAAAAGGTTAGATGGAAGAAGGAACTTTTCAGTCTCACAATCAATCTCGCCTTTTATAGAGACCTTAATAATAATAATAATAGAAGTGGTTTAACGGTAATTTAGGTTCTCTGTTCTGAATTCTGTGTTGAGTTAGTGAGAGAATGAGGCTCAGAGATATTACCCAAAGAAATTCATTAAATAGAGGTTTCTCGCAAAGACATTTTGGCTCAAATACCCGGCATTACTGTATATAGTTGAGATGAAGTTAACAGTTAAACTCCTATTCATAAAATTGAAGAAGTGGAGAAATTTCCAACGGTTTAATTGAGAATCAAGAGATCAGAGAAACTAACAGATTCTCTGATCGTAAGCAATGCGTTAATAAAGTAAGAGAATGAGTTCCAAGATGCTTTCACCAACGAATTTCACTCAAGAGAAGTTTAACGAAGAGGCATTTTACCCAAAGGCTCACTATCACTACTATGTGATATGACTACTAGACTACTATGTAGCAGTGATTTGCATATTTGATTTATCGTTGTTAAGATATTTCCAAAAATTCTAAAAGCCTGGTATTATAAGGTATGGTGAAGATTAGGTCTAATTTTAATCCTCACCTAAGCTCTAACATACCGTATTATTATCGATAATTAAAGACTCACTGGTAATTAAAATGATGAATAGAGTAAGTATAAATAAGTTCCAGGTTAAGGAACGGTATCATAATAAATAGCACTCGTGTAAAATCTACGTATCGGGTAATCCGAAAATTCAAAATTAAGATCAAAATATTCATGATTCTACCATTGTGCAATAAAAACTGTTTCCTTATATTTATGGCGATCTCTAAATTTGTATTTTAATTTTATTTCTTGAATAATTTTCCCTTAATTACCATGTTTAAGCAGAATTAACTAATTACTTAACGAGGTCAGATATACATGTGGTATTAATAAGGTCAGTTTGATGGTAAAGTTTAGAGCTAAGAAAAGGGTATCCTCTTCGATGCTTAGGACATCACTGCTGAATATTGAGTTATTTTACCTGAAAGACTGTACAGTAATGAGTTAATCCTACTTTTAGTAATTGGTTTGTTTCCCACAAATTCCTCAATGTAATTTTCTTCAGTAATTCAAGGATATCATTTCTTACAGTTATCTCAGTTTTGCAACCTTGTTAGACATTCACAGAATACATTACTACGCCGATAAAACTCACTCTCTTCCAAACAAATCTTTACGTGTCTTCTCCTTTAAAAAAACGTTCATACGTAAGCGATATCTTAATTTTAACCGTAGATGTATGTTGATGTTAAATAATTACGAGCAATTATAAATAAAACGGAAATAAATGAGGATCGAAACCAAAATACTAAAGATTTAACTCTTGAAAGTATAGACGAAATAATGCGAGCTAAACATTTCGTGTAAATTGAAGAAATAGTTCTAATGAACATTTCAACAGCGTTTCAAGAGAAAACAGGGAGCAAAATGGGATAATCTGAAAAATAACTCGGGCCAAAACAGCTTTCCGAGAGAAAGATTAATTATTTATGAGTAGGATGAACCGAGATTCGCGGAAAAGATTAGTTGAGAGCTTTCGGAGAGTTTTGCTCACTTTGGAATTGAAATGTGGTTCCTGATAGAAGAGGGAGGGATGAGATTGCAAAGTTTGAAATGAAGATGACGACTATTGATGAAATTAGATATGAGGAATCACATGAAGAATAAACGTACGAAACCACGCCGAGGAGCTTAACTCGTAGGTTTTATCAGGTTTTATCTTGTGGAGAAAGGAGCTGTAAATGAAATTTAATTTTATAATGAAACTCATAATTGGATGATATTCATATTCGATGAAAAAGTTTAAAATTTATCTTGCAATATGTATTCTGTATGTTCTTGGAGTACTCAAGAAATTTACGTAGGTGCAGATTCACAAAGACATTGAAATATAATGCCCACAAGTAACCTATGGACAGTATATTACAATTTATTTTAGCATGGCGTTCCACCCACCAAATTTCGCTTGAGACTATTAATTGTCATTAAAAATCGTTATTTATGGCGTACATGAACTTTTGTTGGGTGAAGATTTCATTAAAAAATATGAAATACATTATTTCTTACAGAAAGAAGCGAATTAAGATATAAAAGTAACTAGCTCTAACTTGTATTTTCCGTAGTTATACATTTGGCTAGACTAGTCTCATAGCTAGCTAGTTAATCTACATATGGCATTCCAAAACCTAGCAAAGGAATTTTAAACTAGTCCCTAAATCAGGTTAACGATTATATCCATACATATTCGAACAAAAATGTTACTAGAAGAAGATTTCAGAAGCAGGAAATTATATGATAAACTTGCATAACTTCGAGTTTCAAAGGAAAAAGGACACTTCCAAGCTATCAGCTGCTATGAGAGATTATCAACATTTTCGCAGAAGGAGATATTTTGCTGATCTTTCCCGGAAAAGTTGTCCGTCTCGATAAAGTAGCTGCTTACGTATTTATATAAAAGTCTTCGTGCAGAAGAGGAGTCGATGAAAGGTTCCGCCCGCTAACTTTTCTCATTTTCCGTAAGATGACGGAGTTGTATAAAACTTCATTCATTAGTCCATTCTAAAAATCCGCTAATGATTCTCCAGGAAGATTGTCAATAAGACGGGCTTTTTCATTCAGAAATCAAGATCATGATATTGATCTAGAATATATATATATAATGAATAACAGTTTTCTTATATTATAAATCAAATTACAGTTCACATACCACTCTTGATTCTGACTTGCTTATGAAGACTTCCTCAAAAATCCACTAGATTTTTCAAGAAGAAAGTCAGCTTAACCTAGATTTACCATGCATAGATTTACTTTTTGGGGTTGAACCAAAAAAATCATGTTAATACTGTGGGAATATAGAGGAGGAGGTGTTTGGGATAGATAAACATTTATAAACAATAAACAGCGCCCCTGGCTGGCAAGCACTCTGTAGTAGTGCACGACTGATGTCGTTTTCACGACATTGTCTCGGAAGCATGTTCAGTACAAATCAATGGTAGTAATAATCATAATATAATAAAATTAATAAGTAACAGTAATAGCAAAATGGCGGAATTGTGAGAGGAACGATGCTCTGTGAATTGTTAGCTTTCGTACTATACAGATTATTAAACGTAATAAAAATAAGAGATTCTAGATTTGGCAGAGAATAAAAAGGTGTTGGTATTTTATCTCTTTTGAACACATCTTAATCTCAAATACATTTTTAATTTTCTGTGCAGCTTCACGAGGTCTGAAACCTTCAATAATTATCTTAGCAGGAATTTATTTCAATGCTGTAGCGGATGCATTGCGGTATTTGTACATAACCAAGTTCATTTCATAAATCGTCATTATGTCCTTGTATCATCTTTACTACTCGACTGACTCGGTCGTGCAAACTCCGACCTTCAGAGAGTGTGCGATTAGCTCCGGTAGGAGTAGTGCATGACTAGCAATGGTTAAACGACTGGTTCTCACTTGGTTTAGTCCACGACTGAAGCGGTTGCTGGTCGTGCATACGACCCCTTGAGAACCCAATCAAACGCTTCTTCGAAATAAAGGTATTGTCGACGAGAAAATGCTAAAGAACGAGGAAGAACAGCCAATATCATTATTTCCTGTAATTCTAATAAATCTGTACGAATAAGCAATCAAATAGAAGAGACTATTGAATTGTATATGCTACATGTGATTAATAGCTTTATCGCAGAAAAAGGAATTATTTGCGCTATGAATTCATACCCAAGCTGATACTAGATACTGGAGCTAATTAAAAGCAATCTTTATGGAATATCAAACATACTTAGAATTATACGTAAGCGTGATAGAAACGTTTGTTTCCAATTATTAACAAATCTAGGTACGCTTTAATGCAAAATTTCAGAAGGTTTTAAGGAAAACAAAGCTGTTTCTGGAAAGACAATCCAGAACGAATTGCTGACAATAAATTATGTTAATGGAGATTAAAGATTAAAATTTCCAATTAAACTTTTTGGCCTTAACCTCGTACATGGAAGTAGACGTTGGTCCTATTTATGAGAGACATTTTATCCAATATTTGAAAGAGAACTGAAAAACCTCTCGTAAAAGTCCAAAAAATCTGATAATTACCCACGGAAAATCTTCCCCCTCATTTATAAACGATAATCACAGCTTACGCCGTGGCAATATCCGCCCGAAAAACCCATCGCGCTGGAAATTCATAATATTTCCCGGATAAACTCATTACCACTGGTTGCACTCGGAAAGCTCGTTATTTCCATCATCCGGCGTGCGGAGGCTTTCACGCAATATTCCTGACAAATCTCATTATTCGATCATCTCAAGGACGGGAAAAATCCTGCGGAAACCCCGTCTGTCACTCGTCCCCTCAAATATTAGACGCGACGTCAACATTTCGGTCCGACGTCATAAAAGACAATCGACAAAAGGCTCGTAAAAGCCGATGTGCCAACAAAAGAGTATTGAAAACGAACTCGACCCCATTGTGTTTTCCTTCTTCTCACACACCTGCCGACGAATATTCGGTCTCTTCCCCGCCCCTGTAATCCTAGACCCTTTTTCTCCATCGTGCAATGTGAGACCCTAATGACGTGCCATATTTTCTTTTTTGATGGAATTGGAATGTCTCGTTATCCCATTACGAAAGAAAGGGATCTTTATAAAGGCTTATTGGTGGAGATGGAGATATTGTGTGACGTAGGTGGGCGGTCTTGGAGCCTTACGTAATGGAGACAACGTCAATGTCTGTAATTAGCGCGTGATCTGAAGATGTTATCAATATCGTTCTTACTTCTGAATATTTTTAGATAGAAGAACCAAGACGGTGATTCGTATTACAAAACATCACTCAGTTTGTGAAGGGCTCTGGGGAATTGACTAATTGCAATATCCAATTTTGGGAATTTTGGAAATTAAGAATGGCCCGCCCAAAATTACGCAGTAGGAATTTCTTGAATTTGTTAGACTTAATCATCAGCAAAAGTAAACTATCGAAGGGAATACATTTTGAAAGCCATCAATCATTTCTTTAATCTGCAATGTTAACTTCGTAATAATAAAAGTACTTTTATTTGTGCGAAAGTGGGAATAATCAGTCCCTTTATGTATTCCTTTCGCCATATGATTATTATTAATCGGAAGAGATAGTTTAAAAAGAGTCTACAAATTTAATCATAAGTGAAGGGGCATCATGTCAATCCTTCAACGATAAACTAAATGACGCGTAATCGATTTACATTATGTTGTACGTGCGGTTTGAAAATATTCATAGTTACACAATGATCAAATTCGAAGAGGTATGGATCTACAATCGATAACGGATTAATATCTTCAAAATTCTCCAGCAATATTGTACAGTAGGGTTTTTCTGTATATGTTCGACTTAGTGATCATCAAAAGTCCAAATCCCGAAGGACTATAATTAAATTTGAAAATTATTCCTTATTTTGAAGAAGAATCTTCAATATTAAATCATTAGTATAAGAACGAGAAAACTTGGATGGATTATGCCATACTATGAAAACTTTACGGATGTGATGTATAATGGATTTACACTTAATTCTTAATGTGGCATGAAAACTGTTGATACATAACGAGGGAAAACATTTTTTATTTAATCGCATTTTTCCCTGTTTGTATTATCAATATTTTTCTAAATCGCTTGAAATATAAAAATATATTTAGGATTTACAAAGATTTATAGAAATACAAGAAGACCATTGGAAATTAAATATTTTTTATTCACCTTTAACCCACGCAAAGTTGTTGATTACTATTGATTTAGGTGTATTATCAAGTCTCTCACATTCGATAGACAGAATAAATTAACCTAGGAAAAGGTTTATGAAACTTTTCTTCTGAGAAAAGTTTCATAAATTTTTATGTGACTTTTGGTGGCTTCTTATTAGTTTTAACTTAAAAAATATCTTAAGTTGCTGCCAAGGTCATAGACATTTATAGAATTATTCAACGTACATACATACTTCTAAGTACTAAGTACTAAGTTTGGGTGTGCTTCTTTCAAACTTATTTCGAAGGAAATTTCAACTGGAGTTGCACAAAGAACTTAGCATAGATGCACGGTTCTAGTAGCAACTGCATCTTCATCCCTCTCTACATGTACTAATCAATTTGTATCCTTTCACAGGTAAATTTACCCTCTAATTACTAGCAAACTGTTACGATAGATCAAGAGTCTTAGTCTACATCTCTATTTGGAGGCATGGAGGACTTACTCACAGCGGAATTTTCCTATTTCGAAATTTGGATAAAACAATAAAACGTGGGCTAGAGTAGTGAGAGGGCTTGACTTTCTCTCCGGCGGATTTAATTCCACTCCACCTCTGCTTCGGTGCGGTCATTCTCCGGCGACATTTTAAGTTGCTCCGGCCCTCGACTATCTCTAACGCAAACGAAATGAATTTCGATTCCCCGAAAAGAGCGCCACCACCGGCGGAACAATGCGCTCAACAATCGAATTAATTTATTCAAAAACCTCGCTCTCGGAATTACCGCTCGGAATTCCTGACCCAGAAGCTCACGTATTAGGATTTTAATTGAGACCCATAGAGAGGGCAAGGAACCGCGGCGTGCGGTCGTGCGCGAATTTCAAAGCATTGCTGAAAATAATAACCGCGAGACGGAAGTTTTAAGACGCGATTTAGGAGTAAGAGATTTTTTATTTGTCCTCGGTCGTGCTTTATTTTTTTTCCGGTTACCTCGGAGGCGTGAATTATTACTTGTCAGGATTTTTATCCTCGTTTTAGTCCAGAATTTTTAAATTTTTAGTATTTTATGTTCTTATATGTGTATATGGATAACACATATTCAAGTGTCAACGTGCCTATTCTTATTGATGTATTTCATATATGTACCTAAGGATAGTGCATTTTATATATTTTTTCATGTTTCTTGCCATCTTTGATTATTAATATCGGTAGGTTTGCGCAGGTTTTTCACACTCCCTTCTTAGTGGGTGTTTTCCCGCAGTGGATATATATTTTTCCTAAGATTTTCTTAGGTTTTTTACATCCATAATGCTTTTCGTTTTTCTCATACTATCTCCTTAAAATTGATTATTTTATATTTTATTACGATGGGTTGTATGGAAGAAGAGACTTTTAGTCTCATTCTCGCCCGAATAAAGATCTATTATTATTGTTAATATTGAAGTTTCTTTGTGGTACTATTACCTACACTTGTATTATTTGGGCCACTATCTAACTATGATTTTTAATACTAACAATTGGTTCAGTGCGTAGTAGGACCCTATAATGTAGATATTAAAATAAAACAGTTGCTTATAGCTAAGTTTAATTTAATTCTCCTTACCATGTATATGAGCCATACATGTAAATTAAAAAAAAACTCACAAGGAATTGGTAACGGTACTTTGCACAAAAGAGCATACACCCAGGAAAAATCCCAAAAGACTGTCGTAGAGAACTAAAAGCATAACTTTAACCCGTCATTTGTGATTTTACTGCTTCATTATGGAACGTTACTCACAAGCCAAGGCCGTAGTAATACACATTGGAAACTATTGCTTAATAACATAAATATAGTTAACTGACGGTTAATTTCTGTATTTCGACAGTATTGACTGCTTTAATCTCATCCACATATAGCGTCGTATCGCTGAGTATAACATAAATGTTGTTTACAGCGTCGCGAGAGTATTTTTGAATTGTTTACTTCGCAACAAATAGAAATTTTGAAGTGTGGTAAAAACAAATTTATAAATTACGCTCTGTTGGGAAGCCAAAGCGAAACTAGGTGGGCAATGGCAAAGATTCTCTCATTTTTATCACACCGTTGACATTCGAAGACGAAAATCCACACATATATTTGGTGGTATTTGGAAAGCATGTATGAAAGACGTAGCATTACGTTCGTTTGAAATGACTTAAGAACTATTTGTCTACCTTTAAACGTTCTCTCTGTGGTAGGCTGATATTAGTCTAGTGTAACTATTATTTCCTGCTTATTAACTGCTTACCTAAGAATTGTTTAACGTATTTCCGATCACATTGAAATGTACCATTTATATGAGGGATAAAAACCCAACATCACGACGATCAGCTGCGACTTTAAACTAATGAGTAGATCATTTATAAAATTAGCGAAGAAAGTACAGTGGCATTAAAATTTTAATGCATATAGTTATATCGAAGTGAAGGTAAAAGACCATTTTTGTGAGAAAACAATTATTAAAGTCTTTATAAATCATTTATAAACATCCTAATTAGATTCCATGAGGCAAAGAAATTAGTGAAAAATATAGAGATGCATATAAGGAAAGGGTTGAGGTGACTTTGCACATTTTTCAAGGGCGTGGACCCAGGAAAATTCCCAAGGAAAAACGGACTTGAAAATAGTCAGACAGGGCCGGGGATCAAACCCGGGATCTTCCTCTATCCGGGAGGCTGCCTTAACCATCTAGGCTACCCGGCCAGAACATTTTAACAAGCCGTACAACAAAAATAATTTCTTAGTTTACATGATGAAAATGTTCGTTAGTCTAGATAAACTGGCGTAAGAGTAAATACTAAGGAATCACGGAATCTCTTGTTTGCTTTTATTGAACCGAAGAAACATCTATTATCATAAAATTTAATTTCTGAACGGAATTGTGGTAAACAATCCTTAGCATAAATTTACATTTTCATACAATCATCTTAATCTCATCCAATACCACCATCTTATCTTAACCCCTTAACTGAGGCGGATGTAGCAATATTGTACCTCATGCTTTATTAATTCCTCTCGCTAATCATGACTAACCTTGTCAGCATCAACGATGCTGGGAACGCAAACCGCGTTATCAAGGTACGCGCATTAAATTTACGATCCGAAATCTGATTTCAGATGCTCGCGATATCTCGTTTCCAAATCGTCCGGAATCGCTTTGATACAGACCCCTAGTATTCCTAACTGCGTTTGACCTGCACTCCATTTGTCTCCACCTTATTGGACTTTATCTTTGCCCCTTCTATCGAAGGCAGTTCCAGAATACGCTGATCTCTGAAGCGTAGAGGGAAAGAGAAGAGCATTAGCATGCCCCTATTCTGTGCTCAATTCCTCGAGGATTTCGTTAGGACGAGGAAAACGCGTTTATCGATAAAATCTACAATGTATTCGGGTTTGGATGGAATAATGACATTGAGTTCCCAGAATCTCTGTTAGTACCTCTACGATACGGAGAGTAATAACATAATCTTTCGAGAGTGGCCTCGTTTGATGATTGGAGAGCTATAAGATAGGCGACTATTACAGAACTCAATTGAGGAAACATGAAGCGTATTATTTTCATATTTCCCCATCTCTTATATTCATATAAGAGGAAGTTTCAGGAACAATTTTATGTCTAGGAGATGATCATTAATTTATTTACTTAGTGTACGGCGTGTGTAATGCACATAGATCTAAGATATGTCAATTTAACAATAATAATAATAATCGACTTCATTTTGGCGAGGTCGATACTAAAATTTTCTTTTTTTATCACACCCATCGTCATTAATTATAGAATTATAATTCAATTAAAGAGAATAGTATGAGAAACAATTAGAAGAATTGTGGATGTGAAAAACCTTAGAGACAATAATAAAGATATGAAAAAATAAGGAATGCCTGCAATACAGAATGCTGATAAGTCAGAAATTAGCAAATAAGTAATCAGAAATAAGGTGAAATCACTTATAAAAAATTTAGTATGATATCCAGTTCAGCTATCCATTGATTGCTTATGGGAATTTAGGGAGTCAGTTACGTTATTAATAATAAAAGAGTAGATATTCTTATAGTAGTAATTTTGATTGGCGAAAGTTAAATTTCTACATTTGGTTCGAGTAGAACTGTCGATTGGAAAACATCGATGTAGTAGAGTTTTGGCCACAAAATTATTTTGAACCTAGAGCTGTTATTTGTTCATATTAAAGAACATAAGAAAACTTTCGAGTATCTGATTTCAGAGAATTATAGAGGAAATATCACATCTTACTATCCATTTCTGCGAATCTAAATCAGGAATCCTATAACATAACAAGCAGGCAAAAAAGCTGTTATAGCAGGTTTTATTCAGAAACATTGCCTGTCACTAATTAATACGGTAAAAATTTACCTAATATGTAAATTTGACTTCCACTTTAAAAAAATTTTTAAACCTAATTAGTGAGCTTGTTTATATAATTATGATTGCATAAATTAAGGATTGCGCTCTATGTATAAAGTCGGATTAAAATTAATTTGAAGTTATTTTATCACTAAATTGACTTCAAAACGAATTCATTATTTATCAAGGTGTCTGTATAATTTATCATATAACATGTATCTCTTAATTACCAGGTCCTCAAATTTTGTTATGCATGAGTTCCTGAATGATATATGAATATTAATATGATACGATAACTCGCTAATGCATTTATTATGCCGAAATAGATGAAAGCCTCTTTTTGAGAGGAACTGACCAATCGAAAATGAAAGTCGTTAGTTATTCCGAGAGAACGTAGGAACTAAATGTGCGGTAGAAGAGAAGTGAGGCCCCTAAATGACTCTGTTTGGTATCTCTGTGAAAATTTGGGACCCTGCAAATATGTTAAACCTAATAGCAACCGTAGTGAACCGTAAAAAAGTCGTTTATATAAAGATAATTTCAGTATTTGGAGCTACAAAAATAATGAAATCTCATAAAAGCAATTGAAAAAGATGTGACTTAGTGGAAGTTTCTTTCTTTACTACGTGAAGCTGAGGAGATAAGAATAACTATGCCTCAGTTTCACAAATAGTTTATTCTGCGACTGTAGACTGTGGAACACAGAATAGGAACCTTGCTGAACTGAGATATAAATATACCTATCTACTCACCAGTATATGTTCTATTTGTTTCATTAATAATGTCTGTAGGTTCGAATTACATTGCATTGCACGCAATAATGACTGAAAATATCAAAAAAAGACTCGGTGATTCTAACCATTTTCGAAACAATTTCGTATTCGATATATTATGTAATTTGACACATTCAGAGAACATTTTCGAACTTTCTTTTTATAATCCGTTGAAAATCTTCTGCAAAATTAGCCGCTGAAAATTATTAGATCCAGCGTAGCTGAAATATGTTTTCGTCGGGAAAACAGCAGGTCATTTCTATTATGTTAAATTCAACAACACTTGCACGATTAATAAATTCTGATAGGTGTGAGCTCTGCGATATAATAAAATTTTAATTTAAAAGATAATTAAATAGTCTGAATTTTCTTTCAAATATTTCTACAAATAAAGAAACATGGGAATGTCGTATATTTTATAATGCTCGTTTTATGTAGAATAACATTTTAAATGTTAAGTTTTTATACAAAATTACTGTCTCTTAGTTTAATGTCGAAGTTATCCAAAAATCAGGTAGACATACGGATATTAAATACATATATGATGCTCTTTCCTAATATTTATTATTACATAAACTGCAGATAGGCTGCTAGGCTCGTGGCAGTTTTTTTATACCTACATACATATATATTAACAGTAGGTAGAACGACGGTTTAAATTTTAATTTTTATAAAAAAATTAGTCTATTAATTTTCTGCTGAAGTTACCTAACAATATAGAAAAAGTAGGGATTCCATGTGAATTTATAATACTTGTTGTCAAAATTAGCAATAACTAGAGCAAGTTTAAACGTCCAGTTTTAAGTTTTTAATTTTAGTTAACGTTTACGTATAAGTGTCTGTCTCTTTGAAATTGAAGACCAAGGTCATAGGGTCATAATTTAATGTGGACATAACATTTTCCTTTCAGTACGTGGAGTAGAAGCTGAGAGGGTAATTAACGCATGTTTTTACGCAATGCGTAAGGGCGCCATAACCGTCCGCAGCGGCTAAATCACTCCCCCATCCATTTCCTCACCTCTGCCTCCCATTTCCCTAACTGCATCCCTCTCCAGGCGACGTAACTGTTTCTTTTATCCCCCATCACTCCTTCCTCAATATCTCCGCTCCTCTCCATAAAATAGAAACGCTACCCCATCATCCGCCCCCTCTAAGCCCGCGAAAATCGACCTGCGCCCGCCATTAGCACTTCACACACGTAATGCGAACACATTAGGCACGAGTTCTAGATTGGAGAGGAAGGAATGCGGGGAGGGAAAGAGACCATTGTAACGAATGGGGAACCTTTGTCCCGAGTGAGGAGAGGAGCTACGTGATGTAGAACGGGTTGCAGAACGGCACGGAGGAGAAAAGACCCTCCCTTCGTTGGTGAGTATGCGGAAGAGTTCTTTATATCTCACCATGGCGAAATATGGCCTTTTCGATGGCTGTAATACAATTTCTTTTTATGACCTGAAGACGAACATAATATTGGAAACGCTAAATTTGCGTTTACGTTACATAAATGAATTATTATGCAATAATCACGGAACAAACGACATCGTCACAAATGCAAAAATTATATTTTCTCTTATCAGGTCCGTTTGTAGGGACACTTAAACCCCCTTATATTATTCTTATTATTAAGGCGTAAACTGCAGGTAGGCTGTTATCCTAGTGGCAGTTCTTTCCTACCTACATACATTTGTACAAGTTATAAACATAATTTATATAAAATACATCAGTAATATTAAATAATTCCCATGAAATAATCACAGAAATGGAGTATATTTACCTTGCAATTAAGTAATGAAGTTATGATATAATTTTTAACTATTTTTACTGGATGTTTCGTGGTTCATGACAAGCCTTTTCGGTTACCGTAGTGGTCACGGGGTAGAAACCCACCGTACATCACCCTGTCAAGCAATCCCTTACTTTTCCAGAGGCCTGAATTTCTATTACACATTGCACAGTGTTACCCAACATTATATTGACAAACAGGATAAGGTCACGCTTTTAACAACGAACATATTATGATTTAACAATATCTTAAAAAAACATTCAAAACCCATTTTATACAATACATTTTTACAATAGCTTAAAGCAGCTAAGTTTAAAATCTTTAATAGTTTTAGGTAAGGGCTTGAAGGCCTCTTCTAACAAAGACGCAATTTTTTCCTAAGCTGATGAGATTAAAGTGCCCTTCATCATATATTATCATTACTAATCATTAGCACTATTTCATTGTTTTATACAATACAACATACCAAAGCACTTTGTAGATTGTATCATAAAATTAAAGCTTAAATGGAAATAAAAATTTATTAAAATTATAGTATTAATAAATTCAATAATACACTAAAATAAGCTTTATTTCCAATTTATTTATTTCCTTTATTTAGTTTGTCCTAGCATAAATTGTAAGAGTTATTATAATGAAAGTCAAATTAACGTCCTTAGCTGTTAAAAAAGAAAATAGAAAGATTATCTTACATTCAAACTATTTAAGTATGCATGAATTAAAAAAAGAGAACTAAAAGACAGTTGATTGTGATTATAGCATTTTTAAACGAGATTTTAAGCCGAAAATGATAGCTGTAAAGAGGAAAAGGGACTTCATCTCGTTATAATACACAAATATAATATCTGAATTATGATTCAACTATGAAAGTTTTTAAGTTAATGCTTTCTTCATGAAATTGAAGAATAAATTTGTTGAAAACTAAGACTCATAAAGGTGGGGTTTATTTATACATTTTTTAATTTCATAATATTTTTAACGGTACACTTTTATCTGTCCCAGAATAAATAGGTAGTCGAATCATTTCGTTGTAAATAAGATGTAGCAATCTCTTAAATGGAACGGTCAAATCTTAGTTAAATCTCCTTCTATATCACCAAGCTATTAATTACGGTCTCCTAATTCATTTAGATTCTTAGCCAAAGGATGAGAATAACTCATTGGAGACGCACCCTGTAATCTCCTGAGCCATTCAAAACAGTTTAGATTCGTTTAAGAGCCTCGGAATCCTTAACCCATATCATTCCGAATGGGCCTTGAAAAATAAAGCCATCGCCAGTTGAGCTGGGTATCCCGTTTATTTTTCATCTCTGAAGAAAGCTCCTGAGAAGAAGTCCTTTGATTAAGGCGATTGAATTAACTCCTTTGGTTCAGAGGTCTATTGTGCCATCCCAAACAATGGGATTCGCTCATTCACGATCGAAACCTTCCGCTGTTCTCCTACATTCGTCCCGACCTAGATGACCCTTCTTCCATCCCATTCCTATTATGAGTACCCATGAGTTCCACTTTCACCAATGTTCCAATTATTGGAGGATTCAGCGCAACCCACCTGTGACTTGATAACGAGCGTGAAATTAAAACTAATTTTTCCTCAATAAGTTAGATACAAGTCGTGAATTTGAACGAAGGCAGATAAATTTTTGGTGTCATTTAAACCTATCATGATCTCAAGTTTTATTTCAAGATGAAATGAAATGTGACTGTAATGAAACTTCTAGGAATTTTCTATGGACTAAAGGATGAACAATTTGTGTATAGAGGGTGACTATAAAGTCAGTCAATTAATCACTTATGAGCTGTTAAGTCAATTAATTAAATAAAGTGATATTATCCAATTCTGATGTCTAAACAGTAAGATGATATATTTTTCGTCTCAGTTTTTTTTGCAAGAGAACATTTTGTGAATAACTTCATATTTTCTTGAACTGTAGAGTATAAGGAAGACATGTAACCCGAAAGTATGTTTGGGAACCAAGGATTTGGAAAATTTGATATTCATGGAGTTATAGATGACAAGAAAGACTTATACCACGAGATATATTTAGGAACCAAGGATTTGGAAAATCTTAAATTACTTCAGGTATTACAAGTTATTCTTTCCAATTTCTATCATACACGATGCTTCTATGAAGGATCAATTTTTTCCTTTGGTTCTTTTGCTCTTCCGTTTGGAAATACTATATACTAGTACTGTACTGTAGTAGCTTAATTTCATACACAAATATACTCACAGTAATACTTAAGAAGTAATGACTATAGTCTGCTGTTATGGTCTCAATATCTTGAATCTTCTTCGTCCGAATCACTTGCAAAGATATAATTGTTAAGCATCCCTAAAAATACTCTCCTATAACTAATATCTGCGGCAAATTAAGTAAAAGACTTGGCTTTGTAAAGCGCACTGTAGGTAAATGCGATGAAAAGGTGAGAGAGCGATGTTATTTTACCTTGGTCAGACCCCTTCTGGAATATGCGGCAAGTATATGGGATCCGGCGGATGAAACGTGCACTCACGAACTCGAGAAAGTGCAGCGTAAAGCGGTTCGTTTTGTTAAGAAATGCTACGATAAAAAAGCAAGCGTTACAAAAATGCTCTCAGACGTAGGTTGGGAATCCTTGAAAGAAAGGAGATTGGAAGCTAGGCTGCGATTGCTTAATAAATTCAGGGAAACAACATTTTCCAAAGATACAATCGGTATCATGCAACCCCCCTGTTACCTCGGCCCATCCGATAATGACCGTAAGTTAAGAGAAATAGATGCTAGGACGAATCGTTTTAGAGATTCATTCTTTCCGCGAACAATACGTGACAATAACCGAATAAGGAAGTAATTTAGATTCGACTGGTGTTCACACCCCCTGCCACACGCAGAAAGGCGGCTTGTAGGGTATTAATGTAGATGTAGATGTATGGCTACTTATGACGCATCATACATACCTACATGAAGTACTAACGCGATAGCTCACACCGTAATTAACACCGCGTGATTTATGGAGGAAGTAAATCAAGCTGGCTATGAATCATCCTTCAAGAAACCTATCAGCAACTCCGAATCTCCAAGGATGGGTAAGGAGACAAGCCTCTGCCTAAGGTAAATTTAACGCACCCTTGAGTATATTCCTAATGTGAATACATCATTCTTGTGTTAGCTGGCGTGGATTAGGAATTATTTTCTCACAGTCACGGTGATTCAAATCTGGGATTACTACGGGAGTTCACGGTAGGAAAACTGAGAAAATCAACAGGTACGGGTGAGCTATGAATCAAACTTCACTTGAGTAATTTCCAGAATCGTTTAAGCTTGCACTTCCTGAGAATCAGCTCGTAACACGATGTGTTAACGTCCTTGGGGATAACTACGGCCTTTAGTCATCTGAACTAGCTTTCCAAAATCTCTAAGAGGGAGATGCATCATTAGATACGACTTGGAACAAAAGATTTAAGTGACATCCATAAATATACCTTAAATGAGGCACCGATAGAAAATGAAATATTGAAGAGGAAATTAAAACGTATCTTCGCTTAAGTGATTTTATCTTTCCACAATAGAAAATCAGGACATTTATATTAAATGAAGCATAAATAAGCTTTAAATACATCGTGTGGTGTATAAGTAGCATTCACTAACATGTATTACCCATACGGTGTGGTCCTATCCGATTGATGATAGTTCGCTGATAATTTTTCATCAATAAATTATATTAATTTTGTTCTTTCCAACTTATATTACATTCAATTATTTCTGTATAAGATTTAACTGAAATTCTCCATAACTTTTATTGTTTTATTTAATGAAGAAGAAGCTTAAGCTATTTTTGCTGGTATCAGTCATTGGTTTTTGAAGCAGAACTAGAATCTATCACACTCGATATAAGTTCATTTAATGCTATATCTGCTTAATAAATTTAGAAAATGTAGATTCTAGGCTCGAATATTATATTCCCTTGCTACTGAGTTCACTGAAGCTTTGCGAGAGCAAATAGAGTAATGTATGCTAGGATTTAATCATTCATTTTTTCTGCGATCGTTAAGCAATTATAGAAGTAGATATAGTGCATTTCATAACATCATTTTCCCCATAACTTACGACGAAAAGCGGCTTACAAGTATATACAAGTAATTAGCTCATAGATTTATCTAACATAAAAGTAACTTACTTCATCAAGAAAGTAATTTATACGCAATATTCATGAAAATGTGCCCAATTTTTTAATTATAACTACTAATGAAACACAATTATATACATGGCAATAATGACAATAATGGAAATTTTCAGCAGAATAAGTAGGCTACATATAGGCTACCAACCATCTACAGTAAAGTATGAGAAAATATTCGAACGATGTGTGGTAACTTTCAGTTAAAAAGGTGAATGTTTCCAAAAATAACTCCAGTATCTATGAGTAATATTTATAATATCTCCCAAATTATATGTCCATGATATTATTTTAACCTGACTCATAAACACGATTTAAATCATCCATTTCAAAATATATCCCCGAATATTGTATATTCCTCAAATTCTCATCCTATTTTGAAGCTTATATATTGTTAATTATATCTGTAATTGCTTAACTAAGAAAACAAAACATGCATTGATCAATTATGGGCATTAATTTCAGATCATCGAGAAGATTTCGTAACCGAATTATACATTAACAATAATGATCCACCTTGATTAGTGAAAACGAACTTTAGAGTAGATTCTTCCCTACACCCTACCACCTAATGTTTCGTTGTTTGAGTTGCGGATGGTTCATTCCCCTTCCTCGGTCCGTGGAGAGTATTCGCCACGGCGCCCACCACCGTACTCTGGCTGTAACAACTCACTCGCTCCTCTTAACTCAGAGGTTTCTGCTCCCGGGAGACACGCAGCCATTAGAGCACCCAAAGGAGCGAACACGTTTCCACAGATATCACGACCTCGTTATCAAACCACGCAGTCGCCGAGGTATTTACACTCGTGATGGAAATAGTGGATTCTTGGGAACCCTTTGTGTTATTATTATTATTGTTATTTTATTAGCTCTAGAGGGGTGTCCGTTAGAGCTGAAAAATATATACATTTTTGCTCACAAATATTATACAGCAAAAGAATTTCAAAGTAAGATCAATAGAATGATCAAAAAACGTAATATGTTCAATAAATTACAAAATACTTATAGAAAACGTAGCAAAGATTAATCGTACAATAACAAATGATTATTAAATAGATCATTTTTAAATCATTGCAAAGAGGCTGATTTTTCAGTACTACGGGGTAAGGAGTTCCAAAGATTTTGAGGCCGTAATTAAAAAGGAATTAAAGTACGTGTTGGTATGAGTAATGAGATAGCTAAGATGATCAGAACTGGTTCGAATATTAGCAGAAGATACTATACGCTGGCAAAGGGGTAACGAGATCCAAGATATAGTGTCCGGGAATTCCGAAAGTGAATACAGGTTTGTATCAAGGAAATGTTTCCTTCTGACATCAAGCTGAACACTAGAAGGACGGCTGTGGTCATATGACCACTTATCAGGGTTTCAATTCAAATTTTCAAAGTTAAATATTTTTCAATTTTTTTCAACTCTTTGATTTTGAGTGATACCATCCTTAATTTAATATGAATTAATTCAAATTTTCTTACATCATGTTATACCTACAAGGACGGCTGGTGGTCATTTGATTACTTTCTCCTTCCAAAAGAAATATCTACCTTTTTCTACAATTTTCAAATATTTTCCTGTATAAATTTATTATATTAAGAACCATATAAACGGTGTTTCAAAGGATTCTGAGTTGAGCGTGATTATTATTCAGACTTATAAAGAAAAACTTACACAGTGAAAATAATGAACTCTTTGCTATATCTAGAAATTTGTTTATAAACTGCCGATCGATGGAATAACAGTAATTTAATGTTGCTATAAGTAAATGGATATGCCTAAATTAAACATTTAAACAATCAAACCCCTCCAAGATGCAAAGAAACATGAAAATAGGTATTGAGAAGAGAAGTGGTCAAATGACCACTTCCCGTCCTTGGTGGAGCGAAACTCCCGTTCTTCTAGTGTTAAGCCGCACTTCTGTTCGAAGTGCTCTGCGAAGAGAAAGACGGAATAACAAAATGCGATATGTGAGTCAATTATCGAGAGGCTCACGTCACCAGCGAGAGTTATGAAAATGGATTCCAACCAGGGATTCTTTCGTAGAATTCTCTTCGAAATTCATCGAACCTCTCTATTGAATGTTCGAGGCTCCGTGGAACTGTTTGCCGCAGAAGCTTGCAAATGACGGGAAAGAAAGGCGCTGAACAATGTGAGGCTCTCTCAAAACGTATTTTGCGATGTTTTCGAGTCCGCTTTCATTCTTTTGTGAGGGGAACGTCCGCTGTATCTCGCAGATATACGCATTTGCACTTTGAGTACAATACGCATTACGTAAATGGATTCATGCTTGCCATAGGATGTAACCATACGTAATGTGTTACTTGTGGTTCTTTAAACACGAGAAGAACTATTTAAACACAACATAGGGACATGTATAATAAATTCATACATTTTCTCTGTGAGTTTCATTAATTCACTACTTTCTACGCCCCGTCATTATAGTCAAATAATTACATTTTATTTGTCGTTTCTAACTATGTATATACAAATAATCGTGTATAAGATAGGAATAATGTTAATTTCGTATATTGCTTACGTTATTCTTTCATAAACCTTTATGAAGATGCTTATGCTGGAACTAACCCTTCTGTAAGGGTTTCGCTTACTGCACTTAATCATTATGGCTAAATTAATAACTCTAAATAAACTATAAACAAAAAATCTCTCAGAAGAAGATAACATGTTGGTTAATCTAAGAATGGCTTAAGTAATTCTTTCGTAAACCTTTCTGAATATTTTTCCTCGGCTAACAACGGTACCATTCCTTCTGGAGGAGGTTGAATAAGTCGGACTTGTTTTAATATTTTAATACCATCACGGAATCTGTGTTTTCTTTCTTAATACTAACCCAGACTGTACCATGGAAAACAATAAGATAACTGCAGTTATAGTACACCATCCAATTCATACAGATTCGTAACACTTGTTCATACAATTCAGAACGATTCTAAACCCATTAATACCATAGCATACAAAAAGTTCAACTTTTAAAAATTCAAATTAATGTTTATACGTATTGAACTCATATCAAATTCTATTTTCAAAATTCTCTAACACAAAATCATGTAGCAAGAAAGTCCTATAGTTCGATAGTTGGGAAACACGTCTAAGGAGCTCAATCTTCCGAAGACGAGAAGCCACGTCAAATAAAGCCTTCACTTCAAATGATTTTTTTAAATATTCCTTTTTACTAAAATTCCATAAGAATTCTTATCAAACTTTTTAATTCTTAGGATACGTGGCTGAAGGTGAATTGGAACCAGCAAAAATTCAGATCTATTACGAGATACTCATAAAAAGAAGTCTGAACATTAAATTTGTTCGCGCCATCGGCATTTATAAAATCATAACCACTTTTATTTACTGAAATTCCTTTAGAATTCATGTCTAATTTTTAATTCTTAGGGTACATAGCCAAAGATGGCATGAACCCAGAGGAAAGGCCGACCTTTAATGAGAAATTTATAAAAATAATAAAATCTACAGTATCTGGCGATGTCTTGCGGAAATAAGTCATGATGAAGAAGAGAATCCGTTTACTCTTTCCACGTCACAGTTTATAAATACAGTAGAAAAAGTACCGATTCTTCTCTTCGATAAAAAGAAGTTTGAACAATAAATTCAATAACACCATCAACATTCATAAAACCATAACCTCTCTAAATTTGAAATGTTGAGCGTACTTAAACTTTATCCGATATAAAATTCCGTATAAACTAAGGCTTACCACTAAAATTAAAGAGGTTTGGACCCCTGTTCTAATCATAAATTCGGGAATCAAAAAAAAAAATAGAGAGTAATGACAAATTTTCCAGCTCAATCTTACGGAGGAGATGAAACGAAAATCTCTCAGGATATCGAAACGTAACGAACATTGTGCTGCGACCCCATTATTCACGAGCAAACTTCGACCGACGCCGCTCCGATACAGCTTCAGATCAGCGACTTAATTTCCGCACGAAAAATTGGATCGGGTATTAAGACCGAATTTCCGACTCCTGAAAGGAACGGCTTTCCACCGCGGGATTTCCGACGCGGCCGACCCGTAATCGGGATTCAAATCCGTTCGGAACAAATTTCTACTCTTCCCTCGGCGACTAGACTAGACAATTCCCTGTGCACGGGACGTGACTTCAACGAAACAAAACAACGAGAAACGATAGAAAAACAAATTTTTAGTTAAATGGATGTACTTTTTTTAATGTTGAGAACAATTAGAAACATTTTTTGGGGTCAAGTAGAAGGAAATTTCCTGAGGATGGTATTTTCATTACGCACGGAATCGTTTTAACTATTGTGCTCTATTAATAATTTAAAACAATTTAATTTAACTTAGTATTCTATTATATTTCTACACTATATAGAGTGGAATATCCTAGTTTATTTATTTTCTGTCATGTTGTTCCACTAAGTAAAATCTAATCACATCTATTACACGCTCTATTAACTTTCAATTGATGTTTATGTTACCTATAATTTTCAGGTAATATAGGTAATCCTACACTACTTTGATTTCAAGAATCAAAAAGGAAAGAATTGAATTCACATGTGTATGCCTCATAACATAAAACAACAGTCTTTTACTATAATGCTTAAAATTGATTCGAAAGAACTAGTTGAGAGTCAAATAAGTCGTTTCAGTGAAAATACATCTGAATTATGCAAATTAACACACGAGCTTCATTTATAACAACCTATGATTCTTGAAATGCTTATAAAAGTGTCATTATTTCATTAATAAGCCCATTCTCTATTTGCTTATTAGACACACATTTACAATAGAAATCCATGATTTCCTATCCACATATATAATTGTTATCAAAAGTGGATTTAAATCCGTTCGGGAACAAATTTCTACTCTCCTCTCGGCAGGTCGATTAGACAATTCCCTATGCACGTCACGTGACCTTTTACGTAAAAGGCTAACAATTTTCACGAAATTATCCCCACTCACACTTCATCGTTATTGTATCAAGCTCTTCACACATGGTTTTAAAGGGTATCTTTTATTAAATTTTTATTTTTTATTTTATTTATGCTTCACATAAAGCGAGACGACAATTTGAAGTGAAGGTATTACGCTAAAAATAGACGAACTCATACGACCATTCCCTCAGTTAGCTAAGATTCGAACCCGGGACGTTGGTTGGTAGCCTTATCATGTAGACATACTAACCACTCCGCCACCGCGGCCGTTATTCAACGGTGTTTAAGGGTTTTTCATATGTTTTAAGGCTTTTTTAATGTATTTAAGGGTTTTTCAATGTCTTTGAGGGTTTTAAGGGTACGTAAGGGGTATTAACAGGTTTAAAGGTTATCAACAAATAATATTTAATGATAGACATCTAAATCGGTAGCGAGTTACCTAAGAAATATATTTTAGAATTGACAAATGGAAAGGTGATGCCGTACGCGACCATGTTGGTTGTCATAACCGTTTAACCATTAACTGAGTCAATTACCACCTTCTGTTTCCTTATTTATATTCATGTAACTCATTTATCTGTAAAGTGTTGATGCTTTTGATATAATGAAGAAAGGCAGGTGGATTCAAATCCGTTCGGGAACAAACTTCTACTCTTCCCGCTACGGAATGGATCGACTAGACAATTCCGTGTGCACGGGACGTGACTGATGGAATCAGAAGCCGACGTCGGAAACGCAGTCACACACGGGATCGGACTTGAGTGTCTTTGCATGTCGCTTTTGGCCGTCCTCTGCATTAAAATCTCTGGGTGCCTCCAAAGTGTTCCCCAACATAATGTACACTGTACTCTGTGTGCCGACGCCTTTTCTCTGACG
This sequence comes from Sympetrum striolatum, assembly GCA_947579665.1. Classification (NCBI taxonomy): domain Eukaryota; kingdom Metazoa; phylum Arthropoda; class Insecta; order Odonata; family Libellulidae; genus Sympetrum; species Sympetrum striolatum. The sequence goes on along the minus strand of OX388350.1, from coordinate 37,748,315 downwards.
TTATCTACCGGTCTGCTGGCGTTTCCGCTTGCTCGAAAACAAAGAAAACCGTCCGTCTGTTTTCCGGGAACAATTTGCGTTGGATTTCACTTCCTCCTCCGACCAAAATTCGAGTTTGAGAATCGGATTCCTTCCACGTGTTGTTATTATGCTAATTAATCGCTGTGTAAAAAGGGTGGTAAATTTTTTTCAATGGAAATTAAATCGCAGTATTCAATTTTTCTTGGAGATTTAAAAGATATCAAATAACGGTCTTTAACGGCGATCCGCTTTTCCTTTTTAGATTGTTGATAATCCGGAATTTCTGTTGTTTCCAGTGGCAACGAAGTGGAGACAGCCGATGAAGACGGCTATTGGAAATCTTTTAATTCATTGTTCCAATTTACTCTGCTTGCATTAAATTTTAGGTGAAAGGCATACATTTCTGAAGATTTTCTTATTTTATCATGAATAATATTAACCCCTACGGGGAGTAAAAATAATAATAATTATTACTGAAGAATTATTTAATAACAGACATCTAAAATTGCAGCGAGTTACTTAAGAAATGTTTTTTGAATTGGAAAAGAGACAATACTTGGTGTTATTCGCGACGATGTTGGTAGTTGTAACTTTGCTATTGAAAGGAGTTAACCTGAGCCTGTCAATTGATATTACAACAAGACAAACACGAAAAAATTAACAAAAATAAATAAAAATGTTCTAGTTTTACCAGCTTCTACTCGCCACTCCTAAAAAAATTATTAACATTTTTCGATTTTCAGATTTAACATTTTTCGACACCTTTTAGTCAATTGCTGTCTTACATTTCCTTATTTATATTCGTGTAATTTATTCCGCTGTGAAGTAGATGTAAACTCGGTGCTTTCAGTAGAATGAAGAAAGGTAACTCATCGAAACGTTTCCTTATAAAGCAAATTAGCATTAGATGAAAATAATTGTGCTTCCAAGAAATTTGCGTCTCTTTTATGAAAAGGGTGCATTTGAACACTTTTCTCTTTTGAAGAATATTAATTAGTGCCTATAGCACAATTTTCAACGGAAGTTTTCGTACGGGAAGTAGTCTAATGAAATATTGACAGGAGGGTAAATTATTTCCTTAAAATATTCATTACATTCCTGCCACGTAACTCAGCAGTAAAAATAAGCTGCAAGAAAATGTATGTACGAGAGTAATTGCAATTTCATCGAAATTTGTGCAAAAATTTTTTTTTCAGTACTTAATTATTTTATAATGCTATGAATACTGAAAGGGTAATGAAAATTTCCCGGTAGCATATTTTAGACTCATAAATTTTAACGAATCCTTTTAAAAGCATCTTTACAGAATGCAACCTACGAAATTTAAAATATTCACCGTTTCTTAAAACATTAAAAGAGAAATAATTAAGATATTATTGAAAGATTTGAGACCTTACAATCGCTTGTCCAATTTGAAGCAAGTTTTTCAGAGCCTAAAAAATCCGTATTTTCTGTAGAAGTCATCGATCACAAACAGGATTTATTTTTCACGGTTACCTCAATGACAAATTTCCGAAATAAAAACAAAGCGAAATACGCACCACCTCACAAACACCGTATTGGCAAGGCTGATCGAATCTGGAATTAGGTGGCTTACTGCTCGTTACGTTCCATCCCTTGAGAGCTGAAGCCGGGCTAACAGGAGAGCTATAAACATGACCGATTGAGCATCCAACAGCAGCAGCTAAAGGGAATACAGGGAAAAATAAGAGAAGATTAAACACGAGGAAAGTAAGCGAAACATAATTTACAAGTATATCCTTTAAGCATTATATTTAGCTTTATCAATAAGTAAAATTATTATGATTCTCTAAACTGAAGGAACTTCACTTGTTATTAAGAGGTAACTCAATCATTATAAGTTGACATATCTTTTTGAAACAACATGAAAACTGGACTTCGTACATCCCAAACTTTTTTGATCTTGTGGAAAAAATCAAATATTAAATTTATTTTATACTTATTTCTTAACAAGTAGTTAATCTGTCTTAACAATAAAATATCTCATACTTTTCAAGAAAAGGAAGCTTGGCATGGCAGGAAATTACTAACGTATTTCCAATACCTTATTTATTGAAATCTTCCCGTAGCACGACTTACGTCTATGTCTATGTAAGAACCCAGCAAGCCGCCATTCGGCGTGTGGCAGGGGGTGCAAGCACCTTGACTCTTTTTTCTTAAACGGTTGCTTTCGCGTATACTTCGCGGAAAAAATGGATTTTTGAAGCGATTTGTTCTAGTATCTATTTTCCTAATCTTTCTGGCAGTATCAGAAAGGCCCATAGGGGGTCGCATTATATCGGTTACATCATCTGAGAACGTAATTTCTCTGAGCTTATTTAATAAATTTATCCTTTGAATGTTTCTTCCATCTTCTAATGATTCCCATCCCGCGTCCTGTAATATCTGAGTGACACTCGCTATTTTGTCGTAGCAATTCTTTACAAATCGTATCGCCTTTCGTTGTACTTTTCTAAATCCCGATTATGACATTTCTCGGAGGGGTCCCATACACTACATGCATACTCAAGCTGAGGCCTAACTAACGCTAAATAACATCGCTCGCGAACTTTTTCTTCGCTCCTACCGACTATTCTTTTAAAGAATCCGAGTTTCTTAAGTGCTTTTCCACATATATTTCGGATGTGGTCACTCCATGATAGGAGTCATCTACAAAACCACTCTGATATTAGACTTAACTCTTTCCATATAAACTCTTAAAACATTTATATATTATAGGATGAGATAGCAAGCAGAAATGAAATATATATTGATGGTAAATAAATGAAACTTACAGTCAGGCGTACAAAAATGTATAATTGTATATTAATTTATGCGATCATTCATCTACATATCTAGCTTTAAAAATTTTAATTTTAAATATATAAATTATTTCCATCAAACTGCACTTTCGAGAGTATAGCAAACCTACCTAGCAAACTGTTTCAATTCCAAGAAACCAAAATTCCTTCTGATGCGAAATTCGGAAAGTTTTGATAACAGGAAAAACTAGTTAGTATTTACTTAATATGTTGAAATTTAAAGTTAAAGTTAAATTAAAAAGTAGCTTTATAATTGAATACTAAACAAACACTATATTATTTTATTTTAGATCATAATATGAGAATATAGCAGCGGTTCGAGAAAACATTTCAAAGGCGAAAGATGGATTAAGATATTAAGAGTTTTAATGATAAATGAAGAGGTACGGCCAAAAGGGAAAGCCGTTCGTAAATTGAGGGAAAAAGGTTGGGAAAGGATTGAAGAGGTAAGCTGAACAGGAAGTTTGGAAATTGGACTCCATATGTGAAAGGGAAAACTGAAGAAAATGGAATTCGAATCAAACTCATATCATAGTAGGGAAAACAAAGAGAGCAATGTAACTAATGGGGAATAAAAGGATAAAAACTATGAATAGTAGTGAAAGGGATTGATGAAACAAACCGCGAAGAGAATGTACATAACATCAACGAAATTTGAATCGGGCAAACAAAACATAGAGAAACCGTAAGCAGACAAATTTTAGTGAAATGGATGCTCTATCTGAAATATTGAGAGCAATTTGAAATATTTTTTAGAGTTAAACACAAGGAATTTTCTTAAGGATGATATATTCACTGCAAATGGCATCGTAACAATCATTGTGCTGTATTGACTCTGTACTCATGTTTATGTTAATTATAATTTGCTGGTTATATAGATAATTCTACAACAAATTGAAGTCATGAGTTGAAAGCGTACGATTTAAATTCTTATACATATGATTTAACATTAGAAAACAATATTTTACCATAATGCTTAAAACAATGATTTGTAAATACTAATAAGACAGTCAAATAAGTCCTTTCAGTGAAAAGATATCTTAATTTTACACATTAACATACGAGCTTCTCTCATAACAACTGATGGTTCTTGAATTACATTTAAATAATTCATTATTACACCTATTTATATATTTTCAATCTCTTATTAGACTTACTTATACAACAATTATCCATAATTCACAGTACCAATAGATATTTGGCTTTAACATATGACTTTCATTCATAACGATTGATGATTCTTGAAATGCAAGTAACAGATTCACTATTATATCAATCAGTACATTCGTTATTGGAGGAAACAGTTAATTAAGTTCACATTTACAACATTTATCAATTATTTCTTATCTTTTGATTTATACCTATGTATATTTGGCTTCAGCAACTACATTTTCTGACTCACATACTCTGTAGAGTATAACCTCTGTCAAAAGAATTCAATGATTTTTTCAAGAATATATAAAATTAAGTCAAAGAAACAGTGTCCGCTCTTCCAAGTAAAATCTATAGAATGGCGGGAGCTCATCAAACCCTATCCGGAAGTTCCGGTGCTTATCTATCCCTACCCTCATAATCTTCATTAATATCGCTCATGTTAAAATATTTACTCAGTATTAATCTCTCGTTCTAGGCATTTAACTCGTTCCGATAACTTTCCGCATAAAATCAGAAATTCTGGGAACGGGAGACCGACCTAAGAGGGTCAATGCAAAGTCAAAAACGATATCACAGAGCGCAGCATGAAACGTATTCCGAACATCGTTCCTGAAAGCCGATTAGGTATCTCGAACATCCCGCTGGATACGCCGGCCAATTCCATTCCGTTTAAGGATTTATTTCGCCGATAGCTTTTCCGTACCTGTCGTTTTCAGCCGTTCCGATTTTTATCTCGTCGATTCTTTTCATTTCACTCCCTCTCCCTTTCAGAGAGAGATCTCCCATTTGGATGTGGGATTTCGCGAGGACCTCCGGATACGTTTACTCGGAAACATCTCGAAAAGTCGGCCTTAAGTCGAACAACAAAGAGTTGCCGCTTGGGAGAGAAAGCGAAAAATGATTCGATGTACCGGAAGGTGGTCTTTTTTTAATATCTCGCTTTGAGACGACGCACAGTGGGCTAGAATCGAATAAAAGCTGGCCAAAATTAAGAAAGTGTTTTTTTTTTGAGTTTGGACTTTTAAACTCCGCATAGTCATTCTTGAATAATTTCTGCATATAACTGCGAAATCATTTGCGTTGGTTCCCGCGCATTACAATTCTACAGGGGGTTAAAGTTGACTAAATTTCACGAAAAATGCCGGTTTTTTCGTGAAAAGTGTAAGAAAATTAAAGTGGAAGAACTTTGTAAAAAATTTCGATTTTTCGCAAAATTCTTCAACTTTAAGCCAATCCTGAACCAAAATGAGCGAACTCATCGGGTAAAATACGATTCGGTATTATAAACATAATCATTATTCTTCATAATACTGGGTTTGAATGATCACAGTTGAATATTTTCAATATTTATACAACAACGCGACGCGATATACAATCGCGACGTGGTACATACACATATGTAAATGTATTTTTATATTTTATGTAGTTGGTTAGCAATGTTGTTTATAATCGGATATTCTATATTTTTACATAAATTTAAAACTTTTATGAATATTATCATCAATTATTTTTTATTTGATTTTGATTTAAATATAATGTAAGTAAACGCCGATACCTGTCATTGCGACTAACCGTGGTAGTGTCACTTAATCAATACATGAAATTTCTATCTTTTGGTGGCCTCGTATTAATTTAAATAGCTTAATTTTCCCTATTTTCATTCGCTTATTTGTAGCTTACTCCAAGCTTTAGATCATCTAGCATCTTCCACCTTTGTCTTTCCTTTTTTCCCTCGTATTCTACCTTCAATTACTTTCTTCAGCGGTCTTCTCCTCTCAATATTTGCCCCAACCATTTACTCTGTCGTCTCCTTATTACTTCAATTAAAACCCTCTCTTACACAACCATCCCTCGCATTTCTGTGTTTGATTCTCTTATCAGCCCAACGATTTTTATATTCTATTATATTAATATAGAATATATTCTATTACACTATTATATTATCGTATTATTATTATCATTCTAAAATACATTATTATTACATTCTACGTCACACCCGCATCACGAAGTCTTCCAATTATTCATTTCTTGTTGTCTTAAGGTCCAATTTTCATATTGTAAATACCCATAATTTTTGCAGATTACAATTGCCCTAGATCTCCTTCCAAGTCGGACTTGTGCCTCCTTTTCTACGCCACGCCAATATCTCGAATACCTACGGACCTCTTTTCTTAAGACCCAAGTCTCATACCCGTTCAGTTAAGCACCCTACACCAAGGATTTTACCAATCATTTCCTAATTCCTCTCTACCTCTAGATTTCCACAGACCTCTAGCAATCAATTCCCTTTGCTTCATTAAGGCTTCCTTGGTCAAGGCTATTCTTTTGTGTAACCCATCTTTGCATCTTCAGTTCCAAGATAGAGTATTACCCCCGTAAGAGAATTTATCCACCTGACCTAGTTTTCTCAATAGAACTTAACCTTTAACTTAGATTTCTTTTCCATTGTGATCATCTGCGTTCATTGGGAGGTACTTCAGTGAGCCGAGGGAGATGTTTTGGTCTGGGAGTGAACCTGGACGCACAGAAGGATCATAATAATAATACATCAACAACTGGGTATGAAATATGACCTCCTTGATGAGGATATCGTTCCATATTATAAGTATCAGCCTGCTTCTGTTTTAGAGATGAACAAGATCATCCTCTATTGGGATAGACCAGTTTTAACTGATAAAACGATTAATTACAACAGACCAGATATATTGCTAATTAATAATGCGAACAAAACCGCAATAATCATTGATATATCTGTGCCAATGTCTCATAACATACGAAGAACGGAGATGGAAAATAGGTACAAATACGAAGAGCTTGCGTGGCAAGAAAAGGATATCTAGAAATTAGTAGAGGTCCAGGTTGTCCCATTTGTAATATCTGTGGATTGATGAAGGTGATTGAATGTGTATTGAAGGATTGATGACCAAAAAGTTTGGTAAAAATATGGAGAAAATTGGATTAAAGGAATATACCATCGATGCAGCACAGAAAGCAGTATTACTGCAAACATGTCACATTGTGCGCAAGTAACTCAGTAATTGATAATAAGATCACATGGGTTAGGGTGAATTCTCTCTCCGTGTCGACTGAGCCTAGTCCTAACCATCTATGGACAGGTGAATTTTTTCCAGCGGAAACGCTGAGAAAGCGCAAAAACTCAAATAATAATAATAACTTCTCTAATGGAAACAGGAACATCCCAATTACATCAATGTCAATGATTATTACTATTTACAAAGACACACAACCATTCCCTAGCCAGAAAAATCCGACTAGCCGGGATTCGAACCCAGGACCGAATAGTTGGAGCGATAATCTGCGAGCACGCTAACCACTCGGCCACCACGGGATTTTGTTCCCCTGACCTCCCCTGAAAAGGCTGAATGACCTTATATATAATTAGGATATCCGTAATTCATCCGACTCGTGGAGCGAACCAAGGCATTAATTGATTTATATCGTTGGTAAAATCGCAACGCAACTACAATATGAGTAAGTGATAGAATTTAATTTGGATTAACAGCAAAAGTAAGGAATACTCATTTAAAAGCGTATATATGGATACGTTTATCTCTCTAAATATTTATTTAAATATATTATTTGAGGAAAATGTCGGTCTTTAATCTCTAAGTCTATCTATTCCATTTTTCACTAGGCATTTTTTTCTCTTAGAAATGGGGAAGGTATGATAGTTAAATGGTTGGGTCTTTTACCAGCTCGAATCGAAAAATTCATTTTAATATCACGGTCAACTAGCAAAATGATAATCCTTTTAAGAGAAGCGATCGCTGCGAGTTTTGATTGCGATAACGGATACAGAATCCTACCTTTGAGTACTCATTGATTTAACCGCATTCAAAATACTGCGTATTATAATTCCTCGCGAGGAATTAATCACAGAACTAATTCACTAATCTCTGTACCACTGATTCCTTAATTGATGTCGATAGATAATGGGAAATTAGAAGAGTAAGGGAAGCTGTTCTTATCGAAAAGACCACCAATAGAAAGCAGGGTGCAGAAGGAACATCTTTCTATGTTTTTGACCACTTAGAAAAACCTTTCGAAAATTTCGTCCGGAGCTTAAGGTTACAAATACCAAACAGAATTTAAAATAGAACCGCTTTATTTTGGAACATTTTCTTCGAAAACAATAATTAATCTCATCAGATAACAATCATTCTTAATTGAATGTATTGAAAAAGATGAATTACGTCATGTTCCTTTTGGCAAAGAGTTTTGATCTCCCCAAATAAAAAATATTCTCCGTTTAACGTACTGAATGTGATAAATAACGAAATATTTACTTCGACAGCAATAATTGATCTCTCTACATAGCAATTTCAAAGGTTAAATAACATGCATAACTCAAAGCATGATATGATTTAACAATGCCCATGCGTTTTAGACGTGAATGAGCAAATGGTTGTGTTCTAATGTACACGCGAGCTGAGCAGGTCCGATTCCCGCAAACCTCGATTTAAAAATCAAAAACACTCGAAAACATCATACGAAGGTGTAAAATCTGTAAAGGTTATAAAAAAACGCAAGGTTATGGAATGGCTCTTTCAATCGGGTTGGTCGAATAGCCAGTTACACGGTAGGAATTTCCATCAATTCTCCTTGGCCTTTCCGATCGCGGGCATTAAGGGTTCATGAGAACTTCTGACCTCTCCGTGCGGAATCCAATGACCGCCGAACGGAAATATAAATCGTTTTATCGATCATTTCCGGATCATTCGAGTCATAGAGAATCCGTTACCCGCGTGTGCGGAAGCAGAATTCGTGTTGCTGGGTTTTTTAATCGTTTCTCGTCTGGTGGAGGGTGAAACTCACCGAACTAAATAATTAGAATATGCCTTTGCGCGATTAGAATACGCCCTCGGTGAACGAGGGAATAAAAACATTCGGTGCTCATTCTATTTCGAATTGGCTTCGGTATGATTGCGTGGCTCCATAGACGCTGATTCCGAGAAATATGAAATACGTATCGCATGAGGGGAGGTACGGAATTGTGGTACCTCTGGACCCGTATGGAGCAGAGGTGATCAGTTCAGATGCTTCGGTAGAATTTGGAAGTGGTTATGTGGCTCACATATCGAAAATGAAGAGAAGCTTTCAAAGCAATACTATTCATTTATCGTTTTTAGCTCAACGTGATTATTGTCGTAAATATCTAGCTTTAATTCGCTCTTCATAAATCGTTTAATCTTTACCAACCTTATTGAAAAGCTTCGCTTAATTGTTTAAAATGTCATTATAAACGTTTAACGGATAATTAAATTCTTCGTATGTATATATCGCCACACCTAAAATATGTTTAACGGCTTCCTTTTGCAATCAGTGCTTAGTACTTAGATACAAGCAACTACAATGTATGGACTCAAACTTTGATATACATACATTCATAAGCTAGTTTGTGATTTCTATCTGTCATATTTATATCAGCCAGAAAGCCACTCAAATCGCGAAGTATCTACCAACGTTGCTACCTAAAGCTCTAAAGAGGTAGAGTTAGAGGTGGTTCCTTTTGGAAATGAGGCTTACAATGCCAGATGAGGAGTGAGGTAGTTTTCCTCGCTTAGCCAGCTAGCCCTGAGTTAAAAATATACACAAAAGTTCCTTATGGTAACCCTACGAATAGTTTTCAAGTTTTCAAAAACTCAAAGTCAAGAGTTAAATAACTTACCATCAATCAACATAAATAATTCCACAGTAACTTTCATGTTATCAAAGTTATTAACAGGAATGAAAAATAACAAATTATACATTTTACTTTTCCAGTAGCAAAATAAGGAAATATATCGTAAGAGGGAAACACTAAATTAATTAACTAGAAAATCGAAGGAACGCTTACAGGAGTTTAAATATTTCCTTTTGAAAAAAAAAACAATTTAGGTATTGCTTAATATAAAAAAATATTGATAATTATTCGTTAAATAAGTTGAGTAGGTAAAATGATTACCTCTGGAAAATTCGATAGAGCTCTAAGCCTCACTTTTATTTTACGTATGCCAGTAAACATTAATTCGTTGTTTAACACCTAGACAAAGAAAAAGTTCACTAGAGATAGCTCAATACTCATCACAGAAGCAAGCATTTGTAAAAATACTCTTAATTCCATAGACTTCCATAGTTATTTAACTCCATAACAATTTCATAACTATTTTATTTGATTTTCAACTTAAGGCTAACATCGTCAGCTCCTCAAATCCATTTATATGCTCTTACAACACTTGGTTTTAGCAAACGTTACGTAACTAAATCTTTCGAAAAAAGGAGCCTGACTTAAAGTCGAAAATTTCTAATGATGTTGACTTTCAGAATTCCAGAATTCTATACGTCGACTTGTTCTTTAAACTCCCATCACCAGCAATCGATATCATCGATCACATCCTAAAAAAACGCAATAATACATTGCATCGCTCCACGGGAGGTCTGCACGAAAGAGTCGCGAAGACCGCATTCCATCCGAGAGCCACCCAAGTGAGTCGGGTTCGTTGAGCCGAGAATCAAGGACAGACGTCTTCCGAATCATCTTTTTTTGCGACTTACAAAGATGTCTGCCTTCAGACATTCCTACCATTCGTCTTTGTTTTTAGCGCTCGAATTTCATCAATCAGTCCCACACGTCTCGGGGGGGATAGTCGACGTATAATGGACTCGTCATCCACTGAGATGCTTGATTTATGATTCCGAAAGAACGTTTTATTTGCCCCAGAGACCGTCGAATTATTAGAGACCGATTATCCGCAACGATGGATTGATGCTCCGGAGATTAACGAATTACATTTGATTTACGATTTTTCAGAGATTGGAATAAATAAATCAGCCATTTTCAATCCGACGTCAGCTGATTTTATTTTCTTTTGTGATATTTATTATTTTCTCATATTCCTGCAGCTTCCTCTTATTTGATTTTATATTTTTTATTTCGTTTGAATGTTTTATTTTATATTTTTTGCCATATTTATTATTTCCTCTCTGTTTACTATTGTAATTATTCCTGTTTCTGATTTTATTTTATTATTGTTTTTCTAATTTCGTTATAGTGCTGCTTTTTTAATTTACATGTTACACACAGCTTTCCTTTATATCTTTTAGCGTGTACTAACAGTTGCTTTGAGCAGATTTTTCATACCCCTTTCTTTGCGGGTGTTTTCCTACCGTGGATCTTCTTTCCTAAGATATCAACTTAGTTTTTTTTTACATCCACTCCTTCTGAAGTTTTCTTCTCTATTCTATTCTCCTACACAAAACATTTTATGCACTAAATAATATCATTGACGAAAGATTAGATGGAAGAGACTTCTCTGTCTGAATATCGCCTTAATAAATGAAGACCGTAAAGATGTATATCATAGCAAGTTCTCTCCAATTTTCTCTATTCTTAGCCTCTACTTGTCATGTTACCACTAAAAAATTTATCCTGTCTCTGTTCTATCGGTTATTTAGTCTACTTGTTTTCTTAATTTTTTGTCCGTATTCAACTGAGACGGCTCAAGTCCAACGTTCGTGGTTCCTTCATGCCACAAGGGTCAGCCAACTGATCTTATTCTATCTACAACAGTATCAGTCACTCCTGTCATCCTCTTAACCAGGTATTGCGTTTCCGGTCTTTCCTTATGATTCCAAGTATACTATACTCCATACTTATTTGCGTTGTTTGTAGTCGTTTGGTTAGTGCTTTGTTTAAAACCAAAGTTTCATTTCTATAAAACAAGAACGGTAAAATGCATTAGTTGAAGAACTTCCTCTTCAAGCCCATTGGCATCTTTTATTTCAAAATCTATGCGCTCTTCCCCAAGGATTTACAGCCGAACTTATTTCTTCCGTTCACTTCATTAATCCAGTTATTCCCTTTTCTGCAATACTGGACGATGGGAAATACTCTTAAATTCAAAATTTTAATTCATGAATAGATAAAATATGAAATTGATATGTTGAAGCGTGACTTCGTGGAATGGAATAGACATTCCAAAAAATGAAAAACTTGGTATCTTCCACAGAGATTTATTCAAACACGACCGGTTTCGTCACCGTGATGACATCTTCTGGTTGTTTTTCACCAAGTTTTTTATTTTTTGAAATGATAAAATATGAAACTATTCATAGCTTTAGCAGTAGGAGGGGTAGGCCTTACCCTGTAGGTGTCTCTCTTTTTATATTTGAAAAACAACAAGGAAAACATCACGTATTTTACTCGTGCTGTGGTTGAGAATCGAGCAGAATAATGTATGGTGAAATGCACTGGATTTGAAAGAAATCTCCCTTTTATTTTAACTAAAATTTAGGATACAAATATTTAAAATGGTCTTTACACCTAACGCATTTTCTTCAATACGATAATAATCTTTCTTTAGTGATAAAAATTTTTCTCCTAACATCGATATTCACTCTGTAGCTTTGAATATTTTTCCCCAATCCTCATCTTATCTTTAGTTACGTAATATTTATTATAATTGATTCATAACATATGATACGGCTTAAATAGTGTTGGTTCAGCTATAGTCCTTAGTCAGGTCCTTAGAAATATTTGGAAAATTATTATCATTTTAACGTCATGAATTTCTCATATGCCTTTATATGAAGAAATTTATACCGTGTAATAATTTGTAAATATTCCGATTAGGGCCAAAGCGGATTTAGAGTTCCCGATGTTTCGAACTATGAGCTGTTTCACGGAGTTGCAGTATCCAGTAGGTGGCTGTAAACAAACCTTTCCTACAAGCAAATCTAGATAAAAAACAATTTTATATCCAACAGTAAATTCGGTGGAAATAATGTCCTGCTAACGTCCTCGAATTCCGTAAAATTCAGAGTAACCTTTGATACAGGGATTTCAACGGAAAGTCCGTGTGGGTGCTGTCTCGATAGAGCGCTTTTCAAGAGGAATGCTATTCAATGTGGACGCCCTAGAGCACGCTCCGCTTTCACCGACGATGATGAGAGTAATTTGGAGCTCATGTTGTCTTTGGTCGGCTGATGCATTCACAAAACAAGTCATATTTAGCCATGATACGCATTTGAGTGTTGCCATGGAATTGCTTATTCACTGTTCCTCTCTGCCGTGTCTTTGTGATTGTTCATCGTTATAGTCTTCATTTGCCATATAGTTAGGCAGGGAAAACTATTAGAACCCTGTGCTTTATCGAATGCAGTATATGTAGATATCATTTTATGCTGCTTATGCGTATACTTATCTTATAAAATTTAATAATGTTTCTTACCATCTTTTAGTTATGACTGTCGGTAGGTATGGGCAGGTTTTTCACACTCCCCTTCTTAGTCGTGGTTTTCCTGCAGTGGATTTTTTGCTAAGAATTTCTTAGGTTTTTTACATCAACAATTTTTCACATATTTTCTCATACTATATTTTTAAATTTATTATTTATATATTGTATGACGATGGGTTAGATGGAAGAGGAGACTTCAAGTCTCAATCTCGCCCGAATAAAGACGTTTTATTATTATTATTATGCTAAAATAACGGTAAGTCAGCTTATGTATATTGTATAAAGAGATAAATATTAACAAGTGGCCAAGTCCCACCTGCCCTCGAGTACTTTATTCGATTAATATTTAATTTTCTTACTTTAGGAGTTTATCATTTGATGCGTATTATTAAAATTTGAGCGTGTTTTCAGGATATGTATTTAGTCGACAATCAACTTGTCTATCTGATATAGAGCAAGCTTTAGGGGTGCATTATTGTAGAACTTAAAGTGGTGGACGCTACAAATATTTAGATCATGTACTTTTTCGATAACTGACACCGAACATAGACAACTGAGTTGCCGAAATTTGCGATACTGAATGAACTAATACCGCAATTTAAGATTAAGATTAAGATATATAAGCGATTTAAAAAATAGATTATTTTTTCATTGGAAATTTCCTGCCGCCATTCATTTAATTTAATTTATTGATTCGTTTTAAACAGAGCTACCAAGGCATTCTGACGGCCAAATTAAAGGATATTACTAAACAAAATCAATCATAGTATTGATGATCAATTAGTGAAAAAATAGAGTATTTTCTTAATTTATGCAGAGAAAGTAGTTTTTCCAATCGTTTTTCACGAAGTTAATCATTCGAAAAGTTAATATTTCTCAAACTTAATTGCTTCCGTTCGAGCGAAAATAAAAGCAAACCTTACTTAGTCGCAATTTTTTATTTCAAGCTCTCAATATCCTATAAATCATTACCTTGTCAAATCCAGGGCACGTCGAATATTCCACACAAGACCGACGAATCTCCATCCCGAAAAATAGATGCATCCATTCCCTATATATATGGTACACTTCACTTTTTCAATCTCTATATTCGGCGACCGCAAGACACTCCCCAAGGACGAAATAAATAAGTCCCACATTCGTCGAATCGTTAAAAGAGAATAAAACCTCTTTCTGGGAATCCTCTTCGACTCTCGTCTGCAACCGTGAAGTTTCGAGACTTCTGGGTCACGGCGGTTATTAAAGAGGAAAGAAGAAAGAGGTATTGATGCATCGGAAAGCCCCAGGGATTAAGGGAGGGCTGGCGGAGTGGGTTAGGGGAAGAGAAGTCATTCAATTAAACTGTAGACCTCGTCGCCTAATGCTCTCTCGATGCGATTGTCAATACCTTGGGCAAACTTGGCGGGACTGGAATGCTACCAACGTATGCAATCTTCATAATGGCTCCAAGCTGACCGAATCTTTTCTCCGCGCCACCCCGTTATTCTCGGCCTGCCTCTCTGCGTGATTGTCGGAGGAACTTTGAGATCGCGGTTTCTGGCTACGTGAGAAATTTTGAGCCATCGGTGGCCTCGCTCCGACACGATTGTGCCCAAAATAGGAAACGCAAAGGAATTCGCAAATGGAAAGCAGGAAATATGATGGACGCATATAAGGAACTTCTTTGTGGAGTAACCTCCTCCTCTGCATCTATTTATTTATAGTGCAAAACCGCCACAGTTAGTCGCGAGAACAGGTGGCGACGTCAACTTATATAACAATTAATGAAAAAACGATTATATTTCTATGCATCAACACAAAAAACTAGCTACTTACAATATATGCACGCATAAATAAAAATGATAAAAACATTCCATTACCTAGAGTTGCGATGTAACAACAGTACTGAAAGTACAAATCGATTACTTATTAATCTGATATGAAAAACCATTATAAAACGCAATGGAATAATTGTATGCTACGAAACCATCATCAGTTACAGTAATTGCAGTGAAATAATTTTTTTCCGTTCCATGGAATGATATCATAATTCACGGTTTATGATACATATTTATGAAATTTTGTGTTACCGGAGTAATTTTGCCATAGTGAGAGGCCCTTAACTCCATCACGATTAATTTTATTAAATCACTAAATAGACAATTAAATCAAAATTGTATGCGAATTTAGTTAATCCACTTGATCAAAATAACCTCTTTTTCTTTTTTTACTTAGACTTGCAATACAATATTATAACTGAATATACGAATGAAGAAATTATTGATCTAAAAATAGGAGCCATCATCAGGCATAATAGAGTACATAAGCATTATGCAGTCATCGTTCTTGTTAGTAATTAAAACAAAATTAATATTCCCCTTGAAAGAAAAAAAAAATACAGGATATCACAGAATATTTTATTATTCGACGACCTAGTTGTGAAATATTCCGCGGTATCATATAAAAGTTGTTTTACTCATCTTTCGTTATGATGAGATACCACAAAGTTGTGGCCTAAGCATTGGGTATTATTCGTATTCCTGATCAAAACTATGGTTCCCGATCTTTACTAAATTCAAGAAATTTAATATTTCTGTTGAAATTTTGTTTAAATTAGAATCCCTCGACTCCATCATCATTAATTTTATTAAATCACTAAATAGACAATAAAGTAAAATTTGCATACGAATTGACTTAATCTATTGCAAAAACTACGAAGTACCCTTTCATATATAGGTATGGTAATAATACGCCCTTTACTTTAAAAGTATTTTCTTTATTTCAAAATAATTCTCTAAGTTTTCTTCATTCTCTTTAGTAGTTTCTTGGGTAGTTTTTGTTACTAACTGTATTATTTCATTATTCGAGAAGCTAACCAAAAGTTTTTAAAAATTTATTTATTTATATTTTATATATATCTTCAAAATTTCCTTCTATAATTTACATTTGTAAAATAAAATGATAGTCATGACATTATTCACTCAAAAATTCTTGGTATATTCATTGGTATTCGTTTCTATGAAATCATTTCGCAACATATATTCACCGAACTAATATGCTATGCATAAAACAAGTATGCAGTTTCAATTATATTTGGGCCTCAGAATTAAACTGATTCTCGCAATTCTTATAACGAAGGTTTATTGAACGCATGAATTTCAATCATTTATTTTAAACTGGAGAACCTGTAATCCCTGCTGGTAGTAGCCGCTTAGTAGGGCTAGTAGTTAGTTAGTTAGTAGGGCTTAGTAGCCTTAAGGTAAAACCTTAGGGCTACTAGCACGGGAAGATTCTTTAACAACTGGGGAGGAAAATGAGTTTTATACCGTTATATACAAAATAATTTCATCAATGAAAATAACATTTTAGAAGTACCCTTTTGATTATTTGTGCTATTTTTATTACATACATGCGTCTGGGAAGCAATTTGTCTACGTGCGCTTAGAGCAAGGCAAAAAAAATCTCCCTTATTATTCTTCGAAACAGTTTCGTTTAAAACTTCCGATGGAGATAGAGAAATTCATGTAGTGGAAATGCAGTTACACGCGTACAACAATACGGCCAATATCTTCTTGGAAACATCAAAACATGTTTATTGATTCAGGTAGATGCATTCGCCAAGAACAAAGCGTTTTAAAAATACAGAGGAAACACTCTATTTGATATACATCTATGAAGACGTGTAAACACTTCTGTAGACGACGAACAAACACTGTCACTGCCTCAACTGCCTTCCAAACATTTTTTCTGGATAAATAGTTTTCACCCGAATACAAATATCATTAATTTATAATGATAATGGTGAACGTCTGAAAATGGTGATTCACGCTCACTTACTATTAATTAATTTATCACAACGCCTTGAGCGTGTACTTTCTAGATTAACATATATTATGAAGAATTATAAGGAAAAGGAAACTTATACGTTGAAATGTACTTTAGGAAATTGAATAAAAATTTTCGGAGAGATTTATAGGAATATATGTTGAATTCATATTTAAAATATTTATTAAAACAGAAGATTCGTCTGATGTATCGATAAATTATCCAATAAAAGGAAAGATTCGTCTGATGCTTAGATGCTCCTATTCAAAATATTAGTCGTTCTTTTTATAAATGAAAATTATCACGTATCCTAGAAAGACGTAAAGAGTCTGTAAAGGATTGAATTCCATTTTCGAAAGCTGTTTTTTCTTCGTGGAAAGGTTTAGATCTGATCTCCTCCGGCCAAAATTAATTTCCGTTGACTGAAGTTTCATCGAGTAGAATATAGGGAATAGAGATATGGAAAAGAAATGAAAAAATTATTTCTAATCAGATCTTGTAGTGGTTTTTGTTAAAGATGGAAACGTCCTATTCTTGCAAAGAAAAATAGAACCTGCTTTTACCAGAATAAAAAAATATAAGCCTACATTTATCCAATTCTTAACGCATTACCGTCGAAATTCTTTCCTAGCTGCGTTGTAAAGAAAAACTAAAGTATTTTTAAATTGTTTGGTGTCAAAGTGGTAATGTCACCATAATAAATGTCTTTCATGAATTTACTCTCATAAAATATCGATCGTCACTTGTAGATTATCCATTATCAGCTTGATAACGGAAATCAATGTCAATACTTTCTAATTATTCGGATCACGATATCACGAGTCACAAGTGTTATTGGTATTTTGGAGGGATATCATCCAAATAAATGATAGTTTATTCAATAATTTATATAATTATATATTTAATTGGAATTGGGGTTTTCTAGGATATATTTATTTATTAGTATAATTCTTTTATCACTTATTTGTAGTATAAATCAATTCATTTATATTATAAAATATATAATACAAATATATTAATTTACTCTAATTAGTACATTAATTTACCAATATTTGTTTATTGGTATTAAAATCATCTATATAAGTCACCAATAATTTCATAGTTTCTTAACCCTACTATCAAGGTATTTTTAAGCTTTGTTTACTGTTAATCAAAACACTTAATTGATTAATCAGCAAACAACTGAGGAATTATAGAGAATCTGAAGCGGAAACGCACGGCTAACATAGGGGAAACCCCTCTCCCGAGCAACAACTCAATCGATCGAGTCAGAACTATAGCATTGATGCTGGAAAAAACGACCGATGAGGCGAAAATCATATCGCAATCGGGCAATCTAGAATGCGAAGCAGCACTCTACTTCGCACGCCATGTGTACATGAGCAAACACGCGTGTTCCATTGATGCGAGATGGGGAAACACGGCTAATCCGAGACTCTCTACTCGAGTGCTGTTTGCAGCGGCGAAGGATCACAAACGTGCGTCCGTGGCTCGAGAACCTACGAATGCAAAAACATTTCCTGATGTGGAGGGAAAATGCGGGAGAGATGGCAGCGCTCCGCTGAAGCGACGGAGAGGTGAGCAACTAGTGCGCTGACCTCAATAACAAGAGGGGAGCGGAATCATTCTCGCATCTCCCGAGTTCAGCGATTGTTCCTCGCGGTTTCGGAGGGAATTTTTTGCTCTCTATTTCAGCTCGCGAACTTAAATCGGGGTGAATGATACTTATGAATTGGCTCTCTATTTTGGTTCGATCGGGATAGAAGAGTATTTTAGGGCTGATATCGAATTTTGGTGCATAAATCCCGAGACGAGTATGTCGTTTGAAATTAAATGAGTGTTCGGAATTACGGAGAGATATGAGTGTCTGCAGCAATTGCTTGGGTTTTGTAGCATTTAGAAAATGGACTAAAGAAGGATATACTTCATGGAAAGCCGTCATCGATAAAAAGACTTTTTATTTTACATGGAAAATTCAATTACGGCCCGTTTCAGAAACGTAATTGCATCTTCAGATAAGGAAAAATAAAATTCCAAGGATATGTAGCAATTTCGCATATTTTTCAGCAGTTTTTGTTACTGTCGAGTTTCACAATTTGTTAGTCTTTCAGCATTTAGCCTGACCTGCCCACCCACGCCTTCTACTTCTACTCTTTCTACCTTTGAAAATTGTTATATATACTTGGAATTTTATTTTTCCGTATCTGAAGATGCAAACACGCTTGTGAAACCAGTTTTAATTAAATTCCCAGTAAAAAATACAACAGCTTGCTAATTGATTTCTAACATGTAGTTGAAAATGTGCTGTGGTTGCCTTTCAAAAAATCAATTTCTCTATTCATACATACAGTACATCTTCATACGATGTAATCAAAGCAGTCATTAAATCCTCTCCTTAACGATTACGTCTCATCCCGTATTTACTTCCTTTGTTATGCGCTTACTCATGAAAATTCAATCCATTTTCAGAAACGAAATATAATGCCGGATAATCTCTTTGAATATATTCCTTAATAAATTGTCATGCGACCATCTAAAACGTATTACAAGCAAAGATGACCTGATACTATAGTTAAAAACTTAATGATAAAGAAAATGTATGCTACCAAAAATAATATAGGAATAGTCATTCTGATTCTCGATTAAAAACACTCTGCGTTTCAAAAATTTTACTCGGTTGAGTTTTATAAGCAGAAGAATATTGAAAGCTACCCAAATTTTAAAATTTTCACTGAATAGTTAAAATGAAAGCCATGGTCATAGCAATTTTACGTGGATCGAAACTTTTCTTCCAAGAATTGTCTGTCCTAATTTCACCCTTGTAGAGATATTATGCTTCATTTTATGATGTGGTTGATTTCTTTTTGGTCCTTCTTTATATATTATTTTTTCAACTCTACGCTGCATCAGATCTATCAGATAATTACTTATAATTTTTAAGGGGCTAATAAATGTTGAAATATTTTAATTTTACTTACAGATTTTCGTTACTGCAATTAATAGGCAGGACTGAAAAGATTAGCAGAGTAGCCAACAAATTTTGAAATTTTCAATTTGACTGTAAAAACTATGGAGATTGAACAGATCATTCAAACTGTGATTCGGAAATTTATAAAACACGATATTTTCTTAACATGCATGAATTTTTATAATCCAAAATGCTGGAGCTAGAAGGCTAAGGTAAACCCTTCCAAAAAATCCTTAAACGAGAATAAATGTCCGAGGCACTCAGGCGTCTCTTAAAACGCCTGCTTCGGTTACAAGAAAAACACCAAACATCTGTCACTGACAAAAGTGGCTCAAGATCTCTTGTTTAGGGACATATGTTGGTGGCAAAAAAATGCCGCATCTCGTAACGTTTTCCCTTTTAAATTCAGTTCCGTTTTTTCCCGCCATGGGGGGGAAGTGGGACAAAAAATTCGCCGAGTCTGTTCCTCCGAGTCGAAAAGAAAAAAATGAGGAATGGACGGACGTAAAAGTGAAATGGCAGTGTGTCATGTTATTTTTCAAACATGAGTGGGGGTGTTGGGAATGGAATTACAATACAGCTGCCTCTCTGGATGCGGATAATAAGATGTCAACTTTCGGGACAGATTAATTATCCCCCGGCTTTAGATTAGGTTTGTCCTCGTCCCCGTGGTTTATTTCATTCGCGGTTTAACTTCGATTTCAGAATTTGTAGGAACGAGACGGATGAGTGTGTGGCGAATTAACTTATGAAAGAGGTGATAAATATTTCATCCAAGGAAATGATACGTCGTAATCGCTAGTATGATTTATTGTTGAGTAAACTAAATTTTATTCGACCTTGGAAAATGTTAAAGCTGATTAAAATGTTGAAATTGAAACGAATGTACAGGGTGTCCGGGTTAAACGTATAATAATACAAAATATGATAACTTGAGAGTTAATTAAGATATTTTTTGGCTGTTTGTTTGCAGAACTACGGTAACTCAAAATATGTATTTACATTGTTAATACAGCTCGATGTGTGCACCATCAGTGGCAGAAAGACATCTAATCTGTATTCAACTCTTTTCAATTGTTCTGCAGCATTGCAGGCGTATCATTTGCAATAACTGCAGGAATTCGATGGCGATGGCGATGTTATACTTATTCTTGATAAAAATCCATAGAAATAATCAAGTGGCCTCATGTCTGGGTTTCTAGGGGGCCAAGCAATCGATGTCACCTCTCCCAATCAAGCAATCTTGGAACTCATTTCCAAGAAATCTCTCACATTACTGGATAATTGTATGGTGCACCATCATCAAGCAAACATAGATAATATTTTGAGTTGCCATACTTGTAGAAGCAAACCAATAATAAATATCTCAATTATTTCTTAGTTCATAACATTTTGTATTATTACATGTTTACCTTTACATTAAAATTTAAACCCTACAATCCGCCAGTGGCGCGTGGCAGGGGGACGTGTCACCCGAATACCCTGTGTATTAACATCGGTAACAGCTGAATTTTTTAATCGAGATTTAATGACGTATGTTGACGCTAAAAGATTATTTCTGTAATAACTGTGGTATCAATATCGTATCGTCTTTATTAGTACAAGATTTTTCTTACATATAACCCTTTTTTTACGCTGTTAGACTAGAAAGACGCATATGGTGAAAAGAGCACTAAAGAAAACTTACCAGTGGGTATGAAAACCTTAAAAAGTTAGTACTTAGAAAAAAATGGAACATGGCAGGAAACAGTAAGTTTGAACAACCATTATCCGCTTCAGCTCCAAAAATATCGATAATTTTGAGTCAAAGTCCGCATTTTTGAAACGTTTTGAATTTTTGCGTCGTGGCCTTCCCATCTTGTTTGTCTCCGTATACACAGACTTTCACTGACCATCGCGAGGACGTCGTATATCGCCCACTCATAATTCTCCGACGACCATTTTGCCGTCTCGAAAACATACTTCTTATCTACGCTTGAGACCTCATTCCTCTCCGAGACGACGCCAAGCAAGAGAAATGGAAAATGGCCACTTCAAGTCCCCCACGCCCACAATTCTCTGGAGCGAACTATATTTCTTGGGCTACTTCCTTCCGCCTGTTTTGTTTTCATACGCTCAACCGACCGAATTTTAGTGTTGAATATTTGGTGGAACTACTTTTCTTCTTGACTCCATTTATGACTGTGACGTATAGGAAATTTAGGGCATTCCAGAGGCTATGGAAATAGAAAATGTCGTTGATCCGTAATTAATACATTTCATTGAGCTGTTTCAATGAATTACTGAATTCCATCGTACAAAACAATTTATTTTCACAAAAAGTTTGTACAGTAATAAAAAGAAACGGGTACAATTCCACGCAATTTTGGCGTACTATACAATTATCCGATGCAAACTAATGCAGGAGGGAAACCAAGCAAAAAATCGCGCGGAATTGCACAAGTTTCTTTATATTTATGTACAAGATTTTTGTTGATTTTTTTAAATTTAATGAAATTCTAATTTTTTTATCACGAAATTCAGCCACTAAATTAACTGTAGATAGGAATAGAAATAATAAAACTTTGTCGAAAATTCCATTTGAGTTTTTAATACACGACCGGTTTCAGACAATTCTGTCCATCATCAGGCCTGGTAATGTACAGAACTATCTGAAACCGGTCGTGTATTAAAAACTCAAGTGGAATTTTCAACATATTGTTTTTATTTCTATTCCTAATATGGAATTCCACATAGTTAAGGCTTCTTCAGTCCATTATAACTCTAGATAATCTCTACGGTGAGAGAAATTTAAAGTTTGAGGACCTAGGATTTTCCCCTCTGTTTATCTTTTGGTCATAAGTAATCTTCATAAACGTATTATTTTTAGACGTTAACAACTTGTGTATGGAATAGCGTATGAATTCTTTCGTGGCATATTTCATTGTCGAAACCTATCGAAATTTTCAAGCATCACAATTAAATATATACCTTTCAACTTGGACAATGGGAAGTCAAAGGGACCAGCTAATAAATTCGTACTATTTTTGGTTTCGGTTTCTTTTCAATTTTTATAAGACAAACTTCATCATACCTATAAAAATATACGTTAAAAATTGTCATTACATTATCAATGTTTTGTTTTGATTGTTGATTTGAAAATCAAAATCTAGATAGGAGTTCCAATTAAATTTGTTTCATCATTTTATTTTTAACCATTACCTTTTTTAAGCAAGTAAATTTAGACTAAAACTACTCTTCGATTTAAAAAAATCAGATTTTTTTACTCTTTCAGTAATAACATCTAATCCTACTTTATTTAATAACGGTTAAATGTTTTAACCTACATTAAACATCAACAGTATTATAAAGTCTATCCCCCAGAAACTTGCGTTGTGACATTACTTTATCTTGGTCGTAGCAAGTTCGGATTCTCCAAAAAATAATTTGAACTAACTTTAACATTGATTGGATACAAAACGCTGCGAATTAAAGAAAAGGTTCTAATTACGCACTATTTTGAATCATAAAAGCTCGAATTATTCAAGTTCAACTGCATTAATTTGAATATATTTGAAATTTAATTTGCTTGTTGATCGTATTTGTAGGGTAAACCTCTAAATATACGTTGAGGAATGCAGAATTTAAGCGTGATAAATCATCAATTCAAGAACGCATATAAAATTATACTATTAGAGATAAAATATTGAAAGGATTATTTTGAGCCATTTCCTTGGAATAAAAATATTCAATTAGTATAGTACCAATCGCTTCTCCAATATTTTGTCTATTTAAGAAATGTATCAATTTTCGAATATCACAACTAGTGCATAACAATGGAAATGGAATATTTACATAAACGTGACGTAGTGAGTCCATGAAGTGAGCATCCGATAATTTGGAAACGGAACCCAGATGCATTAATTAGCAAAAAGGCATGCAACACATTTCAATTAGATACGGGAGCTGTAGTATTATAATTGGATTTGATGTTAGGTAATGAGTATGCAATTTTTTATAAGCTAGTATAAACGATAATACTACTTTCATATAACTGGAACTTATTTTTTCATATCAGATATTAATTTTTAAGCGTTGAACAAGGAAACATTCAACTTGGTCGTTCGCAAGATGGACGTTTACTTATATTATTTACGACTACTATTAAATTATGAAAAACCTGACGAAAATTCTAATTTAATAATTTTGAAATTCAATTCCTATCTTCAATGAGATTATATTCTCGCACCAAGTTTGCATACATGAAAGTCTATTTAGTCTTGTACTATTTTCTGATGATGTTGTACTGTATGCAATCCTATAAATTGTGATATCATAGAGGAATTCAAAATTTCGCTGTTCAAACTCCAATTTTTAACTAGGTGTATACATTTCCGAAAACTTCCTTGGTCTATGCGAATCGAAAGACAGTTTAAAGAACGACCGCTTGTTGATTGAGGAAAATGAGCCATTCTTAATTCCAAAAGAAGGCAAGCATAAAAAAGAAAAAAAGACGTGAAAGAGAGCAAGCATCAGTGCATTCTGGATAAGTTTTAGATTGAAGGTTCATATCAACAAATTCCACGAAGAAACACAAGAGAAAACCGCTTCGACGTATAATAAAACGAAAAAGCATAATCAAAACTCAAGTTAAAGACTTGCAACTTAGTCGTAAAATAAGGCTCAAAAACATCGACATTTTATCACAAAAATGTATATATTTGTGGATGTATATGCATAAATTCATACATATAAGGTAGGAGAACGCGAGATGATCTCCAAAACTTGAGCAAGAGTCTTGCAGTTTTGTCGTGATGTAAGGTTCTAAAAAAGCAACATTTTTAACACAAACATGCTTAAATATTTGTGAATACATATGCATTAATCCACGTGTATAAGAAAGGAGGAGTACGAAAGACAAAACGTGAGTAAAGATGGGATCAATAGTTCTATCTCACGAAATTCAACGAACTTCAATGCTAGGATTTGCCTAGGAAGGGACGAGCTCCGTAGAGAACAAACCCGGAAAGATCTCTCCGCGAACGTTTAAAGAAGCTCGTTTACACTGAGGCCAACATATATTTACTCTAAATTCATATTAGGCCGATATTATACGTGGCTTTGGATAAGAGGATGAGAGGCCGATGAGGGGAATTGAGTGAGGGGAAAGGGAAGACCTCTTCTTACCGTATTATCCCGGCTTCGCGGAAAATAGGGAAAGAGAAAATTTTGCGCGAAATCCTCTTTTGCTCTTTGATACTAAGAAGCGATTTATCTTCTCGGAAGAGATGTGTAAAGAGCAGTTTCTGCAGAGGGAAAGAAAATGACGAGATGAAAAGATGGATGTAATGCGAAGGAATGGAGGCTCAATATCATGCCCCTTATTCTTTTTATTAACCCTTTTACGAGTCTTTTTTTACGACAAGAATAACTGCAGCATCATTCGATTCCGTTTACGAGGGACAGTGAGCCGCCCGAATAAGCCCTACGGCGAAAATTCTACGCACTTCATTCCTTCAAACGTTACTGTACGCCTAAGGCTAGTTACACATTCACCGGTTTCGCTCGTCCGGTCGGTCATAAAATGGTCGTGAAACCGGGGTATGGATACTTTCACACACAAGAACCGGGCTAGCCATAAACAGGCCCGGTTGCTTCTCCGTTTTTGGTGAAAAATCAATTCTCTTTGGAATTTTTGGCTCAAATAACTTTAATTTTTAAAACTACTTGCTAATTTCGTCTACATTCACTGTGTCATTCGGCACATCTATATTTTAAAGCAATAGTAGAGGAGAGGGTTATGGCAAGAGATTTTTGCTCCTGTCCGTTTTTTTCACTTTCTTTTTAAGGATACATTCTACCAATTCCATACACATTATCAGATGTAATTTCCTCTATCCGAGAGTAAATTCGTTTTCTTCACTCACATACATTTAATTGGACATTGTTGGATCTTTTTTAAGAATGTTATTGCTATCGACAAATCACGGCACTTGTCCACATATTGTTGTTTATCACATATCACTACCCTCTGTTCCTTACCTGCCCTAGTTAACACCAAATTATTTTCGAATATTTAATTCTTAACATATTGCTTAATATAATTAATTCTTAAAATATTGCTTCATATGATAAAACGATATATCAGTGAGTGAATGGTGCATTACCGGTATTTAAAAAATATATAACTGGAAGTGCGCTTAAATTAGAATTTGCCAAAATGGAGGCGTACAATGAAACCCTCCCTCCCCAGCAACAACATTTTAATGCTACTAATTATTGGGGAAAATAAAGGTTTAGATTCTCTGCAAAATGCTTATGAGTAACATTGAAAAATTTCGTAAATTCTCGTGTTTCCATCAGATAGTTTTGTTTCTCTACATTGCAACTAAAACACCTTGGAACTTCACTTCATAGGAACTTTTAATCTATGTAATTCTCCAGTTGAACGTCACTACACACTTATTGCAATTAAATCTTGGTGCAAATGAGGCTTTATATTCTCGGCTAAATGCTTATGATTTTCATCGGAACGTTCCATCAAATCTTGTGTTTGTTTCAGATTACTTTGTTTCCCAGCATTGCAATTAAACCACCGTGGAATTACTGTGGACTTCTTATCCATCACAATTACTTGGTTCATGAAATTTTTTCTTCACCTTACTTTTATATGACTTGCAAGTAATTTCAGTGTTTCAAAATAGTATATTAAGAGCCAAACTCTGCTTTCAGATTTCGATTATGTTTGTTTTGTTTTTACTGGATACAAATAAAAAATAACTTTATATTTTATAAATTGATAACGCGATATTTTTGCGATGTGATGAAACCTCTTTATCGCTAATCAAACATGCCTATTTTATCTTGGACTTGGGTTCTCAAAACTGCTTTTATGCGACTGGACTGGAGGTTTATTGCACTAAAACTATTCTTTTGCCCCAAGTTTGGTTCAAGCCGCACGAATTTCCGTGCAAAGTAATTTCATAATCTTGTTCTTTCTTTGCTTTGTCTTGGATTTCTTTTCTTTTATTCTTTCGTCTTAGATTTTGGTGCACCTTTAATCGAACCGCTTCGTAAATTTTCTTGAAAACTTATGTTCATTGGAAATGTGAGGGAACTAGTATGCAACATAGTGTAAAACTTCGTTCCATTTTCATTGTACATCGGTAGGTCATTTGACGCTAACCTGAGAGTAACTTCTTCTACCTAAGTTAGGTCTTATTAAAAAAAATGGATAGAACAAATTAAATCGATGGGTAATCGGAATTAAAATGACTGCTGAAGAAAATATTAAGAATGAAACTAAAAAATGGAGAAGAGTTGTCACCTATCTAGAAAAATCGTTTCCTCTTTTTTTCCTTCTACTCCTAAAGATGATAGCTTGCCTATTGAAATTACACGAAAATTTACGTAAACACGGAACGCTGACAAAGACTGCTCTGGTAGGGTATTCAAACCTTTTATGAGTGTTGGAGGAAAAGTACATTTGGGAAAAAAGGACATCTACTGCCCTAGAATTCTGAGTACTAAGTTTAAGGTTTAAAATCATTCTTCCTAGAGCAACATAAATTCCTACATTGCTGCAAATTTCACTGGGATTAAGAATTTTAGAGAAAAAAACCATTCCACGAAGTCACGCTTGATCATATCGATTTAATGGGATTAAGAATCATTACCGCCCAGTCGATTTCTTATCGGACGATATTCCAACACTCGGAAAAAAATTGAGGACCATTCCCTTTTAGAACTCTTAGTCGTAATGATCCTAAAGCTCATCCACGAAATAAATAAAAGTCGGGAGAGGACTTGATTGCGTGTAGAGGAATCTAAGTAACGTCCCCAAAATCTCCCTCCGCGCGTCTGTCGAAAAACCGAACCTTTTCATTGGAAGAGGATTCAATTCCGATTCTTTTTTGTTCTTCTCTTCCATCGGACTTCCTTTCATTCTACTGTTTCAAACGAAACCCATTTGCATGGCCAAGTGTCATCCCTCCCACCGGCCTCCCTGGAGCATATCCCTATATGCACTCCGACAAGACCCTCGCAGAAGTCGGCCCTGACACGTCCATTACCCACACCCCTCTTTTCCTTTCTTCCTGCTCTCGACATATCTTCATTTTCCTCATCTCCCCGAATGGCCAGATTCTCTCAATTGTTTGACCTTTTTCCATCCCGCCTCCCCCTCATATCCTCTTCATTTTATGTGTTTTCATCCAGTTTCCTTTTCTCTCCGGGGCTCGTATCCTTCAGTCAATTTCTAATCCAAGCAAATCGAGCTCGGATATCACGTCTCCGGGCTGACTCCTAACTTATCCGAATTCAAATCTTCTCTGGGTTATATTCTTTTCTTGAAGCGTTTCCTCATACACTCTGGTCTCGGAAATTTAGTGTTCTTTTCCGGTTATGTACGGAATGATTTGGTTAAAGTTGATGGAATGATTTCTTTAAAAAATGAGATAATATTTAAGAAATACTATTGTAATTTTACTTAGAGGGGAGGTATTCTTAATATTATTATATATAGAAATATATATTAAGTTACCCCTTGATTACAAATATATAAAAAATAATGACTTTCTTTCGGTCGAGCTCAAATAGTTAAAGGGGAATATGAATGGATTAAAAAGATTATTTCACAAAAAGTTTGGATTTAGAAGTACTAAAAGAAACAAGCAAATTACGAGAATAATGGTTTAGAAAGTATGTAACTTGATCCATCTACTGTATTCACATCGTGCATTAAGTTTTACATTGAAAACATAATAATAGCAAAATAACATAACAAAAAATATAACATCCCTAAATGTGACTTCAGGGATTAGGTGTACCACTCACATGGGCCTAACCTCGTCGAATAAAGTTTCTTTTTAATAATAATGTAAACGTATCATTGAATTTCCATCGTCGTATTAATATTTTTACTTTCTCCATATACATAGTATAGAGAAAATATTGTATTCGCAAAAAAATTCGACCTCCAGATTTCGACGGAAATAGATGTTTTGGGGCCAATAGAGCTCGTTTTTGCTATTTTCCCGAACATGTCTGGCTGTGTGTCTGTGTGTGTGTGTGTGTCCTGTCTGTTTGTGGTAAAAAAAGTTTGTGGGGGCTCTACCTTAAAAAGTAATTATCTGATCATTTCCAAAATTCATATTTAGTATTTTCCTAACAATTCCAAGAGTTGATTAGTTTTTAATGAATGTCGCTTAAACGGAAGTTCCGGTTTAACCGGAACAAAACTTTGTTTCTTTAATATCTGTCAGAATGCAATGTAGGTATATACAATTACATACAAAAGTTATAGATAATGTACTTTACTACAACTTTTGTATGAAACATGTTTTTGTAACACTGATTTTTTTGGAGTTATTCTTCAATAATGGTTAACCGGAAGTTATTGTTTATCCAGAAATGGAAGTTTTTCATAAATATCTCTGTCAAAATGCAATGCAGGTATATACAATTACACACAAAAGTTATTGATAATGTACTTTACTACAACTTTTGTATGAAACATGTTTTTGTAACACTGATTTTTTTGGACTTATTCTTGAATAATGGTTAACCGGAAGTTGTTGTTTATCCAGAAATGGCAGTTTTCCATACATATCCCTGTCAGAATGCAATATAGGTATACACAATTATGTACAAAAGTTATTGATAATGTATTTTACTACAACTTTGGTATGAAACATTTTCCTGTAACACTTATTGTTTTGGAATTATTTATATGTTACTGGCATAGGCTTCTGTTTTCAATAAATATGGAGAAAGTCATGTGTTGGCCACATCAGATTTTTTTATTTCATACAATGAGGGAATTGAATGAATCGGCATAACTAAACAACTCGGCTAGGTAAATCGCATGTTAAACAGAAAATCAGGACACTCATACCTTGCGTGTGCTCCTTTAATTCCAGATGTTTGGAATTAAGAAGATATTATCATATTTATTTCATTTTCTCCTTCACTTGCCTTGCTGTATTTCCTTGTAAATGCTTTGTTCTCTCAAATGTATTCCCAGATATTATTGATAAAAATAATCGTTACAATTTGATGAATTGATGAAAACAGACTGGCATTTAAAGGGAGTGTTCCAAAGGTCAAAGGGACTTCGGAACTTGCGTTTCCGATGAGCTTCGATTTTTCTTGGTCACAGTCGTATATGAAAAGATTTTACGATAAATGAAAAAGAAGTCTCAAAATGTACGAAGTGGGCTGTAAAAATTTCCGTTGAATCTCGACCTTCTCAACTACTGAAGTTCCATCGTTAGATTTTGCAAGCACAGATACAGTTCTGCTCAACTTCAAGTGTTCAACATACCTAAGGGACGATCTCAAGTAAAACACTACGTTAAGAAGGACCCTGCAGAAGAATTTTTCCTGTAACAAGAACTTGATCACAGTTTTTTGGACTCAGTCCATCCATACGCATTCGTGTAATGAATGCATCGAAGAATGGTCACTCATTTATGTGGTCAAGTGCTGGCAGGCCAGCAGTGCCTCAACCAAATTATGTGTGTATTCCATCCTTGTCTAGGGGAGTGCTAACCGTCTCTCCTTTCATACACATCATTTATGTATGCACATATAACTCAGAGATGGCTGAATTAAAATGGTTACTATCCATTTTTGTATGCTTGTACAAGATAGTGGATATTTTCTGTGTATGTTGTAAATATTTTACGTTTTAGGAACCTACGTAAAGAGCACATGGGTTGAAATAGATTTTGACCAACAAATTTTACTCTGGAGCGATTCATCGTCAAATATGATCATGTCAAATGCAATTTGGTAGAGCATCATAATTGAAGTGATATATTGTAACAAGAAATATAGTTACATTTTTGAATTTTTTTGTTTTGATGTTCAGTATCACTTCTCAGCTATTTAACATCACAACCTGGTGACTAACGGTGTATATCCAGTTCAAAACCATGGTATTTTTTTAAATAAATGACCTCTGTAAAAATAAAATCGAATTGAGAAACCTTTACCGAATGAAAATCCATATCAACGAAAATTGGGAACGAACCCTTTCCACAAAAATCGATCTGTCTTTAAATCGTTCCATTTTTAAATATAAGTGAAAATACGTAGTTCGAATTCCATTCCCACATTTGTTTTACTTCTGGAGTAAAAATCACAATTTACGTATTTTCACATATACTGATACGTGCCGAAACTGATCGTTTTTTGTAAAAATAAGTGGAATCAGTTAGAGAGTGATCTTTAATTCTACTTTACATAGACCTTTAGAATATATATATATTTTTATTTAGAGTAATTTACTACATTTCATCCTTGATAGCTGTAATACACTGCACGTTATACCAGCCATCTTCATATGACGAGACCTAGGTAACGCCAATGAAAA
This sequence comes from Sympetrum striolatum, assembly GCA_947579665.1. Taxonomy (NCBI): domain Eukaryota; kingdom Metazoa; phylum Arthropoda; class Insecta; order Odonata; family Libellulidae; genus Sympetrum; species Sympetrum striolatum. Next base: position 37,716,953 of record OX388350.1, on the reverse strand, counting down.
AAGCTTCGAAAATGAGCCCCCCGCAACGTTCATTCCACCCACTGCGCATCCCCAAATTACCCTCAGCCGTATATTTCATCCCAGCATCCAATATCTCCAGCGAGCCGCGACGTCTCCATTTCTGCGGCCGTCATCCTTCCTCTCCAACACATCCTCAATCATTTATCGCTCTTCTTTTTTCGTGTCGCAATATCTGCCCCAAGAACCTTTCGTCTCTTCCTCAATAAAACCGAGAACTTCCCATTTCCCATCCCATAGTCCGGTAACCCCCCATCTCTCTCCACACCACGAGCTGTTTCCCCTTGGTGAAATCTTGCCTGACGCTTCTCGGATCTTCCGGACGGTTGCCGGGAGACCTAAAGCCCTCCACTTGTAAGCTACTTCATAATGACGAGTGGGGTAAACGGTGCGAGAAATAGGGTCGACTGAAGAGGTGTACCTCGTAGATACCCCTTCTTGTGTGCTTGTATGGCGTGGCGCTGCCCAACTTTATTTCCTTCGCGACACACTTATCGCTAAATCACTCGCACGTAAGCTGCATTTAGGAATGCAATTGATGGACGAGAGCGTTGGGATTGTGGACTACTTTTCATTCATTGGAATTATTTTATCTACGGTACAGAACCACAGATTTTCTCGATTATTTTTGAAAAATGTTCATTAATTTTGGCCTCTTTTCTAAATAAGATTTTTTATTATTTCTCATTTTGTAATCTAACGTCTATTTGTTAGATTTTAGTCATTTTTTTCCACTACTTTATAAAAATTTTAATGGCAATTTTATTGAATTAGTTATGACCCCATTAAAGAATGATTTGAGTAAAGAGGATTAATTACTAATTTTGGTAATCAGCTGGTGAATATTTTACTGTAAACGTTTAAAGATATACCTACGGATATGATTATTAAAATGTATCAAAAGGTATTGCATCCTGTAAATTTCCTCTAATGGTAAACTACTGATTTCTTGCGGTGTATCCGAGTATTTTACGTTTAAAATATACGACCTACTTGGTAATTATATACTGGTAAACGAAGGTATACTTTATTCTCCTGTCAAAGCATCACAGTATTTCTCTAATACAGCAATGTTTGAAAAAGGTTTTGAGTTAAAATGTCTTCAAATAAAGAATATCACGATAAACTTATGGAGTTAAATCATAAACGATTGGATTCACTCTATGCCTGCATTATAAGCAGATAGTTATAAGATATTTTGTTGCATAAAATTTTATTCGCATTGAAGAACTTAAACTACACTCATTAGTTATCTATTCTCTTAACATGGCAGTATTTTTGTACCCCCAAAAAGTATCTACTAAATACGTTACTATGATAAGTTGAATCGAAATTAAAATCTATAGTTCTCAAAAGCAACACTAGAGAGATTTTTAAGTAAAAGTAGAGATTACCATATGGTCCCGTAAAAAATCTAAGCGCTTACTCATATCCAAAATAATCAATGACCAAAGCTTTCATTGTTGGAAAGTCTGTCTTTTTTTCTTTAATCGACTTGCCTCTAAAGAAAATTTAAGTCAACTTTATTACGAATTTATAAAAGTTTTCCAGACGACAAATCTTTCATAATAATCAAGTTGCTATTGATTCCAAGAAACAATGGACTTGAAAAAGTCTGACAGGGCCTGGAAGTCCGTTTTTCCTCGGTGCACGATCTTATGTGCAAAGTACCTTAACCCTTTCCTTGTTGCTATTGATTTTTGCTCAAGATATTCGTCTTTGGAGGAAAATGTTCGAAACTACAATTTAATTTAAATCGAAGTTCAATTTTACACTCCCGTATAACTCGGAAAAAGATTATTGTGAAATAAGTCCTATCCATCCAATCAGTTATTTCTTTGACTCCTCAAAGTAAATATTTATCCAAAGTAGATATTTAACGGGAAACTTACTTCGTCGAGTGAAAACTTGATGAATGTTTTTAAAGCCTTTATTTTTACGAAAGATCGAACTTAATTTCAACTTTATTTGGATATTATTATCGTTTGTCATCTTCTCTGCTTTGATATTTTCTCTTTTTCCATATACGCGGCATTTTTTAAATCATGTTTCCATTAACTCTCATTTATTTTTAGATATGAATCCAATTTATTAATATTTACTACATTATAATTCATTGTAATTTTGTCATTTGTGAAGTAGAAGTAGGCCATCGACTCCACTTCATTTCTCTATTCATACGAAAAAATACTAGTATTTACAGATATTTGGAATATGAAAGCTTCAGTTCAAAGACTAATAAAATAGAGTTGCGAGAGAACGCAGGGATCCAAGCATTTTTATTGGCTTCTATTTACATCTGATTAATGAAAAGTTTCGAGCATACCTACTCTACCACGTTCAAGTGCTCCAAAGATGAAGCATGTTTGCAATCCGTTCACAATGAGCTACGATTTGCAACGCGCAAGAGCTCTTCGTAGCTTTGGGAAGTACTTCGAGTGGAAGTCTCGCGAGGGTTGATATTTAAACCAAGTAAAGGGTTCCAAAAGTTTATTTATGTTTACTTCGGCGTTGTCGGGGAGACTTTTTGTTTCGTAGAAGAGCCCTGGGATAGAAGTAGAGATAGGCAGGCAAATAAAACGTGTATATAATAATCTACCTGTAGCAACGCGTAAAATGCTAGTCTGCACCCTTATCCTACCGGCATTTGACTACTGCTCTCTTGTATATGACGACTTGACCGCAGAGCAAGACCTTAAGTTACTCCGTGTTCTCAACAACTGTATTAGATTTATTTTTAATCTTCGTAAAAGCGAACATATCTCCAGTCATCGCCGTGAATTGAAGTGGTTAAAACCAAATATAAGAAGAAAATATTTTCTTGGATCATTCTTGTTTACTGTTTTTCACGAATCTCAACCACAGTATATTTATGACCTGTTCACATATAAACAATCTGTATCCTCTAAATCTACCCGGTCTGGCCCAAACCATCTTGTTTGCCCAATTCCTCGCACCAACGTCTATCTAAAATCCTTCCTGCTCGTTGCCTCTAAATTTTGGAACACATTACCTGTACAAATTAAAAACTCCAACTCGTTGTTTTCTTTTAAAGAAAAATTATATAATTATCTTTTGGTTACGTTCGATTAATTGTTTGTTAAATTATAGCCTTGGTTAATTTTCTTATTTGTAATTTTGTTATTAATTTTGTTATTAATTATTTTTTGTACTATTCATGAAATACTGTATGAGCAGATATTCTTTTTGTACTTTCTTTCTGCTCTTATGGGAAATACTTATCCCAGAGCATAATAAAATTATTATTCTATTCTATTCTATATCAAGCGGGCTTTTACGTTCGCTTGTTGGTAATTCCCCTTCAGGAGGGCTTGAGCATCTTAACCCATTTTACTCTACGGTTCAAAGACAAAGAGAAAATGCGGTGCTAAATTTTTAGCCGGATTGGAAAGGCATTCCTGTTTCAGAAGTCATAGCGTCGCGTTGATATTCGGAGTTGGATATTTACAACGGCATCCATGTTTGACTACGCTTTAGGTAAATGTTGCGAAATCGTGATCCTTTCTCCGGAAACTCTGAATGAACGCACCAAGTCTTCATCGTATGAAGAGTAATAAACATTCCACCACAAAAGGTAATATTTGCTAAAATAAATTTGCGCATTGAAAGAATTTACTGAAAGGATGATTGGCGGACATATATTCTAACGTTTTTCAACCCTCAAAATACCTTCAAACTTTTCAAAATTCAACGAAAACTTTAAATATACCGTAAAAATAGAGAAATAGTAGACTACCAATCTCGACGTGACTACGTGAATTCTAATTTCTATTTCTAGTTATTGCCAACGTATAGTAAAGATCAAATTATATAAACACTGATTTTTAAATCAAAAGCAGTACATTTTTTAAATCAAGGATGCATTGACAGTGAATAATTGTATTAATTTGGTGTATTTTAATGTCACATTAATATGAAATTGCAGAAGTGTAAGAAACTTTGAATGAGCGCATTTTTTTCATATTCTCAATGATTCCTACCAAGAAAACGTAAATCATCTTACTAGCTCGCAATATCGCTCGCCATTAGAAAGTAGCTTTTTCACATGGTAATATTGAATGGAAGTATTTTAAAATCCATTCGATTATAACAGGAAACTTCCTGCTTTGGGGTCAATTTTCTCGTAAACTACGAGAATTCTCGTATTATAATTGGGGGGAATTATGTCTACTTGATTTCCAATATTGGCTCCTTTTTTTTCCTCATGCTATTAAGTAAATGCCTATTATTTCACCAAATTTGGTGCCTAATTACCGACATTATGGCGGCGTTCTAAAACGAGAAATGAGTATAAAGGAAAGAGGTTAGGGATAGAGCTCATCATTTCAAAACTAATTGGGGAAACCTTCATCAATTAGAGCCTAATCCGCCTAGAGTTGGGAGAATGCTTTGTTTTCGTTGCATTACCTTTAGTTGCTCGTATTTAACAGGTTTAAGCCGTAAAATGGAATAGCTACGGAGAAGCTCCGATGGTAGGTTTTTGGTAAAGGACGGCGCTTATAAGTAAGAATTAAGGCTAAGATACGCATAACAGCATTTACTTCTGTTTGCTCCAATCTTTTTACAACCCGATCTTTTCTCCCCCACTAACCTCAAATTATCAATTCTTAATATTACTTTCAGGAGTAAGAACTTTCATAAAATCCATAACTTAAATTTACGTAGGGGAGAGTTTCCTATATTGTATCACTTTTTAAATTTTATTTTATATAGCTCCACTTTCCACATTTTCCTTTTGGACCCATACTATGATGAAAATTAACAATATAATTAATTATTCACGGTAAATAACACATTAAAAATGCATAACATCAACTAAGAATATTTTAATTTATAAAAAGAAACTAAATTATTACGTAAAAGCACTTCGATTTCCTAAATTGTATCGGTACAATAAAGGGAGCTGAAAATGGTACAATAAAACAACTCCGCCATTTTCTATTTGTAGCTTCCTTCCAAACTAACCTTTTGAGTTACAGAACCATACCCATATGAAAACTCAGGCATATTTATGTTTATTCATCTTATTAGTAATACAGTTTCTTTCCTCATAACCTATTACCGTTATTCGCTCTAGCCTTTCCCTTTATGGGTAAAAAAATAGCTTTAAAACTGCAAAAAAGTAACTCTCTCACCAGAAGACCGTTTTTGAACGCGCAAAGATGACAACAGGAATTTCGGCATCTAGTAACGTCTAGTTGCATTCTATTTTACGAAGGTGGTACAAATTAGTTGCCAGTACAATATATGCAGCTCTCCCCAATCCATATATATATATGTATACGTAGTACATTGTTAAAATTTCATAACATCTTATGAAACATCTATGCAATTGTAACATTTTAGAATGATGACTTAATATGAGCATGAAAAGAATATTATGAGTAATACATGATAGCAATATCACAAACGAAACTCGATGCCTAAAGGATTCCACAAGCTACTGAAAATACACACAAGCAATACTGTATTACAAGCATCAGTTGTCTCCCCCACGGATAAAATTCAATCGTCCTTACCTCTGTTTGCTGCAGGATAAGAAATCGAAGGAGTTACACTAGTAGTTTATGCATTTTTTGCTATATGTTCAGAAAAATGGTAATGTTTAGAAATAAGTAAAAAGTTTGTTATCTTCTACAGAGACTTTCTCTTCAACGGCAATGTTTTCAACGGCAGTGTTTCAAACAATTTTGTCTCTATTTTTTCTTACTGTAGATAATACCGAAAAAGAAAGGAAAATCTTTAACTAAAGCTTAAAATTCAAAGTAGTATTTTGCTTCGAATAAGAAATTTTACGTTGCATTCTAAAATGTTACAAAAATCCGAAATATTTACTTAAATACTCAATTCTCAATCATATTCCTCAATTACTGAATTCCACGCAAAATATCATATTCTATTTTAAAGAGTTAACCAAAATTTAAGCAAATTTGATTAAGAGATCGTTAAGAAATCAAGTGCATAGTGTATCTCTAAGAATGTTTTGTCATCCTCCGATGAATAAATTTCATACTGAATATTGTTATCTTATTTTAGAAATAAACTTACGTATACAGTGGTCTTCTTGTCTCTAATATATGAAAAAACTACATTAATTCTGTTCTGGTCAAACTCAGAGAAAAGGCTAACAACGAATATATTTCGCAGATGTCCTCGTCCATCCAGTTATTTTTCATTTTCTTCATAAGTCGTATTTGAGTCTTTTTCCCTTCACTTTATATTCCGCATTTCTCCTTTTATTTCCAAGCGCTTTTACCATATTTTCCCTTTCTATTCATTTCCGTCTATATTCATTCTACTCCAGCCCTGCCATCATCTCCAATTCCTCATCCGAGATCCCTAAACGTAAAATATTCATACCAGCCGTAGACTTCCATCTACCCTGACCGCAGACATTTTTAAAAAGATAGATTTATGATGGAAGTGAATTTCTGCATATGAATTACAATGGCTTTCCTAACTAAAAAGGTACTACCAACGATCTAGCGTTTGATATAGCTTACTCGAGTAAATCATTTTAGCGATAAGAGGGATGTATCTAAAAACTAGATGCAAACAAAATTGTAAGTCAAAGACTACTCTATACATGTGGTATATCGTGTATCCGTGCAGCACGTGCGTTAATAAAAAGAGGTTTTTAAACTACTGGCGCTACCTGAACTACTTTTACACTATCGCTAGGCCAACATCAAATCGTAAGATAACGCCTTTATATACATATTGTTTCTATAACCACAATTTTAAATTCTACGAGTTGGATTGGAAATTCTGACAAAAAAATTAAACCATATCTATGCATTGATAAGGACAAACATTTCGGTGATACTTGGTTCTGTAGATTCTACACACGATTTATATATATCTACATATCACTATACTAAAGATCAATTTTTAAAATAATTACGCCAAGTTTATCACTTTTCAGTAATTAGAAAGGTTTCATGACATATGAATGCGAATATCAAGGGGAATTTATGGTATGATTCCACATCATTTTCTTCCAGTTGATACACCAATCATTTTACAGATATCTATGGTTATAGAAGAAGGATGAGTATGAGTAATCTATGAGTAACTAACAATAAGTATAACGAATTTTATACTACGGTAAGGGCATAAGAGACGAGCCTTATGTAGTACTCAAAAAAAAAGCATAAATTTAACCAAACTTCTAATCCCGTGAGTTTTTTTATAAAACCTCTTACTTGGAAATATATATGTTAAAGTAAATACGTAAAGCGTAGCCAATAATTAAACCTACTGCTTAGTTAATTTACTTACGTAAGATTTTAGTAAAAATTACAGCGTTGTCGAAATATTACTATTCTTAGCAAATGTATATGCTATAGAGTTGATACACTCTGTTAAATTAGTTAAAACATGACTTTGATTTTATTTTTTAGTATTTCAGCTTCTTAGCGTGGTAATGGTTAATCTAATAGCAAACAGTACTTTCGTATTTGAGTAGTTGATTATAGGTAGCGTAGTGTAGTACATGAAACATGTGTATCTGATATATTCATGTGCCGAGTTCACTCTTTTAATGTTAGATGTACTTTAAAATTACATATATGATAATAGATTGAAAGCATAGAAGTTAATTTAGAGGAGCAACAAAGGATAATATTTCATAGCTGTCACACTAGGGTAAATGCATCACCGTTCGCATTCATCATCGAGTCTTATTCCGTTTCCCGTCATTGTCCTCTCCTTATATTCGTATCACCCACTCCTTCCATTTGTCTCTCTTTCTCCCGCAAAACCGTTCCTTTATTTTATTCCCCGCCATATTTCCTCACTATCCTCGTCACCAGGGCACGCGTTTCCATCTCATTCCGAAAACAAAGTCGACGACGTAGATGGAGGAGGATGGAGAAAAATGCCAACTCCCATTTCTCCCTTTATCTCCATGTCCCATCCCATCATGACTTCTTTCACTCACTCCTTCCGAGCCAGAGTTATGTTTTCGCCATTCATTGGGTGCGAAGGATGTGAAACGAGGATTCGATAAAGATTTCTTACGGATATGAAGAAATAAAAAAGTGGGTTGCTACCCCTATATAACCCTACGAGCATATTCACCGCGAGAGCAGGTATGAGCATCAAAAAATTAGCGATGGAGGAAATGAGAAATAGAAAGTTGGAATGGGGCTTACCATGACGAGGAGTAAGGTAGTTTGTTCTTGTTTTCCTCGCAGTACAATCATACGAAAATTTTCAGCGGGAAGGTAGGTATGAACCTCATATCATCCGCCATCAGAGATCGAATTCTCTAAAGATTGAATGAGGCTTACAAGCCAAGAAGGAGTGAGGTAATTTGCTTTTGTTTTCCTCATAGTACAAAAATGTTATTTGGAACGAGTCTACATACGCAAGTGTAGTAAAACGTCATTATGAATAACATTTTTCATAATACCAAACAATTTATTGCAGCAAAACACTTGTTCAATCATATTCAGAAACTTGTACAGTTTCACACTATTAGTAGACTAAGGGTTTATTACTATTCACTACTTTTTACTATTAACTATTTTTCTAGACTAAGGGTCAAACTAACTAACTATTTAGTATGTTTACAATAGTTTGGAATTGTACAAGTTTCTGAATTTTATAATATTTTTTTTTGTATTAAAGAATTCCATCATTTATCATGGAAGCATTTAAATTTTGTTTTTCATAGCATACGGTAAAGAGAGACCTACTTACAAGTTACTTTAATTACTAAGCATTAATCGTACCAACTAGAAAATGACTTTCATATAATACAAAAATGAGTCAAAGAAAGATTAATTAATTCTCTATCCTGTACCAAAAACCAAGATAAAAATATTCCATTAATCAAGATATGATAGACGACTCGATTTAGGGAACGATTAGCAAAGAAAAGTTTCCTCTCTCGTTCCATCTCTAAAATTTCGCGTGAGAAGATGACCTTTGAAGATTTCTCTGTGACTTCTTCAAACTAAAGACCTCATGAAAATCTTAATTCAGATCTGAAGAGGGAACTAGATGATAATTGTCACGATAGCCTCTTCTAAGAAGCAAGATAAGAGGTAAAAAAATCCACGCTAAGACTTAATGATACTCATTATAAATTTAATCTCTAAATCTTGGAACATTTATTCCTTAAAGAAGATATTCATAGGGAGTATCTAACACAAAAAATGTACTAATCTCGGGAATTTCAATTCCCTTAAAATGCAGGTCCGAATTCGAACCACCGCAAATGTAACTAAATTTATTCCACAAAAAATAATGATATTATCAAGGAGTAATCTAAATATTATCAGTGTATTTTATGAACATCCACTTCTTATATCAAAGCTTTACTTCGTATTAGAACAACTCATATTGAACTATTTATTCATCATTCATCATAAATCTTCGTATTTCCATGGATACTGAAATTCTTTGAATATTTGATGAGGATATGGAATTCTTTGAAGAAGAATAATACATTTTAAAAAGAATGAAAATACTTACAACTAAACATTTTGACTCCAGGTCACAATAGTCTTTCCATGACCCTTCGCTTTAGGATCGAGCATGGGCGAATGATGTAATGCATGCGTATATATATAAAACCTATTTATTCAAATACAAAAATGTAGTTTTCGTACTATAATTTTAATTTCAAATATTTGTTAATTACCATTCTTTTATAATTAATTTTTATTCGCATCCATTATTTCTGTAAAAAAGGAATTCTGATTTAGTTTAATTCACGTCTAAACGTTGGCTTCTTTGCCTTCATTTTTATACTCTTTTTCTACAATCCAAAACGACAAACATCTAAGTAAATTCTGCCTAAAAGTGAATCAGTCATTGCATAAAAATTAGACTCCTAGGATTTACTTAGAGACCTAATAACTAATCGTGAGCATGAGTAAATGGAACGCAAATACAGCTGCCGACACGGTCTTGTGTACACAAGCGCTAATCCAGCCGCCCAACTTGGTGTTGTTTGCAAACAGTGTCTAAGTGAGGTCAGCAGTTCAATCTCGTATACCATTTTCTCAGAGGGAAATTTTAATTGGAGTAAAAACCAACGTTAATCTCGCCTAAGAGCAGATGATGCTTTTTACCAGCTGAAGCAATGCCATAAGTCACTTCAAGTGAAATTTATATCCATTAAGTTTAATCTAGTCAAAAACGTCAGAAATTTAATTTCAATTTATCCCTAACTACTATTTCAAAGATATGAAAATTGTACAACTCTTAAGGTTTATAGGTACCAAATTATTTTATACTCTTTCACTTTAACACTTTCTTTTTCTTTTTGCTTTTTGTCGAATTACATATAATGATCGAAGTGAATCTCAGGAATGATTTTCTACTAAAAAGCATAAGCTCTTGATCTACATCATAAAATGCACAAACCTATCAAATTTCAGTTGTTGAGGGACAATCAAAATTGAGGGACTTCCTAGAGAATTGATAAAATCTAGTAGTCCATCAAATATGTTCAAATAATTCTGTAAATATTGATGTAAGTCTTACATGAAGTTTATCAGCTTTTAATGTTCTATTCTTTGAAATATTACTCTTAGGATCTTTCCACATTTCACTGGAGTGTATCAATTGTTGATGCTCTTTTCTTTGAAATATCAATCTAAGTATTTTTCCACATTCATACTTTGAAATTGAATGTAAAGAAAGCTCAGAGAAAAGTGATTTTATAATGACAAATTTCAGATTATTAGAAGCATATAATTCATGTTACTGTTGTCTAAAATATATTATCAAAGTCCGATTTCAAGCTATAGGGCGTATTTTATGATTTAAATTCCTGAATAGGCAAAAATATTGCCCAATTGAGTTGGAATAAAGAGCACAGGGTTCGATCCCTAGTTTGACGTATGCCATTGACCCAGTATCAAGAAAAAAATAGTATTGTTCCAAAAAGAAAAGGTCGTAGACCCATTGCGGTGCAGTGCGGAAAAGCCAATAAGGAGGCGTGAAAGTCGATACGCTAACCACTTGTCTCACGCTGTAAATGTCGCTTGGTCGGGCTAACGTGGGCTGTTGCGCCATACGATATATTGTACGATTTAATAGATCATTTCAGAATCAATTACGATTCTTAGTAAAGTGTGGTTCCTTCAGGTGAAAAAGTTATCCTTAACTTACTTATACGCGGATCTATTCCGGAGAAGCCTTGGAACCATGGAAAAAATGCGAGTGAAGATACTCATCCAGTAAATCTCATTACGCGGCATGGTAAGGCTTCAGTAGACTTTTTCTTAGCGGAAAAGCTTAGCCATGCAGAAATGCATGCAATTTTTGAGTTTTAAGAATGTGAAAAACTTGCATGGTGATGGGAGCAAGAGGTTGCATCCTATACAGTACTTACTTAATAAATGAGAATATAAAATCTTAGATGGGATTCAATTCAATCACAGATTGCTTTAACAGTATGAGGCCAAGAAAGGCAACTAAAGCTGCTCTTGGAACAGTATGGATGCAAAAGAAAGACAAAATATAGATGTTTCAATTATGCCTTGCATGCGAAGAATATATTAGACTGATTGGAGATATATGTCCTTTCCTACTAAGGTAAGACTATGTTTTAAATACTAAAATTAAGATGTGAAGCAAGTACCATTTTAGAAAGCGTTACTTGTTGTTTAGGCTATTCTAGGCTTTCATCTCAGAAGTGGTCGAAATGCTGCTTAGTACAATAAAATATGAAAATATTCTACCGAATAAATATTTCATATTAATAAATATTTTTACAGATAATATAAAATTCAGGTCTCTTGATTTATGGGCGGGTGTTATGACCATTAAACTACCAAACCGCATCAATACAATTCGGAAATGGGAGACCTGGGTTCGAGTTCCAATCATGTCGCTATTTATCACTTCTTATTTAAATTTCTTAGGATTTTTTAGACTATATTGAATTTTGATTGCCGTCACTTTGAGGAATTCCATAACGGTTGAAATAAAACCCATAGTGAAAATTCCAATGATTTTGTTTCATGAATACGACCGATTTCAACTATTTAATAGTCATCATCAGTGATTGAGTGATAATAATTACCTGATGATGATGAACCTGTTCATCAAATATACTCCGTGAAGTTATTATATAGCGTTTCTACTTCAAGGTTTTCTTTACGCTACTTATTTGAATTATGAGCCTCACTAACCAACTCGTAATCTATCACAGTGTAAGTAGAACACAGTAATGAAAGAGGAACGTAAGTCAAAACCCAATGACCCAGAATAGCGTTCACACCCAACTAATCCCCACAGCCTTTCCTCATAGTTCCACCGCTCAAAACGCCTCGCATATTCGCCCGATAATTTCCTCTGCGAAAGGATCCCGTCCACATCCGTTTTCACGGGGAAACAAAAGAAGTCGATGCCGCAGATGGCGACAACAATGCGCGGCACTTGTTCTCCAATCTCCGCGCAATTTACGACTGGACGGCGGGAAAGTCCGCATCTCGAGAGGCTTTTAATACGCGGAAGGGGGAGCTGCGGCGTCCGCATATGCCGACACAAACACAGGCGGTTTTGCGGTCGTTTCCGGGCGAGCCGCTAACAACGGCAGCGTCCACGTGCGCTTGCAGTCGTTCCTCTTGGGTGAAAAAAGACTCGGAGGGAACACCCCCGAAGCAAAGGTCTCTTGGGGCGACACCGTTGTCTGAACACTCCCCAAACTAGACTCCGTTCAAGTTGGACGTGTCTGTCCAGTAGAGTGTTGCGTAGTTCTGGGAGACAGAAGTCTCGTCTGCCACATGAGTTTGGGGACGACAAGATTTACGTTCCGCACACTCGCCATTCTGAATAGAGAAGTTTCAACACAAAAAGTAGCATGTCGATTTTATTTTACTGTCTCCATCTTTGTGCACACACCATAAGGCTCGAATAACCTAATATTCTTTTAACCATTATTTTTTTAATCATATGATCATTGAGTACTGCATTTGAGTATTTAGTATCCAAGTTATTTTTTATATCGTCTCCATATTGTGAAATTTTTAAAAGGGTTAGGTGTAAGAAGAGACTTGATAGTCTCAATCTCGCCCTTAATAAAGTCCTTTATTATTATTATTATTTGTGCACACACCATAATACCCGTATGCTCTAATATTCTTTTAACTACTACTCTTTATTATTGTATGATTATTGAGTACTTTGCAGATTTTAACTAAATTGCAGTCTGATTTATTTAATTTCTTTTGAAAATTTCCGGATTATATTTTCAAAATATCATAAGAGCACAAGTGCATCTGAATATTACATTGTCTCTGATTTTGTCATTTAAAAAACGAATGATATGACACCTAGAATCTTCTTTAGATTCATATCTTGGCAATAGATCCTTGCTTAGGATAGTCTTCTAATCTGCTGCTTGTATAGGTATATTCCCCCAAATATAACATATTTAACGCTCAGTTTTTATGTTATTGAAGTTTTTATATTCTGTATTTATACATTTAAGATTCCTGAGAAATCGTTCGAGTTAATTGTTAACCAAACGTGGTGTTAGTGTAGTGGTTGTGGATTATTTAATAAGTTATAGTTGTTTCAATTGTAAATTAGCGTAACTTGCAAACCACGGTAGTTAATAAACTGGGTTATTGAATACTTACGTCCTGTGGTTGTACAGTGGCGGAAACAATTATCGCAACACCAGTTGGCGTCAGAGCGCGGATTACGTGGAAACTAACTGAAATCACTCTAACTCCGACAATTCGGCAACTCTGTATAGAGGCAGTAAAACCGGCAATATTCAAAGTCCTTACGAATGGAAAATAGACTTTTAGTATCGTATATATATGCAGACATTTAAGACTCACCTTCGCGGGATTTTCAAGTAGTGCCTCTGCCTCATTGTCTTCATTTTTTGCCATTTATTATTCAAAGTTAGTCGTGATAAAAATAGTTGAGTAGAATTTCAATATAATACACTGGGAGATAGTTACAAACAAGATTGTTTGATAGCGGAGTATTAGACGTTAAAATGAACATTTTGAGGTATTACTTCGCGAATTAAAGGTCTACATACTAGAATTGTGATGGAATAGAATTCTTGCAAAGAGAATTCAACACTTAAAAATTGGAATTCAGAAACCACTAAGATGCGTCCTATTCTTACCTTTCTATTTTCTCTCGAGCAGTGTAGTTTTCCACTGCTTGAGGTATTAAAAATATACCTTCGATGAATCCAATCTAATCCGTGTGTTGAAGGAGTTCTTTTCCAAGAGCTTTTTAGCATTTAACGTTTTGACAGGAATTTTCATCACTATTATTAGCTTTTAAATAGTAGAATCGGTAATCAACAATTTCCAGCTCTATCAGGCAATATGTAATAGGGAGTAATATTTTTGTAATAACAAATGGTGTTTCTCATGAGACATCAATGCACTTTAACCATACTGACTGAAAAAATATAATAAATTGCAACGGTATCACATCTCTATTGATGTTACAGTCATTCATCACACCACTCATACGATTTTCCTCTTCAGTGAGTGTATTTACTCTACAACAGTTAATTTCAATCTAATTTATCCAGAGCTGTAATCTATTTGATTAATGAGCTAGAATGCAATGGACATTGGGTTCCATTATATACCATCAGTTGGAATCTTAAACACAAGTAGAAACTGATGATTCGAATGTCCGATAATCAATCATTACATATACCGTACTCGCCTCCTAGTGTAATCATAATTACTCATTTTCGACGAAATACACGTGCCCCATAGATTATACATTGAAGAACAGAGCAAACTGAAGAAAATACTTGTTACAGTATGATCAAAACTTGAATAAAGTTTCCAAGAGGCCGGTATTCACTTCTCTACTTTCTCTGTAGCGATGAATAAAATTTTCCGCTTCCAATTTGATCATCTTGATTTCCGTATGTTAAAATACTTCTCAAGGCTACTTAGATCCATATGTTAGGCGCCATACTCAGCTATTATTCGCTGATTTTACTAAACTTTCTCTGCACTTTACGGACTCTTCCGAAACACTCCCGCCCCCCTCTCCCTCCATGAAGACCGTAGTTTTAAAGCCGTTTACTACGTAGTTTTGCGGTTTAGATGCGAATAGATTAGAGAATAGAGCGAATATACGCAGACAAAGTTATTCCTTGATTTCAGCAGTAGAAATAGTTACTAACACACACTTAAATAGGCAAAAGGGTATGCATGAGCTTAGCCCCAAAAAATAAAAAATTGCAATGGTGAAAAAGAAAAATTTACTTAAAAAAAAGATAAAGGTTATTCGAAAAAGGAAACCGTGTTTTAATGTGAGAACTGAGAGATCTAAAAATAATAACAGTAAATTGCAAGAGCTTACGTAATAAACAGGCGGAATTTTTTAACATTAGCTGTCGAAGCACTTTTAACAATACTACTACTACTACTCTTTAACATTACGACGAGAACTTGCGCGGATATCATACTAGGAAGAGAGTTGATTAAGCGAAGATATTACTCAAAGCGAGATATTTCCCCCGATTATATGATATAACGAAAATATGACTATGTAGATCTAGCGGTAGAGTTTTTATAGCAGTATGGACTCATTTAATTAGTGAGAGCGATGAGTTCGTAGAAAATAGCAGGAGCGAAATCATTTAGTGCTCGATTCAAAGACAAAACGGAAGTAAGATTAATGTTTGTTCTTTGTGTCGTCCTCCCGATGAAAAAATAGGTTGTATTGTTAATTTATCCGAGGCCTTACAGAAAAATGGTGAGAAAATAAAAGATCCAATCATCGCCGTAGGAAGAGATTTTTACCTACCGCATATTAAATGGGATAATCTAAAATTCTCCAGCACTAGCAGTGAGAGAAAAAATTCACGAAATACATCTGAATTTTTCGTTGCATGCTTTAGATCAGGTAATTATGTCGAAAACTCGAACGAATCGTGCGAGGCAAGGTATCAATTTAGATTTACTAGCCACTTCCCAACCACAAATAATAACTAGCCTCGCTGTAGTTGACGGTACAGTCAGACCATGATGTCATAATGGCAGGGATGAAAGTAGTAGCGGTTAGATCTCTTAAGCCGGTGAGGCAAGTGTATGTAATTAGCAAAGCAATTATTTCTGAGTTTAAGGTTTTATTTGAACGAAGACTTGGATATTTTTTGACGGTTTTCGGGTGAAAATACAGTAAATGATAGTTGGGTAGAGTTTCTACGGATAATCAAAGTAGATTTAGTTATATATGTTCTGTCTAAACAGTAGGTGAGACGAGGAAGAGGTTTGAATCGTTGCATAGGAGTCATTGACTCGCGATTGAGAAAACTTAAATCGTGCGGTGAGATCCTTGAGCTTGGTGATCAAAACTATAGAGAAGTGCAAAAGCTATTTGAGGAAGGATCACGAAAAGAATACCAGGAATATAGATCTCGAACCCTGTTAAAATCACTAGTTGGCGATTAGAAAGAATTTTGGTCATAAGTGCGTGAGACTCGTGGTGGTCAATTTTCTGTGCCTAGCTTTATAAGCGAAGAGGGAATTGCCTTAAATAAATCGGCAGAATGCAATTTTGAATGAATATCTCACTTTAGGTCATATGTCTCTGACTAAGTGGGGTTCGGGAAAGTATTTTATTCCACATCATGCGGTAGTGAAAGAATCTAGCGCAACAACCAAAGTTCGCGTGGTATTTGATGCCTCAGCTCAGACCTCATCCGGGTCTGCCCTAAACGATATACTTTTAAAGGGCCCGAAACTCCACCAAAATATTGTATATTTAATCTTGAGGTTTCGGCTCCATGTTATTGCAATTGTGGCAGATATATCCAAAATGTATAGAATGATTTGGGTGCGCCCGGACCATAGGAGATATCAGCATATAATTTGGCGTCCTAATGAAAACTCCACTTTACAAGAATACGAATTAAACACAGTTACTTTCGGACTCGCTTCGTCTCCGTATTTAGCCATGCGCGTACTGCAACAACTCTCTCGGGACGAAGCAGAGCATTTTCCTTAGCTAACTTACTTAACCCGTACTTCCAAAAATGTTTCTCATTAGATGATGGTTGAGTTCACGATTTTACCTCGCGCATTGATTCGGAGACGATTTCCATAGAGATATAAGTTGATGCGAGTGGAAATTCACTGCAACAGATTGATAGGAAATTCTATCAGAAATCAATTAATGAGGGTACTATCCAAATGTCGTGGAAGAAGTTAAACGTCACTCCGGGGCCTAAGAATAATCAGATTATTATGGGTATTTTTCGTTAATTTCGAATTTCTGCAAAATAATGGAGCATACTATAGCAAGATCTATTATTCAGTTCCTTACCGTAAAGATAGGAATCATTCGGATCCAACACGGATTCCATAAAGGTAAATCTTGTAAGACGCACCTAGAGTTTTTTTGAATGATGTATATAAAGCGTAAGGATGTTAGATATCATCCAAAAACGTTATTTCCACGCAGCAACAAATTTCGCGACAACCCTTAGTGTTAGTGCGCCACACAAAATATCTAAGTGTCATGTTTAGCTGTAGTTTATCTTTGAAAGAACATATTAGAGATGCGATAAGAAAAGTGAATAGAATGCAAAGATTAACTAGTATATCGTTGAGGGGATGCTCATTGTGTTTCAAAGAAAATAAAACTTATATTCCTCTTATTCAACCTAGCCAAACGAGAAAATACTGTTTCGCGTTTACACTGATTATTACTTTCATATTACAGTTCGTGTACGGCATTTGTTTGATTGGTTGTATACGATACGATTTGTACAGAATAGCCATGATAAAACGGTGAGTGTTACTCAGATGAATCAGTACGCGGGATGGTAATCATTAAGAGATAGAAGACTAATTCAAAGGATAAATTTACTAAGTAAGTTCAGAAAAATTTGGTTCTCTAATAATGCAATCGATATAATGCAACCTCCCTGTTGATGTGGGACGCTCTGATACTGCGATGAAGATTAGAGAAATAAATGCAAGAAGGAATCATATCAAGAATTCATTTTTTCCGCGCATGATACGCGAAAGAAATTGATTAGGAAAATAGAGTTAAGGTGCCTGTACCCCCTGCCACACGCCGAAAGGCGGATTGAGGGGTTCTTACATAGACATATTTTTATGGTGTTTTTGTGCTGTCGGCATTTTAACTCAATAATCAGAATATATCGAATTTATAAAACAACATATGATATTAAGAGGAAAAATTCATCCGTCTCCGCTACGATTGGTCTTCGGTTTCCTTCAAAGTAACTAGGTTGTCCAAATTGTAGTGCTACCTCCAAAATACTTACGTTTCAATATCATCTCCTAAATCACTACTACAAATTTATTTCTTCTCACATTCACTAACAGTTAAAGGAAAGTTTAATTAACCTTCCTTGGATTTCAAAAAACTCTCAAAGGCACTCGAAATTAATATTTACAATGATAAAAACCTTACACCTTTAGAAATAATGACAATGTAAGAGAAATTGGCCCTATCAAAACTGGAAATCCAAATATCATTGAGGATTATTATTCATCATTATTATTCAATTATTCATTTTACAAACTAAAATCTCAAAAAGGTTTTAATTTTGCCACATAACCGTGAACATATCCTAGTTTTCTATGCATTTTAGTTTTTTTTTAATTTAACATATCTTCTATCATGTAGCGTGCATGAATATACCGGCCCTGAAATGTAGAAATGTTTTCGCTCATTCTACTGTCTATAACCCTCTCCCTCAATGACAAATCCTGGCTGCGCCCCTTCGACAAAGCAATTATTAATTATCATCTGTATATTCATGTCCACATTCGATATAATCCGTAGATTCTTACACATGGATGATTATGAAAAAATGTCAGCTCAGTCATGGACCTTCATCCCCGTAATGTGACTCAATTTCCATGTTTTTAAGAGAAGGAGACTAGATAACATAATTTAGAGCAAGTGGAAAATATTTATATGTATTCGTATTTCTCTCAGACTCGGTAACAGTGTGCACATATGCACTATGATTAATAATCGAGAAAATTCATTGGAATCAAGAAAAATATAGGATGATAAATAATATTTTCATTCTCCTCTATATGATTCAGCCTCATAGACATAGAGTTCTTTTTTATTGGAATTCGCTCCAGGTGAGAAGATCTAATAACTGACGGAAGCTCTTCGAAAGCTTTATTGGTTCAGAACCTAAAGACGAAGTAAATGAAATTTTAGTGCAACTAAAGACCTAATCGCGATCTCCGAGAAGCATCGAGAAAACGTTACAGGGAGGTAATCACAAAACATTATTACTTTTGGTCGCTTTTTTCCCCGGGAGAGAGGCTGATAGAGTAGATTACGTGATGATGGTGTTATTACAACCCCTGCCATACCCATCTGGCGGCTCACGGGGTATATATCTTAATCTAAATCTATATAATTGGTTTGGAACTACCGCCGAGAAAATTGTAAATTGTGAACCCGGAATTGTCCTGGTTGTAGACGAACAATGAATAATAATATGCATAAAAATGTCAATTTTTGTTTTTTTAAAGCGTGAAAATGAAAAAGATTTGCTTGCGCGGTCCGCTGGTTGTCCGTCTATCGTCGTGAAGACCTAAATGAAGAAATAGTCGCCAATAAGCCTGAGTAAGTAAGCCTGAGCTCCTTGCCTTACGACCGGTTTGTTGTTGCGAGTGACGCATAGGCTTTCGAAAATCCGCTGCACTGAAAGCGAAAGGTTCATCGTGCTTCCAGAAATCAGGAGGCCCTGTCAAATACCTCTTATTGTGGAAAATGAGTCAAAGGATATTGTCTTTCAGCGAACGACCTCGAATCCTTGGTAGAAGAGGAATTTCCACTGACACACGAAACATGTTCTTGACCGACAATTGGTGATGAATCGGTTCCGAATCTTTCATGTCCAATGGTTATTTTTCCATAATGAATTGCATTTCTCTGGTAAATATATATATATATATTCATCACTGGGGCGTATAAATATATGTGGAAATCATATCTTACATTCGTTCATTTCCCGAACAAGAGAAGTTTAAGATAAAAAACTCATTTAACTTAAGCGGAATTCGAGCTCGTGCCCTTAATATGCCAATAACATGTGTCACACAGCTGCAAAATCACCTCTTAATTAGCAACTAGTTATATTTATGACACTTCCCAACAAACTGAGAAGTTCATTTTAGCAGCTTAATAATAACTTTATTATGGCAGCATAATCCTCGTTCATTAACTTTATAAAGTCAGACGTTCATAAAAAAGTATCAGTGATAAAAACTTGGGTTGTTTATTAGGAAGTCTTTGTTTACTAAAATACGCTAATATAATAATATTATTTGGGAATATTTTTACGAGTGCAATAACATCTAATTTCCTTAGCACCATGGTGAGGAAGGAGCTTTGAATTAGCCAGAGGATAGTTTCTACTGGGCGATTGTAAAATGAGGGTCCTGAGTCTAGCTGACATAGGCACGAAAAGGAAATATATACCAGGCACCTGCAATACTTGCTTTGAAAGTGCTCGACATATGGTTAAAGCTTTTCCGCGCGAGGTAATGCATTTCAACGTTTGTTTTGTATTGGCGCCTGCGATACTTTAAAGGGATCAACTTATGGTTAAAGACTTCCCTCGCGAATTATCAAAGCCTTAATGCATTACTACGTGAATTTCTCCGCGCGAAGGCAACACAATTGACTAATGACCAAGGTCACCGAGCTCCCTGTTACAAAATGTAAGACAAGTCTGATATATGCGCAGAAATTGTTCGGTTTTTATGAAATAATGTTAGTTTTAACTTTGGAATTGGTATTTTTCCTTTTAACTCCGGACGGACAATGATTTCCTGTATTCTAGGTGACAAATGGTGTTTATAAATTTATATTACGAATTTCCTTCATCTGCTTGATTAAATTGGCGAAAAATTATATTCCGTAGACAAATACAAATTTTACATTGTGTCATAGTTAGTAACTCAGTAATCGCTTTAACGACTTATCGAATTCTAATTGCTGAGTTGAAAACATAAGAATGGTAATCAAAAATCCTCCTCGGAATGTTTATCACAAATAATGAATATCCTATGTTTGAACTGGACGTTTGAAGAATTACATTTACATTAATATCCAGCAGGCAGCCGTAAGACGTATGTTCGAGTGAGAAACCAAACTACCAAAATAACACCTTATTAGCGCACAAATTATCCAGAAAAAGAGACCATTATAGGCCATCTGTTCTCGCTATAATCTCGCAAAACATCATTTTCTTCTAGACTCCAAAATTCTTGTTCTCTAAAGGAGAGAATCACCACATCGCGTATTCCTACTCCAAACCCACTTATTCCTTATTGCTACGCATTATTAAAACCGAATAGCATTCTTCACATTATTTAGAATTAAATTTCAGTTATTGTCCATGTATTTTATTGCATTTAAGATTTAAATTGGAATAAATATATATTTAACCTATCGTTCTATAAATACGATAATTATCTGTGAAAGAGAAACACCGAAATAAACATGAGGAACTCGGGGAGAGATCGCGCGAAGGCTCTAAGAAGAGTTCGAAAGAGAGGAAA
The DNA here is from genome assembly GCA_947579665.1 of Sympetrum striolatum. Classification (NCBI taxonomy): domain Eukaryota; kingdom Metazoa; phylum Arthropoda; class Insecta; order Odonata; family Libellulidae; genus Sympetrum; species Sympetrum striolatum. The sequence continues at coordinate 37,695,378 of OX388350.1, read as the reverse complement.
TTTGTGTAAGTTCTAGGCTCCGACTCAAATATTACCGCTTTTCGAGGCTTTCCTCGTTGTTGCCAGTCAGTCACAGAAAGCAGAATTCCAAATAGTTTCTGTGAAAGCCACTGGTGCGCTCGCAAAGTGTTGCGATAATTTTTTCCGCCACTGTACATATATGTAGAACGTTGAAACAATGTTTCTGTTAATTTCCTTATGTAATGTTAATGTTACAGATCATCCAACCACTAACCGCGGTGGTATCGTATAATAAGTAAATATAAATAATAATGGAATACTTCCTGCCATTATCCTTTATCTTGCTCAAAATTTATGGGCCTAAAAATATGTTAGCCCATCTTAACAGAGATATTCCATTTGTTGCATATTCGATTGTACAGGAGGTTTTTGAATTTTACGAGCCATCATTAAAATTAACTAATTTGCTCTTCCGCTTCGAATAAAGGAATGATTAAAAATTAATGAACCGATCGTGAATTGCGTATATCACGAATACAAAAAAGGTATTCAGTCTGAATGCAATGTGATCCGGAATTATGAACATGAATTCCTTTTAACGTTTGAATAATCTCCACATATGCCACATCCAATAAATACGTCAGAATGAATATATTCAGAGAAAGAAGTGATCTATGACAGGCCTTCGTGCTATCCATTTTGGATGTTGCGCAATATTTTGATGATGAATCAGAACTATCTACTTTCTAGTTCGATCACGAAACTTGAAATTCAGACCATGACATGATAGGAAATGTAGGTCGCGCGTTATAAAAACATAGGCTTCGAAAAGTAGTGTTTGAAAGACGAATCTAGCAGGAAAATTGTTCGGAATAATCCAAATACCGCAAGTTCCATTGATACTTCAATATGAGGAAAGTATTTTAATATTTGGTACGGTTTACAATCTTGAAATATCACTTTATCGTTAACTTTAAATATCATATTTCGTACGTAATTATGAATAAGGATTTATAGAGGGAATTGACAATAACTAAAAAATATGCATTGATGTTGTAAAGCTTCAGCTCTCAGTAAGTAATCAATTCCTTCCCAATTTTTCCCCTAAGAAAGTACAAAAAGTAGATTGGATGATATTAAAAATAAGCGTCTAATGGTAGTTCTTGAACGAATCTGAAAGGAAAATTGTTCAAAATGATCCAATTACCGCAGGTTCTATTGATACTTGCAAATGAGTGAATTACTGCAATATATGTTGCGGTTTACATTCTTTAAATTTCCGCTTCTATTAAATAGTATCTTTGAATCGTTATTTTTCCGTTAATGTAGATTCATAGAGGAAGTCGACGATAGCAAAATAATCACGTACCAACGTTGTCAAGCTTCAATACTCTGTAAATAATCAATTCCTCCGCATTTCCCAAAGAAATCGACCGAATAGCATTCAGATAATAGTAAAGGGGAGTTTAAAATGCTCTTCGGGCGTAAAATTTATATCCACCAAATAGGCGAAAAAGACTGCGCCCGATGAATAATCCCGTCCTGTTCCATTAAAGTCGCATTCAATCTCAAACCGAAACTCGGAAAAAGAATATATATAGCCCGTAGAATACGAGCGAGCAATTTTTGATAGTAATTATTTTAAAATCATTCATAACTCAAAAATATTTCCTCGGGAAATAGCATCGCGTTTCCTTTTTTGCGAATGGTCGAGGGAATCTAACTTTATTCTATCCGACTTGGACATCATTTATTCGTTAATTTTTTTATATCCGAATTTATACGCGGCTCCTCTCGGTTGGAAGCCGTTCCTCGGATAAATTGCTCCAACGCTTTCCAATGGGAAAAATAGGGAAATAACAATCCGAATATGGATAACATAAATCGCGAACGACTGAGCGAAAGATACGTTTCGATCGGCTTATTTAATGCCCACGGTCATTTTCCGCGAATACTGTTTGCGCATGCATTGGAATATAAACGGCGAATTCTGCAATTCTTTTATTATTCGCTAACCCATAAAATGTCCTTTGTATTTAGGCCCGGTCCCCGGTAAATTACCGTTTCGACAGGTTGGGCTTAAGCAATTGGAAGTTATTTTCAACGATTTAGCGTCTAAAGTAAAGAAAACACCAAGCTTAATTCAAAATTTCGCCAAAACGTATCGTGAAAGCCAGCCTTCCCTAAACGGCAGTACTCAATGAAATACGATTTTAATCAATCATTCCTAAATTTTTGCTATAACTACCCAATGACATAGAAAATTAATTCACACATTATCTCAATAATTCTCGCCGAAATATGTCTAAATAATAATAAGATTTCCAACCGGGCAGCCTCTCTCCATACTGTCGACGTTTCGGCTACGCACAATGTAGCCATCTATCATCAGTCCTGAAGATGGCTACAATTTGAGTAGCCGACGCGTCGACAGTATGGAGAGGTGCTGCCCGGTTGAAAAACCGAGAATACTTTCTCTAAGGAATTCACCGGGAAAGAACCACATCCTACTAATAATAAGATGTTTACAAACGGTTTCGGAAAATTTCTATTCATTTTTACGGAGCATTTATGACAATATGAATGCAAAATCTACTCGTATCTGAGTTAATGAAAACACATGAACGATATCTTTCATGTTCTCAGTCTATCACTTACTGCTCAGTATAACCTCTACACTGGATGAATATTGTATGTGACTTCAAAATTCAGTAAAAATTAACAGCAATGATTCGAAGACTTAAAAGGGAAATTAGAATATTAAGAAACAATGCAAATTTTGTAAAAACTTAAGAGAAGAATGACCTTAACGCTTACCATTGTTATTCTATCAAATTTCTAAAAGCTTATAGACTTTGGTTGATATTGATATATTAGGAACAATTTATAACAAATAATTTTCAATTGGTTAATAGCTTTATATTGATTAATGTGGCACTAACTTAGTGATCCTAACGTCTTTTATCCATTAAAAAATCCTACCCATTATCGAATTATTTTTACAATGACAACAAATACTTAATTTCCAATACCGAGCTAAATTTACGTAATTTCGATCTTCTTTCCAAACATCATCAAGTCGTTTCAAATATTATCCTATCAATCCTATCCCCACAACCACTTACGTATTGGACAATACAGGACACAAATTAAAAAAATAGACCATGATATAGATAAACCATCCCCAAAATATTAAAAGCTCGGTTACTCGGTACTTGAACCCGAGACCATGGGGTATCTAAGCAAAGAAGCTAGCTATTCCGCCTCAGTTGGCATTATTGAGCATAAGGACTCCTAATCTCCATCTGTAAACCCTATATTTTAGAATATTCCCCTGCAAAACATGGGGATGACAACTGGGGAAAGAGAAAATCGGGAGCAATTAGTTATCTGGGATTATGGAAATCATCAGCGACACGTAGGAACGAGCCCAGGAACGTACTGGGAACACCCTTACGACTCCACTCCACCGTGGAGCTCCCCTTTAAAAAAACACCGTATCCCCGCCCTGGAATCAAACTGCATTAATGCCCCACGGCGTTGCTATTTTCCCGAGAATTATTTACGACATCCCTTGGGGACCAAAGCAAGCATGCACAGGGTGAGACCCCGGAATGAATACCCCCCAACCCTACTCTTTAACCCTACCGGTTGTCTCACAAAAACACAGCCACGCACGTACCGAAACACTGCCCCTGTTCCGGCGGCGGTCCCCCAAAGCCTAAAAGGGTCCGAAGAGGCCTCTTCCGGTCCGGCGGGGAGGTGACGGCGCTCCGGAGAGCTCCCTCAAGATTGATGGCGCGGTACGCCCAGCCCATCTGTTTTCAAGCGCCCGAAACCCCCAGAGCGCTTTTAAACGTGTTTCGGGCCCTTATCCAGGAGGGGGTGGGAGGACTGGTACATCTTAATCATTTCTTATCTGCGAAAGTTCGGGAAGAAATTCCTGGGTTCCATTAGGGATATTTGTTTTCCGCGGTAAAAATGCTCCGCGGGGAGTTTTTGACGTGAGCCGTTTCTTTTTTTCGGGAAATGCTAAATGCGTTTTTTTCTCATTGGGAGGGAAGCCCTTTCGGTGTGTTGCGGTTGCCAATAACGACGGCTTGTTAATCATCTCTTATCTGCGCGGTGCGGCTTGTATGGAGCGGGTGACGAGGGGATCTCGGATTGGTTCCGGCGGGAAATTCGCGAACGTTTTCGCGTTTGGGTAATTAAGGAGAGCGAGGAGTTTCGCTGATTCCGGCGGGATCCTTGTTAAAGGGATTTCGCGGGATTGAGTTAATTAGGCCGAATTTAGAGACAAACACCCTGTCAGCCTATCGTAATATGGCTCGTATTTTTTTATTCGCACTGAAAAGAGATAGATTGAGATATATCTTCATAATGTTGTCATGTTCGGGAGGGATCGATTTAGCAATGAAACGAAAGAAATACTTCGGGTTTAAGTGACTCAAATTGTTGCAAATAAATTATCAAAAAATATATATTATTGATATTTGAATTGATTACTGGTTTAAGGTAATTTATTTATTGATATTAAGATTTGAAGGAGTGAAGAATGAATTCCGAGAGAGTTCTATGTATGTTTAAAGAGATTTGCGAGGATTTAGTTAATTAGATTATAATTTAGAAACAAACTTTCGGTCGGTATAGAATGAATGAAAACATTTTGACTCACGAAAAAGTACACATTTACGGAAACATACCCGTTATAAAACAAGCAATTCCTTTACAGATCTAGGAGCAAACTCAGACAGTAATATTTATTCCTATTATCAATGGGCAGGGTTATTTCGTAAAAAAAATGGCCCATTAAATTCTCCCTTGTAAAGTTAGTCGGGAATTGGGTCATCGAAAATTCCCTTGCCGATTTCAGCCGTATGTTTTTATAGGAAAGCACTAGCATTGCCTCTTAGCAACAACGCAGGCAAATTATTTTTATGAATTCGCCGGCAAATTCGATGGTGGATGCTTTTTTCGCATAGAAAATTCCATGGGAATATACGTCCGTAAATTCGGCGAGCATTGCCTTGACCGGAGAGTAATCAAATTGGAGCAAATCCATTTAGCGAGGGGAGAGGGAGTCTCAGCCTTCAAAATTCCCCTGGGGAAATCGTGTCTACGTACAGGAATCGAAATGAAATGATCATAAATAAAGGAATATCCGCAAGAAAGGCTTTTGTGAGCGTCGTAGAGAACTCCAAGGATTAAGTTTTGAAATCAGTCTCGATTTATGTTTCAAAAACTAGCGGACAAGACGCGTTATCGCCTCGCTTTGTCCGGTAAATTGAATTAAGTCCTTCTCATTCACGGTCTGTTTGGTATACAAAAATAAAAATCGTCTCTCTGCCTCTACAAGATGGCATTTGGCCCTCAATAGGAGAATTCGAGGGATACGAAATTCAATGAAATTTCCCGGAGCGATTACCAAATGTATGCATGCTAAGGAAATGCGTTCGACATTGAACAGATTATGCCAATATTGGATAAATAGGCTCAATTTATTTTCACCGAGATACCATAGTCATGTGCTTTAAAGATGGGAGAAATAAATACGCAGAACAAATAATATGCTATCTCCGATGGGTTAAAAAATTTATAAAAGTTTATTAAGAATAGAGCTGAGACCAGTGGACCCGCAGTATTATTTTTGTAAGTTTCCACGATTTTTATGGAAAAAGTGTAAATTAAGAGTCGGGTACCCTAGCGAACGTAGTGATCTCCAAATATTTATGCATGGTGCTCTCAGGATTAAGACAAAATGCTAAAATTTTCTTGAAGTCAAAATAGAAATTACGTTATCTGATGATGTAATCGATATAATGCGATCTCCCTCTAATACAGCCCGTTCTGATGTAGCGAAGATCAGGGGAATAGATGCTAGAGAAATCGTCCCAAAAATTCATGTTTTCTGCAATCGATAAGCGAAGGCAATTGATTAGGTCAATAGAGGCATGGTACTTGCAACCCCTGCGACACGTCGAAAAGCGGCTTGCAAGGACCTTACATAGACATAGACAACATCGGATGCAATATCTAGGGAGCTCTTTTTCAGACATTCTTACTCCTCATTTTCGTGCTATCGAAGTGAATACTGAGAAATGATTTGGATGCCTTAACAAACAAATAGTTCTTCAAACGTTTATAGCATTTGGAAGAACTTCAAGATGAAATTTCACTTAGCACGAGGAAGCTTGCGCTTTAAACCCAAAGTTGAACAAGGAGTGAAAAATTGTGACATGACTGGGACTCGAACCCAGGTCCCCCACTTTCCGTCTAATCACTAAACTACCATGCCACCCCAATTCCACTCCTGTTAAAGGGATGCTTTATGAGCAAAAAAAGGGATGCTCATAAAGCATCCCTTTAACAGGAGTGGAATTGGGGTGGTATGGTAGTTTAGTGGTTAGAACACCTGCCCGGAAAGTTGGAGACCTGGGTTCGAGTCCCAGTCATCTCACAATTTTTCACTCCTTGTTCAACTTTATAGTATTTTGATCAGGCCACTAGTAAATAAGATAATATTTTCAGTCCGGAAGTAATGTTTAACAAAGAAAGAAGCGGTGGAAATTATTTGCTGTATTTCCAATGATTTTCAAAGTACTTCTGATCCAATTAAGATAAAAAAATTTAATAAAATTACCATTGAAATTGAAAAACAAAGGGGAAGGGAATCGGTATATAACATTAACTGATAAATTTAGATTAAATAACTGTTGTATGTTAAGGTATTCTACAAAATTTAATAGAGATCTATCCTTATTATTTACGTGAATGTGTAATATACTATCTCAGCATCCTTATTTACAATTAAAAATTACTAGTATAGAATGTTATATGAATGTACTTTTTTAATATAAGCACCTGCGATTCATATAACCAGGAACAAAGAAGGCTGTTTGCAACCACAATTCCCGGCGTCATATTTTCCCTCGAAATATCTTCGAATCATTTCCGTATATACTTTAGCACACCCTAAAATGCTTTGGATTCCACCTGACGTTTCCATTTCCCAACTGCTTTCCTTTGTCTATTAGTCCGACCGCTGGAACGTTTTCCTACTAAACCTGTTCCAAGTTATCGACCGCCTCCTCATTACTAAAATATATTACTCGGAGGAAGAAATAGTATTCGACCTCTGCCGTAGCACAAAAAATTACTCCAATGAAATCTAGGTCTAAGGAATAAATACTGTAGTGCGGTAGAGGTCTGTTTATTTTATCTTTCCAAGAATACTACCATGAATTCACACTTAATGTGTAGAATAAAGTTTAAATTTATTCTGTACCCAGAGCAGAATCGTAAGTAAAGCTTAAAAACAGGAAAGTCTAAATGATTACAAATCCACTCGAGAAAGGTATGTTTTGACCCCAATACTTTAGTTCATGACTACAAATTCATACAAATCTGTACAAACCTACCAACTCTTCTTTCCACTTACTTTGAAACTACACTACACTTAGGAAATACATTTGTAATGAATAATAATTTATGGTTTAAACTAAAACAAAATACTTCAATCAAATTCGAATTCAAACTTCAAGAATTCCATGTGTCAACATCTTGAAGGCATCGGTAAAAATAAATACATATAGTGTGCAATGATGCCCGTCAAAATTTGTTGCTAGTTTGTAAAACCATAAAAAGAGCCGAGAGTTAAAATTTAAATTAATAAATTTAATGACAATGCGTTCGCTAAGTAACATACTATATATCCTCAATATTATTACTGTAGATACCCAAATAATAGTCGACGTTTTCCATTGATAAATTTAGAATGGAAAATAAATTTAGCCTTTGGTGAATACTACTTTTTCTGGGACAATATTTGGATATTGTTTTTCAAAAATTTCCAATATACATGCAAACGGACATAAAATAATTACATATGGAAAATATGATAAAATAGACGTGGATAAATACGTTATTTAGACTGGAAAAAAGTTCTGTCGCTAAGGCAAAATCTCCGGTTGTATCAACAAGGAGTGACGATGTTTCAGGTCTGCGTAACTAAAACATATCCTTAGTTCATTCCGTTCATTTTATAAAAATATCGAATCTGCACTTTGGCTTTCATTTAACTTTTTTTTAAACTGAACTTGAACAACTGAAACAACTGAAGTTGTTTATATGTATTAATGATATACTATACTTGGATGTACAAATCTTAATACATAAAATTAATAATAAAGAATAAATGTACCAGTAACCATCGAAAACTTACCTAAGGTATTGCAAATACGCATTTCACTTCAAGAGAGTACAATCAGAGCTTAACCGACAGCAATGAACTGCCAAATGACTGCCTCCCAAGTACAAATCAACGTTTCTATACTATTACTATGCTATACTATCTGGCGAATCCGGAGGTGAGTTAACTGAGATCGAACACTAAATATTATAGAATAAGGAAAGCGGCTGCTGATGGTTATGTTATATATAAAAAACAACTCCAAAACCAATGTCTGAATATGCCTTTTTTTTCATTTATAAGACAGTCTCTTTTGTTTCAGAAATTTGGGAGGGTAAAAAACATCTTTGATATATAAAAACACGGTATGTCACAGAATCCATAGTTTATCACGTTATCATATTTTTCATTGCCAATTGAGTACGCGAAGTATATGCGAAAAAGTAACGATCAAAATATGTCTGTGAATCTTAAAAAATGATTTAAAACTTGAAAATTAAGGACGACAACCTGAAATAATGTAAAAGTGAAGAATGTTTGGGGTCAGTCATTAACCCACTTTCGTACCGATACGTCAAACGTAGATAATTCGTCAAAAATCCTTCCTGCCTCACAAATAACGAAAGCTATCATAAAGCTCCAGGGAGCATCGCCATTCAAAGTATCATTTTCCGCCGAGTTAAACTTCACCCGCCCTGTACTTTCAGCAGTGGGCGGAACAAGAATTTCCGACAGTCAAACATTCATTTGGACGCTATTCAAAGCTCAATTTCTGCGCCGGATGACGTCACGGCCGAGAATCCGAAGCTCAGAATGTCAACGCCAATTCTACCAATTTTCTGCGGAGACCTCAGACCCGTTCCATCTCCCCCTCGAAATAACTTCGGCCAATCAAACGTCGCGTGGAATGAGCAAAACCTAATCACAGCGCTCAGATTCTCGACCGACCTATCCCTTCACGAAGACAAAAGCACGCCAAAAGCTTTCCTATCCCATAGAGAATGAGCAGAGGACAGAGATACAAAAGTTGCACTTTCACAATCAGCCCAACTAATTTCTATCTGGGAGGAGGAGCTTCAAAGGGGACGCCGACTACGTAAGTTTTTGCTTTTGTTTCTCTTTGATTCAGAGGGAAATTTACTCGTCGTGGCAAGTATTTCTCTTGATTTTAGTTTCTTCAGTTGATAAACTTCACAGAATCAGGCGAGGTGTTGTGGTAATCCATAATGGAAAGAATCGAAGATACTAAGAAGTTTACTTTGACCACAAATTTTATTTTTACAAAAAATGGTAACACGACCAGTTTCGACGACTGATCGTCATCTTCTGGATCGATCAATCGTCGAAACCGGTCGTGTTACTGTTTTTATAAAAATAAAATTTGTGGTAAAAGTACACTCCTGGCCAAAATTAATGCAGCGCCGGCCGTAAGGATCGCTAGGGAGGTGCTGCGTTAATTTTGGCCAGGAGTGTACAATTGTATCTTAGATTTTTTCCTCAATTGATTTGAAGTTTACTTTCTCTCAAACGTTTGACGATGATAGGTCAGCAGTGATAGATATTTCGAGGCAAGTCATTCTTCCAGTATTTAAGTTCTTCAATTGATTTACTTTCTCCTAAATGTTTGACGGTGGTAAAGACGTGATAGATCTTGCCGAAAATGCTCAGAGTACAAAGTATTTCAAAAAATCACGACAGAAATACAAAAATATATGAAAAATCAAAAGAACGAAAGAATTCACTGAAAAATACAAACATATGTAGAAATTTAAAAAAATACTAAATAGAGAAAAAAACAACATAGGTAAACAGAGATTTCAGAACTTAAAGATATACAACAAGAGAGGGTAAAAAACGACATGCAACTCGTCTAACATAAAATATTCATTTAAACATCAGCATCTAAGAGATAGTTGAATAATTTTAACTTAAAAACTCTCACCGAGCTGGAATATTTTATAGAGCCAGGTTAAAGTTCCAGAATTTAGAGCCATCAATCTGAAATGAATTAAGGAAAATGTTTAATCGAGGAGTGGGATATGTAATTTGCTCGAGTCCACTTCGTGTGAATCTAGTTTTGGTAGAAAGCAGTCTTTTGCGAGTAAAAACGGTATGACCAATAAGAAAGTGAAGTCATTCAAACCGATAGTTAAAAACTTTATAGAATAGAGTTAGTTAATAAACATATAAGGCAAATTGAATACGATCTATTTGTTTCTTCTTTTTGGTGATATATTACATCTATTATATATATATTTCCTACGAATCTACAAATGCGTAAACTTTCTCTGACTCTAAATGACTTATTTCTCGATGAAAAACTTTAAACAACCTTCATCGTCATCTGATAATCTGCTTGTGCAGGTCTTAGGTAACATTCTTCCATCTTTCTCTATCCCCTGCCCTTCTCTTCATTTCTGCATATACTTTACCATTCTTCAAACTATCGATCATTTTAATTCTTCTCTTTCATTTTATCTTCCCCTGTACTGTCCCTTCAATCACCCTTTGACAAGCATTTTCTTCTTAATGTGTGCCCAATCCAGCCTCTTTTCCCTTTATTGAGTAATTTAATTGATATCCTTTCCTCTTCGAATCTTCTCTGCACCTCCTCATTCCTTACTCGGTCTCTCCACCTTATTTTCAGCACTTTTCTCCATACATTTCGAAAGCTTCTATTCTTTTATAGTCATTCTAGAGTCCACGTTTCACACCCGTACAGAAACACGCTCCATATAAGTCACCTTACCATCCTCTTATTCAAGTTTATATCAATTTTGCTAGTTAGTATTTTTCGCTATCTCCGTAAAAAAACCTTAATCACGTCAAATGTATTCATCACTGATGTAAGAATACGAACATTGAAGTTATGTAGGCACTCCAAAGCATATAGAATGGTTATTCTTCCTCCAACTTCCTAATCAGAAGTATACCATACCATTTAGGAGAATTCAGTATCAAGCATACAACTTTATTCGCACGTTTTTCCCATTGACTCCCAAGCTCCCACCTAACGACGGAATTCCCAGGAATCAAAGCATTAAAACTAGAAATATTCCCCGAGGAAGCCAGTGCTGAAATGGAAGCCTTTCACTTTCCCCATTGGATCGAGAGATAAAACAAGAGAAATGTCCCTAATTAATGATGGGATTATACATTTAGCGAGTTTTAAACCAATTTCGCGTTATCGCGTACATCCGGCGGTAAAAGATCTCGAGTTTCCGTGGGGTGACAAAAAACAGCGGAAAATTATGGAAGTGGAAGAAGGGGAAAACAAGTTGGAGGGAAAGGCGCGTCTCCGTTGATAATGAAAAGAAGAAGAAAGGATGAACGGAGAGGAAAGCTAAGGCGATGGGAATGAAAGCTGAAGATCAGCAGGAGAGAGACTTAAAATGGTGGAATTAAAATGCCTGCCCGGAAGGTAGACAGGATCGATTGCCAAGGTAACGAAAACCCTCTGTAGTTTTAATGATCAAATAAGTTCCGAAAATAACAATTAAAATTCCGACTGAGCTGATTCAAATTGGATTCTACGTGCTACAGATGATATTAAACACTTCTAACATAAGGCAAACAAGAGCTACGTCTTACAAATGCATGATGAGAAAATTTGTATAAATGTAACATGCTTCAAAAACTCTGTTTGATCTCTCCGGTAATTTGATCACGATGTAGTTAGAAATGAGGGCAGGTAAAGGATTATTAATTCACCCTACGGCTTGCATTAAAGATCCTCATCCTTTGCCGAAGATTTCATCCTCTGCCGAAATGAGGTATCGAATGCTTAACCGAATCCTTCGAAAGTAAAATACATATACAAGTATACTTACTCGAACATTTTTTAAAATATGCTATGTTTTACGTTTTTAATTTATTTACTTTAATTTCATTTCGAGGAATTCGTCAAATTTTGCTGTATTATTTTTAGTAAAGTTTGGAGAGATTCCACCAGATATTGCTAGATATGTTTCGTTACACCTAACTCTTTCTTGCACGATCTAATTATAACAAATATTTATCAACGTTTCAAAGTAATCTAGATGTTACGTTGATATTTGAGAATGAAAAAGTGCTCCGTCATAGTAAAAGTTGAGAAATAATTATACACGACACTACTCGCGAATAAAACATTTAGTACGATAAAAAATAATTTTTATTATAAAATATTTCGGAGTTAACCTTGATGTAGTAGAAGTTCATAGCAAAGAGATCAAAATATATTTATAATTTTCCTTAGAGAAGTATGTATTTCCTCTTACAACATCTTGCTTACTTAGGTTTACATCACGCAAAAATAAATCACGTTACTGCTGAAAACTCGACTGGAATGTAACTCTGTTAAAGCTGTCAACACCAATGCCATCTACCTAAAGGAACAAATCGTTTCCTTCCATCGCTTCCGTGGGAAAGCTAAAACTACCACCACATTTACCGCAAATCACGTACCACGCGCATGAACGGACTTCACCCTCTGTTTGCATCATCGCAAGAGGGCCTAAAACGGGAAAATCCGCTCCTATTTATAGCTTTCGGTGAATTCATTGAATGCACGTGGGCAGGGAACACGCTAAACAATGCGTTAACCACGCCTCAAATCTACTTACGAACTCCGAAGAATAGCTTCGTCTCGGCAACAAACGCAAAATGAGATGAAATAATCAGCTTTTCTGCCCGAGGGCAAAATGCCGCCCCTATCCCCGACTTTTTCAGAAATGAAGAGGGGTAATTGGGAGCGGAGAATTAGGGGCGAAGAGTCGTCTGACCGTGGGCGGAGACGGATCGGAAGTAATTAGCTCGAGCGCCGCTATCTATCTGTCTGCTTTTCCCCCTTGAAAGCCGCCCCCTTTGCCGGGGAACTCAAAAATGGGAGTGGGAAAGGTTGTCCGGTGCGCGGGAGATGATTCGGCGGGAGTTGCGGGGGCAATGAAGGGTGGCGATGAAGATGAAGAGCGATGTTGAGATGAAGGAACGACTAAAGGGGAATTTAAAAAGAATAACCGCGGAATGGAAGACCGTGACGATGGTAATGGAGCGGGGAAGAGTGTTGAAGTTGGAAGAGTTTTCGAGAATATAGGGCGTAAGTAGTACGGTCCGTTGAAATCCAGAAGTGGATACGTTTCCCCTAGTAATATTCTACCTGCGGGTCGTTTGCTGCGTAAATGATACCGAACCGTCTTCCTATGTATTCTAAATATTTTGATTTTCCCATTTTCCCAATTATTCCCATATCCCATTTTCCCATTCTCTATTTATCTCCGTATGCCTTTAAAGCGTTATCTCTGGTCTAATGAATAGTTTTGATCTATGTTTTTGTGTCTCGATCTTTCAGAGTGATTTTTGTTGCACTTTTCACGTTAATATTGGTTTTACGTTGGTCTCTTCACTTAGGTTGGAACGGTTGTAGGAGTTAACTTTGAAAATTGACATTCTTATTGGCATGTACACACTATAGCATATATCGAATTTCCTGTATCTTAATCACTATAAAGAACTTCTCACCATAAATATGCATATTAACTATATAACCATATCTGCTCAGCAGTTACTATCATTTATTTTGTTTTTTATGCCTTCTTTCTTCGGTGAATTTATTCTTTCTCCTTGCTTCCTTTAGCTGTACTGTATCAAAGAATTCTCATTACTTTCCCTCGCTCTTTATCTTATTATTTTAGTTTTGCATTCTATTTTTTTCATTGACGATGAACTACATAGAAATCTTGCCAGAATGAAGATGATATTTATTTATTTATTTTATATATGTTATTTATTCCTTTGTCGTATGAGGCCATGATTTAAAATGTTCACATGGTAGCAAATATTCCTCAAAATCATTGATATGAAAATACGAAGATAAGAAATTCATAAAAGATTGCAAAATTATGTTGCGTATCAGATAATCACTATCTTTTTACGATATACGGTAGTTAACTATTTCGACGAAGATTTCTATCTAATATTTAAAGTCTACCTGTTACATATCTCTAGTTTACATGCTACTGATATTTAATGAAGTCTAAATTCGATAAAAATCAAAATTATGTGACGGAATAAGTGAGTGAATTCAGCAAGTATAGTCATGCTCTAAGATATAACTGATAAATAGAGCGAATGAAGAGCAATTTCATTAGCCACACATTTTTTACTATACTTGAATGTTTTTCGGGTTTTTTTCTGAAAGAATTGCAGTTAAGTAATAGTTACGCGAAACCCTACCCAATTTATCACTATAATGTAACTCAATCGACCAAGGTGATGCTTACAGCTGGTTAATGGAGCTAAATTTCAAGGCACTAAGAAGTACTCAGATTTTTAACCTTGGGTATCATAAGACGGTATAGGCGTAGTGCTAGACATATAACCTTCATTTCTTACCTATAGAATAAAGGATTAGTATCGTTAACATGATTACTTCCAAAGACGTTGAATCGCGTGGGAAATTATCGTTGTTATAAAATTCATATAGTCATGGTATTTCATTTTCTACCTTTAGAAATTCGAATTAATAGCGTTAATCTGGTTAATGCATATTATTTCACAAAGGAAAAACTCCTAAAGAAAATATTCTATCCAGGAAAATGCTACATCTTTTATGGTAAAACATAATAGTGAGCCGCGCGAAAACAAGGTTGATAGAACGTCAGCGGCTATAAAAAAATAGACGCAAGAATAATCCGCATCGAAAATTAGATAACTCTTTTTTGCTTTGGAAAATGGAAGGAACGAAAACACGCCGACCTAAAATAGCATTCATAACGAAAGCAAAATGTAGGTGAAGTAATGTAAGCCGGGCCGCGAAAATATTTTCATTATCTCATGAAATAACCGAGACAGGTAAGACGGGGAGGCGGAAATAATTAAAAATTGAGGATGAGAGGATAACGAGGTGAAAGAAAAGGGGAAATTTTTATAAGAAGAGCAAGTTGATTCATAATGACCTCTGCGATCCAAATTGAAGGGCGAAAATTTTAACAATAAGATAAAAAGAAGCAAAATGAAGAGAATGAAAGAATGGGAACAAAAATTTCGAGGAATTTCTTAAGTTAAAAGTTAAAGGAGAGCAGCGTTAATGAAAAGGTCGACTTACACCTCATTAATTACTCAGGAGGAAGCGGAAAGCGAGGCAATATGGAGGTTGAATAATAGACGGGGCATAATAATGAATAAGATGAGTCATTAAGCGAGCGGTTGAGGTGTTGGAAGATCAAATCATCCGTATGAATTATTAAACCGATGTGTAGCCGATGCGCGGAGCATTATGTAGGCCAGTAAGTTATGAACTTTATTTTCTATATGGGCCAAGAAATTTGGTTCATTCAGTCATTGCTGTTGTTAATTAGTTGATAGTACTCGTGCCTTCCTTAAGATGTTTGCTCCAGCTCATATTCATAACTATGTTTGCTTTACCAGAGCCGTAAACCGGAAACAAACCGAAATGAACCGTTACTGTTGTTGAAAATCAAAACTCAAACAATGATTAAATATAGTTATATTTATTACAAATGAACCGAAATCGGTAATTACTATTATTTTCGTTCCAATTACCGGTTCGTAATTTCATCATAATTGAGATAGATGAAGTACCATTTTTTCATGGAAGAAGAAATTTTTTGTAAGATCCACAATTATTTTATTGAGTAGAGATTTCATCAACGAGATCCAGAAAATAGTTCTTCTTGAAAGATTTCTGTTTTCCACGATATAAAGCTTCAGCATATCAATTATTATTATAATAAATAGTTCTATATAATTATAACTACATTATACAAATGTTTATAAATTATATAAGTATACAACGATTACTAGCAAATACCCTCGAAACATCTAATCTTAATTGCTTATCTTTCCTTTGATTATTAAATTTATAAGGATATTTATTCTTAAAATATATTAAAGCATCGTATTTTGTAAGTTAAAAATATTATAAACCTTCCACAGGGATTACTTATTAATTAACGAGTGAAAAAACAAACTTACAACCGTTTCGATGGTTACTTCCGGAACATTACCTAAACCAAACTGAAAATAGGTGTTTTTGATCTGGAGGGCAGGCTGGAACGAAAATAATTACTGTTTGTGTCTCTGGCATTACTCAAAGGGGCTGCATGAAAAACTTTAGATGCGGAATATTCCTAACAGACCCATATTTATAACATTAATACATACATGAATATAACACTAATAATATACTACTGTAATATCATTGTGTAATAAATAAGGAAAGGGTTTAGGTGACTTTGCACATAAGGGCGTGCACCCAGGAAATTGTGTAATCATGGCCAGATATATAAAATCTCATGATATGTTACAAAAAATGATTTCAAAGCTGCCTTATGTTTCCTGGAAGTTCCTTCGTAGGTAGTTTACGAAAAGGAAGTTTCATAGAAGTCATAGTACCTTGTAATGCCTCTCTTCAACCGTTTTGTGTTCCACATGCGTCAACTTTAATTATACCACAGAAATATGAATACAAAATCCGTTACTTATAATCATATAATTTTCATAAAAATCGGTACCTGTTTGAATGTATCAATTTTAAACGTTAGAAAGGGTATACCGAAAAATAAGTAAATCTAAATATGAAATGTTAGCGTTGAATAGCTCTAACGAATAACTTACTAGTTACAAGAAACGTTAGAGCCGTAATTTAAGCTTAATTGACACTTGAAGCTAAAATGTATTTCATATTTAGTTTCTCGATTAGTTATGAACTATCTACTAAAGATCGTATAAAAACAATCAGTATTAGCTTGTTTGTAAAAAGGTTGTTTCAATATCGGGCCATAAAATATTGAATGTTTTTCATTGATAAAAGTTCAATATTTTATGCATATGAATTTTTTCATTTTGGGATAATAAATTGACTAATAAAATTTCTATCGAAAAATGAAACTCGAACATAATGAAAATTAAATGCATCCTTAGCATTACATACCCATTTCATAAAATTCTCTCATCTAATTTTTATCCCGTGTGTATCCCCTTTATATGCAAAACCCTCCCACAGTTAATCTGCTCTACGCTGTTTCTCAAGTTACGTAGAGGTATGACTGATTGGATGGATGGGGAATATAGGTCGAGAGTACGGGGGGGACTCGGCCTTGTCGCCGTACAAAATTAAAAAGCCAGAGGAAGGAATTCTTGATAAGACACTACTCGGATGAAGAGACGGAAATGAAAGCAGAGCCGCGCGGAAAATATTGACAAGGATAGGATGACAAGGCGGAAAATAAAAATGGCGGGAAATAAAATGGTGGAAAAGAAAATTGGCGGGAAAGAAAATTGGCGGGAAAGAAAATTGGCGGGAAAGAAAAATTTTGAGGAAAGCGGGAGAAAGAATTCACGAAGGCGGGAAAAGAGGTTTCAATTAAAGCTTATCGAAAAAAATATCAAAAGAATCTTATTGAAGTTTTTCACCGCTGTTTAATTAAGGGAAAGTGCACTGTGAGAGAGTAATCTATTGTCCCTTTTCTGTTTTACATTGCGTCTATGATGCTAGCGGAATTTTACTATCCGTTACCAATGAAGATCGATATGACCTTCAAAGGAGCTTTAGAATCCATGTAATACATCCATATTACGAAAGATTAATATCCGGTATTGGATTTTGTTCCCGTTTCATTAATTCTGTCGCTAAAATTTCAATAACCTTCTCGCGCTCTGAATTTCCTAACGTTTAACATTTTACTCCTCCAGCTCTGAAGCTTTTATAAGTGTTTGTAATATTAACAGTTTCAGCGGTGAAAAACTATTGGAATATTCGAGAATTTTTTCGGTTCAAAAATAATCTGAAACACCATATACACCAAAATTTATCGGCTTTTTAGTTTCTTTTCGCCTATCATTTGTAGTGAAGACATTTCACCTCATTTTTTTACCAAAATCCATCTCGTTCCTACAAGAATAACTTTGAAAACTTCTTCGCTTAAAAAAATGAATAGAGAAAGTAGTTCTTCTTTCAACTCTCCCAGCAATAATAATAAACCTTTTAAGAATTCTATTTTGAATGTAGACCGATACATAGGACAATGTAGCAGTTTGTTAATAGTCAATAAAAAAACCGCGGCGACTCGATGATGTTCGACAAAAGTACATGATGGAAGAAAATTATACTGATCTACATTATAAACAGATAGTAATAATTAGGTCCATAAAAATGTCGTTACAGTATCTAAATGACTGTGATGAAACTCTACCTCCCTTCACCCAACTAGATTCGTCCACACCAATCTCACAGATAACATTTAAACGATGTCTTCTCATTCGATATTCTCACATAATATGATAAAATCCGAAAAATAAAGTGTCTTCCTACATCACATATACTTCGTTTTAATGTATGTTTCAAAGTTTTTCTCAATCTCAAGAGACGAATCTACCCTCTATTGCCGTGGTTCCCATCATTTTTTAGTCTCAGCCCTTCTTAGATTTTTTAAAATCTCATTTTATCATTCGCCATATTTGATCAATTACACAAAAAATAAGAGTTATACAGAAGTGAAAATAGTGACTTGGCTGGGACTTGGCTATTTTTCACTTCCGTATAACTTTGGGTAGCACACTTTCATGTGCAAAGTTAAGATTTACCTTCCATCTTTTTAAAAAATATAGGTTTGACAAAATATATTTTAGGACTAAATAATGAATAATTATGTTTTATAATTATTAACGTGATAATTTAGCTTGCGATTGCTTAACATGTGTTATAATTCTTCAGTGGGCGACCACACAATAAAGTCAAGGCGACCCACTTGTTCGGAACCAGTGGTTTATAACAAACATAGGCTCTTTAAGCTTGAAAACTATCCACCATCTCTCCTAATTGAATGGCTCAACTAAATTGCACAGGGAGATTAATAAAATGATACCTCTCCAACAAATCTGATCCGTGATACATCTCATTCTCTGCGACTAGAATATTGGAAAATGTATCTCTAACGAGGAAATTCCCATCGCACGGAGGATTTATTTTTACCCCGACATCCCGTTCTTGGGACGAGGCGCTTTAATCACTCGGACCGCAGACCGACTTCATTCGAAGCAGATTGAATGTGAAGGGGAGCCTATCTCCATCAGCAGACCTCGTTGCCTTAAGTGAATCAACCTCAAGCTATATATATTTCCGGGCTTGCTACAAGGGACTACCGAACATGCAACGTGCTTTACGCGGCGCAAATGTACCGCTCTATCAGACGTTAAACATTGAATCAATCTGCGTCACGCCATCCCTTGAGAGAGATATGCCCCGACGGATGTAAGTGACGCCACTGGAGCACTCTTCCTAATTGCTGTTGAAGATAAGGGAAAAAATAGATGAATAATTGGGTTCTAATGGCAGCGGAGCGTCTCTAAATAAATAAAAGTCTCTCTGTTCGCTGGTGTCGGGGTAACGACTGGGTGAGTCTTTGATACAAGGATGATTTTAACTAAAGGGATTCCATGTGTTACACATTTAAACTAATGATAAAAGTTTAAGAGATTAAAATTTATAGACCAACATTGTAAATGATAGGCGGGCGGTAAGTTGGACAATTCTGATGATGACAAATTACTTTGATAACAAAGGAGAATTAGAAAATGAGGAAATGAATCCGCAGCTGCATTCTACATATAATTTCAGATTTGAGTAAAATCCCATATTTTCATGAATAGCATAATGATATTTATTAGAATTTTTAAGAGTCTCCATCTGATATTACAAACTTTTTTACCTTTCAACTTAAAGCGTGTATTTTCCAAGTATCAGAAATTAATGAGTGGAATGTCTAATTGTTTGAAGCTTGTAGTTAATCATATTAGACTAAGAATGTATTAACGTTTGATTACGATTCGTAAAAAAAACTGCGCAAACGGTTGTTACTACTTATTTAGAAAGTAGGGTGAATATAACGAATTAAAGATCCCTCATCCAAATTCAATTTTCTACATTTATTCAAAATCGTGGCCGGTGAATTTGTCCGGTGGGAATTCGTGTACATCTCAAGTTTTTTTTTATAATTAAGATGATAACGAAGTAGTTGTAATGAAAAATACGCTATTTTAAAATTCCTTCGTGTCTGTTTGGTGCAGTGTAAAGATAAATGTATCTTTTATTTACTTTTTTCTTTTGTTCATGACTGTGATAGTGCAAAAGTTATCAATCATGCTAAATAATGCCATTGATTAAGGTGACTCCTAATGGATAATTACTACAAAAAGTGTTACTCGTAGAGTCATCGTGCTTCACTGACGTTCCGCTTATAGTTCTGAC
This sequence comes from Sympetrum striolatum, assembly GCA_947579665.1. NCBI lineage: Eukaryota > Metazoa > Arthropoda > Insecta > Odonata > Libellulidae > Sympetrum > Sympetrum striolatum. The sequence goes on along the minus strand of OX388350.1, from coordinate 37,674,982 downwards.
TCAGAGAGGAGAGCAATATCTTAACAACCTTAACCTTCATTGACATAGTCGCGTAAACCTCCTCCCCAAAGCTATTTGTAGCTAATGGCGGAGAAGATAGAGGACAAACCATACTTCGAGCTGAATATTGCATAGACATAGCAATCAGTATGGGTTATGGTTCAAATCTACGTTATATATACACGCGTATTACGGCATACATTCTCTTAAGTTATTCCTTCAAAATCACTTAACATATAACCAGTTCTTTTATAGAGAGATACACAAGAAACTATAACCAAGCCAGTTCCTGAGAGGCTGAATATCGTAAAGAGGGAATACCTTTCTGAATTTGGCATAAAATAGAGTATTTCGGTCCTCACTTCTCGCTGGTTTCGAACCTTAGCATTATAATTAGCAACCTAGCACATTTAGGTAAGCAAGGATAAACTATCTCACTCCTCATTTGCTTAGTCACCTTATAATAATAATAATAAATCGTCTTTATTTGGGCGAGATTGAGACTAAAAATCTCTTCTTCCATCTAACCCATTTTCGTTAATTATAAAATTAAAAGAAAAACAATTAGAAGAATTATGGATGTAAGAAACCTAAGAGATTCTTAGGAAAAAATCCACTGCAGGAAAACACCCACAAGGAAAGGGGTGTGTGAAAAACCTGCGCAAACCTACCGATAGTAATAGCTAAAAGATAAGGAAAAAGAAAAACATTAAAAAATAAATAAATGAATACACTACGGCTACCTTATCAATTTCTCGAAAACGTTTCGTAGTTAATGGTGGAAGTTCAAGCGAGCTTTAAGGCTGAATGCTGCACACCAGGGGTTCCCAACCTTTTAGCAACTGCGTACCACTTGAAATTTTTAGAAATTTTGGCGTGCCAACAGTCCTATATTTTCTTAGAAACAATGTCGCAAAAGTGCCCAATGGCTTGTTTTATTTTAATTAAATCACTGATAAAACTTCCTATTTCATTATTAATGCACTTGAATTTCGGTGTTTTCAACCCTTTACCAAGACAACAATAAATGAGAATATATAGAGATTTTTTTTTATTTTTATTTATAAATATATTGACATATATGCATGTTAATATTTTTTTATAATAAAGGAAAAAATAAAGCGATTATTGCAAATTACAGTATTATTTATTACTTATAGGTCGTCTCATTACTCGTAATCGCTCGTACCACCTGAAAAGTTGTCGCGTAACACCAGTGGCACGCGTACCACCGGTGGGGAACCTCTGCTTTACACAATCTCTTTGTGCTGGATCTGAAATACAATGGAATATTTCCCAAGCCGTAAAGTACATATAATAGTAAAATATTAAAATTACTTATAGAACAAATCGCAGCTAAAGTTTCTATTCCATACACTATTAACTTCCGCACAGCAGAATCTTAAACATATCCAATGGAGTACGACGGCCTTCACAGGAAAACCGGTCAATCTTTATTCCGCGAGCTCATCTCACTAACTCAATCCCCCTTCTCTGCAGAGTAACATCATCATCTTCGGATCCCGGATGACGTTCCGCTGTTTTGATACATCGCCGGAATATCAAAATCGAACGGACCGTTCATCAGCGAAGGGATGAAAAAAATATTTTTTTTCGGATCCTCGTTAATTTCGCTTCATTGTTCTACTTCCTCCGCGAATCAATCAGAGGCCTCTTGTTCGAGACGAGCAGCGCTGTTTATTTTATTCCGTCCAACTCCGCTCAAAGGAGACCGAATCAATCAGGTTGATTAAAGACCAATTTAATCTTTAACCGAACCAAGGTTTTTGATCGCAGCCGTTCATCAGTGGTTTGTGGCAAATTTTTCCGATTTTTTTTAACTCCGGAGGCTGGATTAATATCCTCAACTTTTAGTGATTCGGATTTAATTACTCGATATACGGGTATCGCGGCGTAATCCAATTAATCTGGACAAGAGAGAAAATTACCCCCACGGAGAAAAATCTGCGTTCCGGATTATGGACTATGCGCATAAATTAAGGGGATAGTGAGCGAATCGTATTTCGCCTTGCTTAGAGGTATTCGATAATTGTCGGAAAGGATTGTATTTGAGTATGGATTCAAATTTTCTCTAAAGTTAATGTGTAACGCAATCATTGGACGAAGGCTCTCAGATAGCCATGTGGGAAGTTCGTTCAGCTTTAGTAAAAGCGGTCCCGGGTTCGATTCCCGGTGGGAGCCAGCTGGCCGAAGCTGTTGAAGCAATTTTAACAGTACTACTTTAATCATTCCACGAGCGGGGAATGGGGTAATTTATAAACTTTTAAATAGCTTAAGGCAATTCTAGATGTACGCAAAGTAGCTAAATTTGCAGGCTGAAATTTAAAGTAGCTAAATTTAATTTAAATAACAAACATCATTAAAAATGATGAGGTTAAGGCAGAAATAATTCTCAGAGTAAACCTTACAGACTCTGCTTTGATAAGGTACCACCATTTTCATAGAAGAAAACAAACAAAAACACATATCTAGCATATTTACTGCCGTTTCCATTGAGTTATTCAGATAATTGATTTGAATGGCTACCACAAGTTGTATATTATTATCTACGTAATATGTATCTTATTCTACCTCGAAACTTGCGTATTGTGAATTTGATGAACAATCAAGGCAATAAATATTAGCTTCATTTCCTTGCTATTCCATGTTTCTATTTGCTCCCTGGATTCTGTACTTATCTGTACATCTCCTCTATAAAAATAGGGAGTTTTAATAAATAAACTTCTGCTAAAGTTATTCTTCGTTCATGCAACTCTTTGATCTCTTCTAATCTATTCTTCTTCTGTGGCTTAATGAACAAAACAAAATCAACGTAATTTTATATTAGATCTTAAGATTGATTTTAATGCAACATTCAATTAATTGATAATCATCGATTCCCTTTTCTAATGTATTAATTAGGTGGTAATATAATAAACCTATATGGGACCGTGATCATTAATGATTCCTTTATAAAATATTCTTCGTTTCAAACAATTTCTTGGCATTTTAATTGATCTTTTCCTCTCGAGCGACTTAATGAAAAAATTAAAATCATTTTTCAAAGGAATATGTTGATAAAAATCCTAATATTGATTTTAATGCATCATTTAATTGATGAATTATCATACATTCCCCCTCATAAAGAAAAAATAGGTATCAAAATAATACACCCAGATGTAGACGTCATATCTTTGAAGCACTCATGAGAATCATCGGAAAAAGTGCCGGTAGAACTTAGCAGGTAAACGTCGCAACGGGTCATAAATTTCATTTAGTCCGGGAACTGCCGATCTTTGGTTAACCTACTTACGGCAGATTGCTTGGCGTCGGATGACAAGGGGAGTCTTGCGAACGGAGCACCTGAGGGACGAAGAAAGAAATAATGACCTAAAACGGAGCCGTGCGGTACCCTTCTCCCCTCCCCCGTAACCACAACAATGGTAAAACGGATACGCCTTTGAGGACTCGACAGTCCGAACCTGCTACCTTTCGGGATGGCGTGATGATTTATTCAGCTCTCCGTATTGTGGAAACGTAACATTGGGTTCTTTCTCCTTCCACGCTCTGGGTCTTTTGTCGAGAGAACTTGCTCGATTCAAACGTGTCCCGATGGAGAATCAAGCTTACCGAGTGGAAGAAAAGGATTTCAAAAAATATTTTCCTTTCTCTCCCCGAAGGACTTTCGATAGACAATACGCACTTAAATAATCTCGCTCACTATTTGCAGTTCTTTCATATCATGCTCAAGAAGGTATTTTAAGAGGTGTAGACATTAATGGAGAGCTGGAATTGTTAAATTCGACGAATTAAAATAAAAAATTTCCTTTGAGATGATTTATCGGGTTAAATGATGAATCTAAATGCCTAAACGCCGCACCGTCTGCTACTCTCCACGAATATTTGTGTCGTGTTAAATTTAATAAACACCTATATTGCATTTTGTTTTCCAGATGCAAACCTGTTTGAGGAAACTGCATTTTTATTCAACGTTTATAAAAAATGTTAATAAAAACAAGTCTTATTTAATTCCATATATATATATTGCAGTATTAATCCTCCAACATTTCTTTCTTAAGATAGTAATTTATGAAAACTGAGGGTTAAAAAATACTAGTTTTTCCTCTGTATGTTTATGTCTCAAACACTACGGTGTAGTAAGGTATTTACTGCTACTAAAGAAACTAACACTTTAAATTCATTTATTTAAATATGCGCAGATTTATAATATCACGTAAGATTATAGACTTAAATATTTTATTAAAATATCTATATTTCATCCTATGTCTCTTTGGATATCATACTGTGACTGAATGGGACATATTATTTTTTAAGACAAAATTAAAAGAAATGTTCTCATATAAAAAATATATTCTTATTAATGATTTATGATCCTGCTGTATAGATAAACCTTTAACCCCCAGAATATCAAGCTCATGAAGTCAAAACTCTTACACAATTTTATCTCCTGTTCGAGACTCTTTCTATAATCCTTTGAAAAGCTTTACCTTAATGAGAGTTACGACTGGATTACTGATAACTACTTCTTTCCCATTAGCAAATAATAATTCACATTAATGAAGTCCCATTCTGTCTCTAAATTATAAACTCCATCACTGTTAAACCAACTCGTTTGTAAACCTACAGTAGAAACAGAAGATGAGCGAATGCTAAGAGATTAACAACGGACTTAGGTCTGCATTGAATTATTTCCAGCAAGTTTAGTTTTTTGTCTGAAAAGGGGTGTATGGACTTAAAATTCTAAAATAAAGCACTCATCCTTGGCACCATCACTACGTGAAGATATGTGGGTAAGATTAGAGAGAAAACAGTCCATTAGCTATGATTCTCCCAAAGTGGTACTTGAAATTGACTTATAAAGCTTTCTTTGCTAGGCCGACGTAAGGCATTGAAAAGCTCATCCTACCTAGGAAGAAACTTTAATTTTCTGGAGATTTAGTAATAATAAAAATATTCTTCTTTGAGGGCAAATGGATGATTAAATGACGGAATACTTTTACAGAAACACACAGGAAACTTATGGTTTTACATCAATATGATATTCATGGATTTAAAGATATATTATTATAATTTGTGTCTGTTCCACATCTCCATATGTAAGTAAAAGGAATTTCTTTTATTCTATAAGAAATTTTTGTGTTTAGTTGTTCTAATTAAAAAGTTGCATCTATTCTCTTAAAGTGTTGATTAAAATAGACTTACAAAGCTCTCTTTGCAAGACCATGTTAGAAAGGAATGCTATAGTAGGAAATATGAACTCATTATCTTACCCTGGAAGCAACCATAAACTTTCGGGATAATTAATAATAATATTCTCCTCAGAGGGAAGTAGATTATTAAATGACGTAATTTTTATGCAGAAGAAAACAGGAAACTTAAGGTTTTTCATCGATGTTATACAAATGGGTTTAAAGTCATATTATTATAATTTAAGCCTGTTATACATCTTCCAGCAACTCTCGCCTTTGAATTCCCCACGGTACAGCACTCTCCCTTCGCTTTCCATGTAGGCGGCGTCAGAGTGAAAATTTCGTGAAATCTAGTATCCGCCGCAAGGCTTCGTGCGTCACTATCGAATTTAGAGATCACAGTTCGAGGGGAAGAGGGTAAAGCGCCGTGTTGGTTTTAGCTCCGTCATTAACGGAGTAAAAAGCCGTGTTTGAATGAGGATGGATGGAGCGGGGATAGCCCAAACTGTGTGTCAACACCTCTTGTGCGAATGCGTCGGAGAGCCTTTGCCTTGGGCAATGTATGCAAATTGCGGGAAGTATGAAATCCTAGGGAAGGACTGAGATTCTAATGCACGTGGTGGGTGGCCTAAATATAGGTGGGGTACCGGAGATTTGCATCCGAGATTTATTAAAAGTTAAAAATGATACTTCTCTAGAATCTAATAATACACTTGAATTGATAATTTGCCAAACATTATTCTGATAACCTCATATTGTTGGTGTGGAAGAATTTTCCACTTAATTATTTAGTGAGATGAAGTGATAAAAGCTCTCTAACAAGTACTTGTAAGTATTTTGTTTTTATTTCTTCGGTGTATACCTATAAAAAATTGTTACTCATTGAATAATTTGTAGTAATGAAATTACCGAAAAAGGAGTGATTTGAGTTAAAAATACTCATACCAAATAATAAAAGGTATCACGACCTTTAAATTCTAATATGACTATGGGTTTCTAAAAAGCAACCCTGGAATTTTTTGAATCGTAATCTTTAAAATTGATTTCTCTTATTCTGTTCTATCTTCCGTAATACTGCCGAAGAATGCTGCGGTAAATGTCAGCGAATTTTTAATTTGCTACCCAAAAAATGTATTAAATATTCTTATCTCATTATTGACTGTAAAAAATGTAATTATGCGTTAAGCACAGAATCTGCCAGACAAGAACCTACTCATTATCTTTTAACCACGTACAGTGTAGGCTAAAGCATCATTTTATCCATAACTCTATATGATATATCACTTTTTTATTTCATTTTCAAAAATTCTAGTTCAGGACTAATTTTGATTTCATTTTGAATAAGAAAGACAATATATAATGAATTTAACGCATAAGTTCTTAAAAGCTTTCATCTAAGCTATCTATCAAGTGAATGTTTTGTTTAATGGTATTATTTAATGAAAGGTATTTATAATATATTGGACTTAATTATTTTTAGAATAATTATTTTATCTTAAAGTAAACTCTAAAGAAAGCTTTTTAAAATTTTATTTTTCCGTTTGCTATAGATCGGAATCGGATTCTACTATGTAAAAATCAAAATATTTTCTCCTTTATGTTATCTTAGATTCAGTCAGCTATGGAAAGGCGACCAGCTAATCCAAATTCTTCTATCCCCAGGTTTCGCGACATCCCGAGCGTGTGGTGGCAGGCGTGTACAATATTGGTCGGAGTCGGGAGCGCCCTATCTCTGCTTGTAGCCTTGACAGCGGCGGCAGCGTGTTGCATCACGTATGTTATACACACAGGATCGGCAAGACTCGCTGGAGCCCTGCAGCTCATCGCCGGTGAGTGAAACACATCAAAGTCAGATTCGATTAGGAGAGAGTGGCCTGAATATTTTACCGTCACCTGCATGCGAAAAATCGACGTTTTCCGGAACGACTATTTTTAGTTTATTTTTCGTCCACAACCTTTAGGAATACGTAACGGACGAATGTGGCATAACTAATTATAACGCAAACATTGTTGTTATATTTAGAGAGAAAATACACAAACTGAAGTTTGAATTTTGACTTATTTACTTTTGACATGTTTGACTTATTGACTTTTGATCGCTAATAGAAAAATTAAAGCAGTTTTAGGTGGAAAATTTGGTGCAAATTAACACCTTTTTTATAAATTTATTTCATTTTTATGACGTCGTTTTTAAGTATCTTATTGGATACAAAGCAAATATATTTGGAGATATATATTTTAGTCGGGCTTGATGATGTCTTTAAGACAAAACTAGTCGCATAAAAAATATATATCTGTAAAACTCACATAACAATACCAAATAAATTCGTTTTTCCAAGAAAAATACCTTTCCAAATTGTTCAGCTTGAGTAAATCAGATTTAAATTAAGTAAACATTTTCATTTTGAGATTAAAAGCACAAATCCATATTTTGCCTTGGTGTAAGTATTTGGCATTTTCTCTTCATTCGATGGATATATACGAAAAATTATTTACATTTATTTACTTGTATTATAAAAAATAGGGAAAGCCTCTATAAAATTTTCGATTCCAGCTTTGTTACGATATATTTTCCCGGAACTCAACTTTAAACGCAACAATGCGCAGGAGTTTACCTTCTTTAGTATTTAATAAATCTTTGTTAGCAAAGTCATTCATGGGAAAGAAAGGGTTTGGAGAGACATAAGAACAGTATTAAAGGGCAACAGAAGGGAGATTTGTATTTGTAAGAAATGGTTATTGTAGGAGATTGGTGTTGATATTTCACTTTGATAGGGAATATTAAAATGCGCGAATTATGGCGTATTTTTTAAATATTATCCTGCTTATTAAAAGTGCATAGCAGATCATATTATAAGGGAGGTTAATAATCTTGTAATTCAAATAGAAAAAGGGACAATTCTAATGCATAAAAGAGCTGTTAATTATTAAAATCACAAAATGGACCATTTATACTGACCTATTGTCATATTAGAAATTTTCTGTACAGGTCAACACATACTATAGGCATTCATTCGGGTAATACGAAACACCCAACGGCCAATTATCTCGAGCACACACGAATTTACATCTTCCATTTTTGATACAAGCCCTCATATTGCCCCACATTCCACGTGCTCGGGTCTTCTGATTAGTTCCCAAGTCCTCCATTAAAGATTGAACTCCTCTTTGCTCCACTGCCCCAAAAAATTGCCGCCCGCCATTTAAAGTTCAAACAGCGGGATGCATAAAAGATAACCGGCGGGAAGGAACTCCAGGTACATAAGGGGTTCTCTCCGCAGAAACATCGCTCTTTTTCGTCGTGTCGCCCGACAGTCCGTGTAAAGGTACCGCGGCAGAGATGTCGATGTCATTTGCAATTTAACTCCGCATTCTTTTCGCATCACCTATTTTCCATTCCGCACAGGGCGACCAATTTTTTCCTTTGATGTTTCACGCAAGTAAATGAAAATTCTACGAGGAGAAGGGAGAGAGAGATTCGATGGAGTTATGCGGGTGGCTACGGTAGATTTTTTTATCCATGCCCCCGGCGTTTTTCGAATGAGCTCGGCTCCCGTGGATCTCGGGACATACTCTCTCCCTCTGCTAAAATATGGGAGAAACGAACCTCTCGGTCTCTTTGGAATGGAAGTATGCAAACTAACTCACTGGGCTTTGTGATGAGCTGCCTCACCCTTCGAACCGCGTAACGAGCGCAGGTATCTTAAATTGGTATCTTTTCGCTTCTTGAGGAGCTCTCCTGCTGAATGAAAGAATTTTCTGCATTCGCAATTAAGCCATCAGACTGGGGATTTGTCAGTGACACATATTTGCGAGAGAAACTAAAAATTCTCTCGTATGATTTTCTTTCATACTTGGAAACATATCCACAAAAAAGCGATTATTATTTTGAAGCCAAATTAATAGAAGTTTTCGAAAACGAATTCGAAGAACAGAAAATAACTTGATTGCCGCTACGAAAACCTCTAAGAATCTGTTGCATATTTAAACTGTTTTCACCACAGAAAACTTTCATACTTTATGAACTGATATTTAAACACAGTCGAAAGCTTAACTCAGAAGTTCGCATATGAGCAAACAGATTAGTTTTGAATGATTTTTGAGATACTTGGGGATTTATTCACCATTTAGGAAAATGATTTTAAAGTCAACTCGATAAAGGTTTTTGAGAGATAATTCAACAAACAAAAAATAAATTGACTGCCGCCACGCTAGCCTCTAAGCAATTGTTGCATTTCTGATCAGTTTTCATCAAAGAAAATAAAACAAAAAGCTTTCAAGCTGTATGCTACGGTTTTCTAATACAGACGCAGTCTTAACTCAGGAGGATCGCATACGAAAAAAATATTGGTTTTGAAATTATCTTTTGGGAAAAGCCTGATAGAATCGCTAAAAATGGATGGCTTTCACATAAAGCCGTAATCACAGGCAGTGTGATTAAAAGTAATGGAGACAGTTTTGGGGTTTAAAAAGTCGAAGATCATCCTAATTATTAAATAATCTTTCCAATCGAAAAACGCGCACCATTCTCTTGATTTAATTCGAATTTTTAGCCACTCAGAATAATTAAATTTCACCCGGTCGGTTAATTATTGACTTTATTCCTTCAAAGCCTCTTATAAAAATCTAACTGAAGATTTATTGAGTATTGAGTTGTATTGGTAGTGTATGGAGATGGATTCTGTATTCTTTTGTGGAAATATACTTGGTGAGAGATGAGTTATAAGGTTATGCCATATGATGTAAGGTCAAACGTCGTATATTGTAATAATACCTTAGCAATTATATGGTGCCAATAGTTACTTTTAACCTTGTGGTAAAAATGTTTCTTAATGATCGGTATTTTTCAATTATAATGATATATAATATTTAGAGAGATGTTTAGTATTCATTTATCAGATAAATGGTATAACAATTTTTTGATGTTTTCTATATTGAAAGCTGTGTATTATGACAAACAATAATTGTAGGTTTCTCGTAAATAAAATTTTCATAAAAAATTTGCGGTTAAAAGATCGTAGATTTAAAGATAATAAAATTTTATTAGGTTTTAGAAAAAGTGAAGAAAAATTTAGTAATTTCCACAAAAAAGTTTTATTTGAGCAGTCCAACTGTTTTTCTTCACTCATTATAATGTCGTTCCATGAATTCCAACCTACTAAAATAAATCTTATTTATTATGGTTTAATAAAATTCAACAGAAAGCCTTTAAACTTAATTCGAATAACCAGAATTTAAATATCGTTAGAAATTTTCGCTAAATAGGTTTCGTATCCTGTATCTTATCCAACACGGATTACAAGGACGCCGTAATGTTATGCAACCCGTGACACTTAATACCATTTGCAAGACATTATGGACTTCATGAGCTCATCTCGAAAACAAGATTATAAGGGATTCAACGCACGTTTGCACGACTGAGAACAATACATTAAAGACGCGAAAATAACCAAAACGCGAAAGAAAATGAATAATTAGACGAAAAGGACTTTGGCATCGTCGTTAGGGGAGACATGTTAAAAAACAGGTGTGGGATGAAACATATGGACGGGGAAAGTTTCTGGCTGTATGAATTTTTCCCTCATAAAAAAGGAAATAGCCCTTGGGGCCAGAGGAACAGATACGGGGGCAGGTGAGTTCCGAGGCGCGTAAATGTGGTTTCGTCTGCAAAAGGAGAGAAAAAATGGATGGAATTTAGCGGCGAGCGAAAGAGCGTGGGATGGAGGAGAGACGGGGAAAGGCCCGAGGGAGGAGAGGCGTTCTCGCCTCGGGATAAGGGCGTCCGAGGAGATTGAGTAGTGTAGAGATATCAGAGGATAAGTCAGACGGGAATAGATGGCGGAGGAGTTAGAGTCGCCGGAGATAGGCCGCGCCTTGGGTAACGATACAGGAGAAAATAGCGCTCTCTTTGCGGAGGGGATGGGTTGAATTAAGGATCTTTTTGGCGTTAATTACACTCGTAAATTGCGTAAATACATCGCCTTGAATGGTTTGACGAAAAACGTGGAGACATCTTGATTGTATCGCCTTAAATTATCCATTCAATTAATGCTTTCGATAAAAGCAAAGATGACTTACAATAAATAGCAGGTAACTAATTATATATAATGATTGGTAACTTGATATGAATATCCAAGACCTAAACGAAAAAAAAATTGATAAACAGAAAGTAGACTATAGATATTCCAAAGTAGAAGTAGTAGAAGTAAACTTCATATATTAGTACTAGAAGAAGTTATGATAATATAAGCAACTGCTTTTTTTACAGGTAACTATATTGTTTTTTTACATGTATTTGTAAATACTGTTGTAAGTTTTATAAAATAAAATAGAGAACCTCAACTCTTGGAAGGAAACTATGATGTGGAATATTTTTCAAATATTCAACAATTAAAATGAGCATTTAATAAGTAAACGAAAGTAAGAATAAAAAACAAAATTGTACGTGGTACTCCATCACGATTACTTTTGCTTAAATACTTGATATCACAAACGGGAAGGAACACGATAGATATAGTATCAAACATGCCTCGAAAGTTGCTTGAAGTCCTTTTCACGCAAAACTCTTTGGTACTAAAGAGTATTATAAACTTCAACTTTACAATGTCTTAATCTTATCGCTTTGAATGAGGAATCCTACTACGGCATTCGATAATGGCAGAAAACTCTTTACAAAAATAGCAATTTACCAAAATATATAGAATAATAAGTTGATGTACGTATCCAAAACCTAAGCGCAAAATATTACATAACCAGAAATTACAGTACATGCGAAGAAAAATGTGATAATTCGAGTAAGAGCGTTTTTATTGGAAAATTACTTGCAGACATTAACGCAAGAAGCTGATAATCAAAGGGAGATTTGCACATTACATCCTCTCAGAATGATAATAGACGGCAGAGGTAAGGAAAATTTTCAAAAGTTCAAAAATCAAAATGTTAATTTAATATATAAGCAAAATTAATAATCAAAGCAAACTTTGTGACGCGGTAGTAGTTAGAGACTTATTACTCCATTAAAATCACTTAGACTTAAAAACACGATATCATATATGGAAAATAGCACAATGTATAAGTAAAAAATAAGTATGTGGACTGCCACAAGAGTTGTCTGAAGTAATTTTCACCCATAGCATACTCATAGGTAGCATGTCTAGGTTTCGTAATGATATCTTGAGTGACTAGAAATACACGTAAACACTGTTCAAAACCATAAGTATGTATCCTTATACACTCTAACATTCTATTCCTTCAGAAACACCCGCCCTCTGAATAAAAGAAACGAACTTTGCAGGGAAAAACCCGATGTTCCGCTCACATTTATCATCAACGTCAGTTGAACGCTTGCTGCCGGAACGGTTTCCGAAAAATGTACTTATGCAGACACCAGACAGGAATCAAGCGAAAAAACGATAATGGTTTCCTTAAACGAAAACACCGAAGAGCAGATGATGGGGGAGGGCTCTGCGGTGAATAGGCGCTGAAAAAAGTAACGGGAAAGGATGTAATATCGCCTGGAGACAACGTGAGAGTGAAAGTGCGTGAAGGATATGGTGTGTGGAAGGGGTCTCCAAGGGCTTTTTTTAAGGCTGAGGCAGGATTAAGAGGGTCGTGGAATATATTGGATAGCGGAGGAGGATAATGATGCTGAAGTTATGAAAGGTTAGAGAGTTGAGAGAATACTTCGGAAAATGACGAAGGAAGGGATGAGAAAAAGAGAAAAGAAGAGTAAAAGTCTTCCAACGATAGGACTGAAATTGCTACATTCTTACGGGTTTCAATAAGAACGGCGAACTTAAGAAACACTCCTTATAGTAATAGACAGAATGTTTTCCGTGTTTTTTCCATCCGTATTCTTTCAATATTGTTAGGAAAAGAGAAACTGTAAATTTCGTTTACTTTTTTTCTCTCTTTGTGTTATTATCAAGGCTACTGAGAAACAACATTCATTGGGGTAGCTCGACATTGAATTTTATGATGACTTAATCATAGGGACTTTGTACTTTACTTACTTGGAAGTAAATAAGGAAAGGGTAAAGGTGACTTTGCACATAAGGGCGTGCACCCAGGAAAATTCCCAAGGAAAAACGGACTTGAAAAAGTCTGACAGGGCCGGGAATCGAACCCGGGATCTTCCTCTAACCGGGAGGCTACCTTAACCATCTAGGCTACCGACCGATCCGACCAGAACAGTTCTGGTCGGGTAGCCTAGATGGTTAAGGCAGCCTCCCGGTTAGAGGAAGATCCCGGGTTCGATTCCCGGCCCTGTCAGACTTTTTTCAAGTCCGTTTTTACTTGGAAGTATTTCAGCATTCAACCTTTCTTTATTGAACGTTATGAAATATTTTATTAATGGAGTCTTTGTGAAGAGCTTACTTGAACTTATTCCACTTAAAACTCTTCTGTCTCAGCGAGGAAAGCAAGAGAAAAGCATCACACTCATCGTATTCCCTGCCAAGCATTATTCTTTATCCAGGATTTTTCAAAGTTATCAGTGCGTTGAAGTGTGAAGGTTTTAGGTTCAAACCAGCTTCTAAGTATTTTACAGACAAACTAAGCTAACAGAAAACTGATACAGCCCATACCCATAATAATAAATGATCCCTTTATATCTCTTCTTTGTATGTTTATTATATCAAACATACTAGAAATTTGGAGAAAATGAGTTTTCTATACACTGGAGCTAACCTACAGCTATTAACCTATATATCTGAGGCAAGAAGCAGTTCGTCGGAGACGTAGGTACTGCTTTTTTTTTAGTAGATTAGCTTGGTAAATTTATCCTAATTTTCAATGGTGGTAATAATTTTTCGCAATACCGAATTTGAATTAATTTAGGAAAATTCTCCCGGGATGATTCACTTTGTTGAAATGGTAATCAGATTATCAAAGTACAATAAATAGACATTGGTAACATTTTAATAAACTACTAAAAATTCATTACGCAATTTCCATTGGTATTAATATTGGCTTCAAATTCTGCGTAGAGAAGACGGATGAATTCAAAATTCTCTCCTCCAAAACTGGAGCCAATACGAGAGAGACGTTTGTAAATTAATCCAAAATTTACTTGTGTTAGGCCTAGCCTAAAGGCAAATCTAATGTAAATAACTATGAATAATAGTTGAGTCTGATGCCGGAAAATAGCTCAGAAGCATGAAAAGGAGTGAGAATATTGTCGTGGAAAAATTGCCGAAAGAGCGGATAAGAAAAACAAAAATTTGCAAACCGGTAAATATTCAGCATCGCAGAATACGATTTGATTAGCAATCAACGGTGGATCTGAAATGTTTCATTCATACGTCCAACAGAAAGGAGATGGCTTCAATCGTTCTCCTGTCCATGAGTGAAGATTTAACTCACTCCTACGAACTTAGCAGGGATATCGAAACAGCGTACAACGCCGGACGGATTTGCCCTTGCAGTGTTATCGAAATTTCGGCATTATTATCGGGAGAGCGAGTTCGGGCAATGTTTTATTTCGGATTCCTCTTCAGAAAACTTCAAAGAATAACGTAGTATCTCCTCATTGGTCGACGTCGATTTCTACCATTTTCCTCGCTTTAGCTAAGAATACTATCGAAAACAAGAGTCCGCCATTTTGTTACATAAAGTATGCGAATAATCACCCGTGATCATTAAAACCGAGTGTTATGAGGGACAGAGTACATGACGTTGTGTTCTACCCCAAGAATTTACTCTCATGTGTTCAGCATCGGTTTAAATTTTAAGAATTTCGCGAAAAATCTAAGCCCTAGGTTTTATGCACAATTTGGTCAACTTTGACCCCTTGTCAAACCTAGACGCTCAGAAAATCATTGCAAATAGTTTGCATGATTGCAGACTGAAAATTTACATGGTTATTTTTGAATAAATTTTATGTCCCCACTCAAAAAAAAAACTACTTTTGTATTTTTAGCCAGCTTTTTTCTATTCTAGTCCACTGTGCACTGGGGAAAACACCGGCCGTGGCTGAATCGATAGAGGCACATTAAGCATAAAGAAAGGGATATACAGTTGAGCCAAAAGTCACCGATCTTGGGGAAATCGGGAGATTTAGGAGAAGCGGAAGTGAGCCTCAGATAGAATGAGAGCTATCAAAGAAGGCGAAGAGGGAGTTGATTACGATAAAAAGATTAAAGAAACGATACACGGAAAGAGAGAGGAAAAGTTAGGGAAAAGCAATGAGCCCTAGAGAGAGAGAAAGAGTTGGAAGGAGTCGGACTGATTGATTTGAGCCTTTATTGGCAGCGGGAAAGAGAGGAGGAAAGGCAAGGAAAAAAAGGGCTGGGAAGAGTAAAAAAGAGGCCTTTTATTGGTCGAGAGAGAGGAAAAGGGACAGAAAATAATTGGAAGAGAGAGAGAACGAGAAGATTCAGAAAGAGACAAATGGTGCGAGAGGAAAAGAGGTATTGAGACAGGACGGAAAGGAAAGAGTGGGATAAAGGTTAGAAGGAAAGTTTCCGGGTCAACTCGGGTTAGGAAAACTAGGCGTTAGACAACTCGGCGAAAGATAACTCGTCGTAGGACAACTTGGTGTAAGGACAACTCGTCGGAAGGGCACCTCGGCTGGGCTGGGTTTGATCGGAATGGGTTGATTTGAGTTTGGTTGCTTTGTTATTTTCGCATTAAGTTGTCGTTCCGTCCAGTAATACAATTTAGTTTGGTTTGGTTCAGGCTTGGTTGGGTTAGATTTTATACCCATTCTCTATCATTTTTCAGATTTGATCTTTACCACACTCAGCGATTCTTTAATTTTGATTCATTCTAATTTTGCTCATTCCTTTGCTGAAAAGTAGTCTAGATATATATCCATGCTAATTTAGCCTAATTTAATAAGAATATTTCTCTTTAACGATTCACCACTGCCTCAAAATTCGCAAACGTACTATAAACTCAGGCATATGTGATACTGCAAAAGTTTCAACATTGGAAATATTATTAAGTTATAAATCTGAAAATCGCAGCTGGAAATTTTTAGAATATGAGATGATCTTTAGAGATGTTTAACCTTAAAATTTCTAAATATTTCTCTAACCAACCAAACCAAATCCAGAATAAACCGACTTGTCTTACTCGACGAAGTGACAACTTGGCGTAGACAGCCAACCAACGCAACCCTACTAAACTTAACCCAACCCATAATAATAGAATTTTATTAAATGCAAATCCCAAAATCAAACAAGTTATACATGTTAATGTCGTCGTGGTTACTACGACGGGGAGCGAAAATAACTAACTCCTTGAGGCTTTCGTTTACAGTTATATTTATTAATCAGTACACTTATTTGGAGGGGGTAAGGACGGGGCCGGGGGTCTCGACTCTTAGTGGCCTAAAGTCGGAACGGGAATCGTCGGTGAGGATCGAGGTTGGATCTGCCCCATAGCAAGCTAAGGTCAGATGATGTCGAGGTTGGATCTGCCCCATAGCAAGCTAAGGTCAGATGATGAAGTGGATAAGGTGGCTCTGCCCCGTAGCAAGCTAAGGTCAGATAGGATATGGTGCCTTCTCATTGGGAACATAGTCCTTATATACTCTTTGGAAGGACGCTACCCCGACTCCTCCGGGTGGACGCTACCCCGTAAACACAAAGGGTACAGGTGGAGGTGCAGCCTCTCCCTAGACAATGACTAGTGTTGCGTCTCAATCAGTCCTCATAGAGAGGTTAAATTTATCGCGGGCAGCTTGAGTGGTGCCTTTCAGCGTGAGCCCTAGCATTTCCAGGAAATGCTAGCGCAGCTGCAAAAAGGACGCGTACCGTCGAAGAATTGGTACAGAGGAGCCGAAGGCGCTTGCCTTGCCAAATTACCACATTAGCTTAAAGATGTAATTAAATATTAAAATAATAAAAATTATAAAAATAAATAAACATGAAATCAAATAAGTTATAATAACTTGAAATCAAAAGAATTTCCAAGGATTAATAACAAAAAAATTATAATATTAAAATAATATTAAAATAATATTAATAAATAATCACAAAGAAATTAACAATGATAAAAATCAATAATTATGAAAATAAAAAATAAGATGAGGATAAAGGCTAAAATATAAAAAGGTATAATACCAAACAAATCCAACCTAACCGAGTAGCCTTACGACGTGTTGTCACCGAACGAGAACAGATCTGAAAAATCTGATGTGGCCAGCACATGACTTTCTCCATATATAAGATGTAAATATTTATCTACGACAGTAATTTTGAACTCCTTATTCCATCTAAACTTTGAAGATGAGAGATTAATTTATATATTATTATCTTTTACGTCCCAATCATTATAAATAATGCTTTTCGGGACCTTTTCGATGAAAAACGATGAAGTGGCCTTTCGCCCCAGCGCCCAGAGCGACCACAACGTACATAATTAGCAACTTCCTGTTTATCAGTATTTCACGAATCACTCCTACACAATCAGTGATACAAAAATATATTTCATGCAAAAGTCATAGTATATAATATTTTATAAAAGTTTTATAAGTAATAGTATATACCTAAATATCATATTTATGAAGATATTTTGAAAACCCTAATGAGCTTTGAAGTATGAAGCTCGACTTCCGGTTTACCGATTTACTTGAAAAGCTGATCAACTCTGACAGCACACACCACAGTACTATATATGAATTTTGGTATTGATACGACTAATAGTTTACACGTTAGAGCGCCCACTGTCACACACACACACATACAACACACACACACACACACACACACACACAAACACACACACACACACACACACACACATACACACAGACATCATTCCGAAAATGGTCAAAACGTGTTCTAGGGACCCAAAAACATGTATTTCCGTTGAAATCTCGAAGTCGATTTTTTTCATGAAAACAATACTTTCTCTATACTTCGTATATGGAGAAAGTAAAAAAACAAATTAATGCGTAGCTCTTTGTTACTATATTGAAACTATATCAACACATATTTACTCAGTCAGCATTAGTAAGGTATTCTGTGAACTGTAATAGCATTTTAAACATTATAGATTCATTCCTAAAATATTCAGTAAATCTTTAAAATATCCCGAAACCTTATGTTTTGGATATTAATTTTCGTCAGTTTATATGCATGATATGGTGTTCATTATTTTTTTGATACTTACCTATGAATTATTTTATGTATAGGTGCTTAAAAATTGTTGAAATAATGTTTAGATAACTATTAAAATTTATTTCAGTAAATTTGGTAGCACTGCTAAAATTGCATACTTCTTATAACTTGACATTAAGAAAATCCTCAGATAATCATAACATGGACAACATTTTTACAAAACGAAAATTTGGTTGAAATATCTTCATTAGTTTCTGTGATCCCGACGGTAATATAGCGCCTGATGTCACATTGACCCCACGAGAATACTTAAGGTTTAATGGTGAAATGTTTCAAAAACGGAAATGAGCTTCCAAAAATAAAGATCGACTTCTGGTAAACCGATATCCTCCAAAACCTAATCAACTCTGATGACACCAACCAAAATAAAATGTACGAAATTTGGTGTTGATACGACAAATAGTTTTCAGGTAAGAGCGCCCACAAAGTAAATAATCAGCAACTTCCGGTTTATCGGTATTTCACGAATAACTCCTAAACAATCAGTGATACAAAAATATGTTTAATACAAAAGGTGTAGTAGAGTACTTTTTATAAAACTTTTAAAAATAATAGTATATACCTAAATATCATATTTATAGAGGTATTTTGCAAAATCGGAAATAAGCTTCGAAGAGTAAAGCTCAACTTCCGGTTCAATGATATACTCTAAAAAATAATAAACTCTAATCACAACAACCAAAGTAATATACATGAAATTTGGTGTTGAAACGACGAATAGTTTTCATGTGAGAGCGCCCACAAAGTACATACTAAGCAAATTCCGGTTTATCGGTATTTCATGAATAACTCCTAAACAATCGGTGATATAAAAGTATGTTTCATACAAAAGTTATAGTAAGATAAATTTTCTAAAACATTTATAATTAATAGTATATACCTAAATATCATATTTATGGAAATATTTTGAAAACCGGAAATGAGCTTTGTAGAATGAAGCTCGACTTCCGGTCAACCGATTTACTCCAAAAACTAATCAACTCTAACGACACCAACAAAAACACTATATGTGGAATTTAAAGTTGATACAACGAATGGTTTTCATGTTAGAGCGCCCACAAAAGACATAACAGCTACTTCCCGGGTTATCGGTATTGCACGAATAACTCTTAATCAACCGGTGATACAAAAATATATTAAATACAAAAGTTATAGTAAATTATATTATCTAAAACTTTTATAAGGAATACAATATACCAATATATCATATTTATGGATATATTTTGAAAACCAGAAATGAGCTTTACACAACTTACATAATCAGCAACTTCCGGTTTATCAGTATTTCATGGATAAATCCTAAACAATCAGTGATGCAAAAATATGTTTCATACAAAAGTTATAGTATATTAAATTTTCTACAACATTTATAAATAATAGTATATACCTAAATATCATATTAATGGAGATATTTTGAAAACCGGAAATGAGCTTTGAAGAATGAAGCTCGACTTCCGGTCAGCCGATTTACTCCAAAAACTAATCAACTCTAACGACTGTAATAAAAGTACTATGTATGAAATTTGGTGTTGATCCGACAAATAGTTTTCATGTTAGAGCGCCCACAAAGTACATAATAATCTTCTTCCGGTTTAACAGTATTTCACGAATAACTCCTAATGAACCGGTGATACAAAAATATGTTAAATACAAAAGTTATAGTAAATTATACTATCTAAAACTTTTATAAGTATTACAATAGACGTATATATCATATTTATGGAGATATTTTGAAAACCGGAAATGAGCTTTAATGAATAAAGCTCGACTTCCGGTGAACGGATTTACTCCAAAAACTAATCAACTCTGACAGCACACACAACAGTACTATATATGAAATTTGGTATTGATACGACTTTTAGTTTTTGAGTTAGAACGCCCATTATCACACACACACATACACACACACACACACACTCACACACACACACACACACACACACACACACACACACACACACACACATACACACAGACATCATTCAGAAAATGGTCAAAACGTGTTCTAGGGACCCCAAAACGTGTATTTCCGTTGAAATCTCGAAGTCGAATTTTTTCATGAAAACAATACTTTCTCTATACTTCGTATATGGAGAAAGTAAAAACGAATAGTTCCGATGAAGAACGAAAAGAGAACGGCTGTAGAAAGTGTGAGGGAAATAAAAGAGTTGGAAATGCGAGGAAGACTTAAAGCGAGATAAGGGCAGTGATGGAATGGGTGCGTGGGCAGGTGAAGGATGAAAGGTAAGGTTGGGAAGCCGGAAGAGATTAAACGAAAGGGCTGAAGGATTGAGGTGCCGAAGGAAGATTGGGAAGGCCAGATATCCGGGAGGGTGCAGTGGAGTTAAAGTGCAAAATGGAAGTGTCGAGGGGCGGCGTGGAATTAAATTAAACGCGTGCGGCTTGGGAGTGAAATAGAGCTCTGGTAAGAGTTGAATTGGGCGAATGCAGACGTCGAGGTCTGTTTGAATGATAAGGGAGAGCGACTAAAGTAAGTCGAGTTGATGTGGCTGAAAGACTCTCTTTTTGAATAAATAACTAACTTTGCTATCGTAGAGTACCGTACGCTTTAATAATAATTTCAAATATCTTACTTAATATATTACGGCACCAGGGGATTCACAGCTTACATCATTTTCCTGAGACCCTCCTCTATGTGTCCTCCCAAGGATTTGGATATGAACGATTCCCTTTAGGCATTACAAATTTGTTATTCTATATTATTGGTTGCAGTTCCTATTTTTAATCTATCAATTACATTAATCATCGATTTGATTTCTATTCATCAATATCTAAATTTGAAGAAACGCCCATTTCCCGTTGCGTATTCTTTGCGTACAAACACCTTAAAATTGAATATTAACTATACGTTGTTCTTTTTTGACGTCCGAATAACTGCTTCACTTCTTTATTGGACTATCTGCTTTTGGAAGTGATTAATTTAATATGATAACTTAAATAGATGACTTTAAATTAGTTAAAAAACAATTAGTACACTTGAGGAACGTACTGTATTCTACTCAGTGACAAACATTTCAATTAATTGAGACAAATTTTATCAATTGCCAATAACCAAAATATTACGGGACTAAATCAACGTAGAATCGAGTCACCAATGTTTTGACAGGATTGTAAAATTTTGAACAGGCTTCGGATAGGGATTCGGCAACGAAATCGTATGTTTGATTCAGACCGTGACGTAGGTTTGGTTCAGAGCGACCTCGTAAGTACCATCTATCCGATAGGATTTTCGAAGCGAGGCAGCCGCTCTGGAAAGAAGTGATGACGTCGTCGTCTCCAGCCAATGAAATTTATATTTATATAATAAGCACATTCCTTCGGTTGTGACGTATTTTCGACTCGGGTAACCGATACCGAGACCGAAATACCTTACGCAATAAACCATATGGTATTGCCAGACTTTTGTCATGTCGGTTAATCTCCAGGAAAATTTTGCCTCCCATTCCTGATACGGAATTTCACAAAGTGAAGGCTTCAGCTCTTGATTATAATAAACATTTTAGCAAAGCTTGCTCGTCGGTTGGTTTTAGTTTAATTCCTTTTTCCGCATCCTGAATATTAATGAAAATGGAGCGACACCTCCCAGCCAGCTTGAACACAGTTACTCATTTATGCCGAGGATCAATCAGCCATGAACACAATGGCTGAAAACATATTCAAAGCCCTTCATCATAAACGAGTCTGTCATTCTGGACGATCTCTCTGCTCGTATTAATATCCATAAAGACGTCGGAAAACTCTGGGCGAGCTCATATAGATATTTTTTTAAGTTCGCTCAACTTTGCCCCGCTTTTGTTCATGCATCGACAATTTTCATACACGTCAGGAAAAGAGCGGCACAGCGGACCGCTTTAAATTTTCAGCGATATTTAAGTATGAAATAGTGATGCGGACGAAGAGATATTACCGTACGGAAAAAAAGATTGGCCTTTTTGAGAGACGAATGAGAATGACGTGCTTCTCCGCTAATACGTTACTCAAAGTTTGTGACATTTTTTATATTTCAGCGGGGAATTACAAAGGTATTAATATTTCTTTTTGATGTATGCTAATCGTTTTTGTAATATAAATGATTGATAATTTATAAAGCGAGTCCTTTCTAGAATCATTCTGCAATGAATGTGCGGGTTTTTTTGTCAGCGTCCGATTCCTGCAGGATCAATTAATAATTGTAAAAAACATAATTTTGTCGCGATTTTGCAAAAGCATGGTGTTGACAGTGTATTAAATACGGAAGTGAAATTTACGATAATAATGCCACGCTCTCATTCATACTCTTTTTTCTCTTCGAGTTCAGAGCGTATTATCTATTAGAGGCTTTCAGTTGCTAGGGCAACTGTAAAAAGTTTGAGCAAAATACACTTTTTTCGATATTTTGGCTTCTACCTGAACGTACGAGATCGAATAAATCTCACAGTTGCCTTTCAAAATCGATAAGGATAAGTTAATACACATTCACTACATTTCAGCAACAACGTACCTAAGTTTTATAAACATTAATCCTACAATATTGTACACACGTATAATAACTTGTTTTCCTTACAAATAATGTGACGCATTTTCATCCATCAGCGCTGTTTTATTCCGCCTTTATGGTTTCCTGTTGATTTTTTCACCCAGAAAAGGAACTACCTTATGTACAAGAGTATTAATCGACCCGAATATAAGCCGAAGCACCTAATTTTTGTCGCAAAGAAACTGGGTAAACTAATTGATTCTAGTATAAGTCTAGGGTGGAAAACGTAGCAGTAACTGTTAGACTTCAAAATAAAAATAGATATCAATAACATTAAATGAACTGAGTAATCAGTTAGTTGAATGTTGAAAGAATTGTTGATTGAGCAAGCGAGGAATTTATAAGCCGATTTCCGGTTAGAGCAGACTGTTTTCACCAGAGAACATGTAAGTGGGACCCTCTTTCGAGTATAAGACGAGGAAAGGTTTTTAGCATGAAATACGAGCTGAAAAACTCGACATAAACACGAGAATATACGGCCCCTATATACGTTTTTATAAATACATTACCATATAAATATTTTTTAAGGATAAGAGTAAAGCATTGGGAAACTTCGTAAATTTCGTTGGCATCATGTCAAAATGCATCTGCTTACGGCACTATCTTGGATTAAATCGCAAGTAAAAAAATTTAGCACCCACGGAAGACAGCTTAATGTTGAAACTGGTTATTTTGGAAACATAACTGTGGAAAATTATACCTCTTCGATTATTTGTATCTTAAGTCAAATTTACCAGAGCAATATATTTCAGAAATGTATATTTATTTATTTATTCAAATCTCACATACAACATAGGAATGCCAATTTCAAGTGAAATATAAAAATTTACATATAGTAAAGTAATAAACATAAATAGTTAAAAAGTGACATAAAATATAGAAAAAAAATAAAAATAAAGGTAGATTTTACAATTATATGGATCTGGTGTGTGGTAAGCTCAGGTTCAAAAATTTCCGTTTAGATAGGGAGAAAGGATCAATAGAAGGAGGAATTGAGTTCATCAGAGAAGGAAGACGAAAGAAAAGGAAGCGCTTGATAAGTGAAAGTCTAGGAGTAGTATAGTGAAGTAAGGATGTCAAACGGGTAGATCTGTTTGGAACACGATAATTGATAAGTGAAGTTAAGGGAGGACAGTCATAAAGGGAGTTCAGTAGTGAATGTAAGAAGGATAAATCATGTTTTGATCTAGTGACGGAAAGAGATTCCAAGGATATTGAAGATACGATAGAATTTTATAGGAGATTGAATGAATGAACGATGTAGCTTAGATGAAAGCTTATCTAATATCAAATGGAAATATTGCTTTTGGGTCGATAATGAGTTAACATCGAGTCTCTGCTTTAACACATGAACATATGAACCTATGTACTTTCTTACGAGGTTATCTTACCCACTCTAAATATTACGCGTGCAAGGTCGAGCATGATTTCATTTATATGATCGAAAATTGCGTTGTTTGTTTCATCATAATTGCCTCTCCCGGATTCTTTCCCAGAGAAACGATTTCCACCAACCGTGTATCATGAAGCGAGCCGACAGCTTAACAAAAAACGTTATTTTGACTCCGTGTTGTAAGTCCCACCCTCAGCCAATTTTCCGACCGATTCGATGGCGGCTCCCTCTAGCGCCCTCTTTCAATTTTACTCCCTATCAAATTTCGATTTCCAAAAAATGCGGCGCGTGAAAAGGGTTTCGCCGAGAGAGCGGATTTTTCCTCCGACAAAAGACCCCTTCCCCTACTATTAACCCCATCTCGCCAACCTCTTTGCAGCCTTTTAATCCCACCCTTTTCCCCTGGCGCATTGATGCTGACCGACTCAGAGGAACGCATTCTCGCTTCTGAAGGAACTTCCCTTCTCTCATTTTCCATTGCTTCTTCTCGTCGTTTTTCGCGTGGGACCAAAGAGGAAGCCAAAGAGATGCCATGTTTCATTTTCCTCAGTCGATTTCCATTCCATCTGACATTGTTACAACGGCTTCGTCCAACCCGGGTATTTCAGTAACACTATGTGTGCTCTTTCTTCCAGTTAATCGCAATACTTAAGAAGGAAACGTAAAAAACTGTTTGAAGTTTTGTTATCATTCTTACCTACAAACCTGAGTTGTTTTGCTTATTTTGCAGCATATATATTAAAATTAGTTTATCCAATGTGAAATTTTCTCCTAGAAAGCCTTCTAAATTTTAATTCTTTATTTAATTTCTTTACGGTTAGATATCTACTAATAATTACGTCATTCAAAAAACATTTTTTTTACGATCACAATCTTAAGCGATGTAAAAGTCCCGCGACTCACATTATTTAAATAAATTCATTGATTCGAACTATGGAAATTTTTTAAGGTAAGGCCAATCTAGTTATTATTTAAAGTTTTGATTCATTCTCCATGGCAGTGATACCCCTACAATTACAATCTTAAAAGCACGAAGATGAAAACAATAGATAGCGTACGATGAGAGAACAAACTGAGAATGCAAACTTTATCAATTCATTCCCTATTTTCACTTACGAAGATATTATTTGAGAGGCTTAGATGAAAAGTTGCGTTGCACAATTCAGATAAGCGTCGCTTTACTTCTTGTCCTGACATTCTTTTATGTATTTCACGAAAATCCGCACATTCAATTCAACTATTTGTATGAATATTAATATGTAAGATTTCGTAGAGAGAAAAACCTTTTTCAATTTAATCTACTAAACACGGAATTCTTAAAACAGCAGCCTCTTTTTAAATTTTCCCATACCAATCATTTCAACCCAAATGTCAAACAAGATAGAAACAGAATGGATATTGTTAGAGGGTTATTTCTGGAGAGGGCTATAAAACTCTTTTAATCTCTCTGATAGTTTCTTATGACAGTAGTTAACCTCAAAACTTCCTGAATTTATCTCAATCATATTTATAAAGTGGATGTTAATGAATGCCATGAGTAAGAGAAGGATAAGAACACGTTGTTGTATAAAAAGAGTGATTCATGCGAACGTTTAAGCAGTACAAACGAAAACCTTTAGAAAGATATTTCCTGAGTCCTCCAGAAAAACGTTACGAGCGGAAGGCTATCGTGATTGCAGTCTTAAGAGAAAAACTAAATAAATGCGATTCTTCCGTTTACGTGCGGCAGTTTGCAATTTTTCTTACACTTCCTGAGCTTCCGACGCCACTTCCGAAAATATCCTTTCGAGAACATGACTTCCATTTTCTCCACTGGAGATTTGTACTCGGAATACATTTTTCTCCCGTCTTCTTCTCACTCTAAATGTTCCCTTTGTGGTTCCTTGGTATTTCCTACCTGAGATGCACCTTTTTTTGTACACCTTTCTCATTTACATTAATATGTATCGTATTAATTTATTTACTGGTATACATGCATAATAACAATATGCAGTTAATATGATTTAATAGTAACTGAAATTCCTGCAATTATTTTGAGTGTTTGAACTTTGTAATAAAAATGCAAAAATGCCTAAAAATATACTGTTCATAATTATGAATTATATTAATTAAAAGTTAAATATTATACTATTATTATGTTATCAATTAAATGTAATTTCATTCTTTTTAATTTTATAGCATATATTATTTTTTAAATCAGGCACTTTTCATAAAAACTATAACATTTATGAACTGGTTCATATTAAACAAACTCGCGGGGTTTCGGTTATACATTGTAGAACTCTTTCTAAATTATTAACAACAAAACTTAGTATTTTCCACAGAAATATTTATAATATTCCTATTTTAAAATGCCAATCTTTGTTGATATTAATGTTGTTAATCTGTTAAATTATTTATACAACAATTATAATATAATTTTAATATTTCATATTACTATAAATCATTTTTCATTACATATTAATCAGCTTACTTAATCTATCTCTATGTGATGGTAAAAGCTACTTTAAGTTTAGGCGTGTTTGTTCTCCAGGGTGACAGAGTATTTTATTTTGTTCTTATCACCATCGCGTTTCTGTTTGTTCTAGTCGCTCTCTGAAATAATATGTTATACCTTTTTTACTGTAAGTAAACAACTTTTATTAGGTACTTTACTAATTTTTGACGCCAGTTAAGCATATTTATTCACTCTTTTCTTCGGTATTCTATTTTTATAGTAACGAACAAATGAAGGAATAAATCTTTTTATTCCTTTTCCAAACACCTCCAAACGATAATATTTTTTACATATCTTCTTTTACCACCAATATAGTAAGTATACCACTTATTAATTTGCAACGATTTCATTTTATTCAACATTTACTCAGTATAAATTGAACAAACATGAAGTTTCTCCGAACAGAATACGCCGCTAAATTATTATAATTATTCTTTTATTCTCACAGTTACGCACACGAAAAATAAAAGAATATAGCTTTTTTCCTCCATTTCAAACATTTCCAAACGACAGTACTTCCGAACATCTGTTCACTTTACTACCAGTATAATAATTTTTTCGTTAATTAAGTAGTGACATTTTAATTTAACCATTCAACAAGAACTCAATTCAAACTGAGTGCGAAAATGAAGTTTCTCAGAATACAACACGCCTGTTAATCATTATAATTGTTTCACTGAAGTCTTTATTCTTTTGTTCTTATAGCAACGCAAAAGTAAAGAAATCTAGCTCTTCATTCCATTTTCAAACATTTCAAAGCGGTAGTATTTTCGTACTCCTGTTCACTTCACTGTTAGTATAGTAAGTTTATTACTAATTAATTAACAACATTGTAATTTACCAATTAAATACGAACTAGCTACAAACTGAGCGTGAACGTGAAGTTTCGACGAATAGAACACCCCAGTTAATGATGATAATCAATTCACTTTATTCTATTATTCTTATATCAACGAAAACAATGACGTAATCGAGTTTTCTACTACATTGCCTAACTTTTCCAAAAATTAGTTTTTCTGTACATCTGCTCACTTAGTGTAGTAAGTATACTACTATTTAATTAGCAACGTTTTTATTTACCTATTCAACACGAACTCAGTATAAAATGAGAGCAGAAACATGTAGTTTCGCAGAACAGAATCCGAGCCGGAAACTTGTGCACAATCATCCCCGGAGCAAAGCGAATGTTTTCACATAGATGAAGAAACCTTCGACTAAGTTAAATTAGACTTTTAAATTCATCGCCTCTTCTAATTCCTCATTCCATTGTGCGAGCGAGACGGTAACCAAATGAGCTCACGAGAGTCAGCTGACAACTGGGAGAACACTACATGAATACGGCTCGAGTGAAGTAATGCATCCGTTGTTTCACCCCTCGGAAGAAAGGGGGCGAAGCCCGAGGAGGCCTCCCTGTTTTTTGCGACGTAATTGGTTTCGAGTGGTCTTAGTCGAGGAAGATCCTCGCACATCCGGAAAAACCGAACTGGAGCGGGACAATGACCGCCAAATGAAAGCTCATGCGATGCCTGACAAGTGCGAGTCGTTGAACTTTGGTATTGCTTGAAATGCCGAGGAAAGAGAATGTCATTTATAACGAAAGGGACTCCCTCAACAATGGTGAAGAACGGATTATATTTCGCTAATTTAATATGAAATTGCTTCCGGGAGACTGAAGCCGTTAATCCTAGCTTTGGAGGAGGATAAATTCACTTTAAAATCTCTAACTCTATTGTATTTATTCTTGTAAGATATTTATACACGTGTATTAGGTTTGTGAACGATAAGAACAAAACACTGCTACTTCAAACACCCTTACCGGCAATATTCTACTAAGCCATATGTATTCACAGCCTATACCGAAGTCTTCAACTTTAAATACTACTGGGTAGAAATTAGATTTTATCGAAAAAGGATAAATAGACACACGCATTAAGTCTGCTTCAGTATGAACGATAGGAGCAAAACATTGCTAATTCAGACACCCTTGTAATATTCTACTAAATCATATATATTAACAATCTATGGAGAAGTCTTAAACTTTAGGTACTACAGGGTAGTAATTAGGTTTAATCGAAAGAAATAGGAATGGTTTACACTCAGATATTGATTTTTAATTTTTATTATCACGACATCTCGGAGAATTTCTGCATGTATAAGTACGGTGCAGAAATACCTATTTACTTAGCAGTTTTTGCTGCTTTTTTAATGGAAACTCTGACCACTAGCTACCGAGAATACGTTAACAGTGTACAATTAATCATTTAAAAACGTTATATTAAACTATGATGTTTTTTTATGTAATCGTGATGTTTGAAAATGAAATTAATTGCAATGTAATATTTGCAACCTTGTCTCACTGTCATATTTTTATCAAAAATATGTACTCAATATTCTCACGTCTAAAATAGAATGTTCAAGTGGTACAAAAGGTAAATGTCAACTACAAATTATTATAAATTAAATACTCCGTTGAATTTCATACGTAAAAGCATGTTTAGAATCTTAGAAACAAGGAATATTTTGAATAATTTCTGATCAACTACTGATTCGATTTGTAGAATAAATTAAAATATTTAGTTTATACTATTTCATTAGTTTTAAAAATGAAATAATACACAAACCTCTTACAAGAGGAAGAAACCTAAAATAGTAGATTATCTATAGTTTCAGATGAATTTTATGGAATACGTAAGCTATTAATTCTTCAGATTGACGAGAAACTCGGTATTTTCATTCAAAACTCGCCCCGCGTCACTTATCGAAGCATTTTCTTGCTAAATTTAATACCTCCTACCTTTATCTATATCGAATCTATGAACCAAGTCTATGTTTCTGAATCAAATGCATTCGACACAGATATATTACCCTCAACTTGACCCAAACCATCAGGTACGAGTGCAAAACGTAGATCTAAATTCTTGATGTGCCTTTCTGAAACACATTTAGGCAAATGGCATTTTAATGGAAGACGGGTATCAGTTCATCGTCTCCCACTCGTGTACCCAAGGCTTTGCTAAAATCGGATTGGCCATAAATAACAATGTTGACCAGAGGGTTCCACTGAAAGGGGGATTGCTTTCACTGTGGGCGTAACGATGCGGTTAACAACTGAGTAAAGGTACTCAGTGGTTGGCTTCAATGACAAGCGGTTTCATACAAACGAAGTATGCTGCGGTATTTCGCCATTCACTTACTCCCTTACGAAACTATGATTTCATAACTGACTTTTCCATATCCTTAAGTACCCTAGACGTTTACCGCGATGCAATTTTTTCACTGCATCGCTGATCCTGCAAATTCTATGTAAGGAATTCCAGCTCCTGAGAAATATTATCAGCAAAATCAATATTTACGTACATAATGCATCTCTAAAGGAAACATGAAAGGTCTATTCTCGAATTAATCTCTTTAGCTGTGGTTCCTAATCAGGGATACACTTAGGATGTGATGTGTTTGATCGAAAGATGTGATAAATTTTAATACGGTGTTTGTACTTTCGATGTATAGTTATGGCGGCAAGCATGAATTATAGTAATTGTTAAGAAATTTATCAAAATTTAACCTAGCAATTTCATCTCAGTAAGATTTTTAACAATTCAATCCTGCAGTTTCTGCATTTTCCTTAGTGATCATACAGAGTAGCCAGCCAAAGTTTGGCTCTTTGTAGTTCATAAAATTATTTTGCGAGATGCGAGAATAAATTTTGAGAGTTTAGAGTATGTTAGCATACTAAATAGCTAAGCAAATCTTCTCTTCATAATATTTTTGGCATCAAACCTCTACGTATACTACAGTGCACATGGCTAACACGTTTTCTGCATGAAACGTTTATTGATGGTAAATTCAAATAAATATTATTAACGATGACAAGCTTCGAAATTCTCTCGAGGGACCATAAAGGACTAGTATTACGACTCTGTATAAAGACCACATATTCTTTCTATCGCCTAACGGAACACATTCGTATTCTTCATAAAACAAATAAGATCCTCCATTTCAGCTGCCATTCGTCGACCGAGTCCCCGTGGAGCCCAAAGCCGACCTGCATTACAAATAATCCCATTATCTGTCCGCCGAAACCAATTCCGCCTGCATCGTTGTTCACCACATACTGATTCGGATCCATCTGCCCCTCATCCTGGGCTATACGCACGCATAACCAATCTCAGGGCCGGAATATCCCAAAAATGCGTATTAGATGATTAGTACGGAGGAGACACTCTGCCCTGTCCAGACAGTATTGACTCTGCTTCCCGCTATAACTAATGGCACACAAACGGAATTAACGCCCTCTAACCAGATCATGATTCGTAAATCAATCCGGGGGATGAAGTACCTTGGAAAGATAAGAATTTTCCTACGGCTTTATGTAGAGCTCATCCTTATGTCAATTTCTATATCTCAACGGGTAGTTTCAGCTTTGCCGAACTAGGCTTGCTTTTAAAGTGATTAACACAGAATATAGAGGAATTTTTAGCCTTTTTGTAGTTAATCAGTATACTAAAAGCTTCCCTAGAAACTGTAATATTGATCATATGAAGGTGATCTTGCTTTAGCGGAAAAAGATGAGTGATCATAAGTATTATAGTTGGAATGCTGATGATTTATATTCACTGTAAAATTACGATGTAAAAATTATTTTTTATGAAAGAAATTTAAATTAGATGTAAAATTAGAGTTTATGGCGGAATTATTTTGATTAGTGGGAAATGGGAAAGATTTCTCGAGTTTATAGAAATTTTTCACTTAATTAAGACTTGAATTTTATATTACTCTGAAGCATTCGTTGCATGTAGATCTGAATGATTTGTATTGCTCATTTGCGCCAATTGTTTACCAATCACTTATTGTATAGTGATATTACCGCGGTAACAACAAATAAGAGCTCGATGATACAATTAAAGAGTAACATATAAGATAAAATAATTAATTAAAGAGTAAGAAATTATCCTAAAAGTATATTCTTTGCAAAAAACAGCGATTTCTAAGGATTTAAGTGTTAATGCTGTAATGACTACAGTAATGCCACCCGCTAGAGTTTATTTCCACTAGTTTGTTTTTGTATAAATAGTTAGTCCAATAGTTAGATATCCGCACTTGCAGTGAGGAAAAAATACATAGGGCATCTTTCCCTCATCATACTATACCATCATTACTGGAACGCTCTATAACCCTTTCTGCCTACTATGCAAGCTGTGTCATAATGGCTTCGTGATAACACAATATACAATAACAATGTAAATGTATAATAATAACAAATCGTCAATTTAATCTCCATATTCATCCCCACATTTGAGTCGACCTGAGGTGAGGCTATTCTTGCAGAGCGGAGAAAAATACCTATGACATAATTCCCACATAATCCATTATTACCAGAACAACTGGAAGGCTATATACTATAATATATACTAATATATAATAATATAAACTATACCTCTTTCAGCCTACTTTGCGATGCGAACCGTGTCACACTGCCCTCGAGTCCCCTCCCGATCCGATTCCCTTCTTTCATCCACGATGTAAGACTTCGTTAGCTCACAGCCGAATCACCTGTTGTGCTAAACGAAGACGTGCGCTATATCCCGATGAGCCTCCGTTCGCAAATCGCTCCAAGTAAAACGAAACGATATTCTCTCCGCGCACGCAATCTCCACTGGGTGCAAGGTCAAGGGGAAGGAGGGGACAAACACAATAAAAACCTATTAAATTCGCCTTTCTCCATTTCCACTCCGCCTTGTAATTACATTCCGGATTCCCCGAGAACGACTCCGAGGAAAACGTAGCCTCTAAAAGGGTCCCTCCCGCCTTTCCGAATCGAGAATTAATTACGACTCTCTCAAAAGTCTGCAGAAATGGCAATGGGACCCACGGCGGGAATCGAAGGTTGGCGGAAAAGGATATTTCTGACGCAGTCCTGTAATTGAAACGGCGTGGAGAGGAAAGGTTTTCTCGAGTCGGGGGAAACCAAGGAGAAGACATTTTGAAAGGGAAGAAAAGGAAGAGGCGGGGATTGAAATATGGAGATATTAAAGTAATTTAGGAGGCGGAAAAGAAAGAATTTGGGAATGAATGGAAAGGCCCCCGGTGGGAACATTTGTGCAGTCACACGGGGAATGATAAAAGATGCTTCTTTGGATAACTAGCGCGTCGAAGGATCTGCCCACGAGAGATATCGCCGTTTTTTTCGAAAAGGCGAAAAGAAAATGAATATCTAAAGAATATGAGTGATTGTGCCTGAAGTAAGTCATTCATTCTATCTATTTAATTGGCATCTAAAATTATTGTTTCCGTTGCTAGATATGTTGCCTGCATCTTATGAGAACGTATTTTTAACTCAGCTCCTAAAAGTAATCAATTTTAATTAGTATCTATCAACACCTTATATAAATATTTAAAAAAATATATTTTAGCATCGTGTTTATTTTAATTTTAAACGAACATAAAAAAACTGTGGAAAAAGTACGAAATCTTAAGGTTATTACTACTAGTTTTAATTCGTGAATTTAGCGTATTTTGAGTTTAATCTCGCTGACCACGTTTAGGAAAACACACAGGATACTTTCCTAACCCCTAAAGTTTCCATTTAGTTCCCTGCTAAATGTTAAGAGATTAGTGGTTACATAAGAAAAAAAAATTAAAAATTAAGTAACCGAAACAAAATAATATAGCTTATAAAATTTAAATGCATTAAATTTAACATAAATGTATACGTATGTTGTTGATTATTTATGGGTTATAGAAGCCTCTGTAAAATATGCAAGTAAAATATGTACATATATAATCACGTAGATTCGAGAAAGAAGCGAATAAATCAACAAATCAGCGAAATTCATCAAGCTCTAAGACAAATTTTAGGAAGTTTGACAAGTTTAAATATATTTACCAGTATCAGTAATATAAGTTATCAATTTAATAACGTAAAGATTGAAATGATCAAACTTTCACCCGTTGTGACTCCGATTCTTCACGTTATTATTTAGTAATTTATTACGGGACAGTACCCATTCACCAACATCTCATGAAAGATTAAGCACAAAAAATATATAGAAAAACAAAACCAAAGACAATGTATAGAACTCAAACCCAATAAATAAATCAGAATTTCCAGCATACAAGAAAATACAATTATAAAGCAACGATCGAAATCCTGATCAGAAAGTAAAATACCCCGTGGTAATAATTTGATAATTTCATTCCTTCCGTTATGAATTTCTACCACAAAGACTTTCCCGAAACAGTTGTTAGTATAATTTGCCAATTTTGGAAATTACCAATTCAAACCAGAAGCTGAGGTCTGCAGATGTACTCTCCGAGTTCACATATATTTCGAATGTATTCCTCGTCCATTATTAGACTTCTCCTTTATCTAGGAGATGACCTGATTTCCCGACTCCTTTAGGAAACATACGCTGTAGGGCGTTAATGGAAAAGGGCGTCTTGAGGCATCGCAAACCCTTCCCCCTGCGAGGCTCACATTCCATCTTTTACCAGAAGTGACACATGAATATAAAGAGCTCCACCAGGTTAATATTTCCCATGCCAATGGTCTCCGCGGTCGCCTATTATGGTAACTCATCTCCTGCTCATCATTCACCCCATTCATGCCTCTCATTTTATTCTTTTCACATCTCCGAGGATGGCGATTTCATTTTTGACGTGCCGACGATGATTTTTAGATAGGATTACGTGAACAGTAATGACGGCTGAGGAATCTTTGCGGAGACGCAATGTCTTATCTTATATTTTCACCCAGGAGAGAAGTAAGGCTCGTGTGGAGGCATGAATGGAAAGGAAGTTTCCACTTGTGCGCGTGATGGTGCATTTATAGAAATTACGTGACGGGAAATGGATTTAAAATTCTGATAAAAACGGAATACCTTTCCGAGTTTTTAACATTCTGTTAACCTGTGTATTCTGAAAAAATACTGTTTGGGTGTACATGGTAAATACAATTTTCCCTTTCTAAGATTTTCGATGCACCTTCCCCGGTCCTAGGATGAATTTTTATGTCCAACCATTACAACTGCCGATGTCTACGTATCATGCCTTGAGTTTTCAATCATTTCAAGTCAGTTTGCATCAGCCTAGCTACAAATATTACATCGGGTGCTCCTACAATATCAGAAATGAGACGAAGGCTATGAGATAATATGTTAATTTTAGAAATTCCGTAGCTCAAACGTAAGATTTCCTTCATGAGTAAACAAATATATTTCGAGAAAGTTCTGTTTACTATCATAGAGAAATTTTACCCTAATGTTTTCATCAGCGCCACTTTCCATTCAATAAATATTAATCATTCACAAAAAGCATTTAAAGATACTCGGATCGAACATTCGACTAAATTGTTCATCCCTGATTATAGTGGCTGATTTAAACTCGAAGATACTTCGAGAAACTTTTGTTCAGTATTATTAAAATACTTTACCGTCATGAATTCATCAGTGTTAATTTCCATTCAATTAATACTAATAACGGTATACCGCTGGTGGTAAAGTAATAGAATAAATTGTCACCAAGTACCAAAACCATCAACGAAGGTATTTTTTAATGGACTGATGAGACACTTTTAACTTAAATTTAAGAGCAGGAGTAATAAGACTGTTGCACCTTTTCATGGTATCTCCGACCTGTAGGATTAACTTATTAAGAGGAGGCCTAGATAGAACAGTATAAGGACCACTATCAATTAACTGCTGGGAAATTGAAAATTAATGTTGTTTATCCGTAATAACAACAGTATTGCCCTTATCAGCTTTCATGAGAGCATTGAAGAGCTTAAGATCTTTTAGATCTTAAGCTCTTCGATGAGTTAAGTTGGCTGTGATATGGAGTATAACCAGATTTTAAGTTATTGGAAAGCATTTATCATTGATGGTGTTGGTACTTAGAGATCGTCCATTATCACGTGAGGCTCGAAAAGGGGGGGTTTGAAGAATATCACTAAATATCACAAAGGGGAGTGGGGTGTAGTAAAATATCACGTGTATTTATTGTTTCGTTGAGCGCGAGATTTCTAAATAGAAAAACGGCCGCCCGGCTCGGCTTTCCAGTTGCCACTAAGTCCATGATTTTGGCGCCGAAAACATGCGTAAATCGTTGTCGTGTTTATTTTCCCTTAAAACAATGCAATTATGTGTAAATAATATGTAAAATTATGTTTTTCACATGATTACACCTTTCATTTATTATTTTATTCCAGTCACAAACAACCTGCAACCTTAATGTCTGTCTGGACATATTTATCACGGTGCTTAATTTTCCAGAATTAAATTAGATTATAACTGTATTTAAAGATAATCTTCTGAAAATTTTAAGATACTTAGTACCAAAAAATACACGTGATTTTGGGTAGGGGGGAGGGGGGTAGTCTAAAACCTCACCAGGAGAGAGGGGGGGGGTTAAAAAGTTGCAAAAAAACATCACGTGATTAATGGACAGCCCCTTAGTGGCAATTTATTTTAATACATACTAATCAAGTCCAAAAAGCGCTAAAAGAAACTCGTCCGTAACACTCGATTAGACTACATTTTGCCGTTTAAATTTCCGGCCGATTTAAATGGCACAACAACCGGGGACGTAAAGTGCAACGA
Organism: Sympetrum striolatum; assembly: GCA_947579665.1. NCBI lineage: Eukaryota > Metazoa > Arthropoda > Insecta > Odonata > Libellulidae > Sympetrum > Sympetrum striolatum. Next base: position 37,638,625 of record OX388350.1, on the reverse strand, counting down.
CCGAGCGAAAGCACTGTCATAGCGCAGTAAACAGCGGGGATTGCACCACTCCTCCCACGTCTCATTCAACACATCGCGTTATCGGCGAAGAATACAAGCCACTCTGCCGCACCAAGTTGGCAATCACTTAACGACGGGCGTCTTTATACCGACTCAGACCCAAGAGACAATGGAAATCGCATGATATTCACTCGGCATTAGCAGCGGAGAAACAAAAAAATGAGACTCACAAAGGGAAACATTTGGGCCCTCTTAATTCCGAATTCTTCCCGCTCTCAGACTTTCATTACTCGAAGATGAAAAAAGGAGATGGAGGAGAGGGGCGGAAAAAATGTGGAAAACTTCCTTTCTTTCCCTGCCCCCTTATCCCTTTCGGGGCTTACTTCTCCCCCGCCTCATTAAGTAGCTCTAGCACTCAGTTTCGCTTCTCCCTTTGTCTTGGAGGATTGAGAGACGGAGAAGGAAAAAATTCCACCTCTCGAGGAGCAAAAGACAGATGGAGTCCCCTCTTTGCAAAGGTAAGGAATTCTCACTTGGTCATAATCCTTTTGCGAACGAGATCTCCCGGAAGGTAGGCGAGTAGGCGGTGCAGAACTTCAAAGAGTATCACAAAGGCCGTCATTAAGTATTGTTAATCGAAATCGTTTTCTCTCGAGATGTCCCAGCATATTTTTACTTCCTTGTTGGAAAGGAACTTCTTGCTTCCGAAGTACACGCTTTGACAATGAGAATCAGACTGATTACAGTTAAAAGCTTCCGAGTTTCAGTTCCGATAGAGATGTATCAATGGAGTGGCGGTTGGAGTGTCGCTTCCTACTTTTGTTTCGCGAAATAAGCCTCGTGTACTATTTTCTCCACATCTCCATCGTTACTTCCTGCGATTGCTTTTGTCTTGCTTCTACACTGGTCATCTTATACTTTATTAATGTTTTACCTCGTGGTATCTTTTGAGATCCATAACATCTTAGGATCGGAACAGAACCCAAATTTCTGAATATCCTAACATAATTGCAAGCCCTGCAGTATTTACTGCACGCACCGTTTCTTCAGCATATTTTATTTCTTTAAGGTCCCGCTAAGTCCTACTTATGGACTTGTCAGCAGGTGCCAGATTTTAAAATTAATTGACTATGATCCCTCAACTCAATTGATATAAATTATATTTTATCATTTAAATAATATCAACATAATATTCTATTGAATATCCACTCCATTACTTTATTTTAAAGAGTAATCACATTTTCTACGTCTCTTAAATCCCTTGGAAGTTTATTCAGTATAGTAGGTATTTTAATTCATCTTTGATTTCTTCCTATTTCAACTATTTTACAACAATAAACTTCGTGTAAGAACTTTAAGCTACTAATACAACGTTAACTACCAAAGTGGTTATTTTGGAGAAATACAATCAATACCAAAACTTCAGTAAATAATATTTCCCTTAAAATGGTTCGATTTATCAATCCTAATCTTCTTCTAAATCTTTCTTGCTTTCTCCATGCGGAAAATTGACAAATAATTTCTTCACTCCGATTTTATCTTGTTTGGCTGAAGGTAAAAATCATATTTTTGCCTCAACTCGTATCAATTTATTCAGTTTAAATAAGCTAGCGATTACTTGGAAAAACGTAGTAAGAAAATGAAAAAAGACATCCTCATAGGGCCGACTTATTGCAAACGACAAATTTCTTCTATGGAAATGCAGTACCTTCAAGAAGTTAAACAAGGAGTGAAATCTGATGAGAGGTAATGAGAAAAAAATTGGAACACAGCTGTTAAGGAGTTAGAGGTTTTACATATTAATAATTACGAGATTATTTTGAGACAATATTGAATTCAAAAGATATAATCGTAGAAGTTTCTATAAGAATCTGATTTTAAAGTGAATTGATAACTTTTTCAACTTAAATAATGTTTTATTTTTGTTAACGACCTAATTTCAACTTCCTCCAACTTAACGTTACCTAACTTTTAAGGAAACTTGAGCAAAGTTTGACTTCCTACAACTTCATTAAAATTTTTCATAGAAAAAGATATAATCATCTGAGAAAATGCTCATGAGACCATGGCGGGTAATTTATCATAAATATATAAAAAATTAATAAAATTATTTATTCATAAATATATTCTTATTTTGATTATTATTACTTCTGCGGAATGCATTTAACTTCGGAGAAAATAATTTTCTTATTATTCCACTAATTGCAGCATGCCACAAAGAATATGACTTCCAACTTGATGTGGCAAAACTTTGCAAGTACTCGCATAGAGCAGTCCATGGGGAATTCGTAATATTTCTCTTATCTGGCTGCCATAAAGTAGATGCTAAGCCATCCGAGTGCCATCGCATGAATCATACGGCGATCGGAATATGATGACAAAAAATTATTTAGACCAGAATAAGTAGGTCATCGGTTTAGCTACGCAAAGGCCCCGGGTGATAAATAAAATGCTTCCCATCAAAAAGGACGGACTCATCGCTCCCTTTGATTTATATCTCTCCATTCCGTCCATTTAGATTTTATGAATCGAATGAAAGAAGGGCTCTAGACCGAATGATAAATACAAATTGGCAGAATAAAAATTTACATTCATAACAATATAAATAACGTCCCCAGGGGAGATTTTGTGGAACGTGATGTATGAATACGAAGGATGCTCATAATTATATCAATTTTTCAGTGCACATATGTCCGGTATTGCGCTCAGGAAGCTGTCCCGGAATATAAATATAAAGTCTGAAATTTGAATTTTCTGGTACATTTACATGAGTAGCATTATAAGTGAGCGGAAAAATAATGAATTTTCACCTTCAATCACTTCTATAATACATATCAACATTCAGTAACTCCTACACCTAATATTTAAATTTATTTTTTATCATTATCATTCATTAAAGCCTATATATTCAACCGTGTAATAAAGATGAAGTCATGACCGAGAGAAATCCCTAACTAAGACTAGGTCTTTATGATATTATGAAATCATTCTTTATTATATATTAACTTATTTTATCTACCAAACATCGTATGATAGTACTTCACTTCCGCGACAAGATGGAAAATTCAATCCAAAATTTTATTTGATTATTTGCGATATTAAAATGAAGATATACGAAAAAGTTCTAATTGAGGATTAAAGCATTCAAATTAGATGTTCAGTACAATCGCGGTTAGAACCAATATTGCATATAATTTAAAATTGACAAGGTTAGTATTATTTAAAAAAAGATAGGAGATAGAACGACTGAGCGGAGAAGAGTATATTGAATTGCAAATTAAATTATTCGTTTCCGTACCCATTCTGAGATTAAAAATTAAGTGGGTCGGGTGATATTACGAATAAATAAGACCGGATATTGGCGCAGATTTTTCGAAATTCTAATAAATAAAGAATTAACGTTGCTTCCTTATAGTAATTCGATATTTCGGTATACCGTATTTATATTTCACTACCGTAAACGTATTGATGTATTATCTATACTAAACATTAATTTAAACTCTAAAGTGAATATAAGTCGTAATTGGAGTCAACTTTGCCGTAACGATCTAGTTAATTCGATTGATTATAACTTGTACTATTATATTGAAAGTAATATACAAATATATAAGTGAATACTTAGGTAAAAGACGAAAGATGCATGATTTTATTTCAAATTTAAACTGCTCCCAACATTTAGTGGGTTAGCTTCACAAACAATGTCATCAAAATCCATATTCAATTTACTGATAACATAGATATGAATTAAAACTATATTTGATATAAGAGGTCCCTAATAGAAGAACCTAAGTAACATATGTTTAAAGCATTTACATAACTAACTAACAGTAAAAGTCTAGATAGAAAAATGGATAAAAACATAATATCTCCAAATATATTACATGATATTGCTAACTCTATCTAGCTATAAAATATGTTGATAAATCTTATTGATACAAAATTAAGAGAAAGGAAGTAAAAGCATTAAAATCCATGAAAAATAGCATTTTACTGTTAAGACTACTTCTTAACAAATAAACGAGTATTTTATCCAACATATTGGACACTGTGTCAAAAAGAAAGGTTAGGGATATCTCATTCTCGCAAAAATCCTCAGCATAATGTGTCAGAGAAGAGGCAGATAAAGCACCCATCTGTTGTCCTTTTCAATATTGTACAACATGAACGAGAAAGAGAATTTCCTCGCACGCCTCCCATAGGCCGAAAGGAAAAACTCTTCCAAAAAAAAGGAAATACATCCGGGCGTATCACCGACCCCCTAAATTCCTATCAGATTGACTTTTAGCTACAGCGGTTACACGTGGGAGAGAAACCCGCCCTTTCCCGGGGAAACCGCGCTGTCAGAATAGCCTCACTGTCATCCAATTCGGGGAAAATCCTATTCCCTCCTTTTTCATCACAGTTCCCATTTCTACGCGCCATCGGCGCTCTGAAGGAGAGCACCGGCTCGGAATAATTGACTGCCCCGCGTCGCCGTCCGTGCTTCTTTGTGAATTAAACCCGCTCTCCGTCGGATTATGATGTGGGAACAGTCGCTGGGGGCAGAGGTAATGAGAGGGAAAGATGAGCAGTCGAAAGACGCCTTGCGTTGGTGGAAACCTCGGTTTGCTACGCGAAAATTCGGGGATGGTGGCAGAATAGCGGGGAATGGCGGCGGAGGAGCAGGGAACGGTGGCGGAGTAGCGGGGGATGGTGTCGGAGGAGCGGGAAATGGTAGCAGAGGAATTTCCCACGGAATCGAATATGTATAAGGAGAAAATAGGATGGGTGGGAGAGGAGAAAGTTATCATTCGGTCCATTGAGCGCGTCTTGTGTTCCGGAACGTAATCTGCGAACTAAGACGCGGTTAGGGAATCGTCTTCTCATGCAGTGCACGATCTCCATACATTACGGTGCGTAGGAATACATTTCCGGTTCCAGCAGAGAGGAGAAATGAAATGGTGATGGACATATTTGACATATCAAGGGATCATAACGGGGGAAATAGGTAGTCCCTTATAAAAAAAAAAACAAAATGTAAAAATCAATTCGTTCATAAATTTGGTCGTTACTTTTTCATTATGTAAACATTAGATTTCACATAATCAATGTATGTGAGGTAAAATTGAAAAACCTCCTTTCTTCTCTTTACCACTCAATCTCCGAACATTTTTCTTAATTCCACTCGAGACAATTTTCTTTGTCACGTGAGAAAAATAAAACGTTTCACAAGACATATTTGGCTGCAGGACAAATCTATCCGAGGTTGCCATGCACTTAACCAATTTTTTGCTAAGTTTTGGTTTCTTTCAACTAACTTTGGCTAGTATTCGCGCTGATGATACAAAGAGCAACTGAAGAAAATATCCAGGACATTATATTGGTTCGGTAGAGAGTATTAGCACTTATAAAAATGATCATGAGTGAGGAATTCGGGATAACATTTCTTTACCTTTAAATTGATATAACAGACGTGACAAAAATATAAAACACGCATATATACTAAGAACAACTCATTCCTAATTAGAAAAATAACTCCGGACCTAATAGTACGTCCGTCTGAGGGCGTTGAAAGTTGAAGATATAAAACAGAGGATCCGTTATATGTAATAAGGATATGGAGATTACCAGTTGATATTTCTTCAGTTATTCTTGATAAAGACAATCTCTTTTTTAATCAATTGCTATATTTAATGAAGATACATTATCAGTGGTTTATTCCGAAAAAATATCTACTGGTGGAGATAGGATATGAAATAAAGTAACCATCAAAATTTTAATATAAAAACGTATAAACGTAATTGATGACGAAGTCGTATTATAAACCTGTTATGGTAATTTAAGCTAATGATGAAGTCAATTTTAAATTATTTGCCTCATTAAATAGGATATTTCAAACTCCAGAGAGTATAAATATTTCCTCTCCGCATAACTGATAAAAGGGAAACATTTCCAAAATTGGCTCTACTAGTGAAATCAATATTCGAAGGAGATACTTTGTGGAAATCCATTACTGAAATAATACACTTCGAATTATACAATTCAGATATAAAAATATCAGTTTAGTAATAAAATTAAAATCAATGTAGAAAAATACGGTCTATAATTTCAATGACTCTCCTAGAATTTTTCTTCTAGCATTAAATTTTCAGAATAAGACTAAATTTACATACGCTACCTGTCATTCTTTTGTCCTATTGGTGTAAGTCACGCGTAATAAAGAAACAAGAGGCATTCAATTTACCAATGTAATTAGCCAAATAAAGCTTGCTCTTATTTGTTTGACTGATAACGGCGATTATAAATCTCGTTCACGAGTAAATTAAATTTAGGTATAAATTAATGTCTCAATCTTAAAATTTTCTTTTGTGGTTACATGCAATAGCTTCAGCTGATGCGATATTTTATATATCCTAGGACACCTAAAAATCTCTCACAAAATATCCATAACTTTACGGGATATTAGCAATCATCGAACCCAGTCATTAGTATATTAAATTCGAGAACAAAGTACTCTGTATTTATCTTACATTTCCCTTTTATGTCCAAACGCGGAAACTTCAGCCGATACATACTTGTTTCGTCCGTTACTTCTGAAATCCCCTCATCAAAAATACATAACTTTCCGGGATAAAACTTCACCCCGAAATTTTTGCCGCAATCGGACCATTTTTACGTATCCGACTAAAAAGATACTGACCTATTTATAGAAGGACCGAATTGCGACAGCGCAATACGGCCAACTTGGGCAAACAGGCTAATAACGGAATGCGCCCCGCGAAAAAAGCCGCTATCTCCCCAATAAAAAGCCCGGGAATAAAAAAGGGAGGGAAAACAGGAAACCGAATGCGCTGGGTATCCTAATTACCATCTCGGCCCAAAATGCTATCCCCGCAGGTCCCATCGCCGTCCGCACACCAGAGACTGGTAATTGCTGTTTCCAACGCCTCCGTCCACCTTCTGGCAACTCCATTGGAGTGTGTCGCTGTTGGAGAGGGCGGATAAAATGGGTAGAGGGAGAGGTTAATTGGGAGTGAAGAGGGTGTGGGAGAGCGTATGTGAGAAAGGAAGGGAAGTTATAAAGAACGGAGGATTTGAATCGGCACTGTAAGGAGCTACATAAGCACGAGAAGAACCACTTTGGAGATTTCAGTTTGATATCCTTTGCCATGTATCATTCTCCTTTATTACGTTTTAATGCGAATTTTAATTAATTGTTCTACATATACGTTGGAGGTAATTATTTTCAGCGGCTGAATCTGATAAAAAGAGTGCTTTCCTTACGTCTATCTCGCAAAGCAACATCTCTAAAACGAGAAATAATAATATAACGTTATGTTTTTTTCTGGATTCTCTTTCAATCTACATATATAACGTATTATATATTGTATGAATCATATAATAGTTTATGAATGAATATTAAGATTGAATAGAAGATGTTGTATGGAAATGAAAGTAAAATCAGAATTGATGATTGGAAGAGGAATAATTACAGTAAGATGAGAGGTAAACGAATGATGAGATAAACGAATGGAAAGCAATACCTCTACTTCAAAAATCGACAGCTAAACCCGATCAATGTGTATATACATTAGTCCTATGAATCAAAGTTCACAGACTCGTATATCGACTTAGTCGAAAAAATGGTACAAAGGATAAACGAATGAAAAAATTGATAATACAAGATACGGCGACTTAAATAAAATTAAAAGAGTAGAAAATTAATTTAAATGATAAATCTTAAATGTAATTTAACATGATTCAGCATTTAAGATATTTGGGATATAATTAAGTTATAACTCCCCAAATGAGCTTATGGAATAGAATGTCATTCGAACTAAAATAATATCTGCTGCTGTGTTTATTAAAATCAAACCAGGTCAATTCTGAGTAAATTGCATCTAATACTAAATTTAAAAAGTGAACTGTTTCGCTTTGAACTTTTACTCACAATTAGTTAAGCCAAGTTAGCTTTGTTAATCTTATTTCTAAGACCATCATAAACATTTGAATACATTTCGACAAGGATATAAATACAATATTAAAACGAAAACATAGCGTAATATTTAATATCAGAAAATTGCCTTACCAACCAAAGATTTCCCGTAACAGAATATATGTCGAAGAAGCTCAGCAAGAGCTGAAGCAATAACTCAACCGGAAATTTTAAGAGAATCATTATTTATAGCTGTCACTAAAATGACTCCTCTAATTAAATCACTGAACGAATTGAAACATCTGGTATTAATATCTAATTCCGTGAAAAGGTAGCTTGTTGGAAAGCATAGGGTACTGATATTTTTTGGTCTCACTCACTTTCATCATGAACACAGATGTAGCACGTAATGAAAATTGTTCGCTCGGGAAAGTAAAGCATAGAGAGTTACAAGAGAAGCGAGGAATTTCATCTGAATAGGAGATGCAGCACTTAGCAGGACTGCCTAAGCAAATGCAGATTGGGTTGTTAACTTCGTTACGCTGCAACGTCAGGGAACGGACCTGATGAAATTTCATCATTCTTCAGTGGGAAGCCCACGTACTTGGCCAGGATTTGATATGATTTCCTCTCGTTAAGATTGAATTTGTTCCACTAGCACTCTGCTCAGCCTTATTCAACGGTAACTTTGAATTTTTGGATATCATACTTCTATTCTTTACTGAGGTAAATTCTACTCTTTCGTAAGAAAATATTGCAATCGCATTGCTTCAGTTAATAGAAAGAATATGTGAGCAAACTGAATGAGATTTGCATAGTATCATTCAGTCATTTAATTCGTATTATTAAAATATAATAAAATAGAAAATGAACAACCAACGGTGAGGAACAGATAGTCGATTTCAATATGAGTAAAATATCAATTATAATTATTTAATTCATACAGAAAAAATTGCCGTGTCAAACCAGCGGATATCCAAATTAAATCGTATATGAATATATCACGGAATGGTTACTACACATTTACTGGTGTGTATGATTCGAAAATTACTTTTATCTTAGACGAATTAAATGAAAAGTAACTACGATATTCAAATCAATCATGCTCCTGCGGATGCTAGATAATTTTTTTATTATTTATAAGGATATAAATTTATTGGTATACATTAAATTTTCAATATGAAATTTTGCTATAATTTCGAAGGGAAATCAAAATGAAAATTTATGTCTGCAAGAAAAATATTTCAAAGTAAATAGGATTGTTTTTATGGATATATGTGATACTTTCTTGTCATCATGTTATTTCCTTGGAGCTATATTTTCTTGAAAATTGTTCATTATTTTACAAATTAAAGCTATTACTTTTGTTAATAAAACCATTATTGGTACTGTGAATTTGCTAAGCTTCGAATAAGCGACCATCCTCTTTAATCCACAAAAAATATTAATTAATAAATCGGTCAAAATGTAATGTATCGTTTGCAATGTTTGACCTTTTAGTCCCCGATTCAGGAAATTCATTCAAACCCTCGAATTTAATTTAATTCCATAATTATTTTTCATTGAATTATTAATTTATCATATTTTTATTCTTCTAGAATATTTAAAATGTCATATAAAAATTTCAATTATAATTTTTCATCATAAATTTAATATCAGTTGTAACCATGTACAAAGTTTTATGATTACCACGCACTAATTTTATATTCACAATTAAACATTGACATTTCTCTTTATAATGTCACTGAGACTTTGAAGTATGTCCTGTTGGCTGTGATTATAGAATTGGTTTTAAACATATTTAAAGCTTGATTTTGGTTCGATTATTTTGCATTTATATGGTTTAAATTTACATATCTGATTCATGTATTCTCCTTTTCTGAAGGTTTGTTCATTCTTAAGTTTAATTCTAAGAAATTATTTCGAAGGACGATAAAGCAGACACTACTGATCACAAGAATTAATTTTATAAAATGAATAGTAATTAATGAAACGAAAAACCAAAAAACTTATTAACACTATTTTATTCTCAAACGATATACTTTTAGTTGTCAAAACACTAAGCTATGCTTAATTTATTTCTCCTCGAGATAACTCAATTGAATTTTCTACTATTTTGGTTTCTTCCTATTCCAATTCGAATTATTTCTGATGTTTTCGATTCCTCTTCAGTGTAAATGAAGTAAATGGTCTAATGACGTAAGAATCTAAAAATATCAAAGGAATCTAGAAGACAGATAGTTGCAGCGAATTGGAAAGAAAGTGAAGGCAATGATCGTGAACAACACAACAGACCAACTTGCAGCTTATAAAAGCATTTTGACATCCACAGAGAGTGTTTTATCAATCAATTTACTAGTCAATTTACAACAGGGAGGAAACCTTATCTGTAAAAGAGAGGGCTGTGAAAACACCTGTTACTTTATTTTTGTCTTCAAAGACTATTTCTTACATTAAGGTCTTTCTACCACAAACTGGTGTTTCTCTATTCGTATCCAATGAGAAACACAGCCTACTACTTCAAAGGTGAGAAAGACATTAAATATGAATTACCGAAAAAGCGAAAAAATACTTCTTGCTCTCTGTTGGTGCAATAGGTGGTTAAAAGACATACGTGAGAAGCATAAACGGAAAAGTAGGGGAGTGGAATCGGGTGAAATGTAATGCACGAAACCGCAAACGAGAAAAGGGGAGGACCTTGGTCCCTTAGCAAGTTCCCCGAGTAAAAGGCTGCCCACTTGGCTGCGAAATTGGTGTTCGAAACGAAGACGCCTCGGGATAGGAATACGGTCGAGGAACAGAAATAATAGAAAGAAAAATGTCGGACACGAAATTGTTTCTACTCTATTACTCGAATGGATTCTTCCTTACGTTATTCGGTTTTCGATCAACTGAGTCTCCTTCTAAGATTAGGACTAAGAAAATTATTGGAAGGAAACCAGTAAAAAAATTGCAAGAATAAAGTTTCTTATACGTGGAAGTATCTATAATTATTATCAAATGATTATAAGATTATCTTTCAAATACTTTTTCCTGTTTTCGACTTAAGTATTGTAAATTTTCGTTTTTTCCTCGATTTCATGGATATATATATATGGATATTATATGGATAATCATTTCTGCTTTTTAACAACTTCATATTGTATATCGCCTTAGACTTTTTACGTCGATTTCTGCCATCGTCAAAAAACATGATGTTAGGTGAAAGAGAGGTCCGAAATTGACCTAACTTCATCTGTAAAGTGTCTATCCATAGAAATTTTTATACCTTGGAAAATTAAAAAAAATTAATTTACGTAACACGGATATTAGGCTAACTTGTCTATGTAGGTAAACTCTCTACTTTCATAATAATTATAAGGAAATAAAGTAACCATTAGCATCTCGCTATATACCGAAGGATACATAATATATTTTTATAAATACGTTGCAATTTTCATTTCGTATGAAAAAGAAAAACGCTGCTCTTAACTCTAGTGCCATAGTGCGCACGAAACAAAAATTAATCGTTTCGTTTTCTGCTCTTGATAGTTTTAACATGAAGTTTGAAAACAGAACAAATGCTATTCTCTGCAAAAAAACAGTAGAGTATAGATGAATTACTGAAGTTAGTTAGCGTTTTTTAAGTGAGTAGAGCCTTTGTAATCCTTTGCATGGAAACTAGAGTAACTAGATTGCCTGAGCCTCTCGACTAAACCGAAACTTCTTGTTCCACTGAGTTCTGAAGTGAGTTTGTGGGAACAGTTTCCGCCTCGCATTGAAATGTCAGATACTTCATACCTTTCCCTTCCTTTGGCACAAAACATTTGAATTCATGACACTGAATGGCCATTTAGAGTTTTTACTCACTCGAAATGAAAAAAAGCTTTGTAAAACTCATAAGTTTTAGAATTTTACGCTTTTGTATACTTATTCCACTTAATTGAGTGCCACGTAAAGGAAGCAGTATTATTTTTGACGTTACCGACATTTTCCTAGAGAAGGACGTTAGCAAACTTGGGGTAAGGAGCAGAAGAACTGAAGTTAATTACTTTTAAAACAGTGACAAAATTTCGCAAAGGGTTGGAAAGCAAAAAGAAAAAACATAACTTTTATCCACTGTAACACAAATAGGCCTGGTATCTAATCTATACGCAAAATTGAGTTTAACTGTAATCTTTACTTTTTCTCTAACAAATCGTACTATAGTCGATATTTAAACCTTCGCTGTTATTTAAAATTATAATTAACTTAAGCAGCAGATCGAGTGAGCTTCAAATAGTTGTTTAATTATAATTCACCTTAATGCTGCTAGATTGCTGTTATGTTTAATCCTCTGATTATTTTATACGAAAATTTTCCTAAACAAGGTTTAAATGTGGATTATTAATAATTTGCTAGATTTAAAATGATGATTATAGTTAACTTCCATTTTAACTACTCATTTTAGTACCCGGTCATAGACAAGTAACGTTTAAAAGAAAAGTGATTCCACAAAGTAGAATGCAAAAGAAACGACTCAGAGTTTCTCCAAGTTCTTGATTTTCAAAGAGCAGTGATAAACCCTGTTCAAGCATGGATTCGTGATTTCCTCAAACTTATACCTTAAATGAGGAGAAGTTTTAAGTTCACTTCTATGAAAAGGTCATGTATTGGTCTTTAGATTGCATGCTTAAATCAATATTCCTATCCTAAATACCAATTTCACGAATATCGCGATAAATATTACCATAGAGTAACTATACTTTATAGAATATAGTTACTCTATGATATTACCTTACAAAATGATTTCTTCCGAAAAAAGTTAAACAAGATTTTTCAGATTTCATCTCAGATTTAATAAAAATTCATTTTTGTAGTGACTAACTTATTATTATCTCAACTTTATCGTATTATATACATACATTCACAGCTAAATAAATCCTTGATCTACGTATAGAAAGTTTCACTGATATTTGTAATGCCTGAAGCATTTAAAATAATATTTGTTCGAACAAAATGAGAAATTACTTCAGAACTAAAAAGTTATAACTGTCTTAATTTGTGCAATAAAAAAATTCTCTACCCGTTAAGTGTAGATAGACACTAGAGTCCAAAAATAGTTCTCAACGAAAGTAAGTTTAAGATAATAAAATTTAACTTCACATTTCAACGGATTATATTAAAGATGTTGATTGCCGGTGATTATTTAGAAAAACTTTTTAAAATTTTGTTCTCAAGCATAAACTGGGAAATTGATTTATGATACAGAGAAAAAAATGGAAGTTGAGTTCTGCGAAACAAAATTCGTATATAAGGTAAAGGAAAAGATGGCTGCTCCTAAGTAAAATATAAGAATCAAATTTCGTAGTGGCCCAAGGAAAATCAGAAGGTTTAAGATGTGATGGAGGAAAAGGGATAGCAAACACAATGAATGATTGAGAAGGGTACGAAAATGTATGTAAGCTCTGAAATCTTCTGGTGAAAGTAGTGAATCAATATTAAAAGCCCGAGTGGGAACAGGACAAATATTAAATGAGCACGAGGATAAAATTTCGCTTTCTTTGTTTAATTTCGCCCTCGAAAACAAGAGACTTCGTCTTCATACAATATGTACGAAGGCCTTTGCAATGATAAAGCAATCGGAGAGTGATTGAAACAAAGCTCTGGAGAGTTTGCTTTGGCAACTATTTCGAGAGACGAAAATGCTATATATTGCGTTGATAAATATCAGCGTATTTAATGAAAGAAAATCCGAATCTGGATTTCCTGGATAGGAGAGGAATATTTCGCAGGTGAACTGACGAAAGATAACATGAAATGCCTTTCGAAATATCTTTAAAAATTCCAGGTACATCTAATTCTGTAAGCTTCGAAAATTCTTTAAATGTAGGTGAAAGTTTAACTATTGAATACCATAAGGTTTGTTAAAGCGCAGATTGTAGCAAAACTCCCTGCTAACGGAAGGAGAACAATTTGAAATGCCTTTCGAAATCTCTATGAAAATGTCACACGTATCCAGTTCTGTAGACTTCGAAGCTATTTAGATGTCTGTGCAAATTTAGCTACTGAATATGCTACGGTTTGTTAGAGTGACAATTACTTTTAAACTCTATGCTAGCGAAACATTATAATAACAGACCTTAGTGTGCTACTATGTACAAAAGTAATGTTTTTCCTTTTTAATTCCTTGGCTTCTGCAGGTTTGCAAAAATTATAGAAGATGTATTATCACTCTAAAGTTTAACGTACAGGGAGAGTACAACGATAATTTTAAGTGAAATGTGATGGAATGAAAAGATATAAAATTAAATGAATTGAGTATTTTATATATTACGTTATAGAACTTAGAGATACAATACCACGAATTGCTTTCAAAACCAAACAATAAAAATTTAGGTGACGTTATTTATAGAAACTCATAATTAGGAAAACAAAATTATCTACTTAAATTTGATTATGCAAATAAAATAAACTAAATTCTACAGCGGCATCGGAGTTACAGAAAAATTACTAATAATAAGTGTTCTTTATAATTTTTCGATGATTAAAGATCCGACATCCATAGATATCAAAATCGAATTAGACTTTTTCACAAACTGTTTGCCTTTAAAGGGATGGGATAGAGTATTTGTAATTCGGGTTTGATTGAGAAGTATTCTTTAAATATATAATTTCAGATATTTTGTACGAATGAAATGGAGAAAATTCCAGAGCTGGCGTAAAAGAGTGGTGCTGTAGAAAGTCACCATTTGAGGCAAAATTGCATGATCAATCATGTAAATGAGAGGGACTTTGCGGATGAGGGTTAGGAAATAATTCCAGAAAACAGGCCACAGAATGAAATAAGAAGTTACCTAGATCAAAAACAGTGAACATAATGGCTATGCTTAACAATGAAAAATCGAGGTAACTGTGAATCTCACTCTAGATAGATGACTTAATTCATGACTACATGGACTGCTTACGGAGAAACGTCATTTGGCTCCATCATTTTCCATTTCACTGGAAACAGAATCAGGTAATTACAAAAGACGTTGTGATGATAAAAAGATAAACAGCCACTGATTACCGGAGATCAATAATATAGATGAAGACAAAATGGGAGTGCAAAAGCTATTTTTAATCATTAACGATGAGACCGTGATATTCTAGCTTTCGATCATGGCAAAAACTATGCGTTCTATAATAGATATCCACCAACATCAATTGCTTATTAATTATCTATGTTTAGGTGATATTTGACCTTGAATGATTGGTTTTATTCTTGGAAATACTAACCTAGGGGATTTATTGAATAGTTAAGGATGAGTTGGGGAAGTCTGAAGAAGACGTATCTCAATCTCGCCTGGAAGAAATTGTTTTTATAAATATACAAACAGCTTAATTGTATCGCGTAGAGTCTCCCATCGGGTATCGAACCCGGGTACCCAAAAAATACGCCAAGATAATAAAAGTATAAGACAATAAGTATACTCGATTCCACATTTGTTTTCAATAAAACATTCCAAAAAGACGACCAAAAATCTTCTCAGCTATTAATTATCTAAGAAACTATGGCAAAAATATCATGTTGGGACATTAAGGCGAAATCTAACTTAGAGATAGAGAAATATTAAAAGTTTTAAAGGTCATCAGTAAAATTAAAAATTTGACGAATGAGCCTGCCAGTAACAAAATGTAAGGCAAGTAGGGGATCGCCTGGTAGGGTGATGTACGGTGGGGACATCGTTTGCCGCGTAGCCGTGAAGGCCTATCAGAAACCCTGACAAAATCTTAGATGATAAGTACAAGACAAGTAATGTATATGCTGTTTAAGGTTATCTAAAATTAGTACTGACTTAGATAATTCACAGTGGTATTTTTTATGATCCATATATGCGTTGCATATTTATATTTTTTATTATTTTTTATTTAAACACACCTATGTTGTACTTAATTGGGTTTATTGTATTTATGCATAGTAATATTTTTTAATTAATTGTTGTATAATTTAACGTCCCCAACAGCCCTTGCGACTAGCTGAAGCGGTTTTGTACAATATACAATAAAACAAATTAATGATTGTATTAAAAATAACGAAGACAGTTATAGTGAATCCTGCCTGAGGTTACCCAAATATACTCCTAACCCACAACGATTATAACTTAATAAACCACGCTTAGCTCTGCATAACTCCCGCCGGACATGATATAACACCCACACACCCCTCACGTGCGAGATGCAGGAACTGTCCGCGCGAAAATCCTCACTAGGAGTAAATTAAGTTCGCACCCGTTCGCCCCTCTCGTCTCCACCGGACAGAGAAGGGGACGGAGACCCCGGTTCCCCGGAAACAACGAGGTGGAACAAGGGGGAGCGGAACGAGAAAAAAGGGGGAAAAAAACGGTGAAATAAATGATTATTATCGCCCGCCTGATACTCATTTCTGGGAGGTCGGTAGAGGGTGGAGAAGTGGGGGCTCTTTGTAGATTCACGGACATCGGTCATTCATCAGCGAAAGGGAATTTGTCATACGAATACTTCCCCGCTTCGGGGAGTGCTTGTTTTATTTTTACATCCCACTTCTGGCCCTTGTTCCCTGTATTCCACCCCTGACTCTTCTCCACACCCATTGTGACACGGTCGAGTACATTATATATCCAACATATTTCTGTTTTTATTGACTATGTGTTACGTAATTTTGGACTACGTACTTTATTCATTGCATTGATTATATTTCCTTGGGAATAACTGTGTTAGCATATTTTGAATTTCCTTTTATTTCAATGCCTATTAGTGTTATTGTTTGCATAAGGGGGGGAAATGTATTAAGTCAGAAGTTGTTTAGAACCTCATTTCCTACGCTAATGGCAACCAGGTGCTTTGTAGAGGGAATGAAGCTCACTAGGAAATATTAGAAGTGAGACTGTTTTGTTCTTGCTTTCTTCAGAAGCCAGAATGCTTTTTTAGTGAAAACAGACCACAAAGGGCTAGATAACGGCTCTATTAATGGCAGTATTTATGTCATATTTCTTTATTTTTAATATTTACTTTTATTGGTTTTATTATCATGTACGAATTTGCATTCCCTTTTAGATACTTCTTTCTAAATAAATTTCAATACATACTGACAAAACATAGTGAAAACTTCACTATGTCATGATGTACTACATACTTATTGATTGTGTAGTTATATATTTTTCATGCGTCACCCCATCTCTAAAAATTAATATCGGTAAGTTTGAGCAGGTTTTATACAACACTCTCATTCTTTGCAGGTGTTTTCCCACCATGAAAATTTTTTCTGAGAATCTCATAGGTATTTTACAGCTGCAATTATTCCCCTCTCTCTTACGCTATCACTTTATATTAATAATTTTACAATATATGAGAATGAGTTGGATGAAAGAGGAGACTTTCAGTCTCACTCTCCCCCGAATAAAGACATTTCATTATTACTATTGTGTCCGAGCGGCATCAGAATGAAGCGTCGGGCTTTGAGGGAGGGACGTGATAATAGAGAAGAGGCGAATACACATTAATATCCTGTTTGCCAAGGAGAGTTTCGCATGACTACCTGTCCTTTTCATATTATGAGCCTCTACAGGAGGTTGGAAAAAAGAGAGTTTTTAATTTTGTGAATTACTTCCTGGAAGGCGTTCTTTAAAGTCAACCTCGCTCTTTTTATTAAACTAGCGTTTTTATACGTGTAACATTCTGGAGATATTGAGAAAGGCAAGGAGCTGAAGAGGAAACAGTTTTTTGAGAGTACGTTCAAATTCAAACAGGAATCTAACATACAAATGAGTCTACATATTTGAATAGGCGAAACTGGATGGATTGGGCTCCCCGTGATAAGCGCCCACGTCTAAGCTTCTGATTGTTAATAATGGGCTGATTATTTTCAAATACGATTTAAAAATATACGAAATTTCGCACCAGGGATTTGAGGTTTTAGTAAAGGATAGAGGTTTAAAAACTTGCATTTATTTGAACTCTTTGCCTATTTTCTAAAAAATCCTTTAAATCTCTTTATTGGAATGTATCATTTCAAAATTTAACAAAATTCTTCGATAGGGATGAGATATTTAAATAAAGTAAAATGGCAAGAAACTTCTAGCATCCATTTGAAAATTCTCAATCTTTTTATTAGTCTGCATGGTTCTGTTTCATCAAACGGCTTGACTCGAAACAATTTGAAAGAGCACTGAAAGCATACATCTTGAGATCCGAAGCTATTGCTTTTCTGCTACGCTATCTTTTTTATGATTCATAAATATTTCATTCGAGCTCGTTCATTACGCCGTACTTATAGCAATTTACTTTTTGTAACGCTCCAATCGTTAAAAATCTTTGATTCCTGTTCTATTTAAAAAATGTTACATATTTCTGAAATTTTAACTTTTGTTCACTATTTTTTCCAATTTTATTTTAGATGGGGATAAATGATAAATCGTTACTTCGGAACGTTCCGCATCTTTAATTTACCTTGAAAACCTACATTAAATAGGTGGAGTTCTAGCTCGACCTTCGTGGCGGTAGGACGTGTTTTGAGTGAGCTGTTTACGGATAATTTTTGTGAGGAACTATCGGCAAGCGAGCTGTCGGCAGCCGGCGAGTTTTCGCCCAGCGGCCCCGTCAACTCGAGCAATACCTCGAGCCCGATGGAGACATCGACTGCTCCAGGGATTACTCCCACACCTTTGTCATCATCACCTGCATCATTTCCGGCACCCGGCATCAAGAACGTTATTCTCCCTCCTAGATTTACCGTCTCCGCGGGAATGTCAACGGCAAATCCATCCCCCACGCCTGGTCTCTCCTCCCGCGACCCGCGACTTAAACGACTCGCTGAGGATACAATGGAGATCGCCAGCACCACCGAGGAGGAGGAATCATTTACTACTGTGAAGCCCAGGAGATATTTCCTCAACTTAGACGAGCAAACAGTTGCTCCGCTGGCTCTTAAAAATCGCTTCGAACCACTCGCGCCGTCTGAGGCGAAGAAAACAAAACGCAACGCCCTTGATACTTCGGGAGGATGTCAAATGGAGGTACCCTCCCCTTCTATGCCATCCACCCCTGAGGCAGACGGGGAAACACAGCGGCCGGAACCGACCAGCGGGGCAAGGTCTCGCCCGCCTGCCCTTCAATTGTATGGGATTCTTAACATTAGGGCTTTAGCGAGGGATCTCCGAGAAGCGCTTAATGGCGCCGATTTCGTGGCGACACGCGTTGGACTCCCGACTCCGTCGAACGTCGACTCGCGCGGGGAGGTTTGCCGAGTGTCGGTGAACTCCACGTGCGACTACCGCAAGGCGAGGGAATTCCTCGACGGGCAAGGCATCGCCTACTCAACATGGGCTGAGCGGCAGGACCAGCTCCACTCCTTCCTTGTGCGCGGCTTGTCCACCGGAACCGCGAAGGAGGAACTGACAGAGGATCTTTTGGCGCTCGGCATTCCGGTGCGGAAGGCCTTCCAGCTCAGAGATAAGGAACAAAGAGCGCTCCCGCTTTTCGTTTTCTCGGCACCATCGACCGCTCAATGGAAACCCGCTGATATTTGCAGAATTACAGCGTTGTCATATTGTAGGGTGACTATCCGCCCCTACAAACACCAGCAGCCGCAGATGTGCTTCCGGTGCAATAGGTTTGGGCATTCCTCAGCCCATTGTCACGCCGCCCCGCGCTGCTGGAAGTGCGCAGGTCCTCATCAAGGCCACGTCTGCACGAAACCACGAACCGAGGAAGCCCTTTGCTGCAACTGCGGCGGCGCGCACCCTGCGATGTCTCGCAAATGCCCAGTCTGGATTGCCGCAAAAGAGAGGAAGATGCAATCTACATCCGCCAGCAGCCCCTCGCAGCGTCCGACACCAAATGCACCCACCTTCCAGCCTGCTTCTCCACCTACCACCAACGCCTGGTCGAACTCAACACCACTCTTCGTGCCTTCGCAGGTCCAACCTCCGCGTAGGAAAACGCTAAATATGGAGTTCCCGTCCCTTCCCCAGCCATGCCGAAGCAATGAAGAAACAGCAGCCGAACTCAGCATTCCACTGCGGCAAAAGCAGAGAATATCGCCTGTTTCCAGCACCAGCGCCAAAACTCCTCACCCACCTGACGCCATCATCACAGCAATGGAGCAGATGATGGTCCGCCTTCAAGCAACCATCATCTCCCAATTCCAACAATTCGCCTTAAGCCTCCGCGATCTCTTAGCACCGCGCAATGGACCCTAAAACCACCACAAGAAGGGCGCTCTCCATCCTCACATGGAATGTGGGCGGAGCTATTGTCCGGAAGACACCGGAGCTCCTACACTTCCTTGGGCAACAAAATTTTGACATCATTCTTCTGCAGGAGACACATTTGTCTCCACACACCCGATGGTCTACCCCTGGCTTCACAATATACCGAAAGGACCGCCCTGACAACCCGGATGGCAGCAGATCCAGCGGAGGGGGCGTCGCAATAATGGTCTCCAACAAAATTGCAGCGCGGCTTCTTGACCCGCAGCCAACTTCACTCCATTCGCTAGAGACCATCACCATCGTCGCTAGCACATACCTGGGGGAAATGCAGTTCATCTCGTGCTACCTTCCACCACAGCACCGCTTCCGGCAATCCTCCTTCGGGGATGTCTTCCTGCCAGGTATTCCTACCATTTTTGCGGGGGACCTTAATGCAAAGCACGGCGACTGGGGCTCCCTTAGAGACAATACATCTGGCAGAGAGCTTCGCCGCTGGGCCACCACGAACCGGGTCCAGGTTCTCGGCCCAAGAGAACCCACCCGGTTCTCCCACACTGGGAAAGGAGATGTACTCGACATCTATCTCGTCAGCGCGTCCCCACCTCCAAGGACAATGTACACCATCCCGGCATTGACTAGCGACCACCTCCCAGTCGCAGCTTTCTTCGGAACATCACCACTCTTTCGACCCATCGCTACCAAAAGGAACCTCAGGAAGGCCAACTGGGAGGCCTTTGCTGAGGACTTAACAGCCCGTCTGTCATCACCAGGGAAGCTGGAAACTCCTGATGATGTCGATGCTGCAACACTCAACCTCGCTTCTAGCATCACTGCTGCTGCTGACGCCACCATCCCACGAAAACCTAGGGGATTCGGAGGGAGACTGGAACTTCCTCAAACCATCATCGCCTCCATTAGGGAGAAAAATAGGATCCGCCGCCGATGGACGCGCACTGGAGAACCGCATTTACGCCGGGAATTCCGGCGACTGCAGAGGGATATTCAGACCAGCATCTCTACCTGGAAAACCCAGATGTGGGAGAAGAAGATCGCCTCCACTAAAACCCAGGACGGTTCTCTGTGGAAGCTCAACAAAGGCCTGACCCTCCGGAGTCATGCTACCATACCCACCGTAGAGCCGAGCACCATCACGGCGGAGGCCTTCGCTGACCACTTAGAGGACGCATTTTCTCCGAATCCAGGTCCTGAACTTCCTCAGATGCCTCCACATCAGCTTCCCATTAACACAGACCCGCCAACAATCACCGCCATGGACGTGAAAGCGTCTCTCCGTCGCCTTAAGACTCGAAAAGCTCCCGGTCCGGACGGAATTGAAAACGAAATACTCCGAAGACTTCCGTCCGCGGCGGTTCTCTGGCTGGTATGCATCACAAACGCCATCATCAGACTGGGCCACTTCCCAGCTTTATGGAAAAGAGCAAAGATCATCCCGATCTTAAAAACTGGAAAGTCTCGCTCCTCCCCAGATAGCTTCCGCCCCATATCGCTTCTGGACGGACTGGGGAAGATTGTAGAAAGGACCATACTACCCTTTTTCCAGAGAACACTATCAGAAAGGAATATCCTCCCGGCGGAGCAATACGGCTTTAGAGAGGAGCACGCCACAACCCACCAACTTCTGCGCGTCCTGCAATTCGTCAGTGCTGCTTTCAACAACAAAAGGCACGTTGCAGCGGCCTTCTTCGACATCACCAAGGCCTTCGACCGAATGTGGCATGCTGGCCTTCTCCATAAGCTCCGTCGACTGGACTTTCCAACATGGCAGATAAACACCATCGCCTCATACCTCTCGGACAGGACCTTCCACGTTTTCTTCGGCGGGATCACCTCTACCACCAGAACCATCAGGGCGGGAGTTCCCCAGGGTAGCATCTGGGGGCCAATCTTGTTCAATATCTTCTGTGCGGACATTCCCACAAAGTTTTACGGCTGCATGACAGCATTTTATGCTGACGATGCTGCGCTACTAGCGAAGTCCTACTCCAGGAAACTTGCTGTAAAATACTTGCAGCGGGCCACCTACCAGCTTCTTGAATGGTACGACACCTGGAGGTTAGGGGTGAACTCCAAGAAGACACAGACCATTATCTTCTCAATGCTCCGACCGGCGGACGACCCGGACCCAATCATCGTCGGCGCTGAGGAAGTCCATTGGCGAAGCACAGCAGTCTACCTTGGAGTCACCCTCGACAGGCGACTCACTCTCCGCAATCATGCACAACAGGTTGCCATAAAAGCGAGGGTTCGCCGGAGGGTCCTCCTGCCGCTCCTAATGTCCCCGGACTTGCCGCTCCATGTTAGGCTGCACCTATACCAGGCAACCATCTTGAGTGCTCTTTTGTACGCCTCCCCCGCCTGGAGCGGGTTCCTGACCCGCACCACGTGGGAAATTCCATCTAAGGCGGAGAGAGCCGTCCTTCGCACCATCCTGCAGCTTGGCTGGCGCTTTGCTAATCCCACCAACTACATATTGACTGGAGCCACCCCAATTCAGGAATTGGCAACCATACGAGCGAAGGCCTTCTTTGCCCGCCTTCCTACCAGAAAATATGCACATCTCCAGCGACTGGCTTTGGACACCCCTCAGCGGCGCGACTTCTTCCGGAGGCCCATCTCCTCGCAAGGAGGAACTTTGGCAATCCCCCCAAAAGGGAGGAAAAAGTGGAGGTAAAATATCCTTGAAGGTCCACCAACGAAGGAGCCCACCAGCCCGAAGGAGCTCCCTAGGAGGACGGGCAAGAATGGAGGCAGCACCACCAAACGATGTCAAATTATATATATACATTAAATAGGTATATCTACTCCTGTAATGTTGAAATCGTCAAACCTTTCAGAAATGATGCATTTTCGTGAGAAAGATAGGAAAGGAAAAAGACAATTATCTTTCATGTCATAATGCAATTAAATGATTGATGGTTCACAGACTAAGAGCAGTTTAGGTAGAAGTAAAGTTTGGATACATTTCTATACTGTTTGTGCCAAACAACAAGGCCGCCAAATCTAGTCATAACGGTGCATAGCATATAAAAGTGAGTTGAAATAAGTTCAAGTACGTAACCGGATATAAAGAGACTTCGTGCCCTATTACCTGCACGCGAATCCCGATTCCCGAAAAATCCATAGTTTTCCTCTCGTCATAAAGCAGCTCTTCGAGCACAAAGACGGCAAACATTCCATCAGGATTTAAAAGGAGAAGCGATTTTTTTCAGGTCAGAGCTCAAGAGTCAACAAACCATTCGGAGAGGTAGAAGCTCTTTTAACTTCTGAGTTCTCTTCCACTCCTCTCAGCGCAGCAGTATCTTTTTTCCACTGAAGAAGGTCAATGTTTTTCACGAGATGCAACCAAGTAGCGAACGTGAACAGCCGACTTTTAAAAAACATGAAAAATTCCACTTCTTTTTCCATAGTCCCATCGGATGAATCAACAAAGAGCCCACTTATATATTCTCCGCCGTACGAAAGGGCATTAATTCAACCTTTGTTGCTTCCGTAGGTGCAAAAAACGCTTGTCGCTAGCCGTTTTCGCGAAAATCTATGTCGCTCCGAGTAGCTCCCTGGAATCACCGAAACAGGATCGCTTGGGCAAGGAGAGGGGCAAAATACAAACTTGCCTTATTTCCCTGCTAACCTTGCCTCTGTTTGACGAATGGCTCCCGCTTTAAAAGGAGGGCTTTAGTTTCCATACATAAGTCACACCCACCGCGCTGGTAGAGACGTTAGCCTGCTAGTCATCCAACATCAAGATGCCGGGTTCGAGTAGCGGCTAATCGGATTCTTCTGGTTAGGGAATGGTTGTATGTGTTAATCCAATTTTTTCGATAAGTTTTGGGGTAAAAAGCCAAAAAAAATATTAGCGCCAGAACAAACTTCATCCACAATCATCACACAATCATTAGCTCATCCCATGGGTGAAAAGAAGAGAGACTAATTGTGTGTGACCTTTTCTTCAATATACGTTACGACAAAATGAGCACTATATATATTTTTTGGTAAATGATTCCCAATGGGGCTTTAACGTTATATTTGCACTCTAAATATTTAATTTACTAAAAACGTCCATATACAAAACATTTTATAAATAGATTTCTCCAAGGAACCTTCCACGTGAAATTATTATTATTATTTTCATGTGAATCAGGGACTCAATTATAACAAATATTGTAATTTAATACGATTTATTAATTAACTCAGTCCCTGGAAAGTAATTCACGCCAAAGGAGGGTAGATTTTTAACGTGACTTGCTATAAATTCTACTGATTCGTGAACTCTTGATTTTCAACAAGTAAATGATGATCTCCAAAACAGCCAAAGCAAATGCATGGCGGAAAACGCGGTCTTCAAGCTATCGTTAAAACAGCAATTTGCCTAATAGGTAGTAGTCTTTTGCGTGATAGTGTTGCTAGTCTAGTGGAGAAAAACCTAAAATAGCAGTTTAGGGAATATATTATGTTTATTGATTAATGTTTACGAGAGCACAAAACTTAAGTTTACTTTTAATATGAAAGGCGTTTATTTTAATTCTTCGTAAAAATAATGATGTTAGAATATAAATTAGCTAAATCGATATGAATTTATCAATAATTAATAATATTTAAATTTAACCAGGCTAAAGATAGGCACATTCATTCAAATCAAAAGTATGTGATATTAAATTATTTCTCATTTATTTTCAGAAAATCAAAAATATAAGATATATTATGCAGGTGTTAAAAACGTTAACGAATTTTAGATCACTATATAATAGCTTACTCCGATTCTTAAATAAAGTTCCCTTCATGGCATCGAAGCTGTGTATAGTACTATATGTACTCGGTATCTTGCAACCCCCCTGCTACGTCGGTCGATCCGATAATGACCGTAAGTTAAGAGAAATAGATGCTAGGACGAATCGTTTTAGAGATTCATTCTTTCCGCGAACAATACGTGACAATAATCGAATAAGGAAGTAATTTAGATTCAACTGGTGTTTACACCCCCTGCCACACGCCGAAAGGCGGCTTGTAGGGTATTAATGTAGATGTAGATGTAGATGTAGATGTGAAAGAAAAATGCATTCGATTCCAAAACCCAGAGAGAAACTAAACCTATAATACCCATCTTAAAAACGTGATTGGCCTTCAAATTAAAAGTTAACCTTTTTTATTCTGCAGCTGTTTTAACAATAAATATGGATATTAAAAGCAGAAATAGACTCTTCTGAACCTATATTGAGATTATTTGTCGTTTTTATATCCACTACTAGATAATGGATAGTGAATTCGTTAGCAAGAGAAGCAAGAGTTAGCAAGCGAATACGTTCCTTTAGATCTATTCATTATTGAGAGATATAATTTATTATGAGAACACGATTAATTTATTCAAATAGGGAGAACAATTCATTTAATTCAAAACATTAATCTCCCCTAAAACTATAATAATTAACCTTAATTACCATTCAAAAGTACGATGAGAGAAACAAATAAAAGTGAAAATAAATTAATTAGCATTTATAGATGAGGTAAAGAAAAATAATTGCTACAAGAGACTTAAAATAAGTATCATTAAAGTTTGGTATATAATTGAGGAGAAACGTGTCGAAACTCACGTTTTCAGACCACGTACGACCTATTCCAGCACCCCGTGTAAACTTTAGGTCACTTCCTTCTCAAATTTCTTGTTCACTCTTTCCTCAAATTAATCCAGACATTAAAATTCATATATTAGTATAACTTACCAACCCAAGTGAAACGTAAATGAGAAATATTCTTCCTTTGTTAATTTAGCGCTTAAAGTCTTTCTTATATAAACAGCAACGCTATCTGTCTCTTTCTAAGATGCAACTCGTGTACGGCCCGTTGTTTTCGCATGCAGCTCTCTCATGAGAAATGGTTCGCAACCCGTCCAAGAACTTTCAACAACGAAGCTGACGTTGATTCCCTGCTATTTTTCACTCTCCGGGAACTCAAAACATTATCTTGCGCTATGCATACTTTCAAGAAAGCGTACGTTACCTGTGCAATCATAAAAGCCGCGAGATAAGAGGCGAATAAAGGAAAGACAAGACTTGCTTACCAACAGAGCGAGGGGAAGATGGATGCAGAAGGGCATAAAGAGATAATCAGGCTGTCTTACGAGGAAATTCTCATTTTGACTGGAGGCAATGAAAGGAGACGTCAAGTGCGAGTTCCAGATGACGCTCTTTTCAAATAATTAACTATGATGAAGGGAAGATGGAGATTGGCTTATGCTCTGACGAGGCAGGACGTGCGGGGAAGACTTGGTTCGTATTTCAGAACGAGTAATTTAAATGTGAGCAAAATATATCGATTTTTTGCTGAATTAAGTTATAGTGTTTCATTATATCACCCAAACCTTGAGAAAATCTAAGAAGTTAATTATTATATTATTGAGAATGAAAAGATGAAATGATTAAAACTTTTTAATACAAAACTTGGGTAGGTCCACAAAGAAAAGTACACTGGTTACCTGTTTGTGGTTCTGATGATGGCATAGTTTCATGCCGAAATCGGTTAACCAGTGTACTTTTATTTGTGGACTTGTATAAGTTTTCTATTAAAAAGTTTTAGTCAACATGAAGTTCCACAAGATCTCCTTGGACAGTATTCATTTCATGAAATGATGTATGGAAGATAAATCATTGTACAAAATTCAGCGGTGTTGGTGAAGAATGATGTTGTATCAGTTAAAGTCAATATAGTTATAATCATGGTCACCATAGAGTATATGATGAATTGTATGTCAGATCCTTTAGATGTTAGCTCGTTAAGGCAACAAATATTTAATCCTAACGGTTTGAAATTAAGGTGATGTTTCCTGCGCTAGTTTTCTGTTGTCCCGTATTCGCCATGTATAATTCCTTCCAGAATTAATGTTTATAGCCGGCTTCAACTCCCCGAAAAATACCGTTAGATGAGCCGTTGTTTTTAGGATCAAGCCCCCACTGACTGAGTGGTAGACTAGTGACTTAAAATTCATGCTATCGACGCCACATTCTAAGTTAAATCAACAAGTTACATACTTAATAAAAAGTAATACCTCGGCTATCTGCTAACACAAGGAAGTTTTCAGTTTATAAAATTGTTTCGATTTTTAGACTCAGATGACTATTACGGAATTGACCAACAATGTTTTGAAGATTGTTTGAGCAGCCACAATGGCACAATATATTTAAAATGTCTAAGATAAAATAATTGCTTGGACCCGATCTTCCTAAGTAATCAAAGTTGGTGTCTTTTTGGTAATATAACCGATAGTTAAGGTTCTTACTGCTTATGAGAAACAGGATATCGGCTGACAAATGCGAATCTAGGAAAATATCAATTTGTTTGCAAATAAATGAATGCATAACGTTTCAAAAAGTCGAGAACCTCTCTAAATACCTTATGTAAATTATTTTCGAGAACAGAGGTATTATTTTTCACAAATAATGCTCTGAAAAGTATAAAATAACTCTGTATATCTTATATGGATAGAACGTACATTGAGGCTTCGAAGATGAAATATTGCAGCATTTATCCCAAAGAAGAAAGTTAATATAAAGTTAATTACAACATTTTAGAGCTTTTATTTATTTTGATTATTTTAATCTATTTCAATACATAGAAAATAGCCCTATAGAACAATGATGGGGAAAAGTTACACCTATGTGGACTTAGCGACGAGTAAGCTTTCGACTATACTTTTACGGATAGTCTTCTTCAACGTGTTCAGCAATAAAAATGTTCCACAATGTCCAACGTCGCAGCATCTGGGTGAAACGCTTCCCTTTTACGTTGGATGAATTGCTGTACCGCGACGAAAATTAAGATTATGGAGCAAGGAGCGGAGGGAAACAGGTGGAGATAAGGAAAAGCAAGGGTAAAGGATAATTAGAATACACAATGACCCCATGTATCAGAACTGTTCTCTTTTTATGGGACAACGAAAGCGCTGTCGGAATTTTAAAAGAATCGAGAGCTTCTCTAGAAGCAAGGTGAATCTGTCTTTCCTGAGAAAATTCTATGGTTTCTATAAAGAAGAAACTAGAAGGTAACGCAGAGTTTCTCAATTTTAACAACAGCCTAAATATACGTTGCGAGAAATCGATAATTTATTCCTAATGAATTTGTCATATTGCAATATAACGGAGTTTAAAAAGGATTTACACACAGCGTAATCATTTAACTAGAAATCCTTGCGAAATATAGCCATTAATAGGGTTATCCAATTATTTTCAAAAATTCCTTGAGTTATTTTCTCAATATCTTAAATCCTAATTGATTTTAAATCCTGGTAACCAACCTTTATTATAACTTATCAGCTTTCTGGTTTTTGAAACAACATGCATTTTACTCTGCTAACAGCACGAGTAAACTATGCATTGACTAATAGGCTCTTTTAGTAATCACGGTAAACAATCCATCTTAGTGATATCACCAAAATTAATGGTAATGATTAAAATCAAAGATACCATTTTCTCACATCTTAATTTTTAATTCTGGTGAGCGGAATATTTTGACATCAGGCAAAAACATTGTCTACTTGTATATTCATCAGTTGTCAAGTTAGTTAGATCCTCAATCCTATTGCAATCACCTGTCAAATTGCTTATCAAAGGAAACGAGCCTTATTATGCAAGATTTGGAATGAGATAGTTTGGTCAAGTTTTCCTCACTCAGCAAGACACTTTTAAGGGGAAAAAGGCACCCTAAATGCAGAAAATATATCCTGCTGATAGGACTTTCCCAAGAATTCGATTAGGACATATTAAAGTTATTTCCGTGAATGACTGAAATAATTACTCTCTGAAAGTACTTTGATGATCAGAGAGTTTTTAATTTAGCACATGCTCAAATCTGAACTGGAAAATAATTACAGATAAACGTACGTAAAAAGATGGCTGTCATGTGGTACCCTTTGCGAGTAAATACATGTGCGTTATTTTTGTTCTCAATTAATAGTAGAAATAGCTAAATACCCAATGGTATAGCCTTGAACTCCTTACAGTGTCCAACGTAGATCAATTATGAAATAATCTAGGAACACTCGGAATTTGTATTTTCCCCAAGAGAGTCAAAAAAGAGGCGAAACCGGCAATTAATGAAAATCGTCGAGACAAAACGCAAATCAGTCAAGAATCGCTATCACCTCGGGTTGAGGATAGTCACGCTGAGATGAAAAGCGACCGTCTTTTAGAGCTGTCTATCTCGTGAAAAATGAGCCCCCGATGAATGTAACGGAAAGTTAAATCGGATTCGACCGCTGGAGAATACGCCTTAAAAACTTCTCGCAGTACCTCTGGGTGGGAATAACGGAGAGGGAAGAATGGGAAAAAGGCGGCGAAAGGAGCTGAACAAACCAATAGATTGAGGAAGCCTGTTGAAAAAAGGACGGCTGTTGAATCTACCTCCGTGACGAAGCAAATTATCACGTCCCTTCAGACAACGGTAGAGGGCTCCTTTAACACGGTTCCCTCCGTGCTCTCTCTTTATC
The DNA here is from genome assembly GCA_947579665.1 of Sympetrum striolatum. Taxonomy (NCBI): domain Eukaryota; kingdom Metazoa; phylum Arthropoda; class Insecta; order Odonata; family Libellulidae; genus Sympetrum; species Sympetrum striolatum. The sequence goes on along the minus strand of OX388350.1, from coordinate 37,609,026 downwards.
TTTCAATTCCTTTTAGCCCGTGTTTTTATCTCCCTTTTCATTCCACGTCCTTTGCTGTTAACCGCAAGGGAGCTTTCCGAGGCATAAGCGTTGAGTTTTTAGTACACGTGACGTAATGTATGAAACGGGGAATTTAAAAGGCACTGCTAACCTTTAATGCTTCCACAAGCTATGCTTGTGTGTGCGAAAAAGTCATGTATAAACGGCTTTCATTTTTTATTTCCTAGATAGTTATTAACCGCTCTGAAACTAAAAAAATATTTCGCATACTATAGGAAAAATATATACACGCTTCAACGCCCTATAATTAACAGTAAACTGACGAAGAAATATTTTTATGGCACTTTATGTGTGAAATATGCCACACGACAGGATGGAAGATGATTTTCGAAATAAAAACAATATTTTTGATAATATATACTGCGGATATTAGCGTATCCAATTAAATTTCTATTGTGAGATGTTATTATTATTCTTGATTCAGAGGATTGATAAATGATAATCAATATGAGAAAACTTTACTAGGTGGAGCTCCATTATAATAGATAGATTTTACTTTGTAGAATAAATGTAATCATAAATTACCATTCTGGCTCCCTAGATATCAGAGTAGAATCTCCGTGGAGCCTTAAGCAATAGTGATTTTACGCTAAAATTGTACGATATTTACCTCAATGTATGTATTATTAAATTATGTTACTGTGGTCTATTAAAGTAACCTTCATGATTATGTAGAAGCAAAACAATGAAGTTATTAGGGCACAAGGGAGGGGGAGACCATTCCAAGATTTGGATATTAGATAATGTAAAATTAATTGAATATACGCATTACCATGAGAAGTACATAAATTCTAATACTTTGTACAATATCCGAAGATATTTAGGCAACTTAATGCTCCTGCGATACTTGAAATGAAGACGTAATTTCAGATATACTAATTTTTGGATTTCATTACAGTAGAATAATTTCAGCTCGTTATTTTAATACTGCAGCGCAAGACTAGTTTTGTAATCATTCAATGAGAAAATATTTTAATTAAATGTTTACTGAACAAATTAGAAGCAATAAAAAGTCCGGATGACTTAACAAAAAAGTATTTTAAATTTTCTATCTAGTTAAAAACCCCACGTGCATTAATTTGGTCCTGAGGAAACAAAGAGAAAAATAATGCCGATAAATCTATGGCGTTAATATTTATAAGTCCTCGGGCGTTTCTAGAGACATAGCAAGTTTTACTTTTGATATATAGGAATGCATCAAATTATACATTAATGAATTCATGCTTTAAGATGCCTGACCCTATTTTTGGTCATAAAATAGTAATATTCTCTCTCAATTATTACGCTGGAGGGAACAAAATATTACGGTTTAATGCTGGCCTATGTAGCAGAGTTTAGAGTAGCAGCTTTGACGAAAACAAAATCGTGTTTACTCCATACCAGTGGTCTTTTAGACCTTTTACCTCAGATGCAAGAGATGATGAAAAAGATTTGAAGGAAAATAACGAGAGTATTCATAACACGTTCAGCCATTAGTGGTAGCTTAATTACGCTTGCGAAAATGAGCAGATTTCCAGATAACCTTTTTATGCCGCCGAGGGAAACAGAGCAGAATGACTTCAAAAGACTCCTCCAGAATTTTCATTGTTGTACACAGAGAGCTTTTAAAGAGGGGCATGCATATGTAAATTAAACTAAAAGATTTCCGCGTTTCCGTGACTGCAGACAAAGGAAAAAAAGGCAGCGCTATGTTTTGGCACGGACCGAGAGCTTAAATCTAGTTTTAAAACTCATTTGCGAAGAAGCGGAGGTATCCGCCTCTAATAAGATGCTAAACAGATACAATCCGCAGGGAGGAACTTTTCTAAATCGGGTCTCGCTTTACATTTATTAGTCCCGAGAGTCGCTATGACGTCACAACGCTTTCAGAGATATCGTACTCATCTGTTAGACCACGTTTAGTTGAACATCGCCGCGGGAGAAACTACTTTGTTAAAAGTACTATGCTCTAAAGATTTTTTTTCATTCTTCACGTTCCCACGCAGACGTGCATATTTTTTGGTGAGATTTTTCATTTAGCGACTGAAATAGTTCACGTGAAGTGCCTCGCTTCGGGAGTGAGGGAAAAGGTATGCGTAGACTAAATGCAGTTGCGCGGAAGTTTTTCTATTCCCGCGCGCAACGGGTCAACTAAATACTTCTGAGGACAAATTTCCATATCATGCGTCCTGCGTTATGAACCTTAATTACGCATTGCTACCCATAAATTTGAGTGACTTCTGAACAACTTCTGCCGCAATATTTCCTCCCACAAAAAGTTTCAGATGCAAGGAATATTCTCGAATCTAAGACATGCATGATTTTTTAAGCTCAAAAAACTCAAATCATGCGCGTCTTTCTCTCGAAAAAATATCGTATTTATGTTAAACCTTCATTGCTTCTCATTTTGTACACGAATTCGAGATGAAATTGCAACAATCGCAAAATATATACCTTAAAAATGAGGAAAATGTTTTTTAAAAGTAACTTATGTATCTCTAAAATCTCAAATCAAATACCTAACGTATTTTGCTGGCAACAATTTGCATTTATTATTACAGCACATTATTGATCACTCGTGATGAATAATATTCCTTATAATTAGCATCGCTTAAACGTTTATAACAATACAGGATTAACAAAGTAATTTTCATCTCTTAATCAGTGAAACTTTATTGTTCCTAACATAGTTGTTGGGAAGGAATGCTCTTAGGAGTCCAAGAGAGCATTGAAGGAAAGTTTTGTTGATTTTTATGTGAAAAATATTTTTTGCACAGCGAATAGATCACACTTAAACTACGCAAAATTTCAATAAAAATGAGGCTGAGAAATTTTCATTTTTCTCGGAGTTTTTAGAAGGGTTTCTAATTACTGTTTTCAGACCATCAGTTTTTCACTTAACGCATAATGATTATCTATTCATAGTTTTGAATTATGAATCGCATTCATTCTTTTAAAAATAATTATCTAAAAAACAAAATTAAATCATATTACCAATTATATTCTACCAATACCCATTACCATTATGGGTTAGATGGAAGAGGAGACTTTTAGTCTCAATCTCGCCCGAATAAAGCCGTTTTATTTTTATTATTATTATTACCAATTTTCGTAATTCAAAATGTTACTAAAACGAGTTTCTTTGTATTGTATCCTCTACAGAATGACCCATGCATTACTAAATTGGAGATAAAGTAGAAATTCAAAGGAAACATCATTTCATGAATATAATTGGAGAATAAAGAAACATGTGTCAAAATTCTCCGAAAGCATTTTGACAGCATAATCATTTTCTTTCTCCGGCAATATTTATAGCTATTTTACTTTAGGCTTCACTTTTTAAATCGCATAATTGCGTGATTACTTCGAAACGGCACACTTTATTTCCCACAAAAAGCGATGCATCATTCACGGTCGACGTTTTGAGAACATTAAATACGTACGGGTTTCTTTAATTCTAAGAAATCCACTAACCACAAAGGACGACTTGTCACTGTCGGTCTTTGAATAAAAGTAACACCATCAAAGAGAAGACTGCGAAAACTAAAAATAAATGTATACTCTATTTTCTACTTCTGCATTATCCTCTATTTATATCCTGCGCAAAAGTTATAAATTGTAGAAAAATCGATTTTTACTTGGTCAGCTGAATTTTAAGCAAGCACATTGAGGTTTTAATTACAATTGAATTTCAATAAAGATCCCTTATTTTCTGGATATATGAGATTATGTAAATGGTATCTTCTTATCTACATGTATATGACCACATGATTATTTATCTACATGTATGATACCATATACATTATGTATAGTTTACCTATATTTTATGTATTGGTAGGTATATTCTATTTGAATTGTGTTTGTGTATCGTGTAAGCTCGCATACCACTGCGGATTGAACGATACAGAATCAGTTCTTAATTTTTTGGAAATTATTGACGGAAAATTACTCAGCGGCTAGGAAACCCGGTCGTATCTTTTATATTTTCTTGTTTTTTAGTAAACGTTTTCTCTATGTAGTTTCTTTCCTATAGATTATTGGAAAAGAAGGCTATTGTTCACGGAAAATTTTCGAGTAGTTTTCCTCCCGTTTTTGGGTAGATGCCACACAAATTAAGTTTCCTTCAACCGTTGTCACCTACTCCAACGACCAAATTGCAACGTAATTCAAAATGAGTACATAAATAATGTTAACTAAACCGTAGATCTGAATTTCAAGCAATGTTCTCGGTAAAGTATTTGTTTTTATGTATTTAATCGTCTCTTCTAGTGGTGTCTTTTTCTAAAATGAGTAGTCATAAATTTTACCCTATTCCCAGAACATTCTCATCCATCAATTAACTTTCCAACTATGTAGACTTTTTTGCAGACCCTCTAAGTAAAATTAGAAAGAAAGCTTGCCATATTTTTAATAATTTTATTTTTTTGCCTAAAGTGTTTTCTATGTATTGCAGTAATTTTCATATTTATCTATATGTATTAATAATTAATAATAATACCAAAAATACCCAAGAAACAACGAACATAAAAAGTTAGCTGCTCTGCCAATTGAGCTACCGAGCAAGAACTGTCCTGGCTTGATGGCTCAAATGCCGGCAATCTGAAGATCCGGATTTGAGTCCCGATCTTCTCAGACGTTTTTCACGTCCGTTATTCCTAGGGAATTTATTTTCCTAGGTGCATAATCTTATCCGTAAAATCACTATTCATTTCCTAATACTAATAAAGTGTATATCTAAATCAAAAATATTTCTAATGCATTAGGATCTCTTAGAAATCCTTCACTGAGAGTATGACTCTAGAAACAGGGGAAATATAATGTTCGGGGAAGCATAAGAAAGCGTAATTAGAAGCTAACGTTAGAGAGGGATGACGAGAATAAAAGGAGGCGCCGGTTGATGGATTAGGGCACATAGGTGGCCTCGCGACGCCACTTCGGCGCCTCATTCATACCCCGATTGATTGATTGCTCGCGTAATAACCTGAGTGAGTTACTCCTCAAAGCTGTCTCACGGGCATTAAAAATAAATCGGCGGTGGGAGAAAGCGCTAGATCATACTCAAGTGTGTTGATGTCTGACGGAACAGTATTCCCACGTTCACCTTAATTAAGGTAATTGCATGTTTCCTGATGACTACCCATTGAGTTGAGAACTTCAAATATGTACTAGTAATAACTACTGTCAGAAAGGTATTCAGCCCGAAGATTGGTTGGTATCTCACCCTCTCAAACATTGCCTATCAAGAGCAATACATACATATACGAGTATTCTACCTTTCCGTATGTTCATGAGCATCAAAAATTCAAAACCATCTCCTTCACTTCCATGTAGCTCACTCTATCCCTTACGTCATCTAAAATCTTTTTGGAGGGATTTCCAGAGGGTTAAGCCGCAGGTAATATCTGCTTCATCCCCCGTGAATTCCAGATTAGGGGTTAGAATGGATATTGTTTCCATGCAGAGGCGATTGTGCCAAGGAATGTCCCCGTAAGATAGAAGATAATTAGTTTTTTCTAAAGGAATGTTATTCAAATATACTGGGTACCTTTGTTTTCAAATAAACTGGGTTTTTGTTAAATTTATTATCTATGAAACTGATTGATAACAAATGACCTCACGAATTAAATAGATATATAATAACTACAACGGCTCTTATGTCCTTGTCAATAATTGTCATGAATGGTTTAAGGATTTAAATTTTCGAGGACGAAAAGAAAAACTTCAACAATTCCATCCGAACTGGATACTTAAATTGGATGAATGTCGCCCTTTAAAATTTCCCTAGAAATATGGAATCACATAAAAAAATTTATTTTCCTTTCCGTTATTGGTAAGATTTACATTAAAACGCCGAAAATTTTGTTATTAGTAAATTGTAAGAGTTTATAAATGACTGTTTACTTTTTAATTGTGTAAGGAATAAACGACGCAGAATGTTCTTGGCCACGCTATATATAACAACTGTAACGTTTGGTAGACGTTTATCATTCCTTAAATGACCACTAGTAAGTTTAAGCTTAAAAAATAGGCTAATTTTCTCAAGCTATAATTACCTTAAATTTAACAAAACTGCAATTTTCTAGATCTATGAACAACTAAACTTTTACGACCGGAAATTTTATTATTTCAGCTTTAAAGGTACCTTTTAAGACGCCCATCGGGCACATCTTTTAAGTTGTGGAAGGCCCTTCATTACAATCTTAACTAATTAAACCATTCCTATTTCTTCGTAAAAATTATAGGTGCCGCCGAAAACTTTCCAGAGGTAAAAAACGGTGAAATTCGAGTCGGAACATATTTTCGGGGGAAATTAATTCCTCCTATACACCACAAAAGCCTCTCTAGTACAGGGATCGGAAGATTCAGCCGTCACCCGCAGAACGGTTTTCGCCACCGACACAGAAAAGGAGTAGAATTGATTCCCGAGAATTGGTATACAAACGAAGACTGAGTAAAGCAAAAAGGGCCAGAGATGGCCTAAGAGAAAATCGAGGATGCATAAACAGACCTTAAGGCCCGGGGATATTTCACGACGTCCATTTGTGGAAAGGACTGGATAAACCTTGGCAGACGAGCAGTCTTGATGTAACAAAAGAGGCGTTCTCGGAGATGGAATTTTTGAGATGCAAAAGAAAAGACGGCTTAGGAATACGCGGCGGGCGGTTATCGCGAAGAAAAATGCTGGAGCCGACGGAATAAAAGTGAAAGTTGGATATGGAGAAAATAAACGGGGAATAGAAGACGGAGAAGAAAGTGGTACCTCTTAGCCATGCAAAATTTATTTCAGATTTATGGTGGTCTATCCTTTCAGATCGAGTCTCGAGGGACGAAAAATGAGAGTGAGATTTATATAAAATGAAAATAGGGAATATAACCGCATTACAAAAGAACATCTGTAAGACGACCCTGATACTTACAAAATGAAATTGATACCCTCGAATATGCTGTTACAGATGAAGTTGAAAAAGATAATTTTGAAAATTACATACATATGCGCATAACTTTTAAAAATATAAATCTTTTGCAATTTTTTATATTTAAAAGACCGTTTCTTTATAATAAGGAAAAAATCTTACAACATCATACAAAATTATTGCTAGAATTTAATATTTATAAGGGTATTTTAATACTCATGATTTTTATGATACGAAGTTAAATAATTAAATATGAGGTAGCTGAACAGGATTAAAAAATAACCAATAAGTTAATTGATTTATAAACCAAAAAGTTGATTAAATTAATAAGCAAACAAATTACCGTTATTATATTATTAGGTATCGGTATTATTGTTTGGTTATTAATTTTAGGGCTATTACTTTGTTATTATTTTCGGATACCAATGTAGTTTTCTTTTCAGGGAACAGGCATGACTTATGCTTACCATAGTTATTCTTTAGTCTGAAAATTAGTTATTAATTTCTTAAATGTTATTATTTATAAGCTAAAAGATTAATTGTTTATTTCAAAATTTAATTTTCAGAGAAAGGAATAACAATGAAAAGTATACATCACGCTTGATTGCTGATAAGAATACCACGGTATCCTGACAGATAGGCAAACCCACCTACTTTGCCCCTCAATCTTATGCAACCGCACAATCAAGTTTTGAAGCCGTCGCGTCGCATGCGAAACTCCAACTTGGGAATAGAAACGAAATAACTTCGTGACATTTCATTATAGAGCCTTAAACTGTTTAGTGAAACTTTATTAAGTTATTTTGTTCGTTTGTCCAATTTCTCCTATTCAACTAATATAATATCTGACGATGATTACGAATTGAATTTTCTGCTGGGTATCCTGAAACTGCTTCCGTCAACACAATTATCTCTAAAATGGCGAATCTGAACATGAAATTCCTTTAGAGGAGTTATTAGGTACTCAAATTCCAGATTTTCTTCGTTTCCATCAAAATTCAATTATAACTACTCTTAACTTTGACTCATTTTTTTAATGTTTCACTGAACACGGGTTAAATATTTAGGTTATATCTTCCATTTATTCTAAATTGTTGCTAAAAAGACGTATAGAGCTTCACAATTCTTCATATAAATATTTTGTTACAACTAATCGTCAATTGACGAAATCAATATCGACTAACTACAAAGTATCCAGAGAAACGTATTGAGACTATTCGGCGACATATCTCAATTGGTTAGAGCAGGGATACCCACAGCATTTTGGAGTACAGGAACTTCTCCAGAGAGTTTAGGATTGATTACGTATGATAAAAATATATTTATTATAATTATGTTATTAAATAATTATGTGAAAAGTATTCAAAAATTATCTGAAACAGCAAATTTTCTGGGTTAATGTTAATGTGTGTGAGATACACAAACAGCCTGTATCCACGATTTCCGAATATGTGATAGAAAAATATCAGGATGTATTCCTTATCATGCGTAATAAGGGGTCCCCCACACGGGTGCGTGTCAACAAAGGAATCTAAAATGGTTGGAACCTCTGGGTTAGAGCATGCACCTCGATAAGATTGAGATTAGGATTCGAGTCTTGAATTCGTCACCGTTTCATCTCCATCATTTCACCTTTAGGATTTCACTTACATGATAGTGATTAGAAGCTAATTCGATTCAGAAGATTAAGGAGTGAGAACAAATGCTACGCAATTATAAATATGCCTACAAATTTATTCTTGGTAATTTAAAAAGTGGGCTTGTACTATTAGAAATTGCCGATGCTCATGGGACACTGAAAGCACTGTCCCAACCAGAAAAAAAATCAGCGGGAGAGTTAAGACCAAAAGAAAAAGTTAATTTTTACCTATAACACTGCACTTTATATGGAGCTTACTTTAAGTAACAATAATTCATGATATTTTATATTAAGAATCATTTTGATTTGAAATTGATTAAAAGATTTTTATTGATTAAAATTTAACAGCCTGATATTTAATTTTCTTATCTTATCAGTGAGACATGAAATAATGTCATCGGCAGTGACTTGAGCTTGTGACTTGTTCCTCAGAGATAGTTCCCCATATGTGTCTTTCGAAAAGTTTTAAAGACCAAAAAGATCTTTCGCCTATGCCTCTAGGGGATTTCTTGTGAAGGATTTCTTGTGTGGTTTTGGGGGGTTGGGAGGGACCCTAGTGCGAGGGTTTAACTCCCAAACTCTTCCCTGACTACATCACCACTTAAAGTATTGTAAGCGCAAGGGTAATCCGATTTTAAGTTGTGACTTCACTTTTGAGTGAAAAATTGAGCCTACTGAAATCTTCAGTATAGTGATAAAATGTTTTGTTCCTTTTCATGTACTTTTTAAACGAAAAAATTCGTATGTTTTGAATTAATTTCCCCATTGATCGATATAGATTGGAGCACTAAAAAAAGATCTGCAGTAACTACTGTTGTAAGCTATCAACATAATTTTCTAGAGGCAAAAAGTTTTCCTTACGGAAACACATTCTACAAAATTTATCTCCTCAGCCTTTTCTCATTTCAGCCCTTCCATATGCCGAGCCGACAACTTTTGCTCTATCTCTTCTCCCTGACACATTCGTCTCATATCCCTTTTCCTTTTTCTCTTATCCCTCTAAATCATAAGCCCGGCATTCCCAAGGGACTCGTTTTCTTCCTCCTTTCCCTTCGACCTTATTATCCTTCATTTACCTTCTCCTTTCTTACGATCTTTACCCCGCATTACACCTGCTCCTCTCCTTCTCTCCGTGACACGCAAAAGGAGATCCGAGATATTTATTCAATTGTCTTACGTCGCTGAAATAACTCTATCATATAAAACTTACGAAATCACGAAACTTACAAATTACTTTTATATTAGGCCTTAATTACTTTCATATAAAAAGGATTGGGTTTTGCAAATTAATTTCAAAATTTCTGTTAGAATTTATGAAGCTTAAATTTCTAACTGCAGTAGTATCCTTCAATAATATATTCTCTCGATTACAATGCGAGATAATGAGTAAAACTAAATAAATATGTGCGTATACATCAAAATTAAACATAATTAAAATTAAAAACTCGAAGTTAATCTGTAATATCCCATTGCAAGTTGAACATTTTTTAAGTTTGCAAGAGGCAGGATATTAGTGTTTTACATCAAATTACTATAATAATAAAATGCTAGTTTACTTCCTTTAATATAAATTATAAAATATACCTAATATGTGTTAGCAGTACACAAACTGGAATTCAAAATGACAACTTGTTACGAAAAAATAAACCAGGTTTGGTTTGATTTGGGCTTAACAGTAAGGAAAAGATTAAAACAAAATAAAATTAAATATCGCATTTTACTGTCGAATTAAATTACATTCTTATACCATTTCGACACAGATCAAAAAATCAATAATTCTAAAAACTATGAAACTAAATGAAGCCATCGTGATTTTGAAATAGTATGAATGTATTGAGAAATCAGATCGTGAAAATAAGTGTATTTTCAAGTTCACTAGTTTTGAATTACAAGAATAAAACTTTATAGTTCATTTTCAAAATCACTGTTACAGCTAACTAAGCATGAGTAATTTAAATCTGTGCAGTGATGCCCTAACATTTACAAGTTTAGTTGGCAGTGCATTGTCTAACGTCGCGTCGTCACAATCTACTGCGTTAAAACACTTTCTCACAGTCACTCCATCGCAACTGTACTTTTTCCTCATTGAAGCGGGTTTATACGCGCTCGGACACAATTTTCCCATTAATTAATCGAAGGTAATGTAGCCGGAATGGATTTGGTAAGTGGGCTTCTTTCCACGCAAGCAAGGATCAGAATAGCACCTTTGATGTGTTTCCACCCATAAACATACACCGCGTAGGCCATAAGCCCTGGACATTAGGGTGGCGCTAGATGACGGCCATGATGATGGACCAAGTAATTGCCTTTCGATCAACAGCACCTCAGCCACAATACCTCCGTAATGGCTTCCCTATGTACCGACGTAAAATGCGTTGATTTTTAAGAGTTTTGAATTTTCCGCAACGATCCGACCCTTTCGCAAATAGGGAAATTGCGTGAATTTTGTATGAAAATTTAAATAACGCTTTCACATCGTGGAGTTAATCCTCTATCAGCTTCGCATCAACGAAGTGTTTGATGGCCAAAGGGTGAGGATCACAGGATTTTGATTGCCTCAAGGCAGTGTAAGAGAAAGATGCAAAGCGTGACCAGCTGTTCCCAGCGTGGGATAACATGTCCATTAGCTCCCATTGAGCCTTGCCTATATAGGGTAATGTAGGGCTGGTCAGCGAGTAAGTTATTTGTCGACTTTCATCTAGAAATCTCGAGCTAAAAAATTTTTTGGATTTCAATTAGTTTTAAAATCTATTTCTCTAACAAAGCATTATGATTATTCGAATATTAACTGTGACCATAATTTAGAATCAGAGTGTATTTCTCAATGGATAGGGGATTTGGTGTATATACGAGTAAAGATTTGCTATCTGACAGTTTTCTTTATCAGAGTTATGTTCAGACGAAATATTTATTGAATACGTCTTCACGATTCAGAAAACCTTGAATAAAACTCTACGAGGAAATTCCATGGTTAAAATGAAAAATTAATGAAATTTCATTCAGATTTAAGTAAATAGAAACGAGGACGCAGTTATTCGTACTTCAAGTTCTTTTCGAGGAATAAATTAGAAATGTAATCAAATCTTTCAAAGGAAATTAGACGGAGGTGCTAAAATACGAAAAGAGCTGAACAACTTTTAATGCCCAACTTTTTCTGGTGATATTCGTGACCCTATTGAAAAAAAAAACACTGAAAAAGGTAACCCTTTTTATTCCTTTCTCATGCTTGATTTAAGCCTTGGGATACGTTTTCCGGCTCTTTAATGAATTACTTCTTTTATTTCCCTGGCTTGGGCAAGCAATTATCCTCTCTGCGTTTCTAAGAACTCATTCTACCGTTTTCGTAACTCCCATCTAAGCTTTGATGTCTGTGTTTTACTCATAAACCGAAAATGTTTTATATAATTTTAATTAGGGATGCGATAAATTTAGTACAAGTAGTGCAAGTATTCTTGATTTTTGCTATTTAAAAATAAATCCCATTCCCAGAAAGTTTTCTCCTAGGAATTCGTGGAAACTTACAAATACGGAGCGTTTTATATCATACATGTTATCCAAGCTGAATTTCAATCAGATATTTACCAAGTTAAATTATATTATTCTAAATGTCAATTTATATTTCAAATAGATAATTATTTCCTACCAATTATCAAAAAAAATATACATATAGGTATCAAATTGCAATAGAACTAATAATCTATCCGCGGAAATATCATCATATATGAATGATTTCTGATTGTTACTGAATGTACAATATCAGTAACAATCACCGACATTTCTTCTAATATCCATACACTATGATCGAATCTAATATCTACACAGGAAGATTCATCTAATTTATATCCTAATATTCTTATGTATATAAATCTTATATTTTTATGCACTAAATATGCTGGACTGAACACATAAATAACCTTATGGTTAAATGTCAGTAACTAGCACCAAATATTTATGTACTACAATCGAAATTCATTAATTTGATGAAGCGATGTAACAGAAATGAGAATTACGCTAAAAATATTTCGTTAAAACTTAAACAAAAGTATGGAAATAAAACTTTCAAGCCAAATCTACATACTTCAAATTCCAGAAAGTAACTCCTAAGTCAGTTGATTTAATAAAAAATGTATGTTTCACTTAGAAGCTCCATCTACTCCATATTCCCTTCTCTGTGACCTCACTTTCTATAGTAACCCTTTGATATTGGAGCAACCCTTCCAAACCAACGTGTTCCTCTTCGCACCTCTTACCTCCTCCTTCATTTCCTAAATTTCTTCTGATCACTATTTGACGAGCAACCAAAGAAGACCTCGCTCCTCCACGTCTCCCTTCCTCTCCCCACACCTTCCTCTTTGCCCGGAAGTCCCAATCTTCCGCGTTTTCAAAACTTTTCCCCCGAAAAGGAAATCTCATTTCAGTCGCCTCGATATCTTTCCTTTTATCTCTCTCTCCGCCTTTTTGCGAATGTACCAATTTCTGAGAGGCTCCCGGCATATGATTCCAAGATCTCATTTATACGAATCGTGCATTAGCTCATTTGAAGAGATTACGAAAAGGTGAGTATTACTGCAGAACGAAAATGGCAATCTGAGGTTATCATCTTTTTTATCCGATTCACCTCCACGGCGTACTTTAATTTGGTGCCGCTGCATTAAGCTACCTTTGGAGGTACCCACATCCCTACGGTGTTACTTAGTGGTCAATTTAAAGATTAGAAATCTGCCATACTAAAGACTTTACCCTATGGAATTGAGTTAGCCTTCCCTAACAGTGAATCTTTAATTAGCGGCTATGCAGTTAGAACTTCTAATGCCTCTTAGAACTTAATCTTGACCGCTACCCATTTTAGATTTATCTTAATGGCTCCGTCGACCACAAAAGAGATGCTCATGTACTATAAGTAAATTCCTATAATATAATATAGTTCAGTATGGTAAATAACTAGACTGAGATAAAATTTTATATATTCACATCAATTAATAAAGAAAAATTTCCATCCATTATATACATTTACATGCAGAGCCATTCGTATGAGTATGAGTATTTTAACTTAATGTATCTGATGATTTTATATATTGCTTTGCTGGCTTTTTCTCTAAACTTCAATGAATATTTATAAACATGTTTATCCTAATTAGATCGGAACTACTTTGAACATCGCTAAAGATTCAATTAATACTTTTCTATGTTCTTTTGACTGTAAACTTCAGGGGAACATTATTTTGCAAGGGCTAAAAATATGATCGTACTTAATTCTAACAAGATCAAAATATTGTAAATATTTGAATAAATCATTTAAATTCTAAGGCAAATAAAAACTTTCTCAATCCTTACTTCGATAACAGGAAAATGTAGATTAAGAATTCCTTGGAAAGAGCTCCCTAGATATTTCTCTCTTTAAGTTGTCTATACAAGGACTCTGCAAACCGCTTTTCGGTGTGTGCAGACGGTGTAAGCACTATGGATCTATTTTCCCAATCTTGAATCGATTCGTTCTAGCATTAATTTCCCTGAAATTCCTCGCATTATCAGAACGGATTATAGAACAGGAGGTCGCATTATATCAGTTACATCTTATGACAACCTAATTTTCTTGAAACATCTATCTTCTAAAGATTCCCATCCTGCATCCTGAAGCATCTGAGTAGCACTAACTGATTTATCTAAGCGATTATTCAAAAACGTAACGCTTTCGTTGTCCTGTTTCTAATTCCCAAATACAACACTAAGTGTATTGTATGCTTACGTTGCTATCTTTTAAATTGCACCATGATTTACCAATGGGATTGGATAAGCCTACAGTTATGGTTAGCACATTGTTTCTCCTATCGTAAGTTTTCTGAACTTATTTATTAAATATATCCTTTGTATATTAATCACCTAATTAAAGATTCACATCCCGTGTCCTGGATCATCCGAGTTAGTACTCATAATATTATATAATTCATAGTATTGCTTTTTTAATTTCCATCTTATACACAGCTTTGTTTTACATGTTTTAACTTGTTCTATCAGTAGGTTTGCGCAGGTTTTTTCACCCCCCTTCTTTGTGAGTGTTTTCCTGCAGTGGATCTTTTTTCCTAAGATTACACCTTAGGATATTTTATATTCAATCCATATAAAGTTTTCCTCACTATTTCTATTCACCTAAACGCAACTTTTTATGTTTATAATATTACTGACGAAGGGTTAGATGGAACAAGAGATTTTTCAGTGTCTATCTAACCTTGATAAAGTCCTTATAGTAACAAATTTGAACACATATTTGCAGTACGTCAAAAATACATTTTCGAAAAATTGTCAGATATTCGTAAAAAAGGTACCTCCAAATCAGTCACTCCATCAACTTAACTAGATTCAAGAAACAAAGTCCAAAAAAAAGGAAACATATCCAAGAAGCGAGAGGGGCTCACGCACCGCCGAGGGAGAAGATGAGCAACCTCGGAGGGACTTCTTTTCTTTTGCGCTCCTCTCTTCCGAAACCGTCTTTGCCCCAGAGGAATATTGGGGAGAACCCCAAACCCCTTCCACCGCAAACACCCGCCATCCGCACCCCAGGGGACTCCTGGTGCCCTTTCATGTCGGCATTGCTCCGTTCCCTCCTCCACACCTCGTTTTCTCCCGCCGGCGTCGACTTCAACTCTTTCCGCCTTTATTTTCTCACTTCCGGGGGAGTGTATTGGCTCGGGGGAGATCACGGATAGATCCCGCCGAAGGGACATCCTGTCTCGGTAACATCTTCTGTGTGTGGGAGGTAGTGATTGGATTCAGGGGGACCTCCTTTAAGGCTCGGATGTGTGAGACGCTATCGCTCTGCAGGACGGAGGATTTGAATGATAATCCAGAAAAGGCAGAATTTGAGGAGATATGAATGCGCAGAGAATATTGCATAGTATTTAAGTGAGGAATTTTAGTTTTAGTCTTCAAAAAATGGTGGAATTTGACGAGATTTGAATGGGAAGAATGTATTGTATCATACTTCAAATTAGATAAATTAGTAAAAGTCTTCACAGGTTTGAACAATTTTTAAAATCTTACAAAAAATTTACGTTGTATTATTCAGTTTACTCGTTGAACTTTCTGATCTTATAATTTCAACTTTATTACTTCTGGACAATCGACCACAAATATAAAGTATTCACTCTGAAACGAAAAAACAAAATTTTCCAGATTTCCAGTACTGAATTAGGGGATAGCGGAATAGATCGATTTATCTACTGAAGGTTTTGAACCTATTCCTTTTTCTTGTAATTATTATTTTATGGCTATAATTTAAACGATTATCTAAAATTTTAACCTCAAAACATTTTGTATTGTGAATTGAACCATATTGCACATAGCTTAAGATGAATTTATATCGTAAATAATATTACTATATAAAATATTTGAATTCCCACATCGTATTTGTAAATATATTTTAATATAATTGTTTTGCACTGCGTTCGAGAAGTGTTGGTTTCCCGACTATTGTGAATGCCAGGCAGCGTTTTTCAATTTCATATTCTCCATTCAACAGCGATTACCACCCGGCCTATTTGTAGAGGTGACAAAAAATTAATTAGCTAAGAAAATTCCAATTATAGTCTTTTCCTAGTAAAATAAATTCTTGTGTTCATTATTTCTTATCGCTCATCTGATTTATCACCGACACAGCCAAACAAAGAAGCCCATGAATATTACGCGGATTTTTATTCGTAAAGTTTGAATATAGTCTGATCCGTCCGAAATCCTCACTTTGGTTGTTTACTATTAAATATATATCTCCAACGGGTTCAAAACTAATTACAGAATTAGTATTATTAAAAGTGCTTCGACAGCTTAGGCCATTTCGCAAATCAGCTCCCACCAGGAATAAAACCCGGGACAGCTTCCACCAAAGGCAAAACTAATTACAATCTATATAATATATATTTATTTATATTTATAGTATAGTATAAATAATGGTAGTGGTATGGTCATGGTCGTGGCAATGGGTTAGGCAGCAAAGCGCCAATGTTAGGGAGCGCTATAATAAATTTAAGATATTCATCTTTAAAATTATGAATTTTTCACCGAAAGAAGTGACAAATTTCCAACTAGAACTCCATTTCTCTTTAGGTTACATTCAAGTACAATTAATAACTTCAACTTAATTAAGTACGATCCGGAGTATATAAGTACAAAAACAACTGTTCCGTAATTGATCTATTCTTGTTTTAGTATTTCTATCTCTTTTAAGAATACATAAATATCTCCATCCTAAAGTGATGTTTTCCGGCAAGAATACGACTAAAACTTCTTTTCTCTTTTAGATGCATTCGAGTAAAATTAATTGCGCTTATGTAACTACGTACGTTGCTGAGTAAAGATTTATGTATATAAACATCTGTTCTAAAAAAAATCTATTTTTTCTAGTATGTCTATCACTGTTAAGGAAATGTCAACTTTGTCTTCTTCAAGTTTACTCCATATTGGGCAGTACCGTGACTCAGCCTTCAACTGCTTGGTATATCACTTCGGTGCAATCAATCAATTCCTGCGCCGCTCACCGAAAGCGATCTTCTCCGAGCTGTGATATTTATTTACGCCCCAAGACGTCACGTCCTACGCTCCCGAGAACCGATCCCAATATTTCCAATTCCTAGAACACGTTTCCCTTCGCTTCTGCATTCACCTCTCACTGTGTCACTTGCCTGTTTTCAAGCATCGGAAAAGTTTTACCCTCTCAAAGTAAACCGATCTCCGAAAAATAAATTATAGAGCTACATCTGCCAATTCTGTTTCATCGCCTTATTTTCAATCTTCCGTCGATTTAGGACTTTGCGCGTCGAATCCGACATTGACAAACTCTGTCTGAACCTATCCTCTTTCATTCCGTGGAGTATCTTACCTTCATACTATTTATTGCTGATTCAATTTCCTGGTATGCACCATAAGAAATTGTATATAAAATGATCTAATGAGCAAATTTTAAGTTAATTTCGTGAGATGTATATTACTTCGAGCAAAATTAATATATCTTGATATATGAGTATATGATACGATATAGGATTACGAAATATTGTATTCGTGCTTCAGAGAAGTCCATTTCTTTTAAAAGAGATACATCGATATTTCCTGCGAACTCGGGTGTTCTTTCTAGCTTGTAAATGAAATGTCATTGAAGAAAATATCGATCTCAATACATATTTCAGCAGAATTTACTTTAAACCGTTGATTAAGTTAATATTCTACTTCTAAAATAGTGAGCGTAGATTAAAATTGTAAATCACACCATCATAAAATTTATAAACTCACTAAAACGGACGATGCATATTTTTAATATAATTTAGATGTATAACTAATCACATAAAGAGAGTGAAAGGAATGCTACTAATATACAAAAAGTAATTATGCTGTTCGTATCATCATCCTGAATTCATTACTTAAAACAATTTGCATTTTCCAGTGGAATACATCAAAGTCAGAGTTTCTTACCTTTTGTTGAGATACGATGATGTCATCTCTTGCAGAATGCACAATTTGAACTTAATGGAAACCAATCAGCTTCTTCAACCGTTTCATCGGTCTCTCTTATCTCAAGCATTCCTTTTGCTCTCCTGGTGAGAATAAAAATAAAAATAGTTGTCAATATTCACCATTTAATATCGACTTTATATGCATAAACATCACATTAAAACAAATAACAATAGATGAATCCACTCACTACAGTATAAAATCATATCCAAATTAACTACCTAAACTAATCCCATCGGGAGTCCCCTTAATTTATACGAAGATAACTTACTCAATATTATTCAGAGCTAACAATAATAAGAATATCATACAAAATTCCCATTGCCTATAAGTGATGGGGTTTAACAGACTACAAAATGACTAAAAACGTAAGGAAATAGAAACAAATACAAAAACTTGCTTTCATATCTGTAAAATATATATTTTCCTTAACAAGGGTCAGTTATTTCTTAATTAAACCACATTAATCCTATGAAATCTAAATGATGGTTGTAAAAGTGAGTCATTTCTATCCTTCTTGCGGAAAATCATTAATTCGTTTATATTTACTTTAGATTGAAAACTTGAAAAACTGCATTAAAAATGAAAATAGTCCAGGAGAAATTATTAATAGATATCTCATTTCACAAGAAAAAGAAATTGATAGGATGTAGAGTAATTTATTATTCCCGTCTCAGAATAATGCAGAGTAATACAAAACTTTTTTTGACTTTATGTTTCTTTTTCTTTCCTTTTAAAACTAACTTTCCTTCACTTTGAAGAGAATCTGTACTCTTTGAAGTTTAAAATTGACTGAATATAATGAAATATATCCTTTATCTTATTAATTCGTAGCTATATTACAATGAAAAATTTATTATTCCTATTATTTTTATTACTAATACATAAATCCTCAAATAGGTTTGCACTAGGTGGCAGAGTTTGAATAAATGAAACTATCATACAATGATGGTCATAATATGTACAAGCAACTATAATAATTATCGTCTTGTAGTGAATAGAAATGATACAACATAAAAGAGAAACTAGTAAAATAGAAACAATATGGAAAAACAAGCATCATCAATAGTAATATTTTAACTCACCAACACTTAAAAAAAAACAAATGCGTTAATACTAATAATTTTATATTTTTCCATCACTAATTCAGCACTTACTCATAAGTTAATGTATTAATCATAATATTACCACACGACTAATCATTATATCATAATGTTGCCATTACTATTGACTAATTAACTTTATTCAATACACCTTTCATATTACAATGAGCTTTCTTCCATTTCATAACTAAATACAAATCGTCTCATACAAACATCGCTAATATCATACGTGATAGCAATATCAAGGATGATTTCAGTGAATTATATTTCCCCATGAGATTAATAAATGAATCGTAAAAGGGAATTTAAGAGGCTAACATTTGGTTTCCTTCCTGTTTTTTTATATCTCAATAGGATATAACAGACAGCTTTAAAGGCTCATTATTAAAGCTCCCATTACCATTCGTAGCTAAGTTGATGTTACAATAACCGTTAAAGATTCTATAACAAGCCTCATAAATAGGCAGATACGGCAATTTCCTTATCTTTTAAGGTTTCACTTTCCCTTCACTGAGGTATCTCGCCCTTTTATCCTCTACATATTCCCCGCAATGAATCCAGCATCTTATTTCCTTTTATCTTCCCTCTGAGGATTTCGCTCTCAAGCATCTCGATTTTCTCTGCATCATACTCTCGCTTCTTTTCGGTTTCCGATTCCTTTGGGACGAGTCATACATTTGCCATTTCATTCCTTAACAGCCTCTTTTCTTTTTGAAACTTGATTTCCCTGAAGCCCTCCCCCTTCTTGATATTCCATCATCGTCGAACAAATGAAATACAAAATATATTCTTTCTGTATACGAAGGCTTCGGTGTATCTTTCTTCATATTCCCGTAAGCGTTCAAAATAATTGATTATATGACGAAGGAAACGAAGTGCTGTGCGACGTAGGAAACTACGATTTAAAATTTTTGCCAAATATTAGAAAGGTAGTGAGTTAATAAATATATCAGGTATACATAATTCTGCTAAGAAGAGGAAGGTGTAGTTTTTCTAAATTTATTAAATGAATGGGATAACGAGCTTACAGTATAATATATTGCTTATACTGTAAAAAATAGAAAAACTGAAACATTTCTCAAAACACTTTCATTTCCTAAATTTATATTTCTTATTTATAGGATCTCGGTAAAGAACGGTAAAGGTGACTTAGCTCGAAAAAGAAAATTCCGAAGTAAGAAAAGAATGAATAAAGTTTGGCAACACACGGACACGAGCCCGGATCTCCCAGTCTTGTCAGACTTTTTTTACGTCTGTTCTTCCTTGGGTAGCGTCTCGATCTTCACAATGCGTAAGAGATGATTTTTGAAACACCAACAGTATGTGACTGTTGAGATTTACCGCTGTACTTAAGCAAAAAAATACTCGAATGAATTATTGCCTTCTTAGAAGTAATTCCATCTTTTCTAGATTTTTGATTCCTTGGTTCAACTAAGACATTCACGCTCACAGCAGGCACAAAACGATTTTTCGAATACCCGTGCAATACCTAAAGCAGCAATTACGATTATCTTATTATATTATTATTTCATCAATGGTCTGATATTAAGAGAGGACCGTAGTACAAAGTTATACTGATTTAATATTTCGTGTTTTCATAAATATGCAACGTTGAAGTTATCAACAAAGATAATATAAGTTGTGTATTTCCGTGACGTCAAAAAATAGGTATTTTATCTATTTTTAGCGTTCGCCCTTAGTCTGTAGACTTGTGACAACATTTCTGAGAGATGGACCTTTTTTGGCATTCCACAAAGAAAGATTAAAATTACGTAAAGGTGGAAAATAAATTAACTCTAAAAAATCACTTCATTGTCAAATAAATTCACAGTGGTATTTGCTCCTGTACAAATCCATGAGCAAGAAACGTTTTGAAATGTATCGTGCAGAAGCTGTGTTCCCCGAGTAAGCTGAAACCGTGAACACGCACACCTCAAAGGAGTTTACGAAAACTCCCGTCGACAGATCAAAAGAGATTTCTATGAGCCGATATCGGTCGTAAGCTAGTAAGATGGTTCGTCTCTCAAAATTCATTTCCGTAAGACGTTGGGAAAGCATAAAGAGAGTTCGGCTGAGGGAAACCTTGAGTTAGAGGAGATATTGATGCTGGAATAGTGAAGGAGGCAGGAAGGGAAAGTTGTTTTGACGATCGAGAAAAGCGATAAGCACTTTGTCTGTTGAATTTATGTTGCATCTATTATTTCTGTAGTTTTAGCAACTTTTGCTCATTTAATACATAAACAAGTAGCAGAAATCTATGAAAATAAAGAAACAGAAAAGCTTCTAGATTATACCGCAGTACTTTTGTATTATATTACTCAATTACTCGCATAAAATTTCAAGTTATCAGTTTTCCTCTAAGATTCAAATTAATATATCTACAGTCCACATATTTACAAATTGATCACAGAAATATATCAATATCCTTTGCTATCTGTTTAGAGTAACGAAAAATCGAAATAAAAAACACACCGTAGAGAATGTTATCTGTACCCGTCTGAATCATTTCATTCTTTATATTCGGTGACCCATCTACAAAGTGAAGACATTTTATATTTAAAATTATGATTACATAGCTGCCTAAATTAATACAATGTTTTAATCCATATAAGTTTATATTTTTAAGATGATGAAGTGAAATTTAACACATCACGAGGGAATATAAAACTTGTAACTCAAAGCTAAACAGAAATTTAAAAAATAGCGAAATTACATGAATACCCGTTTAAAAGAAGAAAAGAAGTGAAATTGACGCGGCATAGTGGTGTAGTAGTTAGAAAACCTCGTAAAAGTAGGAGACTTGGGTTCGCCTCCCAATCAAACCGCTATTTTCACTTATGTTTTACTATTGCTTTTCCTATCTTTAGTATATTATTTTACCAATCTATAATTTCTCTTCCTACCTTCATATAATATTTCAGCAGAATTCTGAATTAATAACAAATGTGCATCGCTAGTATTTTTAGTCTATATTCATGACAAGGTCTATAAATTAAGATGGAATTCTTTAGCCACAGTTTCACCCAATATATTAGAGGTTAAAAATCTCCAATGGCTGTTTTTATCATTGCTCCGTACTTCGTTGCCACCGGTATTCGGAAACAGCAAGAAGACCTAGATGATATCTTCACCAGAGATATATACTACTGATGATGATAACATATATACCCTGATGATGATACTGAGTACGATACATGTAATGTAAAGAAAGAAAATTGGTAGCACGGCTGTTAAGGAATTAGAGATTCAAAATTTCTATGCATTCTTCGTCAGGAGTGAATAGATACTCTATTCATAGTTTAGAGTGAATAGATACTTATCTGTTCACTCCTGACGAAGAATGCATCGTATTCGAAATACGTATAGAGTGCTCCTAAAAAGTGCGGTATCCCTTCTTGTTTTCTCGGATTACCGGTGAATGAGAAGAGGAACGTCGACAAAAACGGCTATTGGAGATTTTAAACCTCTAATCTAAGTTCATGTAATGTAGTGTTTCTTTGAAGATCGGTGATCCAGGCCTTAAAAGGACGGAAATCCTCGTTAACATCCGTGTTCCATTTGTTCTTTCCTTGCATCACCCAATATAGCCCTTCGCGCCTTATTCTGCATCCGATCCCTGCATATTTTTGTATCCTAGCATTATATTCTTTCAATTCGACACTCGCGCCGTCTCCCAGCATCCATCAAAGTTATCTGCTTCCTCTTTCATTTTCTGCATCCCCCATCCCCTTTAACCGCTCTCCCGTTGACATTCAATGCCTCCGCGTGTTCCCTTCACTTCTCACCTCGCAAGCAGTTCCCTTTCACGTAAGCAATTTATCGTCGCCTTTCTTATTCCCGTCTTGCTTCATTTCCTTCCTCTCCACCAAAAAAACTCATCAGCATCCTTTCTTTCCATTCCCGACCCACGTATCTGTCGAATCCCCTTTCGAACAAAGCCTTATGCGATAATGTATTCCGCTCTTTCTCTCCGTGGGAAGTAGAAAGAGAATCCAAATTTATTATTTTCCGCGTTTGATCGTGAATGTTGCAGGCGGCGTGTATATGTTCTCCTCTTTAAGGTTTCTCTATGTATTTAAGGATCTAGGGAATTGATGAATATATTTTTTGGGCTGTCTAATACTATACCCTCTTAGGAGTTGCAGAACTAAAGATTTCTCAGAAATTTTCGCGAATTAATTAGTATTCTATTCGTTAGAAAGTTGTTCGTTCTTTGTACTTTCCGTGCTGTAAATTTTTGGAGGAAATTTACTAACGACGTCACTGCATAATTGAAGCTGTTCTGAAAACTCTTTATTATACTCTGTAATATCCTGGATGAATTTTTCGACAAAATTAAGAACGTTTTCAAATTTTCTCCTCCTAATGTTCATCTTATCATCTTATTTTTTTATATTCATCCTTTTACTTTATACTGGATATTTTATAATGACAAAAATTTTATATTTCCTCATATTATCCAACTTAATAGAAAACATGCTTTCTTATATTTTACACGTCGCTACTAAGTTTACTTAGTCTAAGTGTCTCGAATCCTTCGCTCAAATATTTTGGCCAGTAAAACAGTGCTCTTATTCAAAATATGGAGATATTTTTTCTCATAAATAAAAATATTTGTAGAAAATCCATAGAGGTAAATTCATAAAGAGTAAGGTGATTCGCATGTAAGGGTGAGCATGAGGAAGGAATCAATAGGAACCATAGCGAAAGGTTGAGTGTCACAGATAAAAACCAAAATAGCTCAGAGTGAATATTGCAAATAGCTTCTCTGATACTGCTATATTTACACTTTACTAAAATCAATAATTATTATTAATTTTTGAAATAGGAATAAAACAAATTTTACACGTTACCATAGAATATGTAAAAATTCGACGACGTAGTTGTAAAATATTTCATGATATCGCGCAAAAATAGTTATTTTACTTTCTTTATGAGGAGCAATCACAAATTATAGAGTATTTAATTAAAGCCTAACTAGATGATTTAATTAAGAACCTAAATCATTTTAAAAATTGAAATTATAGAAGTACATCTACTCGAGATAATATGTGTTGAAATATGTATGCATGTCTTGAAATCGCTCCATCATAGCAACTCAGCTTCCTCCTTTTCCTTTGTCGTTTGTCGGTTAGTAATGCTGTGTGGTAACTGCTTTTCCCTTTCCCTTCTTTTCATATCTTTTCTTCCTCTCTCTCCCTCATGCTTTGCTTTAACGCGTATCAGGCCCCTTCCGCAGCTTCTTGTCTCTCCCTGCCATCGCCTCTTTTGTCCTCTTCACTTACTTCTGCAACACTCCTCGCTTCCTATCTCCGTTCCTCCCTTCCTTGATCTCCTCTGCTTCCGACCCAACTTCAACTCTGTTATCTCGCTTGCAGCCCTACTCATCTGAAGACGCACGCTTCACCACCTCGCTCACCTTTAAGTAACTATTGACGAGAAGAATCCACGGATTCAGATGTTAGAAATTTCGAAGGTGGCGGGGAAAAGGGCCTGTTTAATTCTCTCGTAAAAGGTTTGCTGCCACGACAAATTTCCCTTCCAATGATAGGCTCTTATTTTCTCTCAAAATGTTTTTCTCATTGTAATGGGAACGAATGCAGATAGAAGAAAAACTGGGAATGCCTTTTAGACTCCTTGAGCACGTGTTTACTTTAAAAATATTGATACTGGTCTCTATTTTGACTAAAAGATTTTGATTGAATCTCCTGCTATTCTTACCTATTTTCCAGTTTTATAGCAAAATATTCTTCGTTTTTCTTGGAACATCTCATTGGTGTGGAGGAAGTAGTAATTTGGAAGCCTTACATTGCGAATTACCTCATAGATATGTAGACAAAACTGAGACGAAACATTCAGATTGAAGAAAGGCGTATATATATTGGTGATATAAATAGAAATAAAATAGGGAAAAGAGAAAATAGAGAGGTATACGGAAAATAAAGGTAATCAAAATAGAGGCATAAGGTATAATCTGTTATACAGTAATTCCACTGCGAATCATACAATGGTTACATTTAAGCTATAAATATTCAGTGATTTACAGAGTATCCGCTTCCTGTTACTAAGACATTTAAATTAGAAAGACATTTTCCTTCTTAGAAATCGGATGAAAATGGGACACAACTTAATACGTTCCACAAGTATGCGTTTCATATTCATTAAGTAGGATACAGAATTTATTTCCCGCATCAAAGCACCACTCCATCCTACACGAAGGACAGAAATTAAGGCTTCCAAGAAAAACTTTCCCGACCCCGAATGGGAACGAAAGAAGAATAAACCTGGGGATTCCTGCCGACTGCTTTGGGGGAGTTTCGCTCTGGAATAACACCTCTCTCCTTTGCTAAGGGATAAAGAGAGACTGGCCTTTATTAACCCTCTCAGATGGGTCACGTAGGATTGGAGAAAAAGCACCTTCCGCCTTCCTTTTGTCTCTGAGAACACCAGCGGGCAGAGGACTGTGCCTTGAGGTACTCCCCTCTTTCCCTCTATACGTAAGACTCCCTATTTATTTTCCCTCTTCCGTTCTCCCTTAGATGGAGCCACGTCCAATGAAAGGTTCCCTCTCTCAGTCCCCAACATATAGTTCCGAGGAAGAGTGGGCGTACTGCGTGAATGCGTTCTCTCGCGTAGGCTGGGAACAGAGAGAGATACCGCATTCCTTATCCTTTGCCACTCCCCGGGTTTTAACTAGAAACGTTCTAGTGATCCCAAGAAGGCCACAAAGAGGTGAGAAGGGGCAAAATGAGAGGCGTGAGGATGCAAATTCCGGGGAAATGCTCACGAGAGGCGAAGGAGATAATTGGTCCAAAATTGTTTAGTATCTTACTGAACCTAGGGAATAGTTAGCTAGGCTATTTGTAAACATAAGCTTCGTCGTTTTCAAAGAGTTACCCTGCCCTACCTATTATTTCATAATTGTACAAGAGGGACTCACATACAAGAGGTACAGGCATGCTTACATGAGGGAGGAATCCACTGGAAAAGAAAAAGGAAGAAGGCTTTTCTCCGTAGATTCTAAAAAACCTTTCTGCAAAACCTGAAGTTCTTTCATAGAGCGATGGGCTAATTTAGGGACTTATTTTAGGAATACATTGCTAAGTACAATTTACCATAGACTGCATACATATTTCTCGCTCTGGAGGTATTGAAGTTCAAGTACATTCACTTCAAAACGTCACACGTACGAATCACGATTTGCATTTAATTTTCCCATATTGTTCTTAAATGAACAACATAAACAAATCCAATTTTCTTTTTTAAATAAAAACCTTGAGCTAAAATTATTTTTTGTAATTTAAGGAAAATTTCCGCATGTCTTACGGTATTGTATCGTACGGTATCCTTGCTTAAATCTTTCCTATAAATGCCCTGACACGAAATGCAGCAATGCAATCAGCAATGAAAAGAAATCTCCTCTATCCCATACATATTGATGTTGCTCCTGCTCTTCCTCTTAACACATAAGATGCTTTCTATGTCTTTGTACGTAATTATTATGTCTTTATACCTAATAATTCTCATCTGTTTATTTTTTATTTATATTTTCTTTTTTCTCTTTTTTCCTTACTTAGAGTTACCAAAATTTTTATGTTATATAAAATTTTGACTAGTACATACTGTATGCATTATTTTGATACTGTTTTTTATAATGTTCTTTTATTTTTCCTGATAATGTACGTTTTCCTTGTTTTTCTATTTTGTTTTTTATGTTACTTTGTATATTGCTATCTCTTTTTAAATGTTAACTGATTCTTATTTAAGTATCGCATGTAAGTACTTATTGGTAGTGTATTTATTTATTTTTGAATGTTTTTCTCTTATCTTATCTTTTAGCTATTACTATCGGTAGGTTAGAGCAGGTTTTTCACACCCCCCTTCCTTGTGGGTGTTTTCCTGCAGTGTTTTTTTCCTAAGAATCTCTTAGGTTTTTACATCCACAATTCTTCTATTTTTTTCTACTTCTTATTTTATAATTAATGACGATGGGTTAGATGGAAGAAGAGACTTTTAAGTCTCAATCTCGCCCAAATAAAGACGATTTATTATTATTATTATTATATCAAACAAGAACTTTTCGAAAATGTTCCCAACCATTGCATGACTAAAAAACTCGTCATATCCAGTAATTCACGTACATATAAATTTAATATTTCGATTTTATATTCCTTAGGTTAAAAAATAAGCTTAATTTTAAACATAAATTAAAATTCATCGGCAAACGTTTTTTCTTGTAATATTAAGATACGTTTTGTGCAGTTAAGGGTTATACATTCATTAATGCATGGAATCTTACTTCCTCTTGTAAAAAGAAAATGCAGCTCGTTATAAATGAAAGTCACTGTATGACTCTCGTAGATGCTGAACCACTGAGTTGATATCTTACTCTACTGCCTAATCCAATTAAGTAACCAATAGTGAAGTGAGCTCCATACAATGAGCCGAGATCCCCTTCTTTCTGGTTTGTCTAGATTATTCAGCAGTTAATTGCTGAAGATCCAAACTCATTCCTTATGTATTAAAAGCAGTAGTGAGTTGCGTCGGGAGGTCTAACGTGATGGTGGCTTGAATTATTTTAGGTCGATGAACTTGGTTCGCTTAAGAATGCAAACACAGCCTTTAACCCGCTCTCCGTGTAACCACAAACAGAGCCATCCTGGAAAATTATTTGGTCAACTAACGAGCATATGCTCAATGGCATGAATCCACACAACTAACATCATGATGAAAGGTTAACGGGGTGCTAACACAAGTTTGACGAGACGAAGATGGTTGACGAGAAGAGACTGTTGCAAAATGTTTTGTTTCGGGAAAAACAGGGAAACGTTTGCTGAGTGCTCTGAGTTGCAACTTTTTAAATAAAATTTTCGTGGAAGTGAAGTGAGTGAATCTCACTGTTTGCCACGTTATTTATGAACATTTATACGTAATTTCCCAATGCCTTTGTCATACGTTTTGAGGTCTATGAAAAAAAGAGGAGAGTTATCAAAGGATTTCATTAATTAAAAACGCAAGAGTGATAATTCTTTGTGGGATGAAGACAAAGTTGCTCACCAAATCTTTTGTTTTGAAGATAAAAGTTCAACAAAGTTAAGCCGATGATTGATTTCAAAATATTTCAAGGTTACAGTAAATCAGATTCTATTCGGTATCAATTTTTAATTAGAGGCTTTACAAAATCACAATATATTTTGGTAGATTTTATGATATTTCTTAAATACAGACAATATTTTTCCAACACAGGTTATTTCTATCATCACACACGCAATTGTCAGATCTAGCGAAAACAAAAATCTCTTCCTTGATTAAACAATATAGCCTTTCTAATCTAATAATAAGTCTAGTCTTGACGTTAACGTAGATACTCCTAAATTTCATTTTTAATTTAAGTTAATATAAATCTCAAACGGCTAATCACAATATTGATGCAATTTTGCTCTTCATACGATGACATTTCATTGAACGAAATAAAGGGCAGGGCCGATATAAGAGAATCCTGGGAATAACTAGCAATAAGTCTAATCTTGACGTTAACTTAGATCCCTCTAAATTGCATCATATATAAAAGTTAATAAAATATCATTGACACTCGACACATTACTGAAGATACTTGCGTCTTGCAACGATGACATACCCACGTAACGAAGAAAGAGGACAGAAAACGATAAAAGAGATTCCGGGAAAATGAATTTTTCCTCGAAAAGATGGTTGGTCCGATGGGACCCGCCGTTACCTCGCATGGAAAAGCCGTCACAACAGCTATTTTCTCCTCCGCCGCAGGAACGGTGGTGATAAAAGCGAGGAAGGGCAACTTCCTGTCTCCCCTCACGAAAATCCTTTAAAATTCCTACCTTTGCCGCAGAGCCTCTCCTTCTAACTCCTCATCAAGCGGATCGTGTAACAACCCTCTTTTCTGCAAACGTCTCAGCGATGGGAGAGGACCAACTGTCCCATTTCACCGGAATTGCACTCTGCAAAAGCCGTGCGTTTTTTACTGCCTGCGTACTTTTTTCCATCAAGCACATCTACGAAGACATGACACGCTCTACGAGGACTGTATTGCGCACGAATTGAGAGGTTTTTACGGCCGTTTTCTCAAAACCTCGCCGCAAGAACGATTTTCGGAATTTCCCGTGATGTGTTCCTTCCGTGCTTGGGACTCTCATATGATTTTTCATCTCCAGATACTAATTTCATAAAATTACTGAAAATAGTTCATAGTGATGAATGATTTCAGTCATTCAAGCGTAGAGTTTGAGACCATTTGCGCAGAAGATGAAATTTGTGTGTGGGCAATTATCTTAAAATGCACGAGATGAATTCGTTTCTCTTATTGACTCCAATGATTCCTACTTCTGTTTTTCTTTGCTTTATTTTCTTGTTTTTTGCCTTACATACATACATACAATATATGCATTATGTTTGTAGAGAATACGTCTATTTTTACTGCATACAATGTTACTTCTATACTAAAAATATCAGAAACGCTTCCTAAAAGAAACAATTTACTAAGCCACAAATAATTAAAAAGTTTAATGTCCCACAATAATAAATTATTTGTGGTTTAGAAAACTTTTTCTCTATTGCTTTTATTAATTATAACCACAAAGTTGTACCTAATTCTGTTTCGTTTTAAGAAATCACAGTTATGCTTAAATCATTCGTATTTGTAAGCTGTTCACGATGATTTAAAATAAAATTCAATGGTATGCGAGAAAGCAAAATGAAAGATTCAGATTTAATCTTTACAGATATCCTTACTGAAATTAAAATTCAGTTATAAAAGCCATCTAAAGTTAACTTTACAATGGGTACTTTCCGAATAGAATTCAAATTCGTTCTCTCTAAGTAGAGTAAGTTTTCTCTTCGTAGATTAGCCGAATATGCTAAAATTAACTCAATAACATTTCCACTCCAACGGTTCCTACGCGATAAATTCCTCTCTATTCCGAGTACCTTTGGCTTCCTACGCGATTCCAAACCGTCACCCAGGCCCCAGCTGCCACGAGATCAGAATCCTCTTTGCAGAATATGCACGAGTTCTCCAAGTGGTGAAGAGGCCGTGGAAAGCCGAGTAAGAGAGCAAAGCCGTGAATGACTGCCCTTCGTATGCACCGATGACGTATGAGCAACGCTTCCCCACTCTTCCCTTTTGGATACTAAGGAAGATAGTCCCGCTCTAGGATTTTAGTACTTCCTCCATAACCGCATATGCTACTCCGTGTTTGCACGCTTGATAAATGGAGCAGCGTATGAGAGGAAGCGTTGGGTGGAAAAACAGATAGGGATCGCTAAACGGGAGGAAGAGGCACATGCTATGGCCTAGGGAATCGATGGCGGAAGTGGTGATTTATTCGGGTTAAGGATGCAACCTACCTTCGAAAGGTTAACGAAGAAATTAAAATTTTATTTTGCGATCTTTGGAACGGAAAGTAAAGCAAAAGTGATTTTAATATTTTAATTATTCTACTTTTCTTATAGTTTAAATATTGTACTTTCACATTTTAGTTTACCAATACATTAGTTTACATCCTTTGTAATGGAGTGTGAAGCTGTAAGGGAGAAAATCTGATTTTTAAATTTTAATAATTTAATAATTTTAAATATTCGTTTAATATTGTATTTTTACCTTTCAGTTCCGCTAATTCATTATTTTTGACATTTTTTACAATTCCTGTGCTGTTTCCCCGCACCCTTTTTTCTGTGGGTTTTTTCCACCTCTGGATACTTTTTCCTAAGTTTCACCCAGGTATTTCATGAATAATTACAAGTAAGTGTTTCCCATACACAATCGATATTATTCAAGTTTATAGAATTATTTACCAATTTAGAACTATTTTTAATTAAAAGTGGGTTGAATGGAAGAAGAGACATTCAAATCTCGATATTTTCGTCATTAAAAAAAATAGATTAATTTGAATTAATCCTAAACATCTCGCAAGAGAAATTGTTCTCACGTAGAGATCTAAAGCTGTGAATTAAAATTGTTGTTAAGAAAAACGTTCCATTGGCGACTAGTTAAAACCCAAAAATATTTCATGATATTAAAATATCGGAGCTTAATTTTACTAAAATATTATGGAAATAATTTACACACATTATAATATTACTAACTGATTCTAATTAACCTTAGGATGAGGTAAATGAATACTTAGCAACATATTATAATTACCTTAGGACAATGATACACTAAAAACAGAGCAAATGAGCAAAAATTAGGAGATTTTCATATAAAACTTCGATAAACGGGAATATTTCAAGTGCATTGATGGAATTAGCCGTAATTGTGTGAAACTCCACTTGAATAAGGTAAATTTAAAAATTTAAAAAAATACTTAGCTCAAAATAAATAATAAAATAGGCAAGATAATAAAAAATAATATTAAATGGTTAGTGATAAAATAATAATACTAACTTTAAACTTAAAATACTTACATACTGTACCATTTTTATTTTAATTTCATTTACTCGTACATATGTCTTATTCTGAAGATTTCAACTTTCTTTCGAAGCGATATCTTTCTAAGAAGGCTACGAACAGACGAGTCATACATTCTACAGATAGACGTTCTATAGAGTAATTCTATTGACTTTCCAATTTTCAATTCTAGGAAGATAAAAAAACTAATCAGAGGCTGCGTTTCATGAAATTACTGTAATTCTCGGAAGCCCTGATTCCCATCATCCCACGCTAGAGAAATTTTCGTTCCGCCACTAATGAAGTCTTTGACGTAACCACAGATGGAGCAGCATGCGCTCATTATTTATCTTCCGCAGGGATGATGATGAAGACGCTTTTCATTGGTTTTGGCAGCGTAGAAATAAGTATCTCGCTAAGAACGAGAATCTCGTTTTAATCGGAATAGCTTCGAGAGAGGCTGGAAGACTGTTGAGGCGCAGTCTTGTTGATCTTACCCCGAGACTAAGGCGCGGTACGTCTGTTAGTAACTAAGACAGTATGAAAGGCGCGTGTCGATTTCAGAAACGAGATCCGTTCAACGAGAAATGGAGTCGTGTGCACACAAGCACAAGTTTCCCGCGATCTTCGGAAGTAAACGCTGGAGACTAGCTTCGAGAAAATGGTTGGTTTCCTAGAAGTAAATAATGATGGAATATTTGTGCGAGGATAGAAAGATGAAACGGGGAACATGACGTAATATTGTTAGTTTAGTCTTATGTATATTTTTAAAACACTCGTGTCCTAAATGTATGAATAAGTTAATTCGTGCCTGTAATGTGTAATTGTTGATGTTTACGTGGTTGTCATGTGTTTGTTTAGATGCCAATGAATTTGAGATTTTCCGTTATATCGAAAAGAACGGTTATAAAAGCCATGCGAAGTAATGTAAAGACTTTGATGTAATCGCTTAGCGTATCAAGCATTAGTTCACGGATTTTAATAACAGCATCTGAATATTATAATCGGTGGATCAATGTTTAATGTTCTGCGACGACCTGAAATGTCATAGAAAAATCATAGATCTCAGATCTAAAATGCGTTTTATTAAAAGTGGCGATGACTAGTGGAAATCTGTGGAAAAGGAAATTTTTAGGGTATTTTTCCCAAATTTTACAAAACTTGCCACAAAATAGTTACAAACATAAAGACCACAAAACGGAATATTGAATTGAATAATAATAAAGCTTAATTTAAGGAAAAGGATGACAAACAAGTATCTTCGTCTTCAGTGCATACTCTTAGCGCTTTTGGAAGACATTAATCAACTCTTTAAATCTGAATTCAAAACAAATTCTTATTAGCCATGCGAAGGCTAGAACGACAAACTTGAATGGAAAATGTTCGCCTTCTGAACATGTTCGCAGACGCGCAAAAATAATGAATTTTCCAGCGAAAATTTTAGACTCTCAAATAAATCTGAAATTATTTCCTTAAATTTTACGCTACCTTAACACAATCGACATTCTTCCGGTTGCAACCAAAACCCTTACTTAAATTTGATGAAGATGCTTTAATTAAGAGTTAAATTTGATGAAGATGCTTTAATAAAGAATTAAATTTGATGAAGATGCTTTAATTAAGAATTACATTTGATTAGGATGTTTTAATTAAGAATTAAATTTGATGAAGATGCTTTAATTAAGAATTACATTTCATCAATCAAACGCCGCGATGGATTTTTTGCATCCAATGCACTCCTCTTACTATACACATAAACTTTAACTCACTTTAAATTACAAACGCCTTTTAGTTTCCCCAATGATTCTACTAATGAAAGAGCATAAATAGAGACCGAGCTTAAATTTGAACGGTGATAGATAAGTACAATCAAAGATTACATCTTGGATAGAAATAGGGCACTGAAACTCCTCTCTTACTAAGGAAATAGAGTAGAAGCGGAACGGATCTCTAACCTGGCGACCTAAGCACCATCTGGGGAGATGGAAGTCAATTAGGGAGGGCGAGTCGCAAATGAGGTGGCTGGGTGTTGTTCCTCTCAGATAAGAGAGGCTGAGAAAGCAAATAACCTCTCCGGAAGGATATCTGCCGAATTGGGGAAATAGAAATAAAAATTCTCACATTTGTATGCCCACCAAAAGGGGAAAGGCTTGGGGAGAAGTGGGGTAAAGAAGAATCTTTCGGAGAATTGAACAACCTTTATCCTTTTATACTCATCCCATGAATAAATTTTACATCAAATGGGATTAAAAATCAAATTCATGACAAATTTGGAAACAGCGAGACTCTTCCCACGATTGAATTTCGGGAATTTAATAATAACCCGGAATATTATGCCTGAAGCGAGGTCGAATATGTGGTTTTCATTTTTCTTGACAAATTTTCTATATAGAGAACCGTGATTCCATTTTAAGACCTAAGGTATCAAAATGATCTTGAGACAATTGCATTTAGTTTACGGTTTGAAAATTCAACGCTAATTAATGATCCATAATGCTTTTAATGAAGCATGAAGGTATTAGTAAGACATGCTTCCGTTTGCAGAATCAAGATACTGAAATCCCTCTACATAAAAACGAGCAATACAGTCGAAAAGAAAAAATCTCATTCTTTTCAACTTGTGAGATTTGAGAGAGAGGCAACTCTTCAATAGAGCTTCCATTTTGCATTCATAAGAAACGGTTAACAATGGTGACTTTAGTATAAGTGAAAATAAATTTAATAAGAATATGCATATGCTTTCTACCATTCGGTAGGTGCATGTACCTCAATCTTCCCTGTTAAATACCATGTCTTACGTTCCTTGTTAACTTAACCCACCCGTTATACCATCGAATAACTTTACCTTAATCTTTCCCTTACTCTTTTCCCTTACATGCCACATGTAAGAACGAGGACAACTGTAAATAATATTGATGATACACATCGCAGTATATGTTCCCGAGATTTGGGCCGGACGCCATATATTTTCCCCACATAATTTACTTTTCTCCGAG
Organism: Sympetrum striolatum; assembly: GCA_947579665.1. Classification (NCBI taxonomy): domain Eukaryota; kingdom Metazoa; phylum Arthropoda; class Insecta; order Odonata; family Libellulidae; genus Sympetrum; species Sympetrum striolatum. Next base: position 37,574,419 of record OX388350.1, on the reverse strand, counting down.
GTTTAAGTACAGTTGCGATAAAATGACAGTTAAGTTGCAATAGAAAATTTTCTGAAAAATATCAAAAGCAATTATTCCGTTACCTGGCAAACTGAATACAAACTTCGAGAATCAGATTAAATGAACGTCTACATGATACATGAGAGAGACAAGAAAATTAATAATGTAGGTATCAAGACGACTTTTTCTGGAATTAATTTGACAGTAGTCTTTGCATGAACTCAGTAGAGAGAGTTTAAGGATTGATTAGTGAAAGAGTGGGAGATAGTGATAAATTCAAAATGTGGATTCGTCAAAATAAATAACTCTGGATGACTTTTGTCAAGAATAATTAAATATTCTAAAAATTCATCTGCGTGGGTTTCTTAAAGATGTGATTCATTATATTTATCAAACGAATTAAGTAGAGTTATTTATGAATATAAATTGGTTCCTATTTTTGCTTAATCAGAATGACTATAGGTTAATCGAAATTTATAATGAATATGAGCTACTAATTAATTAATTCAATTCTTAGCAATACTTCATATCGAATATTCTTTAGGGAAATATACATAGCTACCTCATTTTTACTCTTATTTTCATCTTAATAGAATATATCAAGGTTTAACTGTGATATTTCATTGCTTACTAAGCATTATTTGATATCGAAGCATTAGTAGATATATCTCTCCCATTAGGAAGATTGCGATTTTAAATTTCCCCAAACTCCTCCGACTGACAACGAATTCTAGTGCAATCACTTATCTAACTTCTGTGGTTCTGATCTTGCTGGTTTAATGAAAACTTTGGCTTGCAGCACCAATTTTAGAGACTCTGAGAAATGCAGATGTTAGTATGACAAAGTGATGGGATTCATACCCAGTCCTCCACAGCGCAAGAAACGCGCAACTTCCTCCGAGCTAAATACACAGATCCGAAAATTTCAAAAGTAAATCTCAGCGTATGAGATTTGAGGTAAGATTAAACATGTTTTTGAGCAAAGTATTCCGAATACATTCCAACCTTTAGAAGCTCGTGGAAACACGATTCACCACAAAAGTCTAACTTGCCTCACCTAAGAAGTTTGTTTCTTAAACAATACATTTATTTGTGGTGGAACCTCAAGAGGTTCATTTAAATGAGAAAGTTGCACTAAATTTGGGGAATGTATAATCCCATGGGAGAATTTACGATACCACCGTGCAGTTTTCTTTTGATGAAGCTCTTAATCTCGGTTGCCTATGGAATTCACCGAGTAGAGTAGTGAGAATCGTTGTACATACATAGGAGCGGGAAGGAATTCAGAAATACTACCTGAAGTGTTTTAGAGCAGGGTTTCCCATTTTTTTCTATAATGGAACACTTCGCAAACCTGGGAAGTTTAACGGAACACTTAGCTTATGTTTAGGTTAGGTAATACCATAGAGTAACTATACTCTATAGTTACTCTATGGTATAGTTACTCTATGGTAATACTATTTGTAAAATTTTTAAAAATTATTTAATTACAACTAATTATTTATTTATTAATTATTTTTAAATATAAAACTATAATACTATAACATAAACATAAAAATATGAAAAATAAAGCATTTAATGACTTTTATTCTCCAATTCTCCATTAAGACTACAAATAGCCGCGGAACACATATTTAAGTTCAGCGGAACACAGGTTTTCCGCGGAACATAGTTTGGAAAACTCTGTTTTAGAGGATACAAAAATAGATTTTGTGTAAAACGCCTCCGCAAACAAATACTTAAAGAAATGAGTAGTAACATACACACTATGTTCTGAGAAAAATACCAAAACACTGACACCAAAAAAGCATCAAAGTTGTATGTAGTACATATCTGAAGTGTCTGTTCATTCACGACGGGGAAAAACGATTAATAAGAAGTAATTGGAATGTACTCGACTTTCATAAAAACAATATGTACAGAACTTTGCAAAGAAGATGAGAAAAATAGTTACTATAAGCTCGGAACACATCAATGATATGCGAAAGCAATCGATTAGTGAAGTGGAGCCCTAATGCATATCCTGTTTCCGATGTAAAAATCATAGTGAATAAGGAAGACTTAATAGCCGTATTTTGTCTTAGTGATTCGTTACTACAAATCATTTGTTACGGCAAATGGAAAATCTCATTAAATTTCCTTCTCTACACATAGTATGCCATTATTTCATACTATTATATTCAAAGGGGCCTAAAACTTCGATGTGTTCTTCTGGAAATGCATGAGGTTGGAATCAATAATGCGTTGGTCGTTAAATTTTATAAAATACTATTAGTTTATCCTCTAAAATTCTCGCAATTTACATTTACTTTATTATTTATTTATACTCCTTTCTAACGGCGTTTGATTCAACTTCGTACGACCATTATTTCAAATTTAATTTAGGAAAATATATAAAATCTGCGACACCAAAAATTAACTTTATATACATTTCTTGTGGGAACACATTGGGGTCGAAGTGGGGACCTTACGTAAATAAAAAGTAACCTTTAATATGTGCTGCATGACTTCAAATAATGCGCAAAGTTTGAAATTTTTTAACTTCTCACTTTTTGGGGGAAAAGACATACCCACATTCAAATTCATCAATTAGATATGAATTTCGATTGGTTCATTACTTTGTGAAGCTTCAAAAATTGCAGCCGTTGAGCAATCATCTATAGCCATGAGTAAACAGTGATTAAAATATTTTCTGATTGGAAAAGGCCTCAAATTTTGGATACAGCTCCGGAGCTTCATCGTAGATACATCGTCTACATAGACATAGCCTTCAGAGACGTTAGCCGTCGCATGTCTTATCCAAAACTTTAGAAATATTCAAATTAAGCGACAACCTTGAGACTTCAGAGATGTCAAAGCCGTAGCCTTTTATATTTTAGAGCAGATAATAACCTTCCTAAAACGCACTCCTAGTGCGTTCAGGTGTTAATAACGCAGAATGGAAAACAAGCAGAAGATACGAATCTCAAACTGCATATCGTAAAGATCTTCCACATCTCACGAATGCCAAATGAATGCATAGATATGTGAGAACCCAGACGTTTGAACTCGTTATTACCAAGGTAGCTGCAAAAGGACCGGAGTTTCTCTCCTCAATTCAAAAGTTGCTTTATTAGCGCAAGGCTATGATAACGAGGCGCATTCGTTAAGGTGCTCATTTCGAAAGCGACGACGGCGGTTTTTCTTCTCTGGGGTTAATATACGATGGCGATAGCTCACGAGAGAATACACGTACTTTTGTTTGCGGAAGAAAGGCAGTACTTTCCGGAAACAGAGGGAATATATGAGTAAGATGAGGGTGTTTAATGCTTTGATGCTTAGCAAAGCATGATTAATAGGTTACGGACTGAACCCAGAATTTTCATGTAAGGTTAAAATAGTGTTTAACTGTAATCATCACCTTAACTCTAGCAAATCATATTATAATCCAATCGAAGAAGCCTTAACTTGGTGGAACTCCGTAATCGGGATCATATTAAATAAACTTTCAAAGTTCCACAAAACAAAAAAATGTGCGACCGGTTTCGAGCTAACCTAAGCTAAGCTAAGTTTTGTTTTGTGGAATTTTGAAATTAAGTAGTGATGAAAAGAGATTAGTTGTACTTTTTCCACAGTTTTTTTTATAAAAACAAATAATAAAAAAATATTTATTACTTTTTAATAAACACTGTGGATAAAGGATAACTATTCTCTTTTCATCATGACGTACTTCCATAAGACATCGCCAGAGGCTGTGAATTTTACGGATTAGGTTGGTTTAAAATCTTAAAATTAAGGGTAGCTACTCCCCATTCCAATAAATTTGAGTAACGCTTAATCTTCAGCTTAGTAAATCAGCTAATTTGACTATAAATTGTAATACTGGGCCTCAACTAGTACTTCTTATTACTTAAGTTAATCATAATTTTCAACACCTGAGGTTTGACAATCTGTTGTAATACGGCTTGTTAGGGTTAAAGTATAGATTACTAATAAACTCAGTCTTTGTCATTCAAGATGGTATCAGGCCTAATTTATCCTTAAGATATATAGACCTGAAGGAAGGTAAGGCATTAAACATAATTCATAACAATCTAATTTTTCCATGTATAAGTAAAAATATACCTTTATAGGTATAAATTCATCTTTATGGATTTTTGATATGCTATCAAATTTACAAATATCCTAATCTGATGAGAAGATAAGTATTAATCCTGTATTAACTTAAAAATTATAGTTAAGATAGTTTATCCCTCTATTTCAGCTAAAACTTGTATTTTATTGAGGTTCTTTTTCCTTAGGTAAGACGTTGTCGAATTTTAACAATAATCATTGCAAAACGTTTGGGAAATGCAAACTTTACAATGTATAAAGTATACACCGCTCGTAGTTTAAGTTGCAAATAACTAAAACACCATTAAAAGATATAAAAGAAGAGTCCTGCTCAAATACTACGGATCTCGTCGATGGATAAATTAGATTCAATAACTCACATTCAGCATTACTTTTTGAAAACGTCGGTATCTCCAATTCCTCCCAGTCCATCTTCACAAATATTTGGCCCAAAAAAGGCTCCTCGACACTGAATTCATACAATTTTGATAACATCGCGTCTCGTTGAAAGAAGTGGTGGAATAAAGGCATTTCTGTAGACGAATTTTTCCACTCGAAGAGCTTCGTCCGAAGCGAGGGAAAAAAATAGTGGTGGGAATTTTCGGATTCTTGAAAAGTGCTCACGGGAACAAACTTGAGCACCAGCAAGTGGGACACTTCTTTAAAGTTCTGTTCGAGATTGTCTTCAGCAGCTGCAGTAAACAAAATCGCCGTAAGAGAGCGCTTGCTGAACATGCCCTCGAAGCTTGAGTTGAAATGGAGGTTCATGCCGTTTGGACAGGGGATACGAGTAAACAGCAAGAAAACGAGAAAGAACGAGACAAGCTATTCCAACAACAAACAAAACCCATTAATGTGTTATTTTCATTCCATTCGAAATTTTATACATTTATACAGATTACTGCTTACATAAAAATTTAAAAATCTAGAATTTTAGGGAGCCAGGTGAAAGACTTCTCTTTGCTTGGGGTAGCTCATGAATATATCTGAAACTTCACTATCAAAACTATGAAAAAGAGATACACAAAAATGCTTTGCTATTGCATAATCAAACATTTTCTTTTAAAATGATACTATCAATTTCTGTCATAGATTGTCTAATAAATATTATATCGAAAATATAGGAAATATTTGGATCACTTATTCAACGTATTTTTCTCTACTTTCAGAAGCAAAAATTACGTGTCTGAAGGAAAATGTTACATATTAAGATTAGAAAATTATTTCATAGATAAAACGACTTATCGATCTGACAGAAATAGCTCTAATTGAGTATCCATTATTATGCATAGTTAATGAATCATTATTAAAAGAGTGGGTATCAAATTTCAATGATTCAGTAGTTTTTTTCAATTTGGCAACAGACTTCATATTTCTATTTAAATTCATGACAAGTTAATGTTTTACATAAACACAAATTCATCTAAGATTACCAGGAAGAAGCGTAGGCGACAGGGTAATATGGTCAAAATCACTAGGTAAATCGGGAAAAATTCAGAAAGGATCGGAACACGAACCCGGATCTCCGAATGGTGTTCTATCCATTGAGCACGCCCATCTGGCCATAAAATGCAGACAGTTCTGCTGAGGTAGCATTATCATTGCTAATTTTCCTATGTTACTTATAATCATCGTTTTCATATGCTTGAGTATAAGCTGATGCACCTAATTTTATAAAAAAAACTGGGAAAACTGATTGATTTAGTAGGAAGAAATTGACAGAAATGTTGATGGAGCAAGAGAGGAATTTATAAGCCGATTTCTAGCTAGAGCAGACGTTTTCCACCGTAAAACAGGTAAGTTAGACCCTTACTCGAGTATAAGCCGGGGAGGGGGCTTTTTCAGCATAAAAAATGTGCGGAAAAACACGGCTTATACACGAGTATATATGGTATCTCTGAACGGAAATTTAAAAGAATAACGAGCTGTCCTAACAGATAGACCAGGTAGTCACGATCTAACCAGGAATAATCAACTTTCTCGTAATTTCCAATTAACGGTATTGCATTACTCACACTTCCTTCCGTTGATTAATCAGGCAACGCTAAAAATTGAACTTTTCCATTATTAACGGTGACGAGATAATTAAATCAATCGGAAAATCACGAAAGAAAACAATAGATTATTTTTTTGGTAATTTCATCCCGGGCAATGTTAATTAACCGCAAATCCCAAACGCAAACTGGAATCTGAGCGCGGCGTGCCCCGATATAAAGCAACTCCCGTCGGCAGATTTTCCCGTTGTTGAAAGAGGAATTTTCCCGCTGATTTATCCGCGTGCGGTAATTGCATTTTCTAGTAATGCGGCACCGTTTACAGCTCCACGTGACGGGAATAGACAGCGGCAGAAAGCAGGGCTCCCGGTTTGTTTGTACCGGAAAGCTTCATATTGATTTCGCGTTCTCTCTCTGAGGAAACCCATTCAAACATTTCTAATTTTCTTCGTATGAAGTTCATCTACTTCCCTAGAGAAGGAGTACTCGAGGGCTAAGAAAACATTCTCTCATGGGGGAACTGGTTCATATCTCAGAGAGTCTAAACGGACTTATTTCAGAAGTTTGATGCCGTCGGGCTGAATCAAAATGTCAAGCTTTGAATGAAGATGAAGGATTTTTATTCGGTGTTTGAAATATGAATTATATCTCTCAATATTCATTTATAAAAAATGCATCATAATATAGTACGAGGCCAATTAGAGCCGACGATACAGATTGTAAAAAGGGATCTACAAATTAAACGATGATATAAAATTTGAAGTGAAAGAAATCAGAAACCATTACATGGTTTAATCAAAATAAGTCGATAATTTGTTCGTTTTTTATCGATACGAGTTTGAGGGAATGGAATGCATTATCAGGAAAATTTCTCATTCCAATGATGAAGGATTTTAAAAATTTCAAAAGGGAGCTTAACATAATATAGAATTTCAAATGTTTTATGCATATCATACTTGTTGTAAATCACCAGTATATAATCTTTAGTATATGATAATATTTTCCAGTTAGTATAATGTAATATGAAGTATTTAATTTGGTTAAAAGAGATGTGTCGATTAAAATAGAATTGATGTGTTCAAGTGCGACTTGGTGGAATTTTTAATGCATTTTAAACAAAATTTCAACTAAAATTCAACCTTATGAGGTAAACTCATGGCGAACCCTAAACCTCGTAATAGTTCTGCTATGGAAGTTACTTTGTGTTCTTTCTTTTAATATGAAACGCTTAGAGATTGGATGAATATAATTCATATGGATGTTATTAAATATCAAGTATAAATATCAAATAGTTAGTTCTTATATTTCCTCTTAGTACCAAATTTGTGCTATTTCATACATTTTAACAGAATTTTTCGTCAAAATGTTACAGATTTATGTTCAAAAATATACGAATTAATGTTCCTTGTCATAAGCTGAAAAGATCTATCTCTAATTTTACAAAAATAAAGTATTTTCTATCAATGAAGCTGAGCTGTATACGGAAGTGACCAAGCTGAAAATAATACCTGTTAATGATTACTAAATGTTCCTTCTTTCGCGTATCTCGGACCCCATGCATAACCCAGCATTTAATTATACGTTTTTCTCTGGGTTAGATATTAAAAATTGCCCACCCTTATACCATAAATTATGTGAAGATAAGAAAACCATGCATTCATAGGTTCATCGTAAAAACCTCGCTAGTTCTCCTTTTATGAACTGTTGCTTTAAATAGCCAGCGGCTGAAAGAATATTAATGCGCCCCCCTTTTACCTCAAGGCCTTTCCGTGGAGACTTTCTATTTCAGAGAAGATGTAGTACTTGCAGAATATTGTTCACTAAAGCGTAATGTTTAAATTTAGAATGCTCATTCAATCTTCATTCCCCGCCCCAAACCTTTCTCTTTTCAGTTTTTTAAGCGCTTTAAACACTCTGGGACTGCTATTTATATCGTCCTCTTCCCCATTACCTTTCCTTCTTAAGTGTCCCTTAAAAAAATAAGCTGCATTTTAATGCCTTCCGAGATGTCGCCCCTCAAACTTCCCCTTCAACAGAAAATCGTGGTATATGGCCTCTCATAGATGTCGTATGGAAAGCAATAGAAAGTCTTATGAGAATCATAATTAATTCCCTCATAACAATGCTTCTTAGATAATAATCTAAGAAGCTTTGCTAAGAATCCCTCAGATTAACATGATATATACCATAAATTATAAAATTTTGATCTTTTTAATTGATTAATATCTCACCTATTTTTCAAATAGTAACAAATTCTGAGCACTAAAAATGACTCCGATTTTAATTGCTTGAAATAATTCATATTTATAGAGGATTAATAGGAACAATTTTAGAAGGGAGAAATAATTTGTGTTCTCCCTATCGTTTTAATTCTGCTGAAATTCCTGTATTGCCGTATTTTCTACAAGATGTTTCATCCTGTTTGAGCTAAAAGGTTCATGTTTTTTTACGTTAAATATGACTAAAGGGCCAAAAATAAAATCTAATTTTCTTGTAAACCTCTCTCAAACATTCAACACCTAACAGTAAAGTAAAATAGCTTCTCCAAGTCTCATGAGATTTTGCCAATTGAGAAAAAATCACTCAAACACTTGTAAAGAAAGAAAATGCAGAACACGTGAATACGAGATGTTAAACCTGTAATTCAGAAACTTATTTCACTGCGCCTACTCACTACATTCTATTTAATGTCACTCATAGATACGAAAATTAAATCAATTTTAGTGTACGAAGTAGTCACTGCTGAGATTGTATATTTTTAGAATGCACAGTATCTTTAGAAATTATGTGTACTTCCAACTTGGACAGGTTAAGAAATATAATTCGTATTAATCATGAATTAAATGTAATTACATATTTTCTTATTAAAAATTATGCATCGTCAAATATAGTTATTATTATAGCTAAGATCACTTTGAGATACTTATGTAAGCGAATAGATAATTGTATTACATAATTATAATCATAGTTAGACGTTGTATCCTTCCGTTTCAAGGGTATATTAATTATTAATGTCAAGTAAAAATTCGCATAAAATGGAAGGGACGAAATATAATAAAACCAATCCAAACGGAAAGAAATGTCCTCGAACGGAAAGAGTAGCTTCTTCGGAATACGAAAATAATTAATGAATCCGAGTGGAGGGAATCTTATTGCTTCTTTAAATTGAAACCGAGATTAACGTTTCTTCTCGGGATAAGATCGAAATGAAATTCCGATTCGATTACACGGCAGAGATCATTTTCATATTAATCCTCAGTCGGAGGGAGTGGGAGGAGTGGATAAGGAAGAAAATCGAGGAAAGATTGAAGGAGAAAACGGACGACCTAAGTTTCAAATTTCAACTCTGCGGCTTATGAATCTGCCTCTTGCAATCAGCGGATCTCGATGGGATATTTCTTCAACCCGAGCAGACTCCTACAAACTGATCCTCCCTTTGGGACTTGGGGTCGCAGAGGTTCTGATGAATCGCCTTGACAATATCGAACTCATTCATTTATAAATTTTACAACAACGCTTGGGCACATTTTACCAACTAATGGTGTAATGTGTGTAATCCAAAATTCCATACCCTGGCCATTACAAAAATATGTGACTGGCACCGATAAAACAAAAGTATTAACGAACCCCTTAAATTAATATCTTAAAACTAATAAAACCTAATAAACATTGTTTCAAAGGATATGATTTGAGGAAATTATTGACTTCATAACAATGACATAAGTGATAACAAGTATGTGAAACTGCGTGATAGAATATAACATTTATTGATTATGAATAGTGTATAAACAAATTTTGTTTAAAACATTTTCACCCGAAATATTAAAATTTTTCTGGATCCATGCATATAGCCATCTCTCCGATTGTCCGGGTGAGACGCCCCCGACATTCGAAGGAAAGTTGCCCCATTATATCTGTATTTAATCTAGAAAGCGCCTCTTATATGACAAAATTGTTGAATTGAACTTGAAATTTGGATCTAACTATACGTTTAAGACAACTTTAAAACCTATTTTGAAGTTTCATTTGCAAAATATTATGAGGCATCTGAGTCTACTCTAAAGGCATACGGAGGCTTGGTAATCAGTTTTTTTGCGAGCGACATCTTTTTACGCAAAAATATTGTCGTTTTAACTGAAAAAATGTATAACAATTTAATGATTTTGTCAATATTTCGAAACTTCGAGGCAAACATTCTCATATTTTTTGATTTCGAAACCAAATTATATTTGTTATGTAATTTGAGTTGGCCACTTTTGTCGGTATTACATTTCTATCAGAAAAAAGTGGCAAAGCACTCACTCCACCCTAGTGCTTACTAAAAATTACGTCATATTTTGATCGTGGATAAAATGCATTTGATCGTGGATAAAATGCATTTGACCGTGGATTTAAATTTGAATTGAAATTTAAATGTAGATTACAAACATTTTCTTGAATAATGCCTTAATTAATAGTTAATAGTCTTAATAGACTTTATTAGGGCAAGATTGAGATTTAACAATCTCAAAGAGAGACAGACATAAAAAAGTCTGACTAAATCGGGTCAGGAGCCTGAATCTCCCAATGCCTGTCGATTGATCCTTCTATTGCCAACTTTTTCAGCTTAGAAGGATCAACCAAGCTACTATTGGGTGATCTGGGTTCGAGACCTAATCCTGTTAGACTATAATGAATATTATTCAGCGATACTTGGTGAAATTTCATTATAGAAGAATCTTTACTATCAAAACTTGTAAAAATTGTATTTTTGTAGATGTTTTGATAGAATTGTTTTTTCTTTTTTCAATGAGAATTTTCGTAGCTGCCCGCACTTATATGCGAAGTCACTTTAATCCTTCTTCTACTGAAAAATATTTTTGAACACTTCCTCTCAGAAAATTTTAAATGAAAGAGCTGTTAGAAAAGTTTTTCTAAGAAAACTACTTAGAGGATTCTAAAACCTATGCTTCCATTTCGGTGAAAATAAACTAAAGCAGGAAAACACCTACAAGATGAAGGGGGTAAAAAATTTACAAATGCTCTTGATAAAGACGAAAGAGAGCGCATGTTAAGTCTGCGTTGAATAGAAACAAACGATACTGATTATAGATAAACTTTCAAATTGGTATAACAAATTAAAGTTTAGAGGGTTTATACTATACAATAAAGATGAAAATAGCAGCATATAAAACTAACAAATTGTCATAAAACCCCGTTTGTTCAGCAATTAAAATAGTAGTATTACTGTAAACATGAAATGGTAATCTAAATATTCACTAATATCCACGTTGCTGTTGAGTCAGCCATCACAAATAAACAGATTATTTTACATACTAAGGTAAAAAAAATGAAATTGCATCGATATACAATTATAAGTAACTATAGCTTTACATGACAAAGTATAAGAGCTCGTCAATGAACAAGAGCGAAATGTATGGTTTAATTGAAAAAAATGATATGCAGATAGGAACAACAGAAAATGGTGGACAAAGGATTTACATAATAAATGCACAGGAATCATCTCTGAAATCGACTAAGCGCCTGAAATTCATTTGCCTTTGTCAATAGTAAAAGCAGTTATCGTATCAGGAATTTTTGGAGGGATTTGCTCTCGATGTTATCGCTTTTGACGAGTTTCCATAAAATTGAAGGCCATCTAACGTGAATGGACTATCGCAAAAACGTTAATGTAATTCTGGATAAGGAAACGAATGAAATCGTTATCCTGAACTGTTATGCCTTGTTTCCTGTAAATGAGTTTAATTTCCATTGCTATCATTGCGTGATATTTTCCCAACGCCGGCGGTTACTATTCATCTAGTTTTGGGAAATTGGATACCCATCGGTAAAGGATCATATGATAGCTCTTTCCATAATCAGCCAGCTCCAAAAAGAAGTAGATTATCCAGATATTCAACATAATTAATAAGGAATTAACACGCAGAAAGATATGCATCGATGTTTACCCTTGTAAGCAACCGATCATGATAAAATGGTTAAAGGAAGGAAATCGGCATTAATTAACTCAAATAAAGTGTTGAAGGATCAAAGAGAGCTGAGGGCAGAGTTTAGATTAGTAGTTGAAATGGATTAGCGAAAGATCTCGTTTCCTATCCATTTTTTATTCAAAGCTGAGTCGGGCATCTCCACCCTGCAATTGATAAAAAAAAACTTGAAAGACATTGGAAGATTTTTAGCAAATAAATTTACGCAGTAAGAGGTTCATAAATAAAAGTAAGGCTCCTGAATCAAAGAGTTATAGAAAAGAAAAAAAGTTGAGGACTTAAAATAGAGGCATTATGCATTTGCATCCATTTCTTTAACTAAAAGCGTGAAATATCTCAAATTTAATGTTTTAATCCCTCATTCTTACCCCAAACCTTCAATAAACTTATATGTGTCATCTTTTTCTTTTCTCTATTCACATCTATAGAATTTCATATAAGAAACATGAGAATGGCGAAGAAGAATGCCTGTATCTTTCACCAATCCAATTGCAAATTCGGATCCTTCCATTTTAATTCTCTAATCCCCAACTAGTCGGCAAGAACTTCGACAAACGTTTCGATATCACCTCTTTTAACGTCACATTTCCCTCAATGCCCAACTCACATACCTTTTATCCATTTTGTACGTATACAAATCAACTTTTTTCTATCTATTCTCATCAACACAATTTCGCTTGAAAATGAAAAAGTTAAGAAACTAGTCTGTATCTTTTGCCTATCCAACAGCAAATCTCCCCATTTTAATTCCCTAATCCCCATACAGAATCCGAGATCTTCAACAAATCTATCGATATCACCTCTTACATTGTAGCATTTCCCTCAATATCACCTTCATATACCTTCCTCTTATTTCTCCCCAGTGTTTCGCCCCAACCTCTCCGCTGTCGCCGTAATTCACATCGTACCAAATCCGGAATCGGCCTCTTTCAAAAAATATATTCCTCGTTTTCCTCTCGCTGCGCCAATTTATTTCCATCTATTCTCCCACTTTACACTTTTTCGCGTCGAAAGCCATATATATCCTGGAGTCGTTTTATTTCCTCGAGGCATGACTCATTCCGCACGAACTTTTTTCGAAACAGCGCTCAGGTGACGAGTGCTGCGGGCCCGCCATAAATTCTCCTTATTTCCCATTGTTTCCGAGTTTCTGTCCAACTTCTCGTAGCGAATGGGAAGTTGCTAAGATTTCCGCGGTGTTTGTGAGATACGCTTCCGGAATTTTCACCTGTAATTAAAACTAGCAAGTTAAGAATGCCCAGGTAAGATATCTTTGAGGGAGAAAATTTTCTCCCAGCGATAAGGCGAAGCGTTTTAATGGTGGAAACTTTGATGTTTGGAGTACAAGTTTTTTGTGTGGTATCACGGATGAACGACATCTGAGAGATTGGCAATCTTGGAAAACTTTTAGCCTCACGTAGCAAACATTGAATAGGCGTTTAATGTTTAACATTTTTTAAATAAAACAATGGAATGGCTAATTGAACGAAAGCTCTGATTAGTTTATTTTCTAGAAGTTTATTATATTTAGTTATCCAACGATGTCTGAAAGATACTAATGTAATGAACATCGGTTATTTAAAATAATTTGCCACACATAAATGTAATTAATTCTTAAAATACCTGCCCACCACTCGACCAAGGAGGTATTCTTCTACGTTAAATTTAGGCTTATTTAAATTTTACATGTTTTTTTTTACGCGAAAGTTAAATTTCATTATTTTTGTATTTTTAATATCAGTTATTCCTTGGGATTTTAATTATCATTATTCTATCCACGTTGATCGTACCAATATTGTTCAAATATAATATTAATCATTTTGTAAAAGCTACGTAACTGAACTAAAACAATCAAACATAAACAAATCATCAACGAAGTTAAGCTAAACACATAAGCATAAAGTATTGAAATATCAATCTATCAGCTTCTAAGATTGTCCAAATAAGTTACAATTTTTTTCTCAAAAATGCCACCCTCATCGCATAGCATTTACGGAAGCAGAATCGAATAATCAAAAGAGGAAATTTTCGAACGGAAACAGGAATTTTGGGGCTAATATGATGAAATATCTCTCGAATTTGGAAAGAGGACAATATGCTGGCTAACAGGGGAAAAGAGCTTGTGAATTAATTATGATTCCAAAGATGTATCAAATAAAGATTACGAAAGTCGGTAGGTGTAAGATTTCCTTGTTATTCGGAAAGCCGAAAATTTCAATTTTCTCGTTTTAGGATTGACTCATATCTTTGAAGATGAACACAGATTTTTTCTTTTATTCTTGAGATAAAGCGAAATATTAAAAAAATTCTCCGAAAAGGAAATACCCTTCTGAAAATTTACGATACTTTTTATAACGTTGCTACAAAAGGTATTTGTTCATTCCTGTAGTTATACATTAACAATAAATTAATTAAAAATGAAGAAAATTATATTAATGTTACTACTCCTTCCGGGTTTAAGTCTAATCTCCAGTAGTTCTTACATATTTGAAACCAAATTTATTTCGTTAGCATCGAGAAACCTATAATATATTGTCGTATATTTAATTCGCTAATTTTAATTATCTGATAAAACAGACTTGTTAATCAAGGTTTCAACTAAGCTAAGGATTTCCAGGTTATATTAGTTTTAGATAAACATAATAATCCGTGTCTCTTAAAAATTAGAACGAATTACTCTTCCGATAACCGTAACAGAATAGGTTCCTCATTCACTCATCGGTTTATAACTATAGGCATTCAGGCCAACCTCATGTACACGTTAGCATTATTGCCTCTTAAAAAAAGTTTTGCCTCAAAGTTTTGTATCGTTACTTCTACAGGGAACATGAATCAAAACCAAACGCGGAATCTCTTCATTTTAATTTCTCAACCAATTTTAGTTGTATTAATTTCAATAAACATAATAATCCAAAATGAAATAAATATGAAATTTCTACGTAATTTGGAAACTAACAAATAATTTCATATTTATTTCATTATCACCTTCCTCAAATTTAAGCTAGATCGTATTGATGACAATACTAATCCGTTTTTCTTCAAATTTAGAACGAATTAAATTTCTGAATACCATATCAATAACAGTATTTTCTTTACACCTTCAACTGTTTAACTAAATCCTATAGATATGCTGGCCAACCTCTCCTACACATTAGCATTACCGGATCCTACACCTATATTTGCCTCAAAGTTTCGTTTCGTTACTTCTACAACGACCATGAATCAAACCTAAAAATCTCTTCATTTTAATTTCTCAACCGAGCCGTATCATAAATTCCCACCTACGAATGTTTAGGTTGCATCGAAACAGCCCATCCTTCACGCTCCATTTACCTCCGGAATCAGCTAACGCGGCGAAAAAATCGGGGGCATTTTTCAAATCCCCGAATCGATAGTGCGACGATGGAGATATGCGATACATGATAAATGGGCGGGATTAGGTTTAACGCCCGTGGCAGGACGCTCAAGAGTGGTCACGGGTGACTTACTACGTGCTCAACCACCGAGGCCGCCCGTCAGGTCCTTCTATCTTCACAAGCACAATCCACTCGTAACCCTTTACTGCTCTCCCTTGCCCGCAGGGTAATTAATTACTCTCTTCTCCTCACCACTATGACCTTTTCCGTCTCGCACAATACCTTTCTCCCCGAACAATGACTTTTCTCCTCCGACACGTTCTTCCTTAGGCTTCTTTCTATGTCCTTCCCAACCTTTCTCTAACGCTCTCTCCTTTCCTTGCACTTCTATTCTATATCGTCGCTTGCCAAGAACATGGAATCCCTACAGTCAATGTGTTTAGCGTACCGTCTAACCGAACTATTAAATTTCTTCTTCTTCTATCCAGGTTTAAACAAGAAAATAAACTGGAACACGTCTGTTTGTGAAATAGATGTTTAAAATCTCCGATAGCCGTCTTTGTCGATACCCCGTACTTTTGCCACCGGTTTTCAAAGGCCTGGGTTACCGACCTTCTAAGAAACACACAAAATTGCTCATTTCAATAGCTACATTATCATCCTCAGGGGTACATATACCTCTGAAGATGATACCCCTGAGGGGTAGGAATGGCTAGGTAGGGAAAAATAGCGTTTCTTTTCCCAATGCTATATATTTCAAAGGCAATCTTTCATTAAGTATTCCTACTACATGTTGTTTCCACTTATTTTTTCAATTTACTAATTAATCATATATAGTCGGAACCTATATCCTCTCTTAGGTAAGAATGATTAGTCAACGAAAAACTCCAAGCAACATAATTTTTGATGGTGCTTGGAGTTTTTCGTTGACTCATTATTCATACTTAGCCATCAGCGGAATTCTCAAGATACTCTCTTAGGTAATTTGCCCTTTCTTGTAAACCCTTTGACAGCACAAATAAATCGCATTTCCAATGATATTATCTGTCTTCTTTTTTTTGTTTTACTACCCAACATTTTGAACCATACGACATAGTGGAAACAGCCATTACATTATAAAAATATATCTCAGTTCCTTTCCAGTTAAAACCTTTAGCTACTTAAACGAAAGGCGGTACAATCAGCTTCAAACACGTAAAGGCAGCTTTCAGGTATATTATTATTTAATTAAGGGAAGCAGGAGTCCTCAATCGTATTCGTTTTAAACATCTCACATACAAATATACATACGACTGACACAAATATCCATGCTCTTACGAGGAAAAACCTGGTTAGCTGGGACTTGAACCCGGATCCTCGGTGGTAGAAAGCTTGTGTACCACTCATTCCACCACCAAAGTCGGCAATATTGGATAATAAAATATAATAGGATAATACTTATAGAAAATACATATAGAGTGCAGATAGATACAGGCGTTTAAAAATATATTTGGAGTTTGAAGTTTATTTCTTCTTATCTTCTCTTTACGGAAAATTTTTAATAGTACACAGAAACAGAAAAATGTCACGAAATAGGGTTACTACAAAAAAGGCCTTTAGAAATAAACAATCTACCGTACATCATATTTATGTAGCAAAATTTCGAAATATATTGATCTTAATACTAACAACAGAAGCGCAACGTTCCAATTTACTGATATTGATTCAGATGATCGATCATATTTTCTACATCGAGGTATTTCCTCGATTTCTGCTGCGATATATCGACACCAGAACTCGACGCTTTCAGCAAACTTTATCTTCTAATCAACTAAAAATTAAATTTACGGTCGAGCGGAGAACATCGTTGGGTATAGATTGCAGAGATTCCGTTTTTGCGAATTTTCCAAAATATTTTTAATTTAATGGAATTCTGGATAGTAGCAGGAAGCATTCGCAGAATACTAAATTTGAAAATAGCATATTCATCGGTAAAAACATTAAAACATCCCATCTTTGATCTATGCAGACTAACTCTTCCTCACTCACCTGTTCTTTTAAAAACATAGCAGTTCAATTTATATTTAAATAATAATCTTTTCAAATTAGTAATACTTCTCTATCTGTCACACATGCTACTGTTATGGTGATCATTGAATTTTATAGTTATTCTTGTTAGTGACAAAGTTTTCAAGGTGCAATTTTCGGATTCTAATATTGCATCAGCAAACCGCTTGTTAGTTGAGAAGCGGCCAGATACGTGTCAATTATTTCAGATAAAAAAGCTTACCCATACAGTTTCGAGTGAGTCCCTGTTATATTCACTTGGTAGGTCATAAAACTATGGGAGGAATATGTCTATGTCGATGCAGCTTATAGACCCTATGACTAACTCATTTTATACCACAATAAATTTTATCATTCAGCATCATTCATACCTCAGTAACTTTCATCCTTATTATCACAGCCATGAGTAAAATTAAGTAATAAGTAAACAGATGGGATATTTCCCTCTACCGTATGCTAAGAGACATCTGAAACGTATTCCACTCTCCATGTATTGTAGTACCTGATGGATTCAAATTCAAAACCTCCGGAGCAAATTTAATTCAACAAAATTTAGTTTAAGGAACAGAATTAACCACGTACACCTATGAATATTTAAGTCAATTTCCAGTAAAGTCTTCAATATCTGTAGGAGATTATTATCACACAAACTTCTGGTAAGCTGTAAGCCTTGTGGCAGTTTTTTATACCTACATAGATATACTAGTGATGAACATAATTAACAAAAAATTAACAAAAAACACACTTCAGTCCTGCCATCCCGCTGTGCCTTTCACTCCAGAGCAACCTGGAAACACGTCTTTACCCTACGACTACTAGAGAGGTAACTGGTGAGATGAAAAAACATTTTTCTCTACTTTATTTTTCTCCTTCATTGTTTCTATCCTCATCGATGTATGGTATCTAACAAAATCCACAATTTCCTTGTCTTGTACAAAACCACTACCCTTCCTCCCGTATCCTTTCCCCATTTTTCCCGGTCTTTCATTCCCAGGGACCAAGCCCAGCAGTATATCTTCCTGCATTTATCCAACCCGGACACAGTGCTCAGTATTTTTCCTGCCTCCACCTTTTATACGGATTTTTCCCTCTCGGCATTAACTCTTCATTGCTCCAGTTGCTCCTTCCTCTCACCGATTTCCCACCCTCACATTCCTCTTTACCCTTTCCCCAGACCCTCAGAGGGTTCCTCCCCATATCCCCGTCCGCTTATCCCCAGGCTATACTTCTCCTGTCTCTAATTAACTCCGTCCCTTATTCTCTCTCTTGCAGACTAGACCACCGGCACTTCTTCCTGCCGCTTCAATAGCCCCTTGTCCTAACTCTCCATTCACCCAATAAGGTATTCTTGTCCCTCTCTCACTGTTCCCCCTTATCTCCTCCCTCACAATTCCTTTAACATCCCCAAATCCCCTCTCATGCTTCCGATTATTTTTTCACGCCCCTTCCCTCTTCCGGGGTTGTCCCAATTCCGTTTTCTCCATATGCGTACGAGGGAGCAATTTCATGGATTCATTCTCACGGAAAGAAGAAATGAAGATTTACGTTCGTTCCCCTTTCGCAGTAATATACCTTATTTCATAATCACGTCCGTTTTTCGAAGTGACTTTGTCCGCCATCCCATTTTGTGATCCATATTTATTTAATTTGTATTGATATTTATGTACTATATTTAAGTATTTCTATGGTATTATTAACGTACTGATATTTATGTGATTCACCGTTTAAAAACAAAGGAATGGATTAAGTTTTACTAACCACAGGAAATTTTTATTTGGAAATGTGCAACGTTTCTACTCAATCATGACCTGAGGATGACTCAATGATTCGAAACCATTGTCGTTTCCAAATAAAAATTTCCTGTGGTTAGTAAAAGTTAATCTCTTCATTTGTTCGTGATTGAGGCTTAACACGAAGTCACGGCCCAAGCAGTGGATTCTATTTCCATAATATGTTTGTCCTGAACTAAAATGTATTTAAAAACCACATATCTCTAAACTTTTGGCTTGGTTTTGTGGACAAACTTTTATTAATCTAGTAAAGTTATTATTGAAGAATCTGGTTATACTAGTGAACCCTTTAATATCCACTACTCTATTGCCATTTTTGTTTTGTTATTATTTACTATTTTTTGCATCCTTATTGATTTCCATTATGTTATTCTCCGTTATGCGAACATTCATTTTGATTTAATTATGTGAATCTGCATCTGCAATGTCTTCCATAAGAATTTACTTAATTATCCGTAGGTTTCGCAGGTTTTTTGCTCCTCCCTTTTTGCGGGTGTTTTTCTACTGTGGTGTATATTTTTTCTAAGCTGTACCTTAGGTTTAAACTGGCAATGTAGTTTTCTTCTGTGTATTTATTTCAAGCAACGTTTCTTTAAAATTTATATGACGAAGGGTTCGATATAAGACTTAATAAGGAAAAGTTATAAGTAACTCTCAATCTTGCCCCAATAAAAGACGTTTACTATTATTAAATTATTTTTATCGTGTACAGTATATTCCTCGAGGAATGAAAACCATAGAGTTTTCTTTAAATTAAAGGGATGGATACTCTTACAATAGAGGTTTGAAAACTCTCCAAACATCGCCTTTTCGACGTGCCGTACCGTGTTGTTAACGATACCGGGAACAACAGAAGGTCCGGATTATAGACCTTCTAAGAAGCACCCATTGTACGCATCAATATCCTAGCAATCATCCTCAGGGGAAGAGGAAAACATTGAGTAATTCTTAGAAGGTCAGTAATCCGGGATTCTCTGTTGTTCCGGAATCGTTAGCAACGCGGTGCGGAACGCTTAGAAAGACGATTTTGGAGATTTGTCAATCCTCTAATTCACTACCAGCCGTGTTCCAATTAATTTCCCTATACGGATAGTCTTGTACAATTGTACGTTATGATAGTCGTGTTTAATGGTGATTTACTTGCAAATAAAGCGAGAAGTTCACGATCTGATTATTTGACGAAATATATTAACGGTCTCTAATTATAATCTAATTATTTAGGTATTCTCACTCCCACTTATAACTTTATTCAGTCTTTGATCTCAACATTTATCTTCCATAAACCATTTCTTGTAATTGATCCAGACAATTTGTAAATTTCCGCTTCGTTTCAATTCCATCCATTCAATCATCGCTTCAATTTACAGCAGCGATGAAGCAAAAGAGAGATACGGGTTTCACTTTAGTAGGAAAATATCATTCACCAATGGAGATAATTGTTTTTGAGGTTCCACTGGTATCCTGAGTAGAATATTGTTAAAAAGATTATTTCCATAAATTGAATCAGCTACTTCGAGAACTCCGTGGACTCGCTTTATAAATTAACAGAGCTGATATAAACTCGCCGATAATTATACTAAAAATAAATGACAACCATAATAAAGAAGTGATTGATAGTAGGTTAGATTTTAATTCGGCTGCTCAAAATATTAAGAATTCATTTGTTTTACGAGAATTACATTTATAACCTTATACTCCTTTGGTATTTTTCTGATGATTTGCATGTAAAAACAAGATACTTACTCGTGCAGGTTAACCGTGATACCTAAAATTTTACGCAGTTAAAAATTTATCTATGAAAGTAAACATTGATTTCTCGCAACATTTTTTTCCATCAAATTCAAAATTATTTTTCTTAAATGTGCCAGAAAATATGGATCACTGATGAGATTTTATAATTTTGACCATTATATTGCAGTCCGAAGTCATGATGAAATTGCTACAGTTATATTAACACTCATTGTCAGATGCTCTAAGTGTGCGACCATCTCCTGCAACCGTCTTTCTTCTAACATCGAACCATGCATTGTCGCCATTGTCTCCTTATCACTCGCGATCATTTCTATTTCTTATAAATCTCCCTTCTATTCCTTTCTCCTTAATCATTCACCACTATCCTGTTTTATACAGCCCCGTTCGAGAGGAACAAAAAGTCCTTTGTGTGAGTCCCACAGGGAACCCGTATAGGTCCCTCTTTCTTAGTCAACGTCCTGGTGAGAGTGCCTTCCGAAATTCTGACCACCTAAAACGTCATCCCTCTTCCCATCCCATGCTTTCTCTTCCCTCATGCCCACTCTCGCCTCTGGCCTTGCGAAAGGATGGGGGCTTTGGAACACTATTTTACTTTCTCCTGCGTTGTTGACCCAACATTTCTCCTATCTGAGACAGCGGGACAAGACTTAAAACACCGCAAAACTGAGATAATTTTAAAAGGACCTCCCCTAACGCCCTCATGGGTCTCTTGCTTTTATCTTTCGCCCGTTTAGGAACGCCTTGCCCCAAACTCTCGTCAAAGAAGTTTGTTTTACGAGGGATTATTTTAATTACGTTCCTTTTTTACGATTTCTTGGTTTACGACTTTGTGCTAATCTCCATAGTGAGGAAATTGATACTGGGTCGTTGCCTTCTTGGAAGTCTCCAACACAGATGATGAAACCCTTTCTATACGCAAAGAAACACGGATTCCGATGACCGAAACTGAAAAAGTTGAAGATACATGGATTCTGAATACGACTTGCATTTAATTTTTAATTCCAAGTTTTCTAGGGTTGGAATAAGTTCCTCTTAGTATGACCAAATGTATAAACACGCACGTACAATTTCTTTAGTCATTAATTTATTTATTAATAGACTTTCACAATTTACTTTTCAGGGTTCAAAGTTGCGGAATCATAATATGAAAATAATTCTATGTTTAGTTCAGCTGTATAGCTTCGATTTAAATGCGTACCTGAAGCAGAGAAGTAGAGTCACCTCGATATTTCAATATCCTACAGAGTTAGTCAGTAGCTTCAGAGTAAGATTATTTCTTGAAGTAGTTTTAAAAGTATGAAATTTAACGGATTACCAATCATTATTACTATATTGACTGATGTAAAGTAACAAATTGAATTCCATAAAATGATGTGTACATGTTATAAAAATTTATATCATTTTTCTTTTTATAGAAAACATTTGCTCACATACTTATCAACAAAGCACTACAGAAAAAACCATTTAAAGCAATTTACTATTTGTAAGCGATACCTTCCTTCAAGAAAAGCGCCAATTATTTTATTCTCTGATGTTAATAAACTTAAATCATATCAATAAACTTAAACCTTTAATAAATCAATTTCAAATAATTCATCAACTGATGTAATTTAACAAATCAGATCACCATTCAATAGAATATTGTGAAGAAGGATTGAAAAAGAAAGACATGTTTCTCGTGCAGAAATATTTGTACTCATGCAAAATTATCACATAGAAAATCTATTCAAAGCAATCATGACGATTTAATAGATATGTTCCTGCAAGAAAAGCTTTTGTTCCTTTATTCTCTGCTACGAGTATGAGAAATGCTTCAAAGAGTACTTTTAAAGGTTATGAACGCGTCAAAGAGTAATAGCGCGAATAAAAACGTGCCCCATTCATTCTCCACCATTACTACAATCAGAAATCTTTCAATATTTCCGAGGTCGAAATTCATCACGCCCCTCAAAGAGAATCGCAACATTCCAGCTTTGGGGAACTCACGTTTTCAGTTCGAAATATTCCCGTAAAGAACCCGCCTTCAATAAACTCCCCCGAGGCCTAAGCATTCCCATTTCCAAGCGATTTAATGTAACGTTCTTCGCGTCGCCTTCTTTAAATTTGCATCGTTCCGAAATAGCTTCCGAGTAGTCGCTCTCCGATCGTTAGGGGAAGAAAGGATATTAAAAAAGAAACCTTCTCCGGTAAATAGCACGCCCTTTTGATCGCAATTTTATCCGCCTCTTTCCGCTTTATATTCCGCTCCCCATCTCGAAAACTTCCCCTTTGAAAAAAATGAGGCTAAGGGGGAGACAATTTTTAATCTTCTGCTGCGTCCCATATAGCCCATCTAACGGTGCGGTGTTCCTCCCCTCTTATCGAAACCCTTTGAGAATTTCTCCTTCCCCCCCTTGGGAATTCTTCTCTTTCATCCGTTTCTTCCACTCTTAACCTCACGCGTGACCCGACAACTGAGAGTGCGACAACTCAGCGGAACCAACAACTCAGAGTGCGACAACTCAGAGTGTGACAACTCATCAGACCCGACAACTCACCGTGCGACAACTCAAAGTGCTACAACTCATCGGACCCGATAACTCAGAGTACGAAAATTCAGAGTGCGAGAAGTCAGAGTAAGACAACTCAGAGTTCGACAACTCATCGGACCTGACTACTTAGAGTGTGACAATTCAGAGTATGACAACTCATCGGACCCAACAACACCGCGCGACAACTGACCGGGCGACAGCTCATTGCGCGCGCTACGATAATTGAAATAATATCAATTTTGAATGTGAAAACAACCGAGTGGTAGTCTTTTTGCCGATTATTGATTAACCCTTTCAGACCACGCGTAGAGTTTATTGGACACCATTCTCAGAGCTTATTGCGTACAGTTCATATTAATTAAAATTTTATTTTTTTATAGTATTGCTTCTTTTATTTAAATATCATGTTAATGCTGCATCAAAGGAATCTAATGATAAGATTTTATTCCTTATTGAATAACAAAAGCATTAATAAATTCAAAATTATGTTTTTCTTATAAAGATAATTCAGGTCTTTAAGAATTAAACTAGTTAAAAAGTTATTTATAATATAGTTAATGATAAAAACGCGCGATAAAATGTTACCCGGTCAGTTGTCGCACGGTGAGCTGTCGGGTCCGATGAGTTGTCGCACTCTAAGTTGTACTCTGAGTTGTCGTACTCTGAATTGCCACGAAACCAGCCCACCCACTCTAACGATGCGATGTCCCTCTCCTTTCATCGAACCCCTTGGGAATTTCTCCTTCTTCTTTCACCTTTTCTTCCTCTCTTAACCCCACGACCCGGCACGACCCCTTCCCCTCTCTCCTCTTCCCAGGAATCCGTGCTCAGTCCGCGGAAAACACCTTTTAAAATCATCCTCGCCAAGGTAAACAACCTTTGCTTTACGCTCTCGTTCCTCCTTTCCATAAATTTTCTACAACCTTTTCTTGAGGAAATTTCCGATGTCACCATCTCAGACGGTTTTTTGGCGCTCAATATGGCTGATGATTTTCCGTGGGCAATCTGCCTCCGGGGAGGATGATAAGCCGTAAAAGGTAACAGATTTTATTTCTGTTTTGCTAAGGCTGCACCCGAGGTGATGGCCCAGAAAGGAAGGCATTCCGAAAGCCATTCAACATTGATGGGGAACGGAGTTGTTTAATCTTACACGTAAATGTACCATTCATGAGGATGAAGTAGACGACCATGATAAGGTTGTTTTATTCATTAAGAATTTCCTTAGGATACGAGGGATGTTTATAAGTGTTTCACTCCCGCGGTAACCAAAAGCCAATATTTAAGAACATAAAAATTTAAATTTCAAAATATTATATACTGTAGCACATAAAAAGGACCGCATAGCCTACACCATGTTTCCTGAGCACAGATAATTATTATTCTTGAATTTCATTCATGTAGTGATAGTTTACACATAAATTGTGTAAAATGTTATAACATAATTTTGAGTATCAATCAATAAAAATGCTCATGTATATCAAGCTTGCAAATTAAATAGATAAATGAAACAATAATGAAAATAACCTGTGACGTCAAATCCATGTCAGACAATGACGAATTTATTGAATGGTAGGATTGAGATTTACAATTCTCACCTTATACCTAACCCTAGGTAAAATATTTCCATAGTTCAATTTTTAAGTATTTTATTCCGTTTCTATATATTATTTTCGCAGTAGATTTGAGAGCAAGGACTTACAAAACACCGTAAAATATATTTCAATATTTGGTAATATTGAACGTGGAACTTATCAATCTGAAATATGAATTATTCTCACTCAAAATGTGCTATTTTTTAGTCAGAATATTAGAAATTTTGGGAATAATAAACTTTTCGATGCAATCAATTCAGCGACAATTACCGAAAATTAGAATGAAATCTTAAAAAAATTAATGGTTTACTTCCTTCTTCTCTTTGCAGAATCTTCTAATATTATTCATGATGGATAATCTAAAAAAAATAGTTGTTTTAATAATTAATTATCACTCGAATTTTAGAACAATGATTTTAGTTGCCGAGAAGAACTTTCATTTCCTCATTTCAATTCCGCGACTGCAAAAATATAATCATCCCGATTACGCGACCCCAAACAACCGAATCGATACCCATTACGCACCGCATTTTTATTACTCGTCCGTCTCGCTGAAAGCAAACTATTCTCCATAGAAACGGGCGAAGCACTCGGCGTATTGTCTCCCATTCGTGGGGCATTATTCTGGAAGAAGAAGCCTTTAAATACCAGAGATGAACGCGCTCTTTTAAAGCGGTCTATTACGCCGAGGCACTTGAGCGGAGACTCGCAATTTTTGGACGTAGTTATAGACGAGGAATAAAAAAAGGAAATTTCGAGGAATAAAAAAGAAAATTTCGAACTTGAAGAGTCCGACCGTTCGAAGAGTATTTACGAGGAGAGCTATATACTCTATCCGAAATGGATCTTAAAGAACAAGTGGAGCAATGCGCTGTGAAAAAAACTCGAATGGAAAAGATATAAGACGACGAAGCAGCGAGAAAATGCCTCCGTGGCGCAATTCTTGGCTGACCTACTTCGGGGGAAAAAATTATCGCTTCTTATTTTTACAAAGCCATACACGTCCTGTAAGGGTACATTCATGACCAGCGGGGAAGATAATGGCTGCTGTTTAATTGTCCTCGCTGGGGGCGATTCCGCCGATAAAGTGCTTTCGTAACTTATTTATAGCCGATGAACGGGTTTATCGAGGAAAAGATAATACGGGGCTGGGGAATGCATCGCAGGTCATGGTCTCCGTGAACGGAAAGCAATTTTTCGCAGTAATTATACTTTTTGAAAATTACAGCAATCGCAGAAACTTTCAAAATTAAAGAAATCCGCTAATTTATACACTTTTGGAATTTTTTCGAAATATATTTGATCATTTCTGTGAAAAGGCTTATCAGAAGGTCCTCTTATACATAATGGTCAACTTAGAGTGAATGCGATATACATTCCTTTGTCTAAACCAAACCTCGTTTTCCTTTTGGATCCTTGAACTGCTTGGATATGGACAGTTTTTATGAGATTTAGTGCAGTGACAAATTTACCTCTTTTACAGGCTATCGACAGAGAAAATAGACATATATCGCTTTTTCTTAATTTTTAAAGACAAATTCTTCTGAAGTATTTTCTAAGATAAACCTCGAAGACCGGTTTTAATGCAATATTTTTAACCATATCTTACAAAAATAATTTCAATAAATAATTCAGCAATTCCATAAAAATCACAGGTCCATACCGATAAATTTATGGTAACATTTATTTAAAAAACAAAAGATTTTAGTAGAGAATTTCCTCGATGTGTAATAGTTTGTAGTCTCTGCTATTTTTTTCAGAGAGTGTATTCATCAGTTGGAATTGAAATACTACAGCTTTAAAATTATAACTGTTATGAAGGGAATAAATTAGGGAATTCAAATACCCTTGTGAATCAATATTATAAGCTAAACAAGTCGAAGCAGAAAACGGTTGTTCTAATAACTAAAAAAGTTCAAGGAGTAACTAAGGCCTATTAGGTAACAAAGTCACCTTATACTATTAAAATATCAACGATTCTAACGACTTGATTACCATATGAAATAAAAATATCACTGTCTTAATAAGCTGGTAATTATGATCTTCAGAATATAAATGCATCATAGAGAAATTAATCATATAGAAAGGCATCAAAATTTTTACACGTCTAACAAGGTTTACTTCCGCA
Organism: Sympetrum striolatum; assembly: GCA_947579665.1. Lineage (NCBI taxonomy): Eukaryota > Metazoa > Arthropoda > Insecta > Odonata > Libellulidae > Sympetrum > Sympetrum striolatum. Next base: position 37,547,151 of record OX388350.1, on the reverse strand, counting down.
GAAAATGGCTCTATATGCTCAAATTACTCATGATATATATTCAAAAACTTCGGCAATATTTCAGCTACGCAAAACGGTCCCCTCAACGACTTCGGCATCGCCCGCCTTATACATCAAAGTCACCTGAGGACTGTGGCGAAATTTTATTCCACCGGTAACTAAGTCAAACGCCAAGCGGCAAGATTTACCTAGTCCATCCCCGTCCTTTAAACTCCTTCTTTTATTTAATTGCGCCCCATTTTTTACTCTAATGGATTCTCCATCCCACTCCATTTATTACCAGCGATCGCCCATTTTTCTCGACGACGCCATCGATCGACGATATTAATTCCGACCGATATCTCCCGCGGAGGAATCGACAATAATCCCTCTTCTTGTCGACGCCCCCTCTCCCCTATAAATACCGTATTGGACTAACTCTAGACCTCTTATCAGCGGAGAGCTCTCAGTGTGTTAAAGAGGAGAGTTTTACTCCGCGGGCGAAGATTCATACCCTTCGAGGATTTCAATAGATGGAAGCGGAAGGCGTTTTTTCCGCGGAGAAGGAAATACTCGTAGATTCGTTTTCGTATCGTATTCCATATCGATTTCCACGCAACCAAGTTTGAAACTGCCTATATTTCCTTTGGATTAAGAGCTTCCTTTCAAATCGCTATATTTAACTTGAAAATTAATCATTCAATTTATATTTTTTATTAATGCTTTATCATGAATTTTCATTTATAATATTTTATAAGCATAAAATTAATTACATAAATTAACTATACATTAATGTATATTTCATTTTATATATAGTATTTTTCAATAATTATTATGAATGAAATAATATAATAATTAAATTTATACATATAATTTTTCATCCAATACATAGGTAAAATTACAAAAAAATTTGAATATTCCAAAGCATTTTCTACGTAACAAAATTTTAAACCGTCTAGATTTTCTTTGGATATTAAACTTCCTATCAAATCCCTATAATCAACTAGAAAATCAATTATTCAATTTATATAAATTATTAGTTTTATATCATTTTATTAGTCATTATTATTTTCATATCAATTTATTAGTTTTATATCATGAGTTTTCAATTCGCAATTTTTCTGTAAATAGAAAGTTAGTTGAATAAAATTAAAAAATTTGTATAAATTAAATGATTCCGTTTATAAACAAATATTGTCATAATGATGATGAATGAAATGATTATTTAATAACATATAATTACATACATTTTACAATATGAATTTAAATATTTTTTTATTAACTGTAAATGCAGAAACGCATTCTCAAAAAGTTTTTAAAGGCAAGGAATTCGTTTAGTTATTTAGAAATGCCTGTCATTAAATTCCTCCCATGTGCACACCTTCATACATCTGTTTTTCAATGTTTCAGCGTGAGCAGTTACAACAGAATTCCAATTAAAAATTGACAATGGGCTCAGTTTGCATTGATACCACGTATTCAACTTTTCCGTTGAAAAAATAATTTCGATATATATTTTATTAGTTTCCTTGAAATTTGATTTTTCATATATATTTAATATATAAGCGGAGCCATCTGCCAGTTTCTTTTTAAAATACGTTGTTAAAGAAAATTATTAAATTATTATTAAATATAATGAGTAAAATATATTTTATAAACTTTTAAAATGCCCACCATATACCATGTGAATGTGTAATTTACTGGTAAACATTAATGAAGTTATCAGTGGAGAGCTTCTCCTCCACGGACGACGATTCAAAACCTCTTGAATGTCTCAATAGAAGGAAGCGAAAGGCGTTTTTTCCGCGCAGAAAGAAATAGATTCGATTCGATGGATTTGACGCAAAAAAAAGATCGACGAGTTATCGATCCAATCCCCGTGGATGGCGGAATGGAGGTGCATAACTCGAGGGCCATCCATTCGCGCGTCTTTTCAGACTTTTTCACCACGTCCCGGAAACATCATTCTTAACGTCGCGACAACCGAAATTCGGCCCACTTATTTCGGAAGTTAATCTCGCGATTGGGGGACGGATTGGAGTTGGGGGAAGAAATTTTCGACGTACCTGAGCGAGGAAGTTTTTAGAGGAGATACTGAAGAAATTTATGGCGCACATCGTAGCTTTAAAAAAGGTATGGAGGCGTTACATAAACGTGTCACTTTGAGGAAGATTCCTGCTCGGCGACTTTGATCTCCGCAATACATTTCTGCTGTCTAAGCCGTAAAGTTTCAATTCTTATCTTCTTCCTTGAAAACTCCGCGAGATCTGATTTAGTCGAACGCTGGCAAGGTTCTCAAAGGAGGCGGAGCTGGTGAAATGGAATTCCACCGTTTAGGAATGAAGAAGTAAGGATACATTTCCTCGGTGTGATATTCGAATAGAGCTGACGGTTTCGGCGTTACATCGTCATTTTACGGTAACACCTGTGATCAGAAAAGATGAAGAGAAGGAATGTCTACTCAATGTTCATCCCTGTTCAAGGAAGTAGATTTTTTTCTTTTTCTTCCTTTTCAAGGAAGTGAAGAATCGAAATTTGTTTTCTATTTCCTCCTCATCAAGCAAAACCATGAAGAACGGAGTGGTAATCTCCCTTTGTTCAATTGGTAGATAATATTATACCATATTTAAGTAATGTTGTACCCTATATTTAGTAAATCGCAAGATTTTGCATAGAAGCGCAATAATACTTATACTGTATCTAAATCTAGTATAATAGTATCTAATCTAGTATAATATATCTATATACATAATTATATCTTTAAATAAAAAATCAAATTACATCAAATGCTACATCGAAGTAATAAAATAAAACAGTCTAATCGAATTAGTTAGAATAAGGGAATCTAATGAATCCTGTGATTTTAGTGATCTAATTAATATGAAGTTATAAATTACTCGGAGGAAGTGGTTTTGTGGAACTCCATCCATTTTATTTTCAATGAAAGAAAGGCAGGAGTGAACCTATTTCACAGGCTTATTATATAAACATTTTCCACTGGTTTGTATAATAATCCTGAGGAAAACTGTCTCTGTCTTAAAAACACTCCTGTCTTCCTTTCATTTTATTGAATATGAAGTTTATTTAATTTTAGTTTTCCCTTATAATAAATATCTAAAGTAACATTTTCATTGCCATTTCAAGTAAATTTTATTCGGTTGAGCGTAGTGGAACTCCTAAATCATAATAAATTTTCTCCCAATCATAAATTGAATTACAGCGTCTAAAACCGCGAATCTATTTTTACTTCGGCTAAAGTTGTAATAAAAGCCCTCGAGTTACTGAAATAAAAATTAATACGAATAATAATAATAACTATAATTAAATCAGAATAACTGTAAGCGGATAAGGTATCAGTTGGTAGTGGATATACATTACACAGTAATTTTATACGTACAATCAAGCATAGTCGATTAAAAAATAAATAGTTCTCTTCTGTAATAAGCATACGCATAATGTAAATCATGAGAAAACGTACGCAAACGAATCGTTTGTGGAGAATGAGACATCAACCAACCGTTCACCACTCCCATCCCTCATTTACATCCCAAAATAAAACCGTTCGGGGAAAAATAACGATTCCCCGCAAAGACAAACATTCATTCCGCATCCCCGAAACTTTCTGAGACCCCCCTTCGATTACACCCACGCTTTTTCCGTCTAATCACGTTCAAACAACCACCGCACAAGAGCTTCCCTCTCCCAATACAATTAACAGGGATCCGCCGTCCCAGAAATATCGCATCGCTTTCGGAGCTCAATATGACGGAAAGAAAACCGACAAGAAAAACAGAGAGAGTACGTATGGGAACTTATGGGGCGCGGAGATGGGAAAGGAAATTGAGCCACTGTTTGCATAAGACGGTGGAGAGATTGAGAGAGACGGCTGCGGGAAAGAGGTTTCGCTGATGAAGTGGTGAAGTTTAGACTTAGGGGAGGTCGACCAGAAAGATGGAAAAGGAGGGAGATTGGAGTGTGCGCAGGTGTGCGAGTAAACGGGCGGTGGAGATATCGCGGAAAGGGTATCAAAGAATAGGGGTGCATAAATTTCGTTCGTGGATCAAGTACGCGGGTTCGTTTAAATAAGTTCGGCTTACGGCAAGACTCGAAGTGTTCTCAAATACGGTTGATTTTATTTAGACAAAGAAAACAATTACTTTCCGCGATTTAAGCATTGAATTGAAAGGTATTTGATGCTAACAAAATTATGATTATTCCTCTTGAAATTGAATATTTTAAAATTTCGATTATTTTCATACATTGGTTACAAGACCATAGACTATCTTCATTATCAGGGTTACTTCTTGGCCAGAGACATCATGAAAATTTAAAAAAAGAACTGAAAAATATTCTATTAAAGAATACTTTCTTTGACTTTAATCTTTATCATTAATATTTAACCATTTTACTAGCTTTCCGCATGACTCATATTTGGATTTACATTTCTTCTCTAACATTTCTTTAATGATATTTAGTCCACAAATACTAAATTCCCGAATATATCTCATATGAAATTTAATCTACAGATTTTAAAATTTCACATGACCTAACCAAGAGAAAGACGATTTAGAATATGTTTATTTTCTAAAATTAATCTAATTTTCTTCTTTCTCTTGAAAAATCTATTTAAATTGATCTATATATAATTTGTTCCCCCTAATATGTTTTTCTTTCTCAAACGGACCATTTTTAAAACTATCATTCAGTTGTAATACAGCCATCAATTTTAGAAGCCAACAAAAACTTACCTATGAAGTGTAGGTATGAATGATTTTAATAAAAATCTTAGATACTTAATAATTTGCCTTATGTATCGAAATAAACAATACAAAAATACAAATAAAAACCATTCAATCAAAACAATTAAGATTTTAATTCTTGGTAGAAGACGATCTAAAAATAGAGACAGAATTCTTTGGTCCTTAATTTCTCTCTATCTGAAACCATTTGAAACTCAGCATTAAAAAAAAAACTAGAAACGCTTATCAGATAAAAAGCACTAACTAAAGACAGGCGATACCTCCTTACAAGCGTTGCAACACATAAAACACACAGCATTTCCGCAAGAGTAGAGATAGAAGGCGATGAACGAAGCGAGCGTGTAGAGGGGAGAACCCGCAAATAGAGATGGACAAGGGTGTATCTCTCTTTTGCTTGACGGAACTTTAGCCCGAGCAGACCTTTTTTATTCCAAGGCACATCCGGGGCCTCTGAATGGGAGCGCGGAAGTGATAGAAAACGGGATAAGTGACGCCCTTTGAAGACGGCATGTGGAAATGCTCAAACTACCCGCGGAGATCTCGAAACCCACGGAGCCCTTCTCCTTCGCCCTCGGGGATATTGGAAAATCGGTTTCCACTAGCAGAGGGGAGTGGTGATGGCGCGACTCTTTTTAGTGAGTCACCTCAAAGCTCACCAAAACGAGTCGCTCTCGAAAACGACTCTCCGGGAGTCGTTTTCGGGGGGAGGGATGGTTAATTAATTTATTTATTTAAATAAAGATTTCACATAGAGCAAGTTAGCCAATGTACAGTGAAATATCGGGAGAGGTAAATGTATTTATTTATTTATTTAAATCGAGATTTCACATACGGCAATTGATACAATTTACAGTGAAATATAAACAATTATTGATATAAATAGAGACAATAACAAATAAAGATATAACATGAGATTATAAGAAACAGTGCATATCAAAAAGGGCAATTGGTAATTGGAAAAACAAAACTACTTCTTGCGAAGAAAGTAGCTTTATGAAGGAATCTCTGGTCAATGGAAATGGATCCACATCAGTTGGAAGAGAATTAAATATAAAAGGAAGACGACAGAGAGTATGTGTTTAACAAGAGAAATTCTGGGAGTAGGATAGTGAAATATAAAAGAAGAACGGGTAGCTCTACTAGGAATTCGAAAATGAAATTGGGCCAGTAAATAGGACAATCGGTAGTGGATTAAGTAATATCCTATATATTTATATCTTTTCATTCTTTTGAACGGTGGTTCATTAAATACAGCGAACAATGGTTGGAGCATCAAGATGCATTACAAAATATTTAAACTAAAAATATCAAATGACAAAAATTAAAATACGTACATTCTTTAGGCGTTCGCAAATTTTAAGAATAATCCCACAACTTTTTATGACAGGTGTCCCTTACATATAAGAGAGGAGAAGGGTTTTAAGGGGAAGGAGTCTAAACACGCCGAATACGACTCCCTCCCCTCATAGCTCAGTTTGCTGAGTTGCTTATTTGAACCGACTCGCTCACACATTGCACATCCCTAGAGGGGAGGTCAAGCGTGAAAGGGTAATGATGAGTTTTCCTGCCGGCGGATAGTGCGCGGGAGGATTTCGGGGATTCGTGGGAAGAAGAAGGGAGGACGGAGTTTTGCCCGAGGATTTACCTTCGACGCTTTGCGTATAACATACGCGGCACGTTTAAGTGGCCGCGGATGTGTGATTTGCGCGGTTGAGTTGGGAAGGAGGGCAAGGGAGGCTGGATTACTCTCTCACTCTCTGGAAGGAAATTACGGGCATACGTTAGGCTTTTCGAGAGGGATTAACGGAGTTATCTTTCCGTGAGTTACGGATCCAGAACTCACGCTCGTCTGAGTCGGATGTTACGCTGAATGGATAACGCGGAGCCGATTCGAGGAATGGGTTATCGCGCAAAAGAATAACTTACACGATCCAATGCATTTGTAAAATTACAAGGATTCTACAACATTCTTCTTCAATTTCACCTTACTAAAATTTAAAACCACCATGTAATTTTGATATAGAGTTTCCTTTCAAAATGCAATGATTAAGTTAATAATAATTATTGAATGAATACATTCTTATTAATTTTATGAATGATTTGAATTTATGATATATATTTTCGGCTATAAAATTCTTACAAGCATATAAATAATTAAATAAATTAGAAAACTTGCATTCATTAAATATTTCGGTTATCAAGTTATCAATGTATGAAAAAATGTAATAATTATATTTAAATATCTGCATTTCATCCAATATGTTAGAAAAATTGCAAAAAATCAGATATATTGCGTCTAAATTTCTACGTAACAAAATATTAAACCGTCTGAATGTTCTTTGGATTTAGAGCTTCTTTTCAAATTGGTATAATTAAATAAAGTTAAAAGTTAATTATTCAATCATACAATTTTATATTGTTAATTGTCAATTCATAATATTTTTTATAAATAGAAAGTTAATTATAGTAAATTAATAAATGTGTATTAATTAAATAACTCAGTTTATAACTATATATTTAAATAATGATTAATACATAAATTCTAAATTAATGAAATATAAGGATACACATTTTACTACATGAATGTAAATTCAATTTCATCGGTTGGAATTCCAACAACTTTATTTACAAAAAGTTAAAATGCTTATCCTTGAATTCCTCTCATGTGCACATCCTAATACGACTATAACAGTCGTATTAGGATGTGCACAGGGAGTTTAATGTTTAAACACAGGAAAGTAGTACTGCAGTCTTATCAAAACCTTTGACTCACTTTTTATTAATACAACACATTCAAATTTTGCATTGAAAAAATTCATGGAATTTCTGATTTGTAATTCATTTATTTCCTTGCAGTTTTATTTGTATCGAATGAACTACGTGAATTTATTATTGATTGGTAAATATAAATGAAATTTTCTCGAAAAATTCATTTCGCGACAGTGTATAAACAGGAAATAACTATCACCGAATACTTTGTAGCAATATCAAAAACTAGGTGAAATATATATAGCAGAGAAATTTCCTGGTTCCGAGAAAATAAGACTGGTTGTGTGGAACACGTGACGTATACGTTTAATCCATTGGATTAATGGGTAATTTTCTGCTAGAACTTGCAAAGCAAATCTCTCTAGAGAGATGAGCGTTGACCAAATTTTGAAACAACATTCTTGTACAGTTCATCAGAGACTGATAGCATTATTGCTTTGAAAATCCCGAACTCTATTTCAAAATACACCATTTTGGGCAACCTGAACTATCCGAATGAAAAAATTCCAATAAAAATAAAAATGTCGATGAAATATGTTAAAATATTAGTGATCGTAAAAAATAACCAGCATCCGCAAAACTAATATTTTCTCTTTTTAATGTGAACTACAAGGAGTTGAAATTAGAAAATCGTGAAGAGTCGCGATAGAATATTCGGAAATAGGCTTTAGGCTTTCTTTATACCATACCTAAACTGAAATTTTGCCATACACCTTATAAGAGTTTAATGCCTTTAAATATCATTCAAACATCTAACATATTTAAATATTTTAACACAGTTAATAAAAATTCTATGAAATAAGTTATGAAACACGTTTATTAATATTACTGTGATAGATTTTTGGTTCAATAAATTGTTTAGTATTCTATGGAATCTTTAACGTACACCCCTTCCAGAAAGGAAAACAATTTTCAATCCATTCGCGATAACTTATAGCAGGTATTAGAATACCTGGGATTATAATGAAAGAACATTAAAATACATGACTTAAGCTAAAAACCCATACTCCTACTAAAATTAAGCTGTTAAGTAATATTCCTTCCACAAATTAAATACATTGGTTAGCCTTTCGTAATATCTTACAGTCGGAATTAGAAAACCTGGTAATATAATGGAACTTAGAACATTTTAAATTAACCGCCCCATTTAAAAACCCATTACACCCTCCAAAATTAAGCGTAAGACAAAAATGGGTCAGAGAGGGAAAATTCTCAAAAACTCCTAATCCCACCTACGTACCAGAAATCCCCTTAGAATGGAATCACAATTAAGTATTCAGCTACAGCATTTGATACAATTCGGCGATTATAACGCCGAGTCCCGATGTGGAATAACTCCCGCCCCCAATCCGGGCGTAATCCCCTATCTCGGAGTCGTCCCTGGTAACATTTCTACACTCCCGAATAATTCAATCAAGCCTCTCAAAGGGAAGGGTTAATTCGGGGCGCTCCTTGATCTCGGTGGCCTTCTCTAGGATATCAACTCGCTGCAGTCCTTTCCATTTCCAGTTATGAGTGCTGCGGTTAATGCTCTCAAATCCCCACGTCTGTCGACTTCTGGGAGTCTGTTTAACTGTTCGCGTTTCTCTCGGTGCAAAACGAAATTTCCCCGATAAGATAATCGCGTGATAACTGAGGGGATGCAAATTGCCTATTGGATGTTCACTGAGATGTTGGGAAATGTTATCATCTTGAATAGAGGTCTGCATCAACTATTTGTTTCCCTTGTTGAGAGTTAGAGCAGTACTCTTAAAAGGTGAATCACTTTCAGTACGATTTATATCCAAAATGTATTAGCCTAGGTCGTCAAATTCGAATCCAATTTTGCAACCAGATTATTATATTTATTCTACTACAACAATTATTATGTTTTTATCATAGTTATTATTATTAACTATACTACTCTGATTAATTTCATATCTTATGAATTTTCTGAAAAGAGCATTTTTACTCGATAGTTTAATTTAAAGGATCGTTTTTCTTTACATAATATTTATATTATGTAAAGAACGAGGAAGACCGGACATCTCTCTCAAACGATTTAGACCTCATCCAAAGGTGGTGCGAAAAATGGGAATTAGATATTAACGTAAGTAAATGCTCCGTAGTTAATTTCTTCGAAAAGAAAAAATTGCGTCCAAATCACCCATACAAAATTAATGGAATTAGTATCAAAGTAGTAGATTCAGTTAAATATCTCGGGATCAACATTACTAATAACTTAAATTGGAGCACGCATATTCGAAAAATCTGCGGCAAAGCAAGTAAAAGGCTTGGCTTTGTAAAGCGTATTGTCATTAAATGCGACGAAAAGGTGAGAGAGCGATGTTATTTTACCTTGGTCAGACCCCTTCTGGAATATGCGGCAAGTATATGGGATCCGGCGGATGAAACGTGTACTCGCGAACTCGAGAAAGTGCAGCGTAAAGCGGTTCGTTTTGTTAAGAAATGCTACGATAAAAAAGCAAGCGTTACAAAAATGCTCTCAGACATAGGTTGGGAATCCTTGAAAGAAAGGAGATTGGAAGCTAGGCTGCGATTGCTTAATAAATTCAGGGAAACTACATTTTCCAAAGATACAATCGGTATCATGCAACCCCCCTGCTACGTCGGTCGATCCGATAATGACCGTAAGTTAAGAGAAATAGATGCTAGGACGAATCGTTTCAGAGATTCATTCTTTCCGCGAACAATACGTGACAATAATCGAATAAGGAAGTAGTTTAGATTCAACTGGTGTTTACACCCCCTGCCACACGCCGAAAGGCGGCTTTTAGGGTATTAATGTAGATGTAGATGTAGATATATTAATAGGTAGGAAGAACTTTTTTCGCATATTCTTCGGACAACTTTCACATTGGAAAAATCTAGTCTTCCATAGTTCTTCTAAGAAATTGTCAGTTATCACAAATACGTTTACCCTACAAAATATCCTTTCGCCGTTTAAACCAGAAAATATTAACTTTTTCAACAAATTTAATGAAGCTACACTATAGCACACAAAATAATTAAATTCCTCATGAATAACTCACAAATAAGTAGAGCAATTTTAACGGGAGGTAATTGAAGAACTTATTCTGAATTTAAGTGAAATACGGATTTAAGCCGAATACTCAATTCTTTCCAGTAATTTTTCTCATGAAACGACCTTCATCTGCACGACCTGTATCTGTATCCGACCGTCTATTTTAATGCACCGTGTTATTCGCGAAGAAGTAATTCTCTTCTTGTAACTACCTTAAACATTTAATTATGGATAGTGGTCACAGATTGAAAATTGAGTTTATGTCTTTCTTTGAAATTATTAGAATAAAATTCATTTAAGTTACCTTAGTGTTTGGCCAGAATGTCTTTCTTTGAAGTCGTTCTACTTCTAATTGCGGGGGCTATAAATCATCACTTTCAAGAATTAAGTTTCGAGATAATCTGCAAACTTAAATACTCTCAAAGCGTAAAAGTTAAACTCGTGCTTGGAAAGCTAGTTCTTCAGAAACCAAGTAAATGAGCTGTAATTAAATTGTGAGGAATTAAGACGAGAAAAAAAATACTGGATTTTAGAACTTTAGTTCAAAAAATACAGAATATTAGACACATAGATGAAGTTCAGAACATCAAAACAAAGAAATTAGCCAAGTATCGGCAAAAAAAAACTAGAAAATACAAGCCCAGAAGCTTGGAAGCAAAGTTCAACCACAAACCACGTGAGATTCTAGAAAAAAACATGAAGTACAAGGGACCGACCGACCTGTCGGGTCCTCAACACCTACGGGGTCCGCGTTTATACTGGGAAAGTTAATCCTTTGATAAGGATTAAAACTCCGGTCGGATTAAGTGCTTGATTAAAGGAGTGTTTAGTCCCCCTCATTTCCTGGGATCTGGGGCAACTGGAGATTAAGGCGGAGGAATGCAGAATATCGGCCAACATTAGAAAACGGGTGAAGAGTAAGGTGCGGTAAGTGGAATCGAGCGCTCCACTGCCTCTAATCCGCAAATAGAAGTGCAACATCGCGAAGCAGAATGTCCCAGATAAGCGGTGCCTCGTTTCGAAGAGGATTTTTCGTTGTGGATGGAACAGAAACGTACGAGAAGAATACGAGGTGTCATACAGAGCTGTGGCCTAATAGTTGAACGCAGGTGTATTCTTTGCGATGATTCTCCGAGATGAGGAAAACTTTGTTCTTTAATCATTGCCTCTCAAACGGGAGAACCATATGAAGAGAGGCTCGAAGGATTAAATATAGAACATCGACACTTCCCGATGGAATGTACCTTCATTGAGTACCAAAGCTTAAGTTTATGTAATCCTCGAGGAGGATCTTTTTTACGACCATGTGTTGAGTGCATCAAATGAGAGAATCTGCCTCTTCTATCACCTTTATATATTATAAGGTACAGGTATTTTCAATAAGGAAATACCTAATATATAAATTGAGGATGTTGAAAACTGTTGAAAATTGAGGATTTATATGGAATAATTCAATTAGAATGAATTTCAATAGAAAAATACCATAAATTCAGAATTACTTTCCTTTTTTCACACTTTGCCAAAATTGAACCTAAATCCAATCAAACTAAATTACAGATTAAACCGTTCTATTTCAAAAGAAACTCCAAATTCAAGGTATCATTACGACTTCTTATAGATAATTATCTAATAATAATATATGATCTCAAATAAAATATATATCTAACTAAAAGATGAAGTCCCAAAGTTTGTCGATGTTTTAATTACTAAAAAATCGGAACGTTTTCGTCAAAAAGTACCACCTGGCAAAATTCCGGAGGAAATATTTCACATTCCCAAGAGAGAGCTATGAATATTATTATTATTATAATTATTATTAGGGGTCTTTATTAGGCGAGATTGAGACTAAAAAGTCTCCTCTTCCATCTAGCCTGTCGTTAAGTTGTTACATTATTATAAGTGTATTACATGTATCAATGAAACTTAGAGGAAAATAGAAGAAAATGTAAGAAGGGATTGCGGATATAAAACAAAACCCAAGAAAAGCTTAGGAAAAAATATCCGCTGCAGGAAAACACCCCCAAAGAAGGGGGGTGTGAAAAACCTGCGCAAACCTACCGATGTACATATAACCTGGAAAGGAGTTTCATAACAAAAATTACTTTTCGTAAGATTTGCATTAGATTATAAAATAGGGACTCATAAATATGCTCCACAAATGAAATTGTATGAATATCGCATCGACCATTTCCTTCAAGAGATTGACATTTGCCCTCTTTTCCATTGCAGCCATCCTCGTGGCGGGCGGAGCAGCCCTCTACCCAATCGGATGGGACAACAGAGAAGTGAAGGAATCATGTGGGAACACATCGGACATCTATGACATAGGTGAGTTTTTATTTCCACTTGCTATTCCAAACGGATTCTCACTTTCGTTTCTTATTCTACGTGACCCGCAAAAAATACGATTTTTTGCGTACATCTCCGTTCCGATAATGCTAACCCACGCCGACGCTCAAGCGGCGAGATAATCTGTTGCGGAGAGATCGGCAATTTCGCTGAAATCAAGTCCTTCCCCGGGGACTCCGAGATTGTCCCGGAATGCACATGAGTTATAGGGCAAGGGTCAACACGATTCGTGCCGTCCGTTCTAGTTAGAGGTAACAAAAAGAGTTGATATCGAGGAATCGGTGGCTTTCGGAGAGGCACTTGATAACGGGTTGTCTGAGCGAATCCTAAGAGGATCTCCGATGTCGTTCTCGGATTAACTTTTTTCGACCTTTCAGAGCTCCCATTGTTTGTGCTTTAGGGTACATGTGTAGATGTAGCTAAAGATGTGATAAGTTAATTCAGAGGAATAAGCAGTGCAGCGTTTAGTTCAGTATTAATGTAATTCAAAAATCTTCTAAGTTTTCTGTTAATTTAATATATTTCTATATATTAGAATGAGGCTCCCGAATATTCGTGTGGACAGCGCATTTGCCTTTGGTGAAAGCGGTCCCGGCTTCGATTTCCGGTGGGAGCCAATGACCTAAACTGTCGAAGCACTTTTAACAATACTACTATTATATTAGAATGTTATAATTAAGCAGTAAAACATGAAAATATTGAGCAATTATTAACTTCCAACAGCAGAGTTATTTACTTATTCGTAATAAATAAATAAACCGTATTAATCGATTTCATGATTCATTAAGTTTTATTTTCTTTTTAAATCAATTGACGAAGCTGTCACTTTGTGGAACTCCATTCCTTTCCTACATATTTTATTTTATTTATGACTGTCTAAAATGCTAAAAGGTGACGTTTAACATTTTTAGTTATAACTATTATTAAAATAGTTTTCTACAAACCATAACTATTTTACTTCATCTAATTTGAATAACATTATTGCCTCTGTGGCTTTTCTATTGTTGAACTTTGTAGATTATGAAATTACGTAAAAACAACATCGAATTGTATGAAAATCAATGCCATTATTGACAGTCAAACCTTTCGGGATACAATATCTATCAAAAAGATTCATGATCTAATGCTTTTATGCGAGTTTCTAATAATATTGAAACTATACAACTGTGAGTAATTTCAAAATTAAGAATAGTACTTCCTCTAAGGTTATACTGTTACCGCACTTGATAGATCATAAAGAAATCACCCAAAAGACAGATTCATCTCTTATGAAATCCTCGTTGATGTCTTCTTCCAAATCTTATAGAATATTATATTAACCAAATTTATTTATGATTAAATTTTAACTGAGTGATTTGTAGATTAGAAAATTTTATAATTTTTAAAGGGTCAAAAAATAATGGAATCATTCTTGCGTAACTCTCTGCGAATTTCAAGCCAGCTTTACCGTTTTTCTAGAGAGAGCTTTATCGTTTTCGGAAAAAAAAATATAATTTTCTCTTTCTGAGGTCTCTCCGTTTATACCATAGGATTGCATCCATGGTGAGTTGCTTTTGAGCATGAGAGAGAGAACTGATATTCGAGGAGGTCGGGATGACAAACGTGTAACACTCCAGTGGAGCGTAACCCATCAAATCTTCCTAAGAGAAATCAGTGGCCGTCGTAGAGGGCAAACATCCCCCAAAGAGAATTGAAGGTCACGGCTTGAATCGAACCCTTTTCTGAGAGCGTCCCTGAAGGGTTACGGCGAAATTACCAAGATGCGCGGATCTTATTGATTCCAACTCCCACGTACATCTTGCGATCCTTCGCATCCTCAGATCATCTCCATAGACAAATAGCAAAGAGTAACTCAAGCTATATTTTTTCTTATATTTCTTCCAAAATGTCCATGAAAGTTTTCCCTGACTCAGATTAAATTTAGCATAAATTAGTTATAAATATTAATATATTACCTTAACAAAAATTTCTTGTTAACTTTTCTAATTGGTTGACTATGTTCGAATATGTGAAACGCATCGTGTATGGTGAGAAAGGCAAGAAATTAAGATGTGGATAATAATTAATACGATATAGGTTTTTGGAAGAAAAAACTAAAAAGAATTGTTGGAAATGTCATTGATTCTAAGATCTTAAACATCAATTGGAAATTGTTTTTGTGCTACTTATATCGAAGCTGTTGTATTAATTTAATGTTGGTCCCGATATCTCCAAATATAAAAAAAACTTGACATGGATTTCATCAATCGTTTTTTCTTTGACTTTGAAATAAAAATATCTCAATAGATCTCAGTAATCTATGCAAGAATGCTTAGCGTAAACGTTAGTCTTGCCTTTCTAGGAATAAAAAAATAATCGCAAGATTCGCATGGTCGACCATAGATACGAGTATGTGGTACGAAATAACACTCTCAGTACCGTATTTTCCCCTTTTTTATCCAAATTTTGTTTCTATCATAAGAGATCAGGTTAAACTCGAACAGAAATTAAATGATTCATCCCATTACTATAGCAGAATATTAAAAAAATTTCTGTTTTCATTGGAATTGATTGATTAATGAAAACTTGACCTAACCTTAAGAACCTTGTTGTAGAGGTCTGCATAGGCCGGGCTCGGGCCGGGCCTGGGCCCATAAATAATTTTCCATAGTGTTTGCACGTAAATCTCATTTTTATCGCATGCAGAGTTTGTTTCTTTTGCAATATGAAATTTGTAAAAGAAGTCGTACGAAGTCGCGACAACTACCAAAAGAATAGAAATTGAATGAACACTTTTATTTCAGTCGTGGAATATTGCTTTTTATTTGAATTGCGAGAACAGCGATGAAATTAACGAAACTTTCCGGGAAAGTTTGAGGTTGTAAACACAAAAATTCTCATGGACAACCAAAGTGATTGTTGAATCAATAGTTAAGGATTTAACCATTAGAATAGATAGCGCAGATCAACCCGATAGATGGGAGAGCAATATTTTAAAGCGTCATTAGGAACCTAACCTTATTTATAGCAACGTATACTTCTAATATTGGAATTTTATTTAATGAGTAGAAACATAGAATTTATTAATCGAAACGCTTCTGCTAGGCATTTAATTATTCAGATAAGTGTTTATTATGTAAGTAGCATATGACGGAGCCTTTGTGCGACCGCCTTATCATACAATGTGATAATAATGCCGTCTTTTTTATGGGCGAATTTTACCCTATGAAGGCTATTCCTCCAACCCCTTTTTATTAATTTTATTCCTCTTTTTGCATTTTTATTAAT
Organism: Sympetrum striolatum; assembly: GCA_947579665.1. Classification (NCBI taxonomy): domain Eukaryota; kingdom Metazoa; phylum Arthropoda; class Insecta; order Odonata; family Libellulidae; genus Sympetrum; species Sympetrum striolatum. The sequence continues at coordinate 37,531,002 of OX388350.1, read as the reverse complement.
ATCTCACACACACTACATACACAGACGACCATTCCCTAACCAGAAAAATCCGATTAGCCGGGATTTGCGAAATTGCTGAAGAGGTCAAATAAATGTACTGTTTCTACGTTCGGGCCGGGCCGGGCTTAGGCTCGAAAATGTTTTCCTACGTTCGGGCCGGGCTGGGCTCGGGCTCAACAATGGACGGGCCGGGCTTTGAAATTTTCGGCCCGTGCAGACCTCTACCTTGTCAGCAGAATGTTTCAAAACGCCGCGTTCACCGGCCGAGTGGTTAGCGTGTTCGCACGGTATCGCTCCAACCTCCCGGGTTCGAATCCCGGCTAGTCGGATTTCTCCGGTTAAGGAATGGTCTTGTGTGATTTTTGTTGTTAATAACTTACTGTAAAAGTCCAGAAAATGGATGTTTGTGGGGTATATGAAAAATAAATTAAAAAATCAAAACTTAGAATCAACCAATTTTTCACCGTTTTGAATGAAAAGAAAGTAAAACGACAATATATTTAGAGGCCCATTAAATTTAACGGGTATGTTATTCTGGCGATTTAAAAACAACCTCATTTCGATTCAAACAATATATAACGACCATGTTAGTTTATTCATGCAGTTCTTTCCAAAGTCTAACAGTAAGTAGGGCAGTTATCATACCACTTTTAGGCTCAAATATAACCTTCGACGATTACACAGTGCATATTTCCGTTACGCCAACTTTTACCTCGTGTTTAAGTTTGGAGATTGCTGAGGTCACGTTTGCTCTGTGCTTGACCTATTGCCTTGTCTATGATACTTGGCTACAGATCCTCTTTATCATCTAAAATCACGTTAAGCCTAAGTTGTTGGAAATACAAGCTTGAGCTATGGAATAAAGTCAAATATTTTACTACAAACACGCCATAAGCGGAACTGTTTGATTTTTGAAAAACAAAGATTCCTAGAATGGTGGCGAGGCTCTACTTAAAAATTAGAGCAGCGAACTTTTTATTCTTTAAGTAAAAAAGAATACAATTGAATGAAAATTGAAATACAGAGAAGAAATTAACTTATTATTTTTATTTTCTACTTAATTCATTATTTATAGCTATTATTTACAATTAATATTTACGGAATTACCCTATGAAAAGAGACTTCTTACTAAATATACAGAAATTAGGGCAAATACTTCTACATTTTACATCACTTATTCCTACTAAAGCTCGAGAGATATTTACGAGTATTATGCTTTGATTGTCTTGTAAAGGTTAAACATGATCATTAAGCATAAAACCGCTCTTACAGGTATATAGTCTTTGCATTCTGAGAATAAGTCTAAATTCTCGAAGGTTAAGCGAAGAGAAAAATGGTGTGGGTAATGAAGGGGAAACTCACGGTCAGGGATCACAGACGATAAAAGAAAGTCAATCTCTTCCTACCTACCCACTCCCCTATTTCTGTATCATAGAGAACAATGGACTCGTCGTTTACAAACGAAAACTTGGAAACGGTAATGCTGGGTTTGGCTGGGATTATTACAATGCAAGAAAATCGAGATGTAGAATTTCTTTTACTTTGTATCCTTGATAGTATGCAACCAGCGTTACACTCAAGTACCCCCCTTCTCGTATAAACGCCATCTTTTCTTCGTTGGGCGTCTATGCTTCATCAATAATCTTTCAATTAGCGTATCTAACATCGAATCTGTAAAAGCATCTTATTAAAATAATTTAGGCATTACATTGAAAGATAAACCAATTTCATCATCATATAAGTAAAAAAATAAATTATGCCGACCGGAATAAGTTTAGAGGGGGTGTACTTCATGTGTTACAAAGACAAATTAAACCAATTCAAATAATTTTTAAAGGATCTGGATTTGTAGTGGAATTTTTTAGGATGAATGGCAATTAGTAGATAAAAACCTTTTAAAACCCGGCTCGATTCTTCAAGTTGAAAACTTCCGCACTAAATAAATAAATTTAGACTATTTTTACTTAGATGGAATGATTTTGCTTTTCCAAGCTTTCAGTTTTATTAAAAAAATGTTCACTTATAAAATATTTGCCCAAAGTCATAACCATGTGCAATAATGAAGCGTCATTTAAATAAGATAGGGTTTAGGGTAGGGTACTTTTAGGGTTAAGATAGGGTTTAGGTTATGGAATCTTTTGGAATTTACCACCCTAAGAAAGAATGCATACTAGGATTCACTGGTTTGTGTTTGTTTGAAAATCCTTTTTACATCTAATATGTTAATTTCTACTCAAAAAAGAAAATTAAATTTAAAATTAACCTTTACTTCGAGAATTATCACGGTTTCACCGATAAAACCCAAGTACCAAATTTCTCTTCAGTTTTATACTCGTCAACTTACAAAAAGTATGAAGGTTCGGTTAGACCTAATAAATGATATATGAGCATTATAAGTTAATAAATATCGTATTAAAAAAGCTAATATTTAAAAAAACGATTAGTAATAAAAACACCGTGAAATATTTAAGATTCATTACGATTACTTATTAATTAATATCAACTAGAAATAGAGAAAGATTGAGAAAATCCCGTAAGAACTTTGATTATCATCCGTTGCAAATCAGTGGCTTCGTGTCAGGGGAATGATTTAACAGCTCTGCACTGTCCATTTCTAAGCAACATCGCTAATTGTCCCACGGGTATAGGCATCACGGAGATGTGGTATTCATCCCTTCATCATGAATATTCTATGTAAACATCCCCCATTCGATACCTCTATCTCATGCTGCTGCTTCTAGATCAGCAAAATTCTCCATCTTTTTTAATTTTTCTACCATTTATTTATCTTTCAGTTCATCTCCTATTGAAATCATTAGATATTAAAATTCTCTTTTTTTCTTAGCGTGAAAATAAAAACATTTGTATCTCTCATACATCCTACTCTACACAGTCCTATCTAATATGCTCATTCTATTTGTCCGTTTGGTACTGACGAAATTTACAGATCCTTCAGAATTAATTAATAATTCATACTAAATTAATAATGGCTGAAGTAATTAAGCTTCGACAGAGGAAACAAGTGGGTCAAATATTGAGAGGAGAGGGACTGCTTAAGAAAGCAGCCGATGGTTTAATTCAATTGTAAAAACAGAGAGAAAGAAAAAGACTATGTTAGATGACTTAAGGGATGGGGTAATCAACAACCAAGAAACGAATGACATGAATTTAAATATGGAATAGAAAATTACATGAATCTACCGAAATTTGAAACAGTCATTTTCATAACTGATAATGGTTGATTATTATTTAATCAATAATTATAAATTGTACATTAGGATACTAAAATCTGATAAATTTAGTACCTATTAAATTGTCTCAATCCTTAGCATTATGAAAAATTTCAATCAACTTTCAGTTATGCTCATATTTCTTTCTGTAAAATATTCAATACGAAGAAGAAATTCCTCTCGTGTTTCCAACCGGGTGGTGAAATGGAACAGGCCCGACGTTTCGGCCGCTATCTTTGCCACTGAATCGGCTGCTATCTGATCCCTGAAGACGGCTGTAGAGACAGCAGCCAAAATGTCGTGCCTCTTCAACTTCACCACCCGGTTGGAAACCCGAGGGGAATTTCTATCTATACTCGCGGGAAAGAAACAAATACTTTCTAAAGCAATACGAAGCTTGTAATAATGCAGCTTACCCCACCGTTCGGGTAATATCATAATTCAATACTATTCCATGGGACGTCTCATCATAAATCTCTTAAAAGACATCCGCTCCATCTCTCCCACGCGAAACCTCTTTCCTGTAGCTCCCTCTAACATTTTCTATTTGCTCTCATTACTGAGGGAACGCTTCCACCGAACCTATCTTAAAAAAATATATATTTTCTGCGTAAACGTTTGCATTTCAGCTCCCAAGTTTTCGCATTAATTTCCAATTCAGCAGTCGGAAAGGGGAAATTCCCCGACATATTTCATGATCGTCGGATCCCCTCTAAATTACATCGACTGTACCCAAAGCTAAGACTCTCCGTGCAGAGAGCAACTTAATGAGAAAACGACGTGGTTTATTTTCTCCTCTCATTGACTGACAATCCGCTCGAAGCCCTTGCTTGTGATGAGTCAGTCATCGGAGCGCTGTTTGATCAGCAATAACCAAAGCGTGAGTAATTGCAGGATGGGAATTCATCTTTAATGCCAATTGCACATTGCCTTTAATATTCAGAGTGTACCTGTAAGCAATCGCTTATCGGAAACTTTAATTAAAAGTTTAATTAAACAGATAAACAACTTACAAAACAATTCATTATAACTCTTGTAGTACTCCTATTACTTATTTTACTATTAAATAGTATGGAACTGTACAAGTTTTTCAATATTTTTGCTCATTTTTTTGCTACAATTAACTTTTTTGTATGATGGAATACAACCAAGTATCATTGAAGCATTTCAATTTCAGTAACACAACTGCAAATATTTTCGCAATTGTTTACTAATTAATTTTTACCTTAGCTAATATAATAATATCTATCGATAATCGATGAAGTTAGTATAACTATAATTTTGAATAAAATGTAGATTTCTACCTCTTAAATTAGGAAAATTTATAGAATACAATTTATAGGTAAATATAAATATATTTATAAATACCACTGCTAACATTATCGTTGTCGAAAATTTACTATAAATGAGATATAAGCATCTTCTACGAGCAAATACAGAATTATTAACTCATAAGGATGTAATTATACATAAATATATTGATTTTTCAAGTTAAATTAGACTTAAAATACTCCGGTGTACTTGGTGAAACTTATCCAATAAATTAATTGCAGGTAAATACTTAGATAGTTCCACAAAAACATTATAAATTATACTGTTCAACATCGTCACTATGCGACGAAACGGATTTTACAGCATAATATAATAAAATATTTTTGTGGAGCTATGTAATTTTCTTCGGTTAGGTAGGTTAAAGTATATTATAAACAGAGATTTAGTTGGCAATGAATAATTTTAAGATCACTTAATTGAACGTAGAAATATTTTACATTTCCTCGTCAAGACATGTTTTATGTATCGAGAGGCAATATTTGCCAATGAGCCAAAACTCTCTACATTGACCTGAAAAACTTTTGCAAAGAATCATAAAAATTTATACCCTGCACACGAATCCTACAAAAAAAGAATACTGCTAATAGGTCTCTATAGAGAGAAAAATAGTGGATAATTGGTTCGATAGATATTTAATTGTGTGTAAACGAAATAAAAAGCCAATTAGTCCCTCTGAAATCCCTGGAAATTTTAATTAGCTCCTACACTCCTAAACTGTGGCTGTGGTAAATATTTAACGCTTGAAAAAGAGATAAATGCCTGTAATTTTGACTGGTAATTATGCTATTTTCGTTGCGTATTTTTATTGCAAGTAAACAGAAGACAACATTTACTAGTTGTTTACTCAAACAGAGATTGGTCGTTCAGTATACATAGAGAATTGTAATAACAAATCACGTTAGTTTCCTAATCATCTCTCTTCTCCATTGGGATTCTGCATTAATCACACGTATCAATGTGTTTGTCCCGCATAAACATCCAATAATGATATTTATATTTACATTTACTCCTTTTCGAATAAATCACGACCAGATATAAGTCGAACGTGGAAGTAACAAAGTTTCAATTCGAATTTAGACGATGTTCTCCACTGCTGACACTACAAATAACATATCGTGAATGATTGTTTATATTATATAACCGATGGACGTATATAATACCTACACCCCCAAAAGATCCAATTTAAATGTAAAATAAATCAAAGTATACCCGTAATGAACGAAGTACCTAAAGACCTTTGTAAATTCTGTGACATTTCATTTGTTTTCTATTGAATAGGATTCTGTTGAATATATATTTTACATATATTTAAAATATACACGTTAAATGAAGGAACATATGGATTTAATTTTTCGAATTGTGGATGATACGTCTAACTGCAGTATAAATATAATTCCTACCTCTTTTTAAAAGCTCTTTTCCATTTAAAGGAATATTCTTAAGAACTAAATCAACTGTATCGGCCTCTACTTTGTGGTAGCTCTTCACGATGAAAGAAGAATAAGAACTCTATACACGTTAAGACAGAATGTAACAGAACAACCTAGGTTTCTACGCATAGGGTCATCAATAGACATCTGAATATCCCACGTATGGCAATAATAAAACAGTCACTATTCTTCCGGATAAACTCAATTATCAACTATTTCTCTGCCAATAAAAACAATCCATTTTATTTACCCCTTATATCAATCATAAATGTGGTTGCGCGAATCTAAATTGAAGCTCTGCAACTCTGATCTCCAGAACCTCGTCTTTCTGTTTTATTATTTATTAACTTGATCATTTTTATGATTATTATTGTTGATCATCAACTGTAATTGGTCTTGTGCTGTTTTTTGATGTATTATTAATAAATAAATAAGCATATATAAGTATCAATTTTAAGTTCGATAAATTATCAACTCCAAGTTTATTAGAAACATTTTCTAATTTATAAACCAAAACTAAACTTTAAATTTTCTCTAAAGATACGAAATTATGTAGAAGTTGTAACAGATTCGATTATTTTTCGATATTCCTCCATTCTCTTTTCTACGATGCTTCAGTTACTTTAATTTTATTGGTATCTATTTTTAGTTTCAAATATACCAGTAGCTGCTGCATTTTCCTCCCAAAGATTATACTCGAGTCAAATAGTTATCCCATTTTATGGTAATAAAATTAGATTCCTCAGGTAGGTTTACTCTCGAGTATATACTTTAAATAAATTTAAAAAATTCAAGTTTAATACAAAATATCTAATTAACTAACTATAGCTAAATTTTAAATTTCCCTAAAGATACAAAATCATTCAGTAGTAGTAAAAGATTCGTGTGTTTTTCCTTATTCCACTTGAGGCACCTAAATATTCATTCCATCTCAAAGACGTAAATAATACATTTCACAGTTTTTAACCCAGACACACCGAACCCCGCCATCCGAAAGGCGTAAATTCAACTTAACCGAAAATAAAACCGCGACCAAAGGAGAAACCGCTTCGTTTGCATCCACTCTTCCGCGGGAGCGCTAAAAGCCCAGAGCTTAGCCGCCGGAAAAAAAAATAAAGAGAGACGGCGATGCCTCCTGTATATTAGCATCCTCTTTTCCCCACTCTTTCGGAGCCACGTTACCGCGTTTCAGAAAACTCCGCACCTGCAAAAAAGCACGCTCTCGGCTGATCTCACGCATTCATCTCCAGCACTGTCGCTTTAACGACCCGAAGGAATTTTCGGTTTCATTAACTCGCGGTCGCCGCTTTCTTGCGACGCATTAGTCTTGCGGCGGAGCCCCGTTCATCTCCGGCGACCTCCTTTTGGCCCCCATTCATCCGCCGCCCTGGGAAAAAGGATTCGGAAACTCATCCGATTACCACCGCCGAAGGGTTCCCCAAGGAGCCCTGATCGAATAGATATATGTCGCGACCCTTTTCGCAAGGAAATGGAAGGGTATTAACCCCGTCTTAGGATTCTTTCCTAAAGAGGCGACTGTGATGAAGCCTAACGATGTGGGGAACAAAAACTGAATGGATTACATCCGTAATCCTAAACCTTTCTTTTAGTTCACTTTGTTACTAATCTTGGTAACGGCAAACTTCTTATTATTCTGCATTCAATTCTCTCGAGTTATCAGTCGGGTCGTTTGGTCGATTGTCACCGACGTTTCGGCAGCACACTCAGAGAGAGGAAAGAGAAGCATTCGTTTGTACAGTTAAATTCACTGTTCTGATTTTTATGCATTATCTCCATTTTTTAAGAAAATTGAGCCGGGTGCTTTTCTAATTAGCTCGTAATTTGATTTCATCTCATACTAATTATATATGTATGACCCTTGTCTTTTTATTGTTTCATACAGTGAATTTCTTTTCTAACGTCCTTAAACAAGATCTAATATTTTTGTCAGCAAAAACATTGAATATCTCTTGTAATGATGATTGGCTATGTAAATATGTCCCTATTGTTAGGTGTACATTAGTTAGGGTTCCTGTGAAAATTTCTCATCTCTTACTAGTTATATTTGTGAATAAATCCTAAATTTGTATTTCTTATTCCCCATTCCCTACTTTTTCAGGTTCTAAAACATAGTTTGCAAACACCCTGTACACCTTCTCCGGTTATTAGGGTTGGTTAACAATAAATTTCTGTTAAAACCAGCCCATCTTCATCACCAGAGAAGGTGTTCAGTGTACTAGATTTTAAACATGTTATTGCTCTTAAGAAAGAAATTGCGTTCCACATCTGTACGTCTGCTTTCCTTTAGCACGTACTTGGATACATTTTGGCGACAAAATATTGTATTATTATCTGGATAATGCTTTAAGACGTGAAATTTTATGACTCGGACTCTTTGTATATATTCTTATATACTCTTTTATTATGACCAATAAAATTGAGAACTCTTTTAACTTAATTTCAACATGTTGTCAACCTCAGAAATATTTTCAAAAGCGACGAAAGGATAAGCCTTCCATATTTTTCAAGAATAAATTCAAGTAAATTTCCTAGCTCTTAAGTCCCAAATCCATTCATTGCGCTAATTGGATTTTGACTTTCCAATGGACAGAAGCCTCGATAGATCCCTCAAATACGCTGGACGTGACCATGCAGCTCTTATATATGGAATAATTAAAGCTACATTTTGCGAGGGATTCTGAAAGTACATAATCATTAGACCCTCTGAAATCCGTATTCTAGTAATCAATGATCGTTGGGAAACATTTCAAACGGATACCTGAGGATTCTTTTTCATAGGATCCTCAGCTTAGAATTTCCATTCAGTGGTATCAGATGTAGGCTATTCAAAATCAGATTTTTCACGCACTTAATGATGAAAATTAACCAAAAGATTCTTTATAAAGAACATTTTTAGCTCATGACTTTCCGTTGCAATCTTTTGAAAAAATCGCTTTTTTTTAAGAGAACTGACACGCGTGAGTGCAAATATGTAATACACGTAACAGTACTTCAGTAATTGCAATTAATTTTCTAACTGAGCTATTCCAAAAGGAAGGCTCCTACCTTTTCTCTCTCTACTGTGGAAAAGCTACCTAAATAATACAATCACCTCTCTCGATTCTAATATAATAACCGCTGCCATCAGGCCTGATGGCCTAATCGCAGCGTAATTTGAACAAATAACATAAAGATATAGCATTAACAGGATTTAGCCATTTAAGTTCATTTACTGCACCAAATTTTATAGAAAGTGTATTGCAATTGAGATGCATCCGCTGAATCCTACGCAATATATGTAGAGGTTAGATACAATGTATCAAAAATTGAACAATCAACTTTTAAAATGAAAAAAGAAAAACGAAAAGTAACAGAAATGTACCATTAGCTTTATTATAACTGAAGAAAGAGTTAATTTTTAGTATCAAAATTTTTTAAGATCAATAGCGGTACATTTTTGTCGCTTCCCGGTTTCATTTCATCATTTGAATGACCCCTCATTTTTGGAATACCATGTAAATTGACGGTATAGTTAATCTAATAATTATCTATGATTTTCTTTATAATTCTGTTATTCTATGTCATTATTCCCACTGTAAAATTTCTTTTGCACTAGATTTTGGGCCTGAACCATCCGCAGAGTACAGTGTATAAAAATAATAAAATTGGCTAAACTGCAACTTAATTACCTCCAGCCTAGCAGGGAGTAAGAATCTAATTTTAAAAATCGCCCATGTTATTTTCCCTCGTAAGTCTGGGCTCAGCAAAAGCAGTTTAAGGAGATCCTCGATGGCGATGAAGCCACCCGAAATAGGTGTTTTCCCGTCTTTTTTCCCATCCGTCTGCCCTTCCAAACTTTCTCTTCGACGAGCCATTTGCACGTTTTCCTTCGGCGCTCTTACCGGCGCACTTTCACCGCATCTCTTGCTGCAGACCGTAAAATCGCAACGATCACTCATTTTGATGGTATGCTAGCTTTTGCCTCTGGAAATAGCAACGAAGGCATCTATGGAAATCACTAGGGTCGCGGGATATTTTTCTCCCATACATCAGAGTGAGTGCTGAAGGATTTTTTCCTGCCCACAGTTCTTACTGAGTTTGACGATGTGTTGAAAGAAATTTCTTTTGTCCTCAAAGGGATATAGTTCTACTAGCTCCGTTATTTTATTCATATACTGTATATACTCGTGGGTAAGTCGAGTTCTTTTAGCTCTATTTATCCTGAAAATGCTCTCTTTGGCTTATACCCTTACCTTCTTATACGTATAGTGAGGGCGAGGACCTATTTTCACCTTATTAAACAAATGTATGAAAATTATATAAATGAATGAATTTTCAAAAACATTTAACCTACTGATTACTCAGTTACTGCATTTTATTAGTCCTTATTTTGAAATTTACCAGTAGCTGCTGCATTTCCCATACAAGGTTTATACTTCAGTCAATTAGTAACTCAGTCATAAATTCATATTAGATTCCTGCTGTAGAGAAAAAACCCCTCACACATTTTCTCACACTTTCATAGATAGTTATGTAAATTCAGATATCTATAGTTTATAATTCCAAAAGGTTAATTTATTACCTCACATAAAATATGAAACATTTGATTCAGCTGCAAGAAATAAAACTTGACTACTTTAATGCGACTATTTCTTTAAGAATAATACGGCTATCTTCGTAGCGTTAATATCTTTAACAAGTTAGAAGCTATATAGTCATATTACCTTCACATAACAATTACACGGGCATAAACTGACATAAAGACAGTATGCTACGCGCAACGAATTAAATAACTTATGCAAGATGTGAATGTAGCCTTAAATTACTTTTCAGAAATTCCCTTTTCGAGCAAGGATAAAATTGTTTCAACAAAATGAATGAAGAATCTTATGAATCTAATTTCATCAGATGGTAAAGATACCGTGAAAACAGTACGTACTTCGCAAAAAATCGCTGTGCTTACAATTCACGAAGCACACGAGCTCAGGCTAATTTGCGCAAACATCCTACCTCGGCGTTTTCCAAGTTATTCTTTTAATATCCCTTTTAATTCCCGCGGAGGTAAAAATTAACAAATTCTACGCAAACAAGTTTTTCGAGTTACTTTTTAATACCCGTCCTTAATTCCCGCGGAGGTAAAATAGAAAAAATTCTACGCGAATAAAAAAGGAAGTGGTAGAGAGAGTAAAAAAAATTAAAAACTCCGGCGGCATTTGGAAGGAAACTATGACGTGAATTTTAAAGCCTTTTTAGACGGGAATCGTCACTCGTTTTCCCGCTCGTTCGCCTGAGCCATCTTCCGGCGAGGAGTCTAAATAACTTAAGTGATCCCGCATTCGAAGCTTTAAAAAGAGAGAGATCTCTCTACGGCGGAGGGAGGAGGTCATAAAAGACGGGAACTTTGGGATGAATATTTAATTTCCATCCCCTCCGCGACCGCGAATAAAGCGTCAGCTTTAAAAGCGAGAGGGCGATAAAATCCCAAGTCTATTGCCGATGAAGACGCCTCGTTTTTATGATCGGATGATGATCCGTGTACGGCCTTTCTATGAACTTTGCAGAACGAGGTTTTCTCCCACACTCGTGCGACTCCAATGAAGTTTACGACGGATGAGAATTTTCCTCTTTTTTTGACGGAGCCCGATAAAATTCGCTTTTCTAACGTACGACGTTTCCTTTTACGAATTTCATTTACATGATTCCGTATCATTATTTAACTTATTGAAGCCTTGCTGGATGATGTGATCTAATGAGATTAAGACGGATCAAGAATTTTGTATTGCAGTCATTAGGTAAGGGAAGAACATTTTATTATTACCACCGTATTTTATTTTTAAAATACTTTATTTTTTAAAATAATGTGGAAATTAAGAAGCGTTTTTCCCACACTATGGCTTTCCATAATGTTTCGCCTTCCTAGATCTTTTCATCAGTTAAAAGATCGCCAAAACGGTCAAGTTTTTTTTATATAATATCGCATAAGAGCCTTAAATTTATTTATGTCCATTCATTATTTATCATATCACAAATTCTTATTGTTTCAATTCATGTTTAATTAATGTGAATTATATGTGAAATTTTGTAACCTGCACTTATTCCTTTATGTGAGATTATGACGGCACGTATTTTTGTAATACTCTCATAATGCTGCCCTTAGTTGTCTTGCCAGAGGACATCATAAACTTTATTATTATGATCATCGTAGTCCAGCGCAGTAACGCAATTATACTAGAAAAGATGGATCTATCAACCTTTATAATTACAGAGAATTTTATCATGAAAACGGTCAATATTTTTAAATATAGAATCGTACGAGAGACACAAACGTAAATTTTGCTCACGCACAAGTAACCTTAGTCACTATGCAAATTACTTTTTAATGTTACTTTTTAACGACCATATTTAAAACTTCATTTCTCTAATGGAAACAGGGATATCCTAATTCCATCGTATATTTTGATGTCTCGTCTCTGAATATATCACCTCTTGATTTTCATATACATAGTCGTCAGGAAAGGAAATTTGCATTATTTCCATATCATTTCAGCTCAGTGGCACAATATAGATGAGCATAAATTTAAATTAATAGAAGGATATGTATGGATATGATCATCGAAAATTACTTACTTGGGTTGTTTTCTATCGAGTGAGCCATCGTTTCGAAGAGTCAATGGACTGGATTAATTAATATTATTAATTATTGGATGTACAACATCAATATTCACCTCCACAATCACGAAACTCAAGTTTGCAAATAAAAACATGAAAAGCAAATTATTTACGAAGTGAAACATCCCATTCTCGCAACAACATGAAAAATCTACATTTTTATGAAAGATTAAATGTAAATAAAACATATGCTAAAACGTAAACGTTTTTGTCGTATATTACTTAATGGTGAAGAATAACCACGAATTCGAGGCCGAATTATTTGTTTTGTTATTGTTATTAAGTTATTGAAAGCGTTAACCTAATAGACTCTAGAATCATGTCTAGAACAATATTAGTCCCAAATTTTATCAATAGTATTATTAGCATACACTAGTTTAATGGTGTGTACTGTAACATTTACCGTTTCGCTAACTCCTCAAATGTGTAATATTTGTTTCTTCTTTCAAAATTTCCTTAGCATAGAAGTGATTAATTATCTGCAATTTTTTTAAATTAAACAGAGTACTAATTCATTTATAACATTTACTTTTAGAAGAGTTCTGTACCCGTATCAAAGAAAAATCCTTCCTAATTAATTAATTAATTTACTTTTTCGGCTACAATTAGAAGTCTAGTGGCAGTGCTGTACAATTAATGTTCGTTAAATAATAGCAAGATTTTTTGACAGCATACAATAGACAATTTTGTACGAGAAGATATAATTTAACAATATAAAATACGATGAGTTAATCAAGGCAATAATCATTAAATATTGTACTGAATTGAAAATATTTATGAGTGACTGTTGAAAACACTTACACTGATACTTATTGAAAGATTTACAGTCAAACATACATTTACATACAATCATTGAAAAGTCATAAATTAATAAAAAGTATATACGCCCTCATGCCGCTTTTCGAGCACATTTCTATGTTAGAATATTTTCACTCTTCAAGTCTAAAATAGTCATCAACGGAAACTTTCCAACATGCATTTGGAGATCTCTTTCATTAGCGCATTTACAAAAATGATATGCGAAAGGCTGGAGTGATATTCTAGCTTGGGGACCTTATGGAATTTCCCAATTAGACATTTCTCACGAGAGATAAGGCTAAGAGATTCCACGTGCTTCGCGGACATGCAGCGTGAACGACGGGACATTCGGCGGTAAAGGTACATTAGAGTTCCGAAGTCATTTCTGCCGTCGAAGCTGCTCGAGCAACTTTGCGAACAGCTCTATATCAGGTCGCCTCGCGGCAAGAAATCCCAGACAACCGTATTCCATCCCATGAATTCTCATATACTTCGTTCCACATCACTTGCACGGGATTTGCATTTTGCGGACGGATATGCATTATTCATAAGGCTTACCCAAATTACGGATATGCAAAAATTCCTTGGCTTCACTGTGCCTCCAACGTAGTTAATCTTACTATAGGAATCTAATTATACTGGAATTTTTAGTGGGTCAATTTCATTGTATAGACTACTCGATTTTTGAGACCAAATTCCATATTGAATGAAACAGTCGAATAATATAATAGATAGAAATATATGACATTTTTCTTATATACTATTTTGATTAAACCGAGTGATATGTAAGGCATTCATTATTTTATGACTATTGAATTCCGGTGAGCTGAGTTAAGTTGCAGCATTAGAGGACTGATATATTACATAGTAATAATTAAATAATATATAAATCAGCCACTTTGAGACTACAAATTTGACCGATTGTCGTTTGAGACGTATAATCCATGGCTTGCCTGCATTCTTTGCTTTACTTTTACTTTTCTTTTTTGTTTGTTCGTAATACGTATGTACACTCCTGGCCAAAATTAACGCAGCACCTCCCTAGCGATCCTTACGGCCGGTGCTGCGTTAATTTTGGCCAGGACTGTACTTCCACTAGGTAAAACATGGCCAAGGTATTAAATATAAAAGTAGAGAAATAATTCCATTTATACATATGTATTCTACATTAAAACATAATACTATTTCAATAATAAGTCTATAAATATTTTTTAAAGCGTATAGTCATTTTTTGCAAAACTCTGAGGAAGATTTTCAGTTTTACCTCTTAAGGTAAGTTGTTGAATTCCTCCATTTTCATCTCTAAAGAGCTGAATAATTATTCCAAAACTTAAATATTATAACTGAAATCATATTTCGTTGCATATTTCTACACAAACGGACCATTTTACTCATACATACATAGTATATGGCCAGATAATTAATTGGCTGGTTAATTCATTGGCAAGTTAATGAGAAGTTAGTTACTGGAAATAATTTATTGATTTAATTGCATCGCTGCATTGATATTGATTCATTACATCTCATAAGAGTACCAGGGGGCAACGATTTAATTTAGTAGAGTTATACTGTACAACAAAATTATGCAGAACGCTATCCAGTATCAGCTCTTGTTTAAGTATCAATTTGTTTTCCAACAACAAAAAATTAATTAAATTCATTAAAAATTCTTGCGTACTGCAGCAGAGTAATAAATGCAGGAAAAAGAGAACCAATAATAATTTAGTCCGTACTTGCAAACATCGAGCCGATATCCAGATGATTGACGACCTTGAAATTTACTTAACAAAGAGGAGCAAAAAATTTTCGTTTTGAGCGCTAAAAAATAAAATCATCAAACGTAGCTGGTACTTTAAATTAATTTTACTATATTTGTATACAAATGTATCATGTCTAATTAAAATAGAAATTCATTAAAATTGAGAACAGAAAATTATATTGGTTAGCTATAATTAACCGAATTCCTCAAAATATCAAATTTAATGTTGTATAATATCATCATTTAGTTTTTAAATACAAAATTCCAAACAACTAAAATGTCAGAGCAAATAATGAGCCCTCAATAGCAAAGGCTCTATATGTAAATGTCATATGATTGAGATTTCCTAGAAAACTTTCCCGATTTTCAGAAAGGCTTGTCGAGAAAGGAAAAATGGCGTTAACACCGCGAAAACACGATACGTTGAGTCAATATATCTTACGTTTTGAAAATAAACTCGAATTCGTAAAAATGAGTTTCCAAGGAATATATCAGAGGTTCATTCATTGCTATAACAAAGGTTTATAAGAGAGTTCCATTGACAAGATCCAATTTAAGGGCGATAGACTGTTGAATATTTGCTGACTTCTTTATAACCAGTGAATGTGACGAAAATCATGAAAAGGAGTATCGTTCTTAGAGGCGAGGCCTGAAATTTAATCTGATCGTTATTAATCATGCCTGTGTACCAGAAGTAATCAATTGTTGTTCTTTTATGAACAAAGAAGCATGATCTATCTTTGAAAAATAATGTTAAATATTGGACTGGGGGAAATGTGATAGTGTTATGAAATTATGGATATATTAAGAGCACTGTTTCATTTCTTTTACAATGCAGCTACAGCCTTATACATAGAGCAACAAAATGTGTTTGCGAGTATTCTCTAGGAACTAGAATAGTATTGCGTAGTAAAGAGCCTTTTACGATACCAGTGGGAGGAGCATTGGTTACCTTCCCCTTCTCTACCTTTTGTATCCTTTCCCCCATTCTCATGCAGTGAGTCTCCTTTGTGCCTACCCATGTTGACAAAGTCTCTCAATTCGCGCATTTATTAAAAATAGCGTAAGAATGGCATAATTTGAAGAAAAACAAGAGAACTATTAGCTAAAGCTGGCAACAACGAGAAAGTGAAGGTCGTTTCGTGGAGTACACGGGGTAAGGAGATCGCGTGAGTGGAGGTATACCCCTCCGAGGAGGGGATGCAAGAAAATTCCCGCGCAGGCTCTCTACTATGCGGTACTATTACAAGCTTAGATATAATATATTAGAGATTCATTTATTGCTATGACGTAGGGTTGAAAGAAATGTTCATTGCCCATGCGAGGGACAACAACCTGCGCTCCACCTGAATCCATCACTCGTTACATTTCGCAGCGTATAAAACCCTTTTACCTTCAGCAAACGAAACGAGCAAGAGTGCGGAAACAAATCTCAACCCTCTTAACGAGAGTGATGGATAGGTCGCGAATCTCTTCGCGCAAATAAGCGTAAACAAAACGCGAGTCAAGACGGGCGTGGTGCAAAATGTTCGACCCCTTTCAACAAAGGTTCACCGTAGCACTGTACTATTATTCACGTCCACGTTTGAGCACGTGGACGATAGAGGAAAGAGGAAACCATAATGAGGAAAGGCATTTTACGGTCGGCATCGAAGGAAGGTACTTAGGGCTGTACTACAAAATGGTCGATTAAAGCCTATTTTATTTTCAACTTTTGAGGTATTATACATCTCCGCAGAGATATGTTGTTTTCTGCACTTGCGAGTGAAAAAATTCAAAAATTGCATTCTTTTTTATAATTAAAAATAATTATGGTATTGTATGTATCGCAAATTGGTTAAAATAATGAGAAGCTGCATAATAAATCGTTACATGATTGTATAAACATAAATTCGAAAACACAATGGGAAAAAATCACTAAGACTATTTATATTAAAAAGTAGACAATAATTATATGTTAGAATGATTTTTTCGGTTTAAAGAAAGAGAATTACATAGTAGTAGAGTATTATAGTTAGAGTAATAAAGTATTATAAATTATTAGTAAAATTAAGTAAGATATGTCTTTAGAGGGTACATCCACTTGGATATTTCATTTTTTAGAAATATTTCCCCGTGTATTTTGTAACCCTTTTAAATATTAAGTTAAAAATACCATGCAAATTTCTAACTAACTACTGTAAGGGAACTTCGGAAATGAACAATCAATTTTCATCATTAATTACATCTAAATCTTTTAAGCAGGAGAACGTCCACCACCGAATGCTTAAAAAAATTATCACCTATCGGCCGACATTTTAGATTTGCTTTACAATACTATTCAAGGCCATTTTTTATAAAACAAGCAAGTAAGTATCTATAATGACTATAAAATTTGTCAAACTTACGTTATTCCATTCTGAGAATAAAATTCCGAATCTTTACCAAATATTTCGGACCGTTAGGTGACGGAAGATGTTCAAAATAATAAATAGCTAGTTTCCGGCCAAATTTACTCTCTAATTTTAAACAGGACTAAAAAATTTAAAAGAATACAGTTATTTTCGAAAGTAGTTCCAGAGTAAACTGTGAACATTCCAGCAGGTCATAGATTGAAATCAGCATTAATTTTATGCATATATTACCTCTGTTTTCGCTCACCGAGATATGACATGGGGCAACCTCATAACCACGAGAGTAGAGTTTGAGACTTAAAGGAGAAATCTATTATGATTAAACTTATTCCTCCTCTTTCCTTGCCTTTTCATTAATTATGTCACCATTTCGTGTGCTTTGAGAAGTAACCGTTAAAATCCGAAATCTCGGAGTACTACAGCGAGCTTAATATAAAGGGGTTTTATTCCTCGAACAGCGCACTTTCGCTTTAAGGCGTTCCGTCACGGGGCAATGCCATTTCGCCACTTATCAAAATGCTTTTTTAAAGAGTTTAAGTAATGCGGTGTCGAGATAAATGATACCGGATTAAGAGAGGCGCTCTCAAGACAAATTGGGGGGAATTCCCTCAGTCTTTTTTGCCACCTTCCAAAAACGGGAGGGTTTTTTTTTCCTCTGGTTCTGCCAAGCTTCTTCTTTCCGTATAATTGAGGCCAGAATGTCAAAGGTCGTTGAGGGATGCATTTCGTGGGATTTGCAGATGAAGCGTTAATCAGAGGGCGATGTAATTAGAGTGACAAAGCGACTGCAGTCGAGAGCGGTAAAATATCTCTCACATCCCTTTGTATCTTGCCCTTAGGAGTAATCCTGTTGTTCAAAAAGGATTCTCAGTGATAAAGAAGAGTAAAAATACTATTTTCTTTTGTAAAATTAATACAACAGCTTATAACAATAGCATTAAAACAGCTTTTCGGTATCATTTCAAGGGAGTAGTAAATTTTTGCTAATAAAATAACAACTGAAAATAAAAATTAAACAAATTGGTTCTAACTG
Organism: Sympetrum striolatum; assembly: GCA_947579665.1. Lineage (NCBI taxonomy): Eukaryota > Metazoa > Arthropoda > Insecta > Odonata > Libellulidae > Sympetrum > Sympetrum striolatum. Next base: position 37,512,358 of record OX388350.1, on the reverse strand, counting down.
TATGAAATCTTTAAAAATCTGTCAACTGATTCATATGTTGCTGTATTTATATTGATCGTCTCCTTTAGAATTTAATGCGGTTGATGCAGAAGGCAAAAACTTTCTATTAACGAGCTTTCTGAATGTCAGGCCAACAGTTTGTGCTAAAATTTGATAAAAGCAAATGCAAATAGTCTATTCAAAGAGGATTTTTAGGCAGTTGTTACAAAATAGCATCCTTAGTCATGCAGTACATTATAATAAATAACAAATAATACATAACGTCTTATTTTCGGACGAAGTTGAGACTTTGTCTTGAAGTTGAGAATTCTTCTCTTCCATTTGACCCATCTTCAATTCAATCATCTTAGTAAAAATATAGTAAAACTAATTTAAATTAATAAAGAATAGGAAAAATTTAGCAGTGGATTTAAAAATCCTAAATGATACTCGGGAAAAGTATTAGTAATCTAATATATGTATAAATCCTCCTATAATTACAAAAGAAATACTAGTATATAATAATAATATAAATATCGGTAAATAATAACAACCTGAAAAACGATTGGAGGCTTCTATCATTTATGAATTATTTTGAGAAATACTCCAACCAATAGAATTTTATCTAGCAATGGATACCATTCTGCGAAGTTCTCCTCCCATCCCATCCTTTTTCCATCCTAGTATATCGTGTTCAGAATAAGAACTTATTCGTCGAATAGTGCTTTTAATGTACTCAGTTCAGAAACACGATATCCTCACGTCACATTCCTTTCGGTTCCTTTATGAATTACAGGATTAAACGAAACAGACGAGTCATCACCAAGTGTATACCCTAGTACTACCTTTTCCCTCAAAACGGATTTTCCATAACACTGGAACGCAGCCTCTGCCCGAAGTCTGTGAATCTCTTTATATGAGTTATTTTCAGAGGAAGGGAATAAAAAATAATATCCTCAAACAATAGAGGCAATTTGAATTGCCTCGTGAAACGCTTGCGAATTAATAAAAGAGGTTCTCTTTCAGCTGTCCTTTCCTGAAGCTAAATTTTAGAAATATTAAGATATTCGAAAACATTTGCTCGTTCTTCGAGAATTTTTGTTGTGTGCGTTATTTCGCAATAAAACGGAACGTGGCTGCCGAGTAAATCTAAAATATGGATTTCGCCTTCACAAACAAAGGTGAATGGATCGTCGAAATTTATACGCAGCACTCGCAATAAAATTCATCGCACAGTAATAATACTATTTCGATACTGTAAACAAACTCAATGTATTACCACTTAGCTATTTTCTTTATTTCTTACTAACTTTAAAAAAATTTCAAATAAGAATGAACACTATAATTAAAACAGATCCTCTATGTATGTAATCTCAAAATTATATGGATGTAATTAAATCGTTATTCGAAGGCGTGACTGCATGGAATGACATTGCAGAATGAAAACTCAGTAATTTTCAACTGGGACTTAAATTCGCGACCGGTTTCGTTAGCATACTTACATCTTCAATACCTACATATCAATGTAAAATTTAACATTGGCTAATGAAGATACATTTTCTCTCATATCAATACGTTTTTAAGAATGTTTAGGAATACGTAAGAGTATAACGAAATGCATAATTCACGCGAGATCAATTTCTGCATAAGCGAGGAAGTGATAATTTTTTAGCGGTTGAAAGAGATGGATGTACGGCACTCATGAACTTACCCAAATGCGTATTCGATAAACAACGTAAGATAATAATAACAGAAGAAAGGAAAGATGTATACATTTCTCAAAAGAGATAACATTAATTATTAGTTATTGCCTGTCGGTACCTCACTCCCTTTAATATTAGCCACCAAGAGCTAGAATGAGGGAATGAGGCTTATTCGGCTAGATGAGGAGTGAGGAAGTTTGCCATTGCTTTTTTCAACAAGACAGAATCGTATAAGCGGAACATGCTCACGTTAGTCAGGTACAATTACTCTTTGAGAAACACTTTTTGTTAAATTTCATTAGGGAAGACCTCTATTTGTGCCATTATTTAGCACCACTCACACCTAAGTAACATTTATGACATCTAAGCTATGAATAACACTGTGGTTAAAGTAAAGGTTAATTATTTTCTTCTTCCAAATATCATTACATTTATTCCTGATGAGGGCGATTAGTTACTGAAACCTGATCGTGTTTCTATTGAGATCTGGTGAAAAAAATGCATGTCTCTTCTTTCAAACATAAAGAGTATTTCCATTTCCACAAAACATCTCCAACGGCTGTGAAATTTATAAAAGTATTCCATTCATCAGAACACAGTATTCCTTTGGCAGTAGTAAAACAGCACGCTCACCCAAAGTTTTCAATGCGCAACTCCATTCTGATCAAGAGTAACACTGATTTATGCCCAACTTCCTTCCTCATCGTAGTATTTTCCCGAAAAAAAACATCTCATCATCGCACGCCAAATTTTTCCACCATCGGCGATTCCGTTTATACGCCGTAGAAAGCTGATTCTTGAGTCGTCCGCGTTAAGAACGATCTCGTGGTGGTAGGGATAAAAGGGGATTTTGGATGGAGGTTAAAGGGAAAGACGAGAAAGGAGTTTAGGATTTGAATAGTGGAGGGAAAGGGTTAAGGGAGAGGATATTTGACAGGTTAATTACAGCGACCTATGTGGGTCCGGTAAATAATTGAGACGACCTCTCTCTGAGGCCAAGAGGAAAGGGTGAAGGACAGATAAGGAGATCATTGGGGAGAAGAGAGAAGGGATTAAGCTCAGGAGGGAAATTACAAGGGAAAGGAAGGATGAGAGGAAAGTGTTAGAGAAAGATTAAGAACGTACAAGAGAAAGGAATGTGGGAACCGGAAAAGTTTGACCGCACGTTTCCCCAAAATATATTCATCCTAATCCTCTTTTGTTCCAACGATCATGAAATGAAATTATCATCGTTGAAATGGTGTTCCTGGTTTCAGCCAGCGAACTGGAAGGATTACGGCAAACGGTATTTCTATTATTCTTTTCAAAGTAGTAGCGATTAATTTTTAGTCCAGTCAAGTAAGACACAAAAACGGGCTCGAGCTTGATATTATGATTGATATTTTTATGTTCTCAGGACCAATGCCCATTGTATGAAACGGATTTTGCAGCTTTGAAAGAATTGTGCGAGCGTCTTTATACCCCAAAAACCAGAGAAATTTGTTTACTCTTTTAAATTTTTGTTCAATATATTTTAAATTACAGGAAGCATAATTTCCTACAATTTAAGCGTAGTTTTATTAGATATGTGTAGAGTGATCTTTTTCCAACGATATACCTTAGGTTGCTTGTGTATCCAATCTTACAGGTTATCTCTATTTTTACTCACCTACAATATTTGTTTTTTATTAATATCATCGACGAAAGGTTAGATGGAAGAAGATACTTTTCGGTCCCAATCTCGCTTTAATAAACACCTATTCAATTACGTCAGCTAAAATTCTTTGTCTTCCCTTCAGTCCTTTCATTATTTTTTAACTCAAAATATATTGCAAAAATTTGAGTATTTCTCAGAAGAGGATACTTCAAGGTAGTTTTGATTCCGATGAATTACATCTTCTACTTGCACTCACCAAAGAACGTTAGCCCTGAGCAGGTGTGCCAGTTGCCATGCCGTCGCTATTAGCGAAAAAACAAATCGGTCCGAAAAAATACAAGAATTTAAAGTTTACCAATATTAACAGGCATCGCTTTCCGACGAAGGACTTCCACGTCGCAATTTATTGCACATAAACTTTTGGAGTGTTAATTCTACTTTTATTTGGTTTTGTATTTTCCTTTCTGAACTTGGATTTACCTTTCAAATACTGTGTTTTGCAGAAACGTGGGCCAACCATGAATTGGGAAGTTCTTTCTCAAACTCATTTTTAACTTTATTTTGTAATATTGACTGAATTGGAACAATTAGGAGCGTTTTAGAACCTCTAAATCGCCAAATAAAAGCATGGCATAATATTTTCTAAAACAATTTTAGACATTACATTCCAGTTCATTGCTAAAGTCAAGTCATTGGAAGGTTTTTTTAAATGACCTACTAGAAGTAAGTTGATTGATTCTACTTCCTTTCTATGTTTATCTTATGTGCTTTAGTTGCCACTCCCTCGGCGTCCCTGATTCATTATCAGCGAGAAAACAAATCAGCCCAAAAAACACAAGAATTTAAAGTTCACCAATTTTAACGGGTAACGCTTTGCGACAAAGGACTTCCTCGTCTCCTGCCACTAACAGCGCGACCCGCTTGTTATTCTTCACTCCGGCACGTGGAAGTTAGAAATTGAATCAAAATTAGAGCAAACACCGGCGGTAATGCTGCGAGGCTGGAATTGAACAACTGCGCGAAACGAAATTCATCCGCCTACTTCAAATACGTCTCGGGTTAAGCAAACGAAAGAATCAATGGCAGTTAACAACGGGACAATGTTAACTCCCTTATATACACTCTCTCGAGAGCCCATTCTTTATTCCTGTTAACGCCGAGCAATCACGCCTTTCTCGCACTGCATTTTTTATCAGCGCGCCCTTCTCGGGTATATTTCGCCGACTCTTTCCGCTTTATCGCGAGCACAATGAAGTGAAGGCGTCATAAATTTCGCATTTCCATCTCAAAGGAAACTCCCCGTGGCAAGAAAAAGAAGCACGGATGAGGGAAGGGAGAGATATAGTTTTTTGTGTATCAGACCGAGAGTGACTAAATTGTATATATTTCGACTTCAAAAGAAAGTGGTGGTGTGACGAGGGGAAAGACTTTATGTGAGAAGGGACGATGAAAATAAAATTACGAGGTTCTTCGGGAACGAGGTACTTGAAGTACAATACAAGTAGTACTGTACAGGTACAATATGTAAAATGTAATATGGAGGAATGTAATTGTGTAAAATGGAGGAAAGAGAGGTGATTCTTTTTCCACAATTTTATTAAAATGACGACCCGTTTCGACGAGTAATAGTCATCTTCTGGTGTAGAACAAAATACTTTTGTATTATTATTGTAAATAATTATTACTATATTGTAAATAATTTTGTTTAATTAATGTACCATAATTATAAATAATTTTTTTCTACACAATAAGATGACGATTACTCGTCGAATTGTCGTCATATTAATAAAATTGTGGAAGAATTACCACTCTCTTTCCTTAATTTTACATCATGGATTTCCACAGGATTTCCCCTGACTCTGTGAATCTCATAAAATGATTACCTTATTATAGTACCGCGAAGTAAAGTATAATTTAAAAATAATGTTCGAATGTTTTACCTTAACTTATTGTGATATTTATTATCTTCTCATAGTGTACTATTGCAATTTTTCCTTTTTATTTTATGTTACTGTCATTTTTGTAATTTCGTCATAATACTGCATATGTAATTTCCATGCAATACACAGCTTTCTTTTACATCTTTTAGCTTGTACACTCCTGGCCAAAATTAACGCAGCACCGGCCGTAAGGATCGCAAGGGAGGTGCTGCGTTAATTTTGGCCAGGAGTGTACTATTAGTAGGTTTGCGCAGGTTTTTCACACCCCCTTCTTTGTGGTGTTATCTCGTAGTGGATCTTTTTTTCCTAAGATATCAGCTTAGGTTTTTACATCCACTCCTTTTAAAGTTTTTCTCTCTATTTCTATTTACCTACACACGACTTATCTTCATAATATCATTGACGAAAGGTTGGATGAAAGAAGAGACTTTTCAGTCTCAATCTCGCCTTAATAAAGACCTTATAAGGAGCCTTTTTCGGTCCCTCTGGATGAAGCATCAACAACCAACCACACCTTCGAATACCTCCACCTTTGGTCGCCCATCCTCCATTCTCATGCAGTGAGTGTCTTCTATGCACAGTAAGGTAGACGAGTTCTCTCAATTCGCAAAATACTTAGGTGTATACATAGTATATTTTGAAGAAAAATAAGAGAACGATTAGCGGAAGTTGGAAACCACGGGAAAGTGAAGGTCGTTTCATAGAGTACACGGAGTAAGGAGTCCGCCTTTGTTGGGGTATACCCCTCCGAGGAGGAGGTATGTCTATATGAATATCTGCGAAGGATCTCTACTATGCGGCACTACAACACTTTGGAGTATCTGAGTACAGAGAAAATAGAGGATTAAATTAAACTGTGAGTACTTTTTGTGGAAGTCGAAAACTTGCAGAAAAGGAATATATAACTGATAAAAAATGGAAAGAGTAAATTTGAGATCTGCGTCTCTAATTTGAAGACTCGAAGAAAGAATACGTATAAATTAGGGGGAAATATAAAACAAGGAGATATCGTCGGATTTGTTCTTGGAGCCCTTCACACCGTCTCGTGTTCCATCTGATTAGGAGAGATATATCTTTCTCAAAGGAGGCTGATTTGAATGCGAAAAGCGTGGCAGAGAGCACTAGATTATAACGACATGATGAAAAGAATAGTGTTGATATACATCTGAGTAAACAATCGGCAAGAAAGAAGCTCACTCCCAAACAGAGAGAACGATTCCACTTCGAAATAACATTTCGAATTGAGATTGCTCAAAAAAAGAGAATTTTCGATTTCGAAGATACACGTCTAGTTGTTTAGCTTAAATAAAACCGGTCAATGAATAAAATGCACTCGTTTCATTTGCGTACATTTGCCATCTCACTTTTAATGGAAGCTCTGAACAAAAATACAAATTCGATGTTCTAAGCATCATACTTGTTCTCTCTAAATGATGAGTTAACGTTATCCTTTTAAAAAGGCGTGTGGATTGGAAACTAAAATCTCTTAAGATGTGTGTTCTACTTCTTAACGAACATGAAATTCCTATTAACGAAAATTGTATTCCTATCCCGATTTAATTAAATTCCTTTATTCCTTCTATTATCATCAACATCTTAAAAATATTTGTAACTATCCTTAGATGAACTCTTCTTTAGTTTATTATATGAAAAAATTACCCTAACCACATAAAGTATTTTCTTAAAATAAAAACTCAAATTTATCTTTCTAATTAGCCTTATTAAACAAGTTTCTAGAATCTTTAGATCAGAATATTGAGTAATTTTTATCGAAATTTTTTTTTTAATTCCGACATTTCTGTAGACACATCACATGAGGTTTTAGGGATAGTTGGAAATTTAAGCATATTAACAATCGTACTCCCAAAATCTGTACAAATCCACATAAATATTAGTATTATTAGCATAGTATATTCCTGATTTGTTGATTATTAATTTATTTGAATATATTTTTCTGTAGGAATTTACAGATCAATATTAGAAGTTAAAATTGGAATTTTGTAATCCTTACTGATACATTTTACACTACAAAAAGGCACAAATATCAAGTTGTTTGTGTTTAGCAATAAAAATTGTTGCATAACATTATAATACTTTAACATTCACTAATGTAAATTCCTAATGTAAGCCTTGTCTCCAAGCCAACCTTTAAACTTGAACTTCGAACCAATGAGAAAAGGAGCAAAAAAGTCATCGCTAAAACTAAAACTCTCAAATAACGACCGAACTTCTCGGAAGGACAAAAAGCACAAGTCTTTTCCATAAGGTGAGGGGAGGTAACCCTAAGGTGAAATGGGATGTCGGCAGATAACGTAGTGTCTGAAATAAGAGCTCCCTTTGCACGAAAGAAAGCAGTGCGAATGGAGAGGAACAAAGGCGATAATATATGAAGGTGGAGGCAGATTGAGCGGAACAACCCGATCGGAATATACAAAGAGGAACGAAGGAGATATGGGAGGAGATTGGCGGATTGATACGGGGAAATTGAAAATGGGAAGAGAGATGAGCGCGGTTGGAAGGGCCCGAGATAAAGAGAAGGGTGTTCGGCAGGGATGGAATACGTCCGAGGGTTAGCGTATATGTATAATAGGCAGTGATGAAGCAGTATGTGCTACAAAGTGTTCACGAAATCACATAAGCTGTATGACTTAATGAGTCTACAAGAGGTATCCGTTATAGCAAGACGACATTTCTATAGGAAATGATACATAATGTAAGCTATTTTTGATAAGACGTTGAGCTATCGTAGCTTCTAGGTATCTTTGAGTCGACCCTTTAACTACCATATAAAATTATGAATTCGTAAAGGATTCTACCTTAATTTACTTAATTAAGTACCGACTCGTCTGTACCTAAAGGTATCCGATTTGTGAGATAAAGGGAAGGACGTTCGGCAGAGATGTGCGGAATAGTATAATAGGCAGCGTGATAAAGCAATATGGGCTACCAATTGCTCAAGATTGTTGACTGTTGACAAGTTATGTGACTTTAATGTGTGTACGAAATATATCCGTTGTTTTAAGACAATATTTCAATAGAAAATGATACATTATATAAGCTATTTAAAACCAGAAAACCAGTACAGTGAAATCGCAGTCTTACGCTGTTTACCGGGTCTAGGGAAATCGACTCTAGAAAACGTAAGGGTCGAAAAATTAAGGGTGTAATTGCTGTAGTTGGGACCTCAAAGTTTCAACCCAAGATCCGGGAAAACGTTAAAAACGAGAATTTTATATCAGGATTCACTCTATCTCGGCTCCTCAGCATCTCTGAGGGGTCATCTGACCTCAAGAGAAAATAATGAATTTTTTACAAAATTCCTCATGAATAACCTGAATTATGTATCTATTTCTCTGTCTTAAAGGCAACCTGTCTCTACAAGTAATATCTATCTTTAAAGTCGTTGTCGTTGCAACCACATTTTTCCGCTGCCCTTTTTATTTCTATACGTAAATTTGCATAACTTCTGTAATCCATTTTACTCTTTAAATTCCATGCATTAATATTTCTTTGTCTTCTTATTCCCTGCATCTCTATTTTTTAATCACTTATCTAACACGGATTTTTCCTAATAATATACCCCAAAAATTAGTAATATAACTTTTTCCCGTTGTTTCTACATTCAACCAACACCAAACAATAAATTATATTTGACAATTCTGCAAACTCGTTTTGTTTCTCATGTTTCAAATAATTCACTTAACCAGAGGAGGAATACATATTTAACTATTTAGATCACTAACAATCAATTTATAACAATTCCAAAATTGCGCGTGCATAATTATTTTCTGTCAGCCGATTTCCGGGTAAATCCATTTCTAAAGGCTACGCCTTGGTTCTGAAACAGTCCTTCTATGATTCCGGGATCATTTAAGCACTTAACTTAAGAAACTGTCATTCCTCTTCATATCTGCTAAGTAATCTTTCTCGGTATCTCTTTTCCATTGATGCATAACATTTCCCTTCTGATATACCTATGAAAATAGATTAATTCCATATAAGATTTTCTCTATTAATAGGAATATTCAACGCCACAAATATAGACCTCTTGAGCTTACGCGGGCATCGGTAAATCCGCAACCCGGAAAATCGAGAGAATACTGCGCTTTAAAATCTCAAAGTAAGCCTAAATGAAATCACCGAACCCTTAAGAGCGACTCTATTTTACGGTAAGGAGGGAGGCCTTGACAACGAAGCTATTATAGTACCGCATAGTAGAGAGCCTGCGCGGAAATTTTCACGCATTCACTCGTCGGAGAGGTGTACCCACACTCACGCGAAATCCTTATCCCGAGTACTCTACAAAACGACCTTCACTTCCTCGTTGTTACCAGCTTTCGCTAATTTTTCTCCTGTTTTTCTTCTAAATATTCCAAGGAATATAAGCCATGTAATGACGTTAATTACCCATAATTACGAATTATTTTCTTTACTGCGAAGTTGCTGTTGCCACTATCTGGTGAAGTCCCCCAAAGCTCTCCTGAACTTATCAGGAGGTGCTTCAACAAGGTAACAGCAACAATGGACAAACACACAACCATTCTCTGATCAGAAAAATCCGATCAGCCGGGATTCGAACCGGGGACCTCGGGGTCGGTGTGATAGAGTAACTAGAACGCTAAAATAATAATATAAGTAAGTTACAGTAATAATATAACAAATAAATATAAAATACCAAGTACGCTCAAGGAATTTGCGAATTGAATTCGTCAACACTGATGTGCATAGAAGAGACTCACTGCATGATAATGGGGGAAAGTGATAGCTAAGGTATTCCGAAGTGGGGAAGGTTGTCTATGCTCCACCCACTAGTACTGAAAAAGGCTCTTTACTACGCCGCGCTATTATATAGAGTAAAACAAGACCGGAGATTGAGAGTATAGCACGTGTGTGGGAAGAAGGGAAAATTAGCAGCGGTAAAGGGATGGAGCGAAGTTATGAAGGAGTCCCGCGAGAGATATTGAAAGGGTGGTGAAGGGAGACAAAAAGGAGATAAATGCAAGGAGAGGGACAAAAAGCTGTCTCAATTGTGGGAGGGGCCCAGAGGGGTTGAGGCAAGTGAGAAATGGCGCATTGCTAAGGACAGGGGAAGGAAGTGAGGCTCGAAAAAGGTAGTAAGTTAAAGAGGATCCCCCATCTCTTATGAAGATCTCTAAGTGCGGAGTGGCTATTACTACCCAACCATTTATTTATTTATTTATCGAATTTACGAACCAGAATTTCGGACCTACACTGCCAGTGATTTTATCCGAATACAATCTATTTATCTATTATTCTTTTGATTTTAAATTCTTTCCGCTATGCAAACTTATTCGAGGCAGTAAACTTGACGCTTTGGAGGCATTGGAAATAGTGCAACATCTACATTGTGATTACAATTTAGCTAGTGAGCATTTGTTCCCGTGTCACTCCCCGCTGATTTCCACTGTTTAACTCTTACCACCCCTTCCCTCTTCTCCTTCTCCCTCCATCCCCATTGTTCCGGGGATTTATATGTGACTTGAGAATTGAAGCGTGTTGAAACTAGTCGTCAATTGAAATAAAACTTTTTGTGGAAACTTGAATATTTCGTTCAATTTGTTCACCGTGAATTATATTTGTCTATTTCTTTCTACTATTTCAGTTAAATAGTTTTTCTTTTTCGCATATTTAATTTACTATGCTTTATGTGCGTGAACGTTTTTATTTATTTACGCATGCTTATATATCTACGTATTATCGCCCTTGCTGTGTTTATCTATTTATACCCGCATTTGCTTGAATTTATCTTCTTTGGGAGAGTTTCTTTTGATGCATTCATCTAATTATTCACTCTTTTCTATATCTCTATGTATTTTTCCAATTTTTACGTACATATTTATGTGAAAAAGTCTGACTAGACCGGGACTCGAACCCGTATCTCCAGATTGCAGCTCAGTTTCTCTACCAATTAAGCTATCACATTCTTATACAACTGAGCCAGAACATTCTATCAAGCCGATCGCTATTAACTAAAAGATGATGAAAAAGAACATGACAAAATATAGAAATACACTACCAGTAAGTACATGCAAGCGATACGTAAACAAGAATCAGTTCTGACTTAAATAAATGATAGCAATATACATAGTAGAATAAAACAAACAAAAAATATCAAGTCAAGTCATTGCGTATATTTCTGACCTTCTTAAAGGGACGTCGTTGAGGGAAGGATTGATGACGCTAAGTGGGTCGTTGCATTTGCAACATTCAGCGCAATAGTTATCTCCGAAAGAAGATGCCGACAAATGACTCCCCTTCTTCGTTCTAGTTGACGGGAGTCATCCATTAAACCGCCATTTTAAAGAAGGGACGACAACTCTGGGATGGAAATTCCGCTAATGGTTACCCATTTAAACGGCCGTAAGGAATAAGGAAATTACTCGATTTAGCCATGGGCGATGCTTCTTCGAACTTTCCCGAGGAGAGACTAGTGGGGGTAAGGCGTTTTCTCGAGATTAATGCAATCATTAATTCAGCCGAATATTTCAGAAATACCTGATACTGAAGATCGTTTGTTAGATGAATCTGACTCGCCCATTTCGGTTCAAATCTTTCGTAATAATAATTTCCAATGAGTGAAATCAACTTTGTGTGAAGTTGACATAGTCTTTCCTCAGAAATTCTTTTTATTGAAGACTAGATTCGTCTTCAAGCAGACATACTTAGGTATTTTCTCTTGTCGAGATGTAATATGTAAGAAACCTTTAGATCAAGGGTTCCCAACCTTTTAGCTACTGCGTACCACTTGAAAGGTTTTGGAATTTTTTGCGTACCAACAGTCCTACAGTTTTTGTATAAACATATGTTTATTGTCGGAAAAGTGCCCAACTACTTGTTTTATTTTAATTAAATTACTGAGAAAACTTTATATTTAATTATTAATGAACTTTTACTTCGGATTTATCGACCTTTTATCAAGACACCAACAAATATATATAGATTTTTTTTAGGTTTTGAATTTAAACAACCCACGCGTACCACCTGAGACGTTTCCGCGTACCACGGTTTGTGAACAACTGTTTTAGATAATTAATACAGCTAAAATCATGGTATTACCCATCATACCAAAGTTTTGATGGGGTAAAATTAACTTTTCAACGTACAAAAATATCTCAGTTTCGCTTGCAACAACAACTTGTCACGTGAGAAATACAAAAGTTTTAGGCGGCCCATAAATTGGGCTGCACTAGCAAATCATACGCAAATCCTCTGAGTCCACGCTCTATTTAAACAATTTTTTCTTTCTTTAAACTAAATAGCATGTGGTTTGTATTCGTGCTAACAATACAAAGAGCAACTGAGGGAAAACCAGAATTTGGGTAATTTGTATTGGATTGATGGAGAGTATTAGAAGTTTTAAAATTATCACGAGAGAAAAATTCGGGATAAATGTTTTTAAACTTGAAGTTGTATCATACGTAATAAAATGCAACCCACGCATACAAGCAAATAAAAACTCTTCCTTGATGATAATATATCTATATTACATAATATTATACGAAAATTATATCATACAATGGACGTAATAGTATGTCTGGGGGTTTTGGAAAGTTAAAAGAAGCAAGTTAGATCACCGTTAGGATAAATACATCACGCAAATAGTTCGCTCATCGCGAAAAAGAAATGTATTCATTTTTATGGCGAATGCTGAATGAAACGACCCAGAGATGAAGCAAAAGAAAACGCTTTGATCTCTCTTGTTAGTTTAAATAGTCTATGAAAAAAATCGAGAAAGGAATCCCGGTGAGGATCCTCAAACATTCACAGACACGCGTAGGAAGGCGAGGTGAAAGACTTTAGCAGTTGGTATTTTCCAAGAGCGAAGACGAAGAGCAGGAAGGTGAGGGCGGAAGGAAAAAGGGTTTCGTTAGAACCGCAAGACACACAACTCCTCTGCGAGTTGTTTCCTAAGCTGAGGTGGGAAAAACAGAAAGAAACGAGATAGGAATTTATCGGAAGAGATGTCTTGAATGGGGAAGCCTTATGCATCGCGTCATGCGTTTTCCCTGGGGCAACGACATCTGTATTCCAGGAATGGAAAATTCTTTTCCGCCTTTGAATGTTTTACTCGAGAGGTACAAAAATGAATTTAGGTTTACAGCGCCTGAGATTTAGAGTTTCGAAGACAGGAAACTGAAACTTTTGGCTGCTCATAAGATTTTTTGTTGAAGAGCTCTGGGGAAAATTAAAAGAAAGTTTATCTTATCTGAGCCACTCATAATGTAAGAGTAAAGTAAAGGTAATTATATATTATAAAACATATATTAGTAAAACAATTTATTGCGTAAAAGCAGCTCTTTGGAAAACTGAACATCATTTATGTAATTTCCATGCAAATTCATTAGCCTAATTTCGTCACGTTCGGTACTTCACTGATCTAAAATAGTCCTTAATAAACGTATATTCAAAACAATGATTGAAATTCCAAGGATTATCTTAGCCAAAATTAGCCATTAGTAATGCTTGGGTTGAAAATAAAAGTCTACAGAATATCAGTTCTATGACTTGCTTCAAAATTAACGGAAAGATACTCATGTGATGATTAAAAATATAACGAAATCGAGATTCAAACTCGGGTATTCTACTTGCCGTGCGACTGCTATAACCAATTAGACTATCTCAAAGAGAACAGATTCTTTTAAGAAATTGATCTATCTCCAAGATAGATTAATTTATTTATTTATTTTTCAGGCAAGGCCTGAATTCATGGAAGCACCACATCTTATTTTTCCATGAGAATGTAGGAATTTTTCCAAACCAAGAACTTATCTAAATCTACAAAATTTTGAGGTGAAAAAATATCTGCATTCTGAAGAAGATGGTCGTAAATAAAGGCGTACCCTGAAAGCGCAGGTAAAATGCACGAATTTATAGGAAGCGAAACATGCATGTAAGGACATGAATAAATGGAGAAGTTTTGTTTTAGAAAATAGCGTACACCTGCCAACCCTGAAAGGCGTGATCAATATGTATGACTGTGCTTATTAGAATCTGTGCATTAGGGTATTAAAATCGAACGATATCAGGGTTCTATCGATTCATATCCGACGTAACAATTAAATCTTAAAGTATTATTTAGAATTGATAATAAATAATATTCAAATTCAATCACTTCGAAATTCACTTGGTGGAACTTCAGCTTAAACATATAAGATAAAATAATCTACTAATTTATTACTCAAATACACTAATACATTTTATTTGTGGAAAAAGTAATAGTTTATTTTATCTTATGAATAATTTTCAGTTTATAATGAACAAAGGAAATAATTCTCTATCTAAACTACTATTTCATACATTACGAATTGACTCCATGCGAATAACTACGTAACAGTTTTGGCGTGGCTTAAGAAGGGTTAATAATGTATGGGAGTAATAAAGGAACAACATATGAATGATATTTTATCTATAATGAGTAAAGAAAATAATTTCCTATCTAAACAATTTTCTCATTCATTACGTAACTGTGTTGCTAAGGTCTTAAGCGCATTTTAGCGAAATTGCGTGTGATATAAACATTTTATGTGGATTTTCGTTAAAGAAAATTTCCCAGATTATTATGCACCGTTATTGATAGCTAATTGAAATCAACTCGTTCCTTACACACCTTTGAAAACGATCCTATAAGATAAACAACAATTTCCACCGGCAGTTTGCATTAACTTAATCAATTCCTCTAAGACCACAAAACCACTGATGCAGAACTGCCATATAATACGGTTAATTAAGTCGCTGGAATACTTGATTGACTGCCGATTTCCTTAATTCCGTCTTTTGTGAGCTTATTAGATGAGCGTGAGGACGCTTTGAAGCATTTAATCGAATCTGCTCTCAAGTTCACTCCCTCTCTTTCCCATAAATTCTCATGAGATGCCCTACAGAAAATCGGGAAACGATTTCTTGCGGTAAGTTCTCCATGTTTCCCCTCTGTTCGCCTCCATGATCGAGAAAACAATCACTGTGAAAAGAAAACTTCTCACGTTGATTTTCGTGTACCCAAAAATAGGTTTCTCATTCCTTTGCCGGCACGGTTCTTCTCCGTCATTACCTCTCTCCCCACGATCTTCTTTTGTTTCTGCTCCGAATCAGAATTCCAGCGATGGAACGCCTTCTCAAAAAAAACTCATACTGCAGAACGACAAGCCCGCTGATTCCACAGTCATTCGTACAGAAAATGTATTAATCTCATATCAATGCGTATATTCTTTAAGATAAATGATTTTCGACACTCTCAGCTAATTTTGATAGTCCATGAAATGAAATCCAAGGCGCTGCAGCCAAAATATGACTATGCATAGACAAGCAGCATTGATAGCAGGTAGTACATACTCAATTAACTGGTCCCTACACCGCTTTCTACGCTTTCCAAGACTACAATGGAACCCTTTGATTGAGGCATCATTTCATTTAAAAGTCCTATCTGCAATAGAAACGATACAAGTAAAATAAGCTCAAATTATATAAGAATTTAAATGAAAAAATATAAACGTAACAAAAAATAAAGATGTGAAGTTGGCTACTTATAACGACAGAACGCATAAAGATTAGAGGAGGTAAGGTAAATACAAAAATGACAAAAAGATAGATTACCAAAAGTTAGATAATCAAAGGTTTCTCAAAAACTAATGGCTTGAAAAGCATAGCTACTACCCCTAAGATGCAAAAGCGTGATTAATATGTATCAGGGTTATTTCGATTTACTTCAGACGGAATAAATTAATCTTCAAAACGTTCTTTATGTATAATAATAATATATGGAAGTAAAAAGGGACGATTAATGAATAATATTCAATTATAATGATCAAATAAAATAATTCTGTCTAAATTACTATTTCAAATATCAAGTAATGATGCTGTTAAGGTCTTCACCAACTTTTTACCGTAAATTCCATTTTCCTGTGTGATATAACGCGTTTAAGTGGATTTTCATTAAAGAAAACTTTTTTATGCATCGTTATAGGTAGTAAATTGAAATCAAACCGTTCCTAACACGCCATTGAAAGCGATTCAATAAGGCAAACAACAATTGGCATCGGCAGTTTGTATTAACTTAATTAATTTCTCTTGGACGACTTCACCGCCGATCCAAAGCTGGCTTAGTTAATTGAGTAATCAATTTAACAATACAATAAAGCTGTGAAATTTACTAATTTCAATATTACAACACAACAAAGATGAGAGGAGGTGAAGAGCTGGTATCACTGAGATAACCAAAATATAAATCACCGAAAGATATATAACGAAAGGTTTTTAATAAAATAAAGGCTGGTAATGGATAACTGGGACAAAGAAACAAAACTTTGAGTAGATGTGACGTAAGAGCGAGAAAAGGGTGATTTCTTGTAATGTGATCCAGCGGAAATGTTTAAGGTATTTCGAGCAAATTAAATTACCTCGATCCTAGGAAGGCTAGAGCATCTGTAGTATAGAAGCTCCTTGTTGACTAACAAGCATTTTTGGAAACAAGAGTAGGCGAGTACTTCCAACTGCTCGAGGTAATTAGGAAGCAGTCCTTTGTTGGCAAAGTGGAGGAGACAAAATCCCAAGAGTGGTTTTGTCCTCACGAGTTACTTCGCCAAGTGTGATGCACAAAAGCGATTTGAAGACTTACACGGTGCTGCTCTCCCTCGACGAAACTACAGCCTGTCTCATATCCATAGAGGGAGTACTTAGTACGAGCAATTGTGGGATCTTGCTAGCGAATAAATATTTTCTAATTTCTCCATTATGATAGTGATTCTTCGAGTCCAATGGATAAGCGCTTTCTTTAGAAATTAAATCACCCAAAACTAACAGAAGTATACTCAAGTTTTACTCTATATGTGAAGGCGTTACCTCTTGGAAGGCCATTGTAAAGGAAGTAAAAAATAAAATTGAGGAATAAATAAATTAAGTAGTAGAGCGAATTTTCGCCAAATTAAATCTGCTGGTGAAGAGTACTTGAAGTTTTTTCATTTCATTTGCTCTAAAAGTTGTTGATTATTACTTAAAAGAAAGTAAGGATGATCATTGTTTGAATTATCCGTAAGAGATAACGCAATTTAAATTAATTATAACATGAGTTATCAAAGCCCGAGTTTCAACAGATTTCTAAACAGGTTCCGAAAGTTATCCTTAACTTATGGCTTAATTTGAAGTTTGCAGCAAGTTGGCTTGGGTTCATTAATAAAGAGAGATTTAAACGAGAAACAATAGTAGAAATATTTTTACTATTCTTTGTTCTCGCTTTACAGATAGAGCGATCACCAAGAATATTTTATACGTGGAAATAAAAATAAATTGCATTAAACTTACAAAGTAAAATACACAAACTCACTTGTACGAATTCCACAAATTTTAATAAAGCTGTTGACCGGTTTCGGTGTTAAAGCACCATCCTCAGAACATAAGTTATTTCAAAGAGCAAGAACCTATACTGTATACGAGAACCAAAGGAAGGGGAGGGGTAAGAAGAGGGGTAAAAAGAATACAATGTTGCATCACGATGGGGAGGGCAAATGGGGGAAAAGAGTTCCACAAAAGTACAAATGTAGTTCCACCAAGTAACACTAGAGTTGATTTCTTTAATAAATTGGATTGTTTGTATCAGAAAATTCTGAAAAAAAAACGTTCTCGTTACAGCGAGTATTATACGATTTCGTCACTGACATTCTGGTTGAAATTTTATTGAATAGATATCAACTTTTTGCCCTTCATTTAAATCTTTCATTAAATCAATAAATTTTAAAATGGATGAATCTGTTTTTGCATTATATACATGCACCAATGGATACAGAAAGAAAGCTGTTTGAGAATAGGGATATTTAAAGATAACATTACTATACTGCATCCACGCCTATCTTTATTTCTCTTCCCTCTGTTTCTATACTCGAATTCTCTAGTTCTAATTTAATTATTTGTTTATTAAGTTTTTACTTACGGCTTCATTCCCAATGAAAATAAATCAAAAGAAGAAATTAATTAATTATAGCGATACCAAAATATAAAAAAAGGTAATTATAAATAAGATAAATTTAGAAGAGAGGTTTTACTTTGCGTGAGTTAATCCCACACGAATAAATGTCCCTTTTTCAATGAGAAAGGATCCACAGCGGGTGGAAAGAATTCAGTGATATGAGAAGACGAAAGAAGAGTTTTCATATTATGCCATTCGGGTTCACCACAATCCTCCCCAAAATACGTATACGTGACGTTTATTCGGTACCTGAAGGAAACCAAAGAAATGAGGAGACTGAAATACCACGAACATCGTTTCTTCCACTGAGTTGTTTCTCTATTCTCCTGGACCATATGGTCAACATCCTCGAAGGTTTCTTTCGGTTTCTCTGGTTTCCGTCAAACCTCTTGTTTGTTTTTCTGAATGGTGAATGCTTTCTGAAGTAACTCGGCGTCGGGAAAAATATATCTCCCGCGTTATTTATGAGAGTAGCCTTTCCGGGGTATTTTTAGTTTAGGGGAACAAAAGTGATGCTTACAAAGACTCTTCTGATTTCTTATAAAACACTTCAGTGGTTGAGATGGCGTTATCCTTAACAACACGAAAACTTTCCCGATAAAGATTCATTACTTCCTTAATACATTGATGTAATTATTTCCTTGTATATTTATAATTGATTTCTAACACTCAATACATGTAAGAGTGGCAACATTAGCGAAATTGGTGAAACACCCGATGATGTTGCACGGAGATGCAACCATTAATTTCAGTTCATTTTGTATATTTTCCTCAGATACAATGAGCTAGCATATCGTTTAATTCTGTCCACATTAAATATTACCTTCCCTATCTTCTTGTTTCGTGAATAAAGGGCATATGTTTTGGGGTTTGAAAGGATTTAGAAGAAACAAAATAAGCTTACAAAGATAAGACATCACACCTCATGTTAATTCTTAGGTTTTTAGTCTCGCGCCTTTACGTACGAAGTATATACCTGATGCTCGAAATATCAAACGTTTTCGGCGATTCGACGATGAATGTAAAATAACACAATTAAAATGAACGTAAGTATGGTGATTGTAATTTGGTGAGTGTAACTTTAATTAAAGGAAAGAATGATTTTAACATATACTTAGAAATAAATTTAAATAAGTTAATTTTTACTGGGATTCAAAGCGTGCATCAGAATTATATCTTCTTTAATTAGTGATAGAATACGAATTTATAAAAGCCTTCATTATACATCGTATAAATACTTTGTTCTTTTCGTAGATTAGGAAAATGTTACGAGAATATTTCTGTGAATAATCTCAGTTGGAAACGAATTCAGTCAAAAGATTAAAACTACTTGATCATTATAGCAAAGTATGTTGACAAGTTGTTACTGATCTGAGGAACTGGAATAATTTCAATCAACCAAAACCAGACATCAGCATAGTCCAGTAAACCATAAATTCAATGTAGCTAACATTCGCTCATATGCCAAAATCGTCCTTATACATACAGGTAACGTGTTCCAATGCTTGCCCTTTAAGAACCACTTCGAGCGTAAGTCCATCACCGATCTCTACTTTGATTACACCGTCCAAGGTGCACAGATCCGTCGCTCAATTTGACGTAGTGCTAGCCAGTCGTCCTCTGGGGTGTTTTTTCCGTCCCACTTCAACCTAATTGACACCTGAATGGACAAGGCAGAACACGCGGGCAGAAGGCGATCGCTGACCATTGTCCGTGGCATTTCCACGCAGCGGTGGATTTGATTCGGGGAGCGCTGGAGGGAAAATCCAATCGAAGGTTGACTGAATAACCCATTTGGGAAGAGATCTTAGTGGCCCTTGGATGCCTTAGGTGGGCGAAACAATGTTGTAACATGTGTCGATGCCAAATTGAGAACAGTGAGGAAATATTTCGGGAGGCCGAAACAATGAGCGCACGATGCCTTCGTCAGGCTTATTGAATTCTAAGGATAACTCATGATGTAATTTAAAATAACGTAAGCACATACATACTTAACTGGATAGGGTGACTAGACTTTGTATGTTCCACAAGATATTTTTATTTTGACCGTTTTTTGGCCAACATTTCCTGTGGGACTTACAAACAGGCTAGTTTCCTTATCCAGTTGTCCAGGCGTTCCACGAGGTCCAGTTTTCTCATATTAATTTAATGCCTACTTGTATCATAATGTATAGTTAGATTGGAGTTTAACTGTAATCATCGTTTTAACTCCAACAAACCATATTACAAACCCTATTACTATTCGTATAATCTCAAACCCGTCACGACATCGTGGTCCTCCTCAATAAGAGGCAGCCGAGGAGAGGAAGTAGCGGTTACTAGACTAAGGATAGGGCACAGCGCTCTAACATACTCGCACCTATTCTCGGAAGAGAAGATACCCCCTCCCCCCCCACTGCGAAGAGTGCGACTGCCCAGTTACTATCGAACATATTATATTGAACTGCGATAAATACCATACGATCCGAAGCTCGTTGGGAATCGGAGGGGACTTAGCTGCAGTGCTAGGAGATGATAATGAATCCATTTCCAGAGTACTGTACTTCGTCAGAAAGACGGGCCTTTTTAAAAAACTTTAAAAGAAAACTTATAAAAAAAGGAATTAGTCGAGCTCAAATTTCAGCCACAGACTACAGTTCCATGAAGGTATGACCAAATTATCTTTACTAGAAAATGGTGCTAAATGACCGTAGATGTCGACGCACCACAATAAAACAACAACAAGATACTTATCACCTGTAATTATCATTAAAGTAAATATTAATGAGTACCAGATTAATACCCAATATATATAATAGCGTCTATTCAAGTTAGATTAGCAACTATTCTGAATATTGAACTTAATTTTCAAATAGATACTACGAATGTGTTATAATTAAAGCTAATTTCAAGATTTGAAGCTAGCTCAAGCTATTACTTACGTTAATCATCATTCCTAATCAATGGTTTAACTATCAATTCAAATACGGTTTGTTAGAGTTTAAGGTAAGATTACAGCTAATCTCCATTTTAACAACACGTGATAATATCGTTCTTGTATTCGGGAACTAGAAAAGATACAACGAAAGGGGGTACGTTTTAAAGAATTGCTACGATAAATCAGTGAGCATAAATCGGTTCAATCATGACACAGAATGACAATCTTTAGAGGATAGAAGATTAAAAAACAGGTTAAATTTGCTAAATTATTCCACAGAAAGTATTTTTTCTAACGGTCTAACTGATATAATGCGACCTCCGTGTTATATAGGTCGTTCGGATATAGTGATAAAGATCACAGGAAATACATTCTGTAACGAATCGATTCAAGAACTAATTTATTTCTCAAACGATACGCGAAAGCAATCGATTAGGGAAGTAGATGAATGGTGACTGCACCTCCTGCCTTACTCCAAAAAGCGGCTTGTAGAGTCCTTATACAGAGGGAGACTTAATTATTTTTGAATAAACACCACTATATAGAGAAACAATTACATATCGGAGGGAATAAAGTTCTATTTATGTATTCATGCATATATTAAATGTTAAATGCCTTTTAATGCAAAAAAAAGGAAGTTACGTCGCCGCACCCTGTATAATGACCATTTGATTTTCTCATAAAAAATTATACTTCATGGAAACCCCATATTAAACACCTGTTCTGCGAAGTTAACTGATTCTTTACAGATAAACTATCGATGTACTAGTAGAAGCTATGTGAGCCGTGGTATTCACAAAATTGACCACCTTGGCTCTTGACCGCTTGATACATATCGGTTTTGTTGAAGAGCTTGTAGGACATAAGGGCATCCTAACTTTTCCCATAGTAGCTTTGGGTAGGGTCTAGTTGGAATTGCTTGGGTTGGTTTGCTTTGGACTATTTGCATAACTCTTTCCTCAGCTTCAATATCACAACTTTCTTGTACATAATTTTATGAATTTACCGCCTTTTCTGTGCGTGTGGTAAATTGAATCATACGTAAAGTGAGCCTACCTTAATTGAATGACTGCACAAATTATAAAAATGCCAGCGATGGGTGAAATAAAAAACACCTTGCGTTATGAAAAGTGGTAAAAAGAGGATCAAGTGAATTCGGCTTTAATTAAGGAGATTTTAATTACTTTCATCCAGTTTTAATTAAAATACGGGAGTATCTTCTCTCGAACCACTGCAGAGCGGGTAATTTTTCTGTAGAGGCATTGTTCATAATCCGCGAAGCATAAAATTAATCAAAAAAATATCTCGTTAAAAGGAGGATCTGCGGCCAATGAATCTTTACAAAGCAATTCCGTTTACATCAACTTTGTGATCCCTGTTTTTTTAATTGTAAAGCCAGCGAATAACATAAACTTAAGGCACGATAAGGTGACTTTTTGTGATCGCATCAGTGAAATATATTTTTTCTTTGAAGAATCTTTTTCTGAGGATAATGCAAGAACGTTTTGAATTAGGACGTTTCAGAATAATGTTCTTTGCCGTTACTTATTTCATGACAACACCTAATAACTTTTAAAATATTCCTTTTCGTTTAAAAATAGATACCCATAGATGCATCATTCAGTTCCTTATATCGAACTTACCAAATGATACTCTCAAGTAAATTTTCAATCAACGAAAAAACATAGCAAATTGAACTTAATTAAGATACTTCGAAGTATAATCAGGAAAGCAAAGGATAAGAAAAGACTTTCTCGGATAGCAATAGATACATTAAATAGACAATATGCTAATAAATACTCGCGTACCAATTAACCAGAAATTTATGACAAAAGCGAGGGAAAAGCCATTAAAAATTTTCACTGCCAATTCTTTTCGATATTGAAATGAACTTCTGAATAAAGATCATATTATTTTAAGAGGAATATTTTCATATAAAACAATCAGAAAAATATAATTAAAACCAGGAGTAACCTTCATTGAGGGAAGTAGATAAAGACAATTAGAAAAAGTAATAATTCAACGAGTAACTAACCTTCATCCTACCTCCCAACCTTTCTTACCTACAGTGAGAAGTAACATGTATTTATCCCGTTTACGGTGACATAGAAAATAAAACTGACCTTTGGAAAACCATTGCACTCTTGCAGTCGTCGTATGGTCGTGAATCTACGATTTGCTTATCCTAATTTTTAACATGGAAAGGATTTACTCATCTTTGTCTTCTTACCATTCATACCACTACTAATTGTAATTAGATCAATATCGCATTTGTTTTCATTGTTACCTTAGAGGAGGAAAATTTATCATTTGAAATAACGGAAGAATCTGTACTATCAACACTTGTAAAAAATCCGCAAGAAAAATACACACGTTAACTAGTTTTGGCGCAAACCACGTCATCATCAGAACTGAAGAAAATGCATAGAGCAAAGAGGTATGTACATAGTTACAGGAGGGAAGGATCAAAAAGAGAAAACAAGAGAGGGGAGGGTCACACAAAGCGATGAGTTGAATACAAAGTAACAGGGGGTGGTGGAGAATGAACGTGAGTAACGGCAAGTCGGTGTTTTGAGATGGGAGGAGGGAGGATAAATGATACAGAAAAGCCATTAAGAGTGGTGAATTCTATATTACTAGTGAATTCCCCAGTCAAAAATAACGGAATTAAAATTAAAATAAGTCTCTAAGAATACAAATTATCCCAACACGCTATTGCGTTGTTCCTTATTTTAATTTTAATTAATGATTAATGGATACCAAATATCGGCTCTTCTTCCCTGTACAATTCTTACGTACCTTTCTTTCCCATGTATTCGTGTAAGAGTTTAACTATCTATCTTTGTTGTTAGAGAATTGTTTGTGCCCGCGAAATCACCCAATTTTTTTTCATTTTTGTCTGAATTCTCACAATATCGACTCAAATGCGAGTTTCTACGACCAAAATAAGAATATTTATTCTATTTCCTTTCATTTGGTATGTTTCTCGATTTTGTACAACTATTACTTCTGATTTAATACTGAAAAATTAAAAATTGTTTCGAAAAAAGTCGAACCAGGACAAACAATCATAAATATGTAACATTCCACCGGACTTTAACGACTCCCAATAATTTATGATTATACCACGTCGGAAAGTGTATAAAATTACTCCAACGTAACTCATACGGGAGTTATTGACATCGGATGGATAAATATATACAAAGCGGTGATTATTATATCATATGTTATAATATATTTGAATATAACCTTTATAAATATAATACATATTTTATCATACCTTTACTCCCTCTGACACATTGACTCACTACGTTACGGCAACGGAAACCAAACGACAACTTCCAATCCCAACCTTTCCAAGAAGCCTCCTTCACCCGAAAACAAGGGACCCCCGGCCCACGCAAATTAATCCGAGGATAGCCCAATCAGATTTAATTGAATCCGCACTCTACAGTGGTTACCGCATGCCGATTACGGGACTTCCCGCAAATCTCCGGTTTCCGTGGGATTATCGAGGGGAAGATCCCGAGACCCCCCTGAGGGGAAGCGTCTTTTGTGGCCCTTGACCCAAGATCCGACTCGCCCCAGGACGCAAACACGCGCCCTGGCATCACAAAGGGACGCTCCAACGTCACGAATTCCCTCTCGCAACCGCAGGAGTCGAATCCACCCCCTACTCCATCATCTTTCCACCCCAGCGAGCCCAAGAGTCCTGCCAAATTTCCACTTGGTTGCCGCCGCCCCGCCCATTTCAGTTCTCTACTGTGTGACATAGTGCCCCTCCTTGCCGATCCCATGTTAGATTTCCCAGATAGAGAAATTCCTCCCGGGGCATCATGCTGGGGATGCTTACAGAGTGTTGTTGCTCGTCCACATGGCATTCCCTCGAAGGAGACGGATATGCACGAGGTGCGATCCATTGTGATGCCGGTCCCGTCCAACCTAGGTTCCTCCTTCAAAATGTTCGGAATGTTTCTTAAAAGGTCAGCCACCAGGAGCAACGTGATTTGAAACGTTCTAAACAACGGCATTTGGAGAGTTTTTTAACGTCTAATAAGTATCATGTTTCCGTACACTATCGCTTAGCAAAAGTAAAAGGTACTAGTTTTCTGTAGGAAGAAATGTTGGGAACCTTAAGCATTTGATTGCAGTATTCAAACGGAAAACAGAAACGGAAACGAACCAGTTGCTCCAAATTACTCTCAGAGACAATTTTGGAATCTTTGAAAGAAAAGAGAATCAGAAGCTACGTTTCGATCGTTTTAAATTAGATTGTTGAAGATGAATGGAAGAGAACTGTTATACTTTTTCCACAGTATAAGGTTTATTAAAATCAAATAATACTAAAAAACACGACGAGTTTCGGCGATTCATCGCAATCATCAAGTGATATAACCAACACGTTAAGCATTTATATATACAAGGAAAAAGGAGGGTGGGGGATGGGCAGAAAGAAAGGGTTGAGTCAGGAACATGGAACTGGACGTAGAGGGACGTTGTCGGTGGATGGTAAAATGCATCGAATTAGTGGAGAGTGGGAGGAAAAAAAGGTAGTCGTTGACCACGGTACACTTTGTGGAATTTTCATGAGAAATTATTTCGAATTTCTCTAAGAAATTCAAAGTATTCTATTGTTATTTGTTTAATAAAATATAATTATACTGTGGAAAAAGTACAACGTTTCTCTTTATTTCATTATGACGTATTTTCACAAGACATCGCCAGCGACTGTGAACTTTATTGATTGTTGAAATTCGACATTCGTTGATTTCCCCTCTTGAGTGGAAACTAGAATGCTTTGCCAATATGAATATCTTATACATTGCAACATACTTATACGTTACAAATATGCTCTCATACTTGGGTTGGTATCTTTGAAAGACAAGAAATTCCCAAGCTAAACATTGATTGTTTGAATTTTATATTCAGGGAAAGTACATTAACGGAATAAATGACCGGTATCATGCAACTCCTCTGTCACTTCAGCAGATTCGATAATGAACGCAAATTAAGATAAATTACACCGACTCAGGCGAAGTATTGTGATAATCCGTAATGGCAAGAATCTTCTCAATATTCTCTCTTTCTAAGAATAATTAAATTCCGGGACAATTCATTTTAAAAATGCGTTTTTCTGCGAAAGATACGTAAAAATACCATGCGAAGAAAGAACTTCATTGGTCTTCTATTGATTACTATTATGAATAACAATAAGCCTTTGTATTTGCTTCATGATTCCTCTTTACCTCCTTCTTAACCTTCCCGTCCCGATCTAAGAAAAAAAATTCCCGTACTTTATTCATTCCGTCACATAGATCTACAACCTTCCACAAACCATTTATAGTATCTGCCATAAATTTCCGGAATTCCCTGCCCACTACAATCCATGATACAAAAACCATAAATAGATATAAAATTTTATTACTTGATTATTATTAAACTAGAGTGTTAAATATTGTAATATTTCTTTGTTTCGACTGCTATAATTCCATTACTGTAATTTACTATTGTCCTTAACAGGCTTGCCACAGAGCATAATAAACATTTATTTTTGTATAATAACAAGGTAAGGAAGTAGTTCAAAAGCCAGTGGTTTACACCACCTTCCACGCGATGAAATACGTCTTATACAGATATATATATAGACAGACAGGTCTGTGAAGGAATTATGCATTGAAATATGGCGAATAAACGCTCAAATTCGGTGATTCTAAAAATTAATACCGCGCATGAAAGTTAATTTTGTTCCCAAGTAAATTAAATTTTCATTTAGTCAGGGAATCACTAAACTAAAATTTAATAAATTAAACATTATGGAAAGAAATATATTGACTTGTTAGGTTGGTCCGCTAAAAGTCGCATTAATTGAAATCGACATCATGTTTCGGCATCCATCGTTATTTACGAATTTTAAAACCTTTCTATAATTAATTAGCATCAGCTCATCAGTTATTTATCATCGCAAAGAATCAATTATTAAAACCAGAAAAGTTGGCATTTCTTGCTTTAGAGCTCGATTTACGGGATCCCCAATCGATTTGCAGATAATATACGCTGGCATTTGCAATTGGTATTATTCAATTAAAAAACCTAATTTATACTAAATATTGCATTAGCTATCTTTATAAAAATATATGATCGTGCTCGTCGCATTTTTCACTCTTCACTTCTCCAATTTTTGTTACAAATTTGTGGCAAAATTCACTGAAATACTCGTAAAAATAAAGTTGATTAGATCAGAAATAGATGTAATACAAATCAATTTATTGTAACAAAACTCTTTTATAATAATATTCAAAAACTTTTACAATTTCATACCATTCCATAAACCACACAAGACATCTAAAGCAAGTTTAGTTTGCACCGGATGATGGCGTAGTACGCCGAAACTGGGTGTGTGTTTCTTAAATAGTTAGGAATTGTACTAGTTTGTGAATTTTATAGCAATAGTGTTTTGTTGCCATGAATTGTTTTGTATGATGGATCTCCACCAAGCATCATTGAAGCAGTTCAATTTTGAATATAATACATACATTAAGAGACTAAATTACATCTTTATTAGAGGTTTAAAATCTTCAATAGCCGTTTTTGTCGGCGTTCCTCTTCTCATTCCACGGTATTCCGAGAAAACAACACGGGACACCGCATATCTATTACATGACTTAATTATATACGTTAATACGCCAAAAATAATAAAATACAATAAAAAAACTAAAATAAGCTATTAAAATAAGCAATTACATTAAAACAAGATATCATCTAATACCGCTCAAAAGGAAATGAAGAGGACAACAGAGACGTAAATCAATAGAGAGCGTTCCACAAACCATCACACACATCACTACTTCGGAAATAGGCCAATCCCACTCCGGAAACTAATTCTAGTGCAGTTTCATCCCGAGATCATATAAGTTATACAAATCGATTGCTTTCTTTATTCGAGCGAGACAAGTAATCGGATCAGGAAGGATAAAGGGAACTCGAATTTCCGGAACGGGGATACAAGGGCAAGTTAGGGTGGATTCGGTCTTCGAGGGATGAAATAAGTAGAAGAAAGAGGTCCGATTCGTGAGACCAGAGTTGGTTTCCCGCACTCATTCTCCGTGGAGCGAAGCTCGCTATTTCTTGTGCCATTGTCGGAACTTCAGAGGGGATCGGCCTCCTTTAAATTGATAGCCAAACTCCCGTTGCAGACGAGGTTTACTTATTTCAGAGGCTTTTCAGTGCCGTAACATTCTACGCACGGAGGGGAATGCATCGTTTGCCAAATGGCTTTCCTATAGGAAGTACATTGGCGCTCGGTCCTTTATTGCACCGACAACCTAAATGGAGCAAAGGATACTACTAGACTGGTATCTCAATCGAAAATGTAGCTGGACCGCTCAGTAATTATCGTAATTTTCCGCAGATAAGACGATAGTTGAATCATAAAAAAGGCCTCGAAATCAATGATCGGGCAGAACTGGTATTGAGTAGAAACAAAAATAACTTAGATAAACATTTATATCAATTAAAACCATGATAATACATAAAAAATCTGATGTGGCCAGCACATGACTTTCTCCATATATAAGATGTAAATATTTATCTACGACAGTAATTTCGAACCTTATATTCCATCTAAACTTGGAAGATGAGTGATTAATTTATATATTATTATCTTTTACGTCACAAACATTATAAATAATGTTTTTCGGGACATGCTCGATGAAAAACGATGAAATTGACCTTTCGCCCATAGAGCCCAGAGCACCCACAAAGTACATAATCAGCAACTTACGGTTTATCAGTATTTCATGAATAACTCCTAAACAATCAGTGATAAAAAAATATGTTTCATAAAAAAGTTATAGTAAATTAAATTTTCTAAAACATTTATAAATTATAGTATATACCTAAATGTCATATTTATGGAGATATTTTGAAAACTGGAAATAAGCTATGAAGAATGAAGCTTGACTTCCGGTTGACCGATTTACTCCAAAAACTAATCCACTCTAACGATAGTCATAAAAGTACTATATATATAAAATTTGGTGTTGATCCGAAAAATAGTTTTCATATTAGAGCGCCCACAAAGTACATAATCATCTTCTTCCGGTTTATCAGTATTTCACGAATAACTCCTAATCAACCGGTGATACAAAAATATGTTAAATACAAATATTATAGTAAAATACATTTTCTAAAATTTTTTTAAGTAATACAATATACGTATATATCATATTTATGGAGATATTTTGAAAAACAGGAAATGAGCTTTAATAAATAAAGCTCGACTTCCGGTTGACCGATTTACTCCAAAAACTAATCAACTCTGACAGCACACACCACAGTACTAGATATGAAGTTTGGTATTGATACGACCAATAGTTTTCACGTTGGAGCGCCCACTGTCACACACACACATTCATACACACACTCACACATACACAGACATCATTCCGAAAATGGTCAAAACGTTTTCTAGGGACCCCAAAACATGTATATCCGTTGAAATCTCGAAGTCGAATTTTTTCATGAAAACAATACTTTCTCCATACTTCGTATATGGAGAAAGTAATAAATAAATAATAACATACATTACACTATTATAGGTATATCAGAAAACTCCCTAATGGAATATAAAGGATTTACGAGAAGCCAATACTAGAAGTTCAAAGCTATTAACTGGTTCAATTTGTAAATTAATTTGTAAGTTTTTGCATAATTTTCTACTTAATATTATTTATAATATAATGTATTAAACGAGCTAAATAAGAAAGAAGATAAGGGTTAGAATTGCATTGAGAGACACTTGTCTGTCCTGTTACGAACATGTCTTTTATTTTTCTTATATTCTCGACATTGATATTCGTCTTTTAGATGATACCTTTATCATGTCCGTGTATGGAAGATATTGTTCTCCTCTAATCTTTATTCGCAGTATTGAGGCCGAGTCCAACTCAGAAAATAAGAAAAGCTCTTCATGCGAGGGGAGCTATACGCGAACAGCTTTCCCGCGGTGGAATTGGTAAAAAGTCATCGGACTCAGGTTTGCAAATTGATTATAGCGTTCCTTTTTCATTCACATATACTATAAGATATCTCCCGCAACCCTCTTTCGGAAATATATGAAGATAATTTACACAATATTCGAAATAAATAAAACACAACCCTTCGTTAAATCTAACGATCGTAGGCAACCCATAGCCAGCTCACAATAAAATAATTACATAGCATCACATGCTGTAAGATGAAATTTCTGTCATCTGTTCAAGCTACGATTATTTTAACAAATGGTTTCTGCGCATGCAATCTACAAAATTTGAGGTAATATATAAAGTATGAAGTGCAACGCCGATTTGAACGAAAATCCTTAGGTGATAAACAGTAAGAGCAGCAATGGTTATATGCTTAAGATATACTTTTTAATTATTTACATTTCAACGTTTATATGTTAGTTAAATGTTTTATTATTTACAATACATACACTACTCAGTTAAAATAATATTAGAATTAAATCAATAGAATGAGAAATACTTTGTGGAACTTAATAAATAAACACAAGGTAAAAAAACTTTATCCAAGTTCCTCAACTTTCATCCCATAAAGCCACCGGTTTCGAATAAAAACTAGTGATCATCAGACACAGACAAAACAGAAAACCTGTCTTTTTTCTAGTGCAAGTTAAAGTTATTTTATTACCTTGTGTTTATATATTAGAATTTTATGTATATTAAATATATTTTACGTTACGAACAACAATTATTAAAATAATCCATTATCACCCTCAAAAAAATCAAAAATTTAGGTAATTATATTAAAAGTTAGGCTACTTGAATTCATATTTCTTTTTATAAAATGCCCATACTCATGCTCAAACATAGTTTGGATTAAAAAAACACTAAATGGTTTTACAAACTGGAAATTTAGCTTTCTTGCTCAAGAAGGGATAAATACCACATTGTACATATTCCTGAACGCTAATGTAAAAAGAGAATTCAGATTGTGGATTTCATTTAAAACCACAATTCTACGCTCAAAATTGATACCACGGGTGATAACACCACAGTTCGGAAAACACAATGTTCTGTATGATAAAATCTAACTCAGTGTTCTCAATCAGCTCATCCAAGAACGTGTTGAAGATTTCGCGAGATTCCAACAAGCTCATGAAATGCGAATCACACGCCCAAAATTTTCCTGCACCAACATTTACGTTGCGTTGACTATCTCGAATCCACTCCGGATACGAATACATATATCCCCATGGTAGATATAAATCTTATATAATCCAAATTTCTTCGCCGATATCTAACCATGAAGGTCCCAATATAACATTTCGTTGTTTGTATAAATAGCATAGGTTAATGTAAATGGCTCCTTGGGATCGAACCAAGACTTCAGAGAAAGTTTTAACAAGGTATATGAATGTATTTATGATCTCTAGTAATATTCTGGGTTTAAGGTTACCAAGTGATTTGGAAAGGGTTGATGAAAATCTTAAAAATCGTACAAGTTTCTAACTTTCGGGATACCTGGGTTCGAACCCAGAACCTATTGGCAAATGTGAATACACACTATAAAATGATAAGACTTGAACTTATTTAATGCAAAGTTTGATGTCGATGTCACGCTGGGTAGGCTGAGGCTCACAATGGCTCGTAAGGATGTACCTTGATACATGGCATAAGTACATTATTTAAATATTCATCATATTTATAAAGTGCAATACAATAAAAGAAGTAATGCAATACTATTCTCAGTAATTTTTATGGTATTCCAATTTACCTATTTGGGTATTGCCAAATCAAATATGGTTTATCGGTGGGTACCATTGCTCTTACTATATATACCTATAGCACAATTTTACAACTTATTAAGTACTTTTCCTTTTTTTTTGACCTTAAACTTATCCTGCAGTTTTTCTGTTTTTATTATTCTTCATCACTTTATTAATTTGGATAGATTACTCCACGGTTATTAAAACTATCTTAATCGCTACTCCGGTTTCTCTTGTAAACGAAAAGTAATTTGGAAGATAAATACGATATTCAATTGTACTGGGTAAGATAATAATTTTTAATGATATTAAAAGGATTTTCCGAAAATAGGAATATGGAAAAGACAGTCTGGCTGCCAATAGTTACCAGAAAAAAATTAACCCAGTCGGGGATTGAACCCCAAACTAATACTAGGAAACCCGAATGTATGACTATGGATGAACAAAATACACTTCTCAGAAATATTTCATCAATTACTGTGTCGGATAATTAATTTCGATGATTATAAAGAGTTATTCCGAAAATAGGAATGTGAAAAGGCCAATCGTTACCGGAAAAAAATTGCGCCCTGGAGCCCGATCGCCCCACACCTATCGAGCAAGTGGCCCACTCGGCCACCCAGAGCTCAAGTGTCATCGATTAATGAGGCTTTATGAATAATGTCAATTCAGATATCCGAATCGAAAATAATCCATATTTCTTTTTATTTAGATTCGAAATCGTGAGAATTCAGATAAAATACACTAAATATTTGAATAATTTTGAGGATATAAACAAAAATTACCCCTGACGACTTAGGTGATTGTTGACTCTCATACAAATATATGGGAATTTTAGGTCCGTAAGAAATGCATGGAGAACGAGATTTAAAATCTTTCGGCAAGGAAAGCATTAGTAAACTTCGGAAAATAATCGTCAATTATCTATTTTTGCAAATAGTATAACGTTCTATGTAATATAGGTTCTAAATTGTACTTACTCATTAAAACTTCTAATGAAATGGTTTCGTTTGTAGTAAATGTAAATTTAAAATGTTGCACTCAAACTGATTCCAAAGGTAACTACGTAAACAAGTGTGATGTTATTTTAGCAACCGAATAAACAAACATAATTTGAATCAACTGTCAATGATTTTGTTGCGGTTCTATATCTTGTAAAGTGGTAAGTCTTGCAAGTGTTAACATGATCGTTGTTTTAGGAGGGGGTAATCATTTATGATTTCGGTATTTACAATTGTGATAAACAAAACGTAGGGATAGAATAACGACCGTATGAGAAAGATTCTTATTTAACCCCATTATCCCATGGACGTTAATGTATTCCAAAAGGAAACTGTATTAAAGAGTGGAGAGAATACAGATAAACTTTAAGTGAGTTTTAGCGGTTTTAGCAATATTAAGCCACTCGTACAACAAAGAAATGTTTCTAGAGTAAGTTCAAGTAATTGTTTTGCATTGCACAAGGTTCAGTAAAATTGCATTCAGTTGATATTTAAGCGCTCCGTATATATCCCTAGCTTCAGCCTCTATCGTGCTGAATATTTTGAATAATTTTACTAAACTTTATGTGACTCATTCCTATCAGCAGAAAATGGTGTTTTCAACACAATTAATGAAACAGACTTTATTAATTTAAAAATTTTCCTTTCGGTACTTCGTAATAATTCCTAAATGCCTTTATAATCTTGATTACTACTTATCGTATGTATTGTATTGATAATACTCTTTGCAATAGGTATTTATTTTTCTCACATATTACTACAAATAAAATAAAAATATACAAATAGAGTAAAGTAGAAATATAGGTTTAGAATGGTTAAATGAAGTAAATAAAACCTGCCTATTTGGGCTTACTAAATTTAATAACATCTCTTAAAAATTAGTACACATATTACATGCGAAAATCCCATGATTGAAAATTTAAAGATAAATTATAGCTTTTTTGCGTATAATGGAGAAATTTTAATACCTGATTAAAGATTGTGTCAACAATTATTATTTTACGAAAATAACAAATATTACGGATTTATAAAACAGTGAAGAATTTATAATATAAATATATTTTAGCAAATTAGGTCTTTTAAAGTCCCGAGAACTCGTCTGCAAGTGCTGCTTAATCTTCAAGTTCGGTGCATTATTAATAATAAGCTAAATCATCATAAAAATATTGCTGTTTATCCAATAAAGAATACAGTTGGAGAAAAACGAAGAAGATTCGCATGATTACACATGCTTAATTAAGTAACGCGATGGAAATTAAGGAGAAAAAATTTTCCGTATTCGGGGATCGAAGCCGGGTCAACGGCAGCCGTGGTAGCTTAGCGGTTAGAGCAAGCAATCGGTAATTGGGAGACACGGATTCGATCACCGGCTACGGCAGACATTTTCTCTTTCATTTCTATCGCGTAAAATAGAAAACAGTTTTTTATACAGAATAAAAATATCACCTTTATTAATGAAATTTCAAAATTAACAATCTAGCAACCAATTTTTAATTTCCCTTTTTGCCCTTGAAGGTACTCAATATAATTTAAATTATTTGGTTATTCATTGAACTTAAATTAATAAATAAAATAATAGAAACAATTTGTAATTTGTAAAAAAAGCCATACAGAAATAAGCACTTGACTATTTTCAATAGAAAAATAAATAAATAAGAACACACATTAAACTATTATAAGATTACCAAAAACCTCCCTAATGGAATATAAAGGATTTACGAGAAGCCAATACTAGGGGTTTAGACCTATTAACCCTTAAAGGACTGACGTTCCCATATGGGAACGGACTGCAGCTGGGTTCTCAAGGTAGCTAAACAATATCTTGAGTGTCATGAAATGGTCAGTAAACGATATTTTGTGAGCTGAGAGGGTCCAAAGCTTAGTTTCATTTGAGTTTTGGTGCATTTAAGTCAAGGGAAATATTTCTTGTGATTTTTCGAAAAACAGGGAAATTTTGAGATGGATCCTTCTGGCAACTAATTTTTATAAGTTTTACTGTTTTTAATTTAAAGTAGTCTTTTGCTTGTATACCTTTAGTATGATGTTCTAATAATCGAAAGAAATTAAATAGAGCAGAGTTTGAGGTTATTTGTTGTTGTTATAACGTTGTTTATCGCTGCGTTCCCATATGGGCACGTCAGGCCTTCCCACTACTACGCGATTTCCTTGCCGATGGCTGTCAAGGAAAGCTATATATAGTATATAAAAGAATATTTTGCGACATAATACATTATTTTTGGTGCAATTAAGTTTAGAATCATTTTACTTTTAAGTTGTGACAAGAAGACTATGGCAATTATTATGCATATTTATGAACTAAACCTCGAAAAACCTAAATTTATATAGTAGAAGCGGCAACAACATATATTAGCAAATGATTATTGTACTAGATATACAAATCCTTTCAAATTTTATTAGCTTCACATAAAAATTATATCATTAGAGGTGTTATAGTTTCTATTCAGGAAAAACGTAAGTTTTCATGAGTCGACCTCACTGAAGGAGGCTCTCCGAATCCTTGACGAGGATGAAGAGAGTGAGGTAGATGTTACCGATTTCTTCATTTCTCCAACAGAAGAAAATGAGCGAACTGATGAAGCATTGGCTGATGATGAAGAAAGATTGGTTGACAATTTTACTGGCAAGCAAATGAGGGCACACGCCGAAATTCGGTTGGCAACCAACGAAAGTATCGGTGCTGGAGAATACGATGGGGCAAACAAATCTGTGCGGAGAAAATGGATAAAGGGCAGCATTGAGTGTACGGGAAGTTTTTCTGAAGCAGATTACTTTTCATACTCTAAACTTAGCTGCATCTAATTGCTAGAGCTCTTCATCGATGACGATTTCGTCGCATTCATAGTGGAACAAAGTGAGAATTACGTCCGATTTTTAATTTCCCCAGTCCACAAATTACAGCAGAGGAGATGCGAGCCGTCATTGGCATTTTGATTGTATCCGGGTACAACATTCTCCTGGAAAAAAATATTACTGGGACGCGAAAAAGGATGTACATATTGAATTGGTTAGTAGAGCGATGAGGAGGGACTGATTCATCCAAATAATGAAATGTTTACACTTAGCGGATAATACTAAGTTAGACAGTCAAGCGATGGGTTCTACAAAGTCTGGCCTACGATGAAAAAGATTACACAGAGTAGTTTGCAGCATTTGGTGCCTTCCCAGTTCTTAGATTGTGAAGAAGAGATGATAAGATACTACGGAAGACACAGCTGCAAGCGATGTAGTAGAGGTAAATCGATAAGATTCGGTTATTATAATTTGAAGTGGTATGTGAAATAATATAATAGCATTAATTTATTTAGCTCAATATATAATTTACACGAAAGAATTTATTGCCACATTTGAAAAGATGTGGCTACAATGGAACTGGGCGAATCAGAAAGAACCGGATTCCGAAAGATTGTCCGCTACCACCAAAAAATGATCTAAAAAAGGAGGAGAGTGGAAAGAGCATCACAGCTATTTCTACATGTGAAGGAATAGGAATCACTAAATGGCTGGACAATTTAGTAATTGTGGCAGCTTCAACAGAGTATGGAGTTACGCCGTTGATGAAAGCTAAAAGGTTTTATAGGAAACAAAAGAAAATTATTCAGCTTCCATAACCCTACTTCATATCCCAGTATAATAAGCATATGGGTGGAACTGACCAAATTCATGTAAATTCACTGCATATTGGTAAGATATGATTTATATAAATCATTTGCAACTCAGACAATCGAATAATAGTAATAATAAAAGGAAATCCTCAGATCCAAGGACAAAATTAGAGTTTAGACGGAAGATTGCTCAGGTGTACTTTACTCGGTACAAGACGGAATAAAAACCATCCGGTGGACGACACAGCAAGGCTTCCACGTCAAAAACTGGCTCCACGCAAGAGTTATGGTATAATCAATTAATCGGTGTAATTGGTGACATACCGCAGAACAAGGGAAAACGCTGCGCATATGAAGAGTGCGATAGTCGTGGGAGAACAATGCGTAAAAAGTGCGATGTTGGGCTCTGTGTTAAATGTTTTACAAAGTATTTAACAACATAATTCCAAAACAAATACTTATATCTTCCAAGAAAAACCATTTCATACAATATTTTTTGAAATAAATATGATTTTTTTCAATAAAATGCTTTTTTTTAATTTCATCATGGCGCGCGTAATAGTAGTAGTGGGAAGGACTGACGTGCCCATATGGGAACGGGCATTTGCAACGAACCTATTATTGTTAACTTTTTTAAAACAATTTTCTGTTGTTAATTTAGGTCATCTGAATACCAATACACTAAAATGAGGGTAATTTTTAAGAAAAAATAATTCTCGTCCTTGGAGGGTTAATTGGTTCAATTTGTAAATTATTTTGTAATTTTTTGCATAATATTATACTTAATATTATGTATAATATATTGTATTTAATGAGTTAAATAATATAGAAGATGAGGGTTAGAATTGGATTGAGAGAGATTTGCCTGTCCTGTTGTCAACATGTCTACTGTTTTTCTTATTTTCTCGACATTGATATCCGTCTTTTAGATGATACCTTTATCATGTCCCTGTATGGAACATATTGTTATCCTCTAATCTTTATTCGCAGTATTGAGGCCAAGTCCAACTCGGAAAATAAGAAAAGCACTTCATGCGTGGGAGCTATAAGCGTACAGCTTTCCCGCGGTGGAATTGGTAAAAAAGTGATCGGACTCAGGATTGCAAATTAATTATAGCGTTCCTTTTTCATTCCCATATACTATAAGATATCCCCCGCAACCCTCTTTCGAAAATATATGAAGATAATTTACACATTATTTGAAATAAATAAAACACAACACTTTGTTAAATCTAACGATCGTAGGCAACACTAGCCAGCTCAAAATAAAATAATTACATCGCATCACATGCTGTAAGATGTAATTTCTGTCATCTGTTCAAGCTACGATTATTTCAACAAATGGTTTCTGCGCATGCAATCTACAAAATTTTTAGGTAAAATATAAAGTATGAAGTGCAACGCCGATATGAACAAAAATCCTTAGGTGATAAACAGTAAGAGAAGCAATGGTTATGTGCTTAAGATATACTCCCTTAAAATACTATTTCATAATTTACATTTCATCGTTTATATGTTAGTTACATGTTTTATTATTTACAATACATACACTACTCAGTTGAAATAAATATTAGAATTGAATCAATAGAATGAGAAATAATTTGTAGAACTTAATAACTAAACACAAGGTAAAAAAACTTTATCCAAGTTCCACAACTTTCATCCCATAAAGCAACCGGTTTCGAATAAAAACTAGTGATCATCAGACACAGAAAAACAGAAAACCTTTCTTATTTTCTAGTGCAAGTTAAAGTTATTTTATTACCTTGTGTTTATATATTAGAATTTTATGTATATTAATTATATTTTACTATACGAACAACAATTATTGGAATAATCCATTATCACCCTCCAAAAATTCCATAATATAGGTAATTATATTAAAAGTTAGGCTACTTGAATTCATATTTCTTTTTATAAAATGTCCATACTCATTCTCAAACATAGTTTGGATTAAAAAACACTAAATTGTTTTACAAACAGGAAATTTAGCTTTCTTGCTCAAGAAGGGATAAATACCACATTTTACATATTCCTGAACGCTAATGTAAAAAGAGGATTCAGATTGTGGATTTCATTTTAAAACCACAATTCTACGCTCAAAATTGATACCACGGGTGATAACACCACAGGTCGGAAAACACAATATTCTGTATGATAAAATCTAATTCAGTGTTCTCAATCAGCTCATCCAAGAGCGTGTTAAAGATTTCGCGGGATTCCAACAAGCTCATGAAATGCGAATCACACGCCCAAAATTTTCCTGCCCCAACATTTACGTTGCATTGACTATCTCGAATCCACTCCGGATATGAATACATATATCCCCATGGTAGATATAAATCTTACCTAATTCAAATTTCTTCGCCGATATCTAACCATGAAGGTCCCAATATAACATTTCGTTGTTTGTATAAATAGCATAGGTTAATGTAAATGGCTCCTTGGGATCGAACCAAGACTTCAGAGAAAGTTTAAACAAGGTATATGAATGTATTTATGATCTCTAGTAATATTCTGGGTTTAAGGTTTCCAAGTGATTTGGAAAGGGTTGAAGAACACCTTAAAAATCGTACAAATTTCTAACTTTCGGGATACCTGGGTTCGAACACAGAACCTATTGGCAAATGTGAATACACACTATAAAATGATAAGACTTGAACTTATTTAATGCAAAGTTTGATGTCGATGTCACGCCGGGTAGGCTGAGGCTACCAATGGCTCGTCAGGATTGTCCTTGATACATGACATAAGTACATTATTTAAATATTTATCATATTTACAAAGTGCAATACAATTAAAGAAGTAATGCAATACTGTTCACAGTATTTTTTATGGAATTCCAATTTACCTATTTGGGTCCTGCCAAACCAAATATGGTTTATCGGCGGGTACCATTGCTTTAACTATATTTACCAATAGCAAAATTTTACAACTGATTAAGTACTTTTCCTTTTTTTGACCTTAGAATTATCCTGCAGTTTTTCTGTTTTTATTATTCTTCATCACTTTATTAATTTGGATAGATTACTCCACGGTTATTAAAACTATCTTAATCGCTACTCCGGTTTCTCTTGTAAACGAAAAGTAATTTGGAAGATAAATACGATATTCAATTGTACTGGGTCAGATAATAATTTTTAATGATATTAAAAGGATTTTCCGAAAATAGGAATATGGAAAAGAAAGTCTGGCTGCCGATAGTTACCAGAGAAAAATTAACCCAGTCGGGGATTGAACCCCGAACTAATACTAGGAAACCCGAATGTACGATTATGGATGAACAAAATACACTTCTCAGAAATATTTCATCTATTACTGTGTCGGATAATTAATTTTGATGATTATAAAGAGTTATTCCGAAAATAGGAATGTGAAAAGGCCAATCGTTACCGGAAAAAAATTGCACCCTGGAGCCCGATCGCCCCACACCTATCGAGCAAGTGGCCCACTCGGCCACCCAGAGCTCAAGTGTCATCGATTAATGAGGCTTTATGAATAATGTCAATTCAGATATCCGAATCGAAAATAATCCATATTTCTTTTTATTTAGATTCGAAATCGTGAGAATTCAGATAAAATACACTAAATATTTGAATAATTTTGAGGATATAAACAAAAATTCCCCCTGACGAATTAGGTGATTGTTGACTCTTATACAAATATATGGGAATTTTAGATCCGTAAGAAATGCATTGAGAACGAGATTTTAAATCTTTCGGCAAGGAAAGCATTAGTAAACTTCGGAAAATAATCGTCAATTATCTATTTTTGCAAATAGTATAACGTTCTATGTAATATATGTTCTAAATTGTACTTACTCATTAAAACTTCTAATGAAATGGTTTCGTTTGTAGTAAATGTAAATTTAAAATGTTGCACTCAAACGGATTCCAAAGGTAACTACGTAAACAAGTGTGATGTTATTTTAGCAACCGAATAAACAAACATAATTTGAATCAACTCTCAATGATTTTGTTGCGGTTCTATATCTTGTAAAGTGGTAAGTCTTGTAAGTGGTAACATGATCGTTGTTTTAGGAGGGGGTAATCATTTATGATTTCGGTATTTACAATTGTGATAAACAAAACGTAGGGATAGAATAACGACCGTATGAGAAAGATTCTTATTTAACCCCATTATCCCAAGGACGTTAATGTATTCCAAAAGGAAACTGTATTAAAGAGTGGAGAGAATACAGATAAACTTTAAGTGAGTTTTAGCGGTTTTAGCAATATTAAGCCACTCGTACAACAAAGAAATATTATAGTAATTGTTTTGCATTGCACAAGGTTCAGTAAAATTGTATTCAGTTGATATTAAACGCTCCGTATATATCCCTAGCTTCAGCCTCTATCGTGCTGAATATTTTGAATAATTTTACTAAACTTTATGTGACTCATTTCTATCAGCATAAAATGGTGTTTTCAACACAATTAATGAAACAGACTTTATTAATTTAAAAATTTTCCTTTCGGTACTTCGTAATAATTCCTAAATGCCTTTATAATCTTGATTACTGCATATCGTATGTATTGTATTGATAATACTCTTTGCAATATGTATTTATTTTTCTCACATTGTACTACAAATAAAATAAAAATATAAAAATATACAAATAGAGTAAATAAGAAATATAGGTTTAGAATGGTTAAATGAAGTAAATAAAACCTGCCAATGTGGGCTTACTAAATTTAATAACATCTATTAAAAATTAGTACACATATTACATGCGAAAATCCCAGTATTGAAAAATTAAAGATAAATTATAGCTTTTTTGCGTATAATGGAGAAATTTTAATACCTGATTAAAGATTGTGTCAAAAATTATTATTTTACAAAAATAATAAATATTACGGATTTATAAAACAGAGAAGAGTTTATAATATAAATATATTATAGCAAATTAGGTCTTTTAAAGTCCCGAGAACTCGTCTGCAAGTGCTGCTTAATCTTCAAGTTCGGTGCATTATTAATAATAAGCTAAATCATCATAAAAATATTGCTGTTTATCCAATTTAGAATACAGTTGGAGAAAAACGAAGAAGCTTCGCGTGATTACACATGCTTAATTAAGTAACGCGATGGAAATGAAGGAGAAAAAATTTTCCGTATCCGGGGATCGAAGCCGGGTCAACGGCAGCCGTGGTAGCTTAGCGGTTAGAGCAAGCAATCGGTAATTGGGAAACCCGGATTCGATCACCGGATACGGCAGACATTTTCTCTTTCATTTCTATCGCGTAAAATAGAAAACAGTTATTTATGCAGAATAAAAATATCACCTTTATTAATGAAATTTCAAAATTAACAATCTAGTAACCAATTTTTAATTTCCCTTTTTGCCCTTGAAGGTACTCAATATAATTTAAATTATTTGGTTATTCATTGAACTTAAATTAATAACAAATAATAATAGAAACAATTTTTAATATATCGAAAAAGCCATGCAGAAATAAGCACTTGACTACTTTCAATAGATAAATAAATAAATAAGAGCACACATTACACTATTATAAGTATACCAGAAACCTCCCTAAGGGAATATAAAGGATTTACGAGAAGCCAATACTAGGGGTTTAGACCTATTAATTGGTTCAATTTGTAAATTATTTTGTAATTTTTTGCATAATATTATACTTAATATTATGTATAATATAATGTATTTAATGAGTTAAATAATAGAGTAGATGAGGGTTAGAATTGGATTGAGAGAGATTTGCCTGTCCTGTTGCGAACATGTCTACTGTTTTTCTTATTTTCTCGACATTGACATCCGTCTTTTAGAGAATACCTTTATCATGTCCATGTATGGAAGATATTGTTCTCCTCTAATCTTTATTCGCAGTATAGAGGCCGAGTCCAACTCTCCCGCGGTGGAATTGGTAAAACGTCATCGGACTCAGGATTGCAAATTGATTATAGCGTTCCTTTTTCATCCCCATGTACTATAAGATATCCCCCGCAACCCTCTTTCGGAAATATATGAAGATAATTTACACAATATTCGAAATAAATAAAACACAACCCTTCGTTAAATCTAACGATCGTAGGCAACACTAGCCAGCTCACAATAAAATAATTACAGTGCATCACATGCTGTAAGATGTAATTTCTGTCATCTGTTCAAGATACGATTATTTTAACAAATGGTTTCTGCGCATGCAATCTACAAAATTTGAGGTAATATCTAAAAGTATGGAGTGCAACGCCAATTTGAACGAAACTCCTTAGGTGATAAACAGTAAGAGCAGCAATGGTTATGTGCTTAAGATATACTCACTTAAAATACTATTTCATAATTTACATTTCAACGTTTATATGTTAGTTACGTATTTTATTTTTTACAATTCATACACTATTCAGTTAAAACAAATCTTAGAATCAAATAAATCGAATGAGAAATACTTTGTGGAACTTAATAACTAAACACAAGGAAAGAAAACTTTATCCAAGTTCCTCAACTTTCATCCCATAAAGCCACCGTTTTCGAATAAAAACTAGTAATCATCAGACACAGACAAAACAGAAAACCTGTCTTATTTTCTAGTGCAAATTAAAGTTATTTTATAACCCTTGTGTTTATATATTAGAATTTTATGTATATTAATTATATTTTACGTTACGAACAGCAATTATTGGAATAATCCATTATCACCCTCCAAAAATTCAATAATTTAGGTAATTATATTAAAAGTTAGGCTACTTGAATTCATATTTCTTTTTATAAAATGTCCATACTCATACTCAAACATAGTTTGGATTAAAAAACACTAAATGGTTTTCCAAAAAGGAAATTTAGCTTTCTTGCTCAAGAAGGGATAAATGACACATTGTACATATTCCTGAACACTAATGTAAAAAGAGGATTCAGATTGTGGATTTCATTTTAAAACCACAATTCTACGCTCAAAATTGATACCACGGGTGATAACACCACAGGTCGGAAAACACAATGTTCTGTATGA
This sequence comes from Sympetrum striolatum, assembly GCA_947579665.1. Taxonomy (NCBI): domain Eukaryota; kingdom Metazoa; phylum Arthropoda; class Insecta; order Odonata; family Libellulidae; genus Sympetrum; species Sympetrum striolatum. The sequence continues at coordinate 37,468,853 of OX388350.1, read as the reverse complement.
TAAAATCTAACTCAGTGTTCTCAATCAGCTCATCCAAGAGCGTGTTAAAGATTTCGCGGGATTCCAACAAGCTCATGAAATGCGAATCACACGCCCAAAATTTTCCTGCACCAACATTTACGTTGCATTGACTATCTCGAATCCACTCCGGATATGAATACATATATCCCCATGGTAGATATAAATCTTATATAATTCAAATTTCTACGCCGATATCTAACCATGAAGGTCCCAATATAACATTTCGTTGTTTGTATAAATAGCATAGGTTAATGTAAATGGCTCCTTGGGATCGAACCAAGACTTCAGAGAAAGTTTTAACAAGGTATATGAATGTATTTATGATCTCTAGTAATATTCTGGGTTTAAGGTTTCCAAGTGATTTGGAAAGGGTTGAAGAAAATCTTAAAAATCGTACAAATTTCTAACTTTCGGGATACCTGGGTTCGAACCCAGAACCTATTGGCAAATGTGAATACACACTATAAAATGATAAGACTTGAACTTATTTAATGCAAAGCTTGATGTCGATGTCACGCTTGGTAGGCTGAGGCTCGCAATGGCTCGTCAGGATGTACCTTGATACATGGCATAAGTACATTATTTAAATATTTATCATATTAACAAAGTGCAATACAATTAAAGTAGTACAGCAATACTATTCTCAGTATTTTTTATGGTATTCCAATTAACCTATTTGGGTCTAGCAAAATCAAATATGGTTTATCAATGGGTACCATTGCTTTTACTATATATACCTATAGCACAATTTTACAAATTATTAATTACTTTTCCTTTTTTTGAACATAGACTTATCCTGCTGTTTTTCTGTTCTTATTCTCCCTCATCACCTTATTAATTTGGATATATTACAGCACGGTTATTGAAACTATCTTAATCGCTACTCCGGTTTCTCTTGTAGACGAAAAGTAATTTGGAAGATAAATACGATAATCAATTGTACTGGGTCATATAATAATTTTTAATGAAATTAATAGGATTTTACCAAAATAGGAATATGGAAAAGACAGTCTGGCTGCCAATAGATACCAGAAAAAAATTAACCCAGTCGGGGATGGAACCCCGAACTAATACAAGGAAACCCGAATGTATGACTATGGATGAGCAAAATACACTTCTCAGCAATATTTCATCAATTACTGAGTCAGATAATTAATTTCGATGATTATAAATAGTTATTCCGAAAATTGGAATGTGAAAAGGCCAATCGTTACCGGAAAAAAATTGCGCCCTGGAGCCCGATCCTCCCACACCTATCGAGCAAGTGGCCCACTCGGCCACCCAGAGCTCAAGTGTCATCGATTAATGAGGCTTTATGAATAATGTCAATTCAGATATCCGAATCGAAAATAATCCATATTTCTTTTTATTTAGATTCGAAATCGTGAGAATTCAGATAAAATACACTAAATATTTGAATAATTTTGAGGATATAAACAAAAATTCCCCCTGACGACTTAGGTGATTGTTGACTCTTATACAAATATATGGGAATTTTAGATCCGTAAGAAATGCATTGAGAACGAGATTTTAAATCTTTCGGCAAGGAAAGCATTAGTAAACTTCGGAAAATAATCGTCAATTATCTATTTTTGCAAATAGTATAACGTTCTATGTAATATATGTTCTAAATTGTACTTACTCATTAAAACTTCTAATGAAATGGTTTCGTTTGTAGTAAATGTAAATTTAAAATGTTGCACTCAAACGGATTCCAAAGGTAACCTCGTAAACAAGTGTGATGTTATTTTAGCAACCGAATAAACAAACATAATTTGAATCAACTCTCAATGATTTTGTTGCGGTTCTATATCTTGTAAAGTGGTAAGTCTTGTAAGTGGTAACATGATCGTTGTTTTAAGAGGGGGTGATCATTTATGATTTCGGTATTTACAATTGTGATAAACAAAACGTAGGGATAGAATAACGACCGTATGAGAAAGATTCTTATTTAACCCCATTATCCCAAGGACGTTAATGTATTCCAAAAGGAAACTGTATTAAAGAGTGGAGAGAATACAGATAAACTTTAAGTGAGTTTTAGCGGTTTTAGCAATATTAAGCCACTCGTACAACAAGGAAATATTATAGTAATTGTTTTGCATTGCACAAGGTTCAGTAAAATTGTATTCAGTTGATATTTAAGCGCTCCGTATATATCCCTATCTTCAGCCTCTATCGTGCTGAATATTTTGAATAATTTTACTAAACTTTATGACTCATTCCTATCAGCATAAAATGGTGTTTTCAACACAATTAATGAAACAGACTTTATCAATTTAAAAATTTTCCTTTCGGTACTTCGTAATAATTCCTATATGCCTTTATAATCTTGATTACTACATATCGTATGTATTGTATTGATAATACTCTTTGCAATATGTATTTATTTTTCTCACATTGTACTACAAATAAAATAAAAATATAAAATATACAAATAGAGTAAATAAGAAATATAGGTTTAGAATGGTTAAATGAACTAAATAAAACCTGCCTATGTGGGCTTACTAAATTTAATAACATCTCTTAAAAATTAGTACACATATTACATGCGAAAATCCCATTATTGAAAAATTAAAGATAAATTATAGCTTTTTTGCGTATAATGGAGAAATTTTAATACCTGATTAAAGATTGTGTCAAAAATTATTATTTTACGAAAATAATACATATTACGGATTTATAAAACAGAGAAGAGTTTATAATATAAATATGTTTTAGCAAATTAGGTCTTTTAAAGTCCCGAGAACTCGTCTGCAAGTGCTGCTTAATCTTCAAGTTCGGTGTATTATTAATAATAAGTTAAATCATCATAAGAATATTGCTGTTTATCCAATTTAGAATACAGTTGGAGAAAAACGAAGAAGATTCGCATGATTACACATGCTTAATTAAGTAAGGCGATGGAAATGAGGGAGAAAAAATTTTCCGTATCCGGGGATCGAAGCCGGGTCAACGGCAGCCGTGATAGCTTAGCGGTTAGAGCAAGCAATCGGTAATTGGGAGACACGGATTCGATCACCGGCTACGGCAGACATTTTCTGTTTCATTTCTATCGCGTAAAATTGAAAACAGTTATTTTTGCAGAATAAAAATATCACCTTTATTAATGAAATCTCAAAATTAACAATCTAGTAACCAATTTTTAATTTCCCTTTTTGCCCTTGAAGGTACTCAATATAATTTAAATTATTTGGTTGTTCATTGTCCTTAAATTAATAAAAAAAATAAAAGAAACAATTTTTAATTTGTCGAAAAAGCCATACAGAAATAAGCACTTGACTATTTTCAATAGAAAAATAAATAAATAAGAACACATTACACTATTATAAGTATACCAGAAACCTCCCTAATGGAATATAATGGATTTACGAGAAGCCAATACTAGGGGTTTAGACCTATTAATTGGTTCAATTTGTAAATTATTTTGTAATTTTTTTGCATAATATTCTACTTAATATTATGTATAATATAATGTATTTAATGAGTTAAATAATAGAGTAGATGAGGGTTAGAATTGGATTGAAAGAGATTTGCCTGTCCTGTTGCGAACATGTCTACGGTTTTTCTTATTTTCTCGACATTGATATCCGTCTTTTAGATGATACCTTTATCATGTCCATGTATGGAAGATATTGTTCTCCTTTAATATTTATTCGCAGTATTGAGGCCGAGTCCAACTCTCCCCCGGTGGAATTGGTAAAACGTCATCGGACTCAGGATTGCAAATTGATTATAGCGTTCCTTTTTCATTCCCATATATTATAAGATATCCCCCGCAACTCTCTTTCGGAAATATATGAAGATAATTTACACAATATTCGAAATAAATAAAACACAACCCTTCGTTAAATCTAAGGATCATAGGCAGCACTAGCCAGCTCACAATAAAATAATTACATTGCATCACATGCTGTAAGATGTAATTTCTGTCATATGTTCAAGCTACAATTATTTTAATTTAATTTCTTTCGTATTCTCTTTTACGTCACAAACATTATAAATAATGTTTTTCGGGACATGTTCGATGAAAAACGATGAAGTTGCCTTTCGCCCCAACGCCCAGAGCGCCCACAACGTAGATAATCAGCAACTTCCGGTTTATCAGTATTTCACAAATAATTCCTACACAATCTATGATACAAAAATATGTTTCATGCAAAATTTATAGTAAATTTAATTTTCTATAACGTTTATATTTAATAGTTTATACCTAAATATCATATTAAGGAGATATTTTGAAAACCGGAAATGAGCTTTGAAGAATGAAGCTCAACTTTCGGTTATCCGATGTACTCAAAAAACTAATCAACTCTGACAGCACACACTACAGTACTATATATGAAGTTTAGTTTTGATACGACTAATAGTTTTCACGTTAGAGCGCCCACTATCACGCACACACATACACACACATACACACATACATCATTCCGAAAATGGTCAAAACGTGTTCTAGGGACCCCAAAACATGTATTTCCGTTGAAATCTCGAAGTCGATTTTTTCATGAAAACAATACTTTCTCTAGACTTCGTATATGGAGAAAGTAAAAAGCACTCAAAAACTTGTTTGAAACTACTTAGTTATTTAGCAAGAGTAAAAGAACACTACAATAAAATTAATAATAACATGTATGTTTATTGAACTACTGATAGTCAAGGCCATTACCCGAATGCTCAAATCTGGACGAATATTTGCAGTAATAGCAAGGCAGAGCCGCCAGGATGAGATGCAAGACAATAATTTTTTCATTCAGAAAATTACGTTTAGGACATATTTCCATATACACTGTACCAACTAAGTTCATAGACCGTTGATAGTTAGGTGGTAGTCTTCTAGGGCAGATATATGCTATAACTATAAAACTTAGAAGAAAAATTATGCCTCGTCATATCTGCGGAATTACCCGGTACGTGAAATCTTTCCGAGGACTTCGAAGAAAAATGTAACATAAGGGTATTACGAAACTTCAAGACGAATTTCGAGATTTTTAGCACACGGAAAAGATGTGATTTGCATTTTCTTTTCAGTCTGTATCCGTATTTTATATTTAAATAATTTTACTCGTCCGTTAAAAGGAATTATCATCAAGCAATAAGTAGATCATTCCTCTGAAATGTATGAAGATTCACAGAATTTAATTGATTAATTCGTCAGAAACCATGAAGTTACAACCTGGTAAAATTGATATAAAAATTATAGATAAAAGAATACCAAAATTTGAAGAAAAGTTTCGAGTTTTTTAAACACACGGAAAAGAAGTGATTCACAGATTCTTCTCATGTTTTATTTGTTTTGTGTATCTAAATATTTCTATTTGACCAATAAAATCGGATGATCAGTAAGCATTTTATGTACCGGGAAGAGAATATTTCGTCAAAAATTTATCAACATTTTCACTGAATTTGAATCATGGTCAAAAACTATTCAATCATAACCCGATACATTTTCTGTAGCGCTCAGACTTCTATTATAGCATTATTATCAACTTTATTCATTTAAGTTAACTATGAGGAGCTATGCTATTCAAAAAATGTAAACGATAATAACTTATTACAATTAGATTGTGAAGTTCTCATACCTCAAATATGCAATAGAAAATGTAACTCGTAGATTTTATAATTCAAGCACGATCGCTTTGAAGCCTAAGATAGAAGGTCCCGTTTTTCTGCAAAAACATTTACAATATCACCGATAGCTATTCTGCTCATTTTCTTGAACTAAGATGAATGGACAGCGGGATAGAGAAGCCTCAGTAACGTTCGTAAACTTTCTGTAGGTCATGGGAGATTCGTGAATGGAATGATAATTCTTGGAGCGTATACATTTCAAACTTTGAAAGTTCGCTGCAAAGTCGTAGTAATAGAATTCAAGCATAACTCTAAGTGGAATGTTTACGCACTATTATTCACATTGCAGATGTTAGTTAATAAATATGTGCCAAAATAGAATCAAAATACATATTTCTTAACAAACATTAGTATAATTTATTTGTTTTACATTAGCCAAATGGCGTTGATTGCTAAGAAAAACACCGCTGCATCAATCATGTATTTCAACATATGCGATCTTGTCTTTCGAGGTCGATCCGACATATCTTTAGGTTGTGTTATTATTTATTGTAATTAATTACCCTATATATTAATATACAACGTGGAATGGCATGGATGCTGGAACACAGAAATTACTACGAACGTTAAAAATCCAACTTTTAGGAAGAACAAGGAAAAGCACCTTCCCGGAGGAAAAGAATGATGTTTTCTGTAAAATTTGCTCGAAAGCTAAAATATACATCCAAGAACTTTGACCTTTTCTATATTTTTAATAAATGATAGATTTTGTGTAGCCAATTCTACGAGCAATAGATATGAATCATTAATATCGTGATTTCCGATATCGATTATGATGAAGTCTTGCGTTTGTTGAGATAACATGTAAAATTTTAACTAGTTGTAATCTGTCAGAAAAACTATTTATAATCACATTTGATTCCCTATACACTCTTAATTTATTTATTGAGAATAAAATATCGCAATTGGCCTATTTTTCTCATTCATCTATACGGAAGCCAAGTTCGTCAATGACTGCAGGTTCCACTGTTTCAAAATCGTTACATTTTACCAAAAAACAGTGTATTACCAATATTTTTGTGCTTCGGAAACTAAATATAACTATAATAGAATAACTTTTCATGGATTATATCATAAATTTGAATAAAAATTAATTTAACTTATATGTTATTTAAATTTTAATTAAAAAAAGCGAGATTTTAAACTTGTTTGCAAAACGTTGTGGTGTGAAGATGCGTAAAGTCGAACCAGGAATTGTTGTATGAATAAAAAGTAGCCAAGGATCCATAGCGGAACGATATTTCATAATTTACGAAATTAGATTTCCCTGCTCACCACAGTTCTCCTATATTAGGCGAATATCAACGATAGCATGTACACATCCAGCTTTCCACTTGACGTATTAGATCACCAGGATGTCCCATATCATTGTTTCGGCAAAATATTAGCTCTCGTACTTATCGAAACCTTCCCCAGAATCCGGGATTGACCTCTTTACTCGCAAAGCCGTGTGTACTTGAAACACAAACCCAAATTTAAGGCTCGCATCCGTCAAAGAGCAGCTAATTAGGCCGCTGGAACAAAGAGACGCGCGACGAGAGTAAAACGGGGTCTTCGCTTCCCGACGTTGGTTACAGCATAACGACAACACCAGCATCCAGGTCACGAATGCACAAACTGCGCTGCACTAATGAATGGTTTCAGGGTCCCAAGTATGTTCACCTTCTCGCAGGAAGAAACTGCATTGTTAAGGAAGACGCTCCAAAGTGTGCAAGATCCTTTGTGGAACCGCTCGACGCACGGGGAGATATATGAACGGGGGGTTTTACCTCGAGGCTGCCGTATAGATCCGAGATTTCCGATTTTAATGGTCGGTCCTTATAGCATACGAAGTAGATGAACTTATGTAAATATCATATTTAATAGCAATATTTGTATAATAACCACAGAATAAAATTATAAAAATAACACATCGTATTTATCGGCGTATAACACGCACTTTTTCTTATAAGTTAGGGCTGACATTCATACTGCGTGTTAGACAAGTATAAGAATGTTTTAATTAAACTGAATTACATAAAAAGAATTATATTCATTGTTTACTCAGATTAAAATGTCGTTTTGGGTATTTTTAAATAAAATTCGTCTCCCGAAAGCAACTTTCTGCGATACTTTTCAAAATCAGCTCATCTACACTCTAAAGATGGCTACTCTTCCCGATTATATACATTAAATCATTTTTATTCTTAAAAACCTATTACTTTTAATTTTGGAAACAAGAGCTATGGAGACGCAAACATAGGACAACCTACCACTTACGTATTAACAACGGTTCCAGCAAGTTACCACCAACAATGTTCATTTTAACGCAGATATGCTTAAAATAGACCTTACAATCTTTCGCTTCCACTTAGCCGGTACAGCTTAATAAGCTAGATGTCCTATCTTGGTACGCAAAAACAGCGGTAACTTATATACAAGATTACTACTGATTTTGATCAGTAACCCATTTAATTTTTATAGTAAGACCTAGAGCAAAGTGTGAAAATAATTGCCTTTTTATTAAATTTTCAATTTTTTTATAATAGAGCATATAGGGCATAATAGGCCGAAAAATTTAGCTATTTTACATGATTTCATGCGTTCTTTGTAAAATTTATGTTTCTTTATTTTAAATTCTGAAACGAAAGCGTATTTTTTTAATCTCTTAAACCCCAAATTAACCCATCTCTCTGTGATAACTAAAGTCTTAAAAGTTGCAAATGAAATTTGCTTAAATAGACTGTTTTAGGCGAGCGATATAGCAACCTTAAGTTCCACAAAAATCCATTGTTTCAGTAGAGCATTAGCGGTAGCTTTCCGTAGTAAAAAATATGAAAACATTTAAAATATAAAATTAATTTAAAATATAAAGTTAAGTTTTGAAAAAAGTTAAAATAATTAAATTTTAAAAAATTTAAGGTTAATTTATTTAAGGTAAAATTCGTGCTTTTATGTTCCATATTCGGTAATGCTACAGAGGACGAAATTTGTCCTCAGTAAGGGGAAATAGTATTTCATACGACGGCTTAATTTAACTTCTTCCCCTCCTTTAACTCGCTCCTTAAGAGGATGAGGCGTTGCGTTTAAAAATTTCAGGAGGCCTTCATCTACAAGACGCCATAAAAATTTTACATACGTTTTCCTGAGGCTACAAAGCTGACGGAATATCTAACCGAGCCGCGTACTCCTAATTAGCCTGCCACGCTTGTTTTTATAGCTTTGACATGACCTCCTTTGATATAAAATATTAAGAGGACAAAGGCCCCTCTGCCTTAAGAATGTAACTTCCCTTGCAATATTCAGCTTTCTATATAACTCTCGGCGAACATTTTCATAAATACGGGGCTGTGAGGATGATGTCATCACGGACCCTTCCATAAACAGAGGTCTATAACTTAAGTATCATCTGACCTTTAACTCCGAAGCAATTTCCTCGATAATAAAAAGCAGACATGTGCCGGAATGTTTGTTTTAAAACCTACGCAAAGCAATTTTCTCTTCAGAATGAAGTTTCCCTGATATTGCAAAAGAACCGATATTTTTCCAATGAAACAGAATGAGGAAATGAATAGCGATTTTTGTAAGCTAATATACTACGGAGTTTTTTATCGAATGTGAACTTTCAATAAGGAAAGAATTGCTTACACTTTGCTGATAAAATAATATTAAATGGCTGTATTAAAATCGGAATTAATATCAATTCATAACTTTCTTAATGATATTAATGAGCTATGTTTAAAATAAGTTAACATTCTATAAAAAGTGATTTCCAATGGCATTGTAAAAATAATAAAATGAAGATTTTTCTGCCTCAATTTAACAGCTGAAACCTGGTATTTCCATTCATTCATGACTTACCTATTTTACTATTGGTTAAGTCAGAGTGATCAAAGGACTGTTTCTACAGTTCTAGTTTCAAGTCTGTTTCTAGTTTCTATAGTTCTCTAAATTTTTCTCTGAAATTTTACTCGTAGCTTACCTTCTAAAAGCGTACGTTACTCTATTGTTCAGTTACCACTCAAAAAAATAAAAATTTAACATAGATCTTAGAATTAATGGTATACTCGCAACATGAGCACATTTGTATAACTCCATGGTTAATGGTGAGGACATATCTGTGACATTGGACTTAAGTATGTGACCAATCACTCATCTATACCTTTGGTGTGTCATCAAATACAGAGAAGAGGCATTTTCCCTTCTCCACGTGGACACCGTATATGAGGTAATGCGAAACGTTAAATCACGTCAGGTAGGGTGGGAGGAGGCTTCTTGTAGAACAAGACGAGCTAAAAGCCCTTATGTTTCAAGTGGGAAGATTGAGGGTTGACACTGCATATTCTGAAGTAAGAGGGTGAACGATGAGCCCCATATAAAAGCACCATGGAAGAGCAGGGTCAGGGGTAAAACTTATCAAGAAATTGGATATCGCGATGTTAGGGCTATCTTTGATCTTGCTGGCATTATCCTCCCACAGGGGGGTAATTTGATGGCTAAGAGAGGTTATGGAAAATGTCTTACATGTTTTGAAAATTCAATTTTTTCTCCCAATTTCCTAGTGATTTATTCCTAAATCCTAAGGCCTGTGTCATGAATAAGTTGTCGTATAAGGTAAGGGGCCCAAATATCGTCCCCCTGAGGGAATTTGCCTATAACTCAGGCCCAAATAAATATTTTCCAAAAACAAATAAACCTTTGTTTAGCCAAAACAATCGAGTTTTTGGACCGGAAGTTAGTTTTCAGATTTATTGTTATAAAAAGCAGAAAAAATAAGAGGTAAAAATAAGTCAAAATCCAATTTTCGATATACGTGTTCCTAATATTACTCCCCAAGAAAAACTCCTTTTTCCCAGAAAATTGAGGAGCTTCTGGTCTTATAATTATCAGAACCAAATTTTTTCACTTAACTGACACTTCGGGCTATCCAATAATGTTATTTTATATTGTATATCACTCATTTTAAGTATTTTTTCAAACGATTTTCATGCATTTTATGATATGACTGAAGTTTTTGCGCAGCTCAGCGATAATAGAAAAATTCGATTCTGATTATTAAAAGGAAAGAACTACCGATTTTTTCAACTAAAAGGGACTAGGTTGTTATTAATAAAAGAGACAGTATATTAGGTTTTGGAAGGAGCCATGAAGTTCAAGCGGCTGTATTTCTGCAGTGGAATGATGAGGCAAGCAAACAATGGAGATACCCTGCTTGTCTCGCTCTTTTTATTGTCGACGAGTTCAATCAATGAATCCCCTTTATACATATACATATATATGTATGTATGTATATATATATATATATATATATATATATATATATATATATATATATATATATATATATATATATATATATATGTGTGTATACACACACACACACACACACACACATATATATATATATATATACATATATGTGTGTGTGTGTGTGTGTGTGTATATAATATTCTTAAATCAAGCGTAAGTCTTTATGGTGGAAGAATGGAGGAGGAATATGTTGGTTACTGGAGGTGGAGGAATATGTTGGTTATTAGGCAAGATAAGGAGTGAGATAGTTTGCCCTTACTTGTGTATTAGAGTGGAATCGTCCTATTCTAATGGTTCCAACAACTTTATTATATCACGGCTTATGACTATCTGCCCGTTACGATTTCATGAAAATACATTTATCCGATGAAACCCTTCCTGAGCCAGCCTGAAATAATCGTAACTTACCCTTTAAGGGCCCGTTGTAGTTGATTCTGAAATGGGCTAACAAATACTGGAGAATTCAGTCAATGGTAATGCGAGGGATTCGGGGGTGAATATAAATTCCAGGGAAATTAAACTCAAGAGGCTCCGATAAAAAAAGGAAGCGAGTTTGCATTCAGGGTTGAGGGAAAATAACTGAAGCAGTTGGACCTACATTTCTCTTTTCGGAAGCCAGGAGAACATAAGGGGAATCAGGAAAAGAATGGTGAAATACTTAATGTGCACCATATCGATAGGTAGGTAGGAAACGTGGGCCCTACGATGAGAGGGTCTAAAAAAATTGGAGGCTTTTAAGATTTAAATGTGGAGTACAATGGAAATAATGAGTTGGATTCATAGAAAAACGCGAATGGCGATATGGAGTGAGAGAAAAAGTTTTAGTTGGAGGTATAAAAATGCAGAAAGAGGAAATGGTTGGGTGAACATAATAATGAAGGAAGGAATCACTTGTAGGTGGGATGTGACTGAAAAGACAAGGGAAATATAAAGATAAATGTTTCAAGATGATATTAAGAGTGGGATTATATGACAAGGAAAGGAAAGGGCACTAAATGGGAAATTTAGGGGGACATGATTGGTATGGAACTTTAAATGTATGTACACGTACCTAAAACAAAATCTTCAACATAAATTCAAAATTTTGGTTATTTTTATAAGAATTTTTGGAAGTTTTCTTTCTCTTTTTCGCATTTTTACAATTTGAGAGCTATCCCGGGATATTATTTTTATGTTTAAAACCACTAAATCCCTAGATTTCCTTCTTTCACTCTCCATCGTGTGATCCGCTGTTCGCAGCAACAAAAAAATCGAACGTGTGCCCCCTAATCTTATGCAGCCAATGATACACGAGTTCAAAATATGGCAACAATACAATATTACACCAGTCATAAATCCTTTCTGGCCCTTTTTCCGCGTTTGTATAGATCTACTAATGTATTACATATATATCATATAGATCTGTACGATCAGAACTTCTTTTTCTCACTACCTTCTTCTCATCTTCTTCTTTTACCTACTATCCTTTCCACAACTTCGCTCAAAAGAAAGTTTAAGTGATACAAATCATAAACATGCATAGAAGAAAATATAATAATGGCCCTAGCCTTTCTCTCTCTCAACTGAAAAGTAGAGAGTTCTGAAAAATTAAAATGACACCTTAAGAAAAGTGGACGGATCCCAATCCTCAGACAGCATTAGCTACATCGCGTCAAATGTAGTCGGCCCCGTTTTCCGACCCTTTTTCCACTCCATTTACTCCTTTCCGTTCTCCCTTTAGCGGTGTAACTGAGAAGATTACAAGCTTTCAGTGGGAGTGAAGTCGTAAAGCGCGTGTAGTGTACGCAAAGGGAAGCCTCCGAGTAATAGCGCCTGACTAGGGCCAACAATTTCCGTGGAGCGTTCGAAACGCGCGATTTTTTACAAACCATTTCTTTTAATAAGCTCTCTAAAGACATGAGAAACCAAAGCCTCCTTTTAAGATGGATCTTTGAAAAAGGAACATTTCAGAAGATAAAGATGGAAAAGTTTTTGCAAAGATTATCAGGAAAACGGACTTTGAGTCAGTGTAAACTTCAGCTTAAAACTCGACCGATGAACAGAACGTTACGAACTCGTGCGATAAATAATCTTTCTGATATGATGATTCACAGCGTAAAATAAGTTTTGATACTTCATTTGGAAATTGAATATCCACGATATAATTATATATATATAATTATTTAGAGGTTTAACATCGCCAATAGCCGTCCAATAGTCGGCGGTCCTCTTTTCATTCCCCGGTATTCCGAAAAAAAGACCGGACACAGCAATTTTTGAGAGCCTTGTATTTTCTTAATTCTCTCTAATTCTTCAACAGCCGTGTTCCGATTTTCCTTTCTTTACATAAGTATTTTACTAGATAAAGTTTATACGAGAATAATGTCCACGAGTTGGAAAAAATCCGCATTAAAAAAACATTCTTCCCATTCTCAACTCTACCAAGACCTAGTAAATTCAGAAACTTATTTCAACATTTTTAAGAAACATCATATCTTCAAAAAAAAAGGTCAATCATATTCCTTCAAAGCGAATTGCATCGACCGTTATTTTAGGCATGTTAATAATCCGGAATCGCAATATATGAAACATAGCTTGTGAAACTCGAAATCTGCATTTTTTAAAGGTATTATTAAATTTGTCTCAAATAAGATTCAAAATACGGTTCTTAGATAGGTTTGCTAAATAAACTATATATTAAGGCGGCAAAAGTGTTTTTTATTCATGATGGATTAATTCTACCAAAGATCGAGTCTGAATAATAAATTGTATTAACTTTATTACCAAATATACGAGTACATATGATGGCATAACAAATCTCCAAAACCCGATTATCGTCCATATCACCTGAGCTATAAAGTTTTCATATCTCTCATTTGAGATAATATACATAAAAACCTCTTTTCTCTAATCAGGAATCTACAGAGCCCAATTCCTGAACTGCTACACAATTTACATCGATCACCATGGAAGGAAAATATTCGGGAGATACAGGGCGCATTTCTTTCTAAACGACAACCCTAATAGAAACTCGTTAAATTTAATTGACCGGAGCCATCATTCTGATTTCCTTCTCTCTATTCTCCATTCCCTTCATAAAGAGCACGAACGAGACACTTTGAAAAATCTCCATTCTGCTAATTTTAACTCCCTAGCTAATGAATGCCTCTTCTCACGAGGTGAACACCATCCTTGTATAACAAGGACTCGCTCGAAAATGTCAGGGTATGCTCCTTGCTCTAAAATAATAGGCACGTGTCTGACCGTTGAGAATTCACATTTTGTTTGTAGCTGAAAACTGTCTATCCAATATATACTGGAGTACCTACCGAAGATATAAATTGAATGAATTTTAACGGAAAAGATAAAGAATATCTAAAAGGCAAAGAATATCTAAGAGGTAAAAGATTAAATTTTACTAAAAAAGAGCTAGTTATTTGTGAAAAGAATTAGGAGAAGATATTTCCCTACGAGGAAAATTTCGAGAACTGCGCGGCGATTCAGGTGTATTGCGAGTTTGCCTCTCTCAGATTTTCTGTTGCGAATTTTATTTTCACAAAGGCCTTGTAATGTCAACGGTCGAGCACGTGTCTATTATTCTGGAGTAAGGAACATATTCTGAAAATCTCGAGCGAATCCGTGTTTCACAAAGACTGTGTCCCCTTGTCAAGTAATCTTTCCGACTTGTTTTGTCTCAATTTATATCTCTTTCCATCATCTTTTCTTCTCTCTTCCCTTTAATCACTCGGCATGAACCTTTCCTTTCAACGCTCAACTGTATTTCTCAACTTCCAATTCTCATTTGTATCTCTAAGTATGTGTATACTAATTACTAAGGTTATCAGATACCATCAAAGGATAGTGGTCACACAGGGACAAAGATTTATACAGATAATTTTAGAGTATAAATTATTTACTTGTTTTAACTCTTACTTTGCTGGGCTTTTTCTAGTAAAATTATTTCGTTTTCCTGAGAATATAATTAAACCTTTAACTGCTACAAACTGAGTAGGATTTGAAAAAACTTTCTAAGCTAGAGAAATTTAGTTCTTGAGTTAAGTAGAAAACTTTTGAATGCAACCACAGCTTACTAAAATCTTGTTCTCACTTAATTCTTTCAAACTATTACGCTTCAAGTATACCTTAAAAAACGAAAAAAAAATTAGGAAATCAGAAACGGGAATATTTTCTCAGGTATTATTTGAAATTTAAGCTTCCCTTTACATCTTAATGGCAACGTTTTCGGTGCGGAAAATGCTGTTAATCTTTACGTAAATAGCTGTTTCAGGTATTGAAAGAGCTCAAGGATTTACCATACCGTACCAAAGAAGTATCTTAGAGGTATAAAGGGAGCTTTGAATTTGTACTGGTTATTCGGCGAAACGACTGCTCGACATCCTGTGGTTGAATTAGTTCTGACTCGAATAAAGGAAAAACACACAAACCTCTGCATCATAGGTTCCCAAACAATTTTCCTCTTGGACCCCTTTTAATTCCGTGGGCCCCCTTAGAACCTAGTATTAAACTTTTCTGTTACAAGCCACATCAGATTATATTATCTTCTTAAATGGGATCTCTGGCTTCCAAAACCCCTAAAACACTCAAAAAATGAAAATTATAATGGACCCCATTTATATTTGGATATCTGTATGACCACCAGAATTCCCTATGGACCACTTTGGGAGCATATGCTCTGCATCATCAAAAGACACGAAGTATTTTCCATTTATGATAAAACATCCATTAAAAAAAAGAATTCGTTTACCTTTAGATTTCGGTATGAGATTGGCCCCAACTAAATTGACCCGAAAATCAGTCGGAAATTCGGCAGATGAATATTTAAACCCGCGAACAAAGTCAATCCATCCGTAGTTAGCCAGGAGGTGAGCGAGTTGATTAATATTTCCGGCAGCGTATGATACGAGTACAGTTAATAGTGTGTGCGCGGATAATGTTTATAGAGCGCGAAAAATCACACGAATGGCAATGGTTTATTCATAGATGAATTATTCATGACGAACGCGCATTAGATTTCGAGTATATCACACGAGACTATGTTTTAACTTTTTTCCGAATGCCCCTCCTCGCCGCATGTATTATTTATGAGAGAGTTTCGAGAGAGGAGAATAAAAAGAGAAAAGATCTGTTCGCCCATCGATAACGTTTCCGTGCCAACGTTTTAATCTAATTCAAGGGGAAGCTGCGTTCCGGTAGCGGGTCCGACCTAAAGCAGGTAAAAAAACCATTAATTTATCCCTGTGAGCCCCCGGAAATATATAACGCTATATTCTTCAGAGGTAATTGGATGCCAAAAGAATACTTCGCTCCCGAGTCTCAAATTTACGGTAAAGCCCCGCTAAATTCTTCCTCGAGCATTTGCGAGCGTTTTGGAGATCGAGAATAAAAGTTTTTTCCAAAGGAGTTTTTGCCGGGAGTTTAAGATACAAAACGAGATAATGTATGATTAAATCGCGAGGATTTTATCACGAGAATATACTTTTTCCACAATTTTTCTACTTTCAAAAATATATGCGAAAATTAGAGTCGGAGTCTTAATGTTGAATGTTTGTCTAATTTTTATACGAAAAATGCCACAAACAGCTTTTCTGGAAAATATTTCAAGCAAATGGAAAGAAAACTTCGCTTTCTAAATGTTATTGCCAATCAAGAAGTATAAATATTGCTAGGTGAAATACCTGGAGTTACCCGGAAGCAAAATAAATGTAATTTCTAGGGTAATATTTTGATGTAACTCCAAGTTATATACTCCTGATTTTCAAAACTGTCATACTTCTACATTTTTATTGATGGCAAATGCGTATGGTGCTTAAATTAATAAAACTTTGGCAAATTTAATAAATTTCTGCGGAATTTTAACCCGCAGAGATTGTTTAGAGATAAGAACAGAAATTTTCAAATAATATTTAATGCGAAAATTATACAAAAAACGTACTGCTATAGTTTCTAAATAATTTTCCGGCAAATAGGTAATGCGAGAGGATTTTCCGTGTATTTCAAATGGAAAACTTTCTGAAAAGTCCAACGCTGATTTAAGATGATTCTGACGATGAAAATCAACCTAACAGAGCATAAAAATTGTAAAGCATATAAAACATTTATGGCACGATCTTACGAAATGTAATTTTTGAGATACTGGTGAATATTAACTCATTAAATAATCTTATCCATATACTGAATGTTTAATTAGATGTACACTCCTGGCCAAAATTAACGCAGCACCTCCCTAGCGATCCTTACGGCCGGTGGTGCGTTAATTTTGGCCAGGAGTGTACTTTAATCAATCGAATAACCATATTCAATAGCATGAAACGAATGCATATTTTGGGTACTAAATCTTGTATAATAAATTAAGAACCTCTTAGATGAATGGAGAAAACTAATTCCAGGCTCCAATGATTACAGAATGCTTTCTAATTAAATAGAAACTATTTCAGAAAAATGACTATCGAATAAGATTCGATAGTAACAATTGTGGCTGGTAATTGATTGAATTACAGCAAAGTGTCGCATTTCATGTAAATATAATATCTCTGCGATTTTTTCAGTTTCAAAAATATTTGAAAAAATTAGCCTCAGAATCTTATGTTTGTCTAATTTTTCTACGAAACAGGCCACCAACAGCTTTTCGGGGAAATGTTTAAAGCAAACGGAAAGGAAACTTCGCTGTATAAATGTTATTGCCAATCAAGAAGTATAAATATTGCTAGCTGAAATGCCTGGAGTTATCCGAAAGCAAAATAAATATGAATTTCAAGGTAATATTTTTATGTGACACCAACTGATAGGCTCGTGAAATTCATCAAACTTCCAAAATCAAAACGTTGAAATTGACAAAATTTTGGCGAATTTGATATTAAATATTTTTAGGGAATTTCCAAATAATTTTTAACGCAAAAATCATCCTGATCTCGTACTGCCATCGTTTCTTAATAATTTTCACCAAAAAAGTAAATACTAGGAGATAAAAAGGGAATTTGGAGGATTTCTAAAGAAAGACATTACGAACGACCTAATACTAATGTGAAACGATTTTTTAGATGAAGAGTGACCTATTATTCGTGACAAATTCGGCTCTTATTTAATCGAACTAGTGTACGGCATCTTAAACTATAATTTGATGAGAGACCGACAATTTGCAAAGAGCTTAAACACCGCAGACGTGAAATTAAATTAACATAATTCACTCACGATACCATTAAAGCAATGTGTTGCAAAACGTTCGCAATTTTTATATTTATATCGAACGATACTCTTTTTGTTGCATGAGCCACCATTGGTTTCAATTTAAGGAAGGTACGACTAGGATCACCGAAAGATAATATACCTTGATAGAAACCTTCGCAAAATTCGACTATTTAAGTGATATTGGGAGCGCAGATCCTATGACTAGCCAGGTTCAATATAATGTGTACATCTGTGTTCGAGTATGTTTTGGAGACTGCCCTCGTTTTCATTTTTTCCAACTCATGACACTTCGGCATAGTTCTTTAAACCATTTTCCTTTATTCAAGAAAGTAAGAGTTCATTAAATCAGTTCATTTCATTTCGTAATCAAATAACTGAATTTCACTTTTAAGTGGTCAACCTTTTCTTATGTATCATACGATTATAATTTTTTCCACACTATTGTCATATCTTCTTCTATTTATTTCTAATGATATTCTATTTACTACATACTATTCTATGATTAATGACGATGGGTTAGATGGAAAGAGAGACTTTTAGTCCTAATCCCACCCAAATAAAGACAATTATTATTATTACTATAATTGGGATTCTGTTCCTTAAAAAAACTGGGATTAAATCGCAAAACGAAAATAATTTCTGAATCCGGCTAAGTATAACATTCGTGGATGCTTATTAAATATAAATAAATAAGAAAATCGGTGGACTCATATTTTCCACGCGAAGGCTTTTCAGTTGGGTAACTTCACCGCAGGGAATAAAACGCACCAGTCGTATCCATGGGTGGATGGTCAAAAGTGCCCCAACGGGTAAAAGAGAGGATGGCCAAGGAACAGGTAAGGGCATGAAAGCTAATGACCGCAAGGAAATGTTTGCTCGGTCAAGTTATTTTCAAAGCAGTGCAAATATCGATGGGGAAATAAACTATTGGTCTCTCTTACCCACTCTTTGTTGCTGCCCTAAGTTTAACTTGGTCAACTCGAGTGGACGAAATAGAAATACCACGAGCTCCACACTCAACCTCTGGAAAATTTTTAGTACAGGAAAAAATATATCTGAAGAGAAGAGAGGATTTCAAATTGGATCGCCCACCACTGGATCTCTCTAAAATTGCATCGCTTTGAAAATGCAACAGTATCATTCAAGCGTTTATTATCTATTAAAGACACCAATTACTACTTCCTGTTAAAATTTAGAGTATATTCCGATCTTGCACTACGTAAAATACTATGCAACAGTTCTCATATATGTGCCTAGAATATCGTGAGTGTTTCACCATTATTTTACAAATTATCAAAGTGAAAACTTTAGGATCGAATCAAAAGGGACCATTAAATTAATTATCAGATTTAATGTGTCCTTCTTAGGCCCAGTATGTCAATGTATAACGAAGATAGAGTTTAACTACAATATTCACTTTAACTCTACAAACCGTACTGCGATCGACAGATTGACCATCCGTGGTATTTAAAATGATTATCTACAAAATTACAACATTCAGTGACGTTCCAAATTTTAAATTGTTTGATCATAATATAATACATGCCATTAATTTGCAATTAAGCTTAATTTTCAGGTAAGTTGATAAGTATATTCAACTAGACGATAGACCTAATCTAATCTAAGTAATACTTAAATTAATCGAAGCCAAACTTCATACTATCTTTAAATTTTAGTACCGTACGTTAAACAGATAAAGACAACCAGAGCATGGAAAAAATAGGTTAAAATTTTCTAAAGTTTGTAAATGTAATTCGGAGAAGAAATAAAACGTTTAAAAGCTAGATTTTATACGAATTCCACGAAAAATCTCTAGAAAATTTTGTTTGAAGGATTTTTATATCCAAAAAAAAATAAAATTAATATTGACTACATAGGGAATCATTTCAAGCAAAATTATTTGTGATTCTATCTTACGTCTAAAGAAGAAGAAGAACCTGATTGATTTCTTTAATTAGAAACGTAACTCACTAGAAAACTGCTACCTCATCACCATTTCTAATTTTTCGTAAAATTTTATATAGTGCAGCAATCGATCCAACTCTTTACGAATTTCCGCAATGAATTAGCTTTCATAAAGATTCATCATGGTTCTTCGTACAAAATTTAAAAGCAAATAGTATAATCTGCCACAAGTCATCCCTCAGCTTCTTGGTTTTTTTCCGAATATACTGTACCATACTCGGAAAACTTGAGAAAATGAAAATGTATTGTAGCTATACCTCTAAATTTATTCTTCCGAATATAAAAGCAAAAAGTAGACTATTTATCAACATTATTTCCAAAACCCTTTTTTCGCTTTAGGGCAGAAGAAAAATGCAGTGATAGTAATGGACTCTTTTAGTTAATGACGGCATTTTTTATAGAGATCGGTCCGCAGATAAATTGCGGAAAACGGAATGTATATTTCATTTAATTAGAATTAATGGAGATTCACTTCCCTAATGCCCTAGAATGAAAATATTGCTCGAGTTCGCTACTTTAATTTGTTATTATACCTGTATTATGGGTGATTTTTTATGAGCTATAATTATAATGATTTTTATTATTGTTATTAGCTGGTAGGCTGTATGTCTGCTTATACATATGCAATTGTTAATTACAATCGATATACAATTCATAAATGATATGTAGACAATTCCTATAGAATTGTAATATTCTTGAGTTTTCTTTTTATATATACCTAACCCCTAAGTAATACATTCAAAATATGATATGTTACTGATTTAACTGGATTTTTCGGTATTCATTCACGGTACATGGTATCACTCACGGCCACGAAAAAGAAACCTATGAGGTTTGCTGATTACACTTCAAGATACACCGTTTTGCGGACGTGTCAACAGATATCTTATAAACAGGATATCTTTAAAACATCACAAAAGCCTTTCCCATAAGTTGTTCGCAGTTTAAGCCGGGAAACAAAAATCTAAACTTTGAAATTTCGGGTCAACGCTGATGATTAAGTAATTAAACATCACGCCGAAAGCTTCAGCGTTTTATTTCCATTTCGTAGGTTATCGATGAAGATGATAATCCGTTACGTTGAGCGAGCATCAAATGCTTTGCTGGATAGTTTCAAACAATTTATGGGACTTTCTGTATGACTAATGTTGTAAAACTTACGAGAAGGCGTCGGCCGAGATCCAGGGGATCATGGGAAACGTATTCAGTGGTCTGAAACGATACCTCCGCACCAGTGTGCTGCGAGTGGGCTTATGGTCGGGTCCAGTCAATGGAGCGATCGACAACTGAGTGACAGCCTCGTTAGGCGACTATTGATTATGCGACTTATTTCATAGCAGAATGTATGAAGAACTTAGAAATGAGGATCTGAGCATATCTATAGCAGAGGTCTCCAAATTTTGATCCGTGAGAAGCTTTTGAAGGTCTCTGAGAAAATGTTTATATTATTTGCAATATTTATGTTGATTGTACTCTTTAGTTATATTCTGAGTCCTATTCGTGCACCAACCTAGGATAGACGAGTAACAGTACCGGTATTTCAATAATTACTGCATAATTACTTTATATACGCTTCATTTTAAGAAACGTATTGTATTGCTGAACACAATACTGATTTTCAGTTATGGTGATTCATCAGACAATTTAATAAGAAATCAGGTAATCGGAAGTTTAAATTTTAAAATGCCTGCAAGCTATTTAAACACTTTCCGAGGAAGTTTAAATTTTATACACGTGTTTACCCTTTACTCTATTGCTACATACAAAACTGATTTTTAAATTGAACTATGATGATTTATCAGACTTTTAATATGGCATTAGGCAACGGAAGTTTAAATTTTTCAATAGCGCAAGTACTACTTAACATTAAACTATTTCCATGGTAAATTGATGGAGAATTTAATGTTGATACATATATGGACAGAATGTTGGATATTGTTCCCGTACATAAGAGAAGATGATATAGTGCGTGTCAGAACTAATTTTAAAATTTTCTTATATTTTGGGTGTGACGAAAATTTCCACTTTATGAAATAAAACTTAAAGAAACAACTCTGAAACTCTCCCTAGCCACAACAAATATATTTATGAGGAAATTACTAAGATCTTCTATTTTTTAAATTTATGTATTGCTAAAATCCTAAGCAGTAATGTCTAGATGCAGGGGCACACCTAAGGATATAATCATTCCTGCTTACACTCCTCCCTCAAACAAACACAACTCACACGTTCATCTAAGCAGATGTTTCTGATCGATAAAGCCTCTATTAAACCTCTCTAAGTTCATTTTCGAGGAGGAATTTCCCTGGGAGCTGGAAACACAATAACCATGACAACAATAACTTTCGGAAAGTCACTCCTCGCGCAGCATCCTGTGATCCAGGATCCCGGTTTAATAGCTCGTGCGAGGGCCGATCAAAGGCGGCAAAAAAGTGGAAACACGTAAAAGCACTCAGAGCACGAGGGCAGCCCTAATTCCTCCCATCGTCCGTTTATGAAGTCCGCCTGAATCACGGCAGCGGCGCCACTACCCGGCCTCCGCCGTAACTACTCAGCGGTGGTAACGTGATGGCTAACTCCCTCTACGAGCTCCTTTCGCACGTGCATTAACTCGGATGGAAGAAATTGAAGGCTCGAAACAAAATGAAAGAGACTGAAAAAAGCAATAGAGAATGCGCGGGATGATTCTTTCCCTGTGCCCCTTTCCTGCTGTATTTTTTTAAAGTTTCCGGATGATGTTATTAATGAAGTTAATTAAAATGAGTTGAATCTCTACGAAGAAAGGAAAGATGGCCCACAAACAGATAAGAAAAATATTTTATCAGCTTCGGAATTTCGCTAACTTCTAAAAGAATAAAAACATAAAATAATAAGTTTAAATATTGTACTCAGCTTCTCCGATTCCCAATGACACATAATTTAGTTCCCACAATTTAGTTTTCTATCTGTAGGTTTTGCAAGGTTTTTCAAACCCCCTTTTTTGAGGGTGTCTTCCTAAAGTGGAATTATTTTCCTAAGCTCTTAACTTAAGTTTTTAAAATCCACAAAGTTGTTTTATTCTGTGTACTTTTCCAATCTTTCTCTTTCTTTCGTATCTAACATAACTATGGGTTAGACGTAAGAAGAGACTTTGTCTCTCTCGCCCTGAATAAAGTCCTTTTACTATTATTATAATATAAAAAGTAATCAAATATTATCTTTAAATGGAAATTAGATCACAAAATTGACTTAAGTTTCCATATTACCTCTTCATTATGTAGGTATTTCGATTTTATAATCCACGAAACTTAGGAATCCGACTCCACAGGGAATCGTGTTTCAATTAAATCAAACACAAAAATAATGAAATCTTAAATTTCGTCTCGTTTCCGCTTGATTAATCAGACGATGCTACATAAAAATTAGGCAATCGGAAATTTAACTTTTACTAAACTTCTAATACTATTTACGACTTCACGCTTTCTGTGGAATGATTGTAGAGACTTTAATATTGATAAAAATATCGGAAATTATTTCCCATACATCAAAGAGGATGAGAGAGTGTATTGGAGTAAATTCCGTATATGCCTATTTTTTTAATGGTAAGATTAATATTTTCACTACTTAAAAAAGCAATGAACACATCTCTAGCTATCCCTAGTAAACCGTTAAAATTAACTAAATCTGCATTATCTGGCAGAAAGAGTAAAGTGCTGTTCCAATTTTACCTCGATTGTTTATTTAACAACTCCCGCGTATGGACTATTTAATTGTTTTTATTCTTGGTATTTAATAAATTCTTTCAAAATTTAAAAAATTAATATTTCAGACGATTTCAAGCTTTCAGAGTTTTTTAAACTTGACACCTAGAATTTAAAATAAAATGCTGTTGGTTCTGTAAGAAAGACTGCAAAGATTGCGGAAGTATCATTCAGATATTACTAGTGCTAGAAAGTACGTTGAAAGCATTTTCACAGTTACTGCTCAAAAGTTATTTTTTTTTCTCTTTCGATTTCCTTATTATCACCAATAGAGGAAATGTTTCGCGCGACAACGAAATCTACTTAACATAAATTGCTCTCTCATAATGCAATTTCAAAATTTTAATTCAACGCTCAGCGCTTTTCTTTTCCACTTCCTTTTGCTTACGTGTCTAAGAATATTTTAAAGGTTTTTTTTAAGATACATAAGGCAAACCCTTAGAAAAGGTAATCTAGATGGGTAAAACATAGTTGAGGCGCTTTTAAATGTGTCCATAATGACTTATGTAAATGTTTTACTTTCATCAATATAGAAAAATATCTATGCTATCAATTATAAAAACAGAATATATTACCATTCTATGAAAATTCCTCCACTGAGAATAAAATAAAAGAGAAAACTTCCTCATATTGAAAAAAGGAATAAACGGAAATATTTGATAATTAAGAAAAATATACAATGATATAAATATTCGATATTTAATGGTGATTAAATAGATAAGAACAACCTTTTCAGAGCACAGATAATTTTCCTTTCACTGCACTAGAGTCAGAGAGCCTCGCATTTTAATTTCAGACTTATATTAAACTCAGAATTGCACTGCTTGCAAAAAGATATGAATAATTACCACTGGTCTACAGTAGAATTAAATTATGACCTCACGTCAATCTCTCATGGAAGAAACATTGTTGTATATATGTGATGAACAAAACCACTATAACTAAGTCGTTTACGATAAATTTAAATATGCGATACTTGTTTCTGTCACAGAGCAATCATCAGTCAAAGGATTAAGAGTCATCAATTCATTATACAACCTTCGCATAGTTAATTTTTACTTCCATAAGCTTTCTGGAAAATTACGCAAGTAGTCAAAGCGAATTGACGTCAATAATCAGAGTGATATAACCAGATAATGCAGCTAAGCAAGGAAATCTATCTGTATTTTATCCATGTGTTCAGCTAAATATTCAAAAGTTATTGCAAAAATACATACATGTATAATTTTAGGATTTATTATTATATAAAAAGTTACAGGAAGGTAACAACCAGGTGGTAACTTGTCATATCACTTCCAACACAATATCCTTTGCTAAGCCATTCCAGTCAACTACCGTTCTGTGAATAAAAAAATATGTAAATTGTGCACATAGAAACTTGTTTTTATGTAACTTGTCAACTTCAACAAAATACTGCTACTATTTCGATATAAAATCATTTTATATTCAAAATATTGCTTCCCTAAGATTCGCTAATTATGCTTCCGTAAGATAACAGCTGGAGTTCTTTAAAAATCAATTGTGCTGCATAGATAAGTTAACTTAGATAAATTTAATGATCGAAACCTAAGACGCGTTTTTCTCGAAATAATATTGCCTGTAACGGTGGACATCCTATCTCGAAAGTACTACGATGAATATTCTTCAAATTTTCATAAAGTACGTAAAATAATAACATATGGGATTATCTCATATTTTAAAATAAAATCTTTATCATTTCTAAAGGTAACAACAATTAGGGCATATTCCTTACAAGTTTCTACACCCAAAATTAAATTCGTCGCCATTTTTTAAAAAAGATCGATTTTGGAATTTTGCGATCGTCAACGACCCCTATATCATTCATATTCTCATTCCTTTTCCAAAATTGTAACATTTTCATTTCTGAAACTCATGTAGACTGGATAACATAAAAGGAAGCTAAGGAGCTTACAGTTGTGCTCTTTTAAAGGTAGTACTTTTGCGAGTCCTCAAATGACGAATGGATTTCCTTGCCTTTTGCGGGTTTAATGAAGAGAAAACAGCACCAAACGACTTAATGGGTAAAGGGCCACCTTTCTCTGGGATGATACCAAACTCCGTATGTCTACTGATACAGTAGGAAAGCTCCCGAATGACAAACTCGTTTAGTAACTTTAACTACCTCGAGCCTTGTACTAGAGCGGTATGTTGCTGCGGAAAGTTTATGAGGGCGGCCGGTAAAAAACAGCTGCGGTAAATCCTCGACTTATTGCCGCCTTGATCACAATTCACGGTGGCTGAAAATCATCCGTTCTCAGTGAATGCGTCAACAGCCAAATGAGTATCGATGATGGATTTTCCCTCCGATAAATTACTCCGGTTATTAGCTACTGTACAGCGATGGCTTTCTTGATCATAGAGTTGTAAACAGTAAATTATTCGTGATTGGATGAATACGTTTTACTCCCAAAAAACATTTCTTTATGTGATAATAGGTGTAATTGTTAGAAAGGTCTCAAATATTTCTAGGTAAATTAGGAGGTGGTATTTAAATGGAGCTTAAGAAATGTTTCTGAGAGACTTAAAAAACAATTTAACGTAAAATTAACCACGATAAAAAATAAAATAATTTAAATCTTACGCATTTTCGTTTTATAATTGTAAATAACTATAATCTGAAATATTTTAAACAGTCATGGAATAGATTAATATAATTACTCACTATGAAATATATATATGGAAAGAATGAACTTAAAAATTGACCTCCCCTCTATTAAATAAGTTTTACTAGTTCTATCTCATATTTTACAGGTTCAAGAGGGCTGATAATTCCTTATCAGCATCACAAAAATCTTTCCTATGCAGACAAAATTAAGTTTTGGTATGATTTTGATAGATATTATAATCTAAAAAAAAAAACTTCACTGAAACCTGATAGTTCATTTCCATAAAGTATACAAAACTTGAAGCTAGATAAGAAAAAATTAAGAAGATAAATATAACGAGCAATAACGATAAACCCAACCAAAAATATCATCATAAAGCAAGAGAAGGAATATTTACGAAATTTAAAAGAAGTACGATCCATAAAAGTTAAGGGTCATTGTTCTGTAAACCAAACTTTCATAGGATATAGATTAAAGGTAAGGATTCTAGAAAATTAAATAAAATATCTTTTCTTAATTACTAGGATTCGACAAATGTTTAGAGAGAGAGCCCTTCATTATCCACCGTGAAACCAAATTTTCTATCCTGTTTCTTCAAACACCGATAGCTACCATGGAATGGAAAATGACATCTCTCCCTGTTCATGCGTACACCTTTTAGTGAAAAAGCTAACTGAATGACAGCGAAAACATACCCACTGCATGGGAACAATTCTAAGGTTGTCGATCGAACAAAAAACAGCGAAATAAATGGGCACGAGTGTAAATGAACAACCTACATGAAAGAGTTGGCAAAATTGGAACGTGCGTGCACGAGGGAATAACAAGCGTAACACAGGTAGGTCGGGAACGTTTCCACGAAAAAATAACAGCCTTGATAAAAGGTATTATTCGTGGGTATGTGATACGAGAAACGTCCCATAGATGTTCAAGAAAACCACATGCTCTCGACAATACCACCTGGTTCTCATCCGGATGGGCGCGCCCGCAAACTTTTTTCTCAAACGACTTTTTTGTTTTGACTAATTAATTTACTGCGCCTCTTCGACCACGTCCCGAGCCTCGACAAAAGATATTGCCCTCAGAAGTTACCAGACATGCCCTCAGTCACCAGCGAGTACGTTTTGTGTTCTATGTTAGATGAATAGTCTCCTTTGTTCCCTATTACCTCCACGTCGCCACACGTTACTTCAATTTTCACCTCCTTCCCTTTCACGTTCACTGGTAGGTTGTACGGAGAATGGAACTAAATTAATTGTTAACTTGACAATCCTATTTCACAGCTGATAAAAGCATAATGTAGTTCAGTACCGAAAGTCTTCATAAGGACTAAACATTTGTGAATTCCAGCAACAAAAATAAGAACATTGTACTGTGTACTTATACTGAGAGAGTAACTAGTATGTAAAAATGCAAGATAGAAAGTAAACAGAATAATAAAAATCTTGTGTAAATGGATATTTCATATAATTATGACATTATTAATATTGCATAACGTTTCTATCCTAGAGTACAAAGTAAGTATAATTTAATATTAGCGGATTAATTATGACTTTTAGAAGCTATATGACAGTTGGATTAAAATCCTAAAAAGACATTTTAAGGGCAAAATATATTTGAATTTCATCAACAAAAAGAAAATTGTAGTTGATAAATATCCTCAATGAGTACCAAGTATGTAAAAATTCAAGATAGAGTAAGCGTCATAATAGAAAGATTTCATAAAGATATATTCCATATTATACGTAACAATAACATTGTATAACCTTATGTTACAATATAAAAGTAAAATCAATTTACTGTCATATATATATAGTGAATTAACTATGAATTTTCGGAAGTATATGATAGTTGGATTGAAATCATAATCAACACATTTTATACGAAGAACGCTAAAATTTTTGATCAGCTAAGGTAATTATTCTAATAAGCTACGCTATCCCTTAATAAACTAATGGATTCATTTATAAAAAAATTCCACTTTATGACGAAAACTCCAATTAGAGATTTCAAACCTCTAATTCATCAACAGCCGTGTTCCAAATTTTCTTTTTTGCATAAACTTCAAAAAACGCCTCTCTCAGTATTGTTATTAAATCGTTCTTTTTCCTGAATATACATCTTCTTTATAAAAGTGATACGTTCAAACAACGACCGAAATCATTTCTAGATTCTCTGGCTGTAAATTCAAATCCAGATTGGTTTTTTAAGAAAAATAGCTAATCGAATCGATGATGGATGGAAGAGATACCGGATAATTATGCTTTATATTCCTCCAAATAATGAAATCAGCAAAGGGGATAATCAATAATCATTACCGTAGCTTACGCATCTTTGTTTCTCCGTATCAGCACTTCCGTAATCCCCGGCATCCCTACTCTTCCACCCCTCTCATCCTCGCTATCACACCCGGCAGGGCTGAACTTGTACAAAGGGGAAGAAATAGGGTTTATATCGACCCCTAGGGATTTTTAAACGACGCAGTAACAGAGGGGCCATTAAAAAGGGAAGAAATTAGGAGAGGAGAAGGATAAGGGATGCTGAGAAAGGGGATTTATTACATATTCTCCAGCGTGGGAGTGTGCGTGTGCTTATCTTGGGTTGGGTTGGCATCTCTCCGGGGAAAGAAAGAAACGTGGCTGAGGAGCAAATCCTTTCTCCTCCTCATTCCCGCATCCTTAAAATTTCCGCGGTGGAAAAGCGTGAGTTATAGAGAGAGTGGCCGGAGAATAATGGAGGCAATTAGGGTGCGAGACGTGGTTCTGAATCCTCTTACTGATTTTTCGATCGGTGTTACCTCGGAGATCGATTTGATGGGTTTCGGGGAAGAGTGGAGGGTTCCGTGAAAACTCAGAGTCCTACCGTTAAGTTTCGACCAAGTTAACCTAAGTCTGGGGATTAAATACAGTGGACATATTTTCTGTTAATGTTGACTCCTTGAGAAGAGCCCTAACCTCTTATTGTCAGTCCAGAAGTAATTGATTTTTCACTTTGTGTTTCCATTGTCATATTGACTTTTCAACCCTTATTACCTTTTGTCTTTGTTTAATATTTTTATTGTGTGTTTATTGTCAGATTTTTAATTCCATGTTTACTATGCTTCTATGTTCAAAATTGTCATTTTTTATATTTTTATGACCTAATCATTCTTTTGTTTCATTATAACTCAACTTTTTAGGCATGACCTGTTTGAGTTAAGTAAATAAATAATAAATAAACGTAACAAAAACTGGAGAGGTTGCTGCCCACGCTGTCTCGGAGAATGAAAAAATCCCTCGGTGGAGCCAATCATGTATCATAGACGAGAAAACAGGGAAACCCTCCCTCCTTAGCATTTTAATATTAACTCCACTCTCGTGATCCGATAACTCAGAGTGCGAAAGCTCATCGGACCTGACAACTCACCATGCGACAACTGACCGGGAGAAGCTCATCGCGCGATTTATTTATTATTAAATATATTATTAATAACTTATAAAGTAACTTTTATTAGTAATCAACATAAACACTACCGCTCAATTTTTTTAACTTTCAAAATTCGATATTATTTCAAGCATCGTAGCGACCTATTTTTCGTGCAATTAGCTGTCGTTCGGTTAGTTTTCGCACTTTGAGTTGTCGGGTCACGAGAGTGGAGATGATATTAAAAGGCTGAGGAGGGAGATTTTCCCTGTTTCCTGGTCTATAGTACACGATTGGCTCCATCGAGGGATTTCTTCTCTCTCCGGGCCAGCGTGGGCCCGTTCTAGTTGGGTTACTTTAATCCTTGAGACTTAGGTTAAGCCGGTCGAAAGTGAACAGGATGTAACTTCCTCTTCGATGATCGACCGCGTAGGAGTAGACAAATAGGCACGAGCAACTGTGAGGAAAAGTTAGAACTATCAAGTTTTTCCTACTTTGATATCTCATTTGTATTACTTCCATCGATAGAAGAAATAAACTGAATAACGTCCACGGAAATACTTTTAATTTCGCTGCCGGAGTAGCATCATCAGGTAGAAACAATCAGAAAAAGTTGTTTTGGGTATATAGACACTTTTTTCTGATTTTTCGATATGCCTAATGATGCGACCCTGTTGGAGATAAAATGTTTATTGGGAAGTTAATTAGTTCCTTTCT
Organism: Sympetrum striolatum; assembly: GCA_947579665.1. Classification (NCBI taxonomy): domain Eukaryota; kingdom Metazoa; phylum Arthropoda; class Insecta; order Odonata; family Libellulidae; genus Sympetrum; species Sympetrum striolatum. The sequence goes on along the minus strand of OX388350.1, from coordinate 37,438,276 downwards.
TCTGTGCGGTAGCCTTCCCCGAGTTAACGTTCAAACAACACATCGATTTCACTGCCTTATTGCAAAATTCCATACCAAGAGAAATGCTCGACAAGGGAGATTCTACGTGTTGAGATAAAACAAAAGGTTTGAGTTTGGAGTTTGGATTCCGCAAATATTTAAATGTCGTATATAATTGAATGCTCGAACTAACCAAGATTAATGTTTTAAAGGTTTTATGTTGTGCATTCCAAATGGACTGTCCAGAATCATTGCAACTCCGTATAGAGAAACAGTTCAAAGGATTCCAAAATAAACACAAGAGTAAGAATTAGAAAACTAGGAAGAAATGTAAACTTTTCCAACAAAAGGTATGTCTTCGCCTTGAACTCTTTCTGTAACTTGAATTTCTCCTCCTACCAAAGTTAAGATGTATGTCTTAATATTTGTCTAATCTAACATGATAAAGGGAGGGGGAGAAAATATATAAAAATTCTATATACTTCAAGAAAAATTCCTGCATTTCATTTGCCAGGATGGTGTGTGAATAATAACTTAACTTGCAGGTTAAGACTATAAGAAATATTTAATCCGTAAGCGTCATCCGTGCTTAGCATTCCACCTTTTATCTATCGGGATCTAAATGCAAGGAAAATATGAGTAATAATGGAATAAATATATAAAGATAAATGGTATGGTTGAGATATATGGTAATTATAGTGAATGGAAAAATTCTTATTAAAACCTGAATATACTAATCTTTTTTATCTAAAGACAATAATCCCCTTTTTATTGTCTCCACCAGTTTTGTAAATACTTCTCTTTAATTAAATTCAAGTCATTTTATTGGAAAATTGATTATTCGCCTTGGAAATTTATTCACTCGGTTCCTTATGGAAGGACAAGAGAGTTTTATTGCACGTTCATTCATTGACTGAAAGCCAAATATAATAAATCCGTCCAATAAAATACCGCTCGTGAATTATTGTATACTTCATCAATATACTTCATTTAAAACTAAATTCCTACAATCAGTCGACCTATTATATCGCACTATTTCTATCTCCTTTGTGTTTCAAATGAGTCAGACCGACAAAACTACTCCTAATTCATAACATTTTTCATTATAATCACTCCTAAAGCTGGAGGAAATCCCTCTCTACTCGAAGCACATTTTCACTCGACATTTATCATTCCTTTTAACGCTAGGAATTCACCTAATGTACACCCGGAATTTTCCCATTATTCGGCCGAAAATATTTGCAGTTTTTTTCAGCCACATCCTTTTGTCCTGGCGTTGCAAAACCTCCATTTCCATGCATCCAATTGAATACTCGGGACCCCTCGGAGAGAGATATTTCGAATAAGAAATGTTAAGTTTTTATCCTGACCCCCCACGGAGAGCTATATTTAAATTAGCTCGTAACTACGCCATAAAACCGAGATGATGAAATATCCGCTTCCTTTTCAACCCGACACCGAAGCTCCATCCCTTGATTGCCATATTTTCGCGACTTGAACAATCGAATCCGCCATTATAACCTTTTCCGAGGAGAAAAAAAAACCCGAAAAGTTTTCCCCGGAAGCCGATTGGTGTAACTTATCATCGATGGAGGAAGACCACGGGAGATATTTTAGAAAATTCTTTCATAATGATATTTTTTACCGTATTATCCTCCCGACTTCATTAGTTGGAAATAACACGCCATCCGTTCCGATTCCGAAACTTTGATTCCACTTCCATTCCCAGGAGGATGGTAATCTTTTCTTTAATTAAAAAACTTTTTCGGGCGGGGGCGAAAGTAACAGGTTGGGTGCTCCTGCGAAACTCGGAGGCTGACCGATCCATCACCACCTCCGAGACTTGTTACGATTCACGGTGCTTCTTTCAATTTCCTCCGAGGCGAAGTTGGTTGCATCACAGAGGACTAACGCCCTTATTATAACGCCCCTTCCACTGCGATTTACTTTCTGAATGCCCTGATCTTATCCACTATTTCCTGAAATACAAGTTCTATAAGTACATACATTACGAGTTAAATGTTGCTTGCATACTGCAAGCATGTTGATAACACAAATTTCAAGTCGACATCATATCGGGAGGGTCCTCAAATGTAGAAAAAGTATTGAAAATATTCTTAAAACTCGCTGAAATTTATCCGTCTGGCATCGAACCCGGGTATTCCTGGTGATACTCATTATGCAGCACAACAGAAGATCACCGTCTCTAACTATGTGTGAAAATTCAAGCAGTATTATTGGCTGCAACTGCCTCAAACGACGTCCTACTTTTCACATTCCTTATGTGATAAATTGTAATGTGCTCTGGCATCGAACCCAGGAACAGTACGGTCTTATCTAATTTTTTTTCTTAAGCCGATTATTAATATACATCTTCTAGCAAAGCAAGAACTTCATATCATTTCGATAAGTGCATCAAAAAAATAATGAAAAACTACCTCGATATATTTTAAAGGGGATATTTTTGCATCGTCCTAGCATCGAACCCAGTATATTTTCTGTGAAAGTCATTAGCGTTTTCCATTGATCATGACCATAGTGAGTACTAGTGACCAAAGCTTCAAGTAAAGTATGTGGACACAGTTCCAGAAACGGCTATATTACAACCACATTACTGTCACACTCAGCGATGCCAACGTTTTCACACAAATCCGAATTTCGTTGTTTATCGATAGTTAAGGACTAGAAAGGAAACATAAAGAGAGAGAAAGGGAAGTAAATTTGTACATATTGTAAATAACACACCCTACATTGGATGGTTGGTTGGGTAGGGTGTGGGTGGAACTAGAAGTACAGCCACATCCCCGTGGTGAGTTCTGGGTCGTTTTCTAAACAAAATGAGCGAAGGTCTGCACCAACAATTGAATATTGAAACAAAAAATTACCAAATATTTACTATAAGAAAATTTCTAAATTATCTGAAAGGAAACCGCCTCACCTCTATATCCAGGTAGGCTACTCTGCTGTTTTTGACGAAGCTGCGCGACCGAATTCCACTTGAATATTAAAGTTTATATTATATGCTTGGATTTTAAATATATTATTGTTATTATTCATTATCCAATTATCATTGTAATAGAATTAAATTATAGCATCTCTAAAAGTCGTATGATTAAAATGTACTAAACTGTGTCAAACTTTGAAATTTTGCAAAAACTACTAATTTTACTCATTTTGTACTACGTCGCGCGACCGGAAGATATGGAACAAATGTAAAATAAGTGCATATATATTGATTTCACATACTTTTAGTAGTTAATTCATGGTATAGGAACGCAATTAAAACCATCTGGCGTGTTGAAAAAGATTATGAAAAATTAAGGTTTTTCAAAATTTTTTGCTAACTTCGATGGCATTGCGCGACCGGAAGACAAATTTATAAAAAAATAATAATTAGTGATTTTTTCACGTCTATACCAATCGCAACTTTTCCGCATTATAGCGATCTGAAATAAAAAAAAAGGTTTTTTCGAACCACCCTAGTGGGTACATTTTTTCCTTAGAATTTCTTAGGTTTTATTACATCCATAATTCTTCTCATATTTTTTCATACAATCTCATTAAATTCATTATTTACATATTGAATGACGATGAGTTAGATGGAAGAGGAGACTTAGTAGACTTAAGTCTCAATCTAGCCAGAATAAAGTCATTTTTATTATTATTATTGTTTTTATTATATCATCTGTATTTATTATCTACATTTCACTAAATATTTCCAGAAAGATCTCTTTAAGGATAGTGGAAAAGATAACATAACAAGAGTAAAGATAAGGGAGGCATGAAAAATCTGTGAAACCTACAGTTATCTGCAACTATAAATAAAAATGGACAAAGGGGAAATTTATAAAAATAAAAATTTCCGAAACAAGCCTAAAATATATGATTGAACATATATACATAGCTTTTGAGTCTCAATATCGCCTTAATAACGATCTATCACTAAATTAAATTTATACAAGAGGTAACAGAAATTTATAAAGTAAAAAATTAATAATATTTAAATATAATTGCCAAATTAACACGAATTATATTAAAAATTATCACTCTTCTCAACTAGCTCTTGATGGCTAATATTAAAGGAGTGAGATACCAATCGGCCTTCGAGTGGAATACTTTACAGACCTCTGTCGGATGAAAGTATGACCCTTTTAAGGGTCAAATCCTCCACTTCCTTGTGAGATACGCGCTTAATGCAGAAAGTACAGTGCGAAAACCTTTAAGAAGTTCATTATATATGGTTTTATTTTCCAATTTTTTCAAACGTTCCTTTAGTGGCACGTAATTACGAGAGAGAAGGAAAATCTCCCTCCTGCGCTTCTGGAAGCGTAAAATTTAACATTCCAAAAATACTCGGAAACTTTAGAAATCACCTAATCCAATTTACATTTTAATTCAATCTTACGAGAGCACTGCTCGGCGAAAACTCCGATGGACTGGATTTTTTAAGTGTGGAAAGCAATCTAAACTTCTTTAAAAATGTTACCACTCTCTTTTTTTCAACTACTAAGGGTGTGTGTGTGTAATTTTTCTATTATACATGCGTGAGGTTTTGTATTCATACATAAATATTTACGTTTACGCATCAAATTAGCTTTCGTACATTTTATTAGTTAGTGGTAGTGGAAACCCAAATTTTCAAGTACGTACCATTACCAAAAAATGGCCAAATTTAGCTACATTCATAACTAAGAGCTCCAAAAAAGATTTCGTGTATCCTCTATTTATGTATGAAGAATTTTTGCTAGAAACTCGAGTCGCGCTGTGAAATGAGGCTTTTCGGACAGAAACTGAAGTTGTTGGCCGGCTTATTTAGCTGATATTGCCAAGAGCTTAACACTAAGCTCCTTAGGTAAGAGAGAGAGAGAAAGTCTACGGAGATGAAGATGGGGATTACGGCTTATATTATTAATATAAACTCGTTCCTAACTGAGTAACTGCCAAGCAAAAATGTCCCTAATTACCACGAAATAATTCTTTTATATTCCATAAAAAGTCCCCAATTTTATAGCTAATTTTTTGGATCAATATATGATGATATATGATATATAAACTATGTCAAAAGTTTAAAGCTTATGAAGTTTTCGTATTGAACCTTTTGAATTTAATTTCCAACATAATTATGAATTTTAAAAAATTATTTGGTAGTTCCAATAATTAAGATATTTAAAATATACATAGAAAATTAAAAAAAAACATTTATTTTAATAGCATAAATATTTATTTATGAATAATTGTTAATATTTATATCAATCTATATTAATTATAAGTATTACTTGGACTGTTTAAATTACCGTATTTTGGATTGAATTTCCACCGTAATGATCAATTTAAAAAATTAATCTCTATGGCAGCTTATGCCCCTAGGGTAATTAATTTATGAATTAAATATTAATAGATACATTTACTTAAAATATTTGAGTAAATAATTATTAATATTCATATCAATCTATAACCTGTGTGCATATTCTACAAATCTATGTTTAAATTTTCAGGAACGATAAAATTGAGCACATTTTCAACTAAACAACTTTTAAAATAAATAAACTTTGCAGCTTCCACAATATAATTACATGTAATCTAGCGACCGGTTTCGTTAAAGAATTAACATCATGTGGCGAGATCTTCTTTTCTGAGACTAATACTTCCTACTTAAAAACCGGTCGCTAAATTATATACATACACACACACGAAGTGAAAATTGAACATATTAATTTTAAACAACTTCTAACTGATTATATTTTCAGAGACGAGATTGGTAAATAATGAGAACCATATTTCACGATTTTATTATTATATTCAGTGTATTCAAAACCGGGATAAATCCTTTCCACACCTCGAAATCCTCGTGCGGGAACGTATGCTCCGATGCAGAACTTTTCATAATGACCCTTCCACTTTTCCATGCGCCCGATATGGAAATGAGCTTGCAGAAACCCGAACGAGAAACCTCGTGTTTTCCGAGGACCTTTCCACGCCTTCATAACATCCCGAGGAAGAACAGCGCGTTTTCCCGCCATTTATTCCGAGTTTCATTCTCGCCCGACCTTTATTAATGCCCTCACTTGCGGTTTAGGGGAAGGAAGGTTCTGAGTGGGGTCTTCCACTTTTTTCCAAATTCGAGGGGTGACTTTATAAGTGGTCCCGTGGAAGAAGAGGGTTTAACGTTGCTGAGGATGACGCTCCTTTCCGCTTCCCCGGCCTCCCTTCTCATTACCCCTTTTTAATTACTTCCCACCCGAGGGTTCCCTTGCTTAAATCCATGAATGGCGCTAGGTCCGAAAAAAAGTCGGAAGAGGACGGTATAAAGTGAGCTTCTAACTCTGCAACAATGCTCGTAAATAAGCTCCCTCGTGCTTTATTACCTCAGGTGTTTTTTCCGAGTTTCTAATACCCCTCTCTCTCGCGGAGGTGATTCGAAAAAGTACCCGGGTAATTATTCCGTATTCTGCGAGTGGAGATTTTTTTCCTTGAGCTCTTTAAAAAGTTCTAAAGGATACAAAGTCCGTCTCTAAATGGTAACTCACCCATGGAATTGGTATTTTTTATTTGAAAATATCCCAGGATTAAAAACCATAAGGAATCCCTTACGTAGGTTAAAATAACAAAAACTCCTTAGGGAAATGTGTCGGTTACAAAGCAATTTGATGCATCACGATCCTGAAATATCTTCATTTTCAATTTCTAGCGATTGAATAAAATTCCAAATGAATTTTTAAAAATCCCGCTTGAACCAAAGAATATTTGTAATAGTTTATAAAAGTGGGTTTATCACATTAAATGATGGAAACTGCACAAATAAATATTCAAAAAGGGGAAATAAATTACAAATAGAATTTTTCTTTATAAATTAGAGAATGAAACAAAATAAGACACCAACGTCTTGTCTTGTCTACGAGATTCATATTTCTGTAGGAGCATATTGTATTGTGAATTTAATACGACAAGCATTATTTCTATTTAAAAATCATTGATAGACTTCGAGAACGGAGGGAAATCTTTTAAAATAAATGCAAATATGATTCTTTCTCGATCATCAATTTGAAAATAGAAACCGGCATAGTCTCTATAGCAAGGCTGTACTCAAAATGATCCTATAAAATATAGATAGCGATAGATAAAATAGTGCGGGACCTGCTTAAGGCAGAACACCATATGATGATGATGATGATGAGATAAAATATATGTTTCAGGATTTTACAAAGTGGCCACCAGCTTTAAAACAAAATGTCATCTACAGATTAACTAAAATATATTACTGTCTGATTTTTATCTAAAAAGATTCTTCTTCGAAATATTGAGTAAAATCCATTATTACTAATCTATGTTACCTAAATCTATTATTACCATATTCAGAGTATTGTTTAAGATAAAATAAGAAAAAGAAAAACATTTGGGGGGCTTTCAGCAGCAACTCGCAATTTTGATAGTCATTCTGTTACGTCATATCTTTTGACCTTTGAAAATTATATAAGATGCTCCTATGCTTTGGACGGCCTTCGTATGAAAGTCACGACGACGAAATATTGGGAACCCGCTTCAACAAAACATTCGGCAATTTGTTATTTTTATACTTATTTGTATCTCTTTCCATCGCTGTTTTATCAAAAACCAAAAAAAGCCAAGGACGGCAAGCATAACGACGAACTAAATTCACGGCCCACGAGGAGCGCAAAACTTACAAAACAGCGAGTCGCTCGGAATGAGTGCGAAAGTGCCCACGGCGCGCCACATCGACGAACGAGCTGCATGTCGGGATGGAAATTGAGGATTCCTCCGCAGATTAGGCCAAAGAAAAACGCGATAAAGGGGAATTTCGCGGCAGAGCGAGCTGAAATACGATTCAATTAAAAAAAGCCCCATCTTGAAAGAGGGTAATTACGAATATATTTTTCTCGGCCGGAACGAGAGCTGTGAGGTTGATTTAATCAAAATGCCTTCCTCGAGCTCCCTGTTGACCGTGGATGAGAGGGGATGTTTGAAGAGACGAAAACATAGTTAGAACGGTGGTTTAATTTTTGCTTCCGAGAGACGCTTTTCCTCTTCTTCGTGTTTTTTTATTCAGGACTGAAAATCTCGCGAGGACCAGAAGGGCTGTTTCCCTATAAAAGTTACGGAGTTATATTCGCGAGATGTATGAAGCAGTTTTTCGTCTCTTATTCCATTCAGTATCAATCGTGCTTAACTTCATTGCTGTCTTGTTTCTGAGAATCGGAATCAGTTCCGTCTAAAATAATATAAAAGACTATTGAAATCAATAGCGAAACTGATCTCTGTGCTACAAAGGTTAGTACGCAACAATTCAATAGGTTGAGTCCCGGGTTCGAGTCCCGGTTAACCGAATTTCTTCCAGCTTAGCTAATGGTTGTCTTCTTTGACCATAAGACAAATGTTCTTCATTTGTCTTATGGTTTTCTCCGGTTATAAAAACGAACGTGATTAATAATAATGACGACCTTACTAAGTAAATTTTAGTCTAAAAAGACCACTCTTACAATTAACCTTTTTCAGGAACACAACAACCTCGTACTAACCAGGATTCGAACCCAGAGCCCCGGTGTTGCAAGATTGCTAAGCACTACGCCACCGAGGATGATGAGATTTTTAGAGATTAAGCATATAGAGAAATGATACTAATACATAGTTTCAAATATTTTTACGACTTAAAGTAGTAATGACGATTTTATCAGGAGAATTTTCGTATCAAGTAAAACTAATATAATTAACCTTTTATAAGTCACCAAAACTTTGTTTATTGTTAATATTTTGAATTATAATATAAGCTCTGTCTAATTATACTCAGCAATCAAACTAGAATACAAAATTTCTGAATACCAAGCAATAAATAATATGTTGTTTGACAATCAAATTAAAATAAATTTGAAGAAAATTGTTTGTATCTTTGTTGGGCCTGGAACTTTTTAGCCTACCCATTCATATAGTATAATATTAAATTATTGTACGGTGAATTATGTAATAGAATTAGTGCCTGGTAGTATGTGTACGTCTATTGTAACTTCTTACGTTCATTTATTCCTACAATAACTGCCCAATGACTGAATGCTTGTGAGTGTACCAAAAAATAATTAAAAACAAAGAGAAAAGGTTCTTCACTAGCATATTTATGATCCCATGCAACCATAGTGTCTCCAAACTTGCTCGTTGACATGTAAAGAAATTTGAGACAAAGGATCCTTTTACCTTTACTTAACATGTTTTCTCTTTCCCCAGGTACCTGCCGCCTGTCGTGGTCAGCATACCTGATGTTCGGAGGAGTAGTGCTGCTGATCCTCTGCTTCTCGCTCTCGTTCAAGGCATCCAGAGTCAAGCCAGGATCCTTCCGCATCTGAGTATACAGCGCCGGCATGATTGCGAGCAGTGTGTAGAGCTTAAGTCGTAGGGTGGCGATCTAAATATTTGTGCTGGGAACGCGTTTTAGGATTATTTTCCTCCCGAGATTGAAATGCGAAGAAAAATATTCGAACGATTCGAAATTCGCTATTTGATTTTAATTCGATTTTTACGGCAGAAAGATTCGGCTGGCTAATTAAAATTATCATTAAGTTCTGCCGATGTGATTGATATAAAATTCAACTTTTATTCGAGGTAAGGGTAAATTAAAATCGCAGAAATGAGAAAGTAATGGTAAACCTAATTATCAGGCACGTGAGCTTCACTTCGCTAAGATTTCATTTGAAACTTGTCTTTCACATTGGAGAAGAACATGATTTTTCTACGAGCTGAGCTTTGTATCTTTACATGGAAACACTCATTAATTATTCTCCCGTTAATTCATAAAAATTCCCCGTAATTGAAAACTTGTAGGTCAGCTACCTCTTAGCTGCTGATTTCCATTTTTATATGGATCATATCTTGATACGAGAATTTACAATAAAAAACTTCATTTTTAAAAACACCATTCATCCCCGATTCTCATGATGAAAAATTAAAAACAAACTTTGTGACTTCCACTGGTTTATTTACAATTTAGATCCGGTTTAGGCCGATGAGTCATCATCAGGCACAATGAAATAAATCAATATTTCAATTTTTCATCGCGACGATCTTTCGCGTCGCTCAGTTTTTCACCCAAATCTCATGTCTATATTATTCAAAATTTCACGTTAGCGATTCAGTGTGATTCAAAATTAAACGCATCATTTCCCGGACGTTAAGAGAATAGAGCGAGAATTTTTTTATGGAATGCTGACCCGGTAAAATTCCAGAATCCGCTACAGATATTCATCAGGGGCATGCAAGATAGCTTTTTAGGTGAACCCATGACCTAGCACAGTGCGGTTGCCAACCCAGCGACTCCAGTCTCTCACCCGATTGTAGTGTGCAAGGTTAGGTATGTAGATTGGACCACTTGTGGACGACAGCACAATCTGCCGGCGTTAAAACGAATGCGTGTACATAAGAAAAAACATTTCCTCATTTGAGAGTGTGAACATCGTATATTTTAAACCAGTATTTTACGGACGGATCGGAGAAGATCGATAAAAAGTGTGAAGAGAAGAAGACAAGATTTGAATAATCGTCGAAAACGTGAGGAAGTGACAAGTTGACCTCCCCACCCCATTTCAACTGTTTCTGTGCAATTTCCGAATGATGATGACCAGACGAATTTGTTCCTCAATCCTTGATGTCCACAGAGGCTCAACATATAATCCATTTTCCTAACCCATTCGCCTTGAAATCCGATATCCACGACCTCAACCTCCAACTTTTTCCTTACACCGCCTTCCCCATTAAGTTGCCGATATTTCCATGCTTTGCATACTCGGATCTCGAGGGCCTGACCTTCCTCTGGCTTTTCGTGGGAAAGCCTCCCCAAAATGTGGCCTCAACGTCTATCTCCTTGCATCTTCCAGAGTCAAGGTTGGACCTGAAAAAGGGCCACCACGTTTCCGCTTGTCTAAACCAAGCAGCGGCAAACACTCCCATCGAGGTTTTTTTGCGGAGCAATAAGATTTTGGCATGGGTCAACTTTTTTATGCGTCGTCCATCCTTCTCTCTAATATAAGGCTTCGGTTTTTCGGCCTTGAAATCTAAAATTTTTGGCAAGAGGTTCTGAGAAAGACAACGCCCTTTCTTTGTGCCGTAAATTTTTAGAGATAAGCTCTCGGCTAAATTACTTTATCCACTCACTCCTTTGATTTATTATAATGGATTGCAATTGCATATCGTTACAGAAATCCAAGGTTAATCTCCTTTTTGTTTTATTCAGCGTAAATATTCTTTTTGGCGCAAGATTTTACTGTAATAAAAGTAAAAGCACGATTGAAAGGCTCTATCGAAAAGTAAACTAAAAGAAAAAACCTCGCATTTCTAAAACATTCAAAAATTGCATACAAGATTTCTATTGCAAAACCTGTTACCGGTTATAATGACGATTACATTCTAGTTGAGGCAACAGTTATATTTAAATATAGAAGCAATGCATTTCAATTCGAATACAGCTATATATCTCCTGATGAGTTTTCGGTCAATTTTATGTACTTTTGAATTAAGAACACAAGATTAAAAACACAGCTTTTTCTTTATTTCACCTATAATAACACAACAGGTTTGGCGTGTTTATGTAATCTTCTGCGCTGAATTATCTAGAAAGCAAGCGAATATATTTGAGGGGTGGAAACGGTATTTTTGAGGAATAAAGACAAAGTTGAATCTTCAATTTTGTGAACTTGAGAAGAAATTTCACTAATTCAAGGCTGATGTGATTGATTTTTACATTTGAATGTTTTACTTATCTGGATCAGGAACAGAGTCTTTCCCAGAGTAATAATGTAATCAATGACCGAGTAATTACTTTCCTAGTGAGGATTTTCATAACAAATCTTCACTTAAAGAAAAAGATTCACAAACTCATGAAAGGGAGGATTGATGCAACTTTCGGACAGGCATACACTTTAATATTAAAGTCCCAAATGAAAACTTTTACATACGAAGGTTTTGAAACCAATGCTGCAAATAATCGGCTATTGTTCCCACTTTTTCCGTGAAATAGCTGGTTTATGGAGCGTTGAGATATTGATTTCTCCTTCCACGAAAAAAAACCCTTTCTTTTGATTGAGGCTTCCAGGAGATGCATACTCAAGAATTGACGCACGGACTCGAGGTCATTTTGTGGTAATTACGGCGGCGACCCGAGAAAACGTGTCGTGGACGAGAATAAAAGCGAGCGATACCGAAACAGACGTAAAGGGAACTGTACGTAATCATTTCTACGACAGCATTTCTTCCTCAATGTCGGAAACCTTTTATTCTAATCTCCCACTCACGTTGTGCGCCGATAGTTGCGTGATTTTTGTACGGTGACAACTCCATAAGGGATTTTTATGCCGCGTAGGGAAAGTTTTTATATGACATTTCATTTTCCTTTGTATTTATTGTCTTGTAAAGGGAGGACACGGTAGCTGGACCTCAGATCTGGTTGAAATTTGGCAGGAAGATGGTACTCAATGTGATATTCACGGATCATCCCCTTTTGGGGTTAGTAAACCTATTGTTTATCCGGAAAAACGCTTTTTATTTCGGGTATAGTGCCTGGATGCGTATCAGCCAACTGATAAGGTACTAGGTTCAAGTGGAAAGTTTTTCATGTTCCATTTCTGCTCGTCGACAATTATCTGTCTTTAATTTACATTTCTTTTCCACTAATTTTCACGAAAAGTAATTTAAATGATTAATGTCTGATTAATAATAACTATGATAATAAATCTTTATTTAACGAGGTTAGGCCCGTGTGGGCCTCTCTTACACCTAACCTTTGAAGATATTTAGTTGTACACACAATAGATACGTTAAAAATACAAATACATATAAATATAAAGTAAACATAGAAGAGATAAAATAAGCGAGTTGGGATTGTGAAAAACTCCTCGGCTGAAGGCTTTCGGAGAAAACCCCATTGTTCGGGAAAACGCTCAAACAAGAAGGGGAACGAAAGAAAACCGCGAAATCATGGATAGAAATAGATACAAACAAGTATATTACAAGTCGCATTAATTAATCTCTACTTATTAGTCCCTTCTAATTATAAAGAGTCATTAGATTCGCTTGGTAGTTGACTAACTACGGATGTCATCGTCCTTAGGACTCAATACAGATTCGCGAAATAAAGACGGTTTTTTTGGATGAACCGTAGTTTTGCTAACCCCAAAAGGGGGACTGATTCGAGAATGTTGCATTGAGAACTATCTGCCAAATTTCAACCAGAACTGAGGTGCAGCTACCGTTTTCTTCCCTCGTTAGGTGTAAACGTAATCTTGTTGAAACCCTTGCGCGTTGGTATCAAGGGCCGCTGGTGACGAGAAGCCGTCTTCCGTTTCGACCCAGTTGAGAGATGGACAATATTTTACTACGGTTTGATCTTCCGAGAGAGAAATGTACATAGTTTACGCTTGCGTTGATGGATACCCAGAGCGGAATTTTTTGACGGTTGACGCTTTTTATTGGAAAGACATATCCCTAAATATCGTGTCATTTTCGTTTGTACACTAGGGTTCTCGAATATTTGAAGCGATTCGCGGTGGGTCGATCACCTTTCACCGCGCGAGATGAGTGCATATGATTTTCCACGTGTTGTGATAACTTTAATATGCATCGTGAAAGGTTGACTCCCGAAAATTAAAATTCGAGAAGAGAGTTCTGTAATAACCATTGGTATTTTTGCCTTAATTGTACGAAGAGGTGTTATGCCCTGAAGGTTTTAATATAATTAGTTTTTTAAACGCTAAGGTTTTTATAGGGCGTGTTATGACGCGAAGACGTGATTGCGAAATCGCGCTTTTCTTGTATTCTACCCATTTATTTTATATTTTGTCGTATGAGATATTTTCGGTAATGACAATAAGAGAGTAATATAGTGGTTATCATATTCTGATATTATCATTTGTGTTATAATTAGTTAATGCAACTGCAAAGTGAAACATTGTTGAATATTGGTTTTAATGTCCATAATTTCTTCAACGTTGATATTGAACTATGAATAAAGTTTGTGTATGAAATGAAGCGATGTTTTTATTATGTATGATCCTATCCTCTGAAAAAGAGATCAAAGTTCCTCGTCATGCTCTGGTAAGTACAAACTTCAGAAAAGAAATTTTGCGGCAATCTACACTTGAAAAGTATGACAAGGTTTTTTTCCTGTTTTCTTATATTAAGATTTATTTATGAAGATATCGTGTAACTGGGGTTTCCTGTATGAGCTAAATAACTTATTATTATTATTGATATTATTTCACGGGCTAATTCAATTTTTTCATGTAAACAAAAGATATCTAAAATTTTATACAGGGGAATTTGGATATTTTCAATCGGAACTAACTAGGTAAAAAATTCTAACTATCCGATAATTCGAATTAAATAATTTTCTTAATAAAGGTTGTAAAACACACCTCATTATGACTATAAAAAACAGATATTTGTTTCAAAAAGATTTAAATTTTTTATTGATACTCAAAAATTGTAAATTTAAAAAATCTGATGTGGCCAGCTCATGAATTTCTTGATATATAAGATGGAAATATTTATCTACGATAGTATTTACGAACTCTATATTCAATCTAAACTTGGAAGATGAGTGATTAATTTATATATTATTATCTTTTACGTCACAAACATTATAAATAATGTTTTTCGGGACATGCTCGATGAAAACGATGAAATTGGCCTTTCGCCCATAGAGCCCAGAGCGCCCACAAAGTACATAATCAGCAACTTCCGGTTTATCAGTACTTCATGAATAACTCCTAAACAATCAGTGATACGAAAATATGTTTCATACAAAATTTATAGTAAATTAAATTTTTTAAAACTTTTATAAATAATAGTATACATCTAAATATCATATTTATGGAGATATTTTGAAAACCGGAAATGAGCTTTGAAGAATGAAGCTCAACTTCCGGTTAACCGATTTACTCTAAAAACTAATTAACTCTAACGACATCAACTAAAGTACTATATATGAAATTTGGTGTTGATACAACGAATGGTTTCAATGTTAGAGCGCCCACAAAGTACATAACAGCTACTTCCGGTTTATCGGTATTTCACGAATAACTCCTAATCAACCGGTGATACAAAAATATGTTAAATACAAAAGTTATAGTAAATATCATTATCTAAAACTTTTATAAATAATACAATATACGTATATATCATATTTATGGAGATATTTTGAAAACCGGAAATGAGCTTTGATGAATAAAGCTCGACTTCCGGTTTACCGATTTACTCCAAAAACTAATCAACTCTGACAGCACACACCACAGTACTATATATGAATTTTGGTGTTGATACAACTAATAGTTTTCACGTTGGAGCGCCCACTATCACACACACATATACACACACACACATATACACACACACACACACAGACATCATTCCGAAAATGGTCAAAACGTGTTCTAGGGACCCCAAAAGATGTATTTCCGTTGAAATCTCGAAGTCGAATTTTTTCATGAAAACAATACTTTCTCTATACTTCGTTTATGGAGAAAGTAAAAATTAATTACGCTGATAATTATGCTCTGAATTATAACTCACGATCTCTCACTTGAGTAATGCTTCGTGACAGCCGAGTGGTGAGAGACTACACAAAATGTATACATCGACCCCAAGATGTACAATGTACACTCCTGGCCAAAATTAACGCAGCACTTCCCTAGCGATCCTTAAGGCCGGTGCTGCGTTAATTTTGGCCAGGACTGTACATACGTATCTCCTGGTAGCCAGGATGAGTGAATGCAAGGGACAAGAGGGGTAAAGAAAAGGGATATATAGCGTAATTTGGAAGTTTCTGTTGTTAAAACTTTATCTCGCACAAATTCCGATTGACCTGAAATTTGAATTAACAAAAAAATCTATATAAAGATGACTTTTTAACATTATTAGGATAAAAAGTGCTATGGACCAAATTCGAATGAAAGATTTCGCATTACATAAGTTCTCCTTCATGCTCTGGTGAGTACAGCTAAAACAAAAGAAATATACAAGAAATCTAGACTGAAAGAATATGACGAGTTTTTCTCCATTCTCCACAAATACGACAATTTTGCAAACTAATTAGAATCGTTCGTGTACGCAGAAGATATCAAAAATGTTATACAGTTGAACTTGGATAATTTCAACCAGGTAAAAAGTTCGAGCTATCGATAATTCGAATTAAATATAATTTTAACAAAAGGATATCTGTTTTAAAAATTGTCATCTTCTTTTATATAATTCTTTTGTTGACATTCAAATCATCGTAAATCATAAAAACTAAATATGCAGCAATAGATAGCTCACGAGCTCTCACTTGATGATTTAATTAATGCTTCGTGACAGCCGAAAGGTCAGAGAGTACGCACGAAATGAATTAATGGTGCACAAGATGTACTTGTTGATAGCTAGGATGAGTAGCAATGAACATGATGGGTAAGAAAAAGGAACCTAGACCGTATTTGGGAAGTATTTTCGTGAAAAGACTATCTTGGTCGCAAAAAGTTCGGATTAACCAAAAATTTGAATTAACAAAAAAAATCTAATTATGCACGACGAGCATTGCTCAGATAAAAAATGCTATACACCAAGTTTGAATCAAAGATTTAGAATAATTCAAGTTCCAATTATGCAACTTACAATATGAAATGTAAACATACGCTCTTTAGACGAAACAACGGTGAAGCCACCACTAACTCATAGATATTAATGCCGCTAACTCACAAATATTGAGGGGTACAGATACTCATCCCGTGTCACGAAATTTATTAAATTATTCTACACGTGAAGATGTTACGTAAAAACAATCTTTCGTAAAAGACCGTCTTCATCATTACTACTATACTATACTATTACTACTATATAAAGGTTCATCTGAAATTAAAAACTGATCAATATTTGGGAACTCAGTTGTTCGTCTTTGGGGTATAGCTCCAGATCGATCTCAAGAGAGAAGAAAAATATTTTTCTTTCGTTGGATTTTGAGGAACTCAGTATGGTCGGAACGTATCTTTAGAACAGAAACTTCCGTAACTACGCAGGAGCCAAGAAGGGCTTGGTAACATTCAATGTTAGGAATAGCAATTCAAGAGAGACATCGATTCCATCAATATGCTTCCGAAAGACGCTGATATACTTTCATCCCAAACAGCGGCACCTGCTTCAAATTGCTACTTTAGGCGTGAGATCTGTTTTCCGGAACAAAGGAACACAAACGGATCGTTAGCCGCATGAAGAAGGAATAAAATGAATCTCCTCCAAGCGGGTAAGGAACTCCAACTCAGGAGAAGATCCCCTGCCGCTATCTACGACCCTTCGTCTTTTCTCCATTTTGCTCTTCCTCAATCTCCTTCTCGAGGTTTGTGAAATTTCAATATTTTTCATTCGCTCGAGTATTTTTTCCCGGCGTAGTTTTATTTTAAATATACTCCGCCTACGAAATCTTTTCTCCGTCCGTAATTGTTTTTGTACCTTCCCTTTCTCTACTGCATTTTTTCATAACGTAGAGCACATTTTGGAGAATAATAAAGTAATAAAAGTCCAAATAAAAAATTTAATAAGACGAGTAAAGTTTTAAACAGTAAAAGTCAAAAGAACGGAAGAGAAACGTTCAATACAAAAATCCAGAATCCAAAAATGGAATTGGAATTGAATCTAAAAAGCTTTCCAATTAATTTATATATCGTTTTTCCGAGTTGGTTACCGTATAACTACTACTAATACGACAAAACTAATAATTATTAATTCTGCAATTTATTCCTGCTGCATCTTGTTTCCACTTAATATTATTACGTTTCCTTCTAAAATTCTATACAATGATTGTTTACCTGATTTTTCCTTCAATTTACTGTTGCGTTATAGAAATTTCAAAATGATAAAACGTTGAAAAGGCTAAAATTTAAGTAAAAGCAGAATCGACGATGACACAAATCCTGTGAGGGGATGTTTTAATTTCAAAAACGGAAAAATCAACAAAAGATACAATTAAATTAATGAGAAATAATATCAGTTCTGTACATAAAACTTTTTATATACTATATAACTCCTGCTTGATAATTCCTCAGGATACTGAATGATACACTATTAAAGTTTGATTTATGATAAACGCAGTCAGATATGAATCAGTATGAAAAGGAGAATTCTGGAATGTTTAATAAACGTAGAACAGTAAAATTTGAGGCAAGGCTAAGGAAAAGTCATAGACTCGAAAATAAGGAGATAACAAATGCCTAAGTTAGTTTTCTTGATTACAATGAAGATTTTACTTTTATTGCGACGAGAATGAACTAAATTTAATTATTTTAACTCGTCCCATTGAAAGATAAGAGATCTATTACGTAATCAATATGATAGTATAAATTTAGACAAAATAGTTTCCTTTCTCAAACAGGAAAACTCTCTTCATTCATCATTTTCCAATGGTATCAATCTATCCTTTGTAGAAGAGGATTATAATCCTCTTCTAGTCCTTACATTAATCGTGAAATGAATCCTTCAACCTGGCCCCCATCTTTATGAAATATTCAAATATTTCCGGAAAATCATGCATGAAAAGTCGATAATTCGAATTCATTTCCCATTAGTTATTTATTTTGTGAATGCAAGAATACAAAATATTTGACTAATATAACTCAATTTTTTCGTCATATATTGTTTTAAATCATTTATTAGACAAATATAATTAACATTAAATGGAAAATGAGTCGCGATGTTTCGGATGTATTGTACGCGCAAAGTTGAAGGTTGAACAAAGCACGTGCGGCATTTAAAAGCGAATCAAAAGCCAAAAACCAGGACACTCTCGTCATAACTTATACCAAGGCGTGAATACAATAGCTGATTGCATTCAGTACGGGTCCTAATAGGAATTCGGACTTCCTTGTTATGTTCTACGTATCAACATCTACCCACCATTATCAATAAACACACATAAGATTACGTGTTCAAGTCAAACTCGATTGCGAAAGAACTATTCTTTTACTACACCGACACGCGTAGTATTTATTTAGCGGTGGTGTGTATTTTGAAGATTTTTGTATCCCTTAGAAAGAAAAGATGGAAATGTTAAATGATCAAAGTAAAGCAATTTAGCCTTGTATACTATGTATTTAATTCATTTTCTCAAAGCAAAGAGTAGCATTGACATAAATTTCTTTAAACAATTTTTTAAAGTAATAAAGTCGACAAATTATCAGTGCTCCACAAGCTTCTCTCTTTCACCGGACTCGTATTGACTTAAAATTGACTAAATCCCTACGTTTATCAACTTCAGTAAAATACAAACTGAAAAATAATAAACCAGACGTGAAATGAAATATATTAGTACCTCCATCACGAAAATTTCATTGAACGAAAAATACCTTACTGTTTATCTAAATATTTCTAGAGGAATTATGGCAACACTATTTCAAAAGTGGATATAATGAACGGATATGAAACCTTCAACCAATAAATATTATGAATAATAGCTAATTTATCAAATATCGGCTATGAATATATTGTATGAAAGTCTAAAGAGCAGCTATATTTTAAGAAAGTAAATTGTTTCTTTTGACCCTTCATTTCGATTTAATTTCGCTAATTAAAACAAAACTACTGTATTAAATTATAAGAAAATACAATAAAATAAACAAAATAGACAAAAAATGAGAATACGCTGAAATATATATTTAATAAATATATGAATGAATATAATCAAAATATGTTAAGATATAAATATAAATAAAAATATATATGCAATTTAATATTATATAAATCATATACTATAATATTTAAATATTATAACATATAATTCTTACGAATATCGGTTTGGAAGCACTGCAATAAACGACTGAAAAGCCACCAAAAAATACTTCAAAAGTAAGTGCATTTGAGAGTCAAACCTTCCCATGGAAATAACTGGGACATCCTTTCTCCAGGATACACTCTTCCGGTAGAACCTCTCTCTCTATCCTAAATTTCAAGCGAGAGGATATCAGGTGCGCAAGGGATCAATCCCCCGCTACTTCTCCGCCTTTTTCGCCTATATCCTTCCCTCGGGATCTCTAGCTCTCTCAAGCTTTTATTTCCCTCGGCTTCTTGCTTGATTGTATCTCCGCGAGCACGAAATTAAATGAAAAATTGAGAGCAATCTTCCTGATGAGACGCCTTCTTCCACCATTAGCTTTTACTCACTGTATCGAGTGTCCCTTGGGATGACGGAGGGATGTCACTCTTTTATCTTCCCTTTGAGAAACAAGACGGTAATCGTCGTAAATGAGAAACGATACCTATTCATCTCGTTTCCTTACTTTTAATGACGGTCTTAAGGCTTATTCAAGGGCCTATTATAAAGGAATTCCTTAAGGATCGCACGGATTTCATCGCATTATTTCTACTCCGAGTAAGCTTTATTTAAGATGAAACTATGATAAATTTAAAGATGGAAAATTTCCGATGATAAATTAAAAAACCATAAGCTATCAAAATTAAAATAAGTAAGGAAAAAGAACGATAGCACTTGCATAGAAAACTAGCAAGAACGATTGCATTTACTATGCGAGGACCTGGATAGAATAATTTCGTATACAGACTTTTATATACTTTAAATAATCGAATCGGGTATCACATTGCTAACAAACATTTTCCAGATTTTGAGAAAATTGTTAATATAAAAACCATCTCCGATTATTTTAGATCGAGTTAATTTGTGAATGATGTAGAAATAAACGTGTTTACCCATCATCAAAAGGAAGTAGTGGTTTCCATTCCACATGGATATATCAAAATTGTTCTCTAAGATAACATTTGCAATTGCAGATATAAGTAAGGATTATTAATCTGTTTTTTAGATTTCACATAAAGCCTGAAGTCCCAACAGTTAAGAGTGACAAAATTTTACTTTTCGAAAGTTTTGATATTTTTTGGTTACTATTTATATGAGACAAGAGAACAGTAATTTTTGTATAAATAGAGCCAGTGAACCTAACTATAGACACTAATATACAGAAAAGAAAGGCTAACATAGTACGAATGTACCTTAATACATTCAAAGTTATGTCACAAAAAAAACATTCACAATATTTGCATAAGAAAAACTTTTCTATCTTCGCTGAAAAATTAAACGAGAATAATGCGGAA
Source organism: Sympetrum striolatum (assembly GCA_947579665.1). NCBI lineage: Eukaryota > Metazoa > Arthropoda > Insecta > Odonata > Libellulidae > Sympetrum > Sympetrum striolatum. Next base: position 37,417,159 of record OX388350.1, on the reverse strand, counting down.
TAAAGTATTATTCCTCACTGCTATAACAAACTAAATCTTCGATTGTTCTTCATACTTTAAATACTTCTATATTTCATTCCCAAACTCACCTCATCGTGATATATGATATTTGCGGATTCAAATATAATCTCTGATATATTGATAACTCATGATGATGAAATTCGATTACTATTAATACTTCAAATTTCCCTAAAATTAAAATATTAAAGGAACTTGGAAAAGTGGAACATATATCTATCTTTTCGTGGAAAGTTGTATAAATATCATATAATATCATACCACCGCTGGTGGTGTATTGCAATAGTCGATTCCTCCATCTAAGGTATTCCTTTCCTTCAGAGAATTTATAGTTCCAGTAGATATTGTTTCAAGAATACCGAGGAGTAAGAGGAATCTCTTATTTCCCAAGAGTATAATGAATATTTCTGAGAGCATTTCTTATTATTTCCCATCTGAAGAAACCATTCGAAGGAAGAGAAAAAGAAAATGTAAAATTTCGCAGTATTTCTATCCTCGAGTTCCGTTATGAAGTCACATACATTCATAACTGGATAAAATTATTATATCCACAGTGACCATTTCAAAAGTTACCTCAGCACCTTACGTTACGAAATGAGTATTATAACGAATTTTAACGTAGAGTCCAAAATTAAATCTATGACGTAGAGTGAAAAATGTTAACGGCGCTCTTATGTGTAAATTATAATTTAATGACATATAATTCCAGAACGAAGCGAAATGCCAATATTCATTTTATAACAAGAATTTTAGTCTATATTCTACCCACTGTATTCTTCTGAATAGTTTTCAGCTGACTGTTTTCGAATCTGAATTGGGCATTAAAGAGTAAAGTTATAGTAAAATGGAGTAATTTCAAAAACTTGCATTACGGATTTAGTGACTTCCGTTAGAATACTAGTAGTATTGCTTTCAACAGTTTAAATAGTTTCTCAAACTTCTGAAAATTAAAGTTGAATTCAATGAAATGAAGATTGCTTTAGGATGGAGTAACAACAATGATTTTTTTATCTTTATTTAACTCCAGTCACCTTAAATAGAACACTTCGTAACAACAAAAAATCCCAGAGGAATGAAGACCTTAAATATAAATAGACTATTGGTGGAGATGAATAGTTTTCATTTAATAGTTAAGAATTGTTATCTATCAATCTCGTCTGACTTCGATAAATGAAAAGATATAGATGTTAAATCGAGAAAACCTCTTATAAAGTCAATGCACTCCAGAAATAAAGTATTTGAGAATTAGTCCTGCAGATTTTCCTTAAGATAAAATTTATTATAAGATATTCTTTTACTTTGGTACGGTAAGATATGATTTACCTAAGTACAATAATCAGCTTCAAATTTTCAAGTAAACAAAAATTACTCATTACCTTTGGTAGATTGAAAAATTTGGCAAATCAAAAAATATTGAATAACTTCTCATGAAAATCTCATATTTCTTTTGGAATTGGAAGTAACACTGTAAAATTATTTAAGTTGTCTATATAAAGACCCTGTAAGCCACCTTTTGACGTATGGCAGGGAGCGAAAGCACCATCACTCCTTAATCGATGTTTTTCAAGTATCGTTTGTGGAAAAAATTAATTCTTATATCGATTCTTTCCAGCATCAATTTCCATTATCTTCCTCGCAGTATCTCGCCTCGCCTATATAACAAGGAGTTAGCACTACATCAGTTATATCTTTTGAGAACTTTCTCTGAACATATTAAGCAATACTAATAAAGGAACCAACTTTGTAGAGTCCACAATCTTTAATAATCCAACACAACCTAGGTTTCGTTACAATGTAACATCTTCAGGTAAAAAATCATCATTTTTACTTGAAGATGTTACATTGTAACGAAGCCTAAGTTGTGTTGGATTATTAAAGATTGTGCAATCTACAAAGTTGGTTTCTTTATCGGTATTATGAAGGAGTTCCACAGAATAACACCGGAAACCGTCTCATTTATATTAAGCAAGTTTATCCTTTATGTTATTCCTCTATCTTCTTCTAAAGACTCCCATCCCGGATCCTGAATCAAAATAATAAATTACTAAAGAAACTTCTGAGTTGCAAAAATATCCAAATTATATAAAAATATTCGTTTTCGAAAAATAAATTAAAACATAGATATTTATGGACATTTTTTAGTTAAATATTAGTTTTTATGATTCAATGATTAGTTAAGTGTTTAATAGAGCCACATATTGTTTCAGTTGAAATTCTCCCAAGCAAATTATTTTATATTTACATTATTTCCTATGCGTATCCCTTACTAGACTTGTGCTAAATCAAGGCACTTTTTGACGAGCCATACATGGCTTAAGAGGACCAGAACTATAACTGTATTTTCTTCCAAATGTACATGATACCTTGTGTGTAAATAAACTACTAAATATGAAAAATAAATATGAAAAAATGATGAAACATACAACAACAGAAATCCTTGAACGGATTGCCTATTCTGAGTTTCTATAGTATACAGATGAAGAAGAGAGTAAATAGAAACGAAAGTGTAAGATATGATTAGTTAATCGCGGAGAAGACTCTGCTGAAGAAGATAATCATGAAGAAAAAAGGACAGCGAGCGGATGAATGCTGTTTGAAAGAAGCGGTAGATAAGACGACGGGTAGATTGAGGGCTCAGTATCGTTTCCTATAGGGTCGAGAGTCAAAAGGACTCTTTTTTATTACCCCGCAGCCCTTAGTTAAGGGATCAGAGCCCTTGGATTAAGGGTCTTCCAATGCGACGCCTTCAGGACGACCCTAAAAGTGGATAGGGAGAATGTTGCGTCCGAGTCTTTCCCTTTTATATCGAGGGGCGGTTACGGCTAAAGCCGTTTTTGTTTTCTTCCGGAGATCCTAGTATTCCGGAAGAGACAAACTTAAAGATTATTTGAGTCTGCATAAACTAAGACTACCTTGCAAAAAACAGCATCGGATTTCCCTTTTAATGGAGTATTGATACCATTAATGACATCTACTTTATTTTCGTAGATTACACAAGGGGGAAATGCTAGATAGTGTATATTTCATGAAATCGTATATTTCATTTATTTCATATATTTCATGAAATGGGCAGGCGCTTTGCCCAATTCATGAAGTGGGCAGAAATTGTCCATTTCATGAATTGGGGAATTACACGTTTGGGGTGACAGGAACCCTACCTACCCTACTCAACCCATCGGCTTCGCGCATATTTCACGATTTGTAGCGGAGATTAATTAATTAATTAAATATGCGCGGTGCCGATGGGTTGAGTAGGGTAGGTAGGGTTCCTGTCACCCCAAACGTGTAATTGCCCAATTCATGAAATGGACAATTACACGTTTGGGGTGTAACATATATATGATCTCTTAAAACTAGAAAAAAAAACAAATATTGACAACTTTATAGCGTAAACGAGAATTAAATGTATTAATGTATACAGCACGAGAAAAGTTTATAGAGGTTGAAAAGCTCTAAAATGTAATAATGTAAATCACCTAAAACGGGTGGCTGTCCTTTCCTGTTGCTCCAAATACCGGTGAATGAGGTGAGGAGCTCCGATAAAGACGGCTACCGGAGATTTTAAACCCCTAATTCATTAACAGCCGTGCCCCAAATTTTTCTTTACCACAACTGAGGTTATCTCCCATATCCAAGAATAAAACAACCTTCTGATTCTACATAATATATCTATTTATTGTTACTAGTCCCATCTGAGATAGTACTGGAATATTTAGAAGTGCTTCGATAGCTAAGGTTATTTCTATATTTCAGTAGGGTTCGAACCCTGAACCGTTTTTTCCAAAGACGAACCTACTTAGCCATCCAACCGCATTACGTCGGTGGTTTAGACATCTTCAGGCAACAATTTTGATAGAAGAAATAAGAGCCCTCCGAAAAGAAATACATATTTCGGTTATATTTACACTTTTTTGAGTTGACTCATAATTAAAAGGAAGTTTCGCAAGGATTTGGAGCACATATCTTAAGAAAGAAGATTCATTAAACATTTTAAATAATCAACTTGCGCAAATTTATGGCTCAAGCCGCGTAAATTCGGTAGCATACACCGAAATGTTACTTACCGGAACTTTCATGTTGCGGGCTATAAAGATGTTCGCTTGGTTTGAAGTAGTTGAACGTTTTTCCCAACATTCCAAGAAGTAATTAGATTAGAATTAATGCCGCAGCATATTAGTGTAAGATATACAATATATTATAAATTAACCACTAAAAATCATTTGACTGTGTAATTTATAAGCTAAAAACATGAAAAACTGATAGGGATTAAAAAATATATCCCGGCTAATCGGAATTTTCCTGTTAAGGAATGGTTGTGTTTGTCCGTTGTTATTGTTTGAAGCCCACCACTGTAATGGCCCAGCAAATGTATGTTTGAGGGGGCATTTGAAAATAAATGAATAAATAAATATCATTCAAGGTAGCTAAACGAAATAAATAAGGTAATACAAATAACATAGCTAGAAAGCACACAAGACCTAGCTAACCATTCCTTAAAACGTGTATTGCAAAATTCTGATTCTGAGCTATAGTTTTCGATCAGCTTTCCTTTAAATATATTCTATAAATATCTGCAGATTTTCTGATGAACCTCAAAAGTGGTTGGGTTCGCTCCATTGTCTATTATATACCTTACAGATTTCTTTCTTAGAAATTGAAAGAAGTACACTTACTGGAAGATATAGGTATCAAAATGGGCATCTTTGAGAGTTGATATTAAACTGAAAATTACCGTCGGAAGCGAGGCTGGGAATTGTTCACAAGAGCTAAAAAGGGCATTGCCCAAGAGAATCGAGGATGATGATGGAAGTGAAAAATAAGTGCGTTAGGGAATTGCGATAAGAATAGAAGGCTGTGGGGAGAGGATTGTGTGGGTGGTCCTGAGGGATGCCGGCTCCAGGGAGAAATGATGATGCTTCATCCAAAATCCAGTATCGACTCTTAATTTACCAAGGAGCTATCACGTTGAAAAATAATTCCCTTCGTTCTCCTGACAAGCCGATAGGGTAAAAACAAACACATTAATCGCACCCTTCATTAGATACACAAAAACGGAATGGGTCCAATGTAATTGGAGGTATTTAGCTCTGAAAATATTAAATTTCAATATTCCTAAGGGCTCTAACACCGATAGAGATTTTGGAAAGATTCCACGACTGTTATGATTGAAACAAAAACATTTATTATTTCCGCAGAAATTATAAAAAAACTGACTATAGAAATATGTTCCATATTAACCTGTTTTGATCCCTGAGAAAATATATATAAAAATATATCGAAAGAAAGGAAAGAATAAATGACTAGAGGTAAGTAATTTCCAACATTAAACAGAAATATAAAGATGATCTAAGATGAAGTTTCTCTATAGTCCTTATCCCTTCCATCACAGGCTCTACTTATTACAAACCCTTAAGCAATTCGTTGTCATTAGGCATCCGATCTTCTTATATGAATATCCTTCTTTAATTCTTCGATCACCGCGTCTTTCCGTCATCCATAATATTTCATCAATTCATGGATCATTAATCCAAGCCATTTCTCCGATCATATCTAAATTCACTGCTCGATGGCTTACTGTCCTTAGGTCCCTCCGTGCTGCTTCGATTACATTTACCGAAGTTGATCACACCAAAGTCAAAAAGTAGAGATATTATTTCAGCTTGATCTCCATACATTAGGTAAGATCTATATTCAACTCTCTTCTCTAAAATTCTAAAGTTTTACTCTACCGTCTCCTATACGACAAAATAAATCTCTTTAAGAATCACTTTCTTCACATCGTATTTTAATATCACCCATCGTAACGTCTCTGCTAACTGATAATCTCACTGACAGCTAAGGGAAAAACTTAGCTTAATTTTGTTAGTTTTAATCTTTATTTCCAGCTATATAACTTCTGATTGCGGCACGTAATATGGCTGTCATTGTATAATAAGTTTAATTGAATTTCAGAGGACATTTCTGAACATAACTAGGAGACAAGTTAACAAAACTCTCCCCTGCAGGTAATAGCATGTTGATATTCTCATTCCTATTCGTTTAAACTATGTATCTGTAAATAAGCTAAGGTAATTAATAAGCTGTAATAAGTCTGTAATAAGCTTACTTACAGCCAAATTTTAAATAGTTGCACCATCGACTTATACTCTCAAATCTGTACTCTTATTTTGTGCTATAATATAAGCTTAATGCAATTTAAAAATAAACCCTTTAACTTCCTTCCTTGCTTTTCCTCCCTAATTAATTACTGCTTATCCTTTCTTTTTAACGAGTTGCCTCCAAAACCTTGACAAACCCTAAAGGAAAAAGTTTATACACGGAAAACAGCGTCTCCTAAACAAAAATACGGGCAAGGATGATACCCTTGCTATCTCTTGGATCTGGGAGATCCGTTTCCCTCCATCTCCCTCTCCTGATTGGAAAATAGAAAGGAGTGAGGATAACACGGGAGTTCCTCAAGGGAGCGCATTGGGGCCACTCTCTTTCTCTCGCACGCATCCGAGGGAAGCCCTTCTGGAACCCCGTCTCATAGCTCAGATGGGATTTGGAGAACCACTCTGCAGACCGCACGTCTACTCCTGGAGCGATGTGTCGTGGTTTTCCCGAGGCAACGGCCGTATTTCTCTGCTGCAACTGCTCCCGGGTGACAAGGATACACTATTAGTCTGATGAAAGGATATTGAGGGATGAGTTCTCCAACTTGATGACGCCTCCGGGGAATTTGGGTGAGGCGGAATCCGCTCAAAGCGGGATATAGATCAGAGGAAGAGACGGAAAAAAAAGATGCGACATTCTCTCTCTTCGTCCCTGAAGCGGGGTTCATCTTACACGCAGAAGCGATATCGTGTCGCGGTCGGGATGATTTCTTCTTTTGGTTCCTTCGCTGCCATTTCCCACACGCGGCTTTTAGTTTGTTTTTCTTCCGGGGAGATTTCGGACGGTGATTTGAGGAGCTGGGAGTTTAGGGTACATAGCTCTTCCATTACCGATGGATACCTTTTGCTTTTATTCCTTCGCGGCTTGCTTATTTTGCTCTATTTTGAGGGGTCGATTTTTCGGTGTGACCAGAGATGGAAATATTGGGGAAAATATCATTCAAGGGATCGAGGACCTTTACCTTTTGCGGTTGTGAACACAACGTGACTCAACTCCGCCGAAATGTGTAGCTATACGTAAGATGAATGCGACTCGACACCTATGTATGTAAAGTGATAGCCCCTACGTTTTCGCTCAGATTTATGATTTAAATCTATGCATCAAATTAATTCCTTAACATTATCCAACCCGGGTAGAAATAAAATAAATTTAAATTGGAATCTATTGTCACGCTTAGTCATCAAAATAATTCCTTAACATTATCCAGCCTAGGTATAAATAAAATACACTTTGTCAATATTCCACTTGAACTTTTAATATATAGACCAGTTTCGGACAGTTCTGTCCATCATCTGGTGAAAATACCCTCCACAGAATTGTTCGGAACTAGTTGTATATTAATTGTATAAGTTGAATATTGTCAAAGTGAATTTATATATACCCAGTTATGGAATTTTTCAAAGTTAAGACATCTTCCACAGTTTTACCGTCATTTACAGAACCGAATTATTGATGTACAGAAAATTACATCTTGGGAGAAAATCTAGGCATAATTAAAAGTTGCCCTTCAAAATGCAGACCTAGGTGACTGACCCAAGGTTTTTGCAACATATTATCTCAAAGAGTTAATTTAAAACTATTTGTCGCAATCAAACCAAAAATTAACTTCTAGTCAATAAAAATTTTTAAAATACTCTCACTGAATAAAGAGAGTAGATAGATCTTTGTGGCCTAGAAAAATATATATTCTGAAACCCTGTATGAATTGAGCAACATTTACAAAAGTTTCAGGGTCATTCCACGCCGATTCGACAAGGAAAGGCCAAATTGGCCCTTGAGGAAACCGATTTTGACAAAATTTGCCAAATCGCTTTGATTTTATAACAAAATGAAAACCCCCAAGCCGTTTTGTAACTAACACAATTTTTTATGAAATATTGCAATGTTTAAAAATTGAAATTTTACAAAAGTGTCTTCGCATTCGAAGCCATATCTCCGGTTATATAGAAGCTAAAAATACACAATAAGGCTTAATTTAAAATTTTTGTGTTAGAAAAGATACACATAGGAAGTTTTATTTTTAATTTAAACAATTTAATAAAGTTTATAACAATTTTAAATTTTCAAATCGATTTTTGGTGTACCTAGGCCTTCGATTTTTCTCATTTTTTTATGTTGTACATACAACCCTCCTCTACAATTTAAAAAAATGGCGAGGGTATTATTTCATTTAAGAAAGAAAAAAATTTTTGAGTATAGGCGTGATGCTCGCCGCGGCGCCGCGCCGTCCTGCTCGCGCGCCGAAGGTTCGTTAGTCTGTTTCCTCAGATCTCAGCACGCTTATTCTTCTATCTTTTCACCTATATTTACTCTTTACCGACCCTTTAATTCTCCTTGCAAATTAATTAGATTACGAACCCTTCTTTGAATGAAGGTTATGAGTTTCCTTTGAAAGGTATAAAATGTTGTTACGTTATCGTCCATCCAATCTGAAATAATAACGAAAGGTGTGACTTTATCGCTGGTATATCAGCTGTTACACCCAAGTGGATGTTTTGTAGCTTGGTTGTTATACCACTGGACTTCTTGCACAGCATCTTGATGAATAAAAGAAAAATTCTCCGAAAAGTCTGCCACAGCAACAACTTGACATAATCTCCGATTGTTTCTTTTTTCAAATAGAATATAGTTTGAATTCAAGCAATTTAATCATGTTTCCTTACTTTCATGACATTCTCAGTGAATGCCTCGCAAAAAGTATCGACATCCATGACCGGGAAAACGATTTTCTTGAGTCCTTTGCCTGACACGAGCTTCATCGGTACAGTTTTCCCGACTCGACGCTATCGGCGTCTTCTTATGGCAGTTTTTCTGAGTACGCATAACGCACATTTTTGATGTATTGCCGCAGAGTGAGAACTCCAGGCAGTCCCGATAATTATTTAACAGTGAACTGAACCGACCGAATAATGTTCACTTCCTGACGGAATACTTTTGTTCATGGCTCCTGACTCGAGGTCTTATCCATGGTTTTCTTTTATGCACTTTACGTTCAGTTTCTTTTGAAGATCTCTAGGTAGGGGAGAGCGTCTGTCTCGGTTTCAGATTGGTCGATAATTATTAAACAGTGAATCTGTTTGGTGGAAGAAAATTTTTTTTTGAAGAGATAATGTCTTAGCAGTGGTAGCTTTTTTCAATTTCTTTGCCAGATATTTCCTTGATCTATGCAATTTTATGGTTGAAATAGGTGTTGATCGAGGAATTGTAGCGTTTTGTTCAGTCAGCCCAAGCGACTTTCTTTTCCCCCGAGTGTTATGACTCCCATTGGTTTCATCAGCCCCAATCTCTTTCGTGGAACTACGAGCTACTACTTCGTAACAGATGACTCTTACTGAGAACCCTGAGATGCAATTGCTAATGTTGCGCGTCTTGCTACACAATAAACGTTACCCTGGTTGTCGTTTTTGGTTGGGCGCTCTGGCTGATTTTCCACCTTAGTTTGAGAGCAGCCTGGACCCTTCACCTGAACTATATTTTCTACCTCGTTTAATTTTTTCACACCCACTTTACATTGTACAAAGAGTGTCCTTCTCTCTAGAACACCAGCCACTGTTTCATGAAAGGAGTTGTGGAACTCGTTCGTGATTGTCCAAAAATGACGGAAGCGAACTTTTCTGTGCAAATTCAAGGTATAGCAGCAATTCTTTTGACGAACCTTGTGGAAATGTGAATAATCCTTATGATGACGGTTGCACAGATTGACTACAGAAACCACACCACTCCTCAATTGGATTAATTCTATTTCACGGGTAGAATAGATGCGGAAACTCTTGCACACTTTATCTCTTGAGCATTTCTGTTTTGAAGCATCACCAATGGAGCGATTCATTATCAACGGTAACAGGTCATAGAATGAATACTCGCACTCAAATAATGTACTACCTACATGGAGTATTGAGGCATCACTGACTGAGGACACACGAAAACTGAATCATTCCTTACACCATAGAGTAACTATATAAAGTATAGTTACTCTATGCTTACACATATCATCGTCTATGATAGAAAACTTAATTTCCGATGAGTGGCTCTTTGCATTGCCCATAATTTTTCTAAGAGCAATATGTAAAGAAAGAATAATTTGGAACTCGGCTGTTAAAAAGTTAGAGGTTCAATTAAAAGTTGGTGTCCTCTCTTGTTTTCTCCGAACACCGGCGGATGAGAAGGGGGTCGCCGACAAAGACGGCTATTGGAGATTTTTAACCTCTAATATGAGTAATATGTGAATGCGTGCGGGTTTAAGATGTCCACTCTGCGCTTTGCTTGAAAAGCGAGATTTCTGAGAATACAATAAAATATATGCGAGGAAAATGGGATTGGGGACGAGAGGAAAGTAGTACTGGAGGCCCCCGAGCTCGGCCGCTGCGCTGCTGTGCCTATTGTTGCCTCCGCTGTTAAAAAAGGTGTCGCTTATCCTGGATACTAAAGCGGCGATAACTTCAGTGGAAGCAAATAGCGAACGGCAAGAGTGAAGGGAATTTAAGGGTCGGTTAACAGCTAAAATTGGTGAAAAGCGGATGGAAGAATATGCGTGCTCAGATATGAGAAGCCACACTTCCGAACGTTCAGCACGCGAGCCGGACGGCGCGGAGCCGCGGCGAGCGTCGCGCCAAATTTTCAAATTTTTCGCGCTAAATTTTCAAATTTTTCGCGCTCAATTTTTTTTTCTTTCTTAAATGAAATATTACCCTCACCAATTTTTTTTAAATTGTAGAAGAGAGTTGTATGTACAACATATAAAAAAATGAGAAAAATCTAAGGCATAGTTACACAGTCAAAAATCGATTTGAAAATGTATAATTGTTATAAACTTTATTAAGTTGTTTAAATTTTATAAAATTTTCTATATTTACCTTTCCTAACATAAGACCTTTAAATTAAGCTATATTGGGTATTTTTAGCTTCTATATTATCGGAGATATGGCTTCAAATGCGAAGGCACATTCGTAAAATTTTAATTTTTAAACATTATAATATTTCGTAAACAATTGCGTACATTATAAAACGGTTCAGGAGTTTTCATTTTTTTATCAAATCAAAGCAATTTGCCAAATTTGGTCAAAATCAGTCACCTCAAGGGACATCACCTAGTCGAATTGGCTTGGAATGACCCTTCAAGAACCCTATTTCACCGTATCAAGAGGGTTAACCTAAAACTTCTTATAGTATGTATTAAAGAATCGATTCTTATGTTTTCATTTGATGCTTTGATTAAAAAATTATATTTATTTTTTTAGAGTAAAAACTACATTTTTAAGCTATTGAGAAAACATTGAGTGTCATTTAACGATTAATTTCTTTCCTGCAGTACCAAAGGTGAGCGACCCTTTTGACCTCAAACGACATCACGAAATTATATTCCCTTGAATATGTAAGTTCTTGTAAGGATTACTTTGATCAAAGAAAAGTCAGCTAAATTAATAAAGATTAAGCGTAGCGTAAGAGAGCCCTTAAAGGAAAAACGGACTTGAAACGGCCCTGTCAGACTTTTTTCAAGTCCGTTTTTCCTTGGTAATTTTCCTGGGTGCACGCCCTTATGTGCAAAGTCACCTTAACCCTTTCCTTATGAGCCCTTAAAGATTTAAATTGGCACTTCAGAAAACACGGTCAGTAAAAATTTTACCATGTGTTACTGGCAAGAGATATACATTTGAAAATAACAAATGTTAAATAATATAATTTATCCGACCGCAAACTTCAGTTAAAAAAAAAGTCTCTAGTTACAATGTTACGAAAGCAACTTCGTATGAATGTAATTCTATACAGTATAATACCATATTAAATGCAATGTGAGAAGTTGCGGTGGAGAATGTAAGTAAACTCCCTGTTATTAGAAATCGAAAAATAGAAGAAAAAATCCAATGCCTTGAGACAAAACATGTCTTCGGACAAATACGTTGCAACATTAATTGTAAAATACTTCAACAATCTAAAGGAATTGAAAATTATAAATTTCTTAGAGTATTATGCGTTGAATTTTGATTGAATGCCGTATATATTCATGTATAAGCCAACCTTAATATAAATCGAGGCACCTAATTTTATCACAAAAAACTAGTAAAACTAACTGATTCGAGTAAAAGCTTAGGGTGGGAAATTCAGCAGCTATTTGTAAAATTCATAATAAAACAGATAACTTTAAAATTAAATTATTTGAGGCATCAGCAGGTTAAATATTGAAAGAATTGTTGCTTGAGCAAGTGAAGAATTTTCAAGCCGATTTCCGGTCGGGCGTAAGCCGAGGAGGGTACTTCCTGCCGAAAAAATGTGCTGAAGAGCTAGGTTTATACATTAATATTATGTAGTACAAAATAAAATAATACATCTAACGTTTCAATCTAAATTAAAAATCCATTAGACAACTTTTAAATCACATTTGAGGGTTTAAGCGCTGGCCATTATAGAATATGTTTTTTAAATTAAATGAGAAAAAGATAAATAAAAATTAATTTAAAAAATCTGATGTGGCCAACACATGACTTTCTCCATATTTATTGAAAACAGAATCCTATGCCGGTAACATATAAATAACTCCAAAACAATGAGTGTTACAGAAAAATGTTTCGTACAAAAGTTTTAGTAAAGTACATTATGTATAACTTTTGCATTTAATTATATATACCTACATTGCATTTTGACAGAGATATGTATGAAAAACCTCCATTTCAGGATAAACAACAACTTCCGGTTAACCATTATTCAAGAATCACTCCCAAATAATCAGTGTTACGAAAAAAAATTTCATACAAAAGTTGTAGTAAAATACATTATCTATAACTTTAGTTCATAATTGTATATACCTACATTGCATTCTGACAGAGATATTAAAGAAACAAAATTTTGTTCCGGTTAAGAGATACAGTAGAACCCCGGTAATCCGGACACTCGCTAATCCGGAACCCTCGGTAATCCGGACGGTCCATTGGGAGTTATGCAAACCCGCAACTTCTTCTTGTGAACATATAAACACGCATATTAGTAACAAGAAACGAGAGGTGGACAGACTATTTGAAAATTTTCTACATTGGCTGAAATGATGTGATGGAGAGCGAAGTAATGTGACGAAATTATCAGAACAGTAACGGCAGAAGATGATGATGATGACGACGACGACCACCCTGTGGACTCCGTCAAAATTTCTCATTCTGAGGCTTTAGCGGCACTCAATACATCATTAAAGTGGGCCGTGGAGCAAAATTTTGAAGCACATTAAATTATGCTGTTTAGACGTTTTAGAGACCGTGCACTTGATTTAAAAATAAGAACGGTCGCGCAAAAGAAAAAACTGACCTTTTTGCTCGCTGATAATATTTATTCACTTTACATATTGTAATACCTTCTGTAATATATACATGCTTCATCTATACAATATAATTTTCGAGAAAAAATGTTTTTTACGTTATTTTTTTAAAACCTCGCTAATCCGGAAACCCCGCTAATCCGGACGCCTATGTGCCTGAATTCGTCCGGATTACCGAGGCTCTACTGTATTCATAAAAACTAATCGACTCTTGGCATTATTAGGAAAATACTTAATATGAATTTGGAAATGATCGGATAATTACTTTTTACGATATAGCGCCCACAAACTTTTTTACCACAAACAGACACACACACAGACGTTCGGGAAAATAGCGAAAACGAGCTCTATGGGCCCCAAAACATCTATTTCCGTCGAATTCTGGAGGTTGATTTTTTTGCGAATACCATACTCTATACTACGTATAGGGAGAAAGTAAAAATTTAATTTGGACATTCTGATATCGATCATTTGGGACATTGTAAAAATAAATGCGGGGAGTTATTTTCCTGATTCACTCTCGCACGAGTATCAACAAAACATTCCTGCATAAAGAGACAAATATTTTGGCACCGACATACTCCGTGGGAAATTACCTAGCAAGGAAAGGCGTCATGCAGTGAACTTGAGGGAAATCCTTCGATCCCTTTTCAAAGCTTTCGGCTTTTGAAACTTCGACGTCTCCAAGTTGAGTGAGGGTGGGGAAGTAAGGAGAGGAATTCGGTCGGAAAAGGATCAGCGATGATCAGATTTCTGGAAAGCAAACACGCTTTTCCGTGGATACACGTCAAACTTCGCATGCCCTGAGGTCTCCGTCGTCATGCTGCAATTGATGGCGCTCTGATGACCCCAGAGGAGGTTAGCTCGGAGTAAACACAATGAAACCAAATTACAGATAACCTGTAGGTGGGCTCGCATTATACGGCGTTGAAGCTGAAGCCCCGAGAAGGTGTTTATCTTATATTATACGTATGTATTTTCAGTAAAAACCCTCTTATCTGGAGAAGATCTCACTCCAATACCGGAGAGTGTTATTTTCTTTAAATAAGCTTAACAAATTATAAAATTTAACTTAATGTGTATATGTATGTATGATGTATATATTTAATCACTTTATATTCTTTAGAATATTGAAAATTGTTCCAGGTAGTACAATAGATTAAATTATGTAGTAGAAATTGATACTGTCGACTGTATCTGTGTTTGGTTGAAGTTTTTGTAAATCATATACTTGACTTATTGTACTAAATGGGCTTATTGCTAAAATGTGTACGGTGTGTCTACGGGTGGTCGGGGGGGGTTTTCCTCCCGTTCCTGGGCGAATGCCGGACAGATTGTGTTGTTATCTTACTTTATCCCCCTCGGCCGCTGCCACCTCGTATTCATAACAAATTGCAGCTATTAAATTCACAACAAATCATCATGATTCGTTCTTTTTCTCAATGATATCATGTATTTTTTTAATATTGTCGTTCAAATCTTTTCACTCGCATAATCAAACGATAGGAAATAGACGCACTAGACCAGAGACGGATAAGATTGTTTAAGATAACATAAAATGTTTAATGTCTTCAAAAAATTCCTTAAATCTTTTATCAAATAAATTTATTTAAACTATCGTCAGTAAAATCACTGCGTACAGTTTCATCGACGCACATGTTTCTTAAAAAAATTGAAATTTCTAAATGAACTCAATGTACTGTAATGTACTGGACTTAGTGATGAAAAACATTAAATTGTATGAAATACTTTGTCGATAATACATTTCCTATCAGTCACCACAATTACTGCATATCGCCATAAAGATGAATGTATTTATACCCAAGGAAAGGTGTCTCGATAAAGACTATATTATAGAGAGCTATCAAGATTGTTTTCAAAATTTTAAATCGGTGTTCCGCAAATTCATGGGTATGACAAGTGATTTGAATTGAGTGATTTGAGTGGTTTTATGCAAAAAATAAATTACATCTTTGACGTTTAGTAAATGATCAAACACTTAGTGTTAGTGAGATTCACGTTAATAGACATTAGCTCTTCATTAAGCACATTTCCATTTAATTAATTAAACTTCTATATTCACCACCTTTATTACCTCAATTTTACCTCAAAGGCACGGTAGAGCGAAGAAGGGAGAAATTAAGCTAGCAAGTCGCAGTTTGTATAGATTACAAGATTTTAAAAACCGGAATCATTACCATCAGAAACTTCGTATAAAAAGTTTAATTAGGGTCTTTATGATTGTGTTCTTTCGATGATACAAATCAATATCTACAACCTCATTCCTTGGGTGCGAAGTCAAAGCCCCACACTATTCACCCATGATCCCACAAACCTTTTAATCAAGGTAATTTCGAATACCGAAAGGTATTTCTCCCCCTCTTACGGTACACTTCTTTTCATCATTTCTGGATAGTATCGACGGATGTGGGCAGATTTCCCGCTTGATAGCAGATGAATCGAGCACTTTTATCCCTCGCCCCTTTGCCCATTGAGAACTCGGGCCAATCCTCGCCAACCTTTGGAAAAATTGCCTCCGAAGCTCGCTCCACCGAACTCTGATTCACCTGTTCATCGCTCCGCCTTCTTATTTCTCAACCTTTACCCTCCCACACTCTGCAATCGTAACCCGACAACTCAGAAAGCGATTACTCATCGGGCCCGACAACTCAGAGTGCGACAACTAACAGTGCGATAGCTCATTGCGCAAACAACAGACATCTAAGATAATTGAAATAATATCAAATTTTGAACATGAAAACAATTGAGTGGTAGGATTTTTACCGATTAATGATTACATTAGTTAACAACTTAACAATAAAATATGTAATAAAAAAGCAATCGCGCGGTGAGCTGTCGCCCGGTCAGTTGTGGCACGATGAGTTGTGGCACGATGAGTTGTCGCACGATGAGTTGTTGCACGATGAGTAGTCGCACGATGAGTTGTCGCACGATGAGTTGTCGTTGTGGTACTTTGTTTTCCATCCCTACCTTATCCGGTGTCTGAATGAATTATTGAATTGCATTTTATCTTCTATAGTTTATTCTTTTATTCATTATTTTATTCCTTTTGTGTTCTTAATTGTTTAGACCGTTTATGACATTATTTTTTATTTATTAGTATATAAATCAATATATTAGTCTATTTTTTACCTACTCACATGTAAATATATATCTACTATTTGTTCTATTTTTGTTTTTCTATGAATTTATATTATTAGCCAAATTAGCCATTATCGAGTTATAATACAACAAAAGACTATATGTATCATATCTCATTTAAAGTAGCTTACTTAGTCACATAATTATCTTTGTATTATGATTATCATCTTTCGCTGTGTGACTAGGTTCTGAATGTATAGATCCTTTATATTTCTCTTTATGTACATGTACTAAATGTTTACGATTTATTATTAATGTTAAGGTAATGTTATGTATAATGTAATGTGTTTCCTGCGGGAGGTTTTTGGAGGGTTTTCCTCCCGTCTTTGGGCGGATTCCAGGCAATCATTTTTAATATGGTATGTATCCCTCCAACGCTGCCACCTGCCAAATGTCCAAATTGTAGTGAAAATTTAAATTAAAATTATTGGTTGTCTTCTTGTTTTTTACATCTCATTTAATATGATTTCATCACTAAATTTAGCTTTCCTATCTGTAGGTTTCTCAGGTTTTTCACACCCCCCATCTCGAGGGTGTTTTCCTGCAGTGGAATTCTTTTTCTAAGCTCTTAGATTAGTTTGTTTATCTACAAGCTAGTCTTTTTCAATGTACTGTTTTTCAAGCTATTTTTTAAATTTACATTATCTTTTTTTTTCATTTATATGACGAAGGGTTAGATGTAAGAAGAGACTTAATAATCTACATCTTGCCCTATATAAAGTCCATTATTATTCGTATTACTGCCGCATTCTGAGTTGTCATGGCGATAGGCCGAGAGAGGTCCTCCTCAGCGGTAAGGGAGGGATCGCGGGAAACGTGCGAATTCCGACCTCAAAATGGAGTAAAAGCAAATAAATAGCAAAAGAAAGGCGAGGAAAGAATTCGCCCAAAAGGTTGTTGCCCCCTCGAGCATTAATTCCCATTCATCACCTGCGTCACAGCTAGAGAGAGATTCAAATTCCAACTTCGGAACCGAAATGCTTTTTGCTTCTTGAGCAATTTTTCGGTCCAGCTTTGGAGTGCACCTGTTTATGTAAAACTTTCCAATAATTTACTTTTCTGCGGTTGCTTTTCCACTTATTTAGTTGATATCTAAAGCGTTATTTACGGCCATATAAAATATGAAACTTCTTAACGCAAATACAAATATACTTTCTGTATAAATGATGAGCTTAGAATCATTAAATTTAAAAAATGGTGGACTTTAACCAGGAGTTTCCTATTAAGCAGATGAAACCCTTTAACTAAATTTAAGCTTAATTCTTTCCCATTGTTTTTTTTGCAATTCCACTGCAGCCAGACGCTCCCCAAATTTTCGCAAACATCAACGTTTAGAAAACAATTAAAAATATTTCGTAATATGTGTGAATATTATGACAGAATCAACATAGTTAACTAATTAAATTATTTACAGAGGAGTTTTTTAAATTATCAACCACTTTCCATTCCCAAAAGTGAGGATTTAGATAGCAATGCAAATCTTGGCAACTCTTAAAATGCTGTAACCATTTTAGGAAGAACTGCAAGAAATAATCGTAGTAGCGACATTCTGTAAGTCATAAGGTTAAAAAATACAATGAACCACACTTGAAGCTATTAAAAGATGTCATCAACGATTTTCGTTTTCAGAGGAAAGAATTGCAATTAATGCATACGTAATTTCCGCATTAATTTCATTAAATTAAAATTTACAAGGAATTGTACATGAAGCCATTAAAAATGTCTTCGACAAATCGATAGCCAAAAATCAGCCTGATGTTGATATGGATCTCATAGCACAGGATCTCAACCTTCATCAATTACACAGAGCATGTCTTCGAAGGCCGCGCCAGTATTTCCCCATCGAACACCTCGGATGGTAACGAAGCAATATTTTACAATTACCTCCGCTGGTTGACCCAAAAGTGACTTCTGCAGAAATGTAATTTACATTTCGCCCGGGGCGTGAGCTAAGCCCTCTCATCTCGTGACAGAGAAGCGATGAAACTCTGGGTTTTTAATAAGGTCGATCTTATGTATCCTCCCAAAGGTGCTTAAATGTGGCACGACCTTCTTTGCCTCCCAGAAAAAAATCTAATGTTGCAGAGAGCAAAGTTCTCTATGGATTTTCACCATAACCGCAATTTTTTAAAGGTTTCAAAAGAACAGTGATAGGTAAATATCAAACGTATTGAGGCATTCCATCTCAGCATAAAGTTTCATAATCAGTATAAAAAACAGGCTGATATTTAATCTTATCTACAAGTAATTACACGAACGCTACGTACTTCACCTCTATAGACTCTTACTATGAGAAAATACTACTGAATTTCTGATATCCTCTTTATTTTTCGATCATAACTGAGAAATTTATTTAGGAATTGAAGTCTTAAAAAACTAATTAATAATTGTATGAACTGACTTCTTGGTTTGGGTTTTTAGATTTAATTTCTTGTATAATATTTTTAACATTTCCGAATAATAATTTTCTATGCCTCGTTGCTCCGTAGTTCACTGGTTAAAATAGCTGCCTAGAAACTGGGCGACGCGCGACGCGAGTTTGAGTCCTAGCCAAGTCGCTATTTTTCACTTCTTGTACAACCTTGGGCCACGTCGCACATTTTTCTGTGCTAAGTTTAACTTCAATTCCATCATTTGCAATCATTTATAATAATTTATTAGCATTCACGTGAGTTGAATTTGCAAATCCGTCGAGACTATAAAATACAATAAAAAGCACGATTCAAATAAATATTCGGGTTAATAAATTATTGTCGACTTGATAAAGAATAAAGAATAAGAAATAACCTAATCAGATTTTTTAAATAATTAACATGTAGCCTGAGAGAAAACAGCATCATTTTATCGAATTTATATTTCATCGAATAAAATAATTAAATGAATGCCCAATAACCCAAGTATTGACACACACTTGTATATAAAATCAAACGTATTGAGATGAGGTGATAATAGAAATTGAGGGCTTGGAATATACACAAACAGTTGTGCAACCAATTTTTAAATGTACGGACTTCATGTGCAATACTTCCGCATTAACTTCATCTTCCGCATCAACTTTATCTTCCGCATTATTTGAATGTTCTAACATATTCACTTTTTGGATGCTATCAATCCGCTTCTCCGATGAAAAATTCACATATTTGCCGATTTAATTGCAGATAACACAAAATTATAAGGCAGTAATTTCAGTGTCACTGTCAGCATCCGAGAGCTTTACGAGATATACGATCCGTCTTCACAGAAATCTCTCTCCGGAATGGAACTAGGCCGCCTATGATTTACTCCGTTAATGATTATGCGTAAGGCTATCAAAGCAAACAAGTTAGTTAACTTCATGAACGTGACCCAAATAGTTCCGCAGTTACGTTTTCATGCCTCTATGCCCTTAGGGTTACGCAGGTAAGCTACATATGAGAAAGTAGCCCATACCGCGTTCATATAGCAGCTTATGAAAATGTAATTCAAAATGAAAAATCAGAAAGGAAATTGCAAATTTGAAAACTACAGGTAAATTACCAATTAGTTGCGATAATATTAAAAATCAATAATCCATTATTTGCACAATTAATATAAGCCTAAATACAGCTTCGAATGGAAGCTGAGGTTTTAAAGGTGCCATGACTATAATTCACATACTATATTATACCGCTGCTCAGCATTTAATGCATGTATACTATTAAGATTTGACGATAAGTTTCAAATCTCTTGCATATAAAATAGAAATGAAATCCGTTTTAACTTAATCGTTTATTTCTTTCTCGAAAACAAACTCGAAATAATGTGCCTGTGAGATCGAAATAAGTCTCATTAGAAACATAATGAAAATGCAATGCATTACAAATTTATCCAATTGAAATAACAAATATTTTAAGAAAATATTGGTAATCCATAATTCTCAATAAATCTTGAGAAAAAGAACATTTATACCATTACCACGGTAAATTTATTGCCTCACGACCATGGTTTCGATCTGTAAGATCATCATCAGGTGGCGGGACCAGTACAAAAAACAGATTATGTCCTGTCACCTGATGACGATCTTACAGATCGAAACAATGGTCGTGACTTAATAAAATTACTGTGTTAAAATTTTAAATATTCTTTTTTCTCTAGATTAATTATGGATAACTACCACAACGTCGAGGCCGAATAAGTAGATTCTATCCATAATTCTTTAAATATCCAATTCATATATGCATACATATGGAATAGATGGAAGCTGAGATTCCGGAAGTTCCAAGATTATAAACTTTGCAGATTATAATTTTCAAAATTTATTTTTTGTGAGATAATTTCAGATAAGATCTTTCTATTTATTTATTTAATGATTATTATCCGTGGATACTTAGCATATAATACATAGATAGATAAAGGACCTTATTCGATGAAATTGATACTTTTAACTTCCATATTTCATTTAATTACATTCCATTGCATTCATACCGCTATTTTCCAAATCTTAACATGACTTTTTGAATCTCTTCCACACAGAATGTAAATACAGTCCGTTCCAAACAAGTATGGTTTATTTCCTTCTCGAAAACTAATGAGAAATTATGTCCTTACGAAATAGAAATAAGTGCCATTAGAAATATAATTTCATCATGTAGCTTATTGAAAACTTTCTCTCTGATTTCACTAAAGATTAGCTTGAAAAAGGAAAAGTTGACACAATTATGCAATTTTTTCGCTATCCTGAACTGCTGGCACTGAGTTCACGTTTGCTTAATCACTGCACTATATGATAACATAAAGTCGTAGCTCTCGTAAGGAACTAGGAATCAATTTAAATTTGTTTACACTGTGAAATTTACGGGAGAATGAATCTATTATTAATTTTTCTAGAACAAATACGAAGTAGTAGCGATCAAAGTGTGCTCCATATTAAATTTTCTCAATGCAGAAATAATTTCAATACACTATCTAACGTTTTATGATAGATAATAAAGTAATCAAAATAGAAAATTGAATAAAATAAAATAATTTATGTAAGATAGACAGATTTAATGGCTATTTGAAACCGATATTCAGGGTTCATATATTCATATTCAGCCACTGTTTTAGCCTTAGAAAATTTTGCCTCTATAATAAATTTTGTTTCTAGCTAAAAATAGACGCATACTCAACCTATTTCAAATATGATATTATAACCTTCTAAACGAGCATAATGAAAATAAACAGAAAATGCGTTGAGCCAAGACAATGAAATAAAAATCATATCTAGTACTTAAAAAAATTAAGCTATCTTGGTGTGCATATGTGCATGTACTATGTGCATAAGTACTAGTTTTATTCCAATCAAGCTTGGATGACTTTTTGATAGATAACTTCAATAAATTTGGCGGTAATGGAAGATCTTTTTCAATAAAATTTATCGCTACTGGTCAAAATTCTCAACTAAAACCATGAATATTTTCTAGAACATATTCAATGAAAACAACAATTAAGAGCATGAAGATAACTATCATGATGCATGAAAAATTAAGGAAAACATACATTTTTTCATCTCCCCACTAAATAAACGCCGACGCCCTATATTATTAGACCTTTAATTGTACGATCTAAAAATTATTACATACAGAACAATTTTAAGCTAAGAAGCTAAGGAGCATAAACACCAAGGATATCATTTTAATTTCCATTTTATTGTAATTCTACAAATAAAAACATGCTAATGGAGATTCACCGTTGTTTGTGTTGATTTATTGAATAAATTAAATTGAACCGTTCTAACTGAGATAAGTGGATAACCGCTAAGAAAATGTGCTATGTTAACTTTGGCAAGAAATAATATTGCTGACTTTTCGGTTCGAATTTTTTATAAGAATCTTGAGGATTAAGTCGCCAAAAATCATCCGCGATAAGCTAAATAGAAAAAAATATATATACAAAGTTCAACATTTAACATCCATGGGTAAGTTGGACTAAATTATCACGGAAATATTTAGCGAGTAAATTTATGAATAAAGAGAGGAGTAGTCTTTTACTCACTATGGAATTGAATAATTGAATACGTCTGTCTCCAGGACCATTGTTTTAATCCCTCCGAAGTGAATTCATTATTTCACCGTTGTCTCCGATAGAGAAATCTCATTGCTAGGAGCCGCTCCATGAAAACTTTAAGGAAAGAGCTGATCTTACGGATAATCTTCAATATACATGCTTCATAACTTGCAGAAATGCAATTTCATTGTGAAGAATCCAAAATATTTATACATTTTGAAAGGAGGAATGAGTAATAACGCAAAGAAATATGCGACTTATATTTCCTGAAAGAAATACGCTGTATGAGGATATTCCCTACTTGCACCATTTCCGTTTATTCTCATGCTAAAAGGAGCAAAGCATTTTTCTCGGAAACAAGTTTCGCAATTCAAAGAAACGTCTCCATTCCCATATTTCATACGTTATTAGGCTCTTGTCTAGTGATATCAAGATAAAACATAGTGAATACGCGATGCATTTATCCATGAAATAAGGTTTAACCTTTTTGAATGATTGAATTCAGTGCAGATTAAACCACTAAAGCTTCTATTCATTGAAGTCAGCCGTATTTGAGATTTAGTCTTCATAGCGAATATAGACTATTCTAAGACTTTATTACACAATAGCATTATCTTTGACTTATAGCCAACTGCATCTGATTAGAATTGTGCCTCCTTAGTTCCTCTTCCAATTTCTCTCAGGATTTAAAAGTCAGAACATAGAAAAGCAAGCAGTATTTTTGAAAAGCATACTCAAGGTCAAATGGCCAAAGAAATTCTTCGTATTATTATAAAATAAATACGTTACAATTGGACATCGGTCCGGTGGCATCGTCAATACAATTTCATACATACTTCTATTAGATTTCATCATTGACTACATTTTTTTCATAATAATAACCAACATTCAATAAATAATAATAATCTCCGAGAGCAAATTACAGCAAAATCCCGATCTAACGTTCTCGTTTTACCAGCTATTAGGTTGAAATTTTGAGGTCCCGACTACAGCAACTACAACTTCTGCATTCGCATCTCACGCTTTTTCGTATTTAGAGTCGATTTCCCTTAGACCGGTAAAAAAACGTTAGATAGAGATTTCATTGTATTAACTATAATTCAAAATGAAAAATAGTGACTTGGCTGGGAGTCGAACCCAGGTTTCCCACTTTCCGAGCAGGTATTCCAGGTTCGAGTCTCAGCCAACTCACTATTTTTCACTTCTGTAAAACTTTTGGGTTAAGACGCACACTTGTGCAAAGTTTAAGTAATTTTCAATGATTTTAACTTTAATTGATACCGTAGTTGAGTTTACTGTTTCTGCACTTTTATGAATACGCTTCGAGATCATTTCGCACATCTATGGGCCTAAACTCGAATCGAACCCGGAACTACCTTCTCAAAAGACGAACGCCTTACCCGCTTGGCAATCCGGGGATCTAAAGTAAAGTTTTTACATTACTGAGGGCGAAAGTAGAGCTGAGGTATCTGATTGAGGAAAGAATAAAAGGTTAAATAGGAATTGTGGGATGATTGGAAAAAGACCCTTTGGCGAGATGGGATTTAGAATGCATCAAATATTCGGATATCCATTGTAAAAGCCCTTTCAACTCCGATTACTTCCTTTATGGGATCGGCGGAAATCAATCCTCTCCCGGAACAAAAAAATTCAACTTAAAAAGGAATCCTCTCTCTCTCTCTCTCTCTCACCTCTCATAACTCTTCCTTTGATTTCTATCTCCCTGCCAAAAATATCGAATTGATGGGCTATGGGTGAAAGCTGATTTCCTCAAATGATTCCGTATTTAACCTAAAGAAACGATAAAGCGGTAGGACGTAAAAAAGACTGATTGCTGGATTAGTTGCATAATAAAAAATCTCCCAATTTAATTTTACTATTACAATCCATATCGATATCCGTAACGTTTAAACTATTTTAAATAGAAAATAGCAACAATAATCGAACGTATCGTATGTACTCGAGTGTAAGCCGACCTGAATATGAGCCGAGGCACCTAATTTTGTCACAAAAACTGGGAAAACTTATTGACACGAGTATAAGCCTAGGGTGGGAAATACAGCAGAAACAGACACATTTCAAGATAAAAATATATACCAAAAAATTGCAGTAATCACTTGTTGTTTGTTGAAAATTTCGGATTATGAGTTCTTCAATTATTTTAAACTTTAAATTGGTAACTAGCAAATAATTTTTAAATATAAAGTGATATGACTTAAACAACAAAAAATACAAAGAATATATACGAAGAACAACTATTCTGTAGTGAGAATATATTTATCTATTCTATATAGACGCTTCTCCGGATATACCTATATAGGGGATACAAATTCTAACCATGTTACATAAGTGTCACTGACAAGAAATATTTACGTCTTACTGTCCATAGCGTGTAACCGCCAGAAAAAAATAGACTTTAACCCTCACTATCATGGGTTCGATGCCAGAAGATCCCGAAATCCCGATTTTTTCCGGGGCGCATTAAGGGGATTTTTGGTAATTTTTTCAGCACTTCCCGTCAAATTAGAGAGTTGAAATGCAAGTGATTGCTGGAAGCCGTGCTTATTCATCGAAAACTGCAAAGACATCTTCAAAGATTATCCTTGGTTCGACGCTAGTTCAGAGCAAATATTCTACGCAAGAAATTCACTTAAAATTCGTTTTTACAGTTTTCAGGCTTCATTTCATTTTATTATATAATATCAAATGAAAATAAAGCTCATGTAAGATAAGGAAGTTAGCAATAACACCAGATGAAATAGTACCTTTGATGACGTTTAGGGGTTAATTCTATACCTCGAACGAAACAGATTCAATTTATTCCTTAAGTCTTAATCGTAACGATTGGATTTACTTGGATTGGATTGAAGCCGAGATAAACAGTGATTTCCTTATTTTAACATCAAGTTCATAGAAAAAACCGCTCCATATAACACAAAAAGGAAAAGAGGAAGCTAATGCAAAGACTATATCAAAGCAAGGACCTCTCCGTTGTCTTTCACGGAACCCAGGCTGTATTTATATCCTTTGAGATTCGTTTCCTATTCCCAGATTCCTCGGATTCTTCTGCATCCGCCCAAAATTTCAAAAGAAGAATAAAAGGCCGGAATGTGGCTGTTCCGAAACCAGATTGTCCTTTTTGATTTGCCCATTCTGTGTTCTTCGAATTTATCTGCCATATTTTTTATTGGAAATGTGATCTTTCGACGCAAGCTTTTGAAAAATGTTCACTTTTTGCCATACATTATCATGACATTTTTTTATGCAATAACGTAAGACTGTAAAGACATTAAGGCCATAAAATTAAAATTGGCGCACTTTTTATGCCAATTCGTAAAAATTTACAAGTAGTTCCCATTTGACATTACGGAATTTACAAAACATTAAATTATTTTGATTTATTAGGCCATACCATTTCCCTTATATTTGAGTTTATATAACTTAATGAATGATTTACGTAATTTAACGTTGCATAACTTTAAAGTTGCATATTCCGAAATGGACTTTCTCACAAACTCGACCCACTAAAATGAAAACATCGTCCGCAGCATTATTAAATAAATCTAGTCCTCCCTGACAATCATTCATCTCTAACCTGGTGCAAAACAATATTCTCCTTTAAATTTTAATATTCCTCCGGATGTTAATTTCAAAATCACACTTAATTACTCTTAGCTAACATTTATTACGTGACAAATACTTCCCTTAGATCCCTCAAAAACATTCAATTCGTCAAAGCAGCATCTCCTAACAATTGAAATAAAATCGAAACACAGATTACCGTATCAAGCTAGTATTATATTGCAGATAATCTAATAATATAAATTTTTCAAATCATTAATTAATTCAATCTAAATGATATTGTTCCTTGAACCATTTAACAACCTTGTACCATTAAGAGTAAATGGGAATGATGTTAATTTTTGACAGGGGAACTATACGTAAAAATTACAACAGTAAATGGTTAAGTTTGGGAGAAGGGTACAATGAATCCAATAAATTAGCATTTAGAAAAGACTTTACATTTGTTTCCATATTCGTTAGGTATGTAAAATGTAAGGTATACGTATATAAACATGCTCTGATATTAAATATTTGATGTAAAAGGGTTTAGTCTCCCACCTGAAAACTTTCTTACAGTAGCAAGATTCATAAACAATTATAAACATCGAATCGTAGCTAATTTTCAATGCGTTTCACATATGTCAAACTAAAACTCAAAATCAGAAAATTGAATTGGATGTATAGTTCTCATCGAGCTGTAGAATGCTCCGAATTCCGAATAGAATAGTCCCTTCTTAACGCAGATTCAATCATTGGATTCCAACCCACGTGAACTGAGTTGCAAAACTATTTCTACGGATCCTAAAAATGTTCAATCCCTCGGCGTTCCAGAAAAGAATTTCGAAAATCCAACTTAATCCACCCGAATTTCCAGTTTCCTTTCTCCTATTTCCTTCCATCGTTACGTAAGCATTTGTCGTGCAAATTTTTAATATTTCTCTCCGACATTTATCGATTTCAATCATGGAGAATCTATACTTAATGCACAGGCATACCCATGCTCAAAAATTATTTGGAAGAAGTCATAAGATTAAAAAATGAAATACTATGGCGCTCAATGTTTGGAACAAAAAAGTTGGAGCACACCATGAAGAGGAATTTCATTCATGATGTCTTCATACTTTCGAAATCCTCGGTTTTCTTATATTAAAGAAACGATGCAGCATACGACGTAAGATGTGAAATCTCAGGTTAAGACTTCTCACAAAGAAAAAATATTTATTTAACTATGGCAGATAGGACAGGTATGTACGATTTTTCATCTTAATAGAACTTTGTTTCGTCAAAGGATTTTAATTATTCTTATACCAAATTCGGCAATCGAAAAATAGACCTCTATGACGAAAATCAATCATTCCTTTAATTTAACATTTTCTACTGCCATCTCTAGCTAATACAGTGAAGTGATAAATAATTGGACTTAATATTCTGCTATCAATAATCAACATCTATCAGCCAATGAGCCAGGATTGATTATTCCTTCAATTCGGATTCTAAATTATTCCCTCTGTGAAGTAAGCATCATTAAATGCAGCAAATCATGGTTATAAACAAAAGTGAATACACGGATATTTTTCAGCTGTTTTATATTATTTGCTTCTTCTTAATATCTAAAAGTCTGAAATCATCACCTTTCACGATTTTGCTTCAAAAGAAGCATATTGATTTGATTTTGCGCCGACCAAACATTTACGGTAACGCCTGATAGAGAGATATTTTGGATTTTTAGGTTTTCTTAGTTTAAAATTTGAGTATAAACTGTTACCTTAGAACACGTGAGCAATAAAAAGTCCTGAAAGCTCAAATAGAATTTGATTTAAAAATAAAAATACTTTTAACTCAATACTCACGAATTTTAAATAGAATTCCAGCAGTAAAGAAAATCGTATCATTGAATGAGCCTTCTTTCATAACATGCCTTACACCACCCTCAAAAATCTCCTTCCATTCATAAGTCCTACAACTCTACTAAAAATAATTTCCCTTGCGCCTCTTCTATATTTTTAAACACGTCCAATTCTTTCTGTTGCATTCCATTTTTAATCACTAGCCATCCCACGCTTACAATTTTCACAACCTGCTCCCCTGCAACGAACAACATTTGCGGGAAGCGCTGTGGATTTGAAGCGACCATTTTCCATCAAAAGGCCAAGCTCAAAAGCGCGGACACCCCATCGGATTACTGTGGATGTTAATCACTCGCGGAAAATTAAAAAATCCCCCTTGTGACTTCTGGATAAAGGTGGGAAGGCCGGAGAAGATATCAACCCGCAAGCTTAACTCTTAGTTATATCTTTGTTGATCCTTTGTCAGTCGCGTTAAAAAACGTAACGTAATTACTCGCGTGGGGTCAATATCCTAAAATTCTCTGGTTATAAATAACCCTTCAGAATGGTTAACCAGTTAGTTGAATTTGTTATTGTTCGTAAATGATAAATTATGCAATCAAATATGTATTTTTTTAAATTCTTTCTTTGTCAAACCTTGGTTTGCCGGGTCCAACAAAAGTTACGTGATTGGTAGCGTGGGGTCAAAGTGATTTCAAAATTCTATGAATTTAAAAAAAATCAGTTAGTTCAGCTTTACAAAGTTCATAATGAACTTTAAGAAATCAAAATGATTTATAACGTGTTGTTTTTCCATTAGTTGCTAATTAAATAAAATGCTTAGACGTGCACCAAAATTGCGATCACTTATATAATAGAAAATATCTCCTATTATAAATTGACCTTATGTTTTTAAACTTTCAGTGCATGTAGAAGAAGGTTCATAATGTTGATTTCTTATAATAAAATTACATGTTTTAACATATTCTTTTAAAGCTATATGTGGTAAAATAAGAAAAATTTCTTGCGAAACACTGTTACAGGACTTTCAGACATGGGATTCGATTATTAAAATTTTCATAATCGTAAAATAACTCCTTATCAGCTTTACCAATCCATGAAATGTGTGATTTTTTAATTCTTTATAAACGACTAAATTTTGGTGCGTATTTATTATATTTTAAACTAATCGGTATGAATAAACATTTCTAAACCTATATCCAGTCTACCAACTTCACGATGCAGGGGTACTAACTTTTGAAAATGAACTATTCAATAGTTTCTTTGCGTTTTTTTTATTACTTTATTGAAATTTCATTAACACAAATTGAACAAGTAAGAATCAATAAAGTCTCCTGAGATCCCTAAGAGCATTACAAATCTTATAAACACATGGTAGCCAACATCAGAGATTTAAAACCGAAGAATTACTTACATTTTTCAGGCAAAATAGGATACATTAACTTGAATATCGTAGAAAAGGAGTCCAATTTTTATTCTAGATAGTAAATAATGTTCTTAAATTCGAAAAACAGTGCTACCAACTTTACTCATGATTTCATATAGATTTTACCTGAAAATTTACAGTGGTGGAACTAGTTAAGCTATTTTTCTCGTTATTTGATGACAAAATAATTCATAGCAGATTCCGAGCACGGAAAATCGATTAGTAACATTGTCAAAATCGTAAAATAACTCCTTATCAGTGTTACCAACTCTAAAGGGAAGCAGAACATGTTGCGTCAGCAACGGTACCTCTTTCGCGCTCTCGACTCGCAAATCTCGCCCATAAAACAATTTTTATTGAATTATTACGCTCTGGGAACAGAGGTTTCCGCTAAGTAATCCTTCCCCGTGTGTCGCGATCACGCAGAGAAAAAAATCTGATGTGGCCAGCACATGACTTTCTCCATATATATAAGATGGAAATATTTATCTACCGCAGTAATTTCGAACTCTATATTCCACCTAAACTTGGAATATGAGTGATTAATATTATATATTATCTTTGACGCCAAAAACATGATAAATAATGTTTTATGGGACATGATCGATGAAAAACAATGAAATTGGCCTTTCGCCCATAGAGCCCAGAGCGCCCACAAAGTACATAATCAGCAACTTCCGGTTTATCAGTATTTCATGAATAACTCCTACACAATCAGTAATATAAAAATATGTTTCAATCAAAAGTTATAGTAAAGTACATTTTATAAAACTTTTACAAAAAATAGTATATACCTAAATATCATATTTATGGAGATATTTTGAAAACCGGAAATGAGCTTTGAAGAATGAAGCTCAACTTCCGGTTAACCGATTTACTCCAAAAACTAATCAACTCTAAAAAAACTAACCAAACTACTATATGTGAAATTTGGTGTTGATATAATGAATAGTTTTTAAGTTAGAGCGCCCACAAAGTACAAAACAGCTACTTCCGGTTTATCGGTATTTCACGAATAACTCCTAATCAAACGGTGATATAAAAATATGTTAAATACAAAAGTTATAGTAAAATTTATTATCTAAAACTTTTATAAGTAATACAATACACGTATATATCATACTTATGGAGATATTTTGAAAACCGGAAATGAGCTTTAATGAATGAAGCTCAACTTCCGGTCAACCGATTTACTCCAAAAACTAATCAACTCTGACAGCACACACCACAGTACTATATACGAAATTTAGTATTGATACGACAAATAGTTTTCACGTTAGAGCGCCCACAAACACACACACACATACAGACACACACACACACACACACACACACACACACACACACACACACACACACACACACACACACACACACATACACACAGACATCATTCCGAAAATAGTCAAAACGTGTTCTAGGGACCCCAAAACATGTATTTCCGTTGAAATCTCGAAGTCGATTTTTTTCATGAAAACAATACTTTCTCTATACTTCGTATATGGAGAAAGTAAAAATACGCGGAGCTGGAGAATTCAGGCTCCCGCGAGAATACGAAATAGAGACTTTTTCGAATAAATCCCTATCCCAGGCGTAGAGAGTTCGTGTGCGTGAAAAGAGGAATGCATGAGATTTTTTCGGAGAGGCACGGGGGGGATAAGCCGGGGAAAAAAATGCCTTTTCCCGGCGGAGGTTTCTCTTTCAGCCTAAATCCACAGCCGCGAGTGGTAAAAATTCTGCAGGGGCTCACTTTCACCAGATGAAGAGGAAGAGAGATGAGGGGAAGTTAAAGGGATGCTGCGGGTCCAGCAGATGTGAGGATTATATCATGTAATTGAGCATTCCTTATGTCAGCGCGTTTAATGTGAAATAAAATAGGTCGCGGAGTACATTGGGATGTAGGAAACGGTATCAAAAACTGTTTGTTTTCCTCGGTAACTATATTGTCTTATTCAATTCTTTGATAGAATCCAAACATGATTTTGATTAGGTTGTTGGAAACAGTATCAAAAACAGTTTGTTTTCTTCGGTAACTAAAGTTTCTTATCAATTCTAAGATAGAATTCAAACTTGATATTATACTATAGTCATTATTAATTTACCCGTAACTGATTATTCCTTACGTTAAAAGTAAAATAATATAGGAAGCGGAGTACACTCGGATGTTGGAAACGGTGTCAACAACCGTTTGTTTTCCACGGAAACTAATTTTTCTAATTAATTCTACGGCATCAAGGAAATCAAATTTGATACTAATCCTTAATTTTTACATTACTGCATTGATGCTATCAAGGGTCAGAGTAGAGATAAATGCTATCCTTATAAGGCCATTCTCCTTTAATACCAAAGGATAGTAAAAGAACTGGGTTTGACTCCTAGTAACATCTACATTTTTCCTTTGTCAATCTCTCGGTATTATCATTATTTGCTATGACACTCAGCGGGCAGAGAATATTAATTTTTGATAATCTTAATAGATTATGAATTACTGATAAAGTCAAAATTTTTGCACTTCGAAATGTTATAATACAACTGGTGACAGCAATGATGTAATGATGTGTAATCTATATATCTATGGTACGTATATAGAGAAGCTTTGACTACGCAATAAATGCTTCTCAATAATTAACATATATCAGTTAAAAGATATTTGAAGTAATTGTATTTTGTGAGCATTCAAAAATTTGACAGGATGATATATCAATGGTTTCTAATTTTATGATGATTTCTACCAATTATTCTTGGGATTATTATTACTATTATTAAGGGTCTTTATTAGGCGAGATTGAGACTAAAAGTGTCCTCTTCCATCTAGCCTGTAAGGTTGGCGTTATAAATCTAACATACTTATGTAATAATAATGTGTAACTCATAAGCAACTGATCATTGCATTTAAAGACAACAATCCTATAAATCAACAATCAACAATTTCCTATATTTTGTTAGAATAATAGTATCGTAAAAAACCTACCAAAATACATTTCTGAACCTCCTCTCAGTTTAATCATATCAGTGTTTTCTTTGTTTACCTTTTCCAATTCATTTGCTTCCACTTCTATTGCAAGAATTCAATTCTACTGAGGCTCCATCTACTAAGTCTTGCGATCTATTCTCCTTCTAAAGATAAAATCCGTTTCATCTCAACATATTCCCGCGGGTGTCTCAGCAACTTCTATCTCTCCAGCATATTGTTACTTCTATCTCAATACGGTATTTTCGCGTGAATTTTCCGAGGACAATCCTTATTTCATCTCTCGAAAAAATACTGAGCATCCTAAGAGAGGCTTTTAACTAACTTGCTCCGAGTTTTTTAATCTATTCTTCCACAGAAATGTTGATTTTTCCGATAGAATACGCTAAATCACGAACTTTGGAAATATATTTCCGCGAACTTATCCTTTCTATAAGAGAGAAAATGTTACCATAGGGAATCGAATTTTACTTTTCTTACGAAACTCTATATTTTAGTAGTTTGTTTGGCATCTTCGTGTTTTCTTCGTTCTTTTAACGAATATGAACTTTTAGAATATTAAGATGAGGAGGATATTAGCAAATATTAACCTACAGCATACATATAACGTATTCCACACTTAATCTCTCATTAAATGTTGACGAGTCAGATTTTTAATAAAAATAACGTAAAATCGTAGATTCCGTGATTCGGTGCGTTCGTTCCCCCAAATAATATTCTTCCTCTCAGATGAAAAATAAAAATAAATTAAATCATTTTCTGTTGTCTAATCGTTATGCATCATTAATAAGACATCCTTAGTAAACTGTAGGACTGGTTTATTATCTAATCTTATAATTTCTGGAAACATATTCGCGAAATTATTAAACAAATCTACACTATTATCAATCAAATTTTGGAGATGCTTCCGACAGTATGAATGTAATTGGTTACCAAAATTCTAACTCAGCGAACAATACAAGTACTTAACACACGATATGCAGAACAGCAGTGTTCTTAACCTTTAGAAGAAAAGGTGGTTTTTATCATATGGAACTGTCATTCAAATGTTTAATCTTTGAATAAGGTCGTGCACCAAGGTTTGATTGGGCAATATCTCAAGGTTCCAGCCTCTTCTCTTACCTAACTATGGATGCAGGCACGTGCATGCTACGGCACACTTTCTCTGATACATTTTCTATCACCCTCAGACAAGAGAAAACTTTTTATTCTTTCGCAGTATTTATTCCAACAACCAGTTTGCCACCACTGTGGTGAAACCGGCCTTTGAAAGGAATACTTCGGAAGGACAGTTTTCTCTTGCCTTTGCTATGGTTTTCCAAACATTTACTATCTCGAGATATATACTATTTCGGGACATCCATAAGAGTTAGTGCGCGACAACAAATACCTAGGAGTCACTTTTAGCAGTAGCTTATTTTTTAAAGAAAACGTTCAAGTTGCGATAGGAAAAGAGAATAGAATGCAAAGATGAATTGGTATAACTTTGAGGAGATGCTAAACATAGATACTAAACATGATAAAACATATAAGATATTAAATCTATTATATATATTATATATCTATTATATATATATTAAGTTTTACGCAACAACCAAGCAATATATGTATTTCTTTGCCATTAAATCACTTCGGAAACATTGAGAAACCATCTGGAAAATATGCAAAAAATTGACATTTTTCGCAAAAACTTAAAATTTTGACTAAAATGCGCAGCCTCAGGACATAATCCAATCGAGTTGAAATTTTTTACATGTTATAAGGACCACCAACCACAAACTTTAAGCACCAGCCGTTGACTGATTTCGAAAAAAAAAGTTTCCAAAATTATATATGTAAATTTCAACATAAGTAATATTTTTCCACCAATGAGAACCTTTGAAGCATATCATCTAGGGAAATTTATCGAAGTTGTAAGATATGTAACCATTCATACAAATATTAAATTAGATATTTGAAGTAAACTTTCTCGCCTATATTATCTCTTGTTTATTAGAGAGACTTAATAATATTCCACAAACTTATCCAGCGAGAATGGCTTCGCTCCCTCGGAAACATCTTTACGTCTAATCATATTACTTTTCAAACTGATTTCCTATTCGAAAGATGATGTTCCATTAAATTATGTAAATTTTCGGATAGTTGGAATCCCCTTGAGATTAATAAGGGAGTGACAGGTGTAAATCCCATAACTTTTCCAAACACTTTATTCGAGAAGCGTGAAATATAAACGCGCATTCAGTGCTCCTCCTTGCAGTTCTAGCTCTCTTCCATCCCCGTGGAATATGTATCCCCAAGGGCTCTCGGTACGCACTCCGAGGCGTTAAAAGAGCAATGTGGCTGTGCTGAGAGGATAACAATGCAACGAGGTGGAGAAAGAGATTTATGCTTTTCAAGGTGGGTTTTCGAACCGTGGAAAGCGGGTAAATACGAAATGTGAATTACGAGGGGTCAGATAAATTTTCTGTACTGAAATGGTAAATAAGTGCAGAGCGAAAAGGCTTGCAAGAGACATTTAGAGGGGACGATGGAATCGCCACAAAACACGGTGAATGTTTCACTTCCCCCACCGTGAGAAAATATTCGTCGACTAACAAGCATTGGAAATTAATTAAACTGGGATAAAGGAAATAGATATTATTCCAGAAATTTAAAAACTAACAACAGATCTGATAAAGAATTTTAATTATAATTTCCCGATAAGAATTTTAAAAAAGTATACATTGCTTCATCTACATCTACATTAATACCCTGCAAGCCGCCTTTCGGTTATGTTATGTTAAGGTTATGTTATGTGCTTATGTTAAGGAGTAAACTTGTGGAAGTAAACAATACAAATTATACAAAAACATTTTGTGGAAGACAAAAATGTTTTATTTTATTTTATTAATTGTAAAGAAAACACTTCCTTCCATAAACTTAATTTTAAAGGCAATCGCGGAGAAACGTCTTTATATAAACGATATTTTATATTAAACGATTCAAGCCTATATTTATTAAAATATTTCAAATCACATTTCTCGTTTACATTATCGCTTATTTATTAAAAAGTGTCCCCCAACAAACCCAAAGCATAAGATAATTCCAGAAATCTTGAGATATCTTCAATTCATCTTGAAATATTTAACAATTCATACAAATATTTCAAGTAAACACATTACTTGCCTTCATTAGCGCTTACACAATAGAAATGAAATTCAATATATATATATATATATATATATATATATATATCAATCCATGAGATGATACAATAAATCATGATTAACTAAATCTAGTCAAGGCTAGATTAAAGTTATGAATCATTTTGATTAGAAACAGATCGTATCTGAGAACTCATCCAAAGTTCAGCGAGACTTTCCTTTTCATGAATAGAATGAATAAGATCGATACCTCATAGAGTGAGTTTTAAACGAATGCCATTAGGTTTAATTTCCCTTTCTGTTACCTGACACCACTCTCTAGTTCCAATCCTACCGATGCTCATGAATTGAAGTTATAAAGTAAAACACCATAAACTTCCACACTATAGGATTTTATTTCTAATAAACAAATAAAAAATTCAATAAATAATAAATTTCCAATAAATAATAAATAATTTGGAAATAAAATCCTATAGTGTGGAAGTTTACGGTGTTTTACTTTATAACTTCAGAATGTCCTTCCACGAAGTTCGGCCGAATAAGATAGAGTTCACTCATGAATTGATTTAACAACCAAATCTAATATTAGTAATTGATTAATTTTGGGGCGAATATCCAAGTAAAAAATAGCGCATTTCTCCAGCCTTATACATAAACACGTTCTGCGTTCATTGACTAAAAAATTGGCTTTGGGAAAACAGGATTACAGAAATACGTATCCGTCTTTAACACACAGATTTGGAGTCAAATCCCTTTGGTGATTCAAATTGAATTTAATCGAAAGGCAAAGCTTCTAAAACCCTTTGTCAAAGGCAAATTAGCGATGAAGAGATACATTTGGTATTCCTTTACAGGGATCAATCGTTAACATTGACAAATTTCATTCACGCATTACCATGGGATGTTATTTGATATGCCTTTCTGAATTCGGTTTTAGTCCTCTCGAGATGCAAGAAAACTTAAAACTGTACGATTCGCTGGTCAAACGATAATTCTCAAAAAGTTGCTAAGGTACACCGTTATAATGATTAAACTATTAGATTTATTCTTTATTCGGATATCCGTCCTGAAGTTTGGGATATAGCACCAAAACTGAATTCTTCACAACTTCTAAAGCTAAAAATATTTATCAGCATCAAAATTATCCTTATCTCGAGAGTTTAAACTTCATAGGAAGTATAAACTACGAGACCACTGACAGAAAGGATATATAATAAATTATCAAAGGCATTTCATGAAACGGAATATTGAATCCCTGATACAAAATTCAAAGGGGCAGGTGAATGATAAATAATAATAATGGTAAAAACGGCTTCATACGTTTACTACACTGCAATAAAATTACAAGCACGACCAGGTTTCGTAGCCAAGCTACATCTTCAGGTGACATGAGAAAAAACCCACGACGTTATATAGAAAACAACGAGGGTAGGGGAAAGAGGGGGGGTTTTCAGTAAACCGAGGGGAAAAAGGGAGTAGGGAAAAGGTAAGTTTTGGGAGGTAGGAATTAAAGGGGGGAGGAGGGAACAGGAATTTGGAGGAGTTAGGTTAAGAAATGATGGTTTGCAGAATGGGTGAAGGGTTTGAAAACAAGAAGTCGTTGAGGATATTATTTTTGGAGGAATTCCGGGCTATTTCTAACGTCTCCAATGTGTCCAATCTTGCACTGTGGTCACAAAAATGTAAATATGTCACATTGAAATCCCTAGAATTTCGGTTACGGAGTAAATGTTTACTAAAATCGGAGACATCTGGTTTGTTATTTTTGAAGGCACGAAAATGTTTTTTCTGTCTCTAGTTAAAACTCCTGCCAGTTTTGCCAATATAAAAACCTTCACATTCAATACTATCTAGTCTGTACACACCACTTTGAATTGGGTTAATTGGGTTTACAGGAAACCAACAAATCC
This sequence comes from Sympetrum striolatum, assembly GCA_947579665.1. Taxonomy (NCBI): domain Eukaryota; kingdom Metazoa; phylum Arthropoda; class Insecta; order Odonata; family Libellulidae; genus Sympetrum; species Sympetrum striolatum. The sequence goes on along the minus strand of OX388350.1, from coordinate 37,379,659 downwards.
TTCACTTTAGGGCCTGTTTTAAATGTGCATTAATAATGTTCTGGAAAAAAATCTTTCACGAAATAAGAGTCCCTGCCAATAAATTTTACGGAGCACCACTTCCTCTCAGCGACAGGACTCTCCACGTTGAAAGTATCGTCGAGCGCTATTTTTCTTCTCCTCTTCGTGATAAGGCGGTCGATGATATCAGGATTGAAACCATTTCTGAAGGCAATCTGTTTGATTATGAGCACTTCTTTCTGGTAGTTGTTATCGGAGAGGGACACGTTCAGCAGCCGATGGACCATAGCGTGAAAAGCCGAAAGCTTTTGGGAATATGGGTGAAAAGAGTCGCTACTGATAGTACAATCCGTGTAACTCGGTTTCCGGAAGATGGAGAAGTTATGTTTGCCATTTGAAAGAGATATATCGAGCTCCAGAAAAGAAAGGCCCCCATCATTTTCTACTTCGTGCGTAAATTTCAGGTTTTTATGGATTTAATTCAAATATTGCAAAACAGATGCAAAGTACGTTCAATTGAGAGATCAATTTGAGAAAAATCTTTTCAGTTCCAACTCAAAATTTCTACAGAATATTTGTTATTGGTAAAGGTACGTGGATGATGTGATCTGTTTGTGGAATGGAACTGACTCTTTTCACCCATATTCCCAAAAGCTTTCGGCTTTTCACGCTATGGTCCATCGGCTGCTGAACGTGCCCCTCTCCGAGAACAACTACCAGAAAGAAGTGCTCATAATTAAACAGATTGCCTTCAGAAATGGTCTCATTTTTTGTGCAAACATTTCATTGTGCAAATCATCATTTCTTAACCTAACTCCCCCGATTTCCTGTTCCCTCCCCCCCCTACCCTAATTCCTACCTTCCAAAACTTGCCTTTTCCCTCCTCCCTTTTTCCCATTGGTTTACTGTCAAACCCCTCTTCTTTCCCCTACCCTCTTTGTTTCCTATATAACGTTGTTGGTTTTTTCTCATGTCACTTGAAGATGTAGCTTGGCTACGAAACCTGGTCGTGTTTGTAATTTTATTGTGATGTAGTAAAAGTATTTTATCATGAAGCCGTTTTGTATTCATGAATGCCACGAAGTGAAACCTGAGTCTGTTTCGTTTAATAATAATGGTAGTTGAATGCTCATATCCTTTATCTTCTCAGAGATACTTTTCTTCGATATGACCGAAATATACAACATTTAAGAAGCAGAAGAAGTTTAAATCAGTAAATTTAAAATAAATTTAATTCTAAACACATTATGTTTGAAGTAACTAATTTAGTTATTTAATCCTTTGAGGAATCAGAGAGATTCATTTTGCCCTAAAAACGCAAAAATTTTATTTTTATGCGATCCCGTTATCTATTTAAAAGAGCATGTTAATGATTTTTTTTGTTAAATTTTCCTTCACAATTAAAAACAAGAGTCACCCTGAAGCCATAAACACGAAAATCTCAAGCTATCTCCTAAGGCAGAGTTTCCCAAACTATGTTCCGCAGAAACCAGTGTTCCGCTGAAACCTGTTCCGCGACAATTTGGAGTGTAAATGAAGAATTGGAGAATAAAAGACATTAAATGCTTAATTCATTCATATTTTAAGTTTTTATTACAATATTATAGTTTTGTATTTAAAAATAATTACCAAATAAATAGTTTTTTGTGATTAAATGATTTTTTTTATTTTACAAGTAGAATTACCTAACCTTATGATATAAGCTTAGTGTTCCGTTAAGCTTCCCAGGTTTGCGAAGCGTTCCATTTTAAAAAAGTTTGGGAAACCCTGTCCTAAGGGATAATGCATTAAAATCCTCAAAAAATTCATAAAAATCAGGTACGATGTACAAAAATTACGAGTAGTGTGAGGAATGTGCAATAAAATCATCAGCTACCTTTCGATGAGGTTCAGTTTTGTATATTCCATTGGAAGTTTATCCTGACCTTATGAAATTCATCGCTGACTCTTCATCCATAAATTTGCTGCTGCTGAAAATTAAGAGTAGATCAGTTAAACATATGCAAACAGTTACGTACTTCACAAGACATGTTTACGGAAAACTCACACCTTAGAAACAAATGCTATTTAAGATTAAGATCGAATAATGCTTTATGAGAAAGAGAAAACCTCTTGAATGAAAAGAGAAATCTCTCATCTAGTACCAAGAAATCAAGTAAACCTCATTTAAAATCAATTCAAACGGCAGACGTGAACTGAAACTTAAATTCCTGTTTCATTAGAAAAGTTGTTTAGATTTGGACCATTTTGAAACTTTTTCACGGTAAAGATGATAATATCGACTGCTGAGGAAAGTAGCCAGGAAAAAATTTCGAAATTTTTGTAAAACATTACTATTGAGACGAGCATGTGAACTTCGATGGTCTGTTTCCATTGCAGTGCTTCAACGGCTACCATTTCATTTGTGGGGGTGGGGGTACTGTAGGAAAATAATTTCGAATATTACCTCTACCGGTAATCGAACTCATCGTATTCACCAGAGTCAAAACCCTTCCCACTTGCCTATCCTGCAGCCCGAAAGAATAATTCCAGTCTAAAGCAACAGCCACCTCGATAAATGACACACATCACAAATTAAAGTGAGAAAGTGCCCTTACCTTATTGAACTTTTCCAGTGGAGACTATCGAAATTGCCATCTAATTACCACAGTCGATATCCTTTCCAGAGCAAAATTATTTAAGCCTTAGACGGACTCTGGGGATGAATTTCAGAAACAGTTCTGTTCACTTCCACTCACGTGAACGATGTCACGATTGATAATTCACCATCACAAACACGGGTGTTTTCATGTAAGATATGAAGTCGTCCCACAAACATTCGAATTATATATTAGAAATCCAATCGCACTCTTATCTTGTGAACAGCTTGCAAAAGACGAAACTGACGTCAAAATTCTAGATTTCCAGAAACGGGTTTGAAAATAAACTTATAACGACTTCACAGTTGAATTGGGCGATGAGCACTATTATCATCACTAACACAAGCACTTTCGTAGAGTCGAAAGTTTCGTAGAGATCCAATTACAATTATCACGTAATGGGTTCCAAAATTCCACATAAAATACATCGCGATCAACTTGCTCTTCTTCATTTCATTAATAAAATAAACCATCTTCGTTTACACAGCACTCGGCAACACAACTTCTTATTTCTCCAAGAGTTAAAACGCTAACAACCTACCGTCCATGCACTTCAAGCACAAAAATCTGCTTCGGTATCCTCACTACTCGACTACAAGACAGAAACTAAAATTGAAGGCCAAAATTACGTAAGTGTTATTACCCTAAGCAAGGGTGGCTCTACTCCCGCAAACCATGACGACCACGTTGAAACGGAAAAACAGTTGAGGTGCGGTCGGTCTAATTGCGCACTGAAATCTTTTAACAGACGGTCTCGCTGGGTTACCGCTCGCTCAGGCCATCGAAGACGACCAAGGGCAACAACCGGCCGAACCCTCGAGCGCCGTAAAAACCCGCCGAGGGCCGTACACTCCATTAAAAATCTACCTTGCTTACGTAAGATCCATTAGAAATCACCTAGACAAGGAAAACTTAAAAAATCCACGGGGAAAAAGGCTCGAGCGGTAGATAGAAGGCCGAATCATAAATAAATAAATAAGATAAACTTGAGTTAGGAAGCACTTAACAACGAAAGAAATGGGATACAATGGAAAAAGGAAAGAGCTTCTAAACTATTAGAAATTTCGTTGCTAGAATTATCTTGCTCCGCAGTTTGACTTTATTCATCACTATAATCTTCATAAGGTCTTTATTGAAGAGAGAATGGTTCCTGCTACCTTTATCATAAATAAAATGTTTTTAATTTGTCTTTTTCTAATCGAAAGAAACTAAGAAGATCATGACATTTAAATTTTTAATATATTTTATTCTTAGTTTTAAATCAATTTATAATCTTTAATTCGTAAGAATGTCTCCTACGTAGTATATTGTAGTATTTTAGGTAGCATGAATTATTTCAATCGACTGTATCTGTAATTGGAGGAGATGTTTGTAATACAAACATTGTATACCTCTATGTTCGTTGACTAATTGTACTTATTATTAAGATGTGTACTGTCCATGGAAGGTTTTTGGAGGGGTTTCCCTCCCGTCCTTGGGCGAATGCTGGAAAGATTGTACAGTCCTGGCCAAAATTAACGCAGCACCGGCCGCAAGGATCGCTAGGGAGGTGCTGCGTTAATTTTGGCCAGGAGTGTACTTGCTACACCCTACTCGACCGTTGCCATTTGGTACATATACCAAATTGCAGCGATTTACAAATAAATAAAGATGTACTTTTATTTACTTTTGTCAGAGTCTTTTTCAGGGCTGTGATTAAATGAAAAAATAATTTGTTTCAAAGTTGCCTAATTAAAGTAGTTCGCGGCTCTTTGGAAAAACAATTTTCGCGCTGAGCTTTATCTCACACGTTGAAATTGAAATGGAACTCCATTTCCAGCCCTCGTCTGTTGTTTGTGATAGAAATTTTTACTCGTCTCTTCTACTGGCTCATGATCATCATATTCTTTGGAAGACAAATTCGAATTTCGATTGGATGTTTCCCGAACCGAGACTGATCTGGCCTTTCCGAATGATGAAAATGGAAATCGAGGAACGTTTACAAATATTCCTCTTCGTCTCCACGAATAGCTAACCCCAAGGTTATGCCTTGATTGAATTCCTATCTCAATATTGTCCGTTCCATAGAATATCAAACATAGTCGGAATATTCCGATTCCTTCCGAAAAAAACTGGGATGATAGCCACAGAGTGGGATCTTTCCGAAAATTCTGCATCTCCATCCGACGAAGGCTAGTGATCGGTCATTGATTCATTCCACAATCATACCAGCACTAGCAATCATTTTACTTTTATACGGCGTTTTCATCGCTTTTTATATCATGCACTTTTTAAACACTTATCACTTTTTAACAATTGAAGCATCAACATGATGTATACTTGATTGTGATGGATTCCCTGATTTTTCATACAGGAATATATGGAATTGATTGAGGCTTAAATTTATCCATATTTCTAAAGTTTGGTAGACAGTTGTGTAATAATTTGTTGAATCATAATTTCCTTCATTTTCTTTCGTCTACTGAATTTACATAGATATAAATGAAGCATTCATCCAAGTTTAAATCCATCCGTCTTTCTGAAGTAAGATGCAAAATTAAATATATTTTTACTATCGCTTCCTTCATTTACTTTCTGGAAATACATTAGATGGAAATTACCCAGAAAAAGTTAGCGAATTAGTAAATTAGTAATAGTAGTAGTAATTCGCTAAAGTTAGCGAAGGAGCTGAAACAGAAATTTTAAAGATCTTTCTTTTCACTTTCGATTTATGCGAGCTAAATAAGAAATAATACCTTTGAATATTCGGAATAGATATAATATTCAGAATAGAGATAATATTCAGATTAGAGAGCAATCGGAGATTTCTAAATTATATTTACTAATAAATAAATTTTCCGAACGTTTATGTTATACCTACAGACGATAAGGCTCGTAAACTGTCGTCTCTTTTACCTCTTACTAAAATTTCTAATAAGCTTGCCGGAGTGTTTGAATAAGGAGTGTTAATCATCGAGAGTAAATAGCTCCAATTTTAGTAGGATGATTTCGAAGGATGCAAATGAGCTTAATAACCCACGTCACGTCATTAATAATTCACTTCTTGAATGCGAACTTCTCTTGGAAGCATATTATTTCGTCAAGCAGAGAGTAAATTCTCTCCATTCCAAAGTTGAGCCTGTTTTACCAAAATATGCTTAATTTTGATGATGAGGAGATTTCAATAGGCATCTATGTATTCCATTTCCATGATATAGTGAAGCTTATTCACAATTTAGACACAGAAATGATCGTGGGAAGCATATATGCCCGAAGTGAAACTCGAGGGCCGTATACGACCATTATACCAACTCCTTGAGGCCCAGTACCACGTTTTCCTGAAATTTTCGTTCATCTATTTTCCTTAAGACTGAGAACCGATGTGAAAATAACAAGTTTTTTTTAAATAAATATGGTGAGGTGAATGATTTGCGGTTTGCGAAGTCTGTATGGAAGATAAAGCGGCTCATTGGATGTGCTAAGTCGGACACCCCTTCGGTAGGTTACTATTAAATTACTTTGTTAGACCCTTTTTGGTAAGGTTAGGCCCACGTTGGCGTTGGCTTCTCTTCCAACTAACGTCGTATGTCGGCATAATATATACAAATATAAGTTAAAACAAAAAGACAGAGTACAAAGTGGGAAAAATCTTTGCAACTGAAAGTTGTCAAACAAAAAACCCACGTTGCGGGAAAACACCCACAGAGTAGCGGGGGGTAAAAAAAACCACGAGAAAAGATTTAAAAAATAACAAGATAGCGAATTACAAATATAAAATTACAAATTAATAAATTCACAGTACAGCAAAAATTTAATGAATACAAGAAAAAATAATAATTAGTAATCCAATGGGGAAAAAATGAAAACATCACAAAGACATCAAAATGAAATATCCCACTAAAATATTTTCATCAGGAAATAAAGGTCAGCCAGGGGCGTCCGTGGAATGCTCGGTTGTTATCATATGCGTATTTTTTTCAAACGTATCTTAGCAGTAACGGGTACGTCTGGTGTTGGAATGTGTTCCGAAGTCTTATTTTATCACGAGAAAGCGACGAGATCGTAATACCAACTCAGTCGTCACACTTGCGCACCTCGCGACACTTTTTCCTCTAACGCAGGAGTGCAGTCGCGGGATTGTAACAATATGGCGGTAGACAATTTACTGCCCCCTCCAATTATGGCGCGAGAGGAAAGGGCTCCCGTAAATCTCCTCGCCTTTTATCACTTTTATCGAATTTTTCTTTTTCTCCGCTTTTTTGCCGCCGAAGCCTATCTGCGTCGCCTGACACTGACAACCGACGAGAGGGCATTTTTTCCACTCGACGTTTCTGATTGGATATCAATCCGTTCGATTTATCGAATCGCTCGCGATATTCCTCTACTAATTCCCACGTATCAGTAACGGAAAATTCGACGGGATGTTTCGGAGTTTGGGATGCCATGCCATGGAGCCTTGATTTGTAAATTTGATAGGTCCGTAGCGAGAGAACTGATATCCTTTTCCAATTTTAGGTGATAGAAAGATGAAGAAGAAAATGTATAAATCGATAGGTTTAATCGACTTATGGTGGAATCGGAATTCTCTGAAAATTGAAACCAATTACAAAAATAAATTCCATCCGATATACAATAGTAGATGGATTTCTGGTTCCGGATAACTTCACATAGGGAATCATTAGATCTAGAAATTCGATATCATATAGATAGCCAATGGCTTTAAAAGTCATTCCACAACAAAACGACAATAGTTTTCTCCCATTGTTCTAAGCTTTTCAGTACCTGACAAAGATACCCCTCCACTCTCTCGTGAGGAATTAAATAATAACAATATTTTTCCTCTCCACTTATTACATAATCTATATTATAATATTATAAAGGCATAATTAGGAACATAGACACCTTTAAGGTGTTCGTCACCTCTTTCGGGGTTACCGACTCATCATTAGTAAGTAAATAATACTATAAATAAATAATAATTACAAATAATAATAATGATCTACTCATACTATTCAATATAATACAGCTTTCATAGAATTTCCAAACAAAAATTCAGCATCATCATGTTTCAATAAAAATTCCCAATAAATTTAATAAATACATTTCTGAAGTGGTGGTGGTAATATTCTCTGATAAGTTGGAAATACTGTTTGAACTTAAATACAGAAAGGTTTAAAGATAGATGTTCAGAGAAGTCGTTGAAAATGGTTACGGTAATTATTCATGTCTAATACTACCTTTGAGCGAACATTCACTGAAGAATATCAAAAATAAAACCTTGGAACAAACATATTTAATATGACGTAAGATGAGGAAATTAGACGATTGAATTTAATAAAAATATTAACAATTATTCTTTACATATATACCTTTGAATTATCTTTCCGCAAGGCAATTTTTTTTTTAGGACTCAGCATTCTTCTTAAAATCTTGCTAGGTTAGTTAAAAAAAAGTACTAAAATATTATTCCTCAGTTACATTTATCAATTACGTAAATTTATTATTGTAAATAGAAAAGATACTCATAAATTACGGGTGTTTGAATGAAAACTAAATAAAAGTATGTTAATAACAGCTTTATGGGTTAATGGTAGATATCTGGGGGTTTAACCATTACTTTTTTTACTGGCATAAACTTGGAGGGTCTCCGTCCTAATCCGGACCCTTAGCTCACCTTCGCAGCTCAGTAGCGCCCAACCTTTCCATCAGGGGGGACCATATAAAAAAAACTGCCGCGTGGAATACAATTTAAAAAGTTATAAGCAATTCAAATGAGCAACAACTTATTATCTTCGTCGTATCACTCGTCCAAAGAGATATACAAGCGTCTTATGATCGACGATCTACGATGAAAATTAAGAGTTTTCGTGATTTTGCTAGAAATGACCTGTTGACACACGGCAACGTTGCTCAGTCAGATAGGCGGGTGTTTTAAATAGCTCACTGGCCCACTTGGTTAGGTTTGCTCTCTTATCATCAACTAGCTGAGGTACCTGTTGAATCTTAACGGTGGTTGGGTTGGGTTAGGTTGGGGGGAAGGATTTCTAGATTTTTGCAAGAAATCCCCCCCCCCTAACCCAACCCAACCCCGGGGGGTCTAGCAAAATCACGAAAAATCTTGATTTTTATCGTAGAAAATCGATCAAAATACGCTTGTATATCTCTTTGAACGAGTGAGAAGACGAAGATAATAAATTGTTGCTCATTTGAATTGTTTATAACTTTTTAAATCGTATTCCACGCGGTCAGTTTTTTTTATGGTCCCCCCTGATGGGAAGGTTGGGCGCTCCTGAGCTGCGAAGGTCAGCTAAGGGTCCGGATTAGGACGGAGACCTCCAAGATATCTACCATTAACCGCTTTGTGTTTCCTTAATTTAGTTTAAGGTCATTTATGAGTCATGTCCCAAGATTCTCTCTCCATCATTCTTCAATTATTATCTTTTCATCCAGTTTACAATACTCCGTTTTAAACATATGCATCCCTGAAATCTATAAATTCCGACCTAACACATACCAAAGTATACATAAAACAACTTTCAATAACGGAAAGCTCATGTGAACTAATCGAACTTCAATGTCATCACTTAAGGAATCGGTTGCGGGAAAGAGAAATGCCCCAAGCGATCCTACATTCAACCGCTCAATGACGATAATGAGAGAAAATAAAACTCGATCTCAGAAACTCACGAAAGAAATGAGGACGAGATTCTGTTTACATCTATATATTTGAGAAAATGGTTCATTTTAAAAAGCAGTCACCCTACTTTTTGTCCCTCATCCCTCTTATCTACCTAAGGGTCTACCATCTGCGGAGATTTGTCCATCAGCGAAAGATTTTTGTTGCATCCAATTCCTTCACAGACCGCGGCTATCCTTGCCCATCTCCATTATGACCTTCCGTCGATATATCGGAGTGCATGCAATGCAGTAGTCTGCGATATTTCAATCTTAAGTTGAATATGAATAGACTGGAAACCCCAGGACCAATGTAGACACTGCCGAGACAAAGGAAATGACATTCCTTCATTTTTAGATTTAAGATAAGACTGCATTTGATTAAAGTAGAGGAAAGGAGTGAATAATTTTCTTATCATTGAAACAATTACCGTACTTTTTCCAGGTTTGAGTCGCACCAGAGTACAGGTCGCTTTTCAAATAATCCATGGAATTCTCGAAAAAAGCCATACACAAGTTGCAGCTTAGTCTCTGTTCTAATAAACTTCACAGAATCAAGCAAGGTGTTGCGGTACCGTATTTTACGGACAATAAGACGCACTTTTTTCTTCAATAAAAAGCTTCCAAAATTCAGTTGTGTCTTGTACTCAAATTAATATAAAATGTCCAGTGTCTTATTTAAAATTCCCGCCCTATGTTTGATTTAAAACTCTCTCCTAAAGGGAGTTACTAAACTTAATGCAACGACAGTTTTCAAGCGCAAAACAGTTCAAAAACCTTTTGAAACACCGCCAGGTGTTGTTGTTCACGTACAAGACAATGGTTGGATGGACGAGGCTGAGTATGAAATTATGGATTAACAGAGTGTGGGAGAAAAGGAAAGGTGCTTTTTTGAAGAAAAGTTCTCTTCTCGTGCTAAATCAGTTAAGTAGGTATTTGAAAAATTATATGAAAGAGAAATTAAGAAGAAGAGAGTTCAGATGACGATTTTCAGGGATTTAAAGGTCAGTTCGGTCTTATAAACTAAGAATTTTTAATTCTGGCTTTGCAATCTAATAATATAATGGTGAATATGTTATTTCTTTTATATTTCTTAAAAATTAAGGTGCTTCTTATAGTCTGTAGCGTCTTATACTCCGTTAAATACAGTAATCCATAATGGAAAGAATCTAAGCGTGATTGTTACTATGGCGATCAATCGTTCGAAACCGGTCGCGTAACTGTTTTGTGAAAAAAAAGATTCGGTTAGAGTACAAATCACTCTTAGATTCTTTCCACCTCTGTTTTAATGTTAATTCCGTAGTTTTGGATTTTTACTAACTCTAATATAGGTCAAAATATATTCACAATGTAAAATTCCACTTAAGAACTTTGATTAGGACGACCAGTTTCGAACAGAATGAGTTCATCGTCAGTAGGTTATCATCATCATTACCTGATGAATGTTCTTAAGAAGCATTTTTACACAGTGAAATTATTTCAGCAGTTATGGAGCTCCGTATTGTGAAGGGTTCCACTTTAGGTTATAAATCTAATATGTTCAAGCTCGACTTCGCTAATAGTGCTATACTCAAGTAATAAAAAAACTTAGTAATTTCAACAAGAGTATATTTGGCGCGATGTTTCGTCTACGTCAGAGGGAATTTTTTTGCTATCTTCACCCACCGCAACGCAAAAAAGACAAAAATCCGAATCAGTTCGGCGAGACTGACTTACGACAAAGGTATTGAAACATCGTTCTGCCGGTTTTGAAAAATAAGGTATGAACCTTCGAGAAGGTCCACGCGCCACTGGTTGATTGCAGGGTTTAAATGTAAATGAAGTAATGACAAGTCCGTTCTTCCTTCATGAGGATGTGAAGAGAGTCTGAGATTATTCGCATCGCTCCATACAATTATTCCAATTTAATGCTACAGTGAATTCTTACACTGAATCTATTCGAAGGGAAACGGAACTGAGAAGAACGATTCTTAGATTGGATCTTCAGGAGATGGCCTTCACCTCGAAGGTAATTTTTGCAAAATAAACAAAATAAATAGAAATATTAATGAACTTGATGTTGTGATGTTACAAAAACCTCCTTAGTAAGCCATTTAATAAGAGTTGGAACAAGATTTTATGTGCATTTCATACCGATAACTAGGATAATGTCATTAATTCCTGCAAATTTGACGAAATACATACCACCAATATTTATCGCAATATATTTTAATATATTTAATAATCATGGGTTTTTATTATCTCGATAAATTATATAAATAAATGAAAACTTTTTCCAGTTCAAACAGATCCATTTCTCCAAAGAATATTATATTAATAGAGTAAAAAAAATTCCATCATCGACGCCAAATGTTGATTTTTGTCTTGTCCTTATTCTCTCGATCTTGTCACGTGCCCTATATGGTATCACCACTTGGTACTTCCAACTCAAATGCTTGATATACTCGTATGGGGGGGGGGGAGATACTAGTGCGGTCCAATTTAAGCAACGGTCCAATATCGGCAACCTTCCCCTACTTTACTTAGCGCATTGTGCTTCTTTTCTCAAATAATAGTAAAGAGATAGCTCCAAGAAAACATCGGTACGAATAGTAGGTCATATTTATGCTGAGTTCTAGGATCAGATGAATTAAATTACGGTTCATACGATCGACTCGAAAGGCAATTTACAGCTAAATGGCTGCCTAGAAAAATTGGAACGCAGTACAGACATATTTACAGTAAAAATAATTGCATGTAGTACAGTCCTGGCCAAAATTAACGCACCACATCCCTAGCGATCCTAACGACCGGTGATGCGTTACTTTTGGCCAGGAGTGTACATACAAATACGGTATCCTTACGAAAAATTAGAGGTTCATTTAATAAGCGAATTTTTCGAAGTATCTCAAAATCAGTGAGAAATCTAAACTCACTTTTCCCAATTAAGAACCGAGAAAGAACTGGAAGACTTGACGATGAATCCACAAAACCCTCGCGAATTCCTTGGCATTCGCAAAATTCGAGCCCCTAATCGCTGCAACCGTACACACGACGGAGATGAGGAACATTCTGCTGAGATAACAATTAGGAGTCTTTGAGGAAACATCGAGTTGATTGCGTGGGATTGCGAGGGGAAAGAGAAAATGAAGTGAGAGAGATGTTGCCACACTCCGATTCTTTTTAGCGTGAGCAATTCTCCCCTTCCACCGGATTGCGTTTTCTCTCTTTGTTTGCGAATTCTCTTTGTTTTTCCTTTTCGTTCGAGGGCTTCCGATGATTCTGCTCGGATGCACCCGGACGCGATGGAAGTTTGAAAAAAGAAAGGAAACTGTAATCGCAAATTTGCGGAATAGCGTTCTCTCGCGCCAAATAGGATTAGCTTCGAAGCTTTAATTCCTCCTCTACCACATTTTCTTTCTTTCGATTGCGAAATCTCTTTCGCACATTATATTGAAACACGCAAATGACTATGAGTCTTTGATTAATATCGTTTAATATCTCTGCGCTGCAGTAATTATATAATACAGTAACAACTGCTTTTACTTGGTGGAACTTAATCTCAACTCTCTTAAGATAAAAGCAAACTATGTATTTTTGTGCAACATTCTATAATAATTGAATAATTTGAATTCTGTGGAATATAGGCATTTTTATTATTTTATGTATGTTAATGACGTAATTAATTGATACGAAATACCTTTTATAGACATAATCAGTGATGTGGTGCTGTTTTATTCTGCAGCCTTTTTAATATCTTGAAATATTGTAAAATTAAATTGAATTTAAATTCTTTATAGATAGTCTTTAAACAACCTGTAACATTAATAATGACATATTTTTAAATCAATTTTCTGCTAAAATTAATCGACAGAGTATTGCAATGGGTTTTATTAATTGCCTATGTATGTCTTATGTATGAATATTTATATGGACCTTGAGTTGAAAACAGGGTTATTCAAGGTAAATATTTAGGACTTATACGTGTATAAGTAAAAATAAAAAAAATCGCCATAATAAGTGATAAACATCAATCAAATCGGAAATTGCTTATAAAATATTTCTTAAATGTTTGCTATGCATTTATTATGGGATAGTTTTGTATCGGCCTGGCATCGAATCCAAGAACATTTTGGAAATTATCTTCGTTGTTTACGTTACAGAAGCACGTCTACTAGCAATATCAATAGGCTAAATTCTGTATCATCCCAAGAATTACTCCAAACAAACTTTTCAAAAATCCACACATCCACACATGTATTCATATGGAAGAAATCAGTAATTTGTGCCCTTCTGCGACCCAACCTATGATAGCTATGATCAATCAATCTCTCTTATACAGGAGATTCTTGTTGATATTATATGAAAAGACTGAGCCAATGACGCTTGTGGTTTAGGTTAAGAAGTTATCTCGATAAGTAGGGCAATGTACAGCTAACAGCATAAAAAAGTTACCACCTGAGATACAACCAGCATAACTCGAGAAGGGCGAGTCTTTCAGATTCTCTGTTTTGAGCGCGCTTTTCGTCTTCCTCTTTATGCCTGGCACGTTTTGAAGGCTTTTGTGATGATATATATTTTATAAATACTCGCTTATAGTCATTAATTTTGCTGCGGTAGAAGTAGTACTGTATAATGAAATAATTAAATTCGTATTTCGTTAAATCGGCTCGAATCTCAAGCGTAATTCGCTCTTCTTCTTAAAATATTGGACAAGAATTACTTTGGCGGCTCTTAGTTCGTCCTAACATATATAATACATAACATTTTCCATCAATGCAGATTTAGAATGAAATTGGTTATTTCAGTTAATGCTCCACATGCCCGCAGGATGATCGTTTTCGCAAAGATTATGCTTAATTATGATACGATAATTAATAGAATATGAACTACTGTAAATCAGTTCAACGAAAGTAGGAAAAATAAGAAAAAAACGTATATTATAAATATAATAATGGTGTTGCAGCTTTGTGAAAAATAGTTAAGTAAGAAATACATTTAAATTGACTATCCGCGAGCCTCCATAAGACTTATTGCAGAGAATGTGAAACACTCAACTATCTAAATAATTTACATATTTACACACCTTATAATATATGTAAGATGATAACAATATAAACCATCTGTCCTCGCTATTAAATCACGGTAATATTTTCACCATCTGGCTGTGAAAATAACGATCGTTGAGAATAGGGATCATGTCGTCGCGTATTTCGTCATGTAAATCACAGCTAAGGAATATCTCTAATAATTATTGTCTTTACATAGTTATATTCTTAAAAGATACCCAGCGGAGGGCTCCGATCATTTTGGACTCACTGCTATCTAACCTGTAGTCTCTTAACAAACAGCTTTATATTTTACGCGCGAGAATTTATTTTGGGTAATGAAATCAGAAGGACTAGTCGTGCAGAGTCGAGCAAAGCGCAAAAAGAATTGCATAATATACTTGTAAATATTGAATTCCTTTATTTAAACCTCCGTCAAAAATTTTAAAATGCTAAAACGATTAAGAGTTTCAACATAGAAAATAGGTATGAGCCAACAACTTTAGGCTGTTACAACTCCACTCTAAATATTCGCACGTAAACGCTCATGCATGAAAAATACATTTAAATCTATTGCTAAGGATCTCTGTGGCAAGCCCACCTTTTGGTGCTACGTCTGCTTTTAATGTTTTTGTCTACATAACGGTTAATCGGTAGCATGCATACCTTCCTTCTCAAGAAAACAAAGGGAGCTTCCCTGTGGGGGTGAGAGAGGAAAGAGAAAGGGTCTTCAATGGAGCGGTCACAGGTTCGTCTTCAGTGCCTCTAATTTTCGAGGCATCGTGTAAGGGTTTTGTATGAGAGAGAGAATTGCCTGAAAATGTCATTCTTCGTCATGGATGGTGATATAAAGAAAAGTTCGTCGAAGAAGGAATATGAATGGGTTACTTCATGGAGACGATGATAGGAAAATAAACAATGGGAATACGGAATATTTTATGCTTACTAAGAAAAGAATGTTTATTCTCTACAACTCTAAGGCATACATCTAAAAAATATGAAGATAATGTGGTAAACAGGCTCAGAAGTGATGTGCAGAGATCCTGGGATGTTGGCTATTTATAAGATTGAGAAAACGATTCAAGCCATTTTAAGACAAAATAATGCAGGTTAGAGGGTGACCGGAAAAATATGTTTTCAATGGTTCAGCCAGAGGGAATGTAAATTAGATCAAAGATTCGAAAAAGTTTCATTTTCCTAACATACTGAATTAGATTTTATGTGAACTTACTTCTAAAACGTTCATTTGCATCCAAAATTCATAAACCATTAACAATAGACCTATCACAGTCGAAATTATTAATTATCAATGTAAATTTATTTTACTTCAAAAATTATTGGCATAGGGTAGGATATAATAATTTTGGTTTATAAGAATATGCCTACAATGTGCATACATTCATGCATACAATTAGAGCTTCCGCCGGTTGATCCCTCACAAATATCGAGCAATTCACACATTTAAATTTCTGCACCTTCAAGATATCGTAAATGTCTACCTTATCTTTAAACCAAGAAGTTTTAAGGAAGAATAGGTGAGGCTTGGAAAGCAGCATTAAGATTCAGTAGTAATAGATTCTCCTGACATATTTCCCAAGAAAGGAAGCTTTACCCATCTTATTTAAGAGTATTCATAGATAATAAGTACGAGATGTCAGTATTTCTAGAGCTTTATTCAGTAATCGCTGATGGGCTAAACTGGCCTCTCATTAAAAAAAGGAAAGGGAAAATACGAAGGCTAAATTTTAATTATTAAACAGCATTTACGGGTGTAAGGGCAACTCAGATGGATTACGCCTGATTTAGCAGTTTTCCTAAATGTAATTTCCGTAAAAATATAGCCATAGCTCAACGACTATAAGGAATGGTGGAAATAACTAAGGAAAAAGATTCACAATTTCTTACATAACGCAGTTTCACCAAGTAACGGCTTCTTAAATCAATTGGAATTAAAGGAAATTACTCAGAGAACTAGGACCAAAGAAAGCTGCATCCATTGCGAAGGAAATTGATTCCAATCCTTGGGAGGGGGTAATCTGAAGATTATTGACATTCTGGGCAGGCAGACGTTTAGAACTAGTTCCCCTTAATGGATAAAAAAAGTTTACTTAAATATTGTGACCGGGTGTAATCGTCAAAATTACCTAAGCTATAGTAACGAGTATAATTTTATCATTGAGAATCTTCAAGGGATCTGAGAAGAGCCCACAAATGCTGTCGACGGTCTCCCAGACTGCCCATGTCTCGGACCGTCTATGCTTTCAGGAGTAGAATTAAGCATATATTAACCGTAGAAAGATCACTCCCGAAGAAATTAAGCTTCGGAGCATTCTAATTCCAAAATTACGTTCTCAATATTTACATTCATCTTTTCAGGCTTTTTCTTCTAACCAATGATTTTCGTAAACCTTCAAGATATCCTTAGAAATCAATCAACAACAAAACGGGAAAAATTAAGAAATAGCTATTTGCGTAAAATAGCGTTCCTTTGGTTCTTTTTCATTAGTATCATTGAATGTATAGTGTTTTCAATGCCTTTACCCATTAAATGTTAGATCCAGTTATTAGTTTCGTAGATTTTAAGAACCTTAAAAATTAATATAAAAAAACCACCAAGAGAAAGTGAATACATTTTTTCTCTCAGTGTTGATGATAGCCAAAACGTTAAACTCATCTTGATTCACTGATAAAATTTGCTATTCGATCTCATTTGGTTTATAAAATACAAAATAAAGATGTCATTTAAATACGCATTTAAACACAATTATAATAGTCATTACTGTAACACACACGCGATAACTTGCCCAACCTGCGTCGAGTACTAATAAGTCATACTCTAGCTAAGTCTTTAATTTGGTTAGAAGTCGATTAACATCGTCATGCAAAAGTCACAATTCCACGGATAGCGGTCTTATCATTTTTCATGACTGATAAAATAAAAGATGGTCTTCTTAAATTACTGAGAACTTCGAAATAAACAAATTGTATTACTCTTCGGAGTCGATTGGTGGATCAGTAAATAGCTAAAAAAAAATGAGAGAACTAACTTTTGAGAAACAAAATTTCGATAATTTTACCAAAAGGACGTGTACCGCTGGCCTTTTACTACAGTATTTACTGTAAGCCCGTTACTCTGAAACGATAAGGAATCCATGGATCCAATTTTTAGGACGGTAGTTTCATCAAGCGATTTATGATTATTTTCATTCAATCCACATCAGGTAAACAGTGAGATTTCGTAAGTTATAGGCTGAAGAACATACAAAATTTCTAATCTGATGCTCTGCAGTCACACTTTATGAGATATTTATTTCTTCGAGTCATTCTTCTAATTGCGAGCTAAAAATTATACATATATCAGAGAAGGCTAGTGGACACATTATTTTAGATGAAATCAAAATGAATCGAGCAAATTGCAACCCGTCTTCTTCTCCCAACGAGAAAGTTTTTCCTTTCCATTCCCCTTTGGTAACAAAAGGTTTATCTTGTCCTTCTCCCCCACCTTTTTCGTTTTGTCCTTTTTAGCAGTTTTCCAAGAATTCTAACCTTTTACCTGCACACACACTTTTGTTCCCTCTCATTCTTTCTTCTTTTTCCAGGCACACGCCATATGGAGGATCGCGTATTTATGTAAATGTTGAAGATAGTGCTAGTAAGCGTCGGGGCTAATTGTGTGAATTTTTCTACAGTGTTGTTATAAGGATAATTTAATTTTACAAATTCTTGGATTATATAATCTATAGGAGTCACGAGAGTAAGGGGAAATGGTAATCTAGAAAAGATTATTCCTTATTTAAATCAATCGAATGAGCTTTAACTTTGAGGAACTCCATAGGTAACTAAGCACAAGGAAATAAATAACTTTGTCAAAGTTACACAACTTTTTGTGTGGAAGATGTGGAACTTTTGTGTTTATTCCTTAGTTATTTCTCTTCATGATAGAACGCTTTTCAATTGGGAAAGGTAAACGAAAGGGTTGTAAAAGCAATCAAATTAAATTATAATAATCCACCGAATTATGCACATATCTTATGTATAAAAATTCAGCCTGCATATGTTTGTGCCCGCAAAACTCAAAAATCACTAGGTCGATTGACTTGAAATTTTTATAGAACATTGCATTCAGATATATATATATACGAAAGTGTTTATATTGTAAAAAATGGTGACACTTCGTCCTTGCTTCGATCCCAGACGAGTCAAAGCATTTCCGTAAAAAATGCACGTAAAGTTCATTTTTGTCGCTGCATGCTTCATTTCTTTTGCAAAATTAAATTAAAAATAATAGTCATACGAGATTGAGACAAGAACCAATAGCAGAGTAAATGAATAGAAAACCTTATATTGGTCGTTTATTGTTGTTTCCGAAATGAATTTTCGAGATTTTTTACGGAATACACGAACAGTTTTGTGAGTATAAACAGCCGGTCCCCCTGACGACAAATGCCATTGTTGAATCCGAGATCCTGCTTTTTGGCCTATTTTAAATTAAGAAGAAGAGAATAGTTGCTGGTTTCGTTCACATAGATGAGCATAATCAATCGTTGGAAGTGATTTAAACGATCGATTTTCGAAAAACGAAATGTCAGTTAATTTGATACCGAATGTTGTATTCAGTTAAATTCATTTGTATTGTTTTGGAAATTATTTAATAATCTGTTATAGAAAATTAAAGTGAGAGTGACTTTGAATGCTACATTCAATTCGATTTATTTCTTTAGTTATCTACCAGTTGATCGTCGTCAAATTCAATAGTACGCGTTAACACATCAAATGTTGCGGCAGATAATGGATCGTAGTAAATGATTTTTATATAAATAACGAAAATTCTCCATCCAAACGCGAGAGCCGAGCTAGCGTAAGGGACCATATTCTCCATCTTTCTTTTCTCTCCCTCCCTTCTCGAGAGAAAGGCTCGCCGGCCCGAAATTTGGACTTAGAATTTCTTGGTGGGTCAGGGGTGGTAACTTTTTTTTGCTGTTAGCTGTACTTGTACGTGTATGGCTCGGCTGCCTAACTCGGATCTCACATGTAAATTTCGCCTAAACAATAGCCAAGAAGTTTTTCTCGTGTCTAATATTTTCCAGAGAACAAACATAAGTCTCAAGCGAATCCGTGTTATGTATCTCTGGTGTTCCCCATGTCAGTATTATTTATTTTTGAACTGAATCTAAATTGCTATATAATTGATTTATCTCCCTATTAAAGCACCCTTTTTCACAGGTTTCTTCAAATCTCAGGCTTGATTTATGTGTACGCTGCATCGCATAATAATGAATCCGGGCGACAAATCTTGAGAGATTTTTGCTAACGTCTCCGTAATAGCCATTATGGTAGTAAAGTAAGATAGATCTCTACCAAGGATTGAAGAACTCGAGGAGGAAGGAGGAAGAATAAAGATAGAATTGACGTTCAGTAGTACAGAATAATGTATTGCTCTTTTAATATCTATCAAATTCATTTTAAAATGGCTAAATGAAACAAGGTTAGAGTTACTCCTAGCCGTAGGTTGCAACTAGAACCTTAGATTGAGTTGAAGGCGAAAACGAAATGTAACGACGGCGTGTATTCGGTTGAATGTTAGCTTGTCAATGGTGTAAAAAAGGTTGGAGGGTAAAGGTAAAAAAAATGTAAATTTAATTTAAATTTCGTTTTTATTGCCTTCAATTTAATCTAAGGTTCTGGTTATAACCTACGGCTAGGAGTCACTCTAAGCTTGTTTCATTGAAAAACAGCCGTGTTCCCTACCACCATTTTTAGTTCAAAGGCTAAAATGAAATCCAATACTAATTTAAATATCTATATACAGAACTATTGTATCATTAGGCTCTAGTACTATTCGGTGGGTTTTATTATGTAAAATAGAGCTAAAAGTAAATACATATAAAAATAGAATATTAACAAGAAAGAAGCGGTTCGGCGATATTACCAGAATAATCTTTCGCAGATATTAACAAAATAATATATTGGAAAAGGAGAACAGCAGTAAAAAAATCATTTCATATAAATCGTGTACCAAGAAAAAGAAAGTTTTCAGAACCTGAAGAACAGCAGTTAAGTATAACGTACAAATGACTTCAATGAACCTCATCTGAACTTCATGTGAATCACAAAAAAGAAAGAGAATGAGTTAAATAGTTATACGTTACTTCTCGTACTCCATCATTTTCAATTTTCAATAATTAATTATAACTATATTATAAATGTTTTGATCACTTTATTACACCTCAAAGAAATTGAAAGCTTTTAACTATAAGAAACAGATATATTACCACAATATTTGACATCCACATTTCATTACTTAATTAATCACCACCATCAAATTTCATTTATCATCTATTCTTCATCTATGTTTTATATTTCAATACGATCATCTCATGTGCATGCACAATTAAAACCTCCACACAATTTGAGAAATCAGGTCACGAGAACGCATAAGTTACGAGCTTAAGGACTTGCATTTGTTGCATCGAATCTCGCCTAACGAGGATCTATCCGTATAAACATAAGCTATGATACATGTTACGCGGAGTACAATGCCATACATTTAGGAGCACCGAACGAGGTTAACGAGTTCCGCGGATGACGAATGGTGCAAAGTGAGGGAGAGGAAATCCTGCGAAGAGAGAATTGGCGCGTGTAGAGCGAAGTTCTTATAAGTACGATGTCCGGCAGATGACAATAACAGTGCCTTCATTTAGGAGCGATTAAATGTAAATGGTAGGCTGGAGATAGTAAGGACAGGAAAACCCTATTAAAGAGTTGGCACAGGGATCTGGTAGGCTCTCAGGAAAGATCTCCAGCATCGCGGCAGGATTGAAGTTATTCAGTCAGTGGGCTGTTGACATTCAGCCACCCTAAAGCTGGATGTTTCCGGTAGGACTTTAAGGTTCCACTTGTCGATAAATATTTTTTTTCCATAAGCAATTAAATCACAGGATACCTATAATATTAATTAATTACAACTATTAATTTTAAGTTTCCTTTCTTTGTCCCTCGTGCAACCAGTCCATCATTATAAGTAAAAAGGTAATTTATTTTTTATGGAAAGTAACTTGAACTTTGCACGAGAAAGTGGGCATCTTAACCCAAGGTTGTTCGAGAAATGAAAAACAAATACTTGGCTGGGATTCGAACCCAGGCTCGCATCCCGTTCACATAAGTGACAATGGCGTATTTTGGTTGTTCAGTGATTAGAATAGCTGTCAGGAAAGTGGCCTGGGTTCGAGTCCCAGACAAGTAAGTACTCCTTAACTTTTCGTACACACAAATTTCATCCTGTACTAAGATACAAATGAAAAATTTTCCTTTTATCAAGATATGTTGTGCATGTAACAGTATATAAAGAATATAATTCACAGTCTCAGGCGTCGTTTTTTGGAAATCCATCTCGTAGATATGAGGAAAGGCTTGTAATTTTTCCACAGATTTATTTTTAAAACACGACCAGGTTTCAACGAGTAATCGCCACCTGATGATGGCGATTACTCGTTGAAACCTGGTCGTGTTTTAAAAATAAATCTGTGGAAAAATTACAAGCCTTTCCTCATTTCTACGAGCATATAAAAAGTAATTACATTGACTAACGGCGATGAGAGGAACAGGAAATCTCACTCCAAATGTCTTTGAAAGATCGCCTTTTCATTTATCTTAGAAGTAGAAAGCTTAAGAGACACATCTATCGGTCTACTGCGTATTTAATACCAATTCATGTAATTTCTATACATCAAGGAAGAGCTTCCTATGGAGACCTTTGGAGCGAAACTGATACATTTAATTAATCGGGAATTAAAATTGCGGAACACCAGCGGAACAAATGCGTGCTTTGGTCATTTTCGTTGTTAGGGTTATAAAATATCTTACATGTCTGTCTTACATAAAAAAGAACCTTTTTACCCAACAAGCCGACTATTTCTTCTTTTAGCAATGAATCTGAGCTAATGTTACTCAGTTCTAATTTATAATTGTAGCTCATATACTAGAAAATATATCGATGGATCAATCAATCTAAAACGTATTGTACTAGGATACATAAAAATAACGGACACATTACAGGTATACTTCGAAGAGAGTTATTCCCCTATTTGTGTATTTTTAAAAGCCTTTCATTCTTGAGAGTTAATCAGCACGATAAACTCATTTAATTCAAATTCCAATAGATGATCTTTTATCGCTTGCGAAAGTCAGCCTAAAGAGTAAAAAGAAAATTTCAAAGAATATAAAACACAGCCTAATTGCGAGGCCATGTTTCCGGTCATTGACCTTTACGAAGATCTGACTAAGCTATCCGAATTTATCAAGTTGGAACTAAAAGAAAAGGGATATATCCAATCAATCCAGCTTTTCCAAGCTCCTCCTTTTACGTGTTAACATTTCAATTGCAGAGGCATTATAGTAAACTGAAGATAATTCAGGGGTTCTGTTTAATGTAGTTAAATGAGCAATAACTCTTTACTGATTTATAGTTTCTATCTCTGAATGTTAACAAACTATTGCTTTCGTGCAAAATGAGTAATAAATACGACGGATACAAAATACGTCATTGAATCATTTAAAATCAGCGTGATCTTTTAACACGCTACTGATATATTTTCAGATCGTACAATTACAACGCAAAAATAATAGCAAATGAAGAAAGAAGTCTCTGAAAAGAATTATAAAAGAAGAGGAGCTTTAATGGAGCACTTAATAAGTCACTATGGTCTTCAGAAGACAGTATTGGAAACAATGGTGAATGGTTGAAATTAAGAAGAGGGCTCATGTTAGATTATGAGAGAGAGGTAATGATTACTGTTGAGGTTGGCAATTATTAGTGAATGAAGTAAATGGCTTGCAACATGACAGCATGACAATTCAATCATTAATATGCCATAATTGTGTAGATATATCGATAAAACGTTGGCATATTGTTAGACAGAGTATAAAAGCTAATAGTACGAAAGTAATAGTAAGAAAAATATTTTCTGATTTCAAGATATATCTACAATGAAAAAGGTAAAGGTAGCAAATGGGCAATTGTTTACATTTGTATTTGATTTTATATAAGAATAATTTACGTTGAATATAACTGTAATCATGATCAGTTATGTAAATATAAAAGTAATAATGATCCATTATATTTATCCGTTATTACTCAACTACGGTTATATGTAATATCAGATTGATAAGTCCCAATCTCGTCATTAAATAGAATCGTTTTTTCGTAAGTAGTTTTTCGTAAGATTCCAATTTATTCTATTAGCAATACTAATCAGAGTGTTAAAATAATTATGCCAGAAGAGCCTGCCCGAAATCGGCTTCAAAAATTAAATTATGTTTAAAATTAAATTACCTTTAATTGCTTGACCCTTAAATTATATTTATTTGTGATTATATTAATTTTATTCACTTTACACTACAATTACAGTATTATATCAGTGAAATTGAAAAGTGAAATCAGCAGTTATATCAGTGAAACCTGCCAGAGATCTGCTTACAAAATTAAAATGGCTTTCATTTTAATTTATAATTTGCATGACATTTTATAAATGTATTTAATCTTTTTATCAATATAGGTCTCCCTGAGTTTATTTTTAAGAAGACTCGCCAGGGAGTTCCTGAGATTGTTAATAGTAAAAATAATAATAATTACACCATAATAAAAACACGTCATCATTATCATAGGTTAGCCTACCGAAGATAAGTTTGTTTCTAGGAAATTTACCAATCTGTACATTCTATGTATGTGTATTACGCTATTAAATATTGAGGTAAAAATAATAATCTAGTTTTGTATTGATGTAAATTACATCTAGTTTTGTATGTTTTGCTTTTTTTTAAATTGTATAAAACATAATATCACTTTAATTATATATGAATCAATATTATTATTTTTCATTGAATTTGTACTCAATAAGTTGTAAAATTGTGTTGTATATATTGTAAAAAACACCTAAAATAAATTTAAATTAAAAATATATATCCAGATTGGTACCCGCCGAAAACCATATTTGGTTAGGCAGGACCCAAATGGGTAAATTGTATTTCACAGAAAAAAACTCTTATTGAAATGCATATATTCTACTGAATATTAGGGTGACAAAAATTTATCCTAACAAAAAATCCTAGACTATTTGAGAGCGCTTTGTTATAAACTTCTTCAGAAAGAGGACGACGAAGGCCTTGAATTTAGCAAATGACCTCCATCTTCCGCTACGTTTCAGAGCACGAGATTTACTTGTATAAATGCAGAATGATTATCCTTTGGATACCTTCCAATTTACGCTCGAGTTTATGAAGTACTCAGTGCTCCCACTCGAAATTTAAGGTAAAGATTCTTAGACGGTCTCGTCATTGTTTTCGATTATTTATAGGTCGGAACCGGTATATGTTTTAATGATCTACCTCAGACAGAGGGATTAGCGAGGTGAGGAAACACGGGAGGGGATGGGTTATCTTATATAAGGTGGATCTTACATAACCCTTCGGAGGCTTTCGAGGAAAACTACTGTCCGCGGAGGTACGCCCGCAACAGTATTATCTTTTATTCGCCACGTTCACGGAATTAAATCTCTCTTATATGTGATTGACTTAGCGGTGATCACGGAGTTATTCTGAATATAATTTTACTTTCCCGCAAATCCCGATTTTCATAATAATCGGGTTAAGGTAATATCCAGAAGAAATAATGTATTATTCCGTATCGCGGGAATGTTTTCAGGGAAATAAAATATGTTTTATTTTTAATTTGCCAGAAATAAGAGCTTTTAGTATCAATTCCGTCCACGATCGGTCGTTAATTTTATAGACGTCTTTTTTCCCCGTTCTCATTTACATTTAATTATCTAAAGATTTATTTTTTAGTTATTTTAATTGCAGGAAAATCAAACTACTAATAGCGGGAAAATTTCTGAAATAGAATACAAAGGTTTAAGTTTAATTTTTCAGGAAGAAGAGAAACGTTTAGTATCTATTCAATCAATTTTAGTATCAATTCAATCTTTATAGGGAATTGATAATTGCATCAACATCTTATTGCCCGATTTTATTTTCAACTTGATCCTCTAAAAAACTTTTCAACTCTTATCATTAGCATCAACTATTACGTAAAACAGATAAAACATTTAATCATTAGGTTTCACGATTCCCAAAGATTTCACAATTGGATGAAAAATTGGGCAAGGTTTTTCTAAAACCGTATTTCAATCTGATAACTGGTTTAAGAGTATACAGAAATATTACAATAAATAGAAGCTGAAATATCTTTTCCTAAAGTTGAAATCCGCATACAAATAAAAAAATAATCACTTGCATAGAAAATAAAAATTCCGGCCGGAAGCGGTAGATACAATCATTAAGCTTAAAATATCTCATACGTTTCAGTGTACTTTAGCTACTTGACCTCAGGGAGAACTTAACGGTAATATCTAACTTCAAAGATTCCCATGCGTGATTCCAAAACAATAACGATTGGTACATTGCCCTTAAATTACAGCGATGTTACTACCATCAATTGGAAACTTTAAGATTAAAGGAAAGATCCCCAAATATAAATACATAACGTAGCCATCTTCTTCGAAGATTTTCGAATTCTAAGACTCAGAATAACAGGAACAGCTCACACGGGTGTGGAGCCGGTTCCAGGCAGGATCTGCGAACATTGAACTTACGTAACCAAATACGCGTCCATAAGCGGAGGTTAATATTCAAGGACCTCAGAAAATCCATCATTGTCACGCAGATTTAGCTTTTCTCTCATCAGTGAAACTCTAAAGAGACAATCACTTTTGAGTGAAGTTTAAATTTTGTTTGCACAAAAAGTCTTGTTTCAAAACGTACTACTTAAATCCAATTCGAAAATTTCGCGCGATGGTTACAATAAAATCCGCCAGACGCGATTGAACAGGCCTCTTAAATATGACGCGACCTTCAAATATACGCTTTGTTAGATTCATGCCAGCCACTAAAATATTTTACTTCGATTAATAATTATTAACATTCAATATCTTCAGATATGAATGATTTTTTCATTAATTTCATATTGGTCCTTAACGGAATATAGTTGATGAAGTTAATGATTCATTTCAGGCTGTAAGTGAAATTTTTCGAATAACGTTTCATTGTTCCTTTAAAATGTCAACAAGCACATTAAAACAAACAGAGATAATAAAACTAAGTATAATTAAAAATCAACTACAATTTCAACACAGAAAAACCTAAAGATACGACTTTTCATGATAATTTTTCGTAAATATTACTTTTGTAGCATTTTCAGATTAAAACCTAAATGAAGATAGAAAATGCTGAAGATGTTCATCATCAAATGATTTTTTCCTGTTTGCATCACATTTAAATTTCGAAGAACTTCTTATGGTTATGTAACAAGACCACATGTTTGCTCAAAACGTACGTTATATCGAGTTTAGTTGTCCTATCAAAGGAGATACTTATAGGTTTAACGGTAACCGCTATGTCATGTTCACTTATCGAATTAATTAGGAATTACTTAGAATAATGCCTTGCTGCTTACCTTCTTTAGTCGCTTTCCTATGCCAACGACAACACGACAAATTTTTTTATCATTTATAGAAGATTCTTTTCTGTTTCACGATATTCAAACAGGACTGAAATTACAAATGTTGGAAATTACGAGTTGGATACACAACGATTGAACAATAAGAAATGAAACTTCTAAACTGACCGGTACATAAAAACGGGTTTGGGTTTAAAGGTCGGCGTGCGGTGCAAATTCAAGCAAGAACCAAAAATGAATCGCAAATGGGTCTCGAACCTTAAAACACTGCCATAAAACCTTAACAAAACATCTATCAACTGCTCGTCCCTTCCAGAAGGCTGTTATTTTCGGGCAGTTTGATGAACTATTTGTCCTTGATGTTGCGAAAGCACCTCGAAAAGCTTTACCAAAGGTCAGAGACGATCGGAATCTGAATCAACTGGAGGGAGTAATTTTGGCAAAAACGTCACACCCTCCATTTTAAGGGGAAATGTATTTTTAATGACTGGAATGATACGGTGTTACAAGATTACTTGCTAAAGAATGACAATATAATTTATTATTCAATAATAATTAAAATTATCTGATATAAATAAAATGAATAAAAAATTTGAATAAAATGCAAAGTAATATAAATAAAATCATAATATAAAGAAAATGAAAGAAAATAGAAGGAAATTCAAGGAATTTATCGCCTCGGTACACGTCCAGCAAAACGTTATTTATTTATTTAAGTTTGCATTGCAAGCTGACCTTCTGGCTAGGTGGCAATGTTAAGGGGAACATAAAAATGAATTTAAGCCTGGAATTTGCCCAAAGGCCGGAGGGAAACCCCTTCAAAAACCTCCCGTAGGCTGTACAATTAAATTACACTGTACATGTAGGTACATAAGATATAAAATCTATCATATATAAATATAGCTCGCTATGAAAAATCCATGAGCAAAATATGACCCGATTGTAATCATCTGGGATCACATTCGATTTATGAAATTTAATATAAAAGTATAACTAAAAGGAAAAAAAGATACTTCCGAACTACGGGTTGTTTGCAAAAAAGGATATTTGTAGCTCTATTAACTCTTAATTTTAATAATAGCACAGTTAAACTATCATAATATTCTTCGCAGAATCAGAAGAACTAATGGTCTTATATATGCTCATATCAGGAAAACTATTGAGAGACCTACAGAGATATATTCTCATACAGTACTTTTTCCACAAAGTTGTATTTTATATAACTAACACAAGGCCGGTTTCGACGAGCGGTCGTCATCAACTGGTATAGTATAGTCATCATCACTCATCGAAATCGAAGATCAGATCTGCTGTGTTTGTTATATAAAATATACCCTGTGAAAAAGTACAATTCTCTGTATTAGTAATCTGAGATTATTTCTTTTGTACTGATAATTAATATTTTAAAACGTCTTTCATTTCGGCGAGATTGAGACTAGTAATCTCTTCTTACATCAAACCCTTATCATATAAAATTCTAAAGAAAGGGATAGCCTGAAAAGGGTTCAATAATGTAAACTAACTTGCGGTCTAACTTTAAAAAACTAAATAAGTAAAAATAATATTGATAATAACAATTCCAGATAAATACACATTTTAGGATTTTTTAGTCGTTAAATCATATAAGGTAATTGTAAATCCGGTAGAGATACCCCCCTAAAGAAATTACTTCATAACAATGACGTAAGTGATAACAAGATTATGAAAATGTGTGACAGAGTATACATTTTATTGATTATCAACAGTATGTAAACAAATTTTGTTCAAAAAAATTTTGACCCAAAATATTAATTTTTTTCTGCACCCATGAATTTGCCCATCTCTCTCGAGTGTCCAGACCTGCCCCACCTCTGTGGGGCAGGTTCCAAATTAACGTAAACTGAATTTAATCTGGAAAGAGCTTGTTATATGATGACATTTGTTAAATTTAACTTGAAATTAGGATATAACTAAACGTTACAGTTAACTTTAAAACCTATTTAGAAGTCTGAATTTGCCTCATATTTTAGTCCCATAGGAGGCATCTCAGCCTCCTCTAGAGGCATATAAATAGCATACTGAGGCTTTGCCATCTGTTTTTTTTGCAAGTGACATATTTTTACGAAACAAAATTTTCGTTTCAACCGAAAAAAAATTATGACAATTTTAATGTTTTTGTCGAAATTTTAAAACTTCGAGGAAAGAATTTTCACAGAAGATATTTTTTGATTTAGAAAAAAATATACATTTAAAATGTCCATGTGAGTGGGCCACTTATGCAGGGTATTACATTTCGAACAGAAAAAAGTTGCAGAACGCTTCACCAAATTTAAATGTAGATTACAAACGTTTTCTTGAAAAATGCCATTACCAGTATCACCTTAACGTTAAATTGTTACTAATAAGACACATATATCTAAAGTTAGCACTGGGGCATCTCTCCCTTTCTACGGGAGAGGGATCTATTCTTTCAGTACGGGAGCGATGCCCTTACAGCCAGTGGGGCTACACTTTGTCCAAGATGACTAGTCACTGCATATGGATATTATATGAACCTATACCTTCAAGTTTTTGCTCTTTAACTCAATAGAATCAATCATTTAGCCTGATACCAACCAGAAACATTATACTCTATCTTATATATTATACTATATCTTTTCCGTATACCTTATACGGAAAAAAACAGTACCTACTTGAAATGATGTAATAAAACTGCGTAAAAAGAATTAATCGCCGTGAAACTCTTGCAGATAGACAGGTGCATTCCAACTAACGGAGAAAACACTGTCAGTAGAGCAATCTCATGGTTTTCCTTAAGAATACTACGATTGAGGTATCTCACCCGGAATTACCTTAGATAAAAAGGTTGAACGAAATATTACTCAAAATCATATGGGTAAAAAGTAAACGAAAATTATTGGTTGAATAAAGTCTATTTAATCCATCTAAATCAAAGCACCTTCTACAGCAGAATACAAGGATTCAAGATGAAGAACTCAACTCCTTAAACGCTTTGAATATCAGTAGAAAATAAATTTGAAAGTTGTCCGGAATAAGGAATCGAATACGGTTTATTATATTTTGTGAAAATAGACTAAAATACCAAACCTCTTTCTCAGCGGTAAAACGGTTTTGTTCGAGGATGACAGTTGAAAGAAAGGTATGAGAAAAAACAGATTCAGACGTGTCGTAAAAAAATAGCATTACGCATTTTAACTTCTCGCTATCTTAGGCTGTAGACTGAATAGTTTTATTTTTTCTGCCGATGTAAACTGTTGAATTAAAATTTCCGATAGTCATGAATCTTTGATAGGATTCATGACTATCGAAATCGCTAACTAAAATCGATTCGTGCTGAATTTTAATTCGTTCCCATGATCAAGAAAGTCGATCGAGAAAGTTTACTTCTGGATCTGCGGTCGCGGATATTTCCTCGGATCAGATTGTACGCAGTTCGGTTAGAATTTGAAATTAATTCTTCTCAAATCTCCGGATGGGTATAAAGGGCTGAAAACCACGCGTACTCAGGGGGGTGGACAGGGTACAAAAAGGCAACCACCTCAAGAAGGTCAACAGATGGCGAGACGCTTTGATGGGCGAGTTCATGCTCGAAGCGACGGCATAAAAAAGTTTGGACGGTAAATTCGCTTTAAATCATACCTGCGTAAAAAGGAAAGAATGCCCAAAAAGTTTCCCTTACGTAACTGATGATAACTAGCAATCATTACACTTCCAGCTGTCTTTGCCGACAGGAAAATAGCATATTTCCAGAGGCGATGCATGATGTTTATTATATCATTACTGTAGTTAAATAATTGATGATGATTAGTAACTGATGTAGTCAAATAATTGATGAAAACTTACAATTATAAGCAGTACCGATTTGTAAGGCCTAGTGAGACAATAATACAATGCATGTAGTTTATCATTTGCTTGCTCTCTCTTTCGTATCTTACATGATGTAGTTTAGTAATTGATAATTTCTTTGTCTATGTAAGGACTCTTCAAGCCGTCTTTCGGCGTGTGGCAGGGAGCCCAAGCGCCTTGACTCTGTTTTTCTAATCGATTGCTTTCGCGTATAGTTCGCGGAAAAATTAATCTTTGAAAATATTTTATCTAGCATCTATATCCCTGATCTTCCTCTCAGTATCAGAACGGCCTATATAACTGGGAGGTCGAATTATATCAATTATCTGAGAATTTAATTTCTCTGAAGTAATTCAGTAAAATTATCCTTTGAATTTTTATTCTATCTTCTAATGATTCCCATCCCACGTCCTGTATCATCTGAGTAACACTCACCGTTTTATTGTAGCAATTCTTTACAAATCGTATCCCCTTTCGTTGCGCCTTTTAAAATTCTCTAAAATGACACTTGTCGGCACTGTCTCATACACTACATGCATACTTAAGGTGAGTCTAGCACATGCGAAGTAGCATCTTAAGTAAAACTTAATATTATGGAGGAACGCCGTTATGTAAGGCCTAGTAAAACAACTATGTGGAAGATTACCGCTATAGGAAACAGCTTAAAATGTTACAATCGTATCATTCATTTAGACCGATATATTTATCACCTCTTCAATCTACTGTATAGACCTACATAGCGAATGGACATAACGTAACATTAAGTTCAACAGCTGGTGTCGAATCTTAAGTATGAGATAGATCAAAAACATAACATTTTACGCGATATCTCTATCTTTTTACCGAGGTTTTTAAGATAAAATATAAAAAGATAAAAATTATAATGTCAAATAAATATTTTATAGACTTTCTCATTCCTAATTTGTAACCTGATTGTTACCTGATTACCTCTATCATGGAGTAATATAAGTAAGTTGAGTAAATGTACTTTATGATTTTACATTAATATCTAAATTTCTCTCATTCTGAACCTAGTAAGCCTAATTTCCAATGTTATTAAGTCGTTTGATTCTGCAAGATCAGAATGTGGGTTTGAAAAATAATTTTGAGAATACAGCAACAGATTGATAGATTAACGAGCTAACTATAACGTTCTTATTACTTCGGATAAACATTTTTCCCTGTAAAAATAAATTATCTTTCAAAATTATTTGCGTTTTTATGTTTATTTAATCTTACTCTATGTCTGCGCTAAAATACATGACCATAGTTTTTAATTAAATTTTACAAGATAAGAAATATCTGAAAAGAAAATCATTATGGACTTAGCATGAATCTTTTATGGAACTTCTTTATGTAGAATGAATGAATTTACGGAAATACCTATAGATGTATACAGAGACAAGAGACATCGACGATGCAACAGATAATTACAATTTCCATGACAGTATTTAACTTCAAACAAGATAAACGCAAAAGAGCGTAAGACAACCACAATTAAAGTTGGCTGTGGAATGCTAATTAGTTCTGCAATGATTTCTCGGATTTCTTTCTATATCCCAGAGGTAGTAGATATAAATACATTTGATTTTTATTGAAACCGCAAAGGAATGGCATTTTGCTGAATATTCGCGTATTTTTCTTTGTAGAGGTGAAACATAAGTTATTCAAAATCGAATTCAAAACTGCTTGTGGTCGGCTTAATTTTATTCTTGCATAATGAAAGCGGAAGATCACTTTGTAATTGATAATTGTCTTACATTTCTCCTCTCTGGTTCGCATTTGAGTGTTATATATCTAGTTTTATATCATTCGTCTAAGATTCAATCTTTAATATACCGATATATTTTTCTATTTTTTGTCTTATGACTTTATTCGAACAAATTAGTTAGCTTTCTAAGAGTAATATATTGGTGCTATGAGAATGATGGTACGGGAAACTTAAAAATCTTAACTTCGACCAAATAAAGGCGTCATTTCCTATTGCATTATGTTAATAAATACAAATTTATTCATCTACTTAATTAGCTACTTAAAGACGTCATTCTTTCAATTAATTATCATAATCGAATACAAATTATTCATATTTTTTCCATGCAAATCTTCTCACTTAACTTATAACATACGTCAATGATTCAATCAATTGTCATAATTATAGAGGAATTTATTTATTTAATTATTTAACAATTTATGTATTTACCTCATTTCCTCTATATGTTTATCTAATAAAAACTTTGTATATAGCCACACACTAATCTCAACATAACATGGGCATTTTTATGCTTTTGAGACTTTGACTACCGATGATGCCGTAGCAAGCTGTCGATAGCTTCTGGGAGCAGTACATCTAATAATTTTTTATGTAAATGATCATGTCATATTTGCTTTAATTATAGTTTTATTGTATTGTGGAATGCAATACTTTTGACAAGATAATAAATATGCATTTTAGAAACGAGAAATTCGCAAACCGACTATTTATTAGAACAGGCATAGCTGGACCATTTTCGTCCCGGTTATGTAAACCCATTAGTGCGCAAGGTGAAAATAATTTAGCACGAAAAAAATTTCGCGATCCGCAAAATCTATCGCAATACTAGATACAGGGTCCATACGCTCTCAACGAGACCGCGCTAGACTTCGAAATCACGCAAACAGATGAGTTTATATACAAACATGAGAAGAACCGCTCTTTCCGAATCATTCTGACACTGGCCTTCCACCCATTCTCCCGCTTAACCCCTCCTTCTCTTGGGCACTAGTTACGTGACCAGTCGTGGCCTCCGGTTACCTTCCCTCCGATTTCCCTATAAAGAGAGCAGGGAGCATAGCCGATGCACATGGTAGTGCCCTAACGTTTCGCAGGCCGGGAAGAACGTCGTTGCTCCCGCGGAGGGATCCGGGATCCCAGCACACACATATATGACCGGTAGGAGGGCTATCATAGGTTGGACAGGGTTCGGAAGGCCAATCAAAAGACCCTAGTCTAAAGCCTGCACCTCCCGAAAGCTCTCCCACTAGCTTTGATTCGATCTCACGCGCGGAATCCTGAAATTCCACTTCCACTCGCTATAAGTTAGTTTTCTCCGTATTTCTTTTTTGTTTGAGGCGTATAAGACAAGCAGCCCTACCTCCGCTAACTGCATTTGCTTCGAATTTTCTTTTTAGTTGGATCACTGTGAACAGAGCGAGGATGCGGTGATAGACTCGTTGGATTATGAGCTAGAGATTCTTGAGGATCGGCTGTTGATATCTTCGACTTTGTGGAAAGCAAGTGATTGAAGGAAACCGGCTTAAGGAGATCGTTCTATGAGGTAAGAAATATTTTTCCGCAATATCAATTGATAATTTTCGCATTATAAATTAATTAAGAAAAATAAATTTTAGGGATGTTTTGTGACAAAGTGCCCTCATAGTTTCCCGACAATTTTATTGGTCCTCCGATTTTAATTTTTTCTCAATAATAAGAAATATTTTTCGCAGTATTAATTAATTAAGAAATATAAATTTTCGCAATAATTTAAATTTGTGATATCGTAGACGTCGAATTCATATGATGTTTTGTGATAAGGTGCCCACATAGTTTCCCGACGATTTTATCGCTCCTCTAATTGAATCTATGGCGTTAATTCGACAAATAGAAGACATTAATGAACAAATAAGCCGGAATACCATTTTCATACTTGAAAGTATTACAATTACCGTTTAAAAAGATATCTGCGGTGGTATATTTTATTCTGTAGGATAAACATGATAGATTTAGTAAACATTAGAGACAACAAATGAAACTACAGTTTTCGCCTGAGGATGACTCCATGAGTCGAAACCATGGTCGTTCCAAATAAAAAAATTCTTGTGGTTAGTAAAAGTTTATCTTTATCTTTTGCTCCTAATGAAGACTTGCCACGAAGTCACGGCCCAAACAGTGGATCCTGTTAATAAGCCGGAATACCGTTTTTAAATTTGAAAGTATTAAAATTACTTCTCTAAAAGATTTCTGTAGAAGTATATTTCATTCTGCAGGATAAGAATGATAGGTATAGCAAGCATTAGAGTAACCTAAAGAAACTAATAAGGAATATTATTTTTTCGCAATACTTAATAATTATGCATAAATATGGTGGGCAGAGTTCTATTCCTTCTTTTCTTTTGTTGCGAAAGGAATATAAAATAGTAGTAACTCCTTAATATTTAAAAAGAAAGCAAGTGACTGAAGGAGACAGGCTCAAGGGGATCGTTCTATGAGGTGAGAAATAAATTTTCCGTAACAGTAATATTTTATTGTTAAGAGTGCTTCGACAGCTTAGGCCATTTCGCTCATGGACTTTCTCAGGGAATCGAATCCGTGTCCATTTTTCCTTAATTATGTTCGTATTAACTTAAATGTGTGATACCGACGGTGTAGAATTTTTACATCTACATCTACATTAATACCCTGCAAGCCGCCTTTCGGCGTGTGGCAGGGGGTGTAAACACCAGTTGAATCTAAACTACTTCCTTATTCGGTTATTGTCACGTATCGTTCGCGGAAAGAATGAATCTCTAAAACGATTCGTCCTAGCATCTATTTCTCTCAACCTACGGTCATTATCGGATCGACCGAGGTAGCAGGGGGGTTGTATGATACCGATTGTATCTTCCGAAAATGTAGTTTCCCTGAATTTATTAAGCAATCGCAGCCTATCTTCCAATCTCCTTTCTTTCAAGGATTCCCAACCTACGTCTGAGAGCATTTTTGTAACGCTTGCTTTTTTATCGTAGCATTTCTTAACAAAACGAACCGCTTTACGCTGCACTTTCTCGAGTTCGCGAGTACATGTTTCATCCGCCGGATCCCATATACTTGCCGCATATTCCAGAAGGTGTTTGACCAAGGTAAAATAACATCGCTCTCTCACCTTTCCATCGCATTTACCGATAATACGCTTTGCAAAGTCTTATAGGACGGAAATTCTATGGTTAGGGTGCCCATATAGGTTTCCGGAGATTCTATCACTCTTATGGTCTCTGGTCTTGTTTCGATAAATAGAAGATATTAATGAATTAATAAGCGTGTAATACCGTTTTTACACTTGAAAATATCAAATAATTGCTCTGAAAGATTTCTGTGGTGGTATATTTTGATTTGTAGGATAGATATAATAGATTTAGCAAGATTTAGAGAAAATAAAAGAAATAAGTAAGGAATAGTACTTTACCGCAATATTTAAACATAAATATAGTGGACAAAGTACCATTTCTGCTTCTTTTCTATAGTTGAGACGGAGTTCCACAAAACTACTACTTCCTTCGCGGATTTGAAACATTTTAGAGTTGATGACAATTTAGAATATCAAAGTTATAGGATAAATAAAAAAAGATTTTTATTTATCAAATAAACAATAAGAAAAAAATATTTTTAAATAACATATTTCATAAATATAGGTTTTTAAACTCTCTGAGAGGGCTTTTTCGTAAGAACATCTAGATGATTTTATCCCTAAAATCCCTATCCCTAAAAATCTCAAGAAGACAAAATAGGCAAATTATTGGCTTCCAATAAACGAACTAAAAAAGACTTTCAGGTGCTTCGCTGGTATTTCTTTACCTCGGATATTGAGGTACTCCTTAACCGTAAGATTTCCAGTGGTTTATTGTGTCGACGAGTGAAAAAAAACAGTGAGGACACGACGTTGGATATGACAGGAAGAATGCGACAGCGTGCGCTCCAAAAAAGACGGTAATCGACCAAGGAAT
Organism: Sympetrum striolatum; assembly: GCA_947579665.1. Lineage (NCBI taxonomy): Eukaryota > Metazoa > Arthropoda > Insecta > Odonata > Libellulidae > Sympetrum > Sympetrum striolatum. The sequence continues at coordinate 37,343,246 of OX388350.1, read as the reverse complement.
TGAAAAACTACAGGATGTAACAAAGAAAAGAGAGCTCAGGTGAAAAAACCGTCATCTCAGCCGCCTACCTTCCTTGTACCTAGATAAGGTATGGGAACACGAGTTTGTGATGCAAAGTTGCCGTAAAAAATTATTATCAGAGGCCTGTAAATTGATCTAAGCGTGGTTAGAGATGTTGAAATGTGGTAAATATTCGTAGTTAGCGAAGAAAACTAAATTCCACTGTATTCGTGACGGGGTATCCATACTTTCAGTATAAGTGATGAGGAAATTTTAGCTGAAACTAGTTCGATATGGATTTTTATTTCCTGAAGGAAAAGACAGGGTAAATCGTGACAATCTGTGAAAATGCTCAAATGTAATGACTGTGGATCTTTTTCCCTCTAAATCATCATCATTAGACAACGTAAATTATAAGTACCGTAAGGAAACATTGAAAATGAATTCTTCCATTGAAATATTCGCATACATATAATTAATCCTTATTGAAGATGAATTTCCTTAGCCAAATTCGTTCACAAATGCCAGAAAACTAATTGCGAATCACGCTTACTAAATTATACGCCTAGTATAGTTGATTAAGATAATATATAAGATTTTAAATGTGTTTTGACATAAATTTTTAATATTTTTTGCCGAAAAAAATCAACTACGAATATTTGTGCCTTAAAACTAAGGAAATATAGAAATACGGATAACACTTTACATATAACTAAAATTAAATCTTGTGGCAATGTGTAATATTTATTCCTACATTTTCCTCTTATGGATTCCCTCGCAGTTAAGGCTTCCGCAATCAATTGCCTTAAAAGCAGTTCGTAATAGATAACTTCCTTCAATTGACTCCTTCTTAACGCAAGATCTTATGGATAAAGCTGGTTAAAAATTAATAGCCTTTCGCAAGAACAAAGTAAGGGAGTTAGAATAAATACTTTCGTTCGTGACGGAATTTTCAGAGCCATTACCAATAACTCATTCTAAAAACCCCTTCGGATGATCAAATTCTTTCTCCAATAAATTCTCTAACGCATTATAAAACCGCGTTCATGGACGTAGTCATAAAAATTCCGACTCTTCCTCATTAAAGCAGCGCGAACTAATATGAGTCAAAAACGGTTCTTTTGCCCTCGCAAATTCACTGTAGCTCTTTTCCTAAAAAAAATGAGGAAAGAGGAAGGTTTTAGGAAATAAAATTTCGTGGACCCTTCCTATGCCACGCCCCCTCGTTTCGGTAAGGTATTAATCCATTTTGAAAACGATCAAGCTCCTCCAACGGGTGCACTGCAAAGTAAACGCGAAACGCAGAGAAATTATGGAAACGGGGAAGCGTATGCACGACCATAAGCTGATTCTGCAGGTTTATGTTCGGAAAAATTCCGCTTCAGCCCCCTCAAAACTAGCACGATATCCTCATAGTTTTCGGGAAAAAGAGGAACTCTATCCTATCGGAGAGGTGAGAGATTTTTCAGAAGCAGCTTAAGATTTTCCAGCTGGCTTATACTTGTTGATGCGCTTCTTGACGGGAAGCTTGATAGCGTAATTGCTTTGGAGCATTATCCATGGAGAATATCCACTCCATTACACACACAAATGCTCTTTTCATAATACATCCACTTTTTACATAATTTACTATTAATTCATTTCTTATTCTTTATTAATCATTTAATATTTCCAATCTTTTTTCTTTTAAGTAATTCACGATAACAAGATGTTACTATGTAATTCACTGACACGAAATTACTTTTTAGTCCAAGTCGTATCATTATTAATTTATTACTATTTTCATATTTATTAATTAATATTTCCAATCATTTTTAAGTAATTTACGCTAACAAGATAAGAGACTATGTAATTGACCGAGAAGAAAGTACTTTTTAATCCAACTCGTATCGTTATTAATTAATTAACTATTTTTTATTAATGAATTAACATATTCAATCATTTTTAATTTAAGTAACTTACGCTAACAAGATGTCAGACTATATGTAATTCACTGAGAAGAAACTACTTTTTTAGTCTAGCTAGTATCGTTCTCTACATACCATTATTAAAAAATCGTATTTACTGTTTTTCTATTCTGCATGAAGAGAGAATAATCCAATAAAAGAGATAGTTTTTAATTATTTCTACGCCGAAGTAGTAGCGATAAAATCTCATAATAATAATCTTATTTTCGGTATGATAATTATATTCACTTACTACTTCCAATGCGAACCCTTTATAAATTATTTAAAATACAATGAAATTGAGAAGTACAAATATCTTGGCTTCAATAAGCTTAATTACTTAACCTTACTGATCACTTTTCCATGGATAAGAAAATAGCATGGGTAGTAAAATTCTCTCCAAAACCTCAACATTCGCTTCATGAAGAGATCTGAATAGCTACCAGCTTCGTCTCGTTTTTTGCCTATTTCTGACTAAATTGAAGGCTCTTGGATTTAAAATTTGTAATTGGATATTTTAGATAAGAGATAATATCTCTTTGAGTAGCACCTGTAGCATGCTATTTACGGATTACTCTGCCTAAAGAATTACCTAAAGCGTTCTTTCCTTCAAGCATCATAGCCTAAAGATTAGCGTTTGTTAAGATTGTAAATCATGGATTACATCTATTTCCAATAATAAGAGAATAAATTTAAAAACTTCGGTGAAATCATCCAAAGCCGAGACACTAGTCTAATGGTTATGGGTTCAGATGCTAATATTGCTCCAACTTTACAAAATATTGCTTACATGAATGACTAAAACATTTCTTGCATATATAAATACACATGACTTTAATCTTATTCCATATTTAATGTCAATGATACATTTTGGTAAATGCAAGGGTGTTTGAAAATCATATATGCACAAGAGGGTATCATCATTTTTACATACAATCGAGATTAATTGTAATAGATATGAAATAAAACCAGAATCTTAATAGGAATATTTGAGCACAAGAATATACGCTGTAGCATTTTTAAATTCTCCTACTGAATAAAGGCTCAGATAAAGATTATTTTAACCTCAGCCAAATTTTTAGGTATCTTTTCCAAGCGATAAATGTTATCAATTCAAATGATCAAGAATCGTGGATCATTCTTCCGATAAACGAAATCTTACACCGGCTCCATCATGACAGTATCATTTTTTACACCCCAAGATGAATGAAGAAAATTTGGAGAAAGAGCGATATCAGACATGAGGTACCAAATATTTTAGAAAAAGTAGCAAATACACCACATACGAAGGAATGACTGAGAAAATATTTCCGGTGTTAGATGTGTTGAGAAAGAGAAAGAGTTATAGCCTTTAAAATGGAGCAGAAAAATTTAAATACGAAGCACTCGGAGTAACATGTAAACATCGAGAACCTGCTGACATTCACATTTGCATAGACTTAAATTGATTTCAAAGGCATTATCGGAGTCAAACGTGGTCATATTTTGATCATCATTATCAAACGTGTAACCACGGTCCTGTCAAGTAAATATAACACCAGAGATGAAGGACAATGGTAATCAGTATACTCAGGCTATCATTAATTACTATTTCCTAGACAATAGCATTTTTGTACCGCTGCATCTATGGAAAGTGTTAAAATTATTCGTAGAAAATCTATGATTTGCATTACAGTGAATTTAACGTTCCTATCAAACATTCCTAGAAGTTGATTTTTATCTAAACACAATATCATCATAAATAACAATACAATTTATTTCAACAATCTGCAAGTCCATTCAAAAAGATTGCATCGATTTCAATAAGTTGTGCTTCTTTAAGGAAATATCGGTTCAAAATTTAACCAAACCGCATTTCAGCATACGGTCAATTCTACGGAATGTCGCACAGAAACTGACCTCTAATTTTTGAAATTTTTTCTACATTTTATACTTCCGTATTTTTCAGGAAACTTTTGGAAGGAAGGAAGTTGTAACTCGATTTATGTTTTTTTTGCTGAGTTATTAATTAAATGCAAAATTTTCGTAAAAGCTGGCGAGCAAGCATTATGTAGAAGAGTCATAAGGTTTGAATGAATCATATCAGAGACTTGGCTCTTTGTCGAGAAGGATTGCATATATCTTTGGGATTATATTCATATAGTTAACAAAATAGTTTGCAGTTGTTGTTAGTTGAATTTGCAACAAATTTTTAATGATGTGTTCGACCGCTCTGACCAAAAATTCCTGGAATTTATAATATGTCAACGGATTTTTAAGTATTTTCCTTTAAAAATTCTTTCACTGTGGGACATAATGAGGGCATAATTTAAAATCAAATTTAATGGAATGGGGTGGTAACATCGAATTTTATTTCATGTTTTTTAACGTTCCACTTGATTATCGTTCGCTGTATGGACACTTTGAAGACGATAAGTGAATTCACGTGTTGGAATGTGTCGTCGTCGTAATTCGACATTTTGCTTCACCAAGTCTACTAGTGAAACATAAACTTCATCTTTGAAAACATCCAAAAGGAAAGATCACCGTGCGTGATGTTCAGAGATGTTGATGGTTGAGGGCGAGGTCTTGGTCTCCCTCCCGACCAATCCTGTTTTCACACAAAATCGTTCCAACTCTTACGTCCCAATGATTCACTCACCGAATTCACCGATTCGAAGGTGATTCACTCTCACCGAATTTGCATACCAAAGCTGAGAAACGGTACATCCTAGTAATTTGTCCATAAACAATACTCGAGTGGAGAGTGAATAAAATTCCGCTATACTTGGTGGAAATTCATGTTTTTTAAGTCTTCACGAGCACAAAACTTGCACAAATTTCACACTACAAATACACATAAGTGAACTGGTTTTGATGCAAATCACGCCATCATCAGAATTGAATGATCCAGTTCTGATGATTTACGCCGAAGAGAAATTAAACACCGTTTTTAAAGGAATTTCCGGGATAGGAAAATAAATATAACACGACTGTTAATGAATTACAGGTGTTTCCAAAACTCTAATAGCCGTCTTTTTCAGCGCTAAGCGCCTTGTTGCTACCGGTTTTTTGAAACAACGGAAAGACTAGGATTACTGACCTCCGGGTGCTTCACAGAAGGTCAGAGTGGTATGGAGCGCTATAAAAGGGCCATTGGAGTATTTTGTAAAGTCCTTTATTTGACTGGATGACCAAAGATTTATGAGGAGTATGTTTATTGTGGCCTTGAAGCTTCATCATCAAACAGCAAAGTACGAATGGCAATTCACTTACTGACTATTGTCAAAAGCATCTACACATACGAAATTTATAAATCACCACTGCTAATTTCAGGAGGAAAATAACTGAAAATATTAATAAGATAATAACTGAGATATACATATATCATGTAAGATATCAAGCCTTGGAAAAATTCTAACATCTATTGTGTATTCGAATCTTACATCATATCATACCCTATGTTGGAGAAAAGTTAACCTTTTTACAACTTTTAAAATATAAGGAGATACGATACGAACATTTATTTCAAAACAAAGCGTCCCCAACTTCGAGGCCTTCAAATCGGACCACCAAGAAATAAGGCAGAGTACCTCGGAAGAAGGTAAAATTGCATAAAATACAATTCAAATGCCATTTTAAACTTGATTTGGCAATTTTTCTACTTTACGGCACTTAAAATCATACTCACATCTTTCCGAAGCCCCTCTGAGGGACTTAAAACACTTACAAAGAGCCAAGAAGTTATCAAGATCCACATCGGTTTCAACCACACATTTACAGAGAACCGCTGAAACTTTACGCATCTCAGCACTCCTGAACTTAATATGTAAGACATTTCTACTGGAAGATAGATAGATAGATAGATAAAGGTCTTTATTGTCTGGCGAAATTGAGACTGATTAGTCCCATCTTACATTTAACCCGTTGCAAAAAAGTGAATAAATAATAAAATAAAAAGACAATGATAATCATAATAAAAAAATAAATAAAAAATAAACATTTGGCGAGTCAAAACAAAAAACAAATTTGTTAAAATAGTTCAAATGAGCATAAAGAGAAAAGAAAATATATACAAATATGTGCACTTCCAGCGACTGGGAATCTAACCCTAATACTCAAAGCCAATTCTTAGATTCGTATCCACCAAGCACCAACATATATTCGAATATAATACCATCTTTCTCATTTGGAAATAAAGCACCTGGAGGAGTAGTGCCATCTAAATATAGGGTTTAAAAGTGCTTCAAATATCCGGAAGACAGGTTAGTCTTCTTTTAAAAAAAACCTCTTTAGGCTCATCGATAAGAGGAAATTGGAAACAACCCTTACGTCTCGTCGGTCGATAGCGGAATAGAGTACGCGACAAAAACGAGAGCAAGAAGATGACGCCAGCATCTCTGAAGCACTCTTCACCTAACACCCTCCCAAATGGGCACAAAGGAAGTCTATGCGCCCTTTCATAAGGACTCGAGATCGGAAGGACGATGAAAAATTCGCGGAGTAATCTTTCCTCTACCGAGATGAGTAAAAAATACTCGAGACTCTCCTTTGGCTCGCCGCACTTTCCTACTGCACCATGAGCGGTACTCGACAGCAACATTGCGAATTAGAGTAGGCTAAGAGCATCAGAGTGAAGGCATTGAAATATCGTATATACTCGAGTATAAGCCGACCCGAATGTAATCCGAGGCACCTAATTTTATCACAAAAACTGGGAAAATTAACTGAAACATTTTTTGTAGAAATAAAACTAACGATTTAAAACAAAATGAAAAATCGTGAAATAAATTATTACGGTGAGGATGATGTATTTCATAAATAATGACTGTTTAAAAATAATTGTGGAAGCCGTCACTTGGTGAAACTGCATGATGGTGGAAATAATAAAGCAAAGTTTCACAAAATATTTTTATTTAAAGTTACCGAACCAGTTTCAACAATCAATAGATGTCATCAGGCAACGACTTATACAACAGATTTTAGTCGTGTCTTGATGATAACTATTAATAGTTGAAACTGGTCTGGTCGAATCCAATAAACACATTTTGTGAAACTTTGCTTAATCATTTCCACCACAATAACGGTTTCCATAGGAAGTTTCTAAAAGGTTAAAAGAATAAAGCAGAATTCTTTAGCCTTTAAAAATTAAATTTTATCTGAGAATTATTTATCCCTTACCCATGAAGAAATCAATTTTTTTAAACAGGATCAATCAACTCTGGAAGAATAATTTTCCCGATTTTTCTAAATCAGGACAACTTAAACAAAAATAAGCGAGCAAAACGAAGAAAAACTAGAGAAATCTGATTTATTCCTTTAACCTTTAAGAAATTTCTTATTAAAACCGCTATTATCTATAAAATACATCTTCCTAACCATTATAATTTATTTCACGATTTTTCATTTAGTTTAAAATTTTTAGGCTCATTTGTTAAAATAATTCCAATTCATCATAAAAACACCCTTATCCTCAAATAATTTGGCCATTTTCCTACTCGATAACGTCGGCGGTCTAAAGGTATTCCTTGAATAGACTTACAATAGCCTGATTCCTCGATAGACTTACTATTAGCGAAAAATAATTACGTATCTAGGTGACTCTGTGTTTTACTAAAGAGCAACTTCTCCTCTTGAAAAAACAAACAGCTTGTATCGTGAACCCAATACATCCCGTAAAGGGTAACCACTATTGGAAGATTCTGCATTGTCATATTTCCAGGCTCACTTGAAAACACTAATCGATCCACTCCAAAATCCCTTGTGAGTTAACTGCAGGAACCTCTCCCAAACATTGAGAACTTCCCGAAGTCTGCAACGGCGGAAAAATAGAGAGCTGCGGCGGGCGTTTCGCAGTATTTGAAGGGTAGGAATACTCTGGTTGATAAATATTTCCCAAATAATTTGGTATAGGCAGTAAAAATCGATCTAATCATCGTCCATCGTTTTTCTAACCAGTTAGACTTGTTAGATGAAATAAGACAATTATTCAGACGAAATATTCTATGTTCAGAGATAAAGAAACATCTGCATCCGGGAGCAGTCTTGTTAAAATTCTGTGGTGTAAGAATTGAAACATCTCGAATTTAAATTTCTTTCTCGATAGATTCATTATCTATTAGGATTATAGACAATGGTTTCCCATACAATTAACAATACAATAAATTCTATCCGTTGGATTTTTCACTAATATGATGAAAGAAATTTTTGAATACTTAAGATTTCTAGGGTTATTTTTTTAGTAATGAATCATAATGGTATTCTAGGAATGTTTTTACAGTTTTCTATTTTTCTGGTTATTTTTTCTTAATTCCTTCCATTTTTTTAACTAGTTTTTCCTTTCCTATTACAGAAATTTTATAAATTAAATGCTCAGCCAGCAATCAAGATCTCTTTCTGAAAATAAAATTATGGTTGACTGCAATGAGAATTTAGAGAGAGGTTTAAAATAGCGATGCAGTTTTAACTCTTTTAAGTAACTTTACATAATAGTTTTAAGAAAAATATTTTTAAAACATAATTAATTTTATTCCAAATGTTGAGTATAGCAGTATACGATTATAAAATTATTATGGAAAATGACTATAGTACTCCTCATCGACACTAACTCTTCAACTAAACAGATTGATTTAATTCAAAAGAGCGTTAATATTCGGGCTCTAATTAAAATCTGTCATTCTTTTCAAATAACTCGAATCGTTCCACTTACTTTTTCGATTCGATTTCAAAATTGATCCGTAAATACGAACTGAAGTTTCTCTACCACAAGTTTGCGTTAACTGTAGTCCCGAGGACACGGTTACGTAACACGTCATCTAACGGAAAAACGGGAGACGTAAGCCTAAAATTTGAATGGTTCAACAACATTATTAAATGTAGATCTATATGCTTATCTTAAGTAGCAATCTAGTAACCACATAGTTATAAAATGACTTTATGAACAAGAAAATTAATTCCATAGATCTTGGTATCTGAGTTTCCCACAAAAAACCTCAGTTTTGCGACACACCTTGACACATTAAGATCAAGCGGCCGTAAGGTAACTCTAGTTATCGCGAGACATAAAAGAAATCATAGGAGATAAATCTGAAATGTATTCTGAATTAAATGAAGAAATCACAGCGCGCAAGAATGCGAAAGATAAAATAATGCGGAGCCGGGTGGATCAAAGCACGCAGGCTTCAAAGATATGCATTTCTCCTGTCCTAGGTAATGTTTGTAATTAATTCCGATAATGAGTAGCTGTGAGACTGAGTCTAGGCACGTTTCGCTCAAGGAGTCAACGTCCAGGACGCTCCAGCTCTGGGGCATTTGGCCTTCTTTCCCTCTGATATAATGGGACAAGAAATGACCTTCGATAAATGCTCGTCTAGCACGAATACAGCTTCTCTCTCTGGAATTTTCCCGGTGAATTTACAGTCATTTGCCGATGGACCGGTTTCATTCAAAAAGTCCACCACCTAAAATATCCTCCCGGTTCCGCTAATCGCGGTCTAATAATAGGAAATCATAACGAATGCAAAATTTAGTTGATGCTCGTAGATGGTCTGGTTCTTTATGACACTAATTGAATGAAATGATAGGTAGAAGAAACCACATCACCCATTATGGGTCAACGTGTGGTTAATAAGTATTTGTATTAAAAAATGCGTAATGCGGAAACGCTAATTTTCTTGACGTACAGGATTTCAAGAAACCCTTCTTATTCTACATAATAATAGATAATAGCTTCTCTCTCTAACGAACAAACCACTCATTGACACACCATTGAGTTTCCCCGTTGTCGTGCCGACTAGATCGCGAGTATTCTTATGAATTTATAATTTCCTCTTTGAATGCTTGTAGGATAAGAATTGAAATTACAATTGATGACAAAAAGAATAACGCACGTATTTTTTAAGAATTCCGGAACATATTTTCATCATAGAATTTAAAATAACAAAACTAACAATTTTACCGCAAATGCTGATAAAAACGCAACTTTTGTATGACATAAAGTTCTACAGGTTTGAATTCTATACGTTCATGTCGCATTTCGAGGAAATATTTAAAAATAAAATAAGATAGAGCTTCGAATTTTTTACAGGTAGCTTGATACGTCCAATTTGGAAGCATTGGAAAACTTCAAAGGAAAAACAATTTTTTTTATAATTTGATAATTAGGTGGATACATTCCTAAGTTGAATAATAACCCATAGAATTCAATCTACCGTTTTACGTAACTATCCTCCACCCTAGAAAGTTGCTCATAGAATAACTGTTCTAGTTCCATATCAGTTCATCACAGTAATCAAATCAAATCAATCTAAGTGTCCGGCTCAACTCACACTATTCATTTTCAAAAATGTTCCTTTTTTGTTGTGTAAGTCACTGTCTGTTTTAACTGGATTAATGTGGATTACTAATCAGGATATCGTGAAGCACATTATGTAAGAACAGAAACTTCTACATCTTACCACAGATCTAAGCAAATCTGTGGAAAGGGGCAGAGATCAATTTTCTTGATTTCTCCTCATGTCTCTCTCCACGAAGTTTATTATTATCACTATCTTTTAAACTTTGAAGGCAAAATAGAAATGTTTTCTAAGATAAAATCTTTGCAGCTCGAGATAATTACCTCTAAAATAAATTCGCACTAATTCATTAAATATATGGGATTACTTCAGTAAGAAAAAATTAATGGACCTCAAAATATCTAGTCCCATCAATTTAATGGCCTCATTCCCTTAAATATATCAAAGATGAAGATCCTCCTCCAAACTTTAATCTCCTTCGGGTCATTCAGCAAAGGCTATCTTTTTAAATATTAGGAATATGACATGCTTAGTGAAACATTTTTCTCATGATCAAAAGAAATTTCTAGTACACAAACCGTCTGCCGACAGAAAATTTTCCACCAACAGAAGAGAAGTAGAGGGTTTAAAATCTTATAGGAAAGCACATTCCTCCTCGGTTTATAAAAGCATATATTTCTTAGCCAACTGATTACTGGATATGTTTTTCTCCCTCTGAAACGTCCTGACCAGTAAGCAGGAAAAATGTGAAAGGAATCCTTCCCTTATTAGGGAACTAGATGAATTGCCCGTTGATTCTCGACGAGGAATGAACACTGATAAATATCAGCGAAACAGTGTTGAATGGAGAACATGTTTCATACGTGTAAGTAGATAGCATCACAGAGTAGAGTTGCTCTAAGGTAGCAAATATCACACTATTTTTCATTCTCAACCAATAAACCAAGAAAATAATTGTATGATTACGTCCACAATGACACTTCAACCCAATTTCAATGTCATAACTGTTCTAATGAATCTTTCCTTCATTACTCTTAAAGCTCCATTATTATTTGAATGTAACGTTTTACGATATATGTCAGATGACCTTATCTGCTAATATTTCTAATTTATGAAACTAAAATAACATTTGTTGAAAAAATAATATGATATATTAGAATTTTTTATATAAAATATAATGATATATTAGAATCTTTGCGTATTATTTTTCTCTCTTTTATCCCTTTGTGTCTTTCTGAAAATATTTCCTTAAATGTGGTTCTGCTTATTTTTAATTGGATATATCATATCCAATTAAGAATAAACAGCAACACATTTAGGGAAATATTTCCAGCAAGACAGGAAAAGGATAAAAGAGAGAAAAATAATACACAAAGAATATAGAGAACTAAATTTCCCTCTAAAAACCACCGATGAATAAATATTCTTTGCGGAACGTAAGTGTATTATGAATCTGGCTGACATACCAATACTGAAATGGATAACAACAACACTGAGCACAATCAAGGTAAGGGAAAGGAAAAAGACAAAAATAGAAACGAACATCGAAAACAAAGAGTCTAAATTTACTTCAAGCGGAAATAACTCGAAAAACTATATTTGTTGTAGAATGAAGATGTAAGATATCACAAAGACATACAGCCACATACAAGACCTAAGTCTCTTATATATATAACGTAGTTAAACTTTTAAAATTTTACGAAATATTATTATTTACGCACTTTTATTAACAACATTTTATAGTATGTTATATTACAATGGCCACAACTTAGAACTCTACAACGCAGGATTGTCTGTAGGTACGCAGAGAAAATTTCAAACGTTAAATAAACGAAACGAATTCGTTCGTTGAGATATTTTGCTCGAGTGCAGCATTTCACCTTATGCGACTGCATAAATTATTTATTTGAGTGATCGCGTTTGCTCAGTCAATGCTATGTCGTCGAGGTCAAGTGGAAACCTTTCGGCTATAGACTGACGTCAAAGTCATCGAATAAAGGTAAAAGTCATTTATGTAACAAGAAACGGCACGAAAAACAAAACTATTATCTAACAATAAGAAATTATTTCTAGAGGAATAATTAATTTGAATATTTTTCAATCGTGAGTGGCCAAATCTTATTTAATGAACAGGGGCATTCCACGCAGATTTTTCTATACATTAAATAAGTCATTAATGGAACAAAATAATATTGGCATAGCGTTGAAAATGGATTCGATTTCAAAATGCAGTTACATAACTTTCCGATGGATGAGAATAGTAGGAATTCAACAGCTTGTACCGATATAATTCTGAAACCGGATGGAAAAAATTTAAAATTTTCTATTTTTTACAATAATAGTAATTTTAATGCCATCTGCTTTATATATTACATTTGAAAGAAAACATTATAGGAATATTGGTACCCTTAAGGTGACAGTAACCTGTTTCAGGGTTACCGACTCTTCATTGCCTTAACAAAAATGAAATGCATAAACCTTAAGATTAATAAATGTACAATACATGTATTAAGCATGGAATGTATGGATGTACAAAACATGGAATTCCGAGGAGGGCTGGGGAGAACTCAATACCAGGTTTAAACTTCCTACTTATATCGGACGTGGCGACCATAGCTTAAAGATCAAAGAACGCGAACAAAACAGACATTGCGAAGTATTCATTCGTCAATAGGGGAATTAGAGAATGGAACGCCTTACCTGGAGAAGTCCTCTTTCCAATGCCAAAAAATGTAAAAACTTATAAAAATAAGCTTAAATATGTTTATACTCTTTAAATTGTTGTAATGTTAATAATTGTAATATTAATGTTATATAATCTATTTTGTAAATAGTTGTAATATTAATGTTGTATTATTATCTATTGTGTAAATAATTGTAATATTAATGTTATATTATCTATTGTGCATGTATATATTTAAAAGTAATTCGTTGCCTGCGGGAGGTTTTTGGAGGGGTTTCCCTCCCGTCTTTGGGCGAATGCCAGGCAATCGTTTGTAATTTAGTATTTCCCCCTTCACCGATGCCACAAGGCCTGATGGCCTAATCGCAGCGTAATTTGAATAAATAAATAAATACAAATAAAATTAAAAATAGATATTTCTTAATTAATTAAATAAATTTAATTTCTGATGTGGCAGTGGCATTCTTCTATGGTATGTTAGAAAACATTTTTGATCTTTAAAATACTTAAAACGGTGACGGAAGATTTCAAATTGAGTTTCAGTATTACAGTTTGTTCTGTTATTGACATATGGGGCGATTTATATAGCATACATTTATATAATATGATAATAATAAAGGGTCTTTTATTCGGCCGAGATTGAGACTAAAAGACTTTTTATACCTAGCTCTTCGTCGCATAAATTTTAAAGAAGGATTAAGTATATTCCGATTGAAAAAAATTAAAGAACTTTTCCAATTATTTAGTTCATATCTGCATCTAAATACACCAACGAACCCAGCAAGCCGTAATTCGACGTATGGCAGGGGATGCATGCACCAAGACTCAAATTTCCTATTTATTACTTACGCGTATCGTTCGCGGATAAAATGAATTCTTGAAGCGACTAGCGCCAGAATCAACTTGCTTCAATTTTCTCGCAGACTTTACTGTCAATCTTTAAGTAATTTAACTGCAATACCTACCTTTTTCTGTGGTACGGAATACGTAAAAATGTACCGAGGATAGAGATTGGATAATTACGCTGCTCAAGAACATTTCCATAAAGCATTATTCAGTCGAGTAAGATCGGCGAATACCATGAGAAATTCAACTGATATATTACCTTACATGGAACTCATTTATATAACGATGCATTAATTCACCTGCCTCCTTTTACTTCTGAGTTAAAAATCCAAATGTTTTAGTGATGTAACCCAATTTTTAAATGAAAATTTATATCTGCTGTTTTCTTCAATTATTCTTAGGTTGTCTCTCCCGAAACTTATATTTATTATTCATTTATTCCATTATGTCTTACAGTGCGTTGGGTGTACGACATAAAGTTTTTATGTTTTGCTTTTAATGTGATTTTTTGTAATCTCTTTATATTACGTTGATCAATTCTTTATTTTAAATCCAATTAACAGCCTGCATCTACTTACTGAGTCTTAATAAATACACTTAATGATGACAGAGATATATTTAAAGGAAAAAACAAACGTCTTCCTTTAACGATAGAAGAGCGATAAAGAGTATTTAAAGTGATATTTTATATTGTCAACACACTTATACAAGAATCACTCTCCTACAAAAATGTTGTCTTTTAAAAATAACGCAAGGTAATAATTTTGCCGATTAGTAAGAAACCGGTTTCTAAAAGCTATCTCACTAATAGCCATACTGGCATAAAATACAATGACTAATTGCACTTGCGAAATTTCCGGCTAAGGCAGATATTCAGTAAGATATCCTGATAAATAAGAGCATTTCTTAACGAGAAATTCCGCTAACAGCTGAAATTTTGTGAAATAAATCGTTTATTTAGCCACGGATTGTGAACTTGCCTATGACAACAATATCGCTTAAAAAATATAATTTTAAACTGCAGCTACTGTTTTCCGTTCCCAGCAGCTTCTGAATGCAATATTTAAGTAACATTAATACGTAATATAAATTAATTCTATTTGAAATCTATGATCATCATAATTTATTTAAATTCCACAGTGTTTCATCGGCGCATGGAGAGCCTTGCGCAGATTACTCCACTTCCAAACATTTATAATGTTTATTATATTTTGTATATATTTTAAATTATTATTATGTATTATATTTTAAATATGCATGCATATATAAATCTATACTTCCCTATGTTAAAAATTAATAACGCAAATACCAACATCTTCTTTTCATTCCACAATCCCCAAATTTATTCACTGGTATAATATATTTTCAAGTACTTTATATATTCATTAGTTGTCCGCACAATGAACAGGAGAAATTTTTTCCACAATTTTAGACGAATCTTTATTGAAGTAAAACCACGCTTTTGGATCTAGCTATTCAAAATCGCTCGCATAGGTACCTTAGAGCGGTTATACAGCATTTCATCATTTCCATCCTTTCCTGAATCTGTCAATCAACTTCGATAGAATACGGAGGAAACTAGACCTCCAACGACCTACATCTCCACGTCTCCGATAGAAAAATTTCTCTCTTCATCTTACGTAAACCCGACCACACAGACCGTGCCATCCCTCAAACCAATTCCCAAAACTTTCCTTTTCACTTCCTATTACGGCGTTTAACTCACATCAACTCCAAAATTTTCGACTTTGATGACCACCAATTATTAGCCATAATGAGAAAATTGATGGTAAAATTCTAAATTTGTGATTCCTTACTTAACCCTTTCGGGTCAGGAGTTTTCAAATGGAATCATGTCGCTTTTCTTATTTCATCAGCCGTTCGCATCGCCCGCTGACTCCATATGGGCTGTAGCATATAATTCCAGTTGCAGGTCCAATGACTCGTCGTTCAAGAAAAATTATTATTCTTCAGCCGTAGACGAAGATTGCTGATTTACTCATCCTCACGAGTTATCGTCACATGATGTAAATGTTATTGTAAAACTGACTGTAAGTGTAATATTTCCACGTATACTACCTTAAAACTCTCAATAACGTTCAACATTGTATAATATGTTTAATATATTAAGCAGTCGCTCTGAAAATTTTATTATTTTATTTCCTTCTCTATTCCAAAAGGAATCAAGTTATATAACTTGATTCCTTTTGGAATCCAGTCAGAAATTTTGACTCTAATTACGTTTAAGAAAATTAAAGATTTTCCTCGCATATTTAAAACCCTCGAAGTCCTTTCAACAGAAAAAATAAAATTCTTTGTTACTATTTTAAAATTTGGACCGGGAAGAGTTAAGTGGAAACCCTGTCCATCCTATTTAGAATTATTAATGTCTGATCATTCAGTATTTACTCAATGTAAATACTTTAAACAGTATGAATGTTTGTCTCCCAAATTTAGAAGGAATTTTTCTCGGTATTGACTTTCGGGTATTTAGCGCTAACAAAATGAGCCCATATTTAGCCTTAATGGGCGCTCATAATGGCTTTTAAATCACTTCCTGAATATATACTTATATTATAATACTATTTATACGGTCACCGTGTGTATAACCATGTTCTCTAACATTGTTAATGGCATCAAATTAAAATGAAGTTGAACATTTTCTCTTTCAGTTTACTTAGCGAATTAATTCGTTTTCCCATATGAAATTTCGATTTCGAGGAGTTAAAATATCTCCAATACCCGTCTTTGTCAGCGCTCCGCACCGCAGTGCTGCCGGTTTTCGGAAACAACGGAAAGTCCCGGATTTCTGTCCTTCTTCCTAGATGGTTAGTAATCCGGAACACAAACGAATACTCCTATTGGAGATTCATGACACTTCTATCTCATTAACAGCCATGTTCCTATTCCCTTTCTTTCCTGAAACTTCGATACTTAAAGGTCAAACGTAGGCAACCCGCAACACCCGTGGCCTTATGGTTTCTCACTTGGCCTTTCTTTTGACAGCGAATGTTAAATGTGGCCTTCAAAGAAAAAGTGGTTCCCCACCCCAACCCTAACCTAGTCAATACAGTATGGAATTATGGAAAAAACTGTTACAATAATTTTACACCTATCATTCCTCATTTATCATAGAGTACACTTATCCGTAATACATTTATGTGGAATAGCACTGAAGAACATCGACTTCGTTAAGTTGATAGTCGGTAGGACCGAAGAAAAAGTTCGCGAGGCATGATACTTAGCGTTAGTTAGGACCCACCTTGAGTATGCATATAGTGTATTGGACCCAGCCGACAAATGTCGTATTAATAATATCGTCTTTATTTGGGAGAGATTGAGACTAAAAATCTTCTTTTATCTAACCCTTCGTCATTAATTATAGAATAAATAAATAGAATAGAATAATTATGGTCATAAAAACCTAGTATTCATATTCGGGAATTAGAAAAGGTACAACGAAAGCGATACGATACTATATATACGATAATATATATTCTTTGTAAAGAATACTACGATAAAGTAGTAAGAGTTACTCAGATGATACAGGACGCGGGATGGGAATCATTAGAAAATAGAAGACTAATGCAAAGGATAAACGTACTGAATGCGTTCAGAGAAATTACTTTCTCAGGAGATGTAAATAATATAATGTGACCTCCCTTTTATATAGGCCGTTGTACTACTGCGAGGAAGATCAGGGAAATAGATGCCAGAAGGAATCGTTTCAGAAATCATTTTATTCCGCGAACGATACCCGAAAGCAATCAATTAGGAAAATAGTGTCAGGGTGCTTGCATTCCCTGCCTTACACCGAAAAGCGGCTTGCAGGGGCCTTACACAGACATTTCTGGAAACAGTCGAGCATAAATTCATCTAGTAAAATTTTACTAGTAATTTGGCCGACAACTGCAGAAATTTCAAGTTAGCTATTGCTAAAATAGCTCAAATTTCAACGAAACGGGCTTCTCCAATTCTCAAACCCTTTACCACGCGTGACCTAGGTGTGTAGAAACTCTTTGGGACAAAATTTAACGAACCAGGAATTCTCTTCACTGTACTGGTCATTGGCGGAAGTTTGTAAAAGATAGGTTCGAATGTCGGTGTCGACCACCTCGACTACCACAATGCTACTCCCCGCTATCGTCCGCATACAAGTTCAGTGAGCGTTTCTCATTTCAAAGATACGAAGAATAAAACTAAATAAATCTCGTCGGGAGCGACTCTCGGATTTCCTTCATCTGACCACTTGGCACGTTGCCTAACGGTGTTTACAAGCCCCGCTGATGTCCCGGCTATCGCGTTGCAATTTCACTTCGTCGGGATCGAAGCAGTAAATTGACTTCGCTTTTTAGTGATTTTTTTCTAGCAAAATTGATGGATTTCGAGCGTTGACTACTACTTAAAAATAAAATAAAGGACGAGCGAAATTTAGGAAATGGACGAACTTAGAAATATCCTCAGGAACATTTTTTTCATGACGATGAAACTATTTCAACTTTTTTATTTCCTAAGTGTGGCAACATTCCACAAAGTCAATATTTAAAATAATAGATTTATTCTAGGCGCAAAACTAACGAGGGCATGCGAGATATCTAGCATAATTATTCATCTCTACTTTAAATTCTCATGCTCAGGGGAGCAAAAATGATTATTTTACACTATTGCAAATATTTAATCTATAAATACTATAGTGTTTTGTATTGTAGTACTTTTAATTATCTCGGATTTTTGTAGATACAATAAACATATAAAAATTCAATTAACAAATCAAATGTTAACACTTTAATAGGGGCTTTTAAAGTTGGGATTATTAATTTCTACATAATGAAGAATTTGAAGAATTATGGTAATAGTAAAGCTCTAATTTCCAATCATCACACGAATAATTTTATCTAAATCATTTGGGAGGGCAAATTCATCCCATCTACTTTCAGGTAGAGACTACCTCTTTAACGCGTGGTAATTTTTAGTTCAGCAATCCCTCTAAGCGCTAAGATGAAAGTATTAAAAATGAAAACATATAAATTCGTCTCTAAGGGCAACTTCCTCCGACACCTTGGATTAGAAATCATTTACATTTTGATGACACAGCCAAAATTTACTCCAAAAAATGTAGTTAAATGCTTCCTTTCCCAGCCTTGATCGAAATATCCTTTAAAAATGTAAATAAAATCCGCGAAACTGTTAATAAGCCCGGAAAGTTAAATTTGAAGGTAACTGCTCCTACAAAATTATTACAAGGATGTTACCGTTGATAAGATTCAAATTATCTAGTAACCTTCGATTTTATGGTTCGTTTACATTTTTTCGCCATGTGATGGATAAACGACCGATCTCCTATAATTTTAGCAAAATATTAATATTTGAAAGATAAAATAGAATTTGGAAATGGGTACACAACAATAAATTCCCAACCTGAACTCATTAGTTTCTAGGAAACTCTCACAGTCTTCGGTCATCAATAATGCATGAAGAGCTTTTACTAGGTAGATTTTTTTACTTCCGTGGAAAATTGTTTAATAGGCCAAGTGAGCCCTCGAATAAATTTCTGAAATATTTTTTTCTAAAAACAACTTCCCGTAATAACTTGTTATATCTAAATATTGCGATTAGCCGTGAAAATTAGTACATTTTAGTAGCCAGTGGTAAAATATAATACCATAGAGAAGCATTGAAAAAATATTATTTCATTAAAATTCAAAAATTAGGGATTACTTACATGTATTGTCATTTGATAAAAGTAGGTAAAAATAAAAGTTCTAAGAAGTAGAAATTTCGACGAACAAAGCGGCTTTTACTTTGTTTCTCTTTCACTCTTCTTGTCCCTTTAATGAACATTTATATCGAGTAAAACAGTTGCGCAATTAATAATATTATGCATGATTTTATCCACAGCGGTCGGAACACTTCGGGTGATAAAATTATCGTTCTTTCCTCGCATAACCTATGATAAACCAGTCATGAAATAGATAAGTAGTTATCTTGAATTTGGTTCATAGTAAAAATGTTTCATTTGCGTTAAAGTCAACGATATGATATGAATCGTTTCGGCTCCAACAACTTGTCTGTTATTTTCAAAATCATGATTAACTGTTAGAAAATGAGATGATACTATTCACGTCATTCACTAGTTTCTAAGCCAGTTCCAGGAAAATTGGAGGTGACGTCAAACATTTACAACCAAGAACTTTCAAAAGCGTGGTTGCAGAATATTTGCACAACCTATCTTCAACCGCGCCGCAATGCGTTTGATAATATGAGCTTACTCAATAATAGCAGTCTATTTTAAATTAAAGAATTAAGCATCTTCCGTCGCATGAGCCTCTGCTATTAAACTTGGTAATCTCAGACACTGGACTTGAGAAAGACAAAAAAATTAGTTTCATCTTTGCGTTTTGAACTAGTTAAAGCAATACATTACATAGCGGATGAGTAACTTTCCGATTCTGATATATTGAAATATGCAACTATTGGAAGATTTAATAAAGGAGATTCAGATGACGAATGACTAGATCTAGATATTTTATTTACATCAATCTATACCAAGTTTGACGTCAAGTCTAGAAAAGCCTTGGCAAATTGAAGTAAAGAGACATCGCATCAAAATTTAATACCAATAAACACGAAACAATGTTAATTCCTGGAATATTATATATTGATAAATAGGTATGAGAAAATTGCATGGTTTCTACTCGTATAAGGAGAAATCAAAAGATATCTCAACCCGATGACGCCTTTCCAAATACAAACTCGCCGTAAATCTATTGCTTGCGTTCACACGGACGCATCTAAGCATATAACCAGATAATGAAGAGAGGAACAATATTACGAATCCGCTGATACTTTGATAATTTATTGAAAGCATTTTTTTACATTATCTATTAGAGAATAAGCGAGCACATTATAGTATCTACTATAAATAGCCCAAAGATTTTAATTTAAAGATACTTATTCACAGGGTCAATTAAAGGAGTAATCTTAAATAGTCTTAATTATCAACTGAGATTCATTGAGGCATTTGAAAAACATACACTTAAACGTTTACGGTCAATAGTAGCCCATCTTGAAACTTTCCATCCGATATCTAAACAATATTCCATATACAACTATGATTACAGTAACAGTCCTATGAAGAAAAGATAATATTTTTAAGGATAGGTATACTTCGGAAACTATTAATTATCGGAAAACTATAAATAATTCCAGCTAAAATGTATTCTTCCAAAATACTAAACCCTCTAAACCGATACTTTTAGGTTCGTAAGAAGATAAGAGGCTATTGGACATTACCATCATCGACATTTCAATACCTACCTTTCATAGATTTATTAAAATATCCACCAAATTTGTAACAAATAAATACCCCGCAATCAAATAACTTCAAATAATGCCTTTGCCGTAGCTTAGGCTGAAGAACTATGAATTTTAAAGACAATACTATAAGGTACTTGCCGATACTTATTCCGATACCCGAGTGTATTGCTAAAAGTACAGAAATTGGCGGAGAGGCGTCATTAAATACCATACGGGCGTCTATCAGGGAGGATGTACGAGAAATTTCATAGACACAGGTGTAGTGATGGCTGTGTTAGAGCAAATTTTGTGTTTTAGTGCGTCGGGCGCGGGTTTTGAATTAAATGACCACAGAATAGTTACAACCTGGATAATGCCTAATTAATCCTCCACCACTCACAAAAATGTTATGCTGCATTTCACTTCAAATTGAAATTCACTTCTTCCGCTTGTACTTCATTTTGAAATTATTACTTTCTTTATTATAAATAAAAACTTATTTCATTTCAGTTTTGTACTAATGTTTTCGCTCTCTAGCTCTTGAACTTGGAATAGCTCACTGTCGGAATTGAGGCCCAAATTTCGACACTTTTATAACTTTTTTCAGACTGTTGTTACTTTGAAAACAGCACAGATATTATCAAATGGAGCTTTTTGAATAATGCGCTTATCGCGTTTAATATTTCGTAAAAATTGAGCTCTCTATGACTAATATTTATTTAAAGGTTTACTCATGAATCTTTGTGTCGGAATATGGTGCAAGTACCTATATAGTTTTAAAATAAATATCACCCCATCTCATCCTGATAACTTGAAACCTAGTTCCAAGAAGAAGATTCCTCCGCATGTCTTTTCCCTGAGTCTGTTATTGAGTGATACGGGACCCAAGGTAAGCCCTTGACCTGACTTCCAGGTAGAACTGTTAGGGTGAGACAGAAGATGATTCGTCATAGACAGCAGTTTTCAATTGAGCACGAGACATAGTAATGAGGGAAGAAGTCTCGTGTCTGCTTAGCACTACAGAATGACTCGGTCTCCAAGTCAGCAAAAACTAGGTCATTCCTACCACAATGTAAAATACACGCGAGCCCGACTAGGAAGATTTCTCAATGAATCCAAGGAAAATGGTAGAGAAAACTCGAGAAGATGAAAGAGGTACTAACTACTCCTCGATAAAATATATTATTTTAATCCATTTATTTAGATGGTTCAAAGGACAGAATATGAATCTCGATTCTACAATAAATTGTACAAAGAATAGGATTTTTCCATTGAAACTGCAAGATCTCCTCTCAGTACCTAAGAGAGTATCCCAACATAGGTATTATCAAAATAATTTAGCAGTATAATTTTAAAATTTAAAGACAACTCTTCTCAAAGTGATTTGATCTTCTTCAATTTTAAAATAATATGTATTTACGGGGATTATTAAGATATCGACGTTAACGACAATCGATTAAAATAGTTGTTACTAAAATCGTATCCTGGTGGGAGCCAATGTGCGGAATGATTTAAGCTGTCGAAGCACTTTTAGCAATACTACTACTACTTAAAGCATAATTTTTTAATTATACGATAAATAGTGAACGTTCAATTTATATACGTAGATAAAAAGATAATCTAAAACAGAGATCGAATACTAAATAGCACTATGCTAGTTTAACCTCGTTACCTATTTCACCTTGTTATACTCAAGGAAGACCCAATTAGAACGCGTGATATATCAACAATATAACCATGAGGAACATTTTCATTCCTCAATACAGTAACTTATTGCAGCACAGCCACGTTCTTTAGTAAAGTTGTCACCGAAAGAATAATCCCTTCTTCTATTTCTACGAAATTTTTAGGAAGGATAAAAATGGCATACAGATGACACCAAACTAATCGATGTTTTGGATGTACTATGTATTTGTTCTACAAAATATAATAATTTTATTCTTTTAAATTTGTTCATCAATCGCACATATTTGGTGTAACTTTAATAAAAAGCCTTGCTGGTAAAAGATATACATTCAGTGAAAGAGGTGAAGGTAGAATAACTAGAAATATGTTCATGAGCAAAACCATTCTTTCTCTACTTGCTCCTAGTGTGAAGTAATTCCTAAACGTTGATAAAACCATTCAGAATATGACTTTGCATTACTTTGTTAAGTTGGATAAGCATTTGAAATGGTTGTGGCGAAATTACAATTTTCGAAGTATTTTTGTTTTTTAATTATATTTACCAAGAAAGACATTTCTCAAAAGCAAATATCACTTATCTATCATCATTCATTTTAAAAATAAATTCATAGTGTTATTGTTTTAAACTATACACTCGGAACACAGAATAATTTTGTGGTAACTTATTTACCCCCTTGAGAGAGGTAAGGTGTAAAATAAGTGCTTTGGTAGCCGAATGGGTTAAGGTGAAGAAAATGAAGTTAGGATATAAAGAAAATTGACTCCATCTAAAATACTCTTTATAATCATAGAATAAAACTTCCAACATATGATGACAAGAATTTTTAACGATATCATTATTCGCAGTGAACTAATTATTATTTTAAGTAGATTTATGATTTGTCGATATAAAGTTATTGGAGATCGTCTCAGATGGAAAAAAATATGCGGTTGTAAGAAATTTCGGAACAAAGAAATCATAATAAAAATTGCATTCATTAGTTTTTAGTTATGAGAAAAAAATACCAACTTATATTTGCTTCATTAGGCTGAAATGCGCAGGAGACGTCATGGAAAAAAGTTCAATGCAACTCGGCGAATGGATTTATATCACTGCCACACCTCGGTGAAGCAGATATATTCCCCAAAGTCGTAATCTCCTTACAGCCTCGCATATATTATGCACCAACCTTTAGGTATCTTTAAATGCACTAGTCTAATACCAGCGGCACTCACGACACTGAGCCTCGGCTTTAAAGCCAATATATGACTAAAGTTTGAGGTCCTAGCGCTGCTATAGCTGCATTAATCTACCGCTGAATGTGATCATAGGCTTTCACCGTAATGCTCAGATGGTTTACGATTGAACTGCAATTAAGAGTGGAATATTCCTAGCTGCTCCCGCAATTTTCGGTGGCTTACAAGATGAAGTTAGCAATTATTTCGATAATATCGAATTTGACTCTTATGTAACTTCCGTATAACTTGGCTCGTATGAGGCAAACTAAATCCGACGAAATTCTTGATCACTTGAAATTTGGAAAAGGTAAGCTAACAAATTATAGGGCTTACTAATGTCCAATAAGGTTTGGAAATAAAACTGTTATGCCGAATAAATATGAATGCCTTTCTTAAACATCATTGTGATATAATGAAATTCACGAAATAAAGGAGGGAATTTTTGTCCATATTTCCATGGTCCAATGTAATGGTAACGAAAGTTCCATTAAACATTCTAATTTTGCGGAATTTGACTTTAGTAATAAATAAGTGTGTAACACAACCTCATACATGACATTTTTATCAAGTGCCAACCGAGAAATTGTTATGAATCTATATACACCCAGATTTAAGTTAGAGAATGGAGTTTGAAGAACTTGAATTTATTCAATAATATGTTCCTCTTCTGGCCAAGCATTGATTTTTTAGTTAAATAGACTATTTTTGTCAAAAACACTTGTAACGTAACTTCATTCAAGCATGGAAGACCTCATCTAACTCAAAGCCTTTTCGAAAATTCCGTCTTTTCCTGTATCTTGCAAAGAAAATTAGCTCCATAGAAAGTTTCTTCTTTCATGTTAATTTAATTAATATTTTTCTCATTGATAACTTTTGCGTGAATATTTGCAATGCCTTATTAGAAAGGAGAAGCGGTGTAAGTTCACCTTGGTAATATATTTATAGTGGTATTATACCAAAATTCTAAATTTCCTCGGCACAAATCCAACCAGTTTCAAAGTTAAAACCCCATTTTTTATACAATCAGTATTCACTTTCCTCACAGTTAACTTATTTATGAAAAATTGTATTTGTAAAGGTACTATTTCTAACTTTCACATTTAGGGCGGATAGTATTTACTTCTTCTTTCTAAGTATTATAGCTTAAATCATGCCTGAATTAATGTCATTTACTTTACCATTAACGTATACAAAACATTTACAATAACGGATTTTGAAAAATGTTGATAACGAAACAAATTTTTCCGCGTTAAATATGTAGAATATTGGAATACGTTCTACTTCCATTACAAGAGATAGACACAGATATAAAGATTAATTCAAACTGAATCGAATGAAATAAAAGTGGAATTCTGAAGTGCACTTTATGAGGCATAATGATTACCTTGTACGTAAGGTATGATCATGATATATAATATAATTATTATATACCTTGTCTATATTTATTTATCCGATGCCAGTAACTTCCGTAAGAAATATGTGGGAGTAATTTGCGTATATCAATTTCATGCACTTCCCGACGTGATAGGATTATATTTTTTTGGGAGTGGTTAAAGATCCAATGTAGTTACATATTGATGTTTGTTTGTCCAAAGTATCCTTCCTTCGACTCTGGACGACTCGAATCGTGTTTCATAGGAAATGCACGTCAAGTTCATTTTGATCGATTGCAGGTAGTTTTTCTTTTGAAAACTTTAAATCAGAAATAATGATTTTACGATATCGATATGAATACCAGAAGAAAGGAAATTGAATAAAGATTCTTATTTTGGTCGTAGAATATCCTATTCGAGTCGAAATTGAGAGAATTCAGACGAGAATGATTAAAAATGTGTGTAATTTTGTGGGCATAAACAATTCCCTAACGACAAATGTGATTGCTGAACTCAACTCTCATACAATGTATGGGGAATAAAAGCCGACACTTCATGGTAATAAAACGATAAGTAAACTAAAACTGTTGTCTCTTAATTCATTTTTATTTTTGTTAACTAAATTTAATTTTAATTCTGTCATTTTTGACAGGGAAATTCACTAGTAAGCAAATAAATAAATAAGCAATTTTATGATTGTTCACACCACCATCGTCGCAGATATCCTATTTCACAAACAAACAGCTAAGAGTAAGGAATTCTTAATTGAGATCTCTTCAATGGAGAGGTGAGTTGAGGGGAGAGAAGAAAAAGATTTACAACTCGCGTAGGAAGAGAAGAAGAGGCGTAATCAGAAAACGATGCTTAGCTGTTAATTTTATTAGTGGCTAAAGTCCGCGGCCAGAAATTTTTCGAGGGAAATGTAAAGGGAAGAAGACGTGAGTTTTTACCGGTGAATATAGAGGAGAAGTAGCGTACACTCACGTTTTCAGCAGTTCGCGACTTTGTTTCCAACGAAAGGGCACGCCGTAGTAAAGAAGGATACCGTCGTTGAGCAACTATAAGACTTTGGCGTCTGAGATTCGGCGGTTGTCTTCGGTACCGGATAATGTTTGGGTAAGCTTCCCGCTCAGTGAAAATCGTCGCAATCTTTTAAAGGAGTTATAGAAAGGAAATAGCGGTGGAAATAACCAAGACGAAATTTCACATTTGTTTGATGTGACCGGTTTGTGCCAATATATATATAATTGTGCAACATATCAACAAAACGTTGTGATCTGACGATAACTATGACTAATAGAAACCGGTCGCATAAACACAGTTAAACATAAAATATGCGAAATTTCATCTTAGCTATGTCCACTATTATTAATCAATCCGAGTTATAGTAAATTAGTTATCTATATTTTCCGGTGTATTAACTTACACTGTCCTTGCTCGATGAAAGTCTTATTGATACAATTTAAGGATGCAATAGGTAAACTTTTTTACATGCATTATACTTCTCAAAATGTAGTTTTGTTTTTAGAGTGACATTATACGTAAATTCAGTCTTAATTTAGGTAACTTACGGGGGCTGACTTAAAAGGAACGCCGCCTTCGTAACTTTGGTTTGGGTGGTAATATTTTAATAAATCTAACACAGAAATGATCTTTAGAATTGAATTTAAATCCTTATTTAACCATATTCACCATTCTACATGAATATCAGATACCTGTATACACTCTGGTAACGATGAGCAAGTTTTCTGAAGCCGTCAATGAAGAATTCGACACTGTTTCTACAACCAACCTCTCACAAGTTTCTCAACATCTTCAGCAGATGCACAATGGTGCCCTTGCAGATCAGTAAGGTCAGATAATGAAATGGGACCTGCGGAACATGTGCATCGGCTTCAGAAAACTTGTTCATCGTTAGCAGAGAGTATACAGGTAATCTCCTAGAATGCTGAATACTATTGGTAATACTAAGGATTGGTTTACGAATACTAAATATTACTAATAAGAATACTAAGGATTATTTCTGCGTTTGACCTATTAAAATATTCCCAACCAAACCCAAGTTACTAAGGTGGAGGTATTACTCTTCAGTCAGCCCTCGTATTAACTGGTAGAGAAAGATTCAATCTCCCACAACGAATATTAAAATTAGGTAACGAGCTTTCATTTACCGCCGAGTATCATACTAATTTTGTAAGGAATTGCGCGCTTCTTAATTAAAGAATACAAATATTTAGAAACTAAGAATCGAAATGGGAGAACATGTTTTACGATAAGTGTGTCTTACTTCACAAAATTGGAAACTTCCTTGAATTTAAATTTAAATTACAATAATTTCGAAAAATAGAAAAATCGTTTTTAAACGTGATTCTCGTTGACTTTGTGTGCCAACTTCAGCATGAAGTGTCCTTCTATGAACAGAAAGTGAAAACATCAACAGTGAAATTTATATTAATGCGACTGATATGATGTATGTTTTCCTTACTGTATCCTATTCATTACAAAGCGCAGTTAAAATCATCTGCTGACGTGAGTCAATATTAATGAATACGAATAAATCTTTGGTTTGATTGCTTGAGGGAAGTTTTTAATACATGAATTTACTAAGTGCGTTACATTATCCATTATAATATTTACTATCGTTTGATTAAATAATAGATCTAAATATCTTACTATGATATACATCCATAACAACTTTGTTTTACAATAAAACAATAAAAATGTATAGTAATTTAGAAAAGCTGCTTGATAAAATCGTATTATTAAAAATTTAAAATAAAGAAATTAGCTTTCGAAAGAAGGAAAAAGAAAACGTTTGTGGTCGTGAATGATTGACGATCACCAAATTAATTCTAATCGCCTGGTATTTCGCCCATCAAATTCATTTAATCCCCGAGCAAAGCTTGCGACGCACAGATTTCAATCTCAAAACGAACATTTGCAAACACAAGTAAGTGCGATAAACTCTTTACAACTTGTCTTTCACGGTCTTTTTGTATGCCTTCTGATAACGCAACTGACGCAAAACTTTCGGCCCGTGCTCTGGTTTCCCGAATGCCTCGCCGTCGTTAAGTTCGGTTCGCTTTGGGAGGAATTTGCAGGAGGATCTATTATCAAATTGACACAAGCCTAGGAGTTTGCTTCGTTTTCTTTTGTAAGCTCTGAGATACTTTTACGATCGAAATTCTTGCAAATATAACGTCAATCTTCATTGAACAGCAACCATACAATGCCTCAAATACTAGCAAAGAAACTTGAAGAATTTTCACGGAGAGAGAAGTGGTAATAAAAGTATCATTTTATATTTTACTTTAAAATAAATACCGTCAGTCGTTCAGAAAAATTTTACAAATACACCACTTTATTTGAAATTAAGAATTTTGGCATGAATGTTATTATACTTGCTCATTTTTTGTGGTATCCGGTAATTTCGTCCAGAAAGATTTCGTCGTTCAAAAAGCGAATTTTTATTTCAGACCTTATCTCGACTTCTATCGCTCAGAATTGAATGTTTTTCATGTCTTTATTTCACTTTCCTTCTCAATAACGGTACCAAATAAATACGTTATAACCTTTTCAATTGTTTGCGATGTTTTTTGAATAAACCCATACCGAAACTATTAGGAAATCGAACACGAACATTTTGATCTTCTGCCAACTGTTCTAGCATTTGTTTTAGACATTTATACTCTGCGTAAAATGTTGGGAGAATGTTGAATTGTCTCAATTATAAAAGAATGGGAACATTTGCTGCAACCGAGATACGGAGTTAGAAAGAGAGAGAGTTTTCGCCACTCACCGTGCATGGGTCCACGTACTAATTTTCGCGTAAAAACAATAAAAATACTACGAAAATCACTGCATTCTACATAACAATAACGATTAATCATGAAATAAATTTCATCTTTACCCTAATAAAAGTTAACACGGGTCTGTATCGCCGTAGAACTAACGTCACCCAGGACGAAATTGTCCTAGACGAAATCACCGAAAATCACATTGTTGGTGACCCGGTTTAGCAACACAACACTGCACGAATTTTTATAGATAAGACTCATTTCATAGGAAGTATCGATTATAGTATAATGGAAGTTATTTCAGCAAACTTCTACAGCAGTGACATCCCCGAATTTATTTCCAGTGGGCAGCATTAACAAATGGAATGACATCGTATGGATCAAAAATACAATTATTTCCATACTATGCTTTCCTCAGAATATCATAGCAATATATATGTCAGCAAAAGCAATTCACTTGTTAATTATAATATATCAATAATAATGTTCTTTTTCCTTCGAGGAATAAAGTATACAGAGAGAAACAAACACGAATCGTTTTCAGAGAAGCCTCGTGACTTAGAAGAAGAAAGATTACACACTAACGTCTTTATTGGGCTAAATTTGGACTGTTATATTCCATCTTCCAAATCATCCTTGTCTTATAGACAAAAAATCATAAATACTTACCAAATCAAAACACAACAGAAATATATGCAGAGTAGAATAGACATCTAATGTGACTATGAGGTGAATACGTCTACTTTATTATTTTTGGTTGAAATAAAAACACCTTGTAACAATTCCACGGAGTACATTTGATAAACACGACCGGTTTCAGCTAATAAATAATCATCATCAGGTGATTCATTAGTTGAAACCGGTCGTGCTTATCAAGTATACTCCGTGGAATAATTACGAAGTGTTTTAATTTCAACCGTTATGGAATTCCACATACTAACAGCTAGCACCATTCAATTTATTTTTATCGTATATGCCAATATGTGGAAGCAATAGAAAAATTTAAACTCTGATAATTCGAAATCTAATGTCGGTAAAAGGTACTCTTTTGTCAACTATCGGTGATAAGGGTGTCCTCCCCGAGGCTCAAGGGCTGCACGTGGAGCAGAAAATTTTATCTTAGCTATTGATCTTACCTGAAGGTCTCATACAATTTATTATGCTAACTGAAATGAAGTAAAATTAAATACTAGTTGGAACCTACCCTAAACCGCGAACCACTGTACTCACTTTACGTCCCATGACAATTGATTAATTAAACTGAGGATTTTCGACCAATACTTATTAATCGCAAACTATGGTTACATATGAAGATGGATTGATGTTCTACAAGGCACGAGGAAGAGTTCGACTTGAAAACATAAGCTAAACAGAAGTGCAAACTGGTGAACCTGAGTCCTGGATAGTCATAGACATTCATGTCTAAGGATGTATAAAGGCTAATGAGGTTCTCTAAGGATTGTAGCTTGGACACCCCTGCTCCATGCACTACCTATAGTTTTAACTAGAGTGTCAAAGACATGAGACAACCTAATCCCTGCAAATCTATTATTTTCTATCAATTATGTATATTCCAATCAACAATTTATTGATATTTCTATACAATATCAGCATAATCGTATGTTCACATAATTTTTCATGATTTTAAACAACTTGAAGAGAAAAAAAATAAAAAAATCTTTCTAAAATGGAAATAATTCCTGATTTTAATTAAATTCTTTGTATGAATTAAAGTTTCTCGTTTCGCATGGATTTATTTTTAACGTATGAAAAAACTTTTAATGACAAAGTAAAGGGATAAAACTTGCACCAATTCCACTCATGATTCCTATTCGTGGAATTTGTGTAAGTATTATCTTTTGACTTTGTCATAAAATTTTTTTAAATATGACATTCCACCAAGTAACGCTTGACGATATTTATTTATTGGTGCATGAAGATGAAGCGGGATTGTTACCTTGAAAACATACGCAAAATATACCTCGCAAAATAGCCTCAACTAATCAAATATTTTCTTTAAACTTTTCTTCCTTGGGAGTAATTTATTATCTGATATCATTGTGCTTCTCTACGATAATTCAACCTCTATAGACTTACATAAAAACATCATTCTTAATTTCTCAAAAATTTCAGCTCAAAATTTTATTTATCATAATGAATTAATAACTTTGTGACTGAATTCGTTTCATGCAGAGAATTTTTCAAAATTAGCTACGTTACTTGCGTTTAATGATTAGTTTTTATCAACTCCATATTACAGCGAAAGTTAGAAATTTCATGTAAAAATCGCTCAACCGTAACATTCGGACCAAAAACAGTTATGAAAATCAAGAATAAACAAGCAAAAATAGTGAAATATAAGTTCGTGCAATATATTACAGAATTTTTAAATGAGGGAATATCAGCTCATAACGGAGTACATATCACGTGAGGAAATCTTTGTACGAATTTAAATTATGAAGGAAGTAGCTAAGTTTAATTTAACTCAAATAGCAACTATAGTTCTCCATATTTCTGCCATTATTACGTAGAGACAAGCATACCGCATAAAAAGGGAATGATATTAGAATAAATTTTATGTCATTAATTCATTTACACTTTAAGCATGCAATAGCTTTTCAAACACTCACGAATTATGGCCAAAACCCTCTATTAATATGAACTTTTTATAAGCTCAAGGACGTAGCAAATACAACGTATTACAAAGAGGGAATAAAATTAGCTCTTATTTATATCTTCTACAGGTTTAACACTTGAAAACGAATATCCTTTTTAAACAAAAATGAATAATACTATGATATAAATTTCGATGAGGAACCTTGGATTATATTCTTCATGGTACAGCTTTATTTATGATGAAGTTAAGCCAGGTGGCTTAGCCTTAATCTGGAACGTATATGTATAGGATCTATAGAATCCTTACGAATAATATTCAGATTCTGAATAGAGAAGCATTCTTATGCTAGAAAAATATAACAATGGAAAGCTATAGAAAAATGAAAACTAATCTTGCAACCAAAAATTCAAGCAAAGGACTTGCGGAACAGAAAGGGGTAACTAGTTCTCATTGGAAGGTTGTAGTTTCCTTCCTTTTCATTGTGATGCGTAGAGATCGAACTATTTTATTTTCTAGGTGAAGGTTGAATCACGAACTCTTGCGCTATTCGAACTTGCGCAGTGACATCAGCATTAGAACGAAATATTCCCAGTAAATCATACCGATATATAAATCACAATGATACGCAACGTAAGATGTGGTATTTCATATGCGTTCAAGGTTACCGATTACTGCAAACACTTGGAGAGTACTCTCCTAGCCGTCCTAGACACTTCCAGTAATAATCCACCTATTTAAAGCCCGTAAAATGGAAATATGCGCATCATTTTAATCCATACAGAATACATAAGCATAACTCACATGAATAGCTTTCTGATTAAAAATATTTCTTCCTATATAAACATTACCTTTCCGTGAAACTTCTGTCTCCTAAAAATAACCTTGAAATCTCGTTCAGTGTCAACGTTGTTTGTAGGCTAAGTGAAATCATATGGTTTGAATTTCCAAATTTTGAGGAGTTTAATTCAAAAGTTACTCAAGTAGCTAAAATCAGGAACAAATGTTCCAGACTCTGTTTCTTATATCTACTAGGTTGATTTCAGTGATTATTTATACAACCGAAGAAGTTCATCCTACAATAATGTCTGTAAACAGAAATTAAATTGTTGATCCATCCTACCACTACCAATGAATACGTATTGATGAATTTCCTGCCAACAATATATTTATATTTAACTAATCCTCTTACTTCACAAAATCTTTTAACAAAGAATAGAAATCAAAGTAAAGTAATTTATAGCCAAATGGTTTGTTTATTTTTGTGACAAGGGATTAAACGAGCAAAGTCTATTCAGAAATTAGTTATTTAAGTGTTTTGATCCTTGATTCTATCTAATCACAAAGATCAAATTATTACCCTGGGGGAAGCCACTAATTAAAAAAAAACTCAGAACTCAAACGAAATTCGCAGCAGCTTGTTTCTTTAAATCATATTTATTCTTCGTCTGTGTATGGATCACACAAAGCCATATCAATTCCTACTTCCAACTCCGAGATGCACTTTTAATATAGCAAAATATATATAATACAATACAAACTTATTAATCTACTTTACTTTCACATCTCCTTCTGAGCTACATTACTGAATAATTTCTTACTTAAAGTTACGAAAAAATATTCCTATACATAACTCATACATTAAAAAGATGGTTATAAACTTCACCTGAGGTACAACTTCAAAACACTGGATGCAAAAGCCATCAAAATTTATTTATATCTTGCATAACATCTTTAGTTAATTTCCTCGATGATATTTACAAGAATAAAACTTTAAATAGGCACGGAATATTCTGGCTAAAAACAAAAATATCTCCTGACAACCTTCCTAATTTATAGGATTAAGAGCTTAAAGCCATACTAACTTAATAGCTAAATCCTAACCTCTTATTATTCAAATCGCACTTTTCGTTCTTGAATCAGCTGTATTAATTATTCAAACATATGTATTTGCAGTACTCATTACACTATATTCTAGCGAAGTAATGTCTAATAACAACAATCATCAATATCACTTATTAGATCGAACACCATAACAATTAACAGGAGCCATTGGAGCAGTAAAAATAACTACAGGAATTTTAAAATGATTCCACACATTTAATAATGAATTACTGATTATTCGCTTCAGTACTAATTTTAACTATAATACATTGATAACTTGACGTAACTCGTTACTAAAATATGTATAGGAAAATAATAAACGCTTTTTGAAAGCTATAACAGAATTCTAGTTCCCATCCCTTGCTGTTGACAACCTTGGATGTGAAATCAACCGTACCCCTTCTGCTAACGGAAAAATTCTATCCTTCCGATCCTCTCGTTTCCTCCCTCACCACCTTTAATACTGATAACGAGAATCGCTCAAGTAATAGAGGCTACGTGTTTTTCTCCGATTCAGTCATGTCTACCCAATGAACACCGTCGCATCTTCCGAGTGATCAGTGAAATAGGGAAAGAAGACCTACTTCAAGAGACTAAGTTTTGTTTCAGTGCAGCGCAGGGCTTTTGGTAGAATCTCATCAATACCATACTCGATTGCGAACACTTAAGGGGTGTATCCAAGCCTTGAAAGAAATCCACAGCTTTTGAATTTGAGTGCAACCGAAACGAAAAATTTCTCGGAGCTGTATTTCCCGAAAGTGAAGGTCGTAATGTTTTCTTCCCCATCCTTTGTGTTCTCTTATGGATTTAAAAATGTCGACATCCTTTCCCGGAGAGGATCGCGCTGAAAGGGAGCGGAGACTTTGTTAGGAGTTGAATTTCCTGAGAAGAAACATCGATATAAAATACATAGTTTTGTGAATAAAATATATATTGTTAATTAGATCTAATTGCTTCGGTGCTCGGAAATTCGTACGGTTGGCCTTTTCCGGAAGAATTCCAGTGATTAAAGGCAGAATAAAATTAGTTGTTCTAAAAGGAAAGTAGTTTATGATCCAACGTCAAAGGAGAAGTATCTTTCCAAAGGGATACAAAAGTGAGTGCCAAAAGTTCTGATTTTTCCAATCGCATGTATGTGAGAACATTTTCCGTTTAATACCTTCTGTATTCATATGCTCCAAAGTATCAATTATAAAGCTATACATAATGAATTAATTCAGCCATCACTTCGTTGAACCTTCTAATATTGTATCATGGTAAATAAATAGACCGAAATATTTAGGTTTCCTCAAATTTTTTTTCAGAATTTTCCTCAGAAGGTTTTCAGTGGAAACTAAAACATTTCAGCCCATTTATTTACCATGAATAGTATAAAGCAATACATACATTGGGGACCAAGTTTTTGTTATCGTGAGAGTACCACCCCATTTGTTCGTCAATCTGTCAACTCAGTTCATATTGAACAGAATTGGTAGAATTAGATATAAAATACCTAAAGTCTCAAAACTTAAGAAAGATATTTTTGAGCTAACATAAGTCGATATTTTCTAGAGAAACAAATAAAAAATAAACTCACTCATTCATAGATAAATGAAAGATCAAATGGAATAGAAAACCATCTGAGATTTTTTATTATTTCGATGCCATTTAAAACATCTTCCACGAATACAATACCTTTAATCTCTTGATAGATCATACCTACCATTGATAATAAAATCAAAATCAGTAACTTCAATTAAAGCTGCCTTTAAGTAAACACAATGCGCGACTACAGTACTTCGTGGAACGTCATAACATAACAGATATGTTTCATAGGTTAAAAATCTCCAATGGCATTTATTGCCACTGATCGCTATTGAAATGTACACTGAGTGTTTCTAAAAAGAGCGGCTGTCCTTCCTGTTTCCTCCAATTCTGGTGAATGAGGCGAGGGACGGCGTCAAAGAGGGCTTTTGGAGATTTTAAACCTCCAATTCATTAGCAGTCATGTTCAAAATTTTCTTTCTTTATATAAAAATATGGTAAAAAAGCAGGATAGTATTTTCCACTTGAGAATTTTTATTACGACCAATTTTGGCCATTGACGGGCATCATTAAGTCATTTCCGCTCTTTAGAATTAAATTATCATATATTTTGTCCTTAAACATTATCATATACTTTCTGTCTCATTACAGATCTTATAAAAATAAAGAACCCTCTCCTAATTGCGACCGGAAATCCGTGGAAGTTTTCCGGTAGGGTTTAAATCAATTGAATTGGACTTATTTGAGACTTGAATCTTCGATAAAACTAAATAAAGCCATGACGCAGACTGACAGAACATCACAAGCTGAGGATGAAACAATTGACGTAATGCTGACACAGGTAAGAATATCGAGTGCTATATATTTTATCTGATTTCATGGAATAATTTCCATTGTTTCATAATATAAATTTCTGGGAAACGTTAGTCTTAAAATAAATCTGACATGTTCCAGCTCAACTTGGTGGAAGGGAGCCATAACAAATGGAACAAACACTT
Organism: Sympetrum striolatum; assembly: GCA_947579665.1. Lineage (NCBI taxonomy): Eukaryota > Metazoa > Arthropoda > Insecta > Odonata > Libellulidae > Sympetrum > Sympetrum striolatum. Next base: position 37,307,108 of record OX388350.1, on the reverse strand, counting down.
TATAAGTTCCACAGATATATTGTTAAGGCGACTAGTTTTGTCAGCGAATTGACATCTACTGGTACATCGGCAATTCTTTGAAGAAACTAGTCGCCTTGAAAATATAACTGTGGAAGTTATTAAGTGTTTATTGTTTCATTTGTTAAAACAGTCTTACCTTTAAATTTTGTTTAAACTCGCTGAAGGGATTCTGACCTTAAGTTCAACTGAGAATTGAAATGTTTGTATGTTACCCAAAACAGTAAAATTCAGAAATTTTAATGGTTAAACCTTGGAAAAACGTATAATTTATTGAAAACACGTCTCATCTTTGTTTGAATATCCTAAAACTATTATCTGCTACCGAAATATTTAAATTAAAACGTTTATCCCACAAGTAGCGTTTTTAACGTTAGAGATATTTGATCCCATGCGCGTTCAACTCAATATAACTGTAACTTGGAGTCTTCAATATATGAACCCAAGTTCGGAATCTCAACTTTTTCCTCATCCCACAAATAACTTATTCTTGGACTCAAGATTAGTTCATCAGATACAATTCCACGAATTCTACGCGATACAATCGACTGTCTTCAAAATATTTGCCCACAGTCTCGCTAAAGTTGCCCTCCTTATTTTGAAGCATACAATTTAAGAATAATTCCTTTGGAAAAAAATAACTAAGCAAAATTCCACCAAAACATACTTCATGCGTCCAGTCTCAAAATTACAATTTCATCATCGGATGACAAGCTTGATGAACAAATTCTAATTTTGAAACCGGTTACAAAAACTTTTCGGTGGAATTTTCGCTTAGTTATTTACCGTGCTTCCTGTATAAGGAATTCTACAAAGTTGAGCTTCTTCGATTAAATTTATAATTCCTTCGAATTTGATTCACTTTATTTTCTGTCAAACGCATCTCGTATAGAATGGTTGATAGCGATGAGACCAACTTCCAAAGAGAAATGCATTTCTGAGTACTGATTTCTGTTGCACGAACTAGAGCATCCTCATTACCATTTCCATCATGCTCTTTTTAATTATTCCCAACGTAGTCCCTGCTTGGCAGATCGGAGAACGAGGGGCTGCAAAATGGGAATTCCAGCAATGTGGGAAAATCTGTCATCATCATGGAGTCGAAATTCGAGGAAATGATAGAGGAGAACGCAGCTGGAATGAATAAGCAGTCCATACAAGGGGAAAATGATGACTCAGGGGCCCTGCAACTTCACTACAATTTGGAGGACACCCCGCCTTGGTACACCTGTATAATGCTAGGGATGCAGGTGAGGAGAAATAAGAATGAATAAATTGGTGCTTCCGAGAAAAGAAGCTTAGCTTAGTGATAATATAGTGAAGGGAATTACGATATTATTAACCACGTCACAATTGTATATCAATCGGTATCAGAATCAATATGAAGCGGGTCCTCGAAGAGTAAAAAGTAAAAACAAGCTCTAATATAAAATTTGATATCCAATCGATTGAGATGTTAAATATCTGTTTTCTTTAAACTAGACCATTTTTCCACTATACCATTATTTGCAGTTCTATTTTCATGCGTTAACATTGCGATGTAAACAGTAATCTTTGATGTGATTTCTTGAGGAAAGTTTTTAATACTTGCTAAATAAGTAACATTATCCATATTATTACCATATAGACTCGAGTACAAGCCGACTCGAATACAGGCGGAGACACCTTATTTAACACAAAATATTGGTAAAACTAATTGACTAAAGTATAAGCCAAGGGTGAGAAATTCGACGACAAGCGAAGTCGACCGATCAAACATTATTTTCAATCCAACAACTCCAGACGGAAAAAATTCTTTTTTTTGCGAATAAGATACTCGTACTATACTTTTTTACTTTCTCCATATACGCAGTATAGAGAAAGTATTGTTTTTATTACTTTTGTATTAAACATATTTTTGTATAATTGATTGTTTAGGAGTTATTCATGAAATACTGATAAACCGGAAGTTGCTGATTATTTACTTTGTGGTCGCTCTGGGTGCTGTGGGCGAAAGGCCAATTTCATCGTTTTTCATCGAACATGTCCCGAGAAACATTATTTATAATGTTTGTGACGTAAAAGATAATATGATATAAATTTATCACTTATCTTTCCAGTTTAGATTGAATATAGAGTTCGAAAATACTGTCGTTGAATAATATTTACATCTCATATATGGAGAAAGTCATGTGCTGGCCACATCAGATTTTTTATAATTAATTTAGTTAAGAGGTTAAATTTAATAATTTAATTCGAAAAGTAAATCTATTTCATCGCAATCGCAATTCTTTTGTGCAAGGTAAGAGTCACCCAAATAAATGACTTCCCAAATCCATAATACTCGCCAACACGAATTTGGGTGAGTTCGAAATGTAGTTCTCTCTTATCGCTTACTTGTAAATGCATGAGATTTTGCCTTAAAAATGGTTTGATTCGTTGCAGCATTACCTGACGTTCGTGGTGGGAATAGTCTCCATACCCCTAATCATGTGTCCGAGGCTTTGCATGCTGGAGGATGATCCCGCGAGAGGGTACATCGTTTCCACGCTTATATTCGTGTCCGGAATGGTCACGTTACTACAAACTACATTGGGAGTGAGGTGAGAGGTCCTGAGAAGAATGTGTAATAAAACACATCACTTCCAACATCATAACTTTTAGAACGCTTCGTGTAGAGCATAGGTTCCCAAACAACTTCTTTCTTTGGTCCCCATTTAATTTTCCATGGACTAATAATAATTTTCCATATTCGCCTACTATTGAATTTTTCGGTTAAATTGTAACATTTTGTTTCGATTTGATTATATTTAATTTTGATTTGATATATAATATGACTGATATAATTTATTAATTTGATATATAATATTTTCTATATATTTGCCACCAGGCTTCTCGCCTATCTGCAATGATATGTTCTATTAATAATCTATGGCTTCTAAAAATTCCATATGATTCGAAATTCGAAAAGAAATTTGAACCCTCAGTTTTTCTCAGACCCTTAAATCTATGTGGACCCCTGGAGGTCCATACGGACCACACTAGGAACCTATGATGTAAAATAACCCATTGACATTCATTCGATCTAACCAGATAATGGCTAGGAAACAAAATATAAATCTTATGTTTTAGGTATTTATATTCCAAAACAGTAAATATTTTATAAATGAATTGTTGGAAGATAGCTAATATGAAGACAGTTAATTCGACAAATTTTTGTTAGTTAGACGAATTCGATAGTTTCTACAATAATTTGATTTTAACTTTACTATTACGCCGCAAAGTAATATGACTTAATCAGAATGGTTTGTGTGTGATTTTCTCTATCAACCTTATGTTGCGGAGGTTTTTTTCCCAAAAATTAATAATTTCCTCATTAACATTTTTAAACTATTTATATTATAAATACTTATGTATAAATAGCATATGAGGTTAGATGGGATACCCACTTGGGCATAAACTCACCTAAAAATGATCAAATGATAATACAATTCCATTTTGCCAAAATAACTAAACGATTCCAGAATTATCTTAAAGTACCTATTTACAAGCATAAAACACCAGTAGCTCATAGTAGTTGAGGAATATCAAGAAATTAACTTTACTTGAATAATGATACTAGTTATGATTTTACCAAGCTAAAAGAACTAATTATATGGAAATTTTCATTGATAAAAGTTAGCAAATCAAAGCTGTACAGCAATACACGACGATCAATAAATTCCTCAATGATATTTTCCACTAACGAGAGTTGTTTTTATTTCTCATACTGATTCGCTAATTGATAAGTCTATAACATTAAATTAAACTACCTCCATAAATAGAGGATATCTAATCTTCCAACAGAGAACCTCGAATTTATCCAATTGGATCTAAATTCATTCTACCCATATTAATTTTACCGATGAAATACCGACTAGAATCAAAGCAACGGTAATAGTTCTTATACTGGCATTTTTTTATTTCATTAGAATATTTCCGTTCTTTGCGTAAAGTTGCGTACGGATCCAATTAAATCGAAATTTTTCTCCGAATTACAGGTTACCCATCGTCCAAGGTAGCTCCTTTGGATTCATGGCTCCAGCACTCGCTTTGCTCAACTTACCACGATGGCAATGCCCTCCTGTGGAAGAGATTGAGGCCATGACTGCAGAAAACAGAACCATGCTCTGGCAAGAGAGGATTAACGAGGTCTCAGGAGCCATAGTTTTGGCCTCGATGCTGCAGATCGTGATGGGATACTGCGGTTGAGTATAATTCCCTCGATATCCTTCCCGTGCGAACACGTTTTGCTTCCAAACCAGGATGAGGAGAACTCCTTGCGTTCAATATTTCGACTATTCACTTTACATACTAGTACGTTCAAAAAGTTCCCGAACATATATTTTCCCACGAAAACACCGAGCAGGATAAATGTAAAATTCTGGTGTTAGATAGGTAGGCAGGTAGGTGATAGGTAACTGTACCCACAATATATGGGTACCAGAATTTTACATTTCTCCTACTTGGAGTCTTCGCGGGAAAATATAAGCTCGGGAACTTTCCGAACGTACACTCCTGGCCAAAATTAACGCAGCACCTCCCTAGCGATCCTTACGGCAGGTACTGCGTTAATTTTGGTCAGGACTGTACTAATATAATAAAATACGAGTTATAAAATTGTTGTTTTTCATAATCATTGAGCTACAGTGGTACTGTGAATAAAAAAACCTTTTTCTGTACCAGCAGGAGGAGTATAGATAACCTTACCTCCAAACCCCTCCACATTTGGTATCCCCCCCCTCATTATCATGCAGTGAGTCTCTTCTACGCACAGCAGTACTGCCAGTTTCCCTTGCTGAAGTATATTTTGTTATACTGGCCATTTCGTAATAGTTATACAACCGGTGCAATAATCAAAATCAAAGTCCAAAATGAATGCCCTTTACGGTAGCAAAAGTCAAAGCACGTGTAAAGAAAAGCAATGGTACGATTAGCGAAAGTTGGCAACTACGAGGAAGTGAAGGTCGTATCGTGGAGTTCATGGGATAGCGCGCGTGAGTGGTGGTGTACCCCTCCGAGGAAGGGAAGCGCGAAAATTGCCGCGTACCATGCGGTACTACTATAGAACCTGCTATTAGTATACTACTATTACTAGTGTACTATTTATTAAATTGCGTAATGGCTGAAGTTTCGTTTTGTGACTGAATTTTTCTGCCAATATTCCAAAATCGGTACTCGAGGACTTAGTCCTTTCAACTTATTCCTGTCAACGGCAAAAAACGGTAATACACAAAAATTTTAAATACTAATTTAAATATAAATATCTAATAAATATTAAGATTATATGTAGCTAGCATATAAAAGTTTGCTTATATGCGCACGATCTTAAAAATTACCAAAAAAATGTATATGTGTAGCAAATTTATCGAAATTCCCCCTCTGGTTTAGGGGATAGCGTCAGAAACCTATCAGTAAGTAAAGTATCAAATTGTAGTTGTTAACTTTGAAGTAAGAGTCACACAAGCCAAATGAGAAGAACGGTGCGTTTGCCATCTTTGGGTGACAACTTTGCTAAGATACATACATGCCGCTTCTTGCGTAGCGAAGTGGATGCAAGATCTCTACGCCAAAATCTGAGCCAATAGACCCACTGAAAGTTTCGTAAGGAATGTTTGAAAATTTAACACGAACTTTTACGAAACGTATACTGTCGCGAAATCACCTATGTTTACTATAATATTTTTCTGGATCTAATACGTCATATCTCCTGTAACGGAGTTAACTCGAAAGCCGAACTTAAATGACCTAATTACCCAGAGGCTTATTCGTCATCATAATCTTCCTTCAATTGTCATTTTTGTTACGCTTTTCTATTTTCTGAAAATATAAGTTCCCTGATATTATTCTTTTTTTACTTTAAGGTATCAGAAGTGTAAGAATCTTTTGTCTGTCTGTCCGTCTCAAAGAAAAACGTAGACATGTAATAATGATAACTATAATTGATGACAATTAATGGTAATAACTATTTCTAGATTATCGATTAGTTCCTTCTTTTGACCAAGAAAAATCAGTTTCAAGCAACGGAAAGGAAAAGATATGGAAAATGTTAAACTACAAATTATAGATTCTCTGTGTTACAAATAGCTTTTCTTCGAACACTAATCTTTAGGAAATCACAGAATAAAATATCCTCAAACAAAGAATGAATGATTTTCCTGCAATAAATAAATAATTTCCAAAAATTTCACCTCGCTAAATGAATTTGATGGGACGGAAAAGTTTAAAAAGAATCATCCGACTCGAATAGTCGAAAGAAGATTGAGAAAATTTTATTTATTTACTCTCCCCTTTCTTTTGTTTCGATGGTTAAGGCACCTTCAGAATGATCTGGACTGTCTCCGTTTCATTCTTTTCCCACTGATTCTGCCTAGATTCAATCCATGTACCACTTGACCATTCGGGATACGCGTTGAAGTTTTATGAATCCGCCTAGATTATAAAGAACGAGTGAGAAAATGGAAAATTTATTCATCCGCTATCTATAGGACGGATGAAATCTATTAAAGGAATTACCATGTTCCTTCCTAACAACACGTTGAACCGTACATTTTTTGAAGATATGTCCTTTAATGCGAATTGATACGGACATTCACCCAAATAAAATTAAGTGAAATAACAATGAGAGTAAAGTAGGGTAGTAATAGGTATGTATTTTCATTAGGAAATGTTTAATATTCGATGCTTCAGCAATTAATGGATATAACTTTACACACAGAAAAAATTACGTCAATTCAAAAAGTTACAAACTTTCATAATTATCAATTTCATCTCAATAAATATTATTAAAGATGTTTAAACTTTATTCTGTTCAATTAATTGTATTTATTTATGTCATTGTACTTAATGAGTATTACCTCGTCAACCTTATTATATGTAAAGTTACTTAACTTACTTTACTCAAAATATATTATTTGAACTCTTTTGTGATGATGTATATTTTTTTGCCTAATTATCGAGTGTAAAACTTGTATGTCGAAAAACCGCTGTTTTATTAAGTGAAGGCAATCCCTAAACAAGTATTCTTCACGAATATCTATATTCCACTCAACAAATTGTGTTTATTTTCTGTTATTATATACTTTCTGAGTGAAATAAATGTATTGTATTATTATATTCTTTCGAACGCAGCCACGTAAACAATATCTTCCTAAATATTTCTATTTTTATCTCGAGAAATTAATCAAGGCTTTTTGATCCTATGAATATGTTTTTCTTCTCACAGGATTAGTCGGCATCATTCTCCGATTCATCACACCCCTGACCATTGCACCAACGGTGACGCTGATTGGTCTTGCCCTTTTCAACGCGGCTGCCAAAGAAGCTTCCGGTAATTGGTGGATCTCCATTTCGTGAGTACATATACACCTCTATCATCAACAGTTCATGAGTTTCAGAAGTATTGATATATTTGGAGGAAGAAAAGTTATACATCCGATGAAATTTTTACTTAAAAATACGATTTCTGGATTACCTCTATGTTTGCCACCTTACGAGCGGTTCATTGCGGGAGATTTTTAATTCTGGAAGTAGAAATTCCGAGAGATTTCGGAAGATTTTATGTTTAGATGCCTAAAGTTCAAGGAGACTTTCTCCTAGTATATACATCTCCAGCAATTGTTTTTAATTGCAAAGCTAACTATTTGTATTTCAACTGATTTTTTTGTGGTGTTGTGCTTCAGTCTACATTCTTGTTGCATTAAAACGATAAAGTCAGAGAAGGAATTTAATATAACGTAAGGGCGCACCGGTCACCTAAAGTAATATCACTATGGAATATTTCTCATCAATTCGGTAACATATACCGAGCTGACCAAATTTACAAATTGTAGATTGTAGCGACAGATCGGCAGATTTATCAATTCTGGGAGAGTTCGTAGAAAACGCACTCAAAGCGGCCAAGTTCCAATGGACTCTCAGAATTCTGGCAACTCTACCACTATCTATTGCTATATCTATTATCTATTAATTAATTAATATTGCTATTGCACTATCAGTAAGAGTCACAAATCAAGTGATCATGTTTAATCCATGTAATTATATGCATTAGTATTCCTCCTCCTTCCGAAGTTGCCACATTTGTTACTTTTGAGATGAATATTTTTACTATTGGTAAACTGCACAAAAAAGTATCAATAGTTGAAAAGTTCACTGCAGATTAGGCCAAACAATGAAAAAATAACCACTGTTTTGCCGACTGATTAAGATTCGGAGTTGTTCACCATAAAACGGATTACCTACTAAGATCAATTACACAATCGAAAGACCAATTCCTAATAATGCAATTTCATAAGTCGATTTTGTTCGGGTATTTAACTACGAACTATATCGATTCAACGGCAAATCTTTGGTTTTGGGAATACGTCAAAACAATTGAAAACGTATTCTTTGAGCAGCTCGCCAGGTCAAGAAGGTTCATTGTAACACCGGAACGAAATAATACTGAGTAAATTAAGGTTGGTCCTAGTCTCTGAATTTTCACTTTAAAATCTGCAACAGATGTGTGGATACTTTGAACCATTAATTTCCCTTTCGATGCTACAACTGCTGGACAAAAACATTATACAAAACACTTCCTAGTAAGAATGAGACGAATTTCACCGAAAGTATTCGGAATAAATTAATTCGTTAATGTCTTCTACTTCTTTCGAGCAATATTCCTTTTACGCCACTTATGAGTTTCTTTTGCACCACGTGATTCTTAAATGCGAGGCCCAGCAGAAACAAAGAAAAGCGAATGTATTTCAAGCGGAAAATACGCAAAGACATGACATTAAAATCTGAATCTCTTTATTCTTCTAATGAGAATAAGACTCTTATAGCGAAGACCATCGATAAGCTGCCCTTTTGTGATGGGATCCTTCGGGTCTTCTGACAGTCAAAGAAAAGAATAAATGAGAGGAAGAAAATGTAATTTCCGAATATCTTCCTCTGGGAACAGATAGAGAACTTATTGTTAGAATGAAAGAAAATTTGCTAGAACATGAAATTCTATAATTCCCCAATGGAATTTTCTTCAAAGGAAAGGAACTTCCTCATACCCGGTTGTTCTCCGGAAAACACCTTCTCAAGTACCAAAATTATCAAATTTGAATTGAAATCGTATTGAAAATTCAATACAAGAGCACCCACTATTGTATTATGATACTCAAACCACGACAAAGCCCTAATGCAGCTCGAGAGTATGAAGTAATAAATATCTATAAGAATCAAAATCAGTCAGTGAATTCTTTAAATGACGATCAATTTCTTCAGAAAGGATCTCGGTTTTTTAAAAAAACACGAAAATGGTCCAATAAAATATTCTGTTATTGGGTATACGTCATGATTGTAATTTTTATTACCTACTGAGTAAATTTTGATCCAGAGAACTCAGGAGTCTTTTCAAGAAAAGATGGAGCTAAATTTAAGGTATTCATTATTTCTCTGGAGGAATACTTTCAAAAGAAATGTATCAACTGAAAATTGCACCGTTATCTGCATATACATATTATATTCTATACATATACATATTTTTATCAAATTTACAGTACTAGAGATAAAGAATTGATTTTACTGAATAATGCATGGATTGTTCTATTTAGATTCAACTAAAACTTACTTTATATTTGTTACATTATATTAATAACTGACATGATGAATATATCAAAAATGTCAATAGAAATGAAAGAATATGTTCAGAGGCAATCATATATGATGCATTTCCTTCTCAAGTGCGTACCTTCAAGGCGAAGTTAAATAAATTGTAATAGCTGGTAATTAAATTCTGTTAATGTATTTTATATGGGATGGGATAACACTTGAAAATTTTGTATTATGTATATGTCTTGACTTCTGTCAGAGGGAGGTTTTCCGAGGGGTTTCCCTCCCTCCGTGGGCAAATGCCTGACAGGTATTGTTTACCCCTCAATTTACACTATATAATTAGATTAGGGCTATCTATATATTGCTTGACTATGTTCGACTGTATGAATTTATGCTTGTATAATATGTAATTTTGAATCACTGCCACCAGATTTTTTATCTACTTGTATTGTTATAGTAATAATAATTTACTTCATATAAATTAAGTAAATTCTTGTAAATGAGAATGCGAAGCAGCAGCAGCTTTTTTGAAATTGAACTATTGCAAGTCGTGTGGCTGCTCAAAATTTCCATGATTCGGAAACTGAAATAAACGCATCTTTTTCATTTTATTCGCAGAACTATAGTTCTCCTCACAGTGTTCTCCTTGTACATGAGGGATGTACATCTTCCATTGCCGAACTTCAGTAAAAGAAATCGTCACGAACGATCGGGCTATCCTATTTTTCAAATCTTTCCGGTAAGTAGCTTAAAATTAAACTCAAACCATCTCGGGTGAGATATATATAACCAACTAACCAGATAATTATATATAATACTAATAAGGAAACGATTATTTATTTATTAATTTGTTCATAGGGACTACAATTAGGCGCCAGGCCAGGTGGTAGTCAATCCTGTGGGGGAAAGAAATATAAAAAATTCTGCCTAGTATTCATTCTAGTCGGGAAGGAAACACCCCAAAACCTCTCGAAGGCAGTTTTATTATTTTAATTATAATTCATTTTCAATCACACAGATCTATTTTTTAGCTTAAGTTTTCTTTATGTAGCATATCTAACAAGTGATTAAGCGCAGACAGAAGAAATGGGTGGGTCAAATGTTTTGGGGAGAGGGGTTGTTGGAGACTACAATTGAGGGTAGAATTCAGGTGAAAAAGCAGAGAAGAAGAGAGAGACAGTAGATGTTGGATGACTTAAAGGGAGGGGTTAACTATAAGGAAGTGAAGGAGGTGGCGCTTAATAGGGATTTTTGATTGTGCATGAACCTACCGAAAGGTGGAACACTCATGATGGTGATGAACATATCTAACAATACCAAGGAAAGATACTTTTAACGAAATTGCGTATCGGTGATAGAATGGTTAAAAGAGTGTAATCAAATTTCATTTTTAATTGTACGTCCATTTTGGTGCGAAAATAATTTAGCGAAGTCTATTATTAAGAACTAATGTAATCTTTTGTGAGAAATTTTGACAAGAGGAATGTTAACTTTATTAACAACTTTCATTAACAAATATAAGTTAATAATTTTTGAATGGGTAGTTGCTTCACGATTTTAGCCTTAATTTTATTTCATTCCCATCCCTTTTAAGCTATCATCAGGTGCAAATATCATTATCATTATTGTAGTATGAAATGGTGAATTAAAAATTATTAGACTTTATTGTCCATGATTTTACTTCATTTGTTTTATTCGCCCACTGCCGAATTCTGTAAAGTTAACGCCTCCTCGAATGAATCTATCGAGTTGAAAATTCAGTAAATTCTTATAGAACCCTAATTTATTTCCAGTTTTTTTATTTATGACACTGTATTACAAAACAAAAGCTCACAGATACGCCTATATAACACTAATGGCTACAACTTCCTATACCATCATTTAAGAATTAACTGAAAATAGGAAATAATCATCACAAATTAACTTAGCCAAACATCGAATTTACTGGAAGGAATCGTGGTTTTTCATCGATTATTTTTCCTGCGATATCAAAACGTAGTACTCTTTAAGACGGTGTGCCATTCATATTTTCGTCTTCTTTTCGCAGGTAATGCTCTCAATCGTCATAATGTGGTTGTTATGCGGTTTACTGACAATAACCGGCATCTTTGAACCAGGTAACTTGGCCAGAACTGATTCGAAGATCAGGCTACTCGATGGGGTTATGTGGTTCAGAGTGCCATATCCAGGTGAGTTACCGAGTTTGATGCAAAATGAACAGGTTTTGCAATGCCTCACTATTGCATAGCTCCCACTTGTGTCTCATTAAAATAGTCCGTATAAAACTCCGTCATAAACTAGATGCCAATGATTGGAAATCGTTGTGGCTGACAAGCGTTTGACATGCTAGCATTTAATACTTTCTAAAAGCTGAGTTAATAGCTGCATGTTTGGATAGTGGTCAACTGTTTATAGCACTCCGCGCATGCGTATTTCCATTCCACTGATTGCTTTCAATTGGAATTCAACTGGCATCCGTCCAGTCAATTTACCATTCTGCATTGAATTCGATCATGAAGTAAAATCGGTGATTGACTAATTATTATTATCTCCTGGAGTCTGATGCCTTGTCGATACAACCACTCTAATCTGTCACGTGCTGTTTGCTTCAATTCCACGTAGTTGCTGCATCCTATCCTCTTCTGAATCTCGTCCAAATACTTCTTCCGTAACCGTCCTCTTCCTTTCTTTCTTAGCACTCTCTCTTCAAGAATGTTTGCTATTAGATCGATTGACTAATTGTAAGATCAAAACAGTATTCGGAGGAAGAAATGTTTATGAAGCCCCCTGCATACGGGAACAGTACTGGCCAATAGAATACGCCAGTACTGGCCGCCAGTAATTATCCCACAACTGTCCCTATGTCAAGGGGTAATTTAGATTCAAACTCCAGTAAACTCAAGCATGTTGTAGTTTACAGGCCATCAATAAGCCAGGCAGGGTCACGTGACCGAGTGGCAGCCAATTGTATGAGAGTCGAGTTAAACAGTCAACTTAGTTGCCAGGGTAACTGGCTGTTTATAACCGCAAAATCATGCATATTTTTCGTCTTAATTTCTCAAAATTCTCGTTATTTAGAATCCAAAACAGTGGTAGTAGTAGTATTGTTAAAAGTGCTTTGACAGCATTAGGTCATTTTGCACATTGGTTCCCACCGGGAACCGAATCCGGGACCGTTTACCCCGAAGGCAAACGCGCAGTCCACAGGGAGCCTAAACCAAAACAATACGTTCATAAATATCCCCAATCCAAAACAATATTACACGACCAAAATAAGAGTTTTTAGTTAATTTCCCTTCTTTTGGCACTCTTCTCGATTCAATAGGGGCATTATTTCTAATTTAATTCTACAAATGAAATGAATCCTTTGCAGGATTCATTTCATGAAAAAGGACGTTCTTATATTTCTTACATAGAATATTTCCACATAAGACTTGCTACTGGAGTCCAGTACCGTCCCCGTTTATAGGGGGCTTTATAAGGGGTAACGCAATCCCCCTTTCTATGGATATTTCCTATAAATTTATTTGACCTGGATTGACCTTGCCACCAGGCTAGTGGCCTATCTGCAAGGATATGTTTAAATAAATGAAAAAATAAAAAAATCCAAAATAATTACAATCATAAATTTCCCTAAAAGTAAGAAAATAATTATATAATGAGCTTCAGAGATATCATACAGATAAGATATCTGTATTTATATTACAGGACAATGGGGATTGCCGACTGCCAGCGCAGCAGCTGTTGTTGGAATGCTTGCAGGAGTGATTTCAGGAGCAATTGAATCAGTGGGTGATTACTATGCCTGCGCTAAGTTTTGTGGTAAGTATTACCATGAAAAACTATCAAGGACGATAGTAATAATCTGAAGTGAATAAATTTGGTTAAATAATCAGTTCATAATGATAAATTTTCCCAAATCAAAATTTAATTTCGATAATGAAAACCTTCAACAAAAGATAACCAAGGGTAATAATAATATACTTTATTTATTATAGTTATTATACTTTTTGCAGTTGTTTTCTGTGTAATAAATAGAGAAGTTTCAAACACTAATCTTTAAGAAAGGTATCATACTGATTTTAGGATACCACAGGAATTAAATTTCCACTAAGAATACATGTTTTCCTACATGTAAAATCAAAAGAAAGAAAACCCAAAATTCTCTCAATTAAATTTTCTCGAGTAGAAATTCCTATGAATTTCACCACCCTATATGAATATGCCAAGGATGAATAACATTTCTTAAAATGCCAGTCACTTCTATGAATGTTGTTTGCCAGATCATGACAAGTACAATTCCTATAAAATGATGCTGAGTAATTAATGATGGAAACAATAAGTATTTCCCAAATTATTGATAACCTATTTCAATATTACAAAAACATTCAATTAAGGCTATTACGAGTACTTTTTCAAATGGCATCTTAAATTCTGGAAATATGATTAAAATTCATACACATCTACCAAACTCCTTTATAAAAATAATAATAAATTTATTTTACTCAGAAAGTAAATGATAAAAGTAGAAAGTTAATGATAAAAGAAAATAAATACAATTTGTAGAGTGAGATATTCCCTGAAGAAAACTTGTTTAGGGATTGCCTTCACTTAATAAAGCAGTGGTTGTTAGACATAAAATTTATACACTTAATTGTTAAGCATAAAAATATAGTTTAATAAATCATAATAAAAAGTTTATATAATATATATGAGCTGAATTAATATAACAAAATACCATAAACTTAATTAACTTTACTTATAATAAGGTTGATGAGGTAATACCAATTGGGTACAATTACATAAATAACTAAAACTAATTGAAGCATATTAATAAATTGTAAAAGTTAAGCAAAATCAAATAACAGAAACGAAAATTTTCAATACCTTTTATTGCAAAAAGCCAAGACTTAAGGCTTTTTGAGAATTTAAAGTCATTAATTCCTGAGGAGATTACTTCAGATAAGTTAACGAACATCTTAGGAGCAGCAGAATTATAAGACTGTTTGAAGATTTATATATTTTGTTCAGAAATTATAGCACTCCATTTTTATTCCCTGTATGTTTATCCTGTAGGAGTTCCCCCTCCACCAACACATGCAGTCAATCGCGGTATTGGTACAGAGGGTATTGGCTGCCTCCTTGGAGGACTTTGGGGTACAGGAAATGGAACCACAAGCTTCAGCCAGAACATTGGTGTGATTGGAGTCACGAAGGTACAATTTACAATTTTTTTTGTACTCAATATATAGTAAAGGTGAATCTTTCTTACATATCTATGTACTGCAGTACTTGAAATTGGTATACTATTTATGTCTATCGATAAATGGTTACTAATTAAAAAGTTAGTATCTATATCTACTTGATTGAGATAAATATTTTAATGTTTATTATTTCTATAACTAGTAAACATCCACATCAAGCATGATGGAACTTAACTTATTTTAAAACTTTCCCTTTCACTGTAGACATCCAGTTACTCAAAGCTAGTACACATCAATTGTAAATCTATAATAATTTAACATTTAATATTTTGACAATTATGACTGTAAGTATACAGCAGTTAAAGGATTATTTAAAATTGAATTATTACTAATAATATCACATCACAGTAAAACTTTTTTTCTGCATCTGCTTATAATCAAGTCTCATGTACTGCAAGTAATAGAAGCAGTTGAAATTTGAGTGAAAGAATGAAAGGGTAAATTATTTTATATCACACTTGAGTGTTATTAAATTACACTGAAAAAGTGGCTGCTATCATTATCATGACAAAGGGAATATATGCTAAATCATAGTGTGAGTTTTGTTAAAAGAATAAATTAATGAAAGGAGCAAGAAGTAAATATGGCATTTTTTTCTGATATAAACCCTAAAAAATAACTCTCCATGACCTTCCACAGAGAACAAGCTTTACTACTTCCCACAATATGAAATATTGCATATAAAATCTAGATTAGAAAAAAATTGGTAAATCCCTACTTGTGTTTACTTGTAATTACCTTGTAAAAATTATGAATCTAAATGAGATCCTCATAGATATATTTGTGTTTTTCTATTTAGGTTGGAAGCCGACGTGTCGTTCAATGGGCTGGAGGACTGATGATGCTCCTTGGTGTTTTCAGCAAAGTTGGCTCTTTCTTCATCACAATTCCAGGACCAGTCATAGGAGGAGTTTTTTGTATCACTTTTGGAATGGTAGCAGCAGTAGGTGAGACCAATAATTTGAACTTATAGTTGAAAGAAATAAATTTTTTGGCTAGTTATCATTCTACTCTTGGCTAAGAAAGTGTAGCACTCCATATTTTCAACTAATTAATGAATGTAAAAACTATTTCTGAAATGAGAGAATAAATTAAGAATGCACTATTTTCCACTATTATTTGACATGACCGGTTTCAAAAATACAATACCATCATCAGGTAATGAAATATTTATGATCCTGACGATGACATTTACTGTATTTAAAACACCTTCTTCCTTGGAATTTCTATTAATTACTGAAACAATGATTTACATCAAAGCAAAATCAAAACTTTCAATCCTGATTACATAGCAAGTTTATTTCCATAATATACAAGGATTTACTATACAATATACAAGGATTTACTAATATTTCCCTGTTTCTTTTATCAAGATATTTGGTCATAAATTCCCTTCTCTTCATGAATGATTCCTTGGCCCAGGATATTCTTTTATGAACCTCCTCTTTGCATCTTCCATCCCAAGAAAGAGTACTTCCCAAGTAAGGGAATTTGTCCACCTACTCTAGTTTTTCTCCATCCATCCTTAACACAAACTTAGCTTTCTTTCCCTTGGTAAACCACATTACTTTACTTAAACATACGTTAATTATCATCTCAAATTTTTTTGCTTTATCGTTAAGTGCATTTACTAAAACTATCTACCGTATCCAAAAATATACCTTTAACATGGAACATGTCTATTTTTTATGTGTATTATTTTTTTCATATTTTTCTAGTCAAGAGATGAACTTTTCCATTTCAAAATCCAAACGCTTTTAATATTTACGAAGATGTGCCTGCAGGTTTCTTTCTTACATTATGCAAATTAATGATTATATCATTGATGATTAATAGATGGTTTAAACTTCTTTCTTCCATGACATATGTACTTGAATGATAAATACATCTTTCAAATTAACTTTGTAACTCATTATCAAATGATTTAATTGCAACTTTCATATAAAATCAATTGTGAAGCATAAATAATTTGATTTTCACAGGTATTTCAACATTGCATTTCGTATCTCTTCACTCATTCCGGAATATGTATATAATTGGATTCTCCTTGTTCTTTGCCTTGGTAAGTAATGATTTATCTGAAAATTACTTTATAAGGAGACTGATACACTTATTACAATGAGAATTTTAAACAAAATTGCTTTTACTTTCAAGAAAGTTATTTTTCTTCTATTTCAGGTTCATTTATTACAAAATGAAATACGTAAATATAAGTGTTTTCGATTAATTATTTTGAAATATTTTTGAATGTTCACTTTGTAATGTACGCGGAATACATAATAGGAGAATTTTAATGGAAATTAGAAAACAAAGAAACATAAATTAACCATATGAAGGCCAAAAGAAGAAGACAAAAAACCACACCATGACCCAAGTGCTACTCATACCACACAATTTTCGTTGGCTACCCCATTTTTGCATAAATGAATAAATATCCTAAGTTTTCCTTTTCAGTCTATACATTGACAAGTATATTGTTTCTCGGCTCCTTGAAGACGAAAAAAATTTTTAACTACCCAATTACTGTGCGGGGATGATTGATAAATAATCCTACATAACCATAAGTTTGACCTAGCGATTTGTTAATCAGAACTGAAAATGGTAAAGTCTCGGAAAATTAATTCTTCTTCACGTAGTCTAGTAAGAAAAGAGATTTAACAATTTTTTAATTTTGGAAACCGTCCAAATTGTCGCTCTCAAGTAATTACATACTTAAACACACTCATAAATTTTCTACTTTATTTATAAGATTTAATAAAAATATATCCATAACTTTCTAAATTAGGATAAAATAGAGTTCATATAATAGATGGATAGACGAATTTTTTTTATATTCTTTACTAATTATTGCTGCAGGTTCTACCTCAGTGGATGGAGAAGCATCCTGATGCTATCAAAACAGGCAGTGAATTCATTGATCAGATGTTCACAGTACTTCTCAGCACAAGCATGTTTGTTGGCGGTTTCATTGGATTCATTTTAGATAATACAGTGCCAGGTGAGGAATGAGTAGTTATAAATTATAGGCATGGCACTATCTGTTATAATTACTTGTAAGTTCCCTGAAAAATTTATTGATTACTTTATAATTGATAAATCTCAATCACTAATAATTATTTGTAAAACTAAGTAAGTGTATGCAAAAGATATCATGTAAAAAAATTGAAATGAAAATATGAATGAAATAAGAGGTATACTACCAGTTACCAGCAATTTTGGAGTAGACAAGAAAGAGTTTGCTATTCTTCAATGGCATCAATAATAAATAGTATATTTAGTAAATAGAATAAATATCCCATCCCCTAAGATGCTAATATTTTCCAACAAATGAGATCTTAAATCAGATTATGCCGAGTGCTTTAAGTGAGAATAATGCACATTACTTTAATTGCAATGTATGAATCCCAAGATTAAAGAAACCCCTTGTGGGGCCTAAAAAGAGAAGACTACCTTTAACTATCCCTTTATTGTATTCAAACTGAAATCTGTGAAATTCAAAAACAAATATTAAAATGTGATTAAGAACTAGACCATGAACTTTCTTCCCTCTACATAAGATGTAAAAAATTAAAACTATGCGGTAACTCAGAAAAAATATTTGGCTTCCTCTAAGAATTACTGAGATCCCAAAAATATAGTAAAATTTTTAAGAGTATTTGTTAATATATAAATAAAATGTGAATATGAATTGAGCATTTGGGTTGCTCTAGGTACTCCTGAGGAAAGGGGTCTAACGAAATGGAAGAAACAACATGAAATGCTAACTCCAGGCAGTAAGGACATGGCAGCAAAATGCTATAACTTGCCATTTGGAATGGATCTCATCAGAAGGTAAACTTCGCCCCATTTAATTACCATATTTATCAGGGTATAACACCCATCATTGTATATCATGCACCCTGATTTTAAGAATTTAATTTGAATTAAAAAACTAAAATTAAAAGACATGGAATGGTCAGAACTCAATGTATTCTCCAGAGAAGCTGCCAACAACTACAAAAGCTACACTATCATTATGATTTGCTAAGTAAAAGGTGATTAGTAGAGGTGAAAATCTCTTTTTCAAGTTCTTTTATTATGAAGATTGAACTCAGATGGTATCATATTTGTGCCATTTATGTCATGCACCTTGTCAAGTGTAAATACATAAATAGATTGTAGTCAGATGTTAGCTTCTCTGTAACTTGTTTCCACAGTTGACAAGAATTATAAAGCATTTAATCGTTAAATTATTTATTGTACATCATGGGTTCACTTGCTAAACTTGCAACTACACTTGCACTTGCTAAACTCCACATGTAATGCCTTGCATGTGAAGTTTAGCACACATATGAGTATTAAACAGATGATTTTGAAAAGAATAGTAAAAAGTTAAAAAGTTGCTTTCAGGTGATAAGACATTTTCAAATAAAATACCATAAAAAAGATGTTTTAAACTAAGTTAAAATGAATGTTCTTTTAAATGAATGAATTTTAAATAAAATATACACATAAACAATGCAGCAAGAATTTCAGACTTCAGCTTTCAGAAATTAGTGCATGTTATATGCCAATAAATATGGTACTTAAAATAAAAATTCAATGCATAAAAGTTTGATTTCCTTTATAAATGAATCATGATAACGAATTTTAGATCTTATTCTCATTTTGTTGTTCATTGTTCTAACATTAATGAATTTTATTTTCTAGGTACAAGATTTTGCAGAAAGTACCTTGCTTTCCAAAGCCTGAAAATGATATACCAGAGCCTCTTATCAATGCATGATCTTCATTACTTCAAAATTTAGAAGTTACTTACAGCCCATTCACATTATTTATAGGGTTGGTATGAAAACATTCCATTATTGAAGAGGCTCTTGCTCTAAAAAGTCTTCCATAAACTGCAGGACTCCAATTTTCATCACAGAAATCATTGCTTTATGTATAAAAACTGCATTCATATTCAACATAGAAATGTGTGCAACTGATGTATATCTCATTTGTTTCATATAAATGCCATTTTCAAAATATTCTTTGAATTTTGATTTGCCGATAATTCTTCTTTCTAGCTCCTGATTATTTTCTGACAACTGAGGGAGAGATTAAACAAGAATTTTCTTAAACCCTAACAAACTCATACCTTTCAGGAAATAATATACCGTATTTGATGGCATTTAAGACGCACCCTCATCAAGTTGGCCTCACAAGGAAAAAAAGTTTTAATAGTCCATACGAAAGCGCAGTACCACAATAACTTAAAATGTAGTTTCTTTTAGTTGTCACATTTTGTAAAAGCCAAATATTAACACAATCATTGAATGCAATTATGAAATAGGTAGTATAGACCATCTGGGCTAAAAATAGCATTCAGTACTGAAAGTTAACCTGTGGAGGTTGAACCTTCACATATAAGACGCAGGGAAATTTTTCGAGACATTATTTAGGAAAAAAGGTGCATCTTATATGCCGTCAAGTACGGTAGGTATGTACCATCAAGATGAATGTTTACATTTCTTCCGTTAATATTTCAAGTTTCAAAATAAATTCAATTTATAAAAAAAACTTTCTTGTGAGAGATATTAAATATTTTCCTTTTCTCAAGTTAGTAGATAAAGGCTACAAAAAACTTCTGTAATATTTTTGTGAAGAATTAGGGAACTAACAATTGTTTTCACACTCAGCTGTGATGGTATATATGCTACTTACGTAAAGATGATTTAGACAGATAAGTCTGTGTCATGCATATGTGATCATAGTAAGAGAATGATCTAGATGCAAAAGTTTAAATGAAGGTCATCATTTGTACTCTCTTACAAACTAAAGCTAAGTTTTCGCAAGGAGTGAACCAAAATCGTGTGCTATGCTTTTATGCTCTTTCTTCCCACTTCACAAAATCATGATGGATGTCTTCACTCACAAACGTCTCAAGCAAGTCATGGCAATGGAATAGTTAGTGGCAGAAAGTTATGCTCTTGTCAGTTCGATTACTTGGATAACTCTAGGCAGGATTGCAACTTCATAATTATATCAGAATCACTGCAAGTAGATAAGTTATCAGGTGGCAGTGGATATACATACATTAAAAGTAAATATATACATGCAGCTGTACAAAGTAAACTAAAAAGTCCTGTTCCAATTAGAAATCAAAAGGAAAATGCGGTATGTTTCAGACGTTTGCCCAAGAAGGGAGGGACATCTTCAGAAGTTAATAATGAATGAGCATCTATGTACATGGGTGTACCGAGGGGGGGGCAGCTGCCCCCCCTGGACAGCCACCACTGGACCCTTCGATCTAGCTCCCATACATTTAGGTGGTACATTTAGGTGGTATGCAGAAGTGCTGTTGAATTTATGAAATTGAAGATAAAGTAAAATGTATAGGCAAGTATGTTTCGATTCACATGAAGATGTCTGGACCATATCCGTTTGACCTACATCGAGTGCGTAAACAAACGCATTACATGGAAGGAATCGAACTTTCCATGGGCATTTAGAATTTGCACCTGCAAAAAATTTCCAAGAAATACGTACTAACTAATAGGGTAAAAATTGCATTCAGTATTGAACATTAACTGGTGTAGGTTGAACCTTCATATGTAAGGTGCATGGTGATATTTTTGGAAAGTTGCAAATATTTAGGCACAGAGTATACATAATACTGGAGGAGCGAGAAATAAGAGCAAGTGAGAATATGGATGGCAAAGGGAGCTTTATGGAAGGCACGGGAAATATTATCAATTAAAATTGATGTAAATCTAATTGAAAGAACGTTAATATTATTGGTGTTCCTATAGGGTTGTGAAACTTGGATGCTCCTTAAGAATGATAACAGAGTAGAAGCGTTTCAGATGTGTTATAGAGGAGGATGTTATAAGTTGGACAGATGAGGTCAGTAACAAAGAGGTTCTTAAATGAATAGAAGAGGAAAGATTATTGATTAAAATACTCAATTAAAGAAAGTGAAAGTACCATATTCCCCATTGTGAAGGGATCACTCCCAATTTTGGAAGCAAAATTTTAGAAAATAAGTTTTGTTTGTATTAAAAAGCAAGAGAGGTAGATAATTTATGTCAGTAATATCAGTACTAGGAATGGATTACTGATTTTCTGCTTGATTTCAGCTCTTACAGCATATTTATCAAAGGTGTTTATTCATTGCATTGATTTTTATTCAAATTGAAATATTTTCAAGTTCACAAATACAATTACCATGACTTACTGCTATCTATTCCAAAAATATTAAAATTTGGCAAAAATGAATATGACTACCATTAGTATTGGCATTTCTCCCCCCTGCTGTCGCTCGTCAACCTGCTTCCTCCTACCCCCTCATCCTTTCCCAACCCTTAACCCACCCCACTTACCGTTTCCCCTATTGCTTATTGTTGTCTCTTGTATATATACGTGTGTCACTTTTTGTATTCTCTGCCAAAAGATGACTAGACCTTAGTCAAAACCAGTCGCACAATAAATTTACTGTGGAACTAAGACAAAGTGTTCTTTTCCTTTCCTACGTTATGGAGTTCCACAAAGTGGCAGCTTCGTCAATTGATTTTATATTGGCATTGACTTAAGAAAAGCATAACCTTGGTTGTTGAAGACGTACTACAATTTGGAGATACTTATTTCAGGTAAAAACACACCCTTGGTGCAAGGAAATACAGTAGATCAGTCATACATTGAGAATGTGCTTGCAGGGAGATATGTTAGAAGGAACAATAGAGAGGAGAGTAAAAATATAAAGGAGAAGAGTAAAGATAATAATTTTCTAAAGAAATGAAAAGGTTTTTCAGAAATGAAAAGAAAGGTCAAGGATGAAAATGGTTGGAAAGTTGACTCCTAAGCCCTGCAGATGCAGAATACCAATGATGATGACCTCTTCAAGACCATTATTCCCATATATTTCCTGGAACCTCTCATTCCTCCTTGTCTGCAATAACTGGCCCATAGATTCTGCAAAGAAATTTCCTCTCCAACCTCTACAATAGACTTTTCTCTTTCACTATCAAACTTCAGATCTCAGAGCTACATGTCACCATTGATCGGTAGACAGTCTTTCATAATATTACCCTAGTTGTTCATAAAACATTTCTTGATTTAAACATCTCTGCAAAGAATAGGTTACGCATAAACTCAAGGTGTTCTGGCCTAATGTAGTGGAACACCATCTAAAAATATATCAAAAGCATACATCATATTGTCCATAAATTTATTTAGAAACGACCGGTTTCGACCATAACAGTCATCTTCAGGTGCACTATATCCTAAGATGAGACAATTTATAGTGTGCTAAGCATTTTTGAAGGCAGGGGTCATGATAGGTCCTACAATGGTTGAAATGGAGATTTCTTTAACCCCTAACTTAATCAATGACTTGACCTATCATGACCCCTCTCCTATCCTTTCCCTCCCTTCAAAACTGCTTAGCACACTATAAATTGTCTCATTTTAAGATAAGTGCACCTGAAGATGACTGTCATGGTCAAAACCGGTCATTTCTAAATAAATTTGTGGAAAATACGAAGTACCCTTTTGATTTATTTTTTATTGATAGGTTATGCAGTTTCTTGCTGCAATTTCTCTTTCAATCTCAAAAGCAATGCAGTTGTCTACTGAAGCTAAGGTACCCTAGTATTAAAAGTGCTTTTGTGTTTTATTTTCTTGAAAACATAATATCCATTTTTCCTCTTCCCTTGTGGACAACACCAAACACTTTTCTTTCCTTATTTATGTCCAAACTTATACTTGAAGCAGTTTCTACAAGAAGCTCACGTCTCCTCAAGTTCTATACTATTCCTTGACAGCAATACTAAATCATTAGCATGAATTACAAATAAATTCATCAAATTGAAAACTGTCCATCTAGGGTTATTTGAAAAGTTAATCAAAGTAAGTGATTGAAAGAATAAGAGCATAAACTATATTAAAATGAAACTTTAAGTACTAAGATATATTTTTAGGATATGCTGCTAATGATTATGAAAGTTCAGAAAATATCAACAAGGAATTGATGCTTACCACTCAAGAACCTACAGGGAGAAGCAGCTAAGATATTAAATCATTAATAAGTATTTTTAAGATAATTATAAAAAATAAATAACCCTTTATTAAGAACCTTCAAATCTCCTTCTCCAATACATTAATTTGATTCTTTTGGTTTCTAGTTTTATATCCAAAAGCTGCGACTCCTTTCTGCACATTTCAACGTGATAATCATGCAGTTCTTCCTCCATCTCTCTTTTTCTTTTAATGTGCTCTCTTTCCTCCTCAGCTTGTGCACTTCGATTTTTTAGCATTTCTAAAATCTCCCCGAACCCAGTGGCACTCCTCTCTTTCACTGCTGTTCTTTGCCTGAAAGGATTTAACAGTTGATTAAATGTTTGCAACACAAGGAATATGTCCTACAGATTACTAAATAACAGAGATTATTGGGAAAAACTTTGAAATCAACTACAGAAATTCTGATATTTAGGATTTTCTGTTAAGTTATCATGAAAAATAATTCTTGATTTTTAAGGCGTAGAAGAATAAAAGGTGAACTTAAGTAACATAATATCTATGAGGCAAGTACTAGAAGTAAAGACTCATGGCACCTAGCCCCCAACAGATATTTTTCTTCCAAATTTGATTGTACTGCTATGGAGCTTGGATGTTCCCCTTTCCCTGGCAACTTGAGCCAACCAGGTAAATGAGAACCTCCCTCCCTGTCTACGCTCCGTGTGAACTCCACTCTATTATTCATTTCTTCAATTCAAAGGATGAAATTCAGATTTCTATTCATCAAAAATCAAAGGAGATGTATGGAACAAGTTGTATTTTTGCAGTAAATGAGAAGAAGTGTTGTAAAGAATTTTCTGAAGGTTGGTTTAACAGAAGTTTAAAGGTCTTCCCTTTAAGAAGAGGTGACAGACAAAATCGTGAAGATAAACAGTTGACGGCTCGAGAACTTGAAGGAAGGTTTGAGTTAAGGAAAAGCACTACACAAAAATTGTCAAAAGAACTAGGTTATCATAAACTTTGTGCTCGGTGGGTGCTGAAAATGTTGACTGAGGATCACAAACAGAATCATATTGAGGCTTCACAAGAAATTTTGGACAGACATGCCAACAAAGGAGAAGCTCTTTAGGACTACATATTAATCGGAGATGAGACTTGGATTTACACCCTAGTACAGCAATCACTTGAGTGGATCTCTCTCTCCAAAGAAAGTTAAAAGCTACACAGCATGTTGGGAAACCCTCTCTCTCCAAAGGAAGTTAAAAGATACACAACATGTTGGGAAAATCATGATAATCTTTTGGGACCAGAAATGAATTCTTCTCATCGAGTTTATGTCTACTAGTACCACAATCAACGCAGCCTCTTACTTTGAGACACTGAAAACATTATGCAGAGTAATCAACAATTGAAGATGAAGCATGCTGCCAAAAGGAATTAGCCCTCTTCATGACAATGCTTGGCCACATGTTGCCCATGACACTAAAGCCGTTTTGGATCTTTTGGTTGGGACATTTTAACTCATACAGCCCAGATCTTGCCCCATCCAACTTCCATTTTTTGTTGATCCTAAAGAAATATTTTGGAGGAATAAGGATAGATACAGATGAGGATGGATCCGAAACATGGACATTGAGAAGGAGAGAAGAAAAATACATAGAGAGCTTTGAAATGTGGCTATGGCGAAGAATGGAGAAAATAAGTTGGAAAGACAAGATAAAAAATGAAGAGGTACTGAGGAGGGTTGGAGAAGAACGAGTAATTTTGGGAAACACAAGGAAAAGGAAAGCAAGATGGATAGGCCATATACTAAGAGCAGATTGCCTACAGAAGACGATTTTTGAAGGAAAGATCAAGGGGAAACGACAAAGAGGAAGAAGAAAATTCGGAATGCTGACTGATTTAAATCAAGGAAAAGAATATCAAGTTCTAAAAAGAGAGGCACAGGATAGAGATGCCTGGAGGAGCAAGTTCCGTTGAGACCTGTCCACGGACAGAAGCACAATGATGATGATGACAGATGAGGAAGGCTGGAAGCTAGTTTTTACAAGGAGGGCTCGAAATATTTCCAGTGAACCATGAAAATTGCACCTAGGTGAATAACAACTACGAAGAAAAATAATACACAAAATACCTATGCAAAGATTTCTTTCAATAAAGCTTTACTGATTTTTTTTAAATATAAATATTACTTTTGGGGCATGCCTCATACTTACAATAATTCTTGAAACATATTTGTACCAAAATGATGTCATACCTTTTGGGAGGGGTTTCAGGTACTACAGCAGTTGTACTAATTGTCTGAGTATGCTCTTCTGCAAGTTGCTCAACCATGGTGTTGCTGAAATATTTTTATCTGTTAATTCAATGTTTGCAACACAAGGAATTTGGCCTTAAGATGACAAAATGACAGATATTATTGGGACAACTTTGAAATCAACTACAGAAATGTTTTCACTATTTAGTCTTTTCCTGTAAAGTTATCATGGAAAATAATTCTTGATTCTTATGACATAGAAGAAGTAAAGGTAATTTTAAGAAACAATATTACTACTTTCAATCCTTGAAGAAACATAATACTGAAATAATCTCACACCTCATGCAAGGGGTTCCAGGTACAAAAGCAGTAGTTGTAATGGTCTGAGTAGGCTCTCCTTCAAGGGGCTCATCCATGGTGTTGCTGGAATATTTTTAAAGAAACAATGAGCTATGCTCTCAAAGTGTGTAGATAAGTCCTCACACATAAGTCTGATCCTTCAACATTACCTGGTATTTGGCAGTACTGTTTCTGAGTCCTTGTTGGTATCCACAATATACCACTTCTGAATTAAGAAATAAAGAAAAACCTAAGATTGAATTCTATCACAAATCCCAACATTGGAAACCAAAATATAATCTTGGAGTGATCCATTGAGTTAACCCTTAGATCAAATGAGTCCAACCTGCGGCCCGCATCTCATAACCAGAAAATACTGTACTGTTATTGAAAACAAAGGCACTAAGTTCACATTAAAATTTTTGTCTTTTTTTGTGAAAAATAAATGTTGTTTTACTATGCTCATTTGCATTTGGGTTATATTCTGAATAAATATTATATTCTTCTATACAGTAGAAGAAGTACAAAGGTTTTTTTTCTTTAGTTTTGTTAATATAAGGGTTGACTAAATGGAAGGTTTATTGTTGGCCCACGAGCCTGAGAAAATTGTAATGCGTCCCTCTGCCACCAAAAGGTTGGACTCCACCGCTCAAAGACAAGAGAGTGAGCTAATATATCACCACTTTGAGCATCTAAGGGTTAATATGAAATTTACTTAGAATCAAGTTCAGCCCAGGGTGTACTTACAAGTGGACTCTGTTTTTTGCCGTTATCAGCGAATTTTAAATTATTTACTAATGGAACATTGGTAGCAAGTATATCTTGTTCCTCCCAATTGAGCTTCGATGGGTGCACATCAAGTGGAACTGGACCTACACTTCCAACGCTTTTCTCGTGATTCTTTAACTGAAAGGTTATATGTATTGTTATATATCGATTCTCCAAATCACTTCATAATCAATCAATGGGATGAATTCATACAATTTTCATTGAGACTCTTGATTGAACCTTCATTCTTCTCCACTGTTCTTTCAATCTTTGAAGTCCCCTCCCTCCATGAAGAGCTTCAAAACCTTCCAATATCTCCTTCCATGCCTGATGCTTTTTTGCCAGCATACATTTATCAGTGGATTTGCTTTCTACTATAGAAATTCTTTCCTTGACAAGAGCCAAAAGGGTCTGTTTCTCATCATAATCCCAGTTTGATGATCTAGGTCTGATATTTCTATGGAGTAAACATCAGAAGAAATAAACAACTTGATCTGTTATCATGTTGTCCTATGACAAAAAAGGATAAGTGAGCTTCAGAGACCTCACAAGTACAGGGTAGAGCAACTTGCTTATTTAGAAATTCAATTTGTTTAAAAGTGAAGCAGTTTTAAATTAAATTCTTTGAAAATCATCAATTGGGACATTTAAATTTTATTTTTACACAGTTTAAAACAAAATCAGCCAGATCCATTATTCTCAATAAAATGCATTAATCAAACTCGGAAATTTTGTTAAACTTTTTCGAGCTTATTGACGGATATATTGGCAAAAGGTTGACAAATGTTGTTCTTCTGGTGAGCCTGAGTCCTAGGATAATTATTGTTAACAATGATTTTAGATAGCCCATAAAAAATAGTCTCAGGGGGCTAAATTAGAGACTAAATCAGAATGCACGTTGCATGGCGATGATTGAGCGACCATTAGACAAGTATGCCTCTCCATCTTCATCCATTCCATGATAATGACCACAGAACAAAAATACAACTTAAAACCCTGCCCTCTCGAATGTGCCTACCCCCACTCTCCTTGGAGCAACCATCGCTTTAGGGCTTTCAATTCAAATAATCAAGTTGCTCTGCCCCATCCTGTACAATCAATACTGTTTGAAACATATTAGTACCAAAATGATGACATACTTCCAAGGGGTTTCAGGTATGGAACCAGTTGTTGTAATTGTCTGAGTAGACTCTTCTTCAAGGCGCTCATCCATGATTTTACTGGAATATTTTTCAAGAAAATTACAGTTATGCTTTCATAGTATGTATATTAGTCCTCAGATAGAGTCTGGTCCTTCAACATTACCTGGTACTTGGCAGAACTTCTTCTGAATCCTTGTTGGTATCCTCAGTTTCTTCCGCAACATACAACTTCTGAATTGAGAAATAAAATAAAGTTAATAAAAATTAAAATTTTGCAGGCTAAATTCTGAACAATGGTAACCCAAAGATAATCTTGACCTGATCCATTGAGTTGATATAAATTAACTTGAAATCAAATTTTACCTAGGATGTACTTACCAATGGACCCTGTTGGTCGCATATATCATCAAATTTGAAGCTTTTTATTGGTATCATGTTGGTAAGTATTTCTTGTACCTCATAATCGAGCTCCGTTGGTACCACTCTAGGTGGATCTGGACCTACACCTCCAACGTTATTTTCATAAGTCTCCAACTTAAAGGATATATTGTTACATATAGATTCTCCGCATAATTACTTCATAATTAATCAAGTGGTTAGATTCTTACCATTTTTATTGACATTTTTGATTGAAGCTTCATTCGTCTCCATTGTTCTTTCAATCGTTGAAGTTCTCTCCCTCCATGAAGAGCTTCAAAACCTTCCAATATCTCCCTCCATGCTTGGTGCTTTTTTGTCAGCACACTTTTTTCTACGCATTTGCTTTCTATTATAGAAACCCTTTCCTTGACAAGAGACAGGAGGGTCTTTTTCTCATCATATTCCCAGTTTGACGATCTGGGTCTCATATTTCTACGGAGTAAACATCAGAAATAAGCACAGGAAAAACTCGGTGACTCGTACCAAGAAGAATTAAAATACGCAAATTTTACCTTAAATTTTTTTAGTTTAAAAAAATATGAGAAGATTCGCTAGTTAAATCAAATTTATTGATAACTTACTTACAGATCAATAAGTCTATATCTATACATTGTAAGATAAATTAGGTAAAATTTCATTGAAATTTTACCCAAATACTTAAATGACAGGTATATTTAGCAACGGATATCTCTATGAAGTAAACATCAGTAGAAATAAACGATGAAAAAACTCGTCCGCTTATACCAAAAAGATAAACGTGTGAATTCCCGCCTATCCTGCGGCAATACACTATCTCTCGTTTGACAACTACAGATGCGGAAGAAGTAAAGGTGTAATTTTCCTAAATCTAGGAATATAACTTACCGTGTAATTTTTGTTCAGTTATTAGAAGTTGCGAAATTTGCATACCAGTTGAGCTCAATGAATATACATTTAGTAACCTTTGTTCACTTTCTTAGTAGGCTACTAGCTAGTAACCGTCGGCCGTACTCGACATCCTAGTACGTACTCGAATACCTACGATGGCCGCTTAGTCCGGAGAAACTATTTAATCGACATTCAAGATAGTGGAGCTTTCATAATTATCACAGTGAATTAATACCGGTTCTACTATTTCCAGTTAAAATTGCAGGTGCTTGCAGGTGACATCTGTAAGCAGTTTTGCGAACGCGCAGCAGACATCTTGAGAATACATTGCCCGCCATACAGAATGTAAACACGATAGAGGGTTTATGTTTATAAAATCGGTTACGTAATATTCTCCAATGCGAGTTTCCCTAATCTAACTCATTCTTATTTAAAGTAGATGTACCATAGTCCGACAAGGATGAATTAGCAAGCCTCATACGGAGGGACGGTTTTAGATGAAAGGAGGCCCTAGGCTATTCCACTTATGAGGCCCTTTCACCTCCCATTTTTAAGTTTGTAAATTACTTGAGAGATTAAAAAATATATCATTACTGTGATATATATATCAATATGTCTCCTTATTTTCGGTTCAGTGTTTTAGTGTTCACTGTTTTTTAGAATAGTGTAATTTTAATTTTGCTAACCATTTGAATGTAGGCCCCTCTTGATCTTGAGGCCCTAGGCTGAAGCCTGGTTAGCCTAATGGAAAATCATGCTCTGCTCATACGTATGTACCAGAACATCTTTACATGGAATATGATGCTGAAAGTAAAGAATGAGATTCAGGTACAAGATTGCCGACAACTGTTCATACATTCTAAAAGTAAGAGTGATGCTGAACAGTAGCACTTATTACGGTCTCTTCTTATGAAATGCTACAAAAAGAGTTACTGATGGATTTATTGTACTTCATTTAGTAATAGAAGAAAATAGAAAAAATGTTTATTGTTCTTGGACTTCTTCGTCCACTTGAGAGCATACAAAAAAAAATACAAATATAAGATAGCTCATAACATTAAAAATTAAATAAACAGCGGATAAATGTTTACAATAAAAAATAATTGAATTAGAAAATGAATCTTTAATCTCAACTCTCAAGCCCCCCCCCACAGCTCGATCCTAGATCCGCCACTGGATCCAAGCATTTATTTTCGTCTAGTTTTTACCTTTAGCCATACAAGATTGGCAAAGTAAGGGGTAATATGATCATCCTTTTTTAAGTTAAAAGTGAACCTAACACACATATTTAATAGATGTTGAAGCTTGGCGTTGAGTTCTTCGGTGAGGTCATGGTACACTAGGCAGCAGTAATCAAAATGGTGGTAAATAAGAGTAGATACAAGTTGCTTACAGGTATAACGGGGTAAGAGGTTTTTTGAGTTTTAAGTTGATAAAGAATAACATTAACTTTATTACATATGGCTAGCACATGGTTGTGCCATGACAGGTTAGGGACCTTAGTGGCCCCTAGATTTTTTACCAAATTTGAGTATACTATTTCCTCATCACCAACTGTTATTTTGGGTATAACATTAACTTCGACATTTCTAAGTAGTTTGGAATTCCCAAGTATTATTGACTTTGTCTTGTTACAATTAAGTACAAAATAGTTTTTTATGGCCCAGGAATTGATGGCATTTACATCTTGATTCACTTTGTCAATTTTGTTATTTAACTCGTTCACGTGGCAATGACATTAAATCTGGAGGTCATCGGCATACAACATATACTTACAATTTTTAATACATGTTTCGCTTACAGCATTCTGGCTACTTCATGAAAGCAAGGTCAATGTACCTCATTTCTCATTGACTAGTAAGCCTCATTCCCCTCTACTAGCCCTTGATTACTAATTTTTAATGGAGTGAGGTTTCAAGCAGCCACCAGGTTAAAAGTTTTCAGACACCCATATTATTAATAGGTCCCCCACCAAAGACCACTGGCACCAAATACGAACACAGTACCTACTTGGCTATCCAGGAGTCCATTGAATGACAGCTAATAGGTTAAATTATTCATAAAGTCAAAATATAGTTCCCATTTTAATATTAACTTAACATTGTATTTATTATGAAACACAAATATAACAGTAGTATATAAATTTCAGTCACTGCAAGTACTAAAACTTTCCACAGAACATTAGACGAGTTGTTTTCCTCTTTCTGATATTCTTTTATATATTTCTTTTGGTGTGATAACTTTCCTGGAGGATTCGTGCTTAACCCATTCAACATTTCCATCTTTATCTACAGAACTCTCAAGTGGATACTCCCCATGTCCTTCCACGTATATCCATTGCATGACGTCTCTCAAACAAGATTTCAACTGATCAATCTCAGGAGATCTGCCTTCTTGGGCTGAGAGTCCAATCACTTGTTCAAAATTAACTAATTTCTTGGGTCGACATTCTTCTGGAAATTCTTCAG
This sequence comes from Sympetrum striolatum, assembly GCA_947579665.1. Taxonomy (NCBI): domain Eukaryota; kingdom Metazoa; phylum Arthropoda; class Insecta; order Odonata; family Libellulidae; genus Sympetrum; species Sympetrum striolatum. The sequence goes on along the minus strand of OX388350.1, from coordinate 37,274,986 downwards.
CAATTTCTGTCCAGAGGGTCAGCAATTAAATTAAAAATAGCATTGTATTAAGATTAAGTCATTTAAATATAAGATGAATATAGAAATCAATAAAGTAGGCAGATAGTACAGTGGATCAAAGAACACTTTTCCTCTCTTACCATGTAACTTTTTCAAGTCCTTTTTGATGTACTCAAATTTCTCTTTAGCTTGAGGAAGATCAAGCTTGTTAACAACCAGAACTGCAGGCTTGTCCATCAAATCCTCCCGATAAAGTTCTAGCTCCTTGAAAATGTTAATAAGTTACAGAATATTTTGAAAAACATAACATTCTTAAGCAAGCAAACATTTTTATGATTCTGGTTAACTTGTTCAATAGAGTATAGAAGAAGTTGTGAGAATTCTTATTTTCAGAGGAATCTTGACTTTTCTAAATGTAGCAAAGGAGTGAAATAAATTTTTTACCCAAACATTTTCTATTATTGCAAAGCATTTTGAAATATGTTAACAAATTGACAGTCAAAATAAAGATGAAATGAGGAGAGAGGATGAGCCAAAATAAAAATAGGTGGAAAAGGGGAAAGCATCATTGTACATCTTCTATTTTTAGTAGTTTCATGTGCCATGTTTAACACTCTTTGCTTTATCTTTAGGTAACCATATGCACCCTTATACAATATGTGCCTTACTGGAAAATATTTCAGTGAAACACTGCTTTAAAAGTTTATCATCAAAGAATATGTTTTGCTTTAGGCACAAGAGGAATAAAACTTGTCAAATACTATTTAATTTGCTATCTAGAGCCAATGTACTGACCTTGTTCAGCAATACAATGGTATCCAAGCAGGAACGATGGATGTGTTTTGGAGACAGGGAAAACCCAAATATATCCACAACAAAAAGAAGAATTCTAGTCCTCTCAATATGCTTCAGGAATTTATGGCCAAGACCAATGTTTATGTGCGCTCCTTCTATGAGCCCTGGAAGGTCAGCAACAGTGTATGTCTTGTCATCAGGCATACTTACCACACCTATTTCTGGCTGTAATGTTGTGACTGGAAATAACCATATGAACAAATATTTCATAATTACATTACAAGTAAAAGAGAAAATGGCTTTTTTGGTATCCTGACTAAACCACTTCAGTAATATTCTGTCACAATGCCATAATATAAAAGAAGAAAACAACAGGGATTACATGCTTGACCCCTCAAGCCTCCAGCTTGGGTTAGGTTTATTCGTAGCAACTGTTTGATTACTGCAAATTCTGCTCTAGGAAATGAAAAGCAATAACTAAAGAACAATTCAAGATATCAGCCAAAAACCAAATATAAATGAAAATTTCAGTATGTATCTCAAATTCACCAGTGAGAAGTTATTTATCACATTAGGAATAAAAAGTATTAGGAGACATAAATTGGGCTGCACAACCATTTTCAGCTGACATTAAAATTTACTGTTAATAATGAAAGCAATCGAGGAAGCTTTAATTGTATGGAACTCCATCCTAATAAATGGGTGGAAATAACTTTGCAAAATTCCACTTTAAAAAAGTTTTTAATACAGCGACCAGTTTCGGACGTTAGTCCATTATAATGGTCCAACGTCCGAAACCGGTCGCTGTATTAAAAACTTTTTTAAAGTGGAATTTTGCAAAGTTATTTCCACCCAATTATTACTGTTAATATTTGGTTTCTCTAACCTAAATGTGTTATTTGCATTCAGGGTAATGATACAAAGAGCAACTGAGCAAAAAATCAGACTATTATAATGGTATCAGCCGTTTTAAAAATGATCATGGAATAAAATTTGGGATATATGTTCTCAAACTTCAAGTTAATGTAGTATATATCAGAAAAAATAGACAAAGCATACATATATGCAAAGAACAACTCTTCCTTAAGGAGATTATATGTACATTACACAACATTATATGAAAATGAAGCTTTTCTAAGATGAAGAAGTGAAGAATAACACCAGACAAAATAGTATGTCTGATGGCATTGAGGGTGCTTTTTTTCTGGTTAGCTTTCGTTGTCCTTTATTGGTGAAGTCCCCCTAAGCTCTCATGAACTTGCCAGGAAGTGCTTTACTAAGTTAACAGCAAAAACGAACACACACTATAGTGAACTATTCCCTGATAAGAAAAGATTCAAACCCGGGACCTTGGGGTAGGAGTAGCATAGCATAGCTTGAATGCTACCCACTTAGCCACCAAAGCCGGTTAAATTAGAAATAAAATATAAATGAGAAAAAGTCTGCAATAGCTGAACTATTATTAACCCAAACCTGCCACTTAACAGGCAGTTCAGTTAAAACAATCAGTAACTATAAATTCTTAAATATTATATTATAAATTTCTATAATTCATGAGTAAGATTCATATCTGCATTAGTCAATTAAAATCTTGTTCACATTCCTTCAAGAAATTCATAGAAAACCTAGTTTTCTATGTATTTCACCTGAAGATGTTACTTGGTAACGAAACCTAGGTTGTTCTTATTAAAAAGTTCCTTTTCGGGGACTCTACTGAGTGAGTTTTACTTCCTTTATGATTACGAAGGTGTTTAACCAAGTTACATCTCAATCCATCATGTCTGTCAGCAATAAAGTAAATATTATTATTATTATTATTAGGGTCTTTATTAGGCGAGATTGATACTAAAAAGTCTCCTCTTCCATCTAACCTGTACTTAAGCTGTTACATTATTATAAGTATATTACATGTATCAATGAAACTTAAGAGGAAAATAGAAGAAAATGTGAGAAGGGATTGCGGATGTAAAAAAAACCTAAGAAAAGCTTAGGAAAAAATATCCCCTGCAGGAAAACACCCACAAAGAAGGGGGGTGTGAAAAACTTGCGCAAACCTACCGATAGCAAAAACTAAAAGATATACTAAAGAATATCACAACTCAGATACCTTTAAGATTGTATTATCATATCAACATGCACTTCTGTAATATCAGAAGGGTTAAAAGGATGCAGTTAACCTTACACACAGAACTTACATGGATATGAAGCAACCTTAGGTTTTGCATTGGATATAGCTCTGAGGAGGGAGGACTTTCCAGCATTTGGAAAACCAACAAGTCCAACATCTGCTATGAGCCTTAAGTCCAGGGTGATGTTGTTCGCAACTCCAGGATTTCCGTTAAAACCAGACTGTGGAGAGCCGCCTGGACTCCCCTGAGCCACCAAGAATTTGCTTCCTTCTTCATTTAATTCACCTGAAACAAAAGGAAAGTTCAAAATCCATTAGTTAAGTATACTGCGTGGCATCCATCTAAGGGATATGGGTTAGTCATGTAGTAATAACAGTGGGTGAAGTGGTCAGCATAAAAACTTCCACATTTCCATGTTAGCTTTTCTCAACCATACCTCTCTCTATCTTAATTCAAATAGCTACTTATATCCATTAAATTTCAGGGTGAACACAAATAAATGGCAGTCTCTATGAGGAATCGAACCCAAGACATCTTCCATCGAAAGTGAATGTGTTGTCTACTTGGCAATCCAGGAGACCAAAAGATTCAATATATTACGAAAAAATAATGAACAAAAAATCTGGCTAATGTTGGAACCTCATTATAGGTTTGTCAAAGCAAATAAAAGTTAGGCACTGAGAAGAAGAGATTACTGAAGATGAATGAAGACATTAGTTCAAGACAGGGAAGGATGGAGGAGAACATAATTTGGTGGCCTGCCCACAGGCAGAATACTTGTGATGATGATGAGGCAATTTGAGTCCATTGACAAGAGAAAAACCCATAAGTAAAAGTGAGGGGAAAATTAAATGCATGGATGTAATGGAATGTAAGTTAAAAGAGTGGAATGAGAATATACAGAAAATAATTTAAAGATTGTATGAATAGAGGGAAAGGTATTATAATCAAGTCTACATTTAAGGTACATTTAGGATGACTATGGTAAGAAGTATGAACAGTGGAATAGATGTGTAAAGGAAGCTGTAGATGAGAAGGACATGAGAATAATATAAGATAATAATTGATGCAAATAATAAGGATTGGGAAAAGTAGCAAAAGAAATAAAAGCAGGAAAAGGAATGCTGTAGTTGAAAGTAATGTAAAACTAAGTAAAGATCAATTGAGGATAGAAGAAAGTGGAAAGACTACAATTGAAACAAGAAAAATGGCTGTTTACAAAAATGTGCCTGTACCCACCGAATTATAATAGATGAATATCAGGAGGGACATATGAGTAAACTAAATACAGTTAGAATAGATTTCATGAGTAGAAAAAAAAGGAGGTGAAAATAGGAAAAAGAAGTTAGTAATGCACTAATAATGAGTGAATGCAGACAAAAAAAATGATTAAGTGACTCGCAAACTGAATAGATAAAAATTATTGTAGAATAGATCAAAATGGTTAAAGTGGCATATGAGAAGAACGAGAATGGTTCTAAGGGTAATAAATTCTCAGAAAAAGCTGGATGAATGCGGCTAATGAGATCCTGAAAAGATATGAATTTTTTATGAATGGCAATTAATGTATTAAAAGATAGTTATTTGGATGTCTCTAAAGCAAAGGATGCAAGCAAAGATACGAAAAATGGCAGAATTTTGTAAATAAACGAGAATAACAATGAGCTTATACGGAAAGGAAATCTTGTAAGTTACATGCTAGTTATATTGTAGATGAAACTTAGCTCAATATAGGTAGCAGCATTTGGGAGAAGTTGCCAGAATTTGGATATGCATTCTATAAAAAGACGTTTCGCCTTAGATATCTATTGCAAGAGAGCGAGAAAATTACCCTCAGGATGAATTTATTTAAAATTCACTTCACAATATCACTTACATAATTTACTTCCGTTTTCATCCATCACAATAATTCCAACAGGGACTTCCACAAAGACATCGTTCCCTGGTTGACCAAAAATACAGTTTTTACGGCTGTTCTCTCCATTTGCTGCAATAATTCTCTTGAGAGGGAACTTTTTAGTGACAGACTTCAAGGTTTCTCCTGAAATTTTTCATTTCTTCAATTAATTCGTCTTCGATAATTATTTTTTCAAAGAACATGGCTATGGTTATAACCCAACTCTCTCCCCTTCAATCATGAAATCGTACTAGTTGGTCAAAATAACAATAATAACAGAAGCTTTGGTAAAATTCTCGACGAGGACAGTTTGGGAGAAATTCAATATCTCACTTACTATTATCGAGAATTTTACCGAAGATTTATTAAAAAGATAGTAAATTTCTCGACATTTCAAAATCAATAAAAACTGTCTTACCCTCTTTAGCAACAAGATAAATATCTCCTCCTTTGCCACCAATTCCGCCAAATTTCGGATAACCCATACCACCAGCACCACCACGAACATTTAATCGAAGGGTATCTAAGAATCTACCCTGCAAATACCTGCGAATGGGCTGAAGAACAAATCAATTTACAAGAATATGCTCTAATAGTGGAATAATATTTCTGTTGCATTGAACATGCGTACCTTTTTCCCGGCTGCGGCAAATAGTGTTTTGGATATCCAAACCATTTTCAATGTATTGGAAGCTCAGGTTATAACATAATTAATTATATTGCAAAGAAATACAACTATTATATCTTCTTAGAGGAAATCTTCTACGAACACGACATTTTGAACAGACGACACAATGGAAACTATCATTTCGCGGCCTGCTTTTCATTTATTACATTCTCTGATTTAAATCTGGGAGGGAGAGATGGGAGAGATCGTATACAAAATATATACCATTTATACCAACGTAAGGAAGAATTTTGTTCTTAAATAATTTAGTTTTAAAAGGTGTTACATAGAAGAAAAAAATATTCCAAGGTATTAATAATGGTAGATATTAAAAATTGTTGAATAAATCTGATACAATCCCAAAAATCTTCCCCAAGCTTATCAAGCGGGTACATTTAATACGCGAGTTCAGACAGTAATAAATAATTCCCGAATCCAACCCCCTAAAAAGTGTGTGCTTTATAACAAGAAAAATATAAGCAACGATAAGGAATGCATAAAGATATTATCAAAAAGCGATGCGAAGTTTTTTACGTTCATCCATAATAAGCATTTAAGTATAAGAATTCTTGCGTAAGAGAATTAGGGGCAAATACCAACTGAATTAGCAAAAGTATTTTCGATAATAATGGAAATATAGGAATAGGAAGTTACTGCTGTTTTTGTGAACTAATAAACGGGGAACTGAAAAATTAATATTGCGACCAGAAAAAAAACTACTGTCTTGTACCCGGTTTGAAGCAGTCCTTACCATGACTTGGGATAAACGTCATGCTCATTTCTGAGACTTATAGACCAAAATGGGAAATTTTTGAATGATATTCCGGACACCATCATTTAAAACTTTGATCGAAATCAGAGTTACTATTGTATTTCACTCTCCTAGTCCGAGGCGTAAATGGTAAACGCAGGAAAAGGTGATATGCTGGGGTATAAGGTTGTCCACCTTAAAGCTCTCTATATACAGTTGTATAGAGAGCTTTAGAGTCTAAAGTTTAGACCGCTTACGCTATTTAGTGCATACGAAAGATACAAACTCTTGCAATGGTGTTTATAATTTTATGGTAGAGTACGTATATGCCACCTGTCGGCGGTTCACTGTACTGCCATGAATAAAAATGTCATGGCGGGATGTATATCTTCGTGGGTGGTCCTTGAAAATGTGTGTGGTCCTCTGCCAGGGCTTCGTCTGTGCGTGTAGCGTTAGATACGATTGAAATAATTTCAACCAATGGAGAAAATAGATTTTTCAAAAATGTGTTTTGTGAACATATGAAGCGCCAGAAATGTTAAGATATAAGCTCAGTTAATGTATATTTAAAGGTACGTGAAAACTTTGCTGGGTACTGCTGTAAACATCGCATGTGTAACCTTTGTCGCATCTTCTAGTTGTAATTCCCGTGTATTTGTGCATGAAAATTATTATCCTTGAAATATATTAGTTGGTTGGTGTGTAAAATGTTCTGGAAAAATTGTATTTTCGAGTATTTAATTGTCATGCTTCTCACTGATGTAATGAAGGTAAGAGCCATAGAATGTGTACTCTGTAAGTGAATCTTCCTTGGTGATTGTATTAACTACCATAAAATCGAACGATTCCCTTGGATTTCCTATTAATTTACCTAACAGATTATCGCTAATCTTAGATTAATTAAATGGCATAAATTTTTATCATTGGCCTAAGAGCTTGTTTCAGTACTTTTTCTTTAAAATAAACAGATGAATTTCCCCTATCCTTATTCTCGTATTTCCCTAAATTTTCGATGTCCCTTTCATTGAAGCAGCTCTTTAGAAGAATATTGTATTCTCTCTCCATGTAACTGAATTCTTCTCAAACGCTTACATTATTTTCAGTACTTCTACCATCATGGCAAAGTGGAATGTTTACGTGCTGGCCAATATCCTGATAATAACGTTGATGACTGGTCGCACCAATTCTGATGGTACGGAAGAAACGAAGTCATTGATTCGAGATACAACAGTTTATGAAAATGAGAATGCCTTGGATGTGACATTTCCTTCCAAACTCATTGATTTTACAACCACTTCCACAGTTCCACAGTCAGATACCGGAAGAACACGTTTGAAAGTTTCCAAAGATGCTGTTAATCCGGCTGAAGCACCATCCATTCCACAATATCCATTGGAGAGGTTTTCACATGGAGGTAATAACTCTAGTATGCTTCAGTATGCTATTTATCTGCATTATAACTTAGCGAAAAGTTTCTTTTGGTATCTAATAAATCGATCGAATATTAGGTCATCTAGACAAAAGAGTCATTCATACATGAAATTTAATTACGGTCAATAAATATAATATTGGCAAGCACTGGCTATTGATAGATAGTAGTAATATAGTGACCTTAATTCATTATTTTAGATTTGCGTCGATAATCTATCTATGTTAATTTGTAACTTACAATTAGTAATGAATAGATTTATATGAGAGAATGATTACCTTTCCTAGTACAAACAGTTGATCTAATGTTCAATATTGATAGCATTAGCAAGAATTCAGTGCGAAGTTATCAAATTCAATAATGTGCTAGTAATAATTGCATAATATTAGGTCATTAGAGAATTCACTTAGAATAAAGAAATATATTTGAATAGACATATAATTGTGTGAAATATAAATTTCATATATAACTTTAAATTTTAGAGTTTAATGTTGAAATCTAAGCAAAGGATTATCCTTAGTCTATTTGACAGGTATAGCTGAGAATATCTATAGACATAATTGCAATGTATCTCCATAAATATCCGTGTTAGCTGAATTAGTACTACTCTAGTGTATTTTATCAAATTATTCTGAATATCAATGATGAACTGTGTTTATAATTTTGAAGTTAAATGTAGAGTTTATCAGAATATATCTAAAGACACAACTTTTACTTGTAAGGGTTGCTTATTACTCAAATTTTCAATATTGGTCTGTAAAAATTTTATTCTAAAACTTATTCAGTAATGCTAAAATGTTTGTTGTTTTTCTTGTTATTTCATCATGTCATTTTACTTTTTTATATTCAGCTTTCCGGTGAATCACTAAATATCTCCTCAGTATTCTGAATATGTATAATTAATAGCAAAATAAATATGTATAAGTATTTAAAATAATAAGTGTAATAACTTAATAAATATAATTTTTATATGATTCCTCTTATTCAGTTATAATTGCTTGTATTTTCTTCCATTTGCATTGTCATGCTTCATATTTTATTATTATGATTAATTCTCAAGTTGGATGATTAGCGGTATCCCAAAATTCTCCTCTGTTTTGATGATTGTTATTGTATTATTTACTGGGTGAATTTTTAATTACTATTGTTTACCAACTGAAAATATCATTACTTAGTCTGAATAATTAATCAAAATATCTCTTATGTTTATATCTAGATAAAATTGGTGGTAAGACAGTTGGCGGTGGGTCATCTAGAGCAAAAGCTGTGCAGTATTGTACTAGACCAGCAACGTGTGAACCTCTTGAGCAATCTTTCTGCTTAGGAGCAAAGCTTCCGTATGACCACACATCTTCAGGCCTTGTTGAAGATGCAATTTCCCAAGCTGAAGCTCGAGTGAGTCTCTTTATCCTTCATAGCTAAATATTTGGTATTATGGAGGAAGTAATCGCTATTGATGAGATTTTATTCCTAGTTGATGCTTTTAACTGATTTGAATTATGTCTTTCAAAGTTGATAATTTACTGATGAACGAAATTTTCTTGGCCTTAACTTGGTGGATATGTGGTACCCATTTTTTACATTTTTCCAGCTTGCAAATTGCTTGTGAAATGAAAGAGTGATATGATAATTATCATGGTAAAAGATTTTACTTGGTATTATTTTATCATGCTTCTTTCTTTTGGCCCAGTTTGGTTCATCTTACTGATTTATTAATCAATAAAATTGCCTTTTCCTCTTATAGAAGCCAAAATACAGACAAAGCTATTTGTGGAAGTAGCTGAATGTTTAGGATTATAGACTATTCTCTGCAACAGAGATAAAAGTACACCCTTAGTAAAAGCTCTATTCATGATCACTAAAAATTCAATAGTATTGAAGAAAAGTTATTCTGCCTTAATTCTGGTCTTGATTTTTACATAGTATATATTGTGAATTAATTTTTTTTATTTCTCTAGGAGAGAATTCATGAGTGGGAGCAGTCATTGAGATGGGTTCCTAGATGTTGGGCAGTTGTGCAGCCTCTTTTGTGTGCGCTATACTTCCCTCGCTGTGATAATTCTTCTGTACATCTCCCCTCACAAGTAAGTTCCTTGAATGCAGAAGAATGAATGAATGAGGAAGAGACTGGGTCCTGAGGAGGACCAAAGGCACTTAGACCTATAAGGTCCATTGAGCCATCCGCCATAATAAGAGATTACCCATGGATAAGGCCTTTGAAAAGGCAAGGACACTGCCTATGTGTGAATCTCTGATACTGCTGGGTTCCAGTAAAAAGGTACCCATGCAACAAACTGTGTCCTATTTACAGCCAGGCATTCACAGAGGAGATGAATTGTAGATTCCTCCTCTAGATTGCACCGTATGCAGCTTGAGGAATCAGTCATTCCCATGTTGTAGAGGTGCATCCCCACCAGGTAGTGTCCAGTAAGAGGTCCTACCTTGGAACTTAAATTCCTTCTATCCAAAGATAGTAGTTTTTGGCATAGCTGGAGTTTTGTCCGTCGATGAACCTTTTAGCTTGTCTTAAACCCTCTGTCGATTGCCAAATTATCAGGTGCTGGGTTGACACCCAATCCCTGTTCATAGCTTTCAGTACGGCAGAAGAAATAGGCAGAGTTGGTTCTGGGCCAACAGGAGTTCGGAGAGCACCTTCCTTTTCTAGCTCATCCACTTTTTCCCTATGCAGAAGAAAGTTTCATTATTGAATGAAGTGTTCACATTCATATTTTGCAATTACTGTTAATTAGATAAAATACTTAACTACATATAAATATTTTCTTGATAGCAGAGATAGCATATAAATCTGACTGAAAAAGGTTCAGCCTCTGTATCAAAGTCAAATCCTTTGAGTAACTTGAGAATCTTTTGAAAATTCTTGTAATTACTTCTCAGAGTAAAGCCATTTCTGTGGTTGGTAAACATTTCTGGGTATTAATGATAAATAGTGTTTCTGCCAGCATTTTTTGATGAATGTAGCATTTAATTTTTTTTCTTGGCACAGGATAAAGAAACGTATCTTTTTCTATCATAAATATGATAGCTTTTACTCCTAGCAGACCACATCAGCTCTCACACAAACTTTCCAGACTACCAGTAATAAACATTGTTGTAATTTGTTATCAGTAAATTCATCAGAAATTGTTTGTTTACTTTTTATTGGTGTTGATATGTAAAGTTAGTGTAGTGGTTTACATTTTAGAGTAGATTTTACAATGTGGTTATCATTCAATAGCTTTTAAATGGATTGAAACCTCGGATAAAAGTAACCCACTTGGTAGAATGGGATTGCTTTAATAACAGTGGCTATAAGCTTTCTGATAGATCAACTGTGTTTTATTGATGGTTGCAATAATGCATGGTAAGTATGTAATGACGTATGACTGATGCTAAGACAATGCATTGTTCTTGGTCACTCTTAATTGCATGTTGTAAAAATATGTTATTCACAATATTATGATGGTCTATATAATCTAACCAGCCTTTGGGATGATGACTTCAGGCTTATGAATGATTGCCTAATCCCAAAATATAATTTTTATTTATTAATGATTAACTATTTATATCTTTTACAGGAGATGTGTAGACTTGTAATGGGGCCATGCCGTATTGTACGTATGCATTTTGGGGAGTGGCCTGATTTTCTTCAGTGCACCAACACCACCAAGTTCCCACCAATGTGCAAGGTAGTCCTTTGGCTTTCTTTTTTAACTGTCATTGTGTAAGTTATAACTTAAAATGATGACATTTCTGTATTTATTTTCTTCAGAATGACCTCCGTGAGGTCAAGTTTAATGGGAGTAGCCGTGGCTGTCCCCATCCTCTGGTTTCCACTGAGGATAAGAACTCTTGGGTGGAAGGCGTTGAAGGCTGTGGAGTTGGGTGTGACCCTCCTCTCTTTCCTCCAGACGAGCAAGCCCAGATTAGGAAATTACTCGGATGGGCTGGTTCTATTTGTGCAGCATTTAATCTTTTTACAGTGGTAAGAATTGGTTGCTTCTTTCCTCTCATAATTGAAATTTAGGTAAAGTTATGATTACAGTCAGTCATCGACTTATGACGGTTTGACTCAGGATCGAGCGTCTGGAAGGGGCATGAATACTGCTGACCATTTGGGTAACTCAGCTAGAATGTTAACAACTGTCACTTTGTTATCAACTGCTGTTGCGACTATATTCATATTGTCTTGGTGAAAGCTCCTCCTAATGAGCTCTGTTTTGCTGAGGAAGTTTTCACCAGATGTGGGCAATAGCAGCAGAGTAGCAAAAAAAAGAAAATTCTTATTATTATTTTCTTCCCAATTAAATGGGACTTTGGAACTGTTGAACAAAAATGTCAAGGAAACTTATTTGAACATAATAAGTTTTATTTTTTTTGTCTGGTTCAAGTGTTCTTTCTAAATGGTTTCTTGGGAGTAAGAAACCTTTTTTCTCAGCAATCACCTTTAAACTTTCTTCAGAAAAGGAATTTCGTACAAAATGATATGCATATCCTACTTACAGCTGGTCTGTCAGATCCAAACGTGGTCGTAAGTCTACGACTGACTGTATTATTCTCCTGAAACTAATCTTGTATCCTTCTTTAAGTAGATTCACACATACTATACACACTTTCATTTCTCTTCCCCTTTAACAATCTTTGACATGTGCATTTTATCCACCTCATGTCCTATTTATCCTTCCTCAGTTTCTTTCTCATATATCTGGTTAAATTTATCTCCCTTGCAATTACACTAAAAAATTTTATTCATCCAATTTAATATCAAGTTAGTTCATGTCAATTCTTTCACTCTCTTCTATGAATTACATTGTTATCCTAATGCGACTAGCTTTATGCGTTCCTCATTTATTCCCTGTATGACTGTGAATTCACTGTCTTACATTTTCAGTGACAATTTTGCAAGAAAGTCAAAATTATTGAATTTTAAGCTTTGCAACCAGAAAACCTATAATATCGTAAATAACTAAAATATTCGTGTCACATAAATGTAGTAAATATTTACGATTATTGATGATAAATATTTAATAATGCTGCTGAGAATGTGTATGATTGCACTCAAATGGTAACAATACTGTTGCTTTACCATTAATAATTATTAATTACATTATTAATAATGCAAGGACTTCTTCTTATTGCAGCTTACATTTCTGATAGACTGGAGAGCTGCAAATCGTTATCCCGCTCTTGTAATATTTTACATTAACTTGTGCTTTCTGGTATCAACTGGAGGATGGCTTGCTCAATTTGTAGGATCTGGTGCAAGGCAGGATATTGTTTGCAGAAAGGATGGAACCTTAAGAATGTCAGAACCTAGGTAAGTGCCTTTGATTTTACCTTTTTCTGTAATTAGTTGGTATTTGTTCAGTCTGTGCACTAGATTATAAAATGCCAATTTGTAAAAGCTCGGCTACCAATATTTAATATAATGAAGATACTTATATTTTATCTGTAGCAACTTAGAAAAAAAATTGCTTTATTCTTATTTGAGTTACAGTCATCATCTTATTCATTTCCTCTTTTTTCAGCTCTGGGGAAAACCTCTCATGTGTCATTGTTTTTGTGCTAGTCTATTACTTTCTGATGGCAGGGATTGTGTGGTTTGCTATCCTTGCCTATGCTTGGCACATCAGTTTCCTTGCTTTGGGTAAGCATAACTTTCCTCTCTTGTTTGAATTAACTTGCAATACATTCATATATGAGTTTATATAGTTTGATTGAATAGAACATAAGTTTACTGAATAAGAAAATTAAGCTTTATGTCCAAATGAGGAACATTTTCTTTATGATAAATCCAAGAATATTCCCTGTGGTCTTCGTCAAAAATATTTCCCATATGTAAGCAATAATTTTGTGAAATTGTAAGCCTGTGTCTATATTAAGCATCGATCACAATGTGATGTTTAAATTACCGTATATACTAAAAATAATGTTATTTTTTAGTAAATATGGTATTTATTTACAGCTTAGTAATTGTATGCTTGTATATTGTATTGTGTATTTGAATACCTTGTAGAATTCGAAATAGTACTGGTATTTTAATTTTGATTGCTCTTTAAAAATATGTTCACTGTTTTTTTCATGCATTCTAATAGATTCCCGTATCATTCTCAAGTTTTTCCCTCTATTCTAATTCATGGATTTTATTTCAGGAAAAGTGAGGGAGAGAGTTGATCAAAGAGGTGCCTATTTCCACTTGGCAGCTTGGTCCCTGCCATTAGTATTAACTATAGCAGCCATGGCTCTAGGGGAAGTGGATGCTGATGGATTGACTGGAATATGTTTCGTGGGAAGAACTTCCCCTTTTCCTCATCCACCACCTCTTCCCGTCTCCACTGGAGAAAGCTCCTATTCCACGTTTGGTTCCTCTTTCGCTTATTCTTCAATAACCCAAGAAAGAGGTGGTTCGTCCACTTCCAGGGCTGTGTTTTTGCTTGCACCTGTTGTGATTGCTGTGATGATTGGAGGATTCTTTCTTACCAAAGGTGAGAACAAACATGATTTTTATAGCTTCCCTTATGCTGTGATTTTCTTCAGGTGATAAAAAGTAAGAACAAGATGCAGACACTCCCCTACTTCTGAACATCTGACTTACTGTCTGAAGTTACAACCAAAATCTTTGAAAATAGTTATTTCATACTAATATGAAAAACTTTCACTTGGAATGGCTCTTAATATTTTATTATTAAGTTTTGAGCATCTGTGCAATACTTTGTGACAGTTTGCAGTAATTCTATACCTGTATGTCTCATGTTTCAATTCTTATTCCTGAGTCTGAGTTATTTTGTTGAGTTTCCATTAGGTTCGCTGTTTCGTTAGTTTGTTTTCAAGTCAAATGTATGGCCGAAAAACTGTCGGTGGTTGTCATTTTCAAAACATATATCTGGCACTAAATCACTCCTATTCATTTTATTTTAAGATCTTGGGCTCAGCTGTAAATTTTTAAAGAAAATCAATCAGATATATTGATGAAATCATTAAAAAATGCCGATATGAAGTGTTACTACATAAACTTAAAATATTATACCAAACAAATTCAGGTCTTCTTAATGCCAGAAATAAACCTCCATGGTTGGTGAGTTGTGCTACACGTCATATCATATACCTGACTTACCACCAATTTGACTTAACGACCAGATGTACTGAAGGTGCTGTGTTCACAAGGGAGTGTCTATACCATAGCTTCAAAGAATGTGTGTAATTGTACAAAATGAGGTTATCCATAGCAGTAAAATTGAAATAACTAACTATATTTATAATTTTGTTGTAACCTAAGAGTGTTCTCAATGGGCACATATTTCCTATGTGGTTGTTATCTTTCTCTCAATTCATAATATGTCTCTCTCTTTAATTAGGTCTTTACATTGGATGTTATGAAAGGTATTCCATACACTAATTCATTTAAACTTCGTGCTTATCAGTCACAATGTGCGCTTAATGCTATGATGTGTTTGCTATAATTTTTGAATCTATCCATCTCTTTTCTATTCTGCACTCAGTATGGCCTGATATTTCTTTTAAATAATAAAACCAACCATTTCCTGAGAAATGGATTGTCATATTGCTTGCAAAACTGTTGTGTATATCCCGTCATAATGATTAGTTGTGAGGAAGGGAAGTGATCCCAAAAATTAACATTCAGTTTCCTAAATTTTTCCTTAAATTTCCCATCTATTCAACCTTAAGGATTATTTTTGACTATTTTCTCTGAAGGTAGTGAATGATTCATAGCTTAGGAAAGAGGTACCTTTTTGGGAATGATTTCATTAAGAAATCACAATCAGAAAACTCCTAGAAATCTCCCAGTTTGTTATATCTCCCATTTTGTTCTTACCACTTATCCTCTAAAATGTGAAATATGTAAGAACAAAAATTTCTGGCTCAAATAGCATCCAAGTAACTGTAGAAAATCTTTTCTTGGCCCATAACCTTTGTAAGATTACTTCTATCTTCTCATTTTTATATTGTATACGCATCTGTGTATCTCATTTACCTGTTATGCAAATCTTTTTTTTTTAATACTGACTTGTGAATCATAGATACTTTACTTAAGTAATTATCCATGTCCTCTTATCTTGGCATTATTGGGAAAGCGTATTTATTTTCAATTAGATTTTAAAAACTTCTCCTCTTAATCTAGATTATAATCTGTATTCTTAATATTATAATATTCGTGCTCTGAAAAAAATTTGCTCTCAAATTTTTTTTTGTTTTTATAAATCTTGAACATTTTTTGCCGTAATACTAAAATTGAAACGCTAATTTGTAAATGTTATTTTACAGGTTTGGTAACTCTTATCCGTCTGCGAGTGAGCAGCAGGGATTTGATTTCAGAACGTGCAGCAGCACGCATTCGAGAGGCTATTGTGAGATTGGGTCTTTTCTCCACATTTGCTGTCCTTTTTGCATTGCTAACTTTAGTATGCCATGCATATCAAATGCAAAACCGTGAGAAATGGGCATTGAGTCTCCATCGTTATGTCGTGTATGTATTTGGTAATCTGTAAACAAGTATTACAATGGTATTTATCTACAGCATTTGCCATGATATCAATTTGATGTTCTTCATAGGTGTAAGGTTATGAAGGAAGGTGGAAGTGCTGGGGAATCAGCATTAGGAATTGGAGGCGAGGTTGCATCTGCAGGAATGGCGAAAGCTCTAAGTGAGCTACTGCTAGAATGGAGCCGCATCGATGGAATAGCTGGAGGTGCTGGTGCCTGTCGTTTTGAATCACGGCCTAGTCTAGCAATGGTGCAGCTTCACATTTTAGCACCATTTGCTGCCGGTATTGTGATGTCCTCATGGGTGTGGACTTCATCTACATTGCAAGCATGGCGCCGCTTCTTTCGAAGGCAAGTACACCTAAGGCTAATGGTATTTGTTACATTTCAATGTTTTAATCATATTTGAAGTATAAGAAGAGGTTCTCTTCATTTCCTTTTGAATTCTAGAGTTAAATTTTCTAAACTTAAGGATTTTAAGTGCAAATAATTAAATTTTAATTTGTCATAAACATAATACCCCATTTTTAATTATGCCTGGGCTGATTTTTTTTGTTTTCTGTTTTCATCCACTCAAAAGTTTTTATTTGTTTCTCATCTTTGTTATTATTAGTTTTTTGACTACAGGTTCTAATTATCTATTATTAGTAGCATCAATTAAGTAGCAATAATGGTGTTTTGTTTATCATTGGTAGCATTTGTTAAATTAGTTAAAAATGGATTTTCAGAAATGTAAGTTTTGGTGAGTTACAAATTCGTAGCTGAAATAGTTGCAGCAGTCAAATTTATAATGTTATTTGATATTTGATAAGAATGATTTTGGCTACTCATTCTCATGTGCATCATTTCTTTTCATTAAAATTGCAGAGTTTGCAATAGTCGTGTTGTGGATGAACCAGTTAGGCTCCAGAAGCATAAAGTAATAGCTCGGGCATTTGCCAAAAGAAAAGAGCTGGACCAAGTTGGAAGACTTTCTATAAGTTTTCACACGACTCATGAGGATCCTGTTGGTAAGATTTCTAGCATCAATTTCTGCCCTTCTTTAACTTTATTTTGATATTTAATTTCAATCAATAATATGAAAGAAAGTGAACACTTTACAAATAGAACAAATATATCTTCTCTGATGAAAATAGTTTATTGTTTTAGGTATACTATTGACAATTGACTAAAAATATTTATTAGTATGTCTATCTTGCAGAAAGTTACATTTGTAATCCATATTAAAGATATTAATTAAATAGGAGTATTTTTGTATTCTTGATTTTGTTAAATTATTCTTTAAACATCATGCAAGCTTAATTTTCTCTGAAAATTATTCCATAGTATTCAAATATTAGCATTTATTGTTATATATAATTTGACGTTTTATGGGATTTCTCTGTTTCTGTCCTGTATTCCCTGCTTGCATACCCAGTGAAATTTATTCATTGTATTTCAATTGATCTAAATCTTTCTCTTGGAGGTCTTGAATTTGACTTGAACAGTGTTGGAGCAGCTTCAGGTGATCTTAGTTCTGCATGGGCAGCAGCTTTGCCTCATTTAGTGATGCGTAGAGGTGCAATAGCTGGTGGAGCTGGGTTTGCTCTTACTGGAGGAAATTCTTTTTCTTCTCAAGTTCGAAGAAACTCGATGGATTCTGAAATAAGCTACAGTGTTCGCAGGTATATCAAGGCATATATCAATTATATTTTTGAGATTATTTTGATGTAACTAATCATAAATTGTACGGCATGTTGTTCAATTATGGTTATTCCTTTCATAAAGAAAATAATATTATAAATAGGAATTTTTAATCATTTATTTTATAAATAAAACACTATGGTAGCATCTCAAAGCTGGTGAACTATGAACTCATGTTCTTCTTAATGTCACTGTCTTTAATATGACTATAATTTAAAGAGTTTATATAATAATTATTTAAAATTTAAAAGTTTTGTAGTAAAAACTAAAAAAAATGAAATTCCACCAAGCTTTGCATAGATATTGTTCTGAGATATCCCGTTTTAAAATTTTTATAATAATATTGTATTATATCGTATAATATGTAATGTCTCAGAATTTCCATTTATTTAGCCTTGGATTTTAGCGTGATACTTCATTTTATTGCTTTTAATACCCTGTTACGCCTCTAAAAATTTTGGCTTAGTAATTCAAAGTGGTGACTTGAATATTGATCTTTCACTCTTAATTTAATGTAAGGTATAACTTTGTTCCATACTATCCCCATTTATGTTATTTATTTAAACTTATTTAATTTGTGCTTAGTGATTTTAACTGAATCGATTAATTGATCATCATTATCAGTCTTACTATATGGTTGTAAGATTGTAGTATTTATTTTAAAATTTCTTCTCATCCTAAAGGTTATCAGTTGAATCCAGGAGGCACTCACTGGACTCACAAGTGTCAGTTCAGATTTCTGAAGTGAAAGCAAGGGCTACAACTGCAACACCTTTACCTCTTGCTATGCTAGGTGGTAATGGACGTAATATGGGAAGCTGGTTTAGACCAGGGTCACGGGCTCCTCCTCGTAGAAGAAGAAAGAAAGTCGTGCCCACCAACTTACATAGGAGAGGAAGCTCAACTTCTCAGGAGAGCCAATTGGGTGCTGAGGTAGGTCTTCTACATAGAAGAAAGAAACCTAGTAGTCTCAGGAACAAATAAAAAGAATTACTTTTACCAGCAGAGGTGGTACCACCCAGGTCTCCCACTTTCCGGGTAGGCATTCTAACCACTGAACTACCTAGCCATGTCCTTCTCACTTCTGTATATGGGAAACTTTATTAAGGGTTTCAGTCCCAGCCAACTCACTATTTTTTTGCTTCTGTTCAACCTTGGGTTAAGTCACACACTTTCATCAGCAAAGTTACCTTCTATCAATTGTATATTTCCTAGAGAGGATAATCTCATAATAATGCTTTGTGGGTCAGTTGCCTTGGTGTGGACCTCTGGTGGTGGATGGTGCCACTGAGTACAGCACCACTATCTTGCTCAGATTAACTTTTACTAACCACAAGAAAAATTCTTTTCACGCTCATTTCTTGTGGTTAGTAAAAGTTAATCTTTTTATTTGTTCCTGATAGAGACTTATTCGGAAGTTAAGTAAACAAATGGGGATGCTTCCACTGAATAATTTGATTAAGTTATCTCTTAGCATTCTGGCAGAAATAGTGGTATTACATAAATCATTTGGTGGAAGTTTACCATTTTTTCTTACCATGGTCTTCCATGACTTATTTTAAATAATATATTAAAGTTATTATGTCACTCTGTTACCAATAGTTTGTTTATTTCAGTGAGTACTTAATAGTTACAATTTAGATATTAACACTTGGCTATTTTATTTATGGCTTTTAGTTTAATGGTTCCTTCTGAGTTCAGGAAGAGTAAATATATAATTGAATAAATTATTATCTCTGATCCTTTAAGAGCTACAAATTTTGCAATATAACGCTACTAATTAAGATAAGCATAGCATTTTTGTCAGGTCAGGTTTATAAAATGAATACAATTAGAGCAAAAATTATTATGGTCAAGGCACACAATTGGCTGTGGGATGCATTTGGGCACATTTCCCATTAGGACCTATTTTTTACTGTCCCTACGTATAGTGCATTGTCTAGAAATTAATTGTTGCTGAATTCATTTTTTTCCAGATTCTCAGTGCCCTTGGGGTAGTTCATCCTCAGTACGCAAAAGCTCTCGATCCCATCGAAAGCAAAGAGAATGGAATTCCAAAGCAGCTGAGTGATACGGCCAAATTAGCTGCTATGGCCAACTTTCCTTTCACTCTACCAGGCCAAACAACCTCGGAGATGAGTGAGGATGATGATGACGAAGACGATATTAAAGATGCTGTTGAGAATGCCTTGTCCCTGGCAACCTCTGGCAAAGACAGTCTTGGAAAGGATGAGCACAGAAATTCCGCAAATCTTCGTAACAGTGCCAAATTAGCCAAAATATCGTCTTTAATCTCCGGTGATCACAACAGTAGTGCTCAAGAGGCGTCAGAACCAGAGGCTGATAGATCAAGAGTGGTACTTAATGGACCAATGTGTCGATATTTGCGAGGTAGGCGATCAGCAATAGTGGAAACAAATGCAGACGATATATTAAAGAGTGGAAACAAAGGCTTACTTTCCAAAAACTGTGATGATGACACATTGCTAAACAAATCGACAGGCAGCAGGTCTAGTAAAAGGAACTCAAAACTTTCTGCAGAACTCAAGAGGGACGAGAGTCATTTAGTGGAGAAATTGTTGTCCAGTAGTCTTGAAGAGTTAGATTTGGAAACCTCTATAAACACTAATGCGGATGCTTCTCGTTCTGTTTCTTCAAGATCAAAGGAAGTTTCGACTCAGACTTCTGTGGAACTGTTGCTCAGTGCATTTCTTTCTCCCTCGCTGCAAATGAAACAGTTCATTCAGGTGCCTTCTTTTCAGGCTGATGAGTACGTAGGAGTAAGTCCTTCGAAAATGGGTTCTGGGAGAAGGGCATCAAGGGTAGCCCAAAGTGATCCTGCCACTTCTGATTGTGTGTCTAGTAGCAGGGAAGAGCTGGAGGAACTAGTGAATAGAGGAAAGAGGAACAAAACGAAGGAAGTTCCCCGAATTGAGAAGGTTACCATCAAGAATAGTAATGGCAAACGTAGTAAAAGTGCTGATACCAGGGAAGATACTATATATTTTAGGGACAAGTTGGACTTCCGGAAGATTTCTCTTCAATAGCACATATGCTTTTCTTCTTTTTATCAATCCGACTTTAAAGTTTAGAATCATCTGATTAGGCTGATGAAAAACGCTCATTTTTTAAGCTCTTTTTCATGAAAGTAGGAATTCTTTCATGTATTTATTTTTCAATTGCATTTTTCTCATTGTAAGTGCCATTATTCCTTATAACAGACATCTGAATATCCATGACCTTAAGAAATTCTTCTCTGAAGTTACTTATGGATAATCCTTCCAACTTCTCAGCATCTTCCAAATAAAAACGGTTGTATATTTATAAATATATATTTTGTATAGATTTACATAATTTGGATTTTACAAATGTTTTTGTAGTCTGTATTTGCCTTGTGATAAATTTTTATTATTGACTGTTTTATCCTTGTGGAGTGCTCTGATACTATGATATTGCAACAAGTGACACCATGACAGCTTTTAAGCCTTGATTTTAATGTGTAGGTTTAAGAAAGAATATTTTCAGCTTATCATAATCTTTGATCCAGCAATAATGAAGAGATCTGTTAAAGCTGATTCTATTTTAAATTTTTCAACCTCATGTTAACTGTAATTATTTTTGTGATTGCAAAACTAAGGCATTTTATTGTTAATATTGGCTTGATATTTAAGTCAGTGATTAAATTTTAAGAGTATGTAATTTTTTAAGGCAAAAGTAGCACTCGTTATAACTGTTATGCTCTCAATTATGTATTACCATTTCTGATGATATGCCAATTTCTATATCATCCTTTACCTCAGCTAAAATCGAAAGTGAATTAAAATTTTCTCTTTTTTACTCATTGTTTCATTAAATAGGAGCTCATATCCAATACTTATTTTATGCCTCTAAGTAATTACCATAGCTCTGATATGACCAAATTTATGTTATTCACTATCCCATTGTAATATGTACTCTTTTTTCACATAAAAAAACAAATTGAAGATAACCATTCCTTGGCTTAGTGTCAATTAGGACCAAATAATTGTTTGCCAAGATTTTAAAATGGGAGAAATAAAATATAAATGATAAAAATGTATAGTCAACTGAGAAGAAACGAATAAAAAACACAACCACTTGTATTAGGTGAATCTACAGGTTATCTCAGCAGTATAGTTCGGGAATATTTAACACCATCTCAATCTGCAACTATCTAAGGTAATTGCTAATAACCACTCCCTCCACAAAAAAAATCTAAAATTTAATCAGCAGAAAAATATTGTGAATTAACTTATCAAGTATCATAGCAAAGAATGCCCCCTTAATCTTCCCCTCAATTCCGCAGTAATATCAGAAAATCCACAATCAAAATCATTGGTAAATTAAGAATAGAAATATTAAAAGTAGCAAGCAGTCCATTTATTTCAGATGTCAGAAAATTCTAAGGCAATGATGTCTGCTGAACACAAAGACACTATTTAGTAGATATACAGGGTCTTTCAAAAAGAATAAACTTATTAAGCCATATCTTATTATTTATTAAAAACAGTACAAAATTATAACTAAGTCATATGTATCCTACAAAAGTGGAATATTTTCCTGTCATTCAAGTGTTTAATATGACCAACACCACCAGCATGGACTACATCAAGGATATAGAAGAATTCCTCCCAAATGCCTTGCAGCATATCACAATCCATTAGTTGATAACCCTTGTTATTTAATCTTTAACACTAGGATAAGAGTTTTGCTCTACCTAGGACTGACAGTTGTCATTTGACCACTTTGCTTCTCAATACCTATTTCATTGCTTCTTTGCATTAAAGAAAAGTTTAATTGTATATTTTAGGCATATACTTATAGCAGTGTTAATTTTTTTCCATCAATCTATAGTTTATAAACAAATTTGTGGATACAGCAAAGAGTTCATTATTTTCACTGTTTGAATAATAATCATGCTCTATTCAGAATCCTTTGAAACATCATTTATAGGTTATTAATGTAATAAATTATTCAAATACAAATATCTGCAGGAAAATATTGAAAAGAATTGGATGTAAGGTTAAAAAAATATTTGGATTGAAAAGAGAAAGTGGTCGAATGACCAAAAGCCTTCCTTCTAGATTAAACAAGATGTAAAATTTACTACAGCAGTGCTAGCAAAATTTTAATTTTTTCATATTTAATTTGGGATGGTATCACACTAAGTCGGTTTAAAAAAATTTTGTAAAAAACTAAAACATTGAAAAGTGGTCAAATGACCACTGCCATCCTTCTAATGTTAAAGAAAGAGTACTCTTATGAAATATATCAGCTATCTGCCACCGACAGCGCATGCATTGTCTGCCTTATAAGTTAGGTTACCAATGCTAAAATTCTCATTGGGTGTTTGTTAGATGTCACTTGGTGAAAGAGATGGTAAGAAAGATCCTGAGTCATCCTCCTCTACTTCATTTTTATAATTAACACATTCACTGCGTGCCAAGATATGAATACATTTTTGCACTAACTCATAGGCCCAAGTGCACCAATCTCAGTTAAGGCTTAACCGTGGTAAAATTGTTAACTTACCGCGGTTAAGGCTTTTAAGGTTACTTCTGGAGTTCCACGGGGATCTCTTCTGGGTCGCTTTATGTATAACATACAATGTATAACATACAATGTATAACTTTACTGTTTATTAATAACATAGACCTCGGTTATAACATTCATAGGTTGTTATTTGCTGATGATTTAAAATTTTATGTTCCTATTAAGACTGAAGAAGACTGTGTTAAACTCCAACAAGGAGTTAGAATTTTAATAAAATGGTGTGATACAAACAATATGCATCTGAACTTAAACAAGTGTAATATAGTCTCGTTTTATACAAAAACAATTTTCTACCCCTATAATATTAACAGCAAATCTATTCAAAGGTCCATTGCTAAAGATTTAGGTGTCACTATGACCTTTGATCTGATTTTTCATGCCCATATTGAAAACATCTGCAATAAAGCCTCTCAACTTATTGGGTTTCATAAATAGGGTATCCAAAGATTTCTCCGATCCTAAAATTATTGCCTTACTATATAAAACGTTGATTCGTTCCATCTTGGAATAAACTGTAACGGTATGGTCTCCATATTATGCTGTGTACATAAATAGACTGGAGAAATTACAGAATAAAATAATAAGAATAATAGGTTTCAAGCTGGGTTATTCATACTTAGATAAACCCTATGATTACATTTGAATTACATACAGCATACCCCACTTAGAAGGGAGAAGGCAGATTTTCAGCTTAAAATTTCTTAAGAAACTAATCAACGATAGAATTGACTCTCATTACTTATGCAGCATGATTACATCCCATAACCCTGAATATAACCAACATAGACCGAACCCATTCAGTATACTGTATGCAAGAACAAATTACATGTGCCATAATCCTATACATCATATGATGCGCCTAGCAAATTCTAATCAAGATGTGTTCCAGGCGATTAATTGCTGATGTTTTTTATTTCTATATTTATGGATCTTTGTTTATATGTTTTATGTAAAAGGACTTACGTTTTTATATTTTATCTAATTAAATTTATTTGTAATATTTAAGGATTTCTTTGATGATTTATATATTTAATGTTTTCATTGATGACAATTGTTTTTTTAATTGCATTGATTTTGTACCTTTTATTCTATTGTTTTTAATATATTTTATGTTTCACTTGAATTTTTAATTTTTGTCTTAACTGTATTAATAGGCTTCTTAAATGTACCAAATCTCTGTGTAAAAGAGTTGACTGCCTGTTAATAATTGTAAATAAATGTGAACAGTGAGCAAAAGTCTGACAAAATAAAAACAGCCAAAGCAGCTTCCTAGTCCCTTCCAGCTTATAGAAAGAGACGAAAACTCTGACACTCACAAGTGTCACAAGCCCCTCGCTTTCATAAGAAATTATTATTGCTGTCTTGAAAATCCAATTTCTCCACATACCTGGAATCTTTGATCCTGTGTTAGGCAGACATTATTTGAAAATACTTTCACTTTTAAAATATTATGCTAGTTTCTTGAATTTTTTTTTGGTTCCTCAAATGGTTTTTTATGTTTAAATTACTAAAACATTTGCTACAAATAAAACTAATGAGTATAATTTCAGATCTTTATTATCAAACAAGCTACCTCTTCAAATCCATTTTCTTAACATACCCTTACACAGATTACACAAGGTCACTTTTATTCTACAGGTTATAAAAACATACAAATAGTGGTACCTCATAAATATGTAAACCAAACAAAAAATAAAAAGATTTCATTACAGTCAAAACAAAATATTCATGCATAGTTTCAGTTAACAATTAACAATTATGGCACGGTATGGAAAGTGATAATTCCACTTAGAAAAGATTTTGTTGCACCTCAATTGGACTAGGTAGCAAGGGATATACATCATTACTAATCCAAGTCTGATTGGGCAACAACATGCTTTGTTTCCAACAAACTTTTCACCTTAAGAAGAATATTCCCACCTTTGGTCACATATGATCATTCTCTGAGAAAAATAACTTCACAAGTTTACTCCTGCAAAATCTTTCTTTCCAAATCGCATGAACTTATGCTGTTAAGAGTCTCACAGACATGGGTTGCCAAGGGAACGATTAGTTTGTACATTTTCCTTTTCGTTTCAGTAACAGTAGTCAAAACTTGAAAAAGATTTCAAGGAAGCTAAATGTAGCTATTCGTAAGCGTGAGGACCTGAGAGATTTATTCCAATAAGCTATGTTTAACACCCAGTTATTTGCTACTAATTTTAATATAATGTTACAATGCTAACCCTTACTATCAGTGGATTTCACTACCCAAATGCTACCAACAAATCACATAAATAATATTACTCATTACGGTAGATCTTCTATTGTAATAATCTACCATCTTAAGATATCATCATTAAAGAAATTAACAATTAAGACTAGAACCCCAGGACAGCGCTGCGCACTACAGGCAAATAAAAGAAACCTTCGACCATGTTTCTGCAGATAAATATGACTTACATTTTCACTTTTACCTACAACACCATCAAATGATTATCCCTCGATATATGAATATATTTCAAAACTAACAAAAATTTTCCTTTGTAACTTTTTGTTAAAAATGTATCAATAAGAGAATCTTTCACTGCTTTCACATTACAGAATTTTCAAACAGTGGTGCAGTCTTAGATTTCATTGAAGGAGAGTGATTTGAAATAGATATCAGTAACGTGTACAAATATCTCACCACCAACCAGATTTATCTGCATCAGTATTTTGAGTTGCTGCAATCGTTTCAAAAGGGAATAAAAATCAATTTGGTGGCAGGAAAGGGCAAGACTCAGCAATAAGGTATTTGAATTTTAACGTATATTTGGCCCTTAAAAACTTTTCACAAACAGATAAAATTCGAGGAAAGATGCACTTAAAGTAAACTGACAAGTGCTGGCATGGTGAATTTATCTGAGCATTCAGTGATTCAAATACCTCATTCACTTTGTTTAAATACTGCTTGAATGTGATATCACAAAAATTACATGATAAAATAGAGAGAGCTCAGTGTAAATATTTCTTTGATTCTTACCATTAGCCAAAAAGAATTTTACAATTTGAAAACTGGCACCACAAAAAAACAAAAACAACTTCCACAAATGAATGCAGAGCCAAATAAATAAAACCGTCGAGACAATTCCATAAATAATAACATCTGATAACCCAAACAAATAAACACTAAATGCTATTAAATGCGTGATGCAAGCTACACTCAAAGCATTAACTGCCATCGAAAACCCAACAATTTTAATCTCCATGCTAACTTTTGTTGCCTCTAAATGCATGTTTGGGATGAATCTTAATGGAAAGAAAATAAAGAGATGATGGAATTTTAAATTACTTTTGCGGAATAAATACTTTTTAAATGCAAAAATAAGCAATAAATATGATCCAATATTTAATATTGAAACTTTCGATCAACAAATTTTGAAACAGAAGTATACCCTATCATCCACAATTTATTGCTCCCGGTAAATCACTGCGTAAGTTGCACCAATTCTTTTACACGTGATAAACTTGCAATTTTTCCTAGAAAGGGTCACTTGATATCACTATCAATGTAGAGTTCAAGAGAGACATGTGGACTCTGAACTCTGAAATAGTTGTAACAATTTCAACAGGCTAGCTAACCTCTACATCATGAATCATTAAAAGTTTTCATCAGAAACACCTGCTAAAAAGTGTGGCACAAGTGTTGCTGAATTATAAGGATATATGTATGTATATTCACAAAAGTTTTCGAATTGAACATCAATCAGTTACACAATGCTCAATTTTGGAGAGACAAACTCTTCATGCATTCAATTTCCCATATGACATTAAAAAACCATATAATGACCTGTAAACCATGAATTCTTGGAATTTTTTTAACAGATGGCGGCACCTAACTTTAAGCACCCCCAAGTGGAAAAATTCACCTCGGTTTGTTACGTCGATAAATATGAAGCTAACATTCACTTGCATTGATTAAATTTTATTGCCCCTCTTTCTGTGATGCAAATTTTTATAAAATCCGATAAATCTAATCCCACCCAAGAATTCCCCTTACCCCACTCGTGAGATAAACCTCCATGTTACCCACTGATATTTTTACCATTTCAACTTTCTTGCCAAAGACAGAACTTTCTCTTCCTTTCCTAGCTTCCCTTTTTACTGCCAAGTTTCCCCTTCTCTCACTTTTCTCTGTCGGAATCCTTCCTCTTGGTTAGTTTTCCCTTGCCTCCTTGTCTTGGCTGCTCATCTCTTCTGTTCCGGGCATTTGTCTCTTCTTGGTTGGCGTTGTCCTTCTTACCCTTCTTAGAATGCCAATCGCCCTTCTCCTTCCAACCTCCCTTCTTCTGCTGCTTGGGTGCATGATCATGTTGTTTCAATTCAGACTCTGAAATGAACAAAATTTCGGTAAATGAAAACTAAGCATGTGAATTCAGACAATCAGAAACATGCAATCTTTTCTCAAAATTACAAGCAATTTTTATTCAACAAAAGAATTCATTGTAACAAAAACTTTGTACAATAATGTTTAGAAACTTGTACCATTCTATATTATTTACGCTACTGGTTTTGGCATACTATGCCTTCATCAGGCACCAACTAAAGTTTGAAATAATATTTAACCCTTTCCAGTCCAGTGACTCCTAATGGAATCGCATTGCCTTTTTGATCCTAACATCCATTAATGCTGACTCCTTTTGGCTCATGGACTGTAGTGCAGTGAAATCCTGATCTAACTTCTTTGTTTCTACGGCTCTTAGATTAAAATTTTGAGGTCCCAACTACAGCAACCATAACTCTTTGTTTTTCACCTCTTACGTTCTTCTGCATTTAAAGTCAATTTCCCTTGGTCCGGTAAAAAACGTTAGACTTCACTGCATATAATTCCAGCAGAAAGTTTCATGACTTGCTGTTCAAGAAAATTTATAATCTTGAACTGTTGATGAAGATTGCTGTACAAATGCTTGTAAGTTAGCATCACGGTGTATCGGCGGTGGTTTGTACATTATTGAAAAACTAACCGTAACCGGAATACTTACATGTATAAAACCTAAAATCTCTTTCAATAATATTCAAAATAGTATGTTTAAGGTTTTAAGCAGTTACCACAAAAGATGTTTCTGTAATTCTTTTTGTTAAACATAACTTTATTCCTTTTGGAATTGTCAGAAATTTTGGTTCTATTTAAGTTTGAACGAATAAAAATTTTATGCACATATACAACACCTTCAAAGTCCTTTCAGTAGAAAAAATAAATTTCTTTGCTACTTCTTAAAAATTTGGGCTGGAAAGGGAGGCACAAGGAAGGGGAAAAAGGATAGGTTGGAAGGCAATAGGAGGAAAAAAGTAAAATGACGACAAATACAAAAGGGAGGATGGTGACATAAGAGAAAGGGTTGGGGGAGAAGAGAGAAGGAAGAAACAGACATGTGCCACCAAGCTAGTCCTGGAGGGGTAAAGACGGATGGGTCAAATGATGGAAGCTGAATTTTGGGTAAATAAGTATTTGTTCGTAAGTTTGTAGATCATGCGGAATTGTATGAGTTTCTTGATATTATTGTACAAAATATTTGTTACAATTAATTGTTTTGTATGATGGAATTCCACCTAGTATCTTTGAAGCAACTCAGTTTTTATTATCTTTTAAAATCATAATCTTCATAACCTCACCACAAATTTTTGGTTACAAGAGAATCTAACTAAACATTTTTCCCTATCCAAATGTATATTTTAATAAAATAAATAATAATAATATTTAAATAAATATTTAATCAAACACTATAAAAATGATCTAGCTCTAACATGAAAAGATTTATATTTCCCCTATTAATGCTGCAGAGCTCTCACTATTTCAGTGTCAATCTAATACAAGCAAAACGTGAAAACTTAAGAGGCATTGATCGAACAGAAGACAAAAAGTACTGGCCATATCAGCCTTTACACAAATTAATCTGTGACCAGAATAGGGTAATTCAATTGGTTCACTATTTTGTATTATATATGATAAATGTAGTATGTATAACTGTCTGGTAAATCTCAAAAACTTTTTCTGTCCAGTCCATAACAGCGTCATTGCAGTACCATGTACATTTTTCTCATTTTAAATTGAAGTTCATAAAGTAAAATAATCTAAAACTCAATAAAAATCATTAGAAGTAATTGCAACCATGATTTACAGAGAGCTAAGGGGTAGGTCTTACTAATTCAGAAATAAGTCAGTCATATCACTCTCTCCATCAGAAAAATTATACTTAATCACACTTAACTGAATTGTAGTTGAAATTGGTTACATTCAATATAAATTGAAGGATGACAAAGTTTCTCAAAGCATAAAAATATCAATTCTTACCCACTAAAATTCTAGTTTCACCCACTACAGGAATTACAGAAAAATATGGGCAGAAATAATTGCATAGTATGATAGGATTTACTATTCAACATAATGAACCACTCTTAGAAGTATAGTCGCAGGTTATCAAGTACCTGCATTTATATCAAATGATATAAATCATAGCTTTTCTTATCTATGATCCATGTTGACTCAAGCTATCTAATGACTATTTTTACAGTCAGGTACATAAAACCTCCATTTGTAACAACTGTAAGACACGGACTGGCATAAGACAATATATCAAATGGATATAACGCTCCTGATACTAAGCTTGAATGTGGCTCAGAATTAATGTCATGGCTTCAGGGTGGTAAAGAAGAAGATAAGACTGATAGATGGCATCATGAATCACATTATAATGTCAGATAATTTTGAGGTTTAGAGTTTGATGAAAAATTTTATACATATAATATTCATGTGTATATCATATTTCGAGGAAGTCATAGAATACTTGCAAAAACCTATTCAATATCAGATTTTTGAAAGTTAAGAAAATGCACTTTATCAACAACCATTTCAAAGTTCTAATAATCACAATAGGATTATATGACACAGGCCTAAAACCTACAAGAATGGATGTTCACGCTTCAAAGGAACCCAATGGAATTAGGAGAGCCAAAATCAATAAACTCAAGGACTTTCTTTAAAAAAACATGTATTAGGGTTTCCTGCAGTATTTTAAGGTGATGCAACTTCACAACTTTGCCAATATTTATCAGTTAACTTAAGACAAGGAGGAAATAATATATATAATAATTTGAATAATTATACTTCTAAAATCCAGTCTCATATTGTTTGTAATTTAAGTGAACACAATCTTGAATAAATTTGGATTTCCCTTCCAATGCAGAGATTTGCAGCATCTGTCCATGAATACTTATAGCAAGGTTATTCAAATCTGCTCCAGCACAAGAAAACTAATTTCAGACCAAGTATTACAATACCTTTAAGAAATGTAAAAAATAATTACCAATGTGAGAAAATGATTGACTGATCAAGATTCTGCAGTTTTCATAAATATATACAACCGGATTACAATTACAAATTTCTCACCATAAGAAAAGAATGGTTTTATGAGCTTGGTTCAGATAGAGTTACTTATCAAATCTTACAAAACCCATCAAGAATATGCCTTGATGCCCACTGATCCAAAAATTTAATTACAGCTTATTTTTACCGTAGTAATTAACTTCTGCTGTTTTCTTTGATTAACCTGCCGCCATACTTTCTAGAAACCTTGGAAGGGTGAGAAACAACGGCGATCTGGCATAGAGAATGCTTACAGGAAAATAGAGCAAATCGCTATCTTCATACAATAGAAATTATGCACTCCTTGAAAAGTTGACCATTCTGTCAACAAAAAACCCCTCTCTGCTAACACAAGCTTCATGCATTTCTAAAGTTGCACCACCAAATACCATCTGGACATGATCGTTAAATGTCCATGAGCTACAGTTAATGGAATTGTCATTTTATACACTTTGACAACAAGAAAGAGATGGCAATGAAATACCTTTTGAAACATCAAACTCTGTGCCAACCATGGCTGTGCTGATATTGGTCCACTGAATTGATAAAATTCAGGCATTATAGAAACGATATTATCATATATTACACAGTCCTGGACATGCTATCCATTCATTTTCAATTGCAGATGGGAAAGCATAGAAATTCATTTCACTATTTTTAAGAAGAGAACCAAATAAAAAAATTGTAACACTGTACTCACTCCATATGAAGCTATTCAGCGATTCTCCCAGGAAATACAAACCGACAACAGCCAAAAGGGACATGCCAAAGAATAGGCCTCTTTGCTCCCAACTTAAAACGTTCAGGATGGGATAAACCCATAATTCACTCTTGAAGTAGATAATGAAAGTCCTGAAAAAAATCACGCTATATCATTAGATAAAGGCATAATGTGCTGCTAAACGAATTCTTAAATTGCTATTTTTCAGCGATTAACTATCAAAATGAAAGAATTTTTCCAAGATAAAGAAATAAAATCAATTATGACCAAATTTAAGTTTGATTTTCATTTCTACTGCCAATATTGGGGGCTTGCCCGAAAATATTTGCAGGAAAGAAATGTTCTACCATAAAGAGAAATAAAAACAATTTGGTACAAAAATATAATCATAAAATCCCCCAGAAAAGTTTATATAAGAAAAATTCATCAGTTATTTCAAGTCAAATCTTTGAAATCATAGTTCAACTCCAAGAAAGCATTAGTATTACTATCAACCTAGATGTAGGAACTAGTGTAATTATTAGGAAGATCTAAAACACTGAATAAATATTAATATAGTAATGATATTCACGATATTATTCATGAGCCATGGTAAATACATTCATGCATGGAAATTTAAGGTATACAAACCATGCCAAGTATCCGGCCATAAACAGTAACAACCCAGTGATTCCTTTGACTCGTGAAGGGTACTGACGGAAGCAGAAAAACAAATCTAGCAACGTAAAGATCATAATGTTCGTGTGCATCACATGATTTAGCCATGTAGGGAAATAAGCATCAAGGGCACGAGGAAACACTAATTCTCTGTCAATGAACCATAGGCCCCAGAATGTCAAGCATACAAACTGAAAAAGAAGACAAAACCGTACAATCACATCGATTGGGCAATCACTAAAACAGTGGAAGGGTAAATAAAGACGACGAAACTAACTATTAGTAATCATTCTCAAAATTGAAGTAACATTACACATTAAAGCAATTTCCTCGTTTTAAGAGATCATAATAAAAGTATCTTAATGTAAACGAATTTTAGATCATGTTTTGGTTTAATTAAGCAAATATGCTCAGGACAAATTCTAGTCCATTAACTAGAATTACGCTTACATGAGTATTTTCATGAAATAATAATTAATATATTGTAATTATTATGATAAGTAATATATAATAATAACATGATTAAAACGCTGAGACATACAGAACCAGTTTGGTCATACAAGATTACCTTATGCTTCTTTTTGCTTTCCGATCAGCTTGACTTACAAATGCATGTAAATTCATATCAGAAGTTTCGTGAATTACCGTGATATAATGAAATTTCCTTAAATTTATAAGATAAAAGGTTCCTCATACTTTGATTACACACACACGATTCAACAAAACAGGTACATAAAGTAGGAAAATAGGAACGTGGCCGAAAAGACATCTCCACTGAAGTAAAATTAAACTTGGGAATACAAAATGTATTCTACTAAAAATACTACAGGTTATTAGTTTGGATAGACTGCGAAGGCAACACACAGATCTGATACTGTTTGCTAATGTTTATTAACACAAATCCATTCAACGTAGTTCCACGTCGGCAAAATCACTCAACATTCCTTGACATTGCTAGGAATGGTGCAAATTAGAAAGTCTAGTCAATGGTACACTTTCTTTGAAAAAGAAAATAAAATTTTGACTTACCATAGACACAGGTAAGGCAATTGAAACTAGCAAATAATCTTTTATGGCTCTAAGCAAAGGTTTCTTCTTTGGGTTCGTTTCATTTGATCCAAAAACATCGTTAGCAACACAGATGAAGAAATATAAAGTTTGAACAATCTGAAAGGAAAAAAACAATATATATAAGGTTGCAATAAACTCAATAACAAGAAAACCTTACCTAAAACTAAAGGCTTACCATATTCCATATCGTTAAAAATTTCAATTTTCCTCCAAATGTTATAAATATAGGGCTTATCTCTTTTGGTATGACTACATAGTTATAATCAAAATATAAACCGTACGCAAACTGAGTAGCTGCTACAGAGTGAATAATAACTCTCACAAAATTTTTAAGTTTACTATTTTGGCCCTGATTTCCTCCCGACTTGTTCTTCATTTTCTAGTATTACTCTAATCTTCTTTTCGCTTACTACGATGCACTACTGCGGCCGACTAAATACCCAACGAAGCCGAATGCTGAGAATGCCGCTATGCCAACGGGTTCCAACGAATTATCGGAGTGTTTTGTTTTTGCCACTATCACATGAGCGGAGAAAGGCGTAAATTGTTTGTAGAGGCAAAAACTAAACTTACTAAGTTCAGTGGAACTATTCAACTTAACATGCATGAGTGGAGAAGTTTTTGAAAAAGTGAGTAAATTACCCATTCATATAAGACGGCTCCTATAAACTCCAAGCAACAAAATATTTAGCTTTATTAAAGTTTTGGTTTTAAAATTAAGCTTCCTCAAGAGGAATGTTTTTATTTAAGTACTATAAGTCACTTGCAAAGCTCACTTAATCAAATAGTAAAGCTTAAAAAAGCAATAATAAATTTCCGCATTATTGACTTACCAAGTTCCAATAAGTTAGAAATCCTAGTCTTCCGACCTGATGGAAAGGAATAGGTACTATGTTTTCCGGAATTTTAACAAAGTTGTAATCGTTGTAAAAAGATAATACATTTGTCACTACGGGGATAAGGTGAAAGATTAACAAAGGATGAAAGAAGTGTCTTCCCATTTTACAGTTGCTAAAGTAACTGTTCTTCTGTTACCCTTTCCGTCTTAAACTAAGCATTTGAATGGTTTCTGGACTTACATATATATGGTTTCATAAATTGGAATCAGAAACTGAGGTTCTTGTAAGGAAATATGTGGTTTGTATCAGGTGTCAAATCTCATAAGTAGCATCTGTATTATTCCACAATTTTAGAGGTTATTTGATAAAATTGTTGGCTTACATTAGCAACATCTTTTTATTTATTTGAATAGGTAATAACAAATAATGAACTTTTCATTCTGAAAAATCTTAAAGACTTCCCTTGCAAACTTCTCTATGGTGTGCGTTTGCTTCTTTATAAAAGTATATAATAAAATCTGTTGTTCATTTCATTTATGAAATTAAATTGCCTTATTTAATTTCATAAATGAAGTAGTTGATAAACTCAAGGTGCAGAAACCCCTCTGTCATCTCATATGTACATTTATTCATTGTGTTTCTTCACCTTGAGACCGACATTTTTGTCATATTTACATTTTGTTGTTATGTTTTAAACATTAAATTTATAACAGAAATACAGGCATATACGGTGTCGACCTGAAGAATACTCCCACATAATCTTATATGTTTGGTTATAATTTGGTCAAATATGTAAAAACGTTTTTCTCCAATTATAAACTAGAGCATTCTAGTGGAGATTTATAAAATATAAAATAAACCCCCCACAAAAAATTACCTATAACTTACCGTTTTGCCTTACAATTTCAAAATATAATTTTGCTGAATCTTAATCTATATATAATATTATTATTGCGAAGAAAAATATCTTTGAAGACAATTCTGAAGTATCTCTCTACAAACACGTTGTATTTCAAGCTAGCATAGTGTAAAACGTATTGATTTTGTTACAAATTTATAAGGCCCTTAATTTAATATTTTGATTTCCTTCAGCGAATGGAGAGGCCCAAAAGTCATTATAACCATGGTGGAATTTCTGGAGTATGAATGGAACATAAGAAATGCTGCAGTTGGTGAAATATCTCGAAAAGATCAGCCAGCAGATGAAAACCAAGCACTTAAAGAATTGCAAGCCTTAATTGCATCATGCCCAAACTTGAGTAAGATTGATTTGATTAATGAAATATTAAGTGTGGTTTGATTTAGAAGTAAATAATTTTTATGATTATTTTTGATTTCTTATTAGGTGACGAGAATTATGCTGATGATTATCTGAACTGTTTCTTGAGGGCTCGCTCGTATAATGCTGAAGCTGCATTTCGTATGATATCATGCCGTTTTCTCCTTCAGAAGAAACATCCAACAGTGTTTTCTACTCTTGAGTCAAAGGATCCTTCTACGCTACTCCAGGTATGATCAGTTGTCACAACTGAAAGTAAATTAAAGATTCATAAACCTTGTATACTCTACACTAATATCACCAATAACCCATATTAATGACGTAGAACTACTACACCTATCCTAATATACTTGTATCCTCTAATGTAATCTAAAAACCTGTTCCTTATTGGCATGCAAAATTGCAAATTACTCTTTATAATTTTTCTCGAAGATTCATATTGCTTTCTTGATAACATATTCAATTGCTCTTTTGTGCATCATTTAATTATACAATGATTGGAGTTCCAAATTTGGAATGAAGAGTGCAGTATCAAAAATAATTAAAATTTTATCCTTGTGAGCCTTCAACTAGTGTGTTTCATTTTAAATTTATGTAGAATATTTATGTAATTATCCAGTTTGATGATAAATCTAAAAGCTAAAATTGTTTCATTTGTTTCGATGAATTCAATTCATTAACAGTAATGTAGTACCATGTAGTGAATGCTGTACCTTGCTTCAGCCATTGAACCAAAACAGCAGAGTACCTGAGTGATTTTCTTGAATTAAAACCACTTTCAATATTGCCAATCATATCCAACATTAAGAATTGTTCCGTGCAATGGACCATGTTTATTTGGCTTGTAGTTTATTGATTTCTCTTAGTTTCTAAAATATTATCACTTTTTGGTCTATTGCTGAATCTAATAATTTCTTTTACCTTGGTCAGGGGGGTGTCATGCCCGTTCCTATCAATAGGCAGAAGGAATGGGTGAGAGCTGCTCTGGAAGAAGGACTTCCTGGAGTTCTGTCCGAGAAGGACCCTCGTGGATGCTACACACTCCTATTCTTCCCTGGACAGTGGGATCCAAATGTCTGTCCACTACTAGAAGGTGTTCTCCATGCAACATTGCTTTCTCTTGAATCCCTTATTGAGGAGAATGGAGGCAAAATAAGTCATAAGTACACTGGTAAGATTTTACTTTAGTAATTATTTTTAATAGGACTAATCTTCCTGTACCATTATGCCTTGATATTACTAGTATATACCATTATTACAATTTCTATTCCATATTATTCCACTAATTTAATTATTTTTAACTAACTCTAATTAGCTAACTAATTAAATTTAACAACTAACTAATTTTTCTGTATCCTTGGGGGGAAAGTTTTAAAATAAAAAATACTGAGGAACTTTTTTGATTGAATTCACTCTTTTTCATCAGTTATTTTTGTTGATCTCAAACTGTATGTCTTAATTTTTTGATCTAACACTTTTGAAATTGATGTAAATATGCAGAAACTAGTTTGACATGTTTTTCTAACAAAAGTTTATAACAATCTTAGGCTGGCAGGCAATAGATGACCCTTAAAATAATTTTATAAATAACAAAGAAAATTGACTTTCTTTTAAACGGCTCTATACTAAATATAAGATTGGGCGGAATAGATAGTATTTGAACGATTGAAAGATTTAACATTTTTTGTTCAGAAATATTTCTTAGTTTAATAGTTTTTAAAGTAAATCCAGCTCTGACAAAAGCTTTCTAAAAAAGTATCTTATATATTATAGCTTATTTGATGTACAGTGTATGTGCTCATTCTAATTCCATGCCAAATGTACTTCTCATGTGTATTTTATTATTATTGTTATTATTTTAATCAATATTTCAATTATGTAATTTCTGTAATTGAACATTGTAAAATATTTTTCTATATGGATGATGATGTCCCTAGAACTCTGGAATTGCCTGTAATACTATATCAAGGATGACATAAACATGATTATAAAGTGGTGTCTTGATAATGAATTATAAATTAATGAAATCAAAACATTTATCATGGAAATAAAAAATAGATCACTTGTGAAGAGCAGAATGCATATAAAAATCCACTATCACTGTTGCCTACATATACAAAACAGACATCATGTTAGAACTGTTTCATGTAGTTGTTTATGTTGTAAAATATGTATCTAACCATGTCTACAAATTTAGATGATATAATTAATGACAACTTTTAAATTTATTGATGTATTAATTTTGTTTCTATTAAATTAAAAATATTATAGATTAATTAATTTTTTGAAGGACACACTATCCTTAAAAAACAAAAAAAAGACATTTTATTGCTTCCTTTTTAATCCCTCTTCATTAATAGCGTATTAATAAGGGGGTACTTATAAAACCTACAATGAAAGATTAATTAATATACAGAATAAAATAGTTAAATATATTTCTGATGAAACAAGTGTTATAAAAACTGGAATCCTTCCCTTTAAACAACGGTACATTTATGTGATACTTACAGTCCATTATTTAAATCAACAAATATTAAAAGAGAATGGTTCAGTATCTTTGTATGGAAAACCACCTTGAGTCAGATACCATTTACCTTATTATTTTAACAATCATGGTGCCAAAAATTAGGATATACATGTTCCAGTCATTTCTCAGCAAACTTCCAATTGTTGCACATTTTCTGTAAGGACTAGGTAGTGGACAAATGGAAAATAAAAAATGGTTGCTGCAAACCTCTTGATCTTGTGTACCAATTTTTGTTTTTCATCAACTATACTATTTATATACATACACCCTGTTTACTTTATTTTTCTTCTCTACAAACTTTCTTTACTGTTGTTTTAATTCTCCTTTGGCATATACTAATTTTTGTTTGTTCTGGTATTTGTATGATATACATACATTTATATTTATTTATGTATATATTTATTACTATTTAAGAGGTTTATTTTGTATTTTAACTTATAGTAACATCCTAAATCCGGCCGTGGTGGCGGAGTGGTTAGCGTGCTAGCGCGTTAACGCTCCAACCTCACGGTCCCGGGTTCGAGTCCCGGCTAATCGGATTTTTCAGGTTAGGGAATGGTTGTTTGTGTACGTTGTGTGTGTGTGATATTAATAAAATAAAAATGCAAAAAAAAAAAAAAAAAAAATGAATAAAATTAATAAAAGGGGTTAATTGGAGGAATAGCCTTCCTAGGCTAAAATTCGCCCAAAAAAGAAAGACGGCATTATTATTATTATTATTATTATTATTATTAAATCCTACCACACCTTCTATCTCAAACAGTATATCATGGTATGACCATGTTTTTCTTTAGTTCTCTGCCATCCCTTTTCTCGTATGGCACTTTCACTCACTTAGGATCTTTATCCTCAAAGTTTCTTGAAACACATTCGTCAAACATAATTTTTCATTTAATTCTTGTTGCAAAGAAGGTTTTCATTAACTTTTGCCTTGCAGAGAGCAATTGGGAAAT
The DNA here is from genome assembly GCA_947579665.1 of Sympetrum striolatum. Lineage (NCBI taxonomy): Eukaryota > Metazoa > Arthropoda > Insecta > Odonata > Libellulidae > Sympetrum > Sympetrum striolatum. The sequence continues at coordinate 37,236,134 of OX388350.1, read as the reverse complement.
TGCTGGAGGAGTTAGCTACTTAATCCCATTTTCCAGTTCCTGCTGTGCTGCTGTAAAGTACTCTTTGTTGTGTTCCTCTTCTTCAGTACCCTTACCAGCTTTAGCACTTATGGCCAGTTGTTTCTTGTGATAGTGCCTTCAAATGTAAGATGCCAGATTGCTCTGGGCAATCTTCCTCTGTCCACCACTCTGCCAATCTGTAATGGGCAAGCCTCTATCCTTTATTGGCTGTCTAATATTGGATGTTTCCTACTGTCTGTCCAGCATATTGGCAGCTGTTTTTACCTTGAAAGTAATAATCTTTTAGCATGTATACAATCTCTTTGTATGTATCCTATTTATGGAATTGACTGATGTTCTCTGCTGGGTTCTCCTGCTAGTTAATTGGAACTTCTCAGAACAACCAATCCCATCCTGTTTGGTAGCCAATATCTTCCATGCTTTTATTGCATATTGGTTATCAGCTCCGTGTATTGTGTTTGTTATAGTAGATAAATCTGGAGTCCTTCCAAGATTACTTGCCAACTCTGTCTTCAGGTAGTAAAATGCCATAATTTCCATGGCTATCCTTTTTTCTGTAGGAATTTTCTTTGCAGGAATCAAAATCTGAGCACCTTGCCAGGAATGTGGACCAGGACATGGCTGCCTTTTCCCCCAATGTGATTGTCATATTGGAGGTTTTCCAGTGCTTTCCGCTATCCAGTGCAATGGAGTATGTTATGTGTAATTCGTCTCTGAATGTAATGTAATGTCTCTCTGAATGTTATTTAGGATGCCATTGTGTAATTATTTGTTTTGTTGTGTATGCCACAGCTTTGATGTAATTATTCTGTTTTCCACTTTAACAATGTGTGTGATCATGAAACCCAGCTATATATTGTATTTAAGTTATTTTTGTAGCTCCATGATTGATTTTCTTATAAGTATGTATGCATGTATGTATGACCTGTATCAAGTTTTATGTATTGGATTTGTCTAGGCAGGAGAATTAATTTATATGTGTCTTACTAATACTCGTTAAGTACATTGGCAATGAGCCATTTTTTACTGTTACAGATATCAGTGACGAATAGATAGTATTTTATTCATAAATCATGGTTTGTAAATGTGGTATGTCTCATCAACCTTGTGCATGTTGTCTGTTTCTTTTGGGAATGACTTAGATGTATATTGAATAAGATTATTTCATCTAAATTATGAACAGTATCAATGTCATTATTATTTCATCTCTATTGTCTTAGTAATTACACAATAAATCCCTACATTAGTAAGAGATTTGGTTATCCTTAATTTGTGATATCATTCCAGTGAACCCATTCAATAATATTGACATTGACTTACGACCTATGCAACTTATAATAGTTTGATTCATGACTGAGTGTCGGGAAGAGGCATGAATGGTGCTCGTCAGCTGAGTATCACATGTCTAAATAAAGATAATAAAAAGATAATAGTCATCTAAGGAAACAGTTTTATATTTATTTAAACGACATGCTGAGAGATTATAAAATGGCATAAAAATAATTTAAGGAAAGTTGCAAGAATACAAAAAAAGATTATAAAGAAGTTCTATTTTTTCTTGTTGTAAATTAAATAAGTTAAAAATAATTATTTTTTATTGAGCAGCCTCCAATTTCTATCAAAATGGCATGCATGGAAAGTATTTCTATAAAAATCTACATAAAAACTATGAATTATGTTCAAGTTGATTTACGACGATTTACGTCTGTTGGAATTGAACATGGTTGTAAGTCGACAGCTGATTGTAGTAAAAAATGTGTCAATATAGTAGACATAAATTAATTCTTTTATGTAATTAATCATCATTTTATACTTTTCTACCTTAGTGATTTTTATGTTTCACATTACAGATCAATCCAAACTTTGGAGAAATCCAAATTATCCTGGAAACAGAGAAAATGAAAAGACTTCCAAAATCTCAAATCCATCTCCAAATCGCGATGGAGGACAATCATCTCCAGAAAGTAGCAAATTGTCAGAGGATAAGCGGGTCTTAAAGCAAATTGATGCAAAATCCAAGCCAAGTAAATGCATAATTCCTCCCAAAGTTGTTGCCATTGTCGATTGGAGTGGATTTTCTATGAGTCGCTGTGGAACAGTCATGAGCTCTGGAATCAGACCCTTTATTGAATGTCTGCAGAGTTGTATCCCAGCTCATTGTGAGGGAATCCATTTTGTTTCTCAGCCATGGCATGTAGACGCGGCTCTGAAATTGTTGCGACCATTTTTGACTGAGAAAACTCGAGAAAAGGTGATGTACTTTTCATTTTATTTACCCATTACTGTAACCCATTTAATGAAATGAATTTAAAATGAATGTGTATTAGCTGTTCTTCATGGAACACCATAACATAACAGAAATGGTTAAGAAGCTCAGACTCAGAAGTCAAGACACAGTATGATCTACTAGAGAATTTTGGTCGTAATAAAAATTATTTAATAGAACTTATGAAGTACTACTTCCTAATTATTTCTGTGAAAAGAAGCTAAGTTTTTCTGATAAGTTCATGAAAATCTGCTATTTTTATGATAGATTGGATGAATTTATATTTCTCCTGCATGTAAAAGGAAACAAAAATGTGTGTAATACATTTATACATATATACATACATACATTACAAAGAAGATTTACAAAATTAAAAGATTTGTTCTGGATCAATTGCAAGTTACCTTTAGTAAGTGCAAACCTTCAATAAGCATTGGTTTACTAAATTCAAGATATTTCATAATTTATTTTATCATTTATTTTGAAGTCTTTGCATTCAGTTTATAATTTGATCAATTATATTATTTTTATAATCTAATTATTATTATATGTATATTTATTAATTTACGCTGGCCGTGTTGGTCGAGTGGGTAGCATGCCACCTAAGCTATCGCTCCTACCCCACTGTCCCTGTTCAAATCTCAGCTAATCAGATTTTTCCGATCAGGGAATGGTTGCGTGTGTTCATTGTGTAATATTTTTATTTAACACATGACTCTGGAAAGTCTCTCCGATAAAAATGGCTAAATCGTTCGACGTCCAACAATTGTTTACTTGTTACCACAACCAGTAAACAATTCATGGTTACACTCGTTGAGCTTGCCGATCTTTGACGCATGGTGCGCCTGTGGAACACTCGAGATCGGTATTTGTTACAATTGTTTCTGTTCCCTCAGTGAAGCACCTCCTGATAAGTTCATCAGAGTTTAGGAGGACTTCACCGGTGAAGGGTAACAGAAGCTAGGCATGAAAAAAAATTATAATTTGATCAAGGGGATTGAATACCTCTCTAAAATTTCTCACTCGACCCTTTTCTGTTTTAGTTCAGCGTTTTCCCGTTTTTGAGCATTTGAGGGGAAAGTGGAGTGGGTAGTTTCGGAAGGGAGACCCTTTCCTTTCCCCACATCTGGGGATAACTTCAATAAAGTTGAAGGCAGTTTATTGTAAAATGTTCCATGTTCATTGTAGTGATTTAATTATTTCATATTTTAAATGCGTTTCTATAATTTAGCTTCATGTCCATGGCAACAACTTGAGTCAGCTTCATTCAATGGTGGGTCAAAGACATCTTCCAGCTGAGCTTGGTGGTGATGGGCCTCCATTCCATACAATCAAGTGGGCAGATAGAATTTTCAAGGAAGAAGAAGTTGACCTTAGAAGAGATGTCAAGGAATGATTTGCTGGAAAGCTGCTATTTTATTTTAAGCTATATCGTTCATGTTACTCCATTAGTCCATGGCTTTTGCATTTGGTTTGATTTTTCCCCGATAAACTCTACCTTCAAACTGAAGTTACAATTCTTGAAAATCACAAATTTGTTTAATCAGTTTTAGAGCATAGAACCAGAACATGAGCTAAGTCCAAAAATTTTACTCTCTTTTTTACTTATATTATTATCTATGTGATCTTCACTTTGATTTCTCCTTGATTTGAAGGTTTTATTCTTTTAGAAAATTTATAAGCATGCGTTCAGTTGTTTATAACAAAGAGCTGCTTAGAGGTTTCTATGTAGAAATGAAAGATCACATTTATCTGAATCCGAGTAGAGATAAGTTGCTGCATGTTTTCAAATTTTAAGCTATCTCTTGGTATAAGATTAATATCTTCAACTCTTATGGTGGTTGCTTGAACCAATTGATTTAAATCCCAAGAAAAACTGTACTTTGGAATCTCATGAGATGTTATTTATCCATTGAATCTTCCTGTGTTCACATCGGTACACGCAAAGGTTTTATCTATGTTGTACCAAATTTGTAATACTTGAGCTATTAGACTATGGCTATACTTGAATTGATAATAAGCCAAAATTTTGCCCTTTTGGGTTTAGAATTTGAGTTATTGATGTCCACAATATGGAATTTAAGAGGTATGTTTGAGAGAGTTCTTTTTATTCCTTAATTTTCTGATGTTGTATGATCAATGAAATACTATCTGTGCTAGGGGGCAAAAGAACAATATTAGGGGCAGAATGGTTGTTTCTGCAGAACAATGATGTTGATGTAGACTATATTTTTAAAAGCTTTTTGACCAATTTTACAAGCTGCATCTTTAAATAGAATTTATTTTTATAAAAGATATTTCTATTGCACAAAATTTTGTTTGAATGTCACTTCTTTCTTAGAATGGTATTTTTTGCTATTCAGAGAAAGTTCTTAACACGGCACAATGGAATAATTGCCTTACTATACAAGTAGTTTAAGTATTTGTTCCTATTTAAATTATTTTCAATTTTTGACTGAATTCTAGAGCCTAGTCCATTTGGCATTTTCTCGGGAATTGCTTGATTTCAATATCTATACTGTGTATTTAATCATACTTGCCTATCTTTATCATTCAAAGGTTATTTCTTTTACAAAGTTTTTAAAAGTTCTGTCATTTTTCAGTTCTTATAAGATACGTTGTTTGAGTTATTGATTTGGGTAGCAGTGGATATTGCAAAAGTTTTTTCTACCTTTAAAAATGATTGTCAAAATGAACTTACTACATTTTTATAATTCCTACATAATCATGGTTTTACTATTTATTTAATGTTTGCAGTTTTCAATTTGAGAGGGAAATTTATATATTTACTGCATGAAAGGGGTGTATGCAGATATCATTTGCATAATTTACTGTTATAAAGCTATTATTTCCTTATTCTCCTGTATTATCACCTTTTCTTATCTATTTCACTGTTCCTTTATAATAACTATTGCACATTTGTAGAGTTATTTCTCATTGGTGATATTTAACAGCTATTGTGATTTTTAAAGAACAAAAATTAGCACATTTTCTCCAAGTGCCATCGACACCTTATTGCAAATTTTCATGCTGACATTTGTGGTATATTGGATACTTCTTATAGAAAGTTATTTAATATTTTGATTTTTACTTAGTTTTATGCAACTGCTAACTAAGTTTAGGTCATTTTCTTTTTACCATGTTGTATTTTACTCCTAAAATGGTCTGAAAGGCATTAATTTATGAAACACCAATTTTTGTTAAACTACAGGGATTCTCTTTGAGAAGTTATAATCTCAAATCAAAACTCAAGCACACACTTCTGCACATTCCCAAGGTTGCTTTACATTGTATTAAGTATTTTTATATTGATATAACGTTTCCAACAAACATTTAAAGATAAACATATGCCTAAGAAGGTTGTAATCATGTTTAAGATTTATCACTTCTACTGCCCAGCTGATTGCAATCTCAAAATGATTATGTTCTCTGCAGACATTTTATTCAAATTATAAAACGTTAAAGTTTTAAAACAATGAGTTCCCTTTGATTCCTGGCGCTTTTTGGGATATATTTTAGATTTGAAATTTGGAGAATGATCTTGTCTTATTCTTGAGTATTATTTTTTATTCACTGGTGCATTTTTAAGCTTGAAAAGCTAATCTCTGATCTTCTGAGATGTAAGTATGATGCATGAATGAATCTCTTTCCTAAATTTCTGTTGTGCTCTATAATGGTACTTTCTTCAGATTTACTGAAATGAGCTGTCATATGTTTTATACATTTTTGTTTGTCTTTTTTCTTTATATTCCCAGCAAATACGAATAGGCAACAGGCTATGAGGTAGTCATTATTTTTGCCATAGAATGTTTTATAGGATTTTTTCCCTAAAGTTGCTAACAAGAGATCTATTTTTCATGAAATTATTTCATTTCTTGAGATTATCATCTATAATTTAACCGCTTTAACTTTTCTCTATCTGAGTATGGTCAGCACTTGTATTTAATATCCGATAAGAGGAAATAATATAGTCATTGCTGGAGGTGTATTTTTTTTCTCATTTTAAGTAATTCGTGGGTTAGTTTTTCAATGTTACTTTAAAGAAATTTTAGAAATATTTTCAGTTGTTTCTCTCTGTTGTTAATTATCTTGATTTTTCTCCCAGTTTAACCATTTTTAAATGTCATTAGCTTTATTAAATTTCTTTTAATGCTTCCTTAATTTATATTAGCACACATATTCAAGAATATCATAATTATTACATTTTTAAGTAATGTTTGATAGTTATCGTGCACATAATTTGCAAAAGGGTAATAATAAGGTTTCTTGATTCACTAATTGGAAATCAAATGAAACTTTTCTCAATGATTTTCTTTTTTGTCTGTATCTATTTCTAATCTCAGAGTTTTAAGTAATAAAGTAGTATACTGGCAATGATGAGACCCACCATTTATATCTTTGAAATCATCTTTTTTGTCAATGTGATTTTACTGTAGACATATTGTGTCTGTGGAGGAAGATGATGTATTCTCACTCTCTCTAGTACTTAGAATTTGAGATTTATTTGGTACCATTGTGAACAAACATTATTTGCCATATTTTATGAATGATCAATGTTTTCATTGCCTTCCATTGTCCGAGTAAAAATGAGTTCATCTTTCAATAAGCTATAAATTTGCAACAATTTTTGTATAGAATTCAAACAGTGAAAATCTCATCCAAATCTGGAATTTTACTTATTTAGTAGGAGTGTTACAAGAAAATTTGTTGCTGGCTTTTAATTTCATATTTGAGTGCTTTTAAACTTTATTATGAAACTTGAGTGAGTGAGTAAATATTATGTGAAATATATTGAGTGAGTATGTTGAAAAAACTAATTTAGAGCTGTCAGGTATTGTCTTTCTTTTTACAAGGTGGCTTTTTACACGCAGATATATATTTTTAAAAATGTAGATGTATTTGTGCCTTACAAAATATACAAATCAAAAGAGTTCAAAATGTAAAGCTCTTATTAGGTTACTTAGAAAAATGAAATGTGATAAATATTTAATTGTTGTATTTTTGTCAAATTGATATTGTCCAATTTGAAAATCTTGCCGTCCATGATTGTATTGGATTTTAGGATCTATTTAAAAAATCAGTATTAATCAGTTCTTATATTCTTATGATTAAAATAATGATTTGATTATTGCATTTGAGTGATTGAACAATGAACTAATTTTTTACAATTATTGAATATCTTTTATCAATTACTATTAAATTTATGTATTCATGTTTTTATTAACTGTAACAGAAAATATTTTGTTATTTTTATTGTGAACATTTTCAATTAAGGAATTCATGTCATGGTGAAGTATTTGATGCTGTAATATGGAATTAAATATAAACTGAAGTATTTAACAGATTAATTTCTTATTTGCTTTATAGCATTGTATTAATTTGTAATTGAATTTATGAAATACACAATATGCACAATATAGTTGTTTAATTTATTTCTACCTCACTCTTATATTACCCACGGTAAGTGATTATTCCTTTATTTTCCCTCTTGATTGACTCATAGGTTTCAGAACTATGTGTGTTGTGTAATTGAAAGAAACAACTACGAAGTTAGGCAAAATTTTACTTTTAAGTTAACTTCAAACTCCAGTCATGTTTTGGAGCATGAAAGAAAAAAATTGAATTGATTGCTAATTAAACACAAAGGGGGCTCCATTTTTATGGTTACAAAAATAAGCTGGAGAAGATTCGAATTTATATATACATAAGGGTTCATTTTTTAAGTATGGTCTGCATTGTAATACAAAATAACTAAGTTGATTCTTTCCTAAAAGCATTTATTTTCTTAACTATTTTTATTAATTTCCTTGCCAGTTTTTTAACATGCATAATAAATGAGTTGTGTATACTATCTTCATAGAGCTCTGCTACTAATGAGAATAACCAATTATTCACACCATTTTCACTTCTTCATCAATCCCTGAGAAAGATCCACTAATAGCATAAAAGGTAGTACTCTAAAAATGCATGAATGTGAGAACTGGATTACTGACCATATTTTTTTAATTATTTCCATTGTATTCATTATGTTTAATTAATATTCTCAAAGATCATCCCACACCGCAAAGCATTAGAGTGTTATTATAGATGCGAACAAGGTCAAATTTTGTTCATACTCGTAAAATATCAAGATCATGCACTCACACTCGGGTGTGAATAAATCTTCAGATGGCAGTCAAGAACAGACCTCACTTCAATGATAACCCTCTTGGAATGACGAACCTTTGCCAGTGATAACATCAATGAAGATACAAGGCTTGTTTGAAAAGTAAGAACTGTTTTGCTAAACTGCTAAAGTATTGTGACAATCACCACTGTGCACCTGCACATCATTCCTTGTTTTTTGGCTTTGGGCAGATGCCATTACAGCATCATTTGATTTCACTTAACATATTTTTTTCAATGTTTGAAGTTTAAGTCCATTGACTCTCCCATCGACTGTGAAGTGTAGTCAGTTATCTGATTCCTCAATGCAAGAAACCAGCTGATTTTCATCGCCAAATCTGTGAGATTTATGGTGAAGTCTGAAGAGTAATAGAATGGTTAGAAAGTGACCTTTAGAAAAAGTAGACAATTTAATGAAGAGCAAACAAATGTGCATGATGAAAGAAGTAGGTGGCCTTCTATCAGGAATTGGTAAGGAAAGTTAATGAAAAATTTGGCAAAATGATGGTCCACCTTACAGCCCCAACCTAGTACCTTCAGAATACCACATGTTCCTTCTCATGAAGCGGTTCTTCGGTGGTCAGCACTATGAAAATGATAAGGGTGTAAAAATGCTGTTAATCAATGGATTTCTTCTTTGGTGGCAGTTTTTTATTTAGCATTTCAAAAGTTTGTTGTTTGATATGATTAATGCCTCCACAAAGGTAGCAACTATGTAAAGAAGTAGTTTAAATTATGTAATTTCTATTGAAAATAAAGTTATTTTTGTATAATCCTATTTCACTTTTTTATGCCAAAATGGTACTTTTCAAACATGCCTCATACTAACTCCTACCTCATACCAACCTAATATCAATTCCGGTCATGCAAGTTATTGATATTAAAAGTTTTTATGAAATAAATGAATCTCTTCCAATTTAAAAAAAAATCCAAAATCGTAACCATCCTTATGATTACTTATTCACCTATGATATCATATTCACTAGAACTATCATGAGATACGAAATTTTCAACGCTGCCAGTGAAAATTGTTCAATGGTAAACCTTAGAATAGTATAGGGACCTATTGAGAGAAGATACCTAAATTTAACATTAATATCATGAAAGAACAATAATTTACTGAAGATAAAGCACATCTTGAGTAAGCTTAATCTCAATGTTATGAAAACGTGTCTTTGCTGTAATCTTGTGCTTTATAACTACTCTTTGCCAGATCTCTCCGAATTCTAATCATCCAAAGATTTTCAGTATAGTTGAATTAATTTAGTATTATTTACATTTAAACCCTGCAATCCGCCAGTGGCGCGTGGCAGGGGGGCATTATAAAGTTTTTCTAAGATCTTTCTATAAAATGGTGGAAGTGAAGGGCTTGAAAATTGAACTTTGCAGAATAGATGATATAAAAAAAGGATTTGTATTATTCATAGGTCAAGAGTTGTCTTATCAAGAAAAGCTAAATAATTTGTTATTTAAGTCTGCTGTCCATCCTCATGTTAAATATTGTCCTACAGCGCTATTTGGTTGTAAAGTGGGAGATATTGAAAGATTCCAGAATATTTAAACATTTGAGAATGAATAATTGTTTTAAGAAAAGATAGACAAAGTAATGTAGAAGTTATATGGAAGGAGATACACATGTAAGTGGTTAAAAACAGGATTTTGGGTGACATTTTTTAATGATTCATATGGTTGAAAATGGTTTATTGCCTGCTTATTTACAGAAATTCTTACGGGAATATAGTTGAGTTCATGGATATAATACTAGACAGGCAGATTGCTTTTATAGAACTGGAAGAGTTTCAAGTAGTTCAGGAAAGTTTACAATTTATGAGGTAGTAAAATTTTATAATGAACTTACCACAGGAAATCAGATGCTTGGGGAGGGCTAGTAGATTTAAGAAAAGAGTAACACAGCAGCTGGAAAATGATAAGTGAGGTTAGTAAAGTTTCTATAGTATAGATGGTTTCTTGTAAAATATTTACTTATAGATGTATGGAATGTTTCAGAATAAACCAGTATGAGCTATTCTTTGTGGATAAATAAGCAAAATAAATATACAATATAAAAGATTTATTCATTCATATTAGATTTATAAACTTCATACTAGTGGCAAACTTCCTCGGGAATTTATTTTATATAATTACTCATTACAAAATACTCAATTAATTCAGTTTATTTTATCGTTGAGTTTTGTTCTTATGGAAAAAAGTTAAGTTTTTTATAAATCTAAAACAATTCCTAGGTTCATCTAATAGTAGAGATAGGTATTTTGAAAACAGAAATAAGCTAAATAAATCTCATTTAAATATTAACTTCGTATTAAAATCATAAAAATATTACATTTAGAGTATTTCCATATTTAATTGGTAAATTTTATTTAAGCACATTTTATCAGTAGTATGTATTGTCTGAAGGTCATAGCTGTTAATATCGATGTATTTCATGAAAATATTACTGTAATGCTCAGAATTAATGTTAATATTCCATAAATTTCTAATATCGAAATAAAGTTATTCAGTTGAAGTCAATAGAATTATGAACGTCAATGCTTCATTTTTAAAATCTTTGGGATTCGCGGTATATTATATTGGTTCTCGTATGTCTTTAGTTTCTCGATCGTGGCGTTGTTGTAGCTAACTTTTTTGGATGGAGCCGGTTTGAGCGATACATTCAGTCAATGTGAATCAAAACATTGGTAGTTTCGCATCGGACGCGCGCTTCTTGCAGCGTAAGTGTTACTCTGGGACTCACTTGAATGTTTTCTATGCGGACTAGAGCTCATGCGTAGAACGTTTCCTAGTGTAACGGAGCAAGGGTTATAATCAATGAATAGCAGACAGTCGCAACGATTGTCGTGGCAACGTGTCGAACCACAGTATCGACTGAGGGAATTTTACCATTTCGCGGACATTATTTTGAAATTGATACTTTGAATCTTCGAGGTAATCATAAAGTTGATCTTTATCATTCTGACGACAATATCTGTCGAAGAGGTCGTCCGTCTTAGCTCGATTCCAAAAATAATCGAAGGCCGAAGGAAAGCAATTGAACTCTTCTCCAGGACCCTGACAAGGCCCGTTCTTCGGGAAATGTTTTCGACTGAGTTTTGAAACACTTCTATTCATAGACAAAGGTGAGTTGGACTTTCAATTTTATTAGCGGAGCAGTCGTTTTTATATTCTTTTATTTCAAGTTGTGATGATCAATGGACGATCGTTTATACGTAGAGTGATGCAATGATAATGATTTGAATTCGTGCTTCCTCAGACTAGTGCATATCTACAACATTTAAGCAGAAATTTTTTTCCTGATTATTTCGGATCCTAATGGCTTATTGCTAAGGGCGGCAAAATATTGTTTATAAATATTTCCTCATCGAATTCCCAATTTTTCCAAAGTGAAAAATCCCCTGATTCTAGGTTCTCGTGTTTAATTTATCGTTTGTATTGTTTACATTTTTTTATTTATTTGTTTATCTAGGCATTTATCAGATTATAGTTTTTCCTCTGCTGCTTATATTTAAATTATGGTTATGATTCAGATAATCCTTGTACTATGCAAAACATAGTGAGATAGTACTTTTCAAGTACCTACTTCGAAAAAATACTGTGATCTACTGAAATTGATGAAATACTGCATAGACTTATTTTTGGTTTTTTCAAGTTATGTTTACGTGAGCGAACTAAGATTCGGTTCCGTATTCAGGAAAGCTGTCTGTTTAATCTTTGATGTCAAACAAGAAATTATTAAATCGTGTATTTCACAACAAGCGCTACGCAAACTTAGTGTCCCAGATTTGAACATTTTGTGTAAATAATAATTGTGTGTACTATATTTATCTTCCTAGCTCGATAAACAAATTATTTCCAGCGTGTAAGTTCCCCTTTAAATTTTCGCATCATTTTACGAGGGGGATATATTTCTCGTATTATACGGCACACTTAATTAGGAAACTGGAGGAATTTTACCCGTTGAAATAGGCGAAGAAGTTTTGCTGGAAAGCCTCGTCTGATCGGATACTGGATTAGAGTAGAGAATTTAGCGTGCGAGTCCAAAATATGAAATATTCCTTGACGTTATTTTGGGAAACGTTTCATTTTAAGGGGACACAGTGCTTTATGTCAAAGTGGGTCTTACAGGTGTTATTTTTATTTACTTCCTTCAAAGATTTCCCAAGCTTCTAGAATGTTTTCTAACAAGTAAAGTTTGTCAATATTTCTTCGCTTTCCTCTTCAACCGCACGAGGTTTCATCATAGGCGAGTTAAATTTATTGTAACGGCACGAAAGATGTAGATTGTTTCACTGTTGGGTATATCATCTATTGCACCGTCGACCAAGCTTATCTTTGGCAATTTATAGCAGTGGAATGAATATGGCTTATTGATTTTTGAATGAGGAAATCGGACTCCAATCGTAAGTAAATCATTTGTTGCCAATATACAATAGTGGAGAAATAGCTTACTGGGGAGTTATCGATTACGTCGAGTACCTTGAAAACAATTTGGACTGTTCCAATTTATAGGTTGCACCTTGCAGTAATGCGAACTCCCCCTTTGCCGATTTTGACTTAGCAGATAATGTGTTTTAATCAATGAAATAGGTACTCCTAACAAGAAGTTGGCTGTGTGTATTTGTTGTTTTCGTTTGGATGGTACACTTACTGTAAACACTCCTGCGTGATGTCAAAGATGTCAATTGTTGACTCCATATGGGTGCAATCCGTAACGAACTGGTTCAATATGTCACTTCCATATTGTAACATGAGGACTGATCTCAGCTTTTATATTGACATTACCCTTTAGGAATTACATTTGATGATGGGTCAACAGTGGAAAGTTTTGCGAAAGATTACGAATGAATGTTGTTTTGATTCGAAGGGAAAATTGAGATATCACTCGCAAGTGATTTTGGTTATTTGATCACTGCAATTGTTTTAACTGGGTGATGGAGTAGAGCAATAATATTTACGATTTGGAATTTTCTCCCAGACTTCGGTAGTATGGTTTTGTCTTTCAGCTACTAGAAGTTAGGGAATATAAGGAAGGTAAACGGTGAAGGAGAATTTACTCTCTTTCTTCTAAATTTAGAAGAACTATTTTAATTTGACCTCAGCAAGAATGCGAACTTACAATCCTTGTCCCAAAGTTTCACATATTGTTTCCCGTATTCTTCAACGGAGATATATTTGCAGCTTCATTTCCCTAAAACCGACTTCAAAATGTTCAGTTTTCCTGTCAAAATACCTCCTTCTAGTTGAGTATGGCTCACTGACTTCGAAACAAGATTTTTTCGTTCGTCTATTTCCTAAAAACTAGGGAATAATCTTTTGCCGTCGGTCATTGATTCCCCATGAATGATCTCGCTTGCGTCATCGAAAGGGATACTAATTTTCCTGGTTGGAAATTTTCATCCCTCGATCCTATTGGCGCATTTTCCTTGTCAATATTATTTATTAGTAGGCGTCAGTCTTTTTTAAGGTACCTACATTCTTTTCGCTATTTCAAGAATATGATTGGTTGCTGTAGGTGAGGGAGTAACTATTAATTCACGATCTTCAACGATGCGGACAATATTTTATAATGTTAAATCTTTTTCTCATTGCTAAAAATTAAATCTTGAAAATCCTGTTTACAAAACTGAACATTTAGGTAGTTGTCGAAATACCGGTCCATCTTCGCGAGATAAAAAACATGTAAATCTTTAAAATTATCGTATTTTATGAGATTCCAATGCAATGTTCGTCCATTTATATTTATTATCCATCAGTTTTTGCAGAGTGATGTTCTGTTTTGCGGTTTTTTGATGTCTTATCTGTACAAGGAATTTGGATGCTCGGGTCACCACGATCCTCGAACTTCTACAAAGGTTCCCAAACTTTTATCTCGTGGACCCCCGAGCCTGCCGAATATTGAATTTTCTGTTAAAAAGGCATATATTGTGTTCATTTGATTATATTATCTTTTATAGTGGAATCTTTGGCTTCCAAAAACTCTAAAATACTCAAAAATAGAAAAGTCTTGAATACCATTATTTTTCTTCCTGACATAAACCTCTTGTAAATCTATATGGACTCCCGGGGATCCATATGGAATACTTTGGGAACCTATGATCTATAGTATGTATCTCTTATCTAACTTTATCTGTATTATATCTCTGTATTGTTTTCACACGTTTTTATTTTTTGCGAGGTAGATTTTTACAAAGCGTTACATTTGTATTCGTCGCCATTTACTTACCAAGTTTCTATTTTCCACCTCTGTAGCTTTAAATACCCCTGTCATCACCGTTCTCATGGACATTCACGTGGAAAATGCGACCGCGAGATTTCCTTGTGATGCACGGATTGGGATTTGGGAGGATGAATGATAATGGACCAGGTGGAGAGGGGATCGATGAACATTATCTGGGGGAAGCTCGCAGAGCTTCGCTCGCTATGCGATTTTCTCTGAGTGCATACCTCTCCAAAAGCGCATCTATTAAACGAATCTCGTTTAAGTTACTTTGCACTGTGTTTGAATCTAGTTAATCATCATTAAAGTAATCTGGATTTAACTAAATGGCGGAATATGACGAAAGTAAACTTTAAGAAGCATTTGTAGTTCAGTACGGTAAATAAAAGTTTGCGCGCAATATGCAATTTCACAAATTGAATATTTGGAGATGAATGTATACTTACGTAAGATCGTACTCCTCCCTTCGGACGCACTCGTTATTGAGTTGAATTAGATTCAGACTTGTTATGAACTGTGTCATATGGGTCGTGATAATAACTCGTTTCAATTTGTATCCTAATATTTTATTATATTTGACGGAAAACATCGGCCAAATTTTCATTTAGTTGTCGCATGCGAGTTACACTAGCCTATTTAATTCTATATATATAAGTTATGTTAAGTGTAAATGGAATAATGTTTTCGAATGATGTGGATATTTGGGATTATACGGATAAAGAAGCGCTTTTTATCTGAGATGCTGCAAAGTATATGTATAAGTTTCTTGAGAAATTACTCGTTTCTTACTATCAGTTGTCCTGTGTTATAATAGACTGCATTCAAAGAGAAACGGGAACCCCTGCGATTTGTCACTGGGCAGTTAATACACTGCGAATTGTAGTTTAAAGATGGGTTAACGAAGTTAGATTGGATGGTCGAAGCAGAGGGTGTCGAGTATCCAATAATTTAAGCGTCAAGTTGGAGCATGTGAACCCGATAATTTTTATTTCCTCTCCAATTTTCAGTTTACCCAACCTTGCCGAGTGTAAAGCACCTTATCACTGCTTGTCTTTTTTAATTTTCTATGCGTTGCAACATCCACCCGCAAGTAATTCTCCTAACCCTGTACTTAATATCTCAAATCCGTTAGCAGTTTGACACATGAAAATTAATTTCGCTGTGAATTCCAATGTCCGCATCACCGCAACCTTGGTTCACTCGAGACCCGCATTTGCCTCAACGCACAAATAAAACACATGAGCAACTTCTCCATGCTGGTAAAGTGGTCAACTTGATCAAATTGGAAAATACAATGCACGACAAATTGAATGTTTGTAGACACTGGTGATATCGTAAGATTAATTCCAACAATGTTCGATAAAACATATCGTACCATAAATCGTTAGGTGCAAACCCGGCTGAAGAGAAGGGAGTTAACTTTAATACTTCCTATAAACGCGTAAGAAGAGCAAATATTTGGAGGGTAGCGTTTTAATACAGCATTACTCTAAAATTGCACTTGGAAGACCAACTGGTTGACTCTCCATCCCGCAATATTTTGGATACAATAAATATTGATTTGTCAAACAAGCAAACAATTTTACATGCTGGGAAAACAAAGCTATAAAACAAGTATATGGGTGTGGATTCGAAACAAGATTGATTTTTATCACTTCGTGGTTGGGATAGATTTTCATCAAGTAACACCAGGTACCTACATAAATGTTCTACATTTCGGTAGGTTCATGTGCATCAAAAATCTCTGTTAAACGCAATCTCCTTCACTTCCTGGTAATTTACCCCACCCTTTAAGTCATCCAACATATTTTGTCTTCCCTCTTTTTTCTCTTGAATTCTACCTTCAATTGCTTTATCTAGCAGCCCCTTAACTCAATATTTGAACACTTGGTAACAAATGGAATTAAATTTCTCTCTAAATAGCGTATTTCTTTTCAATAAGGATTAATAACGAACCTCA
Source organism: Sympetrum striolatum (assembly GCA_947579665.1). Classification (NCBI taxonomy): domain Eukaryota; kingdom Metazoa; phylum Arthropoda; class Insecta; order Odonata; family Libellulidae; genus Sympetrum; species Sympetrum striolatum. Next base: position 37,219,490 of record OX388350.1, on the reverse strand, counting down.
GTATTTATCAGCCCTTTTTCATACCATGCACAATCACACAATCTTTGTGCTAGAAATAACCTGCAAATTCAAATACCAAAACACAGAAGCGAAATCTATAACATATCCTTCCTTAAGAATCGCTACTACCGTTTCCTCTTTCAAAATCAAACCTACACTGACAAGGATAAACTCCAAATTAACCCCTCCGTACACTGAACATTTTTCTTTATTCCTCAACCTCTTTACATCCTCATCTTTCTCCTACACTTTCACCTCTATCTACCCTCTTTCATTTGCTGTATTCTTTTATATATAGACTGTACACATATATTTATTTTTCCTTTTAAACTTTCAATTAATTATTTTTAAGCTGTAATTTTCTTAAATTGTAATTAATCTTTATAATTTTCAGTGAATTGTACCTTAATATATGTAAACCTAAAATGTCGTCATAGTTGTAATTGTTCCTTTTGTTTTCTCTTTTCTTATAGTATGTATTTCTAATGGGTTAAATGTAAGATGGGACTGTCCAGTCTCAATTTCGCCCGATAATGAAGATCTTTGCATGTATTTCATACCGTATTAGTATTTTGAAGGGAAATCTCGACCATGCTATTTGGTATTTGTTATCAGCACTGTTGGCTACACTTTATATTTATCTTTCTCCGGCGAAAAATGTCACCCAAGGTTTCTTGAACCATGAATTCTTCGCACAAAAGGGCGATTTGAATCGGATCAAAGTCGAACCGTGAATAGCCTCTGAACCTTTATTCGACTTGGATGACGAAACGTGGTGTTGATCTCTTAAGGGCTGCAGCAGCTGGTGGGTGTTAATCAAAACGTCACTGGTGTCGAGGAAGGACGTCCATAGGATTCCATCCCACCAGAACACATTGCGAATCACCCCCACAATTGACTGTCGACCATTTCCTGCTCCCTTAGCATCAACATTTGGCTTTCGTCCATCGGCCGTTGATGCCTCGATCATTCTCATTGGAGCATTTAACCATCAGTGAATGTAGCGAGGGTGCCAAATTTAAGGTCTTTAAGTGAATGGTTGCGGAGGTTCCAATTCGTATGCTTTACCATAGGCTGTTACTTATTTTCATGTGGATTATATTGCTCCACAAAAATTTGTTTTATCTTCCCATAAGGATCCCAGTCAGTCTCATATGGTAGTGATCCATTTAAGTTTTTTTGCTTATAAACTTGATGACATACCGTTGGGTTACTTGATTGAACATTTTCACGACTAAAATTGAAGAAATATTATTGATTAGCTCTAAAAATATTTTGTTATTCTCCACGACCGGTTTACCTAGTATCATAGTACATTCGGTTACATAAGAACATCATCAAGTGATGATGTTACTATGTAACGAAATTATAAATATTGTTCAATAGTAACCACATCACCTTATGATGTTATGATTTACCAAAATCGATATTGCAGAATAATAAAATATTTTATTCATGTATCTAACCAAGTTTATTTCTTGCGTCTTTTTTATTGTTTGTTTGCTGGTAAAGCTAAGGAAGCTTTTAGGCAAAATCATAATTTTGTTCTTAGGAGTTAACACAAGGTACTCTCATTTCTCTCCGAAACGAATTTCAAAGTGTTTAATGCTTACTATAATTTGATTTTTTATAATAAATACAACCTCGTATCCATTATTCAGGATGGATATTTTTTATATATACTTTATTGAATATACCCTACGTCAGTTACGGGAGGATTGACTACTTGGTTTGTAATGCAGCAGATAGTGGCAAATTTCAAAATAAAAATAGACAAAAATAAAATTGCAGTAATTGAGGTGTCAGTATATTTTAAGTTTTCATTGATGTGATTCGAAGTAAGTAGTTCTCAGAACTTTAAAGTCGTCATTTTTAAAGGAAATAGAATTTTATCCACTTTTCTAGGAAATCAATTCTAGTTTTTAAAGAAATTCCATCCATTTTTCTCATCCATCCATCGCGGCAATTGCTTCAGACCCGAATGACTTGCGTCTACGAAAAAGTCGACGGTGTTTTTATTAGTCGGTTTTATTTTAAATTTTGGAAAGCATCTCAGCCGTTTCGAAGACTCAAATATTTCTAAGAACTTTTGGACGTGAATCCTTCCGAAGAAGTAAGTACTCCGTGAGTTTTTTCCGGTCGTTTCTTCGATGAAAAATCCATTTACATTTTGCTAGGAATCAGTTTATGTACTAAGCTGTTTCACTCGTTCGTATATTTTAAATGTTTAGTAATTTTTATCCTTTTTAATTAAGTGCATCGCGCTAATAATTATAGTTTTATCTTCTTATCACGATTACATATCTGTGGCTCATAAAGTTTATAACTTGATAACATTGTCTCTTATTTTTATCTTTAATAATAAAAACTCGATTTTATACTTATCGTTTACAATAAATTGGTACCGCTGACTGATGATAATTTCCAATATGAGTTTGCGAAAACTGTATAGTGTAGATTGCTAGTTAATTGTTACTTAGCAAGTACCTCCTACTTTGGAAATCACATAATATCGTGAAATACTCGACCGTAAAATATTGCTCATAGTGCACAAATTTCCATAGTCAGAATACCATAACGTATAGCCCCATGAAATTTTATGACTGAAAATTAAAAGTGCATGAAATCTCAAATGAAGTCATGCTTCGTAGCCACGGTGGTATATTAAATTTCCTCCAATGCATCTTATTGCTCTTTTAATTTAGTCCTCATGCTCAAAGCACTCTTTGGGAAAGTAGGACGGAATTCAGCAGATGTAAGGAGCAACCTCCAAAAAGAGGGTTAGCGAAAGACGTTAACCTCAGCGTTTCTTAATATCGTAATCCCCGAAAATATACCAAATGTCTTATCTCAGCAGAAGTAGCGAAAGGGAGTTCGTGCCTACCCCGTGAATAAAATATGACTCACAAACAGCTGTACACAAAGAATAGTTTCGCTCGATTACTCATTAAGGGTTGCAAAAAGTTTTACGACGCAGTCCATGAGCTGGTACACACGTATGTACTATTAAGAGCAATCGAAACATGAGTTAATTGACGAACCCTGCGGTAGCAACGTTGTTATTACTAAGGTCTTTAAGTTTTTTGTTTACGGAGAAGTGTTGTGCCTTCGAGCTGGAAAATTTACGTAATGTTTAAATTGAGTTTATTTGAATGCCCTCAGAGCATATTACAGTGTTCTCCTCAGTTATGTCAGTGTTCTCCTCGGTTATTTCAGAAAGTGAATGTTACCTTTTTCTTTCGCATAGTTTGGTTTAAATCAAGGGTGTGATAGCTTTTATTTCCATCTGACCGCGTTAGCTTCTATGAAGATTTAAAAGTTTCTTGATTTTGAAATGTCAATTATTCTTTAAACCTTCAATCTTTTCACTGCAGTGATGTTTGCAAAAATAAGTTCAAAAACACATCTTTTATGTTTCGCATTTTGTGACGTTTCATTAAAATAATTTTGGGTATTTCATTTTACTTAGTGTACTAAAATTAATATTTTATCAACGTGAACTACAATAACAAAGTAATCGAGGAGATAGTTAGAGGATTACCTAGGATTATTAGTTACCCTTTTCGTTAGAGGGTTCTAGATTTTACTTTGAAGAGTTTAAGGGACTTAGTGAATGTTTCTGTGAATTTGATGTAGTTAAGCAGTTCTTTTTTTTCTTACTGGTGTTTTAATTACTTAAGTCTTATTGGACCAGAGTGTCTATCAATTTTGTTGAAATGCCACTTAAATCATAATGTTTATTTGCTCAATTTAATGACAATTTTTACAGCCAAAGCCATTGCGTATTTGTTTTTGGATTTACCTCCGATCCTTTTTGTTGTGGCTGTGCTGAACCTTTCTCGAATAATAATAATATTCGTCTTTATTGATGGGCGTATTTTAGTCAAACCATTCTTACAATAAAATTCATTTTTAATACACACAAACAACCATGCCCTAACCAGGATTCGAACCCGGGGCCTCAAGCGTTGCAAAACTAACGCTCTAACGTTAAAAGTCATTTCGTATATGAAGGTTTTCAAACTTAGAACTGGCAATTATAATCTCCTTTGAATCCGGAGTGAGATCTTTTAGCGGTATCAAAACAGGTCGCATTTGAAAAGCAAAGGGAGCTAGAAAGTACCGAACTAATGGATTTTCAGCAAACTGTGACGAAATGAGATGCATAAAATGGGTAAATCATGAGCTTACTCTGCACGCGAGGAAGACTTCCTCCGATTCTCTCGTTAATATTAAATAAGCGTTCGCAGTTTCCCCAACTTTCAAGGGTTGCCGCATTCCACGAGATTAACGGAGTGATTCGAATTTTCTCTGCCGGAATCCAAGTTTCCGTCATAAGTTCCATAATCTTTTTAAACGACCGAAGGGATTTCGTAACTTCGTGCAAAGCCATTGTTCCATCACAGCGCATTATCAGTAGACATCGACCGCGGAAATGATGTACTTCACTTGAACAAGAGTTGGGTTTCAAGACCGGTTTTGGAATGACGGAATTGAGGCATTTGATGGTGCTCGCAACCAACTTTGTATGCGCAATTGGTAAGTATCTAGGGATTGATGAAATATCGGGAGGAATTTCTCTTATGTATTAAGAACAGTTTCCGGACGAAGTTTTTATTTTTATGGATTATATAAGTATTTTAATCACCTAAATAGGTACTTCTGTGTCCTTTAAAAGTATTTTTGTTGGTATCATGATAAAGATCTGATTGTTGGTTTCCGGGTGAACCGTTGAAGAATACCTCGGAAACTCCGGGAATATAAAAATTAAATTAACTAATTAATTACATAATTAATTTCCGTCTAGCATAAATGTTTAGATTCCATTTCTCAACTAAAGTTGATGAAATTTATGCTCATCTAATTTTCTGTTACTACGGTATAATATCCCATCGCCATGAAGCGTTTTTTTTTCAACTTTCTAAACATTTCACACCAAAATATTTACATAATGAAGCGTAAAGGAAAATTTTATTTTGGCATAGGCTATTGTATCTCCGGGTATACTTAGTGCAAGGGGTTTAAACTTGCCTGCAACACCGGATTCATACATATACATGCATCTAGATGGCCATTCATTTATTTATTAGCTTAAAGGAAAACTTGGTATTATCTGTTATATTAATTGCTTACCAGATACTCTTGGTAATGGTTAGGTGTAAGAGAGGCCCTAATGGGCCTAACCTCGCCAAATAAAGAGTTATTATTATTATTATTATTATTAATGGCTTATCGAAGTTCATTATGTCCCTCATATGTTTCATAATAGAATATAATTTTCGAAGCACGTAATTCGTTTTACGACTCCCATCGTAAAAATGTTTCCGGAAGGTCAATATTAGTACGAACTCCCTCTACTTGGAAGTGATAAAATACAGATTCGGCACGTAATGTTTTGGGACTCTTCCTACGTTCAGATTTTTCCGGTAGGACGTTGTGTAAGGTCGCGTTAAGGCTTTAACTCGATCAGTACGTGGCAAGTGCATGCGAAGTGGGCTCCGGTCCGCCCACGTCTTCGTCCCTGTCAAATTGGATGCCGAGGCGGTGCTCTATTGAGCGGCTCAAGTTTGATTGGATGACGACGCGCTCTCTCGAATTAATTCGCTCCAACTCGCGGGGGCATATTTCCATTAAGGCGTCCGCGTAGTTAGGGCCAACCTGTGGCAATCAGTTTGCAGAACGTGACGTCGTTACGGGTCGTTTTGATGGAGAAATGGGAATCGATCGACGGCATCCAGCGACGAGGACCGTCAATGTGTCAGCAGCAGGTTCGTCCGGGTGTCATGTCGTCGCGACATGCTTTTCGGCTACTTCAATCCATCCGTATGTTTACATTCACCTTACTTTTTATTTACTTTTGTAAAATCTTTCCGCTTCAATCTTTAGCAAACCAAACGAGTTCAGGGCTTGTAAATATTGACTCAATAAATAACTTACTTGACTCTAAAGAAGAAAATTAGAAATAGATCTAACCCATAAACACAATGCAACATCTACATCGGGGTGTGATACAATCGCCAGTCTATATCGGTCTGAATATTTAATATTTTTTCGTCACTTGTTAGGCGAAGCCTTAATGAAGAGAGAATGGAAAGTTCTCTGCAGTTAAACATTATTTCATTAAATTCTTTCTTTGGAGTGGAAATAAATTTATCTATTTGGTTTATCGCTTATACAATTCTTACAACAACATAGTGAATTATCAATTTAAATGAGCAACAATTGCCATGATGCTTTATCATTTTTTAACAAAAGTACTTGATTGGATTTCCAATGTTATATATTTTTGAGTTTGATGATTTTTAATATCACGAATAATTCTATCATACGATCCGACAAAGATATTGATTGTAGGGTTTAAAGCTAATTAATTGATTAACTGGTCCGTCGCCTCCCTGGGACGCGAGATTAAATGTAAACGCACAGACTGATACTTTTCGTTATGCCATATTTTTTTCGTAATATTTTTCTTCTTATATGCCGCTTCTTCGATATCGATAAGGCTAATGAATTTATGTACTCACATGGATTATCTGGAAAGCGGAGTTTCTATCGCCGATCTGTGATTCCACCCATTGTATTTTTTTTGTTCGTATAAGGCTGAAATTCAACTTCCGATTTAGATAAAGTCAGCCATTCTGTTGAAGAAGATATAAAAGTGCTCTCTGCTGTAAAACGATTTTCCCCTCCATTGGAAGGCGATGTCAAACTCTTTTGCCAGATGTGTTGGAACCCGTGTTTTGAAATATACGTTAGAGTTTGTCACAAGGCTTCGAAGCAGTTTTCTGCCTAAGAGTTTGAAATAATATTTTCTGGTTTGTTTTTAGCGGATTGTGTTATTTTGTGCCGTTGAAATTATAATGAAGTAATAATTTATTGCCACTGCAATAAGGATGGATTTTTAGTCCAGTGTTCAGGGTATTCTTTCCTCTCGTGGTCAATACGTGTTTGTTATGGAATCCTTGTGATGTGTTATTCTTGAACACCATCAAATACATTTCCAATTTTTGAATGGATTGTTCTCTCTTTGTTTGTGTTTGAAACAAATCGATATCAGCTTTATATTAGGTGTCGTAGTAATCATCCGTATGTTTTCCAGGAGAAGTAACTGATAAATACGAAGAGTAGTTTTTCATCTTACGTAGTTGTCATTGTCTTTTTTCGCCTTTAATATTGGCAGGATCATTAGTTAAGAAATTCCCGCCAAAAGTAATTAAAACTTATCTACATCTACATTAATACCCTACAAGCCCCCTTTCGGCGTGTGGCAGGGGGTGTAAACACCAGTTGAATCTAAACTACTTCCTTATTCGGTTATTGTCTCGTATCGTTCGCGGAAAGAATGAATTTTTAAAACGATTCGTCCTAGCAATGGTGATGGAAGATGTCGTCAAAGTTATCATGATTTCTTGCTGTTTAGAAAAAATATGGCAGTTTCAATGGAGTGTAACTATTGCGTATTTAATGTTAAAAATACCTTGCTTTTTTATGGTCATGGTATCCTGGTTAGGGATTTCTCATTTGTAGACTGATACAGCGCGTTTAATTTTGCTTTCATTTAACATTAATGGCCCCTTATTTCTATTTAAGCTCCAACAAAGAAGAAAATGGTCCCAGTAATGCATAGTTCAATTTGAGGGATAGGTAAAGTTGGTCTTCTGTGTTTAAATTCAATAGCTCATCTAAACTCGGATTTTTCATAGCTTTTGGAAAGAATCTGTATTAAGATACAGTCTGGTCAGGGTGGATAAATCCCTACTAAAACTCTTGTATACATTTAAATGCGGATTTGGATTACTTCGGGTTAATAATTAGTTAACAATGAGCGGAAATAGAGTTTGGCTCCTTTTTTATGAATGGTCGTCTTCTAAGAGATGAATGAATTTCCATTAAGCCTTCATCAGCGTGTATACAATCTACTCGTCTTAGTACGTCTATTGTGTAGGAAAGTGTGACGTTTTCGAAATTCAGCGCTTTGTGATTACATAAATATTCGGAATGCGTACTGTGCAATGCAGCTTGTTCACCTGAATAGCGGTGTAAAATTTCGTAGCAGAGGATTTGCTTTGCATACACAAAGCGTTTTGTTCCTCGGTATGTCAATTGCAAACTGGTGGGAATTATTTCTCAAGAGAGATGATAGACCGTGAAACTGAAGCCTTTTCACAGGGATATCTGTCGATGACGCTGTATTGATAGATAAATTATCTGTAGCATTGTATCCATTGTGTGATAACCAAGTGGTCTGAGCAATTGTCTGTATGTTACCCTTTTTTATGCAATTATCGCATATCCGACTTCAAGTTATCTTTCGGATTTCCAAGTCCAGTGGAATGTTGGCCGTAATTTAATCGTTTCGTCCTCAGTAGTTAGTCACATTAGCAACAAAATTAAGCGCAAGTTAAAGTTTATGTTACCTGTTGTGAAGGTTCTTTCTTTTATCTCAATTTAATATTTTTCGCTCAACTGAAGAGGGTAATTTTGTCGAATAAATGTGTTCAAAAGAAATAACTTTTTGTTCTAATACAAAGTACGTGACACTTATTCATGATGCTTTATTTATTTGGAAAAAGTGTGAAATAATTTTCGTATTTTTTTCATAAAAATAAAAATCAGTTCAATATATTCCTCATTGTTCATGTAATCTTTTAGTTATTACTATCTTCAGGTTTGAGCTGTTTTTCCCACTCTTCATCTTCGTGTATGTTTTCCTGCTTTGGGGATTTTTCCCAAAGATTCTGTAAGGATTCTGACATCGACTTTCAATTTTACTATAAATAATTTTTGCGTTCTATCTCTTGGTATTTATTACGTTACAATTTATGACGATAGGTAAGACGGAAGAAAAGACTTCTCTAGAAAAGAAATCTCGCCCGAATAAAAACGTTTTATTATTATTATTTGGACTTTTACGAATGTTTTATAAAATTTTTGTTTATTTGCACCTAGCATCTCTCTAGCAAATTCCTAGTCTGCTTTATTTGAGTGGCAGGTGAAGAACCTTCTTCAAGGTTTTTATTTCTCTCATTGCCAGCGTAGCTGTACTTGTCTTATCATCTTAAATGTGGATTCTTGCCAGGGCTTTTGTATCTTAGTTGGAGTTTAAGGAGCCATATTTGAAAGAAGAAAAGGCAGAAATGTAAAATTTTAATCGGTTGAGGTAAACGCTTCTTTAGGAACTTGTTTCAGGATTTGTTGAGTATTGTCTGTTTGGAAGATTAAGTTAATTTATGGTTTATTTACTGTCTGTAAAATATCCAGCACAAAGACCGTTTGGTACCTCATCCTCTCTATCGTTAGTTTCCAAGAGCCAGTTGAAAGGAATGAGGCTTACTAAGCTGGATGAGGAGTGAGGTATTTTGCCTTTGATTTTCTCACCAAGCTGGAATGCCATAAGCTAAATATACCCACGTAAGTGAAGTACAATGACTTTACGGGATGCTTTTTTCTTGGTATTTCATAAGAAAAGAGCTATTAATCAATATCGCTCGTACATCAATAACTTTCATGTCACCACAGCCATGAACAAAATTTTGTCAAAAGTAAATCAAAGATATTTTTTTCCAATCCTGTACCAAAAAATATGCGAAAAAGATTCCATTGATCAGAATTCGTTAGCAGAAACAAGAATCCTTGTAAAGTTATGATATTTAAAACTTTATTCGAATTACGGTGAGCACTTGAGTAGGAACTCTATTTAGGAATTGTTGAGTATTGGTATTATTCAAGAAATAATTTGTCCAAGTTTTATTATTAGGTTATTACACTTTAGAAATGCAATTTCTAAATTTTAACCACTAAACATTGCGATGTAGAAATGCAATTTACGTTGTACTTTACGTTACGTTACTTTTAGTCAACATTACGTATAATTTCAAAGACAATTTTTACGTGCATTTATGAATAGATCATCGAGAATGAATCTATTTGCTCGAAAAAACGGATTTCATTAACATTGACCTCTCTTGTCCCCGGTTAAACTCCTTTCACATGAATATGGATGTGATTTTTGGATCTGCATTCCAAGCACCTCTCGATTCCCGAAGAATCTGTCTCGCATCCTTGCTGATCGTGATTGTGGTGCAGGAAGTCGAGAGCGCCGCTCTTTTCGACACGCTCTGAATATTTCTACCGAGGAAATTGAATTGAGGAATTTGGTACCGGTTAGAAACTGTCTTCCGTTTGATTGTGGGCATTCAGAAGAATTAGAGAAGTCTACCTTAAACCACGTTCTTTACGAGATTGATCGTCATTTTCATTGTATAACATAGCTGAAGCTTCACTTTACTGTATGTTTTACTTTTAATCTATTAGTGAGAGATGTTGCAGTATTAATGAAACATAGTATCGGTGCTAATTCCTATTTTTTTCACGAATTATGTGGTGAACTTTGTCAATCGTATTTCTTCCTGTAAGTGTCTAATTAATATTGTCTTTATGGTGATCCTGTTATTTCTAATCTACTGTAAAGTTTTACAAAAATAACGATTGATTAAAGATAAATTTATAGCTATGATACTCTACGTTAGGAGTGAAACGCCACTGTCAGTTAAGGAAGTCAACATTTCTAGATCTTTTTTTTCTCTTTTTGAAATTCTTCGAGGAAAGGCTGTGTTTAATCAAGAACCACTAACATTTAACGGTTGTTTAGGGTTAATGTTTTCTTCTTCAATTCGGTAACCTTATTTTTCATCAGTAGCAATCCTTTTTGGTTGGTAATATTGAATCGACTTGAAATAACATTTGATGATTGTTTAGGGTGAATTTTCACTTCTTCAATTCGTTATCCTTTTTTATCAGTAAAATTCTTAGTGGTTTGGTAAAATTAAATCGACTGAATATAATCATAAGTAGGAAAGGATTTGTAACATTAAAGATATAATAAGGCTCTACAGATCCACTTAGAAATCTAGTACGGTTTTAAGTAAAGGCAAAGCTATTTCCCTGAATAGAAGAGGCATAATGGGATTCACTGCGGATAATGCATTAATGGGTAAACTTGCGTAACGCAAGTATCGATTCCTCTTAAGACCGCGCATGTAGCTAGCTAACCACGGGTAGATTCCTCAAGTGACCGCAAGGAAATGGCTATCGTGTGCAGTATACGTTTGATCTTCTGGATACCTATCTAAAGACGAACCGCAGACTTGGGACTCCGGCGCGTCAAAGAGAAGCGAATTCCTCATTTTGCTTTCACTTTTTCCGGGAAAATATCTTAGCCTTAACGTATAAAGTTGATATAGATAGGCTTCTTTTGAGAAATTTCATCGCCGAGATAGATAAGAGTAGAAGCAACTTCACCGAAGTCAATTATGGTAAAAGAACCCTACTGTAATGGGATTAGTAGATTTGATTACGTAAGGTTTCCTTTTCAATTAAATCAGTATTGTTTGGTTTATTTGAGAGAACATCAAGTTTGAGGCTGTTAAAATATGTATTTTCACCCCTGTTTATCCGGAAAATCGATTGCAAATGTCCATAAAAAGAATATATTTCTGCCTTGTGCCTTATGCCTTTTTTGTTGTATAAAAATAGGATAGCATTCAGAAAATATTTTTCATTCTTTATGTTCAAAACTATGAGATTACTCTGGTTGTAGAGGTATATTACTCACGAATCTATGCAGAAAGTTTTCCATCTACCCCCAAAGAACGCAGTTCGAGTTTAGTTTCTAAGCGTGGGTATTTGAAATATTTACGAAGCTTTTCTTATATTCTATTCAAAGAATATTTTTATGACTCTTGAATGAACGTTTTTATCTTTTCTCATTAATTCACAATCTTGTCAACCATATTTTTAGTTAATTTATATTCGTTTTTCCTAATTATCTCTTGCTTGTTTCCTTTATCGATTTGACGAGGGCTTTCGATCCATTTTCTTCTTTTGACTTTTCGAGATTTTTCCTTTTAATACCCGTCGCAAACGACTAGAATCAAATGACTTATCGTATATATTCGAGTATAAGCCGAGTTTTTCAACACATTTTTTATGCTGAAAAACCCCCCTGGGCTTATACATGAGTGAGGGTCCCACTTACCTGTTCTTAGGTGGAAAAAGTCAGCAGTAGTCGAAAATCGGCTTTTCAATTCCTCACTTGCTCAATAATCTATTCTTCGTCAATTTTCTCCTAGTAACCTACTGATGCCTTATTTACTTTATTTTATTGGTATCTATTTTTCTTACGAAATTTTCCAGTTGCTGCTGCATTTCCCACCCTATTTAGGCTTATACTCGAGTCTATTATTTTTCCCAATTATTATGTTGAAATTGTGTGTCTCGGCTTATATTCGGGTCGGCTTATACTCTAGTATGCACGGTAATTAGGAAACAATTGAATTGGGCTTGATTGATTAGTTGATTGAGGTTAACTTCGATTTTGTAGGATGCAAATTTTAGAGGACTGGAGCGGAAACTGATGGGAGATGAAGCAATTAGCGATGTTTTCCCCGTGGAATTACAGGTGTTGCGTCGATTGATGCTCAAAGGGGCGGAAGTGTAATCCCTGCGCCACTCGTGACATAGGTTTCATCGGATCGAGTTGCAAGAGTCAACGCAGGGAAATTGCATGAGCGAGTTGCGTCCCGGAGTGTGATATATTTACCGTTTTAAGAGAGGATGATGAAGTTTACGTAATGGATTTGGGTTGCTCATGCAGCACTTGTTTACACGATTAAGCTAACGGGTCTCCGAGCCTCAGTTTACACTCTGTGCCTTTTTTCCCAGTATCCCTCCCTTACGGCAAGGCCTCGGATTGGAAAGATAATTGCTCCGCTTCTCCACACAGGCGTGGGTGCCCGTTTTGGATAATAGTAACGCCTCGAGCGAGAATATTGAGATATCGTGTTATCACGAGGTGACGTAGACTTTTCCATCATTATCAGTGTAGCAACTTTACTAAAATAGAGTTGCTTTACCTCATTAAATCTTGTGAAGGCGGAACAAGGAAAATCAAGTCTTTTAGGGCACCGGGGAGGGAGTTGTTAGAGTTAGTTAGTTAGTTTGACCCTTTATTGGCGAGGTTAGGCCCAAGTGGGCCTCCCTTCCTCCTAACCTCGTATGTCGTCAGTATATGAACAAGCATAAATTAAATTAAAATGAAAAGACAGAGAAGAGAGCAGGGAAAAATCTTTGCAATTGAAGGTTGCCTAAGAAAAAATCCACGTAGCGGGAAAACACCCACAGAGAAGGGGGGTAAAAAAAAACCGCGAATACGGAGTCGCTCATTATCTCGGTAGAATTCCATGAGAAATTAGTCTCTATCAAATCCGTGTTGCCACGTGTAATAAAATACTTTACTTATCTATATTGACTGCAAGGGACTTAATGTCACTGGTTGGGGTTGATTGGAGCTTTTAATTCTATTGGTGGTCGATGAAAAAATTTAAATCAAAATTTACTCTAACGGTATGTAAGAAAGAAAGGGAAGCAGGATATTAAATATTGCAGCACTCCTTTGAGAGGGACTAATTTCTTTTAGATCACCAGAGAGAGATAACGAGTCTCCGAATATACTGAAAAGTCATTTAGATCTATTGAGCTGTTGATAGACCATATCAAAAAATTTCTGTCGATAAAAATAGTGATGCAATCTAGGAGGTATACCTAGCAGTGTTCGACGTCAACCTTCAAGATAAGTTTCTATTAGAAATATCTGTTCAAAGATATTGCTTTTGGATTGGTGGTATTTATGTTTTACCTTTAATGAGCTAGATAGTACGTTTCTGAACAACTGAAACTGAATTTCTCAAATATTATGTGTTTTGATATGTATACCCTTATTAGTATTGTTGAAGGTGCTTAGACAGCTAAGGTCATTTCGTATATTGGCACCCACCGGGAAAAGAACCCAGGACCGTTTTCAACAAAGGTATACGCGCTGTCCACGTGACTATCCGGGAGCCTAGTATACCCTAATTACTAATTAATTGATATTATAATTAATTACAACAAAAATGATTGATAATTTCTTATTTGTTTGCATAGAACGAATTGGTAAATTATAAGTTTAGTTTCCAGCGCTGTGTGTTATACATTAGTAATTATTGCCGCGTTAGGCTAAATTAGACAAATTAATTCGACCAAGACGGTGTGTTTTCCTTTCGGGAAGCAATTAGAGATTGGGTGCCAAACGTTAACCTAAATATTTAGAACCGTCAGAGAGCTAACTGGACAAAGAAATTAGAGGTAGAGAAACTTAAAAGCTTTCTATTAGAGATTCCAAAATTTGTTATTCACTTGGGTACCTGGAAAAAATCAGGAGGAATGTCATTCTTATTGAAAGAGCTTTTATTTCCATCAAAATCACTGAACTTCATATGGTGCTTATTAAAATATATAATATACGATAAATATCAAATTTAGGTATCTAGCTTCAGAATGTTTTTGTTAATTTACGTTTTAATGCATGGTATTTTGTTTTCTTGGCTCATGAGGGAGGAATGTGAATATCAGTGATTTCAGTGTCTTGATGTATAAAGGTCTGATCAGAGGTTGTGTATATAACATTTGAAGATTATTAAAGTCGAAAAAGATCTTTCGCAAATGAGTTAACACCTCTGAATTGGTTATTAATCCTAATGCTGAAATTTTCAGGAAAGGTTAATTTATTACAATCACCTTTCCCCCTCGTAACCCTTGTAATTCATTCACGACTATTGAAATTATATGCATTTCTTTTTCTATAGAAAGTTTTAAGTATGCTGAAAGCGTGAATGTCAGAGAAAAATGTTCCTTGTAACTTTCGCTTTACGTTACGGTTTCTTTTTATGCAGCCGCATCATGCTTCCTCTTTCCAACATTCGAAAGAAAGGTGCATCCACGCCTTGTTCGGAGTCGGTCGAGATGTCCTCAGATGGTTAAACTTTCGTTTCCACTAGTCCGTCCCTTTCACGACTTGGATAGTTGACAGGAAGGCGCACGCTTGCAAAAAGCGCAGTTTCGTTTCGGGCTTAAGGTTTTGCATCGTTGCACTTTTGAGTTCGCTTTATGGTTAGCAATTTCGCGTCGAGTGCAGCGGTGCAGCAAAATTCATTTCCAAGAGAAAAAGTAACGGAGGTGCTGCTCTAAAGAAGGGAAGTGTCGAGAAAGGGGTTTTCAAGCAGTTTGACGTCCGGAAAAATATCGGAAGCCTTCAGTCTCATGGTGTGTTTACCAACACAAGTACGTTGCTTATCTCGGGAATTATCGATATCTATTGGCGTCGTGTAGACTTATGATTGATATATTTCACTGATAGACATTGTACAATAGAGAAGAGCAAACTAGACGGTTTACCATCTGAAAAAGTCTTTGATCAAAGGGCTGTCGGAAAGGTATTATAGCGCAGAAGAACAATGGGTTGGTAAAGCTAGCAGCCTACTGATGATATTGTGATATATATCAATAAGAGACTATTTAGGATCTAAAGAAATTGATTAAAAAGTAAAACTCGTTATAAAAAATCGGCATTACAGCCGTGGTGAGCCATTATGTTTAAGTGATTTCCCTTAATTTGATAGTAACTAACCATGCAATCATATTATGAAATAAGCCAAGTACGACACAATTAAATTATTTTCAGATGAGTTCAATCATTTCTTCATTTTAATATGCATCGAGAGCCAAAGGAAATAACATATTATTCTGTTTCTTAGTAGATGTTTTTCAGCCCGTTTCTATCTATAAAATCATTTACTTGCTTGAAATACTGAAGAATTGCATCCAGTTGGTTGGAGGAGTTTCTGTAGATTACCAGAAATTAAATTTATTTGGTTGATACCTACTTGATTTTTCGTACTACCAAGTATTCTGAATCATTAAAAAATTATTATAGAAGACCTCAGTGCAATGGTAATAAAATGCATATAAATGTTTAAACCTCATTCTTATTATATATACCAGTAGGTTTTACCCTTTTCTAATTAGTTATTAATACAAGGCTTGTACAATGTGTTAGCTACTCACACTAATCCAACAAGTAAACATTTATCCATATGGAGCTATGGAGTTATCATTGAGGCTAAATGAAGAGATAATAACTTCTATCGTAGTAAGTGGAGAAAATGTACCTTCTGTAGTTAGTGGACAATTTCACAAAATAATATTTTCCTCGCTGTCGACGAAATATTCATCGTCTTTTCTTAAAAAATTTGGGTGGAACATCAAAAGATGCGAGGAAGTAGAGATAAATACTACAGAAATTGTTTTAATGGTGTGAATCTGCAATTTTTTTTAATTCCTGGAAATTCCAATGGCATTTCTCTCTTAAAATTACTGTGAAAACTTTATTTTTTACTAATTTGACGGACGCTTTCAGGTGTTGGGATATTTAGCGTTAAAAGTAGAGCAGAGATAATTTATTAAATACTTCCTGAGACCACCTACATTGATGGGTAACTTAATTTGTAAATTGGTGGAAATCTGAAACTAATTCGCTTTGTAAAATGCCGAGTATTTATATCCTCTTTGGAGTGAAAATTCTGTATTATTTAGATTTTTGTCATAAGGTTAAGTATTTCGTTTCATGATAAAATTTATCTAAATTATAAATCTTGGCACGGGAAGGTGAATTACCTTACAATATGATATTTAGATTAATCAAAGCCTCTACAGATCGAGCAAAGGTTCGCAGAAACTAGTTTTTTTGAGCCATAATATCATCATATCCTTTATTTTATTCCATTCAGATATGTAACGTGTGTCTAAGGAGAACCCTGAAATACCCGCCATGAAAATTTCAAGTGAAATATACAAATGTACTTTTGCTCTGACACTTAAACATTTACCCCAGAATTCAAACTTTCGTTAATAATAAAAATGATTCATGAATTTTCATCAAATACTCTTATGAATTGCAATACTCAATTCCCAGTGCATTTGTAATTAGTCTATTTCAAATCCAAAAATTTCTCCGAAATTAGAATGTTGTATTCTTAGAAATATCTTTGTTATAATATGATTCTAGAATAGGTTAAGCGGAAAGAAGTAGTTTTAAATAGGGAATGTTGAGGCTCATGAACCTACCGAACAGTGGAACATTTATGTATGTGGTAGGTTAATCAATTGCAAAATAAATTTTATAAGAAAGGAGTACTAATCGCTGATTAATTCTGCATGTATTTTCATGAAATAAATAGAATGAAAGTCGAACCCCAAAACTACGATAGTAGGCGAACGAGAAGTAGCCTAAGTTTCGTCGAGTGATGATTTTTAATGACATACGATTTTGAAAAATTGCTAATTGTGCATTACCGTTGAGAACGTAAATCAACGACGGCAAATGTTTCAAAGAAACTTTCCATCGTAATTATGAAATGATAACATCAAGCGAGATGTTTGCCGGGCGGTAATTCTTTGTTGCAGCTCGGTCGTCGGAACTATTGCAATTTTGAAAGGGGTGGCAGGTCTCCACCGATCAATACTCTGCCTAGGCCTCATTGCATTGGGCGGCGTGTGCAGGACGTAGTTGGCGCAGCGTATTCCAAGTACACTGGTCTGCTATGAAATATAAATTGCATCTCTCTCTTGGAAGTCGATTATTTGTTCTTTCCACGTCGCCTGGCTGCCTCATGTTCTTCTTGCCGTCGGCTTCGGAGTTCTGGCGCACTGTGTAAAACCATATGCCCGCTAAATGATTTATGGCCACATCTGGATATTGGGCTTTACTTTAAGGCGTCATCGCCTTAGAAATTTGTAAGAGGTTGAGGGGATGAGTTTTCAAGCCAGTCGAACGTGTCCCATCCACGCTATCTTTGATGAAAAATATCAAAGAAATCGGTGATTCCGTTTGAGTGTATGTATGATGAATTGTTACGGCCTTCACCTGTTGGTACCGTTAAGACTTTGTGTAGATTAATGGATTATAACTTGTATATATATTATATCGATCCATTAATTAATTTTCTCATCTTGCGTGATGTTGGCGCATAGCTTCCTTCCAATCCGATCATCAGTTCTAAGCACGATTGAATTACTGACGCGTATGGACGAATCATCGCGTTTGGCACAACCAAATTATTGAAATAGCAATTATAAATTTCGTTATAACCACGATTTGCGAGAATAACACCTTTTAAACTTTCGTAAACGGAAAAGCTGCGATCGATATTAACAACAACTTAGCATTGAATGCGTATGGTAAAAGTTGTGTATATAAGACATTATCATATTATAAAAATAAACCCCGTCAAAAAAGTTTTGGTTTGAATTTCATGTAATGCACACTTTAAATTTCGTATAATTTTAGATATATATGTAATTTAATGATGAACAGTACAAAATTAATCAAATTTGGCGATATTTGATGGAACTTACCCATGATTCTATCAAATAGGACAATCTAACTTAGTCCGGAATCTGGATATACGAGTACTGTATATTTTATGCAAGATATTTCAGAATATTACCCACTTTCACCAAGTCGTGAACCCACAAGTGTTAAATTCTTAGTAATTTAAATAATATAACAATTCAGTCACTTCATTTGGTGAAACTTCATCTTAAACGCATTAAATATAATAAACTTTACTTTATTCCATAAATCCAACTTTAAGAAGAACACAACACACGACATGTTTCGACGCTATAACGTCACCTTCGGGTATCCTTTTAAAAATTTGTATTTGTGAAATAAAGTAATACCTCTGGGAAAATAACTAAGCAAATTCCCAAGGAAAAACGGACTTGAAAAAAGTCTGACAGAGCCGGGAATCGAACCCGGGATCTTCCTCTAACCGGGAGGCTGCCTTAACCGTCTATGCCGCTCAGTCGGACGAAACTGCACTTGCCCTTGCACACTAAGTCCCCAAAACGGCTTGTTAAAATGTTCTGGTCGGGAAGCCTAGATGGTTAAGGCAGCCTCCCGGTTAGAGGAAGATCCCGGGTTCGATTCCCGGCTCTGTCAGACTTTTTTCAAGTCCGTTTTTCCTTGGGAATTTTCCTGGGTGCACGCCCTTATGTGCAAAGTCACCTAAACCCTTTCCTTAACTAAGCAAATGTTCCGCAAAATATTTTATTTCATAAAAATATTTTATTTCATAAAAATATTTTGTGGAACTTTTGCTTAGTTATTTCTACCATAATGCAGTTTCATCAAGTAAAAGCTTCTTCAATTAATTTTGTTTTTAAAGTAATAGTTCATTTTATCTTACGTTTATATTTAAGTAATACTTATATATGTTCAAACGCCTTGACAAAACTCCTTGTAGTCGCAAAATTCATTATAAAAGTTGAATTTCGTGATCAACTTGGAAAGTCAAGCTTTACACATTTTTTTAGCTTCATTATGAAGGTTCGTAGGTGTGTTTTTATCTCCGTAAATTAAGTCTTTCTATTCCCTAGATGTCGCTTTGAAGGCTTCTGCAAACGTTTCATTCGCTTTTATGGTTTTATCGCTAATTTACTTCTATAGGAGAAAGAGGAATCTTCTATAGAAGCCGATTGACGGCTGTCAAGAAAGATATTCGCTTTATAGAGTTGGCTACCGTAATCCTATCGAACAATTTCATCTCGAGAAAGTGCCATGTATGTCAACGGATTTAAAGCCGGCTTAGTATCCAAAGATCAGAAATATCAGGCTGTGGTGAAAGTGGGTGCGGCAAGCGTCGTGGTTTAGCTGACTACAACTCCACCCCTTTTCTTATTTTTTGTGAAAATACTCTCACTAGGTTGTGGAAGTTCTGAGAACACCACCGATGGAGTTGCTCTTTTCTGTTAGAAAATATATTCGGCTGAAGAATAAAATAATGTTATAACTGTAATTGAGCTAGTCATTTGGATGAGTTTTCATTCAGATTGCTCTGTGGTCCAACTTTTAGATTCTTTTATGGAGCTTCTAATACAGCCTCTTCGATGAAAATATTTAAAACTTATATTCTATCTCGTTTCCCTTATCAAGTTACCCTTATTACCTTATTCCGTGTGAGTGTAACCTTTTACTTGAATAAGATGACTATAAACAAATCAATTTCTGTTCAGATGAAATTATACTTCGTGGTCAATCTTTTTTGTGAATTTATTGATAAAAATTTGCTTTTGGTGGAAGTCTGCGAGCATTGTAGAAGACTGTCCGTCATGGGAGGTTTTAACGATTTATTTTGAAAGTTTAAGTATATTTCTCCATTAGGTCCTAGTTGTACTTTTCACATGCCTTACGTATTTAGTTGATATTGAGGAAATATCAAAGCCATCGTATACCTTTTCTTGAATTAATGAAGTTGTTTTTGTTTGGGTGAGGGACTTGTAAAATTTTTCGTTTGCAGGCTAGAAGATCTGCTTCTAACGTTTTTATTAATGTAGATGAATTCCTCAGTTAACCATATTATGATACGATTGTTAATTTAATATATCTGGATGTTTAGACAAACTTTAATCTATGGAGCTTTATATATTGCTGACTGATTTCGCTATCGACGTAAATTCATTGTATTAATTATTGATATTAATTGATCCTTTATTAGACGAGGTTAGGCCTCAGTGAGCATCTATCCCGTCTAAACTAATCAGTTAATAAATAGAAACCATCATTTTCTCTTTAATGTTCGTTAATTTTCTTCGGATTGCTTTAAAATTGCCGCTTGTTTTATGTTTCTTTGTTTCCGGTTAGCATTTCAGTTCAATTCTAACGCTACAAAAGCTTGTGTTTAGAGTAGACTGACCTCGAATTCTGTTTTCATACCGTTAGTACGACCCTCGATTTATACGCACCAGTTAAAGCTGCTCTTGATAATCGATTTTTTTTTCGTTGCAAATTCATTCGTCACGGCTCAGGTCTTTCGAATCCGTCGTCTTCCGTTCAGGAAAAAGTTGGTTACATTTCCGAGTTTTTTTACCATATTGTCGTAGAACTAGATGTCCCGATCGCTGTGTTTTTCATCTCCATTTTCCCGCCCATGTTTCCTGCGACTTCAATCGGAAAGGGGTGGTGGAATGTAGATGCCAGAGTTGTAATTACGTGTAAATTGCCATCTCACATATCTTTGATCTGTTTTTCAACGGAAGCCATTACCAAGTTTTTTATATTCAGGACGATGCATTCCGATACTTTTGATTCTTGGTTTCCAGCCTGCCGCTTTTTCAGTATGCAAGCGTTGGCGGAGTGGCTTTTTGAAGCTATCCTCTTTCCGCCGGAACTCACTTCTTTTTTCCGTCATACCGTTTCAAACTGCGGAAAATTACTTTGTTAATTGCCCCCGAGCGGTTCTGATCAAGGTGAAGTTTGCTCTCGGATTTTTTCGAATGAAAATTTATTTTTCTATCTCAAGAGTATCGTCGTACAGAAAGGATGAAAGAGCGGAATTAGGTCTACCCACTCGTCGATTTCAAAAAATAATTTGTTAGAATAATGCTTCAGCTATCTCTTTTACCTTCTTTTCTTATATGGCGCTCGTTGTCTATTTACTCTAGATCATCTAATATAAAATACAAAATAAAATAAGCTACTTTCACCAGGAAGATTTTATCTTTTATGGAACGCATTATCTCCCGAGTTCGTGGACAGGAGATAGTATGCTTCTCTGTATTTCAATAGTAGTATTCATCGTAATGTCTGTAATTTTAAGTTTGAATGCATTTTTTCAATTTATAAGGTAGATTTAATATAATATTTTTATTATTTACTGGATACATTATCAAGTTAATGCATGGAAAACCGCAGAAGGAGTTTAGGAAAGAATTAGCAGCTGGGTCATTATGTATTTAATTATAATTCCACTACCTTTTCTCTCTCTTAGAATCCAAGATTTAATCAACTATTTTTTAAATATATGGAAAAATATCTCCACACGACATAAATCTGTAATGCTAGGTTAATGTTAGGTATTCAAAATGTTCTAAATATAAGTACGTTGATAATTTGGAGACTAGGATATGGCTTCTTATTCTGAGAAATGTATTTCTAAAAATTAATGCAATGCTCCATAAATGTGTGTAGAGTAAAATTAATTTTGTGCGATGAAACTCCACCAAATATCATCGGAGCAGTTTACTTTTTTAAAATGTATTTCTAATTCTATTTTTCTACGCAAACATTCGTAATTTCTGGTATTAAATGTTCTAGGATAATACTATCAGTGAAGTCAGTGTTGGTCTAGCGGAGGTTGATCATTTTAATTTTAATAAATATATTTCTTGTTGTATTTTTCAGCGTATATATTCGTTAACTCTCGTTTTGAATTTCCTTTGCCGATTACATTAATTTTAGTGAAGTAAATTTTTGTAAAAATATGGAGCGGAAAAGCTAAGGAAAATTGCTGTTCTTATTATTTTTCTTGGCTTATTTTTACTTTTTTGATACCATTTTCCATCGAGTATCAAACAAAATGTTTTTAATCAAGTGGAGGTGAATATAATTTTTTGGCCTATTGTTTAATTGAAATAGATCTTTGCTCACCATCAAAATCGTGTAATGCTGACTAATAATTAATGATATTAATATAGCATTACTTTGGGTTAAGAGTTATTTGTGGATACATAATTTCAGTGTAATGGTTATAGTTAATTGCTAGCAATGATGCTAATGTCTTAATCCAGTTTGTATAATACCAAAATGTTTATTAAAACAAATACAGTATCATTATTACATTGCAGATTATCATTATCATAAGTACGTTTTTGTGAAAGTATTGATCGGAAATGCTAACGAAAAATGTCTATTCCACAGCGAGCCGCGATGAACAAAGGAACGATGAATTCCCGAGAGATCCAATACCAGACTCCGAAGAGTCGAATTCCACTGCTGCGGAGATCCAATTCGATGAGGCTGCCGATGGACTCCGCAAGGACGCCCACAAACACCATGGTGAGTACACCCACTCCTTTGCGTCATATCCCTCGATTTTTTGTTCCCGTTTCCATAGCGACTGCATCCTCCACCGAAGGACGAACGGTTTCGCGAAATATGCGCTCCAAGAACTCCTTCAGGAGTATCTGGACCGTCGAGATGGGGATGATTGCGAGTTATATTCGTGAATAACCGTAATTTCGATACGCATGGGAAATACCTCAGCACGCTCGAATTCAAGATGTATACCGATATGTATGTACTCTGACGTTACTGAATCTGCTCATAATTTGAAGTGAGTTTAAAAACCATTCTAAGAATCAGCTCTGGAATATTTAACATCTATTAGCAATATGTCAAGAATATATCGTGGATAAATGGTAGTCAAGTAGCACGACAGTCTACCATTATTCGAGAAGTAATCATTTCAACATGTAGTAATGAAAGTCATAATGACTTCTAGAATAAGGCAATAAAACAACCAGCAAATTATTAAGGATATTAAAAAAAAATTGTTTCGAAAGTTGAAAAACATTTTTGTGAGACTAAGTGGTTTGGGATTTCAAAGAAAGGGATGAAGGTGCCTTTGCGCGTAAAGGCGTGCAACAAGGATAATTTCCGAAGAGAAATAGATCTGAAAAATTCTGAGAGAACGGGTACTCGATCTCGTACTGGCCGAATAAAGAAATGAATAGAGTTATCGACCAGCTATTGATAGAGCCGGGTTCGAGTCGTGTTCCTATCAACCTTTTTTACGGTCAGTGCCATTGGTTTCAAATTTTGTCACGGTTTTTCGTATATATTGATTTTAGCAGATCCGGCTCTAGGATCAGCGGGGCTAGACGGTTTATACGGAGGCCCACTTAAAATGGGAATAATTATCTCATTCACGGTTAATTTCAGTTTTTTCAACCTTTGTCAATATACTTTTGTAAAACGAAGGAAAATAAAACTCTGGTTATACAGATTTATGGAAAAATTATAATATGAATGGAAGCTTTGTTTTTGTACCTTTGGTACGCGCAAATCAGTTGGCAATCTTATAAATTTCCTCAATTTCGAATGGCAAAAAGATTGAAATATTTTTTTTAAAGATTCCCCTAGTGAATGACGGTATTAAATTTGAATCTCATTAATAAATTACTAATAAATTCAGGTATAACTTAGTTTACAATATCTACTCGTGATTTCATTAATGAGCCCTTTGGATTTGATTGAACTTATCAATTTCTATTTCATTTTAAAAATCATGTATGAAATGTGCATATTTCGATAAATGTAAGATATGAAAAGATATACATAGTCGTAGTTAATCTACAATAAGTAACATCGGCTTACGAAATTTACCTTTATGTAGTCCATGAACTTTTTCAGTTAGCTAAATTATTCATACAGCATGTCCTTCAAGTTATCGAGCAGTTATCGTTATCTGCAGGTGCGCGAATTTCCTGCATCGCATGACATTTATCTCAAATCAAATCAGCACACGGAAGTGGTCAGCTATTGCAAGGATTTGCGTGAGTTAAAAACTCTTCGACTCAGTTTGCATGGCCTCGGAGTCCCTATCAATTAATATTCGGGGAAATGGCTTCGGACTTAGTGTGGGCGACATTAAATATTTTCCTCGGAGATTGTTTGGAGAAGTATTTTGTAGGGAAGTCAGCTTATTTATTTGTATTCTGTATTGGAAAGCAAGTGCGAAACCCGTGCAAGATATTTATTAATACTAATGGGACTGTAGGAAATTAGCAAAAATATTTAAGAGAGCATTTTTGCTTGGTGTTAGATCAGTAAAACGTGAGAGCTTTATTATTTTGTGCGCAGCCTGCGACCGTATGTAATGCTACTGCTACAATTCGGTGCATAATTTCATATCGTTTCAATTAATATACTTAATTACCTCACTGAGAACGGAATATCAATGCGAAATTACGGTGAAATATTCTGATTTAAAGTTACAGTTCGCATACATCTCATTTCAGAGTATTAAAATGTTTTCATTTATTGATATTTTATTTATATTATTTTCTATCGTGTAAATATATCTCGTGTTTCATAAATTATATTTTTATATTTTAAACATTTAATATTTTATAATTTAATATTTTAACATTAATTTTTTTCTAATCTCATTGCTTTTTTCTTTATGGTAAGGGAGTAAATTAGGCCAAATATACGGAACATTCAATTTTATGTAATTTTATTTGATTTATTAAATACTTTTTTCCTTTAAGCGATGGAGAGAATGATATATGTTAGATACCATTTATTTATAAAAATTCCTTACCGTATTGTTTATTCATTAGATTTTTATTTATTATTATTTCGGAAGGGTCAGTTTTTCTTTTCTAATTTATGGAGGCTTGTAATACGATATATTAGGAGTCCATCCCTCATTTTGGCATCACAGTTCTGCATTGGGAAGTAAAAAAGTTCGCATTTGTTTTTAACACTGAGGCTTGTATCTATTTTCGCAGAGGGACTGTCTGCCTAGGTCCTGTGAGGAGCCTAACCTACCTTGTTCCACATTACCTGCAGGAAGATCGCCTATTTGCAGGAATCTTTTTGCAAGCGGGAAACGCAGCCTGGTAAATTTAGGATCAATTATTTCTTAACAACTACAATTTAAGGAAAATGGGATGGCAACTTACTAACACCTCTTTATTTCAATTTTTAACTGAATGGAAGTGTTCTCATTTTTTTTAGAGACTCTTTGATAGTTAAGGCTATTGATTTGGGAAACCCCTCAACCTATCTGTGCCATTACATGGATTAAGCGTTAAAGGTCATATTTTTGTGTTATGACTTGATTAATGTATGTTAATGCTGCATGTATTACATTATTTTATTTCTGTTTGTAACCTTTTTATTACATACTTTGCATTATAGCGTATGCAGAGGCGAGAGTCGGAGGGGTTTCTCAAATTATGCAATTGCTTCTTTACTTATGTCAATATTTTGTTTAAATTGTTTATTTTTATTTCTGTGTGTTTATTTATTCTTGGATATTTATCTTTGTTTATATTGTGTTATGTTTTGTGTTGTTTTTATTTAATTGCTTAACGTACGTACTAAAACCCATATTAATACTTTCGAGAGTTAAATTATAAATTTTTAATTTAAGATTTTTTCGCGTATTAAAATTTTACATATGTTAGGATTTCCTTGAGTAAATATATATTTTTTTACAATGACCCCTGTTTTGTTTTAGACGATTACAAGATGATAAATTTGCATTACAATTTCACAAAGATTTAAGTATTGGATTTCACGGTCAATAAATTATCACTGCTTTTCGTTAATTTATGCATAAACTCAAGTTCCTTTAAATTTTGCCTCGTCTCTTTTACTTCAATCGCTATTTTCTGAAGACACGAATTCAATCGCTTGTAGTTTCGCTCATGTATTCATCAAAACAGTTTATCTTCATCCGCTGCATCCAGATCCAAACAGTAGGCCTAAGTGTTTCTGTATGTTTTATTTATCGATTTATTTTTCAATACCGCTGCAGTTAGTTACTAGGGCAGGTGGGGACGTTATCTAGCACAACATTTAGCAACTAACACAAACATCGTTTCAAAGCTCTATGTATTCAGCTGCTGAGCATTAGTATTCAGCTACGTGGTCAAATAACTACATTAGTTTGCAAACTACTCTAATTTACTATCATCACTTCTGTAATTTACAAGATAATCTAAAACCACTAGAAACACCGTGTACGTTGGAGAATTATCTGATAAAATTCCTCGGAAATAAACAAATGCAGAATCAGTTAATCACACAAAAATAATAAATGTCCTTGAAATAATATCAACACCATTTGTAAAAAAAGAAAATTTGGAACACGGCTGTTAATGAATTAGAGGTTCCTTGTCTCATTCTCTGGTAGTCGAATAGAACGTATTTTACGACCCCTGATGAAGAGGGCATCATTGCCCTCGAAAAGCGCTTGGGGTAAAAGTGCGGCATTCCCTTTTTGTTTCATGGAGATTTTTAACCTCTAAATAAAAACAATTTGTCAACGATACTAATCACAAAAGATTTTTCAGATTTCCTGATACACCTTCACGGCTACCGTAGCGACCACGGTGCCCAACTGTTAGTGTATGATATGTTATTTTAGAAACCCGAGATTATTTTTAATCTACTATTATTATGGTCTTTATCAAGGCGAGATTGAGACTGAAAAGTCTCTTCCTCCATCTAACCTTTCATCAATGATATTATAAACATAAAAAGTTTTGTGTAGGTGAATAGAAACTGAGAGGAAAACTTAAAAAGCAGTGGATGTAGAAAAACCTAAGATGATATCTTAGGAAGAAAGATCCACAGCAGGTGAACACCCGCAAAGTAGGGGGGTGTGTAAAACCTGCGCAAGCCTTCTAATAGTACATACAAAGCTAAAAAGATGTAAAAGAAAACTGTGTATGACTTGAAAATTACAAAAGCGATAATAAAATAAAATTAGAAAAAGGAAAAATTGCAATAGTAAACAATGAGAAAATGATAAATGTGAAAAAATGTAAAATAAAATAATCAAAAGAAATTAGAAAAAATAATAAAATCAAATAAAAAAAGAGGAAGTTTCAGGAATTCACTATGAGAAAATAATAAATATGACTTCATTATGGATGGTATTTACAGGCTCTTCTTAGTGGTGGCCGAAAGAGCTAATTGAATCTCAGAGGAATTCTCGATTCACACGGCCGAGGTAACTGCTCTTTATGAATACCCATTGATTTCGCACGCTTCTAGATTGCTCTTGCATGTGATAGCGTGACCTGAAAGGGCAATGAGGAGGCCTCGGTCATCGTTCGGTCAATGAAGCAACGAACTTCTCACTCTTCGAATGCGCGTCCCGTTCTATACTTGGAAGGATGGTCTCGTGACCTTAGGCTGGTTCTCGGACAGTGCCTCCGTCGATGCCACGAAAGATGGTACGTACCCAAGAAAGAGGGCCCATGTAAGGGATTGAGGATATCATCGCTAGATTGGTTGTTTTCTTGATGGACATGCGTCTTCAGCGGTTGAGGGGATTCTCCTTTTGGCCTTTGCAGGAGACGCAGTTCGCACGTGCACTGGTTTTCCTTTCCGGAAACAAAATAGGCGAACGGCTTAATTACGGGAATGGAAATATGATTGACGCATCTAGTGCCTATTCGAATGAAATTGTTTCGGTGTTAGAATTGTGTGTACGACCACAAAAGCAGTTTTTCTTTCTCCGAGTCAGTAGAGCGAGGAAATTTAGAAATTAAGTTTGGGAGAAGAATTACTTGGATAATTAAAAGAAAAGAAAAATAACTTCGTCTATTTCCACATTATTGATAGTATTTACAAGGATAATTATTATTGTTATTTGTGAAAGTCGTGACAGGAGTTCTCGTCTCCTAGTAAGTATAGAATCTAACAATTTAGCTACAACTCTTGTGGTAGGTTTCCATTGTGTAGATATTATTCTAATGCAGTAGAACCCCGTTTTTACGATCCTCAATTTTACGAAATGACACAGTTTTACGAACCAGTCCCGATCTTTGTATATGTAAAATGAACTCAGTTTTACGTAAAACCTCGATTTCATGTTTTACGAAGTGAGAAGCCGGTCCCTAGGAGTGATTGAACCCCGGGTTTACGAAGTATTTGAAATGGTTTTGTCGCACTGAGCTCAATACAATGGGATGACGAACGCCGTAAACAGGAGCAGCTGAATCCAGATCGTCTATGTTGGGAGGGCCCTCAGCCCATGTATTTTAGATCGGAAAATGTGGAAAAATCGAATATGAGTGTAGTGCTTTTTGACGTGCTTACACTGTGGTAATATCCCTGTGGATGATCATCCAAGTCACACTTAAATCAGATTTATATGATCTTAGGAAAATATGTTCAAAGATGCATGAATTTCCCATGCATTCTTACGGATCGTAATGCTATCGCTGGTATCGTCATTCCATTAAATTTATTTCCGTTTTTTGTCGTCGATGCCTCATTCGATTTGTAAACATTTGGCATTACGCAAATGTAAGAGCGAGCATTTAAAGTCAATAAATCCCAACAAAGTTGTTTAAGTCGACAAATTTTGTTAAAGGTATCAAAACACCTTAACAACATTTTAAAATTTAATGCACGCCGCCTCTGCTCATATTTGGGCCACCTTCAGCGATGTTTTCCACCTAGCGAACTATAGAAACACTGGGTTGCGTCTAAAGGGTGATAAATCGGGAAAGTAATCTCAAGTAAACAAAATTAAGCCCGGTTTTAGGGTAGGTATTTATTTGCTTATGCTTGTTTTCAGCTTGAATAATATATGATCCTGTATACAAAGGCTTCTTTTCTAAATCAAGTTTCACTTCAGATAAAAGGAATATAGAAATTATTAAGTTTCTTCTTTATTCGCGGGATGCTTCGCACCTATTATTTTGTTATTACAGTCCTTCGAATCAACAGTTACATTGTAAACTGTTAGCGGGTGTCCGCCAACCTGAAAAATCTGTATTGCATAGGAAATTTAATTCATCCTAGAAAACTAAAGGAATTTGACGGGTTACCTGAAAAATCTGTTTTTTGCTTCTTTCGGGGGATCGTTCCACGGCTCTGGTTTTCAGCTGTGTATTACTTCGCTAGAACTTCGTAGGATACAAACATTTCGATTATAGTTTTCGCGAAAAATGATAGCTTATAAGACCGTGTAGCCGTGCTCTTTCTTTCTACATCAAGCTTTCTGGTAATATCGCGAATTCGCGACGTGGGATCGTATAGATCAGCAGTTTCCAGGAGTATCTGGTTTCTGTTTGGACGAGAGATAGAGAGCGAATGGAGCATGATAAGAATTTTTTTTACTTGGGTAGTTTCTTCGTCTTCGTCTATGATGATGACTAATTGTGCGCCATATTCCCTTTCAGTGTTCAAAATATGACAAGGGCAGGCCTCTCAAAGTGTTTGCTGACCTTTCAATTGTGTGCATGAGAGACCCAACATATCCTTGACATCGTTTAATTTTTTAATTTAATTTTGAATCTTGAACCGTGCTTATATTTCTTAACAAATCCAATTACTCTTGTAATTATAACATTTCGCAAAGATATTAAAATATATAGCAATAAAACATGCTCTGAACAATTTGATTAAGTATTCACTTGTGGAAATAATAATTATAAATGAAAAGTAATGTTATTTAATTCTATTTACTATTGCGTGATTTACAATTCCTGGAAAATTTATGTCTGACTAATATATTCTCTGATATTCTGCGTAGATTCTTTTCTCCTTGAAATAATTCGTCAATTTCTCATTTATTATCGCTGTGTATAGTAAAAAAAGAGTATTTTCATGGGTGTCTTTCTCAAATCCATATTCCATCTATCAATCCGTATAACAATTTCACAAGAAATTTAATATATTTTTGTAAAACAGACTTATTGTAAATGTCTGTAACTATAAAGACTTTATCGAATAAAATAATCATTTCGATCAATGAGATCTGAAAAAACTGAAGATTGTTATTTTAGCATAATTCAATTATAATTAATTTTAACGTATATTACTCTAAAAATTTGGAAAATTTAGCGGAATACTTTGTATGAATCTATCATAATTATTTAATTAAATAATTCCATCATAAATACATGCCAACATTTTAAATGAAAGCTATATTTATCTGCGCCTGTGATGCTAAAGTAGGGTAGGTGAGGGTGAAGCGGGTCAGTTCAAATAGTTTTAAGAATAAAAAAATATGCAAACATGTAATAAGCTGAATAAAATTTTTATTCAGTAGATATCAATCATATGTATATATATGAGAAGTAAGATCAAGATATATCGGTAAATAAATTTTTGAAAAATATTAAGGTGGAACCCCACCTCTGACCCACTTCACCCACAACAGGAGGGTGAAGTGGGTCATTAGAAAACTACTGTGATTCCAGCAAAATAAAATGTTTTTGAAAACAAAAAATCAAAAATGTTTCTAGAAACACTTCCCTCTAGTAAAAGAAGATTTCCCTGAGGCTCCAACACACACCTCATGGAACCATACATTGCACATGATGCACTGAATCCAGTTTTTATACTCGCTGGAGGTTGCCGTGTAAAAGTACCTGCCACAAAACCCACAGTTGTCTTCATTGCCATCTGCAGGCCCATTTGGAGATGCTGGTAGGTTTTTTTGGAGGCTCACTTTTCTTCTTTTGTACAGTTCAGATTCACCAGACTTGCTGTTGCCGAGAGAGGCAATATGCTGCGGCGACTTAAGCACTTCAGCTTCTTGTCTATTCCTTCCAGGGCCTTTTCTTTTCACAGAGATCTTCATAGATGAAGGAGAGCATATTCTCACTGGAGTCGATTCTTGACATGTTTGGGTGTCTTGAGGCTGTTGTGGAACAGGACCACATTCCACGGGTTCAACAGCTTTTGCGTGTTTGTCGTCAGTCACTGCAAAACGGTTAACCGGGAACACTCCTGTGGTTCTAAAGCCATTGACTGCCGTGGACACCGTTGTGGACTGCATCCAAGCTTGAGAAAAGATTTCTCCAAAATTGCCCTTTTTGAATAGCTCTTGATGGATTAGAAAAAACCCACTGATTTGCAGCTGCACTGTACCTGGATTTCAATGGCTGGAGTTCGTGCGTTGTGTGGCTTGGCAGACACAGCATGGTGATTTGATTTTCCCTGTCGAACATCGAGCAACTTAACGTGTGACACATGACCTTCGAGAATAAGCAGAACATGTCCTGATAACATTGCTTGGCAAAATGTTTCAGCCAGGCGAGGTAGATGTTTTCGTTAATCCATCCACTCTCTGACATGTACACCGCAGTGGACGGTGGCATGTGTCGTTCAAACTAAGCCTTCTTACGCTTCCCCTTGAAAATAACATCCGGAGGGACAAATGAGCCGAATGCACTGCAGCTTGCTATCACAGTTACATTCTCACCTTGTTCTTTGCACGTAACTATGTGAATGTCCCTTTTACCTTTACAGGCCAAAATTTTTGGTAGCGGTGGATTGTTGATGGGCAGTGCAGTCTCGTACATGTTGTAAATTGATTGAGGTCGGTTCTGCAAGTTTAACTCTTCAACGTCAGTTTGCAGTACGTCATAGAAATTGTTTAATCTCTCCCGCCTCAATCCGTTTGCTCGTGCCATGGAAAGGCTTACGCAGCGACAGTTTCTGTCAGTGTCTCTTGATGAAGCTGTTTAGCCAATCCTTACCGGCTTCCTTTTTCGCGACATTGAATTTATGAGCAATCTTTTTTTCTCCGGCATGCTTTACGGCAGCCTTGTGGTCGTCTTGTGGTGTCAATGGAAATCCTTTCGACTCCAGGTATAGAAGTCTCTCAAGAAGTTCCTTTTCCTGCACCTCCGTAAATATGGTCTGCCCACCAATGGATCTTTGAGTGTTGTCTTCCTTAACAACTTTAATTTGGCGCTGAAGGGTACCAAATGGAACAGAAAATCGTCTCGATGCTTCTCGAATCCCAACACCAGCTTCTACTGCTGCAACTGCATTATTCATTTCCTCTATACTCCACATGAACATTCCGCCGTTCACCTTCCTTTTATAATGTTGTGGCATGATGCTATAAAGGATTTATACAATAAAAAAATACTACATGTATATATTACTACAATTTAATGATTAATAATTATTCATATACTATAATACTTAGTAATCAGTTTATATTAACATAATGTAATTAGTTTCTAGCCCAAAATTATCATCAATGAAATTGACCCTCTTCACCCTCCCATACCTGACCCGCTTCACCCACTCATGCACATTTGCAAAAAAATTAAAAATACAAAATGTGGCAATGCTTGCCAAGCCCCGCCTGCTTGCATTGAAGAGTAGATGGAACATACGACTGTATGCAACAATATGAAGTTTTTAGAATCATTTAATCGTTCTAAATTAACCCCAAGAATGCACCCTCAAGTTAGATGACTGGAAAAACCTACCAGTTAGGAGATGTGGTTGAATCTTTGTGATTTTTTTACACATGCAGTCTGAGCACGCCGTGGCTACAACGCAGTCATTTAGGACGCCTAGGTAAAGAACAAGTTCTGCCGCATAGTGAGAAAACGCAAAAACGAAACTAATGTAGTTTTATTTTCGAAAAAGCTTAGCCTGACCCGCTTCACCCGCTGACCCATTTCACCCTCACCTACCCTATATGTAAATCTAACATACTATTCATTACAATAAAAGGTCTATTTTCCTCAGTAAATGCATTTATAAGAAATTGGTAATACACATGCGAGAAATTTCTCAGAACATCTCTTTAAGTCTTTCATTCATTTCCTGTAGTAAAATGGTCCAAACTAAATTCCCACGGTTGGCTACGCTCTCTTCCTGTTTACGATAATCATTTGGGCTTGCTTAACGCTATGAGACCAAATATTCTAATACAATGGATGCTCTGTTAAAGTTACCATAATAACCCGCCTGCCCATTCAGTAGCTTCCTTCTAGTACTGCGAGAAAGTTCATGCTGAAAGAGATTCCGTTTCTTTCTTCCTGTTTTTGTTGTAGTAGGAAAAAGGGTATGAGAATGTTAATTCAGAACGGACATTTCTATTGAAATTCAATTTCAAAAATGTTCCGCTTGGAACTAGAGCATCTACCTCTTCATTGTGTATACAACCCTCTTATCCTGAATTTAATTTGGGAAGAAGACATGTAATTTCTAGGGCTAGAGAATTCTTCGGCAATTATAATTATGCATTTTCTGTAAATTCTTTCTCAGTGGAAGTTATAGGTTCATAATTCAGTAAATTTGACCAGAAAGAAGATAGTTAAGTTTTCAGAGATATTTATAAAGCTGTTCTTTCATACCCAACGTCGTGTTGCGTTTTCTATTTCGATTTCTTCGATAATTAATTTTCGTTCATACGTCATTTATTCGTCACTCATCCTTAGTATTCTGTTGCGAATGGAGAGAAGTATAGTAAGATTATTAGTTACTACCTCAACTTCAACTTTTACATAATATTCATGATTAATCTGTTCTTACAAACAAATTTTGAGGGACCAAAATACGAAAGATGTTCTTTACGACAAAATATTGAAATATTTTACGAGATAACGAATTCTTTTACCTTTTCTTAATGCCGGCGATCTTGTTTAGTATATCATAACATTCTCTAGCTATAATTAATTCGGATCATGATGTTATAAGTATAGCTTCAGTACCCAAAAGCTCACAATCAGCATTTTTTAAGATGTGCCTGTACGGGCACTTCCCGCTCGTTGATTTTTGTAGATGTTGAAGGATGCAACATAGGATTGTTAAGTATAAATATTTGCTATAGTAGCAGTAGGATATATAAAAATATTCTTCCGTAATTCTTGTCAGATAGGAGCTATTTCTTTTGGAATATAGTGGCTTGATGAAATGGTATATACTTGCCTTTCCAAAGGCTCATTCATTCCCGTAAGATAATTGTTTTCCTTTTGCGAAAGTTTAGTTAGATGAAAGAAGAGACTTTTTAGTCTCAATCTTGCCCCAATAAAAACGATTTATTATTATTAAAGTTTACGAATATTATTTTAATGTTAATTATTAGGTTTCCTGCAAACATATCTGAATGATTTTTTTTTCATTTGTGTTTGATGCAGGATAGAGAGAAATGTATCTTTCGCATACTTTTCCCGCAATCTTGTTCATGGCTGTGATCATGAAAGCCACCGTGGTATGAATTACAATGGGTGGGCTTACGAGGATAATAGATTTTTCGAGTGTTTGTGTATTAACTTCACCTTCATTCATCATTCATGTCATTCATTTCCCCTAAGAAATGAATGACCTCTTCCCTTTTCTGCCACGTCGAAATATCTCAGCCGTTTATTTCCTTGCGTGACTGCGTCCCTCGAGGCCGCTGGGTTGAAACCCCGTGGAAGGCACGAAGATGCTCCGAAATTCAAATTTACTTCTACGTTATCTCCGTTTTATCGTCGCCGTCTCTAGGGAAGAAGGAAGAAGAGATAAAACCTTCATATGGCAACTTATGTAAAGAAGTCTTCTTCCTTTCGTCGAATTATTAAAACACCCGTAAGCCTTCGTTTTTTATTCGTTACACGTTTGATTATTGACTAAGGAGTCCCCTCGGACTGTTAATCCAATATAAATGTATAAAATACTGTGATCTCGTTATCTACGCAATGACGTGATTGGGTGATTTATCTTTCGAGTGATTTTGCCATTATTTTCATCGGTATTGCTCCATCGGTATTCCATGTCTCTTTGGATATATTCCGAGAAGGAATGTTGTCCGAAAGGCTGAAATTTCCGGGTTCACTTTATTTTTTCCGTCAATTAGTATGTAATCTGAAAACCTAGCTGATTTTTGTGGCCTTAAGCGATTATTTCGTAAGATTTGTGTGCCGATTTCGGCTTCGAAAAAAGGAGGATAGGTCCACTAACGTTTTCTCTTGCTTCTCTTTTGTTGATCCTTGAAAACGACGCAATTTGGTGAGCTATCATGCGTGCATTACTATAATGTGTTTCACCTATCATTAAAAAGGTAGACGTATCAAAATGGCTAAAAAATAACGTGAAATTCGTTCGGAAATGTGGCAATTTATTTCGGCAGAAATCTTGCTACTCTCTAGTATACAATAAATTAATTCCAGGTGACATCGAATCTGTGGTCAAATTCTTTTAGTTATTGTTTAAATGAGTCATTTCTCAATATTGCGTCACCTTTCTCAAGAATACTCAATCTTAAGTTAGGAAATGTTCGCTAGTAAATGGAACATTAACTTTCATTTCATTTTGTTCTCTTCTGATGAAAGCAGGTTGACTGTTGTCTTTTTCAGAATTTCTATACTTTGCGAAGGATTTTTGTTGTCAACTGCTTTAACCTTATCATTTTGTATAAGAAATAATCCTGGCATTCTCTTGGGTCGGAAAGGTAAAATAAAAGTAATATTTTCACATGAACTATAATATCTATACAAGCAGTAAATATTCACGCTTTTAAATACGTTCATCTGTCATTATACATTAAGACATTAATGGTCAAATAATCGAAAAAATAATCGAAAAATATGTAGTTTTGATACATCCATCTTAATCCGCACGTTTGTATGATCATTCAAAGTATAACTGGGGTAATGCCATTTTCCCACCTTTATTATTCTATACTTAGTTCATGCATGGAATTTAACCTCGTGAATTTTGTATCATCACAAAATACGTTCAATTCTTGTAACTTACGACTCAATGAGTTCATCTCTGAATTTAGTAGAACGTCAAAGCCTCTCTTGTAAAAACGCACCATTTTACAGTAAAATATTTATCTACGGACTTCAAATTATTTACGCACTGGATACCACACAAAAATACCTTGGATATTTTTCAATGAAATACCTTGGAATTTCATTTGATAAAATTAACCAATTAAATTGTGATTCTAATGAAACGGTCATAGTGTTTAGACGAGGAAATAAGGACTAAAAGCGTTAATTTTTAATTAGATTAAAATCGACGGAGCGGCGATTCACACTGTAGTATTCCATTGACAGGAAATGATAAAATAACCACTTTCTAGAGAAGAACTGGTGTATTTATTCAGATTTGACTTCGCAAAACACTACAGATACCACACAAAACACGAGATGTTTTAACGAAGCGTCATTTTCAAGTCATCATTGTGTGGTATCTGTAGTGTTTTGCGAAGTCAATTCTGAATAAATACACCAGTTCTTCTCTAGAAAGTGGTTATTTTTTCATTTCGTTTTAATTAGATAATCTATGAATCCAAATTGTAGGATCTGATTGTTATTTGGTATCACTTTATGGATATAAAGCAGGCTGTTTCTCTGAAAGTGATACCATCTCTTTTCATTACGACGCTTTATTATTAGTAACGATAATTTGCATAAATCTCTGTCCTCAATGGTGCCAAGCGCTGTATCACGAAGCGGAACGCTCGCTTTCACGCAACGCGGGCAGGTGAACATAAGGGTATTGCCTTCAGCTATGACATCACCGCTGCGGGCTTTTAACATTTGCCAACGAGAGAGACAGGCTCCAGACCACGCGACCAAGTTTCTCCTGCGCCAGGTATAAGCGCTTCCCGTTCATTATCTCGAGCCAAGGGCTCAAGAAAACTCAGCTGCTACGATTCCTTCGTCCCACTTTTACTGCGAGCGAGAGTGAACGAGGTGGGGTTAGGTGAGGGTGGCGTTTCGAAAGGTCTCCGTGTGATTTTTATGCCCAGTTGCTCTTTCGCCAATCCAGTTCCTCTTTCCCAGTCAGAGCAGGTTTTGCTGGTTATCGGGTGTTAAAAAGACTGCTATTGTCTTCGTGGAAGAGAGTGGGTTGTGTGTTTTATCACCTTCGTGCTAGTGCGATGGTCAGGTTTACTCCAGGACATGAGTAAATACCGCTGTAATTTTATGTTGATCACTGAAGAAGACATGTATCAGAACTGATCATTCTGTAAGAATAACCTGTAGTGAATTATATTTCTGTACCTATGTATTCATAAATTCCGGCTTAAATTTGCTTCATATTTTAATTTATTGTGAGCGTTATAATTTCTTTCTTATCATTTCCAAATATTAGCATAAGAAGATTACATAAGCAAAATCCACGAATATAATAAAGGAAAAATAAATAACATTTCATTTATTTATGGAATGGTGAGATTGTTAGGAAGTTAGATAGACTTAGATATAAGTAACTTTTGTTTAATATATGCCTCCACGTCATTTAAAAATAATTAACCTATCTTTATTTGTAGTCTAATTAAAAACAATATGTATCACTGTGGTAATATATTTTCTGAATTATTTTATGTTTTCATCGTCAATTCGTGGAATTCTTGGAATTTATCTCCTCTCAATGACTTAAACTTTGCAAATATGTTAGTTATTTCCAGAAATATACTTCCTGCAGACAGTAGCAGATTTATAACTTATATCGGCTGAGCTGTTGAAGAACTTTGTCATCATTTTACGAAATGAACTCTTATGTAATCTTACAAGGTCCGAGTTTTTGAGTGCAGATACAAACTATCCCTAGACCCATGGATTAAAATATCTGCTCGATGGAATTGTTAAATGTTTTCCGTGTTCCTTATCGTAAGATATAAGTTTCATATACAAAGTGAAGTAACTATGCATCTTAAAACCCAAAATAGATTCCTATCTATGAAAATGACAATATTGAGAATCGTCTCTTGATTTCTCTACAAGATTGTTAAATTAGGTCCGCTATAAAGTACAGAAATGTTGTTGATAAAATCAATTTCATAATGTGCCATTCAATAAGTGTACGTTTATAGTTATACGTAGCTGGTTTGAAGTCTTATTTCCCTAAACCGAGAGTCATACCATGGGAACGCAGTGTAGACAACATGCCTCAATTTAATAATTATATTGAAATTTTTATTTCATAGAACGATAAAAAAATAATTGAATCCTCCCCCCCCCCTTTTTGAATTTCCTTATATTCGCGTCTGGCCCACATTCAATTAACATGGCTGATTCTGCAAATTTTCACTATATCTGCAAAATTGTAGCATACGGAAATCTCATGGTGACAATCTGAATGACACGCAAGGATCTTGTGGTTTCTGCAAAAAAAACCGTATGGACATGACCAGTCAGAAAACATTCTTGTGATCATGACCATGAGAATATTTTGATAACGAGCCACGCCCGGTTTCGGCTCATAACTCCGCATTTATCGGGTAACTTTTTCGAGTAAAATGTCGGGTTTTTCGCCAGCAAAAAATTTGCTTTGAGAATAATTTTTAGATGCCCTCCGCCTATCAGGCATTCACCTCAGTCCGACGGCTTCCTAGTTTTCAGGCGTGAATGCATATTTAGGCCCGTTTCACATGGACGCGGACGGTCCGCGCTCCGCTCTACGCGCGCGGGGCGCGGAGAGCGGTCGCCGCCTTTCACATGGACGCGGACGAAAACCGTCCGCGCCATTCCCCGTGTATTTCTCCCGTAAGAAGGATGGCCCATGTTGCCATTTACAAATATTTACAAATCGGTAGATAATAAAATCATTTATGGTGTAAATATAAAGCATGAATCCATGGTGTAAAAGGTTTCTTCATATTAGTTAAAATAACATTAATAAAAAATATTTTCTTACATTTCCGCGTGGAAACGCTATTTTCCGACATTATCTTAATAACGCTGTTGTAAACATGGCGTTGCTTTAATTGACACCAAATTTACACAGAAAGTATTCCGGAGTTAACTTTCCATAATGGTGAACATTAATTTACGGTATACCTAATCTGAATAATTTTATAGCATAAAAAGTACAGTTTGATCCTAAAATTTCGAATTTTGCATTCCAAAAAGCGATCAGCGGCGAAGTCTCGTACCGTAATAGATATCCCAATACATGATGCGTATGAAATTTAAAGAAATGTATGAGGTAGTTTTTGGTGAAGGACGGAATACTTTGTCTTATTTCTAAAGGGAGTTATGAATTTTTTAATATGATGGTTTTTCCCGCGCGCCAGATTTCCGCTGTCTTACCCTTGATTGCGCTGGCTACGATGAGCGTATTGCAGAAGCAAATCGCTCCGCAAAGTATAGAATTATTGTGAAAGCACTGAACATTTACTTTTTAATGTTGAAATACGTTTGCACTAAAATTTGGATATCACGAATACTTATAGAATATTTAACAGCACTTACACTAATTTAATCTCTTATCCACGAAGAAGCACTGTTTGGCCTCCGATTTCCTTCAAATGTTTCCCATCTTGGTGAGTGAGCCTCAGGAGCTGTTATTTTTCTGCTGCCTTTTTGATTGTTATTTTTCGACTAATGAATTCATCTAACGCTTTTTTAAAGCTATTTTCATCGTACCTTTGATATGATTTACGACGATTTCGTGCGGTCTGAAGTGAGAAGAAAAGTGCACCAGTTGTTTTTTCAGAAGGTTCCTTCAACTCTGAAAACAATATTAAATACTGTGAACATGGACAATGATTTGCCGAATTTTAAAAGAACTATTTTATATCGCTTGCTAACAGACATCGGTTTTGTATATGAATGAAAGGGCAGGTATAGCTTGTTAATTGAGAGAGTTAATGACATCATCCGTTGTCGCCATGACTTTCTGACGCAACTACAAAAATATAGAAGGGAGCAAAGAACAATTGTTTATACTGACAAGACTTGGGTAAATGTTGGTCAAACCTTGAGTAAGGCTTGGCGTGATAAACAAATTAAAACGCCACTCGACGCTTTTCTCTCTGGGTTAAGCACTGGATTAAAGGCCCCCACATCTCGAGGAGGTCGTTTTGCCATCATACACGCTGGTACGGAAAATGGTTTCATCGATGGTGCCTTAAATTTTTTTTTGCAAGAAAAATACCATGGACGAACATGACGAAGTTGACGGGGATTGTTATGAAAACTGGTTCGAAAACTGCCTTCTCGCAAACATTCCTAGGGGCTCAGTAATTGTTTTGGACAATGCATCGTATCATTCCAGGAAATTAGAATATTTACCGACAGTCAGCTGGAAAAAAGATAATACAAAAGAGTGGCCGGCAAGTAAAAATATAAACTTTGACGCTGACAGTTTAAAAAGAGATTTACTATTTTCAGTCAATCAAATTCGGAAAGATTTTGAAAAGTTGAATGTAGATGAACCTGCGAAGTCGAAGGGATGCATTGCAATCAGCCTTACCATTGTGAGTTGAACCCGATTGAAAGAGTTTGGGCGCAGATCAAAAATTATGCTGGGATGAAGAATACTTCATTCAAGAAGAAAGATGTGGAGCGGATCATTTCGGAGAGTTTCGGCAAGATCTCGGCTCAAAATTGGCAAAACCATGTAGAACATGTGATGAAAGTAGAAGAATAAATATGGCACGTAGACAATTTGCAAGACGACGTAGATGAATTAATTATTCGTCTCTCATCGTCGCGGTCAGCAATAGCATCGGAAGATGAGCCACAGCCAAGTACATCGGGTTTCATGGAAGGGTTTGAATCACTTTCAGATTCTTGACTGAAAAGGTTAGAAACACATCTCCCTTCAAAATATTACTATATTACAGGATAGATAATTAGTTTTAATTTTATTCCTATTCTGATGTTAACCGAGTAAAATACGTCCAGAAAGAGAGAGCGCCAAATTTGCTTCATATTGTTTTTCACTCCAGAATCTAATGGTTTGTCTGATAGTATTGTAATACATTTCAAACTAAAAAATCAATGAAAGAACTAACTAACTCTAAGAGCGTCCATATATCCGTATTTTAAACATCTTACGGTAGCCAATTCGAATTCGGCGCGTTAATCCGATTGGCAGGGAGAGGAGGGTCGACGAAGCGTACGCTTGGCAATATTGTTCTACTCTGACAAATCTGCTTGGTCCGCGTCAGCCGTCCGCGTTCATGTGCAAGCACAAACCTGTCTCTGTGGCCCGTACGCGCGCGGACGATCCGCGGGGCGTAGGGGCCACGCGGATGGCTCCTCCGCGTGCGGACTGTCCGCACTCATGTGAAAGCTTCCATTAACGTCAATGGAACCTTATCCGCGCGCGTAGCGCGGAGCGCGGACCGTCCGCGTCCATGTGAAACGGGCCTTAAGGCCCATCTAGATAGCGGTAGACCAGTCTAACGCTATTCTTCCGATACCAGCCCTAACGTCCCGTTAACGGTGTCTAGCTTTACGACCGAAATATCTCAGGGCAGCAATCACGAAAAAGTGTAATTTCCGATTGAGTCTAAGGTGGGGGCTGTCGCCTCTTCTCTGGAAGAATCGCTGTTCTCACGCATTCCACTCGGCCACTCCACTTGATGGAAATTCCGCATAGAAAGACGTACTTTTTTTTTCTTTCAGAGGCAACAAATCATCCGTGATTAAAAGGCCGAGATAGTGCGATGAACGCCGGGCACAAAAGTCTGTGAGATAAAAGCTAACTAATGTCTCTGCGAAGATGACCGTCACGCAACCCACAGAACCTCTCTGGAGAAAAAACAATTTCTATTATAGTGCCGCGTAGTAGAGAGCCTGCGCGGAATTTTTCGCGCACCTCCTCCTCCGAGGGGTATACCTTTACTTAATCGAACTCCTTACCTCGTGTACTCCACGATACGTCCTTCACTTCCTCGTGGTTACCAGCTATCGGTAATAGTTCTTTTGTTTTTATTTAAAATATGCCATGCTTACGCATAAGTTATTTTTGAATTGAGAGAATTTGTCAATACTGCTGTGCATATATTAGAAGAGACTCACAGTATGAGATAGGGGAAAAGGGATACCAAAGGTGGGGTAGGTTGTCGATACTCCTCCGCTACTGGTACTGAAAAAGACGCGGTACTAAGGTAACTAAGGTCTCTGCTAAGATGACCTTCACGCAACCCGCAGAGCTCTCCTGAGGAAATCCAATTTCTAGGATGTCATTGTTTTGGTACTCTGAAGAGTAGGCCTTCCTTTTACTTTTAATAATGGAAATGAACTTTTGTCTCCCTAGGAGAGTGTTCCGTGCATCGGCTTCATTTCACGTGCGAATTTCCGTTGCTCCATCGACCGTCTTTGAGATATTATTATTACGTGCTCTCTCTAGGAAGTCTAGTTCTTCCGCGGAATCTTAACATAGTGGGACAGGGCTCTTTGCCTTACCTTCCATAAACTTCGTCTGAATTCACTGATCCTGCAAAAACTGCGCAGCGTACCTGCGAATGAGTGGATTTCATCGTTGGAATTCGTTCATAAAAATGAAGTGGTATCGAAGCATGGAAGATCTGACTCCATGAAGATAGAAATTCATTCGAAATATTGCTTTTATCTTGCTCAGGAAGTTTTCTTCTTCTTTCTTCAACCAAGTTAGTACTGGAGATTACCTGGAAGATTCTCCATCACCCTTACCTGGTTGAAAACCCCTGAAGAAACTTCCTTAGCAGCATACACCAGAAATGTATCAGATCTTTTTCCGTATATCTTCATAGTACATCTTTTTAAAGTGCATTGCACTTTTTAAATTTTAGATTGGTTCTCTCTTACCTTATTATTTATGTGCTTGGTAAAAGATTAATTATATTATTACCATCTAATTTGAATGTTCGATACGGACCTCATGCTCGGTTATAATACAATATTTACTACAAAGATACTAAATTATATTTAATACAAAGTTAGTATTTCCAGTCTCTTCATTTTTTACAAGACAATCTCGACTTCTTAAAATTTTTATTAATCAAAACCTTGCTTATAGCAATATTTCGTTAATAATCGGTCCTTTAATGATTTAGATGTTGCTGAAGAAGGATTTATCGCTCGTACATTTAAATATTGCCGCTAAAAGCGTACTTTTATTTTATGAGATTCTGTTTTTAGACAGATCCTATAGGAGATCCGTATAAAACCTCGATTCTATTATTTTGTCACGAAGCTAAAATGTTGGAATTTCGTTAATAGACTAGGGTGAAAATAACGGAAAATGTTCATCCATAAGAAAGATTAT
Organism: Sympetrum striolatum; assembly: GCA_947579665.1. Classification (NCBI taxonomy): domain Eukaryota; kingdom Metazoa; phylum Arthropoda; class Insecta; order Odonata; family Libellulidae; genus Sympetrum; species Sympetrum striolatum. Next base: position 37,176,283 of record OX388350.1, on the reverse strand, counting down.
TGACTATTAAACTGAAATAATTCCGCAAAGTTATCTATGAATTGAAATTCATTATATTTTGAATGCAAACAAAATAGAAAATATTCTATCTAGCGAATCTAGCTGAAAAAATGGTAGATATTTTCGTAAGAGTTAGGTATTCCCGCTTCTCTTGCTATTTAAGCGATCATTAGCACAAAGTACCTTTAATCTATTCCTTTAAACGACTTTTTTTTAGCTCAGAATTCCCGATAATGTTCAGAAGTTGAAAGTCAAACTGAATAAAAACACAGAGCCGCAATGCCTTTCACTCCTGCATGATGTAACGAGTGGGTCTTCCCCATCGAAACACATTAATCACACAGCGAACTCCATGTTTCGCATCCTGAATAAATATATGATCAGCGGCCGCTCGATCGTGCGTCTTTTTTGCCCGTCCATTTTGAATTGCCCTGCGCGAACTATTCGGAATCTACTTTTCTTGCGTTGCTGTGGATTGCATTAACGATTTCCGCTTCTCGACATTCCGAGACCGCAGCCATGAATTTAGTATAACGGAAACGATCGACCTTCCATTTCCAACTCCATCATCGATTTCCATAATGACACAGCGCAGTAAAAATTTGATGGACTATCGATGTTGCACGACAAACTGTTTCGTGGGCACGATTAACGTTTGGCTCATAGGAAAGAGTTGGATCAGGGAATCATTTTAATTTTAAAGAGTGGCGCTTGGGTCCTGAGCATCGATTGTCGAACTACGTGACATTTGTTTTATTAATTTATCACAAGGCCAGGATTATTTCGTATTGATTGTGTAGAAGTAGTTGGTCTGTAGTTTTCCCTCTCGTGATTCCGTTTACTTCTGCACTTTATTCATGTAATGTTTCCATGAAAGTTTTCCTTTTATTGATCTGGAAATCGACTCCATATTTTATATAAATTTTAATTCTTTTAATAAAGTAATATATTTTTAATTAACTCTTTATTCTTTTGATGTAACAATATATGAGGAAATTGATAATGTTTCGAAAGTTTAGAGGGAATAAATTTCTGCCATGGAATAAAATTTAATTATATTGATAATAAATTTAAAATGATTATTCGAGTGAAATTTCAACATTATGGAAAAGTCTTATCAAGTGTTGAGTCCGTCATTTTGTTAAATCCATCTCAAAAAGGAAAACAAAATAACTTTGTAAAGTTTCACTTACCAGATTTGAGCGTTGAATTTCCTTGTGGCTGACCTATCAACAGACTCTAAACGCATAATGATTTTTGCGAAAGGAATCTTACATTTAATTGTATATGTATGTTTATATTTAAACCCAATATAACAGAAAATTAAACTTCTAAACGTTTAACAAACAAAATTAACTTCTCATTGACGTTTAATAAATGTTATGAATGGCTATATTTCATTGCTAGAAAGTTTTAAATGGATGTTTTTTTTTTTGCTTCACGAGAATAACCTTTGGTAATTTTATACATTTCTCTTTCCTCAATTTCACTGATGGTGCATACTTGCCTTCCGTTATTTCTTAATCCTTGTTTGGCATTAGTTTTTCTCAATTCATGGCAGTATTGCATTTAATTAAGAACGGTCGCGGTTAATTGAATTGATTGATATACTGTAGAGAAATACATGCTCGAAGCAACGACTGGAAATCGTTTATCCTTGAAAATGTTCGTTGAGCCTAAACAGTGACGAACACAGTTGGGCAAGACTTTCGAGAACTGTTTTTCTATTTTTCATTCTTAATTCAGTGAAATAGAAAGTTAGATGAATGACAAAAGTCATTTTTATTTTAGTCGCCAAAAAGGTATAATCAACAAATGCCTCATCCTTCCAAATTTTCGCCTCTGATGATCAAATGTAAGATTGTTATAAATAATAGGACTAGAATACATACAAAAACAAGTTTACAAAGATCGACATTCTATACCATCGTAAGCAACTTTCTTCTTCCACTAATCAAAAATTCAAAAATATTTATTACTTTTGAAAAGAAGCTGAAAAAGCTACATAGGTACTAAGTTTTACTTTAAATATTTTTAGTGAGAATCTAAATTGTGAAAGTAATGACATGTTTGCAATATTTATCAGTAATCTCTGGCCGGTTACCGAACTCCATACTCAGAAAAGAGAAGAAAGCCAAGGGCATTTTTGCTTTTCATGTAGGCCAAAGCTAAATTTTTAGAGCAACGAATAACTTATTCACAGTGGATAACTTCCTTGTTTACCAAAAATATTCGCAATATCCAGTGTAATATCTATCGTAATAGCAGGCAATAAAGTTATACGACGGGAACTATTCCTAGAACTTCCTTTGCTCGGTAGTCTCTATCAGCCATAAAATATGGCGATAGGAGGCCATTTCCATAGTTTATCACTGTTTTTGTCCCTTAATTCGCTTAAATATTGATTAAATTCATAAGAAGCGCTAATGGAATCAATGATCGCTCATGTCTTATGTTAATTCCGTCAGCACTCATTTTATCAAAAACAATTTATTGACAGTAATTATGATTTTTATTACATCCATCTTCTCAATTTTTTTCTTCGTTCCTTATTCTATAGAGTTTCAATGAATCATATTAGTGTAAAAATAAGGATCATTCTTAAGAATGTGATGGAATGTTTCTTTCAACTTTTGGGAGACCTTGAGATTTATTGTTTTCATAAGCGAATATTGTCTTGTAAACTGTTAAACGGTGGAGACTGACTTGTATGAAAACCAATTTCTTGTTTTCCCCAAAATGCTGCTCTATTCTTGGTCATTATGATCAAGAGACCGTAAATTTGAAATCTCGATGCAGTGGAAGCTAAGCTACGAAATTTCATTTTTTAATTTTTGGCCTAGAATTGTTAACTTTTTGGAATATCAGGAAATACTGTTTCAAACTTCATTTTTTCACTTCCATAATCTTTGTGTCGAAGAAAAAAATTTCATTAGTGGATCATGGTGATTATTTGGTTTGTGAAACTACATAGAAGCTCTTCGCCCAGGCTCATTTTGGGAATGGAATTATCAACTATGATAAACATGCCTTTCCTTTATTGTGATTCTCGTTTTTCAGTCTTCTCTCTTAAATTATTCCTAATGAATGTAAATTCCTCGGGAGTAAACGCATTATAATTTTATATTCTTAAGCATGTAATACAATCCTTCTCAGGTTTAATTTCAGCATTAGCATTAACAGCTCAATTTCCACCTAAAATCGCTTTATTATTTACTATGCTAGATTTCGTTGTTGAATAGCATCATCTGGTTTTGTCAGTTATGTATTTTGAAAGAGCTTTCATGTTTGTGTTCATTCCGCTGTGTTCGGAGTAATGAGATCTTCAGTATGGATGTTATGTACAGAATCTCCGCCCTCTAGCTCTGATTGCAGCATCCGCAATAGGAGATTTGCATGCACAGATTGATTGATTAAATTGAATCCCTGACGCAAGAGATGCGTGTAGAGGATATCGGTAGGAGACACGTTATTAGAGTATTGGTCCCATTGCCCCCAATCGATTGCTGTTCATAACCAGATTTGATTTCTGTTGAAGAATATAGGTCGCAAAATTCATCACAATACTAGTTAATTAGTGAAAGATCTTGTCTCCTATTGAAAACCAATCTGTCACTCCAAGGGGTAATGGAAAACAGTCTATCCGTAATGAATAATGGAAATTTTCATTAACGTTTTAACTTTCATCTTCCTGTTCTCGTAATTTCGTCCGTGTATTCAGCTATGAATTAAAGCTATAATTATTTAACTTAAATGAAAACAAAAACATTAAAAATTCACGGATGCCAATTAAAATTCGTCAAATCAGTTTCAATTGCATTTCAATGGTTTTTGAAGCGGAATTTCAGGAATAGCAGACGCCACTCGTGAAGAACGTTTTGTGGAAATGATTCGTTAAATATAAGATCAATTAACTCAATGAATAAGGTAACCAGGCTTAAAAAGCCCCTGTTATGTTTTTGCGTGGAAGTCAGATTGATTTGTCTGTTTGTTGGCGAATCTCCAAGCGTATTGATTCATCCAGGGTAGCAGTTCACGAAAGTAAATCTTGGCCGCGCTTCAGATACTCATCCCCGCTGTGAAGTTTCCAAAACCTTTCTTTTCGTTGGGGATTACAGCATAGTAGATTGATACAGTTCGATTCTTTTAACTTGCGAAATGAATTTTAGCAAACTATCTGAGGTTTTTAATCAGTGCTCGTATTTCAATCTACCACCAAGAAACTGTACAGGGCTTAATTGTTTAATTTTCAAATTTCTTTCGATCGTTTTTTTGTCGTTTAAATGCTTAGATGATAATTACTAACTAGGTTATACTTTTAAATCTTATGAGGGAGAAAATTTCTAATACGAGAAAACATAGCATACGAGAAAAGTTGACCCTTCTAAACTCGAAGATATAAATCTTTCGTCGTTACCATTTATCATATAATTTATCTCTGCCAACATCCTGTTTCTGAAATTAGCTTTCGGGTTGGGATATAAATATTTTCTGAGTGTCACATATGCTAGATTCTTGTCTCTAAACTGTCCACTTTGGGTATTAGGAAATATTCGTTTTAAAAGTGGTTTCTGATCTTACAATTAACGAAATTCGTGTCATAATTTTTCTTGTTTTGATTTAGGCTAAAGAATATAGGTCGGCTTTTATTTTAGTTCAGTATTGTTTTATGGTTTTCATTGACCTCTTTCATTGAATTGAAAGTTTTACTCATCTCAAAGACATTTAAACATACATTTCCTACACTTCATCTGAGTAGGTAATATTTTTTAACTCAACCAAAGGTAAATATTTTTAATGTTACCGCAGTAATCGGTATGAAATGTGTATGCGTGATTTGCCAGAATACTTTTCTAGTTAGTCTCAAATGTATAAATAATAATAAATGTAATGAGTGTTTAAGTTTATATAAAACATCTACGGCTATTTAAGTCAAATAATGTTTATGAAAACGTTTTTTATATTTAAGTGGATACAACCCAGTTTTATTCTCAAGCGAATTATGTGAATTTTATGTGATATTTTCCTATTAAAAAATTTTTGGGCAATTGGTTTCTTTTTATTTAAATTTCTATTTTCAATTTCTAAATTGGATTGATTTTCTTATTTATATGAGCTTCTCGGCTAATGTATAGCTTCACATTGTTTCATTTGCGTTAAATCGCCACAACAGACTTTGACTGCCCCAAATTAAGTTTTTTATTTAACAATATTTTATCGAGTCATAATCTAATTTCTCATTAAAGGGTCACGCATTTAGCAATAAGAGTTTTTCATGTAATAACATAAAGTACAGATGATAAATTTCCCCATTTGCATCGTTAGAATCTTAATCTTTCCTTTTATCAGTACAGCTTGGTCAATGTATCAAAACCTACTTATCTATGATAAGATACAAAACTTTTAGCGGGTGAAAAAAAATCATCTTATGTCAACGAAATTTTTATTTTTCCTCCCAAGATAAGGTTATCTCTCATTTTTATCTCTTGCACATATATCTGAAGCTTCGGCCGTATAGCTCAGTATCTCTAATTCCCTCGCGAGTGTAACCCTCGCATTTAACCCTTACCAGTGTGTTTTTTACGTCCTTTTGCCGGTGAACGTGTCGTATTTGACCCATTAAAATGAGGTAAACTCCCTCTAAATGGATTGTTGTTTCGGCGGAGTTGATTCAGAAGTCTTAGAGTGGAAGTAGACCATGAAGGTAATGTACTCATCGAATTAAGTTACTCTCCAAAAGTAGATCGTGCTAGTGTCAAAGATTTGGTGTGCTCAATAAATTGTCCGGCGTTTACGTGTAGCTGAAGAAAAGAGAATACGTTCAGGGTGTATTTTTATATAACATGTTGAAAAATAACAGACTGGAGTATCTTTTGAATCAATCCCATACAAGAATCAATACAGACAGCATAAAAAATTAATAAGTAACACCCAAGATTACGACTGTCCTCCTCACTTATCCGTTTTATACGAGAAATCATTTTTAGTCTCAGCTATAATATTATGAAATTCTTTGCCTCTTCCAATAAAAGCGAGCAAAAATGTGAGCACATTCAAAATATTGTATCACAATTATGTAATGTGAACTGTATAAACTGCATGTGTATATGTTGTATGTTTACGTTTGCTTAATAACTGTGTAATTGATTCAAAAACTCTATTTTATTATATTCGCTATCTGCGATTTATGTAAAAATTACCAATCCAATTTTGTTTTAGATAGCTAGCCACAAAACAATAAACTCTATTATTATTATTATAATTTAGAAATTTTCCTCTGTAGCGACACGTCTTCCTCGAAACACTTGCATATTAAATCTTTATCATGTTCTTATATTATTGCTCGAATTTCAGTCATTCATTGCAATTAATTTTACGTGAAAGATAATTATTTGTGGAATCGGCGCCGCTGAGGGATTTAGGCTACTTTGTATCAGATTCTGCTCTGATATTGTTGTCATTGAAAAGTAATTATATTTTATTTGATGAAGAAGCGTTAAGAACTCGCATGTGTTTTATTAACATCCACGGCATTGTAGCATTCATGACGTTGCGTAAAATTTGATAGTTTATCTGTAATATTACGTTAATCATTAATTATCTGAGATATTAGAACTTGGATTTTTTTCATCTCAGTAATGGGTAAAAAAGGCAAAAAAGTATGATTTTATTGTAAGTTAAGATTTATGATAAAATTTAACTCAGAATGATTTTTCATCACAAAATAGCGTTTAATTCGCTGGAATCAACAATTTTTTTCACTTGCTCATTAAGAACCGTAATACCCAAAGACAGAACAAAAAGAGTTTTGATAGCTGTGAGAAAGTGAGCAAGTGGCACATCGCATGAAGCTGAATGGAAGGAAACTATTATCGAAAAGAATTTAATTGGCAATTCTCGATTTCCAACGGTAAGGGGTTATCTGGAACATCTCCGAAATTTTAGGCAGAGGTGCGCTGATCTATATTGAGTGTTTACGATTCACCCTTGAGCTTTACTTAAGTGTTTGCTGTTGGGTTGAGGACCAAGTATGAGTATCCCCGTCTCGACTCTCTGAAGAGGCGTGAACCATATTATCATGTCTGAACGTGAAATCGATTGATTCGGCCCACTTCATAACGGTTTCGCCCCCTTCGAGATTGGCCATTAGTGAGTTGCTGCATGTTTTTGACACCATTCAATGGTGTTTTTCTCATGGTACTCAATATAACGCATTTTTGATGCTTGTTTCATTAAAGGATTCAATGCAGTGTTATTCAGATCATGCATGATGAAGTATTTGGCAGGTCGATGCCGCTGCACACGGGACTTCCGCGTGAATTAATCATTATCAAATTTTAGAATCGCTTGAGCCCAGTGAAATCAATGAATGAAGAAGATTGAGAATGTGAGCGCTATTTAAAGTGGACCGCATAGATTTGTATTTCATTTAATTTTACTGAAATAGAACAGTAGTGATAATAAGCTACATTAGTGTTAATAAGCTAAATTGATTCAAATTATCGTCACTTAAGCTGTGAATATTTTCTCTTTTATTATTTCAGTCCAATTCCATACATTCACATGCGATGCAAGCAGTGCTAAAATCTCGTAAAAGACTTAATTTTCTAATTATTTTGCTCAATGCTTTGTGTTGGAGATATTAAACTCAATTTTCCGTATAGGTGTTGTGAGATTACAGAGTATATTGATTGACCATCTATTTTAATAACAATAAAGAACTATTTTTTATGTAGCACTCTCCTCGAAATCATTACGTATGTAACTCAATATTGTCTATATCTATTCTGATTAGTATTTCCCTTGGCTTAATTTGTAAAAGTTAAAACATTGATCCTTCGATGTGTTGCGATGGCAAAAATATTCAGTGAATTTTTATTCAAAATAACTATGAAATAATACTATTGAATATTCTCAAACATTAAGTGTTATTATTTTACTTATGAGTATATATTCAACGCCATTCGTTCCACAGCAGCTTTCTTATCATCACAGCTATAAAAAAGACTACTAGAAAATTAAACGAAAGATAAATTTTTTCTATCTTATACCCAAAGACAAATGAAAACTACTCCATATATCAGTTTATAATAGCAGGAGTTATAATAGTTAATTATAAAAACTGCAGATGCGTTCCCGAAATTTTCGCTTTGAAGGGAACCTAGGATAACATGTGAAAGCTGAACGTCAGCGGAAATGCCGTCACGATGCGGCAAGACCAACTGCTGAAAACATTTTGCTTGCGTGACTCGTGTTATAATCTTGGTTATGAGACTATCACGAATTGCGAGCGACCTCGTGACCTCAAAAGTAAACAGCGGTCGTCTTCGCACAGTTTCACTCTCAAATGGAGCTTATGTTTTCGTTCAATATTTACGGTCCGAATTTGAAATCCTCGTCTGCCTTATTTATAGTTCACCAGCTCGTTGATTTCTTCGACCTTATGATCCGAGTTCTCCTTGGAAAGTTTCTGATCATGTGGGGATTTCTGTTTACTGTCTCCTCTTCCAAGAACACTTCAACATATTTCTACACTATTGTTGTGTTTTGATAATGTATGTCGATGATCATTAACGAATTGCGAATTTCTGTTAATCTTAGACTTAGTAATCAAGTAGGTATAAAATAAAACAAAAATACTTTGCTCTTGCTCCAAAAATAAAATAAGTTACAATTTTTTTGTGGAATAAGAAAATAAGTATTTTTATTTTATTTTTATATCTACCTGATTCTATTGGAGTTGCACACTGCGACGACTCATTCCATTACTAACTTAGACTCAATATTATCTTACATTGAAATTGAGTTTTTTTGGTTACTCCCACACTTCGTCCGCATTACTGAACGTTAGTCAAGTGCTTAGTTAGATTTAATTTCCTTACTTTTGCGATCGTTATCTGCTAGACTAGGTAAAACGAGATAAATTTCTATTTTTTTCCTAACCAAATTTTGTACGCGAATACGTAATTAGACTAAAAGTATAACTGCTTGAAATTGTTTTTGCTTATAATTTAACTTAAAGGGAAGTAGTTTTACAAAGCTTAAACGATTTTGGAATCGCGTTATTTAGAGAGTTAAAAAAATTATTTTTGTGTTGGGAGTGCTTACAACTAAATTTTGTTTTTGTACTCATCTCATGAACTTCCTTAAAGTTTGCCCCGTCTCAATTTTTGGAAATAAAGTATGAGAAACTATTCTTATTTCCATGGTGAGCTATATTTTTAGAATTACCAAGTCTTTTACTTTAAGTTTTCATGAGCTAGTTCCTATGAGAGAATTCTAAATGCGCACCACCAAACAAAAAATATATTACAAGAAAGATTAATGAGGTTTTTCACTCATTTCTAGACCCTTTTTTTATTTATGGGCTTTGGGCATTAAATTTATGTAGGGATTTCGTGATGTATCAAAAAGGCGGAAGGAAGATACTACTGAATTCAAAGAACTAGGGCAGGAAAAAGCAGTTCTGCTTTCAACAATCCCCTTTAGGGTGAATGGGCCTCAGTTCGAAATTTTCGTGGACTTAAATCTTATTCTTCGTCGAACAAAAATTTTCTCCGCCCTAGATAAAATTTCTTCGTTGAATAGCATGATAAAATCCACCATATCTGTTAAAATTCCGTTTTATTCTAACTTGTTAATTCCTTTTTGTATTAAAATTTTAACCTTTTACTCAAATCTTGGAGTTTATTTCTCGTTTCATCTCAGTTATCGAACGAATAAAGTTCACTTCATAGACGGAAAACGTTTGTTCGTGGCTCCTGACTCGGGGTTTTATCCTTGGGTTTCTTTTAAACCTTTCTAAGTCCACTTAATCGATATTTAATGAAATTTTGTATCCAATCCCTTCTAAAAAGCATCTAGTAATTTTCATTATCATTTTATTCTGTTTAATATTCGTTGAAAATCCATTTTTTACTGGTACTGTAAAGATTGCTAGCAATCTTGCTAGCATCTTTGCTAGCTAGCAAAAATGTAGGATGATACATGAAGAAATCAATGATAAATGTGCTGGAAATTTGGAAAATGAATTATTTATCGGCGAATCGCAAATGAGGAAAGCCTTGTAAGTTTTTTCGAGAGGTAGGATATTGATTGAAGAAATAAAAGTCACCGCAATAGCGAATGGAAATAACTTTCGAGAAAGGATCGATTGCTAAAGAGATTCATAAACGATATTAAAGCCAAATACTTAACGAAAATTTTCTTCCAAGATTATAGACAGGAAAGGGCTGTAAGATATCTGTATCTGACAAAAAATACTTGGCACCAGTTGTAATCTTGAGTACCAACACGTTTATAACGTGATACAGAAGACGGTGGACAAATTTCAAGAAGCTCCGCGGCCTATACTTGAATGCTGATGACAACAAAAAGTGTGGAGCCCTAAAATTCCCATGTTAGTTTCCAAGGAAAAAGATACGTTCGGATAAATCAAAGCACATTATACGGAAGTCGTAAAACTAAGCTGCTACCATCCTGCGGTGGAAACTTCCGCAATCTGATTGTCCGATTGTGGAATTCGTTTCGCTTTTATTTCTTATTCTCTGCAGGAATCGCCTGGATATCCAAGATCGATCAAACTTTCACGGATGAGTTACAATCACATTCACGACATATTAACTCCAAAGCTCGCTGTTGTCAGCACTGTCATGAAGGATATGATTGATTGGAAGCATTTGAAGCGTGTAATAACTTATCGCATAATAATTGGAAATTCTCTTTAAATTACAGACTCTGTATTAGGATTATTTACGTCAGTATATTCTCCATAAGGAATTTCACGTCTGTAATTACTAGCAGTAGTACTAATAGTATTTTTAAGGGTACCTCGACTTCTGAGAGCACATATCGGATCCCACCGGGAATCGAAGGCGATACCAATTTGACCAAAACGTGTATCTCGCATGGCTATCCCTCCCCAGAACCCCTTTCAAGTTCTTGATCAATTCGCTCATACCAAAAACAAATTGTTATAAATGAATATATGTTGACCTGACTTTGTGGAACGCTATTTAATAAATGAGAAATCCTAACTTCGTATTTTCAGATGCCTGGTGATGGCTGCAAGGCTATAACGGATCATTTATAATTAAGTAATGCATAATTATTAAAGATTCCTTAGAAAAATACGAAGTTATGTTTTTTAATTTATTAACCATTTTATCTTTCATAACGAACGGAAAAATAATTTGTTGGATAAATAATATTTTTACCGCTGATATTTATTTTGATCGCGTTTATAATTTCACTATTTACAAGAAGTACAGTTGTCCCGCTGTCTGTAAGTTACACTATAAATCGTGAATATTTATCGATACTCCAAATTTATTCATCACAGTAATGAAATATAATTTAAGGCTCCGTTTGTGTTTTTTGTCACAACTTTTTATTTTAAGAAAAAGCGTTTTCATTTTGAATTGTACTAACAGTAATGTCATACAATTAATAAGCGGTTATCCGCACTTAAACTGGAAATTTAAAGAAGTAATTCAAAGCGAACCCGGAGTTATTCTCGTAGAAGATGCGTAAACCCTATGAAGTCAGCTGAGTTAAGCTGTACATTCATTTTCTGCTTAAAAATACCGACGCGTTAAGCTCGAGAGCAACGTTCCTCGGCTTTAATTCGAGTCACGAAGAATAAGCGATAGGAATATCTCGTTCTTGCATAGCGTGCTCGAAAATGGTACCATCCAACGCTTTCTGATGCTCTGGTTAGCGATGTGAAGCTCTTTACGAAGCGCATTAAACATAGAGCTCTGGAGAATGTTGTTGCGTGCGGTCGTTCTATTTTCCATTGCATCGCAACTTGTCCCGCTTTTGTTGATATTTCTCAATTTCAAAATATTTAATTTCCGTTGAAACTACCTTTATGCTTTTTAACTTCTACGTACATTATAAGTACCTTTAAAAACTACCTTCTGAGTCGTCAACATTTCCGAGTAGTAGCTTGATCTTTTGCGAATGTGAATTTTATGTTGACGGAGAATATTCATCACTATCTAAACGTCATGTTAAGCTCATAATCAATTGTTAATTATGGATAGATTGATTAATTAGCACTATTTATTGTTGCCCGAAAGTGGGAAAATAATTAGTCTGTTATGTCTTCTATTATTATTAACTCTTTTTGATTTGAAATGTAAATGGATGTTTAATTTTGTTTCTGTGTGTCAAACTTCGCTCTTTGATAAATTTTCTAAGAAATAAATATTGGTAAATCTGCGATGTAATTATTATATCCTTTTGCGTAGTATGTTGTGAAAGCTTTGCTTTAAATTAATTTTACTGAATTCACCTTATTTTTTTAAATTTCTCTGGAATGATTGAGTTTCTTTAGCAAGTATACTAAATATTACCTTCACTTTATTATGGAAAGTGTGAAATGTAAAAAGATTATTTTTACTTGTACCATTCAGCTCAAATAAGTAGAAAGCGTAAGAATTCCTCGCTTTAGAATGATTCCTTAATTACTTCAGTATTTATCATTTTTCATTATTTTGGTATTTTACAGTAATCTGTCTGAAATTCAAATTTCAATTGCCGAAATTTTTCATTTTTCGTTAGTTTCCCCTGTTAACTTCTTCAGTATTTTATTCTGGGACACGATACGGCAGATAATCCTCGAGATTTACTTTTAGGAAGGTGATAACCTTCCTAAAAGTAAATCTCGAGGTCCGCAAAACTCTACTTAAAACCGAGCACCTTAGGGGATGCGGACCTCTGTAGCGTGGCTTTAGCATGAAAATCGTCGTTGTCATGAACCGTTGTTGAAAAGACAATTTCTCGGAGTCGCAAACTGTCACAACATTTTATTTCAGATTTTCCCTTAGAATAAGGGATGAGTTATCCTGTTTCGTTCAAAATCGTTTCAAACTATCTTCCTCGCTCTATTTAAATATTTATTAAAAAATTAGGATCCGCCAATTTGACAAATAAAGGTTTTAAATACGTAACTCTGATGATTTAAACGCATTTTTTTAAGTTAAAATACGCGTTTAAAAAGTTTAAGAGAGTCATGTTTTTCCTATGGATTTCATATGATTGATGATATTTTCCTCGCTCAATGTGAAAGTTTTCTCCAAAATAAGGGACCACCATTTTGTTGAATAAACTGTGCAAATGAGTACTTAACTCTAATAATTGAAAATATAAATTTCTAAAGATAAAAGACAAATTTATTAGATTAGTCATATTTTACCCACGGATTTCTTCTGTTGGGTATGATAAATAGAAAATAATCATATTTTACTCGCGGACTTTTCTTATGGTTATAATAAATAATAATTAAAGACCATCTGTGGTAAAATTTTGTTAATTTTTATCTCCTCTGTGATATTTATTGCGATAGTCTACGGAAATGACGCTCTTAAGTAGTAAGCAGTAATTATGCTAGATTGGCATGCGATGTTTCAAAGTCCGGGAACTTATTTTTCTATTTGAGGTTTTTTTTTAATTACAAGGCACAATACGACTCATTTCACCATTGCAATTTCAAGGAAGCGCTTTAATCACCGATTCTGCCCGTGTTTTGGTCAAATTGGGCGATTCGTTCAGATTTTTCACGATCCGAAATTTCGTCAAACGACCTTCTCTCGATTGTTCTCGGCTTTCAAGTGCTCACTTTCAAATTAATCGGCTCCCTGGATTTTCTCTCGACGATGTCCATTCTCCTCCAAACGGATTCGGGAAGCCCGTCAGCCAATCAAGGCTGTGTTGCGTCTCGCATTCGTCCGTGTTTTTCTTTTTCGATTCCCCCCCGGGTCTTGAGTTCCCCCCTCCTAGTAATTTCTGCGTCGTACGTACAAAGCGACGGCGCGTCTGTTGTCTCCGTGGGTTTGGCGAACGCCTGCTAGATCGATAAACGGGGTGTGTGGGTCGTTTGCCCCGGAGTGATTTTCATGACCTCCAGGATGGTGGAAAAATTCGCGACCGAAGGGGTTGTCTTTCAAGCCCCCGGTTGTTCCATCGGCGTCTCCCAAGTCCGATTCCATCCACGGATAAAGAGAAAGATTATTGATTATTCCCACAACAAGCGGCCCCTAGCGGGCTGCGTTAGCTCCTATGATAACCTAGCGGGTCCGCAAACGATGCACAACTATAGGAAGAAATACTTCATAGTTGTGCGCGTTTACATAAGATCAAGGATAACTAGGAAAGGGGTCGGAACCTACGCTGCAACCCTGTAACAACGCTACCCTGTAACGCTACCCCGTCTTCCGACAGATTTCAACTGGATATCCTCCATCGTATTAGGTCTTGAGCATCAAATTAGGTATAACGGGCGATTTTAATGAATTTTATATATTTGGGGTAAAATAGCTTTTTTTTCTTCTATAGTTTTAGTCCAGAAGCGAAGGTTTTATGTGAACTATTTTTAGTGCTCGTTATACACATTGTACGATATTGTAATGATTATTATGAATTTTTGATTCCCTTTTCTATAGATTATGCTCGATTTCGGAAAAAAATCTTAGATAATATCCATTGGTATCTTGAGGAAAGCATTAGTAGAGGTTACCAAATGATGCAGGCTGTATTTTAAATCATATGTCTTCGTTCACGAAGCGATTTCATGACCTTAATTTTAGCTTATTTATTTATTACTTTCATGTTATTGACGAGGCAAATAAAGGGATTGATTTTAAACTGCACGCTTTCTCGGAATGAATAATTTGTTTATGTTGAAAATCACACGATTAATATTTTTTATCCCTGAAATGCTCGTTTGATTTCTTCGGCAGCATTAAAAAAATGATCATTCATCATTTATATAATCCAAGGACATTGCTCAACTAGGCATACGAATTAAATTTATCGTCACGTCTTAAGAAATGTGAGGCAGTCAAGCGAAGATCGGCACGGAAATCAACCTTTTGACTTCTCTGAAAGTCAATCGTAAATGGAGGCTGGTGGAATTTTCATAATCCTTCGAGCCACGAGCAGATCCAGTTCAAGTCTTAAGAGGAATGCAATCGTACATATGTGCTAGCAGTTCTTATTTACAAATTTGACGTTACACGTCAAGAAGTACATAAATCAATACAGCAAGAATGACTTACAATTAACTTGTGGTAACATTTTCAGATAGAATGTTATCAAATTTTGCAGAAATGTTTATATTTCTCTCGTTATCAGAATTGCAGACTAAACTCATGGGTCGACTTCCACTTTTGCTTTGGATTTTGTATTCCGGAGCGCCTTGTTAGACTGAGAATATTATTCAGTTAGTGTTATTAAGTAACGTGAATGTTGATAAAATGCAACAAAATGTGGTTGAAATGAGTTACCTTCAAACGACTACGTCTGGCCGAAATTGCTATTGTTGATGTCGAGTTTGTTTACTTTCTCGTAATAATACGTTATAGAACAAGCGAAATTCATATTTTCACTGAACGAGACAAAAGTTTGTTTCCTTTTTAAAGCCACGTTGGCATCCATATGTTGATTTAACGGTGTAGGTAAATAAACATATAAAAGACAGCATCGAATGGAATTGTGAAATCACAGGCAAGAAATCATGGTATAACTATGGTGAGTAGTACTCACTGAGTACTGAAATACGTACTCACTGAGTACGTATTTCAATCATCAATAGATATGTAGAACTCGACAGGAGCATTAGGATAACTACGTTTCTAATTCGCTACTATTTTAGAAAATTGGTTCGCATTATGATACTTTTGATGGCGGAAGAAATGGAAAATGACAGTGTAGTATTTAAGAATTATTTGTTCGGTCGAGAAAAGTATTTTTGGGATTTTGCTTGCTGATAACTTTTATTAGACTCGGGTATTCATTGGTCAAAAGTAGAATTATGAATACGTTGATCGTGGAGGTGTTACTTATGAGTCTCGAATCATTAGTCAATTAATAAATCGTTAAAATTGGTAAGATTTATCCATGATAATGGTAAATTGCCTTAAATCACCTATGTCGAGTGTTTTTAAAGAATAATTCCGTCGAATAAACTCGAGGAGATTTTTCAATCTATGGGATTTGAATTTCAGATTATCTTTTTACGTTTCATATTAAAATTCAGTATGGAATGATGTTATCGAACAAAACATATCTGTAAATGGTTGGAGGTCGTTCTTTTCTCTAATATGTGACTATTACCACTTCGTAGGATTTTATCTTTTTTTTGCATTTACAAGTCCATGCACAATTCTGTGATGCTTACGCTTTTTAGTGATAATTGCAATATAAGGTCGTAGTATTGCTTCACAGAAATCATCGTAATTGTTACCTTCACTGCATTGAAATCGTGAAACGTGTAATTATTCCTCGGTGCAGCAATGATTTCTTTTGTAGAAAATTAGATTCGCTTCTCTATGTCGAAATGGGAAAAAATGCCTTGTGATGAGAATCTCGCAAGTCTTGATTACAATTCGTTTGATCTGATGTAATCTGAAAGAAAATCTTACCCCGATATATGTTAAGATTTCTTTCCCTAAACTTTCCAGTGTATTCTTAATTTGGTGATGAAGATAGTAAGACTAAGATTGCCTCTTCGAAGGAAGATTATTGAATTAAAGTTAACCTTCACTGTTTCCCGTTATTAAGAATATAGTCTTATCTTTAGTTACAAATGTCATGCATTAATCATTTCGATAAGGTTCTTATTAAAAATAGGTCGACAGCCATAATGAAGAAGCAAGAACTGCTTCATTATGAAGCATAAAACAAGAGATCAAATGCTGCTAACATTTAGCAGAACTGCTGGTATAATTTTCTAGGAACTTTATTATTGCATAACGCATCGTATAGAGTAGGATAAAATTGCATCACGTTCAAAGAAACACTCTCTGTTCATGTTTTCCTTTGTTCTCTCTCCTATAGAATTATATTTTCTTATTTTTCGCTATCCCATCAATGATGTCAAAGAACAAATTTCTAAGAGGCAGGATGCTGAGCATAATGGACTGTACCGGTTTTTCTCCCACGATGTCCATCCTGGCTGCGAGAGGACCCGAGCTTGGAAAAGTTTCGTGTTTCAGAATTCCAAAGCTTCAGTTTCCGCTAAAATTCCTTCCTCACATTTTAAAATTGCGTTCGCCCCAAACTTCGAATAAGCCCTGTGGAATTTTTTCGATGAAATGTCACATTTATCTACGTTCGAATAACAATAACTTTAATTTATTCACCGGTTTTATATACATTAATTACAGGTTTACTCGTTTCCCTAGCCATAAAAATGATGGTGGTCAATTTTCCCGTGACAGCTTCTTTACATTGCCCTTGCTGTCATCCATATCAGGTGATGGTGTGTTGTAATAATTAATATAAACCACTAAGAATATCAAAAATATTTGTAACGCTGCATTATAAAATAAAAATACAACGCAATATACTAACGTTGATACCAAATACTGAGATATTTGCCTATAATTGAATTAATTACAGTTGATTAGATGGTGTATTGTAATAATTACTGAAACCTTGAAAAATGTATAAAATATTTTTATTACACTGCGTTATAGCATAATAATATTACGTAATATACTAACGTTGATTCATAATATTGAAGTTATTGCCTATTATTGAATTAATTATAAGCGACTAAATGGTGTATTGTAAAAATTAATGTAAACCTTGAAGATTATCAATAATATTTATATAACTATACATTATAGCATATAAATACAATGCAGTATATACTGCATTTTGAATCAACGTTAGCATATGCTAACGTTGATTCAAAATGCGGAAATTATTGCATATAATTAAATATATCTCTTATTTCGTAATTCATTTGCAATTGGCTCCCGGATAGTCATGTAGACAGCGCGTTTGCCTTTGGTGAAAGCGGTCCCGGGTTCGAATCCCGGTGGGAGCCAATGTGCGAAATGACCTAAGCTGTCGAAGCGCTTTTAGCAATACTACTACTACTACTTCATTTGCAATTTATTTAGATTAATAGCATCAATCGTTAGATGCACTTGATTGATAAACTCGTTACTACGGGAAAATGGTTTTAAACCACGTGAAATAATATAACGATGTATACTTTTTTCGGATTTCCGCTTCGTTAATCTGGTCACCTCATCACCGCATCTCTGACAACAAAAATACTGAGAACGGTCTCGAGGCAGGACAGCTGGGATACGGATGAGATTGCCCGCAACCTGAGTAGTTCATCAGAGGCACCATTCAGCCGAGCGTATTATCCCCAGTTTCGGTCTTTTCACCGCTCGAGATTCGGATGGCCCTCTGCCAGAATCTCCGGTCTGCAAAAAACGCGGGGCAGAAATAGCAATCTGGGTTGGCGAAAAAATACGATGTTTCCGCGGTACGATGAACTGGAGAACACATTAAAAAGCGAGGCGGTTTTCTCTTTTTCTATGGTCGTCGAAATTCCTTTTCTGCCTTCTTGTTTCAGAAGTAGTAGAAAGCTCTCATTAAGTTCTGGTTAGTTAACTGCTATCCTCCCGTGCTCGAAAAAATGTAATGGGGCATTAGAGTCCTTGAGAATGGGACGTAATTGCAAGGTAAATCCCGGAATGTCTGTGTAACAAGTACAGCCCATTACCTAATGAATGTGTTTGGAAGAGCCTTTGAGATTTTATGCGGCAGAATTATTGCTTGCGAGGATTTAGTTTAATTCGTCGAATGTGATTTTCTTCAACTTTGTGTGGCTCTCTATGTGTGATTTTCTCTGTGTGAATGTGATTTTCGGTTACTTTATGAGGCTCTCTAATGCGATGTAATTTTGAGGACTAGTTTTCAATCCGTTTTGAGCAAAAGGATTTTCCGTACAGACGAAAATCTCATTTGGGATTGCTCTACTTAAGTACTTCTTTAACGTTAAATTTTATCTTATCATTATTCGATCTAATTTCAATTAAGACTAATCGTCATCTATTCAGTTAATTTTAAGGATTTAATCTCCAAATGCACTGGATTTTGGTGCTGAATCCTAAAAGCGTTCTACTTGATGAATTACTGCGAAAAACTATTTTATACTTCCATTTTTCAATTTTTTTACTCCAAAATTTTTTGAGTGATCTATTTGCCAGAAGAGTAACATTAACTTAAATCTTATATGTTCCTAATTAATATATTTATGTTTGTTGCGTTTGGTGTTGCTGGATGAAACAAAACTAGTAATCATAAAATTATTATTTATTGGGGAAATTAATTTGGGAAAGTAGTTCACATATCTGTCTTAATTCTACTTGCTGCATAGTAAGAAATCTTAAGGCAAAAAATTGGGTGCATTAGCGTATTTATATTTTGTCATTAATTCTGTAAATGGGAATTTGATGTGTCTTTCTTCTATATTATCTTAAGAGATGTTTTTACTGCTAGCCCATTCCTCTAGGGTGGTGTAGACATGTGAATGTCATGCCATGATTTTTATGTTTCTCTCATTTTTACTAGGCTCCATCCTGCCTAATGGGTAAGGGTCCTATTGTTGTTTCAACCTTTATGATTTAATAAAACAACTCTTGTTTACATAAACACTCATCTCAAAACACTCATCAGATGTTGATGCCTTGCCTTCGAGGAATGTGTACTATTCACTACAAAAAAATGTTTTATTCTTCAATTTAATCCAAATAAGTTTCAATATATTCATACAGTAGGAAACTGTAAATAAAGGGATGTACATATATATATTTTGCGTCAGAGACCGATTTGCTGAATTATGCCCTCGTTGAGTATGTTAACTGATGGTTCATTATAGTACTGCATAGTAGAGAGCCTGCCCAGAAATTTTCATGCAACCTCTCCTCAGAGGAGTATACCCCCACTCACGCAAACTCCTTACCCTGTCTACTCCACCATACGACCTTCACTTCCTCATGGTTGCCAGGTATCGCTAATCGTTCTCTTGTTTTTCTTCTAAATGTGCCATGCATATGCCTAAGCAATTTGTGAATTGAGAGAATTTGTCCACAACGTTTTGCAAAGAAGAGACTCACTGCATGAGAATGGGATATACCAATCGTGGAGGTATTCAGAAGTGGTGTAGGTTGCTGATGCTCTTCCCACTGGTACCGATAAAGGCTCTCTTCTATGTAGTACTATTATTGTTATATCTTAATAATCTAGGAAATTGTATCTTAGATAATCTGTCCCTTCATTAGTTTCTGCCATTAGTCTTTTGCAGATGGAACATCCTATCGAAGACAGCCTGATGTATCTCTCCCCCATGCTGCGCGTGCTGTAACACCCTTGGGGATGTACCTTGGTAGAGAGGCTGAAGCAGCCATGACTCGGAGCGGAGGTCACAATGGAGATGATGTGGACTCCCTTCGTAGCTTTGGTGCTAGCAGCATATGTAGCAGTGTGGGATCTACCGATCGCTGGGGTAGGTCCAATTACTCTAATTTCTGCCTTATAAATTGATCTTAACTTGTTTTTGACTGAATTGTAAAGGAATTTTAAAGATAATTCGTAATTCTATCTTGGCTTTTGTCCAATACGTTTCTTGTTCTAATTTTGACAATGTTCAGCATGTTAATTAGCTACTTTAGGTTATATATTGTATTTTAGGATGGCAGGCTGACTTTTTTGAAGATGGTTCATCTTGGAAATGTAAGTTGAGGCTATCTTAGGGTCATACTTTTTGCAAAAGTTGTTGTGCAGTAGACATTACTATACTCTTTGTGGTAGCAGTGTTAAGGTCTTTATCAATGTATATTAGTAAAATATTTCATGTATTCTGTACCTATCTTCAGTGCATATGTAGTATTTTCCTGTATATATGAAATTCTATTATCTGTCCTTTCTTCTGACCAGTAAAACTCATTCTTAGAATCTGTTATAATTTAAGTGCTGAAAACATTGTAATGTTTTGAAATGTATTTGTTTCATTCTTCATTGAAACTGTGAGACATGAGTTCAAATTTGCTATTGATGCTGTATCCTTCTCTGTCATTCTTTGTAGGAAATGCTTCCAGTTGAAAAGCTTCTTTTCTGCATATTGATTTATTTTATTCTGTCAGCCATTGATTTAGTAATTTTTATCATTAAGTTGATTATTTTAGCTCAGAAAACTTGCAGTTTTTTTTCATGCTTTTATTTTTATTACATATTTTTGCTGAAATACCCTCATCATCTGTTTCAAATTGCTATTTGTTGTCATTATATGTTACGTTTAGTTTAAATCAAATTACAATCCTTCTCATTATACGTATTAAATAAAACTAAGTTTTACGATAGCATTGCATATCTGAATTTCTAGATTACTTCTGCCATCTCTTCCCATTGAATCATCTTTTATCAAATTTTTGTAGGTTAATATTAACTTAACTTTGTTGTTGTTGTCAGGTGTGACTCCAGTTGGACACCCATCTCGTTTTGCTAAAAATGGAACAACTTACAGTGGCCGTCAAAAGAAGTATGTTATGCACTGTTCTCCACACATGGAAAACAATGAGGAAACTTACCTTACTCCAACACAAAGAGCTGTGAGGCAAATTCGGAAACTAAAGGTGAAAAAATCCCTAATTCTGTCTGATGTATTGTAAGAATAATTGAGAAACACTATCATTCATGTTCTGTGTCTATATTATAAACGAGTAAAATGTTGCTTGCATACTGCAAGCAGATCGACAACACTAATTTTATATCGGCATTATATCGGGACGGTCCTAAAAAGAAAAAAAAAGGATAGGAAATAATATTAAAATTCGCTGCAATTTAATCGTCTGGCGTCGAAACCGGGTCTTCCTGGTTAACTAAGCAGCAAAACAGAAGATCACCATTTCTAACTATGTGTGGAAATTCAATTAGAAATATTGGCTGCAACTGCCTAAAACGACGACTTACTTTTCCCTTATATTCCTTATGAGAGAAATTTTAACGTGCTCTGGCATCAAAACCAGGAACAGCATTGTCGTATCTAATTTTTTTTATTGAGCTGAGTCTTAATATACATCTAGCAAAGCAAGAAATTCCTATTATTTCGATAAGTACAACAAAATAAATAAGGAAAACTAACTCAATATATTATAAATGGGGGATATATATACCGTCTGGCTTCAAACCCGGGTCTTTATGGTATTACTTTCTATGCAGCATTAAAGAAGTTCACCACCTTTAACCATGTGTGAAAATTCAAGCAGAAATATTGGTTCCAACTGCCTCAAACGACGTCCTACTTTTCCCTTATATTCCTTATGAGAGAAATTTTAATGTGCCCCGGCATCGAACCCAGGAACAGTTCCGTCTTATCAATATTTTTTTCTTAAACCAATTCTTACCATACATCTTCCAGCAAAGAGCAAACTTCCTATCATTTCGATAAGTGCATCAAAAAAAAAATGAAAAACTACTCCCATGTATTTTAAAGGGCCGATATTTGCATCGTCCTAGCATCGAACCCAGGATTACTTCAGTGACAGTCATTTGTATTTTCGGTAGATCATTACCATATATATAGGCTCATAGAGTTCTGATTCTCTAGCTATCCGGAAAATATTTTTTTTTTAATTCCCGAAAATCGAAGCAATGCTTTTAAATGGCAAAATTCGGGACTTTGGGGCCCTCTGGAATCGAACCCATGACACTGAGGATCAAAATCGCATTTTTTCTGGCGGTTACACATTATGGCCAATACGTCGTAAAAATTTCAAGTCAATGACGCTTGTGGTTTAGGCTGTGAATTAGTATCCTATCTATCTATCTATCTATATGAATGAATTCGGAGAAGCATCTATATATAATAGATACATTTGGTGATAGAAAATATTTAGCTATCCATTCTATTTAATTATTAAATATCTCTTATTTGACACAAACATTTTGCTAACTCTTTGCATCTATGTGATTTAAAATTACAGGAACTCAGTAAAGAATTCTATGCTTTGCAAGTCATAAACATTTGTTCTCTCCTTTTACATCAATCTATATTTATAAGCCTATTTTAAATATCTATGTATTGTACTATTATGTGTTTGCCCAAAAGAGGAATTCAAAATTGAAGGAAGTAGAAATAGACATTATTATCTTGGCTATTTCTTGAATATAGTCACTTTAAATTATTCACAGTTAGACACGAGACCAAGCATTAATTGATATTACAAATATGAGTCTATCTATATTGAATTTCAGATTTTAGTTTGTTAATTGTATTATCTGCCTTACCATCTGTTTATAGGTTATTCTAAACCAGGCAAAGAAAGAAATCGAGATGAGGGATGGAGAAATTGATCGACTGAAGAAAGAGCTGATGGAACTGAGACACAACAGAGACAGGGGTGACATGAATCACAACGGCAGTGAGTCAGGACATCAGGATGATGACTTGAACATAGGTTACCTAGGGAGCGAAGTAGGGGATTATGGTGACAGGCATGACGATGTCGAGGTTCTAGTTGGTGTCCTTGCTGACATGGACAGAGTTTTGGAAGATGACGACGCAATTCGTATGGCCAACAGGCGAGCTGAAGAAAGGTTGGAGCGAATAGGGACGCATGATCCCCCATCCTCTCTTGCCGACTCTGGTCATTACGAAGACCTCGTGTCTTCGTCATCTGTGCAGTCCAAAGAATCACTTAGGTTATCACCAGGCGGAGAGGAAGACTTTGTTGGAGGCAAGACATTGTTGGAAGAGGAACCTGAGAATGAAAGTAGAACAAGGCGAGATGAGGTGGATGGTGAAATCCACAGGGAGCAGAGGAGAAGTGCACAGGCCATTGTCGACCTCAAAGATTGTCACAGAGCGGAGCTGAAAGAGCTTAGGTTTCGATTGAATCAAGCAGAAGAAAAGTAAGTCCTTATATTAGCTCAATTTCTGAATAAGATGACATGGATGCAAGTAGGATAAAGAATTTTTATTATTAACAAGACTACTTATACATAAAAATTATAACAAAGGAGGTGCTATTATATTTAAGAAAATAAATGAAACTGCTATAAAGTAGATATGCTGTTCATCTATAAAAGAGAGAAGATAAAAGTTTTATAATATCATAAATGGAGAGGAGGAAAACAATTAATTTAAATTGATCGGCTGCAAACTCACGAACTCCACACTTTTTTTAAAGCATCAGCACCTGCCTTGACTAACTTTGCTATTGAAGCTGCTGATAAAAAATGCACTCAGTTGAGTTTTTATCAGAGATAAGGTGTGCTGGGGAATATTTGCGGGAAAATTCAAAAAGGGTTTAATTTTTAAACTCATATGCCCAGAGTGGAAGAAGAAAAATCCTTATAAAATATTTAAGAATTAATATTTGACTGTCTATCAGCCTATCAGTCTATTGTTTCAAAGTTGGGTGACAGGCAAATTCCTTGTTAATATTGTTTGGATTCACTGACAGTTGTTACTACTGTATGAATTTACTGATGCAGTTAATTAAAGTTAAATTTAATTCATAGTGCTACAGTAAGTTTGTAGATTTCCGTGGCGTTAGGTATTTTCTTCATGGTTTCAGGTTCTCTTCCACGTTTTTTTTTTTCTTAGTCGGATGACGTTTCGACCGCATTCCAGCGGTCATCTTCAGGTCGAATGTATCGACCTGAAGATGACTGCTAACAACAAACGTGGAAGAGAACCCTAAACCATGAAGAAAATATAGTGCTACAGTAATTTTAGGGGCACAACCCATCCAAATGTAATTAGGTACATAAGAGCAACTCAATAAAGACTGAGAATGATATTTTCCCTCCTAATTACACATCGGTACAGCTTGGTTTACTATTTTTTATAATAGTTTCTATTGATGCACAACATGTCTTTTAATCTTGGAAAATTTACTGGAAGCAGACTTTTGAATTAAGTTTATGCCCAGAAGATGGGATTATATCCAGGTTCAAGTCACACTCATGTGAGACTTTTTTACGTTCATCTAAAGTTTGGGTTGATCTAGCCAGCTATGTGCATACAATTCATTGCATTCTTTCATTGTGTCGCTACTATAATTTTTCCTGATTTTTTTATTTATTAGGCTCAGTAATTTTCCCCCCATCTATTTCAGAGTGGAGTCACTTCAGAAGGAGTTGGAAGGTTGGAAAAGTCGAGTAGAAACTGCTGAACATTCAGCAGAAGAAGCAAAGAAAGCCAAAGAGGAATCTGAGCATAAAGATCTCGAAAAACAGGAAGCGTTGCTTCTGAAAATGTACCAGAAAGGTCAAGAAGCTGCACGATTTGAACATGCTGACCAGGTAAGAATTATAAATTCATACCTGAATTATTATAATTTTGGCCTGTTAAAATTTTTTCACTGCTATGTGGTGTGCTATTGTGTTATTGTGATTGTGTTGATAGGTGTTAATATACTTCTGGAACTATACTTATTCTTTTCAAATTTCATTAACTGAATTTTTATGCATTGTCAATTACATTAGTATTATAACAAATTTCTCTTCGATATTTCTTGATGAAATTTTTTGGGTAGTCTCTACTATGAGAATTATTCTAACCTAAGCAAAGCCAACAATATTTAAGCTCAAACAAGTTAGTTAGTATGTAAATACATCAGAATATTTCAGAATTTTTTTAATGACTTGTGTTCTTTAATTTTTTGCGTACAATTACTTTAAATCGAGTTTCATTAATATGATAAACCTATAACTAAAACAAAGGCTATCCTCATAATAAAGTATTACCTGATTCAACTTACAGAGAGATTGCTAGGTATGTTGCTTGCTTACGATTACTTATTTTGCATATGTAGTCTTTATCAACTTTCTTACACAGCTTTAAGCATAAATTATTTATGTGCATAGGAATTCTAAAAAAAATTTCTTGGAGGAATATCTCTGAGTTACCTTATTCAAATGATCATGCTTCTTCCACACAATTATCTTAAAGTTCTGCCACCACATAATTTTCATCATTTAGTCATTCGTAGTTTTAATTTGATGAGTTTTGGATTTTCTTTTCAAGGTTCTTGAATTTGCCCATAAAGCTCCAAGCAGGGTGTCAGTTCCTGAGTTGTTACAGCAATTACAAGATACAGAGGCCAAATTAGAGGAGATGAAGGTATTGTTTCTTATGCAGAACTCTTCTTTACCTTAATTTTTTCATAGTATTCGTTTTTTGACTTGTGCCTTAATTGATATTTTAAATAATATGTTCATGTTTAACTTGTATGAAATATTTTTACCATTGAATCTCACGAGATACATGTTTGAAGCAGAGAAAATTCTAATTAAGCAGCAGTTTTTATGTGTGTATGCACTGGAGCACATTCATTCAGTTTTCATTAATAATTTTAGCTCTGCTTGAAAGCTCAGATAAAATGTTTTAATACAACTGTAATCACATTATTTATATATCATGAATCAAGGAAACTTTTCTTTTACATTCAGATACTTGAATAATGTCTTTCAGTCTCTGAAAATTGTATAATGAATTAATTTTCAGCTAAATGATCTTGCAGTTATTTAATTTCCAACTATAAAGTTAATTATATCTGTTTTTGGCAAATTAAGGGTTTTCTTCATTGCCACAATAAGCCAAGTGAGTGTCCAAGACATTTTTGGACATCGATTTTTTAAGTATTCTAGCTTTGTTATTGATCCTTAATTTTTATTTCCTTATTTCTGTTCAGTTGGGTTAAAAATCTATTACCAAAATGACCCCATGATTTGCATTATCTTTCAGTTTACAAAATTATCTTTAGGTTTAGTTTTTTCTGCTAAATATAAATGGATTTGTGCGTTCTTTTCATTACCCCTCCCATACCATCCCTCCCATTACCAAGACATATGTTATATTTCCTTGCTCTATCTGCATAATTGATAGAAAATATTTTATCTAGGACTTTTTCAAGAGCTACTGTTACATATCATGGAGGTTATTGTTCACTACTTCAATCAAAACATAAGGATAATTTATTTGACTATTCAAATGCCATATCAACTGTAAAATGAGTGATCTTTTAGTTTCAACCTTTCGTGAATAATTTGTTACAGTCTATTTTTATGATGGTTTTAGTATGATTAAAAAGTAATCTTTACTTTGTAACAGTGTGAGGTATATCAAGACTAATGACTTACTTATCAGTAGGGATTTGAGAAAGTTTTGCAAACCATACGTACTCAGGACTTATTAAAAGATTGCAATCCATGCATAATAAGAGAGTTGTTGAGAAAGTAAATAATTTCAAAGGAATATTTCTCATTTGAAAATCTATTAAATTTTCTCTCATCGATAATCAGGCTCATTCACGTAACATAAATTATTTCAGAGAAGAAAATATTATGTGCAACATTTATAAATTTGCTTCGTTAAGCATGGCTTAATTTTATTTTTATTCAGGTTTTATATTAGACCAGTGAAGATTTGGCTCTGCTCTTTCACAGTGGAATGATTTTTATACTTTAAGTTTTAATATGCATTGTGAATCAGGGCTGCTATTGTTAAATTATAGATTGATAGCAACTCATTATAAGATCAGCAAATTCCTGATTTTGTCACATTAGCATTTTTTACTCAGAAAACAAACTTACAAACTTAATTTTAAATGGTTTGAAACAAAGGATTCTTGTAGTCATTTCAATGGAATATAGTGAATAATTGTCTTGAAGAATTTTTTAAAGACACAAGTCAGGAACCTATGTTTCATTTAATCCTTCTGCGATATTTTCTTTTAATATTTCTTTTATGCTATTATTCCAATTTATTCTGTTTCTCATTTATCAAGGCTTTTCCATTATATTTACCTATTTAATTTCTTTCATGACTTGGATGATAAATCAAGGAAAAATTTAAGATTGCTTTCTGAAATTGTGCACTGTTTATAAGTAATCAATTGTAATGTAAATCAGGAGTTTACTACATCGTTTAACATTATCCTCCAGTTTTGTTTAAAATGTATTTTATTTGTTAGCTTCTAGAAAGGTAGGTATGATATTTTTGCTATCCGGGGGTGTTGTCCAAAAATATGATTCAGAGCTAACAACCTGATTGGAAGACATTTTAACTTTTTATTAATGATTCTTTTGTCTGGATTTAACTGATTTCATAATTTACACTAAAATTTTACTAATTCTTGGTATGTGCATGCTTTGGTGTCCAAATCACCATTTAACATTGGATATTTCACTCCTGCAAAGGAAACATTTATGTAAGTCCATAGTAAGAATTGGGAAGTGTCAATCATGGAATTTTTATGGGAGAATTTTATCTTAATTTATAAATTATATGCTTTTCAAAACATTGTTACAGCATACAGCACATGATAATAATTTTACATTTTACTATTTTTGGTAAGTATTAGGAAAACTGAAAAGTTTCACAAAGAAATAATTAGCCAAAACATGTTTAGGTTAGGAAGGATTATTCTAATTTACATTCCTTAGTTGTTAAAACTTATGATAATAATGCTAAAGAGATAAGTAGCTTTTCAATGAAAAGCTAAGATTCTCAGAGATAATACAAGATGATTGTTGTTGATTTTTTTCTTTCAAATGTTCATTTTTTATGGAGAATGTTATAAGCACAATGTATAAAGTTATAGATGTTTTTGATTCTATATTATTTTTATGCTTTTATATTTCATTCACACAAATTGAAGGTGAAAATATAGATACTAAATTTATAATACCGTCAGCAGCTTGTTATTAAAAGGAATTTCTTATTATAGTAGAAAAAATGTTTTATTGACTCATCTATGGCAATTTAAGTTTTGGCTATTTTAAATGCATTTACTTGGAATTTCTACTAAGTAAAACAGGTTAATGTGAAATTACTAAAATTTTCATTTATTAATGGACACATACCTGAAGGGTTTTATAAAACCCTATTTTATGTTTATGCTTTATGTGACTCATTAGATCAATTTTTGAAAAGAGTGTGCTGAAATTTCAGCCGAAATTTTGTATTTTTGTTTTAATTCTAAGTATATCATAATATCTAAGATGTTTACTGAAAAGATGATGTGTTGGGATTTGATTTCATATTTTATTGTCTTGTTTTTTTTGCCAGAAAACCAATTGCTATTTGTACAAAATTGTTTTATGCTTACATTTCGGGGCTTTTACAGCTTTAAATAATTTTAACATTTTTGTTTGCTTCCTTCTAATGCTGTTATCAGACTTAAATTTTTTCTTAAAATACCAAAACATCATTCTTCCTTTTACTTTTTCTTATTGCAGATTTGCTCTGAGTACATTGAGTGATGTGCAATTAATAATTCATTGACAGCTTACGCAATTGTTTTGAATTTTTGTGATAATCTCTCAATCACATGAGTTCCTTCATTGATGAATACATCTATTCATATTTATGTATTAGAATCATTGGATGAAAATATTTCTTGAGTTATTGTATTCTGTAATTCATTCATTATTTTTTTGCATTGAATGACACTTTTCTCATTTAAAAATATTTATTTAGCATTATTAAATAATGAAATTTTCTTGATATGAAAAAACTTCATATTCTAAATAGAAGATTAGTACACAATTGGTGTACTTTCAGCCAATAAGTTGAATTTCAGGACTATGAAAAAATTATATAAACTTGTAGATCTTTACTTCAAGTATTTTGAAATTAAATTAATAGACTTCCAATTAATACAACCAGAGTAATCCTCAAGTCTTAATTTGTAGTTATGAGTCAACTAATTTATATATCTTCCATGAACTTCAGATGCTTCCAAACAAAGTTTTCTGTAATACTTTGCAAATAGCCAAAGGCATATACATATAGAGCACATAATTTCCATTTTATCTGACAGTAAATAATAAATTAATTCAGACTAATAGGATCCATACTTGCAGAAGGCAAAGGTTTGATACTTTTTGTTGGATTAATTTATCTGCTTTACTTTGAAAAATATTTCATTTGAACTCGTATCTAAAATAGAATAGTAAATGATTATTGTATAAGCTAGTTAAAATCGCCTCTCATGTATATCAATTGGCTTTTAAAGAAGTATGCTCTTATAAGTTCAAGTAATTTTTTCAGCTAGTTATATAAATGCTACAAAAATAACTTAAATTTCAATTCATTACTATGTGACAGTTAATTATTATTACTCAGTTTTATTTAGGATCAATATCTTGAAACAAACTGAGTTATTTCTGAAACTGTGTGCAAACAAAAATCTTATAATGCTAGAGTATTACTGAAAAATCTTTAATGCTATAAAATGCAAAGCAAAGAATTTAAATTAGGCTTTTGATAGAAATAATTCCTTCAATGAGAGCAACATAAACATTGACCTGCCAAACAGTTATACTTTTTTATACAGCCCTACAATATATGGGCAGTTTTATTCTTTTTTTAAGTAGTTAGGTTAAAAAAATATAGTTTCTCTAAATTTTTAAGCTGTAATATTTCCTTGGGATCATCTAATTCATCTGTCCTAATTCATTATATTTTTGTAAAAATGAGTAGATATATTCATTTTTGAAGTAATTTTTTTGAGTAATTTAAATGTTGAAGTTACTGTGAAATCCCTGTGGTTGTTAAATAATTGCATACAATTTTTGGTGTAAAAGATTTGATATCTTGGGTTGATTTTGGTATAAGATACAGATGTTAACATATTTTTGTCGAAGTTTACTCATTAGTATGCCATTTAATTTTATTTCCAGCTAAAATGAAAGCTTAAGTCATTCAAGAAAATTTTATATTGCTGCATCCAATGCAGGAATAAAAATTTTAAATTTCCCATCATTTCTTCCATTTGACACTGCCTCATGATACTGATGTTCTTAAGCATGTCCTTACTTCTTAGCCATCAAATTTTAACATATAATATTTTTCACATTAATGTGCCCTTGTGAAAACAAAATGAAATACTTTGGTGGGATTTGAGTGAAGGCTTGTTTAAGAATTCAGTGGCAATAATCACAAGTTATATTAACATGAACATCTCTCCCTTCACCTCTGTCAATGTTTGGGATCTATGTTCACCTCTATGAAGGATAAGGAATCCACATGGCCTAGATTCTGCTCAGTTCGGCCGATTGTTAACACTAAGCATTTACTCAGCGGGTCCCAGGCCATAGCCCTGTGGAATCTTAGCAGGAGGAAGGTCGGTATTGCCCAGTAGTGAAAGTGTTCCTCAGATTTTTATTAATGTTTTGAATGCAATTTGATGTTGTAATTCTTTGTTTTGCACAGAAACTCAATGACTGACACTGAAACATTCAATGATTCTCCTATTTGAACCACCTTATCATTTGAACAGCACCAATTAATCGTATTTTGTGATTGCTCTTCACATCTTTATTCTGTATGCTTCTGGCTTAAGGCTAAAAGTGGGTTCTTATAATAAGTTTGCTTATTTGCCTTAATCTTGAGGGAGTTTACTAATTTAAAGTGCTTTGGTTATGGAATATATTTTTGGTCTTAGTTTGTACAATACACTTTGGTTCAGCTAATTCCTTTTTTTACTTTAATTTAAGAGCTTGAATTGACATCTTACTCACTGTTCATGATTTACTCTGTGCTGAAAATTGTGGATTCCTGGGTTTCGCAATTGTCAGCTTAGTTTAAATGCTTAATAGAATCAATCCATGTAAAATATTACCAATACTCAACAACCATCTTACTTATCAAAACTTTTTCTTTGTTTTAATTTCTTTACCAATCCTGATTTCTTTGACTTGTATTCAGCCTGGTAAAAATATGAATTCTATTTGTCATTCTTTGAAAGGATTCTACAGTATTGATTTATGATGTATCTCAATAACTACAATATTTCCAGCACTCTATCTAGTCTCATTTATTAATCATGGACTTGAAGTTAAAACTGTAGTTGCTGAAATTATGCTAATATACTGAAACCGAGAAACGTGTAGAATGATTTATTTCAATAATTTTGAGATCATAGGTAAGTGGCGTGGACTATCTATATAATTCCTACACCAATATTCAACTAAAAACCTTTAAGTTTCTCAGTAAATGAAATTATATGAATCATTCTTTGTTTTCAAAGTCAGTCAAATAATATAAAACTTTGAACACCTTACACTAGGCATCACCTGCTTTGCATGTTGGAATGATTACTTGTTCTTTTAATTAATATTACCCCTGCTGCTTGCTAACTAACTTTTGCATGCGGGTTTGCTATACTAAAAATTTCTAATGTTAAAATAAATTTGATCTAAAAATGTCTGTGAATACATGATGCCTCACCCTTCTGTTTTTAACATTTATGCTTGATAACAGAAAAGATTGCCTATTTAAAGATTCAATAATTTTGTTTTTCTATTTAATTTGCAGTGATTGTTTGATTGTCATCACAAATATCTTTATGGTTTAAAATGTATCCAAAATTGAATTTTTTTAAGGGTTAAGATGAAGTAAGTTGTAGGAAATTCCATTTGCTTTCATGCAGGAATGTCATGTTTGGTAAAATTTGCAGCAACTAGCCATTTCTTGGTGTACAAATGCTGCCTTGATCTGCTTTCTGAATTGAGGCTCAGGCCACATCATTGCTTCAGGAGATGAACTCTTTCACTCTGAATGTATAGCTGCCCAAAGCTTTGTGTTTATTTTAACTTAATCTTATTTGTCCCACTTTTAGGGAAGACAGTTCCTTTTCTTGAATTACTACCATCCTTTATTAAGACCGAGTTACTTTGTTCTGATATTTTTGGTGGGAGTAGGGAGAGGCTGGTATTACAAAGCAAAAAACTTGAAATTTGCTGTAGGATCACTTATATTTTGGCTATTGAGGTGTCAGAATATATATTTAAACTCATAGGCCCTGGTTGTGTAAAGTTGCTATGGATTATTTTGGTTAAGTCCAAGGATTGGCATCTCATGTAAAAATGGTGTTGCGAAGAGTTCACGTCAGTTATCCCAAAGAGCAAGATGGAAGATAAAAATGCAGGAAATGAATCATATTATAATCTCGGATGGCCGTATAAATTCAGGAATACAAAAACCATGGCAGAATTATTTTCTTTTTAACACATCACATTCACAAAGGTTAGTTTTTTAGCCTTGAAGATTCACCAGAAGGATAATTTCATATAAAACCATATTCACCTTTTCTAGCTATACCCATTATTTTTGTTTAGTTTTACCTGTATAAGTACAGTAAAAATTGAAGAATTAAGGCAATGAAGTTTTCTTCAGATTCTAGCAGGAATAAATTTCCACTGTGATTTTCATTCAAGAAAATGCAAAAAATCTCCTTTAACTGCGTTTTAGGGACAGAAGACCTTTCAAATAAAATGAATGTAATCAATTATTTAACTAAAAATTTGGAAATCTTGCTATATGTAAATACTTGTACAAAAAATAAATTGTTCTAATTTATTTATTTATGTTCCATATATTTGGGTCAGATGGACCACTTCCTTTATATTTTAGCTAATGAATATTTATCACCTAAATGAATTTTGTTTTTTCTTAGTTTCCTTTATTAGGTTTTAAATTCTGCTGTGCTTGTCTCAGCAATTTTCTTGCACTTTTTCTGTCTTAGGCTATGATTTCTCTTTGGTGAAGATACATAATTGCTTTACATTCCTTCCCTATCAGTATTTAGCATTCATATCTGAATCAATGCCCACTTTCACCCAAAATTGTTGAGTACATCTCCTGAGGTAGTGATAAGTTCTTGTCAACACCTTGACCATTGAAAAAAAAGATGAAGGCAAGAAAGATAAAACTACAGTGATATAATAACAAAAGCAGAACCAATTATTGTAATTTCTTCTATCAAGTGAGCAATTTCATTAAGTGAAAATATTTTGAGAGCTTTTGAAAGATTTATTACCAGACCATCCATGTAAAGTTTTGTTTGTAAAAATGCAATTTTGAGTATACAGTTATCATATGAGTGAACCATTGGCTGTAAAATATTTTAAAGTGCAACTTTATAATTTCTCAGTTTGGTTTTGCCCCATCTATAACTTTGCATGTACATTCAATAATTGCATCCTGGAATTTAAAGGGTTACGGTATGAGAGAAAATTTTTCATTGGATGAAGTTCCATAACTATCTTCAGTTGAATAAATTTATAATAGGCATTTCATGACCCTACCTAAGAGAAACTTTGTTTTTCTCTTCTGTTTACCTCAAATAATAAAAGATAGTGGTTTTGCATAAGATGTACCTATCAAAACATAGTGATATTTAAATAAGACTGTAGTTACTGGCTTGATTCATGGCAAATTATTTGCCATAGCCTCAGCAAGGCAATTTTATCAGCCAAAAGATTCCTTAAGAAATTTCAATAAATTCTATGCATTTTGTTAGAACTGGTTGAATATCATGGGACATTATCAATTTCATTTTTGCTCTATATTCCATAGACTTGTTTGCTGTGTTTTTCCTATTATTTTCCCATTAATTACTTTTCATATAATAGTTGTGACTTTCAAAAGGATGTGAAAGCTTTAGCTGAGAAATAAGTTTGATGTATTATCCATTTTAAATGTAATTTTATTCTCTGAGCTTTCTTCTAATTGCTGTGATAGTTCTATCTAACTGTGTAACTGATCAGAATGTAGAATTTTTTCAATAATTTCTTTTAATGAGGCACCGTTTAGGAAGTTTGCTTGGGTTCTTGGAATTACCTGGTTTTCTTTAATAAGATGAGATATTTAATCACTAAAAGAGAAATATTGTCAGCTAAAGACATTAATTCGCACAATGAAAGAATTTTAGAAGCAGCAATCTTCCCACTTAATAGAATTCTCCCAAATTTAATAGCTGTTACTCTTCATAGAAGCAGAGCCTCTCATGCAATTCAAAATCTGATTAAAAAAATTATTATGAAAGGAGTAAATAATATTCATAAAAGCCATGCAGATCAGGGGATGATTTTAATATACCTTGACTTAGTTGTAGAAATATAAACTTTTAAAAACCTAGAGAAACAGTGAAATCATGTTAAGAATCTTTGAATCTTTTCTCTTTGGTGTTTGTAAAATAATTTGCATGAAAATGTATAAACACTCATCTACTTCTCTTCATTCTGATGAAATACTACCTTTAGCTTCTTTCAATCTAAAATAACAGTATATTTTGCGTGAAGTAATTTTTAGGCTTACCACTGTAAATCATAATGATCAATATATATGTAAATCAACATGATCAATATATTTGTACTTAAATTTTCCATTATCCTTAATGAAAGTGTATATCACAGAGGGATAGGATCCAGTTTTCTTTATATGGAAATGCAAATATCATTTGTATTTCCTTACTAGTATTGCTAAATTTCAACTGCTTTTCCCAACTTTTTTCCAGGTCATGTACAGGCGTGCTATGGAGGAAATGAAAAGGCTTGAGAACCAGCAAAACACTGCACCCGTCAATGATCCAACCATAACCCTGCAGTTTTTGAAAACTGCAGTTTACTACTTTCTCACCGATCGCATTGAAAATACTTACGATCATCTCAGCGCAATTGAAAGCATCCTGGGATTTTCCGAGCAAGAAAAATCTGCTATTGAAAAGGCCAACCCCAACTTGACACGAAAATAAGAGCTGACGAACAAGTGATTTTCCATGTAATCTGGCTGTGTAACTTATGAATCTTATTTATGCAAGTGTTTCTCTCCCTATGGCTGTATCATGTCCTTCACTTGTCTCCCAGGCTCACCTGTTAAATGGGTGCAACCCTCAGTTATGAGCGTTAATTGTTTGTTTTAATGAAGCATGGAGACCTTTTCAGTGAAGTATTACTTTGCATATCAAAGCCAAAGCTTTACCATCTCATATTGTTCAACTTTTTATTTTTCTCATTATTAGAATGTAATTTGAGTTAATTTTCCCTTCAACAGTTCTTTTGATTTATTTTAAAATTCCCGTTGAATTCATTTGAAAAGCTTTTGCTTAGAATAGTTCAAGGTGTTGTTGCACCATGTTTTCCAGTGATTTTGTATATTAATTGGGAATTCTCATTGAAATTATTTCTAGCAGAAGTTTTACTTGCTGATATGAAATGTGTATACATTACTTTTTCAATGTATCGATTTTCCATCATGAAACTTGTATTTGAAATGATGGTATGTATGGCATTTAAATGTATTTAATGTTAAATATCATTGTTAAATGCATTTGTGCTTCTTTACTAACCACAATGTATGTGCTGTGTTAGTGTAAAGTTGCAATCATCAACACAATCCTCAAATTATCATATGATATATATGATGGTAACATTCAGTCCTCAGCAAATGCTTTCCTAAAACTATTCAATCAACTGATGTTTCACTGTGATTATTTATATAATTAACATCTTGCTGCTATGAATGACAGCATTTCTCATGGGGCACTTTCGGTTGAGTAAACTTACTCCTAAATTGTTGTGTTGGATTGTGTTTAAAAGTTTTTTTTGTTTAGTTTTATTTACGAACAGGTTGCTAAGGTTAAGAAATAGGTATCTAAGTACCTAATTACCTCATTTAATGACTCAATTTGCTGATGTTTTTCTTTGTGAAGCCTCATATTTTGTGAATAATAAAAAGAATATAATTGAGAAAAACTGTTTCTTCAACTAATTATCGAAAATTATATTTTTCCTGGAAAATTATTTTTTGTATAATCTTGAAGTTCCTTGTATTATTATTTGTTGATTCTTCTCACATGTGATATTTTGTCTTTCAAAAAAAAATATTTGAAAGATTTTGATATTAGTTTATCAAATAGAATTGTTTATTTTTGATTTAGATTAAGACTGTGTAGCTTGTCTAAGGCTATTTGTTTGTAATATTCCATCCAAGCTGACACCACTATAAATGTAATTACCAATTCTGATTTATAAATTTGTATTTTTTTCATTTTCATCACTAATATTAAATTATTTTTACTGTCATAATTTTCAGCAAAAAATGCACCTTTTGATCAAATTTTATTTGACTATCTTTCATCATAAATATCCTTCTTTAAACTATTAGCTGTATGGAAACTGTGATGCATTAGTGTATAATTTCATCCATCACAGTGTTCATGTTAAGTGGATGTCATCTTTGTTGGTCAAAATTAAGATAAGTTGAAATTGTTTCATCTCTCTCTACTTTTCAAATTAATGGTAAATATTTGGTGCTTTTGTTTCTCCACAAAAGCACATTGATGGTAACTGTGTGGTATATAGATGTGTATATCATAGTGCAGCTTATTTTGATCAAGCATACCTGCTTTCATTTTTCTCTGATGTTTTTCTATTCCATGTCTTTATTTATACTTTTTCCATCAAATTTTGAGTGATTTTGTAGTAAGCTGGAACTAGTTCCTAATAGAGGAGTCTTTATTTGTGAGTAATATAACCTTGGATGGTTTGTTGAATATTAAAATTTTAAATGAGATGAATGTGTTTTTATTTACATATGTAACTTAATAGTGAATGCGGTATTTATCTATTTTACCTAGAAAACAAAATCCAAACATACCCTATACCCATTCGTCACAAATTCCTCTGGAAAATGGCAGTGAAATAAAAGCTTTTGATGAAAGCTGACTGCTAAGATCATCAATGGATGAAAGTGATCGTCACTTTAGAGTGAGGAAGCAATAGCGCAGGGCTTAATGCATAGTTGAAGCCATGGGCATACTTAGCTTTTGGCCTGGGGGGGGGGGGCAAATCAGAAATGCAAATAAAAAATTCGGCATAAATATAAATTTGCATTAATAGATTGGTTCCACATAATTATTTGAAAAGCAGTCTTCTTGCATCTTCTGCAAAGTGGTTTAAAACAGTTTCTGTGAAAAATCACCTAAACAATTTACATTTTTTTATGTGCACTGAGCATGCAAAGCCCATTTAATCTTTCTTCAACCATAGTGCCTCTTAGCCAGGTTTTTACGCTTCTAAGAGTACTAAATGATCTTTCAATGGTAGCTGTAGAATAAGGCATAGTCAATAAAATACGTAGGGCTACTTTAACGTTTGGATAAATCAATTCTGCATGTTGAATCACTTCTGTTATCTCCAAAGTTTGGAGATTCTCCTCCTTGTTTGTCCAAAATATCCGCCACAGCTCGGCTTCTGTCACAATTTCGTCTAATTCATAAAATTTGGAGACTTCTTCTATACGGATGTTTTAATCTGAAGCTGTAATTTTTGTTATCTGAGCAGGGTGCATCAACGATAGAGCAAACGCCGGCGACTGACCATGGTTAAATCTTGCTTCCAAAGAGGATAATAATGAGTCCAAATAGGGCATTTATAGCGAGCGGCAAAAATAATCGCTTAATGAAGCAGCTGGGTGATTTGCCCTATAATTTTGGCGACCTGCAGTCCGTGGAAGACGCGTCTGTCGCGAGTGCCTCGACAGGATTGAACTTGTTGAGTCCGATGATATCTCTTTACAGTATTTATCCAACGTGAAACTTTATTCATTTACAGCACAATACAATTTTTTTAACTGAACCATAACGCGTGATAAATCAAACTGCATGAGTTTTGGCAATTCCGACCTTTTATAGAGCGAATATTACACACAATTCCAGGGCATGGAATGTTCCTTTGTTTTTGTGGCTGCTAAAAATAGACGTATTTCTCGGAAATTATTTGCAGGTGCAACTTCTAAATGCCCATGGAAAGTTCGACTCCTTCCATGTCATGCGTTTGTTTACGCACTCGATGTAGGCCAAACGGATATGGTCCAGACGTCTGCATGTAAATCGAAACATACTTTGCCTATAAATTTTACTTTATCTACAAATTCATAAATTCAACAGTACTTCTGCATATGCACATAATTGGCCATCTAAATGTATGGGAGCTAGATCGAAGGGTCCAGTGGTGGCTGTCCAGGGGGGGCAGCTGCCCCCCCCCCTCGGTACGCCCATTGTTGAAGCCATGTTTGAAGTTTTTTCCACTCGCTATTTGAGCTATTTCTCTAACAAAATGCGTGTTGTTTAAACGTTTATTGGATTATATAATTTATTTTGATTTTTAGATACTGAGAAACAAATTATTTATGTATAAAAAAGTTGCTATATATATACAGCAAAATTTAATTACCTTAATTTCGACTGAAAATTTGAGTTTGAAGAGTTAACCCCAGAGAATCGATAACAAAGCAACTGATACCGCCTATTTCGATAGTATAGTCGGTTCACCATCATGAAGGCAGAAATTCTCCCCATTTAAAATGCATAGGCCCATATATTTTAAACGGGAGAAATTAGTGCGACGTTGCTAATTTGCGAAAAATTATGGATTTGGTCGAAATTGTTTCAATTTTTTTCAGTGTTTACTATCAGTGATACCACACATAACACCGTGATTATTTTTTGTTTATTTGCAACATATTGGCAAAAAACAACAAAAATGTTACATCTCAAAGAAATACGGCGTTTTGTTCCGTTTTTTTTGGAACGGGTGCCATTGATTCTCTAATTCAAGAAACATGGGATTTTTTTACATCAATATCAGCTTCAAACCTTTCTCTTTTCTTTAGTGTTAATACTTAGGCAGGTGAATAAATGTTAGGGAAAATTTCAACAGAAATTAATAATAAAGTCTAGAATTTCTCGCAAAATGCATTGAAAAAAGTAGTCGCCTGCCACTTTTCGTCCAATTCACCCACGGAAAAACATCCAGCGAGAAAGTTTCTTAGAAAATAGTAAATTTATTTTCTGTGCAAGTCCGAACCCTTTAAGTTCATAAACAACTTAAGAAATACAATTTTTCTTACGGCGTACCGCATTACGCGACGCCGGCCGCGATCGTTCGTGCGGCTATTCCGGTGTATTCAGTGTTCCCCCTGTTTCGATCACTTTTTAAGATATCTAACAGTTAGTAATCGGTAATTTCTATTATGATTTTATTAATTTTTACATTATAAAATCCTATCAAAGTTGTTCTTGATATTTTTTCGCCATGTTTTCTCTGTCAGACCCTTTGTCTTTGAAAACTTACCCACACATGGGCGTTTGCGGTGTATTCCCCATGTTTAAAGGATTTATTTTACGATGTGCTGCTTCCTTCTGAGGGATTATCGGTTACCGTTAGGATTAGATTAAAATTAGATGAGATATCGTTGTATTTTCGTTGTGTTAGCGAAAATACAACGATATTTAATCTAATTTTAATCTAATCCTAACGAAGTCGAGCCAAGTACCAAAAGAAATGAATTTGAATGAATACTTTTATTTCAGTCGTGGAATATTGCTTTTTATATGAAATGCGAGAACAGCGATGAAATAAACGAAATATTCCGAGAATGTTTGAGGTTGTAAACAAAAAAATTCTTATGGATAGCCACAGTGATTGTTGAATCAATAGTTAAGGTTTTCACCGTTAGATTAGATAGTGTAGATCAACGGGATGACAAGCGTTCATTTGTTCGAGTTTTGTCCTCCGCAGGCTTTCTCCGACATTATGTAGTGGAGGCGGTTCGATCGGTTTTAATGAATAAATAACGAAGAAGTGGTTGAGCATCTAGAAA
Organism: Sympetrum striolatum; assembly: GCA_947579665.1. Taxonomy (NCBI): domain Eukaryota; kingdom Metazoa; phylum Arthropoda; class Insecta; order Odonata; family Libellulidae; genus Sympetrum; species Sympetrum striolatum. The sequence goes on along the minus strand of OX388350.1, from coordinate 37,136,013 downwards.
AACAGCCATGTTTGAATTTCCAATGTGAATGTAAATCGACTCGCGTGGTCTGGTGGTATTCTATCTTTCTCTGCGTTTGTATAACTTGAAGATGAAGCTTCGTTGCGTTGTAGCGGGGTTTAAATCTTCCAGCGAGCAACCAGAAATAAAATTTTTCTGTTTTCCCAGTCCGAAGCAAATGTAAGTAAATTAAAATGTGGGTTTTGCCTATGGCAAACGTTGCATAGGGCTGGAAAACTTGGGTAAGAATATATGATTAAGGAATGGAATCCCGAATACACTCGGCTGTATTTAATTTTGCTGTTTGAATATTTAACTCGTATTTGTATACTTTCATCAACTGTCAGTGATATACATTAAGTTAAACAGTGTTTCGTGATATCGGAGTCACCCCAGCGTTTACAGCATGCAGACTAATTTGAAAGTAAGGAGTGTTTGTCGATATGTTTTTAAATGGCATACATTAGTATGAAATATTTGGGAAATATGGTGATAAGCAATTTTCATTCAATGTAACTTGAATTTTATGAACTAATGACTGTTAAGAAGTTCCACAGAACGGACATGTTGATTGTCAACATGAAATAGTGAAATTTCGATGTGTACCATTTTGGGGAAGAAGAAAGTTAAGTATTGAAGGGTTTCCAGTTTCAATTATTTCTCCGTACATATGGTCAACAAAATGAAAATAATTTGGAATAATTGTAGAATTTATAATTTTTCGGAATAGTTTTGAATCAATCCACATATCATAACATCTCTCAGAGACATTCACTGCGTAAAACCGGTAATACCTCTCAAAGGCTTCTCATAGCTGTTTTTATGAGACTTTGCAAGATCATTTTTTCATGCGGCCGCAAACAAGCGTAATAGTTAATATTTGGTATTGCCTTTACTGCCGTATAAATTAAGTAATTTCATCATTTCGAAAATTATGTATATATCACGATTCTAAAGTTAATAATTTGTAAAGGGGTAGATATTAATATATGTTACTGCTCTAGAATTCCATAAACCTTTGACTAACTTAATATTCATTGGGATTAGTAGTCTATACCCTTATTTTCCTTAGTGAAATGTGAGACTTTTAATATCAACGTCAATGTTGGATAATCGAATTGGTGTATAAATCGTTTAATTTGACAATTTTAGTGTTAGATGGCAGTTTGTGTGAATATATTGGCGATTCCATACTTATATTACGTTGTACTATTTTACAATTTTCTGAATTTAGCCGTTTTCGTGACCTGACTGCTGGTGTGATTAGTGACAATTTTTGATAATATAATGTTTGTGTTAATGAACAATAAAATAGCATGGCCTATTTTCCTGTGTTTACTTTGTTTTCCTGCTGAAGAGGGAAATGGGATGTGATGTGTTAACAAGTATTATTGATTATATAGTCATCCAGCTGATAAGACACTTAGAATGTTTCCTTTTATTAATATTTATCGAGGCTTCAAATACCTCGGAGATGTCACCAAAGGTCACTGAAACATCTCCAAGATATCCTATGAGACGTATCTGAAGAGGACGTAGAGACAGATCTTCGTGATGTGACTGAGAACTTTTCGAAACATCTTGTTAGACATTTAAGATATCTGTGAGATGTGTTTCTGCTATGTGGGAATCTAATGTTAAAATTTACAATTTTCTTTACTGTTTGAAGTAGTGATAAGAGAGAGAGAGTTAAGTATATCTGTAATCATTTAGTGGCTGAGAAGAGGTTGGTTTTATACCTTATGAGTCATCTTTCATTTTCTTATGACTATAGGTAACTGCTTTTAGTAATTATCATGTGTATGAACATTGGAATGTATTTACATGGACGTTTTCTTGATCTTCTTGAAAGTGATACGAACTGAATATTCAGTTGTGCTTAATGTGCTTGTTAATTCTTTCTCGCTTCTAAAGCTTACGAATGGTAATATGCATGCTTTCAAGTCAGGCCATTCTCTAGATTTACATTATGTCTTTGATCAATCATTAGCTGAGCAAATTGAATGGCAGCTAAGAGCATGGTTTCATAACTTATGGGTTATCTTTCATTTTCTCATGAGTTTATTTGAGTGTTTTAAGTAAATTAACACATCTATGAACATAGAAATGTATTTCAGCAAAGTCTAGCCTTTATTTGTGTTTATATGGACTATTTCTTGGTCGTGGTGGAGGGGATTGAGTGCTTCTGTGAAGCTATGGGCTATGCTGGTGGTTGTAAGAGTTATAGTTGCTTGGGTCTCTCATACCAGAAAGGTCATTGCCGAGGAGCCAGACTAAGAGTGTTCCTTATATTAAGGTATTCAAATTGTGGATATAACTTTTCATGTGGACAAATAAGTGACTTAATCAGAGAAGCGCTGTTTAGAAAAAAAGGTAAGTGATCTATCTTGAATAATGTATTTTGATACTTTTAATTATCAATAAAGTGTTATATTATGGTTTGTAGATAAATGTTTGCATTTAGTTTTTATTTAATTTCATCTATTTCCAATGTCACTGAATTTTGAATAGTTTTACTGCATATTTCATGTTTTGTGAATTAAAAAATAAATAAATGCTCACCCTTCTTCTGCTTGCAAAGTTGAAGAAATTGTGTATTTTTATGTCTTGAACAATGTATTAATATGTATTTTTATGCACTGTGGATTTTAAAAAATAAATGCTCATCTTATTTTTACCTTCGAAATTATCGATATTTTCATTACCAACCATATGTTCCTGTATAATAATAATAAGAAATTATTCTCTTGATATTATTTCGTCGGTGTATGAAAGCCCTAGTCGATTCTTATAATACCCGCGCGATCCGTATTAGAAAGCTACAAGACGCTACGCTACGATGTAGACGAGCTACCGCGTAGCTGACGTTAGGATGCAAATACAACGCCATCTGTGAAACTTAAACAAAAAGAATCCGTCCCACCACCACCTTATGGAGAGTCGCCCGGCTGGTGTAGATCAACCCGATAGAAGGGAGAACAATATTTTAAAGCGTCACTAGCAACCTAACCTTATTTATTGCAACGTATACTTCTAATATTGGAATTTTATTTCATGAGTAGAAATATAGAATCTATTAACCGAAACGTTTCTACTAGGCATTTACTTATTCAGATAAGTGTTTATTATGTAGTATGACGGAGCCGTTGTGCGACCACCAGCCTTATCATACAATGTAAATTACTGCAATGTAGATACTTATGAAGTGATATGTTTTTTCATAAAAGGCCCCTGGACATATGTTTGACAACATTTTTCGCTAAAGACCATCATGACATGAAATTACTGTCCTTTTTTCAGAACAAATTATCATTTACTTGCTAACATTGTTTATTTTATTTATCATTTATTCAGTACAATCACTTACAAAATAAATTAAAACTTCTAAGACAAAAAAATAAGAAATCATTGATTAATTTTCATTTAATTTAGTTTCTATATATTTTGGCATTGCTGAAGAAGTGAAATAAATGTACTGTTTCTACGTTCGGGCCGGGCCGGGCTCGGGCTCAACAACGGACGGGCCGGGCCGGGCTTGGGTTAAAATTTTCGGCCCATGCAGACCTCTACAGTATGTACCCTTCATATACGAGGGAGGTTCAAAAAGCTACCGGAATCATACTTTATTGCTTCTCATTTTGGTAAAATTGCCGAAGACTTTTTCCGGGAACTTTTTGAAAGAGAATATGTACATACGGGCTTAATAAGCGTGGTGTAATCGCTTTGCGTGTCATTTTATGTATCTTGAGATACAAGCAGATTATTTGTCAAAGTTCGAACTTTGACAAATAATCTGCTTGTTGAGTTGAGTAAGCATGATCATGTTTATTCAACCCCAAATTCGAAGTACAGTATTGAAGCAGCACCACACAACACTTGTTGATCTCCCGGTGTTCTTAATTGTAATGCGTACACTTACTTCTCCTGCCAGCCTAACTTGATAAAATTTCTTTAATAGCAGATTCCCTTATATATGCACTATTTATATCTATCTATATTTATAATACTTGTTGAAATTAATCGCAACTTCACAATTTCCTCCAACTGCAGATCACGTAGAATTTTACCAGTTTCTTTTAGTTGACTTACGATTAGTATTTGTTTCATAGTCGCGATATTAATTTATGCTAACACTGATAACTTTGATTATGTTCTTCGTCGTAGACTCCTCGTCAAATGTGATCTTACGTTAATATTTTGCTCGCGTTCCCATTTATTATTGATTATTAACAGGATAGTGTGTATTTTGGAAATTTCTCCAGTGCATTTTGATCGAAACGTCTAATGGACCTCTAGCTTCTACGAGCGATGAGGAGGAAGATGATAAGCGTTCTACCGTCGGAATGGCCTTGGATGTGACTGAAAAATGATGTTGATGAGACCAATAAAAGTAATTTATGATGGTAGCTCTTACGTGAATTGCAAAGGCTCCATTAAGTTAAAAACTTACGCTGTGTTATTTTGCATCGAATTTCGTCTAGGTCATTGTTTACCAATAAACGGGCATATTTTGTTGCCTCAGATTTTTATGGCAATTCATGATATCACTAGAAATAAATCATTGGGTTTTGGGCTTGCACAGGAGTTTTGGTACATAATGAGGTCATGATGTTAGCTTCCCCCTAGCTTGCTTAAGTATCTCAGAAGTATGAATGCATTATAAGGAGACTTCAAGTTAGCGCTGTAGGAACTGTGGTTAAAGCATGGCTACAGGTAAATTTACCTTAATCGATCAATGTTTATAGAAATGATCCACTTTAAAATAATCTCATTCATATTTAAGGTTATGTTATAGTATTAGGTATTACAGTATCTCTTATAATAATAAATTCCTTCATTTACTGCAAGGGAAATAATTCATTTTTATATTTGCAACCTTTTTTGTAGTTGATTCTCTTACATCTACCACAGCTTCGATTGAATATTCTCATGGCACATTTACCGAAGATCAAAATGTGCTTGAAGCATCAAGTCCTTCTATCATTGGCACTGATGAAATCAGTGAATCCATATTCCATCATTTTGGGTGGATAGATCATTTTGCATTTGCTCTAATGCTGCTTGCTTCATCATTGATTGGAGTATATTTTGCCTGTTTTGGTGGACGTCAAAGAACTGCCACTGAATTTTTAGTGGGAGATAGAAAAATGGGGATTTTTCCCATTGGTATGTCATTGACTGCAAGGTAATATGCTTTCATAATATATATATTAATCCATGATAAAACTTAAACCATTAGCTTCTTTATTTTATTCCATAACTGCTTCTTTTACTCATATAAAAAGTATTTCTAAATACAGTAATAGAGTATGGTTGGATTGAAGATCACATTTTTCTTGTTTATGATAGACTGGAACACTTAGGGTGACAAATCATAAATAATAAATTTAAGTATTTGTCATTTATTTATTTTTTTATTCACTATAAGCATTGTATACATTGCATAGTTTCGTCATAAAAATAATACAATTACATCTATACAAAAGGTAAAATTAGTCTTTCAGAAGGTTAATACAAAATTTGGTATGTACAAAAGGAGAGAAACTCATCTACTGAATACAGTGATTCATACATTAAAAACCTTTTTAGATGATTTTTAAATGACCTAAGAGATGTCATTTTCTTTAAGTTTTGTGGTAGGGAATTAAAAAGCTTAGGTCCTTTATTTTTTTAATTAATTATTGTCAATGCTGAATGAATAAATTTTTGCTGGTTATGGATGAGGCAACAAATTTTTTATCTGGAACTCCCATGTTGTATTATCAGTGTTTAACATGCATTATAGTATAACAAAAATGATGATTTCAAGAAGGATATTAGAATTAAAAAACTAAAATTTAAAAGTAAAAAGGTCAAGACTCTACACACACTGCATAGCAGCTTCCAACAACTATGAAAGCTAGTCGATCATTATAATCAGCTAAGTAAAAGATGATTTATTAAGATGAAAATCTCCTTTACAAGTTCTTTTCTTAACAAAGAAAAATTTCAGATGGAAGCACATTTGTGCCATGTATACAAGTGAAGTCGGTTGAGTGTTAATACATAATTGGTAGTTCGTCAAATACTTGCTTCTCTGTCACTCTTGTTTCCACAAAAGACAGTGATTATTAGGCAGTTAATTATTAAAATTATTTAATGTAGATAATCAGGAAAAATGCAATGTTTTACATGTGAAGACTATAGTGCACATTTTAGTGTAGATAAGATGATTTTGGAAAGTATCGCAGAAAGTTGTTTTCAGGAGACAAGGCTTCTGGGAAAAAATATAACACCCAAAAAAATATTTGAAACTGAGTTAAAATAGAATATAATTCTTTTTATGTAATTAATTTCAAATAAAAAATGTAACATATATGTATAACACGCATCATGAATCATGATTCTGGGCTTAAACTTTTGGGAAAATAGTAAATGTTATACTCTGAACAGATACAGTATATCTTAAAAGAGTTTAGAAATGGAACTGAAATGGAATGGATGGCATACATGGGTGGAAAAAATATTAGATGATATTGCTTTCAGCAGTGATTTTTCCTCGATTGAAAAAGCCTTTCAATTAACTAAAGCTATAATTGTAAAATGTACATTCCCAATGGTTCTCATAGCTTAAATTAATGAAATTAAATGAATAGTATTGAATGCATCGTAATATCTTTTGACACATATGGAATAGACTCTTAGAAATTCAAAAGCTGCACATGGCTCGAATATCTTAGGTCTACCACTCCCAATGAAAGATATACTTATCATTATATCAACTCATGCAGTATTAGAATAAAATACTTCATATTATTTCTCAGCAATTAAATAATTTTTCTGTTCTCCTGTCTACCATTATAGCTCGTCTTTGGAGTTTTTATACCTACATACATCCTTTCACCAAATAAAAATTTCTTTCCCTCAAGTCAGCCATTTTGAGGCAGAAAACACTCTTCTCTGATGGATAACCTAGTTTCATAAATTGAGCAAAGAAATTAAATAATGAAATGTCAGCTCTTCAATGTTATCAGCATATCAACAATCTTTACATTTTTAACAATACAGATTCAGGGTTCCCTACCATGGATTCTTTACATTTTAGGTAATAAAATGTTTGTAATGAATTAGGTATTGGCTCATGATTTGTTCTGGACCCTTCTTGTGGTTACTCATATTATTTTTTATCATCTTATCCCTTCTTTACATTCATGAAGACAATCAAATATATTTCTTAATTTAAAGTTTATTTGATCTCTTCTGTAAGGAAGCAATCATATTGACCTATATACCGTAAAAGCATACTTCCACCATAAATAATAATAAAATATAATCTTATGGATAACATATGAGAGTTAAGATAACAGCTAACAGTTGCTCTATTAGCTATTACTGTCAAGAAACATTTGAGCGATTAAAGACAGAAATTATATGCTTTGTTATTGTCGAAGGAGTCTGGAGACTTTCGGAAACTACTTCTTTCTACACTGAAATGCTTTTCTATTCACAAAATATATCTGTATTAACTCATTTGCTGGATGATTCTTATAATATCAACACAATTAAAAAAATATATTCCTTCAGCATTATGTACATTTTTGGCTTAAAAAATTGCATTATTTTTTCTGACAGATGATTAAATCCATTTTACTTGAAAGATGTTGACATTTACAAAATTGCTGTGTAAATTATCGGATCTCAATATTGTGAATTTCCATATTTTTAACTATTCATTCCTTAGCTTCATGTAAATAAACTTATAGAAACAAATCAAATGATAGAGAAGGAAATGATCAAAAGTTCATATTTTATACTGAAAAACTTAACTGTCTGATCAACCTTTAGCCTTTCATATAATTTGTTTTATAAAGAAAAATTTTAAATTTATTCAGAAAATTCTGATTTAAACAAGTAATTTTATTGTGTTTCTCTTTAATCCTTGGGTATGATGTCTATTAAATAGCTTCACATCTGGTATAATGGTGCTTGGAATCCCTTTGGAAGTATACCGTTATGGAACCCAGCAGTATCCATTAATTATTGGATGCATGTGTTCTGCAATTACCATAATTTTCCTCTATATGCCAATTTTCTATAATCTTCAGATTACTTCATCTTATGCAGTAAGTTTCCTATCGTTTCATTTATAAATTCTTATATATCTTTAAAATTGAATTATCTTGTTTGCAAAACTCCATTTAATTTTCACCTATTTGTAATAAAATCTAAATTTGTAGTTTATAAATTAAGATTAAAAAGAACCATATCAAATCCACAGTCTTTGTAATAAACTCCATATTTATTATATTACCTAATATTTAATAAATCGATTAATCAAATTTATAATAAAAATATTGATATTCATTAACTAAGAATTACATTTTGCTTGATACTATATCAAATGTGCATAAGGGTTGAAAACAATTCAAGCAATGAATAAGCTAAACTTTAGCACAGAAATGGTTTTATTGAAGAAAAATTCGAATGCCATTTATCCCTTGAATTGTGTTAATATTTCTCATGTTATAATTGCTGTAATTATATCATAGTGTTTTTTTTCAGTACCTTGAAAAAAGATTTGACCAGAAAATAAGACTTATGGGATCATTCTTATTTTTTCTGACTTCAGTAAGTAAAAATGATGTTTTACAATGATATGCCTAGTATAATTTTCATTTATTATGTACTACACAATTAAACTTGCAGAATTGCCGTACACATTTAAATCTATTTAGGGTATAATGCAGTATTTCATAATATTGCTTATTTAAAAAAAATATTGTGTTCATGATGCTTAAGCATATACCACTGGTTTTAATATTGTATGTCTTTTATCCTCAGTTATTCTTCATACCTATTGTTCTCTATTCTCCGGCCTTGGTTTTTAGTCAAGTTACTGGAATAAGTGTTTCAATTGTTACTCCTGTTGTATGCATCGTCTGTATGTTCTACACTGTGGTGGTAAGTACTGCATTACAATGTATTGTCATAAATTGTTTGCAGGATTAAAATTCTCTTATATTCAACTAGGAGCAACATAATCAATAATACAAACAGATTTTAATTTTAGTTTAGGAAGTTCACCGACATTGCTAAATTTTTGTTAGATTTTCAAGCATTTGGCTTAAATAAAGCTACCTATTCAATATTTGCTCCTGTGATATCAACTTAACTTTATATTTCTAACACTATTCTCAATTAAAGTACTCAAGTTCTTTCTCCTCCAAAATAATAAATAGGATGTGGTATCTACTAGTGTTATGTAATATTGTTTTAAGGATAAGTACTTTTTGCAAAATACTTTTTATCTTTTGTGAATAAGAATTTTGATTCCAAGAGGATTTATTCTATATTGCCATTTTATATTGCTCTGTTATTTGGTTGCAGAGAAGAAAGATAATCATTAAATTATATGTAATAAAACATTTCCTACCAGATATGCATTATAAATAAAGTTTCATAAAAAAGGAGGAGATGATAAAATTTCTGAAATATTGAAGTAAAACATTTACATGTTATTGGCAAAAATACTATATTTAGTTCCTTAAGAAAGCATCTTTCACAGTTTATTCTATGAGTTGATTATAAGAAATAGGATTAGAAACTGATATCACCAACATGGATTGTATGATAATTCAGAGATTTAATTTTTTTTAAGGGAGGCCTGAAAGCAGTTGTGTGGTCTGACACTCTCCAGATGATTATTGTTTATGTTGCAATAATATTTGTTGCAGTCAAAGGCACAATAGACGTAGGAGGATTCGACGTGGTTTGGGAACGCAATGCTGCTGGGGGTCGCTTTGAAATATTTAAGTTAGTGATCAACTGCCATCCTTGTCTGAATTACTACCTCAATCTTGCCCAAATAAAGCCGTTTTATTATTTATTACTACCAGTAATGGAAAGTTATAATTATTCTTGCTTTAAACAGCATAGATCCCAATCCTACAATTCGTCACACTATATGGACAACTCTATTTGGAGGGTATTTGTACTGTTTATCAGGAGTATCCAATCATCAGGCAATGATTCAAAGATATGTTTCTTTACCATCTGAAAGAAAAGCCACCTTGTAGGTAACATGGATAGTAATAGTAGAAATATCTATTCATTATTTTCTTAACAAAATTTTGTAATATTTTTATTTCTAGATACATTTATTAATGTTTGAATGGATGCTATCTTCAGTTATATGTGTATTGTTATTATATCTTCTTTTTACAGGGCTATAGCATTCTACATAGTTGGAGTATTCATTTTAGTGACCATTCTAAACTATCTGGGCCTCATAGCCTATGCAATGTACCACACTTGTGATCCAATTAAAGCTAAAGTAAGTATTTCTTGCATCAACAGGCAAATCTTTCAGTCATTTAATCAATTCGTTACTCTGTCCTGAATTTTTCAGTCTGAGTAACCCACCTTTATGAGAATTTAGGTTTCCAGAAAGGGACATTTGCTTGCTGTGTAGGTTTTTTTTTGTTACAAGGTGTCAATGACTTATTGAAAATGGCTGTAGAGTTAATATTTCATTGAATAAGAATGCTTGATGCCAAGATTTCAATGATGTTCATCATCTTTCCCTAATGTTTGTGTGTTTACTACCCATTCAGTTTTTAGTTTGGCCTAAAATTAGATGTGTGCAGTGTAATAATGATAATTAGGAAACTTTCCTGATAGATATTTAAATCCCTATGTATTGGAATTGATCCTCGGCAAGAAAAAATTATCCATGTACAAAACAAGTTGAATCAGTAACCCACAGTTATGTAATTGATCCATTACTTTAATAAGTTTAAATTTTTTCATTGCCTCATACTCTATAAATTTTATTTTCTCTAGAAAATAACAAGTCCAGATCAGTTGCTGCCATTCCTTGTAATGGATACTTCTGGTCACCTCCCTGGTATGCCAGGACTATTTGTTGCTGGAATATTTAGTGCTGCTTTAAGGTGAATAAATAAGAATGATTTCAACACACTCAAAGTTTCATTTGGATAATATTTTTGTAATTTAATTTCTTAAGTAATACAAATCAACATTTAAATCCGCCTATTTCAAGATTACTATTTTGAATAATTCCGTTTACATATGACATTTTAGCTTAATATATCATGGAGGAATAATTTCATAGGGCGTAAAATTGTGCATATGTTTTGATTCTTAATAATATTCATTCCTTGAAACTTTTGTTACATATGATTATATTTCAGCTCAGTTTCCACTGGACTTAATTCCTTGGCAGCCACTACATTTGAAGATTTTGTTAAAGGAGTCATTTTTCCAAACCTAAAATTTTCGGAGACAACATCTGCTGGAATCCTGAAAATCATAGCTTTCTTTTATGGAGTGCTATGTATAGCAATGACTTTTGTTGTAGCTCAGTTGGGAGCCCTATTACAGGTATATACAGGATAAGTTTCAATTGTAATATACATTCAAATTTATTATTTGAAGAAAACTATTAAAATTTATTTTTCCAGATTGCAATGAGTTTACTGTCAATGACCAATGGGCCAATTTTTGGAATTTTCAATCTTGGAATACTGTATCCATGGGCTAATTCAAAGGTAAGCTGCAGCTTTTTCAAGTTTTCGTGAAGAATACTCCTTTGAAATTTAAGATAACGAAGAAAATTTTATGCATTATTTTGTCATCTTCTTCTTGCTTATTTAAGTTTAATTCTGTATGATGTACCTTAAATATGGCGTAATGGTTCAAAATATAAGCAAGATAACTTTTTAGAAAGTACTGTAATGTAAAAAGGGAAACAGCCTTCGTATCATTACGGAAAATGTTATTTTTTTATAAGTACATAGATAACTTCCATATGTAAATGCTCTCTATATACTTCAGTTGTTTTTTGACTTGGGATGTATACTCTTGTAGATGATAGGTACATTTTGTTGCCTTGTTCATGGATGTGATGCCATGAAAGCTACTGAGGCATGAGTGATGTGGAATAATGGTTCTGTCCTTCCTTATGCTACAAAAAGTGTTTGTCATACTTTCACTTATGTGCACCTATTTTTCTGATAGCATTTTGGGTTGTTGAGGTAAAGGAGGGCAAACTACCTCACTCCCCATCTTGACTAGTAAGCTTCATTTCCTTCTCCTTCCTCTTGAAAACTAACAATGATGGAAGGGATGAGGTTCTAAAAAGCCTTTTGGCTGAATGTTTTAGACAGTCATCTTCTGGAATTCTAAATGCAGAAACTATAGAATGCGTAAAGATGTCTGTTATCAGACAAAAGTAGTACTAAATAAAAATAATTTGGAAAAATATGATGGTTATGTCTTTTGACACCTACACTTGATGCTTAGCTCTACATTCATGTTTTCAGAAAAATAAACAAAATACCTGTATCATAAAAATTACTATCCACCATGACCAAACATATGTTATAGGGTACATTTATTGGAGGCATATTTGGAATAGTTTCAAGTGGAATTGTGGTTTTTGGTGCACAAATTTATATATTCCTTGGACGAATCACTCATCCTCCACTGCCTCTTACCATCGATGGATGCTCAGCCCAATATCTTGCTGCTGCAAACATCACTTTATTAAGCAGTTCAAACTCATCAGTACCTGAAGAACTTAATAAGTAAGTAGATCGTTAGAGGTAATGTCTGTCAAAATGATTCTCTTCCCATCATTAAATTCAATTTCCCAAAAGAGGGATTTTTTTAAAGTTTGTCGCAATTTTGGTGAATAATTCAAATTAAATTACTTGGAAAAATAAAATAATGCAGTGCTCTACTAAATTGTTGTTGTGGAAGGATTATCTTGATGATATTTTGTTGGACTCTTAGGTTAAGTATTTGAAGAAATTCATCTATTAAGAGTAAAGCATTTTAACAATTTTTTGTTTGAAAAAATAAGTTTAAATTTGTAATGTATTTACTATAATCTTTTCTACAGAATGTATTTATTATATTTTTACAATATGTATATAAGTGGGAGTAGTTTTGGTAAAGCCATACTGGCCATATGTCCACAGGCCATGTGGACATATTCTTACAGAAAGCCGGATAGAAGTAATAATTCCTTAAAATCGAAACACCATGGTGTTACATGGTCTTGGCTATCCTTGCTGATTTAAATCCGTTTTGAATCATTAACTTTTGCTATATATAATGTGAAAGAAGAGTAAGTTAATGATTATGTAATAAAATTTCCTAGCATATCTTGAAGAGCAAAGTAGAGCCAACAAAAGAAATTCAGTGATTGAAACATCTCCCAGCCTTGGTTCAAGGGTGAATGGAAAACGATTTCTTAATTTCACATTTGTCCAAAAAATTCATTGCTCCTCTTTTAAAGTAAGTAGTATTTCTTCCTAATGTTGTATTAAATTATATCAGCACACCAGAAGGTACTTGTCCTTTCTAGTAATAAACTCTACTGCTGAGGGTAGCAAAAGTCATCGCTATATATAGTCTGTGTATATGTAACCTGTTTATTTTACCCAAAGAATGTTTTTTCTCATATTTACTTTTTTTATTGAAAGTGCTGTTTCAGATGAAAATGGGGCGGTATTTGCTCTTTTCCGGCTGTCTTACATGTATTATGCTGCATTTGGATGCTTCACTACAATAATAGTTGGAATTATTGCAAGTTATTTCACTGGAGGTCAAGATCTGAGGAAGGTTGACCCAAAAGTCATTGCACCATTTATGCGTTCTTTTCTTCCAAAAACTGTGGAATCTCAAATTAATGAGGCAGAATTGAAGGAAAAGCAAAATCTCCTCAGACATGTGAGTAGCTATTTTAATTTTAACACAATTCTTTGGTGTTTTCATTCATTTTCTTAAGGCAAATTGCAACATTTGAGCTATACTGATATTCGTGTACACAAAGAATAGAATACACACTAGTAAAAAAATGCATAATATTTTTTTTCTTTTCTTTCTGTAGACATAACAGTATTGAAGGATGGGAAGGTGAAATGATATGAACAAATAAGCTGAAAAAATGCAGTCTCATCCATTGACATTTCCTATTATTGTTTTCAAATTCACCATACTAATATAATTTTGAGTTCTAAAAAACACAACCTCCCCTGATAAATCTGGTATATTCACAATAATATTACAGTGCTATGCTATTTAATTTATATCTAACCATAATTTCTGAAATCTTCAGTTGATTTCAACTTGGCTTAAAACTTAAAATAAAGATAATACATAATTCTACGTGGTTAAAATCAAAATACAGTGTACAGTGTTTTGGCAATCGTGTCCTTGAGACTGTAAAAGAATCTGAATTTTATTAGAGCCTTATTTATTAAACTGTTTCTTCTGAGTACTGAAAAGTATTGATTATTTTGTAAAGGAAAGTTTACCTTCACATAATTGTCAAGAAGAGTGATCTCATTGCTCTGTAAAACTTTCTTTTACAATAGTTTTTATGCTGGTACAAAACCTCTTGCAGCCTTAATATATTATAATTATCATGCCCTTGTTGAGCCTAATAGAAAAACAATAGAATTTATGGGGGTAAATTTGCCGTTTGGCACCGTCAGCCATTATTTTTTTTTCCCCCACTAGATTTAGCCCGATTTCGATGATATTTTCAGGGATTATACATCAAAGATGGCGGCTTATAGTTATATTTAATGCAAGTTAGTACCTACTATAATGACTGAGATATCTCGATTTAAGTGACGGACGGACAGGAATGGCCTCCGGAAACCATGTTTGAAGTCTTAGTTATGGCGTTTTGACGCCAGATGTAGCGGTGATCGTCGAGTTTCATGTCTCGGAAAAACCTAAAATTCGTAAATAATGTCTAGCATACGGGCGCACTGAGTAAACAGGGGTTTTGGGTGGGAAGGTACTGAAGTATGAAAATGTCGAAAAAAACACCAAATATTATCAAATGTAGCATGTAATACGAAGCATTTAAGATACCGGAAAGTGTGATTATGCCGAAAATCAGTGAGCAATTATAATTCGAAGAAGTTTATGTGGGAATCATTTATGCAATGCAATCTTACGGGTCCATGGAGTGAAGCAGGGAAGCTAGGGGGGCATGTTAGGAAATAAATGCCATTTTTTGTAATTTTACTGTAACAAAAGGCAATTTTTATGTAATTTTACTGTAACAAAAGGCAATTTTTATGTAATTTTACTGTAAGAAAAGGCCAATTTTCTTCAATATAACGAAGGAAACCCTTACCACCTAACTCCCCCAGTAGCAGAGAAAGTTGTCACAACGTTGTATCAACGTTACAATGGAAAAAATGTAACGTTGTCTCAACGTTGACAAATGTTGTCACAATGTTACGTAACGTTGATGCAACGTTGATACAACGTCAAAGTTCCCAGGAATCAACGTTGCCACAACGTTACCACAATGTTGTCTTAACGTTGCTACAACGTTGTCACAACGTTAATGTTGATGTCACAAAGACAATGTTGTATCAACGTTACAATGAGAAAAACCAAATCTTGTCATAACCTTATCAAATGTTGTCACAAGGTTGCATAATGTTAATGCAACGTTGATACAACGTCAACGTTGCCACAACGTTACCACAATGTTGTCTTAATGTTGATACAATGTTGTCACAACGTTAACATTGATGTCACAAAGACAATGTTGTATCAACGTTGATACAACGTCAAAGTTCCCAGGAATCAATGTTGCAACAACAGTACCACAATGTTGTCTTAACGTTGCTACATTGTTGTCACAATGCTAACATTGATATCACAAAGTTTATAATGTTAATATTTCTTTTCTTCTTTCTCTCATTTCTGAATTTACCATACTTTAGCCATTCCTGAACGTATGCTGTAATATTTGCTTGTGTTTCTTCCTCTCTCCATTTTGATATCCTTACTGTATAAAAAAGCAATATTTTAGATAAAGTTGTGGGCACATCATAAGTTTTGATTTGGCACAGTACATACAAGAACACACAAAATTCCTTGGTCAAATTCAAAGTAGCTGTCCAGATAGAAATTCCTTGTTGCTAGTGTGGAACATGGCCATATGGAACTGAAGTGGACAGCCACAAGACATTTGCCACAGTCCATGAGGACGATGTAGAACAATGTGGATGCTAACATGAAACCAATGTGGAACAAAAGGTCACCTCCGCCTATTTTCAACCTAGGCTCTTGCTATAGGTTATAACCTATTGGGAATCTTCAAATACCAAAGTGTCGTCCATAAAAACAAATTTATTTCAAGTATTTTTGAAATAACATATCTAAAAGAAGTAATAAATAAAAAAATCAATTAAAAGCATGCATAGCTTATGTGCTACTATTCATTTCTTGGGTCATATTATTATATCATACTCATTATTTGTGCTGTTAAGATTTCTTAGTAAGTGAAAGAAAAATAAAAATTATATTAATGAAATGTCATGGAAGGGGTACAAAAATGAGCCACTTAAGTTTTCAGCATTAAATTAGGTTAAGCCAATTACATTGTTTTAAATAATTGATAACGAATTTCCTATTTAATTTCCAGTGTCTTGAAGAAGGTAATAGAAAAAACCTCTTATCTCGTGAATCAAAATACGTCATCTGTAGCATTATTATTTGAACATAGAGAGAAATATAAATAGTTGGCAATATACATTAAAAAGTTAACCAGTATACAGATACTCATATGAGGTGCTTGCAATACAATAATCACAGAATTAAACAAGAAACCAAAATAAATTAAGCAATAAGAAAGTTGCGGCAAATCTGGATGCTCCTTAGTAATTAGGGACTGATATTTGATGGAACTTTCTGAAACATACTACTTTTGTAATGCCATATAAGTGTACAAAAGATAGGGAATGAGGTGCAATAGTTTATGCTACATCCATAACCTTTACTGAATTATAACATTTTTCACAAACCTTTTCGGGATTTAAGTTTTGATTAAACTATTTGGAATAACAAAATTATTTTTCGGAATTTCTATTACTTTTTAATTAACGGCTACATATTTTTAGCAAACTGTTAGGAGCCAAGTGAACTGTGATGTAAGAAAGATCAACCACTTTATATCGAAAGTATTTTCACATACCATATCCGATCTCTTCCTGTATTTCCTAGTCACATAATTCCGTTTCTTCGAGAAATATGGTTGATTCTTTTAATTCTGGAATCACATTCTTCCATGCGAAATCCTTGGACACGAATAAAATCCTGGTACAATTGTTTTTAATTTCACTTTAGCTGTTAAAGTACTCAAATACTTCGCATTGGCAAGGTGTACTTAGTGGAATAAGGCGGTTCATAGGTAGTATCAGATTAATTTATTTAAGCAGGGTATGCGAATTGTACAATTTATATAAATAGTGCTTCACAATGAATATAAAGGCCGTCATACACCAGGAAATATTTCCCCGTGTATGACGGCCTTAAGATTAGAAAGTATTCAACAAAAATTCAAAGATTGCTTAGCAGTTGCTATTCAAACTGATAACTTTGATAGACATTATACTTGCCTAAACAGGATAACAATTTAGAGACACAGTAGTATACATCATAATTTCGTACAACCATTTGCTCTGCTTACCAAGTAAGTGCAACAAAGAACAGCAATCACAGTCCGCTACCAACAACAGTTCTTAACAAACCTTTACGAGACGAAAGAAACAACCACATAATTAGTTGGAAAGCAAAGTGTTTCAAAATGGCACAGTATTTAAGAACAATTCGAAGACTTCTTGAGAGGTTAATATACAAACAAAACATGGTGCAGTACTTTAGAGAGATTTAAAACACATCGGAGAAACTTTTTGTTTTACTTAAAAACGGGCTGCGATAAAGAACGGAAATAGTTGAACTTCAATGAAGTTGAAACGTGCTCGGAAGGCTGTATGAGATGTAAGAGTCTTCTCGATCTTAATATCTGCAACTAAATAACACCAATCTGGAAAGCAATCTATCTAACAATTCTATATCCCTTACATTGTTTACATTTTTAAACCGCCATGACAGTATCTATCGATTATGACTTAAAGTCGACTTCGAAGTATCGATCCCGGAGTCTACCGTTTTTGAATGAGGGCGGCTGAAAAACCTTTCTATTTTTTCTTCTTCTTCAGTGTTCAAGATATCGATTGATTTTCAAGAACTCGCCGTTCTTCTCGTATGTTTGCCTTCCTCTTCATTTCCGCGTAGTTTTTACGATATCCTTGCTAAGGATGATGGAAGAATTCGCGCCCCTCCTTCAGACAACACAAATACTTCTGATTAAAACTTCATTGAGGTAATTAGGTAATTATTGAATATTTTCCTATACAATTATGAATTCTTTAAGACTTAAATTAAGAGGCTGTGACATTTTTTATCCATCTATTAGAGATTCCCTATAATAGCCAATATATAAAAGTTACTTATCTCAGTTGAAAAGTCCATGCTTTATCATTTTCATCTAAAAACAATGTTCCCGTATTTTTATCTTTCTAGTATCATTTAAGTGAGAGTAGGAGAGTGAGCATTAGAATAAGCAGCGCTTGGTTAGGGGGTGGTTCGTATAAAATAAAGGACCACGCACTGTCCTATGTCGGCTTTCAGTAGATCCATTCCGTCACTATATGTTTCACTGATGAAATTTCACTGTTAAGGGCTACTCCAAAATCCGCTACGAGGTTTTTAACTGTCGAAGAAATGAGGGATGAGGAGGTGCAAACTTTAAACCGAAATTGAGGATGTCCTTGACGTATTTAGGAAGCACAGTCACACAGTATAAAGCTGTTATACCAGGGATGGAGTGGAGAAAATATTTTTGAACTGACCTCGAATACAAAAGGGATACAGCGAAGGAAAACCGATTTGCTCCCATCTTGCAGCTCGTGATTCCTTAGTTTTAATTAGCCACGAATTTAACACATGACGACCAGGTCTAACCTCCAAGTCAGTCAGTCAGAGTCTCCAATAACCTGGTTGCCCCTCTTCCTCACTTTTCCCTTTTTCGTAGAATGTATAAGCAATGAGCAGTTTGCACCTAAAAACAGAGTGCATGTGATTGTAGCCCTAGTCACGCGAAATTGTCTGCATCCATCGCCGGTTCTCTGCCGCCTTCGCTCTTTTGGCTTGCAGCTCTCTTTTTCCGCCGGTCATCCTTAAAGGTAAATAAAGCTCTTTCGTTTTCAAAAACCTCTAATCTTTATTCGCAAGAGTAACTCTGAAAACCTGGCAAGAACTCCCTTCTAGGAGTGTGGTATAACAACTTTAACACTGGGAGTGACCACACAATTTTAAAATACCAAATGATGTTTAATCCCCGAATGGAACTGAAGAAGTTCATTTCTTGTGGGAAGCAGGAAATAAACATCGATAAGCTTGCAAATAACAAGGAGTTTTAGCTGGAACATAGGAATATTCTCAGCCCTTCATGAGAAAGAACTCGGAGCCAAAGCAATGGAAGTCGTCAAAACCCAGCAAATGATGAAACGACAGAAGGAACTGAAGATTTGAGACATTCCAAGGGATAATACTGAATTTACCCAGAATTCAAGATTGAGAAGAAAGTTCGAAAAGGTGACAGTCTATCTCCCATCTTATTCCCAGCAGTTTTGGAAGAAGTTTTTATATCCATTAATTAATGGATTCAGGAACTCATTAAAAAATACATTTTTCATGGTACCCCTACTTAAATACCAACTCATATACATATATGCGTGCAAGTTGCAACGTTGTCACAAAGTTCCCACAACATTGTCACAACGTTGTAACAACTTTGTGACAACGTTGTGACAACTTTATGACAACGTTGTGATAACGTTGTCACAACGTTGTGACAACTAGCAAGTAACATTTTCCTTTTGGACGTTCATTACAGCGACTATGTTATAAAAATGTCAGTTAAAACCTCATGTAGCATCGTTGAATAAAATTTTTCTGTAACATGAAAAATTAATGTTGCAGTATAACGTTGATGCAACGTTGTCACAATGTTGACGTTGCAATTTAACATTTAGGTTGATGCAGCAACGTTGATACAACGTTGTGACAACATTCTCTGCTACTGGGGTCAACCCATCGGCGTCGCGCATATTTCACGATTTGTAGCGGAGATTGGGTGGAGGAGCTACGTAGTAATCGTTCATGTTATAATATATATGCAATATCTAAATTCAACGAATGGAACCCTACCTACCCAACTCAACCCATCGGCGCCGCGCATATTTCTCGATTTGTAGCGGAGATTGGGTGGAGGAGCTACGTAGTAGTCGTCACAATAAATATAAGGCATAATAAAAACCTTTGAAACCGAATAACCTTGCAAACCAACTGTGGCTTGGAATCCGGACGGGAGGGTGACTATCTTTTTCATAACACAAACCCACTTTTGCGACAAAAACAATAATTTTGCACAACAAAATTATGGAAGAAGGGCGACCGTTGAAATATTCGGAACGGGCAGAAGGATGCTCTATTTTAGAAAAAGTGTTTTTGTACCAAATGTTGCTTTGTGGTAAGATAAAGATAGTAACCCTCACGTCCGGATCGCAAGCTACAGTTGGTTTGCAAGCTAAATTTGTTTCCAAGGTCTTCGAACAGATATATTAATATTTATCGTAAAACTTTCTTCGGCATACTTTTATTTCGAAAATATCTTCATTCAATGGAATTAGGGAACGTTATATATTCGTAAATGGTCAATACTTTCGAAATTTCAGAAGATATTACGGCTAAATTATACTTAATTTTATTTGAGGAAATATAATGATTTAGCTAAAGTTACTTTGCGTAAAGACAATGAAAGCAACCCTCTTCCCCCAACCTTCAATCCCTCCCCTTCCGTCTACGTAGTTTATCTGGATTATCGTATTTCGGTTTTTAAAAAACTGCGTTTCAGAAGCTAGATTTCCTAAAATTTACGAAATATTGGATGCATTTCTTCCAAAATCATTCATTTTATTACACCCACCCGACACCCCTTTTTGCTCAAGGAGCCCGTAACTGAGTAGGAAAATGGGAAATTGGCATGAGAAATAATTCATTATTATACCCTTATACCCACCCAACACCCCTTTTTTCTCAAATAAGCCCGTAACCGAGTAGAAAATGGGAATTGGGCGTTTGTTAGAGTTGAAATAAGTTACTATCGCCCTAGCGGATTTCCGAGGAAACATCAAAAATGGCGGGAAAGTAGACGAAAAACATCGAAAATTTATCATTTTTGGATGGAATTTCCTTCAAAACCGCGTCGTTTAGGAATAAGTAATTATCATATTATTAAGCCGCACTCTTTTATCTTTAAAATGGTGTATGAATGGTTTATGTAACTCTAATAGTAACCGAGATATAGAATTTCTCCCTGACGGTGCCAAACGGCAAAATTACCGTTTACGTTACACCCAGTAATTATCTGTTTTCAGTAAAGGGTTTTCACTGCAATTTAAGCATACTTCTATTTAATTTGGTTCCAAGGTTAAGGTTTGGAAAAGGTGTCCCCGTTTTAGTTTCAAGTCTAATCAACTAGGTGGCAGCAGCGTTTGTTTACTTACGTGCTGCATAGATTATGGTAACTTTACCTAGATTATTATAGACGATATAATTAAAGGAAACCCGCCCACCCAACTAATCCGCTTTTAGCCAAAGTTATTTTTAAGTGCAGCCGAAAAAGTAACAGCAGGTTGCAAGGAAGTAAACAAACGCAGCTGCCACCTAGGCGGTTAGACTCAAAACTAAAACGGGGACACGAGTTCCAAAACCTCCGAAACTCAACCTTCGATAATCATTATTGCTAAGTGATCAGAGTGCGCAGTGAACATTGAATTAGGGTCGTTGATTTATGCATTTCTGTTTATTATTCATTTACAGAATAACCATTGTATTGATGTTGAGTTTCAGATAAAATAAATTTTTCCATTAAATACTGTAGACTTTGAAAATGAATTGCAATTTGCCATAAATATAAGCATTGGAGGTAAATTTCTAGATTCACACAGTTTGCGTTATATTTTTTTTCCAAACTGTATGAAACTAGAAATTTACCACGAATTGATTTCCTTTGCTCACTCAAGATACTCGCTGAAAGGAAACAAAACTTAAATGAAAGTTGTTACGTACGTGGCAGATAGTTTAAACTATTGCTATTGCTGTACATCTAGCCTTGTAAGTAATGCTACAACGGTCTAGATAAAGTGTAAACGCAACTTCTATTTCCGAACGAAGATAACTTCCGTGGAAACATTTCGTGTAATTAGGAACCTTTCACTCCTACAACTGGGAGTTTTACGAAAATTAGTGACATTATTATACTTTCAGACTTATGTCAATAGCACTCACTGTAGTAACAATGAAGTAAGTTATTCTGATGTTACATCAGCCTTTTGAAATTGATTATAAAATCCAAGATTGAGCAAGCATAAATTGCTGGCGCAGGTATTCTTCAATAAAACGTAAGCGGAAAGCTCGTTTCCATTTCGTTATGCTCTTATCACGAGCTTCAGGAGAAATTCGAGAAGTTGCTCGCAGCGCTCCTACGGCTCCTACCTCGTAGCACATTTTCCAGTGCGTTGGCCGACGCCGGTCTGAAGACAGCGCGCGAACTGATGTTGGCAATCTAAGGTATGGAACTCTTATGAGATCGTTCTATCCAATAAAATACCAAATCATACTTGATTGTTAATACACATTTATTGCAGAATCCAACATGTGTGGAATTTGGGCACTATTTGGAGTCGACTCCTCCGTACCATGCAATAGCACCTTCATAAAAATTAGGCACAGGGGTCCTGATGCTTGGAGAATGGAATCAGACCATAAGTTTCATGTAATTACAAACATTCCATTACTCTTTTTCACAAATTTTATTTCAGTTTTGCTGCGTGGCGCAAAAAGATTGTACTTTTCAATGATTTATACAAAATATACTACCTTACCTAATATAAAATGAGCTTGAGGCTTGCAATTATTTATGTTACTTCTATTTTCAACATTTATTTTA
The DNA here is from genome assembly GCA_947579665.1 of Sympetrum striolatum. Taxonomy (NCBI): domain Eukaryota; kingdom Metazoa; phylum Arthropoda; class Insecta; order Odonata; family Libellulidae; genus Sympetrum; species Sympetrum striolatum. The sequence goes on along the minus strand of OX388350.1, from coordinate 37,113,116 downwards.
ACTGACATAGATTTTTCTGAGATATCACAAGATTAATGTAGTTGCTCGCCTCAACCATAGTTAAAACATTGTACTTCTCGATGTTATATATCAATTCTCACGTTAGACACCTTATTCCACTATTGCGTCATCCTAGCCGGAATTATTTAAGTATTGATGTTTACAAGTATTTGAACTGAAGCGCGTTGATATTCGTAACAATGTATCGTTTTTCGTAGTTAGGAACCATATTCTAACGGAAAAAATATAATTCATCGTTATTTAAAAAAATATATTTTTAAGAATGAAAATAAAGGTAACTGCTTATTTTCTGTTTCGAAAGAAATTGTGGATTTTTAAATGGAATAATCTATTTTAATGATAATTTGCAGGAAAATACCAAGTTCGGCGGCTTATATATAACTCTGGTTCAGTTAGAAATGTATTTATATATTTTCAGCTGCTTCTAAGAAAACGTGTAAGGGAAAATTAGCTCTGCTATGAAAGATTCTGTACTGTAGATTTTGGTTTTATACGATTAAAAAACTTTGATTTCAATTTTCCTTTATTATGAAAAACCATCATCTTTAAAGTATCTAATGTTAAGAATTATTATTTGATTCCGAAAAATCTTTTACTCAGTTCTCTTCTTAATCCGACGGTAAATCATTTCCATATTTTCACTTGGATTGGGTGTATGTACGATAATGAGCCAATTTCCATCATACTTTCACTGTGATTTAATTTCACAATTTTTTATCTCTTGAATAGCGTGGCTAAAGTAGTTCACGCAACACATCAAACCTGTGGGAGGAAAAAGATATGAAAAACGGGGAATCTTACCACAAGTCATTACAAAATTTTCGCATTTTTTTCATTTTTTGGATTATTAAAGCTTAGAGCTTTGCAAGCTTGACAAGTTTTATGTAAAATTTTGGATTTTTGATTTGCACCTCGCGAGCTGCTAGCGGCGTATAGCAGGGGGTGATTGAACACCTACGTCCCTACCCAATCTACTCTGTTAGCTCGAATAGTCCGCGGAAAGAACGACCAGAAATAACTATCTGCGCGATTACTACTTCCTTGTAAACTTTGTCGATGCCTGTCGGAGATAACGTTCGTTCACTGAATCGTATCTCATCACAGACAGCAGTAGGCCCATTAGGCCACTCCTCTAGTTTGCACCCTGAGATAGCTTCCTCATTTCCCTACCCCCTGAAACCGGCCCTGTGCTTGAAGAATATTTCATTACGACCATGTATCCGCGAACTACTTGCATTTTATCGAAGAAAATACGACTGGAGAAAATTTTGCCTTCACACCAAGTCCCCAACTTTCGTTTTCTTTGGTAGATTTTTGCATTTTTCAAGCTCACGAAAACTTTCCCTCACGAAATTATACTCATCCACCATAAAAAATCCGTCTTCAGTAGTTTGAGCGAGGAAATCTTTCGAATTCATCTAAGATTGAAGATATACTTCCGTGCTGACATCCAGTTCGCAGGTTGCTCGAAGGCTTTAAATTTCTCTTTCTAGTTTCAGCAGATTGGGGTTCCTAGAAGAGTCGGCTGTCCTAGATAACTTGCCGTGACTTGATCCTTTTTATTGAATTATGATGGAAGATAGGGAGGGCTATTTCATACGCGGTTTCCTGTGGAAAAATAGTTTTTATCCTTTTTCTTATGCAGTCAGAGCTCGTCTCCCCCCGATATTGCATCATTGCTTTACTTTACTAATCGCTTATAGCAGATTACTTGTTAATCTTTCCACACCCTTTTTTAACACTCTTAAATATAAATAGAATAACGCTGCCCGTTTTAAACGATTTGGTAGACTGGGCGACACTATAAAAAAATCCACTAACTTATATATGCTTAAAAGAAAGTAATTGAATTGTAGCTGTAAAACCTTTTCAATACATCGCGTACAGAAAAATATTTTCTCCTAGATTTTTTTTCGTATCACACTCACAAGGAGATCCAATTATTTTCGTAATTTTTTGTAAAACTTACTCTACTCTCGTGCATCTTCATCGATATCCGATCTATACTGAAAATTAATCATAGTTGTGACATTTTAAAATTTACTTCGTCAGCGGAGGTCATATCGCTTGTAGGTCCGGTATGGCCCCACCCGGAATTGAACGCGGGTCCGCATTCACCGCTGGCGAACGGTTATCTGGTTATCAAGGAGCACTCATTTTAATCTTTTATCATTTTTCGCAGAAGCGGATAATGATTGGGAGAAAAGGAGCAGTTTCTAAATTTCACGCAGTGCCTGTAAAGATAATTCTCGTCAACCACGTAGAGTTAACGTTGTTTCACCTTTCGAACTCATGATTCGGGGAAATGCAATGGATTGGAACGGTAATGCTTCGCACGTGGCAAATATTTGGACGGCTTTCATAGCGAGATCGAATGAGAGATATGTAATTTCTTATAGCCTCAATTGACCAAGGTCACGAAGCATTTCGCATAGACTTTAATTCAATAAGAGCCATTTAAAATTTAGGACCATTTGCGCCACAGCTCAAGCCGACTATATCGTCCCACATTTAGATGTTTTTTTTTGCGATGGAATTGCGATGTTTTGTCCGCATTCTGACGAGTGGAATGATCCACATTCAAACTATTTTCTCGCATGTTCGGAAATTACAATTACCGTACATACTCTTGTATATGCCGAGTTTTTCAGCCCCTCTCATCTTATACTCGAATGAGGGTTTCACTTACCAGTTCTCCGGTGGAAAAAGTCTGCCGTAGTCGGAAATTGGCTCGTAAATTCCACACTTGCTCAATTAACAATTCTTTGACCATTTTCTCAGCAATCGCGTGCCGTCCGTCGGGAGTTGTCGCGGACTGGAAACTATCATATTTGGTCGGGCGACGTCGGGTGTCGTCCAGTGGTGTAGTGGAAAATTTTCCATTGTGGGAACGCTAAATATATTTGTCAAATAATAAGGAAAGTCGTATCAACATCTAACGAGTTTATAAATGTTTGTGAAGTATTGTTTTATTATTTAAATCAATCATTTTATACCAAATCAAGATTTAGCAGTAAATTGGCTATTTTTTTACTGTGGAAAACCAGTGTGGTAACACCGTCCCACGCATTCCCGCTCCACTACACCACTGGTGTTGTCGTATTTCCTACTCTAGGCTTGAATTGAATCAATTTGAACTCAAGTCAATGAATTTTCCCAGTTTTTGTGATAAAATTAGTTGCCTAGGCTTATGTCTGGGTTGTCTTATACTGGAGTATATACTGTAAATTTAGTAAAAACGCACAATGCAATACATGTTGCAGTTTTTAAATATAGAATTGTAGTGAGCAATCACTTATAATGTACTTCTGCTGTTGACATTTTAAGTTTCCCAAATAACACGAGTATTGAACTTTAGGTAGATACCAAAAAATTGTTTGCTAAATTGCATTTTTCATAATTTTTAATTGTTCTGTATTTAAAATGAGATGATCAGTTGTATCCTTGTTTTCATTATCGCTGATATTTTATGAATACTTTTTTCTCAAAGAGTTGGACCCAATTTAAGGAACATATAAAATTGCAAGGATAAAAATTACCTAAGCAGCATCTTAAATATAAAGTTTTAGAACATATTTATAGAGATTGTTATATTTGAAAAAAAAAATTAAAATCAAAACTTTTGCAATGAAGTAGAAATTCTTTTGCTTGCTCATTTTGCCATTAGCCTGTAACAAAAAAACTTTATTTTGAGTCACCAGAAAGACTTGTAACGAAATTTTTTGGCAGAGGTACCCTCAGCATCAGGCTATTTCATTTTTTGAGCCAGTTTTATGTTTACAATGGGTAAAGTCAACATTTAAATGATAGCTGCATGGTGCACCTTCTCCTGGAGGTATTCTATTTAAGCATTTTGAGCTGATATATATTGGAGCATTTGAGCTGATATATAAAACTCTCAGGTTTAACATCTATTTTCAGCTGTTTAGCTACTATAAATATTCTGTCTACATCTCTGGAATATTTGCAGTATTTTGAGAAAAGGTCGACATGAATTTATTTAATCTATATACTGCAAGTTGGTATGATTACCTGGTGGCGACGATTGAGGGGGATATAACAATAAAATCTGTATGGCATTTGCCCAAGGACGGTCGAGGGAAATCCCCAAAAAACCTCAATGATTATGATCTCATTTTGTTTTCTTTGTCTTTTATATTTAGCAATAGCTATGTAGCTTTTTGTTTTAGATTTAATGGAGAAAATGATTTAGACAGGAGAGATTAAATATATCTTTTCATAATAAGGGAAAAATAAATATTTCCAATAATGTGCTCATGTAAATGCTTTTTTTTAGGTTTAATTTTTTTCTTATTGAAGCCTATTAAAATAATTTGTATAGATTTCAGTATTATAAAATCTCTGAAGATATGGGAAACATAAGTTATCTTATGGTAGTATAAATAAATCAAACGATATTTAAATTTAAGGCACATGCTTTCTTGTGCAATGTTAATTTCAGTTTCCATCATATTAAAAAAAAAACAATTTTGAGAAATACAAATGAACAAATATTGACACTATATATATTCCTTTTTCTACATACTTCTTGTTAAGTAATGTACATAAAAATAGTAGTAGCTAGTTTATCCTTACAACAATTCTCTTAAGTTGGCAATATTTGCTAGGAAATGATGTATTGAATAATCATTAACAGTGATGAAAATTAAATCTATAACTGTGTATATTGTTTGCTTCCTGGTACTAACTCTTTCCACTGTTAATTTCATTCTTTTAGAGAAGTTGCCTTGGGTTTCATCGCCTTATAATTGTTGACACCATATATGGAATGCAGCCAATGAAGCTTCACAAATACCCTCATTTAACTCTTCTCTGCAATGGAGAAATTTACAACTGCAAGAGGGTAAGGTATTAAGTCACTGAATATTTAGAGTATGAATATGCTGATAATTAACTTTAAAGTTAGTCACAGTTTCATTCTTAAAATAAATTTGCAAATCCATATTGTGAATTTAAAATTATAATACTGGTTTAAGTTAATATTACTGCCGTAAGGACCTACAATCTAGCTAACTTAGAAAATAATCAAATTTAATATTTTACTCTTAGTTGAGAAAAGAATTTGATTTTGATTACGAAACCAATTGTGATGTGGAAGCCATTATCCACCTCTACGCTAAATTTTGTGAGGAAGGTGAAGGATCTGGAGACAAGCCTTCAACTAAAAAAGCCAAGAAAGGAGATGGTCTCACCAACTTTAAGGAATGCGTTGGTCGTCTTGATGGTGTTTTTGGGTTCTGTTTGATTGACATGAAACTAAGGAAAGTTTTTGTAGCTCGTGATGCATTTGGAGTTCGCCCTGTATTTCGCCTTCGTGGGGGATTTGATGAATCTGTGCTAGGAGTCTGCTCTGAGGCTAAAGGTAATACATGTTATAAATAGTTTGTATTTCTAAACTTATGCTAGTATGAATTTATGAGGAAATAAAATAGTTAAGTTTCAAGACACATTCAGCATTATCTGAATACTGCCTATCTGGATCACATCTGGGGCGAAAGAATTTTGTATCATTTATGGGAACAGTGGGACATTATTCATGTATATTGGGCATAATAATGTTATGTTTGTATTTAAGTATTCAGCAATGCAATGTATAAATTGTCATATTTTTTAAATTTTTGTTAATTTATGTGCTTAAAATTAGAGACCTGGGAGCCTCATAACTCATAAACCATGCTCATTAACTATGATTCTGGAGATAATTGGCTGCTTTCCTAATTCCAAATCAGGAAATTCAGTTGGCCATTTTTAAGGGAAGCATATTTAGCACATTATTCTTGTGCTCTGTAATAATAATTTTAATACTATAGGGAGTATAATATATGAAGCACTGTTAACTCTACTAATAAAAAATATTCCAATGCATTTCTCCATGTACATTTAGACTGCAACTTCCAGAAATGATCAATTTTTTAACAATTTGAGCTATATTTTGCTGCTAGATATTTGTTAAGTTCATTACTAAACAGGATAATTGTTTGAGCTCCATATATTTGGAAATAGTTTAAGCCAAACTTTGAGCACATTGCTCTCATAATCATTTACTTTAATAAATAATTTGATAATGTTTCTTTTCACTCTAAATAGAAGTCATTGTAAGTGCTTAATTTTTACTTTTTATTTTATTTGACATAATAGTATTATATAGCTTAATGAAATCTTTTGCTAAAAGAATTGAATTCAAAAGATAAGTAATACAGTAATACATTTCTTAACTTCTTTGTATTGATGTTTTTAGAACTGTGAAGCATAATACATGAGCATGAAAACTAAGAAAATTTTCCTGCACTTTCACCAGGTCTAATGGATCTAACAGTTAACTTCAATGGTGCTCCTTGGAAGATTGAACCAGTTAAGCCTGGCTGCTTTGAAGAATATGATTTGAGAGATGATGGATCAACAAAAGTTGTTGGGAACCCAGATGGAAATAACTATTACAGAATAGGGGATGTACCTTTATACAAGACATTGGTTCCATATGATGGTAATTTGGTTTAAAAATTTACTTAATGAACCTAAGTACCGATCCAATACCAGTTTCATTTATTTCGGTCTCTATTTTTCTTATTGTTAATAATATTTATAGATCTCAGCTCAAGTGACATTTATGCCAACATACGGACATTACTGACTGCTGCAGTAAGGAAACGGTTGATGTCCAACCGTCGTATTGGCTGCTTTCTCTCTGGTGGGCTGGACTCCTCATTAGTGGCTGCCTTATTGGTTAAATTGGCAAAGGAAGAGGGCCTTTCTTATAAAATACAAGTAAGAGTGAAAAGTAATGTACATTCCTAGATTTTCCCCTCCTAGTACCAGATTTTGTTGTGAGAATATTTATCGAAAGACAAAATGTTTTTGCTACTGTTGTCTTATGCAGTGATTTGAGTAGTTGGGGTGTGATTTGGTTACTCTGACACTATTTCTTAACAATAAGCAATGAGGGCATAAAAAATAAGTCCCAATACTCTGCACAATAGGAGAAAAATGAAATAGTGATAATATTATCAAGAAATCATATATTTTCAACAGATATTGCTAATAGATATTATTTCATGCAACAGGAAAATATTGGCACAAAGTCATGATTGCTTTTCTACTCACATAACTCCCTGGTTACTATTTGAAAGCAAAAAAAAATTAAAAATCACTAGTGATTTTATGGCAGAATTTATTTGTCAACTTTGCAATATAAGCGTAACTATCGACTTTAGAAGTTATGCTTCCTTTTCAAATGCATGTATTGAGTAAGGTGAAAATTTTACTTTAGGATCAGTAAAGTTCCAAGCATTTATCTCAATTATGTGAGAATTCAATATTAATTATATCTGACCAAAGGTGATCTTTCTTAAGAATTTTGAGAACTCTCAGCATTCAAAACCTTTTTTGCAGTCATTTTCCATAGGAATGGGAGAAGGGCCTGATATATTAGCTGCCAGGAAAGTAGCTAAACACTTAGGAACAGATCACCATGAGGTCGACTTCTCAGAAAAAGATATTGAAGATTCATTAGAGAGTGTGTTGTACCATTTGGAAACTGCTGACATAACTACTGTGAGAGCATCAGTAGGCAAGTATATTACATCATTCAGCTTCTGAGAAGTCAAACATTCTATCCTAAATTTTCTTTAAATTTTACTGTTATTTTAAGCTTTCATATATTTTATCAGTTACATATTTAAGTATAAAGAAAGAAATAATGAGTAATCAAAGTATTTTTGTTTTCATTTAGAGGAAGTGGTGCCTTGGCATTATTGAAGTTCTTGTAGAGTAACCTTTCATGACTGTTCATTATTACTTTCTCCATATACGTAGTATAGAGAAAGTATTGTTTTCATGAAAAAAATCGACTTCGAGATTTCAACAGAAATACATGTTTTGGGGTCCCTAGAATACGTTTTGACCCTTTTCTGAATGATGTCTGTGTGTATGTGTGTGTGTATGTCTGTATGTGTGTGTGTGTGTGTGTGTGTGTGTGTGTGTGTGTGTCTGTGTGTGTGTGTGTGCTTGTGGGAGCTCTAACGTAAAAAACTATTTGTCGTATTAATACCAAACTTCATAAATGGCACTGTGGTGGGTGCTGTCAGAGTTGATTAGTTTTTGGAGTAAATCGATAAACTGGAAGTCCAGCTTTATTCTTCGAAGCAAATTTCCGTTTTTGCAAAATATCTCCATGAATATGATATTTAGGTATATACTATTAATTACAAAAGTTTTAGAAAATGTAATTTACTATAACTTTTGTATAAAACATATTTTTGTATCACTGATTGTTTAGGAGTTATTCGTGAAATACTGATAAACCGGAAGTTGCTGATTATGTACTTTGTGGGTGCTCTAACATGAAAACTATTTGTCGTATCTACACCAAATTTCATACATAGTACTTTGGTTGGTGTCGTTAGAGTTGATTAGGTTTTGGAGTAAATTGGTTTACCGGAAGTTGAGCTTTACTTTTCGAAGCTCGTTTCCGTTTTTGCAAAATATCTCCAAAAATATGATATTGAGGTATAAACTATTGTTTATAAAAGTTTTAGAAAATGTAAATTACTATAAATTTTGTATGAACCATATTTTTGTGTAACTGATTGTTTAAGAGTTATTCATGAAATCCTGATAAACCGGAAGTTGCTGATATCAAAGTACATAATATTATGTACTTTGAGGGTGCTGTGGGCAAAAGGCCAATTTCACTGTTTTTCATCAAACATGTCCCAAAAAATATTATTTATAATGTTTGTGACATAAAAGATAATATGATATATATTAATCACTTATCTTCCAAGTTTAGATTGAATATAGAGTTCAAAAATCCTGTCATAGATAAATATTTACATCTTATATATGGAGAATGTCATGTACTGGCCGCATCAGATTTTTTTTATTCATCATAACTGTAAAATGAAAGCTATTTTGTTGAGCGAATAACTTTTAATACATATTACATTCGTTCGCTATTTTATAGTAAAAAATATTTTACATGATGTTGATGTAATTATTTACAGGAATGTATTTGATATCAAAGTATGTTCATGAAAATACGGATTCTACGGTAATTTTGAGTGGAGAAGGGGCTGATGAGGTTGGACAAGGCTATATCTACTTCCGTGATGCTCCTTCTGCTGAAGAAGGAAACAAAGAAAGCTACCGTTTACTACAAGATCTTTACATGTATGATGTCCTTAGGGCTGATAGGACTACTGCAGCGCATAGGTATGAAGTATGTGCTTATAAGTGATGTTTTGGTATTAGTCTAATTTCTTGTCGTCATAAAACAAGCTGGTGGAATGAGTTAACTCTATGGCAGCCATGAAAGCAATAGAATATTGGGTTGGATATGGTTTTTCACGTTAATATTCAAAGGAAGTCTATGTTCTAAATGGCATTTTTAATGGATGCAGTCTACGTTGGTAATGATGGAATTTGGACCAAGTCAGAGAATAGGGTCATGCAGGTCTGCCAAGTTCTTCTCGAAATTTGGAAAGAATGGTTGTGGTAGAGTTGAATGCAGCTTGGTCCCTGTGCTTTAAAAGTGGAATGGAGAGGAAAAAGAACTGGGAATATATTACGGATGAATTTCTTAAGAGAAGAGATAAAATAAAGCAAATAAATGATTTGAAACTAGCTAATTGTGTCTAAACCACTATGAGTATGCAAAATCTGAAATATTAATGAAAGCTTTGTGTATGAGTAAGTAGCTGTAAGATGTTTTCAGTATTTATACTTAGTGAATTAATATGAAAACATAATATGCATACACCCAAGTTATATGCAAATGGTTTTGGTTTTTCTTAGTTTGGAATTGAGAGTTCCATTTTTGGATCATCAGTTCACTCAATACTATCTGAGTTTACCAGCAAAATTGAGGCAGCCAAAAGATGGAGTTGAGAAGTATTTACTAAGGAAGTCATTTGATGGAACAGGAATCATCCCCGATGAAATATTGTGGAGGCATAAGGAAGCCTTCAGGTATATACCTTCCATTTCCTCAACCTTTTCTGCAAATTTTCATTAATTGTTTTTTCAGGCTTGCAAATTATTTATCTCATCAGCCATATTTGTCAATTTTATTTTAAGAATAATTTAAATATTGTTTTCTCTTATGAAAGTTTTTTTTATAATTTCTCATGGAAATCAAACTTTAAAATATATAAAAGCCTTGTTATTTTGAAATTATCATCTTACCTTACATAGCTGTGTTGAAGTGGAGTATAGGTTGATTCCAAGAATATTTTCTTAAAATTTCATCTTTAACATGTCTTGTGTAAATGTTGACACTATGTTATAGATTGATTATTAATAACCATTAAGTTTACTGTGGTATCACATTGATTTAAGATCAACATTGATTTAAGTTGTGAACAATTCCTTAATTCTAATTCTACAGTATAAAGGGCTTAAAGATGTAAGACTTAGCATTTTTATCATGTAACTGTGAAATTTTGAAGATAAAATAATTTCATGTATGTCAATCTTTTTGAAAATATGAAAATATTTTTTTTTAGCCTCAAATATTAGGCCAGGCTCAAGTTTTTACTCATTAATCTATCTATTTCATCTTAATTAAATATAGACACAATTAAATCACTCAATCAATCAAACAAATCACATATTAATCTGAATGTTAACTGTTCCTTTTTAATTATTTGCTATTTTAATATATGCTAATCCGTCTGAATTAATCATTCAGAGATAACCCAGTAAAAGTAAATTCACTTGATCTAAAGGAAGGCTAGAATAGCTGTTTTTAAAATGATTTATGTGTGATTTTGCAGTCAACCAATTGTTTTGTGTAAAAGTTTAAATAATACTCTTCATTGTATTAACTGTAGAAAAATGGAAGCCATAAATGATTAAAATAGTGGATTGTGTATGTAAGAATTCATTTTATTTTATATTTCAAATTATAATGTCATTTATTTCCGACAGTGATGGAGTGGCATCAAAGAAAAAGTCACTTTTCAATGTAATTCAAGAGCTTGTTGAAAGCAAAGTATCTGACGAAGATCTAAAAAATGCCAGTAAAAAGTATCCACACTGCACACCCAAAACAAAGGAATCATATTATTACAGGTAAGATGAAATTTGTAATAAGTGGCAAGAATGACCAAATAACCACAGAAGCATAAAATTAACCAGTATGTTTAATTTAGTTGTTCCTCTACTGTTATTATTGTTACTATACTTGCAGTTATCCTCCATAACTCAGTGAAAATTGATTTTTTCTTAATTATATTGTTAAAGATGATTTATTATGTATTTATAATTATTTACTTTATAGCATTTTAATATCCTTATTTGATGAATCTGACTTGTAGGGCATTAAATTTCACAGACATTGGCAATGTTCTTTAGAAATATAGATATTTCATGTTAGATCACAATCAACCTGTTGTGTTTTTATCAAATTCCTGTGGAATAAGTATGTCTCTTTTCTCTCAGACATGTTATTTGGAGGGTGTTATCAGCTAAGAAACACTTTCTCTCTGTTAAGAAATTGTAAAAGTTCCAATTACCTCCTCAGTTTGACATTAGCAACAGTTTCCTTGAATGTGCTGGAAGTGCTCATAGTATATCCTAATAAATCCTAGTTTCTTCTACCCCATCTAATGAGTTTTAAATCCACCCACTTTGATTGCTGCATTTCTTCTACTTGTTCTTAATTTTTAGCTTAATGTGTTTCTCTAAAATTGGGAAAAAATCTCAAAATAGATGAAAGAAGACTTCAATATTTGTTGTGATCTACATGTATTGTTACCTTAAAAGCTTAAGAGAGAACTTTCTTTGTCAAAAGATAGATCAGTAACTTTTAAATATAAATAAGTTCTCTACAAAGTTAATTTTTTAGTCAAATTTCCAAAAGACTGCTGAATGTTTACCATTTTTTTCACAGAGAGAAATTTGAGGAAAAATTCCCTGGACAATCTCACTGGATGCCATACTTTTGGATGCCTAAGTGGACAGATGTTAGTGACCCATCTGCTCGTTTTATTAGTCATTACTCAGCTGAAGACGAAAAGTGAAATGAGTAATGATAATGGTAAATAACTGATATAAAAATACTGCAATTCTATGTCGAACCTAATTTAAATTATTGTTTGGCTAGTTGACTTTAAAAGATGAACTAATTTCAACCCACAAAATCATGACAAGTTTTTTATTTTGATAATTTCTTATTTTCAAAAATGTTAAATTAATGAAGAATTCTTGAAAACTTTGGTTATATTTTATAAATATATAACTGTGTAGATGAGGTCTTTCCCTTGATGTAAAGATTTCCCAAAGTTGAAATTATTGTGTCAAATACATAGAATTTCATCTTATTCTACTCTTAATGAATTGATTGTCGCTATTCCTGTAGCTTATATAGCAGCAGTTTTACTTGAAAAGCATCGATTTATTTTCAATTACCCTTTTTCTGGGTAGTGTGAAGAATCTAGACAATTTCAGTGTTGATCTTTATGCAGAAATTGTTGCTTATTAATGTTAGAAACTTTCCAAATCTTGTTTCCCTATTTAAATATTTTTAGGCTTTATATATGCAGAACCAATACGTTCCCAAATAATCGTGTTGATCCAGAGCTCTCAGAATGTTAATTATTAATATTCTTTAGGCCAGTGGTGTCCACCTTTGAAAGAGCCATTTTCCATCCTTGATACCTTCTCCTTAGTATATATCATCTTTTCTTCTCCTGCCCAATTATATTTATTTTCTTCTTTTAAAATTTTAAAAGAAAGTACATTTTAACATTTGTCTAATCTGTCATCACTGTAAGTAGTAAACATTCGAGAATATATATGAAATCTGTCCAGCAAAGTACGGCTAACAGATTCAGGAAAAAGGTGTATTCTTCAATCAACATTGGCTGGTTGTTCATTTAGATTAAGAGATCTGAAGGCAACAATATCTCATTAACGATAATTACCTCATTAAATTTGATTTAACTTTTGGAGTAGATGTTTACTGGCATTTTGCATACAGTGTATACACTTCTGGCCGTGGTGGCCGAGTAGTTAGCGTGTTCACACAGTATCGCTATAACCTCACGGTCCCAGGTTCGAATCCCGGCTAGTCAGATTTTTCTGATTAGGGAATGGTCTTGTGTGATTGTTGTTAATACCTACCACTGTAAAATGGATGTTTGTGGGGTATATGAAAATAAATAAAAAATAAAAAAATATACAGTAAACTCCCATTTATCCGAATCGCGTTTATCCGAAATCCGCTTTATCCGAAATCCGCTTTATCCGAACAAACTTTTCCGAATGTACCTACCCCACCCACTGAATACCATTGCCACCCATTACTTATTTGCTCACGACACCTCTTCATGTATGTACAGTCCTGGCCAAAATTAACGCAGCACCAGCCATAAGGATCGCTAGGGAGGTGCTGCGTTAATTTTGGCCAGGAGTGTACATTTTTCCTGCTGCCAAATATGGTGGATTTTTTCTGTAAGAATGCAAAATAAATGAGCTTTGTTATTCAGCATTTAAAAACTTTGAGTTTTCAATCGTACTTTGGCACCTTTTTAACACATCAACAAAAATTTTTCAGTCAAAAATATGCAGGCTTATTCACAACCATATCAATAGCATTCTACATATGCATGTTTTATGATCATATTTTGCGGTATTGACACAATTTGGGGTGTTTCACTTGGGAGTCTGGTTTATCCTAAATTTTCATTATTCAAACCGGCCGCCGTCCCGATCATTTCGGATAAACGGGAGTTTACTGTATACTTATATAGCAGCATGTACATGTATATAATGTTGCGAATAGTGTGGTTGCACATCTTAAGGCGTGCTTCAGATTCATTGGCAAATGATTTTTTAATTTCTGAAGCTGGGATTTACAGGTGTGCATAACATTTGATGGTGCATTATTTTTGAGTAAATATGGTATTTGATTTGATAGGGTGTAAAGTCCCAGGGGTTGATGGGCAAATGAGTTTGAGAAACCCCTGTCAATTGCTTAAGATTGCCCATTCTTTGGTTTACAGTTAGTGTTACAACTGAGAATTTCGTTCATTCAGACATTAGGGACAACATTTTTGATTTAAAGACATGACCTGATGAGATAAATTACTCAAAAGTAAAATAATATAAAGCTTGAAACTAAGTCTTTACTAAAATCAATTAAAGGAATGTTTGTTATGTAATATGCAGGGAGTAGTTTTTTCTAAAGAAAAATTAATACAATAAAACTACAAATAAAAGAATGCTGATGCCAATTGATAAAACATCAACATAAACCAGGAAAATGTAAACTAACGATGAAAAACTAATGGACTTCAAAGAACTCATTTAGCCACTGCGGGGGAAGATGGTAAATGGAAGATTGTGTTATCTGAAGCTGCTCTGTGAACTTTCTGTCCATCACAATCACTGCAACAGCCTGTTATGTTTATGATGAATTTGTCAGCTCAATGGATAATTCCTTTGGTCTAGAACAAGAAAGATTGATAAAAATACGCTGAAGGAATTGGCGAGTAAATATGTGGTATTCCTCATTTAAAGAGAAAATAAAAATAATAATAATACCCCTCACGAAGAAACTAGTACAGCGTCAGATCTAGCATCAGCATTCAAAGCATATTATTCTTTAAAAAATTGCTTTTTTTATTAGGTATTGGACAGGCTTAGTGATCCTTGAATAAAATAGGAACTAGTTTCTTTGCAAAAAGTGACTCTAATTTTATTTTCTCTGTTGAAAGATTGATAAAACTTCCTTTTTCTATCACATAACCTCAATATCAATTAAATAAATACCCTTTGTATTTCTTCTGCTTTACAGAAAATCATTTAAGTTGTGGTTTCAATTTATCCTGCTGTTATAAATTCTAGCAAAGTGTGCCTGCAATATGATAAGAGCGTATTGCTTCTTGTATGAATATGATAATGAATATTCTGTAATATATCTCTGAAAAAATGAAATTCTGAACATGGAATTACATGAGAATTGTAGAATATTAAGATTCTTTAATTAAGATAAACTCAAATGCAACTCATGGCCTTACTAACTATCTGTGCATTAATTTTCAGTTACCTTTATCAGAATTCTTTTCTAAAAGCTAGCTGTACAATTTATGGAGATGTAGTAAAAAATAATAAAACAGCACAGTATATCAATTCTATTTGATACATTGCTTTATTAACATAAACTTTGATAAAATTAATTTGTAATCAACGACAATTTTTGTTACAGAAAAACAAAGTACCAGGTAAAGAACATCCAATTCCATCCATTGAGAAAATCCAATATGAGACTAAATCATATTTAAGGAAATATTAACACTATTTATAGAAAATTTCTTTCACAGAGCATGTCTGGGAATGAAATTCAGGCAGTAGGTAGAAACTAGTATCTTCTATTAATTCAATAAAAATTCCAAGAGACTAACTATTTCCAATGAATCTTAGGAACCTTCATTCAATAATTCTCCAAAATTCATATTTTGGCATTAATGAGAACCATACTAGAGAAACAAGAGATACGTGAACAATATTTTGAAGAACTTTGCTATTAGTAACTTCATGGACCTTAAAAATACAGTTAAGTAGCCACATAAATGGTTGAGTTGATAATCCTTTCATAATAATGCCCTAGGATAATCAACTTAGTTTTAGTCATTGAGTTCTTAAAAATATAATTATGATATATTAAGACAAATCATTAAAACCTCTTTAAATTCAATTGGAATGCAGAAATGAAGAGTTAACCTACATACATGAAAAGGTAGCTAAACATATTATTAGAGTGATTAAGTTTTTTATATAGGAATGAAAATTTACCTTTCTGGAATGCATTTAATTAAATTAGCATTTTTACTTCTTGGTAGTATTGAATTTTCAGAGTTGCATGAATTTAGCAAGTAATGAATGATGAATTTTAAGATGTCAGAAAGATGAATTAGCTAGACAAATAACTTTCAATTTTAATACATATAAAAAAACTGGTGCAGCTAAATAAGTCTTATTTGGGACGGAGTGGCTGTAAACAATGGGACAGCATTTACGAGTAAAATCTTGGTAAAAAGGCAATAGACAACTAGAAATTGTAGCTAACTATAAGCTTCTCTTTTAAGCATACAGTTAAATGATTTATGAATGAGAATGATTTGCAAATATTTTGATAATCGCTGACATTTTACTCCCAAACATTTTCAGATAAAATTACTTGGTGATTGTTGAATTGAATTAAACTGAAGATGCTTAATTTAATGGAATTTGAAGTATAACAGCATCTTTGGTGACTCGTCACCATAAATATAAAAAGTGTGTTTAGTTAGTGCAGAAGAAACTAACATAAATCAACAGAATACATAAGTAACACTTGACTACTGGCTATGTTCAGCTGTAAACTGACCGCAACACCTCGTAGTGTTATAGACTATGACCATGATGTGATATTCATCACCACAGTTATAAAAATGCCTTTTTGGGAATTTAAGCAACAATGGTTATGGATAAATGAATTTTATTTAAATAACTATTTTTACATAGATAAAGACTGTAAACATAGTTATTTTTATTCAATGACCAAATAAAATTTTTAAACAATTTTAAGCCCTTAATGATCAACAGTAAACTAGAATTTCCAAAAAGCTCAAAATTTCCCATTTACTTTCTATGAGCTTGAAACATCAATTTAATATTTATCTACATAAGTATCTATTTTAATCACATTGCTCATTCTTTGGTAAATTACATAATGGAATAATCTTTTTACAATAGGAAACATAACCAATTTTAAAGTTCCTGACTATATGTTACTTTGTTCACTTAGACTAGTCCTATAAGAAAACAAGTTAAAAAATCAGTAAGACAATAAAATAAAAGTTAATATTATAAACTAATAGCATAAATGACTGAATAGTGTGACGAAAAAAACAATGGTTCATGTAGGGTGCCTTACAGTGTATGCAGTATCAAAGTTTTGCAAGATTCAGCAAGACCTTGAGGTTAGACAATTATGAAATGTTGCGATAGAAGTCTAAGAGTTCAAGCAATTCAGTGATCAACTGAAATGTGACAAAAATAAGATTCAGAAAAGGTCTTAAATCTTGAAATGATTATGAATTGCACATCAATTTCAACATCCTCTACATTTAAAATAAAGTTGTCCACATTAAGGTGCCTACATGCACATTTATTTCCCTTCAAGATTCTGGATGATATCTAGTTGGATTTGATTGTAGCTTTAAATGATAATTTTTTATATTCATTCACAGATTATTCAAAGTTACGCCTCAAGAGGACCAATAAAGAAAACGAATCCTATGTGCTAGAAGCACATTGAAATCTGAAATGAAATTATCTCATTCGGAGTAACTTCAACATTTCAAACACGATGAAGGGTTTCTGATTGAGGTCATTAACAAAAAATTACTCAACTGTGGATTAATTAAAACAAGTCTATATAGTGAACACTAAGGATGAGGTTGGATACAGAAGATATCACTTAACAATTCCTTTTTGATAGGTTTAAGTTTTGATTCTTGCAAAAGCAAATGTTAAAACTTAAGAGAAAAATGTGTTTAGTATATGGAACTCAAAGAAAACTTCATTACATGATAAGATGTCACATCTAAGAATAATAAGGGATACATCAAATCACAACTAAGAATGGTGATTCTAAGTTTCTTCCTTTAATGATATTTTCTTAGTCTAGGATGAACTTTTATTTTCCACTTCAAAATGACTTCCACTGCGCAGAATGGAATGGTACCCAGACTAGTAAAGGTCAACATCTATCTTACACATTTATGGAACTAAAATTCCATCGAGAAATAAATGCTATTCTTTGGACAAGTTTTTCTAATACAGACATCTTGATACTAAATGATGTATTTATGCTTCTACAGATGTCTCGGGGAAACAACTTCACAAAATATTTGTATCTCATAATTACTAATCATATATTATAATCTGGTAACTTCACCGTAGAAAGGTTTCACCCAATGATGAAAGAAATTAAAAGGTTTTGAACTTACATTTTGTCCAATAAAAAGACATTCAGAATTAAGTAAAATGAAAAAGCAGCAAGTAAACCAATACCAAATTCAGTAAATTAACAATAAATAAACACATTAAAGAAATAACATAAATATAGAGTTGTAACATTTCAAAAACAAAATGAATAACACTTGAGGAATAATAAAACAAATTTTAACAAGATCTTGCAACATCCATGACAAGTGACAATTCTATAATGCTGTCTATAAAATGCGCATACTCATCTAACATAAAGCATGAAATTTATGATGCCAATAAAAATTTGAAATAAAATAAATAGATATCTTAATTCTATAGTCAAAACATAAACCATCAAAAATCTCAAAAATTTCCATGTATCAACAACCATATGGTTATCTTATTATCTTACACATTAAATGTAAAATTTATACATAAATAGGTATATTTTAAGATTTTATTGTAATGTATTATCATCATTTAAAGCTTCTTTCGTCCCAGTCTGTGTAAACAGCAGACATTACAATGCTGGCTAAATGAAATATTTTGGCCCGTCATTGTACGTACCAAACCTCTATAATTTCAAAATGAGAGCAAATTTATCATTTTTACCTTATAAATATATTAAATTTCCCCTTTCCAATTATAAATCTTGTAAATTCTACGGAAAATAGTCATTCAATGTAAAAATCCAAATAAAATATTCTCCCTATTTATCAAATGATGAGCAAAGTATTTACTCTGAAAGGTTTAAAAACAATAAAAAAATGATCCTTAAAAACGATGTATTATCCTATGCCAGGCAAAAGCTTTACATTAATGAGGGCCTTCCAATCAAAACTTTCTAAATGTAATCACAGATGCTGAACTTCTGCTTCCTTTCATTGCAGAAATTGTATCAACATCATACAAAAAGCAGAGAAGATATTAAAAACCTTCTCTGATCTCACACTCAGATGATCCCAACATCCCATTGATAAATATAAAACTTATCAAATCCTCATGATCACATTTTTCAGTTTTGGAAGACAATTCAAAAGGGATCTTCAATTGATGTTCAATAAGCTAGGAGGCATTACCTCATGTGTTGGAGTTGATAAATTAAAATAGGGATCTCTAGGAGGAATTATAATGCTTTCAAACTGGAGACGTGACTGCACCTGGGGGTTGACGAATTGTTCCCACAAGTTGAAGAAGGAAACGTGGATGGCGGTATGCAATTATACCCCCTTTGTTGCACCATTTGGCTGGGCTGGTATTTCCCTCACAAGGATTCCCAGCTCCTTCATTAGACACACCATTAGATTCTTCATCTCCATCATTATACCTGGAAAGATGCTTGAATTCTTACTTCCAAAATACGAATTCAGTAACCTTACAACAAGAGAAAGGGGTAATTGACTTTTTTACCCCTAAATATATGTATATAAAGATATTTTTATGATGTTGAAGAATCCTCCTATTCTGGATGTTTTCCCTTGGATAAAATAAACATTGTCTTTTAACAGATTTAACTAAATTTGATACAACTTTATCAGTAACTTAAAACTATTATGGATTCTTAGTTAATCTGATCTCCTGGAACCATATCAAACTTGAAATATACAAGTTAATCATACTTGCTCTTTCAGGCAGATTCAATAGACCATTGCAAAAATAACTGTGAGTTCTAATTATATCTCAGAGCCAAGGGATAACATTTAAAAATGCTAAATTGGATAATGTATTTTTGTCAAACATTGCATCACTTAGCAAAGCTTCTGTTTCAACATTAAACTTTTCCATGCAATTACCGTATTTGACGGCATATAAGACCCACCTTTGTTCCTAAATTATGTCTCGAAAAATTTCCCTGCGTCTTATATGTGAAGGTTCAACCTCCACGGGTTAAATTTCAATACTGAATGCTATTTTTAGCCCAGATGGTCTATACTACCTATTTCATAATTGCATTCAATGATTGTGTTAATATTTGGCTTTTACGAAACGTGACAACTAAAAGAATCTACATTATGCGTTATTGTGGTACCGCACTTTCGCCCGGACTATTAAAACTTTTTTTCCTTGTGAGTGTCCAACTTGATGAGGGTGCGTCTTATATGCCGTCAAATATGGTAATACAAAAGGGTAAATATAATTCAAGCAGCTTTCATTAAGATTATTTTTCTCCTTTCTGTTAAATTCTTCATTATTTTTCTATTTTTAATATTTATTGCTAATGATTTAAAATATTTTCAAAGTTTCACTACAAATTATCAGAGTAAATGGGTTACTACGAAAGATACCATTTAGTTTCAAAAAGTAATCACACAAAATTGTGTTAAAACCCACTTACCTCAATCCAAATCTGCTTTCTAAATCGAGCAAAGAAGGGAATGCTTCAGTAAGACCAACACAATCAAGCAGATGACTTGGTGGAAGGTCAGAATCTCCTCTCGTAACCCTTCTGCAGTCAACAACGCCACCCCCAAGGGCAGCCAAAAGAGCATGAGGGCCACAAGCATCCCAGCGGAAGGTTGTAGGACGAGTCAGCAGGTACGCATCAGCGTCTCCCAGTGCAACGCACAGTTGCTTGTGGCCAGCGCCTGCTGCTTCCACGATGGTGTAACGACTCGCCAAACGTCTGCGCAAGCATTCCGACTCACTTCCACTTACAACGACCACCCCACGGCTTATCTTTCTTTCTGATTCGCTCCAAGGCGTTTCTTCTTCATTGTCTTGACCACCCATGCCTTCAACATTGACCTGCACCATCCTCATTCCACCAAGGTCAGAGTTCTCCTTTTCTTCAGCCTCCTCTTCTGTGTGAACTGGTAGTGATGACAACCTGTATCCTTCGTAACTCACTCCCCAGTAGTATTTACCTGTCCACCTAATTTATGAGTACAAGAATATAAGAGCAAAACTTTCCTAAAATGTACACTAAGTCTAACAACAGATATATTCTAACTAAAGAGATATTTATTAACAGTGAATTTATGAAAAAAACACACATATTACCAATACTACAAAATAAATTCCCTAAAATATACAAAATATATACTATGTTGAGTTAGCATGAAACACCGCAAAAATGTTAATTTAACAGTTATTGTCTTTCTCAGCCTGAATTCAGACAAAACCTAATTAACGTTTTTCAATGCTAAGTAAATTTATAAGGCTAGAACTAGAAATCTTTTTGAAACATGGATTTTTCAAAGGTTAGAACTATTCATTAAAACTGTTAACAAAACTATTCTCTTTATCAGAGAAAATGGAAATATTTCCAGCATATGAGTAAATTAAACAAATAAGAGCAGTAGAAATGGTACAAAAATGTCTTATGTTGAATTTTGCAAAAAGGAAAAAACTTTAGGCTCCATCATTAGCAACGATCAATTGTCCAACTTACATTCCTGTCTCACTGTCCTCAGCAGAAAATGGTCTGTTAACAACACCAACAACTGGAACCCCAGTTTGGCGATGGTAAGCTCCTATAAGTACGGTTACGCATGGCAACCCAGACTGCTGAATATTACTCGTACTACTTCCATCTTGATGAGATCCGCCACTTATGTACTCTGCAGTTGAATCTAGAAAAATTACAAGATGGAACTAGTTATTTCCTTCGGTACTACTATTGAATTTGGTACATGTTAGGAATCCACTGTTCTAGTTTGTACCAAAAAACAGGATATATGTACTTTTATGTTAATATAATCTTGAATATTTGAAGTAACATCATTAAGATATCTCTCATACTATCTCACAGCCAAATCATATCTCATTATCAAATATTGACGAAGAAAAACCATGTTCAAAGTTTAGAATATGTAACTAAAATTGTAACTAAATTTGAGAAAGTTATAATAGAGGGTGTCACTAAACTAAAGCATACAGTACATTAATTTACAAAGAACTGAGTGAGAACCATTTTGCATACAACAAATAAAAATTCTATACTACTCCATAAATATGTGATAGGAATAGATAGCTCTGTTCTAAGTTTTCCATGAAATGATAAATGATTAAGTAATAAAGTAGGTCAGTAAAATATATTTGAACTATACTCTATAGTAGCCATAATTTAAATTACAGATTCATTATAGTGCTTGATGCATGTGTCATTGGAACAATCATTTAATTATAATGATGTTGGAATTATCATAAGTGGTTGGGCCCCAACTAAGATAAACTATAAAAATCATCATCAAGAATAAGATACTTAAATTTCAATAAAATATCACTGCAAAAAATATACATAATTACTGGAGTATCTTTTTCACTTGAGAAAGTAAATTTTGAGGGTATAACTAGCCAACATTTACATTATGTTAAGAGGAATGGAAATGTACTGTAGTTTCCATTTCCAATCTTAAATATAGCCTTTCAGGAATCAAGTAATACAAACCGATTGGGTCAATCCAAATGCCAAATTCACTGATTGGCAATTCTGGAAAATCAGTCAACCTCGAAAAATCTTCATCCAAATGTATTTCCTTGTGCACTTCAGCTGCTAATAAATTTGCTGCGTTTTCATTTCCATCAAGCACCTATGAAAAGTATGCACATACAGTATTCAATTACAGGATAGACGAAATTATACATTGATTTCGCTACTTTATTAATTAGATTAGCATGCTATAATATCATCCCGATGATAACATCTTTAAGAATCCATTTCTTCTTACTTTACATAGAATGGCTGAGGTTTCGCCAGGGCATTCCTTCACTTCAACAGTTATTGATTCGTCCAAAGTATTCGTAAAGGTATTGTTTTCTTCTCCTTTGATGTAACGGGAAATCTCCGGAAACTGTGGTCGGAGAATTACTAATAATTATATCACAACAAATTGAATTAAGTCATATGATAGTAAATATCAGTACCTCTTTTCCTATGTCGTGTCGAACTGTTTCTTGAATGAGAACATCAGCCAATGTCTTAAAATCCTGAACAAATCGTCTATTCATCTCATCATTTTTCTTCTCTTGAATTAAAAGCTGAAATAAGTCATCTTCGAACCTACAAGCTCTAGCGATATTTGCAGCTTTTTCAGAAGCGCTGACAAGTACTTTCAGGAAACGGGCCATTGCTGGAAAACGTACGTGAAGAATTTAGACGCAAATGGTTCTGAATGACATCCTAATTCAAGAAATCTTATCTCCAAACCACAATGTACAAACCTATGATATCATAGGTAGCAGAACAAGGAAAGCGCACACACTATGATAGTATAACAACAAAGATAGAGTAACTGGCTTGAGCGAACTACTGAATAGATTTAAAATGTAATGAAATATCGCAATACCTGCTGAAGATGAAGAATTTCTCGAGGCGGAAGCTGTACAAGCGCGTCGCTTGCTTATCCCCCTACATTCGATCGGTAACCAAGGTCGCAGTCCCAGTGTGGTCAGCTGTTTCCTCCAAGAGCCATTTTGATCAATAACATGAGCGCGAATCCGTGTAAATGAACCTTCCCCAGACATACATTTAATTAAGCTAAGAAGAGTCATATCAATTGAAAATTACATCGATACAAGACCGATGTCTTAGAAAATAATGATGAATACTTAATTAAGGAGATGAAAAATATCAAGAATATTTAAGCGTAATTATCACTAAAGGTGCCATTTTTCGCATATTGGCGTGTTTTACGTACAAGTATTTCCGTACTAAAAATTTGAAAATGATTGATTGATGATTTTCATCATAATAAATTATTATATTTTATGACTCGTATCGATTTGTTAAAGGATGACGGAACGCGATCGGCTAATACTTTTCCCAGCATGCAATTCTTCAAAGAGCGGCAATCTTGTTGATTAGCAACGAGCTGTACAGAAAATGCGAGTGATCAGTAGTGTAGAGTTTGTTTTAACATTATTTAGTCTTATGTTAAATATTACGTTATATTCTTATCAGTTTTATGATTCATTTTCGAAGACTAAATTCTACTCCTCATCTTACTAACGTGTGTAAACTACTGCGATTACCTTTATCTGTCCAGCCATCACTCCCAAATACGGTAAGTAGATTACATAGTACAATTTTAGTATCTGAGATATTTCAGACGTAGCTTACAGTATATAATACATTAGAAAGATAATAAAATTTTAGAAGCAATTGATAATATCTATTATTGGTTAAATGATCGCAGATTGAACTATTTATTTAAAATTGTTGAAAGTCACAATTGAATGAAAAATTCAAGATTGATGTTAAGAATTATTACAATATAGAATATTTATTGTTAAGTTTTATTAACATGAAATTTATTAAGAGTTATGGTGTTTCATTGTTATGAAGTTTATTAAGAGTTATGATATTTTATTGTTTAAGTTTATATTAAAATATTCCATGCATTATCGCTGGATCTTATGATATATTTGTAGTCATCGTAATGACATAGCATTTGAAAAAAATATATTCTTTTGACGGTTTATATAATTGGTTGATTGACTTATAACATTTATATTTCCTCCATTTCTTGTAAAAGCTTCAAACAAGGTAAGATATTATTTTATAGATCGTTTTGAATAATGAGTATTGCCGAAGAATGTTATGAAGAGAGACTAATGATATTAATGGCCATAATACCTTCAAAAGTAAAATAAATATGCAATTTTAAAGAATTTTTAATCTTATAATGTTTAAATTAAGACAATTACGATGGAAAAAGTTTTTGCGATTTGTGTTATATGATGATGTTGATTTGTAATTCAGGAAAAATTCCGCCATTTTGGCGAATGGAATCTTGGGTACTCTGAGAAAGTAGTTTTTCATTCTTCCGCCAGATGGGTCTTGCAGTTCTGTTTTCTTTAATGTGACAGTAGTTCGCTAGAGAGATCGCACCGTTTGCACGCGTAGAAAATTGTGTAAAGAGGATTTACACGAAACAGAGATGGGGAAGCGTCGTAGCGGAAAGAGTTGAACGCAAAAAAGGGGAAGGGGTGAAAGGATATTTCCCAATTCTGAAGTCGCCTGGTTTTATAGCTGTGTTTTACGGCCCTGTTTCGGGGTTTCGGGTTGGAAATTCAATCTAGGGCTCTTCCCTCTTCGCTCCACTCCCCTCCCTACAAACCCCTTCCGAATCGCCCATCCTCCCATCTCGAACTTCACCGTTGTCGCACCCCCGCGGAAGAAATGAGAGAATAGCCAGCACTAGAGAACTCACCCCCTTTCGCTTTTAATCCGTGGAAGCTATTCTCGATCTTTATATCATATTCCTGTCATTTTTTCGCGTCATAGATTTCTGAAGCGATTTTCTTACGGAATGATTATTTGGAAATTGATTCGGAAATTAATGGTTCAATAAATGATACATTTTTGTCTTTTTATATGAAATTCCCAATTATTGTAAATCAGTTCCATTGGGTAAATCTAGTGTTGAAAAGACTACGAATTTCAAATCAAAACACTCGCTTCAGCACTTTATTGAAAGTAAAATACCTCCCATAAAATACAACCGTTTAAAAAAATACATATACAGCTGGAGTGGATTTACTGGTACCATTATTCCAGTGCTTCTTCTTTCAGCTACCACTAGCTCTAAAATTACTTCAAAGTTATTTTTTTGTCTCTTTCTTCCTTTTTCTTTTTTCCCGTATATTTTCCTGCGATGTTTACAGCAGCTCTTCCGGAGTAAATAGTAATAAGTAAGAGGAGAACGGTTCACTTTCTAGGCGCAAGAGCGCTTCCAGTGTATTAAGAAATAAAGAAACGGCAATTCGGAATCCTGCGCGAAAAAAGTCTTTTCCTTACATTTTCCAATCGAGAGCTTTAACGCCGCTTCCAAGCGATCCCAACCCCCAACCATTCACTCCTTCTAATCCCTTTCTTCCCATTCCCTCCAGCATTTTCTCCCCGTCGCCCATTTCTTACGCCTTCGGCCTTCGCGCCTTCCGACAATACGACTCGGACCAATTCCAGGGCTCGAATGGAAAATGGACAAAAAGGAACCAGGGTAGAGGAAAGTGAGGGAGGGGATGATGGCTGGAGAGATAGGAAGACGTGAGGAAAAGAGCAGGAGGCGGTAGTAGGAGATAAAAAAGCCCCTTCGGAGAGGGATGGGGTGGAATAGGGAAGGAGGATAGGGATGGGATGATATAAACCGATCACTTCGATCTACTTCCCTTCTCGTCCCCCTCCATTCTCCACCCCCGTTTCTTACTCCTGCAAGCATCTCTCAGTTTGACTTGTACGTACAGCAGCAAGGTGGAAAAGTCGCTAGGGAGTTTTACTTAAATTTTCCCATACCTATTCGACATACATTTCGATCTTAATCAATAAAAAATAATTTCCTCTCTAAATTAATTACCCGTAATTTAAAATATTCTAACTTGATCAGCTTCTTACAGGCGATTTTAATCCAGAAAGTTGGAAAATCGTACTTTTCTCCACTGTTGACAAGGTTGCAAATGGTGGGACATAAAGATATGTAAAGGAGTATAATACTTTTCTGCATTTCTAGTGCTGTTCCTGATTACAAGGCCGAAACCTTGTACTTGTGGAAAGTTCGATGTTTAGATTTATTTATTAATGACTAAGCGATTCATACGATGAATACGGTCATGTTGTAGGATATTTTCTTTTGAAAGTTTTATAATAGTATTTTGATGAATTTATGTTATAT
Source organism: Sympetrum striolatum (assembly GCA_947579665.1). Lineage (NCBI taxonomy): Eukaryota > Metazoa > Arthropoda > Insecta > Odonata > Libellulidae > Sympetrum > Sympetrum striolatum. The sequence continues at coordinate 37,086,486 of OX388350.1, read as the reverse complement.
TTTCGAATGGAAAGAGGTAGGAAAAGCGTATAAGATAATAATAATTTATTATGCTCTGGGTAGATTCCCATAGAGCAACACAAAATACAAAAATTCTCACAGTACAAAAATTTTCAAATAAATTACGACAGAAATACAAAAATATGAGACCACCAAAGTTTTAGGATATCAAAATAATTTTTCTATTATCTAAAAAAACAAAGATATTAATTTTTAAAACAACTTATCATTTAGAAATAGTAATGTATTTTACCTCTATTTTAAGTATAAAAATTAAATTTTAGACTTTTAGAATTAGGAGATTTTTATTTTCCTTACAGTTAAGGAAATGAGTAATTCAGTCGTTCCCGACGAACTAGAACGTATTTTATGCATTGATGATCGAGATTTGTAACAATCCGATCCTGTGTATTCATCGATAGATTTATAATTCGAGAAATTATTTAGAGGTTTGAATCATGTATGTTGTGTAATGAAGAAGAGTATTAAGTTCAGATACTTAGACAAATTTTGTCAATTTTTAATTTCAACAAGTTCACGACAGGGGCCTTTTTAGCTGTTTTACCCCAGAAGCGTGAATTTCGGGAGATGATATTTTTTTCAAACTTTCTTGATAACTTCTTTTTGCTTATTACTTAACTTTATGTTGCATAGAGAGTGAAGTTTTCTTCTTTCACTGCTATAGACTAATCATTCTTTGATGCTCGATAAAAGGAAGAAATAGAATTGAGTCTGCGATTCTTCTTCTCCATCGCTATCAACTTGAAATCTAATCGGTAAAACTTCCTTATCATTCTTCACCCACTCCTCCGACGAGGCTCGCAAACTATTTTAATTCCCGCTTTATTTTCCTTCTTTTCTTCACCCTTATTCCCGGCCATTCATTTCAAAGAGTTAAATTCCATCGGCAGAAGATCTTTTTTGCCTAATTCAGTTCGGTTTTATTTCCATCGTCCCGGCAGGGCCCCGTTTTCATTCACGGTTACGGATCCGGCGGGCCGTATCTCCCTCCCTCTTCAGACTCACTTTCCAGCGAGCCTCTTCGGGTCCCCGCGATGCGTTGTCTTCGTGCTCAATTCCACCGGCGGATAAAAAGTTGGCAGGACAACCACACCCGAGAAGGGCGCTGCCTCCTGGTCCTTTCACTGCATCTTCAATCCCCCACTCCCGACCCTCTTTTTTCCTCTCCGAACTCATTCCTGCGCCTTCTTTATTTATCATCCGAGCACGATCAAACGGACAGGTCCATCGTAAGAGTCTTTCTCCCACCCTCTCTCACAACACACTTTCCAGTCCCCCTTATTCCAATTCTTCCACCCCTCGTCCTCTGTCCACTCCCACTTTCAAAACACACCCCTCTTTCCTTTTTCCGAATCGCTCCCTCCCCCAGATGCGATGGCTCGGAAATCCTCGACGAGCCCGTGTTTATTTTGTATTTTTTCGAAAATAGCCGTCTATTTTGCGTGGAAGGGAGGGTTTGATTGGGCGACGGATTCGAAAGCGCGTTCATGAATTGCTCTAAATTAGACGTAAACGGATTTGCGTCGCCGAATAGGGCGCGGAAGGTCCGTTTATTTCTATTAGGAGTTATTAAATGATGGACGAGTATGTTTGGGATAAAAATGGGGAAGATTTGCTTGAGGGGAGGGAAATAAGATGTGAAAAATTGGATGGAGTTTTTGTTTTCGAAATTTTTGCGCATCTGACAGGGTATCGAGGAGATCTGGTTTCTTTATTGGTAGCGAAGTGTATATGAGTCGTTAAGATCTTGTATTGACCGCTAAAATTCACCCACTATGATCAGTTGCTATTTAATTATTCATAATTTTGACCGATTATATAAAAATTTACTATAAAGAATGTGATGATAAAAATCTCATGGAAAATTCGGTTAAGAGAACTTATGAAATGAGAGTTTTGTTGCCTTTATATGTCGTAAAAAGAATGCTTAGATTTGCAATTCAATCAGTAAAACAGTAAATCGCAATGATCGACTAAATCCATAAGTTATGATAATGTTGGCTCCTTATTTTAAGTGATTTTGGATCATTTCATACGCCAAATTTAATGCCATTGTTCTAGCAGTTCCCTTACGAAGGTATATTATGGAAAATCTAAATTTTATAAATATAAGAGGAGCTACTTTCTATAGATATTATTAGATATCTTCACATAATAATTATTTTATAATTTTAAAGCTCTTATAATTTAGATGTAATCATCCCCAATAAAAGAGCATTCTCGGAAGTTCCTCAATTATTAATGCTATGACGAAGAGAACAAGCAAAAGTTGTTCAATGTAATATTTTTCCTTTCATTAGGAATAGTAAATATTTTAGATACCTGTGTAGGAAGTAACACTTTTGGTTCTTAAAAGGTACCTTTTATAGTTCTTATAAGTTAGAGAAAACCAGAAAAAGATTTTTAGATCAATTTTAAATTTCAAAGATATCCACAGTTTTCCACTTGTGTTTGCAAAAACACTATTACATATTTTGTTTCGCTGTTACGGACGCGTGGATGTTAGTTGATTTATTTCGACATTTAAGGTTATGACAGCTCCTATGTATAACGCAAGCAATTTTGTACTTATGAAAGATCTATTGTTTTTTCAGTGTTCAAAAGAAAAGGAAAATTACGTGATTTTACCGAGGAGTTGAAGACAGCTTGGTTGGCTTCCAGGAGGAATTCCAAGGTAAGCATTTCACCCTACTTTTTTTAGCAATTTGAGCAAAAGTAAAAAATATAATTTTCTCGGTAATGTAAGGGCTTCATTCCTTCGATTTCAATTTTAGTACGATCTTATTGATTTGACTTGTATCTTGCATAACATTTCAAAATATTTCATTCCATTCATTAATATAAATAGAAACAGTTTCACGTTATGTTCATATACATCATGGTTACGATTGTTGACCGAAGCGACCTGAATATGAATTTACCTATAATTCGTAAACTGTAATGTAGAATCAGTTATTTGGATGATACGATTGGAATCACTTTTTATCAAGAGGAACGATTATCATAAGAGTAGTGTACAAAAGGTTAAGTAAGTAATAAACGCTAACTCGGAATGCTTTTAGCTTCTATCATGATACATGAAGAGTATGATTTGCTTTTGTCAGTAATATACAAAGTAATTTACATTGACTCAATTTTTTGTAGCGATTTCAGTTATTGTTAGTGACATAATTTCAACGAAGAGTTTATATTTAAAAATGCAGATTTATTATAATTATAAATGTTTGATGGTTAATTCTTTTATGTGGTATACTTTGATAGTGAATTATTGGTTGTAACCCAAGTTTTTCATCTTACTACACGTATTTGAACACTGGATTTGGGGCGTTATTCCACAGGTTGTAAAATATGAACAGCAGAGACGCATTCGACGCATAATTTCGACATTACACGAGAATAATTCTGTACAGTGAATTAAGATATCAAGTTTTAAAAATTCCATCACGTCATGCATATTCTTTGCGTATAACACGTAACCAAAGTACACGACATTTATTCATTATTTGACTCAAAGATAGCTTTCAACATTTTCAACAGCAATGCAACTACAAACCGTTTCGGAAACTCATTTTCATTACGGAATAATTATATTCGGGCGCCCCCGGTTTCTCCCTGGATCAGATGGCCAGGAATGCTCTCGTGTTTTTCAATTCTCTTTTAACAGTCCCGCTGGTTAATGCTTTCAATCCTTTTTGCTCGATTCAGTCGCATTTTAGACTTTGCTGCAGGCGATCTGCCTTCGGGACCCCAAAGCTGGGCTTTATCGGCAGGATCGGAGGATTGGTGGGTCACCCGTCCAGCCCACTCATTTCCTCCAATTTTTCGGCTCCCTCTAGAGATATCAACCTACTGAGAATCGTCACGCAATATCGGAAGACATTGCTTTGGGGAGAAAGAGCCGTACCTTTCAAAAATTACTTTTACAATGCCCCCATGGGAAGTTTTAGTTTCAACGTCCGATAGGTTGCAATGTCCACGAAATCTTTTTAATTGTCATTCTTCAGCGTACGAAATAATAATAATGATAATATTTTTTACAATTAAAATTAAGAAATTGTTTATTGAACATTGAAAGCGTGGAAAATTTCTTCCAAATACCTATTATAAATACAATTTATAATTTTAAAATATAAAATAATCATAATAACAGTCTCTGGCGAATAGCACAGAATACAATTATCATTTTTTCGTACGCAGTATTGGTCCTCTTGACCCAGTTTGGCTCATCAGGAGGACCAAAAGTACATGTATAAAATTCCTTTATTAATCCACCTTATAACCTTAGCATTGCATTGCACCCACCTTTAGTTCCCTCTTAACTGAAGATGGTTAATCTAAAGATTGTAGATTGCATGGAAGTTAATTAAAAATGGTTGCTACTGTGACTTCCAAGTTTCATTTTTCACAATAAAATTATAAATGGAAGCAAGAAACAGTTACAATAGTACCAATAGTCATTTCGGTTACAGGATATAAAATTAAGAACTTCTATACTCATCTTGAAATATTTATCTTAAAAAAAAGATTCACATAGTTTAAAAGGCAGTAATTCTGAAAATAGCATCCATAGTAAGAAAATTCCTGAAAGTACCATAGAAAAGAATGTGACTTGGTGAAAACCGGTATAGAGATAACTTGAAAAAGCACAAAAAAGAAAACTACGTTGCGCGTTTAAAAATCTTAGGTATTGCTTAGGAGAAAGAATTTCCGCAAATAATACCGAAAGTTACCGAAAGGGGTAACTACCAAACTAAAATGAAAATATAACCGTGGATATTAAAGAGTTCACTAGAACAACCAGATTCTTGGATACTGACCTATCGGATTAATTAAATTTGTCCATAGAACTAAGTTAAAATTTTAAAGATGGTATGCAACACGATAATACGTTGTAAATACAATTTATTTAAGTAAATAAGTACAGTTTAGTGGTATTTCATACTTTCACCTAACCATATAAAGGCTCATCAATGGGTATATACAATAAATTTTCCCTTCAAATTTTGGCTGAATTTCGAAGGGAAATCAGGGAAAGAAATGTAACAAGTAGCCCAATTGAAGCTTTGTTTCGTTCTCATTAAGATTTCCCTTTACAATCAGCAGATATAAGCGGCGTACATTTACCGTTTCGCTATAATTCGTCCAAAGGTGGTTATTATATTTTTATGCCTATCTCGGAATCAGCCGGCCGTTAAATATTTTAGAGTAAACGGAGTCTTAGGGCCTTTTTCATTACGATTATCTCGATTTTTCGGCTAAAAGTGCTCCTTGTTCTGTTGGTTTAACGATTTTTTGATACGCGCACGAATTTTATGGCTCGCATAGCTCAGCGGATTGCGCTCAACGATTCGGGAAATACATTATCTCCCTTTATGAGTGGAGCTGATTCGATAACATTCATCTTATTTCGAGCCAAACGTTCCTAGAATGAGGAAACATGCAACGCAAGTCTTCATTTCTTGAAATAACGAGGTAGAAAATCATTTAATTGCTTCAGCATTGAAGTGTGCCTTATCAAATCGTTGGCTTCATATATATCAGACAGTTAGATATGCAACATGAAAAGCGGAGCCTTAGATCATATCGAAATCTCTGAGACGTTGGTTATCGAGAGTGTGGAGTCAGTATGCTTTGGGAATCAATTTTACGTTTTTATTGGTTTTACTATGAAATGAATTTTGAGTTCTCCCTCCTGGATTCCCATTCTTTACTTACATTTTTAGGTTTCTCCTCGTCCTGTAGTGTTCCTATAAGAGTTTACCCTAGAAATTCAACGTAATTGGATTTTTTCCTGGCCTAAAAATTCTTATGAGTCAGAAATAAAATGTCTAGCAAGTCAACGAACAACAGCAAATATAGCATGATGATTTTGATAGTCTACACATATATTGATCAAGAAAAGTGTAATAATTTTAACGTATTTGGATTAAAATAAATAAATAACTTCTCTATTTGGGAATATGTTATTATAGAAGTGATATAAAGATGTGCAACGGAAGAACCGTAAATTAAAAATCAAAATCCATATTGAGGAAACTTTTACTAAACCACAGAAAAAAGTTTCCTCAATATGGATTTTGATATAATTAATAACTAACACAAATTTACGCCTGATTCCGTGTCGTTTATTCGTAAATTAAAAACTTATGTTATTTTTGTGTATGTCAGTTGAAATTCGAGGCTTTAATGAAATTTAAGAGTCACATTCATTTATTCTTCATAGGGCGCGCAATAGTAATGTATCTCAAGACTTATCTTGCTTTAGTAATTAATAAAAAACTTCGCAACTTCCGATAGTGGAAGTTAATAAGTTTGTTATTAATCTTCATTTTCATGTGTTCCTTCCAAAAAGTAAAAAGTTCAACTTTTGATATTTTTAATCTTGCTTTGTTGCATTATTCCCTCTTAAAAGCTTTAGATCGCCTATTGCAGAGGGATTTAGGATCTGATCAGCCTTAGGACTGATGACTATACTCACGCAAAGCGCAAGCACGATACAAAATGATATTTTAGAATAATCACGAAATAAATAGAAAATATCTGTATATCGAGGAATGTAATTTGATAGTGTCTTCTAAGACAGACAAATTATATTTTAAATGGTTTAAAAATGTTACCTAGTTTTCTTATTTATTTTTTACTTATTTTAAATGGTACAGCTGATTGACTGGATATATTTTATTGGAAAGAGTCTCACTAACACGCAGTGGCGGCGCGTGACTAAAAAAACAGCAACAAAACTGCAACGTAGTGCAGCGATCGGCCCATATTTAAAGGCCGTATGCCCCTCTTTCCCCTCACCACTCTTCACCTATAACGCGTCATCTGAAGGTGTTCACTTCGGAAAACGAACCCACGCGCGAAGTCAAGCTAGTTAGAACCAAAAGCGGCAGGAATAGCGACTCAACGAAGGAAAAGTTAGGCCCAGTAATTGGTGTTAAGGTTATTTGAGTTATGGTAAGAACATTGGTATATATAAATATAGTGAGGTAGTTTTCTTAGGGGGTTCAGTGAACCAGTGAACCCAATGGACCCGCCGCCACTGCTAACACGACTACATCGTGCTTGGTTGCCTAGTGGATAGCATTCCAGCTACGCTATCTTTCATGCCCCAAGGTCCCGGGTTCGAATTCCGGCTGATCGAATTTTTCCGATCAGGGACTGATTGTGTGCGTTCATTGTAGCTATTGCCTCGGTGAAGCATAGCCTGACAAGTTCATGAGAGCTTAGAGGGACTTCATCAAAGGGGGCAACAGTAGCTAGGCATTAAAAAACATTGTATAAATGAGAAAGCGAGCTTCGTATTTTCTACAAGATATTTTAATGTCGACTGGTTTCGGCTTTGTAGCCATCCTCAGACATACAAAGAGGAAAAAAGACAATTATATCTAGTTTCGACGGTTTACTTCCACCAAGTGCAGTCAAATAATATCGAATACATTCTAAGCGTTGAGTCATGCATTGCTGTATTCGTTAAGTTCAGTTGATACAATCATAGATTCCCCAGTCCTTTATAAGCATTTCAGACGCACCTTGGATGGCAAACCACTCTGCACTTTCGAATTAAGATTAGGGACTTGTACAGTGCAACGTAAGGCGTAAATCTAAAATTGAAGAATTACGGTATCGGGGGTTCCCATAGAAAACGTCCACCAGCGGCATGGAACGACTCGTTTATAGTTCCTCGCCTCTATCCTCCCCATCTGATTTCCTTTAGCCTAAATAGTCCTCCTTTCTTATTTCCACATTTCTTACTCCGTCTCGTAACGTAATCTAATCTCTCCTTCAAGCTTCCCATTCACATCAAACTCCCACCGCCAGCCGAATCTTCTCAAAGGTCCAGCTTCACACCTTTCCCACACCCCCTCTCAAAATCTCACTCTCTTCGGACCCTTTTTTTCCACGACCCCATTTCCTTTAGCTTTCGCCTCCCTCGAAAGAAGTGCGGGCCCTAGGAGATGGCTTTATTCGCTAAGATGGATCGGCAAGATAGGAGAAGAGGGTGTTGTAGTTGAGAATGGGCGGCGGGATAGGGGTGGGACGGGGCGAGAAAAGAGGGTCGACAGGGAGAATAAGAGGGAGGTGAGAGATTGACTAGATTTGCGTCTAAAGAAGGATGCGTGCGAGATGAAAGATGGAGTCCAATGTTTGAAGCGAAGTCTGCCCCCTGCAACAATCTCGTAGACGAAGAGAGATGGCCGGGGAATGATTGAAGCATTCTAATTACTTTTTCGCGCGGGGTGAATAAACTTCGCTTTCCCGACTTGTTAAAATTGGATCTCTGGAATTATGTTTCCGCTAGCCCCTTTACTTTTTCATCAGTGGAAAGTCTTGATTGTAAGTCGGATTTAAGGTGAGGAAAGATTTCGTGTTAAAGTTGACCACGGAGAGAGAATTTAACCCTAGAATACATTTATAAGTATTAAATTAGCTTATTATCTTAATAAACGAAATCGTCTTGGTCATAACTTGGTGGTATTCCACCACTAAAACCAAGGAAGTTCAAGTCTGTATAAATGAAAAAAAAAAATTTAATGCTTGAACTTCCTTGGCTTGAGCTTATCTTATTTATCAGCTAATTAAGGCGAAAGGCATTGCAGAGAACTTTAACTCTTTCTAAGAGGTTTTTCACAACTGGTGAACTTATAATAATGGAGAGAAAGTATACAAGGTTAAAACAAAAAATCGGAGCCAAATGTATGACAATATCTTATTTTATAGCCTCAAGTAAAATCTGGTGGAACTTCGTTCTAAAAATTCAGTAAGAAATTAAAAGACACAGTTAATTAATTCGCACGACCATAGGTTAATTTATTCGCGCGACCATGGTTTAGGTGTAGAATACACCATCATCAGATTCAGAAAATTCAGTTCAACAGCTTAAATACTAAATCCATATAGCTGTTAAACTGAAGCTTCTATACCTGATGTTGGTGTAACATAACACCGACCGGACCCATGGTCGTGTGAATAAATTATTCTGTGGATAGTATATTTAATTTCTTAGTAAATATCTTACTTCTCAATTAATCTTCTCATGATTTTCTGTTGATATCGCATTCAATAATCTTTCACTGGTGACATATTAAGTCACTTAAGAAGCGCTCTATAGCTCTGTATATTGGTTGATATCATAATTTGCAGAGCCGTGTATAGAAAATCCTAGCCTTGTTTGAGTACACTTAAAGCTGATTTTTGAATTTTAAAAGATTTTTTCCAATCTTATTTTTATGGAGAATACTTCTTTGAGATTTTGCCATCTATTCTAACCTGATGATACAACTCGCTCTGTAGGAATCAAAATGGCCAGTTCCTTTTACCTTGAGCGCCCCTTAAATCTCTACAACCTGCGTCACATCATTATGAACCGCGAGCTAGGTTTTCCCAAGTGAACCAAAAATCGATACTACGAATTAGAGACTGAATCAAATATTTGAATTAGTACTATTAAATTTTCTCTATAAGTTTGCTTCTTTGGATTTAAGCTTTATTTCCAACCTGTTACAGTTGACACATTTGATTTAGTTGTCAACAATAACGTAACTTAACATTAATTTTATCGTTATGTATAAATATTTACAGTTTTTGAAAGAAAAAAGTAATATCATTTCATTTATACCATCTTTAGGCTACATTAAGGAAATTTACAGAGCATTGCTTGAATTTAAACTATTGTAAAATTTAACTCTAAATAGTATTGTCCGCCACGTATTTGAACGCATTATATTGTAAATGCCCATGGATATTTGAGCCCAGGTTGTTGGCAATGGTCTTTTTTATATAGAAGGTGGAATTTCCGATAAATTTATATTAAATTTGGAAATTTCAGTGACATTACCGAGGCAAATCATAAGGGCATTGAGAAGATTAAATACTGTTTTAATAGTCTAATATAGCAAGTGAAATTCTGATCATTTCACATATACGGTTTTTGATAACTGTAACAATGAAGCTTTTAATTCATATAAAGAACGAAATAGTGTGCATACATTTTCTTGGGTTTGAACTCAATATTTTTTGGCGATGAGATAAGCTTTTTTCGTGTTAAACTATAGAACAAATATTTTCTCAAGTAACGTAAGGCAAGGACAGTTGTGAACTACGAAGATTATATGTCAAGGTGCTTCCTCGAGTAAAATTGAATATGAAATTTTCTATATACATCAAGGGAATATAATTTAGAATGGTCTTGCCCGCTATTTTAAATATGTTAATCTTTCACCGTATGAGGAGTCTTCAGTGCTGAGGAGGTCCCCGTCGGAGAGATTGCTTTCTTGAGCCAGCCAGCCCTTGGATACACATTCATGTCCGCCTTACCCACCCGTTTCTTCCCCCTCGAGCGTCCGGTCAATACGTCCGAAAAGCATTCGTCGTTTCGATAGGCCGCGATCGTTGGAGCGGCAAGTCCCTCTCCACCATCCTCCCTCATACGTAAGGAGAAGGAATGAATCTCTACAGCTCTTGCGCGGCTCGTGTAAGCGCGGCCATCAAATAAAGCAATTGCGTTGGTATCATATTATTCTTTCTAGAGCAAGATCTCTCCCGTCCATTTTCACTATGGTAAGGTATATTTCATTTAGATGACACTACCTTTTGGTAGATTAACTGGCCCTAACATTCCGTACTTAATTCGTTTTCTTTTCTCTTTTTAATACTTTATCCACTGTTTATATCACCTGATTATTTTCTTTTGTCTTTTCTCTATTTTTTCTCCTGAATCATATCTTCAGTCATCTACAAAATCCCCTCTTATCTCAATACTTGATTCACCGACCTTCCCTGTTTTCTCTTTATTACTTCAATCATAAAGATACGCCATATATACTCGTATGTAAGCCGAGTTTTTCTGCACATTTTTAATGCTGAAAAAGTACCATTCGGCTTATACTTGAGTGAGGGTCCCACCTACCTGTTTTTTATTAGAAAAAGTCTGCCTTAGACAGAAATCAGCTTGTAAATTCCTCGCTTGCTCAATTAATGATTCTTTGTTAATTTCTTCGCAATCGTGTACCATTCGTTGGGAGTTGTCGGATTGAAAACAATCATGTTTCATTGAACGTCCTAATCGGACGACGTCGGGTGTCGTCCGATTTCCCTTCCTAGACTTATACTCGAGCCAATTAGTTTTCCCAGGTTTTTGTGATAAAATTAGGTGCTTATATTATGGTCGGCTTACACTCCAGTATATATGATACATTTGAAATTCGAAATTGCCTGCCTCTTGTTTAGCTTGTTTAGCAATGTAAAAGGAAATGCGGAATCAGAAACAAAGTATGAACATGATGACCGAAGAAATTCTCAGCTTTCTGTAGGCAAGGAGTTATTATTATTATTTATAAATCATCTCTAATTGTTCAAGAAAGAGGAATCAAAAGAATACAGGTTACCATAGAATTCTCTTGTTGAATAAATGCATGAAGCTACCACAAAATTGAAGCCGGAACAGTGGATTTTATTATTATAAATTGATTTTTGCTTTGAGGAAAATTTACGATAATTATTATAAAATATAAATAATAATAATATTAAATAATGCGAAAAATGTAATTATTTTTAAATAAGAAGGAGGATAAATATTGAAATCAATATAAGCAGGCGTGACTTCGTGGAATTTATGATAAGTATTTATTTTATATAGTGATTACTCTGTGTTTAAATTAAAGATGAAGTAGTTGTTAATGTCATAATATCTCGATTTTAAAGATTCTAAATCAGTACTATTTCAATTGCAGGAGTTGTCCAGATTCAAGAGGATCCACCGCCGATGGATTAATTAATCTTAAGGTCAGTTTTATTCTTCGCAGATGGCGCTCCCAGCGAGGGAGTAAGAAATGAAATTCCTTCGAAAGGTAGAGAGACTGCTTTTTTAAACTAACAGTCTTCACTAATATCCAGCAGTGAATAAATCTTCTTGTCATCGTTTCTCAACCGCGATGAATTCCTTGCAACACATTAAAAACGAAATATTTGAATGCCATTTTGTATATTTTAGATTTCATCTTACAGTAATTCCTTTCAGCGTGTGTATCAGCACCAAAGTTTCATTTATTCCAATATTCTCTTCTTTTCTCTGGTTCTTACAACGCATACATTCATAATGGCACTCTATAGATATGCTTTCTAAAAATCGCTTCTTCATCTCAAAGCTCGTACATTGCTGTTCACTCCTTTCTTGTGGTAGACCCTCTTCCCTTGAGTATTCTACTAAATATTCCTCTTTCTCTAGCTAGCGATCATGTTACCAAAGTAGCTGTATTCTTTAACTGCTTCAAGAATCCGATCGTTAACTATACATGAAAATGACCCTTCCTGTTTCTACAACAAACATGACGTTTGTTTTATTTTTATTGATATTCAGGCTAAACGTCTTCAAGATCTTTTCTTCAGTTGATAGAATATCCATCTAGTCAAATTTTTTAAGAACGATTTTCACTATATTTTCTGAAAATACTAGTTGCTGCTTCATATTAATTGTCTCTGTTCATTTCGGACACCACCTCTTGCCTTTCAATTTTATTCATTTACTATCTTCCCTTTAGCCAATTTTAACCCTGATATCTTCGTTTATGCCACCGAATTTCTCTGAAACACCGCACACGTTCAATTCTCATTAGATAGACGAATTGTTTTCGAAAAAAAGAGATGGCACGAAGACTTGTTCACTGTTTAATTTAAATATAACAGAAAAAACTTTTCATTGTAGGATGCGTGTTAAGTTAAATTTGTCCTTGTAGGGTGCGTATTATGGTAGGACGAAACGCATTTCATTCCGTCGATAGCTTGAATGTGTTATAGAAACATGTTCACAGTTTTCTTCAGCAGTGAGTAGGTAGATTTTCAGAAATGTAATGTATGAATGTTTCCTCAATACAATTTTCTGTGTGTACTAACCTCTCTTACTAACAACTAACACTCAATAACTTTTGTCCAAATTAAGGGCGGTGTCCGGCTGGAGTCTGCAAAGTCATCTTCAGAGGATTTCTCCTCATCAAAGGTAATTATTTCAATGTGTAATTCTAGGGATTTAGAAATTTCCTTTTAAAACTAAAAGTACTGTAAGATTGATACTGTCGAAGTGAAAATAATTATCATCTTCCTTTTTAGTGATTAGAATTTAGTGATTAGAGTTTTGTGATTATGTTTTAGTGATTGTATCAGAAAACCATCAGCAAATGGTTTTTTAATGGGGAATTTAATATTTTTTACGATCTCTTGGATTTGAATAAAATATAAGATCATTAGTTTCTAAAATGTATAACTTACGTTTAAATTCCGCTATGTTTGATTTTTCAATTATGATTTTATTGATAGTGTGAATCAGGTTCACAGCTTAAGTATCTAAATATGATGGTGCTTGAAATTGTTTACTGATATTTTTTATTTCGATTTAAAAACCTTTTCTGTGGTATTAACAGTTTTGTACAATCTAAAGTGAAAACTATTTTATAGTTTTGGTGTTTATGAACTATTCATAAAAGTTGTCATTTTTTGCTGTTTTCAATTTATGGGTCAACTTAAAGAACTTCGTATTTCTCCTTATTTTCTATATTTGTATTGTGCCTTTGATTTCATTCTATATATTCTACATGTATACTTCCACAAAAGAAGAATAATTTTTCCATCCAATCTATTTCGTTGATATAACTTTACTTGCTAATTTTAAACAGAATATTTTCTGCGACAAGTTAAATTGAAAGCAATGTATTATTTCATTGACAATTAAGTTTCTAAAACATTTCTTCTAAGCGTAGTTAGCAAATGTTTTCCTTCTATAGGTCAAATATTTAAATATCATCTGTTACATCAATGTTATATGGCAGAAAAAAAAGTTTTCTGGACATTATTAGGTATTTCAAACCCTACTATTAAACTCGCAAACAGAATTATGTTAAATAATAAGATTCAGTTAAAATATGGCCGCATATGCAGATTGTATGATAGATTCGCTCTACAATCCACCTATTCTTTACCCTTTCGCCTCCTCGTCAGCCAATCTTCTGTGTCCGTGTTTCCTTCCAAAGAGCAAACAAATACGTAGGAAGCAACGCTTCGAACTCTGATCTTAGAGTGAGCACAAGGATGTGTCCGTGAGAATATCCGGAGGGTGGTCGACAAACATGCAAACATAGTGGGAAGAATGTCAGGGTAGGATTTGGGGAAGCGAGGATGCATGAAAAGGAAGATCTTTATCTCCAATAGCAAGAATAGTTTGCGCCTCGACTACCGAGATTCATCTGTAGAACTATTTTCTCTCGCTCACACTTTCTCCTTTTTTCATTGATTTTTGAAATCATAGTCTGTCGCAGCTTCCAATTGATTTGGAAGGGTCTGGGGATGGGGTCATATATGATGGAGGGTTACATAAGTATGTACTATTAAGCTATTCTGTTAAATGTGTTCTCGTTTATGGTATTATTCATGCAATATTTATAGCAGATCTTGCTTCAACGTGATTAATGTTAGGTAGTAGGATGAGCCCTCTCATGTCAGAGATATTTTAAATGAAATACTTATATAATTAAGGATAAACATGTAACGAAAATTTACGCGATGGAAATGAAGGAGAAAAAGTCTGCCGTAGCCGGGGATCGAACCCGGGTCTCCCAATTGCCGGTCGGTTGTAACGAAACGAAATCGGATGTAACGAAAAATTTATGCAAATTTCTGTTAATCACTTCCCACGTATAATTTTTTTGCAGAAGATTTGTAGTTTTACTATGCGAAAATTTCTAAATTTTTTCCAAAGGAAATTAGTTAAGTTTTTATACTCAACCCTATATCATCTCTTTTTAACTATCGAAGCTATTAGTAATATCGGACATAGAGTTCAAATTTTTAGGACATCATATAAATTACAAAAAAAATTCGTGAGAATTACAAGGAATTTTTTGAATGAAACGAGATTTACGTTCAATTGTTATCCCAAAAAATAAGGTTCTTCTTTTTCTATAAGGTAACGGTATACGATGGAGTTTTTTTTTAACAGATAGTGAATATTTTCAGGTTTTCAATGGACGTATTGTTTGCTTATTGAATGTTGAGTTAATCATAAGCTGTTTCACAAATCATAAAGCTTTTAATATCTATCATTTTGAAATCATTTCCTTATCCATAATTCATCCATTCTCAATTTTATTTTCCTCTAGTAAGAAGTGTGGCTCTGCTCCCGTTAATTCTGCAACTCAATAAATTCTATTTTCCATAACAATTTTTGCCTTCCTTTTCATTTCCGTGCAAGGATTAAGATGTCATTGAAATTTGAGATAACTATGATTAATAAGAACGATTGTCAAATGTGAAAATTTCAGAACTAATAAGAACGATTGTCAAATGTGAAAATTTCAGAACTAATCAAACGATCTGAAGGAAGTGATCTGAAGTCATGCATGTAATGAGCAATACCAAACATACCAAGATATTTATTAGTTTCTTTAAAGAAAATCTCCCCTGTCATGTGCCGGTAGGTAGCTAAACAGATAATAGATACGGATAAATGACTTTACCCACCGTAATTTCTCTTTCTGAAGGTGTCAAAGTCTCCTCATCTGTCAATCATTAAAGTTACAACTACAGCTCTTGGAATTCCCACTACTCCAGTTGATTCACCGTAGACGTTTTTATGAGTGGCTCCGCCATAGTCTCCAGGGTGCTAAATGCTCGAGTTCGGATTAACTCTGCTTATATTAATCCCCGAATAGTTGCTTTCTCTCCTTCTTGGCTGTTGTCGGTTTTCTACGTTTCTAAGGTGGCGTGCCTCTAAATGTATTTCGATGGCCTCTTTGGCCTATCTAAGTAACTACTGGTATGTAAGGCTTGTCTGCTCTAAAGAAAGTGATGCTCTGGAATGCTCTTATCACTGATCTTTGTGGGTGATTCAGCCTGATGTACGAGGGATGTCCAGAAAGTAAGTGTACTGAGGCTCTCACGGCCGGAGGGATATTTTATTTGACATGTTGGCTACTCTGCCGTGAAGCCTGATTCTTCCCCCAAACAACAAGACTGGTTCAATGTCAATACGTTGAGAATTGTCGACGCGACAATAAGTTTCGTGAAAAATGTCAATCCAATCTCCCGCCAAGTGCGAAAATACGCGGCGTCATACGTTACCTTGTTTGGAAGGGAAAAGCTCCGTTTGAGGTTTATAATGAGGTAAAAACTGCATATGGTGATAAAGCTATGAATCGCACTAGTGTGTTCAAGTGGTGTCTTAAGTTTAAAAACGGTCGTACGTCTGTGCATGATGATCAGAGGAGCGGAAGATCTTCAATTGTGACTGACGAAACTGTGGGAAAAATCGAAAACGCGCTCCGTGACGATCACAGATGACTGTGGAATAACTTTCTGTGATGTTTCCACAAATCTCCAGATCTCTGCTACGCAAAACCCTCACAGAAATCCTCGAATATCGGAAACTGTCTGCGAGGTGGGTCCCATAACAGCTGACAGACCAACACAAGTTGAGTCTAGTGGAAGCCGGGCCGGGCGAAGGAACTGCTCGCCTCGTTTAAATGCGATGTCCTGAACCATCCCGCGTATTCCCCTGACATAGAATCTTCGGATTACTATCTCTTTACCTCCCTGAAGCTGCACATGGGTGGAAAAATATTTTCAACCAACGAGGAGGTGAAGGGAGAGGTGGAGAAGTAGACGAAGGGTTTGGCGGGAAACTACTTCGAGGAAGGCATCAAAAAATTAATACCCCGTTCACCATCTGCATTGAGAGGAACGGCGACTATGTCAAGTAATAGCTTACATATGTACTAATGCAACCAGGTAATTGTTTTGTTTAAATATAAATTTTTGTAACCTTCAAAAATTCAGTACACTTACTTTCTGGACAAGCCTCGTAGTTCGGATGTTCATTAATTCTGGTCTCAAGGTGTATTCTGACCTAAGGTACCTTTTAGAAAATAAAAGCTTCATTAAGCAGAAAAAAAATGAATTTTCAAAATTGATGGGATTTTTGTAACATTTTCGGACAAGTTATATGAAAACTGATTTACCTTTATCTTCAAAAAGTCTTCTAACACATTTGTTTCTTTCAGGTAAGAGATTCCTTTTGTCATCCTAAGTAGAAATAGGAAGATTTTGCTTTCGCTTTCTCTATGAAACTTGTAATGAAGTAGTTGACGGATTTAACTGCAAAAGACGAGTAGGGATTGAATGGAATAACAGTTTTAATCGCGGCTTCTCTCGAATTTCCTTATCACAGCGTGCGCACCACGTAAGAGCAAACGTACGGAGAAGCAGAAACTCGGAGGACACCGAGGCACGCACATAATGCGGAAATGTAACTCACATAAAACGTTTAACGGAGTACGCGCTCAGCATACCGCCTCCTCTCCATTTTCTACATTCCATCGCTTCGGCTAATATTCGTCCTCTCTCCCTTTCTCTCCCTCTTCACGCACATTCATTTGGTCGTCACCCGAAAACACTCCTTCCAGGCTTTGCCACCCCATACAACCTCTTATCGCCCCGCGTCCAGCGGCAAGAAATAATCTCCCCCACTGTTCCTCGGACAACTCCGCAACCCAGCACGCCCAGAGAGATGGTACGGCAGAAGACGCATGGACATCGAGTCCAGAAAGGTCCCAGCCATTTGACATGCAAATATCTTGAATGAACATTCCCTTCGTGGTGTTCCACCCTCTCCTACCAGAGCACACACGCACACCCCTCATTCTCCGCTTCCCTCTTTTACCAACTCTAATACCATACTCCAACACTCCTTCCCAGGGCCCTCCCGCTTTTATCTCTCGCTGTCTGTCTCTGTCCCGTTCATTCCACTGCCTAATGTGCAGAGTCGCAATCTCTCTCTCTTTGTCTTATTCTCTCTGAACTCTTTTGACAAATTTGGCCCCAGTACGTGCGGTATCGTATCTCCGCAGGATAATTTCGGTCCGCTATTCTTCTGTTTTATCTTTCCGTCGTCGTTTGTTTCTTTTGTCGTCATGGGATAGTTACGTAAGAAGTAGGGAAGGCTCGTTAAAGTGTCCACTTGGGGGTTTGAGTCAAAGGCGTTTGAGGAAATGGGAAAATGATGCAATAAATCCGATGGTGGGGGTTGTTTTTGAGGGATATTTGATGAGTAATGAGCTGGAAAAGAGTGGCCAGGGTCCAGTGAGGATCATTTCTATTATTGGTAGAACAGGCGTAAAAGCAACTAATTTTAGGGATTTATGAGTCATAAAATTGGCATTTTCATCCAAGAATAGGACAAACTTCGAATAATTTCAAATGAAAAACGTGTAATCAACTTTGAGTACTTGTACTGAGCTGTCGATTTTTTCTTAACCATTTAATTATTCCGTTGGGAATTTTCTTATAAGAAATTATTATTTATGTAGTTTTCAGAGCCCATAATTTAAAAAATATGTATCTTGTAATTCTTGCATAAAGAGCTAGATTTTTTACTCAATTACTTCTAAACTAAAATTTATAAACGTTTTATCAATTACACAAAATTTTATGTATTGATATACCTAGTTGTACCTCGAATTACGCGCATTCTATCTACGCGATTTTCGTCGGTAATACCTATCCCGTAATATCTTGGTATCACTGTACTTGAGGTGAAGTACTTGATATAGAGTACTGGATGTAGAGTACTTGATGTAATGATAATTTTGGTCATAATTATTTCGGAAGAGACTACTGTACCATTTTTCTTAAATGCCTCTTTGTGGACAACATTAATTAAGTGGCATACACTTTTTAAAGCTACTCATGAATTTTAATTTGACTCTATCAGTCATGCGCCACTCACACATTATGATGCTTATTCATTTGTAACATTGCTATTTAAGCTCTCTCAAAATACATTTAAAGATACCGAGCGTCTTGACGTTAAAATTTAAATCCACATGAGTTTTATGATCTTACAGAAACTTTTGAGATTCATCTTGCGAAAATTTAATGGCTAACTGCAAATAATCACGATTGTTATCTGCAGATATATTAAAGATTTTAGGCCGCATTTCAAATAGCAATATCAGCACAACAGTTTCCGCCTACCGTTCCCGCCATAATCGTAAATTATGAGGAAGAGGCATCTCGCAGAGCAATAAAGAAATAAAGGTCTCTCTGGGAATCATTTACCACGTAATGAGGCTCCTTCGAAACAACCCAAGCACGCCTATTATTGTTTATTATTCTCCCAATTAGCGGGCTGCCTTTCCTGAGGAAGCATCCTGCGCCGAATTTCCTGCTCGCGTAATTTTATTCTTTCGGCGATCCGTTCTCAGCCGAGATTCTCTCCCAAAACAAACACCCCGATCACATTTCCCGATCAGTCGGAATTCCAACTGCATCTCGTATGCTTACAGTTTCCTTCCAGTCGCTCCGTTTTCTCGGTATTGAAGTCTGGAGAAACACGATACTTAAGTGTTGGCGTTAGGGCTGTTACACTCCAGTGAGCTCTCACCAGGGGGCCACTCCAAATCTTAGGTCCCATCTCAAGATTTCCCTAAACGAATCTTGTTTCTTTCTCTTTCCGAGGGGAACACAAGGCCTCTACCGAAGTATTTCATCACCATCGATCCTTTCTCCTCATCCGGGCTGTTGCACTCAAACTAGCCATCTCGATCCTGTCTGTTATATCGGACTGTCAGACTGAACACTGGAATTTCTGGTGTTGGTGGATAGGAGAATAGGTTTTCGTATGGATGAAATATTCTAAAGGGTTAAAGCCTGTGGGTTCTAGGAAGTGAATATAAAAGTGAGAAATGGCCGGCAAGAGGGAAGGATGAAGGTGGCTGGTATAGACCATGGTTTGCTCATCCAATGATTTATTTCCCTTATAAGTGGAGGTGTCAAACTAATCTTTCGCGGTGTTCCTTAAATCTCTTTTTCTAACATGCCTTAAGAGATCATTTTAGTTGACAGTGGCTGCAAAAACTGAAAAAATTCTACAATCATGTCTTGGCCTGAAAATAGACTGAAAATAGATAAGAATAACCATCATATTTATCTAAGACACACTTATACATTTTTTAATTTTATGAAATATAATTTAAAAGTTCGATTTTATCTTGTTCAAAATGTATTTATTTTAATTTATTAATTTACGTATATTTTTCGTTAAATTTAATGATTTATTGAAAGATGCTATACCAGAAGTCTTGATGATATCTATTTTCTTTTGATCGATTTGTTGACATTACATACGGTTAAATAGTTCTGTTGTAGATAGTTTTGATAAATGTCGAACTGAGTTTTAATTTTCGTTATTTTCTTTGTAAATAGTAATTACGAGATCGCCTTGGTAAAAAATTGTTAAAATAATCAGGAAGTCAGGGCATCTCCTTCTTTATTCTTCAGCATTCCGAGTTTATTAAGTTGTACATTAATGCCCTCAATGATGGTATTTTATCCCTGAGAAATGTCAAGAATTAGCTTATTAATAAATCATTCTCTTCATTCAAAATGAAAAATCCTAATTCACCCTCTATAAATTATTATCAGGAGCTTAAATCTTCTCGGAAAAAAATATTTAAAAAATGCTAAGTTGGGGAAAGTTCGAGGAACAACAGCCCACGTAGTGTCGAAGCCTGGCCAAGCGCCATTGCCGTGAGCAGATTTATGTACGGCCTCCCCATCGCCTCCCTCATCATCTCATTGCCTCTTACAGACCGTGATGAAATACGTTATAACTGATTAAAATATTATAGGGTAATGTTAATTTCTAAATTTTAGAGGAATTGAGGCATTTAGTTTTACGGGTTTCGTCATAGAAATTTCACCTCTGTAAAACCCAAAACAGTTAACAAATAGTTTCCAGAACCTACTTGATTCAGGACTTTGTGTAAAAAATAAAAAATAATGAATATTACTCTTTATTTAATTCTCGTTCAACCACACTTTTATTATCAATATGTATAGAGATAAGAAAGATCACAGGAACCATGTAGCTCATTCTAAAGCAACTGCCATTTGAATTGAATTATTTATGAAAAATTTAATACAGCCTTGTAGTTTTCAATCCATCTCATCTCCAAAGAAAATAAATGATTTTAATTTCGCAGGAATTTACATTTTAGATGTAGATGGGAGAGAGAGATAGTTTTTTTGCTTTCTTTCTCTTGGAAGAAAGAAGTTATACACTCGTTCGATGTCTAATTAGGGAAATTCAATGAAATCATGAAGTGAAGTGTGTGATATAATGTAAATAATAGAAATTATTTACTGCACTATTACTAATGATCTCTTTTGACAGCAAAGTAGAGTTCTGAAATTATGTCGATGGCTACTTTGAGAAATTCACAATGTTTGGAATTCATTTACCTCTCTCATTTGTAAAATTTTTGACGGTCTCGTTATTTTAGATTTTTTAAGGAATGAAATCGCACCAACACCAACTGATTGTGCTTCGAGATTCATATTCAAGCATATTCTTAGGGAAGGTCCACATCACCATTTTCATATCCCCAATTTATAGCCATCATCATACACGAGGCCGGAATGAAAGACCCAGAAACGACGGCCAAGTTAATAAAGCCTCGGGAATTCGTTCTCTTACGGCGAGAAAATCTTGGCGCGCCACCCTCAAACCAAAACCCTTGTATTTATAAATATCTTTCCCAAGCCATCTAAAAGAATTTCTCCACGGAATCGCGATAGCAGGTGCTTTCGAAATAACAAAAATGATATCTTTTTGAGCTCGGCCCCTATGCTCAGGACGTGTACATGCTAATGACGTGCCTGAGCCGTGTCCTAAATTTTGTTCTCTCTCTCTCTCTGCATGTCGCATTGGACACGAAACCCTTTGCGGTAGCTTTCACCTCGTCTCCCTCTCTTGCAGATGGCAATCAATTACCACCCTTTCTCCCTGAAAGTGAGCTCTCATTTGAATCTCATATAGGCCCAGCCAAATAAATTATGGAGGGGATCCGGCTCGGACCAAGGGAAACAGAGTCGCGAGCTCTCTCTAATCCTCAAATGAAGTTGTTTTTGTAACTTTTTACTCTCCGTGTCCATCTGCGAAGGATGCCGGGACCGTGTTACCATTCCCAAGGGGTCGCCATCATCAACTCCCTTCTTCCTCCTACACAGACCGAATTTCTTTTTTCGCTGGCCTCCCACCATTCACTCAAGCCCATTCGCTCTTCACGCCTTATTTCTCTGGGGTCATCAGCGGTGCTCTTTATTCGTCTTGGAGTAGCGATGGATGGCGGTGGGCCTTGGTGAGAGCTTTGAATTCAGATGGCAGGAAATTTTTTAAAATTTATGGCCCAATCGAGTCGGTGAACTCCTAGTGCGTGGCGTCACCTCCGTGCGTGGACAAGCTCGGGATTTATGCGGATTTTGCGAAATCTAACGCGAGCATAATGAGTTATTAAAATTTGGGCATTCTTCTCTCTCGTTGTTTGTTAATTTCTTCTTATTATCTCTTAAAGCGGACATTCTGACGTTTAAAAGGCAGTCTTATGTATGTTTTGTGCTTTTAGTTATTTATGTGAAGTAGAATCAGAAGCCAATGGCACGTGTATGTATTTCGGAGGATTCCTTTCTTCCGAAATTTCAACCTCAGCCTTTATGGAATATAATCAGTATTAAGATTCTCCGTGTCCTGTATCGCAATTTCCTTTCCTCAAACGATCAAATTTCCCTAAAGAAAACGAATATGAAACTGATATTGATTTGTGCTTCATTTTATGTTTTTTGACTTGATCTTCTTTAGCGAATAAAATATCAGCTAAAAGAATTACAAATTAGAGGTCAACTTCCTGTTCGAGTTATTATAGTTCTTTATCTCTATTTTTTAACGCTAGAATTTATCCCAGGAAAGATAATTAACGAAAATAGAAAAAGAGTTAAAAATAAATCAAATTCTTGTAGTGTATATCGTCATATCATATGCTGAGGTGGCAATGTTGAATCTCGTTTATCAATTCTGTTCTCTGTTCAGCCACAGAATTTTATTCATTTCTTTATATCTCCCTCTGGATCTCAGAAATAATGAGGACAACTAGACATGTTTGAGTTTTTTATTATTATTTTAAATAGCATTCGTGGTATCTATGAAAGCGGATTTTTTTCTGAGCGAATTTGTTTTGTCGGACGCTTTCTACATGCTTCATGAACAACTTAAATCTTAATACTAATTGCGTCTAGGTCTATAAATGATATTGTTAAATAAATTTGTAAATGAATCGTTACCAATGGAACTGTTCTTTCTGAAAGTCCTAACCAACTAAAGGATCCCTGTGTTCTATCTCCCATCCAATATCTCGTACTAGGCGTAGTAAAACTTCTGTCTCCACTTTCACTGGCGACGAGGCGCACGATAATTATTTAAATATTTGCCAAAAAGCACAGCACAGCGAGCATTAGCATCGGAATTGACGCCGAAGTTTGCTCCTAATACAGAAAGCGATGGCTGTGAATTTCATAGCTGCTCAGCTTCTCCTCCTTAGTCTTCGCAATTCTCCCAAAGCTATTCCCTTCCCATATCGCACTCAGCAGGTTTCCTCCCCCCTCCCGCCGTACACACCCTCGGGTTCCCCAAGCACTAATGCACTTCATCATCCACCTCGGCCGTAAACAAGTGTAAACAGGGAAGAGGCGTGTGGGATAAGACCCTCTCTCCTTAAACCCTCACTCTTTCTCTCTTCGAATGTCCGCGCAAACCTCTCCGCCGACCACTCCTCCATGCCGTGTCCTTTTCGCACTGTTTGTCTTACCGCAATCCCAAACTCGCCCATCCTCCCTATTTTCACATCCTCCCGGCAAACCTTCCGATGCCTGCCTTCTATCGCTCAGGTTCTATGAGAAGCATTTCCATAACGCTATGCAAATTGGAGGAACGTTGGTCGCCTTGTTCTCTTGCCTCTTATCCAACCCCGCCCACTCCCCTGTCTCGATCCCTCTTCTTGACTCGGTACAGTCCAGTGTACAGTCTTATGCAAGTTAACTGTCCTTCTCCATCTTCGTCTCCGTGTGGGAAGGAATTGGAGTCCATGGATCGTGACAGTAATGTACCCTCCTTTAAGCAATTACGCATGGCTCTGCTTTGATTTAATTTTATGTGACGAGAGAAGAAAACAGGGTCTCCTTTGTTGGTAAAGAGGCGGAGTATGAAACCTTCTGTGGTATTATAAAGGCCAGTGGTAATCAAAAGTAATTGCATAGGTTGAAGCAAAAGTCAATCTCTTCTGTGATGATCATTTTAATTTACTTCTCTCGTTTGTTTTATATTTTAGTTTATATAAGTTTTTAATGTTTTAAGATACACATTTATAATGTGATCGATGTGAATAGACCGTAATTCGTGGAAAGAAATTAAATAAATGACTGAAACAGACTTAGTGTATTTCACGCTAATTTTTTATTACCAAATTATTATTATTAAAATTATTTCGGAAAGTTTTTCATTAAAATCATTATAGGTTAATAAAAAATTAGTGTGGAAAATACTAATTTCGTTTCAGTTATTTATGTTTGATTAAAATTTTGGTCGTTTGATTATTTTGTATTTGTTTTAAATTAATGCATTTGAATCGAATTTCACGTTGGCTTCCATATCATTTTTTGCTTAGGAAATATGGCTAAATTATAGGAAATATGGCATTACCGCATTTAAAATCAATTACGTTGGCTTAATTTGAAATTGACTTGCAATTAATTTAATCTACAATCAGTAAAACCGGTTCCAGAAATATATTTTATCTGTAGAAATCAGAACAGAAAGGGATATACATACTAGGATGATGGTTTTTTACTCGGACTTTGTGCGAAACTTACTAACTTCCGATGTCATATCCCTCCTCACTTTTCCATATCCATTGTAATTTTTAAAATATATGTTTTGTGCTGAAAAGGTTTGAATGATCTAGTATATTATATAAAATATGTTTATCTTCTTTTCCCGAGTTCTTATTACTTCTGCTGACCTATCTTCAAGTCAGTGAAGGAAATATCGAATCTTACATTGGAAGGAGAGATCAGACAAATTGCTGGCAGATTGCAAGTTTTTTTCTTAAAATTATGTTTCCATACCAGCTGATGAAGCATAATTACTTGGTTTTACTTCGGAAGTTTATCGAAGATTAAAAGTTATATCCTTTATGGAGTCCGTCTAGGAATATGTGTTTAATAGTATGTCATTCCTTTTTATTTTACGACTGCCCTTGTTTAATTAAAATATTATAAAGCCTGTAGACAGTGAACTAAAGAGATTGTACGGGCTGGTTTCTTTGACATTGTAGAACAGCATCTTCACTACGATAACCTTTCCGAAGAAATACTCGATCTGAGCTCTTTTCAACATCGAAACGAGCAGCTCAATTAGTAATTACCATCGGATATCTGAATAAAGTTTTATAGCAAACTTTTAGCAAGGATTCGTTAAGCTTTCATGAGGTACCCTGAGAAAGGAGTTGGTATGGAACCTTTTCCTTACGCTACTAATGTTTATACGTTTTCTTGAATTCAGATTCAGATTTTTTATCGAAGCATCGTATTACATCTTTTATTTTAATTATTGTATCTATAAAAAGCATCCTATTAATTATCATATCTATAATATGCATCTTTCATAAAATTATTTCAGAAAAATTTATAGTCAATCGACAATTTTAATCAGTTTTGATTCGAACGATGTAACCGTAATTTCCTCTAATTTGAGGAAAGTGAGTGAGGTAAGTTTACTTCTGGCTTCTGGATAGCAATGTGGACAGCGCGGTCTCCTCAGGCGAAAGTGGTCCCGGGTTCGATTCTCGGTGGGAGCCAATGTGCGAATTGATCTAAAATGTCGAAGCACTTAAAAAACAAAAATTCATTTTCAGATTTCATCTGACTTTTTTGTGGAATGGATTCACATAAATAATCAAAGAAATTTGCATTTCTCTTCTGATAAAATGCATCTGTAGACTAAAATTTTAATTTTTTAATTTCAATATTGAAAAGAAAATTCTCTCTTTTTTCTGAGTGCAGGGTGCTCAAAAGTAAATGCCTTTAATATGTTTTTCTATTAAAAATAGCTTATCGGAATGTGGAAGAAAATATAAATGGAATACGTTAAATACTTAGGTGATTTAAAGGTTTAAATATTGTTTTGATTGTTTGAGCTCTTTTTTCCTTCACTGTTTCCGAGGGTTATTATACGGTATAATAGGTAAATAGGTAGGTCGATGAAATTTCATGAAAATAAATCTCAATTTTGTTTTTTCTCTTCCAGTTATGTTAGATGTAATCCCCGTAGAGATCCACATGAAGTCTGAGGTAGTCGCTGACAGAAGATTGCCATCTGAGAGTGATTTAAAGGTAAAATGTCTAGGGTTGCTCGTTGGCGATCTCGCTGCCCCGAGGAAGTGAGGCTGCATCAGGAAGCCGTACTTAATCCTGGACCCGACTCCCTGAGGTTATTTCTTCTGAGGAGATCGGGTCCAGCTGCATTTATCATCAAAGAAGAGGGCGAACGCCAGAAATTAAAGGTATCTAATCTCTCATATATCCTTTTATTTCCAGTTTAGCTCGATCTGGGTGGTCACTCATTTCCTCCGAGTATTCCTTGAGAACGAGACCTGATTTGCTGAGGTGAATGTCTTGAACGATATGAAGCCTTAATTAACAATTTCGTGCTGATTGCTTTTTTAATATCGTATCTATTCTTCTTGATTTTGAAAACGATAATAGGTCATCATGATAGATTATTTATTTCTTACGAGTAATTATGGAAACTTATTTCCTGTCACATTCTAGTTTTAATTTTAGTTTCCACTTCTCTGCATAATTATGTTATATGGATTATATGTTATCCTATACTATGTATCTATTATTTATTATCTTCTCATACAATTAAAGACAATGCATGTTTGCCCAACCTTTCATACAGTTCGGTTGACAAATATTCGCCTAAAACTCGAGAGCCAGAAGTCGCACAGCTTTCCTACTTGGTGAAACATTAAAACTTTACTCCACGACACTTATAGGTTAATTATTATCACCCTGTGGTCCCCGGTTTAACTCCAGACGAGTTATACCATTCCAATAATACACGTAAAGCTCACTTTCATCTTTCCAGGCTTTATTTGCAAAATTAAATTAGAAACAAGAGTCTTACGACTTCGAAACAAGCATTAAAATAATGAAAATTAAATGAGAGTTTTAATTTTGATCTTGCAATATTGTTTTCGATCCGAAGTTGTGAGAATTTCAATAAGATAAAAGAAAATTTCGTGAATATTGGTGGTTCTAAAAAATCTGTCCTCTTGTCGATGAAGCCCATTGTTGAATCCGAACTCATACATTTTTCCATATAAGCATTCCAGAAAAAGTTAGATTTTGATCTTACCCATTATTGGTTTGATATCAAAGGGCTCTAAAATGGCGAATTTTCCCGTTGGAATGCATCGCACCTAATTTCGTAATTGAAAAGTAATCGATTTGAGTAGGCGTAAATTTGTGGAAAGCCATTAAATAATGAAAGTAACTTCGCAATTTCTGTACTAAATTGTGGAACTTAGGTGGTGGATATTCGGGAATAGTTTTAATCAATAGGATCATTTCTGTCTTAAGGCGCCTTTAATTATTAGATTACGGGAATCGGGACGGACGGATTATTTATTGGGAATACTCAAGATATCCTTCCTTATCATGGGAGCATAAAAATTCTCCGTAAACGAATTCTTCGAAAACAAATTCTTCGAAAGCAAATTCTCCGAACGATCAATTTTTACAATGACCAATTCTTCGAAAACGGACCAGTCTAATGTATCTGAGGTTATCCAACATTTATATTAAAGGAACTGACTTTGAGTTGAAATTCATTTAGAAAAGCTAAGGACCTTCTTTAAGGTTGGGTTGTGTGTGGGCATTACATGTGGCATTTTGGAAGCAAGTGAAGAATTTTCGAAGAATTTGTTTTCAGAGAATTCACCTTCGTGGATTTTTTTTCGAAGGATTCACCTGTAATCTGCTATTATGAGTGTGAGTTTGAATATCCTCATAGCAATTTCCTAATATTTGGAGATATTAAAAATTTTTAAGATTAATGTCGCATCTATTTCATATGTAACTCATTTCTATCAATGTTTAAATATGATGTCTAATTTCACGATGGAATAATAACATCACTTCAGTGGTCAATGGATCATGTGGAGTGAATGCCCTGTGAAGTTTTGTAGGATGGGATGTATGATTAATTCATATTACATTGTATTCTATATTCCATTCTAAACATTAGGGGCAATTTTCGTTGATTAAAATTCCTAATTTCGATTATAGGTGTCACTAGGAGATCCTCATTCCTGCATTTGCTCAGTTTTCCGCTCCGAGAGAGAACTTTGCAAGCACATTTGTTGGTGTCTTCTGAAAGTATTTCGTCTGAATGAGAAAGATCCACTTTCATATCAGGTGAGTAACCGTTTCGTTTACTCTATAATTTAAGGAATTGGGGGAAAAGTATATACATCAAATTTTAAAATGTATTACTTTTTCGTACACGCTTCTTACTTTTAACAGCGGCGAGTTTTGTTCTAGTTTTATGCATATTTTGTGAGAGAATTGCAACTTTCGAACAAGTAAATTTGTTATCTTTAAAGAAAAATTTCGCTCCGTTTTATTTCTTTGTGATATATACTTACAAATAGTTATGATGAAAGTCTTATATGTTTTATATTTTTTAATATCTCGGAGACCCCATTTTAAATTCTTATGGGGTGATATTTGGATAACATTTTCATTCTATTAAACATGTTCTTCGCCATCGGTAAGGTTTTTAGCTCTAATTTTTTCATGTAAATATTGAACTAGGAGTTATTTAGTTAGAAATATAGCGTTACACTTGTAAATAATAAATTCGAAGATTAGACCTTCGCATTGCATCTTCCCATTTGTATGACTAAATAGTAAAATTATATAAATTTTATGCATCCTTATCCTCGTAATCTAATTTCTCTTTTGCATGGATTCTTGGCGACGAAGTTAGATGATTGCTGCATTATTTTGGAGCGCAATCTTATTCTTTCCCTATCATTTCTTATGTCCATCTTGAGTCCATCATTTTGTGCATGGTGTAGTGATTCTATCATAAATTTTTATTCATAACATTTTATTTAACATAAAAAAATAATTGTTACGAATTCTTAAATTGTAAACGTAATAATCTTTAAGCAAAAACTTTTTCTCAGTTTGAATCATTTAAAGAGTTCCAATGAATTAACTTTTTAGGAATGTGATATTCGCTATTTTAAGGAAGTGGAAAGGTTGAAAAATAAAACTTTCCCAAGAATTACAGATCTTCTTGTTTTTAGAGACTTCGAGACATTTCTTTTGAAACGCCAACTTTCGCCGGCGACGAAATTTTTTTTCCGACTCCGCCGAACTAAAAAAAAGTCGTCATCCACAAAGCCATTCCCAAGCGGTAAATTCCGGGAACTCGGTTCACTCCGCTCGCGATAGAAATTACTTTAAACTGCACGAAAAAACGAAGCGGTCGAGAGCGGCGCTCCCTTTCGACCAGGTCGGAGATGAAAAATAAAAACGTCGAAATTGAGGAAATCCCGCGATGTCTAAAATCCTCTGTGACATCCACCTCGTTATTTTCCGCAGAAAAATTGAAAGAGAGAGGGACTCTTTTTATAACTATGAGCTCCTTGCGAATCGCTCCAGTAAAGCGGTTGGGGATGGGGATCCGATCGGAAGGAAATACCTTTGGCTCCTTTGTGTAGACTAGGAATAATAAAGCAATTGGTGACGGGAGAAGACGGCGCCGTTTAAAAAGCCCAGGAATAAAGGGAATATGAGGCGGGAGTCCCGAAAAGCGAGTCAACATTCTGCCGCCAACTCTTCGCGTGGCTGGTGTGAGCAGATTTTAATGAAAGGAGCCGCTTTTGCGGGTGCGGTGGAGGGGCGGCGAGCCTCGAAATCCCGTGGTGTGCCGGTGGGTGGTCCCCATTCCACGAGAGAGCTTTAAAAGGGGATGCAATAATTGCGGTATGGTTCTGGAGAGAGATCTTTCCCCCAGAATGGGAGGCGAGGATTTCGGGAGGCTGGGAGGATCTCTCTCGGCCACTAAGCCACAGACCGGCGGGAGGTGGGACGGCGGTTTTTTTGCGCGAAAATAAAAAGAGGCGGTTTTTTTTGGAGGTGGGATGCGGGGAGGGAATGTTTTGGGGTGTGGGGAAAAGGTGTTGGGATGAGGCGGCTCTTGTGGTAGGCCACATTGAGAGAAAGGTTTTTGAGCGGGGAGGAGCGGTGGCGAGATGAGGGAGTGCTCGCA
Organism: Sympetrum striolatum; assembly: GCA_947579665.1. NCBI lineage: Eukaryota > Metazoa > Arthropoda > Insecta > Odonata > Libellulidae > Sympetrum > Sympetrum striolatum. The sequence continues at coordinate 37,056,242 of OX388350.1, read as the reverse complement.
GTTAAACGGGGCGATGGGATGGGTGCGGAGGTAATTGTTGGGTTTTTTCTCTTCCCCGTTGTATTTTTCTCGCGCGATATTTAGGGAAATAGGGGGAGATGAAAGTCTCTTACCTCCTTTTGTTTGTGTTGTTGGACGCGGATTTCAGATTCGTTATGGCATGAAAGTACAGGTAATTGCGCAGGCGAATGGAATCCCTCGTTCCCGCGAATGATTTTTTTTGTTCCTCCAAGAAAGTGGTTTAATTTCGCGGTTTCTTTTTCGGCGGGCTTTAATTACTCTTTTCGGGTGTTTTTATAATTGTTCCGGCGTTTGTTTTCCTCGCAGGAACTGCCTTCGCTTTGTTATTAATTAATAATTGTGATGCTTCAGTTACGTTTCCGTTGATGTTTTCCGGGGAGCGACTTGGAAAAATTTTCTTTACAGGAATGTAATTTACCAGACTTGCTTTGGTGAATCTAGACGAAGAATTTTTATGTTTCCGTAAAATAATAATGATATTCAAGGTAGTTTTCACATAAGAAAATACTTATTAATTTTAATTATCTTTCATTTTTGATTGTTGAAGCTGAAGACGAGAATTAATAACTAGAATTGACATTTTAATATTAGCATTAATATACATTAGAATATAAAAATAGAATAAATACGATACGTTGCTATGAATTTAACGTTAGCGCTTGTTTCATCACAAGGAAAACTGTGCATCAAAATTCATTCCATTAAATTCTACTGTTTGTGCTGCAATATGAATGTACGCGTAATATATGCGTAATTTTAAAATCAGAAAGTTTTTAATTTTATTATATCTCAAAAAAGTTAAGTTCTGTAAGCGAATTTTTCTACCATTTTAGATAATTTGGAAATTGATAGTAAAGATCTTGCTACAATCAACTTACTCGTAATTCTTTATTCCTAGGCACGGCAAAATAATTGAATTTATTATTTAAAATTTATTTATAGATAGGGATATCTTATAAATATCATGATTAAATAAAGTGGACATGGAAAATATTAAATTTATCTTTTTGGTAGTTTAAAATAACCGGAGCCAATGAAATTACGTAGCAATTTGATCAATGTTCACCGCCTTTATTAACGATTGATTAAGAAAATTCTTTATCACGTTTACCTTAATCGAAGATTTTGAGCCTCAGCCAATGAAAACCTAAAATCAATTCAATTAGAATTTAACTTTAGGCTGTCAATGATTAAGAATGAATATATGTAATTGCAAAAAAATCACCAGGGACTTCGTTGGTGGAATAGATTACGTGCTGTATCCACTATTCATTGGTTTAAGTAGATTCGACAAAGGGTTATACGCACTCAGTGTGATCTTATCAGTGTACAATACTCGCAATATAATTATTATTTACTTTTAAATTCTGAGTTTGAAGTAAATATTATAAGTTTTTTGTTCCGTCAGTTTTCTTAAGTACGGATTTTGGTCTGGAACAATTTGATCAATGTTCTAGAGAATTCAATTATTTTAGTATCGAGTACTTCGGTACTCAGTATCATAATATTCTACTATTTGATGCTACTGTTTAGGTAGAGGTATTTAATTATGAGTATCAATTCATAATTTAAAATAATAATCGTAATAATTCGCATAATTAAAAAATTCCGCAAAAAAATTTTGAATTCTAGTATTTCTTGGAAAACTCGAACGCTAGAGTACCGGGCAGTTATTTTTCTCTTATCTGGGTGGTTGCAAACCCTACTAGTTTGAAATCTCCATCCTCACGTTGGAGAACGCAAGAAATGTCACATAGTAAGAATTGGTTTAATATTTTCCCTCCATTAACGCGAGATCACAGCAAATATTCCCCGAGATGCATGCTTCCCTTCGTTTCACTTTTCTGCTGCATCTGTTTCTCTTATTTCTCTCTGATATGCTCGTTATGATTTCTGATCGTTAGCTGGTCGTTAAGCTTTAGCTGTCGCAGAATGTAGTTTTTGTCCTTGGAGAGAGATTTTGAATTTGAATATTATAATTTTAAATAGTAATTAAGCAAGTTTTCATTTTTAATTAGAATTTGTTAGAACACTCGAGTACCTGGTAAAAGTTGACGATTTCCTGATGTTGGTAAGTTTGTGATAAATTTAAAAAAATACATTGCGAAATTTACAATGAAAGAGAAAAAATGGCATTTTTTATATAGAGAAGTAAATGCAACAGCTTCTATATGCTAGAATTTTAGCCAATATAATCACTTAAAACTGGGTAACGGGTTTGAAATTTTATCACGAACTTACCAGTGTCACAAAATGACAATATTTACCCTATTTCATAAATTACTTCTCCGTTACCTAGCTAGTAGAATATTCATGCATTTTAGAACCTTACCCGTAGGAGGCTGCAATAAATTCAAAATAGTGACGATGAGTGAAGTGTTTCAGCCCCCCGTAATCAGATATTTCAAAATTTATTTATTTTCCGATATAGATGGTTTGCTCCGCTGCATTTTTCTGCTGCATCCGCTTCGCTGTAGCCATTCTTCATTGTTTCACGTTCCCCGTTCAGTTCACCTGGTGGACAGAGAGATGGAACAGTGTGGAATGGGACGAGATTTTCAAATCCTGTCTGGCATCTCGAGCCCTTCACCCGGCGAGATTTCAATCCCCGTTTTGTAGGGAGTGGGAGGCTATCAAACGCGGCTTTTACGACTCATGGGACCATCCTTGTGCGATGTCTGACGCGAGGTCCCACTGTATCTATAGGTTTAGCTTCCAGGAGAAGTCTCTCCAAGAACCATATATCAGCTGCGTCGGTGCCATGTTATTCCATAGCCTAGCACATGGAGAGGCTTACGTTAGTCTCGTGTTTAGTCTGGTTTAGAGAATGTGTTGACTCGTTAAGAGATGGTAGTGTAAGCGCTGAAAGGATTCGGGGTTTTGCGAGACACGCGGAAGCTTTTTGCGGAAATGCCTCATAATAAACAAAAGGGAGCTGTGAAGAAAAGCTTTAATCTTGTCAGGGTACGATGATATTTCGGGAGATTTCTTCGATTCGTGAATCTCGAGCTTAGTGGATATACCCAAGCGAAATAGTATAATTAGCTCTCACTTTTACCAAAGAATTGCATGGATTGTAATACGAATTAAAGGGATTTTGTGCTTTAATAGACTACACAGAATTTTGATTTAGCTAATGTGATCAAGAGAAATATAGTGAAACAGAAATAAAAGTGAATTAATGTACAACTCGCTGCATTTTGGTATTTTATGATCACTCCAGTAGCCATTTAGTGAATTTTGTCTTTGGAAAACATAAATCAAAATTATTTTTTTCGCGTTAAGAACTGACCTTCTTCTATTTAAATTACGAATGACATTTAGAAAATAAAATTTGATAATTCCCATTAATCTATTAGGTATCTAAAACTACCCAAACTCCTTTTTGAGAAATTATCAAGTTCTTTATAAAGATTTATTGCTTACATTGATCAAAGTTTCGCCAATTCCATCAATTTTATGGTAGGATATAAACACAATTAGTTTGTCTAAAAAATCATAACATAAAATGTAATGCGAATTAAAAAAATTAATTTGGTTATTGAGGACATGGTTAGTGAAAGACGCAAATTTTACAAAATTTCCTGATAGGTCATAATGGTTTTCGCGAATTCTAATAAAAAATGTTTTCCATTACAAGATAAAGTACTGAATTCTCTCTCTTTTGGCATATGTCTCGTGGACGTACGAACTTTACTTTTAGTTTAAATTTGTCTAAGGTGTTGAAAACAAAAGGGAAAATCACATGAATTTTATCGCAAATTTTTACGAGTTGTCTGGAGTTGAACTTAAAATATCTTGGCATAGAATTACAGCCCTTTACGCTACTAACTGAATCTCTTATTTCATGATCGGAAGTTCATTAAATTGTGTTTTAAATGCAATGCATTCTTTGTGAAATTCGACACATTTAGGGATTTATGGGGTCAAACCCATGATAATTTTGTAGCAGCTCACATTTTGGTTACGGTTTCATCATAGCACCTATGGTTATCTGATAACCGTATGTCACAAGCCCTTTTAGTTTAGGCTACTCAATAACAGCAATCTACACGGGGACATACCCCAATTCTCATTTATGCGTTGGATAAATACAAATCAGATGGAGTGATTTCCTTGCTAAGGTCTCAGAGCGTTGATTATTAGAAATCAGGGGCACGATAAATACGACAGGGTAAATAGAAGCACGATTTTTCTGTATCTTCACAATAGGTTCACCCGTAAATTACTCGAATCTAGGCGTGGATTTCTTCGACCATCCCATTTCTAAAGGGAAACCAGGGAGCAATGTTTTCGCTCGACAGGTGGAGAAACCAGCAAAAAAAGGTTAAGCTTACCGGAAATTCATCCCCGAATCGTTTTCCGTGGCCTTAATTTCAATTTTTAGCGCGCGACACCAATATTTGTGCCCCGAAAATTGAATTATCCGCGTTCATTCGATAAATATTTGTTCGGCAGCGAGGTTTGAAAATTGGAGAGAAAAATGACGAACTCGGGAGGTTTTGTTTGCACCCCTATCCCTCCTTCGCCGGCCACCTTCTTTTCCCATTTCCTTTTTAAACACGACCCTATTAGAAGAAGGGAAGAACGCGGAGAAAAAATTACGCACCCCCGTCGCGGAACCCGTGAACTTTCGCTTGTTAGAGATCGCTTTCGCCGGGGACTAAATATAAGCCGTTCGTGCTCAACCTCATCGAAAATCACCCCTTTTATTGTAAGATTCAGTATCTCATTCCCCAAGTTCTCCCACTACTTCACCGTTCCATCTCGCTCCATTCCCCTCCCGCAACCCCAATCTGTTCGCCTCTTTTATTCGGCCCTCACACTAATGGCCGGGTCACGGCGTCTGCGTATTATTAGTACAAATTTCGGGTTCTCATTCCCGTCCGCAACGGTAGGTGGAGGTTTGTTAGGTCGGAAGGTGGTCGAGGGTGGTGGGTGGACCAGTCCAAATCGTTCTTTCGCCCTCCTCCTCTCGATATACTCAGATGACTCCATTAAAAATTGAGCCATTTGGGATGGAGAAGGGAGATCGGTGGTCTTGTGGATGGATGGCTCTCTCTCCCATTCTCTTTCTGTTTCTCTCGTGGATGCTCACATTTCGGAAGAGTTTAATGGCCGAGATCTAAAAAAGGAATATTTTTTTAATATATATCGTGGGGACCAACGCGTCTATTTCTTTCCTTCTTTTATTCTCTATTTCTGCGAGGACGGTGGTTCTTTTAGGGTTTTTTTGCCGAGGGTGGGATTAGTTTCTGAAGTTGTGCGCGGGATTGGTGGATTCCTTTATTATTTTTAGGGGCGAGATAAGTTTTCAGGGGGTTGGATACCGTAGGGTGGCCCTCTGGATCGTGGGTTTTAGAGAAAGTGGAAAACCTGATACAGTCTTCCACGCATGGTGTCCAATTTGGTGTACGGGGGAGGAAAATCGCTCCTCGTGTTTGTCGTAAAATTTCCTATATCTAAATATATTGCAGAGAAAAGTAGCCTCATTAGCTGCCGAAATTCTGGGGGAATAAAGTTTGTTTCTCCAATTCTTTCCGTCACCGGTGTTTGCAAAAGCCATAAAAGTTTCAGTTTCCAATGAAATTTGATCACAGAAATGAATATGAGATTTTTAATATCGAGCATAGTGGGTTTAATTTAACGTAGAGACTTCTGAAAGTTTTCTCTCACTCTGCCAACCAAACTTATTGTATGCATGATTACCGAATAGAAGAAATAAGTAATTTTTTTGTACGTGTGATATGAATTTATGGTTAAAAGTGTGTCTGGGCCTAAAATTAAAGCAAAAATTAAAATTAATTACCAACATTTTTCTTACCAATAAATAAGGAAAATAGAACATTGATATCAGTCATTATCAGTCATAATTATCAACGATCGAATAATCTGGAGGCTGCAATTGATATCTAGTCCTAATAGTTTATGAATTTTTTCCAATAAGTTTTAAACGAAAAATTGGAATAATTGATTTTTTAATTATGGATTATTAAGTTACACCATCTGAAATGCATAGGTATACATACATAAAAATACGTGAAAAATGGTTTTAAAACATTTTTCGGATAATAATTAAATTTTCAACTCTACCAAACAATTGCTTCCGGAATACATTCACTCATGAAATCGATAAATTTCTATGCGTTTTGATTTCGGTAGGTATCTAGAAATTAGAACTTTGTTGGAAAATATCAAGTTGTAAGGTAAAACGTGGCTTGGCTTGGAAGGCACATTTTTCTCAATTTTGTCTAGTTTTTAATATTTGCTATCATTTGGAATAGTATTTACTATATTAGTTAGTATTACTAATTTTCCATCTATCTCCCATCAATCATATTTTATCGATTTTTACTCTCTTGCAATGTATGTTTATTTATCCTCACGAATTTCTGCGTTTGTATTCTCATATTATACAATCATTTAGCTTTCCTCATAAAATAACTCTGTCAGTATCTGCAGCAGTATTTGAGTCACGTCCCTTGAGCGTGCTGGGCCATAAGTTATTCTAGGACACGTTGAATACAGGTTTGCAAAGCCAGACTCCTACACTCCCCTCTGGTTCGGGTTATTTCATTTTAAGATACATCTACCTAAAATAGGGAGTTGAATTGGAATACAGAAAAGAAGGATGGAAGACTAAGTGAATTGGAGAAAAAATTACGTAATAATTGTTTGACACACATTAGAGACCGATTATCACAAAAATGGATTACAGGAAATATTGGATGATACGAGGTGCAGGATTATTCTGCCACATCTCCTATAACTTTCACTTTATATGTATTTGTTAAACGAAAAACGGTTATTACGAAAAAAATTGGTTCATCCAGGAAATATATCTCACAAAGTTTTTGGGATAACAGGAATCTCAATTTACAGTAGGATTTCAATCAGCATAAAGATCATCCTGCATCTAAATGGAGAGTTTTATTCATAAATTCTTTGTTGTATTATAAAAAAACTGCTATCAATTATGTAGATACTTGATTTGATAAAAGATGATTCGTTTAAAAATTGAAAACTCATAATAATATCCAATATAGGAAAAGATAAAATCTCCTATCACTGTGACTCAAAGTTGCGTTTGCAAGGAATTAAACGGAATCTGGTCAATACGGAATGTATATGCTGGATCCCTAAATTTCGTGATCTCCGATTTCCTCTACAATATTTATCATAAGTTATAGCTACAAGAGACTTACGAAAGGGTTACATCTACACTAAAGCGTAAACACCGCGTTTGTAACCGGCGCAAGTTTATCTGATAGCACTTCTAAATTAGTTTCAACTTGAATAATCCAAATATATATTTACCATCTGACGTTGAGTTATGAATAATTTGAAAAATTCTTCTAATATATATTTATTCCTTCCTATTAACTTTTATAGAGACGAATTTTGGTAGCTACACAAATTCTATCATGACTCGTTCCTGTTACTTTTTATGTGAAAAATGTCTAACAATTAGATTCCGCGAGAGCTATTATTATGAACACATGTAAATACGTGGCTAAAATGATCATGGTTTCGCTTACATTTTAACATGTTTGGATTTTCCTGAAAACAGTGCTGCTTCCTTATTCGTCCTTATGAAGAATCGGAAAAGTTTATAAGTAAATTTAGTAGAAATTATTTCGTCTTAAAAGAAGAGACATTAACGTTAGAAGATACTCTTAGTGCAAACTGAGAATATGTATACAGTGGTAATATGAGAGATTAACGTCATCAGCAAACGATGAATCTTACTACTATTTGTTACACAATTTATTAGGTACGGGAATAAGTCTCCTCTTTCATTAATTTAAAATTAGGTTCTTATGAAGAAAAAACAATGCTCACTCAAAGCGTAATCCATTGGCAGCTAGCTATAACCTCCTCACATCTTTCAGGCAATAAAATAAATCCCCTAATGAAAAAATAAGGTGGTTTAGGAGCAATTAATCTATAAAGCCACTAAAGTCATATCGCTATTTCTAATTTCTTGTACGACCTTGAATTTATTAATTTATTTCATAAATTTATCATTTATTCATAAATATCGGGATCGGGATTGCCAGTATTCAATTCTTTTGTACAGCTTATATGTTAAATTTCACCGATTCGAACTTCTTTCGAATTTGAATTCGAATTTGATCACCCACATAACTCTCAAATCAACAATATCTTCATCGGTTACGCTTGTAATCATTCTCTCGTGTGCTGTGCTGCAGGAGGTCGAATAAAACTATTTCTTCACCAAAACCCCTTGTATCAGTATTAACAGATTTACTGAGATACGCACCTGAGATTCCTTATAGGCATTCCATTAAGGATTTGCGAGAGGTGACTTCGGTATTGGTACATGCCATACGTCGTGCGGCATTCACCTTTAAATTTCGCGTCTCATATCAGCGAAACTTAGGTGCTTTCCTTTTCATTCTTCCCTTCTCCTCCCCCCCAAACTGTTTCTTTTCGTTCATAAATCCCTTTTCCTCTCGATGTACTACTCCCTTTCCTTCTTTCTTCTCCCGATCTCCTCCCACCTTTCCTACTCCCTCGTAAATCTCTCCTCCTTCCTCCCCTTTTCTCTTGGCCTGCACCCTCTTGGCTTGCTGCCTTTTTTCCACGAAAACTCTCGCAACATTAAACCTGTCGTATTATTTTTTTCCCTGCGGAGGCCTTCATAAAAGCGGGTGGCGTGCTGGCTGACTCCTTTTGGCAATGTTCCGTCAGGGAGACGGCTTTGGAGGCGGCCTAGGAAGGGGTAAAGTGGGAGGCAGTCGTTTAAGTCGTTACGTGCTAATCCCTTTGAAGTCGAACAGATCTATAGGTCTTTAAGGTTAAGGAATACTAAACTGCGATATTCCGTCGGCATGGCTTCCGGGAATGCGAAGATGCAGCGGAGCGAGGGATGAAGATTCCCGCGGAGGTGTTTCGAAAGTCGGGGCTCACGAGTTCAATTTACGCGGATGTGGGAGAGCCGACTGTGGAGGTTAATCTTCGCGAAGATTTCGCTTTAATTACGCGGGGTATGAAGGAAATACGGGGTTGCGAAATTTAGATCCTTCCATTGAAATCTAAATGCGTTCGGTGCGTGCGTTAATTGGTCTACGCACGTGGCTCATTCTCTACGATTTAGTCGGGTGGTTTTGATCAGATATATCCTGCGTTTGTACCCTGCCAGCCGCCTTTAGGTGTTAGGCTGATTGGTAAGGGGCTTGAAATGTTAAATTCACTTTCACTATCCGTGGGAATGGGGTTCGGAATATCGGTTTAAGCTGTAAATACTTAAGTCGCTAAAAGTGTCTTGTGTGAGATATCTCGTTATAGAAGGTAAATGTATATGCTTACCTCAGTTGCTCATTGCTTTATTACTATTACATTAAGGCTGGAGTGTTTTCTATACGGGGTAACAGGATCGATTTAATGATATGTAACTAGTATAACTTGTAACAGTCTTACTTTCGAAGGAAAATAGATATAAATTCACATATCCCACCATTCATCCAAATGGCTTTATTCAATATTTTTTGGGCGATAAAATTTTGGGAAATATATTTATTAAATATTGTCAGCAGTCATAAACACCATAGAAATACTATATTAAATTTCCATAAGCCAACCTTTGGGTCGTCACAAGATATAAATACAATATATCCAAAACAAAAACTGTACTGAAAAAGTTGGCAAAGTTGTCTGATAAGCAATTATGATAGTTGAGTAAAGCTATATGTTAAAAATATTGAAATATAGAATTCAATACAAAATAAGTTAATAAGTTTAAATATAAAATTTGCATTATGGCGTCACTTGTTTTTAAACCATTCTACACTGTATTCTAAAGGAATATTCTATTTTATTTTACGCGAGGAACAAATTTTGAATTTTATCTTGATATGTTAGATTATGTTAGTTAGTATGTTAATATGTTAGATTTTTTAGAGTATTTTTCGTCATTGAATTAATAGAATGAATATTGTCCAAGGAGATCTGGTGGAACTTCATACCGATTAAAACTTTCAATACAATACGTGTACAAGTCCACAAAATAAAATACACGAGTTAGCCGGTCTCAGTACCGGTTTCATTAACCAGTACCAATTATGCCATCATTAGAACCAGAGGTTCTGATGAAGGAATAATTTCATGCCGAAACCGGTTTATCCGTGTATTTTATTTTGTGGACTTAAACACCTATTGTTTTAAAAGTTTTAATTGAATAAATATATAATTTTTATAAGAATAACTCAATTGAATAAAAATTCTATTCAAATTCTAATGATAGTTTAGTCTGAACGCTTCGAGTGGCTCAAATAATAATAATAATGATGTTTATTCCTTTTCTGTGATAAAAAATGCATATATTGGTTCATCGATGGAAGGAATATAGGTACCCTGTAAGTAGGTTTTAATATTACAGCGTTATATGATCTCGAATTATACACTTTCCCCTACAGATTGAAGAATAATCTTAGAACCTTATAAACAAATAGATGTCTTAATGGTAATAGTTTAGCTTTAACAAATATGTTCTCTGTAAGGTGCCTTAAAATTGGTAATTATCATCATTTGAGAACATATTTCATTGGATGGCGGGTAAAATCGTGGATTAAACTCCGTGTTTGCTCACATTTTTCACCTCTAACGATCTAGCGGCGAGCCTCCGTCTCGAGATAAACTCGCGAACGCAAATCCATTACGCATTCTTCTCACGAATCTCAGGCCTCCCTCAGAAGCCAAGTGAGACAATTTCATCGTTTAGAAAACCTTGGGATAGCGCCAATATCACTTAAGAGATTCCCGCTGAAAGGTTTAAACTCCCGAAGCTATTCGCGCCCACGAATGCGCTGCGGTTATCCGATGCTCTCGGAGATTCCTTCCTTTCGGAGGTTTACTTCTTGTTATATTCTCTCGAGGGAGTGGTTGGGAAGCCGAGATAGAAATTGGTGCGGAAATGAGAGGCCGTGAGACAAAGGAGGCGGCTTTCTAAAGGGAGTTACTCACCGAATCGGGATATGAATCGAATAAGGAATAGGCATTTCCTCTGAAAAAGAACGAGGAAGCATAATTGCCGCAATTATACCAGTACAAAGAAAAAATTGCTTGAATTTCTGAAGAATTTCATAAACCAGAGGTGGGGAACCTTTTTCGTTGGAGGGCCTTGTAGGAAACCATCACGCTTGATGAATTAAGCTTTGTCTATCGTATATTTAATTACCATATATAATGGTGTATAAGTCGCATATTTCAGCACATATTCTGTAATGAAAAATCCCCCCTCGGTCTATTCTCGAATGAGGGTTTCACTTACCTTGTTCTCCTGATGAAAAAGTCTGCCATAGCAGAGAATGGGATTGTAAATTCTAAATGTTTGACCCTCTTCCACTTACAGAACTAGTTTACTGTTTTTTAATAAATATTAAAGAAAAAATTCACCTATTGATTCAGTCTCAAGACTCAATCATTGTAATATTATTGGTATTTATTTTGAAAATTACCATTAGCTGCTGCATTTCCCACCCTGAGCTTATACCAAAGTCAACAATTTTTCCGTTTTTTGTGATTAAAGAGGTGCCTCGGCTTATATTCGAGTGTATACGGTAATTCGCAGTCAAAATTCTTAGATGGAATATAAAATGAATCACTAAACATACTAAATGAATATATTTTCCATTTTTATGTAAAGTGGCAATTAAGGTCGAATTCCAATAAATTTTAAGCATCTAATTGTAAGATAAAGTCGCATGCGGCTATAATGATGTGATTATTTTCTCCTCTCTGTCAATAAGAATCCCTTTTACATAGCTATTGGAAAGGCCCGGTTTAATCAATAAAACTGAGCTACATTTTTCTTTGAGTATTCTTAGCACTAGACTTCGAGATATTAATATATATTAAAGTCATAAAGATACTACTATTGAAACTCAAGAAAAATACATTCACATCAAATATCTTTTATGTTTAGTCTTCTTACAACATTCTTCGCTTGCACGTTTAATAACCGAACCGTCAAAGAGAGCGTGAAATAAAGGTAATTGATATTTGATGATATTGTATATTTGTATTTGAGATATATTATTATTCAGAATTATTATCCTATTATATATATGCATCCAAGTAATTGAGGGCATTTAAGATTTGTCTTTGAGCATTAATCATAAAAATTAGCCATAAAATTTGAAGATGTACATAAAACACAAATTTGTGTGCAGCTGAATGTTTCTAATTTGATGAAATTTATGATAACTGTTATTTTATAAAATGGATGCCATATATATGTGAGAAAATTGCAACTTCTTGGTGAAAAATTGGTTAAGTAAAACAAAAATTCAACACTAAAATATTTTCAAGGAGTAAGCATAATTTATTTTTTAATTACCAAGCAGAAAATATGTCGTGAATTAAGATACAATTCACGTTTAATTTATTTCCAGGATCAATGTAATATTTAGCAATATTTCACAAAAGATTTTGTGCCGAAAGACGATTGATCCATGGCTGAAGTATTACTTAAAAGAGTTCAAAAATTTTAGACGGAGCTTTGCAACGAGTACTTTTGTTCCTAAAAATAAAAGGCGAAGTTTCCTCTTGAAAAATTCAGGCGAGTGAATATGAATTCTTAACTCGGATCACCACGTAAATCGAGAACGGAGTATAAAAGCGTGCGCGTTCTGGTCAGGCAAGTTTTCCCTCTCGGCGCTCCCTCTTCCGATTAATTAGAGAAAGAAAAATAAAATTTTCTTTGGCCAATCAAAAGATACAAAGGGAATTGAATTTCGTGTCCCCTTTCAAAGTTAAAACACTATCCTGAAACCTTTTTTCAATTAGTCTTTAAAAGTTGAGGGTGCTTCAGAAAAGAGAAAAAGTTGATATGATAGTTATAGTAGTACGCTAAACTCGAAAAGGAAATTTTCTCTTGAATTCAGATGGTTTTGCGAAAAAGTATAGCTGTACACTATTTAGATAGCATCTGTAATTCAAATTTTGCAGTGGAATTGACGGAAATATTTAAGGGTCACATTTTGAATTTTTATGGTTCCTTCTTGCCGCATTTACAAAATCTGCATATTCATAACCTGTTAATATTGCTTGATGAGATTATCCTTTTCCATTTTCGATAATTCCAAATCTTTTTTGTACTTAACAATGGAATATGTATTGGCAAATTTTACGAATGTAAAATTTCGATCAACCGAGATGGAAAACCCAATGGCGTGTTGTAAATGGTTACCAATAAAACAGCTTTTTATATATTTTTTCAACAGTTTTTTATTTATCATGGTTTATATCTAAAGGAATTATACAATTTGAATTACCGTGATAAATTAATTATAAGATTATTCTAAATTAAGACTCTCATAAGAATACTATAGATGACTTCTACCCGAAGAAACATTAGAATAATATGAATATATTTAGGTACGTCAAACACACTCTTTTGCAAGTCAGGTAGAATTTTCTATAGTTCAAAATACTTTCTAGTAGTAGTTTAGTAGTACTAGTTTAGAGTAGATTCCTGTGGAAGCAGGAGAAACTCTTAGAAAGGGCCGACGATGTTCATGGTTAGAGAAATCCATTATCATTGTAATGATCAAAGTCTAAGCAACAGTACTAATTATCGTTACTTGTTTAAATTAAGACTAAGTGCAGTTTGTCCTTTAAGGTAGTGAAAGTTTTGCTCTCTCAAAGCTTTGTATTACGTCCATTATGCTTTCAAATTTTTTCATTTAAGTTTATTCCATAATGTATTGGGCTTTAGATAAATTCCATCAGAATGATTTTTTTACTTCTTGACTAAATAGCTTTAGGTATGATTCCGACTTGCAAGATAAGTGCCAGATAATAAAAATAGTTTCTCTTGAATAATAATCGTAGTTTTTCATTATTGTGTCACGAAATTATGAATCATGGGTAATTTTATTAAAAAGCTACATTTTCCATAAGCTCAAGATATGTCGAAGTTCCTCCTTAAGATTATGTATTGCGTTGTCTATCCTCGTACCGTTCAAGCTTTTTCCATTTCCTCCAGCGATCGCCAGAATTCCTTTCTTTTATGGATTTATTTATTTATTCCCACTCCTAATTCAAAATTCCACCTCCCTTTGTCTCCCGCATATTCCTCGCCCCCCTCTTAAGTCATCTTTATTTCTTTTTTATTTCTCTCTCATCGCACCTCAATTTTCCCTTTCTTTTCATTCTCCCCTGTTCTGTCTTTCCTCTTTAATTTTCAAGAGGATTAACTTGTTATGTACGGTAAATTATTTTTCTCTCTAGGTGAAATATTGTCATCGCTTCTTCAAGCATTTCTCAAAGTAAAAGATACGAATTAAGGATTAAGTTCAGGAAATCTTTATCTATGAAAAACCGGATTTTATATCTAATGCGAATCAAATTTGGATAATGCAGTCAGTTTCAGATTTAATACATTATTAGAAAAAAAAAATTTTCAGTACATTATTACTTAAGAGAAAAGTTTAGTAATCAAAAAAGTTGGAATGATATAGATAAATTTTCTTTTATTTCATGCTACGCTTATGGTTTTCAACTTTTATACCTCTTATCCCTGAAAAGCGTAAGTTAGTCAAAGCTGTCCTGGAATTTGATGTTTAGAAGCCTAGGACCAAATAATTCAATCAGAAACCACCCGTCTCTTATTCCTTATTCGGTTAATCGTACGATAAAGAAAAATAATATCTCACAAATTACCGCATTTCCCGTCTTTGCCTCTCGTAATATATTTGGCCTTATTTTCCTATCTCATATCTTTCATTCATAACTGCTCATTCTCCCCTACGGTGTCAGCACCTCTCAGTCTCCCATTCCCTTCAGCAATATAAACGCCATTTGAACTGGTTCCCCTCTCCCAAATTGCACCTTTGGCACCTTTGCTACCCTCCCAATCCCCTTTTCTATCTCTCCGAAGAATTTCTAATATCCTTAAACCCATTACCGTCCCCTCTCAATTTTATCGCTAATTCTTCTCCCTCGTTCCTGCCTCCATCTTGAATTCTTGATGCTAAACTAAAATTAATGCCACCCCGAATCCCATTGTTGCTGTATTATCTGTCCAATTATTTACGAAGCCTCATTCTTTACGATCTATTCCTGCGGAGGACCAATTTTCTTTGAGGGATACGGACGTTTCTTTAAGTTCCTACACCGCCGTGCGTTATTTACTTAGAAGTCCATTGTAGTCATATAGTGTAGGTAATGTTTTACTGCCTTACTGTATTTTATTCTCATCCACCGCTCGTTTATGTATTGCTCTAATTGCCTTTTATGGACCGAGATTCGACTAGTGCAGTAATTATTCCTTGATTTGTTCGCCATAATTGAGATTATGGATCATTTTCCTTGAGATTAGTTTATTTAGAAAATAATTAAATCCTTTGAAGGTTATAACAGAATTTTTGTTGCATAACTAAAGAGCAAATAGATAGGAACAAACAGTTATAAAAAATGTAAATATTTTTGAGGAAAGATTATACAAATGCTGGCGTAAGGAAATTTTTGAAGTAATATGCTAATCGAAAAGTAATTTTTATCGATTAAGCAAGTAATATAATTGAACAATAATATTTGAAAATTTATTACACTTCTATTTAGAAATTACAATTTTAAAATGAGGATATTTAGATGAAAAACATCTATTTACTAATATTATAAAAGATATAAGTTATTCCTCTTAATAATTGATTACTTTGATAAGTTCACTGTAGATATTATAAGGCGTACTCAGAAATACAATACTTGTATGCATGAATTGTCCCTGGAGATTCATTTTTGCTGAAAATCAGTAGTAGAGTTCCAACATCAATAGTACGAGAGCATATACAGTATACTCATATAGAACACCGTGAGCAATAATGACGAATCTATCCATGATTCCTCATACGCAATAAGAATTTGATTTCGGCGTTTATGAATATCATCAAAAATTGCTAGAGATAAGTGAAATATACGAATATCGTAATATTACCATCGACAGGTTATTTGTTCTAAGTCAATTTTATGTAAAATCTTATTCCGATTCTAGAGCAAATCTCTCAAATTTTAAATCCTTTTCAACCCCTGACAAAGATTTTATTATTTTTGTTTATCTTCACCTATTTATCAATATATTATCTACACACTATTTGAAACAATTACTCCTCAATATTTGGTAAACCAAGTCATTGTGAACCTTAAGAAGCTATTAATTACATACTTCCATAGTTAGCGAGATTGATCTCTATTTGAACCATATTATATATGCTTTCTAATGTAAAATATTGCGCACGTAATATGTTTACCAATGCTAATCCAATAGCGTTTTCATTGAAAGTTTCCTTTCTTTTACCATAATTTATTGTTAACGTTAAACTCTCTCTTGGGATGCTATCAGAGCGGAGTTTCTTCGCAGCATTCATATTTCTTCGGCGAATATCCTTTCCGCCCGAAATTGAGGCATCACTCACTTGTGAGACAAGAGATGAGCCGAATTTGAAACTTCTGCCTGAGTAAAGGTCATAAAATAAATTTATGTCCGGCGCGGCCAAGTTAATACGTCTTCTTTCCCCTCCTAACTGGAGATAAGGACTTCCCTTAAACGCTCTCGATCTCTTAATATCGCCTGGATCCAACCAACCGAATTCTTCTCTGGAAATTTGAATGGTATATATATTACAGATCAAGTAAAACTGCAGACGTGGACACAAGGGAAAATATTTAGTCGCTTGGAAGTAAGAGAAAGATGAATGGTGTACTTCGCTGCTGTGAGCCCTTACGATGTTTCCATAAATAACGTGCGATATTTTTCTCGTCGATCATTCTTCTGAGGATTATTGGCAGAGAAACTCCACTTATCAGCAGGATGTTTCTCATCAAAAGTAATTGGGAGGTCAAGCAAAGTGATTCCTGCTTTACATACATTACTGCTCGAGCCGTTAGTAGGTTTATATGCCTCAATATTCCGTATGTAATTCCATTTCTTTCATTTCTTGGTAAGTTAACCCACCGTTTACGTCATCTAACTTATTTTGCCTTTTTCTTCCACTCAGTCTTTTCGCTTACATTCTACCCTCAATGTCTTTCTTTAGTAGTCCTGCTCTGTGTGCGTAAATTTAAGGCAATTATGAAACATATCGTGCAAGACTGTTCATTTAGCTGTATTAAGAAACGTGCAATACTGGAAATATCTCTGAAGTATTGAATCTTGAAGACTAAAATCTAGTTGATTTATCTCAATCAGAACTTATCTACATAACCGATAAAACAAGCTATATGACCATCTTCCACTCCAGCGAGAATCATGATTATTAGTTCATAAATTCGTACAATTTGCGCTAACTTGTCAAATATATTCTAAAATTCAAGGTTTTTGCTAAATAAATGTATATGCAAAATAACAATTTTTGTATGTTTATTACATATGATTCCAATCAGAAATGATCGATCCTTTTTTTACTTTATGAGACGGCAACGGTAGATTTTCATTAAAATATGGAGAATTATACTCTACTCGTTTGTAAAACATTATAAAAATTAAGCTACCCAATTTTTTTCATTCGGATTCATTTTAAGCTCTTTCATTTAATTGGTAACTGACGAAGAGTACGAATTAGGGCATGTACGGACGAGAAACTGTAAGAATACCTATGCTTAATTAAAAAATACCTTGAATTTTTTACCTTCTTCATTTCAATAAGAATTAATTAATTTATTTTATTTTTCCATATTTTCTTAAATCTTAAATTTCCGCTCTAAAAGAATAAAATTAAGCCAGTATCATTTGCTCCATTGTACAGTAAATTCAAGTGTCGATTATTAATTTAAGTTTATTTAAGTAACATATGCTTCCTGCTGATATTCAGCCGACCTTGTTTAAGTATGGTAGTGCCCCTGCGTAGCTTTTATCGCTTCTCTGCGTAGCTTTTAACGCTTCTCTCTTTTGAAATGTATCCTCGATGCGCTAAAATAGTTTTTATGCATTAGTTTTTCGTAACCAACTTGTTGCGAAATTATGCAAAATTCTTTACCTCGCCGAGCAAGTGGAGCTAACGCGTTATCTAAACGTAATTACCGTGTTTCCACAAAATGTTTTCTTGTTTTTGATACCTACGTACATGTAAGCGTGAAATTGTGACTGGTTGAAAAAAATGGAGTAGTGTTCAGCGTGATAGCCTAGCAACGCCGACGTTTAAATTTTAATTAGGGCATGTTTACTTACATCTTTCTATTTGCGTTTTCTTTAGTCATTCTTGCCATAAATAAAAGATATATATAATTGTTGTTTTACCATTGTCTCCTTTTTATTTATTGCTGTGATGATTTGAAAACTGCTTAAATTTAGGTGATATTGAATAATGGGATTCAATCAGAACGCATGTAATTAAATTCAAAGATAAATGATACACAGTCCATCTTGGTTCTGCAATTACTTGGGTTAGTCCCACATAGAAAAGATTTTAGCTTATTAAGAAATACTATTGCAAAGAACCTCATCCTTCATCTTGCCTACTAAAATATTCAAACTAGCCTCTTCAAAGCTGTGTAGCTAATGGTGTAAAGGTAGAGAATTTAATTTTTCTTGGGGCTGATGACTTTACAAGCAGGTGAAATCATTGCTTATACAGTTTGTTTTGGGAAAAGGAAGGAATACAATGATTCATCAAGTACCTCCTTTATTTCTTATTGCACAATCTATATTTTACCAATATTTTCACAATACGGTATTCTTAAATAACTCATCGTTATTCTAAATAATGAGAAAATAAGATGGAGTTGACACCTAACTTTTTGGTGCTGGAATTTTAAATCTGTATGTAGAGAAGGTTGCATAGGTCTACAAAAAGGAAAGTTAAGATATGGCCATAAAACATGATCTAACATCAATTAATTTGTAATCTTTGACTCAGTAGATCTTGCATTTGATGCAGTATTTTCCCCTGGATGTGTCAGTAAACTTTGATGAAGACCATGGGGATGGTCCAGCCAATGGTTACTGAGAGTTGGAGGAGAAATTTTCAGATCCGAAAAAAATTCTCAGTCCAGTATTTACTCCTCGGGAGGTCCACGGAGGCGTTAAACCTTGGGCACAGGAATTCATGAATAAATATTTATATCTATCGGTTCCAATCTTTTCATCTCAATCCTCCACCCTTCTGTCATCTCCAGTATATTTCAGCATCGGCACAGCCCTTCCTCTCCCCCATTTTTCATCTTCCTCACAACACCTTCAATTCCTTCACCTCCGGCATTATTCACACCTTCGCTTCCCCTCATACGTCATCCTTCCATCTCCTTCTATTCCCACTGCGACACCTTCCCTGTCCTTTACAGCACTCACGCGTCTCTCCACCAACCCTTTAAAATCTAGTCTTTTCACCCTTCCCCGGCTCTCATCCTATCCTTCTCAGCCCCTTTACTTTATCTCCCTGCCTCCCTTCCTTCATCCTCAGTTGAAGGGGGTGGGTGTCAAACTAACGTGGGATAGGGGGTGGCCATTCACTGTGAGAGAATCATGGACCGAGGAATTAGGTGGGTGCTGGAAGGAATGCGAACTTGAATGAGGTGGGGGGGCGGGGTTGGCGGAGAGATGTGAAACAAGGTTTTTGGTTCGATGGTTTCGAGATTGGAAGTAGGGAGGTTAAAGCCTTTTAGTTGGGTTAGGGAGGTGGAGGATAAATAAGGTTTTGTGAACTGAGTTCGCCGACCAGGTTGTAGTTTTCTCAGTGCAGGAATCGCTCCTCCTTCTTAGGTGGATCCTTTCTAATGAGATTTGCAAGAGGTGCTCAAATGTTTGTCTAATCCTGTGTTTTTTTTCTGATGGGCGTTATTACAGTGAATACTGAAATAGATTGAGGAGATCTATAGCACCGCGGTCTATTTCTTTTGGTTCCAACTATTTCCATCCGCATCGGAATTTTCTGGTTTAGTTTTAAGTAGGTTCATTTTTTTTCAAGGTTTTTATGCGGTTCATTATTGAATGACAAAATTGTTTGAGGTAAAAAATGCCATCATGAGGGACGAAAATAATGTTACCTCACAATTTTTACTATTAATTTATGAGCATAATAATAATCATTCATGACTCCTCAAAAATGTTTAATATTTTTTGGATCATTAAGGTATTCATTCAAATAATTTTCTAAATTATCAATTAAATTATGAGCTACTAAAAATCGGAAGGAAAACTTTAACTATGATTTAGATCAATAGGTTAAGAAGAAAAATAAGTCATTAGTAATGTTATACGATTCGTCCTTCCACGCAACTATTCTTTGCCTACTGAGAACAAAGGACATTATTACCGAATCCAAAAAATCTCTTTATCAACAAAATTATTTGTATGTCATAAAAATATTTAAGTAAAAAGTTTTCTCGATTTTGATGAAAATCAAGAAAAGGAAAAGAAACATGGCATATATAATTTTTGTCATTTGGATTTCTGGTTTTTAATTAGGCTTCTATTCTAACATTCTATTCTTCGTGTGATTTTTGGTTCATAATGCAAATAGTTTTTAAATTTACATTTTGCGTTGCAAGTTGGCCTTCTGGCCAGGTGGGAACGTTGGAGGGGAGCACAACGTATTAAAAAAGATATTACCAAGCATTCGCGCAAGGAAGGTAGGGATAACCTTTAAAAAACATACCTTTGACTATGTACTAAAAACTTCATCCCCCGTGGGTAAACGAACCCCGGTCTACCACGTGACAGGTGGGGGACCACTGTACTACCGAGGACGTGTGGATAATCGAAGAAGTAAAATGAAAATATTTATTACTACAATTGTTCAGGACTCCTAAAAACTTTTCATATTTTTTGTACTATCAAGTCGTTTTTCATCTCCGAATAATGTATCAACAGCATTAAAAATCGCTAAATAAATGAAATAAAATACTAACGATTTTTTAGATGGATAAAGAAATAATACGAGTATACTTAATTTATGCTATATAATTCATCATACTAAGCACGTATTGTTTGCCACCGTAGAAAATAGAGTATTGCAAGATCTAGAAAATATTAAAATAAAACAATTCTTTTAATATCTTGAAGTTTGTAAATTTTGTTGTAAATTAAGGAAGGGAAAAGAACCATAACATCTGCAAGTATTGCTGTTTGAATTGATATTCATTATAAAATAATCTTCCGGAAATAAAATTTTTTCTGTAAAAATTGTTCATTCTTGAAACTTTATGTTTCAGAAGAAAACTACAGTTGGTTAGCGTATTAATGAAATAAACTTGTATTAATATAGCCATGTTTCACTGATGGTTATGAACATTCTTGATGTTTCCAATAAAAATGTGGTCAAATACATTCCTTCTCAATTCTAACGAGGAAATTTTGAGCACTCCTGTGAGGGGAGTTGCCTTCTTATGACATTTTTATGTAGAGAAATGTGAAGAAGATAAATACATTATGAGGAATTTTTTCATCCGAATGACAGGGTTAAATGAAAAGTTTAATTTTTTATGTGAAACCTCGCATAAATGTTTGAACACTGCTGATATAATTGTCTAGTAATTCAGATAAGAAAATACGTGCCTTGAAATAAACTAATCGCTTAATTCTTTAATATCAATGGAAAGCAATGTTTGTGTATTGCGGTGATATTTCATTATTATCAACGTTTTGATTGCTTATTTATTTTCCTCCTGCAGCTGGGTCTGGTTCCTCGAGAAATCTCTCAGCTCCTTCAAGGGAGAAACAATAGCTTACCTCAAATACCTGATGAGAGAAGAAAGGGAATCTTTCCACCGATTAAGAAAGGTAATGGAGAAGGTAAGGATACTAGAAAATTAGCTGAGGAAGCAGACATGTGTCCGATTTGTCTGGAGAATATGCTGGAGAGTCATCGTCCAGGTGAGTTATTTATAAAAATGTATCTTTTGGCATAAGTTGATGATCATAGAAAATTTTTCCTTAAAACTATATATCACTGAAATATCTT
Organism: Sympetrum striolatum; assembly: GCA_947579665.1. Lineage (NCBI taxonomy): Eukaryota > Metazoa > Arthropoda > Insecta > Odonata > Libellulidae > Sympetrum > Sympetrum striolatum. The sequence continues at coordinate 37,034,301 of OX388350.1, read as the reverse complement.
AATTTTGAATTATCAGTTCAATTTTAGCAGTAAAACTTGAATTTAATGCTGTTTCACACGAAAAAATCTCACTTTAAATTCATTATTTAATTCTGTTTCTCTAATATATTATATCGTTAATTGTTTCTTCTACAGTCACTCACTGTCGCCATGGCTGTGGAAACCTCGTCCATATAAGCTGTATGGTGATTTGGGCAAAGCACTCTGAACCGAACGAATCCAACGGCGAATTGACGCTGACGTGTCCGCTCTGCAGGTAAAATTTTCATGCTTTCTGAATTGCAAGTCTTCTTTGATTTATGTATGATATTTTCAGGGGAATGAATTTTGGAGAACGCATATTTTATATATGCTTTCGAGACTGCGGTGTTATTTTGCTATGACCCTCTCTGGACGAAGCGGTCATTGGTTCGATCCCGGAGAAAGACTAATTCTTCCGTTAAGAATTAATGGTTTCGTGGACATACAGCCGTAAAAAATAATGCCAATATAAAAAATCATCTCTATTGGTAATAGTAATCGTCATTACAAGCATTAGTCGACTATCGCAATGATATGAATAAGAATGTTTCTAAGATATTAAGTACAAAGAATTATTTTTAGGGATTTATAGCCTATTTTTTATGTTATATTGCCTATTGAACATTAAGTTCACTTTAAACGATTATAGAAGTTTAAGTGCACCTTAAACTGAAATTTCAAGGTCTTAGCAATCTAAGTGAAGGCAAATTCATTTCCGTATCTTATGTGTTTCCTTATGGAAAGGTTAATCAATCCTCGTTTTTATGCAAGAATTTGTCTTTGATTTAGATGCTTCATAGGTTATTTTTCATGAACGTTCAGCAACAACTACAACTAGCACTGATATCTGCTTGTCCACTCGTCATAATGTACTTGTAAGGACATTTTTATTGGATTAAAAAAACTGGAATTATGATAAATCTGTTTCTATTTTCTCATGCAATTACATTCAGTTAATATTAATGAAATTGAGTCAATGGTTCGTTTGATAGTAAATTACTAACCAAGGTGTATGTTGTAACTCCTTATCACTCACTGCTGTGCTTCACAACCATTTTTCCTTTGGCATATTTACATTTCCACCCAATCTTTGTGGTACGATAGCACTAATATTTGTTTAGTTTGGATTAGAATCTGAAGAATAAACCGCCGGGTCGGGATGTTTACTTGTTGTTTCATCATCGCGAAGTACCATTTGGCAATAGAATCTCTCGAAAATTGGGCCACTTGCGCAAGAAAACGTATCAAGCCTACGGTAAATTTGGAAATTACCTGCTACACCAATAGTTTTCTAGAGGAATACCGGTCGAGGAGTGTCAGTTATTAAAATAAAGATTACTTGTTCGTGGGAGAGAGTTCTGCATGTCGTGAGCTCGCCAATATTCCGTGGAATCGCTTTAAGACATCTGGGGGAAAATCGATGTCCATTTTTCACCTTCTCCACATCGATTCGCAAGGCAAAGGTTATCGATCGGCTCCCGCAGCGCGTCTCGGCGGCAACATCTGCTCCTCGAGAAATTTTACTCACATCGCGGGGTTAATTATCGCCTCTCGCCTCAAAACCGTTAATCACGCGACCCGGAAAAATAACGAAAGACGAGGAGGAAAAAATCCCTCGCGGCCCTTGGAAATTTCGCCACTCATCTTTTTATGCTAAACGTCATACAAGGGTTTGATGACGAAGGGAAAATCTTGCAGGGAGTGGACCAAGCCTCTCTCCCCCCCAGCCGCGTTAAGCGGGACGGAAAGAGGGGGAGGAAAAAAGAGAATGGCAGGGGGGAAAAAGATAGGGGAAATCTCTCAGGTCCAGCGGAGTCCGAAAATGGGGGAGGCTGGACGGGGGGCGCGGAGAGGGAGTGCGTGATGTCGTATGCATGGCGGACGTAAGAGGACTTTGGTGGGGGCGGAATGGGGTGGTAAAAGGAAGCTTGACCAGCCGAGAGGAACCGAACGGAGGCGAGAGAGGCCGAAGAAGGGGTAGGTCGGGGGGCGGCGGGAAGAGGGATGGTTGGAAATTGGGGGTGAGCGAGTTTGCTGATAAGGGAGGGGTTGGGAGAATTTGTGTGCCTCTGGGAGGGAATGGTAAGTTGGTCGGAGGCTGCTGAATAAAGTAAGGAAGAGGAAGGAGAGACGTTCCGGAAAGAAGGGAAGAGAAACTGGAATAATGAGGAGGAATTGAACAGAGGGAGAGATTAAGGGGAGATAAAAATAGCCGGGAAGGAGCGTGTGTGTGCGTGGATGTACACATGCGTGAGTGAGCTAATTACTTTAGGAATAAGGAATAGAAGATGGTCGGATTCAAGCTGCGTCCGAAAGGGAGTTTGGACGGAATTAAAATACGTTGTAAAGCTTAAAATGGGCTTTGAGTCCAGGGTAATTTTATGTGTACATTGGGTAAGGGTGATAATTTTAAGAGTAAATGTTGTTTACTGTAAAGAAATAGGAGGATTCGGCGAAAATTTTGTGAAAGGGATCAAGGAAAGGTCTAGGCTTGCTTCTTATAACGCAAGGATAAAGAGGAGTGAAAATAAGTAGTAGTATAAAAAGTGCTCCACAGCTTTGGTACTTTCGCACGTGGGCTCCAAAATTTAATCGAACCCAGGACCGCTTTTACCGAAGCAAAATGTGAAAAATATCGATAGAACTAGGACTCAAACCCTGGTGTTCCACCTTCTCTCCAGGTAGATGACCATAAAACTACTATGCCAATTCTAATCCATTTTTTTTGCAAGCAGCAAAATTAATATTTAAAGGTAATAATACATTTTTAGAAGAGTAACTGCTGGTGAAAGTGGCTTTATTCATTCTAGCTGAGTGCTCAGGGTCCTAGGTTCAAATCTCTATGATAGTAAATATTTTGATTTCTATATTTTAGGCTATAGATACCAATATTTAAAGGAATTCGTTAGTGTTATTGCATTTTGCCTGCCTGCAAAATCCAAAAGGAAATATTACGCAACCAATACCCTTTTGTCTCCTCCGTGCGACCAAATCGAACAAAAAACAGAGGTTACGGGTATCAAGAACGGAAGACGCTGCAAGGATCATAAAAGCAGTCAGTAAAAAAAGGTTCCTCGTGAAAAATTAAGGGGTACGAACGAGGGGGAGGAATAACAAAAGACTGGCGAATGAATTGGGAAGAAACAGGAATAGGAGAGGAAGGAATAAAGAAATACGTGGACGATTGAAACAAGGGAGCTGAAGAGGTATGGAGTCGGAAGGAGCGGAGCACGGATGAAAGAAACCGAGGTGTGTGTGTGCGTGAGGGGGTGGAAAGGGGAGTGGATAACGAGGTGTGCGTTAGCTGAATAAAGGGGAAGACGTACGCAGGAGAGAGTTGGAGATGGTCAGAGGGATAGGAAATGAGGAGAGGTAAGGAGATGAGGTGTAGGATTTGAAAAGGAGCTAGCCCGGGAAAGCGGGGATGGATAAAGGAGACGGGAGTAGATTGGCATGATGGGGGATAGAGTCTTACTGCTTGGTTGGATGATTAGAGGAGAAAAGTATGAGTCATGAAGGATCAGTTTCGGAAAATTTGACCATCCATTGCAGAATGTATGTGACGCTTTAAAGAATGCGGATTTCCCCCAAAAGAAAATACGTATTAAGTGTAGAAACAGGGTAAAATGTATAATAATCAGACTATTATTACTGCTTCATTAGAGCTGATTTCTTTGAAGATTTACTTCAAGTTTCCTTGAAGATTTACTTCAAATTTCCTTGGTGGAGTTTTATTTTAGCCGTTGTTTCAATTGTACGGTATCTTATGGAAATTAAGGCATAGAAATATTACAGAGAATTATAAGTAAAAAAGCTCGGCAAGGAGATAAAAATTTTATGATATTAAAATTCAGATAATAATTTATAAAAATATAAAATAGAAAAATTTCGTTTACAAGATTGTAGCATACAATCATTGCTATATTCTTTACTGATATTGAAACATCCCTTATAAGGGTCCAACATTTTCATTGTTGCACAACGTATGATTTTTTAGAGTAATACGATATGTGATAACAATAGGTATATCTTATCAAAATGTTTTCATTTTCATTATGCAGGTAGTGCTGTTTTTGTTTGTTATTCTTTCATTAGAGCAATTACAATCGAATACGTCAATTAAACAAATAATGCTAACCACTTTCGAAATTAAACGAAATTAAATATAATCGAACAATTGGTTTGAAGAAAATATGTACCTTTTTATCTAAACAATGAGAATTAATTCATTACTTTCAAGGTGTTAACATTTTGGCAGCAGAAATGTTTATTGTGCAGAATTTAATCTCTGCAGATCCTTTAATATTTTCTATCAATTTTCGTAATTAGTATGAAATCATTTCGAATTCTATATGGACGTTTTTCAGTTTATTGGTTCATGATTATGGGCTTCAAGAGAATTGGAGGCAGTTCTTACGAGTAGCTACTGCAAACTTTACCAGAGAAAGCGTTTTCAGTTAAAAGTAACGCCTACGAAGAGAAGTGAGTTTGAAGTGCAGGAAATTAACGTTAATAGTAGTAATAATAATATCACGAGGGATCCGTAGAAGGAAATCCAATGTTCGTAATAAAGGAAAGAGTAGAGAGAAGAGAAGGAAGTGACAAAAAAAATCGGACGTGAAAGCGAAGGGATGCTGGAGATGGAGCAGCGGGTATAGGAGATATAGTAAGAGGATGAATAAAAGTAGTAGTAAGAATAGGAGCCAAATGGCATTAGGAGAGCGGATCGGAATCTGAACAGAGATTATGAGATTTAGAAGGAGAGTGCGTTATAGAAGTAGGGTGGCGTAGAAGGAAGGGGAAGAGAGGGAGGTCGACAAAGAGATAGGGAGCGAAGTAGAAATTGGAGTTGAATAAAAGAGGGGTGCTTAGGGAGTGAAAGTTGGATTGTTTGTCGTTTTCATTTTTCTCGCCCTTATTATATTTTTTATTTCGGCTGCAGGAATTCTCCGCTGCGTTATAAAAAAATAAGAGGGGAAGAGGAGGAGATAAGGTAATGAGAAGGAGATAACAGCGCCTCGTGTATGAGGAGGGAATGAAGAAAAAGTGGAGGGAAATGCTTGCCAAAAGAGATCTTATGCATTCATAAAAGTGTATGAAGGGAGAGGAAAAAATGGAAGAGGTGGAACGAGATTGCGAGGAGGTCGAAATGGCAACGTAAGGAAAGTTTTTTTATGAGGGATTATGGACTCGCTAAGAGGAGGAAAAAAGGTACTTATTCCAGCTTTCGATTGTTTTCTTTTTTTCGCCCGAGTGCTGCGGGAGATAGTAATTTTTCCCTCGGTCTGTTCGCCGGTGATGGATGCGGAATGATACGGTTCACGTACGTGTTTAAGCGCGGTTTGTTTGTTTTTACGCTCGGTTTCATTATATATGGTCCGAATTTCTTAATCATTTTGTGCTTTGAGAAATTCTTTGTAGGCTTAATCCCTTTACGTTTTTCGAGACAAAGTATTGATGTCTCTTCTTCATAAATATCGATTTCTCCAGTTTCTTATTATAGGTTTTTCACGTATCCAAGTCAGTATTCGTCAATACTACGAATAATTTAATGGAGAGATGAGTGTAAATAAATTTTGTTTACACTCTAATATTTTTGAATTTAAATTAAATTCTACTGATAAGTTTAGGTCTCGTCAGATGTACTTTCTAATTGATTATTTTTATGGGATATATTTGATGATACTTGAGAAGTTGTGTATGTAAGAGCTAACATATACAGCGTGTTAGGGCAGCATTATGGTGTTTATGGTGCATCGACGGCTAAGGCTGTTTACCAACTATAGCATTATAATTTAAAGGAAAATGAAGTATATTTCGTATCAAAATTATAATTATTACTTTTTCTACAAAAGTGTACAAAGTTGACTTGACACTAAACGATTGATTTCCACAAAACATCAACTTTTACAATGAAATATATTTATTTTTACCAAAAATATAACATGCAAAGTAATGATATTACATATAAAAATACATGTAAATATGTATGATGGAGTGCCGATTTATATTCATGAAAATTATCTCTATGTTTATTAGGTTAAAAATTATCTACATGAGCGGTTTTTGAAACATTTTTCAGATTACGTGGTTGTTTATATTTCCGACATGGACACTCGCCACACGTATGAAATTCAATTTGAAATAATACGAGTGAGCAGATAGTAATTCCATTGTTTTATCATTTCATAATTCTTTATATCTTGAAAATGTCTTATTCAAGCGAAATGGCACACAACTTCCATTCTTAAAGACACAAGAATTATAAAATAAATGGCAATTCAATCCTATGGCTATGGCCCATAATCCTCTGTTGAATTTCCCAAAATGTACTTTCACAAAACTATTCTCTTTCCTCATTGAGGAAGGTAAACACTTTAATTCACGGTCGTTAATTTTATTTAATGGGAAAGAGAAAAGGGAAAGGCAGAGGACAGAGACGTACGCAAGGACTTTGATATAAGGAAATTATCTTCAAGGGATTATAATCTCACCGGACCGAAAACAAAAGAGTTAACGAAACATAACGAACATGCAGAGAAGTGATTTATCGTGAAGGGACCGAAACGAGAAAAAGTTTTCCCCCAAAAGGAAAACTTTTTCGGGGAATAAATATTTCACGTAACGTATATCGTAGTGCGCACGGTCGCCATGTATAACAAAACCTCTCCTAAATGCGCAATAAGAAGTCCGCGAAAACAAAAGGTCGTAATGATAAAAGGAAAATCCCAGGGTAAAGATTATCGTCGTCGTTATACCTATTCAAAAAAGACTTAATGGATCCCGAAGAGTATAGAGCGGGGATGCTTAGAGAGAGAAATATGACGAAGGGAGGTATGGAAATGAGGATAAATGTTAACGGAATGACTAATAGTATACATTTATTCGGGTCCAGGGAGGGAGGACAGAGGGAAAAGAAAGGAGAAAGATAAAGGGGAAGGAAGGATGGATAATGGTTGACCGAAGTCCGATTTGAAGGGAAATGCGTCGCGAATGGAAAGGAGGGAATTCGAATTGGGGAAAATGATGGGGAGGGGCTTAATGGATATATGGAGGGGAGGGAGATAAGAGTACGCATCGCGTTTGACAAGTGGAATTTGGAAGGGGAGGAGATAATGGGGGAGGTTGGGGAGATTAAAATAAAGAATAGAGTGGACGTTCTAGGGGATGAATTTTCCTTTTTTTCCTTCCTTCTCTCTCTCTCGAGGGAAGGCGTGTTTTGAGAGATTGGACTTTGTAGATATATGGTTAGTTACGGCGAAGGCTGCGGATGGAATTCCGCAATACAATGGCGCAAGGAAGCGGAGTCCTTCCACGGTCCCCGAAAAAAGGAGGGACGGGAAAGTCATCACGCTGAGAGAGATTAGGGAAAATATTTGTAAGAGGGGTAATTTCGTGGAGATGTGTTTCTTCGAAAAGGCGAGCTGCGGAGCTCATCTCCAAATGCATGGGCTGGGAAGATCTTTCTCTACGAATGTAATAGAGCCTTAGATGTGATACAAAATGTGCCTACAGTTGCGTATCATCGGAAAAGTATTGTAATTGTGAGTCCTTTATGTACTGAAATGTGGATCCTGGTTTTAATTAGCAATTCCTATCGCAACAACCGAAATGTTTCTTGTATTTGTCATGCTGTATTTAATATACTCGCGTTGTATCATGCTCTAGTTAGATTCTTGCAAACAACTCCATAGATGATTTTATCAAAATATTAAAATACGTAACGACTTTTTATAATTAGGTTTATTTAAAGATATGGAAAATTTGAACGATTGGAATACTCATAACATATAATTGAAGATTTTGTGGTGTAATAACTTCCAAAGCCTCGCTAATTTATTTTGATAATTTGTAGGTTACATCTACCAATCAGTTATTTTATTAATTATACTTTATTCTTTTATTCTATATTATATATCTCTATCGTTATATATTCAAGAGAGCAGGTCAATCGTAGAAATTTTATAATATTGACACAAGATAAATAGGACATTGTGGAGAATTGGCTGCAAAATTTTCCAAATTATACAAAATCATCCTGTAGTTATGTCTTTTTTAAAAGATTGCTATGAGTGAAACTTCTAAATTTGTCATTTTCATTATCATGACAATAGTGAAGGCCATGGACAAAATAATTTGAAAACCAAAAGATCATAAATTTTAATTCGATATTAACTCTAAATAAGTGATACAAATTGTGAAGATGCCTTAAACTTGCCCTACGATCATGACTTGCCTTACTATCAGATGATAGTAATAGCTCAGTTGCTGCATCAAAAAAAAAAGGCTCAACTTCAAAGGGTTATTTATTTATTTTCTTGAAAATATTTTACCGTTCTATAGATATAGCATCTTTGATTACATTTTCTTTTAGTGATAGAATTAAAATAAGATTTGCAATAAAGAAATTCTTGTATCAGTGAAAAACGAGGCACAGAACAAACAGCCGGCTTATTCTCCCTTCTACTCGTATTTATGCTTGTAGAACAATAGAATTGCTAACTGATTTTAGCGACGTATTGAAACTGCAACATACTTGAGCTAATTAAAATTTAAAACTTTGCAGCAAAACCGAACTAGGCAGATTTTGAGGAGCAGATTTCGGAGCTTAACTCTTAAAAATAGTTTCCTCCCGGTTCGCTAAAAAATGAGAGTATTCTTTGACTTCCTCATTTCTCCTCGGAAAACGTTTTTCAATCAAATAGGAATTCCTCTTCATTTTCCCCCTGAATCTCCGTCGGTAGATTAAGAAGAAGAATTCAAAATCGAATCTTCTAACGTAATAGATTACGCCAAGAAACGTCACCGAGCCCCAATTCAAGGTAAGGAACGGAAAGTAAAACGCTTATTGCAGAGTCGAGCTAAAGTTTATCTTGCAGTTTGGACTCGCCGAGAACAGGAGGAGATATATTCCGCAAAATAGAGGAAACTGAAGTAATATAGCAAAGTAAAGGAAATAGGAAGGAAGTAGAGCATCCAAACCGACTATATCCAAAACCGGCAAAACGATTCAAACCGGAAGTTTTAGGCGCACACTTCCATGTGCAGGTTTTAATACCTTCCCTTTACTATCATATCCATAATTTAAAATAGTTTGCATCCCCAGTGAACATGCAACGAATATTTTGCCATTCATACACAAAATAGAATTTTGCCTCGTAATTATTCATTTTTAGAAAATCAGCGACTAGATGCCAAATTTAGGGTTGCCCATTTCTCATATATTTTAGAACAGTAATTTCATTAAAATGTAATTATTCGGAGAACACTAAAATTGCAATTTACAAAACAATCAGCGCATAGTTCATGTACAAGAAACTTATCCTACTTGAAAACGCTACCCAACACGACTAAGGGTAGGGCACAGCACTCTTAGGGATTAATACCTCTTCTCAGAAGAGAATACGCATATCACCATACGGCGACTAATGTGACTTTCCAGTCAGCATATCAAACGATCCGAAGTTCGTTGTGGTTCTGAGGGGACTAAGGTGCAGTGATTGGAGATGAACATGACACCAGCTCTAGAGTACTGTGCTTCATAAGGAAAACGGAAATTTCCACGAAGCTTTAAATTAGTCTGTAAGGTATTCAGTCCGAAGACCGGTTGGTATGTACCTCTCCCCCTCCGGCATAAGCTACTAAGAGCTTGCAGAGAGGAATGAGGTTCCCTAGGCAGGATGAGGAGTGAGGTAGTTTGCCATTGTTTTCCTCACTGATTGTGAGCCAGAATGCTATAAGCGGAACATGTCCACGCAAGTGAAGCACAATGATCCTACAAGTAACACTTTTCTTGGCATTCCGTAAGGAGAGACCTTGATTAGTGCAATTATTCACTCATAACTCGGTAGTCTTCATTTGTTCACCACCATGATCAAGACTGGGACATAAGAAAATGAAAGATATATTTTTCTCTATCCTGTACCAAATGACAAATGAAAACAGTCTATTCATCAGAGTATGGTAGCAGAAACTTTACATTAGTACCTGAGAATACAGAAATTTGGTTTTTCCGTACGTTTTAATAGTTAAATTTACCATTTCAACAATTAATTATTTTTAACTAACGTAATTTCAAACGAGTCCAACATTTAATATGTTTTAAATTACATTGTATGGTTTTTGTGTTGCAGAGATCCATCAATCAGTTAAATATTTTATGTAGCATATATGTAGTGCTAAATGACCATAGCGTTAATTGCACTTGAAATAAATTACACACTCATACAGATTCATCCATGAGTTTTTGAAAGATTGGTAATCAAGGTCTTCTTGTTTTCGAGTACTGGTGAAAGATGTGAGGAACTCCGACAAAGACGACTATTAGAGATTTTAAACCTCTTATTCCATCATGTTAGCCAGGGTTGTTCCTAGTGTGATATCATATCATTTATGCCTTGCAGATGATCGGTCCACCTTTTTTTCGATTTTGGATTTCATGTTCACATACAATTTTTATGCATTGAACTCCTTATCTGCTCTCCTCTCGGAATAAGTATTGAAGATATATGGCTTGAAGGCAAACAGCAAAGTATGCAATGAAAAACGTGTTGTAATGTAGGAAGAATATTTTGTCGATTAATCGATTAACTGGTTTATAATCCCAATAAAATTTAAAACACGGTTACCCAAATTTACTGTTTTCGAAGGTCCTAGAAGAAAGAGGAAGCAGGAGGAAAAGAGAGAGAGACGTTAGCGGAGGAAATGGAAGAGAAAAGGGAATGAGACTGGTGATATCTATCGAAAGAGGGAATTCGAGACGACATTTAAAGAGGGGCAGTTGAGGGAGAGGGTGAATGGAGAGGGCGAAGAATATGGAGAGACAGGAGGGCGAACGAATGTATTCAGGGGCGAAGAAACCTGAGGAGCAAAGATGAAAAAGAGGGAAGGGAGATGGATATAAAAAGTAGCTTAAATCCGAGTCGGGGGCAAGAGGTCAAAGGCGATGTAGGTGCAAGGGTAATGAAAGGTGACTGAAGAATAAAGCAGGGCAAAAAAAGGGTCGGGAAATCAGGAAAAGGGAGCCACCGGAGTGCTTCCTCGACGGAAAGTCACGGGTTCTAATCCCGGCAGGCGCGTTTCTTTGGGGGGCCACCCTTCCATCACGCCTATAAAAAATCCCAGGAGTAAATTACGCAGGCGTATATCTTAATACGTAGGACTAATTTAGCGGAGGAATATAAAAATTAATTAATTAATGGACTCATAATTATGACAAAGGAATATCCTTTACGAGATTTAAATTGAATCACGACTAGGGAGCAATTATGGTGGAAGAAGCGGTCGTTAAAGGGAAGAAAATGCGAGTGCGCGACCCTGAGAGGAGATAAAGTTTTATAAAAGGATGACAACGGATGAGGGAACGAGGGAACTCGAAGTTAGGAGGGTTATGAGTGCCATCAGATCCGCATTGAGTACTGCGTTTAGGGAAAATATCCCAATAATAAAAACGTCGTACTAAAATTCTGTGAAACAATCGCAGATATGGAGTAATAAATCGTACATTTGGAGGCTTTTAGTAATTATTTTCGCAGGCCGCGCTGTGGACTCAACGTTTCGACCAAATTATATGCAACAAGGAAATGATGAAGGGATGAAGAGAGATATCGAAGCAACTCAAAGGATTTGCTGAAAAGATCATTTGGTTTCATTCTACGGCTCATTTAAGTGCATACGATTTTAAAAGTAAGTGCCTTTGCGGATTGAAAGCATTCTCTATGGCTGTGCTGTTTTTTATTTTCACATGTCTCAGTTTTCTCTTACGTTACTTTCATTCATCTATGGTAATTTGTAAATTTTTTAAAGAATAGTTTTCATCCCAAATGTAAGCTTTTTTGTAGAACATATGATCGATAAATGAACCGGTATTATTTGGGGTAACTTCATGGAATGATATCTTACGAAAATAAAAATTACTTAGGGATTTTCCATAGAATTTTTAATGAAAAATTATTCAATAATGTTATTTTTATAAATATAATAATTTTGAATTTTGATTATAATGTCAATAAATTAGGATTTTGTGACGTGATGTGAACGTAATTGGTTTTTCTCAAATATTCACGTCTTATTATTACAATTCAACCACATGTAATAGTTAGATAACATATTCCAATTATAGCATTCATTTCATTGTTAAAAGATAAGTTTTGGTAATTTATAACCTAGAAGTTTTACCTCATGCGAAAGAAACAGAACCAAGAAGGAGAAAAGCAAAACGAATTTTATAATTATAAGTCCCTTTTCTATAAAGTAAAATTAAGATATTTTGGTACTGAAATACTCCTATGAAATATAGTTTGCGAGGTGATGGATTGAATCAGGATACAAATAAGTAATAAGATCATCGAGTGCCGTACTATCTTGCCCTTCAGATATTTTTGTTGAGGATGCCTAAAGTCATGCCTTGTTTCTGTTTTTCTGGAGAACATGAAATGCCATGGACATTTTCTGGTTGGGGTAAATGCAATGGCTACGATAGTACTCGAAATTTCCACTATTTACTTAAAGAAGAAGTTCGATGCGATGATTCCTAATACAAATTGGTGTTACCAACTTATCAGGTGTTTATGGAATTTTTGGCATAAATCAAAATCTGTCTCTAAATATATGTCGAAGTAATGGGAATTCACTTTCATTTCATAAGAACTTTCTCAGTGAGTGAGAAATGCTCCAAAATTTGTAGAAGTCTACTGCTGCGTTTGTTTTCATTCATTCTTATGGCGGAAAGCGAAGAACTCGTATTTCTATTTAAAATAGTGTGTGATATTAAAACAAGCAGCAAGTAGGAAAGTTAGAATTAAAAATAACATAGCTAAGTTAACTCCTAATATTATACCGTATTATTTAAATGCATCTGATCCTTCTTTAAAACGTACAGCAGTGACGCAAATTAAAGGTAGCATAAACCTAAGATTCCTTTACGAAACGGAGGACTTGTTACTTATGTGACATTCAGACTTATAGTAAATATGCATCTACAGTTGATGAACCAAAAGAGTTTACATGTATTTGATAGGCAAAAATATTTTGTAAGTTATAATGGATTCCGAGCATTTTCCTTAGATACTACTAAAGAATATCTTTCACCATGAGAGGGCCATATTAATATCACCAACAGCGCAAACAAAACAAAAATTTAAATTTATTTTTCTCCATAAGAAGTGATTGCATAAACCTTTTTGATAGCCTTTGATATTTCGAGTCCTTAAATTTCATACCAATTTCAACGCTTAAATGTGTCCACATCATTATTTGGTAAAATATGAATCACGTTTTACGTATGACAGAAATTTGAATAAAGATTTAGGATACTTTGGAAGTTCACGGTGAAGAAAAGGAGGGTTATACTCTGTTTAGGGGATAACCGCGGTTTCCCTCAAAGAAATTAGGATGAATTCGGAGGAAAGATATGGTTTGAATTCGAGTGAAAAAGCGAGAGAGGGTTATAATTCAAGGGAGAGAATTATTGAAGGAGATAGGATAGGGGAGGAAGAATTGGGAGTGAGAAAAAGGAGATACCAAGATGTTAGGAATTGAGTAGGTGCCAAAGAGAGCGAGGTGGATATGGAAAGCAGAAGGAAAAAATACTAAAATATGGAAATTTCGGGCGGAAGAATGTCGGAGAAAGAAGGCAGGGAAGTGAAATGTGTGACGAAAGAGGTGCATGAGGGAAAGAGATATGAGAGGGAAGATTAAGAATGGGCAAGAGGAGAATCGAAATGAGAGGCGAATTGAAGGAGCGCTTGCTATGGAAATGGGTCTTACAGACCTTTCCTCGCAGAAATTTCCTCTCTATGACTCGGAGCCACACACGACTTCAGGGCCATTCGAATTTTCATTGTGATGCGGTCGCAAATACGTGGAGTTTGTCCTTCCATCGGAATCATACTCAAATTTATTCCCTTTTTATCTACGGAAATTACTGGAGCTGGAATGGCTTTTGATCGTATTGTGGATCTTGTAAGGAATATCGTATTTTCGTTCTATGTGATAGCATTATAATTGTTATTATACATTAAAAGACAACTTTTGTCATTGCATTATCGTGAAAAATAATATTAAGATCGCTTAACGATAAAGTTGTGTTTTGAAATCAGTAAGCTTTCTCTTTTAGATTTCAAAACGCATTCATTTAACAGTGAGTAAAATAAATGGCTGCATCTTAATATCAAGGCATTTTTCCTATTTGCTACGAGTTAAATTATGTTTTCTTAAGTACGGAGGGATTGTACTCCATCCTATATATTTTTACTTTCTCCCTTTACGTAGTATAGAGAAAGTATTGTATTCGCAAAAAAAATCGACCTCCAGATTTCGACGGAAATAGATGTTTTGGGGCCCATAGAGCTCGTTTTCGCTATTTCTGCGTCTCTGTGTGTGTGTATGTCTGTCTGTGGTAAAAAGGTTTGTGGGTTCTCTATCTTTAAAAGTAATTATTCGATAATTTCCAAACTTCATATTTAGTATTTTCCTATCAATGCCAAGAGTTGATTAGTTTTTGGTGAATATCGCTTAACGGAAGTTGCGGTTTATCTAGAACAATATTTTGTTTCTTAAATATCTCTGTCAGAATGCAATGTAGGTATATAAAATTAATAACAAAAGTTATAGATAATGTACTTTACTACAACTTTTGTATGAAACAGTTTTTCGTAACACCGCATTTTTAGGAGTTATTCTTCGATAATGGTTAACCGGAAGTTATTGTTTATCCAGAATTGGAAGTTTTTCATACATATCTCTGTCAGAATGCAATTTAGGTATATACAATTACATACAAAAGTTATAGATAATGTATTTTACTACAACTTTTGTATGAAACATTTTCCTATAACACTCATTGTTTTAGAGTTATTTATATATTACCGGCATAGGCTTCTGTTTTCAATAGATATGGAGAAAGTCATGTGTTGGCCACATCAGATTTTTGAATTATATATGATTAAATCCGGCTCATTTTAGTACCTGCAAAGCACAACTATGTTTTTGTTGCATCGAGATAAGATTTTTAAGGAAAATTAGTCTGAAATATCTTTTAACTCAAATATCTGTTAAAATTGATAATATTTGTATTTTTTTTAAAGGTTTTTAAGGGACATATTTTGCCTTGTTGGCTAATTTTCAGGTAAATTTTACTAAATTAATTACAAAGAGTACATCAAATCATCCGTGTCTACATTAATCCGTTTTTCTTTTCTCATCGTATTTGGATCATTCTCGTATACTTATTCTGGTAATGATGATCATACTATAGTAATTTGTTCATAAAACGAATCAGTAACCTTAAAATAAATTTAAAGCTTGCACTTCTTCGTCAACATCACAAAATTCAGTGTATAGCAGTTTCTTGAAGTGAATGAATTTGAATGTCGAAAATTTACGTAATAAATTAAAATATTAATAATTCAAAATATTGTCTGAAATTGTTACAATCATTTCCAGGGAAAAATTTGAAATTCTAAAATTTTATTTAATACTATAATGCAAACTAATAGGCAGTAGTTTCTAAGGTCTATGAATTATTAATTTATCCTTATTATTAAGTTATTACTTAATCCATGAATGTTTTCTAAGTGCAGTTAAAATATTTTAGACAGAAATGATTTTTTCTAGGGGCAAAGAATAGTCATTGAAGAATACTTAGGAAAGTAAATACATTACGTTGGCTTTTAAGCCAAATCGAAAATCCATGTTATTTGCTCCAGTTAGAGGCTTCCAGGCATATGGAAATAGAAAGAAGGATTTTGGCGAAAAAAACCAGGAAAAGAAATTGCGAGCAATAAAGGGTAAAGGATAAAGAACGAGGAGTAAGAAATAGGGGAAGTTGCGATAAGTTTACCGTATCGGATAGGAGATGCGTAACAGAAGACGAAGAAAGCGATGAAGGAAAATACAGAGAGAAGCCTGACATGGATGGGAGAGAGGAATGGATGTGAAGAGATAAGAGGAAGAAAGAGGAGGCTAAAGAGAGAAGTAGCCTCAGGGACAGGTGGAATTGGCGTTAAGAGGCCAGAAGGGAGGGATAGAAAGGGGTAAGAACAGAGTCAAAAGATGGGAACAAACCGAATAGAGATAGCGGTTGCTAGTCCAAGAGGTGGTTAGAGAAGAAGGAACAGAGAAGAGAATGGCTGTAAACGCCCCGGATTTAGGAGACTTCTGCAGTTCACATACTGCATCTCTTAAATATTTCCTTTATTGATAATATAGCATAAGTTTGGTATAGAAACCTTTTAATCGGATGGCCATGTTATTTCATAAGTTATAACCATGGCTCTCTATAGTGGCGTGCAACATGAATTTAGGTAAAAGTTCATTGAAAAAAATGTTAAAAGAAACAAACATAATTACCAGATACTTTTAAATGCCATTCTTTCTTTTTACTATCACCTTACTTAATAAATAAGACCGAAAAAAAATTGGTTGAAGAGGATGCAATAATTCCATCTCAATAGATTATATACGGCCGAATTTGGGTCTTTAATATCTTTATTAAGATTTCGTACCATACTTAATCAAATATATTCATTCAAAATTAATGATTTCTTGACTAGGTGCATGGCCTGATTGATATATTCAGCGTTTATCGCTTTTCAGATATGAATATTTCTTAACAGCCTTCAGCAACATATTATGAACTTCACGTTTTAAAAGAATTTAAAAAGCACAAATGCATCTCAGGTCAAAAGTTTATATTAATATGAATACTACAATGCATTTTAACCATCATACTTACTGACTAAATATGAAATTTACACTTAAGAAAGAATACAGCTGCAGCATGTTCAAGGACGACGTTATACTGCGAAAGCAGCTATACATTCAATCGTTTTTTATGCTTTTTAACTTAATGCAAATACTTTGCACTGAGGAAATATTACAAAAACCATTGCATAAAAATTCCACTGAATTATATGGACTACCATTGAAGATACGAGGTACTTTCTTCCGTTCTGAAATAAATGTTTTTATAATTATTAAACCTAGATATTTTTCCATCTATTTAGGATCGTGTGTCTTTATCCTTATATAATTATTATGAATACAATCTGTCAGTTTAGGTTTTTATGGACAAAAATTATGCAGAAGTAATAGAAAAACTATAATTTCGCTTAATTCTTTCAATTTTTTTCTTCTCTCGTAATTAAATACCAATACTATTTAAAATAATAAAAACTTGTTACGGTTAATTTGAATTGTGCACATCTTGCACGAATTTTTGGAGAAGCACTGGTAAAAATGTAGAAAAGACAGAATTATCTCATGTCTGGGACGAGAAATGCGCAAATAAAAATCGATTCATTTATCCACCTCGAAGAGGAGATGTGAATACGGATACAAAACAGACAAAGAGAAAAAACGGATGTAAGCCAAGTCAAAGATGGTGCAAAAAGAAACACAGAAGATGGGGTAGTCAGATGGAGGAGGAAAGATTAAGAAACGTGGAGAAAGAGAGGCAGAATGGAAAGTAGAAGGAAGCGGGAGATGAGGGAGATTTTAGGGGTTAGTTGGGAGGATTGAAATTCACTAGGAAGGACGTAGGTAGAAGGAGGGGTAGATTGGTAAGGGCACCGGAACTGTAAAGAGAAGAGAGGGAGGATAGAGGGTTAAGGAGGTAGAAGGAGGGGAAAGATCGAAGCTTCGGGATGTATGCGTGTGTGTGGAGAGGGGAGGGACATGATGGAGAGACTTTTTTGGGGAAGAGAAGGAAAGTAGGGTTGCCACCTTTCTCCGGGCATATTCCTGGACAAGGAGAAATATTTCCTGGACACGGCGGCCAGACGATCGAAAAGTTTTTCGAAGTAAAAGTTGCTTCCGCCTTAAAATGTGTCGTAATCAGTTCCGGTGAAAGAGTGCGAATGCTTATTCCTGAAGAGGGGTAGATGGTGGTGCCTGAGAGTTCAAATTACGGAGATGTGTGTAACGAAGATTTATTGTAATTGCGTGAGCACTAAAGATTTCTGAATAAATTGGAAGCCATTTTATATTCATTCTAGTCTGGCTTTAAAAAAAATCGTTATATTATTAAATCTAGTTATTTTCCCATCAATTTAGGACCGTGCGTCCTCAGGCTAATAAAATGCTTTTCAGTACAGTCTTAACGTGTTAAACCCTACTTTGTGGAATCAAATTATGAAGAAGTAAACGAAAACTTGTAATTTCACTCAATTCTTTTACAAGTTTTATCTCTTTATTTTGTACATGCTTATGGCCGTTCGTATTCATTTTTATTTTTGAGAAAGAAGATTTTTTCTTTACTTCTCTGTGAAGAACTAGAAGTTTTTAAATGTTTAAAATTAACTCATGAATTAGAAACGTCATCATTCCGAAAACGAATGGAATTTAAATACCAATTATTTCAAAGATGTTAGGCAATTTCTTTTTATTAGAGCAAGGAAGTCATCATTTTTAATTTTTAAGTAAAATATGATTTTTTGCAATTAATAATTTTTATTGGTTAAGTATATTATTCTCTCTGGATAAAAGTCAGTATTTCTTTTTGGTGTCCTTTGAGTAGGATGAAATGAGATGATAAATTCTTCTATTTTTCTCTCAATGTAAATTAGATATTATCTTGGAAAATTAAATATATACCTATAATTGTTGGGAAGAAAGCGAATAATTAAGGGAGAAATATTTCGTTTCGGGTAAACAATTTTGTGCACAACTCTTAAACCGTGAGTTAATTCACATTTTTGGTTCTTGCATACAATTTTCCCGTATGGATCTCAGCAATGTGTGTTACTCGGATTCGGCGCGCGAGCGTACGTCCGACAAATTCCTCGGTTTAACGGAGTGTCCGTGCGAAAGCCGGACGGGTGGTAACCCTAGCTGATAGGGGAGAGTATTCGGACTCGGGGAAGGAGGTGTGTGATGGCGGATGCAAAGAAGAGGGGGGAGGTGTGGCCGTAGGGGATATTGGAAGGATGTGTGGGGGAAGAGAAATTGAGGGGCAAAGGAGGACGATGAGTGAATGAAGGCCGGAGGGAGTGCCACGAGGTGGAATACTAAGGCGTGCGGAGATGCTGGAAGGGTTTTCTGCGGAGACGTGGAGGAATAGAGGAATATGGAGGTGGAAAAGTTGGAGAAATGGGGAAGAATACTTATGGTTAGGAGAGGAAGATGAGAGGGAAAAGTGAGGAAGGAAGAAAGAGGGAGGCTGGAAAGTGAATTCGAGGACGTGGGGGGATTTGGAATAGAGGTGAAAAGGACGCTTCTACGGACGACTTCATTTCGGTGGACTTGAGAAGAAGAATTTAATTTTTAAATTCCCACAGTATTGGGCGGTCGAGTACGCGTGTGCACGAGCGTGGAAATTCGGATCGGTGCCATCGAAGCGAAATTACCTTCATTCCAAAACTCTTTACATGCAAGTCACTTTTTATCTTGCTTTCAATGTAGGGAAAATAAGTTGACATTCAGTTCCCTCGCCGATTTGCCTGATTAGTTACTAGATTTAGTCGTATTATGTACTAGATAAGTCGTAAACCTTAATTACTTAAGAATTGCCCCTCTTGTAAATTACAATTAGAAATTAAGCGACTGACGTACCATTTTAATTAATATTGTGCTTGCAGCTCTTCGCTGTAATGCTCCAAGACTAAACAGTGAGTCTAAATGGATAAAATTAGGATAAAATCATGGAAAAACTCAAATATTCCCTTGTTAGAGAACTAAAATAAATTTCGTTAAAAGAGAAGATACAAAATATATCGGCACAACAGAAGAAATTTATCTCATTATTTCAAGTGCTTAATTTTACTTAAAGAATTTTTACTTCGTCTTGCCGAATAAAAAGTATTTTTTAGTTTCAATCGAATAGTTTTTCTTTAATTTCAATGAATTCTGTTTTTAAGCAGTATCTTCCAAGAAGAGCATAGTTTGTTTCTTGGATTTCTTTGAAGCTTTATTGTCCATTTCCTCTTGTATAGTTCATTCCAACAGTGGATGATTCAGAGTATTACTTTATGTCTTAAGTGGCCCTTAAAGCGCTCCGACACAATCCCCTTAAAGAGGTATGATGATCAGGGTTTTGTGTGGAGAAAAATTAATCTTTTTCATTTTTGATGAAGAGCCCTGCTAGCAAAATAAATCAGAGATGGCATCACTTAATTATCTTAGAAAACGAAATTCGTGCATGGTATTATTCAGGTATGACAATACTCGCTGACAGACCAATTTGTCTGAGAAATACATCACATCCATCTTCGGTAACTCTGACTTATTTTGTTATTAATACTATAAGTAGTCTTGTATCATTTGCTTCGTACAGGCTGGAGTTCATACCAGCAGATTAGATACGCATATGCATCTCCGAGCAATCACGGTGGATATTAGCCTCAAACGGTAGCGACAAAGTAACTCCATCCTATAATCCTATCGGAGTGTACGTATGTAAAACGGCGAGGCATAGTTAACAGTAAAAGGGCTCTATGGCGACGCAGAAAACCCCAAGCGAACGTTGGAGACCATCCCTCTCTGCGCATGTCTTGGACAATTTGGATATTCCCCTGAGGCTTCAGTAAGGCGAGAAGGAGATGTAGAAGAGAGGGGAGAAAGGGCGATAAGAGAAGGAATCAGGGAGAGGGGATGTGGAATGATGTAACGGGCAGTGGAGGAGAGAGTGGGAGATAGCGAACATGCAGACCTTTTGTTGGGGAGTGAGATGGGCCGATAATGGTGAACTAGGCAAAAGAGGAGAAATGTGGCATACATGAGAGAAAATAGAAAATCGGAGAGCGAATATGAAAGGGGTAGAAGATAGTGGGAAGGAGAATAAGGACGTCAAAAGAAGATGTTGACGTATTTTGGATATTGATTAAATTATCGCTCTGTGCGTTTAAGTTGTGAGTAAAGGTACTTACTAAAAGCGTGCATGCAGGTAACCTTGTGGACTGACCAAGCTTAAAATATCTGATCGCAAGGAAAGTCTGACAATCCACCTGCTCAGGGACAATCAGCAGGTACGCCGTTCGGCAATTATCTTTCCATCTTCTGTCGTTGATGTGCAAGGAGCACATACCACCTATCCCTGGTCACTTTTGATGTCCTTGGGTATCCTCGGTTTTTCCACGCGGTGTTCCTGCGGATATGGCTCTAGAAGAATCCACAGTCACGAAGAAATGATATAATTTTCATGAATCTAATTTTTAGTCGTTTAGATATATTTATTTTTATCATTTGAAATATATTTCAAAATATTCAGTTATTTCAGCAAATGAAATTTGGCAAGTTCTAATTTTACAGTGCACTGTAGTGAATTAATACATGAGAAAATCTGGATTTTCACATATGAGCACCACCACTAGGTATTTTCTCTTACAATTATGAGTCCATCACTTAGTTTTTCTCGAGTCGATTTTTATTCATTTATTCTCTAATCTGCGTGAACGTTTCATGGTTTCACTCAACTGAATTCAATAAAAATTGTTTTCGTATGCTCCATAATTTCACCAAAACACGATTTCTGATAAAATTTTCTATTTGTTATTCTAAGGTTACCAAACATGAAATTATAGAGTATAATACCTATGGTGCCAGGCGTTGCCCAAACTCGAACTCTGGAGAGGGTATGGATGTTTGTGGTGGCCCTATGTTGTTGCAAGGTTATGTATCCTCTGTAATTGTCCTCTCAATGATCCTTGGTTGGTCAGAAAAACAATTAATTGAATTTATAGGGTTTCCTCTTGGCTCCCTTATTATATATAAAGTTTACAGACCTTAAAAATGGTCATACGAACATTCCAATATAATATCAATTTCGTGCTTATGATAATATATTGTCAGTTTCAAATGGGGCAAGTTATCATCGGGATAATTCTTTGTCAATGAATTAATTCTGGAAGTAGAATAGCTATTAGTTATAAAATGAGATATTTTTATGTATAGACTTGCATGTATATCTATATTTCTACTCTGTTCTAAATAATTAAGTCTGTAAGCATATTTCCAATTATCAAATCACATTTGCATATCCAATTTATATATTTGGTATCATAAAATGCAACACAAGTATTAGTCTCTCTATATAGACATATACATCATGCCTTTGAAATTGCATCTATTATATCATGGTTTATGCATATAGCCAGACGAATGGACAAGGAGCGTTAAGAAAACAATGGCTCTTGGCATTTGCGAGAAGCACTACACCGTGATATAGAAGGGGAAATAAGCCGGAATCGGGATTTGGAAGGGGGATAAACAAGCGGACGCTGAGAAGAAGGGGAGGGTCGTCTTATAGAAAATTAAGTCTAGTGAATGGAAGAAGAGGAAATTTTCAAAGGGAAAGAAGCGACAGGGGAGGGATATACTTAAAAAAAACAGAAGGCAATTGAGAGGAAAAATTCTTATGTAAATCCCATTGCCCAATGCAGAATCAATAAAGGGAAAGATTTAGATTGCTACATGAAAGGAGAGATTATTAAGATGGAACTTGAACTCAAAATTTTGGAGGTACTTGTGAAAATAATTTACAGGAGGAGGAACACTCTTTAAAGTCTCCAGGAAAAACGTCGTTGATGAGGAAGAAAGAAGTTTCTGAGTTGTTTACAGCAATTTTGGGTCGCTGTGGCAACTGTCCTTAATGAAAGATAATGCCATAACAACTCCAATAATTATGTGTAATCTGAGTATAGGCTATCAATTGACAAATTTAAAAAGGAAAAATTTATATTCTTTCATTACGGCGAATATTCGTCTCTGATAGAGTAATTACATGTTCTTTTTATCTGGAGAGGGATATCATGTTGTGGAAGAAGTGCAGATGTCGCATACATATATTTAGCTCGATTTATAGCTTTCAGGATTCTTATTTTGAATATCCCTCATCATCAGTAAACTCCCACCAGCGAGTCCCTTCCAGGCATTTAATGGCTGGAGTTACCGCCCAGGACAACTTCGCGACGTAGGCCACTTAATTACCGGCATCCGGATGCCACGAACTGGTTTATTGCGTTTAAATTGCAACTATTTGAAACATTATTATTGCAAGGCCAAAGTTATGTGAAGGGCAGATCAACAGAATAAGGAAGGAATGTATAAATCTTAGGTAAGGTTGAAATAAGAGCTTCTGTCATTGTGTAGATGTCTCATTTGTAAGATATTACGGATCATCTGATTATCTTGTTAGGTTGTATGAATCGGTCAACGCTTCTGTTACTATATACTGATAAATGGAATATTTTGTATTAATAATTTGGCACAGGGCAGAGAAAAAATGTGTCTTTAACTTACTTTTATTAGTCTAGATCGTGACTGTGATGATATGAAAACTACTGAGGTTTGAGTGATGCTGAATAGTGGCACTAATTAAGGACTCTCATTATGGAATGCATAGGGAGTGTTACTCGTAGGTTCATTGTTCTTCTCTTACGTTCAGCTTATAGCGTTCGAGCTTGGTTTGGAAAGCAAGGGAAAACTACCTCACTTCTCATCCTGCTTACTAAGCCTCATTTCCACTTACTACCTTTCGATAGTATGTTATATTGGGTGAGGTTTCAACAGGCTTTCGGGTTGAGTACTTTACAGACAGAATTGGTCAAAGGATTCTAACTTGAAGAGAAAATGATTACAACACGTTAGAATAGAAACCAGATTTGTGACGTTTACTTTCCATAATGGGGTCGAGCACTACGAATTGTGAGTGCAATTTACAAATCATACGCATAGAGTAGGAGACATTTTAACTGTAATTAGCGTACTGCTTCGTTTACGGTAAAATTCGGGTTCATTAGTCCAGTCATCAGCTTACGCTGTCAAGGGTCCTTCCACATTCCGAAGAGAGGGGATGCAGAGAAGGGAGACAACAATGGATGCTAACAATGGTAGAGCGCCTCAGTTGGCGAAGCTTATTTGATGCAGCGCACACCGTTGCTAAATCAGGATTCACAAGCTCTCTTAACGAATTAACGGTATTTTGGCGCTAGAAGCTGCTTTACTAGTAGAATATTCTCCAAATTTAGATTGGATATTCATAGGATAGTTAATCCAAAAGACGACAACTTTCCAAAGAATGTGATGATAAAGACGGTATGTTCCCGTATTATGCCCCAGAAACAAATTTTCTCTCAGATATTGTCTGTACCGAAAATTTGCAGATTGCTTTTCTTGTTGATCAAAGGAAACTCAGGGGAAACTTCATCAGTAACTTCGGAAAATTATCTAAATTTCAATGACGTAAACTCAACCGAACAAACTAGTCTTTCTTACGACTCAAGTCATGAATAACCTGAAATGCTTACTTTTTAGGTTTCGAGAAGAGAGAAAATTATTGCGTTTTTGTATATTCACCACTTTCCATAACACCGGAAAAGAGCTCAGGTATTTTGAGTTAGCCATGAAAATTCATAGCGTAGGTTCGGAGTAGTGATGAATGTTTTAAATTAGCATCTATTATCAGTTTCATTTCTCCAGGAAGAACTCATCGTCATATCCTCTTCCTGTACCTTAAAATATTCCTTAAAATGGAAACACCAGGTGATCATTTCAGCAATACAGCAACGAGATAACGAGAGACTTTCAATTTTTATTTCTTCAGGAAAAGAGGCTTTAGATTAAAAATTTAGGTTTTTCTTTCTGATCTTACTATTTTCCAGAAACTATGTATTGGCTTTCTAAAAGGGCGACGAATTTGTTTAGAAACTCTCTAATGGAAGTTTGTTTACCTCGTTTCTTACTATATTTATATCTTGAAGGTTCTGCTCTATAAAATTAATTTTTTGCAGATTTTACTTGGTGTTTATTTAATTTTCTTTCGTAGCAGGACCATCTCTATGGGAATTACTTATGTTTTAGAAAGATTTAGTCCTAGGTTTTCTAATAGCTGCTGATATTTAATATGCTTTCGGTTTGCATCGACCCTCGTTCTTGTGCAAATAATGTTTTGTAGGATGTTTGACACTTTTCTATTATAGTCACAGTGTTTCCTGCTACGACCATGTAATTTACATACTTAAATAAAGAAATCATTACAGTTTAAAATAATCCTATAAAGCATTTGCATACTTGCATAATACGTACGACTGACGATACTACAACATTGGTAGTTATCTAATTAAGAGAACAAAGTAATTACAATAACAACTCCAATAGAACAACACAATCGTGACGATGATATTAAATGGTAGAAAGCACTAATGAAATCATTATTAGCATGAATTTTGTTATATTGAAAAAGTAAAGAAAGAAATTTGGAACAGCAGTGGTGGCGAACCCTTTGCACGCGTGTCCAAAGTGGCACGCAAGATAATTGTTTTTGGCACGCTGAACTCTCACAACAGTATCTTTAATATGTATACTTCACTTAAAAATGAAGCCCGCATTAAATAAATGTGGATTCTCTTCATTAGTAATGCCAATTAACGATCATTTAAACCAATTAAAAGATCTTAATCGTATCGTTGACACTATAAAATGTATATCACAATCTTCCAGTATAATTTTCTACCATATCGGAACGCAAGTCCTTTACATTCACAAAATGTGGCACTTTTGCCGCAAAGGTTTACCAACCCTGAATTAGAGGTTTAAAATCTCCAAAAGCCGTCTTTGTCGGCGTTCCTCGTTTTATTTCCCGATAGTCGGAGAAAACAATAAAAAGTTCCGACAACCGGGAAATAAGACGAGGAAGGCCGACAAAGACGGCTTTTGGAGATTTTAAACCTCTAAATGTTAAAAAAAGGTTTTGTAAGCTTGGATTTGTTTGGAATTTTACCATTATAGCATTATTGTATAATTCTATTAAATTTTCTGTCATAATAGGTCTTCTATATCTATATTTATAAATAATAGAAAACAGAATATGTATGCTATTCATAGTTTCTTAGCACAATCTTGTTGAGGCCCCTCACATGGACGGGACCCCTATCTAGTACCTAGTGCGCTTAATTATAAATCCGACCTTGTAAGCTGGACCAATCTACGGCACACTATAATGTGTGCGTCTTAAAGTAGGGAATGGAAGAAAGCGAGAAGGGGAGCAAATCAGGGCGTAGTGGGAGAAAGTGAAAGCGGGAGTGAAAGCGAGAAGGGAGAAATGGAGAAAAAGGAATATTGCGGGTCTGCGTGGAGCGCCGTCAAAGTCAGCGGAGGGGAGGTCCATCCTGCGTCGCGAGAGATGGATTTTAGGAGCGGATCGATTCTAGCAAAGGGCCAGCTGCAGCGGAGACCTCCTCCACAGCCTCCTTGGTCCCCCTTCTCTCTAATCTTCCCACCCCTTTGCACGCACGCTCCCTCATCCTATTCCTGAGCCGCCCAATCTCTGCCTGCCGTCCATCTCCTTATCCTTTCGCTCATTCTGCTCATCCTGTTAGAGGTAGTGTGTCGGACGAGGAGGGGAGTCCTCCAGGGCTGGACTCTCACACCCCATCTTCTTATTCTCATGAATTTCCTTCCCTAAATCTCTCTTAATATCAAGAGGGGATTTTTTCGGCGCTTTTCGTGGGGACGGAGAGGTAATAGCGTGAGGGAAATTGTAGATTTTGCCGTTCATTTTTAACGCGTTTAATTAGGGAGAGTTGCGAGTGCATCAAAGTTCGGCTTTATTTTTGACGGAAAAACGGAAGTGTCTCCATTTGGCTGTTTAAATTTTTTTCCCTCTCTCTCTTTAGGGCTTATACGTGCCGCCGGGTCCTCTTGGCTCCAGTTCTTACGGGCTTATTTCCTTACGTTTTTTCCCTTTCTTTTGTGCGGAAGAGTCGGTCTCGTTTTTTTTCGTCAAAGATTGGGCGATGAAATTTGGACTGTTAGTCTGATAAGGATAAGATTTAATCTGGGCCTGGAGCTGAGAAAATGAAGTGAAGGTGATCGATAATGCTAACGAATCCTCGGATGCTGATTTTTTTCGCCTCGGGTTCTTTTCACTTGCGCTTTCATGACTCCCGTCAAATCCCTATTTTAATCTATGCCGATTATCTTTCTTAAATCTATGATGTGATAAGCCTTTATGTGAATGTTTGTTTGGATACAATCCTTGGGCACTCAAATGTACTCACTCACGAGGACATCACATAGAAACATTTCTTCTTCCTTAGCTCTAAATATTTTATCGATTTTTATTCTTTCGAGCGTTACTGGTAGTTTATTATTTATCGTAAATAATTTTGAGTGTTCATTTAAAAAAAAATAAGCGATGAGTAAAGCATGTTTCACTGGCTTGATGTAGAAAAAAGTTTTTTCAGTTGAGAAAATTGAGCGTTGTTAGAGAGATCAATGTAAATTTGCAAAAGGGCAAGCCAAAAATAGAGAATGAATGAATTCTGTAATGTTTTCAAAAACTTTTAATAAATTTAAAATATAATCGAAATTCTAATATTGCACTTAACTTGCTCACTTAAAAATTTTTCATTTATTTTAATAGCTTTGCGTTCAATTATTGAAGATGGAAATGTGAAATTCTGTGTGATAAAGTAACGAGCATTGCATAAATAGCATTGGCATGCATCATTCCTCCCTTAATAATTTTATATTGATGCACACTGTCCCAGATTAACATAAAAACGAAAAATGATTTCTTTGATTCATAAATTAGTTTGTTTTAAATCTACCGCATTTAAAACTATGTGTAGTTTCTGGTTGATAAAATCTTCAATGTATGTTAAATGAATTTTAATAGAACGTTTAAAATATTTAGACTATTAAGGCTAAATAGAGAAATGTATTCCTGCAGTTACTCTAAGTCTATTTTCATGAAAGATATAACATAAATGTACTTAGCACGTAAAAAACTCTGGTTCTTGGAAAAATCTTATCATTAGCTCAATTTTTAACCTCCAGTTCTATTTCTTATATTTTCCAGGGGGATGTAATTTACTTTCCATGAGTATCGGATGAGTTCAAAGAGAACTCATCTTTCCCATATATTATTGTAATCAGGTAGAAAATTTTGTTAAATGGCGTTGATTGCTCAGTTTTTGTGGTCCAGAAGAGAAATTTCTATTAAGCTGATTTTTATATCAATGAAATTCAGAGATTTTCTCAACCGTAAGATTCTACTGTATTTGTTTGGACGCTTCGGGTCAGTCAAACCGAACTAATATCATTAGCTTATTACCTTATTTTTCAAGCGTAATTAAATTATATCCGAGGGATCAGCCTCTTTTCCTCAGAAATCTCAATAAGACAATTTGAGAATAAAAGGTATTTTGCCGGAAGTGAGGCCTTTGCTTACTCTCACCAAGATTAATTTTTATATTTCACGTGTCGTATAAATCATATATTTGTTAAATATTGAAACCCGGATTTGTTGTTTTAATAACTCGCATGAAGTTTTTTATTATGAATGAGAAGTGAATAATATTCAGTAATAGTTATGAGATAGAGATAACTTTCAGATCTTTAAATAAGCTAATTCACAAAAATTTTCTACCGGGTGAGAGAAACAAAGGAGCGAAGACCAAGGTGCATGCGTCCTAAGATAACTGCGTCGTGGAAAGATAAATGCGTCGTGGTAAGATAAATGCGGTACGTTTCGCATGTCAATTGAAAATTTCCCTTCCGAGTATTTTGTGAACAGAAATCGCCGTATATGATCATGTAAGGCACTAAAATTCAATTTTATACTAGATTCAATATCCAATTAAATAAACATTTTGGAACACGGCTGATAATGAATTAATGGTTTGAAATCTCCAACAGCCGTCCTTGTCGACGTTCCTTGCCTCATTCACCGGTATTCGGAGAAACCAGGAAAGGATTGCCACACTTTTTCGAAACAAATCTCTCCTCCTCAGGGATCATATGCATACTTAACTGCGTAGTGTTTAAAGCGTATTTTATGATCCCATTTTCTGGTTTCCCCGAATACCGGTGAATGAGGCGAGGAACGCCGACAAAGACAGCTTTTGGAGATTCTAAACCTCTAATTCAATATCCAGTATAGAATATAATAAAATAAATCTATTTAGGAGCGAAAAGCAATGTTTTTTATTTCCGTTGCGTAACATCAAATCTAGCGAATTTAAATTTTACAGCAGATGATCATTGAAAGTCAAGGACTATTTTATAAATAGCTTCTTTTACCATTTTTTTATAATTCTCTTTATCGCATTTGATTAACAGGCTTTCGTCCTGAGAGCCATCGCGGAAAATTAAACGCACGCGGGCATTAAAATCTTTTGCCCGGAATTCTTTATTCGCTCTTTTGATGCGAAAGGGATTAAGGCTCGCGCGCGATATCCTAAATGAAAAAAAAGAAAATTCGATCTCTAGCGCTTTTCAAGCTTTCGCCAAACATGCAAGGGACATAACTCGCTCTTCGTGCGTTTAATAGTTTCTATTGAAACTACGCCCGTCCCGCTCTACGATATTTCCCCCACGTAATATTCCCTCATTATCTCTCTTACCCCTCCACGTACCCAACTTCCGTCCAGTCCACTTTTGATTTTATTTTTTGCGCCTCTGCGTCGTAATTTCCTCGCGTGGTCCTGCTTTATCTCTCCTCTTTAGCTTCCCTCTTTCTCCTTCATAACCCCTTCCTCCCCATCTCCATCTTTCATTTCTCTCCCCACCAGCCATCCATCATACCCACCGCTCCTTCCCATAGTTCTGCACAGCCCTAACGCCCTTTTTTCTTTTCTCTCTCTCTCCATCTTCTTATCTTCGTCCCCGCTTGCCGATTCATCTCCACCCGCGCTTTCTCCCTCATTTCAGCTCGCTTTTGTTTTCCGCTCTGTCCGTCGTTTACGATTCTATTCATGTGGGCTCCCCGCGCTGTTCCTTGCGTTTAATTTTTCGGTCACCTTCGCCTCGGTTCGTTTCTGTTTCCAGGATTCTTTCTCGTTTTTGTTCCTACGGATCCGCTTTTCAGGCTTCGTTCTTTATTTCAGCGCTGTTCATAAATATGTCGGAATTTCTTCTTTCTTCTTCTCATTAGGATTCTTTGTTGGCTCTCCCTACGCTCTTCCTGTATCTTCGTTTTCCTTGTTCTACCCGTTCCAGCCATGACCCACGGTCCTTTTATTCACACTACTATTTTTTTTGCTATTGTTATACTTATTAATACATTTTACAGAGCAAAAAGGCTAGCAAAAGTGTATAGTCTATCAATTCTCAGTAATGCCAAAATGTTGACAAAAACAAAATATCCTACCTGCTACTATATCTTCTTCCTACTAATATTAATATGCAAAAATACAATAATTGGGAATGGAGTCAATATTAAAGTAATAGGTTTACTTAAATATATTTGTACAAATTACCCTAAATTGTGTTAAAAAATTAGATTTTCGCTAATTAACGGAATTGAGAATTATTAGATCTATTTCATATTCTTGTCCGTAAGTAGTAAATAAGTTAATAACGTATTTCATTGTGTATTTATACACAAACAAAGGTTATAGAGAGAATTTAGACCATGAAATCAATTACTACTGCATTGCATTACAGCTGCATTGTTTGATTCGATTACTACTATCTTTACTAACACACGTAATTGCTAGAGTAGAATGTTCAAACGGTTATACAGACTAGAGATATAATCTATACCTCAATGCACATCACAACAATAAGTCATTAATTCGGAACTTTTCCTCAAATGTTTTCATTTCGTTTATTTGGAAGAGAATGAGTGCTTCTTCAGGTGATGTCTTATAGTCCAATATGAAGCTATTTAAAAATATATGCCGTCTTTTCTTTTAATGTAAGCGTGAACTTTGTACCCGTGATCGCATTTCTCAATGTTTCCCTTTTGCGCATCGAAGCTACCCCATCTCGAAGTAGTTCCCTGACATTAATTTTTTTAAGTCTGACTTTACTCCATCTCGTTTCTGCCTATTTTGGCCTTTTCTTTCATACAAATTTCATTTTTACCATTATTAACGGAGATTTACGCCTTTCATCTCGCTGAAGGAAAATTGTCTCCGGTTTCGTCTTATTTCCAGCCTTCATATTCTGTTTCAGCGACATTCATCATTCTCTGTTCTTTTCCATCCTTTTTTCTCATGACTGCCACCTAAAGAAGAGCCTTCTTCATCAGCACAGTAACTGGATTTCCTAAAAAATTAGATAAACGTAATTACGCTTCAATTAGACTTGGAATTGTCCTTTGCCCTTTCCAGCCAAGCGAAAAGGAGCCATTTTTGCCGATTTTAACGACCAGATTGTCATCTCGGAGCTTTGCGATCAAACGGAGCATGAAGTCTCATTCTCGTATCGCATTTGGTTTTAAGTGTCCCATTCTAAAAGGGGAGATATTAATTGCGACCTCTTATTTGCGCGATGGAAGTCGTAGACGGCGGCATTCTCCAAATTCAATTACTTCCTTTTTTTCGCTCCTTTTCGATATTTGATTACTTCTCGCTCAGTACGCAGCACCCCGCACCCTCCGTCTTGTTCTTGAAATTTAGATTGAGGAAGCGTCGCGTCCACACCCCGTCGACTCCTTTTTTATCGGCACTCTTTCTCCCGCATCCACAGACCGTCACCCGAAAGGCATCCAAAATAACCGTAATATTTAAAAACCGGGGCTTCGGTCAATTTTATGTGAATTAACCGGTCAAACAACTAACAGGTAAATATTCTAACACATATGAAATCATTCTATCCCAAAAAAACGATGCCTATGAACTATTTGTGGAAATTTGTGGAAGCTATTGGTACATGTTATTTCTCTTGACTTTTTCATATACGTTTTTAATATGAAATTCCACCAAGGTACGCTAGACAATATTTATTTTATTCTATCCCATATAAAAACTCAAAGCTTTCTACAGTTGCGTCTACTATTAGCTTTCAAAATATATATCATCCCCATATTGGTTCATTAAAATAGCTGATAAGGTAGAACATAAAATAAAGACTCGGGTTTTACTTTGTGGTATTCATTCAGACTTTTTACTAGACTACAAGAAAATGTAATGTATGCATGTTAAGCAACATCTTCAGGACACCTAATTCATGATTGTGCCAATATTATTCAATATTGTGCCAATAATTCAACACTATATAGATTGTGCCAAACCTTTAATATGTATTGTCAAGAACTTGATTTGTTTCAAAAGAGAAGCCTTTTCTGTTCGCAGGTAAACAAAATTGTTTTGTAAATTAAGTTTAAAATTCTTCTCTTATATGTATAAGATTGTATTACAATTTATTGTATGTATCAGTGTTTGCCCTGTATTTTTTTGTTGGGCGAACTTAAAACACAATAAATAAATAAATAAATAAATGATATAGCATTGCTACGAAACCTTGGTTCTTGTATCTTTTCTTGTATAGTTGAAATTTCTATCATGAAGCTGTTTTATGGTAGCGTATGAACGCACAAAGAATGGAAAAATTTGGAAATTAATTGTGAAGATAAATTTCAGAAATGGGAACAAAATGATAAAATCTTCTGTATGGGAAAGGTCATAACGAAATTTAAAAAAAACGCATCACAAAAATGTTTGTCTAAGCCGACTAATTTTCATCTGCATGCAATACGAGCAAACCTTCTTCAATTTAAAAATATTGGACCTATATTTGAATAATACTTTACTGTTATTTACTACTATTACTATTATTTAATATTATTACTGTTATTTACTACTATTTATACTATGATTTACTTCTATTTAACTCTAAATTTGATACCCACAGCGATACTTTGCCTGACGTCCGTTAACAAATGAATTCAAAATATTCGTCAGCGTATATGGATGAGAGAATCCGACAATATATATTTATGAGGAAACTAGGTTCAAATTTTCTTACAATCAGTTGTAATTAAGTTGGATATGCGTCACATACTATCGTCAGAAAAAGCTGTTAGGTTTCCTTAGCTTTCTAACTCAACAAAATCAACGGTATTTTAGCTATGCTTTCTGCAAATTGGTATTACGAGACAAAACCGATTATATCTCGTGAACTTTATAATAGTAATCTGGGTAACCGCTTTGGATTCCCTAGTACTGGCCACTCCGTGCTTTATGTATTATTCTCAAACTTGAATTCAAGTAATCATCGCTTCCATACTCAGCCAGCGACTTTCATGTGGTCTCTCTCTCCCGAGCCACCAGGTTTCATCGTTTAATATTCCATCCAAGAATCTTTTTGTGATTCGCTTGCAAATATAATCCGTCCAATAGAGCTACCGCCGTCCTATATGGTCACTTGGGAACGCTGTGAAGCGTAAAAATATCTCTTTATCAGTTTTACTCAACTTGGAGTGCTTTTCCGTCTACTCATTGTTAGCTCCTTGGGTGCCACTCCCACATCCGTCCCCGGAGAGAAATTCGGGATTTCAGCACATATCTCACCCGTGTAATTTAGTCGCTTGTTTTTATTTCAATCCTCCATCAAGACGACTGGAGAGCTTTTGTGATCCTTTTCCGTCTCTCTTTATTAGGTCACTAATCAAGGAAGTTTAATAAAGGATTGTTTTCCTAAATTGTGTTCGCAGTGAATTTTTGCATTTAAGGTCTTTCTTAAGGGAATAATCATACGAGTGTTTTGTTCTTACCAATTTTATCTCATAAATACATATTCATATGATATAAATATTAAAGATCTTTTTGTGAATGCATTACATCCTCGTACTTCATCATATTTAAAATCAAAATACAGAATTGTACTTTAAAGAAGAAATGGGGAGCCTGTAGCCTATTCGGGGGTTAAATGAGGGTTTTGCATTTGTTTCTAAAATATATTTGAGGATATTAAACGTTAAAAAAATGTTTGGCTTTTTGTAGCATATGTCTACTGAGTGATGCCCTACCTACACTTTCCTATAAGAATTTTAATCTCTTAAGAATTGTAATATACAATCCCTCCGCAACCTTGAAAAATTTGATTGAGAATATTCTGTAGCATGAATTTTTGACGAAAGAAATCATATTTGATGTCGTTGTAATTTTGTTTACCAAGTATTATCATGTGAAGAGTTGACATTAAAAAAATATTCCAATTGATCTTTTGATGCAACATTGATTGCAACGAATTTCCGTAATCACTGATGTTATAATTCATTTCATTCTTTATATCCAAAACTTTTCGTTGTGGAATTTGTTTCCGCTGTTAAATAACTAATTGGAATGTCTAAAGATATACATCAATATATTTTCGTTTTCTCCCGGTAAATATATTTGAGGAGAGGTGAGGTGTATTTGAGGTTGAAATGTGTGCCTTACTAATTTTAATCCCATACTTTCGTGAATTTCATGTCGTAATTATTTCTTCAATTGTTCTGCGCGTTACTTCGCGAGTTGATGGCAGAGCAATGTTTCTGCACAATCCAGTTGAGATTTCAATACCGTTAGCTTGATTTATCGTTTAATTTCCCGCAGTGCGTGAATGCGAATAACGAGAATTCACCGCTCATTGTGCGCATTCGGAGCAGCGAAGGATCAATCGCCGAGAAGAAAGCGGGGAACAAACGCGGGGTACATTTTTGACTCTCATTTGCGAAACAAGTCGAGCGGAAACGGCTCTCCTATTCGACTAGTTTTATCGCCTCCTCTTCCGTCCATCCTCCAGCTCCTTCCTACCTCCTCTCTCAAGCAAATTCTCTGGTCCACCGTCCCCTCCCCGCTAATCCCCTCTCCTCCTTACATCTCCCACGTCATCCAGCATCCCCCTTGCTTTCTCCTCTCCCACGACTTAAAATTGTCCATTCGCCAAACCTCTCCCCCGTCTCCACCCCTTCTCTCACCTCTCTAACCCCCTTATCCTCTTCGTACATCTCATCCGCCGCTCCCTCTGCAATCTTCTCCACGGGCGTGGTATGGGGATGGCCGACCATGATCGAAGACAGGAAGTTCCCCCCCCATTCGAGATCCCATTTTGCCTTCCCCCTCTTCCCCTAAATCCTCGCTTCCTTCCACACATCCCCTTCCCTCGGCGCGGGTGGTTTTTTCGACTTTTATGTTTCATACTGCTCCCGCGGCCACTTTATGCCACCTGCGAGGTCTGATCTGAATGGCGATACGGTATTTTTTTAATGAGAGGGGATATTTATTCTGTTTTTCTGGCGGTTAGCGCGGTCGGATGGAATCAGTTCGCGCCTTCGTTTTTTTAAATTTTATTGTCGTATGATTGCGGAGCTCGTTTGTTGGGAAAATGAAAAATAATAGGATTATAATTTTGTGTGAATATGTCTGCACAGCGATTTTTTTAAGATACGAGTTATACCTAAATCAATGCAAAAGTCTAGCAATTCGATCGTAATAGCTTTCAGTATCGAAAAACTGAACGATGTTCTATGGAGTTGGGATTCCTCATCTGAGGTACTCATGAAAAATAACAGAATTATAATTCTGCGTGAATATGTCAGCATAGCAGTTTTTCTTAGATAAGAGTTGTACTTAAATCAATGCATAAGTCTAGTTTTTCGATGATAATAGTTTTCAGTAGCGGAAAACTGAAATATATAGAGCTAAGAATCTTCATCTGGGGTGGTCGTCCCATACCCCCAAAGGATATTGGATGATATTTCAGGGTGAATATTAGGTGAATAAGCATATATTTCACTTGAAGTATGCCAAACGCAGTGTAAGCAGTATGGGAACATCTCAGCCACACCTATCAGCTGATATGCATATTAAACCTCAGAATTTATTTCTTATCATAAGGAATAGGGGTTGCATAATAGCTACTTTTATGTAGGAGACATATCATAGATTACTTATCATTACAGTTAGGTTACGGTACTTGGTATTCCACATATCCCGTTTGGTTTGGGGTCCAAAAATGGAGGAAACCCTCATAGTAGTCTATATTGGACTGTTCGTTCTATGAGTAAAAGTTATGAGTTCGTTATCTGGTTCAGAATAATTCTTTCAGTTCCTATTTGTTAGAAAGGTACAGTGTAGTTTGTAATTGTCTACTACAGCGTACATTTCTAATTTTTTCCTAGGAAAATATCATATAACTGATGTTGATTTTAAAATTCATCGAAGCTAGATAAACTACCGGAGAGGTATATATTGAAATATTCTTTTCATTTTGTTTATTTTGAAGTAATAAAAATAATGATCGAAATAAGGCATTATTCGTAAATTTTGTCCTTCGAAATTAAAGTGTTTCTTTTATAGAAATTAGGATAATCATATGAATATATTTAGTCATATCATACAATTTTCCCTCCACGGAAAAGTATAATAATAATGTAATGGTCGAAAACCATTCTACACGCGAACAGGTATGAGGTAAATTGTTAACGTCAAAGGCATTAATTAAAGTCAAAGGTATTGAATTTGGTTGGTTACAACATTAATCTCATCTGAATACTCCATTGATTCAAGAACGTTTCACATTACAAGGATAACGATTCATTGTTAATTAACATCAAGTACTCACAAGTCGGTTACTGTTCGAATTATTATTCTCATCTACTATAAAAGGAGTGTTGTGAGTAGTCAAAGTTTCCTTTATGTATTAGTCTGCTACGAAAGCACGATATTTAATTTATTGCTCGATTCATGATAAAATCCCTCTCTGGACGGACTTGCAAATCTCTGAGGAGCTTCGACATTAGCATTTTAAAACGTGTATGTGAACAGTTTTGCGCTCCTAAAAATTCAGCATCTCGCGCTATCCCTCCCGTCTAAAACGAAAAGAAAAGCTCCATCCCGAGCACTCACAATTCCAGTGCCTTTCCTGGTAGAAATTGAATTGAGACTCTGATCTTGTATTAAAAAAAGGAGAGGTCGTAATTGAATTATTGCTCGAGGCGAAGCCTTGGGAGTAGAATTTTACGAATATTGTTACTGGAGTACTCCATTGGTCCCTTTCCCTCCCTTTGCAAGATAGGAGAGGCAAAGTGGTCAAAACATCCCTTTGAACCTCACGCCCTCGCCTTAATATCACCGTCCACCCAAACCCCTATCCTCAAACTTTTCATCTCGCCCCCCCTCACTTTCTTTTCCCCCCTCCTTTTCTCCGTGGAGCTCTTCCAGCGCTATATGTACCGAAGTTAAGGGGAGAAAGGGAAAATTTACAACTGCACTCATACCAGGTCTCATTAATGCAAGCTGGGTGTTTAAGGATGCGTGTGTGTGTATACTTAAAAGGGTGTGTGTTCGCAATGCTCGATGGATGTAAATTGCCCCTTCTTCGGTACTAAGAATCTCGGTTTTTCGACTTGTTTTCCAAAGGGGTTTAGTCCGGGCATTCTCCTTTTCGAAAGCAGAATTTTTTATTTATTAGTGTTAATTTTGTATGCATATATTTGCCGATCACATTAAGCTATCCTAAAAGTCCATCATAATAAGTATAATTATATAATATGCGTATAATTTAAAATATAAACTAAATACTAAAATGTAATAATAAACCAAGACAAAATAAAAGCAATAGTCCCTAATCCCTATGATAAATGAAATCCGAGGTTTTTAGTCCTTTCTGACTAAGAAGTAAAAAAAAAGAATTATAATACTAATAATGCGTCTTCATAATAAGAGTTCTTAAGCAATAGAACATTTCGCTCGAAAAAATATTCCTACTGTATTTAAGAGGCAAGATAGTGAATTTGTGTTGAATTGCAATTTCATTCTTGTGCTTAGTAGAAAATTAAATCGGTTTGAATAAAGTAATTATCTCAGGATATATAATTGCATTTTCCCTTTAAATGGGATATTACTTAGTTGTTGTTTGTGGAGTTACTTCATTCCTATGCTGGTGGTAAACCCCTCGGAAAAGCTGAGGACTCTTGGAAAGTGATTTTGAGGTTAACGACTTCATATTTACGCGTAAGAATAAGATGATCTGAGGATCATTTTGAAGATTTAAATTTATGTAATATAAATATGCTTTTACCGGACTGTTTTTATACTCGTAGATTTACACCAATAATAATGCTGAAATTACCTTGGTACCTGCCACGGAGGAAATTTTCAACCAACCGAATTTGTCAAGGAGTCTATCTTCCACTTAAAGGACTCGATTCTGAAATCTCAAAATGTCATCTTCTTGACAAAACCGGTCGAAAGATATTCTCTGCGAAGTTTATTCAACATGAGTTGGCCTTACGTGAATTATCGGCTGTTGATTCTAATATTTAAGTGTTATTAGGTAGCTAAAGTTAATTTATAACATAGTGGCAATAAATTTCAAGTTCAAGACTGTATTTTCTCTTTATAGGGGCAACTTTGGTACTCAAAAGATCCTGAACGAGGAATCGAGAAATGCCCCGCGCGTGCGCTTTCGCAAACGACTCCAGCGCCTTGACAGCGATGTGATACGACAGCAGAATGACCGGTGGCATGAAAACTGCAGGGAACAAAAGACCACCCCAGAAAAGGTAATGTGTAGTCCTTTCTCTGAAAGATTACAAGGATCGCACGCTTTGTGAATTCATGTGTACAAGCCTGTTGTAAATGAATTCCACTTTTATTATGGTGGTGTGAAATATAAATACGTACTAAGAGTAAGTGAGATTTACCATTGAACTCTGCGGTAAACTAGGATTTATTGCAAAGTATTTGACCGGATGTTCAATACAACAAAATAATACACTTTTGGTGATGAAAAGTAGCAATACCTTTGCTTCAATACGTGCTCCTTTCGTTGCATTTCCTCTCATGAAACGCGTGGAGTCATTTTCAAGACAATTTTATGAATTTGAGAATAAAATTTATAATTTCCAATGAAAGCCAATGTTTACCGTAATGCAGAGTTGACATTCTAATTTAAACATGATGGCTAATATTGTTACATAAATAAATTTCGCTCTATTAATAAAAGATATAAAATTCGATGTCTTTCATGGTTTGGATTTCGTCGAAAGCTTACATTTCGTTTGTAGGATAATATTTCGTTTTGTTTTTACTAAAAATTAATGTTAAGATCTTCGATGACAAACACGGAGATTATATATTTCTACTGTCTTAATTTGAATTTATATTTTCGAGTATAGAGTTTGAAAGAAACTGGCTGGTAAAGGATCATGAAAATGGTAAACAAGTAAAATTTCCGGGTCTCTTCAGTATAAAAGAAGAAATGCACAGTTACATATTGTTTCGTTGACTTCGAGATCATACCTGGGCATTATTAACAGTATTTCAAAATTATTGGTTTCTCTTAGCTTTTTCATTTTAGAGCACATACAAGGAGTTGAATAAATTATTGCTTATCTATCTGCCGTGATTCACTAGATGATTCGGCGAAGTTGACAATGAATCTTTTAAATTGAGAAAGACTTCCCACAAAAATGAACACATTTTCTATGCATGTCATTTATTTATGTATGGTCTCATCTTCTATTATACCTTCAGCCGCTATATTACGTGTAAATTATTAATGGTCTGTAATCCTGTAGTTAGTTTATCTTTCTTATGAATATATAGATCTATCATATTCTTACAAAATCTGCTCGAAATTTACTCCGTTATTCCTGTCGCTCTCTTTCCGTCTATTTGGCCCGGTGTCTCCGACGATTTCACTTTCGCTGACTCCGTTGAAATCTTGCTCGCGTTTTCCAGGATTTTGAGCAAGGCATTCGCAGTGGGGCTAAGCCACTGCAAATGCGGGGGAGTTTATGGCGTTCGCTTAAAGCCCGACCACTCCTATGATCCGATGTTCTCCTTTTTTGATAAAAAATACTTTCCTTATCCTCTCTGAAGTGAATGGAAAGCCATAAAACATTTTACAACCCAATCATTTTAGTTTTGAGCGGCATTTTTTCCCTCAGATGGTCCGGAAATGGTATTCTAGGGAGTTAAATCCTTGTAAACACGTGCAATACACGTATCTTTCTATCCTTAGAAGAAATGGAGTAGGCCGTTTTCCGCAACTTCATAGAAGTAGAATGGTCAGCAACATCTTCCAAAATTTAAGCCCCTGTTTCATTGTAGTCTAATCTTATATATAAAAATGAAATGATGTTCGTGACGTCTTCTAATACTCGAAAACGGCTCGACCGATTTGAATATTTTTTTGTTTTTTCGCCTCGGTACAGAGGTGGTTTAGGAAAAAAGAAAATTAGGAAAAACCCAAAAGGAATAGCCGAAAAATCGAGAAAGCTTTTCCATAAGAAATGCACGTAAATTTAATTTTTCTCGCTGCAGGCTTTATTTAATTTGAAAATTTTAATTAGAAAAAATAGTCGTACAAAGTCGAATCAAGCACCAAAAGAAGGGGAATAAAATAAAGATTCTTATTTTGGTCCTGAAATATCGTTTACGAATCGAAATTTTGATAAAATGCGTGAATATTTTATCAAAATTTCGAGGTTTTAAACAACCCATCCCCCTTGACAATGAAGGCGATTGTTGATTCCAAGTTCATATATTTACCCATCAAAATGCATTAAGAATATAAGTCAAGTTAAAATTAATCCTGCTAATAAGTGATACACTTTATGAAGAAGAAAAAATTGCATGAGATTACTGTTAATTTGCTTGCTGTTACAGACTGTATCCTGTGAAGAATCGCACGGAAAAAAGTACGAACATGGAAATTTAAATTTTTTACAATTTTGTTTAAACTTCAGTAGCAACCAAGTTTTATTTACAGCAACTTAATTGTTTACTGAACTTTAGTTAGTTTTTTAAAACGGTTTTACTGTCTCTATAC
Organism: Sympetrum striolatum; assembly: GCA_947579665.1. Lineage (NCBI taxonomy): Eukaryota > Metazoa > Arthropoda > Insecta > Odonata > Libellulidae > Sympetrum > Sympetrum striolatum. Next base: position 36,993,792 of record OX388350.1, on the reverse strand, counting down.
TCGAGGACTTAGTATACTATAGAAATTCCCTCTAAAGAAGTATTGCTGGTATATGGTTTGCCTTTAGTCCAATATTAAACTCGGTAATTGTTTTCAGATATGTTACTCTATACATGAAAATATCATCTTTGAATATTTTAACTATAGGAATCATGTCCCTGAATCTCAATTATTTGCCGATATCACCGAAAACAATCGCAAATGATTAACAGAATTGACAAATATTGAATCATTCCTATATTTATATTGACAATTGGTTTTGCTCTTCTTTCTATTGGTGTTCGCTGCAGAGACAATCTATGACATTTTTCCGTTGAGAATCAACGGGCACTCCGCTAGTACATTTATATTTTTCATTTTAGTTGGGGATCCGTCCATTTGGGGGAATCATTGCTCTGAATTGATATTTTTGTGTACGTTATCTCGGATATTGATTATATACATTCTTGATATATTTTATTTTGATAATTCACGAAAGAATAGAAGTTATTAATTTTTTAACCATATCCATGTTTTAATCAATGATGAGGAGATTTTCTGCTGCTTCCCCATCCAAGATTTTTTTCTCTTCATATTAATGGACCAAGGCAAACATATCTATGTGCTGTTGCACTTAATTATGCCAATATTTTAGTAAGCATACGATTACTTGAACAATTCTACATTGAGGGCAGGGAATACATTTATAGAGCGAGATAAATATTGATGAAAAATTATTTAAATTGATATTTCTAGAGAAAATCCCAGTATAAACTCATGGAATTTACTTTTGTTCACCTAATAACTCGAATCATGGGAGATTATCCTGCTAGTATGGTATAAGTTTGAAAAATTATTTCCAATGCTAACTCATTGCCTGACAAAGTATTTCCATGTATTTAGATATAGACAAATACTAATTTAGTATTGTATGAAAAAGATTTTAGGTTTGCGATATGAGTTTTATATCATTGCTTTCGTGACTGAGATATTACACTGTAAGCGGAAAACACTACGTCAACTCAGCAGAGAGAAAATTTTAGGTAATAGTATTCTATAAGAAAATATCAAATTAGTGCTATTAAACAGGACCAATTAATCCTCGATAGCCGACATAGAATCGCAGTCATGAAAGAGGTGAAGACAAAAGTTAAGCATAGATCCGCTTTATTCTAGCTTGAACCAAAAGACAAATAAAATAGTTCATTCATCAAAATACTATGTAGGTAGAAACTTAAACCTTGTATTCCCGGAAATTACCATAGAAGAACTTGATACTTCGCTACTAAATAAATTATGGGAATATTTGGGACGTTCCAGTCATACGAATATGTTCATATTCCCTTTATTACCGTCAGTCATCGCCTTTAGTCTTTTCCGGAGCGTCTATTTCATTCTTCCCTTTCTATTCCCTGTGGTTACGATAATCGCGGCAATAAAAGAATACCAGCCGTTCGGTCACAAACACTCCCGAGAATCAACTGCTTCGTCTGTCCCGAAGATATGGAGTTTTCTTGGGAGAGCCCTTTTCTTCCAGACCCTCCCCATCCCTCAGTCATTGCCCCGTTCTTCTCCCCTGAGGAGTTCTTCCAACCATCTGGGAGGGAAGTGTTCCAATCTGTATAAGCGATGTTTCCCCTTCCGCCACTTCTTTCCGCTTCCTCCTCGACCTATTTTCAATCAGCGAGTTTGTTTTCTTTCTCTTTATTCATGCGTTGCTTTCTCGCCATTAAAAAGTTATTGAGAAGCGCTTAAGGATTAATCTTCTTTTTTATCGCACCTGATTATTTTTGCTTAATCTTCATCGTCATAATTTGCTGTAAAGAGTAGAATTTTCATTTTTTTCTGTTCGTAGGCATACGAAATGTAGTTTTCACAATTCTGGTTTGTTTTTCGGGGTGTGAAGCAAATAAGAATAGAAGGTATCGGAATTTTCATCAGTGATAGACTTGAGTTAGTGATGAAAAGCTTTATTTTCTTATTACATCGGAGATAAAACTAAAATTTTATATTTAAATTATATGATCACGGAAATGGTCCTTATTGTATATATTTATCAGGATAGGGGTTTTAGTGGCAAGATTTTTATTCGCTAAATAACTTTAGTTTTAATGAAACATTATTATAATTTCACGTTTACGTCGCAAAAGAAAAGCAATTCGGCGTTTATGGATAGGGTAGTCTGGGCTCGATTCCTGGTTTACTAGAAGCTTCCCTTCCGTTTATTCATAGGGTATCTGGTGCATTTACCAACTTTAAAAATTCTACTATAATGCATCCATTTCATGTATTATCGTTTGCTTGCATGTAATCAATGGGGGAAAACGAAAGTGTTTAAAAATAGCTTTTCTTATTGGAAAAAGTGTGGTTAATTGACTGAGCTATTATAGCTATTGATTATACCAAAGAGATACTGGTAACTTGATAGAAAACCAATATATAATAATAATACATAAAGTATATATTCCATAGCCTTTTTAAGCGTAGGTTGCCTACCGTATCATTCTTAATGCTTTGAGCAGAAGTAATTATAATCATTTTTCATGGTCAATCAACATCATGAACATAGTATTGTTTTCCAAATTTTAGGCGTTTTCAGGAAATGAAAAATATAACCTCCTGGTGCTTAATATTTTTACGCTAAAGTGGTCATTATACGAGCACAAAAACAGTTTGGCTTGCGATATAAAGCTACATTTGATTCACACGTAGCATTCATTTTGATAAATTTTACATTAATGACTGATGTTAGCTATTAAATGCCCTATTTTTCTCATACAGGCCGTCAGAAAACGGGAAAATAAAATTATACTGGTTGGCGTAGTTAAATAGCAGAAATGTTTGTAGGAAAGAGACTTTGAGTAATTAGCGAAAATGAGGTTTTTCTGGAGATAGTATAAGGGAAAGCAAGATTCATAGCGGCAACGCTCTTCGTTTTTACAGCGATTAGTTTGAAAATTTTGGGGCAATTCATCTTTCAGGGATCCTTATTGCACTTTAAGACTTATGGCGAAGTTGAGGATATATTTATGACTAAAAGTGATTTTATAACTCGAAGGCTTGTATAAGAGAGATTCTACACTTTGAGTACAAAAGTTAGCTCGGTCATAAATGTCGGAGGAAAGTTGCTGCGGCTGAGATTGTGAGTGTAGAACCATCAAACATATGCGTTTCCCACATTACATTCCTTATTAGGTGTTACTCACCGTCTCAGGTAAGGATTTATTGTCAAAGTTCTTCGTTAAAATAGTCTCTGATTCGGCTTCTATCATTCATTTTAAGGCCCGTCCTTAAAAGCCTATGTAAACTTTCTCCATTTAGGCAGGCTGCTTCCAGCAGATAGTCAATTTTTGCGTTCTCATTAATTTTGCGAGGGTCGTTTAAATGAAAAAAGACTTACTTTTATCGCTCGCTCTAACCATATTAAAATTCAAAACATTTCTTGGTATATTAGATTACACTGTCTTCCATTACATCGTATAATTCTTAAAAATTGGGTAAAGTTAATGTTTAACTCATAATGCTTCAGTAACGAGAAGTTTATAGTTTTTTAAAGTTTTTTAGTAATTTTATAGTTTCTATATTCCAGATGAAAATAAAGATAGACGTGAATAAATTCGTATTATTATTTAGGTAAAATCAGATTTCATCGAAATAATTGACATAAATATTTATTACCGCAGAGAAGGTGATAGTTGAATAATAAAAATGGCCTCCAAAATCCGGAATCTTCTTATAGAACAGATAAAAAAAATATATTGAAATTTATATAAATTAGAACGATTATACAATATAAAAAATCACTCATAATTCCAAATGTGCTATACAGTATCCAAATTATCGCCGAAGGAAATGACTTTCGTAGGCCGTTGATTGTTTGGGGGTATTCTTCTAGGACAGATATATATATTAAAATTATAAAATTTATACCTATTCTTATCCCAAGGCAGTCTTATCTGTGGAAAAAGAAGGTATCAATAAAAGTGTTGACAGTCTATCAGAATTCTTGGCTGTATTATGAATTACTCTAATGTTTAAATTTACTCAGAATAAGAAAACCCAAGGATATAATTCGCATGTTCTCAACGTTTAACAGGCAATTAGACCTAGAAGGATATATAGAACAGCTTTATAGTTACAACTGAGCGCTCTTTTAGCCAGAATTCCTTAGTACATTTTTCGTCCCCGTCTTTCGTTAATATCTCGAATTCCAATTATTCAGGGGCGATTCTGACACACGTCACATCATCAGTGGAGCTGCCAAGACTGTCGCGTCTCATTTCAAAGCTCATCCCTGTCTCTTGCTCGATCTCTCTCTCAGTCCTTTCCATCTCAAGTTCTTTCTCCTACAACCGCCATCCATTCTGCGCTAATTACCAATGAAATGAAACTGTTTTTCTCATCTCCTTTTCCTCCTCGGGATTCAGACAGTTTGTCCTTCTGACGACCTTCAACTTTCACTTTCGTATCCTATTCCGCACTCCTCTATCCCCCGGTTACTAGCCCCTCAAATTTGGATGAATTTCTCGTTAAAAATTACCGGCCGCTTTGAATTTTTCAAAATCGCCAATGAGAATCAAATCCATTAGCTATTTTGCCAATTTTTATGCGGGAGAGAAAAGTTCTTATGCTTAAATTTTTTAAGAGTCTTTTTACTCAAAACAGTAAGCAAGAGAGGCAAACGCCTGAGGAATAATGAGGTCTCGGAAAAATTCATGAATGCCTAAAACAAGGAAAAAATAAAATATAGGTGTATTTTAGTGCATCAGATACAGGGCACGCTAAATTAAGGATGAGGGAAGGGAGGTGTATTAGCATTTTCAGTTCAGAACTCAGAATATCCAAAGAGTTAGAGACCTGAGCTCTAGAATCAGTCACTGTTTTTCTCCCCTATTTATGCTGTGGTATGATAAATTAATTAGTGGAATAATTAAGATATCCATCAACAATCTTGGATTTCAAATCGGCATAAGAACGAACAGCTCAAGATTGCATCCATCTTGGAAAACTACTATCGCAACAATTTACGCCATGATAATAAAGTTATTAGCTTGTAACAATAATCGTTGTGATTTTTCAAATTTTGGTGGAAAAAACCAACGATAAAGTCTGCAAACTAATTCTGCGTTAGGACGGCTATGCTTATGGAGTTGTGGTGGTTCTGTTGAGATTTTGTGATGATGAAGTCACCTATTCGACCATTATTTTCAATTCTTACTCTGTAGGACGTAGACAGACATGATTTTATGGTTTTCTGAACCGGAGAGATTACTTTTCTATGGTAGAGTTACGTCTATGTTCGGAATAATGGATTTTTATGGTTCAAAAACCTGGCGCTCCTGTTCTATAAATATAGATAGAATAAGAAGGTGTATTCATATCCTTATCATATATATCATAACGTGGAGTTTAAGAAATTTTCAATCGATTTAAATAAATTAAATACATTATAAAATATAAATTAATAGTCTTCTCTAAAAATGCCCTCGTGTAGTGTGAAATACGTATCAGAACTAATGTAAGTCCTTGTTTGATGGTTTTTGGAGTGTTTCTTTTATACTTTGACGATTTAAATAAATTTAAACAAACCATTATATTAAGGATTGTATTAAAATTTAAAAATCCGGTTCAAAATGAATTCCTTTCCTTAAAGGATGCGTTATGAAAAGGACTCACTTTTACAGAGAAAAATACTAATTAATAATTTGTTATTTGTTGCAAGAACGAAAGTAAATTTACGAGGATATTAGTGGACTTGTGAAAATTTCTCCTTTATATTAAAACACATTGATGGAATGACTCAGGTCTTATTGATAGTCGAGAAAAAAGAAACGAAGATAAATCGTAAAAAATGCCCTGATTGTGCAATAAGAGCACAATGCATTAAAAAAATGACTTTTTTCTGGTCATTCAGTTATAAATCATGTCTTCTCATTCTCGTTAAGATTTTCGTTTCCATTTCCTGTCCCTACTTTCAGAACTATTTCTATAAGCGTAACAAGTATGTTTATTAAAATTGCTGTAATCATTTCTTCTTTTTGCCTAGTAATTCATTCGCCTTCTAAGACCTTTCATTTAAGATATTTTTTGAATCGATGATGTGAGCGTTTTATTCACTCAGCCTTTATAAATATCTGCAATATAATTATGCACCGGAGTCGGTCTTAGTTTTATTAAAACTTACTAGAGATCGCCTCGCGTGTTCTGCTTTGTTCCTCTAATATTAGCTCTGTTACAGTTTTCCTTGTCTAGTCTTATGCCATCGTACCTCAGTAATTTGCGCCTTTTTTGACTTATATCTCCCCTTTCATCTTCGGACTACCTATCTCCTATTTTTGCCCAATCTCCGTTTCACATAACCTCTTTCTCCTAACCGATTCCTCCCTTTCACCTTTCCTCGCCTTCACTTTCCTTTTCTCATTATGTCTTCCTTGTATTATAGGGATTTACGACCGCATTATTAAAGATTAGGATTCGCTGTTTTTTCCCTTTCATCCGACTACCCTTATATCTCCCATCTTCCTATCTCCTCCTCTGACCACTCTTACTGCTTTCTCCCCTTCTGTCCTACTGCTCCATTCCCTTTCATCATCTCTTCCAGGATCAGGCTCCCTTTTCGTAGACACACGAGACTGCTTCGCTTTTAATTCCCCCCTTACCTTTCCAATTCGCCAACAGTCTTCCGCTGCACGCTTTTTATTCGTCCAGGTTTTTTCGTTCTGCGGAAAGCTACGTCATGGGGAGACACAGATATCCGGAAGAAATCTCGAAGCGAGCTGCGCTTCGTGGAGCGTTCCATTCCGGTACAGATGTTCTTTAACTGGTAATATTTCGCCTCCCAATCGATTGTATCTTACGGAGTGGATTTAAAAATCACTGCAGGCTTTTAGTGCTTTCAGCGGGCTATAAACGTTATGCAGATGGTCGTTTAACATTCTAAGGGAGTTCTTTCTTCGAAGGAATTTTTTAGGGTCATTTCTCCAAAGTTGATTTGAGCTCTTTTAAACGTTATTTGTAGTTAATGTAGGGTTAACTCAAAAATAATTTTATTTTTAATTAAAATTAAAGGAACCAGTTAAGGGTCTCGCGACTTACGGGACACACACACACATATATATATATATATATATATATATATATATATATATATATATATATATATATATATATATATATATATATATATATATATTTGTGGAACTTTAAACTCTTATATTCAGGATAGTAGATGATTCTATCCTAAAGTTTCAATTTTTTTCTATTCCGAGGAGTGGATGGATTTCGGATTGGACTGTTCTCTAAAAATTGAACTACTATTCTGTATTTAGAAATGACTACAGAAAATGAAAACACAACACAAGGAGTTATAAATATGGAAAAATACTGTGAAATATTAAATTTTCAGCTAACTGAAGTCTTCTTACTTGAAGCTAATTCGTCTCAATGCTATTCGTAACTTTTGCATCCCTGAATTTGATTCTACTAATTTAAAGACAATGATAACTAAAATTGACTTAGAATGGGGTTTAAGAAAATTTAGCCCAGGTAAAAATTATTTTTGAGTTAAATGATACTTAATAAAATTCCTCTTTAAATTTCTTTTAAAAAGTTATTCATAATCGTTAATTACAAAAATCTATTTGTTTTTCAGTGTTTATGTAAAAATCGTAAAATGACCTCCATTTTTTTGTGCGTACTCTCGCACTTCTTTTCATTTATATTCATTTAAGCAAACGTAAAGTTTTAATCTAAATATTAAATTTACATTTTGACTCCATACATCGTGCCTTTCCAACGCGGTAAAAACTTGTGCTTCGAACCTCCTTCATAAGCCGGAGATGTTTGTGTCGTAAAGGAAAACGCGGCAAAAGAGTGGCCTATGCATATATAGTATATATATTTCTTCTTTGAAAAATGAGCCAAAGGCTCGTTCATCTCGACGTTTCATCTAAACATTTCGAACACGCTCGGCGAATTTGAATTAATCCTTCCATGAACACGTCTCGCGCCGGATTAAACTATCCCGCGCTAAATCTTTGATTAGTTTCTTTACGATATATCGCTCCGGCGTATCCATTTTACGAGTACGTTCAGCGGAATTTCATTTCGGCCCCGCCTGCGTAACCATGGCGACTGTATAGAGTTTGCAAATTACGACCCTTCACTCGGAAAAGTAATGATGATGTAAGGAAATGTAGTCACCGGTGGTAGCTTAGCACGGCGGGAAACGGTCGTTCCCATTCGGGGATCGCGGCTTCGAACGCGTGGGCGTCGCTCTTGGGCACCGCTGCTGCGCCATCACTCGTTAAAACGCACTTCGGCGCGGTGCGGATTTTGATTAGGGCGTATTAAAAGTTGGGGATCATTCCGTCCTAAAATGAAATTTGAGAAGGGAGGGGAAATACTTGGATTCGTTGATTTATCCCTTTCCCGGAGTTTTTTAAGGGTTCCCGGATCCCTTATTTCGCCAGGCATATTGATTTGCTAGGTGAACCGGTAAGGGTACAGCGGGGGGCAGTGGAGGAATAGGAACGTACAGGAAGGGGAGATTAAAAAACGGGATTATTTTTTTCTTTGTGGTCCATTCAAAAGCGCTCCGGCCTATTTTGTTTTCCTTATTCTCTCCCTGATTATATCTCACCCTCCGCGCAAGTCTCCATCTTCCTTTTTTACCCCGTCGACATCTGCATCCTATTCTCATTTTCCCCGCTCCATTCTCCACCATTCACTTTTATACCTCATCCGTCTCTCGGCGTTCATCTCCGGAGTCTCTCATTGGCCCCCGCCGTCTTTCTCTTTTTCTATCCTTATTCCCGGGTTTACCTTATTCATGCCCCGTCTCATCTGCATCCCGCCTTCACTTCCTTTCGTCTATTTTCCTCTTTATGCCCCTCTTTTACGTTTCTATCTTTCTCTACCCTTTCAGCATGTAAGGAGGCTTATACGTTCCCCTTTTATGTTCCTGTTACCTCCATAATGGCGCGCATTTTACCTGCACTTCTCTTTTATTCTTCTCCTCCCGGTTATTCTCCTTCTTCTCCGTCCTTTGGGTGTATTTCTGTCCGTCGTCGCTCGTAGTGCCCGTTTCTCGTGATGTACAAAGAATGAGTTTCCTAGGGAACCAATTGATAAAAGAGGATTTTTGTGTATACGAAACGGTCTTCAGTAATAAGGTAGAAAATGACTTTTGTGAATGAACCTTCTAATATTTCCTTAACCTTTGCGGCTTTTGAAAGCTGATATCGTAGTAAATGAGGATTATGACCCTGTGTATCGGCCATCTATAGGATCAAGGAAAGGGCTTCAGCAGAGTTCGATCATACTTTTTACTTTCATTCAATACTATTTTATACCTCACGATATTTTGATCTCCTCTCTCAGGTCATTACCCGAAATGGATATAAAGGGGATATTTTTATCCTAACTTTTTATAACATCAAGATTTCTTTGATTGCAATTGAAATTCATTTTTATGAATGGAAGGTTGGTTTAAGCTGTGTCTTCTCTTAGCTCTTAAACTTTAGTTACAAAGTTACGCATTCAGTTTTCTGTAGTCATCCTCATTTTCCGTTTAGGTTTAATTTGGTTTTAATACTCCTGGATAATGTTTAATCTTTAACCTTTTTTGCCTAACATGTATATTATTCGATGACTGAACTGATAACTGACCATTGCGGCAACAATTCTCCAGTTATTAATGTGTATTGGGTATGCTTCCGGATGTTAGCACAGAATGTAAAATCGAATAATCTTAAAGTTGAACTTTATTTAACTTGCAGAATAATTATCAATGTATAATGATGATTCTTGTAAGATAACAATCAGAAGAGATTCAGAAAATACATTTTTTCTTCTATCTAGAGGATCATTTAGGAATGGACGTAGAGAACAAAATGTAAAGTTGGGAGTTTTCCCAATTTCAGATTTAAGAAAAGCTGAAGGTTGCTTTTTTAAAATCGATAACTTCCGTTAGATAGCCCATAGTCCAGTCGAAATGGGGAGAGGCATTAAACTGCATTCTAATATCGATTGTATATGAGCGCTTTTGTTACTATGGTTATAAGAATGTTTAATGATCATATTTCAGTCAATGAAATGGAATTCAGCCCCCCTTGAAGTAAACTTAAACCATTATGAGCTGTAAGAAAAGCGAATGTAATGAGTGAGTTGTTTAGTAAATAGTGGATAAGGACATAGCTGAATCAGTAACTCCTATACGATTGAAAAAAAAACTTGAATTTCTTTAAGACCCATGCAAGAATAAAAGGATTTAGCTTCTTTAAGTTGCGTAGCAGAAGGAGCAAGTTCTGCGAATCGCATTCGTCTGTTTGGATTTTTCATGATCTCCAGCACTAATTCTTTCATCTAAGTCAGTTGCTGCTTCTTCGACGCGTTCTTTACTTATTCCAACGACATTCATCTTGTACTTCCCACTTAATATATTTCCCCTCGTGCTCCCGCGTATCTTTATCTATTTAATATTACTTACTTCCCTTCCGCGTCTCTTTGATGTTTTATTGCCTGTAATATTTTTATTTTCTTAGCTTATAATTAATTTATCATTCCGAATTCAACGCTTTGCCTCCTTTCTCCCTTTGGGTGCCCTATTACCCATAATTATCTTTCGTTCCATCTCTTCTCACGTATCTTTCAAAAACTTTTTCCCTTTCACTTTCATCGCGGCCATGTCGACTTTCGGTTCCCCGTTTTAAGCGTTCTTTCCATGCTTTTCTCAGCTGTTTGATCTTTTGCTTGTCTTTGTGAAGACATCAACATTTATTTTTACTCTCATATCCCCATTGATTATCCTTTGTATCTTTTGCTCAGTATTCTTCCGTTCCCTTCATTACATTTTCAATTATTCATTTGAATCTTTTCCGGCTTACGAAATGTTTCATCTTTTGGTGCTTACCAAATATTTAACCATCGCCATCTGTAGCTGAAACTTGAGTATTTATTTGAGAAGTTTACCTTTTAGACAAAGTTTAATTACACGTAATTTTAATCACTCACAAGATCATTTGTCACATGGTTTCAATCGAAGTGCTCACGGGTTATAATTCATTGTGCTTGAATCAGAAGTTCTATAGCACTCCTCCTTCAAAAGTAGACGATTAAATTTCTCTTTGTTGAGAAAACGGTAGTAAAAATATATCTTAAATGATATTGTACCATTCATTATCATTTCAATGATATTTTATAATTTTACCAATTTTTATCTCAATAAGCATTTAATGTTATACCGAGAGTTTTTCCCTCAATTATTCAACGGTAATATATATTTTATATTTTAACGGTAATATTTATTTCATGAGTAACAGTAAAATATATTTTACCGTTACTCATGCTATAAAATTCATTTTATGCTAATCAAAAAAGTTGTTTTAAAGTTGTTTTATGATGTATTAAATCGTGTAAATACTGTATAAACTGAATTTTAATTTAATCTACAGAGGCGGCATTAATCTTGTGGTTAATTATGACAAATTATTTGTTTGTAGATAAAATAAAACTTAAAGTTTAATATTTTTAAGCTGCTGATGAAGTTGATGCAATTAATTTATTAGCAAACAAAAGATTCGGATGGATTAGTATAATATTACCAGTGAATTAATTTTATGCTTATACACTTAAGTAATAATTATCGAATTGTTGTAATTCTTCTGTAAATTCTTTAAGCTTTTTCTCTTACTGTAAAATTTCATTTTATGAAACTCAAAAAAAGTTCTTCCGGTTTATGTTGTATTGAAGAATATACTAAACGTGTAAACACAATTTCAATTTGACTAACTGAGGTGGTCTTCTGTGGAAGATTATCACTAATGGTTTATTTGCTGATTAGCAAGCAATTTTATACTTTTAAACTTTTGATTGAGTTAATGCAGTAAATTTGTACTCAAACAAGCCATTAGCCTTAGTATATTATTACCAGTTAATTAATGTTATGCTAATATTCCTTGCTAATATATATGTCGTATTGTTGTAATTCTTCTATAAATTCTTTACGCTTGTTTTTCTCTTACTGTATCTTTATACATTTCCTTTCCTTTGCCGAGCGCTCTCATTATCCAACTTTCCCTCTTCCGCCAATTTTTCCAAACGCACCCTCTTTGTTCCTCTACCTTTGCTTCGCCACTTTCCTCCGCTGCACTCCATTCTATTCAATTCGTAACCCTTATTGTTTTTGCTTCATGCCCTCTCTATCTCGCTCTCTCGCTCAATCTCTCTTTCTTCACGTGAAATCCTATTCATTTCTACCTCCACTCCAGCCTCCCTCTCAACTCCCCCTTCCTCCTTCAACGACCCGTATTCTCCTCATTACGTCTCTTGTTCTCTTCCCATTCTCTCCCCCTCCCATCCTCCTCCCTCGATTTTCCTTCCCATTTCGTATCTTTCATCCCCTTTCTTTCTTCCTCGCGAAATTTAACCCTCCTTTCCTCATATGATTTCCTCTTTTGTTCTCTCCCGATTTCTTTCATCTTCTTAGCTTCTTTCTCGTTTTGGAGAAATTCGAGTCTTTATCCAATCTCTCTATGATGCTCGTATGCCCACGTGGTGATGCCCACACTCTTATCGTAGTTCTGATTTGTTTTAAGGGATACGTTGTTTCTGGAGAATCCCTTTATGTTTAACTTAATTATTTAAGAGAGCAAGCATTCCTTTACAGTTGTGAACTGTTTTTTTTCTTTTATACGTGAACCAATTTCTTTTACGTGTTTGTTTATCGACATTTTTATGCCTCAATTACATTTTGGTGCTTGCAATTACGTGGATTAGAGTAAAATTCACTTGATATAAATTTTTTTTGGTCTCAGGATAAAACATATCAAGAGATTTAGCAAAAGTAAGGCTTTTTTCTGATATGCAAATTGTAAATTTATAAGGAAAGCTCACCTAAAGATGTAAGTTATTTTACGAAACCGGTCGTGCGTAAAATATACTGTGGATAACAGTACGAGTGAAAATTTTATTTCTTAAATTTATTATATAAGGAAAGCAATGAAGAATGCAATAAAGTTAGGTTTTCACAGCAAATTTATATTATTGGATATTCAGGGATTAATTTTATAAAAGATTTGAAACAAGGAATGCTTCTGACTTTAAGATTTCCCATCTTCTCCGCATAGATTGAGTATGGTAATCCGAAATCGATCGGTAGAAAAATAAGTTAATTACATTAAAAATGGCAGGTCTTTATAATTAATATCGACGCTTTTCTTGAATTTTCTTAAACCTAATCCTTTTCTGGTATGCTTAGCTATTACTAAGATGATTTTGCATAAGGGTAGGCCGGCGTGCCACCTGCCGTCCAGCTCCAGTATTGACCTCTATTCGCGAGGTCATAAGGCGATTTCCGCAAAAAATAAAACCACTTAATGCTCGAAGACGGTCCTTGGGCGAGAAGGTTTGCGCAACATACTTATTTTACGTCTCCTCCAACATTCCGGCGACGCCGTAATTTCCCGTTTTCTTCCCGGTCATCTCCTCAGAGTCTCCTTCCTTCCCTCCGGACTTTTCTCGTCCTTTCTCCGATCCTGCTGGACCGACTCCGTCCCCGTATTGATCCTTCTCTCTCTCCGCTGGACAGGAGACCGTTGGGGAGGGAAAAAGGTGGAGTTGGAGGCGCTTGAGGAAGCGGCCGGGTGGGGGAGACTCCCCCTTAAGGTGGATGAGGGGGGCGCTGGTCAGCGGGTAGGAGTATCTTCCCCCCCGCTAACCCCTTTCGCGCCCTCCCCCCCTCGCTTTTACGTTCTGGGCTCACGTCACTTTCATGCTGGAACTTTCCCTCTCCTACATCGTCCTATAGACCAGTGTGCTCAACACCGCAGTGGCGATCTTCTCCGTACTGCCCCCTCTATCGCTTCTTTACCTCTCCACCCCCAGCAAGGCCCCTCTCTCTCTCCGGAGTTTTAACAATCCTTCTTCCCCTCGTGTTCCGAGCTATTAAAGTTAAGGAAGGCGGCCTCTCTTCCTCCCCGTGCGACGGAGGAAAGTGAAGGTACTTCGACGCCGGCTCGTTTTTTTAGGCGTTGTTGCGTACGTTAAGGGTCGTTCGTTTTAAGTCGTGCTCGGCGTTGTCGTTATGGCGGATACGCGAGTTTTTACGAGGTTTGTTGTCGTTTTTATTCGCGCTTGATGGTGGGAGTTGTGATCGATTCGGATCGATCTAGGTGTGCGATGGGTTTGATGGTTTGGTTTTAGCGGTGCTTGATCTAGATGATCGATTAAAATGTTCGTCAATTAATTATGAGGCGTATACATAGATATTGACATAATTACATTGCATAGCACCAACCTTAATTTTACTCTCCTAAGGATCACAATATTAACAATCCCATATATTGACACATTTCCCATAGGTTTTTCATATAGTGAATATATACCAAACTCAATTTAGTATTTGGTTGATTTAGAATTATACACCCATACAATAATGTTATAAGTATCTACATGAATAATTTTATTTTACTCTAGTTGGTTACAGAATTATTCTGAAATGTTTGTCTCTTCCTTATCTCAGTTTTTACTGTACCATAAATGCATACCTAGCCAAAATTTGCCCTTGTTACGATAGGAAATAGATATCTTACAATCGCCCTTTTTATGTTTTATAACTTAAGAGCTAAAAATTAAAAATTATAAAAATGTCGTTACAGTAATGGTCGTTGAATTGTACATTCATAATTGAAGATTTTGAAATATTATTCCATTGAAGCCTCTCTAAATCTTTGTCTGATCTATTAATATAAATTGATTATTATACTATGTAAGTTTATTAATTTTTTTGATGAAATATTTCAATTACAAGTGATTACATTTAAGAGAAGATTTCCATATAAATTTAATTAAAAAGCAAAATTCTGATCTTTCATTTAAGATTTAATTTAATTTTTATATCGGACAGTATTTAAGTGCACCGTTATATCCTAAATATTTAGATTTTTATGTAAGTATATTTAAAAAATATTTATGGTGAGATGATTTTTCTACTAATTTGATATTAGAGCACAATAATCACGTTCTTTATTTATTTTCTGGTAGTTTTAATGTATTTTTAGTAACGGGAATCTTTTTACCATAGGAGATTAAGAGTTGATTAACATAAAGTTTCAACGAAATTTTTTATATTTATTCCATTGCAGAATATATTTATTAAGATGAAGCACAAAGCGTGAATTTTGGTGTAGATATTATTATTATACGTTAAAAACGGATAATCTTATGTTACAATTAAAAGGAATATTCATATTATAGGATTAAAAGGGAAGATAAACTCGATAATCGGCTCTTTAATTTATATAGCGTATCATACATTCCCTCGTGGAGTACTTCCTTGATAAATCAAAAGAGAGTGAGATCCAACTCTTCTGTAATACTATCTTATTTATCTTTTAACTCGAATGGGGGACCCATTGATCTTTGGGTCGTTTTTCCACCCATTGTTTCCACTGTCGTTTTTATCCAGCTTTAATTCACTCGATTACATTTTCATTACGTTCTCCAATTATTTCCAGCAAGAACGGTTAATATAGTGCGGGGCGTATGTGATCATATGGAATTATCACCTCATCGCGGGAGAGCCTTTATTGAGGATGGCTTCTGAAAGGCCATATCTCGTGGACAGAGCTCTCCGATGGAGTTTCACGGTATCAACCTTTATAACAATGGCAGTCGAGCATTGTCCTCTCTCAGTGTTCCACGAAAAAAGGGAAATGCTTTTTTCTAGCTTTCTGCATAACTTTACAAGTTCTCTTTTTAATATTCGAAGGATGAAAACGGCTTGCTTCCCGCTCGCCTATTGTTAGGATGGTTATTTTGAAAAATTTTAAGCGTTGGCTGTTATTAGCTGATCATTAGATAATATTTTTTTCATTTTAAGTTGTTCGCTATCTTTTGATAATTCAAGAGTACTTTCACGTAGGCGATTCTTTCCTCGTTTGCAATTCCAAGCCCGTTAGCCTTTTATCTACGCTTGATATCTTTTTCATAGTTGCAGATCCGTTCATGTGCGCACTAATAGCTAGTTTTTGTTGGTAATTTTACCTGTAAAGCAGAAATTCATATACCAATGACCTTTTTCTCCTATTCTGATGACTTGCTACCAGGTACAGTTCATTCCTGATGGAACTTAATAAAGTTATGCAGATAACCTGCAGTGTCTCTTGAATTTGTATAATTCTATTTTAGCCGAGGGTATAATCGTAATGAAAATTATTCAGTAAACCATTGATGGAAAACAAAATTAGTTTATTAAATTTAAATGCAAATAATTAACAGAACATTATACATTATCAATGATGTTCAATGTAGTGTTTTTATTTATAAATTTAAGGATCTTTCTAATTTCCTTAGGGTAGAGCCAACTACGAGTATAAGCATTCAACAAAAGTTTAATCATCGACATTTTTTGTATCTTATTATATATTCTTAACTAAACAATTGGTAAATTATATCATGCTTTGCCTGACAAATAATGTTTGGTCTAAATACAAATTGTTATATAGTTACTTGTAGGTAGTGGCCAAAAGAGGGTAATCACTAATGTCTTAAAGATATAATACCCCAGAAGTATATTGGAAGAATGGAATGATGTGTTCCAGGGTTGAGCAGAAAGTCACGACCGATAGTTACGTCAGGTAAAATTCTTTTATACTGAATCATCTCTGAAAGTTTCTTAATTTTTCTGAAAAATCATCACCACCAGTAATACGTCTCAGCTATCTGGCAATTTCTTATGCTCTTGGAGTATAACTTCGAGCAAACACTGCAAACGATATGACACTCTACTGCCTACGACACGCTATTCTTCGTCTCCAGACTTTCAGTAGTATGTAAGAACTATCTTTGCAGGATTTACTTGATATCGCCATACTGATGAAATTCTGATGACTACGCCACTTTTAATCATGCGTAAAAGAAAATATCTCTGAATGAAGATATTGCAAATTTAATAACCAGAAAACTTTAAAAAAATAGTACAATTCGATATTGCAAATGTTTTGACAATAATATTTTTGTGCTCTAGTTATGAAAAATAGGGCTCATTGTGTTAAAAATTTCTTGGTGTTAAATATTTCGGAGCTTGGATAGGTTTACGCATTACATAAAGTTCAATTGGTGCCCTTTTGCCTCGTAATAGAGAACTTTTTATGGTTTTAAGTCTTCTTTTCCATGGAAGATTTTTACGAATGACGTCATCGAGTTTGCTCGGCTATGCCAGTATTACCAGTAATTGTTATATTTATAGACCATCATATTCTTCGATCTTGAATCCGACATCGAATGTAGGCCTACCCAAGTGAGTTCCTATTCTATAATCTCAGCTTCTCGGTGCCATGTAACGTAATAAGTACTTGATGTTGTCTCAGTTTCATCTACTTTCGGACTTCTTGTTAATCTCTTTACATCACTTTGTAAATACATATGTGCGTGTTGACATCTACAAGGGTATTTTGCTATGTTGCCTACATCATCAATTTCACTATTCTTCTCGAGAAAAACGAATATAATCCATCGCAATGCGATGTTTACTACCCAAACAGTTTTGCTAGTTACCATTTTTTCTTTGAAATGGGATGCCAACAGGAAAAGGCGCGTCTACCCTGCTTCCTTCCGACAATTAAAGAGGGAGGAAGAATGCGTATCGACTTAATAGCGCATTCTCGCTCTTCCAAGGAAATAACAGGGCAGGAGCGAAAAAGTAAAAAATTCTCGAGGATAAAAGGAGTATTCGGATGTCTCCCGCGGGAAATGTAAAGAAGATGATCTCAGCACCTGAGAAATGGAATTCCTAGTGCGGAGGAAGCTTGAATTCATCTCCCAGGGTCGTGGATTCCTCTCTAGCGGTTATGGAGAACAAGGTTGAGGAGAAGGTTTTGCGAGAGTTACCCCGCTTTTCCTCCCAATTCATCACTGGCTATCTAACTACTTTGATAAGTGTTCCTCAACTCCTTTCCGCCTAGCCGAGAAATTTAGTTATCCATCCCTGTTGCCACGGATTAATTGACTTCTCCTTTCGGTTACGTGAACTAAAGGTCATTTTTGCCACCTTCCATTGCTCAACGCGATGTAATTATGTTGTTGACGGATGATTTCGATTGATTGGCGATCGAATGTCGATAGCAGGACATATAGACAATTTTTAAGATTAATGGAATACGAGTCAAGGATGATTCTAACTTTTGAGGAAATCGTAGAAAAATGAGCATTCCAGGTGGCTGAGGGATTAGAAAGGTAAGAAAAATAATATTCCTATTAGGTTATCAAATTTTTGTTGCAAATAAGAAATATTTTGATAAATAGAGAGGTTT
Source organism: Sympetrum striolatum (assembly GCA_947579665.1). Classification (NCBI taxonomy): domain Eukaryota; kingdom Metazoa; phylum Arthropoda; class Insecta; order Odonata; family Libellulidae; genus Sympetrum; species Sympetrum striolatum. The sequence continues at coordinate 36,975,502 of OX388350.1, read as the reverse complement.
TAAGCTTCCCTGATGATTAGTATGTACCCGCTTTTCATTCAGGTTAAATCTATTGACATTGCAGAGTGTGCCTTCAAAGGATTACCAAGAGCAGTTTTATCGGAATTAACCTTAATGAAACTGGTAAACTATTAATGTCTCATTAAAACTATTTTCTCTTTAAAATACGAATATTTCCTGTTTTGAATTACTGTTAGCTTATTTCATAAAATATTTCGAAATTGAAGATGATTTTTCATGTGTTTATCTTCAACAAATTTGTATTTTTAAATAAATTCGTCAATGAATTAATGGATCTATTTGAGAATGAGAATTTGATGATGTGATTTAAAAATATATTCTTATAACGTCAATGCAGTGATATTTTCAATAAGTTGCTGAGATATTCAATATTCACTCCAAATTGCGAAAATTTTAAGACAATTTAGTCCTAGTGTGGTTTAAACATTGTTCAGGTTTTTATAGATGCGTTTAAAATTTACACTACATTTTTATTATATTTGGGTGATATTAAAAACTGATGATTCTCATGGAATCTCTCGCATTTTCTCAGTTGGAAAACGCGGTGTTACATTACTATTCTATCTTTTATTTTTCTTTAATTACGCGAAGAAACCTGATTCCCTTATAGTGGTATCATGGGATTATCCATTGGTCAAGAATCTCAAGCAAAGCGGTAATAAACGGAATAAACCGTGACACGTACATAAGCACCCACTCCGAAATTGCACAACTCCCGTCCAACTCCAATAGATTCCCCGAAGGCTTTTCGTATCGCTTCTTCCACGCCAACTTTCTAATCGCCCGCAACTCTCGCATTCTTTTCCCGAAACTTAAGCCGGTTTTTGAAAACCTTCCCATCCTCGTGTAAGTCCCGCCTAATACAATTTGATTCGTGGCCACATTAAGCCCTTCCAACGCCACGTTAGAAAAGTTTCGTACCTGCACCGACCACCCCACATCCAACCACACCCACGGCTCCCTCGGATCTCACTATCTCCACGTCCAACTATTTCCCTCTCTCTCGCTGCCCAATTCTCCCTTCTCATTCCATTATCTTCCATTCATTACGTACTTTCCTATTCTCACACTTCTTTTCCCCCGCTTTCCTCCGACTTGTTCTCACCCTTGAACGTTCCTTTTTTCCCGTTTCTCCCTTTGTCCCTTCCAGTTTTTCTACCCAAGCAGCTCGCTCTTATCGGACCATCTTTAACTTTGCTCATCCCTCCGCTTCTTCTCTCTCATGGTTTTTCTTCTCCGTTCATCCTCTCCGCTTTTTGCCTTCTTTCTGAGTGTAAGCTGTTTCTACGTTTCCATGAATTCTGATTTACCATTGTTTCGTACTTGGCTAGTGATATGGGACTCTTACGCGCTTTAAGTGGACTACTTATGTCTGTAGCTCCCACAGTTCGTTTGCCCAACACATAGGTATGTTATATTCGCGTCAGACTGATCATTACTCAACCTTACATGTCCCTGCCTTGGTAGCGTAGACGTTAGAGTACTATTCCGGCAGCTCAATGTTCCAGGAATAGAATCCTAGTTAGGGCATGGTTGATTCTGAGCTTACCATAATAATAGTCAATTTTAAGAAAGTTCTTTTGAGATAAATTTTACCAAATGAAGTCCCCATTATTTACATATGATTGATAGTATTCATTTCATTCCTCATTTGTAGAAATGGAACCAGTAGTTATGGATTGATAATTTTCTTTCAGTTAACTACTAGGTCTTTTTAAATATTTTTCATTGTCTACTGAACTTTTGAATATAAATTTAAAACTTTACATGTATCGAAAATTGAGTGATATGCTGACGATTAAATATCAGTATTCATTAAATACGAGTATCAGTAAATTAAATATCAGTATTTAAAAACAAGCAGTTTTGAAACTTAAATTAAGGTCTAATTCTCTTCCTACCGATTGCTTCTTCTGGGTATATCTTCATTAGAATGATAATGATAGTATTTTATTGTATTGCTTCATTGTTTTTATTATAAAATTTTTTAGGAATTATTTTTTTCAAACCATAATTTTTTTTTAAACTTTCATAAGCAGAAGTTAAACGAATTGAAATCTGAGGAGTTATGACTTTAAAATATATTTGGCTGTAATAAATATCAAAGTGAAGCCGTTGCTACATTATCATTTTGAATCATGTTTTAATATTTTTGCCGATTTCTTTAATTTGACTGCGATGCAATATATTTTCTAAATCTTGCATTTTTCATACATAATCGGGCTTCATCTGTTGAGTTTTTTCTAACTGAGAAATAAACAATCATGACTTAATACTTAGTTTCAATATTTTTCAGAAAGCGTGTAAAAGTTTTCACCTACCAATTAAATCAACTCATTATAATACATTCATTAGAGATTTTTGTTTACTGTATTTCCTTCCTATTCTTTCATATATCCGTGTAGATTCGGAAAGTAAAGCATAGCTGTGGTATAGACAGTTATAAATGCACGAGTATTTTATTAAATTACATAATTATTTAAAATGTATCTAAATCGTTTGTGAAAGACTTTGAGTGCGAACGGCAACAATATAGGTGCAAATAATTACTTTTGCTTTTACTACGAGTATATACTTGCGTTTGTTATACACAATACCGCACTTATTAGTTTATCACATCCAAATTTGAAATGAATCAATGTTGACGATTTAGTTCAGTAATAGCCGATCGTCTATTTATAAGCGGCGACACTTTTATCGAATATTTTTGAAGGGACACCGATATGCCGTAATCGTCGAGAACAATTTGAATATAATTAATTTTCTATCGTTTATTTGAAATAATTTGAATTATTTATTAATAATAATTTATTGATTAATTAATTAATCAAAAAAGATTTCAAATAATTAATTAACAATTTATTTGAATAAAATTAATATTCTATCATTAAATTACATTTTTTATCTTTATTTAGTTCATTTTTCGTTACTCATATCGTTTAGTAAACTTCAATCAAATTTATGTATACAATCTTCAATGTTAAGGATTGATAGAAATCTTTTAAGTTGGAAAGCGCTTAGTCTTGAGATGATAATCAATTTTCGAAAGAAAACAAAGTAGAAAGTCCTTAATCTATTAAAAAATCGAAATAAAAATATCAGGAATAGCCTCGGATCAAGCTCCAAACAAATAGCGATCGCCTCGTTAATTGGAGAGGGTATCAAAAGGAGCTAGCGTCCCGTAAATTTTTAAACAATAAGTTCAAAGATGCGACGAACCGTATTAGAGAGTAATGTTTATATTTTCCCAGTCCCCCTCCCTCCTCTCACAACCAATCACTTTCCTTTCTCCTTCCTCTCTTCCTACCATCCTCCCCTCGCCGAAACCCTTTCTCTCACGGCGCTATCTCCACTGGCAGTGGTCCAGCGAGTGTGGGTGGTAGGAGGCTAGCCCCGGGACAGGCAGTCTTCCTTCCAAAATCTCCCCCCTCTCAATCTCTCCCCTTCCTCCATGTCTCCAGAATAACGTTCGAGAGTGTGTGGAAGGGGGACTTTGAGGGGGAGAAAGTCCGCGCGCGCCCTCTGATGAATTAGCCATCCCGGAATTATTCCCGCTTCGCCATTCTTCTCACGGAAACTCCTCCCCTTCCTCTTTCCTTCCACTTTTCTCCTCCTCTCTTCCTCTTGTTCTCCCCCCTAACCGCGCCTTCCTCCACTGTATGTGTAGGTTTGCGTGTGTTTTTGTATGTGCCGATTGGCTCATACCTCTCGCCTTCTCTTTCGTCTTCCAATTTCGCTCGGCAGTCTAACCCCCTTCTATCTATCCGCGCCGTTTTTTCCCTCTCGGCTTTTTTTAGGTGTGGTCTTGAAGTGAATGCGAGAGCGATTTCAATTCGGTCGTTTCGTTTCGGCGTTTTCTATTTCATTTGCGTTACTGATAAGAATGGAAGGGGTTCTAATTGGGGAGTTTTCGGGTTTGGTGGATTGAATTTTTTTTCGGATAGGCTCGCAGTGTGTGGATTGAAGGTACGAGAGATCTCGTGGATTATTCGGAGTCGACTGTTTTCAGTATGTGTACTAAATGTTGATGGATGGAATGGACGCATCTCTACTTATCGGTCTCGGTGAGATGGAATTTAATGCGCTAGCTTAGCAATGCCAAGGTTCCGGGGATCGAATCCTGGTTAGGATATGGTTGGTGTGTTTTGGTAATAAATAAACAATGGAGAAATAGAAAATTTAATGTGCGAATGAAGTTATAGCTCTTGTATTTAAAAGGTTATTTTTAACGTTGATTTCGTTTGATTAAAATTCGCATGATAAAGACGTGAATATTAAGAGTATGATAATTTTCAATTCTGTTCATGGTATGCGTGAATTCTTAAGAGTATGGCTCTACTATAAGTACCAAAAAAAATATTGCAAGGATAAATGGAGGCAAAAGATATGGCTGGGCCCAGAACAGAACCCTTATTTCAATATCCTTATTTCAATATCTTAACAAGATGCTTTGTCAACAAAGGGAGTGGTGCTGCACTTAGTGGCACTGATCACAACCAACAAGACTGGGTTCTAGTCCAAGTTAATTCCACTCCCGTTTATCGTAGGGGTTTGAGATGCATGTTTAGATCTGCGAGTAAAAGGTAAAAACTGATTTTTTCTTTTCAAAAGAAATACTACACCCCTTGCGATTTAGTTTGCAATTTTACTTTTAGTTGTTGAGTAATTTAATAGATAAATAACTTATTTATAGAGGGTAAAGGAGATTTAAATGTATTCTCCTCTATCCACCACCAGTTAAAGAAGTTATGTAGATGCATTTGGGATTCAACCTTCGATTCTCGAATATCGCAAGACGTAAGCGTTCCGAGCGCTCCCCCTGCGAGGTGCCAAAATCCTCGATGGATCGCCGTGGATCGATCCGAATACCAATCCGCAATATTCATTTTTATGCCCACATCCAATACTATGCAGATTCCTGCCTCTTCCCAGGTCGCCATCTCCGAGGAGGTTTTTGCCCAAAGAGTTTTAAGATGGAGGACCGAAATTGACCTCCTACGCGTTTCGCGGTCAGCGCTCACACACACGAAGACATCTTCCGCTCGCCGCACGTGCGTCTAAGGTCGATGTGCCTCCTCCGTCCGATATTCATGGGCCCCCTCTCTCGGACCAGAAGGGGAAAGGAAGGGGGAACATGGCCAGCGCATTTCCCTTCCTCCTCTGCATCTCTCTCCATCACTTCCTATCTCTCCTCCGCCTCCTCTCCTTCCATCCCCTGGCCATCCCTTCAACCCTTGGCAATTACGCCCATTAGCCTATCCCCATCACCTTACCCCACTCCATCTCTTAGCGTGGCAAGGAAGGGAGAGGGGTTTTAAGGAACCGAATTGGGGGAGGGGTTCCAGGGAGGGAAGGGATACTATTGATTGACGCTACCCCTCGCGCCAGAAAATACCCTTCCCTATCCTCGCTTTCCTCCTCCTCCATCCAAATTCTTTCTCTCCATCTTCTTCCTCTTTTTCTCTCCCTCATAACGTTCGCGAACGGATCCTAAAACGTTGTCCGACTCAGAAGCGAGCGTAGCTTAGCATGCATGACTTTGGCTCTTGACCCTGCTCGACCTTGCGTTCTTCCCCTTTCTTTATTCCGTTCCTTTATACGTCTTATCCACGTCGTCCACTCCTCTCTCGTGCGAGCGTGAAGGTTTCATGCGGTCTGCGGTATGCCCGCATAACGACGGCCTTCCAAAAGTTCTAACTGCCTCATAGTGCTCAGGCGGTCCTTTCGGAATAGTGCGTTTAAAGGATGTCTCCCTGTAAACCCACTTTCTCCGACTCCCCTGGAGGTTATGCAACGGTTTATACACTGCTTGCATCGCCTGTAGCCTAACATCCACGGATGACGACCGTTTTGGGAGACGCATTACGGCCAGGTTGGAGAAAACGGGGGTACGACAGTTTCTTTTTATTCTCAGCGTAATTCTACCCTCGTATGTTTAAAAAAGTGGGTTCGTAAAAGTTAGGTACGTTTTAATGGACGATTCCGAGTCCTCCTTCGTTGCGCTCATGACCCATTTCTTAAAAAATGGAGCTTTCCCTTTCGTTTACGGGCGCAGAATGGCGAGTTTCTCTCCGAATGTGCAGCGGAACAACTTCATCGTCCGGGCGTATAATCGCGTAATGTGGAATTCGGTGTAACTGCGCTTTTAAGACGTGATCTATCGAAGGGCCGTTTCGGGAGATGAGCTATACCGAACGGATGTTTTAGATGCGTATTTCGGAATGCTTTCAGTTGAATTTATTTACTAGAATTGAAATTGATGTCTTCTAAGCAAAATGAAAGTATAATTCAAACTATTAAAATGAAATAAACTCTTTTGAAAATGTGTAGATAGGAAGATGAGAAACTATTGAAAGAAATGTAATGAAAAAGGATCAAACTATGGAAAAACATTTTCTAGTTACACTATTATTCAGTTTACTGAATGTTTATTTATCGTCACCGAATCAAAATTGGTGTATTTGAAATAGAATAGAAGTATACTTCACACTATTAAAACATTAACCTTTTTTGAAAATGTGTAGATGGAAAAATACGCTATTAAAAAAATTTAATGAAAAAGGATCAAACTATGAAATAACGTTTTCTATTTAAACTATTCTTCAGTTCACTGAATGTTTAATTATTAATAATGTTCACCAATATCTAAATAAAAACTCATATTTTATACGAGTATGTATGTATTGTATGTTATGGATTAACGGTTGAAGGTCATTTATATAATTTATAACTAAAATTGGAACGCTATATCTCCACAATTCAACGAAACTACCTCAGCTTGTTGAAATGATGTAATTCTTAGATTTCATGAGACAAGTTACTTCTTTTCTTTCATAATTAGTCTACTTGTATGGATGGTGAAAGCCTCAGCTGTGCATATTGGGATAGTATATATAGCAGAATCTCTATTAAATTTCATATTTCATATTCCAGTTTTTCTTCATCTTTCATTTAATTCAATTATCAATTCCAGTCAGTAAGAGTAAATAGGATGGGAAATTCCAAATCAACCTCATATACCGGAGAATGAGACACTTTTTACTTTTCGATTCGGAAATTGTCTTACTTGTAGTTTATTCTTCCTCGATTATTCTCTGAATTAGAAATCTATTCATCGTCTGGAGAAGAATTCGCTTTCTCTCTCCGGAAGATTTTGATCCACTCTCTTTACAATTCATTTTCCCTGATAATTCACTGGAGTTTCCAACTACAGCATCCCAAATTTATTCCGAATTCCGCTCGTACCCCGTATCAATCGACTTTCTCTTCCGATGCTCATCTTGCAGATCTCTCTTCCTCTGTTCCTGCTACTATATTCTGATGAAAGGAATATTTACATTTGTCATATGGAATAGAATAGAGAAAAATGTATCTTTCATTTATTTCGTCACAGTTTGTTCATGGCTGAGATGAAATGAAAGCTACTGATGTATGAGTGGATAATTACACTGATATAGGTCTCTCCTTATGAACTGACAAAAAAAGTGTTGTCTTAGAGTCATTCTGCTTCACTTGAGTGGACATGTTCTGCTTATAGCATTCTCAGGGAGGAAAGCAAGGGCAAACTACCTCACTCCTCATCCTGCATAGTAAACCTCATTCCTCTTGCACACACTAAGTAGCTAATGTCAGAGGGGGTGAGGCACCAGCCGGTCTTCGGGATGAACACTTTACAGACAGACACTCTTCCTCCATTCATTGCCTCTTCCATGTAATATGAAACCCTTCTCGACTAATTTGGTACTTCTCTCATTGAGCCATAACAATTGTGATTGTCTCTTGCACTTTCCTGCGTATCAGCACGCCTGCATCTTCCTACGCTTAAATCTCTCTTCATTATGCCCGTCCTCAACTCTCTCTTTTCACAAGGGCTTTCCGTCATACCGACTGTCTCAACGTACGCTTCAAGGATAATAACGCTGACTCCACTCGCTCCCTCCCCCATTCGTCGCATCGGCAAGATTTTATTCTCCTGCGAATCCTTTATTCAGATTTTTCTGGCAATTTAGTCGGGCGATACCGCCCTTCTTCTCCGCCGTCTCCCTCTCTCGGTTCTTCCGTTTTTCGGATGGATTATTAATTATGTCGCCAAAGGAAGGACTTGTTATCTTCGAATGGGGCCCGATGATAGTGGCCGGAATTCTTTTGCCTTAATGATTTTATAATTTTGCTTCAGCGCGATTCCTGCTAAGTATGGATTGTTTTATCAGTAGCGAAAATAATAGATGTTGGAATTTTTGCGTTGAATGTTTAGTTTATTTTAAGTTATCCTCCGAATGGTAGTAGTAGGAATAGGAATGACATGGACTTCGGTGTTTTGAATATCATAATAGAAGTATTAATAAGATTAAGTTTTCACTAATTGCTGTGTCTTAATTTTATCTTGAGACTGTCAAAAATATAGTAATTAGAATGATTACTAAATTTAGATCTAAAATAAAAATAAATTATAATTTCTTGAAAGTTTCAATTTGATATGGTTTTACGGAGTTTAGTTCCTTAAAAAAGTTTCACTCTACTTTTTAACATTTAATTACAATTATCACTAGGATTGAATAAAATAATCTAAAATGATTTACTTTTGTAATGAAATCATGCCCTGATCTTAACATTAAAATTTAATTTAAATATTAGCGCCTTATTTAAACGTACAATTTTTATAATCATTGTCATAAAAATGTAACTCTTGCTGCCTATGCGATGAAGTACGTATTCGTTACAATCATTGATAATGTGTAGGCTTTGCGGTAATGTTTAGTTTCATGGTGATTTAATTTGATCTTATCTGCGCCTAGTTTTTCATCTAGCATTATCATAGTAAATGGTATTTCTCTCTATTTAAAATGCGCACTGTTATAGATCATCTTCTTAATCTCAATCACCGAGAAAACCTTTACATCTACTTCTAGAAAGTCAGCGAAAAATTAAACGCACCGAAATTTGCAAACACTGGAATCGCCATCCCGCAAGAAAGGCTTTCCGAGTCAGCGATATATTAAAGTATTTTTAATTAAAGTTTAATCTCGTTAATTAAAAATAATATATAAATATAAATTTGGAATAGGCGATAATTTAATCCATTTTAAGTAACGCAGCACTTTTATTGGTATTCCAGCCTCCGAAAAAGTAATTAACGGGGGCTATCGTAAAGCATTTATCTTCCGTTTAAAAGCGCCATTATCATTCTCCCGTCCATTTATTTTCACCTTTCATCGTCCAACCGCCCCTCCCCCGTCCCTCCCCTCCTTATTCCTCTTTCGCCATCCCAACGAATATCCTATCTCCATCTCTCTCATCCACACACGCACGCCCCCTCCCGGGGAAAGCGGGGAAATAATAAAATCCAAATTGCGAACACCAGTATCACCACTAGCAGCGCCTTTTGAAGATTTGACCACTAATATTAGCGAGTTACAGCAGATGCAAAATGCCCAATTTGGATTGAAAAAGTTATTTACGAATGGTTTGTGTAATGAGCTAACTTGGCCTTAAATTTAGAGAAAAAAGAAAGTCAAGGAAATGTAAGATTTTAAGGTAAATAGATCGAATTAGAGCCACTTAGTAGATCTTATCGCACCTAAAGATTCTTTTTAGTTTACTCGTTAGTTATTAGAGCTGTCGACCGACAAGTTGGAGATCCGGGTTTGAGTCGCGGCTACGTTACACTTTCTCTTTTGGTTAATTCCTCAACATGTATGCTATAGGCCAGGGTTGGCGAACCATTTTCGCCAAGAGTACCATATTTTATGAATGTAAGGGATTTGCGTGCCAATGTGGTGCGAAACCATACAGGGAAATAGTGATACTCATTTTATAAAGTCTAGTAGGAGTAAGATCTTGTAATTGGAATAAATAATAGTTAATTATCATTGATTATGAACGTAAACCACATTTATTTACTGTTGGGCTTCATTTTTTCAGTAAAATATACATAATAAAGATAGTTTTGTGAGAGTTCTGCGTATCAAAACAATTTTATCGCGTACCACTATGGACAAGCGTGACAAAGGTTCGCCATCACTACCATAGATTAATCGCTCATTCAGATTATCTTATTCAGATATTACTTATCGAATGTTCTCTGCTTTATATTTTAAACTTATGTGTTTTCCTTGGAATATAGAAATTTGTAAAAGCGAACACCAGTATCACCACTCGCAGGGCCTCTATTCATTCCACTCTCTCCGTTTTCCGCAAGGAGAGGCTAGAGGACAAGGAGGAACCTCCCGATACTCCCTCGGGTATGAAAAATTGATCTATCTCCCTCATTTTTACTCCGCAGTTTCAAGACCATTCCGCCCGTCCGCTCGGTTGCGCGCTCTCTCCCCTTTCTCTCCCCCACTATCTCTTCCACTCCCGCTATCTTTCTCACTCCTCCTCATCATTCGTAAATCTTCCAGGACCCCTCCCCCTCGCAGCCACCTTCAAACACATTCATTCCCTCCCCCCGCTCTCCACAGGCACGCACACTGGCACAAACCTATCTCTTATCTCCACTGCCTTTATCTCCCTCCCCGGCCACAATCTCTTTTTTCTCCCCACACCCCACTTGAGACCGTGCCGCTTACGGAACCCCACCGAGCATCTTCTTTCTCACCCTCGACCTACCTGCGCCTTTTACACGGACGTGACTCTTCACGTGCGGAAGACTCCGACGCCTTTCTCCACAAGGTTCTCGGCCGTCCTTTTGGCGGAATGGCACAGTTTGGAGCGGCCGTTTTGTAGAGGGACGTTTTCGTGTCGGGCATTCGGGGGTAATAGGGGTATTAATCAGTAAACAGAGAATCATTTTGGTGCAGGAGGCTATGGTTATGTGTGTTCTTTGTGATATGTGTAGAAAAATGGATGGTAGACGGAATGTATTTTCAGAACTTGAAGCAAACAATCTTGAAGCTCCGGTGAAATGGAAAGTTTTTCGGAAATAACGGCTCCCCGAGGTACCGGGTGAATCAGGAGTGGCCAACATCTCACAGTTAATGTGTCAGTTATTTATTATTGTGAGGTGTGCTTTAGAAATCCAATAATGTGCTATAAACAATGTCTGTAAATTATGATAAGTAATCTCTAGAATTCTTGGGTAGTTGATGCCATACCTGCAAATATAAATAATCCATAGATTAGACATTCATAAATTAAATAACGGTTAACATTCTTAAAGGATAAAAGCATATGCATCTCATAATGATAAAAAATAATTGAAAATTTGAAAAAGAGGCAATTTCCTGTGACCGTAATATTAATAGCATTGTACTGACATAAAACACTCAAGTTTTTCAATGATAATACTAAAAGTGAATTGATGAAACATCAGAAATAACTATGATTATATAATCATACGCCATTACAGATTTTGTTTTGCCAACACATAATTAAAAAACGGATATTCGTGGATGATGGTTTATCAATGGCTAGGCATCCCCCTAGGTAAATGGAGGATAAGTGTTGTTACGTTATAGTAGAAGAATTTCATATTATTTTCCCTCGGGTGAATTTCATGAGCTACCTAATTCAACATTTCCTAAATTAATTGCAATTATTTTAGGAGGAATCTTTTTTACTCTGTGATAAATTTTGAATAATCCTGCTGAAGAAGGTTTGATCACTAATATAATACAGTCATTGCAGAAAAAATATCAACAATTTGGATTGAAATAGTTATGTATGAATTACAGATGCAATAAGCTAAAATGGATTTAAATTTGGGGACCAAGAAATTCCAGGAAAGAAAAAAATATTAAGGTATAAGGTAGTAGATATATCAAATTGGAATCACTTAGTAGCTTTAGAGCGTTAAAAAAATTCCCTTCTATATTTATTCATAAGTGTTATTAGAGCCGTCTATAGACAAGTTGGAGATATAGGTTTGAGTCATAGCTACTTTGTCACGCTCATTCAGATTATCTTATCAAGATATTACTTACCGAAGATACTTTGCTTTGTATTTTAATTGTGTGTACTATCCCTGGCATAAATAAATTTGTAAAAGCGAAAAACATTTTCCCATGGCGGCCAATGAAAATTTTAACGAGCGCTCCGTATCCGCCCTGGGCAGTTGGTCGAGTAACCCACTCCTAAAATCGACCCTCTCGTCGCCGACACACCTTCCATCTTCCGCCTGCAATGCTCTCACCTCCTGCAATATTTCTTATTCTCTTCTTCCCTCCCAAATGCACACTCATTCACTCTCCCTTCCTAGGCATGCGCATCTATCCGTCTTCTTACACTCTCACTTGCCCCTTCCACGTCTCAGTGCCATTCCGTCTCGATGTGGCTCTTCATCTTCCTATTTTCTTGTTTTTCCTCCACTATTCTATTCGAGGAGTCATTCGCTCGTGTAGTGCTTTCGGAATATTTCGAATTCCTCAAAGATGTTTCTCCTCTACGTTCTGAGAGATTAGCGGAATATTTTTGGGTTGTAGCAACGACGTGAATTCACTATCGTAATTTTTATTATTACATTGAGGTTGTACAGGTATTTTCACATTCAATTTGGAAAGTGCAGGAAAATCTCAAGCGCGAGTAAGACATTTGCATGGTTAATTTAGCAAATAATCCCCTTTGGCTGATACATTTTTACAAAATGTATATTAATATAGTCTTATACTTACTAGTAAATATTTTCATGAATCTAGCTTGGGATTTCGCAAAAAATAACTTAATTCGTAAAACGTACCTAATTTATTGAATTAGTATCAAAGAAAACTCAAATTTGTTATTAGTATTCGATATTTTTTATAATAGGTATAATATTAAATTTAAGAGTAAATCTTTTCACTATCTAGCGAAGGAATTCGCTAAATAATATAACATATTTTTAAAACAGACTTTATTATTAGAATTAATATAGAAGATAACTTGAATTTATCATTTTTATTCGAGATTTAAAATAATATATATTTAACATAAAATCATTCTTTTGAGGCAACGTTCATTTTTAGGTATACATTTTATTTGTATTTTTGTCACGGACTTATGGGTAATTATATTATTTATTGCTCTGAGGACTCTTTCTGAATATGATCGATTAAATTAATCGTACATTTTCTCTATAAGTTTAGTAGTATACAGTTTAACTTCGTCCACTGTTATTGTGCTAGACCTATTTATCATTCAAGCCCTTTCTGTCATTCTTCCGTCTTTCAGAGGGAAATCGCAAATATTATTCCCTTTCCTCTGAATTATCTCTTCAAAAATTCTGGCCTCGCTCTCCTTCCGTATTTATTTGGTTTTACTTCCTGTTTCATTTTTTCTCGCCATAATCTCAAAAACCCTGGCGAGAACTTCCCTTTTTAATCTCTGCATTCCGCATATATATTTTTCTGCGCATAAACCTCTTTCCCGAATATCTCTTTCGTATTCTTATCCGGTGGAAAACATCTTTATTGCGTCTATTTTATTTATCCTTTCACATTCATTCCCCATTACTTCGGCATATGCTGGCAATGTCATTATGTATCCGTAGTTTCGAGAATAAAAGCGTTTTCTCCTGAGTCACGTTGGTTTCCATACGCTATCCGTTTATCGATTTAATTACCTAATGCTAGTTTTCACTCTCTCAAACAGAATGAACTGATTTTTTGAAACAGATAGAAATTTACCTTGTTTTAGTATGAATTTACATTTTGAATGATATTGAAAGTAATGTAGTGCCCTATCTTTTTGCATGATTTTAATTTCTTTTGATCGTTGATTTTGCAATTTTGCAACTTTGGATTTATTTATTTTGCCTTATATTTCAATGCAATCCTTCAGAAACGATTTTCACTCTCAATTCTCGCTTTCAGTCGTCGTTTTCTTTGATTTCTGTATTTGTAATTGTGCTCTCGGAATACCAAGTAAGTCCTTAAGCCTGTGCAAATTTAATAAAGAGTTAGAAGTAATGCTTTAAACTCCAGCTTCACCTCTTTTAAACCAATTTAAATATTTAGAAAATTTCGCTATCTTTTATGTTTCGAATAAGATGAAATCTCTTGGATCTATTCTAATTTTATTAACACATGCGATGTAAAATTAGCATGCAGGGTTTTGAAGGTAATTTAGCGATGGTGAAGTGTATCAAGTATTTTTATTTGTAATAAGTTCTAAATATTCTCTATTTTGCTAAAATTGCGAGCATAAATTTAGACATAATCAGAGCTGAAATTATTTAACAAATCAACCACTTACAGCTAATATTTACTTAAATTGCTTGAAATGTAAGATTTCGAGATTTCGCTTAGCTGAGAGTTATATTATAAATTCCTTACGGCACCATGCTTTTTGCTCCCCTCACTTTTCAAAATTAGGAATATATACAGGATTTATCAATTTCGAAATTCCTAAAGAGACGGGGCCTTGCAGGATTCATAGCAATTTTTGCTACATTTCCCGGCGCTCGCGGACACCCAAAAATTACGGTTTCCTCATTCTGTGCGCAAAAAGAAGCCCGCGATAAAACCCTCCGCGTCTGATATATTACGGGGCGCGAAATTATCGCGCAATCGCACCGCCTTAAACGGAAAGGGAAAACGGGGTCACTTCGTAAGCAGTACTTTGCCACGAAATCCACCTCCGCTTTCACTCCCGCCGCCCACCACGCGAGCTCGCCCATACATTCTGGCCAAGCTGTGCTCAAAGGGGTATTTCGCATGGCGTCCGACGGTCCCTGCGCCCTGCTCCAGAAATCTCTCTTGCAGAGGGTGGTGTGAAGCGGGGGACTGGCCGGGTCCACCTCCCCCCATCTTCACGCCCCCCACCTCACTTCTCTCGGACTGTCTCTCCCTTTAAAACTTCTACCCCCACCACCCCATCCCACAAACTCTGTCCTAATCTTCCTCGGCCCGCACATAATTCTCTCTCCAACACTCCCCCCTTTCCCTCCCCCCTCGCCCCGCGCTCCTATTTCTCTTCCTCGTTATCTCCTTACCCTCGCGCCCCCCCTTGCTCCCCCGGCTTTGCCCCCCACTTCCTTCCCGTGGCCATCCCATACTCCTTTGCCCACATCACTGCGTCCATTCTATTCCTTCTATTCCTAACTGCTTCGTCCACCTCGACTTTCAAGTCTGCCCACCCCTTTTCCCTCCCCCTATTCCCCAATCATCTTCCTCGTCGTTGAATTCTCCTCCTCTCCCACACGCTCTCCATCTTCTATTCCTCCCACTACTTGTACAATCAAATCCGTCCCTCTCTGTCCATGTCCTTCGTCTTTCTCTCTCTCTTTGCTCTTCGTTCTTCCCTCCTCCTTTCCTCCCTCGTTGAGTCTTCGGTATTGTTTCGTGGCTGCTGTTTCTCCGAAGGAAAATTATCCTTAATTTAATATCTTCTGTTTTATCTCTTCCGCCGTTCGTTTGATAGGTTTATGTTTCTTTTTCGCTCTCCGTGCCTTTTCGTTCTTTTTCGGGAAGTTATATCTGTTTCGTTTTGTCATTAGTTTGGCCGCGGAGCGAATCCGATATTTTATCCTTCCTCGTCCTTTAACGTGAAAGCAAACTCAAGTTTTATTTTTCTCTTTTCGTCGTTAGGCATAAGTATAATTGTTTCGAACTCTTGAATATAGAGATATCAAGGAGGTTATTTTAGTTCAAAGTTTTTGTATTCGAATATTATGAAGGAGCTATTTATTTTTGGAATAGAATGTCAATCATTATATATAGGCGTAAATATTAAAAGGCTCCACTTGTGTGAAAATAATGAGATATTTTAGTTCGCTGCTATTGAAAGCACGTTTGCGGAAGTTAAACAGCTATTTATTCTCAAGGAAAAGGATTGGGATTTTTCCTGGGTGCACACCCTTATGGACAATGTACCATTAACCCTCTCAAGCTATTTATTGCTTACGTAGAACGAAAATTACACAGGTTTTTCCCACCTTTTGTGGATGTTTTTTGCTGTGGATCTTTTACCGTAGGTATCTTATTACTTAGAGTTATTACTTTAGTTGTTTTATTCACTCCTCCCGAAGTTTTCCTCTCTATCTCTATTCATCTACATATTTCTTGTGTTTTTATTGTCATTAACAATAGGTTAGTTGGAAAAGGATACTTTAAGATTCTTTTCAGTCTCAATCTTGCAATTATAAACACCTTATATACATTAAATCAGGTATACTTTCGACGACTGCTGTGAGATTTTAACGAAATTTCTCGTGGTTTAGTTTTAGATGAGCTTAGAGATACAAGAGTGAAAGTGGGTGCTTGAACGTGAAATTAAAGCAATACTTACCTGCAAGGAAGAGATTTCAAAAATTTCATCTGCTGAGGAATTCGATCCAATATTTTTCGGAAATGCTTTATCCCGTCTCTGTTAAGCTCCCTTGCGTTAACCGCCTTTTCACTCCACCTTTAAACTTCTCTCATCTGGTTCCTCTGAACATGTAGCCCCCTCTCTCTCTTTTGACTCTCCCGCCGTTAGCTCTCCCAATCATCCACCTCTTCCCATTACGGGGACGTATTCCACCTTACTTGCGCAGTCAAAAATCCCCCTTCTATATGCCAACCTGCCTTTCACATCACTCTCCCCACAGTCCTTCCCCTTTCCCCATCTCACTTTTCTCGTCTTATCTAACATCTCGTTTCTTATTTCTAATTACATCTTTCACCTTATCTCGTCCCTTATTTATCCGTCCGTCCGTTAATTACGCTCGCGCTATTATTTTATCCTGTTTCTTCTCTTTTATCGGGGCTTTACATCTCGTGTTCCTCCCGTCCGTTTTGTTTTGCGTTTCGTAAAATTTGCGATTAATCCTTTGCATCTCCTTTGAATTAGAGTAATTTCCGGCCAGAAGTTCGCTCTTGAAGTATTGTACTTTTGGGTCTTGAGTTATTATTCGGTGATTTGAAAGCGGTCCTGGGTTAGACTATCGGTGAGGACATACATCAATAAAAAGGTGAAAAATTACCTCAGTTTTCGAGGCGCTCTCTCCATAGTTTTAGTATGAATTGCTGCGAAATAAAGCATCTTTTAATTTCTAGAATATATATAATCAACAACAAAGGAAATTTTGTAATATTTTTTCATAATGAAGGAAAAGAATATCTACTTTTCCACAGGAGTATGATTTCCTTCAGTTTGAGGTCTAGTTTCCACAATATCTCGGTCACTTCATTACATTTTATGATATTTATTTTATTTGTTAAAATAACTCAGATCCATTGGCTTTAACGTATTTTTCCTTAATCTTTACCTCAATCATGCGGGCCTAGATACAAAGAGGGTCACATAAATATCATAAAAATCTTTTTGGTGTGATATTATTAACTATTTATATTAACTTATGCCATCAAGGGTTTTATTCATTCTTGTCGGCTTAAGTTTTAAATAATTACGAAATAAAATTATTTGTCTAATCATTTTTATAAGAAGTACTAATGCTTTTCTTTTCTTCGTTTGGATATTTTCGCGCATCGAACACAACTTCCTTTATGAATGCTTGACGATTATTCTTCCATTTCTAGAAATAGGCTCACTTTTTCTATTCCTTAGATTATATTTAATCTCCTCGGGCTTTCTTGTTTCCGTTCTTAGATTGATCCCTCTCCATTACTCGTCCTATTATTCATCGCCCATCCCACCACTACAGTACGTTCGTTCCTCTCTAATGCGATTCCAAATTTTCTACTTTCCCCAGCCATTCCTTACTCCTCTTCTTTACCTCTCCTCAGCTTCAAATTTTCTCCATCATTCTTCCCTCTCCCGCGCTCGCAGAATGGCCAGCTCGTCAGCCCGTGTTTTCCTCCCCTCCACCCCCTCAGAAATGTTGAGGGCGTTACGTCTTTTCCCTTCTCTTCCTCTCCCTTCTGCTTTGCCTACCCAAATCCTCTTCATTTTGGCAAGAGGGAATAGTGTCTTCGACCTCCGCTATCCCCCTTCACTTTCAATACTCTCTCTCTCTCTCTGCTACATTCGCTGTGAAATGGACGCGAGGCATCGTGCCGTTCATGTGTGCCGCGCAGAAATGGAAAGTTATATGAAGCGTTCGGGAAATGCGGGCCCTAATACGAAATCAATGCGAATAGCCTTCCTTCCTCCACCCCCTCCCCCGGCAGATAAAGTGGAGCCATCCCTCTTAAAACGTAATAACGTTTTTTAAATTTATTTTCCTCGTTGTATCTCCCTCTCTAAGATTTAAATGGGTATCAACGGACTCGGTCGTTAAAATGATTGGTTCTTGAAGTCGCTTTTTTCATCTGCGTTTCACGCTCTGTTAGCGACTTGGATGATTGAGACATACTGTGAAATTGGAGAAAAGCAGGATTTCCATTCAGTGATTGCGCTAAGAGAATTGATGCGTATGGATTTAACCACAAGTTTTGCTTTTTAAATGGAAATTACAAGAAAAATACTTACTTGTGTAAGCGTGTGTAGCATAAAGTAATTTTTTAAGATAAAATATATATTATTTAGTAACTTTATGATGAAATACATATCTGTACTTCATATAACTGTAAGGTGTGCAGTTAAAAAGTTTTACTCAAGTTAAAATAATTTGATATAAGGTTCATCTTGCAGTCTTAATGGGTTTCCATATTCAGCTATGTCTTTGGGATCAAATAAGAAAAGATTTTAGAATCAATGAAACATATATTCATATAAGTGGTGGATATAAAAAGAGGGCTAGATCGCTCTTGGAGAAATGATAAAAAATAATTGTAGCGCATTGCAATCAATTAACATCAATGTCTACAGTCTTAGGTTCGGAGGAAATTGAGAGGTAAAATCGTAGGCTAATTGTGCCAATTAAATATTGGCTAATTGTCAGATTACCAGGTAAAATGAAAGTAAATTAAACTGTGGGATTAAACATTTCGCAGTTTAGCCCCAATATGAGTATAGCATCTTTATTGCATTAGGAAAAGACTTTATATAAGCTTCGTTTTAGGTTTATATTATTCTGCATAATTAAACATAAAAACGTTATTCATTAATTATGGAAATAAAGATTTAACCTAGAACATGAAAGTGTGCAGCTTAACCCAAAGTTGTACAGAGTAATTCAGTGGTTAGAATACCTACCCGGAAAGTGGGAGACCTGGGTTCAAGTCCTAGCCAAGTCACTATTTCTCACCTCTGTATAAATTTCGTTATCGATTAAATTCATTTGCTGAGGAAATTCATGAGTATTGTTAGCTTTCATATAAGTCATTATGTGAATTTAATCCTGAATTTTATATCTAAACGTTTAGAAGTTAATGAAAGATACTAGTGCATTTTCTAAATGAGAAATATGAATGAATCAAACGTGTCGTTTCGTAGATATCTACCATTTGAAGTGAATTACAGAGGTTTGGAGATTATTTGTATAGAGACGTTTAATTAGGATTTCTGTATTTGTTCTCTCTCACTTAGTTTTTCCGTATTATATTTTAGAGAACACGCATACCAATATTTCAGTTTGTCAAGTAATTGTTTTAGCTTTAGATGTTTACGGAAATGAGCTGATTAATTAATTTCAAGTCACAAAGGAAAAAAGCATTTTTCGCGGAAGCATTCTTTCTCTCCCTCGCATTTTTCTGACGTTTACGTGCGCCTGAGGTGGGAAGAATCTCTCGCACATACGTCAACGTTAGGACACCAAAGCGCCAGCATTTTTTCCCGTCATATATTCCTGCTTGACGTGTGTGCCATAGGCGATTTGGTCAAAGGGTGACCAGGCGTTGCTACCAATCAATCTTGGGAGAAGGAGAGAAATACAAAACGAGATGTATCGTTCACAGGAATTTATAATTTATGCAAATTTCATCGTTTCAAGAATTCATTCAAACAAAAATATATAGTTTTTGTGAAGATTTTAAAAATTATCTGGTGTCATTGAAATACTCTAGTCTATTCAGTATTGTTTCGACTCATTTTAATCCTTATACGTTTCGCATGTATTTGAAAGAACGCAAAGCGGAGAAATGAAATGTCAATAGTAGATTGTGACTACCTTTTTGGAAAATAAATTATAACAGAATTTCGGCTATCATCAAGATGCTCTTGACTTCTTTATCAGTATAAAAACCGCTATCACCTTATAAGTGAGTCACCTAATTACAGATTTTAGTAGACAGTACTTAAGTTGTGCGCGAGAGAGACATTTGCTTACGATTAACATGTGTTAAATGACTTATCATATTAGTAAGCATCATTATATCATTCTTTATTCGAAGCATAGTTTGAAATTACTTTCTGCTTCTTATTTTCATATCAGTTCCTTCTGGGGTATTTGGGTAAATTAGATGAAATGTCAGCCATAAATTGGTGTTAATTGCCAGTAACCATCATAGACAATGTATTTTGGGTCTATCTTTTTTAATTGACCAAGCAGTAAAAATAGCACAAGGAAAACCGTGAATTTCCACTTAATTATGTCAATAGAACTCGAAAAATTCATTGTAATTGATAAAGCCAAAATGCAAATATATTTCAGTTTTAAGCAGGAATACATGAATATCTGCTGATAATGCTTAGCAGTGGTCCTTCAATACATGTGCGTGACTAATTTAAATAAGGTTATCTTGCTTTAACAGAAACATTTACGTGTTGATATGCAAAGAAATCGATCCTTTTAGATTTATCTCGTATTATTTCTCCTTGGTTTAATGTTCCTGTAACATGAAATATTTAAAATTTTTTTGTTTCATTGTAGAACTTCGACTGTCCTGTAATTTTCTTAATGTTCCTCTGAGAATGGTATGTCACTGTTTCTTAAGTCTTGGCAGGCAACGTAATTACTCCTTTCGACATAAAAATCTTGACTAAAATGATTCCATTATCACCTACCTCGTAGAAATGTGGGTTTTAATTCCACCGAAATCGTAAGAGATAAATATCCATTTGTTTTCGTGACAGAGTCCATCAATCTTTTCATTCACTTCCTATGATTATTCTCTTTTTTGTTTGATAGTCATAATTTACATAAAATTTGGATCTGAAGCCCATCTTCCATTAACTACATTGAATATCGTATCACGCAATGTAACGCTTAAATTTTATTCCTTGCTCTGTGCAACTACTTTGTCGAGAAGTATAATTCTGGTACGAATGACCTAATAAGTTACAAACAAGCCTTCGTTTCATATTGCTGTAGTGCGGAATCGACTAAAAATTACAATAATAAGGCAATATTTTGATCGTATAGAAGTGAAATGGACTTTTATGTCCATGATCTTAGACTATTTTGTCGGATCCAACTGAAAAGATCTGGAATGATAACTTAGCAGTATTTCAATTTCTAGTACATACGTTGGACCTTAGAAGATTTACTGCAGCAATTTCAAAAGCTCCGGGGTTATTCATAGCATTTTATTTGAAAATTCTTCTTGTTTTATTTGCTATTTATATATACAGATAAGATATTATACATTTAATAGCCGAGATTATAATTTTTGTCCTTGTATTAGTATATATTCTGAAGAAAAACCATGTTCATGAGTCGGTTCAAATCGTAACTTGATAGTCACTTTTCTCTAATACCAAATTACGTATTCAGGGTAATCACATTCATAAATCTTGAACCTATAAATAAATTACAGCTTAGGCTGAATAAACTGATCTTATGGGTCGATATTCATATCAGAGCATCCTCATGTATAGGAATGCACGTATGTGTGTCAACATATTTGAGTCTTGAAAGAGTATTTGTCAGTATTGTGCATCTCTTTGCCTAGTAATAGGCCATAGGATGTCCACTTGACCTGGAACTATGAGATGTTTCCATGATATCGATCCTACGGGACAAGGCGCGGAACTCTTCCATCAATTGCCTGGCCCATTCCGGTTCGGGGAACAATCAGGGGAATTTCTGTCAGGTAGGCAAAAGTGGAGGCTTGCCTGCTTACTGACTTACTACTACCCCAATTGGATCGGCGTGCGACGCTATTTATTCATGAAGATGCCTTCAGGGGAGGCAAAATTCGCACTGTAAGAGACTACAGTGTATTTACCTAACGTATTTTAAATATAGTCGATATGGGAGAAAGTGCTGTAGTCGGAGATAGAGGAAAGGGGTTTTGATTGATGAAATAAATGTAGTCGGAAATAGTGGATAAGTAAAATACTAAGCGAGATAATTTGCTAAATAAGGTAACCTTCTTTCTCCTCAAGTCTCCCATTCAAAATGCTTGATGACTTGTCTTAATAGCTTACAATATATTCCATTCCGCTCTACCGTACTAGATTTTACTTGCCAGCAGTGTTCAATAAACTGCATGCATAATCAGGGTAAGGTCTATCTAGCGCAAAGTGAGATAGCTCTCAGACATTTTAATCACTCCTGCCGACTATTCTCTTGAAGGAACCGAGTTTCTTAAGTGCCAGTCCACATCCGTAACAGATGCGGGTACCCTGTGTTTAATTATGTTGTGTGGTTGAAATCAAGATAATTCACCGAATTTTCGTTATTCAGTTTCCCTCTCGAAGACAAAGTGAATGTTCTTCAGCAAGTGATCTTTTGAAGTTAGTTACCGAAAATTTATAAGAAAATTGGTTAAACATCTAAAACGAAGCTCAAAATTTATACGATCAAGTTTTCCTTCGGTCGTCATGTTATGTAGCTTTTTAACACGAATCGTCCAAAATTTTCATCATATTTTTTTTCGGTATGTTTGCAAAACATTTTATATTATTGCATAAACTTCGTTTAGTAAGGAATTAAGTACAACTGTATTTGGAAATAATATCTCACTTGTAAGTACTGCAAGCGCAAGGTATGAAGAGACAGGAAGGAAAAGTGTTAAGGTATATTTGCACAGAAGGGCATGCACCTAGGAGAGATTACAAAGGAAAAACAGACGAGAAAAAAGTCTAACAGGGCCGGGAATCGAACCCGGGATCCTCTATCAGGAAGCATCCCATCCTAAGTCCGTTTTACCTTTAACAGATAGATATTTTTAAAGTACTTGAATCCGTTAATAATCAACCATTAATTTAATGATAATGGATTGCTTCTGCCTTAACTTCGTGGAATCTTCTAATATTATTCAAGGTGAATATATAGATCGAAATATTTTGGTATCCACAGGAAAATCACCATCTTTTGAGAGCAAGATTTTTTCTGTGAAAACAAAAACTTTTCGGTCTATTTATTATCAATTGGGGTATAAGGGAATGGAATGCATTACCTGGAAAACTTCTCAATCCAATGCCGGTGAATGTTAAAAATTTAAAAAATAAGCTTAGAATATTATGAAATTTAAATTTTTATATGTATATGTATGTATAAGGCATAGTTTTAATCACTTGTTATCCTTAGAATAAGAAAATAGTTCCATGTAGTACAGTTAAATAAGTAATAGCCGACTGTATCTGTGTTTGGTGGAGGTGTTTGTATATTGTTTATCTGACTTGTTTGACATATTGTACTTATTGGGCCTATTGCTACTGTTAAGATGTGTACTGTCCATGGGAGGTTTTTGGAGGGGTTTCCCTCCCATCCTTAGGCGAATGCCGGACAGATTGTATTGTTATATCCCACTCAACTGTTGCCACCTGGTTTTAATACCAACTTGCAGGATTTAAATAAATAAATTAACTATGAAAAATAATTAGTCAAATCACAACGACTGATGTTAAGTTAAGGCATTCGAATCCGCTATAATAAATCCACGATTAATCAAATCACCGTGACGCATGTATGCGTGGATTTGTCAAGACTTTTTGGATCTTTCGCTTTTGGGGATTTGAGCCTTTTAAGCATTTTAGAGGACAGACGTTTATTCGTAATTGCTCTGGTCACGATTTAGCCCGACGTCGTCTGACGCCGGTCGGCATATTCTCGGAAATCTTCGCCTCACGCTTCGATTCATCGTTCGCATCATCGACGACGAATCGTTTTTCATCGCCTCGACACCCTCGCCATTTTTTCAGGTCCCCCAGGAGAGTTGCCTCCCTACGCGACATCTCAACAATGACGATTCATAAGTCTAATATTTGCACCTTTCGGGAGCTAAGAACAACTGCAAATACGGAAGCAAACACGGGACGAGCTGCGCCCGCCCAGAACGAAAATACAAAAAAGACGAAAATAAATAATGCGAGAAACTCCCTCTTTCCCGTATCTGCGGGGAAAGGAGGGGAGTCGGATGCGTCACATCTTAGGCTTTAATTCTATTAATGCATCTTTTTCCCTCTCCCAGCGCCGTAAATCAGGAACTATCATGCGCAAGGATTTCCCGTCCCGTTTAATCTTTTCTTCTTTCGAAAGGGAAATTTCGCACCCCCTTTCTTCAGCTCGCGCAGAGTATGTAAATGAATCGATTTTGTGAAGTTATATTTTATTGACCAAAAGTAGTACTAATTTCAAAGTCGAATGTATTCTAATGAAATTGAAGTTTAATTTTCTGTCCTACGAGTGTTCAGTATGGCCATCTACCGCAGCACAAAGTACATTAAGGAGATACGAGAATTCCTCCTAAAAGGTTTAAATTCTCCAATAGCGGTCTTTGTCGGTGTTCCTCGCCTCATTTACCGGTATTCGGAAAAACCAGGAAGGATCGCCACTCTTTTTAGAAACGCCCTATGAACATTTCGAAATCGATGCTTTCCTCATCATGGGGAATAAAGTACTTGTGACTTTAATTTTCGTACTAGACGTACTTTACAACTTCATGACCCTTGAGGTCCTTTTTTGGTTTCTCCAAATCCCAGTGATTGAGGTGAGGAACATCGACAAAGACGGCTATTGGAGATTATAAACCACTAATTCAACAACAGGCGTTTCCAAAGTTGATTCCATTACAGCATCTATTGCATTGACCAGTAGCGTTATTTAGTATTTATGGTTATGTATTTTAGCGGGTAGTGGTGGATCAAAACATTGTTTGATTATTGTGTGATAAAATTAACAATATAAACGGGAAAAAGTCGTAAGGAGTGAGGTCTGGGGTTCGGAGACCATCCGTGGAGAGGAAGATTCCGAAAACCCTTTGCGACCAATTCTCCACTGAGGCAGTTTCATTCAGAACTGATCAGAGGGTTGGATCAAGAGGAGAAACACAACAGAGGTCTGCAGCATTAACTGCTCGAACCAGAAATCAGCTCTTCGTAATGGTATATGAATGGTTACCCTCAGTTACTCGAGAACTGAAAAATCAAGTGATGAATACGAAATTTTTCTTAGCACAGGATAGCTTAATGCTTAACCCAAGGCTGTACAAGTGAATTGAGTTGGGCTCAAACCCAGATCAGAAGTGAAAAGTACGTGGCTTGGTAGTTTAGTTGGTTTAAAACCTGCCCGGAAAGTGGGAGACCTGGTTTCGAATCCCAGCCAAGTCACTATTTTTCAGTTCTTGTACTATCTTGAAAAATCAAGCTCAGAAATCAGTTCATTCTTTTCGGAAGATCCTGTATATAACCCGCCATCTTCTTCCCATTCTCAGCCGGGAATATGGAACAAGGGGTGGAGTAAATACCCCATCACGCGAAAAAATCACCTCGGAAGCACATACGACTCCCTTTCGCTCTTACATCTAACCCTTATCTTCCGCTCGCTATGTTCTCCAATACGGAACGCATCTGCCGCGCCATCACGGTAGCCATCGACCTCTCTGTCTTCCTCTCCTCCCCCATCACTCAGGCGACTTCCAAGATATCGGACCTCACAGATTCTCTCCCCCTTAAAAAAAGGAGATAAACTCCACCCCACCCCCGGGCGCACGTAGCGCGTGCTCCCGAATGGAGGGTGCGATGCATCAGTATTGCTCGTGGAGAAAAGATGGTGGCAGTGAAAATTCAGGTCTCCATCCTTTATGGCTGACACGAGGGGAGAGGGTTGCGTAGGGGAGGTCCAAGAAGAACGTTCGGCTCCGGACTGATTGCTAAAAGGGGAAGGCGGGGAAGGGAAGGTTCGTTACTTTACGGCGGCGTAAGAAGAGAGGGGTGGGCGGACGGTTCCCGCGGCGGGGGTGGTCCAGCCCGAGGAGATGGCGGAGGGGGTCCACCCTCCCCCCATGCGCTTGTGACGGATCGATACCGTTGGAGCTCGATAGTGTAACGCAAATGTCGGGTCAGCCGAAGCCGAGAAGGTAGGCTTTGCTTCCCTCCCCCCTGGTCTCTCCCTCTTCTTCCGCTTTCTCCCACCCCGGAGAGGTCACGTGATTTTAAGGGAGGAAGACTTACATCCCTCCCCCACTTTCCACCTCCTTCCTTCCTCCGTCTCCTCTCTCTCTCTCTCCCCACGGTGTTCGGAACGATGCGAGGATGGAGATGCGCGAAATGTAAGGTTGTTATTATATTATGGAAATTCTAAGATGCAGATTAGTTCTGCTCCAATCAGTGAATTCTCTGCTCGAAAAATATATAAATGACTATTCACGTTAAATACCAGAAAGCAAATGGAGACAGTATTAAACCTAAGGATGGTGTTATATTATAAAGAAATTCTAAGATGCAAATAGGTTAAGCACTTTATTTCACAGAAATTCTAAGATTCAGCCATATATATCAGAAAGTTCACAGCTCAAAAAATAAAAAAATGATCATTAACACCTAATACACAAAAGCGAATGGTACTAGATAGCACTAAGTGTAAGGATGTTTTTATATAATTAGGGATTTCTAATGTGCAAATAGGTTAAACATTAAATACCAGTGGTTTCAAAACTCAAATTTTATTAAATGGCGTTTCACATCGAACACACCACTTGCTCAAAGATGAGGGGCAACACCTTTCCCCTTTCTGGGAGCTTAAGAACTTAAATGAAAACGATTTTCTTTTCGCTGTACTTTTTTCGGAGATTTTTCCATATTTTTTCCCCCGTTACCCTTTCTCCCGAAAAATTCTCGGCGTTGTCGAAAACAGACGTGAATTGAGGTTATTCCGGCGGTGGCGAAGGGGGGAAACGGCGCTCGGAGAGAGGCTATTGTTTCCGGCGATGCAGCGCTCACTCTCGCCCTCTATGAATACGGGCGAAAGTGAATTTCCTCGCGGCCGCTTCGAGAGGCGTGTTATCGTTTTCCCTCTCTTTCCGGCGGCGTGTTTCTTCGCGGAACACGGCCGTTCGTTATGATCTCAAGGCGTTGCCGTAGTCGGCCCTTGTGTTCGTCCCCCTGGATAAAATGGTCGGAGGAAAAAGTGCCAACTTTGATGATCCTCGTAATCTTGAAGGAAGTATCGGTCTTTGAGGATACAAGTAATATGGAGCATTTTCACGTAAGGTTCCGAAAATAGGGGTTATATTAATTTAGAACTACGTGTGTAATACTGAAGGTATAATGAAACTAGTTCAATTATTATCTTAAATTTTAAGTTTGACGTTATTCAATCTTTAAGTTTGACCAAAGATAAATGTTGTGGGAATTAACGGTATCATAATTATGGATTTAACCCAAAAGTTCTACATTGTCTTTGATGAACATTATGATGTATTAAATTACCTCATGAAACTAAATTTGCAAGAATTCGCTAAATTTAAAGCATTTGCAACTAAATTAAACTCTACTAACTAACATTTTTTACTATGTCTTTCTCGACATCTAATTAATATTTATATATAAATTTCATTTAAAATGTTTTAATTATAAAGAAATAATAGAAATATCTATGGGTCAAGCTAATCGCTTATCCTTTGATGAGCATAAACATCTTTTAAAATAATTAAATTTAAAAAAGGACATAAACTAAGCATGAAAATGTACCAGTGATATAAAATATCCACATTAATTATAGTTTCATTAGCCATAATCAGTGAATCGCGGAATGGATGGAATTGAAACCCTTATTAATATAGCTTTCACTATCTTCTCATTAAGGAGTATAGGAGTGTTTTATTTTTTGTATTAATACTGTTGTGTATTATAAAGTGCTGTTTTGCACATATTGCGCACCCCGAATGACATGCAGAATAGGATGTTTTAATGTAATAATACTACTAATTAATCGTATTTTATTTGGGCGAGATTAAGACTAGAAGTTTCTTCTTCCATCTAACCCAATGTACACCGTCTTCTTTGTGTAATGTATAACTGTGGTACTTTTTTACTAACATAAGTCTAATAATCGACATGAGATTCCCTTAATTTAATTTTAAGATATTTTCCTGAAAGCAAAGTCATTTGGATTATCGTCATGTTATTTGTTTGTAGAATAGTTTTGTAAAGAAGTAATTTAAAATCTTCAATTCAGCGATGGCATTTTTTGAGAATACTCTTTCCAGCTTTATGACATGTACTTGCTATTTATGTTAGGAATATAAACCCGAAAGCTGATATTTAGATTCGTACTTTTGGAAGAAAGGATTCAGGTAACACGTCTTTAAACGTCTCGGAGAGCATAAAACGAAACGCCGTCGTCGGTTTAATCGTAACGTTTGGAGACCGGATACGCCCATCCTTTTTATCCACATTCTCTCTCCCATTGACTCCCGTAACTGGAACCTAAACGAGTGAAGGACGAGTCATTAGCGAGACTTTATGCGTCGATTCCCGTCAAGCCGCTGTCCGCGCTTCGATCGACTGAGCCGAAACAAAAGAAGGGAGATAGAAGGTGGTAAGCAAACCGTGGCCAGCGATTGGTCACGCTCCTCGCGAAGTTCGATTCCACCGTGATGATTGGACGCGAGGCGTAGGAAACACCCAACAAAGCTCGGATTCGATTCACGCCGACATGGACAGCTGTTCTTCCAAGAATCCCTTAAAGGGCACGGTTTCTTTTAAGGAGACGCTAGAAGAGTCCAATTTGTCCTTTCTCATCGCCCCATCTAGGAAGGTGCTTTTCTCGCTTGACCCTTTTTCTTCATCGCCTTCAAGACGTGTCTTCTCTCTCTCTATCCACAAGGATAAGGCGGGACATCCTTCCTCGTGTTTCATTGTTAGGGGATGGAAAAAGTTCTTAGCACTGGTTGTATGTTTCTGCAGTACGCGTGTCTATAACAGTTTGGCAGAGATGCAGGGTGTAGGATTAAGTTGGTGCGAGGAATAATTATTTCAAATGTGATGTTTTAGAGATGATGGTTTTGTTAATTTATTCAGGATGTCATTCAAGAAACGCTTATTAGGAATAATTAGACATTTCTGTAGCTGACATTACATATACAACTAAGTAAAGAGAGCGCATGATAATCTTTTTACCACTAATTATAATTTTTAGTTACGATGAAGAATAGTTAAAATTGCTGATGTTGAAATGTCGTCAGGTGACAGCCCTAAATGGGGAAATTAGAATAATCTGTATACAACTTAAATTTCAGAATTCTTTAGTGTTCTCCGGTTGGTAATGAAAAAGGTTTGGAGGCGCCGGGTATCGATCCCGGTACCTCTCGCATGCTAAGCGAGCGCTCTACCATCTGAGCTACGCTCCCAACACGTTAGTCATACCACCTTACCAAGATCAAATAATAGTCAGAATTATGATCACAAATATTTTTCAGAATGAGGTAACAAATTTTGGAGGTTTAGGAATTGATTTTAACATAATGGTTGACATGCACATGGATCATACTAAGCGATCCATCGTTGAAATAGAATTGAAAATTAAAAAAAGGTTGAAGAAAATTGAAAAAAGGTTATAATGAGGAAATTCATTTCGAGGAATGCTGCTATTGATTCTTTTCCCATAAATAAGATTCTTTGAAAAGTTAGTGACGAATGGCATAGGCAATCATCCCTATTGGATAGTTATTTTAACAATTGCTTAATAAAATTCACTATATTTAGATTATAATTAGTGATTTCTGGTATGTTTTTCGTTCTTTTTGTAAATTTTTATTGTTTGTATACTGCTAAAATTATATCGAAATTCCAAACCAAATCTTGATCTTGAAATCGAAGGAAAAGGCAAAAGCTTTATTTCAACTTACTCCTGCTATTCGTATAGTTCAGTAAATCAACTCTCAAAATTTACTCCCTTTTCGCTACCGTTTCTTCTACTATTTCTAGTTTATTAATTGACATATAATTTACAGAAATCATAGTAGGAATTTTGTGGAAACGAAACATATCATTTATAAGTTTCGTATATGATAACGTTTCTCTTATAAAAATTATAACTAAACACAAGGTAATAAAATAACAATAATTATACTATTTTATTACCTTGTGTATAGTTATAGAGTTCCACAAAGTGACAGTGCATCACAGAAAGTGATAGCTGCAGAAGTAAGCGTTAAGTACTTCAGTTCCTCGTAAATTAAGGTATTTAGTGAGGCCAATGAAGTCATCTATTAGTTCTGAGGACCTAAGATACATTGATCCTAATTTTTTGGGATTGTTTTAATACCGATGGTTAGAAAATATGATAATTTCTGAGATGGGATCTCAGGCATTTTATAAGTATCAGTTGATTACTTCTTGGTAGCTTACTTGGTTTTTTAAAATGGTAGGGGTTATAAAGGAATATATGCCATTCTCGACCGTTTCAGTGGTTTCCCTTCAGTACATTTCACAACATTCCGAAATTCCGAATTCTACCAAGTTCTTTATTTCCGTATTTTCAGTCGTTGAATTAAAAATTAATCATATTAATATGCTTTTTTTATTTTCTTCTGAGTGCTACGACGATGCATAGTAAGAACTGTCTCACTTTGTACTTTTAACTTGTTTCGGCTGAATATACTTTTACGGAAAATGGTATATGTGATATTCTATCCGATTTTCTTTTTTATTTGATTAAAAATTAAATTTGCTGGTATTTTCCTTGCTATTACATATTTTTTATCAAATTTAATGTTATTTGACAGCATTTAAACGAAGTTTATTATTTACATTAAAAAAACTTAGAATTAGATTTGTTCACTTGAAGATATATTATGTACACACCTATATATGTTAACGTGTTGATTCGAGACTTATGAGTAAAATGTAAGAGTAAATCTGCCTAAGATTGAATTTATCATAAAATGAAAGATGGAATGACTTAGTACTCAAAGCACCTGACCGGCAATTGGGAGACCCGGGATCGATTCCCAGTCCCAACAGACTTTTTTCAAGTCTATTCTTCTTTCAGATATTTCCTGGGAGCACGCCTTCTCGTGCAAAATTACCATACTTAATTTCCTTAGTAATCAAAGACTACGCACGTGTTCGTGTGGAGGTTCTATTTCCTTCAGTGAAAAGGCGAAACGGAAATAAACGCAATCTTGGTGGCCTCTCACCTTATGATGAAAGAATCAACGAAAGTCTAAACTCCATCTCTTCGAGCAACAGTTCCTTATCCGCACCGAAAATTCAGCGGCAGCTCTAAGATTCCACGCGCGCGCCGGACCAAGGCGTTCGCCGTCTATAAAAAGGTTAAAAGGAGGTCTCGGCTCCTTAATACGCACGTGCTAATTGCGAAAGACTCGAGGAAGAGGCAAGACGTAAGAACGCCGAGGTTATATCCCTCTCCTTAACGCCGCGTTGCCTCCAATCTAAAAAAAATACGAGGGAAGATGCTCCCCCTTCCTCTCTGTATCTTCTTTGAGAAAAAAATGGCCACCTTATTCGGCATGTCTGGCGTTTTCCCTCATCCCCTTTAAAACATTTAATATCTCCTGGGAGATTAGGCACGCCTTCCTTCCTTTCCTCCCCATTCTCCCTTTCCTTTTCAGCGCAAGCATCTTCGCCTTTCCTCCCACAAAGACCCTCCTGGGGTCCTTGCCTTTCCCATCCCATCGCCATCAACCACCCCAAAGGAGAACCCAGCACTCCTTTCGTCGCCTTGACCTATAATCGTCTTCCTCCTGGAGGACCCGCCTTCACCCTTACCCCCGCACAAAAAGCTTCCCAAGACGACAACACCCGCCTCCTCCTTGAACGCCGTCTGCCGCCTCCTTACGAGCCACTTCGGATTTCCTAGGTCAAAACCAACGAGATACGTCACCATGGGTTACCCTTTCGAGTCATTTCGGTCGGGGTGGGGGATGGAGACATTTCCCGGTCGTTTGCAGGGGTAATGGCGCAAAATGCGATTATCGTTAGCATTTCCATAATTAGCGTCATTAATCTATAGGATAGGTTATTTTTACGGAGATGTGACTTAAGCATCTTTTTGGGAGGTTGTTTTCATATTGTGGCGACGATAAGCCTGTTGGCCCTCTTCCATGACTTGCTCTGTCCTTAGTTTGCGTCAAGGCTCACGTTACTCTGTCAACATCAAAGCAAATGTTGGATAGTTCATAACAAATGATTAATCAATATCTAGTAAGTAATAGCTTGTTTA
This sequence comes from Sympetrum striolatum, assembly GCA_947579665.1. Classification (NCBI taxonomy): domain Eukaryota; kingdom Metazoa; phylum Arthropoda; class Insecta; order Odonata; family Libellulidae; genus Sympetrum; species Sympetrum striolatum. Next base: position 36,943,392 of record OX388350.1, on the reverse strand, counting down.
TGTCAAAGTTAATGAATTTGGTCTATCGATAATCACCCGTACACGCATACGTGAATGTTACGGAAAGTAACAATTGGCTTATAGAAAGAGTTAATGCTTATCACTTCCTAAGGAAGATCTAGGAATCTCGAAGTCATGTCTGATTTACATGGCACGATTTATGACAGCATCATGCCTACCGATATTCATATGGTTGTTGATGCTTCCAGAATAATAACTTGTATTTCAGTATTGTATTCCTGCAGATTCTTATTTCATTACAACAAACTGATTCCAAAGCTATTCTTTGGGACTGATTCATACTTTTACTTCAAGGATCAAATAAAAGAAATACGGTCATGAGACCCGATGACAAGGTAAGTATCGTTGAAACTGATAGCTTGAATTTTTTTCTTACGAACAAGGTCAAATTTTGTCTGTTCTTTTAAATCTTATCATGCCTTGAATGAATGAAATCATAGTATTTTTTGTTTATACTCACTTCTCAAACCTTTTCTCCACATTGATATTTTAGTATATTCTTCACGAGTATTTGTTTTTACTCCAGTAATGGAGGTGGTGGCGATTATGAGAGAATTCATTTCTTTCAAATTAGTTTCATTTATGAGTAAACAAGTGTTAAATGTTGAGTATGTTAGGTGCCATCAATTCCATCAAATCAAAATTTCGTTTTTATTTTCATTTTCCAAGTATGCATATGTTAAGGAATAATTACGACAACTAAAATTGAAATATATAAAAATTTTCCAGATTTTATTATTACGAATCTAATTATGCAAGTAAGTGCACGACCTAGTGGCATTGTTAATTGGTATTTATTTAACAATATGCTTTGTGAGTAGTGCTTAGGTACGCAAGATTTCGACATAATCACTTACCAGCCATAACTGTCAGAAAAATCGCCTTCGTCTCGTGAATTAACTTCGGCCCGCGCGAAAGTGATGGAACCCTTCCATCGGAGGGATGGAGTCTTCGGACGGACTTTAAATTTGAAAAATGTCCTCGTTTAAGTGGTTAAAGGTAATTGGGTGGGGGGAAGGAAAGGCAAGATAGGGTGGGCGATGTTGTGGCGGGTCGGGGAAATCCTCTCTCCATTTCTTGAGAGGTTGCGGCGTAGGGGAGGGAGTAAGTGTTGGAAGTTTCCTTAGACACCCACTCCACTCTTTCCCTTCTGAGTGGGATGTGGATTTCTGGGGTAAGGGGGGATGAATGGAGAGCGTAAGGATGGCGGGAAAGCTTTCTCTTTCCTTCGTCTCCCCCGGGTCTTACGTTGCTACGACGCGCTGATGGTTTTACGGGAGATGGGCTTTTGTTCCCCATCCCTCAGATCGGATGAATTAAAAGAAATGTTTCTCCTCAAAGTCCTCCCCTCTCGTTCCAAAAGGAGCTGTTTACAATTATTCGCCGCTTCATGCTCTTTTTGTGGGGTTTTCGCGGGTTACTTCCTCGTTGAGTTTGTGGGCGGATCGGAGAGTATTCTGCGTGGGAATTCCGTGGCTGAAACTGATGCTCTTTGAGTGAATGAGCGTATTTATATATTTCGGGATGTTGTACTCAAAACAAAGGGAATTCAATTCGCTAATAAAGTCGAGTTTGGTTTCATACACAATGACAGCCTACAATAAAGGGCTTAATGTAGAATTAGACCCATTGGGGAAGGTATTCAAGAATGTTCATTTTACGAGTACCGCTATCTCAGAAAATAAATATTAAAATGAGGAATTTGAAACGTTTAATGGAGACTTACTTTCACTTTGAATCTTTTACCTTTATTGACATATTGTTGTCGAATAAAGATAGATTGATTCCACATAATTCGTTCAGAGAGGTTCTTATCTTAGTGCTAGAAATCATTTCCTTTGAGTGTTTTACTTCGAGTGATTTATTTGTGGGAATTTGGAAACCTTCCGAAAAATATTTCCTAAGTCAACTTCAGAGTTGAGTTTATCTCATGTTGAATCGATTAGGAAAGAGATCTTTCATGCAATCACTTTCATAAACTTCGTTTTCTGTAGTACAGATTTGCTTTGAATTATGTAGAAGTAGGTTGAGCATCGAGTGCCGCTCCATAATTTCAAATGAGTCTTAATGCTTCCTGCTACCAACTTAATGGTTCCTCCTATATTCGGATTAATTGAATATTTATCATTTGTCTTTCGATACAGGATAGAGGAAAATGTATCATTCATTTACTTGTGTCACAGACTTGATCATGAATGTGATGACATGAACGTTACTAGGGTGTGGGTGAATAATTGCGCTGGTTAAAATCTCTCCATATGGAATACCAAGATAGATGTTACTCGTAGATCATTATTTTTCACTTGCGTGAACATGTTCCGTTTGTAGCATTCCGGCTCAGTAAGGAAAGCAAGGGCAATCTACCTCACTCCTCACTCTGCCTAGTAAACTTCATTCCTCTCCAAAGGCTCTTAGTGGCTAATGTCAGAGGGGGTGAGGAACCAACCAACCTTAGGGCTGAATACTTTACAGTGAGTGACTTAATGGTTCCTATTGAGACTGAATGGTATTACATGCGGCCTAAGGATAATGATCTAACCCCTTGTCTTGGAGAAAATGTATTTATTGAGCATGATGAAATGCAAGAAACATCTAGGGTTACTTAAATATATTAAGTCTGTAGTAAATGCTTTAAAAGGAAACTTACCTTTTCTGGTGGTTATGATATTTGGTTGCAGTCCGACACTAATTCATCTTATTCAACTTCCGTATTTTTCCTTCTCATCGAGGAAGGGATGGATCTTAGGTATAGTTTCCGTTCTTTCTGTTTGGGATCGCCAACGTAGAAAGGGATCGAATAGCTTTAATGAAAATGCCGCCCTTCTTCCTCATTCTTCCAACATCCTCTTCGTTTCTAAAAGAATCTTCACTGCAGAGAAGGGTTATTCTTTCCCAATCACTCCCCCTCTTTATTCCCTTACCCACCCGCATCGCCGGCGCTTCCTTCTAAAGACCCGTGGTTATATCTAGACGGCTCTATATTCCCTCCTCTTGTCCTCAGCGTTTGCGAGACGAAAAAAGAGCTCTCATGCGCGCAACAGGAATGCACGTCACGCTCAGTCAGCCTCCTGTCATTCATCAATGGTTCCGGTTTTTTATACGGCATTCAGCATCCAATAGGATATCGCGTCCGTGGCAGATCGGGGTCGAAGAGATTTCGGAAAGGAGACTCGCTTTTACCTCCGTTTATAAAAAGGCTTCACGTGTTTTTTCTCTGGTATCCTTTCTCTAACGTCAGAGCTCTATTTTCGTCCAAGTGCAGTGGGAGTGCAATAGCGTTTCGTCCTTTGTCTCACGTCCTGTCTCTCGGACTCGTTCCGCGTGCTTTTTTTTCTTTTCGCTTCCATTCCGTGGAGCACCTGTTCGATTTTGATGGCTCTTCAGGTGGAGGGGATTCCAATACATCCGTGTATTGAGTTGTAGAATTTCAATCGTGGTTCGTGTCCCATAAAGGAAACGGGTCGGAATTAAGTGATTCATTCCAGGAGGCCGTAAAAAAATCTCTCCAGGACGGTATGTGAAGGGTAAAGGATAAAATATCTCGATCCAGATCTTAAAACAATTCTCGTGCTTGCTTGAAAGATATTGAAATCAGGAATCTGGCCTTCCTATAATGGGAAGGTTTATGATTGTAGTCCCAAAGAGAAAAATTTATGTAGCAAGGATGGAAAGTTTTGAATAATTTATTTCAATAAAAATTAGCTTTTTTGTGTAGCTCGTTTCTGTTATAACTCTTTGTGATTAAGTATTCCCTTAACATTTCATATGTATTAATGCATATCTGTAATCTGCTTCAGTAAGAAAGTGCCGATAGATTATTTCTCTTTTGTAGGTACTAAAATGTGCATGCATAATCATCCTATTTTTATCTTCCTTTATTTGAATAAAATGGTAAAACAACTTATTAATAAAGTCACCAGAGCATATTCAAATTCAGATATTTTTGTCGATTTTATCGCATTTCGATACTCAAGATTACTTGAAGACTGATAATCTAGCAACAGACATAATTGCATCCAGTTACAGTATTTCTAGATAAATTACGTTCCTTCTAGCCATACAATAATTCTTAGACAGGTACTCGCATTTATGAAATACATTTTTCGTACATATGAAATACATGTATATATTACTTATTAGAATAAATATAGAACTTACTTACTTTTACTTATAGAATTAGGGGTTCAAGTGAGGCACTTTTCACAATGCCATTCTACAAGCTTAATCTCGATAAATGTTATCTGGATGAATCTAAGACGATACCATTTATATTCAGTCTTGATTATTTTTCATCGGCAGTTATTCAGTAATTGCCTTGTTAAAGTTCAGTAACAAAACTCTCCCCTAAACATTCAAAAGCTACAAGTTCTGAAGATGGAAGGTAGATTTTAATCTTGCACCATCACGATGTTTTCATTAGTCATGTAAGCACTCTTGAGTAACTTGATCTTGTATGATGTCAAAAGTAAAAATAAATAAATTTCAAATATAAAAAAATAAACACACGTGAAACATACTCCGCAATTTTTCAAAATGTTTATTTGTTGTTTACAGCCTTTTGCTCACACTAAATTTCTGATTATGCTTAAATAAATCTAACCCATGTGGAGGAGCTTTCGAGGTCGGAACTCAAGCAACATTTTACTTACCACTACAAAAAAATGAGATATATATTTAGCTGTGTGGTTATCCTACATTGTAGTTTGCTCTGAGAACGAAGAACATTCTCATTGAAGGTGTAGAGAAGTTTGGCAAGCTAAAGGGGTCTAGGGATCGTAGAAGGGGGTTCATATTGGTATATTTAATTAAGACTCACTTCTATTTGTTAAGTTTTGGAGATTTTGTTTTGTTAAATTTACTAAGGATTGACTTATGTTTATTTGGAGTGAGTCACGGTTGACCGGAAATGCTTTCCACAACAGTTTATATAATAATCGTGATAGTGATTCGTAAAATATTAATGTTTATGAAAGTGTTAATGACTTTAAATTATTTTTTGAAGCTTTGTTAATTCAAAAAATTTAGAAAATATTCTCAATGAATCAATTGAAGCACAGTTTATTGCAATTGCTTCATCAGAAATTTCAACATCATCCGCCATAGTGTTATGATTTAAGAAAATTCTATAAATTTTCTCTTCGTGTAGATTCCCTAAAATAATCTAGCTTACTTAGTCTAACTTAATTAATCTAGCTTTTATGCTAAATAAAAATATCATAGAATAATATCGGTGCTCATCTAGCTGCACAAATTACTGCCTTGTATTTTGGTTGCTCTCCAGCCCATATTTTAAGCTGAATGAATTTCCTCCATGAATTCTGATGTAATGAAATATCACCCACTACATATTACCTATCCAAATCCTGCGCATTAGAGAGTGATAGTAAAGAATGTTTATCGATTCATCACAGAGATCGCGAAAGGAAGATGACCGCGGCCATCCATAAACCCAGCACAAATTCCGCCGTCCATTCTCATTTCGGCTGTCCGTTCTCAAATAAAGTAGAGCGATCATAAACTGCTCGACAAGCTGTCATCCGCTAAAGACGGCAGCCGGAAACTCATCCGACGATAAATCACCTAATCTAACTCCATAAGACTCTCTCCCACTTACCGCACAACGTAAATCCGCAGCCTCCTTTCATCCGGAGGCAGCGGCGTAAACATCCCGTCCCCATACGGCAAAATGATCTCGAATCATCTCATCATAATGCCAATAACCTTTTCAAGCATTACGCGACGTCGGTCTTTCATAAGGAAGTGGCGTCGTGTCCCGAGGCGTTTGTCGGAAACCGCGAGAGGCGCTGCATTCAACTCTCCCCTCGCCAAGGACCAAATCGTTTTCTGGACCTCGGTCCAAAATCTCTCACTTTCCCCGGGGGCGCGTCTCTCCCTCCGCTTGCAAAGTATTCATAAGCCTTAATGAGCGGGTAGGGAGGCGGAGTAAAGATTGCTACCGTATCCTCTCTTCCCCCCAGGGTGCACTCTCTCCGCGTCTTCCCCACCTCCGAAGCATCCGCCCGAGCGTAAATCTCTGCGTAATTTATATCGCCCAGGTGAGATAGGGAGTCGATAATCGCGTTGGGCTCTTATATATCGGGCTGGAGATTTTTTCCGACCGCTAGGCTATGCCTCAGAAGGGAGAGGAAGGAATGATGGGGTGGCCAGTGACGTGGGAGAGTACGGTGCTTTACCTTCTGCGCGGTGGCCTCAAAATCTTATCTCGTATTTGTCTAGCTCGCTGGTTCGTCTTCTATTTTCAATCTCGCTTTTATCTATTTCCAGCGTTATTCTGTTGGTCTAATGTATTTTATCTGCATCTTTCCAATCCAAATTTTCCATCATGTCTGAGAGTGTGTTATCAACTTTTGCATGACTTTTTTCACTCTAAGCTTCGATAATACTCTTACTTAATTGTAAAATTATGCTAAGGATAAATAGAAGTAGATAATATCGGCGTGATTGGGATTCGAACCAAGGTCTTCTAAGTTCCGGGGATGATCTAATGTCCAAACCACCAGCTGTACTCAAATCCTCTTCGTTATCAGGATGCTTTGTAAGCCTATGTTACGTTGTCCGTTGTTTCACTCTCTTTGATTAAAATCTTACGGCGGAGAGTATTCCTCAGTTGTACTCCCGTCATTAGATTAAGAATTTATTTATGAATACCAGCATTACCACAAAGGGTAAACACAGAATGACCAGGATTTTTTTATCTAACGATCCAATAGACTCCGATTATTTTGCTAAGCATTGGTCATATAGAACTACATTTGTTTTGTGGGTTGTTATGAATTGTTTTACAACACAATTTGTTCTTGATATATTTATTAGTAGCAATATTGTTACAATTGCTTCGACAACTTAGATCATTTCGCACATGGCCTTCCACTAGGAATCGAACCCGGACCTCTTTCGCCAGAGCCGAAAGCGCTACTCAATTGGCTAACCGGGAGCCTGTTATTAATTACTATCTTCATACAAAAATCCTTTATTTTTCCTTCTAAATTTGGGCTAAGAGTTTATTAATTTATATTTGTATATACTGCCAAAAATTGTGAACACATATGGCCAGGATCTTTTGATTTTAACGAATCAATGATGCTAGAGATTGATCACTTGGTAGTACTGTGTCTTGAGGAGTTGTAATTAATTGGCTTAAACGTAATTTGCTCCTATATGTCTCTTATTGTTTATTAGTTTCGTGCTAGAGCCTTTTTTCTCCTTCCTAAACCTGGATGGGCTTACTGTAAGAATGGCTGTCATTGTCTCCATTTAGGATTTAATATAGCCATCCGTCCGCTTGCCTGTCGTTCGTCTCTATTCGCTTATGCTCACCTTCCATCTGCCTTGTCATCCTCCCTCATACTCTCCAAATGTATTCGAGTCTTCTATAATCCTTTATGTGATCCTCTCTCGCGAGATTTTTCCTAAGATGTCTATCCATATGTTATGTTTTCAAATTATTTGTCAGACTCTAATTTGTATTTTATTTTGCTTAGTTTAATATTACAATATTATGATCTACACACTTTCTAATGAAGGTCCTTTAGCTGTTGGAGTAATTTTGCAACTTCTATTAAATCTAGCCTAGGATTCTAGCCAGGATTTGAACCCGGGATAGCTGTCACCGAAGGCGAACATGTTATCCACTTGTTCATTCGGGTGTAATATTTATATTATTTTATATACCGTATACACTCGTAACCTATAAGTCGAGTTTTTCAGGACATATGCTTAGGCTGAAAAAGTCCCTCTCGCCATCGAGTGAGGGTCCCATTTACCTGTTTTCCAGTGGGAAAAGCCTGCTGAAGTCGAAAATCGGCTTGTAAATTTCAAACGTGCTCAATTAACAATTCTTTTAATATCCAACCCATTGATGCCTCAATAACTTTAAATTTATTGGTATCTATTTTTATTTTGAAATTTACCTATAGCTGCTGCATTTCTTACACTAGGCTTATACTTGAGTCAGTTAGTTTTCCCAGTTATTGTGATAAAATTAGGTTCCTCTGCTCATACTTGAGTGTATACGGTAAAATGCGAGCCAGGTAGCAAACATTCCACCATTGGTCCATACGTTATCTGTAGTACAGATAATAAAGTTCGTTAGTCTTCAATAGTATTATCTTGAGTTGGGTTGGAGATTGAGGTCGTGGCATTCTGATAGTTTTTGTCTTTGTCCAAAATGATGACTTGTCTGTTCTTTAGCTTTCTGTCTTTTCTTCAATTCCGGTGCCACCTTTTCCCTCGGCATTTCATCTTTAATATTCCGCTCTCCTTTTTCCCTCCCGGTTTTTCTTCTACTCTCCCTTTCTCTTTGAGATTCCCTCTAGTTTCTTCCTCTTTCTCCTCCAAAACTTTCCCTCTCTATTACGCCATCTCTCCTCACTACTTTCACCTCCCTCTCTCTCCATCCTCGCAATCAGCTTCCTTCTGATCTCCCCTCCGCCCCCTCCCGGAGATCCAAGTTGGCCCCCGGCTCTCCCGAACAATCCATCCACTGCCCCCGCTCGCAACCGCTTTCGCCCCTCCACCCCCGCGCTCCCCCCACCTCCTGGCAGCCCTCCAGGCCTAGACGGGGGTTGGAATTTACGGCAGCTGGCTGCAGAGCTGGGTAGCTACTCTGCCGCCTTGTAGCGGAGTGGAGGAGTAACCTCCCCATCGCCGCCCCAGAAGAATCGGCTGTTTAAGCTATTCCTTTGTTTTCGATGGGTTTAAAGGGTGTGGTTGATGCGGTTTAATGTGCGGTTGCTAGCGGGCGGCGGTTCAATCTCTGGGCGTAAAAAGGTTTTTGCGTCTTCGCGTGGAGGCGAGGGGGGATGACTCCTCCGCCTTTCGCTCTGCAGTCTTGTGTCACGTGACTACGTGGCTCCTGGCCCTGAAGGGAAATTTACTGCCGTTGTCAGAATGGGAGGATGAAAAATATTTCGTCGACTGCCAGGTTAATAGTTTCTCGCATCCTCCAACCAAAGCGGTACGATGCGTTTTAATCTGGTTGCCGTAAAGGGATGAATGATATGCAGATTACGGGGAGGGAGGCGTTGTTTTTATGGCCGGCTGGGAATATTACGTGTTATTATTGACGTGCGTTTCGTTCAAGGATGGTTTCCGGTTTCATTAAACAGGTGGAATAAGGTTTAATTTAAAGAGTTAAGATGTGGCCGCTTTGGAGGTGTTGAGGTAATATTCGGGGCTGCTGAAGTGTGCGAAACGTCTTATTCTGTTTATTTACCGTTGTTTTTAAAGTAGAGCACCATTTAAGTATTACTATTCGTATATAATTTGTTAATAAATAGCTTACGCTATTTATTTATTTATTTATTTTCATATACCCCACAAATATCCATTTAAATGGTTGTATGATTGTATTCGATAACATCTGATTCTGTATAGATTCATATCAGTATGTATCTCATACAAAAAAGAACATATATTAAATAGAATACCTATTTATAGCATTTGATACTGCTTTGGAAGTTCTACGGTTTATTCCATCATTAACGTATAGATTTGAATATCATTCAAGAGTATTTGCATTCCTTTTGTAACACTTAATTCATTCGTGTATGATAGTTCATTATGTAGAAGATTATTCTGTATAACAGATTAATCTCCATTATCAAAGTTTATGAAAAGGTCCAAGAAATACGGTTTGCTTCGTTACAGTTGGTAAAGTTCTTCGCAGCGGCACAATGCCTAGCATGCAATTACTTTATTTGATCTAATAAAATGACAATTTATGTAATACCTTGTCATGGTATTGTATTTCTTAGATAAAGTGTACCCATGTATCTTTAAGGGAAGGAACTTTCACTGTGGATAGCGTTCAACTAACGTTTGAGGGAAATCACGAAAAGAAGGCAAAATGTCTGACGTCATTGCACAATCTTAATCACTCATCGTGTAGATTTACTTCAATAGCTCAGTAGTAGACAATTTCTTAGGCAACTTGAAGATCTAGGTAGAGCTAGATTTTCTCAATTTGTGCATTAAACTTGAGAACTTTCGTTAAATCAGTCCTCCATGATGCCCATTTCAATGAGTGTTTGTAATCCCTGAGAGAAATTTAATCCTATAAAGGGTTAGTGTAGTAATGTGGAAGATTCATCTATATAATGTAATGTATATGTTTAACAATCTCACCTTCTTTATATATCATCAAAATAAGCAATAGTGGCAGAGAGGGATGGTAGTTTCCTCGCGCTTAAAGATCTTTTTCATGGCTGTTCGTTGGGCGTTCTTGTAAGGCCGCGTCTTTGAATGGGCAGATTGGTTGCGCCGTGCGGAATTATTCCGAGGGAGCAGTGCGTTGTTCCGTTTTCGGCAAAGCGGTCGATAAACCGAATCTTGCGACTATGGTTCCGTAGCGGCGGTCGAGTAAACGCGTATCGAACGAAATGCGTTCAGACTGCGATGGAATGGCGGGCTTATGGCCGCCGCCAAATATTGAAATTTTCTCGATAAAGGGTCGCTTTCGATGCGAGGATTTGCCAAGATTGAAATTTGGAGGAGTTTCTTCAGCAAGATGGAATTTACAAGAAGCCGTAATTATAAGGGGGAAGAAACTGTAATTTGACCTCCTATAAAGGCTTTGAATTTTCGGCCTGGTGTTTTCGTATCTCCATATAACCTTAGCTTTGGAAGGTGGACTGCACAACTGTGCGCTGCCTTTTACGTATTTTCACTTTTGAAGTAAACTTATGCTTACCTGTTTAAGAAATCACTAACCATATGTGTATAATTACGTATTTGATATGAAAGTAAAATGTTAGATGATAATTACATGAATCTGAAACGAGTGCTTTAATATTCATCCACATTACATTCACATACCTGAAGGCTTAGCTCCTAATATTTGCCCTCAAGTAGTTTCTCTTAGAGTGTTTCAAATCATTGGCCTGACCTTCAGAATTCATCATATCTCTGAGAAAAGGCAAAGGTTCTCAACTCTTTTAATGTTGCTCTCCTATTGAATTGTTTTTCATCAACTTTCGCTGCCCAAGTATTTACTGATACTTTCATTCGTATATTATTTCAAACATTTAATTTATTCCTATAATCGTATCATAATTAGTTTTATTTACCTACCTTGCCAAGGTTTTATTTTGACCCTGGGCTTCTATCAATCACTGTATTTACAAACTAAATATTTTATTTCCGTTATAAAAAGGGTTATGTTACACACATTGATTTTAAAACAGTAAATCATATCAGTATTGAAATTGCATTATTTTTCTAATATCAAAATTTGTATAATATTATTTCCCTCCATTAATTGAGCACTTCTTTTAATAGTTAGGTATCCAATTTCACTTTCTCATTTTTCGTAACTCTCTTTTCAATTTCATTTTGATGATTCTTCTTTTACATATGTATTATTATCGGAGGAGTATTGATTATGAACTTAAGAATTTTATGTTTTAATACATTTTCAGAGACTGATTTTGCAAAGACACACTAACAGTGAATATCAGTTGAAATTAATCATGCCTAACGTAGTTACTGTATGTGATACAATTTTTATGGAGCACAATCATAGTCTGCGTGTTATATTAAACTTGTTCCCGGAATTTATATAAACGTTAGAATTATTTGTTAGCGAATCACCATTAAAATAAACGAAAGAGCTCGCAGCGTATCTCTTTGTTTCTCTCTATATCTATGAGTTTTATTCTCTATAAATTATGATTTTAATTAAGTTTAGAATTTAAATTTCTAGGTTATATATTTCAGTATTATAGTTGCACTCTGTGAACCGACAAACTGGTTTCCTGCACTGACAAATGATATGCATTGTGGATAGATACGGGGAGAAAAGAATTTAATTAAAGATCTATTATTTTTGTAATTCATTTTTGGTAAATATTTATGGTCTGTTGACGAAAAAGATTGAAAGAGCTTATATTATTACGACTCATATTTTTAGAACACATCCTTATTCCTCTATCGCACCCAATAACAGTTCGTGGAAATGTATAATATCAATTGAAAATCGCAATAAATACAGTTGTACGTAATTCAATCTATGATACCACATTCGATGCCTATTCCATTTTGTCGCACTTTTATTTCACTTGTTTAATTTATCACTTGAGAGGGAGGGATGCTTTGGGAATTAATCGAAACAGATAGTTCATCATCATTCGTCTTCATGGGACGTAAAAAAGCACCCCCTGATAAATAGTTATGGTCCAGAATACGTGGGCCCTTCAACGGCCTGATGGTCACTAACCTCTCCGTTTATGGTGACCGCCATTCAGGAGAGGTCATCTTCAATAGCGTATTTTCCTTCAAAAACAACCCATTTCCTTATTAATGCCTTTTGACCTTTGACCCAGTTCGCACCGGTCACACATACGCGCTATTCGGAGATAAAAAAGGAAGAGTAGACCCTCGAAAGCGAGTTTCGTCTGCTTCATGCGGGACCACAACCTCGCACACGCTTCCTATATCGCCTCTCGATCCATTCCTCATCTCTTTCCCATTCCCTTCAGCTAAGGGTTTACTGCTGCCCTTTTCCTTCCGAAATCTCTCCCTTCCCGCCACCTTTTTCTCTCATTCCTATTATTTCACGGTCGTTGCCACTCTCTCTTTCTATCTCACGCAAACACGTTGTTCTCTCTTTCAGCGTGGGAAGAGATTGTAGACGAGTTTTTACCTCGGAGTCAGCACTCCATTTTCCATTTCTCTATTCTCCCCCACGTCACTCCGACACAGAGCTTTTTTTGTATTTCACGCCCGGTGGTTACCGCGCGATCATAAGTATTTTTTTGCCACTCGTTGGGAATTTATGCGAGGAGGTTTTATTTTTATTCTCTATCCCCTTAGAATTTAATTCGCAGGTTTTATTTTTGGAGCCAGACGCAGTTTAACGGCCGTTAAATGATTGCGAGGGAAAGGGAATTTAACTCGACTCGTCGCGTTTTGAACTTTAAAGTGATCGGATTATCTCGTTTCACGCCTCTGATGATATAAATGGAAAGCCAACCAGAAAGACTTTCACATTATTTAATAGCTGCCAATACTTTAATCTAAATATTTCATTTTCGATAGGACCGAATAATGTTCATCGAGAAATAATTCTGATTGCATAAATATTACTTGATTTTCATTGTCATAATTTATGTATTCCTCTGGTAGAATTACCCTTGTAAGAATCGTGATGGTCCGGATGTCTGATTCATTTACAATCATCCGAATTTTTATTATGCACATTTGAGACTTATCTCAGATTTATGTACAGTTTAGTCTTTCAATCAATGTTTTTATTTCGTAAGAGAATCACAATTTTGATGAACTAATAATTATGCGTTTGAATCTATTTTGATATAGCATTTTGCCAGAATTATTTTCGTATATTCTTCAAGGTTTAGCTGTGATTAGGGTTTTTTTTATGTATTCTCAGTTGAAAGTATTCCAGTATAAATTTAGAATAGTATTAATTTCGGGAAATGAAACGGAAAATAGAATAAATGCCTATGTGTGGACTGCTTCCTTCGGAAGAAGATGCAAGTTGTCCTCCCAGTGATAAAACTCTTTTCATGCTCTTCACTGAAACCCTCTTCTCCAACCCAGTAGTGCCCTCGCATGCCTTTTTCGCCATCTTTTCTCGATCCTTTACAGCCGTTGATACCTTCTCAAGTCACTTAAACTCTCCCTAGAACATAAAAGAGAATCTCGGCTTCCTACTGCCTATCATCCTCTACTCAGGACCGTTTCATCATTCTATTGCCAACATTTCAGAGCTTTATTCCACCACTACTTTTACTACTTTCTCTTCAATTTATTTTATTTGTTCATTCAATCCGCCGTAAACTATGTTACACATAAAATAGTAATAAGGACTTCTCCCTAATATTCTCTGCACTTAATTAATGCAGCAAATTATTGTATCAAACAAATTGATAATCAGTTTTTTTCTAACTAAAATATTTTAGCCAGAATTATTTTGTTTGAAGAAGGCGGTTGAGTTTTGTTTGTTCTAGTACTGTGGTGCATTGATGACGATTTTATTTTTACACGAAAATTATATAATGATTTATATAAAGATGAGTGTCAAAACAATTTAAGCTCTGTTTGGTTTTCAGTCAAATAATGTTTTAGAGAATCATCTCCGACTTTTCATTTATGGAGATGTACTCTATATACATTTCAGCTCTTTAATAGTCGTTCGGATATGATGATGAAATACTAGCACAATCATTTTTCTGAACATCCTTTTCATGAGGAAAATAATTGCTGATCAGCACCCACTGATACTTACACTGCGCAAATGGTCTGAAAATGTTCCTGTCACATGTAAAGGTTTCTTAGTATGAGAAGCTCTGTAGTTGCGGTAGATCTATTTCCTGCCTCAATTAGATGATACGTTCAACTTTATGGTTCTTATAGTTTATTTTATTATTGTATTACGTATAAAACTAGCGGATATGTCATAAGAAGGTCAAAATCGTATTCATAAGACGGAAGTACGTAAAGGGCAATGGTTGCAGTAGTACTATATTCCTTATATATCCCATAGCATTCCTAAACTTTAGAATTTTATTCAACCTGTTGCTCCTTCTCTTTTATGATGTTCTTTAACGCTTCCAAGTCCATAATCAAATAGAGTTATACCCTCTTTAAGATGACTTCTCCAACACATTTCTATACTGTCACCTACCCCATTTCCATAAAGCCTTATCTACGATCCGTTTTGTTTAGTATTTACGTCGCTCTTTAATTCTCCTTCCACCTTTAACTTCTTTTCAGTTTGTGTCTTATCTCTCTCACCCTTTCACTCTCCTTCCTTTCCCATACCTTCAATCTTTTCCCTTCTCTCCCAGACTGCCTCACCCCCCTACCAAGGGAGAACCCTACCCTTGCCATCTCAATGTCAGAATCCACCCTTCCTTCTCCCCCCTCTTATCCTACACCCTCCTCCCTCTCTTTCGCGGGTTCCTTTTTACCCTCCGAGACCTTCCACCACTCTTTGGGTTAGTGGAGCAGCGGCGTGGGCGGTGTATATGGGTTAAGGACCAATGCTAGAAGGGAAACTTTTCAGCAAGACGATTCCGTGGAATGGTCGCAATCCAGGGTTGACGAAGATGTTTCCCGGATGAAGAGGCGTCGGACCATTATGTCCTCAACTCCGAAGATTAAGAGCCTCGCCTTCTTTCCGTGTATACTTCTTTTTTTCTTGTTTTCCCTTTCGGCATCTTTCGAGCGCCTAAGGAGTTTGCTTTCATCGCTGAGATAAATGGGCTTTTAGGAGTTGATCTTTAGGCAAGGTGTTGAAATTTTCATCATGTTTAGATCCGTCTTGAGAATCGCTTGATGAGACAAATAGGAAAATAAAACAGGAACCATCTCTCTATAGGTAACTATGTAGATCCTTTTAATATAAAGAAATTCTTTGCTCATCAGCTCTTGACTCATTTCGGAAACCAGTGATTGAAACTTAATGGTTATCAAACTTGTTGGAAAATAAAAGAGGAACCGCTTCGCTCGAGGAAAGAAGGCCTTATTAAAATTTAAAGAGTAATATTGGAAAAATACCACTCATGCAAACCAAAGGAGTCAACTAGTTTCGACACGTTAAGCGTCATCTTCAAGTGAAACTAAATTAACTTCAAGGTTTACTTTATATTAAAATAGGGTCTTGTTTTTTAGATAAATGTGATTTCTGTTTTGTTTTCCTATCGTCATGGAATTCCACGAAGTAACTTGTCAATTAGTTGATCATAGTACGATTTTTTTAGAATCATCTTGACTCACTCTACATTTTCTTCATTTCTTCTTTTCAATCAGCGATTATATGGCTATGATCAAAGCATAAATGAATTTCTTTTGAATCATTATTAGAAGTAGATTAAATCATTTGTCATAATCAATGGTATGTAAATAATATTTAATCTCTTTCCTTTACTTCGTAGTTTGAAAAGATCAAAGAAAGATATACACTTTACATTTTAAGGAACAAATCTTGATCGAATATACAGACATGACTGGTATTAGATTCTAATAGACCAGGGTTCGAGTCCCTGTCATATCGACAATTGTCTACTTATGTTTATCCTCGTAGTTTGGAAACATTGTCCCGAGCGTGCAGTGCGAGAAGGGCTTCACAAATCTTGCTAATTTTGGCGTTACAAGAAGTACCTACTACTTTAATGAAATCTATGAGAAAATGGATTTCTCATAAGAGGGTAATTGTCTCAGGAAGTAAAATTTCCGAGTAAGTGAGTATCTAGTTAATTGCTATGAAGTGCGTTAATGAGTTCCTTTAAGATGGGCTTAATTAATTATTTTTAGTATAAACTAATGTAGATTTACTTTGTATTCGCTTTAAAGTGAATCATATTTACGAAGCCTCTCTAATTAGCTCCAATTGCTTGCGTAATACAGAAAATCTAATCTAATTTAATTTTCCGAGACTAGCTTCCTCTGTTTTCGTTTAATTTTTCCCAGACAGAAGCTCATCTCCTCAATGAAAATGAGATCCGTAATTGAAATCATCTCGTAATACGGTTCCCTCCTAGGGAGACAGAAAGGGCTTTCGTCGGATTATTTTAAACAAATAGAGACTCGGAGACGGAATTAATTCTAAAGAGCACAATCCATTTAACTACCTCTTACTTTCCATTCACAGAAGTCACGCGAGGAGAATTAATGAAACTGAATGAAAAGATCCCGCTTTGTCACTGCAAAGGCTTCGGAAACACACGTCGGACGCTCACGCAACAATTCCCGCTCACACACTCTCGAATTAAATCCGAAAACAGCCGCAGAGAGTCCCTCCCACGCAGAATACGCACGCACGCGGACGAGTTTTGTGAATGAAAAGCCCAGCTCCATTCACTGGGAGTCGCAGCCACTGCGGTCACGACCCCATCCCACCGGCGATGACGATCCAATACATTTGTTATGGTTTTTTCCCTCCCCGGAATCCGACCGACCATGGGACGAGAGAGAAAGAAAGCGAGATATCCGCAAGGGAAGGGCGAGGTCCGAATCGGTTTATTTCTACCCTTTTCTCGGATGTCAAATCCGCGCCGGTGGCTGTCTGTGCGGTCATCGGGGTTGGTGGGGGAGTGTATCCCGTAGGGCGGTGGGTCGGTGTTTTGGGGGAAAGGGATACCCTTATAATGGGCTTTAGTGGGGTGGATGACTACTCCACTATCCCTCGCCACCATTGCCTCGTGTCTTCCGAGTGGACCCATCGCTGCCCCACTCCCCGGCTCGGCCTTTCGGACCTTTTTTCTATCTCTTTTTCGTGCTGACCCCTGTTTATACCACGGGAATACAAGGGAAGACTTCTTGGAACCTCCTCAATCTTCTCCCGAGCCACTACCTCCCATCGTTCCGACTCGGGCTCACTTGGGGAAATGTCATTTTTCTTCTTTTTTCCTCTCTTCCGAGCAGAAACAGTGGGGCGTTTGATGAGCGGAAGGTGGTAAAGTGGTTTCCTTCCATTGGGAGGGTTTATTTCCTCGGTAACTTGTGGGAATCGTCGGTCCTGCTGGAAGCTGATGTTGGGGGAAATGTTCCATCCAGAAAGAAACGTTCGCACACTGCTTCATTCAGCATTATAGCATTTAGAGTAAGAGTAATTTATTTTTAGGGATCTACATTGTAATCCCCTCTGAAGCAGTTGTCCCGAATTAATTTTGACTCGTTTTATAACCTCAGTTTATTTGTTTCTATGAAAACTATCTTCAAGGAGCTTTGTCAGCTATTGTTGCTTTAATAGAATAACTTGTGTGAATTGAGTGGAAGTTATGAAAAATTATATCCCGTATTTTAAAATACCTTTAAAAATTTTATCTTTATATCAATGAAAGTCAAGGGATAAGTCATTTGCTTGTGGTATGAAGACTTCCTTACCAAAGAAGAGGGTTTTATTCAAATGAATGCTCGAGATATTCTGAATAAAACTGAGGAAATAAAGTAAACATCCCAAACCTTGAAATCTTGTTGTAGAAAGCTAGAATTTGAGCCTTTATTTCTGATGATAAAACATCTACTAATTGGGTTACAGGTTTTAAGTTATTATAAAAATTCCTAATAAATTCTTTACGTATAATATCAAAATGTCTAATGCATGCATTTTTCTTAATAGAAATTATACCATTTCTTGAGATTGCTCTGTATGCCTTGAGGAGTATCCTATTCACAAAGAATTACTCTGTAAGTTATCCTAGTTCATTTGTATAACCAAACCAACCAAGTGTAAACAATTAATCTTGATAAACGTTGTGAATGTAAATTAATACTGAACATAACTTACTATCATTTCTACTTTGAGCTCCTCATCTTATTAAAAGTAAATTACCTGTCTCAAAAAATCATCATCTCTGGATTTGCGCTTGTCTATCCTAACCTCTATAGCCTTAGAGTTACAATCCTAGGAAATGATCTTTATCTTTTCATAGTTTCTTTTATTACCAGCAATTTAATCTTCTTTCAGCATTTAAAAGCATATACCTCCTTATCTAGTTGTATTTATGCCCGAGAAGGGTTATATTTGTCGGCAGGAGGGGCAACGTATACAAATATATTCGCAGGTCCTCATCGTTTCCTTTCTGCCTATTTACCCCAGCCCTTTATGCTTTCTTCTCTCAGATCTCCTCCAGACATTTCCTCCCATCTCACTCCCGTCTGTTTTGAGTGCATTTTTTCGTAGGTTTTTTGTCCTAGGTCAGTTTGACCACGGAGGTTAGGGAGGGTCGTGCCTGAGGGAGGGTTGGAGGGTTCCCTCCTTTGGGTTTTACCGAGTGGGTGGAGATCGTATGGGGTGTAAGGTTACCCCCGTTCGGAGTGAGGACAGACTGCGTGGGACAAGGATTCTCTCAGAGGGATGGTGAGGTTGCGGGGGAGATCGAGAGAAGTGCGGTATCCGGAGTAGGAAGAAAAGGCTTTTCGAGGTCAGGTGGAGTGGGTTTTTCTGGGTCCATTGGGTGGTTTACCCTTCTCCCCCATTATCTTCCCCTCACCCCCCCGTCTGTCACTCGCCTTTTAGCCCTCTTTTGTTATCCCGCGATTTTTTGGGTCAGAATTGTTTTCTCGTTCCGGATTGTTTTTTTTCCGCTCTAGTTTTTTCTTCTTTCGTTTTTATGCCCTCATTCCCACGGGGTGCAAGTGGATGTCTGTCGTGTGTTTGGCGATATGTTTTTGTTTCTTCAAGCGTTTTCCGCTCTTCCTTGGTTCCGTAGATGAGTGAGGGTTGGATTTTATTGTAGGTAATGAGGGTGTGAATAGTTTAATGTGGTGCTTGAAGAGTGATCATACTCAATGTATGCTAAAGATGGTTTGATTCCAGTGGCGATAAAATAATGTCTAGTTCTTTTATGCTTTTGGTGATCGGAAGTTATCTCACTCGTCGGGTTAGTTATCTTTTAACCTTATCTCTTATTGATTTCACAAGAAACTCTTGAATTACTGAATAAAAAGGTTGTAGCCTTAACCATCTCTAATATCCCATGTACATCACAGATATAACCTTAGGAAATCCCAGTTTAATTCCGAAAATTATACTACTTTTATTAGTGTAATAGGATACAGTGAAGTAGTTTCAGCGGCTTTTTCTTCATAACTAATGTAACCGAACTACTTAATAAGTGGGAGCCTAGACCGACTATTCATTCCGATGGTTACAGTCTATAAAGTCTTGGAGAGTAATCCCTTTCAAGGATACGGCTTAGACAGGCGACATTCACAGCGGGTGACACATGATCAGCGCATCGACTCTCAAACCAACGTATTAGCAGTTCTAGACTGAAACCAACTACCTTATAATTCAGATAGCCATCTGCTTATCAAGATTTTTAGAGAACATCATCAAATGTTAAACCTCACCGGGTATTGAACTTGGGACCGCTTTCACCGAAGGCGTACGTGCTATATAGACTCTTCGCGCCCATGGTTAGAATATATATTATTATAATTTCTCAATCACTGAATAATCACTCAATTAAGAATAATTCTCCGCTTTCTCAAAAGTAGTTGATGTTGATGGAGTTTTTCAACTTTTTACTGATTAATGTAACTCCGCTCATCAGAAAAAATAATCTTTCTCGGAAAAATATGTAGCAGTTACTTATTGCAATTCCAGTCTTCTCCTTTTCTATTATTGATTATGGTATTTTTAAATGCTTCTATTAGATTATTCTAGATTAAATCAATTGCATCGTCCTTGAATTGGCAGAAACTCCTTTTAAAACACTACATTAACATTTACATTAACATTAACATTACATGTAACACATTAATTTTGTCGTTATTCCATAAATAATTATATAAAAAAGTTGTGCTATCGGTCTTTTGTATTATTCTAAATATACTCTTCTGTTACATAAAATTTGCTTACAAATTTTCCCGAAAGAAACTAAAATTCAAAAAATGAATATTTATCTACCTGTGGAGTACCCTTGCTTTGTGAAGCAAAGATTCAATTCACGTTTATCGAAAATAAAAAAACGGGTGTTAAAGGGTTAGAAATGATAAGCCAACGACACTTTCCCCACCTGTTAAAGATTTTATTGTTCTTCTGGCGCGCTCACCCTTTAAAATGTTTTGACTCTTCCCACCCTTCCGTTCATCTCTCTCCAGCCATGATACAGTTTTCACACGATTCTAAATCCCTCTCGCATCTTCCCTCCCTCCAGCAAACCCGCACCTCACAAACAGCCAGCCGTGAATGAAGGTCTAAAAGGGAGAGTGGGAGAGGTTATGGAAGAGAGAGACTCGTTGAAGAGGCGTGGAGGATTGTGGGTATAGAGAGAGAAGTGGGAAAAGGTGGAAAGGGTAACAACACGGGAACACACACACACCCAAAGGGCTTACGTACTCCTCTTCATCCTCTCTCCCATTTGCCTGCAAAAATCTCCCTCTCCGTGTCCCAAAAGATCTCGAAAACTCGGTCACTTTAAAAACACACTCTCATGCACACGTAGTTTTTCCGCCGTGGGATTTTCGCGATCGTCCGTAACGCCGGGAGATGTCTCTTCCTGTTTCCCTTTGGTGCCTTCGTCTGCTTTCTCTTTCGTCTTCCTCATCCAAGCAGTTTTACGTTTTGTTTAATGTTTACAAGTCTCGTAATACGGGCGATGTATTTATCGATATTTATACTTTAACTGGAATACTATGAAGTGGAATTACTGTGCCTAAAATCATAAGAATAATTCCACATAAGTTGGCAGAGTATATTTATTTAAGGGCATCCTAATGTAAGCAAATATTCATTTCAAATGTTAATTTTCCAGTATGTTAAATATTTTGTTTGGGACACAATTTTTGAATCTTTAATTATTTTAATTTTTAAATCAAATGTAGAAGTACTTAATTTTAACGATACAGATTCATGCATATTCAAGGTTTGGTAATCTGAAGACTTACGAAACCCGGGTCGTGTTATCCTTAAAATAAAGCGGTCTAATAAAAGTTTGGTTTTGCTATGGATTTTTTTCTACATAAGTTGACGGAGTATATTTCTTTAAGGACGTCCAAATGAAATCAAATATTAATTTATAATGATTTAAAGGCTAACCATATCTTAAGGAGCTGCTTTAAAGTTAGATCCAGTTCGTTAAAGATTCGGTTTGGAACGTACGATTTGTCTATGTCTATGTAAGAACCCTGCAAGCCGCCTTTCGGCGTGTGGCAGTGGGTGCAAGCACCTTGACTCTATTTTCCTAAACGGTTGCATTCGCGTATACTTCGCGGAAAAAATGATTTTTAATGATTTAAAGATTTAAATGATTTTTATATGATTTGATTTGTTTGATTTTTATGTCTGGTATCTAATTGGAATATTCTGGCATTTTCTCTGTAAATAATAACAATTAGCAGTTCTTTTCAATTTTTAGAAACAGAGTGAGCGAGATTACAGTATGATTTTATATACTACAACTTCTCGTTTAAATTTATCTTCAGCCTGGAATAATATAATCTTTTTCATCTATTCATATTCCTTTGCCATCTTCGTTTGATCTTTATATACTCTGTTTATGTTGCGGCGAAATTATATTATATTTTCCTAAATTCTCCTTCGGGACAATAAATTGAACTTCTAACAACAGTTGCTATGTACCGTCGTCTATTTTTGTAGTTTTCATTACGATTAAAAACTTCTTACAGTATTTTGTATGAATTCCACTATTCCATAAAATTGTAAATAGATAAATTTAGTATACATATAAATTTCAGTTCCATGGATTTACATAGAATATGCATTCACTCCCATTCCGTGTGGAGTAAACAAAAGATAATCGATGAAGGGTAATAATCCATATTTTTCATACAACATTGCACTAAATTTTGAAGGATAGTGTGAGGTAGAATTTTGATCTACAAATTAAAGATAAAGAATTTTTAATTTTTAATTTTTACAGAACAACTTTATTATTTTTTCACTCAAGAAAGGGATATCTGCTGTATTTGGCATAAAAAGGGATGGATATCATTTAAGCATTTAACTATCCACCGAAAACTTAATTAATACCCTCAAATATAAATGTCCCAAAAAACTATTTAAGGACACATTCACGCGTGGTTTGTCGAGTTTTTATTGCTTTAAGTAGTAATCATTGAGGATAAAAACGTATTTGAATCTTTAAGTCTATATCTTCAATAACCGCTTACTTTCAATGCTTTTAGACTTCCATTATCTCTTTCGCTAGCAACATTCCTGGATTCCTTCAATCTCTTAATCATCCCTTTCTCATTTTCTCTGTTTTCCACTTCGAAATAAGTTCACTCTCTCCCTCTATCATTTGCGCCAGAGTTCCAGTTCTCTCTTTCAACTGTTTTTCTCTTTTTTCTCCCCTTCACTTTTTCCAATCAGCTGTTCTCTTTTTGTTTCTTTTCAGTAACCTGCTTTTATTCGCCCGCCATTCCTAAGCCTTGATTTTTTGTTTCTCTCTCTTTCTGCGTCTTTTTTCGCCCTGTGCCGTTCCTTCTCTGTGCAGACCGATACCCATTCTTTCTTTCTGTTCGTCCCCGTCCATGCGGTTCTCGCCATTCCGAACAAATCCCTTTTCACAGCGTTCCCGGGTCTCTTTGTTTTGTTTTTTCTTCCGACTCACTTTTCTCGTCGATTTTTATCTTCATTCCGATCACTTCCCATAGTTTCATCGAGATATCATATCCTATCAGTTTTTAAATTGGTTTGTTTCCCCATCCGTTTATTAATCATGGTTAAAATTTAAAAATACACCGCTTTTAATGTTGATAAATATAAAAATTTACCTTCTCGCCTCGTATGAATTATATACGGGGTATTGCTTAGGATTCATATCATTTTGCACCCTAAAAAAGCAGCGCAATTTTTTAAATGAGTAATTTCTTGTATACATCGCTAGATTTTACGACCTATACTAATATCTACTATCACTGATATGGCTGTTTATTCTGTGTAAGCTGATTTTTAACGAATTCTGAGATGATTGCCATTCGCAAGAGTAATTATTACCATTCGATAATAAATTACTTCCTGCTATAGCAGTTTATTATACTCTAATGTTTACCATTAGAGCATTTAATTTAACACATAGTGTCATGCAGATGGCGGCTTAATAGACCTTTTCACCTAATATTCATAATCAACAAGTTACCACTGTTAAAGGAGAATCAGTTGACAGTAGTTATTCAGTATTTTTATGATTTCGGTAGCTAAGGTTATTTCGCATTGCTGTATTTGAAAACTCGAGGCTTCTTGAATTATATGCGTTATGCTTCGTACATATCGTAAATAAATGGAAAGGTAAGAATTTTACCCGTACCACTTAAACAGTTGCAAAATAAATTATTTCAGTGATACGGGTAAAAGTCTTATCTTTTCACTTCTTCGCGTTAATCAGAACATTATTGACTGTAATATAATGAGATTAAGAATATTATGAAAGCTCCAATAGACTCCAATAAACTGTACAACAAAACCAATTAAAACCAAGAAACTCAAAACCGTTTCTTCGGAAACAGTGCATATTTCACAATTGAAACATATTATAAATGCTAAAAGAAGGCTGTGTTGGGTCAGTTTGGACAATTTTTTTGAAATGACTTGGCAGTGGTGACTGCAATGAAAAAGTTGCTTTACGATAAATGAAGCAGATATGATCTAACATTTTTCTATAAACCAAATATAATATGGCGCAAAAAACCTTTAGTGACAAAGTTAAAAGGTAAAACCTTGTACGAATTTCAGAAATAATAAATAAATAGAACTCAGAAAGAGGTTTACCTGTTTGTTACCGAGCGCTATTCTGTTTTATTAATTTTTTTCTAATCTGCTACTGTTGCCACCATATTGTGAGGTCCTCCTAATCTCTCTATGGAACCCTCAGGAGGTACTTCACCGAGGCAACAGCAACAATAGAAGAATTCACAAACATTCTCTGATAAGAAAAATCTGATCAGTGGAGTTTCGAATCCGGGACCTTGGGAACGGGCCGATAGCGTGGAACACTAACCACTTGGCCAAAAAAGCCAGTTTTTAATTATATTTAAGTATTAAATTTGAAAATATATAAGTATTATTTAACATAAAAGACAATCAAGTATAAATATTTTAGTATATATTTGACATAAGGCATAAACTAGCATAAATATTTTAGTATACATTTAACATATGACATAATCGGCGCAGAATGAAACGCAGCGATACATTCGCTCGACAGCGTAATCAGAATTTTTACATTCCATTTCTCCCGATTGCTCTCCATAGAGAACTCATCTCGGAGAGAATTCCTCGTCGAATGTTCATTCCCTCTTTATTTGCCACTATCTCTAGCTCGGCGGTCGGCGCAAGTGGCGCCAAACAAAAGCAAAAAAAGATGAGAGCGGGTGAGGAAATCTCGCCTCGAGGGAGCGGAGGGGCGAAAGGGTTGCTGCGTGTAGAGGGAAATAAAAGGCGTGTGTAGTTGTAGCGGAGTTTGGGGGGAAGAGGGAGGCTTGCAAATATGAATGAACAGTTTCCCCTTCCTCTTTTGATATTAAAAGCCGCCTGCCTCACGATTCTCTCTCTTATACTTGATTTTTGGGATATAACCGAATGCTTTTCTTCGAGTTACTTTTTGTGAATGCACAATTACAACTAGCCTCGCAAGTCTCGGAAATGCGCTTACCGAAAACCCCAAGCAAAGCTATTTCCGCGCCGGCGAGCATTCCTCAGGAGAGTAATTAATTTTGTAGTATGCAGCCACACGAAGATTTTCATAGAAGATATCTCTTACCCCCACTTTTAATTTAAAAAGAAATTTTAATTATGGTAGCCACTGTGAATGATATGAAAAAAGTATCCGCTCCGAGTCTGAGGTATGCCGATGTGAAAACCATCTACTATCTAAAGCTGGAAGGCTCCATTTAATTGGTCATTTTGTTTTTCTTGGAAATTTTCTTTTAAATATCATCTCCAAAAATTCCTCTGCTTTAATATCCTCCCTTGAGTTTTTATTTCGAAATAGTCCATGAATTTTTATTACTCGTATTTTTAGAATCGTCAAAATGAACCAATATATGATGAAAAAATAATTGTTAAACAGTTTCACAAAGGTTATACAGTGAAAAAACTTAGAATGTGAAAAAAAATTAAAAACACACGTTAAAGAAAAGTGACATAAAAAATATGGGAATAGTGTTTTCTTCTATTAAATTGTAAATCTAATTAGTGAGACAGAAAATGAGGTAAAGGAAAAAAATTGTTGTAGCATGGACTCAAACCCGAATCTTCTGCTTGCTGGAATTATTTAATTTAGATTATTAATTCAAGCATGTAAACCATCATTTTTATTTAATTAATAATGGCTAAGATTTTATTCCAGTAACTTTTTTTAGGATTTGTAACTCTTCCATCAAGTGCGAATTGATATTTTGATCTTAAGAAATGTCCTTTATCGACTTTAAAATGGTAATAATTCTTTCCATTTATACGTGAGTATCATTTAGGACCGAAATTAATGTTTTATTCCGAGAAAAATAATTTCCCATTTAGTTTCTCATTATTAGGACTCACCTTAACGGCTTCCTTTATTAAATGTGAGAATGCCAAAAAATACTTCTGATAATGATAGAACTTATGAATAAGTCGATAAAAGCTCTGAAAAATATTTGACCACTTTAGCAGATTCTCCAGCAAATATATCCTAAATGTTAAATTTCGGTGACTCCAATCAGTTAACGAAGCGTGAAACGCTTCCAGGAGGCCAGAAGATATAAATTTCTCCGTTTGGAAATCCAGATAAATTAGATTCATTAATAAATTTCAGGGCTCTTAAAGCCATGTCCTCTCAAATTAACCCGCTCCCCTTTTACGTGTTACTTTCGATAATGCATCGATCGTCCGCGATTGTATGAATCATGACGACAGGAGAAAATACGCGCCTTTTTTTCAAATTTCAGCCAATTTGCATTAACTGCCATAAAACACGACGTAATAAATGCCTTCCCCCTTGAAAAATACTTCTCGAAATTGGCCGCCTTGTCATGTCCGGCCTCATTTGTCGCTCGCTTATAATCGTTTGCGAATATAAATCTGAGTGACAAAGAGCGCACCGTTCCACTTCAGCCTTTCCACAGAAGGTATCCGATTATGAAAATTGAAAGGTAGCGTTGGAGGAGGGGAGGGATGTTCGCAGATAGCGGCCAATATGGGATCATATGCTTGATAGTTGCTTTAATTTGTATTTGTTTCGCACTTTTTTCGTTGTGCTCGAGGATGATTAAAATCTTTAAAAATCCGATTGCAGTTATTGTTGCGTTTAGAGGAAAAATAAATGAAAAACGTTTTGTGTATCTAGCACTCAAACCTGGATCTCCCGGTTGTGGGTCGGTTGCTTTAACCAATTAATGATATCATATAATATTTTATTTTTCGAAGGATTACTTTGTTTACAAACGAACGTAAGTATATCGAGTACGTTTTTATATATTTTTCGTACACTTGAAAATTATTTTGTCAGAGTTACTGTTATATTTTCTTGGATTTTGTCCTTCTTGGGAACTCTTGGGTTTTTCAAATCTCTGGACCTCAAGTAATGTTCTATAATTTCCAAGAGCACATGGTACGCTAATTCTCTCGTGATAATTCCATTCTATTGTCATGATGCAATACCTAGTCGTGAAAAACTATTTGCAAGGAAATATGAAAGCTTATTTAATATGAAAAACGTGCTCTTTTTGTTATTTATCACACCATTAGGGCACTCAAGATAAATACTTAATAAATCAATCGTTTTTGGAGGGATGTCTTTATAGATTGATATAGATTTTAACCTGATAGAAACCATTTCTGAAAATCATTCATATTTTTGCAGAGGAAATTCCACAGTAATTCGATTTTTCTTTTCTTTTGAACTGAAAAACATTAAATTGTGATACGTAATGATTGTGTTTGAAATTGACTCATGTATGTGCTTAAGGAGTATATGGAAGTTTACAGAAAATGAAGGTGGTAAATTTGGAGCTCACAAATTAAATAAAAAATTCACTATTTGCGTTTTACTCATGAAGAAATTCGTACGCTATTAAAGCTTTATTCAATTATTTTCCGCTAAACTAGATCTATATTATAAATGTATATCATTAAATTTAATTTTTATTGATTATGTAAATATTTAGAGTTATTTCAAGTATCTGAGCAATTGAAAGTGAAACGAAACCACTTTCCATAGCAGTAACCATAGATTTTACTGGGAAGTTCAATCGAACGCTACTCCAGGTTTTATAATTGACCGAAGTGCTTCAGCTATACCATAATGACCTCACATTGAGGTAATTCCTGGTTTCCAACGCCACAATTCTCGGATTGGGCCATAATTTATTCACAGTTCGGTCAATCGGCGTCATCAGCGCATTTACGAAGCGTTGTATGATATTCTGGACCAATTTCTGAATGGCAATAACTCACCGCAGTTACAGTAACGCCGAGAGCAGTTGACTTACGCTCATCGGGGTGCGAGATATGCATGCAATCAGTTTCTGGTTCCATTGCCGGAGAATTCCCGGCTTATTCCATTCCAATTTCCTCTCCAATTCCCTTTTAACGATCCCTTTGCTGCGAAAACCTGGAATCATTTCCTTCTCTGCAGTCTTAGAAGCGTTAATCTGCTCGCTTCCGACCCGGGTGCCAGTATCCATTTTTAGAAATTTAATCTCTTATTTCGTCCGAATGCTCCCCGTGAGTAGATATCTTTACGATTGCAGACTTTTGCTATCTACTCGACCTTCTAGAAATCCGTGAAATTCGTAGAAGATCGTAGCTGAATGGATCCACCGCACAAGATCGATAGATTATACTTATAAAATATCTTTTCCACTGATTGGTTTATACGTCATCCATCAAGTTTGATTTTAAACAGTTTTTAGATTTGAGTGAAAATAACTTTACGGAATTCCGAAGTTGAAATATTCGAGTTAGGTAAAAGTAGAGATATTGCTAATTTCAAGACGATGGTAAGTAGACATTTTATCTTTTCCTGATAAATTTTCGAAGATCTGTTGCTCAATTCACAGCGAAATAAAATAAATGGCGTTTTCGATGCATAGAAGCAAATAAAAGAGTCTATGATATGCCTATGCCTTCTCTTTACCACAATTTGAGCAATATAACCACTGTAAATATCTTTGAAAATTTATCACGAAATACAATAAATTCTTAAGTCTGAGAGAGATCATTTTAAATAAATTATGGTTGAAATGGATTACGTAACGATTGCTGGTGAAAAATACGAGCGAAATAAGAATCTTTTAGTTATTCATGTAGTAAGTGATTTACCATAAATATTTAACTTCAGTTTCCAAGAACGGAAGGGTTATACAAATATGATAGACTGTATTATAACAGGGAATATTATTGTATAATTTACAATAACTATTTGAATTGTTGTCTATCGAATTATTGGTATTGATTGAAGGCCATTGAGGGGGAAAGTAAGCACAAAATTAAAAGTAGGGGTCTTCCATAGAATGTATACAACGAATAATGTATATCAGAAAAAACTACACAGGATTTACATATAGGATTTTCTGGCTTAAGACATTCTTAGTATAATAATAATATTATTTTTTTATCACACATAGTTACGAAATGACCTAATTACGTGTTACATAATAAATAAAATTTAATATAATAGTATCAAAAACAATTAATAACCATTAATTTTAGAAATACTACTGCTTCAATTAATCACTAAAGTTGAAGTTTTTGGCAACCCAAAGCGAAGGTTCTAAGCAATGGTTAGTCGATTAAAGGAAATGACGAAATTTAGATGACTAGCCAGGTCTCTCATAACTTGATTAATTAGCTTGGTTCTGCGGCATAAGAATTTTTGAAAGATTTTAACAGAAAAACGTCTAGACAATTAAGAAACGGAAATGAGATTACAGAACCAGGAGCTGAATATTTTTATTATAAGTTGGTGAGGAAATGAATTGAGTTTAAGTAATCTTATTCAGGAATAGAAGAAAGTGAATGGAATCGGAAGAGGTTTGCAAGTATAAAGCAGTAATTTGAAATGTTGTGAATAAGAAGGAGACCAGATTTTATACTGTGTAAGGGAAACTATTGATATATATGGACGAAATAAATTAAAGGGATACTTAAAATCAAGTCTTTGACTTATAACGTGCAAAGATGGCTATATAAAATAGTATCTTTTATTTCAATAACTAGCTGTTAGACCAAACATTTTATTTCAAAATATGAGTATATCACAAAGTAACTACAATCGGTACATGTCTTTCAGATAGGATGAAAATGGTTGTATATTTTATGTAATCGATTTAATATATTATTTGGCAGCTTACTATACAGCTATGTAAGAAGGTTTAAACTATTTGATATTACTTTGCTGAAAGTTTTATTTTTGTCTTTTAAATAAATTAATGTTTTTCCTTAATCAGTAAATTATGATAGACCTCTTCAGAAAACAAAAGAGCGTTCAGGAATTATAAAAATATTTCTTTGATATATAAAGTAAAGGAATGATCTAAAAAGAAAAACTATTTTTAACCTCTACTTGCAAAAAGGAAAGCACTTACAAAGTGTTCTTTTTTTAGACGGTTTTTATAAAATTTCATCAAGTTAATATTGATCACACTAATTGTATTTAAATAAAGAAATGCTTCATTTTCTAAAAATCTAATTTGTACTCGACCAGTTTCAATGAATTCACTATCTGTTAATATCTGTCAAGTTATTAAATGATCATCCTAATTAAAGTCACGGAAAAGAGCGAAACCTTTATTTCATTTACTTGATTGATTTCCGCAAGGTCTCGCTTTCCTCCGCGAATTTCATTTCAGTCAGTTTAGTTTTAAATGGCCACGTTTGTCATTCGAGCCGTCGAATAAACGCAATAAACTATCCACTCTTTCCGAGTAGATATTGCATTTAATAAACCCATTGCCAATTCTCTCTCTATTCCGCGACGGGGGAAGAATTATTCGGTTTTCCTTCGGTCGCCGTGAATTCCCGACCGTTTTCCTCAATTCCCGCCGTTTCCCTTCCGTTCCCGTTCACCAACGTTCCTAAACAGCCCATAACTCTTCCCATTTCCGTGATCCACGGAATCCCGTGCGAGCACCGATCGCTAATCGCTCCCTCCCGCTCGCACTCCATTGTTGCTGTCGCACGAAACGCCCTTTGATGCTCGCTTGTCACGCAAAGTCCCCCTCCCAACAAACGGGCTTTATTAGCGCCACCGATCGGGCCCCATGAAGAATGGCTTCGCACCAAAGCAACGCATGGGAAAGGAATGGCCACATTTCGAATAACGTTCGACCCAATGGGGATGATGGAATTGACTGGAGGATCCTATGCACACAGTGCTCATTGTCCGATTGATTCGCTTTGTACGAGTGTGCGTAGCATTTTTGTGTCGACCAATGGTCCAGTGGAATTTTCTGCCGTGGTGGGAGGGGTCTTCCCGTCACATTCCTCTAAAGATGACTCTTAATGTTATTTTAGAGGACAGCGCCACTGGTAGTTTCTGACTTTCCGAAGAAGATTCCTCCAGCTCAAGATTCTCATTATTCCTAAAATATCTTGAATTTATTACGTAGAAACTAATTGATGATACCATTTGTCTTCAGGAAAGTAGTAATAAAATGACAAGAGATCTTGTGAATTTTTTTAAGGGAGACCACAGATTTTTCAAGTACTTGCACAAGAATTATTCGCAATAATTCTCTCCTTTCGACTGTTTCGGAAAGGAGTTAATCCTGCTGAGTAAAGTATTCTTCAACTTTCATAATTTGTCCGTGACAAACGTAAAATATTTGTTTGCTTCAAAACTTTACTCCTAAATTTTGTTAGTAATTATAATACAATTACTACCTGTCTCGCCTGGAGAAGGCAAGATTTTTCTTTGATTAATTACATTATACTGTAACTTTTAATTAGGATCAATCATACTACTAATTATAATGTATAAATTTGTAATGTATTGAGAATCATATGAGTGAAAACTTTTCAATTTCTCTATATCCTTGAGGAGAGTAAATTCATGCTATCTAGCACTTATCAGCCATGTTGGTGGGGATTTTTATTTTCAGTGAATTATAGCCTGGGATTGACAGCAAAAGTACTTAACTACTATTTTTATCATTAACTATGTTAATATCTCTAAATTTTCATTGTACCGAGCTTCTTTCTGGCGTTTTTTTATGCCCGCTGTCGAGTATTCGCGTTAATCGCCCCTACAAATGGACAAAATGCCTATTAAAGGTTGTCTTTATTGTTGAGTTGAGTTTATTAATGCAGTTTTTGCTAGTTATCTTGCAGGTGGTTAATTATAAGCTTATTTTACCTCGCTAATAGAATTTGTTTGGTGTTTATTTATTGAATACGTATAATTTTTCGATATATCTTGTCGTTTTTTTCTATGATTTATCAATGTAATTCTACTTTAATTGGCATTGTTTTAATGTCAAATCTCCCTTCTATTTGGAAATTCTTTTCTGCTGACTAGAAAAACTTTCTCCGGGAAAATTATTTTTCAATTTAATCGGCATCAAATATTTGCAACATTTCATATGACACTGATATCAAGTTATTCTATATTAATGTTTTTTTTACAGATACAGATAGAGAAAAAGAATCTGTTTAGTTTTCTACCCCCAATTGAAACAGCTCTGCACTGGGAGGATGATGAGAAAAACAACTTCAAATGCAACTTCCAAACGTGAGTTTTTACTTTCTTTTATTCTACTCATCAATACTTTTTGCACCGAGAAAGAATTGGATCTTGAAAATTTGTAAATATGGTTCACGCTAATACAGTTTATGCGAAGTATGCTGAATGACAGGGTAATTAGGCAAACAGAATTTCTTCAATGCATTGATAATTTTGAAAGAGATGTTCTTGCTCTTTAATTTCTACATAGAATGTTTAGTGAGTTGGTAGTTTTAATGCTCAAATTATCTGATGTAAAAATAATGTGGTGCAGTCTGGGAAAATGTTTGGAGTCGGCGTGAATGACGATTCTCCCTTGCGACAAGTTTATCCTAGTTATTCGCATTGACATGCTGGGTGCACCCGCGTTCGTACAACATCACCAGATGTTGACAAAGTGGACAGGACAGAGCTATTGCTACCAATGCATGTCTGTATCGATGCTTTGATCCTACCTCCGTTACACTGTTGTCAAGTGGTTTATATGTCAAATACATCTCGTGAATAAGCAGCTCCATCGCGGAGGAAATGATATACGGCAACCCTGAGCCAGCTGTTAGTTTCTATTCACGACTCATTGCCCATGTGAGCATAATTGGAAAGTGTTGGACTTTTTGACCGTTGAAAAGCTTTGAGCAGGAAATTAAATGAATAATTTTCACTGGATTTTGTTTTATTTAGAGGGTATATTTAACAATATGTTTTAAATATTAGTATATCATAGTAAATGAGAAAGTTAACTTTTTATTTTCCGCAAGATTTTTAATAACGACCGTTCCCGTCTTTGTAGCCATCATCAGGTAGACTCAGAGAAAAGATCGAAACCGGTCGTTATAGAATATCTTGTGGAAAATAAAAAGTTAATTTCTCGTTTATTAAATGGCGTTCCACCAAGTACGGTCTAACAAAATTATATTATAATTTTATCATAAATGTTTTCAGTGTTAATCTTTGAATGCCATTTATAGCTCATTAATGACTAATTGTTTAAAAAAAACATTACGCATGTATTATTTTGACATTTCTCACAATTTTAATTACTAATTGTAAGTAACAGTCGGTCGGTGTTATTTTGATATGAATAATACTCCCCCTTATTATCTATGCTATAAATTTAGGATCGAAGGGAAATTGAAGTAATATAATAATCTTGAATCTTTTGCACCTTATTTTATCGCTAATTGCTCGTATTTTAATATTATAAATTAAATTATTACAAGTTTATATAATAATGAACAAACATTGATTATCTCT
The DNA here is from genome assembly GCA_947579665.1 of Sympetrum striolatum. Taxonomy (NCBI): domain Eukaryota; kingdom Metazoa; phylum Arthropoda; class Insecta; order Odonata; family Libellulidae; genus Sympetrum; species Sympetrum striolatum. The sequence continues at coordinate 36,909,964 of OX388350.1, read as the reverse complement.
TGTATCTGATGATAATATTCAGCGTTTGAGGCAAATAAATGTTCTTGTCATTTTCTTTTAGAATGTAGACCTACCACAAAGTCGAATTGAATTATTAGATGCTATTTTAATTATTAGCTAAGATGGGACCAACAAGGATCGCTGACAGTGTCCCTAATATATCAAATGGTAAATTAATTTTTTTAAACATTTTTATAAGGCGATCCACTTTTCCACAAACTAAGTGGAAGATGATTGAAAATTAGATTTCTTAGATAAATGAAAATTATGGAATTTCGATTTAAGAAAATAGATATCTACTTTATATACGTATTCTCTGTAGACTTTAAATCGCGGATCGTAATATCTGAATATGATAAACGATACAGAGTCAGGAGTAGCTTTGTGACAATTATTAACATACAAAAATCCACATGTAGGTTTTGAATATGATGTTAGTATCCAAGCCGCCATTGGAAACAGTTGATTTCAGAAGATGGCTAGAGAAGGAGAGGAAATTTTCTACCCAAATCCAACACGAAAAGAGTTGACAAAAAACGGGGCGATAAAAGAATTAACGACCGGCTTTCTTTCAGAATAAAAAATAAAAAGTTAACGACTCTACCTCCCCGTCCTCCCCGTACATGAAAAAAATGCCGCACGTCGGACGGAACGCTTTATTTTTTTATATTTCGACTTCGGTTTCTTTTTCCGAGATTTCGCTCTAATTTTCGCGTGTCTGCTTTTTTCCCTTCGGATTGATTCCTCTCCATCGACGAAGCGGAGGAGAAAAACATCGGCCGAGGGCCTCACACGCGTCAAATGAGTTGCGTGGAGACTCTGATACGGGTATAGATATATGGAAAAGATTCGCATATGGGAAAAAAACGTCAGTGGACGAAGCCGAACTTTTTTTTGCCGGGAATCGAGGGGTCGTGTAAGTTACAAATGGGAGCAATTTTCTCCGTGCGAGTCGAAATTTTCGGCTTTTTCAAATTTTATTTCGTATTCCTCTATGTTTTTCCGCTCGTTCTCGTCCTGCTTTTTCCTTTTACCAGTTCACAGTTCTCTCTCCATTCTCCGTATACCTACTCCTTTCTTGCTGGTGTTTTTAAGGTCGCTCCAGGGAAATGAGGTATGACTCGCTAATAGCTCGCCCGCCGTCCGCGTTGCTTTTTCCGCTCTTTTATTTAGCGCGAATCGCTATAAAAGAGATGTCTTTATTTGCGTCAAAGAAGCTTTAAGAACTGGTACGAAGCAGGTTGCGTTTGAAGGATGCGGATTTCTCTCTCGTCCACAGTTCCAAAGATGTGAATGAAAATGAAATAGCTGCATTTACCTTTGATACAAAGTATACTCTGGGTTTTGATAAAATGAATATAGAGTGGTATTACTTTTCATAGTCATTATACCATTGCATCATATAGTGGGTGGTTTTAAAAGACTTATTTTTTGGCATAATATAAACCGATATAAAGAAAGACGGTTTGAAAGTAGCAGAATTTTCCTCAGTTTTTTATCTGGCTTATAAAATTTACTGGTCTTCTTTTCATCGAAAGGTTTTTGGCCTCTATTTAATGAAATTATATATATAAATCGATATACTCTTATACGTGGGGAGAAAATGTATTCTATAATATTTATTTAGTTAATCTCAAAAAGAATTCATGCCAATCATTAATTAGTAACATTATCATTTCATTTGAATACTATAGCACTGATTATTATCTTTTTCTAAAATATGGAAGTTATAATAAAAGTAGAAATATAGGAAAATAGAAAAAATCTACTGTTTCGGCCTCTACTTTGTGGTAGCTCTTTATGATGAAGGAAGAATAAAACACTTATACACGATACCACAGGATTTTTAATAAACACGACCTAGGTTTCGACGCGTAGCATCATCTTCAGGTAGGTCAGAAGAAAAGACTGTATCTTGTTTTTCTGTACCTGACGATGATGCTACACTTCGAAACCTAGGTCGTGTTTATTAAAAACCCTGTGGTATCGTGTATAAGTGTTTTATACTTCCTTCTTCAATAGAGAAATAGTTTATTAAGCATATCCAATTAAATACTAAAATCTTAAAGGACTTCTTTGATGTTTTTTGTTGTATTTAATCATGGTATTAGAGATGCTAATGATGATAGATTAGAGTTACTGCCGCATTAGAACCAAGTTGAGGGAAAGCCGTATTAAATATCGTTTAATTAACTGAGGCATTCGCTTTTCAGACTTGTTGAGTTTCATCTACTTCACGTACATGTAGCCAGTTTTGACAATGCTCTTAATCTCCAGTAACCGCGTCATAAACTGGGATAACGTAGATGAAGTGGATGACAGACCGCAATGCTGCTTTTTAAGTGTACCATAATTACATTTACGCGAAACTGATCGACATTTGTAAGGGAGGACAGTATTGTGAGCCGAGGATTAAAGACGTCCGACAAATTTGCAGTTCTAAAGCTCTCCGCGGTCAGGTCATGACTTCGGCAGGTCACGAGTTCAGAAATGGGAAATGACTATAGATTATCAGGGACTACGTTTCCGATCATGTTGCGGCTACTAATGAAGTTAACTTTTTCATAGAACTTAGGCGTCATTTACCTATTCATACGCATATTTATGGAGGAAATGGTGTTTTTTAAATCCATTCATTGGTGATCTGTTTGCGCTACAATGAATAGCTGATAAGGATATTATTTCATAATTATTATGCAAATTGGAAAATTCACTTATAAAAGGAAGAAATGTTTAATGTCTTAGATGTATTTCCATGTTATTTAGTAAAACAAATGTAACATCAACTTAATTCTTGTTTGGATTTTATCATCGCCTCCTTTTTTTATTTTTAGTAAATCTAAAAATAGTTTACTTTAGTTGCATACTAAGTAGAGAGGATTTTATATATTACGCACCTAAAACCTTTAGTTAGCCTGATAACTACCCATTCATCCTAATCTCTTACACTCAATTCTGTTGTAAGCCTTTACCAAAATAAAAGCTTGGAAAGTATAATTGGACATGAAATATCACAAGAATCCGAGACTCGATGCAGGATCTTTATCTTACCTGTCGGATATTGCACAAACATTTATCCTTCAATCCACATATCCTTTGAGTTTTCCTAGTTTTCTGCCTCGTAATACGAGGTTATCCTAAATACTTTCCTTGAAAGAACGGACTGCGGCTGTTCATCCTAAGAGTTAGGCAACTTCCTATGCCCACGTGTATTGCTAAGTAGCCTAAGCAAAATAAATGTTCAACCTGCTCAAGGGGTAGCGTTATTGAAACAGCGACGAATGGAGATTGAAATATTACCGAGACCAATTTGAATATCCAGAACTTTGTAAACTTAAGGTATTTCATATTCCCTTCAGAAATACCTTGTTTTATTATAGTTAGTCTGGCAAAAATATTAAATATGCACCACTTTCGAAAACTTTTTAAATTACCGTCTATAATTTTCATAACATATAACGTAGTAAAGTCTCAAGTAAAATTTTCTATGTAGTCAAACGATACATTTTTGTTATTAGTAAAAATTAATTACAATCCTACTTCACTTTTCCAAATAAGCACCGTTTACTTCTAAACACATTAAGCCCTTTGCATAGAAGTTCGCCGACAGGGAATTGAATCAGTTAGCAACGGTGGTCTAGAGTTTCTCTACTTAAATTTCTTTGAGTCTTTCCTGTATTCATTTTGTATGACCTAACGGCCCTTTCTTTTCAAATACGCCTCGTATTTGACTCTTTATAATGCGAGGTTAGTGAGTCTTTCTTCCACCTAACTTCGTATGCCATTTTTACATAAATATTATTACAATATTAACAAAGAATGAAATACTGTCTATAAAGTATTTAGGCCGAAGGCCGGTTGGTGCCTCACCCACTCTGGCATCAACTACTATCCTACATCCTTCATTATTCCTCTCAGAGAGGAATAATGTTTTTTAAGCAGGATGAGGAGTGAGGTAGTTTGCCGTTGCTTTCCTCACTGAGCCAGAATGCTGTAAGCGGAACATGTCCACGCAAGTGAAGCACAATGACTACTACTAACACTTTACTTGTCAGTCCATAAGGAGAGACCTTGATGAGTGTAATTATTCACTCATACCTCAGTAGCTTTCATTTCTTCACAGCCAGGATCAAGACTAATAAAAATAATATTCCATTCACCAGAATATGGTAGCAGGAACCATTTTATTGTAGCATTAAAATATCGTTATAGTCTTTACCACTTGGAATTGTTTTAAGCTCTAGTTTTAAAATAATTGGACGCTTTATTACTAGGCGGAGTAGCCCAGATGGCAGAGCGCTCGCTTAGCATGCGAGAGATAACGGGATCGATACCAGGCGCTTCCAAAAATTTTGATGTCGATATTAAATCTACAAATTTTTTCCTTAGAGAGTTTTCTCGATAGAGATTTATCTGAATGGGCTATGTTATCTAGATCATTCTTGAAGTCTTAGCCTATAGATACATAATCATTCAAAAATAAATGATTCAGTATATTGTAGTAATGGAGGGACCTATTCGTTCTACCTCGTGACCGCTTTGGTAACTAAGGACTGACATGAACCCCGAAAAATCCAGTAAAAGCAGTTACATGCCATATATTGCATGCATTGCATCCACTCATACCTCAGTAGCTTTGATTTCCCCTCAGCCATTATCAGTACTGCGACAAAAGTAATTGTAAGATACATTTTTCTCTATCCTGTATCAAATGACAAATATATTTCATTCATTAGAATATGCTACCAGGAACTAAAGCATTGTTTATTATTTTAATATAAACAAATTGAAAGAGAACCTGAAACGAAATGGCATTCTTAGGATGAAATTGATTCAGAATGAGAGAGAATGTCGAGGAAGTAGAAGGAATAGAGGAGATGAAGAGGGAATAGAGAAGGAAGGAGGGTCCTGTTGGCGGGATAGTGGCGATAGAGGCGTCAGAAGGAAAGTTTTGGGGGTGATGGGAGGGCCAATTCGGGTCAGCAAAGGGGTCAGGGGCCTCCTTCCTCCCTCCATACAATGCAAAGGGAATTCTCCTACATCCCTTTTCCTTCCTCAATGCATGGATGGAGTCTTCGTACGTCGGTGGACAGGAGATCGGCACCGGGGCGGAGCGACGCGATTGTCGTGGGCGAGTTTGCGAAGTGGCGGCGCGCGGAAGTGTCGAAAGCGATAAGGCGTCCCTCGTCCGAGCGGAGGAAATGCCAACCCACGCTCTGAAGGACATACGATATCTACGGGACGCAGCTCCTCCAAACCTATATGCGCTAATGACCTAAAATCGTTTGGTACGGATTTCGTAAAGGTAAATGCGTTCCTAAGAATATTGGGTTTGTCGTCCGCTAGAGGATTATCCGTTTTCTTCGTGCCTTTGAGGTTCGAGCTGAGTGGGTCTATGAGAAAGGATTTCTGGGATCAATAGGTAAAATAAGAGTTGTGTTTATGAAGAAAATAATGTGACGACGACATTTTTGTACTCTTTGAGACTTCTATAGGGCAATAATGGAGTTATGAATAAAAAATGTAATTCAAATGCTAATACGATGGAAGAAATCCTAACAGCGATCAAACTGATACCATTATAGTAGCTCTAGTATTACTGTAAAGAAAGAAAATTTGGAACACGGCTGTTAAAGATTTATAGGTTTCAAATCTCCAATAGCTGTCTTTGTCGGCGTTCCTCGTCTCATTCACTGGTATTCAGAGAAAACAGGAAAGGACATCGCACTTAAACAAAACTCAAAGCGCATTTCGATATTTAAAACCTCTTATTCTAGTATTACTATTATTGAAATTTTTTCTTCACCTTTTTCTTAAATTAACACTAGGAGTTGGAATTTCATATAATTTCGTTTATAATGAGATCAAAATAAGACAAATTCCAGTGTTAAGAATTTCAAGATTAATAATTCCCGTATTTCTTTTCTAACACATCTTAAGTATTGCGTAGCTTCTACAAGTAATTTATATTCGACAGGTTTTGTCAACGGGTTGACATCTTCAGATTTTCGATTAATCTTCTTATAAATCGACCTTTGAATATTTTTTGTTGCTTAACATTTAGTTAACGTCCTAGTATTTAAAAAGATCGCATTCATTGCGATCTGAGAATATGGATGATAATGTATGACCCAAGGGCATAAGTGAATGTATTGTGGCTATAACTACTATTTCATAAACTATTATTATCCAGAATATTACACTAGGAATTCGTGTTTAAAGTTTAAGTCAATAAATAGACTTTTATCGGGGTATGGACTGACATGGCAAGGAATCAAATCTTTTGCGTGGGATGCGTGGGTTTAACTACTTTGCCGCCAATGTTACTAGTGTTCTTCGATGTACAGGCCTATTACTACTATTTCTCCATTCAAATTCGTCTAACTTCATTACTAGTTAATTTTATGCATGATTCTGATAAATCGAAGAATTAGATGATAAAAAGTCTACTGCAAAACTTGTACAAGAACCAAGTATTGAATAAGATGCCTTGTTGTTCTTTTCTTGATTGAACTTTGGAACAAATTGTTCTCCTATTGTTATATTTGATTGAATTTCATGATAATGTTATACTTTTTTACCACTTATTTGGGGCTCAAACAACACGCGACGTTCTCACCGAATTTCAGACATGCTAATCATAGAATCATTTTAGCTGTTAGAATCGGCTTTGAAAACCAAAGTGCTTCACGAAAATTGTTATCTTTGAGATGTAGCTCCGGAAGCCGATGGGGTTGGATCAAATTTCGATTCCGCCTTTTTTAACTCATCAACAAACACGCTATCTAACTTTCAAGAGCCTTGGCTTAAGATGACACGGAAGATCGGAATATTTTGACTCCTAAATCGATTTTCAGTCAGTAAGAACTGCACGTGGAATTTCAGTACGACTTTTAGACACGAAACCTATTTTTAAGGATCTTTCTTTTGAGTCGGTAATCTTAATTACTTCCAAACTTCTCTTTATCAGCACTCGAAAATCGTTCGAAAAATAATCATATAGTTGAATAAAATTATAGTTAGTTCTTTTTATAATCAAATAATGAGGTAGTTTATTTCTCTTTTGATTATTAATATATGCATAAGGTACGAATAGGCAAACACCAGGTGGTACTCGTATTACCATTTACGATATAAGATATAAAAATCATATAAAAAATTTGATATTTAGCTTAACTAATACTTTTTATTTTAGATTTAACCTTATTCCTCTTAATACTAGTTTTTTTGTGGGAAAGTGCTGAGAATGTCTTTCGACAGGCCATTTCAAGTAACTGCCATTCTGTTTAAAAAAGAATATTTTCTCACATATATCTGTGACTCTTGGTCTTTATTTATGCCTATCCCGCCATAATAAGGAGGGATTACTCTATCTTGCAGTTTTTATTAAGTGAATAAAATTACCTGATGTATTTTAGAGGGGACTATGCAGGAAAACCTCTACGTTTCATGGCTTCTAGAAAAAATATGTAACTATTTAATAATGAAGTTCTTCATGTATTCTAGATGCAATAAAATGATAAAGAGCTAAGATGTACGGTAATTCTGCTTTTCCTTCTCCTTGCGTGATAAGAGTACGTATTACCCTTTATGAGTTGAAGTGAAACACTTTCAGATAATTGCTTATCTCTTAATTGCATGTTTATCCCTGTTTCTTCTGAATACCACTGCAAGGAGAGTGATTCATAAATTTTCAACATTTATTGGAGAGAATATGTCGTTTTCTTTCCAGCTGTATTCACTTTATCGTACACTAAGGTACTGTATTGAGGTATTACCCATATTTTTAATAGCCATGATATCATCTTCAGAAAACCTTTTTATTCTGCCTCCGAAGAATCCGTCGGCTTTTAGAAAACATTTAAACCTCTAATACAGTCCCTTATATTATTAAGCTTATACAGGGATTGTTGTTTAAGAGGATATTTTCTCACTGGCTTTTTGAATTATTTATGCAAACGGTCTTTGGTGATTTTTTCATGAGGTTGTTAATATTAACTTAGTGCTTCATATATTGATGAATAAGAATTGTATTCATAGGGTTGCTTTTTTATAATTTAAATAGATTTTTGAAAGATATATTGATTGCCAAGTTGAGGAAAACTGCTTTATCACAATGAGCTCTCGCTAACCCAAAATTGCTCGTCAGGAGGTATCTTGGTGAGACGTTTATACAATTAAATTGCACAGAATAAATAACATAAGTATCACAAAATAAATTTTTTAGCTAATTGAACTCTGTACTTGGTGAAAGAAAATTGCTCATTGGAAACTATAAAATAATTCTTATGATTATTTATAAATACGTGGATGATCTCATTCCTAATAAAATGAGCCGGTATTAACATCTTGAACAATCCTTCAGGAAGCACATCCCTTACCATTCTAGCGAAAAGAAATTGGTTCGATTGAAAGAATGTTATTTTTAATTATATTTGCTAACTGCATGCTTTGTAAGTTATTATAAACATATTGTTTTACTATATATTCTTTGTAAACCTTTTCCAGCAATCCACTTCTACTGTCAGAATGCTAAATAGGATTCTAATTTCGAACAAAATTAAATGTTAGCATACCGCGTCTCAAGTATGCAAAATACATATTAATATTCTCATCTCATCAGGGGATGCGCACGTTAGTGTCATGGGCGCACACATCCCAACATTACAAAAAATTAAATTTGTGTGAAGTCAGCATTCGTTTCCAGAAAGAAAATTTGCATCGCGTCAGCCCCGCTCAACTTTATTCTTCGCCGTAATTTAAATAAATCAAAGTACGGGAAGCCGGCTGAAGAAAAATCGATGAAAAATTAGAAAATATTCCTCCATCCGAGCCCTCTCAATTGTCAATTCCATCTCCCACACAAAGGAGTTCTCCGCCCTTCTCCAATCACAGTCCACCCCACCGCCAATCTGAATAATGCTTTCTTGTCCGTCCCCCAAGACTCCCATCCGCTGTATCCTTTCTCCAACCCCCCTTCGCCCTCACGAGATGCGATACCCCACACCCACGATATTGTATGAAAATCGGATTCCTTGAATGGCAAAGGACGTCATCATTTAATCATAAAGCACTCCCATCCCCCCTCAAACTCTCACCCCCACCAATTCGCCAACGGCCTCCGTTTCCTTTCATCTCTCAAATTGTCCCTATCTTTCCCTCTCTCTGTCTTCTTCGAACCCTTTAACCGGGGGCTAACGACACACACACAAAAGGGACCAAACTTCCCCCGAAATTCTCTTCCTCTTAGCCCTCTCGACTACCTAACACTCTTAGGATCTTCCGCTTGGACCTGGCCGGCGAGTCTTTCCGAAAGTGATCGATTCCTCGTCTAATTATAGAAGCTCGAAATCCGATGATAGTATCGAAGTGCGACTCGAGTGCTGTTTGAGAGTCTTAGCTCAACTACGTTCACTTTGGAGGTGCATCGCGTCGAGGATAGAGATACTTGACTGATCCGGATCAAGAAGCAATTGAGTCGTGTAAGATTAGATAGTCGTTAGATTTATAGCGTCGATTCCTCGCATTAGATCCAGGTAAAACCACTTGTTTAATAAACAGAGGACCTGAATACTGTCGTCCCTAGCCACTTCGTGCTTCGATTTTTGCGGCTACACTCTATCGCGGTTTTTTTGAATAAAAAAAATTATGGTAACCTATAATATGACTTTTTCTCTTATTTTGTCTAATATCTTGGGTAATACGAGTTTAATGGTGACTTTACGGTATTTTATATTTGTAGGCTCTAATAATGTTGAAATAAACATACAAGTCGTTAACAGCTTTTTATGCTCCAATTACAAAAAAATCTTCACTCTATCGCGATGATTTCATATCAAAAAGTTATGGCATTTTTATCCTCTAATGTCTTATTTTCTCTTATTCAATTTAATATCTATGGTAATTCGAGTGTAACGGTGACTTAAGGGTATTATTTTTTTGTCATGAGGCTCTAATAATGTCAAAACACGTATTTAGGTCGTAAACAGTTTTTTTATGCTCCAACTACGAAAATATTCGATTTACAAATAAAGAATTCTACTTCGCGGTCGTCGTATTAGATGTTGGAGTTGAACTTGTAAAAAAGTTCATTGAACTGAGAACCTATATTGAATCAACAGTCAAAAATATTTTTATTGCTCTTTTCATTAGTTATGACATTTCTTTATTTAGTAAGTTAAAATTTAAACTCTTTAATTGAATATGTAAATCTTCTATATCTATCTTTTCGCTTGATTTTACCCTCATAAATTGTTAATTCATTTTTTCGTTCATACTTTTCATGTTTACTACTATTTACTCTGGTTTACTTTTCATGTTTCTCTATTTATGTTTTATTTGCAATATAAGGCTATTTTCTATCAATTTTAGATACTTCGCTACATCCACATTGTGTCTCAGCTAGCCTTCTATCGTTTTTTATCTTTTATTTATTGTTCTTAAATATTATATTAAACATTCTTCATAAACAGAAAAATAAGTAAATATTCATAGAATACACAAATTTAACTAGAAAAATCACCACACGTGAAATTATAAGAAACATAATTTTCAAATTGAGCTGAGTCAAAGACTTGTCAGCAGGTGCTTCACTAAAAGAACATAAATCGATCATTAGACATTCAAAATTGCATAACATTAATAGAACAAAGACAAAGTAACTGAACATAAAAATTAACATAACAAAGGATTGCAATGGTTTTTTTCTGGAGTATAGAGTAACAATAGTATCGTACAATTATTACCAATGAAATGAATTGTTCCACCTCCTAAACATCTTCACTCTAATACTTCTCTTCTAATAGAAACGATAGAGCGATTTCTACTTAATTTTTCACCGGAAAGGAAGTGAACAGATGTTTTAGTGGCCTATTTGATGTCAGCAAAGTACGCAGTTCGAAGGAACCGATGTCCAAAAATAATAAGAAAGATATCTTTCCTTTTTCCTGTTGCTGGGCAAGAAGCTCTTTGACGCAGCCGTAGCGTGCGGATGATGAACGATGGCTAAAGGGCTCCGAGAAGTGGGATAAAACACTATAGAAGAGGATATATAGGATAGGTGCGAGAAATATGGGAAGTGGACGATCATTGGCCCGTGGAATGACTTTCTTCATGTGAGGTGATAGGGTGCTGTCTTGAAAAAATTGGCTGGAAGGAGAAGAAATAAATTATAGTGAAGTCTCACCAGATTGAAAGTAAATGCTCACCAGATTTGCCATTTTCTTCGAGCAAAATCTTACAGTCTTATTTATCTCAGGAACCCTTCATTATAAAAGGTTACTGAGGGTTCAATAATACTGAGTTCAATAATATTGTGGGTGTGCGGATATTGTTTACTGATTTCTCTATTGTTAGGATCTGGCGTTTTTACCCCTTGATAAAATGTGGAAATGTATTCGCTGTTTAAAGAAAAATCGAACAGGTCGCAAAAGGTTCTACAAACGATGTTTAATCTTAAATTTAAAACAATTAAAATCTTAATATTTAAACCAAATTGATAATAGTAGCAACAATTGAAGATAACTGTATGCAGCAGAATGATACAATAGAAGTATTAAAAGTGGAACAACTTTAGAGATTGAATATACATATCCTGCACCAGCGCTTCGATGTAAATATGCGTATGTCATTGCCAAATTGTATTGATCTTTTTCCAATACTTTTCTATTTACAGAAGCTAGTATTATTGCTGCTTTTGACATCGTTTTTCTAAAAGTGCTTCGACCGCTTAGGCAATTTCACACGGACTCCCACAGGGAATGGAACCGGGACCGTTTTCACTTAAGTTGAATGTACTGCCCGCTTGGCTGTATGGGAGCCAGAATTATATAATAGTCTTGTATTTTAAACTTCACTTGTCTGCCTATACTATTTATGACAAAGTATTAGTCTTTCTTTCCTTTATATCCCCGTCAAATTTACCATGTAACCATTATATTCTTTTCGTCTCTCTTTTGTTTCATTCAGTCTCTTCTTCAAGACATTTCGAGCGAAGTTGATCCCTAAGAAATTTAAAGAAAAAGTAAAAGTTAGCACCTCATATGTGTTTGATAGTTTAATGTTCGACGATTTTTTGCACCCTTGGGAAACATCGTAAATTCTGTAAAGAAAATAGGTAGTAAGACTAAGTACTAGTGCTTAAAGTAGGGGAGTAAGACTAGGAGCGCCAACAAACACGGCTTATGGAGATTTCAAACCCCTAATAAATCGTAAATTCTGGATCCAATAAACACCTCTATTATTTCATTAACTCTCATACCGAAGAATATCTGGCTAGAGAGGTAATAGCAGAATAGTTTAGAAGTAGCTTGCTAGAAATTACTTTAAAAGTTGTTTTACGGAAAATCTTCTCCATTAAGTTTCATTTTTCAAATCCCCTGTTGTAGCAGGTATCTTACATTACATACATACTTACATTACGTTACTTACTTACATACTTAATGCATTTCAGTGCGAAAGTTGATGGTTATAAGATTATTTATTTATAAAATACCAAGAATGGACTTATTAGAGCTTTGAAAATCAATGAAGGAAAATCACTTAAATATAATTAAAAATCAAACATACTTTGGGAAACTTGATTATCTTCGGATAACGTTGCGAACTTTTTCTTCCGCGAAAAGTTGCATTTTCCTTTTTTAAGTACCGTAAAATGTGAAGAAAAATTAAGTCGGTACCTCACTTTATTAGGCAACTCTTTACAATGAGGTTAGAGCTCATCTTAAATATTGAGAATACTAATGCATGCTTCACAAAATTTTCGTGAAAGGTAACGAAAGGGCAGCATGTCAGCTAGCGTGAAAAGAAGGAAATTTGGGAGGAATTGCGCTCCCTTTTCACGTTCCACGAGCACGGAATACTATTTCCTTTAATTGATAGCCTTAATAACATTTCCCATCATCAAGAAGACTCTCCACTCCAAGTACTTTAATGAGAGTTGCCACGGTGTAAAAGCAGATTTATTCAAGTCAACTCGGTCGAACCGCAAGGCGATAAATCAACTTAGGCTCCTCATAGTAGAGACATTTTATGACTGCCTTTAGTAGCGGGGCTATTTTTATTCAAACTGCCAGGCAGCAAAAAACTCCAATCAATCATTGCCCTTTTCGACCCGGTTTCTTGCCTGGCGAAGCCCCAATCGTTATTTCGTGAGTATGAAGGTTAATGTAGGTTACGGGTTAGTCGGAAATAAGTAAAAAGCGCAAGATTAAGTATGGGAGGGATCTAAAGGTGAAAAAATCGTCACGCGGAAGCTTTATGAGTTCGATCGAGGCGGGATAGGAATATTTATGCCATAGCTCAACTCCAAGAATTGGTTTCTTCGCAATTCTATATCGTTGAAAGCATAATTATTTGCGGGGTAATGCTGTTATTAATCCGTATTTTGAGTTAATAAGCAGTTATCTTAATTGCCGTTTATTTACTTGATTTTAGAAAGTTACAACTATAGAATTTGATTAAGTTCGTTAATTAAAAAGTGACTCTCATAAGAATAACAGTTTCTCTAGTTAAGTAACAAATGATAACGAAACATTAATCTCGTTAAGTACATCATATATCATTTTCTAAAAGATAATGATTTTTTATAAATAATAAGAATCACCTCGAAATACCTCTACAAATATTTCTGTCACTATCTATTTCTACTCGATGTCCTTCTCAATTTATCAATATTACCTCGTATTTGAAGATAAAATACATTTCGTAATTCAATTTTTCTCGTAACTTGATTTTGCTTAATTCAAATTGGCTGAAATTTACGTAGATAGTCTTTTCTTAAATTGAAAAATCTTTTATTTTTGTTAAAAACTAGTCTAAATATCATTTATAATCTAAAAGGTGGTAAAACAAAAAAAAAATATATCATCTTACTTGCGATGGATCTCAGCTTTTAGATTAAAGCAAAATCTGTTATTTTGATTGATCTCATCACTTTCATCTTTTTTCTTCCTATTTTATGATAGAATCCTACTTCTAAATACTTTATAAAATTACTTTCGGTAACAGATGCGCCTTTTATTTAAGACGGATCTATTTACTAATAGTGTGCAGTATATTGAGACTTTTAGGTTCGACGCTAAAATTTTCACGCGTCAATCGTAAGGTAAGATAATAATCCTTAATTATACTATCAATTAATATATTTTAGAATTTAATAGTTTCATCATCTTGTTGTTACTTTTGCTCTTCTAGTCATCGTAAGAATTTAAAGCGATTGAAAAAGTAATCGAAGTCGAAAGACTTATGCTGTGAAAATTTGGCGATAATTTGAAATGAGTTGGAATTTTTTTCTCTTGGTGAACAAGGAAGTATTTTTATTTTCTGAAAACATTCAATGGGAGAGTTGGAAAGGAGTTGGAAACGCGTACCTGCTGGTATAAAACAGATTTATTGGTATTCTTCCCTGCGGAAGGTCTTGATTCGTCCTTAGAGAATATCCCTCCTGTTACTCTAGTAATCTTCTTCCCTTAACTTACGCCCTACGCTATTTTCATACATAGAGACAGAAAATAAGTTCTTACATTCTCTTAATTTGTATTTAATTCTTTGAAAGCTATTTTTAACAATTGTATAGATATTCTCGCTGAAGTATATTTATTACTAATCAACTTATTGTTAAAAACTAAGAATTATTTATTTTCTTTATAAGTTCTTCTATTTATTTTATTCCGAATATAAAGAGTATGTTTACTGTGCTCCATCAATATAGATTTTTTATTGAATTGAGTTTTAGCTGAGCTGATCCTCCATAGCTATTTTGTATTTCTTTTATGTCTAATTTTTCATACCATTCGATCTGTCGGTCATTTCTTCTTCGTATCTTATTCCACACTTCTACTCATAAAAGTATATCGGTGAGCTACTATTCAAGATTATTCTTTTGCTTTGATTTTGGAGCACCTTCCGTACTTTCAAAAAGTCAAGGAAATGAGTTTTCTCAATTGAGGTGGTTCAATGCAATATGACGGGGCGGCTTTCACGTGGGAAAAATTTCCGAGCATTTATTCGCATCGGAGGAGGAATTCGAAGAAGTCGCGTGCAATAGAAAGGATTGAGTGAGTTGATATCGATGATGTAGACGCTGAATGTATGCGCTACTTCTTGAAGCTCGAATACAAACACCATTTTTCTCTTTAATTCCTCGTGGAAGACTGGCTGTTCTCACGATTTGGGTTATCTCAGCGTCTTTCAGCGAACTTGCGCATTATTTTACGACCTAATTCCGTCTTTAATGAAAGAAGATGACCTTGCAGCGAAAGTGGAGCTATCTGCTTCTCATAGTTTATATTTTATTCCAGTTATGTGGAATTTAGCAGCAGTTTGAAAACTTTAATCGCAAGCTGTTTATATTTTAATATTAAATTTTGTACCATCCATTTCGGGTTTTTATTACGTATTTTTTTGGTTGAATGGAATGTAAACTGTTTTGGTTGAGTGCTGTAAGAAGATGCAATTTTAAATATTGCACTGGAATTCATGGTCTTTCATAGAGATCGATAATATTTGATTATTACAGATTCCTAATACTTGATGAATTTGTCCATAGAATAGATATTCATATGGCATCCGAAAATTTAGATTTTTTGTCCTCCCGGTTCTGCATTAATATGTCATTCTTAATTGGAAAAATATTGCAATACTATTCGAAATAAGATCGATATTTGGAGGCATTTTGAAACGGAATTACATTAAAAATGTAATGTAAAATGATAAACACAATAAGGTTATGACATCAAATTGCTTTATATTTTGCTAATTTGCCGCATATTAAGCGATTTGCGAAAAATAATGTTTACTGTGTCAATTAATGTTTAAGATTAAATTAGTGCAAAAATCTAGGAATCTAGGAATTTAAGATTCCACGCAAATAATCTGTTAGGTATATGTTTCTGTATGTTCAAGTCGAAAACATTGACAATTATACGATGTGTCATTGAATGTATGTACCATTGAATTAGTATTTGAATTTTGCTGAGATTGTAATATGAGAAATTTTCTTGAGATAATAATCATACGCCGTATATTCAAATGGTGAAAGAATTTCGTTTCTCAGTTTTTTTTAAATTTAAGTTTACATTGCAAGTTGGCCTTCAGGCCAGGTGGCAACGTTTGTAAAACAATAGGAAATAAAAGTTTTCGAAATGGGAACTCAATTTTGGGAAACAGATATAAATTTACCTGACCCTTTTAAATATTATTCCAAATCAATTTTTCATGCTCTGTGTCGATAATTACAGTACGGGAATGGCGAAGTCGCACGAACGGAACTTCAATTTCACGCCCGGAATTTCGGTTAGTGGATTTCCCCGCCTCGCAAGCAATATTTTCAACGGCACACGGTCGCCATAGGAACCATTTATTTAGCCGTCCGAATCTGACCTAGGTATGGACAGTGAAGAGTCGATCTGGGGTGGATTTTAAGGGGAAGGAAAGGGGCGAGAACCCGGGAGGGACACGTGGCTTTTCCCGCTATGAAAAGCTGAGGAAAGGTTAAGTCAGTCTGCTCCGTATAGTTTCCTTCCCTCCCTCAAGCCCTCCCCCTGTTCTCCATACCCCTCAGTTCTTCTTCCACCCACACCCGTCTCTCAATCTATCTACCTGTTTCTTTTTCTCTCGTCTTTCCGTGAATATCCACTCCAAGGCAGCAGGTCGTCGCTTCACGTTCGAGGGAAGTGGCGCCTGTATTTCCTCGGCTCTTCCCATCGGATGCAAAGGGGTTTCGCCTGGGTCCTTCTCGACGTATTGCCAAATTTGGTTGTAAACGTACGTTTGATTCCTAGTACTATATATGCACGTTTAGCTTCTGCTATAACGGGTTCCCCGATGCGGATGACCCCTGCACCTAGTTTGCTTTCTCCACGCAGAGGTCTCTGAGGGCGTAATTGGAATTTAACACGCACGAACTCTCCTTTCTCATTCATTTATTTTCCGCTTTTACTTTTAAAGGTTGGGCTGGTTTATTTTCGGCGGGAGTTACGTTTGTCTGAAGTGTAAGAGGCATGATTTTGAGTTACTGCTTCTGCTACATTTAGTGCAGACAAATGTTTGTATTTAATAATAGTAATTTATAAAGCGTCACTTGAATTCGCGCAGTAACTAATTTTGCCAAAAGTGCAAATTTTTGCCACTATGTCTGTAATTTCATGATAACCGCATATTTTTTGAAAAAAGGCTTGGTGTGAAAAGAGTTTATCTATGACATTGTTTTATTAGATAACATTCGAGTATTTAACAGATATTTTAGAGACGATTGAGAGGAAGTTTTTGAAAGGGTTTGCTCGACAGATACACCTTATGTATTCTCTTTTGAGAGCTGATTCACAGTTAGCTGTTGTTGAAGTATATGGTATAACTCTCACCCGTTTTGTGTAACTTGGAGAGAGTTTATGTAAATCTTAGCATGAGTATGATATATTCCTTCGATAGAACTCACTTTCACCCTTGTAAATTTATTATTCTTTTAATTTGAAATATGCACAAGAAATTGAAATATTTAGGAAGATTTACTTGGAAGGAATGTGAATTATCTATTAACAGGGGATTAACTGAATATATATATATAGTATATATATATATTTTTTAATTAGTTATTTTTTAATATTTTTAAATAATTTTTGTGATAAAGATTAACTTCAATTTTCTTCCACTCTTCTCGCGCTATTTCTTCCATTTAACTGAAAGTATTGCCTGAGAAAGGTTAGAATTGCACGTTAACTGTTTTTTCGTTTGCATGAAGTCATAACAACATCAAAAACGAAATCAATCCTGTAATTCGATTCTGATTAAAGTGAGAAGCTGTAAATATGATAAGGAATATAAATTATTATACTAGAAAAATAAAATTAATGTCTGATTAGCAGTGAAAGATTAAATTCGTTGTGTAGAAGCGACATATTTTCTAGAAAAGGAAGTGAAAGCTGTAGGAGACGATAGTCTCGTAACTTATGGGTATATATTTTAAACGAAATTGGTGGTTGATATTTATCGATTGAGAGGAAAATGAAAAGATTATTTCTAATAATGTATTTTCTATATAAAAAATTTCTATAGAAAACTAAAATACTGGTTGCCTTGGAAAGAAAAAGCCCCAGTAAATCAACCAAGCAGGGCTATATGAGGCTATGAAATGTTACTAAAGATCAAAATCAATCCATTGAAAAAATGGCATTCAATTGGCCAGTGGAAATATATTATGGACTCAATAGGGTTTGAAAATTTCAAGAAAATGAAAAACTTCTCTTCTTAACCACTTTACTTTGGTACCGTTTACACCTTCTACCTTATACCTTCATGTAACTTGCAGATTACCAATGCAGACATTTGAAGCGATATCTTAGAATATCATATAAAATTACTTTGCTGAGGTAAATTACTATTGAATCGAAGAGAAAGTTGGAAATTTTTCATCGGAATTCTTATGATTATTACAAATTATTGGTAATGATGTAAATTCATTCAGTAGAGCCGATTCAGAAACGATTTTTTACGACAAAAACTATATTTAGGGATATTGTGTGAAGGTTTTCTCATTAAACGTTTTGGATCGTACTTAGAATAGCTTACCTATAAAAAATTTTATCTATTTGATCGGATCATATAATTTAATTTTTACCCATATAGAATAGTTTTGTTTGTTGTTCAAAAATATGTTAGGAGCAAAGAATTTGATACTGATTCTCATCATAAGTGTCAATGCTAGTGATATATGACCATGTATATACTGACGTTATTGTCATAGTTTATTCATAACTATCTAATCTTCTTTCCTCATGCTTGCTTACATTACAGACATTCCTATTTCTTCCTTCGTTTCATTATTTTCTTTATACTAAGCGGGTTCCTTCTCATCCGATTCTCATTCAATTTCGTGATTATGGTGTAAGCTATTTATTCATCCACGTTCATTAATTACCTAGTTACCATTACCTTGGAGAACCGTACTTTATTGCTACGTCTTCAAATGTTTGAAAATTAAGTATTAATAGTTCATAGATGAAATTGGAAAAAATATGGTCTAAATATTCCTCAATTATAAATAGCATCCTTCTGTGATGTAATATTTCTGTCATTTCCGCGAAAACTATTTAATACTTACATGTGTTATTATAACACACCCTAACACTATTGTTATTGATAGAAAAACTATTTTTAAAAAAGAATTCGTCTCCCTCTTTCTTTTAATAATGTTTTTGTTTTGTCTTTCTTTATTTCTAATACGTACCTACTCCTCGCATAATTTTGTATCCCACATATTTGCCTCAATGCAATCTTTAATTTATCTTTCCTTTCTCTCTCCAAACTCGCATGGAGGATCATTGTTTCCATCTCAAACTCACGTTCCATTTGCAGATAATATCGCCGTTGATCCTACGAGGAAACTTCTCACTCCGCGGTCTTTCATTTCATTGTTTATCTCTTTCCTTCTCGTACTTCAATCTGCATTTCCATCTCCCCGAATTTTGTATCTTTTCCTTTGTCTTCCACTCTCTCCGCTTTCGTGATGCCTCGTCCTACGTCTGGAATGTGCCTGCGAGCAGTCACGCCACATCAGCTTCGCTGATAGAATCTGTGCGATATGTTCGATGGAATAAAGCTGAAGCGGTCACGGGATCGTGATCCCTCCCCGTTGAATTCTATGAGCAGGATATTTTCATAACTTCCGTTTACGAGCGAAATACGATACTTTTTATGCGGATTGTCTGAGCTCGATACTTTCCGCTGCATGTGTGTAACCATTGTCCAAATATCTCCATACCAGGATAGGTTCGGCGTAAAATCGTAGTACTTTCCTAGGTATCGCAATGAAACAATGATCCGTAACGATCCAGTTAATGACTTAATTATTTCGTTTATCGATGTATCTATGTCGTCAAAGTTTCTTTGAATTTTCGTTGAGACTAAAATTCATTGTGATCTTTTAGAGGTTGCAGAAACGAAGAATTCATACCGTCACTTAAATTTACTCTTTACTGTTTACTCTTTTCTCTTGTCAAAACGTCTAATTATGTTTGCTTTTATAAGATATCTGAATCAATGAGGTGCCTAATGTTTTCTTATTGCATACAATATTGCTAAGATAGTAAATATCTGTAATATATTCTCGGAAAAATTTATCTTCCACAAAGTTATTGCGTGAAGAGTGAATCTCTTTAACCATTATTGAACAAGTGATACCTACCGTTCTGCGCGGTTAATTATTGTATTTAGCATTAGAGAACACAAAGAGTTAAAATTCTCTAACATTATTTTATTAATTTATCATTATTTAAATATCCAGCAGAATCTTTGCTGAGAAATATTCGCACTTAATTCGTTTATTTAAAGATGTTTTATTTGATCTTCCAGATGATTTAATCGCAATTTATCTTTTATATAAATAAATTAAAATGAAGGAAGCACTTGTTGTATTTTTCGCCTACATATAACGCCTAATACCATTGTTTTCAGAGGCTATGTAATGATATACAACAAGCTTATTTTCAGCTCTAGGGTACACGAATTGAAAGGAGAGTTTGCTCTGCATTTTATGCCCTCCATAATTTATTTTACATGCAAACGCCCGGGTTCGATTCCCGGCCCAGTCAGACTTTTTTCAAGTCCGTTTTTCCTTGGGATTTTTCCTGGGTGCACGCCCTTATGTGCAATTTATCCTTTCTATATTAGCGCCTCAAAGAAGTGTGGAAGTGTGCTCAAGGAAGTTTCATGTTGACTAATATCATTCATGAACATGACGAAATTAGTAAAAACCAGTTCCCTTGGAACCGAAATTTTATTTTATCATTTTTTTATTTAACCATGGCTTTGATTTTGTGATACTTTTGCGTGTTCTGCTTATTGTTTCTCTCTCGACATCCAAATCGCATTCGATATGGCCGATTACTTAGAAACTATCCGTTTTGCAAATCTCTTCCCCTTATTATCGATGGAGTCTAGCTTAGAGTATCATTTTAAGGCGATATTAGCATAAATCACGAAGACGGTTTTTACTTTCTCTCTCGCCCGCCTGAAGGGTTATAATTCCCCCGTGTGTCGGCGGCGCAAGATGATCGCATGCCGCTCGATCCTTTTAAATATTTTAATCGCTGGCGTGACTGACTGAGAAACGCTCGGCCTTAAACACGGCTCGCCTCGTGAAACACATGTCGACTGTGAGCCGTTAGCCATGGGCAGGCGGGTGTTATTCTTTGTTAATAAGCTACATTGTGTGCTCCGCATAAATTTGCCCGCTTCCTTTGAACTCACTTCCTCCTTACTCCAGTGCTGTATAGAAAGCCCGTATAAGCTTTCAATAACTCCTTTGAGGAGTTTTTGGGTATAAATTACTAGGAAATTTCAACGTGAGTAATGTTTTTGGTTGAAGGATATGCATGAGACCTCTGTTTATTTAGACAGTCGTATTTGAGATCGGTAATAATCGTATGTAATTGTATATTGATCGATGATTAAAGTATCGATAATAATCGATGTATGATATTATTGGGTATCAATAATGTGAGAATTAAAAAGCAGCTCCGGCTACTTAAATATTCAGACGTCAGATATTCTTACAAATTGTTAGGAGAAAACTACACCCCATGCTACTAAAGTAATAATTACAATGAATTGATGCTTCTTTCTGCTTCAAAATCAAGCCTAACCCTTCTCCGCTTGTTTATTTATGCATCGGATCTATCTTTAATGCATTCGAATATCCACTAATATGGTCAGTGTAAAAGGTTCGAATCCTCAGATTCTAAAAAAAGTTAGATGAACCACATCAATGGCAATATCGACTTAGTTCTAAATGTAGGCAATGCATTTATTAACTTTAATTCATAAAATTTCTGCATTAACTTAGTAAGAATCTTATTATGTAAAAAAATAACTAAAATTATTGGCAACTTAAAAAATTCCAATGTTCGATCATCTCTGTGGTTTTCGGAGAATTAAAATTAGACATTATCATGAAGGATTGCTATTTCTGAGATTATCGGCGTTTTGCGGGTTGAATTGATTTGATTGGTTGCAAAAGTCTGTTATTTTCTATCGATTAACACTAAATTCCGTCTTTATATCGATAGAAGACAGTAGGAACATATAGAAATTGTAACGGCATTCTCCGTTGGATAATACGATTTTGCAACGTAATCAACTTTGACATTTCAAGTATCGCGTGCGCTCAAGGACTTTAAATAAGCCCTTAAGGCGCAGTTTTTTCTCCCGATTGTTAGGCTAAGACTTTGGCGAGAATATTTCCTTTTAATGAGACGAGATTCGTAGATTAAGGCTTTCCGTGTTTGGCTAAGAGAGAGAACTTTCACGTCCTACACCGCGCTGGCGCATGCTGCTATTATCGCTTTTAATTGCGTTCCTTAACTCTCTCCCGATTTTAGAGCACCATAAATCGGGGGCAAGGGAATTAAGGGACAATAAAAGGAATGCAAAAATGAATTATGAACCGGCGTATTTAATATTCATCGTCGTTTGCTCAAGACTAGGGGCATATTATGCGTGATTAAACCAATGCGTGAAAGCAAATCTATTCCTACTCTTATCAACGCTTCATTAAAGTCAGTAGATGATTTTTATGTTTTTCTGAAATATATGGTATAACCTTAAATTAATGAAATAGAATATTGTTTGTCATTTGATTCAGTGTTTTATTACTTTGACGGTCGTAAACAAAGAAAACGCGTCGTAAATTTTGCCGACGAAAATTATGGTTTGCGTTAAAAAGGGGCGAAATGTTTTAATGTTATTTATTTGTTTATAGTGCAAGCACATACATAGGTATATATTATAAAAATTAAAGCGAGGGAGATAGGTTCCTCTTTGGATAGTATCCGGCTTGGGGTAAGCGACTCTTCATTTTCCAATAAATTAAACTCAAAATAGGGAACTGTGCTACAAAATTACAAATCACTTCACAATTTTATATTTGATTACAAAAATATAATCAATAAGAAGCGAAACATTGAAAAAAATATATAGTGCCCGAACAAAAAAAATAAAATATCATAGGTAACTTCACTCTAGAATCAAAAATCATGATCATCATGCAATTTTCTTGAACAAAATTTCCTCATCCTTGTTCTCGAATAACCATAATTTGACAATTTTTAAGGTTTTTTTCTTTATCAAAACCGATTGTTTTCAAAGGTATGGAAACAAACAGTTTTTGGCCAAGACAAAGAAAATATATTTTTATTGAAATATTTTCTCCGTTTGATAGAAGTGATAGCATGCGAGCTGATTTTTTTTGTTATATGGAACACATATTTTGCGTTCGAAATTTGCACGGAATGGCTATAATTCTGGAATTACTGTTATGAATGTGACATTAAAATCATCGCCATGCATCATAAGGGATGATGAATGGTGGCTGTGTTTCCGCCGAAGAATGTATGCGGAAAGCTCCCCGCTTTTGTTTATCAGCTAATTGAATATCTCCAATCGCATGCCCATGTCCGGAGCATGAAGCAATCAAACGCTCGACTAAACAAAATTGCTTCAAAGGAGTGCTGAGAAAAAGGGAAACTCATTTTCGTATTCTCGGAGATATTTTTAGGGAGTGAAGAAAGTCCTTTGAACTTTATCTCCTGGTCTTGTTCGCGATTATGTAAGTTTACTTAACGAGATTGTTCTTGCTCCCCATTTCGACAAGAAAAACGCCATAGGAGGGCGATCGTGGCACGAAATATCGCATATCTTTTTCCGCTAAATACAGAAGTCGATAAAAATGTCAACCTAGTCCATTTTGGGCGATACAGCATTCGATCAAGTCCCTATTTGCGAGATATTCAATGGAATCGACACTGACTCGGAATAGCTTCTCGATTCCCGTGATTTATAACGCCCGGTTTACCTTACTAATGCATAGATCGCGTGATGTATTTTCTTTTTATGTGGTTGGGGATTCCATTTCCCCACAGCTAACGGGGCTCTGGTATTTTGGAATCGTTCGTTCATTCATTCCTTTCTTTCCCTAGAATGTGTAAACGGCAGAATTACGATGCTTCTTTTGGAGGTGATGTATTTTGGATAAATATTGGAAATACCTGCATGCGATATGAATAACGTATCGTACGTAGAGATTTTTTTCGCATTTTTGTTTCGCAAGAACGTTTATTCATCTTAAATTGTATCGAAACTTTTCAGCTGAACTTAAAAATGGCTCTCAATTAAAGGTATGAAAATATGGGATATTTTTACGGGTTTTCATACACCAAGTAATAATAGAATTTACAAAATGTTTATATTTTACTGAATGAAGGAATAGTTTACTATAAACTTGTGAAACAAATAATTTCAGTATATATTGTTTCTCAAAAAAGTATTCAATCCTCTGAAGATACACTATTTGATTATGAGTGGCGCTATAAATCATGATAAATATTACAAATAGATTTTCTTCTTTCACAATTGACATATATGCACATAAAAATACTTGTGTCACATAGCATGGCCTACCGTTGATTTCCCATTTATTCTACTTCATTAATATAGGTTATGGATCATTGTTACAATTTATACGGAGCAGGTAAAATAAAAATATTACAATTAATAATGAAATATGGAAGTTTTATCCCCCCTGATCTAAAATTATTATATCTATTTTAGAAAATTAGCTAGGCATTTTGAACACATTACTCAATCTTTAGTGTGACATCTACAATGAAATTCAACAGTACAATTTTACCGATTAGTATATTAAATTGGTAAAATATATCTACAGAATGCTTTAAGTTTATTAACAAAGAGATTATGTGAATCAGAGAAGAATTTTATGAGTTGATATTTCTTGTGTGAATAGATAATGGCAGCATGTCGTCATCTTACATTTTATTGTAATCTAAAAAGATTAAATCAATGTGAACTTAAACAGATAAAAATAACAATTACGATGTTATTTAGATAAGAAGCTTTTACGTGCTTTAATTGAATTTATATCTCTTGATAATTTAATCCATATTAAAATTGAAATCAATATTACATAATCCCACTGAGGGCTGAATCAAGTGATTCATTAAGCTACACTTCTTCAATTCTCACCCAATAGCTTATATTAGTTATTGGTTGAGATCGAAGAAGCCTGCCTTAATTATGACTTAGTAGTTTTTTACCCTCCAAGCTTCTCTGAGATATTAGTATCCAAGGGAATTCACCCCTTAATTCCCAAGCTGTTAGTAGTTGGACTCTCACCCCATCTGACACTCGGCTCGTCGCGTTTCCATAAAAAGACGCGTCCAAAGAAATGCACCGAAAGAAGGCATATCAGCGAGTCTTATGAATGCCTTCATTATCTCAGAGGGTGCTTTTTTAGTAATGGAAGACATCGCCGAGATTATCTCGGACATCTCCCCACTCCGAAAGTCCCATCAAAAAATGTTTCTCTCTTACGCCTCGCCAGCGGATTGGTGCATCTCTTCTGATGGATTTGGAAATGGACTATCGACGGATGTCACCTTGAAAGCCTCCAAGAGTAATTAGAAGAGCACCCTCTGCCCTTTTCAACGTCCGCCGCCGAGATATTTGGATATATTTGTATAATGGCTGTTCGACATTCACTTCTCATTAGCTAAGTGGCGCGCTACTTCTAACTCTGGTTAAATGAAAGCGAACCGGAGAGTACATGCGTACGTCTTGGAGTTTTTTTTGGTTCAGGTTACAATTGGGAAGGTACTAATAGACTGTTCTGCTGTTCTGAAAGAGAAATATTTGATGTCCTCTTTTCTACGGGGAGTTAATTTCTTCCTTTTGTAGAGGTGTTAACGTAATATGTGATCTAGTTTGCCTATCCACTTGTGAATAAGTGTCAAAAAGTACCAAAACCATTGAAAAAAGAATCAGCCTGATGCGCATTTCACTCCCTAAGAGAGCAGCGTCTTTGGAGGCCAGAGGTGACTGAATTGCAAAGGTCTGTTATATTTATCCAGATCTATTTATCTAGCACTTGTCTCTAAGGAGGTAATGCGTACCAATGATAGTAAAGATGGTTTTATCTATTGCCTAAATATGAAAGAGAAACCATTCTGGCCATCATCTACATACGGAGAAAATGTATATTTTCAATTAAATAATTTTACCGCCGCCAAAGGGATTTTACTTCAGGTATTTGAACATAAGGTATGGAAATGCCTAAACACATATTTTTATATTGTAGTATCAAAGCTTTGTGAAGTGCTAGAAAAAGTTGGGGTAACAGTTAAATGTTGTTTCATATTTGATCACTATTGTTTAAGATAAAAGTTGGCTCTAATCTATAGTTTTGTTATTCGATCTTGACTGTAGAAATTTTAACTGTAATAAATACAACTGGAATTTCAAAAAATAATATTAAGTTTATCCGAAAGTAAAAAAAGTACTATGCTCAAAAAACTCATAACATGAGAGATGTAGATAACTTAATTTATAAAAAAATAATCTTTACTCTTTTTTTCTTCATGAGAATTCATTTTGCTAGTATTTTCTGTTACAACATTGTGAATTTCATTCGATGCAGTACAAAATGTCATTCCGGGGTAGTTGTTGACAAAATCAGACGTAAGATCAGGAAGGATGATGTAATCAATTAGCTTTCCCTTTCCTGTAATTTTATATTTTTATACATTTATTTGATTATCCAATCAAGATATTAGTTTTCATTTAATGATGATTTGCTGAGCGTTAAAAGTTTACTTTTGCAAAAATAATTGCATATTTTTTAGTTTGTGGTATTCGTAAGATAGGGTTCCATATGTTATAGCATCCCACTGAGAGGATTCCGGTAGTTTGCGAGATTAATGGGTATATTTAACGTCCATAGCATATATATAAATTATTGAGCTCTGTGTTCCGAAAGATTAAGGTAATTACTAGCGCTATCCATGCTCGGGCTACCAGCTAGATGTCTTCCGCCTGCGATAAGATACTTGAAAACATTACTGTAAATCGTCGCGCGGGTTATCATTATCTAGATATGTGCACGTAGCTTTGGTATGAAAGATGGAGTTTCGCATACAATAAACAGTAAGGGGTGTGCGAAGCGATAAGGTTGTCTGCATCTGCGTTCCTTTCCGAGCCGAAGGAGGAGAATGGGGTTGAGGCGGATCTTCGGAAAATGAGCAATTCGTATCTTGCGATAATATTTGTTCAACGGCAAGTACATCACGCACGACCCTTGTCCGTCGGAAATCATTCCTGCCATCGAAGTACAAATCTTGCTTCCCGCATCTCCAAGAGAATGAGCTCAGTACAAACAAGAGCGATATCCTATCTCAGTGGAATATGAAGTGTCTTCTGCATTCTGTCCAGTTTTAGCGGCGATGTTTGGGTTTAAGGTAAAAAGTAACTCAAATTTGATGTAAAGTATTGGGTACCTAAGATGTGCAGTTTGAAACTGATATAACGCAAATCACTATTTTAGATATATTTATCTAAGAGAAAGGCGCTGTAGAGGTAAATATTAATGATACTAAGTTGTGATTGCTATCATTATCTAGTGGAAGCAATATATCGAGGACAAGTGGCAGTGCTGTTTTATATTTTATACATTTACATACATACCTTACAATATACTGCAGTATACACTACCACATTTCGAAATGTAACAGAGGGCATTTTTGGTAGGGTTTAAAGGTTATTTTTTCCATAAAATGCATATTGCTTTTTGATTATTTTTATTTTACGTAAAAGGGATATCTACAATGAGAAATAATTTATTTTCTCTGATAAAAGGGAGAGGTTGCAGAAGATTTAGATACTAAAATTAGAATGAAATGAGTTATAAATAAAAGGTATGTATATAATCGACTAACTTAGCCTTCCTTTCGTGGAACCAAGCTGTATCGCTCATTGCGAAAAGAATGGAACTGAGTATTTTAATTTCCAAAGTTTAGTAGAAATTCAAGGATTTTATATTCTTTTTTTCTCGTTTTACTTTCTGCACTTACTTATGCACATGTATGTACTAGCCAAAAATTGAAACATTTGCTTAGATATGTTCTTGCCATCTGTGTTGCTGAAAATTCTTGACTGTTGATCAAATGAGGTTATTAAAGTTTCTTATGAGTGACTGAATAGTTGAAAAAATATTGCTCTTTGGAAAATTTACTTGTTAAAGCATAAACCTAGTCGGTAACAAAAATGTAACGATCCTTGATGGTCATTGTGGTTAAGGATATTTATTGACTCAAAAGTATAAAAATTAATAGCTGAATTTAATATTCTCAATATTTTCAATGGTACAGTAACGACTACGGATATATTCTTCTGCTAATTTACACTAAAAATAATTGAGATAAACCTTGTGCTACGATTCTCAAAAAAATTAGTTATCACACCCAATCCTTTTTTCAAGATTAGATTGGAAGCATAAAACTGAAATTCCCAAAGCAGAGAGAAGCTTTATTTTAAAACTAACTTAGAAATTTCAGCCAGCAATCTCTTCGCGTTCTCCCGCTTCATTACTGCTTGAATTTTTAAAAAGGGGTTAGACAAGAAGAGTACAGCGAGAGAGATTGGGAGCAAGGGAGGGAAGATAGAAACCATTCTTCGGAAGTGTCGAAAAAAGCTTCCCTTTTCCGCCCTCCGCTCCTACCCCTTTCGCCTTATCTCCCGCCGTAAATAGAGCATTTTGAGTCCTCCCCTTTCCCCCTATCGTGATCAAAACCAACAGATTTTGACACTGTGAGAAAGGGGTAGGGCGTCTGGTAAGTCGTAACGTTTTCGGCGTGGGGAAGAGGAAGGCGTTTTGGGAAAACACGGTACCTTACAGCCCATATGCGAAAGCTGAAGGAGTCGCAATAAATAAGAATGAATGTCTCGAAGCCACGGTGGTTATGCCAAGCAGCGAAATGAGTAGGGGTTGTGTGTTAGGCTGGCGGCGAGGGTTTGGGTGCTCAGGGGATGGGAAAGGTTTGGCGATTCCTCTTGAAAACGGGTGGAGAGATGATGAACGGGGTCGGGTCACGTGATAGGTGGGGGGAGGGGGTTTAGGTTTGGAGAGGGTAGATAGGAGGTGGTCTTAAGATGGAATAAAGGATGTTTGGAGAGAAGGGAGGGAAAGTAAGAACTGGCGGAGGGCTTACATTGGTTTTGCCGGGGAAATCCTGCACTTCGGAAGAATGAAAGATGTGTTTACGATTTTGGGTTAAAGATTTTCCGCCTCGGCGTGTTGTCAGAAGGACAGGTTTGGAAAAAGGCGCGGATTTGTGATTTAAATGGGATGAGCGGGGGTTTGGTGATGAATTCCTTGTGGTTATTACGTGGAGAAAGATAGGAGAAGAATATCGGGCGATAAAAGGGTTTATCGCGTCGTAAACGTATTTACGGCCCCTTAAAGATTCTTATAAGTTTCAATTAAAGTCGGCTCCAGTCTGTATCGAGATTGATTTAATGAATTGAACGTGACGGTCGAGGCTAAGAATATGGAGGTATGCAATAAATGGAATAAAAAATAATTTAATCAAAGGAATATCATTTAAAAATTTCGCAGGGAAAAGTTCTCTTTTAAAAGATTTTATCATAACTATTTTATTATAAGCATTATATTTGGCTAATTATTTTTGATGTGTAAAATTACTAAATTTTCCATTATTGCTCCGAGGAGTCTTGAAAAAAACTAATTCAAAATGTCGAATTAAAGAAAATTGTTCGGGTAGAATGAGTTGGCTAAATGAGTGATTTAACGTAAAACGAATAACTAAGCTAGGATGAGAGATATTGTTCTCTTTTCTGCTTTCATTCAACGAATTATTCATTGAACGTTTATTTTGAGAAAAAAATTTGCATTCTTCTATACATTGGGGGATATTTAACCTGGTTTATCTCATCTCCCAACTTCGTTGAGGAGCATTGGTACTTTGCTAGCTCGAAAAAGAATTTCTCAAGACTCATTTTTTGATGGCATTTAAATTAATAATGCAAAGGTAACTTTCAAGACAAATTTTTCGAAATTGATTTTCAAAATGATTTAATTTGTAATATTACAACAAGTTCAGTTTATAATTAAATATTACAGGCTGTAATAATTTTCCTACTGTATCCAATTCTTAGATATAATCAAGTTTATTATGTTTACAGATACATCTGTATTCTATACGTAATAGTAATAGCGTATTTCAAAGTACATTCTCTTCGTGGTAATTGAGAAAGCTTACGAAACCTTGAGAAAATTGTAGCACTGAATTGGGCTTAGCCATTTACGAAGCATCTTTACGAAGAACATTATCAGATTCTAAGATATTTAATTTATGGCCTTTAGGTATAAACATTTTTTATTTTGTAAATTATTAGGATATTTATTAAAAGAAAAGTTTTCTAATGAATAGCTTCTGGCGTTATCTTGTGGAAGTTGATGAGAGAACTTTGATTGAGAAACTTATTTTTTGAAAAACTTAGCCAGTGTATTCGTCACTCAACTTGCTCGTTTTATACAAACACCAACTCTGCAAGTACGAAATATGTCTGTCAAGAATAAAGAAACGCAATATGCCTGTAAAATACTCATACTTATCAGCATTACTCATAAGCGTTTCTTGTCGGCAGTCCGCAATTCTACAAAGCCATGTTTCCAGAGGTGAATAGATGGCGAAAGGATGAGAATATGCGGAGGGAGAAATGAAGTTGAGGGCATAAATTGCGATGCATTTAGGAAAGAGAGGGAGCATGAATCGTTGTTTGATGAGTCGGCGTAGGAAAGGATGGGACATTGAAGGAAAAGATGCTGGTGTAGAGTTAAGGGTCGCTAAGAAAGGGAAGAGGGGAACAAGAAGGAAATGACACCGGGAGACTCATTGCGGAGACAAGGAAATGGATGTCCGTTTAACGGCGTCACGAGAGGGAGGCGATAAAAACTTATGAGGCTATGAAGATTCGGTTTCGACGCAGTAGATGATACTCCTCACTTAGAGCTTCTCACATGAAAGATGATTTGTGAATCAGGAACTAAATCTCGGCATTAATGAGTGGTGTCCTCTAACGGTTAAATTGCAACCTTGTCGTCATTTATATCGATCTAGACGACTCCGGCGTTGTTAATTTTAATTATAGGTGACAGAGATGTGACACTGAGCTACGGTTTTACTATTTTTGCGGCAAAAGGTTCTCATCTTTCTTTCTTCAGTTTCAATCTCCGTCTGACACTTTTTTCATGATTTTGATGATAAATTTTACTTGTCCAAGCTCGACTTTGTGGAAAGGTGTCATACCAAACGAAGAAAAGATAATTTTTCCGAAGTAAAATTGCCTGATGATGTCACCATGTAGACTAAATTAGTCGTGAAAATGATATTCCTGTGGAAATTACTAAGGCAGGGTTGGCTAACCGTTTGCGGCAAGAGTGCCATATTTGATGAATATAAAGGGCAATGTGGTGCCGAACCATAGAGTGAGATTGTGATATTATTCATTTTGTAATGTCAAAGATGCGATTAAGATCTTGTATGATACTTAAATGATTGTTAGTTGTCACTAATAATAAACAGAATCCACATTCATTTATTGTGAACCTCATTTTTCAAGTGAATAATGCAAAAAAGATAATGCCGTAAGAGTTTCGCGTGCCGAAAAAATTCTCTCGCGTGCCACTTTGGGCACGCGCGCCATAGGTTCGCCACCCCAGTACTAAGGTATTTTACCCTTAAAGTATTTTTCACAACTCAAAACTTTCGATGAAATTAAAAATAATAGATAAGGAACATTTTTGTATATTCATCTTTTAAGTAGCATCTATAATATATGCGGAAATATGTCATAATATTGTTGTTGTAAGTTAGTGCATGTTACTTTAGGTTAGTTATTTACTTGTCATAATTGGTGGCATCCCATTTCAGAAGTATTGCAGAGTGAATACGATTAAGTAAATTTGAGATCAAATGTTATTACATTGAAATACATAAATGCACATGCCTATATTTCAGTCGGTACTGAGAGTTAAGATCGTGTTTTATTTACTATTGCTAATACAAATTCAGCTTAAGAAAGTAAAATCCTTTAAAGTTTTGCATTATAAGGAAACAAAGAAATATTTGTTCGTGTTCTTACTCATATGTTTTAAGCGTCTATTTTACTTGAAATGATTGAACTGATAAAAGAGTGAATGCTTTATCGTGAAGGCGCTTAGTTTCTCTCAAAGAAATTGCTCCAATACTTTGAACCAATTACTGTTATTTGAAAGGAAGTAGATAGTATACAAGCATTCTTTCTCTTTTTCAATAACTTATAAATCTGCATTTTAAATCCAAACTTCAATTATACTGCATGCAGGAAACATTAAAAATGTTGCATTGTGTTTGGATTATAAATATTAAAGTTAGAGATTGGATAGAATCTGGTCAGCGAAACAAAAATTTACGAAGATTACAGAATTCAGAGAAAGTCTGTAATAATTCTAAAGACGATATAAATTTTAGTTAAGTGTCTTCAGAGATAACGTTGAGCCATTCACGGATAGGGGTAATTGAAGACGATTTCCACATGATTATATTTCCAATCAACTTCTGAAATTCCAATATGTCATGACAAACGAGATAGATGTATAGTAATCGTAGAAAAAACTTTACAATAAATCAAATTCAATCTCTTCATTCCGTTTTAGGCATATTGATAGTACCAAAAAATCATTGCTTGGTAGTCCTATTTCTAACTAAGGGAGCAGCGCCTCTATCCCACCTTCCCTTGGACCCAATAATGCGCCGAACTTAAACTTACAACTTAAATTTCAACTTAATCCATTAGAACTCATTTCTACTTCACTAAGAACTTCACTGATACCAATGATCCTCTATTGAGAGAAAGCGAAGTTTATTATCTTAGTCTCTCTCCAAATTAATTACCTTATCTCCTTACGGAGTCATAAACAGTTTCGAGCTCACCTTCATCAATATTTTGATTATCACGCACACGCGATTGAGATGGGAAATCCCGAAATCTTAACCCCTTCCTTTTCCTCGATATTTTTCTTTCTCCAATATTTTTCATATCTCTCCCCCCCGCAAATTCGCCGTGGGCTAACGTACTTTCGGTCGACCGCTCCAGATCAAAGGGTGCTTGCAGTTTCCCACTCACGTCCTGGCAATCGCCTTGATTGGGATTACGCTGATCGGCCCTTTCTCTTCATCCACTCATCCCATCACTCCGTTAGGTGCTCCAGGCATTCCTCATATCTGCCTCTTGCATACCATTCTCTCTTCATTCCAATATCGAGGGTTCTCGATTACGTCCAATATACTTTCCCCGCGTCCATTTCTTTTCTTTGCTTCTCTCCTTCTCGCCCGACACTTCCAAATATACCGCCGTAATTAAATTACTTCGACTCTTTTAAGTTACTTCCCAGTTCGCGTTCTTAAAATCCGTGCCTTTCATGATAAATTTGCTTTCGATTTGCTCTTTTTATCTGAGAGATGTGATGGAGCCTGAGAGAATGAATTTTTGAAGAGTGGTAGAGGAAATTGTTAGATAAGAGCGTTTGAGTACTAGTACTAGTAAGTGTTACTCTTTTTTATTTTTTCACTGACGTCTCACTTGTAATTCAGAACTACCCCAATCGTAGTAATAACAATTCCTTTATCTTTTTTTTATATTTTTCAGCAAAAGCAATACCTGCTGCATGTGAATATTGAGTAGCAATTGGAATATTAAGTGGTACAATGTTAACGCCTTTTGGCATTTAAATTTAGAATGTAAATTAAAATATAGGAATAAATACAGGCCTTTACAAATCCTTGTCAGGATAACATTTGTAAGAAACGTAAATTGTTATTATTTTGCAGTTATTTATTTTTTCAATTTTAATAACACTGCAGTTTAGAATGTTAATATCAATGTTGCCAATATCAAATATTAATGTCACATCTGACGTTTTTATAGCGAATATTTCTGTATTAGTTTTTTTATTGTCAGATCTATCAGTTTTTCGATAAGAATGTATTCAAAGGTTTTTTTTTAATTATTTTAATTTTTATCTTCAGTGATTTCTTTCAATTAAATTTCGTAATTGTCTTAAAAACATACTAATGATGTTCAAATTCTATTTAAGTTATCTTAAATAATATTATCCGGTTTTTAATTTAAATAATGATCATCTATATGAGGCATTGTCAGAAATGAATTACGGATGATAATAATTTCCAATCACAGACAAGAAAATGCATGATGTATTTCCCTTTCGTTGTGGAAATGTGTGTATTGTGTCAGTTTTTGGTTATAATATTGTACAATTAAGCAATGCTTTTTTTGTATGTGAAATGGCCTTTCACAAATTCACTACCGAGTTTATCGACTTCCAACCATATGGAAAATATTCATCCTACAAATGTAGAATAATGGTTTCGAATATTTACTTAGTTTACATGCATTCAAAGTCTAAATTTATTGTGTTGATTTTCCAATTCGTCATTTGTTCAAAATCTGGAATCCATTATATCCCTAAAAGCTTCCTTTGAAACGAGAAAATCACGTCACATTGTCGGAAGTGTCCTAAGTGCGAACGTGATTGTAGGGTAGGTAGGTGGTGTGGTAGGGCGACCACTCCCATCTTTTGCTGCTTCTCACGGAAAAGCCGTACTTGCGGCGGATTAGCATGAGACTTGCGGGGCAATAATTCACGTTAGCGGCGACACTAATAGGACATGACCCGAGAAAAATAGCACCTCCCCCGTATTAGCCTCCAAGACGTGTCGAAAGGAAAACTGCGAACAAGAGAGCTCCCTACTCGATAACGGCTGAAGGTAGGTCCGGAACGCAAAAAAATCTAGCAATCCCTCGCTTTTCGTTTTTCACGGCGGCATCTATGCAACGAGTTTCCACAGCGCGTGCGTCTGCATTCCTTATGGGCTGCTTACTATACTGCGGCAGGGTGTGACGGATTACAATGGACTCGTTCCCTTAAAAAAGGAGCGCGGCCGAGCTTAAAAAAAGAAGAATAAAAGGTCCATGACGTGCGCATCCTCTCAATATTTATTACTGTCCGTCGTGTACTTGAGGTTACTAAACTTTGTTTACTGTTCTAAATCTGGAGGCGGCAGGGGGCTTTGGTGCATACGGGTGGTCTATTGTTGCTATCTGGAGTGAGGAAGGCGTTGGAATGGTTGGGTAGGTTAGGAGGATGCAGGGCTGGAGGGTGTCGATAAATCGGTTGGTTATGAGCGATTTGGGTGAGGTTATGGCGGTGGAAGTACCTATCCAACGGGAGATTGATTTGGTGCCGTACATGAACTTAATGTCTCTATTTTTGATACTCGTTCATTTTTAGTAGATAGCTCGTTCAAGTATGAGCAAAAACGAACCTTCCAATGAACCTGGAAATCAGTCTTGTATCTTCAAATATGATTACTTTTACGTTCTATAGTTATTTCTTTCTTTGGAAAATGGGTTTATCACGTTTGGAACAGTTGCTACTAGGTCTTCTATATACGTAATCTTTCAAGCAATTTTGTGCGTAAAGAAGAGAGTGGTTGCATTAAGAAATGCTCAAGACGAAAGGAAACTGTTTCTCCACTGTGAATTTGAAGGAAAGTTACAGTGATTGAAAATGACTGTATGTAATCTAAAATCCAAGCAATAGATATTTTTAATAAATGTAGTACTTATAAATATTAGCTATTATGATATAACAGCATATTAATTCAATGACTACGGTGCATTTATGAATCAACAAGAAGTGAAATGAAAGCAATCTTTTCACTTTCTGACATTCTTCTCAAATAAGATGGATTCTTTTGATTAAGTTAATAGATTCTCTATTAGGTTTCCTAATTCCTGCTACTTTCATAACGAATAGTAATTTAATCCATTTGAATTGGGTTTCTCTCGGAAGTAATGAAAATGTCCCTGGAGTTGATGGTTGAGATAATAATAAATTACTGATAATACTAAATGAATGCCTAATTTACCTAAGAAATAGAAGCCAATTTTTCAGAAAGGAAGTGATCATAGAAAGAAACTTCCTTATTCAAATTAATAATTCGATCTTAATGATGAAGTCATTAACTGGTTACGAATAGTATTAATTTTAATCAACAATTATAATGGAACATTTTAAAAATGAATTTAATATACAATACAATAATGTTAATATATAATATATGTTAACAGTTTTAGGGTTACTTAGTTGTACAGAATATATTTTGTTGTCAACATATACATTTTTAAATAAATTTTTAAAAAACGATTTGCCCAAATATTTTGAAAGCTATCTTGTCAAGAACTGTGATGTTCACTAGCATAATACTCGTAAAAAGCACAACTTGCATACATTACTTGCACAAGTACACATAAAAATAGCACTAGAAGAAGTGTATTTTTAAACGAGTAGAGTTGTACAATGCTTTGCCAAAATGTATAAGGGAGGCTCCCGATGTATTTATGTTTGTTGATAAAGTGAAAAGGTATTTGATGGACAGCAGGTTGGGATGAGCCGATTGCATGAGATTATATATTTTAAATGTTCTGTTAAGAAATGTCTCTTTGTATTAGCTACTTGATAAAATGAGAATAAATAAATAAATAAATAAATATATATATATACAAATTTCTTGCGATGTAAATGGGATTCGGATGTTTTTATTTTATTTCAATAATATAGCTTCACGAGCGTGACAAATCTGTTTACGATTCTATCATTTCGCTTCTAATTTCCAACGGTTATCTACGAGGAAATAATAGAGTCTATTCTAACCCTTTAGAGTAATAACGTAATTTGTTTCGCCTCTGTTAATCTGAAACGCTGTGGAGTTAAAACGCTCGCGAGTTTTAGCGCTTCAAAACGGATTGAAGGAGCGATTAAGCCTCGAGGGCTTCCACTTACATACCTAATATAACCCTCGTTCGTTCTTACTTGGGCAATTCT
Source organism: Sympetrum striolatum (assembly GCA_947579665.1). Lineage (NCBI taxonomy): Eukaryota > Metazoa > Arthropoda > Insecta > Odonata > Libellulidae > Sympetrum > Sympetrum striolatum. The sequence continues at coordinate 36,873,156 of OX388350.1, read as the reverse complement.
TATTCCATCACCTAACATCCTCGAAAAAATTCCACTCGTTCTACGCCTTCATTCCCTCCCTCTTGGAACTCAACAGCGGCCGTCATTCGCGAACATGCTTTTAACACGCTCTCCTCGAGTGCATTCATGTTTCGCGGCGTAAGAACGGCGGAAGGAAAAAGGGTAGAAAATACGAGGCAAAGCGCACAGCCGCTGCACTTGTCCCGGCATTCTTAAAATCGCCCCCGCATTTTCTCTCGACCACCCTCGCTAATTCACTCACTCACGATTCGTTTTATATTTCTACAAGGGGCATTCTCTCTAAAAGTCTTGCACCGCTCTTCACGTTTTTTCCCACGTTTTATGTGTGTGCATTTTTTTCGTTAAACAAAAGGACCGCTTCTTCATAAGATATTCTTGACTTACCAGCTGACGGATATATTAACAGAATTACGCCGTACAAATATGTCATTGTTCATTCTATACCGGTGTTTCGGCAGAGGAATAGGCAAGCTAACTTGCTTTGGTAGGTGTTCAACTAAGGAACTGAGAGAAATACAGCTACGACGAAAGATTATACTATCCGGAAAAACGAGACCAGTAAAGGCCATCTGTTCTCGATACATATGATTTAATTTATAGATTCTGTATTAGGTTACTTAACTATTGTAACTTTATGAACGGATTATAATTTAAATAATACACTAGAAATGTACTGACCATAGAATTAAACTCCTATCTAGAAAAGTGAAGATTGGTCAAATTTTTGATTCAATCTTCGTGTTGATGAATATAAATAATATATCATCCACTTACCACTTATAATTGAACAGTTATCAAACTAATTCAATAAAATATACATTAAATTGTAGAATGTTGACGAAAACAGATATAGTGATTTAAGAGCCAACAAATTTGAAAATTTTGAGAAACCACTGACCTTTCATCAAGCCTTGAGTATATATGTAATACAGCTTCAAATCATTTACAGAGCGGAAACTTGAAATATTAGAATTTGGTTCATAAATAAGTGAAGTTTACGATGGCGATATTTCTTGTCAGGAGTAATTTGAGAAATTTGAACTTTAAAGCTTTGGATTCATATTAATTAAAACGTTTGGTCTCATTATTTTGAATCTGTCTTTTAAGCTGGAAATACTCGTCGTCGAATATTTGTCCTTCCTACTTGGCTTTGGTGTCCTACTTACACACTTTTCCATGTGAGGAAATTCCATTTTCCGGTTACTGGAATCCTAAAAGCTATGATGATGCTTGTGATGATCATCTCGAACAGTTGGCTATTTTTATTATTTGCCTAGATACACGAGTAATCAACATGAATGCAGTGACCAGAAAGTTCTCAGCAGTTTAAAGGAGTAGGAATAGAAGGAAAGGTGGTTTGCGTAGAAGAGAGTTAAAAGTATGCATTTTATTAGACAGATTTGACGTAATTTGGTAGCTGGAAATAATTTATTTTCCAAATTATTCACAAGGGCTATTAAGTTTGGCTAAACGAAGTGGTGATTAAGTTTTATAAATTAATTTTGTTTTGATTTAAAAATTGAAATATTTGCTATAATTGCGTTAGATTTGCCTCGCGCTTTATTACAATTTATTCGAAAGATATTAAAGTATGTACGTAGTTGTAATATCCAAAAATTTAGTACAGATTTTATATATTTCAAATGCATGAACATCACGTCCTAAGTTTTAAAAAATTATCGATATGAAATTTATAAAATTTACTGCGCATACTTTAAAAGTTCATAAATTTAATTGGTTTAAAGATATAATATAGCATTCCAAGTACCAATTAAAATGAGCAATATATTATAGATAATAGTAAAAACTTTAGCTGATAGCTTTTAAATGAGTTATAAAACTATGAACGTTCGGGAAATCGGTTGAGCTGCTTTTAAATAAGTATTTGGCGGCTATTTACGCTCCCAGCTGAGAGGAACCTCTGCTGGAGAATTTTAATGAACACTTATTTAACAATTATAATTGAAAAAGCTTTGCAATTTTCTTTGGATTTATTTGCACTACCATTTTCACTTCCGAGGAAGCATCTTCAGAAAATGAACCTAAATTATTATTATGGCTTTCCACAAAGTTAAGCCTTCCCATATCGAACTTGTTTAAAAGGTAAAGAAATAGGAACAGATAAACAGTTCAAGAGGTTGTAATAAAAGAAATCCAATGATATTGTGAGTGAAATTTTCCTGTTAAAGTATACTGTACGTTATAGATTAAAAAGCATTATTGTGTATTTATTCTCTGAAAAACTAAAAATCATTCAATCAGCTGATGGATTTTTTATCATCTTTAACTAAGGTAAGTTACAAATACAATCGCACAATTTTATGAAAAGCATGCTATTTTTTCGGGATATTTTATACCGTAAGCAGATTTAATTAATTATCTTACGTTATTGGAAAATATCATTTCTCTAGAGATTCCAATGCCTTATGAGTAGAACGATAACTTGTATTGAAACGCTTTTTCCTAAAGGGTGGCTTGATCTCATGCAAGAATGGACTATTTTAAGGTTATATGGAGGCGTATGGCGAGGGGAAGTATGACATTTAAAAGTAAAATATCTATTCTAAAAGAATATTTGATTTTATAGGGGTAAATTTGTTCTTTATGTTCATCCTTACTAAACATATTACGTTATAAGGCAAACTTCCAAATTTAATTGTTTCTCAGTAAAATTATAACTGTTAGGGTATTTATAGGACGTATTACTGCTGCAAAATACCATGAAAAATATTAAGATCAAATCCTAATTAGTTTAGTAACTTAATTGAAAGTTCGAATCAAATCTTTCTATAGTTCATTTCATGTTTACTGAACCGATTCTCCACCGGATGTTATTTTTTCGTGTTTCAGAGTTTTAATATAAATTAAATTTCGCATCGCGGATCGAATCCCCTAAAATCCGTCGCTTCACTCCTAATTAATTCCGCAGAATCCAATTCCAGCCAATTCCTCTAATCGCCCGTACCTCGTCAACACATTTTTTCATTTGATCGAATGATTTTTCTCTCCCTTCGGCGCATTAAATCCGGCGTCGGTCGGCCAGTGTCCGGAAGACAGGAAAGCAGATCGGGAGAGGGATTTTTCAACATGGTGGAAAGAGGAGAGAGGCAAACGGACACTTTTATGCCTCCACCGCCTCATGATTGGATTGAAGGATTATGACGTTCCGAGATGGAAAATTTTGCGCATGAATTCCGAGAGCAATCCGGTCAAATGATTCTCCCTTTCCCCGCTTAACGTAAGCACAGAATTGGAGGAATAAATGGCCACGAATATTTTTCGTTTATGGACGAAAAAGTCCCACGCTCGCCCACACCTCTTGTTTATTTTTTCCTTCCGGTTGCCGGCTCTGGATGGCTCATATAATTTTTTTTAAACCTACACATTCTCTCGAATCCCTCGGCGATGTTGGGCGAGCGAAAGAGCGTTAGCCAGCAATCATTTTGACGCTTCACCGATGGAACAGATTGAAATTTTAATGTACGCGGCCCCAATCCCTTATGAAGTGTTTCTCCCGTCAACAAGTGGGCTGGGTGTGTTACACGGCCTACCCAATTTACCGGAATTTTGTTTCCATTCTATTATATGGACAAGTGATAACTATCTGTCGTGAAAAGCCTCAATTTATAAGCCGCGGTGGGGTGATTTGTTCGAGAGCTTTTATATTGATCCCTTCGCCAAATTGCCAATGCTAGCGAGATATCGCCCGAGAACAAATTTGCAGCAGATTTACTTTTGAAGTGGAATTTATTTCTCTTTTATAAATGACGAGATGACAAATATTCGTGTTAATTATTTCGTGGAAGTATTTAATCCTATTTTTCTTCTTTTTGGGCTTAATTTTATGTTAAATTCACGATGGTTAAACTTCTCTTAGCTCAAGATAGCACTTTAATAATTTTCGAATACTTTATAGTTTTTTATTAATTTTAATATTTATAAATACTATCGTTCAAAAGATTTATCTCAATAAATTTTCTTATTAGATTTTTTTGGGTCATGGACTTATAGCAACTTTCTTTAAGCATTCTTCAATTTTTACAAATGTAAAAGCACACATAAAATAAGCCTACCTCTTGAATGAAAAAAAATCTACAGAAAAGGTAATAAAAGGTTTTATATGATCTTATTGGATATTTTTACTACAACTATTGGTATTAGCCTTATAGTTTTGTTGTAGATATTGATATCATTTAAAGAGTAGGTCACGATAATGTGGAAGTCCATAATGACGTATTCTTTTCTAAATGTTAAAAACAACCTTTATTTCACCAATCCGTGAAATAGCGTTTTCTACTTCTATACGCAATTTATAATTCAATTAGTGTACACGAGTAATCGACCAGATACCTGTTGGTTACATTAGCCTTTCTTTAAACGGAAATTAAACTACTTCTCATATATCTTCCTAATTTCTGCAAAAAGCATTAGTAGTAGGAATATTCTGTCTCTTGATTTATATCTAGGCATATGATTCGTAAAACTCTGAATAAGTTGGAAAATTAAAATTCATCCAGTCCTACCTGCTAAATCCAATTTTACTACCCATTCTATATTCCAGGAAAGTAGCTGAAACAAAAGATATTTTATAGCTTTGATTTCCTTTTATCGTTTCGCCGAATGATTCACAGATTTACGATATCCTGCTATAGAAACTATATTGTGTAATCTTATGGGAGGCTGAAGGACTACCTAATATCCTAGTTAGAAGCGCATATATCTTTAGTGAAAACGGTTCTAGTTTCAAATCTTAGTGGAACCGCATGAGCAAAACGATCTATCGAAACCATCTATCACTATCTATCGAAACAGTTGAATGAGTTGCTATTTTCAATAAACCTTCTATAAGTATATTGTATAACGGATGGAGTATTAATTATTCCTTAATTGAATTTTTATTAAGAGCAAAGAATAAAAGATTAAATTTCTTTTCGGGAAGACATTTGATTGGGTTTAAAGAGGGAATCTTTTATAGTTCATGCTTCGCGCACCACACTTCTTCAAGCTCAACCTAACCTTACTATTGAAGTGTATGAAAAGTTTGATTCTCATTTTGTCACTATTATTTTAGGTACGCCATGCAAATAATGACAATGTGCCATCAATTTCAATAATTAATCATAATAAATACCCAATCCTGAATTCGGTGATCAGTTGTGTTAGATTGTATCCGTGTGTGTAAATGGGTAATATATTTACATTTTTTTAATTTTTTTGGGTTTAATGCGCCTCTTATAATGATGAAATGCGTAACTATCGGCAGATGTGCAATGGAATGGCCCTTCTATTATTTGAGCGATTAAGCGATGGAGCATAGAATGCGTTTATTCCCCTCAACGGCATATGGCGGACGCAAATCACTCCGAATACTTATAAATTCAGCCGGAGAGAAAACGAGCCTCCCGAAGTTTCCCTTTCCAAAGACCCATGGCAACGCCGGAATTCGTTTTCTCCCACCTGCAAATACCCCTAGACGCACTGCACTCCTCTTTTCTAGGGCAAGGTCTGTTTGTCTCGCCCCCCAATCCACATGCATCCATGTGGGCGGCTGTCTCCTCCGTGTTTGCTGTGGGAAATGGCGTCGTACACGTAGAGGCAGCTGCGGAAGCCTTAACTGATGGCACACCAACATCCTCCCGCCCCAGATACAGCACCCGACGTCCTAGATCCCCCTTCGCACTCCCGCCGTCGCATCCTCTCGCCGATCCACTTTCACTTTTTTCCCACGGGCGTATGTCTCACTCGCCGCCAGCTTAACGAGGCCTGTCCATGGCGGGTACCGAACTTCATGTGTCTAGCCGTAGATGCACCGTAGATTCTTGTCTCTGAGCTTACTTGTCTTGATAGATTTCGACCCATCTGAGATAGCTCCGGAGCGTCTAAACACAAGGAATCGGAGTGCGCTGGAAGCGTTGAATGCTGCTACTCTACGTCGTAGGATCATTGGGTTTCTTTGATGAATAGAATTTTGCTGTTGTGCCACTTCTATGATTAGAAACATTGATAAATTCTTCGCAATAAAACACGAATTCGATTTTGTGAACATCTTGTTTGGATTTTAAATTTTATATTTTGTAATGTGAATCTTCATATTATAGAATTTTGAGTTTGTTTACAGAAAAATTTCAGAGATCTACATATTTCTTACATCTTTGAGATGATTATCAAAATTGATAGGGTGGAAAAATTCATTTGTATTTAGAATAGCTACTAACCAAGCATCAAATGTGCATTTGAATATATTTAGAATAAGAGAATGCCTAAATAGGTGGAGCTCCATTAGAATTTACGTAGATATTTACTTTACAAAGTAGAATAAAAATAAAATCACCGCGACATTTCTATCTGAATAATTAAAAATAAGAAGGGTACTACCTTCCTCGTAAGGAGCCGGTTCGTCCTATATATCTTCTAAACGTATTAGCCTCGTGCCTCTGACCTCCTGAAATTCGCTCTCATACAAATACTAGATGGAAGCAGAGGAATACATTTGACAATTATCTTCATTCTTAATTACTGCCTCATTGATATCATACAATTTTCACGTTTAAGAAAAACCTTTGTTGATAGCATAACATCTGAGGACAAACTAGCTCTTTCAAAAGGAAGGCTCTAGAATAAATTGAATTCAATCCTTAAGTTTCCCGTTGGATCGATACCCTATCGCCCAGACGTGCAAATTTTTTATTCTTGAATTCCACGTTAACTATTAAGTCTTCAAAATTACGCTTTTCATTCGTTTCAAATTTTTCGAAATCATGTCAAGGCTTTAGAAATTTTCTCCTTATGCATTCACCTTTTCGTTAAGGATCGCTTTGAAGGAGTCATTATAAGAGAGCTCTTTTAAGTTACTTTCGAAACTACGCTAATAATTCAAACGGTACATCCTACCCTACGTTTCTTGTGATTGGAAGAATTGTTAAGTGAATGCTTAATTTTTTAGCGCTCTTTTCACCACTGATCCTCATATTCGCCATTTTGTTCATTATCGAAATTTAAGGGGTCCATAGAAAAGTCGTTCCCTTTATTCCGAAAAAGTTCGTCTTTCTCTCACTCTCACTGTTCAGGTCTTTACGTGAACTTCTAACAAGACTTTTTTCCATATCCGCCATGTTCCTGGGTTGATGTTTGATTCATTAAAAAATTAGCATCTTCGACAACGGAAAACTTCCGAACAGTTCTTTAAGATCCTGGATTCGAAGAAGGCCGAAAAAAGTCGTGCTGAAACCGCGAAATTGGGATCATGCGATTTCCAAGAATTTCGTTTCGATTTATCATACGTTTTATTCTCTAATGAATATTAAAATGTTAAACACAAAGGCTTTCATCCGATAACATGACCTCGATTTTATCGGTCGGTGTGGAATATATATTTTCTAAACTTAGTATTTTCGTATCTAAAATGTCCGGTATCTCTAATAGGAGAATCCATTAAGAAATACTACTTCCAAATAAGAGTCAAACAAGTTGTAATATTTGGTAGCTTTTGAAGTTTTAATCGAATGGCGCTATTTATTCAGATGCAAAGATTGAATGTATTTTCAGATTGAACGAAGAAATAAATAATTCCTACAATTTAATTGCGATAAATAGTTAATGTGTTTTAATTTTCTATATCAATGAAGTGTCACAAACGTAAAGTAGAAGATACACTTATCTATTCACTAGTAGTTAAATCTGCTATATTTTACAAAATCCTCCAACTCTTTGCTAAACGTGAAAAAAGAGGTAAACACCACCAATTCAGATAAGAACTCCACAAAAAAGTATACTTTTAGTTCACCTTTTTCATAACAGAGGCTGCTCTTAGTCTGAATGATGGTTTTGTAATGAAATCTCTGTGCCAGCACCTGTGACATACATGGAAAAGGCGATCCCACTTTGCAAACATAAGGCTGCAAAGGGTTAAAGCTTCAGTAATTTCTTAGGTACCCTATGTTCAGTTATCAACAGCGGTGTTATATGATAGTCGTTAATGTGATTTGAGTTTACATAACTATGAAGTGCCACGAAAGTAATTTATGGGATATATCATACTCATTCTATAGTCAAGAATAGGCAAGAATGGTTAAAATTTCAAGTTTCACGAAATCATCTTACAAAGCTTCAATCATTCCTACTAACAATAGAAACCCTATTTACAAACATTAAGTCTATTCTGTTCTAAGAGCGCCCGATGAGATATTTATCCTTGTCTAGAGGCAGACGTTTCTGATAAAGTTAATATTTACCGGTGCTCTATCAGAAAATTCGTTTTCTTCAATATAAAATGAAGTTATGAATATCATCTGGTATATTCAGTGGTCAATGCAGCAAATTTTTCAGATAATAATTCGTAATTCTATCCCATCGAAATTCATTCGAATAAACTAATTAAGGAAGGACATTCATGAAAACCTTTCAATTTATCATTCTAGGTGAGTTTTATGCGAAGAGATTACAATCTTTCCCAATTTTTATTTCGTAAATTAGATAATAAATTTCCAATAACCCCCTCCATTATCGAGATATTATCGGATGGCAAACGCAATAAAAATCACTTAAATTATTTAGCCATTAATATCGCTGGCCATTTATTACTAGTATCACGTCCATCAACTTTTCCGCGGTGCGCCTTGATAACCAAACCCGTCGGCTCGTATTTCTTTCGGCGCTCATTCGAATTCATCGAAATAACGACGTTTCTCCTATCGTAACTCCAGGAATCCATTTTATTTCTACATCCGCCGGCTCCTAGATGACCACTATCTTCCCTTTTCAACTCCGCACATTTTTTCCAGCTTCGTTTCCGAATTCATTTATCTCTCAATTTTTTTAATTCCCGTAAAAGCTATGCGTGTCGGTCCGCGTCGGCGAAAGATACGAGATGACGCCGCCGGCGCTCTCTGCGATTGGGCCAATAAAAGGCCCGTGGGCCTCAGGGGCCCCCTCCCCATCTTCCCTCCTCCTCCCCCACCTTTTCCTCCTCCCTCCCCATCCAACCTACTCCTTTATATCTTCAATCTCTTTGCGTGCTTTCCTGCCCATTTCAACGTTCCACGTACTGGTTGTAAAGTTAGGACCGTTTTTTTTTCGCCGGAAAAAATCGCATAATCGGTCGGTAGTTCTCCAATTAACGCGGGTATTTTTGTTTAATTGGCTCATTTAAGGGCGAAGTCAGATGTACGTCGCTCGCTTATAGTTCGCTGCCGTTCCCCAAGGTGACCTCCCCCGTCTGCGATGCTTATGTGAATTGTGGAGGCGAAGATGTCGTTAAGGGGATGGCGTAGGAAGAAGCGATCGGACGGCGATGCGCGGGTCACCGTTCGCATTTTAATGGGATTTTTTTGGTGGCTTTATATCTCGCCGATGACTCTCGGAGTCGTTTATTGCTTTATTCTCGTCATACTCGAAAACTGCCATTTCCCAGATGGAATAAAGATAAATGTTCGTGCTTGAGTGTTCCTGCAGATTGATTACAATATTTATACTCAAGTTTCTTATCAGATCGTTATCACTGGCAATATAAATTTCTTCGATGCATATTCTCCTTGATGAATTTCTATTTTAATTGTTAACGAGATAATTGAAATGATTCATGAAAACTTAGCTGTTCCAGCTTGATCGTCCATGCAACATTGAGGTTCTTGCATGGAAATGAACTATTTTACGAGAATTTTCTATACTCAAAGAAACCGGTAATTCTAATATTGATTCTAGGAAGACTTAATTTCATCCGATAATTATTAACTATAAAAATTAAAAATGGATTCAGTTTTTCAATTATGGGTTTACTATTTTTTTAGAATCGCTCAGCATTGTTGATTACTCGCAAAAGGGACCTAGCATTACTATTACTTCTACATTCAACTTTTTCGAGCTCTCGTTGAACAATTCTTAGTTCAATATCTACTGAAATTTGACATTCCTGTATATGATTTGTTGTCTCCGAGGACTCTGGCTGCCAAAGCTGGCTTCTTCCATCCATCTTGCTCGATCAATTGCGAATACCTTTTGGCTGACTCACTCATCAATAACTTACTTAATCATGGACCAGTAGCTGATTTAATGCTCTGATACCTACTCCGATTTCACTCTTTTATGTAAGGATAGAAAGATTGTAAGACGGTTATGAATGATGTGGAGGTTTAAAATCTCCCGTAGCCATATTTGTCGGAGCTCCGTTCCTCGTTTCCACCGATTTTCGTAAACATCAGAAATGCCCGGATTACCGATCTCCTTGGCGAAAGACAATCAGTGCGAAAAGCGTGGTTACACAAATGACAAGAATGATAAAATGCCTGATAAAGAATTAAAAGTACTGCCTTCAATATTTCCCCTCATATGATGTCAGGAATACTAATGCAATACCAAATAAAGAAAATTAGTGAGGGCCTAAAACTATTATAAGTTTTATGTTATGAAGGTTAGGTTCGGTAAATACCCCACATACTTTTAGTCTATTTTCCGTCTCATTTTAGTTTAATTCATTTGTGTTTTCATCGGGGATATTTCTAGACTAGGTTCATAAGAGATCACTATCAATTGTATTAAACTCATAATTCGTTATATATTGAGGCTTGCTTTATAAGGTGGAGTGATATTGGCAAATTGTGACGGAATATACATGATGAACGAATATTAGATAGGTGAACCATAGTTTTTTTATTCTCTGCATGACGTTTTGTTACAAAACTCGCTTCACCTTCGCCTGGGCAGATCCGGCGAGGCTCGTTTAGTACTGTGGATATGATAACCGATGAAAGAGGATGTTATTGTCCATCTTTAAAGCTTGTATTAATGTTTCCAAACATAGCCCCATCCTTTTCCATGGAGGTAAGATTTTTATCTTCCTCTGACCTTGGAGTTGGAACCTACCATCATGTGACCCCAAGGATTCTCAAGGTCCACGAACAACACAGCATAGAACTGTCATTCGGTGATTTTGACTGATAAAAAGCAATCCAACCCTTTCAATTGATCTAACCGGTGTTTTTCTGTTTACAATGGCCGTTTTTCGATCGTTTTCAGCAACCGTCTCTCATTGATCATAAAATACGAGAAAATGCTATGGAATGATAATACCGATTAAATTATCCGAAAAATATTATTTACGACTACCATGATTCGTATTTTTCTGAAAACAAGATAGTAAAAATTGTAGAGTCCTGTTATATTTTACTTAATATTAATTTCTCATTTGAACCAACATAGCAGTTTTAGAGCTAACGATAGCCTTCAGATTTGAAGACTTTAGAAGCTAGCGATGTAGATACTCCCCGCTTCATTTTAAAAGTTTAATTTTTGTTACATCGTTTCAGCAGTGATTACTAACAGTAAGGAAATTAACAATTGAATGCTCTTATTGCATTCTGAAAGAAATATCTAGTATACCAGAATAAATGCATGCCAACCTCTTTCTATCGCACATCGTATAGGTAGAAAAACGCGTCCGATATTTTTCATATGACAAAAATAATCAGACGAAGGAAATTTGGGAAATAACGGTATGCAGTATGCACTTTAATAGTAAATTTCCTGCAGATTTCCATCGTTTTATTTACAATTATAATAATATCGACTTTATTTACCCAAGGGCATGTTCAGATATACCTGGGTCAACAATATGCCTATGTAGATAGCAATATATTTGAGAACAGTTTTTATCATTAATAAATTCAACTACTTCTCCATACTTCCCCATTTTTGTACGTTCTAAATATTATGCTAAATTCACACAATGTTTTCCTTTCGCAATTTTTTACAAATTTCCAATGGTATTGCCACATAGATAATACTTTAGATTAAGTCATTCTGTGAAGAGGGGTTTTAAACTTTTGTTGGAAGATCATGATGGGCTTTATCCGTCAGAATTATTTTTATTCGAATGGACATAAAGGGCATGAGGGTATACACAAGATGACGGCATAATCAGCGTAATGCATCGCAATGATGTCCAGTTACAGCTACGTGTTTCTTGCATTGGAAAGTACAACACCTCCGTCAATCGGGTTAGATGGACTGAACCGTCTCTGCGGCCTCTTTGAAAATCTCGATCCTCAGCCATCGCTCCGTCGGTAGTCCTAATAACCTCACTCCACATCGCAACTCCCCACGCGGCAACAGACAGACAAACCATTCACACCCTCCTACAATCGGAGGAACGTGACAACAGACTTCATCTTCGCATTACTCACGCCCTTCGCAGCTCACGCACTCTGGGAAATCCCCCTTTCCCTCTCATCAGGGACCTCTCACCCCGTCCCCTCGATTTCCTCCACTAACAATATGTCCTTGCCCTCCACCACGCCCCCCCGCGTAGCTTTATTCCGCACCCCCCGAACTCGCCACCGCACGCACGCGACTTGCTCCCGTCATTAAAGGAGAGTTCGACGGGTGCTCGTTTCCTCCCTTCCTTATCCGAAATCCGCATTCATCAATCCGTCTCGTTGATTTTACGGCGGCACTGTTTTCCAGGGTCCCCCGAGGGAGATTCGATAACCAGTCGATGTCGTGCGTGGATGTGAGTGAGAGAGAGTTTGTCGACACGGTCCGCACTAATCCCGGCGTTTATTGAAGCTTTAATGGGGTTGTGATCCCCGTCCGGCCGATCCACCTCGTTCCAATTACAAACGCAATCTAGATGACTCGATTCCGTAATGATGCTGCAGAGATTTGGTGTGATTGGGAGAAAAAATGCCCCGGGCGATGTTTCAAGGTCGGCGAGTCCGATTTCTTTCGGCGGAAAAAATGGTTTTTGGCGTAGATTTCCTCCTGGAGGTCTAATGGATTCCTTCGTATGGTTTTATATTCGAGTTGCCCGTGTTTTCGGTGAGAGGGGGTATATCAGTCATGGTGAATCAAAATCTGAACTCAAGTTTATTTGCTTTTCTGCCATTCTTTGAATGCTTCATGTTAACTTCTATGATGAAAAAAATTTTCGTGAAAAATACCTACACAAAGTTAATTGAAGAAATATAAAGGTAGTAGACACAGCAGCGTGACCCGAGATCGCTCCTATAAATGACTTGGGCATAGATTCAGTAAAGCGATAAAAATGTTCGGCTGTATACAGCACATTGCCAGTAGATACAAAGAATGCAAGCGTTAGAAAAATTCTCTCAGATGTAGATCGGGAATCTTTTTTAAGGAAGGAGATTAGAAGCTAGGCTGCGATTGCTCAATTAATTCAGGGAAAGTAGGATCGCGGTAGATTTACCCGGTATCATACGACTCCCCTGCTACTTTCAGCGACCCAGTAATTAAATTCATTAAATTAAGAGAAATAGATGCTAAGACGTCATTCAAAATGAATTCTTTTTGCAAAAACTACGCAATAACAATAAGCTAAAGAAGTAATTTGAAAACTTGGTATTTACGCCTCCTGCCAAATGTCTGAAGGCAACATGTAGGGGATTTATGTATGTCACCTCATCAGAATACCAGCTATACGCAGACGTGGACCAAGATGATGACTAACGGATTTTTATACAAATGGCTTTCCTAATATTCTACAAATATTTGTTTCAGAACCAAAGCCTAAAGGATTTGTCGATACATAATTTGAAAGTTTCAAAAATTAATTTTTTGGCAATGATTTATGATAAAAATCGCAAGCTCGCGTTAGTTAATAGTAACATACTGAAAATAATCTTGGTTACAATTTTAAGCTCTGCCATCCAAGCAAAAATTCTGGACACACTCCTGGATATACCTGGGAATTGTAAGGAGTAATCGTGTTATTACAGTGGAGGAAGACTGATTCAGTATCTTTTCAAATTGGTGTACGGCGAAAATATGGAGATTACAAGACAGAGGGGCCACAAATCAATTTTAAAATCCAATTAAAACCTAATGAAGGAACTGAATAGAGTACAACGAAGCAAACTTGAACTCGCATTGTAGAGACTAAGATGACGTCTTCCTTACGCAATATGCGTGATTATCTTAACGTGAACTTGATGATTATTAAAATTAAATAATAAAAAGTAGGAACATTAAGAAATAAATCAAAATATTTCAGCGAGATATTTTGTAATTACTTAACTACTACAAGGAATTTACGCTCAAATGGAATTCAGAGCTACCAGTTAACGGCCAATTAAATCATTGGCGTTGAAATTTATCAGCAGATTCTTTGACACCATCCAGCGATCGTAGTTAAGTTTTTCTCTATTAATTTCCATTTCTGATTTTCTCCAACTCCTGCAGAATATTCAAAACTTGTAATCAAAGTTTCAGGGTGCTTGCATTCTATACTTTAGGAAGAATATTAAGAACGAATTAATTACAAAAGAACGGAAATTAATGATCATCCTGTTTTGTTACCCCTGTATTTCTCTTAATTATCTTCGTTTGGAATGGAGCACGCCTAAAGCTCTCCAATAAAGTATCGCCGTTGTATCTCCCCCTTCGAAAGGAATCATTTACTCAGTTGATGAAGCATCTCGCAACAACGCTGTATTTTTCTTTTTATTCTTGTCGAATTGCTTGAGTGAATAGAAACTTCGTTATAAAATGAATCATTGAAACAACCAAAAATGTCTCGAAAATTCTCCTCGTGTAATTAAACCGAGTATTTGTTTCGTCAGTCCTTTACTGTATGCTGTTCCATCCAACTGGAATCATTTTAATGAACGTTTTAATTAAACATTACAAATTTCATGCCCAATTTAGAATAAATAAAAGGTAACTGCTGCATATGACCAATATCGGCTACAGTTATATCGGTTACAATATCCTCCACACCTACTTTTATTACTGTCAACTCTCTAGCGACTTTGTTTCCCACATTGTGGATAGGAATGCGTTTCTCTAATTTTGGAGTCAATGGAAAATATCTAAGAAAGAATTTTACTTTTCTCACAATTTTATTTTTTACAAATAACAGTATCTCGACCAGTTTCGACGATTTATCGTCATCTTCTGGTTACTTTATCTCGTGTTACTGTTATTTGTAAAAAATTAATTTTTGGTAAAAGTACAAATCTTTCTTAGATCTTTTCCATTATGGATTACCACAACACCTCGCCTGATTCAGTGAAGTTTATTTGGAGACAATGCCTTAGCTGAGATGCATTGGGAATGTGTGATTCTCATAAGTAAATCCCCCTAGCATATCTTTAATAAAATTCATAAATTGAATATTTTTACCGGTCCTATGCTATACGATTGAGGGCAAAGCATTTTGCGTTTGCTTTATCTCAGTGAACGGCTCATAGCTATCATAAAATGAAAAGTACTGAGCTGTGATTGAGTGATAGTATAAATATAGTTAATATATATTGAATGCTAAAAACTTGTGTAGTAAACATTAATTGGAAGTTTTAAAGACGTACCATTCTGGCTCACAATCAGTGAAGAGAGCCAAGGCAAACTACCTCACTCCTCATCCTTCCTAATAAGCTTCATTCCCTCTCCAAAGCTTTAGGTTACTAATGATGGAGGGGTTTAGGTTCAAACTTCTTTCTTCTGGCTGAATACTTAATTGACTTAATCACGCCGAGAGAATTGGATAGAATCTTTTCTTTTATTTTACTGCAAATGTATGCAGTAACGCTATTTAAAGTGGTATATGCTACTGACATATCTAATAGATCATTTTGTTTCTTTTATGCATTCAGCATTAGTGATTAATATAATTTAGCCACATAGTTCATGCTATCTAGTTTAATAGTGATTCCTCTGTGATTAATAATAAGCCATGTTATACTTATTCTTATATATTATTCGTTAAAAACTATATGAAACGCACTTACCCGATGAATCATTGCAATTCAAATCAAATCATTCTATAAATAGTCAAAGTCTATGAAATACGTTTAGTAAAACATAGTTTTTAGAATTTTAAGCATACAAAATTTTGTATGTATTCAATCTGATAATTGATTCGTTTTCAGATCCAAAGGCGATCTCTTGAGAAGCATTCCTTCAACACGTATCCATAAATCACATCGTTTGCTTATAAAAGGGCAGCAGTGTTGCATTTGCCTGTCTCCTTATCAGGTAAGTGTTTTTACGATTTTGTCATCTTTGAATCGACTTCAAATTTTCTACGAGTAATTACGCATTTAATTTTGTAGCTAGTTTTCAGAATTATTTTTTTTCAAACATTTACTTGATGTTTATAGTTAAATCGACACAAAATCCTACTTTGAAAAGTAATCATTTCACAGTGTCATCACTATTCAATGATATTTACCGGAAAAATTAAGCTAAACTGTTCTATATCTGTTTTGATGATTTCGTACGGAAGTTATTTTTTGTATCTAATGAATGTAGCGAGGCACTGAGAACAGATTACTTGAATTTAACCAAGTATATCCTATATCCACTCTTGCTTGCTATTTATTTGCTAATCTAATCATAATTCCGCATCATTATATCCATTTATGTAGTAGTATCGAAAAAAGTGCTTCAACAGCTATTTTGCACGTGGGCTCCCACCGGGAATTGAACCAGGGACCCCGCCTTCACCGAGGCCCAAATGGCTACCCGGGAAACCCAATGTTTTTGATGATTTGTGAAGAAAACTGAATGACTTTAGAGTATAAGTGTGCAGAAATTAATAATGCAAGAGTAGTGCAAAGACGTACAACACCAAGTTTATTGTGATTGGTTTAAAGGAAAGAAGTCTTAAGAAGCGATAAATTTAACTCGATGGCCAATTTCTTCGATTTTATCGTCGGATAGCACCTCCAGTCGTAAAAACACCTTAAAAGAAGCAAAGAGATGTAAAGCTTTGTTTACGGCTTGGGAGAAACGCAACTCGCTCCACGCACTCCCATACGCACCTCACATATCGAAAACCCCATTCGCTCATATATAAATCTCATTCCGCTTACGGAATAGTAAAAAAGGCAACAAAGCATCGCGTGTTCGGCCGCTCAAAAAAATGAGCTTTTCCCTCACTTTCTCGCGGAGTATTCCCTCCTTCCAATATCGCACTCTCGCTTTATTTATTTCCGCTTCTTTCTCTTTTGGAAACGGAGCAATTCCTTTAAACTGCTCGGTCGGATCTCTCCCTTTAGGGAATTAAAGGTTTTCTCGTGGGAGGGCGCAAAGAAAGGGAAGCAGAAGGGAAACCGTACCGACAAGTAGTGGAAGAATGAGAGAGGTTTCGGAATTGAAGTGAATAGGTGAGAGAGAGGGAGGAGGATAAGAGGCGCGGAGTGGGAAGGTTAAATGGCACACAGGAGAGAAGATGAATTTGGAGCGGATGGGTGACAAGCCGTGTTTATTCCCCTTTACGGCCGCTTTATTGATTGTTTTCAGCTGGAAATCGTTTATGAGGGAATGATATAAGTGACGGTTTATCAGTTTTTACTGTGTCGTATACGGGGGAGTGCGACTATAGTGGGCGAGGTCGAAAGTAATCCACTTTTACGGGCGCTCATGTGCGCGGGATTCGGGAAAGAGTTCTTATCCCAGATAGCTTCCTTTTATCCTTAACGTATCGCTTATTTATTTTTGTATTGCTCGAAATATTTGTTCCCCTCGAAAATATCTTCAACTTTTAATTTTGATTGACCGGAAAAGGTTTCGTATTAGAGGTTTAAAATCTCCAATAGCCGTCTTTGTCGGCGTTCCTCACCACCTTCACCGGTATTCGGAGAAAGCATGAAGACTCGGATCACCACTCTTTTAAGAATACTATGTTTACATACATTTCAATAGCGATAATATCATCTTCAGGGGCAATAGAGTAACATGTTGTCCTTGAGAATGATAGGATTGCTATTGAAATGTACATTGGGTGTCTCTAAAAAGAGTGGCGATCCTTCCTGTGTTCTCCGAATACCGGTGATAAAGGTGAGGAACGTCGACAAAACAGCTATTGGAAATTTTAAACCTTTAATTCATTAACAGCGGTGTTCCTAATTTTATTTCTTTACAGAGGTTCTGTAGATGATTTTTCCATAGATAAAATGTCATTAGCGTCGCTAAAGTTATTACTTATTGTAAAAACCGCATTGTTCGTGATAATTTTCTAATTTTGTATCAAAGTTGAAAGAGAGCAGATGAGGTTTTAACGGTCAAAGATCTAGCGGCTACTTTTAGAATCCGCTAACACTCACTTGCGTCTTTGACATTAAGGTTGCCCTCGAATTCCTATTTTAACTCCCTTCCTCTTTCATCTTGATAACGTATTCCTCCCTTTGATGTATCAATCATCAGTTGTTATTTTCGAGCTTGAGTCAAAAGTAACCTTATATTAACCTTGTTATATGTTTAAAAAAATTTCTTAATGAGGTTTTCAATGGTTTATTGGTATTGCATTCTAAGTTATACAGGTTATTGACGTGCAGGTTTACCAGTCATTATCTAAACTTTGACGTCAGCAGACCAGAACAAATACACCCATGAACTTGCATCAAGGAACCCTTCAAAGGAAGAATAGTGTGGAGTAATCTGATTTTTAAGTAGTGGAGGGACACAGCTAGTTTATATAAAGTAAGAATTGGTAAAGAATAAAGGCGAAAGTTTTTTACTTTCTCCATATTGTTTTCATGAAAAAATCGACTTCGAGATTTCAACGGAAATACAGGTTTTGGGGTCCCTAGAACACGCTTTGACCATTTTCGGAAGGATGCCTGTGCGTATGTATGTGTATGTGTATGATTGTGGGCGCTCTAACGTAGAAACTATTAGCTGTATCAATACCAAACTTCATTATCAATACCAAACTTCAACCGGAAGTCGAGCTTAATTCTTCGAAGCAAATTTCCGTTTTTGCAAAATATCTCCATAAAAGTGATATTTAGGTATATACTATTATTGATAAAAGTTTTAGAAAATTTAATTTACCATAACTTTTGCGTGTAGCATATTTTTGTATCACTGATTGTTTAGGAGATATTCGTGAAATACTGATAAACCGGAAGTTGCTGATTTTGTACTTTGTGGGTGCTCTAACATGAAAACTATTTGTCGTATGAATACCAAATTTCATACATAGCACTTTGGTTGATGTTTTTAGAGTTGATTAGTTTTTGGAGTAAATCGGTTTACTGGAAGTCGAGCTTTATTTTTCGAAGCTAATTTCCGTTTTTGCAAAATTCCTCCATTAATCTAACATTTAGGTATATACAGTTATCTATAAATGTTACAAAAAAATGTGTTCTCTATTAGTTTTATTTTAAAAAAATATCGATATCAACCACCGTTTAGGATTCATATCATAATTAACCAATTTTCTGGTTATTGCGACATATTTACGATAAAATGTCGTTTTCATTTATACCATTTCATAATAATGTTATACTCAACATGGTTACTATATTTCTTATATTACTTATTATTGATTTGGAATTTAAAACATGCGTATTTATTACAAAATAATTATTCAGTTATAATGGTTTCTTGCCGTTATTGATTACTCTTCACAGTAACAATAAAGTTCGTTACTATGGGTTTGTTTACATGGAAAACATTGCAATGCAATGTGTCTATCGCTCACTCTCTTGCTATAGATTGAGCTCTGGCTGATTAACAAGGCTTTCTTCTTTGTTTTTTATTCCATTTGTCTTCTTTATTTGTTTTCTGTTGTGTATATTAATAATTTTTCTCATTCTCAGTTACTTTTTAAGATTCCACTGTGTGCGTGTGTGGTCTTTATTTTTGTTAATCGTTTGTGTTGTTCGTATGCTAATTTGCTCTTCGTTCGTATTTTGATATAATTTCCATCGCCTATTATAATCAGTTTTGTGATTCATCCTATAGTGGTGCTTGTAGTAGACTCAAAAGACCAATTTCACCATTTTTCATCGAAAATGTTCCGAAAAACATTATTAATAATGTTTTTCGGAACATGTTCGATTTTAATGTTAAATTTAATATTATATAAATTAATCACTTATAATCCTTCCAAGTTTAGATTGAATATAGATTTCGAAAGTACTGTCGTAGATAAATATTTACATCTTATATATGGAGAAAGTCATGTGCTGGCCACATCAGATTTTTTTAATTGGAATAACAAGTGTAATCAAAAGAATTTTACAGAAATTCGACATGCGATATGATGTAAATAGTTTTCTCGGATTGTTAGGGTCCCATTCATGAACGTTAAGTTCCCAAAGAAACAGAATAATAAAAATAAACAGAAATTATATAGCGAACTTTTTCCGAACCGCATGAAACCCTGAATAAGGTTACATTCTTTGAAATTTCTATTGGAGAATTTCGACAAGAGGCTGATAAAATAGTGTAAGCTTCGTATCATGCAAGAGCAATCGATTCAGTTTCAATTGATTCGAACGATTCGATCGATTGAGCAATTTTAAAGATTTATTACGTCTCACATGATCAATTATAGGTTAAATATCTCTATTCAATCATTTATTTGCGTTATCGATATAAATACTTTATAAATGTATTATAATAAATTTAAATTAATCAAGCTGATTTTGAATGAAAGCCGTTCTAGGAAATTGCATTGCACGTTTGAAGATGACTTTTTGGAATAAATTCCAAACACAGAGAACGATTCGAGTTTTCGCATATTAAAAAAGTCAACGTACATTTTTGAGATTACTTGCGGGAATCACTTCAATTCTCCGAAAAAGTCTTCTCCGTCCAATAATTCTATTTTTAAGCAGAGAGTATAAATTTAGGAAAGGAGGCGGACTTAACGTATGGTGGCTTAAATCCCTGAGAGAGAGAACAGCGCTGCAAAAAGAAGCGGAGGAAGCACAGTAAAGCCAAATTAAGGAATAGGAGAAACGACGAGGAATCGAAGGATCGATCAAATAAAAAAGGAGCAGGGTAATGGAGGAAGAGAGAGAACGAAATTGGAGGAGGACAAAGAAGAGAGGCAGCGAGGAAGAAACGGAGTAAAGAGGATAGGGAAAATGTCCCCCTGTTCACCTACCCCCTTCTCCTTTCCATCGTCCACCCCCCCGTTCATCTACCTCCTTCCATACTATCTCTTCCACCCTCCCCCCGTGGAAAGAGAAGCAACTCGATAGACTTGAAGAAGAGGGAGGGTTTTGAAGTCTCGGGGGATGCGTGCGGGGGTGGGGGAGGGGAAGATTGCTAGAGTTTAACGCTGGGGGGGGGAGGACGGAATGCTACTCACGTTGCCCCGGTTGAAATAGCATCGGACGTGAGGGACAAGCCAAAGTGGGAGGGAGAGAAAGGAGGAAAGGGAAAGTCCTCCCCCTTTCCACGTAAGAGAAACACGGGAGAAAGTGGGGGGAGAAGTTGGAAAAGTGTGTGTTTTGCGGGGAGAGGAAATTCGGGGAGAGAAAGTGTTTTTTCAGAAAGGAAGTAAGAAAGAGAAGGGAAAATTAGAGAATACTTGGCATTAGACAAGTGTCCTAAATTTCGGGTGAATTAAAAGGACTTGGAGGGTGATTTCCTACCTCTTTGCTGCGACGAGCAATTTCGGCGGGGATGCGTCGAATCGGATTGTTATCGTTTTCTCAAATATTGCTGGCGTAAAGAAGGGATCCGTCTCGAACGACGGGGGTGGCTGACTCGAATTTATCGATGTCTAATTTCGGGGTGAATTATTTTCGGGCTTCGCGTATTCCGTCTTAGTCACGGCTGGAATGGATGGTAATGGGATAATGCCGGCTCCAAATTATCTTTTATGTGCCGAAGAGATTTCGCCAACGGGGCGGAAACTTATTATTTCTTATTATTGATGGTAGAAGAGGAGCCGTTTTGCGAAGAGAGAGACCGTATAAATCTATCAAAGAGCTTAAACTAATTAACGAATAAGGTACATGCTTGGTGTGACTAACTTTAGGAAAGATATGGAGTTGAAGTTACAATTTTAAGCACGCAGGAGAAATAAAGCGTAATAATACTAAAATATCTGTATAAAAATTTCGCTGAACTATTGTCAGTTGGAGTTCACAAGATTTTGAGTGAATCAAAGAGAAGAAATTTAGTTATTTATTTGTTTTAATACTTCTTAAATTATACCTTAAAGCATGCCAGTCGAAGACGTATAAAAATCATTTTTAATGTGTACGAAAATTTCCTGATAAATATTTTAATTTTTTTAATTAACAATTCCATACTTATTACACGTTTGTTTTTAACCTAATTTCAGATGTTATGTTGCGTAATAAATATTTTTTCTATTGTCAATTAAACGTTCGCGGAATTTTCTAGAGCCATTAACCTGTATGCCAATCTTCAAAATTGTTTGAAATGCTTCTTTATTAAAAGTGTACGGCTGTGGATAAATTAAATTTTTCTTTGCACCGAATTGTATAAATTCTGAAAATCTATTGAAAACTTCTTCTGCCATGTGAAATCAAGGAAAATATAACTGTTTATTCCATACAATCTTTTATAGAGTATAGCTCCAAAGAGAATTTAACTGACAGCTGCATTCGCTAGCACTAAACTTCTCGGTGATATGCATTCATCCGTAATGCGTTATATTAAGTTAAATGTCAACTGCAGTTGCTCAACGAGAGGGTGGTACTGTACCGTCTGTTTTCTACATGAGAAACGAAGCTGAAAGAGCGGTGACTATACGTCCTATCTTGCAAAGTTCAGTCCTTAAGGTTTATTGATTTTTTGGTCTTCTTCTCCACTTTAATGGTTTCATTCCTCAATATTTAACAGACAATTTGCGAGTCCAAAGTTATCGATTACTGAAAGTATTGGATAATTATATTATTTATTTGGTTAAACAATTTTTCAGAGGTATGTATTATATCTGTTATCGATATCCCGATCATTTAAACGTTTTATTATAAAGCAAAGCTATAAATACAGGTATATGATTTCCAATTAAAGCAAGTCATTCATTAAAATGAAATTCACGGAGGCTTCTGTAATTTTATGGAAGTACCACATGGTGCAGAGTAATTTATTGTCCTTCATTCCTTTGAACTCATTTCTCTTTTATTTAGAAAGATGCTCAGTGTAACTTATGAATCGAACATAATTAATTACTGTTTCTCGTTAGCTTCAAATCAAATAATAAATGAGGATTTATTCATGCAATCTTAAGGGCTTTAAAGAATCTCCAGGTTTTTTTCATAAAAATGTAAGATATAATAGTAATCCTCAATCATTATTCCTGATGAAACAATACGACTAGTAACAGGCCTATAAGGTATAACATTATGAGAGGAGAAGCATTTCTCGCTCAAATTTAACCATCTCTTTCGAGAAGTTTCCGTCTATTACAACATAACTAAGGTTCTTTCGTCATTTTAAACGAAATTATAATGAATTAAATATTCAGATGACATGCGCTTTGTTGGCCATAATATTTATCATATTTTATCATATTTCTCATTTGTAGCATGTTTAAGAGTTTACTGATTACTTCCAATGTATTATTACTTACTTCCAATGAATTAGATATTTCCACTGAAAGGTACATGATAAAATAAGCTAAAATTTAATGTGATGGAATGGTATATTAGTATTAAAAAGGTAATCCTATTATAATATAAAATAGTAGGTTGATTTCCATTCCAAGTTCACATAAAGATGCTCTTTTCGATAATTTTCCAGGAAGAAGCGTCAATTTTAGGCACTACCAACTAAATTCAACGGCAATTTCCGATAGAGGATATTGGATGTTAATAACACTCCATGGATATGGTATGGGTTAAATTTTCGCTGTCTTAAACTGGAGTTACAGATTTTTATAAGGTTTCTTAATAGTTTCCTCGCCTGCCAATTAAAAGAAATCGCGATCAAAGTTATGCATTAACTTGGAAAATTCACCTTCTTCTCAAAGCAGATTCTTTATATTCATAATTTTTAAGTTTCAGGTGCAAGGCGTGTATTAGTTCTCCTCGGGCATAAATTCCCTCACTTTCGATCGCAGCCCCTTTTGCAAATTAACGGCAGGGCCGCGATTTCTGAGCGGAGTTTCCCTTTATGAAAAACCCTGTTACGCGAAAAACGCTAAGCTGCCAAAGATTTATGAATGCTATATTCTGCCTCCTTCCCTCGATCGCTTTCTCCACCTCACCTCAAGGTCCTTTGGCCATTTCTTTCAACCCCCAAATTCCCTCCTCTTCATCGGCCATGTTTCATCTTTCCCATCTATTGCCTCACCTCTCTTTGTCCTACTTAACCTATTAATTTATCCTCTCCTCCAAGTTTCCCCGTTCGCCCAACTTTGCTCCTTTTGTTACGTTCGTTTTTATTTATTAATTTTGTTCCATCTCGAGCCGGGATTTCTTTCGGGGTTATTGTCTTCCCCGAATTTCTTATTCTTATTGAATTTTTTTCTTCCTCCTTTGTGAGTCCATTGTTATTCCTGTTTGAACGCTATTATAATTTTACGGCTTTATTTCCTATAAAATCCAAGTTACTCATTCGGAAATAATATATTCTTACAATGGTATTGCCGGAAATGGAAGTAATATAGTAATCACTGTTGAGAAAATGTTGAAAAAATAGTCGAAGTCGTGAACACCATAGAAAATCATGGTTGAGTTTGAGTCGCAACAATACCTTAGGTATACTACTAAACTTTTGTTATATTTTCGTCAAATCAATACGAATCCAAAATATGTTTTTAAATCAAGAAAATAAATAAATTGATCCCTCTATTTCCAAGTATCTACCATACTGTAGCTTTTCTATATATTCTTCAAGAACCTAAGTAGTTTGATGGATATGAGAAATATTTGCTCTCCAGATTATCCTTATTTACAAAGAATAATATACTATAAAGAATTTCCTTCTCCTTTGCTACTACATATTTTCTTGTTTTATTTTTGACATGTCCTCTTTGCTCAGTAGCAGATATTTTCTTACGATATGAAACGAAATATAATTTATTATGTCCGAGTAATATACGTTTTTTCTGTCCTTCCTCCTTTCCTTCCAGTTTTTGTTACTAGATTTCCGTTATTTATGTTTTCAATACTTAAGCTATACCTTTTAGATTTTAATATTTGAAGATAAAATGAAATTTGATTTATGGAAAATTAGAGGAAAATGGAAAAGTGTTTTTTACTTAAGCACTACCCTTTGAATTTTCTTCTGATGTAGTTCACTAATATTTTTATTTTATCTCCGATTGTTTAAATCCTTATGCTTTATTTGTAAATAATTGCTCGCTTGATTGCTAACGTAATTTCCTCAACCTCTGATTTAGAATTTGTCACGAAAACAACAATCGATGAGCTCTACAAAAATTCTGAGCTACTTATTAAAAATACTATTAGAAATTCTAATATGACCACAATCTATACCCTTTTTGCATTCCTTATTTTTCTCCCCGCCCATACGGTTTTATAATTTTTTACATTATTTTTACAACTTTAAGTTTACGTTAGTATATATTGTGTTCAAGTAGATACATAAACCTCATGATGCAGTATTTCTGATAGAGCAGCATACCGAAAGAGAGCTCTTTTTCACGCAATTCTTCAACATACTTTCCTATCATTGGAAACTTCATTCGCTGCAGACTCGTCTATACATCTCTCCAAACTTTTTCTTTCATCATAGATCCTTTCTTATTTACTGCTCCGTTATCCCATTTTCTTCTTCTCTAGTATTTTCCCTTTTCTTCTCTTCTTCGCGGCCCCATTTTCTGTTTCCCCCATATCTCTCTTTCCCCGTGTGCCACACCACTTCCAGACTTCCTTTCTCTTCCACCGCCTCGGAATGGCCTCTTCGCTGCCGCCCGTAAAAAGTTATTAACGAGTCAATCAATACCTTCGCCCGCGCATATCGTTTTTCTTTACTTTAGTCATTTTTTTCCTTCCACTCATTCTACTCTTCCCCGTCTCCTATCCCTTAGTTACCCGCTCCCAAAATTTCTTCTCCACCCCCTCCATAAACCATCCCAATTTCCTCTCCCTTTATAATTGACTATCCCTCCGGAAACTTTTCCGCGAACTGCCGTCACATTTTACCTTTTATTGCCCGCAACAACGATTCCTCATCGGATTAGAAGTCGGTTGGAAGTTTTCTCATCCTACCGTCTACACTCCTACAGAAATTCCCTGCCCCGTTGGCAACCCTTGCCACACATCTCGAGGGATGATTTCTGATAGAGATTAGATTACATTACGTATAGCCTTTAGATGGATATGTTATGCCCGGGAAAGCCTGATTTCCTCCATACATTCATGTCATTTTAATTTTTTATTTAGATTAAGAATAATAATTTAGCTATTGGGATTTACGTGTCGCCAGTATACCAGTGCCAGTTACTGTGCCAGTATAAGAATGCTGTAGGATTGATCTTTACTACTCAAGGTGCCGGTGTCGGCCTATTGAAAAATTCTGATCGTTTATTGTGTGTATCTTAGGGAAATGTAAGATGATGAATTGCAGAATCAAAGTAGCAAGATGGTCCGTTGTGTACATAATCGATTTTTACTTTCTCCATATACGTAGCATAGAGAATGTATTGTTTTCATGAAAACATCGACTTCGAGATTTCAACGGAAATACATGTTTTGGTGTCTCTAAAACACGTTTTGACCATTTTCGGAATGATGTCTGTGTATGTGTATATATATGTATGTATGTGTGTCTGTGCTTGTGGGCGCTATAACGTAAAAACTGTTAGTCGTATTAATACCAAACTTCATATATAGCACTGTGGTGGGTGCTGTAAGAGTTGATTAGTTTTTTCAGGAAATCGGTTAACCGGAAGTCGTGCTTTTTGCTCCGATGCAAATTTCAGTTTCTGCAAACTATCTCCATAAATATGATATTTTGGAATATTCTATTACTTTTAAAAAGTTTTAGAAAATAAATTTTTTTTCTGCCGATTTTATCTGATCTTTTATCCGATAAAAGCAAAAATATATTCATAAACATCTAGTGAAATTTGTAACTTATTGGTAATTAGGAATTAACAGTTATGAATTTCAAGACTTACACTGAAGTAATTCTATTTTTTGGGCACTTTAGGTGATTCGGTGAGTTAAAATTTTCAGTTTCTTTCTTGAAGTTAATTATTTTAACAAAACTAAGATAGAAAGTGATTATCAAATTGCTATTAATATTTTCATTAGGAATTTATCACACTCGAGTTCTATGAGTGTCTTTGTTATTGGTTATTCCGATTAACGATGCATTTTAGTTGAAGAAAAAATGCATTTATTTTTAATAAGCTGATAGCAAATTAAAGAACCAGACTGAAGCTAACGACAGAAAAAATTTTATGGGCGAGAAATGATAAAATTTATAATGATAAAATAAGGCTAAGATAATCAAAGGAAATACTTACTAATAGGGATTCATCAACAGTGAGTAAGTAGTGAGTCTTTCAAGATAACGCAGGGAATGATTACTTTTCATCGCATATTTTCTGAGTTAAAATGATTGAAGTATTTTTTTGTATGGGTACAAAGAAAGTGGCTATGGAAGAGGCTTAAATGAGGTGGAAGGAATTACTGTATAGGAACCGCTTTAATGTAATTAAAAAGAGATTGGCAAAAAGTGTTATTTTGAGCTTCTTATTGAAGCGAAACGTGAACTGTGAGGAAAGAAGACATCAAAAGGTTAGAAGCTTTTGATGTCTCAATATTGGGAATATTGGCAGGAAAAGTACTTATTGAAGAATTAAAAAAGTAAAAAATGGAGAATGTCAATTCTTCGATGGAACTAATTGTAAGACTCTGTAGTAGAATGAAAGACTTCGAAAGATAAAGAAGTAAGGGCTTCTTCATGAAATGAAAGAAGTTCACTCAGAAAGTTGAAGAAATAGCTTACCTAATTGCGTATAGGAAGATAACATGGATCATTTTATTTAGGTAGTGGTACCTATACTATTAAGTTGTAGGTATTATATCTCACAATGTTAAAAACTGAAAATATTTTATTTTTCTTATCATGGAGCGTATTCCAGGTAAGCGAGGGATATAGCAAAGGGGGTTTTTGCCCTTCTTGAAACCAGTATCTAGGAGTGGCCATTATGTCACTCTTATGATTTAAAAATATAATAATAATAAGAATAAATCGTCTTTATTTGGGCGAGATTGTGACTTAAAAGTTCTTCTATCAAAACCATCGGTATTAATTATAAAATGTGAAGTAGAAACAATTTGAAGAGTTGTGGATGTAAAAAACTAAGAGATTTTTCGGAAAAAAATCCACTGAAGCAAATTACCCACAAGGAAGGGGGCTGTGAAAAACGTGCGCAAACCTACCTATAGTAATTGCTAAAAGATAAGAAAAAAGAAAAACATTAAAAAATAAATAAATACACTATCAATAAGTACTCATATACTGTGCGTATATAATATAATTAACCAAACTTTTAAACCCTGAAAAATCTTCGCAGACATAGGATAACTATTTTCAAATAGCTTATGAGCTACGTCCAAGGATGCCTACATGCGCTTCTGGTGCAATCTGTATTGTTAATTCTTACCAATTTAAAAAGAGCTTAGTTTTAAATTGCGAGTACGCTACTCTCAATTTTGCTGAATCCGATGCAAAGGAGAGGCAGAGGTGAAGACAACATTTTTGGATGGAGTATATAGTAGGATTAGTTATCTTACATCAACAATAAAGAAAACAGAGTTGTACTAAAACCTTTAGAGCATGCAAACCTTCCGAACAGTGAACGCTAACACATAGTACGAACATCGTATCGTAATATCACTGGATACTGGACTCTCATGTGTGCCCCATTCAAAGATCTCAAACTTTTTTCTGTGTTTTAGTAAATGGCATCGCAATCATTTTCAGCGTAAATACTACAATTAAGCTAAACTTCATCTGTTACCTTTAAATCCATATTTATTTTTAAGATCATTTTATAGATATAATTACAAAGCTCACTGTAATTACTCACATTAGTTGCTTTTATTGAAGTTACTATGATGATGAACCTTTGGTGCCGGTTATTTCCAGACAAGTGATAGAATTATCGTTTGGACTAACTTAGCAAACCTGCAGCAGTAAATAAAATATTAGCTGATTTATTTGAAATAATTTTCCCAGATGGGCGAAAACTTTGACAATGAAAGATCAACTCAAGGATTTCTGAAATAGGCCAAAAGAATTGGCTTTCAAAATACATTGGCAAGATATTTATCGGCTCGTTTTTATGACCATTTTACCGCATTTTCTCTGTAAGTCGCAACATTTATGCTTCTCGCATCTTCGGACATTCATAAACGAGAGAGCACGCCATTTTTCGTTAATTTATCGTCCTCACCATTTGAAGTCTCGCCTCCCGAAATATTTTCTTCGCCAAACTATCCGGTAATTTGAGCGTCAGAGAGAAGAAGTATGAGCGTCCGCTTATTTCTTCGAAAATCAAATATCTTTCCGTCTTTAAGTACCTACAGACTTTATTGCGTTCCTGGAAAACGTATAACTGTTTGTGACCTTGTTAAGTAAATTATACTCTTTCCTTAAGGCAAACGTTCTACTCAGGGATTACTCATATATTCTTTGTTGTTGGGATCAATGCGAACCTTATTTATTGGAAAGTTATTTCATAGTACTAATGATAAGTTATGCAAATATCTGCCTCTATTAATTTCGTTATTTAGTGATGCTTTACAGTTCAACCATAAAAGGTGCAAAGAATTTTAATTGGTCGCTATTCATGAATACTTTTTGTAAATATTGCACTGAGCGTTAATCGTGTAATTGAGGAAGTATAATTTTTATTTAATATATTATATAGTATTTTCAATATTACCTAATCCGTTTCGAATATTATAAAACAAATTGTAATATCTCCTTATTAAAGTAAATTTGATACCAAATTAATTTTAAATGAAAATGAGATAGCACTAGGCCTACCGAACATCAACTATATGCTATACATAATAATTATCAATTTTAATGTTTGCTGCGTTCAATTTTAATATATCCTTAATAATTAGTCTTTGACTTTACTTTCCCTCATATTTGGTAAAAATCTCTTTGTATGTATTTTCTTTTTATAATATACATCTGATTTCTAGTGGGGTTGGGGTTGGGAATGAAAATAAGAGCTTTAAACTTCTTGTTGCACGTACAGCGCAGAAAGATCAATAATCAAATACAGTTTCCAATATTTTTTGTGGGATAACTTTGGGATCAAACTTTTATTAATTCGGTAGGCTGCAAAAAAAGGTTTTGACCAAACTGTGTTCGTAGAATATTTTTTATGATTAAATT
Organism: Sympetrum striolatum; assembly: GCA_947579665.1. NCBI lineage: Eukaryota > Metazoa > Arthropoda > Insecta > Odonata > Libellulidae > Sympetrum > Sympetrum striolatum. The sequence goes on along the minus strand of OX388350.1, from coordinate 36,843,075 downwards.
CTTGATTATATTTCAGGTCACAATAACTTTATTAGTAGACAAATATTTCTTTACAAAAGTAAATAGTCTATTACCTTTCTGCCTGTTAGACAAATAGCAATTATTCCTTTCTTAATTTTCAAATTCTGGATCTTTCATATTTGCTCAGCTTCACTTCCCTTCTCATTCCTGAAAGCTACATAGAAAATTTTCTCATATTCACTTCCTTCCCAGGAGAGTAATGGATGTTTCACATCTGGAATAATCTATTAATCAGAAATACATTTCATCACGTTTTATCCAAATCCACCAAAATCAATTTGTTACTGCTTCTAAAGCAGCATATTCGTCATTCGTTTTTCAGATTAAGAAGTTCGTACTATAAACTCACCCACGCGTACAATTTATATTCTTTTTCATTCCATTTGTCGGTTGCATAACATACATTCAAGATTTTTTGGAAGGGAAATTCTGGATTGCGAAGGAGTGAAATGTTGATTAATTTTTCAACCAACGATTTAATTAGTTGAAGATGATTTTTTGTTGAATTTGATTGTTTTTAAGAAATGGAAATTCAAAATTCGTTATAATATTACTATTATAATATTTGTAATTAATATACATTAAAAAGTAAAAGGACTTCAAAACTGATGCAATTATTTTTACTGCTGTAAAATACTCCAATTTTTAACGTCTAATCTCAATGATTTTAAGAAAATAAACTTACCTAAGCGTTATCGCATTCGAGTATTTCGAAGCGAAATGTATTTATTTAAATTTTAGATATTTTATTGTTGTTCACAAAATTAATAAATTAGTAATCAGAATGGAACCGTTCATTTCGACACTACATAAATTAAGAGGACTACCTTCTCCAAAAATGCCCCTTCGTATTATTGGTGGCGATATGGTAGCAACGATAGGGGTATCATAATACTTGCTAAAGGAATTAAGTCGAGGTATACTTAATCAGAAAGCTAGGGGCATCTTACAGAGCACGAATATCTCCTAAAGTTCAATTAATTTCGAGTTAGAACCGGAGAAATTGCTGCCCAAGTATGTACTCGGAGGACAATTTTATCTCGGAGGACCCTCATCTTCGGAGGGAATCTAGTCGAACAGCCAAATATCTCGAAATTATGAGAAGTGACCCAAAACACTTCGGACTTTTACGACCATTCAGAGTTACGGAAGGAATTTGGTCCGAAGTTCCAAAAGCGAGAGAGGCATTAATTAAGCGAGAAGAGCGCAAATCGCTCAGAAAACGTTATCGGTAACCACGACTATAAACTTCGGAATTATGGTCAATGTGAATTAGAGGGTGTAAGCAAGTTTAGTGACTTTTACGATAATGCCCAGAATTACTCTCAAGTTCTGGCTTCAAATTTTATACTTTGTTTCTATCCGCGCAGAAATGAAGCAGTTGTAATTTCCATCCTTACTACCAAGTGCCAATTTTCCTCTTCATCACTCTTGTCTTTTTTATTCCATGTTCCACGTGAATAGAGAGGGGAGCTTGTCCGAACCCTTCCAATTTGCGGCCACTCGTTTCACTCCGGCTGCCTAAAACGCTGGACGGAAAATCACGGCTCGTTCGCCGTTTGCCCCATAGACGGCTCTTGCATCGCCACTTCAGAGCGTTTGACTGAGTGAGTGTAGTTTTCTCTTCGTTTTGAGGCTTTGTTTGTTTGGGATGATCCTTCGATCACTAAATGGGGTATCAATCTACAGGTATCGGTTTCTTTCTTGCATTTTGAAAAGCTGTTTATGCATTATAAGCACATGAATTTAACTATTGTGCGGTTACTATTTTCGTTTTCATCATATAATTTTTGTACTAATTTCTAATTGCTAATTTTATACTAGTAAATACACTGCTATTACTAATAATTATTATTTCTACTAAAATAGTACTAATTTCTTCAAATAAATGTACTAGTTACTTTCTGTTTCAGTTCAATTTTAATCACCTATTCATTGATAATTCATATATTTACTCCACTAATTACATTTTTGCAGAACTGTTAACGTTAAGAGATAATTTTAACCAGGAATATATTGTAGATTTTCCGGGAATATTGAATTTCGGCGTAAATAATGACAACGCTCTAAACGAGAAAATATGACAATTTTTCGCAATGAAATTTATAAAGTATTTGATTTATTACTACAAAGCTGAGATTAATTTTATACTTACGATGCTACAAATGCAACGGCAGGCGGTGCTATTGAGTATGATGCACAAGGAATAGAAAAATATCAGAACTTGTTGCATTTTTTATTTCAAGATGGTAATCATTTCTTTACATCTCTCTCTGTAAGAGAGTTTCGTTAATTTAATTATTTCATTAGTTCAAACTCCTCTACCTATCCTATGAACTACACATATATTCAAATATTGAAAACAATCGTTCATAATGTTTTAGCGAATCATTTAATGATACTGTAAAACCCCGAGGATTATTTGCCTTGAAAGATACTTAAAATCACACCAGACAGTTAACAAAAAAATTATAGCTCCCTCCCTCATTTGCATCTACTAAAATTCAAATCATATCTAATTTTCTATGTCCTTATTTTACCTATGTATAAGCTTCACTTGTTTGAATATAGGAACTTATACTGGTTGATATAGTAACTCGGTATTACACTTGAAGGATAATCCGTTAAGATAACAACAAAAAATAAGATTATAGAAAAAATGTAGGTATTTAAAGAAATTGAGTAAATGTGAAAATTTAATCGGTATACGCTAAGATAACATTTTTTATAATTATATTCTCAATTAATGAGTTGATTGTTGTTCTTTTCAGCTTTAATTTAGAAATAAACTTAAATTCGGAAATGTTTCAAATATTGGTCTCTCTTCTTCCACAGTAGATATCTTACTCTCACAGTTCTTTTTTCAATTGTCATTGTAATTTTTACACCAATTTGCTAAGTACATTTGCTTATCAAACGTATATTCCTGGATATGCATTTTTGTACACATTTAACCCAATTAACAAGTGTAATGTGTACTAAGTTTTCGTTTTCTGCTTACATATTCTATCAGCGATCTGGAGACTGTTTCAGGGAGAGCTAGTTCCGGGATGTCCACTAAGCCTTCATTGGAGCAAGGCAAGCTGTCTGAGGAAGCGTTAAAATCTCTCAGCTCCACCTTCATTGTTAAACGCCTATTAATACCAGCTAATCAACAGTATGAGTCACCCGAACACAATGGCACAGGAAAGGAGGAGAGAAAAGGCAAGGATGGTAATGATGAAAGGACCGTTACGAGGCAACGCAGAAGATCAAAAAAATCCACTCGACCCTCTCCACCTCCGCCTCTCTTGATACAGCTTTGTCCAAGAAACCCGTCGGTGGAAACATCGGCTGCTACGTCTTCCGAGAATGTACCTGTCGCAGAGAAAGAGGAGTACAGAGTTGCTTACAGGAAGAGAGCGACTGCACCAAGACTTCCAGGTATGAGCATAATTGCCAAATGTATGTATTCTTTAACATCAAATGAAATTCCTCGTACGGATTTCCTTACCATTTGGTCCATATTGCTAGCGTGTATCCCGATTGACATTCTGTACTGTTCTTTGGACTAATTGCCTTTTCCTATTATGAGAATGTATTTTGGATTTTACGATGAATTACCAAGTAAGGTTCCAATAAGTGACTAGTTTCAACGAAAAAGAGCCAGCATCTTAATCTAATTGAATTTACTCCTCTGTGATATAGTCATGGAAAATCTTGCCATAATTTCTTACATTAATATAGAATATTACCATCGACTATTAATTTTATGGAAATATATATCTTTTTTGATGCATTTAAAAGAGAAATCGATTTTCAATGACAGCGATAATGACGCTCGTTTTATACAATGCAGCAGTTTCATTATTTTTCATTTCTGCTATGATTATTATTTCTGCTTATGATTATATGATTTTACCGCTACATATTTTATATATATATATATATTGGATAGTAAAATCTCAAATCATTAATGGCGATGACTCAAAATCAGTACTAATACTGATTCCATTACGAATTGTCTCAACTTTGTATTAAGTATATTACATGCGTTTACCATAGTATCTAAGATACACGAAAAAAACTGTAACACAAGAGGTACATTATTACCTTGGGCAATTATCAATTTCCTTCTTGTTGAATTTTACTGATATTTTCATTTTCTATATCCGTTTTGCTTGCCTTGCCATGTCATTATAACAAAAGATGACGGGTTTTGAAAATTAGAGTTTTTCGAAGAGATATAATTACGAAACGATTCATTGAAGTCAGGCATGAATCATGGAATGCACGTAAATAAAATGCATGGTCGTGTGATGGTTGTGTTTGGTTTTGAAGACTAATTCCAAGAACGTATTGAAAGATTGCTCTGCCATAGTTTCATGTTGATCCTATCTCTCTATGGATTTAATGCAAGGGTCCAAAGACCTCACACACTCGTCTTCCTTTGCTATAAGATCTTTACTCCACAAGATGAATCATCCTTTCGTCACTATTCTCTTTGGAATACGATATTCTCTTGTATCCGATGACTTGCAACTGAACTCCTCGGAAATCCAGTAATTTATCATTCAGTCTTCGATACTTCGATAATTAGTTTTAAAGAAGTCCACATCTTGCGAGAGCATGGATCTCTTTCAAGGAAATGCTAATCATGAACAAAACGAAATACCAAGAAATTGATTTGAAATTGGAAATTTGTTATTTGAGAAATGTAACGAGCGGGATCAATATCTAGTTCTTTATGTCAGAGGAAAGGGAAAGATAGTTTAATTACCAAAATAAAGGCAACGTCACATTCCAAAAAAGAACGCAATTCCCAATTAAGTTAATTTCGAAAAGATCTTTTTAATTTCGCCTAAGGCTGCGGAGTCGAGAGAAAGGCCATCGTTACCTCAAGTTCACTCAGAGCTAAACTCATTATCGGTTTCCCTTCACTTTGCCCTTGAGCCTCTACCTATTCATTCATCTTCCACCTCTATGGATTCAGAATCATTTATTTCGGTATGATTAACCCGGAAACAGTGCCCAAAACAAATTCGATCCAGCCTCCCCCTTGTAAGTCGAAACTGTTCCTCAAGGAGACGGACCGAAAAGTCTTTAACCTAACAGGCCTTCACCGAAACTTCCCATTTACATATCAAAACTCGAGTATTCGACCTCCGCTGTTCGGCCATGTAAAGCCGTCATCGATGTTTCCTTCTAATAGCGCCGAAAAATAATCACGTGAATGGATGGTCCCTCATTGTTGTGACAGGTTACATCCCCGTGGCGGCCATGGACCTTGCGGCGGTGGGGCCCTGCCTATCGGTGAAGGCCCTTCCGGTCCAGCCGTCGCCGAACCATGAAGCGGCTGCGGTGTCAGGGGCGGGGGCCCGCTCGCCCTCGAGGCCCTCGCAAAGGACACCGCAAAAGCCGGAAGCCTTGCGTTGCCACCGCTATCAAAATCCACCGCAGCCGCTTCTGTGGAGCCACCATCGCGCCAAGCACAGCCATCAGCAGTACGGGGGAGAGGCGCGCGATTTGTCGGAGGTTAAAGAGGCGTCTCAGGGGAAATTGTTGCAGTGCTCGAGGATGAGGCTTTCATCAAAGTCGCATCCTGTGCGGGGACATTGGGACGATCTGTTCTGGGATTCCACGGAGGGAAGTGTGAGCGAATACAGCGGAAGGCCATCTCGGAAAGACTTTTGAAGGGGGTGGATTGGCAGTGGCATGGGATTTGGTCGGCTGGAGTATTTACCATTAGATGTTTGTCGTCACTGTTGCTTCCAATAATCTCTAATGTCTATCTCTATTGTGATAAGTGTCTAAGTGGCTAGATTGGTGGTCGAAATTTTATTTTTGTCGTCCTCAACGTAATCTGTCATCTAGTCTTCCTATGTAAATGAAATTGTATTGGTTTGAATGGATGTCAAAATTTTATATTCCAGTGTGTCTAATAAATATACTATTTTAAGAATCATTTCATTCATTGATTTTGAATTTTGGTTTCGTTCAACTAATTATCTTGTTTATTTTCTTAATATTATTTTCATCAGCTTATTTATTTTTGCCTTTGTTCAAAATTATTCATTTAACCTTCTTTTGAAAATTTTGATCCTAAAACCTCAACCTATGTTTGTGCAGTTCAATTTTCCATATTTTGTTGTTCTTTCCTTCGTCATATAGTTTGTGGTATTTCCTCAAAGAAACCCAAAGTAAATCAGTCTGCATATAATGTGGTCAATATGAATGACCGATATGTGTTAAAGACTATTAGTGTTAGACTAACAATATGACTGGGTGACGCTTCATAATTTTATGGACAAGGTCCATTGATAACCTCCACGATCACTTCATAATTTTTATGTGATTATATAATTTCCAAAATAATACGCTTTATTAATCCACCGAAAGGTGTATCGAAGCCAATTATTCACTTGACGCAGAATATTTACAGAAAAATAGAGTTTATTACATATTCATCTGCCTTATAAGCTGCATGATGTGGCAACTAAACCCGATTGTCCTTTTCATTTTTTCCAATAAGTTACACTTATATTTTCAAGGAAATATGATTAAGAAACCTTTTCCACCATCTGGTATCCTCTCTTTTTACTTTCTCCTTATACATAGTATAGAGAAAGAATTGTTTTCATGAAAATAATAGACTTCGAGATTTCAACGGAAATACATGTTTTGGGGTCCCTAGAACACGTTTTGACCATTTTCGGAATGTCTGTGTGTATGTGTGTGTGTATGTGTGTGTATGTGTGTGTGTATGTATGTGTGTGTGTGTTTGTGGGAGCTCTAACGTAAAAACTATTAGTTGTATCAATACTAAACTTTATATATAGCACTGTGGTGGGTGCTGTAAGAGTTGATTAGTTTTTGGAGTAAATCAGTTAACCGGAAGTTGAGCTTTATTCTTTGAAGCGAATTTCCATTTTTGCAAAATATCTCCATAAATATGATATTTAGGTATATACTAATATTAGCAAACTTTTACAAAAATGTAATTTATTATAACTTTTGTATAAACATATTTTTGTATAAATGATTGTTTAGGAGTTATTCATGAAATACTGATAAACCGGAAGTTGCTGATTATGTACTTTGTGTGCGCTGTGGGCGAAAGGCCAATTTTATCGTTTTTCATCGTACATGTCCCGAAAAACATTATTGTATAATATTGTAATATTATAATATAATATATATATATATAATTGTAATATTGTATATAATTTTTTTGACGTAAAAGATAATATGATATAAATTAATCACTTATTATCCAAGTTCAGACTGAATATAGAGTTCGAAAATACTGTCGTAAATAAATATTTACATCTTATATATGGAGAAAGTCATGTGCCGGCCACACTAGATTTTTTGATTCCAGTTTCATTACTGCTTCTGTTTTAATTAAATCAATGCATCAATTTTCATCATTCAAGTTCACTAAAGCTCCTTGGCATAGGGTGATTTTAATTTTAATTCATAGCCTTTCGCTTTTATTATTTTAAAAAGAAGTCGATTACTTAGTCCAGAGATGTGGAACCTGCGGTCTATTTAAGCCTTCAATCTTATAGTAACGTCCTAAACAATATCCTAATTTTAGTAATTTACTCACTCGCTGGTGACACTAAGATAAAATGGAAAATATTATCTTTTATTTCCCTTAGCGAATAAATAAGTTTTTTAATATAGAATTTCGATGCTAAAATATTTGAATGTAGGCAATACCCAACTCAAGTATGGCCAAATAGTTTCCTATGCGACCGACAGATACATGTATGCGACCTTACGATGCTAAAAGGTTTCCCACCCTTGAGCAGAGTTGTGCTTATCTATGATTGATGACTGGTTATTGCGTGCGTGAATGCGTGTCCACACTTGCTCTCATGCAAGGGATCAGAATTTCTCCCCTATAACATGGGTTTCATGGGCTGATTTTCTCTCTGGATAAAGGCGTTTAGCTAGGACTTGATGATAGCCAATGCAGAAAATTTACTATCAATTATCTACAATCAGAGAAAAACCCCTTTTTATGTGAAATACTTTTAAAGTAATAGTTTTAATTAAAGGAATTCTTTAGTCAGTGAAAATGTATTATGAATGCAATTAACGGGTTTAGATCTTATTTTATTTTCTGTACAACAGAAATATTATCATTTATACGATAAAATAGTTCACCCAATATCTATTAAAATTAACTAATACTTTAAATTATCAGAGATATGTGTCCACTATGTTCGTGAGCAGGTCGTAGGCGGCTTGCAGTACTTGTTGGTTACACCTTAATCTAAGGGTTCTTTATGAATGGCTTTTCATAAATGTCGATTTTTTCTAATTCAGAGGTATTGAAAACACGTAAAAGTATTGAAATGCGAAATAAATATATTCTTGAGCTCATTTTTCATTATTAACTACTCATCATGAGTAGTTGATTCCTCTTCTCATCTGGAAGCTTTCTTCCACTTTATTTAATGGAGGAGGAGGAACATAGGGCCCGCCACCTTACCGAATCCTATTCCTGACAAGAAACATTTTATCCAAACTCTAGCGTTTAACGCTTCCTGACTTTAGTTTAACACGCGTAGAACTTGAGTTTTTTCCTTTTTGCCGGCGCCTAATACTGTCTCTGGGCGACAAAATCTTGGCACTATTCGTGTCGCCTACTTTGTATGTTATTTTATGCACTGGTGTCTGCAGCTATGTAATGGTTACCCATAATGCGGTGCAATATTGTAAATTTACGTAGTTTTTTCGTATCCAGTGTACATATTCATTTACCGGTGTTGTGGTTGCTTGTGGCGTATTCAGTATGTAAGCCTACTGCGTTACTTGTTTGCGTCCAATTTATGAAAGGAATTAATTTTTTCTCTATTTCTGTTTAAGAAAAATGTGCAATAAAAGAAGTTGGAAGTCCTATTCCTTTGCTGAACCTATCTCAGAGTCAGAGTGGCAGAGGTAGGCAATACTTCCGAGTGTTTAAGCCATAGATATATAAGAGAAACAGTTGGATTTGTGGCTGCGACTCTTCCAATAGGCCATACTATTTCCCTTATTTGCTTTTTGCGAAAGACAAGGACGCGACCTGGGCAAAAATAGGTGTACATATTTGATTTAGGCCGTTAATCTCAAAAAATTGTTTGGTGACAGTCCTGCCAAATACTTCAACCCCGAATAAAACAGTATAAGGTAATTGATTTATTTTCTTATGATTATATTTGATATTTCAAAAAATAAATGCAACTTGAATATTTAAAGGTATTTATTAATAATACATACGGAGATATATGAATCGAGAATTTAAATAAAAACTCAATTTTCGAGAATATAGGGATTTTGTAGAAAAAGGCATATATTGATTCGACCCGAAATATCAATTTTCATATTTCTACTGCTTTTATCCTAGGTTGTTGTGAATTATACGCCGTCCATGTAAGCAGTGGCAATATTCTAGTATGAGCCAGAATATTTAATCATAATCGCGGGCACTTAAAAATATACGAATTTTGAAATGAACCCCCTGTTTTTTTAGCCACGCGCCGCCACTGGTTGTAGACAATTACTTTTAGAGGGCTATAGGAAAAATTATTTTTTTAATTAACATTTTTCCAATAGGAGATTTTTTATATCTTGCTTTCATTACTTATTACTTAAAAATCATCACTTAAGTATTTAAGATGGCTTTGAGGTATTTAATATTATTCTTTCTTGTGCAATGTAAATAATTCACCGAAACCAGTATGCCGGAAGCCTCTTTCAATGCTGATTCCGAATCTTAATAAGTTTCATAATTCTAAGTTGATGATTACAGAATTGCGAGTCTCACAATGCATCCGAAAACCGAAGTTCGCATCCCAAAATAAGCTCGTCTCTGTCGCGAATATATTCGCCGCAACGACCGAATGAAACGGTCGAACGACTCCGGAATCGAGGAAAACGCATAAACGCGACAAACACTTAACACTCCGTCGATTAGCCCATTTCGGCGTCACTCTTTCCCCGCGTCACGCGTTGGCGAATCACGCCCACCAATCCACACACTTCGGCGCCGGAAGTTGGCGTCGTTTCCCGCGCACAAGCGCTCGATTAGACTGCGCTTCCGGCGCGAGGATATTACCTACCCCTCTTTGCGCGGAATGGGGAGGAGAGAGGTTTTTCCAGCGGGAGATGAGAGCGGATTTGCCGTTGTGTCGCTCACAGGCGGAGGGAGTAGGACCCACGGGACCGAAAAAAGAGGAAAAACGAACCCTCCTCTTTCCACTGCGACCCACTTGTTGCTCTATATCCCCGTGTGTTATCTCTCGTCTCACACTCTTTTATAACCGAAAAACTTCGCCCCCCGCCCACCTTCACGACACCCTTTTCCCCCACTATCGACCTTCTCCCGCGGACAGTTGCATTTCCACCCCCTCGGTGCATCGGGGATAAGGGGTGAGTGCAGAAGCCTCGCCCCGGGGAAGGTCGAGGGAAGAGTGATTTTTTATCACGCTCCGTGCATCGGGAGCTGCTTAGACGAGGGTCGTTGACTCGGGCGTCAGCTGTTGCTTAGGAATGGGTTTCTTCACTTTTCGAAGGAGGATGAAAGTCAGTGGGGCAACTTGTGGAGGGCTTAAAGAAGTGGATTCAGCGGGGATTGCTGTGTGATGTCTATATGGTATATGATCTTTATGACGCAAAGCAATAATTGCACAAGTGACTCATTGTCAATGATCTGTAAATCATGATTACATGTATAAATTAATTGGCGAAATTAATTAATATATATTGGTTCTAATAAGTGGGTCTTGTAGCAAATGCTTTTTGGAGCGGAGTGGGAGAGCATTTTGGAAATTAATCTATTTTTCATCAAAATATATACATGGTAAAAAAAAAGATGCTATATATGAAGTAATGTTTGAAAATATATGAACAGGATTAAGGATAAGTGAACTTACTTTCGTCACTTTTCGAAGAAAGATGAAAGTCAGTGGGGCAACTCGTAGAAAGTTTAAAGGAGTGAATTTAGCGGGGACTCGTACACGATGTCTTTATGGTATTAATATACTCAATGTATGATATTTATAGCGTGAAGTAATATTTGCATAAGTAACTGAAGATCTGTAAATCATGATTACATATATAAATTAATTTGCAAAACTGATTCACATATGTTTGTTCTAATGCACGGACCGAGTAGCAAATATTTGTTTAAGTAAAGAGTGAGAACGTTATGGAAATAAATATATTTTTTCCCAAAATATATGTGGTAAAAGTAATCAGACGATACATATTGAGTAACTTGTGTTTGAAAATAGATCATCAGGATTAGAACCATGAAGTAGAAAGGCACGATTTCGATAATATTAGTCATAGAATCCACTCCACATAATCGAAAATTTCACATATTCCATTATTTATTTACATTCTCTTTAATTCCAATATAATTAATCGTCAACCTTCTTTCTAATGAAAGTATCGTTTAATATTTGTGAGTTCTTTTTTTTTACGAATCGCAAATCTGACCAGTAACTTCGATTGTGCAAGTTTTTAAGAAGAAAAATTATGTAATAAATGTGCACGGAAAGAAAACGACTATGATATAGATTTATCTTTTCGAAATGGATGGCTATTTCAGGCTAAGAGAGATTCAATTAGGACACAAGGAATGTAGGATACGTCGAGATGATAAACAAAATTCTATGATTCTAATACTTGCTACATATCGGTATAAAAAGAGCTTGTCTGTCAATATTTTCACTCAGGATGGAGGTTAATATACATTTCATTTATATCTACCTTGGATCTGTTCGTTATTATGATGATATAAAACTTTCTGAGACCTGAGTGATACCGAAAAATGGCATTCGTCATGATAGAGTGCTTTGGAAATCTTTCAACGTATGGAGATCGTGCTGTAATTAGGTGTATCGTGTCAATTTCAAAGAATCTTGGCTAAGTTAGGAAATGAAGAATATATTATTTTGTCGAGTAAGCTTCATTCCCTATCTAAAAGTGTTGGTAACAACTAGAAGGGGATAAAAATTAGCCTTCAGGTTATTAATTTACAGATAAACAGAAAACACTTGCTTCGAAATTCTTATTCATTACAAAATTTAGTGGCTGATATTTAAATATAGCTTTAGTAAATGTATAGCTATAAGAAGTAAGAGAGATTTTTCCCAAATAAAATATCCACCTGTGCTGCTTCTGGCATTGACATATTGAGGGCTCGTTAGCGTAGTATTGCAATGCCAATGTTTCATAAAACCCACATCTAGATTGTTAATTTAGGCCAGCTGAATATCAATTATACTATTACCCTTGAGAAAGAATTTGTTATCAATTTAAAAGGATTGACATTGAATATAACATTATCAAAAAGCATACAATTATGGTGTATTATTTAAACTTGGTCTACTATGTAACGTTTTTATAGTATCAGCACTATAATCATCGAAATTATGAAAAGTCTTAAGATTTTTCTGTTAACTGATTTCCCCTCCTATATAAAATATCAATAGCAAATAAAATTATCTATTTATTTTTAGTAAGAGTAGCTTATCTCCTCTTATTTTAATAAAGGCGTTTTAGCGATCTTTCCCTATTTAATTAAGAAAGCCTCCTTTTATATTTATGACAGCAGCCAATCTTTGCTTGCCTGTTAAAAGCTTTCACTTGTTGCTACTCTATATTGAAGCTAATCTCGCAATAAATTTCTGAGAATCTCTCGGAATACCTTAATCAAAGTATCAGACGCTCTCATTGAAAGGATTACAAAGTGCTTCATAGACGGTTCTTTCAATGGGAGCCTGTGTCGAAGAGTAGGCTCGTGAGAGCTGTATCGTCACGTACGTGAATACGCTATCAAACGTCGCGATTACCGAGTTGAAATTCTTGCTTGCAACGCATCTGTATGGGGCAGCCTTATCGCCGATTCCGGCAGTTACTGTTACGCAACACGTGTGACGCAAAAACTTGCTCAATCTTCGATCAGGATGGATTGTTATGCATCGTAAACTGATTCTTCAAATTTACAGTTGGTGGGAAAATGTAATAAAAAATTCAGCGCAGTTGAGAATGAGCTAAAATGTGATTCAGTAGGGCACTAGATCATATTTCATCAATTTAAGGACTCTGTCAGGGAGAATACTATTTTTACAGCGCAAAAAATGAGGGTTCAGATGTAATTTGCTGGCAGATGTCTAGGTCATGGAAGTAGTTCATTATGAAAGGATGCATTTTTTCTTTGTAAAAAAATATCTCAGCGAAACGGGCGTTAAAAGATGAATAGGAGTAGCGATGTGTGCAACATGCATTATTTTATTTATTTTATAATCCCACCACAGTTGATCGCTAGGACAAGAAGAGAAGTTATCTTACGCTACATTGAACAACAAACATGAAAAATTGTTCCATATTTCAACGTGTGCAAATACAAAATATTAATATTTAAGAACCTCGTTTTTGCGTTGCACGTTATGAGTTTACGAAATACTCTAGCTTACATTTTAAACAGCTATAATTCACAAAATTATATAGCTTATTACACAAGATTTTTCAAGTTTCTTGCAACCATACAGATTATAATATGGGAATTATTTAAAGGAAATTAACTCCAATTTAGCATTTACTAAAAGGATAAAATATCAAAGTGTTAACACACGAGAGGGGAATCTATTTTAGTCGGAATGTTCATGCACCATTAAGTCGCACATGTATCACGTTACTTGCGTGTTTTACAATCATATGGTTAAACATGGAAATTGGACGAAGAAAAACGAATTGAAACGCTTGAGAAACCCAGAAAGAGTATCTACAGATTTATTATCTTTCCACGTAATGAACGAGATTTTATTATTGGAATCAAATATTTTTAATACATTAAAAAATGTATAATTTTAAATGGTTTCAAAAGTCTATATTTGGTATTAAAGATTAACCTTAATTTTTTAACTTTATGTTATTCTTCATTTTTACTGATATTTCAGCTTTCATGTCATCGTAAGCCCTCAGGTAACTCCATTAGTTCTCATAATCTGTAAGTAATCCAGATTTGATAACATATAATTTTTATTTCGACGGCACAGCCAAATTAGAATTTAATAGCTGTCTCCTCTCTTATCCAAGGGCCACTCCTGTAAATATTCAAAACACGAACCGGCGGACGGTCGTTTAATAACCGATCGGGCATTGTTCCACAGCTTCGATCCCCACCAGTGATCCCATTAACGCAATTCTTCCTAACCAAATGGACCAAGATCCGACCGCGGGAGACAGGCGGACGGATCAACGCTCCACAAAGCGCCTTATTGGAAAGCGTGGAAAAAGGCCGTTTATTGCTTGCCTACATACCCAATTAATCCTTTCTCCCATCTTCGCTCTCCTTCTTCCTCTTTCAAAAGGAACGCTTTCCCTCGGCGCATTTCATATTTCTCTTTCCCCCTCTCCATCCACCCCCACCTCCCATTCCTCGCTCTATCTGACAGCCAGCATCCTGTCTCACCAGCATCAAATTACCCTGACGTCATCACTGACGTGCACCGCTCGGAGATTCCACCCTCCCCCGCAGCACATCTAACGATCTTGCCCCCTTCTTTACTCTCTTAACTCTCCCCTACAAACTTCCTGCAGAGATAAATTTGAAAAGTACGCGTCTCGTAATAACCAAGTATTCGACGGACTGACTTTTATTTTCCGGTTGAATATTAATTAATAGGATATGTCATTTTGATGTCTTCGTGATTTTTTTCTTTTTTTCCGTCAGGATTAGTAAATGTGATTTTTGTATAAATTAAATTAATTAATAATTTGTTATTATTCTGTAAATTTATCTATTTTTAATTAATTTAATTTTATTATTGTCAAAATCGAACTACTTGAATGATATTTGGTGGAATTCCAACACGTAACAAACACTTAATTGCAACAAAAACACTTTATTACAACGGCAAATTTGTAACAATAATATTCAGACACTTGTACTTTGTAATATTGTGGAATTGTACAAGTGTCTGAATATTATTTTCACAAGTGTTTTTGTTGCAATAAATTGTATTGTTTTAAGATTGTCATTACTATATTGTTATCCTTTGCTACGTTTTTGTGGTTTTTTTCACCCACCCCCCTTCCCTGTAGGTGTTTTCCCGCAACGTAGGTTTTTTTCTTTGTCAACCTTCAGTTGCAAAAATTTTTCCCCACACTCTACTCTGTCTTTTTGATTTAATTTATATGTGTATATATTATGCCGAAGTACGAGGTTAAGTGGAAGAGAGGCCCACCTCGCCAATAAAGGGTCAAACTAACTAACTAACACGCTTCAGAAATAATTTCGCACTTCCTCTGTTTACTCGAATGTTTTATCGTAATGGCTAAATATATGCGACCAGGTTGAGGTCCGGTGGCTAGCTGCGCTCCCTCGATAGTCAGCAAGAATTCCTCTTATCTAACGTTTCTTACGAGGCAGAACGGTATTCAAGAGTCCCCAATTACGATGCACGAGGGAGTTTCAATCTGCGATGGTAATTTTGTAAAAACGCCCGGACAGTCAGCTCTCCTCCTACGTTCATGGAGATTTATTAGGTGGACGAGAGATAACGATGCTGTTGGACGATCATTTCGAACGACGGGATTCATAAAGCGATTTTTTTACGGGCCACGTCCGCGCCGAGGTTATAAAACGATTTCGCGATCTCAGAATTGATTGGGTGTCCATCAGCGGTTGCTATATCTCTCATTGCTTATCGCTCTCGGTGAGTTGTTTTTAGAGACGATTTCGTTCTTTATGAGGCATACGGACGATGATGCTAGCTCCTTGGACACGCGGAGCTGGATAAAGTACGATTTAAGTTGTGCCGGAAAGTGGTTGGGAGTCATTCGAGAGATAAAAACGCAAGGAATTTGTTTTAGTAGCGAATTTTTGGCGGATTTCATACTTCGGAAGGGGTTAATGCGTGGTGAAATGGCGGTGAATAGCTTAAGGTGGCAATAGCTATTTCTTTTATCTGGTTCCATCTCGCCATCTAGAGGCCTTTGTTTGGTGAAGACGGTAAAAATATTGCAGATTATAAAAGCCGAGATAAAAGCGAAATGCAATACTTCTGTAGGATAGAATGGCTCTTGAGCACATGTAATGGGCAAGATGAATTTTATTTTTTGAAATAATGTGTTTGTTAATGCAAGGATGAAATTGCAGATCTCTGATCTCAGTTAGCAAAATATTATAATGTCATTTGTTATGCATAAAGCATTGGTTGTGCTGCATATCCGCAGATTTACAGATATCTCTGTTTTCATTTTTTTCTATTAGATATAATCACCATATTTTATATTGGATATAATTATTATATTATTTACATTTGATTATTTACAGATATCTTTATCTCATATAAACGTTATTTTACTGTATATACATGCTATGCTATTCTGAGTATTTCTCAAAGTGTGAAAAGTGTGAAAGTATTTCTCAAACTATGAAACCTTGGGTTAATATTGACATGAATTGCCTTAACTTATTCACGTACGAAGACTATTTACCTCGTTTTTTGTTAAATTTGACAAAGTAAATCGAGATATATTGCCATAAATTGAGTTTATCATCGAAAGAACCCGAGGTTCTCTCGTAATAATGAAGATCGTTATCGAAAAAGGATTTTATTACTACATCATATACTATATGTTCTTACAGCATGGTGCATTAAACAATAAATACTTATATCAAAGTAGTTTAGTTGGTTGTACAGGTGCAAATATTAATATTCTTTTAGGGTATAGCGAAATTATAATCCTTTGACTAGATAGGTTGAAACAGGAGTACTGATAGGACCCGCAGTTTCCGCAATGCAAAAGCTCTCGAGATGTAAGGGCCCTCATCAGTTTTCCAACGATCTCCACATTGCTACAAGAAGGCTAGATACATCTAAATGCCTTAGAGTCGAATTCGTTAATTACATTAAAATTAATTCAGTTCTACATTTACATGTTTTAGTATACGTAATAATATGTAACATTGCATGTCATGGTACATGTATACATTGGAAGATATGGGTTCGTCGAAGTAGAAACTACAGAAAAATTTGTTACCGTCCATATTAAAGCATTCGGAAGGAATATTCCGTGACAGTATCAATCGATGGTTAAAAGAAAATATTTTTCATTAGTCCGAGCTCTTCCAGGAATTTCATCAAAGACTATTTCTTCCTTGATTAAAATTCCTGACGAACAATCAATGAAATAATATCAGAGGAATTAATTGCGAAAGGTACCCTAATTTCTAAATTATTCACATAACAGATCGGTTTTCCTTTACTGAGACCTCCATCGCGCCACCCCAACGGATTTTGTAGGTAGAGAGTTATAAAACGGGGACGTTAATGAGATTATATTAAATCGATCTCGAGGCGTCTGTCTCTTCATGATTTGATCGTGGAAGATGAGGGACGAATAAACGACGGCAAAAAAATCCATCGTTCGAAAGGGAAAATCTCAAGCAGTCAATATCCACGCGCTCATCTTTTGTTCGGCGTTAATTTTGGAGCCAGTTGTCCGTCCTTTTCATCCAAGTCGATCGTATCTCAGCCTTTCAAAGCCTGCGGTCGACGTCAGTCCCAACGGATTTTCGATAACATTTCCAATTCGTGGTCGATCAATAATCTATAATTTTTCTAGCCACTGCAGCCTGTATTTATTATAACTGTAGTGGTTTTCATTGTTTATTTT
This sequence comes from Sympetrum striolatum, assembly GCA_947579665.1. Taxonomy (NCBI): domain Eukaryota; kingdom Metazoa; phylum Arthropoda; class Insecta; order Odonata; family Libellulidae; genus Sympetrum; species Sympetrum striolatum. The sequence continues at coordinate 36,825,387 of OX388350.1, read as the reverse complement.
CGTAAGCTACGGAGTTAATATTTGGAATTTTAGTCACGTTGGTTGTATCTGAAAAAGCACATGATTGCATCTGGATTAATTTTCTTCCGGTTTCACCTATGACTGAGTTTGTCGATCAGAGAGAGTGATAAGGAGCTAATTGGTAATCGTAATGAGCACGTAGTGGAGTAGGTGGAATGCATGATTATTGTATAAGTATGGAAAATTTTGTCCAAAAATGTTGTAACTGAAGCATTTCTGTAATCCTTCTATCATCAGAAAGTCTTGAAATCTGCGTCTTCCGTGCTCAATCAACGGAAATATAACAGAACATGTGGCGAGATATCCTTATTCTCTCCAAGTTTTAAAACTTTTAGTGCCGATAGCATTTATAAGAATTCATTTCCTTCGTTCATTTTTTATGGAAGTTTTATCATATACAGGCATAAAGTTACACTATCTCCACTACAAGTGCTTTAAGGATTGCATAATTAAAAAATATGCACTTTTAAAATTGAAAAGCGCCGATTATGAAAGCTAGCGATCTTCATCGCAACCAAAAAATAGAATTTTTGTAGAATTTAACAAACCTTACGATAAAACATTGACCGCAAATATGGTGTATCATTTGCCATTTTTAAATGTTTTTATGTATTTCAACGTTTTCAGTTTATCTTCACCCGAAAAATTCCACTTCTGTATTTAGCAATGGAATATCATTTTTTAATCGTGATTTTTTTGCCAATAGAGACGGGATGGAAGGGCCAAAACAGGGATTGTCCAGGCAAAAACAAAAGGGACGTATGCCTTGTAATAAGGAAATACTTGGGGATGCCTAAATTCCAGGGGTGCCAATTTCTTTTACCCCCGCAAATCCCCCATTATTACAGCATCTACCGAAGACCATCATAATCGAAACTTCAGAAGCTCACTTTCATCACATTCCCCTGCGCAACCATTTGGCTTTTTTATTGATTAGGAAGAGGAGGCCGCATAAAAATCGTGGATAGGCTTGGGTAAATGATCCGGCGAATTGTGTCGAAATCGAGTGCTCACCTTTCGGCCTGATGAAGGCAAGGAATTACAGATGCTGGTCATTGGTAACGGTTCACTTCCTGAGTTTGTTTCGTACGGCTTCAGTGCCATGTGGTCAGCGCTACGGCTGCCTGCCCTCGATGACCACGTTTGGATATCGCGTTCGCTGCGTCGTCATCGCCGTTGTTAGCCAGAGTAATCGCGTTATCCTCCGGCTCGAAGAAACCGACTCGATAATAAACAAGATTAGGGAACGGCGTAGTCATGAGCAACGCCGGGAGAATCGCTCGATGCGGAGGATTCGTGCGATACTGGGGATCGAGTAAGATTTCGGCGTTGGTCAATGATTTGGGATTATAATCCCTGTACTCCATGTTTATTCCGATGCTGCATGAATCGGACGTCTGAATGATTTACCGGTGGTACTAGGGGGACCAAACTCGCCATTAATTGATTATGGCTTTCCGGTTCGTGCCCTACGAAATTGTTGACCTCGGTGATCAATTTGGAATCTTAGGAATTTGTTTTCAGGTTTCTCAGTTTTTATTATCGCATATTTCACATCTTGATTAACCTCCTTGTTCTGTCTACGAATATCTAGTTTGATCTCTCATAGGTTCATGTTTTAAATTTATATTTTATTTTATCTGAATTTCAAAATTATTTAATGCATCCCGCTAAATAATCAGGTACGCTGCAAGATTAACCACAGGTATATTACATATGAAATTTATGTAATATTCATTAAATTTTTATCGCATAGAGAGTATTTTATGATAACCATTCTGTTATTAATCCAAATACAAAATAATCGAATAAATTAATTTCATATTTTGATAGTTTTGGTCAGGAAGAAAGGAAAATAGCAAAGTAAGGAAAACTTGCATCAAGAGTTTATCTTAAATATTGAATAATAAGCTTTACCCGCACCTCAAGGAACCCCAAATGGAATAATTTAAAAATTCCTTTTAGATTCCACAGTGAATTTTTATACCTATTATGAAAAATTAATTATACGAATTTTTTATAGCAACTAAAAACTACTTTTAATTTGATTCCTATTTATTAATTTTCAAAGTTCACTATTATTTAGAAAAGATAAGAACGAGAATGTTATAACCTGCAGCCGATAAGAATTTTACCTTATTCTTGTTTTTAAATTAACCAGCTGTATGTTTTACTTGATAGCAACACATTTAATTTGGCTAGATATGGTAATTAATCCTCATCACTTCAAAATTGTATTCCATTACTTAGAATTTACCGGAATAATAAAGTAAAAATTTTTAATATAATCCAAATTTATATGAAATTGTTTGCTATATAGAATTTTTGTGTTTGATATGTATATCCCAAATCGGAGTTTGCAGTCAAGTGGAAGAAAGACCCAGATGGAATATTTTACTTGTATGTCTTTTGTCCACCTACTTTGAATACAATTTCTCAATTTCTTATGGACATTAAACTAGAAAATATTAGAGTGAAGCGTGAAAAGTATTACTTTAGAATGTTTCACCGAAGCGTCCATTATGGAAATTTGTTGCAAATCGATATCTCCAATTTTATGACCATAAAATTAGTGCAAAAGTTACGACTTCGGTTCTTTTACCTGAGCCTTCAAAATAGTCGTATTTTATATAGAGTCCTTTTCGGAATTTATTTTAGGTATTTTTCATAAGAAACCTTTGGCCAATGAATCGATGAATTACTTCTCCAAATGGGCACGAAAAAATGTTATTTTTAACTTCAGTTGAAAATTCTTTCCGAAGGGCACAAATATATTATCCTCAATACTTCTTCATGGAAGAGATTTATCGATGTATACATTATATAAATAACGTTTCTTTAAATTCCTATTTGAAAAATTGTCTTACAAGGGGAGACTCTCACTTTTGTCCGGGGATTTTGATGAAAATTTTTGTGGTGGTGCAGGAAGTGGATTAATGAAAAACTGTATTGCCGTTCGTCTGAATGGACCTTAGTTTTTGTGCAATAATTAATTGAAAATCGATAATCTGAGCATAGGCAACCACGCGTTACACACCCGCGCCAGCCAAATTGGTAGAGAATAACCCGCTGTTTGCAAGTACTTCTATAATATTATTTTCATTTTCTTTTATCATACTTTCTTCTTGTTACTCACTTATAGACTTAAGAGCAATATTTCCATTCTTGCACTCGATATCCGATGGAATAACCTTATTTCAACCAAATGAACTTCGATTGACGGAGACCCTCACATAAAGTATAATGAATGAAGGTTCGTAACATAGCTGTCTGGAATCCTCTGGTATTCGGTGGTTATAATTACATTGGCTGTCCTCATAAATTTATAGTAATCCCGTAAAATATCATTCACAAGCGCGATTTTTCATTTAAGGTTCGTAACGCAAAAAACGCAAAAGAAACTTGCGTGTGACTGATTCAAGATTTTGTAATTAATTAATTTTGTAATTGTTAGTAAAAGATGATTTGTTGTGTTTTGCATAATTCGTATAATATTAATCATAGTGGGTGCAGTAGTACAGGATTCGTAAAAAAATTCTTAGTTGATATTTACCATCGTAAAAGTTTGGAAAATAAATTCTTTTTCCTCACATATTTCCCCTAAGAGGCAGTTATCAAAGACATCTACAAACTAAAGTATGAGTTCTGAAATTGTATTCTGGATAAATGATTTTTATGATTTCATCTTGTAATCCTACGCTTTTATCCGTTATAATAGGAAATAACGATCTAGAGTTAGATCATTAGTAGTACATCTACAAGAGTAGTTCTTCGAATATAATAAGGTCATTTTTGCTATTATACTCGTACGTTTATCACCCACAGGCACTATTGATTAATTAGCTGTGCTGCGTTTTATTACGTACCTTACGTAAAAATAGTTAATGCAGAATTCTCATACCTCGTATGCTGTAAAGCGGACAAAATAAAATCAGACCGAATTAATTCCGAATTGCTTTCATTCCCTATTTGATATGAATGCAAAATGATTTACGTTAGAAGAATCCATTTAAGCGCTGAGAGTCCTTTCTGAGAAATGTATTTGGTATGTGTATAATAAGTAAATATGTTTTGGTGGTAAATATAAATATCTTTACTAAGGTTGGGTGTGGCAAATAAAATAGAAAGTGTTTTATGGATATAAAAGCAAACAAAAGATTTTGAGATAGGATTGAGAAAAGAGTATTGACCAAAAGAGTAAACAATGGAGAAAGTAGATAAGACAAATATTTAATTTGATGAATTGCTAACCGAGACAACTAATGGAAGAAGGAGAAAAGAGAAGGTATGGAGAGAATTTGTTTGATGAAAGCATTCTTTACTTCAGAGTATGAAGGTCACAATAAGGACGTATAAAATAATATAACTTAAAAAGTGATATAGAATACGCGGTAGAAATACCCAGGGACATCATCCGCTAAAATGTCATGAAGAATATGAAAGTTACGCCAAGAGCTATGAAGCAATTCATTTTCAAATATATTTATTTTTTTAACTCTCTCTCTCAAGCTCTAATTTTGATCTCAATAATATCCACGTAAACTAATAAACACGTGGTAGACGCAGGTTTCTACACCGTAAGAGGTCATGTAAAATGCTAAATTACTGGTACAATCTGTTGAATTTCCTATTATATAAGAATAAGTATAGACTACTCGTCAACAAACCACTTGAAACGATGTAAACATTCAATTAAGTGCTTTTTGTAAGTCAATCCTTCCATTTCCCTTATTGTATAATAAGAACAACAAGTTTGAAATTTAAAAAATTCCCACTCTTTTGTCTTGCAGAGTCCAAGTTAAATCTCGTCCTTACATTTTTATGACTTGTATGATATAGGTTGCGTAACTGAGGTTCCATTCACGATAATGGTTTTGAGAGACCGCCGATTAAACCTTTCCGAGAAAAATCATAAACAAGGAACCATTACCCATTTAAGATGGAAAAGAGGGTGTTATTCGAAGAAGACAGAAAATGGCAATTAAAAAAGCGAAATTGAGAAATTTAGTGTTTCCTCCCGTTCACTTTTTTATGAGAAAGGATATGGACTCAGAACCAGAATCCGACAGACTGTGCTGAGTTGGAACTGAGTGGCGGCATTTCCATATTGGGGAGATGAAAGAGAACCGCTCTCACGAGTGGAAGCACTATCTTTATATGCGAATAGCAAAAAATGAGCAAAACAGATTGCTTTAAATTTTCATCCAATTATTTGTTAAAACGCTTTTAAAATCGGAGATCATAATTAGGCAGTGAACTCCTGCGGATAATGGTATTTAATTCGGTATCCTATCTTCTTTTATGAGTTCTCATTCGCACATTATGATTCAACTTGCTGAAATGCCCATAGATTCAAATATATTGGATTTCGAATAGTAGTCATAATTACACAGGAGAGAACCTAACTTCTTTCAATTTAACTTAGTGAATTGGAATAGGTTATCGAAATAAAATTTTTAATCTTATTAAATTTCATGTGATAAGTAACTGAAAAATGTATATCGACAATAAGAATAACAATCTACATAGAGTTTGTTTTTTTTAAGAAACCTTTCTCAAGTTAGTTGGACGTATCTTTTGTAATTCAACTAATCGACAGAAATAGAACCCTACAACGAATAAAATGAACTTTTCAAGGTTTCCTTATGGGAAAAATTAGCCTGGCATCGAACCTGGGACGATTATGTAACAAACGATTAGTCTGTTATTTTTCCAAAACCTAAGCATGAATACTTCGGATATACATACATAAATATCACGGTTACTAACAATCAATTACCCAACATATATACAACAACATACCCAATACCTGGGTTTCATCGTTTCATGCTCGGAGAATTATTTGTACTTTAAATTGCTTGTAAGCGCAAATTATCCCAAATGGTTCATAGCCTAGTTTAAATCTCGGGGCCTTCAGATGAAAATATAATTGTTGTTAACGGATTTATGTTATACCATTGATTTATTTTTATCTTCTTGATATGACATCGGCGTTCTCCGAAATTTTCTTGTTGCAATGAAAGAAAATATTATATTATATAATATAATATTAAAACAGAGGTAACATATTTGCCTTCATTTTTACCTAGCTCTTGTTTATTTAACACAGTATTTGATAAGGTTTGGATCAAGATTCTCATCCATACCTCCAAAAAAGACAATGGCGAAGTTTTTAAAAAGGAATATCTCTGATATGCTACAGCATATTTTAAATTAGAATGATTACTTCAGCTTAGTTTCACAAGTATTCCTTCCCCAGTTTGATACCATCATTAGGACTACTTCAGTTTTCGAATTAAATTTTATCGATTCATTCGAATGAAAAATTCAAGGATAAATAAAAAAACATAATTCTGGCTCACGTGATTATTGCTACAAGGGCGGGTCAATTTGGAACCAACAGTTCACGCGATTCTTGGGGCTTTCGAAAGCCATGTTTTGTTTTGAAATCCAGCAAATGTACATGTGATCTCGAGATGTGTGCAAAAAGCCGTTTCGACAGCCAGTCTGGAGCGCAAACAGCGTTCGCGAATCTCTCCGAAATCGGCCATTTCGTTCGTTGGGAGAGCAATCGAGCAACGACGATGTTTTGACGGGTAAATAGCTAAGGTCGGCGAGGTAAAAGACCAACGAAGTGGTGAATGGAGTCAGACTCGAAACATCTGTCGTGCGTGTGTTAAACAGAAGGAAGGGGAAAATTGCAAAATACAACTGTTAGGGAAGGAGAAAAACGAAGTAAAAGGATGCAGCGGAGGAACAGATGCTTGGACCGGATGTGGAGCGGAAAGCAATGCCGTGGCATCACACGCGCGAATGACGCAATTACGGAGCTGGCGGGAGTAAATCAGCCGACTTCTTCGGAAATAATTAAAGGGTTACCAAAGGGATTGCCTCATAGGAGTGCGACTTTATGTGTCATGCGTGGCTGCGATTGCATACTTATGACCGCTGCTCGCGCGTCTGATGCGCTTACGCTAGGACCTGGCTCGACATACGTGTCCCAAATGTAATGGGTTTGCAGTTACTTCAAAGTGATATCGTCGCAAATCTCTGAGTAGCCTTGATACTCATTCATTAAGTATTCAGCGTTTGTGTAACATAAATTTATGACGTAAGAGCTAATAATTTATTCAGTTTTCTAAAACGTCATCTCATTCACATTTACTCCTTTTGTTTCTGTTGAAAATTTGAGTAATTCAAAGGATATATTCATTTTGATTGTTCAAATTGTAATTCATAAATAATATACAATTACAGAATAATTTATTATTCCTAACACTATTCGTAAGGAGAAAGAATTCGAATATTTAAATCATATTTTCGAGATGCTCAAATTCGGAGTTTAATAAATTTATTTCTTATCTTAAATAAATTAAGTCCTTTAGTTAATTAAGTGCAACAATTTGTATTTGTATGCAACACTTTGATGTGTTACTTTTTAGATATAGGTCTTTATGAAGGAAAGATTTCTTTTAATGCAATTTCTACCCTCACAAAAATCTACTTATGAACAATACAGGAGAGGTAAAATTAACATTAAGGTAAAAAACATCGCATTCATAAGCATAGTTTAATATGTTTTATTTTCTAAGGTTTTCTAACTTTCTAATTTTTTGCAACTTTTGGTGGCAGGAAAATAGCTGCAAGCGTTTAGTTTACATGGCTGTGCCACTCCTGGCAATTAAGTCACAATTATATGTTTTTCTTCATTTAAATGATGAAATGAACCGTGTAATCCCCATATAAAATTCATAATATGCGATTTATTTATAAATTGCAGAAATATAAAGCTGAATGCTTTCAATTTTTTCAAATAAACATTCAGTGTTTTGCTAATTAGTGTGCCGAAACTTAAAATAGTATTCCGCGGCACGGGCAAGTGCACAGCTTATTCTAGAGGGAACCCTGCTCACAAGTGTATTCTCATTGGATTAAGTTACCAATGCAGCTTTGACAATAAAAGAAGTTGTACATAGGTTCCTTCAATATACTTTAGATATATGAATTTTGTTACTAATGATAGTTCTAAGGAGAATTAAGAAGCAAATTGAAGATAAAATATCAGATGATCAGTATGGTTTTAGGGAAAAGAAAGGAACACGTGATGCCATAATGGAATTAAGGCTAATTTTGGAAAAGAATCTAAAAGATAATAAAAAGCCCTTTTTAGGTTTTATAGATTTCGAAAAGGCATTTGACAAAGTTAACCAGAAAGTTTTAATATAAATGTTACATAAAATCGGAATAGATAAAAACTGCCTAAAATAATTCAAATAATGTATAGTAACCAGAAAGCTGCTTTCAGAATAAATTCCGAACTAACAGAATGGTTCGAAGTAAAATGTGGAGTAAGACAGGGGTGTATGATATCACCACTTTTATTTAACCTGTACAGTGAAGAAGTTGTAGGGCAAGCATTAGAAGAGATTAAGGGTATATGTTTAGGAGGAAGGAATTTCAACAATATAAGGTATACAGATGATAAAGTAATCATGACATCTTCAAAAGAGGATTTAGAGTTAGCAATGCAAAGAGTTTATGAGGTGGGAACAAAATTTGGATTGAATATTAATACCAATAAAACAAAAGTAATGATGGTGGTTAGTAAAAAGAGCAACGGTGACTGCAATATAAAAATTAATGACAAACCAATAAAACAAGTCCAACAGTTTAGGTATCTAGGAAGTTTAATATCAGACGATGGGTACTGCAGTAATGAAATAAAATCAAGAATTGGAATGGCAAAGGAAAATTTTTGGAAATACAAGGATCTAATGAGAGGAGAGATCAACCTGAAACTAAAACTGAAAATGTTGAGGTGTTATGTTCGGCCGGTGTATGGGTGCGAGACATGGACCATCTTAAGAAGTATGAAAAAAAGAATAAAGGCATTGGACACATGGTTTGCCAGAAGAATTTTAAAAATTAAATGGTTTGACAGAATAACTAATGAAGAGGTTTGGAGAAAGATTGGAAGAAGGTATTGGCTATGGAATGAAGCGAAAAGAAGAAAGTGAAAATACGCGGGACATGGGCTGAGGGGATCGTCAGGGGAGAGAATCGTGACAGCGTTGGAAGGATGGACAGTAAGGAAGATAAAAAGAGGGAGACCAAGGATGGAATGGTTGTAGAATTTAAAGAACTGGACTGATGTTAACAAATATGAGGAAATGAAAAGGAAAGCAAATAGAAGAGAAGAGTGGAAATCCATGAGAGCTAACCCCCTGATAGGAGAAGCTACCAATAATAATAATAATAATAATAATAATTTATTTAACACATACAGGATAAATTCCCACATAGATGTGTTGTATTATATAAACAATAAATAAATAATAAGCACAATAAACAGTGAGTGAATATGAAAAAAGATGAGAAGTACATAAAGATAAAGAAAATGAAATGATGGAGAAGTAGGAAACTGGTGAAAGAACAAAATAGAGGAAGGAGAAAATAACATGTAATTAGGGTAATTAGGGTAATGATGATTGTGATGAGATTCCTGCGGATCTGTGATATTGAATCGCAGAAAAAGTCAGCGTTCGTTCTGGAAACAAATAAGTTTGCTTCCCTCGCGATTCGTGGGATCGGGGAAAACTTGAAGGGGTTAACTCTACACTGAGGTTCGTAGAACACAGGTGTACTCCTTAACCTGCGTTGTGGCACGGACACACAACAGAGATTGGTTAGCTGGGGACACTCATGATGATGATATGAATTTTGGGAATATAACTGTTTCACTTTTGAAACAATTCATATTTGGAATGAAGGCTTTTGTTGCACGAAGAATCGATGCTGAAGATTTTCGTGAACGCAGCGTTGGTCATTTTAGGTAACAACGTTTCTCCAGCAATACCGTTTGAGCCTTCAAGTTAAAAGTGAAAAAAAAATGGTTTCAATTATGTTAATTCTTCTGACCTGAAGAAGCCAACGGTATTGTTGGCGAAACGTAGTAACCTAAATGACCAGCACTACGTTCCCGAAAATCTTCAGCATTAACTCATATTTGCTTTTTTAATTTGTTTTTATTGGTGCCGTTAGTCGACAAATATAGGACATGAGTTCCGATACCTTCTGATCGAAGTGAAAGGCAAATTGTTTTTTTGGAAGTCTTGAATGGACAAGTGTATAGATTGCTGCGTAACTGTGATGAGCTGCGAAATTGGTCAACTTGCGACGCAATTCACACAAATAATAAAAAGAATACGAATACATCCTGAGCAATAACAAATGGCTAACGATTCTCCAGGGAATTCATAATGTAGACATATCCTCCTTCGATCGGTTACAAGGGCCATAAAAAGCAAAGGGGCGAGATGAGGAGAGATAATAAAATTCCTGCTACCAGGAAATACTTTCTCCCGGAGATCAGAGGCACAACGGAATAAGGAGAATAATAGCGAAGAACGGAGGAAGGAAGGAAGCGAGGCGACTCCCCGCCCACGAGAAAAAAGGAGGGATTTTAACAAATTCATGACTATTTCAAACTTCTGCCGTCTCGCTCGCTGAAATATCCAACATAAACACGCAAGTGTCTCTCCCTCCCACTCGTGGAGCAAGTCAAACAATCGCCTGGGTATAGGGGCGCCTTTGCGGTTGTACAGGAGACAAAGAGGAAGGACAAAAGCGTGATGGTCAGGGAGTGGGAGGAAGGAGAGTAATTAGAGGAGGAAAGATCGAAAGAAGGGCAGAGGAAGAGAGAGAGGTATATAGGAAGGAAAAATAGCTTGTAAAGAGAAAGTGTGGGGTAAAAATATAAGCGAATTAATTCTAGACCAGCTGAGACTCACGAGTGCCATAGTTGTTTTGCATAGTGGAGGGAAGTGCGTTGAAAGTTCCATCTACACTGGAATGAGGTGCGTAGGAGTTGAAGAAATGAAAAGGTAGAGACAACGGAAAATGAGGAAACGGGGAACGTAATTAAGATCTCGGGATATTTATTAATTAAACATCGAATTCCTCAAACTCCGTTTGTCAGATCTTTGATTAAAATTTGTAAAGCTCGAGTTAGAATTTATCCGTGTGGTTACGATGTTGAAGGTCTTGAATAAACAGTGGGCGAAAAGGAAAATTCTGACGTGACATAGGACCTTTTATTTGCCGGTATTTCTTTCTAAATAGATTTTTCAATGGAGTATTCATGAGAAATAGACAAGAAACAAAGAATAGCACGATAAATTTATACTCTCATGACATGGAGTCCATTTCACATCTTTTTATCCGAATCGATAGAAATAAATCAACTGATGTGTAAGGAATTTTGCAAACTTTGATTTGTTAAAATATGACATAATTTTCTGGAAAAAGTCGATTACTCAATTATTTCTCTACGAGTTAATATGAACGATATAACTGTAAATTTGATTAGATAAATTGTAATAGCTAGGAAAGCTTAAGAAATCCTGTAAAAAATAATATAGATAAGGAAAGAATGGTTGTTGCCAAAGGGTGTGTTTATTGTTCTAGAGAAAGAGATAGGAATCAGATGGGGGTTTGATGGTAAAAGTTTGGATAAAGAAATGACGTGTAGTTTGATAACAGCTAGCTAATTTACAATATAGTACATGTATTAATGTAAAAATTCCATTAGAACTTAGGTAATTCAAGAGAACTTCCAGACAGTTACCGAGAAAGACTAAAAAAAATCTCACATAAATGAAAAATGTTTATTTTTATTCTTGAAACGATTCTCTTGGAGAAACTTGAGTGTTACTTTTTTAAATCTCCTATTTTGCTAATTTAAAATTATTCCGTCACATTCTAAACGCTACGCAGCGTAGCAATGCGTAACGACTAAGATGAGTAGGAAAAATAAGGGAAAGAAGAATGGAAAGGGCATCAGGAAGAAGAAGGAAAGATGAGGGAGAGACAATGGGGAGAGACGGGGGGAGATAATGGGGAGGTGCACGGGGCCGTACAGGAGGTTTACAGCAGAAAGAAAAAGGAACCATCGCAGATAGGAGTAGTTAGGAAAAATGGTCATCGCGGACTTTTCGTGGAGTTGCGGAGTTCTGAAGGACGGTATTTTTTTCGCGGAGAGGAGGGTTACGAGGGGGAGGAATAAGAGGCCTCCGTCCGCGAGACAATTAGCATTTCTCGTTGGCATCCCGACGTTAATGGCGCCCGTATTTCATATAGCCCTCTGCAGCCATAGGAATTCCTCTCGCACGGACTCTCGGACTCTCCCATTTGCTTCCTTCCTCCCGCGCTCCCTTTCTTCCACTGACCCGCCTCCTCTTCCCATTGTGTTGTTACCGCCGCTGCTGTTATTGTCTCCGTCTCACGGTAATGGCGTCGTGGAAGAGGGGCCACGAGAGAGGAGGAAAGTTCGCCCGTCTTCTGTTCCTTTTCCTTTGCGCGCCAAATTAGAATAACATGGCGGCCGCATCATCAAAAATGGCGGGAAAAGGGTGGGGGCATCATTTTTTCCTTTTCCCGCCATTTTTTTCTCTTTCTCTCATTCGAACCGGAAAGGTGTAACAGCGAGAAAGAAAATGGCGCGGAAGGGCTATTGTCTTTTTATTTCCCTGTTTCGGAAGCGTCATCTCCAGATAAGCGGGGGAAAATTAGGCCGGATCGCCGTTTGTCCGGGGGTATTTTTTACATAAAAAGGGCAGTTTTGTCTTTCGCGTAATGTCCTCCGAGCCTCGTTATTGGCGCGGTGCTAATCGAGATATTTTTAACGTGGCCTTTTCTCCTTTTCGTAATGTCCGAGAGATGTTTCGCGAGCTCTGCATATTTTCGTGGCGTAAATTTTTGGCGTCGTCGGAAAATCATCGTCTCCCGCCGAAATCTCTTCGGATTCTTTAAAAAAAAGGGGGAAACTAGTTCCCCGTACAGATTAACGCGAGCGTAACGAGCTATTATTTCCCGAAACGAGAGCAGAAGAGTGAGGGCGGTCAAGAAGAATGTCGCAGTTGTTGTGCGCTCCCCGCCACGCCCCCTCCATCTCAGCCCCATTTGAACGTCCGTTTTATTAACCGTAACTCAAAACTTAACGACGCGTTATTCTTAGAATAGCGATGCTTTTCCGCGGAGTAAATGGCAGCTCGAAATTGCCGGCGTGATTTATGGCGACAATCTCCTTTTTGGAACGGTGTTTAAGTGTGCGAAATCGTCCTTGATAATTGGGGAGGGAATCTTCGAGGCCGCCAGAAGAGAAACAATAAATGGGTAAAAATATATACGAGTAGGGACATTTCCTCAAAGCTATTTTTATAGGGGCGATTATGGAGCATTAAACGTGCCTCTTACGATACAGATGAGATTTTGGACATGGTAAGATTATGTTGTTTTCTTCAACTCGAGCTCGATTTTCTGTGAGAAATCTAGGTAATACCTTCACAGCGATTGAATGTTCAAATGTAGCGATAAAGTTTTAGCAGTACCTAAGGGAAATTGAATTTGTAACTTGAAAAATATAGTCTCAAAAATTGTGTCTATCTGTGCCATTTGTTCTTTTATTATCTTTTGTATCCCAATCTAACTACAATTGGCATTAAACCAGTCACCATTTTCCATCCATAGTAATGGATATCTTCGTCAGCATTAAATGCGATCTATTCCCCGAAAACTCAGGAATTCCTTAGTGATATTTTATATCTGCTATGATTAATGATGAATATTTTTTTTGAATTATGGATGTGTGTCCTACAAAGTAGATGATTCTTTGTTATATCTAGAAACTTCCATTTACAAAGTTTCTGTATGGTTATAAGAAAGCTGTGACTTTTAGTAACAGTCCGATGTTTGCTCTTTAAATTTTAATAAACATATTTTAAAGTTTAAAATGTGTTTGACCACTTTATTCTTTCTTGGAAAATTATAATTTTAAAACTATAAACTATCAAATTGATTTGAACTCCAGTCTTTTGAAAACGCAAACTCGCAAACATAGGAGAAATAGGTAACAGATATATCGAGACTTTCTATACGTTTCTCTAAACTTTAAATACTGACCCAATCAAATAATAGCATGTTTGTAGATCTATAAGTCATACTTGATAGATTAAGTATAAATTCATTCATTCATTCTCAGAAAAAAACATTTATCTTCTATGGTGACGATTTCTATGCACAATTTTGCAATTTATTCCGTTTTCCATCCCATGGACCATTGCCAATTCTATTCGACGAATACAGAAGTCCATTGCATTCTCTGGGGAAAATAAGACTTACATTGTAAAAGTATTATTTGGTCTATTATGATCAAAATTGCGATGAAAGAAATTTACTAAGGGCAATTATTATCAGCGAAAGGAGCCCATATGCGAATTTCCTTTCTTGCTTTGATTTATTCGATTGACGAACGCTTGATTTCGAATCCGATATGACTGAAAAAATATCATGCCCTTTTTCCTCGACTTGAGTCCTTCCCTTCGGTAGAAAATAAAAGTCTTCGCTCGAACGCCTTTTTCTTAAGATAATAGAATTTCAGCATCGCCGATCTGGATTTCCGATTAAATTTCTCAGGAAATGTGACTGCAATTCGATCCAAATCGATGCGCCTGCAACAATGGAAGTCGTTCTGGTAACTGCAGCATATAAATATCGCTCGTTTAAAGTTCTGTCACGCTTCAGGTGATCTTTCGTCCAGGACAGCGTGACGCTAATGTTGCGATCTTTCCTCCTTGGAGGAGTTGCACTACTCGAAATGACTCAGAAAGGACGAAGGAAAGATATGGTTCTCCACTCGCTTGAATTACAATAGGAAACAGAGCCGTTCTAAGGCAGCTCACGGTTAATTATTTAATTATACAGTTTAGTTTATGAATATTGTTTTGGTCCTAAAGCATTCCACATGCATAGGAAATCGATAGAGTATATTAGTTCACGTACCATCAAACGATTTGGATTTTATAAATGTTGCATTGATTGGTACTAAGATTGGTAGATAAGGGTATTATATCCTCTTATTCCCTTAAATGATAAGTTTCTCTTTTGTTTCAATAACATGAGTATTTCCGAACGTGATCTTAAAATGGGAGGAGAAAAAAAAACTGTACAGAAATTTTGATACCTTTGCAAGTATGGAATAAGATCAGAAGAAATTATTCTTTCCCTGTATCTGTAAGGCTTTGAATTTTAAATTTGCGTAAAAATTATATTTAACTTCATCTTTTTCTCTTGTTCATGAAAATTAAGCATACAGATGCATAAGGAACCGTAATTTTTTAGACGCGGTACTTATGCAGATCAAATGGTTCACCTGTCTGCTCCTTTCTATGGCTGAACGTTGAAGTCATGGGAGCTATTTCATCGGACGGTACATATACTGTTAAGATTAGTTTTTCATCTTTATTAGATAAATGCTTTGGGATTTAGTTTGTTTCAATTTGAAGCCTGAGAAGACAAGCGTGACAAAGATCAAAGTTTACTTTTCTCTAAGTCTCAAAATAAAAAAGTTTCTCTTCGTTTATCCTTTGTCTATTTGTCGCAAATAGTGCATTCAATTGATCAAGGCAGGTATGTCGAATCAATTAAGGGTAAATATTTTATATTTTAGTTATTCACTAAAATACGGTCATTATAGAAAGATTTCAGTGTTAACCCTAAAGTTGTCGCAAGAAATTTGATTATTTAATTATGACCCGTTGTTAAAATAGTACACACACACACACATATGTATATGTATATATATATGTATGTATGTAGTTACGATCCTAGAAATAAATTTTTGTACATACATATTTACCCTACTAGCCGCTTTTCAGCGTGTGACGGAAAATATGAATTTTTGAAGCGACTTCTTCCACCATCTATTTCCCTTATCTTCCTTGCAGTATCTTATCTGTCTTGTATTATATATTTTTTTCTTTATGACTTCAACCTATCTTTGTCAATTTCATTCTTGTATGATAATCCATTTATTTTGAATTATATCATATGTATATCAAACTAGTATTGCAATATTATTATGAATTATCCAGCAATTGGAGGATCATTTGCAGCTTAAGAATTATTTTAAGATATTCGTTGTTTTCTGAGTCGAGCTGAGCTTTTTGAGTACTTTTAATATTGTTTTATTCAGCTGATATAAAATTTCAAAGCTATTGAATGATAGTAGATAGGAACAAGAGAGTGAAAGGTTTCACCTTTCTTTAAGCAGATAATTACATATATACGTCCATAAGCATTAAATATGAGCGACGATAAAGATTATTGAAAATCTTATCATTTCAATGAGTAAAATCATAACGTCCTCTGGCTCTTAGTAATGAGGCAGTATCACATAGCTATCCTTTTCTTCATAAGTCTATCATAATTATTAGGTTGCTTCACATCCACAGCCCGCGTCCTACTTCAACCAAAGACAAAATCTCGACTGGAGCCAATAGGTAGCTTCGGACAGGCGAACTCCCATAAACTTCGACTATCAACTCGAATCGATCGCACATTTTTTCATAGAGTAATGACGCCTTCTTGGACAATAGCAGCTTAAATATTATGACGAGAGCAGCCCGGCTCCTTGGACGGATCCTTATCAATTTGATGGGCCTTTCACGGTTGTCCGTCTTTATACGCGAAAACCTTGTCGAATTCCACCGACTTGCAGTCGCCTTGTAAGAGGTCGATTGCGTGACTAAAGTCATGCCCGTGCAACGTTGCCTTCCTTTTTTACATCGACATCCTTCTTCCTCCTCTCTCTCGTGATAAACAGATAGAGGAAAGAGAGGAGGGATGAGGAGAAGGAAGGGGGAAAAGGAGGTAGTAAATGGAATGAGAGAATAAGAAATGAGTGAACACTATTCAGAATGAGTTGAATTTGGTGTTAGCAATTCATGTTATGAATATTATGGATATCCTTTTTAAATTTCATCGAAATCACAATCCATTTCTAAGCAATAGCGAGAATATGTCAATATATTTTGAAAAGATAATTTTTATCTGATTATGATGCTATTGAGTAAAAATGTTTAGTCTTTCTTAATAAAGATGTCGGAAAGTCTAATTTCTTTCTCGACATTGGATTGTGTTCGCAAGTTCCGTGGAATGACGAATTATGTAATTCAACCTGTAAATTATAATTACAGTTTGCGGTAATTATCAGAAAGCTGTCATCTGCAATATC
This sequence comes from Sympetrum striolatum, assembly GCA_947579665.1. Taxonomy (NCBI): domain Eukaryota; kingdom Metazoa; phylum Arthropoda; class Insecta; order Odonata; family Libellulidae; genus Sympetrum; species Sympetrum striolatum. The sequence goes on along the minus strand of OX388350.1, from coordinate 36,808,295 downwards.
TCTGGCATTATGAAGACATGCTTTCCATGTGCTTTCCGATGGAAATCATTCTCCGAGCCCAGAATATTTCATGTATTAAATTCATCTTTTTTCCACACACTCATTCATTTAACTCCGAGGAGCGTTAATTAAATTACCGCTAGATAAACTAGAACATTAAAAATTAAATTAATTATATCATTATTTAGAAAAATATTTCTTTGGTTAAATCAAGAGTTAAAATTTATTCGAACACGTTTTATGTCCTTTCTTAATATAAAGGCTCACCTTTCACCTTTCTCTACCCTATTCCTTTTTATAATCCTTACCATTTAGTATCCCTGCGAGATATTTCAGATTTCAGTGTACACGGTGAATGGCAGAGTAAAATGTTTTGATTTTGAATGCCCTTTATGCCACGTTTAGTGTTAGTTGTTCAATTCGCAGCGATGCACTTCATATAATATTACATCTGGTTAACTGAGACATTGGATTACATGAGCAGTTGCGATTTCTTAAGTCATACACGTATGAATCATATTAACTGTCCTTGTGTAATGGGTGAGACTAAGTAAAACAAGGACTGATGAGAATATAAAATGTTGGAGAAAATTCAATAAAATAATAGATTAAAACTGAAATCAAACATGGTGAGAGGATAAATGGATTATGGATACATAGACCTTATTATAAATTCATCTGAAGTACATGATTTAAGCTCCTTTTATGTTAGATATTTTACTTGAAGAGAAAGGCTAGGTAATATTTCCAGAGTTTTGAAACTTTCAACTGTAGTTGAATGACAGATATAGGTAAGATAATTAAGCTTTAGGAGAATGAGGAATTTCAAGTTAAGGAAGTCATAGGAAATCAAATTCTGTATCTATAGAAAGTAATTACAATAGTTTTCTTTAAGATCTAAAAAAAGGGAAATGATATTACTTCACAAGACGAGTAACCCTCAGCTAATTGTGCAAGACTAAAAAAAAACTTTCTTGACTTAAATTATAAGTCTTAATGTAAAACTACCTCTCCAGGTCAGATTTAGTTCACATTAGCAGCTGGTAATGAGTGAAAGAGGACGAGGTCAAATCTTAAAATTAGAAGACAATATCGAGAATATAATATAAATAAACAGAAATTAAAGAGAATGAGGAGGGCTTATGTATCAAAAAAATATGCGTATTATTCCTAATAAAACTCCTGCCGAAACTTCCTATTGAAGTCCTGCTAACTTTTCATAAATTGAAAAATCCCTATGCGAACCGCCAATATGTATCCCAGGCTTCTAATTTCGAATTTAATACGAAGTCGGAATAGGTATTTCTATGCAATTTTGAAGTAGAGTTGAGTCAAGAGACCGCAAAAGAGCACCAAAAAAGAAAAATTAGTAGTAAAAAGGAATAAATATTTAAAATGTAGCACTCGAGCAGAGAAAGTGAAGGTGAGTAGAGGAAAATTGCAGAGAAAGTGACGTAAGGGGAGGAATGACTCATTGGGTCACGGATACTGGCCATGGCGTGTATAAGAGAGCCTCCTCGTGCCTTATGGTATTCCTAATCTCTCACGCCATATCTTTCTCCCTTTCTTCTTTCTTCCCAGACAGCCTCGCCTCAAACAAGGGAGGAACACCCTTTTAGAAGGTCTTCATCTCGCGACCTTCGAGCCGAGGAAATTCTCTCGGAACATGTGGTGCATTTCGATCCTCACGAGTTTGTGATGGACGCGTTTGATGGCGCGCGGTGACTGCTGGGAAATTTCCTTTAATCGCCTCTGAGTGTAGGTGGGGAGGATTTCGTGCGAGAGCCGAGTTCGAAGAAGCCGAGTTTTTGCTCTCGATTTGGGGACTATCGGCATTTATTTCTCGGAACCGCTCAGCGAATTAACGGCTTCCATGAAATTAGTCGCGACTATCCTCCGGAGCTTATCCTAAAGGGGATTTAAGCTTCTTTTCAAGACGAGAATTTTTATTGCGAGCTTTTAGACTAAAGGGTTCCAGGAATGTTTCGTTTTATTATGTCTCAATGAAGCTCATTTCAGGAAATCGTTAGGAAATTGGAAAAGGGTCGAAATTGTTCGAAGATGGTGGAATGTTTATATGAACAAAGAATTAGTTATGAAATACATAATAGATTTTAACCATGATTATTAGTCTAGTTTTTTAGATAATATTTTTTTTAATCTTCAAAATATGTTTCAATGACGGGTTTTCCAAACAAATATCTCAGTCATATGGAGCGGTATTAGCGAAATCAATTACGTCTTGAAAACCAAGCCATAGCAAAACTTAATTATCGACATGTGATTGATTCATTTTTGCACGGTATTTTGCAAACCAAATTATATATATTTCTGATTTATTACTTTAAAGAATCTGAGAATTAAATGAAAAATATTTTAAGATGTAATTACTGGATTAAAATCGCTGGTAGATAAACAATTCTTAATTTCCTACATCTGAATAAGGAACGAGTTATTTAATATTAGAATTTTTCAATGATAATCCTGCACAAAATATTCTGATTGCAACTTGTAGTCCAAGTACTGCAGAATCAAATTCATGAATTAACGGTTACCGTGAATCCGTGACTTTTGATGAGAATTGCAACTGAACAACGTTGATAAGCATTAACTATTTGCTCCTTAAAATGGAATGAAATTCGTCCGATGATAGGATATTAAATTTTAGATTGAAGTTGCTTAGTAAATTCTGACATAACATTTCAGAAGATGTTGTATTTTAACAGGTCGATTTGTTTCATGACGATAAAATATTGTTTGAAAAATTGGAGAGGTAGATTCAAATACTAACAGCTTACACATTTTAAATTTATTCCTTGCAATCATGGAACATGTTTAGATGTAGATGTGTTGCTGTTTGATGTCGTTTTTAATCAGAATAATTCTATGCTTTAATTTCAGTGATAACGAATACCATCGTGGTTATATAGAAAATTTCTCCTGAATCAACGTAACAATGGTTTAGCTTATTACGGTTTTGGGTAAAATTATTAAATAATATCGATATAATTTTATGAAATATATATCATTATGTAAGTTGAAATAAGAAAAGTTCCTCTACCAATATAATTAGGAATTACTTATTCTCTTCATCTTATTTACTCAGGAATAAGGAGAAAAAGCTCCAAACGATTATAAAGATTTAATCTTATTTTGAGAAATTAAATATTTCATTAAAATTTTCCGTTACGTCTCGTTCAAAATCTATAATTTAACTAGCATTTCAGTTCAGCAATCAGTTTTACTATGGAAATGATAAAAAATGGAGGTATATAGTTACCGCATCAGGGTTACTAATTTTAATTAAATTTTTGAGTGAAAGAAATGCGGCGAGGCTTGTAGTATACCGCTGAAATAACTATCAACATATGAAAGAGGCAGCGATTGATTCCATTACCATTATAGAAGGAATTCTTTTATCTAAGTCCAACTTCATATTTCAATATCAGTGATGCATCAAATTATGCACTACCTAAATTCAGTTTTATTACTACAGTTGTGAAAAAATTGTCGAAAGTTCCTCAATTGATTCCACTTTGCTGCTTAAACACTTCTGCCTTTGTAATTAATGTAATCATTTCAATTTTACGTAAGATTCAATTTTTACTCAGTGTGGTTATAAATTTTCAGGGTAGCCCTTTTTTATTACTAATTTCGGAAAAACATGCTTGAAATAACGGAGCTTATCATCAGCGAAGGAAACTTTCTTTTCCATTACCTTGTGATTTCTGACAAAATAACAGTGATTTGCTGCTCTGGACCGTGGCTGACTCAACCTTCAGTTTCAGCATCCTTGCAGACATTCAAAATTTTCGACCTTCAAATTTCGTTCTGCCAAGCCTCTTAAGATCGTGATCGCTCTCGAAAATTTATCAGCCGGTCATTAAAACCTTTCAGACGTACACATAAATTTTATTTGCCACCAATTCAGATGCCAGCAATGATTAAATCTTCAAGCTTTTAATCTTTCATTTACATCTTTCCCCAAGCACTTCTTTTCTTGCATCAGTTCCAATTTTACTTTGCAAATCCTCTCCAGCAGTATTAATTGCTAAAATGTTTATTTTCTTAATTATGAAGAGTCTCTACTTACTACATGCAGTGTCTTGAGTATTGATGATTCGAATTAATTTAGAAGAGCAATATCTATTACTAGTTGGTACAGATAACCTCTCATTAAATTCATATTTATTTTCCTCGAATGTAACTTGAGTACTGTTTAAAGATATAATTTTGATTGCTCTACTAGGAAAGTTTAAATGTAATTATAGCATCAAAATAAGTAAAAACCATAGTATAAAATTTAATAAGATGACACCCCAAAACATTCTTAAATGATGAAAACGTAATTAATAGTATTTAATTAATTATAAATTTAATTATCATTATCGGAGGTAACATTAGTAATATGTACGCGTATAGAACTCGATGGTTATCAATTTCATCGATGATTATTGTTTATGCACCGCGGAATGATTTACCTCGTTGAATCGCAATCATAGAGTGAGTAATCGTACTATGATTGTCCACATATTGTTTTCATATTCATGATCCAAACGCTGAAAGGACTGAGCCAGAAAATTCTCTCCCACTTTAGCTTCCTCAAAATCGTTCTGCAAAATCCATCACCATTTAGCAGAAAAATGTCGATTTGTGAATTGCTGCAAGTTTAGTGGTGGATTATGTAGGGAAAGAATACGTTTGCCATAAATATGAATTTTCAGAAGACACAGGATCAAATGTATCTAGAGCTGACATATAAGCATTCTGAGTACAGATGGAGAGGGAAGAGATTGCGATGTGCTAACATATATGTATGAAAGAAATCTGCAGAATCTATTTTCAGTTAAGTTTTTACTTCCTTTCAGACTGTGTTAACTATAGAGGATATTTAAGTCTTACTACAAAATGTCGAAAAATGGTAATAACAGATCACAAAATAGTAGTATTTCGTGAGCATTATTTCAATATAAATTTAATTTGAACTAAAAATACAAAAAAATGTATTTTATTCGGCCATCGATGATAATAATCACGACTGAAAGTGGTTATAGTGAATAAAAGCTGTGGAAAATAGAAAGTTTTATTGTTTTAAATGATTTTCAAAAGTTAAGGTCTGGAACATCTGGAGTTTAAATTAAATTAAGACAGAAAAAACCTGTGAAAAATACTATAGAAGTATATATTATAAAATAAGATGTGTTTCTGTGTAATGTTTTTGATGGTGTTTTAGTTGGGCAATGACATCTGAAGTTTTAATTAAACTAATAGATAGAAAAACTAATATTTCTTTGCAAATCCACTGTTGATTTCCCTCGGAATGTACTGGTTAGATTTGAAGATTAACTTACAAGACTTCAGAGACTGTTTCTAGAATGGAATCGTGTATCATCAAATCTGCAATTTGGCATCTTTGTAAATAAGCACAATCCTAAGAGTTTGCCCCATATTTGTGTTATTTGTTTCGCGTCCCTCCCACTATAGGTATTTATCCACCACCTGTAAACCATTTCTCTTAATCGTCATCCCTCCCTCCCCCATCCCCTCCAGATCACTTATTTCTTAATCTAGTCCCTTTTCCTCTTCTCGCATTTATCCCTTTCCTTCTTGTCACGCCCGCACCCTCCTTATAAAAGGAAGAAAGGGGGATAGAATGTTACCCTCCTGTTTCGACCTCCCAACCACCCCACAAGGGTCTTTCTTTCATTACGAGGTGCTGACCTATCCCAATAAGCCGCCTCATCTCTCCCATTCTACCCTTCCGGTTTCCTCCTAAACCTCTTTTCCCTCCTCCACTTGAACCGTCACACTCCCTCGAACACCTCCCGACCCTCTTTCTGTATGCCCTCCGCCCCCTCCCGGGACTCCCAAAAAGCTGTATTTACACCACACAACAGGGGTTTTTAACCCCACCCGTTTTTCTTCCGTCCGAATCGACTCGGTGGTAGCTTAGAGGAGTCGGGGGAGCGATTCGAAGGGTTCTCTTTCTTAGGAGGATGTCTTAAAGGGTTATGAGGGATAAGTGAATAATGTTGATCGTCTTTAATGGGGGTCTGACGGAAGTTATCTGCGAGATGAAGGTTTTGTTTTTAAAGGAAATGCGAGGGAATGAATCAGTGGGGGTCAATCTCCAGCAGCGAAGTATCTTTTTTATTATAGAATGTGATATCTAGTGGATTTGAGGGTGTAATTCATGGGAAAATGGATGAGGGGAAGACAAGGATCAAAAAGATGTTAGATGATATAAAGATTGGGGTGAGCTGCTTAAATACGAAAGGAATTGCAATGGATAGGGAATATTGAGGCAAGTGTATGAATGAATGGTAGAATATCTATGCTTACCATGTATGTATCTAAGGGATTATATTGCTCTAGATGTATTTTAATTTCACATACATAACATAAAAATGTTTTATCATAATCATTTTTGGTTAATGAAGTTGCATGAATATTCCGTATTTTAGATTTTCCTACAATTATCTAAATTATAGTTTCTGTCCATTACCTAGCATTACCTAATTTTCCTTCATCTACTTAATTTCACTTAAGAGAGGGAGACCTTAGAATGATTTATTGGTATGTTTGAATAAAAATAGTTTATTTTCTGAAAGTGACATGAGAAATTTTCTCCCGTCTACTCCTATTTTTCTTAACTTTGATGCTTTCGAGATGGAAGGAACACAGATCATTTTAAATCATGATGGAGTGGTTCGACAAAGAAAACAAAATGAATTTCTTTAGTGAGAAATATTGTTTACTTCTTACAATTTAGCATTTAAAATACACACAGTGAGATTTGGAGAAGTTGAATTTATTAACAGGTTTGCATACTCATTGATAAGTCTCTTTCTCCCTACAAATTCAGACTTTAGGATAAAAATTAAAATATATTAAAGATATTTAAATTAAGTAAATAAAGTGAGTCCTACTGGAGATATATGTTTATATATGTATAGATTGTATAAACGGACAAAGAAATCAATATCTGTTGGTTTCGTCAACGATATTGATCAATACGATGAATTTGAACATGTTTTAAGGTGTCATCTTCAAATGAGAGTGGTAGTTTACGACAAGTAACTTCAGTTCAAGAAATAAATTACCGAGATTAAGCAGGAATAAAAAAGGAATAGAATTCTTCTATTTTTTGCTCTAATTATTCGAAATAACCAATTGATGACTTAATTCCTTCACCTAAACTAAAATTCAAAACTTACGCAATTATTAACTACCATTAAGCTCTGAGTAATTCGTAAAATTATGTTCTCCTGAGAAGGAAATCTTCCTTTTCTTGAAAAAATATTTCATGACCGATTTTTCCTTATTGAAGTTTTTCTAATCACTTTCCTTGAGTCTTCGTAGAATCATCTCCAGAATACAATACTAAAAATATATATGTTTTGCGCTTCTTAAGATAAAACACGATTCTGTGGTAGCAATCAAATCCTCAGAAAAAATTATTGTGCTTTTTATATGATTAACTTCTACACTGAACCGACTTCCGACAGTGAGCGAGTGTGGAAGTCACTTCAAGAGGGCGTCCTACTGTTGCCTGTTGCTTGATTGACGTACCTTTGTTGAGCGAAACTTTTAGGGAGTATATTAATCCAAAAACACCAAAATATTTATCATATTAGCAAAGTTTAGTGTTTTCCAGGCTTTACCTATTCAAAGGAGTGGAAAAGCGATTCTTTTAGACATTTTTGGTGAGATCAAGTATTATCAGGTATCATCAAGCAAAATTTAATCTTTTTGTGGGTCATTTTTTCATATATGTATATTTAAGCAACGTAGGAAATTATTTTTTAATTGATTCCTGAATTCATATTTGACGTAAAATATTTTTTTGTAAATGGAACAGGAGTTAATTTTTTTTAATATTACTGTGTGATAATTCGTCTACAGAAAATACCCCCTGCGTATTAAATTCCCATGCTCAATTAAGAGAGTAATTTTTTTACTGATTCCGACGCTTCAAGGAAGCTGTTAGACTCTATGAAACATTTTAGGAATGAATAGTTTGATCCTTAAATTTGTACTAATTCAGTCTTATACAATTGAGACATATGAGAGAGATTCAGTAAACGTATATCTAGGATAGTTCTCTTTCTCTTGGTACCGCTACTCTTCTACCGTTACCTTTCACTCTTCCTCTCGGTACCGCTATAATTCAATAATTAGTACTCTGAATTCTAATTAAAATTAGAAGATAGCTAGGGATGTCTAGAAGTCTGCACACGATTGATGTGCATAATATTTACCAATAATATTTGCTCAATCCTGAACCCTTTCCTATAGCAAAACACTAGTTAGGGAGAACCATAACAGTTACTGTCAATACATAACCTTCCTGTGGGTGCGTTTCCCTTTCAACAGGATAATAGCTGTACTGATTGGTTTCTGTAGAGACAATAGAGATTGTACCATTCAAACAACCGCAACGAAGAAAAAATGTAGGACAGCAGATGCTTAGAGGGTTGATGAATTGAAGGATACTTCATTTAATAAGAAAACCTTTCCTAACTTTCTTCAATCCTAATTGTTGGAAGGACAATAAGTCATTAACTCTCTTCCGAATATGCAACGTTATGATACATAATTATTTAAAGTTTGAATAGTTAATTGATATTTTAACAAACTACCGTTTTAATGTTGTAGTATTATTTAGATTAATTGAATATTTATTGCCTTACATAACCGTTGCAGCTGTAATTGACTTCTGCAATTACAACTGTGATATCTTTATCCTTAATTTATAATTTTCCCTAAATTTCAATAAGCCTCAGTACTATATTATTATTGTTTGCTAGATTAATCTTAAATTACATAGTTTGTAGTCTGTTAATACCATTTATTATGATAATTATGATCCATATTCAATAGTAGTATAAATTGGAGGAGTACATGATCCTCAAACAATACACGGAAAAAATTCCTCTTTTTCTTGAAGAAAACGCTTCCAGGACATGGCATCTTGTCATTCTAGATACTCGAGATATAAATGACAAGAAATATTCATCTTAAAAATGAGAGCCTATAGCCGATAAGAAATAATGTAGTTGAAGTAGCTGTTTATTACCATGCAAAAGTGCGATTATAAGTCTCCCTCTGAGTTAATCTCCTTTTTTTAGTATCTTTGTTTTATCTGATGGGAATTGGTCTTTGTGACTGTGAGGCATTGAAAAAGTCGATAAGGATCGCTTGTTATCATGACTGCATAACTTCAGCTCAGTGACTTAATAGCTCTTAGGTCTAAAACACTTTTATTACTGGTAGTAGAAGTACATTGTTTTCGCTGACATGGAAATCTCTCGATTTATGGTGAAAGTAACTTGTTTCCAATGAGTATAAATAAGTTTCATAAGGCTATGTCTTTGAATTATTGAAATAAATGTTGCTTAAGACTGTTTTCTATAAGAAGAAATATCTTAAGACTAGAATATTGAAAATGATTAGTAGAACTGCTTCTTTCGTAAAACCAGTTGCGGTGAATTTGATATATTATATTTAAAACTGCTGAAGTAGAAAATTGACATTTACGGGAGCCGTTCAAAACAATGACCCGAAAATGTTATGTAATTATTTTTTTTCATCTCATTGTCGCACGATTTGGCTTATCGTGATTTTGTTACCAGATCCTTGCAGCAATGCTTCTCGAAAATATCTCTAGACTTATTAGAGCATAATGTATTCGGAGAATCGAGATTTTAGCTGCAAAGCGACTAGTGCAACTCTTAGAATCTCACTAATATATTGTTGCTGCTGTTTTATCCAGGGTAACTTTAAGAATTTTGAGTCTCTACTTTGAAAGTTAACTGTATCTCGGTATATGTTGAGTTTTGAGCACGAAATGGGGATTATGCTCCGAAATGATTGCATGAGGTATGTTATCTTTTCAGTCAATCCGAGATATTGAACTTCCCACTCAGTCTTAAGCTGTAATCTTTTCCGTAGTAACCGAAAAATATATATTATTTTTTTCAATCCTTACTGCTGAATTTGTCGTGAGTTCAGCTAAGCGTAAGGAATTCTGTCACGAATTTTGATCGCCATAAAAGTCTCGGGAGTTTATCTCTCCAATTGTTGCTTTTATCAACAAGTACCATTTCTCTCAGTTCCGCTTGCTAACTGGAAAGGGTTTAATCTAATCTTTTCTCTTAAGCTCACCTGAAATCGGGATTGTGTTATCTTTCTTTCTCCGAACATTAAAAACGTTTATAAAAATGAATCAAATACATTTCATATTATGCTGGAGTCAAAATAGATGATTATGTGGAGAGGTCATTTTCAGAGTTCTGCATTATTGAAAGTATCAGATTTCAAACGGATTATCTTGGTGAAGATAGTTTTGGAATGTTTCTCTTATTTTTTTTTCAAATTTTACGATATACATTTCCTCATGGACATAAATATTAAATCTCCTGATATGACTTTATAGATAAGGAAGTTGAACGAATCTTCATATTACTTATATTCCTGCCGTTCACTAGATCATAGTATCATAGTATCAATTACTCAAAAAATGTATCAATATCATTCCTCAAGTTATTAAGAGGAAAAGCACAATCTGTACTTTAATTTAGATATTACGGTAAATATTTAGTTCATTTCTGGGATTAAAATGACTTTTTTTCATTATCTCATCAAAGTTTTCTTTTACGTATCCAATTTACGTTGATCTATACTCTTCGTTATCAATAATCGGTCAGTAATTAGTCAGTGTAGAGGAGACATTACAGGTTATATAAAGAAATCCGTATCAAACAATTTCGTAAAATAAAAGAAAATGAATCAGTATTCTCAATGCATATTGCAAAAACATTTTCCACCTCTTCTTAATTCTATGAAAATTGGAAAGAATCGCCTAGTTTACGGGAAAAAAACGGTTAGAATTTAAGGGATCTAGGTTTAAATGCCTATCGTATAGTACCTATGGTCTCAGCATTAGTTACAGGTTGTTTGAATGGCTTTATAATCAGGAAGGATATTTTATCTCAATCGATGAAGTAGATTTAACTAAGGAGTGAGACACATCTCTGAGGTGTCTATTTGGTGCAATACAGAATTCACGTTCCTTCGATATGGCCATCTAGGGACTATTTTCCAATTTCGATTGCATCTCCTTCGCTTTTTTCTTTCTCATAATATTCTTTTTGTGTTAGATATGGTAATTTTTTCTTTTATTGGAACATTTTCTTCTCTATCTCCTTCCTCGGAGCTCCTCTAATTTTAACAGTGCATATCCAATTTATTTATATATTTTGAATCAACTTACTACTTTTATTTTTTTTCTGTCTGATACTTTTTTTCCTTAACTTAACTTGTAATTATCTGCTTTTGCTAAAGATACCTGAATATCTTTACTGTAGGTACATCCTGTGTACTAGTATATACATACATAACGCCAAAATATTAACCCGACAGTAAATTATTCAGCCCGAAGGCCGGTTGGTGTCTCGCCCACTTAAATAAGCTTTCAATAGCTAATAGGGGCCATGGGGCTTAGGAAGCAAGACGAAGAGTGAGGTAGTAATGTATTAAAAATTATTTTTCATTTAAATTAACAATGTATAAACAGTTTATTTACCTGTTGAGATCTTTACTTTAAAATATATCATTAGGTAATTAGCATATTTTGAATTTAAAGAGCTATTCGGATTTCAATGGAATAGGGTAGTTGCAGATGAAGCTAAAACCTGGTTTCTTTCACCCGAATTTTGATTTTCTCTTATAAAGTTAGGGTCACGGATGATCGGGGAGGGGGTCACAAATTGGGTTATTGTGCTAATTTTCACCTTTTTGTCAGCCGTCCCGGAGAATGTTCTCTGCGTTAATTACCCACTCGGATTCGTAAAAGTTTTGATTCCTGTCCCGTTCACTCCGAGTCTCTTTCACGTCAGCCCAACATCTCTTCCTCCCGTTCCTCCTGTTTCTTCATCTCTTTCCATTTAACCACCATCCGTGCCATCTCAGAATTCATCTGTTTGCATACGCTCACTTTCCGAAAAAAAACCCCCGACATTCGGTTCTCCCCCTTCCCTCAGCATCTACTTTCCCCGTCCATCACTACCCGATCTCATCGCCATTTGCGCTGCGGTCCCTGGACCAATCGCCCTCCGCCTCCGCACACCTCTTCCCCATCTCCTCTCAGGAGCAAGGAAAAGTACTTTCCAGCCCTGCTCTTGACATTCTACGCTAGTGGTTTGATAAATTCCGCCAACTCCAATCCATACGCGGGGATCGCCCAAGTAAGATCCCCTCCCAATAAGACTTAATGGCTTTGATTGACCAAATGGAAGCGAGCGGAAAAAGTTTTCATCCCCCCTCCCCCCGCGCTTATTTTTTTAAGATGTATAAATACACGCATAAAAAGATGGGGAGCCGTGGGCGGTGGCCGGTCGACTGGTTTTCGGGTCTTGTTGTCCAAGGAGGTGTGTTTGTGTTCGGAAGGAGGGCTCTTTCGGGGCATCTGAGAGAATTGAAGGCTATGTACTCTCGGAATTGCTCTCGGGTGGATTGATGGAAAAATAATCGGTAAGTTCGGGATGTTTGGCCAAAAGGGTTGATTGAGATGTGTATAAAAAGGAATGACATCTGAGGTGCGGTACCGGTTCCTTGAGGGAGGCGTAATTTAATGAGAATCTTTCGAAATATTTTTAATTATTTATATCCATTATCAGTGTGCGTATGTATATCCCTCATGATCATATCCTTTGCATGCTTCAAATCCATTATCCAAAATTAATTTTTAATTAATGCGTAAAAATCGTCCCCAAGTATTTAATTTATCGGAAATCTACAAATTCTGCTTTTTTAAGTCTAAGTAATGCATGTATCGAATCTCCTTTACAGTATTATATCATTTAAAGCATTTGACAATCAAGTTTGTTTCGCGTAATATTAAGCCCTCAAGCTGATTACAGAGTGCTCTCACGATAAAGTTCAAATAAAAATATTCTTGATTATAATATACGTAGTGCCTTTTAAATTTGAGCCTTTTAACTTCTTGAAAGCCTGGTTTTTCAATCACGCTACGGACCAGTGTTTCTTACGAAATTGGACCCACCGATTTAGAAAACAAGCTTTATCTCGTCTGCATCACCAACTTTCTTGAGGTCTTGTCGGTCAACCTAAACAGGAATAATTAGCGCAGCCCTTTCTATGTGTTTCATATCCAACGGAGTAATACTGTCTATAATATACAGGATATTAGTCTATATATAGTCCTTCACAACCTAATTGTCAAATTCTTACCGTATTCGAATCTTGTGTCACTCATCAAACTCTACGTGGAATGATGAATATTATTTTTCCGTTTGATTACATAGAGAATTTAATCCAGGCACAAATGAAATATATTTCAGTTTTTATTGCTCGCGTGACCAAAATCTTTGTATTTTTTAAGATATTTCTGAAGATATAAACTAGGCATGAGATCAAAAAGTTTGAGAAATATTTATTTCTTAGGTATTATTCAGAGCTGCATAATGTATGACAAAACGATATCGAAATGAAGATAGAGTAATGTTGGAAGAAATAAACTGAGAAAATTTCAGAGTGGAAGAGAAATATTAATAAATTGATAAGGCTGATCATTATAAAAAAAATATTCTATAAGGATAACGTAATTTAGATAGAATGAAATTATTGGGAGGTACGCAAATATGTAAATTACCCTCCATTAATATCAGAATAAATGAGGCAATCGAAGTAAAAACATTGAATATTTATGAGTAATATCAGCAAACTATTTGAATTTTACGAGTGATGTATGTGAGCGATTTTCAATATAAACGAGAATAAAATATTTAATCTTAATTTCCTTCAAGATGGTAAACACGAGCGAATAGCTTCTAATTTGTTTTCGCGAATGAAAGCGTCTGCAAATTTTGGAAGAAAGAACTTTATCCAGGAAGCTCCCCATGGGGTTACGGAGAATAAATCAACCACATATTGACAGAAAAATCAACCAACCGACAAACAGATCAAGGCTTTATAAATATTTATATTTGTTTACTGAGAGGCAACAGGACAAGAAAGATATATTATATCTTAGTAAATACATCTGAGGCAAGAAAATGAGAAAATTTCCCTCATGAATCAAAGGGAAGAGCGAAATGTAAATTCTCATACTCTTTCGTAGATGTCATCCAATTTGAATACTTCAACAAAAATATTCTCTTGAAAGAGAAGTGATTTACTGTATAAATTCAAAAGCAGACAAATAGAGCCAAGGATAATTAAATTTTGTTATCGATAATTTGTTTTACTCTGAGTTTCCTTATAGAATCTAATTTAAATTTGTGGAGAATTTACCGGTAAGGGAGTCAAATTATTTTAAGGAATAAATAGCAAAGTCAATATCTTAATTGCTCATTAAAGATTTATACAAATAATTTTCGATAAAGATGCAGAAAAAAATTACATACCATTTTTATTTGAGTAATAAACTGAACTCTTCGGAGCTACGATAATTATATAGTCAATTTCTTAATCAATTAATTTTAGCTTTGTTGTCTTAAATTATAGGTAATAATTTCATTCTGTCATTAACTTAATAAGGGAGTATTTTTTGATTGCTTAAATTACAACAATTTTCATGGTGTCTCTTATAATTAAAATACATGGAAAACTTTCATTTTCTTCGTAATAATATTGCCGGTTAATAGCGCACATGACGTGAAGCAGGAATTTGCTAATTTGATGGAAAAAAAACGTAGGTAACTACACAATACATAGTTCACTTCATTTTCAGTGCGAAATCTACTGAATTGCAAAGGGCTGAAGTAAAATTCAGTCACTGACGTGTGCAGAACACGGTAAATTCTTGAAAGAAAGTTTGCAAGAGAAACCGTGTTTAGTGGAAGATGTGCAAAGTAAATTAAACTTTCTTCATAAAATTTTTGAGTTTTACTTCGAAATAGTTATTTTTTCAATTCAAATTTGAGGTCATTGTATTTTCAATTTAATATTGTTATGTATCGGGTATTTTAATTTGAATACTTTATTAATTTCCTGTATCCATAAAGACGCATTAATTAAAAGATTACAGAAAACGTAACCAACAACAAATGACGATATTATGTTGATAAATCTATGTACGCAATAAAAAATTATCAACATTTAGATTGCCAGAGTCTTATGTATTATCACATGATAACTTGCCAAAATCTTCCAACTGGGAGTCTGGGAAAAGAACGTCTTTCTTCATATTTTAGTAGCCAAATAGTATTAGATTATTTTTTTTGTCTCGAGTCAATGAAATACAGTACCTATCCCTTCGATCTTTCGGAAGAAGAAAGGTGTATTTCATTTTTCGTAAATCATCTATTATAAAAAGGTTTTCTTTCAAATTAAAAATTTGAAGTACGAAATAAGTCATAAAAGTCGTAAATAAAGGACCCTTGATATATTATGTAGTGGAGACTTAAGCTTTAATCTACCGTACAGGATTATTTTTCTATTTTCCTTTTGGTACAGGTTAGAGAAATATCTGCATTTCCTTTTGTCATAGTTTCGTTCTTAGCTTTGATAGCATGAAATTTTCTAACGTATGAGTTATACTGGTTAATAGCATTCATACTGGTTAAATCTTATTAAACTCTAAGATTATTGTTATTCATTCGGTTACCGTACTGCCATTAGGTAGATATTTTTCGCTAATTGTAAGTTCAGTGAAGAAAGCAACGGAAAACTACCTCAATCCTCATCTTGCCTCATTACCTTTATTGATTTTGGTAGCTCGTGGTGGAGTGTTTGAGATTCGAACCAGCCTTCGGTATGCATACTGTACGGACAAATGTGCTCTCACGTAATTCTGTCTTACTTTTTGCTGTCTTCTCGCATTTCCTTTCGCTTCGCCGTTTTCCACCCTCCTCAGCTGATACAGCACCGCATTTCCCTTTCGCGAGAAAAACACACACACTCCCCAATCCTTAACAAGGTATTTTTTCCTCCTCTTCATTTCCCTTTCCTCCATTTCACTATCATTCTTTCCCCTGCCAGCATCGCCCCTTTCACTGTTGATTTAGTCGAAAGTTTTCCCGGTCTAGTGGCTGAGCGAGGGGAGAAAGAACGCGGAGAGACGAGTAGGAAGAAATTTCGGGATGAAACATTTGAAAAGAGAGGGATGGCGAGATGACCGAAGAGAGAGAAGTTCACATAAATGTAAACGAGGATATAGTATTCGGGCGTAATATATTACGGTGATATTTTACCGCCAACAGGGAGTCGCTATTTAAGCCTGTACGAAATTTTCGTACAGAACGCATAAAACTTCTTTTGATTCATGAGGGGAATATAAATTAAGTGCGTTTACGAATGTTTTTCAACAAATAGCGATGTTTTCAGCAACGGACGACTGCCTTTATGAATTTTTTCCCAAAGTAGGAACATTAAGGGGAGGATTTATTAGTTGATGGAAATATCTTTCGGAAAAGTTGCATCGAAACAATGCACAAGCCATATTTTCTCGTCTCGCAGTTAACGAAACTATTGCATGGCTTTTAACTACTTTTATTTTTCTTTTTTCCGCGTGTTTACACATTCGTGAATTTTTATTCATCTTAATGTCGGATTTGTATCTTCTGCCATGATAATACATTGGTAGTTAAAAGGCTTTGAGAGTATAGTAGCTAAATTATTCCCTTTACTCAGCAAATACTTGACAAAAATGTTGATAAAAATTGACTACTATATTTAACGTATTTATAATTTTATATTTCCTGTTCTCAGATTAGAAATAGACTTTAAAAGAATGATTCGCGTATGTTTGACTATATATCCTAGCATATGTTAACATATAGAATTAGTAAACAGCAGTTTTTAATGAAATAATCTTTTTTAGTTTGTAGATTCAGTTCACTAGCATTAGCTTAGACAAAGAAGTTTAAATGCCATGACAAAGGATTGAAGTATGAAATTACCTCAGTTCCGCATACAAAATAAGATGAAGTTAGAAGCCTAGATCTATTTAAATTCCGTTTATCATTCCACGTTTAAAAACGTTAATTACCTGTAACGAGGAAATTCTACGGAAATTTCCAAGGACATAATTCCAATGCCTGCGTAAGATACAAAGTTATAGGATGATGCAAAACTTTTTTTGATTGCACGCTTAATTCGAAGAAAAAATGTGGATGGCTGGTTCTCAAACAGCCCGGAGGATTTGAAATGAAATAGAAATCATCTACAAGAAAAATTAATATGTTATTATTGATATTATATGCGAGTAAAATCCTCTAGGAAAAGGCAAGGCTGAGGTAGTCCATTTGTGGAAATAACTCACGTGGATGATAACAAAATTTCCTTTTATCATGAGCTCAGTGAGATTCACTTTGAAGTAATTATCTTCGTGATTTGATCGTCTTTCGAAGAAAGCTAGCCTTAGTAATTAATTATCAGCCTTAGTCTATTTATAACATGTAATTTATCTATGTTTACTCACCTCAAACGACGAATTAATCTTAACGAGTCATTAGCTTATGAATGAATGCCGCTTGCAATACGCAGAAAATTCAATTATAAGCGGGTAATAATTGGAAAAAATGTTACCTATCTTGAAGCTTCGCGCAGTAATGGATCGAGAAACAATAAAATTTCGATAAATTTTCGATCGGCAAAATATGATTGTTGTTTTTCCTAAACGAGTTATATATTAAATGTAATTGTAATTAATATAACATAGGAATTAATTCATATTTTAGTAATTAAAGCGCAATATAAAGGATGGCTGCTTTCACATTATCGGTCATTATGTTAATTTATTTATTATAAATTAATTTTTTATATTTATTAGATGTACCGAAACACCGTGATTTGGTTAGGATAATTTGGTCCAGGACTATCTGGTACACGACGATTTGGTTCAGGGTGATGTTAGTTCTACGACCATTCGATACGGCTGAAAAATCCTGAATTAAGACGACACTCGGTCCAGTTAGATGACCCGCATCCTTCATATTCCACCCCTATGAGATGTTTCATCTTGAACGAACAACCGGGTCTTTTTTAACTTACTCAGAGAAGTATTTTACCTCTGTCTATGGTTATAGGTTCATTTAAAAGATCCATCTTCATAGTAACTAAAGGATATGTACTCGCTAATAGAATCGGTAAAAGTGATCATGAGGCAACATTATCTTGTTGATTTAATTTTAACTTATATGATGTATGTTGTGTATTTCAGCGCAAAATAATTTATATGGAGCGTTAAAAATGATAGTTGTTAGGAATTATATATTTAAGATATTCATTATGTTGGTCAAATAATATAATAAATATTTGTTAATAATTGACATTGGTACAAAGCGTCATCTAACCATAAACGATATCAAAATTGTTAAAATATCAGTTGGACAAAAAGAGATGAATATAAAATTGTGCGGTTATCAGTTACTAAGTAATACCTAGTAAATTATTTGACCAAAATAATTGATGGAAAACTCAAATGTTTGATTTCTATCAACTGGCATTTTATGTACATACGGAGCTGGAAATTTTGAATGACCTGTGCTATATTACAAATACAAATTGCCATCCAATCAAAACGATATCTAATTTCCGAAACAATATAAAATTTCCAGCTTCATAGGCCTGAAGCACTCGCATTACCGTCAGCACTATCGACGCCACATTGATTGGCACGCCTAGAGGGGTTTGCTCACTTGCTTGCTGTCTGAAAGCGGCCCTGGAAGTAAAAGGAAAATGATTTTTAGGCTGGGAGGGAGGTATGGACAAAGAAAGGGCAGTAGATCATCAGAATGAAAATAAAAGAGCGGACAGATGAAAGGTTTTGCGGTATGGCCCCCTCTTCGATTCCTTGCGTTTCTTCTTTTTTGCCGCTCCGATCCCACGCACGTGCGAGAGGTATGCATACGTTCCTATCGGTGCTCAATGGAGCTGAAAGAGGGGGGGACAAATTGTAAACAATTGTGAGAACCAACGGAAAGCTGTAGCGATGATATTAAAAGCTCGATCACATGGGGAAGGGTCCTGCTATCACATCTTGATGAATGGAATTTTTTACATTCCTGTTTTCGTACAGGATAAAGAGCCGCCTTTCTGTATCTTTGACTCGGTATTGCTCATGGCTGTGATAATGTGTAAGCTACCGAGGTATCCCTGATTATGAAGGATGAAAATGAAACAGGTCACTTTTTTGCCCTGTACTTACGTGGCTTCATCCTAGAGCTATATCTCAATCAATAAAGTAATAGCAAACTATCTCACCCCTCACCTTGCCTAATAGCCTCATACCTTCACAAAAGTTCTCGGTTGCTAACGGTGAAAACATAAGAGTCCAGTTAGCCATTAACTTTACAAAAAGGCAGATATTGGAAGAGACAAATTTGATGGCACAACGGAAGCACAGAGGAGATACTGTCAACTTTCGGTTGGGGAATTCTTCGTTTTACAGTCGGAATGAGTAAAAGTTGATGGTTATTTTTACTGCAATATTTGGAAATGTTAACCTAACATTAAGTCGTTCAGAACCACATTATTTTTTATTTACTTTATAGGAAACTACCAATGTTACCATCTCCTCATAACTGAGAATAAAATTCAATTTGAGGATTTCTCTTCCGAGATAAATTTTTGTGAAGGCATGGAAACCGAGAAAATGTTACCCTAGCTCGGCACAAGCTAACCACATGAATCATCAAGGTCAGGTTTAAAAATGTATTTAAGAGAAATATTTAATTTACATAATATATTAGAATTATTAATTCTTATAGTCAGAAAAATTCATGAAATTGAAATGGAAATATAGATATCTAATAAATCGTGGATTTGGAGCGAATTTTTAGCCGAGTTCGAATCTATAATTTTTGCTAGGATCAGATTTTAATGCGAGGGAGTATTTTTATTTACATTCATTATGGTTTTCTGAGAATATGGTACAGGATTTCTTGAACAAAATCAGATGTATCTAATATATAGAATGATAGGAAATCTATGATATTCTCTGTTTTTAAAATGACCGAATGAAAAGCTGATATATCAGAATTCGTTATTGTACTCGTGAAGATAAAATTCATTATCTTCAACCACACAGACTCTCTCAGAATGAAATCAAGCATCGGTTTTCTATTCCATTTCTATCATACCAAATTCAAGGGCGGGTGGACACAATATTCTTTATTTTAAATGTATTCAGAAACTTGTTCCCTTTAGGCAGCATTATAATGTAGCTAGATGAATAAAATAAGAAATACTTCACGATGTTTATAACACAAAATGTAAAATATGGCACGCCAATATATAATTTGAAATGAATCGTGAAGAAAACCTGGATTACCCTTCCATAAATATATTACCCGATCTTTGAAGTTTAACGACTTCCAAAAACCTTACAAAATCTTGACCATACATCTCTTACTATCGCTCCAGTTAGTTCAGCAAAAGATTTATGCAGAATTTATGGAATCGTAATGAACTTGCGGAATAATTTCAACGATAAAAATGCTTCTCGAATCAATTCCCTTTATCGATTCTGAACAAATTAATTTTTTCCTCCACTCCGCCCAAAAGTATAAATTAAGATACTCGCAGAATTTTCTCCGGGACGAAACAGGATGCTTACACATCGCGAAATTTCTGTGATGGCGAGCGGAGAACGAAGCAGAAATTGATTTTAAAATAAAGTAGACTAGAAATACACTAACGACGAGGACACGTTTTATTCATAGCTGCACAAAGAAGGAATTACGAGGCAGGGGATAGCGAGGGTTGATTCCGCAATTCCACCCCAAACCTCCGCAACCCCCTTCCCTCACTGCCCCCTCGACACTCCCTTTATTTTTTGCTTGTCGTCCCCCCCCCTCCCACCCAACAATGACCCCGTTTATAAGAACAAAATCATGCATTATTCATGAACACGTACGCGAAGTGGGCGAGCAGAGAGAAGGAACGGGGATGGAAGGAGCACGAGGAAGGAGGATGAAACAAGAAATAAAAGAAGGAAGAAATAAAAAGAGTGGACTATTTCGGGGGAAGAGGTTCATTAGAAAATTCAGCATTAGATTCGATCGGACATGTTACTTTTTGTCCTCTTTTTTGCTAGATGTGATCTTAGCCGTCTCTCGAACCGGGCAGCGATGTTTTTCCGCAGGTCTCTCAGCCGGCGTTTTTTCGGCGAAATTTATTTATTTCGCCGTCCGGTGGATGGAATATATCACGCCCTCTCGAATGCGTGCCCGGAACGCCCTTAATCACGGTGACTACGTGTAACCACGTGTGCGAGATGCGTGCTGGGGGAGGAAAGACACCGGGAGCTTGTTAAATACGCCTACGCGGTCGCGTCTCATCAGAACGGCTTTTTTCTCATTTTCCGGAGACTTTTTTCTCTCTTCGAACTCAATTTTCGCCACCTGAACGGAGCGAGGAGTGAAAGGAAGTCTCCCCGGTCATTTATCTTCGGAAATTGATCGCGCGTTGAAGTCTTAGCGGAGTAAAGTGTATTTTGCATATATTTCACGGAGATAAAAGACGGCTGACGGAGGGGACCCAATAATGTCATCCCACGTTATACATTTTTGGACGCCCGACCACGTCCCGGATTGGTTAATTGTCCGTTTAATTAAGCCGAGGAAAAAAGGAGTACTGTCTCGCTCCCTATTCCAAGAACTGACCCGATAATTTGATTCGGCTCTACGTCCTGAGATTTTGGCTCCCATTTCGAAGTAAACGCGTTTATGATTGTGTTCCGCTGTGGTGTATTGGAAGTGATTAGTTAGCCACGCTAGTAAGTAGATTAAAACCTCAGGAATGATTCGGCTTGCATCCTTGAACAAGGAAAGACCAAATCACCTTATTCGCTAACGGTTTTTTCTGTAAGTCTCCTCACTAAAATGCACTTATCCATAGAAAGGACGAAATAAGAATTTTCGGGAAATAAAAATCGATATTTATATGAACAACGATGTAATTCTATTTCAGTTTCGAGGTCAAGTATATTAGAACTACGTAAATGGTGATTTTGCAAGTGGAGGTGTGAACCTAGGAAAAATCTCAAGAAAGAACGAAAATTAAAAATTTTAAAAATCTCAGAGGACCGGGGTTCGAACCTAGATTTCTCTATTTCCCGTCAGTTTCTATCCAATTAAGTTATCTAATATTAGTAAATATGCACTATAGAGTCAATATTTCCAGGTCGGATACCTTGATTGGTTAGAGAAACAGACCAGTAATTGGGAGATCCGGGTTCATGCCCCGATCACTTCAGACTTGTCTGTTCTTTCTTGGGATTTTAAATTAGGACTCTAATGATTCACTATAAAGAACGGTAGTATGAGATAAAAGGTCACTTCATGATGCTCACCTTTCTTCTTCACTGAATGATAACGAACTGTTTTTTCCGCATATGTACCTAAAATAAGCACAAAAGTACAAAAGGGAAATTTCCGTAGATGCTTATTATCCGACATCCAAGTTCAAGGGGGTCCAATTTTAATTAGTTTATCAATTTATTTTGCAGATAGTAAATTTTTTTAATTTCAAAAACTATGCTTCATTTATTTAAACTACGTAACTCATCAATTGGACGAAGAAGGCATAAGAGGGAAATTTTACCCGGGAAAACTTAAGCAGATGACCAAACTTGGAAACCCTCACTGCTTTGTCGTAGCAATTCTTCATGAAGCGTATGAACCTATTGCCTTTTCCAATTCAAGGATGCAATATTTTTTTAGCAGGGTCCTATACACAGCTATCACACAATCTAGGTGAGGCCTAACTAACATAGCTCACGTTAGTTCACTTTATTTCATTTTCAATCGACTAACCCTTGCAAATAGCAATAAGTGCTGAATATGAATTAATTCTTTTATCCGCTTGTGACATCATGGTATTCTCTTCCTCTTTAACTTCTCATCGAAGATTCACCACCACTCGAATACAACATGGCGAATCATTAGGAAACAGGGGGATTAGGGCGTGAGAACGGAATACGGTGTCCACAGATTTCTACGAATTCCACTCGAGGAATGCGGTCGCATTTAAACACATAGTCGCTGAATCAATAATTAATGACGAGGACGGATTTGGAAAAGGAGAATTCTTTTTCCGTGCTTGCGGATTCGTGGCAGAGCGTGCGTGCTCTTGCGTATATCGAGGCCATGTCACGCAGAAAAAGATATTTTTCAAACTGAAAAAGTGCAGACAGTTTCAAGTATGTAATTAGGAATGACAAGAAGAGACCAATTTTGCATGTCTTCAAACTAAGGTTACTACACCTTTCTATTGCATTACGATTATACTGGAAGTTCAATTAATTACTACCGGATATCAATGAACATCTTCTAATAACGATAACAATTTTATTAACAATCAGAACTATCGCGCGTTAGTTACAAATGTTTCTCTTTTAATATATTTGTGAACTATGCATGGCTGACCCTGACAGATGATACAATTTTAAATTTAGGGAGAATCATTGTTCTTGACCACTCTTTTGTCCTGAATCTTTAAGAAAAACCCAATGCATTTTTGTCTACTATAGATTCCATTATTATATTTCTTGATTTCTCTTTCTCCATTATTCTTAATAAGTTCTACTTCTTTAATCGAATTATAAGATTGGGTCAGGAAATCTTCATTGCCCACTAAACAATTAATTTTGCATTAATAAGTAATACTGAGTGTTTTCATTTCTAAGTTACCTTGGGATGATTTGGAATTGAAAGGTATTTGCTTAGAACAAATTTCAAAAATATTCTGAATATGAAGGAGATTCTGGATAATTTTGAGGATATTACGGAAACATTAGATTCCGTGGTTAAATAATATAGGAGAACTAAGTAAATATCTCTAGAGCAACGATGGTAAAACAATTTGTATTTCAGTAATTATATTATAAGTGAATGGAATATCCCAATCATTTGTTTTCCCCACAGAGGATGATGCAAGGAATGAATATAATTAATTTACTATTATTCTTCAATTTTTCCGAAAGGAAATGATGGGCAAAAATGTAGCTTCAGCTCTGTCTTTATGCTAAAAAAGTATTCTATGATACGTTGGGATGAGTTGGTTTAAAAATATTCCGTACCTCAAGCAAGAACTTTCTATACTCAACGTTATTCGGCGTAAATGTTTATAATAAGTGTTAAAACGTTTCGCCTATATAATGCATTGATTATCCATTACATAATCGAATTGGATAAAAGAAACAATCTTACCAAAAAGGAAAAGGACATTATTCAAAGCTGGGTAAAAGAAAATTTCTTTTTTGAAAATCTGAAAATATTTTTATAGAATGAATGTTATACCTCATTTCTGAAGTTTCATGCAAATACCTTTAGTTTATAAATACCCTCTAAATTAAAATTATTGTTACCAGTATGAATTATGTATTTTTTTAATCATATCAAACTATTTGTTAATCACAAGACAGCAGTCCAAAAATGTAACCCAATGTTATGTATGGACTGCTTTTTGTTATTAAGTTTATGTAATATCTTTCATAAGTAATTATTGAATGTAAATTTTAACTATAGATAGTCGGACAAGATTAAATTATGTAATCTTTTGACCTATCTCAGGCATTATAAATAATGTTTTATGTTTATTTGATATGTATTTTTGTGAATTGTATTTTTGTATATGATGATTGATTGAAATAAATAAATAAACTGATAGTATTGGCATTAAGTTCCTTCTTTGTTTTACTTGTGCTTTACACGGTTTAGCGATTTAATTTTCAATATAATATGTGATTTTATCTATGTATCTTCGAAGAAACGGGTATATAAACTTTTTGTTTTACTTCGAATTTTTCAAATGAGCCTGGATCCTATGATTGCGTTCGGAAAGACCAAATCCGCCCTCGTCTCAAATTACACGTAATGTCTCCACCGTGGCGGAGCGAGGAGAATTTTTGGCGGGAAGTAACCATCAGAATGCATTCCTCGTAGCGATAAAATAGACGTTTATGTTTGGGATGGAGAAGAAAATGAGGTATGGAGGAGGGAAGGGGCATTTGTCGGTCTTGAGGGTTGGAGCTGTTATTAGGGTGTCCCGAACTCGGTGGTTTGGCGTCGTAGAGGGGGCAGGGTTTTGCGGGTAGGGGGCGGAAGATGAAATGGTGTGGAAAGTAAGGAGTGTCGTAAATAGCCTCGGGGGCGAGCAGAAGAAGAATTGGCGGAACATTTAGGAAATTGGAGGCGGTGTAGAGGGATAGTAACAGGGCGTTAAAAAGTTGAGAGGAATCTAGGGTAGGATACTTTTTGAGTGTCTTTTTATGGTTTGGACGTGAGAAAGTGCTATTGTTTTAGAGCTCAAGGGATTTCACGAAATGCAAATGGGGGTATAAAGCGCCGTTGCACTTTTTTCGAAAGTCGTTTATGAGTCGGAATATCTTCTAAGGACCTGTCTTTCCGTGGGAATGACCTAGCTCAAGATATGGGCTAACAGGTGGACGAAAGTTTAGGAACTAAAAGCCTTGTCGCTATTTTGGTTGTACTTATTTTAGGAGTATAAACTGATAGTGTTAATCTACTGCTAAAATAACACACATATTATCTTTCGAAAAGTTCTTTTCTTAGGAGACTTTTTATTGTGTATGCTCTCATACAACCAAATAAAAAAACATGTTACTGAAAGTAGCTAGGACAAAAATTGCTTACCATCCAGGACTCTATGTGTTCTAAACTTATCATCTACCGTATAATTAGAATAAAATTTGAAAACTATTCGAAATTATGTCGTCCGCAAGCATAATTTTTCAGAAACCGGTTGTGTCCTCTGATTCCCTATTGCCGAATTATTGTAAGTCTTTCACAGTATATAGAGGACGAGCAGTTAGTTTCCTAAGAGAATGCTAAAGAGATTAATTCAATCTTTCGGCAGGGTTAAAAAGAACTTCCAACATATTTCAACTATCTAATTTATTTTCGGTGGAAAATAGATCTAATTTCATTGTTTTTCAGTTGTAAAAAAATGGAAAACTATCCTTCGTATTCAAAGCAATAGTTTATCAGCAGAGTTATTTTTTAAACAGATTTTAGGATTAAGGGGAATTATGTTTTGAACTGGAGTGTTAGAAAATGCTCAAACAATCATCCTAGCAACTAGAAAAAGTTTTTTTATATTTCTTTCATTAACATACAATTTTTCCTCCACAAATCTTATTTTGGCTATCATTCTTTGCTTTTACGATTGACCACCCTTTGATGCAAATACTTTATTTAAATCAAATTATGCTTTATAGAGTACATACATTTCTGTAACCTTATTTTGGCTTTTGATGTCAAAGAGCGGGATAATTCCAATTAATGGCCAATATTCCCAAGAAATAATATCGCAAACACCACATGCGTAAATTCAAAGATCTCGATATCTTAAGCACATTGACATGTTTCTGAAACTCAGCTGTTCACACATTGTAGGTGTTCGTGACTAAGTAGCTTCCTTTAAGTCCAAGAAAGCTGCCAACACTATTGCCAGCATTTTATTGTAATTTCGAGCCTTCTGAAATCTCGAGAGTGAATCTCACAACCCGGAAAATGGCATCAGCAGAACTAACCGGAAAACGTCCCTCAAATACAAGAATGTCCGGAGTTTCGAAATTGAGGCCCATCTACCAATACACCCGGATCTTTGGGAAAGAGATACGCTTTAGCTGTGAGTTTATGTGATGTACATCTCACTTTAGGAATGTGCCTTGTGTGTGAATCACGGGTGGATTTCTCAGAATACTAAATCTTCCTGATAGCATTGCAAGCATACCGGAAACTTTAATTTCACTCGAGTCTAGAAGAAAAGATGTTAATCTCTTAATATATGGCATTCTTATATCTTTGATTGGCAGGAAATACAGATTTGGTTGAAAATCTCACTAAGAAAAAAGATTGATGGAGAATGGTTAATTCACCAACGATTAAAAGCTAATGTTTATTACAGTAGTAATGATTGAGGAATTTTAAAGTTATTTTTATTAAATATGAGTGTACTACCAACTACATAGGACTGCTCTGTAGTGTAATAAACATGAGTTGTCTATGGCAGTGCTATCAGCGAAGAAATGTATTAAGACGATCCGAAATTTTGTCCGTCATTTCTAAGTTGGATTAAGAGTTCAAGGCCGTGAATTGAAATTGCAATTGTCATTAGAAAACTTAGAATTCGCTTTAATTAACAAAAATATTTGTGTCATATCTTCATGGCTGTGACGGTACGTGGTAATAATGGCTAAAAGATAAGTCATATCTTAATTTCAATATTATCCTCGATGTTACGGCCATACTTTCACGCTAAGATAATTATATCTTCCCCCTTTTTGGCGCTAATATTATGCTTCCATTATAATTCTTGCATAAAATAAGACATTCTCCTACGAAAAGAAATAGATAAGTAATGAAATATGTTTTTTCTGTACAAGCTATAAACGCGATACGCTCAACTGTGATTCGACTCAAAGCTGAACTGCAACCAACACTGACATTAAAACAAAATGGCACCGGTGATGAACAAATGTCTGTGATGTACAAGTAAGTCTAGATGATGTTTATGAATATACTGTTTAAATTAGTAAGTAAAAATTCAGAATCATCGTATACATATTAAATAATTTTTATAAAAATTAAATAAACAGACAATCGAATAGAAACATGATATTAATTTCATCATCGATGCCATCCTCCAGTTTCATTAGTGTTTGGTTTTCGCAATCATTTTTGTACATTTAGATAGAATCATTTCATAAATAATTTACCGCAATAATGACTGAGAGGATCATTATTTGAATATATTTTATCCCTATTTTGAATCTTCCGTAGAAAGTGATTCATGGTTTGCCGTCTTCTCAGGATGAAAAGGCTTGTTAGTTGTGCAAAAGGAAAGAAAGCTTTCAGCAGTAATTTAATAATTTTCATCAAGTAAAACCTCAGGTCAACTAATAGGAAAACGACCTACGCTGAGATTAAGCTGAATCGCGCTCCAGGCACACATTCGGCCTTGAGTGGGTCCAAGGGGGGCGAACGAACGATCTCACCCCCCCTCTAGATGACTAAGCTATCAATAAGGCTTTATATATGACGAGGTGCATACGCATCTTATTATAACTACTAATATCTATAATATCCTACTGTATTTATCAACTTAAAATTGCATTAAGAATTATGTAAATTACTCCTACACTTCCACTGATTTTATTGTTGCGACATGTTTCGCCATCGATCTAACTTTGTGATACTCCTAGCCTTCCACGAAGTAACGCTTTCTCATATTGAGTTTATTTCAAAGTTGTGTTTAAAATTTATTTCGTGGAGAGCTCATGAGTTCATTAGGAAATTGTCTAAACCCTCCCAAATTATTTTAGATTAGCAGTATATTTAGTTGCTATCGATCTATTATTTGTTTAAATGCGTTGAGACTCAATTTTTAATATCAATTCTCATCTATGTGCATTAAGTTTATTAAAAAGTTAGAAGGCCGGAACTGTATACATACAATTGGAATAGTTGAAGGGTGATCGATCGAATATCGCAGCGATGTAGACACATTCAATCGACTCAACTTCAACGAAAGGTCGAAAGCGAATTTCGAAATAAATATAAAATTCATCGCTAAACACCGCGTTAATCACCTCCGGAAAGCGACCGAGGATTTAGTTTCAGAGAGGGTATGCGGCATTTAACCGTGGGAGGTTTTCGCGGAAGGAAGACAGGAGATGGAAGAGAGAAAGATGAAGGAGAGGAGGATGGACAGAGAAAATACGGCAATAAACTCTTTTCCCCCCACCCCCTCCAAACACAGAGGAAGCCGACTAACAGCCTCTTGTGTCCTCACTCCATCCCAAAACACTCGCCTCCCTCCACTTCCCGCCGTTGCTCCATCTCCGGGCTTTTACAACTGCTCCAAAGCCGCCCACGCCTCCCGTCATTATGCGTATACTACGTCCCTCCAAACTCGTCATATTTCCACCACGACCCGTTTTTAATCTTTTTTCATAACGCTATATAACTCTTCAGATCTTCTCGCTTATGGCTTCCAAATTTTTTCCCGCCTTCCATGGCCCTTTTGTTCTTCGGCTATTATTTCCTTCCGTCCTCGGAAATATTATGTGTTTTTCCAGTCGTGGAAAAAAAACCCTCGCCTCGATTACGTAATCGGCTGTCTTATTTAATTTTCTAGCGCGTTTTATATTAACAGCCGGAGTTTTCGGGCTATTATTTTTTTGCGGAACCGAGTTGAATCCTCTTTTGAGTTCCGGGAAGTCGGTCGTGAGAAAACGTTTCTGTAGCGGCAGAGATGCGTTTTCGCGTGTGATGGCTCACTCCTAGGGGAAACCGTGGTTAATGTTGCTAGAGATCGTGTATCTCTACAGACGTCCGAGCGGGAGATTTATTTATAGAAATTCCGGAAGTTTTCATCATTGAGAAAGAATTCATAGGCCTCGAGGAATCTCTTTCGAAGGATTTCCGGGAATCAAATGATGCGGAGAAGGTCTCCTAAAATGTTAGATGCCGCGTTATAGTCATTGAGTTACGATCGCTAGACGAACCTGGGATTTTCAAGAAGAATTATGAAGGTTTGTCTTGAATCAAGTTGGAGAAGTTTTTCAAAATAATTTATCTTGATGGAAAATTTTCATTTGATTGTCACAGTACTAACTTCCATGACATTAACTTTTGCTAAGTTTGGAAGGAATTTCCAAATACCGATGGATATTTAATTAGTCGATTGGTTTCGTTTGTGGATGTGTGCTTTAAAAACAATCGCGTCAGATATTCAATCGCCAACTCTCATTCCACTATTTATTCAATGGAATGCAAAATATAGTCGGTGCCTGAAAACAATCTGATTTCATTCCAATTAGGTGCACGCCATCATTTTGATACAATGCAATGTGAAGTATTGCTTTAAAATATATCTAAATGAAACTTTTCTATTATAATTTTTCCCTTCACTTCTTTCTAAACTAGTCTACGTCTAATTGCGAACTATAATTTAGGACAATAAACTTTAAATAATTTGAAAAAAAATTGAACTATTTACTGAAGTGTAAACACTGTAGAATATTTTCTTGCTCCTATTTAGTATTTTTGGAAAAATGTCTCCTAAAATTATAGTAATGTTCAAAAATATTTTAAAAAGTAAGTGGAAAGTTAGGACTACTTTATGGACACGGATAGAAAACTTTGATTACGTCGAGAATAGCGAATGAGTGAATATAGCATTCATAATGAGGGCTGTAAAGACTACATAATTGATTGAGTGGCTCAGCATCTAAGGTTGCATTGAGAGAAAAAAGATGTAGCGGAAAAACTAAGATTCATTTGCACGAAAAAAAACAAAACATAAACATAACTGACCTTAATAATTACTTGAAAATGAGGTGGTAGTAACCGTGAAGGAAGAGAAAAGCTTCTGCTATCCGACCAAATTTGAAGAGAGAAAAATTTTACATCCAGTAGAGAAAGAAAGCTAAATATATCATTATTAATTTGTCATATTTTTCCTTGGTCATATTAAATTCCTGATTTTATTGCATAGAAAAAATATTAGAAATGCACTAAAATTCTCAAGCGGAGTAGATATTACTCGTAGAATTCAATGGTTATAACATCTATCTGGAAAGTGGAAGATTTGTGTTCGAGCCCCAGCCACCTAAATATTTTTCACTTTTTATCCTTGGATTTCAAGGCTCACGCCCACGTATGCGACTTACTCACGTCTTCACCAATTAAAAGAAATAGACGACCGATATAACTCGTAAAAAAACTTTTTGATGAGTTTATCATGTTCTAATACTTTCCTGCTTAATTATGAAAGCAAGTCAGGATTGAACGTCAATGAAGCTCCTTTGACGTTGCTCTTTTCAAGAAATCAAGCGAAATCATTCTCGCTTTGCTTTCCATGGAATTGACCGCTGTTTCCTCCTGCGGGAAGAGAGTTATCTAGAATTCGTTTTTAGCTAATTTCCTCATCGCCATTCGTTTGAGTCTGTTCCTAGAAATCGCACGGCGGTACTTCACTTCACTGTCAAGATAAACATGCTCGGAGTGTTCATCAATTTTAAGTTTCCTTTGAAATTTGGATTTCCAATTCAGATTTTGCGGAGTTACAATCACGACTTTATTACCAATGATTCGGTTTTTCTTACTAATAGAGAATACAAGTACATTACAGGACTGTGACTCGGAGGCATTAGTGGATCTCACAGAAGGTTAATTGTGAGTTGATTTTTCCATGCAAAAGTACACCTTCCGAAATTAATCAAAATTAAGAAAGCAAAGTCTTGGATTGCTATGGCGTGTTTCTATTAGATTCGGGGAGTGAAACACTTGTTGCGATGTTGAAACAATGTCTTACTTATCAGCAGAGAATTATTTATTTCAAACATGAATTATTTATACTTTTCTTCCTTGAGATTTATAATTTTGGTTTGCGATTTCATGTACAGATATTTTAGTTTAAATTAATCGTTTTTGTTTTATAAAAGTAATGGAAGAGACCATGTTTGAATTAATAATATTTCATTTTAAAACTGAAAAGTGATGAAATTTTTTAGATAAGTTGGAAGAGTTTAAATACCTATCGATATTTTTTTCGTGTTAAAATCGTTTAAATACCTTGATTGCCAGTTGATTATCTTATAAATTCTAAAATTTGTAATTCGTTTTCTTTAAGATATTAGGAGGCAGAAGAAAAGCAAAAAAACTGATCTTATGTTATATTAGTCTTAAGAATTAAGATGAATATAAAAAATGAACCGTAATTGAGTTGAAAATCATTTAACTCTTCTAGAAAAAAATCAACGTCTCTACTTTACTTAGTGGTACCTAGGAGACAGTTAAAGGAAGGAAAGGTTAAGTTATTATTCTTATGCTAAGCTAACGCCGAGGGTTCTTTAAAGGCATTCAAGTATAGTTTACTCAATTTAGTTATTCTTAAACTCTACGTACTATCAGTTTCAAAGTATGACGTTCAAGTGACTAAAAAGTTAAATATATATTCACTTAAGATTCACATTAAGACTCCTCGGAGAGCATATCGTTGGATTATTTTTTGAGTTGATCTTAAGAAAAGATTTAAAATGGGTAACAGTTGTAATCAACGCTTTGGAAACTAAAGGCAACCCAAAGATGAGCCCTCTTGTCTCGAGTTATTTTGGAACCAAACTCTGCCGGATTAATTCTCTTTGTCAAGGTCTCCAGCCTTTTCATTTTACGATTGAATTTTCCTTTTACTTTTACCGAAATAATTTTCCTAGCAAAAGGAAAAATTCCTCTCTAATCTTTCGTCACAATGCCTCGTTATCGCAAGGAGGCACAGTTTGCGCGAAGAGCAAAAAAACTCGTCAAATAGCCGAACTTTCATCTGCATTTCGAAAAAAGTTCACCTGCCACTCAAAACCCGTCGAGAAACTCATTAATCTCCACGCAATTCCCAATTAATTCGAAAATAGTCTTCCGAGAAAATCTCCGAGAGGAAAAATACGTATTTCGTTCGCAAGGATATTTCCTAGGCGCGGATTTTTTTGACGGACGCTCCCTTCCCATTCTGATCTCATTTTTTACGCTTTTTCATAATCCGAATCCCCCCCTGCCCATCCACTCCCTATCAAGCTCTCCGTGGAATGGAGGAATTCCCCGGCGGAAGCGGGTGGGCCGCTTGTTTTCGAGCAAGGAAAAGAAGGCAAGGACGAACGGTGAAGGAAAATGAAATTAAGGACGAAAGGATTGGAAGGAGAAATCAATCAAAGATTAAGCCGCGGTACCATATGCGATTTATTCGAGGAATAAACACATAATTATAATTACCAGCTTTTTTGAACCAATTTTCTGGTTATTGGCATATTTACGATAAAATGTCATTTTCATTTATACCATTTCACAGTAATGTTAAACAACATGATTACTATATTTAATCAAAGTGTAGTTGATACATTATTACAAAAGTTACAAAAATTTTGACATTAACATCTTTCACATAATTGTATTGTTTTATATGTATATATAGGAATATATATTGAATAGGTAGTTTTATTTTAATGTTTTTACATCTATATAAAAATAAACTACCCAGTTATAAACAAACTGTACAATAACAAAATGTATTATCATGTACATTATAGAAAACATAGAGAATGTAAAATTTACATTTGTGATCAGTTTACACTTGTTTTCCTTCTAATAACCATTTATTTATTTTCTTTTTCAGTGTACAGAAGTTAGCGATGTCTCTTAAATGCATTATTAATTTATTCTTCGTATGAATAATATTAATATTTATAGTAGTAATTATTATTGGTCTAAGGAACTTTTAAATGTGTTGAGTGTAGCTTTGACTATTCGACTTGAAGATGAGTACTGCATCGTCTCATTTCTTTGGGTAAGTTATCCTACTTTTCCTAGGCTTTGCATAGATTTTTTTATATATGATGATACTTCTATAGGAGTCAAGTTTAGAGTGGTTGCTCCACATACTGAAAAATTTCCACCCTGATATTTGCACCAGATAAAAGTTTTAGAGCTATTTTGTAGTTGTAAGGATTTGCATTGTTATTTTAAGTAAGAAAAATCCATTCACTCTTGCCATAGTAATGAAGTACTATTATGTTGATGCCTATACAACAATCTTAGGTGTTATCCTGACGTAATTACTTTTTCATAAGCATCATTTTGATATTTTATTACTAAAACAAAACATTTCCTATTTTATTGCGATTTAAATTACTTTGAATTTTACTTTCCAGATAAGATTGATTTATGCGATGAATTAGAAGGAAGAGAAGATATTTCGGCCTCCATGTTGTATAAATAGATATGTTAAGTATTTTGTCTTTCGAGAGAAGAATAATCGTACAGATATCGTGGTTTAGGAAGAGTAATAGGGTCTAGTAGAGTGGGGTCTATTTACTGAATGCGTATTATGAGGTCTAATTACCAACTATTCTCTAAACGGAGTCGAGTTTCTTAAGTGCTTCACGGATGGGAGTACTCCATGATAACTTATCCGTGAGAGTTACTCCAAGACTTTTCACTGATTCTACTGTCATTAAATTTACCCCCCGAATGCTGTGCAGATAATCCTTTGTTATAGATTTCCTTTGGAAGAAGTTGATTATTGAACACTTATCTACATCTAGCTCTAACTTCCAACAATAGCTGCATTTCATGATTCTATCTAAGTCGTTTGACAAATTGAATGCATTGTTTATGCTGCTTTATATTACGGTAGTCTTCCTTACAGTAGTCATTGTGGCTCCGAAAATAGCCTTTAAGTCCCGTGCTGAATGTCAATTTGGAAACACTGACCCACGTTTTTGAATGGGCTTGATTACAGCATGAATTTTCCCTTTCATCACCGTATTCCGTTTTGGAAACAGCACAAGTCAGCAGGAACTGAATCGAGAGATTGTGGTGGATGAAATTGCAACACCAATTTTGTCAGCTGAAAATTCTCGTATAATTTTCTCATTGAGTGCGTTATCACGGAAGGGTGGCCAGCAGCCTTAATCTTGGTACTATGATCGATTGCATTCGCTTTCATCCCAGATTGTCTTCGTGAGTTTCATTAAGCTCCTCAAGTCTTGAAATATGTTTCAATTACATTTTCCCATTTCCCAAGTAAAATTAGTGCGTCGTTCTATAGTTGCCCACAGTATATCATTATTTGTATTGGCTTGGGTGATCAGACGTACCCCAGTTCGAAAACTGTTCATAGAAATTACGGAATTAAATATAGCATACCTCTTTTGTAGCATTTTAGATTAGGTGTAAAAAAGCCATTTTGTGTTTTCAATATCCGTATATAGTGTTCTGTACTAGAAGTGGATCCTGTACAAGATGAATTTGAACTATATAAATATTACTATGAATGCCACCAAGTGAGCAAAAGCAAGCATCAAAAAAACTATGATACTAGATTTAGGAGATTTACAAGAATTAAAAAATATCGAGGGTTAATAATTTGACGACATGCACACTGAAAGACTTCAGAATCGACTCCAAATTGTAAATTTTTCATACTGATCGCCTCAGTAGTATACTATTACTATATATACTATTCTCTTATCTAGACATGAGAAACATTTTCTTGCGAGCGGGTCAGATGTGGCAAACACCTAAATGGTCCAGGATGCATTTTACTTTCATAAGGAAAAATCATTTTTGAAAACAAAACAATCTCTGTTCTACAATGTGCTTGACCTATGTATTTTTATGTATAGAAAAGGTATAAAATATAAAATTAAAAGTGAGAGATTTAAATCATAGATCAGTTAAGAGATTTAATGAAAGATTTCCAGACAATACGGAATTAGCTTGAGGACCATATGAAATATCAAGCTGACCTGATTTGGCCCGAGAACCCCGGTTGCCCATGCGTACTCTAATCCTAAATACAGGCATTCTAAAATCTACAGGTGGAACCTCAAAGCTAGATTCTTAACCTTATCATTCTAATTATGACTCCTGAAAATCTATGTCCTGCTGTTATTTGTGTAGCGATACAAACAAATATCACGTGCTGCAACGGAGACATTTTGACGAATTAAACGATTATAATGAAATGTTTCCGTTTTGTTCAAAGATGTTTATACTAGAACATAATCTTTCATCTAGATCATTATACTTTGATAAATATTCAAGCACCTGTGATGTAACAATCTTCCCAATCAGTATGTTAGCTATCACGATAGTCGGTATAGAATTAACACTAACCGGCATTTAGAATTGGCAATGTCCAGTTATGAATGAATCTTATAGCAATTCATCTCTCTAGGGAAAATGGTTTATTCAATCGGACAAAGTGGATTTAGTTAGCGGATAGGATTGGAAAGGAAGATAACCAAAGAATGAAATTAATTTTAGCTCATTGATCTTATGGTGAAGACCTATGTTAAAAATATCAAACTCTCCGCGCAGCTCAACGTCGACTAGAATCCCAAATCCATCGATAAATCCACCGGTAAGGGTTGGGCTCTCCGCTCCTCTTCTGTTTCGTTGTTTTCGTTTCCAAGCGAATTTCGTCCTTCATTCGATACCTTATACACTCCTTTAAAAAATATACAGGGCCGCTCCCCGATTCTTTTCCTTTCCGAGTTTTTCCAAAGGGTCACTCAACTCGTCCGCCGAGCACACGATTGGTCAGCGAGTGTGAAGGATGGAGGACGCTGTCCATTCCAGTGTCCAGGTTACGCGGCGCGTTGTTCAATCGCTTTGACATGTTTCGAAGGACGTCGCACACACAAGGAGGAGAAAATGTCCTCACGAAAAGCCATCTTATTTCCTTCGAATCCGTGCCGCTCGGCTGCGGACGGCGCTGCCGTCACGAACCCGCTCCCATCAAGAAGATGCAAGGTCCATCCAGAACGCCATATTGGGTGACAAAACTCGTTTGCCATGGGAATTTTTTTATAACTGTTCGTTGTGTTGTATCGTCGCTCACAGTATATCAATATTTGTATTGGTTTGGATGATGATAACCCCAGTTCGAAAAATATTCATAAAAATTACGGAATTGAATATATGTAATGCCTCTCAATTATAGAAGAAATAGGTTAGAAGGTGCGACAACAGCATAGGTTATTTACACCATAAACATTGAGATCTTAAGACAGAATAAAAGAAGAAGGTTTGGTTTTATTATACAGTTATTATTTTTAGAGGGTTACGAAAAATAGCTGCAGGAATTTGGGCTTCTATTAAAATAATTAGATTTGGTTTATAAGTTTAGTTTATTTTAAAAACTTCATTATCTTCCCTATAGACCTTTCGTCATTGTTTAAAGTGTCTTTTAGGTTTCCCTGAACAATGCCTCTCTCGCAGCATCTTGGATTAGGTGCAAAAAACCAATTCTGTGTTTCCATTACCCATTTTTAATTTTATGTACTAGTTGAATATTCTGTACTATATAAATATAATTAAGTATTACTATAAATGTCATCAAGTGAGCAAAATGTAAACGCTAATAATCATTTATTTATTTGTTTATCAATGCTTCACATACAGCTAAACGCCAATTTATAGTGAAGTTATAACGTTAAAAATACACGAACACATGCGACCATTCCCTAATCAGAAAAATCTGGATAGCTAGGATTCGAACCCAGGACCTTCATGATTTAGGAGATTAATAAGAAAGAAAAAATTGTCGAAGTTAATAGTTTGAAAATAAGTAAATTAAAATACTTGAGAAACGACTCTAAATTGCTCTTGTCAATGTAAGAAGATGCAAGGTCCATCCAGAACGCCATATTGGGTGACAAAACTCGTTTGCCATGGAAATGTTTTTGTATCTATTCGAGGAATACCATTGATAAAGAGTATGAGGAGAATTGGAGGAGAAATGAAATGAGATTTTCAGAAATGTCCTCGTCGAGAGAGAGGTGTGATCAAGAATACGTTTCCACTTTTCAAAGGTTCCAATGGAAATACACGGAGGTTTAGCGTAACGCGTCGGATTCTTTTGGGAAAAGGTCAAGGAAATGGGATTCCCATATCAACTGAGGAGAGATTAAAGTGAGGTCTATTCCGGCTATCGTGACTATCAGTTTGTTAATTATGGCGATTATGCAAACACAGGTGTTTAAATGCTTATCAGTATGTTTGGCTTAGAGGAAGTCCATGTTCTAGGATAAGGAACTTGATCGAGGAGAGGCCAGAAAGCAAAAGCACGTTTTTATTGCGGTATCTGTCTAAGTTTATCTTTGTGGTAGAAGTTGATGTTTCATTAGAGGTTTTTATAATTTTTGCTGAGTGTTGATTGCTTACTTTTTTAAAATAATCATTTTTGGTGGTAATTGCATAGCTATATCCTAATTAATTTTTATAATCTGAGGTCTGCCAGCATTCCAAAAGCACCTAGCCCAGACACAACATGTTCTATTATAACTACTAGAATTTATTTGATATTGGACTTCTAACACGTTAAATTCAAGAATCCTCTTTAGAATATATATTTTTTGCATTAGGTTGGGAGTGATGAAAAATCGGTTGGCAACTGGAATTCCTATAGAGCTACGATAAACCGATCATCGGCTTGTAAACCCGTAATGATGATGATCACATTATGCAGTCTCTGAGAATTAACCTCCAGGTTTTCACTCGTTTTCACAAAATATTCAGCAATCAGTATTCATTTTACACGATTAAATTAAAATTTAAAGTTAAAAGAAGGTTAATTTCTATGCATGGAATGTTTCAGTAGTACAGGTCCGTATACTTTAATATAGTAAGAATTAAAAAAATAACGAACTTAACTGAAACGTTTGTATCTAATGATCTAATGTTCAAGTCAATCCGTTGTACTTTCCTTGCCATTCTAATATAGGCAAGATCAACCATGTTATCGAGAAAAGCTTTCGATGCAAAAAAGGGCTTCCCGCTGTTGCCTGACGAAGCGATGTTACCCGATCGAAAGTCGGAATCAAAAATATCATAAACCATTTTTTCTTAGGAAGCTCAGAGACAAATTTATGAAGGCGTAATTATAACACCTAGATGAGAGATAAGAGATAATAAATGGAAAGCGTTCGAAATCAAGCGACCGAAGCCCGTTTTCGAACACGCGACATTATGATTAAGAAATAAACACGCCAGTGGCTCCGCGCTCGGAAGGGCATAAGCGATTAAAAAAATTCAAAATCCCCTGAAAAATAGC
This sequence comes from Sympetrum striolatum, assembly GCA_947579665.1. NCBI lineage: Eukaryota > Metazoa > Arthropoda > Insecta > Odonata > Libellulidae > Sympetrum > Sympetrum striolatum. The sequence continues at coordinate 36,769,685 of OX388350.1, read as the reverse complement.
GTCGAATTTAAATATAATCGGTTCTTTGGAGCGGTTCAGGGAGAAAGAGCAACTTTCACGAAAGTGATTTAGTGACTCCAATACTTCGCCCCAATCTCTTTTCCAAATCGAGTAATACTCGGACAAAAAATACCGAATCACTTGAAAGAGGCCGAACTTTCTCTAATTTTTCCTGGGTCGGAAAATTCACCCAAGTAGGAGATATGTCATAGTGCTTTATGAGAGTCTCACATCCGATTTTTACATTTCTATTTCTGTTGAGGATGTTCTAACACTAATATTTTGTAATCGTTTCTTCTAAAAATATAAGGTTCAAGAAAAATAATATTTAGTTTCGTCTGAAATTTTTTTCTTGTTCCTTCTTTTTCGTAGTCGTTTCTTGTATTGTTTAGCAAGGGGAAACATGTTACTTATCCACGAAAAGTTTAACTCAGAAAGCTTGATTCTTGATTGAAAGCTTAAATAATAAGTAAATTATAGGTGGGGTATCTAATTAATTACGTAATCTAGTAGGCGTAATAGATGTTATGACGATGAAGATGGAATGAAGGTACAATATGGAATATATGGCACAAGAAAGTTTGTATTTTGAAACCTTCTGCTAAACTTAAGGGAAAAGTGGTCTCCCACTTTGCGAGCCAAGTATTCTAGTCACAAAACTACCATGCCGCGTCTCTTTTACTTGGTTAGAATATCAACCCAAAGTATGGGAGACATGGGTTAGCGACAAATAGTTATGTCGCTGTTTTTCACTTCTATTCAGCTTGGATGTCATACCGTATTTTCTATAAATCATTAAACAATCTACATATTTACCAGCAGCACAACTTTACCATTTTAAATCACATGTTTTCGTTTTTCAAAAATATATTGAAATTTATAGGAAAAATTTCAGAAAGTAAATAATCGCATCAGGGTACTATAGGCATTTTCGCTCACTTACTTCTGTCCTAGGAAGTAAGGAACATAGTAGGAAACGATGCATCATTTCTAAGTAATGGAAAAGCTAAGCAAAACATAGTGTATATCGTGTCTTCTGTTCTTTTTTGACATGCTCCAATAAAGCTATACTTATTAAACCAGCCAGGAATAAATCCCAAACAATTAGGAGCCAGCCGTTTCACAAGGTAGATATTATTGCATATTACTTGAGAGGTAAGCTGTGGTTTTCATATAGGTTTTATATTTGTAGGTTTAAATTTTCATAAAGTCACATGGCTTAGTTATGGAATGTCTTTGTTAAATCCTATTACTCAGGATGTCTAACAATTCGTGAAAACACCCTTCCACATTTAATCTCGTAAACTCTTACTCTGTCTTCAATTCATGCTAACTTTGTCTTAATATTTACGAATTCTTCCGTCTTTAAATCTTTTCACGTGCTAAGAAGTAAGATCTACGCCTGAAGGTTGTATCCGTCTTTCGATATCCCCCAATCTGCATATTTTTCACGATAACATCTCGCGAAACGCGATATGTTTCATATCCATTAATATATATAAATGTGCTTATCAAAGCGGTTGGCCTTTCGAATGCAAGGAAGAAAAGTTTCAAATTAACGCCAGAGTCCATCTTTAGTAGGAACCCTTCATATTTCCACGGAGACAACCTGTTAAGATCGCCATCATCGAGGAGGAAGTAGATATTAACACGCGAGGGTAGCTCCGAGCTTTCATTCTTGCGTCCGTCAAACATTCTAACCTTGTGGCTCCTCCCATTTTTTATACCCTACCCGTAATTCCCACCTACACCTCTCCCTTTCTTAGCTCCTCTTATACTCTTCCTCTTTCTTTCTCTCTTTCTGCCTTTCTTTCGTAAATTCTGTACACTTTCTTACACTTATTCAGTTATGACTATTTTTTCTGGACACTCATTTAATGATCTATTTATTTTATAACATCGTATTCTAATAAATACCACCTATTTCTTATTCCTTTCGTCAACCGTGATCATCAGAACGATTTATTATCGACCCTATCATTGAATAATCATCACATACATACATAAATGAGTGTTCTACCTTTTGGTAGGTTCATGTGAATCCAAAATTCCTATTACACGCCTTCTCTTTCGCTTCCTGATAGCTTACCCCACCCTTTAAGTCATCCAGCATCTTTTGACTTTCTCTACTTCCCTATTTTTATTACTATTAATTATTTATATTTATTTTAGTTTAGTTGATTATATAAATTTCATCATCTTTAAATCCATGACGAGTATATGATCAATGAAGAAAAGCATTGACGTAATTGTTTTATTTTTGAAATAGTTAGTTACACACATAGTTTAGGCGCTGACTATTTTTATTCTAGAAAACTTTAATATAAATAATAAATAACTAATATAATTTTATTTCTTATAATAAAATAATAAATAATGATTTGATTGTATGAAACGATAAAAAAACTGTTGATCGTAAATTATTACAAGCACAAGAAGAGTTCTGTACTATTCTTATTTTTATAGTTGTTTCTGTACCGTATCGTCCGTGAAAAAATTGAATTTCAAATTGGATCAAGTGGAAGTCTTTACGTATTGAATATGATGAGGTAAAAATGACGTCAACTGAATCAATTTTGCTATTTTATCCCATTACTTTACAATGCAGTTTTACAAAGTACAATTACTTCGATAAACTAATTTACAAGTTAATTTCCAAACTTTTCTACTCGGACATAATAGGCCGTATAGTTTAATTTAAATAAAACTTATTAGACATAAAGTGAATTATCTTTTTAGATTATCTACATTTCTCGTGCCTTGTATATATGTACAGAGGGCCGAACCAAGTAAAACATCGATCCCATTTTCTCCTCTCTTCTCACCATCCTTATTTCCTCCCATACTCTTTACTATCTCCTTATTTATCTTCCTCTCGTGCTTTTTCACTTTTCTCCTCCCGTAATTCACATTCTCCCTTTTTTGTTATTCCCTCGCCATCTGCATCTCACCACCCCTTCCCTGTCCACTGGCTATCTCCCATACCCCAAAAGGAGAGCTGTTTTTTCTGGTGCTCACCACTCGCAAATCTTACCGCGGAGCACCACCAATATCTTCGAGCACCTCCTTCACCTCCGCTATCCAAATCGCGCATCAAACCTCCCTTCCTCCCAAGTTATTTATCCCCTCCCTCCTTACACTTTCAAGACTCGAGAATAACAAATGGGAAAAATCCGAAAATAAATTGTTCCTCGGATACGGTCATCGGCCATCTTGTTTGGCGAATGCACGGAGGAGGAAGGTGGGCGTCTTTTGAGAATTCCGTTCCATCGGTATTGCTTTGAGGATTTTAAATTTTAAGCCTGGAATTAATGGTTTTGAATGTTATGTGAGTATAAAGAGTCGTATTTGTGCCCAGGATGTGAAACAGGGTGACGTGACAGTTGGACTTTTACTAAATGAAATGGGATGTCCATAATTTAACATCTGACGTTATTGTGTGCATAGAATGCCAATTTTCAGGCGAGAAGAGAGCTAAACATATCGCTAAGGTAACGGAGATTTGATTGGTGTCTAATGAGCTTGAATTTAGGCATAGTGGCCTATTTATTTTTCGAAAAAATTACGAGGTGTACTCTGTAAAGTTACTACAGAGTCACTAAATTCCGCCGAAATGTTGTTAAAAATTACATAGTTTAAATTTGATTCAATAAATACAGCATAATTTCAGATATTACACAAATAAATGGTATAATATGATGTCATACATTGATAAACGTAATTATTCAGTAAGAATACAGCGATGAGGGTGGTCGTAACAGAACATACCTCACAGTTTAAGAGAAGTTGGTAAAACAGAAAGAATATCGATACAAGAAAGAAAAATAGCAAGATTAAGCGATACAATCGCTAAATTGGTAAGCAAGATTTTCAATGAGAAAGAATGTTTATTCAAAGTTGAACTTTATACTACAAAGTTCTTACGTAGCATTGATTAATAAAACTTAATTGACTAAATATATCGAGTTAGAGAAGTCCTGAAATAAATGTTGCTCTATTAATCACCACTACCTCATTAGGATGGTCTTGGTATATTGCGTATCAAAGTTTTTGAACCTCATTTGCAACTTGGGGAAAGAAGGTCATGCGGCTAGATACCCAGCTTTTTTCGATGTAATTAGACTTTTGAATGAAGTATTTAATAATATTACCATTTGAATTATTCCACACAAATCCATTTCATTAACATTGATTCCCCGAATAATATTCGTTATTCGGATCATTATTCCTTAACCGAAAAACAGCGGAAAATCTAGGCTATAAGGAAATTTCCTTATTTATTTATTTTCTTATTTCAGTCTCTCGTTAACCGAGGTATGTATAGAGGTTCGCTCTTACCCAGTCGGATCTATATTCTTCGCACAGTAATTGAAACGGATATATTATAAGCATCCTCACAAGCTCGAAGACGGATGGGAAAAAACAATCGGCCACGTCACATCCGTCGGAGTCATCAATCGAGGAGTGGATGCAGGCGGCGGTATAACGACATCAATGAAAATTGAAAGTGAAGGAGAACGCGACCTCATGATAAGGAGGCCCATAAAAAAGCAGATTGTGACGTGACCGCTTATACGAAAGCGATTTCGCCGATAGGAATCAAAAGAGGGAACTAATAGACGAAGGTGAATGGCGAGGGAAGGAAAGGAGGTCATTCCCGTAGGTGCGTGCTCCTTCCACTTTTATTTATTTATTTTAATCTCTTTTACGCGTAGCGCACGCGATGGCCGTTTCTTATTTTCCCCCGCATGCGCAATAGAGCGGAACTTTTGAAAGAGAGGAAGGAGACAGGAAGACAGAGCGGCTTTTTCGTCGATTGCACCGCCGAAGAGCTCTCTTCTTTTTTAATGACTCCTTTTTCAAGTCCCACGGCTATGAGCGGCGTCTTGTGTTAGGTTCTCAGAAGGGATGTATCGATGGGGTGAAATTGATGGCTTCCTGGACTGCTTGTTTTTCTTTTTAAGTCTTTATATACACACATATGCGAATTGGGTTCTATATATAGGTGTGCTAATAAACACGGGAATTCGTTTGAAATGCACGGGATGAAATTTTGAAGGTGATGAGGTGTTCATTGCGGTGATATATTTCATTCATTCGGGCGTCCGAGAAATATAACCAGTACGTTAAAGAATCTACCATTGAATATTGACATTCAATATTCTAATTTTCAACGATTCTTTTCTGAATGGTGGGTTTTTCATGTCAATAAGGTATACTTTAAAACTCTGTTCATTAATTTTAGCTCTATTTATTCCAATAGCATTGCTTTAAATTTATTGAATCAAGTCATCGTTTATTTTGCGATATTTTTTCTAATAATATTTTCGATGGGATAAAAATCTAGGGTGATTTAAAATGTTAAGGCATGACCCTATAAAATTTCCCGATAATAAACTGACTTAGTTTAGAAATAGTCTGACGGGACCAAGATTCATACTCCGATTTCCCAATTGCTGATTGGTTGCTATCACAACCAATGAGTGCTAATCACAACGAATCAACGCTTTTTACATCTTCGTTCATCTTTGGGAGTGTTTGCATTTTGAGCTTTATGTTCACTAATGTTAGCACTTGTAAAGAATTATTAATGATTTTTTATACATGACAACTACGAAGACCTATTAATTATTTATTTCATCTAATTTCATTCATTTTCAAGTAAAATGTTTGACTGGATACTTCCATTTCAACGGAAGTAAGGGAGCTGATATTAAAACCATTTACCTAATAAAAGCGAAAAAATGACTTTTGGTCATCCACAAAGCTCAGAAAGTACAGCAAAGAACCTGAATAGAAATAACTGTATTCCACTATAAGTTTCTAATAATCAATGTAATAAATACTCTCAAATTCGAATTTAATTTGACAATGCCTTGCAGAAAGGGTGCACTGTAGCATGACCTTTGTTTTGTTATTTTATAATAGCTTTTCTCAAATTCTGAGAAAAAGCAGCCGTAAGATACCAGTTTGCTAATGATCGGATTTCTAATCTGGTGGAGCCGGTTCTACTGTTTTTACCTGCGTGGGCATGAATGGATTTGGCCCCAATCTCAGCTTCCTTCGTTAATCTGCCAGCTAAATCAGTTCGTTATTTCCATATTATTTATCGATAAGTCGAGTAAGTTTATGCCTCGGAAAAGAATTTTGGTTCGGAACGAGAATATATGCGTTCTTTGGCGAAATTACACGGCCTCACCATCTCACCATTAGCGGTGAAGCAATAAGGTAAGAGCGTCACTCATCCACTTCCCAGAGACAGAATACAGCTCTTCAGACCATTTTAATGCTCAGCTAGCCCCCGCTTAATTCACATGCTTCGCTTTTTATCGTGTTTTGTCCTTGACGTAAACTCGCTTTCTTTTCTCTGCCGCGAGATGCCGTTCTTTTGCGGAGAAAATCATTCGACAGCTTGAGTAGTTTATCACTGGCGGGTCCTTTATTCCGGGCTCTCCCTTAATCTTTCCACTCGTTTTAAACCTCTGCTGATCTGGAAATCTTTTCGATCGGGAAAAAGAGAAATGGCCCGACTGAATACTTCTGTCCATGGGTTTTTGGCGATAGACCAATAATATGCAGGATAAGGATTTCGCAACAAGTTTTCTTTTCGTTTTTCAAATTACTACCTTCTCACCCACGATCTCGTACTTCGTTTTCGTTTCTTGATTTCAAGCTGGTTATAACCTCCTTCTCAGTTAGCTAGGCGATAAGCAAGGCAGAACTTCGATGGGGTTGGGTATCTTTCTTTTGTGCAGATAGAGGGTATTATAATTTATTACAGAGAATTGGGCAATGTAAGAGGTTAGGCCTAAAAGATCTCATACCTTGGCGAGAGTCTAATCTCTCCGGAAGAGCAAAATAATTTAATGATATTCATCTATGATTGAGTAACAGAGTCATAACGGCCCCCCTATAAATGATATTACGTAAAAAAATTAGATGTATCCACTGAAAAATTTAATATAAACTATGTGGTTATTTGACAGAACTGTTCAAAATAATGCACTACCCGACTTTTAAAATGTTTTGCAATCTTCACCTTATTTTTGATTTTCCCTGCAAGTCCATCAAATTCTTTTAATAAAGACTTGATAAGAAGTAGTTCACAATTAAAACGGCGAAATAACTAATATAAACAAAAAAATTAAATTAAATAATTTATCTTTTTAAGTATATATATCAGTATCTAAACAATCCATATCTAGATTGATACCCTACAAGCCTTCTCTCAAAGTATAGTGAAGAGTATACTTAGCAAAATTTCGATCTACATTTTAGCTAATTTCTTTCGCGGATCGTTTGAGGAAAGATTTAGTTTCGAAAGGATTTTTTGCGTCTATTTCTCTTATATTAAGCTTATTGTCGGATTTTCCGAAGTTGCAAGTACCTAAGTGAACTCGATAGATCATCTTTCATCACTGGAACATATTCTATAGCCAAACCGCGAATAAAATACTGTCTGATAACACAAAGTTAATAATATCGAAGAAAATTGTCATAGCACAAATAAAGCATCGCTGTCTTGCCTCATCATCATCATCTGGAACAGACTTCTCGCTCAGTTAGCCCTCGGAAGGATTCGATTTGACGAAGCGGAAGAACGCAATCGCTCGAGAGAATTTTATACGATTTCTCGGCTTAACCCAGTCGAAATCCTGCAGAAAAAGGAAGGAAACAGAAGCTGCAAGTCCTTGAATTTAGCATACGTGATCGCAAACAAAGAAAACTCTTTACTTCAGCCTTTTCGGATTATACGCGTTCCATCGCTGGCACACATTTCAGCGGAAAGGAGTAAGTGCTCGTCGCAGCGGACGAGGCAGGTGTACGAAGATAATTAAAGGCCGGTGTGTATTATTCATGCCGAAATAAGAAAACCCAATGAAAACGGGTCGACAGCTTCCTTGCCAACGCGATCACCTTCTCGGGGAGCGGAGAGGGGAGGACTCCGCGAGTTCTCCGCGTATAAAAACCCGCTCACCTTCGCGCACACCTAACTCCACCTCCCCTATTCCTAACTCATCCGCTCCGACGCTATATTTTCGGGGTTATCTTTTTCTTCTCATTTACCTCCTCCTCTAACGAGATCAGAGTTATGGGAGGCTTAAGAGGGGGCCAAGCGTCCACTTCATTCAATATCTCCTCTAGCAACCGTTCTCTTATTTTCTTTCCTCTAACAAGGGGAGCACTAGGTGAGCATAACATGGATTCGATGGAGACTTTTAAGGTGTTCCCTGCTCAAAAATGATAGAGAATCCAAAACTTGGAGCCTTTGTTAATTCAAAATTTGCTTTTGCAACCACGCAACACACGTTTTTTACCCCGTAGATTGTCATAACTTCTTAGCCGTGACCACCAGTGTTATTGGCATATTTTTCGTGCCATAAAGGCCCAAACAGGAACTACCCAGAAAATTAAGACATTGATCATATCCATCATAGGTTCGATCCTAGAAGGCTACAAATTCCTGATTTGTTCCTTGAGTGTGTATTGTGGGGATTTTTGGAAAAAAATATTGGAGTTTTTTCCGCCATAAAAGAGAATTTAGAAACTAGATTTCATTAGTAGATATGGTTCTGTAACACACACGGCAATGATTTTTTCGAAAATGGCATTAGATTCGACGCCAGGTCGGTACAAAATTCTCCCATAAGAAATACATTGGGGAAAATTTAAGATTTTTTTAAAAACCGTTTCCTCTATGTTTGATATTTGTCACTCAGTATGACGATTTTAGATGGTGTTTAATAATAACAATATTCATTGATAACCTATGACAGAAAGCCACCTACTAACAAAATCAAGATACACACTGGAACAATCGCAGTGAAACACAAACAACTATACAATACAATTTTTGAACAACATACAACCAAATTACAACGTTCGAAAGTGCCCATAATATTTGCACTTAAATTTACACAAACTATCCACTATTATTAGGATAGTTGGCAATGAACTCCCTAAATTTTGGCAAGAACATTGAACGATCTCTGGAATGTGGCTGTTCAATGATAGGGATAATAGAAGTTTCCATAAAGAGTCGGTTTACTTAAATATACATCTTAGTTTTCCTAAACAACCCTCGATTCAGCTCCTGATTGCTATAAAAGTCCTTCACATTGAAGGTATAGGAATCTAGTCTTGTCTACTATCTATCTTGTAAGTGCGATCGAGGCATTCTCTCTCGATATTTTCTTCTTTCTCTCCCCCTCCTCCGTCATCTCCTCTCCTACTTAGGAAAAATGCGACCCGTCCAATAAGTCACGGCCAACTCTTTCTTTCGAGTGAGTGGACAGTCCGCCAGGTCGCGCCGCCACAAATCAGTCTGATATATATAGGGGAGGGGAAATGAGTTTGGGGGAGTTGATGGAAAGCGGGAGGAAACAAGTGATAGACAGAGTGGTCTTGCGTAGTGTGGACCTGCCAATTTACTTTCTAATCGAATCCGAGTGGAATTATTAAGTACCCGTGAATTGATTCCAGCATAGTTACAAATGTTCCTACATTTATTCTATGCCAATTATAATGCTTCTAGAAGACTTGTATATAAAAAAATAGAATGCAAATCCCTTTTTATGGTGAGAAGTGGGACTAAGAAGTATAACTTTTGACGAGGAGCTTAATCTAACAGCTTCTAGCGAAATGTTTCTGTTATTACTACTGCACAACTGTTCAAGTCACACTATCATTTATATTGAAGAATTATTGAATTTCTCACGTCAATTTAATATTTAAGTATCATTGGTGAGGATTCAGGCACTAAGATTATTGTAAAATATATATCAGCGAACATATTTAAAAGTAAATCCTAGTATCGAACAACCCTTAGTAGTCTTTTACATCCAATCGAGCTCGGGTACAGTTGACAATGGCAACATATAATTTTGATATTTATATATGATTCGAATAACATACAGTATAATTACAGCATTGATTGAGGCCTTTCATTCGATCCTTGAACTTGACTTCATTAGGATCTCAGAAACCACCAGAGCAGTGATTTCACTTACTATTCTACTCTACTAATTTACTGTAATAATTGCAATAGGCGTTATTGCCGGTATAATTTTGGTGTGTTTCTCTTTTGAGTAGTAATTGCTCTTTCATCCTTTTATGGGCGTTTTTAAAGGTCTGTCAACTTATCCCAAATTATTTTCAATTCTGAGTCTCTTTTCACTATCTTAACTTTCATTTCAGCTCCTCCAACTGTTTTTTTCAGAGGTTTAAATACCTGCTCTAGCTTCTTACCCTGCAAATCCTAATGGAAATTATCACTATTTTAATACTTTCGTTTGTGCGGTGAAAATTGTTATAAAAGTTTAATAAATCAATTTTAATTTTGATTAAACAACTAATTGAGTCTTTTCCGACTAAATCGAATCCGAATTATCGCTTTAATGCAAAACTGAGTTAAAATACCCGGCTTCGCAGACACCAGGTCTCGAGCTCTCTATGACAACTGCGAGAAAATAATAATTGTAAAGTTATACAGAGGTGAAAAATAGTGACTTGGCTTGGACTCGAACCCAGGTCTTCCATAATAATTGTAGCTCTAGAAGCGTATCTTGATGTACACAAAGTTATTATTGATGGAGAAAACGTTAACGTTAGGCCGTTCTTTTTATCTTATTTCGTACATTGTCAGTATTTTCCTCATCTCTTACTTGTTTAAGTGCCTTCACACAGCCTCTGGTCTATTTATACCCTCCTGATTAACTCCATCTCACTTTCCTTCCTCGTCCGCACGCACCTACGCGTCCGCATACACGTTGGCCTTGTTTCCAATCCTCCATTTTTCCAAACTGCGATTTTTTTTCTCCTCCCGCAACAAGAATATCACATCGACTCCTTTAGCGAGCACGTTTGGTTTCCGAAAGGGATTACGGATTATTACGAGACGAGCATATTTGATTATTGCTGAGGTGTTGCTGCGAGACGCGGTGGTACGCAATGGTCGATTAATATTCTGAGCGTTCTTTTCGCTTCTACGTTTAGTGCTTTGGTTGCACTACTTGGTTACTCGAAAGCATTTGGCCCTTTTAAATTACTCTCCTTAGCTATAATTAGAATGATCCTGAAACATATGAGACTCGCCACGTCACATACTGCTCGAGTATTGGATATAAAATCTCTATCTCATAGTAGACATCTTTGAAGATTTGAGCATGTGTGTATTAGCTACCACTGCTTTATTAACGTTAGTAATTATTACTGCGAAGAAAAGGCCCAAACGAAATCTTACTATTTATAAAAATATCTAAGAAGTTAAACTGTGAATAGTTTGTATGTATTTTTGTATAATTACTCCAACGGGGGCTAACGAAAGAGCAGATATTGAAATATTGATTATTGCACCGGCCTGTTCAAATTTATAGTGAAAATCACTGTATGTTTTAACAAATTTTATCGCTTATTATAAATTTTCAGTGATTCGATCTTCAAAATATTAAGCTCTGGGTATTTTCCTCGAGTCGTGAATTTAAGGAGATAACTCTCGCTGATCACAACGGCCGAGCCCATCGCCATTGGGAAAGATTACATTAAATTGATATTATTATTTCGCCCAGTTTCGAATGGAATTAGAACTCAAGCAACTCTTATGAATAGTCCTATAAATTGGTTTTCAGTAAAGCTGCGAATTGTCAGAAAATCCTTCTAAATTTAGAAGAACTTGGATTGAATATTGGATAAGCTAACCGCAGATGACCCAGAGTTAAATTCAAAAGCTCATTGTATTCATCTAAAAATGACGAATCTTGAATTTAAAACTGATCCCTTCAGTAGTCGGCCTTCCAAAGATAAATGTTGCCATCCTATGTATTAACCTCTTACGTCTACGCTACAAAAACTAAGATCCCTTAATAAATAGTCTTTTGTCTTCAGACAGTAAAGGAAAGAATTAGTGTGGTACATGCATACATTTAGCGATTGCAAGATTAGATTCATTGATTCGTAGACAACAGGTGTCTTGATTTCAAATACAAGCAATCGTTTTAGCTTAAGAAAAGGAACAGAATTAGGTTTATCAGAAGATATGAGGGATTTAGAAAGAAAATTAGGTCAACATTAAGTGAATTACTTTCAGTAAAAAACTACTTAGAAAAAAACCTTTTGCTTTCGATTCTTACGAAAAGAATTCCGCGGATACGCTAAAATATCCTCATGCTTTTTAAAACGAAAAACCATAAAAAAACCCTCTTTTTCGCCTATATCAAAGTTGTTAATGCAAAGACAAAGTCTCTATACTTAATTGAAATATCGAGCATTAAACGATCTGTTAGGTCGGCTCATCCAAGTTTTAATATTTGCTAATGTCAGACACGAAACGTCCGATTGGAGCCATTTCGCTGACTTTATCCTCTTAGATTGAGAGATAATTCAAGGAGAGCTAAAATAAATCCATAGCTCTCTCCGACGAGGAGATTAATCTTGTCCAACGACATGACCTATTCAGTAACTCCGTATCATGGTCAACAAGTCCTCTTCCCAGCCCTTCTCGGCCCAGAGATAGCATCTTCTTCGGCGAAAAATAACAAAGACAGAAAGATATATATAATAAATATAAGCTCAATTCCATCCCTTCGGATCCCGCGTTAATCATTTTAGCGCCAAAAAAAGATAAGGTTACGGTGTGACCTCCTGCTAGGCCATGCATCGCTTTAACAACACACTGTCGTTAAGGAGTGAAAAAGAATTAGGGTTGGGGAAAAGAAAAGGAGTAAAGCGAAGGGAGGATGGATGTGGGCCGAGATGAAGTGTTTTTTAAAACGGAAGGAGCTTAATAATACTGCGTTGGTAAGTGAAATGGGTGTTTTTTGGCTTTCAATAGAGATGACCGCGGGAGAGGATTTGAGGAGGGGAAGGAGGCCCGTGCTGCGAAAGGCACGTTGAAGAGGGTATGGAAAGAATCCGGTCGAGATAGTCCGAGATTATCTTAATGATAGGAAATTCAAATATAGAAGATTATTCAATTTACGTGTTTGTTGTTAGGGATCGGAGAAGCGTTGGGGTTTTCAGATGTCGGGGGATGAAATTTTGAGAGAAATGGATGATTATATGCGGGGTTTCTAAATGGGTGTCTCATTACTGATATTGCGATGCAATCACGATTCCACAGATATTGCTCTTCAAGGTATTTCAGAACGTTAATAATTCATCGAAAATGGCTACTTACTTTCATTAAAATATATAGAGTAAGCATACCATTTCATCATTAATGGTAGATTTACGACCAAAATGCCTTTGTTATTTTCCAATTGCACTGCATTAATCATTGAAATAAAACGAAATAATTCAGCCTCGACTTTGTGATAGCTCTCTATTTGAAAGTATGAGGAAAAATAGACATCCAAAGGCTTCTAGTGTTCTCTTCATTATTCCTTAGAATATTTGGAATTAAAACTAAAAAAAAAATGTTTGAAAACTTTAGCTGCTACACTGCATAAATTTAAAATCAACAGTCTCAGGCGACGTCTTGTGGAAATACGTCATGATGAAAACAACAAAATTTGTACTTTTTCCACAGTATTTATTGTAAACAATAAATGGAAACAAGACACGACTAGTTTCAGAGATTGATCTCCATCACCAAGTGACCAAGCAAAATCGTAAATAAATATATATATTATGCTTTACGATTTTGCTTGGTCACTTGATGATGGAGATCAATCTCTGAAGCTAGTCGTGTCTTGTTTTCATTTATTGTTTATAATAAATACTGTGGAAAAAGTACAAATTTTGTTATTTTTATCCTGCATAATTTTGTTTAAAGTCAACAGTTGGACGTGTAATACGTATAAAAATACGCGTTGGATTAATAGAAAGGGGAATATTAATATTGATAAGTGGATAAAGCTACGAATGCAATAAAGAGAATGTCCGCAAATAACGATGCTCTGCAAAACTTAGCTCCCAGCAAGAGTACTACTAGCGTATTTGTGTGTGTTAGAAGAATGTATTCCTAATGTGGGACGTATAACACTAATAGGAATTTCGAGCCTATTAGATGCGATTCAAGCAGGTTTAAATCGATCTTTATTATATCTTTTAGCTAACTATCAATCAAAGATTGTACTTCTTTGCGAGCAAATCCTTCAAGAATCTCACTGTCCTCTATTAAAAAAATAAATATTCGTTGAAATTATTTCATGGCAGAAAATGTACAAGTTCCTTTCCTTACAGTAATTCATAAATTTCATTCTGCTTAATTTTAACATTAATCACAGGAATAAATACGTTCTTAAGTCAATCAATCATTGCCCAGCAAAGTTGCGTCATCAGCTCATGCTCGTCTTAACTACTGTATAACTCGATCCATGCATTCATTTTTTTCGCGAGTTATTGTTGGCAGTAGCGAAAAATAGGCAAACAGATTGAGGAGCGCATGCAAACTCTCTGCATGACGTAAAGCATGTAGTAATGTACTAACGTACTCGCAGATTACTAATTTGAGGGAGTAATCACTAGTTGGCAGGGCTCAGAGCAAGAATAGACGAGATACAGGGCAAGTTGCTTGGGAAAGACGTGCGAGATTAGATTAGAAGAGAACGAATGCACCTTATAGTGGTTGAAGAACAGGAGGAAGAGCAATAAGATGGGAGTATGGGAGATGGCATTCCCGTTATGAGGTAACCGGATGGCATCAAAATGCCCTCCTCGTAACGCGTCTACCTTTTAACCGTTGCCACAATTCGGGCGTAAAAAAGGAGCCGATATCCTCGTTTCATTTTCTTCCTCAGTCTTTCAGTTTTATTAGTTTAATTGGTGGGATGTTTCGGAGACCATATGAGATTTTTACTCGAGATTCGCATTCCTAAGAACCGTTCGAACGAGGAGGCGGTATGAATGGAAATGTATGCGTGTTCCTTCCCGGTTTATGCTTCATATATCACATTTCTCGGGAGAAACTCGTTTGTCCGTTGATTCACGGGCGATATAAAAACCGAATAAAAATGTATTAACGAGCTCTTTAGATCAGGGTGACACTCGGAATTAATTCGTTATATATTAAGAGTAATGCCATCTGTTTCGGGATATATCGCGCGTGATGGAGGAAATATTGCGCTTTGTATGGGTCTTAACTAACGAATTTAACGGAGTAGCAGGTTAAGCAAGGTAGATCTTTATCGCAAGTGAATAATAAATTCGGTGCATGTTAAATACTTCCTGACGCGGGGAATATAGTGCTCAAAGTTATTAGAGGTTTAAAATCTCCAAGAGCCGTCTATGTCGGCGTTCCTCGTCTCATTCATCGGTATTCGTATAAAACAGGAGAAGACACCACACTTCATTCTCAGAATACCGGTGAATGAGACGAGGAACGCTGACAAAGACGGTCGCTTTTGAAGAACCTCTAATTTACTTTGTGTTCTAAATTTTCTTTCCGTACTCTAAGTTATTGTACAGATTTTATTCTAACATGACATGCAAATAGGATAACAAAGTAGATCGGACAAATCTATAAAAGTATGATTTTCAGTTTGAGTCGTAAGCTTGGTCGGTCAGACTCGTTTTCTTATGGATAGCATATAGTCCAGCGGACTTTTTATGCATGTTGATAATTTTTGTTTTTTTAAAGGTAGAACTTGGTCAATAGACCTTGTGATGAGGGCGAAGGGGTGATTCGATGAAGATGAAGGTGATGAGGGAGTATCGGGAGTCCCGATACTCCCTCATCCTATTGTGAATAATATAGTAGAGATATAAAATAGAGTCGTAAGCTTCTAACTATTGGACGAAATATATTTAAAAAAACTTGTATGAAAATATTGATCATTAACTTTTTATTTCCATCGCCGTGGTTGAAATTCGGTAACATATTCAGTGGTGAATATCTGAAGATAAACGAACGTAAAACAAAATCTTACAGGACTGCAAATGGAACTCGGACGTTCCACATGTCAGATTTTTCATGTCTGTTTTCCTTGGGATTTCTCCTACGTACTCGTCTCTCCCTCTTTCGTCGACCGTATCAAATAAACTGAAGATATTCCCACTAATTTTAAAAATTGCGCTTTATATCGATATACTGCTACCGTTTCCGGGGTGAACCAAATCAGCAACGAAAGTTTTATGAGCTATCTTCAGTTAAGAGAAAATGCGATATATTAGCACGATAAAGGCTCCTTATTATCACCCTAACATTTTCTGAATAAACTAATTTCAATGATATAATATTAGTCCCGCAGTACAATGTGTGTTAGTTATAATCATAATTTTGTGCTTGATATTATGAACAATATTATGGTGTTAGTTATTGTTTTATTGTTATTATATTGTTAGAATGATCTAAGTCATAGAATCAACAACTTCAGCCTTGACTTGGGTGTATCGCTCCATAATAAAAGGGTGGCCTGATGATGATGCGACGCATCGAAACCACGGTCGTTTAATAAAATTTATCTTGTGGTATTTGTAAAAGTTAGTTCTTCTTCACCCTTTTATGATCTAAGTAATCCTTTAAGCTAAATTATCTAGTTTATTGATAATTGACGATGATGACTATCAATAAAATCTCTATTTAGTTAATGTATGCATATGAATAATTGCCTTTGCAGGATTTATTGCTCCAATTACAATAGGCTCTTATTTTCTGTAATATAATATGTCGAATAAATCTTAAGGCTTTCGTTAAATAGGTGGGGAATAAAAAATACATTCAGCGGTAAAAATCCCCTGTTCTGACCTTAACTTTGTGGTAGCTCTCAAAATGAAGGGGGAATAAAAAAAACTTTTACTCAACACTACAGATTTGGTATCGAGTAAAAGTTGTGTTTTTATTTTCCACTAATCATTCAGCAGCTTTTTTCCTGGGTATTTCTCCAAAGCTGGAAACAAAGTCATTTTCTACGACCTGCCGCGCCGAATGTAATAAAGTTGCGAAGCGTCATAAATACGTATAAAGCATCAGTATTTATGGAGGAGAAGATTCACGCTTTAACTTACTCGAGCAGCAATATAATAAAGGACAAATCGTGGCAGATGAGTCGCTAATGCGGAGCTGAGGGAGTAGAAGAGAAGGTCAATCTTCCCTCTTAAGGGGGATTTCTGCCCGGGATATGGGGAGTGAGGTGATTGTTAAGGAGCGAAAGAAAGGTTGTTAGGTAGGGGAGAAGTTAGTGGGAAAGGCAGAAGGGGACAGGAAGATTAAGAAAACATAGAATGGAGGGGATTTTAACGAGGAGAGAAAGAAAGGAGCTCAGTTAGGGCGGAGAGAAAGAGGTGGAAAATAGCGGAGGGAAATGAGGATCCTGAAAGGAGGAGAATAGGTGAAAATGATGGCGGAACGATTAGGAACGATTCGGTGGTCAATGCCATAATAGTTCCCTGCATTGGTTCCTTAAAAAGAGTATGATGACAGAACGCGAAGATGAAGAATGTGAAGTAATAAAAGAATGAAGAAATAGAGCTGTGACAACACAGAACTATAACAAATTTATCGGGAAAAAATCAATCCGTAGAATATTCTCACGCCAGGAAAGATATACATTGAAGGATACATATTAAAATCATAAAAGCAATTCAATCGGAGGAAAAAATCAACAAAACTGGCAAAACAGGGATAGTAAAAATTAAATGCGTAAGAAATGAAAAAAATATGCTCATATTAATCGAAAGGAACTTTACTATTCTCTGTTGAAACTTTTCCTTATTATATCATAGACATATTTCTGTCAAAATTTAGATATAAGATAATTTTTCTTCCAGTATTAAAAAATCGTATAACTTCTCAGTATCATATCGTAACTGTGATAGTATAAAACATATGTACTCTAAAAATAACATGTATTGATTATGATTTACTCCAAAATTTTGTTAATTTCTCTTTTTTTTATAGCCAGTGAAGCTCTGTTTCCGCATTTGAAAAATGTGGGATACGAGGAAGTATGATTAAGTGTATCCAACAAATTACGTGTTATGTTTATACAGAAAAATAGCTAATCTTACTTAATCGGTCAGTTTTAGCGTGGACTGCTGAAGTCTCATTTACTATTGAAGAATCCAATAACTTGCAGCACAAGGTTGAGGTTTATAAGAATCTGAATATGATGATGTTATTCCAGAATATCTTAAGAATCCGACGAACACAAAGAAAATCTTTCAGAAATTACTTTTATGATTAATTTTAGTTTCAGTGTAGTGTATCAGGAGCTACTGTACTTTTTCTCTCATATAATTCACTACAAGTCGTCCATAAGCTAAAGAAAATATTTGTATCCATGACTATAAACCATTATTTTTTCTCTATTTTTTCATTTAATGTTTTCTTTTAATTTCCATAGTATTTTTGGTGCAGTTGACCAACTAAATTTCCATTGTATATACGTTTTTCCCTGAAGAATAACAACATTGTCTCAGAGAATAGTGAACTTAGAAAAATGTAAAGTAGATGGATTAAAAAATTTGAAAAGCGTAAGAAGAATCCTTAAACTGTGAAAGTTAATTTTTAGAGAAGGGAATGTTTGGAGATAAGTGGCTTGAAAACTACAAATGTAAACACGGGAAAGAAAAACGGTAAGTTAGATTTAAAACTAACAAATATTTGATGAAAAACGCAGATGTACATAAATATACAGAAAGGAAACCATCACATTATTAATTAATCTTTATGTATTAATTCTCACTTCCAATTCCTTTGTTATAAATGCTTCTCCGTAAATAATAATATTAAAAAGGAAACCGTGATATTGTTATCATCACACATTCATGTTTTCTTCCTTCCCATTCCATTGTCATTAATACTTCAACGTGAATAATGATAAATTTTTCAAGAGTTTCTAATTGCCCCCGAAATTCCGAGAAGCATTTAATCATTCCTCATAAACAAGGGAATTGTATCAAATTTATAAATGAGAAACGCGGAGGAAAACAAAGGTTTTTCCCGGAAATCCTAGCGGATCGCCAAACGAAAGGAAAGAATCAAAGCGGCGAACGAAAAAAGATTTAATCGGGGCGAGAAGGTACGGCATGTAAAAATTCGTCGGAAAACGGAGAAATGAGAGGTCAGAGATTAAGGGAAGAGACGACGCATAAAGCCATTGCCGGGAAGAAGTAAGTAACGGAGAGAGAGAGAGTTAGCTGGAGGTCAGGGGTGGAAGCAGGTAGACGGGGTCCTGCGGCTGCAGGGAGTGATGCGTAAGGAATGAGGGGAGGGCGTGGGTGGGGATCTTGGTCTTCTGGTCCACGGAGGGAGGGAAGCTGGGCAGGAATAATTTAAAGAGGGAGAAAGGTTTTTGTACGAGGGCATTCGAGGGGAAATTGGAGGAAGCGGGGGAGGAAGGGAACCGATTCCTTGATTGATTTATGCCATTGTTGGCCAAGAGTTTTGGGAGTTAAATTCCGTTTTGAGAGGAGGGAGTTGGACAGAACCCGAAAGGATTTGCATGCATGATACAACGAAGTCCAACCCTATCCGTCCCTCGCTATCTTGTTTCTCTCTCTCTCGGTCTTAGCTCAGCTCGTTCTCCTAGATTCGGGAAGGTTTAGTTTAGGAGAGCGATTTCGGCTTGAGATTCGCAATTGAAATTTTTGGATGCCATTTATTATATAGAGTAGGAATTTTTGACTCGAGAGAACGCTTCCTCCACAAAGAGTGACAAATGCTTATGTATTATTCTTGGATTATTGTTACTTTTAGAATAAAATAATGAGAATTCGATATGCCTGGGAATGAAGTTTGATATATGATCCTTCCAATTACTGTACTGTACCTAGTACTGAAGGAAACATGGTAAATCGTTGAAGAGATATCGCCATATTGTAAATAGGTCTAATTACTAAAATTGTCTTACTTTAAATGATACATGTTTTCTGTCTAAACCATTTAAAATGAGTTCAATTAGAAAATGTAAGATATTTCAACATATACCGTATGTGGCGTAGATCATTAACACTATTTTATATTATATTACGACAATCAATTACGACTCATTATCTACTATATTCTAGAGTCTGCTATAAGCATTAGATTGAGAATATGTATCAACTGAAATTATGGAAATTATTCTCTTTTATGGTAAAATCGACTGCCTAAACTTTACGAGTATCTTCGCGGAACTTAGCCATATCGTTCATCGCGAAAAGAAATACTCAAAATATTTTGCTTATCAGATTTTATAACATAATGTGGAAACCAAAATACTCTGTGTTGTTCCTTTCGCTATAAACGATATCTTTTTATTCTATATAATACTTCCTGAGAGTGTTCCTTTTTGTGATATGTTGGAAAATACAGTATTTTCATTTTGCTAATCTAGAAAAAAAGGTTCATTCGGACTTAGCATTCTTCACTGATTATCTCTGCTACATGTACAAGTTGAATATCAAAGGCAAGAAAAATGTTAATTTATTCGGATTATCTGGAGCCATCTCAGACATTTTAAGCTACAACTTGTTCGTTTTTCTAATCTGCTAGCTACGCACTACTTGTCTCACTTCTCGAGATTAAATTCGATAGACCCTGTAAATAAAGCGAAGACTGAGGACCGAGGAAACTTAGTCTCGAATTCAAAGTAAGATTTCCAGACAAGTGCCATTACAGAAGACTTGGATAAATTCAGCGTGTCTGTTAATGTTAACTGAGAAGTAGAGACACTTTTAGCTTTAATTGGAATCTAACAATCACTTCAAATAATAGTTTTTTTCTCAATGTCCCTAAATTCTAAAAATATTCTTCTATAAGTCATATATCCTAAATATGATATCTCACATCCAGAAAAATAGTTATACTTGTATCATTCTATATAAGTGAATTTTTTTTCTATAATAAAAAAATGAAATAGTTGTTTAGAGGCAGGCAGATAAGCGTTTAACTTTACTTCTCAGAATCAGCACATCCACGTTCGAGCCAATATCTGATAAACTTACTTCCGGAAATGCAATCGCAGCTTAATTCATTGCATTGAATTCATGGAAGAAGTTTCAATATATATGATTTTTGTGATTTTTTAGTTCTCTTACGAAATGCATTGGCCCAAGGATAAACAAAAGCGAAACATAGCAGCATTACTGGGACTCGAACCCAGGTCTCCCACTTTCCATTAAGTAACCTGTTAGCAAAGTGAAATATTTTCTAGGTTGCAATATATCTACCCGGAAAGTGGAAGACCTTGGTTCAAGTCCCAGTCATATCGCTAATTTCGCATCTGTTTGTGTTAAACTTACAGTTTACTTGAAAAGAGATTTACCTATCCTTATTCCCTGTGACATTGGCCCACAATTTTTTCTTTTTTTCCTCGTCTAAAATGTTTGCCCTTCACTGTCCTATAACTCATATGCTTTATATCTTGCTTTCGTTGTATTCTCATACTTTCGTTATATTAAATTATAATTTCATTGACTTTTAATGGAATCATGCCCCAACAATTCCACTTTTGAAGTATATCAGACGAATCGTTTGCCTTCAAAGAGATGAACTATTATCGAAAATTAATATGTTTAAGCGTAACTTTTTGGATTCCACCAGATTTCACTTAGTACTTTTAACTAAAGAATGCTATGTTATTACCAAAGTAGGTTTATTGCCTACGACTAGGTGAAGATATCAACCGTTTGACAAAACTGGTCGAATAATAAACCTACTGATGAAATTAGAAAGCAATCTTTCTCTCAACTTGATGAACTAGTATATACTAAAACTATTAATTAAGTTAATTTTTCCCTTTTTATTGCATTAATTTCAATATATTCAATAGAAATTTTCTCTCATACCCTTTTATTTTTCCAATTCTACATCTCTCTGATTTAAATTTACTTTCAATGCTTTTGAATATTTTTATACGTATTGGTTCCACTATTTCACTTATCTACCTACTCCTCTCAAGGCATTCTCTTTCTATTATCTCCTCCGAGTACTTTCATTAAGCCTTATCTCCCGCTATAATTTCTTCGCACACTCTCCTCCATAGGCTTAAACTCCTCCCCGGACACTTTCGCCACGCCTTTTATCGCCCATTTTATACGTGTTCTCCCCGTTCCGCACACGTCCTTTCTCGGCCTTATTCTTAACTTTATCTCGGCTTCGTTTCCAGTTTCGTTTTTTGACCTTCTCTTCATTCCTTCCGACTCCTCCCATTCTTCATTCTGCCTAATTCAAATTCTTCTCATTCGCAGAGTGTGCGCGCAAAAAAAGAAAGCTGGAGAATGACGGATTCACAGGAGTTTACATGCATTCCTCGTCAAAGGAAACTCGACCGAAAAGTCGCGGTCTCTCTCTCTCTATTCTGGTTTGGTGCCTTAGAAGAACTAAGATTTACAAAGGGAGCGGTCGACCCAAGAAGGTTTAAATTAAAGGTGAGATTCTTATTCTAAGAATAACTAAAATAACCTTGAATTCGGTCCGTATATCGCCATAAGTGTTGGTATTCTCTTTTGTAGTGTATTGCATATGTTGTGACTTCCCTAGATTCTTATATTTTCTTTGCTTGTATGAGAAATAAAATTTTGGAAAACGGCTGTTAAAGAATTAGAGCTTGAAAAACTCCGATAGCTATAGATAGTCTTTGTCGGCGTTTCTCATCTTATTCAGCGGCGTTCGGAAAAAACAAAACAAAATTAGAATGCGGTGATCTTTCTTGTTTTATCCGAACGCCAGTGAATGACACAAGGAACTTCGACAAAGACGGCTATCGGAGTTTTTCAGCTTCTAATGAAATAGAAAGGTTAAGTTTTTTAATTGAATGTGTGCCGACGATGTTCACGTTATGCAGTGATTTTGGGGGTACTTACAGAGTTTAACGTCATGAGCTTGGGCTCGACTCAGAGATTTGGGAAGTTCTCAATATTAGAGTGAAAATATTTAAGGCAAACTTCCTACCTTACCACGTAAACAGTTTTGGTTTTTTATCTCTGTGGTGTTTTAAAAATTCCAATTTGTTCATTCATTAATATTCAAGATAACTTTATATTATTAAGTTTTTAAAATTTTCAGAATACCATCAACCAATGCTTTTTCTAAAAAGTACACTAGCTTAAATTCTATATATATCTAATAATATTTTGGATTTAACCTCTATATGATGGGTAATTATTTGCCGAGTGAAAGGTGCTTAAACAATTTCGCTTAAAATTTTTCCTTTCGAAGTGTTAAAGAACATCCTGTAAACTTATTAGACGATTCCCAAGGAAAAACGGTCAGACTTTTTTCAAGTCCATTTTTCCTTGGGATTTTTCGTGGGTCCACGCCCTTATGTGCAAGGACCTTTATTAACCCTTTCTTTATTAGATGGTGTTAAAATCTGTACAAATAAAATACCCAATTGGCTATCTAGTAGCCAAATAACAAGCGATTCCTAATCAAAAGATACACCGCATTATAGTTAGGAAACCAGAAATTCCATCATCTGCGATATTTGCGCATCATTACATCAATACGTACTTTGATCGATGATTGAAATCCTAGTCTTTAATGTAAGATGGAAAACACAATTTTTGCCACATGGAGTCTATTATTTAACAGGTTAAACGCAACGATAGGTAGCAGTATAATCACTCCTTAAACTTCATGCCTGTTTAAATCGCCCAGGTCAGGAAAAAGTATTACACGACACTTTTTTTCTTAATCCTTGGATAAAAATCTCTTTTATTTTATAAAATAGTTAAATACAATTCTCTAACGTATGTATTTTTATCTAAATTTCAAACTATAGTATTTTTATTACGATACGAAGCGAATGAAAAACTGGTGTTTTTTGTGATTTACCTCACAGAAACGATATTGTGCTTAATTTTTCATTATTCTGGCGACAAGAATCAAATTTTACTTCCCTGCTAGATTCCAGATAGCTAGGATAATGAATGTCTTATAATTTTCGAAATGTTTATCTCTCTTTCGGCTACCAATAAATTAGATAAACTTTAATGGCAAAAAAAGACCGGATTTTTATCCCCCGACTTTCAACTCGCGACACGCATTAAGGCGCGATAAGAACTTTTCATTCTGTAAAATTTCCGTAAATTATAACTCAATTTTCCATTTCGAAAGATTTGTTTCGCCCTATCACACAAACGAGGCCAATTCCTTTTTTATCAGCGGCTAAGGAAAGGTCGCCGCAATTCGGATACCTCGGAGTCACGACCCGTGGATGGACGTTAATAATCGCCAAAATGGCCCCTTCGTTTATCAGTTCGATTCGTCACTGCCGACTTAGCGCTTGTTTCGTCTTCGGGAGGAACTTACACCCGACCGGAGTATCTGTGGTCGAAAGACGACGGTCTAAAATACCCTCACGGGCATATTTACGGTAAAAGAGACCCGAATCGTGAAGAATACGTCATCCTAAGCGAACGCCTTTACGTGCAGAAACGCCTATAGCCCTTTTATTTAATTATGCAGAAATAATTCAGGAAGAACTAATACGGCGTAACAATGAATAATCCATGTTTTATTTTACTATTGATGATGTTTTAGTTTTTGATTAATTATATTATTTTATTACTTGCCTTTTTCTGCTGTAATACTTGTTCGAAACACCCTTACTTGTATTTATGAACTTCATTGTACGATATCAAACTGCCACCTGGTGTATACCTTTCGGCTATATATATGGCATCGAACCTAATAGTATTTTATTTTAACAATCACGATATAAGAAACCTTTTTGTCAAAACTTCCATTCCTTCATTAAGCGCGAAGATTACGTCGGAACCCTATCGAAGTTCATCAGAAAAAAATCAATTTATCATGATAATCACCGTATTGTATGCAGTTTTTAGTAAAGGGTTAACTGAAGAAAATGTTGTAGAATGCACTAGTAGTACCCGAGATAGCTTAAGAAACCGTTCTCTTATAAATGTTACGAGATGTCCACCTAAAAATATTTAGAGGTCATTATCAGATCCAACTCAAGTAGATAACTCCAATATTGGTACGATATGTCCGCAAATTTCGACTGCTAAAAAATTATCTAACAAGACCAAGAATCGAACCGGAATCCTGTGATTGCCTATCGGTTACTCTAACCACTATGATTTTTGTATAGTTGACGCTGGGGAGACATTGCATGGATGAATATAATTTATTGGCTGCTGTGCTTCTATTGCCACTATTTGTTGAAGTCCTCCTTAGCTCTACAGATTTTCAGGAGACAAATATAAATATATCTAACTTGCTGCATAAAATCAAAAACCCTTGAGCGCGCCCTGCGTATAAAAAAATGATAAAATATGTTATTGAAAGCTCCCGAAGACCTCCCATGTGAATAAGGCCTACAGCTAGCGTCCGTCCAGTGTATCTAGATATAGATCCATCTCATAGTTAATTCCATACAAGACGGTATTTGAAAATTTTATGAAAAACTTCACCAGTATTTCCCCGATTGTTTATTTTACGCCCGGAAAATTCAAATCAGTTTTCTGGTTAATTTCAATAGGGCGCATACCGTCCAACCGTGTCTCCAAGATAAGTCGTCTCTTTTTCGTGGGAAAAAGGAAAATGAAAGAGTCGGTGGCCTTTCACTCTTGAGAAATCACGCACCGCCAGGGAAAATGTCTCCCCCTCCTCTTCATAGCCTCGCAATACCCAATTTGCACCGAGATTAAGCGAGCGCAATCCTGACAGCCAAGTTTTATTCTCCGCCCTCTCGATTCGTTCTTTGGGAAATTTCTTGTTTCTTCCTCAACAACGCCTTTCACTTCGGATAATTTACTGGCATCGCTCGTCGAGTACGACATCCAAAACCGTAACAAGCTAACCGGTTTTCTCGCAATTTATTCCGGGAAGAAAACCGGGTAATTTCATCGTCTAATTCGCTCTATCACCTTGGTTTCATATTACAACAGCGAATATACATATAAACTGGAAGAGTTAATCGAAATTTTAAGAAATCAGTTTAGGGCCTGAAATAATTGAAATATGTAAAGCATATTTTTATCGATGGACTCATGTCCAACCATTGACATTATTAACAAGAATTTTGAATCTGTCTTTCCCAATCAGCGTAGAACCAAATTTGGTCATCTACAGCCGCAGTGGAACTCCTTGTAGTCATTCATTTCAGGGTCATCAGTGACATCCTATAGCCTTGAACGTCAAATTTAGTTATGCGAAGCTATAAAATCTAATGGAAATACAACTATTTGGTGCTATGTCGCAGCTGAAACTGTAAAGCTTAGTTAGGCGCAAACTGAAATTGCGGCTTACTATTTAATTAGTCTTTAATACACGCAGATGAATTTTGGTATGGTTGGATAATCCATCCATTTTAGTAGAAATTTTTACGGTACATTTTCATCATGGTCTTCTTCCAAAAGAAGATATTTTGTATTTTTTTCGGTTTCTGTACCTTTGCATCAATACCGTCTCGTCTACAGTTCTATTGGTGCAATGAGCAATCAATATATTGACGACATATTTTGCAGGCTAATGATAAATTAATAATATATATTGCTCGTGCTTTAACTTTGTGGTGTTCCAAGGCAAATCAGACAACTACAGCAACTGACAGTATTATCCGAGTTTCGTCATCTGACGTCATCAATCAGACCTAATTATTATGGTTAGATTATGTAAGATGAGACTTCTAAGTTTCAATCTCACCCTTTTATGAAGTCGTTTATTATTATAATTATTGTTGGTGATACCAGGCAACGAAATCTTGGTGTTTTTTGCTATTACCTATAGTATAGTGTAAATAAATATCTTTAAATTAATTCAAAATGTTTAGCGAATTTAATTAATAAAACACCTTTGCATTCTAATATTAGAAGCATTTCTCGGTTAATCACTTAATTAGCGCAATAAAAGCCGAAATACCGTATTTTTCTATTTGCATTATTTTGGATGTCCCACCCCGGATAACGGTACATACTAGGGCATGGTATCAATGATACTTGCTGGACAAGGGAAGAAAGAAAGAAAAGGATATTAATGTCGCTGGTTCTTTTTGCCCTAACCTCTGCTTTACTTATGCGGGTAGTATGGGGAAAGTAATGTATGTGGCTAACAGTAATCGTATTAAAGAAATTGACAACTCGGTTTTTCAAATTCACAGCTTTTTCCGAGTCCCGCCCTGGGTAATGCACTGGTATCGTTTGGAAGAAGAACGAGGCGAAAGATGTTAATGTCTTTGATCCGTTTCGCGCTCTCCTCCGCTTTTTTATGCGACTCGGAAGAACTCATTTTGAGGCCGTTCTTTTCATTCTTGAGACTTATAAATTTCCCTCTGCTATGAGCTAAGTGTAAGGAGAGGAAGATGACCGGAGAGATAAAAAGGGTGGGCTGTGGTCGGTCTCATTTCGGAGATTTTTTGGGACCTCTTAGAAAACACGCAGAGATCCCCCTCCTCCATTTCTCTTCTTCTCGATCTTTATTCTGTCTCACTCCTTCCCCGCTTTGTTTTTATCTATCTCCTCAAGTCCGAGGAGAAACTGGCCAAGTGGTGGTATGGGGTATCCTTATTTACCTATCTTAATGGAAAATAATATTTATGAGCTCATTCTCTCCAATTAGCTCCTAAAATATCATATTGTCGTGAAAAATCAGCCAGATGTAAGTTGATCCTGTAGTCACTTAAATTTTAGATTTTAGGTAAAGTTTCTCGTCGTGCCCTAAGTAATTACTTATTTAGCGAAATCATCTAAGAGAGAGTATTGTCCCCATTACTTCTTTTGCTCCGAGATTTAAATGTGCTAGGCTTCAGTTTACGAAGATGTTTATGATTTTATACTTGATGAATCGTATAGTGGGATTGCTTAACTTATTTAAGCAATAAAAGGAGAAATATCGAAAATATGTAACTTCTTTCTTGTCAACCGCGGTGTATTTCAGTCATAAAAGCGCCCAAAGTAATTTTCTTTCCACTAAAAATGGAAAATATTATAGGAAACTATACTGTCTAGAGTTTGCATTTTATGATTTTCTTATTTTGAATTAAAGTAGGAGGACAATTTGTCTATTTTTCTTCTACGTACATTTCCATTTCATTAAATACTTCCCATACTACATTTATTTTCAATGCAAGAAGTGTTCGATAAGCTAGAGACTAAGCTTCATTGATGATATTAATATTATCGAAATTAATTTCGAATAGCGATATTACCAGAGATAGTAGGGAGATGAAGTAGTAAATTTGGATGTTTCCTTCGGTCATTTCCTTCTTGTCCTCATTTAAAACCACGATATTTATCATATTTGAAAACAATTGTAAAATATGATTTCACTACCTCTTAGTACTCTGGGTACTTCGTGGAATTAGCTTTGTACACAAAGAGAACTAACAAACTTAATTAGGTCTGAAAATGTATTTTTAAAATGAAAACGAAAATAAATAGGACGGAAATTTCGGGAATCATTAAATAACAGCGTAACTTAAGAATTTCTAATTAAATGGATTGAGTGCGTTAAAACTACAATTTATATAGATAAAATAGAAGTAATAATAGTACATCTATATAGTACAATATTAGTATACACTACTCGAATTAACTACTATTCGAATTATTTATCGTGAAAATATGGTGCAGCAAATAGAGTTTGGTTTACAATTTATTCAGATTAAGTTGGCGGTGGTTTATTTACGTAACCATGGAATTTTTATTGCTTATTGCATGTTTGATATAAAATTATTTTGGGCTCGATGAATTCAAGTATTTATAATAAGTGTTTGATCCTCTCTTAGGGCCAAAAAGTTGAGGCACACTTTGCTATACCTCCACCATTTTCTCTTTTCTTAAATAGATATTCAGTGTTTTTCCAGAATACAATTTTTCCCTATTTCATTCCTTCATCCGTGCCATTTTTTTCTCTTCCCCCTTTCTCCCCCTATAATTCTTCTTCTAAATTCACCCTTCTCACTTTTTTCATTTTTACCTTTAACTACACGAATCTCCTTTCATCTCTTGTCCATCTCGTACTTTCTTCTCATGTTCCCCTTCGCTAATATTTTCGTATGGCCGAAACATAAACACACAACGCGCCGCCACAGACTTAACACACTCCAACAAAAGTATTAAAAAAAGAGAACTTCGTTATCAAAGGCATCTCCAAAAGTCGTGACCGAGACTACATCTAAAGGGCATGGTTAGCTCTCCCTTCAGATTCCTTATCCACGCTCCCCCTTCGCCAGAACCACACCCCACAAAAATCCATTTAAAAGAGCCCTATTAAATTCCATTCTTGAGAATAAGAAACCCATTCGGATTTTTTGTGCTACGTATTCTTCCGATCTTTGCGTGTCCGAAATGACTAAGATATCGCTTTTTCTCATGCTCTCTTTTTTTATACGAGCAAGAGCCTTATTCTCGAAAAAGTCCACCCCCCTTACTTGACGCCAGATATAAGCATGTTTCCTTAAACGCTATCATTCGAAAGGGGAGGGAATAAATGAAACGGAGTCCTTTATAATTTGTCGGGAAAATCGTTGTTAAAAGTTATTACTTTTTTTCATGGGAACGGATTCCGGAGAATCGGGGGACACTATCAAAATTTTTAAAGGTTAGGGAAGGGAAGGGGTCAGAACACGGTAGCGGTCGGCAGCGAAAGAGAAATGGATAAAGAAAAAAGAGGAATTCCTTTCTTTCTTTGTCGGTCCGAAATATATGTTCAACATGTGGGTCAATCGAGCGATACCTTTTATATATATAATTTTAATTTTTTCTTTGACTGCGAGGTCACCACGAAAAGGGAAAAATGCTTTTCTTTCCGAACGGGGCCGAATCTTTCCATCTGGATAAATATCTGATTTTTTTTTCTATTATATTGCGGGAGCGTTCGTATGAAATATCAACCTGTGCGCAGTCAGGCGTTTTTTATCGGATCGGTCGTAAAAAGCTCCCGGCCAACTGTTGGTCTTCAAATTAACCATGTCAGAGCGATTTGCGAGAATTCGACAGCCGAGCAAGTTTGCGGTTTTCGGCGTATTCAGAATTTGACTGAGAGTCTAGTTGCTCACGCTAGTGAAAGCCACAACAAAGACAGTTTTGGATTCTCTGTAAGCCATAACCTTTATGATATAATTATGTGATCCATTTATCCTTATTCCTATCATAACATCGTGTGAGATATGACGGATGTATCAACATTAAAAGTATATTTCGATAATTTGATCACTAAAATGAATTATTTGAAAAAGTATATTCTCAAACAAATGCTTTTAATAACATGTCCCTTCTAATTCTATTTAGTAATATTTTTATAGGAAGGCTCTTATGCCTAATATTGTTTAGTTTGAAACATTATTTTAATTACATTTTACATCGCAAAGGAATGTATCCTGAGTAAAAGAGTTTCAGTACTTTCACATCTCAAGGCTGAAGGATAGACTTTAATTACAATATTATTTTAGAAGACTAATAAATTTATGCTTGACTGAAGTGAAAAAGTGAGCAATTTTTCTCTCTTCCGAGTACTGCATTTCAGTCCAACATAATCGTTAAGTTAGCTGGTAGACAATATTTACAATACAATACAATAACTAAGACATATTTACAAACCCCATAATCCAAAATAAAATATATATATTCAAATAATCTAAAACAAGCTTTGTTTATGCATAACGCACACACGAAATTCAGTTAAATTTCATCGTAGGAAATGATATTCTTGTTAAACCTATATAAAAAGGATGGTATTTAAGCCTTTGAGAAATTCCAAGGATTTTACGGCCTCTTATCAGTAAGTTTGAACTGCAAGAATTATTGAAAAAATATAATCGAATTGACTAATGCTGGATAGTGTTGGAATTCATAACTTTGCTAGTCAACTCGTGGTATTATGATTAATTTGCTATACGACTCGAACAGTTCAATGCCCTCACATCGCTATAATTTCAGTTTCTTCCAGTTGAGTCACACTCACAAACGTAAGATCTTCTCTCTTCGAGCAATTAACTCGTTTGGTTCGAAGTGACTTGTGTTCAAGGTATTTTCTTACTAACATTTTTCCGTGTGTTTACTGTGTGTATTGTGTGTGTCTTTAAATACGTTAATGCTAAGCTATTTTGAATTTATCTATGGCGAGGGACAATAATAATTGGGAATTTCATAGAAAACAAACATGCGCATTTTTAAGATTACATTTAATTTAATTTTAGCTTTTTGGCAAAAACTGCGGTATTTCTGATAGTTATCAAGTGCCTAATTTCTTTACTTCTGTCTTACTTCTTCAATGATGTTTTCCTGAATTTTCCTGATTCTTCTCTTAGATACTAATTTTATGAAATAAACAATTACTGTAAGATACTGAGCCAGTTTTTTCTGTTAATCACTATCACAATGATTATATGAATAACTAATAATTAGTATACTCTTATAATACATATTTGTTGATGTATTAGTTATATTTTGCAGTTCACATCCAGGTGGTTAAGATATATTGATAAAATCATAAAAGCAATTATGCTCCCACCGATTTATATAAAGCTCTAAATGGATTGGTTGGTGTCAACAGGGTGTATAATTAAATTCGAAATACCGTTGAAATGAGGAACTAGTGCTCTAGAAGACGAAATATTAAAATATTTGGGGTCATATCTTCAGCATTACCGGAGAGTATTGATTTTAATTTCAAATGATGACTATAATCAGTCAGGTGAGAATTCTGATTGCTCTCGTTTAATTCCATGTGAAAGGAAAATGAAATATTTCAATCTAAACTTCCCTTATTGAATTTCCTTAATGATGGAATTCAAATCTGTCTATTTCTATTGTAAATTTTAAGACATAATAATTGAAAAAATCAACGTTAGTCAATTTAGCTATTTGAGGTAGCATTAAATGGACCGAAATCTGAGAATTTACCTTTCCGTCTATCATCGTGAGCATCAAGTGAAAATTTACAGTGATTTTCCCTATGCAAACCTGTTGCAAGGTGTCAATTTGCTTCTAAATATATTCCTCTTCCTCTTTTGAAACACATTTGGTCTCCTGCACCCACCGGAAACGTATGGGCCGGCAGAAGCGGGTAGATGATGGCCGGTTATATGTCCACAATGTGTTTCCTGTGAGATAAATAATAATTGAAGGCTTTCGTTGAAACTTGAGATAATGTATTATTGACATAGAAATAGTTTCTAATTACTCACCAGTGACATTTTCAATCAATCGCAGAGACACCAAGAAACTCGCGAATATACTTGCTTCTGCCCCGTTTCCCTGTTTCCATTTCTGCTTGTACACAGTGTCCGGAACTTCCGTCAAAACCATATTTGCAGATTAGGGTACATTGAAGTACATCCCCAATCTCGGAAGACATGCAAGATATAATTCTTGATGCTGTGTGGGTCAGGAGACTACTCAGACTCGACTCACCTCGCACTTCTCCTCTGTTATGCTTATGTCCTCAGGGTAGGCTGTATTTTTTGCCGCTAACACGGATTTGTAGCTAGGATATGTAAAATGGCCGTGCATGTTCGATGTCCTTCGAAGAAGCAAGTACTGATTTTTGGTAAAATGTCCAGAAACAAGCATGGAGAGCTTCCTCCGGAGATAGTTCACTTTGCTTGACCTCCTTTTTTCTCCATTTACATAACACGCGCCGCGCTCTTGATGGAGTGGTTGTTGTCACCTCTTTAATTATTTTTGCAACGGACTCATCGCCTTTCCTTCGATAGCTCATAGATATGGCAAACGCTAACTCAACTGGTGATGTGCTAGCCCTAAGATCCTCTGTTTTCCTTCTCTTTGCCCTCTCACTGGATTCCTCAAACTGTTTTTTCGGTCGGCCAATTTCAGCTAACTCAGTCGAACCTTCAAAGAATAATTTCCATTAACACATTGAAGTATGAAATATTGATATCACTGCCAACTTATCACGATTCACACTGTAGGTACTTACCGGATGTACTGGGAAGATATTTATGTAAAGCCGGAGGAAATTTCAACTTCTGCTGTAGCCAACTGCCGAACTTTCTTCTGAAAACACTGCCTATTCGTGAGCTTTGCTTCCACTTGCAAAGATGTTATGGGAAAAAATCTCTTTGCATAAAACGTGTTAAAATATTTTTGGCGTTAACGTCCTCATTTAAATATAATTTGTTGCTTAAGTAGTCCAGTACGTCCGAGGAGATTTTAAGTTCTTTAAAGGACTTGAACTCTGAGGTCGCGCAGGTCGGGGAGTCGCTTGGAGTCGAGATGAAGCTGTCCATCTGCAGCATTGTTCCTCGGTTCGACTGCGGCCTTCGCGTTTGGCAGGGGATAGAGGGCCTAAACGCGAGGTTGTGGGAGTTCTGCAGGGACATGGGAGCCGACTTTGTCGACCTGCGGCCGACGCTCAGATCGTGCCGTGTTCCCCTAAACCGTTCTGGGGTTCACTATACAGCTTTGGCTTCGAGTCGGGTGGCTCGGAGGATTTATGAGCACTGTAGGTACTTTTTTTTAGGATAAAGAGTAGGCCAGTTAGTGGGTTGAAGGGAAAGAAATACTCGGCCGATCGAATTATGGAAAAAGCGCCGAATAGCGAAACGATAAATAAGCGAAATTTACCGACAATCCCATCTAAATTTGTTTGCGAAAGAAAAATATCAATTGCGATAGTTAACTGTAGGAGTGTTAAAAATAAAGTATCCGATTTGGAGCATCTTATTCGTAGCCACGACACCGATATTTTAATAGGTACAGAAAGCTGGTTAAATGAGGATATACGCGATAATGAAATATTTCCAAAGGATTACACTATTTATCGCCGGGATCGTAGGGAAAAGACAGGTGGCGGTGTTTTTATTGCGGTTAAATCATCTCTCCAGAGCAAGCCGAGGACTTTGAGTGATAGCGATATAGAAAGCGTCTGGTGCACAATAAGCCAACAGAACAAGCCGAACATAAATGTATGTGCGTTTTACCGACCACCGAACTCTTCTCGACAGGTTTTGCGACATCTTAACGACGAAATAAATTTCTACACGAGTAAGAAAAACCAGAGTATAACTATAATCGGGGGGGATTTTAATCTTCCAGACATCGACTGGAATAATCATAGCATAAAGAAAAGGGCCCGGGATGTCGACTCATGTAAAAAGTTATTAAATTTACTTCAGAAAAACTCACTAAGTCAAGCAGTAAAATCGCCAACCAGGGGTGACAATATACTCGATCTCCTTTTAATTAACTTTCCTGAGCGCATAGAGAACATTTCGATTGACGAAGGTCTTGGAGACCACAAAGGCGTTTTTGCAGATATCGAGATAAACCTTAGCAAGTATAAGAAACCCAAACGCAAAATTTATCTCTATTCCAAAGCCAAATTCGAGGAATTTAACGTAAAACTAACTACCGACTTTAATTCATTTAAGTCGCGCGTAAGCAACAACAACACTGAGGATACATGGAAATCATTCGTGGAGATAATGCATAATATATAGATTTGTATATACCTTCGAAATACTCTAAAAATGATTGCGAGCCCAGATGGTACGATAAAGAGGTTAGAAGGGCTCTCCGCAAACAAAGAGATTTGCACGGAAAAGTAAAGGCTTTTAAGGGAATAGATCAGCTTGTTCCAAATCCACCACGATCACTATTACTAGAAAAGCACAAGAAAGCAAAATGCGACACCAAGCGAGCTATGCGTAACGCCCACAGCAACTTAAAAAAGAAAATACTTGGGGAATGTTTAGAGGAAGACCCTAAAGCTTTCTGGTCCTACGTTAGAGAGGTACAGGGAAAGATACAAACAGTGAGCTCGATAAGGGATATCGAAGGTAACATTACTTGCGATTCGAAGAGGAAAGCGAATATTCTAAACGAATTTTACCAAAGCGTATTCACATCAGATTGTAACATAGAGATCCTCCCTAAGGGTAATATACTGGATTCCATGCCAAATATAACTTTTACGACAGACGGTATAGTTAAAATATTACGCAAAATTAAGCCAAATAAGTCGCCAGGGCCAGAAGGCATCCCAGCAAGAGTGCTTAAAGAACTGGCAGAAAGCGTCGCCCCTTATCTCAAAATTATATTTTGTAAATCGATAAATGAAGGTAGGGTCCCATCCGATTGGAAATTAGCTAATATTACTCCTGTTTACAAAAGCGGATTAAAGGAGGACCCAGGAAATTATAGACCTATATCATTAACTTCGCTGTCCGGAAAGGTAATGGAACATATCGTCGTAAGCTCACTCATGGGATTTTTAGATAGAAATGAATTCCTCGACGCAAACCAGCATGGTTTTCGTAAGTCCCGATCATGTGAAACCCAACTTGCTCTATTTGTACACGATATCTTAAAGTCCGCCGAAAGTAAAAAGCAAGTGGACGCTATTTTCCTAGATTTCAAAAAAGCATTCGATAGAGTCCCCCACTACAAACTAATTTACAAACTAAAACTAGCGGGCATTAACAAGGAAGTAGTCGACTGGGTTAAGAATTTTCTCTACGAGAGGGAACAACAAGTTGTACTGGATGGCGTTAGCTCAAATAGAGTCAAAGTTACCTCTGGCGTACCTCAAGGCAGTGTAATTGGACCTCTTCTTTTCCTTATTTATATCAATGACTTGAGTGACGAGATAGTTAGTAATGTGAGGATATTTGCGGATGACTCGGTTATATATAGGGAAATAACAAACGAGGAAGACCGGACATCTCTCTCAAACGATTTAGTCCTCATCCAATTGTGGTGCGAAAAATGGGAATTAGATATTAACGTAAGTAAATGCTCCGTAGTTAATTTCTTCGAAAAGAAAAAAATGCGTCCAAATCACCCATACAAAATTAATGGAATTAGTATCAAAGTAGTAGATTCAGTTAAATATCTCGGGATCAACATTACTAATAACTTAAATTGGAGCACGCATATTCGAAAAATCTGCGGCAAAGCAAGTAAAAGGCTTGGCTTCGTAAAGCGTATTGTCGGTAAATGCGACGAAAAGGTGAGAGAGCGATGTTATTTTACCTTGGTCAGACCCCTTCTGGAATATGCGGCAAGTATATGGGATCCGGCGGATGAAACGTGTACTCGCGAACTCGAGAAAGTGCAGCGTAAAGCGGTTCGTTTTGTTAAGAAATGCTACGATAAAAAAGCAAGCGTTACAAAAATGCTCTCAGACGTAGGTTGGGAATCCTTGAAAGAAAGGAGATTGGAAGCTAGGCTGCGATTGCTTAATAAATTCAGGGAAACTACATTTTCCAAAGATACAATCGGTATCATGCAACCCCCCTGCTACGTCGGTCGATCCGATAATGACCGTAAGTTAAGAGAAATAGATGCTAGGACGAATCGTTTCAGAGATTCATTCTTTCCGCGAACAATACGTGACAATAATCGAATAAGGAAGTAGTTTAGATTCAACTGGTGTTTACACCCCCTGCCACACGCCGAAAGGCGGCTTGTAGGGTATTAATGTAGATGTAGATGTAGATGTCAGTTTTGTGCCGTGGGTCTTAATCTTCGGCCCGTCAATAGCGCACTCCGGGTCGGTCAAACGGGCCCACGGTGCGAGCGAACACGGCACATCCTGCCCCCCTACCTCGTTCGCGTGGAACGAGGACCTTCCCCCACATACACCAAAACAAAAACAACACACCAAAACCAAAACAATTCAAACAAAATAAACAAACTCGTTGTCGAAGAAGGAGTTCACAATTCCTCGGCGTCTCCTGTCCCCTGACCGGGCGCGTGGCTCCTATCCCGATCTCGGAAGGCTTTCAGCTGCGACACGTGGCATTTTCGCAGGACGGCTCCGGTCGACGGGTGGCTAAGTTCCGCGGTCACGGGTCCGAGGAATCTACGGATTACGCAGGGTGATGACCATTTCGGCAATAACTTGGCACATACTTGGTCGGGGCTCGAGCTTACGGGATGTAACCGGTACAGCACCCTCTGGCCTTCTCGATAACGATGTGGATTCCTTTTTACGTTGTATCGCGCCTCCGACCTCTTGCATGCTCGTTGTAGGTTTTTTACTGCTTGAAGCCATTTTTCTCCCGTGGTAGGAGTTGGATCCGCTCCCTCGAAGTCCCGGTCGAGACCCCACTGCATCTCCAGGGGGTGGTTTAGTTCTCTCCCCAAGAATAGGCTGGCTGGCGAACATCCGATGCTCTCGTGGATGGCGGAATTGAACGCTATCATAAGAGCGTGCACTTGCTCGTCCCAGCGGTCTTGATTTTCGCTGTAATAGATGCTCAGGGCGAATTTGAGGTTTCTGTTGACTCTCTCTACTTGGTTAGCCTGCGGATAGTATGGGGACGTAGTCACGTGCTTGATCCCCCAAGAAAAGCATAGGTTTTTAAACGCTGCCGAAGTAAAAACGGCGGCGTTATCGGAAACTAAGACCCTGGGAAACCCGAAGTAACCGAAAACTCTTTTATTTAAAGTCTCTACGGCGGTTTTGGCCGTCATATTTCGCAGAGGGACCATAATTACATATTTACTGAATCCGTCCAGGATTACCATCATACTTTTATTCCCAGTCCTTGTTCTTGTGAGGGGGCCCATGAAGTCGACATAAATTTTCTCCCAGGGTTCCTGGCAGACTTCACTGGAGTGCAGTCCAACTCTAGTATTTTTCGCCGGTTTATTCCTCTGGCACTCGGGACAACCGCGAATGTAATCCCTAATTTCACGGTACATTCGCGGCCAATAAAAACCCCTGCTTATTTTTTCACAGGCTTTGGTTATCCCTAAATGTCCCCCCAGAACGGCATCGTGGAAGTAACGGATAACCATCCCTCTCACGTCCTTCGGTACGTACGCCCTGTTTCGTTTGCTCCTCCGGGGTCTGTAGACTAGGATGTCGCGGACAAGCTTAAAAGGCCCCTTTTTTTCTTGGTTCGCCTTCTCTCTTAGTTGTCGGCACTCCGCGTCACCCTTCTGATGTTCAGCCAATGAAAGGAACGAGAGAGGAGCTTCTTGCAAGAGGTTTACCGATACCCTATCTTCCTTTTCACCTTCCTCCCCCTTTTCGCAGTACATTCTCGATAGGCAATCCGCGACAACATTTTCACAGCCGCGGATATGTTTTATTGCGAATTTGTAAGGGGAAAGTCTTAATGCCCATCTCCCTATCTTTCCTAATTGTTTAGGATGATTCCGCATCCATGAAAGCGCGGCATTATCGGTATAAAGATCGAACTCGCGCCCTTGAAGGTATTCGGAAAACTTCTCAACTCCGTAAACCACGGCTAAACATTCGGCCTCGTACGTGGTATATTTTTTTCCCGAATCGGTAAGAACTCGACTGGCGAAAGCTATGGGAGCCATTTGTCCTTGCACGTGTTGCGAAAGTACCGCGGCAATGGCATTCGAGGAAGCGTCGGTATGAAGAAAAAACCTTTGGTTAAAATCGGGGATTTGCAATACGGGAGGCGAGGCAATCTTAGCCCTAAGCTCCCGAAAAGCTCGTTCCTGCTCCTTCCCCCATACGAATTTACAGTTCTTCCTTTTCAAGGAGTTTAACGGAGCCGCTATCACCGAGAAAGCCTTAATGAACCTCGCATAATAACTGCACATTCCCAAAAAGCGTTTAACTTGTTTGAGGTTACGTGGAGTGGGGAAACGGTCCACCACCTTGGCTTTATCAGGGTCAATTCGAATTCCTGTTGAGGAAACGATGTGCCCTAGGTACTTTATCTCTCCTTTTCCGAGAACTATTTTCTCAGGGTTAAGAGTAATTCGTGCGCGGCGCAGCCTCGTGAATACTTCTTCCAAGTGTTTTAAATGATCGCCAAATGTGGCGCTGTAAACGACGATGTCGTCCAAATAATTAAAGAGATATTCATATTTGACATCCCCGAACAATTTGTCTATGAGACGCGATAATATTTGTCCCCCGGTGCAAACACCGAACGGTAACCGGTTGTATTGGTACAGCCCGAAGGGGGTCACGAAGGCGGTCGCGCGTTTGCTCTCCGTGGTAAGGGGAATCTGGTGATAGGCCGAATTTAAGTCTAAAATAGAGAAAAACCTTGCCCCCCGAAAATGTGCAAAGGCGTTTTCCACGGTTGGTAGGGGGAAGGCATCAAAAACAACCTTTTTATTCAGGGTCCGATAATCCACTACTAATCGGAACGTCTCGTCTTTTTTTCGAACCAGGAATGCGGGACTCGCGTAATCGGAATTAGATTCCGAAATCACTCCCTTCCTCAGCAATTCCGCGACGTGTTCTTTCATTTTCCGCATTTTTATGGGATTGCACTGATACGGCGGGGAGCGTACCGGGGCGGTATCCGTTAGAGGGAGAGAATATTCCATTAAAT
Source organism: Sympetrum striolatum (assembly GCA_947579665.1). NCBI lineage: Eukaryota > Metazoa > Arthropoda > Insecta > Odonata > Libellulidae > Sympetrum > Sympetrum striolatum. The sequence continues at coordinate 36,730,560 of OX388350.1, read as the reverse complement.
TGGTGCAACCTAGCTCTGTCGCGACCACATCCCCGTACGCGCTCACTAACTCCTTTAACTTTAGATCTTGGTCTTCCGTGAGACGAGTTGGGCAAACCGCGGCCAAGTGAAAGCCATTCTTTTTACTGCCGCATATCGGCGTTACCACCCCCCGTTGACTTTGGAAGGACAGGGTATAATTAACGAAGTTCAAAACCATTCCGGTTTTGCCCATGAAGTCGGCCCCTAATATTATCCGTACCGGTGTCGTGGGGAAGATAAGGAATTCGTGGTTCCATGATAACTCACCTATTTTGACGTGCAACAGGACCTTTTCCGATATTCTAATCGGTGTACCATCCACGCCGCAGCAGAGGGTTACTTCCGGGCTGATTTTATTCGGCGACAGGATCATGTCTCCCAGAAAACGTCGGTCGACGCAGGAACGAAAGGCCCCGGAATCCAACATAGCCGTTGCAGCCGACCCGTTCACCGATATCTCGATTTTCGGCGCGAAATCTGTTTTTGAGGCGGTAATTCGCCCGCAGATTCCCACTGTGTTTCCGCGGAGGGCTCGTGGTTTTTGCCCGCCGCGCCTTATTCGTTTCCCGGAACGTAATTCGGTCGCGAACTGCGGTTGCCGGGGGCCGATCCTCTTGAGGGAGCGTTCCGACTCCAATCTCCTCCGCGGCGCTGCCATGGGGGTCTCCTGGGTTGTGACGGTTCGAATCGGGGATTCCTGTTCGCGGCAGCATGCCTTGTACCAAACGCGAATTCTTCGTCCACCATTTCACCCGCTGACGGCGGATACCGGTAAGCCTCTGCGACCGCGCGCCTTTCGTCATAGCAACGCCCCCATTCGATGAGTTCTTCTAAATTGCTTAATTTGACGGTGAGATGACAGGAATAATCAGGATTAAGGTTTCCCGATATTACCGCCACCAGCTGCTCTTCGGGAAGAGGTTCCTGCAGTCTATCGTTCATCCTTTTCATCACTAGGACGTAATCCGAAAACATTTCCCTCGGTGCTTGCGTGCGGTTGTAGATGTCGCGCCGTAGCCGAATGTCGTAATTCGGCGGATCGAAGTTTCGTCTGACTTCACTTTCAAAACTTAGCGGGCTGGTGAATTGATTGGCCCAAAACCACTCTCGGGCCCTACCTTCTAATATTTCCGGCGCCAGCTTAAGCTGCATAAACTCATCCACCTCCATGTGGATGACGAATCGGCGCCACTGCAGAAGGAAACTCCTCACTCCTTCTCCCGGTTCGCCTCCGAAGCGCAGATTCCATCGCTTGGCCGCGGACACTAAGTTTTCCAGGGCTCGCAAGTCGAAACCCCCTCCATCTTCGCTACCTCCGCGCCCTTCCGTGGGCGTCCTCCGGGGGAATTCGGTTCGCTGCCTTACGCCCTCTTCTTCTCCGGCGGGGTCTCCGGACAGTTCACTGCTAGACTGTCCCTCGGCGGCAGGGGGTTGTCTGTCCGTCTTGTCCATCGCCCTTAAGTGGGATCGGAGCCCTTTCCGGAGATCGTCGAGCGTCCCTTCTGATGCTATCCCGAATTTTAAACAGAGGGTTGCTGCCTCTTTTTTAGATAAGTCGTAAATCCACGACGTTTTCCCTTCCTTCTTCATTCGTAACCTCCTTTTCGGTTGCGAACCACGCTCTGCTACCAGTTTTGTGCCGTGGGTCTTAATCTTCGGCCCGTCAATAGCGCACTCCGGGTCGGTCAAACGGGCCCACGGTGCGAGCGAACACGGCACAGTCTCTTAAGTGATGTAGATTCTTTTTCACTTTCAATAAATTTTACATGCATCTCAAGAAGCGTGACATTTCTCGGATCCATTAAACCATTAGCAGAATCCTTTTTTAAGGTAAAAAATAAAAAAATCATGCTAAGCTAAATATAGTGAATGCACCACCTATAGCCAAAAATCCGCGAATGAATATTGAAACTGGATCTTCACAACACAAAAACACTACGGGCTCTCCTCTTCCGTCTTTCCGTGTCTTGTTTTCCGTACGTATAGAAAATCCAACCGCTTCCACAGTAGCAGTGGCGCAGCGAGGGGGGGTTTTAAGAGTTCAAACCCCCCCCCCCCAAGAGTCAAGTCCTATGACTAGCTCTGCGCTTTTTTTGCTGAAGAGTACAAAACCCCAATCATTTGCTTGATAAATTCAGCCAAATCTTTGCACGCCCGTAAATATGGCTCCGATTAAGGTGATGTTTTCGGTAGCAGAGCAGGCGAAGAGCCAACATCGATATCAATGGGAGGCTACGATACGAGTGTTTCGCACACGATGATCAACGCGTGCACTTGTTAAGCCTATCCGTTAGATAGATGACTCACACCATAAGATAAGATTCCCATGCGAAAAATTCGAAAGTGCTGATTCGTTTACTCCTCGCAAAAACACAAAGGAACATTCGAGAAGATTACGTTTAAGAGATTAAGATTACGTTTGAGTTACAAACAAAATTTTTGTTTCCTATGAACACTCAGTGCGAAAGACTGGGTTTGCCTAAGCTCTCTGCTGGTTTAACCACCAAACTATTCTTCTTCTTCTCTCGTTACAATCCTAAGATTGATTTGCAGCAGTCTTCCATTTTTCACGATCCCGGGCCATTCTCTTTACTTCTTCATATTTCTGGCAGCCTAAATCCTTCATCAGCTGTCCCCTGTAGTTTAGTCTAGGCCTGCTTTTCCAGTATTTCCCTTCTACAGTGCCCTCTAGTATGGTCTTAACCAAACTATTACTTAGTCTAAATAATTGTAAGTTGACGTCTTCATTTTTTCCACCTTGGTATGTAACTTGATTTCTGCAAATTCAATTATAATATATAGAAAAGCAACATATGCAACAACTTAGAAGAATAGACCCAATAATGGGATTCTCACGAGTTATTCACCGCAAAAGCCCGGCCGCCACCCGCGTCAGCGCACTGCATCGTTTTACTTAAATCAATTTTGTGGACGAAGTTGCAACTATTAGCAAGATTTTCTTAACTAATATGTTGCCTATACTATACTCTTTTAAGGCATGCAAATAACTCTGAGGAGCAAAGAGGCGCATAAAATGATTTTTCACTTTTTATTTGAAAATTAAGGAAAAAAGCAGTAAAAGTTAAAAAAAATACTAAAAATAGTAAATAAAACATAAATCGAACTAACCTAGGTTCGAATTATACATAAAGGTTTATTTGCATATTTAATAACGTTTACTGGCTAGATATATTGTCCAAAATGTGTCTTCTATGAAGCTGAACTTCTCCGAAATCGACTGATTTCACGGGACTGGCATTTTCACACTGAACGCTCCATGTTTCACGGGCCCCAGAGACCACTCTGATGAACGTAAATATCATTGTAGTGGCGTATACTGTAGACCATATCCTGTAGAATCCGAATACGCCATTCACAACTTCCTCGCCGAAAGTCGAAAAAATGACTTTTGGCCAGCTTTTTTCGATTTGGGACCACTATGGGGCGTTCGTTACTCGAGTCGAGTATTTACCATCTCGGTGAAAGTTAAGTCAATTAAAATAATGGTAAAAATTTTCTGAAGAGATTTCCACCTGCGCTTTGTTATCTTCAATCTCTCGCAAATTAAGGCTACGGCGTCTGGGCTGTAAGGACTGACTTCTGTCGTGAGGTAGTTGTTAAACCCTGCACATGCCACTTTAAATTCACTTCACTTCAGGTTCTATATAATTTTACCAACGCAAGATATTGGTTATAACGATAAGGCAATATGAAATTAAAGGGCATATCGTACACTCACAACTTGTGACGAAAGGTTATGTAACGGTTACATGGTGGTTTTCGAAATAAACGCAGAATATCAATTCTACTATAATTTAAGCATGTTGAAAAACATTCAGTAATTGTTCTTTTTCAGTAACAATTATTATAAACAGGATTTAAACGTTTTTTCAGCTAGTTGTCACAAAAACATGAAAGCATCGTTAACTAACGTACACGTTAAGGTCTTAACTTAGATAGTTTTGTAAGCTGCACATTTAGCGTCTCCAGCTTTTCTAATTTGTAAGGGAAAAGCATAAACTCAATTTGCATAGTGATATTTACCTTCAGTACGAGTCGTCCAGTTCCGATGCTTGAAGACGCTGCTGCAGCTGAGAGATTTCGCACATGATTCCCAGAATTTCACTCGCATTACATTTAATTATTACTTTTAGCACTTATAATCGCGTAAATATTTACAGAAACGAGAGTTTTCAAATAATTTAAAGAATTGATCGAAAAACGTTAATTATTGCCGTTAAGAGCAATAGTTATCCGACTTACCTGTGTTACTTCCAAACGATAAATGGTACTTTCAACTTAAGCGACAATTTTGAAATCATAAAATAAAATCGATTGTGGCAGGCTTTACTAAGTGGAAATCCATAACAGAGGTTGTTAAGAATAAAGATTTACAAATACTTTTTTTCCTTAAATTTATTAGAAACACGACCGGTTTCGGCACAGATCGGCCATCTTCAGGTCACCTAAAATAAATTTGTGGAAAAAAAGTATTTGTAAATCTTTATTCTTAACAACCTCTCTTTTGAAATCATGTTGGCGAACCCTATTGGCTGTCTATATTTATTATCATTTTAAATAAAACAAATCTTTTTTAAATTCCATTATAAACATTGATATTATTAAAAATTTACATAAGTAAAATTTTCGCATTACTGGGGTATTTTATCAAATTTTAATTTTTAAAACTAAAAATAAAATTTTAGCGGTAAATACGAATATGAGAAGCTTTTATTTACAGTAAACCTAAAATAGTTGCCACAGGTAATTTTATTCAAATTTTAAAATAGATATTCTGGTTGTAATAGCGACAGTTTAAGAGATATTTTTTTATTTTAATAAGAAAGCGTATTTTGTGGATTAAGCATTGAATTTGTACAACTTAAATCCCATGGAAATTATACCACCACGAGTATTAGAAATTCTAATATACAGTTCCCTAGAAGTATGTTCATAAATGGGCTAGCCTAATTGATGAAAGAATATTAATTCTTAAGACTAGGAATATTATTAATTTGCCTTAACAAATATTAATTTGCGTGCACAACGGAAGTAATCTACTACGCAAGGTGTTTCATCTGTGGGTATTTTGACGGAATATTTTCCATACCTTTATAGATCCATGATAACCTACTCAAAATATGTCAGCAAATATTGCACTTCGCACACCAATGTCATTCCAAAGACACCACACGATATTTCTGAGGCCGCTGAAGATAAAAAATAATACATCACTGTTTTCACAAACTAATTTATTTACGAGTATCACCCGTGATACAATTTTCGTATGAAATATCACCTCCCATTTACTTTTTTATTAACTCACTTCATTCACACTAAATATACTGGCGAGTTCAGAAATCACTATCGAAAATTATTTTTATTTCACCAGTGCTATTCGTCATTACTCGTTAAGAAGTCACAAACTGCTCGTCGCACTTTACAAGCATCTCTTGTTATGACGTATTTTAAATTACAACCTCGTTGCGTTGTCTTTTTAATATCGTAAAATACGCAACACTACGTACACGCTGTTTTATCGCTTGTCTATCGATTCCTTTGAGACAGCACAGAAAAACGGCACCGAGACTTCTTATTTCTTCCAACTGTAAACTTTTATATCGCTTCAGAGACACGAATCTTCTTTCGATGTTTACCACACGATCACGCGACAGGAACTAAGTAAGGAATCAAGACAAAAATAGGTATTTTTCTCCGTCTTTCTTCTTACATTCTTCGACGTCAGTCATTCCTGTGTTTGCTACTGAAACATGCATCATCAAGGAATGATTGGGCTGAGTTGCATTTGTCGAATAGTACCAAGGCATTTTTCTCGCTTATAGTCTTTCAGACTTAACGACTTACTCAGGGAAGGACGATGACCTAGTCGTTGGCTCATGAATCATTCCCATACGATTCCAAATGGACACGTGTTCTCCATTTAATGTTTCCATTACTTTCGCACTAGGAAGTCGAATGGAAGGAATTGTTTGGAATTGCATGGACAAGGCAATGTGCAATTCTTCTTGAGATTGACAGGCATTTTTCTCTCTCTCACCAGTTCTCGAGTCACGGGGTAGATAGTGCATTTTAATTTTTTTTTCTCTTTGAAAAGCAAGGAAACACGCAAGTAAAATTATTATTTTAATAATATCCTTTTATTTGAGTCATATTGCGTTAAACAAGAAGATTCGATTCATGGATTAATACCTTTCATAAAAACACCATATGAGGTATCACCATTGCATTCAGGAATGTTAACCCTTCAATGGAAGTAGTTCTTTTCATTTCATTCAAGTCAATCTCATCTTTTCTCCGTAAGTTTTCCTTCTGAAGTTTTCCTCTCTATCTTTATTCACCCACACATTACTTATGCTTTTAGTATCAGACTGAAGCTTAAATGGAAGAAGAGACTTTTCAGTCTCAATCTCGCCTTAAAAAAGATAATGTAGACCATAACTTATGCATGCATTTATTAAGATAAAAGTTTAAATTGAAAATTTCCCACATTTTGATTTTCGTAACCGCGATTTTAAAGATGCAAATCAGTTTTATTGAACTCGTTTCGAATCTCGAGGTCTAGCAATTCTGTGGGTTATTCCTTCACTTTACATGAATTCTTAATTTCAGACCAATTTGATTTGGAAAAAGAGATTAGAGGCATAATGCGTTTTCGCAATTAGTCGTTCCTTTCGAGGCGTGAGGCATTAATTTGCTTTAAAGGTTCTGATTCTCGGCAGAACTTCTCAAATATCCGCCTCCCCTATTTCTTATCATTAATTCCAAACCCTTTATCCTATGTCCCTTCCATTACTTGGAATCCTCCCATAGGCTCAGATTTAGGAGTATTGTTAGCGCGAAAGGAGAGCCTTCCAGCTCCTTTACCTTCGGCACGAAATCATTAGGAGAGTTTAAAGAAGCGTGAGAACCGTTGGCGGACAAAACAGTTGAAGGCAGGAGGGCGAATGGAACAAGATGGTGGATAACAACCTCCACCTTTGAAAACTGCCAAATGATGAGGCGAGAACTTAATCTAACAATAAAGTCGAAGGAACGTGAAAACCTCCTCATTTCATCATTTTCCCATTCAGGAATTCGAACTAGTTATGACTTCGCCAAAGACAGGATTTAATTGCTCAATAAGTGCGATTAACTTCTATATTTTACAGTCTTTTTACTTATCCATTGCTATCAAAATTAACTGCATAATTCTAAGCAATCTATTATAATAAACTTGCAATAAAAATTGTTAAACAAATCTAAACAAGCAGGGAGAGAGAGTGATTATACAGTATTAGGTTTTATTTAATATTGCTTGATATTATTATATTTCATCAATAGATCTATGATCCCTATGTCCTTTATTGTATACGAATAACTAAGGAAACAGTCAAGCTGCTTCCACTTATAGAAGTGAAGAAAGCAGAGAAATTATTAAATTTAGAGCCATTTATCACTAGATTATGCGTTCTTTCCCATCATACTTCATCAGTAAATTCTAAATATTTTTGAATATATCGTGCGGGAAGTAAAATAAAATATTCAATTTTTGACAATCTGCATCGAATGTTTTATTTATTATGTAATCCATAACATTTTACCTCTAGGAAAAAATGAGTTTCTTATGGTTTATCATTTTAGTGGAAGATATTACCGTATATTAATGACAAAATTCCAATACCAAAACATATTTTAAGACAAGTCTGCTTGGATATCAATTGACACATTTATATGTACCCTAAATATAGAAAGAATGGTATTGCAATTTCTGTTAGCATGTCTCGTATCAACTAATCATACAAATGTTTTCTTTCTATGAAAATTTCTAACAATCTTCTGAGAAATCTATAAAGGTAACCGAAAATTTAACCGTGAAATTTTAACAGAAATTTAACTAAACAAGAGTAAAAACGGTTTTTTCCGTAATTTTCTATAAAAGCTAATTCAGTATGATATTAAAAGTGTATATCCCTCTTCGATGATGTCGGTAAGCCGATAGTCAGTCAAAATTCTTTCGAACTAGGTAAAATTCTGGAAAGTCTGCTTGGCCCATATTGAAAAAAGTATTATCAAAATACTGGTTCTTTCCTCTAAAACACAATGTCTACATAGTCTAATTTCTTGGAATGGTAAAGACATGGCTGCATTTTGTTATTAAAAAATTGTCTCTAAAGTAATAAGATTTTGCGAGCCTACCTACTAAAAGTTAAAGTAAGTTTTGCCTCCATAGAGCGGTATCAACTCCTATAAAGACTTCATTGGTCGCTGATAAATCTTTTTAAAGTTTGAAATTAAGACCAATATTTCCAAAATAGTTACATTTTTCTATTACAATTATATTTAAAGCTAGTACAGTGCTTCACTTTTAAGGTTGTATTCCAAATAGAATCAGTTTTTGTCCCATTTAGTTATCAAGTGGGACCAGGGAAAACTTTATTTAACCTTTTACTGGGCCGCACAGAATTCGTTAATTGGTCACATTCGGCCCATCGGCCGCAAGTTGGAGAGGGTTATTCATTGTATATTGCTCTCATTTTTCCCATACGAGATAGGCAAACAAATTAGCTCAGAATCTAAAGGTTTCGGAGGAAGAAGCTCGAGGTTAGATGAGCCGACAGCTTAGCATCTGAAAATTCCGTTCGTCAATATGTGCCGAGCAGTTGTGGGATTCTCCCCTTTTAAATCCTTTTCTAGCATTCCCCTGTTCGTTCTCAGGTTGCACCAAAACTCTTTCATACTGTCCCATCTGCCGCACGGGGGCAACGATCCACGTATCCGTACACAACGCTTCCCTTTCTTCCCGGCGACTCATCCATCGAAGCAAAAATGGAATAACTCGCTCGAAATCGACTCGAAAAAATCCTTTGAATAAACGCCATGCCCCACGAAACGTCTTCAAAGCACCCCCAAAGAGAATGGGGGACAAAAAGGGCGAATCTCATGATCGGATGATTCCGAACCGATCATCCCGATGCTGGTTTCCCTCTCGTCGAATTAAAACATTTGGAAAAGATGCTCCAGCACCTGGATCGCGTTTTTTCCATCCCCCGGTCAGCCTCTTTTATTTCTAATTAGGAGAAGCGTCGATGTTGAGAGGGTGCTCGGTTTTCGGAAGGGGATGGTGCATCTCCTTTTTCTCTTTCTCCTCCCGTCCTTTCATCTCTATCATCCTAAAGATCATCAACGATTTTTTTGGCCTGTCTGGAAGTACCCGACACCACCCTTAAAGTCCATTCTTCCGTAAGAAAAGGGCCTTTGGGCATCTTTCATCCGTTTCCATTCTGACTAAAAACACCCACTACGCTCTCGAAACGTGGGAGACAAACGTGGAAAAAAGCAAATAGGAAGTAGTATGGAGTTGTCTTCCAATTGTTTCGGTTTAGATCTAAGAGATATTTCCCACAAGTTTTTGGATTCCATGATGTCATGGGGATAAATTTGTGCTCAATAGCCGTTGTAAACTTGAATGTATCTTGTCTATGTCTAGCAATAAATCTCGCATGTAATTAAACAAAAAAATAAAGGTCCTTTTTCCCCTTTGAGTAATCCGAATTTAGGATAGTTCTATTTTAGTTTGATCATTCACCACGCAGTTAGATTGAAGCTTTATTGGTTGATATTTACACACCAAATAGAAATAAAATAGGATGCCAAATATGAGACCAAACATTTCTCAATTTTATTCTGATCATACTGATAGGCTCTTTCTTGAACAGTAATTTAAAAGATGGAAAAGAGTTTGCTGTATTTTTCGTACTGGTTTCTTTAACTGTAAGAATTCGTATCAGAACTCTATTTTCTTCAGAGACATATCAAAACCATTTACATGCCTCAACATAAAAATTGTACTGATTCTTAATTCTGTTTTATCAAAGAGCGCAAATGAGCTAAACGTTTGACCTCTGATACAATTACTTCTGGTACTCTTACAATTGTTTCCATATTCATTCATAGAAACTAACGAAATCGATTTTAAGACACATTTATACCTTTCAATTGTGATAAACTGGGTTAATGTTTGATAAATAGAACTCAGAAATAAAATTGCAGGATCACTAAGATATCTATATTGCACGAGTGAGATAGTTTAGACTTGCTTAGCTCACAATAATTGAATCCTGATATTTGGAGTTAAAATTAAATAACTTATTTACCACGTAAAATTTTTCATTCACACATAAGAATGATGTAGCCTTCAATTGTGTTTGATTATAATATTATTGGTTACTGAAGTTGCTATTTTAAAATTAAATTCATATTATATATATGTATTATTTTAATAAATAATAAATATTATTAAAAGAGAATTGGATATAGGGGTGATCGCCATTCCCTTGATTACTTCGTAGGACCAGCCATTTACTTAAGTTAAGACAATGTTTTAAGACAACAAATTGTCAGAGATTTTCAACGATTGCTATACATGTACAGAATTTATTAGAACAAAATGGAAATTAAATTAATCTTTTGGTCGAGAATTATGTCTATATTTATTTTCAGATGATCATATAAGGAAATTGTCGTTAATATCCATATCTCTGGAGAGATATCTAGATCAACCCCTCAGTTTAGCGAATATGGCAAAGGAATAGTTTTTACAACAGCATTCTTTTTCCCTTACTGGATTCTCTTTGTACCTATTTCCTAAACAATGATGCGCTCATTTATTCCTTACCTGATATATTTCTTAAGTTGCGACGGTTACCAGTTCGAAGCCCCTCCCATTTTTCGGCACCACGAGCGCAACTGCCATATTTCGTGCGTGAGAGACTTGAGGCAGAAGAAGAGTCAGCGAAACAAACCGCAACTTCCCCCACCTCACCCCCGCAACAGCGACAGCAAAGGAACCAAAATCCCGCGGTCAAACAACGCTAAACGTGACCAGTCCATCCTCCCAATATCAACGTGCGGATCAACCATTAATCACATCGGAAGCCCAAGAGGACTCCGAAAATATCTTTGACGCGCAAAACATACCAAGGAGATAGGGCGACTCGCCCACGCACGGCACGAAGATGCGAAACAAAGGGATGCAAGAATAGGAAAGAGAAGATCGAAGTCGCGCGATCTCCGCTAAAAACTCAACCCCTAAACTTGACCCCCCTATCCTCGCGTCTTTCGGCTCATCTCATAGATCATGTCCTTATTCTTTCGCCTATCTCCTAATCTCATTCCCTGCTTTTGTCTCCGCCCTTACGCCTCCCAACCACCCACCGCCGAAAGTAGCTGAGGGGGGCCCGTAATGGGGTGTTGGAGGAATTTTAGACGGTCGAGCACTGGAGGAGGCGGTACGTGCTTCGACGACTGAAAATAGCGATTTTTAAACGGTTGTGAAGATGTTAAGGGTAGATTTGTTTGTTTCATTTTAGCAGTGATTATACCTAAAATTTGCATTCAAAGTTGCTCCATAGAGAACTTTCAGAACATCGTAACCTATAACGCGGTATTATTGATGTCGGTCTGGTATTTAATAGCTGTCGCGCTTTTGACTAACTTTGCACGAGTAAATACGGGGACTCCAAGATATTGCTAGTTATTTTGTAATTTGTTTAGTGAAATTTGGTGGGTCTTTACTCAAAGTAATAAATTTAGTGAAAACTTATATTGTCCATATGTTATGTGGACAATAGAGTAATTTATTTCGCCATTTTTTTATCAAGCTGTAAACTATGCTGAAATGAAATCCTTTCAATTTTAGATGCCTAAAATTAATTTGGATATTAGACTTTCGTCGTGTCATTTTAAGTTACATATTCTCCTTAGCTTTTTGCAATCCAAATTATGGACTTTCATAAAGACAGACTCGCCCAATTGTAAGGCTTAGAAGGAAAATATTACTTCGCCGCTACAATTGTGACATTTTCAAAAGTTACTTTTTACCACTTAAAAGTTACTACGATTTAATAACATACAAGATTATTTCGATTTCATATCAGGAAAAGGATACGGATTCTGTTTATATTGAATGAGTAATATTCACATTTTACAAATACATATGATATATTAGAGCGTATATGAATCTGGAGAATTGAGTATTCATTAATTCATATATTCAAACTGAACGAGGTTTATGAAACGAAAAACTTTATTAAAGGTCAAGGCGACTTTTCCTATTGACCTTTATTCACCCTTAATTATTCTGCTATTTGAGAAAAAGCTATGTTTTTGAACGCGAAATATGTTGTTGACTTTTAATAATTATCACTGTAAAATTCGTTGCACTAGCAAAGAAGAAAGTATAGAAAGCAATTCCTATTTAATAATCTTAACGAGCCGCAGAGTTCCGAATCCCCCAAATAATTCCACGGTGGTGCTATAGACATCCGCCCAAAATGAATTCCATCTTGAGTGCTTGTTATCAACGACGCAACTTGGAAAAGAAGTTCGTAATATTTATCTTAACGAACTTAGTTTCAGTCCGGAGTTTCGCAACTTAGTGTCAAGTCGTTATCTCTGCTTTTCCACCATGAAAGAGGATTGATTCTTCTACGCTCTATTTGCCCCTCGCTCCTACTTTTTCCTTCGACCATCTGTCCTTCTTTGTTCTCTCTCTTCGCTTCTTTCTTTCCTTTGAAATCCTCATTCTCCCCTCTCTTCTCTTCATACTCATCTCCTTCCATTCAACCTCCCTTTTTCTTGCCTCTAATCTCTTCATCGGTTTTTCTCCGCCATTTGCTCCCTCCTCTTTCTTTCCAATCTCCCTTTACTCCCCTCTTATTTCCATCTCGTTTCCTCTTTTTCAACTGATTTTCTCGGGAGGAGTTACCGAGGGTCAAGCGAACTGTGGGAAGTGCACCGAAGCACGGCTCTGGCACGCGAGTATTTTCATCTTCGACACGAAGGTATTGTTCGATGCATCGACAGCATGCGAACAGGAATGCCCAGATGGGATGCATTTTCAGAAACAGTTACGTGCTCCGGATCAGCGAGCGGAAAATTCGTGTTGCCGTAACGACGCTGGAAGAGGTGAAATTTTAAACGGATTGGCTATGGATCAATGTTCTTGCATTTAGGGAAATCTAGCCGATAAACTATATTCCATTAAATGTATCATCGAGGTTAAGTAGGGAAAGCAAGAAAATTTAAGGTTTCTAGGGCATAGGGGGTGTTTTAGACCAATCAAATATGAGTAGATTAAAGAAAGAACAAAACAGAAACAACTTTTCCAAAGGAAACTGATTCCGTTTTTTAATAACCCAACAAATTGCATACTTAATAGAGGACACACGGCATGTTTCAATGCTTAAGCATAATTTTCAAGCTTAGTTGTAAAAAACGGAATTAGTTTCCTTTGAAAAAGTTGTTCCTGTTTTTTTTCTTTCGTCATAGATTGTGACTCGTCACTCTGTTGATTTTATTGATGAGTAGATTAAAAAGACATTTCTGCGAACTCGGAGATGCTCACTGTTTTCATAGTCTCATGAGAAATCAGTCTCCGTCAATTCAGTTTTGCAACATATAATATCTTGCCTTTTTATAATAAATATCTTATTTAAGGACTGAATTAGTAAATTTTAATTTTTCCATCGTCCTCATTCCTACTCCTAAGATACAATGAACCCCTAACAATGACATTCAGTCCTTCAGAGTCGATATCGATATAGTAAGCAAAACAGTGCATTACAGGTGGAGAAGCAAATTCGAGAGACACTGATTTCTAATAGATCGATCTCCCTCTCCGTGCCCTAAAAAATTTCTCCCTACTTCACTTTCTCAGCCGTTATTATAAATTTCATGAGGTATAGTGTACAGTAATTTGTTAGAGCATCTTGCAATTTCCTAGAGATATTTTAACGTGAGCAAAAGTGTATTATGTTCACCCAACCTTATAGAGGCCGAATGTTGTTAGAATATTTAGGTCTCGAGAGTCTTCAAAAACGATTTCGGATTTTCAGGTGTTTATAAAAATGTTAGTTCATAAATGTATAACGAATGATCATTCATCAATGATAAAGGAGTGCTAATAAATAAAAAAACAATTGTTGACTACAAGGAGCTCAGGCTTTGAAATAAGGAAACGATTTATGAAGCCCTATATATAGACTTATTTTTGGAAGGATGTAATAAATAGGCTATAACAGAAGAAAAGAGAGGATTTAAATGATTAAATTGTGCTAATACATAGAGAGATTTAAATAAAATAGAATGAGTTACTTGTAAAGACATCCTTAGACTAGAAAACGAGGAGATAATTCGATAGAAAGCTTTGGTTGATAGAAGATAGAGATGGATCGAACATATTTTGAAGTGTGACAATCTACGATATTAAAGATAGCATTGGAAGTGGAAAGAGTAATATTGATTATACTAGGTTATATTTTTAATACAGAAAATGGCTCGCCTTAAGGTACGAACATTTTATGGGAACAAGCGGTTGACTGAGGCCAGAATGGCAATAAACTATTTTCCGGATTTTCAAACTTTAATGAAATAGCGCTTTTCGGCGGGGTCCTTTCATAAATTCGGTTGCATCCGTAAATTAGAAAAGGTGAAACAAAAGGCAATACGTTTTGCAAAGAATTGCCACAACAAATGAGTGAGCGCTACTCAAATGCTACATGACGTAAAATGGGAATGTTTAGGAGACAAATGACTTTAAAAATTTCTTAAAATATTAAAGAAATTCAGAAGAAGTACATTGTTACAAAATGTTAGAAAGTGTTACTATGTTACATGTCATTTCTGTTTTTGGCCACTCTTATACTCTGAGAAAAATCAGAAAAATTGAAGCTAGGGTTAGTCGCTTCAAGAATTCATTTTATCTCGAAATTAAGAAAAATTACCCTATTAGGGAAGTAGATTCTTGGTGTATGCACCTCCCGCCAGACGCCAAAATATAGCTGGCAGAGAAAATGTTAGACGAAGATAAAGAAATGCAACTCGGTAACGAGAAATATAATTTAATATAATTGCTGACAAGTCTTTGACTTAGCAGAAACTTAAATTTTGTTTCTAATAATTTCATATCTGGTGATTTACCTAGAGGAATTTGTGTATTTTATGTACCTATATGTACTTATGTACTGTTCATAAATAAATTATTTGATCTGTAGAAATTAATCTATTGGCAACTCGATTTTTTCTTTAAAATCGTAATTTTCATGCAGAATTCGGGAATTTTGCCGATGTAATCATCGCTACTTATTACTTATTAAATAAGATTATGAATTATCGAGTTATACGACTATAAAGATATATAAAAATAAAATAGATGGAATTACTTATTATTATGTCCTTTCATGGGAAGATGGGATCATGGGAAGTCTGTGAAAATATTCGGTGAAATGAGTATATATATTGATCCAGCATACATTAAGATATGTTGATTTTTTCTTGAATTTAAGCGGAATTAACCGATTATGGAAGCAGAGTCTTGATCCATACACCTCTCACTATACGCAAAAGGCAGGATACATATGTACACTTAGATGAGGGAATGTAACTGGGTAATGAGGGATATAATCTATTGGCTACTCGATTCTCTCTTTGAAATCGTCATTTTCGTGCAGAATTCGGGAATTTCACTGATCTAATCATTGGTACTTATTACTGATGTCTCTCGGATGGCTCTGATGTAATAGACGTCAAGCATCGGAAAGAAATTCCGCCGGTACGGAGGCGGTGTCACACAGAAATCTTAAGGAGCGGAGGGCATGGATCGAGGACAAAGGAGATAATACCCATTCTATTCCTTCCTAGACGCTCCCTACCACCTGCGACCCCCTCCACGTCTTTCCCCGCTTCACCGATTTTTTCCACTCCATTCTCCATTTCTACATCACTTCAACCTAGCGCGCGTTTCAAGGGCCTACACGTCTACGGATGTGAACTATCCCTACTTCTATCTCTCCCATCCCACTATCTGCCCCATTCTCTTCCATTTTATCTCTTTTATACGGGCTTCTTTTCACATTCTTCTCAACCGCTCACATTTCCCAAACGTGCATTCTCCCCTTGCCGTCCTCTGTCCTCGTATTGATATAATAGCTCTCACTATGCCCCCGCGTCTTTGTGCGCCTTATTAAAGTTCCGAAAGATGCGTTGTTTTGGGACGCGAATGAGGTTAAAGGACCTTTCTTACGTGCTCGAGAGTAAGTATTGAAGGATGTTTTGGTGTCCGTTTCTCTCTCTGGGAAATACTCGAGTGGTTTGGGAAAATACGACTCAAGGGGAATATATTATGCCCGCCGCTATTCTAACTGAAGATAGAGATGTTTACGCGTTTCAATTCAATGAACAGTCTCTTCAGGAAAAAGCTTCATCCATTGTAAATTTGATCTTGTCGAAAGATTACGGAATATGAATATATCGTTCCCTGATAATTCTAGAATTAAAAGTCAGACAGATGCGTCTAAAAGGGAATTCAGAAGACAACAAGCAGACCTTCTTCACGGCAATCTTGTCTTTTTTATTATATATTTAACTAGCTGAAGCGCCCGTTGATTCTCAACGGGGAATATAGAAGTAGATTAAATTCAAGTTGCCAGTCGTGTAATGCTTAAATTCCCTTTAGAATACAGTCTAAAATCCCAAGCTATGTATGTCCTAAATTTCCAAATGTATGTCCTTCCCTAATATCATTGCTGAATAGTAAGTTTCTCATTCAAAAGAATCCTAAGATATTTCGGATTTACGAAGAAGACAAAATCCACGAACTGTTATTTCTCATGATAAATAAATATATTTTATTTAGTAAAGCAGGGAATTTTATTCTTGCTTTAATATTACAGGAGCTTAAAAAAAGGAATATTTTATCTTTCGTATTTTTTTCGGAAATTTGTCTCCCAATCAGTAATGCCTAAAAGTGTTTCGAATCATCTAGAGCAGAATGAAAAAACGGAATAGACAGATAGAGATTAGCTGAAATAACGGTAAATTATTTACCGGAATGAGGAAAAATCGGATGGGACGAAAAAATATTAAGAGATTTAGGACATACATTTGGAAATTTAGGAAGTTTTATCTTATATTTATTTATTTTATACGTACAAACCCACATAATTTTTGCTTTATATTATACAAGACATCTAACTTTCCTCATCCATGAGCTGGTAATCTCCTGACTGTAATTACGAACCTGCAATTGCTGGTTACCTTCTTACAGAAAATTTCTCCTTATCCATATTATATACCTTCCTCTTCAATCATCAGTTATATGGGCCTAAAGTCCTCGAGTTTTTTTACGGGATAAAACATGAGCTAGGATTCAACAATCGGTTCGATCGGATCGGTCGTCAGGGGGATGAGTTGTTTATAGCCTCGAATTTTCACAAAAGTTTTCTATATTTTACCGATATTCTCGCTAATTCTAATCGAAAGTAAGATTCCACGACCAAAATAAAAATCTTCATTCAATTTTCTTTCTTTTGGCGTTTGTCTCAACTCTGAACGACTATTCCTTCTAATTTAATTCTTCAAAAGAAATAAAGCCTGCAACCGATAAAAGTGAAGCTTACGTGTATTCCTTATGAAAATCTATCTGAGCGATCTTGATTCGGACCCAGCAAAATTCTTGAATTTAAAAATGCGACAGTACTTCCTTCCTGATATCAGAGGACACGTATGCAAAGTTTGAGACAAATCGGGCAAACGGCGTGGACTCCAATCCAAGACAAACAAACAATCCACAGAATTTCTGCTTTATATATATAAATTTATTTTGTAAGTATTGTAAGTAATCATTTTCACTCATTCAATGCTATTGAGTAATAACCGATTGACCATTCTCCAAATAATGAAAGGAAATAATTCTTCACTCAAAATCCACATTGAGGAATCTTTAACTAAACCACAGAAAAAGTACAGAAACGACCATGACCAGCCATGCTGCGATACCATGGTCGTTTCTATACTTTTTCTATGGTTTAGTAAAAGATTCCTCAATATGGATTTTGTTAGAATTAATAATTACCGCAAAGTTACGCCTGATTCCGTGTCGTTAATTCTTCACTCTTTCTTCCTCATCATCTGATTCTAATAAATAAATACCTCTATCACTATCAATTTTCCAGCACTGTCCATCCTTGCGGTATTACCGATCACGGTCTCTTAAGGGGACCGGATACTTGTAAAAAATCTCCTCTTTCGCACTTACCCATTTTAGTTCGAAGATTTATCTTGTTAGAGATAGGCCTAAGAAATGAGAAAAATCAGAATAATTTTGAAAATTATATATTAATTATAAAATTATATACATATAATTATTATATTTCCTATTTTAAAATTAGAAATAAAATTGTAAAAAAACAAGTGCTCCCCAATCGTCGTATATTCTGGTTTGACTTAAAGAGTTGCCAAGTTTGTCTCATTAAAAGCGAAAACAAATTTACTTCGAATTTCAATATCATGCGCGTATTATTTTGAGATATATCTGTTTATTTAATAGGAGTGCCTCTGAAAATAATAAAATGTCTTACTAAACGTGCCTTTTTCTTCTTTTTAAATGTGAATTTAGACTGCAATTAAAAACAGAAAGAGATAAATTGTTGGGAAGCAGAGGTTTAAATGAAGGTAATTATATTACCAGAAAAGGGGAGGGAAGAATAGGTGAGAGAATTAAAAATTCTGATTGTATTATGAAAATTCGGAGTTAGCTGATCGATAGGAACGTCAAGGCACATTGAGTGGAGACCACTGATCTATATTCAGAATGCTTCAGTTTACAGCTTTCCCTCGATGCAGTCGCCAATTAATCATAACTAATTAAAGGCAATACGTTATCGTAAATTTGGAACCAGATACGCAATTCATTAGCTGCTTTTAAGCTAGACAGTATCTCCGTCCATAAAAATCCCAGACTTTCGCCGCGGGAGACATTAATTAAACGCGACCTCATGCGTCGGGAAACTTTCGGGATGGCAGTAAATCGCGTTTACTTTACGGCTCGACAGAGATGTTGACGAGGCGATAGTAAAAAAGAGAGGCGAAACAATAGCCCGCACATGTGCGCGACTGCGTGTGCAACTCGCGTGAGCGCATCACGCCCGAAAGAGGTTCACTCCAGAAAACGCGAGGCGAAAATCACGCATTATGCGAACCAAGGACAAGGGCAATATGAGCCCGGCATCTCGTTACGCGAAAGGTCGTTTTGAATTTTTTATCGTGGGACCGCCCTCTCGCATTCGAACATGCGAGCAAAGGTAATTTAGCGCACATAGCTCTCTCACTCCCAAAAGTAATTTTCACTCCGCAGCGAAAAGTGGTTAAGACCCGCAAACGGTGTGAAAAGAGAATTCCCACTCCGGGGATCCTTTTGTGGAAATGATTCAAACTGCTTTTGCTCTATCGTGACGATGTATGCACCGCTGTCAAGATGCGATCCTCACTTTCCATTCCTCTCCAATTCACGGTGAGGGATTTTTTTATTCGCGAAGTGTACTTTCTTCTACTTAAGGGCGGTGATGTAACGCGGCTGATTTTCATGCAATTGGAAAGCTTTTGAATTGCCAGCCGTTTTATTTCCAAGATGGAGCGTTTTAATTCAAATTGTATTGGTTCTAAAATTTATTCAATGCAGAATTACGGAAATGTATCCATGATATTAATTATGGAGAAATACGACAATTTTTATTACTCAATATAAATATTAATAAACATCACATAAAAAACGTTACCTTATTTCAGCGTTAAAATTGAAAAAAATCATGAAAATGAAACTGCTCTAAATCATTGCCGTTTTACATTCAATATTTTCAATTATATATTTTAAAAAAACATAAACATCAAAGTAAGCTTTTCATTAGGCGGAGAAAAGAGGTTTTCTAACTTTTTGCCTGGAAGCACGTTAAAAGTCGAGGAAAAATACAAACAAATTTATAAATAAAACAAAATTAGCTGTTTTCGAGAGTAAATGGAGGAAAAATTATAAAAGTGTAGCTGTTCTAAATCATTGCCATTCTGTGCCCAATGTGCACTTCTAATATCTAATCATTTAAATCAATTTCCCGTTAACCATCCGATATATTGCATTTTGTTTTTTACAAAAATATTATTCTATTAATGTTAAAGCATCTTCATAAAGGTGAACTCATACCTAATTATATCTTTACAATTATGAGACATTGAAATGAAAAATATACTACGAAACCTCTTCTATAATAATATTTATTTACTCTGTAAAGGAATAGCAGGCTGGAAAAAATCAAATGAAAAAGATAAAATTAATTGTTTTTATTTTTCATTTTCTGCAATATTCTGGTAATTCTCAGGTAAATGAGTAAATGTTATTCAATGTTTGCGTATAAAATTAAATATTTCTTATCAAATTAAATCAATTAATTCTTGTGTAACTTTTTGAAGCCATTAGGAAAATTATAGAAATTAAATGAATTCATTTTAGTGCCTCAGGGATTCAAAATGCAGAATGATATTGATTTTAATGATATTGAATGCAATTATACATAAGAAGACTCATTTTTATTATAGTATCAGTGAATTAATTATTAATAATGTGAAACAAAGAAGTGAATTGCTCCATCCGTTTGAAGAGGAAATATAAAGAAAAGAATGCGGTTGCGTGATTGAGTACGACTTAGTTAACGGTACACGAGATGCTCCGCATAAAACCCAGGAAATTAATATCACGAAATTAATTGCGTTGTCCTCTTACACCTCAACATGCACCAAAACGTATTCATTACGAAGGTTTAAATAATTAAGTCTAAATTCGTTCATCCGCCAACCTTCAAGCGACGGAATTCCATCGGGGAAAAAATCATGCAACTGCTCGGCGATGAATCAGTCCCCCCAGTTATCATACCACTTTCGAGAGCCATACTCTATTTTAAAACTCTCTCAAAGGAGAAATAAAAATGAGCGAAACGCTGCTCCTTAAAAACCTTCTCAATTTTTCACCCTTAAGACCTCTCCTCAGACTGACATCCTTAACCCAGACCACTCTCGAAGGAGAGGCCACGGGAACAAAACGAACGCAGAGATTTGTTTTATTTTGGCGTCGCGGGGTTCCTATCTGTCCTCTCTCTGTGCACGAGCGTGCGTCACGTAACGAGAGTTCCGCCGTCGGATACTTAACTTTTCTCTTCGTGCGAGACGAAAAAAATGCTTCGGGAAAAGTTTCGAGGGATGGGTAAAAACAGGAAAAAAATATAGGCCGCGTCGGTCTTCGGATTACAAGTCTTTTGTCCTAACGGTCTCTCACGGAATATTGCATGCGATCTTGCGAACGACGCAGACTGTTTTCGAAAGGAGTTCCTTTCGTTTCCGTCCACCCCCACCTTTGCCTTTCCATTCCTTCTTTTCTCTCTTCCTCGTATTTGTCATCGCCTTCTAACAGTCATCTTCTCAGAGCATCCCCTGACATCCTCCCTTTAGCCCTCTTTCGGATATTCTAATTTTTCTTATCCCTACCCCCTCTTTTCTGTAACTGTCGCAGCAAGTTGTAAATTATGCTAGAATACCTATACCTCCCAATTACGAATCCTCGTGCGATTGATTTTAAATCCAATATTTCCAAGCTCGACTTTATTGAATGGAACCATACTAAAGTAGTTTAACATACAATACTATTATTATTATTATTCTGTGGAATCACTAAGTATTATACTTCTTTAATATGATCGATGTTTATAATATTTGCTGTTGAATTCCGTTAATTTTCTCCATTGTTTCCGTTGCCAACAGGCCATGCTACTACTTGCAGTGTGGAAGTAAACAACAACTAACGGTTTCCGCAATGAATCGAGACGAGGTTACCTACTTACAAGACTGCCTTTTGTAGCTAACTTGATGCCGTTCTTCGAAAGTTGCATTTTCGTAGATAATGTAACCAAAATATTTTTTTATAGTTTTTTATTTAATTAAGATATATTTTTGCTACTCAAATTATTTAAATAAATATATAAATTATTTCAAATTTTATTCGATTACAATCAAGGCAAAGGTTAACACTACGGTACGTTCGTTACCAAGACGAGCTTAAGAGAATAGAAAAGTTTTGCAATACTTCACTCTCATGAAGAAGAATTCTTTTGATGTCTAGTATCAACATCTATGATCTATAATTCTAATTTAATAATACAATTTACAATATTTTTCTAAAATAAGTATTGGTGATAGAACTTTCGCTCTCATGACATATACCCTGAGTCCCTCAGAAAATAACTTGTATCGCTAAATTTGTTTTTTCGATAAAACATTTTAATCTGTAAATAAATGGATCTGCCTGTACTTCTTAATGAGATTTACCATTAGCGCAGCACAAACAAATACCCACCCTTCTTGTGTGCACAACCTCATACATGGTCATTTTAGAAAGCTCACATCGAATAATTTCAAATAATGGGTCAATTAATCTCTCATAAATTGAAGCCTAAATACCTATTTTATTTTCAAGCGAATCATCTTCAGTTTAAATTAAATTATCATTATGTGTTTTGGAATAAAATTAATTTGATGAGTCTCACATATTTCTTATTGACAAGGGTTTTGCAACTCGTGTGTGGTTGATTGTCAATTTTTGTTTTACATTAAATTTATAGTTAATGCAGAATGTCAGAAAAAAATGTAAGTATGCAAGATAATGATTCCTGTGAAATAAATTCTCTAGCTTCAACTTATTACGCACATGTGATTTTTCTTTAAGTCTAAATTCTAGATATATGTTGCACGATTTGATTTACATTCGCTGCTTAAATTAGTGTGATACATACGTAACTATTATAGAAAAAATAATGTTAAAACAAATGAGTTTAAATAATGCAAAATTCAGTTTCAATATCATCAGTGTGTTAAAGAACCAGGGATAATACTAACGCATTAGTTAAAAATAGAGAAAAAAATTAAGAGTGGAATCTTAGTTTAGAATGTACTTGTTGAATGCTCCGTAGTTAATGGAGTAAATCAACCCAGTTCGCTCTTCGTAATTTCTTTCGATCAAGTAAACTAAACATTCAAACTGGTGATGTTTTACTAGCAAGTTTTATCTTTCCTTTATTTTCCACTCTTCTAAATCTTTTAGGCATATTTCATATTTGTTTGCCGCTAAATCTTTTCCTCTAATTTTCCCAGCCCTATCTATACTCCGTCATCTTTTCTTCCTAATGTTTTTCTTCTTTGTGTTTTCTTTCGATCTCATGCATTTTCTTTTCTCCTCCACTCCCTCAACCTCCCTCTCCCTCGCCTAGCTGTCCCGGGAACACCCGGCCGCACTTGGGTGGTCCAGTTTAGCATCAAGAGAAGGGTTTTTAACAAGGGAGCATGCAGTCAGTCAGTCAGTGTCTCTCAAGTTATATAGGTTTTGACCCATATCCCGTCACGTACTGCAAAACAATCGCATCTCACCAAGCGTTGTAACTCAGCGTCCTCTTCCTCTCTTTATCCCACGTTTCTGAGAAAAGTTGAGCAACGGAAAAATATTTTACAAGACTACATGAGGTAACGCTGCAACATCTCTAAACTTTTTAGCTTCTTTGTGATGCTTGTAGGGATTTATGAGAACAGCTTCATCTCTGTTCCTCTAATTGTAGAGGTTTATAATTAGATAAGAAAGAAACAATATGTTCGTTTCCTTTCGTTTGGACGAGGATTGCTAATTTGTATTCATCTTACTAATAACCCACCAAATAATCATCTTCCCTGCATATATTCTGAGATTTCGTATTCTTCTTCTAGAGGGCGTGGCATACAAACGCATAGATATGTTCCAGTTTAATTACTATTTACGCAAAAATACATTACACAACATTTAAATTCTAAGGACATCTTTATTCAAGAATTTATAGACGTTCAGAAATGACTGACAATTGAATTGAAGACACAACCATTCTTACTTGTTCTGAGTAATATTTCTTTAGACTTAAGATTTTATTATAATAAAATATATATACTTACCATTTGTAGAAAGGAATACCCTCTATATGAGAGTTACAGGTAGATGTTATGATTATGATAATGGCATATCATCTAAAGTCTCCTTTCTCAGAAAAGTATTGTACGAAAATAAGTCTAAATGAAACTACTTCATAAGTCTATGTAAGGTCCCTACAAGCCGTCTTTCGGCGTTTGGCAGGGGATGTAAGCACCATGCCTCCACTTCCCTGAGCGATTGCTTTCTTTTATCTTTCGCGGAAAAATTCTTGTATCGATTCGTTTTAGCATTTATTTCCCTGATCTTCCTCGCAATATCATAACAGTCTATATAACAGGGAGGTCGCAAATTTTTATAGCTAATGATACAACGAAGACAACTTTTCAGAGGTAGATTACATTCAAAACATTTTAACCAACGTTATACGAATTATTCTCGTAGTTAGATTTCTAAGAATAAATTTTATATTAGATGATCTATTTATTCAATGAATAAGCAGTTTAATATAACTTTGTTTACTGCTTATAGTGAGATATAATTATAGGCACAAAACAGATATACGGAACAGAAATAGAATGTGCAAATTAAAACTAATCAACAACCACCAACATTTTAAGAGAACATATTTTGATTAACATGTGAATATCACTATTTACATGAAGAATGATTCCATCATTCCTATAAGAATGATAAGAAACTATTCCACATTCTCAAAAGAACTGCAAAGGTTGATAGGGAGTTCAACTCACTAGCAATACCAATTTCCAGATTTTGAAAATTTACTTGTTCCCATTCATTAGTCAAGTATTGGTTTAGTGGTCGTAGTTCCAAAACATTGTCGGAAACTTCAAGATTGAGAATCCTTTCAGTGGAAAGGACCAAGGATCTCTTCCAATTCCGCTACTGGCGCGAGAGCGTTAAACGGATCGTTACCCTGGCTTAATTAGACATCAACTTCAGCTCCCAGCTAAAATAGTTCCTGCGTCGAGAAGGTGGACATTGCAAAAATCCAAGACCACTTTCCAATTGCTTTCCTCCACGGCGATTTTTATTTTCATCCCTTAACGAGAGGGGTCGAAAATAGAGTTCATCGACCTTCTCCGGCCTCCCCGCTAATTCCATTCGTTGGCGTGTTAAAGATGATTATCTTCCAGAAACTGCTGTTTCCCCCTGTGATTACAATCCAGACGAGATAGAGGCGTACTTGTGCACTCATTCCATAATCATGCGAAATTTGGAATAGACGGTGAAAATTCACTTATGAAGGGGGAGTGTAATTACAATTCAAACACCGAGATCACTTGAATATTAAAATGGAAATGAAAGCAACAGTTTGCAGATAACATTGCGTAACAAATGAATTATCATGCTCTAATAGTTAAACTTTTAAATTCAGCAATTAGGAGATGGTTGCTTTGGTGTCTCAACTTGTCTGAGCCCTATCCTATCTTACATTCCAAAAAAATATGCATAAAAACCTCCGTAAATTAAATTCTTTTACTTCAAGAGCAACTATAGGTAGTCTTCAAATATAAGTTCCACAACTCACAAAATGTCTTATTAAATGAAACTCGCTTTCTCTTATGATTTAGAATATTATTTTATTTGAAATGAAAATTCCGAGAATTTTCGTTTTACCTAGAATAGAGTTACATTATAATTACCAGATACATGTCCATAAAAATGACACGAAAGATCGGGAGGATTAATAGATTTATTAAATTTGTATTAAAAATGTATAAATGAACTGAATTTATTTTTCGCTGAAGCGATATTCTTAACTTTCAGTTAATTGTGATGAATTTGGTAGTCATTTAGTTTTAGTTGTCGGTCAGTTTGCGATATTCCTTATATATTTACCGCATATTGCCATTGATAATTATCAGCAGCGTCTATCTAGCGGAAAGCCTACCACGGTGTATTAAAACGTTGCATATGATTTCACTCTTTCAAAATTTTCGCCAAAGCAAGAGTCAAAGCAGTTCCCATACGAAGTTAGAATACACTGGTCTCCCTTTCCATTCAGTATAGGGTTTTGTGGGTGCTGTGAGTTGGTGCAGCGAACTTCATTCTCGCCGGATTTGGAGAGCGTGGTCGAAAACCGAAGCCCGTATTTAAGCCGGCTGCTCGACTTCCCTTTGTCACTCTATATGCCGAGGGAGGCTGGTGCATCTCATGCTTGTCTGAAGCCGAGATAAAATAGAAAGGGAATCGCCTCAAAACAAGAAATACATGTGGTCAATCCATTTCCCATCATTGAAAAGCATTCCCAACTGATTGGCGTGTGGTATTTCCGATTGATAACGTTAATGGGACAGTTCATTTTTTTCAATTGGATACTTGCAGTCTTATGTTTCGAAAAGACTCCGACACAAAATAAATGTTAATGCAGGTCGAATTGAATGAGTGAAAAATGTTGAGACTTTGTTACCTTGATGAAAGGAATTTGTTGATTCTGGAATTTTTAAGCATTATTTAAGATAAAGTTGTATTTATCATTAAAAGAGGTGCGGAGGATATTGTTTCAACGAAGGTTTTTTTTTAAATTTCGTTTAAATAGACTCAAATTAGCACGCCAAATCACAAGCAGCGCTTTTTTATTTAAGCGCTCTCTAATTCTAATTGAATATTCGTAAACTACGAAGCAAAAGAATGTGTTTTTTGTAAAGTTTCCATCTTTGTTACACTTACGGATTTAAGATAAAAACTTGTTTTTTGTTTGTTCTTTTTCATTCAGCGGTATGTCTTTTTCACTCTATTTCAATTAATGGTGAATCTATTTTACGCCATTGCCCTTCATGAAACACCTTTGTTAGTTTCAATAATGTTTTCAAATTAAAAGTACTAGGTGAAACATCCGAGTTCTTCTTCGATTATTAATATTTGTATTTCACTTCCTCTTATTCCCATTTCCATTATATTGTACTATAGGAAAATTGATTTCTTATATTTTGCTCCTCCTTCATTGTTTCGTTTTAACATTTCAGTGAGCAGATATACGTTAATATTTACGTACATACTACATAATATATTATACCGGCCTGCATGACACTCTATGAGTGAAAGTTAAATGATTGGAGAAAAGAGAGATAACTGATAAACGAGGGTGATATCACCAAGTTCGGTATTACCAAACGAAGTGCTTCAGTTTGGATACCTTAAGTTCTAACTCGGCTTATCGCGATATGGTTGATTTACTTTAAGAAATATAGAAAGTTATTGGGACTTAATGAAAAACAGAAAAGATATATCTTGACCAATCTAGTTTTATTCAATCCTTACTTAAACTGAAGATAGACTTGTTGGAAAAGGTTTCCCTTAGAATTTTATCAAATTTATTCTTTCGTTACCCTAAATCTGAGCGAAAGGAAAAATGGCAACATCAGAACATCAAAATCTATGGAAAAATACTTCATTTCTTTTAGTTTGAATTGTTAGTTAATAGTTTGAGAACCACTCTGAATCAATCTAAGTGAGGCAGGAGATCTGCGTTTACGTTATCTTAGGCCCTTCCAATATTATTTGATATAATAAGCTTTAAAGAAAATGAACCTCAGATAACGTTTCCTGAAAATGCAAACGTGATGTGTCCTGTGACAATGCATACGTAAATCACAGGAGTCATGAAAATTTTACATAGGTACTGACTCGCGAAAATTCAAGTCACACATTACTGTTAACTGATCCGGGAAATCTCAATACCGTGAAAGTGTGTAATTAAAGGGCAGAGACGCATTAAAAATCCGCTGACCTTTGGCGAACCATTTTGCCTCCGAGATAATACTTGAAAAATAAAAGGAAGTAAGTGTTTCAGAGCTGATACATGTCTCCTTTATAAACAGAGAAATGCATGCGAATGTCGAAATGGCCCTGTTTATCTGCACCTTTGCGTCTCCGTATTTTAATTTATATTTTAGATATCTCTGCCAAGGACGGATAAATTTCCTCGAGAGTTTTCTAATTGTATTTTTTGCGAATTTTGTAAAATTGTCGGAATATTATGGAAGGAGCGAGATCAGGTACCGATTTGGATGAAAGGAATTGCTGAGGAGTGAAAAATTTACGGCAAGACTATGATAACGAATTTTAACGCATTCTTGTGGAATCAGACCGTTACTTTACTAAAATAACGTAAAAAGTAATCTTTTCGTTCAAATTTGCCACTTTTATTGATTGAAGGACAGTTTGAAAAATTAAAATATTGAAGATGATTTTCTAAATGAAATTTTCAATTTATTGTTTTATTTCTGCATCTTATTATAGAATTCAATGAATACTTTGTCCAATTTTTAAGAGAGAATCTTACGTATAAATTGATGTTTAATGCTTAGCAGGTGACTGAGGTTATTTCTAAGATTAGGATCAATCCATCATAAAAAACAAGCAACGTTAACTACAAAGAAATAATCGTCATCTTAAAAACTTACATTTTTATTTTAATCCTCGATATTAAATTAATCAAATGCAAAAATACTCTAACCCTGCAGCATTCTAAATCATTTAAGGCTGCTCTTTACTATACAGAAAAAGCCCTTTTTAGACTGTTTCTATTGCCCTCGCATTGAAGACATTTTAAAACTTACAAATTTATATTTTCACCAACCGATGCCTAAAAGATGAAACTTTGTAACAACAGGTTCTTTTGTTTGTTATTTTAAATCTATGGTTTCCGTGAGAGTCTCTTAATAACATGTTTTAGAAATACGATCATATTCATTTTTGTATATCTTGTATTTAGCGAAGCAGTTTAGATCACAAAATTTCAATTACATTAAAATTAGCTATTTTTCTCTGTGCCTGATGATGGACAGCTTTGTCTGAAACCGGTCGCATATTAAAATACTTAAGTGGAATTTTCGACACAGTGTTTTTATTTCTATTCTTAGCTATTTTTCATTTTAAAATTAACATTGCAAATATTGGGGGAATATCTTACAAACGGATACAGATTACTTTTCGAATATAGTTCGTGGCATTTGTACCTGTACGTGTATTCGTCGTATAGAAAATTTGAATCATTACTAAAGTTTAAATTAAATTAAGCATCCAAATTTGAAACAATGACATCGAAAATTGTCAGATAATATTATAAATTGATTATTTCAGTGTCCATATTAATTTTGATTATATAGTCAGTCTACTTTATTCAGTGTCTACAATTTTAATCACTTAATTACGAGCATTCCAAAAATTATACATAATTTTTCTGGGATTCTTGCCATCAAATCTTATTACATAAATTTCAGTCTTAATTACATTCCCAAGCATACGAACGCGGTCGAATGCAAACTTAGCTCACGTCCTGAAGGCGTCCATCAATCACGCAGGAAATTGCCTTTTTTAAAATCTTAGGAAAAGTTTTCCTATTAGGGGTCGTGGGCTATTTGAGTGCGTTCCTTCGCTCATAGAGGGAGTTGGCGCAGCAAAAGGAGAAAGCTGCCGAGGGTTTCTAGCAGGCGTAAGCAACCCTCCACCCCTCAGAGGTTTTTGTTGAGTTTCGGGAAACAATGACAGATGCGAAATGCCCTCTCTAGCTGAGGGAGGATTTTTAAGAGGAGGTCGTGGGAGAGGGTAGAAGATGGAGGGAGAGTGCGTGCCTGGGGTAGGATCGAGGATTTTTCGAAGCGGTGCGTGATTTCCAGGGAGTTTCGGAGGAATACGGCGAACATCTGTTCTGAAAGGATGGGAAAACAATTTCGCGCCTTCTGATTTGCTGGAGGAGTCGCTTCCCTCTCGAATGCCTCCCAACAGCCTTTCACGGGGACGAAAAATTATCCAGCCGATAGACACCCTAAAAGAGGGGAGGCCACTTTATTTAAAGGTTCCTTCGAATTCGGCAAGAGTCGGGGAAAATAGAATTTTCGCCTATCGGCGCCGAAAGAAGTCGATCGTTTTTTAATATTCGCTTGATAAAATGTGTATGATAATAATTAAGCCTCTTTTATTAGGGCGAAATTGAGAATATTAAGTCTCTTCTTACATCTAAACCTTAGTCGTAAAGTTTAAAGGAAAGAGATAGCATGGAAATACTACAAACTACCATGTGGGCTTAAAAACCTAAGGTTTCTCTTACGAGATATATTCACCGTATATATGTGTATATGTTGCTAAATATGTCTTATAGTAAATTCGTAAAACTAAGATGTAAGTCAGCGATTGTGTAGTGAAAATGTTTCAAAATGCCCATCATGCGCTGTTAAAATTTCGTTATACAAGTTTAAAGGAAAGAGACAGCACGAAAAAGTACAAACTACCTTGCGGGTTTAAAAACCAAGGGTTTCTCGTAAGAAAAGTGTATATCGTGTATGTGGTACTAAATATGTGCATAAGTAAATATGTGTAAAAACGACGAAATTAAACGCATGCTGTGTATTGTGAAAATGCTTTACAATGTTAATAATGCGATGTCAAACTTAGATCGTGTTTCCTTGTAACAGGACCTATGGATAAACGCAAGCTGTTTCGCATTACCTTTGCGGAACGCCATTTAAATAAAAAACAAAACAGTATTTTCCACTAGAGTATATTGAAACGACCGGTTTCGATCTCATAATCATCTTTAGCAATATTATAGCAGGTTGGTTATTTTATCATCTTCGCTTAGTCATTTTTCAAAAAGAAAACGCAATGCGAGTATAAATATATCAGTATAAATTTTTATCCTCATTTTCACTTAATACGTATGTTAAGACCAAAAACATCATTTACAATATCAGGTAGGGTCTTCAAAAGTATTCGTGTGATGAATTAATATAAATAGGATCCGGTGCCTTGTCTGATCGATGTTTGTGGAATTCGTTATTTAGGAAAATGTCGTTCATTTACTGAGGGCATGCTATTTAGTGAGTGAATTGGATTCCTGGTTCTTTATGTATATTTTCACTTTATAAAGATAAAAGATTGCATATTTAGTGGCGTGGGTATTTTATATCACTGTCTAATGAAACAATGCAAAGAATGATGAATTATTGTTGTTTTGATAGCGAGATATTTGGGTTTAAATACATTAAAAGCATTCAACTTTCCTATCAACATTAACGTTTCATTGAATTTCGACCCCAAGAAAGAACAATAATCAAAAACGCCGTACTTCACGATACCACGTTTACTTCTCGGGAAAAAATTGAAATCTTCAAATTTAAACTCGAAAATCTTCGAAGCTTTTCAAGGAATTGCTTCATTAAAGTTTTCTTAACTATACCAGAAAATATTTAGCTACAATTTCAAAATCATCCATTATTTGGTATTCAAATGCAGCCGAGAATGGATCATAAATAGACTGGCAGAAAGCTATTTCTCGGCGGTCTCCGGCGGGAATCAAGGATTCATCTCCACTTCCATAAACTCCACTGGAGGGAAGGAACAGAGTCAAAGGAAACTTTCAGCTCTACGGTTCAGATTTTTGTTCGGAAAAGTATGCGCGTTTGGAATGTTTGTGTAGACAAATTAGGAGGACTTCAAGCCAAAAGAATGTCATCATTACTTTCGAAGAATGCTAAAAAATTGCAAGAGAGTTAGAATATTTTACACGTGTGAATTTCACATTGTGAAACCAGCGTTAATCCATCATTCTTTAGTGATTTCAATACTTACTTTTTTCCAGATAAAGAGCTATAGAATATATAGATAGGAATGTCCGCATTTTAGATTCGGGTAGTTGTTCTTAAGGCGAGGACACAATCGACGTGTACGCAAGACTTGAGACGTGACACTTTTACCTCAAACTTGGAACTTGGTACTAGCGGGCAAAGTCAGAACGTGAACCTCAGCCAATCAGAGACATCAGAAAATCCTAGGGAACAATGGACACTCGTAGGCGCTATGCACACTGAGTGTTCTAACATTTACAAAGAGATGAAGAGAAGAATAACCTTATAGAATTATGGATGAAAATGAGGCAATAATTATGTAGTTTAGTTTAATAATTATGGCTTAATGATTATTCAAATCTTCGGTCTGTAATGGCGGACCCCAAATAGTAGTACTTGTATTTATCTTCAGATGGCGCAGCTATCTCAAGGTGAATCCTGATTGGTTGTTACGTACACGGGGACTGTGTCCGGTGCCATTCAATTATACACGACCAACTTTTGTAGGTTTCACGTTAACGCTACGTTGATTGTGTCCCAGTCTTTAGCCCTTTCAAACCTGAATTTACCTAGGAAGAAATAAATTATTGTTGAATTTAGTTGATGTTTCCTTTATTCAATAAGCAATAAATCTTATTATGAGACTCCTTTGATACAAGATTGACATATTATTAAAATAGAAGAAGCAGAACCATAAAAAAATAATATATAAGAAGCGCTGAAAATGGTGTCCAGTATATTGTACGCAGGGTCTAAAAGACTTAGTGGTGTGGTAAAGTCTAGTGTAGTGGTGTACAAGTCAAGAGTATGTTTCATTAGAGTATTTCATTATTTAAAAAAACTGTTGAAGAACTCGGGGCTGGTGAATCTGTATTCGTTGGATGATGGTATATGAGTTTCTCTATATTACATACGAGAAACCACGTGGTCGTACTGAAATAAAATATAGCCTACAGTCAATTATTCAACCACTATGAGGCCGAAGCATGTGGCCTAAAAGATGCAGGTCCCCCACCTGTGAAAGAAAAGGATTTTAACTGAGATGATATCGGACTTCATTTAATTGCCTATTTATTCATTCTCCCTGGATTTGCATATTCAGGATCCTTGATTACCGTCCACTCTCTATAATTTCGTATTCTCACGATTTTTCGCACTCCCATTCAGGAGGAATCCCTTATTCAAAAGCAGAGCGTATTCTGATTAGGAATGGACGTACGGTACTCCGATAACTTCCATCAGGCTCATCAGGCTAGTCCAAAAAGAAGAAGTTCAATGTCCTTCGCCATCCTGTTGTTCTCCGAAGGGGGGTGGAAAGACAGGCAGTCCGTAGGAGTGCTAAAAGCTTAAGGGATGAGAAGCGGGGGCGGGGAAGGATTTAGGGATGCTTTACGAACTACACGGAGGCTGTGCAGCGGGAGTCCTAAAGGACATCCATTGTGAAGGATTTTTAAAAGGAGAGAAAAAGCAAGTGACTGGAGAAGACAATGGGGGATTCGGGAAAAGAATAGGAAAATAAGTGAGTAGGAGAGGATTGACGGAAAGAGGAGAGTTTTCTAGAGAAAGGCGCGCTCGTATTTTCAAAGCGCCGTTTTTGTCGACTCGTGCATTATTTCTCCTTGAGGGGATGAAAGAATTACGGCCCCTTCCGGATCGTCAGCCTTCGCTGCGTACGCGAAACACCTTGGGGTCGTTTATAAAGGAGTAATTTAGGAAGGATTTCAGCCGACTTGGGAGGTGTGTCACGCTGGGGCTTGCTTTTTAACTCGGAATTATTTCCTATAGTTTCTCCCGTGGGAGAAAGTTGTTATTTTTTAGCTAGTTGGGATTTCTGCGTTCTAGCTAAGTCCTACCGAGTGTTTTGTTGGATCTATTATAGAAATATAAAGAGCGAGAGGCTTTTATTCAGTTTAGATATTATATTTTAAATGTTGCGTATTAAAACTTAACACTGAGGTTGGTAACCTGTAGCCAGCAGGCTGCTGCCTTTTCGTCGCCTTCTCTAATGGAGAAGTAGTGGTATTGTTAAAAGTTTTTTGACAGCTCAGGTACTTTCACACGTGGATTCCCACCGAGTATAGAACCCGAGACCGCTCTAATCAAAGCAGAATGCGCTGCCCACATTGCTATCTGAGATAAGAAGTATTGGTACTGTTCTATTTATCTTACTCTTCTTTTATGTACACGCGCATTGAAGTCATTCGTTTTCCATATCTCATTAATCACTTTCATTGAAAATAAAATTAAAAGTATTCTTCTTAGGTTGACTTAGCGATTTAATTTTGTTAAGCTATTTGAACTTAGGAGATTAGCCACTCAGGTACACTGGTATTTTCATGTGTGACCTAATAGTGTTTGCAGAAATAGCATATGAGGCTCTTCAATGCAAAACGATTCCCTACATGCCATAGATCAATATTTATCTTATTTATTTTCTAAAGTCCCCACAGACATCCCTTTATAGGGCAATTACAATGATATAATATCGATTACACTTGGTCTTTCCAATTAACCATTCATTTTTCGGTCATTTGCATTTATATTTACATACATTACATTTCTTATTCATCATAGTATCACAGTATATTCTTACTTAACATAGTAGTTCAATGCAAAATTCAGAATCGGGTCTATGATATTGTTAGACTTGCTTTCTAACTCCTCCGCTTCCACTATTTTGAATAAATCATATAATAGGACTTGATAAAATATAACGCTTTAAGCCATACGATAGCGTATTTTAGAAGAAAATGGATGTCTAAATGAGAATAAATATATGAAGAAATTATTTCCGATTAAAGAACGTTCTGGGAATGAGGAATCCCATAATGGGTGAACTTCGTGCTGTGGGAGTAGAAGGCGGAAGCAAGGAGAGCACGGAACGAACGGTTCGTCGCCAATTAAAGCGGAAAATCGAAGATTCTTTGGAACACGACATACTATAGGAATGCTCCCCTAAGGCGGTTCATGCTTGCCTATCCTTGCGTTAGAATCCACCTCTTAACGTCTCAGAGCAACATCGGAAATTCTGATCCGAAATTGATTCTGAAAACGACCAAACATGAAACTACTCGGAAAAGCTGCTAGGATAAAAAAGATAATTTTTATATAGATTAAGAAAGATTTAAAATGGGATATGTGACAACATGGTTGAATGTGAAAAGTCTCTAGGTATAAATAATGATAACAATTATCTTTAGCGAGAAATTTCTTTCGAAGCAAAAAACATTTAGTGTTTTATTTCTTTCATTTCGATTTTTTCTCAAGTGCAAAAAAAGTCCTTAATAATTATTTCCATTCTCAGCTGTTGATAATGAAAATTACCAAAGGCTGATTTATTTATTGTACAAAATCGTCGCAGTTAGTAGCAAGGACTGGTGGAAACGTTATTATTGAAAAAATAAGATTGTATAAATAAAAAGTAATATAAAATAAACTATTACAAAAGTATACATATGCAGTAGGTACATATATGAATTATATAAAAAAATGCTATCACATAATCATAAAAGATTTTATTTTTTGTATGTGGAAGCGTCGCAGAAAATTCATTGACATGCTATAGAATTCTTATCAATGCTGAGTATAACGTTGTGAATATTATACACACCTGTGGTATATATATTCTATACAATCTGCTTCAATAATGGTATTGTTGCTCAAAAATCAAAGTATTTTAATACCATCCTCAGCATATATTTTATATTATTTTAGTGGTAGGCACCGACGAAGGGCAGCTTAATACATTTTTCTTAAAAACTCATCTCAGATTATTTTTAAAATGTCATTGTGTATCGTTGAATTTAGTAGGTGTATAATAATCTAGGAAAAACTTCAAAATCAGTTTTTAATTCAAGTTCTTCCTCAAATACTAGGCAAATTCATGATACAGTAGTTCATAGTCATCACGGGGTGGCAAGCACCCCTCCTAGATCCATCTTTGTGTTACTGATAGTAATTTTCATTGATAAAAATATGCTTCTTTCCATTCATACGCCTATGAACTTGATAAAAGTTCTCTTTCTACGAATTCGTAATTTCTTTTCTAAAAATCGGTTAGCTTAAAAAAGAGGAAGTTCAGCAGGTATCTTCTTTCATTTATCTAACGATCCACTACTGGAAACCATCTTTTATTCTGCAGATATGATTTATTTTTATGCTGTGATGAACAAGAAAGCACAACTTAATAGAAGAGTAAATCAGTATGGTACGACGAGACTTCTTGGGAAGCCACAAAGAGAGTGCACAATTCCGTATTTTTGACAAATTTGTTAGTAATTAACCCACAATAAACTTGTGGCGAAAATAAAATTTTCCACTCACAATCCTGAAATAACTAGCAATATTCATCAGTCGTATGAATGACGTTATTTTATTAGTGGCATGAATATATTCCCACATCCAGCAACAACGAGGGATCAGCGTTCACGTCATGCACGCTTTTCATTAAATCTCTGTTTACCGCGCCAATTTTAAGCTATCTCCATTTCAGCGCCCTAAAAAGTATCACCCAGAAAACGCAGAGAGCAGCCAAATGACAAACTAAATAGCCAGGGAGAAAAAATTCTCTTAACGAAGTGCGCAATATCCCCGTCATCGGCCAAAAATTACACAGGACACCTGATTCGAGAGATCTACGGAGTTACCTCTCTCGCTAAGTAATTGGCTTACTTCTCCCTCTCTCTCTCTTTATCTCTCTCTGCACCAATACCCTCGCGGCTTTTTGCTCTCCACAGGGTTACCAACCTTATCGCTTACCTTATGGATATGAAAATTTTGGGAATTCGTCCAATGTCAGACTCATTTTATTATTTAAGTAAGCGAGCTTGCATCCGACTTCGATCCTGTGGAAATATATTCTTTCGGCAAATGCGATATTCAAAAGAAATTATCGTCAGAGTAGATCGAATTTGATCACCTCATTTTGGCAAAATTTAAACTAAAATGTCTTTCCTGTTTTTTCTATTATTTTATGCCATGGGCGTTAAGGGTAAAAATTATTAGTTGATTGTTTCAAAAATAGTTTTTGGAAACTCAAAAGTTTTAATTATTTTTCAGTAAGCTCATAGTAAATAGCTTTGACCAAAAAATTGCATTAGCAAAGTATTTACGACTTTTAAACTTAATTCCTACAGAAAATATTGTAAATATGTATTTGCAGTAACTGTTGGTATTATTTTTTCTATAAGCTATCTCATTTGTAAACTTACGATGAATTGATTCATTTTTATTCCTTTTATCTTGATGGAGCAGCATTTTTCATCTTTCGTAAGGAATGGAGAAAAATGTATAATTCATTTGCTTATGACCTAATTTTGCTCATAACGGTGATAATATGATAGTTACAGTGGTGTATTTGATGATTAAAATAGCATTCAGCTTAGTTTCCTCTCATCAAATGCCATTGAATATGATATTCAAAGGGTGTTAGAGCTGTACTTAACTGGATTTTTTTCCGCTAAAGCGTTCGGGCTGAGTAAGGACAAAATTATTCTCTCCTCATTTAGCATAGTAAACTTCATTCCCTCTTCAAAGTTCTTTCTAAATGATGATAGAGGAGTTCAAATAGGCATTAGAGGTGAATAATTTAGTTTTATTTCCCTTAAGAATATTCTTCTGAACATTTATGGTGAATAAAATGTTTTTCCGAATAGTATAGTATATGCCAGTTTATCTAGTCATTAATAGAATAAATAGTAATCAAATCCTAAATAGAAATGATTGAGGAATCCATTACTGTAATAACGGCAGAAATAATTTAGATCAAATTTTACAAAATTTGTTTATTGCGACCGGTTTCAACTACTCATTGTCTTCGGCAGACCAAATTCTATATATGCTTTTTATATATTCTATATTTCTTTAAAATTTCGGAATTCTATGCATTTTCCTCCGCTTTACAAAACTAGCCTCACTAGAGGTCGTCTTTATTTCTTGACCAAACTGTTTCAAATATCAATTTTTGCTTAAATTACAAGGTTTAAGCAACAGCTTTCTGCTATAAACTGACTGCACAAAGTGGTACGTAGTATAGTAGAATTGGGCCACTAATAAAATTTTTGCAATTAATATCCTAACTATCTTCCATTAGCTACTTTGGTAGCTGTTTCTTCGGTAAATTTAATGACTTTTCCTCGGACTTTGGAGGTCGTACACGGCGAAGATTTAAAATGTCCTTTGGCAACACTGGTTCCAAATTCTCCCACTCCAACTAGAGGAAAACTCCCTTTCCTGCGCTATCGTGAGATTTTCCGCCTAGTGGACAATTTTGGAGTGAGGGGAAGATGAAGTTTAGAGAGAAAGGGAGGGATGGAAAGGGAGATAAGGCGAACGTGAGAGGGAAGGAGAGTGAAGAGGGAAGATAAGGAGTGACCGGTAATAGATGGAGTGTGTTATGGAGGAAGGAGGGAATGAAAGGAGGAGCGATAAAGAGGAGAGACGAATTGCGGCAGTAGTAAGGTATTAAGGCAAGGGAAAGTAATTAATAGGTGGAAGATAGTGTATGAAAGGGTGGAAGGAAAGAGAGCGAAATTCCCATTTTTTTGCTTCAGTCGAGTTCAATCTCGCCTCTGCTGTTAGAGTCTTTAATGCTAGAAAAGAGAGCGGAATGACTGATTTGTATTATGATTTTAAACGTAGTTATAACTTAGTGAAGTACCTAAAAAATTTCACCTCTAGCCAAAGTAAAGTAGATTGTAATTTGAGCCTTAATTGGATATGGTTGCGTACTGAAAAAGAGAGTGATTAAGACTAGCGTCTTGAGTTGAATTATTCAAGTGATATTAGCATGATAAAACCGTTTTACTATTCAATTGAGGCTATTTGAGAGAACTAAGATTGAACAGCCACTATGCAAAATTGCGAATTTGCTGATAGGATTATTTTTTTATTTCAATTAATTATATAATTACAAAAATGTGCAAAAGTTATTGTTTAATTATTAACCGTCTTTTTTCAGTTTAAATGATTTTGATTTAAAAAATATGGAGAAGAGACTAATGGAAACTTAAAATAAATTTCTAGTTCTGTGTTTCTTTCTTAAATACACATGTCCAAAATTAAATTTATAATAAAATATATGTGAAGTATTTCATTTATATGAAGTAATGATAAATACTCATTCATGAAGGCAAGTATATTAGATAAAATGTATCCAAGGTTCATTTAGCATAATCGGATAGAAAGTAAAGGAATTAAGAATAAACTGCCGTTATAGTAAAAATTGCAAAGCCATAAGAACAAATATATATTTCAGCATAACTGATGAGATGAATAGATACATAGTAATTATTTTAAATTTCTACTGGTAAAAATGTTCATCATCCTCAATCGATCCTATACACCGGAACCAGAATTTTTCAAAAACCTTTCACAATTTTTATTGATAGGTTTTTCGTGTATTCCCTAAACTAACGTAGATATCACAGTATATTAATCACTGGTTGTAGTTAATGTTGTATTGAGAAATCATTTTACCTATGAATCCATTGTATATAGTATATAACTCGTGTGTTTTTAGCACTCGCTTATTTTTTGCGTCGTACAGTATTGATTGATTTGAGCAAAAAGTTCAAATATGCACTAATATCGTAGTAGAAATTTATGACAGCGGATAACGGAAAGGTTATCGATGTTGTACTATATGTACGTAAGTGCATCGCTGTAAGATGGCTCATAATGGAGTCATAAGAGAAATATTACACGCTTCAAGGAACCCATTTCAATCATTCAATTTTAGCGTTAACAGTAATTTAATGCTATTAAAATAGACATATTAAACAGTTTTAAAGTTTAGCAGATAAAAAGTGGGAGTAGAAAATTTTTAAATATTATATTAACAAGTCTTATAGCATAAATAAATATTTATAAAAATATAAGTCATACAGAGTAAGAATGGCCAATCTATGGCGCATCCTCCAAAAGGGATGGAATATGTGGCACCTTAAATCCAGAATATTATTAATAATAAATATATTCCGCATTAACATACATTATTAGCGTGGATGAAAATACTTACAAGCATAGAATGAGCTTCCATTGAATTTTAGAGAGCGTATTTACTTTAGTTATGGCGAAATAAGTAGCAATTGGTAACTGTGATCGAACATTGAACTAAATCTTATAGTTAGAGAAAACAATCTTGTAGGAACCAAGAA
Source organism: Sympetrum striolatum (assembly GCA_947579665.1). Classification (NCBI taxonomy): domain Eukaryota; kingdom Metazoa; phylum Arthropoda; class Insecta; order Odonata; family Libellulidae; genus Sympetrum; species Sympetrum striolatum. Next base: position 36,690,970 of record OX388350.1, on the reverse strand, counting down.
GGCACTGAAGCTGATAAATGCGGATCCTCATGTACTTTTATACCAATTAGTTGCTAAAATTCGCGAATATTTTTTTAAATTGCAAATATGAATGCACATATAAACATGCCAAGGCAGAGATCGATTTAAGCTATTTAAGATTTCCTTCTGATCTCATATCCAATCAACTTTTAAATTACCTTTTGGCCGCGATAAATGCATTAGATGAATAGAGTCGTGTGACAATTTAACTATCAAATTTTAGTTCAAGTTCCTCGTCACATCCTGAAAAAACTCCTAATATTATAAAGTCATCAAGTTGGGTGATATCGCCCGCTGGATCCGCCAATGTAGCAGTTGTTTCATCACAGATACCATGGCAGAGCGGTTCTATTGGGCAAGTAAATGGCTAAGTGCAGCTCAATGAGCTATTTCTACGACGGAAATCCCCTTCATTGAAATATTCCAACGGAGGGAAATTGGCGCTGCGAATCGTCAGCGAGCGAATAAGAGATAAAGCAGAATGCGAAAACGAAAAGAAGAAAAAGAATCGAGAGGCGAAAGAAGGAAAGGGTGGAAGGAGTGAAGTCGGTGGTAATCCAGGAAGGAGCAAATGAGGGTTGGGGAGAAATAATAAATAAATTCCTCCAGCAGAAGCAGAGGGAGGCTGGCGAGAGATAAGACACGGGGTGGGCCTGCGTGGGTTCCTCATTACTGGACAGGATTTAACCTCCCTCACGCTTCTCCCTCCTTAGACCCTTCCTCCTTAATGCTATCACTCCAACCCTCCAGCGCTTCGCCCCATACTCTGGATAATTTCCTCGGATGGCCAATGGAGCACAAGAACACGCAGCCCGTACTCAGTCCGTCATATTTTCGTCCATAATAATTGACGTCGGAGAGGTTTAAGGAAATTCGTCTTCCTTACCGTCGTTAAAGATCCATCTCGGGGAGGGTTTGCGTATTTATTTGAGTTGCGCTTCTTGAATTTCAGGGTTTGTCGTGAGGTTAGGAATGAAAGATCATCGTATTTTATGGAGACGTACTAAATATGTCACAAATTATATCGCTACTGTAGGGAAAACCTTAATATTGATCAAACTGTTTTCATTCCTAAATTTCTCAATTTAAGCTAATGTAAACTTTACGATATCAATCGAAAATATCGTGTTTTATTTTAATAAGTAATAATTAATTCAGAACGTTTCAAGTAGTATATAAATCAATTATTTAGATTAAGGACATTATCAATTCCTACCTTAATAAATTGCAAAATATGCTATTGGAACTAAGGCAGCAGAAAGTACATTTTATGAATTAAACTTATTATTTCCAGAATATATTACTTGACGACGACTAGAAATGACAGGAAATCCATTTTACTGGAGAGAAATCCTGAATTGGATATTATATAACTCCCCCAATGATAAGGTAAGTTAGCTATCGTCTCTTTGAAAACTAATTAATAATTAAATAAATAATAAAGTAATAGTATCTCATATTAGGTAGCGGCCAACCTATTATGAGAAATATTTCTTCCCGTAAGAACATAGGCTTTTTCAACTAATAGAATTTAAGGTTGCACATTCACAACCATTAAATAATCTACAGAGATATTTTGTATACAATCTAGATTCCAAATACTTGGTTTCAAACATTCTCACAGGGTAGGTATTCTAAGACAATGATGAGTATAAAATATCATCAGAATACTTTACAAAAATATGCAGGGTAAAAATGTAGTGTATTTGCAATGAGTTTATTTATCATTTATCGTTCAATTATGATAATACGGAAACATTTCTGATTATCCTCTACTGGATTAATACTTATGTAGGAATGATGGTCGGAATTTGTTCACTCACTCATTCAAAATTAACTATTTAATAAATTTCAATTGGCATCTGAATTCACCAGTTACTGAGATAGTGACAAGTCCACAGACATTAATTATTAAATGCACTCGATGATGGAATGCCAATTACGCAATTTATAATTCAGCACTTAATCTATGCAAATTGACTCATACAATTTAGTGTTTGACCCGCAACTTTCCAGATTTAGATAATCGATCGCACCCGCAACTTCTCATTACATATTAAAATCTCAATTTCCTCGATGAAAATGTTCTTTCCCTCAGAGAGAATTCCTCCCTTCTTTGAGAAAACTTTTCTTCTCTTATCATTGGTCCCGTCTATTTTAATGGCCCGCAATACATTTTTTAAATCTTCGCGAGTTTAACTTCGCCAAAGCACGCTTTTGATTTTCACCCGGCTGTATCCGACGCAACCGCTCCGGAAACGTACCGTGGCCATTTCTCAAATCCGCTGCCGATATCATGCGTCGTTTACCTTTAAAATTAGAATTCTCGTGGACTGAAAACTCCCCTTCGAAGTTGGACGTATGACTATGGTTCCTAGTCGAACTAATTGTTTTCCGATCCCGGGGAGATGGGAGGGTGGGTAGGGAGGGATAGGGGGTCGTTGCGGTTGTGGGAAAGGGAGAGATGTTATGTGGCCCCACTTCGCCTTGATAAGATAGCCACTATTTCCTCATGCTCTTCTCTTTGTAAGTCTTGAGGAAGTGGTTGCATTGTGTGCGACCCGAGTGGAGAGGCTTCATTTGCGGAAAAAGGTGTCGGAGATGAGGGTGAGTAATCCTTTATGAACGTTTAAAAAGAGGTATTTCAGAATCTGCCATGTGATTAAATACAGGCGAAGGCTACTCTCGCGCTAAAGAATACGGCCATGAGGGCAGCAAACTGTTGCTGCTTCTTCTATTTGTTCTTTATTTTTTGTATATTTATGCTTTCCAATTTGGTTATTTTGGATTTTATTCAGCTAATATATGAATAGAGAATGGTAGCCTGGATCTCTTCTAAAATAATCTTGTATTGTTTTCGCGATTCGTAGATATCTCATCCAGAATTTTTCAGGTGGAGCTTCTTTTCTACCCTTTCTCTCATATTAGCAGTACAAAACAAGTAATTTTCCCGATTTTTTTCTTGAAACCGCTGATTACCGACCTTTTGTCATTCAACCTTATTTTTTCTTGTTGTCTGTATTTGTCACTATCTATTAGAAAATTTCAAGATCACGACCTCTCTTCCTCACTATTTGTTTTATTGTCTCGTCTCAAATTTGTACTTTTTCTTCCTTGAATTTTTAAATCTAAACTGGTAGCAGAGTGACGCAGTGGAAGCGTGCAGGGCCCATAACCCAGAGGTCCGTGGCTCGAAACCACGGTCTGCTAAACTTATCTTTTGAGTAGGAAGTTAGAGGAGATTTTTACGCCAGTCATTATTATTTATAGTTCAACTTAATGGCGTTTGAATGAGATATTCATTTTAACTCTAATAACCAATATTATTGTCGACTGTTAAAGCTTCTCTAGTATTTAAACGTCGATTATCATTAATGTTAGTAAGTACTAGATTAAAAATTAATATTATCTAAGTTGAAAGAAAAGGTGGCCTGAGGATGGCTGTCAATGCCGAAACCGGTCGAATAAATTAAAACTTATTGTGGAAATTACGAAGTATTTTCATTCAACTTAAGATGTCGTTCCACGAAGTACGGCTAGAACATATTGATTATAGTATTATCTAGTTAAATTATCTTATAACCCCTTCTGAGGATTAGGTGTAACTGTAAGTTAGCGGTATCAAATTATATTTACACATTTTAACAAACATTTTAATTTCCTAAGCTCAACCTATCTGTTACTTACGTTAATCACTGTTTTAAATACTTCTGAAGCTCGAATTATCGATTATGACATGATTTGCTGAAATGAAGATTACAGTTAAACTCCATTTTAAATATACATTTTAAGTCCTGCCCTTAATCTCGATTCTTCCGATATTTCTGAATTAAGACATTTTATTATTACCATAAATAGCGAAATGAACGTCATTGCGAATCCACTGTCGTTGCTGCTAAATGTATCACTTGAAAATAAAATTTACTTATTCAAAGTCTTCAAATTTATCAGCGGACATCGAACTTTAAATAAATATTGTTAGAATATTATTGATGAACTTTTCGAGAAGGAGTCGTGTAGGAGATTTAATCCAGCGGTAAAAAACTATGAAATATGACCTTCAAACATATTAATTGGCATTTTAATCATCATAGACTTAACATTCTTGGAATATGTTACCTCATGGTGGAACGTAATAAGAGCTTTGCGTTAGAGCCTCAAGCTTATTTTTTTATCAACTCAAAATGATTCATTTAACTGCTTTCTCCCAAGGGAAAGTAAGTAAGCTACGGAGGGTTGATAGGCATTACTTCAGTGTTTAATCGGCTTACGAAGCGTCAAAAAAGTAAGTCCACGAATAGCCCAATGGTCACTCGCAGGATAAATAAAATTGCTGAATAAAACGAAGTGATAATCTGGAGGGAACTGTAAACAGAATCCTTAGCAACGTGTTGCGACGTCACGCCATCCTTGATTCGCAGAAGCGTCCGCCAGGATCGCTGCCGTCGGCCGTAAGCCGCGTCAGCTCCTATGGCGAGCCATTTCTCGAAAATGAACCTCGTGGGTGCGTAATTGCCAGGCTATTGGCGGCTTGGGAGTTTATCTATTCGACCGAGGTTTCCCCGGTCATCGTGAGTTACGAGAGTATAGAATACAAACGGATAGTCGCGTGCCAGGACTGAAGAAGAGACCCTTATCCCTTAACCTGCAGAAATCCCTCGAGGTCTCCAGACCCTTCTCTACCCAACATTCTCCGAATCTTCGCCAACCTTCGAGAGGGTCCCCCCTTACGTCACGGAACATTTTTTTGTGAGATTTCTTCGGAAGTACGATGAGTCCTGTATCCAACGGTAAAATTTTAGGACAAGTCTACTACGACGTTAGGGATATCGTTGTAAGAAAAATAGTTCAGCTCGCAGATCTCCTAGAGAGATTGACAATAGTCTACCCATCCCATAGTATCTCTTTTACGGATGTTTATTCTTAGGTGGCCTATTTAATTTCCTTTTAATTATTAGGGAAATTTGTATCATGTTCAATTTATGTTATTTGAATCCGATATCTTAGCCATCTTAATAAATAAAAATATATCACCTGATGATGACCTCTGGGCCAAAACCGGTCGGACTATTTAAATGTGTGAAAATTTACGGAGTTTTCTCCTCTATAGTTAAAATATAAATCTAATTAACTTCACTGTATCAGGAAAAATATGGTGTATATCCATAATCGCAATTATATCATACATGATACTTCTTCCAAAGAGGTTTATTTTAATACTATTTTATTTCAAATAAAGCTCTGTAAAAAGTAACATGTCTAAGTTTATCTCCATAAATAAATTATAATCCGTAACTACACTGAAATTGGGATCCAATGGTGGGAGCCAATGTGCGAAATGACCTAAACTGTCGAAGGACTTTTAAGAAACAACTACACTGAAATTTGCAAAATTTAACCCTCACAGTTTTTATTCGTGGCCAGAGAAAAAGAGTCGTGAAGCGGTTAGGAATCCTTGGGTGTTTTGTGAAGAATCATTGTGCATGATTAAGCTCGAAGTACTATATTTTGCCTTTATTATTTCCTTCATAAGAGATTACGAATTTTGATGAGGACTTGCTTATTTAATTCTTATTTTTCTTGTGATTTCGACTATAGTCAGGAACAATTACATGAGAGTAATATAAAAGTCGCCAGATCATATCTTGCCGAAATCATTATTGTTAAACTAAATAAAATCGTTCTCACAGTAAAATCAGTCTACCATGTGATAACTCATAGCCATAAATAAAGGAAAGTAAAAATTATTTCTAGAATATCTTTGAGGATAAATATTCATGTAGCTCGCAATTTGTACCTAAGGGGAACTAGAAGTAGTCCAGTCAATAGTGAGATCATAAATGCGTTTACATTTACAGTAATTTATTATCACGGCACACTTTCGCGCTACTTCTATTTCGATTTCCCCTCGTTTTCCCATTACGTAAAAAAGCAGCCGCCATAGCTGCTCACCCCATATCTTCCTTTACGCTCATCTTCCTTTTTTGAAATGAAAAACTTTAGTTTTGACGTCGGTTCACTGTTTATGAGGATATTTCTGAAGTTTCTCTTTATCCAACTTTTCAAATAGGTAACTCCATGGCGATGCCTTTCCAGTTGGATTAAAGTTAGCTGATGTATAAAAACGTGGAAGCGAGGAGAAAGTTGGAAATAAAAGGATTTCCATATCCCTTTTCCCTATACCTTTATCTTTGGGAAATAATGCACCGAAAGTTTCCATTAGATTACTTCCGCGTACGGAAGCATCATCTTCCTCCTTGAAAAATTGTTTGATTCCCCTTCTCCGATTTTAATTTTGGGGGATTTATTAAAAAGGAACCTTCAAAATATATCGCAGTATCCTTGGATTAATTTAATAAATCCGACCTTAGCCATTATTCCTTGAAAATTGTTATTGGATATATTTCGGTGAAATGAAGTTTTTCTTGTTGGCGAAATGTTCCAATTCACATCACGAAAGAAAATATTAAGACGTAAACGTATATTATTCTTTCGTTTTATACAAGAAATGGAAAATAGTTAAATGACAAGGACTCGAACCAAGGTCTCCCACTTTCCGAGAATAAGACGCATGCTGTTCTGTGCAAAATTAAGTTTCATTTCTATCATTTGTTCTTTCGTTGATTTTTAGCAATAAATTCCACCCAATGAAGGCAGCATGTAAAAATAATAATAATCGCCTTTATTTCTGCGAGATTGAAACTAAAAATCTGTTCTTCCATTTAACCCATAATGTATAGTAAGAGCGTTATAACGATGGACCAAAATCCACTTTCTAATCATATTTTCATGACCCATAATATTATTAAATAACCACAAAGAATACGTAATACAAAACGTGTAGCACTCTATTATTTAACTCACCAATGTAAAACACAATCGGTTCAATGAGTTTGTTACCTGGAAACTGCTCGTGTTCTATTTTTGCGAAATAATTGCGGAATTGTACACATTTATTTCATTTTAGTTTCTGACTTTTTTAAGCGTTTAAGCGAATGAGTTCCATTGAGTGCTCTAAAAGCATTTAATACTTCCTGAACTGATTTTATGTACAGAAAAATAATCCCCATTTATGCACGTGTCAACAAATGATCTGCATTAATTTTCTCACATCTAATAGCTATCTGTGTTTTCGTAACAAATTTCCACAGCATAACCGATGCCAATAAAAACCATTTCATGCACCTTGTATGGGTCAAAGGACCTACTTCGTATAAAAATTCTGTCAAATACGAGAAAGGAACAAGGTTGGCGTTAAGCGAAACACGTATCAACCTGTTTCTTCCATTTTTCCGATCGTCTCACTCTCTTATCCCTTTAAACGTCCGAACACGGAAGCAGGAGGAGACCCTTTTTACGAGGAAAAGAAATAAATGTAAAAAGAATACACTTTCGAGATCCCTCTTTTTTTCTTGGGGGAAAAAGGTTTATATTTTTTTCCCTACCCAAAGTGCTTCCCGGAAAGGGGTTGCAGAAAGGGGTGCAGGGAGCGGAGGTGCCGACAGGGGGTAGAATGGGAACAAAGGGGTGTGTATCTTGAGAGGGCGTTAAGAAGACTTTTTTCTCCGGAGTTGAAGAGGGAGAGACGGTGGATGTCGGAAGGTCAGGGAGTTCTGGATGTGGGGCGGCGAAGGTCTCACTGGCCGGTCTTCGGGGTTAAGCCAGTGGGTGAAAGGAGGGTTTTTCGTGTGGGAGGGTATAGTCCCTATCGCCAAGGGTTGGGGTAGGGTATCCGGGGATGGGATACGGTGTTGGGGTCCAAGGGATTCGTAGGGTGTGTAACGGAGAAGGAGGAGGGTGTGGGAGTTGGATAAAGTAAGGTCGCGTGTGTGGTGTGAAAGAAGGAGTGGGGTGGACCAGGTAGTGGCCCTTGGGGAATACCACGGAACGTTTTTCCGGAGGTCAGAGGGAAAAAGGGACCAATGCAATCGTTTTAAAAGGAAGGAGGAAAAAATCTTTGACTCTTTTTCCTGTTGGGGGATTGTTTGTAAACAAACCCTGTTATATCCCGAAGGTTCATCGGAGTCCATGAGGAAGATATCCTCCTTGCGGGTGGGATACGCTTGTTATGGCTTCCTTCCTTCCAGGGTCATTGGAGTTCATGTCAGTGCAGCTTTAGTTAGGTGCTGCTGCAGCGGGGCTTTTTGATTAAATCATACCCGAATAGTTTGCGATATAAAGGCAGACTCAACTCGTCTGGATCGAGATAACTTATCACTACCTTTCTTTGACGAAAACATCCAATTGTTCCTCACCATAAGATTTCCTTAAATTTATTTGTGAATACGTATACAAATTTCATATAGATTAATGTGAATTCTTTAACTCATACATTGTAGACCTAACAATGACAGTCTCTGTAAAGTGCATGTGACATATATGTTATTTTTAGATTATTTAGTATATACTGTGATACAGAGAGGAAGAAGAACCGTATCTGATTTATATGAATCTAACTATATACCGACAGTTTTAGTGGTTAAGAGTTGCACGCCTTGGTCGTAATAGGTAAAACTTTAAATCGATCTTATAAGATTTCCTTTCTTTTTAAGTCTCTTAGCTTCCCTAACACTCCGCGGATAAAAACAACCAGAAAAATCTATCCTTCCTAGAGTCTCTCCATTTTCTTAAGGAGTCCTTAAAAGTTGTTTACTAGAGGGGAAAAATCAACTACGAGCTCTATACTGATACATTTTTCGAAAAGATTCCGTCGATAATTTAGTCTTTAGAGAAACTAGAGAAACTTTTGCATTGCCAAAATAGTTTCGTCGAACCTGAATTCTCCGCTAACAAACTGAGCTGATCTAACAAGTAGGACTATCTTTATCGGAGACCAATCCTATCTTGTGAGGATAACAAATCTCACAACAATTTTCTAGGAGAAGTTAAATAATAAAAATATAACCTTCATTTACTACTGATGAGAAAACACAGGGGATTCAGGATTTAATTTAGACTTTTTCGTATTCCATCCTCCTTTTATATTAAATTTTGAATGAGATCTTTAAAGAATAAATACTATTAAGTCGGAGAATAGTCGCTAGAAGGGAAAACAAGTTCGCGAGCGATACTACTTTGCGCTAGTTAGGCCTCACCTTGAATATTCATGTAGAGTATACGACTCTGCCGACAAGTGTTTTACTCAATAATTAGGAAAGATACAACGAAAGGTGATAAGCTTTGTAAATAATTGCTACGATAAAGCTGTGAGCGTTACTCAGAATTTTAATGGGCGCGGGATGGTATTCTTTGGAGGATAGAAGATTAAAATAAAGAATAAATTTTCTAAAGAAGTTCAGAGAGAGTACGTTCTCAGAAGATGTAACTAATGTAATTCGACCTCCCTGATACATAGGCCGTTCTGATACTGCAAGGAAGGCCAGGAAAATATATGCTAGAACGAATCGATACAAGTATTCATTTTTTCCGCTAACTATACATGAAGGTAATCGATTAGAAAAATAGAGTCATGGTGCTTGCACCCCCTACTACACACCGAAAGGTGGCTTGCTGTGACACTATATATACATGGACGTAATTATAACACATAGGTTTCCTCAGAACTGCTAAATTTACTATACGCTAGTGGACGGCTGGTAAACTTGAAAAAGGCTCGTGATGGTATTTTTTTCGCACTCATATAATTGCCATAAAGACACTGTATTTTAATGAGAAAAACAAGTTGACAATTATTATTCCAGCTACCGTTTTGCTGTGGGATTATTCTCCGTGCTTAAGGGAAAGAGCTTAAGCTTTAAAAAGGAAATAAATCCTTACCTGGGCCACGGAGTACTGTAATACGAGTTGGTACAAAAGCTATTATGGACGCAGTTCCGGAGATAACGGTTCCCTCGCCACACCCTGAGCAGCTCGTTAGTGAGACCACCCTTCTGCACAGCCACTGACAATCGGAACTTCCTCCCCAATCGAGTCACGTACCCAGTGCACATTCTTTCCCTTTCCGTTAGAGCATCTTCCGCCATCTATAACAGCAACCTCCCTACATTCCGTTAATTGTTTCTCTTTATCGTCTGCATAGTGGAACCGAGGATAAGAATTAACCCCTCAATACCCTCAGACGTATGTAAAATTACGTTCGACGTTATTTTCTACTTCTACATCTTACAGAAGCTTTTTTTTCGTTTGATATTAGCATAATATACATATTCTCTGAATGTATGCTTATTTTTCATTTTTTGTTATGTATATCAAATCAACTTAAAGATTAAGACGATCATCTCGAATTTTTCACTCGTCATATTTTTTATGATACTAGCTATATACTAGCTACCAATCCAATTAAAAAATCTGTATTTTCTCTCAGTTACTCTTTATATCATCAGCACAAACACAAACCACATGCTATTTAGTTTAAAGAAACCAAAATTTGGCAAAATCTTCGTTTAAGTTTGGTTTATCAAATAACCTCAGAGAAATTTATATCACTTCATAACAAATTTATAGCTTGAATTTCTTCTCCAAAGCTTCAAGATTAGTTCTTATGTATTTTATTGATTACGTTCTATTACATATGAGAAAATAAATTGATATTACTACCAGTGCTCCTACTTAGACAAACAACGCATACAGTTGGGATTTAGAATTCTCGATTAATATTGAATTAACTCTACAAAAATGTGCTTCAGTATACCTAAGAAATACTTTTCCGATTGAATCTCTTCATGTTCTTTTTATTTTGACTTCATTTGACAAGGCAAATCATGTTTTTGATACTTATATTATTATTATTAAGGCATAAACTGCAGGTAGGCTGTTAGCCTTGTGGCAGTTTTTTCTACCTACATACATTTGTAAAAGTTATAAACATAATTAATATAAAATACATCAATGATAATTGAACAATTCCCATGGAATGATTACATACATAGTTACATACACATACCTTACAACTAACTAATGAATTTATAATATTCTTTTTAAATATTTGTACTGGTTTTTCGGGGAATCAGAAGAAGATATCATCTTCTAGCTCAGTAACTAATTGTAAAGGGAAATGAAACGTCTCCGGAATCGAATTTGACGAGGATTGTTTAGCATATTACTTCCATTTACCCAACTCCATTTGAGTTCATTTATATCTTGATATGCATCATTTTACACATATAATAAATTGTTTTTCCGCCGACACCAACCATCTTCTACTATACCAACAGCAATTTAGAGACACCGGCAAAGAAAACTCCGTCACATTTTTTTCCTGCTATTTACGAAAGTTTTTTGGGGAGTTTAAAAGCGAAATCCAACAAAAAAATTACTCACCACTCAAACAGATGCTTCTAAATTCTTGGAGAATCTCTCTAGCCCCGTGGAATGCACCAGGAATCAAAAGAAACGTCGCATTTTTTCAAGGCCCACGGAATCTTTGCTTTAAGCTACATTCTTGACAGGTCACCCGAGACAAGGGGGACCATTATCGTTGCTTTCCGACTACTTTACGATTCCGTAAGGCCGAAACGCCGTCGTTACGTGGCGAAATAATTTCGTCGCAAAAAAGGAAGGGAGGTGTAATTGGATGAGATAATTTAATGGGGACATCCTGCAGTGGCATAATGACCGGGGCAGAGTGGTCCTAAAACTTTTACTACGGACGTACTTCGAGAAAAATAAGATTCGCCGAGATTCTTGGGAGGAAGAATTACTCGTGTAACTGCGCTACTAAACTTTATTCCTCGGATTTCACTAAATGATTTCAGGAGTAGCTATAGCTTGAAAATATCATTATCTTGCTGGATTCACAAAGATGGACATTACATATTTTTTGTTTCGTGTAAGCTAGCCATAGTTTTACGCATGGCGAGGTTTTAAGCGTTGGCATATTTATTGTGGGGCTTAGGAGATTTAGTGGGTCTAATTGTATAGTCGAATAAGTTGAAGAGATTGCATCAGGAACTTGAAATTCTCCAATTGAGGTGTAATATAGACATTTCCCTTTGAAGAAAGGATATAAGATGATATATCGTAGCATTTAATTGAAACGTCTTTCAACTGTCGATCGCCATACATCATAACAAGATTTTTCGCATTTCATGGATTTTGTAGAGGCTGTTAAAATATTTCTTAACTTTTGTTATCTGAATTGCTATCTTAAATAGATACATACCCTTCCGTAGGTTCATGAGCCTCAATATTCCCTATTCAGCGGAATTTCCTTAGTTTCCTTGTAACATTCCCCAACCTTTATATCTACTGATATCTTATCCCCTTATCTTCTTCTCGGTCCTTCTCTTACATTCCACCCTTAATTAATTTCATTTCTCTCTCAATATTTGACCCAATTATTTCCTTTTTCGACGATTAATAGCTACCGAATACAATTTTTTTATATCTGAATCAAGCTAAGTAATTGATTTCAAACATATTACATCCGTATTACAAAGTTACTAGATCGTATGAATTTCAATTTGCTCAATTGACTTCAGAATCGTAAAAATAAATACTTGTCAACTATCGTTTCTGAAAGGAAGACATATCAAATGAATTACTCATGCATACAAGGCGAGGTTTAAAGTCGAGGTGAAAAAAATCGTAAAATAAAAAAGTAAAATTTCATCCAAGCACCAAATCGTTAGAAGAATTCAACACTACTGCTGTATTTTGTGTATAGCCTAAAAACGTGGCAAATTAATTCTCTAACTTTCGAATTCATTTTTATAGTATTTTGTTTGTCGATTTTAAATATTTATTAATTCTTCAGTCTCAGCAGTAATTCCCAATTTGTGGCGAAATTTTAATAAATCAGTAACTGAAAAGGAACACTCGAGCCTTGATTGGGATTCGAACCCAGAACGGGGTTGCTAGGTCAGTGTGCAACGGCCTTGGTGGCGTAAGGGAGTAGCGGCGTAGGCGTGCTAGCCTAGCAGTGGCGAGGTCTCGGGCTCGAATCCTGGTCAGCCTATAGGTGTTTATGCTTATCTATAAAAGGTTTTCTGTGTAAGATTCGAATCGTCAGTCGAAAATTCTATTCAGAAAAACGCGATTATTTTTATGATACACGGTGCTTTGTATGAAATTCTTTCAATCATGTTATTCCGCTATGATTTGGCGAAAAGTACAGGGTTGTCATACTGACATATATTAGAATATTCTAGGACATAGATTCCCAAACTTTTTTTTCATGTGGACCCCTTCAAATTTGCCATTGAACCCCTAGCCTGCCTAATATTGAAATTTTCTGTTAAAAAGCCATGTCTGGTTTCTATTAGGTTATATAATCTTTTAAAATTGGATCTTTGGCTTCCTAAAACTCTAAAACAATCTCAATCACCGGCTTTAGTGGCGAAAAGGTTAGCGTTCTAGCTACACTATCGCTCCGACCCCAAGGTCCCGGGTTTGAATCCCGGTTGATCGGATTTTTCTGATCAGGGAATGGTGATGTGTTCGTCTATTGTTGCCTAAATCACCTCATCCCACTTCACCAGATAGCGGCAATAGCAGCTTAGCAAGGGGAAAAAAATTGAAATTGAAACAATTGAAAAAATCTTGGACAGCGATTTATTTTTTCTCCTTGACCTGGACCCCTTGTAAATGTATGTGAATCTCCATAGATTTACAGGGGGTGGATTTCTACATAGATTTACAGTGGACCCCTGGGGGTCCATATGGACCACTTTGGAAACCTATGCTCTAGATCTAGAAGATTTCTATGACCAAAAGACCGATTGCTTCTTTCCTACGTCGCTTACTGAGATTCGATTCATTCCCTCGAAGGCAGACCAATTTTTGATGCCCTTTGAGGCGTCATAATCGGTGTTCCTTCCGAGATGGAATAATTCTCTCCTTGATTAGCAACGGGAGGAATAAAGCCGCCGCAAAAGGGACTTTTAAAAAATACGACGCCGTAAATTGCAATCAGAAGCAGGCGGAATCTCTTTCGGCGGGGGAAAAAATGTAAGAAATATTTTTCTTAGGAAAACTTTAATGCTCTCCTACATCTCGTACGATCTCGTTTCGAGAGTGGGCGGGCGTTTATTGCGGGAGATGAAATACAACCCGGAGGGGGAGGAATTCCCTTTTTTCCCAAATGGAAATCGGCGGTGCCGTGAGGCGATGCCACCCAATGAGGGGAAGCCGTCGATGAGTGATAAAATGTAGTCGAGATTAACAGGAAAGATCCTCTTAAAAAGAAATTGACAAGGAGAGAAAAAGAGAATCGCGGTTAGCCCATTTTCCACGCATCTGTCGTAAATCAGAGAGTCCGTTTTTCTCGGAAGGAAATTGGGATTCAGTGCTGCATAAATTGAGAGGCATGAAGAAACGTCTCAAGGTTCAATATTTATTCCCACCCGCAGACGAGATAGTATTAAGCTTTTTAAGGAAACCTTAATTGCACTCATTAGCGGTTGCGGGAGTCAGCATATAAGAACCGGTGGACGACCAGCAACACCTTTGAGGTATTTGATCATATTCCTGGATAAAGATATTCGAACTCGATGTTATCTAAAATGATTTAGAAAGATGTGGTTTGCAACGGTTATTCTCTACTTATAGTGTTGCAGGAACTGCTAAAATTGATTTTTTTCGATAGAATAGCTCCCAAAAATAAGCTAATGTAATGCTACGAAAGTACGCTAATTTTCAATATTAGTTATTATTTCACTTGCTTGTAAATAGTCGACTCTTTTATATATGGCATATTGTTAGACTAAAGGAAACTTAAAAACGATCAGAAACCAGTGCACTGGATTCGATTTCAGGTTTATACAAAAATTCTAAATTACGACGTAAAAAGCGTACGAAATATTGCAAGGAGGCGAATGATATGACTTGTTTACGTATCCCCATCTAATGAACTTAGATAATGCTTTTATTATTTAACATCAAATATTAAATGGAGCCATTTATAGAAAACAAAATTAAGCTGTTGAATCTATTCATTAACTTAATTGCTATTAACACATCCTTTCCCGTATGTTATTGTAAGGATGTCTTCGGCTTGGAAAGCTATCTATTATATATATGTAGATGCTTCTCCGGATTCACTCATATATATACCCAGATACCCAGATAGGATACAAATTCACAGGCTAAACCACAAGCGTCATTGACTTGAAATTTTTACGAAGTATCCGCCATAACGTGTAATCGCCAGAAAAATTGCCTCAGTGTCATGGGTTCGATTTCAGAGGGCCTCAAAGTCACAATTTTCTCCATAGATACGTGGTGGGGATTTTCGAATTTTTTAAAATAATACTTCCCGGATAGGTAGAGAAACAAAATTCAAGGAGCTTACAGATATGGTCATGATCTATCAAAAACATTAATGACTTCTAATGAGAACGTCCTGGGTTCGATGTTAGGACGATGCAAAAATCTCGCATTTAAAATACATGGGGATAGTTTTTCATTATTTTTTTGATGCACCTATCAAAATAATAGGAAGTTCTCGCTCAGATAGAAGATGTATATAACTACTCGGTTTAAGAAAAGAATTTAGATAAGACTATGCTGTTCCTGAGTTCGATGCCAGAGCTCATTAAAATTTCTCACGTAAGGAATATATGTGAAAAGTAGTACGTCGTTTGAGGCAGTTGATGCCAATATTTCTGCTTGAATTTCCACACATAGTTAGAGTTGGTGATCTTCTGTTGTGCTGTATAGTAAGTTTACCAGGAAGACCCTGGTTCGATGCCAGACGATTAAATTGCAGCGAATTTTAAGAATATTTTAAATCCTTTTTTTTTCTTTTGAGGACCGTCCCGATATGATGCCGACATGAAATTAGTGTTGTCAATCTGCAGTATGCAAGCTACATTTTAGTCGTGTATATATATATAGTTAATGGAAAATGCGATTATAAATTAATCTATATTCAACATTGAAGCGAGGTTTTGAGAATGGTAGAATGGAGACATGACTGATAATCGGTAGTATAGATATTCAACTCTCGATGCTTCCGTAGCACGACATTGAAAGTTTTATAAAAAACTTCATTCTTTGAAGAGGAAAGCGAACATTCTAAACGAATTTTACCAAAGCGTATTCACGCCAGATTGTAACATAGAGATCCTCCCTAAGGTTAATATACTGGATTACATGCCAAATATAAGTTTTACGACAGATGGTATAATTAAAATCTTATGCAAAATTAAGACAAATAAGTCGCCAGGGCCAGAAGGCATTCCGGCATGAGTGCTTAAAGAACTGGCAGAAAGCGTCGCCCCTTATCTCAAAATTATATTTTGTAAATCGATAAATGAAGGTAGGGTCCCATCCGATTGGAAATTAGCTAATATTACTCCTGTTTACAAAAGCGGATTAAAGGTGGACCCAGGAAATTATAGACCCATATCATAAACTTCGCTGTCCGGAAAGGTAATGGAACATGTCGTTGTAAGCTCACTCATAGGATTTTTAGATAGAAATCAATTGACTGAATCGACTGGGTTAAGGATTTTCTCTACGACAGGGAACAACAAGTTGTACTGGATGGCGTTAGCTCAAATAGAGTCAAAGTTACCTCTGACGTACCTCAAGGCAGTGTAATTGGACTTCTTCTTTTCCTGATTTATATCAATGACTTGAGTGACGAGATAGTTAGCAATGTGAGGATATTTGCGGATGACTCGGTTATATATAGGGAAATAACAAACGAGGAAGACCGAACATCTCAAGCGATTTAGTCCTCATCCAAAGGTGGTGCGAAAAATGGGAATTAGATATTAACGTAGGTAAATGCTCCGTAGTTAATTTCTTCGAAAAGAAAAAATTGCGTCCAAATCACCCCTTACAAAATTAATGGAATTAATATAAAAGTAGTAGATTCAGTTGAATATCTCGGGATCAACATTACTGATGACTTAAATTGGAGCACGCATATTCGAAAAATCTTCGGCAAAGCAAGTAAAAGGCTTGGATTTGTAAAGCGTATTGTCGGCAAATGCTATGAAAAGGTGAGAGAGCGATGTTATTTTACCTTGGTCAGACCCCTTGTGGAATGTGCGGCAAGTATATGGGATACGGCGGATGAAACGAGTACTCGCGAACTCGAGAAAGTGCAGCGTAAAGCGGTTAGTTTTGTTAAGAAATGATACGATAAAAAAGCAAGCGTTACAAAAATGCTCTCAGTCGTAGGTTTGGAATCCTTGAAAGAAAGGAGATTGGAAGCTAAGCTGCGATTGCTTAATACATTCAGGGAAACTACATTTTCGGAAGATACAATCGGTATCATGCAACCCCCCTGCTACGTCGGTCGATCCGATAATGACTTAGTTGAGAGAAATAGATGCTAGGACGAATCGTTTCAAAAATTCATTCTTTCCGCGAACGATACCCGACAATAACCTAATAAGGAAGTAGTTTAGATTCAACTTGTGTTTACACCCCCTGCCACACGCCGAATGGCTGCTTGTAGGGTATTGATGTAGATGTAGATTAGATTCGAGTGGATTCAGGGGAATATTAGGGCTATACGAGTTCACGGAACTTGTAAATCTAGCTTTATCAAATAGATAAAGAAAGAAATACATTCTTCTGATTACGTTCTAAAGTTGCTGAAGTGCTTTCCAGTAGCTTTTAGTTCGGAGATATGGGAGGTGCTAATACTAAAGGTCTGATAGAATTCATGGATATTTATATCTAGGAAAGTTTCTTAAATAATTTTACGCTAATATATTCCATTAACAATGTAACGTCAACTAATCACATAACTCTTGACATCAGCATTGCCGTAAGAATCTGACCATAATCTTTCATCTCAGCTGAGTTACTGATAGAACGTGAATTACTTTCCCTTTCGCTTAGCTTTGATCCGCGGAATGCACGTTGGCAACGTTGCTTCCTCCTTTTCTTATTTTGAGGCCAAACTTGGCGGAGATGAAAGACATCATAGTGAGCATAGAATTAGGCGGCGAGACAGCCATCCTCTTCCGGTCGTGACTCACTCGAGGGAGATTAGTTGCCGGTGAGGGCCTCAATCTCCTGCCGGCGCCGGTCGACCTTCGGCGAGGGCCATGGCGCCAATAGGTGTTATACCGTGGGAAGGAAGTAGGGGCGAGGGCTGCATACACATAAATCATTTTGAAGTCGCGAAATCGAACATAATCTCTGAGCCTACTCTTTCCATGATAATAAATTTGCCGTTAAAATTAAACAGTTCGAAACAGGCCCCCGCGAGCTATTTTTATTGCGAATTGTCTAAATCAAGGTATCCCAAACTTTTTATGCAATGGAACACTTCGCAAACCTGGAAAGTTTATCGGAATACTAAGCAAACCTGGGAAGTTTAAACGGAACACTAAGCTTATATTTAGGTTAGGTAATTCTACTTGAAAAATTAAAAAATCATTTAATTACAACAAATTATTTATTTGGTAATTATTTTTAATATAAATTTAAAATATGAATCAATAAAGCATTTAATGTCTTTTATTCTCCAATTCTCCATTGACACTCCAAATTGTCGCGGAACACCTATTCATGTTCAGCGGAACATAGTTTGGGAAACTCTGGTCTAAATGTTTCCTACTTCATAAATGTTTGGATATCCAGTCAGAATGGCAGACTATATATTTATAAATATTGGGGGAAAGCAGCAAGTGAAACCGACTGTATGTATTTAATGTCTTACCCGAAGCCACCCGACGTGGGAAATTAAATAGTAGTAGTACTGTTAAAAGTGCTTCGACAGCTTAAGTCATTTTGCATATTGACTCCCACCGTGGAAACTATATATTAAATTCTATTTGGAGCTTATTTCGCCTAATTAATGAGTCAAAAGAATTAATAATATATTATCGGGATTTTATGACAAAACTGGAACTGTTTCTCTCTAATAGGTATCGCTTGAAATCGTTATACGATAGATACTCAAACTACAACTTGAGAGCATTACTTAACTATAAAGAAGCACTAGCTATTATTAATAAATTAATAGGAGTAATGATTTGCAATTATAGTAATCTGAGTTATCAAAAAAATAACAAATGCTATAAGCTAAACCTTGGTATGAGAGTTAAGGAAAGTTTAGTTTACGAGAAAAATAAGGCTGACTGCGTGAAACTAGAAATTTACCAAAATATTTAACCATAATGAAAAATTATTTGTTAAACTCATATATTGGCTCCATTTATTCCTTGGACAGTAGACTTACTACTCATCAATAATACTTGAAATCAAGGTAAATTAAACTCTCAGAACCATTAAATTCAAACTTGGACCAATTTTAAAACTCGAATATCTACATCGTTATCTTGAAATCGGTATCAATTAAATTTTCTATTCATCGGGTAATATAATTATTTATAACAGATAAGTTAATATTGTATAATGCCAGAGAGGATTTATTAGCTATTTTAAGATAGCGTTCTTTGTTAGCCGAAGTAATTCTTTCCGAGAAAATCATCAACCGTAGCGCCTGCTGCTGGGACTTTCACATATCTTTCGCAATCTTTCAAGAAAAACTATGAAAAAGTGGAATTACAACGCTGAGTACTATGCAAGTTCCTACAAATAGTATTTTACTATATATACAAAGGCTTTATTAATTTAAATTTAGCCTGTTCCCTTCAGTGTCCCATGTGGTCTAGTGGCTAGGATATCTGGCTTTCACCCAGAAGGCCCGGGTTCGATTCCCGGCATGGGAACATTTTTTTTCTTTTTTATCCGGTGCTTTCATCCTACTGTAAGTTTATAATTTTCACATGCATAAATATTTCGAACTTATTTGCATTATCTACAATTACAAAGTTAAAACATTTCTTTTCCGGCCTCTTCATGCGCTTCGAAATTCTGCTAACATCCAACTTTCAAAGTTACAGTGGATTCGCTTTTATGAATTGCTTCCCAAAATTTAATCTACCGTAGTACATTCATGTATTGACTCGGGGTTCGCGTCAGGCTAAACCCCATCTCTAGCAATTTCTCACTATTTTTAAATCTGATATTACCTGAGGTAAATGATATTAAAAAGTTCTCAAACGAACTTCTGTTAAACCAAGAATTACATTGCAAATTTGAAGATTACGTTAATTTACTATACCATGCGGAATTTAATTGGCTTTCTAATGGCATAGGACTATGCTTTGGCACACCGTATGGAAATTATTCAGTGTTATATTATATTCAGTGTTTCTCAACCGGTAGATCACGTAACGCTAGTGGCGCACACAATCCTGCACAGTGGACTCGAATAGGTTAATTGTTTGATTTTCACTCATTTTGCTTAGTTGTAAATGAAACCGATATTTTAAATGTTCCATAAGCAAACTGCTATTGATATCCTAAAATAAAATTACATAAAAATTAGTGTACAATCACCTTATATTTCCGCAGATAAGACGATGGTTGAATCACTAAAAGGTTCCCAAAATCCATGGTCATTTTATAGGGCAAATACAAAATAATCAGTGCGAATGTTCACAACAATTGCAAGCCAGTTCTGCCGGAAGTAAGAAAGTAAAATTTTTTTATTCCAAAAATTCCAAATACGACATAATTCCATGTACGCAATATACAGTATTATTATCCAAATGATGTTCGCTGACCAAAAATAAACTACTAAGCCGTTGATAGTTTGGGAGTCTTCCTAAATGACTGATAGTTGCTAAACCTATAAAAATTTGACGGAAATTCATACCTCGTCTTATCTGAAGGTCTTATCTATAGGAATACGCGGTAAATTATGACGATTAGGACAAGAAATAGCCATTTCATGCTATTTTCAGAAGCAATGTACCAGACCCTTTCTCATAGCAATATACCTCGTAGATGAATTGTTTCGATATTAGTTGCTGCTTACTGAATGAGAGTTCATTCGATAATTTGATTAATTTACTATTTTTGATTGAGTTAATATTTAGGATAATGTGCTGAATCATTCAAGTTTTTGTTAACGTTTTCTACGAATAGTGTTATATGACAAGTTTAGTGTAAAATGATATGATTATATTTTGTGCTTGTAAATATGAAAATAATATTCTCTGGATTTCTGCTACTGGTACACTGTAAGAATAGAAATAAACTCACCTTGAAGGGACTTGACTTTTTGGAGGAGATGGGAAGTAAGGCTTGAGCTCGTAAAAGTAAGAAAACCCTCCTGTAATGTATATAGTTTTACTTAAGATTATTAATAGAACGACTAAAAATCGCGCGATAAAAACTCATTCGATCGCTGACGGGTTCCATGTTTTCCCCGCGAAGGGTTTTCCCACATGATAGTATCCTTTAAGTTATTAACTCTAATTGCCGTTTCCTAGAAGTAGGATAAGTAGCGCTTCGGTCATACTTCCAAGAATACTTTTCGAAGGTCGTTAAACCTTCGGAAAAAGGAACATCGTCCTTCCACTGACATTTTTGCGGGAAGTCCATCACGCGTTTTCAAATTGCTGATGAGCAATAGCGAGTGGAGGAAAGCTGCCGCGGCTCAGCGCCTTTAAAAACCTGTTATTATTGTCATTGGCCATGCAGTGACTCAAGGACTCACTCATTGTCTTCTCAGTCTACTTGAAGGCATTCACCTCCACAACTGCGGTTTTCCTCTTGAAATTCCGCTTAAACCAAATCACTCGACTAACTCAATATCGCGGGTGTTTTTTCGGTGAATTCTTGCGCTCTATTTTATCAGATTTTGAAGCGTATGATGATTTCATGGCTAAGGTAATACAATGAAAGTATGTACAGTGGGTGGAAGAAGATGGAAAATAGTTGGCTGACTTATACGTATCAGTAGTTAGGACTAGTTTTCGAGAAGTTATACCAATTTTGATTCATTGCAACGAAATTTATGACTTCGTTAGGATGAATATCTTTAAACATTTTTATAAGGATGTACATTTTTATTTTACTTCAGCTTTATTTGTTCGGGCTCCTTTTGCTTGGGTTTTTCGTTTAATTAAGATCGTCATTTACTATAACAAAGATTTTTGACTTCATTTTGAATTTCTTTTCAAGAAAGTGAAAATCTTAATTTCTTTGTAATATATGGTGAATAATTTATATATTACCTTTATTTTTGAGTCATTTCGATTACTGAGTTTATAAATAAATTTTAATAGTTTTATCTTGATTTTCAGATCGACTCGCCGACCTTTTCTACACCTCCTGGCATGGGATCACCCCCAAGATGGCCTTTCTAAGGATAGTTTTTACAACTCTTGCTATGATGATTCCCTTTTCAGTCTACGTTAACAACTATTCATTTTCACAATCCATAAATAAATAATTGCAAGCGAAAACCTTTGCTGTAAAACGAAGCAGTTCCGATTCGATACTCAACAACTGTCTGCATGCTATTTTATTAAATACAATTATTAGTGTATAATAGTGAGGGCTATCATAAAAATATTTTGATTTTATTTCATTTAATATCATTTTATTAATTCACTAAGCAACAATGTCTAGTGTACTTGAAGGCGATACACCATCTTTAAGCATTAAATCTTTCTAAGATTTGTTTTAGGGCGACTATCCCCCGCTGATAAGTGCTTAATGATGACCTCGTAAATTAGTCAGCTATCCTTTCGTCTTAAGAGGCTATTTCCAGCCAACTCTATCAGCAACATCTAGTCCCTCAGATGCGATGAAAAGCTATCGTAAACTACCCCTTATCTCTCGTTCCATTCATTATCTTTACGCACCTGTAATTCCTTGGGCCGGTTGTATACGAGTAATATCGTAATATCCGAAAAACACCTTATGATAAGCATTAAATGATTTTCCACAGTCTCCTTTTCACATTAGATACGTCTTTTAGGCACCGATTGGATTTCTGAAAATTTCTAATGGTGCATACACAGTGGTTCAACTTCTTTTATTGAAGCTTCACTTAGATACAACGAATAATTAGATACAAGCGTCAAAATCCATAATGAAGTGAACGTCAGAAATTGAGGGCCTTGGAAACTATGAGAGTTTATAAGCGTTTTGAAGAGGATCGTAATTTTATCGAGCATAATGTTTTGTTTCGCCACGTCCTTTAGGTTATGATTTATACATATGGCTTGATGTACGCGATTTGTTTATTTCCAGTACTATGATTTATTTTTTCGCACGATAAGAAATTTGCATAAGCAAATTTGACGTAAGGCACCTAATTTCAGTTAAATCGATATTTTACATACATTTTCGGGTGTATGTAGAATAACACCATAGTTTGATTTAACAATTAATTAACTTCATGCAGCCCGATAGTTCAAAAATGTGGAATTCGTTTAATCTCATAAAATATCCGAACTGGGTTTTTATGGAAATTTGGGAAATAATTTCAGCTTTCAAGAAATTAATTCTCCCTTCAAATATATTTATTTAGATACACGACGATCATTACATAGTATCTATAATAATTGCGATTATTATATTTCAAGGACATAATGTTCTGCGTCTGTATATAGAGCAATACAATGGGAAGTAAAATTCTCTAACGTCTAAGAGTGGCCTGACATGGTAGTATAGAATGATATAATTAAATGGCATTCTTGGAAAAGATGTCAAGAATAGCTTGTTAATATCCTTGAATCCGCAAATGAAAATAAATTTGTTTTCAACGAGAAAGGCATTACAATATTTAACTTAATATCAAGTTGAGTCAAACGTTCGAGATTAATTGATTTGGCACCAGTTAGCGATTTTGCATGAATGACACATTCGTGGAATAGATGTCAAGAATGGTTTGCTAATAGCTTTTACTTCCGTGAGCTAAAGAAAAATGCGATTAATTCCCTATCAGAGCCCCTCCCCATTCACCCTTTTGCCAAGCCGAAGGGAAGAACATCGGCAGTAACGAGTTATGCGATTGGGAGAATCCCGCGATAAAGGTCGCGTTGATTTCGGTGAAAATTCCAATGCGGGAAGACGGGCGGAAAAAAGAAGTTCGCGGAAAAACTCTCGCGGTAACACCTGCGATCAAACAGAACCGAAAATCCAATTTGTTCCTCAGCGTCCCTTTTTAACAAGGGTCTCCGACGTCTAATCGGTTATCTTATAATAACTCGTCCTTTCTCCGTGAAAAAATCCTGATGTTAAAAGCGGCGAAATAATCACTTCCCCGCGCGGGAAAGAGAAAAAAGGAGTCGGGAGAGCGGCAGGAAATGATAAAGAAGGATAGGAATTGTGCTCTTCGGGGTGCAAGGAGGAGATAGCGAGCAATTAAAGCCGAATCGACGGCCACAATAACGCCATCGCCGGGTGCATTTCTTCCTGAGTATTCTACGGTTGTGAGAAAAGGTGGGATGGGAGAGGAATTAAAATGGCAATAAAAGAGGATTAAAGGAGAGCAAAGGAGATGGGTTAGGAATGGTTATAAGTCGATATCAAGATGAGCAAGGAGAGATGGAGGAAATGAATTACGCAAGGAATCGAAGTTACAAGAAATGTGGAGAAATTTAGAGTATACAAAGCAGTTATAATTTTCTCACGGAAGAAATGAGACAACACTATGTAAATCTCACGAAAATTTAGGCGACTGGTTTCAATTACTTGGCAGCTATCTTCAGGCTCACTTAGTACAACTAACTAAAACATAGTGCAAACTGATCAGTGATAACTGTCCGAGCATCCAGCTAGGAGGCCGGTTTGTATCTCATTTATCAGTTACCAATAGCTAGAAGAGGGAATGTCTTTTAAATGACATGATGTGGATTTAGGTAGTTTGCTCTTGTTTCCCTAACTTAGTCCGCATGCCATAAGTGATAAATAAATGGAAAATAAAATAGCACTACTTTTCACAAGGAAACTAGTTCCTATTTTATTTCCCATTATTATTATTTTATTATTAGTTATCATTTTATTTCCCATGGAATACCATAAAGCAATTCGCCATCCCATTGAGTTTATAAGTGATAAGGTTCACTTAGTGCAGCACAATGACCGTAAGAATAACATTTTTTCATACTGCTGAGTAAGGAGTAACCATAACGAATGCTACATGCTACATACATACTATATGTTAATGAACTCTATATCACTCATTCCTCGGTAGCTTTTTAATATTATCACTGTGATGGATAAGTCTGAGATAAAAGTAACTAAAAAAAAATATTTTTTCCTCTATTCTGTACCAAAATACAAGTATAACATTCCAAATACTCACTAAGATACTCGTAAATAGTGGGAGCGATGGCAGTGCCTTGTCTTATTTCCATGATGGAGCTCCTCATACTAATGGCATCAACGATTTTTTATCACCATTGAACATGATATTTACTTGGCGATTAGAGATCGGTGGTAGAGGTTGTTCAATACCTTGTACAACAGGTGAGAGATGATGTAGTGACGACTCTGTTTAGACCCGTTAGAAAGTTTTGCCTTAAGCTAAGAATCGGATGGGACGGAACAAAATAAAACACTATGTACAAACACTTCTCGACCTAGGCGGAGTTTCTTGAATAAGATTTAACGTCCCATTTGAATCCAGGTTTCTTAAATTTGAAATTTCACGTCAAACGGCAACTTTAAATGTAATAAAATTCATTTAAATGATACTACGGAAATAACTTAGAATGCTCACATTTGTACGTTTCTTTTTATGCACGTAATTTCAAACTACAGCTAGAAAGCTTTTTTTTTCAATGTTTCGTGAACCACAAACAGCTCATAACTTGGATTCAGATGAGAAGACGAGAGGACCGAGAAAAATTTGGCCAGAAAATAAAAATGTCATAAAACCTATCGTGGGCGAGAAGGATATTGTCAGATGGTGAAAGGCATGGACATGTTATCAATGGCATGATTATGTACGAGTAAGCCTTTATTACTGGAGCCAAAAATAAGAAGAGGAAAAGTGATGTTAAGAAAACTCTCACAGTCACGGTTTCCACATAATCGCTCTCCGCTCCAACCGGAAATGTTTTCCTGTGGATGTATTTCCTAAAACCGAATGAGAAGCTCATTCCAAGAAAAATACAGAGCGTTGAACTCGAGGAGTGCCTTAAATTTTTCCGATAATGGTAAGAGATAAGTCACGATTTAAGGAACTCATACAATAAAGATTTAGAAGCACTTGTTAAAATCCAATATTTCGGTATTGCACACGTTTGCGCAGTAGTATTTCAAGCTTATCTTTTTCTGTATAATGCCTCTTTAAGTTTCCATAATTCATAGCCTGTTATTCGCGAAATATGAATGTGATTCACTTCCTGAGAGTGAAGGAAGAAGTTAAAGGTAAAAGGAAAAAATCTAATGGTAATAAGAATAAGGTTTTGACTCGGATAACCTTGGTAGGAAAACACTCGGATATGGACTAAAACGAAGAAAAAGATTCACACCAGACATATAGCATGAGAAGAGCAGATGAAAGAAACGATATTCCTACAGAATACATAATTCTTTGTATATTTGTATGCATCAGACCTGGCCAACGAATTGGTCGACATCGACCAAGGAATGTAGATGACAGATTGTAAAATGGTTGTTGAGACTAAGTGAGCTACTCCATCATTTAAATTCTTCAAAATGTTTAACTTTTAAACCTAAGAATTGCTTAATCAGAGTATTCTGAGTTAATAAAAACACAGTATTTATGTAAGATAGACACTGCTCCACAGAATCCAATTTTTTTTATAAAAGTCAAATGGACACGAACTATTAATATCATACGAGTAGTGGATCACAGTGGAAGATTAGTTAGCCATCTTGGGTAGATATTGATATATATGTAAGTAAGAATAATTGCCGGGGTGTCATCTAAATTCTTGAACGTTGGCTGCCGTTAGGAATATGTTTCTCACAGCAATATCTTGGAGCATTTACTTCTTTTCATGAATCTTTTTCGTAATTTCCTCATGCAATATCTTTTTTTAACCATTATGAATCCTAGTATAAACAAAAAGAGAAAATAGCAACGTGACTGGAATACAAATTCAGGTCTTCCACTTTCTACGTATGGAAAGTGGGAGACCTGGGTACGAGTCCCAGTCGCTATTTTATATTTATGTTTCTCTTTGGACCAATATGATTTATTATAAAACGCTTTGAAGACTCAAAAATATAGATTTAAAAAAATTCTTTAAAATTAATGTGATGAATTTAGCTGTGACTGAATTTTCAAAAGTCCGTCAGGGTAAAAGGCGTGATAATTACATTTCAGTTCCATATTGTTCATTATGAATCCTGCAGAGGGATTCTACAGTAGAAGTAAGTTTTAACATTTTGATTTATTAATTATAAATCACCCTTTTGGAAACAATTTCTTTCTTAGTGATCCAACGCCGAAATCTCAGTGTCCATATTTATATATGTCTGTTAAGTATTCAGCCCGGAGACCGGTTGGTACCTCACTCCCTCTGGTATAAGCTACTAAGAGCCTGCAGAGAGGAATAAGGTTCACTAGGCTGGATGAGGAGTGAGGTAGTTTGCCTTTACTTCCTCACTGAGCCAGAATGCAATAAGCGGAATGTGTCCACGCAAGCGAAGCACAATGACTCTAAAGTGTAATACTTTTTTTGTCAGTCCATAAAGAGAGACCTGCAGTTATCCACTCATACCTAAGTGGCTTTCATTTCATCACAGCCGTGATCAAGACTGTGACAAAAGTAAATGAAAGATACTTTTATAGGTTTAATTTTTGCTAAGTATATCCCAAATCAGAATATGGTAGCAGGAACATATTTATATCACTTCAACCCAAACAAACAAAACTACTGGAAACAGCAACTGTGACTATGTCAGTAGAGAGTTGACTCCTCCTACCCTCGTAGAAAGAGACAAAGGAGCAGGTCGAGAGGTAGAAACAGGAGGTCTGATGGAGACGAAGGAGAAAGCGGAGTAGATGGTACAGGGAGGGAAAGAATCAGTCTCTTCCGGAAAGCGGGATGATTGCTATTCAGAGACACCATGTGCATGTGTGTGTGGCTTCGGCTAATGGTTTTCACGGAGGAGGCCGTCTTCCTCGCTGATTGCAGCGAAGAGTGTGGGTGGGCCGTTGGGATTGTTTGACGCGGTGTGATGAGGGGGCGCCCCGGGGAAGGTATATGGGAGCAGTTTGAAGGGAGCGGCAAGATGGCGTCGGTGCGTGTGATTCGAGATACGACGCGTCCAAATTAATGAGTATTCTCTTCCCCCAGCTCCTCTTTTATTCGGAAAAAACGGAAGGTCGAGACAGTTTTATCGCCTGTCGTTTCCACTTTTTAATTTTTTTCTTCCCTTTTCTTCAGAGTCATCTATTTTTACCTTTCCTTTTATACCTCCGTCTCTCTGTCTTTCCGTTTCCTTTTTCCGGTCTTCTTTATCGCCCCTCCCGAGTTTATCTCGGCGATTTTCGTTCCGTTAATTTTCTCCGTTTTTCTCCGCCGTTCGCTGTTTTTATTTATTGCCGCTAACCCTCGTCGGCGTTCTTAATTCCTTTATCTGCCCTCTTCGGTTCCTTGGTTCTAACTTCGCGTTTCTTTTTCTTATTTGGGTCTTACTCTATAACCCCCTCGAGGTAGCGCTTTTACGTAATGGTCGCATGTCCGAATGAGTTAATCGAGCTTGCGCAACACCTACGGTGGTAGTATTTACGTTACAATGGTACGCTCTAGAACTTAAATACATTAGGAAATTTTATTCGCTACCAATGGAAGGCCAGCTTTTTTTCTCTTTCAAGCGAAAATTTGGGTATGAGTGGGCTCTTAATATTTTACATGATTATTTACGGGGCCTTCTTATATCTATAGAATGTAGCATTATCGAACACTGTTACGATCAAATAAATATAATGCAACTTTTCTTTAAGAGGGTAAGGAATTTTACGTTTCCGAATTAGCATTAAACTCCCAATTTTTTATCTTACAATGATATATATTTTTTTCTGGGTCTGAAACAATGCCCACTGTTCACAGAAATCATATATAATCAGAACAAGGTACAGTATTTTATAGATTTTATTTCTTATTCATGAGGAGATTATGCTTCAAATCTCTACACCTTACAACCATTTTGATTAATGAAGTGAAAAAACATAAGCTATGTTTGCTGTTGAAATGCTGTTACCCAGAACAATTTATAGTAATGATTAGTGAAAAATTTTATTCACATTCTTCTGGGTAATTATATGCTAACGAAAATATTTAACCATTCCAATAAGGGAGCATTTACAATCTTGCTCGTAAAAGATTCATGCTTAGCTAAGATATTCTATTGTTTTTGCTAATCATAATTAATAGAGGTGAAACTAATTTTTCCCAGTCATCGTACATGATCTGTCCCTAAATGCGAAGACCTAGTTTTTCAATAGATAGAATCAGATACTGTTCATTAACAGATAAAAGGAGATAATGTTCACACATAGACAGAAGTAGGTACGGTTCCTATCCTCAAACTCTTTTATTCTGGTGATGCATATCTCAGAAATAAGCCAATGATTTGGCTTATAAGTATATTCAGACAGAGACTTTATTTGTTTTTGTTCCTAAAGGAAATGTACCTCTGTCGTAGGAGGCAAAGAATCGAAAGGATTCAACGTCAGTCTAATTAAAGCCATGAAACCTAATTAGAAAGACAGGATACGTCTAATATATTAAGTAACTGAAGATGGGATTTTATTTTTAACTAGCATCTCCTTCGCAAAAAGATTTTGTTCGGCTATCAATTCTCCTCTTTTAGGAGCAATGTCCCGCAAATGAAGGGAGGTATAGCGAAAAACTCTTTAGCGCCGATGCGAATAAAAAATTCCTTGATTCTGTGACAGTGAGTAAAGGGGCCGTAATTTTCTTGGAGTGCTAACGAAGAGAACGTATAATCAACGTAGCTTAAATTGATTGCGTGTTCGGAATTCTGAGTGATAGCGACGAGATGTTCATTAAGTTCTTAGGTCATGTACTGTTCCGAGGTCTGCTTGCTATATGCTTGACCGAGAAAGGTTGATTCCGTAAATAATTTTTTTATACTCGACTTCTTCATAAGTTTTCCTTTCTATCTTTGGGCGATTAAATATTATAGTAAGTTATATGTTCTTCATTAGATGACTGTAAGAGTTGTTTACCGGAGTTTGCTACTTTTTGGCTTGTAAAGAATCAATTCATGAACCGATTCATGACCGTTACAGAAACTAAATTGACTTTTACTGTTTTCATTAAATGATATTTTACCTTACTGTTGATTATCTTGGTCGTTGGAAGGGATTTATTTTATTTATTAAATTTTAATGCAGTAAAATATCTAATTAAAAATGTTACCCACTAAATTAACTTCAATTAGACAGTCTATGACTCGTAAAATTCAATCTCGAGTATAACTTAAAACATCTGACTCAAAAATATCGATAGTTATACGTAAAGTCATTTTGAAAGCTAGGGCATAGTCTGTAAACTTATGCCTAAATACAGCTACTTTCATCACTGTATATCACAGAAATATGTTTCAACTCACTAGTAGAAACTGGTTATACGCGATGTTAGAATGCATCTGAGAGAATTGTCTGGTAAATTTTAAATACAAGTTCCACGCACGAAAATATATGTAATATTAGCATAGAACTGTTGAATTCAATCCGTTCTCTTCTTGCAGCCTCGCCTTGCGAGATTATTTAAAAATCAAAATTTCTCACTGCGAACGCGGCGTCAAACGGAAGTGTCTCAGTTATTATTGCTTCGATAGTTCTCCCTTTTTGAGAATGAAGCCATCCTTTATCCTTCAACACCCTCATCTTTACAGCAACACCGGTTAATAAATTAACGTGAATAAGAAGCCCGAGTCTAAAAGTCCCGCCTCCATCTATTTCATCAAAACTGTCGTAATTCAAGATAACACCCTCCTTGGCCTATAACGCCCTGGGATCTCCCGCCATTTTTTCAATTTTCCCTTCCACGGATTCCCTAGATTAACTAGTGCTCGATAGAATGCATTTCATCCGGCAAAGAAAAGATAAACGAGGACGTTAAACTAGACGAGAATGTTTGCTTTGGGTCTACAACACTTTGAAATGAGTTAAATAAGTTGCATGATTTTTCGTTTCTGATGTTTGCTGATTTGACTAACTATTACTTCACCTCTTCAAAAATTACTTAGATATAATAATTGGATATATTTTAAAATTATTTATAAAATTATAATTAATGCTTTTCGAATGGATGTGATATGGCTTAGCCATACTTGCTGTCTCCCCATGGAGAAAAAAATTAAAATATTTGCTAGCTTCCTCCAAAAATCTTGATTATGGAAACAGTGTTGAAACGTTTTTACTATCAACACTTCGCATCTACTACAAAATATTTTGTTCAAGTGCTGATAGGAATTTTTCTTGATTTTTTTAATAATCAAGATTTGTGGAAACAACTGTTATTAGCTCTTTCAAATATTTTGTACAAGTATTGATAGTAAAGTACAAAGATTGATATATTGATAGTCTACCATGTATCGCTGAATGATATTCATTATATGAAACTACTGTTTTTATTATTGATAACCGATATTGTTTTTTTAGAAACTACGAAGTTTTCTTATTTCTTTCTCTTTTATAATACCAATTGCATTTTTTCAATATCCCCCTTCCGCGTCCCTTGGATTAATTAGTATTCGATAGACTGCATTTCATTCGGCAAAGAAAGCCGCGTTAAACGAGGACGTTTGCTTTGGGTTTACCATACTTTGTAATGAATAAATAGTAGTTTATTGGTATATTTCAGTTGACAGGTGCATAATTTTTCGTTTGTTTAAGGTTAATATGCTTACACACAGTGAATTTTGAATCTCTTCGAAAATTAGTTAAATATAATTATTGGAAAATTATTTTTAAATTATTTTTTTCAAATATCAGTAATGCTTTTCGAATTGATGTGATAAGACTTAGTTTTATTGGTTAGTCTTCTTGTCATTTACATCTCATTTAATCTGAATTCATCACTAAATTTCTTTTGTTATCCTTAGGTATCGTAGGTTTTTCACACATCCCTTCTTGGGGGTGTTTTCCTGCAGTTGGAATTTTTTCTAAGCTCTCAATTTAGGTGTCTTTTTTTCACAAAGAGTTTTTCTTCTCTGTACTTTTCCAACCTCTCTCTTTCTTTCATATCTAACATGACAATGGATTAGACGTAAGAAGGAACTTTTCAGTCTCAATCTCGCCCTTAATAAAGTCCTTTTATTATTATTATAATTATAAAATCCAAGGAGATGGCCGAGATGTTATGGAAATTAAATTTCATAATGAAGGACAAGAGATGTATACTTTTTTTACAAGAAACGAACGGTTATGAAACCGATCATCTCCAAATAAACTTCTTGTGGAAAAGTATACATCTCTTGTCCTTCATTATTATTATTACCTGATGTAACGCCATGGAGAAAGAACTGAAAATATTTGCTAGTTTCCACAAAAAAATCCTGACTATGAAAACATTATTGAAGAATCTTTAATATCAATACGTGTACAAAATATTTTGTACAATTTTTGACGGTAAAGGTTCTTCTGTAATGAACTTCCACCGAGTATCACAGAATGATATTCAATATATGAAGCAACATTGTTTTTGTCATTGATAAACGATTGTTTTTGATTGTAATTGCTTTGTGGAAACTACCCAGTATTTTTATTCCTTTCTCTTTTGCAATTGCACTTTTCCAAGATTCCCCTCCACGCGTCCCTTAGATTAATTAGCGGCCCGTAGACTGCATTTCACTCGGCAAAGAAAGCCTCCGTCGTGTTAAACGAGGACTGGAAACAATGAGAAAAGAGCAAAGGGACTCGGAATGAAAGTGTTCGAGCGGAGAAAACAATGAGAATGAATGAGACTTACACGTGTACGCGGGAGAGGGGACACTTGCGGGGAAAATAAGAATCGTACGTTGGAGAGGCGGGGAAAGCGGAGTTTTGGTGCGTGTGCGTCCATGTGAATTCGGGGGGAGCGGGGCGATTGACAATCTTCGACTCCCCCTCCCCTCGCCCTTTCGCGCAATAAATTTCCACCGATTCTCGCGGACCATGTCGGCGAGGCGCTCTCTCAAAAGAAGCTCAGCCGACAGGAAATTCCGAGGCGACTCGCTTTCCATAGTCACGAGTTCCTCCCCCCGCCTTCCCAAGGTCCACCCACCCCACCTTCTCTTTCGTCCTGTATAAATATATCTCTTAGTTTTCTCTCTCTCACGAGGAGAATTTTTTCGATCGCTCCAGTCTTCCCAATTCTCCACTCTCCTATTTCCATGGGATTCGGTTTGTTTATTGTCTGACGGTTTTTTTACTTTTGCCTACTCTAGTTTTTCGTTCTTTCGCGAAGCGCTATTTTCTGGGTTGGCCGTTTTTTATTACCTCTGTGGTGTTGTTCAATATTCAATATCACTTGGTGTACTGAAATAAAGTACAGATTGAGTGATATTGTGGAAATCCATTATAACTTAGATAAGGACAAAAATAGGTCATACTATTTTCATAATTTGTTAATTATATACGATAATCTGTGGAAAGAAGTAAATTATCTGTCTGTTCATTTCTTGAATATTTTTGTATCGTTAATGTCCTATATTTTTTATTTTTCTGATCTTAATTCTCACGCATATAGGTTTTTCTATTATTTTTTAATATTCCGCAAGCTCTCTAAGTATATACTGCAAACTCAAAAACAATAATTTCTCTTTACTTAGGATAAGTATTTTAATGGGCTTTCAAATTGGGATACCTATGTTTTCCATTTATTTTTGTAATATTCTTCAAATGCTAAAAGTACTACAAACTCAGAGACAATGTTCTTTCAGTGATCAGTATTTTCTGTAGCAACCAATTTGGGGTGCCTCTCCCCCAAAAGGGCCCAGAAACATGCATTTATTATTTTTCTGCAGTATTTACACACTACTTCACATAAGTGCTATATGTTAGCTACATCTTAGAATTCTCTCTCCAGTTTGCGAATATGAATGTTACAATTTAGATTTTATTGTTTAATGCAGGGAATGGGAGGCAGAGGGATCAATAAGTTTTGTAGGTAACAAATTTACAAATATTCTGTAGTCATAAAATTTATTGTTTTAACTATATAAAAAATAACACGACTATTCACCTGAAAGACCCACCGTTGATTTTTTCAGAAAGAATGAGATCTTGTAGAAATCTAGTTACCTAAAAATCAGGTTTTTTTTCTTCAATGATTGCTATATTGTGAATTTTGTATATATTATGCAAAACTGATTTATTATCTTTATCAGAGAGAAGCCACTTTACTTTCTATGCTGAGAAACATTATTAATTTAATGTACTTTCGTTGCCCTTTTATATTCAATAATTTCTTCCACTCTTTACGTAATTACGTTACGTCTGTATTTTTTCTGATTTTTCAATACTTCCAATAGACATACTCCGGGATTTAGGCGAAGGAGAATTTTGAAGTATTTCAATAATGAGTGAGAAGGAAAGGAATTAAAATTTTATGTATCTGTAAGAATAAAGTTTTAGTGATAATACTGTTATTTACTTCGGCGAATATATATTTCAATGACGTAAAAAATCATGTGTGATTAAACGTCATTTAACCTAGAAACAAACTTCACTTCTGAAATGTACATAGAGAAATACCATTTCCTCAGTATCCATGTCTATTATTCCTCAATCGATTGATTCGAAATAAGCATGAATGCAGCCCAGACAATGACAACTTTTTATCTCTGAAAGGATTCCAAGGGAGTATAGAATTGTTCCTTCTCTGCATTCCCCTCTCTCACGCCATCCATCCCATTTCTCCTCTTCCCATAACCTTTATTTATTGATAAATCCATCTTCTCTTTTTCAACGGTCCATTCTTTCTTTCCCAGCATCCTCTCTTGCTTAATCGGAATTCCTTGACGTGTGCATATACCTTTCCCTTTTAGAAGATGGCGAGCCGTCTCGGATTGTTTTTCTTATCTCTGCCAGTCCCGCCAAACCGCAAGTTGAACTTTTTCGAAGGAATATATTACGCCATAACAGTCTTTTTCATATTGTGGAAGTCCTGGTTCGCTGAAATAGCGCTGCCTGCGTCCCATCGTTCATCTTTCCCTTCGGAATGTGTTTTTCGCATGATTTGCAATTTTTCGCTTTCTCTTTCAAAGAGACGACTTATTTCGCTGGTCGTCTATTGGGTTGCGTTTCGTGTTCTACTCTTAAAGGCATAAAGTGAAGCCTTACTATTCAGCTAAAAAAACCTTCTAAACTTGAGAAGATTTGATGGTTTAGCGCCTCCGCAGGTATTGCTATAGGCCTGTTTAATTATTCAAATTTTAATAAGTTTATTTTTAGCTATACATTATACTGCTAATATTAATATGGCCTTTTGTAGAGTAATTCACATTTGTAGAGATGTCAATTATGGATGCATTCTACGAACTTTACATGCAAATGGTGCTTCATTCATTTTTATTTTTATCTACCTTCTATGGCATACATATACTAGTTACTGGTAGTATAATTCTATATTTTGTCATGTTATTTTTTCTCTTCTTTGAATTACATATTACTATCGGTAGGTTTGCGTACGTTACTCACATCCCCCTTCTTTATGGGCGTTTTCCTGCAGTGGATAATATTATTTTCCTAAGAATCTCTTAGGTATTTTCCATCCACAATTCTTCAAATTCTCTCAAGCCATTACCTTTAATTTAATTATTCTATGATTATTGACGATGAGTTAGAAGGAAGAAGAGACTATTCTCAATCTTGCCAAAATTAAGACGATTATTGTTACGTATACATGAGCTATCTTCAGACGATTCTCTGTCAGAAATCCCTATTGGTGAGGTTTTAAAATTGATCTTAAGGTATCTCGAAGGAGTAAATAATTAAAGGTGAACTAATTGAAGCAGAGACAGTTTTAATGTGGTATAGTTTGAAATAACTTTCAATTCTGATACTATTTTGCGTAGGATAACGATTCTACATTTAACTGATCTGTTTTAACCGCATAAAACGAGATGATGAACAGTTTTAGAGCATTTCCCTTTGCAGTAGGCCTCTAATTCATACAATTGATATCTTTGATTCAGATTTTCTCTGACTTAATATTTGACTTTATATATTTTGAGCAAGACAGTTCTCAGATGGACTGATTTCTTGATTTTGGGCAGGTTTTTATTTTATGGTTATAAAAAATCATATTCTACTATTCTATTTGATTATTCTATCCAATGCACTATAGTAGTTTTTAAATATACGGGATTCTTCGTTTATAACCTAGGAAATCAGCCTCGAAATAAAGAAGTTCGTTCGAAACCATTCTTGTCTCTCATCAAAACTAATGAGCAAAGTCAATGCTTCTCTTGCACTTCTGTATTACCGAAAAGTAAAAGCAATCGTTTGCCTATTGTTCGAGACAAGAGTAAGATCAGCTTATTGATCATTCTTCCAATAACATGAAATTGTTTTTGAGTTAAATTAGTTGTATACTTAAGTTATAAGTCGTGTATTTTTTTCGTTCGTGATTGTAGCTGATTTGACTATTTCCTCATCTCATGAAAAATTAGTTGAATTTTTAATTATGTTTTTTTTACTCTAGCAATGTCTTACAAATATAACCGATATAACTTAGTCTTACTAGGCGGAATGCCATGGAGAAAGAAAAAAAATAATTGGCCGTTTTCACAAACACATCTTGTTTATGTAGACAATATGGTTCTGTGCTATTGTTAAACGATATTATTTTTATTTCTTTCTCTTTTTAGGTAGCAATTGCTATCGATTTATAGTTCTTGTATCGCGAAAACAATTGCAAAGGCCATAATTAAGAGCGGAGAAGAAGTTTTCTGTCTGAATCGGAAGTTCAACGGTAAGCAAACCATAAGACGCTTAACTCTGATTTGCGGATTTTTCCCAAAAATCTTCCGTAGCCCCGGACTTCTCCCTCTTGCCATTTTCAAACGCTCCAATCAATTAAGAGAGGAGGAATGGATCCGGGATAGGAAAGAAAGACACCTCCGAAATGAACGCCTCCAGAGAACGGTGTCCGTAAATCTAAACTCGGGTGGTAGACGTTCTTTCCTTTTTTATAAGTAGAAACGTAGAGAAAGGGCGCTAGGGTACCTTTGAACAATGTAGGAATTCCGAAAATTTTGGAGAGATGAATGGCAAAGTACACGACTTGAAGGTTCAGTGGAGATGTTTAGGGAGAATGTTCTCGGCTCGTTTTATTTTTATGAAAAAACGAGCACGAGGGAAAACGTGGCCAAAAAATTTCCCGAGACGCGTTCGGAGAAAAGATATGGCTATGAGGAGAAGTATTAAATCGCCCAGAATGGTGTCATAAATATTCTTGATTTTTTACTTCTCACGGTTATGCTGAACGTTTGAATTCGTCCTCATGAACGCCTACGCGGGTAATAGCTTGTCTTATTCATGATTGTCATTACCGCCGGTAAGTAATGAGGAAGGAATTTTAATTAAGGGATATCATCAATTACGGTCCTTGAATGTTTCTCTCTATCCACCCTCTAGAGGGAAGAGTAGAAATGAAGAAATATTGTCTTACTTAGTACAGTCAACGGTATCTTAATCTATTTCTTTGGGTATTGGTGAACAATTAAGTCGGAATCGAAATGTATGTCGATGAATGAAAAGATTTATACACATATTTGAGTTAGTAGTAAGAGGAGCTTTAATAGTGCGTTTGGAATTCCATTCCGCTAATTTATATCAAGGTGTTTGGTTAACGTTTTGGGGAAGGGAATTTTCCTCAGAGAATTTATCTAAGCGATAAATTTTCTTTCTAAGGAGAAATATTTTAGAGATTTATCCCTCAACTTCATATAGTAATGTTTTGTATTTTGGCTTCCATGACACCATTCAGCAATAGGCTTCTGTAAATTTGCGTTGACGTACTCCAGAAGTTTAGCAGAGTCAGTCTCACGGAATAAGGTTTGACTTCACAATCCGTAAAAGTCCATAAAGCGCACAAAGAAAGTAATAACATTGATTGTATGAATTGACATCTTATATTTTAAACAATGAGGAAACGGATTATAAATAAATATTCCCGATAATATAAATTCCACAGCTGAAAGGACAAAAAAAGAAAATTCAAAATTTCAATTCCGTCCAATGAAAGGGAAAAACAATATCATACGAATATATGCACATAAGATTGAATAAGGAAGAAGAAAAAAAAGATAAATTGCTTCGAAAAAAGTTTTTTGCGCAATGCCATCGTATATCTAAAATATGAGCTCATATTTCAGTTTTAAAAGAGGTCGATAGTAACAGTACTAAATTAGTGGTTAACTTGATTGATTGAGGAGTTACTAGGTGGAACTCCTTCATAATAATAAAGAAAAGTAAAACTCACTTTGTAGAGTCCAAAAAAATAATATTTAAATAGAACAACCTAGGTTTCGTAGGTTTATGGTAGGCTTAGGTTCGTAGGTATATAATAAACAGTATACGGTAAGTTTTCAGTTTATTTCACCTGAAGATATCACGCTGTAACGAAACTTCGTCGTTCTTATTAAAAATTCTTTCTGTGAACTCTACCAAGTTACTTTTACTTTCTTTGTCATTAATGATTAACTAATTAATACTTATATTTGTTAAGATAATTAATAATCTACACTTAAATTTATATAATAGCAATAAGAGAAAAAATAATTGCAATAATATGGATAAATAAATCGTGATTTTCGCGTAGTACATATATTACTTAAACTAATGGAATTATAAAAGTAATAGTGCAAGTAATAATGTTAGCCTCGAGATTTGATGACAGTTGCAATAACAGCAGTGTGAAAAATAGTCTTGGAGTGTTGGTGAAGAGATATTGATTCTACTTGTTTATTAATATGTTTGAGACTGTTTGTTTGAAGGAAGGAAGTGAAAGACATTTCAGATAGTGGTTGGGTAGTTCGTTCCTATACCTCGTTCCAAGAACGATAATAGATTTAGAACAAATTTCGGTTCTATGAGAGGGAATCATTAGCTTACCAGATGGACGAGCATAAACGATAATGGGATGATACCGAGGTATATTCAACGTTGCTGTGTGAGTAGTGTCGTCAGTCGGAAAAGGATGAAGGATACATCGGAGCGCTCGTCCATCTAAATTGAGAAACTGCCAGTTGGACGTTCATTCGTAGGAGAAGATGGCGGATGTCTCACGCGTAGCGGTCTCCTCAAGAGAGCCGGAAAACCAGTCGGCCCGCCCAGACAGAGAGACGAAGGGAAATGAGTTCGGATGAAAGGAAGATAATAACACTACAACAATAATTTGACGGAGCCCATTCAGCGGCGTCAAACCCTTGATAGTTTTCCTGACGACCTTACTAAAATCGCTCGCGCTGGAACTCACGATATATACGTGCCGCCTCACACTCCGCTTCGCACGCCATAAAGTAGCCATTTAGCCGAGAGAAGGTCAGTCAAACAGGTGAGGCTTGACCTCAAGATTGGAGGTCATGCGAACCGGGGGAGGTCAGCGAAAAATATAGGCGCAGCAGTCTAGAGATAAATATAACAAGATGCTTCACCGATGGCGAGGGCGAACTTTTTTCTCCACCAGATTCATCAGAAGGTTCGGGCATGGAAGCGATAAAGGGAAAAGAAAAACATATCGGGATAAGGAAAGCGGCCTGTCCACTCATTAGTGAAACCTGTGTCCGAATGGATTTTCTTTGCGGGGTTATTTAATGTCTTTTTAAGCGATTCCAACGTCCTTAATAGGATGAGCTTTTGGTGGTAGGGAGCAGCTTGTTATTTTAGGGTTTGGAAAAAATAAAGGAATCTGGGCGCCTCCTTTACCGGTAGCTTTTTAAGGGTTCTTCTCCGGTCTGTTTCAGCGAATACGAGGCGCCTCCCACGATCCATTCTTGCTTTCATTTCGCCCGCCCTTCTCCTCCATATTGGGAACGGCTTAATTGGAGCTCTTCACAAGTGAAATATGTCCCTCGGACGAGTGGTCGAGGATCAGGGAAGGAAATATGGCGGTGTTTCATTGCGATTAAGCAGCGATCGGACTGCCCCCTGTCCGTAACGGAATGCTGCTTTTGAGGTGTGACCGATTCGATTCCAGCCTATTTTTCCCGGGGGCCCCGAAGTTTGGTTGTAAATCGGGAGCTGTCCGACTACGTCAGGTTTTATTTCCCGGTCGCGTAGAATTCTATCCTTTATGCTAATGGTGGTAAATATAGAATGTCCACGGCAATATATGGGTTCAGTTGAAAGTGCCACCGGATTGGGGACAAAAAGAAAATTTCCGGCTCTATTATCTGCCTCTATAAACTAAATAGAAGTCTACCTTCGGAATCTATCAAATTATAGGATGTCTGCCTGCGCTCGGTCTTTTGATGATAACCTGTTTTATTAGTAGGAAGAAATGTTGGAAAATTTTCCATTTCTTTCATCCAGTGTTCTGGTGATTTCAAAATAAAGGTTTTAATTCAGAAAATTCCTAGTTTCCAGCATAAAATTGCCATTGAATGCGATGCTTTCCATTCTCACGCAATAATATACAGGACAGAATGATATTCTCCTGCTATTTCAAGCAATTGTTTGAACTAAATGGTACGTCTTTTGATATGAGAAATAATGAGTCATTCTCCGAATCTAGAATTTATACGCAATTCACAATATTCACAGCATCTCTACATTCACATTAACTTCTATTAATTATTACTTTCTAGTAAATAAGAGAAAGTAAACTAATTAAAAATGGCAATTCATGGTGAAGGTATATATGTAAATGCGTACCTCATTTACCTTCTCTATAAGAACCAGACTATGAAATCAGCTAGACTAGCTTAGTTTAGTAAAGTTTTGGTTTTAAGGTAATGAAAGTACTTTACTGTTCTTTTCGTTGTTATTGTCTTGCTAAGAGATTAAATTGTCAAATGTGTAATTTCAGCTGTTTTTTCCGGTTATTTGCAATGTATACATTTTTTATATGGTAGTTACCTAAAAGAGATTTAACCTATGAAGCCACCTAAAGCTTTCAGGTTATGTTTTTGTGAAGCAAATGCTTATAAATATTTTGTTAAAAGCAATTTATCTAATCCAATCTAATCTTTCCGCAAAATTTGAGATGAAATGCAATATATAGTCGATTAATAAGTAACTCACAACGGTCATTTTAGTATATTCAGCTAGATAATTGTTCGAAGTAAAAAATTCTTCTATCCGCGTTTAAAAGGGCTTTCCAATCCATCATGGGAGAGGTCCATCATGAATATAACTCGCGATAGATCAATGTTTCAGAATATTCTTCTCGACCATTCAGATGACGAGTCAAATGCACGAGGGGATCACAAGCACAAGTTTAAACTGAGGAAACAAAGGACTGATATTGCCAAATATTCTTTTATAAATATATGGGTCAAAGAATGGAATATGATGCCTGAAGAGGTTTTCAAACCCTTACCGAAAAATAGAAAGGAGTTTTTAAATTAGATGCTGCAATTAATCTAATTAAGTGGATTCAATTTTGTTATGCTTTGTTTTATGTGGATATTTTTAAACGAGGCGATGTGAAAACGACGAAGTAATAATTTGGCCTGAAAATTATCATTATTAAATGTGAAATGTAGTTTTTGTGATTAGAGGATTTATGTTTAGTACATGTTTTGGTAGGGTACCGGTATGTAAATGAGATCTTGTTGTTGTGTTGCGGTGTTCGAATACTGTCTGAGGGTAGAGATGATAATTTCGGCATATTTGTTTGTGTGTAACGTATGAGGGATTGGGGTTTTAATTAAGTTGTACATAGACAATTTTTGGAACTGCCACCAGAGGAAATCCTACTCGCAGCATACATAAAAATTCTGAAGTGGTCAGCATATGACTTTCTCCATAAATAAGATGCTTATATTTATCTACGAAAGTATTGTCGAATTCTATATTCAATCTAAACTTGAAAGATGTATTAGTGATTAATTTATATTATATTAACTCTTATGTCACAATGATGATAATCAATGATTATGTAGAGATTTATCTAATTAAAGAAAAACTTTTAAAGCGTATCAATCAGCCAGAGCTCAATCTATGACAAGAGTGTTAGCAAAATACGCTTTGTAAGGCATTGCTTGCCATGTAATCAAACCCATAATGACGAACTTTATTGTTATCGTGAAGAGTAATCAATAATGGCACGAAACAATTGTAATTGAATAATTATTTCCAAATAAATTAGCGTTTTCCAAATTCCAAATCAACTTCCAAGTAAAACTTTGAAGAATTATAGTAATTATGTTGTAAGTATCATTATTATGAAATGGTATAAGTGAAAACGACATTTTAACGTAAATGTGCCGCAATAACCAGAAAATTGGTTAAATATGATAGGACTCCTAAATGGTCATTGATATCAAATTTTTTTTTCAAATAAAACTTATAGAAAATTAAATTTTTTGTCACTTTTGTAGATAATTGCATATACCTAAATATCAAATTAATGGAGATATTTTGTAAAAAACGGAAACGAGCTTCGAAAAATGAAGCTCGACTTCCGGTAAACCGATATACTCCAACAACTAATCAACTTTAACGGCACCTACCAAAGTGCTGTAGGTAAAATAGTTTTCATATTAGAGCGCCCACAAAGTAAATAACCAGCAACTTCCGGTTAATCGGTATTTCACGAATAACTCCTAAACAATCAGTGATACAAAAAACTGTTTCAAACAAAAGTTGTAGTAAATTAAATTTTCTGAAATTTACTCCAAAAACTAATCAACTCTAACGGCACCTACCAAAGTGCTATATATGAAGTTTGATATTGATATGGCAAATAGTTTTCACGTTAGAGCGCCCAAAATCACACACATACCCACAGACATCATTCCAAAAATTGCCAAAACGTGTTCTAGGGACCCCAAAACATGTATTTCCGTTGAAATCTCGAAGTCGATATCTTCTTGAAAACAATACTTTCTCTTATACTACGTATATGGAGAAAGTAATAATTTAATTAGAATTCTGGGTAATGCACCGCAGTTCTCGATTTCGGCAGAAGAACTATGGCTCGAACCGAAACTGTAGCATCTGTTGGTCCATGATTACTTGGCCTCTAAACACCGCGCATAAGAGGTTTAGGAGAAGTAATTGACGCTTCGACCGAATCCCGAAATCGCCGATCAATATAACTTATTAACCAGTTCCTTCATTTCTCCTCTGAAAAAAGCTCTCGAGCGACTGCGGCAAAAATACTACCGCCCTCGTTAAATGTTCCGTGGCAATAATTGTCTCGCATCATTAATTGCGCCATCAATTATTTTCTCCCGCCTCCC
This sequence comes from Sympetrum striolatum, assembly GCA_947579665.1. Taxonomy (NCBI): domain Eukaryota; kingdom Metazoa; phylum Arthropoda; class Insecta; order Odonata; family Libellulidae; genus Sympetrum; species Sympetrum striolatum. The sequence goes on along the minus strand of OX388350.1, from coordinate 36,647,863 downwards.
ATTCTCGTTCGCTTCTCCCTCTCATTCCCCAATCCACCATTATCCTCTGCTAATCGCCTTATCGTCAAACTCGCTCCAATATTTTGCATCGTCTCCGCTACAAAACTACTCCACCTCACTACGTTTCCTGATTGTCTCCCATCGATTATCTTTTCCTCCATTCTCCCTTGTTTTCTCTTTCCATTTATTGGTGCTCTTCTTTAGTTCATCTTCTCTCCCTTATTTTCCTTTGCTGAGAGGTTTCCGCGCAAGTGCTCCACGTGAGTTACTACTAATCTAATTCTGTTAAGTGAACTTCGTTTCGGTACTTTTTGGTTATACTATTTTTGTTTCTGTGGGTGGTTTTATCCCTTTCCCCAAAATTGTATACATATACTTACCAATTTACCTTACAAATAGAATTTTTTTTTAAAGATCTAGAATACAATGGCGCAATTGATTTTTTCATTTAACAAAAATCCCAGGACTAGATCGACTTTCAAATTTTATGCCGATTAACAACAATATAATAAATGTTCGGAATTTAAAATATTCTCGTCACGCGGAACCAGCCAAAATGCAAGTCTGAATGAAATTGCATTTTTGTAAGTTGTACCATTTCCTTGCAAATGACTTTTATGTACCGCGAAAATGCCGAAACTCGAGTAAAGTGCCGTTTTTTTGTACCTTGGTTTACATTTATTCTCGTGATAAATTAAGCATTCAATCTGCGGTAGCAGAATTTTACAGAAAAAAGAAACAGAAAAAATATCACATAAAGAAAATAAGATTATGCTTAGTTTGGTGTAAGAATAATTTATATCAGTTGTGTACTAAGCTAGCAATAAATTCACAAAGTCCAGAGGCACATAATTAATACTTCGACAGTATATTGTATGCAATCTTAACTAATATATACTGTACGTATTGTATCGATAATGTTTTTTATAACATCTATTTATCTCTTTCATATTGTACCTAATGTATGCAAATTCATGTAATTTTTTTCCTGTTTTCCTTTTTATTTTTTATTTTTTATGTTATTATGTGTATTCCTATAATTATTTAAATGCGAACTGATTCTTATTGATGTATCGCATGCATGTACTTGCTGGTAGTGCATTTCTATATTTTGTCATGTTTTTTTTTCTCATCTTTTAGTTCTTATTATCGGTAGGTTTGCTCAGATTTTTCACACCCCCCTTCTTTATGGGTGTTTTCCTGCAGCGGATAATTATTTTCCTAAGAACCTCTTAGGTTTTTTACATCCTCAATTCTTTTAATTTTTCTCAAGCAATTTTCTCTAGTGAAATTATTCTATAATTAATGACAAAGGTTTGGATGGAAGAAGAGACTTTTAGTCTCAATCTCGCTCAAATAAAGACGATTATTATTATTGTAAATACATCCATAGTACTGAGGATAGGTGAAAGAGATCTACCTCGCTATTAGAAATTAAAATGTTAGTAATAGTCTATTTATAAATAACTATAATATTTCTATTTATAACAGATCCATTTTAAATAGCAAATTTACATAGTTCATAAGTTTAAGTTAATGCACACGATATTAACATTAAAAGATCTCTAAGAAAAAGGAAGAAAAACATTTGGCAGCCTTTTATTGGCAATTGGCAATATGCTTCCATCATTTCATTTATTTCCATCATTACACGCATTCCCTTTTCGATATTGAATTTTATTTTCTATTCTGCAGACAGATTCCGATAAAGCAGTAAACAGTCGATGACCAACATTTTATTGACTTTCTCGAGATAGTAGTTTAACTCTTGTCAATTCTTCAATTAGAACGTAAATTCGAACTTCTAAAAATTACTCTCAGAATTTATTTTTAGTATTCATTATTAATATCTATTATATTAATATAAGCAACAGCACTAGTTTAAATAAGTATATTAAATAAGTACATACTTGTAGTTTTACGAAAATGTTGACACTAAGGACCCTAAAGCGTCCAAATAATTTAAAATGCAAGAAATTATAGTTTTGAAAAACAGCATTAATCTTTAGTTACTAAAATATATTAATGCGATGGATATCGGAAACTTGTATACTTAGGTCTATGTAATCGGTTCTCGGACGTACCCAGTACGTATTTCGAGAGCTATGCTTTCAACTTCAGGAATGATTAGGTACGCCCACATCGCTTTCGTAATGCGCAAGGGAGTTCTTGAAAAGTGCGGTGTCCTTTCTTGTTTTCTCGGAATACTGGTGAATGAGACGAGGAACGCCGACAAAGACGACTATCAGAGATTTAAAACCTCTAGCAGTGACTAATATCATTCTGAATCTCTAGATTTTCTGAAGTCTTCGCTTTCCGACATAGATAGCGAATTACTTCCCTATTAGAATCAACTGCTTGGGCCGTGATTTCGTGGTATGGATCCATCAGGAACAAAAGTGAAACCAATTTTTAGAATACAGTAAACCTTGAGTTATTCATTGGAGTTTATTTTTTTTAAATTGGCGTTGTAACGATAGAGACGCGCCGCGACTTGCATGGTGAAATGGAATGTTTGGCATTCACTAGCGTCTACAGAGAAAGGGGTTCACTTCACGAGCTTGCCGGCAGTGAATCACTTTGTTGCATGCAGCAATTTTATTATTATTAAAGTTTGCGGAAACTTTCGATTATGGACGCGCTTGTATGCATGGATGGAGTTTGACAGGTAATTAATAAAAACACTTATACTTAGAGTGCAACATACTGCAGGGTCGATTTCGTACGATGTGCTTTGTGGATATTATTTTCACGTATTTAAAAATTCAGTAATAATAGGGGTTTCTTTGTGACACTTCACGACAATATCAGGCAGTCCGAGATTTCAAACTCAGAAAAAAATACCGTGGGAGACCACGTACTGGTTCGCTACGAAGAGGAACATAGGCCAGGAAAAATCATTGCAGGAAACCTTGATGGCTACGATATCAATGTTATAAAGAAAACAATGAAAAGCTGAAAATGGCCTGATAAGCCAAATAAAAAATTCTACCCAGAGGATGAGATTGTCTTGCAGATCGACCGCCGAAGCAAGTGAGCACTAGAGAAATCATCCAAGTTAAAGAGATACAGCTTTTTAATCAGTACCTGTTTCTCATCACCTGATCGAGAAAGACCACCAGTCTTTCAACATGGAGTACCCGCATTACTTGGAGAAAGGCATCTCCTTAAATTCCTTTGAACAATTAGAAATTCTAAGAAACGTGGCAAAACCAAATATGTAAGTTATAAATATATATCTGTCTCCTTTCCCCTCACCTATCCTTTCCACAGTGATCAATGCCCTTCACCACATCCTCTCATAACCCAACCACTCCCCTCCCATACCTTCCTATTTGCATATATTGCTTACTGATCTGTCTTTAGTTACCTTTGGATGACTCCATGAGTCGGAACCATGGTCGTTTTCTAATTAAATATTCTGTGGTATTGTAAAAGTTGGTTTCACTTTTGTTCCTTTCCTATTGTTCTGCTTCACCAATCCGGCAATCTTTCGTGTATCTCCTTACTCCGTTCTTTCCTTCATATTTTCGTAATAAAGCTTCAAAACAGCCCGAGGGAAGACGACTTTGGCAGATGGGAGATGTTACACCCGAAAGTTTCTGACGTTCGGACCGCTATCTCGAGGCACAGGGATGATGCTCGTGGCAGAGTGTTCTCTTTCGGAAGATTTCGAGTGGCGGGGAAGGTTAGGAGTTACTACGTAAATGTTGGTTGTTTGCACGATATACTTTAGGAATATAGCACCACGTTATCGGAGAATTACGTTGTGGTTTTCTGGAAATATTTTGGATACGAGTGAGGGGTGGGAGATAGGGTTTAAGGGTCACGGCTGTGGCTTCTCGGAAGAAAAACACTCGAAAATTTCTTGGAATGAAAAATGATTGACCTGCGGCCATGAGTTCGCGATTTCCAGGTGTAATGGACGCACAAGGAGTTTCAATCGTTTTAGATTTCACAGGCCACTGAATGGTCATACGAAAGACTTTATGTATGAAGGAATTAGTTGCGAGTTCAACTTGCATTTTTCATTTGCTATTAGAATCTTAAATATTTTATTTCTTTCTTCCATATCATTACTATAGGGGAGACTGGGGCTAGTTCGTTACACTTTTTTATTTTGAATTTTCCATTTTTTTCTAAGACTGACATATAGAGAAACAAAGCAGAACCGTCACAAGGTAACATTTATCTACATGAAACGTCAATTTCAAATAAACTCAATTAATAACCTTATTATAAAAATAATAATAATGTACTGAGATGTTTAGATAAATTATACTGAGGAAAGAGATTTCTAAAAATTAAATTTAACTTTTTGATTCTTGAATAATATAATAATAAACGTATTTTTTAGGGCGTGATTAAGACTTTTAAGTCTCTTCTTACATCCAACTCTTTATCATATATATTTTGAAGAAACAGATTGATTGAAAAAAAGTACACAGAAGAAAACTACATTGTTGGTTTAAAAAACTAAGGTTTAACTTAGGAAAAAATATACACAGCAGTAGGAAAACACCCTCAAGAAGGTGGTGTGGAAAACCTGCGAAACCTACATATACATATTCACATAAATAAATCAATAAAAAAGTGAAGAACGTAGATAGTAGAAAGCAAGTGATAAGGTTACAAGAAAAATAGCTACAAAAATAAAATGACAATAGAGAAGTGTATTTTAAAGAGACACTAGTATAATCAGTTTCGTCAATACTAACTTATAAGATTAATGAAAATTCATCCATAAAACAAAGTCAAAATTTTTAAAGATGATATGCGATGCAATAATAAATACATTTTAGTTCAGGACATACACATCATAGAAACTTGTCTGTTACTTACTTAAGCTTATCAGCTGAACTTTCATAAAACCGTTGTGAGAAAGTAAAATGAAAACAGAAGTGTAGTACAAAATTACAGCATTTGCTTAATCTTCTTTCTATAATATGGTTTGCACAAAGTACGAACACGAAGAAAATTAAAATGGCAAAATCCAAACCTTAGCACAATCTATTACAGTAGAAAATGATTTTTTATCGCAGAAAATAAATTCACTCTACTTTAAATTTCAAGTCCTCAACATTATTTCTAAAAGCATCTCTCGAGCTTAAGAGTTTCGGCCCTGGATGAGGACTTAACTTTAAAAACAAATACTTCGAAGTTAGGATATTGGGTAAGCTCACATCTTGTTTGCAAGCGGGAGTGAAAGTTACTTGGGCAAATATCAGATACAAGTTTGTTAAAACGACCAATTCAAGGAGAGGGACCAACTGGCGATAGAGAAGAGTCCGCAGTCATATGGAAAGAACGGGAAGAGAAAGATTTTTATACAGTTTGCTCGAAAACGACCGGATGTCTACTGATAAGGTTGCAGCCACGGCAAACAATGCTCTTTCTAGGCCAATAGAGAACTTGGCGAATAAGACCCAGACGGAGAGAAAGCTGAGAGATTTCGGAATAGAGAATGCGAGGTTATTTGTACGAGCACATGAAAGATTTTTCGATGTTTAGCAAAGATAAGCTCACACGAAAGAGTAATCAAACATAGCGATGTATTCAGGAGCTAGAAGTGATCCCTTTAATAGCTATAGTACTTTATTGAAACATAACATTCACATTATGTAGGAAAGGAAGAGAACACTTTGTCTTAGTTCAACAGTAAATTTATTGTGCGACCGGTTTCCAGAAGATGACTAGACCATAGTCGAAACCGGTCGCACAATAAATTTACTGTGGAACTAAGACAAAGTGTTCTCTTCCTTTCCTACGTTATGGAGTTCCACAAAGTTACAGCTTCGTCAATTGATTTTATCATTCACATTATTTTTCAGTAGGAATACTGAAGGTTACGTAAAATCAACCGAATGGGGAGTTACTTTGTGGTAATTCATGACGAAAGAACAAAACTGGAGCAACTTTTCCATATAAAACTAATTCCGTTTTTAGTAACTGAGGAAATCACACACTCAAACATGTCTTGTGTCATCTAATTGTCGTGTGTCCTCTGAGAACAAATTACACCCTTGAGACATGTAGGTGATTTGTTTAGTTATTAAAAAACGGAATTAATTTCCTTTAGAAAAGTTGATCCTGTTTTGTTCTTACTGAAGGTTAATACGTCTCGTCAGATCAGACATTACACAATTGGTCATTATTATACATATTGCAAAACATTCTACTCTGTAATATGTACCACATCACATTATTATTACATTTTGCCATAAATACCATAATGTACAAATATCAAATTACGTAATGCATCTAATTAACTTATCTCACAATTTTTTTACATTATACACCGATAATAATACACAATCGTTCTAGCCTGAATGCATGATAACCCGCTTAAACAGGTGGCTTTACGTCTCCTTCCAAGCTGTAAGCGAAAATTTATTTTAGTTTTGCTCAATAAACATTTAATGATTCCCCTTTTAGATAGTATGTTGCACATATTTTACCTATAAATTAATCAAACAGTTTTTATATAGGTTTTACTTAGTGTATATTCAGGATGTGCGCATTCAGAAAATGAGTACTCCGCGCTGAATGCGCTACTTACCGAGTATATTGTACCAAGCTTATTTTTTAAATATTACATAAGCGATCTCTTAAAGGCTTTAATGCTACCACTGTTCTAATTGGAACGAAAATATTGCTAATTATACTTTATGAACACATACAGAAAATTAAATGAAGCGAAGCACTTCTCCGAGAGCCATGAACGAATTGAAAACAAAATACGTAACTTAAAGTGAGAGACATTGAAATTTGTGAAATAAAAATTAACTAGATATCAAATTTAACTAAATGTCGTATTGGTTTTATATTTAGAACGATTAAAAAGTAGAAAAAATGTAGGTTGAGAGGTGTAGAAGTTTGTTATTAGCTGCAAAAATAGACACAAGATGTAGATGTTGTGTTAGCATTACTTATTGTCCCTCAATTAACCAATAAAACCCTCGTTTTATGCACTCAAATTACCCGTTCAATGTTTTTTTTTTTTGATTTTGAAGATTTAATTTCAAATTTTGATTTCAGGAATTATACGCTTCCAACAATTTCAGGTAAACATGCCTCACACCATTTTTATGGAAATGCATTCAATAAGGTTCTGAGTTTTACCAAACTACGATGAAAGTTCACTTACCCAAATAGCACGTATATAGTGATGAATGCACGAATTGTTCGTAAATTTTCCCTTTCAAGATTTATTCTCCTCAGACCAAGTATATAACTGTACAACCTTACAATATTTTTAATAAATATTATTGAATAACTTATTTGAATATCATTAATGACTGATTCATCACATTAAAGAGCTACTAATTAATATTTTGGATTTAAATCAATCACTAGCCCTGTAATTCGGGTAATTTAATCAAGAATGCTGACAAATAAATTCCCTAAAGCTTTATTACTGGTTCTGATAAATTATGATTACTCTAAAATTTTATTTACTTGTTCGGAAAGATAAAAAAATGTAAATGTATAAACAATTAGCGTCACTATGCTTGTAAAAAATTATCACTAAATCTTCTCTTTTCTTAAGAATAGGTAAATAATAAAAAATATTTCATTTTTTAACTTGCTTTGCCCAATTTACCAGTCAAACCTTTCACGTACTGATAAAATGGTTCGGATATTCCAATTTCTATTGTATTCATACACAAATTTGTATATTCAATTTTGACCAGCCCAAGATACGAATTTCTCTCTGCTAATTCACTCGTCCTCGTTCACACGACTGCCCAAGGAGTGAATCATGTGTAAATTATGACGAAATAAGGCTTTTAAATAGTGAAACAAGGTCAAATAGTATGTAAACAAAATTATGAAGTAAATAAACCATGCAAAATAGGTAAAGAAAATATGCATAGATTCGGGGTCAACTGGCTGCTCTCCAATTTTCTGCCCGAACCAGTGTTTCATAACAATAAATAAAAAAACAGAACATTAAATAAATCTTCGCCAACATACTAGAATTATATTAATTAACAATAATTTGATTGAATGAGCACCTTGTTGCAACTTTAAAGTTAGTTAAGCGTAGCAACAAATGCTACTATGAATGAGAAACACACTATTCCTTCTTGAATAACCTTAACATATATGATATTGGTAAAAATTTCTAATTTATTTAATTCACAATCAATTCTTATATAGTTATATTGGGTATCCTTGGCTTTATACATATATCGAGAAGCTGGATTATCAACCCTTCCATTCACTTTGTCGTTTCTATGCCTCCTTCTCTTCCCCTTTGTTTGCTTTATCTTTGTTTACTTTCTCACTTCATCCATCTTTTCTTTCTCGTTCTTTCATATCGACATTTCCCAGATGCCAAGTCTATGCTACTCATACCTAATCTTTTTTCATTTCAATTTCTCTCGTCTTATTATTATTATTACATATATGCTGCATTTAGACTGCTGTCAGGTGGCAGCCCCTGTACATTCAAGTAAGACTTACACAAATATACCAACACTCCTAAATCCCTAACACTAGAGGTCCCACTAATACCAAAGTTTTAAAACAACATCACCGTAGTCACAAATAGTAACAGAACACAAGCACAGACTCAATTCATAAATTACCCCCTCCGGTATCCCCTCCAACACATTTATACCACGTAAGTAGATCCCACCATCACAATTACCGCACAGTTTACATCTATACTTTGGATTTGTCATTTACACGAAATAATGATCAAAACATAGCTAAACCAGCATCCAAAACATACTAGTTTATGAATCTAAATTAGTATTTTTACAGTTTAATTTACATTATTATAGTATTAATAATCTTATGTATAAAAATGAAATGATGTGCGTGACTTTGTCTAAAACTCGAAAACGGCTCGAACGATTTGAATATTTTTTGTTTTGTTCGCCTCGGTACGGAAGTGGTTTAAGAAAAAAGAAAATGAGGAAAAATCCAAAAGGAATAGCCGAAAAATCGAAAAAGCATTTCCATAAGAAATGCACTTAAAGTTCATTTTTCTCGCTGCAGGCTTTATTTCATTTGAAAATACAAATTAGACATAATAGTCGTACAAAGTCGAATCAAGCGCCAAAAGAAGGGGAATTGAATAAAAATTCTTATTTTGGTCGTGAAATATCGTTTACGAATCGAAAATTTGAGAATTTTGATAAAATGCGCGAATATTTTATCAAAATTTCGAGGTTGTAAACACCCCATCCCTCCTTTACAATGAAGGCGATTGTTGATTCCAAGTTCATGTATTCATCCATCGAAATGCATTAAGAATATGTCAAGTTAAAATTAACCTGATAATAAGTGATACACTTTATGAAGAAGAAATCATCTTTGTTTATTTACGCGCCGGAGTACAAAACAAAAAACATTGTTTACCAAAAAGCTTTATGTTGAACGTTAACTGCAATTATGAAAATTAAAGACATTGACTTCATTTGAACTACAAACGTGTTTAATTTAATAACGAAACGAAACTCAAACTGTAAACGATGCGACCAATATTATCGATCTCAATGAATTGGAATTGGAAAGTTGATTAGGATTGATAATCGCCTATAAAGTGTTACAATCAGATCAATTTTAAGTGGTACAAAGTTCACCGGGTCATCTAGTAATAATAGTAAAAATGATTTTATTACGGTTATCATTCCCATTTACATAATGCATAATCAATAATCAATTATTATTATTACAGCACTACTTAAAATTATTATCTCGTTATTTACAGTACATTAAATATAAATCCTAAAATATTTCTGTTTTCAAATTTTGCAGTAGTATTAGTTGATATTTAATATAATTTTTTTTATTTAAAATTTGTCCACCGGAGCCACCTGGAAATCATACCAAATTGCAGCATACAGATTAAATAAATAAGGCTGAAGCGCAGAATCTTATTGATTTTTAAAAATCGTAGAGACAAAATTGCTATGTAACTGATAATTAAATACAACTAGAGGTCAAAACTACATTATTCCTTAACAATTATACAGTACAAGTCACGCCAATTCTTCCAGTCATTAGTGGTGGATTAAATGGAAATGAAGATCTCAATATTCTTCGCCGCAAGGCAAGAATAGCTTTAGCCTAGCTCGTCATTATGCGGTGTTTCTTGATTTGAGGATCAAAATTACGATTTATTGCTTCCTTTAGAATAAAAAACGTTAATGATAAAGTCTAAAAACATAACAATTACAAATTCCATAAATAAAACCCAAAAAGAGGTTTACTGGTTACTGAGACCGAGCACCATCGTCAGAACCTTAAGATGTCTTTTGACTTTGTCATTAATGAAATTCCACCAAGTTACGCTAGACAATATTTATTTACTTCAGAAGATTTAAAAAATATTTTCCTTCATCAAATCGAACACGAAAATAAGAACGCAATATAGTGGATTATTTTTATTGCTCTTTTATTGCGACACATTTTTTCCATTTTAGTAAAAATGACAGGTAAAAAAATGGTCAAAGGTGTTGAAGGAAGTTTAACAAAATTTCAAAGACATTTACAGCACCAAAACATTATGTATTACTAAATAAGAATTTTTTGCGATGAAAATATATAGGTGTATATTTGGAGTCATAATTTATGTCACATTATTTTCAAACTTTCCTTCTTTAAAATAATTACGTAATTCCTGGAAACTCTGTGTGTGTCATATTCGGGCCTTTTGCCAAAATTAATCGATAAGAAAAATATTTCCGTTAATTTTATACCTTCAAGCAATAAATCTCAAGTTTTAATGTCTTCAACGCAAATTCTTCCTTCAAAAATGATTAGATAATGAAAGGTTGAGATGTTTCAATCATCCCGCAAACTGTCTTCACTCAATTCCCTAATCCTCTTACTTCCTCTCGACACTCTCCTCATTTCGTTGCGTATATTAATTTGTAATATTGAATGTTCCGCTCCTCAGCGCACGAGGTGAATTATGATTTAAATGCTCCCAGGCATTATACGTAAATTGCAGCGGGTAAATTACCCGCGAGAGGCTTTGGTTTCCATGTTAACGAGCTTATTTTGTTAGATTAATTAAGACGATGAGGGCTGTCATTAAGGAGGCAGCCATAGCAATTATAATTATACAGTCTAGCGACAAATTTAAATAAAGATTAACTACGCAAATGCTTCTCAGAGGAGCTCCGAAAACCGTTTCCATTCTGCGGGGATTTTCTTCGGCAAAAGATTAGTCTCTCCTAATGAGGAGTGTGGACTAAGGGAATTGCATTAATACGACATCGTTTGGACTACGGATTGAATGGGCGGTCGTCCTTCGAAAAAATATGCAAAATACATACATACTCGCGCTTTTGATCGAGTGGATGCAGCATTTCCGTTTGCATCCATTTTAATTGGAAAGCAAATGTATCGCAACGTGAATGGATAGCGCCAGAGAATCGCACGGTTGCATGGAGCATTCAAATATCGCCAGATTGCTTGAGCTTACCATATCTAATTTATTCTAATTTTGATATAATAAATTATGAAGAATTAAAAAATTTTATATATGTTGCGTAAAATATTAATATTAAAACAGTTTTTACTTACAAAACTTGTACCAATACCACAATACAAAACAATAAGTTCCAAGCTACAAAATATTTTCTATTTAAAAATCTTATATATATTTAATACGATAATTTTTTAAGTTCTATTTGGTTTGAAATTTGGGATATGGGAACTCAAATTCTTCTATTTAAGATTAATTCTGTATCCAAGTGGTTGGTGTCGAACCCAGGACTTTTGAATAAGATGAGATATTTGGTAGGGACAACTCGAACCGTTCCTAAAATTTCAATTCGATGTATCGAGAAGGTGCTCAAGCAATATTCCGTATTTCCGTTCAAATAAATGGTAGAATGTAAATGGTGCCCTGGTATCTAACCAATGTTCAAAAAGTAAACAGTAATCTGTGTTTATGAAACATATTCATCAATTCTGCTCACATGTCTGGTTATAGATATCCGCCTTCACAGTAAATGTATCATAAAAAGTTGGAATTCCTAGCCATACATTTCAAACGGAAGAGCTGCCTGGTGTCGAATTCAGGATCGTTTCGTAAGATGAGATTGCATATAATTATTTGGTAGGGGCGACTCGGAAAGTTTCTAAAATTTCAATTCCATATATCGGGAAGGTCCTCAAACGAAATTCTCATTGAATTGAATGATAGAATGCAAACGATGTCCTGTCGTAAAATATATAATAGATGATTTTATTTGAGTTGGAAGAGCGTTCCAAAATGTGATGGCAATTACTACAAAAGAATTTTGAAACATTTCCGTTCTTTGATTTGGAATGAGTAGATTGTTTTTCCCTCCAGTATACAATTGTGAATATATTCTAAAGCTGACAAGTTCAGTTCGATTCTAGATAAGGTCCTTAACTCGATTAATGCTATCTATTATGTATATAAGCAGGTGGAGTGTTCTTGAGGCCGTCGCAGACTTGTTAATTCCGTTTTCATATCGTCATTAAGGGCCCTTTTTCAACAACTGCCACTTTTTTTTAAACGCTCTCGTAATTGATAGAATTTTCCTCTCCTCTCCCACAAGCTGCTCATCTCCGCGGGAAATTCTCATTAAATTATTCCATTAATTAAATTTGAAACATATTCTCTTTTGGGAGCGAAGCCGCAATTGCTTAAGTAGGCCGCCGTAAACTGTTACAGATGATTATTTCAGAGGGCACCACTCGTTGATTTGACCTCTCTCTCAAGCTGAATTCGTTGCCTTGCGCACGAGTTTTATTAACACATGCGCTGCCAAATACGGAATGAATATAAGTAGAGAAATTTGAATACGTTTCTGGAAAAGAGGCGCAGTTTTAAGCTGTAACTAAAATTCATTCCATATCACTTTTCTCATTGAATTTGATATTTTTGGTTCTCTCTGGATCATGATGTAACACTCTACTGTTCCAATCGTGTGCTCTCGTGGATATTCTATCCACTTATAAGCGTTAATATATTCATGTTCTAGTGATTTTACAAACGGAGAATAGGTTGATATCTTGTTTTGCTAGGAAAAGTAAGACAGAGCTTTTTTATGCGAAAGAAAACATGATGGTTCCTCCGAAATTAACCTTAATGTCTAAATCAGTGATTCCCAAAGTAGGCTCCTCTAGGGACGCTATAGTAATCCAAGGGGGCGCTTGATGCTGAGGTGTATTTCATTTCCAGTTAATCATGTTTCCTTTTCTACTCAATTTTACTGGGCTCTAGGCAGTTTTTAAACATACGATATAATGATTTGGTAAGCGTTTTAAACATTGTAGTTTTTATTTAGCTTTTTAATTATTCCTTGGATTTGTTCTTACAGAAAAGATTTTCTATAGATGCCGCTTGGGGACGATGGTGTAGGAATAAGGGGGAGTTGTAGCATGATAAAGTTTGGGAAGCACTGGTCTAAATAGTATGCAATGTAACCCCCGGATAGCCAAATGGGTTGCGGGATTGGGTTTGATGAAAGCGGTCCCTCTCGGTGGGAGCCCAAGCGCGAAGTACATACTTTTACACTTTTAACATCACTACTACCATTTCAAGGTGGGGATACGTATACATATAATATCATAATCAAAGCCAGAGTATACATACATTTACGATTCGAATAATTCTATGAACTTCGTCTTTGAAGTGTCAATACGCTGAAAAGCATATTCAGTCCAATAAAATAATAATAATAATAAAAACTCTTTATTTGGCGAGGTTAGGCACATTAGGGCCTCTCTTACACCTAACCATTAAGGGTTCCTAATATTACTTACAGAAAAGGAGGAAAAACAGTACAAATACATATATATAAAAAGAAAATTAAAAAGAGGTAAACAAATAAAAGAATTGTGGTGTGGGGAAAAACTTCTTGGCTGAAGGCTTTCGGAGAAAAGCCCACTGTGCGGGAAAACGCTCACACAAGAAGGGGAGCGAAAAAAACCCGCGAAAACACAGATGGAAATAAATACAAGCAGGTATATCACTATTTGCATAATTGCTGACCAATATTGTTGGGTAAATTTCTTGGTGGTTCACCACGGATATCATTTACATGAAAAGACAGAAGAAGAAGAGTAAACGGAAAATAAAGAGCTTTCAGAAATTCGATTTAAGTATTGGAGGCCTTAAAGATTGAGATTAATAAGCTACTATAATGTAATTAATAATCCACAATAAAATCGGACAACATCGTACAATAGTAGATAGCAAGGAAATTTTCGAATGATGACTCTTGATGTTGAATCCTTCGCAGGGTTGAAATTAACTAGATAAGATGAAATCCATGCTTTTGGTGTTTACCCCCTACATCCGGAATTTTAGTTTAGATTTACCGCGTGAGTGAATCGGAACCTCTGAATATTTTTTTTTCAGCCTGAAATTTTTAGAAAGGGATATCCTTGTATTTATTTTTCGGTATAAATACCTCTACCGACGATAATTCCCTTTGGAAGAGAATGGCATTTCCTCCCCCAGATTATTACTTCTAGAAAGCGATTATTCGTTTATGGAACTACTTATCTCATAAAAACATTGTGGGCATTTATGGAAATTTTTTATCGTGCCCGCTCTTCATCCTTTGCTTCTCTTTCACCTTTCAAGTGTTCTTAGAAGAGATTTTGAGCACCGCCTATACTTCCCTCTCCTACTTTTTACATCTCTGTATCTCTCCTTCCATCTTCGGAGATACTCGCCATATTGCTTACTTTCTAATCAACCCAACTGATCCCTTGCCAATCACAAGTAAAACTAAATATAGAGGAAGGCATGATGAACATGGTAATTAAAGACTGAATTATGAACACGGCGATCAACTGTATCAATCACTGCTGCCAAAAAGATAATATCAAATCATCCTTTGTCTAATAGTCAACACCAAAGAACACAGACAAATCTTCCATGGCAAAATTTTTCATATTACTACCAGTCACTATTGGCTAAGATTTCAACCTCGGGTTTTAATTGTTCTCCTACGTATACAAGGAAATTTTCCAATTATATTTGTCGCGATTTTCTTTATTAGTCGACAATTCCGCTAGAGATTAAAAATATATGTCAATTCACGTATTTTTCTCTATTGGAAATAACGGGCGCAAGCGTGCGAGTCTATTTTTCTGATTTGCCAGTGGATCACTTATAATGCTGCCAAATTAATGGAGATATTGATCATGTTCTGGATCACAAAGAATTATCAAAGACCTTTTAGCGGTAACGGTATCAGTTCTTCGACAGAGGTAATTTTGCAAATATAGGTCTCCACCGAGAATCGACCCAAGGAACCTCTTTCAGCAAAGGCGAACGCGGTACTCTCTCGGCTCTCCGGAAGACGGATTTAGTTTCAAAATGAACAATTTCAATATTCTATGTCGGGGAAAATTCCTAGCTGCAAATTGCTCAGATAAAGATATACGTAAATCCAGTTTAGAGGTCTAACAATTTGGTTGTCTAGCTTTACCCTTTTCAGACCTGTATCCAATATATTTGACACATTTTCAGCGCTTATTATATATTACCTATATTAATTTAATATTTATTTTTTGTATTCTTTTACGGTTTTGCTTCTTTTATTTTAATATTATGCCAATCTTATATCAAAGGTGTTTCATAGTAAGATTTTATAGCTTATTGAATAACGGAATGTCATGAGTTTTTATTTAAAGAATTCCGGAAGATAATTTATCTTTCCATTTTTACACTTATTATGATTTATTTAATATATATCATTGAACGTATGTTTTTTTTAGTCTTCTATATGTGTTATTTAATATCAAACATAGTTTAGTTCATAACTTTATCTTTAGTGACAGTTTAAAATAAGTGTCCAAAATATTGGACATCTCATAAATTCTTAACTAAATTATAAATTTCAAATTTTATTAATGGAATAAGTATAAATATATCTAAAAAAGACAAATAAATTTTTTTAAATTTTTCTTCGTGGAAAAAAATTCAGGTCTGAAAGGGTTAATAAGGTGTTCTATAATACTGGCTGCTAAGGGTTTTATATGATTATGCCAATCTTCCTTAAGATTTCAAATACATAACGATCTTAAGTTTCTACCCCGATTTCTTAATTAACGGATCCGTTTCATTTGTTATTTTAGAACAGATCAAATGCACCATTAATTTGCTTTTGTCACATTCTATTCATGTCTACGATAGTAAGAAAGTTATTGAGGAATCATCGATGCAGATTAATGGCATTACATTGGAAATGTACCATAAATTTAATTAAGGAAATTTTTTTGAAATTTGATATCGTTATACCTAAACTTTGATGATTCGCTCATGAAAAAGAAGTTACTAGCAGTACTAAGCTGCGAAAAGCTTTCATGTATTGTTTTTTTTTAATTCCAGGTTCACAAGCTAGCGCATATAAAATTAAAAAAATCGCAGAGATATAACTTGTGCGAAATGCTTTCTCATACAGTAGTCATTTATCTCATGAGTAGCTACTAATAATTTGCATCATTCATTTAAGATAAATTACGATGAAAAACGATAGTAAATTAAGAAAATAAACTAATGAAATCCGGTATAGTTCCCCTGATTTGATCCTAACTCATGCGTTTAGTTCACACCGGGGATGCCCTTTAAACACCGCGGCGAACCACTTTTTGTTCGCTAATTCCTGGCGGAAAAGCCGCTGCTTTAAAATTGCTCCCCCCTTACCTAGCCACTTGGTGGAGCGTGCACAGCCATTGGCTCCTCATTATCACGGCGTACCAACCCTATCCTCGCGTCAAGTTTTTGATGCGTGAAGAAAATAAACAAAAGAAGGGGAAAATGCCCGCAAGGAAGGCTCTCTCCCCATTTCACCCTCTTCATTGTCTTTCTTCCCCACATCCTCTAACACCCACGCTTCCTCCGTGTCATTCTTTCTCTCCTCACCCATTATATCTCTTTCTTGCTTCACCTCATTCGCCCCACTGCGATGCTTTTTTGTCAATTTCATCATCAACTCCGCTCGCTCAATTACTCTGCCTCCATTTTAGTATACCACGAGCTAAGTCCTCATTGACTATGGCTTCCAGCTCAGGGTATTTTATAGATAAATTTAGAGGGATCGGATCATGTGGAAGACTGACCACCTTAATGAGTGTCTGACATAAATCCATATCACTCGCGGTCTCTCTGTCGCTCTCATGAAAAACTTAATGATCGATTTTTGAATTCGCGAGATGATAAAGTCTGAAAAAAATTGTGTATTTATGAGGTATAAGATTAATTAGAACTCATTAAATAAATTTACTTCAGTTAATATTTCATTCTAGCAAAATATCACTCCTGTCATAATATCTATATATTGATTATTTTTTCGATATTATATTAAACACTAGCTGTAGCGCCCGTTGATTCTCAACAGGGAGAATAGAAGTAGAATTAAATACAGTAATCCTTTTATAAAAAAGAAGATAATATAATATTTATCATTTTAGCTTCGTTCGATGGGACAGATTACCGTTGGATTACCGTAAACGAAACTTTTCGGTGAAAATCCCAATACCTTACGCTCTCATAATTTGTTGCTGAAATCTATTAGTTTGGTCATCTGAATATTCATTTTCATATAATATTCCTACCAAACTTATCTCAGGTTGACAGCAGTGATTCTTTCTCATTTGATTTTGAACATGAAATAGAGCCTGCGAATGATATTTCAATTTATATTTCCAAACCAATAAACCAAGAAATGAAAATTGTATTTAAGTTTACAAAGCCAATTTGACTAAATATTCAATTTCATATCTTTCAAATGAACAATTTCTTCGATATAGACAGCATTCGTTCAAAGATTATAAAAACATATTCAAAGATAAAGTTATAACAAACATCACCACCTTTAAGGATTAATTTTCAGAAATGCACAAAGGTAATACGGAAACGCATAAGCAAATAATAGAAATAAATATTACTGTGAAAACAACCGATGAATATTTCTACGGAAAGTAACTAAAACACCACTCGAGTTTTTATCGAACATACATACATACACACACACACCCACACACACACACCCACACACACACCCTCACACACACCCACACACACACCCACACACCCACACTCTATTTTATATTATAGATTTAAATTTAGAAACTGATTCCGAGGGAAAACTGATTTTTCTGAATTTGTTTTTCAAATAATTAAGGTTTTAAATCTGAACAATAAATTTACACCGACATTAATGTTCAATCTAATATCGTTAAAAAAACTATTCTTGGAAACGTTTTTCAATCTTTAATGAATCTGTTATAAGTTGCATTAAATAGATTTAAATTAACCTGATATTATAATTAGCTGAGAGGGAAAAGCTATTTTATATAATCAAATACCGACCCCGTAGAAGTTAAATTTTACAGTTAAGGTGACGTCCTTCTTTATTTATCACCTTAGTGTCACATAGAGGTTAACGTGGCAAAATCAAACATTCCTCTCATTTTAACTGTTAATTACAAGCTCAGATAAATTATTTATCCGCAGTATTAAGTAATATAATCTAATGAAAGCAATCGAGGAAGCTTTAACTGTGTGGAACTCCATCCTAATAAATGGGTGGAAATAACTAAAGTTATTTCCACCCATTTATTAATATAATCTAGCTTATAAACAAGAACCTTAATTACAATCAATTACTCTATCTTATTTTCCCTATAGAAGTCCTTATTTGAATAAAGATGAAAGTATTTTAAGCATAAGGAAGTCAAAAGAGTTCAAAATATTATTTTATCAACATCATGCCTAGTTCGGCAGAGCTCAAAATATCTTCTTCTTCTGGTGCCACTCCTATCGGAGATTGGAAATCATCATGGCCAATGCACCTTCCTTTTTCCCTCTTCTAAAGAGTTTAGTAGAGTTGCAGATTGACCACATTTTAAAATTGTCCATCCAGGAAAGTATGTTTCTACCTCTGCTCCGCTTCCCTTATATTTTTCCTTCTAAGATATTCCTTTGTAGTATGTATTTTACGTCTCTTATAATGTGACCAAAATACCGAAGTTTCTTGATTTTAATAGTTCTTATAACTGCTCGTTCTTTCCTTAGTCTTTGTATTACTTCAGCGATCATCACTCTTTCTATCCATGATATACTTAGAATTCGCCTGTGACACCATAATTCGAAGGCTTCAATTTTATTTATACTATAAAGGAAAAGGTGTAATAACGGGCACTGGTGTAAATATGGGCACCTCTCCCAAAAGGAATATGGGAGGTCCTGCAGACTGGTGGTTAGGACTCTAAAATGTGCTACTTGTTGAGATAACATAGCATTGCGCAGTTGGGACCTTTCTTTTGTGTAGTGTTGATGCAGAGTCAGTTATTGTATGAATGAGGGCTTACTGTGGACTTCAAACTTTTGGCTTTTTTGCTTCTGAAACCGTTTACTTCTCATGTCCTTATGGTAAGCTTAAAATAATTTCACAATAATATCCGGAAAGCAGAGATCATTAGCTACTTTTAGAAGCATGCCTTAAGTCAAGTGCGCCTTTGGGTTACATGTAATAGTGGCCATCTTGCTAAGGTGGGATTGGTATAGATATGGGCCCCAATTTAAACGAGGGGGCATAATTACACCATTTCTTCTCTGGGCTATTCTACTCGTCTTGGATGGTCATTTAGCCATGTTCGTAACCCTGATGTGATTGGCTTAGACAAATAGAACCACGTGACTCTTACTTCCTCCTCTTTCTCCTCACAGCAGCCCCTTTGAGAATCTTTGGTTTCGACTAGAAAAAAATTATATTAATCACCATTTTGCTCTTTATCATTTAGTAAACCACAACTCATCTTTCTCCCTTAGACAAAATCACGAATTTTTTTCTAAGAATTGTGAAATCTAGAGCTCCTCCCCTGCACCATGTCCCAAACAACTCTATCCTATCTGCTCTTTCCCTAGAATCTCTCTCTATCAATCGAACGAAACATGACCTATCATTCCTTTATTCCATTCTTAACTCCCGTACAGACTGTCCTCCCTTAAACTCTCTGCTGAATTATCTTGTTCCAAACAGATCTACTCGTTCAAAATTCCTTCTCAATTATTTCTCACCTAGACTATCACTTATTAACCTTTCCCTATTCTTTCGCCTCCCTTCCCTTCTCAATTCCACTCCTGTTGATCCCTTTCCCTGATCCAAAGCGGCATTCATTGATTTAGTGTTACATCACGCCCGATCCCAATGCTAGTTGCCCCCTTATCCTCCCCTAAAATTATTGTTGACTTCCGATAACTTGTTGCTTACCCTTCCCTCTGTTTGTTTCTTTTATATTTTATAATTTATTCTTTTTGTTTTAATGTTATTTGTTATATTGTCGCTTTAAATATAAATACTCAGCTTAATGCACTTAAATATATATATATACGCAGCATAGTATATTCTTAGCATACAACAAAAATAGATTTTCGTGGAAAATGCCTCCCAAATTACGTTCGAGGATTTCCCGGTGGAGAAAATTCGAGGGAACATCTGCTCAGGGCGCAAAACGAGACCTCGGTTTTTATAAGCGCCGATGCTCAATTCCGCGCAGCCAATTCCGTGGAAATTCATATTCGAACTGATCATTTAAATCGCTAATACGTCAATCACGACGCAATCATCGACTCTCTCCTTTCTTTTCCGGGAAACAAATCAGCGCTCTCCGCTCGAGACCATCATTATGTCTCGTAATCCCCTCCCGATTCCCTTCATTCTCGTATCACCGCAACGAGACGGAGCACTAATCTCTGCGAGAATCTGGACGTCTTGCGGAAACAGCCGTCTTCCCCGCCGACCTCAAATTACCTAGGCCACGCACCCACGCCTAATCCAAATGTCCTCTTTCGAGGCAATTTCTACTTTTTCGTCCTTGTTTTCATTCCACGAAAACCTTTCTCCTCGTTCTCCCTCTCTTATCCTCCCTCCCTTTATTTCTCCTCCTACCCTAAAATATATCAGTGGGGTTTTCTCCGAAAGTCTTCAGTCGAGGAGTTTTTCCCCACACCCCCATTCTTTAATTTACCTTTTCTGTGTTTACTTTATTATACATATTTGTATTCATTTGAAATTTTTTTATATTGTACGTACCATTAAATATGTCTTCAAAGGTAAGGTGTAGCCTACCTCACACGGTCAATATTGAAATTCTTTAATATATTGATCGTCTGAGGGCTATATCGAAACAATAATATCGATGGAAAATATATTGACGAAAATTGGAACGATTTAATTTGTATCTTAGCTCCGTCAATATATTGAAGGGATTTCAATAATATTGACCGTGTGAGGGGTATATTGAGCAACATTAGCCAATCATTTTCGTAAATTCAAGGTGGAACCAATTTTATTACACTACTGCATATAGATGGGATCCGAAGAAAAAATAAAAATCTTTCATAGCTATCGTGGGTTCGGTACCAGGAGGCCTCAAAAATCCCATTTTTCCCAAAAGGACACATTGCGTGGATTTTCGAAAATGTTTTTGAGGCACTTCCCAGAGGAAGCCAATTCTTAACCCAAAGTTGAGTCCTCTTCTACTTCAATGCCAACGCAATTAAAAAGATAGAATCAAAATCGCGCGTAAATCGTAATAAAATGTGATCAAAATGCTGATAACTGCCCTTTCTCACTGCACAATTTTATATATATTTAACTTGTCCTAAGGTATTTTAAAGTCCTTTTTATAAAAAAATTCCATTCGTATTTATTAATTTGCCATTTTTATTAGATGTTAAATATTTTCATGTCATTTTTAGTTTGTTTAATTTCCTCAACAGTTTTAATTAAAAAATCTTTTATCTTATGTTTTTTGTGATATTTATTACGTAGCGTATTATTACAATTTTTCCTGTTTTAGATTTTATTTTATTTTTTGTAATTTCGTTATAGTACTGCATTTGTAATTTCCATATTAAACACCGCTTTCTTTTACTTATTTTAGCTTGTAATCTATTCACCAACCCAAAAGTTACGTTTATAATTTTATTTTCGAAAAGTTAGATGGAATAAGAGACTTTTCAGTCTTAATAAAGACCTAAGGTGGGATTATTTAGTGCGCTTTACTCCAGGAGTGGCCAAGCGTTAATGGTATTTGCGTCCTTCTTTACATTTATATTAGATGCGGTATGAAACAATAATAATGCCATAAACCGTATTACTGCGTCGTGAAGTGCGGTATTATAAGAGTAGAAGTGCCCCTATTAGAGAAATTTTAAAATTCAGTCCGCTTCTACTCTCGAATTTTAAGTAAATAAAACTTTTTAGAGATATTTATTAATGTTTTATTTTCAAGGAATAATGTAACTTATTAATTTCCACAGGAATTTAATTGGCGCAACTAGTTTCGACTACATTTACACCCCATCTACATGGTGTATACGCTAGTAATATATTACTAAAAGTGTAGATATCATCCTAGTCATCATTATCTGGATTTCTACCTATTGGCAGGTCCGATAAACCACAACAGTTTCCAATTTATCGTCATATAATTACTAGTAATTTATTCCTGTATTAATTACTGCAATTATATTCATTTTATTCATTTATTGTTTTAATATCATTGACGAAGGATGGAAGAAGAGATTTTTCTCTCAGTCTTAATCTCGCCTTAATAAAGACCCTAATAGACCTTGTATCAAATGATTCCCGAAGTCCTTCTCAAAACTTTCGTCCTTCGAAAAAAAAGGCTGTACTTCCGGTCCACGGAAAATTCCCTCTTTCCTCCACGAATCCCATCGCCGAACAGGAAATGCCTTTATTCGGACCGGAGCAGTCTAGCCGGCGACAAAGGGGTTTTTCTGAAGGCGGGCTTTCATTCATTGTTGCCGCGGCACGACGCTCTGACTCCCTCCGGGGAAATTGGGCCGGGCCGAGATTGGTACCTTGGAGCACTCGCTCCTTTCGGGAAAGATTCGTTCTCAAGGACGGTGATCTCGATGGAGCAGTCGGGGGTGCTAAATTCCTCCTCTTTATTCCGAAAGAGTTGAAGAAAACCCCTCAATCTGAGACTGAGTCACGTCGGCGTTCTCGGGACCTTTTAATCTCTTCCTCGACGGATGGGGTTAATTAATTTAGGGCCAATATTTTTCTCTTCCGATTCTCGCCCTCCGATGGTCGGTTTTGTTGTTGATTGAGGGCATTTGTTGGTCTTAAGGTAGGCTCCGACATGATGACGGTTTACCCTTATGGTTTCCCCATGCTTGGAGCTGCCGTCGTAATGAATAAGGAGGTTCCCGTGTTTTTCTTCGAAGTAGGCATAACTGAGAAAATCTATGTTTTAGCTAATATTTCAGGGACATTGACTAAGGCTATCATTAGATATCATAGATAAAATCAGCTTTAAAAATAACTGGTTATCGTAGATATATTTGATAAGCTCTTAAGAAGAACCATTTTCTACAGCTTAAATATAAGGAGTATCAACGGCTCCATTGAACACATAACTCATGTACAGGTAAAATCAACCACGTCATCACCTGAACTGCTTTCAGATAGATTCGTTATTCGCTCCTTGCAGTTCTCATACGCATTTCAGAATTATAATGAAAATTAAAAGATAATCAGTTATTCCGATTCAGAAATAAAACGTTAGATAAATGAGGGCCCTAGTTAAAAGTCTGTGTTTGAAAACCTGGAATCATAATATTTATTAGTGGAAGCGGCAAAAAAGTATCATAGTGATTCTGCATTGTGTAAATTAGGGCATATTCATTCATATTAGAAGTTACGGTTTACAATGATGCGGACGCGTCCAATTAATTGCAATGATATAGGGGCTATGAATCACTAGAACCGAGATACTGAAGTAAGTCTAAGATAACTCAGCATAACTCGTAGAATGAGTAGACTGAAGGAGTTTCCTTTACCATGGTCGCTGAGATGACGCAAGAAGAATGAGGGAGAAACGAGGACGGGTGATGAAGTCTTTCTGTCGGTGAGCAATGGGTCAATGACAAGGACATTACAATTACTTTTTATATAGCATTATGAAACGATATAACCACGAGATCAACTCATTGAAAGGTAGCTTCCAGATTTTTATTGGATTTTCGGTGTTACCTACGCATTTGTGAACTTCTTATTCATGATTGATAATGCTAAATTAAAAAGTGTAAATTTTTAATAGGGCGTGGCGTAAACCGGCTAGAGAATTGAGTATCCAAGTCCATTGGGTACGTATTCAAAAACAAGTACAAGGAAGAAAAAATGTCAAACATTAAAACTGAGGAGTCGTACATTTTTTGCATTAAATCCAGTTGTAGTTGAGCTGTAGATAAGCCAAAATTTTTGCGAAATCTCAGGTGAGAAGAAGTTACTTTGGTTGTTTTTCAATATAGCTCCTCAAGGTTTTAGATAAGAATGAAATAAGAATATATTATATAGTTAGTTTTAGTTTCTTTTCGTGGAGTATATTCAATGAAAAGTACAGAAGAAAGGAAAAAGTGAGACTAAATGAGCTTAATAAAGCTATCAATCAACCGATGCTATTTCAAAATATACTATCATAAGTTTTAAAAATTCATAACCGATTGAGTCACCCAATAAATATTTTGTTTGGTCTTCCTTTATGAGTTAATCTGGCAGAAATCAAGAAATGTTATCATCAATATTAGTATTAATAAATAATATAAATATGTATAAGTTTCTGATTCGGTTATAGATATAGTTTAATAGCATGAGCTGTAAGAGTATATATTGCTTAAAGGTTTAAAGTGGCCTCTGTTACACATTTCCTGTATTCTTAGCTGTAAACGCTTTATGCTTTACTATTACAGTCTATTTTTGTCGTCCAAATTAGTTCCAGTTTTTATACGTTTTAGATAGTCACCATCCCTGTAAGAAATGTGAAGACTGTCCTCACTATTCTCTCGCGTCTTCAAGACACGTATGACAATGAGGTTTTCACTAAACAGCTACGACATCCGAGTAGAGTTTTTTAGTAATTTATCGTAAGAAATCCTCCCATGATTTTCAACTAGCGCTTTCTGCTTTGCAGTGAATTTCACGGAATTTACTTTGACAGCCCAATAAAAAACCAGAATCATGATTCTTAATAACTTCTTCGACTGCCCTCGCAAAACGATGGAAAACCATTTATACGCCCAGGTGGTAATAACGATCGAAACGAAAATTCTTTCATAGGCTAAAACACTTTGGAAACATTTATTGGTCGTAATGTATGACGATAGACGTCTATCTACAACACTGTGGTCTCCCCACTGCCTTCTTTGTAGCAGTTGTCAAGTATATTCAGACATTCCACCATGAAAGCGTTTTATTGTAAATCACGAATTTCTTACGCTTCCGAAGGATGAGTTATATTTTACGAGAGGCGATATCTCGCTGTGAGTATTACCGTAGTCGATAAAACTAAATTCACACCTGAATTCATACTTATTGGCCTTTTTCTCCTCTCAGAAAATTTTAAAATTCCAATTTATGTATGACTTGAAATATATTTATCTTTCAATGGATCTGCATACGTAAATGCCACCATTTTAGTGTGAATTTATAGCAACAAAGTTACTGTAGATACTGAGACAATGCATGAATTAGAATCAATCATACATATTAGAAATAAATAGAATCGATGATAAGTAATTCTTAAAAAACTATTTATACATCTACAATATTATTTACACTAAAGCCCGTTAGCGATGCAACATTCTTTCTGGAAGGACTCATGCGACTGTATGAAATGGTCAATGAAGATAGGTAGAAGGTTTAAAAATTTAGGAAGTTGAAAGAAAAGGGTATTTTGTGCAAGGTATAATCTAAATGTAGGAAAAATTTGGAGGGAAGTTTGTCTGTATAAAACGTAGTATTTATGTAATGATATTAATGCGGGAGAATAAATATGAGACTTTATATTCTAAATCAGATAAATGACGAAAAAGCATGTTTAGAAGCACAAACATAATCGCAGAGTAAATCCACTACTATCATCATCCAGGTTAGAAAGAAAGGTAAAGCATGGATAGAATTTACGAAAAGCAGGATATGCATATGCATAATATGAAAATAATTTAGAGGATATCACTATAGAGTGCATAAGAAATAGAGTATATAATAAACGTTTTCAAACTCGAAAAACCGTATTATAAATCACGAGAGGATCATAAGTTTAATCTGAGGACTAAGTGTACAGATCGTTGTTGTTGAGTATTCGTTTGTTAGTGAACGGGTTAGGAATTGGAAAATGTTGCCTAAAGATGTCTTCTAACTTTACCGCAGAACAAGGAGTTTACAGAAAGATATTAGTATACACTGTAAATTACTCAAGTAAATTGTGAAAATGTGTGGGTATAATAATGACAATTCGATTAATTACAATGTCATTTAGCAATAGAGTGTTGTAAACAAGTAAATTTGAAAAATCTATAACTACGCCTATCAGCGAAGGTAAATGTTACAGAGTATTCCCGAGGAACGAGTACGAAAAAAGTATGTCTGGACCGGAACTAATCGACAATCAGGAGATCTGGGTTCGAGTCCTCGTCCCGTCAGACATTTTTAGATCCTTTTCTCCTCGAGAATTATCGTACACGCCTTAAAGTGCAAAATAACCTTTATACCCTTTTTTAGATTATTATAAGTACTTTATATACTAAGTACTATTATTAGTACTAAGGACACTGAAAGGGAACTAACATTATTGTATGTAGTTGCATTGTATAAAATCCTTTTATGTTTATAGATATAAGGCATGTTAAAATCTACAGATGTGTAAGTTTTTTAGTGATAAGGATTATGGAATGTGTTTGTATTGTAAGGATTATTGGTTGTTGTCTGAAGATGGCACTAGAAGATAGTCAAACTGCGAGAAAGGATTAATAAATAAATATATAGTATAAACGATACAGAATCAGGATTAATGTTGTGGTACTTTTTAACGTGAAAAATTCCATAACTGACCAAACTTTTAATAAAGTGGTCTAGTAAAAGTTTGGTGAGCTATGGAATTTTTAAATATATAGTATCACTGGAACACCATTGTTCGCCTTGGAACATATGATTAATTAGGCATTTATCCTCGCGTTCATAACGCATTTAGAGTTGAGTGCTTCCAGTACACGGAGGTCGATTTTTCCTCGTGCTGCGAGGCTGACTACATTTTTTTTCGTTTGCAAACGCTCCAACCACGTCGCTGCACTCGAGGAATGAGCTAAGTAAAGGAAAGGGTCTCTCGACAATTTTAATTTGCATATAACGTTAGTCAAGATGTTCACGCGTCATCTCAAAGGGTAATCCCGTGCAAAAAACGAGAGGCAAACAGAAAAAAGGATTCCAGTTAAGCTGTTATTTCTGGACAAACGCTCGGGAGTGTTCGCGCGGGTTTGTGTGCGTAAATAAATGTATGAGTGTGCATTCTCTTATTTATGAACGCGTGTATTCTGGTATTTGTATTTACACCGGCACATTAACTTGTCAGTTTATTTATTTGTCGTCTCGCGCTTTCATTCCGGAAGGAGTTATTTATTTTTCAATTAAATCTTGTTTTTTTCTTTTAATTTAAAGTTGGATCTCCCGGACGCCCGAAGGATTTTTTCCTATAGAAATATTTCTTCGCACAGCTTTGGCTAATAAATCATGGGTAAGTACTATACTGCTTTTACCATTTTATGGTTCTTCAATCCTAGGGCGATGACATTATACAATAAGGTTGCCTTAGCCTTGTAATTAATTGTAATCTTAGTATTGCAGTTAGTCCTCTTTTTAGACATAATCTGAAGTTTCTGAGAATCTGATATCTAATAGTAATCTCCCGTGGGGAAATCGTTTTATCCTGGCAAACTAATTCAAGATCCAGGCTCATTAGTTATTTTATCGACGAATGATTCTATATTAGACTCCTGGGTTGTCATATGGGAATCGCGGTCGCCTTTTGGTACAGGAGTCTAGGGTTTGATTATTGGTGGGAGACCACATTTATTACATAATCTTGGTTGTCGTACCTTCTCAAAAATTGCAGTCAATGCATTTTACTGACAATATTTCCATGAAAAATCTACTGTATATAAAACCTATAAAATAAGTTATAGCTTAAATCAACATAGGCATTTAGAATGATAAAAAAATCTGTTTTTACCATTCGACGCAGGTAAGATGTTTCAATGTATTCTAAATCGGCTTTTTTATTATACGAATCATAATTGAGAAAAAAATAACTAAATATACATTCAAGACTGAAACATTTGAAAGGAAGAACTTGAAAAATAACTGAGACTATTGCAGAGACAGATTGCCTCATCTGTCGTGATTCTAAGCTTAATCTACTGCACGAATACAAATTCAAATATGAAATACAAAAGCCCGAAGATTTGCAATGCAATTTGTTGTTCACATGTTTAATTCACAATATATTTAATTTTACTGCAAGTTGTGAACAATATTTTGCTACGTATTTTATTTGTATTAAGTATACTAGCCTCTATTAATAGACATGGATGGGCGTATTTCAAATAATGCTATTTTGTTCAAAAAGAAAATTTTCAAAATATTTTTACACTAAGGAATTAGATCATTTTTTCATAATGAAAGTTTAGTAAAATGAGGATATTTTCTATTAGTTCGATTTCTTCATAGTAGTCCAGACAAATTATACATTTTATTTTAAAAAGGTTGAGATTGGCTAACTTTTATATGTTGTTTGGACCTATACCAATAGTATGTGGCTGATTTAACAGCTTCGAAAGACCTGTGCAGGCCGAGCAATACCCAAAAAAACCAGTAAAATTTTTGTACTTTTTCAGATTTTGTCAAATATCTTCTAAATAAAATATAGTTTAAAAATATTTTAAAGAAGATAAAATTTATTATTATATAAATGTAAATTCAACCCTATACGCCAGTAACTTTCTTCGAAAATTGGCGGTTTTTTCCAAAAAGTGAAGGATTTTCGTTTTGGTTTGGTATTTTGGCAGATATTGGGAAAAGTACTCATACAAAGAGGAAAATTATATTTTCTAAATAAGAACTATAATTGTTTAGCTTTAATTTGAGCTCAAAACGACGACTGCATGCCCGCAACAATGCTCCATAAGGTGTCATACTCCTTCCCCTACACTCACATAACAATCCCTTCGCCGGGCAGCATATAAAAAAATCAGCCAATCCTGACCTTTTGCAAGGGTGGATGTATAATTTGACTGTAATGTAGTGCAAGTGTAGTAAAATTAATATTTTATAATTAGTTCAATTTATTCTTAATGAACGTATAGTAAAATTTGAAGTACTACCGACAGCTACAACTTATTACTCTGCAGCAATATGCACATTCTCTCCCTAAATTTTGCAGTATTTCTCCTTTTATTTAATTTCTTTCACCTCCGTAAGTCGACGCCCTCTGATTGCTTTCCTAATAATTTACTTTCGAGTGTTAATCGTTGTTGAATTCGCCCACGTGAGAGGGCTTTTTGCGCCATATGTCTCCGCTCTGCCAATTACCCCACTGAAAATTTCGCGTCATCGCCTCAGCTTATATTTCTTTCCTTCTCTCTCTACTTCCCCACCTCTTCCCCCTCCCCCCCATTCCACCTCCTCCCCCTTTGAAATTCATAATAATATTTGCCTTTGTGCTCGCCTTCTGCCGAAAGCCACGCCCTATCACGTCTTATCCCTGCGGGGCCGCGTTTTACTCCTCACTTGTTTTCCCCTTCTTATTCCTCTTTTTTCGCATCATGATCTCCCCACCTCCCAAGCTGCGGAATCCTTTTATTTCCACGCATATAGCTCGTGCGCTGCTTACGTTTTCGATGTCCGAGATCATCCCAAAGCGGTCTAGCTCGTTGAATTTGAAGTTTTTCTAATGAAGGATGCTGGGGAAATTTAGCTTATAACCTAAGTAAGCGTACATGTAGTAGCGCTAACTGCTTAAGTGAAAGTAAATCTTAACAGTTTTAAGTTCAAAAGTTAGCACTTTCGCTATCTGTGTAAATTAATGTTAGCTACCTTAAATAATCTTTCGGTATATTTTCTATTATATTTACTTTTGCAGATGCATTGTTCTCAATATTTCACATTTATTACTTTACAACAGCTAATTTACATATTTATTGATCAACTTTCCATCATTACACTTACAAATTTACATCATTTTCTTTATTTATTGTACAATTTATACCAATATCTTTTTATAAACTCCTCGTAACTCTCCCAACTTTCTGAAAGTTTAACTACTTAACTCATAATTTTAACTACTGTTTCTCAATAAAAAATTACCAACATCAACTACGATCAGTCTTCTAACACTACTGGCAAATAATTTCCTCAATTTGGAAAATTGTAATTATACAAAATATTTCCCTCATTAAGTTCTACATTCTTTTTTTATCCATTCCATTTCTTAACTCCCAAAAGCTATCTATTTAAGGCTGTTATAGCAAAGGATAACACCTGATAAAGGTCGAATAACTCTACATATCACCTTATATAAAGACGTTTCAATATCATTATTATTAAAAACTCGTATCTTTTATTTCTGTGCATCGGTTACAAGGATACACTTTTGGGTCTACACCCTTACAGCTTACACATATTCTACTTCCACAATTATTACTCGTAATTTTCATCGTAATGCATGGTGATATCTGCCAGTCGGTAAGCAAATTTCTTCTGACGACGCAGAATCACTTTATTTGTATTCCTCTAGCTCGTGATGGAATTCATTTTGCAATGATCAATTGCAAAATTGTAATTGGAATTTGCGACAGTGGATCAAAACTTTCGCTGTTTATGATTAATTGAGAGGAAATTCGGTTTGAGTGCCCTCCATCGTGCTTTGTTGCGTTTGAATGACTTTTTCGCGTGTCATTATTTTTAAATGCCTCCGGCCGCGGAGAATTTGAAATGTGATTGACAATCGTGAGACAATAATTCTTAAGCAATCAAGTTTTCATTTCAAAGTGTGGATGTACTTTTAGTTTTTTATTTATCTCACGGTCTGAGAAATTTGATTTCGGTAATAAAATGTTGTGACTATTCGTTGTAGATGAGTGATAGAGAATGAATTTTAAATATGCAGAAATAACTACACGAATTTTTTTTCGATACAATGGCATACAAATACAAGTTAGATTGGCATAGTTTATTATACAGAAATAGAGTTGTGTTCACACTTTGTCCCTCGATATTAGAATTTACTAAAGCCACTCTGTTCGTTGACTTAACGAAATTTCCATACGCTGAGAGTTTGAAATCCAAGATAAGCAATATTACAATATCCGCCGCAATTTGCAAAGAAGCATTAAAATTTTAGATGTCTAATGTTGAAGCTGGGATTACTAGTCGCATAGGTTCCACCCCTGAATTATAGTTTCCTGTTATATTATTATTTACTCCACCATTTGCCATTAATTATATCTACGAATACCATGAATATAACATGATTTCCACGATATATGTAGAATAGCATTATATTAGCATATAATATCAAAATTTTTCAACAAAAATTGTGTGCTCGAAATTCGAATAGTAATGAGTGATTACATACCCTTACTCTTAAATTAGGAGCACTCCTTCTCAGCAATTTTGCGCCGTATTTCTCCAAAGCGAAAAGGAAGAGGAATAATAATGGTTTTGGATCCCGGGAATTCCCGCCCTAACATCTTAGAAACAGGCCTGCTGGCGGCGTTTTTTACTCCTTTACTTTCATCTAAGTTTCCGTTCCGAATACTTTCTCACATTCAAAATTTCTCGACGTGGATTCTTCGAAGCAAGAGACGATCCCCGTCACGAATGAACGATAAGTTCTGGAGAAAAGAGCGCGACGTCTGGCATATTATCTCAGGGGCTATACCCGAGGCGTGAAAGATTAATTATCCACATTTCGCCATCTTCGCAAAGCAAAAGTGCAGCGTTTTTTTTCCGCCGGCACGCCTTCTCTCTCATGCGTGCGTCATCACAAACAAAAAGACGCGGACGAGTTCGCTGTCCGCGTGAAGGATAACGTCCGCCAGCCTCGTGGGTAAATATAAAGATTTTTCCCGTGAAATTTGCTCGGAAAGGCTGTCCCAACGTAGCGAGTAATACGCATAATCACGATTCATTCCGTATGTTGATTTGCTATAAGCGAACCTTAGTGGTGAAGACTTTTGATTATAATTTTATTGAGTGGCTAATAGGATGTAATAGGGTGTATCTTGATTAGGTATCACTTTTATATCTTATGATTAATTTTCAGCTTGTTATTATATAAGTTAATTATTATTATTCTACATTTTTGGTGAGGTTAGACCGAAATGGCCCCTCTTCCATCTAACCTTTATTGTTATTATATGGAAATATACATAATATTACCCCGATTGCCTTTAGGACTACAAATAGGCACCAGGTAATTGCTTAAAATTAACAAATATCTAGCTCTGAACAATTAATTAAATACAATTGCCTACAATTACATCCAGGAAAATAAATCAATACAAAAACGAATGATATAAAAATTATTCGGTTGAAAGATATAGAAAAGTATTCAATTGGCAAAGTGTTATAAATACAACTTAATAAATAAGTATCAACAAACTCATAGTTAAAATTTAGAACTAGATCCAATTGAATACAGGAATAGGTTATGGGAGAAATATTCCTCAACTGAAGGTTAACGTAGAAAAACCCAAGTTTCTTCTCTTTACTCTTCTGCGTTTTCTTATCTTGTCAAACATATCTAGCTCATTTGCACATTTTTAACGGATTCCCTCTCAATCTGCAAGCTCCCTCCTCATATCAGCATTTCAGTCATCGCATTAGCAGCTTGGACCAACACGGTTTTCCTCTCGCTTTTTAGGCATTGGTTATTTTTCAAATACAATGCCAACCATTTTTCTCGCATCTATTTTGTCCATTCCTCCAAAGGAATACAAGGTATTGCCTTATATCAAACCAATAACTGAATATACATATATTTGGATTTTTCTCTAGCTATCAAAGCTAATCTCAAGTTACACTTGATCTGATTTATTTTCTAATTTCAGTTGATTTTTTCCTCTCATTATATTGTATAATTTTAGCAGACATTACTATTGACTATTTTATATGAAAGTTTTTGATCGATATGATGAAAATTTAATAAAAATGGTTTTAAATTACATCCGTCTGTATTCTCGTTTGGCACTGTCTATCCTACTTTTAACTAGATACTGAACTATCCAATTTCTTTTGGATTTTTTATCTTATTGGACACGGCAATCAGTATATGAATAATCTACAACATTGATGGAAATGTGGGAGAGAATATGATTCACTAAAGCAAGGAATATTCTTTCTAATTAAATTTGGCGATTTAGTCAATTCTTGAAAATTCAGAACTTACAGTTCATTATTTCGTTTGGATTTTTTTTCACAAAGTATACAGAACCAAAAGTACTTTCTCTTGGACATCATATTGAAGAAGCTCCGTTTTTATGTCCTTAAATATAATGCCAGACGTCTTCAAGCTCGAAAGTTTATGATCGATATGCTGAAAATGTATTTCGGAATTCTTCCGCGAATTTATTGGTAAAAATGGTTTTAAATTGTAGCTGTCAATATTCACGATTTTTAAAGAACTCCCAGTACCCTAATCTCTCAATTTGGCTCTTTCTGTCCTACTTATTGCTAGATACTGAACCATCCAATAACCATCCATAGAAAATTAGAAAATGAAAAAGCATTCAGATGGGTATGTGTAAACACTGTGAAAAAAATGCAATTGGAACAATATATCCATCAAGATGTAAATTAATCGTTTGTAAGGTGTAACTTATGTTTTTCTATTATTCTTTTCCTTCTATATCGATAATTTATCCTTGTTTTTGCTATGCTTCTGCCTCAAATTGTAACTTTATAGTTTTAAGAAATTTCTGTGAGGCAAATTTAGAGAACTTCTATTTAGATATCTATCCATCCAAGTTTCATCAGCAATATTCTTATAATCAGTCTCCCGAGGCTTGTTTCTCTCGGTGCGGAATAATGCGATCGTTGACGTGAATATAAGAGGAAGAAATGAATCCGCACTGTAATTATAGGTTATCGGTACCCCGCCTGCCAACTGCTGTGGAATTAGCGTTGACCTTATGGACTCCGAAGCAAAGGAGAAATCGCCGGATGAGTATTCGAAACCGCTTTTGTTTCATGGTGATGATAATCGTAATTAATGAGGCTAGCGGGAGGCAATTTTCGAATCATACTTTCGCATTTGACTTTTCGCCCATCCAAATGGCGAGTTCTCTAAGACTCCTATTGATGGAGTTGAAGACTTTTCTTTGTTTGGGGATTGATCGAATCAAAACGAAATGGATGATATGTTTGGAGAACTAATTAATTTTTGAACCTCGTCGAGGAAAGTTATAAGAGAAATTCTGATTGGTCGAATTATAATTAAATTTGCTGGGATCAAGTCGGATCTCAGCTACGTCGAACATATGTAATGCCAATATGAAAGTAATTTATTTCTAGAAGTGGATATAAATTGATTTTTCTAACATCACAAATCTTTATTTTATTACGAAATGAGAAAATGCCTCCATCCATTTTTATAATGCTAGAATAAAGTAGATT
The DNA here is from genome assembly GCA_947579665.1 of Sympetrum striolatum. Classification (NCBI taxonomy): domain Eukaryota; kingdom Metazoa; phylum Arthropoda; class Insecta; order Odonata; family Libellulidae; genus Sympetrum; species Sympetrum striolatum. The sequence continues at coordinate 36,613,364 of OX388350.1, read as the reverse complement.
GCTATGTGAACACTTCTGAGTTAAAATGAATATAATATAATTTACCTCTATGCTTAGTAAATCATATATCGTATAGCTCCTGCTATTAATTAATATATATTCTAATTGATGAGTTTGAATTAGAATTCTTTCGTGGAGTCTACGCGATGTGGCTGTGACTGTACTTAATATTTTAATATATTTTGAAGTTAATTGAGGCTAATGTTACCTCATTCTTATAATCATTCCTTCCATTCATTCTTACAAATAATTAAGCTTAGAATTAATTTACAAAATTCAAAACTTAGCTTAGTGGAGAAAATATTGTTACACCATTAGATTGCACAATCTTTTAATTATTCTCATGACAATAAAACCAGGAGAAAACGTAGTTAAGTAATAGCTATACATGGACTTCAACAAAATTATAGCGTTTCCAAAAGATTAAAGAACACGATGCATTTACGAATCTGTTATTAGCGAGAATTAGAAATTTCGAAATCTAAACTCCAGCAGATGGGATGGTATTTGGTTATGCCTTGTTATTCCTTGTACTTCTTAATCGTAACACTTGCTTTAACTGCGATGATTTTGTCGCTTTTCTGCACCCGTTTACATTTTCGATACTTCGTACTCCTCAAAAATGAGTCAGGGATACTTTGACTTCCATGTTATACCGAAGTGGACACTCTTTAAAGAAATAATCATATATCTATCTACTTTTAAAATGCTTAATTTGTGATCATTCCATTAAAAATTTCTCAGCTTACCAATGAACTTTCTCTAAACTAGTAAAACCAATATTATGGGTAATCATACACCGGTGACAGCGGAACACTGTTACGATTCGGTATTTTTTTCTGATTTGCAGAGAAATAATTCACAAAAAAATCTTGCTTTTTACGATCTTTAAAAAATGAATTTATTCGAGCCTAAAATCAGTTATGTGACGAATGCAGAGATAAGGAAATCAAACAAAATTATTCTCGTTTTACTTCCTGTCTAACGCAGAAATTCCTCGAATGTAATATTTTTGAGAATTATTGGCGCGGATTGGAAGTAATTAAAAAGACACCACAGAAAAACAGGCCTACTAATTTTTGGTAAGGATTTATTTGAAATGTCTGTTTTTTTAAGTACTCTTTGTCTAATTAATTTGTTGAAAAAAATATTTTAAGATTGATAAATCGACCCTTTACTGGCAAGGTTAGAACCTTGTGGGATTCCCACCCATTATAGTAAGAGAATTCAATTAAATACTATTAAATCAAAATAGAAGAACTGAGTTAATATGCGTATTGACACTGTTAGACTTTGAGAATTGATTATTGTTTTTATGTCAGTAGTTGTTATATATAAACAGATAAGATATTCCATTATAAGGTCATCGATGAATCGGTAGAAATATATAAAATATATATTTACTTAATAGTATGTATATCAGCTGAAGTATTCTATAATTAAATTCCCTCAAATTAACGAGAACTTTCATTATGATTCAGCTGCATTAAGGACCGTGCCCTTTCTCAATCGTCTAAAAAGTGGTTTTTATTTGATAAACAATCAGTTTTTTCCCATATCTGTGTCTTCACTCTCTCAGGATATGTCAATTATTGGATGGAAAATTCAGCTGACATTCATGTATGTTTCCTTCTTAATATTATACTAAATATTATAAATTTGACATTTTAATCAACACCGTACATTAATAAGTCCTTTTATTTATTTGTGGCGAATATTTAGACGTTTTCAAAGCTATCACGCAGTAGAAATTGACTGAGAATGTGGAGATGCTATAGAAATGTCAAAAAATTAGTAATAATTACATTTTTAGCCCTAAAAAGCAAACTTTACAAATAACTTCCTAGTAGAACTATTCTTCAGTACTTTTTAATGCATTTAAATCCATGAATATACGAACTAATGGGTCAATCGTAAGAATGAAACATGGACCACCTGACAGAATTAAAATATTGGATTTGGGATGTATGAAACCTGATTTCTTCAATTTAGATTTCTAACGAAGACATTGATGTATCTAGTGCACTGAGATACTGTTTCTGTACAATATCGCGGTCGCATCTGCGATATTTATTGCACCCTCAATTACCACATCGGGCTAGTAATAACGAAGAAGTATCCATAAGTTAAAGCCAATCGTAGTAATCCTGCGGCCATATAGCCAAACCCTCCTATTCCGAACGCGTAGGTAAGAGGACATCCGTAATTGTAAATCGGAATCACCCGCAATAGCGATCTATTTTTCCCGCAAGGAGACGTCCATTCCACGAGCCATTCCCGAGGAAGAAAGCACAACATTCGCCGCACGATTCCGCCACAACGTACAAAATCCCGTAAATGGCCTCCCATTACATGGAAGTCTCCCTGCCCCCCACCTGGTGTTTTATCCCCTCTCTCCAATCATTCTTTCTTACACGTCTTCAAGGTCATTTATCGCCCACTTCTCATTCCTCCCGATCGTTCTATTTCCTTTCTCCGTCTTTTCGCTAACTCATCCCCTGCACGCGCAGACTAACATTTGGCGCCGTCTCACACCCACCCCACTTCCTCCGTCACTCAAAACTCCAATCCCCCCACTCCTCCCCGTTTCGTTTCCGTGCTTCCCCCTCCCCCTCGTCCCGCCCGTACGTGTGCAAGACGCTCGAATCTCCCCTGGCAACGATTTGAACAATAAGGATCGAAAAAAGCGGCGATGGCCAAAAATGTTGGTGATCGGAGGAAACGGGAATGCGTGATCGTAAATATGAATGTGAACGTTCGGGATGGTGGAGATCTCGAGAGGGTTGGATGTTTTGAGGAATGTAGATGTTAATGTAAAAGTGGAGGGAATTTTTAAACGAACAAAGAAGGTAAGAAGGGATGAATTGAGCTGTTTGCCCTATTAGCGGAAATTCAGCAAATTTTTATAATGAACAAATTATAGTTAGTCTGTAAGGTTGAGCCGGAGACCGATTGAAATCTCATCCCATCCAATATATGCTTCCAAGAGCTAGAAGAAAAAAATGAGGCTTACTAGGTAGAATGAGGAGTGGGGTAGTTTGCCCGTGTTAACTTCACCAAGCCAGAATCATCGAATCGGAACATGTCATGTTTGAGTAACACTTTTCTAACCATTCCATATGGACCTTAATCCTTAAGGTAAAGTTAATAAGAGAATGAGTGAATAATCTGAATCAATCAAACCTTAGTACTGTTCATTCAAAAGTAAATAATTGATACATTTCTTTTCATCTTCTCCCAAAAATATAATGAAATATCTTCCATCTGTCAAGATATAGTAGCAGGAACATTTACCTTAGAAGCATTAAATACAACACTACCGGAAGAAATTTATTTTATGAATTGGAGTAGCATAAAATGGAATCTAGGATGCCCCTGGAATACAAGCGAATCAAGAGGTTGGAAAGGAAAAATTTTGGTGGCGAAGATCTCAATTAGTCAGAGCCTAGGATTTTTACGTGTTACAGAATTTATTTGCGTTACAGTATTAAGTGAATTTTTGATCATTGGTGGAAATGGTAGACAGGATTTTCTAGTTTCAATAGTATCCGATAAAGTCTTTACTACGCATTTATTTTCTACAACCACGCCGTGTTTAATAATGTAAATATGATCTCAGTTGTATGTACGACCACTCCAAAGAATACAGTAGACATATCTATAAGTAAGAGTGTAAAGTTGAACTGTTTTTATTTCACCGTAAAAGTAACTCTAATGGCTATATGTTTCTTCACCACGCATCTAACAATATTTACTAAAATTAAATAAGAAAATAGGTAATTTATGATGCCAGTGACTTCAGGATATTGAGGTAGATGACGTAGTAGGACACTAAAATATGGTACGATATTTGATCATTCGAACGTAATTCTCTCTGTGGAATTAATGGAGACAATAGGCAGCATATCTAGCGGTGAAGGCAATCACTTCCATCTGGTAATTATAGGAAACAAGCAGTTTTCTCAGGGAACGATGTGGAATTAATATTGAATAATAATAGCTGTTTGTCTATACGACACATTTGAATATATTTGAATTTTTAAGACAATATGGATTTGGATAAAACATTGAAGGTTATTTACTTCCTAATATTGTAGTTACTGTAAGTTAGGTATGTATATCCAAACCGCCATCCCCTGATGTTCTCTATTTTTAAAATTTAATGTTTTATGATATCGCGCAGGAAGCTCATGTTTTAAATTCATTAAAGGCTGGAAATTCCTGGGCTGTAGTGCTTTAAAGCTCGCGTGTCTCCGTAACAAACGTGAAGCACGTATAAACTTGGGAATGTCGAAATGAGCTGTATTCCAAGCGCGGTCTTTTGAGATGACCGTAAATTTGGATTTAAGACCATCGATATCTTAATAAAGAAAAAGAGTAAACAAGTCTATCATAAATGAAATCGGTTGTCCATCCGCCCGTTTTTTATCGATACTACGAAATTTACGAGTACAAATCCGAACGCAGTATTCATTTTTATCTCCTCATGAGATGGATGGACTTTATAGTCGTGCGACTGAATCCCGCAGAAAGACTTCGTTTCCTTCCAAGAGCTGGCAGGAAGATGCCGTTTACACGCGAATTTTCTACGCAAGGTCGACTTCAATGTATCAAATTTTTCTTTTAGGAACGTTCTATTCGTTTGAATGAGCTCTTATTCTGTTATTTTAGGAATGATTTTATTAAATAATATAAGAGTAAAAATTTTAATAGCTTAATGATTAATAATATTTTAATGTATTAATACAATATGTTCCATGCACCAATTAAGCATTGGTGCATGGAAAAGGGAAATAAGTGGACATTGCCCACGCCTTCATGACTTAGTAACATTAATCTTTCTTGGTCTTCATGAAAGCTAATTAAACTGTGATGCTGTAAAATAATCAGAGAAAAATTAGGGTAATCAAACCGTGGAGTTATTCCAGATCCACTCAATTTATTTGCTTTTAAATTTTACCTGCCATTACGATATGGAATAAAATCCGATGGAATATTCAATTGAACGCATTGAAAATTGCTATTCTGAGTTTTCTATTATTATTCATATCGAGTTAAATTAAGAGCAATACGATAAACCGAACAGTTGTCTTCGTGGACTTGGAATTGGTTTATAACCTGTCAATAGAAAAAAGAAAGGATTTTTATAAGGAAGGGTGCGGGGCGTTAGTTTAGGAAATAAAAGCGATAAAGCTTTCCGTTCCTTTTAAGGGGAAACTAAGAGGCATCAATCCTCTCGAATAAATTTCTTTATAAACATCGGTGGGAGAGGCGATGAAATGTCAACTGCATAATGAACGGACATTCATCTTATCAACCTGGAAAAAGGCGCCGGGCTTTCCTACAAAGAAAAAACTGCGGACATAGGCACCATCAGAAGTCCGTCATTAGCCTTAAAAACGGAATAAAGTCGGCCGAGTTATAAACGCGCGAAAATTAACGCTTTGGGATTCCGCGCCATCCGCTTACCTGAAGAAAAAAAGGCATTTTTTTCGACGATATAATAAAATAATAAAGGACACCCAAGAAGGAGATCTCATTTATTCTCGGCGATGATACTTTTTCCCTTCTGGGAAGAGAGGGACCTCTCCGCCCGTTTTTGATTTGACGACGAACTTTTACGACTGAAAGTAAACGAAACAAATTTCCCTCTCTCCTTCGCCAATCTCCCCACGTTCACTTTTCCCGCTCCGTGTTCGCAATATAACCTTCATTTTTTTATACTCTCGCGCCATTCCCGGACGTTTAATGCTCCAGGAGTGCTGCTCGAAAAAAAATAAGAGGGGAAGATTTATGAAGTCTCTTGCACTGCCGGGACTTAAAAATTCTTACGCGTTATGCGCTCGTGTCGTTTTTAAAAACTCCGACCGGTCAAAAATGACGGGTGGGATTCTCTTTTTATCGCCGCTCATTTTTTTGTTTGCATACGCGCGTCCGCCATGTTGTCCGATTGAGCGGCGGAGTCATTACTCTCGGGAGAATGATTACAGTGTGGTTTTTATCGCCGCGAGAGACGGGGTGGAGAGAAGGCCGCTTGCCAGATTATGTGTGAAGCTAATTTTGATTAGTTGTCTGGGCGGGGAAAGGGCTTTTGGCGGTGGGATTGAAAAAAGCATCGGCGGTTTTCGTGAGGAGAAAGAACGCGGTCAGACTCATGTGCTGTCGGTCTTCAAGCGAGGTGTTTGGTCACGCACTACACTTTTGATTGGGAGGCGTTCTTTTAAGGAATCGGGATCGGTGATGGGGTAAACAAGGTTAACTCAGGTAATGGAATAAAAGAGGTTTGCCTGAGCAGGGCTGTGGGATGGAAATGAGAGGTTTTAATCATCCAATGCGACTCTTATTATAAATATATGAGAGGAGGCTCTCCATATGTGAACGAAATTATAGCCTAAAGGTCCGCGAAGGACGAAAGAGCCGAATTCTCGAACTTTTCCGGTAAATTGGCGCATAAATAAATAAAGTTTTATGACTATTGACTGAGGGAGATTTTCTGAGGGGTTTCCCTCCTTTCTAGAGCATATGCAAAGCAGATGAGATTTTCCTTCATTGAAACTAACCATTACGTAATTTTGACGGTGTATAACGTAAATTTTATTTCTATATTGTAACCACTGCTACCAGGTGCTGCACCTGCTTGCAGGGATATGCACATAATAATAAATGACTCGCTTTGGCTTTCAGTGTCAAATGTATAGGACCCTGCCGACAAATGCCATATTTGGGATTTAGAAAAGTACAACGAATGACGATACGATTTATAAAAAATTGCTACGATAAATCAGTGAGTGTTACTCAGATGATACAGGACGCGGGATGGGAATCATTAGAAGATAGAAGACTAATTCAAAGGATAAACTTACTAAATAAGTTCAGCGAAATTACGTTCTCAGAAGATGTAACCGACATAATGCGACCTCTCTGTTATATAGGTTGTACTGATAAAGCGAGAAAGATCAGGGAAATAGGTTCTAGAACGAATCGTTTCAAGAATTTATTTTTTCTGCGAACGATACCCGAAAATAATAGATTAGGAAAATAGAGTCAATGAACTTGCACCCCTTGCTACACGCCGAGAGTTGGCTTGCAGGGAACTTGCATAGACAGGCAAATTTGATATGGCATTATTTATAAATACGAATATTTGCCTTTAAGATTCCATTAGTTCTTACTCCTAAGAGAGCGATGATGACGTAAACTTCTCCAAAATAAATTCTTTATTTTTCATATGATTCATATGGTCTTTGTATTTGTAGGATAACAAGCGTAACCTCTAATAACTCTGATTCCCGAGGAGAAAGGGACATGAATAAACTTTGACTAGCTGGGATTCGAACACTAATCTTCCAACTTGCAGTTGATTGTTCTTTGGCAGTGCAACAGGTTGAAGTCCAATCAGAATTTTTTCATGTCTGATCCTCCTCGAAAATTGTCCTGGGTACAATCCTTAACGTCCAAAATCGTCTTACTTCCTCTTCCTAGCAATAGCTCTAATTCCTAAATGTAGCACGGCACTGTTGAATTTAAATGCAGTATAAGCTGATTTATAATAGGTTTTGCTCAAATTCAATCGCGAAAAATCTCTCAACCCTATTTGATGAATTTGATAGTTGGAAGAGTAGCGCAGTATATCATGAAGAATTTTCCCTGAGCCAAGCGGTAGCAAAAATTAAATCTAAATCTAAAGTACCGGACGGCATGCCTAGCCAATGCAGCTACATTGTATGTTGCACTAATAAATTCCTATTGTTTTACTTTTGTATCCTTATATATGTTCCTGAAAGTATACCCCGACGAATCGAACTTTTAAGATTTGTTTTGGTACAGGAGAGAGAAAAATGTATCTTACAGTTATTTATGCCGAATCCTTGCTCCTGGCAGAAAGAGTAAGAGAGCTATTTGGGTATAAATAATGGTAAATATGGCAACCATCATGGCTATTCTGTATTGAACGCTATCAAAAATTTTATTGCACATTAAATTACATGGAATTTTCCACTGGTATTCACCTGGCTTAGAGGAAAGGACAAAAATATTACGCCAGTCCTCATGTTTCCTAATATCCCTCATTTCCTCTCCGAAGCTTTTGATCATTACTAATGAAGGAAATGAGGATCCAACCTATGTTGGATGACTTTACGGTCAGTCTTATTATTTCCTTAATACTTAATTCAAGATATATTTGGTACGTCCATTCAGGGTTTTTAGCCACATGTAATTATTTAACAGTAGTATACTTAATTAAGTTTATTGCATTTTGACTAAAAATGTATTTTTACTATAAATTAGGTCAATAGATCTAGGTTTTCTTTTATATTGAAGGGGTGTATTTTTCTTTTATATTACAGGGGTAGTACCGAGATAAATTTATTTTCACTACAAATCTTTTCCGCAGAAAATCTTTAGTTCTTCAACTTTCAACTTGGGTTAATCGAGGCTGATATTATAATCAATGCTTGTTACTCCTTGAGATCGTTTTAGGCTCAACATTTCTCCTTATAAAATAGCCCTCGCAACACCTCCTTCCCTATCTATCTCTCATTGTCTCCCAAAACCCAAAACTTCGACACCACCGGCCAGCAAACCCGCCCACACACGCCATACCCCTCCGCTCTTGTAATTAAGGATCGATCAGGTGTAGTGGGGACGGTATTGTGGTCCTTACCAAACCCCAATCAAGGATTTAATTAAACCAATCCATCAATGGTGCCCCCGCTCTATCCATACTCTCTCTCTCCCTTGTCTATTCACTCGCTCTCCACTATCATGATCTGATGCACACGAATCGCGCTGCAAACAGGTTTGAGTCCATTTATTTCCTCCGACTTACGTATCCCTCGAATATTTTTATTCCTGGTTGAGAGAAACAGTGGTTGAAGAACACTGGGTTATTCCTCATCGAAAATTTTTACTGCATTATTTTCGGAAATAGGTGTTTAAACCAGGAGTTATGCTTACTTTTGTCAGTAAAATAAAGTGTAACGTTAGTTAAAAGGAAAACCACCATATTTAAATGTTAATTCAATCAGTCTTCGAGAAAATTTTCTGGACTAATTAATAATAATAACTAATATGTCGTGTTCTCATATTACGTAGAGAAGAAATGAAGGATAAAAAAATCATTCATTTCTTCTTTAAATTCAAGCATGTGAATCGCGCGTTTTCTCATTACTTATTCATATTACGTAGATGATTTTTCAGAATGCATTGTTGGATCAATTATTTAAATGCCTATTTTAAACCAACAACAATATTGGTGTCTTAAATTTATTTATTTATTATTAAAAATGCAGCAAGTAGAATTTACTCCAGTGGTAGCTCCAGTCATTATCTATTGAAAACTTAATTCTAGTCACAATCCACACCAGGCGTTACACGCAAACAAACATTCCAAAATTATCATCACTACCCCCAGACTGTATTCTAACACCGCAACAATGCAACAAGACTTAATTTACATACATTTCCCAGGTAGCTCTTAAAAACATGTTTTCAACGCATATCCTCTAATCACAAAAACTTCATTTCACAGTTTATAATGCTTCTTTTCAGGCCAAAATGTCACTTCATCATTTTCACATCGTCACGTTAAAAATATCCAAATAATACAAAACATAACAATATCGAATCCACTTAATTACATATATATCCATCTCTCCTATTAAAATTTAGAATGACACGTAGTAGTTCATTAGAAGTTATTACAGTTACATTGTTCATTGTGTTTTGGTTGGAACACCTCGTCATGCCCGAGGTGAGTTGCTTGTTTCCTAAATCATCAAGGGGGAGCAATTGCCTCTGGATCCGCCAATTTCTTCCCTAAGTAAATAAAGCAATCAGTTTCTACTAGTAAATTCAGAATCCTTAAAAACCACCATTCCTTTTTTCCACATGCTACATAACAAATAAATATTCATCACATATGTGGGAGAGCCAAAAGAGGACAAGAATGTTAGGATATCAATTTCGTTTTGAATTGTAAAATTGTCTCGTCGAATTGAAGACGTATTCAATTATCTGTCTTCAGCATTAAATGTAACTGCTCCCAGAATTTCTACAATATATAGGCTGAAAAATTCCTTTTTGATGGAGTAATATTTGATTGAATGTAATTTTGGTAATTTCTTCAAGTAAAGAAAGTGATATTCGAACTTTCATTGACAATCGAATTAACTATTTTTCAATTACAGCAATAGAAATGCTAACGAATTACACTGGATTCGACATTTGACGAGAATTGCTTTTTCTTTTCCCGATTTGACTAGCGAATCTTCTACAATAGATGTTTATAATGCATGCAAGCAGGCAGAAAAAAGTATGTGTTATGAAAGAAAAACGGTCGTATTCCACTCTTGCTTACTGGTACGTAGTTAGGTAGGTTCGTAAGTGGTATTTTAAGCTATTTCTACGTGTGCTCTAGAGTTTAGCAATTTACAGTAACAGATAACAAACTCGACTCCGAACGAATTCTGCATATCTTCCTCAGTCAGTATCACTCTGCATATATCTTTCGGAAAGATATGACAATACAACGATGCAGGAAAACTTTTTGTCTTAAGTGGGCAGCGTCAGCTACGACAAGAAGCAAAAGATATTTAGAGAAAAATGGAGACTATTATATATGCGAGAGAGCAACCTCGCTGAACTCCAAGTCGACCCGCTTACCTTGTTTCCCTTTCCAGATGTACTTACAGTCTCTCACGAGCATCCCGCATTCCTCCACTTTGTTTTATTTTATTCTCTTCATCTTCCTTTAGTGGTTCAATCTCCATCGAGACCACCTCCCCACCACATTACGAATTCCGTTTCCACTTACGTCATGCTCTACCGTTGACTCTCGATTGTTCTCACGAAAATAAATACATAGATACATGGCTGCGACTTTAAGGGAGGTATTTTCAATAATGTATCCAGTTGATCGATGATATATACATAAAAATACGCTGAAATTTTTTCGGATGTTTTATGATATTTTAGAAGGTAATGGAAGTGGGTTATTCGTAATATAAATTCTTAACTGAAGGATTTTTGTTCATCTGTTTTTACTACATCGATACTGTGAAGAAAAGAGCTTTTACTGGGAGTAAAACCCCCAGAAACTCCTAGAAGGACTTCGCTCGTCGCGCAAAATTACCTTCTTTAGATTTTAATTTAAATTATCCATCGCAATGCTCGTATATTTTTACCATGGCTGTTAAAATAAGTATATTATAGGAAATATATTGAGCTTTTTTACTCTTCAGAGATCAAATTTTAGGTTAAATTTGCGGTAGACATGTATGAGATATTTAGCTAGATTTTTACCCACATATAGTTTGTTCAACAGAGCAATATAGGTAGGAATGGACTAAGAAATACTTAGTGTAGTTATGTCTATGTTGGAAAATCTTCTTTTAAGGCTTGAAAAAAATTCTCCTATTTTCTTATCTTCATACTGATTGATTTTCATACATTCGTGCAAAATCTTCTAGCTAACCCATCGTAAATTTCTTCCCAATATATCTTTTCTCTCAATGAATTCTCTTGGAGGAAATCTTAATTCAGAGCTTCTAAGCTATTGGGACGAATTAGGATTTAATTGGCCATTATTTATTCTATCATGCCTGTTAAATCGTGTAAAATCTGATACATAAATCTGGATGTGGAATGGTTGTGTCAATGTGTGTGTCTATGGTTGCTTAAGCGATTGATTAGTTGTTGTAGTTGTTATGGGTTAGAAGGTAGAGGAGACTTTTAGTCTCAATCTCGCCCGAATAAAGCCGTTTGATTATTTTTTTGTTATTATATTGATTACTTTCTTTTTGAATAATTCGATGATGTTACTCACAAAAACATAGTCAACACTGAATGAAATTTTAATCAACATTTCCTGCCTTATGTTTTCTAGCAAGCGAAAATTACAATAAGCTAGTCAATCATTTCCGAATTTAATATGCCTTTGTCTTAATTTTGCTATACGAATACTTAATAGTATTTCCTTATTATTTCGAGTTATATTCTTATTTTAAGATTATAACAGGATTAATGTAACTGAACGCAGGCATTCGATTGTCTATAATTGGCCTAGTTTCGATCATAAATATTGAGGACCATCGATATGAAAATCACAGCTCCGATCAATGTTAGAACTGAACGGTGGTTAACCTATAATGACACAGCGAGCATAACTGGCTTAATGTACTCCGATTGCAAAATAAATGCTCTCAAGTAACGATTGAATTTGCTCTCGATTTGAAGAATGACAAAACCCTAATCTTTTAAGGGTGATAAATCGACTGTAATTACATCTGTCTCCTCGGAAAGAAACATATATTTCAGATTAATCTACTATCTCTCGGAGGAAAAAATTTCGAGCTGCAGTTTATATGGCTAATCAATCAAACCGCTTCTTTGGGCTTCAAAGACAGCAAAAAATTAATTCGACGTATTTATTTGTTACGTTATAATTCAGAGCGTTGACAAAGACGTGAAGGAAGAAAACGAATTAGAATGAAAATATCTTGGGAGGAAGGGTGATTATAAGAAATTCTCTTGACGTGAAACCTTAGATGAGATAGAAGTCAGAAAGGCTACAAAAAATTGCCAAGAGAAAGTCATAGGCTTTCGTTTTTAAGGCTACATGTACCCATTTCAAGAAAACCGATGGCCTTAATTTATTAGCTATTTATATTTTATTATTATAACATCATATTTCTACTTTTTATTATTGACAAATGTATTTTTATATAATAATTACTGTGGAGTATAAATTTATATATTTATTTATCCGATGTCAGTAACTCCCGTAAGAAATACAAGGGAGATATTTTTGAACATTAATTTCGTGCACTTCCCGACGTGATAGGATTATAAATTTTTGGGGTTCTTTAAAGGTCCAATGGAGGCTTACATATTGATATTTTTTGACCAAAGTATCCTTGTTTCGACTCAGGACGACTGGAATCGTCTCTTATAAGAAATACACGAAAAGTTCATTTTGATCGATTGCAGACATTTATTCTTTAGCAAAATTAAACTAGAAATCCTGGTCGAACGAAATCGAAATGAATACCAAAAGAAAGGAAATTAAATAAAAATTCTTATTACAGACAAAATGTCGAAAAATTAGTCTAATTTTATGGGCATAAACAATTCCTTAACGACAAAAGTGATTGTTGAACTCAACTCTCATACGAATCAATGCGATAGATAGGCTCATAAGAAATGTATTGGGAAAAAGAGCAGAAATTTCATGGCAATCAAACCTTAAGTAACCTTTGGAGATTGAAATTCAACTATGTATTTTTATAAATAATATCACCTTGTATAATGTAGGTTTGCCATTTGGCTTTGTGAATAAAATTTCAAAGGCTAATATTTTTGTTCTCAAAAAAATGAAAATGGAAAACATTCTAAGGAACAATCCAATATCTTATGGGGATTATTATTTTTTTGGTACTAAATTTAATTTCAATTCCGTTATTTTTAACGGGGGAATTCACTAGTTTAAACATAATATATCTGGAGTGTATATATAGAAAGAGTTCTTCGTCATCTGAAGATAGCAGCAAGCGAGCACTGTTTTGAAGGACCCTGTCCAGGGAATAGTTCATTATTATCTCATAATTGATTACCGAGGTCCTTATTAAATGAATAGAAAAACAACGCCTACGTTTTAAGAATGTGAAGTGGCCTTACGAGAAACGCCTCATAGATTTTCCGATAGATAAGTCACGTGCTCAGCACTCACTCAGCATTTTAAATATTACATCTAGACTTTTCAACGACTCAATGGCTCAAACATGTAATTCCCTTAGATTCCATCTCTACGTCTACCTTGAGTCTCTCCAACACTTTGACGGATGTGCATATTTTATTTTTACGACTACATACATTTGTCTCGTGGGCTTACTAAAATAACGTATAACTGTAATGGGTCCAAAATATTTTCTTACCCCGTCATAGATCAGTATCTAAGTGGTACGTTTATATACGTATGTGATTTTTCAAAATCATCGCTTTTTGTTTCGTATGGTTAAACTGCGTAAATTTGTCAATTTTACAGAAATGTACTCTTTAACTTATTGCCTTTTAATCTTTGAACAGAAGGAATAAAAATATGCGATTGTCCCATAGTGTCCATGTTTATATATAAAGTGTATAGCCCGTATCTTCAAGATAGTTCATAATGCTAGCTTTAATTATGTTTGGTTTTTGTCTACAGAGTGTTGGATCCAATAGATGGCTAAGTGATCATAAAAATAATACATGTGAAACAATTCCGAGGAAAAATTCTTTCAAGTCGAAAAAATCGAGTTATTTTTTAAAATGATTATTTATTTATAATCTTCGTCAAATTAATACCATACAAACTTTCGTTATAAATATATAATTATATTTAACCTTTAATATGAAAACGTTTTATAAATATATAAATACTATAATTTTCTGTTTTTAATTTACTATGTCTTTTACTATGTTTTTCATTATTTTCTCCCCTACATTGCGGGGTTGTTTCAATAAAAATAGCGGCTTGTGTGTCCATAAAAGGTGAGCAGCCCTGTAATAGACTAAGACTCGATAGCAATGTGATAGAGATATTTTCATTCTCGAAATCCTAGCTATTTTCTTCTTCTCTAAGAGGAAGTAAAGGTTCCATTCATAGTTTTAGAAAAATTCTGAAGTTCAAAACGGGCATCGTGATTTCTTCTAACAATACCTGTCCCCTTCCTCCACTATATCTCCCCCATCCAATCCATTTCCTCCTTCCATCTCTCAAATCCCCATCCCACTATCCCATCATCCATATATAGCCCGCGACTTGAAACCCCTCCCCTAAATTTTCCCACCCCCAATCCTTGCTTCGAATCATTCCTCCTCTCTTTATTCTTTTTCATCTCCATCCTTCCTCTTATCTCACTTATAACTTTATACTTCACCCCTTTTTTACTCCCTCCCCATCCTTTCGAATCCCATTTAAGGATTACAGTCCCGGGGGATTTATCAGTGCCTGGATTAAGAAGTGATGCGTAAGGAGGATATAGCAAAACATTCATTATTTGTGAGCAATATTTACTATTTCCACTTGCTTGCAGCCACGTTTTATCATCATGTTTACTCAAAGCAAGAGTAAAACCATTGAGAAAGTTTTTTTTCTGAAAGAGTAACTGTAAATTGAATCACGTTGTTCATGGTGAATAAATAGTCCGAAATATTTTGGTTTCCTCAGGAAAGGTTTTATTAAACTGGAGACTAGTTTCAGCTCGTAAGCGTCATTCTCAAATGAAGGTTTGTGAAAATGTTTTGTGAATTGAGAATGACGCTTAAGGGCCGAAACTTTTCTTCAGTTTAATAAAACTTTTCCAGAAGAAATCAAAGTATTTCGGACTCTTTTTCACTATGATTGATATTTGAAGGCTCCACGAAGTGAAGGCAGAAGTGATTCATTATGAATCACGTTGAATTAAATATGTTTTTGAGAAAATACATTTTAGTGTCTCAGTACGAAAAACTTAAACACCTCGGGTTGGGTTAAATTTGTTGATAATATCATAAAGAAAGTTGAGCTGAAGTTCCCCACCCTGAATATCTAATTACCATATTGAATAAACTATAGTACTGTATTATATGATTAACGTTAACTGTAAGAAGGATATAACAAACCATTCGTTCTTTGTGAGTAATAAACCTGCACATGCATATAGCCACTTTTTATAACCTTTATATTTTATGTAGCTTTTTATAACTTTACATAGGTACTCAAAGCAAGAGTCAAAGCACTAGAAAGGTTTTATTAGAAATAGTAAGTGTAAATTATATCATGTATTATTTTTTAAATATTTTAGAGGAAAGAAATTTTAAAGTGTAAGTACGAATAGCTAAACTCCTCGGATCGAATTGAATTTGCTGATTTGGAAATATCAGCAAATTATAGAGTAAACTGAGTTGATAGAAGTGATCCTACCTGAGAAGCTACTTACCATATTAGATAGACTACTGCTTCGATTGTTCGAT
Source organism: Sympetrum striolatum (assembly GCA_947579665.1). Taxonomy (NCBI): domain Eukaryota; kingdom Metazoa; phylum Arthropoda; class Insecta; order Odonata; family Libellulidae; genus Sympetrum; species Sympetrum striolatum. Next base: position 36,597,371 of record OX388350.1, on the reverse strand, counting down.
TGACACTGTTCTCTAAGTAAGGCATTCTAAAATTTTAATATTAGCGGTGGTTATTCTTTATTTTTGAAGTCTCGTAATTTTGAGGTACTTCATAAAATTTCCAACACTTCACATTGACGCGGAATAAAAAATGATGTTGAACTTCTACTTCTTTTTTACGTCGTTTTAATTTCTTGATGATGGATTTCTACACCATCAAGGCTACATCGGTAGAAATTATTGTTGAATTAGTAATTTTTATGATTTATGACAAATTCTGTTCTCACATAAAAGATATTTCTCCGTTAAAATAAACTGGCTATATGCTTTATATTAATTCAACTGGTTATTTTAGCTCTGTTTGATAGAAAAACGTTACAAAACCTTAAAATACGTGAAGATATTCTAAATCCCTTCCAGGGTACTATAACACTTCGACGCAGAAGAGAGGCTCAGATACATAATAATAGATAATAAATAAATAATAAATAAAAGATAATAATACTATGGCAAAGTATATATTTATTTTTTTAGTATTATCTGTTATTCTGTGTTTCCTACATATTTGTCACGTGCATTTTGTGTTTCCTATATATGTATTCCATCTGGATTGACCTTGACTGAATTGTAGTGTTAGCATTTGTTGGTAATGAAGGTGTATGGATTGGATAAGTTATGTACTTTGATGATGTTTCTTATTTTACTATTGGTGATGTATTAGTTTTTGATGATGTATTTTATTTTACTACTTACCTTTTCTGATGTTATATGTCTCTCCATTACTTGTATTTATGAACGTCAAAGCATGACACCAAACTCCGCCACATGGTGTATATCTAGCTGCAGATTTAACTTATTAATTATAATACGATATGATTTTTATTTGGCTAATCCCGGAATTTAACATTCCCGGGACTGACTTTGCAGGAAATCCCGAATCCCGGGATTGCAATCTTCAGTCTTCCCCCGAAATCTCCGTATTTTCCTCCACTCCATTCTCCCTCCACGTCTCCCCTCCCCCGTTTCATTCTCAATGCCAAACCGCATTCCCAAAGTAAGGTCCACTTCCATCTCTCTCCGCTCCCTTCTTCCTATCTCTCTCCAGCTATCTCTTTCTCTCTTCCTCCCACCTTCCACCTCGTTATCTCATTCCCGTATTCTCTTCTTCTTCACCCTAATTATATCTCTATCCGTCCATCTCTCGCGCCGTAATCGTTAAGCTTTTTTCTATTCTGCTTTGTCTTGCATCCCTCACTCATTTCGATGCCAACTCCGTCGGGTTTTGCTTTTTCGTCTCTTTGTCCGATTTTCGCTTTCTGCGTCGTTTTTCGCTGCCTCTTCTGTTTTCTACGAAAAGAGAATTCTCGTTCCTAAATATTCACTTGGCTCTCGAGAGTTTTGATCAGTTTCTAAGCGCGTTTTTTCTTTGTTTTCTCGTTGTTATGTTTGACCAGTCCCTCTTCACATATATTAGTCAATTCCTCCACCAAAAATGACGGATCTAAATTAAACTTTTTAAAATGTACAACTTTTGATAAATCTTGAGAAAAAAGAACACTTATACTTATACCACAGTAATTTTATTCACTGTGGTTATTCTATGGTTTTGATCTAAAATATCATCTTCAGGTTTATCTTATAGATCGAGATACCTTAGGATGATCTTATAGATGGAAACCATTGCTGCAAGAAAATAAAATTACTGTGGTAACGGCATAAGTGTTCTTCTTTCTAAAGATTTATTATGGAAAACTGCCACAAAGTCGAGGCTGAATTGGTAGATTCTATTTTTCACCTTTTTCAGAATATATCTTATTCTTCTGGATAATCAAAAATAAAAATTATCCCCCTTGTATTTTAACTATTCATCACGGTGGAAGCTAAAGATATATAAACGGAACGCTAATAAATTATCTTTATAAAATTTCATTGACTCAAATTCAATACATGAAATTACCTAAATTCACACTAATGCAACTTCTTTAATTTGGTGGATTCAGATTCAGGGATTTAATTTCACTGGTCAAATTCTGCAATATCATCAATACAAAATTATTTAACTCTTATTTTCCTATATCTACTCCTCCAATAGTGATCATTAGCCATTCTTTATCCTATCGTCTTCCTCTTGTGAATACTAAATTATCTACCCCTTCTTTCATATGCGAATCTACTTTTGTAATTGCCGTTGGTATTTTTTTACATTTTTAATGAAGGTTTCGTTGTTATTGATTTATATTCTTGTTACCAGCTATTGTATCTATTGGAAGATCCATGCTCTACTTTTAGATTCCCTTAAATAAATATAATCACAGAGCTAAAACTCACTAAACAATTAGCTATTGACCAATAAGAGAATCAATTCTACTGGTAGGACAAAGTTGGTAGTGTATAATAGTAACTGAGATAGCATTTACGACTTTTGCAAAGAGAGTAAATTCATTACATCCATTTCTCATTTATTTCTCTATAAAATAATGCCGTGTTTCAAAACATAAAACTTAAAGTGTTTTCCTCATCTTAACTCCAATCGTTTAGAACTTATTTATCATCGATTATTCTGATGCTCTACTTTTAGACTCCTTTAAATAAATAAAATCATAGAGCTAAAAATCACCACTCAATTAGCTATTGACCAATAATAGGATTAATTCTGCTGGCAAGACAAAGTTGGTAGTGTGTACTAGTAACTGAGATATCATTTACGTCTATTACAAAGAGTGTAAGTTCATTACATCCATTTCACATTAATTTCTCTGCAAAATAATGCCGTGTTTCAAAACATAAGTTTTACTTCTTCTTAGCTCCAATCGTTCAGAACTTATTTGTAATCATTTTTTCTGATGGAACATTCGAGGTTAATTAACTTTCAACCTTTCGAGTTTTCTTTTAGTCTATACATATTCCACCTGAACTCCACATATATTTGTTGAAATTTCAACAATAATGCATGGTAATTTCCGATTTCTTACAGCCTCAGCTCATTTCCCATTGTCTCTTGGGTTTTAATTAAACGTGCAAAGAAAATTTATGAGGCTGCCACGCATAAGAGAGGTAGGTCCCTTAGGCTCTATATCGTCTTTTCTGTAACAGTCACATCAAAGGCACGAAGTTCAGAGAATTTAAAACTCTCCTTAGTTGTTTAGTATGAGTTAAATCCCATGGTCATCACAATCTCAGATCATTTGACCCACTTGCCCCCTCTTCTCGCGCTGTTAACTCACGTCTCCGAGATTTTTCTCCTTATTCTAGATACATTCCGCTTTTCGGAGTTGGGTCTGTATCAACGACTGCATCTTTTGGGTGATTCAACGGCCAGCATTCCCACGCTCCTTACGATGAGCAACTTTGCATTTTCAAGAATACAAGAATGGTTCCACATCTAAACATGGAGCGTAGAATTTTACCTTGCAGTTCCCGCGTTGGAGTTATGGAAAATTTGTGTGTAGAAAGATCCCATAAAGTCTCATCGCTCGGGGCGCTCGAATATCTCGTACATCGGGCTTTTATTTCTCCTGGAGAATGCGCCGTGAAAATCTCCCGTTTCTAAACCTCGATACGTTTCTCATAGAGAATCAGATCTTTACCGTTTAAGAGAATTTTACGACTTCCTGAGAGCTAGACCTCCTTCGATTCCAGCTTCAATGTTCGTATAAGCGCTCCTCTTTTCAAAATTCAGTCGATCCCCCATTTTAGATTCAGCCTGAAGACAACAAGCTTTATCGGTTTCCCTTCGCCTCCAGCGTCACTGTCTCTTGCTTAGCATTTAATTACTTTCAGGTGTAGTTTTTTGTCGAGTATTTCTTAAACGCCATTTCCTCAATTCTCAGTATCTGTAGTTAAATCTCTCCATCCATTTCCTCTCATCGTTTTCTTTCCTAGCTGACGTTCATATTGGTTTGTTAACGTGTACAGCTTTTTTCTCTAAGTTTTTATCGAATACATCAATTCATCTCCGTTTCAAGCTTTCTTAACTCTCTTTAAGACTAAGCAATTATTGTAATTTAGAATGGATGTAGCAACTATTGATTTTTTCCTTTTAATTGTATTCCTGTACCTAAGCGCATGATATAGGAGAGAATAGATATAAGTTAACTTTCATCTCCTTCGAAGGAAAGTGCAGTTTCGATTATTATGATTTACAACCTTATTGCCCCTGCTAACTCAACGATTGGAATACTTTTCACTAGTCTTTCAATACAACATAGAGAAAATCTATCTTTCGCTTACTTTAATGACAGTCTTGATCATGGCTGTGATTGTGTTTGGATCACTCAAACCTTAGCTGCTTTCGAGTGATCCTGGATAGAGGCATGAGTGAATGTCAATGGCAATGGCAATGAATGTCTTTTCTTTTGGAATAGTGAGAGAATTGTTACTCGCAGAGGCATTGTGCTTCACTTATGTGGCCTTGTTCTGCTTATAAGCAATCTAGCTTGACTAGGGAAAATTGCCTAATTCACTACTACCTTAGTGAGCCTCATTTTTCTCTATAATCTCTTGGTAGCTTATATTAGAAGGAGTGAGGTACCAACCAGAATAACAAACCTTGAGGCAGAATACTGTCCAGAAAGACAGTCTTATCCGCTGGGAATGAGGTGTGGGTCATTATACTATAATATATTGCACATCATTTTCTCCTATGACAGTACACTAGCTATTCATGTACTCTTGATAGATATTCCAACAAACTCATACCACATCATTTTAGTTTAAGCAATCTGAAAAACATTGTAAATTTTATAAATGCACAGTTATAAGTTGCATCAAAATGGAAATCCTTTATCTACTCCCTTTAATGTTAAGCTGTTTTTAATTTGGCTACCTTTAGTCTTAAACAAATCCTATTGTATCAGATTTGGTCCAAGTTATCGTAGAAGGGACAACTAACTTTCGTATATTCTCTCTCTTTGCTCAATGGCAATGAGATTATTTTAATAATTTACGAGTATTCAGAGATCATGAGCTTGGACCTATAAACTCTCTTTTAAAATATTCTCGATTGCATGTTTAATCTATACACTCAACAAGCAAGTTGAATTCAAACATCAAAATTAAAACAAGCAATGCTAAATTTCCCATGAATGGTTAAAACTCATATGTGTAGGAAGCTTCTATGAGAGCACCTGCTTTTATCTCGTCTCTGTATCTATTCAACACCGAGCCCCCTTTTCATCCTGATCCCATCTAAATAGACTTTATGAATATTTTGTCTGTTTCTAGTAAAATTCAAATATTGTAAGATAGGTCCAAGAAACTGTAATATCAGAGTTAATTCAGGAAGATTACGAAATTGTACTGTAATTATCTTTTTTATATCATTAATAATTAATCTCATCCATTATTTTAATTTGGATCTTACATTATCAATGTTGTCAATCAATATTACTGGTTAGATGGAAGAGGAGACTTTTTAGTCTCAATCTCGCCTTTATTAAAGACCCTAATAATAATAATAATAATAATAATAATAATAATAATAATAATAATAATAATAATAATGATGATGATCCATTCATGACTCAGGGATTCAGTTTCTTGTCTCTTTGATGATTGCAAACCATGTTGCCTTGTTTTTGAAAGATTTAGTCTTCTTCATCTTATGGAAGCTTTATTTTCATATAATGCTATATAATATACATATATTCTCATTAAGAAAGAGTTATTGTTTGCATATATGAGTATTTTGTAGTTTTTGTTATGCATGTTATATTAACTTAGAGGTTAACAACTTTTTCCCCGGATAATTGTTAAAACTGCTAATACTCTCCACTAATCCAATTACAAATTCTGGTTCTCTCTCTCAGTTTATCTTTGTATCATCAGCGCGAATAAAAATCCACATGCTGTTTAGTTTAAAAAAACAAAACTTGCAAACAAAATTTTTAAGTACAGCGTTACCTCAGAGAAATTTGTTCTTACATCCTAATTTACGTGTCGCCCAGTACTTTTTATTCGTCACGTATCAAGAACTTCTCGCGAGTGAAATTTTCATTTATAGTTGGTTTCAGGCTGACATCTTGAATGGAGCTTTAGTTATTGCTTTTATTTCCGAGACCGGAATTTGCGGAGACACAACGGTGGCTGCGAAAAAACCTAAGGTATCATTTATGTCGATGGTTCCCATGTTTGCCAGTTTTCTAATGTATCCTTCATATTTTCCGTAATAAATGTCTTCCGTTGCTATCACCCTTCTCCCCCTCTCCATTCAGCACATCTCTTTCCCACCCATTCGCCAACTTCCCTTGCATACTCGTTTTTTTGAATCAACAGTCTTGAGAACATTCCGATTGGTGTCCTTCAGGAATGTTGATGGTAGGCATTCGAAATGTTTCCGATTCGACGTTGTTTTGTTGGATGAAGCACGTGCACGGCCAAGCGAGGTCAATATCTCGTTTCCTTCTTTTTTGCCATCCCTTTATCTCTCTTCGCTGTTTACTTTCCGGCGATTCTGCGACAAATCCACACGTGCTCCTCCGATAACTTCTGTTTCAGCGTGGGCTTTTCTGAGATTCAGTGTTTTTTATGTGAAAATTCGCGTGAAGTACGTTTACGGATATATTCTGCCCATAGTTGCTCAATTGGTAGTCGATATGGACTATGAGGACACAAGTGGGTCTGTCTGTAAAGAATTCAGCCCGGAGGCCGGTTGGTGTCTCGCTCCTTCGGTGAGGGAGAGGATAAGGGAGTAGTGAATTTAAACAATACCTGTTTCGCAACATCAAATGATTTATTTAAATGATGAAGTGCATTTTATTTTCACCTGGTGATCATTTTAGCTTCTTGAAACTGGTTCTCATCTTAAGATAGATTCTGGTACAGTGTTTCGTTTCTTAAAATTCATCCTTTACCGCCTTCAATTTCTCACTTAAGAACCAATTTAAGCGTTGAACAAAGTTTAAAGTTCATTCACAACTTTAAACTAAAATAATGTGACTCTCAATAAAAAAATTTCATTTTTCATTAGTCGGCTAACCATTTTTGAACATATTCGGATCGAAACAAGTTCGTCATCAGGGCTATGATCCAATACACTTTGTTCTGTTTAGTTAGTAATAATAAATAAAGGGCTAAATTGAATTAGAAATTAATTTTCTATCAATTCCATAATGCATTTTTGTAGATCAGGCATATAATTTATATGCATTTTCTGTTTCTAAAGTATGAAAAATTGGGTTTGTTTACACTCAATTTCTTTTCAAGATTTAAAATATTTTGTTTCAGGTCCTTTATATGATACAAAGCTATGATGAGCATGCATTCGTAAGCATTAATTGTGGCATTAATACCACCTTATTTCGCAGATTGATGGTACAGCTAAGGCATTTACCATTTACCTTTAACATTACAAGCAAAAATAAGCCTTCAATTTACCCTTAAGTCACTTTTGGCATCTCAATATCCCTTCATACAAGTTTGTGTTCATTAAATTTTATTCCTTATTTTATGTGGCGAATGTACGAATGTTGATAGTACATACGTCTACTAAATCTCGGCAGCTTAATATATTATAAAATATCCCCTAAACGCATCATATTTTAATATCTAAACCCTTCCACTAAATTATGCTAGAACTTTTGTATCTATTACTAGTATTTTCTTTCTTCATACCTTCCCCCTCTTGACATTTTCACTTAATATACTGTAAGCCCTACCCTCACGCGTTGTTATCTTCCAACTTTGAAATTTAGTGCCCTGTTAGTATTTTCCTAGTACTACCTTCAATAAGAAAATAAATGATTAAGTGAAATTCGTAGTTTCCACAAGACTTTTTAAAGTCGACCGGTCACGGCCTTGCAGCCATCATATAATAAGTTTCAGAACATTCGATTCGATAATAAATTGTAAGTAGTTGATACTAAGAATTAAACAGTAGTGTTTTCCCCAGTATTTTGTCCTCAGTAAATTCTTAATGTGCCAAATGTGGTTATCTGTCGAAGGGGCGGAATTTGCGTCGTCGTCACGCACACACGCACCCTCCCACACACACACGCAGGGGCCTATTCTTTCGGTTCTGTTTCATTCGATTTCCAGGAAAAGGTCCTTAGAAACTCTTTCCTAAATCATTCTCTATTCCCCTCCCATCTCCGACATCCTCCCCCTCTCCAGTATTCCCCTCCTCTTCGATTGGGAGAATAAATTCGCAAAGAAGGAGCTCCTAATCCTATTTCGAAAATTGGACAAACTTTTCCGAATGGCAGAGTATCGATCTTCCCAAGAATTCTCCCAGTGGCTTATACATATATCAATTACGAGTATCTAGATTCATCTTACTCATATACTCTATCTATGTATTAAAAAATTTGATATCGCAATTCATCATCCAATGAAAACCTCTAAAATGTGGGCGTAGCAGTCGTTTTCACATAGTGGCAAAGGATGCTTGAATATAGATATTATAAAGTATAAAATATTGTAACAATGGCTAAGAGTATAGAAGATTGAGTTTAGATTAAGTTTACAAAAACATTGGAACGCTCTGGCATAGAAAACGTATACCATTCTAAATTACAATCATCAAAGAACAGGCCGTCATACCAAATCGAGAGACCACCAAATACATTGAGAATTGCTGCTCATCTGCATGGGTAAAATTCAGCCGAATCCAGCATCCGTATTTTCACATAAAAAAATATTTCGGAATTTCATAATCTATGTGCTTTCAAGCGAGACAGAAAGTTCTCAAGTCGGAAATATTCGAATGTCCTTGCTAAATTCAGCATTTGTGAGTGAATCCGCATCTGAGAGTAAATACTGTTAATGAGCCAATGCTATTATTTCCTCGTGACCATGCTAAATTATCGACAGTATCGTGAGTGAATGGAGATACAGTGCGTGAAAAATGACGAGTGACAATTTGCCACAGAATATACACGCTGAACATTTTTGGAAATGGAACCAGAGCATACGAGAAATTATATTGTAAATCTACAACACGAAAAATTACAGAAAGGTTTAATTTAAATCAAATTCACTTATCGATTCCATTCCGTAAAAGTGAGAGGAGAAGACTTGAATGAAGTTTTGAATTCGCCTTCTAATTAAAACGAGTTATTAGTCTATTGATAATCTTCAATTTTTAGTCGAATAATAAAATATAATCTCGGAACAGAATTCGAATGGCAACTCTTCTTCGCTATCATAAATAATATTTCGAACCCCATCCTTCTTAGAAATGGTCCTGGAATGCAAGCGGAATGTTTTTCAAAATCTAAAATTCGAGGTTTGGAGTAGCGTAAAAACAGTACCGAAAGTTATTTTTCCACAACAATGAATTCCTGACATCACGAAAGATCACCATAATTTCCTACTTTCTATAGAAATCGGGAATACAACATTGAAACGGATTAATCCAGAAAATTGTTGTGCTTTGTTTTCCTTTGCTTTCTAAGGATTTTGTAAATACATTGCAGTGAACAAATATATAATATACAGTAAGTACACCCAATGAAAGCTTAGGAAATTTACCTTGTCTCAAAAAGAATTCATGGAAAAAATTGAGCTGTTTCAACGATATTTTGTAGAAATCCATCATACAAAAAAATTTATTGTAACAAAAATTCTTGTTCATACAACAATATGAGGAAACGTGTACAATTCCAATCACTATTATAATATGTGTAATAGTGTGGAATTATTCGAGTTTCTGAATAAATTATACAAATGTTTTGGTTAAAATAAATTGTTTTGGAATTCATGACGATTTAATCGGAATTGGTCGTAAAGGTCATAAACAGCCTCTAATAGGGAACAATAGCGTTATACACTTCACACAGGAATCATCGCCGTCATGGAGCGATTGAATCTTTTCGGCAATTCTCAATCGGTGCCAATCTTCCGAAAATTCATCAAAAACGCTTTGAGAGCAATCGGAAAACTTGGAAGCGAAGGACATGAGGGTCAGATTCGTAGTAGATAAAGGGGTGAGTCATGTGAAAATGTGGGCATATGGGTGCGGAACAACACGCGACACACATCTGGTGAGCTATTAATCTCCGTTTCCGATCTCTTGAATTACACTTTCCTCGCCAGAGTACCTTCCTTCCCGGTGTACAATGGTAGAGGTCCTCTATCTCTGTCCATCTCCCCCTGCACTGATTGATTTTCGGACTGATCGTGTGTCGAAATTAGTCCCTCCCTTTCAGCTCGCTTCCTGAATTTTCCCTTTCATTTACCGCTTCATTGCTTGTTGACATTCTGTCTGTATTCAGGCTGGTTGCTACCTCATCCTCTCAAACATTAGCCGTAATATCAAGAGCAAGTACGCGTGAATGGCAGTAGGTTAGTATTTCGGTCAAAGAAGGAGCAAAGTGAGGGTTGTGTTAGTAATTTTACTGTTATAACACACTCAGGTATGTTTTACATAAGTATTTACTTAGCTGATTTCAGTTGAGGAAAACAATTTTCATGAGTTTTTTGTCCTTGAGAAAATATTGGGACTAAACTCACTATGGTCTGTCCTTAGAAGTGATTTATTAAAAATTGTACGTATTACAATCAAAGCCCGAAGTAGGGCCAGTTCACAAATTGACATGCCGTTTCGCGAAGTGGTGGGAAATCCCTGGTCAAAATTCGATCCTATGATCGAATTTTGATGCATTTAGGTAAACTCATGTGGACATTAAATTAACACTTCTGTATCCATAACCTTTTTAATTTCTCCCAAACAGATTCAACCCATCCTAACCAAAGTTATTTCAGAGAGAAAGAAGTAAGCTAAAAAATAAAAATAAAAATTGCTGATTTATGGTTAATTGTCATTATTAAATTTTAAATTATACGAGCCTAACAATATTTATTCTTATTTTGTTGTCTTCCAACTTTGGCTGATCGAGTCATGCGACTTAGCCAAATGGACGACAAATTTGCGAACTCGCCAAACAATAAATAAAGTATAATACAAATATATATAATATCTCTTTTTGAACGTATCATATTCGGATCGAAAAAAGTTCGTCATCAGGGATATGATCCAATCCAGTTTGTTCTGTTTCGTTAGTGATTTCGTGAATAACTAATTGACTAATTTGAATCAGAAACTTTTTCCATTCATTCCATTGTAAAACAGGCATATGATTTAGATGCATTTTCTATGCTTCTAAAGTATGAAAATTTGGGTTTCTTTACACTCAATTTCTTTTCAAGGCATATGCTTAAAATATTTGGTTTTTAGGTCTTTTATATGATACAAAGCTATGATGAGCATGCATTCGTACATTATTATTATTCGTAACATTAATATCAATGTATTTTACATATTGATGACACAGCTAAGACGCATTTAACATTACACCTCATAGTAAGCCTTCAATTCGCCTTGAAGACATTTTAGGCATCACTATATCCCTTCGTACAAGTTTTTTGTGCATTCAATTTTTGGTTTTATTTCATGCGGCGAATTTACCAATGTTGCTAACACGTGCGAACAGGAGTCTTCTAACTCTCGATTGCTATATATATTATAAAATCTCACCTAAATGGCGCATATTTTGATAGCTAAACCTTTCCGCTAAATTCTACAACAACTTTTGTATCTATTACTAGTATTTTCTTAGCACCATACCTTACCCCTTTTCTCTAACGCTTTCTCTTCATTTTTGAAAGCTATACCATCCCGCTGTGTGATCTCCAACTTTAACATCTATCGCTACGTTAGTAATTCCCTAGTACCACCTTCAATAAGAAAATAAATGAAGTTGGGAGTCGCATAGTAACAATTTTCCCAACAATGAATCCCGCGATCGTCTCATTGCAAACACATTTCTTTAAGATTAATTTTGTCTCGAAAAATTTAGCCAATGTATCGTCCATTGGAATTAAAGGAAAAAATATATATTAATTTAAATTTATAATAAAAATGTTATGTATAAAAATATAGCAAAAACCGGTCAGGAGGCCTCGTGGTCGTGTATCCCTGTCGGCCGAACGTAGCGCGTTGCTTATGAGTAAGGGAGACTCAACTTAAGCGAGGTGTATACTGGGAAAGAGAGCGCAACAGTAGACCTCTAGCGTAGGAAGCGAGTCGTGGACCGAGGCTCCGGACCGGCTAGTACGATGCTGATACCGACGCAGTATATATACCCTCGCTCTTTGGTTTTGCAGCGCTACTGATGACTATGCTTATGTATTTGAATTGTTCGTTTCATTGGTATTTGTTTTATTATTTAATTAAAAATTTTGTTACTGGACATGATTTCCTTTCTAACAGTCATTAAGTTATGATTTAAATCCCACGTTTTATACACGTTTATTATCCGTTTAATTTGCAGTTTTTTGCTTAGTTAATTTATAATTGAGCTTTTATACTTTCAAACTGTTATTAAAATGTTAACAAAATTACTAATTAGGTTCCTTAATTTTTGTTCTATTTTCAGATTTTCGATTTTTAAATTTAAAATTTATTTTTGACACATTATGGGTATGTATATGGGTTTCTAATAGTTATGAAAGTATTAAAAAATCTCAAGAATACGTTCAAGTGAATAGAATTGTTGTTTCTTCGAGATTCTTTTACTCGTAAGTATTCGAGGTATCTTGAGAGGTGCTTATTTTCGTACGAGCCCTATTTGTTTGCCAATTTTTCATGGAAGGATTCTATGGAGCAGTGTAGTAATAGTAATTTTGCACGAATATATCCCCTATTTTTTGATATTTCTGTAGAATTTAAATGAATTGTTATGATATCCTTGAATCCTTAACGGTAATCTTAAAGTTAATATTTGGCTAACTTCAAAAGAAAGACGTTTTGACAATGAAAAAAAAATCAAACCAATTGTTAAGTTCTTTCTGAAGTAAGTCATTAAGTCTTCAGAGACCGTCGTGTATATATTATGTATATTGTGAATGTATATACCTAAAGAAAAGTTGTTGAATTTTATGTCATGATATTTATGTGAAATTTAGGGCATTTAACAGCTATTTAGGATATGACACTATATTTAGAAATGGTTCTTATGAGCGGAAACAGAAAAATATGAAATTCTACATGATTAATAAAATATAAACGTTTTAACAGCTCAATAAAATGTAAGTATAAGTATAAATGTACTATACTTATAATAATGTAATAACTTAACGACAGGTTAGATGGAAGAGGAGACTTTTTAGTCTCAATCTCGCCTAATAAAGACCCTAATAATAATAATAATAAAATGTAAATAATAACTTAATGGCTTGCATATTAGTAGCCTTAATATGACTAACGACGTAAACCAAGAAATAAAAATGGTAATTAATGATTTAAATTATTATTAATGCTATTGCTATTTTCAAAAACTTTCATAATGTACGAATTAGCAGAAAATTAAAAAAATCTTGTAAATAGTTTATGAAATTAAATTTTTGAAATGATTGCGCAGTAACATCTGCTACGACTAGAATCGCTCTTTATATAACTTCGTAGCAGAAAGGATGCCGTAAAAATAATCCTTGATTAGAATTTAAAATAAGACATATGACACGCTATCAATCTAAACTGTACCTGGTAATTATTGACAGCACGCATGATCGCGTTTACCTTGAAATTTGACTTTATTCTGATTCTGACTTTAATTTGACTATTTTTTTGGAGATGTGTACATTTAAATTTAACTTGTAGGAGATAATTTCAAAGATTTCTATGTATTTTGATTTTACAGGTAATTCCACGCAAACTGCACGCCAAGAAAAATACTTGAGAGTTCCAGTCATCAATTAGCCCGACAGAGCTTCTCCAGATTCAAACTGTAAGTGCCATAGGCTACATTTATTATGGAATAGATAGAAATAATTTACTTTTGTTGTGAGTGATGCGAATTTACCAACCACTAACTTGCAAGGAGAGCTTAGCAGTATATATATAATCGCGATTTTGAGACACGGATTATTCAGCATAATAGAGAATCAAGTTTTAAAAATACCGATTTTTGTCCTTATGGTTTATTTCTGCTAGTTTGCGAGATATGATGGTTTAAAATACCTAGTGTAACAGCTAAGATAGATGCTAAGCTAGGGGAATCTCCAGAAAGTAAGAATTCTCCATCTCTGTGCCCGAACATTCCTAATTTTTAGGAAATTATAGAAAAACTTACTTGAAACAAAAGAAAATTTCTTATTACTCTTCACTATAAAGCCTCCTGCCATACGCCGAAATGCGGCTCGCAGAGTATTAATTTAGGTGTAGATATATAATGATAAACTCATCGATATTTGCCTTGACTCCATAAAATGAATCTGCAACGTATTTAACTTCGTGGATCGCCATAAAACAAGAGAAATGGAGAAGGAAGGCTTACAAAGAATGTTACTTACTTAGCAAATAATGTTTTACAAGAGATCTTTTATTACATCAGGTTTCGGTCATCATCGGGTTCAGTTTTCTTGTTTGCACTGGTATTGACTCTGTAATGATTTTGGATGAGACAGCAAGTAGAGAGGAAGGGTAAAGGAAAACGGGGTTCTTGTTGATTTCATAATTTTACAAAAGGATTTCTAGACTTACAGGGGACAAATTTATTTATTTATAAATAATGCATGAACAAAATGGGCAAGGCCAATTACATTTGACAATCAAAAATAATAATATTAAAAATTATCAACTATTTAATATATGATATAAATAATAGCACAGAAAGACGAGCTTACAGGGATACAAATCAGTCTCTTGTAACGATATTTTCGATTACGATTGATTTAAAGGGCAATTAGAATGGATCGAAGTTTAAGTTGAAAGAAAAAGTTGGTGTTTTGATGGAGAGTGAACGTTTTCTTATTGAAAGCTGTGGGGAATTCAAGGAGAAGGTACAAATAGGCTAGATGTTCATGATTTTGCTTCTTATTTTGTTTATTATTATTAGGTATTATTATTATGAATTTTCAATCGAAGGAGTTCCAGAATCCTTCCCCCAGGTTAAATCTCAGTACGGAGATGTAAATTGTACCTAAAGATGGACGGTTGATGGTTGATGGTTGATGGACGAAGTCGAACCAAATAAAAATCTTTGGTTGAACATACTAAGTCTTGCTTCTTGACCATTTTTGTTACACTTTACTCCTTGTCATCGAATGCTGCTATTCTCCTAATGGAATATTTAGGTGAGCTATGTTGATCTCCAGCTGAAATTGCACGTTTTGGCAAAGTAGATGCACTCCCCTTTCATCCCTTCCGCTTTTCTGAAAACTCCCTTTGCTTCTTTCCCAGTGCCTTTTGACAGCTGCCACGCTTAGGGTTTAGGGGCTGATCTGTTTCCAACACATGTTCGTGGGAGAAGGAAGTTACCCTTAAAAGAGGTCAATGACTTACCATGGGTGATTTTTCGAATCCGTACCCCTCAAGCATTCGCTTTGGTTCAATCCCCGAGCGTCTCTTCCTGGAATTACATTTTTCCGGACGAGTTTCCGTCGGGTGAACCTCCTAAGATCTTAGAAATGCATGCGACAGACGTTTCCTCTCTATGAATGGATCACAGTTTACGTACTTCAAAACGTTATTGATTGGTCATAAAATTGATTATTAAGCTCAATTGGCGAAGCTTTGACCGTGTAGAACTCTAATCTAAGGAGCTTAATGAAATGAATAAGTGTAAGTTCCACACGAGGAAATATTTTCATATTAAGATCTGTTTCGAACCGTTACTAGTTCAACTTCAATCAAATTGTTCTTAAAATAAAAATAATCAATATAAAAAATATTTCTTCATGTGGAAGTTACGCTTTCTTATTTCATCGCTCTCCCAATAGTATTTACTTTTAGAAACTTTGGGAACTCAAGTATCTGAAAATTGTTCGAATGCAGTGAAATCAGTTCTCGATGCAGTGGTTACTACAGTGTTATTTTTTCCAGTTTCAATTCAGTTTGATATATCTGACATCCTTAAATCTCCCCTCTATCCTCTGCAGATTAATTTAATTTACCTTATCTGTACGTTAATCTTTCTGGAATACTCTACAAGAAATCTCTCTTCTTTTTCCTTAATCTCATATTAAATGGTTAACGTTTTTACCTGCTACGCACATACTAACTTTCAACTACCACGATGCGTATTCTGTTCATATCGCAAGAAAAGAAACTTTTCTTTATTTAGTTACAACCTGCGCATCTTATAGTCAAAGATGTCTTGGGTAGTAATTAAAAGCAAATTTACGCACTAAATTAAGTTATATAAAAGCAGCCATTGGTGTAAAAAATTGTCATTATCTCATTTTTCTTAGAAATATTTAGGTATTAAAATTCAACGACTGTGCGGCATCTGTTGATTCGTATATGAAATTGGCTATTCCCCGTGCTATGAGCAAAGAATTGAGGGCAATTTGGTTAATACTTTGATTCTAACACTCAAATTTATTATACATCTCTGCATTTTTACAGCAATAATAGGCAAGATTAGACATGAACATACTTCGGTAGAAATAATGGAAACATGTTGACCCGTTTGGGTAGTCAACATTCATTGGCTAAAATTTTCCCTTCTCCTTTGCTTTACGGACCATATTTCTTCACTTCCTTTTGAAGCGTTATCACGGTCGACGCAATGTGAACAATAAAAGAAAGTTTATATATATATTTTAGCGCGTACGTGGTGTTTATTAAATATTCCGCGCATGCACCGTGGACGCGGGAAAAGAAAGTCGAATGGGGCGTATTTCCTTATCCGCCATTACCGGTCACTTGGATCCTGTTTACACCTCGTCGTCAAGTTACCTCCGACAACGTAACTGATGGAGACAATCCTTAGGCTCGCGTGTGTGAATCACGCGTGCCCATTGTTGCGACCAGGGACA
Source organism: Sympetrum striolatum (assembly GCA_947579665.1). Lineage (NCBI taxonomy): Eukaryota > Metazoa > Arthropoda > Insecta > Odonata > Libellulidae > Sympetrum > Sympetrum striolatum. The sequence goes on along the minus strand of OX388350.1, from coordinate 36,580,634 downwards.
GAACAATGGAGATGGCTTTTCTATTGTCTCCTTCGGGCCAATGATTGCCAGAGAAAAATACCTTTTTCGCGCAATTATCCGGCGAGCTTTTTTATCTCAAGTAACGCCTTTTATTTTACAGCCTACGTCGTTTGTTCTTGTCAAAGGTCAGTTTTGGCGTTGTTTACGGATAAGGGATGGGATTATTTGAGATTGAGATGTCCCTTGTGCAGAGTAACAATTTTCTATCGAAATAATTAAGCAATCAGTTTCCTCTGATAACCGTCAGTTGTAGATGTATTAATCTTCCAGTCAAAAATATCACTGAGTTAATTTTTGGTTTTATAATAATAATAATAATGATAACCTTATCGCGGTACCGGGTTCGATTCCCGGTGGGACCCAATGTGCGAAACGAGCTAAGCTGTCGAAGTACTTTATCAATATCAATATTTAAAAAATCTACCAATAACTTAATGAGGGTGATTTTAGCCATAAAAGGCACGGTAGCACGTCGGTGCAAGGCTAAATACATAGAATAAATTCGTTTATTTCTATAAATCCCTGATTTCATCCCAGTTATGAATTTTATAACGTTTTGGAGTAATAGAGTTAAAAGTTTTGATAACTACGAAAAATATTATTGATGATTCGTCTTTGCTAACTGTGCGTATTTTAGTCGAGCAATCATTCTCACATAGAACCCATTTTCTTTCACACACACAGTTTCAAACACAAAAATAAGAAATAAATTTGTAGAGTAAACAATTCTTTTCCTAACTGTATATAGAAACTTTTCAACACACATACAGCAACAAATAAATACGTAGAATTAGAACTATTCTTTTTATAAGTTTACATAGAATATTCGAATACAAGAATTCATGGAAACTGAAAAGCGCAGCAATAAATCAGCATATTCGAATCGATGAATCCGATAATATTTGCGGTATTGAAATGGATTAGAAATGATAAATCCGAAAGTGGAGGAGAAGCATTAAATCAACTTCAGTAATCGCCATCAGTTGCGAGATAGGCGCGCTTTCTAGAGCTAATCGCTTCGGATTCATTCCGAGAGGAATTCCACGTTTCCGTCGTCGGTCCATTCATGCGAGGGATCCGGAGACATAAAAAAGAACGAGCGTCCTTTCATCGCGGGACGAAATCAAAAGCGCGTCAAAACGGAGCGTAAAGCAAACATCGAGGCAAATTGCGCCTTCATGGGCGTCGGAAATCCGGACGACCAAAAGCCGTACTCTTGCGGACCAATCACTCGCGACTTCGTAATAATATTTCAGCCCCCCCTCGTCGCCAATCACACGTCCAATCCACCACCCACCTGTAGAACGGCCCCAGAGGACGGAAAAAAGTCCAAATTGGCGATGAAAACAAATCTCCATCGATATTCAGGCTCTTTCGCGTGTGGCTCGCGGTGGGGAGCTCCCCCGCCACGACCAGCCGACCCCACTTCCTGCTCAACAGTTGGAAGTGGACCAAAAAAAAAAAAAGCGATCAATCAACTTCTCGCGAGCATCACAATCGGCTTCTCTTTCGCACTTTCGCACCGACGGGCACATTCACGCGGGATTCTCGTTAAATGGAAGTGCGATGGGGGAAAGTGTTATTTTTTCGGAAAGCTGCCATTCGGGTGTTTTTTTTGGCCGTTTGGCGTGTCCCCTTCCGCGATCCTTCTTCATTAGTGGTGCGCGGGATCGGAAGCTTCGGCGATTTGATTGTAATTTATGTGCCGATCCGGAATTGATTGCTCGATTTGGGATGGTTGAAATAGTTATTTCTGGGGCGAGAAGGATCCGGACATCTGTCCATTTAAGTCGATTCAGGAAATTTTTCGATCGGTTTCAATTGAAGTTGGGAATGGAGTACTCGTCACTCACCGATTTTGATCGCGTTCGACCTTATTGCCATTGATTTATATGTCGATATGCAATACTAAATAGAATAATCCAACGTTAATGACTGTAATAGATACATATGCATTCCATGTACTGTGTAATGTACATATCCATTCTAAACGCTGATGCAATACAATGCACAGTATTAATACAATAAAAATTACAATAGTAGTACGATATTAACTTGTATAAAACATACATTATCTAGCTACGACAATGCAATTATTAAAATTCATTTATCACCTAGTCTCAACGGTACAATATTACGATAAAGTTAATTCCCTTACAAATTGTTGATTCTCATGTTAAAGATTAGTACTATTTTCAAATTTAATGTAAATTTAAATTTCTTATATTATTAGTCATTGTAAAAAAACTTCAAAACATGGTTAATCTATTTTTTCTTTCATCATAATCCGATCCAATCATACTATCGATATTAAAATCTGCATTAGATGCTTTTAATTGCATGTAAATTCACGAGAAGGGATAGATTTTCCTCTCAATTATTTCATTTAATTAATCTTTCTTGATCTATCTACTTGCTTATTAATTAAATACACTTCCACTAAAGTCAAAACTGAGTTTGTTAAGGAAGATGCTCCGATATTATTCTACTATCCTTTGCTTCCTATCATAAAAATAGGTGTATTAGTAGGAAGATAAACTTAAGATGTTATCAGATTTATGATAACTGAAAAGTCAGAATCTCGTACACTCCTGGCCAAAATTAACGCAGCACCTCCCTAGCGATCCTTACGGCCGGTGCTGCGTTAATTTTGGCCAGGACTGTACATAAAATACTTTTTATCGATGTAATTATAAAACCTTTTCCTAGATTTTGCTAATTGTTTCCCAGGCCAGCATCTCATCAAGCATCGAAATGAATTACTGCTTGATGTAATATATAAATACTTTTTATCGATGTAATTATAAAACCTTTTCCTAGATTTTGCTAATTGTTTCCCAGGCCAGCATCTCATCAAGCATCGAAATGAATTACTGCTTGATGTACTTAACCTACTGAGATAAACACCATATGTTACTCACGAATAAAATCATTGAGGAAAAATCAAACCCATAACATCGTGAACGTAATGGAAGGCGCCATGTTCGCGGGGAAAGGTTTCCCGCTCTTAATTAATAGTAGATTTCGAGCTATCTTCGGGGAGATGGGATGGCACTTCTCGATAGCATCCCTGGTGATGGCGTATTCTTGCAGGATAACATCTTGCAGATTGCTTGTTTCCACATCCGACAACAACCACACGCTTCTCAGCGGAGTAGCTTATATCGTTTGGGCAAAACACCCCCTCACAAACGCATGGAACAGCTGTTGGAATGGAGGGAGGATATGCATGAAATTGGGAGAGAAAAGAAAGAGGCGAATTCGCGGGGGAACGAAATGGAGGGATAATGGAGCAAACAAAAGGAAGGGAATATTTACGAAAGAGCCAATAGGAGGTCCTCTCGACTAAAACTGTTCAGCGTCCTCTCGAATTCCGGTGGAACAATGGAGCGAAATTCACGCGCATTAACTCGCGAAATCCTTATAATGTGTAGTGCCATTCGGTTTTTAAATTAAAGAAAAACGTCTGTTACAATAGCTTTCGTTCGCTTGAATTGCTAACTTAAAATTTTGAATCCATTTTTAGAGTACTGCACTTCGTCTGGAAAACAGGGCTTTTTAAAAAACTTTAAAAGAGAACATATAAAACAAGAAATCCAGCGTCTTAATCGAGCTCAAATTTCAGCCACAGATTAAATTTCCATAGAGGTATGACCTAATTATTTATACCAGCAAATAGTGCTAAATGACCGTAGGTGTCGACGCACCACAATATAAAACAACTATTGTGGTTTTTATATCATATGTATCTCCTGCATGTATCGTGTAAATAAATAGCGGACGAAAGTAAAAAGAAAACACTTCGGCCTGTAAAAGCCGGCAGCAAGGTTGGCGAAACGTCTTCCATCAATTTACCAAGTCATTGATTATACCAAATCATGAAATATATCGTATGGTCAAAACTTCCAATGCCGACTCCCGAAAATCGCCTTATCATGGAGAATCGACGAAGAGAAAACTATGGTTATCAAACTACTATACAGGGACGAATTTCTGAAATCAGCCGCCATTGATGTAAAAACTACTTTGAGGTTCTACCAATAGACAATTTATCTTAAAAAATTGAAATAGTTCTTCCCAGCTTGAGACTTATAGTAGATCCAGTCCTGTTACTATGGAAATTTCGTGGAGTAGGATAGTGAAATAAAAGGGAAGGAGTAGGTGAGGCGACCAAGCAATATGAAATGTTGGTACCTATCAGTATATTGCCACACAAATAAGTGATTAGACTCAACTTCCAAATATTTAATGATCAAGGTCTCTTGATAGCCGTGATCGTATAGTACTTTGCGTTGTGGCCGCAACGACCTAGGTTCGAATCCTGATCACGGCATTGGTCAAACACTGTGACGGAAAAGGCTATTTTTTATTCAGAAAATTTTAGCCAATTAAAAGAATGTAACAAAAGTGCAACTAAAAAGGCGGGAATCGTTCAGTAATAGTAATTTAAATCATACTATGAGGTAATATATGATGGATGTGGCTATGATTCATCGATAATTTAAATCATTAAGTGATGTGTGAATCTTAAATAATTTAATGATATGAATTTTGCAAAAGTTTAGACGTGAAATATTTCCCTCGAATTTTAGCATTGCCGAATCGGACCAATTCTTTAACTGCAATCAGGTCATTTGTTACAAGAGAGGGAAGGACGAAGCATCGACATTCCCCTACTTCATAACTTTAGAATATTAGCAGTTTGCTGAAATTAAAACTACTTATTAAAACTTATTGTCGTATTAAAATCATCAGAAAATATTCTAATACCCCCCTAAAAAGTTCTCTACCCTCGAAAAATTTGTAGATCCACTCCTGAACTTAGTGTATCAATCATTGTAACAATCGTATCTGATTGAAGGTCATTTATTGTGTTTTTTTAATATTAGCTATCACCATTTTTACATCTGAATTAGCACCGTGCATGAATATGTCTTATCAAAGTGACGAGAATTAATGCATAAAAATATTTTAATTTAAAAAGTTTTGAATTTAGAACTTTTTTAAATTCATGAAATTCAAGTAAAAAATTCTTAGTAAATAAAAAATGGGAATTTGACTACCTTTTATACATCACAGGAGCGGAGGAAAAAAATCTTAGATCGGATGTTTCTCAGCAACTTAAAAGTGTATTATCTTCAAAACTCTCATAGGTGTGTGTATTTTAAAGTGACGAGGCATAAGAAAGCTAAACATAACAGCATTTTCTCCTACGTACTCGAAAGCGACAGTCTTATAGCCCGTATTTTTTAGGCTAAAAACATCGATTGGTTCTCAAATTGTAACGCCCCACTAATAGACTTTGAACCTTTTGTTAGAGATTTGCTCCTTGTCTGAAATGACATCCAGCGCAGAATCTAACAAAGAAAAATAAAATATCATCCGAATGAATGCAAAGTAAGCCAATGAAAGGCGAGATGTAATTTGGATGAAATTACGGAGATAAAAAGGAAAGTGGCAGATTTAGAATCATTCGATACCATAAACCTCTCCATTCACGGTCTAAGAAAATAGCCAAATATATCAACCACCTTGCATTATCCCCAACAAAGAGAAGGCATCGGAACGAATTTTCGCTACAGCGGCACCGGATTTGACCCGAAAGGAAGAAAAAAATGGAAAATGGAACATTTCGAAAATTTCGAATGCATGTAATAAGCTATAAATTGAAAAAAATGAATGGTCACCCGTCCCTTTGTGCCCCAAGGTAGCGAAACGGGAATATTTATGGCTATCCCTGCGAGGCGAAAATGGGAAGGGGTGGAGCGAGAAGATGCGAACACGTGGGAACCAAGTGAAGGAGACTTCCGTCAAAGAGGTCGCGGAGGTAACGCAAGTTATAAAGCGAGAATCGGTAAACTAATGACCGGTGGATGGAATTGACCTGTGAACGCTACCCGAATCCACGACGTGAATAGGATATTCCCTCATGAATGATAGATATTCCAACATTTCTTTAATTTATATACGCGCGGCCCAACATAAGCTCCTCCCTGACGGTGGTCGCAACAATGTTTTAGGGTTAGGTGACGTAAAATTTAAAATTTCGGATATTCCGCGATAATCTTCTTGTTCATTCCAAGCCAAATCCATTCACAGAGTGTAGCTTCCATGGGAGATGGCGTGGTTCAGTGAAACTCCATCGCAATTTGTACAATCCTGTCTTGCTTTCATTTTATAGCTGTAGATTTTTCAATGGAATATGAACTTAAACAAAGGAATTCAATAGAAAATTGTAACTATGGTGACTATTTCTGAAAGAATGCCTCTAAATTTAATTTATCCGATTTCAACACAAATAAATTTAGTCAATTTCGTGAGATATTTCTAAACTTTTAAAGCTTACACTTCTATCTCATAGCTCAAGATGTAAATAAAGCATCGCGCAAATGTTAACCTAAGTATACTACGACATTGGCCAAAGCATAACAGCTATAGGCATAAAAGCTACCCTTAGCAATAATTTTGCGAAATTTTACTGCACATTGTACATCTTAATCCTTAACTGTTCAGTTAGACGATGCGGAAGCTGTTTGAAATCTTAAGTTTTTATAATTAATTCCTATCATCAACTAGTTACCGGTCATCTTTTCTCTGATACACGATTCGTCACATAACTCATTATAACCTGCATTAATTGGTGAATTGTAATGATTGCTGTTGTGGGGGTTAGTGCTTCGTTTGGCTCCATTGGACATGATGGGAGTTGGGGATTTCTATAAATGGACTGGATATCATTATTGTATATATGTATGTATCTCGTTGCCACCGGACACTAGTCCACTTGTGACGTGATTATCGTAATACAAATAGTAATAATAGAAAAAAGAAAACCTCAAAAACATTTTAAGAGTGCTAGAAATAATATAGACGCTTGCTTTTCGAAATTCAGGCGCATCTTACTTAGAAGCACAGTGTAAAAGCAGCATCACGTAACAGGAGCGGAACGGCAAGTTGGACGCATCGGAAAGACGAATCGAACCGTTTTCTAAAATTAGGAATGACAGCGGGGAATAATGCAAGGGGAGAAAAATCGCGAGGGCAGCGTCGGGTGCGAACGCTTTGGAGTCCGAGAAAGAAAGCGAGAGATAGGCAACTGAAATAACAAAGGAGCGGGAATCGGCGACACTGAAGAATAACAAGAGAAAGGAGAAGACGAGGAAGAAAATGGAGGAAGGGGAAAATAAGAAAGGAAAAAAAAGAAGGCGCTGTAGAATGTCCTCGAAACGTTGTTTACGATATCCATCCCTCAGCTCGCAGCCATCCATCTCCGGCCCACAATAGGGCCTCCCCACACTACCCTACACCATTCTTTTCCCCTCCACCTTTCGCTCGCAACTTACAACCCCCTCTCATTTTTACTTCTATTCTACCCAGCTTTATCTCCTCTTCGCCCATTCCTCGTTTCTCTCGCTCTACTTCACCCACATTTTACCTCCTCTCGCACTGATATCCCCGGTTTAATCCCGGCTTGTTTCATCGAGGTGTTCCTCCGAGAAGCGAACGCTGATACCATTTCCAGGGATTGTAGAGTTCACTCGGTGAAAATCCAACCTCAGAGGCGCCTTCAAAGTAGCCAAGCTGAGCAGCACTACAGCGAAAATGATCGAAATTTCCATAGGTTTACTACTTTTTCTCAGATTTGTTTAGCAATACGTATGCATTGAGACATATGCGATTTAGCTATATCTTTTAAGCGCCGAATGGTGAAAACAGAATTCTTCTACGTATCTATAAGCAGTCTGTCATGACGTTAGCAAAGCCCAAACGGCTTGAAAACGGAATTTTTTTCTGTAAGGTATCAACCCCCTTAAATCATAGCATAGTTCAAACATACGATATTTCGTAAAAGTCACGCCTAGAGATTTTGGCCATGCTTTCATATTCTGGCTGAAATTAATTGTAACCTCTGGTTAACAAAGAATGATCATATCGCTTCCAAATTAAGTCGGTCAAAAATGGTAAACCTAAATAAGGTACCGCAAGAATTTTGCAAAACTTAACCTTAACTTAGTATTGAGCATATTATATTTCAGAATTTAAAATTATAAATCTTCGAATGAATACTTTTAAAAATATTATCAAAACAGATAAATGTAATTATTCATCAATTGAGGATTTGTAGATGATGGAACAAAAAATTTAAATGCCATAGCATCAAACAAAAAATGATATCGTTATCGATACCTATAATCGTATTCTCTCGGAGCCCAAATAGTTGTATGGTGCACAGATATATCAATAGTTCTAAGTGTCATTAAGACGATAATGTTTTCACAAATGAAAATTTATAAAATAAGATAGACATAAGATATTGTAGATTCTAGTAATACAGCTTTGCTGAGATTTGAAAATTCGATTGTCTCAAAACTCAATCAATATTTTGCCTGTCTTATACTTTTATTCGAACAGAAAATATTTCAGGCTAACTACATACTACAGGCCTACTTCGCGAAAAACTCATGAATCTTTCTATGGACCACGCCAGCTTCGCCTTAAAAACGTAAAGATTTTGTAATGGATTCCAAATGAAGTAACATATACTGTATATATATATTTCCGATCAGAACTTCTCAAAAATTTTCACAAGAAAATTCAACAGTCGATCGTAATTCAGAAACGCAGAAATCACTAAGTCTTGAATGGTAAGCTTGAATTACTTCGGTACTTTAAATTATATCAATGTGCTTACTTTAGTAGCACTTATATTTATTAACTTAGTAGTTTATGATTTATTAGTGATTACTCTTTGGTGATAATTAATTTTCACCCATCTTTTTTCATTTTGAAATTTTTCTTTGAATATTCACTACTTGAGCATCCCAACGGATACGACAGGAATGATAATGAATCGTACCCTCGAAGCTTAGAAGTCACGATTAATAAAAATAAATCAATTTTCAAGTAGTCTGTTTTGTTTAAATATTCTGATACGTCTTTATGACGTTTGATTTTACTCAGGAATGATGTGTATTGTATTCAATTATGATCAATGTTTTTCTCAGATAGTTGAGAAAGTAGTTATTTTGCACCCCTTATTATTTCATAAATTGTATTGAATGCACGAGGAGATGCAACTGATAATTCAGCAGAATTTCATGAAATAAATTACAGATTTGACGTACCCCAAACTGTCTACGCTAGGGTTATTATAATAGGGAGGGGTTGCGTATAAATACTATGCGGGCTCTTGAACAGATTTACGATCAGCCGTAATGCCCGACTAAATTGGAGGATTGATGTTATCTCATATGGAATTTTCAGAGGCATTTCAGCGCTTAATTTTCCTCACAAGAGACTATAAATATTTTTTTACATTCCATCCGAAGATCAAAGAATAATGTTAAGATACTTTCAACGGAAAGTGCTTTTATTGCATTTGGAGATTATTTGGATAGAAATAATTATGTTTATGAATTTTTGTTATAGTTTTTCTGCTGTGCCAGTTTATAATTCAGTTCAGTATCAGCAATATTATGCTAGAGTTTAAAAGCTTCAAAAAGCTGTTTTTGTTGTATTTAGATAGCAGTATCAGCAAATTCCATAGAAAATTTCTATGAAATAAATGTTGCTGGTTCAACATTGCTTATAAGCGTTTAATACAAGCAAAACAAAACAGAAATAATTTCTCGATTTTATAGATTTGATGTCTTAACATCAATATAAATTATTTAAATTTCAATATAATTCCCTAAATATAGGCTAAATATCATTAAGAATAAATAACTTAATATAAGATTGCTTATATTACTAAGAAATATTAACCCGTTTTGTTTACAGTGATGAACTAAAATTAATCTTTCAATAAATACCGCATACCTTACATAAATTTAATGCCGTAAAAATTATAATAATTGTATAAATTACTTATTAATTAATTAATTTATAAATTTAACATTGTGTAACTATTACCATCTCCAAAACCGCATGAATTTGCCAGGAAAAATTATTATCGGAAGAAGAACACTTCAAAGATCTAATAATCTGACTTCAAGATGCCCTATTTTCCGCGGACATATCAAAGGGAATGGTTTTATATTTTTGATGCTATTCGTCAAATCGACATATATGTTCAGATTAGGATTCATGTGCTACATATTATTGTTTACAGGGCTCATTGGTCGGATAAACAACCTATGAGGATCAAAACGGTTGCTTAAATTAGCCTCAAAAATCCGTCTCATGGACTGTGATTACCGATTCCTAGCTTTAAGAGTGTTGTCAAGAGAAGGAAATATTATCGGGGATTGACACCAATAATCATCTAAGCATGTGCTTCGGCTAGTTACGTTTCCTCGAATGACTCGCTCATCTCCTGCTCTGAAATGGCGTTCTTCCTCCCATCTGGAACCTCCCAATTTTTATCGGCATCTATAATCTAGGCTCGTAGTCGTTTCGGCATCTTTCTACAATCTCTTCCTTTCCTCCCTTCCACGAATTCTCAACCCCCACCCCTCCCGTATCCAACAAGTTTCCTACAAGGGTTGCCAACTCGCCGGCTTTTTTCCACATGGAAGCTAGGAAAATGAGCGTGCTCAAAAATTCGAAAAGGTAACGCATTCCTTCCATTTTCTACGATGTGTTCCTCGTGACCATCTGGTCATCGAAATCATAATATGTGCGAAATAAAGCGAAAAATAAACCTTTTAGCAAAAATTGCGCATTCCAGAAAAAAACATTGTTTTGTTATTGCTAATACATTTTCATCGGCAAATAGGAAAACATCCAGATGGCATGTGAAGCCTAAATAAGATGAAAATTCCGGCCAGTGGCAATAATTGCAAAGAATGTTGAAATCATGGAAATAGCATATAACATTTGAGGGTATTTCGAAAATCATTCTCTGCTATCGCAAAATTATTCCACCTACTACATCATCCAGGGAACAAACATTACCATTCAAAGACGCAATGATAGTATTCATTCAAAACTTAAGGATTAACGATTAAGAAATAACGTTCAATTGAACGAGTAAATTAACCAGATAGATAGATAAAGGACTTCCTTCGGCGAAATTGAGACTTTTAGGTCCAAAGTTTAAGAGAAATAAAATAAAACTTCGTAATATTTATTGTATCCAAAGTTTAACTTTTCCATTTAAGCTATACAAATATTAAAATAAAACTTACAAATCTTTATAATTGAACTTCCAAGTCCAAGGTCCAATTCAAAATAGAGGATTCAAGGATAAGCGTGTGCGATTAAAGTCAGCCAATAAAATACAAAAGTGAAAAAATATAAATAATTCAGTATGTTAGTTGGTTATACAAATTAACTGGTACGTATAATACACATTGTATATATCTAATGAAATAAAATTCATAAGATAATTCACAATTTAACGCACAGAATTAGGTACCACTATATTACTCAATACAAAAATTACTGTAGCATCACCCTAACCTACTAATAGAATTAAATTTTCTCAACGGCTCTATAGTTCCTATCATTGTGCATAATATAGGGCTTATTGAATAATCTCAATCTTTAATAAATGTCCTTACTGTACGGAGAATTCCTGTGGCTATGGCGAACTGCGTTGGCGAAGAATCGATGGTGGCCATTGAATGGAAGCACGCTTTTTAAGGGAGTAAAAAATCCGCGACGTATAATTTTATTCATGAGCCTCTCAGGAAATACCAAAGATTTCTCGTGGAAAGTTTACGGCAGGAGATTAGTTATTCGATTCAGCCTCCGATTCATATTCTCTCTCGGCGATGTTCAAAATTCTTTAAGATGGTTTTTGTGAAAGAGTTTAAAACTCCGCGGAATGAATAGGACCGTAGTTGAGAAAATTCCTTTAATAGCGGCACTATATCCTTTGGTTGGTTATATGTTCCTTATATAATTTCGTGAGGTGAAAACTGTTGTATTGAATTAAATGTAGAGCAATAACGTGATCATACGGAACTTTAACTATGTTGCAAAACGATATCAATTTATCACAAACTGGATTACAGAAAATTTATTTAGATGTAGACCGTGTTGAAAATTACAACTTCGACCATGGTTTCAATGCGAATCTCTATCACCAGATAAATTTAAAAATGAAATTTCGGAAAGCTATTCGGATTTTATGAATAGCATTCAGCGATACTTCACGTGCGATCACAGGTTAGATGGAAGAGGAGACTTTTTAGTCTCAATCTCGCCTAATAAAGACCCCTAATAATAATAATATTTGGTGTAATTTCATTATAGATGAATATTAACTATCAAAACTTATACAAAAACCACGAGAAAATTTATTGTGGATTTTTTACAAATTTTTTGGTAAAGCCTCTTAGCCGTTCTTCCTATATGATGATGATTTGAAAATAAATCACCAATTAAAGAACAAAAATTTACATTCACTCGCTTGAAAACTTTCCTGTGACTTTTGTTGAAACTCCATGTTAATTAGGAAGAAGAATGCTAATCGTGTACTATTGAAAATGCGGAATCGTCCATGTTTTGCGTGTTCATTTTTGTATATAATACGTTTTTACATTTTAAAGGCGTAAAATATTTTATTGCTTGCCTATATATTGAATTTTTGTAGTTTCGTCGTTAGGTATCACCCCTCCCAAAAAAGATTTCCTACCGTCGAATCTTCCGTGAATATTCGATGCTAACAGGATTAATCGTCTTAATTGCCTCTTCGGAAAACGTTTTTATTTAAGGCGCCAGAATAATTGGATTTCTGATGAGATCGGGAGAGATCAGCGGATGACCAAACCCCGTGCGAGCAGCAAATAATTTATACCGAGCAATAAAGCAAGAAATTCGTCGAAGAATTCGGAATCGAGGTTATCTAATATTTCTTCTCATGCATGCGGACGATAAATTCACGGGATCAAGCGAGAATATAATGGAATTGCTCCTTCCCCTCCTAATTTCCGAGTCATAAATGAATTACAGTTTACGGAACAGGGCGATTGTCCGAGAAATGTATCGCTTCCCCGACCCTGTGGATATCCTTTTGATTTGGTGGCCCCGGATGCAATGCAGGTTTCTCCAGCTTCCTTCGCAAAGCGAACGACCACCATTTCCACTGTTTGCTTTTTCCCCGTCACCGCTTCGCTACTCCTACATTCCACATCTTTCTCAAGCCATTCGTCAACCGTTCCTGGAATTCTCTTCCTGTTCCCGTTTGATTTAAATTCTTCCCTTGAAATTATATCGCTTTCCGAACCTCCCATTTTGGGAGCTTAGTATATTCCTGCGTTGCCAAATCGGGCGGGGGACCCGGTCGCTTTTTGTGCCCGTCAAGTTGTTAATTTCAATCAAAAGATGGAGGAGATAAATTTGGAGAGAGCCTTGGGTTTTCTGTTTCTTGGGGAAGATGCCTGAATTCTGGCGATGAGTTTTCAATTCCTGAATCTGTGGCACGCGGAGGGAAATCTGGTGATCTTTTCGCGTATGCATTGTTTGAATTGACGAAATTTTAGTGTGATTTAATCAAACAGAGGAAGATAGCCACTTGATAGCAGAGCAGGCTCCCAATGTGATTTTAGGCGATTCAGCAGGTGATGCTGAAGATAGCGAAGTGAATTCCAGAATGACTAAAATGTTGCATCATTAAATTTCGGCTCTAAAATTTTAGTTCAATATCTATGGAAATAGCCCTTCTTTCCACTGATATTATGCTGAATACCGAGTTTTTTTAAATTTTATAGATTTTATATAATTTACTACTTCAGCTTTCTCAGCGTGGAATATCGATACATCGTTGTAAAGTAAATATCTTTCATTAATACCATATATACAAATTTTACTCAAATGAAAATCAATTTTAGGTCTTGATAATCTCTCTGTTGCGTTGAAATTTATAGTTGATAGAATAAAATACGTATATCAATAATTCCCAAGCCCTAAACTTGAGAACCGTAACATTTCAAGATTATTACACAGTGAATAGCGATATCTTTGATTCTAGTTATTACAGGGTTTCCAAAGACTTAATTTCTACCAATACAGAGTTTTACGATATTATAACCTGAGTACAAACATTTATTACACATTGAGCCTTGCATCTTTCATTCTACAACCTTCTTTTCGCGAAAAGTTCCTCTGCCGTCGCCATTGTTGACGAGTGTACTTCAGATCAGTTTTAGAGCTCCGAAAGGAACAGATGGACTTAAAATCACGTGAAAGATTTTCAAAGTGGATGCGATACATAAATAACTCGGAAAAAATATTTATCACAGTAAAATAAATATCAAAGCTTTTCGAGAAGTTTGCGAATCTTTCGTCATTCGAATTGGTTCGTAAAAGAAAGATGGACGCGTCTGAAACGGAAGATATATGGAAGGGTAAATAAATGTGGAGAATTAATGATAAGACGACGTCAATAACGAGTTTTCCGCAAAAGGGAATGACGTATATGCATACAAATATATCATTCCCTGTACATACATACGTATACGGTTTGCAGAAGAGGAACTGACGAACCAGCGACCGGTCGAGAAGAGAAAGCGAACAAGATGGAGTCCGCCGAACAAGCAGAGGGGCAATCATAAATTTCAAAATAACTTTTCAGCAGACGCATTTCTCCCAGAGTTCTCTTTCGGGGTTACGAAATCGCCTCAGTATTTATATTTAAGATTCCCACCCCTAATGGCATCCAATCCCGGAGCGACTCCTACGCCCGCCTCGGGGCTAAGTAAACTTATTTTCTTTACACACGTAAATACAGCCCCCCACACCACCAACCCCCCAATCTCCAATCTCTTGGGAAATTTTTATCCCAGTTCCTATCTACGCTACATTTTTCCTACACTTTCTTCACGAACCCTCGGCATCTCTCTTCCTATCTCTACCCACACCCTTGCTTACCCTCATCCCTCTTCGCACCAACCTAAAAACCTCCCGAAGCGGGGTTGCCAAGCCTCCGCCGAAAATGAGCATTCCGTGGGGTAGGTTGAGGTCGGGGAAGCACCACTTTGCCCAGTGTTGTACACTTTTTCGGCACCAGGGTATGCCATAGGTGGGGAGGGGAGGCGGAGGCAGTGTTCGACCCCCAAGGAATGCATGCCTCCTCCCCCTGCGTTCGTCTTTTCCTCGGGAGGGGCAGGCCCTTTGTTCCGCCTCTGCATTCCCTCCCCGATTCTAAATTTCTGGTTCCGCGGTGTCCTGATTTTTCAAACTCCTCGACACACGCTCAGTGCGCCTTCTTTTGTTCGGGGATGGAGGGGGGAGTTTTTACGGGCACCGGGGTTGGTTCGCTTTTTTCCGGCTGAAAATAAGGATTTTTCACTTCCAAGGGTTTGCGGGGCGCTAATGGGAAGCGGGTGAGTGAGGAATAATGAGCCATTTTTGCGAGTACAGTGGAAAATCTTCAGAGTTTTCTCTCATACTGGGTTACCGCAAAATTACGAAGTATGGTTACAGTTAAAGATGGAAAAGTATTGAGTGTTAAATTAAGATCATGGAGAGTACTCTTAGTATAAGTAAGTTCCACAATAAATAAAAAAAGGTGTTCCATCGATCTAGGAATGACCGAATAAATTTTAAGCGTGTTCTTCTTTCTATGAAAAAAGTCTGCTATACCACGAAGTCAAGCTTGAACATATTAATTTTATCCATAAGGACGTTTAAATCAAGTTCTGAGCATTCAATAGCATAGGGTAAATGATGACATAAAGAATGATTTATTATTCCCGGGACTGCTTAAATTGTTTCGGATGTAATAAATTTAAAGTACTCTCAATATATATTCTTCTCCCATTACCGCGCTTGATTATTGATTACAAATGTTTATGACATTTTGAAATGTCTCTAATAAGTTAAATAATCTCTTGTTAAATTCAATATAAGTATATTGAAACCTGACTCTAAATAGAAAGTATGAGACTCCAAATAAAGCATCCCCTACTCACATGTTGTTGTATTTTAAGTAATGGAGAGGGAATGTTAGCCAGGGGAAGATTTACTCTCCAAACCACTTGGTGCATCATCATAAAGGGAGTCGAATATAGCGTATGTTGAATAATATTCTCGTGGGACCAAAACCTTGCGCTTCAAGGTTATATCACTGCTTTAATTTACCCCCGAGTTGCGTCCTCTCCTTGTCCGAGAATTACCACAGTTAGCCTCTTATGTGAGAGAGACTTAACTCGAATCACAACGCTCAAGTTTATAATAACTTACTAAAACTAAGAGGCAACATAAAGTGTATTTGTGTAGTAATTTGCAATTAGAGACGAAGGATGCTGACAGAAGCAAGTCTCCCTCGAAGAATGGAGGACGAGTCAAGAATAACGTAGGCGCCACGATGCGCTCCTTCGGCTTTTCGGCCATCTGAAAAATATTTCCGTAATCGTTTTAATAGCCACACTTAACCACTTGGCTTTACTTAAAAGCGGAAACGTCTGCTTTCCATAGTAAATTAGTTATCATTCCTTTCATGCTTACCAATTTTCGTATTCCTCCGCTTGTAGAGTAATCGGAGTCCAAACCTTTGGAGATTATATTTATGACAAACATTTTGCCCTCAGAATACAGCATTCACGTATGGAAAGACTAATGGTGGCTGACGATCTATCTCGCGTTTCATAGTATAAGTAAACCCTCAAAAATAGTTAACTACATTTGTCTCAGAAGTGATTTTAAAGGTGACCACACTAAAAAGGATATTAACAGGCATTTGGCAAAGTAGATTAGTTTTTATTTTTTAGATAAAGAGTCGGGAATGAAAACAGTATGATACTTAAAGAAAATTATTTATATATAGGGAAATCGTATCAAATACCACTGTGCCATAGGTTGCCACTGGTTGTCCTCTCTTTAAGCAGGACAAGGTTATCTAACCTGTGGCATCTATTTAACATGCTGCCCACTGGAGGCCTTAAACCTTCGTCCCAAAGTTTCTCAAATAAATTTCGATATCAGAAATTTAAAAGCATAAAGGAAATGGATATGACTCATCGAAGACACTAAAATCGCCACTTAAAATCTACATCTCCATTTTGCTTAAGTAATTGATAGTTTCTTCAATTTGCATGGAGTTCTATCGATAAGTAACTATATTTAAATGTCATATTTATTTGCATGAGTACTTTAGTCTATTAGATTTTAATAAAAGTTAAGGGAAATAATGAGCTCCGAGTTTACAGATAAGTCATTTTAATGTACTCACCTTCTATTGGTCTCACTCCCTGTTTCCTAAAAGACTATCTCATGCTCGTGATAATAAAATTAAATGAGATATGTAGGTAATATATAATAAGATTTACGATGGTTTATATTAATAAGGTACATTTGAAGTGCACTAAATTGGAACGTCGGTATGTACAGTACGGCAATATAAAAATTCGTAGGAATGCTAATTTCTTATGTAACCCCCCGGACAACGAGGTTCAATCACTAGACAATGGAAAGCATTATATTTTTTGAATTGATAAAAATCCATAAACAGGAGATGGTATTTACAATGGTCTGAAAAATAATACAATTTGTAATAAGTTAGTCAACAGATAAAATTTAAGAAAGTAAATAGGTAAAAATAAAATTGTACATTGTGCAGAGTCTATAATAAAAAAATCAGGTCCATAATTAACATCAGTACAGTTGAAAAAATAGGCCAAGGACGAGACCTACTATTATGAATAGTGATGCTTTTCGACAATGCCTCATCAGTAGTGAAAGGTGTTAGAATTCAAAAATTAATAGTTCACATACACAAGGATGACATAATTTATCTCTGCCAAGCAACATTATTTTCACATCATTTAATATTGAAAAGTAAACGTGGGGAGAACCGAATAGAAAAGCAGATACCGCTGGAATCGCTTCGAAAAGAATTATATACCTTCCTTATTCGGGTGTAAATACATTTGTATCTTATCGCAGTTGGAGTTTGAAATCAAAATCTCACAGTGCTTATCAGTGCTTCGTGTCCTTCGATTTGCTCTTTGATTTGAAGGCCGCGCTGTGTGGAAGGGCGAGTGGCAGGTGCTGTTCATTTCGCACCGAGGAAAAAGGACCGGAAATACTTGTCGGTCCTAGCGATCGACTCGAGATACTTTCTCTCGCATTTGGGTCGAAGGACCTGCATTCAATTGGTATCGGCACGAACGACAATAGGTAACTACTGCTTTCGAAGAGTTACATTCTGAAAAGACGCCCTAGTTTGTGTGTACCTGCTCGTTTTTCCGACCCCAAAGAAGAAAATGAGCAATGGATATGACTTTATGCTACACTTTACAAATTGGGAATGGCAGAAACCTGGGTCTCCATGAATTAGTGTGAGCAGGAAGGTTGGTGTTGCGGTGTGCTCGGTGTAGGAGGATATTTATGATGCTATAATTATTGTGAGCAACGTTCATTATCGCACGTACCTACATTGGATGAAAAGTTTGACAAAACGAATAAATCTTATAAACAATAGCTAACATTAAGAAATCAACAAGAAAATAGCTTTCGAAGTATTGATTATACATTTAAACAAATAACGATCCTGAATTAAGTTTTAATTGTGCTTAATTAGACAATTCAAATGATGGCTCGCAGAATTAAAAGAGCACATTTCTGGAATAGTTTACAGTTTTAAATGACCGCTTTTATTTTTTAAATACTCAGAAATAATTTTGGTAATATTGTTTAAAATGTTTATATTCCTTAAATAAACTCGATGTGAGAAGGCGTTTCCTCGTGGAAGGCCTTTGCAAGGAATGATAGATAACTTGTGTACTAAAGTTATCTTTCATTCCTTATATTCCTTGTATTTGCTATCGCAATAATTTGTGATATCTATTATTATGAGCCTAACAGAAACTCACTATCGATGATAAAGTTATTCTAATTATTATTTAGTCTTAATGATAAACGTGAACCTTTTATTTATTTAGAAAAATATTTCAATAGTATATATTCTACTCGAAATATAGACGAAAAAACCGAAACCAATGGAGATAGCGCATTTATTACTTAATATTTCTCGAGTAGCAGGGGCTACGTGAATTGTTTAGGAACAATAATGTGTTTTTAGAGGAAAATACTTTAAAAAAAATCTCATGGAATACCTATCGATAATTAACTAAATTTAAACGATAATGCTGGAACAGCAGGATAGATTTTCGATGGTAATGCCTCGAATGCAAACTCTACTCGAAAGAATATCAAAATGTCCGACGCCCAAGTATTACAGGATGAGCAAATGATGGGAAGGGATTCGGCGAATGGACACAAACTTCACATAAATCTCATCAATTTTCTAAGTAAAACACCCCACCAGGATACAAATTACTCGAAGGAGACTCTTGACGGAAAAGGGCTAAGAACAAACGCTATTGGGCAGATTTAGAGACGTCCGCAATCAGCTGCGAGATGCGTACTATGAGGTGAAACAGGGAGTCTCTGAGAACGCACCCTGCCTAGAAAGAGAGGATCATCGCTTTAACCTTGGAGAGTCATGGGGATGGAGGAGGGGAGGAAGGCGGCAGATGCCTTTAAACACGACTGGATGGTGCCCAAGCCATCGAGGATTGTAAAAACTCCTCCCGCTTCAACCTTCCATTACATGGATCGATGCTTAAAGATTGCCTATCGATTGCCTCACCTCGAGAGCAGAAATTTCCATTAAAACAAGGGAATCGCGCTCCTTCGCAAGGGTAAGTCGGGTGATTTCTCCCCGTGAGGTGGTTCGTTTTTAAAAGTCTTCCGCTGCCCCAAATGGCAAGTGCATCAACCCCTCCGGGAAGGCGATCCTGGTAAAGGAACTGCCCATTTAGGAAACCCCCTCTCGATTTGTTTTATTTTCCGGTCGCTGGAGTAAAATTTGTGTCGGAATGCAGGACTGAGAGCCGGTTGGTGATTTTTTCCGGGGTAATATCGCCGAATTTGTGTGAGTGGTTGTGACGTATTTTTTGGTGGATCTGACGCCTCATGAATCTAAGCCTCTCGCCAGGGGAAATTACAGATTGGTCCTTTTATTCGCTATGATCATTAGATTCCGTTAGATTTTTCAGTTATGAGAGGATCTTCATCAGAAAATTTGAGGGAATTACGTTGAATTTGCACTGGGTAATTTTTGGTGCATAATGTCGGCTATTGAATTTCGTGCACAGTGTAGTTGATCTCTTTGTTGGTTTCATCAGTCTTCCTTTCAAACCCTTATCGCTTTTCCACGCTTCATGTAGACACATGATGATAGTTACGGAAATAGTTTAGCAAGCAATTCGACTGTTCCGTTTGAGAAATGATACCTGGAATGAGGTTTCTTTACGCTTATTCATAAATACTTAAACTTATTTTCTAGAAGTAAATTTCAACTGTTGTATGAATTCTTAAATTAATATTTGTTACATAACTGAAAGTGCATGAAATAAAAGTATTCTGAAACATGTTGAGATGAAAAGAGAGTAGAGCAAACTACTTTTAGCGTAAAGACAATAATAATTTCAGGCACTCGGTGACGATTATCGAGTAAAATCAACATAATACTATTTAAATTGTAAGTGCTTGTCTACTAAGAACTCTATTTATAACTCTCAAGAAGTACCTAGATTAAATTTCCATCAGAAAACTAAAATTGCAGTGTGTAGACGGTTTCTCTTGGGGAAGACCGGCTTCTCAATAGGGCATCATCAGTTTCTTTTAAAGAAGCTGAAGCCTACTTGATGAAATTATGACTATGGTGATAAAATCAGCTGCAATCGTACGAAATCCCAGTTTCATACGAGATTATTCGAAAGAAAATGCACCGAAGAGTGCATTGCATTTTCAACATCTGCCTGACTCCGCCGTCAGCTGTAGGTCGCGATCTGTACAGAGAGTCTCGGCGGTTGGCAGGTGATGCACGCTGCCAAAGCAAGGATAGAGTCGTTCGGGATTTATATGTTGGCTGCCTTTGGTGGCACCATCTGTCTTGCCATGCTATCGCTGCCTCGGGCGGTACCTTTGTTCGCTAAATAATGATACCCAATACGCTTACTGTATCTGCTTTTGGCGGAGCTCGGGAAAATGAACAGCGCATTCAACGCAAAATCCGTCTCTTTGATTTTTCTCCAACGTCAGTCATTCAAAATAGATCCCTCCCTCTATTGTTCTGGCGATTTATTGCGAATACGGACGCATGGAATACGTCGAGCAACCAATTGCTGCTCCAGAAAGTACAATGAAATAATTCTATTAACTAAAATGCCTACATTAACAGCTTAGTTAACGAGCTTCGCTATTATATTACTGACAAGTTCAACGACTAGCTGAGGAATGGGAATTATACTTATCTTTGAATCAGCTTCAATGTATTTATTCTCTAATACCTAAATTTAGTACTTGGATATTGAATTATAATAAAATTAATCACAATTTAATGCTAGGACTTTGTAATTACTTTAGATTAATCGTTTTTTGAGTATATTTCATCTTTGTATCCCTGGATTTTAACTGTGGGTGCTTTCTTAGTGCCTAGTTAATTCTCAAAACAGATTTATGGAAACGAGATCTGATGGCCTCAAATGGGCTAAAAATAAACTACTTAATAATAGCAAAAAAATAATTTTTAGTGATGATTTTTTCACGGTATACGTTGTGATGAGGATTTTAAGAAAATTCGTTTTTCTACTTTTTTAAACTGTTGAATTAGAATCATCAGACGTAAGATTTAGTCCATGAAATCAAGCATACTACAGCTCAATGATAATTTTTAGAATTATTCCTTCCAAATTCAGAGCATAAATTCACTCATAAATTATCTCAAATTCACGGAGGAGGAAATTAAGCATGACGATGAAGGTATTGAGTAAAACAATTTCCATATTAAATAAATCAATAACTTTTACTGATCCACACAAAGTATCGTCGGTGACTAGTTTTGGCAAGTAATATTCATAGCCATCTTCAAAGGAAAAAGGATTATTATTTAATTTTGTTGTACGAAACGGTATTATCAACATCTTCATCGTTGAAACTATAACTGCCTCGCAGAAATAAACCCATGTGAGCCAAGTCATATATGGTATATATATATATATATATTATAAAAACTCCCCTTCAAATATCTCTGTATTTAAATTATTTATTATTAGCAAATTTCTCTCTCAGATTACCGAATATTATCAATTTTAGTACAATCGAGGGAGAGGAAATTCATTTTGGAAAAAATTGTTCCTTTCAGGCGAGGAATAGAATGATAAGACTGTATCTATCCGGGGAGCAACAGGTGCAATTCCGGCAGTGTATCTTCGCATGAGCTGGATCTAAATTTTTAACGAAAATGCACTCGGCACTTCTCTCTCTCTCTCTCTCTGGCAGTTACTGCGTTTTTAGATGTTCAATAAATCTCATTAGCCGGTTCATGCTTAACGAAGCAGTAATATTCGCGCGGTTGAGGGATGTCGTGGGATATCGAATAAGGCTTTCAAAGGAACCTTGAAGAGGTCGGACCACCCCAATACACATCCACCCACACACACACTCACGCAAACAGCGCGCAACCCACATAGGATTTTCTAAATATAGTAGAAAGGGTGGACCACCCAACATTTCCGGCGTATTTTGAAAGTTCCTCTCTTCTCCGAAAACAATCCTCAGTCGATCATATAATTAAAAGAGCGAATTTTGACGTTTGTTAGGCCATAGAATCATCACGAATTCTAAAGTCAATTTCCGACGTGGCTTATACCTAGCGAAAAGTTACAGGCGGAATTTGTAAACATCAGTCCTCTTTTAAACAGGATCGCTGTGAAAACCGTATTCAGGCAACTACAACGATAAAGGGAAAAATGAATAACTTCAATCTAAGTTGGTTTTCAATTCATGGTCCTCTGATGGTCATTATTGAAAGTTTTTATTTCATTTAGACAAATCTTTTCGCTTGTCTCGTAAAATGTAATGGGGTTATTGATGTAGATTTTTCTTTCTATGCTATTTTTTAAACATTTTAGAATTCGATAACTTGAACTAAACATCAGGATATAAGAATACGTTAAGTTGAAATAGCAGAATATGAACTTATTAAAGCAATTTCGATCATAGTTTCAATCAATAGTTTGAAAAATTTTGTACATTTATTTCCCAAGTCGGCATTTTTTAAAGTGAACTTATTCCTTTATATTCAATGCTTATCATTGACTTGAAATGATTGTTAATCCCAAATCAAGAAACATATTCTTAAAGAAAGCCTATATCATTCAGAAGACATTCTACAGTGTTTTATCCGTTGCTTGAGAGATGGGATTGCATAACTCCCTACCGATTAAGTATCTTAGGGCATATTGCATTCTCGCGATATTTTTTTGAGTTGTCTCCTACTGCTTACTCTCCATTTTCGTTTTACTGTCTAATAATTCAAGCAGACCGAAAATAACTTGCCGAAATCTAAGATGAGTGTGGCAACTCAGCACTCATAGCTTCTACGTCCCCAAGTTTAGAAAACAGCAAGACGTAAAATATCTTCTTCCAAGAAATTGTGCTAAACTATAGAACTAAATTATTCCAGAATTGGTACAGGTTAGCTTCCCCATGGTCGCAGATAAATCTAGTAGAAAACCGTTCGAGTGAGTTATTTACGAAATATTTTAGTACCCAGAAAGCCGAGTTTTCTGTGATTTAAAACGTGCTCTTGGTGCACACCCACGAATCCCAGAGCAAACAAATATCGCATAAACATCCCGAATCGGCCTCCGCCGCCGAAGAGGAAAATTAGTCGGTCAAAAGGCGGTCGCATTTCCATAAAAATCTCTCAAAAGATGAAATATTCTCTCCACTGCCTTCTTCGGCCATTTCTCGGCCACAGTTTTTCTCTCCACTTTGCGGCGAGCAGTGAAAAAATTCCTACCACCGGCAATAATCCACCGAAAGACGGCAACGTCGCCTCCTGAAACTCACCCCCACGGATCCGCACCCTCTGAAAAACCTGCCCACCCTTCAACCACCTTCCAACCACCCGGTCCCACTTCGCACCCCTCCCCCTTTAACGGTTTCTTCCACCCCCACCCACTGCTTTTCTCTGTAAAAGCCCGCACATCCTCCCCCCACCTCCTCCTCCTCCCCCCGCCCCCCGCGGTGCCGAAAATGGACTCTCCCAATGGAGGGGGGTTCTTGGTCTTCAACCCCCGAACATCCTCAAAAACCCTCCCACCCCCGACTCTCCCACCTAGTTCCCACCATAGCCTTGGACCTACCCCAAGCACCAAGCGGCCCTCCTAGTCTCTTTCCGCCGACACGAAAATACGCCTCGTAAAGGGAATAACTAGCAGATATTGCTTCTATAACGGCGTTAAAAGGGTTTTATTCCCCCGGGTTCAGTGCTCCTCGGAGAACGGGATTTTTGCGACCTGCTCTCGGGACATATTTTCGGCTTGCTGCGGTGAAATTGCTGCTCTTTAAAAGGTCTAGATAGATATGGCCGACGCTTGTGAAAATGAAAATCTGCCAAGTGTTCTGGGCGTTTGACGGTCCCGATGATTTCGCTAAGATAATACGTTCAACTGATGTAAAACGATGGAGCCTGAATAACAGCAATAGTTTTAACAGAAACTATGTCAATTTCGCAAAATTTTCTGTTAAAAGGTTACTGAATGTCGCTTCAGGACGGATAGAAGAAAGCTGGCCGTGTTGAATAAAATCTGAGGAAAATACTAAGTCCGGTCTTTGAGTTGTTTTAAATGCTGTTTCTTAATGTTAGACCAGAACAGATTCAGTTTATGGCGGTATAGACAAGATCATAAAATGAGAAATTTTAAATGGATGCTGATGGTTTTTAACTATCAATACATTTAAATCCGCATATTTTCTGAACTCCGTTCATACGCACGAATTATCAACTCATCTCAATCTCTGCTGATTAGTAACATGTAGATACTTTTGTTCTGTATCCTATTCACAGACACCTTGTCAAATGAAATTACTGCTTACAAATCATGTTTTTCTAATATATTTTATAAAAATGCAACAAAAACTGATCTGCAACCTGATCAAGCAACCCTTTCAATTAAATTCATGAAAATCTGATAGAAATCCCATTCTGGAATATTTCATAACACGTGAATATACGATTATTTGCTAGACGTTTCAACCATTGATAGCATACAAGATAAAAGGATATGGTATTTATTTATCGACACTCCGCCAAAAGAAAACATTTTCATTACCATTGCTAGGGGGGTAGCAATTGCGCTCAAATTACTTTTAATAAAACGTCACTCCGATTCCTGTGTACTTTCCCGATCGCATCGAATCGAGTAGCGAACAGGTTCCCATACGGCATCGCACCTGGTTACGTATCCCAGTTCTTAGATATTCCGCAAAAAAAAAGAAAATCGATCTAACTGTTTGACAGTTTAAATTACTGCTCCATGAATCGAAGGAGATAAGTCGAGATGTAGGGCGTGCGTAGAGAGCCCGGGGCGGTGCTCGAACCTGCAACCCACTGGCCCGGGAGATAGTTCCCCTCCGCAAGGGTATAGAGTCCGCTACTTAAAGGAACGTGATTGTGATTGATTACGGGGCTTCAGACGTCCGTCTTTCCGGCGGTATCCAAGTCAGATCTGGACGTGGGGTTAATGGTGAGCATGAGGGATGGAGTCACGTAAGCGAGATACGAACCCCCGGCCTCGTGGTGCGATGGCGTCACTGGGAGAGGACCGTTCCGAGAAAACACACGGAGCATCGGGTAGGAGGATGAATGGTTGTTATCTGCGGCTTCGTGACAGCGTGAAAAAATATTTCGTGCGCTGATCGGCGTTGACTGTTGTAGTCATTACGTTGAGTGCCGTCCTGAGCTGCCATGACGATGAGGTTCACATGGGATTCCACGGAGTAAACAATTTCACACGGAAATGGTTATTAGGGTGGCATTTTTGTTTGTGGTTTTAAAACTTCTAAAAGTCAGGTCAGGTAAATGCGAAATATTCAAGCCGACCCACGCTATTATCAATTATTCAAGGTGACGCAAGCCCATATATAACAATAAAATAAGGAACAAATCGTAAACCACAACAACTTCTAAACAGCTTCACTAAAGTGCAGCATATAAAGTTGTAATTAAAGTTATGTCAACCTATAACATATAAAAGTATATATTTATTTATTTAAATGATTCGCATTCACAGTTTACACCATTTTACAATGAATGAAAAAATAAATTCATAGTAGCTTTCTACAAGCAGGATAATTTCTAGTTGTAACGATTCATTCAAAATTGACAAAAATTTTAAAAATATCTTACAAAATTTGTTTTAAGTACATATATACAAAATAATGTACATACATACATACA
Source organism: Sympetrum striolatum (assembly GCA_947579665.1). Classification (NCBI taxonomy): domain Eukaryota; kingdom Metazoa; phylum Arthropoda; class Insecta; order Odonata; family Libellulidae; genus Sympetrum; species Sympetrum striolatum. Next base: position 36,554,410 of record OX388350.1, on the reverse strand, counting down.
TGTACATACAAAATAATGTACATTGAAATGTCTTTAAATATTCTTTAAAGAATGAGCCATATAATAGTCTGAAAGGGGTTATAAGGAGTAATTTCAGGGATGGAGTTCAGAAGGCCAGGAAGTTGTTGGAATAGGGAACTTTGGGCAATATCTGGATGAAGGAACATGGAGAAATTCATCGAATAAAGACGATATTAATGGATTTATTGAAATTTATTGCATAAAGCTGATGAATGGGCTAGTAACTTAAATAGGTGAGACTAGACATATATAAGGAAATTTCTTAAAATCACTTATTAATTGTATAGCCATTTTTTTGGTTTCCTATTCGATATTAAATCAGCATCATCGGCAATATCAATGTCATTTTCGGCTATGCTCGATGGTTCAATATGAATTCCTCGACTTACCTCGAGTAGTTTATCGAAGTCTAAGTGTTATGATGATCCAATTTGCGAACTTAAACAGAAAAAGACCTTTTGACCCGTCATGAACAAACCTTTATGTTTCTCGCTAGAAGTAGCTCTCCGTAGATATGGCCATCGATATAACAATAGTTATTGGTTAAGAATACTGGAAACATTGCTCTCCAGTTGTCGATTTTCTAAGTATAATACAGTTCTATATTTGCTTTAAATTGCAGTAGGATAACGTAAACTGAATGGAGGCAGATCGCAATGAAACAGTTTTATTGAGAAATATTAAATAGCAGTGGAAATTGTATTTTATCAATTTAGCAGAAATAATAAATAGTTTTTGGAACGTGATAGGAAACACGTAGATCAGGGCCGTGCTTAGTGTACAAAAACGTCAAAAAAGTGATGGAAAAAGGTTTCAAGGAAAGATTTTAAATTAATGGCAAATCTAAGGTTCGGTTTTTGGAAAATTATAGGAAACACGTAAATCAGAGCCATGCCTGGCATAAAGAATCGTCTGAAAAAGCGGTATAAAACGACTTCAAGGAAAGATTTTGAATTTCTAGTAAATCTGTGGGTCGGTCTATTCAAAGGCTATGGATAGACTTATGATTCGCTAGGATTTAAAATTTCGGAATTAAGATGTCATGGAAAGCATTGACAGCTTTTATGACAGTTTGACTCTGAATAAACAATTTAAAGGAAGCGGAGTTACTGCAGGTGCAATCAAAATTTGACCATTGTTAAACTCCCGAAATCGTAAAATACGCGGTCCGGCCGACCATAAATCCGCGCCCACGGTTTTTGGACGGGCAACAGGAAGGAAAGGTATTCTGTATTCTTCTCAGCATCGTTAAAAACTGCAATAGGTGATAGGCCTTTTGCAGAGTTCTTTCTCCTCTATTTAATAGAAAATAGTACGCTAGTCTGATTAGTCTATTTATAAGAATACAAAATGAAGGAGATAAATTGGTACTTTTTCCTATAATTTATCTCCTTCCTTTTGCATGATGGATTTCCACCATATCTCGCCCGATTCTGTGAATTTTATTTATGAGAAATTCGCTGGATCTGAACAGGGGTGAATCGCACCAATCATAGCTCCTAGGCGTGAGTAGTACTTCAAGGACCAACTAAGAACGGGAAAAAAAACGGGAAACGTACTTTTTTGCCCCCCCGTAACAGCGAGACCTTTACGTTGCGTCTAGGATGCCTAATGGCAAATTCTGACCTGGATCTACCATTAATTCTCCTAGAAAAATGGTCCCTTGCTATTATTTTTTGTGGATCACTTAGGTATGAGTTTGGAATTAGCGGCATCAAAAGCCGCAGTCTCATTAGTATTATTAATAGATATATATAAATTGTTCATGTATCCACTTCTAAAATAATTTGTACCTGATAAATTGTATCGGAAAACGCGTATACTTATTTATACATATATACACATTAGACATGGGCGCCGTTATGATTTTTGTCAGCGGCGGCGTAGGGGGGAAATGAAGCCGGCGGCGGCGGCGTAACGGCGTGAACGCTGACTGCTTAATCGTCGGCGGCGGCGCGGCGTAACCGGCGGCGTGTAAAATTTCGTTCGTATAGGGCAGAAAAAAGGCGAATAACTCGAATAACTGAGAGTATTTTATTATAATAATATCATACTAATAAATAAAATGTAGAGCTATCTTGAATGCGCAGCACAGTGGGCTAGAATCGGAAAAAACAGGTAAAAATCCTTTTCTTGAGTGCGGACTTTAGTACTGGCCATTCTCGAATAAATCCTGTCTATTACTAACAAATTATCTACGCTGATATCTACCTATTAAAATTCTACAGGTGGTCTAATTTGACCAAAATTCACGAATAATGCCAGGTTTACATTTTTGCAAAATTCTTCAGCCTCAAACCAAACCTAAATGAGCAGAATCATCGGGAAAAAATCAATACAGTGTTAAATAATCAACCCTTCAGCTTAATTATGATTTTTTAAGTGATCACAGTTGAATATTTGAATAACTGAATCACTTCCATCAGATCTCTGAATATAGCTTCTGCTGGTGAAATACTTACTTCATGCAACATGTCTTTTAAGTTATACTTCTTTCTCTTATCCTCTCTCGGATCCTCCGATTTAAGTAAAACAAGCACACATAAGACGCTGTCTGGGAATATTATATGCAGAACTTATTGAGGTATGGCAATGCGAAGTTTTAAAGTTCACACTCAAAAAATATTTCCTTATTCTTGGCCAGCATTTTTCGATTCTAGCTCGCTCTGCGTCGTAAAGGGGTTAATTTGGTAAGACGTTGCTTTCCTTTTTCCTCAAAAGCATGCTTCTTATAATTACGTTACATTACTTTAAGAACGTTTAAAGAGTGGTATCACAAATTGGGCACAAATAGCCAGTAGAATGTCGATAAATGGATGTACTATTGTTGTGAATTAGTTTTAACACCACATTTGCGCCACATTTTTCAAGTATGGAATCCAGGAGTAGACGTTCAATTGGAATTTCCAGAAAATAAAAAATGTATACCCGCACGCACTCATTGTATGTCATCAGATCAAATACACAAATTGTCAAATAAAGGGCAGAATCTCAGCTGATTTTTCATATGTTCTAATAAATATATTCAAATCGATTATAATGTTTTAGAACTCTGGATTAGATGTTTTTTATAAATCAAAAGATGCTTCAATTATTAGGAATTGAAGGTAATCCAGGAAAATACTGTTGTACCCTATGAAGAAAATTCTCTTATTGGAGTTAACAATTTGGTTTACATGTATGTTCAAGATTGTTTTTATCAAAGTATTCACATAAATTATGATACGTAATGAATACACATTACTTACCATTACTAAAGCCCAACGTATCTCAAACGGCCCCATGTTCATAGGAGAGATTTATGCACGTAGTAGAAATATACGCGTTGAAAGAGAAAGTTAGCCTAAATTAATTTTAATCTTATACCACATGGAGATACAGTACTTTAAAGCTGTTCAGTGAAATTTAATTATACTTAATTATTATCATATTTACAAGGAAAAGTAATGAAAGCAATCGAGGAAGCTTTAACTGTGTGGAACTCCATCCTAATAAATGGGTGGAAATAACCTTGCAAAATTCAACTTTAAAAAGTTTTTAATACCGCGACCGGTTTCGGACGTTAGTCCATTATCAAGCGATGAGTAATACAATACTGTATTGCTCATCGCTTGATGATGGACTAACGTCCGAAACCGGTCGCGGTATTAAAAACTTTTTAAAGTGGAATTTTGCAAAGTTATTTCCACCCATTTATAAGGAAAAGTAAGAAAAGGAAAATATTTAAAATGAAATATTTGTAAATTCGTTGCAAATTTATTTGTACTTGTTCTTTAATACTCACTCTCATTTCAGAAACGAATAAGTTCTTATTTTAGATAATTTGCTTCCTCTTATGATCTCTTTTCGATACTTTTAAATTTCCTGGTAAATATTCTGGGAAATTATATTCTGAAAATTTGGAAGGGAATGTCGAGAGGTTTAAGAAAAATGCGTTCAAAAAAGTAGTTGCCTACTTTTTTGAACGCATTTTTCTATTTTTGTTAATTTTCGCTATACTTTATTCATTAAAAACATCCAGTGAGATAGTATTCTGAGAAAAGACTGAATTTTATTTGTGTTATTTTAAATCCCTATTTTCTATTGTAAACATTCGAAAACGAACATACATACACGAACATATAACGTATGATATATATTATTACATATACGTATTATGAAATATTCTACCAAGAGCTTGGTAACGAAACCAAGTTTGCAATCGTACTACAAGTTTCATTACTGAGAAAAAGTTGTTTTACGTAATCGGTAACATTTTTCTGGCGGCAAGGAAATATATTTAAATTTTTAATTTTGATTAAAAATATATACCGCAATATTGTGTTAAAATTTTGTGATAATTAAATTAATATTTTATGAAATATCATTTTTCAAATTGAGCGCTATGTTTGAGAGCGCGAAATAACGGGAACTTATTTATTTCTGACTGCGATAAAGTACCAAAAAGATTAAAAAAAAAATTCTATTGCATAGTTACACATGCAACATATCAAGCTAAAATATTATGGAACTTGTTTTTCTGTGGACATTCTTGTTTAAGTTTTATTCAACTCAAAACCCAAGTAACTATAATGGAAAGACCGACAATAAATAGCTTTTTCATTTATTTAAAATTAATAACTTTGTTTACTAATAATATATGATATAATAATTTATAATTCCTTTAAAACTTATGTGTGATAATTAGAAACACGTTTGCGCAAATTCTAAGGCAAAAAACTGCTTATATGTGAAGAAAACTATGCGTTAAGTGATTGCTGCCTGAGTAAAGTGTACCCCGCCCTGGCAAAGCACACTTGTCAAGTGAACGCCACCTTTTGGTAGGACTCACTGTACAGTGACTCCTGCCCGTTAAGTGCTCCTCGACTCCTACACCGGCACAGATTTTTCCGGCACGTGTGCAAACGGCCTAATCGTAACATGTATCGATATCACGTATAACTCAGCGCCCTCGTGGAAAGCCCGAGATGTGTTCTATCAGTTCAAAGCGCATGTTTTCGGACTACTTGTCAGCATATTTTCGACTGTGGGACTTTGTTTTTAAATCCTAGCCACGCCGCACCGCCGCCGATAAAATTTCCGGCGGCGGCTCGGCGGCGCGCCGTAGTTATTTCTTCGGCGGCGGCGGCGTGCCCGATATCGTCGGCGGCTGGCGTAATCGGCGCGGCGCCCATCTCTAATACACATGCATGCGTTACATGGAAAAGGAGTCCTTTAAGTCTCAATTTCATACGGAATAAAGATGTTATTTATTTATACACGTATTTATTGGGTGAAATTGGGACTAAGAAGTCCCATCTTCGATTCATCTCTTATCTAATGCAAACACATATAAAAACAAGAATATATCCACTAATATGTGCAGATTTATTAAAAAGTAATGTGGAAATAGAGAAGAAATATGAAGAGAAATAATAGTTTTAGTGAACAAATAAAAAGCTGCGTTAAATTTGATCACCAAAAACATTCTACGGTAGGGGAACGCCCGCATAGAGAAGGACGCGTGATAAACCTGCTAAATGTGTAGGAAAGATTGATAGAGAGGGATAAATCACAAGATAAAAGATAATGAAAATTTCAGGAGTTATATACAGATAAAATCAACAACAAAACAAAGGTGTTCCTTATTGTAGCATTTTGAGCATAAAATTCTTTAGTCAGAAATGGTATAAACTTGGGATTCAAGGTGAGATATATTTTAGGTAATAATATAAAAAATAATTTAACCATAAAATTATAAATTAGTTACTCAATTCGTTTTATCGTAAAACAAGAAGCGGAAAGTATTCCTTGGTAACTACACAACGCGCAAAAAGTCTAATTGAACGAATAAAATGGTAATGGTATTTTATTAACATAAAACGTTCACAGTTCAATTCCGACAAAATCACAGAAAGTGAATTGATGTCTCGTCATAGTAATATTTAGGTTGTGAAAGATAAAACAATTTCACATTCATTTGGTCTATTAACATACACCAACATCACATTATTATTTCAACTATACATTAAAAATTTGAACATTACTACAAATGTGCTCATATGAATATTTTTATTGATACATATACTTTTTATGTACACACATACCTTGTCCATGCCAAAACTTACAGAATTTATTTAAGACATAGTGAAAGCGCTATGTTATTTACAATTAAATTGAAGTACAATAACATCAATTTAATTTAAAAATTCATTAATTGAATAATAGCATTTACTTCCAAGTAGCACTTACTACCAAGCGCGGAATAGAATGTATCTGTATGTTTAATAATAAATCCCATTTAAGGGCGTATTATAGAACAAAATATTGGTCTCCAGGATAGCCATGTGGGCAGCGCGTTCGGCTAGTTCGTCTTCGATGAAGGGGGTCCTGGGTTCAATTCCCGGTTGGACCCCACTTGCGAAATATCCAAAGCTGTCGAAGTACTTTTAACCAGACTACTACTAGAAAAAAATACGTATCCTGTACCATAACATATTTGAGCTTTCTCCTAGACACCCAGGCATTTCCACTCTATATACTTCGATTGATAAGCACTTCTCTAAAATACCTCGCGAACAAAGCGGCAAATATTGAAGACGAGTATCCTTGGCGAAAGTTGGGGGTCGAGATCTTGCCGGAACTGAATTACGGGAGAAGTATATAGCAGCGCATGCAAAATGAGAACTTTGAAGTGTCCTTGTAAGGTGTGCATACACGTCTACATCATCCGCCGGAAGCGAACAGTATTTGTATGGGTCAGAGAGCCATGGTCACTTCACTTACCTACTCACCTCTCTATTGTATTATAAATATTTTTCGGGGAAAGACGCTCCACCGGAACGATCATGTATGCAACTATTTACCCTTATATACATAAATTAGGCGGTTCTCGGGAGCCTCGTTGTGACTGAGGTGTTGAATGCAGTAAAATCAAATTTATTCTCGGTCCTCCGCGCAGAATCGTTCATTTTATTGGTGTGTTCCGCCATTGTGCTCTTCGATTAAACATTTTTCGCTTTAGCCTTTCTTGTTACCCACAAGACAGATTTCTCGTTGATGAATTGTATGTTTATTATTAATTAGTGTACATTTTGAAGTAATGAGATGTTATATAAATATATATTTAGATACAAATACATCTTATCCAAATTGCATTGCCCTTTAAATTCCATCGAGGTTATAAGCTATTACGATGTGTCCAAAATTTTCGTTTATTTTGAATCCTTTATTTGTGATTATTTTCCTGCTGCGATTTTCTTTATCAACTTTTGTTTATTTGGTAAGATGTTTACTTTTGAAATCACTAATTTCTTCGTTTTGTTATGACCCGCCAACTACTTCAACATACGCGGTAAGGAAGAAGTCAAACTCGGGCTCAGTAACTTATTTGTAGACAAAACAGATAAAAGTCTAATTGCTTATTAATTCTTCACCTAACATGGCGTAAACAATTTTTTATTGGCTCCTCTCCTTCTCAACTAGCACCAGCTACATTAGTGCATTCTGCAAAAAGTGTATATAACTCGCAAATTTTGATCTGATTTATTTCATTAAAGCTAGGCCGAAGTACCAAGAAATGGCTGGAACAGTTTCCGTGAGAAATCTGCATAAAAGAGGTATCCCAAATACCTTTAAATCATACGCAGTCAACATTTGGGAATTTTCAACCTAAATATCTTAGGCAGGAAGCTCTAAATGACTAATAATGGGCAATGAAAACGTTTACTTAATAAAATACGAAATTAAAACCTCATCGAATGATCTATAATTTATTAAGTAGTAGTATATTCCGAAACTCTAGCTAATGCAATCGAGTTTTGATTTTAAATAGTATTGAAATTACTCCCCGTTACCTGCATGCAGTTTTTCCAAAACGAAAATTCTGTTTTCTTTATTTGAAAGCTACATGTGGTAGCATCCTGCCGTGCTTTAAAATCACACACATCGTAGCTCGTTTGCTTAAAAATTTAAGCAAAACAAATCGTTCCTCTTCTTATTTACGAACCTCTTACGATCGAGAAGTTCCCGATAGTTACGACCTGCGATTGGATGGCTTGTAATAATATCAACTGACCTTCGATCCAAATAGACTCTCAGCCTTGGGAGTGCTTCTTGGAATTCTCCATCATTGCCCAATTAATAGCTGTTACCCAAAGTCATACACGTCAAACTGGCAGCGGTGACTTTCACATTTAATTGTACGCGAAACGAATCCGAGCGTGGGATTTTCACAGATCAGATGTTTCTACGCCCACTCCGTCTTCTTTCATTCCAGCAGATTCCAGCTCGATTACCGATGACGGCCATTGCGTTATTCTCAACAATCCGGTTCTCAGACGTCTATTCGGATGGGCACGATTGCCCGATGACGTAAGCATGTAGCATTTTCGCCTCCGTAATCGAAATTCCATTTGAGTCATCCTAGAACCGCGCTCATCTTTTTCCTCTTTTCCGTCTCTTCCAATGTGTTTTCTCTCCTTTTCCAAATGGACATTTTAAGCCAGCGACTCTCGGATTGCCTGCGTCTTTTCCGACAGAGCTTTTCAAAGTGTGCTGCCTCAATGTATGGACTGGGAGATTAATACATTATGCCTCCGGATAAGCTGTTTATATGCATATGTGTACGGTAGTGCTCATTGCAGTCTGTGTGAATTCCGAAAGGAAGATGCGTTAGAGGAAAGTTGCTAGATTACTGAATCTTACCGTACAGTTTGGTGTAGGGTACATTAAAATTATATTAAATTAAATAAAATACATGTATATTAAAAAACTACCTATTTGTAAACATTTTGGAAAGCCTTAAAGTTTATATTACTATTAGGTTTTTATAATAAATTGCTATATTCTACCAAGCATCTAATCACTTTTTTGTATTCAATCCTCTGTATTATAAACATTTAGTTTCTCTTTCCGATTCTTTGCTGTGTTTGTTTACATTTTCTTGTTTCACACAAATTAATTCATTATTTTATTCGTATTTAGGAAGATGTCTTCATTATAAGTTAAACAAAGAGATAACTCATAAAAATAGGAAAAGCTACGTAAATATATTTGAGAATAAAATACTTCGTGCAAATTCAAAGTTAAAGGAAATCGAGAGCTGCAAAATGTTGCCACTGCTACTTACCGTAATTTGGTTGAAAATGAGAATCATTGAGTTTAAAGAAATGAAGTTATTAATTTTATTATCAACTAATTACTATAAATTATTATTATTATTGATTATGTTTTTAAATAAATCGTTCAAAATTCTCGCGTTGCTATCTATATACTTGGAACGATCGTGATCAGTTTTCCTACTTTCCTTATTGGCTTCTAAGAGATTTCTTGGAAGAATTTCTGGCTTCCTTTTTCCTCTTAAATTAGAAATGCTGTCGAAAAAAGAAAAAGAATGTAAGTCATATGTAATTCAGTCTAAACTAAATCTTACGAATACTTTCACTAATTAAGTATATTGAAATAATTATTTAGGAATACTTCACCCTGGCATTGAAGATACTGTTGTGGTATTTTATTCAACCTTTCAAAAATGTCCTTCAAGCATAACCAGGTTTCAGTAAATATCGAAGATATAAAATCTAAGAGATGAAATCACGTAATCTGCTCCAAAGCATTGGCTTTCAAACGTTCCCACAGCGATGTCCATCAACAGAATGCATGTTTGTGTTTTCCATTACTTGATCATGCCTCAATGCGTTGGACATGAATGCTATTTTCTTCTTTATGGTGGTATTTCCTCAGAAGATGGTCTAACAACGGATTTTTCTCGAATTCCAAACGAATGAAAGGCGCACAGAAATTCATTGTGTTCTCCAAATGTAAAAAGTCTAAGTCGATTGTGTTCTCGCAATCAATGGTCTGTTAGCGAGCTGAAAGCTTTACTTCCTCACGAAATCTGAGATGCATGTGATTGCCTTGCTATACGCGATACTTCCGTAAGTTAAATGATTCGCTGGTGAATAAGAAAGCCTAAATTTACTCATTTAGCGTACAGGCGTTATGAAAAGGCGATAAACTCAATAGAAATATTGCTAGAGAGTAAAGCTAAATTAAAATGTCTTAAAATCACTTTAAAAGAAAAAATATTTGCTCAGATTGATATCATCAATCAAATTTCGCCAATGAATAGTCTTCTATTACATATATATCAGGTATACACATTCAATTGTATTGAATGTGTATACCTTATATACCGCCGCATTGGTATTAATTTCTTGCTATTCCATGAAAATAGAAATAAAGAAAGAATTAATTTTTCAATGCTAATTAATAGCAACATAAGAATCTTTCCATAGTCACTTGAAGATGACGCTCATGCATCGAAACTAGTCATATGAAAGTTTTACGGTGGTTTCTGCAAAGTAACGACTAAACAGAATCTAGTTTCCTTAAAATTTACATATTAATTCTTGTTTTATTTCATCGAAGACAATATGTATCGTAACGATTGTCACCAAAGTCTATCATATCAATTCACGAATCTCATAGACATTTTGTGCTAAAAGAGTTCGTCAGCGTAGACTTGCAGGACATGTCTCCATCTGAATTTAATTTTACCCCAACTAACTAGTCGGTAAAAACACATTCGACTCACGTTGATAACAAGCACGGACGTAACCAAAAATCCCGGATTCCAAAGCTCCTTAATCCGCGGTCTGCCCTTATGCGCGTTTTTCTTGTCGAAATCCCCGCATAAATGTGGCAAAGAAACGCAGTTGTGCCCTCAGAAACGGTCTCGTTTTCCTTCTACTCCCCTTCCACATCTAATATCCCAACCCCGACTCCCTTCCCCATCCCTCTATCCTAGATCATATGTGGTGAAAACCTCCTGTTGCTCCGCTCTCTTTTCGGAAGAATTCACAACCTCTACGACCCCTATATAGAAAAGGGTCCCAGGATTATCTTCTTTTCTCCCGCGTTATTAGCTAGATCGAGTCTGGAAAAGCAGCTTCCGTCGAAGAGACTGCTGGGAATCGGTAGTAATGCCGAGTTACGGAGATGTTTCGATGATGTGACGGTAAAGCTCGACGTCGGCTGAGCGTTTCGTGAATTTAACCCTCGATGGTAAAGCAACTTATATTCCTTGCATTCTCTCTTTTCCCGAGGACTCTACAGAATCACTCTTGAGGTCCTCTTAAATGTACGGGGTGAAAACGTTTCCTCCCCACCAATGCTACAAAAAGAAATAAATCTAAGCAATAAATGAACATTAAATCTATCGAGTTATCTAATGGAACAGCATTACAATTACGAATGAAAGATCACTTTGAAGGATGATCATAATAAATTTGTTAATTCCGACTGCTTTTGAACAATGCATGTTTGATCATCAACCATAAATTGTAGGAACAGGTATCTTTAAGGATAAAATTCTTTCATACGTTCATATCATCATGATGAATGGTGGTGTATTATATTTCTTGGATACATTTTACAAAATTCATTTACAAAGTACCATCTGCAGTTATCTTGTACCTGATGATGTACTTCTAAATTTTGCTTGAAGCCGGTTGAAATAAATCCATTTCCTCAGAATTGTATTTGAACATACTAATTACTCATTCAACTAAGCAATTACAGTGAAATTGAAAGCTTATGGCCCCTGACTGCCTAATATATAAGCGTATATTATCAGTATAAAAGAGTCTCTGTTGCTCTCATTTACGAACATAAATTGTTATATTATTATTATTATTAGGGTTCTTTATTATAGGCGAGATTGAGGCTAAAAAGTCTCCTCTTCCATCTAACCTGTTGTTAAGTTGTTACGTAAGTATATTACATGTATCAATGAAAACTTAGAGGAAAATAGAAGAAAATGTAAGAAGGGATTGCAGATGTAAAAGAAACTAAGAAAAGCTTAGGAAACTATATCCGCTGCAGGAAAACCCCCACAAAGAAGGGGGGTGTGAAAAAAACTGCGCAAACCTACCGATAGCGAAAACTAAAAGACATTAAAGAAAACAATTTACAACCTGGAAAATTACAAGAAATGTTAGAGACATATTATCAATACAAATAATGAAAGTTGATAAAAAATAAAACGCAGAGAATACAGTAAGTAGATACATACACTTGTGATAAAAAATATGACTGAACTAGAGAAAAGCAAAATAAAACACGATCAATCCATCCAAAATAACGCTCTACAATAATTATATAAGAGAGTTAAAATCATGATTTAGGCATAAACAATAATCTAAAGTAAGTTAATAAATTTCAATTTAACAAATTAGTTGATACATTGTATTCACTAGGTGACCAATACCCACTAGTATATCTAGAAGGTTGACCTATCTAAACTAGAAAATAGCTCCTGTTCAAGGGCTATAAGCTTCCAGTTTCACTATAAATAAAACATCCTTAATATAATTTGCGACTACATTTGTTAGCTGGTAAGCTGTCGAAATTGGAATTCATAGAAGATAGATTGGAGGAAATTCACACATAGTACCACTTCCCTAGAAAGGTTTCATTACAAATGGCTTATATAAATAGCATTGAATTTATTGGATTCTATTGATATTTTATTCTACTTATACACTGACACTTCAGCCTCTGTGGCGGAGTTGTAAGAGTGCCCTTCAAAGCAAAAATCCCGCGTTTGAGTCCCGGAAAACACGAATTATCAAGCTAGAGAATACATGTTTGCGTTTATCCATTGTTGAGTATCTTACTTTAATTTTCCTTAGACTGGATTTTGGTGGGGGCATTAAGAAATAAGTATTTAAAAATGCGTTGACGATAATTGCCCTGCAGCTTACACGTTGCATTCTTTATAGCCGAAATTTCAAGAAACTTCAGCTGAAATAATACTTAAATTCAGCTTTGTGTACTGAGGAATTAGGAAAAGTAAACTGATTTCCTCAATAATTATTAAGGTCTGTAGACCATATAGCTTGCTTTAGGCCTTTTGTATATGATAATATAACAACCAGTTTATGCAATGGCTTACATTCATAGGTGATCTACCTTTCGGTAGGTTCACGTGCATTAAAAATCCCTATTCAATGCCAACTCCTTCACTTCTTTAAAATTTTATACAAAACAAATTTTACTTGTTCAATCAGATATTTGATATTATATTATAATGCTACTGTTACCAAAACGTGTACAACGGAGCTCTGTAGAAATTTTCTGTTTTTTCGCCTTTGGTTTCTTTCAGTCAATCCTTTCAAACGCCAAAATGGGAAATATCCTTTTATATCGCGCAAGTATTCCATGGCCCTTGCAAGTATTCTTAAACCTCCAGCTGTTATATCATTCCATTAACAGCACAACTTCGAACGTTTGTATCACAAAGTGTGAAAATGAAGACGCCTCGCGAGGATTATCACGTTTTGCGTCATTATTTCAAAAGAGGAGTTCACTTATCTCCCACGAGTTTACTCAGCGATTCCTCTTTCTTCTTTTTCCCGAGGAGTATCTTCGCTCGAAATCGCCCGCATCACAGACGTCTTATACTCTCGGAAATTTTTCTCCTCATCTCGAAAACAAGCCTCCCCATTCCATCATCCGACTGTGGTGAGCCCATCCTCCCTCTCTGCGGCATTCCGATCCCCACTCATCCTGTTTCTCATTATGAGTCTCCCCCCACACGCCCCCTTTTCTCTTTTCTCCCATTCTTCTTCACTTTCATCATCCCCCTTCGCCATCCCTCTTTTCCAATCACCAGTCCTCGACCCACATATTTTTCCCGGTTAGAATTTCTGGTTATCTTCGCATCTACCGGGTTTTCTCCGATCGCCCCAAACTGCATTTTTAAAAGCTGCTCATCTCTCTTTCTCTCTGAGGGTGGCTGATGAGCAGGGTGTATCAACCTAATTGGTGATTCGCTTAGTACCTGAGCAATGTCTATAGGTCAACTTATTGTCTCTCATTTGGATTATTTCTCTTCATTTGCGTAACCCTTGGACGATATAAACTTCCACCTCACTAATTTATTTTTGAACTACATAACATCTTAAAAAAACGTTATGCATTTATGTTCTCTGAAATTATTTACTAAATTTATCCTTTTTATTAATGTTTTATATTCTAAATTGAAATTATTTAGCGTTCATTCTGTTTGCTTCTCTTATTTAAAATATATTTTAAATTCATATTATCAAATATTAACGTTGCAATGGCTACATTTCCATGCTTCTAAGCTACAGGTACGTAATATTTTGCGACAAGTACTTCTTAACTTATTGAAAAGTGCTCTTGACTACAAGCTCACCGTTGTTTATATGAACGTACTAACTAAGAAGCAAAGATCGGGTTACGTCGAACGGTACATTTTAAATTTCTCGTAAAAGGAAAATAATGACCTTATTCTACTTAAATTTCATTCACTCATGTAACGTGTATACAGAGCAGGAGGATATTGCAGGATTTCAACGTGCAAAAGAAGCGAAAAATTCGACGAGGATGGGATTCGAACCCACGCGTGCAGAGCACATTGGATTAGCAGTCCAACGCCTTAACCACTCGGCCACCTCGTCCTCGATAGTCGCAGGTAGAGCTAAACCAATATCAAACATCCTGTTTGCAGGGTAGGACGTGGGCCTTTAAAACTTGAGAACTGGCCGGCATATTGTTGAAAGTTAAGTTAATATATTGGTCCCTTAAAATTATATCTGTATTTGAATTGCTGTAATTTATCGAGCACCTTCAACAGTCCTCATTTTACTTCAACCTAAACTTGACTATTTTCATTTATTAAATATCTTTTCAAATATATTTGCACCTGAATTTTAAATCTTTAAATCATATTCATGCATATGTTTATTGAAAATGTCTTCAAAAATATTTAAATAAAAAATAATTTTATGAGTGTAAACTTTTCGGATTCCTAATATAAACAGCTAGGATTGATTGACGAATAACGGTATCTAATTAAAGAGATCCTAGATAGATTGTTATAGGGGTCCTCTAGCTGTAAAGGCTGGACAACACTGGTTTATATTTGCAATGGAGAGTGTTTATATAATTGCATGGATGCTCAGTCTAAAAGAAGTGTGGTCAAGGTAAGAAAGCTACGTGACTAAAGTTGCCATGCTAGTATTCAATATTTATATAGATTAAAGCAAAGCAGCTGCTGATGGTTATGTTATATATAAAGAATAAATTCCAAAAGCCATCAAGAAACTGATTTATATAGATATTTAATTTTATGTTGATTCCTTTCGCCTTTTTTTGTGAAAATTCAAACATAGCTCCAAACCTCCGTTTTTATAAAAATAACGGCAACTTGAGGACTTAATGATATGATTCTTTCAATAAATTGTTTTCGTAGTAATCTTGCCTTTGGGAATCCTCAAAGAAACATGTCTTTTAGATAATCAGATATCGGAGTGATATGATTCTTATTCTCTTCCTTGTTTCTAGGATTGTAGTCGTACAAAAGAGCAATTGTATGTGTTCCGGAAAAATATCCTGGGCTTGAGTTTTAGAAAAATGCGGATGTTTTTAAGATGGTCGCTTTAAACGCAACAAAAGGAGAAAGAACCGAAATTCATCCTTCGAATGAGGACGGATTACCATTATTTCTCGCCTCCTTTGTACAAAATAGGTCCCTAAAATTTCGGTTCGTTACGCAATCCCGAGCTACTTAGCAACCGAAAAGTAAGATAATGTAGTGTCAATCGTTTGTTTGCGGAGTTCGTTCCAGACGGTTTCGAGAAATCCTTCTCCATATCAAGGAAGCGACCAAGGCGTGTCCCCGGCTTCCTTTCTCGAGGCATTCAGCCAATAGAATCTTATTTTCTACTTATCACCCGGCCGTCGACACACAACACTCGTCATTATTTAGGAATAAGCGAGTTTAGCGCCGCAAGAATGTAAACCTTAAAATTGCAGTTTTCTCACATTTCGAGAAAATTCCCCGAGCATCGCCGTTAATATAGCTCGTCCTTCCCTCACAATAGCCGCCGAGAATACAGAATCGAATGTTGATTTTTCCCACTGTATTTGCATACGCCAATATTTAATGATATGTAAATAACTTCTTTTATCACCTGCGCGCAGTAAGTATTAGAGCGGGGAAGCGAGAGCCGGAGAGTGACTGGAATACTTATTGCGCGATTTATTCAAGATTTGATAGCCGAGTAGGATTATCGAATTAGGAAGTCGGGATTTGAATTTCGTTGAAATGCACGGGTAATTCAACGGGGAGTACGTTGCGTGTTGCGTTATCCACTTCTGAAAGGAGCTTTCAAAATCTCGACTATGGAATTCCATTGGAAAATATCGAGGTGCTATTTACTAATTAATTTGTTTACGCTTCCCCGAGTATTTATTCGGATTTGAATTTATTAATAATAATTAATTAAGCCCAAATGGATTGCCCCAATCACATGAGTTGTAATAAAATAAATAGAAAAGCATAGAAGGCAAAAAAGGAAACAATATATAGTATAATAAAAAAGGTTAAAAAAAGGTTAAAAAATTCATGGTAACAACTTTTACTAGACCACTAAATATCTGAAAAAAACACGATCTAGGTTTCGTAGCGTCGCTACATCATCAGGTCTTTAAGTAATAGCTAAATTTAATAGCCACCCACCTGATGATGTAGCGACGCTACGAAACCTAGGTCGTGTTTTTTTCAGATATTTAGTGGTCTAGTAAAATTTGTTACCATGATTTTTTTACAAATTAAGAAATACCACAATGTGAACCCTGAGATGGTTTCGTTTAAGGTTAAAAATTACAGGGAAAATACGAAAAAAACGTACAGATTGAAAAGGCACACAATGCAATGCAATAAAAAAGCAATACTATGAACAGAAAACACTGAAGGATTATTTTGTTGATATTCAAGAGTAATTCAATGGGGATTATGTTGCTTGTTTCAGTACGTTATCTACTTCTGAAAGGAACTTTGAAAATCTCTTCTACGTCCATCGGCGTAATTTACAAATCAATATATTTATATTTCCCCAAGCATTATATTTTCCGAGTGTATGTTTCTGGAAGTGAGTAAGAAAACCTTTTAGGCTTCAACGTTATTTACCCTGTTTCTTCCACATCTATTTCTCACCTGCCTCCATAACGTCACACTTAGATTCCCGAGCAGTGCATGCTTCGCATTTCTCGATTGCTAGTAATTTTCCCTTCTCATTAAGGCGGATCGTTTTCACGGGTATCTCGACGTTCTAGTTAAGAGGCGTCACCATCAACGCTGTCAGGCCGCGCTATCACACCCACCCAATCCTCTTTCTTTTCTCCTTGTCACCATCCTTTCATTCGTTTAAGCATGCCTATCCACGCCTCCTTCCAACCCGCAATCTTTCAGCTATCGCGTATACCTCATTTTCTACCCTTTTCTGGTCCAACCCATCAAGTAGATCTCTCGCTTTTTCCATCCTATCTCACAAAGGGCGAATCTAGACGATTGCAGAGTGGAGTGGGGGCGATCTAAGACAATTTCCTTACATACTCATCTCAATGTAAAGATAACCTAGCACCTAACTCAACTACTATAGGACAATGATATGTCCTATAATATATGATGTATATATGATATAAGTATAAATAGAATCGTCGAAACATTTAGTTAACGCTTAGCTTCTCATCATGTTCGGGGATATCAGAATCTGAGTTATTAAAAGGAGATATATCTGAAGAAAATACTGGTCGAATGAGCTGAATGGGATCATTTAGAAAATAGATTTATAAAGATGAATAAATTAAAGGGAATGCCAAATAAGCTACATGGATTTATCTGATAAGAACGAAGATTTCAGATTAACATAGTTTATTGAAAAAGAAATATTCGACAAAAAAATGAAGGAATATTGTGTATTATTAGTTTGCTATGGTGATAGAGAAATTACTGTACACAATATATTTCCATCTCTTTCGTCATGGGTATGATCGCTTATGCAACTCCGTCTAAACATTTGTCAACTGAAGACGTATTCGTTGGCCTTCTCTGAAAATTTGGGTTAGTTATTATCCGAGATATGACTGTAATTGTAAATAATAATTTCCTTTTCAAGGTTACCCTGACACAATGATATATATTACAAATACAATTATATTTTTGTTGCAGTAAAAATCTCAATCGAAACTAAACAGAAATCTGTAATTGCTTACGATAATTGTTTATCAATAATATCACTTTGCAGAAATAGGCAATGCATTTCTTAAATGTATCATATAAAAGGAGAACAACTCATTACTACTCATTTACTACTTAGTTTGCATTAGTGCCAGTAGAGAAGAGGATAATTATTCAGTAAAATCATTATTACAATAATTGTTACTTTAAAGTTGTATTCTTTATTGAATTTCATTTAAAATGATCTAGCTCTATGAAAAGCTACTTTTAAGAGTAGTCGTCTTGTAGTAGTGGTCTTTCAAAGTAGGTTCACGTAATTTTTTAATGCTTAGATCGAAAAAATACCGGTTAGAACCGGCTGGACATTTGCAGAACATACTAAACCGGAGCTGAACCGTAATTCGGTTTCTTCATTGAACCGAAGAGAATACCAGTATAAGAAACCATGGATTGATGCCTTATAATGCATCGGGCATATGAGTGTATTTCATTGGAGAGGAAGTTAAACAGATTCATAATAAAACTTTTACTACACCACAAGAAATAATACAGACACGACCTAGGTTTCGTAGCAAAGTTACACAATCAGATAAACTCCGATATAGATGTACTGAACGCTTTATTATGGATCTGTTTATTGTTAGTGACTACCACGAAATGAAACCTGAGTCTATCTTGTTTTTTTGAGAAGGAGGTTAGTTGAAATTCACCTTAACAACTCTAAGGTATCACCTCCAACATTCGAGATACTTCCATTCTCACCTCTGCACTTCCACCATCCAATTTTCCCTTCTCATCACTTTCCTTAATTCTCCCTCCTTTGACGCATCTTTCCTGTCTCTCTCTTCCTCATCTCCGTCACCTCTATTCTTTCCCTTCATTCTCCCATCAGCGCCTTTACGAGAGAAAAAATGCCCTTCTCGCCCGCATACCTATCGAAAAAATTTCCTCATTTCCTGCGTCGATCATCCAAACGCTCATAAGAGTTGGAACCCTTAAAAAAAATGGCGCTGGGGAAAATCTTCCTGTCCATCAGTTTACAGGTGGTCTTTCGTGAGAGAGAAAACGGTTTCTGCAGCAACATCCATCCTCGGGATTTTCCTCTCCACCGCTTCCAAAGTACCGAATTCCATAGTTCTCTCCTCCCGGCAAACGCGCTAATGCTTCTTGCTGAACAGGCACTTTCACTGAGCTCACTAGGGTTAGTACCCTCGACCTATAACCTCTCGCCGTTCACGCCAATGAGAGCGAAATTTGGGAAGTGTATCGGAGAGATCTCGGAAAGTGTAACCATTGCATGAGGATTTGTTAGTTATTCAACGATTAGTGCATGAATACATGAGAATTCACAAAGGAAAATATAAATTAAGTTTGGAAAATTACTATTAATCAACTCGTTAGTTTTTGTAAAAATGAATTTAGCATCGCCTGACGAAGAATGAATAGAGAATCGAAATACCTTAATTTAGACTTATTTCTTATTAAATTTTCTCATAAATAATTATTTTTTCGATTCAATAAAACATTCACAGGCAACAATCATCTTAGCTATCTTTCAGAAATTAAATTGTCCATTTATTATAGGATTGATTTTCATACAAAATTCTTACTCCTTTTTTACGCTTCCAATAAATAAAATAATGCCAATTGTTATTTTTTCGTAATTTAAAATTTCAATCTTTGAGTAAATCTAATTTGGGGCCCTTTTTCTCAATGTGGAGTATTTTCGGTTCAAAATTGCTGGCATGATCATAGTTTGAGAGTTGTTTCGCAAATTGAGATTTTTCGTTCTTATTCTGAAAACAGATTTGTGTTCGTTGGTTCAAATATTAAAATCCCTCCCTGTTTGTCCTATATAGACTCCATTGAAATTAGAAGGAAGTAACAAAGTGACTGTTATTCTATTATCATGAAGAACTTCCACAAGATAACACCAGAAACTATTAATTGCGTGACCATATAATATAAAAACTTTAGCTAAAGAATGCGATTGCTTAAATCATATTTGAATACATGCTCTTATACAAATTTAGTTACACTACTTGATGAATATAGTACATACAAAATTAAAAGTTAATTTATTTGTTATATTAAATGGCAGGAATTATATTAAAGCATCTTCTATCATTTTCAGTACATTACTAAATATAACCTACGCCCAGATAGGTTTAATAACAGGTTCAAGCGTGATTCAATGTTGGAAATAATCTCAACCGAACCAATGCAGAGAATGAAGATTACTAAATGTCTTTATTTAAAGAATAAATTACAAAATTTCCATGATACTGCATGAGAAAGTTAAGATTTCTCTGACTTCGTTTCACAAATTGGTATCTTACCAAAAACGGATACTGAAAAAGTAATTGAATTGAGAAGTTGTAATTTCTTGAACTTTCTGTTTCGTATTAAACGTTGAGAATTCTCAGGAGGGGAGGAATCCAGAAAACTCTTTCCATAAATATGAAGATGACTTTCTTCGAGAAAAAGTATCTGTTTCTCTGGAATCAACGGTATTTTTTTACCCAGAACTTGAAAATAACGCGTATTGGTATTCACCCAAAAAATGAATGAGAGAAATAAAAAAGTACAGTAGAGATGATGTAGCTTTCATGGATACTCGTTATTTCTAAATAGCTGAATGTACCGTTGAAATTGATGACAACATTTTTGTGCGGTACACTCTATTTGAATTTTTATTACAGAAATACCCAGGAAAACTATCGTGTTAGAAAGATGCAGCTTTGTACACGCAAATCAATGGTAATTTTTGGTAAGATTTTACGTAATTTTCGGAATTTTCTTCGTTTTAACACCTTTCAATTAATACAGAAATCAGTTTCTTTAAAGTTGAAAATTAAGCCACAACTACAATTTTTTTCACCCCCTTACATGGGCGTTTTCCTGCAATGGAAATGTTTTCTCCGTACTGTTATTTACTGCTCTTCTTAGGTGGCTTGCCACAGGACATACTAAAATTCATTTATTTAGTTTATTTGGGTTTTTTAATCCACATAGTAATTTCTTTCTTTTTTTCACTTTAATTTTTTTTTATTTTATCTATTCCTGCCATT
Source organism: Sympetrum striolatum (assembly GCA_947579665.1). NCBI lineage: Eukaryota > Metazoa > Arthropoda > Insecta > Odonata > Libellulidae > Sympetrum > Sympetrum striolatum. The sequence continues at coordinate 36,533,287 of OX388350.1, read as the reverse complement.
TAATATAATACCCATGAATTAGATGCAAAAACCCCAATACCCCTCAATGAAGTTGATTCTATTTTATTGTAATTTTTCTGCTTTCAAAGAGCAAAGATTTATTCTTTCATTAATAAAATAATCAAATGGGAACGAATTTCTGTAGTACATGCTTAAATACTTATGGGGCTTAAACTATAATACATCTTATTATTAATTCGCATTTCATTTTGCGATCATTTGAGTTTCACCACTTTTAACAATCAATTTAGCAGTTTTCAATCGTATAATTTCCCCAAATGTTGAAACTAATTTGTCGATTTCTACCAAATTTACCTCTTAGAAAGAGAATCTTTACGCTATCCTAAATAAGTTCTCTAGGATATCGTTTAAAGAGATCAATCAAACGCGAAAATTTGCGGATTATTTCTTAAATCACCCAAATTTATTAACACGCGTGAATCGAGAGTGCCTAATAATTCAGTTTCTTGGATCGCCCCTCTTTCATGAGAAGGCCTCCACGAGCAGCGGTGACCTCGTGACTCATTATCGTTACACTCTCACTTTCAACCTTGATGATTTATCTCTCCTTTTTTTGCTCGCTGCCGCTTTTTGCCGAACTTAGCATCTTCTCGCTCTCTTCAAACCTTAATCCTCATCTCCAACGTCTAATTTCAACTCTCCCTGAAGTTCCGTCTTTCATTTCCACTTATTATTTCTTTTCACTTTCCTGCATATTTAGAGACTCCTTTACTTTCCGTTCTTTCGCGGCTGGGTTTGGAAAAGAGAAATGGATCTTTGTCGATGAGTGAATGTAAACGTCGAATCGAATTAAAATATTACTCGATGGAACAATTGCGTCAGGGAACTGTTGAAATAAATTACGATAGTGCCATAATACTTATGGACTGCGTAGACATAGACTAAAGTACGATAAAATAATCGTAATCCAGGGAATATCATATGGGACTTGACTGAATCGTACAATTATCATCTGTTATGCGTATTTCCCTTTCATACTTTGATTTCATTTTATTCATCGTAAAATCTAAACGCTATTCTTAATGTAATAATTATTCATCGAGAACTAGTTGGTTTTATTGCTACGATATGTAAACTGAATAGAGTACTTCACCCTTTGCTATAGATTCAAACCAAGATTCACTTCTTTATGGATAAAACTTTCTGTGTAAATTATGCGAAAAACCGGTATGGCAACATATATCTATCTATTTTTCCTCGTTCTAGAAAAATTTGAATCAAGGTAGAATTAAGAAGGGGAGTGTAAAAAGGCTATATATGCATAGAAATAGATAGAAGAAGCTTGGAAATAAGTAGAAGGAGCTGGTGACTGAAGACCTCGATAAAGGAATCAAGAAAAATAGGTATGGTAGATAATGAAGAAAAACAACGTAATTTTCCACACTTTTATTTTACTGACGACCGGTTTCTACCGGAGTAGAATCTTCTGGTGATAAAAGTGTGGTAAATTACATTGTTTTTCTTCATTATTTAAAATGGCTTTCCACAAAGTAACGCCTGATCATCTAGATTCCTTGGTATGGTGTTTTACTATATGAATGTGAAACATGGACCATAAGAAAAGAGGAATTTAAAAGTTTGGAGCTCTTCGGGATATGAGGTAGAAAAAGTAAGTTGAGTTGATAGGAAAACTAACACGGAGGTGCTAGAGATGTTTGAGGATTAGTGGCTTTTAACTGAAGTAATTAAGCTTCAATAGAGGAAATGGATGCGTCAAATACTGAGAAGGAGATGGACTGCTAAATGATGTAATTGAGGATAAAATAAAGGGTAAAATTTAAAATGAAGGAAACAAGATGGGTTTTTAATTTGCTACCGGTTTCAACAGAGAATCGTCATCTTCGGGCAAAGGTTACATACAAAAAGGTCTTTGCGTCCTTTGCCTAAATATTTTCTATTGAAACCGGTAGTAAATTAAAAATCCTGAAGAAAAAGTACCATCTTGTTTCCTTCATTTTACATGATGAATTTCCACCACATCTCGCCTGAATGTGTGAATTTTATAAAGGGTAAAAGATTTAGAGGAAAGCAAAAGATGAGAGGTGACTAAGAGGGAGAGGAATGTTACCAAGAAGAGAAATAAACCGCATTGAATAGGATAAATTAAGGTACCTGAACATACAGAACACTCATATACGCACGAATAAATACATTCGTTCACTCGTAATTCCTCCCACTAATTTATCAGTTTATTTTCGAAGGTAACTCTTCCAAAACTTCACACCCTCCTTCATTGCATGCATCTACCCACATATTCCGCCCTGACACCCTTCTTTATCCAGTTTTGACCCGACTTCTCCCCCGAGATAAGGGGGAGTGGCCCCCCTGCAACGTCCTGACGTATCTCTTATTTCGTGTCATTTTGCCAACTCCTTTATCTCTTCCCTCCACCTGCATGTCCTCTCATACCACCTTTCAACGTGGTACTCGCGAAAAATGGATGCGCTGTGAGGAAGATTGGTAATCATCAGCCACAAATCGATTATTAGTTGTTTGAGTACAGTGGTTAGCTATAAAGTGGTTCAAGTTTGGAAATAAAATCTGTTGTTGGTGTAAACTGAAATTCTCTCCGGAATTATACATCCATGCAGATAGCAAAAGTAATTCATGTTTCAACGAATCAGTCTGTCCCGAATTTTGCTTACCACGTTTATAACCTCTCGGAAAATGTTGATACAAATGAAATACAGTCTAAGGCAAAGATATAAAATAATGCAGAGATTACTTAGAGGACACATCGATGAATGACGGCTGTCATAAGACACCTTTGACTGTCGCTGTTTTAGTTAAAATTTCACTGAAAACCGGATTTCAGAGTACCATAAGATTAACTGGCAAGTATGATATTGGAATACGAGTTTTTGTAAAATGTATTTTATATTTTCATTCTGGAATAGTAAACGTTTCACTTCACCCATCAGAATCCTATCCGTAGGTGAATGGAGAAATTCCTCATTTTTCAAGTTAGCACAAAACGTTGCCCTGAGTTATTCCCCTCAAAAACTTGATGGAATTGACGTCAAAAACACATTTAAGTTAAAATATCTTGATGATTAGTATTTTCATCTCAGAGTAAGCAACCCACGGATGAATATTTCTGGATAAATGATTCCTCATCTACAATTAATATTTGAATCAATGAAACCAAAGGTTACTTATTAAGCTTTCGCGCTAAGTCTGTTCCAACGAAATCCCCTTCCCTTTTCAAATAGCCAAGTTTGAGTGTAGTGACTGCATATTTATTGAGTTTTCACTGCCTTCTAATTTAGCGAAAATGCTATACGCAAGGATGCTGATAAACACCACTCACCGGAGTACTTTTGATTCGAATGATCCCTGTTTTATATTCCAATCCACGGCGAGGCAATATTGATATTCTTTATTGATTTCGGTTAGGCAAAAGTTTGGCACAAAAGTTAGGAGAGGAAAATTGCGTAGAGATTAAAACCCATTTCGCGATAAATTCGCTGGGACTCTCCCGCAAAACAAGTTTAAGCCGAACTAATAAAGTCAATTGGCGAGGGAAGGCATCGGTCCCGATAAATCCCATTTGTCGCACCGAAAAACCACTCGGCCCATTCGACGATTTTTTCTTCTTCCGATGGCCATTTTCCCGAAAGAGCAGGGAGTGGAAAAGAATGGCGGAAACTGCGCGGGAAGAGAGCAGACCATTCCGACGTCGTTAACGCCATCTAGCGTGATTAACACGCCTCACTATTACCTTAAAACTTTCACTTCTCGGGGAAAAAGTTTCCACATAACTTCTCTTCTCCATCCCCTCCCCTCTCCCAGCCCATTCCCGCAGTTTTGCAGTTTTAATGCGCGTTTTAATTAAAAAACTCGCGGCAAAGTCACAGCCTCCATAACCATCCGGATACATTCGTCTTCCGCCGAACTCGGCTTCTCCCTCTGTCTTCGTTCTCTCTCACGCCGAGGATGTAATAGTTCCCGGGGGAGGGACCGCGAAGCTGGGGGGGAAGCCGCTCGATTCTCCCGGGTTTGGAATTTTCGGGAAGGATTAATTCCCGCGGGTACGGGATCCGGAGATTAAAGGTCCCGCAGGAGCGCTAATGTAACTCTCTTAAGAGTACCTCTGGCTCCTTAGTGAAGGGGACTTAGCACGTGGGCAAATGGCTGGAGAGTTATGTGGCGCTCGACGTTAAATGGATGGCAAATGGAATGGTCAGAGTAAATGTTGCCCCGTTGTCTTCTACCCTTTTTCCGGGAGGAAACATCTTTTATGAATGGAACATTCATCCCCGTCCTGTTTGTATGCGATGCAGCGGGAGGACAAACATGGTAAGGACTGAGATTGTTTCATTTTGTCTCAAGAATTTTCTGAAATGCTTGCGCTATTATCGTGCTTTTGAAAACCAACGAAGGAGTTCGAAACTTTTACCGTCGTCTACTTTTATGGATTCACTCCAAATTTTCAAATTTTATCGTTCCAGTGGCCGAGATTCTAAGCGGGAAGTCTATTTGGTTTTGTGACCGAAACTTATCGCTGCTATTACCCCACTTTGATAAAATTACAGCTGATTCTAGGTACCTAGCAGGGGATGCAAGTTTCGTTTCAAATGCTTAATTTATTACTGTCATAACCTTCACGGAAATAATGACAATATTATTTGATTTAAAATTGCTGTTAGCCAAATCCTTGGTTGGTGCAAAAATAAATAAAGTCTAAGCTTTAGGCCGAGAAAAATTATTATATAATACCATTTGAGAAAAGAATGTTATTATTATTATTTGATATTAAAATTACTATTAGTAGACTCGTTTTTTGGTGTTAATATAAATTTCACGTAGGAATTATAAGACGAGGAAAATTCAGAAAATTTATATAACCTCCTTATACGACCTCATTATCGAAATATTTTTCAGTATTATTCAGTAAGGTTTAAAAAAATACAAAAGCAGTTATCATTAATAGCAAATGAAAAGGAAGAAGCACTCCTTTATCATTTACTGTTAAGATGGACTTCTACTACACCTTAGACCTCATCTAATGAACAGTTATTTAGCTATCAGCTATCCTTCGAGAATTGGGAGAATTTTACATTTATAAAAAGATCTGTCTTCCTCCCGAATTCTAGTCTCTTTACTCGCTAAAAAAATAAATATGTAACTAAGACCAAACGATGTAGAATATTTGGCAAGAGAATGTGATTGTTTCTTTTACTTACTTTACGCGTAGTTCGGGATTGGTAATTTTATAGAGAAAATCGGGATCTTGTCAGATTCTGGAACAGAATATCTTCGTTAGCCGAGGTGTCGCTACATTTAATTCCTTAATTTATTATTGTATATAATTTTAGTATAATTCCAAAAACTAAAGGGAAGTCGTCGCTCGAAATAACGACAGAGGAAACGCATCAGTAAAACGCGAGGAAAGGCCATGAGAGAGATCAAAACGGTTCAGATAAAAGCGGATGGAGATAGCGATTGTCAGCTTTGAAAAGAAGTGGAAAAAAAGATTAAGAGGAGATAACTCATTTGAGAATGGCAGGAAGAGGGATATCGACAAGAAGAGAAAATGGCGGTGGTGCATTAGTATTGCGTGGACGAAGCGAAGGGTGACCTTGAAGGGATGCAACTCCAAAGGGGTTTTGATTGATGGAAGGAGTCGGCGATATTTCTTCCTTCCCCCATTTATTTTCCTGAAGAAAGGAATAATGTGACCCACGTTGGGTCATACGTTTTATTCGGTTGAGGCGTGGACCCAAGACGTCCGGTGCCATCCGCCCACTCCATCAGCGGTGTTTCTTTAATCTTTTCGCTTTTCGGATTTATTGTTTCGAGATTTTCGGTCTGCGACGCGTAAGGTGTGGGGGTGGCGAGGGAGTGGATTCAGAACTGTCGAATAATCGGGTCAAACCTGCGAGAGATTGTGGGTGGAGCTGCGTCCACAATCTAACCACTGTTTCAAAATCGCCAGAAATATGTGACGGAAATTTCACAATTGGAATTAAAAGCAACAAAACTTAGTATTTCCTCTTGATTTATTTGGACGACCAATTTCGATCTTCACGATCATATTCAGGCGTTTTAATTAAACTAGCGGAAGTGCCCGTTGAAATTCAACGGGGATAATAAGTAAACATATATGAAGTTATACTCTCTCACGATTTTAGCAGCTAATGGTTGACCGGTAGAAGACCCTCTCAGCCTTTAGGTGGATGGCTTTATGGTTTATATGTGGAATACATTGGAGAAATATTAAAAGTAATTCTAATCGATGAGATGCACGACTATGCACCATGATGATGATCAATTTCTTGCATTTTTACTTAAAGTTTTACCTTTAGTTCGCAATAAGTAAGTATACCTTACTTGTAGTAACATAGTTGATCGTTATCATACAAAAAAGTTATTTTTCGTAGTAGTTTATATTACTACAAACATTAAGATACTTCATTGATCAACTTATTACTAAAATATACATAAAGTAATAATTTGGGGTATAACAATGCAAAGAATTCCAAAACTGAATTTACAATTGTGGAAACTAAAATAAATGTATGTTATTTATTAAGCTTTTCGGTACTTCAGACGAAAACATTTCCTCAGGAGGGTTTAGTTTAAATCAGTCAAAGTATAGCTAGTTCTTTTCTCCTGAATGCATTAATTAATAATAATATATAAACAGACACATTAATGTAATTATTGATGACCGATTCCATTTCACAAAAAGTAATCACTTTCAGTCAATCTATGAAAATTGTCATCGAGCCACCTAATTTAATTGCTTCCCATGTGGTTACACTTCAATTAAGTCCCAATTTAAAATATTCACTCGTCTTTGCGAAACGCAATCACTGTGAAAATGACGTCTGAATGGTTCACTACTGCCTAGTAAAAGTTTCTCGTAAATTAAATAGTTAAAAGCAGGTCAGTTGCTGAAAATAAAAAAAATAATGCTGTGACATCGTCAGCAGGTAATTGTCTCGGAGAGGAACACTAGTGTAAAAACCATGGAATTTAAACCAATAACAGTAGGATATTAATTTATGCATCACTAAAAAGAATACAAATAGGACGATTTAAAGTAGGTTTTTTGTGCTTGTAATTTAAATGGAAACGAATTATGGGTTCCGGATTTCGATCCCGGAGACTCCGGAAATGAAACTATTAAGATCACATTAGGATAAGAAGACATTTTAAGAAAGGCACAAAGAGATAACGGAAACGATGATTATATAGAAATAAATTTTATATGTCTCTAAAAACCAATAACAATTTTTTTCGCGGAAAGTAAGTGAGTTGTGTAGCTAACTTTTACCCCAATACTAAAATGTGTAACATAAACACGGAAAACCATCTAATAACACAAACTCAATCACAATGCCAAAACAGAAACGAAAATTTAACAGCTCACGATAAGATAGTAAATTTATATGGAGTGAAAGCAATCAAAATTGCCACAAATGAATCACTTTTTGTATTCTGCATATAACAAAACATAAAATTGCTTTACCTTTTTGGACGGGTATGCGATGTTAGCGATTTGCTACATATTGATCACTGGATGTTCTACTCCTGTAAGAACCCGAGCATCGAATCAAGAGAAATCTTTACGATCTTCACTGACTACATTTTTGTCTATCTCTAAATATTCATCGTTGATAATATATTTGATTTAATACTTAATTCAGAAGATTATATCAAAAACATCCGCAACGTACCTGTTTATTTATATGTATTCAGTTGAATTGATCGAGAGAAAGCAATTATAAGAAGCACAATACTAATAAAACTGTTTTATTTCACGGAAACACTGTTAACAATTACGTTGATGTAAACAAAGTTCGGTTGCTACAGAGAAATAAACAAAATTTGAATTTTTTTAAATTTTGGTATATTTTTCGCGAGATTTTTCGGAGGATATTGTTTTTATCTGCAAATTTTTATAATATAATTATATATAAATGTATAAATATAATTTCTTCTATTGTATATCTAATATAGTGTACCTCTTATTTTCAGCATTAGTTTTAACTGATCATTTATTCTATATATCTTCCTATGGATAAACTCATGAGCTCAAAATGAAAAATCTGATGTGGCCAACACATGACTTTCTCCGTATTTATTGAAAACATAAGCCTATGCCGGTAATATATAAATAACTCCAAAACAATGAGTGTTACAGGAAAATGTTTCATACAAGCTTTGTAGTAAAAAACATTATCTACAACTTTGGTACATAATTGTATAGGTATACCTACATTGCATTCCGACAGAGATAAGTATGAAAAACTTCAATTTCTGGGTAAACAACAACTTCCGGTTAACCGTTATTCAAGAATAACTCCTAAACAATCAGTTTTACGAAAAAATGTTTCATACAAAAGTTGTAATAAAATACGTTATATACAACTTTTGTGTGTAAATGTATATACCTATATTGCATTCTGACAGAGATAAGTATGAAAAACTTCAATTTCTGGGTAAACACCAACTTCCGGTTAACCATTATTGAAGAATAACTCCTAAACAATTAGTGTTACGAAAAAATAGTTTATACAAAAGTTGTAGTAAAGTATATTATCTACAACTTTTGTATGTAAATGTATATACCTATATTGCATTCTTACAGAGATTTTTAAGAAACAAAATTTTGTTCCGGATAAACCGTAACTTCCTGTTTAGCGATATTCTCCAAAACCTTATCAACTCTTGGCATTGTTAGAAAAATTCTAAATATGAATTTTGAAAATGATCGGATAATTACTTTTTAAGATAGAGCGCCCACAAACTTTTTAACCACAGACAGACAGACAGACACACAGACAGACATGTTCGGGAAAATAGCTAAAACATGCTCTATGGGCCCCATAACATCTATTTCCGTCGAAATCTGGAGGTCGAATTTTTTTGCGAATCAATACTTTCTCTATACTACGTATAGGGAGAAATTAAAAATTGCTTAGGCCGCCATGGAGATGAGTTGTTTACAACAACAAAATATTGATAAAATATTGGTGCATTTTATCAAAATGTTTGCAATTTCGAATCGTAAACGATATTCTACGACTGAAATAAGAATCTCCATTCAATTTCCTTTCTTTTGGTACTTGTCTCGACTTTGTACGACTTGTGTTACTAATTTAATTTTGCGAAAGAAACAAAGCCTGCAAGCGATAAAAGTGAAGTTTACGTGCATTCCTTATGGAACCGTATTATGGACTCCTGGGTTCGAACCCGGGCTTTCTTAGTAATGGGAATAGTTTTCCTAGGGGTTTCTAACTCGTAGAAACACAATGCAGTTTGTTTCGAATCTCTAAGTCAAACCGTTTCTGAAATAAAGGGGGGGACGGACGGACAGACGGACGGACGGACGGACGGACGGACACTTCGGAAATTATATATAAAGATGGCGTTCCACACAGTTAGGCCAGAACACCTCGAGTTACTTCGTAATTGATGGAGAGGTTTAGGAGCAGAAACTGACATCAAAATTTTGCTGACTCGTTTGAGTTACGATGACTTACTTCATACGCAACATAGAGTAAAATATTAATTTATGCTTCTTTATTCATTACTGAAGTTTGCTTTACAATAGTAATTGAAGGATAGTGTGTTTCTTGTATTATAGTTTTTATATCCACTCGTTCAAGAGAGAGAAAAGCTATGAGAGAATGAGATGCTAGATACCTCAATGGTTGCGTGGCAGGTGAATTAATCCGGGGGGAATTCGTACGCTGGAAATTGATCTCCCGCGCTGATGTTGTACTACTGTTATTCAGTCTTATTTTATTCTACACGCACTGTTTACACTGTCCTGCGATGGTTTCATTGCCGCCATCCTGTATTGCTTTTTAGGGTGAATTTTGCGTCCTGAATTAGAATCCAACATTAATTTTCCCACATCACGTCACATTTTATTTTAAATCTCATATTACGATTTTTCAACGCGTGCACTAATGCACTTCTTAGGAGGAGTGTTGCTTTAATTAAGATTTCCAGATTTATTTATTAATTCGATATCCTACAGCCATCTGGCAAACCTGTTACTGCAATACTGTTACTGTTTACTTCAATAACACTCCGGAGGTTATGTTGAAGCTAGGAGTACTACAGTATGACCCTATCCACTGAAGACTTTTTATCGATGCCTCTAAGCGTAGTTTGAAGTGCGTCCTTCTTCACAATGAAAACAAACTTGCATCCGTACCCGTTGCTCATTCAGTTATTATGAGAGAAACGTATGGAAATCTTGAGATGATGTTGTGTAAATTGAAGTACCAGGAATACAAGTGGCAAGTGTGGTGATTTTAAAGTGATAGGTATTCTGTTTGGTTTACCACAGGTTACACAAAGCACCCCGCTTTCTGTGTGAGTGGGACAGTTTAGCAAGGTTACATCACTGGACCCAAAAAGAATGAACCACGTAGACAGTGGCTTGTAGGCTCGAAAAACATAAAACAAAAAACTTTGTTGCCAAGTCAAATATACTTAAGCTCCGTTTCATATCAAACTTGGGCTTATGAAGCAATTCGTTAAGGCTGTTAACAATGAAGGTGAATCCTTTCAGTACCTGTATCATCAATTCCCAGTCATCAGTAATGCAAAAATTAAAGATGATATCTTCATATGTCCTGATATAAGAAAACTTCTTTCTGATGCTAATTTTGAAGATACTACGTGCGCTGCAGAACGATCGGCATGACAAACATTCCGAGATGTGGTCAACAACCTTCTTGGTAACACAAAATATTCAGACTATAAACAAACTGTGGATAGAATGCTTGATTCTTTCCAAGATTTAGGCTGCAGAATGAGCTTAAAAGTGCACATGTTACATTCACATTTGGACTATTTCCCTGAGAACCTTGGAAAGCTGAGCGAAGAGCAACGAGAAAGATTCCACCAAGATCTAAAGGAAATGGAACGCAAATATCAAGGGAAATGAAACAAAACATGCTGGCAGATTACAGCTGGTTACTGAAGAGAGAAGATCTAACTACACCTAGCACGCGAAAAGCAAGGCAAAAAAGTTTCTTAAACTAAGTCAAAATATTAAAAAGTTGAAACTTTGGACTAACCATTCTCAGTATCTTATGAGGCTTAATGTGTGATACATGTTGGTCCATTTGACTCTGTATTTCTTAAAATCTGTTAACATAATACATTACATATTGTAGCGAATTTTCCTTAGTACATAGTGCTGCCTCACCCAGATGTACATTTTGTTTTTTTTGTCTATACTTTTTTTAATTGTAATATACGTAAGCTCGAATATTTGATTAGGATTAGCGTATGTGTGTGTTTTTTGTGTTACTTTTTTGATTCAATTCTCTTTGCTCAATGTTGTTTTGTTGAGAATTAAATATTTGAATTTGAATGGTGTCATAGTATTGACTGCGTTGTGTTCGAGCGGAAAGTCGCCGCAGGTAACCGTATATTCAAATAGGTTATTGAAGGAACATCACGCCGGCCACGAGTTACAGTAAAGGCGTATGTTCCTATGGGAAGATTTTTCGTGCGGGATAATTTCTTTTAGAAGCGTGCCATCCATAATTAGATTATCTTTAGCAAAAAAGAGCTTATTAATTTCTTTTATGAGCGTTGTCACCCTCTGAGTACAAACATCGGAAGAGATGTTTGATACGACCGGGATGAGGGGGGGAGGGGGGGCGGTTTCGGTACATAACTATATAATTATACGATATTATGTTCATAAGTATAACAGTGTAATATAGGATTGTTCAGATGAGCGAAAATAATGAGAAAGAAGTATTCCTTACATGTGATAATAGTAATCTTACATGTGCGCGTGCCTCATATTTCTCATATTTTCATTTTGATTTTGTAAAAAAACCTGATGTGATGGAGAAAATCTGATTACTGTTTCGTAATCAGCATACCAGATATATAATAGATCACTATTTAAACATTATGCAATGATCGGAAAGTTTAAATTCGCAGGTCTGTGTTATTGGTTAATGTTATAAATAAATTAACCGGGGGTGTTGGGTTGGGCTGGGTTGGTAGTACAACATCAGCGCGGGGGATAAATTCCCCGCGTACCAATCTGTCGGGAGATCAATTCCCCGCGTACTAGTTCTCCGCGTACGAATTACCCCGGACATATTCACCGGGCGCCTAATGGTTGGAGTAGGTGAAACGGATTTCCGCGGAAAGTCTCATCAGACCTTTATCATATTCATTTTCTCTTTAGATTTAGATTGTTATAAGTGGGCAGGATGATTTTCATAACTGCTTAAGTAGATTTTAGATCAACCCTTACTCTGCCAGTGGGCTACTATCATATATGAGAATTAGTTGGGTTTCGGTATACTTGTATCTCACCTGATAATAGTACGTATATACCAAATAAAGTATCATGATGGTAATCAATCTAGAAAGAGATTTTAATGTGTTCTGCCACAAAAACGTTAATCTGTATTCTTTAATAGTTATCCGTACTTCGAAGCTGTGACAGTTTCTCCTAAATCACTTGATGGAGGCTATCAATAAGAAGGCTAGTCATAGGCATCCGAAACTAAGCATTTGGGGCTTTTTCGGAGGTATATCTCCTTCAAAAATCGAAACTCGTGATAATGTATGATTAATATTTCATTGCTGCAATTTACTTTAGTTGGATAATTACTTAACTTCTAACAAAAATTCATGCTATTCGGTACTTCTATATATCTCGGATCGTAACTAGAAAAATAGGCAAAAAACGGACACATTTTATTATAAAGAAGCTATTCCAAACTTAAATAAAAATCATTCAAAAAGAGAGAAACGTTCATTCTGTCCACTTTTCAATCCACGATCTCTTGTGTCCTCTCCATATGACGAAGAATTAACATAGAATTTTTTAAGCGAAGACGTAGAACTTTCAGTAATTAAAAAATATATTATTATTATGTTTTATCTCATAATCAATATTTGCCAAAATCTGACTTGGTCATCGAAACACAGTTTATATATTTTCGTATGTAGTAACAAACTATTGTAAATTTGAAGTTATAGCTAGTTTACTACGAACTTCGTACACAAGTGAAGTAAGGAATATACTAAATATGCAATAACATAGTTATAACCAGTAGATGATACATTTTAGAGCAATTAAATGAATTCTAGTCTTCTCTTCTTCACCTATTTTCAAATATATTTATTTTAAGGATTTGAATTTTCAAGAAAATATCACGTTCTCTTCTTTGCTTTGACAGCGTGACAGGCAAACTCGAGGTCGTCACGATTGTCAACTCTCGTTTGATATGCATGTAATTGTGTGTGCAGATTTAATGGGACAGGTTTCCGAAAGTCATCGAGTTGGAAGTGAACTGAGAGTGTTGCGTGGGATTAATTTTTACTCTCCACGGCCCTTTGATATTTTCCAAACCATACTTTTCTCTTCGACACTTTCAGACTTCTGATTGTTGCTACGTGCTGGAACTATTTTTTTATGCAGAATTATTTTCTTAGTTCATATTTATTACATTGCCAATTTACTTTTTTAAATTGCAAATTAAAATTAAAGAAAATGAATCCCCCGAAAGTAAATCTCGATATTTTATAGCTTCTTTGCCAAATAGAATAAAATATAGATCAAGGAAGAAAAAGGATTTAATTGTTTCATCATACCGTCGCAGTTAGTTACTAGGACAGACTTTATCTCACACTACTAACATCTAACAGAAACAATTTTACACAGGATTACATAGGGTGGATTGGATGTTGTATTAGTCCTGAAATTATTTTATTTTAAACCACAGGCTTTACTTGAATCGTTGTTCATACTTCTTTCTCTATAGATACTGGTTGTGCGTATGTTATTTCGCGAGAAAAATGTAACTGTTTTCATGTTCATTTTATTTACACATTTTCTTACGAAACATTTGGATGTTTTTGTTGGTCTTGGAAAATAAATAAAATTAACAGGAGATTATAATTAAAATGCATAAATTAAATTAAATAAATTAAATATTTCAAATGCAGTAAAATCTCTATCTCGATCTAACGCTTTTAGCGGATCAAGGAAATTCGACTCCACTTCGGAAAGATACAAGATGTGAAAAACAAAGGGTGCAGCTGCTGCGGGTGGGGCTTCAAAATTCCAACCCAAGAGCCAGAAAATCATTAGAAACAAAAACGTTCGATCGGAATTACACTGTAATTATAATAAATGAAATAAATGGAATCCGTAGTATACATCCTAAATAAATTTAATAAATACATATCATTTTATAATCGAAAAGAAAGAAGCTATGTCCTTCACTAATGATTCCGTAGGCATTTTCCATTAAAACGAAACATTACGTGAATTTTCAACGATTAAAACAATCACTTAAGTGGCCTTTAATTGCAGTGACTTTCAGTCGCCCGAATATGAGCGTAGGAGCGTATCCCCATAGGCAATCCGAGATTGGATATTGCGTGATGAAGGTGTATATTGGGCGGAGGAAGACGGTACCTTGCGGCAGACCGCAAGGAATCGTAGTAAAAGGAGTAACGCAATTCGTTTTGCAGATGGAGGTGGGGGAGTGCAATAGGCTGAGAGCTCTTCGTGGCGGTCGAAATTGAGATCAAAAGCGGAGAAAAAACCGACTTCACTCGTTTTTTATGGTCCTGCTCTTTTGTTTCTGCTCAAGGGAGGGACCGGGATGAAGATGGGGGACTCGGATTTTCTCTTTAAGTAGTAAATCTCGATAATAACATTTTTCCACGAACAATCTTTCAAAGGTTTATTGTCTCTTTCCCCCTTCCGTTGCCTGGTTAAACGGAGGTCACGAATCGACTCCCTCCTCAGAGTTTATAACAAAAGCACAACCACGCGTAAAGTACAGAAATATGGACTGAAATTTAATTAATATTGGGTCATTTACTTACCTTTTGATCATTCTCAATTTATTTTTCATTGAATATTACTATGATAGCTAGGGATTCTGCTACTATATCTTGATGAGTAGAATATATTCATTTGTCTCTTGATAAAGGACGGATTAAAAGGTATCTATAATCTATTTTTGTCATAGTCTTGTTTATAATTAAATGATTACATAGATACGTAAATTTACCCTTAATCGGCTAGTTAAGGCCCACATGGCCCCCTTTATGTCAACTAACCTCGAGTATTGTTCAATTATTTATAGGAATTAATTAAAATAGCTTTTGAGACTAAGAGTAATGATTGGTAAAAGATCTTTGTAATTACGGTTGACAACCTTATTAAAGGTTAGCCTCATGTTATTATACATAATTTAAATATTTTTTTTCTAGTAACTTCAAGGATATTACTATGAACAGTACGTGAAATATTTCCAGTAATTTATAAACTGGTTTGGCACACTTACACAGTGGGCCAATAAAATACAATTCAAATGTTTCATATAAAATAACTTAAATTTTTCCATAACGTAATTTAAATTTATCATATAAAAAACAACATTTCGTCTACGGAGGAGAATATTCCGCTCATATTTAACGAATGGCATAAAATCGGTTTGAGATTCCACTCTGATAAATATTCCCTTTAAGTGTTTTCCACACAAATAGATTAAATTGGGAATTAGTGCTATATAATATGATAATTCTGAATAGTATTGAGATTTATTGTTGGAGGGATTGACTAAAAATTCGATTCCTCTAATTCGGTTACCAGGTGATAGTTAGGTGCTTAGACGCAAAACATTTTTTATATTTTGAAGCATTGAACTTCCGCTAGAAACCTTGTCGGGTAATAAAGTGTGAGGTTTGCCTTACTGATATGACGTTTTAATTTTATACCTTGTATATAATCGGCTTGGTCCAGACATTTTACATCAATCAATTTATTTAAGAAGCTTCACATGTGAAAATTCAGAGAAAAGACTTGAAAGTTAGCCAGTCGATTCTATCTACGTATTACATCCACGTAACGAAATCAATGTCTTTCGTCAAAGCGTTTTGATTCCTTGTTGTCATGTCATTTAATCACTCACGATTACTACGCCGGTGTATTTCGGCTGACGTAGTAAACTCAATTCTTAAGTAACCAGCGTACCCACTCCGGCACTTAGCATTCCTCTGATACTTTTTCCTTTCAATCTCATCTTACACAATTTCCCCGGAATAATCCCGATTATTAAAAGCAACCTTTTGTTTGCGGTTTAACGTTTTGAGTTTGGTGAAGCATGCCTTTGGGGTTCTAGCCGGGCCCCACCCCCGCCGATCTCGCCCACCCCCATCGCCGATCTCGCCCACCCCCACCGCCCCCTTGTTTTTTAACGGATAGTATTTTCTTCCCCATATGAAATACGATACGTCGTGCGGCGTTCGCATGGACCGCCTTTCTGAAAAAATAAAACAAGGCCAGTCGCTGTTCGTATTTATGCCCAGCCTCCCCGAGAGGGAGGAGGAAAAAATCTTATGCGGTCGGACCTAAGAGAGAACCGCGCGGGACACCGCTTTAGAAATTTGGACGGAAATTATTCTTTTTCCTTCTCTCCCTCTTTTCGGCTCATAGTCCGCTTTCCAAATTGCATAATGCCACACCTCAGGATGGGCCGCCGAAGAGTAAAAATGGATATGACGGAAAATTGCGCGCGACGGGTTTATGGTAATGAGCGAGGATTTGGGGATGCTTAAACGCGCAAAAAATGCTGCATCTCACGGGAAGGGAGAGCGTTAGCGATGGAGGAAGGAACTGTGGGTGTTACCTGGAGGGAACCGGGAAAATGATCGTGATTTTTGATTCTCTCTGCCATTCAGACGTTATGGCATAGGGTGACTAAAGTATGTCTTACCTGCGTCGGATTATACTTGGACGTCTCAATGAGTCTCGTGTGTTAAGATAAATATACTTGCTATGAGTAGCAAGAAATTTTGGACAGAATACTTCATTGCTCTCTGAAGTTTGAAAAGTTTTCATAGAACCATCTGATGGAGGCTGGCAGTGAATGAGTTAGTACATAATTCATTGCAACCAAGGTTTTATTGAAGATGTCAAGATTTACTATGCTTTAGATAAATAGGTCGTGATTAAGTCAGAAATGGGGAATTTTATTCAAGTGTTCCTCCTCTTCTCAAGCACATTATCGCAGAAATATGGCGCCAAATATAACTAAATTGGTGCAGTTTGTACCTAATTGGTTCCATTATTTGATTAAACCTTAGATTATTAAACAGTTTTTGAAGATCCCAGTAAATGTGCTTCGAATTTATGGTTATTCCTTAATCTCCTTTATCAAAATACTGTCAGACATATTTTCGAAATCGTCCATTGGGAAAATATGGAGACGGCAGTGAATCATCAGGTCGTAATGAGAAAGCACCGAAAAGAAATTTTACAATCATTCTAAGTTAAAATAGCGTTTTTCTATTGAATTCCAATTGCGTGCCTCCAATGACACCCACCGCCATTTATTTTATGCTATTACAAATACGTAAATAGTATATTTTAGGTTATGATTGAATATTAAATATCGGGAACATGTATATATAAGGTTCTTCTAAACAAATGATAGTTTGAATATACTTTTTAAAATTAATATATGTTGATAAATTAAATGTACAGAGTAAGTTTGATAATTTTACTCGCATCCAGTACAGCGATAAAAAAGAAATTATGTAAAGTTATCTTTTTCTAGGTGCTGCTCCTGTGAGAATTCCATCTAGCTTAGCTGATAACACCTTGCTGAGAGCCATTATTCACAGATACATCAGAAGTTTCACGATATCCAGCGAGTCACCGTGAAGGAGGATAGTAATGCGCTTCACTTTGACGGTGAGTATTAATATTATCCAACACTTATTTATTTCGAAGAATAACGAACATGAACATTTCACATCCCCTCTTCCTAGGAAATTTTCCTTGGCGCACGGAATTACGTGCGATAACACCTGCTATTGTATCTTGTGAAATCCTTATTTACTTGTTACCAATGGTATTTAAATCTAATTTCCAACAGCCGTTTTTTCTAATTTTCCTAGGCTGACTTTTCTTCCTTTTTGTTTTCTCTGTCTGTCAGCTGTTTAAGAGAAATATCCTCGGTCATAACAGCTCTTGGGTGAAATATCGCTTTACTCTGACTTAATGTAGCTATTACTCTTTATTTGTTATCCATCACACGATAAAAATTTTCCTCGGTATAAATGTGTCAATACGAGCATTACTAGCAGCAAGTAAACCTGGCGTAGCTAAGGCGTGACGTGACGTTATTTAAAATTCACTGCGACCCTTAGCGACGCATGTCTCGTCTGCATAAATCAGGAACATTTAAAATCCCTCCACATGTGACACCCTAGTCGACTACTCACCCCCTTACCCTTAAAAACGACCCTGGCGATAATTCATTAAGGCCACAGCCGAACTTCTCTAGCCATCCATCATTATTGTTGAAAATAATCCGCCGTGACATTCACTGATAATACGAACTGGTGAAGTGAGAATTCTCGGCATTAGTTGGCTTGGAAAAGATCGAGTTGGTAAGGAGGAGAGGGTGTAAGAGATAGGTCTTTTTAGGGGAAGGGGGTGGAGAGAGGAATTGGGTGGGAGTAGGGAAGAGAGATTTTACGGTGGAATGTAGCGGTTAGGGCGCTTAGGTTCTCTGCAGAAATTCTGGTGGTCTTATAATACGCGGAAGAAAGCATGTTGCATGGTGTCAATATTGAAGAGAATATTCCTATGAAAATAGACCGAAAATAATAGAGGGAGTAGCTAATTACATCGCTGATTTATTGATTAATGTTGGAGTTTTCTATTGGTGCTATGTTCATCTCTTCTTCTGCTGTTGGTACTGTATACATTTGAGGTTCTATTTTATCTTCATGTCAGTAATTAATTAGTCTAGTAATTACAATAAGAGTCTCACTTTCTGTTGTTACTCTCTGTAGGCTGTTAACATTTTCTTTCTTTGTGGTTGTTTTCTGCTGTGGATACATTTCTCTAAGCTTTTAATTATGAATATCAATTCACAACTAAATTTTTCCCCAATTTCTATTAATTTACATCATGCACCTTTTGTTATTTTTAATAAGTATATATTTTAATAAGTATACGCTATGGAATATAAGACTTAAAGCCTAAATCCTACCAAAAAAACTTTATATATTTATTTATCTAGACTCTATTCCAAGTCAATTTAATATTTCCTCTTCTGCTTATCCTTAGATGAGTTCTAATAACCTAACATTCAGAAAATACGAAGAAAAAGAAAGTAGCCCTGCGGTGCTTTTCCCAAGCAATGTTTGGATTTTTAGATTTAGATTTAGAAATTGATGTTCCGGAGATTAATGGCGCTCCACGTAAAGTTTATAAAATTTCCATGGAAAATTATAGAAATCGATAAAAGAATCGTATTTCAATGTTAGTACTGAAAAAAGTTGGTATATATTTGATACTCGGGCGCTTCTGACTTGACGTGTTATTTGTGCCAGCATGGAACTCTCACATTCCTCTGCTTGATTTCTTCGTTTTCAATTTCTACTGAAACTAGAAAATAGCCTAGGAATTCTGTCAGAATCGTGTAGACTGTCAAAAATTGTGAAGAGTTCCATCAGAGAAAAATAGGGGGAACCGCTGCCCTTGTGTATCTCCGTTACCTGGGCCATTCTTGACGAGAACGTGACATGCAGTGATATGGAAGTTTCTTCACCTATAGTTTTCTATTATTTGCAATTATTGTATCTTGGGACAGCTAAAGTTCTTTTATTTCGTGGTATCTACCTCAAAGCTCTTTCGTTTTCCGATACAATGAAATATCTTATTGAGGCTTTTCGAAAAGTTCATCGGTTCAGATATTATAGAAGAAGTAAATGAAGTTACAGTGCCAGCTCCGAGAAGCGTCGACAAAACTTTGAAAAAAAAGGAAGTTATCACAAAAACTGATCATTACTTTTGGTCCTTCTTTTCCCAGGCTATTAGAAAATCTAATATGGTAAATTAAGTAAAGATGGTGTAATTGCAACACCTGCTGTATGCCTCTGGCGGCTTGCGGGGTATATATCTAAATCTAAGATCAGCATGTATGTAGGAAAATCTTTCGAAATAACGTAGGATATTCTTACATTAGTTACTTGGCAAGTATATTCGTTCAGAGCAGATCTACCACACCTAAAATTAGTTAAATAACTCATAGAGATCTTCAAACATAGCCATGAAGCAGCAATATGCCCGTGTCTGCTAATCCATAAAGTTTCACTTGAAGGGTGACCCAAATGCTTTCGGAAACCGCTTTTCTCCCGAGAGACGAACCCCGTCGGCCTCACGCAACTCACGTGTAATTCGATGAGGTGAAAAGACGCAATGAACCCTAAGAATATGTAACGAATAGGAATTATTCCTCCGGCAATGTTGGCACCCCTGCCCCTCACCACGCTTTCCCTCTGCTTATTCATCCTCAAGGTCAAGCGAGGCGGGGGTAGTTTTCGGGTGCCGAGGAGCCAATGGGGATGAGGAACCCCTTGCACGGCTCTCCTAAGCGCCGCACGGATTTCTGACCTTGGTTTCACCTCCATTCAACCTCCCAAATTGCCTCCCATCCGCCCCGTAACTGCTGCAGATGGGAAAAAGAAAAATATTGTTGGGTTATTGAAATCAGCGTTCCGATAGACGCGGCGTTTTCGGTCGGAATTGGTGACGTAAGTGTCGTCTGAAGGTGTTGAGAGAGGTGCCGAGGAATGCAAGGTGGAGAATGATGAGGATTTATAAGGCATGCGATGAATCTCTTAGATCTTCAACAGGAGAAGTAACTTATCCAGCCCTCTTACATTCACTGCAGCCTTTTCAATCTTACAATTAGCTCTTTTCACAATGACCAATACTATGGCAAACTGCATTCAGTCACTGCGATGATTTTTGCGTTTCAACTACTGATGAATTTCAGGGATCTAATGCCCTAGGAGCAAAAACCACTTTGAGGTCTCACCACGAGATAGTTCATCTTAAAAAACGACAAAACGTCATGTTTTGGGCCTTTTCAACGGCGATGTTCTCAGCTTGCGGTTGGTGGACCCAATGGAAAACCTATCCCAGGTTTTACCGTAGTGTTGGTCACTGGCAAAAGAGCTAACATTGAAAAGGTTGCAATAAATGTTGTAAGAAGGATCGGATATATTCTGAGTTTCACTTTTTTTGTCAGTGCTTCTAGCTGTAGTTGAAATCTTCTATAGTAAGCAGCAAATCGAAATTATAATTTCAATTCAAACTGAAGAACACCGCATAGAGGCGACCTTGAATGAAGTTATTGAGGCAGCTTAGAGAATAATACATGAGATTTCTCTCTCTTACAATCCATCATTACTGACCAAAAAACTGGAACGCACTTCAGAAACTTATCCTGGTGAAGAACTTGTTATAACCCCCAGATTACTTGCGGATGCTATGAATGTGACGCGGATCTTTGGTAATGCTGTGTATGACTAATACTTTTCAATAGCTTGAATTGAGCCTGTATTCTATCATTTCCCGAAGGGTCCATCTTTTAACATTAATAGTGAACTACTTCCCTGATCTCATACAAGTGTGTTTGAATGTTCTACGATATATAACAGTAAGGACGCATGATATCGACTGCATCCTCTGAGAATGTGATTTTTCTGAATATATCAAGAGAATTTTCTGTTTAAATCTTCGAAAAATTCCTATACTTCGTCCTGAACAACACAGCAAAGCACGAATGTAATTCCAGAGGTATTTAATCAATCTCAGGTTTGTAATGGCCATATAATAGCTCATCAGATAGTAATTATAATAAATAAAACTTATAAATATTCTATATTGATGAAATCGATTGTAGCAGGCTTTACTCAGTGGAAATCCATATTAATAGGATGGTAAGAATGATAGTAATTTTATTCTTACGATCCTATTCAATACTGATCATAAATTGAGAGTCAGGTATTCTTTCAATTCGTTAATTTTGATGTAGCTGCGTTTAGACTTAGGTCCCAAATGATATTTATGCCCTATTCTGTTATAATGTATGTACAGTTATCTGATATTAAATTTTCATTATGCATACTACGGTTAGAGGAGACTTAATTTATACTGAAGAATGATATAGCTGTTATATTCCTAACGCAAGCAAAAATGAGTTAAAATAATTCTGTAACAATGTTAGCGAAACAGCTTTTACAAGTTATTGATCAATTTTCTATATCATACAAACATTCCAATTATAACGTCATTGTGATTGTTTTAATACAATCTACTAAATAGATTCATTCAGTGACATCCTCTTGAAAGATTCAACTGCGTTCCAGAATTATCCTGTGACCAAAAAAGGAAACCATCAGAATCAATGGAATCTATGCATAGAAGTTTTCGGCCCCGAAATCATTGAGATCTCGATGAGATGTGTGCTTTCAAGTGACCGATAGATTCCCTCAAAGATTCGCCGCCTCATCTCATAAAACTGAGAAATCGATATCTTTTCAACTAGGAAACTCTTTTTCTTGCAGTCGTCGCCCTTGGCGTCAACAAACACACCCGTTGTTCGCAGTCAGTATCACTCGGTCGCGTTCCATGGTCGCTTACGAATGTTACCAATCATCTCCTTGGTAACTCTTTTTAATAAGCCGCCAAGATGAATGGACGACTGTGAAGTTTTTGTGAAGGCGACGATTGTGGCAATGGAATGACCACTCCGTTACACAGCTTTTTCTTCGGTCATCAACACTTCGAGACAAATTTGATAGTGTTTATATTCGGAGAATGCGACTTAGAAGAAATGATAATGGTTATTAGGAATTCTATTTCATCTTTATGGCGGCCCGCGCGATATGCTTTCATAATTATGCCCATAACACTAAATGTTATCAAGGCTTCTAGCTGACGAATGAGAAGTTTATGAGATTTCTTCTTTTTTCTTCTCTTTTGAAAATTATCTCGAAAAGAAATATTTTTCTGGCTGCCTCATCTGTCAATGTTTTTAGGAACTCGTGATATTTCCTGAAATAGCTCAGATTCCATCGAAATATGAAAATTGATGAATATAAACCGACTTCCATTGGATTTTATTGTGTGAGAACTGGAAAAAGTATTATTTTATTCTCTCTTATAATCTAACTTTAAGGAATTTTTCCCATGATTATCTGTAGAATATCCAAAATAAAATTTGAACTCCATTGGCAAATACCATTGAGAAAGCTTTTAATAGAGCTTCCTTTGTAGCTCTCTTTTCGATTTTGTAAGAATTTTAACTTTTTTATAGATTACACTTCGTTTTTACGTGTGGAAATCAATTGTAATTTTACAGGGTTTAAGTAAATATAAAATATATGCTTCTTACAAATAAAGGAACAATAGATATGAACTTGTCTTATACAGGAAGTTGAGGGGTGAGAAATTGACAATTATTTTCCTTCAATTATTTAACCATGGATGAGTATATAATGACTTATTAGTCTCCTGAAAATAATATACAACTCTCGGATTTGAAAGGATTATCTAAATGATATAATTCAATGAAGGTCGACACGGCCTGAGAGGTGGATAGCTCCTTTGCTGCAATTATATAACTAATTAGTGGCTGCATAAAATAGTGAGTGAACTTAGTCCTGCAAATGACATCAACATGGTGTTAGAAAGATAAAATAACTGTGCCAAGTTCTGAAATGAGTTTTCATTTAAAAGGGTGACCGGTTTCGAATTTTAATTTCATCTTCAGGCCCTTCAGGTGTTTTATTAAAATCGATAAATATAGTTATCATTTTTATTTTATTTTATCTCAAAACTACTAATAGGCACCAGGCCAAGTGGTGGTCATATCGCGGGGGGGTGGGGGGAATTACATAATCTGCCTGGTATTCACCCTAGTCGGGAAGAAAACCCCTCAAAACCTCCCAAAGGCAGTATGTAATATATATAATTACAAAATTCACCACAATGTTACAATATTAAAATAAAACAAAAATACTGCAACAAAATCAAATAACCCTTTTAATTTTATTCATTAATACATTGTAGGAAGAGGGAAAAGGTGCTAAAACTTCTCCAGGTAAATTGTTCCATTCTAATATTCCCCGATTTAGAAATGAATATTTACAGACATCTCTTTTTAAGGGTAGCGATTTTATGATTGTGGTCCTTTCTCCCGAGGTAATCTGGTTTCCTGAGTCTATTATTTAATTCTTTCAACGAAGGCTTTCCAGTAATAAAATTCACAGAAATTTTTGTGGAAAAAGTACCAAATATCTCCTTCATTCTGCATTTCCAGTAATAGGTTTTGTATATATTCCCTAACCTTTCTACTTGACGTCTGTATTCTAATTTTTCCTAGCCTTCGTTATTATCTCATTGATATTGTTTATGGTAATATGATCTGATATGTGGATTTAATTTATCGATCGAGAAATCCTGACTTCGTCAATTAATCACTATAATAAATCCGGACTAACTTGACGTTTCATTTTTCTCCTACTCAGTACTCTATCCATTTCGGTCATTTCCAGCCAAACTAGTTCCCTCAAGAAAGTTTCCCATGGATAATAGTCGAATCCCACAGATTTCACTCGCCATGCAACACCACCTTTTTCAAGCGATTCCCTTTCTTACCCCTATCTTATCGTTATACCGTTCGCAATATTTCTGTCTCTTCCCTTTATTGCCCGCTTCAAATCCTTTCCTTCATATTTCCTCTTATTTATTCTTCTTTTCCTCCCTCTTCGGCCCTTTTCATTTACGCCACTGTTTATCTCTTCTCACGTTTTATCCCATCCATCACTCTCTCCCTCCCTTATTCTCTCCTGCCCCAGAGCACTGTCACATAAGTTACAGGGCGGAATACGGGGGAATATTCAGTACCTTGATGATTTTCCATCGGTGCAAATCTTCGCTTTGGTGGTGAGCATAATTTTAGCTCCTTTCCACAGCATTAATGAGAGGGGCACTAAGACTGAATGCATGGTTCCTCTTGTCTCTGCATTGATTACTGTATTCATCCTCGGGGAAATAGCCACTAAAGAATACTGAAGAGCGGTTGTCACCCCGGGTATTAAATTACGAAAACGTCAATGGTTTTAGACTTATTTAATGGTCTTATTGTTTCTTTTACCGCTTTGCATATGAACCAGAGTTGAATGCTGATGGAAGTAAGCATGGTAATTGTCTTACCCTTGTGAATTAAAGTGTCATTAGAAGATGAGAATATAACTTTTCAACGTAAAAATTAAATTAAAATTATAGCTTCATTGAAAATTCTAGCTTCTAGTATTTCAATCTTTGAGAATTATAGTTGTATTAGAATATGAGAATGTAAAAACCGAATATAAAGATAGTAAGCTAGTGGCTAAAAGTGAGAAAGAAAAATAGACAGAAAATTTTACATTGGTAATACGTCTACTAATACGAATAATATATGTTTCAGAGCATTAAAAAATAGGTTCGATAGGTCTAAAATAATTTACGAAGGAAATAATTTAATATATGTATGGTATATTCTCTATTATTTTTAGTAAAATGGTAATTTTATCTCAGTCATATAATATTTAAATTTATTTGGAAAGGTTTTCATGAATTTTCTCTTACGTTCATGTCCATAGACTCCGACCAATAGTTCCGAAATCAAAAGTTTTCTGCTTCTTCAGGCAAAGATCCAATAATATACAGTAGCAGCAAATACTACAGTTTCTTATAAACAAACACTTTAATCATCACATAAATTTCTATTTTGCATTTAAATTCCTGCCATAAAACTATTTCGAAACACATTAAAGGTTACAAATTTGAAAAAGCTCAAAAAATTCCCTAAGAAAATGAACCCGGAGAAAGAAGCACAATAATCCCTCTTTAAAAAACAATCCATTGAGAAAAAGAGTGAAATCGGGGTATTTAGTTTGGTGCAGCTGGAGCAACGAGTTTCTTTTATAGCACCCTATGATTTTTTACAAGTTGTAGACATGAAAAGAAGCTAGAATAATTATTCATATTCCACAACGGTTATTTTATTTTGACAAAACACATGACAGGATTTAGAGGAAGATCGTCATCCTCTGGTTTCTTTAGCTTTTTTCCATGATTGATTTCAACGATACTTTTCTATGAGTACTAAACATATCGACCATGCTCTTTAGGGACAAGCACGTAATTTTCCTCGCATGTTTACAGCACTACTCCACAATTTCCTACCCTTCCATTTATCTTTTGCTTGAATTATGCATAAATCCTCCGTTGTATTCTTCGTTCTTCTCTTCAGCATAAAATTCACCCCGTTTTACCTCCTTTAAGAAAGTAGGTAGTATAAAGTTGGAGGTCATTGAGATGTAGGCATAGAGTAGAATGGAAAAATTTGAGTTGATAGGAAATAAAATGCAGAGGTGCTAGAGATTGTTGGTGAGTGGAGGATTTCAATTGAAGTAATTAAGCTTCGATAGAAGCCTAATTAATGGGCCAAATGTTGAGAGGAGAGGTACTGCTTACGAACGTTACATAAGGTAGAAAGCAAAGTGAAATACTAAATGGAAAAAGAAGGTAAAAGATGGTAGATGACATTAAGGGTAAGACAAGATACGATTATATAATAATGGAAGGCCGCTGATGGTTGAAATATAGAATGAACGAAGCACCAAAAACCATCAAAGAAAGTAAACGATCCGGCGATATGCATATTTTGCTCCCAATTATAGCATATCTTCGAAGCATTCTTCATCGTCAGAAAAAAACGATTAGATAAGAAGCGAAAATAATGGTGTTGAATTGGTATAATAAGGCACATGAACTACTGAAAAACACTCATAGAAAATCTACTGGCGGGTAATTTTGTGGTATTGCATATCGAATTACAAAAAAACAGGAAGATTTTTTACTCAAGAAACTAATTCCTTTTTTATTAACTTAGCAAAATAAACACATGTCTTGAAGATGGTGCTCATGCACCGAAACTAGTCGTCTTTTGTCTTTCGTAAAGAACTCATGTATGTTACTTTCTTATCCTCCCTACATGATCTTCCTCTATGCTGAACAGCACAAACATGAATCAATTACAATATTAACTGAGCTAAGTGCGAGCATTGCCCCGTAAGTTACAACGTAAAGGAGAAGTTATGAATTAATTCTATCTTCGCTAATTTTCCTCCTAAACTTCAAAATTTCCTCTTGTACCCCTTTTCCTCTTTCCCTGGGCTTTCTTCTTTCTTCCTTCTACACAGTTTTGCGATGTAGGGGGCGGCAGGGGAGAGTCGGTGACCTCGTATGTTTTGAGCGGACCGAACAGGATTGGACGTCATAAACTTATAAAACTTATGGCGTGGAGTGAGTTGGGTTTCGTTCTCCGGAGAGAGGCGGTGCCGGGGGTTAAAAGCGGGCTCAGGGAAAGCGGCGGAAATTTTCGGCTCCGAGGGTGTGAGGGATGAAGTATCAAGATGGGGGAGGAAATGAGAACATGGGAAAGAGAGCTAAGGGGTGAGTTTTTCGTGTCGAAGCTGTGGGAGCAAAATCCAAGGATTGTGCATTCGGTGCTTGGGAGCTCAATGAGGAGATTAAGTGGTAAAAACGCGTTGCAGGCGGATAGGCTTTCTTCACGAAGAATGAGTAAAGCTGAATTTATGCGCTTACTCGAAGAGAAAAATGAGATCCATGGGCAACAAGTGGCACTCCTCCGCCTGGGTGATGTTATAAAAAATCGGCCATAAATGAAGATATCGGGGGTTTACTACTTATCACAGTCGGCGACCTTTGAGCGTATGATTCCTACTGAAAAAGCTTGCCCAAAATTGGCTGACTTTCTATATGTACGAATTAAGCCTGATTTGAGAATAAGAGGGGATTTTTTAATGATTTCAACTTATTTTTAGCGGCTTTTCTAGTATGTGAGCAGTCTTCTCTCTTTTGTTTGCCATCTTTCACAGTGATGGTTTCTGCTGGAAAATTTTGACGAGAATTGACTGTCAATCTGCACGAATTGAACCTGATTAAAGATTATATAAGCCAATTTAATGATTTCAACCTATTTGAGCGGATTTTCCATTATGTGAGTACTCTTCTCTCTTTGGTCTTTCGTCTTTCAAACACATGTACACGTAGCGAACTAATCATAACGACCAATGTTGTCCAAACTTCTCTTTCAGTAGGTCAGATTGCAAGTTACTATAACTTACTTATAAGAGATTGCAGGCCAAAGATACGTGTATTTCAAGCAAGGGCGCGACTTCCAAAAACCAGAGCCCATAGGCGTAAGAACCTTTCTGAGGCCTAACCGAGAGATTGTTCATCAACAAGACAAAAGAACCCTTTTTGGTCCCCAAAACGGCCACACCCTCAGTTTACGCCTAGTGGCAAGTCCGTCCTTGATTTAAAGAGTACACTAAATTTTTCAACAAATCTTTCGTTTCTCAACTTTCTTATCCCTAATGTGTTGATGCAGTTCTTTTAAATTCATGCATGTTAACGAACACTTTTTTATCGATCAACTATACTATTATTGAGGTTTCGTTTCAGAATATTATTATCTATTGGTTGTTTTTTTATTAATTCGTAGGTTTCATTTCAGAATATTGATATCGTATTTTTTTAAAACTCTTCTTTCCTATCAACTTGAATTTTTTCTCAAGCTCGCAGAATGCTCATAGATGCAGTCATCTACTGTGCATGAGTAGGTATAAAGAAAAACAAGGGCTATAATTATAGAAGTATCTACAGCTATATCTTAATCAATGAGGCATCTTAATTTGCCTTTTGATACTGGACATAGAAAAAGTCTATTTCATTTACATTTGTCTCGGTTTTGCGCATGACCGTATTGATTTGAAAGCAACATAAGATTGAATGATGCTGAGTAGTGGCATACATTCCTTTTCAAATTTGTTTAATAGTATGGAAAAGTAATGCTACCAATATCTGAATTGTGCTGATTATAGTCTCAATCTCATCCAAATAAAAGACGTTTTGTTGTTATAAATGGCATTCATGTTTTTTACTCCTCTTGGGATACTACGAAAAGTGCTATTAATAGAGTAACTCTGCTGCAAAGGCGTGTATTTATTTATTTGACCCTTTAATGGCGAGGTTAGGCCCAAGTGGGCCTCTCTTCCACCTAACCTCGTATGTCGTTAGAATATGAATATTTATAAATTAAATTAAAACAAAAAGATGGAGTAGAGTGTGGGGAAAAATCTTTGCAACTGAAGGTTGCTAAAGAAAAACCCACGTTGCGGGAAAACACCCACAGAGAAGGGGGTGAAAAAACCCGCGAAAACACAGTAAAAATAACAATTAAATATAGACAATAATAAAATTACATACAGCATATACATAAATCAATGAATTTACAGAAGAAAATAAAAATATTATTAATTGCAATAGAAAAATATAACATTTACTAAAGTAAGAAAGAAAATGAAAAAAATCACAAATATAATGAAATTTCCTACTAATTAATATTCGTCAGAGAAAAAATGAATAATAAATAAATAAAGGTCAGCCAGCTGGGTCCGTCCACTTTTTCAAATTTATCTCAGCAGAAAGAGGATGAGATGAACCTGAAAATGAAGAGAGAAATAAAGGGTAGATGAGATGTATACATAGCTATTCAGATTTGAAAATAAAACGCAAAGGATGAGTATTGATTGGGTGCAACGACGATTTGAAGGAATGATGGAAAGAGCTAAGGAAGTATTTGATGTTCTGACCGATAGAGTTTTTCAAAGATCTCACGTTTAAATGAAAAGAAAGATGATTGTATTAATTTTAGTTGAGCAACTTCATTCCAGTATTTTGCTCCAATGACAAGGAGAGATTTACTGCAAATTTCGTTTCTATGAATTGGTATCATGAGTTTGCCAGTGGGACGAGTTCCTAGTCCTTGCGAGTTGTTCAGTTTAGTAAAGTAATTATCGAGGTACCTGGGGCAACATTCATTGAGAACTTTATATACGAGATTAAGAGTGTGCAGTTTTCTTCTTGACTGTGGACGAAGCCACTTTAATTCTTTTAAAAGTGGGGAAACATGATCAAATTTTTTGGCGTTGAAGATAAATTTGACCGCATGATTAAAAGCTCTGTCTAATTTAATGGTGACCATTTTGTTTGCTTCATTCATTAGTGTGTCACAATAATCAAAGATAGGAAAAATTAATGCTTGAACAAGCAATTTTTTCAGCTTAAATGGTAAAAGATACTGCAATCGTTTCATATTTAGAAGAGTTGAATATGATTTCCTGCAGACTTCCGCTACTTGAGGAACCCAAGTAAAGGATTGATCTAAAAGTATTCCTAGATTCTTTAGTGTAGTCACTTTATCTACAGAATAAGTTCCAAATTTATTTTCCCGTGGACCCTTTTCAATTTTCCAAAGGCCCCCTAGCTTGCCTAATTTGAGTTTTCTGGTAAAGCCGTATCTCGTTTCTATTTAATTATTTTATCTTCTCAAAATGAGATCTTCGACTTCCAAGAACTCAAATACACACAACAATTGAAAAAAATCTTAGACCCTCATATTTTTTCTCCCTGACATGGACCTCCTGTAAATCTATATGGTCCCCTGGAGGTCCATATGGACCACTTTGGGTATCTATAGCCGTCGGCTTAGTGAGTAAATCAAGGTCAAGTACCGCACTCCTCTTCATGCCTCGTAATCCTCATTCTCTCTGCAGATCTTTCAGTTGCTTACGACAGGAGGAATATGGTTCAAACCGGCCTTCGACCTGAATTATGTACAAACAGTAAGGGACATACTTCTCGGTCGTAACGTTTTCTTTGACGAATAAGTTTGTTAGCGGAGAATTGAGCCGCGAAGTAATTTCGAGGTATTTTTAATGTCTCCTCTTTTGGGCAAACGAAGGGAAAACATCTGTCGTATTTCTTCATTTCCTCTTTTTTCTGCCGGTGCGTACCATGTATGGGACGTGATTTATTTGTTCCGAAGCAAGAGATCGTAAAAAAGAAGTTTCTCGGTGGACGAAAGTCTCTATCCGCCGTCCTCCTTATATTGGACGCCATTTCAAACCGCGCCTAATTGCGCGCACCCTTTATTACTTTTATTACTTCGAACAATACCAATTCGGTCGAGCCGATTCCGCCGTAAATGTGTTAAGAGAATTCGATAGTTTCGGGCTACATGCTTATTTATTGGTCTCGAATTTTTCTTCCTAAGTTAATTTAGGCTCTTCCACGATCTCGCGAAGATTTACAGGTGCTCTTCCTCAGAATTGGCCATTCAAAGAAAGTTATCCTACCCCTAATTCGGAATTCAATTTTCTTCACGACTAAAATTAATTTATTATCCGCTGATTGAGCCGAAGCTTTGTTTCTTCTCGCCCACCTATAAAACGATTACATAGAGAGAGCCCAATGAAGTTTAGCATTGTGAAGAGGGTAATACCTACTTGTAGGCGAGGCCCTTTATATTTGACGTATATTATTCATGGGTGCGACACATCCAGCATGCCGTAGTTTCTCACAGCTTTAAGTGTATTTCAATAACAGTTTAACGAACATCCAATTCGCGCACTTACTCTAGTATTTCCTCACTTAAGTTACAGTGAAATAAGTGCAATTATAACTACATAATGGTTGATTTCTCTGGATGTCTCGCCATTAACAACGATAAGAATCACGTGGTTTTGATTATTCTTATACTCCCTCGCGAATAAAGTTGAATTTAAAAACTATGCTAGTTTAAATTCTCCATAAGAGGAACTTATCCAGGTATCATCTTAAAATAGTCATAAGGAATAGTTTTTTGACTAATTGCCTTCTGTACATAGAAGTAGTAATATGTAGTATATCCGTGCCTATCAGTAACGAAGTGCGTGCGGGGCAGCCAGGCGCCAACCAGATAGAGATGCAAACTTGACAACGTCATTCGGGTGCAAGAAACTTGATCATCATAGTCACGTCTTGCATCTGGGCAAAAAGCACCCTGTGAAAATATCTTGGGATGAGTTGTTAGGACTTGAAAATTTTCTCATGACTTTAAACCTGAAGTTGGGAAGTTCTGAAATAATAATTCTGACTCAGAAGTCATTATCTCGAAGTAGAATTGAAGTTTTACCACCAGCAGAATGGTGGTGAAAGTGGAATT
This sequence comes from Sympetrum striolatum, assembly GCA_947579665.1. Lineage (NCBI taxonomy): Eukaryota > Metazoa > Arthropoda > Insecta > Odonata > Libellulidae > Sympetrum > Sympetrum striolatum. The sequence goes on along the minus strand of OX388350.1, from coordinate 36,501,311 downwards.
CTTAGTGACATTCGCTGATGCTAGCGTATCATGAGCTCATTGCCCGAATGCATAGTGAGTTCTCGAATAAATGCAAAGCCTGCTGGTCCGTCGTGATGAATGAGTTCGATACATTCATATTTTAAATTGCATTATCACTATCTTTTAGAATTCCATCCCTAATTTTTTCACGTACTTCTACGTTATTTAATAATGTATTTGAAATTTTTTAAACATCTTCGTATATTCATTTTAAACCCTTCGCATTTGATCTACGTGACATGATTCGGAAGTCGGAGGATGCTGATGAAATTTTTATTTGAAAATATTTTGCTCTTCCAAAATTATAGAGCAAGTCGCATCCTTTTAAATCAGGAACTTTGTTATCATGTAATACCTTCATTGCTCTTTTTAAAGAGATAATTCTAAGGAAAAATTGAAAAAGTAAAAAGATGCTAACAAGATGGTTGTATGCAAATTTATTCAGCAGTAAACGTCTGAAGTTTCAAAGTGCGCACTCAAAACAAACGCTTTTCTACTTTTGTCCAGCTTTTTCCGATTTTATCTCACTGTGCGTCGTTGTGTGTATTAGAATAAACGCTAACTAAAAGATAAAAAATACAAAGAAGGCAAAGAAGATGACATTTAATCTCAAAAAGGAAAGTTATCAGCAAAAAAATGGAAGAACATAATTTCCTGAGAGGAAAGTCTCGAGATCGGCATGATAATTCACGTGTATGGCAGGGTTGCCTAACCCCAATTTTCAGTTGCTAATTTTTTATAAACAAAGGCCTATTGAGTTGAACGGTTAGACATGTGTCCATTATTTTTAAGCAAATAATGTTCCCTGAAAGTTTTCTTTGAATCCGTTCCCCACAAACATGGTGTTCTCCTTGTAAGTATTAAATTAAATATTATTTTTTAGCGTACTAAATTTCTCGATATTTTTCATTATATATTTTGTCACCATCTGACTCCAGTTTTAACCATTCAGTCATCATCAGGTCCAGCAAAAGGCACATATCTCGTCAAAGTCAAACCGGTCGACGATAGAAAAGAATTGGTGCCGAAGCTACTATTAATTTTTAATTGAATCCCTTACAGCGTTCCAAGAAGTAATTCCAAGCCGCAGCGATTAAAAGGATGCGAAATGATTATATTCCATCCTAGCGGCCGAAATTATCTTCGCAAACAAACGCAGTATCTCCGGATAACTTTCGCCGCCGCCTTTTCGTGGCGTAACTCTTTCCCTCAAGACCCTGATCCCATCTCCCCAAAAAAGTCGTTTTTTTCCTTCAACTTCCTACCCCTCCCATTATACCATCGATTTGCGGGGGCACTAAAACATCTGAAGAACGGGTAGCGTCGGACCCTTAGACCGGTTACGCCCAGTTCGTGGAACCTCTTTGCCGGATGCACCCAATGATCTTTCCGAGAAGTCCACCCCCAGCATCCCCCGTGTGGCCCACCCATTCTCCCTCAGATGCTGAGTCCGAGAAATCTCCGCACACGCGTGCCTTATCACGTCTCGTGGGAAGAGGGACTTGTGATTGCGAATCTGCTCGTGGGCGGAAGTCCCGCTGTGCTCACGTAGGTGGCGAAGCAATTGAGATGTGAACGACGAGAATGCTCATTGTCTTTGCGTGCATCCCCGGGATTTAAAAAGTGCACAACTGGAGGCCGTTTCGCGCATCCTGACTCTAGCACGTGGAGAGCTTACTCTTGATTGGCTCGAGGACGGCCTAGTTGCCTTCGTTTTTTCTGGGCCGGAAGGAAGTATTTAGATCTTCTCAAGGTTGTATACTTGCTGCCTGGAGATGTCTTATTGTAGATGAAACCAGTAGCTTTTGTTCTAATATATTCTGTGGAGATTACTCCCTTCTACAATTTTGAGCTTGGACATATCTTGTAAAGCTGTTAGATACAGTCAATCACAAGAAAAATAATTTATTAAAAAAATAATGATCGATCAAAAACGGACTTCGTATTTACCACAAATTTTTAGTGCGATCGATTTTGGTGTTCGTTGCAATCATTGAGTACCGTGTAGAAAATGCGAAATTCGTGTTTGACGTTATTAGGAGGCTTGTTAATGAGGCTCTAGAAAGTACAGTCAACTCATTCAGGGAAGCTATGGATCATTAGGTAACGCCGCCTTCAAACATTCAGCCACTTCGAGGCAGAAAGTTTCTGAGGTTCTAATTTTTCTGGAATATATCCATTTTATATTATCAATTGATCATTCACCATCTATACTTCTTTAACAATCAGTTTTTCTTTGTTTCAAATGACAACTGATTTAGGAAAATTTGCAAGCTAATGATTTAAAATATTTTTGGATGAAAGCATCGGAAACATCGGGAAATCTCCTTCCAAACTACTTACAAATATTGTTTTCTACGCCTTTGGGACAAGCTTGGAAAACGTTACTTTTCTAATTTTATAAGTATTGAGCCTTTTAAGGAATTAATTAAGTTCCTTATATTTCTTGATGTATCCCTATGTGTGGCCAGTATTGCTAGTCCTTTATTACTGATACATTACAGCATTTAGGCCGCCCCCTCTAACGTGCATCCTGAGGTGGCTGCCTCATTTACTTACCCTTTGAAGTAGCCCATGCATTCAGGCGCCCAGATGCAAAATCATTGCAAGGCGTCCTTGACTGCGTCATATATAGAGCATATGCTAGGGCTCTCCTAACACCCCATTGCATTGCTTACCTCCCTCACTGTCTTGAGGCGGCCCTAATTATATTCCGAGGTGTCGGATTGAATCTGAGTTGGTAGTAACGCAGCCTTGCATAAGGAACTGAATTCCATCACCCACATCCACATATGTGTCCTGCAAGCCGCCTTTCGGTGTATGGCAGGGTGTTAGCGCTTTATAAATATATTTCTCTAATCAGTTACTCTCCCAAATCGATCACGGAAAATTTGAATTCGTTAAATGACTAGCCATAGTGTCTATTTCCCCAATTTTTCTCGCAGTATCTAATTGGACTATGATACAGGGATGACACACATTATAAGGAGCATCTTCGAAGATCGTACTATATTAGCATTGTTGAGTAATGAATCCAGATTGTTTGTTTGTCTTCTTCCTTCTTAAGATCTTACACCCTGAAAGATGTGGGTAACGCCTACATACATATAACAATTCTTGCCTGTAGAAACCCATTATTATTTATTTGTTAGGGTGACTTATAGATATTTTATGGAATCTACGGTTATTATGTTCCTCGAAGGCTGTGCGAATATTCATCTGCAAATGATTTTCTTTCTTTCAAACGAAGTATGTGAAATTTTACTCCCACTAGAGAATCAATAAGAGGCATCGACAAAACGTTACAAGGAAGTAATCGCAAAAGTAGATAATTACTTTTGGTCGTTCTTTCTTCAGGCTATTAGAGAGGCTGGTAGGGTATAGTCTACCCTACCAGCCTCTCTAATAGTGTAGTGATGATTGTGTTACTACAACCCATGCCATATGCTGCACGCTGATCGCGGGGTATATATCTAAACGCTAAACCAATAAAATTTTTCAGGCATTCAATTTATAACTGGTGAAGTTCAACTTCCGCTAAAACAAATCAAAATTGAAAAGAAAGTGTAAAACTTCTCTGAAGAAGCTTTACACTATCAAGCTTGGTAACGTTTCAACAAAGATGCTGTAGTATGTTATGAAATACTTTTTGGGGACTTTTGCTAGAAGACATAATTTTCTACGCAAATTTTGTTTCACGAAGAGCATCGAAGATTGGTTTTCTGTGCTCACTGTGATTTTCTCGTTTAAAAAATCTTAATTTAGGCACAAGTCAAAACGTATGATATTAATTACAAGAGAATTCCTTCACATATGTTTGGTAAAAAATATATTGATGAACATGATCGCTCATCGTTAGTCTCCGATCGGTATTGAATCCCGAGTTTCCCTTCACTGAATTCAGATATTCCGTCCCTAATTGCAACATCGTAACAAGGAAAAAGAAAGAGCGTGCGTTAAAGAAACGTTAATCAAAGAAATCGGAGCCGATGCCTTAGAAAAGAGAGGCTGAGTCATTTCATTCGAACAGGAATCCCTTAATACTGAAGCGGACGATAAATTAGAAATGTCTCGCGCTTTTTTAATCGAAGGAGGATTCATATGAAATTGTCATTTATGTCGTCGGCAAACTGTTTTAAAAACCGCATTTATTAATGCTCCCGCTGCGCTATTACCGAAGAGGACTCGGTGACTCGAATCCCAAGATTCACGGAATGACACATGCCATCAGTCACTCGGATTCATTACGACTGCGTGAGTTAATGCGAAATCATAAGAAGATCGTTAACATCGTTCTCACGTTTGGCTTCGCTTAACAGTTCCCAGGCGGGTTTTATTGCGTGTCTCTGAACGATATGAAATTGTTAAAAAAAAACACGGATTGGTAGTTTCCGTTTGTTTCGCGATGCTTTCTGAAAGATCCACCTTACCTTGAAGTTATTCACTATAATTAGTCGAAATATCTCGTTACCACGCAATAGTCTTTGGAGGCTAAGTTTAGGGTGGTGAAACAATTTTTGAGTATAATATTATACAGTTGAAATTTAATATACTGTTTGCTATTTAACGTTATTAAGTAGCTTGAAACTGGAAAATATCAGTTAGTGCTTATCTTGTTTCACATTTATATTAATATATCGACAATGAAGATATAAACTATAGATTGTAGTTGTCTTCATCCCAAAGAATGTATGGATATATTTGTTATTTACAAATATTTTGAGAAAATTACCAGAAACAGTTAAAAGGCAAAATATATGAGAATGATAGGATCGGATTTTATTATATCTTTTTTTCTAAAAAGAGGCTGAAATATTATTTTGAGTGACACGAGTATTTGCTAAGAATAAAGGCCAAACGAATCTATAAACTTTTACGAAATAATTTATTGCAACTAAAATTTGGCTTGAAATAAAATTTAAAGAAATTTCTTTCTTCTTTCCTCAAAGTTCTTCGAAGCAATTATTATTCGCAATAAATTATTTTGTATGATTGAATTCCACCAATTATCATCAAATTAAATTTTACTACTGGAAAAGGTAGAATAAGTATAGGGTGATACTTTCCTGAGGATTTATACCAATAAAATTATAAGCCTATTAAGATAATGACATTCGTAATTTAGGATTTTTTTCCAATATCTCTGTCTACCGCCTTCTCGACCAAACTATCACCTTTTTGTAGATTTATTCCATGTTTTTTTCCTTAACGCATGTAAAATATCACTTTTCTGTTCCTTAGCCCGAAAACCTGAGCGTCAACCCTTCAGGATTTACCCCTTTCGTTATTGTTATATATGACAGTGATTTAGATGGAAGATGCGATTTTCAATCTCCAACATTCTTTCCTTCTTCGCCTACCGTTTCTCTCTCTCTCCACTTCTTTATCTCCCTTTCTTCCAGTCTCTTTCTATTTGGAAGGAACTCGTGCTTTATAAGCGTGTGTCCAATGCATATCCGCCAGGTAATAAATCTCTCCCTCCCCTCAGCATGTTAATCGAAGCCACATTTGGTAGCTGAGTCGCGACGCTATAGCTTCATGCATAATGTATGCATTATGCGAGGAAATGAGAGAGATAGGAGAGCTCCGTTCGGTTCTCGGGAGAGGAAAAAAGCGGAGGAAAAAAGAGAGAGGGATAAAAAATAATACAAACGTCTCCTCCTACACGAGCAAGCCTTTCAATGATAATTGCCGTAGAGTGTAATGTGGGCGCAAGGATCGATCGTCTTCTCGGGAGGGGAGTAAACAACAGCAATCTGCAATTACACTCCATTTGGATATCATGTAGGAAGAGAGCGATTCAACACACTCTAAGGTCACCCCACCCCTTTTATCTTTCTCGCTCTTTCGCTATCTGCTGCGTTCTTCTGTCTTCTTCGCTATTCATCTTCTCTGGATATACATGTTCCTCCGCTCTAAATTGCTTCGGAATGCTAAGTACGTCACCATTAGTACATCTCCGGATTTGCCCTAAAATTCAGGTGGTGTCCATTCCATTACGCTCCAGATAAGCTTCTTCCTCTTTTCTTCTCCACTACATCTTCTTCAAATCAAACCCAACACTTTGTATACAGGTATACCATCGATTGGGAGCCAAAAATAAGCACACTCGGACCCACAAATAAGATTTTTCTCTAGAAAATAAGACTCAATTGGTAAAGTAGCTTCATTCACAATATTTCGAAAGCAGTTCATGCACTTCACCGCAAGTCATGTTTAGATTTATAAAGAAGTAATTATCCTCTCCACTATATGCAATAAATTATCACGACTTTTTGTCGCGACAATGTTGCGAGTTTACACTCCTTTAAGTTCTTCCACAGGCGCTTCTTGTTACATACAAAGTGAGAGACCATTCGATTGTCTTCGATCTGGATCAAATAAGACAAAATAAGCATGCACTACGTTAAGTAAGCACATTTCTTATTAGAAATAGGCACAATTTCATTTTAAAAGATTTTCTCCTTTAAAATAAGCACGATTCTTAGAAATAAGCACGTTATGGCAGCCCTGTTTGTATATCTGCTCCTTATAACATTGGTCTCCCCTACTTCATCGCATTTAACTTTTTATCCCTAGGCTTGACGCAGTCAGAAATGTAACGCATACTAATTGTCTTCCCACCTTTCTTTTTCATAACCATGACGGAAGAGGTTTGAAATCAAAGCTTTTTTTATAAAAATCTTGCTATATACCAAGACCCTCCATCTATTCTTTCAATTTTAAAAAGGCTTCTTGGTTATCAATAACATTTTCATGATAATTACTGTAACCTCTGTATCATAATGAATGAGTTGGTGTGCTAATTGAGTTAATTTCTTGGACGGCAGCATTCACTCGTGTTTGTTTTATTTTGTCCTTACTCCCGAAATTTTGTGTCAATGTCTAAGAGTTACACATGCAAACACTTTTTTAAATATACCGTATTACATTTCTCGTGCATATAACTCATTCATGGTTAGGGAGGAAAGAGGCCTACTCGGGCTAAACCTCTTATTGGTCAAAAGAAATTTCGTCATTATCAAGGATTATCAATTTATTCATTTCCAACTCACGACACTGTTTCAGTATCGCTAAAGTATGTGTCAATTAATTGTTTCTTTTTTCGAGAAGGTTGCATTTTTTCTATTGCTACCTACCGATTCAACATACAGATGGGCATATTAGGTATACATTTTAGGAAAGAATGTATGTAAAAGGAAAAAATTAACGTATGGAGTAAGGGAAAGTATGAAGTATTCTTATATTTTAGGTTACTCGAGCGGTAATGTAAAGTTTTACTTTTGAACTATTTATTTTTGGAAGGACTACCGTTTCACGACAGAAAGCCTCTCTTGTATTTTGTTTTCGCTAATTTCACTTGCAGTGAATACCTCAATTTATCGTATAAAATTTCAACATAATTTATTTTATAAATAAACATAAATTTAATACTAGTGCATTCAAATCTATTGCTGGAGTTGGAGGGATTTACCATCAGGCGCGCTAAGCGCAAACCACTTAATCATCGAATCTTTATAATATCACCTAATTAATTTCAAGCGTAATCATGCAAATATTCAAATTAGAATAGCATATTGAAGGTTCCCAGAGAACAATAAAGGTTACGAGACAAAGGAAGAGAATAATTATGTTAATATAATAAATATTAAAAAAATATTTTAATTTCAAAAGTATATCCTCGTAGTAATTATGCGTTTGTGGGATTTATAGTTAATTCTTCTTACTCATAAAAATTGTTTTTATAATATAGCTATTGTATAATCTTATCTAAAGCCTTATAAAAATCATGGACAATTTCTAAAAATTCGACTTCTATGCTTAATGATGATTTACTTTTAATCTCATCGAAGATATCTGCAAAGCCAGCTTTCTTCTTCTTTTAGTTTTAAAAATTTGAATCTTTTGCATAATTGGGTTGGTTCCTTTCTCCATAACCTCAACCTGACTTCGATTCTGGACTCAAAATTTTTACCACTCTGCACCGGCGAGCGTGGCCTCAAATGATCAAGGTTCTTGTTAAATTGCAGGCACGGAAGGGAGGACCCTGAAGGATATTTGGCTATTGCTTTATCAGAGTGGAGCCATCCCTTATTTTTATAGCCGTCACGGGCGGCACTTAAGTCCTCAGGAATTTGTTGCTATAGGGGGATGGGACTGGGGTGGTTGAGATTCGGACCGACTTTCTCTTTTCCAACCCCTACTCTCTCACGCTAACATTCAGCTGCCTGGCAACTATCTCTCGCTGCATCTACGCCTATTCTTCTCCTTTTTCCTTTGAGCAACCCCTAAAACTATCTTTCTATCTCTTTATGTGTGAGTCCGTTCGCATCATTCAAGGGCTTATAATCGAGGAAGAGCATCTTAAATCGAAGCTTCCAAATGTAAATAGAACTCACCCATCACCAATATTTTTGTGCTTCATGTCTGTCTACTCAGCTTTATGGTACTTCATAATGTTTATCTGGGAAAATTTAGAGATTTCGTATTTCCTTGTCATGTCCTATCAACCAAGTGAGTCTTCGGACACTGCATAAATTTGATATAGAATTTATAATTGATATTCTATCGACAGTCATCGTAATCATCATGTTTGTGATTTGGTTCATTTGCCCAAGTGTTTTCTCCTTTTTTCGTTTCTCGCTGAAAAATTCCGACCTTTATATTATCTAACATCTTTTGCCTTCGTCTTCCCCGCTGTCTTTTTTCATTCTACCTTCAATTAATTTCTTCAGAAAGTCCTCTCCTCTCAATATTAGACTCATCCATTTCCTCTTCCATCGAAAACTTCAATAAAAACCACCTCTTTATCAACCGTCTATATGTTATTTGTTCTATCAACTCAACTTACCCTTTTCAATCGAAACGATACTCGCATCTCAAAGTCCACCAAAATCTTTTGATGGATACTTTTCCTATGGTTACGTTTCACACTCATACCACTCATACAACAAAACAGTTGACATCAAGGATTTTTACTAATATTATCATACTAATTTATCAAGACCTCGTCGTCAGTTACCTTCGCTTCGTTAAAATAGCTTGCTAGATTAATTATATTATTTATATTTAAAACTAACGGGTAAGGGTTAAAAGACGCGTTTTATTTTACCAAAGATCACCTCTTTTCATTGTTCCATTTAGAGATGATAAAATGTCTGACATGATAATCAAATATTTCTCTCAGTTTTCCTCTTCTTTCTTCATTTTTAGTGTGGATCATTTAGACTGAAGAATTTACTTTAGATGTCTGCTAGCTCTACGAGGGTTTTATCTTTACCTACACTAATCGTCCGATTAAACAGTGTGTAGCGTATTTTTCCGTAATTTCAGTTCGTGTCTAGTGTCGCTTTATATTCTAGGAATATTACCATTGAATGAAGTGCTTTTTGAAGCTCTAGCAGAGATTGCCACCGAAGGTTGACTCTATAAACATATTAGAAATCTTAAGAACACAGAACAAGCAAGAACGAAATAGATAAGTCGATTCGAGATTAAAGATTAGTCAGTTCGAAGGAAGTCGATTGGGTTTCTCCGTATGCTATGGAGTTATCCTATGTGAAATAATTTCCTGCCTATTTTCCCATATTCCTCTATTTTATGTCATCGTAATATATTCTCATTTCCTCTCCCTCTTTTAGTTCTGTTCATTTTCCTTCTCTCTCTCTCTATCTCAGTTAACATCCCATTTACGTCCAACCTCATCCATCTTTCCAGAAGATTCCTCCGTCTTATCTATAAGTATCGAGGGATTGCATGTCTCGAAGAATCTGTTTCTTACACTTATTCCATTTTATTTAATTTTCTATAGCGTCACCGCTCGCAAACGTTAATGGAATTAAATGCAGCTTTCTAAAGATAATACGATGCTCCGGAAAGGTCAAAGGAAGAGGTGGAAAAATCTCGAGCGAGTTTGGTTGATGTTTATTTATAAGGTCCGAGTAGAATGTTTGTGAATCGGAGCGGATGACGTTCGTCCTCTTAGCACAACCAAACCAGAGGATGAGTTTACGGTTACTATGGCTCCAGTATTTAGGTTAAACAGGTGACTAAATTCGCAGATAGATAATTTCACTTTTGAGGTTCACCATTTTAACAAGAAAAATTGTCATGGTCCATTTGCGAGGACAATATTACAGATATAAGTGCGTTTGAGGCTACAGGTTTATGTCTAAAAAGGAGAATACATTTTGAAAAATGGTAGACTTTTTTACAGCTTGGAGCACTTAAAAATTCTTTCCTTTGACAGAGCTGCTTAACAACTCACAGCTACCTAGCTTTGAAGTTTAAGTTACATCAATAAATGATTTCACGTATCACCCAATAAATTTCTAGCAATTTCAGCATTAAAGTGAGCGACATAGTTTTATATATATTTGCCAACTGTTTGCTTTCATATATATTCGATGTTTAATTAAAATAATTTTTATTACGATATATATATGAAAACCTCTCGGAACTTAAACCGTGTTGTAGGTCGCGTTCCTATGACCTAAGGAGTTGAACTATTGAGGCTCATGAACATACCAAAATGCATGTATACACTTTGTATGTATAAATGTGAAAGTAACGATGATCTATCAAGATACTATTACCGTCGGTCGATTTCTTCTTCATAATGAACTTTCGTTTTTTTTATTTTTGGAATAGGGTTGGACCTTAAAAAATACTAAAGGATTGGTTTACGGCAATGCCTCGTTTTTGTAAATTATACAATATTAGTTCCTTTATTTATTCTGTAAATAGTTGAGAAAGAGAATTTTCAGTTTTGCTTAAACTCCTCTTTCCTTAAACAAAATGTAATGCAATGTTATGCAATATAATCACGGAAAGAAGGAATTGCCCTTTTTCCAGATTCGTGCATGTAAACTGGCCCACTCAAGTCTTGAGTAACTAATTTTACGATTATATGCAATAAATGAAATAAAAATATTCATTTTGCTTTATAAATTTAGAAACATCAAGATAATTAATCGAGCTTAAGGGATAAAGATATTTTTTGCGTATTTTTCATGATGATCCAAATTACATAAGAGTAGGTGATTTGCAATTAAATACAATTTCAAGACTACGGGAAATATTCTATCGAATTTTCTTGCTCTTTTTTTATCACTTTTATTTCAATTTACAATAAATTATACCGACCTATGTTTCTCTTCCGCTATCCACCTGTAGATAGCACGCGCGTGTTCCACTCGTTTTGAGGAGGTTGCTGTAGATTTTAGACACAACTCTAGTTTGGAAATGCACAATCGAAAGTGCAAAATTGTTGGGAATAGGATTGGAATTTAAGAAACTCGATGGAGAAGATACGAAAGAAAAGGAAATTGGAAAGAAGGGAGTGTCAGGGGTGCTTAGCTTTTATGTCGTGAAGATGACGACAGTACGCGCGTCGTTGATGAGATGAGCGAATTTGGGGAGAGGATAGGAATCTGTAATGCGTGTCGCTGAAATGAAAAAGTAAGGCCGTTTAAAATTCGATGCGAGTTGCGAAATCCACCGCGGTCACTGGACGTTGACGTCTGCGAATCGCTCCGAATAAATTCGCTTTTTGACCCACTCCCTCCTAATTATTCCACACGTTGCAGCTGATGCGGTCAGATGGAAATTTTTGCACTCCTAGTCATCTCCTGATCGTCTTAATGACATCTGACTGAAAAGGATATCCCTAGGTAGTGATTTATAACGCAATCAGATTTATGCTTATTTATTTTGATATTTAATATTTGACTTGATGATATTTTGTCTAATTGGGATATATATTTAACAATTTAATATCATATAGTAATTAAACTGTAATAACTCAAATTGCTTATATGACTGAAAAAAGGATAAAGCCAAATAACAAAGTCATAAGTTGAATAAAGCATGAATCTTTTGCATCAGTATACTTATATTTTAAGGATAAGATATTCCATTCAAAGAAGTAAATCAAAAGAACAGAAAGCTAAATTGCCAATTCTAGATGAGAAGTTCAAAGCTATATTCATGTCGTATACTTCTGCCTTAAAAATGAAAAACAAAATTCAAACCGCTATTTTAAAATATTACCTTTCTTATACGTTACATAGCGTACCTTAAAAAATTGGAAGTTTTACTACTCATAATATTTCATAAAGAATTCTTATTGAGCTGTTCACAGCAATTGAAATTGGAGCAATCCACTAAATCCTGTACCAAGGACCGTGAATGGTTGAGAACCACTGGTCTAGTTGTACCAGACATCATGTAAAGAGATATAGCAAATAAAAAAATTAAATATTATCCATTTTGGACTTCAAAAAATGCCTTTGCATTATTCTGTTATTTTGCGTTTTTCGTAGCCAAATACTATTCCAATATAGAAACGGTATACCATTAAAATTTTCCTGGTTCATACATCAGCCTTGAACCAAATTACGGTAAGTTGCTGTGGAAACGCAAGAGGAAACTTAGTAGGAAATGTTATGCACTATAGAAGAAACCCTTTGAATTCGGAGTTGTTTACATTGAGTATGCATTTTCCCTTGGAAAGTCGTAACTCATCTTCCTTCGATTGCTGACAATCATCCGCACCAGCGCGATCTCTGTGTCCCTCCGAAGCGCCGTGGTGTCAAACGCCCCTTTTCTCCCCCAAAGGTAATAAATCTTTGCATATTTTCCACCCCCGACACTCTCTCTCCGTCTTTCTTTATCTCAAGAGACGAAAGGTGTGCAGCTATTTCGGTGCCCTTTTGCTGCCAAATCCCTCGTCCCGTTTCTATGCCTGCTGTTCCCCACTTTCCTTTCTGCACCCCTTAACCCTTCCTAAACCCTCGAGAGGTCAATAAGGGTCAGAGGATTTGAGGGTCAAGTGGTGTACTGTGTTTTTTGCATACCCCGAGGATAAGATGGCATAGGTCGTATCCGATAGGGGGTGTTTTTGTCAGAGGGATATTGCCTGGTGCCTTTCAATGCAACGCTAAGAATAGAATATTTATCTATTGTCGTAATCCACGGACCTGTTAACCAGTATTGAAAAAGCGGAGAAGTATTTAATTATAAATTGTTGCTGCTCCCAATAAAACATGGAAGATTGTAATGATTTTCATATACAACGACTATAGTGCATTATTTCATATGGTCATTCACATTTCATATTAGTATGACTTCTTCATAAGAGATTAATTACTCCTAGAAAACAACTCTTTCTTTCGTGCATTTGATAGCAATAATGTTTTTGGTGTTTACTTTGCATCATTATCCTTGATTGCTAATCTCTAATACAACTTAACTTGACTAATTTGAAACTTTTAAGAGTTGTAAAGAGATTTATTCAATATCTTTGATTGATGTATTCGTGGATTTAAAAATATGCAATATACATGTTACATAAGTAGAGAATAAATTTATGACAAGATATAGTTATTGGGTCTAACCGAAAACAATAAATTCGCTTCAGATTTATTTAGAAATTTCGCACCTGAAATGAATTTGAATAGGTCTTAACCCTCTCTGTTCATACGAAAGATAACTTTCTCGGCGAATCTGTGTTATTTTTCATCATGATTTTTTCCAGCATTGTCAGAATAAAGCCTTTTATCATAGATTAGGGTAATTCCCTTCACAATTTGAAATTTTAAAAACTTTTATAGGAGTCTTCGCCAAGCCTTTTCTGACATAACTCATATTTGATAAATGGCTTTATCTAGAGGAAAGTATCCATGTCTTCAAGGAGCAATTAATCTATGCGAGTGAATGAATAAAATAGCATTGCTTGAGAAATGGTGGAATATTTTTGAAGTATTTTCTTCTGAGTTTTAAGGAACTTTCGGGTTTAATTAATATTCGTATAACCGATACCGCTCATTACTTATTACGTTCTGTAAAAACTTTTCCTTTCATTAGGAATATATTTAGACGCATCAAATCCCCTCTCTCGTGCTGTCGTGACATCCTCAAACTTCAAGAGAGGCCGCTTTATCATTTTTGAAATCCCTTTATCTTTCCTCCTTAAGCGTAATCATCCGCGATGCTTTCACTCCCTTAACTCATCTAAAAATTGTCCTCCCCCACCAACGGGAATCCGCGAAACAAAGATATCGCATTGCTTTTCTGGTTCCATCTATCTCCTGGGATCTACGTATTTCCCCGCTCCGTATCGGTCCGCCATCTTGAACTCTCGAAGTTCGTGTCTCGCGAGAGAAAATCGATATTCCCTCCCTCAACCGCCCCTCAACTCTACGGCCGCAAAGTTTTGCCGGAGTCAGAGGCAATTAGCGGAACTTAACGCGCAGCTTTCGTTTAAGATTGACAGAGAGAGAGAGAGAGAGTACAAGAAGAGGGTGGAATAGGAAGAAAGGAAAAGGGAGAGAAGAAAGAAAGATAGAAAGAGAACTCGGAGCCATTCCATCGGAGGTTTTACGATCACTTTCGCGTGTGCGTAGAGAGAGGAAGACGGGGCGGGAAAGCGAAAGGCATTCTGGGAAATAAATATGGCGTCGCGCGAAAGGAAAACTTTGATTAAGAGTCGGCGAACATTTGTGTGCGCAATAAAGCGAGAGAGTGACGGAGATAGGAAGAGAAATAAATAGGGGGAGGAAGAGATTGGACGAAAGGGGGCAGAATGGTTTTATCGAGTGCTCAAATTGGACGGAAGAAAGGAGTTTATTGAAAATAAAAAGAACACAACTCAATCCGCCTCTATATTCGGGCGTGAAACTCTCTCCCCCGAGTTTTCTTTCCCAATCTATCCGATTGAACACTCTTTGGAGGGGAAACTGGCTGAACTAACTTGGGTGATTGAATTCATTTTTAAGGGAATAGCAAGAGGAAATATAACTTTCATCCAAAGTTCGGCCGTGAAACAATGGAAGATGCTAAAGCGTTGGAAATTCTGTAATTAGACTCGGCGATTCTTCGGTTTGAACTCGAAGAATGCGCTCCGAGATTCAAACGATTCAAGTTTATGGAAGGACGATGGATTACTTTGACGGAGACTTGAGTCCAATTTCCTAAAATCTCCTGAATTTTTATTACTGTAGCAAGTTGAAACAAGAATAAGAAAGAATTATTTCCGCTTTCAATAGTATGATAAAAGCAAAGCTCTCGAAGGGCCAACTACTATAAATTCCGCACTCAATCAGTTGTTTATTTAATCAACTATTCGCTGATCAATGAGATATAGGTTAAGGTTGAACAAGAAGTGTAACATTAAAATCCACCTTGGGTTTAATTTGCACGCTTTCTCATGTTAAACTTAATTTAATTTACCCTCTTGCAAAAAGATACAACTGAGAATTCGCATTAAGTTCCATTACCAAGAAGTAATTTATTCCAGAATTTACTAGTGGAGCTTCTCTCCCTGTGTTAATGAGTAAGAACTTTAAATAATAAAAATAAAAGTCTTTTGTTAGGGAGATATTGATACTTTGAAGTCTAAGGAAGAGAGTATTTGGAATCTCATTTCAAACCCTACTTTATTTACATACATGATAGTCAGGAAAAAAATGGAGGGGTTTGTTCTTGATTTATTCCTATTTCAAATCCATACATCGAAGCATAAATTTAAAATTTTCACGAGACGCACTTATTAATTTTCGTAAGCTAGAAGAAAAGAAAAGTTATGAACAAAGATATATGCGTTGAATGATATATCGTTGAGAGAAGAATGGAAGAGATCCAAGGAGATGCAGATAAAATCGAAGGTGATTTTTTTCGGTTGCGTACGTTCCAGCACAGAATTTATGGAAGTTCCCTTTTCGTTTGCCCTCTGAACTTTGTATTCCGAACGGCGCGAAAATAAAAAATCTCGAAATATCGAACTCAGAAAAAAGCTTGCATAAGCAACTCTAACGCTACAAAAAAATTCGAAAAGTTTCTCATCAGCACGATGCTCTGAAATTTTCTATCAGGATGGACCTCATTGTAATTAAGAGTTGCCAATTAAACTTCTCTTCATTTATGAAGAGAAGTTTAATTGGCAACTCAAAATTATTTGAATAGAGGAGTGGCTATATGAATTTATCTAAAAGTTCGTTTTTATTTCTGTCTTTTTGTAAATATTTTGCGGCCAGGCATAACAGCAAATTATCCTCGCCATATGATGGAGTCTAATACCCATTCATAAGTTGGTTGATACATAAAAAGAATGGAATGAAAGAAAGTAAAGGAATCTGGGTCGTAGAGTATTTTACTTTAATTTAATGGTGAAAAAATCATCTAGGAATATACTTATGAAAATTAGAATTAATATAGAAATTCAAGTTTTTATTTTCGAAAACTCTAGAATCTCAAAGCCTCTGAAATTAAGTTTTACTGAGGTTTCAAATATTTTCTCTATTTTAAAAAGGCTTTCATATAAGGAGAATCAATTTTCATTTTCAACTTTTCCTCCTTAAAAACCTAAATATATTTCCATGTTTTATCATTGTGTCAGAGTACACTTTAGGCAATGAATTTCGAAAGATAATATTGAATGCATGATATTTTATGTACTCTTAAAATATGTAAAATTCAGTTTATATATACTTTAAATGTACATTAATCAGTTAAGATCTAATATATTTATTTAGATTAAATTCATGTATGAAAATACTGAAAATATTGTTTACAATTGAACAGCGCAAAATAAGCTAAATGCAACGAGTTAATGAGTTGAATACAGGAGAATAGTCAATACACTCTTTTTGAGGCACATTTAATTTATCAGTTGTAATGAAATTTAGAGAAATTTCGTTAGTGCTGTATTGATTGACGCGTGGTGTTTCTTCTTAAATCGTCTTTGTTAACTTTCCAGAAGGTAACGTAATGATGATGAAACTACTCTTATTCAAATTGAAATAATCTGATGAAAAATAGTTGTTTGGACTTGAGAGAGTTAAAGTATCTTCCTTGAATATCCCTCAAAGCTCAAATGATTTTCGATGTAAAAGTGGTAATGACAGTGGAAAAACAACCAAGAAGAAATGATGAAGTCGAAGAAAAGTTTGTGATGATGCAGCTTTTACTGGCAAAGCAGCAAATGAAGGTTGAAGAGACATTTTAGACGCAGGGGAGATTGTAATGACGTCGGTTTGAAGTGAGAATTTAGGAGTGGAAGGGGGTTGGCTATCGGGGGGAAGTCGGACTCCGAATCGATCTCCTTCGCACGCGTGGAAGGTCCTTCGCAGTAGCTGCGTGCCTTATCGGTTCCCTTTCGCAGCCCACCTTACTCTTGGCACGTCCCCATCCACATCTATCTCTCTCTCTGCTTCAATCTCTCATGCCTTTCTTATTAATTAATTTTTCCTCATTCTCCGCGTCGCACTCAGTTTTGAATTTAGGGTCGATCTCGTAGCGAAGTTTTTTGTCTTTCCCTTCCTTTTGTACTAAATGTTCGTACTCTCCGGGTTTCTTTTCTTTCTCTCGTTCGCGTCTTCTTTGCGGTAGTCTGTCTTATCACCCGACTCTTCTCTATGCGGTTTTTTCCCCTTTGTTTTCTTCATTCATTTCCTTCAATACTTCTGCTCTTGCTGAGTAATGCCACTAATTAAGCTCTCTCCTTATTAAGTGCTAAGAAAAATTTTACTCGTAGAGCCATTGTTCTTTACTAACGTGGACATGTTACACTTTTACCATTCTAGCTAACTACTCTCGGTCTGACTCAACGACGCTTGGGCACATTTACCAACCAATTGATGGTGCAATGTGCATTGTCCAAAATTCCATAACTTGGCCATTACAAAAATGTGAATGGCACCGATATAACAATAGTATTAATGTACTCCTAAAATTTATATCTTAAGACTACCTAAACCTAATTACAAAGGATATTATCTGAGGACATTATTGTTTACAATTAAATCAGAGTATGTAAAAGTCACATTACCATTAACCTCGTTCCTCATCTTATCCAGTAAGCCTCATTCCAGACTTCCACTCTAACTTTTTTGTTTGGTCCTAAGTCCGCCTTTGATATCCTCGTGCATCGCAAAACAACTAATAATTAATAAGTTTAATGAATAAGCCGAAAATGTTTATTTCCATCATCACTAAATTAGGGTTAAATGTAAGATGAGTTATCTTCTTTATTTCGATAGATTTTTCCTTCGATCAGGAATATATGAGCTAATTCATACGTGAGGAAAAATGCAGAGTTAACTCCTGCCTCCGAGCTCCTCTTGAGCTTGAAAAGTGAAAGTAACTATTCTTGTTACCGCATCCCAATAAAGAGATTTATCGAAATTCCAGCGGAACGGAACGAGATTTTCTACGAGCAATAAGATTTAAGAGGAATTAATATTCTTGGCCTTTCTTTAGGAATCAATCAATTTCACAAGGATCGATGCATTGCTTTAGTGAATACGTAGTCGTTTCGCAGATCTCGGCACTTCATTTCAGATTTTAACCTCTTCAATAGTGTTGTAGTACTCAACAATATTGAAGTTTGCACTGTAAAATTAGAATCGGAGTATTTAACTTTTACTTGACTATGTACGACTGTATGTATGTATGTAATATGTAATCACTGCCACCAGATGTTTAATCTACTTGCAATGTTTCTGTAATAATAATAATATATTATAGAAGTAAACGATGATCGAATTTGACAGAGAATGTGTGACTCTCTTGAATCTTCTGTTTGGGTATTTAAAGGCCGTGCAAAGAAAGTGAAGGGAAAATTTAGCTCTTTAAGGACTTATCAAATTTACAATTACATAAAAGAAACTTCACTTAAAATTTAATTAAATATTCATCAAAGATGTATAAACTAAAAGGAATAATTATAAGCGGTGTGTTCAATAACCTTTACCCTATCTATCAAGGCAACCAATCTCTCTCTTTAAATGAATCGCCACAGCCATTTCAAGGGAATAGCTCCATATGCTCACCATATTGTGTGAAAGCCTTTCATTTGTGAGCAGCGTTTTTCTAAGGAAAGCGAAAAAAATTCATATTTTTTCTTCTCATATCGCGCTCGGCTTTATTTTTTTCCCTCGCAACAGCGTTATTAATAAGTCTTATGAAAAATTCTTTCACTTCTAAGCCTCCCCATTGTAATTCAATAATCTCGGCTGATATAGGTGAATTTTAATTTCTCGGAAAGGATTTTCCCTTTGGTGAAACATGGATGATTGTCATTAATTGAGGAAATTAAATTTGTTATTACCTGACAAATTCTCTTTGCTTGAGGTACTCGTGTCTGCAAGCTTTTTGAGAGGAAGCCTTATAAAAAATGCTTTATTCCGGATATCAGTTGCCCATTTTTGTCCCAAAATAAGCTAACCTCTTCGGAAAACCTTTTGACCCTCTCAGTGCTGGTAATGGAAAACTTATAAATTTATATATTTAAATAATACCACTACTTTTAGCAATACCAATTATTGTAGTCGATAATTAGATAGTCCTTTTGAATGTTTGTTTTTTGAAAATATCTTCCACCGCATAGTGCTTATTAAACAGATAAATCGCTATCATATTGCAATATTTAAATGAAAAATAGGTCATAATGACTACTGCTGAACTATAAATATATTTTTTGTTACCTAATTCCAAAATTATGTTTACAAAGAAAGAATTGCACTAATTCAGAAGCCTACCAATCATTCATTCCGCAATGATATAAACAATACATTATTTTTTTTAAGATAGGAGATGAGAGCTAAAATACCTTACAGTCAAAATACTGGCAATTTGTATGTCGACTATCGACTCTGCAGTCAATTTAAATTGTTTTGATTCACTCTTCAAAGAATATACATTTAATTAAAATATCACGACTATAGATATGTCTGCAGGAATTTCAGTCTTTAGCAATAATATATACTGGAAATTTATAACTGCCACTGAAAAGAAAATGTGTGTACTGTAACTCTACTTATTACTAACAATCGGCATAATGGTGTATTTCTATCAGATTATTATTAGTTTAAGATTCATAATTTGTTAATTTTTCCTAGAAACAAGGAATCAATAACTAAAGAAGGCCTTTTTAGGGGTAAGAAACTTAAATGCATGAAAATAGAGTATTGTAATCTAATTATGAATCAATTAACATATAGATATATGCAAATTTTCGAGTTGTGTGGATGGATATAATACTTGCATCGTCGTCCGCTGTCCATTACCTAATACTACTACCAATATTTTTCATGCACAATATTCTTAAAACCATCACTTTTGAATGGGCAGAATAGGCACCACTCTCTCACCGCTTCCACACAAAAGCCATTTTGATTTTAATTGGCACCCTTAGAAGGAGAGTACCATCAGAGGGTTTGAAAGAAAGGATAGCGTGAGAAGAAGGATTTTAGAGAGGGAATACGTTAGGCGGGAGTGATAAATACGCGTTGGAGGAAGAAGAAGACAAAAGGAGATAAATAGAAGAAAGGAAATGAGAAAAGGAGACCATGATAAACGCGGTAATTAAAGGCTAAATTATGAACACGGAGATCAACTGTAATTATCGCTCCTGCCGGAAAGGGAATTCCGAATCATCCTTAACTTTGTCTATTAGTTGATACGAGAGAGAAAGAGGGAGTAGACAAAAAAGTAATTCACGGCAGAGCAACTCAGATTACTAATCACCGCTGACTAGGATTTCAGTCTTGGGCAATTAGTTTTGTTTTGCCTTTGGTAAGCTTTCGAGGAGTATTTCCATTTATTGAAAATCGTTTTTGATGATTTCCTTTTTAATGCAGACAGATATTTTCACAGATGCTGTTAGAGCTATAAAATTAATATTAATGGCATTCTCATCTTTTTTCTCTATCGATATAGAGAACGCAAATAATATTCGGTATACTTCCTACGTTATGCGTATCTCACTAAATATTTAGACAAAAAAATTAAATATTTATTAAATTTTATATTATATGAAACTGCAAACATACCATTCTTCTCTGACTATGAAAAATTTCTTTCCTATTTCAGACATCAGCCTCTTTGGAAACCAACTTAAAAATAACGTTTAATTGTACGCAATTTTAATGAAGTTGCGAATCTAAGAATATTTTATTAAAGATACTGAACTGTATAGATTAAATAACAGCATGAGAAGGGAGTTGGAATACTTGGGATCCAAATTTACACGCCAGAGGATTTTGCGGGATAATCCTTCTGATTAAGGAGAAAGTCACTTAGTTAAGCTAATACCAGCTATTCAACCGGTATTTCCTTTGTGATCTGACGTAACTTTCACTCACGTAATCTAATAACTTCATTCCTCGTGCAACGTATGTATTTTGTCTTTAACTACGGATAAGTTCACTGTACGTGTCGTGTCACTCGACAACTTGCGCACAACGAAAGAAAGGGCCATAAAACGACTCAATAATTTTATTAATGAATGTAACGAATAATTCCATCGTAAACCATATCAAAGAGTATAGAGAGATAAATTCTAATGGAAATTATGCTGGAATAAGGAAAGAGGAAAAGGATGCAACCTGCCAATTATTAGCAAGCAATATACTATCACGTCTTTGTTGGGTGAATTTTTTTCTTAAGGTTAACCTTATCGACCCAAAAGTATTCGAACCCGGATCCTCAAGGCTAGCACGCTATCCCAACTCTATCGAGACCAACAGCTATATAGGAAGTGGTGTGAACAGCATTTCATCTTCAAATTATTTATTATTCCCCACATCCCAAATCTTTCATTTTACCTCTTCTATCTTTTCTTTATATATGTATTTGTATTTCGTTTTTTTACATTACCTCATTTGTAATTAATATTAGTTACGTTTAAGGTTAGGTGTAAGAGAGGCCCTAATTATATTTTATTATTATTATTGGTAAAAACACGAAATGTGGTCGTAATATTTAAGAATTCAGGATATTAACCCTGAATAATTGATAATAACTAGCTCCAACTATGAGAATCAATAAGACATCGGCATTACAGTTACACAGAGTTTTATTGGTGCAATTGCCATTAGGAACGTTAGCTTCATAAATAGCGGAGAATGTGCGCGAGAGGCTGTAGAAATGAAGCGATACTAGAGGGGTATCTTTACGAGCCGACCAGGATAAGCCCCCAATCGGAAAAGGGGGAGGAAGTAATATTGCGGATCAATTATCGATCACGCAATCCGAGCGTCGATCCATTGGCTTCCCGAACGCGACGCCATATAAAAATATGAAAGAGGAATTTAGCCCTTAATTAACTCGCTCTTCGAATGACGTCGCACAGTGGGCTAGAATCGAAAAAACCTGGACAAGGGGCTAAAAATGGTTTTCTTGAGTGCGGTTATTGAAACTTGGCATAAGTATTGAAAAATGATTGAATTTTATGTTCCCGCTCGTTGTTTTTTAAACTTTTCAGGCGTCAAATAGATACAGGGCGTCAAACCTGAGAAATGTTCACGAAAACGGGAAGTTTCGGATTTTTCGGAAAAACGTTCAAGTTCGTTGATATATAGTTGCTTTTGAGAGAAGCTGTTGGAAAAACCAACACAGCAGTAATCCAGCATTACTTTTTGTCTTTCAATTCGCTGAATGTTTCATGCTCTAAGATGGTTCTTTGGCTATTTAAAGCAACAAAATGGCGGACACCTTTTACGGACAAATTTCGAGATAAAGTAAGGAAATCAACTAGGTAAACAGCGATGGACTATCAAGTGTCTTATACCACGTCAATTTACAAGGCTTCTAGATATGGAATCTGAAGAGACAGTTTCATTTCACCTGCTACCCTGTGATTGCGGTGCACTTTTCCTCAGCGCTGCGCGGTCCGGCTGGGCGCCGTAGAATACCCAAATCCGGTTTCGGTGTCATTTTGGTTAGGTTGAGTCGAAAATTTTGCTTCTTTTATGTTTAATTCCGGCAAACCATATTAAAAACTTATTTTAATACGCCTCAAGATATGAGTTTGAGACCATTACTTTAGATAATAAATGTGGAATTTAGAAATTTTGGCACATTAGGGAAATTTTTTGTTATTTTCTTTAATACGTATAAAAACTCTTAAAATTGTTAATATTCCTGTGAATTTTACACATATTACCTTAATTGTCGGAATGGCTGCTTACATCTTAATTATTAATTGTAATTAACGTATTTCATTACCTTATTAAGTTCCTCCCACTCCTTAACTCTGTTGTTAGGATCCTTTTCTTCTTGGATTTCAATGTGCCTTATATGGTAAACCTGGCATTTGATGTTACCAGCAGCCTTTTTATTAAATCCTCATTAGTGGCTATTCTCGAGTGTTTCCTCGTGAATCTTACCAAAAACCTCCTGATATCTTTGTTTCTAGCTTCCATGGCTTCTTCTCATAGCTCTCCCGACGGAAGAATCGCATCTTTTGATATTCCTGTTCCGTGAATAAGTACTTTATGTTCTGTTGGAGGCATATAGTACCAATGATACGAATTTACGTAGAGACAGGCAGTGTCCCAGCAGTAGCTTGAAAAAATGGAAAAAGTATTCCATCTTCGGAATGCTCTTCGTCTCCTTCTTCCATTGAAGGCGAATTGGCTGCCAACACATGTTGAGGATGGTCGAGGATTTGGCCATATTATTTTACCTTAATGTAATATAATAACCAAAATTATTGAAATGACTAGAAGATAGTTTTTCTTTCTTTTAAGTTTAAGTTTGAGTAAAACGCTGAATTAGTGCTATTTACCTGTATTATCGTTTACTAATCGGAGAGGAACGAAAGATCTCACGAATAAAAACTCGTACAATTTTCCCTGCTGTTGGCATCCTTGCTTATACAGTGAATGGCCAGAGCTTCCATAGAAACCATATTTGTAGGTTAGAGAGCATTTGATTTTACGCTTTAAGGCTTGTACTGTTGATATTGAAGCTACAATTCTTGACGCTGTATGTGCTAGCAGAGATTGTAAATTCACTTCCCAAGTCTCTTTCGAAACGGAAATCCCTTCTGGATATGGAGTGTCGGAAGGACAGAGGGCAAGGGATGATTCAGAGTCAGTGGGAGATGAGTCTTACGATTATCTATGATGCGTTGTATGACTCTGTCATCCCTCACCCTCCAATGGTTGGGGGTGCCCTTTGGTCCTTCCGAAAGAGTTATAAGCAAGGTTCAACTTAAGCTCGGTGCCTTCAGCCCACCGATAGCAGCTTGTACGCACGCTCGTCTGACCGATCCTCAATCGGTCAGCCATGATGGCCTCCTAGATCAGTAATTTGTATTCATTACTTTAATA
The DNA here is from genome assembly GCA_947579665.1 of Sympetrum striolatum. Lineage (NCBI taxonomy): Eukaryota > Metazoa > Arthropoda > Insecta > Odonata > Libellulidae > Sympetrum > Sympetrum striolatum. The sequence goes on along the minus strand of OX388350.1, from coordinate 36,477,174 downwards.
ATAAATAACTTCGGCCAACTATTAGTATAATTTCCCTAATGTCACGACGACATTAAATGGTGTCAGGTGTAAAAATCGGTAGCTCCCAGTATACGTTTTAATTTTCTCCCGATCGGAAAATTCTGTTTTTAATTCCATTTTCGTTTCGCGTATCGTATTGTCATGGATTCTGTCCCTTTCGCTAATTCTTCCGCTAATGTACAGCTTTTTCCCAAGCCATATGCACATTCAAGTCCTTCTCCAAGCCTTATAGATTCACCGAACGACTTCATTGGTGATAAGTCGTCGATTAACTCTCACGCTGACCCTTTGCAGCCGAATAGTTACGCTTTTGCCTTCCCAAACGACGTAGGAAATTTAATTCATGTAATACCGTGTTTCAGTGACGGAAAAAACATTTCAATTGAAAAATTTCTTGACTGCATTCATTTAACCAGCTCTCTTGCTTCTTGGACTGAACAGCAAACGTTGTGCGTGGCGCGACTACGTTTGAGAGGATCTGCGGCGGATTACGTTTTATACAACCCGCATATTTTGGAATCCTTCGAGAAGTTTTCAAAGTTTTTAAAGTTAAGGTTCGTTCCTAAAATCTCCTTAGTCGTTCTTGACCGGATATTTGTTGATTGCGTTCAGAGTCCCGAGGAATCTGTGCTTGAGTACTCTACGAGACTTCGAAGACTCGCCATTCAGCTCCAAGAAGCATATCATGGATTATCTCTTGGTGCAGTTAAATACTCGATGGAAAATCGAATTTTGCGGCAATTCCTTTTAGGCCTGAGGGAGGAAATAGGGCGATTCGTTTTAGTGCGCAACCCTCAAAATTTAGTGGATGCTGAGGAATTTGCTTTAATGGAGGAGGCAAATGTGAGAAATTACAAAAGCAATTTTGTAGATAGTCCAGATTTTCTTCCGCAAGAAAATTCGCAGATTGATTTTTTCTCCTTCTTAAGTAGTACATCTTCAATCTCAAAACCTTTCGACCAAGTAAATTTAGTAGAGCCTCAATCACAGAAATCGTGCTTTTTGAAAACAAAATCTTCCAAAGGATCCTATCACCGCAGAAGCTCAAGGAAATTTACCCCCACCAACCCTATTTACGCTAAAAGCTGTTTCAATTGTAGGAAACTAGGACATTTTCAGAAAGATTGCCCGCTATTTTTACGGGAAACTCGCAAAGATAGAAGCTGTAAGCCCTTCAGTTGCCCCGCAGAAGAGAAGAATCATTGTGCGAAAAGCAAGGATAGGTCCGTTCTCAAAGTCGAAGACTGTAAAAACCGCATCTCAACGAGCAGCGCCCCCTCAAATCAGAGATTGTCCGCGAGAGATGAGCCGTCGACGAGAGCCAAACCACGGGCACACCTTCCAACGAGTGTGGCTGGCAAGGGAGAGGCCAAGGTGTTAACGCAGTCCGGAGGAGGAGCAGACCGTCACATCGGAGAGAGTTTTTCACGGGGAAAACCTGCGCTGGTGGAGGATGGAGTACGACCAGAGACGCTGGACGGCAGCGACCCGGTGCAGCCAACGCGGACAAAGGCACCCACATGCTCGAAACAACGGTTGCCACTGCCATATCTTCCACGTAAGCGGGGTAACAGATCGGCGCGGGGGAATATAGACGGTTTGATCGGAGAAGAAGGCTATTCCGGAAAAGGGGAGAAGACGAGACCTTTGGAAAAATTTGCGGATGGCATGGAGGGATTGAGGGCGTCATCCGGTACTTCCACATCTATGGATTCCAACACAGCGACGCCGGCGCCTCAGCAGAGCCCGAAGAGGAAAGAGGACCGCGCGCCAAAGGAGAAGCCATCACGAACCAACCCAATCAACGTGGAAGGCGACAGCGGCGGAGAATCAAACGGGTCCAACAGGAAGTTTTCATCCACCAGAGAGCTGAGACAATTGGCTGCTGAGGAGATACAACTTCCATACGCGGACTGTAAGCCATTAATTAGCGTAATCCTTCATGTGCTAAGAGCTCTGGACGAGGTGAGTCTCCCCATGAGAACGAAGGAACAGGTATGCAGTATCCAAAGCACCATTTCATCTCCGGCGCAGCACGAATTAATGGTGAGGAGGAGTGCTAAGGCAGCAAATTGAAAGTGTTTGACGTGATTTCAAGATGCGGCACTGCAAGGAGAATTCTTCACTGAGGAGAAGAAAACGGTTGCTCGAAGCAAAAGATAAGTAATAGTATGAAGTGGCCACAATTTTGTGGTCATAATTGAATTTTATGGTTTTGATTAAGAAGTGAATTTGATACCTCATTGTGCTCAAAAGGACCCCATGGAAAAACTAAAAAGTGGAAGGTGGTGAAGCTAAAAAGTGGAACTTGGCGCATAGATTTGTGAAAAACCGTTTTTGTGTGATAACTAAGTGACTCTGAAGTGTTTAGCTGAATTTGTCGATTTTAAGAGAACAGTTTCTGCTCCTTACTGTTTTTAAAAGCTTATGCACAGATGTTTCTTTTCCATTTTAGTTGTTGTAAAGTTTTTGCAATATTTTTTGTTGTGCTGTTTTCATGCTTACAGTTCACTGCGGTGTTCAGTGTTACCTTCTTGAGACTTTAGTAATCTCGTGATTGAAAGGCGTCAAAAAGAACTATTAATGTATTAAGAATAAGAAAGGACCTGCGTATAAGATAAATTAGCTAGGAGAGACTTTTTCGTTCGATGTGTTTTTGTCTCTTTTTCCGAAATGTTTCCTGTGATTTATTTTGCAAGAGGAAGTGTAGTGCAATGTTTGTAATCTTTTATGTGGGTTTTGATGTATTCCTTATTCTGTTTTAAAATGTGCTTTTTATGTTCAAGGAGGCTTTTCCACCCCCGGGGTTTTATTTGCCAACGGGGTGATGTCGGAAGGACAGAGGGCAAGGGATGATTCAGAGTCAGTGGGAGATGAGTCTTACGATTATCTATGATGCGTTGTATGACTCTGTCATCCCTCACCCTCCAATGGTTGGGGGTGCCCTTTGGTCCTTCCGAAAGAGTTATAAGCAAGGTTCAACTTAAGCTCGGTGCCTTCAGCCCACCGATAGCAGCTTGTACGCACGCTCGTCTGACCGATCCTCAATCGGTCAGCCATGATGGCCTCCTAGATCAGTAATTTGTATTCATTACTTTAATAATAAATAACTTCGGCCAACTATTAGTATAATTTCCCTAATGTCACGACGACAGGAGCAAGGCAGTACCTAAGAGAATCAATCACATCAGAGTTTAATCTTTCAAGTTCAACTTGCGAATCAAAAGATTCAGCAGATGATTCTTTCGATCCAATATTGATTTGGTTTTCTTCAATTTTATAATTACTTGATGAATCACCAATCGAGTAATTTCGGAAAAATGCATTTCACAAAAGATAATCCTATGTTTCAATAAACGTCAAGTATAAGGCTATTTAAAAAACGGAAATAAATAAGGATCTGTTGCTAAATTCTCCCTGTTGAATGATGAAAAGTACCCAATTCACTACTTAGATAGCAATTTTCGGCATAAAAACATTTAAGATTCCTTTCACTCTTGGTAAAAAATATCAAATTTTCTAAAAATCTTATTTAGACGCCATTTACCCAGATTTTTCTTATTTTAATAAATTACTCATACTTTATGTGATGGATCAGTTAGAGATTTCCAAATAACAGCCCCAGGGCAAACGGATCGTCGTTGCATCTCGCGGATTCTCTTGAAGCCAAAATACTGTGGCAGGATATCCGAAAACCAAAAGCACAAGAAACTAAATTTTTGCCTTCAAAGAAAGACTAAAACAGAAACTTCCAAAATATTTTCTCTTTCCTAAGAACCCCGAAGGTACGTGCCCAATAGCCCTAGCAAAGGGGCTAATGCGTACGGATGTTGGCATTGCACTAGAGTGCTGTAATCCGTACTTAACTCAGGGCCCATAAAATAAGGGCCGGCTAAATTGGAAGATGAGAAGATTGCTCCATTCTATTAACAGTATTTTTGACCAGCATAGAAAATATAAAGTTCGCCAGAGATATTTTTACTGGTAAAAATATAATATAGATCAATGTCTCTAATGTGCCAAAATTTCTAAATTCCACATTTATTATCTAAAGTAATGGTCTCAAACTCATATCTTGAGGCGTATTAAAATAAGTTTTTAATATGGTTTGCCGGAATTAAACATAAAAGAAGCAAAATTTTCGACTCAACCTAACCAAAATGACACCGAAACCGGATTTGGGTATTCTACGGCGCCCAGCCGGACCGCGCAGCGCTGAGGAAAAGTGCACCGCAATCACAGGGTAGCAGGTAAAATGAAACTGTCTCTTCAGATTCCATATCTAGAAGCCTTGTAAATTGACGTGGTATAAGACACTTGATAGTCCATCGCTGTTTACCTAGTTGATTTCCTTACTTTATCTCGAAATTTGTCCGTAAAAGGTGTCCGCCATTTTGTTGCTTTAAATAGCCAAAGAACCATCTTAGAGCATGAAACATTCAGCGAATTGAAAGACAAAAAGTAATGCTGGATTACTGCTGTGTTGGTTTTTCCAACAGCTTCTCTCAAAAGCAACTATATATCAACGAACTTGAACGTTTTTCCGAAAAATCCGAAACTTCCCGTTTTCGTGAACATTTCTCAAGTTTGACGCCCTGTATCTATTTGACGCCTGAAAAGTTTAAAAAACAACGAGCGGGAACATAAAATTCAATCATTTTGCAATACTTATGCCAAGTTTCAATAACCGCACTCAAGAAAACCATTTTTAGCCCCTTGTCCAGGTTTTTTCGATTCTAGCCCAATGTGCGTCGTCTCCTATCGAATTCTCCCCAGATTGATTTCCACAGCGTCGTATGTCGAGGACCAAAGATACCTTTCACTTTCCTTATCATACGGCGCCCCTCTCTTTTTTTACTTCATCTTCCATGTCCTTCTTACGTCGGATTCTTCCCCGGACTTTCTCCTCCAATAAAACCCTTCGTATCTCATTAGTTTTCTAGGCAAAGTGGCGAAGAAACTCCCATTTCTTTCCTCGAATAAGACTACCTCTGGGAAGCCTTATGTAGCGATCTCGTTCCCTTGGTAATTGCTCTCGAGGAGTGGCTTTGCGGGTGCCCACAAATTTCAAGGAGAGGCTACTTAAGACCCATCATCCTGAATAATTGGTAGCTAACATTCTTCCGAGTTTTTGTAAAACTAGAATTTTTAACGTAAATATTTGATTACATTTCTTGTTTTCTCTGACGAATAAAATATTCATTCCTGTTTCATGATTACATAGCTATGATTGGGTCATTGATTAATTTCAGTAGCTGAAGGTTCACGGCGTTCGTATATAAATTAACAGTTCTCAAGTTCAACAAATTTATTTAAAAGTTTAACTCTTTTAGTGCGGTTACTAATTTGGATTACAACCCCAGTAGCGGCGTCATTTGTTTCTCAATATTTTCAACTAATACCTTGTCAAATGACTTGCACACCCCTCAATACTGAGTATTTTATTTGTTCAACAATGAGATTTTAAACTTAATTATGTGAATATCACATTCAGTTATTCATCACCACCGTCATTTTTAAAGAAAACTATCCTATGGTGAGGACCAAATTGGTTTGAAGAATAAAGTCATTGAGTAAGATAGAAATATTTCACTTCGTCCATAGAAAATTCAGTTCTTTTAGGGCTAATAGCCCATCTTAGTTCATTTTAAGTCTCAATATTTACATCAATACATACGAAAATGCCTATTATTGCAACTTGCAAAGAATTGAAAAAATGGATAAAGTTAAGGAAATTATCTCTGAAAAAATATGTACAACAGAAATAAAATGATAAGGGTTATGAATGATATACAATGAAATACTTTTTTCGAATGTTTTTGTATCATTACTCCCGGTAGGTGACGTATATGCTTGTAAATTACCTTCTCTTCGTCACTGAAAGCGAATGTTCGATATATTTTAAGTTTTGCATCGTCCCGATCCCCATGAGCTTTCTTGTTTCAATCCTCAATACGATCTTCGTCTTCATTCACCCCCATGTTTACATCTTCCTCATCCCCTATTAAATGTCCCCCGATTTTTCTCTCCCCATATTTATTTCCCCGATACTTCCCCTCGCGGATTGCAGCGATCGATGACGGGGGCGTGGATTTAAGGGAAAGCGGTGCACGAAGGGGGAGAAGGATTTTCATTCCGTAGGAACATGCGAAATCGAAAGGGATGGATTGGTTGGGGGAGTAAATGAAGGTCTTAAAGGAGGTGGCAAATGCAACGAAGGAAAGCAGGCGATGGGAGAATGACGAGAGAGAATTCTCAAGACTAATCATCGGAGTAATGAAAACGGGATTTTAAATAGCTGGTGATTGCTGTTGAAGATTGCTATAAAATAAACTGCCTTTCAACAATTTGAGGTTAGATGTTATTGACAATCGAATTTTGTGAATCTATGGTACGGATATTTATAAGGGAATTTAGAAGATTATATTATGTAGAGCGTGGCGTGGCGTGGCGATAGAAGAAAGAACCAGCAATATTTATGTATCTTAGCGATTGTTACTTTCTATTGTTTTGTCGATATTGGAGATCGCGTTCATTATTTACCTTTATATTTCCATGGTGATCCTGTAAGCCGCCTGTGGCGTATGGCAGGAGGTGTAAAGATACGTATATTCCTAACTCTGATATCTATAATGTTCTCTAATGCTGCACTGGAAGAACGACCTGAAGTAGTTATCCGTCCTCGCGATCATTTCCTTACAACTCTTCATAGCTTCCTCTCATAGCTCGAGAACTCTGCTAATAGGAATAACGAATTCAACAATCTCGTCGACGAAATCTGTATTGATAAATTTTTCATATAGCTTCTGTCGGTAATAATAATAATAATAAATGGCCTTTATTCGGGCGAGATTGAGACTAGAAAGTCTCTTCTTACACCTAACCCATCGCCATATGCGAAACAGAAAGAAAGAGATAGTTTGCAAAAGTACACGAAGAAAATTAGTATGTGGATTTTTAAAAAACCTAAGCTGAGGGCTCAGGAAAAATTTCCACTGCAGGAAAACACTCCCTGGAAGGGGAGTGTGAAAAACCTGCGAAACCTACAGGTAGAAAACAGTATTTTGTGAAGATTTTGTGGTAATCAGAGTTTCTCAACCGCAGCGAATTTTACCCGGAGGAGTCAATGCCCTACTGTCGAACCTGAAATATCTAATAACGAAACGAGCTGCTCTAGCCTCCTACTCCACTTTAAAGTTAGATCTAACTCTCCAGGGGCGGTTTAAGAAAATAAACAGCTGATGCAACTGCCTCAGGACGCAGCAATCATAAGGGCGTGCGTAAATAAACGCCGAAAAATACGCTAACGAAATGGTAAAACTTTTATTATACAATGTACATTATTGTACGTGACATTGATATGACATTGAATGCAACTTAAATAGTGAATTAACACAGACATACGTCAATAATACTGCGCCTGAAATTGCTACCATGACAGAATAGGAAAAAGTGTTTTAAATTATGTCATCTGGAATATAGATTGATGATATTTGAGTGAAGATAGCCAAGAATTGAAACACCCACATTGCAATAAACAGCGCTGCAGCGTTACAAAGAAGGAATGAAAATAGAAAACGTTGAAATGCAATTCGAAATATTCAGCATTAAAGAAAATTGTTGCCATTAGACGGCCATGCTACACTGCAGCCTTTCATGTATGAATCTCAAACTGTAAATATAAGTACTTGGAACTAGGAAAGTAAGCAACGTGTACATGAATAATGTACGTCGGATTCATCGATCGCTTTTTGACTCAAACAATTAAGGATGTAAAAATATTCTTCATAAGGCAATAAATTCCTTCTGAATATGCCATAAGTAAATAAGAGGAGCTGAGGGAGATGTCATCGCATGGGACACGCGAAATAACATCGCGCCCCTTTAGATAGTGATAAATAGAGAGAAGATTGACAGCGCCTTTATTCAGTTGAGATTGAGACTCTCTGCTAAAGAAATAGGATAAGGCTGGGGGAAATAAGATATAAAACAAAAGAGAGAGGGCGGGAGAGAAGGTGGTTCAAGGAAAAGAAGACATAGGAGAAAGCATCAAATGTTTCTGTTATTTAAAGTCAAGTTTTTCATAGTCGGGATTAAATTATGTACTTTAGATATCAATATTCTCTATTTTAATGTGTAAAACATTGAAAAATGTCTTCTTATCTATCAAATTCTCTAAAGCTTAATTATCATCATCAATATTCATTGTAGCGTAATTCTAGCGTTATTTTTAAAAGATTATTCGATGGTAATATGTTGTAGGAGTAAAATCAAACACGTGGCTGTATGAACACATTTTCTACGATTCTTCCGTACACGCATACTACACATAAAAACTTTTATATTGCATTTAATCTGTGGTTTATTGAGCGGTTTTATATAATAATTAATTGTGAATGAATAACAGCAAGCAAGCTTGATTTTAAACTTATTATACGGATCCATTCATTCTTTAAAGGACATCACAATTATTGCTTTCTGAAATTTGTTTTGATACAGCATTACTTGCTGGAATAGATAATTACATTTGATAAAATTTACATTACGTCACTTTAATGACAAGAATAAGCCTCAGGTGTACATTCATTATTATTATCATTAAATGTTTTTCAATTCATTCTACGAAACAAATGGGAACTCCGTGAGCTTAATTCGAGCATCTTTATGTTAAATTTTAATAGATTTAGAACGTAAACGGTGACAATAAATTTCAATTTCGATATTAGCAACATATATGAACGGTAAACAGCGTGAATTCCAATGGGAGTGATGGTCAAGTGGGATGGATGGAAGGTGAAATCAAAAGATGGGCTCGAAACATAGGTATTGAAAAGACTAAAGGTGGATGAAGTTGAACTGCTGACAGAGTAAGAGGCAAGACGTTTATTTGATTAATTTATGCACTTGATGAGATAAAAGAGGAGAAGCACGCGGAGAGAGATTACTGGAGCCTTTGTCGAAGGGGAACTAAATAATTCTAATGCTCATAGAAGAGAGTGATTGTGCTCTATCTCCGTTTGCTCGCGTGGGCGAGTACCGTATCAAAGATAAATGAACATTTTTAATGAGCCTTTAATGGGATGCGAAGGTTAATCTAATTGCTCTAGTGCGTAAGTCGCGGAGTAATCGCTTCACCACTAATGGAAGAAAAGCATTGGGCTCGACCAAAAAGCGTGATCTTGCACAGGAGAGGAAGAGCGGTTCGCTATCAGACTGAATAAAAAGTGTTTCGTACAAGTTTTGAATCATGTTCGATTATTAAAAACAAGTGAATGGAGTCTTGCTTGACTGATAATGGAAATGGGATTGCGAGAGGATTTTCATGTTTTCTCGATAAAAGTACCCATCCGCGATATTTGTGGTTTGTGCCCTACTTAAGAGATTGGTATTAAAGTTAGGGCTTTATACGATAGAGGTGCTTCCTGGACGTCTAACAAAGTCTGAAATTACACCTTGATCATCCAATGTTTTTTAAGCAGTAGTCATTTTGTTAGAAATTTCACAATGCTTTACGAACTCAAAAGTGGAGAATTTTCATCCAAAAACCATAATTAAAATATTTCATTTTTCAGCATGCGTTATTTAACATTGTGAATAAGGTGTATATCTAAGCTAAGATTTTGATATATCTATGCTCTTCTAATTCAATGTACAAGTTTTTAATCAAAGTGGTAAGCATTGATACCTGAAGCGACCAACTGAAAATAGGGACAAAATATTTATCATTCTTTACTGCGTTCAGTTTGAAAATATAAATAGTAATTGGATCTTTTCATTTGAATTCACAATATATAAATTATATCCAGAATTCGCTTTGGATTTAAAAGTATTCTATTTGATGCAGGTTCCCGTTGAAAAGCACAATCCTCAATCATTCGCTGCCAAGTAGCTTTTTTTATTTCGAAATCGATAGTTATTGTTCGAAGAAAAAAATCAGCATTTAGCGATGAGAGTCATTGAAAAAGTTTGCTGCATGGCATTATTCAGACGATTCGCATAAATATCCTGGCCTAAATTATTAATGGTTCTCCTTGGCCAAGGAGTTTATCGAGCTCATTTTTCATCAGGCTCCGTTGAAACATTCCGTTCTCATTGATGGATTTCATCTCGAAAACTCCATCGAAAGAAATCCCTTGGAAAAATCCATGCTCTCGATCCAACACGACATCCTGATCGCGGAGGATAACCGCTTAAAATAATTAACTGAAGAAAAAAGAGGGCGAGCGTAGGTACGGCCCTCAGAATGTGCTTTGGAGTGCTCATTACGCCTCAAAGCGAGCAGAGAGAAGAGCCCTCGACGCTGCTCATACCCTAAGTAGTCCCCTCGAATGCATCGCAGGCCAATGGAGAGATTATTTTCTACCTTTTGCGCCAGATCTTGGATCGAAGAGGATTTGGGGAGGGAAATTGGTTCTCGTTCGAAACGAAGGGGGATGGGGGATAGGGAGTTAAAGGAGGGGAATGTTAAGAAAGGAAAGGATGATAGAATGAGGCAAGGATAGGAAAATGTGATGTAGATGTGACAATAAAAGGCTAGGAAACCAAAGAAAGATTCCACGTTACCTTTTGCGTACATCCCAAATAGAGAGAAGCTAACATTCAATGGGTTTACTCAAATGTGAACACATTTTTCTTCCATTTTGTGATTTACATTGTAAAATTCATCACATACAAAGATTTGGATTCATCTTAAATTATTTAAATAAGAGAATTATCAACAACTACTAATTAATTCTATATCCTTTTCCGCTACAAACTTCTACTTATTTTGAACTCCTTATTTCTTTGACTTAAGTGTATTTGACAGCACTGATTTGCCCTTGATTCCATAGAAATCCTTAGATTATATCAAATAATAAAAAAAGAAACATTTAGAATTACTAAGGCGGAAGTATTGCAATCGATTCCTTAAGGATAATTACAGTTCACCGTTGTATAACTAGAAATTCAAAAGCCTCAATAATATTTTAATGGAGTATTGCGTTACGTTAATGAGACGAAGAATCTCAGGAAATTTTCTCACCTTATCTAATTATTAGATCGATTGACGTAATGGTCATTTTAAAATGCTTCTACTACGTTTAGTATGAGATGTATGTGATTTAAGAGGATTTTTCTTTCCACTGAAGATCTGGGTTGAGAGAGATTTTTCAATGGTAAACTTGAACTTATCTCAATTCATCCTATCGTTTGGGTTGAAGCTAAATTATCATGATTATGCAGTAAGTACCAATCAAGAGGTAAATAAAACTTATCATACCACGTTCCAGATTTTCTCGTCAATACCGATGTCTCGAAATCGAACCCAATCGTAAACATTTCTCCCCAGCCGATAATATGACCTCATGTCAAGTTGTCTTTATGCGGGGTTCAAACATTGAAGTAATAGAATTACTTTTATTAGTTTACATTGGAATATTTCCTTTCTAGTTTTCAGCTACCATTCAGAGTTAAGAAACTGTAAGGCACCTCAAATTTATTCCTTAAATTCAAGATCACCAATTGTCAAAAGGAAGAGTGAGATATTCAGATTTTTATTCTGAGAAAGCTAATAAAGAGATCAATAAGTACTTTCTCGAAAAGAAAAATGTAAGTTTCAAGAAGCATAGTAGATAAATACGCACACCGCTGCCTTACCCTTTTTGCTATCGATCTTCTAATAGAAGAAGATGAGAGTGCAAAGTAAAGGAGGAAAAGGAATGTAAAGGAGAGAGAATCGCTATAAATAAGGGAGAGAGGAGGAAGAAGAGGGAATGAGAAATGGAAGGAATGAAATCGAACTTTGCAGCGTTTGTGGCCCGAGGCTCCCTTATCTCGCTCTCACGTTCAAATTCTCATCTCCAAAGCCATCTATATATTACTGTCGCCGTAGCTGTTCCCTGATCTCACATTTATTTCGTACGTCAGAAAGAGATAATATTAGGTTAACTCTCGCTCTGCATAAGTTTCCACTTAATGGTATTTAGCATCTAATCGTCTCTCGCGGGGAATTGATGCTTTTGTGAAATTTACCTCCGCAGAAACGATGATTCAAGCGACAATATCACCTAATATCCGATAATTTACGTGATCTTGAAAGATGAATCTTAAATTAATTTTTCTTTCATTTCAAAGTTAAAATCTGATCAGGGCAACTGAAGCAGGAAAACAAATCTTATCGAAAGATATGAAGACGTTCTTTCTGTCGTTTTTTAGTATGTTTTCATTCTTCAGTCATCAATCTTTTGTATAGATCATACAATATTATCTCTTTACTTCACTATAATTTTTCTCTTCAATAAGTCTCTTAGACATAAAGGTTGGTATGCGTATCAAAAAATTTATTTAATAATAATATATGAAATATTTATTATTTCTTTTCTAAGAAATACGCTGGTGATAAGAGAAAAGTCGGTACATCCTCTTACCCAAATTTATTAAAGATTAGCTCCAAAATATGAAATAGTGAGTCAACGAGAGAAACGTTTTCTTGATCGTTCTCAACTGAAAATTTACATCTTATGACTAAGATGGTGTTTTATAACTAAATAAAATTTTAATTTTAATTTTAAGTAAATTTAAACCAAATTTCCTCAGAGATATTAAATGAATGACAAACAGAAACTACTGTTTTTATTTTACCTTCATGTTTTAACGTGAAAAATGGAAGATCTTTCCAGCTTAATTCATGTTCAATAGTATGAAGCAAATATACGGATGAATAAACTGGAACACTGCTATCTCAGAAATAATCTCTCTTATATAGAGGTAGCGTTTAGATTGACTTCAAGAAATTATACTTCGTAAATGTGCTATATCGAATTCGGTTGGAAATACTGCATAATTTTTGCATTAACTTGTAATTTATGGTACTAACAAGAAACTTCTCAGAAAGCCAGAGGTGACAGATTTTCTCAAGTCTCAAGTTGTAAGTTTCAACCTAGATTATATTAAATAATAGATGCAAATTCCACAAAAACAAATTTTTTGTTACTGTTGTTGTTTGTTTATGTGGAATTTGCATCTTTTATTTAATATGATCCCGATTACGGAATTCCACCAAGTTAAGGCTTCTTCGATTGAATTTATTAAACCTAGATTGTTTCATATTCTCTCATTTACATGAACAAAATAATAAATGAAACCGATAGTAGGTGAATACAAGAGATTTGAGGTATTTTGGGCAGTACCAATTGTTCTGAGTATAAGAAACATGAATTACGTTGAGATTTTTTTGTTGTTCGAAATTCATTACATGAATAATAATTGCAGTTTAAATTCAAAGAAATTTCATTGATTGTGGATGGAAAATTTATGTACTCTAGTTATATTTAGTTATATTCGCATTTCTTCGTTAATTTGCTTTTTGAATAATATCCATGACGATTGATAAAATGTATCTTTCCCATCTGTACTACATTTTCTTTTTTAGGTTTCAAGTCCATCTCTAATGTAATTTAAGACGTAATCGTGATTTTTATTGCTCTCGTTTAAGGCTGGAGTTAATGCTACTGTTAAGCATCATTCACTCCTTGAAAGCTTTTATAATACCACAACCATGAACAAATTTGAGACAAAAGTGAACGTAATATACATTTTTCCTATCGTGTACGGAAAGAAAAAAACGGTTTAGATCATAATATCGTGGTAAAGGAACAGTGTAGAAATATTCATAGGAATTAATCTGCATATTAATGAGTTGCCCTACGTACCAATTCTTTTCGCTTGTTTACTCTGAAATCACGTTAATCACGGATGGCGTTTGTTCTTCCGAATTCCCATCGATTTCCATCTTTTTATCAGCGTTTCCTTTTCGCTTTTCCCTGACCAAATTCCCTCTTCATTTCCTCCCCCTCCCCGCCTTCTTCTCATTTCCTCTCCCACTCCTCCTTCCTTATCAAATTTTCTTCTCCGATTCCATCGCATGATCGAAATTCCGAGGGAAAAATTACTCACTTGGCCGATTTTTAAGTTTTATTTTCCATCTCTCATTTTTTCCTCCTCGATACCAACTTCTCCATCGAAGCAGCCAATTCTGCCGGGATAGTTTCGGGAAGCGATTTTACGTTCTTATCTACTCGTAAAGGAATTGGGTTAGGGAAAAGTTTATGATGCGCGGCTGGGAAATTACGTCAACATCGGATAGGGAGTTTTACGAAACGTCTATCGATCTCGATCATCGAATCGATATCGTGCGTGCGGATATCGACCGGCGTTATCACTTCGACGTCATTTTTTCGGTTATTAAAATAAGAAAGCGATAAGCTTCGTTCATCGGAGTTTTACCGCCGTTTCAATAAGGTACGCATTCTGATACAAGCCGTGCTTTTCGTTGCTTTTACGCGAATGATTAAATTTTGTTGGTCGCCCGAAAGGAGACAGAGGTTCGCGGCTGTTCAACCTTCCTTGATACATTGAGTGAGTCAACTATTGAGAGGAGACTGTGTACTCAAGCTTCACTCAGTATCAAAGAGTTTAATCTTACATGACCTAGGTTTCAACGCTCAGCATGTTAGATTAACGTCTTCAGCATCGAGTAAAAGTTGACTTCTCACTCCGTTCTCATGATGGAGAGCTGCCTCAAAGTTCAGGCCGAAACTGTGGATTTTTTTAACAAACTATTGCCTTCAGAACGGGTTAAGAAAAACAACACTCTCATTATACATATGTTTCCAATTGAAGAAAACATTCTACTATGCAGGAAAAATAGTCCTTCTTGATTGAACCAAAATTTCGAGATGGCTGTATTGGCAATACATTTTACCGACCAAACAAGCAAACAAAAGTCAGAAAAACCCTTTTTAGAACCAAATCTAGCCCAAAGCTCATGCTGTTACCACATATTAAGAACTTAGTTTTTCAACTGAATATTCATTTCAGCCTCTATTTTAGAGTGGACGCACTACTTCGTCAAACAGGGTCCACGCATAGTTTCAAACGCATTTGTAAAGAATAGTAATGAAATCCGGTTGGAAAGTCCGTAAATTAGGAATAATTTTGTCAATGAATGAACATCACTGAATGTGTAGGGCCAAAAGTTTGCCGACGTTTATTCCTCAGAAGGAAAAATTAAAAGAGACCTACAAAAAAAGGTAAAATTGTGAGGCCTACAAAGACAAGATTACACAGAAACTGACGTGTATTATCACCATTTTTAAAGTCTTAATGGCAAAAATTCCAATCCTTGAAATGAATCAGAAGCGGAAATTTACCAAAAATTATTTATAGTGTTTCGCTGTACTAAAATTACATTAGCTGAAAATTTATGGATATATCAAAATTTTACGTAAATCCTAAATAATCAGTGGCAGAAGCAAGCTGTATTTATACAATACCACAGTAAATTATTTATACGATACCACAGTATAATTTATCTCTACAGTACCACTTTACTGTCACATGGTATACATACAATATAATCAGTCTGTATCTACTATTGATCGTCAAGTCAAGACCTACACCATCGAATTTAAATATTCTAGATAGTTTAGCATACAGAGGGTAACTAGAAAACCATTTAAGGTAACCTTAATATGACTGAGGACAACACTTGAAATATCCATGATATGTATTTCATCTGTAGATGAACTATGAAAGTCGATAACGGTCAGCAAAAAGGTTCTTTCAGAAGTTACTGGTTCATTAAATATTCCGTGGAGCACGTTGGAGTAACGTTGAGTACATAAATAATGATTTCCAAAGAATTGACGTTTTAAAAAGACTAAATAGCGTGTTTTTTCTAACTATTAATCAACCACAGAAAATCAAGCAAAATAATGTACTTAAAGTATTAATCTGATGCGAGAATATAATCACTTCTTATCGCAGAATAAGAATGGTGATAGAATGAAGAGGGGCGTAGTGTGTAGGAAACGGAGAGGAGGAAATATTTGGGAGAAAACTGTAGGGAAAGGAATGAGGAATGTAGAGAAAGAGGGAGGAATCGCGGGAAATGGAGAGAAGTAAGGATAGGAAATGAGGATTGCATGTGTGCCCGGTGTGTTGGAAGGTGATAGACGGTGGCTGTGTTGGTGCACAACCCCCTCTGATTGATTTATCGACCGAATCCGATCGATCGACTGAATCATTTACAGAGTCTGCCTCGAGGCCATGTAGTTCACTTTCCATCCCTTTCCCCCGCCGTCTTCTCTCCGAACCAAGTTAATGGAATATTTATAAAAACAAACGGGAGAGCTATAACTTGAGGCAATTAAAAAAAGCAATTTTTCCCCGATGCGAGGGAGTAGGAAAATTAGGAGGGGCGACGTATCGAGGAATGAAAGCGGAGAATTGCCGACACTTGCAAGACGAATCGCGGAGAGAATTTGGGCAAAATCGCCCTACTCCATTTCCGAAGCGTTCGATCGAAGAATGGGTGAATGCTGAAAGTCAGGGAGTACGCTGAGTTGCTTCAATTCCGCGGTCACGGAAATAAAAGGCGAGACGATTCCCAAATCGATTCTTCCTCACGGACATAATAGCGAACTGACAATATTTATCCAAGTGAAGCTGAACCCTGATCGGTAGTTAATCTACGTTCTGCCTGGTCGAACCTCACCGTAACAATGAGACCCCCTGAATGTAGTTCCAAATCAGTTGAGAAATTGCGTTTAAGTTTATTATAGAATTCTCCAATGTAACAAATCATATGTATCAATTTATCTTTATTATCAGTCAATAAAGAGGTAGGTTTATGAAAGGACTAGGATCCTCTACGTTGGAGAGATTATGCTATGATTTCCCATAGTGAAAACAAACAAAAGTTGAAAAAAGTCCAGTTTGAATCTTCCTAA
This sequence comes from Sympetrum striolatum, assembly GCA_947579665.1. Classification (NCBI taxonomy): domain Eukaryota; kingdom Metazoa; phylum Arthropoda; class Insecta; order Odonata; family Libellulidae; genus Sympetrum; species Sympetrum striolatum. The sequence continues at coordinate 36,460,381 of OX388350.1, read as the reverse complement.
AAGATTAATTCTTTGTCTGAATGTAGTTACTTGAAAAAATGTAACTCGTGATTGTATTTTACGAAAGGTTTAATCAAGTATGTATTTAATTTTCACCAATAGTAGGATCATTCACCATATGATTCAATCTTTGTACCTCTTCAAGAACTTCTTTTATTTTATATTTCTCGCTTAGCTAGGATCATTTTAATGCATCTTTCGGGATAAAAATTTAGTTATGAAGATGAATTTTCAGCATTGTCACCAAGATGTTTACTAAATTTAAATAAATTGACTATAGTTGGTTTGCTGATGAGCTAAGAATGCTAAAAAAAGTAGCAACAAATTTATCAAATATCAAAGCTATAATTGCAAGGAAAAACTAGGAACCAACATTATTTGGTTACAGGATGGGTAAAATATGATCAAAGATTATTACAAATTTTACAGTGCACATGAATTCAGTAGAAAGTGATCATTAGAAGGGAGCATTTATCATGGCTCCCTTTCCCCTTGAAAATATCGGATGTAATGAGAATCAATATAACACTCTGTAAATGAAGCACAATTGATACTCCACCCCGTACTAAAGACATACTCCTGAAGAGGAAGAAGATTTAGCAGGATTTTATTCATTAGATTGCAGATTGGGTACTGAAACCACGGCGGAAACCCGATTGGAATGGGTCAATTTTCTTGATTTTTTTTAATAATCGGAGACTTGATTAAAAACAATTCTTTCGAGAGTTTTAGAGAGGGCACAAAGAATGGAAATAGGTCGGTCGGAGAAGTTGGTTTATTTACCATTTTTATGGGTCCAATGAGAGCTTTTTTCCAAGTAGAGGGATATACTGAATAAGATAAGGAATAATTAAAGATTTCAAGAATTAACGGCTCAAGGACAGGAATAGCTTTAAGAATGAAACCATACAAAGAGTACATAAGATAACATAGATATAAACAGGAATTTATACAATATATAAAAAAATATTAACATATAAAATATTAAATGAGTAAACAATATATAGATATATGGAGGAAGATGTACAACACATACGAGTTATCCCTTTGAAAGATATTTGATGCAAAGTCTTTTGAAAGATGAATAGGAGGGAGCATTTTGAAATTCAGGCGGGAGTACGTTCTAGAGTCTGCAAGCGGTCACACGAAAAGATTTATTATAAGATTCGGTTTTATGTTTTGGAAATTGAAGATTTTGATTTCCTCTTGTACAATGAACTAGAAAATTGTTCGTATGGACGAATTGCGAGGAGAGATATTGCGGCGTATTGTTAATTTTAATTGAGTATAGGCAGTAAAAGAGGTGTAGGACGTATCCCAAGAGATTGAAAGGTAACGTGGCAAGTCCAGAGTGCCGAAAATCACGTTGGATTGGATCGCTTGGAGTGAGCACCGCAGATTGAATACGCGTATGCATCAAAGTCCGTTTAGCCGCGATCCGCCGACATTTTTCACCCGCCATTTAACCGCGCCAAGGAGAGATAAAAAAAAGTCGCGATTCCCGCCGTTTTTACGATCCCCTCTCGGCCGCGATTGAAATATGCCCGGGCGAACGCGTTCGGCGTCGGACATAAATAATAATTACAAACGCATCATTTACGGCGTACTTGCGCCTCTTTCCGAGGATGTTTCGGTAATAAAGTCCTGGTGCGCATGCGCGCGAGCGGCGTGGTGGGGACGCGAATCATCAATCACCTCCGCGAATTTAATTCCGCCATTCAGTCACGCGTGATTTATGCCCGACACGGAGTTATAATAATCTCCCAAAGAGTGACTGGCCTTTTCTCCGATCCCCTTTTAACGCGGGCGAGACAAAAAAGGCTCTCGCTTTCTTTCGCGCGGGAAAAAAGGCGCGTAATCTTTCGCTTGACGCGTACAAACAGCTGTTATTTGGGTTTCCGTGACGTTTAAGCCGATTCTGCGTCCTGGAGTTAATATATGAATTTTTAAATACCTCGCTTCTTATTTTTGGAAAATGTTTTCAGACGATTTCCTTTTCTAATTCTTCCTGTAATTTCTTCTGTTACTTCTGGTGGACCGGTTAAACTGAAGTGAGGTCTAGGTATAGGTTAGCGGTGTGGAAGGACTTTCATCTTAAGATCGAATGCACCATTCGGCCTCTTATGAAACCATCATTCAGCATATGTCACCATTTGGCCGCACTCGAGTAGAAAATTACCTTCATTCACATAATTTAGCATTGAGATAGTACGGAGACAAACTAATTCAATCGCCAATTAAACATAAGGAGATTAATTTTTATTTTGTTATCACTTGAGTTAATAAACAAGATTTAGGTACTATCAAAATGCCCGAAATTGTTAATGGAAGCAACGAAGAGGTCACGCTGAAAGAGATGACATATCTACATAATTACTGAAAGTGTCTCGATAATAATAAATGACATTTTTTTATCATACATTCTGTGAGGTTTCTGAGGTACTCAAATAGCCAAGTGGGTATTTCATTTGTCTTTGATGTAAGTCTCGTGTTTGGGGTCCACATAAGCAATAGTATTACCTTAGCAGCTGAAACGCATTTAAAAATACTTCTACTGATACAGGTACTCTGTCAAATCCAGAGGGATGTAGTGATGGAAATCTCTCTTGGTGACATTGCATAAGCAGTAATTTTGACAGGCTACTAATAGGAGCTCCAACTATATACAAATAAAATTGCTAATCATCCATTGGATTTCTCACGAAAGAGTAATATTTTTACGGATATATTAAGAGAATTAAGGCAATTATATACTGCTATTTTAAGAAAATCTACAAGATGATAGTCCCTTGGAATTCCTTAGAATCCCTTGGATGATACACTTGGATAGTTTCTAATGCGATTTGATGCTATCAGCCCTGCTGATCATGACGATATTCTAGCGTTATATTTTTATGAAGGTCGCTATCAGGAGAAAAATTTTCATCGGTTAAAGAAACGCTTTTTATTAACTTATCTCATTATTAATATTACTTTGTTATAGTATGGTATCCAAAGCTTTTTCAATTTATTATTTTTGGTTTGATTTTGCTCAAACGTCAAATCTTTTTTAAATCTTCCATTAAAAGGAGAAATCATTTTGAGCAATTTGTTTTCACTTAGTATCGAGTTGGTTTTTGGGGACTTGATTACATTGCACCTTAGACCTCCAAATGTGTAATCGTGACCCTGCAGGGCTTCGATGCAATTCCTTCAAACCCGAGGTTAAGCGTTCCTACCAAACTCTTCTCTGCTCGTGTGTGTTGGATTCCGACATTATTAATGCTAATTAACCCCCAGAAACAAGCCTAAAGCGAGGTTCGTGACTTTAACGATGATGAATAAATCATCCGAAAGCAGATTTCCATTAAGGCTGGAGAACGCAAGCTCGTGATGTCTGTTATCAAAAGCATGACCATCTTAACGATTCTCAGTGATTAAAGGGGGAAATCTTTAATACGTGGATACATTCCGTTCTCGAGTTGGAATTGATCACATACGAATATACCCTCCGCTCGCGATGAGTTTTCGAGTTCCGATCATCGGTCACGATGAGTTTCTTCCGATCCTTGTTTTATAACGCGATTCCATCAAAGAATCATCAGTTCATCGCTAGTAGACTTGCTAATTGGATAAGGGCAAGGAAAGTTTCTTCCTCATTTTACTCGCAGCATTATTCTCTAATATACTGTGCTACGTTTTAAAAGACACGGATTATGAATCTTTATATGCGTCCTTTTTAAGCACTCCTATTATCATTTAAATGTTAAATTCGAAGAGAAGAGACAAATAAATTTTGCAGCAGTTTTGTAGTTTAAATCACCCAAACGTTGCACTCTATAGTTTAACTTCCTTTCTTGGAAATCCATGAAAATAAAAATATTTTGCTACGTTATGGTTTTGAATCTTTATTTGAAACCTTTTTGAGTGCTTCGATTGTCATTTAAATCTAAAATTAAAACACGAACACTCAGGTTTTGTAGTTTGAATCATGTAAACGCTGAACTCGATATAAGTTGACCGTATTTCTTGGATGCACATGAAAATAAATTAAAAACTAACTTGGCAGTCTCCAAGAGTTTACTTTTTAAAACGATCTACTAAGGCTTACAGAACCATCATTAGGGATATCAACCAGAAAAATGAATGCTTCTTCAGATAGCTTAATCAGGGTATGGGTAGAAGAAAGGATTTTTCTCTTAAATGTTTATTCGAAATTTAATATTTCTCGATAATCCCCATCAAATCCTTCTATGGCCTTTATATGTTTATCATTTATTTATTAAGAAACAGTTATAATTCAACAGCCTTGAATCAAGATTAAAATTAGTAAAACTAAAAATAAGTAAATGAAATCAATCTGGTAAGCTTTAACTTTGCGGAACTCAATCCTAGTAAATGGGTGGGAATAACTTAGCAAAATTCCACTTGTTTAAAAGTTTGTAATATCGCAACCGGTTTGGGACGTTAGTCCATTATCGAGCATAAGAGTTATTCAAGAGTGAACATATCTTATATACAAAAGGTACAAAACCAAGGCACCAATCAGAACAGCTATTGTCGATATTGGGAGAGGTCTTAGGGAGAGGAGGAAGGGGAAAGCAGGTTAACGATTCTCCTTCCCTTCCTCCTCCCACCCATTTACTAAATATAAGTAAAACTTAAATCGGTGATACAAATAAAAATGCGAAAGACAACTTTGTACCTTAATGCATGCACTCGAAAAATATCGCAGGAAAAACATCATGAAATATGTTGACAGGACAGGCACTCGAGCTCCAATCTTCCACTTGTCGTACGGCTGCTGTGATCGACCACAAAATAGCCCAAAATTACATATTTGAATGTTGTTAAAAAAGTAGCGTTATTGCTTGGATCAGCCTCTCAGCAAGTGGTTCGAGTCCCGGTCCTGACAACATTTTTCACGTATTTCGTGAGATATGAGCTATATTCCGAGCTTTCAATAATCGTCAATCTTTTACATGTCTGTTTTTGCTAAATAATTCCGTGATATTTGCCTAGCTTCAATTTTAGAGTAAAAGGATTGTAAGAAATGATAATATATATACTTCCGATGGTATGCTCGTACATCTTCATTTCCGACACATTCTCCCGCAAATCGTTCCCTGAGTAAGGACTTGCGAGAACCGCAAATTCCTCCACTCCATCCAGACACAAACGCATCGAAAACGAAACCATTCACCGAAGAGCGGTCCTCAGCGTCTCCGAGGGAAATCCACGCGGAAAAAACTGCACCGAAACCGGTGCTCCACAGCCCATCAAGAGAGGTATCGGAAAAAGAGAGGGTGTATATCCAGAAAAAATACGCGGAGGGCGGGGGTTAAGTCAGATGAAGATCTTTCCCCCTTTCTCTCATAGACACACTGAGAAACCCTTCTTACAACCACCCGCCCAAAAAAAGAACTCTTATCCCCTCTTCCCCGGCATCAACGCCTGCTTGGGATGCTCCCACTCCCCTCTCCACAGAGCTGCAACAGGTGGCGATGAAAAAATGAAAAGTCAGGGAAGATGAGAGGTGTGGGGGGTGAGGTTTTTAAGTGAGAGAATACGGGAAGGCGTGAGGCGGGGGATTTTTCGTATCGAGGAGGGTCTCGGATGAAAAAGGAGGTGTGCTGAAGATGCTTCCAGGAAGGAAGGGTAATAAGATGAGGAAGAAATTTGGCGGTGGATAATGGTGGTGTAATTTCAGTGAGGGCGAATTTGCCATTTATGATAATGAGAGTTTTATTAGCGGCGGCGTTCAATCCTCTGGGAGATGCAGGGTTATGATTATCATCTGGTTGCTTTCGCCAGGATACGTCGAAGCTAATTATTATCCTGAAATTAAAAGGGTGCTCGGGGTCTGTAGCCTATTTCCGATTTTCTAGGGGAGATGATTGATGGGAAGATTAAGTTTTGGACGGGAGATAAGTTGGAAAAATCACTATAATGTGTACTAGTTCTATTCATAGGGAAAATATAAATAGTTTTTCTTGATTGTTGTTTCTTTAGAAAGGAAAAGGACCGGATGTTGCGTCATATTGCCAATTATGAAGAAAACGAAATTCATAGTTTCCAGATAAGAGCTTCTGCATTAACCAAACTATTTAATCCCCTTTATGTTTTAGGTCACTTAAGGCAGCGCAGCAGAGGCTATTTCGTTGCAACTATCTCAAAACTGTGGGAGAGAACTCTTAAAAAAAAAATGCTTTCACTTTGCATTGAAATGTGTATAAAATAGTGCTTAAGCGTATAAGACTACCAAGCATATAGCCTGCACGCAATTAACTTATCATAATTAATGCATCCATGGCCTATTGCCGGTAAAAATGCAATTTCTTTCTCCAATCCTGAAGTATAGATATTCTTAAAGTATCACACAATTCATGAAAGCTAACCAGACCTGAATAAACGTGTAAACGATTAGACCACCCTTTCACTACTACTCGGTAGTTGTGGGTTACAATATTATTTCCAGATATTTTTATAGAGATCTAGGATCTAATTCTTCGACCATAATACAACAAGATTATTGTAAAAAAGAAAAGCAATAATAGAATTACTCGAATAATACAGTCACACAAAAATTAAAAAGTATGTAAAAAATCAGCCCATCATTAAGTGTAATCCATGTAAAGTTCATTCTACTTAACATTCATGTAAAGTTATTTCTACCCTTTTTTACTAACATGAAATAAATATCTCGTATTAATAAATATAAAATAGCTCCTCGTTACGCGATGACAAAAAGAAGGAAAAAATGTGCAGGTACGAACAAGAGATGTAGAAAACTGTCCATGCTGAGATATAATTTTCTTTGTATCCTGAGCGTAAATAATACATGTATTTTTATTGCTTTTTATTATTATATGTTAGGTGATAGTAATGGAGGGTAGGATTCAGGGGAAAAGGCAGAGGGGAAGACAGAGACAGAAGATGTTGGATGAAATAAGGGGTGGGGTTAAATATAAGGATATGAAGAAGATGGCTATCAATAGGGATTTTTGATTGTGCCAAACCTACCGAAAGGTAGAACGCTTATGATGATTTCATAAGAATAAGGACTGCCTGTTAGGTGATATCAGTTATAAATGGAAGCTAATCACGATATGAATTTGCAATTCCCAAACAGAAATTTAGATCACGGACGGATGCAGAAAATCTTCCTAACTAAAACGTAACGAAAATGTAATTTTTAAATTTAAGAACAATACGAAGAAGAAGACTTATACAAAGATTTAGGAAGAATGAAAAGTTAAAAATAAAATTTCAAATACTATTTTCCTTCGATGTGTAAAAGAGTATATGTAATTTTATTCTTACCATCTCATGGATATCTACTACGTAGAATCTGTCACAATCGATTTGATGTATAAATGATATTCGTGGAGATAAGAAAGCGTAGAAGTATATTGTTAATAAAGGACTCCATTACCGCGCCTATCCAGGAAGGGAAGGATGCGATGGGAACGTGTTTACGTATACATTTTATCTCAGCAAATAATTTGACGCGAAAGACATTCTTCAGGCAGCCACATTGGGAAACCCAGCGGTGCATTTCTTTCGGTTTGTTGGCTGGGAGAGAGAAAGAGACATAATTGGTATATAGCGAGCTGGGAATGGATGGATAAATCGCAGTGGGAAGGGACGGAGGAGATAAGGACTTTCATTCAGAAAATCCTCGCCGTCGACACAGTGAGTGGGTTAAGAGGGGAGAAGGGTTGAAGCGGGTGTGGTTAGCGGGAGAGGGGATAAAAAGGTCTACTTCCTTAACCCTCCCCCTTTCCTCCTACATTTTCTCTCCAGTGCATAACGATGTTCATTTTTTCCTCCTTTTTTGTTAAAGGCGAGCTCTTGCCTCTTATAAGCAGCCCCTGGTTGTTGTCGCCGAGGTGGGGGCTATATAAAGAACTTCCCCGTAAGAATTTAGACTATTTTTTGCATGCACCGGGAGTACTTCCTTTTTTCGGCCCGCGCTCTTTTATTTCCGAATGTAGTTGTGCTGCCTTTTTTGCCTCCTTCTCGGCATTCAACACTCCAAAGAGTTGCAACGAGGAGTGCGGTACAAAACGGAAGGGGTCCTTACAGACGTTTTCCGCAACCTCGGCTTTCCTTTTCTTTTCTTCCCGTGTTCCTCTTTCTTTGTCTTCCCCCGCTGCGATCAAAGATCTCTCTTTTCTTCCCGAAACATTCCTTCCGCGAACTTTGCGTCCATTTATTCTTGCTTGTTTGCGCTCCCGGCGAAGAGTTACATTGTCGAGGGCGGTCTAATGGAGAATAGTAGTCTTAATTAGAGGCGATGCATTCGCCCAAGCGGGTGGAGTTTTGAATGAAAGTATTCAACATTAAATTTAAGAATTAATGAAATATCTTCCTGCGCATTATTAAACCTTTAACTGCTGAATAGTTTTCAGTTCAATTTCGATTCAATTGTTTCAGAGGTTAAAGCTGAATAACTGATTATTTTCAGTTTAATAGTTCGTTTGTTTTGTGTTAAATGATAAAATGAAAAACTTGACGCAATCCTATGTAATCTGGTGGAGCTTCTCCACTAGGTTAACCTAATGTTTTTCATTTCTCTGTCGTGATAAGATGAAAGCATTAATTTTTCGCCAAATTCAGTTCAATTATAAGTTGTTTTCCTATATAATTGTAAAATAAAACTTAAGTTGAAGCTCTTGCCGATACATATCTAAACTCATGCATGGAAGCAAGAGCATAATTATGTCTAAAGAGGTGCCTGGAAGTTAAAGGGTAAAATAACGCGTATAAATTATGAACGAGTTGTTGACTTTGACTTTCAAATATTTTGGCTTCAATAATTAAACCAGAGAAATGATTGTATTCAAGAATCACCTTAATTCTTAGCAACAACTGATAGAAATCATTTAGTGCGTGCTGCGACAATATTTGTCAGTGCTCAACTCATTTCAGTATTCATTCTCCTCTTTACAATCTATGAATAGGCATGTTTGTATCTCTTTCGCATGAAGCCCTTCTTTGATCCCACTCTGGTTTCATCTGCATGTATTTCATATTCTAATTCTTAATCTTTTGGTATTCACTTTTCTTTCCGTTTTTTAGATATTTTTATTATAAAGAGTCGCAAATTTGTAATGGTTGATTCTTACTTCTCTCCTTTAGACATATAATTATTGATTATTGTGAATAAAGTGGCGTGGCTGCTGATGGTTTCACACAGCGCTAATACGTATCTTAGTACGACGGATGGTGCTCTGAAGATGGCTCCTTTGGAGCCAAAATAAGTATTAGTGCTTGTAAGTAGTCATTGATGGTTTTCGGTGTGAAATTGTATAAATTGATTATTGTATTTGAATGGTAGTTGAATTAGTTTTTTACTGTGACTCGAATCCCAATTAAGATGGTCTGTAGGATTAATTTTCCCCCGATAGATTTTAATTATATAAAATTTAATGCATGGATAATAATATTAAACTTTTATCTCGCTCTAAAATTTCTACATACATCACCAGATAATTAATCAACGCAGGGTGAATCGATATGAAAATACATCGTATGCATACCTGCTATACTCGAGAAAGTAAGTCCAGGTATTTTTTCCTTCATTTTAGGAAGCTGAAGCTTGAAACATATTTTTAATCGACTTATTCCTCAATATCCCTGCTCTACAAAGACATCTGGCATGTCTTAAATAATTCAACAATACAAAATTAGGCAATCCTTTATGCTTATTCTAAAATTTAAGTTTTTATGTAGTATAAGTTCTTTATTTCAATACTATGGCGCTGAATTTTTTACGTATTTCTCTCATTATCATTCATGGTATTTTAATAATGATATCTTTCTGGGGAAACTCTATTACTCTATAGTAGCATGTATTCAGTACTCCAAATGTTAATTGTCAATCCATCAAATCACTTTACAGCGCTCAACGTCAATGCAGCCTTCCTTTATCACAAACGAATATGTCTGATACAAAACCGGCTTTCTTTAATAATCCAGGCAGCTTTCCTATCTCCTCGTCTCTTTTCTGTTAGTTTCCCAGTAAGGCACAATAAAACCGAGTCTATATCTATACCTCTCATCCTCTACAAGATTATCTTCGAGGTTCGCGTCTATCCAATGTCTCCTCCTTTCACAGACAATTCTATTACGTCTATCGTGAAATTTATTGAGCCTCCTGCCAAATCTTCAACCGATATACAAGAAAATCCAACAGTCAAGGAAATAAGTGTGTTTCGATTAATTATAAGAGTTTAAGAGGGCAACGTTGTAAGACGTTTTCTTTTTTATCCTAAGTTCTCTGGTTGAATATAATATCATCTCTATAGGTCGCAGAGAAAGTTAAGCAGAGCCAGAAATTCGCTCTAATGCGTTAATATTGGTTTTTCTGAACAATTAGTGTTATTCCTGGAATATCGTTTATTATATTTCTATGATTTGACCGAATACCCAATCTTCATTAATACCTTACGATCCGACTTTCGGCGTGCGGCAGGTGGTAAAAACATCGGTCGTTTGAAATACCTTTTTATTAAGTTATTATCGCTTGTCGTTTGCGGAAAGGATAAGTTTTTAATCGAATTTACTAGCACCTATTTCTTTTCATTTACGCTCATTATCGGACCGGCCGAAGTAGGAGAGTGATCTCATTATACCGGTTGTGTCTTCCGCAAATGTACTTCCCCTGAATTTATCGAGCAATCACAGCCTAACTCCTAATCTTGTATTTTATTTCAAATATTCCCAACCTGCTTCTTTGAATATGCGTCTACGTATTTGTAACTACGCTTGCTTATTTATCGTAGAATTACATAACAAAACGTATTGTCTTGCGCTGCTTATTTTTTACACTGACATTTTTGTAATTTTCAAAGCACTTACAGTTTCCGATGTAATTTCACCGCGAAATTAACCAAATAATATTTGACGAGTGCACAGCTAAGGTAAAATAGAAAAGAGTTTTTACCTTATTCATCATTTGTTTTCATGCCGAATGGTTTTTCTATGAACGCCACTGGTAGTTTGCAGCGCGTGTACACAAATACAGATGTAAAATAACTTTCGATGGATTAATTGAAGTTAATCATGTGTATTCTCATAACCAAACTTCGATACTTGAAGGAGTTTAAATTCCAGAAATTTCGCCGACATGTCTTAATCCAACCATAATCACTCAGTGACCATGATAAGTGACGAAGGCATATATTGTTCATTCCATCGTATTTATTGACAACCCGTTCGTCATCGGAGAAACCTCATCCATTAAAGTTGTACAAATCGATTCCTGTCACGTTCTAAAGCGTGCGTAACGGTAATTTTTGCAACATGAGCCTCGGAAAAATGCCGAGCAGCGCTAAACAAAAAGTCGCGAAGTTTCCGGATGAAAGTGGATCAGATGATCTTCCAAGCTGTTCCTCTGAGACGTTCGGTAACCGTATATTATATTCCCCGAGCCTGTTGTCTCCACCCACTCCCCTTTTTTAAAAACAAGTCCCTCCAAACAGCCACCACTGGCTGTGGGTGGGAGAGCAAATACACGAATAATGCACCTCAGACCGCCATCGAAGCAGACACGCAAAGAGAACATGTGATGCTCACATTTTCGCATATGGTCTGAGAAGAACGCACTCCCCTTAAAAGCAGGCTAAATTAGAATTTCCTCCCTCTGATTGCGCTAACACGACTCCACGAATCAGATATGAGATGAAAATTGACGAAATCTGGTATGATTTTGAATACGTTGTTATTAGAGTCGCCAGAACTTCAATATTTGATTCTAAAAGTTGAGCATCATAGGAAAACGTTCAGAGAGACTAGACCAAGCTGCTGTATTACGATACACTAAAATTGTATTATTAAGGTGTAATGTTTAGAATTTTATCATAGTCTAGGTAATACAAGAATAGATGATAACTATAATATATAATACAGCAAGGACTTTCCAAAAAGAATCAGTGTAGTTAGCAATCAACACCCCCTGCCACAGTCCAGTAGTCCGCTAGCTGCTTCTTAAAGTAGACATGGTAACAGCTTATACATTTATTGAAACTCCAACAGATTTACTTTTGATTTTGATAGAGATTAAACTTTTTTTACCCCATTCTGTTTGCTGTAGTAAATTTTTACGAAAATATTTGCTAACTGCGGTCACAGCTATAAAGGTATACGATATAAAATTTAAATCAAATCATACTCAACTGATAATAACTCAGGGACTTAATTTAGCATTTTTACAATAAACTGAAAACCTACAGCTAAGGTCCAAGGAATTTTGCGGCCACCAATTAGGAGATGAAATAAGTACATTTTGTTAGTAAGAGTTAATGCATTTGTAGAGGATTATATATTTCTCATACAAAGTACTACTCAATCTCAGCTTCACTTGTTAAAATATATAAATTAATTTTAATCCACGATATTTAAATATAAATTAAATTATACTTAAAAATTAATTTAAATAAATTCCTGCCGAACTTTAGGAGAAAAATTCCTAACTTTACGTTGGCAAATATCAAATGGTATTAGTTAGTAATCACAAAGGCGTGAGTGAACATGAAATTATTTTTATTATTATTAGATCGAAGCTGAGGATCCAACGTCCCTTCATCATCTGGAATTGAATCATCTGGGATTGTCCTCGTGCAACCGATAGAAGGAAGATATTGTATACCACGGACTCCTAATCCAGTGCAAATCCTTTCCGCTTCTTCCATTCACCTGATCATTGGCAAAGTTAAGAAAACAATGTCTTTTTTTCACATTATTTTAGAATAAATGTGGTCACATTTACAGTCCTAACTCTACTTCCTGTAAATCAATTGCTTACGGAAATGCTCTTTCGGGACATTTTATGGGAAGTCTTATCAAATCCTCTATTACTCTACTCTTCACACCAACGATGCTTGTAATAATAATAATAATAATTTCTCTAATGGAAACAATAACATCGCAATTACATCAATTTCAATTATTAACACTATTTACGAAGACACACAACCATTCCCTAGCCAGAAAAATCCGACTAGCCGGGATTCGAACCCGGGAGTTGGAGCGATAACGCGCGAGCACGTTAAATACTCGGCCACCACGGCCGACTTGCAATCTACACGTTTGTTATTTGGGTCGATCAGTTAAAATCTTATTGAAGCTATTCATGAAATGATAAATTTTGTTACTCCTTAGACCTTAGATTATAGAGGGGAAAAATTATCTGAGGCATAAGAAAGAGAACATGAGAAAGCTATTTTGTTGCTAACCATTTGGAGTGAGTGTAGGTTCGTGGAAATGTTTTCGTCGGTTATTCCGCCATTAGGTGCCGATAATCACAAATGTTGTAGAGCTTAAACTAAGCTTTGACAAAGCTCCTCTCTGAGTCTAAAGTAATCTCCTAATCCACGAAGAATACCGTAGTAACGGTGCCACCTGTGGACAATAAGCTGTGCATCCGCTTCGACGCATGGGGAGTAGGTTTTATATGTAGTACTTTTACTTCCAGTTAAAGAACTAATGAATGAAAAAGTATGAGAACAGTTTTGGCAATCGATTTCCAAAAATATAATGAATTATCTCGTTAAGAGTCAGCATTGCATATTTAATGAAATTCATGGCGGGTTGAGTGTTGATCGCACTTGAAAAAAAATTAAGAACAAACTAATGTTATTTGTCTATATCCTTGCTTCGACTAGTTTTCATACGTCTACAATAAAAAAAGAAACTTCGTTATTTTCATTGAATAATTATCAGATATGATACTGTTAGAGTGAAAATTGAAATAAGAAAGAAACCGAGAACTCGTTCATAAATACGTAGCAATATATTCACTTATTTGTCATGGAAATAATAAGCTACTGGTAATTCTGAAGCAATTTGTGATCCAATATTCCGATGAACGAATCGAATGAGTGGTTTGGTACATACTGTTTGAAGTTATTTTAACTGTAAATAGAATTTTGAAAATATTTATAATGTTAATGTAAAGATGGTTGAAACATTTGGCCTGTGCCCAACAGGCTCTTGCACACCACATATTGGTAAGAAGGAAAAGAGACCCTCTAATAAAGGGTAAATAATAATAATATTGGATAGAATATTAATAATTATTCGAAATTGCACTAATTTGAAATGAGAAATATCCTACAAGTCTTCCCACTACTCAGGAATTCATAATTTATACGATACAAGACAGCATATTTAAACTGATATAGGGGAGAAATTGGCAGATTGGCACCACTGCATTTCAAAGCTTTTTTTGAATTTCGGCATGAGATTAGACTCGAAGGACAACAACATGTATGCATGAGCACACAGAGCGAGTCTCTTAGCGAGACATCGTTATATCTCTGAATCGCAGTCACTTGGTGCAGCAGGGAAAGAAAGCAAAAAGGACAAGTGAACGAGCAGCCACCGAAGTTCCCAAAAAGAAACGCAGCTCGTTTAATAGGCTGCTGTTTCTAACTGCCTCTGCGGACCACATGTGGCGCCATTGTTGCAGCCCGTTCCACCACCCCCAATCTCCTCCCACAACACTTCTCAGGTTTCCAGCACGCAGAGTCTCAAGGTCAATGAACGAGGGCACTATGGAAACGCACCCTCCGCTTGCCCTTTCGAGGGTGGATTCGGTCCAAGCCATCGACGAGTTTTTTCGGAGTTTCCCAATGAAGGTGGAAATTTCGCGTAATCATAGCTGTTTCTTAATGCTGCAACTGGTGGGTGATTAACGATACGACCTTATCCTCCCGCTACAACGTTATTAAGGCCCATACATTGGTGTATCTGAAATTTTAAAGGACGATTGAGCTTTTGCTTCAGCCACGCAAGGTCTAACAGAGCAAAATTCGACCGTGGAAGGTGGATTTCCTTGGAAGGATATTTCTCTCTCGAATCGTACCATTATTTTCTACCGTTATACGTTGATCTTCGTAAAAGGATAGCAGCTGTTCTCTGCACTTAGAAATTTATAAATAATACAGTAGTTTCTATAATATAGAAACTAGTGTATATAGTACTGTACTGAATCTATATACATTTTCCACTCGAGTCGTCACATTTGCTAATAAGGTACCATCTGAAATAAGATACCATTTTATGCTATCCATTCTTGCCATAATTTCGTGAAATCTTTTTGCTGTCTGGCTGTTAAATCGTGTTCACCGAAATTAATTTCATAAGTAATATTATTTCAGTAATAACGTATTTAATGTCACTCTGCTGTAGACGATGATTCTTCTTTGAGTTAATTCGTTTGCCGATGTGCGAAATTTTGCATTTTCAATTCTTAAACTACTACTTAGCTCTGCCTTAAGCCTGCTACCACACTTAAAATGGCTGTCCCTCGCATACTGAGCGTCTTTGAATATTCTCTGCCTGCGTGCATGGGCGCGCTTTCTAAAGATGCTCGGGGGTTGAGAACGAGCTGCTTAGCGAGGCTCGGACAAAACTGCGAAAAGAAATATTTCGTTTTTGGAAAATTCGTTGGTTGTTTCACTCGTTAGCCGAGAATCACAGCGAACGAAACCGATACGATGAACCGGTGGAAATTAGATGAAGCTCGACTTACTCTGGACATAGTTATTTGAAGTATTCGCAGTAGTCATATTACTATGAATTTCAGAGCCTAAATAATTATTTCAACAATGATCAATTCATTTAATTTTGACGGTTGTAACAGGATAATATTGTAGTAAAATTTCTTGAAATACCAGCGGAAAATTCCATTTGCTCATCATTGTCGCTCGGCTAAAAATAAGTAAAAAATTACAAAATGTCTTCCCTTTTCTCAGGATTGCCTTAGGTATGTTTCTAATTTTAATTATAAAAAGGCAACGGATACTATCGGTAGTATGATAGATGTGAACAATAAAGGAGAGAAACGTATTCCAAGATAAATAAAATACCTGAGTACCTAAGTAATTAAATACCTGAGTATTAAGTTTCAAAGTTTCGTCTTAAGTTTAGGCTCCGATAAAAGAAAAATCGCCTCTCTATGAACAGATGTCATCCACTTTGCTTCAGTGATATTGATAAAACAAAACGTTTGATTGTAGATCCTTGGTCCTCAGCCTAGTGATATGCAAATCACAGCGACCCAACAAGTGAAATCCCCTCCTGACGAATCTACGCGCCTCTCTAAACCGCAGGCACAACCTTTAACCGCAAAGATAACGAGCAACTATAACTCTGGATCCTTTGCGAAGTAATTTGCGAGTTAGGGAAGAACAAAACAGGCAACAAACAGGCGGGGATGTTCCCTGGCGTCACGAAGAATCTGAGGGGATAGATCGTGACGGGGATGAAATAAGTCTGCATAGAGCGATCTGCGGATGCATCTCGGACCGAATGGAGAATCACGGACGCACTTCCACGTAACCTCGTATTTTTCCTTGCGTAAAAGATATTTTCCGGCTGAATATCCCAAAAAATATCACGGTCTATTTTCTATAAATGTCTTCCTTTCTGTCATTCGCGTTTAATCTTCGTTTCAGTTTTTCAATTGTGATTGCTTCCGTGTAACTCGATTGTGTTCCATGTTTATGTTACACATTTTAATATTGGGATATAAGCAGGGCTACCATCGATTGGGAGCCAAAAATAAGCACACTCGGACCCAAAAATAAGTTTCCTCACCAGAAAATAAGACACAATTGGTAAAAAATTTTTATTCGCGATATTTTCCGTTGCCAATGATTGTCTCCAGAAATTCTTGGTCTTTTGAAAGAAGTTCATGCACCTCACCATAAGTCATATTGAGATTTATACGAAAGGAATTATCCTTTACAGTACATACAATAAATTGTCACGAATTTCTGTTGCGGCAATGTTGCGAGTTTAAACTCCCTCAAGTACTCGCACAGGCGCTTCTTATTACATAAAATGCGAGAAACCATTCGATTGTCTTCGATCTGGATCTAATAAGGTAAAATAAGTAAGCACTATGTAAAATAAGCACATTTCTCAGAAATAAACATAATTTCATTTTCTATGAATTTTTCTTTTAAAATAAGCACGATTCTTAGAAATAAGCACGTTATGACAGCCCGGGAAGTAAGTCAGCTTCATAATACACTTACTTTCTCCCCAAAGAATATTCATCGGTGGTTTTTAGCGTGATGTATAATTTATTTCTGTCATTTGTGTTGAATCATCGTTTCCGATATACCTTTGCGCCTTTCTGAAAATGTCTCCTTAAATTAGGCGCTGTTTATCCTAATGTGATCCTCTAATCTATTTTTATATTCTTTTAACGAATTTTACCTGAATTGAAGAAATTGTTCATTCAAAAGATATGAGAGTGAATATTGAGTTTATGTGGCTTTGTACGCTTATAACTTTCATTTCATGGTTTATTGATTTGGAAAGAATTATAACATGATATTTGCTATCTACATGCAATTATGAATCATGTAATAAGATCAAGGCTGTTACACTGCTATTTGTTTATACTAATTCCCTGTTGAGAATCAACGGACACTTCTGCTAGGGGTTACTTCGTGACGCGAGGATGAAATAAGTCGGCATAAAGCGATTTGCGGATGCATTTGTGGCTGAATGGAAACGCACCGCACTTCCTCGAAACGTCGTTATTTTCCTGCGATATTTTCCGGCTAAAAATCCCAAAAATATCACGGTGGAGGAAATGTATTTTTTAGTCCGGTCTTAAGGACGCATGAAAGAGCACCGACGGAAGATGACAGAGATAGAGGGGAGCAGTATGACAGGAAGATGGGAGTAAGAGATACGGAGTTTACTAAGTGCCTCGAGAGGAGTGGAGAAGGGAAATGGAGGAAGAAAGGTGGAAGGCGAGAGGTTGGAAGGTTTTCGAATGAAATTTGGCGGAGAGAGGGAAAAGTAGTAAGGAGTGAAAGGGAAGGCGAAGGAGCCAAGGAAATGTTCTCGGAATATGAAAGGTATAAGACTTTCGAATGGTGCTGTGATAAAGTTCAATCGCATTAAATTACGAATATCGTCAATTTAGCTTATTTTAAGGTAATGAAATTTCAGTCACGAGAGCAGCAGACACCATACGAAAAGTTATAAACGTATAATAAAAATAAGTTGGAAGAATGCTCCGCGAAAATTAAAGTGTAATCTCACTTTCCAAATAAACTTTCTCTGAAATTTTAAGTACCTTTTTTCAAGGAGAAACAGATGCAAAAAATATCGATATGGCTGCGATTCGAAAGCACTTTTCGGGCAGGTATTCTGCCCATAATAGTACCCTCCCCAGAAATTGGGAGATCTGTGTTCGTATCGAAGTCATAACGACATATTTCGTATCTGTTGGGTATTCATGCCTCACTGCATAGCAACGCTCTCAACTCAGCACCCCGCGTAACATTTGCTAAGAAAAGCCTTTTAATAACTTGAACACTATCTGCAAATAGCTAGAGGTTCATCGGTTCGATATTAATAGTCATTTTAATTCAAGTTTAACTCAAGTTGCGATTTTGTTCCAAATCATAAGCGATTGTGTAAAGTTCATTATCAAGGTTGCATCGATACTTTTCACCTCACTTTTAATCGGTAAATAGTTGGAATTTAAAAAAATAATATTTATTCTACCTTGTATCTACCTGATATTCTACCGATAGCTTTGATAAAAGGGCAGCTGAAAGGATTGCTAGTTTAAGAAGAAATTGCAGCTTCGCTTAGTAAATCTCGGATATTGTGCTCCCTTGTAACGAATATTACCAAAAATTCGATTACCAGACCGAGAAAATCCAATTCCTATAGAAAAATAAGCGAAATTCTATAAGAAACGGGAACAATAGCTTTATTTGAAAAGGGTAAAAATAAACTAAACGCATTACCACCAAAATTTCATTTCGAAAATGAATGATGGCGCATAAGTTTCCTTTCTTGGTCTATTTTTATGTATTTCATGTAAAACTATATTTTCCTGACATAGACTGTTTCAAAAATATGCTCAGTCGTCAAGTGGTATTAAATAGAATATTTTCACCAATCTTCAATGATATCAATACAGTAAGAGAAGAAGTATTGAATGGCATTGAATACAAAGCAGTATATAGGAAACCGTTGACTATATCTTCAGAAAGCTACGAAAGGAGTCATTGCTGGGCAATAGCGTGTACATTTTTGGGAAACCATGTTTTACTGCTTTGTCAGCTTTTTTCTTTTCTCATTCATTTTCTCGATAAATCAGGCTAGGAAATTATCGAAATATTTCCTCCTTGTATCCTTGAACATCAATTGTTGGCCATTATCGGATAAAATGCATTCCGCATCACTAGAGCGGTGATTAAAGTAAAAGTATAGTCGGGGATCGTGTTCTGAAAAAGGCGTCGAGGCGCTCGCGGTGCGAAAGAAACATTCCAATCTTCTCTGGAGAAATGAGGGTGAGAGGGCATAAATCAGTCCGGAGGTTTGGCAGAAAGAACGCGAGCAGGAACAGGAGAAATGAGAATAGAGAGATAATTAGAGGAAAAAGGAGGTGGAAACAGAGGAGATATTCTTGGAAGAGAGAAAAGTAAAAAGTTAAGGAGGGTGGAAGATGGGAAGTGGAAGAATGGTTGAAAAAAACGAGGAAATAATGGAAGGGAAATGAAAAAGAAGTACCGAATGAAAAAGAAGATAGATGAAGAAAAGAGGAGAGTATAGGATGGAAACTAAAATAATGATTAAGAATAGGAACATAATATTATGTAGGAAGGGAACGTTTGAATATGGCCTCGAAAACTTAGAGGAAATCTCGAATGATGCTACAAATTGGGCATCAAATTCATATGGTACAAACATATATACAATGTGATGTAAAAAAACATGGTTAGTAAATCTAGAAAACTGAGAAGAATAAGGTAAAGATGTAGTAATACATTAATACATGTGTTACGACATCTTTGCCTTATTTATAGATATCTTCACTAAGAATTGTTTGAATTAATGTTGGTAATAATTCAAGTGAAATGATACATCAAATACTCAGTGATAATAAATAGAATAGTGCTTTCTTTACATGGAATGAACTTTTGGGAGTGTATCCCAAGAGAATCAAACGACCGAAATATACCTAATATATAAACTCTTGAGAGTTACGTGTATAGTTCAGGAGTGGATTTAGACACCTGCCAAGGCGGGAATTAATTAATGAATTCATATTTACTTTTAAATGCTATTTTGTCGTAATAAAGGTAATGGATGTATAATATAGCTTAAAAACTTCCCAATATATATTTATATTTTCATATCGTAGGAAAATTTCTTGTTTTAGTATGCCATAAGGCCATCAAGTCATCACGGATATACTCAAATTATTGATGATATTATTCTGAATGTCCATGATGGTAAAAATATAAGGATCATAAACTTATTGGGTGTATACAAATTCTACTCCCTTTGAAAATTCAATTTGATTAAATATCAGCAGTGATTATGTTTCATACGAATTGAAAGTATTATAAATAATCCTGATTAAATTGAAAATTAAAACTATTTGATAACTAATACAAATTGTATTATAATATAATTTGAGGATAATCACAGGAATTCGAATGAGTTTTTCAGATTTTTGTACCTCAAATTGTGTGGGAAGGAACAAATTGAAGCGAAGGTAATAGAAAAAGAAGGATTAAAACGAAAGTAAACTACATTCCGAGAGAAGGGATAGAGAAAAGAGATGGTAAAACGGGGGTTCGAAAAATACCACTTAGGAGAGGGAGCGAAAATGGGAAATGCAAAGAGAATGAAAAGAAGTGATATAGATAATCGTCTTTATTCGAGCGAGATTGACACCATAAATTGCCGCCTCGCGCCTAACTCGCAAAGGAATAGAGAACCGAAATGGAAACAGAAGGGAGATAAAGAAAGGAAAGGAAGAGCGGAGATGTTCTTTGGCTTTAAACGGGATGGAAGTTAAAGTGTGTGTCTCTCCGCAGGGTTCCTTTAGGAGAAGGAGAGGGTGAAGAAGAAGGAAAAAATAGACGTCGCTTCGAATTTTCGCGATTGATGGCCCCCGACGATTGGTGGAGATAAAAAAGGCTTCTCCCACCGCTCTTTTAAAAGGCAGCGCAAAACAAGGAGGATTCTTCTTAGCCTCCCGCCCTCCCTTTGTCTTAAGTCGTGCTCTTAAAGTATTTGGCGTCGCCGTAGAATAGACATATGACCGCATGGCGCCACGCAAAGCCCTAAGCTTCCGCTTCCAAAACAATCGCGGCATAATTCCAACAGCCCTTTGAAATTATTATCGCGATCTTTCGGTCCCCAGAGTCCTCAACGGGAGCCCTAACGGTCTCGGAGGGCCTTCAGCGCGACGTATATAATAACGCATTTTAGTGATGGATACTCAAAGTATCGGTATCTCGATTTGGAATCGGTATAATCGATTCAAGATGCAAATCTTTCTCGGCATTGAAACGGCGGAGCGAAACTGGAATAAATTATTTCATTGAGGTACGTTTTATCAACGTCTCGGTAAAGGTCTGGATAACTACGCTCCGAATAAAGGTAGCCGTCTGGTGAAGAAAGAGAAGGCGATTTCGAACCAGCTGAACTTGGAATGTGTAAACAAGGGTGAGCACAAACCACTAAGCCATTGTGTACGCTTGATTCATGGTACGGTTCCCTTAAACGGAGTTCGAAGTAATAATGATGGGAAAAAATACACCGAGGAAAATTCTGGAGAGGAATATAAAAGGGAAAATAAGATTGAAATAAACTTTCGTGGCTATTAATGGCAACATTACTCACGAATTAATAAATAATTCGTGAACTTAAATCATAGAAGTTTGAAAAAGAATTCCAGTAATTTCATGCAATAAAAATTCGTTAGAATAAGGTAAATTTCCTCAATCAAATATTCTAGAAATTTATCTTATCAATTCGTAAAACAGGTAATGGTTTAACATGAAATAAATATTTTTCAACGTGTTTTGGTTCCAATCTAAATCCTGACTAAACATTACTGGCAAATAATTTCCTTACTCTAGTTTCATGGCATTCTGATATTATTAATACAGGTTCTAATTTCTTAACAGAAGCTCTTTACACTTCTAGAAATCAAGAACTTTCACAAATCTATATGGTAATTTTGTGCTGTGCGATTAAATTAGAGTATTGCGTGAAACAATTTTTTCGCCTATCATGAATTGCTAATTACTTATGAACGGACACTAGGATTCTGCTATTTTTTAAGGATACGAGAAAAGTCTCGTAAGTCTCACACTGCGATTTTCAAATCTAATAATTAGTACCTCATGGTAATAACCGATAACGATAAAAGAGGTTTTTTCGTTATCGGTTGTCTTTTTCGTCCAAAAAGCCTGAAATGTGATTTGAAATATAGGATCGATTATTAGTCTAATGTATTGTTAGATATCCTATGATTTAGCATTTTTACTATCTTCTGATACTACAATAAGTGAAATCACTTAGGATATGATCGGGCTTAATTTTCATCTGATAAGCGGAGTATCAAGAGATAATTGTAAACGTATTTGGACGAAAATAGCTACAATGCGAAGTGCTCACTACTATTCTTTTCCTTGGAATTCTCTCCTTCGAAGCTAAATGGGAGCTGTAGGCAGTTCAAAGATAAAAACATTTCCTTATCTGGGAACGAGTTGAACGGATACTTAATTCAGCTAGCGCTGGCCTTTGTAACAGCTAACGAGCTCTTTGAGGAGCAAACATTCTAACGATAAATAAACTATTAATTTGATTCATGTTCATAAATTTCAGTTTCTTATACTCCAAAATTATCAACCAGGTACTAAATTTATGTATTCCAACCTGACTAAGTGGTGCGAAAATAGATAAGACTTGGAATAAAAAATATAAGCAAACAAATAATTAATTTCAACGGGGAATTAAAAATATGGAACATATACTGCTTTGCTGAAAATTAATTTTGTCACCAAATCTAAAGATATGTTTATTTCTAACTTAAGATATGACGAATTCGTGAAATGAAAGTTGTTAACACATATTCTGAAGTGATGTTAGCTACAAACATAATTCGAAACGAGCAATTTTGTATGTCAACTAAAACAGTTTTTCCTCTAACACTTCACTATGAAATGTGATGTACTTGTAAGGGTATAAATGGCACGCATAAATTATTTTTGCGTACAAGAATAATGTTATAGTAGCCTTCTTTCAAATCTGTTTAAAATTCATACTGTATGGTGCGGCTCATTAAGTGGTATTCCATAAAAAAACATTGTAAAAAAACTGTTCAATATTGCATGAATGCAGGCACTAAATTTATGGTATTACTTAAAAAGTCTTATCGCCTTAACTTCTTCTTCTTATAATTTTTACTTATCATTCTTCCTTTATATTAGTTATATTATGGTACTCTGACGTAAAGAAAGTCATCCAAAAACAGGGATACGATGTGGCTTGAAGATACTTTATCAATATTCTAGAAACACAAGCTTCTTTGTTAGATACTGTAATATTCTTAGTTTGGTTCTCAAATAAATCTGAATAAATGTCTGCCACTGTAGATGCGGAGTGTGACGCGGGGAGACAGAGCGGCATACTCTATTCAAGCAGAAGTAATGGAAAATAATAAAAACATCCTTGAATATCTTTGCAAAATAAAAAGTTTTCGATGTTTGATAATATAAAACATAATTGAACAAAATTACAACCGAAAAAAAATCGGGCTCGTCCGGGATTTGAACCCGGGACCTCTCGCACCCTAAGCGAGAATCATACCCCTAGACCAACGAGCCAGCTGATGAGTAATACTTTCCTTGAGAACAAGTTCTTATCACTGTAATACGTAACTTGGAAGAAAACTTTACAGTTTTTATAGCTTTTTGCTGCATTTTGTTTGTAAATGTAGTCGGAAATGACCTTCACTTCAATCCTCTCCGGTACGTAAGGGAAGCTACTGGTATTTGACCTTCAACGAGTGATATTCTTAGTGGGAGTACGATGAAAGGCCGGAATTAAATCTCAAAGGCGTTGAAGGCAGAGGAAATATAATCGATATTTTACGCAATTCATCGTCTACGAAAGTAAGAGCCGCATTTGTTGGGAGGCGGTTTCTCGGTTGGTTTACGGTCGGTTGAGAAGCAAGAGACAAATCCCGCCTTGCTTGGAACATGCTTTATGATACGAGCGCAGCAGTCTTTTGTCGGTACACAAGAGGAAGATAGGGCTTGCGTGGGGTGCTTTATGAGAGACTCCGCCTGTTTAATACGCCTTGCACACTCGACAGACGCAGGCAAACTTTGTCTCGGTCGCGAGATTTTGCTGACCCCGCCTTCTGAGAAATATAAAAATTTCGGGCGTTGTAACCGAACGTACGCGACGCCCTCAAGGGGTCAGCGAACTTATCGTTTAGCGAATTTCACGCGTGAGTAATGGATGAAAATTCGCCATTGCACCACAGTATTGATTTTTAATGCTATCGGTTCAATTTCAATATGCGATATACTGCTCTATTCCATTCATCTCATGAATTGAAATCAGAGAGAGTATAGCACGTCGATTCAAACCTTTTTTGTTCATCAAAAAGCTAAAAGCGTCATCTTTAGCTATCCTGCCACCCTCAATTTGCTTTTTTTTACAATATTATTATTTCAATAAATAGTTAAACAAATAATCGGTATAAATTAATGATGCGAGGCAAATCATGCCAATTTCCTGCATGAAATATGCCTGCGTTTAATACGAAATTCGCTTTGTTTAAAAGCTACTGCTGTTATGATAAGTAATAAAGATAATCGACCTTCTAAAACGCCTTCATGCTAAAGATAAATTAACGATAGAATCATAAATTTCTTTTAACATACATTATCCTTTTAAAAATAAACTATAGAAGTTTTGTAAATTGTCGTCGTTGAAACTGAGTCAACGAATAACCGTCGTCAAAGGGGAACTCAAGGGCAACATGGTGCCCAAAAATATACGAAAAAGTAATCTATTGGAGGAAACAGTAATGTTGAATAATAGTATAAATTAAAATGATATTAATATATAAAGTCATATATTTTTTACGAATATATCGTTTGCCGTATGCAAATTAAAAAAACTGTCTTTCTAAAATAGGTAAAATCCTTCACTATCCTTCAAAAAAATTCACAGAATCCACCAATTGTACGGCCCGGACTACCATAAAACGTAAATTCAAGTATTTGCTAATTTAGCTTGCCCGAGATAACAATGCACTTATTGTGTCTTTGTCATGACGATACTTTTTCAAAGTAGTCAAACAACACAACTTTATTTTTTTTTAATATGACTAGTTTCGTAGCTCAGCGTCATCACCATTTTCATCTGAAAATAATGAAGTTTCAAATTTGCAGCTTCTGCCGTTTTTTATATTGCTTGCTACATTTTTTGTATTGTTATCGACCTAGGATATCGAGTAAATAGATATGATCTGAAACAGTACGAGCTCAGTTATATAGCAGAGCAAAGGAAAAATTATCTTCTCTTGCCATTAAAAATATCAACGTTGGTTCCACGTGTCTATCAGAATCCTAAATCTAATGCGTCAATTGCAGACGTACCCAGTCCCAGTGAATAATAATGACTCGCTAGATTTTTCGTAAGAATGATACCTACACATATATCAAGTCTGTTTAAGGGTGCTTGGAGACAGTTGACTGCGAATTACCGACATTAGAAGAACACATTACTATTAGATAACAACTACACGGCTTAAGATAGTTGAAATAGTTATGATGGCTTGGATATCGCTGATCATGCTTTCATTGATTGCCGTGTTGACCTCGGAGATAGAAATCTACTTTCGTTTTTCTCGTTGATGATACTGATCACAGCGATCACACTTTTGGGACGCGACGCAATCGTCTCGCGCCCTATATTTCCCCAATCGCATTTCCTCCTTAATCCCATTTTCTCACCCTAAAAATACGTCCTGGAATCCATATTGGACAAGGAAAAAACCTCCCTTTCGGTGCTCGGAAAACAATCGCTCGGGATCCGAATTTGCATCAAAAAACGTCCCGTATCGATTAAGCCCGCTCTAATGAAATACTTCCCATTGCAACGGCGGAATCCAGGAAGTTGAAAATAGAGCGAGAGAGTTCCAAAGGGACGGGGAAAAAATTCGCGTCAAAGATGATAGGTGACGCGGAGAAGGGCTAGAGAGGCGCATTGTTGCGAAGGGGCATTGTTATCGTTTGGAAGGGGATGATCTTTCACGAAAGAAGAGCAATGGAAAACGGATATGAGCAGAAAAGGGAGGTGCAGTGTGTAAGGTGAGACACATCGCCGAAAACCGAGAAGAGTGCATCAGGTATTCTTGGCTGTCCTCACTGTCGGTGGTGGTACCATTTCTTTAACCTGATTGACGTACGGCCACGCCTGCTGATGCTCTTTTATTTTCATCCCTTCGCGTCAATAGGCGAGCGCCCAACCCCTCTCTCCTCGCTGACATTTCACCTTCTACGCTCATCGGTCGCGAAGGGGATTATGGGAAATGAAACAAAGGAGAAGAGGAATAATGGTAAAATGAAATTGGGCCTAAAGGAGAGGAGGAAGAGGAGGAGATGATTATAAAGGAGGTATACAGGCCTGAAAACAGAATTGAGAAATGCATCGATTTCAAATATCGATTCCAAATGCAAGGACTTCGATTTTCCCAGCTACAGAGAAAGAATTCGTCAAGATGGTGCATTTGGATTAAATACGCAGGCTTTGTGATAAATCTAGGGAATAAGAATGAAGTTCACACAGAATTGAGCAATTGAAGAAGTCATGATTATGACACGTCAAATTAAGATAAACAATAATAAGAGATTATCAGTCTCGCAATTTCAATTCTCCTTTAATTCATAATTTTCTCGAATAAAAACAAAGACATTTGTAATTAAAATTCAAAAGGTTACAACCTTCCACGTAGATGAACATTCAGTACACATTTTGACATTTACGAATGACCGCCGTTTTCTTCTGTGAAAGGGCATCGTTAATTGGAATTGATTAAATGAAATAAATGAGGGGGTCGAGACCTTTAGGATTTTGATTTCGTCTGTTTGTCGAAGTTATTCCCATCTTCGAGGAAAAAGCAGCGTTCTATAATTTACTGCGTAGTTGGTTTTCTGAATCTCTAGGACTAATCCTTTATCCTTCATATTTACTCATGTCACGATTTTTACCAAAATTATGCTTTTGTTAAATTTTCATAGAATGAAAGAATGAAAAATGGAACTTTCCCATAATTCTTCAGCGAAATTACACGAATAGAAGTATTCACTTGGGAAGTATAGGCGTGCAGAAGCGGAATATCGGGGTTCGTGTTCCAGTTGCGTCGATATTTTTCACTTTCGTTTGTCCTCATACGGATTATCGATCAAAGATTTTACATCATCAGGATACGATGGCAAACTACCGAGCGCAAGTTTTACATCTAGACATTATTAAGAAGAAAAAGTTGACATCTTTCCTTATCATAAAGTGCTATTTTCACATTATCTTGGTCGCCTCCATAGATTTTATCTAGACATTATTTCCTATTTAAGCATTTCGCATATATCTATCAGGACCGGGTTTGTTATTAATAATTAGATACATGTTAATATTGCCTATTTATAGTTTGAAAAAAATCTATGCATTGCCTCTTACAATCGATCGAATTAGCACTATTGGTTCTATACTTTTTTACTTATGCGGCTCAGGATCCAATGAGTTATCAATTACATGTATTTTATAATAGTATGGGAATATTTTTACTACGACCATTACTGTTGTGGTCTGGATCTGATCTTCGTACATCTGATAATCTCTAAATCCCCTCCTGCTCCACATATATCAATATGCTGAATCCACTTCCTCAGAAGGCAACACGTCATAAAAATTTCAATCAGCAAACCTCGAAGTATTTAGAGATGGGAAATTCCAGGATGTGGGAATATACAAGAGAGAGAAGGAGATGAAGTTGGAAGGAGAGAGGAGTAAATGAGGAGAAGGATGGAGAGAGATCGTCCTGAATGCATGGGGGAGAGGCGAAGAGAGGGGGAGAAAGACTGAAAGTGAGGTCGGCGGGGAAAAAATCGTTGAATAGCGATGCACCGATAGATGGGGAGGTCGCCATGCATTTACATCGGCCGGAGACACGCTGCGCTAAAGAGGCGGTCTTGTTTTTATCCCCGCTGAGCGCATGCGTCCTTCGATTCCTTTTTTATTTCTTTCCCTCGTGCACGCGTTGGAGCGATCACAATGGGACACTTGCGGCACCGGTCAGGGGTCCGTTATTATATCGATAGTACCCCGCACATTCAGCGTAAGATGGGGAGACAAAGGCGTACTTCACTTTTTAAGGAGAGAAGAAATTACAGGTGTACGAGGGGAAAAATTCGAGGGTGCCCGAGAGATTTCTTGCCGCGGTAATTTTCCTCCGTTGCATTATTCTCCAAGAGCGTCCTTTTAATATCTAAGAGAACTCTTCACGGCGAGCGGGACTAGAGTTAATGATAAGGTCTAGAGAGAAATTAAATTCTTAATTGTGTTCACTGACTGTAGGTTTTTGAAACATTAAAATTAAAAACCATGGAGGTAAGCGACGAATTATAATTAAACACTGCAAAAACTGTTTCATATTCATTCGACATAAATACCAATTTAATATATTTTTGCAATTCTTCTTGAAAACTCGTAGTTCAAATATTTATAATAATAACGACTTTATTGAAAGACGGGTCATATATCACTTGCTATATAAAAAGCAGGTGCAATATGGAATTAAGTCTCTATTTTATAAATCTTGGTAATGAAGTTGTATTTTAAACGAATCAGATATAAATACAGTTTTAAATTCCGAAATTGAAATATTACGGTACAAATTTAAAATTCCGAATTAAAAATATTTTATTTTATAAATTTATCTACATTTTATAAAACCATATTTAATATTTTTTTTTAAATTTTTAATCGATTCAATTCATTCAAATTTAAAGGAGTAAATTAAATTAGTACACAAATTCAGTATTTAAAATCGTAGATATACTCCTCACTCTGTAGCAATTTATGAGTTCTCGTTGTCTCATCTTAAGATATCCACTGTGCCTCAGTTTCAAGTTTCATGAGAAACTAATCATGAAGTAAATAGTCTCCCTGCTCAAACAGACTTCTAAAATTGCTCTTGCAATACTTATGTATCTCTATTTTCCTGGAGAATTAACCAAAGCAGAGGAAAAATTGGGAATGCTAAGCAAAGGTCAAACGATTCAACTCGCGCATTCCTGAGGATTTGAACGATTGATATTTCAAACGATAATGAGATACCAAACGTCATCTCCGAGCATGAAATTAATAGAAGTATTCATTAAAGAAAGAGACCACAAAGACGAAGAGTCCCATCTGGCGTTGCGCGAGGCGATACGCTAAAGCAATCTCAATCCGTCAATGGTTTTCGCGTCGCAATGAAATCCCGAAGAGGCTAACACCTCGCGTGGAAACTATTGATGCTAAATATCTGCACGTCGAAGCGAAGCGAAAACAAATCTCCTCTCCTGCTCCATTGGGAGCAATCCTGCCTTTGTGTGCGCTCGGATGACTCGGCCATTCTCGCCAAATGACGAGCGCTCCAAGACAGCGAATTCCCATTAGCGAAATGACGCGACATAACTATCCGCGGATAATTTTTCCCGCAACTTCTTCCTCCGTCCGAGATCTCTTTTCTCGGGTGATAAATCTTCGGTCTCGGTTTCCAAATGGAAAGTGCATACAATGTCGCTCAATTAGAGTCCCTTGTTGTACATTTGCGGCCGGGCGCGAAAAATAGTCTCGGGGGAAATGACGATATATCTTCCGCGGAAAGCGCATCGCCGGACGGCTTCGAGTAAATCCTTCAAACCGCATCGACACTTCTGGGAAAATTCCTTGTTTCAGATGTTCCCTTTCCCGCAAATGGCCTGAGATTCCGGCAGCGGTGCAGCGAGAAGGGTTAGGGGAAGGGGGGGGTGGAAAGAAAGGGAGTGACATTGGGATTGTTGAAATACCTTGGATACTTCTTCAAGCGTTCTTTCCATTAACGTAAGATGACCATATTATGATTTCTCCTCCGCCTGTTACTCGGAATACAGACGTCATGTCAAAAATGAATGCAATAACAATCTTTTTCAATCTATGGAGTTACATAGAAGGCCAAGGCCTAGCCAAGTTCTATTTTCTAGCTTTCCAATGTTACCTTATTGGCTTTTATAGGTGGCAGTAGATTCTATAGATCTCAGTTGCTTCTGATAGCTCCCTTATATTTTCATGATTCTGATTCAATTTAATGGCTCTGCCGTGTATCGAACCTGCGACCGTTTTCACGTAAGTACCCAACTGAGCTATTAACATTAACAAAATTTCACTATTCACATATTATATTATTTTCGGGAGATCTTTATTTTAAAACGTAATAACATCATTACCACCTATGGAAAATGGCATTAACAGCTTAAGAATGCTTTTCATCCACATTTTATGTCATCCTCTATGATTTTAGAGTGTAGAAGCATGTCCAAGTTACTATCCACTGCCTAGTGAAGGAATAATTCCAAACTAACATAATCGAACCGAAGTAGTTTTTGGTTAATTTGGTTCAAAAATAATAATATTGCTATAATTATAATAATTAATATATGTAATTTTATTTTGTTTTCTTTGAAAGTTGAATAGCATTTTAAAATCTTATAAAACTAGAAACGCATAGACAAAAAATTAGCACTTCTGTATCTTATGAGTTGCTGTAATTATAAATTGAAAAGACGACGATTTTGAAACACGAAATCAGACTTTTGGACTCAAATTTCCGAGAATTCTCAACTTTGGTGGCAGGTCACATCCATTAAGCCTTTGACAGCGGAAAGTATTAATCTCTTCAGAGATTAAGGTTTACATTATGGGTCGCGGTGGACAAAATTGAACTTCAGCGGCAATTTCTTCTCCGCTGCAAATCCTCTTCAAAACGTTCGTTCGTCCGTCGAGAGCAAAACACGTATTCACGGCTCGTCCGGATTAGTTTTGGGCCGTCTTTGGCACCCCCGCTGCTGCACCATTTGAAAACGACACAATCTCGAAAAGCAGTCACAAAAAGCCCCGTCGTCCATTGGCCGAGCTTGATTGATTGGTCGGGAGAATCGCCGGAAAAGGGAACTGGTTATTTTTTCTCCCTTTCGCGTCAGGGAGCTTCTCCTGCTGATTAAGACGTACGCATTGTCAGGAAAAATGCGTCTCATGAGGAGTAGAGAAAATCTCGCTCGCATTGGTGGAGCGATCGCTCCGTGATGAATATCTTTCGTGAGAAGAACATTCCATTCTTGCGGTGCCATGGTGACTGAGGGAAACACAGCAAGAAGGTTTAAGCAAGAAAATGTCAATATATATTCCAATTTTAGAAAACTGAGTCTATAACTACAGTGAAATTAGGGCTGACTAGATTCCCAAATTATTCTTCTTCAATTCACCAACCCATTACGAATTCTAGATTGTATCTTAATCCCCAGGTTAATAATTACGCGATAATAATTGCTCTAATGGAAACAGGAAGACCCCAATTACATCCATTTCAAAAAATATTACTATTTACGTAGACAATAAACAAATAATGCTAATAACTGATGTGATTAAGAGCCAAGTTACAGCACAATCTACTTACTAAAAGAGGAGTCCCTGAATTTTAAAGATATTTAAATTTCATTCAGCATCGAATTCCATACGAGACCTACAAATTCTCATGATTTTACATAAAAATCTTTATCTATTTTTATAGAACACCAGCGCTTCGAGGTACTGCACAATTTAAGAAACGCTATATTAGATTGACCATTTATTCAGCGAGTAGCAAG
This sequence comes from Sympetrum striolatum, assembly GCA_947579665.1. Lineage (NCBI taxonomy): Eukaryota > Metazoa > Arthropoda > Insecta > Odonata > Libellulidae > Sympetrum > Sympetrum striolatum. The sequence goes on along the minus strand of OX388350.1, from coordinate 36,428,648 downwards.
TGGCTATTTATTAGGCCCGGGTGGGATACCCCTTGTATGTAGTTCAATATATATATTTAAATTGATGAAAAACACGTTACAGGAATACCTCACAGAGAAAGGTGGACAAAAATAAAGAATAATTAAAAGTAAACAATTTTTATAAACGCGAATAAAAAAGAATATTTAAAAGATGCAAGTATACGGAAATTATTTATACAATAGTAGGCCAACTATCGAAATGTATGGCTAGGTGAATTATTTCGGATTCGGACATCGAATGCATTGGAGAATGCGTGTGAAGGCGAGAATTGGAAATGGCCAAGCCAATTTAAATGCTGCCAATTTCTGCTTGATAGTAAAAGATAGCGGTACTTTACGGCAGTATTTATGTATGTTTTACGACTTGGGGCCAAGGAAACATCTAAATCCGACAAACGGAGGCGATTCCGGAATATATTATCTTCGTTAGACGAGCTATCACTGCATAATAGAATTCGACAGCTCCTTTTCATATGAAACCACTCTCTAAGATCAAGGTTGGTGAAACCCTATTCATAGGTTGTCTGCATACGTTATTCTGCTACATATCATGCTAAATAAATGTAAATAGTACATTCTCCCTTTTTAAAATGCATTAAGGCAGCCGTTATTGTGGAACTTAATTTCACCTTGTTGCATTTCTCGTGAAACATAACTATGTCGTTTCATTTCGTTACATATTCCACGTTATGTCCACCTATAAAGAAGATTGGGATAGAAGGTGATTTAAAAATGTAAACGTAACGTAACGTAACGTTGCTGAAATCAAACGAATTCGAAACAAAGCTGCGCTAGGAATCATGTTGGAAACGAAGTACCGGCTAAGAATAAACTAATGCGAGCTATTTTCTTTGGCTCTTGTCCCTAGGTCAAGAATCAAATCTGATGTATGTACGTTGGTACGATAATATTGAATCCTAACTAGTTGACCATATAAGATTGTTATTTGGTGAGAATTCATGAAAAGTCATATCTTCAACGATTTGCTGGCTTAGCAATATCCGTCGTAAATAAATCTCTTCCAAATAACAGTTGATTATAATCCTATCAAATCTAAAATAATAGGAATATAGCGGCTCTATTTGAATAGAAACGTTTCCGTATTTTCTTCCACTTTATAACTGAGCGTTTAGCAGGATTTTTGTTCATAATTCAAACAGAAATCCTCCATTATTCATGGCATATTTTGTGATAATATTCCGTGTTATAACTTGAGTAAATGATGAATGAAGATAGCCAGGGAATTAAATTTCAACGAAAAAAGAAACGCGAAGGGAATCGAGTGTGTATAACAAGAGATCTCTAACTCTTAAGCAGTAACACCTCCGCAACTTTCACTTTTCACCACATCTCCTTTTCGGCTCTCGTTTATATCAACAGCACCTCGAAGCTCCATCTGCACAGACGAGTAAAAGAGGTAAAAGAAAGCTTCGAATACAAGGACCGCAACAGTCTTTCAAACCGCTCAGCATCCACGAAAGCAAGCCTTTAACAAGCGAAACACACCCCCGATGACAGCGCAATCCCACAAATCCAACAAGGCCGGCATGACTCACCCTGTTCCACATCCACCAAAACAAAATCGCAGTAAACAGCGATCCCCAGTAACGACCCATCGATATTCCCCAATGCACCAGCTGCCAGTACTTGAGAATCGGCGAATTCGAGGAGAGGAAACGGTGGGAGGGCAGGTTCGTTTGTGTGCCGGGCATGGTTTCTTTTCTTGTGCGTGGGAAGAAGGGGAGAGCGGATGCGGAGGAAAAGGGGAAGCTGACAAACAAACCACTTTCATCAGAATGGCGAATTTGACAGGGTATGAAGTCGGCATATTCCCTAAGTAATGAACAGAATTTTGAGGACAGCTTTGGTAGGCTTAGCGGAAATATAATTGTCTTTTTTTAATAGTTGGCAATTTGAAATAGATTGTTATTTACTTTTGTACTTTCAGCAACATTGGAACCCTTATAGAAGATACGAGAAATCATCACATTCAAATTGATAATCCAGTGAGATAAAGATTGAAAAATCAGCGAAATTGAAATAAGGAAGGTAGTAGGAAGTACAGTGGTACCTCGAGATACGAGCAGCCTAACATACGAGTTTTTTGAGATACGAGCCGGAGCTCGGGCCATATTTTCGTTCAAGATACGAGCCCAAATCCGAGATACGAGCCAAGTGCAGCCAAAAAGGCAAAAACCAGTGATAATTAAATTTACGTAAATGTTAAGCTTAGTTTAAGTTTAAAGTTAAGAGCATTGTTTTAAGTTTTTTCTTTCATTTGAAATAAGGAAAGTGTAGTTTTAGTTTTAAAGTTACGAAAATAGTTTTAAGTTCTAAAAAAGCGCCGTTTACGTACGTGTATAGAGTGCCTGCATCCCTTCCCCCTCACTCCTCCTCGCCGTTCACCTTCGTTAGCCGCACTCGTCTGTCTCCAAAGTAAGACTATTCTGCTAAATAACTCTTCTATTTCTTTATTTCATATTTTGTTGTGTATTTGTTAATTATATATGTTTATTTGATATTTAAAAACATATCTTTATTCATAATTTACAATGGTTTGGGGATTTTTCATAGGTCCGGAACAGATTAAATCGAATTCAGTTATTTTAAATGGGAGAAATTCGTTTGAGATACGAGCCGATTGACTTACGAGCTCGGTTCTGGAACGAATTAAACTCGTATCTCTAGGTACCACTGTAATTGTATTTCATCTTAGCAGTAAATTTATTAAGCAGCTAGGTAGATTTGTAAACGCGATATTTTTGGCTCGCCTACGTTTAGCATTGTGTACTTAGATCATATAGCATTGGATTTGGCTTATTTCTCCTAATAACGACTAGTATTTCAACCGCATTAATATGGGAAGAAAGTGTGTTCATACTTTATTAGAAAAGTTGATGATTGATGATGTCGGCTGTGTTTCATTAGATAGCCTTACTTTATCTCGAAATAGAATCGCTAAATTGCTTCTTTATAATGAATCCCCCTTATGTGGTTAACAGGACTCCTGTTTATGAGTTCGGTATGGACTTTTACAAGGTCCGTTAGTTAAAATAAGGAAATAAATTCTGTAAATTGACGATGCTATTGATCTCTAAGGTATTTTTCATTAAAGAAAAAAGTTGACCGATCATCATAATTAAACTGGAGGTGGTAAATTTGTTATTTTAACATTAAGTGTAAGAATAAGAGCCTAGTTTCACCAAGAAATCCATCTTTTACGTTGGAGCTATAATTTTCTTATTTTTTAACTCTGTGACGGGAATAAAGATCATGGCATCGTAAAGGGGGTGACTGATACCATTATAAGCTGAGGACCGAGATTTAAAGGAGCATGTCGTGGTAATATACTCGTCTCTTTATCATGTAAACTGAGTTCATTTATCATAAATCTCTCAAAGTATAATTCTACCCTTAAGAGGTTAGAATTTCCGCTATATAGCCCCAAGGGACCCACTTCGAGACGTGGAACCACGATTGAAATGAAGCGTTAGGGGAAAAATAAACTTTAACATTAAAGTATTTCAGAAAGATTCTCTCCCATTTTTCAGACACGCGAGCTAAGCCACATGTGGAACTCTCGGAGGTTTATGTTGTTAAAAAATCAGAATTTAGAAAAGGAGACGAGAAAGAAGAATATACAGCGAAATGAGACAAAATTGTAGATAAGGGCGAGTGGATAAGAAGAAATGAATTAAGAAGCATCGATAAAGGAGAGGAAAGGAAGTTAGTTGAGCAATAAAAAGAGAAGAGGCAAAGAAGGGAGATAAGGAAAGAAATTGCAAAATGAATAGCTCCGAAGGACAAAATGCGAAGATGAAAGATAAAGGCGATAAATAAACGGAAACGTTTCTTCGATGGTGGAAAAGTTTGAGAATGTAGCGAGCCGAAGAGGTACATAACTCAGGTGACCGTATTCCGAAGATGCAATATCGGAAAATTTGAGAGGATGATAAAAGAATTAACCGAAAATATGTCGGGGAGTAACGGGGAACTCTTCAAAAAGAATTCGGAGGAAAATATTTAGATGGGTTGAAATTCAGAGCGGTCACTTTCTTGCCTTGAGAATAGCATCCAATATTTTACTATTCGGTTCCTATACGAGTACTCCTCGTATATCCCCTGGGTTTTGGGGTTTTCTTAGCTTAGAAAACCCTTCATCTTACAATCAAGGGCCTAAGAATTTTCTTTTGATTTTTTTTAAACATAAGTAGGTATATGAACAGCGTATCGTGATCATTTTCTATTCACTCTTCAGCAAAGAAGACTTGTATTAGCAGAATTATTTGGTTTGCACTTGCATTATTTTTGAATAATAATAATAATAAAACGGTTTTATTCGGGCGAGATTGAGACAAAAAGTCTCCTCTTCCATCTAACCCATCGTCATAGAATATATAAATACATAATTTAAATAGATAGTATGAAAAATATATGAGAAGAATTGTGCATGTAAAACACCTAAGAAATTCTTAGGAAATAAATTAAATTAAAAGATTATTCATGTAAAACAATTCAAATAAAAAAAATCTGATGTGGCCAACACATGACTTTCTCCGTATTTATTGAAAACATAAGCCTATGCCGGTAATATATATAAATAAGTCCAAAACAATGAGTGTTACAGGAAAACGTTTCATACAAGCTTTGTAGTAAAAAACGTAATCTACAACTTTGGTACTTAATTGAACATACCTGCATTGCATTTTGACAGAGATAAGTATGAAAAGCTTCAATTTCTGGCTAAACAACAATTTCCGGTTAACCATTATTGAAGAATAACTCCTAAACATTCAGTGTTACGAAAAAATGTTTCATACAAAAGTTGTAGTAAAATAAATTATCTATAACTTTTGTAGGTAATGTATATACCTTAATTTCATTCTGACAGAGATATGTAAGAAAAACTTCCTTTTCTGGGCAAACAACAACTTCCGGTTAACCATTATTGAAGAATAACTCCTAAACAATCAGTGTTACGAAAAAATGTTTTTACAAAAGTTGTAGTTAAGTACATTATCTACAAATTTTGTGTGTAAATGTATATACCTACATTGCATTTTGACAGAGATATGTATGAAAAGCTTCAATTTCTGGCTAAACAACAATTTCCGGTTAACCATTATTGGGGAATAACTCCTAAACAATCAGTGTTACGAAAATAGTTTCTGGACAAAAGTTGTAGTAAAGTACATTATCTACAACTTTTGTGTGTAAATGTATATACCTATATTGCATTCTGACAGAGATATGTATGAAAAACTTTCTTTTCTGGATAAACAACAACTTCCGGTCAACCATTATTGGGGAATAACTCCTAAACAATCAGTGTTACGAAAAAATATTTTATGCAAAAGTTGTAGTTAAGTACATTATCTACAACTTTTGTGTGTAAATGTATATACCTATATTGCATTCTTACAGAGATATTTAAGAAACAAAATTTTGTTCCGGATAAACCGTAACTTCCGTTTAAGTGATATTCTCCAAAAACTAATCAACTCTCGGTATTGTTAGGAAAATTCTAATTATGAATTTTCAAAATGATCGGATAATTAATTACTTTTTAAGATAAAGCGCCCACAAACTTTTTAACCACAGACAGACAGAAGGACACACAGACAGACACACAGACAGACACACAGACAGACATGTTCGGGAAAATAGCTAAAACATGCTCTATGGGCCCCAAAACATCTATTTCCGTCGAAATCTGGAGGTCGAATTTTTTTGCGAATACAATACTTTCTCTATACTACGTATAGGGAGAAAGTAATAAAATCTGTTTTGGGATTAAATTATGAATATTAATACGTGACAATATCTGACAATAATTATAATCTGCGTAAACAGGTTACCAACATCTTCGTAATGAAAAATAGCAACTGCATCATCGAGGGACATATTTTTATAAGTGGCGTCTTCATTATGTCAGGTCAACACCACTAGTGAAAGTAAGTGTCATGAACATTCATTTTAGTTACGGTAGTTTTTAAGAGCTATAAGAAGACGAAAAAATCGCAAAGTGAGGGAGTTCAGAAATTAGAAAATACTATACAAATAAATGAATTATATAGTCACTTATCCTTTATCTTAAAAGCGTACAAATGGTAGAAGATAGGCCTTTGCCTAATGGATTCTTATATTTTGATTCAATGAATATTATTTAAAAAATGTGACGAGAAAGCAGTTCTTGTGGTTGGTCAATCGAAATGTTCCAACAAAATACCAGCCCACAATTACTTAGGTACGACATTTCTGTCTTCCTTATCGTAACGAAAAGGCATGCGTACTGTGGTACTTTGTGGCTCTGTAGAGGAAGATGAAGGTACTTTATTATTTTGTCATCCTTTCATAAATCCATTGGCAATACTATACTGTGGTACGTAAGAAAATAAGGTAGTAAAAGAATCGTATTGTAGAAAGATGAAACATTTGAGGGTTGAAAAGGAGCAATAAGATCGGAGTATCCGACGATAAGAAGTATCAGAGCGAAGCCATTGGAGAAGGTAAGTAAGGGATGTATGGGAGTGGCGATGAAGGGTTACAAGGAGGGAAGGAGGATCGGTTTGAATGCAGATGGCCCAAGCAGGTTCATTGTTGATGCCTGAATGGGAAGAATGCAGCGTATGAGCAATCATAACTTCGTGTGTAGGAAGAGGAAGGGGCGTAAAAAGAAAAGAATGGAGCGGAGGGTTGTGTGGAGATAAAATATTCGTACTGTATCTCCGTTTATCCCATCCTCCCTCCCGGGAAAGGTGTATTTTTTTGTCTTTGCCATTTCACGGACCTGTTGCTTTTTCATTTACGCGCTATACGAGGGAAATTATCGCCCTTGTGGAGGAATTCGACCCACAGATTGAGGTGGATCCCCAACGCACCTCACTCTATATCATATGCGAAGTGCCGGTCTCTACGGGGAAATTACTGCGGTATTTACGAAGTAAAGCGGTCAAAAAGGCTGAGGAGTTGGGCAAATTCTCGCAAAATGTCCCATGATCATTAACTACTTATTCCATGACATTTAACAAAATCAAATAATAATATATAAGTAGCATCGAAGTATACTGGCGTACGATATGCTGCATTAAACATATTTTACATGTTTGTGTACGATAAACCCTTAAAAATAATCTTTACTTTTCGTAAGTTACCCCAAAATATCTGTGCTACTTATTAACTTGATTTGAGCTGCGATGGAGTTTTGCAGAGAATTTTCTATAACAAAATTTTAATCCATTCAAAGCCTAGGATAAGACCAATTTATAAGAATTAATGAAAGGTAAATCCTCTAGCTGCGTCTATCGAGCAACTTTCTAAGATATTTGTTCGTTATCCATTTAAATCTTTCAATATAAATAATTGAAAGTGCAGAGTGCAGAGTGCATGATAAATAAAAAACACGTAGTAATCAAAAGAACCATGCAATTAATGCAAGCCATCAGGACATTGTTTGTTATTGGATTCATTAAGAGTATTACATTCAAACTATGGGTTAAAATAATAATTTTTGTGCATAAAATGACAGAGAAAACAAGAAACCGATATATTTTAATTCATATAATAGTTTTTTCTAAAATGTTAACCTCAGTAAGGACATTACACCGTTAAGAAATGGGAATAAACAAGCAGTAACTTTAATATTCCGCTAAAATCGATTCAAAATTCGCTAAAAGCATAAATAAACAAATTCAAAAATCCTGAGAGCAATTAGAGCCACTTTTACATTCAAAATCAATATATATGTTTATATCTGCTTTTATTTAATTTAATGGTTTGATTTATTTCATATAGTTATACTTACATAGTAACTGTCAAAAGTAAAAGACATTATATAATAAACTGAATATAGTATTTGGTGAAATTAACACACATATTAACTCATGCAAATGGTCTACCATTGGGCTATGCTAGTATCAACGCTTGATAGAGAATCCTGCATAATTTGATATGTCTACTTAGGTGCTTGTTTCCTTGAAATCCACTAATCTTCCCCACTATTAGACAGCGAAATCCTCTAGATCTGTCGAAGAAAAAGCCAAACTGGCAGCATTGATGTCAATCCACTTTCCTTATCTTACATTTAATTTCCTGAATAAATTTAAGGTATGGATTCCTACCACAAAGTCGTGCTGCAGCTATTGATGGTAAAACCACTTTCCCTATACCTTAATTTCGCTCATCTTCAGCACCTCTTCCTTCTGTCATGATATCCCTCCATATGCAACATTCACCTTGTGCCTCTTGCAGTACCATCGATGGCTCGGTCCATCTCCTTTCGCGGTGGTGAGCGTCCACAGCGCAAAGTGGCTTTCAATGCTTTTTGGCTGTCTGCTAAGATCCAGCATCCACTGGGTGGATACACGATGGAAAAATTGATCGGAGCAATGGTCGATTTGATAAGGCGATGGGAATAAAGTAGTGCTCCGGAAAACATTTTATGACGCTGTTTGCGAGATGTGTTTTCTACATTCGGTCTGAGGAATAGAGCTTCCATTACGATGACCGTCGTCTGCTCCATTAGATTACTGAATTGATGGAGAATCCTGGATCAAGTGGAGTGGTACATACATCTGTATCTTGCATCCCCTCCATTCCGATTTCACGAAGCTTTCATCGAAGAAAGGTTAAAAGATAGCAAATTTAGATTTCTTAGTTCTTGAGTAATTATCTACTACGGTATGATATGTTTGACATATTCTAACCGAGTAAATTTTCCCAAAAAAATACTTTATCTTTTGTTAAGCGTAGAGCAAGAAAACAATAACCGGATGTGCAATTAATATTCTATCATATATTAAGTAGGTTTGATTTTCAGCAAGAATTTTAAGTAGCACATTTCTGACTTTTACTTCAAGTTTATGGATTCAAAAATATTGTTATATGAAATTCTTGATAACCTTTATTAGATAACGTAATTTTCAAACAATATAACGTAATATTAAAAAAATATAGTCAATGGATTTACGCTCTAAAATATTTCCTCAGCTAATTACACCGCGTTTGGTAACCCAAAAATGTAGCATAGAAGATATTTATAAAAGAAAAATGAACATGACAAGTTTCAAAAACCAAAGTAGTAATTAAACAAACGACGAACCTTGAAATTTGTACATATCTACAATATAAAGTAGGTTAATTACGGTATTAAGAAATAACTATGCAGAGTTCCTATGTGTAGAGGTTTTTTAATTAGACCAATTTTATCTACGTATTACCTTTTGACAACGTTGGAACTTTATTATTTCTTCATACTTTACTGTTTTATAAAACAAGATATATTCCGACATTACTAAGTAGAAGAGGTCGATACTTCGTTTAAATGCAATCAAGTATGAAATTTCTATTTTAATAAGGGTATAATAATGTTAGCATCAAACAAAGCGATTGCAATTGGGAACACCGTTAGTTATCCTTTTCTTTCCATTTTTTTCTAGTATGTTCAATGTTTCTTAAGTTAATAACACTCTACCAAAAATCATTACCAATGTAGAAATGAGGTAGTATAACTAATCTTCTCAAGTCTAACAAACAACATTGATGGTTACCTAACATTCGATACAAGAGACGGAAGATGAATATTTTTGAAATGCAATATTTATCCAATCAGAAGCCAACGAATACATCGATCGTTAGAATCGTATTCTTTACGTCATTTCAATCAAAGGTTCTCTCATGATTGACTTCTCATGTTAAAATGCTTCAGATTGAGACGAAATGTTCGGGAAAAACCAATTCAGAAAACGAAACGTCCGTTCCCGTGATGGGCATCCGTAGAGATATATTGAAATGTTAAAAAGATTGCCAACATATTTGTAAATTGGATGTCAAACACAAAAGATTTTAAAAATAATTCGGGATCCGACTTTCCTGGGCTCAACATCGACTAAACCTTCGTCATAATTCTTTTGTTTTTTTTTGTTTCGTATCCACGGAGAGAGCCATCTTCTCCTTTCCCTGAGTGCGTCATTAGTCGCAAGATAATCCAATACAGAGACGCATATATCCGTCTGCGTAGATACACGTTTTTTCCTCTTTTGAGGGGATTAAGTGGGCTCCTTTTTCGTTAAATAAAAACGCACGCATCCCTCCAGGGAATTATTTTAATGCTGAAACTCCTCATTATGTGCCGAAAAATCCATGGGGTTCGTGGTCTCTCTGACATTAGGTTGCCAGTTTAGGAAGTTCATTTCCTAAAACGCGGATTCAGGGAGAGAGGAAGACGGGCACAAAAGTACGGAGGAGATGATCGTGAAAGAAAGAAATGTCGGATTAAATGGAAAAATGGGGAATGAAAGATCATAGGCACAGCGGGATTTCACCTCTGCACCAGAGGGGTGGGAAACAGACGTTCTATAAGGCCTCATTGTCATTTGATTCAACAAATTCATGTGTTTAAATTATTCGGTCTACCATGCTCGCTTATTGCATCAATTGGCAAAATAAAGAAATGATGCAAAGTAACTTTTAACTTTGTAAATGAAAGTGTGCGTCTTAACCAAAGTTGTACAGAAGTGAAAAAGCAAAGTAAGTTTTACTTTTAACACAATCGAAGAAGATTTCACTTTGTGAAAATCTACAAAAGGAAGTACTAAGAAATAATTAAGTAGAGTTCTACAATGTAGAATTTTTTACTAAATCGACCAATTTCGATCAATAATTTGTCTGTTGATAACGTTAAAACTTTATTACATTTCTTCATTTTTCACAGGTTTTATTAAAAAAGACTAACAAGATATGAGCTGATATTAATGATTAATAGTTATTTCACTTCTGTGCAAGTTTTGTTTTACTTAACTATTCGATTCACTTTCCTTCGTTCAATTTCGATAATAAACTATTTGAATATGAGTAATATTTCTCCGTAGTTGCTGTGTAATAGTTTCTTTAGGTCCAATGGTAGGCAATAATAGGTCCAACGATACATAACTCCTTCCAATAAAGAAAGGTTCACCCTCCTACAGTATTGCCATTGAATTAGTCTTTGATTGAGAAGAGAGAGATTATTGCACTTATTGAAACAGAATACAGTTGGAACTAAGAATTGCCTAATTGCACAGATAAAAGATTCAGGTGAATGATGTTTCTCAGACTGCATAACTAGTATAGCATCGAAATTCTTGCTGAATAAATACATCGTTTAAACTTCTAACAAGTTCGAAATTCATGCGGATTAAATTTTAAGAAATTATGTATTAATATTACAGATCTGCAACTATCGTTATCGATTTACGGTTGATTTTTGTTCATCAAAAAGTACCTATATATTTCTCATTTCATATGATTGTCTTTTCCCTGAATAAAGGCATTGTTTTTTTACTTTTATCAAAGGGTCCAAAGATATTCACCATATTTAAATTAACTGATTGATAAACATCTTAATGGCTATCCAGGTATGAATTTTTCATTTTAAGTCATTTTACATTATTTTATATTTTCTTCATTAACAGAGAGTACGTACGTACTCGTGTGTACGTTACTACGTACGTAAAAATTGTATAAGGATAAAGATTTTAATCAATCAGTAACAGTGCAAATACAGTAAATATATTCGGGCGATTTGATAAAAATTGTAGTAACGTTAATTTAATACCATTGAAGAAGGTATCTATCAAATTTTGGAATGTTTTCTGGAGTGAGAGAATATTGAATACATTTTTATTGGCCGATTTTGTTACAGTAAAAAAGCTTAAAAACTTCACTTATGATACTTATTTTCAGGTATCTATGGATAAGGTATTTAAAACGAAAATTGGCAGTTTTCATTCTTACTTTGTCTTAAAAGAATTACTGCAAGGATGACTGAAATGAGTCTGGGCAGTAAGAAAGAAACTTTCATGACGTATCTCATGCAGATACGCATCGATGAAGTTATGTAAGATATGACAGAAGGAGAAGTACGCAGAACAAATATGGAAATGAAAAGGAAGATTAAAGAGGGGTATCGGATGTCGAGAGATTTTTCCATTGCTTCAGCCAATTTGTATTCGTTTGAGGACAGGTTCTTCTCCTCCGCCATATCCTTCCCTTCCCTCTGTGCTTTACCTCGATGCCAGAGGGATCCGAGTTTTTATTTATTTTTAAGAGAAAGGTTTCCAGATATTTGATTTGCGGCAATGTTAGCAGATCTTCGCCAACCGGAGGGATGATACGCTGAAATATGGATGGAGAAAGATAAAAACCACTCGCAATTTTGATTTCCTTTACCCCAATCCTCTTCACACAAATAAATGAAATAGCAAAAATATTTCGAATGCTGTGACTATTAGTACAGACATATAGGGTGATTAGTAGTCATGTCCCATGATTTCCAAATCCCGGAAGGCATGAATCAGTGGCGAGATGGGCAAGGGATGAAATGTTTGCTGAGGTAAAATCCAAAATCAATTAAGAGTCGACATCCCTCTTCCTCAAAAGAGATCTCATGTCGATCAACAACTATTTTTGGCCATTCTTATTTTTTGGGTTTTAGATTTTAACTGATTCTTTCTCCTTTTCGATAAACATATTGGCGAAACAGTTCCACTAGTTTGGTAAATTAAAATTCAGTTTTAAATAAATGAGTTCTCATATGTATTCAAAATAATACCCATGTAAAAACATATTGTATGAAAGTACTGAATATTGTGACAGATACTGAGTCGAAATTTAGTTTCACTGTAAGGGTGACCGTTCTTAGATGACCATTTGACCAAGCAATTGTTCTTTGCTTTAGATTCCATTTGATGGAACGACATAGCTGTATTGGAAGCAGAAGCAAGGAATGCTACCAACCCCCGTTAATCAACGCTCAACAAATTCCTTCGTTTCCTTCCCCCCAAAATTTACCTCTAGCGAATATTTTCAGTTTGCAGTTGGCAAATGGCTTAAGGGAAGTATTTACCATCGAAATCTTTTTATTGTGAAATACGTACGGTCGTGAATCCATTTACCATACGAAATCTCAAAGTAAACTCGAAGAAAGCTTAGTTTATATTATCTTTAGTATTATTTTGCGCGACAAACATTTTTACACTGACCTATTATAAATTGCGTATATTTATTCAAGAGCTCCTCAATAGATTATGTTTCCCCCTGATTAATTACATTATTAACTTATTTAACAAATTATCTGATTAGATTAATTGATTTAAAATCTAAATTTTATTGGTTAAAGAAAATCTTATCGCCTTATTCTGATCAGAGATAATGAAGTCAATTTTTGCGTTTTTATACAATTTCGTACCATGCATCTCTCATGTGTATCTCTTAAATGCATTTATAGCTGTCGTATTTATGTTTATTTGTCTGTTGAAAATTAGTGAAACAGAAGGAGTGGTTAGTACTTAGTTACCACACGAAACTCGGAAACCCATCACAATAAAAGGAGTTATTATGAAATACCCTTTCTTCTGTAGGCTGTGTCAGCAAATGAAAGTACTTGAATAGCAAACGCTTCATGCAGCTGCGACTCAAGGCCAGCTTCGGTGTGGAATCATCGTCACTAATGACCGGCCCATCAGATTTTAGTTGGCAGAGAGTTACATCTATATCCTACGATAGGAAGTTGGTTTTAGTTCAGGGAAGGAAACCCTCATTCCAAGAGAAGACCTCTCTTCAGCTACAACCAAGCAAGTCATCTAGCTGCAAAGAAATAGTGTGTTGGACTACCAGTTATATCATACGCGATAATTGGTGAAATACGGTTCATACATTTGGATGGATTAAAAGTAATCCTTTGAGTGCTATCAACTATTCCTTTGATTAAGACTGGTGAGAGCCTGGGATGATCAAACGCCGCCCAAACAAGCAAGTCAGTAGAAGTATTAAGGGTTATAAGGTGCCTCGACAGCAAAGGTCATGTTGCACCATGAGCACCACAAGCAAGTCATCTACCTGCGAAGAAATATTAATGGGTTGGACTACCAGTGTTTTAAACTATACGCGATAATTGGTGAAATACAGTGCAAACATTTGGATGAATTAAAATGTTGAGTGCTACCAACCATTCCTCTGATTACGACTAGTGAGAGTCTGGAAGCATGGGTCAGATCAAACGCCATCAGTGACTGTTTGCGACGTGCTAAACAGTGAAACGCGAACCTGGATACGTATGACGTGTCGTGACGCAACGAAAGCTGGAAGCTTCAGCTGCCATGGAGCTAAACCATTGTTTGTAAGTAATAATTTATGTATCTCCTTTTAACACAGCTCTCTGATTGTAATTCCTCTCGTTTGTGGTTCGAAAGTGAGGGATGAAAATCGGAAAGTAAAAATCATCATCAGCCTTAAGAAAAGAATCGCTTCTAACTGCACACTCGGGATAAATCTTAATCAGCGAATGAACGAATCGACTGGGCCTAAGACGCACTCTTTAGCCACAGAAGCAATTCGTGGGCAAAGAAACATTTCCGGGCGGACGCAGTTTCTCTCTCACCACAATACAGTAAACGAATCATCAAATAGCGACCTCCATCCATTGGAAAAAAAAACCCACTACCTTTCTCCCAAATCCATGCTCTTTCTCGTCCATTGAAGGTCTCCTCAATGGTCTCGGACGTGCTCAAAAGGCAAAGGGGATGAGAGGACAAAAGGCGGAGAAGCCGAAAGGGAAATTAGCATTCGTTCCGAAAAGAACAGTCTTGATAGACAGCAGGTGACGTGCATGGGGACAAATATGGAGAGGGGTGGGCAGACTAAGACTAGACTTAAAATGAGTTTCTCCATTCTTCGGAGTTAAGTTGACTTCGGGGAGAGGAAGTAAGAGTTGGGAAGAAAAGGTATTTTTGGCGAGATCCTTGCTTTTCCCCGGAAGATGAAGGTAAGAAGGCGAATGGTAGGATGTTCTTTTTTCCGGATTACGATAAGGGACAGAAAGTTTCCGATGGAAAGTAACGAAAGAAACGTCTGCATTACTATTGACCTTCGGACTTGATTTTCTTTTTTTAGCGTTACTTTGCGGAAATCGAGACCGACTCGGGTTTTTGTTAACGTGGAGTCTTTTCAAAATGGATAGAAAATCAGGGGAAATTCTTTGCTATGACAACAGTTCCTTTGAGAACATAATACATGTAGTTTTGAGAGTATGTTTGTATGCTCGCCTAAGACTAGAGAACTAAACACTAGCCAAATTCTACAAACATTTTTTTTGCTCAAATAACAGTTACTAACAGGCGACATTTCATGGACATAATAGTCTCAGGTTCAATTTGAGAAAAATCAAAGCGTTTCCTGTAAGATTATTATTCCTGCAAGTTTACTTTTATCGCTTATTTTATATATCTCGGAATTTCGTTAGAATTTATCTTTAAACACCATCGCCTGGATCACAATTACAACAGTTAAGGTCAAGTTTGTTTGCTTTCTCACCGTTCTCACAAGAACAGCTAAATTATGCTACTGTTTACAAATCAGCGGATATAAGCCTACTTGAGGTATTTTTCATCGCAATAGATGTATTAAGTTGCATCAGGTTAATAATATTAGCATGCACTGCTGTCTTTCTGGTAGGTTTTATCTTTCGACCGTCTCAGCCAATCTTATATTCTTTTCTAATTTAAAATATATTTTCCAAAGTATTCTTATGCAACAGAAAATAGATTTCCTTTCATTTATAAATTTAAATATGTCTGTAATTTATAAATATCCATTAATTATTAAAATTTTTGTTTTAGATTTAACCTCTTCAGAGAATGGCCAAAGGCTAAAATTCAAATTTAAAATTATAAGTTTTCAACTGTTCTGTACTTTCCCTCAGTGGCGAGGAGAAGTATCCATTTTATAAAGTACACAGATTTATAGCATTAATTCGTCTTCATTAATCAGTTATTTTAATATGAGAGTAAAGAAAACGATTTTCAAGAACGGTTTCCTAAATCACCCATTCTCTGAATTTTTTATACCTTTTAATTTGAAGAGCTACTGCACGACGATTCGTTTCTTACCGCGCTAAAAACAGCCTTCACTTAAAACAATTGAAGACAGTATTTACGTCAACGCTCAATTTTTTGTCACATGGCGATTCCTCGGCTCCACTGAAGAGCTTACAATGAACTTCAATTTTTGAATTTGTTACATCTCGAAAATTTCTCTTCAACATTTGAGGTACGGATGGAAATATCGTGGTTTGAAGTGTGTTAGAATCAACGAATTCGAGCGAATATGAGCTTAATTTGGGTATATTTAATTACTTTAGACGTATAACGATACATCAGGTTGCTCTTATTATAGTAAACCTGTCCAACTGATAGAGTCTTATCTCACAGCCACTTCAATAAGCCAGGATTTAATGTTGAATATGTGCTTCGTTTCCTTAATTAAATATTCATCTCTTAAGTATGCTAGTAATAATGGAATTATATGTGCTCCGTCGTTTATAAATTGCCCCCATTGATTTTAAGTTTTGTTTGGATTTCAGCGGCTAGAGATCGATCCGGACCTAACGTTCAGTGCTCGTCAGAAGATCATGAGGATGCTGCATCTCAAGCTCATCTTCACCCGAGGAGTTTGGAAATGGAAACTGTCATCGCATAGTGTCTTCTGTGGAAAGCGAAACAAATCCATCTCCTTAAAATTTTTTATTGTTTAAATGATTGTGGTATAGTTCAAAAGTATATTGTGATATTGATATTATCTTGTAAATATTTTATCACGCTCATTAGATTAGGCTTAGGATACAAGGTGATTATGTTTATTTGGTACTCGCTGTGAATCTTAAGTTGAAATTTAATTGCGACGGAGCTAATACTTTAAATGCGTTGGCCATTGGGTATTAATATATTAGTATTCGAAATTTGATATAAAATGAACGCGCTTTGCAAAGTTTTTTGTTCGAGAAAATCAGAAATCAGGAGTAATAAAGGGATCTTTCGCTCACAAAATTGTAGATTGAGATACTCTATTGGGATTTCAGTAGGCATTATTTTTTATTCACGCTCCAATACTAAGAATAAGGCTAATTATTTTGGAAAACAAATTAAATACTCTCATCAGAAGTTGACTGGCCCCTTAACCCAGTTCATGTAGCCTCAGGTGCTATCATTATACTGAACCATCTTTGTATACTTACTAGATATCAATATGATAAGAATAATTGCAATAATCCTAAGCCAATAAAATTATTTTTTCTCTTGATCAGATCATAAATAATAAGCATTAATATTAACATAAAATAGTGAATTTACCTGATTCTGATTATTTTATTATAAGAAAGTATTTCATTATTGATGTGCTCGAATAGTCGAATCTGTTTTAATCCAGATCATCTTCGTAGTTGGCTGGCTATTTTTCATCTTAAATTATGGTTAGGATTGTAATTGCTTGTTTATCGAGTCAAACGAGTTGTAATGGGAATAACAAAATGCATTTAATTCAGAAAATATTTAAACGCTTACTTTTTTCATTAACTTTGGAGTCGAGAGTGCTCATTGTTTGTTCCTGTGTTGATAAGTCGCTCAGGAATATTTTCTAGCTTTTATGTATTTAGATTGTTCAATGAATACTAGGAGCTTGGTTCCACGGTTATTCGCGGTAAAGGTTATACTTTTGATGTCGTAACTACTCGATTCACGTTTCGAAATTTTAACTATCTTACATCAAATATTTTCAAATATATAGTATTTATTTTTCCTAATCAGTCTTTAATCAGTTGCTGTTAATTCATCGCGAATCAATGATCACTTGTATTCTAATTTACTATGTAAAATTCCACATTATAGGACCGCGTATAATTTATGCGGTAGCTTAGCCATTCCTTTTCATCACTCGACATTCGAAAACACCTTACGTTGATTAACATAGTATTATATTTCTCTGCACGGTTTGCGCGGGCTATATGATTTAATGATAATTAAAATCTGAGTTATTTCTTTTTTCCCTTTCAGAATTTTTCACTGCTGGGTTCAAGCTTTGAGACTATTTTTAAAATACAGTTGTCTGTGTTTTAATTTTTACTTTCTCCATATACGAAGTATAGAGAAAGTATTGTTTTCATGAAAAAATTTGACTTCGAGATTTCAACGGAAATACATGTTTTGGGGTCCCTAGAACACGTTTTGACCATTTTCGGAATGATGTCTGTGTGTGTGTGTGTGTGTGTGTATGTGTGTGTGTGCTAGTGGGCGCTCTAACGTGAAAACTATTTGTAGTATCAATACCAAAATTCATATATAGTACTGTGGTGTGTGCTGTCAGAGTTGATAAGTTTTTGGAGTAAATCGGTTAACCGGAAGTCGAGCTTCATTCATCAAAGCTCATTTCCGGTTTTCACAATATCTCCGTAAATATGATATATAGGTATATTGTATACCTTATAAAAGTTTTAGATAATGTCATTTACTATAACTTTTAAATTTAACATATTTTTGTATCACCGGTTGATTAGGAGTTATTAGTGAAATACTGATAAACCGGAAGTTGCTGATTATGTACGTTGTGGGCGCTCTGGGTGCTGGGGCGAAAGGCCATTTCATCGTTTTTCATCGAACATGTCCCGAAAAACATTATTTATGATGCTTGTGACGTAAAAGATAATATGATATAAATTAATCACTCATCTTCCAAGTTTAGATTGAATATAGAGTTCGAAAATACTGTCGTAGATAAATATTTACATCTTCTATATGGAGAAAGTCATGTGCTGGCCACATCAGATTTTTTTTACTTGACTCTGTGCCCAGCAGTACAATTTTTTGTAAGCGGTAAACTGAAATGTCTCGAAGTTGAAATTTTTGTTGCCGAAAAAAATATCCGATTTTACCACCCGACATATAATTGTATGCCGCAAACACAACACATATAGTCAGAGCTACCATCAATTGGGAGCCAAAAATAAGCACACTCGGACCTAAAAATAAGATTTCTCACCAGAAAATAAGACACAATTGGTAAAGCAGTTTTATTCACAATATTTCGTATAGACAATAATTGTCTCCAGAAATTCTTTGTCTTGTGAAAGCAGTTCATGCACCCCACCACGAGTCATGTTGAGATTTATACGAAAGGACTTATCCTTTACACTATATGCAATAAATCGTTCCGACTTTCTGTTGCGACAATGTTGAGAGGTTAAACTCTCTCAAGTTCTCCTAGGCGCTTCTTATTGCATACAATGTGAATGTGACCATTTGATTGTCTTTGATTTGGATGAAATAAGACAAAATAAGCTAGCACTATGTAAAATAAGCACAATTCTAAGAAATAAGCACTTTCATTTTCTAAGATTTTCTCCTTTAAAATAATCACGATTTCTAGAAATAAGCACGTTATGACAGCCCTACATATAGTGGAAGTGCTTCTAATGAGTAATTTATATCACTTCCAATTCGATCTTTTTTCATCATTGGGTGTATATATGCTTACGATGTCCACGACTTAAGACGATGAAATTTTCTTCCGATAAGAAAAATCATGGAAATCTCAATATTCACATCAAACTAACAATTATTTTAAAAGGATGAATCCTCGAGGACATGCTTCGCCATCAATTGGAGAAACCTCTCGTTCTAATTACGCTGTTAATGATTCTCGAGGCAGCGATGGCCGATACCACAAACGCCTCGTTAATTTCGCATCGGACTCCTCGAAAAAGAGCAAACACTAAGAAGATGCATCCTCTCAAATCTTGGGCATATCTTCTGATTCACTTGTCGATTTCTATACATTCCCTCACAATGCATCCTTTGTTGCACTCGCATCACATTCGAAGCATACGTAACGGAAATGCATCCTTCTTCCCTCCCTCTCGATAATGAAAAAGAAACAATATCCGCAGCAAGGGTTTGCTTCCATTTATCCGTTAAGGACGTAACGTCCCTCCTCGTTGCACGCCAAAATAAAAAAACAATTACTTTCCCCTTCGACGAACCTTTTTGGCAAAAATCGCTCCCCAGAAATCGTTTTCTCGAGCGGGTGTTCCCGATATCTGGATTTCGCGATTTTTCGATTCGCTTAAAAGACCCGATAACAATAAGAGCACCTCGCATGCCTCAACACATCTGTTCAGCCCCGTCCGAATCCCTCCGTACCGACACATCCTCGCCGATGAGAGTCGCGGTGCTTTTTTTGTGCCTCGAATGAAACTTTTCTCGCAATCTTGAGATTCCTCGATCAAAAGGGATCGATGGGGAAGGAATAATTTCGACGTCTGCCTTTTTTCTCCTCGAATGCAGCCTCCGAGTGTGTCCGTTTGCATGTGTTCATTGAAAGAAACGAGCAACTTTCGCCTCTATTTAGGTTGGGAAATGCACAGTCCTAGATCACAAGGAGTCCGTCTTCTTCAGGTACGCGCTGCCGAATCTCATCACCGCTCCGGTGCGAGGAAATGGAAAAGAAATCAAGTGGAACGCTCTCGAGCGCTTAGATTTTGCTAGAATCTTCCGAAGATTATTCATTTTCGAGATGTTTATCGTTAGAAATTTTCAGCTGATGATTGTGAAGGACACTGCCATTTCGTTAGTTTTTCTCGCGAGTGATAGGTTAGGTGATATAAGAAACTGTAACATTCCCCAAATTTTCTGCGATGAAGTATTTCGACGTGAATTTATGCAAATAACCAAACCCGAAAATTCATACTTGCACTATAACTATTTTACTGTACTAGTTATTCAATTCAGGTAGGCCATATATTACCACAACTTTAGGTAAATGTATACATAATAGATTAGTTATTCAGCACTCACTATGGTTGTCCGTAAAAAAATGAGTTCACGCGAAAAACGAAGAAGATATATTGATATCTTCCTGGTAAATACTATAACCTACAATACTGCTACCCCATTCCAAAATTGATTTTTAGAATGCCGGTACAAATACCGTAAGTTTTCCAAATGAAAGTCTATGAAAAATTCGTTGTAAATTGAAAAATATATATAATACTCAGAATATTCGATAGGATGAACGTATCAAATATTGTAAAAGGTGATACATTTATAAACAAATTTATCTAAGAACCTGCAACTTGGTTTTACGTGCAATCGGCCAACTTTTATCGCTGTTAATCGGCTCCGTACTCTACCGCGATTTGTAAATTTCCGCGAAATGAGATTCTTTATTTATAATTCGAATGCTTTCGTAGTTAGGGCGTAGGAAACCTGTTTACTTGTTGAAAAATCTGCGAGAGAGTGAAGCCGTGAAAGTCGAAGCGCGAAGTGGCGAGGAACGACTGTATATCAGGATTTGGAAACCGATGAAAAGGTGCTTTTCGACCATCAAATGCTATCTTGGGGAAAAAAATCCTCGTTAGTCGAATATTATTTAATATCAGAATGGTAGTTTCATTTGAATATGAAATTCCGTCAGATATAACAGTCAACCATTCATTTTACGTCGGTCGTGGTATCGCGGTATCATACTAACAATTAGTACCGCTATAAATCCTCCATAAGCCATTTTCATACTATCTTAGAGATTATATTTATAATAATGCGTAGCAGGTCTCCGAACTCCTTCAAAATTGACCTCAACTTGGAAAGGGATATATGAGACGACGGTCGCATTCTTCCAAAATAATACAAATTAAGGGAATTTATTCGATAAAGCCAGACATTTCCATCTCGTATTGTATTTCATAGCTAAAACGACTGGAAGACTACTCACATGAACCATCCTTAAACAGGCGAAGGAGATATTTTAACCGATTCCTATAAAAGAACCGATTTTGCGTCGCCGGTACTTAAAACTGATTGAGTACATGGTACCGAATCGGGAGTTCTCTCCGTAGTGTCGAGTTTCGACGTTTATTTTCCTCGGATAATAACCCGTAATTATCCGGATAAAACGAGCGACAGATCCATAGGGCATCGCGTTACTCCACCGTTTATAAACTGAGTCTTTCCTCGTCAGAGACCCACCCTCATTACATGGGCGGGTCCTCCGCAGTAAATATTTCGGCGATTTTGCTGGAAAATGGAAACTGCGAAGCAAGGAAAATATCAGCGCCGCGTTGCTTCATTTTCGTAATAAGCGCGTAGAAAGAAAAGAGCTTTTTGTACTGGCTTCACGAGAGATTTGATTCGGTACGGGGTTAACAACATGATAGTCTTCAAAGGTCGCTCCGAATAGGGATTAAATCATAGATTATCGTGATAGCGAAATGCGGGTGCCTCCCTGCCAAGGATTGAAACGCCTTCGCTCCTACGGATACATAAAGGTCTAGTCAGTTTTGCTACAATTAACCTTTGAAGATGAAAGTTTAGTGTCGGTATTTTGTCGACCTTTTTCGAGTTCTTCTCAAAGTTGTTTTCGAGAGGTCATAAGAGGATGTTGGTGAATAAATTCATACGTGGAAATATTTCTGCATCGAGTTCAGAGTGTTTAACTGTTACGGAGAGCATTTAATTATTAATAAATGAGGTTTAAGAATTATGCTAATTGAAAATTACAGTAACACATTAAAATGGAGGTATAAAAGAGGTTTTTAAAAGAACAAAACAGGACTCCAACGAAGCATATCTCCTTGGTAAACAATACACTTTACACTTGTCTAGGTCTGATGTATAATTGCAATGGTCATTCATTGACATCCACCCCGCTAAATTATCATATGTACAAGTGGTTGTCAAAACTGGTCAACATTCTGATTACACGTTCGCTATTTGTTTGCGACAAAACCTTTTTTAACCCCGCACGTCCTGATCCCAGAAAAAATGACAAAAACTTCCACTCGTGAGCATTATACGCTGTAAAAAGTCGTTTCTGATGTTAATATGCGGCGAGGAAGGTAGAAAAAGGGTAAAGGAGGGGATGACAGAGGTGAGGAAGGCGCACACGTGGTTCGTATTATTATTTTATTCTTTCCCCGAGTTAGGGCAAAAGGGTGGAAATAACTGAAATATCTATACCCCAACAACCTGCGTTTCGGTCGCCTCGGGGATTTGGGCATGGGCATCTTCACTTAATCCGAAACAGGTGAATAAAGGCCGAAAAACGCTGCGAAAAAACGTTCCTCGGGGCAAAACCGCTTTTTAGGAACTATCATTCCAATAAGGGTTGAGGTCTCAGGGTCGGTGTCTTGCGGCGTCGAGGGATGAATAATGGATGCTGCACTCTTAGCAGTTTTCCTTTTGCCTCTCAAATTTTATTCCGCGCTGCAACTTAATGATCCAAAAAAGTGGAAGGGATTTAAATTAATTATATATATTACTCGAGTGCATTCATTTCAGAGGATACAAATTCACATTTTCCACTCATAAAAAAGTGCGAGTGCTCAACAAGCACTTCGAATTGAGTGGTCGTTATATTTCCTTAAGTGAGGAATTTACAGGGGACTTTTCGTTTCGACAAAATATCTATTATAGAGAGAAAAAGTACAATTTTAAATCCAAGTGAAATTTTCCATATTATTGGTTTTCCATATAATCCGAGCTCGGCATTTTTCTCATCTTCTAACTTATTTATTTAGAAAAAACATTTTTTTTCACAGAATAGCAATAAAAGATTTCTTTTAATAAGTATTCATTTGGTGATATCTTGGAATTTCGTAAAGTATTTTTTCTATTGAAGGATGATGTTTTAACGAAAATAGCGTGATTGTTGCGTGTATGAATGTTACAGTTATGGTGAAGTCACTAACAACCGTACGAAATCTATTATTTTCAGAATTTTTATCTTCTTTTTTTTAAGCAGTTAAATTAAACATTTGTCCCATTCTGTATTTGACCTTATATCTATTAATTATTACTCATCAGTATCATCGTCAATTGATTAAGTTGTGTCAAACGATTAATATAAAAAATCTTAGTAACTTATCACGGATTTTCCCCTTTATATCTCACTTCCAATTATCCAATAATCCAGCCAACTACTGCAAACATGCAGTTAAATTGTGCTGTACCAAATAAGAGAAGCAACGTTGTATTTTCGAATAATTGCAAAAAAGACTAAAAACGACTACATTTTGCACTTGGTTCATAGTCGA
The DNA here is from genome assembly GCA_947579665.1 of Sympetrum striolatum. Taxonomy (NCBI): domain Eukaryota; kingdom Metazoa; phylum Arthropoda; class Insecta; order Odonata; family Libellulidae; genus Sympetrum; species Sympetrum striolatum. The sequence goes on along the minus strand of OX388350.1, from coordinate 36,404,734 downwards.
AGTTGAAAAATATCTAATATTAAATAACATCATAAAATTTGAAGTAAATTATAAAAAGATGGAGAGGTTTTTTGGAGATTCACTGCAACATTGAAAAACAAGATGATAGTTTTAAACGAAAATCATTTATTTCAAATCCAGCCAGTCAAAGAAACGACGGAAGATTCTGGCGAAAAATAAGCACACGCACCGAAACATTTCTTTCAAATGCGAAAACTCATTACCGCGCAAGTTGAAGGAAAGGAAACGCTTAGTCATTGGCACATCAATACACGTCAATGGCAGAGGTGAGTCGGGGATTCTCTTTGGTGCAATTTCCGATGGAGATAAGGCGAAAAGTAGTGGAAACCATACTTGTAACTCTGGAAAAAGGTCCTCAGAAATGCTGCCTACATGATAACAACCATAACGAGTATGCTATGTATATATAACTGCATAACAAACTGTACTATGACGAGCAATAGAAAACATCAATTCTGATTTTGCGAGATTGAGCACAGAAGCCTTATTTGCTTCCATGACAATCAGAAAATCTTAGTTATTTTAATTGCTAATTAATTATGATTTTTAATCCCGTAGAAACATTTATATATTTTAAGAAATCTCATGGCCGTAAGAACAGCACAACAGATGGTGTAAGAATAAACATGATCAACCGATGAAAAATAAAACCAAAAATCAACAAATATTACATAGACATCTAAAGAATCCGGATTGAAATGTTTGTAGAACAGGGAAAATGTAATTCTAACTAATCGAAGCATAAATACCAAGAGAACCCAATGGGGCCTTATTTTGAGGTTGAGGAAAATGTTGAGGTACTTTTAGCTCAAATATAGTAAAAATATTATCTATGTATGTGATTGATGCTCATTTTCGTGTTTGTGCTGAATTTCTTTCGCAAACAACCACAATTAATCTTTCAGATAACATTATAAAACATAGCATTTCGACAAAGTATGAGAGGAGAAGATATCATTGTTACAATTACAACGCTTTTCGCATGAAAAAATAACATCTTCGTCTCCGTCTATTCACGAGTGACATAGCTATGTGCTCATATGTTTCGCTTGAAAAAGGTACATGACAGAGAAGGAAAAATCTCCTGAAATCCGGGCAATGAACGAGAGAAACTAATTAATCCTCGTGCACAGCATTTTAAGCCTCTCAACTGGCAACACCGGTCAGAAATCACAGGGCCGCTTAGAAACTAGAAAACGCGGGAAAAGATGGTTCAACGTAGTCGGCGTGAGATGGCAGTGGCGTCGCACGCACCTCTCCTTTTCTAAGCAGCGTTCGATTGTGCATGGGAAAACCACGTGACAGTGCGGTGGGTCATTAAATCGCTCTCCTTGCAACCCTACCTCCATCCATCCAGCCATGCCGAAAAAGAACTCGCTATCCATCCATCCAAAGACTGACATCTCCCTTTTGGAATCGGCTCCCGGACATTCAGGAAGATGTCGTTTTAGCCAGATGAAGTATGTTCCACGTTCGAAAAGGAAGGCGCCACGAGGAATTCCATCCGAAGTTATAACCAACCTAGGCAGAGTACTTCATCTTCCTAAGGAATCGGGTGACACAGACGCCGTGTGGGTCCGAACATATTTTGCTCCGATTCTTTAGCGAAAGAAATCTAAGTGCCTCGCTTTGCGAATAACTGGATGGAATGAGATTCCCTGTCAGCTCTTGCGTAACGCGGAAGTAAACACTCCACAGTTGGCGACTCAAACTTTTTCATAACCCCTGTCGAAGGCTGTAAGCAATGAAATAAATGAACGATATTAAAATATTATACACTCCATGACTCGCTATTTACTTCCTAATACCTGGCTCCTTAATTCAAGCAAAAATACGGCATGGGAAAGTTCTTTGGAATCCCAAAAGCTATAATACGGCTCGGACTTGTAAACAAAAGAAACGTATTAGCATTCTGCGTTGTAAGATGAGCATTTTTCAAAGATATTTTGTCTACTGTACGTGTAATATTGTAAATTTACGTATGAAAAACACATTCTTTTTCATTTGACGCCTCATCAGATACATACATAGCTCAACATTACCGTAATCGGTAATATTTTCAATAGGAAAATGGCTATTTAAGGGGGCTCTTACCATTGACAATAAAAAAATACAACTGTAAAACTCTCCGCTATCTCGCTGTAGCACAGTATTGCTACACCAATAATATAATTACCACCAAATATAATTAGCGATATCCAAAAATGACAAATATTACCAATAATTATTTAGCAATAATATTTTTGAATTCTTTCGTATAATATGGTGTTAAAATAATTAAGTACACATTGATGGAGCTGTAGAATCCTTTAGAGTATAAAGAGAATTTCTGAATATCCCTTTCCACTTCCGCTGTACTCCATATAAATAGTATTCCTAATTTAATACTTCTTGAAGTGTAGACCGTAAACACCGACCCCGAATTATACCGAAAAATGTTCGAACACCAAATAATTGTCAGAGCAATTAATTTGTTTCACCTGATCTTAGGTTCATATCGCTTGCTAAGAACAAAAATATGTTAATTTTCTAAGATTGTTTTCCTTTAAGTACTCTATCATAATTTACAGCCACTACAATATACAGTTGTAATAGTATTAGCATCGTGTTCACCAAGTAGCCAATTTTAAAATATCCTTTCGTCCTACCAGTAGGATTTTTACAAGTATGGTAAAAAATTTTTCTATTCTATTTCAAGAAGGCATTATTCCAGGATCTAATAATGGGTAAACATTACCGTCAGAATGACCAATTGGATTGAAGTCTTCAGTAATGTTTGAGTATATAAATAATTCCAGGGACATAATACATAGTTCAAGACACACCTTTAAAAAATCCATTCCCGAATAAATTAAATCAACCACAAAGAATGAAATAACTTAATAAATCGATTAAAAAATCATTCAAAAAATTTAATTTATTTTGTGCACTACCAGGATAAAATTTGTGGGGAAATTGAGAAATACAGCTTCAACGAACGTGAGAAAGAAAGCAAGAGAAAAAAATTATAACTGCAATTCGAATGGCATTACCTCCTTTGTCCATTCAATAAATACTGAGCAAGTCTTTGAGATATAAAAATACTTTTTAGAAAAGGAATCGATAAATTCTTCAACGATTTAGAATTGAAATTGCGTAAAAGTCTTCCCGAAAACAAGGCAACTTTCAGAGGTAAGCGACATTCCCGATAGGTAGACAAAGCCGATTTCTCTTTAATGCTCAATGTAGTACTTCATCTACCTCACAGTGAAAGAGATTTAAATGGGAAAGTTATGAAGTCCGTGGAAACTTAAAAATGAACGCCTCTCCTCTTCATTGCATGGCTTTTCATTCCGGATAAATATAAAAATGCACTCAAAAACCCCGAGCGGAAATGTATCGATTTCGCAGCCGAGGTTTTTTCTTTTCGAAAAATAACGATATGATATGTCTGCCGCATTCACTAGGTTCGAAAACGAAATTTTTATTTTTTTCACTGAATCCGAGGATTCGAAACCTCATTGCTCTAATTATTTCGAAAACATCTCTCGACGCATAAATATTTGATCCCGGATACTATATTTTAATGATTCACCCGCTTAAGATATTATTCCGAATGTTCCTCGGCATTCATTAAAATATATATTTCGAAATGAAAAGAGAGCGATGCGGACAGAAGCGTCCCCAAATGCGTTGCATAAAGATCCTCACAGAGGTATTCTGTATCGAGTGAATGCAGTTCAGAGCGAGGGTTTTGTTTTCTAAATGCGTCTATTTTTTATCTATTGCAGAGAGCATTGGATACGTCCGTCGCAGATTCTCCTGGACGGATCTTCACTTCCCTCATTTACTCCGCCTGGACTTCACCATGTGAGTAGAATATTTTTTTGAAACTTTCTTAGTCTAGGAAAAGATACGTTGAAATTGCATCGGCAGCGTTAGGTCGTCCTAAATGGAGCGATTCCCGACTGTTATTGTATAGGTTTAAATTTATTTTACGAAAACAATAAATTTTGCGAAATATCTTTTGAAGCTTTTAAGGGCGATATCTTCATCTGTTTTTAAAAAAAATCGATATGATAATGATTTTAATGATATAAACTTGAATTCGGATCAACTTGAAGATAGCTTTATTTTTTAACATTGAGGAAATAAATATAGTTACTACGTAGATATGTCGGAAGAGGTAGTTTTCTGACATGCAAAACTGCTACATTTATTTTTAATTTTTATGATAAAGTACTTGGGATGAATCGTACTTGAAGTTTGCTTCGACTGAGGGAAGTTTCAAAGGTATGATCGGTAATCCATACCCTTTGCGAAGGCAAGGTTAAATTAATATACTCGGGCGTAACTTTAAACGGACGATTTCTCGTAAAATAATCTTTGCGCGTAAAGTTATGCGCCTTGCGACCAAATGGGAAATGGAAACAACAAATAGCGTCTTAATAGGGATTCTAATCCAGGTCTTTCCAATCTCCGAGAAGGACGTAAAGAATAAGAAATGAGAAAAGCACTTCGTAATTTCCACAATATTTTAAAAATTTAAATATTGTGGAAATTACGAAGTGCTTTACTCATTTCTTATTATGGCTTTCCACGAAGTCCGACCTAATACCATAGAATTTAGACGTAAAGAATCTTTACATTGTTAATTACAACCGAATGGCCTATTAATTTAACCAATCACACAAATCCTCGGAAGCACAAGTTATTAAAATTTGTCTTCACATGGAGCACTTGCGTATTGGTAGAAGAATATTGGGCATTACATTGATAGATTCAAGAAGGGCCTATAACTAATAAGTGACTTTGCTGTAGTAGAAATCACCTATAATTTGCTGAGGAGCTTGAATTTAAATCAGACTAAATTTTTTCCACGTTCACTAGACTTCTACTACATTAATCAACATAAAATGGCATTTAAAAAGTTAATTGAAGATGAATTTATAAAGAAAATTTTATAACGCCCCCCATCTCTGGCAACTTTGCCCTTTGGATAATTTCTATTCGTAAGTCCACCCCGTTAGCATCATTATCAGTAACTCTTTCAAACTCTCGTTAATTTAACGATAACAACTTGAATAAGCTACAGAGAGGAAATTTACGAGAGCAGTTTAAAAATTAAAATCGGTCCACTGTCATAAAGGCATCATTTAAAGTGCATTGTATCTCCTGTGTATCTCTAACAGGAGAAAAATACGCGTGTTAATGTTAGTTAATTTGCGTTAAGTTGTACAGTTTGTCAAAATTAGTTAATAAATGTTTAGTATTGAATGAATGTTGTTGTCAAAGATAACAGGGTGTTTTAGTTTAGGTTCATTTCTAAGTTAATCACAGAAAATAGCACAAGAGTTACATTTCAAAGACGTAGATTTCTGTTCTAAGGCATTTTTGAGCGTTCTTTTTGTAACCCTTTAAAGTCGATATTTTGTATCAATTTCTTTAAGATAATTCTTAGGGTGAATGATTTTGTTCGATTAAATAGTCAATTTACTAATTGGCAACTGAAGATCGTAATTAATATCGTAATCAATAGTCACGTAATTCTTACCTAGCAACAGTTGCAAATATGAAAAGAATTAGAGGTCCTACAATTTAGTTGGATGTCACATATCAAGGAAACCACATGTAACACTGATATATTTCTGATACCAAGCTCTCGTCAATAGTTGTACAGTAACTGGCAAAGTACCCCGGATTGACCCACCCACCCTGCGTCCTCGAGGTCACGTCTTAGACCTTATGACATCCCCAGCAAACCTCAACCGGGGCATTTTATCGCGGGGGTCCACAAGTCGCAATTCCAAACGTCGAAATAAGAAATCTTCCGTCGGATCGGAAGCTAGGCCACGGCGGGATTAGAGGCGCCTTTCATATGCCAAGAATTTTCACCCTTACACACTCCCGGCTTCATCTCTTACAAATCCTTTCAAATCTTCCCTCTCAGACTCCCTCTCCGCGTATTTATTCCCTTCCACTCCATCAAGAGCCAAAATCTCTCATCAAGACATTTTCCCCTCCGAAGCTTTCTATGTGGGTCACGCCTTCCACAGGGGGCGCTCGGAAAAGTTAAAAAAACGAGGGGTGGCGGATTGAAGAAGGGATGAAGGTAGGAAGGAGGAAAAATGGAAAGAGATGAGAAAGTTACTCGAGAAGGATGCAAGTTTTGGCTCAGTCTGGCAGGATTTGGGAGTGGATTTCTTCTGGGTTCAAAGGGGTGAAGACGAGGAGAAAAATGGGGCGTGGCAATCGAGGGCCGAATTAAAATCGGACTTAACGTAATCCGAGGGCTTAACACGAGTAGAGTTTCCGAGATGGCCGTTTGACGATTTTATTCGTCTGGCAAAAGTTGTCGCTCGCTAAATACGTCTCCCGTAGGGGGCGTAATTGGTGAATTCGCAGGGAGTTGCCGCTCGGCACTCTCGCTTTCACGATTATGCACGGTTCGCCGCCCTCTGGGAGCTGTAAAAGGCAACAGCGCTCCTGGCAAACGAGGAATACATTTGCAAATAGGAAGATACGAAAGACAATTTCGTCTGAGAAACACCAAGGGGAGTCTCCGTTGATGAGGCATTCCTGAGAGAATCCGCGAGCCCAAGCAAAACAGAGCATCGGAAAACAGTTTAAAGGGAAAAACTGTTATATGGTGTTAAATGTACGCTGTTTTAATGACCTCTTATCTCGAATTCAAAGTAATTATTTGGTATTTGGTGAATTTCTAGTAACGTTTTCTATGAATTGCCATTTTGGAAAGGCTCTGAGAAAATGAGGAATAGTAAGGGGAATAGAATTTCCATTGCATACATATATGCGTAATCTGCGAAATCTTTTGGCTTCCCGAGATCAAATCAAACTGAACGATATAACACCAAAAAATTTACTTAAGAAAAATACAAAATATTTTTTTTATTTCTTTCACTGCTTAGGCGTCGAGATTACTTGTTATTTGCTCCTTTGTTGATATGGATACTCACTAGCATTATACCTGTAAATTGAGATTATTGATTAAATACGAGGACCTTGGATTCGCAATTAGTATAAAGAAGTATTTACGATTTAAGTAACGCTTCCTTCAATTTTTTCTCTAATTTTATTCTCGCGAATCAGAAATGTTTCTTATATATCGTGCCGCAAAATAACGGCAATTTCAAAATTTGTTTTTTTATCACCATAAAGCGTTAATTACTGTTTTTCGAAACAACAAAATTTTAATTAATAGTATCTAATTTCCTTAATCGGTTTTTATTCAGTTGCTCCTTATTCATCGCGACGCTCCTTACAACTTAAATAATAGTTTTACTTCGCTGTAAAATTCTAAATTATAAGAACGCGTGTAATTTATACGAAAGCTTAGCCATTCGTCTTCATCACCCAAAATTTAGAAACACCTTGAATTGATTCGAGTATTATCCTTTTAATATTTTTTCCTCGAAGTTCGCGCGGGCTGTATAAATAAGTAATTTAATGTCAACTAATTTCTGATTTTTTTCTTTTAGCGTTTATCATTTAAGAACGTTTCACTGCTGGGTTCAATCTGAGAGAAGATTTTTAAAATACGGACAACCTGCTCACAATTAAGCGGTTTGTCTGTGTTTTAAAAATTTTTCAATTGACGTTGGGTCCAGCAGTGAAATTTTTTGGAAGTGATAAACTGAAATGCGTCAAAATTGAAATTTTTGTAGCCGAAAAAAAATCCGAAAAAAAATCCGAAAACATATGTAATAATTAAATGATTGGTTCGAGGGCAGCGCGGGGTCTGAGGCTCCCGCAACACTAAATGTACGGGTTCGAATCCGATTCAGACGAAAAACGAAATTAGGATGGACCTCCGGTGGGTTTGGCGGCCCTCTAATCCCCGAGGGTGCTCCCGACCGGATTCGAACCCGCTACAATCAGCGTCGCACCTAGGTGCCTCGACCCACTGCGCCACCAGTCGAACGGTTATAGCCACGCAAAATATCGTACTGATTCGTCCAAGGCTGTCTCTGAGGAGGGAATTCAAACCCTCAAACCCTCCTGCTTATCCTTGTAGAATGAAAATTTACGAAGAATTCGAAGATTGTCGTAAGAATAAAACTTCTTTGACGACATTGAGGCATACCAAACCATGAAGTTAACGTGCAGCCAAGTTCACAGGACATGTTAGATATATGCCGCGAAATCTCTAATTCGATTTCACCCCTTCTAACCGCATCTCATGCATATTTTACCTAAACGGGAGGGCGGCAAGCACGAGTAAAGGAGGAACAAAAAAGCCGAAAGTTTCCCGGGGAAAAATGGACCCGAAAAAAATGTTTAAAAGTTTAAGGGGATGAGAAAGAGAGAGTAATTCGTAGGGATTAAGAAGTTTAGTTAATGAAGAGAGGCACACGCCGAATCAAAGTGGCGGGGGAGGAATTAAAAGGGAGGGGCAAAAGTTGAGAAGAGATAATGGAGAATACGTATAGGATTGCTCTCGCGATAAGGAATTAGAGACACGTAGGAGAAGTGGGATAAAGAGATAAGGAAATTGCCTTATAATTCGGAAAAAGGCGCGAAAACCTAGAGAGAAATAATCTTATAGAAATATCATTGGACTAAAGCGCGGGACGAAAGAAACTGGAGAAATTGCGACGACGTGCAATGAACGCCGGGAAATTTATGTCCGCTCCGTGATAGAGTTGGCAAATTTCTTTCTTTTATTCCTTCAACTTCTCTAAACTCTTCCCCTCCCGTTCACCGTGCGCTTCCCGCTCCTCGTTATTTGAGATTCAAAACATAGATACCTTAATTAAAGTTTATGCCCGTGCTTCGGAGAGATTTATGGAGCCAGGTTAAGATGAGAGATTTATGATTGACTTGCATGACTTGAGTCTCGAAACAAAACATGTGCCCCTTTCTCCTTATATATAGCACTCGATACAAAGCGAGTGTGCGCATCTCATGGAGGCTTTGTGTGCAAAGCCGCTTGACAGCGAGGCTCTTCCGATAAATATTAAAGTAAAATTTAAACCTCTTCACGAAGCCGCTTACCTTATGTATACGTTTTGAAAAATTAAAAACTTATCGCTCGATTCACGGAAACTGCAGTACGGTCGGACCTCGTTTATTGCGGTTAATCAGTTACAGACTCTACCGCGATAGGGGAATTTCCGCCAAGTAGGATTTTTAATTTATTAATCGAATATTTTCGTAGTTAGAGCTTAGAAAACGAGTTTACCTCCAAGTACATATTTTTAAGATTGCTAGAACCTGTAGACATGAAATAACACCTTTCAATCACCATTATACTTGTATTACCCAATACATTAGACTTAATAAGAGAAAATAAGATACATTAGACGTAACTATTATCATAACTTTTGGATAAATTCACGTATTTTGAAAAACCGTGATAAAGTGAACCCGCAAAAGTCGAAGCACGAAGTGGCGTGGGTCTAGCGTATACTATCTTTTAAGTGATATATTATATCTCTCCTTGCATTTACAATTGTTTTTGAACAGAACATCGAATCTAAATCGTAAAAATAGTTGTTTTACCGGAGTGCGAACCGTAATGGAAATGAAACGGAAGTATTCATTTCCTGAAACCTTGCCGACATCGAAAACAACCATTTTTTTTCGTTACAATCCTCAATTCATAACAATAAATATTACCGAAATGTAAATGAATGAATTTTTACTTGAGGTGCGTCACAGCGACTTGTGTTTAACTGCTAGAATCTCTTGATGTTTAGATTTATCTGATGTAACATTTTGATTATTATGCAATTAGTGTTGAAGTTTGTTCAAATTTAAAGATGGAGTAAAATTTAATCTGATGCGAGTGAGGAAAACAAGCAAGTTAAATATATTATAAATTCCTTTTAGATTGAAATAACATTTTCATGGTCGTATCTAACAAATCGGTTTGTCAATTTCAGACGAGGAAAAGTGGAACTGAAACTAAAATTCCTTTTCTCATTGAACCGGGGTGAAAACCGAAATGTAAATTATTAAAGCTTGATGTCTTGTATTAAAATTAAAGTAAAAACTAAAGTAATGAAAATATTACATACGAATATGTTATTCCGCCATCCATTATCTACGTTTTGTTTTCGTAAAATCATATTAACATTTATTTTTCGTTGAAATTTCATGTTAACAAATTCTGATATAATACGATAGTGTTATTTCCTTCAATTTGATTTGATCACGGGAGGCTATGAAAGCTCGCAGATTTCCCTTGCAACTTTGTACGCCGGAAAAAGCAGCTGAAACAATGTTTCTTAACAGATCAAGTGGTTAGAACAAGTCGTGACTTCGGAAGGAGCTCGAATCCAAACTCTGAGATCCATCTGCACTTCTCAGGAAACAGATTCCCTGATTTGCTTCAAGTTATCTAACTTCTAAGATTCTCATCTCATCGGGTCCATATTCGTGATCGGCAGCTGGGAAGGAAAGCGTTCTTAGAAAACGAAATTTTCTCTCTGTGTTTATTTTTTTCATAGCAATATTTATTAAAATTGCTCGAAATATAAAATAAATTCGAATTTGTATTAGGGATTTGTCATTAGGGAAGGATCTATTTTTTATCTTATAAAAAACGGAAAACTTATCACAACTTTAAAAGTATTGCACTCCTATTTGGCTGACGCTGACAGTAAATATTTATTTAGTCATTTAAGAATTGAAAGTTTCTTAGATTTTGTAAACAATGTGTCTTTCACAGATTTAAACTGCTGTTGTGAGTTGCATGATAATGTGTTTCATAAATAATATTAATAATAAATCGTCTTTATTCGGGCAAAATTGAGATAAAAAGTCTCTTCTTCCATCTGGTATTAACCTTTTACTTAAGAGATTAGCATTTCCCGTTGTTAATATGCCTAATAAGTCATCCAAAAATTGTTTAATGATAAATAAATTAATATTTAGCATTATATTTCTATTTCACTCATCCATCATTTCATTAAACCAATACGTGAATATTTTTTAAGTTCTATTGATAACGATATAGAGTATATACTAGCCATCGTTTTATGGTATGTGAAACAGAAATAGGACGTTTTATGTCTCCATTATGGATATTTTTCATAAATAAGTTTTATGCACTGACCGGTAACAAGTGCCTTACTAACCTGTTAGAAATTCTTTCGTCCCTTTTCGTTCGTTCCAAACTTTCTCAAATGAATCGGGAAAGCTCAACGTATTACCCCCGGGAAAACTGGTCCGCCTCGATTAAACGTGGCGGATGGAATAAGAGATTTAAATGATATGCCGAATAAAATATATTGTCCCCGCCGCATTCCTCGTTCGTCATTTCGAGAGAAGCGCGGGAAAAAATCTAATATCGCCGCATCGCATTTGATACCGCCCAATCACACGGCAAAGCACGACAATTACGCCGGTCGTGCTCGGAACGATCTCTTCGTGAAACATGCTTTGAGTTTCACGTGCGGCAAACGTGACGTACTGAGAGCCTCTCATCCGATCGCTTCGTGACCTGTTTCAATTCCAATTCTTCCTCTCTTTTCTTTTCTCTCGTGCAGCTCTCTCTCCCCTTCCTTTTGTCTCCGATCTTCCATTCTCTCTCACGCTCTTCAGACTCTCCCCCGAAGAAACTGCGTTTCGAAATTATACTTCGCGATACTCCTTTCTGCGATACTGCTTTCGCAGTCCATCTCTGGAGACGCTTCTCCTAGTCCTCCTCTTCTCAGGATTTCGAAAAATTTTTAATTTAATATGCTGGATGAAAATCCGTCTCCGAGTCGTATAGAATAGATGTGACCCGACAAGTCAAAGTGTGACAACTCAGAGTGCGACAACTCAGAGTGTGACAACTCTTCGGACCCGACAACTCACCTTAGGAAAACTGACCGGGCGACAGCTCATCAACAGATCGCTACTACAATTGAATGATATCAAATTTTGAACGTTATAACAACTTAGTGGTAGTTTTTTTTACCGCTTACTGATTAAGCTAGTTGATCAGTTATTAATGATATGTTTAATAATAAAAAATCGTGCGATGAGCTATCGCCCGCTCAGTTGTCGCACAGTGAGTTGTGGGGTCCAATGTGTTGTCGCACTCTGAATTGTCGTATTCTGAGTAGTCACTAAACCTAGAATAGACTGGTTCCGAAAACCATCCCCGCATTTCTCTACGGTGATGACAGCTTAGAAACTCAGCTGAAAATTGTTTCGTTCCGTAGCTAACCGGTGAGACCTTGATAGAAGATCACCGAGATGATTTCATAGGGTATTAGTTTCGGATCTGCTCGCGTCGTTGTGTTTCCAGCGATTAATTTATTGCGTTTTGAAGTTTTATGTTGCTCTAAAACTTTGGCTGAAACCTAAAGTATATATCGAACTTTGAAATTTCATGTTTTAAGATTTATCTCCTTGGATAGAATATCGTCTTCTAAATATATATTGTAAGATCTATTGTATAATTTCAGACGTTGAGTAACAGTATGAACTAGTCAAACGAAACTTTTCTTATTTCCACTTGTTTTTCCATAGCTACCAGATTCTGTTATATCACCATCCTCAGGCACAAAATATATTGCACGTTTTAATTTGTTCAAGCGATAGTTATCACTGTAGTCTCCTGAAGTCTCCAGTGTAGTCCCATAAAAAACCTTCTGAGAGAAAATTTAGCATTGAAGGATAACATTTCCAAGATTTTAATGCTAACAATAAGCTTTAAAGTTGATAACGAATATTGTGTAAAATCTATTGCATTTTTCGGACATTGACTACTATACTTATGGGTTATGGGTTAGATGGATGAGGAGACTTTTAGTCTCAATCTCGCCCGAATAAAGCCGTTTTATTATTATTATTATTATTATTATTATTATTATACTCGACGCTTTCTAATTATATTCCGAACAAAGTGTTACATAATTATATTAATGTCTCTGTACTGAAATTTATAATCGATTTTAATTTATGCTGTAATGAGTCATTCATGGAAATGGTAAGGAATTTCAAAATCTCTCAATTTTGAAAGTCAAACAATATTGCCAATTAAATTTACTTAATCAGCCTTCGCTTCAATATTTTCTATAAAAATCATACCCCTTATACGTTCTGACAGCAAAAGACTTCCGCTTAGTAACATGAGGGTAGGAAACCACGTTTATTCCATTGAAGATCAGCTTAGGAACCAAACTAGCCATTCCTCTCCATCGTGCTCTCTTCTATCTCTCATATTTCTCCTTCTATCACATTCCTCGATCCCAATCATGTATTCATCTTTCCACAAATCTATTCCAAAATTCGTCCTGCTCTCCTCCTTCCCGAAGAACAATCCTCCATCCTGTCTACTTCGTGACCTGTTTCAGACGAATTTTTTCTCTCTCCCACACAATCACTCCCCTCACCACACTCTCTTCCTCCTCCGCTTTACCCTGTCTATTCCTTGCCCTCCAGTTAAGCATTTATCCATCTCAGATGAGAAATGTAATTAGTTTTCCTATGCACGTATTCTAGTTTACGGCTGACGGATATTCTTAGAAGAGAATCCAAGTATTTTCGAATGAAGAGGAAGCACGAAAGTCAATAATAAGAGATAATCCATGGTGGAAGGATGCATATCAAATGATATGGATGATGATTTTTTAAACAAGTGAAGTATTATTTTAATCAGGATTTTAATATAGGGGAGGTATTAAGGAGAGCGGTCTCCCAGCTCAAAAATCCGATTTCAGGCAGTTGCCGATTATATCGCTACGTCGGAGTTTAGAATAATAAAAAAATTCTATTTTTACCATTCGACGCAGGAATAAATTATCAATGAATCGCAAATGGGTTTTTTATTATGCGAATCATAATTGAGAAAAATTAGTAAGCATACACAAAATTCGATCATTTTCTTTGAAGTAGTACTCGGTTAAAAGGAGGGATGAAAAAGAAACAATATCATCAGCAACCCTAATGTAGTATATCTTTTTTCCATTGATCTCCATACCATTAGCCATATCTATCATTATCTCTTCCCTTTTCAATATCTAAGTTAAATAGAAATGGTGAAAGCAGACATCCTTTTCTTACTACTTTTCTAACCCTTGCTTCTTTCTCAAATACATTTACTGGTATTAAGGTGCTTTGGTTCACCCTACGAAGACCCGGATACTTCTATTATTTTCGAGGGAAGAGCCGTCGAGCAACCTTACTGGCTCACGTTAGTAGGCAAGGATACCCAACACAGCTACATTAAACTACAACTACGCCTACAATTCACGTTAGTAGGCATATACGCTATTATTATTTTCGAGAGAAGTGCCGTCGAGCGCCCTCACCTACTCACGTTAGTGGGCATATACACCAGTAGTATTTTCGAGGGAAGTGCCGTCGAGCGCCCTCACCGACTCACGTTAGTGGGCATATACACCAGTAGTATTTTCAAGGGAAGTGCCGTCGAGCGCCCTCATGGACCCACATTACTATGCACTGATAAATTTTATATTTATCTTTTAACATCACCTTCAGCATCTTCCTCCACAACCGCATTTCTCAAATTTCCAAGTACTTTTCATCTTTTTTCGGGGCGGTCCATGTTTAGCTGATGTAAGGCTCGAGAAATTTTTATTTTTACAGATATTTTAATTATTGCTTCATTTTTGTTAATTTATCACTTTTGTCTTTTCGACGTATATGTTCATTCCGTTTTTTTGTTTTCCTAACCCTTGTTATACTCTCTATCATAGTCTCTTTTGCTCACGCCAGTACTGTTTGATCATCTTCGCACTTCACTTTATTTGTAGTTTTTTCTTCTACCACTATACCCCTTGCCTTTACTAATGTTTAATTGGTTAGCTCTTCAGCATTCGTATTGAAGAGAGTTGGCGTTAAGCAATATCCTTTTATTACACTTTTTACAATACCTATTTCATCATTTTCATAATTTTCTGTTTAGAAATAGCCCTTTTAATAATCTTCTATCCGTCCAGCGTTTGACAATATTTATAGAATCCTCAGAAGCACCTCCTAATTGACTCTGCCGATGGCCCTTTTCCAGACAACTAAACATACATGTTTTATATATAAAGAGGTCCCGATTCATTTCTGACATTATTCCACCATTCGGCCTCAGGTATTTAATTTCATTTCGTGTTCTTTTACCTTTTCTGACCCCGAACTGGATTTCTCCCATATTTTCTTCGATTTTTCTTTGTATTCTTTGTAATCTTCTTATAGCTTTGATAATGGCAAAAATGAAGCTACTATAGCCTGTACATTCTCAAGCACTTTCTTTGGTAATGGAACACTGACTTAAATAATTTTTCAGGCCAAATTGCCCATTCCAATATCCTAATGACTAGATTGGTCAATCTAGACTCTGCATTAATACCGTAATGCTTTCATAGCCTCAGATGGTATTCGATGTGATACTCATATTCTATCGCAGCTAAACGCTATCTTCTCCCTGAGATCGTGAATTACACTTTTCACTTCAAATCTCAGTATCTTTTGTCCTTTATCATCATCTTAGTCACCTACACTTTCTTACACCAGCACAGTCTTTCGAATGGAAAACGTAAAAAAACATTGTTGAATTTTAACAATCCATCCCGCTGAAATCGTCTGGTCAAGATGTGCAAAGCCACTAAGAATTTTCTTATGAAGAGGCATTTCTCGAAGGGATCTGGTCTTGCCGTTTATTGCTGTTTTGGGTCCTCTTTTGCTTATCCTCCCCCACCTCCTCACTACAGCGGTAAATTTTGGAACTAAAATGAGAGAGCGACCGTGACGATATTTTTCAGGGGTGGCCATTCCCCTTAAAATAAATGGCAGATTTAGAAACTGGATAATCATTTACAATTATTTATTACGAATCTATGTTAAAGTCACAACAATATTTGTTCCTTTTCCTCGGCAATTAGCAATTAAAATGCTGCATTGTCATTAATCCAGTGCATGTAAATTTAATGAAGAAACGCCTTTATAGCTCTTGGTTTGAGCACCTATATACTCCTCGTTTATTTATTTAATCTATATGCTGCAATTGGGTATGATTACCAGGTTGCTATGGTTTTAGTGCTCAACTTAAAATCTCATCAACACTGCCTTCCCTCCGGGTCCACCGATTGTCAAGATCAAATATTCGTCCACGTACATCTACTTAATAAAACCGTTTAAATTGGTAACTCAAACATACCGTTAAAATATATATGACATAATATTTTATCTAGAAAGTAATAATAAAATGATCACCTCTATTATACAAATTTCCTTTCTAATTATCAGAACTTATGCGCTATTATTTTGAACTACAACATAGTAAATTCGTGCTAGAGAAATAAAAGTTACTATGACATTTCCGCATATACTATACAGAGTATATGTGAAAGAAAATAGTGACTTTTATTTCTCTGATACCATGAAGAACTTCCACCAAATAGCGCCAGAAACCATTAATTTAATAGTAAATTCGGTTATAGCAGGAATTAGAAAATAACGACCTGACACTACACCAGTTCGGCTCTCGAATGATAACCACATTTTTCAATTTTATAGCGCAACTTTGATCATATATCAGCGTTTCAACCTTTCTATTCCTCTTTCGCCATCGAGAATTCTTTTTTCTCACGATTACACGCTAGGCGAAATATGTTTATGCGCTTACTTTCAACTCTTATCAGTAATTTATTCCTAATGCCCTTCACTTTCACTATTCCACGAGCTCGTTTGTGGGCTTTCTCTCCCAAAAAAATTCAACCTCAAATGAAATAACGCTCGTGCGTTGCGTAAGATCTCATCACGATTGTAATTTCATCACGGCGATAATTACGTATTTGATGCGGACTGATGTCAGATAAAGACGATGGAAAGTAAGTTTAAGTATGTTTTACGAAATGATTTCAGGCGTTGGTATTTTTTTTTTTCGTCAATTCTATTTTCTTGAATAAAAGTTCTCCACGATCTTCAACAGTTTGGATAACTATCCATCCGCTAGTCTTAAGCACCATTTAAGAATAATTAACGAAAGAACATCGACCAAGTCCAACGGAATTCAGCATTCACTAAAAGTTGCTCAGACAAAGATTTCATCTGAAATCAATTACCAACAATCTTGTTTTTAAGGCTAAAAGATATGGTATGGTATTCTGCTTATTTCTTGGAACAATATTACCATTTTTTAAGCTAAATGTACAAAAATATTACAATTTTTAAAACTAATTGGTAATCTCGTAATTCATATGAGAAAGGAACGGATAGACGAAAATATATCTCGATCAATAGTACATTTCAAAAAGCCATTGGCTGTGAAACCGAGTTATACTAAATCCCAGCACTCGCTAAGGAGAAATGTAGGAATATAAATTGATGTATAATTCACGATGAAATTGCCAAAAATGAAAGGTAATTTCGATTCGAATTCGAATCAATGCTGCAATCACCAAACATAAATAATTAACTTAATAACATAAGTTATTGCAGAATAAATTAGTTAAAATTTATTTTACTCATATACCTTTTGACATAAGATACGAGCATTTGTATTGTAATTGATATAATAATGGATTGAAATAAATTGCGTTGTGGTTATCTTTGAGGATATATGGATATACCTGAATTCTCTTCACTATAACTTTCCTACTTATTAACACTATATGTATGAGGGACTAATTCAAGAGACCCTTTTGGCATAGAAACTTGAAGAACGAAAGAATAAGGGAGTACATAATTACATCTCGTAATTTCCCTGACGAATTACCTTTTTCGAAAGTATTGAACTTGGAAAAAAAGAAACGAATTCAAATTGCGGCGTAATGACGGAGCGTAACTAAAACGCGAAAACAAAATGGATTTCTTTTATTTCGTCCATCATCACGGGCTTAAATCATCTTTTTCCTGCTCATCCCGACTTTCGCCTCCCCCGTACTCTTTTCGATTTTCCTCCTCCGCTGACTATAATCAGCCACAATTATGCAACCTTATTTGAGACTCAAGGCCCTTGATCGTCCTTCATTACTCCTTTCTCCTATTTATTCCTTGGTGTCCTTCAAAGGGTTCAATGTTCTCGTGTCCTCGGTGCATTAGATCGAATCCCGACACAAGTTTGGGCGCCTCGTAATTTGCTCGTCCGACGTGCGCGGACGTCCAAAGCGGAGTTAATTACCATCCCCCGGTAATGACATCATTAGCTAATAATCAATCATCTTTTCATCGCAATCTTTATCTTTCCGCCTATAATATGAGCTCCGGATCCGGTTACACGGGGTCTCCTTTTGTAGAATTCATTTCGGGCCTTCCCTCGCTCCATTGTGTCCCTACAATTACATTTTTTGATCGACTCCGTTTCGTTCTCCGTTCGCTATTTGCTCTTCGCTCTAAATATCTCACAATTACCGTCCGCATTATAATATGCCCTCATTTTTTCCCGTTCCGTCATTCATTTTTTCCTCCGCGGAAATGATTTCGTTTCTCCTGGGCCCGGAAGGCTTTTTAAATGCGACGATTTACTTCGGCTCGATATTTTCTCGGCTTAATATATTTTCCTTTGATAATTACGGTCTCTTTCTTCGCGGAATTATTATTTAGAGCTGACTCCGGAATGAATGCAGAGAGAGAAACTTCTTTCACTTGAATGCCTTTCTTCAATTTTGCATTGAGATGTGTCCGTGAAAAACAGACTGTTCAGTTCTGATTGCAAAAATTTCAAAGAGACTAGGGATCCACAATTGCGAGATAATTTGAGCTTGCGCGCTTAAGAAAAATAAAGCCCCGTAAATATTACCGCCTGACCAATTCTGAAAGATATTGCATAAATATATCTACAAATTTTAAATATTAAAACTATTTAGACGGTTTTCTGAAGAAGGAACTGAATCCTAAACTCAAAAAGGAATCAGAAATGTACTGTATTACTGTCGAATTCGCAATATTAACTATTGAAAGGTTGAAAAGGTCCCTTACTTCCGACCTCCGTTACACATCTAAAAGATATGTTGTTGCTGTATGTGTACTAAAATGCTTCGAAGATCACATCGGATTTGAGATTTTATAGTCCATCTGTTCACAGGTGGTAGGGGTTGAGCATAATTTTAATTCACGTTAAATTCTAGAAAATATCACAAAAAATGACGTATTCCTAAGTAAAGGAATGAGCTTGTGAAGTATTTTCTAAGCATACAACATGACACATGTGCAATCAAACAATAGCGCTCCACTCTCCTCCTCAGCTACTGGTCCTTAGGCCCACAACTTGAAGCCATCGAAACATGGAATCAGTCCTCTATGGACTGCCCGTGTTCTTTGTTCGAGAACCATTGTTTTGCAAATAGCTCAAGCCTCCTTTCAAAATTAGAATGATTTCAACCAAGAGGAGAGCTAATCCTGAACAGATCCTGTGTCGAAACAAATTATAGAAGGTTAGGTGAACAAATGCACGTTATGAGTTCTGAGGCATCATTATTCAGCTTCAGTGAGAGTAAAGCGAAAGTCAAGGATTTGAAATATTTTAGGTAAATTTTGAAACATTATTTTTCTTTCCTCCAAACCTTACCCTTTCGCAACTCCAATCCCTCTTACCCTTCATATCATCATCCCTTTGCTTTACCGAATCTGCTTCAATTTCCCTTTTACCAATCGCCATCTCTCAATGATATTGGCAGAATCTTTGTTCAAGCTTCCAGTAATATATTCCTCCCGTCTCTCTCGATGAAATCCTGTTACAAGAAACAAAAAAGGATTGTTTACAATAGACGATTGAAAACAAACAAATTAAATTTAGGGTTAATAAAAAGATGAAGTGGTTAAGAAAGAGATTGGACGGTTTTTCTAAGAAGTATTGGTCGATAGTCACGACATTTAGCTACTAAACAGCAGTGAACTCTTTCTGCGAGTACCTGAGTATTGTATTGAAACATACACACACGTATTTTACATGTTTTTTTCACAGTTTATTGCATCCACTATCCACCTTGTTTCAATGTGAATGTTATTAGGAAGGTGCTGAACACTTAATGACTTCCAGAGTATTTTAATGTTCACCTTACTCCTGAGAATAATTCCCGAATTTCTTATTATCAACGTAAAATTTAAGAATAACTTATCTATAAGCGCCTGAACTTGGTAAAAATCTCCATTCATTTTTAAGGGCGTTGTATTTTTAAATCCAACCCTAGGGAGAAATTATAACTGAATTCGAATGATCAATCAACTAGGTCTACTTTTAGTTTCCGATTTTTTATGTTACTTCCCGTAGACTTAGAATCGCGTCTATGTAATTATAATTATTCCTCAAGGCTAAGCTAATTTTTTACGAGTCTCCAATTAAGAATTCTCGACTGAAGAAATGATTAAATAGGACACGATGACGTATTATAGAAATGGTATCGAGGATTACATTTTGATTAGAAGGGCGTTCAAATTCACTCAGGCATATAGGCATATCGGTTTCCTACGAAGGAATATTAGCTTGGAGAGAATACAACCAAGCTCAGTGTTTCTTTAATATTAATCTTAAATTTTTATTGCTGCACTTTTCTTGCGGTGAAATGTTCGAAATATACTATCGTATAAGGCAAATTCTCCGTTAAATTGCACAAAACTTGACTGAATATTTTCACTGAATACATCAGCTTGACTTCGAACTGAAACTAGCTAGCATACTATTTAGTATGCAGTAAAAGAAATGCATGTATACACCCCTTGCCACACACCGAAAAGTGGATTGTAGACTATTAATGTAGGTGTACGCATACAAATAGTAATACCTTATTTACGAAAATTAATACAGTCCTAAAAAGCTGGGAATACGTCGAGTTAAACCAGAATATTTGTATTACGAACGTAGCAGGTACATTCAAATCTTTCTCTAATTAATAATTACATGTATAAATATGGTATTTATTTTTAACCCTTTCCAGATTTTCTTTATGTATAGCTATATCATTGTTATAGTTATACTTTTGAAGTCTTATCGAATTATTTTACACAATTTTATACCCATATAGAATAGAACTTTTTCATAAGAATAGGTTAACATAGTTGAACTGAATTTATTCTTGACAGGTATTTATGGTAAAACAGAATCAGGAATCAGAAGGTAGAGCGGTGGAAACCGGAGATGTTTAGAGAGAGAGATGCTGCAGAGAATGAGACTATCGCGGAGATGATTCGCTTGACGTACACACTCTCTCTTTCTCTCTCCTCCAACGACCTTGAGATTCCTTTTGCGGAGGCGTTTATAGGGGAATGTTTGGCGCCCTTGACACTGCGTCAAATGCTCGCCGGAGAGTACTTAAGGTTCACCTCAGCCGAAAAGGGAGAGAGAGTCGGTAATAAGCGGAGACGTAATTGCCGCGGATGGACCATAAAAGTCTCTTTCTCGCCAAATTTCCGACAGATTGCGATGAAACCGACTTTTTAAACTTTTTAGGTTCTTATTTTACGCGTATCTAATTGCGCTTTCTCCGGTGACGACTATTGTTTGAGACGTTTATCTTCAATATTTTCAACAGAAGATTTGATAAGAGTTAGAAAGAACGTGAAATGAGGTATATTTCGATACCAGAAAGTAATGTGTAACTCGAAAGACTGTCCCCAAAAACATTGGTTCAAAAAATCCCAACTTATTCCTAATTTTCTCGAATATATCACTTTCTTTACTTGGTAATTATGTTTAATCAGGTTCAGTTATTTTTAAAATATTAATTTTAGGAGTACATTAATATTATTGTTGAATAGGTGCCAGTCACATATTTTCGTAATGGCAAAGTTATAGAATTTTGAATAATACACATAACACCATTAGTTGGTAAATGTTCCCAAGCGTCCTTATAAAATTTATAAATAAATGAGTTTGTTTAAAGATGGCTGCTGAGTTTATAGCCGAAACGTCGGTGGAATTCATCAACATTGGCTAAAAACCCGCGAGGAATTCATTCACAGAATTCGCCGGAAAGGACCAAGTCTTTCTATCACTTTCTTATTTTTATTATGATAGTATTAATTCTTGTCAAAATAACACTATGATATCCGGAATCAATTTTACTCGATGTAGAGTGTTTTCAATATCTATTTTCGCCATCTTTCCTTTTTTATGCCTAAGTCGCAACAACGCGAGCCGTTCTCTCGTAAGAAACACACGGGACCATAAGAAACACACGGGGTCATAAGAAATACATTGTCTCTTCATTACGTTGGACAGAGTATAGAAACATAATATTTCGGCTCCGAAGACGAGCGCGATTTTTTCCGTTCGAAATAGCGCTGGAATGCGGACGGCAGTTACATCTGTTTTGTCGTGTTTGATTTATGGCTCGAAATATCTAGGCAGTCGCCGTTCCAGGTTGGCGATCTCATCCTAAATCACGAAACGATTATTCACGTTTAAGACGCGGTATCAAAACATTATTCTCTCCCGCTTATTAACTGATTATGCGAAACGCCGAGGCGATAAATAACCCGGCTCGGCTCCTCCCGCTGTTTATATGATATAAATAACTGACACCGAAGTTATTATTCACGAGGCGCATAGATTTCCTAGATTCACTTCCTCATAAAGGGTAACGAAGCAAAAAGTTATTCCCGCGGATTTAAATGCGCGAAATGCCTAAGGCATTCTTTGAATGCGTATGTTTTATTTCCGAAGATTGCCAGAAGTGAGCTCTGACAATAACTCTTGATTTAAGTGCTGTGAATTGCGCACTCTCGCAATGTCAATGAATTATTCGGGATTAAAATGGTAGTTGATTAGGTATGCAAAAGCAAACCCGGTGTAAGAAATATTTAATTTATTCAAGGTGTTTATACGGAAGTCGTGTAATAACTGATTTTCCACTATGCAGTTTGAGTCTATTGATTATAAATTTAAGTAGAACTCTTCAGGGATAAATGGATAAGCTCTCATTATCATTGCACTCAAACATTTCTTTTAATCGTTTCAGACAACTCTGCATTTCAAAAGAAACATCGGAATTAATCTTTCTTATCGAAGGTCGAAGATACGATCTTTCTTGGAGCTCAGGCAACAGCTACAAAAATAGGAATGAGTCTTACATTGTAGGTTTCATTATGCAATGCTATAACACGGTCCTTGAGGAAAATTCAGCTAAAATAAACTCTGTTTACACACCACGATTACTGTTGATAACTGATATAAGTTAGTGAAGCATAACTTAACTAGAAGGAATCCTTTATGTCTACCATTTTCTAAAAGATAAGCGCAATGTTTATAAAATAGCATGCAAATAAAGATGAACGATATTATCTTCTCTCATTGGTAGTGAAATGATGATTGATCAGGTCTTTAGTTTTAGCTGAATAGACCTCTTCCCCTCTATACATAGAATATTGTTTCAAATCACCTTGTCATGATAAAGCTAATTCAACAACGGATAATTGCACAAAAAATAGTAGTAATTTTTTCTGAGAAAATCTTTCGCAATTATTCTTTCTAAACACAAATCATTCCTTTAAGACTTCTCGGCCTTTCCCAGGATGTGTCTCATCGTCAGTATAACACGATACAAATTGATTTCTCAAACTTCTCAGGACCCCTCCAAAATCACGTTGGGGCCTCAAGAGTCTTTTTCATGAGAATAGTATGAACTGCTTTGTCCTTATTAGGACTTGCATAACTTCTATCAGTTGAAAATAACATTCATCATTTCTGGTTAAAATTTGATTTTTCGTACGATATTCTATAAAACGATTCATCTGCATCTGCATCTACATTAATACCCTGCAAGCCGCCTTTCGGCGTGTGGCAGGGGGTGTAAACACCAGTTGAATCTAAATTACTTCCTTATTCGGTTATTGTCACGTATTGTTCGCGGAAAGAATGAATCTCTGAAACGATTCGTCCTAGCATCTATTTCTCTTAACTTACGGTCATTATCGGATCGACCGAGGTAGCAGGGGGGTTACATGATACCGATTGTATCTTCCGAAAATGTAGTTTCCCTGAATTTATTAAGCAATCGCAGACTAGCTTCCAATCTCTTGTCTTTCAAGGATTCCCAACCAACGTCTGAGAGCATTTTTGTAACGCTTGTAACTGATTCTTGGATGATATTAAGTAAGATTAATTCTTAAAATGATAAAAAGGTAGA
Organism: Sympetrum striolatum; assembly: GCA_947579665.1. Classification (NCBI taxonomy): domain Eukaryota; kingdom Metazoa; phylum Arthropoda; class Insecta; order Odonata; family Libellulidae; genus Sympetrum; species Sympetrum striolatum. The sequence continues at coordinate 36,380,699 of OX388350.1, read as the reverse complement.
CACAAGACCTTCTCCGAAGGCGAATATAACTAAAACCTTAACAGGGAAGCGAATCATAAACGTGCGATCTATCTTTCAATGCTAATAGACTATAATAATCTCATTTTCAAACTTTGAGGATTGATTGGCAAGTTAAATATTTTTTTCCCTTTTTTTCCATAGATTGTCTTACTTTGCGAAATCTATATATACTTATATTTCCATTCTGAATCGTTTTTGAAAGTAGAATACCAAAAGGAAAAATTGAATCATTATAGTGTGGGATTTGACAATTTCACAGAGTTCGAACATTGTAGTTTAATTCAGAAAACTATGAGAACATTGAGACACGAGTGCTCACAAGACACGAGATTTTGAGGAAACTTTAATTTTGTCGATGTGTATAGATCTTGTTATTTCTTACCACGGAAAACAGAATGGAATGAGACTGATTCAGTCGCGACAGTATGCCTAGAATTCTTCGATGCCGTAAGAACTAACATCCTTCGGTCCTCAATAAAAGGTATCACAGCCAATGCTGTGCGTCCTGGATAGCAAAATCGAAAAGAAAGTCGGACCAATGCTCTCCAAAATCGAGCTTTTCCACGCGCAACATTTCGTCCCCGCTTTCAACTTCATCCCTCACGGAGACATCGTAAGGGTCCAGATGCACCGATCGTCTTATAGCCAACTTTAATCCCGACGCCGTCACCTTGACATCCCTCCTGAGGCCCCTCATTGTGCGATATCCACCCTAAGCGTGTCAGCTCCTCTTAAGACCGCCGGGGACATTGATATCCGTGGAGAAAGGCAGGTGAGGGGTCGATTTGGCGGGTGTCGCACAGAAACGCACGCACGCACGGGTGACTGTTGCAGGAGGGAGAGAGAAAAAGGAGGGTTCCGTGGGGTGCTCGGAAGATGAAACACGCGCGGCATCGGAATGTCCGAGAGAGCGTTTGATTGACATGAGGGCTGATAAGGGAGGACCGATCAATAATTGATTTTCGTGCAATACTGGCGATTCTGGTCGTCGATCTCCTCCGAGTGCTTAAACGAGCATTAGGAAGCGACGCGATGGTACAGATGCGTTTTAGAGTTCTGGGATTAATTAATTCAAGATATTATCGACTTTACGTGAGGATTATGAGGTTATAGAAATAATTTATCCAGAACTAGCCGATTCGTTGTTTTTCTTTATGATGAAAACGTATATTCGGTTTTCGTTAAATTTAAATAGAGTGCATTTTAGTAACAGACAGAAAATATATTTATGGGTGGAATTAAATTCACTTTGTTAAATATTCCCAATTTAATATTTTATTTGCAAAGCCAGTTTAGAGCTGAGTTTCTGTTCGAACCGTGTTTGGAACCGTTCGTACGAATAAGTTATTAAATTTGAATTTCTAATACTGTTAAGTTTATTTTACCTGTAATTTAGTTCCAAAAAGTTATTTTTCAATAATGAGAGTATATCCGCTGATGGTTATAACTGATAAATTAATAACCCAAATTCTGAATACCATCAAAAGTCGAACTCCACCGATGCACATTTCGCTGTCAAGAACAAACAGCATCTTCAGGGTGACAAGGGGGAATGGTCGAATTTTGTATGAGGTGATTACCAGAACGAAAAACAATTGAAGGACAAAATGTCAAGTACTGTCGATTAAGTAGAATAAAGTTTTATCAAATATATCAAAATTATAAACCAATAATGTATCTATTTTTCAATAGATTTAATATTTTTATGAATACCCCTAAGCTTGTTTATAATTTACAATTTATAGTTAGCAACGTTTTCTATATGTCTCAGATAACGAATGCTGTATTACATATACACATCCATTGCATCTATAAGACAGTTAATTAGTTTTTGAATCGTGCACACAAATTTGGAAGTGTACAAAATTTTATGATATATTCAGTTCCGTAGAGTTACACTTGAACGAGTGAACATGTAAACATTCTTTAATCCGGGTTTTAATGAACCTCCTTAGGATTTATAAATACTTCTGACCAAAAGAATTGGTCTCTTTGATACGATCTTTTTTATTGATTTAATTACTCAGTTATTCAAAGTAGGTAAATGACGAAATCCTAAAGGTTTAATAGGCAAAGATATGAGCAAGGTGATTACTGAGAATAACATTATATAACATTAGGGAAACCTACTTAAAGATAGCGTTTCTATGTAGCGTATAAGCGTATCTTCATGTTCACTCTCTTATAAAGTCGATAGATTAGTAATTATGAATTTCTCTTATGTGACTGTTTTTGTTATTTCTCTTAATTGTCTCTTAATTCTCAATGGCAATCACTACGAGGTTGAGACTGATATAAATATTTCGTAATGCAGGGAGAGATCATGAAATTCGTCTTTATTGTGATATAAAGAATGATTTATTCCTAAATAAATAAAGCGTTTCTATATAGGTTCACATTACCTCTCAGCTCACTCTTAGTTCTGGGGCATCCTCATAAAAAAATAGGACCAGGATTAATCAGGAACGGAGGCAAAAAATATGTATGGACGGCATAGCTCAGGAGTGATTCAGCAAATACCAAGAGCCGCATATCTCAAGTCCTTGTAAAGGTCTGCGACAACTGCATCTGTTGCAATTTGGCCCCTCTGTTTTTCCCACGATGCAATCTTTTCCGGGGGAATAAATTGCGCCTTCCGAGGGTGGTACACCGAAGAACGACACAGTATCGCTCCATTCTGCATCTCAGCACGACGGTCTTAATGGAGGAGAAATTAGCGCGTAATCAACGAGACAATTCGCACTACACCGCGATATATTTTATGCAAATGTCGGCGTGCGTTCCAATAATCTCACTCCCCATGTGCGAAGTAAAAAGTTGAATTACGATCGGAAGTTAACGCTAGTTATGAACGGGTAACTAACGCGCGCGATAAATTTTCAACTCCCATTTAGCCGAGTACGATACAGGATTACAGGTCTTCGTGACCAACATGTAAGCCAGTCGCGATTTGCAATTACAACACAGATGGCCTTCTTTGATTGAAATGCTCCTTATCGGATTTATAACACTTTTATCGACTTTTCCTCGTCTATAAATGCTTCGGGAATATATCTTTTGTTTAATGCGTCGCGATAAATTTAATCTCGTCGTTATATCTGTCGAGATCACTTGAAATTCGATTGAATTTTTGATTGATCGACATGCATATCGGTCCGCAACATAAAATTATATTCATCTATTAGCGACTCGAAAGAGAGATATAGCGGAGTCGCGATCAAGAACCAATTTAAGTCTCTCGATATAAATACAATCGTAAGATATAGCATCAATTTCCAGAGACGAGATAGCTTTTCTTCCATTAGCGATCGATCACTCTGCCCAAGGCTTTCGTTCATTCAAACGTTATTATGTGTGTTAAGTAAGAGATTAATGCTTTCTTACATTCTCTCCCTACGGGAAATTTATTTACACGCTCCGTGGCTTATTTATAATTTTCGAGATGTTAGTTCCTCGCTCTACATCCCTGGCACGCCCCGCGGCTTGCGATATTTTGTTTGGCGGATCACCAAAATACGAACCACTGTAATTGATTCTGTCCGAGGGAATTTTTCTCATTACATCCGCCCTAGAAATTATAAATAATGTCTCTTGTCCTTCTCAGAGAGGTGTGCCCTTACTATTTCTAACAGCCAGTTTTGTAAAGCGTTGTTAGTAATTTAACAATAAAATGTAATCATTTGAATTGACCCAATGAAAAACATAAACAAATATTTCAAAAGGCTGAAGAGAAGGGCTTAACGAAACCTCAAACTGTTATTTCTAGCAATAGTTTAATGCCACTTCTTATAGCCGATTTCGACAGAGGATTGGATTGCAGTAGTCTAATAATATTCTAATTGCTGTGTTTCTATCAAACGAAGGACAAATCCATTAATTGCCTTACTATGTTTTGAATATTTCCTAATGTGTATGCATGATCAAATAACTCATCAAAATCTATTACTAATTCACTGGAAGTGAAAAATATTCGCTTTCTAAGATATTTGTTCAGAAAATATAATTAACTATGAAAATTAAATGATAAACTTGTTTACGTGGAAGGCTCACAGATAGTGAAGCGGATTGCGCGTTCGAATAATTTGTATCAATACTACAGTTACTAAATAACGGAAAAGTAATTTTAATCATAAGAAAAGATATACAGAATTATGCGTCTTCAAGGTTCATGCAATTTATGTAAAAGGAGATAATTAATTAAAACAATATCTATATATTAGTGACATCAAATGTATATAGAATAAATTTTAAAGCTTAAAGATCGGAGCCCCAGCAGAATCATGTTTTAAACATTACTGGTATCCAAAATATGCTTTATTTGAAATTTTCTCACCTTATGAATATATCATTAAAACCAGTTATCTTTTACTATCAAAAATTGGCTCATCCGATGGAATGCAGAAGAATATATCTTTCGTTCTTGGCATACGGCAACTGGTACCATCCTTCAGAGCCAAAGAAAATCCGAGGCATCTTGATCATAAAAGTGCCAGAATTTTTTATATCTTCTATATATTTAGGAGGTTGTTTATTTGAGGATTTGTTTAGTCAGAGTGGGCAGTAAAAGCTAAATACCTCGCACCTCTCGGACAGTGTTTCACAATCTTCGCGGAGTGGAAACATTTTTAAGCAACATTTCAGTGCTAAGAATTATATCCCCTCATCCAATAGTGGTAAGGGCGTATTTTACCGCGCCTACATTTTAGATTGAAATATATAACGAGAAAAATATCAGCGTTTTCGGCAATATGTCCTTCATTATTTTTCGGCCAATCGTGCCATCCTACCCACCTCTAATGCTTCAGCCATACTATGAAATACTAAACTAAATAGTTCTTTAGGAAGGAGGCCCCCAGAGAAGGGATTTACCAGGTGGTAGCCAAGGTCTTATGAGTTTGAATTCACCAATGGCAGGGGATGTTCAGCCACATGAGTAAACTAGGGGATCAGGATGGTCTCTTACGGCAGAGCTTCGCAACCGATGTGCCGTGGCCCGATAGTGTACCGTAAAACTGCTCTTATGTGCAACTACTAATAGTATACTACAAATACATGCCGATAGATATTTGTATAAACAGCAACAGTCTATTGGTTTAAAAAAATCAAGCATAAGCCGGGATTATTTTATTAAGGTAAAACTTTCTTAAAACAGGAAAGATTGAAAATTCGGAAACACCAAAATGGAAAAGAAAGTATGATACTTAATAGCGCACAGCTCCATGTCTGGTTAACATGTTAATATTTCTAATGAATCATTCATGTGCCCAGATGGTTCTTAGCATGCGAGCCTTTTGGTATGGATAATGAAACCAAAAGTCTTGCTTTCAAATTTTGGGAGTAGCTTTTTCAGTTGAAGAGATTCGGGTTGGATGTCATCATCTCAGATTGTTTTTGAATCCTCTGCACAAACCAAGAATATTAGCTCCACTACCGAATATTAAATAAAATGCTGTTTAATGGAAAATAGTACCCATAGAATAATGTTTGTGATTGGTCTAAATCCTCTTTGTGATTAATTGATGAGCCCTACCACCAAAATTTTGTCCAACAAATGATGATTCATCAGCCATACGGGTGCATTTAGCACGTCTGTGTCAACACTCATCGGTAATACGTTACAAAGTAGTATTGCAAAATTTTAAGCTTAATTTGACAAGTATTTTGGCACATTTTGAGAATTTATAAATTTTGTATGCAGTGCAAAAGAAGTATACACCTCTGACAAACGATGTGATATGGAGCAGATTTTAATCCAAGGCCCACTGACCATATTGAGCAATTTCTCAATCGTAATTTCCCAATCTTAAGTCTACCACGGTACACATACATTTTGACCCAATAAACCACACCATTTTTAATTTCATTCTAAATTCTTCCGCTACGTTTACAACTTGAAACTTAAAACAAATGAAAACTTTTATTATATAGTTTATATACTAAAATAGATCATCATTTATGGTTTAGAGATAATCACATTTTCTGAAAAAATATCTAACATGAATATTTTTTATTTCCAATGGATTAGTAACAGATTTAAATGTTTTATTGGATCATGCACGTACACATTAGGAAATATCCTAAATATAATTATTAGATTAATGGATCAGTTCTTCGCTAAAATAAAAACGCAGCAATAAGTTTAGAAATGAAATATGTAAAGATTTCATTATGAATTTTGGCAAAAATCTATCAAAAGAAAGTATATGCTTGACGTAAAGTTAAAGAATGATATATTTCTATATTAATTTCTTTTCATTCATGAAAGCACAACTGTGACAAAGGTGGCAAGCTGCTGCAAACCAACCGATAGGTTGATAACTGAGGAAGATTACACGACTATCGCTTTGACTCGTAAATAGATTGGGAAACAATGCTGTTGAGGAAGTGCAGTAGTTAGTGCACAACTCATTCTAAGTTAGGAGGAAATTTGTCAGGCGAATTTGAGATCATCCGAGATGGCCGTTGATAAAAGTTTAAGCAAGGGACATCGGCGGAAGACACACAGGGATATCGTGGAAGTAATGGCCCCGAGATACAAATCTGTCCAGATGAGAGGCAGGACATCAGGAATAGGAGAGAATAAAAACAGACGAAGGTGAAAGAACGCATCAAGAGTCTTCCTCGGGGCCATTGTCGTATGCGTGTGGGGTGGCGTAATTCGACAAGAAGGAGAAAGGGGAGATTGCCCGAAGAGGAGCATCCTCGTGAAAGGGAAAAGGGATGGATTTTTTTCCGGCAAAAAAAATGAGGGCAGCGTAACAGTTTACTTTTTCCGTTGGCCACTTCATTCCTTTATCTGTCCATCTATCTGTTTTCGTTTGCGAACGGGGCATCCTTCAGCGAAGAGGACCTGATTGGTCCGGCGTGCCTCGAGGTGAGACAGTTTGAAACGGACGGGGAAAAAATCGTCGGGAGCAGGAAGTGATATTATCCGCCCATTATGGTGATGGTCGTGTTACTCGGAAGGATGTCCTGCTGGGAATCATGAAACGGTATCCTATAAATCGCAGTGATCCAAATATAATTACTTGTACAAAGTAATAGAAAAAACAAGGCAAAGATAAAGTTGTTTCAGATGGTCATTAATTTTCAGTATATTTTTTTCTTACGAGTTCGATTCATAAGTATAAATAAGAAGTTGAATATTTAATGTATCTGATAATGAACGCAGTCTAAAAGACATGTATTTTTATAAATTGCTCCTAAGTCTTACAGGTTAATTATACTCAATAAACTAAGTAAAAGTAGTGAATGTACACTTTGCTTCGAGTGTAGGAGTAGGAGTGAAGATGAGTTATTTTTTTTGCTGAATAATGAATAATAATAAATTTTTGCTAAATAAGACTTGGCAAGAAAAGTATATTAAAATGAACATTCATTGTTTAAAGCAATGATACGTAGCTTATTCAATGAATACCGCGAAAAAGTCTTCCCTGATAGATCACGCAGTCAGGAGTTAATGCCCGCAGAAAGATTTCATTAAAATTAGAACCTACCGTATTGCAACTTAAATGTTATATATGATAAATGTATTAGGTAAATAAAGCATCTAATTACACCTCTGGTAGTATGAAAGCCACTATTAAGAGTCACGCATAATACAATTTTCTATGTATTTTAATTATCTAACTCTTACAGAAAATATCGTGGTATGTAACTAAATGTTTCGTTTCCAGAAATGGGGTCTTTCCCTCTGAGAAGTGCGACGCGAATTTGTCAATTCAATGACCTCCTAACCTACGCTCACTTGTTTGCGAAGCATTCGTCACGGAATGAATTTAAATCCATCCGCAGTCTTCGCCACTGTGTCGCCATATATTTAACATTATTTCATGTCTCGAGAGCGGGCGAACGTCCTCTACTCCCATAAATATTTTGCAACGCTCGAGTATGAACGAGATTTCCCATGAATTATTCCCGTGATCTGTGCAGGCATTTCAAGAGACCGCTGCAATATTCAAACAAAAGATGACTTGCCGTTTTATCCAAGGGTTTTTCCAAAGTCTTCTCGCATTTTATCTTCACTTATTGGTAAGAGGGAAAACCATTGAGTCTAATTTCGTGAAATATAAAACTTTGAACCGCGGGGGCAATGAATTGGTTTCCTGAAATTCTTAGTAATTATCATTTTGTTGGAAGTATCTGATTGCTGGAATTTAATCTTCAATAAAATAACATTTCGTTATTTTACTTTATGTATAAGCTCGGGATTTATCACGAATAATGACGTAAGATCGTGTCTTTATTAAATAGTTCTTCGCTGGTTATTTTACTAGTTCATTTAAATTATGCCTATGCAATACTACGCATATTTAAGAATATTTTTTTGGTTTTAGCTATCTATGAGAGACGTAATTGCATCCGAGAATATACATCTAATATTATAATAATCTAGGCATGAATCAGTTAACAATATGTGGCTATATATCTAATAATAATTAACTGCACTTCAAAAATATTCACATTATCCAACTCACAAACTCCAAACTGTCAGTCTAAACTGCTATACTATTAATGCTTCATAGGATAAAAAGGTCGCGCATTCCTTCATAAATTTATCGTTTCACTTATTCTTAGAGTTGCTGAAACTACTCTTTAGCATTCTCACTGGACAATGGAAAAAGACTAAGTCCTTTAATATTAAGGAAATTCAATGAACTTATCGGAGGAAATTTAGAGTCAAAGACGAATCTCTAGTTCTCAATTTATTGCTCGAAAGTTGTTTTATGGTGAGTCAGAAGGCAGGATTCGAACTTTAAAGATGCGCTCCATAAATGTCATCTCCATAAGAGATTGCATCTGGAAATAGAAACTGGGATGTTGTTACGCGCGTCTCCAACCAAAGTGAAGCTAATGTGTCATGATCTCTTATGAAACGGCATTTATATCAGTATACTTACTACCCGATAGACCAAGTTATTTCGGTTTTATGAGTGGATATATTTATCGCAATGTAACCATGTTATGAGCGAGTGAGGGAATTCAAATAGAAAGTAAAGTTGATAATGTTCTCTATGAATTGTGTTTGCAAACGAAAATGAAAGAGATGGACAGGGGAGGAAAGATGATAGTAATTACTTTTCTTCCAAAATTGCCATTAATTTCAGTGGCCTAACCCAATAAATACATTTTGAAATATATTAATAATTAAGAGAGTTATTTGTTTGTGTCAGCTGTTTTCCCAACGTGAAGAATATTTGAAGATAATTTCAACTAAAATTCAAGCCTCTACAAACACTTTACTCGTATAACGAATTCAATAGGAAAGATTAATTAAATGGCAGTGTATTAAAGTCTGTTCTTAGTTCCGCGGTGAATAGCAAAGCAGAATGGGTAAATTATTTTCATTTGAATATTTAAGAATTTTAATACTAAGCAAATAATGCAATCATACATATTTAAATGCATTAACTCAATCCATTTCCACTGATTGCTAAGTTCGCCTTGTAGCCTCGTGGCTTAGCAATTAAGCCCACATACACAACTATATTATGTCAATAACATAATGACATTTTTCCATCCCTTATCCCACGGGAAATAGATGTTCGAGGCTAATAAAAATGTCGCATTTAATCGATTTGTTTGCTTTCCATTTTCCACCTCAGAGGAGTCTTACATATTCAAATCTTCGCGTGGCACAACAGTCGCCATTTTGCATTTCCGTGACAGTTAACGAACTACCCTCACTTGACGAATGACTATCAAAGCATCGAGTCTTTCTAATTCCGGATTCTACTCCGCCGCCTTTTTTTACAACACACTCCTCGCGCTTTTTACCCGTGATGTACGCCTTGGCAGAATCTTCCAGGCAACCAGGTAATGCCCGTCCCGAGTTCACGCTACATATATTCTGCCTCCCTGACATGTCTCCGAACGCCCCGTAAAAAAATCTTTTCTATCAAACAGGTTTTTCGGTGGGTGGCTCAACTATGGGGTGGCTTTGAGTCGGGAGAGACCGACGAACGAATCGGGGAAACGGAAGAAAAAAATCTACCCGTATAGAAATAATTACATCGTGGAGGAACTTGATGGAAGGGGAAAAAATATGATGAATCACAGGAGGGAAAGGGGAGGATTTGCGTGGGGGTATGTGTACCGCAAGGTACCCTTCTTTGCCCCCTCCGTTTGTTAAAGGGGACTTCATTTCTCGAGAGGATGTATTCATACAATGGATTTCAGGTCGTCGCCTACGAAAGATTACAAGTATTTTTTTCCTCTCCGCAACACCACGGTGCGAGAGAACTTGTTGCATTATTTCCGGGAGGGGAGTGGGTTAGTTTCCGAAAGATGGGATGGATACGCGGGACATATGGATACCTTACGTGGGGAAGTGTCGTCGGAATGACTCTGACAAAATTGTATATAATTCGCTATCTTAAGGGGTGTTTTTCCTGTATCTCGAGTGAATATGAAAAGCAGATGAAGTGGCGATTGCGGTCACGTGAGATTGCGAGTCACGCGCCTTGGCGAGCAGTCGTGAATTTGGTCGATAGGGCTCGAACTGCTGGATGTTAATTGCGAGATAGAATCGTCAAATATGCAAAGCGACTGGAAACGATTTCGGAGTGCTCTGAAAAAGCATGCGGAATTCGGTTTCGTAAAATTTGTGGAAATTCTAGTAAACGTTTGCTCCAATACATGATTAGATTACAAATAATTTAAATTAAGTATTCAATGAACGATGATTTTATTAAGAATACGTATATTAATTTGATGAACGTGAATTCTTATATATATATAAATGTCAAATTAGGTTCATTACTTTAACCGAAAAAAAAAATGTAGAATCAAAATCTGAATTCTCGAATTAATCGTATTTTTATTTAAAATGAGAGAATATCCCGAGGAAAGAAACACGCCATTGTATAATATGGAAGTGATTCGTCTACACAGTATATATCTGTTGACTGAGTTCCTGTTGCGCATTTTCCATTTCTACTTATCTTGATTCTCATTTAAAAGAAAGAATAAGTGGAGTGAAAAATGCTTCGTGAACCTCGAAAGTAAATCACTATAATGTAAAATGCTTCAAATTTTCCGATAAGTTTAGCTCTTGAGCAAAAAGGTAAAAGGAAAGGAAAAGTTTTTGAGAGAATTTGTATTATTGCAAACTTGGAAAATGTATCGGCGGAATCTATTTTTTATTAATAAGCAGATTACGAATTATGCCTATAGCTACAATTTTATCTTCAAAATTACCTTATGGAAACTGGAAGTTTTAAAGAATCACTCTGCTTGTGGCATATCCTTAAGAGAGAGGTAAAGATTTGTTGACACTAAGCCACCAAAGGACAGCATCACAAACTGAAGGAAGAGTATTGGGATAACTATATGGGCAGCAAAATCTCCTTTAGTGAAATAAATCCCTGGTTCGATTCCTGATAGGAGCCCTGCGTAAGAAATTAACTCTGCCATTAAAGTACCTAAAAATACTACTGCAACATTCATTCAACAGTATTCATGCCTTCTCCATTTAGGAAGGATTTTCGTTATAGCAGGAAGACCCCCAAAGATGGTGAATCATGGCAGATAAAGAACACATTAGAAACCAGAGTAAACATATTTAACTATCCACCAAAGAGAGGAGGAAAGAATTGCAAAGTTTAAAATACTTACTTATTTTTTGTCTGTCCTCGCCTTTTCCTTTCCTACCTCTCTCGTAGAAATTAATTAGAGAATGTGTACGTTGGGAAACATTTTTCCGAGCAAAAAACGAGTCACCTCTCCTTCCACTATTTTTTCTAGCGGCGAGCTTTTGAGAGTGGGCTTTTAGTCTACAGTTTAATGAGTATAATAGCGGGAAAAGGAATACTCCATCTCTTTCCAATTGCAAGGTAAGATGAGGGACTTGTTATGTTTTACGAAGCGATAATCGTTCGTTATTTACTCCAGTCGCTGTTGATAGGAGTTCAAACAAGGAAGGAAATAGTGCATATTAAAATGCTCAAAGAAATTTGATCAATCACTAGAAATCACTTCAGAAAATTTCCAGTCGCTAAGCACCAAGTTAGCGGAATTAGCGTTCTATTCTAAAACAAAATTTGCGGAAGAGAAAGAGCTTTCAAAACGAGATGAAAGGGAGTAAATTAATTACGCTGCATTTCTTACGGCGGAACTATTTTGTAAAGCGCATTAATTTCGACAAGTAAATAATTGAACCTTTTTTCGCATTCCGATTTTTCCTCTGTACATAAAATTAACGGCTCATAGTAACTAAAACCTGCTAGTAAATATTTTTTCAGACTAAATGAGTGCCTAATTAAACGGAGTTCTTTATAATCTTGTTGTCCATTCTGATAACGTCTGACTATTTTAAACAAATACGTAAAAAATGCAATATGAAGAGTGGTAAAATAATTATGTCAGTATGCATTGCATCGTGACACGATTGAAAATTTCTTTTTTATGATTTATTTCATTGTGTTTCCTAATATTCAAGAGTTTTCTATCGACATTTTAGGGTAATTTACTATTACTGAACATATAACTACTGATATCATTACTTTTTTCTGGCAACCTTACGGTTAATATGCTCCAAAGGCCACGTAAAAGGTCGGAAAATTAATTAATTTTACTCGAATACTTTGATTGTCTGAGTTTGCAACATGTTACAGCATTTAAATTGAACCTCATCTAACTAATTACAAAATAATTGCTTCATAGTTAACATTCGATGCTTTTATTCTCAAATCTGAGACTATGATAAATATGAGTTAACTCATATAGTTAAAGAAATAGTGCAGCGGTTTGCAGAATCATTTCCGTGAATATATATTTGTAGCGTCGCATCAAGTCCATTTTGTACGTAAATTTTTTCCGGATTTTAAGTCATTTTAATCGATTTCCCAATTACGAGTAATTAATCAAATCGCAATAGTCAATTTACTTTAAATAAATCATTAATAATAAATAATCAGTTGAGACACCGAGGTAAAGATGTGAAACAGTTACTCTCAAAAATAAAAAAAAACGGCACCAGAACATGTATCACCAAGGTATAACGAGAGCCAAATGCAGCCGAGAAATGCCGCATAGGAGTTCTTACTCGCGAGAGCTCATCTAACTTTTCATTAGCCATAAAAGTCAGTCGTATTATTCACTATGGAAATAAATTTCGGGCGATTAAATTCATAGGGAAACGTTCCTTTATTCCTATTATGCGACACTTCCTCTCTTTATCCATCGCATTATAGCGCCACAACGACATCTTTCCTGCGAGAGGGCCATCTCGCAGAGATCAACTCCTATAGCACCAATGGGCGCATAAATTTTTACTCCCCGCCCCCTCGTTGACTTTGATTCTTTCGTGAGCTTTCCACCAAACGCGGTCGTAAATTTCGCTTCACTAACAGGCTCCGCATCGAGGGGAGCTCGCGGTTGAACAATGCGTCGACTTAAATCGACTGTGACGCAGGATGTACCTCGCGCTGTATTTCGGAGAATTCTGAGGGGTCCAAAAAAAGAAATGAATGTAAGAAAAAGAAAGGCGATGAATGGTGGGATGGACTCCATCCGCGAGGAAGATAATTCCAAGTTTTATGTTTATAACGCCCATTCGTAAATCCTGACGTATAGGTATTCTCGTCGACAAAGAGGTGGGATTAGGGTACCTAAAAGCAAATCGCTCACCATGTGGTTGTTTCAAATATTATGTAGATCTCTTCCTAGAAATGTGTGATGAAATTTCAAGGAGATGGACGGGTGATGCGTCGGAATTCCCGCGATTTTCGCCACAGTCAAAGAATTTTGCGATGAGTCCGACAAATCTGCACATAGCGGACTTATGACACTGCAAGAATTGTGGGTCATTGGTTCTTGGAAAAGGAAACTAATCGAAACTTCAAGAACTGTATTCAATACGTAATGACCATTAGAATAATAAATTAGGCGTAAATAAATCGTGATACTTTGAGGTTTTTTTAATTCCTCCTTGCTAAAGCATAGTTAAATCGCGAAATTTTAGATTTTATACGCAAAAATTCGTCTTTAGTAACAGATGTAATTTCCTGAGAAGAATTGCCGACCTATATTTTGTAAAATGAATTGTACATGGATGATTCTACGCTAATCAGGTCCTATTAATAATGGTACGGCACAAATTTTCTAGTTTTAAGGATACATTGCATAGAATGGCCCCTAAAAACTCTTACAGTAAATTACAACTGTCGCCGTGTATTCGTAATATCGAACATACGTATTACTGCAAGTAAATCTACATGATTTTTTTCCTGTAAAGTTCATTTTCAATTAATGTTAAGATTGAGAACATTTTCTCGGTAATGAAGTATCTATAGCGTAATTTAACGTGAACACATTTTTTTGCGGTCAAAACACAGTTATTCCACATGATTTGTGCGTTAATTAGTCTCTTTTATAAAAGTAAACTCGGACGATAAATTTATTATTGAAATAATCCGCCGATTAAAAACAGAATTGCTTCAGAATAAACAAAAACATATAAAAACTCTTGGGAGGTTTAATTTATTTCTTTAAAGCTCTGCTCCCCCATGGGGGGTAGCATAGTCTCTCCACCAAAACTCGGAGGCAGAAAAAAATTTTTAAATCCTCCCTCCATCCGTTACATCCACTCTACCGTTCTCCATCCTCTCTTCGTAGACGCCTGAAAAACTTCTAGCCATATCCTCGCATTGTGAGTAAAATTGATGCATCTCTCCAACGGCCGACCGTGAGGCGTGTGAATGTACGGGCATGGAGGGTCCCCACGGGCCCTCTCGGCCCACCCCACGGGGTCAGGTAGCTCAGCACCCACCTTGCTCCACAACGATGTTGAACCTCAAACGAATATCGATCGATTCCTCTAAGAGATCGGCGCGAATGACTCGAGAATAAAGATTTCTAGCGATTCCCCGATTAGATACACCTTCCGTGGAGAATTCTGAATATCCTCGCTCTTTTTTGGACTGATGGCGTATGGCAGTTATTTCCTTTTGGTGTGTCTCCGACAGAAATATTCGCGAGAGGTGCGACTGAGAAAGAGGTGCTTCGCCGGTCGGAAAATTACGGCGCGACCCCGATTTTTTTCGGAGGCGATAGTGGCAACTTTCTCTTTTAAAGCGCGGAGTGCGAAGTGAGATCTGTCAAAATTTAGCCAGGTCGGAATGAATGCAGATGAGTGGCATCAAAAGTAATAAGATTCCATCTATTTTACGCTTGACTTATCGTTCCTTCATTCGCTTTCCGATTGGAATAAACAATGAGTTTTCCGTAAAATTAACGAGATGTAGCGATCTTAAGGAGCTTTCTTCGAGAAAACAATTTGAGAGAATCGCTACAAGTTTACCGCTAGATATTCAGCCCACTTTGTAAATTATGAACATGACGTGTTGGTGTATGACATCACCCATTTGTCAATTGAATATGTTTACCGCATAAATGATATATATTTATTCGAGTAAACTTTCAATGCGATTTGTGCATTCAATCGCCTATCAAATAATATAAGGATGATAAGAGAGGTCTACCATACGAACTTTGTCATTCCAGTTTCCCATATATGGTGATATTAATATTCCCGATTGAGACTAGGATGTGGAAAGCTTTACTATTTCATCAATAATGTTCCACTGACTTCTGTATTTGTTAATTATATTTATTAGCAGAAAAAGGAAATCGAGGTAAAGCAGTCGCAAAATTGGCTAATAAATAAGAAATAGCTTCGTTTAGACGGGACCTAGTCTTTTACTTTTTACGAATCTCAGCAAATAGAGTATACGTAATAGATTTTCCGCCAGGAAATTCGTAAATATGAAGTGAATAAAGTCTTTATTCGAGGACTTTCTACATTTTTTTACTTCAACCTGTTGATTTATATTAGTACATAAAAATAAATTTTGAAGTCAATGTACTTCCATCGGCATCAATTTGGAAGATATTTTGCCATTAATCATACAACTATTTCCTCAGGAAAAAATAATTGTTGCTCCTTCAATCAAACTTAATTCAGCGGAGTTTATCGCCTTTCGAATACTTATCCAGCGACAGCGGCAGAGGGAAAATGGCGCCCACTTCCTTCACATTTTCCGCCTTCGCGGCCAACAATCCTGACGGTTATTTCAATTACACCTCCATTCTTCCGGAGACAATGGTATAAATTACGCGCCAGATAAATCTACCGAAATTACTTCATGATTAAAACATTTGAAGGCTCTTTAATAAACCTCGGCTTTGGATCAAATCCCATCCCGCCATAAAATCCGCCATTCTAGGACGCAACGGGGAGTAAAAAAATGTTGACTGTGGTGAAGCGTCGTTGGATCTGAGGTGGGTTACTGAGGGTGGGTTACTTCTCGGCTTTGAGGGAGAGCGGGTTTCGTACGGGGAAATAGGGTTCCGAGAGAAAATGGCAGTGCATGTGGGTAAGGGATCGGTTGGCGGGGGGGAGAGATAGGAGAGACGCAGAGAAAGAAATGGTGGCTGCCCCTTCTTGTGCGAGGAGATTTGAGCGATGAGCGTAAATTCAGATCGCGAGGGATGATAAAGAGGTTTTTTGCCTCCCTTTCTTCGGAGGTTTCCTGAAAGCGCGGGCAACGATATGTGAAGGAGCGAAATTACCGCGTCCGAGCGTGCGTGTGAAATGGAGGTGAGATGATCGAATCGAAAGCTCTTGTTATATGCGAGGAGGAAGAGAAGGGGACTTTTGTAACTTTTAATGACTCTCTATGCGAGGACGAAGGCTTTGAGAATACGACTTGGACTGGAGTGCAATATGCAGTTTTTTCTGCCAGGTTTCGCGAAGGGCACAATGGAGAAAATTTGACCTCTTTCGATACTCGAAGAATGAGGTTAATCATAAAGAGGGATGCGCTCGGAATGATGGGAGAATCATACCCGAAATTCAGGTGAAGGAAAAGATGATACTGGATACATTTTTGGGAATTTCAACGATGCCTCATTCTCTATGTAAGAATTCAAAATTTTATTTGGATTCGCATTCTGCGGAACGCGTGAATTATGTGTGTGAAGCAAATTAAACTTTCAAGAAAATATGCCGATATAATAAAAAAAACTTACAAGGATGAATGTCTGTTCGAGTTAAAAGATTACGTATTTGGAATTTCGCAAATAATAAAAGATGGCTATATTTTTTAATGAAGATACCACAACATAGGTAATTTTAAATCCGTCATTAATAAAAGTTATAAGATTATATATACATTAGAATTGTATGGTCTCCTTTAAGTTAAGCCTTAAGTCAATAAGGAAGTCGAAAACCACTTCGTAACTTTATCTAGACGACTGTCGTAGGCGTAAAATCCGGTGACAGAAGAGTAATACAAATATAAAGATGCATTTTAAAAGTAATCTATTTCTGTACACTAAGGAATAACATATTCCACAGTAACCCAGATCGAGCAATAATATTGTTTAATTACTTGCAAATTTATCATTTACTTTTCAGCTCCATTAGCTGATGATGGATCTGTAATTCAAAATTTAGGCTGCGATTATAAATTTGTAAGTAGAAAATCGTTTAAAGTATAAATTTTCAACCTCGAACATTATCTTGTTAATATAAACGTAAAGGCTCATACTATTTATAGAGGAGAATGCAATGTAACATTAATATGCAAATTCGGAAGCTTCAGAACTTTCAGTATTAAATTTTATGTAGAGGTCATCCTTCTTTTTCTTTGAAAGAAACCTTTTTTCTTCTTATAATCGGTATCACTATTCGCTCGCTTTCGGATTGAAATCCAGGACAGTGTGTCTTGATTTGATATATTTACTTAGAATCAATATGGATTATTTTAGGCTCCCGCGATATTCGGGAGAGCAATATCTTAGGGAGACTAAGCCCGGATATTCGGACTCCGACGCAGGTAATTCACGAGTTACTTATGTGACAAAACAACCGTAGCGGCGTAATGGATGGAAGGGACGTATTTCCGCGATGACTGGCACAAGGCAGCGCCAATCGACGTTCAAATTGAAACGGGGCAATGCGAATTCTATACGGCACTAAATTACCAAAGGTTCATTTTTCCGAATGCACCTGAGAGCGGGAAAAAAAACGCTCGGATGATGATATATGGAGCGGAGACGTAAAGGGGACGCGAACGGAAAAAGTGTGGAAACGAAGGGAGAAACTGAAGCAAATAATGGGCGATTTTTGAAAGGAGGAAAGGAAGATGAAAGAGGAAAAGGCATAATGGCAGAGAGGAAGAATGGAGAGAAAGTGGGGGATTAAAGTCGATCAAAAGCGTCGCCTGTGATTGGACCTCGTCTCCGTGAGAATTTCCCTCCTCCGTACCTCGCTCTCCTTCCGCATAATGATTCAAATGAAGCTGCGAATGGGCCTCCACGCATATAGATGCGGTAGAGGAAAAAAAACGGCTTCTCGTCGGCACAGAGAGGGAATTTTTTTCACTCAACCTGTGTCACGCCACATCCCTTAGGGTCAGGATCCCTAGAAGAAGGGGTTAAGGTATTATATGTGGGTATGCAGAGAGGAAAGGGTTTAGCATAGCAAAGGGTGAAGTAGATATCCAGTCCGGCTAGGGTCTTGGAGTGAATGTAGGAAAGTGAATCCATCCGAATAGCCGGAAGAAATGAGAGCTTAGATTAGGAAGGAAGAAAGGAAGGGTTATAAATTCGCAATGATTGAAGGCAGACTGTTTTTCTCCCCATCCTCCACCCGTATCAAATCCCTGGACGGAGCCAAACTGGAACAAATTCCAATAACACCGCGGCGATGGTTTGTTATGAGACCTCTGACCGTTGCGTACTCAAGAAAAAAACGAGTGGACCAACGGAAATATCTTGAAGTGCCTACGTGAGAGAGTCTGAGTGTAAGCTGAGACTCAATTGCCCGGTTGTTACTTACGACGCTCTTTGAGATGAGGACTGGAAGTGTTTTAAGCCCATATCGTATCTCTCACGGAAAGAGCTTAGATGCAATCAGCGCGCCTCTCGCTCTCATAAAATCCCGAGCGACTTGCGGTAAATATTAGATCAGGAAGTGGAGAATTTATGCAAGTATTTCTTCTTCATTGTGTTCCACCATCAAAAGGAAAATAACTCAAAATTGCTATTTTTTTCGAGAAATAAAATGAGATAAGATTTGACTTCAAATTATTCTCCTTTTCAGTTTTTGCTACAGAACATCAGACAAATTCTTCCGGGAATTTTAACGTATCATACATATAATACCATGAATTAATCATTAACATTAACTTTCATCGCTGAGAATCAAAGGGCACGTCAGCTGGTATTTCTTATATTTTTCAGCAAGCCATTGATTAAATAACTTATTCGTTTCACAGAATTGACATATCAAATAATATAGATGCGCTAACTGAACTTATAGGAACGAGGGTTTCACCTAGCATTTTTAACATCACGGATTTCGGCTTTAAAAGCTATGCTAGAGGAATATTTTAGGCATTCTTCGATATGCCAAAGAACAGCCATTTCTTGATATATAGAGATACCCTCCACTCCCAATACTCGGCCCTCAGCTGTAAACTGCACAGTTCTATTTCGGTCGAGGGCAAAACTAACGTTTCTCACTCTGTGGATGAGAGTTACGGCAGTAACCATGACTCCCCTTAATAAATCACTCGGCGGAAAGTGATCCATAATTTCGAAGCCCACCTCGCAGGCAAATCGCCGCATTTCGTGGGAGGAATGGACGGGAGAGAATCCATCGCGTATACGAGGAGATCGGGAGAGGATTACATGCAAGATCAGAAAACTGTCAAGTGCATGGGTAATAAGGTTTAAATTTCGCTCTGAAAACCATCTTGGGAAGAGTTACCTCGCTTAAAATATTCTCCTACACGTTGATGAAAAATAAGATCGTCCGTTCGGGGTCTTGGCTACGTATCCCCAAAGATATAAGGTGGTAGTTGGTAGATATGAATCTTCGATTGTTATTCCCGATCTGTAATTTTCTTTCATGCATCACTCCTGGGCGGTTTCCGACTTGGTCGTTTGGGTAGCGGCGGTAGTAATTGAGAATAAGCGTATGTAAACCGCTTTGAAATTACTTTGAAGCAATAATATATAGCGTAATTTGATAGGAATGTAAACCATTCGACGCAAAAGGTTGGAAATTGTCCTATTTTGCGGAGTGAAACATAGTCTTCGTGCTGGTTACCCGCAAATGAAAAATATCCAGGTTGTTTTCAGTGCATATATATGTATACGATAACAAATCTAAACTGAGGTGGCAATATATTCTTTCTTGTTTTCTCTAGCATATATTCTTCAGTGATTGCTGAAACATCATTATTTTCTATCTCGCATTCCACGTTTTATCGCCAGTTATTCATTTTTCCATTTAATATGCAGATTGCTCTTAGACGCCTGTAAGATGAAAGCCGCCGAACGAGCTTAGATAAATCATTCTTACAAATTGACAAAACCTTAGAGTGAAGAACTTTGTGTCTCCAATGAATTGCCGATAAAGAAGCAGAATAGGTAATAAAAAGATTTCTATACATTTTTTGAGTGTAGAAAACTAAAGTCGAGCGAGATGAATACATCGGAGTAATAACGAACCACTTTTCCATCGAAAATAAATATTCGGAGAGGATTTTGGAAATAGAAGACATTATGTAGAAATCGTCATGGCGTTTGTCCATAGAGCAGTTTGTCAGAGCACTGTAATCGATAAATTACACCTAGCTCATGGGGTGGATCAATTAGCTGTAAATATGGCGATGTCAGGAGATGATCCTAGCAGTTCGGATAGGACCAAGGCCAATGAGGAAAACCAATCTCCGAGGAAGTGAAAGTTCAATGAACAAGCTCGCGGCCGATTGTTAATAAATAGTATTACACTGAATCCGCTCAGGATCATTCGGCTCAAGTCTCGCGGACGAAATTTATAGAAAATGGCCGAAGAGCACAGAAAGGAAAATGCAGTTACGAATCGAGCGGAAGAGATTTATCGAAGAAAGGAGTCTTTCTTCGCAGCCACGGAATCTGTGAAAAGGGGAGAAAGGAAAGATAAACAAGGAAGGCCGTTGGCACTCTTTCAATCCGGGCGAAAATTCGTCGGAGAGGAATTCCTTCTGTTAAATATCAGGAATTGGATACCTGACAATATCCACGGACGCGATAGGATGGGGATAAGACATTAGATAACGCTTTCTATTTCCATCGTGAGTGAAAGTTAGGGCAATGTCGTACGTCTTTTTCTTCCACGTGTGGCCATACCTGCCGCCCCTCTCCGTGGGGTGTACAGTTACCTGTGGAGGGATACACGCACTGCCAACCCCCTCGCAGGACCATAATCTCCGCCCCCTTTCAATTGTCAAGGGTGGGGAGTGCACCCCTCGAGGATCCCTTCTCCTGTTACCCGTATCTCACGGACACTTGCCTCTTTCAGGGTTACGAGAGACATTTCGCGGGAATGCTCCGATTCATTGGCCCACTAGTATCTGGGACTAGAAATTTTTCCGTTGGGGATAGGAAAGGAAATAGCGACACATGCCGCAGCTCTTTTTTCCCTTTATCAGGCGGAGGCGTAGAATTAATATGAAGTTATGTTGAAATATTCTATTTTAGTATCCTCGTGCTTGTATTTTATTAATAACTTGTATCAATTGGTATGTATAACATTGCCACGGGACATTGGTCTACCTTTGAGGTGATTATAGCATCCATACTAAATAATAACAGGCCCAACGTTGCCCAACTAAGCACGTTATTTATTTAAGTTATTTGTTTTCGTCGCATAGTACCAATGATTTATGGAAAGAGATGCCGTTACGTAACGTAATTGTCCACTATTTCGAAGAGTTATAAGAAACGTTATTGAAGGAAGGCAGCTGACATAGATTCTGATGATATTTTGACTAAAATATTTTATCCAAATATTTACGTGAGGCTTTTATGATAACTGAATTCAAAAACATTTCTTTTTTGTAATTTTCAGTAATTTCTCTTTAAAATTCACCTTTATAATTTCGGTCTATGTTTGTGGTCGGCTATGAAATCATTTTCAGTTCTTCGCCAATAGATGTATTAACTTCGTCTAATAAACGATAAAATAATAATAATTCAGGTTTTAAGCCTACATATATAAAGTACGCTACAGAATTATCGTTAATGATTAAATGAATGATTAATTTTCAACACATTTTCCATAGAAGCTAACAGTAGCATAAACTGCCCTGTTAAGATGAACTGCAGGCATTGAAAGGTTAGTTAATAAAATCGTAGGAAAATTAGATATAATAAAATACGAGCAAGTCGTGCGATAAATGAACAGGAAAAACTTTAAATATTTCCAAGTATATTGGAAATAGCCTCCTACTTATTTCCTATAAGTAGGAGGCTAATAGAGGAGATATCTCAAATTGGAAATCTAAATTATAGATATAGAAACCTCAAAAATACTTCAGTTCCAGGAAAGTGAACACTTGTGATTTACATCTCTCAATCGGGGATCTGATATCGAATAAGAAATATTTAAAAAGATAAAATTAAGGCGAGCAAACGTTAGCCCTCTCATCCAAAATGCCGAAATGACCGGAAATTGTCTCCTCAGCCCCAACGGGAGGCTCGCTTCGTTCACTTGCCAAATCGATTCCAGAGATGAATGCATACTCGATCTACTCGAAATGCCATCGCCGATAACTGCCCGAGTCAGCCTCTTATCACACAATCGACTAATGCCAAAAATCCGTTGTTTCCAAGAAAGACATGATCCTCCGTAACTTAATTTTCGTCGACTTCGTGGCATTCCCATAGAATTATTAGGTTTAAATATTATTACCGTGAAAGACATAGTTTTTGATGAATTGGGTATGTTTTAAATTGACTTCAATGTAAGATTGAAAATGCTGCACGTGATCCCGTAAAATGACGTAGCTCTTGTAAACATGAAGTTACCATAGAGAAAGATAGTGAGAACAATTTACTTTGTAAACGGTACGTATAGAAAGAGTAAAGGTTCTCGCTTAATTGTTTTGAACGATGTGGAAAAGAGCTTAAAGGAAAGACAGAGTTATTATAATACAGTGGTACCTCGGTTAACGACGCTAATCCGTTCCAAGATAATCGTCGTTAACCAAAACCGTCGTTATCAAGGCGCGATTTTCCACAGGTATAATAATGGTAATGCATTACTTATGTAAATGGCTTTTTATTGCAAACCCGTGGCATTCAAAAACTTCTTAAGGAGCCTGTTGATCCAATAATTGAAAGCCGAATACAGTTAATTTCAAAGGAAATAGCACGATTATTTTAAGGGTTAAATATATAGCTAAAAATAAGCTAGGACTGAATCGAAGTTAATATTCAATTCCTTCAGTCAAAAATTATTTGAATTAAATAAACAGGTAGGATATGTCATAAATAAATGCCCATTAGAATATTTTTAGAAGACACAATCTTTACCTATGTGAGGAAGTTCAATTTTGTGCGGCCCAGTTGCTAATGTTTTCTGCAGTAATTCTCTCTGACAACAAGCTAGATGAATTTAGCAACATAGATGAAGTTAGAAAGAAAAACCATTTTTGGTGGACTGCACCATAGATTGGGAAATATTAGATCTAGTTTGAGGACAACTGCAATGACACAAATATAAAATTTTCGGCGGCTAAATATGATATTTAAATACAGCGAGGGTGATTTTAGTCTTTGCGATCTAGTATATGCAACTTCTTAAATTGTGCGGCTGAATAACAAGCGAAAATTTAATATTTTGGATTCTTTCGCAATTCGGCGTCATTCAGATAGAAGAATTCCCGATTTCATACTTAAATAGCTGCGGTAACCATAGCCCCCGTCACCCCCTCCCGTCCTTTGACTGATGTTGTGCCAGGTGGATGATGCGAGAGATCCCACCTTTCTCTCTTTCCTAGCGAAAGGAAAAAAACGCGTCACTTCGTTAGCTGAAATATAAAACTCGGAAGAAAGCCTTTGTTAAGGAACGCGACCTTTTAAATACGCCTATTGGATTAAAACGGGTTTCTTCAAATCCCCTCAAAAATTTTGTTTCTGTAAATTTTTCTCCTACTTTCCGTAAGACTCTAGAGAACAAATCATACATGTAGACCTATTTACGTCAAAGGATCCTTCATTCTCGTCAAGAAGAAGTTGAACGGTAGATGTATAAAGCATTAAAATGAGAGCCGGTAAGCATAGATCAGTGTAAGGTATTATGAAGGGAGTCATATAAATATTTCCCATCCCCGTTTTTGAGGAATTTTTAACTCATATACCCCTGTTTTACTATGTCAAAGAGGGACACCCGAAATCACAACTCGAATTCATTCTCGAGAAGATACAAAAGCGATATGAAAAGATTACTTACTTATTGATTGACTTACGATACGGTTCATATGCGACATCAATAGCTATCATTTATCCAAAATAAGAACAAGTTGAGATGCATATCGATTAACTCATCAATAAAATTAGTAATACGGCTTACCAGGCAAAACTGCATCGTAAGTTTAAAAAACTGGACGTTTCTCTCGAACTTTATCATAATTTTATTATATTCTTTATTTTTAAGTGCACTTCATTCAAGAAGTAAGATTGGTACTGTTACCAAGTAAATCAACTGTTAGCAATTGATTATAGCAGTAGTGGTGCCGATATTTATTTACGAATAAATTTAAGTCCTTAAAGACATAGGTACTCGAATCTTCTTATTCATGTCAAGTAGAAAGAAGAACGTTATGTAATCCATAATTTATTTCAAAGTTAAACTCGACCAATGTCGAGGTGACACCTTCAACGTCAAGTGTGATTAACCGGTCATGTTTTACATTTTGCGTTTATCTACATTAATATCCTACAAGCTCTACCTTTTGGCGTGTGGCAGGAGGTGTAAACGTCAATAGAGATGTTTTTTATTAAAATCTATGTACGAGCCTCAACAGAAATCATGCAAAGAATATAGACCTTGTACGAGTAAGGAAATAATGTCAATGCTCCGCGGAGCAAGATTATAATTTGAATAGAGAGTGTAGATATTGATGCGGTAATGGCGAGGAGAAAAGATGGTGGATCAATAAGACTAGGAAATCACTTCCAAGTAACGCTCGCGACTTGAGCGAGTCGATATTTCAATAGCTCTCTGTCGTCATCCAGTTTAACGCTCGAGAAAGAGCGTCATTTCGCCAACAAACGCTTCACATTCATCTCTCCATTCATTCATTCGATGCCCAAGTCACGCCACCCCTCAAAATATAGCCATTTATTATTAGACTTGATTAGAGAGCGTTCGGGGAGACATGGAGCCGTGTTTGCCCACCGATCCTTATGAAAGCAAAGCCAAGTTCGTTGACATCGAAGATGCGAAGAAGAAATCGCAGAGATGCACGCCTCCTTAGCAGGGACGGATTCAAACTTCAAGCCCCCCCTCAGGGCTTCTGACCGATCCTTGCTACACACTTCGTGATGTATATTAGGTTAAGTTTTTCTATCTTTCTTACTTAATTGATATATAAGATAGATTTAGATGCCTATC
Source organism: Sympetrum striolatum (assembly GCA_947579665.1). Classification (NCBI taxonomy): domain Eukaryota; kingdom Metazoa; phylum Arthropoda; class Insecta; order Odonata; family Libellulidae; genus Sympetrum; species Sympetrum striolatum. The sequence goes on along the minus strand of OX388350.1, from coordinate 36,355,225 downwards.
ATTATTAATATTACCTTTCTTGCATAAATTCTGTCCCCTAATATACTAATGTTAACTTATTACTCCACGATGCATACTGTATACTTCAATATGATAATACGATGTATTTCATAAAATATATAGAGTTATATATTCTTGAATATTTTTTAATATCGCGCAGAAAATGTTAAATTTTGCTGGATGAAACAGCTTTGTTTACATGCGTGTCAAAACTGAATGATGGGAATACGAAGCTAAGTTTATAATCCTCATTTAATCAAATAAGAGGATAGACAAACAAACAAAAATTTGATTCTTTTGAAATTTGTTGATTCTAAAAAATATTGAAATTTTTCAAAACATTCAGTATCAAATAATAAAAAAAAAAAAGAGTTTTAGACTACCTTTCTATGGTGTGAGCCCTACAGTGACTCACTTGTGTCATATTTTCAGCGTTTGGAATTAAAAGCACAGCTTTGAAATAAAAGATTTGATAGCTCTCTGAAATCGAAAAAATGTCAGAAAGCTAATGAACTGATCGTTAAATGAAGCCAAAATTTCCGCCTAAGTAGGTAATCATTCGTATATGTTCTTTTTTGATTCAGAACAATACTTTTTTCATATAGCTAGACGTATATAGTACGAAAAATTCCTAAGCAGTTCAGTTACCATAGAAGAAACTCAAAATAGGATTCAAAAATTTATACAAACATCACTTCAATCAAAACTCTGTCCTCAATAAATGAAGCACGCATGATACACGCTCGATAGAGAATCTTACGGAGCTTTTTTCACTATCGAGCGTACTTTTCCTCAGGTAAATATTCACGATTCTTACAGCAATACGCTAAAAGAGAATTTAATCCGCTAAGTGGCAGTGAATTCCGTCAGATCTAGCGGAGAAATAGCCGAATTGGCAGCACTGGTCCTCGCGAAGACTTTAGAGGAGCATCTCGTCATCCTGACCTCCCAATTCACTCGCGTGCGATGGCTTCCGTGCTTAGTTGTCGTCACGACGTTGCTCTAGTTTCCCACTCTCTTCCTTCTCGCCTTCGATGAGAGCGGTCCATAGAGGTCGCGCGATTTGTTTTAATTTGTCAGACCTATTTTCCTCCTTGAATTGCGTCAGTGCGTGCTCGAGATATGGACATATGATATTGACGATTTTCTTCTTTATACGATATCCGTGCTTTCTCAAGCTGTTGTTGATTGACCTTAAATAAGTTTGGCAGAACGGTCATTCCCCACAGAAAGTGTCTAAGCACAGTGAAGAATATAAATGTATAGTAATCTATTGATTACTTACGTTTTGCATGGGAAACCGCGGCCTGACATGGGATACTATTTTAAGTGGCTCAAAGTCCGTTTTCAAGTTGTGATAAATTAGAATTTTCAATCAACTAAATCTTTTACTTTAAATTATTTTGTTTTACCTTCTCCAAAAACACAACCCTCCGCTGTCTGAAAGCAAAGGAAAGCCTTTGATTTGCAAATTTAAATCTGATTTCGAGAACTCAATTTCACTTAGCTAATTCGATAGGGTTACCCTTGCTTAGTTGAAGAGAAGGACGCAGGACTATGCAATCGCTATTGCATAGCGATTGAGTATCAGTAGAGAGTAGTTCGAGATTTGACTTCTATTTAGATATAAAAAAAAAGTCAGCAAAGCCGGAACCATACTACGCATGATTTGAGAATTGAAAGCCGATTTCAATTAATTTCAAAGGAATTAGCGGAATTATTGTAACGATAAATATAGAGCTAGGAATCAGCAAAGATTGCATCAAAGTTAATATTCAGTTCCTTGTAACGATAAATGTAGAGCTAGGAATCAGCAAAGATTGCATCAAAGTTAATATTCAGTTCCTTCCGTCAAAAATGTTTGAATGCATCTGAATATTCTCGGAGGATATGTCATAAATAAATGGCCGTAAGGAATATTATAATGGAAGGCACAATTTTTACCTAAGTGGAGACATATTATCTATATGGAGATATTATCTCCATGCTTCAAATAAGTAAATTAAATTACCAAAATTAGGTTAATGTATCAATATATGCTATATGTAAGGACACCATCAACCTTTCTAAGATTTAGAGCTGCAGTTCCTTATCGACCTCCGGGCTTTGAAGATGCTTCCATTGGGAGCAAAATATGCATATCCCCATATCATTTACGTCTTTTGATGGTTTACGGTGCTTCGTTCATTCTATATTTCAACCGTCAGCGGCCTTCCATCATTAATCTAATTAGATGTTTGCAATGATATTTTAAAGGGAAGAAGATGTAACCTCATGACTATTTTGATTAGGATTGCCTTCGTCATTACCATACCCATTATCATTGTAATACTTCCTTATCATCCCGATGGTAATATTCAGCACATAGCTATCTTAAGGACGTTCGAACATTAATATTTAATCGTTTTCTAAATACAATAGGATAATTGGAATATAAAGTACTGAGATAAAATGGAATTTAATGTCGGAAACATGCCAGTAAATGTGATGATTACACTAGCTTTACTTCGTTTATGATCGGTCATTTAAATCATTTGAATAACTTCCCTTACGCACAGCAATATAAGCCGGCGTTTGCGCTCCTCATTGACTTTGCAGAAGCGTTGCGCATTAACACATCAGCGGGATTTCGAACGCAGAATTCTCTAAAACTCGTGCCGTTTCCTTAAGCGGGTAGCAGAAAAACGGCCGTTCGCAGAGAAGCGCTAATATTTGCTCGTATGGAGATGGCATTCCAGAGGCGTGAACCACGCACGAGTAAGGTGGAAAAAGAAGAGGCTGGGGGGACTACCAGGTAACTTGATATCCATTAAGCATTTTTACGGAGCGCTTTTAGGGACCTTTAATAAAAACCGCGCGCCTTTAAAGCGGCGGACGCAAATTCATTCGACTACAATTTATCGGCCGTAAATCCGCCGCGAGATGGGTGCACATTTTGAATATTTCATCCCTCCAGGTCACTTAGTTTAGTAGACTATTAAGCGCGGGATACATAATACATGGGCGATACCCCCAAGTACGCACTCGCGGTTTTATTGTGACCGGCAGCTGTATCGAGTGAAAAAGAATGCAGATGGGTCGATACATCTCTTCGTCTCGCGGAGTCCGCGGTGATGAATGACATCCGCGTACATCGTGGATGACGCACGCCATCGAAAGCCGATGTCTGCAGACGGTGGAGACGAAAGGGGAATATTTGGAACGAAAAAATCATCGCCGTGAAAAAAGTCTTCCCTTTCGCTATAATCGAGGCGATATCCGAAATATTCTGCAGGATAAAGCGACCGTTATCCTTATTCTTGCTTTGGTTGTGGGTGAATATCCTGACGAATGGGGGCGCAAGGTTTAAAATTTATATTGAATTATTAAGCTCTCTATGCGGATAATTTACTTGAATATCTAAGTCCTACAAACGCTTTAAATTTATATCAAATTATTAAACTTTATTTGCGAATATTTTACCTGAATATCTAAGTCCTAATAGTTATAGTAATTCGGAATCAGTATTTTGATGAACTCTGACTTCATCAATATTACAGATTTTAATTATTTCCACGATTAGTGATTAGAATTTAGTTTGGCATTTTCCTTTGGCTAATATCTGTGTATCTTCATAAGTTTATATTATTTCACTGTTGCTATATTAGGAAGTAATAATGAGAATATTGGTAACTTATAGAAAAATACATCGCTACATTTCCCTTTATACTTATTTTCAATAACATACCAGAGTATCAAATCCCCATGTAATTGTATATATTTTCCCCAAGCTGTGAATATACAGATGTCTGGTTGCAATGTTCCATGATCAAAAAAAGATTACGATTCCAAATTTTCGCTAAAGATTAAAATTGAACTTTTGATCTACCAAAGGAGATTAGAAGCTACGCTGCGGATGTTTCATACATTTAGAGAAAGTATGTTTTCAGAAGAAGTTACCGGTATTATGCGACCACACTGCTTCTTCGGCAGATCCGATAATGAACGTAAATTAAGCGGAATAGATTTAAATACAAATCGTTAAAAAATTCATTCTTTCCGCGACCACTACGTGTAAATAACAAACTAAAGAATAAGTTTGAATTCATGATGTTTACTAACCCTTGTCGAAAAGTGGCTTCGTATGTACCAAATTAATTAGAAAAACTAAAGAGTTAGTTAGTTGGACTGTTTATTGGCGAGGTTAGGCTCAGGTGGGTCTCTCTTCCACCTAACCTCGTAAGTCGATTACATTTATAGTTAACTTATTTAAAAAATACAAAAAGAAAGAGTAGGGTGTGGGAAAAAAATCTTTGCAACTGAAGAGAGTGGTATAGTAGTAGAACTGTTATCTAATTAAGGATGCACTAGCTAGTTCGTAATTTTTAATAGGCATTAGAATCATAATAAGTTTGTTAGTTCATTTTACATGAGGAAGAATCCAACACCGATTTAGCTCTTTTATGCCATCTTAATTATTTCACTAAACTCGGTTAAGGCGAAATGATGTTCAAGAGCGTAGTGTTCCCTACAATTCTACACTGATATAAACGGGACAGACAGTCTCTGGAATATACTGACAAACACAAGAGCCAAAGACACGAAGTTTACTTCGGTTTATATCGATTTCCATGCCGTGATGCAGACATCGATAATCGTGCGTACAACACGCGGGATTTCATCGCTTAAAGAGGTCTCGTAATATTTAAGCGCGCTCGTCGAAAGCCCAGCAAAAAGAGTGCATCCAAATAGAGAGAGCTACGCGTTCGATTCAGTTCCGTTTATTTCTTTTAATGGACGGGAAAAACGCAATCAAACCTACGCGAACAAGAGCCCTCGGAGCAGAAAAGTACTGTCGGCCATCCACCGCGAGACTGTGGGAACTCCCTCCCTTCGCCAATTGAGCGATACGAAATTTCCGAACGGAGAGAAATGCTACGTTGATTCATATTCATAATGCGGTCTTGGCTGTTGCCCATGTGTATAGATGATCGTATTCCCCTTCGCATCCTCCCCCTATCTCTCCGTTCCTTTCCCGCCTACTCCCACCGATCGCTTCTGTTGCTATTTCTTCTTTCCCCATCCATTACAGCGTCTATTACTCTTTATTTTTCCTCAACTTCTGCATTTAATCATCATTGATGCTACGATCTTGTGTCCCCTTCAAATCTTTATTCGCTTTAAGTTTTTAATGTTTTCCCTTCGTGGATTTTTAATCGTGCTTTTTCCTCGTTTCATAATATTTTCGCTGCATTACTTTCGAGTCGTTATTACTTTTCCTGTTTTTCTCTTGTTCAATAAAAGCGAAATAGCACGGTTCTTGTATCGTTCCGGAATGAACCGACGAACCGGATTTATCGCTCCATTATTAAATATTAAAGTCCTTCTGAAATGTTTTTGAGACAGGTTATTTATACACAGTTACTTGTACGGAAATTATTTAAAAATGCCTTTAGGCATTCTTAAATAATTTATTTTTATAAAATACTTCCGATGTCGGAATATATATAGTAAATTTTGTTAAATACAATCTGTAGTTTATTAACACTGGACAATCAATACTTGTTTTGCATGATAGGAAACCAAAACTCTACCAATACAGCTCTTTTAAAGATGGACCTTTAAAAACTGTTTTTCTTCAAGAGAGCCAAAATTCCCATTATTCAAGAAAAATATTATAGTTTTATCCAGTTAAAATCCTTCTCGGCCCTTTGACATTCGATCGTCTTTCCTTTAATTATTCTGAACTCCGAAACGGCATTATACGTAGGAAACCGGCGGATCATAAATTTTACTTATTCTCACGTATTCCCCGAATTTAATCGAAGTGAGCTGACCGTACTTATAGGAAGACTTTTATTTCATAAAATAAAATTCTCATTTTCAGGCCCCAATCCTATTATATGCCGTATTGGACGGAAGCGCTCCCCTTAATATTAAAACTATGGAAAGCATACGAATCCATTTCCATGGTTTTATTAATTTTTGTAATCAACTGTTGTTCATAGAAGATAACAAAACGAAATAACCATTGTAAATGCAGCCGTTGTGATTTCAGAATTCTCTTCCCATTTAACAATCGGCCTCGTGGCCTAACGGATAAGGCGTCGGACTTCGGATCCGAAGATTGCAGGTTCGAATCCTGCCGGGGTCGAAAAGTTTTTTTGATGGACTCAATGGCTTAGGGATTAAAGTTGTAGTATCCAAACTATGGGGTGCACTCCTTTTGAGTCTGTGAGAACGGATAGACCAGAAAGTCGCCCATGGATTGGTACCGGAGCAGGGGAATTTTTTTCGTTGAGGGGTCTATGTGGCATTTTTGAGTGAAGTACTAAATACACTACAAAATTTCAACCTCGAAATTGTACGGATTTAAGGGAATTTGATGGTAAATTTAAAAAGATTAATTTCCGTTTAATTTCCTCTTGAAGTGATAAACGCATGGAAGAAACAAATTAATCTGGATTACTGAGTCTGCTGGGAAAAGTTAAGAAAGTCCGGTCTGAATGCCAGAAAAAAGCCCTTATGGCTTGAAGGACGCAGGTTCCCAACTTGTGGTTTGCTTGATTTAGCGTCTTATTCGATGTTCGAAGGCGTTCGGAAAAATTTTTAAAAATCTCCATATCTTGGAGGTAAATAAAAGTTACTCAGAAGCCAGATCTTAAAAGACATATATTAAAGAACTTAAAATTTGCTTTAGTCCCTGTAATTTAGCTAGTTTATAGGCAGCTAACACATGTTTCAAAGAAAGAGAGTTACATTCTTTGATTCGGAAACCTAGAGTAGAATGCTATTAAAAGTACCATGAAAGGCGATATGTTTTTTAGAATTGTTTTTACGACAGATCAGCAATACTGATACGGAACGTATGATGGAATATTTTAGAAGAAGGAAGATTTAAACTAAGGTTTTATTTACTCAATAAATTCAGAGAATGCACGTTCTTGGAAGTCGCTGCTGATATTTTGCGTCATTTGCACGATACGTACTTAATAGCACATTCGGGAAATGAACTTTGAGGTGTTTAGATCCCTCACCCCACCCGTCCCTGGCATTCGCCCTTCCTGACTACCAGCATGTACTCCTGGTACACCATTTACCTATAACAATATTAATCAAGATATCACGAGCTAACAATTTCAAGGAAAACTTTTAGCAATCAGAGGCACAAGACACAAGGGCTACTTTGGAGCCCCCAACTATAGATTATTCGCCTTAAAAATTACAAAATATCTTTCTCGGGCCTCGTTATCGGTGGGGACCTCAGACAGCGTCTGGTGCGCCTATTGGTAAACTTTTCCCAGGTAAATTGGTGCATTATTAATATTTATCATTAACGGTTGATCGATTATCAATAAAAAAATTACTCATTATATGTACTAATTAATAAAAAATCGATTTTTTTATAGTTATGATGAGATGAGTTTTTAAAATCTTAATACGGGACTGCTTAAAGTAGAGTTTTTGTATATTCAGAATTTTTAGCTGTTCCTTTCATGTTCGAATTATCCAAGTTCAACTGTATTAACATCAGCAAATGGAAAAGCTGTTATTATACGACAATTGGGAGTATAACACACGGAGGAAATGTATCTATCTATGCAATCAATCTCTTTATTAAGCCTAAATCCGTCCCCAAAAAGTCCCGATTATTTATATGATAGCATCTCTCCATCTCTCGCTTCCCACATTTCTCAATCCCTCTGCCTCCCACTCCATCTTCCTCCACTTGCTCCCGAAGAATGATGCAACCGTCATCTCAATGAAACCCGGTCGCATTCAGCATCGGAAATGCCTCATCCTCTGCCATTGCGTGTTGCCGCTCCGCATTAAAAGTTTTTCACTGCGTCATACGAGGGGGGGGAGTTGGACGTCTAAATTTAGTCCCAGATGCGATTTATGCGCCGCGTGTAACAGCGCGAGTCGGAATGCCTAGGGCGGGAAATATATGTGCTCTCGATAGAACTTTCAGGAATTCCCCTCGAAAATGGTCTAATCGCCAGCGAAATTTATTCCTCTTTATAAAGGGAAAGATGCGTTGCCGCGGCGGACGGGATTTTTACTCTCTGCTGGTAAAGAAGGGGTTTGAATGATCCACGAGCGGAAGGAAATAATTGTGGAAGGATTTTGATAAAGGAGATGATGATGTTGTTTATCGAGACGGTTCAAGCTAGTTTACGCGTCAGCGGGGGCGATACTCTGTTGAAATGTCATGATTAGAATGAATTAGAAAATGTCTTTATTAATAGAAAAACAAGAGAGGAACAGAGGCTAAGAGCCCAATTTTTCTTTTGGTAGCTCGTTTAACTATCATTATCGGATACAACTGGTTGAAGCAAAGCATAAAGATGTCTTCTCAGAGCATCCATATTATCAAGACGCTGGGGAAAATTTTGACTGATTTAACAAACCATATAGATATAATCGAATAGCATAAATATGGTGTTGACCAGTTAACGTAAAGGTTAGTCATCCTTGGAGCTGGATGTATACTATACTAGAAGGGTTAGGTGTAAGAAGAGACTTGATAATCTCGCCCTGAATAAAGTCCTTTATTATTATTATCCTTAAAAGATTTACTTCAAACCATGTGTTACGATTTTGAGAGATTTAATAAGTTACGGCGTGGAGTACTTCATGAATGAAATTTATGCAACATTAACGAGTTATTGGCTCAATTGTGAACCTAAATGCAGTACTTGCAAGCTAAATGATATAGCTAGAAATAATCCAAATGAACGACTACCTTAACACAAAGGCTAAAAGCCAAGGATAGCTTTATTTATTTGAAAACACCTTAAACGCATTGCAAATAAAGTTACGTTCAAACGATTCATTTCTTTTACTGATAGAAGTTGAAGCTACTTATCCCTGTAGAAAAGTAGAATATTACTTATCACACTATCATGAAACTGCTCGAATCCTACGAGAGAGATATCTGATCTAACACGGACTCGTAGCGCTGAATAACGTTTCGAATTAAATAAAGGCTGAGGCTATCTGCTTTAGGTTTTATTCTATCCGAAAGTTAAAGAGATCTCTTGATTCACTGATGGTTGCGCCAGAACGCTTCCATCATCATTCATCGTCTATAGCAGAAGAGGTTTAAAATTGATTCTCCTATTTGGCTGTTATTTTATGGTTAAAATTCATTGAGAAGCAACTAAATATCCTCAATCTAAGTCAATTAATTCTTGAATAAACTCAATGAATTGATTATCCGTTTGTAAGTTGTGATGAAAAGTCCTAACAACTAGTACGTTTGGATGTTTTCGAGATCGATAGTATCTAAATAAATAGGCTTTACGTCATAATCAACTTCGAGGAAATTAATCAACACTCGAGCAAGTAATTAAACTCCAAGTATTCAAAATAACTACAGCTATGAAAAGTAGATTTCCCGAATAAATTATTGAAATACTTAGCAGTATTACAATAATTGATTAATTGAGCAAACATATCATTTTGTATGAAATAAAGACAACATTTCGAAGAAGATATTTAACTGCGATGTAGCTTGTTATCTATACATATTGTTATTATATTTTGAGTTGGGTTAGGATCATAAAAAATTCATTTATGTAAGCAAGTAAGCAAAGAAGTGTATAGTAAAATACAAAACAGTCCACTAGTCCTCCGATAGATGGTTGCGGGAGGTAGATAACATATTCTAATAGCAAAATGCACGGTAGATGTTAGAAGACATCCTTTTCCTACTCATTCGTTTGAATTCATACTGTAAATAGCAAAGCTGTTTCGATTTCCTCCAAAATCGTAAACAATAAAAGGAGGATTTGGAGAGGAAGGAGAAAAATATGCGTAAGGCACTGACTTAGAGCATCATCATGTGAACATCCTCGATGGAAATTCTCGCGAGACTACGACGCCCCCAATGGTTTCGCTTTCCCTCCACTTTACTCCATAATCCCCATCTAGTCCGCCGTCTCACGAACTCTCCCCATAATAGGCACGCATCTCCGCGATCATCCAGCCCTCCATGGTACACTTCGATTCCATCGTAACGACGGAATTTGCATCGCGGCCACCATCTTAACCCCCCCTACCTTTAAATCCCTCCCTAAACCCGAGAGATGCACAAAACCACACGGGGACTCCCTCCCTCTTCCCGGGCGGTTTTTTTCCGTGTGTATATTCAAACCATCACTCTCGGTGGGTCCACCCGGAGGCACACAACCCTTTCTTCTGCCGATTCCCTTTGACTCCTCCTCCCCGCCCGACCCCTGCCGCTTCCTCGCTTCACGTAAACATTACCCATAACCCTTTCCTTTTTTTTCCCGCCTCTCGCTTTCCCCACTGTGTTCCTCCACGACCTAACCCAATCCATCATCCTCGTCCCGTTCCCAAAATGCCCGCTCGCTTATTTTTCTCACACTTTATAGCAAAATGACTCTGTTCGGCCGATGGAGGAGGGATTGAATACGTAGCGAAATTTACAAATGCAGACGGCTGCCGAAACATTGAGGTTTCGAACCCGGAACTCTGTAAACGGTTGGCAGGTTTAATGATCTTTCTATCAATGAGCATGCTTACTCAGAAGCAAATTTCTCGCGAATATACTTTCGCCATTTATGATTTCTCTAATTTCTACGATGAATGAAGGCTCTTTAAGAAAATGGAAAGCTATGAATTTAAGAGAGAGATCGGAAATTAGGGATTTCGGTTTTTGTAGACGCATCACCGTTGCCTTACAAAGGCACGATTGTATATGACGATTTATCATAATTATGAATGGATGATGAACATACTACATAAAGTAGAATTCTTAAGACCTCAAGGAAGTGGCTAGAAGTGGTGACCAAAAGAAATATCGATATCAAACGTAATTATGGATCTATTAGTAAAACAGAGTACATATTATGGTAATGGACGTAAAATAAAACAATTTATGACGTCAAAATAGAGGAAGACTGATTTAAATGTCAAATATATTATCAATAGACCAGCTTTCAAAGCTTGTGTATAATTGTTACTCGGGAGTCGATAACTGGTATGGTATTTATAGTTAGATAGCAATTGAAAATGTAAGAAGATATGCATTGCACATATGAAAGTGAATCTGAATTTCATGAACGAAACGCTGGAGCGTACAGTTAAAGAGAGAAATCAATTTTTGTGAGTTTTTTGTGGCTTTCGTCGCGTACTAACCTCAGGGCAAAATTATCTCCGGGTTTACCAGCGTTGCGTAGTACGGTATTCATTCAGAGAAATACTTAGAACCGATTATACGTTCACCTATTACATGATTCTCGTAAAGATTTACTATTCGTTAACAGAAGATTTCTAACTAATCTTAAGTAAAGAAAGTATGATAAACTAAAAGGAGTAATGAAGTTCAAATCACTTATTCTACTATATTATTTCACGATCAAAGTTAAAATGATATTGCATCGCATCCCTGAAGTTAGAAATACCGTTATATTAAAGATAGACGTAGCGATGAATTCATGGTTATCCAACACTGTTAGATGAGCATAGCTTCAAAGTATGGGCAGAGAGAGGGACCGTTTATTTACATATCGAATTCGGAGGCGCGTTTGGTAAGGTAGAGACATATTTCCGATGCCATATTGTTTGAATAAAGAGGACGCAATTCATATCTGTCGGCCAAATTAAGACGTGACGGAGTTTGGGACCGTTTTCCATTTCTCGCGGCAATTGGACGCGCCTTCGTTTTTTTCCGGATCAGCCTGAGTGCGAAAAACAGCTCCATTTCGAATCGCTCGCCTTTTGTCGCTCCGAGACTTTTATTTCCGGGCCATTTTTCACGCAAACCGCTCTCGGATACAATTTTATCCCTCGTGGGAATGTTTGTTTGTTTGAGGGGATTTGGCCCCGAATGCATGCGTGTGGTGACTGCATCGGAATTAGCTCTCAGTCACTGAGGAATATGTGCCACGTTCAGATCGAAGCATTAAATTTTAAACGTTAAACGTGCCTGGAAAGGACACCTATGTTTTGATATCCGGGCCATCAAAATCGCATCAATAAGATTTAACGTCTGGTTTATAAAATACAACCCTGTTAATATCCGAGCAAAGTCTGGGTTAAATGTTTGATGGACGATGAATTGATTGGTATGTAAACTTTTACGGAATACCTGAGTTAATTTCCGGTTATACGGAGTGTGATCGAATTGAAATCAGACTCAGAATGGGGTTTCCCTAGATCTTTCGGAGTTCTTCAAACTGCTGAATTTTCCCATCCAATAAAGCTGAACATTCACGGATGAGAAAAGAGTAATATTATACGAATTCCTACCCCCCAATAATTATTTACAAATAAAATAAATTATAACAATTAGTCTTTCTTTGCGTCCACTCTTTGCCGTATTTTTTCAAGTGTATTTTATACGTCCACAAGACAAACTCATCTTTATTGGACCTTTTCTCCAGTTAAATTCTTAAGTTAAATTTTGTCTGAATTGGAGCAATTAAAATTTATATACATATTTCATTCAAAGAAATTATCTAATAAAAGCCATAGACAGAGATGAAAAATGCAACAGAGCGGAAGGTATTTTTTTGGTGGCTAATTATATTATTAATTAATTAATTAATTAATTAATTAGGCTAATTTTATTCGGTTTGGTCATGGTGTAAGATTTAGTTATTTATTTACGCGTTAAAATTAAAGATGAATTATATTCACATGCAATTTATTCTGAAAGTCACCTCGCTCATCTAATCCAACCCTAATGTCGAAAAATTTTCTGTATTAATTTCGGAATAGGTCAATCAGCAGACACGATTCTCACATCACTGTCATTATTCCTTATCTTTTTAATATTCACGCGAAAGAAAATCACTGAGAGGTTTGAAATGTTTAAGCTGCTGCGCTGCTGCTAAGAAAGAGTATAAATTAGAAATTCCTGCATTTTACTAAAAAATGGCGAGGTAAAATACATAATATAACAATTGAATTCAGAATGAGCAATGGATACAATATAAGTGCATTATCGGAAAAATATTTGAAGGTTCTAAATATCAATATCAATAGAAAACTTGGACGCTGAATAAACTTTTTGAGCGGCATAAAGAGAAGTACAACTTGTTCCGAGCAACCGCTCCTGTACCCAGCTTAGATCTATGGTATCACTGTTTCATGGTAACGTTAGAAAGGAAAAGCGCTGTAAAATCTTTTGAAGTATGTACTATGGCGGAGTTCGCATCATCCACCGCTTTGATGCCACGCAGTTCTTTCATCAATTCCTTACCCAATAACCTTTCCGCCTCTCTCTCGTCATCTTCATCTCCTTCATTTTGGAATTTCCCAAATTCTTTTCCCGACACAGTCATTGTCTCCTCCATTTCCCCCAATAGGGCAAAACTTCCCATCCGATCATTCGGCCAGAAATCCTAATCCATGGACCTCCCTGTCATCGCCTATCCCCAGCTTCCCTCCTCCACTCATTCAACCCTTTCCCTCCAACCGACCTTCATCTCGACGAAGAAAAAACAATCCCATTTTTTTCCACGGACCGATCCTCTTCCCCGTCTTCCTTCCGTATTCATTCAGGTCTGGTAGCTTAGCGTTTCGATTTTTTCCCTCCGTACCCGAGAATATCCCCCTTAAAGATTTCCCCCTTTGTTTCTTCCCAGAGACAGAGAAAAGGGTTAATTTTTTTCCCCGTTCTTTAAACTCCGGGCGCATGGGTCTGAATGCATTTTTCTGCCGAGGTGTCGCCCTTAATGAAGGAAGATGAGTGTGCGAAAATTGCTCTCGGAGGCTGAGGTCCTTTGGCAGGATGAAGAATGGCTCGGGGAACGCGAGGCTCATAGAGACCGATTTTTTCTTTCAAAATAAACTTCAACGGAAATTTTTCTCGCGGGGTGAATTATCTCAGTTGTTGTGTTTGGGACAAAGTGTTTTGTCTGGGCCTGAAAGGATCGCTTTTATTTTCTTCAATGACGTGGAAGATTCAACTGACTTCCCAATTAAATTGCAATAATACTCTCCATTGAATGTTTAGAATAGCCGTTCCAAAACCGAGAGACATATTCTATTTGATGTATCGGCACATTATTTTAACTTACAAAAACAGTTGACTTACACAGCTAACGGATTATCAGCTGAATGGAGAATTTCATGATTTTAGTCCAAGGTTCAAAAGGTTTTCAATAAAGTTTTCGAGAATTGGAAAATTATTTCCGGTAAAAAACAAAATGAAAAAAGTATAAGCAACCAAAATCTACTAAATTCATCCTAAATTAGCATAACAATTATCGTCTTTCTGTACTTCTTAATAAAACATCTCTGCGATCTTCAACATTAGCTATAGCGTACTCATATTTTGGGATTTGTCATAGACCTGCGTGCAATAGCATCGTGGAAGAGGAGTTTATAGGCCCTTCTTAAATCATAAAAATGTATCTGTTCAAATTCTTAATCATATAAATAAGAATTATCGAAATTTAATCAGTTTCTAGATTCATAAAAATGGCTGCATTGCGTTTATTTGGCTACAGCGTTCAAAAAAGCTCCCATTACTTAATATAGCTATTTTTAAAGCCTTATAATATCCTTCTTCATCATCATGAATCCTTGATACGGCACGGGATATGTGAAAATAAAAGATGGAAAACTGAGGAAATATTCACTGGATCTCATTTAAATATCGGCGACTCCATTTTATACTCTTAATTCAATATGGGACTCGCATCAGATGATGCCCATAACCCTCGATATATTCTGATCGCGAATTTATATTTTATATCCCCCGACAGATTTTAATTCGCTCGAATCGTGAGTTTTCCTATCGGTCGTAAATTCCTTTTAACGACAGCGACGCTCGCCGCATACGCACTCAGGATCAATCCGTACACTCCTCCAGGTGCCGGATGGAATTCTCACCTCTTCACGACATCCGGTCGGAAGGGAATTTGATACGGGCGCTAAATAGTCGAATGCGAATTCATTTGTCCCGTCCGCGCCCCCTCAGACAATCGTCACAATTTGTCCGCACCCCCAATCCGAGTCGTACAAAGGGCGTGCCACTTGCTAATTTTCTATCGTATTTCATAACTGCCATTGGTCCACCCCCCAACCTGTGCGGACGAAAAAAACATTTAAAAGGGCGACCCCCATTGGATCTCGCATTCAAAAGCACTCCTCTATAACCCTACCCTCGAAATATCCCCGCCTCTTCCGTGACATAACCACGCACCTCCATCCGCATAGCTATTGGTAAACCACCCCTCTCCTCAACCCTTCTCTCACGCATCCACGCACACATGCGCTCGGAAAAAAAACCGTCACCGAATTTTTTCGGTTCTCCCACCCCTCTACTTGGCCCTTTCAACCCTCTTCTTGATTCGTACAGGTGGGATGGTGCAATGGTGTGAGTGAGACTCTCTACAAAACATTCCCTTTCGAAATGAGCTCGGTAAAGAGAAAAGAGAAGGGTATACGTATAACTGAAGAGAGTTGATGGGTGTACCGCGAGATCATCACTAACTATTCTGCTGTAATGAAAAAGTTATAGCCTACTAAGATTCTGCATTATATGCCTAAATGCTTCAAAATAAATAGTGGCTTTAGGTATGAATAAAAGTGAATACCAGTGGGATCACGTTTGTTTCTTAATAAATAGAAAATAATGATTATATTAACGTCGTTGAAAAGTATCATTAAATCATCTAAAAGCAATAAGAAGTTACAAACTGTATGAAATAAGCAGAAAGCTTTCTGCGCAACCGAAAGGTTTACAAAACATTACCGTCGTTACTTTTTATTGAGTAAGAGAATAATTCAAACTAGAATAGCATCATAAAGCGAAATTTTAAGGTATATCTACTTGATATTAAAAAATACGATTGTTAAATTATCTATAAATTAAATTATTTCACAGATGTAACAACTACATACATATCTTCAAAATAATTGTTCATACATAGACATGTATGAAAACAATGACATTTTCTCATAAAATTCGTGTATTATATTATTCAAATTTTACTAAATCAATTTCATATCACGTTTTTTCTTTCTATTTCAGCAGCAGATGGTTGCAGGCCATATATTCTCCTTTGAACGACTGTGGTTTAGTAAAATTCGCCTTCCCGATATGTTTTGTGTAAGTATATAATAATCATAATAATAATGCAGTCTTATTTTTTGGGCGAATTTTAGCCTAGGAAGGCTATTCCTCCAATTAACCCCTTTTCTTAATTTTATTCCTTTTTATAGTGAAAAAATTTTAATTATTTCAAAATATTTAGCATACTATAACCATCATATGGTAGAAGCGCGAGTAGCAATTGCATAGCAATAGTTTCTCCAATTTTTAATACGGAAGTGAGGACTAAATATTGGAAAAAATTTTGGACGTTTGTATTGTCGAGGCAAGTACTCTCACTGAGCATATCTCATGTAAAGAAGTACTTTCCTTCAGAAGTTAAAGTAAAAACCACTATCGTTGTACTAATTTGCTATTTCTAATGCTACAATGGTATTCCCGCTGTCGATCTAAAAATCAACATAATTAACACAAAGTTAATATTAATAGTTGATGAATTGTATTCATGAGTTCTCTATTTCAAATCTTTCAATGTAACATTTTTCATAGGGCTAAAATTTAATTTCATTCGCCAAAATTATTTCTACTTTCACGCACTCGATAGCTGCAGTAATATAATCAAAAGATCTGAGAGTAAGGCAAAATGAAGACCTCTCATGTAAATCCGCGTAAGAGCGCACCGCGTCGGGAGAGAGCCCATTACTCATATTGGTACACTGAGTTGAATTAAATCCGAGGAGTAAATGTAAACCTCTCTGAATGGAGAAATTCACGAGGAGTCCTTTTTATGGAATGGGAGGGTTAAAAGCCCGGCTCCTTCTGGTCCCCCATATTACACGCCTACTTCCTTACTCTTCCTCGGTTCCCCATTACGATCCACCCACTTCTATTTTTCTCCCCCCTGCGGCCTCCACCCAATGCTTCCATGACCTTACCCCAACACCAACCCATGTCTCCCAGGGCCTCCGCCCCTTCCTCATATAACCCTCTCTTATAAGCGCCCTGATCTTTTTTACCCTCGCCTTTTCCTCCTTATCTTTTATTTTCCTTCCTCGGTCCCTTCTCCTTCCACTTCCTTCTGTTTTCGCCAAGGGCCTCGCTCCTTCGTGTCATCCTCTTTCCTTTGCGCCTCGAGGAAATTCGGTAAATATTCCCTCTTTAAGTCAACGCGTTTTTCGGCTGATCCCTCTCCTCAATGAATCTTCGATGTTTTTCTTTAGAGGCGATAAAAACGGTGGTTGGCTTTAATCGGATGCGACCCTAGACTAATTTTTGGCCTCTACAACTTCTTATGTCTAACTTAAATGTCTTTTTTTCTTCTTAAACATTTAAATATAACTCGGGATAAGATTCGGATTTAATAAATCCATCCTAACTCTCATTAAATTTCATTGTATTAACAAATAACTTATTTTCATCTGCTTCAAAATCTACAGACGTATACTTCTGATCGTCTTGGCAGGTTAATTATTTGATTTTAAAGTTAATTTCCCTTTTTCTAGATTAAATTAAATTAAGTAGGATACCTTTGGTCCTAACAGTATTGTTATCAAGAAACCTCCAGAATAGCATGCTATAATTTGATAAAGCAACCGACCGGCAATTGGGAGATCTGGGTTCCTATCCTATCTTACTTTTTTCAATTCTATTCATCCTGGAGTATTTCTTAGGTGAATCAACGTCCGAAATCATCTTTCACTCTTTACCACTGCTTCTTTGATCATTATGATGATTACACGAATACATTATATATTTTTACGTAAACATTATACATGAACATACCGGTCACACAAATAAATTCAACTGATGAGGCTTTGCTGTTGTAGAAGTCCATCATCACGACAAATAAAAAGTATCCAGTCATTTCTTTTAACACGACTTGATGATGGCGATCAATCAACGAAACCGATCAGGTTAAAAAAAAAATTCTGCAGAAAAAAGTACTATATCCTTTTGAACTGTAGTATCGGTCGTGCCTTAATGTAATCATAATAATATTTTCCTTTACAGCTTTTTGAATATCGCTTTGTCGTGACTAAAGCAATCTACTCTAATGTCTACATTCTTCATATCGTACCAATAAGTTCCTTTGAACTAATTAATAGCGGTCCTTATCGAATTACTTGATTGCTTATATTGCTGCCTCGACAACTAAGGTTATTTGCAATCGAATCAAATTACTACAGATTTGAAGAATTATTTTTATTCATAGTTTATGTGATTAGTGCCTCGACAACTAAGGTTATTTACAATCGAATCGAATTACTACAGATTTGAAGCATTATTTTTATTCCTTGTTTATGCGATATTTCTCAATCTGTTGTCAGTCATTTTTCTCATCAGAGCAGCCAATATTACTCAAATTAATTCGTAATTGACCAATCATACCGAAAGTCATCACCGATTAGCAATGGGAATCAGTGGCACCCTTTCGTAATATTTTACTCCTTGGTAACATAGCTTACAGGTTATTTCTATCTCTCCCTCCCTTTTCTTCTGCACTCACATCTCGGCACATTCGAGCACCCAATCTTCCTAAGAGCTTTGGAGTAAAATTTCTTTTCGAGTCCATCCGAGCATTGCCAGGAGATTTGGATGCAAGATAATATGTTGCAGGTGTGAAAGTGATGAAAACGAAGTACACCGTCCGACGGGAGCGTTAAGATGATTGAAATTTATGGCGGAGATAAAAGGTGGCATTGCAACTAATGGGCGTAATTTTTGTGCCGTGAGGGAATGCGAAGAGGATTGGCGTTCCATCAGCGATTTTCCATTCGTTGACGAGAAATCATAGTAATGAGGTAATTATTGCGAATAAGGATGCGCGATTATTGGAAGATGCGTTGGAAGAGTGATGAATTCCCGCATCTCTGTTTTACAAGGGACCTAGGAAAGAGCCCCAAATAATGGTAACTATGCCTTCAGTGCCAATTTACTGGATTTCCAAGAACTCTTGTACAAATAAGTATAATTTAGGCATGGCAACTTACCTATAAAACGCGAAAAAATGATTCGTTACAGAAATAATTCGTGTCTCGATAATCCAATTCCATATTCCAAATTTATTCATGGTCATTATTAGAGCCATAGGGGGGTTATAATTATTATTCAGATACGTATGTCTAACTTGTGATTAAATAGGATCAAGATAATTAAAATATGCCTATGACTAATTTATAAAAGGAATTTACCGATTATTTTTAAAATTTTCCTGTAATTTCTTTGCTGTAATAATTTCACCAAACGTCGATATTAATCAAAATATAAAGGAAAGAAAAATCTTACTTGCTTTGTAAAATCATGTTTCCGAAAATAAGTTAACTGTGGCGTTTGTTTTAAGCAATGAAATGTTGATATTTTACATTGTGTTTATGATAAGCATCCCGAAAGTCATTGGTATTTTAGTTGGTAATCTACGGTATTTGGTAAAATTGGTTGGTAATTCACAAAATTTGTAACCGTCGTTCATGAGTAAATCCGACTTTCCCTTCGAGTACGCAAAACCGCTTGTGCCCCATCAAGAATGCCATTCCAGCAACGAGAAAAAACGAGCCCGCACCAACGACCGCATTGTTACAACTCAACAACCAATCTCCAAACCGTTAAAATGTCATCCTCGTATACGTTCCCCGGAGAACGGAAAGAGCACGAGGGTAGTCGCGATCGAGACGGTAAAGTGATTGAGACTATGAGTAATGCGCTCGGACGGCGAGTTTTTGAAGTGGGAAGAGGCGGTCTTTGGGAGGGAGTGCGTAATCATTGTGGGACCCAGGATGCGGGTATCTCATATACTCCGAGAGGATATGATGAGTGGCATGGGAGAGAGAGGGGATGCATGCATCGTCCGGATTGTGGAGATCGCCTTAATGATCGACCCCTCGGAGTAAAAGAATTCCTCTTTTTTGCCACGTCTTCAACCCTTTCCGAGTCATTATCGTAATTCAATTTTTTCTGCCCCGCGAGAGTGCGTGCACCCAACGGACACCGTCACCTGAGTTGATGCTCGGGGAGGAAAAAAAAAGGGACGACCCGTTGTTCTGCGGACTCTTTCACTTGGTCAACCCTTGAACCCAACCTTTGACCGTTGACCGTGCGTACGGTTTTTTTCTGCGAGGGTTTAGCGGTGGTGACCAGGGTATCAACCTTGCGTGTTTCCGCTGCCTTGCACCTCCTCTTCAAAAGAAAAAAAGCCGGAAGATGTCTCTCGGTATGTTTTCCCAAAGGGTTTCAGGGTGTCAGGGAGAAGTGGTGTCTCATACTGGTAAACGTCGTCCGAAGATTTTTTTGCGAGTAATGGAGTTTAGCGGAACATCCATTTGAAATTTCGAACCGTCGCGGAGTCGTTATACGATGACTTTTTTCTCGATCGGTAAAGGAGAGAGATTTTTCAATCCTGCTTAATTCCCGGCAGCTTGACCGTTTAAACCGCTTACGGAATTATTTTTGCGGCTGGCTTAGTCACCCATCCCTGCAGAATTTCCGATGTTTCGGAGATCGCTCTGGTCCAGAATATTAGTTGGAATGAGTTTGGGAAAACTAACTTTCACCGTGTTATTCCACGCGGGTAAACTTTGAAAAAATATGCAGTTTAAAAAGGACGAATCTCATAACGGCTTTGATCCGAGATAATGTGGATAATGAACTACGAGAGATGCTAGAATATTTTTGGATAAAAATGTAAGCGAACGGAATCACTGAAATGACGATGGAATTCTTCTGCAAATTAACTTACCAAGTTTTACAAAATAATAATAATAATAATAATAATTTTATAAAAAAAATGGGATTCTATTCGCTTTCAAATCAAATTAATTATCAATCAATCAAATCAATTCCAAGCTTAATCGCTAGGAAACATTTTTAGACATGATTGAAACTTAAAGGAGTTTGTGGTATTAACTTTCGTGGAGGACAAAATAAATTTTTTCTTGCAACTTTCGTACACTCCCACAGAAATTTCTGTGGGAGTGTACGAAATAATTCTTTTCCATATCATGGCCTTTCGCGAGGTAACACCTTCGCACATTTAGCTTACTCTTATTTGAAGCCTAAAACCTTAGCATAACTCCACAAAAACATTAATAATTTGTCTGAGAATAAGTAAATATTTAACTGATAAGGTAGTATACAACAATTACTTCAAAATGTTTAACGAAGTGAAATCTCTCACTTAAGAATGGTTGGGGCAGAATGTGCATTCAGGAGACAAGAAATATCCGCATTTAACGCGAAAAAGTTGATAAGTCAAGTATTTCCACGATATTTCTTAAAATAAAATTCAATAAAAAAGCGCTCAATACAACAGGCACTTGGAACAGTATTATCATAGTTCGTCTAAAACACCTAAACAGCCTGTTATTTTGAACTTTTTATACGGATAAGATTTAAAATACGTTTACTCAAATAGCATTAGAAATAAATGAGTTTTTAATTGCTTTAAATTTTCGACAAATTAAATACTTCTTGAGTTGATTTTATTAAAAATCCTCCTCAATCATACCTTAAAAATTAATTTAATTATAAATCGGTAAATACTTATGACATTTTCGATCATCGTGAAATTTATATGGGAATTTATAATGGCCGTTATTATTATTTTCTTGAGGCGATAACCTCTATAACTCGAGTCAAACGTCTAATGAAGATCTAAATTGACGTATCCTTGCGAAAAACTCCCGAAAGATAATAAACTAAAGTTAATGTTAAACAGTACCCAACTTTAATGGCACCCTCGAACTCAAAGGAAATAAACGAGAGCGGAATACACAAGTGGAGTATCGTCCGTCAAAGTGCGAAAATCACTCGAGCGGCATTCGCTCTTCATTTTTTATGCCGTGCTTCATCTTGCGTATTTGTATGTGAGAGAGGGAAGGATAAAGATGACCGACTTCCCGTTGCGTGCTTCCCGTGCGGTCCCACGCGAGTGATGCACGAACGCAGAAGGGGAGAGAGAAATGGTTTAAAAGGATAGATGCATGAAATAGGAAGAAGGTGCTAAGTGGCCGAGAGTGGACCATGTTTATAGTCGCTAATAGACTCCTCAACCAAACCCACAAATTCCTCTTTTCGATTTAAAAGGCTGGCAATCACGGCGTTGCGGCCAACCGAGATCTTTGAGAACCTTATTAAAATTCCTAAACTGGTGTCTGAAAAAATTAGGCGCGTGGTGTCTCTATAAAACGCGGTCATTGCGTGGGATTCGGAGACAGGAGTTGATTCCGGAAGTAAGAGCTCCAACGCTTCATGAAGAAAGCATCTCGAGCAAGCACTCGCAGGTATTGCATCACTAAAAGTTATTAAAATTATCCATTAAAATAAATGTATCAGGCACCGTAACCAACAAAGATTCTAGAATATACACGTTATTTAAATTTCTGCGAAAACTATTTTTCTGAATTTTGAAGATAAATTAATTTAATTTCTTTTATCTCTATTTCCAACGATTTTGCAAATTTATGTCTAAAATGGTAATAGGTTTGAATTTTGTAGTCGAAAAATCTGAATCATTCACTGCAGTCCCCTGAGGTGCACCAAGAATTCTGGATGCTCAATAACAGAATATAATGTTTTGGTCCTCTATCTAAACAGCAACAGGCCTTTTAAATTTCGGTGGTCTCTCCGTATTACGAAGGATGAGGGCCCTAACAGTTACGTTGCAGCAGATTGAAGTTGAATGAAATTTAATGATTAAATATAATTTAATTTAATTGAAGCTTAATAAAGGATATTTCCCATGGCAGTCCAAACATCAAATTAAAATCAATATAATTCAACTATTCGGCTTCTTAGGTAGTAGGAAGCCATAAGGAAAAAAAAAAACAAAATATTACAAGTGGTAAATAAACAACCTCATGATGCAAGTAAGACTCGAGACGATATACTTAAAGAAGCAAACTGTAAAACCTACAGTAGATTTTTATCATCTGTCAATAAAAAGTTAAGCTTCCATTTTTAAAAAATGATTATCCATTAGTCAAATTAAACGAATTTGCAAAGGAAAGAATGGTAAGAAAAATTTAACGTTTTTTTTTTGCTATGCTAAACAATACATTATGCTGAATTTACCATTCCCCAATCGTTGATTAAAATAGATCTAATTTAAGAAATGAGAATTTTCAATCTAAAAGCTCTAATTTTTCAATAAATAATGGCATTTCCCAAAATATCTTGGAATTCTGAACATTCGTAAATGTTAAGCTTTCTTGTCACAAAAAATGAATATGATCTCGAATAGATTTCAGTATGGTCTAAAAAAAGCTTTTAAGATTGAGGTAAATCTATTTATTAGTATAACGTCTACGGAGAAGCATATCTTAACTGCCGACAGCAATTAAATATTCCTACAAAGAGATACACAATACGATAATGCTCGTAGAGTTTCTATAGAGATTCATCTAAACGCAATTCTCATTCCATGCTGAATTTTACGAAATAAATTGCTACTATGAGAATATTATTTTATTTAAATCAAATTCGGTTGAAATTTATACATTTTTAATTTTCGGTGAATATTGTTAGGCTTAAAAATAATAAGTAAGCAAAAAAATAACAAATAATCTAATGAAATTGGCTAACTTACGGGGACCAAGAACTACATATCATCTGAGACTAGATAAAAACCGCCTTCATTTACGCTTGCTGGACCAATCATTCTGATCGTGTTCCTTGCAATTAATAAAAGATTCATTGGAAAACCATTACAAATAAGTCGGATTCTAGCCTAACGTTTGCAAATAGATTTTCCTCCCAATTGATTACTCCATCCGTCTAAACTCATAGGAACACATCGAGACAAATCGAACACCGCATCCCAACGAGGATATGACGAATCGAACGATTACACCCGATCAAAAAAAAAAAGAACATGGAACCGACTGCTCAGCGGAGATGTGTTTTGCGACTCTCTCTCTGTGCGCAGAATATTTAAGACCTTTTGCCCTTTTATATCCAGCAAATTGGGTATTTCCTGACGGTGATTAATAACTTAAATGCGACATCGGATGACGAGCATCGCCGGAAACGCAAAGCATGTCTGCCGATGGCGCCAACGGTGATCAGAGCCAATTATCAGCAGCGACTGCCTCCCTTTCGGTTTTTTTCGGGTCGCCGATGGCAGAGGGTGGGAGATAACGGGAGGAAATGCTAAACGAAACGCTGGGAAAGATGCGAGACAGAAGGCTGCTTGATTCCGGAAAGAGCGGGCAAACAATTCAAATGCGTCTAATGGCGATAAGCGAATGGGAAAACTTCGTGAGGCCGATTTCGCGCGCGTCAAAGACGTCCTAACGCTTAACGTTTCGTGAAGGGACGTGAATTATTAGAAAAAATAAACTGGACCGACATTGCGGAAGTTTCGTTCTCTTTCTTTTTGAGCGCACCGTGATGAGAATCGTGAAGACTACTTTGTCCGGTTTACCGAAAGAATTTTTATCGAGGAAATTAAATGATCGGTATGGATGGCATGTAGAAACGTTTAGTAAAAAAGCCTGTCTAACTTTCAACATTTATAGAATTAAATCCCGAATACAGAAAAGGCTGGTCACTATTCGAAAATGGAGGGAGTGGCAAGACAATTACAAAGGCTTTCTTTGAGTGAGGCTAATTGCCCTCGATGATTCGATATTAAGAAGGATGTAATGAGACGTCATTTTAAGTTATAATTAGAAAAAGTGGAGGGATGATCTCGCATACCGCGGCGCCAAATTGAGTGGAGCCTTTATAAGGTCGTGCCGTAATGTCGTCTCGTCTAGAAAAGGATTACTACGATACGGAGAACCAAAAATTACGCTCAGAAAAAAACCCGAAAAAGTATCAAATTCGTAAACATTTTCAAAATTATTGAACAATTCAGAAACAACAGAAAAATTAACCCATTTTTGTATTTTATTTCAGATAAAATCCTGGACGACGTGACGTAAAAGTGAAGATCATCAAGATGGAAAAGATGTAACGTGGATATCAACCAAAATTAATGTCAGCTAAACTAAATATGATGTCTCTAAATGTAACTGAAACTTGAAATAAAATCTTAAAACTGCTATATTGTAGAGAATCCTAATTTTCAATAAACTTCACATGGCTCTGACCGTCGCAAACTGTAATATGCTGTATTCCACACCAATCTACACACAACGGCTATGGAACAGAAACATAAGTGGTGGAAACTATCTGCTCGATTATAGAGAAACTTGCTGCCCCTGCCTTCAAAAGTTACGTAATTTTCTATTTAATTTAATTTTAATTTTTAGGTTTGCATACTGTATAAATCCAAAGGAAACCTATTGCCATGTTTATGAAAATGAAGTTCCGAACCCAGGATTCAATGATAAGTTTCTGCAAATATCGAATGACCATTAAACGCGGAGCAAGGCTTTATTTTTTCAGTATTATCAAGTAAATACATACGCATTATAGTCGCACTTGATTCTTGCGAGGGCACAAAACACTAAGATATACCTTAGTCTTTCGGATTGTCGCCCTTCGATTGTGTCTTTAATTTGGCCCTTATTTCCAAATTTCTATGAAAGCAATACTATAAGTAGTAATTACCAAACAGAACGATCATTATTGCAGCCGAATCAGCCACCAATTAAAATCAACTCTGGAATGGGAAAAGTGTAGAGACAATGAAGCGACATTTTTATTGAATCAACGGAAACATTTACTTAAATCCTTCGTACATTTTCCAAAAAAAATGTATCTACGTTTTGTCAAATTCTCCTCGGTTTCGAATACAACGTAATCGGTTATTAAAACAAGAATAGTTATTAAATTTCTTTTATAAAGTACCCCTCATTATTTCGTGCAAACATTATTTCTAGCGAATTTAAAGTTTATTTTTACAGGATGATTTCCTTCGAAATTTAAATCCAACGAGAGGTAAGGAGGGCAACCAAATAAACATCACAAACTTGCATCCTAATGCCTAATCAGTGCATGCGACATTATATTTACAAGATAACATCACTGCATCAATATCGCACAGTATTATTGCACTACTTCACAGTCACTGAAAAAAATAAAGCATTGGATGTTTGTTTCACTTACCAAAGAAGACACAGGCACGAACGGTTCTATTTTCAAAGAGTAAAGATCTGCTTGAGATACTGCAACTTCATGAATTTCAGACTCCCCGAACACTCAACTCTGAACACTGAAATGCAAACAATACCGGTGAAATCAATCACGACAGAGCATATATACATACATAATCTTAAGAGGTAATAATTTACTTCCGGAAAAGAAACACAAATCCAACAAAAATGACCAGCTGAAATGCCGAAAGAAAACCTACCAGTAGGACAACAGTGCAGGTAGAAAGAACGACCTGACGTAACGTTTCATATCTATTGTAATGTAAATATAACCAAATTAAGCTCATAGCCGCTCCAATTCGTAAACACAAACAAAATTTAAGTGTCAATCATTTTATACGCACCTCAAATGTTGTACAGAGGTTTTCGAAACGAAATAAATTTAAAAATGTAAAATCGTTGAAAGTTCTTCAGCGGAGAAGAAGAATCGCCATGAGACAGACAATTGAGCGTAGGCGCAAATACTGACTTCAATTGTTTCAAGTGAAGGCAGTACAAGGCGCGGTAAAAAACGAATCGCTCCTTCAATGACACTTCATATACAAAATTCAGAGAATAGATAGTAAGCAATATTGAATACCGTTCTTGGAAATCAATAAAAATATTCATATTCAAGATTTTGTACGATGAAGACTAATTAATGCGATAAATACGATAAAAAAATAAATTATGCTTTCCTTTACAACAGAGGGAAATTGCAGAACAGATGAAAACTTACAAGAATTTCCTGGAATATCAGGATAAAAGAACTTATCCGAGGATAACAGGACATTGCTATACAGATAAATCTATACCTTTAATTATTTTTGACGTCATAAAAAGAAATTATTTCGAAAATTTATTTTACTTCTCAACCATGAGGCAAATATCTCTTCTAATAATTGCAATAATCAGGGTAAATGGTCTAATATTGAGGTTTTGTAATAATATTTATAAATATTTTTCCTCCTCCTCGACAAATTGTTATAAAATATAAGGGAGCCATTTAAACCATCTAATCATATTTTTTCTTTTTGATTCACTTTTTAGGAAAGCCCCAGATTTTCACATCATGTGAAATCATGTGTGCAATTTATCATTGTGTATCAGATCTTAATTCGATCTTAATTTGACACCATAGTAAAGAAGTCAGTGAATTAGTGTGTATACGAGCATTTGGGCTGAGGGACATTTTGTGGTTTTGCAGACTCGGCTAACGAATGTATTGAGTAATGTAATTTATTATACGGAAGATATAACACTAAAGATATCAGATAGAAGTTATATAAAATTGCTTGTTCCAATTCTAGACCTATAATAAAAAAATTGAATGTTTCTTGGCTATGCTCAGGGGTATTTTCGGATTTGGCAACTTATTGGAAGAAGCATTTCGGCTGAAAATTTTCCTTTCTCAGGGTAGAGAAAAATTTATGTTATACTTACTTTCGCCAAAGTCTTGTTTTAATCTACAATAAACTGCAAGTTACTAAGGTATAAGTGATGCAGAATATAGTTATTAATTTTGTTATTTTCTAATTGAATGCTTCGAAAAGTTTTACCTCATTGGGTCATTGCGCTGAGATTAAGTGCTTGTTTTCAACTCATAACATTTCAACTCAGTGAGGATTATAAGGAAAAACTTTTTCACTCCTCATATTGCATAGCAAATGTTTGAGGCTTAAAGTGGGATTCAACTAGACTATGACTGTATGAACAAACGGTGAAGTATCATTTCGCTTATTTAATAAATCAATTTCTTAGGGAAGGATCATTCAAAGATAATAGGTTATGTACAGCTTATAAATGCCCATCATTTAAATCTGCCCACAACAAAACGGAACATCACCTCTGATTAATTGAAAATCGAGAGAGGACGAGATCTTTGTCAGATAATATGCAGGCTTCGAATGTCGTCCGAGGCACCTCCGAAGTGTGAGTAATACTGCAGCTGCGGGAAAAAGCACAAGGAAGGAGTCGAGTTAAAAATAATCAACCGTCCCGTGATTTACGATTACACCCCGAAATTCATAAGCGACGTCGATAATTTCGGAGGGAGTAGACTGCCACCCAATCCGAATCGCCGCACGTGTTTTCGTTTCATCCCTCTCGTACGATGGCCATTCAGATTCGAGACAACCGCAAACGGATTTTTACTCTGGCCATTTTATCCGAGTCGTTAGGTCGCCCTCACACCTCCCGCCAACCAGACGTCTCCATCAGCGCGTTTTTCCGCTCTCTAAACCACTGTCCCACCCTCCCTCATAGTTAGGGTAAACTACTGCCGGACAACTCTGCCCAAATCATTTATCTCTTTCTCCCCTCACCTAAGTTGCGATTCCCCGTTCCGAATCTTCCTCGTTGCCCATCTTTCTCCTGCCGCCATTACTCTCTCCTCTCGTTATCTCTCCTCCCTCTAAGACTCCCTTGCCATTTAACTTTCTCTCTAAACTACCCAATTCTTCGCTCTCTGGTTTTCGCAGCAATTCTTTCGTGAGGCGAATCTCAGATCTGGTGGAAACGGCGAGCGTATGCAAAAATATATAGCTACTTTATCTCAAGTGTAAAATTAAATCGTTGCCCTACCTACATTTAGGAACAAAATCAGATTAATTATACTAAAATACTCAATTACGACAATTATTTTCTGCAAACAAAAAATATGAATTCTCATATCTATGGCACTTGTAGATAAATGTCTCGCAAAGAGGGGCGATTTGATATTTTTGGATTTCGATCGAGTTAGCAATATATCATTCTCTGATTTTATACAACAAAAGTATAAACTAATGACAATAATTACACCGGTATCTTGCGAAAATATTTATACTCTTATAAGCAAAGTAAGTAAAGTAGAATATATCTACGAGTAAAAACTCTACACTCTTTGTCTATTTTTTAATAATGATACCGCTCTTACCTAGTCTTACAAAAGATTTCCCCTGTCTCTCTCATCAAGTCAATTAAAATTTTGTTGCAAAGTAATATATTTTGGACCGAAATTCGGGCGACCTCTTTTCAGACACTGGTTCACAGTGGTAAGCTTGCGCACCCGGTTAAACAAGATGATTCACGATATAGTTAGCCGTAGTCTAAGATTTATTTCATTGTTTTCATAGTTTTTATGCGTTCATACGGAAAATATGTTGCTGTTTGATAAATTAATAACGTTGAATTGATTTTATACACTAGTGAACCTAATAAACCTCAAAGAAAGTGGAAATTAGTCTAGACAGAAAATAGAAGAGAAAGGCTAGATTAGCAAACAGTAGTAGATGTAGTAGAGATATAGTAAACAGTAGTAGCATAGCAACAAATTCTCTTTACGAGAGCTCTATTCACTTTCGAATTTTCAACTAAATATGGAAGCAAGAGAAACTTCACTAGTTTAATGAAACATCAAAATTGAAAATAGGTTAAGAATAAAACAGCAATATTTCTTAGATTTCTGAGATTGACCTATCCAACATCATTCACAACTGTTTACCGTAGGAAATAGAATCATAAAGAAACTTTTAAAGAAATGAGTGTAGAATGTATAGGGTCAACTTCATAGCCGAAAATTTAGCACCAGATAAATTTTATATTTGAAAGAAAATTATTTTGATTCAGTTTTTTCGTAACTGTAGCTACATTCTCCGTTTTTGCTGACAAATGCTCTGAAAACAGTATAGAATACTATGAGAATATCTAAAATGTGTGCACCAGAAGTGAACGCGAAAATTATCAGACAAATAAATGCTATACCGCCTAAATAATGTCCCCAACCTGCTTCAAATATGGAAGATTTTATTCATACTTATCCTCAAGATATCACCACCATGACTATTCCATATCTCCACCTGCCGCAAGAAATCGAAACCGAATATCTCCATCGAAGATAAGCGAAAATCATTTCAAGAGCAGCCTCACGGACTACCCAATCCCATAAAAACCTCTGCGAAAACAACCTCCCCATAATTGTCCTCGATCCATCCGATCTCCTTATCTATCCCTTTATTTAAGACATTCCGCTTTGTCCTCTCTCGCACATTATCCCCTCCATCCATCTCGACACCTCCCGCTATTCCTCGGCAGTTGAACCGGCTCCTTCCCGCCCACCTTCCGCCCACGCAAATGCCCTCCGTCTGCTCAAGGACTCCTCGCAAAGATGAAAATCAGCAACTGCTTCTCCTCCTCCTCAATCCTTCAATACCCCGCTCCCATTCGCAGACATACCTCTTCGCATACCTTGCTTCTGCTCCGTACTCTCTTTCGTTCGCTTTCCTTATAATGCTAGAGACCCTCTTCTTACCTTCCTGGAACTAGATCAGGAACTTCTACTGTTTTGTCTCTCAATTTCGCCAACAGCATCAACTCAAAATATAATGAAAAATATTTTTCTTATTTTCAACTTTACTTTTACTATTCCGTCTCTCAATTCACCAATAAAGTCAGGTAAAATTGTAAAGGAAAATCAATAAAAAATATTTCTAAGTAATTTCCATTTTTAATTGAACTTTATTGGTGAGTATAGTTTATTGGTGCACCAGTTATTTTGTCTCTTTATTTCGCCAATAACATCAAGTAAAAATATAATCGAAAAGTCATTAAAAACATTTATTCGTATTTACCACTTTACTTTTACTATTCTATCTTTCAATGTCGCCAATGATGTTAAATGTGAAGTGAAAATGTTATGGAAAAATCACTCAAAAACATTTCTTCGTATTTGAAATTTTAGCTTAAATTTTACTTTTGAGCTTTTAGACGGCTTTGCTCAAATCAGACCAGTTCATTTCGATCATCCCATGAAAATATTGTCATTTGTCACTTGGCAGATAAGTTTGTTTTCTTTCACACAACTTGCTTTACAATTTAAAATCCCTAAATGTAAATTTTATAATTTTTTTATGTTCACTGACTATATTCATTAGAAAGTATATGTTAACAGCACTATTTGGTATTCTCATCAATCAAAAATTAACCTCAAAGTAATTTTTTAATATTCGTTTTAAATTAACAATTTCATTTAATGCAAAGAAAATGTTGGCTTTGAAAACATTTCAGTAGATTTATAAATTTCTTAAACAATTAAAATGAAAAGTAAAAACTGTAATATCACCTCTAGGCATGCCTCTGCAATGGACGCTAACATAATGGGAGCAGACGAATAGTAAAGATATAACTTCGTCTTCTCAAATTAGAAAGGACTTTCCCTTTTCTATAAAAATATTTGCGATTATCGATTTCTAATCTTCGCTGAGAGGATTTGATGTTTGTCTGATTTTCTAGAAAGTCATCTCTCCGCGATGAAAGCATCGGAAACCTATCCTCTGCCAACGCCTTGCTGTCTATCACTGAATGCTTCTATTCTGCCTTAAAACCCCTTTTTCTTGGGCTTTTAGAAAAATATTGCAGTTTCCGTTTGTTTTCTCGTGTCCGTCCTTCCAAAATCAAGCGTTTTTCGACAGATCTCAGCTAAATTCTGGGAAGTTTCCGACAGATTAGGAAATACCAAAAAACATTTTCAAAACGGTTGAATGAGAATAAATATTGAGGAAATAGCCAACGCAGACGCTATTTTTTAAGTAAAGTAAATTTGATTTCTGAAATAGAAAACAGGAGGACCAGAAAAATCAATTGTCTACGGCACATTGATATCCTCAGCTAGTTATTCTATTTCCCTTTGCTGTAATATAACCAATCTATATTTTCCATATTATCAACTAGTTAATACTGACAACGCTTAACAACTGTTAACGCTTATTAGAAAGCAGTCATCCTCTCTGTTGTTATTATTGGTAAGAGTTCACCTATCGGTACTCATAGCCATTCCAGAGTTTAACAAACTTTACAAGGCAAGAGTTCGTTTCATATCAAATTCGGCACAATATATACCTTGCGATAAATGTGGATAGAAATTTTCATTAGAATACGTTGAATTAATTTTGTTAGAAAGAAATGTGATCGTTATAATATACGCAAGAAAAAGGCAAACATCAACCAATCTACTGAAATAATAATAATAATAATAATTTATTCATTACAAACAGGTAATACTACCCTATTAAATGTGATATAATATACAAAAAGGAAAATAAATATCACCGAAGAAAAACATTAGGAAAAATAAGAGAAAAAACATATAAAAACAGAATTTAAAAAAAAATAACATAAAAATGGAATTGGACAGAACATAAAAGAAAGAAAGAAAAAAATCAAGAGGATAAAGTTGTATAAAATTTATGCTTTAAATTCTAGGAGAGTCATTGAAGAGGTCTATGAATGAAATTTAAGATAAATCGCAGCAAAGATCATCATCGTGAATAAACAATCCAGAAATTGATGTCTGAAAGTTCTAATTTTATATGCTTCTTTCCGCTATTACTTCAAATGCCATCTATAGAAGATGACCGTGCTTTATGCTGACAAATGTTTTTTTTTTCCTTTTTACAAACGACTTCCTTTTTTTATATATATCCCACCTTTTCATTTCTCCTTGCTCTTTAACGTGTTATCAGGATTTTTTCGGCCTTATTACCTATCAAAAGATCTAAATTTCTCTGAAGAAGTTTATTTCCGATGTTAATTTTTCCTACTTCTTCTTGTATATTAACGTCCAATAATCGCATCTCCGTTTATCTCAATCAACCTTAATTTCGCCTCCTCGTTCTCATCTATTCATGGAGTTTTGGTGTTTCCTTGATCTACAAAATCCTCTAGTCGCCCAATTTTATCCTTTACTTTCCGCAATAGATCTCTATCATTGCCCTGTTCTTTTTCTATCCCATACGACAGTTCGGCTCTACCTTTATTGGCGAGTCTGTTATCTGGGCAATAGTATCGACACCCTATTTCTTCTAGCTATCTTCAATGTAAGACTATGCCACGATCGAGTGAACGGATTGTGAGTGAACAATTGATTACGTTTGATCTACAGCGTCATTCATTGTTGCGTCTGGGATGACTACCAATTAGTTACTCAGAGTCTTTATTGAGCGAAATAAATTCTAAAAAGTCTTTTCTTAGCCCAGATACGTATATAAGGTTGAAGGTGATCAATGGAAGGAAATATTTATATATTTTAACATTTCATATATATTTCATACTATTATTTATTCAGTAGAACAGTACCATAAAATTAAAGAAATAATGTGATAGGTATCAGTTTTTCTAAGCGAGTTTGAAGAATTATTTTTGTGATTGAGAGTTAGTATTCCTATTCACTTTTATTCTCGAATAATTATTGTTGAGTTTTGTTATAGCAGAATAACGGTTGTCCAGAAGTGTTATGAAAACTGATAATTACTAACGGAATCAGCCTGGTAAAAAGTAGAAAATCCTGCACATACTATTTAGCAATAATCTTTCGAATGTAAAGAAAGGAAAGAATGAAGAGAGACGGTAGAAACAGGGGAAAGCCAGAGTTGAATAATAAGAGGCAGATGATGGAGAGAATTCAAATTGGACATTGTGGTGTACATTGGCATTGCGGAATAGCTTGGAGACATGCAAAAAACAAATCGACGGGATTTATGTTTAAAGATGCCTTGAAGGGAAGCCTAAATTAAAACGCTTTAACATATATTAGTCGAATTCATAAAC
Source organism: Sympetrum striolatum (assembly GCA_947579665.1). Classification (NCBI taxonomy): domain Eukaryota; kingdom Metazoa; phylum Arthropoda; class Insecta; order Odonata; family Libellulidae; genus Sympetrum; species Sympetrum striolatum. The sequence goes on along the minus strand of OX388350.1, from coordinate 36,321,553 downwards.
CAATCTTACTATTAGTTAGGGAAAAACAGAGGAGAAGACGAAGATAGAAGAAGTTAGATGACATAAAGGGTTGGATAAGACACCAAGAAGTAAAAGAGATAGCGTTGAGTAGGGATTTTGATGCACATGGACCTATCGAAGGGTAGAACACTCATATAATCATAACTAAACTTCTTTGCTTGGTTGTAGATGGTTTAAGAGCCGTGAAAGGAGCACTTGCAGTTTCCTAGCCATATTTATCCATATACATAGTCGATAATGAAGCTTCACCAGTTAACTCCTATTTCCTCTATCATTACTAACTCTCTATTCCAAACCAATCAATCACATTCGCACTATCGAAAACCAGAGACTCAATTCCTTACTCCTGAGCCCTTCCCTTTTCCCTCTAATCAGTTCCATCCCCCTTATCTGCCTTACTTTAACCCAACATCCCTCTCTCTCCTTTCTGTATTTCATTCATTTCTCTGTCTTATTTTCATTGACTGTTGCCAAGGAATGGTTGTAGGCATTATCAGAATGACTTTCCCCTCTCAAAGTGTCTCCAACACCCGGTTCTCCATTAAGTGCTAGAAACAGAGGAAAAAAGCAATTCCGTAGCTTTGCATTAAGATAAACAATCGCTCCTTTGACGTGTCTTAATGCTCTCGGAGTAAACCTGCTTGACGACTGCCGGAAACGTGGTAATATCTTAATTTCATTTAGAGAGCGTTTCCTTTTTTTATTGGGTGGAGGAGAAATCGGCCGTCAACTAATTCGTGAATATCGATTTCTCTCGTTTAAAGAAACGGCCGATTAGACCAGGACAAAGTTGGAGACCTTTTGAATGAACTTAAATGAATTTCTATTAAATTAATATTGACTTGATTAGAATTCCTGTCATTGTCAGTGGGCGAGAAAAGAGAAGTTTTCTAGTTTAAATAATATTCTACCGAATATAATTGAAAATCCAACCAAAAGAAAATTCTTGCTTACGATCTTCTGACGAATATTTAAGAGCATATAATAGGTTTATCAAGGATTCTCTTTAATTTATTCCCCTCTGAGCACTATATCTTCCTATGAGCTCAATTAAGCCCAAAATTATCGTATATTAGTATACAAATGTTGGCTTTATTTTCACTAAATGCAGATAAATTTATTCCCTGAAATATTAACTCAACGTAATATGTTTCTCTACTATTATATTCGGGCCAGCTATTGACGCAAACAATAGCAACTATATGAATTGTCTATTATAAAATTTGTGATCAAATTAATGTCAAATTATAATAGATTTAGAACTGAAATTAATCAAAAATAAATGTCTTAATTCTGTCTATATTTAATAATACTTATCACAAACGCAAATATTCAGCAAAGCAGAGTCTTTTAAAGAGCTCAAAACATGTCATGGAATTAAAAAAGTATTTTATAATTGAACGAAACTCTTGGGCTAACCTATAACTATTTCGAATTATAATACTCAGGGGACATCATTCAGGGAAAAGATACGAAACGTTAATGCTCCGCCAACTAATCAAACGCCATGCCTCATTTTTTATTAATAAAATGGCTATGGTTTGGAATAAAAATCGCTGGCAATAATAATTATGCGAATACAAATTTCACAAAAAAAGTTACTGCTAACGTACTAAGACGAATATAGCAATTCACCTTTATCTTTTACGAGTACAGGTACTCGTAGTACAGGATAGAAGAAAACGTAACTTTCATTCCAGTGAGTCAATCTTATTCATGGTAATGAAAAGTATTATTCATAAGATCATTACGCAGTACTGACACATATTTTTTCCACGTATATTCTCCTGGCTCAGAAAGGCTATCAATAGCGAAGTACCTCATATTATTACAGCGAATTTATCTTATTCCTCGCATTACCTAGTAAATTTCCCTCTTTTCCCCAAGACTTAGTAGCTGAAGATGGGTTTGAAGTTAAAGTCAGCCATTCTGCTTCGGAATTTAAACAAAAAAGGGACGAATCAAAAGGTATGCATGCTTTGTAAGATCACATACGTTTGGAAATATCCTATATTAAATAGCGATCCAGCTGGGAATCTCAGGGCCGCTCTCCTTCGCGGTGGCAAAGTTTGGAATATTATAGCATCGATTATTCCTCGAGAATTTTACGATTATTCCTACTGATAAAGCCAGTCCCTTCTTACTGAGGGATCTAGATAAATCCTGCGGCCATAAAACAGTTGAGCTCACCAGATGCGCATTTCAGCCGGAAAGTAATTCACCGATCGTTAATTCTAAAGAGACGCGGGCATCTGGTTTACTCGATCGTTTTATGGCAACACGAGCTACCTTGATCATCCATTGGATTCGAAGCGATGCCTCATTTCTGTGTTTCTCATCTTCGAATGTTATGTGCAGCGCAATGTATGCATCTCGACCCTTTATCTCTCCCATTCTTCGCTCGCCTCCTTCCTTTTTCGTGGCCTCCCCCTCTTTCAAATAACTCCCACTCCACTCACTATATCCCAATCTTAAGGCTGCCGTAGCGCTCGGAGAGTTCTGATTTTAACGGTCGCTCTTCGAAGCATACGATGATATTTAGAATTAATGGAAAGGTACGAAAGGGGGAAGAGCCTTAGTCATAATAGACTCCTCCAAGTTCCTTCCTACTTTCGTAGCTACATAGATGTCGCTCTATTTCCTATATCGGTAAAAAGAGTGGTAACTTATACAGCAATATTAAATATTACTACTGGTTTTGATGAGTAACCGCTTAAATTTTCATAGCAGACTATACATAATTATTTGAATACAAACTACTTCTTTTACTTTTTCAAACGTATTGAATCTATACATTTACATATAGTTCGCCCCATATCATACTCCGGTAAGCAAAAACGGTGGTAAGTTATACATAATATTACCGCCAATTTTGATCAGAGAAACCCTTGAATTTACAAAGCACACTCTGGAACACATATTGATAATAACCGAATTATTTTTACTCTTTCAGATATGTATAAGTAAACTGTTGGCAGGAATGTAGCTATATTTCATTATTTCAACGTCATTTGAAAGATTTTTGTTGCTTCATCTTCAATTAAAAGAACAGGAACCACTATTCGAATCATTTAGTCGCAAATTCAGTAAACCGCCTATCTTTGTGATTATATTTAATGCTTTGAAATTGCAAATGAAAGAATGAATTTTCCCAAGAATTAGCTATTTTTCACCATTGCAACCGTCTTTCCAAAGGTTTTTCTTACTTTTTTTAAAACTCTAAAATTTTCATATCTCTGCGATGATATTGAATGTCTATGTCTATGTAAGAACCCTGCAAGCCGCCTTTCGGCGTGTGGCAGGGGGTGCAAGCACCTTGACTCTATTTTCCTTAACGGTTGCTTTCGCGTATACTTCGCGGAAAAAATGAATTTTTGAATGTATTTGAATTTGAATGTATTGAAAGACGAATTTGAAAGATTGGAATTGGCCGAAAAAGTTATTATTTTTCATGACTTCAAACGTCTTTCCAAAGATTTATCTCACTTTATTTTAAATTCAAAAAAAGTAAGCAATATACGAATCTTTACACTCCGAAATGCAGAAAACCGCACACACCTACGGCGATGTTTAACGTCTTAAAAGTTGAAAATAAAATAAGCCTGAATTGTCCGTTTTGGGCAGGCTCTACAGCCACTCCGCATCCCCCCTCCGCGTCCGGTAACCTGTTTCTAAACCTCTCCTCCCTCTCCATCTACCCAAACATCGCCGGAGCTGGTAGCCAAGTGGGTGGAGTAGTCCCTTCCCCCCGAGGTCCCCGAGTTCTTATCCCGGCGAAGGGCATCCGTATGAATTTACAGACTACTCAGTCACGGACATGTCGCAATTCGGCGCATAATTTTTCTGAAGACATTGCGAGAGGGAAGTTTGGACTGGTTGCTAGGCGAACCTATTAATACGCTTCGATATTTTCCCCTCCCCCACGCCGTTCCTTTTTCTTCGAAAAAACCGGTATTCGGTAGCTGAATAGTTCTGCGTGACTGTCGCTTTGTGGTGCGGTCACGGGTTCGGAATCCGCCGAGGGCATCGCTGGGTTCAGCACCTTACGATGTCATAAGGAACCGTTCTTTGCTCGGATGCGTGCTCGTGATCGACTTTCCTCCGAGAAAATAAAGGAATGCCGTATCCCAAGGTGGTGTCGTGATTTCGCGACTTTCCTTGCAACAAATGAGCATGTCTGTAATTTGATGATTATCTAAGTTTTATATATACTTTGGCGGCTTGCAGGGTATATATCTAATTCTAAAATAGTATTTCCTAGTGGTTAGGTTAAGACCACACTCTAATACTCTATAAGCCCTTCTTGAGCATCAAACATATCGTAATTTTATCTTCAGAAGCTATTTATTCAAAACTATAGTGGAGAGTTTAACACAATAGAGAAGACAGAATGAAATACTGTGAAGATTCACGAAAAAACTAAGACGTCCTTCCAAGACTGTACAGAAACTTAAAAAGTTATCACTAGACCTGGATAAGACACCAACGGAGTAGCCCTTACCTAAATCAATTAAAGATTTTAAATTTAGATGCTTTAAGATATAATAAAAATGTACTGTATGAAAGGAGTTTTGGATGTGTTGTTTAAGATGTTGTTAAATCTATAATATGTAAGTGTTATAGTTGAGAAACTTATAAAGTGACATGTGGCTTATCTAAGGAACAATGAAAAATGTGATTATATGGGAACAGAAATCATAGAATATATCTGGTGTAAATGTATTCGGTGGAGTAATAGGCGGATATATGCTAAATTTAGTCTTGTTTATTGTTAATAGCGTGACCTTATCCTGTTTTGCCAATGATGTTAATTAGGAATTTTAAATGTAATAATTTAAGTGTGTAAGAGTTTGTTAATTAACAATATTTGTGGCTACCACCTGACTTCTGTCAAACTGTAGCAATAATAGTAAAAATGCATAAAATGCAGCATTTAACGGTATGAATGTCCCCACATTAGCAAAAATTTAACTTTACTATACTAACAGAATGTGAATCTAAATACCAAAATGAAAAATTAGTGAATATTACAGCCCTTTATCATTTCAAATTTCCGAATTGCCTTCCAATACCCCTTCGATAGAATTGTCTTCCCTTCAAATCATTAAAAGGGAGCGCTACTTCACTTCGCTCAAAAGCATTTCTTAGGCCTTCCTACGCGACATAATCTTTCGACACATTCCAACGTTGATACTGGCGTATTTATAGAAAATACGCTCATGTAGTTCGGGATGACCTATCTATAATTGATATCGTCACATCTAGCCTTATTTGTTCAATGAGGTTTATCTCTAAGATAATTTAATGATTCATATGTAAAAACAAGAGGAAATCCAACGAAAATGAGTTTGTATTACAGGGAAAAGAAATTTTTTTGCGGGTCATTAGATTGTTCACTCCATGCATAGTATTATAAATAACCGCCATACAAACTTTCCGTCCAATTATTGTGATGGAATTAGTAGAAACTTTTAAGTACATACAATCGGAGAAAAATTACTGCCCCTTATTTTTACTGTATGAGCGATAAACGGACCTTAAATACTAGTGAGTAAATAGTGGATATATAAAATGTAGTAATAGAGGTAAAACGGTGATGCAAAAATATCGGTCGCCAATAAACTCTGTGTGGATTTTACTAAGTATATCATTCTATTATGCAAGAACACTTGGATAGATTTTTCGCTCATTAGAAAAGTATGTATGAGCTAGTACTTTCTTTACTATCGGTCTCTTCACATGAAAATAATTCTTTGGAATTCCTTCATTTACTTACATTTAACACTGCTATTCTACTCATTTTCAAAATTTTAATTCTATAATTCTTTCGCAGTTCCCAATTTCGTCCTTCGATGTTAGATAGAAAATACGACCGATTCGTCACAACCACATTAATTCACTGCTGAGGATATTCTGTTGAATGTAACTGGGATGTACCCCAGAGGGCAATTACACCACGGATCACCAAGATTATGCGCCTCCGGTCTCTTCCGCGCATGTCCGCCTCTTACGTTGTAAATCCTTCGCTCCGATTGCATACATTACCACGGTAACACTTTCTCTCATTTGCCTACACTTCCGGCTTGCGCTTATGTTTAATCCCTCAACTCGTGGGGGGAGAGTTTTATTCCTCGTCCATCTTCCGTTCTTTTCCGGAGTTCGCGTGCAGTTAGAGAATTCTGTGAGAAGACTTTCCACCAAAGCAAAAAGAATCCTCACAGAAAATGTGCAAACTTATGAGAAGAGGTTCACTACAGTACGTACATAATTTTAAAACTACGTAAGATCATTTGCTTAACAAGGAAGTTTTAATCAGGGCATTCTGATTAGAATCCGAAACTGAAAAAAAAAAACATTATATTTGCCGGAGCAAAAATGAAATCATTTGAAATTATTTTACCCCATATCTAAACCAAAAACTGTTATTTTTCCAGTCATTCGTATTATCAGTGCACATTTCATCAAATTAAACATTAGTAATAGTTAATAAACATTCAACGGCGACTTAAAAATCGCCAATTAAGATTTAAATATTAACAGTTGGGTTTTATTTCCCTTTAAAAATAATTTAATTCAAAATTCAGTTAAAAAAATATTACGGCAACATATAATACTATATTCTTGCTTTGCTCAGGTATTATTTTATCGGAACGAAAAAAATAAGATTCCAACCGGTAATTGCCGGAAATAAACTGGACCGTAATTTGGCGTTTTAATTGCACCGTAGAGGAAATAAGGAAATTAATAACGATTCAAAGCCCTGGTTCTAATACCTTATTACTCTGAAACAGGCAAAATTTGCACTAATAAGTTAGAAATAAAAATCTAAAAGATGTTCAAATTTTTTAAGAAAAAAGATAGGAGAACTGTAGAGCTTACAATTTGTTCACACGGGTTTTACGGGTATTAATAGTTTAAACGTTTTATGAAAAGCAATTGAAAAGCTACATTCAAAATACATCACTTAAATTTCAGATCAAAACTGGAAGTAAAAGTTCAACGGTACAGACTCTAGTCAAAATATATCTAATTTATAAAATATATATAATTATTAGCTCTCAAACTCAACACCGTATTACATGAAAATATGGGACCCAGATTTACTTTTAAAATATTAGCTATAGATATCATTTAAAACAAATAGCCGTTAAAAAAGAGTAATTCGTTAAAATGAGAGAGTTAGCTGAATTGGTTACTACTCAATCAACATTTTCCGAATGATTGTAAAATTGGAAAATAGCGTGCATGCTCCAATAGCGTGAGTAATGGGTGTATTTGTGGTCAGGGCTCCCCACATGTAAGTTGTGCACATTGGTGTCCATGCAATACTTTTTTTTAATTCCGCCCGACTAATTTATAATTCACTATTTGAAACATTTAAAAGCCTATAATAGCCAGCTATGAATATATAAACGATTCAACACAATAATTAGAAATTAATTTAATTAATAAATATTTGATAAATTAGTGAATATTATAAGAAATAGTGGGATTATACGAAAAACAAAATATTTGCGACTTAAAAAGCACCCGCAGATTTCAGGAACAATAATTTACAGGGATAACTCTCACTTGAACACTCATTCTATACATAGACGAAAGTAGACTGTTAGGTATATATTTCGATCAAAGGTAAAAAAAGTTGATGTAAAACAGTTGCATGGGCGAATCTACAAACTTGCTACGATTAGCAATATGAGAAAATTTTCTAATATATTCATCTTACATTAACAGTAATCTTACTGCCTCGATTATTTACTACAAAACGTTCAAAATTCCTAAAAATTCAAAAAGATATACATTTATAGTGAACGTAATTTCCTCCTTAATTAGCTGCTATGACAAGGAGTTTATCACATCTTTCAAGATTTCCGTATTGAAATAATATTATCCTGAAATTTACTCATCCAAAATTATAAAGACAAGCCTTCTACGAGTAAGATCGAAACCATTAACTATGTGCATTAATCAAGAGATAACATTCAAAAACAATTCCAGCTTATTCACCAGCATGGCCAGCAGAATATTTCTCAGTTGAGTTGAGCGCAGCGGAATGTCATCTTATCCAACGAGCGGTGTCTCTCGGGGATATTATTTACAGGCCACTGTCTCTCTTTGCCCAAATTTATAGCTAAGTAGACAAGTGGAGAGACATGCGAATTGCAGGGATAAAACGCCGTCATAAAATCAGATAAGGCACGTTTAAACGTCACCGTTAATGTCTCCAAACGGCCACTTCATTCCTCTTATGCTTATGACGCCATTTTCGGTAGAAAGATGCCATCGTTATGAGCAAGCACTCGAGGAGTTTAAAATTTTGTTGCAAATTCCCACTCGCCCGAAAATGAACTCGAAGAAGAAAGTGCTGGCGGACTACTCACGCGCCGGACAGCGAGGTAAACAAAGTTTAAGAAAACTCGCGTAACGAGGGACAACAAAAAAATGAATTCTCCACGGCCCGAAAAATGTTTACGCTGTGACGCGCTGCAAAGTTGCAGAATGCATCCCCGGGAATTAGTCTCTCTTCGTCTGAATATGTATCCACTATACTTTTACGACCGTATTAAGTTGGGGACGTCTTTGTGGAACACCGGTAAGCCCCTCCCCCTTTCTCCTCCCACGCCTCTCTTTTCCACATCGTTTCTTTGGCGAATTTCTGCCTTCTTCTGTCTTTTATTTTTGTCCTTCAAGGGACCGGTCACGTAGTCACGACCGCCCCCCTCCCGCTATCTACAACCACCCCCACGAAAGCCGTTTCTCCGGAAAAAACCTCCTGAAAAGCACACGAAAACGACTTGTTCCTCCCGACCAATCCGAAAAAAACCGGGTGTTTCGCGTAAGAATATTCATACTTCTCTTTTTACGCCGCTCGATCTTGTTTACGGCGGAATTTTGTGTGTTCACGGCGAGCGGGGGAAGGGGGAGCTGTTTGCATGTTGACGTCATGAATAGTTGCAATCTTTCGGTGCGTTCAAAATGGCCTCGGGAACTATAAACTGCGTATCTTTTTGTTTCCCGTGTCATCGGAAGCTGATGGATGATAAAACTCCTTTCCTAAATATTTGACAGTTAAATATCGTAAGACTACCTTAAAGCCGGTTAATTCGTTAAAGGAAGGAATTAAGTAGTTTTGAAAACAGAAAATTATGTCTACATTCTATAAAAATGTAGTTTATATAAGAGATGAAATTTTTTTATTTACTCTTGAATGAAAAGCTAGCTGAGACTTGAGTTCTTTCTAACTGCCAAGAAACTCAAGATGCATGGGTCAAACGATACTTTTCAAATATAGGGGAAGTATAGCTGGTGTAAAGTTTCTACATTTACAACATGTTTGTTGACCCCTAAGCAAATATATAATGGTATGACTTCTATAAATACAATCCCTAATTGTTCTTCATCATACAGTACCTGTAAAATAATACCTTATTTTTGCATGTACCTATAGTGCATATCAGTTTTCTTGTCTGTAAATAAGGATAATGTATGAATGAATCCCTTAGTATATTTTATCCAATGCAGGAGTAGCCTCACTCCAGGTTGCCTCTGTGCATTGTTTCTCGATAGAACGATTGACTTAAAGATTTATTATTTATAGGTAGATTCACAATATACTCCTAAACACCATCAAATTAATTAACTTTGATGGTGTTAAGGAGTATATTGTGACTCTACCTACATTTACAGCCATCAGCGGAAACCTTAGGATATTTATTATTTACATTAAAATATTCCATCTACAGTTTTCAGCTATCAACTGGCTACAAACAATGGAAGGCAGTATTTTCTCATATAATTTTTTGCGGTAACGCACATGGCAAAAAGTTGGCGAGCGACTTTAAGATTTTTAACTCTCCATATTGCGTTATTATACTATGAGAAGATACTATGCCATAACATGAGACAAACATGATATCGTAGCACTTAAGCGAGCTCTGAAAATAAACTTTCCCGCCTAATTAATTTACGGGAAATGGTCATAAAAGCGTTGTGTAGATTAGAATTTGGGGTTTCTCATGATAGTTAGTTAACAATTTGAGTAGCTTCTTGACAACTGGATAGTTCATTTACGATTTGAAAGATGTAAAAAAAACTCGGGTTTTAATCCGTAGTTTGGAGACTAGCGCTTAAAAATACTTATTTATAATTTCGTCAATGTTTTTCGTGACGAATTTTTTATAGAATAGCATGAAAGATACCAAAAGACTATAAATAATATGTGTGTGCGATTCTCTATACATATAAAAATACGAAATCAAGCAAACATTGCAAAACATTTGGAATGATATTTCTGAAATGATGACATAATTAATTACGAGATAGAAAACAAAAAATCTCGTAGACCTTTCTGTATCAAAAATTTAAAGCAGCAATGCACTTCTCAATGCTATAGAAAGGAATTAAAACATTTCACGTACCAATTTTAAGAAGGCGTATTTGATTCTTCTTATTTAAGGAAGAATTTAAGGAGGATTTTTGATTCCGCGAGGTTAGTATGTAAATCATTAAACCCCTGGTCTGTGATCATTATATGGTTATGGAGCTCATAAATGCGACTCACAGACATGAATCTTCGCCTCTTAATAGCAGTAGAATGACTACTATTTGCTATGCGGCTCCATATGCCTACCTGAGATACTTAGTAAATATATGTTTATTATAAAATTTAATAGTTTGAAAATGGATTTTTAAACTACAGCATTCTCTTAGTAATGCTCTCTGATATAGTTTTATATCTATATACTCCAATTATATCAAAGAAAAAACACTAATGACATCATTATTATTTCTTGCACTATCTTGAGATTAGCTTCAATCCACAAAGGAGTTTAAGATGATCAGGTTGAGAATTAAATCCTCACTGCTTCAAACATTTTCCGTTCTGGAAGGAAAAAATATTTATTTCTCTCAAAATAGTTTAAATTAAGAAGGTATTCTTTTGTTGGTTTATCGGCCTCCAGGTGGCAACATCAGATGAATAGAGGAACTAACTAAATTGGTTAGAGAATATTTGGAAGAAAGTGAAGGATCCTCTCGTCCCAGTCTGGCTAGGACGAAAGAAAATGATATTTCGTATCAAGGCTGTGATGAAATGAAAGCTACCGAGGAATGAGTGAATAATTGTACTATTAAAGGTTTCTCCAAACGGAATTCCAAAAAAAGTGTTACTCATAGAGTCGTTGTGCTTCATATGCGTGGACATGTTCCACTTGTAGCATTCTGGCTCAGTGTAAAAAAGCAATGGCAAACTACCTCACTCCTCATCCTGCCTAGTGAACCTCATTCCTCTCTTAGTAGCTCATGCCGGAGGGGGTGAGGTACTAACGGGCCTTCGGGTTGAATGCTATACAGATAGACGGAGTTATACAACCCAAAGAGCTCACAAGAAAAGCTAGAGGTTCAGAGCTTAGCCTGTCATTCATTTTTTTAATTATGACGTTTTACAATGAAACGAGGAGTGAAATATTTCACCATAATGAAAATCTTCGCATTAAAAAACAAACGTAACGTGGTCAACCCAAAATATGAACACGTAAATCACGCTCCAAATCTCCTTTCAGCCTCCACGTAGCAGCGGGAAAAAAAGCGTCCAATTGTGCAACCGAATAATTTCCGAGAAAGATTTACCTCCTTTGACGGAGAAATTTATTCTTCTACTCAAAGTTTAATTTTGGGCTCCTGCTCCGCGGGCGATAGTGCCATCTCCTCGGGAACTAGTTCCCGGGATCCGCTAAAACATACGGCCCCATTAATCACGTCCGATTATTATCCCCCGAGTCCCGAAAGATGACATAAGCCGGCCATTAGACCGTAATACCAAACCAAAACAAAACGACGACTCCGCGCCGTAGCCAATGTCGTCCTCTACGCTTCTCCGAACTCTTTCCCAAACGGATTGTTATATTAATATTGTAGATCCGTACGTCTTCTCGTCTTTTATCCTCGTGCAAAGGTGAATTTTAATGCCGATTAAACGGAATGGAAGTTCGGGCAAATAGGTGGATTACTCGAAGCTTTCAGACAAATATCATTTTATACGTCGTTTTAATGGGCGGCGAATATCGCGTTCGCAAATACGACGGCCGTTATACGAATTGGCCAAACAGCAGTTAAAAATACGACTCCGATGCGGAGAAAAATGGGATCGGAACGATATTTGCTGAATAAATTCCACGGCTTCAATTTGCTTTATATGCATTCGACAACCGCCGTGTTTGCCGGGAGTTGAATTAAGATGTTACCCGTTGATGAATTTTTTTATCGTGCAAGAAGGAATAAGATTTTGGTCCTGATTTTGTAAGAAATGTTTTAATTACTGTTTTCCTTAAAAGCATCGTATATTTAGCGGTCATTTATTAAACTCAAGCAGAAAAATTATTTAATGATGTTTAAGGTTGTAGTATAACATTGGGTTTATTGAATGCCACATGAAACTTCAAATACAGCACTTTACACTCCCAAACTCAATCCACACGCTCTAGCGTCAACCCACGCACTCCCCAAACAACAGTCAATACCCAAAAACTTACAACATGGCTGTCCTTAATTGTTGTCGGGAATATACTTTCAACAAGACCACCGCCCAACATGGCGGCTCAACCGTTATATTACAAGTTTGAAAAACTTAATTCGTGGACACCACGAATCTCCACGAATCCACGATTCGTGGAGGAATTCCATTTTAAGAAGACGAGAAAAATTTCACAAATCTTATCGCATTATGACCCAACAATCATGACTCCATATCGATGCCTGATATGCTTAATTTCATTTCGCGTACATAATCGTAGGGACCCTTCAAGCTACCACCTTATTTAACAAATAGTATTCATTTATCTTTGATAAAAAACATTTGATAGGAAAAAATGCCTTGTCCATTTAATTCTCACACTTAGTATTGCTAATAGTTGCGATAGGTCGACAGTTCCTTAGGTAGGTATGAATGAAGGCATTCCTGTCTCGTGGCATCATGTCTCTTCTCTAGTGTTAAGAGAAGCATTGTCCTTATGAACATTATGCTGCGTTTATGTGGACGTTTTCCACTCACAGTGATCATTGAGAGAATCGAGGCTAAATACCTCACTCCTCATCTTGTCCAGCAAGCCTCATTTCTCCTGCAGGGCCTTTTCTGATGGCGATGGAGATTTCAAAAACTTTAACCAGACTGAATGTTTCATAGAAATGAGGTATTATGAATGCAGAGAAAATGGTATTTCATTTTACTGACAGTGAAAGATTAGTTAGCCCCATTCCTAAATTTGTTTCATTAAAAATCCAGTTGAAAATCGGTGCATCAATTTTCAACGAATACTTCTAGCACAAGAAGTGAAATGAAAGCAGCAGGAATCAATTCACGTTCGGCAAAAAGAGGTGGACTACCTACCCTCTATATTTCTGCCAAATTTCTTAAATGGAACGTAATGATCCTCGGCTGAATTACCGACGAACGTATTTTTCCATTCGAGCGTTTTCAATTACGAAGAATATATTCTTTATACGAACGCCAAATTTATTACGTTTTCGACCAAGTGCGGAAATAATTAATACATGATTCACGCGGTGGGTTTCCCGAGGGCATATTCTCATTCGAATTCGTTTCCTTTGAAGGCGCTCGTCCGCTTTTATTTATTGTTTTGTAAAGGAGACTGTCAATAATTTTAAAGCCAGAAAGGTGAAGGCGACGCAAAATGAATTTAATGAGAGAAGATCGGGGTTATGGGTAGCGTTTATTACATTTATGAATTACTTAAAAACAATCAGGATTTCTAACTCTATCGAATTGAAAATATATCTAAGAATAGTGTTGTAGCAGAAGCCATTATCTTCTTCATACGAGGTAAAAACTTGAACATTCCATTGGACTGTTTCCAAATTGAATGGTAAACTGATCCTATGTTTTTCTTTAAATTATGATTTTCATTCAATATGTTGAAAATTACGATAATTGAGGATGAGAATTTTAATTAAATGCGATACTTGATTCTGTGAAAGATTGAATTTAAATTTTGAATTTTTTTCTTCCGTTCCCCACTTTTCTAGCTTCATTTTTATGTTTTAGAGTTCGAGATAAGAATGAATACAGAAGCAGTTATTCAAAAAAAAAACTTGATTCTGTGAATAGCCATTCCAAAAATGTTGTACCCAATTTAAAATGGTTTTAACTTTGACAGTATATGTAATAGAAAGATACTTTTTAGGGAATTAGAAATCCTGATGCATCTTGTTGATTGTATATCTTGAGAAATTCAACGCAAAAATTCTTATTTTTCGGTACCCATCGCTTCCATAGAAGAGTAATTGTGCTCCTGCATCAATCCAAATTTTTTACAGCCCAAAGAAAATCTAGAAGCCGGTTAAGAAAATCTAAGGAGTATAATATCCAATGCAAAAATTTAAATAAACAACTTTAAGTTATTCATTCTACACTCTCTTCTTGTGAAGCAATGAGCAGTTAATCTGAAATTTATGGAATTTTAAGTTTCTAGAACGAAAAAAAACATAACAGACAAAATACTGGACACATCCAGCTACCCATTTCAAAAGATACACTTCGGAAGTTATTACCATTGGAAACCGTAAACTAGCTTAATGGACACCCAGCGATTTGAACTTTCAGAATAGAACCGATTCTCATCTCGCTTTAGAGCCGCTGATTTCTGACACCCGGCCCATAATTGCTACCGTACACGAATTCCGCATTAGCATTCGCGCATCTCCGATTCGGACGTACGCATTTGACGCGCGGAACGGCACCAGTTCCTCAGCGGCGGAATTCTGCACGCCAATTGCGGAAACACTTTCGATGTCGTCGTTTTGCACCGCGAGAGAGGGCCCCCGGAGTGTGGAGGAGGAATTCCCATCTCGCGGGAAACGAAGGCGAATAAACCCGGGAAAATATGTGTCACTCGATGTCCGAAGAGCAAATAGTCGAATGCGTACCGTAAAGCGACCGATTCGTGAGCGCTGGAGAGTCGCCCATTCGCCCCGAGCTGTATCCGTTATGTCGCGGGCTCGTCTTGCGTCACATTCACTCAGATACAAAGTGCCAATTGGCATAACTGCCGCACAAATATTGGTTTCCTGGTGACCAGGATCCACTATCTTCCCGCTCGCTCCCCGCGATGCATGCTAAGGGAAAACTGTGATTTTCCGACGGATTTTTTTACGCCGCGGGAATCTTAAAATGAGGTCCTTTCTGAAAAGCCACCGCTGACACGTATTCTTCTTTTCTGAATTCCCGATAAGGCGAACGAAGGCGACCGGTTTTTTTGATCTTTTTCGACTCCGGACACATGTAGGTGTTGTTGATGCACGATTGGAAATTTCGTGCGGCGGCCGGAATACGATATTAATGCTGAATCGACGGTGACTAGGAATGGATAGCCGAAATTCCTTCAGCACCAACTTCAAATAGCTGAGTTATTTATAGTCTCGGAGATTAACTTCTCAAACAGTATTTCCGACGGACTCATGCGCCAAACGTCCATGATTACAGTTCTGAAACATCCACAATAACGATTTTTTCATTAAAAATAATGTGTAGATCCAGTATACATTTTTCCTAAGCTTATTCCCCGTGTAAAGTCATTTGCATTATACACTCCCTGCATAACACAAAATTATAATAACCAGCAATAGTTTTGTGTTATAGGTCCATCAACAGCCTGAGTCATTTAGCACTATTTACAAATTCAAGTTTTTACCACTCGCGACTTAAATGTGGAATATACGTGTTTTTTGAAACACTAAGAGTAGGCTTCTTCTTTTAAATCCCTTGAATGTTAAAGCTGATATAAACCTTGTTTAAAATAAATACACAAGAAAAATAATAATGAGTGTAAAATAGATAATTCGATAAATATTTAAAAGGAGATTTTTAACCATGGTGATTAAAATCTAAAACCAATTCCAAATATGTAGTAGCGTTTTCTATGGTGTCCAATTTTCCTGATAGAACACAATACCCTAGTGATCGACTCATGGTCATCTCCAAACATACTAACTTATGCGATAAACAATTGAATAGTAACCAGAAGTGAAGCTTTACGGATTATAACGAGTTGATGAAACATTTTATAATAAATCGAATGTGACTTTGTGGCTTCACATCTTACTATTTTTAGATATATAAAATAATCCCCTCATTTACCTTCTAATCCTGCGCCCACTACTGTTATGAATACTTTTAGAATATATTTTCATGAATATTTGGATGAAAATCTTTCGGATAGAATTTATTGCTGGCCTAGCGGAGAAATGAATGTCTTAACATATGATTATACAGCGTCTCGAAGCGGAATTATGGAATAATTTATTGATCATGATTCTAAGTTTGAAAAGTTATTGCTCGTATAAATAATTTCATACTGTTAACGCAGAAGGTTATTTTTACTAAGGTTAGCTTATTATGAGAAAGGTCAATTTTCAGCATCTCTTGATTTATATATAATCTATTTATTAGATATTAATTTGTGTGATTCTTCAAAATTAAAATTGAGAGATTCCCTATTCCTAAACTGTCTTCTTGCTGTTCGTCCAAGCCCATTCATTTGTCTACGGAAATCTGGCTATCGTAGGTGCAAAGGACCATGAAAAGGAAGATGCTTGTGGGTCGAACTTTATGAGCAAGGAAAGGTAGAGGATAGCAAAAGTTGGATTGAAATTGAAGTTCCTAAATTGCCATCGCTAAAGTTTACTAATTACTCCATGTGATTCGTGCGTAAGTAGAATGCCAGCTACCGTTACACGAACGCTCCTAGACTAAGAATTACGGCTCGAAATCTATCTCATGTGCAAAGCAAGCTTCAAACAATGTATGAGATTTATCCGTGGCCGAAACTTAAGAGAAAAGAAGCAGAATTCTGTCCCTAGTCTTCCCATTTCTCTTTGCAAATAATTTATCCGACTAAATTAAGGACCAACTGACAAAAAAATAAATGTGTAAAATGTATTCCTTTATGCATTGAGATGTATCAATGCGAGATATTTGCTCCTGAATATGATAAACTTGGGGAATACTATAATTCAATGATACTATAACTAGCTCAAATTAATTAACTACACTTAACTCAAACTATACACACACTAATACAAGTTTACCGTGTTCAAGAGCACTTTGCATTTTATACGATTATATACATACTTTGTATGATATTAGTAATAACTTACATTAATTAGTGAATAATAATGATTATTGGTGTGCCGGTTTGGTGTTTGTTGAGCATGATAAAAGTTGGGTATTAATATAAACGGACTGGATATGTTCAGGTGCCATCATTGTCGAGAGAAGGAACAGAAAAAACTTTTCAGACGAAGTTTAATCCTATTTTTATAAAAACATGCTAGCGCGGTACTTTGAAAAGTTTTAATATATTTCTATATTAAAACATTTATTTTTGTCTGAAAATTGTTTCCTTTGATATCATGGAATTCCACAAAGTTACTCGTTACTTATTTTATTTGTATATATGTTGTTGCCACCAGGCACGCAATTTGTGACGTGATTACTTAAATAATAATGGTAATAATCTCATAAGATCTATCGAATGTCTCTAATATAACGAGAACCTTCGAATAACTTATCTTTTTTCATTGAGAAAGACATAGGGAATAAAACGACCATTAAAGAAAGAAAGAGTTCAATCTACTAACAAGTCGAGGTTTTCAAATTTTCTTCCGTCCGCCGAAATTCCTAGACTGGTCAAAGGGGGATTCGAAGATGACCGAGAGAAGATTGCGATGCCGTGTACCATATTAAATTCCCGGCATGAAGGGAGTAAGAGTAAACAAATAGATAAGAAAGTAATAAGATTCAGGAAAAAGATGGGTGGAGAAATTCCTTTGAGGAAGACGTCCTTTGGATCACATGAGCGTTCAAAGACAAAACAAATAGCTTCGACTACAAGTTCTCTTTTGAGAATGCTTTGGGCAGAAGAAAAGTGAACGGCTGCTAGATTTTTTTCTCCGTTTGTTTTCCCCAAAATGAAGAAAAGGAAAACTAAGAAGCCAATGGAGAAACCACTAAGCAACATTTGATGACGCAAATAGAGAAAAACTATCCGGATGCTTTGACAAAATAGTAAATTCAGTAAGTTATCTTGAGGGTAGTAAAGAAATATATAGATTAGGTTTGCAGTAATTTTTATGCTACTATTATTTTTTAAATAAAATGTTTGTTTGACATAAATCTTCCATACGACTTTAAATTGGAGCTTTATCTGATTTTTTAAGTGAGGAAAATAAATTAAAATTAACCCTAAGTTGATGAAAATTCATTTACTCATTACCTAATTCTTTCCGTCAAATCAAATAGGGACACAATACCGAAAGGCAGTTTCAAGGATGAGAATACATTTCTAAGATAATATCATGGGTAGATAAAATTGGTTTTCATTGCATATTTTATAGATTCATTCTTATCTGTAAGTGCAATTTCATTTAAAGGGGGTAATAATAAAATTAATATAAAATTAGTTACATTCGTTTTCAATATATTCAGAGTTAATTGATTATCGGGTAACGGGATATACATTTCTCTTGTCAACGGCATGATACGGCAAAAATGAATTATAAACAAAGATAATATGGACTATGGACTAGCTAACTCAAATGTTAATTCTTTCGGACGATAACAGAAATCCTGAGTTGAAGACTTCCTCAAGGATCAATCAGGCGTTTTCGTCAATTCCAAATATAAATGAACACATTTAAATATTATTGTTTACCCTTTTCGTTAATTAACCGAAGTGAATATAATATGATAAAAACCTAGGATTTTATAACGATTAAATTCATTCTAATTCTCTTATTACAGAAAAAAAAGAAATTACTTGCTTATTAAAATATATTATGGTAGATGAGTTCATCAATGAAAATTATTTAAATTTATAACCACGTTTGTAAGTAATATCTGCTTTTGTATATTTCCTTAATTTCTGTTTAACCTTCATCCGGGCGCGCGGACGGTAGTTTACCGTCACATTCGTAAAAGGGTGTGCAATTTCTGTCTGGAGGTGTGCAGCGCGCCCGGATGAGGGTTAAGTTTGTTACAAAGTAATGTATATCAAAACATCTCAACATTTATGATTGCATCACAATTGAGCATTTGTAACGACGATTAGACTTGTCCTATACTTGTATGCGTTTGTTTTATGGACCAATAAAATTATTATAATAATTATTATGCTCCCATCAACGATGCCACATGGCCAGAAGGACAATTTGCAACTTAAAATGGAAATAAATAAATACATTAAAGTTATTTGGAGCATTCTATTTTCGTCAAAATTGACGCATGTATTCTTTGCATTCTAATGGAGTTGAACTTTAATTTCGAAATGACATCGCGAATGAATAAAACGAAACAGGAAGAAAGCAGAAAACATTGGAAGATAGCACATCTGAGGTAAATTTTCCGATGTGTGGAACTCAAAATTCCGGAAAAACACTCCAATTAAGATTTGAACGTCGACTGATAACCGACCCGGATCCCACACAGCATCATTTTGCACCGTCTCATTTAAACATCTCCGACTGCTCCTCCGCGGACAAAACCCCGCTATTTATAACTCTTTCCCGTAAGGTCGGAATATTCGCCCGCAAACAACTCCAAAACGGCATCCCCCCAAAATGGGCGTTTTCCTGACGAGGTTAAGTATCCGCAGACCCCCGCTTGACCACGCGAAATAAGAGTAATATTTACCATTCTGTTTTCCGTCCCATTCACTCCCACGAGCACTTCCTCCCCCTCTGCGCTCCCCCCTCCGCGCCTTTCATTGCTTCAATAGAGCTGAGTCAACTCTTCACCATCATTTTGTCCTCGTTGAAAGCCGTGAGTACTCGTAAATGATATCCAATCCTCCGCTCTAAATTGATGATTGGGCCGCCCTCCCCCGCCGCAGGCGCAGATCGGAAGTGGCGGTTCCCACGCTTTTCAAAGCGGAGGCGGGAAAGCTTTGATTCCGGGATTTTTGGCTATAGGAATTCTTCGTGAGGATCGCCCGCGGGAAGGAGATTCACGATTTGGGTGTCCTTCGACTCCGACGGTTTCTTAATGCGTGCTACCACACTGTCCCGTGGAGGGAAACTTTGGTTAATTTGGGAAAAGCATACTTATCCATGTAGTGGATGTGGATTGAGATTGTGGATTGAGAAACAGACTAGAAATTCTTGTGATGTTCAAATATATTCAAATCTGACACTCCTCTTATGAACAATTAATATAGAAGGAATCGAGACCGTATTATCAAACATCTATGTAATCATAATCCAAAAAATAACGTGGTAAGCTTATATTCCTTCTTGAGTATACTACCCACGTCTCATATATTGAAATATGTAAACATTGTCGATAACTATTTCATATCCAAGAACAAAAAACTATTAAAGATTGTAGATATCATATAATAAGCAAGGATAACACCTGGTACATCGTACTGCAATCAAAATAGTAACATAAATTTGAATGTGTTAGTCTCTTTGATATTTAATGAACTACCAAAAAAACTGAAAAACCTAAAATCGATTTCGGAGTTAAAGTGAAATGCAAATATCACTTACTGAAAAACTGTGATTGAATAAGTCAAGAAACGAAAATGGATATCTTTTTGTTGTGTTTTTTTCTTTGTTATATTTATTTTTATGTTCAGTTCCTTTGTCTTTGATTGTCTTTGAAAGTAATTCAATTATGATTGTCTTATGATTCTTCTTTTAGTGAGGCACCTGCTGACAAGTTTTAGCAAGACCTAAAAATTTTGTCTCTTGTAATTTCACGTATGGTGATTCTTCTAGTAGAGTTTGTGTATTTAATGTATACTGACATATTTTCTGTTCATGAATAAAGTACATAATCTAAAGAATTGAAAAGAAAATTGAAATGGTGATTTATATAAGCACGAGTATGTTTTTATTTATTTTAGTTTTAAAATAATAAATCCCTTTGGTATCACAGGATTTTCATAAGCCTTTCCTTTGTTTGTGTTTTCATTTTGAACGATTCTCAATTTCACTCCTAATTAACATCAGGAATGAATAGAGAAAAATACCAGGAAATTCGATCTCAAATTAATATTTTGCACGCTATCTTTCCATAAGTATGTCAAAAATTAGCCCACTTATATGCAACAATCCCATCTACATTAAATTTCATTCTAAACGATTTACCACGAATTAATAGAGGAAATCAAAGCAATATTTATATTTCCAGCTCAATATGCATGCCTGAGAATGTTAAGCTATGACTCCATTTCCCACTCCGAAAAATGAAATTTCCATCGCAAGAAATCATTTCCGTTCAGAAGGAGAGCGTTACTCCAAATGACCTCCAGACTCGCAATTTCAACACGCTTGTCATTCACAAAAAGGTGAGCCAATTTCAAGCTAGTAATCTTAATCCATTACGACAGGACACAATTAAATCGTGAGGAGTTTCTCCGATATTCGACTAGCCTTGAGATTAGGCGACGGAAAATGGACGAATATCAGCGCAAGGGCCTTGGTCTATTGAAGGATTGGCTCAACCTTTATATTAAGGTGACCTTGGTATGCAATGCGCTCATTTTTAGGACTGACGAACAGTCTTAGGTGGCGCAAGGACGAATGAACTCACGAGGAATCTATACCGGATTATTTCTTTCGCTGAGTCCGAAATCATAAGGAAAAAGAGAAGCAAATTCTGATAAAAACTATTCCACTTTGTTTCCGGGAGTTGATTTTCATTTGAAAACACATCTGTGATCACATTCTATGTTTTGACGAAGAATTTCCAAAAGTATACTACAAATAAGGTAGTCATTAACCAATGTTATCAACTCTAGCTAATTAAACAAATATATCTTCCAAAACCTTCCGAATTTCACAAGGAATCTATTCGATTGAGGAAGTTCCTGATAGATTTTAATATTGCGCAAAAAGTTAAATAATGAAACTGTATTTGACATCCGGCAATAAACAGGGCAAAAATTAAGTTAATACAGAAATGAGTGATTAAAAAATTCATATGTTATTTGTCATCGTATAGGAGATACTGGACGAGTTCAATTATTCGCGGTCTGAAGCAGAAGAATATGCCAAACAGAAAAATTTTATCAATATAAATTATAAATTGTCATCTTCATCTATGAAATCCAAAATTAGTTTCTTACGGCCAGGTGATTTCGACACGTTGAAACCCAGATCTTGTAATAATGTTACACGTAGTTAAGATTATTAAAAGTGTTTTGATTATTCTCCCTCACAAGGACAATTTTTACAGCTATTGTAAGTTCCATCAAAACAATGATTTCATGCATTTCCACAAATAAAAACTTTGTAGTCTCGTAATGTATAAATTTAAAGTTTAAAGCGCAAGTCATGAACGTCCATATCATGAAACGAGAATTTCTTAAATATTCTAAATTTAAAAAAATGCATATTTTCTTCATTCTATTTTCGCTTTTTCATCTAGAAATCTAAGGATAAGGAAAATATTCAAGAACTCACTTCAATGCACAAATAAAAAAATCGTCCCTTACCTCTAACTTAAAAATACGCACAGAAGCAGGTGATAATTTCGATTTGGCTCCGTTATAAACTACTTTAAACTTTCAAAAACTTGGAAGGTGCGCTAGAAGGATGATGCATCTATTTTTTCTATTAATCTCAAAATGGAATTATCAATGGATTACGTATTAATGGATCAAGCTAGACATCGCACATAAAATATCTAAGAATATTTCTCGAGCAAAAATAAAGCATTCAAGCTTTAGCAACACTAGAAATTGAGGCAGACTAGAGACTCTACTAGGTGAGAAAAACCCATTATAACTGAAATTCTCGTCTCTGGCAATTCATAAATTCCCACCGCACGGATATCCTTCCGGTCAAACAACACCAGATTAGAGGAAGCTGGAATTCTCAACGCCAACACCCACTACTTTCGACTAAAGACGCTTACCTCCTCCAATTAAATTTTCAAATAAAGACGGCTTCCCACAGCCGTCCGTTTACGGCATTTAATTATATCTCCCGCGCCCGGAGACAAAGAGATATATGCACATCCTCGCAGATACACAAAAGGAAAGGGTTGATTTCGAGATAATGAGAGATTAACTCACCGTATGAAGCACAAATAGCCCCGCCGAGTTCCTCGGACCCGCGGACGGTCTACGGGGAAGCGTGGGCGTCTCCTTCACTACCACCTGACCTTCCCTCCACGTTGACACCCCAAAACCCTCCACACCTCCTCCTCTCTTAACACTAGTAGAACGGGAGTTTCGCTAGACCTAGAAGGACGGGAAGTGGTCACTTTGCCCACTTTGCTTCTCAATTAACCTGCTTTTCCATAAGAATTTACTTAACTATCAGTAAGTTTCGAATATTTTTCACAACCCCCTTTTTGCGGGTGTTTTCCCGCTGCGGTGTATACTTTTTCCTAAGCTAAACCTTAGGTTTTTAAACCCACAATGTAATTTTTTTCTTTGTACTTTTTTCATGCAATCTGTTCCTTAAAATTTACATGACGAAGGGTTAGATGTAAGAAGAGACTTAAAAGTGAATCTCTCCCTAATAATAGACGTTTAGTTATTAATATACTTATTTTGTTGCTTCTTTGCATTTAGAAGGAGTTTAATTGTTTATTTTAAGCATATCTATATACTTATAGCAACATCAAACTACTGTTTTTTCATCGGTCGATAAACAAATTTATAGATACAGCGAAGAATTCAATATTTTTAATGTGTTGGGCTTTGAGTGATAATCACGCTGGTTATTAATGTAAAAATATATTCTAATATAAATATCTGCAGGAAAATATTTAAAACATCGGAGGCAAGCGTAAGCATTTGGCTTGAAAAGAGAAAGTGTTCAAATGGACATTAGCCTTCCTTCTAGGTATAACATGATGTAAAAATTACCACATCAGTGTAAGCATAGTTTTAATTCATTCATGTAAAATCTGTGATGGTATCACGCGAAGTCAAAGGATCCAAAAAATTTAAAAATATATAACTTAAAAAACTTTGAAGTAAAACGCTGAAAATCGGTCAAATGGACCGGAATGGAAATGGAATGGTCACCGTCCCTCTAATGTTACGGAAGAGTTGGTAATTTTAGTTTCCGCGAGTTTGGTTTTTAAATCATTAAACTCTTAATCTGAGATCATAAGAAGGTTATGGAGGTCATAATTGCTACTCAAAGATCTTCCCAACTCAAAATCAGTAAAATCAATACTATTTGTATTACAGTTCCATATGTTGACTCTAGATCTTCAAATGACCACCGTCGTCCTTCTAATGTAACTCACCGGGGAGATCCTCGGACCTGCGGACGGTCTACGGGGAAGCGTGGGTGCACCCTCCGCTACCACCTGACCTTCCCTCCACATCGACACCCCTTTTGGAAGCCTCCAAAACCCTCCACACCTCCTCGCTTAATCTCTCCTTCCTCTTTTAAAGGCTGGTGTTTAGCGGAGGCGGGCTATACTAATGTTGACCCTCTGCACACGGCTTCTTCCAGCGGGTCAAAGTTGGGGCTTTGCAGTCTCGTGGACCAACTCGCCCCACCCATCCCAGCCTCCCCGCCACATCTAGGTGTGGCCCACGTTACGTTCGTGGCTCCGCGCTTCTCGCAAATGGGTTGTAAGGATGGGCGGGGCCGAACGCCTTCGAAGAGGCACCCGTTTACAACGATCCGATCCCGTCCGGACATAGGTGACGATAAGGGGAGCTTCCCTTTCTTTTAGAAGGATACCCCCGTTCTTAGGCATGTTTTCATGCGCTTAATGTAGAAGAGGGGATATAGGTCGGGTGGGGAAATGAGGAGGACGCCTTGTTACCTTTGGAGAATAATAAAAACGCCTGTGGTTGAGTAATGACGATCCTGTTTTATTATAGAAGGGACCACAGCATCTAATAGGTACATAAAATTTGGCTATAAGACACCTCCTAACTAAATGTACCAAATATCAGTGCATCAGAAGTAGGTATTTCCAAGGTCATCTTAAGGAAATTCTGGGTAATAACGTGGACAAATTAGACTCTGTCCTTAAATTCTTAAGAGAAGTAAAATTAATTAAATAGATTTCAAAATATAAAATGATATGACTAAAAGATTAAAAATATAAGTATTAAAGAATACATTTTAATTGATTTTTTAATTTCAACTTATATTAAAAATAAAATAATATCATGATATATATATCTCCTCTGCATACGGTGCAACATGACCTTTGCTGTCGGGGCACCTTATAATCCTTACTACTACTAATTTGGGCATTATTCTAAAACATTTCCCCAAGCTCGATGTATCTGAATAGTCTGCCTGTTAAGTATTCAGCCCGAAGAAGGTTGGAACCACAGATATTAACAATCGCAGCTAATACAGAGGAATGAGACTTACTACATAGGAAATATGAGGAGTGAGGTATTTCCGTTGAGCTATTTCTTTCCTCACCAAGCTAGATTGCTATAATGGGAACATGTTCACTTAAGCACAATGACTCCACTAATAACTTCTTTCTTAGCATTCCGTAACGAGAGATCTTAACCATTACATTACTCAGCGCCATCGGTAGGCAGCTTTCATATCGCTACAGCTATTAAAAGACCATGAAAAAGGAAATGAAAGATCCTCTTCTCTTTATTCTGAACCAAATGACAAATTAAAATATTTCATTAATTAAGATGAGCTATCTGATTAGCGTAACATTCAAATTCATTTGCTCCCTGCGCTCAGCTTATGTAACGTTTAATTTTAATTTTGCAATCTCTCCACGCCTAGGTAGTTGATTCAGATGAAGAAAGATAATCGTCTTTTTCTCATGAAAGACGAAGAAAAATAGTTTGAATACTTGCTGCACATTACAACACGGTCCCAATATCGAAATATCGTCTAATATCTTTTAGAGATCATAGGAAGGATCTCGGATATCCGAGTAGGCAGCTCGTTCATCTTTGGTGAAAGCAGTACAGGGTTCGCTTCCCGGTGGGAGCCCATGTTCCCGATAACGTAAGCTTTCGAGTCACTTTTTATATTACTACTAATACTATTATTAAATTATATTACTTCTAATAATAAGATCAGAGGATTCCTTTCGTTCATACGTCTTTTCGATAATATATCCACAGAACGGACTGAAGTTCTACCGTAGATTTTCATGCCATAGGTGTTTTAAAAAATTACGGATTTAAATTTCTTCGAACTGGGAAACCATTCCCTTTTGAATACGGCTTATATGATAATATTCAAAAATATTTAGCTCTAAGATACAAACTCGTCTTGAGAAATTTTCTTTCCAGTTATCATAAGAATATAGATGTATAACGCAAGAAATTAAACTTGTATTCATGAATAGCTTAGCAATAAACTCGTTTCACAAAAATGAAAAGATATGTGAACCACGATCTAGTTTATTAAATCCAAATATGCCGCAACAACAAACACAAGCCTCACTTACGTGCCGCTGTGCTAAGAAACCATTAGCTTCAATGAATGAAATTACTCCTCGTTCCATTCGCAGGAAAGATTCTCTCTTCACTATTTTCCCTCAATTTACAATTATTATTTCTCGGAGGTGTCTTCCCCGTACGCCCCGTAAGAGGCTTGCTTTTGTGAGAGAAATTATCTGAGAAGCGGTTGAGGAGATGGGGCGAGGAAGCGTCGGGAAGAGCTTAAATATTTGTCGAGACGGCTTCATAAATATTTCATAGCATTTCGTGAGTTTTCGCGGATTTTGAGGATATCCGAGAGGGGCGGACGGGTGACGCTCGTGAGCTTAAACGTTCTATTAATCTAAATATATAATTAAGACGGGGGAAGCGAGAAAGTCCTCGGAGGTAATCCTAGAATCTTCCGAAATATATTCATGCTCTCACCTCATTTTTCGTAAGGTTTCTACGCGCAGTTTTCGCGGCATAGTTACTAGCCTCCAAGTGAGAACGGATTAGATCGAGTGAAGCCCTTATTAGGACTAATTAACCCTCCCCTATTTCGCGACCGCAGCTGTGAAGAATTACGGGACAAAGGTTTATTTACCTAATTCAACCACGATGAACCACACGAGAATTAAATTCTTAACAAATTGAATTTCTTTGGGATCT
Source organism: Sympetrum striolatum (assembly GCA_947579665.1). Taxonomy (NCBI): domain Eukaryota; kingdom Metazoa; phylum Arthropoda; class Insecta; order Odonata; family Libellulidae; genus Sympetrum; species Sympetrum striolatum. Next base: position 36,294,455 of record OX388350.1, on the reverse strand, counting down.
CAAGAAGACGCTTTGAAGTTTCAGTAGTGAAAAATAATATAAAATCGCTTGTGTGAGTCTTAACCTAGTAGTATTCCATGACAATAAATTTATTTATACAAACACACCATAAAAATTCTTTGAGGCGTATTTATATGAATAAATTAATTTTGTCAAAATTAATAGTTGTTCCTCATTGCGAATTTTTTATATAGACATGAACAAATCCCGGAAAAATTAAATTCCGAACCCGGACTCAATGCTCACGTACACGATTTATTTTTATTTCAAATGTGAATCTTGTTAAATTCGAATTCTTACAGTAACCTGAAAATATATTAGTAAAAGCAAATGCTTTAATAACTAATAGCCGAGGGATTAAATTACTGTTTGGCTAACTGTCACCCCCGTTGTTCGATTTTGGGAAATTAAGCTCGTGTGGTATGTGAGCGCAAATTGTAAATTGAGAAAAAACTTGAATATTGCTGGGTGATAATTTCTTTCTTACAAGTGAACTCGAAAATCATGTTCCATTGATGATTGAAATTAGTTCTAATGGTCGCTCTTGTGACTGTGGAGTTCAAAGACATCGTGTTCAAAGACGAGGGATGAATATTTCATTACGGATTTTCTTTGGTAAACACTCATGGCGAGTAAAGATGATGTTTCCGAATGTGTTCAGGAACGAAAAGGTTGAATGATAGTTTTGAGAAGGATATATCTATTCCGCATTCGTGCCACTAGAGGTGATTACAGTCGTAACCTTAAAGTGTCGTAAAAGAAAATGATCGATCTCGATAAAGAGGGAAAATAGGCGCAAAACAAATACTCTCGTGATTGCAGCAATGCTTTGAGATTCTTTAAATTTCTCACAAGAGCAGTAAGTAGTTGAAACTTTCGCATTAAATTAGAATCACGTCCGTTCGAAGGAAATGAAAAGCTGTAGCTTCTGCCAAACGGCAAACTCAATCACGTACTTCCGAAATTACTTTCAGAGGTAAAAACCAACCATTAACCATAAGGACTGTTTCCCTGTTCGCTGATTCTACTCGGGTAATGCCTCGAAAGCGTTTCGCCATGAAAAAGACCTTGGTAAAACTCCGGCGAAAAAATTCGCATACATCACGTCGGTTTAGCAATAACGAGTTATTCTACTTTGGCGGCTGAGAAAATGGGATAGGCACGCTTGTCATTTATATTCTTCTCGGTATGCCTCCGTATTTAAAATGCTCCCTTTTTAGACCCACGCTGTCGAATGGACATAACGAATCCGAGGCACGGAGAAAAATGTACACCACCGGCCGTTCTTTCCGCCGAAAGTTAGCAGTTATTCGAGAACGCTCTTAGTTTTTACGAAATGGCAGTCAGTGTACGTGCTAAGCAAGAGGCTGCTTGGATTTACATGCAATCTATTAAACTACATAATTAACGGAAAAATATGTACTCCAACTTTAATTGAAGATTTATTTTTCTATTTCTTCTCCTTCTTTCCAGGGTTAGGCATTATGCCTGTTCCGGCTTCACTTGTTCCGTGGAACTTTACCATCTTACGAAATTCAGATGATCAGGCGTTGCTAGCCATTGAAGTGATAAATATGAAACTTGGTAAATTATCCGCAAACATTTTTATTTTACTACCGGTTTAGCTATCGAAGTAGCATATTCTGGTACAGAAATATATTTTAACTTTGTTTATATAGCCATGAAAAATATTTTTATGTATATGTTTTACATTTTACCGTTCATGGCTATATAAACTATGTAAAAATATTTTTTGTAACAGAAGATGCTACTCCGGGAGGGAAACCGGTCGAAAAATAAAAAATGTTTTTTTAATCTATTCCTTCTAATCAATCAGCAATTTCCTGGACACTTAGTTCATCTCTTATATGAGTATTCCTTACTTTATTAATTCTTGTGCAGCATTTCACTGATCTTAAAAATGTTATTATACATGATACTATCTGCCTTAATTAATTGTTTTTTTTTTGGTGCCCAACATTCTGATTCATACAGTAAAGTATGGAACCCATACAGTAAGCAGGTTTTCAATATCCAATGATATTGCCGGCCGCGGTGGCCGAGCGTTTGGTATACTGACATGATAACACTCCAAGCTCCCGGGTCCGAATCCCGTTTAACCAGATTTTTCCTGTTAGGGAAAGGTCGTATTGTGTTCGTCTATTGTTGATGTTATACCTTCACTGTAAATTAGCTGCATGTGAAGCATTATTAAATAATTAAAGAAATTTTTCCATTACGGACAAGGTTCATCTCATTTTGAATCAAGACAGATTAGTATTCAACATGAATAAACGGATACTGATTTGTTGTCGTCCACGACTGCGATGAAGGACTCTCTCGAATCAGTCGTAAGGCCAAATCCATACAATGACCAAGCCCAGAAAGACTTATTAATTGCAAGGTTGAACAGAATCGATCTTCTACTTTACTACAACCGACTCTAAAATTCAGCGTTAGCTTGCAATCGAATATTACCTTCGGCTTAACCTTCCTGTAACACTTTTAGTCGCTTTATTTATCTGTTGTATATCCATGTAACATAAGTTGTGGAGTGACTTTGGTACTGCCATAATTTAGTAGACAAAAAATAAGAGCATGAGTAAATTGACTGCTTTTTGTTGCCTTCATATATAAAATATTAAAGATTATCTATGGTAAGAGGTACTGAGTGATTGCATTCATCCTTGTCAGTACAACTTAATACTATGGCAAAAATGTCCACTTAAGTATAGCAAAAGATATATCTATTTACAATATATATATTACAAAATATATATCTATTTTTATAAGAATACTGCCTTCGGGAGGTTTTGGGGGGTTTTCCTCCCGACTAGGATGAATAGGGCAGTTTATGTAATTTCCTTCCCCCCACGATATGACTAATACCTGGCCTTGTGCCTATTTGTAGTTTTGAACAATAAATAAATAAATCAATGAAAATCTATGAATAACTTAGGAGAGACGCATATGGATATCATTCTTCAGCATCATTCATAACTTACACATTATCAGATCCATGAACAAGATAAAATGAAATGAAAGATAAAATTTTCCTTATCCTATACTGAAAGTCAAAATGTATGAAATATAGGCCGCAAATGTCTCGACACGTTGTTAATCTAATCATCATCCAGTGATGACGATCTTCGAAACCCCCTTTTATTCCCATCAAATCCGCAGGTCGCGCGCGCACATCACGTCACGCACCCCTTTTGCAGGAGCATGTGGAGAGGTATCCCGTGGCGTAAAGTGGCCCCAAGGGAACGCTGATGCTGGACTAAGAGCAGGTCTCCTTTTGTGGGTCAAGGTGGCGGGGGCGAAAGAAGAATAGGGGAAGAAAGGAGCAGCTGGGAAATAAACGAGCAATCCTCAGGTTCTAACGAAAGCAGGTTTCCCATTGTCCTATGCTTATTCTAAAGGAAATCGCGCGCTCTGATGTTTACTGGTTTGATTCTGCATTGGAGGTGCATCCGCTGAGGGCATAGTATTGCGGTTTGTTATACGAACATCGAAATGTCTGCATTTCATTATAACACAGTGGTACTGCTTTCACTTAAAATTTTATTGGAAAAAGGAAATAGAAACACTTCAATGCGAACCTAGATCAGAGGTAGGGAACCTGCGGCACCCGTAATTAGTTACTCCCTGATACAAATACTCATAATTTAATGAGTTTGTTTTCTATACTTACATTTGATTTATAGTGAAAAATGTCCTCTTCCTCACAAAATTATTGATTATGTAGAATAGGTGCTCATAATCTCTATATCAATCTTATCATTGAAGCATAAATTCCTAAAAAAGTGTTTGAAAAGTTAAAATATTTACAAAATAGAACTAAGCCCATAAATAAACTAAAAATATCCATAATATGTATGTATAATTTAACTGTCCATGATCATTGAGAAAAAAATCATTTTTGTCTTTAGATGATTTGAAATGCACAAGTTTCAGCTCACCACACCAGCGAGATTTTGTGGATCCATAAGAGAATAAAACAAAGAAGAACTCGGTGAAATGCGCCATACCATTGAAAAAAGGCCTCGCAGCGAAGCCTCTATCAAGCTCCAAAAGTTAATGAAGGAACACGAGAGGGAAGCAAAATAATGAAGCTGTCTTGCTGATGGAGATTAGCCTCGAAATTTACACCGATAAGTAATTACAGTGACGCAAACAATATTAAAAACCACTGTATTTCAATCAGGTTCTCAAGGACGATGAGTTGTCTGTCCTTCAACTTCGGTGAAAAGGTTGGGGAAGGATTCGACGATCCATTTGTTGCTAATTAAAACGTATTAGAGTTAAGTGATCGTAGGTTAGATTGTTTTATTGGCTCATCATGCAGTATTTTACTATCACTCAGATAAGTTTAAGCCTCCAGCATTTGAGCTTTTCGAAAAAAATCATGTATACGATAATTGAATCCTTCCAAAAAAGATTTTTTTAAATCTATCGGAAAAGAAAATAACCCGAAACGCTGATTAAACCTCATCCACTCAAACATTAGTAACTTTAAAGATTTGGAGAGAGAATGAGGTGTAATAGGCAAGATGAGGAGTGAGGAAGTTTGCCCATCCTAACATATCTAAGATCGAATGGAATGAACGGATAAAAATCGCAGCAACGCAATGAGCCTATGATTGACAGTCTTCAAAGCTTTTGATGAGGAATTATCTAAATTAGTTCCATCATTCAGCATCACTCATACCCGAGTAGCTTTCATATTCCCACCTCTATGAACAAGAATGAGACAAAAATGAGTATCCAATCAAGTCTTTTGTTTACCCTACACAAATACGTTAAATATATTCATTATTCATCACGGATATATGATATTCCATTCGTTAAAGTATAGCAGAACGATTTTAAGAAATTAATAACTCCTATTGTACGATAAATTCCAGTTGTTCTGGCCTTACCAGTTCCCATGTTCACCAATACAATACACTATGGATTGAAAACATAAACCTTGGGTGGAATGATGTAAATGAAACAAGAGGATGGACTAAATCTAAAGCGGAAGAAAGGGGTTGGAAGTGGAAGATACGAGAAATGGATGCATCTTAGGCGGTACAGGAAAGAATGAAAAAATGAAGACGGGGATGGGGGGAGGATGGTTAAAGGTTAAATTCGTGATGGAGGTCACCTGATGAGGTTCTCCGGCAGGAGAGGAAATCAAGCGTTCGATGAAGGTATGTCGGAAGAGAAAAATCCTGGATAAGGGTCGGCACTACAAAAGTAAGGAGACAAGAACATATTACATTACGAAGCGCTTACCAATCGGTGACCCACAGAAGATAACTTTGCCGATAACCCATGACATTTATTAAATTTTTCTTCGTGATATGTTAGCATTGGCGAACTACCTCACTCCTCATCTTGACTATTACACCTCATTCTCTCTCCAAATCGTGAGTTTGTTACCATAATGCTTAAGTATTTTTCCGTTCAGTCAGAGTGTTCTTCTTTTTTGAATTTAGACTGACATTTGTAAATGCGTGGTTTATTGCCTTTCGAAATTTGAGTTGGCATGTAAGTGTACTATGAAAGATCAAAGATCGGAAAGAGCTAATAGATTAACGAGAAGAAAGGAAAGAAATTAGATAAAACTAATAACAGCGTCGTATGTACACAATGGTACATAATCCACTAGGTAGAGAAAACATAGTTCCGCTGGTTTCAATGAGCTAGACCAGGGGTGGGAAATCTTTTTCCACTAGCAGGCCACATTTAACAATCAGTTTTATCAATCAGACCACTTCGTGCTGCCGTTTTTTCTTAAACTCAAATAGTTAAACAAAAATTTATAGAATAAAACAAATTGATTTGCTTAGTGAACTGTTGGAGAACATTTTCCATTCGATCTTTTACTTGGCGCCGATAGCAAGGTAGGAAAACAAAATTATTTTAGTACGGATCTTTCTTTTCAGAAGTGAATAAAAAGACATTTTAAACTCCCAAAAAGACCGCATGTGACCTGAAAGCCATAGGCTTCTCCTCTCTGAACTAGACATCCTTACATTAGAGTGTTTTACCTTAGTTTTGCTAGCCTTCTGCCTTATCTTCGCCGAGAGTTGATTTCATCGTGCTATAAATCACGCTACGATTATAAACATCACAGGGCTAGGAAATAACAACTTGCTATCTTCCGAGTAATTGCTGTATTGCAGAAAAGCAACAACCACTTTTGAAAATAGCTTCAAAAAATTTCGCAGCTCATATAACGGCATATTCGCGGTCAATAGCCCCTAGACACAAAGAGAAAGCTGAGCCCTTTTGTACTTGATACAACTATTTCTGCACTCAAACAAAGGGTTGGTTCCTCTCGACAAAAGGAAAGAAAAAAGCTGGAAAACATGATGAGAAAGTTTTCTCTGAGAGATGCACTTGCGCCGTTCAACTCAATCCCAAACGGTAGCATATCATACACGGAGATAGGAAAACTGTTGAAATTAACTACCCCCAAGCTTACGAAGACTTTATCAGTAGAAGAATATTTGGTGGACATTTTTAAAAACTGAATATACCTAATAAATTGAGTGAATATCGATAACTACGTGTTTATCTGAGGAACAAATTATGCAGATAATACAATTTCAAAGTGTAACGAAACCTTGTATGCTGGATTTAAGAGGGCATATGCCCTTCTGTTCCCCGTCAAACGCATTACTGTCCATTATCGCCGTATTAGAGTGAAATTTCTTCATTTCGAAGCCCTTTTAGATAGAGCTGTCCGAGAAATGCGCGATGATTTAGCCGCCCCAGCTCCCTTTCGCTCGAGAAGATGGTAAGCTGCCAGCTCATTTCTAAAGAAATGGAATCATTCACGGTTAGATGATTGCAGTGGTCATCGCATTGTGTTTTTGATAAGATATTTTATAATGTTTTAGTGAATATATTTTACTCATCCCAAAACACGTAATAATTACTAATTGCTAATTAGCAAGATGGAAGTGAAAGAGAAAAAGTTGCTCTCAATTGCTAATTAAGTAAATATCAATGTAGCCAAATTTACGACGTATACTGCAGGGATGTTAATTAAATGGAATGAAGAACGGAAGCAGTTGAAGAAGTTTTTCATAAAGCGAAGGAAATTGATGGCGAAAGATCTTGATCAGAAAATGAGAAAAATATTGATAAAAACGGTATTTTATCGTGTGAATGTGAAACGTGGACCTCAAGAAAGGAAGACAACGGAGACCTCTAGAATATAAGCATGGTGTAGATTGAAAATGTAAGTTGGAATAATAGAAATATGTAAACGGAATGGAATGGAGATGATGGAAGTAGAGTTGTTTTTCCATGAAGTAACGAAGGGGAGCTGAGGGGAGGGATGGGTTGGATATTGAAAAGAGAAGGATGACTGAAGAAACCAATGGAGGGTAGGTTGCGAGGGAAAATATAAAGGAGATATTGGTTAACATAAAGAGGATAATAGATGTGTATTTTCTTAGATAGTTTACGAAATAGGTTCTTAAGATATAAATGGAAGAATAGGTTCTTTAGAAATAAATAGAATGGCATTAAGTAGAGAAATGTTTTGACACTTGATCAGCCATGACTAAGACTTACGATGCCGGAATTTTGAAATATACATCATAGATATTGAATTAACTGATAAATCATTATCATGCGCATCTCACAACCATGTTGTTAGAGATTTAAATTCGACTGTTTACGCAAGTCATCAAGTTCCTTTTTATCCTTTACCTGTTTAGATACAGATATAAATAGAGAACACGGTAAATTAACACGCACCTATTGGAAAATATCGTAAAATCATAGTTGAGTTACTCATGATATAAACTTCGGGGTATTTAACAAACAATATAAACCCCATTGCATCTATGAACAAACCACCCAGCGTCGGCTACCACAACTTCCAAAGCAACCCACGTCGTGAAACCACTTTTCTAATGGCATCCTCCCGATTACATGGGCGACTAATTTGTAGTCCAAATGCACCGCCCTTTTTCATCTATTTTCTAACGCACGGGAGTAGTCAAAGTCTGGGATGGGAAGCGGCCGCGATCAAGGAGATGAGTTGATGAACGGGCTCCGAACGCGGGGGAGGAACACGGATTGGGACGAGGGGAAATATGAAGATAAAAAGAGCCGGCGGAGACGTCGGATAGAAGAATGAGAAATATGATTCGGGAGAAAACTCGTAAGGATTTGCTTGTGCCCTCGTCTCCGATACACGTCATTTACGCGAACCGGTTGGTCAGAGTCGTTGGACGGCGAAAACCACGAGAGTAAATCCCATAAGATTGTCCTTAATTCATTTCAGATTGAAGGCTTTAAATTCCCTAATAACTCTTTACCTGACCCTCTAAATATTCCAGCTCGGTGAGAATTTTTAAGCTAATTCTTCAACTATCTCTTAGCTGCTGATGTTTACATGAGTATTTCGTGTTGTCTGTTTTTAAGTTCTAAATTCTCTGTTTACTTATGTTGTGTTTTTCTTTATTTTGTATTTCCACATGTTTTTGTATTTCTCAGAGAATTTTCTTTTGAATTTCCATAAATTTATATATTTTTTAACTGATGTAATTTTTGTATTTTGTGTAGCTCTATGGGAATCTACCCAAAGCATAATAAATTATACAATATTGTTATATTATTATAAGATAGATTTTCAATTAACTGATAAATTATTATCAAGATTATCATATAAAGCCGCCGTATCAGTAATTGTTTGCAAATTTTTTCGGATCTAAATTGTCAAATCGAAATTCAACCAAATCAAAAAATAAACGAAAGACGTACTTTGTCCCATCAGTGCTTGCAGTGAAGACTCTAATGGATGCTTGTAATTTTAATCAAAATTTTATCTACCGTCTTAGGTATGTATTTGTGGAACGGCATTATCAAACTGTATTAAAATATGGGAAATGAAATATTATGGTGAAAAAGCTATATAAATATATTTATAATTGTATTTATCCATCGAAAACAACTAAAGATAATCTAAATAAAAATGATACGCAAATATGAAAACTGAATAAACATTGATACGAATAAAACTCGAGGAAAAAAACATTTTTTCCTCATGAAAATGGATGAAATTCGAAATCGGATCTGAGGAGCTGCTTGAAGTCGTAAAGTTCATTTTGTCTTATTCCTGAGTAGGTAATAATAATAATAATAATAAATCTTTTTCGATCGGGAGAGATTGAGACTAAAAGTCTCTTCTTCCATTTAACCCATCGCCATAGATTATACAATAATCTAATTAAAGACACTATGAGAAAAAATGAGAAGAATTGTTGATATAAAAACCTAAGATATTCTTAGATATAATTAAGATATCCTCTGCAGTAAAGTCCCACGAAGAAGTCGGGAGTGAAAAAACCGATGCAAACCTACTGATAATGACGACAATAAAATGAGAGAAAACATGAAAAAATATATAAATACACTATGATACGATATAATGCACACTAGATAATGGAAATAAAGAGAAATAACGGTAAACCGCACTTATAGGGTAACTAACTAACAATACTAGTGAATATTTGTACTCACTACGAAGTAACCGAAGTTTCACAATTCCAAAACCCAATTTAGAAATTTTCAAACAATCCTACATATAGGCACCAAATATATTTTCAAAATTACCCAAAGAAACCTGCCTTAATAATGAAATTAAATTTTCAAGAAGCCTTAAATCTTGGATTTTCAATATTAATGTGATTGAAAATTTTTTTTTTTCAATTTGATGAATTTCAATTTGATTTTCGTATATTATTTCAATTTATCAATACGTTAAATTTTTTTCTGTTCATATTATCCCAGTTTATTTCATGTATGTTTATTATGCTAATATGCCAATGGGTTAATTATTTAAAACAATTTTTGTATGCATTTCACTCAATTATAACTTATCCATATGTGTGTAATTTCTCCTTGTGCGAAATAAAAATTATTATTATAATTAAAGATACTCATGAAAATGAACTTCGGGGTAATCTTCGGTGTACATCGGGGTAATTCGTGAAAAACTTGCGATCAGAGCGAACCGGTTGGTAAAAGTCGTTGGACGGCGAAAACCACGGGAGTAAAACCCCGCAAGAGGGAAAAAACGCGCGTAGAGCAAGCATGGGAAATATTGACTCGCGCTCGTTCAATTTTCCCGGAGTAAATCGAAAGGAGAAAAGTGGAGCTCGTTTTTTCGAGAGGATGGGTGCGGCAATGTTCGTTTTGTCGTTATCTCTCGATTCTAACGAAGCGAGGCAAAAAAGAGGGCGACCTAGAGGATGAAGGATATTGGCTGCTCAAGATCGCCGAGCCATTATCGACCGAATCAAAATTTCGATTTTTCAGAAACTTCCCAACTTTTTCCGGCCGGGGAATAGACTCGCAAATGAGGCTTTAGACTGACGCAAAACCTTCGTCTATTGGAAAGGCAATCGGCTGAGGAATGCTGAGAGCCGACTTCCTAATCTCTCGTTTTAGCATATTTTCTCCATCGTAGTATAACTTATTTATTCGGAATATGGGAGCAGGAACTTACTAACGAGATGAGTTTGGATAAAGGAATATTCAAAAGACGAAGGGCAGATTATTTAACGATACCGAAATAGAAAATAAAATATCCTCCGGCCCGCTTAAGATATTCTACGAGTGTAAATTGCCTACGTCGTTGTTCCTACAGATTCTAAATCATTTTCGAAATATTGTTTGCATTCAGCTATCCGTCGTAGGCGACTGTCTTTGACCTCGGTTAGTTTTCGCTTTGATAAACGTTTATTTAACCCACGCTAATCTCCCGAGAAGAGAATTATTACCTTTCGAATCCTACACATACATAATAATTCACTCATAAGTATACAAACACACGTTTTCGCCGAGCCATTGTGTCGCCTTTTGCCAAGATTTGACTCGGTTCTTTTTATAAAGCATTTACTCTGGGAAAAACTCGAATGTCAAATCGAGTACTAAGAGCCTTTTTAGCGAAGTTCCAGATTCGTTTCTAAAGTACATACATAGTATTAAAACTTACACTCTTTTCCGAAACCCCAAAGAGGGTGCAGTAACGAAGAAGTTGCTAAAGCAACAAGTATTTGGAGCTATGAAACTGCTTAAGCATAACATTTTCAGCGAATTATCTTGTTCTAACACATAATTCTCCGTGTATTTAACTTCTTGTCATTAGGAAATTTGTTAGAATTATATCATACATTAACTATGTAAATAGCAATCCTATTGCTTCAAATGCTGAAACGTTTTTTAATGTCATTAAGTAGATAAAAACTACATAAATTGGCTTACAACAGTCCTCAATATTCGAGGGAAATGGACTCCTTAGAAAATATAACCTTACAGTAGTTCGATTCGTCATCTTCATAGATATGACCCATCAATCTCTATCGTTGTCTAAAGTTATTATTACTTGAACCTATCCTGTCATTGCCATTGTCCCTTCCTATGTATTTCTTCCCTGGCCCTTTAAAAACGAAAAGATCGTCTTAGACTCAATATAATACTCAAATTCTTGTTTCCCAAATAGTCCACGAATACACTTATTACAAGAGCGCATCTATAATCCTGCCCAGAATGGGGAGTGATTGTAAAAAATTTCTCTACGCAACCATCTCGAAGTGATATTCTTTGTACATACTTCGGCTCTCCAATTAGCTGTCAAAACGCCATTTTGTCAGGGTGAATTCTATTGATGCAACCTTATTGTGGCGTAAAACCTCGCTATAAATTTTTAGCCTAAACTCCTCTCTTTGCCCTAAGTAAGGCTTCTTTAGCAAAGACCTCCTACCTAAGAAGATTTCCTTATGATCGCAATCACATAGTAACAATAATAATCACATGGTGAGTGGATAACTTAATACCTTCTCTTCCTTTTGATTTTCTGTGTTGAAGTTTACACTCAATAATTCACACAACATGTTTCATTATTTACAATAATAATCACATTCTGAGAGGATAACTAAATACTTTCTCCTCCCCTTAATTTTCTGTAGTGAAGTATACGCTGAATAACTCGCACAACATGTTTCATCATATAAAGTAAACCGAGTCACTCAGCGGGACCCAAAAACACCGCTGGAGTTGTACACGGCAAAAATAAGCAACGGAGAATCACCACCCAACTCAACCGAAGAACACAACCCCTTCCGACATCTTGGTAATTCAACCAACTGTCGAGCACCGCGAGGATCAGAATTAAAGAGAGAAAAAAGGCGCAAAACCCCGAAATAAAGCCCTCCGCTCCCCGGACGTCCACTCTTGGACTTGGAGGATTGTTTAGAACCGAAAAGCCGCTTATTCCGCCCGTAATAGCGACCCGAAACGACTCTCGCCCCTTTAATCCGCGAGGACATTTCTTCGGATCCCTTCAAGATTATGAAGAGGGCGAAAAATACATTGGAAAACGAAACAAAACGAGCCGGAGGGAGAAATAAAGGGTTGGACGCGCGGAGACGGACCTCTCGTTTCGGGACCCGTGGTGTGGGTGGGCCCCCCAACGCATGGAAGATCTCGGCAAGGAACCGGTTTTTTTATTTATTTTATTTTTGATTCCTTCCCCTCTGCTCCCGGGACCAAAACTTGTTTTATTTTGCCCCTTCTGCGTCGTGGATCCTCGCCGTGCTGCGGTGATGGGGGAGGAGAAAGCGCTGGCTGTTTTGGGTGGGAATGAGACAATGGTGGTGCACGAAGACGATTTGGGTTGAATATACTATTTATTGAGACCACGTGAGGGGCATTACAGTCTTTTTTAATCCTTCTTTACAGTTTGGCCCAATTATTGAGTGACGATAAGGTATAAGTGGTTTGCGGAGCTAATCTTAGTTAGAACCAATTTTTGCAGATTTCTTACTAGCAAGAGAGGGAGGAGGACAAAGAAATAAGGTTGATTGATTGATTATATAACGGGAACAGGTTTCCCCAATTATATCCGCTTTAATATAGTACAAACACACAACAACTGACGACACATACGACCATTCCGTAACCGGAAAAAATCCGGTTTCCCGGGATCCGAACCCAGGACCTTGGTGTTGGAACGTTGTCATGCAAGCATGCTAACCACTTAGGGTTAAGGGTTAGGTTTAATATATTGTTTACGTGATGCCTTCTTTATTTTAAAATTTTTTTGTCTATATATTAATTTTTCATTTTCTTTTTAATTATGGTGTATTTATTTTTTATGTTGGTAAATATCAATTTTATTGTTTTGTTAACACTATTTTTAGATATTAATATCAATTTTATTTATATTTTTTAATTTGATTTGTAATTTTTTTGTGTAGATATGTATTTTCTTGATTTCTGCTTTATACCTTCAGTACGGCGGAGGTAGCTTTAATTCTATTTTCTTTTCTTTCCTAGAGACAGAGCAATGGTGGTGTAAACCAGCGGACATTGCTATTATAGTACCGCGTAGAAAAAAGCCTGCACGGAAATTTTCGCGCGTCCCCTCCTCGGAGGGGTATACCCCCAGTCACGCGAATTCCTTATCCCGTGTACTCCGTGTGCCGAAGTGTGATCGGAGTGGAGTGTATGCGAAATGATCGAAGCCCTCGAAAATACGGCTCCGGTTCGCTGTAGACGACATCGTAATTCCCATTTTCGCGGACCTTGGATGTTACATCCAACCATGCCGTCTCTTAAACTTGCGTCTCTTTCCTTTCTATACCGTTTTTTACATTCCGAATGCTTTGTCGCAAAGGAAAAAAATCTCCCCAATTCTCAGAGCTTTAAACTGTAATTATTTTCGATCTGGTTCAATGAAGAGGATGGATCTCGGTTCTGTTCCGGATTTACTCCGGCAAAGACGGTTGAACCGGTTCATACCGGATTTTACGCCCGATAAAATAATCGATGTTTACACTGAACCACGAACTTAGAAAGTATGAACGTAAGCACTGAACGTGATCCTCAAATAGAATATCTTTTAGTTTAATTTTATAATAAAACGGCTCGTTTCGTTAAAGGAAGGTTACAGGTTCGATAGCAGTACGACTGAAATTATAGAAGCCCTCGGTTGGGAATCTCTTAAGAATAGAAGAACTGAGTATAGGCACAAATTATTCGAGAATATTTAAAATAGGGATTTACACGACGAAATACGCGACGTCGTGGTTCCAACTCTCAACGAACGCAATTTTCGCAGCCAGACGGTATATGGATTTCGCGAGATTATAGCGAGAACAGATGGCGTATATTGGTCTCTTTTACCGGATTGTATAAGGTGTGCTAATATGAAAATTATTTAGGTAGTTTGGTGTTTCACACCTCCTGCCTTACGCCTTATGGAGGCTCGCGGGTTGTTCATGTAAATGTACTCCACGATAAGACCTTCACTTCCACGTGGTTGCCATGTCTAATCGTTCTGTTGTTATTCTTCAAAATATGCTATACGTACGCCTAAGGAATTTGTGAATTAAGAGAATTCGTCAACTGCTGGGCATTGATTATACTCACTGCATGAGAATGGGGGAAGGGATACCAAAGTTAGAGAGATATTCGGAGGTGGGGATGCTCCGCCTACTGGTCCCGAAAAATGCTCTTTACTACGCGGTACGATAATACGGCGGTAAGGAGGTGACGAAAATGGAGGAGTAATATGGTCTCGTGATGGGCCTATTCGAACACGATGGCTGCCCAATCCCATTGGGGAGCCGTTTGTTCCCACTGTTGAGTCGTCCGAGAAGAACGAACGCTCTCGAGGTTCTTTATTTTCTTTTCACCGTCGCCGGTATGTGCGCAATAGTCTGAACGCTGATTTCGTTTGGAAATAAACAGCCAGTCGCACGTGCGTCCCTCTAAGCTTTTAGCGTTAGGAGTGGATCTGAATACCCCTCGATGCTATGCGTTGTATGATTTCATCATCGTATGTCGCAGAAGGAAACATAGCTAACGGAGATGGTTTCTTACATACGCACACGATTTTTCTGTCAGAGGGAGGTTTTCCAAGGGATTTTTTACCTCCTTACGCTAATGCCTAACAGATATCGTGTTTACCCCTCAGCTTACACTGTATAATTAGATAAAATTAATATGCTCAATCTTCACTTCGTGGAAAGGTGATATAACTATATAACCAACATAATAACATGTAGGTATAATTATATTAACATCATCCGGCAAACATGTGCAGGAAATTATCATTATTATATTATTGCAGGTGATCTTCTCCCTCCACATTTTATTCATGTGCAAGACTAAATTTCCCGTACATGTTTACCAGATGATGTTAATGCTTTAACGAAACGCGCCGTAAAAGAAAGGTATCGAAAATGAGTTATATAGCATCTAATGCCTGTATACAGTTTGTGGGAAGAATTAGAATTGTACTGAGAGTTAGTTGAGTAGAAGATTAAGTAAAAAAATCATAATAATCTCGACTTTCTTCTGGCGTATTTTTTAGTCTTACAAGACGACTCTTAAAATTACGGACGTGAGCTGACTCAGGACTGAATATTTTTTTGATGGAAACGTTCCAAATCATTTGGAGCGATCCGGAAATGCCTTCAGAACATTTGACCCGCCGCTTGCACTCGCAATACTACGAATGCGTGATGCCACTAAACTTTCTCGCGGCGTGTGAAAGTATGCTATTAAACAAAAACACGGCCCGTAAGCGTTGGAAACGGTACACTATGAATCATGATCGAAATGACAACTAAAACCTACGGTTAAGCATTTCCATTCCGATCCAGAACTACTTTCCAGCAACTATACGGTCTCGAAACTTAATCTAATTCAGCAGAGGAAACCTAAAAATTGCACCAAATGCAACTGAAGCAGTTTAAATTCTCAAATTGCTGAAAAATAACTCAAATTCCTGTCCATTAATGTTTGATACTTGAAAATTTACAAATATGAGCAAAATTACAAAGAAATCCATCGCTATTTAAAAGATACGCTGTTATGATGACAGAAAATGATTCAGAAAAAAGGAATGTCTCTTCTAACAATCGAATGCAGCATTGAAAAATTCTATATAAGATTTATATCCACAAGATACTCTGTATGAAATCACAATATAGATTTATCGAGCTGGCATAGAAAAAGAAGGCATCAATGTCTCTGATCATTTATCGAACAGAGATATTTTTTTGCCCTCATAATTTCTCAGCCGATTAGTCCCGTAGCCATCAGATACCTTTTCCACGAGTCCGCATAATTTATATTTACATATACATTATTTCTTATGCTCATTGGAAGGATTATATAACGATTTTTTTCAATTTTTCCTAACTTTTGCCCCAGTAAGTGAATAACGAAGATAGGAAGAAAGACATATGATAAGATACATAATACTTACTACGATTGCACAAATAAAAGGTACTCATCAACTGCACCCATGTCCCTCTTACTGATTCTAAATCCAAAACGAATCCTATAACTTCGTTTTTCTTGAATTGAATGTTGGTAAGCGATACTTGGTGGAAATTCATGATTTAATAACCAGAAAATTAAAAAAAAAGTGCAAATCCACAAATAAACATATATAAATCTTGAGTTAACCGGTTTCGGTGAAATTACACTAGAATAATTTCCTGTAATTTCTTTTCCAACGGTAAAATGCAGTCTTCCTAGATTATACAAATTAGCATCCTTTTGACACTGCGACTGCACTACCACAGAAATTGTGTCATTAATCACGCAAGGCACCAGTGATAATGGACTCAAAAGCGGAATATATACATTGGATAGAGGTAACGGCACTGTATATTATACAATGCCGTTACCTCTATCCAATATTTGTAATCAGTTACCATGAAATGGCGCGAAGCAAACTTCCAACTTTCTTTAATTCAGAAGCTTGCTAAATCATATCAATAATCACCGAAATACTGTAAAATAGAAAAACTAAATCACGGAAAAATGTGTTGACCATCGAGGCAACTTCTAACACCAAATAGCCTCCACAAAGTTGGCGATCTAATTGCCACTGTTGCTTGAAACCGGTGCTGGGGTAAAAAACAAGTATAACAAACATCTCTCCCGAAGATAGTAAACCAGAATAATTAAATTCAATAAAACGGCGCCAATAAACCTTAAAAACTTAAGAACGACGATATAAAGGGTCTTTATAACCCCTATCAACCGAAAGACGTAATGGATTCTATATCTTAAAAGCCATTTTTTCTTTTGCTGACAGATTAAAGTCTACTAAATCCAAAAAAGCAAACAAATATTTCTGCGTTCATAAAATGATCTTCCTGTTTTATCAAATAATTAAGAGACAACATGGATCCAACGTAGAGATAAAAGGTTACTGTGGTCGCAAACGCTTGCGGATGGACAACATAAGAAAATGGCAAGTAATAAATACATTCGAACCGGGCAGCTTTGGAATTCCAAGGAAAGACAATTATTCTCAATCCCTCTCGATTATATCAACGTATCAGAGAAATATTTGGATATAAGACAGGCAATTGAGCTGAATTTGATTGAACGATGCTTGAATAATAGTAGATGGGCAAATAAGAAAGTTTTAAAAACTGTGTAAACTGAATACTTGAATGCGATGAAATCGCTGAAGAAGTACCAAAAAGAAATATAAACCTTCTATGAAATAATTAGCGATTCATCAACATAAAACAGTAAATTGCCAGATCTCGAGTAGTATAGGTTAATAAGAGAAACTAATTACATACCAACTGTCTCTCTTCAAGAAGGAATCGCAAGCCCAATTGACGGGGATAAAATTGAATGAAAATGCTTATACTCAACAGGTCATACCATCAGTTTTATACTGCCGCATAGTTCAATTTCTTTACGATTCAGGCCACCGTAAATTGAATTTAGTATTAAATAGAATATGTATATGATAGAATAAAAGCGAGGCGCAGATATTTCTGCAGTGAAAATAACTTGGGTGGCCATTTGAATACTCTATTAGCGAAGCTAGAGCAATTTTTTAATTCTCTATACGAAAGACTGGCAGCTACAGAGTCGTACACAACCAACCAACACTAGCAAATGAGAAAAACGGTAAATGCTTACCGGACATTTTCTTGTACGTATTCTAGGATTTAATGCAGTTTTCGGTTCCAAAAAAACAATTATTCTTCCCATTGCAGTCGATCTAGAAGTGTAGAGGAAAATCAGAGCACTTTCTTGTACATTTTAGGATTGAATGTAGATTTTAGTTCCAAAAGACTAAATTCTTCATCTCATTACAGTTGATCTAGAGGTGCAGATGAAAAACAAAGCACACATATATGAAAGAGAAATTTAATGAAGTTGAAAATTTTATCTGAACGAAATTTTCGAAAAACTTATTTTACTCTCTTAAAACTTAAAAATTTTCATATCCTTAATTTTTCTAAAAACGCGACACTAACAAGTTACGAGTTTTACTTTTAAGTTAATTTAAATTAGAAATTGATGTTGATGATTTATCTAAAACTTCTAAGATAAACGATATATCACCATAGTGAAAAATAATAATGAGAATTAAAAACTTTTAAAATTAATTAAGCATTAAGAAAGATTATTTGGATCGCCATGGAACGCCGCACGGAAATAGTGAGTACAGGAAGTGGGAAATCAAGGAATAAAAACAGCCGAATTTTTTTATTATACTTTAATATCATTTTCTTACTCTCAACATTCTCACAGACATTCATACACACACTCGCACACGGGTTTTCACTCTTCACATGAGGTCATGTTCATTTTTTTCATTCAAGTAACACCCTATTTATATATTTATATGCATTATGTAATAGTACGGTACATGAATTCTTCTGCCGGTACACACACTTATAAAAAATCCCTGAAAATAAAAAACCAGTCCGCACTACATCCGAGATACAAAAAACTGAACCTCAATTAATTCCATTGATTTTCATTTTTCATAAACTCCAAAAAATTCCATGATCCAAACTCTTTTCTCACACCTTTCGATCTGATACCTTCTTACAATACATTCCAACCATTTCTCGCTAACTCCTTCCGCGCATTCGAAACCCAAAATACAAACTTCGTACCAAACCCTCTGGTTTTGTTGGTTAAGTTTTTTTAAAGATATGCTTCTTTAAAAAAGGTGAACGATATAGATTTGACAGCGCCCGTCGCCCACTTTTTTGCCGGGAGACGAACGTCGGAGAACAGGTAAACAACAGCCATTTTGTCAAACGTTCACTTTTCTATTTACTATATACTGTTGAATGAGGTAGTTGCACTGCACAAAAAACTATAAAAATTAAAAAATCACTTAACAAAAACCCGACGGAGCGGGTCTTCATAGTTTTGGAAAAAATAGCATTCCTAAAGTAATAATATAATAATTATAATAATATTAATAATGCTAAATTTGGAGGAAATAATGTTACCCGAATTTCGTTCTTTCCAACTTTCCTTGCTTTCCTTTGTTGCCGTCATCTTGTAAAAATAATTAATACAACAAAAGAAATCCTGTTCCTTCCCGCCCAACAATCTTTCCCCCAAAACAAAACTCTTCTGTACACAACCGAGGGACAGCCGTCGGTAATAACAGTGGTCACAGATACACTCATCGTTACAAGAATGAAACAATAAAATAAAAACATAGAGGAACCATTTCATCTTTCTCTTTCTGGAATCACCCGTCATTTTTTCACTCTTTGCGATAAATGGGCTACCCGAATGAAAAAAACATTGAAGGGAGGCCCCAGGTTTAATTTAATGAGCGAAACATCACGTCCTTTCTTTTAAAACAAACTAAAAAATCAGCGTGGATAATTACAAAATAGATTATCTCTTTCTCTGGGCGAATGTATATAAAAACACAAATTAAGGGAACAAGGGTTAATAATTATTAATTTATCTTCATTTTTTCTCGGGAAAAAAATTGTCCGACCGCCACAACTTTGGAACCGCCGCTTCTTCCGCCACTTTTTCACCTCCATCGTTGAGCTTAGGAAACAAATAAAATAGTCTTTTTGCGAACTGCTCAACAAATAAAAAAGCACACGCAGGCAGGGAGAGCCCACATTAAAAAAAGTCTTTAGGAAAAAATCTTGCGCGGATATCCTTTTGCAAGTTTCTACACCGTTTTAGCCAACGTTCATTCTCTCAACAGAGGACAAAAACAAATACACACAATATTTCTGTACAAACAGCACAACTAAAAGGGGAAGTGTACATCCTTTCCCATGGTAGTGCTTGGATCACTTGCAGAATGGAATGAAAGGCGTGTCCGTTGGGTAAACCAAATCGAGAACCAAACGAGTCCACCATTTTGCGTCTATCTGCACTAAAAAGATGTCCACAAACACAGCTCAGTATTTTTGACGCGCGCCTTTGTCTGGAAGGCGCGATCCTTGAATTTCTCGAACGGAAAATCGGAAACACACTCCGGAGACAGAACTGAATATCACCGAAAGAAAATTTCAACCAATTCCTCCACCGACTGACAGACACCAAACACGTGACCGTTGGGGAATAACAAACGAATTTTTGGAAATCTCCCTCAATCACACTCGAAAAACACTTTTGAAAACCATCAATTCAGTCTTTTCCATTGTAAACAAGAATTTTTAAGGTTTCAAATTTTTCAAATCCAAAACATAACTCCAGAACGATACCAAATGACCAAATAAGACTTTCGCGCACGACAAACAACCATCCGAAACAAAGCTCTAAAAAATAACTGTTTTACTTGCAGTTGTCAATACCGTCCGGGCTTAAGGTTTAAAATCGGACAAACGATATTATTCTCTGTCAACAATTAAATTACTTCCTCTCCTTTTTTTTTCAATTTGTACGTGATCGGATATATTTTTATATATTTATATATACGGGGGATTGATTTTTTTATTAATCGGGGATCGGTGTTGAAGGAAAATATTTTTTAGAGAAATATAGTGGTGTCTGCTTGGATATGTCACATTTTTTATACAAGTGATTTCGTTAAGAAACGAGAGGCGTCAACCACCTACTCAACCTATAGACTCCGATTCCTACTACGAACTAATTCTGACCGAAGAACCTAGATGGAAGTGGAAAATCAACCGGATGTATGAATGCATCAACGGAATAAAGATCCGCTAATCAATTTTCGAACCCTGCTAAAATGAAGGTAAAGGTCCGGGGACACCAACCGAAAAGAAGACAGTCAAAACTTGCACTCGGGTAGTGGAACACGATTCTAAACACGAGACGATCCTTGAAAACGTAAGGCCTACTCAGTGACTACTAAATTCACAAAAAATATCTCCATTTTATTCTCGGGCAATAGAACCCGTCAAGAGGTCGATAATCGCACATTATCAGGGGATATGAATAACTCTTGTAATAATAAAAGATATGGCAGGGTCTGTCATGGTATTCCGACGCCTCGACTATTTTTCAGCACACTCTCGGCTTAGAACCCACGACATAGCAAAAGTGCAACCGTTGAGGCAAGTATTTCGATATTTTTTTCAACACGTTATACGCAATTTACTCCTCGTTTTAAAGTTTATTTCACCTGAGTCATATGGAACACACGCGCTCTTGAATAGTGATAACAATATCCAGTTTAACCAAGATATCAATTCCTCAACAGAAAGCATGCTTGCTTAAATTTTTTCTGAATAAGGTGAAATATTTACCGTTTAAATTTTCTGTTTGAATAATGGTCTTCACCGAAGTCATCCAGAATGAAATCAGAAACTCCAATTATTGATTGGTGAACTGCTCTAGGTCCCATCTTCAAAGAAAAGCTTGATTTACTTATCTCGATATAGAAATATATTGTACTCGATTATGTGGGTTGCGCATGATATAAATGATCAGACATTTTGGGCGATAAGATAATCATTAGAATCTCAGAACTGGTTGTACTTTGTCATTTCGGATATGATGTATACTCGGCTACACCTCTAAGTGTTAAAGGTACTTTTTACATCTGAGGCAACTTTTACTTTTTTGCAGGTGAGAAAGAGTGCACGTTATTTTTATCTGCTACGAAAAACTTTCGATCGGGGGACACACGCTAGTGAAAAATAACCGGCGATCAGATGGCATTTCTTCGAACAAGGCCCGTTACGTCGGGCGAGTAATAAAAAAACGGCAATACGATTTGTTTACGTTATTTGGGGGGGGGGGGCAGTGCAAGGGGTCGAAGCTTTTTCCTCATTCAATTACCTTTCAATTCAATTACACAACGATAGAGGATATTTTTATTTGCCTTAAATTTAAAACCCCATTATTGCATCCTTATTGTTCACACACACACGCGAGAAATTCCTATTGCATTACTTTCTCTCATGATACCTCCTCGTGTACTCCAAGTAAATAATTTCTCCTCAATCACCCGACTCAAGCACGCATAAGATTCCCTTTTTAACTTCGCAAAAACTCCGACACGCAGCTAAAAACACGCACTCTCTTTCACTCTTAGACTGGCCATCACGAAGGGATAAGGGATACTAAACAACACACCTTTCTTATTTCAGAAAGACTATTTACAAATTCCATACTCTTCTTCGTAAATCTGAAATATGTTCTTGATATTTTCGTCGTCGCGCCACGATGACCAACGCGAAACTTCAATTACGTTATTCTTTAAATAATTACGTCATTTGTGGAGATGGCAGCGTCAAAACCGGTCAGTCTATTGCTCAGGGTATCAGCACCCCACATCCCGTCGGAAATGTTTATAATTATGCCACGAATTTTAAGACGCTCGGCTATCGCTATGATCAATCCCAAATACGGCCGTAAATTAACCAAATATAAATTTCTTAAGTAACTCGCCTTGACTCGAAATCTTATTGCTATGAATCTACCACGAACCTTCGCCATCCCTCTTTTATAGCACCCACCCCGGGTCACGTTCGATTCCTTCAAACCCCTCCTATTATTGCTATCTCCAAATCCGAGATCACGCCTTCGAATGTTTCCCAAGAGTACCGTCCGAGTGCCTCTTTTCTCCGCCTAAAAAAATCCCGACGCGCCGTATAACTAAAACCCCCGCGAGTCCGCGGACTGCAACGTCTATTTTAACTTTGTGAGCTCCCTTCCCGAACCCCTTTCCCTTTCCTCGGACTTTCACCCAACCCCTCTCTTGGGCCTCCTTGGCTCAAATTTAAATACTGGCAGTAATCCCAGTAAACAGAGAGAGCGTACACACTCCCCGAGATCCCCGCCGCCGAGGCGTGCGTCACGGAATCTCTGGCGAGAAATGAATTAATGTTCCGTCTGCACGAACGGATCTTTTTTGAGCCAGACTTGCTGATATACTGGAGAATTAACGGCGGGGTAGATGAGAAAAAATTGCGAAACTTTTGCAAAAAAAAGTGGGTGAGGAGTAAGAAAGTGCAAACAAAAACAAAAGTGGCCAAATGACTGGGAATAATTTTGTATTACATAAGAGGGGAAATGCTTAATTGTTTAGTGGCTCTAAAAATTAATTTGAAAAAATATGAGAAAGATCAAAAGGTGGCCAGAATTGAATTAATTTTGTGTTGCATAAAGCACCGGAGAAAGTGCATTATTGTTCAGTGTCTCCAAAATGTAAATAGTTAAAATTGTGCCAAAATTGTAAAAAGAAGTAAAAACAGAGTTCAAACGGTGACCAAAATGAAATAATTTTGTGCTAAATAAAACACCTGAGAAGGTGCATAACTTTTCTAACTATCAAACAATTAATTCGTAAAAAATTAAACCCTCTCATTATATGTATGTAAGATAACAAACAATAAAAATTTCCTTTCGCGGCAGGGAATCAAAGCTACACAAGAACCCAAATCAATCAAAAGCATTAATTTTAAATGATCAGAAAACTATATAATGATGGAAAGAGCTATGGATAGGGGATTCCGCGAAGAGAAGATAGGAGCCGAAACTTTCCGTCGAAAAACTTCGGACCTCCTCAATTATTCGGAATGAATCGAACATGGGGCGGAAGGGCCCAAAAGCCGGAAAAAATACCGGACAAAAAAATCAACGGCGGCGAAAAAAATTCAATTCGGAGACACCGACAAAAGAAACACAAAAATAAAGCCGGCGGGACTTTTTCCATTTCAAGTCGCCGACTCCGGGAAGAAACAACATTCCCCACCCACCCCGGAAGAAAAAACTCTTTTCGCAGGCTCGTGACTTACTCCCATATCGTCTTGGAGGAAAATTTCCACCCCCGGGACGATTATCGATTCCCCCTCCGTGGAAAAGGGGGCATCCCTTGGAGGGTTTCGTGTGTGAGGCACAATCGATATGACTCTCACTGGAAACCATTCCGATCTCCCTCCTCCGGTGAAAGTGATTCCCCCCACCCCTGGCGCTTTCTCCGCCCCCATCAGCCAATTCGCGGCCCTCCTCCGAAAGGAGTGGCTGCCAAGGAGGACTCCCAATGCATCTTCAAACGAAACGGAAACGTTTTCGAAAAATCCATAAGCAGCTTCGGATTAAAACCCACCGTGATAGACGGAGAAAATCTTGGACGGGACTGATGACCCATTTGAAGGAAAGCGTGACCTTATTTCTGATATGATAACTGAACAACCTCACCGAATCAAAATATTTCCATTCTCAACTCTAAGAGAAAACCTCGCTTTCCCAATGCCTTTCTATGATTCGAGATCTAAGAGAACCTTTACATCAACAAATCCTTCGATCAAAATTCGCAACAATAAATAGATAATATACATCCCTAAAAAAATGAATTTCCACGGCGTCCTTTTCAGCCGAATCAACAAACCGTTTAGCCATCTGATAGCGAGATTAAAGAGATTTCAAATTTCTAAAACCTGAAAAATGACAAACCTTTCCCTAACCAATCGATGCTGGAAAAAACTTTTACAAATCTTATCGGAGTCAAAACCAACCGACAATTTTTAAATTATAATTAATATTTACAAAAAGAAGTTCCAACGATAACTCCGACCAAAAAACAAGTTCAATTTCATAACAATTTTTTTTACAGACTACGGTCCTAACGTCGACCAAATCTTTTGGAAAAGAGTTATCAAAATTCAAATTAAAGCGCAAACGGAAAAGCTACCAAGGGGAAATTTTCAAGCAAGACACCAAAAAGAATTTCGATTTTTCAATAGCTTCGAAGTTTTCTAATCATCGAGACGAATCTTGCCAGTAATTTAGTAACAGTCAACGTCTAGGTGGAAAACCGAAAACAGACAACAACGCCTATGGTAGAGAAATTAATCGTAAGCGATTTTTACGTGCTCTGGCCTTTGCTTTGTCAACATCCGCCGATTCCTCATCATCCCCGCGGCCGGTGATGGCTCGACCGACGGGACCAGAAGGATTCCTCGGCGGGCGCGGTGATAGACCCTTCGTGGCTCCGACATCCGGAACGTGGGGCTCAGAAGCATCATACCGCCTGCTGCTGCGGCGGCGCCTGCTGCTGCTGGTTGATCTTCCTCCGGTGCGTCTCGTTGTGTTTCAGCATGTGGTCCTTCCTTATGAATCCTTTTCCGCAAACCTCGCAGGAATACGGCTTTTCCCCCGTGTGGAGGCACATGTGCCTCCGCAGGTCCGTCTTGTGGTTGAACTGCTTCGGACATATCTCGCATTTGTACGGCTTCTCCCCCGCGTGCTTGGTGAGATGCTCCTGATACAGGTACTCCGCTGGGAAACGCTTTCCACACAGGTTACATTTGAAAGGCTTGTCCCCCGAATGGAAAGTCTTGTTGTGCTGCGTCAGGTAACACGCCTTGTTGAAGACCTTGTCGCAGTCTATGCACTTGTGGACCTCTCCGTTGGTGTTGGTGGTCGCGGAGGTGGTCTTCGTCTTCTGCTTCGTGGTCGTGGAGATTCCGGTGCTGCTGGGTGGAATGGGTTCCGGCTCCTTCTTTATCACCACCTTGATTTCCTCCTTTTCCAAGGAAGAACCAGGAAGGCTTTGAGAGTTGTCCTCCGTCTCCATCGTGTCGCCATTCTCCTCGATGACCAAGCTGTCTCCGTTATCCAAGTCGTCGTCGTCGTGGCCGTTGGTGAGGCCATTGTTGTTTACATACGCCGTCACGCCCTCTTCGTATGAAAGATGCGCGCCGTCGGTCGTCATATGCATTCCCTGCTGCTGGATGTGCAGGCTCCCTCCGTATGGATGATGTTGTTCCATCGCCAAAAGGTTGCTCATGCTGCTGAGCCCCCCCACGTTCTCGGTGACACCCGCGTGATGCGGGACCAGTGACTGTTGAGCAAAACCGTGATGTTGGTATAGGAAGGTTGGGTTCTGATGAACGGAACCGAAAGGAGGTAATACCGCGGAGGTGGGAGAGAGGGATCCATTTCCATATTGATGGAATTGGGAAAAGCTGGGAAGAGGAGTAAGGTGGTGAGTCTGAATTTGGCTCAGGAGGAATCCATTGTTTTGGGCTGGACTCTGAAGGGGAGAAGGGACTTGGGGAGGATAAGCTCTGCGGATTTCTACCGGAAAGGGCGATGCTGAAGGAGGAATATCATCGGTTATTAGCTCTTCACTGGAGGCGGCTTTAGGGCCACCGATACTACCACTCGTGCTGGCCGTGTTGCTGGTAGTCGTTGTGGTAGTAGTAGAAACGTGGGGGGGCAAGCCGTTTGGGAACGGCGATCTGATTTGGGAGGATTGCTGCTGCTGCTGCATCCCCTGCATGCTCTGCATGTGCTGCATCTGCTGGTGGTGGTGCTGCATCTGCTGCTGTTGGTGCATCATATGGGCAGCGGGGTGCATCTGCTGCAGATGATGGTGCTGCTGCTGCTGAAGGGGATGAAGTGGAGACGCCGCTGGCATCATCGATGGCGGCTGCTGATGGTGGTGATGGTGCAGTGGTTGAAGGTGCTGTTGCGGAGGCCTCCCTCCCCCCGGATTGGCAGCATACATCATTCCTCCCGCACCCATCTGTCCTTGCGAAGGAGAAGAAGGGCTTGCAGACATAGGAGGTGGATGCATCCCTGTAGGTTGGACGAGAGGAGGTGGAGGCGGGGGTGGAAGCGGTCCAGGAGGTGGCGGCACCGCTCCCGAAGGAGGAAGAGGACCCGCGGGGCCCCCGTATGCATGATGGTGGCCGTTGCTGTCCTCACAGGCGGAACTTCTCGATGACTCCTCACCTCCTAAGCTCGCCGCCGGACTGGGAGTCGCGGATGATGAATCTCCTCCCCCGAGCATCCCACCCGTTCCTCCACTTCCGCCTCTGGGTGTGGGCGTTGTAGAGGAAGTAGTCGGACTTCCGATGGACCCTGATCCCGCGGAACCTGAGGTGTTGGAGGGGTCTCCGCCTCTTCCGGTGGCCTTACCCGCTGGAGTAGGCTCTGTACCCCCAACCTGCTTCATCGCGTTCTTGTGCAGCGTGGTGTTATAGTGCCGCTTCAGATGGCCGCTACTGGTGAACCACTTGTTACAGGCCGTGCAGTTGTAAGTCTTAGGCCGCCTAGCTTCGTTTGACTTCCAGGATTGATTCGTGGCCGAAGTCGTTGTGGTAGGCTGCTGCTGCTGAGGCTGCTGGGCGGGCTGCGGAGGTGCTTGTTGCGCTGGAGCCACGGGCGGGGGTGGAAGGGCCGCCGATGGTGATGTCGCTCCCTGGGGTCCCATCTGCATATGAGGTTGCTGGTGGAGGGGCGTCATGGCGGAATGATGGTGGTGGAGACTAGAAATTTCAGGAACGTGAGGGGGCGCCGGAGAAACGGGGCCTGTTGAAGAATGCATTGAGATGTGCCCTCCGCCTCCGAGGTCTTGGTAAGTAGGGGCTAGGCCTAGGTGGGGCGGATGAAGAGGTGGGTAACCTAGTGAATGGGGATGATGGGGGTGGGACGACAAAGGAACTAAACCGTCGGAGTTCAAGTAATCGGTGGAGGAAACAGGTGATGGCCCTACACCGAGCATTCCCCCAATCATCTGCTGATGGTGATGCTGCGGATGGAACAGCTTCTGATCGAGGTGATGAGCATGCTGATTGAGGAGGTGATGCTGCTGATGACCCCATGACATCCCCGCCCCCGATGACCCCGTCTGCGAATCCGGTGGCTGGTAAACATGCACCTTATGGGAATCCAGATCGAGAATTTCAGCCGTCTCATTCCCTTCCTGTTTGATTCCAGCCGTCGAGTAGAAGGATCCGCTGTCCATGTAACCCCCACCGGGGGCGGAGGCAGTTGGATTGGGAACCACGGACGCCGATGACGATGAGACGGGGGATGAGTGAGGCCTCCGGGAACTTACACTTCCTCTCGCGTGTTGCGGCTGCGGACCTCCTTGTTGTGGGTGCGCAGAGTTGATATGCTCGAGCAGTGAGGTAGAGTTTTCGCACACGAACCCGCACTTGTCGCACTGCTGTTGACCGCTGGAAGCGGAGTTAGGCGATTGAGCAAATAGGGGAATCGAGGAGGGAGGAGGTTGCTGATTCTGGGGGCTTTGCGAAGGGGGATAAAGCCCTCCGCCTCCAGGTGGACCACCTCCTCCGTTGTAGGGATGGTATCTTTGATGTCCCCCGCTGTGATGATGCTGAGGATAATGACCGCCCCCACCCGAAGCTGGTGATGACGGGGGAGGTGTCGTTCCCATACCACCGGCTCCGTTTCCCCTTACCGGCCCCGTAAACTCCGACTGTGCATAGCCACCGTCGGGAGGATAGAAATTAGGATTAGATGATGCGTTCGATGACGGAGACCTCACCTCATTGGGAGGAAGCATTGAAAACCCTTGGAATGGAGATGATGAGGGAGGCACTTCTCCCGGGTTACCTCCGCTTCCTTGGGAGCCCCCAAAACCTGGCGAGAACCTGCTGTCCGGTTGAGGTGGCGGGGATTGAAGGTACGGCGACTGCGCGCTTGAATAGCTTCCGGGAGTAGGAGGAAGGAATGAAGACGGTGCTGATGATGATGCTGCAGGCGGAGGCGGTGGAGGTAAGGTCTGCTGCTGCCTCGGAGATGTAGAATGACCCCGACTTCCGTCTAAACCTCTGGAATTATCCCCTCCCCCACCGTTCTCTCCTTCCTGCTGGGGATCGCACCCGTTGGTGACCACGGAATCCGCCCCCGAAGCCGAAGGCGCCGGTTGCGAAGACTGCGATGATGTTGATATGGGTGATGAAGTCGATGATGGAGACGACACGGGGGCCCCCGTGCCGTTGGTGCTTGGAGCGCCCACTCCACCTCCTCCCTGTCCGCCATCTCCTCCGTTGCCACCACCGTTTCCGCCGGACGGCGATTGGTTGTTGGCCGTCGCCGATCCATTACTCACCCACTTACTCAAGAGATTTTCCTTGTGGTAGTGGAGATGCACCTCTAAGGACTTGGCGCTCTCGAAGTAAACTCCACAGTCCTTGCAATGGTGCTGCTGATGGCCTTGCTGTTGGTGGTGGTGATGGTTGTTGGTGGTGGCGGCCTGCTGTCTCGGTGACGGCGGCTGCTGATGCTGCAGGGGGTGCAGGTGGTGCGGCGCATGGTGCTGCTGTTGGTGGTTCACGCCGCTGGCCATACTTGGCCCGCGTGCCGACCGCCGTGACGGGCCCGCGTCAGTGGGCGACGGCCTCGGCCGGCGATGATGCGCGCCCAACGCCGGGACTAACTATCGCGCTCCTCGAGGAACTGCTGCTTTTGGGGCCGGGAGGCTGTGGCGGCGACACGGCCGTCATCCCGGACCGCGGAGGGCGGTTGGGCCGGCCACTCTCTTTTTATCCCTCCGCTCTCTCGTATTGTTGATTCCCGGCTTCGAACAAAAAAAAAAACTCACCGACGTCTATAAACTAAACTCGCGAGCGTCTATCCCCTCTAGTCCCACCACGCACTGATTCTAAACAGCCGAACAAATAATGATCACTTTGCCAACGTCTTTAAAGTCCAGTGGAAATGTCTCATCCTGAATCAAATCATTCGTGCGCCCCTTCCGCGCTACAACTCATCTCCGAGGGACTCATGCGGGAAAGGGTTTCTCGGGCAATAATAAACAGCTGCGCCGCCTCCGGGAGTCTGAAAAAGTTCGGAAAGAACAAACTTCAGCATAGACATAAAAACATGCGAAAATCGCGCGGCGCGGCTCTTTGCCGCGCTGCGACAACAACAAACTCGCGCGCGAAACGTAAGATTGTGACCCGCTCCACGAAACTAGAGATATTCCGCGATTTTTCTCGACGTACCCCCGCGGCGGAGGCGCATCTGCACCCCCCTACTACGGCCTCCCGAGCTTCGTCCAACACTGCGGGAAGACAATAGGCGTCACCACCCCCTTGCGTCTTCTTGCGATGTCCGCTCGCAGCGGTCAGTCTTATGCCCGGGCCGGCCCGGGGCTAGCGAAGGTGGTGGGGCGGTGGTGGTGGCTGTGGAGTGGGTGGAGAGATGCCCGCATCTCCCTCCCTCGACTCATCTTCAAACAAAACACT
Source organism: Sympetrum striolatum (assembly GCA_947579665.1). Taxonomy (NCBI): domain Eukaryota; kingdom Metazoa; phylum Arthropoda; class Insecta; order Odonata; family Libellulidae; genus Sympetrum; species Sympetrum striolatum. Next base: position 36,264,195 of record OX388350.1, on the reverse strand, counting down.
TTCACACACCCACGCTCGCGCTTTATTACCGAATATCTTCACCACTTCTTAAACAACTGAGTAACTAAAGCAGACAACGAATCGCTTTGCGAGAGGATAAACTTGCGAAAACTTTGGGCATCACGCGGGTTCTCCGACTTAAGTGTTACATTGACCAAACGCGAAGACGAACTCCCCGAAGGAAATTCGGAGGAAGTTCAAACAATTGCGTTCATTGAAAATAAAATAATAATATTTAAATGCAAATTGAAATGCGCAATCGTTACTTCGTGGAAAATAAAGTATTTTAAAACCACTTTCAGGAATTATTCACTTTTCAAATTAAAATTAAAACGCCCAAGCTTTACTTCGCAAAAAATACTTTCAATATTACTTTCAGGAATAATTGAGAAAACATATTCACATTTAATTTTAATTAATACGCCCAAGGTCTACTACGTGGAAAACACTTCCTTTTAATAGTACTCATTTTCAAATAGCCATAATATATTTTTCTTAACTTGAAAAAATTCTGATGACTTGAAATTTACGCATAAAAAATCAAATCTATAAATTTACAATAGAAAGATTTCCCACTTTGATACTAAAAAGAACATCACCTCTTGAAATTTATGAATTGCATAAAAAAAAATTCCCATCAACAATCTCTTACTACGAGCGAGAAAATAGTGTCTTCGCAAAGTAAGATTTTCGCTTTTCACGGACGAGATACGAAATTCTTACAGTTTAACAAACATTTATAAATACCAAGAGCCACAATACATACTAGAACAGCGAAAAATACACACCTAGGTAGAGAGGGTCACACTTGAATATCTACCCACCACACAGAAAATTAATAAGTTTGCGATCATCCTTACAACTTTTACAATTTAAGATTAGTCTACTCAGTGAGGTGACAGAGTTCCCTGAGAATAAAAGATTCGTTTAAAGGGATTTCATGGTAAGCTATACAGGAAAATTAACAATTTTGCGGTCATCCTTATGCCCAACATTCATTTTTCAATATAAATCTACACAGCAAGAGGTGAGTTTCCAGAAAATCAAAAATACTTTTTTAGGGATTTCATACTTAGAAATTTAATAAGTACCCGGTCATCAACAACTTTCATATTTAAATATAAATCTACACAGCAAGAAGAGAGTTCAGGGAAATCAAAGACAAGAGTCGTGAGACATTTTTACTTAATATATTAGTATGTCTCTCAAGACAAAAAAGAATTCCGCCATGAAAATTATTTAACGGAATGACGCAAAAAATATGAGAGACTGAAAAGAAGCATCTCATCAAGATTGGGCAATTTAATTAAAAGGCTGCATATATTACGTAAGAGTATATGAATTCATGAAATGTTAACATTAATGTATCAAAGTAAATTTTAAAATTTCAATCTCCCAAACCTTGAATTTCCCAACAGAGAAAACTACAGAATCGAATGCCCGAAACCCCGTTGAAAACCCCATAAGAAAACTCTCCTCGAGCAGCCACGCGGGAAAGGCCGGAAAATTTTACCAAGAGCATAACTTCGGCTCAAGCGACCCTTAGGCCGAGAAATTCCCGATATTACCACTTCTCTAGCACGAGGAGCGCGTACGGAATAGCATTGCGTGTAAGGGATGGTAGGAAATCAATAGAAATGGGTTCACTTTCACCTTCGTACGAGTCCCAGTGGCCGTCTCTCTCCAGTCGGCCAAGACAGGCGGCGTGCTCCCGCGCCGAGTCACGTGGTCCGCGCCGCGCTTTTCACGACGTCGTGAGTCGCGGCGAATCCTTCCGAAAATCCCGCGGAAACTCCACCGCCGAGACACGACCTCCTCCCGCAACAACTGACACACTGATCCAACGACCGCCCTCACGGAGGGGACAACATCAACACACCGGCGAGGGACACACGCATCAACTTCGCGGTAGAGGTCCGTTTACGAGTTTGAAGCCCGAGGGTCCACAAACACTACAAAACACACGAAGGGTATCCGCCGCTGATAGCACAACCAAGGTCCTTTCAGTCCCTTCTTCCCGTGAGGACACTTTCCGGCGATGAGCTCCTTAGGGTCGGGCAAAATGCGTCACTTCCAATTGATTCCCCGCGAAGGTGCCCCTTTGGAACGACATCCACCCCTGCTTGATGGTATCGGGGGCTACGGCCACGACCGCGGGGGTCCAACTCCGGCACTCCTTGCGACAGTCCGCACACGACCGAAAGCTGTGCCTGCTCTTCGCTGGTGGACTACACGCCTTGGTGTCAAGCGAAGCTCTGGCGAAGGCCCTTACTCCTCCCTTCTATCGCCTCGCCCAATCCCCTTCCATCTTTCTCTCTCTTCTTCTCTCCCCTACTCTCACTCTCTCCCCTCCACGAGGCCCCTCCGAGCGGACTCCACCGCCCCTACTCCAGCTTTTACAAGCCCCCCGCCCCTTTAGCCCTCCCTCCGTTCTCGTGAGGTTTTTCGAATGCCCCTTCTCCTCCTCCTTGCTAGGCGGCAGCGTAGGTGTCTTCGGCGATTCGCGTTTTTGACTACTAGTGGAGGGATAGCTCAACAATGAGAATTTAGGCCTAATGTTTCCGGATATGCTCGGATTTTTGCCTAAGGATGCACAAATCGAGGTGTGTGGAATCTCGGTGAGGTATTAACCCGAGAAACGGCTTCCGATGCCGTCCGATTGTTTCGACCCCCGAGGGACTGCCGGTGGTTTATTGCTATATACCATGATTCACTTGAGTGTGTACGCCCATTGAGCAAAATAATTACCTCCATTTGGATGCATAGGATGTCGGCCAACCGAACAAATCGGGTTACGGCGACGACAAATGCAGCGGTCAGCTTAAGGATAAGTGTCGTGATAGGCTTCCTTAACGAAAATATGACTTCATAAAGAGTATACAAATAAAATAAATTGAATTATAAAATTATTAGTATTAAAATACATTAATAAAGCTGACATTTCTTCAATGAACAAGCAAGAAGGGGTAGAATACGAAATATATTGTATAAGCATAAGTAGGAGAGAATTCACTGAAACATTCGTTTCATTCATAGTTCGCAATAGATAAGATACGCGAAGAAGTGTATCTGTGATGATAAACCATGTTTTAAAGTTCTATCCGTGAAAAATTCCAAGATGAAATTTTGATTTAACAAATTATTTTGTCTATCTCAAGTTATTTCAGTTGAAACGTATAAATTTCATATACACGTGAACAATCGCTATTATTATTAATTTACTTTATTACTTTTTAATTTAAATTGATGGAGTAAAATATACTCAGTAAAACAATTCCTACCTATGTTATGAGATACTTACAAATCTACCAGTCATTTTTACTAAAAAACGAGCATTGGCAGCCTTACATTTTTCTTCCTTTTGAGCGATCTCATATTCGCGAATTCACTAAAATGTTTATTGTCAAATATATAAATTTATGTTGAGTCCAAAAAACAACGGAAAATTTTTCGTTCGCCGAAAAATTCATGAATATGAAAACCCCATAGCCAAAGTTTTAAAGTTTGTTATCTAATCAAAAAATTAAAATTTCATATTCAATTTGAAATCATAAAATGAACCAATTGCAACTCAACTTAGTAAAGCGAGAAATAAAGCATATGGTTGGAATTTCTATTATATGATATCATAGTAATAGTATTTTAAATTTACAAAAATATAGTTTTCAAAAAACTTTTCAACAAATTTAACGGCCTATGAAATGAGTTCCATAAGTCCATTAGTCTACTCGTCATCTAAACCTTAAAAAATCGGTAATTTAGTACCCTGCATTCCTGATTCCATATCATCCATAGATTCAAGCACTGTTTATTTAAAAGTGATTCGACAGCTCAGGTCATTTTGCGCTTCGAACCTGGGACCACATTCACCAACACCGAGCACGCTCTCCAGTTGGTTGATAGCCTTTTATGTACTCAAATCGTATGCTAATAACGCAGAAGGATTGTAAATTTTAAATTCGTATTTTTCGTAAAATCAGCACTAACAACATGCGCAACACAATTTCCTAGGAGTTAGTGTTCCGATCCCAGTATGTAAGCAATCCAGCACTCCATCTCTTAATATTACCATCGTCTTTATGAGTTGCGTGTCTCCAGCATGTAAAAATCGTTTGACCGATTCGAAAGAATTTCGTGACCAATAAAATGTTCTCACGGTCGCATTCCTGTTGAGTTGATTAGATTCCATGATGAGATGGTGATCGTAAATTTAAGAGTATTTATTTTGTGATATTTTACAACTTCTCGAGGAATAAGTCCATTCATGGTCAGGATTAAAACAGATTTCATTTTCATATAAATCCAAATAAATAATAAAACTTTTCATATGCGGAAAGATAAATTTTGTGTACCATATATCAAACTATACTCAACGATTAAAATGAGCACATATACCAAAGCATTTACTCTTTGTAGAAAAATTGACAAGAAACATTAAAATATGACTCCCTTCATAAATTTTAGAACTGTCAAAATATTCCTATCGAAATACTAATAAAAATCACTTTTTACGGAATTCTATTGGTAGAGCCCAATCTTTATCTAATTTCGATAGGCATATTTTCACTTTATCACTTGATAAAATTGTACCTTTCGAGAAAATAGGAAATGAAAGTCTGTAGAAATATTTCTCAAATAAAATTTAGATAATACATTAAAATATTAAAGCTCTCACTCAAATCTCTTCAGTATTTATCGGTTTTGGTCTCTTAAATTTTCTTAGGAGCTATTTAAATCATTTTGAGCAAATAAGCTGTCATTCGAGTACCCCTAACTTACAATCTATTGCAAATCAACAATTATGGCGGATAGTTCGAACTGAGTTTGCGTTTTAAGAGCACGAAAATATATCGAGGAAAATAAAAATAAATGATAATGATTACATAGATAATTACGTTCTTATATGGAAACCATAGTCTTCGACTTTGTCTTAATATTCATGGAAACTTCTATCATTAAAAGGAAATCAAGTTATTATATAAACAGGTAAACAGATACAGGTACAGTGAGAATGATTAGTCAAAATCATCAATTTCGTATTAATTCCTCGATCTTTTGACATGTGACGGTTTGATTCATTAAGCTCTATCGATTTTAAATAATTACTTTGAGGACTGACTTCGAAAATCAAAATTTAACAATGAAAATTCATTCTTGGTTAAGTTTTATTTTTGCCTCTTATTCCTCAAGTCGCGGTAGCTTACGAACTATGATACGTAAAATTTTCTTATCAATTTTTCCCTTGCCAAGTACGTTTCTTTTGTTCATATCTTTGATCATAAGGACTCTTCGCTTTTCCTCCTTGGAATAATACCCGTAAGAAGCCCTCTCTTATTCTTGCCTTTTCATTAACAATCACGCACTGGGCCGCGTAACATGCGGAAGAGACTTAATTCTAATCCCTCAGTAGACGCACGCTATATTTGCGATATTTGTTCTTTTAATAGGAGTCATTGTGGCTGTACTTAAAAATTTTTCTGTTCAATTAGTGTCTTCTTTCTAATTTTGATTTTATACTGAAACTTACAAACGATTTGTTAGGTGTACTGTGAAATTAGTCTATACCCTAGTGTGCCCTGGGTTACTAGAGGCTAGGAAGTACTGCTTTACATCAACCCATATCTTATGCACATTTTTCCCCAGCAGCATAACCCTTAACATTCGCAGAATCCTTTCCTGCCTTTCTCAAAAGCAATTATGAATATTTTGAGTACCTCATCTTCGACTTTCATCATTGCAGCATCAAAAACATAGGAGCACACAGAAGTGCAGAGTACGCAAAACATGTCGAGAGGGGGACCACAGCAATGCCGCACGAAATCTCCAGCATCCCCCTCCGCATCACATAGATAGTTAAACTGCATGAACCCCATCTTAATCCTCCCCTCCACGCCAAAGGAACCCCTTCCCTCCCCACCACGCCCCCTCCCTAATCCTTCACCTCCCCTCACTCTCACTTTCTCCTACTAGAGAGAGATCTCGCGTGCCCCTCCTTGGACTCCCTAGCTGGTGTATTGGGATCGATATCCTACTGGTCTGCGCGAAGATCTGACCGTCCACGCTGAAGGACGATGCACGGCCAAGGTTCCTCCCGCGAAGGGAAAACATTTTGCCTTGCGCGCGCCTTTCGCCGATGAGCGTTTTAAAACTTTTTTCCGACGCCGGGGAGGGACCCTTGCAGCGGGGGGAGGAACTGACTCATCGATTGGTGTCTCGAAATCGCTTTCGGAATTGCATTGGGGGGATGGAAGTCTTGCGCTGCGAACCGGAAATCAACCATCTTATTTGAATGGCCGACGTCCACCGTTATTCCTCCGGCGATGATGTGGGACCCGCCGACGACGTGGCCTCGTTATTTCTCGAGGGCTTCGATTTTCGCGTCAGAACGGATCTTAATGTTTTCCGGGGGCTCCGGGGTTGGGGGATGCCGGAGAAGGGGTCCGCGTGTATTTGATGCATATTCGATGTCCGAAATTAAGAGGTACTTTGACCGCGTGAATATTCATCATACAGCTGAGAGAAAGATTATTGTCGTGACGTCATTCAAGAGGGCACGTGACTACGAAAAGGGAATTGTGGACCAACAACCTCGGAGAAATGGATGCTGCAAAATCTTTCGGAATAGGGACATTAATTAATAATAATCAAATTCTCTCTGATGGAAACAGGAAAATCCTAATCTATCCATATCATCAATATTCATGAATTCATTAATCAGCGCTGATTTTTAAGCAGAAAATATATTGCAGGACTTTACTTTTTCATGCATTCAATAGCTTCCTTCATAACGTTCAAACACGGCTTCTGGTTAGTCAAGTAGGAAACTCTTTCGACTTTGGTGAAAGTGGTTTCGAGTTCGATCCCGGGAGGGTGCTGATATGTGCGATGTGACCTCATCTGTATAAGTACTTTTAACGTGCTGCCACTACTACTATTTTCAAACTACTAGTCTATTTTCCTAATAAGCAGGTAACGAATTCTTACGTACATAATCATGTGTTATATTAAAATTCCAGATCAAACAAAATATTTCAAATATACAGGTTGTGACCGTACCTATGGCTGTATTGAGGACAAGGAACAGACAAAATCAGTGCTGTATACAGAGACGATTATAAAAAGTAAAGGCAAATTAAAAAGGAAACAATACACTTCAGATTTTAAGAAACCATACTTATACCGACATTCATTTACAGAAGCGAAGCATGGATAGTATCAAAATAGAGAGGAAAACATTGCAGAGGCTCATGAAATGAGATCCTCAAGGAAAGCGAAATGCAGTAGAAAAACTGATTATTTAAGAAGCGAAGCATTAGAAATTACTTTAAATATTCAACCCCAGAGACAAATTAAAAAAGAAGGATCGACTGTAAAGAAAACGAATACAGAATGGACAAAGATATATTGCAATAACAGGCCCTAAACTAAACTGACACAGGAGCAAAAAATTGAGTAAAAGAAAAGGATGGATGACGTAACTGCCAGTTACTGCCTAATCCATGGATAGACGAATAACAAGATGAATACTTGTGTAATCACGACATTGCAGTTTAACTATAGAAATATTATCTTAAATGAAAAACTGTAACACAAATAAACAGATGATTGGTAATTCCATGATATAATAATATTAAACTGTTCAATTGACAAGAATTGCACATGCTAAGAGTGTTAGTTTTGCTACGTGTAGAGGAAGACCAACAAAATACTGGCGAATGTGTCCCGGAAGAAAAGAGAAGGAAGTTCTTTTCAGAAAATTTGGTACATTAGGAAAAGGTGTATGGATGTTCTAGATACAGCAGATCAAGGATGAAGGACTATTTTGAATACAAGAAGTCCTTGGCATAGAGAAGGAACAGAGAGATCGATATACATCTATGTCGGAGTCTAACTTTCATTTATCAAAACTAATATTTATCATTGGTTTATTGGAGGACGTAATTATAAATTCAGTCAGTATCTAACGCAGATCCTTTAGTCCAGAGATGGGGAACCTGCGGCCCATAAGAAGTGATAAGCGACCTTTTCTAGCGTTCAGCATGGCAACTCCTTCACTTCATTTAACTAACAAAGGAATTCAAATAGTTGAAATCTTTAAAATATAAAGTTTATATTTCAATAATTATATGGCCAAAAATAATTAAATATACTCAAATTATTATACTTCCATTGTGGTATTTTATTCCAGGGAAAATTAAATCGAAAATATTCTCCTTCAGCTTAACTTATTTGCTTACTTAAAATTTTCTCTTTACATTAGCGAGTAAGTTGATAATTTTCCGAGGAATATCTATGTTCGACCGTTTGAATGTAAGCCCATTTAAGTGCGGCCTCGTTGCTTCACATGCGGCTTACTGATTTATTATGAGGCTGAGTTCGGCCTTCTAACGATAAAGGTTTCCAATCACTGGTAAACTTCCTGGCTGCATAAAAGTCTACTGAAGTCAAAATTAGATATATTTATTTACGAAATATAACAGTAAAAATAACAACAAACTTAACCTCCCAGATAGCCAAGTGGGCAGCGTTCGGATTTGATGAGAGCGATACCTGGTTCGATTCCCGTTGGGAGCGGATGTGCGAAATGACGGAAGTTTTCATAGAAATAATAGAATAGAAAAATAAACAAAATATTAAAAGAATACGAAAATGAAAAACAAAGACTATATGTGCGATTTTTCCATCAACATTCTACTCTTTGTATATATAGTAAATTTTACCAAAACACATTCATCATAATATTACGTAGACCACCCAATATCTGCTCAAAACGAATTGATGGCCGATGAATCTTCTAATTTCAGCATTCCACGAGCAGGAATACACGTCAATTTCCTCGTGGGAAGCGCATCTAAACAGAAGTTTGGACCCTCTCCAAATATTCCGCAGCCATAAAGGTCTACCACTCCACTTCCAAACACGTCCTCATATCTGAGAAGATCGACAAAGTTTTGGTGTCGAGCAAAATAATCGTTTCCTCGTCGTTTAATTCGCAGTATCTATGAATCTCCGACACGCTTTTTTCTTCTCACGCGATCCCATCTCCCGATGCTCCGTGTACTTCGATAAAATCGCAGTCTTGCATATATCGAGAGCTCGAAAAAGAAACAGTGGGAGCGGAAACGAACGGAAGTTTACCTTCCGGCTCTTTGCAACTTTAATCTGGGCTTCGAAGGGTAGTAATTAAGACTATGCACAAGAAAAGCACGCCATGACGGCGTGAAATACAGGCCGTTCGTTTCCTGAGATAAACAGCGACACAATGGAGAAGTGATTTGTTTCTTTTGCTCGGAACCCGTGGAGAGATAAGACCGAGATCAATTAGGCGGAGAAATATCGGTCATTTTGACGATTGATTCAATCTTTTCGAACCAGTGATAATGGCTTCGAACAAGACCTTATAATTTTCCGATTAATTCCGAAGATGAATAAACATAACATGCATGGGTAGTGATTTCCTAAAGCCAATGAATTGTAAAGGTCACTTACACGCAAAACTTCGTAAGTATCATGAATTTAGTATTATCTATTATTATTATTTTTCCTACATGTAGAAATAATTATTTTATGTATATTTTTAACTAATTATTATTAAATATCATCCACGCTATTTTAGAACAGTACCTCTGTAATATAGCTCATGTAAACGTGATTGTAATTATAGGACGCTCGACAACATTACCCAAATTATTTTTCAATCACAAGAAATATTTCTATTTTGTTTTGTATGCATTTTGTACTTCCTATTGAAATTTATGAATACATATAAAGTACTCTAAATAAAAATAAAATAAGTAATATAACTTTTGATGCGTCTTTCAATTTATATGCCATGTCTAGGATTTTCATGTATTCCATTATACTCATAACGCTAATGTAACCATCAGGATAATTGGATATGAAATTAAATCTTTACGGGTTAGCCTTCGGCAGTATTTATCATCAAATAAATCCATTTCTTTCTCGCCCATCTGGCACACGATGTGTTAAAATGAACTTGAATACCCAGCGGAATATGTTGTTGATCAACTCATTGTTATCAAGAAAATACACGGAGCCAATGAAGATAATCATCTCGTTTCATGGACCGTAGTCGCTCATTAACATTTCAAGATGTTGGAGCTCCTTCATTTATCTAATCTCATATGTTTGAGCTACATTTTTTCTAAACTTAAATATATTTTAGCAGAATCTTTTATATTTTAGATATTGTACCTATATTGTACATCAACAGTTACTCATATTTTTTCTAATGCTTGCGCGATAAAACTCAGCTTCTTTGCCTTTATTCTCCTCAGAAGCTATATGAACTCCTACATCTAAATTCACATACACTCCTTACAACCCGCCTTTCGCCGTGGCAAGTGAAAATCTTTCTCTGCCCGGAATTTTTCAACTCTTACATAACCAAACTTGACAACCGCTTTAAAGTAGATAATTGCGCCTCGGAGATTTGTACATGGCGCGGACAATCGCTGAGTTAAAGGAAAATGTTCTAAATAAATGCCATTTCGTTAGCGTTATTATGAAACGTTATACTCTCAAACAGCTTCCTGTTTAACTTCAAAGGGCATTTTCGCTCGTTTGAATAAGTTTACCAAGCGTTCGGACTGTCACGTAGGCATTAATCTTCCTCGTCTTTATCTGGTCCACGAATTGCTCAAGCAATACTCGCTTCCTCGATATCGGATACTCGAACTGTTCATCGCAATTTATTTCTACTAACTGTGAAACAAGTACCAAAAGAATTCAATGGTCTGCCAAATAAGCATAAAAATCTTAGCCATGTAAATGAAGTAAAGAGAAAATTGAAAGAGTGGCTAAATAATGCCTAACAAATGTGAATAAAAAGTGGTGCTATCAAAATTTTATGCTCTATACTCTGATATCAAATCATTTATAATATTAGTATTTGAATGTTGATTTCATGAATAATATACATGTATGTTTATGCATATTAATTTGTTTTTATGTATACGTTAGTTTTAAAATGATAATGTGAAATTAAACTTTTATAATCATATAACATACATATCCTAATGTATGTATGTATCCTAATATGCCACAGTATTTGTCAAACATTACCACTGATTATTATCATAATCTATTTTTGTAATGACATATATGTACCAAAGTTTTTTTATTACTATCAAGAACCTACTGACAAGCAGTCTGTGCTTAGGATCTACTTTGTATTATTTTTAATTTGATAATTATAGTGATTATTACCAAATAAATATAATTGTCAGTATAAAAAAACTCAAATTAATGTATGCCTTGGATAACACACTTTTAAATTTCAACAAATAACCTGAAAAATAGATGACCTGTTCCTGGCTTTTCACTACGTAAATTAATTATTCGCAAACGAGACGGGTTTATTTACGATTATTAATCTAATCCTAATATTAGGTATCAACATAGGTTTAAAGGAATCTAAAAACGCTTGTTTTGATTGACGGCGAAGTCCATAATTTTGGGAAATTTTCAAACGAGTAGAAACTATATCTTTTCGATGTATTTGCGTTTATTTCTGAAATGGTACACAAATTCTCTTTGAGTTTTTATCTGGTTGATTGTCGTAAAATGTTAATTCTTTATCTATCATCTAAATAGATATATATTCGATGCTAAAATGACTCCTAGAGAGGTTCATTAACTAATGTTTTAACTTTGAATTGGGAAGTCTCTTATTATGCGCCGCAAGAGTTTGCATTTCATTTTCTCATCAGAGATTGGAATAACTGGCCATACGTTTATCTTTTTTGACAGAAACTTTAAATCTTTCAATTAATTATTTCACCTTTTTCCTGATAGTTGTTTCGAAACCTTCTAAAGCACACTGTTAGTGTTGAAATATTAAAATTCCATAACCTATTAATTTTACGATAACTCCTTGTTTTACCCTATAATTTCCCTTTGTTTTACGTATTATTTTAGGGTTGTTTACAGATTACGTTCCTCAACGATTGATGAAAATGGTGAAATTTTTCGAACGATTAGTTTGAGATTTTGCAAAATAGTTCTTGAAACAGTTGATCCCTTTATACATTTTTATTTCATTATTCCTGCTTGAAGAAGAAAGGACTAATTACTTTGACTTATCTGGGTTATCTGAGATCTTTCCAAATTATTAATTCCGTAAGTTAAATATAAGCCATCTCCACACGATGCATATTTCCTTGAACCTTTTCATATCGCATAAGATATTTCCATTCATATTCCTAGAAACACTGAAAATTTCCAATTAGTATTGGTATTAATCTACATCAGCTCCCTCTTCTGCAATTGGGTAATCGTAATTTCAAGCTTTCGAATGGAGGATATAAAGGTTTGCTCAGAAGTATGAGTTTACTGGGTAAAATAGCAAATGTTTTTACACGTCTCGGAAATAAAAGTTATCTAGTATCGATAACTGTTGTTTACATTCTAGACGCATTAGTTAGTCAATTAGTTATTCAGCACCATCCTATCCGATTTGGAAGCAGCGATGAAAAGCTTGATTCTTTTCTCAATTATCTAAAGAGTTAACCAACAGCTAAAGTTATCTTGGATATGTTAACGTAGAGATAAATTTACTCTCATACCCTACAGTGATTTCTAAATCTCGCAATTCCAGGGTATTGGAATACAATATTGTGGGTCCAGTTTTGTGTCCTACTCCATGGAATTTAATAGGTAAGTTGTCAAATCAAGAAAGAAATCAAATATGAAGTCGATTCTAGTTCTCAAAATAAATTAAGAGAAGGTTCTATGAATATTAAACGGATATAATTCGCATCGACCAAGAGGTTTTCAATATATTATTTTATTTCGAGTGATAAACAAAAATATTTTATATTAATATAAGTTAAACTCTATGGCACAGTGCAACTACCTGGTTTGAATTCCAATTAGTGTATGTATGATAGTGTTTGTTTGTCGAAGTGATTATCGTAATTAACCGATGATAGCTGTTACAAATGTGCGAATTAAAATAAAACATATGAATGCGGATATTTGCTTATAACTATATATAATAAATAATGCGATATTTAATGATACTTCACATTCTTTATACTCTACATTCGACACATTCTTCTACGAATTAATATGATCCCGGCGGTTGTAAATAAAATACCAAACGTACGGAAAATTCGAAATCCTCCATGCATCCATAAAGTGGATTTTAAGCGAAAACGTTCACATTAACGCGATTAATCTTCCAGAAATCCTTTGGAAGATAATGTACAGCCATCTCGCTATTTACACACTTCCTGATTGCATCTCTCGATTGGAGATTCGATCCTCTAGTTGATACGGAAGTTTTACCCTCCAGACAATCGCTCATTTACTCCGATGAAAAGATAGAGCAACTCGCTGGTGCTATTCTTTTAATTGCCGTGTACAAAGACACGGCTGTTGAGCTAGTTCCAACCTTTTGCGTCGTCGTGACGAAATAAATAAAAGCCAAATAGACGCTACTAGGAGGCAAACGGTACTTTCGAGTTGACGATGATGGTTAAAATGGAGCGTATCGTAGTTAAAATCGATCGAGCACGAGCTCCTAGTGACCCCAGTGAAAGTACGAGTCACGCGAAGGCATGAATTATTTTCAAAATCGCTTCTCGCATGAAGCTGCCATTGTCTGACAGAGACAAAGACTCGGAAAATACTAATGGCGCGTCCAATAAATCTGGAGTAATGACACTTATCGGAGGTTGGGAATACGTCTCTATCGTCTTCCAATGGCGATCCATACTTTCATCGGTCATGAGAGGGCTCGAGAGCCAGTTAGAAAGCGTTCCACTGTTCAAGATGGAGAACTCACCCTCTGATGAATTATGATCTGCTTATCTGCAGACGACTCGCGATGACTTCCGAAATAGCTTGGAAAGAGAAAACGAATCATGCATTAAATTAATGCGAGAGGATAAATGCTAGTTAGTTAGTTGGCGAGGATAGGCCCAGGTGGGTCTCTCTTCCACCTAACCTCGTATTTCGTTCAAATATGTACACATATAAATTAAAACAGAAAGACAGAGTGTGGGGAAAAATCTTTGTAACTGGAGGTTGACAAAGAAAAAACCCACGTTGTGGAAAAACACCCACAAAGAAGGGGGGTGAAAAAACCACGAAAACACAGTAAAAATTACAATAAAGTATTTACAATTATAAAATTTTAAAAATTACATATACATAAATGAATAAATTTACAGGAGCATAAGAATATTATTAATTACAAGAGTAAAATAAAATTTACTAAACCTAAGTGGGAAAAAAATAGAAATCACAGACATAATGACATATCCTACTAATTAATATTCATCAAAAAAAATAAAAATTAAGGTTAGCCAGCAGCCTCCATCAAGTGCTTGGTATTAATGAGATGCGTATTTTAAAATTTATCTCAGCAGGAAGAGAGTGCATATCGTAGAAGTGAAGAATATCGTAGCATATTTAATAATTTAGTGCCGTATCGAAAGGTGATAATTTCTGTTAAATATGCTACAACAAGAAAGCAAGCGTTGCTAAAATGATCTTGGGCGCAGGTTGGGAATCTTGGAAAGAAAGAAAATCAGAAGCAAGTTTGCGATGGCTTGATAAATTCTGGTAAAGTACATCTCCGGAGACGTAACCGGTGTTATGCCTCCCCCTTCTACTTCAACCGATACTAATAAGCGTAAATTTAAAGAAATAGATGCTAGATCGAGTCTTTTCAAAAACAAATTCTACCTGCAAGCGATAATAACAGACTAAAAAGTAGTTCAAACGCCTTGTGTTTACATCCCTACCATGCGTAGAAAAGCGGTTTGTAGGATATTATGTAGACCTAGAAGTTGACGTTTCCTTTATCCATAACATTTCATCTTACTTCGTAATAAATCTATCAGATATATCTGTTCCTATGGTTATGGATACAGGACCAATATTTAATAATAATATTCATAATAAAGGGCCTTTATTCGACCGAGATCGAGACTTTAAGTCTTCTCTACCAGATGACTCATCATCATAAATTGCGCAATAATAATTAATAGCCTCAAGTGAAATATTTAAGGTAAAAAAACGGAGAAGAGTTATGGATGTAAAATACTAAGTCAATTCTTAGGAATTAATTGTCCAATTTAGGAGAGCACCAACGAAGAAGAGGAGTTGGGTTGGATAAAAACCTGCCCAAACTTATAGATAGCAATGACTAAAATATGAGGCATTAAATGAAAAAAAATATAAATACACTATCAATAAGTACGTACAAATACGCAGTGCATCTATAAGCAGTGATAAGTTCACAGTTCAATAAGTGTTGTCAATGTACATGAAAATCGTTTGGAAAGAAGTATATAAAAATAAAATACGACTTGGTATACGATAATATAAAAAATAAAATAAATATGATAAATGTAGACAAAAATTTACGGCCTTAAAATACAAACATCTAAGAAAATATCCAGTAAAAAATAATTGCTTGGGCCAGGAATTTGTGGTTGTTAATTGCAAGGAGCCAAGAAAACAAACATAAAACACAAACAAAAACAAACTATAATGATAAATATTTTGGTGCGTAAAACTTTAACTTTCTCTTGGTTCCAAAGGCAATAGATCCGTATATTTTATATCAATGAGGGATTCGAAATATTTCACGAATTTCTCAAAATTATACCCCCCGATCCACTCACTTGCGACAAAGTCTCCACAGTGGGAAAAAAGGCAATTATGTCCGCCATTAAAGATGGAATTCGACCGTAATCAGCCTCGCTCCTCGACAACCATTTCTCCGATCTCCCCAAAGAAGAGCCCTCAAAAATTCCCCGATCCGCGAACATCTCAAATCGCCTCTCAATCACCGGCGCAAAACCAATAAAAATAACTCCCTCGATGAAAAGGTAAGTCGCATGCGACACGACGACTCCAAATCGCGGGTTAAAGCGATTTTTTCCCCTCTCTCGCGCGGCGAGAAAAAATGCTCCGAAAGACGTTAACTTTTTTCTGCAAGCGACAACCTTGAAGCCGACCAATAATCGCCTCGATTGGGCTGTAAAGAAGGGGTACAGGAGTGATACCAACAATGAGCTGATCTCTTTTCAAGGACTCCTCCGTCGGACAGCGCTCTTATGTGGCCTTGCCTGCCTCTGCGTTCGTTCTGCCAGTGTGTGCGTGCTGGCGTATATGTGTTTGTGACGATCATTAATGTTGATTCTGCCTCAGAGCGAAAATCGACCCCCACCCCTCAAATGCATTCCCCTCCGAACGAAAAAAGAGATGAAAGAGAGATTTTCCACCCCCGCTCGCCCCCTCCGCCGTGTTCCTCCATCGGTAGCGGGGCGGTTTGCGTGACCTGTTCCTCCGACCATGAAGTCTCGGGATCCCGCCTCGAGGGGTACTTGTGGCCTATGGATCCATCGCTCCACTATGGCACCCCCGTGGCCTCCCCGGAATCGTGTGCACAGCACCCAACCCCTTTGGATTGACCTGAGCATTGAAATCTGCCGAAAGAGTGGGGTCTCTGGAGATGAGCAATGATTTCATCGACTCCGGCCGAGATATAGCGAGAAAGGTTTATTTGTGACGTTGAAAAACCTGTTGTCTTAATTATCACTTACATTTGGCTAGAACGAAAATGACCGTAATTCATGATTAAACGTAATATTTGTATATTATAGTATTTTTTATTTGTATTTTTTATTTTTTGTAGATACATAGTTAATCATTTTCAACTTTAAGTTGTAAATATGATATTCCGCCAGTAACTCTTTCTTGATGTCACCGTCTTTGTGATGTATATCAAAATATTATTATAAGTAAGAAGGAAGAGAAGTAGACTTAACGTCGGAGTAACGTCGCAAAAAAAGCATTAATCTAATTGATTTTAAAACCACCGTGGATGTCTTAATTTCGGATCTCCATAACGAGTACAGTCTAGTAATCACTGGGTGAATTTCATGGTAAAACAATTTATTAATGGAAGGAATAAATAATAACACTGTTTTATTTATCACAAAAAGGCTTGCAAAGAACTCATTCTAAAGAACCTTTAACAAGTGACACAAAAAAGCTTTTACCTGATGATGAACAAAGTTAAGCTTGAAACAATCGTAAAAGATTAATTTACGCAGTATATGACTTGGCAATTACTCGGAAAAACATCAATTTCTGTTCTCATGCTAAGGTAAGCTCTTGCTAGTTTACAAAAGAATTACTCCAATTACTATTTTTATCTATAAAACAGTCTACTATATTTAAGTAAGATCCAGACTCATTGGTTCTTTAAAGAAGCTAGACAAATGTGCTATATTGAATTTGCAAAATTAAACGTACCGTATAGACGTATATTTAAGCGATCATAAAATTTCGCAATCAAGGATCATTAATTAATCAAATTTTGCTGTCCCAATGGAATATTCATCTTTACCGTAAGTTTCGAAGAATCGTATCCATTATTAATATTCATCGAATTATAGAGCAAACTGAGCAAACACAGCTATTTTTGAAAAGTTTAATACGGAAGGTTAAATTTCCTTAATGATATTTTGGTAGGAAATTTTTCTTACGTCTTTGTGTTCTTATGGAATATCATCTAGTAAAATACAAGGATCTCGAATTTGCTCTGAACTGCAGTAGAGACAATATCATCCTGTATAATTCCAGCGGAGACTAAAAGCTATAAAAAATAAAAAACCTCCTTGAAACGATACGACGAATAAATTCACATTGAAGCTTTAAGGACAGATAGTTAATATAACCTTTAAATGATATGCATCACGTCTTTAATTCGAAATTAATATCACGAATATTAACGTAAGAAACCATAGTTTTCCATAAACGCTGGACGATGAATAGATGCTATTCATTTGACTGTGAGGATGTGAGTAATTTTGCAATTGTAATAATCTACACATCCGTACCTAGGGCATGCGAGATGATGTAAATGGATGAGTGAGTGATGGAATAAGGACATCATCAAAATATAGACCACATCACAGAAGACGAACGACTTCAAATTGACTTAATAAATCATAGAATTTGACTACGACAGTACTACGTGCGTGCAGTAATATTCTCCAATGCAATATTCGCTGTAGACAGTTATATAGTTGAAGCGACCGCGTTTATACACAGCTCTCGCAATTTTAAATGCAGTATTCATCGCTTTCTTTATGGAAAACTTACGTGATGATGAATTACGTAAGGAGATCTAAGGGGAAATTTTACTTCGGCAATACTTTTAGGCAACTGATAATCTAAAAACTAAAGATTCGTAAAGAAAATCACGTGAAAATCTAGTCAGATTGCCGAATTATTAAAAATTATACGAAACTGAATAATTTTTCGACTTAAATGTAATTTTTTTCTCGCAAGCTGGGATTTTTCCTGGTCAACTTTAAGTTGAGAAGATAAATTTCTTCAATTAACTCTCCTTTTTAATTTACGTTCTGTATTGTATATCAAAACAATATTATAATTAGGGCAAAAGAGTAGTCGACTTTGGAGTAACGTCGCCAATTAAAGCATTAATCTAAATGAATTTAAATCCACTGATGATGTCTTTTTTTTCGGATCTCCATAACGAGAACTGAAATAACCATCGGGTGAAACTCAAGCTAAAACAATTTCTAATAAGAAGTTTTTTAAATCTAAGTTCCATATCTTACCCACAGCACAAACACGAATGGAAGATTAATTTTTCAATGGGTCCTGCAGTGCAAAGGCCAAAAATGCGTATAATTTAGTGACGTAGAACGGAGTGAGAAGGTCTGTTCGGGATACATAATTCGACTTGATGACGGCATCGGCTTTTGGCCAGAGGCTTCCGGCCTCGCATACCATCAGCATTCGAAACCGAGATGACACGGTACATCGCGCATACTTTCTCATTTCGTCCGGGCATCACACTTCGCAACAGGAGGGAGTTCGTTGCTGCCGCTCCACTAAATAGGTTAATACCTTATCAGATTGCCATTCATTTATGCGAATTACACAGTGAGGTCAAACTGCTACTTTAAACTGATTCGCGAATCAACGGCATCCATTAAATCCCCGTCCTCCAGCGGTAGCATCTCGTGGAATAATTTTACAGATGAGAAGTATGGGGAAGATATTACGAAGGGTCCGAAATCCAAGCACCAAATTGGAATATTTACGTAAGAAGGATGGACATATTTCGGAACGACCGTATTTACCTATGATTGATAATAGGTAAGCATATAAACACTAGATTACTTCTAATGTGAGGTGATGACGTAAATTTGGATTGTAAATACGAACGCGGTATTTACAAAAAATCGCATTCTAACTAATTTAAACAGTTCTGTATGATCGATATCACTCTTTGAAATGTATGTTTAAAAGATTGTAGAAAAATACAGGCAATTTTACCTCAATTAAATGAATCTATGAAGCTGTTTTTCATTCCAGCTTTGCATTAAATTTCAAACTACAAAGCATTTTTACCATTACTCGTTCGCTTCGGCTAATCAGTGAGATATTTCATGATACAACTAACAGTCAGTAAACCAGTAACTTCACTTCATTTAATATAAATCTATTTCATGATACTTATCCATCTTCTAGATAGTGCAAAACTATTCTTATATAAATAAACTATTCTTATAAGGGAAAACGTTTATGTCCCTTCCATTACCTAAACGATGGAGATCTACTGAAAATTCTTGCCTGTCGTAACAGAATGATAATGCAAAGAATATTAGGCAATGCAAACAAAATTATTAACATCCCAGAGCAGCGATTTTCTATGTATACAGAACAGAATATACGTGTGTACGGCGTACTGATTTTCTTGAAAACAATCAGGTTAAATGAAATCTAGATGATCAGGCGTTACTTCGTGGAAAGCCATTTTAGATAATGGAGAAAAACAATGTAATTTTCCACACTTTTATTTTACTGACCTATAATAGAAAATAAAAGTGTGGAAAATTACATTGTTTTTCTTCATTATCTAATCAAGTGAAACTTTCAATTCAAACTCCCTAAAAATGTTCTTCTGTTCATGTTTTTTACCTGAGAGTTCAATTTCAGTATTTATTAATAGTTTAATATTATCGATGATTTGTACGCATATTAACATTTCCTACTCACATTTCAGCGTAATTTTTCAATTCAAAGAAGCTAGGTTAATAATTCAAACCCTGTTTTCCAAAGCATCCAACAGGAAAATGGATTGGATGATCATTAGTTTAGATGAAAACAACCGTTGAATATAAAAGAACGTTATAAAAAAAACGCCCCCGGGTGGACTCGAACCACCAACCTTTCGGATAACAGCCGAACGCGCTAGCCGGTTGCGCCACGGAGGCACTTAGACAAAACAGGAAAACACTGTTTCTTAATTTTCTTCGAATGTATTAGTTCCGTAGGAATATATGTATTCTGTAGATTATGAACATAGTGCTATATTCAAAATATGCAGTCATCCCCAAATATTGGGAATAACGAAAAGCAAAATTTGCCTATATATGATTTATTATAATACTCTGATAGCCACCACAGTGTACTAGAAAGTAAAGAACAGGGAGTGCAAAATATAAAACGGCTAGCAAATAAATATTTGTTAAATGGAAGTTATGTCAGCCTCATACATCCTAGCGTAAATTGCAATATAAGTATTTATTTAATCATACACAAGTATAGATATTTAGTGTGTTATTTACAAATTCAGATAAGACTTGTATCTGATTTAGATTTTAGAATTCGGAGAAAGTACAGCGTAGCTCGATTTGATTTTTCCACGGGAGTTTTTATTTTGATAGAAATATATTTGTAAATGGAATATATAAGAAAGCCTATCGATACATCGCAGTAAGTGATTTAAAATATGAAGCACCCCTGCCATACGCAAAGCGGTGGCTTGTAGTGTCTTAGCGTAACAGTAAAGTCAAAAGGTCGACATTCCACAAGTAAAAGGTCGCGAACTCGATGATCAGTCGGCGAACCAAGGCAGGGAAATTGTTCCCAAACGATAAAGATATTTTTCGGTTGCTTCTACCATACGGAGTAAGGATTGTTTCATTAAGGATTGACAGGTCAATTATCTCGCAATAAAACTTGTGTGATTACACCTAAATTCAAACTTTAAATATTGCACACCTTTACGTAGAAAGATTAACCGCGAAGATGTTGGATATTAATAATGAATAAATTATGCAAGAGTTCCTACTTATCGCCAAATTTATGTTGTTCCTCTACGTCAGGGTTCCCAACCGGAGGTACGCGGGATCGTTTCAGGTGGTACGCGTGGGTGGTACGATAATTATTTAAAACCGTATGTTTTCAGACCTATGAGCAATAAATAAAACTGTAATTTGCAATTATCGTTTTATTTTTTCCTTTATTATAAAAATGTTATTAATATATGTTATCTCTATATATATTAAAATAAAAATTAGCAGGAAAAAATTGAAAAAATCTATATATATATTTATTGTTGTCTTGATAAAGGGTTGAAAAACAAAATTTAAGTGCATCAATAATTAAATATGAAGTTTTCTCATTAATTTTATTAAAATAAATGAAGCATTGGGCACTTTTCCGACAGTGAATATATGTTTCTAAAAAAATATTGGACTGTTGGTACACCAAAATTTCTAAAATTTCAAGTGGTACGCAGTTACTAAAAGATTGGGAAATATTAACCATAAAAAATACATATGTATATATTAAGCAAACCAGAAGACTAAACAAGCTAAAGACCCGACATTAATTAATGGAACAATTTATATATAACGTTAATATCAATGTGAGTTTATTAAACATAGATATAATGTTAAGGTAAGTTGCTGCGATATATCGTACATCGTTATTAATATCGCTCAGGAGATTGAGCCCCAGCAACGTATGGAGCGATCGTGGTTAGAGCCAACATTTTCAGAGCCAAAAACTTCCCAAAAAGTAGCTGGAATCAGGAACACTGCACTCAAATACTTCCATGCCTTCATTTAGCTCAGAAATATTCCCCCGCAATAACTCCCTCTCGAACTCAACAAGTATTCTCACGAATCGCACACCAGCTTCGATGACACGCCACTCACCCTGGCATATCTGGCAATAAGAAAGGGAACAAAAGACTGCATTTTCAACGGGACACATAGCAAAAGGGTGTTCTTTTCGAATTCCTTTGCCTCGCTCCGCGGAAGATTGCCCCTAACCTCTCCCAAGGTCACATCTCCCGGTGCGAGCTTCGCTTGCCCTTCTAGCTCAACTCTGTCCTTGTTCTCTCCCCCACCCACTCCTTCCTTCCTCCTGCACGCCTCCCCCACCCCCCTAGCCTCCCGCCGATTTCTCCGAAACTCTCCTCCATGGTCACGAGGTATACCTGCTCTACAGAACACGTGGTCCAACTTGCCCAAGCCTCCTCGAAAAACGCGTGGAAGCTCGGCTCCCCGTGAGGTCCAAAGCACGGACCGTTATCTAGGGCGACGGATTTTAGTATTCCCTCGGTGCAGAGGGATTTTTTTACGGGGGTCGTTAAAAAAATAGTGGGAAATCGTACGGAAAGGAAATTGATATTCGGTGCAAGTGCCGCCGCGTTTGTGGAGTATATTTACGGAGAGGGTCGTTTACCCTATTTATTTCGGAAACGGAGTAAATTTAACGCGGGATGGCGATTATTATTTATTTATTAATATTGCACGAACACTGCAAGTAGATTCAAAATCTGGTGGCAGTGGCTTAATATTGTAACTGTCCTATTTAAACTAACAAAGAAGTTGTCCTAGTACGATACATTCGATTCATGTGTCAAGAAAGGTAACCGAGTAGCAGTCAGAAATAGCGAAATTAACGTCAAAACCACTTCGAAATCGAGGATTTAACGTTCTTAAACACTACAATCGAGATACAAGGCAATTATCACACAAAAAGGTAGAGTATGACAAGTCTTATAACAACACATGCGATCAATCGGAACGAAATATGAAAGCAAATCAATTAGAAGTTCAAAATGGAACAACTTCATGAAAGTTCGTGTCTACCGAGAACCCGATGAATAGCAATGTCTTACATAGTTCACCTCAAGGTAATTCACCACACAAATACTTTCACAGGTTAGCTACTAAGTCTTGTCTTATCGAAAATAATTACTTATTATATACAGTAATACATGGTCAAGTAAGATATAAATAAACGTAAAATTGTTAAATAAAAAAAGGTTTTACAAACAAAACAGTAACTTTTAATATCCACGCAAGGTATCGTCGACGACTAGTTTTGGCTTTGAAGATGGCTATCATTAGCTGAAAATAGTCGCCGACGATACCGTATGTAGATAGTAAATTTTATTGTGTCGTTTGTAAAACCTTCGTTTTATTAAATAATTTTTCGTTATGTCAGAATCCCACAAAAGTACTGATTCCCCCCCGTGTATTTTAAGGTGTAAATAGTCCTATTATACGGTGCAAATTGAAGGTTAAACATAATATCTGTCATGCATTTGCACATGGAGGTAGGGAAACCCCTAGGAAAACCTCCCTCTGACAGAAGTCAAGATATATAAATAATAATTCATTTACAGATATTATCTCATCCCATGAAAAAAAATACAATTTTATGATTCATAACCCAATCACGAATCAAAGAAAGCCAGCCAATCATAACAGAATTTAGTTAACAGCTATTAAAATCACTTATTAATTGCAATAACTGTTATTAAATTACTTTTAAGCATAATTTGAAATTACTGACGAGCCTCTTTAGCTCAGTGGCAGAGCACTGGTCTCGTAAACCAGGGGTCGTGAGTTCAATCCTCACAGGAGGCAATTATTTTCCTCCAGTCATACGCCACTGGCGGCGGCAGGGTAAATATCTTAATCTAAAATTTATTTAAGTTCGTCTTGAAGGTACGCAATTGGGGAGGAAATGGCTCAAATATACCTGCAAGATGATCTATCGTTCTATAGAGAAAGGAGAATTTAGCAGTGATATTCCTCTGAGAGGGAGAGAATTTTATAACTATGGATGCCACAACACTATTTTGATTCTGGCCTCAATGAGCCGGTATGAGATTCCATTGAGAAATTATCGCGGCTCTTGTTGAAACGCGGACTTTTTGAAGACAGGAAGACCTAAAAATATTAGAAGCCCTTGAGATGAGGGAGGCGAAGGTTAGAGAAAGTAAGTTGGCTGAATAGGAAAACAAATGAGGAAGTATTGAATGACGTAGGAGAGGGTATTGATCGAAGAGGTAAAAAAAGAGGAAAAGTCTGAGGGAGATGAATTGCTGCGTGATGTTTTAGTCTGAGGAAAAGTGTTGAGGAAAAAACTGGGAGGAAAACGGGTTTTAGATTGAAATTAAGGTCAGGATCTATTGCCAGTAGTCCTAAATGGTCTTAGATATTGCATTCCTAAATAAACACCTTTGCAGAGTACTATTCAGCTCACTAATGGTTTGTGAGCCATTGTAATTGAATCTTATAACAGGTTTTCAAAAGAAATCTATAGATGAATAGAAAATACATTCATTCCGAACGACAAGAATCTGTACTGTTTCACTAAAAAAATATTAAGAAACTACCGATTTCGACATCAGTTCTAATTAATTCTACTAACTACTTCTTAACCCTGATGATGACACCGGAGTGTTAATAACAATAATCTCGTAATTAAAAATTATATGAAGAAAAGTACAGATCATTCCCTATTAGGATAAAGGTAACCACTTTAAACAAAACCTCGGTCGTCTCCATGTTTCTCCATATTTCATAAAATATACTATTCACATTCCATCATTAACTGCAACCAAATGTTTATTCTCCAAATTTAAGGTATATATCCAAGTAAGAAAAATAGTCGATCTCTTGCTACTTAAATCAGAATCGATATTTATGTTACCAGAAATGAAAGAAATTAATTGGGAATATTAAGGCAAATAAACCTAACAAAGAGAACAAGACATATGTACGCATGGCTATTTATATAAACATATATTGAGCAATACAGCTTTCATGAAGGAGATGGTGAGTTTAACGCTTGGGATGGCAGCACGCGGAGGCACACTGAAAGGTCTAGATAAGAGTATGGAATACGTAGCTGTATAGTTTCAGATGTACAAGTTATGTTAATATCATGAAGCTGCTCACAGAGAGCATACCTAATAGATTTTCATGATCGTTAGCTAATGAAATTTTCGCCCTTTTTATGCTTCATTTTGAATCTTACCCTAATCTTATATTAGAGTACTGTTATTGGCACAGAACAGAGGACGAAAGACTGCCATTGGCGTTCAGAAGTTGGGAAATGTATTCACATTCTTAATACCGTGAGAAAGGAACTATCAGAATGTTTAGCGGCAGGCATAATGACCTCTTGGGAACTGGAGAAGCGTTGCTATCATCCTCAGCAATTCCAATCGGGAATCATGGCTCTTGAATCACGCAAGAATGTTTCCAATTCGTTATCGATTAGTTTCCATCTATCTTTCGATCCCCGAAAGGATTCTCATGTGATGACGTCGAAAATATTGTTTTCCCAATTCATAAAATTTGTATTACCCCGCAAGGAATACGCCTCTGGCTGCTCGCGTGGTATATATCTAAACCTGAATATCTAAAGGAAGAAAACGAAGCAGCGAAAAAATGAAATATAAAGAGTCCTAACTTTGAAGCAATTTTTACTATTAATATACTACCCAATTTTCGAAGAACGAAAGTAATTCTACCGAAGGTTTATTCTGCAACTGCTTTCGTCATCGACATGACATCTGGTGGTTAGCATCACCAATCCCTCGAGAGAAAAGTACCAGATATCCTCTCCCTCTCTACCTAACCAGATCCCCCTTGGGGATTTGAAAATTACGTCTTTCTTTCGGTGAGTGCGTGATCTCTCCACGATCTCGGAGAATGAACGCGTGAAATATTAATCAACTCGTTTTGTTGGCGACTGTTTCATAGCAGAAAATCGGATATTAAAATATTCAGGCTGAAATCTTTCAGATAAAGAAGAATCGAGTACTGGGGTGGGCTTCACGAAAAATTTCTGAACAATGATTTATAGACTATATTAGTACGCGACATCATGATTCGGATCACAGAGAGTATCATATTCGCAGCCACTCGTCAAAGCAATTAATCGAGAATTCTATTATAAAATAGCACTGATAGTTTACGGCATTTTACAAAGCGCAAGGTATGAAACGAGTTTAATGAATTAGAATATGAAGTTGCATACACTCTGTCATACCGCGGCTCGCAGAGCATATATACTGTAAAGATATTTCTTAGAACCACAATCTTTAAAGTTTTGTTAATGATCTTACGGATGATCTGTCACATTTTTTTAATATCATACATCACAGTGAATCCTATCTAAAGAATGTTGCAAAATATACTTATTAATAGACTCTTCTCCTGCTTAAATGAGGGGTGAATAGAGCATCAAACTGGAACCTAATCGAAAATTGAAAACGGAAAATTCTGCACGAGCTGAAACAGATCCTGAACCGTAAAACTAAATTGCGTGGCACTTGACCAACTAATTCCAAAATCGAAAACCGCTATTTCTTCCTCTCCGATTATGGGTTAGTATTCTCATAAGTTGTAATAGCGGTTATTTTTAGCACAATAAACAAAGGATAATAATCAAAATCTAGCTGGACTTACGACTCAATAGGTAACATTTAAATTCTAATCACACAACTTTGATTACTTTTTCATATCAATAGAGCTAATCTAAAGTTGAAATAAAAGATATTTGAGGGTCTAGTACAGAATAAACCTTAATCATTTTATCGGAACGAAAAAACAGATATGAACCGATTCGATCGTCGCTGCCGGAGTAAATCTGGAACAGAACCGAGATCCACCCTCTTTGTTAAACCAGATCGAAACTAATTACAGTTTAAAGCCCTGAGAATTGGGGAGATTGTTTCCTTTGCGACAAAGCATTCGGAATGTAAAAAAAACTGTATAGAAAGGAAAGAGACGCAAGTTTAAGAAACGGCATGGTTGGATGAAACATCCAAGGTCCGCGAAAATGGGAATTACGATGTTGTCTACAGCGAACCGGAGCCGTATTTTCGCGTGGCGTCATCTTGGTCCAGTCACTGCCTATAATAAGTCGCCGAGGAAACCGGAGGTTTTCCGCTGTACATGCGAAGAATATCTAAGAATAAGAAAAGCAGGCGAGAAAGGAATTCCTTCTCATCATTTCTGTCGGACTTTTATGGAAGTTTGGACGGCGTAACTTACAGCCGACGGTGAAAGTAAGAAGGGATATCATTTTTTTGTTACGAAAGAAATGTGAATGTCTTGGGGATTTGATTTGCGAATCGCTGTTTTTTCTCTCCACGAGGAATTTTGGGAACATGCCGCAAATAAAACAGCGAGGAAAAGTTGGAAAAATTTTGCAGCTTTTGACGTTTGCACGGCAGCATTTCGAGAAATTGCATTTGCATGGTACGACTTCTTTAAATGACTAAAAGTAATCCATTCCATTGATTTGAAAGCAATCTTTCAAATTCCAGTAATACAAATATATACGTAAGCTCCATATCTGTAATGTACTGAGTACTATGCCTATGGTATACATTTCGGTTTGATACAAGTAATTACAATTAAAATGGGTTCATGAAGTATTCAACAAATAAATTTACGGAGACTCAATACAAGCGTTATGGAATTGTAGGGCAAATTTACTTTGGAGATTTTTTAAAACAACAACTAATTGAGCAATTCTTATCCCACGACATTCTAGAATAGATAACAATAACCAATACAACAATTTTGCAGGAAACTCTCAAAAAAATGAAAGCAAACCTTTGGTGATTCTAAATGCCATTGTGTATTCCAGTCAACAGTTAATAATTCTTTTGCCACACAGGAGGCTGAATTTTTATTTTCTCTCAATCACGTTTGATATTTAACAGATTCTACGAAGTGGCATCTTGTTTCCATATTACCTGTTAAATATTCCGAAGACGAACCTCCTTTCGCTTACATTTACTCAACTACTCCAAGTTATCCTCTACTACTTTTTCTTTTTGGGATTCGCTACTTCTTTTAAGTATCGCTCTCCGTTATTTTATGGCATTGCATCCGATTGAGATCATCTCCCGCTAATACTCAGAGCAATGGCTCTTAGCTTTCTCAGCTGCTGGCACTCCTTGAATTCTCTAAATGAATAGTTCTCACCTTTTGCATGAATATTCCGTTTCTAATAACAAGCTGAAATTCTCTCCACACACTCTTAACCTTTAAATCAGATGAACGATTTATGTTTAAAAATAAAAATGAAATGGATGAATCGAATAACCCCTGCTCCATGCCTAGAGATTGGTTTTTAAGGTATCTATGGAGACGTAGATATTTATTCGAATTATATTAAATCAAAACATATATTACACTAAGTGCCTGTATTTTATGATAATACTTATTTAGTAATTATATCTATTTTCTTTTTACTGGGGTATTAAAGAAATTTAGTTATAGAAATTTGTTAGAATTAAAATAATTATACAATCTAATAGATTTGTAGTTCGCCATTATGTATACAAATAGAATTGAAACTTTTACACTTAACCACAAAATATTTTTATTGCACGGCCATTTCGACCCTTTGGGTCGTCGTCAGGTAAAGAGAAATTTTCTGTCATGAAAATTTCTATTTCTTAAAATAATTAATTGAAACATAAAAGACATTATGTACCCATCTTATTTATAAAAAATCATCAAATATTATATCTGTTTCCATGAAAAACTTCAAATGTAATGCTGTTGCTAAATTCGAATTATGGTTGACGTGACTTAGTTACCATTTGGTGGACCACGATAGGAAGAGAATAAAAATACTTAAAAGTTTCCAAAAAGCAATTTTTACTTCGACAATGTTCGATTACCTCAGGTTATCTTCTATTTTCCTGAAATTGTTCTGAGAAAACTACAAAGTATTTTTATTTCTTTCTCACATTATGATTTTGATCCAGGAAACTTATTGAGAATGTTTCTTCTACAGCATTCGTGTAATTCGAAATTTCAAAAGCAGAGCGACTATCGACTCATAAATGGTCTCAGGTACAGGAAACCAACGATGCACACTTATGTCAAAACAAACAGCACTCCCAGAAGAATCTCCTCACACCCCATTATGGGTTCGTGAACCCCTGAATATAAGAACCGCGTGCATATATAGACACCCCACGCTATAGGCCTCTGGCGGCTCGCGGGGTGCACATCTAAATCTAAAAAATCTCTTCCAGAAGCGGGCCAAAAAAATTAACCCCTTTTCACCCGCGACTCCATCCCGCCGATCCACGGAAGAAAAAAACACCGAAAGAGGAATAATATCCCGCTTAAACAGGCAGATTGCTCTCTTGAGGGGGGATGGACAATTTTTCGCATCCTCGCCGAAAAAAGTCCGCGGAGCATACGCGGACTTTTTTCCCTCCGCGTCGTTTTATCCGAGCCGGACATTTCGAAAAAATTATTTCGTCCGTTTCGCGCGACCGGAGCAACTAAAAGGACCCCAAGGGGGAGGACCCCCGTCAACCCCCCTCTTCGCGACACGGCATCAAAGCCCCATTCCGGCCGCCGCAAACACACGATCGCGAGAGTGGAGTGGATGAGGATGTATACTGGGAGGGATAAAGCGGTTGCCTCCTCATTTGTCGCCTCACCTGCCGCCGCGTATAAAATCCCCTCGCGCCGGGCATTTCACGGGGTCAGGACCAAACTGACCGCTCCTCTCCACATTAAAGCCGAAATTGCGGGTGAAAAATATCTCGCAAAATATAAATGCGGCGCTCGTTCCCTCCTCGAATCTTTTCAATTTCGAATCGCTGACCGCAAGTCGGATCCCGCACTCACAAACGGCTCGGAATGAAAATATCGAGCGGAAGTCCGCGTTTTCCTTAGCGTTTTTTCTCTTTTCATTCGGATCCGCGAGACGCTCCTCTCATTACTGAAACCGGGCTGAAGATGGGCGGGCGAGCCATCTTCCGTGGAAAGCCGCTGTGATTTTCATCTACGAAGTAAAGTAATCGAGGACTTTCGGTCAGGGATGGCGAAGAATGCACTAGCAGGGTTCAGTGTCAGGTGCCTGAAGGCAACGTTCGCCTATCTATCTGATAGAACATCAGCGTGGTTATTTCCGAAGTTTATCGCATTACAAGGAAGGTATTTTATTTTTCCCTCCCCCCAGAGGAATGACTTGGTGCCTATTTGTAATCCTCAAGAATAAATAAATAATTGGCGACGTTTTTATTCCTATATATATATTATAACTCAACCGGCCTCGGTGGTCGAGTGGATAGCATGCCATCTAAGCTATCGCTCCTACCCCAAGGTCCTGGGATCAGCCGGGATTTTTCCGATCAGGGAATGGCTGTGTATTCGTTGTTACTGTTGCCTTGGTGAAGCACCTTCTGATAAGTTCTTCATAGCTTAGGAGGACTTCCGGCGAAGGGCAAAAGTAGCTAGAAAACAACATATAATGTATTTAAAAATATTTAAATTAAATATTTTTAAAAATCATAACTTTGTTAGGCCTGTTGTAAATTGCGAAATTTTCAGCATCAGTGTTCTATATTTTGGTACGTTCATGTGCATCAAAAATCCTTATTCAACACAATCACCTTAGCTTCTTAGTATTTTATACCACCCTCTTTTGTATTTGTCTTCCCCTCTATTTTTCCCTTGTATTCTATCCTCAATTACTTTCTTTAGCAGCCTCTATACTCTTAATATTTTATCCATCCAATGAAATGTTAGAGAAACAAAAAATGTTTCATGTTGCTTTCAAAATTAGTATAATTACGAATGGCACTTCAATGTCACAACTGAAGTAGAGCTCACTAAAATATTGGCTGTGTGGATTGACTGTGCGTGTAGAAACAGAAAAATTCGTCAATTAAGACAGCAGGATTGCAACAGATGAACCGTTGTGATAAAACATTGGTGTATGAAATATAGATATTCGGTCCAGAAAAAAAAACTCGATATTCAACTCACTAACGCACTTATTACACGATGATGAAATTTGATAATTTTTCTAATGAAAACAGGCATAAAGATCTCAATTACACCATCATACATTTAAATAATAAGTACTCTTTACTAACACACAAACCAATCCCTAACCAGAAAAATCCGATCAGTCGGAATTTATTGGCATAATTATCGTACAGCATATTTATGTTGGGTGAGAAGAACCAATATCCTCGATATTTATCCTCATATAACTATAGCACGATTTCATGTTCGACACTGGGACGCCCTGGGCGGTTTCCCGGCTAGTCCATAGTTTCATCCGGCCATGATCGCGTGATATGTTCCAAATTGCCTATGATTACTCTTCCTCTGAATAAATCAAACGCCACTGACGATAATTTCGCAGTTTTTGGAGGCGGAGATTTTTAGGCAGAATAAATGATGGCTAAGAGCATTTCATTCTATCCAATGGTTATCGGGCGACGAAAAATCACTTCGGTCATGAGCCTTTCTCTTCGGCCATTCCTATCTCATTTCCAACTAACTTTAAAGCCTTATTCATTCACCAGCAATTAAATCTCTTTTCCAGGAACTACGCGGAAAGGAGAGAAAAAGCGTCTTAACGCAATTAAATCCTCGTATGTTTTTTTCGGTTATGGCTCTAAACGCGCCGTTAAAGGCTCCCCAAAAGATTCTTTGAGATATGTTTTCCATTAATGCAAATTCTTTTGATAAACGCGTTTCCTCGGAGGATCGGCTCAGCTGTTTTTTTCTGTCGTTAAAATATAACAAGATACGGAAAGAGAAGGATTAGATGAAAGGTTTTCTGAAGCTGAGGTTTCTGTTTTTTGCTTAGCGCTTTAATTTTGGATGCATGGGCCTTGAGAACAGGTTTAGCCGGATTATTAAAAGTTTTTATCCGTCACGCACTAATTTGCGGAGCGGCCGAATTGATAATATTCAGATCTAAAGACACGCTATTTTGCGTCTGCATTGATTCAGTTTTCTCTGGCCGACGGAGAGGTCTTTTTTTATTCGCTTTCATATCACTTCGGACGTGATTAAAGGATTGCTTTAGTTCATTCCGGAGGCAAAAAAATTTCGGAATTCGGAGGTGGCTTGACCAGATTCGGCAATCTACAGAGATTTGGACATATCGTCCATTACAAGACAGCAAGCAGACTCTGATCGCGACTATTAAAAGCGTGTGTTGAATTGATAATCGACCTAAGGAATTGAAATCGAATTTTCTACCCTTGCGAAAGAAATCACTTCAATCATTGCCTTAAAAAAACTGGTCCCGAATTGTACCGAAAGGTTTAACATTTTAAATTCTTCAATGTTCCCACTGTTACCGATAAACCAATCATCATCATTGTCTAAAGGCTAGGTCTCTGTATCCAGGAGCTGCAGCAGATCTTCTGCTATTCTCTTGAGTTGGCAATACCCTTCACTTGCCATTCATCTTCGATGTATTTCCTTCTAGGTCTTCCCCTTCCTTTCTTTCCCAAAATTGTTCTTCAATCATTATCCATTCATACTGTTATGTCTCAGTTGAACCAAGAATTTTACTTTTCTTTTTTCCATTAAGTGTATTAATTTCCTCTTTTCCTTCAATTCCTTTAAAATGTCAACATTCGTTTTCCTTTCCATCCAACCGATTTTTAACATTTTTCTCCATATCAACATTTCTGCAGCTTCCAGACGGACTCTCTCCATCTTCCCCAAAGTCCAACATTCCATAGAGCAAACCAATCACTGTCCTATGATTTTCTTAACTCTTCTTGCAACTGTTTGAAATAGTTGCGAGAAGAGTTAAGGACCCAGTCAATTTTTCTGAGCAAAACATCGAATTTCTACATCAAATTTTACGGATTTAAATTTCATTAATTTCATTGGAGGATTCTTCGGCTTCTAATGTTTGTTCACGCAAGAGAGACTCTCGGTGACAGCACTGTGATGCTGAGTAGATTTCCGAAATAATCGAGCGCACTAATTGAAAAAGCAAACTAATTACCGCTAAAACGAATATCCCCGAAGGAAAGTTGTAATTAATTGAAAATGTCATTAGATTTAATGAAATAGGACAAAACCATAATTAAGATACAATAAGAGACAGGAACACATTAAGACTGGGTGGTCTAAGTTATACAAAAAATCCACTGATATAATTATGAGAAAAAATTGGTAATTAATTATTCGACTCCATTTAAAGAACCTAAAATATATTTATAATGCGACCGCTTGCTCCTTCACAAACAATAAGTAAAAACATAATACTGCATTGAACGATCATTATTTGACAAAATTATATGACAAATATTAAATAATCTGCCTGGTATTCACCCTAGTTGGGAGGAAAACCCCCCAAAACCTCCCGATAAAAAGCCTCTGCAGTCAGTGTTTAAACACTGTGTCACCAGGATTCGAACCTGGTTCGTTATCTATCAAGAGGCCATATGTTTAAAATTGGAATAGAAATCTTTGTAATCAATTCTGAAATAACTTGTAAGGATTTCCCCAAGGAATACGTTTAAAGGTATATCTTAGAGGGATGTGAGAGAAGTCTTATCGAACCTGTGATAATTGCTTACATCAAAAGACAACAATTGATAAAAGATTACTCTTATATGAGATGTGAAGAAAATTAAGAGGAGCTCAGGAGTTGATACGATAATATTATTTAATATAAATCCATGACTTGAGGCACATTAAGAATTTGCGTAAAGATTTCTGCAGTTTTAGCATCATAATCTGTCCGTCATTTTGAATTTCTCTGTCAATATACAACGTAATCTAGTTGTAGTAAATCATGGTCGAGATGATAGATGCAGTTTTGATAATTAATTCTCTTTCACAAACCGTAAAAGATGCATGATTCTTACACTATAAAACAGTTTGTGAATGTATGAGAAATGAGACTGGAAAAACAACAAAATGGCTACTCCAATTTAGTTGCCAATTTCTTCTGCTTTTCTTTGAGTAATAGTTATTTTCACCCATTGCGGTAATAACGGAGGTCTTCAACATTTCCGCAATAGGCAATGGCTAATTGATCAAATTCTTCATCCCTCCTCATAGTCAAATGCGGAGAAATTGATTACTTAATCGAAAATTACATGCAGTTTTACTTCAAACTGAATAAATGAAATTTATCTCTTGGAATCACATACAATGCTGGATCCCAGAGTCAGTTTCATATTCAGAAGCAAAAACACATTGAAAATAACAGCTCTTCCGTTACCAATACCGAAAATTAAGCCCAAGGTTTTACAAATGTATCAATTAATATAAATAAAACATTTGAGCATCTAAAATTTTCGACAGAATGGCGTTCAAAAGAAATGAATTTCTTTTGTAATAACATTGTCTTTAATGGGTTCGAATAAACAAATTCTTGTAAAAATATTATTTTTAATCAGATTGATTTAACTAGGAAAACAAAAAAACAAACCGAGAGATTATAAACCTGATAACAGAATGATGAACCCGATGCTAAGCTTAACAAAACTATTTAATTCCGGCATTCAGAAAGACATATCATCAAACACTCGCTCAAACACGTGAAAACAGTCTCCCGCAGCTAAAACATCCCTCTACGTAACCAAAATAAATTCCGCGCGACCTTTTTTTATTAGTTTTCCGAGAGAGGGCAACGGCGCGTTTTAAAACGCAACCCATCCTCCGGAGATTAAATCGGTTAAAACCACTTAGCGTCGTAAATTCGAATGAGAGAAATAATGCGTACCCTAGTTACGACGCCCCGTCTCACCTGAAAGGACGGTCCGGCATCCCTCACGCGTTTCTGCTTAAGGGGTCAGTCGAAAAGCGTCGAAAATTGCGCGTAATATATTTTTCGCCAAATTATGCCGCGCATGAGGCGGTGGAAACACGGTCCAATTTTTCCCTTTCACGTCTCGGGGATTCCAGGTATCCTTTTTCATGACGGATGGACGTCGAAAATCGCGCTAGCGCCCTCGCGCGGGGGATCCGTGTCACCTCGACCGTTAAAGCTTTAAAAATGAAAAGATGCGAAAGCGATGGAAATGCAGAACTCGCCGAGGATTTGCTATCTCTTCCTCCTTGCACTCACTCCTAAGCGACTAGACGAATGGGGGCTGGACAACGTGGAGAACATAAGGTGAAAAGGAATTACACAAGAAGTTTAAAAAGAGAAGAGATGTTTTCTAAAGAGAGAATGTCTTACTTTTAAAAATCAACTTAAGATTTACTAAGATATATAGAAGGAAAAGACGGTTTGTTCCTTGAATATCCAACAGTTAAAGTTATCCTCGTAAGGGAGGGAAACGTTCACTCTGAAAATTTTTTTTCACACCCTCAGGAACATACTGGATTAAACCAAATTCCATGTAATTCGTTAATATTAATCCTGTTTAAAATCGCATTGCAGATATACTATTTACATCTCTGTCCTGCAGGTAGGTATTACAATTTAAACAAACACTAAAATAAAATCATTTTGCCTAAGTCCATTATGGTGCGAACACTAAAATGAAGAGTATCATACTATTGATTAAGGAATGACCTAATTTGGCTATAGTGGAAACCAATCTAGATTGATTATTTGATACCTCAAACATGACATATTTAAGCGCGAAGGTATTTTTTATTATTAGAATTAAATTTACTCACACTTACGTATCCTATAGTTACTTGAAATCCTCTTTTGAAACATACTTTCAAGTAATCTATGCTCGTAGCTTAGATAATTTAACCCATAAAATTCCAATAAAATTAAAAGAATTGAGGTTAGGATATCATTTACATGAAATATAAGAACGTCATTTTTTTATTACGAGATTTAATTCATACATTTTCAAAAACTAATTTACAATTACTTTGGAATTATGAAAATATATTCTTGAAACAAAAGAGTTTTATTGAGTAGAGGATACGACATTATAGTTTCTACTTCGAAAGCGTACAGAAAAGTAATGGAAATAGCTCTTTATAATGTGACCACACTACCAATATTGACTGCTTCGCCTTGTAATCATGAATATTTGATCGTGTAAAAGCGATATTAGTAAAACAATCACTCCCATAAAATGTTACGTGTATTGGATAGCCCTCTGTAAAAGAATCAAAATGTGCTAATTTTAGAAAATCAACCCTTTGGTAAAACCTGCAATCGAAGTTTTAATGGATATAAAATTGTAAACGCAGTCTCACAACAAAAAGGAAAATTTTTCCGAATTCCATTGAGAGGTATATTCCGATCGAAGAGCGATAAATGGAAATTTAAAAAATTTCAAATTAAATTTACAATTGATGTAAAACGATTTTGCTGATGCGTCAAGAGCAGCGAGGATTTCTAGGGCTGAAACTAGGAAAAAGACTTGACATAAAAGTAAAAGCCAAATCCTCTAAGCTTACATGCAGAAAGCCGTCCTAAAATTTTTCCCGAAAAAAACACTAATTAATGTCGATATTTACAAACTTAGGTAATGTTTACAGCGCACTCAACTAGCCAAAACCCTTCGTACAACCCTCGCTGGGCGAGAAAAGAGAAACGGAAAGGGTCGGCCTAAACCCCGGTCGGATTAGCTCCGTAGATTGAGAATGCATGACCACTCCTTTGAGGTCGGCTTTTAAGGAGAGATTTTTTCCGAAAACAAAAATAAGAGAGGAAGAGGGAAGGGTATAAAAAAGTGAATCGAGGGGAAGAGGGGGAGAAAAAAGAAGAAGAGCGGTTAGCGATGACGAGCTAATGACGTCGCCGTGGAAGAGTTAATGACGGCGATGACTGGTTAATGACGACTACCCGGCAGGACGTAACGGGGTCTCGTTATCATTTTCGTTGTTCTTTTTTTTCCCGACGGAGTCCCCTTTTCCCCCTTCCTGCGAAAACTTCCTTCTCTCTCTCTTTCCGGTAATGCGCCTTCTCCTCCCACGCCCTTTTTCATTCCCGAGTTTTACACGACCATTTGACGTTTATCGTTCTCTCTTCTTTTACGCACCTCTTTCTTGCTCAATCTAGTAAATTTTGGTAATATGTGCGTAAAAAGTCACGATTGTTTCTAGTGCTTTGTTCTTGCTATGGAAGTTTCCGAATGAGGAGAAGCCTCGTTCGGAAAGAAAGCGACGATGAAAAGTCCTGATGCCAAATTCGTTAACTGATGTATTCGTCAGCATGGAATGCTATATATTTCCTAACCCTTAAATAATAATAATAATATTAATGATGTTTATTCATTTTCTGTGATAAAAAATACATATTTTGGTCCATCAATGGAAGGAATTTAGGTACCCTGTAAGTGAGAATCACTTGCTTTAGGGTTACCGACTCTTCAAGTTTATCAAACTACAAAAAAACAGTATTTGTTGAATTCATACTATGACCATATTTCTTGACAGAGATACCAGAAAAACAAAAATAGTTAACTTAAATAGAAACAAATTAAATGAAAACATTTATACCATCTCACTTAACAAAAATTCAACATCTTCATGTATCAGCAGCCATTCTTTTAATTTTATGGCAAATTTAATTTTAGCTTCGACAGAAGTGATACGCTTAGACAAAGTACAATAAATTTTATAACTTAAGTATATATAAGAATATAATACTTAAGTATAAATACCCATAAATATTATCAAGACTATAAGAGACTGTTTAAGGTGTAATTAGATGGAACTTCTTTGCTTTAGCATAACTGTGTATTAAACTGCATTATCCAATGTTAAAACAATAACATAAAAAAGAGATAATAGAGTTAGTTAAACATAAATTTAATTTTATTTCACATCTGTAATTCAATTTTATGGTAAATATGTTGACGGGAATTTATTTCGCTCGTGTTCTCGTTTACTGAGGCTGCACTAAACAACAATGCAGCAAATATGCCTCAAATCTCACACTTCATAACGAAATATTTCATTTTATAAAAGCAAGATTTTAATCACTGCCTGATTTTCCCTATTTGTATGAATATCTCTCTCCCTTTCCTCACTCCATATGCGTGTCAATGATGATACCTTCCTGAGAACATCTTTATCAGATTCGAAATCAACCAATGTTCTAGCTATTTGAGCAGTGAGAGTTCGATAAGATTTTCGATGTAAACGTAGCAAATTAGGCGGATACTATCGTGGAAGGCCATTCTGTATCATTCAGAAATTAATTTCTAATTTTACGATCTAACGATAGAATGTGTCAGAGATAGCTGTGTTTAAAAATTACTAAAAAGTAAAGCTTTCAAAATTATTCGAATCAGAAAGTAATTTGTGTATACTACACTGCAATACAAAAGTGGTGTGACTAAGAAATTTTATATTTTTATTTGTAGTTAGATAACTATAAATTTAAAAAAATCAAGGATATAAGTACTTAACAGTACGTTTGAACGTTTCAAAATTCCAATTATTAGGAAAATTAATGATAAATTGGTATCTACGTAGGTAAATAATGACTTAATAATAATTTGATCGTATTATCAAGGATTATAAAAAAAATGTCCATTTCCTTTCTTTGAACGTATATGTACGTTCAAAGAGAAGGTGTTGGATTTTCTGAGATGTCCTCAAGGAGGAAAAGGAGTTAAAGGCTGCTAAATATTAGTCTAATCCATATTAAACTTTCAATGGTCTACATATTCGATAGGAATAGATGCTATGCTCTGATTTTCTTTACTTTAGTTACGTGTTCGTACTTGCTGTACCATCAAATCGTCGCAAAAATCACTGAATATACTTGTAAAATGAGCGATTCTTGAAGTATATTTAGTTCATATCGTCTTATAGATAAGCAACCCCTAAATTTATACTTTTTCCTCATCTTATTTGTACAGCGCACGATTCTCCAACCGCTACTTCTTCCACTTTTTCGCCCCCCCTTTTTCAAAATTCGGATCGAAATTCACTCATATTTACTCTGTACACATCGTTATGATATAGCAAATACATTCTCTGTTGATTCTTCAGTTTTAGGCAATTCACTTCAAATTCTCGATATTTCTTTAAAAATTGTAAAACGCCGATGCCGGCAAACTGATTCGGATTCGACATTTTTCTACAAACTCGCAAATATTTATCTTGAGAAAATAACCCGAAATTCTAGCGTATTATCTATTTACTATAACGAGTTTAAAATTCCTGCGACTGTCAAAATAACTGGCATCGTTTCTCATGTTTAAAGAGGAGGGTTTGTTCTTGTCAATATTCCACTTCTTGATGTCATGGATTCAGTCGGAACATTGACCTCAGATTCATTGATCGATGCATTCATTTCCTTGCTTAAGAATTTTTCCTCACACAAACGTATTTAACGTGCTTTTCGATTAAATGTCTGGCGAATCGAAAAGGGGAAGAATTCTCAGTATTGACTCTCTTCTTTAAGATTAATAAATCAATCGTTATTTCTGTTATCTATAGAGTAGGAAGAAAAATTATAGACGGATACCTCAATCACAGGATTATTTATAGAGCTAGGGTTTCGATAATTTCTTGTCATCATTAGACAAGAATAAGGAGGAAAATATATACTGAAATCTGGGTATAGGGAATAAATGAATATGAGGTGAGGAGTAGAAGTCGCTGTACATAATTTTTCTGGTGGCATCCTGTCCTAGTCAAGGTCCTTTCGCTGTATTACAAATAAAAAAAACTACAACCAGTTTCTTTTGCACCATTTTGTTGATTTAAAGAGTCAAAATTTTGAAAATGTGGAAAAATCCCGTAAATACTTGCGTAAATACGTGCGATTTGGGATGACCTCCTACCAAAAGATTACTTGAATAAAACTGGCACATAACACGAATGAAACATTAAATAACGCATTATATAAATAAAAATGACACATTGAACTCAGGGGAGAATTGAATAACTAACCATTAAATATGTAGGGCGCACTTATTTGTTTATTAGTATATATACAAGTTAATAATGAACCTGTATACTTTGCTTTATGCTTCCATTGTGAGGATTTTTATATTATTTTTTTATAAAAAATCTGCTTTTAATTCTACTTTTTTTGCTAGTTATATTGTTCTTCATTCCATTTAAAAGGCCTTTTGCTGTTTATGGGTTTAAATAAATAAATAATTAAATATAAATATGGCTTACGGTGCATCATTGCAGTTTCAGTAGTGTATCAGAAATAAAATTAAAAAATAGACTATTTCACTCTTAACGTTGTGGTGCTTCTTCATAATTATCCAGGAATAATAAATATTTGGAATTAAATAGATACCAACTATGAAATGGTTACCATCCATGCAATTGAACATGGAAAAATTCATTAATACGGAGTAATTTAAATACTTGTGTCAACGATACGTTCATCCATGTCAATTGTCGATGTCCCTTTCAATTTGTATTTACCGCATCTCTCTTTTCCCCCTTCTTTCTTCTCCCTTTTAATCCCACAAACTCCTCCTTTTTGTCTCCTACGCGACCTAGATTTCTCGTTAATAAATGCCGAGTTCAGGACGAGTGCCGCGGGAATATGAGAATTTTGCGTTCCAAACGGACTCTCCATTTTTCCTCATTTTTATCAACCCCAACCACCTTCCCCTCCGCCTCCTCGCGAGGACTGGAAAACTTCCCGGCTTAATTGCTTGTTAGGATGTGGTATCGTTTTTAGTCCCGGAGTAGGGTTGTGTACGCGTTCTTCTCCCGTTCTTATTTATTTATATTTTTTGTCGAGTTGTAATTGCGCCCGCGGGGATATCACTGCGTGCGCTTCGCTGCCGCCCGTTCTTCTCTTCTGATGCGTCATTGTGCGTGCGGGAGGACGTAGCATTGAGCACGATTTCGGACGTGAAAACGGCGGGCGGAAGAGAATGAAAAGATCTCCGAAAGCGTTTTTATTTTCGACTTTTTTCATCTCCTCCGTCAGGTCGCTCTTTCGAATCGGGACGTCATGCAGATGGGATTTCCTTTTTTTCTCTTTTTTTTAATTCCCGAGTCTTGACTCCAAAAAATCTCGGCCACTGCTCAGGTTAATGATATGGGTTAAGTGCGATGGATGCAGCCGATGTATGTGGTGTTTAGACTCGGAGTCGATAATTCTGCATGGAAATGCGTGACGTCTTTCGCTCTTCCACACTGTAAACATTTGCAGGGATGAGCGCGACTTTCGTATTATGTAAATATTTTTGTAATGTTAGCCATATTTAATTGCATGATTATTCGTATAATTTATATTTATAATTTATATATATTTATTTATATAAATTCATTAACAGCATAAGGCCTTCACAATACAATTGTCACAAGAAATGTAACAAATAAAATTTAAGATGGTAATAATAAATACTAAATAAAAAGCATTAGAAAGAAAGCATAAAACAAAACGCGTCGGTTCATTATTAACGTTCGGAAAGTTGAAACAAAAGCCATAGACGAGACATGCTATATAAATGGATCTGAAGAAGGAGAATGAGAGAGTAAACCATTGTACAGATGAGTGAAATGGTAAATGAAAGACCGTTTAG
The DNA here is from genome assembly GCA_947579665.1 of Sympetrum striolatum. Lineage (NCBI taxonomy): Eukaryota > Metazoa > Arthropoda > Insecta > Odonata > Libellulidae > Sympetrum > Sympetrum striolatum. The sequence goes on along the minus strand of OX388350.1, from coordinate 36,222,824 downwards.
TAATTGAAAATCTAGGCGTTGTAATTTAATTATACTTGTATTTTAAAGTGTTGAACAGAATAATTATTTATTTCTCGAGCGTATGGCATTACATGTAATTCGTAAGTAATATACTAACATGAGGATTGAGAACAAATTGTATTTTTTATGTGTTGACTTGAGCATTTATTTATTTGTTTATGGTACTACATCCAATGTTTTAATATAATGCTTTTATGAAATTTGAATATGACTAAACGAATCTAAATATGTGAAAATCACTACAGTATGTAAGACTATCAGTCGATTAAATAGATTCATTTGTTAATGTCAACTGTGAAAATGGAAAGATTAAAAATTCTGTCAGACAAAAATGATTAAATTATCTCCAAATTTTCCTTTTAAAATTTATATACTGCTTCGTAGAAGTTTGAAAACAATAAAAATTAACCCTTGATATCCAAGTATTTATCACTTAAACTATTAAGAAAGTCCGTGTTTTTTGATCATTTTATTTTTTCAAAATGATTGAGTAGCTAAGAAATATTTAACAATTGTTTCCATATTAACATTATAACAGCCTCACTTTTGTATCAAATGAAACTCCTCTTGAATAACAGGGTGAAGAAAAACTATCTTTTACTTTTACAAATACCACAGAATAAGAATTTATTACACGACCATGGTTTCGATGCGTCGCATCATCGTCAGGTAGTACAAAATTGTTTTTACAGAGTATATATACAAACAAAGGTTAAGGGTGGGATAGGGGTGTGGAAAAACCATGGAGGGGAGAGGAAGGGTTAAACGATACTTGAAGCAAATATATACTCTGTAAAAACAATTTTGTACTACCTGACGATGATGCGACGCATCGAAACCATGGTCGTGTAATAAATTCTTATTCTGTGGTATTTATAAAAGATAGTTTTTCTTCACCAGGTTATTATGGAGCGATACCACCAAGTCAAGGCCGAAGTTGTTGATTCTATGAAACTCCTCTTGCTTTCGCTAATATATTAGTCGGTCATTTAATGTATTAATCACCCACTGAATTTTTTCAGATCTGACAGAAAAATTTCTGTTCGATCAAAAAAATCGAAACATTTACTTTCCACGGCATTTTCTAGACGGCTACTTAAATTGCTGCAATCTTTTTCTAACTTTTCATGTGATCATTTCATATATTCGTTCAAAATGCTACCAACCGAGCAAAATAATTGTATTGATATTTTCACTTATTGGTGTACTCATTTTAATCTGCAAGACAGTTTCGTCATTTCTTTATCTTTATGATTAATCAGAGGGAAATATTATAGGTAATTAAATTGTTTACTTGAATGTAAAAAAACACCGTCGAAAAAATCTGATTCAGAAGATAGGCAATTACAACCCAAACACATTTACAAATTAAACTAAATTTCAAAAATAGATTTCGCTTCCACTACTGTTTGATTTTACACATACTGTAAAATAGTAGGGAAATTTTAAACCGTTTTCACCAAGTTCATGGCTTGTTATGATTGAATAATGTAAAATATGAAAGTACTATCTTTCTATCCACATTTGTACTACCCAACCTAATACGTTTCCTAAATTTGGAGGGAGAGAAACGCTGTATCAAAGATCTCCCTTGCACTAGAACTGCCTCGCAGATTGGATTTCCTGCATGCCTTAGCGTGAATATATCTGGAGAATGTCGTCTCGAGTACCTTTTCTCTATTCACGCATAACTGGTATCCTAGGAACGCATACCTTGAACTATCGAGGCAAACACCTCCCCAGTGGCTGCTTATGGATTTGAAGGAAAAGAAAGGAATCATTTCTGTGAATGGAATTAAGATATCCAAAAGGATATTGTTAAGATATTTTTTATATCCGTGTTGCTCTACCATTTCGGGTAGCAGGATTTCTTAAATAAGAGAGGAAAATCAAAATATCTTCGCAGGGGAATCATAAAGCGTGAAAAAGCTCAAGGAATTGACGATAAAATTAAGTCTTAGGCGACCAGATCTCGAACTTCATAAAAATTGGAAAACATGAGAAATAAATCATCCACAAAATTGAGATGGAACATGGTAATCAACAGGTCTGTAATTTCAAATCGAGAAATTGCATTTAGCGTAACGGACCGAATAATCTTACGATTTTATAAATGAGATGAGTATTCCATGGACACTGGCAATTGTAAAAGAACAGGATTAACATCGACATCATTAACAACAACTCTTGGACTCAACTTTACAGACAACCATCTCCCACAAAATCTACCCAAACGGCAGTATTTGTAGTTCATGTAGCTCGAACCGTCAATCAACGAGAAGAATATGGGTAGTAAGAATATAATAACAATAATAATTTATTATACTCTGAGTAGAATCACATAGAGCAGCACAAAATACAAAAATGCTCGGACTACAAAAATTTTCAAAAACAATCACGACAGAAACACAAAAATATTTGGATATCAAAAGAGCAAAAGTATGCACTGAGATATACAAAAATATGTGGAAATACAAAATAAAGAAAAATGCTACATAGGTAAACAGAGAATTTAGAACTTAAAGATATACAACAAGAGAGGGGAAAAAACGACATGCAACTCGTCTAACATAAAATATTCATTTAAACATCAGCATCTAAGAGATAGTTGAATAATTTTAACTTAAAAACTCTCACCGAGCTGGAATATTTTATAGAGTCAGGTAAAGAGTTCCAGAATTTAGAGCGTTCATGTAAGAGTATCCGAGCTCGGGTACCGATCTTTTTAGATTTTTTAAACTTTCTTCATTGGACTATTGAAATGATTTTGAGAACAAAATCATATTCACCCAATTATAATGTTTCTTTTAATAGAGAAGTGTTAGTTAAAGAATTTATAATTAATATCCTATCCTCAACTTAGTTTTGTTGGTCAAACAAAGAAACCACCTTATATTGAAATTCTAGCATACAATTAAGGAATGGAATAATTTATTTAGGTTGGAATAAGGTAGGAATAGAAATCTTGGACAAGGTTCGGATGGTTAATCAAATTGTGTCGTATCTGATTTTAATAATTGCTAACTTAGATTCTATGGAATTGATAGAGAAAACTTTCTTAAATAAATTCGAAACATACTAATCATTGAAATTAAGACATTTTAATTTGAAGAATAACCTGAAATACTTCTGCTACTATATCCTGATGGTTAAAAAAAATTAATTTGTCGTTTGAAACAAGAAAGAGAAAAAAGCATCTTCCATTTACTTTTATCTCAGTCCTCTAAATGGCTGAGATGACATGGAAGCTTCTGAAGTATGAGTAATGCCTGATAATGGCACTGATTAAGATCTCTCCTTATGGAATGTTAAGAAAGGTGTTATTCGCATAGAAATTGTATTTCGCATAGGTGAGCTTGTTCCGCGTATAGCTCGGCAGACTTCTTATTTTGCTCTGTAAGCCTGATTCCACTCTCGCAGCTCATGGAAAGTTAATAGCTAAGCTAATGATAGAGGGGATGAGGGCTAAAGCAGCCTTCGGGTTGAACACATCGCAGACAAATATCAGGAAATATTTAGCTTTGAGTGTATATTATAAAAGCTTCAGTAAAACTTCAGTTTCAATAAAACAATCGGGAAGATTTCTTTCAAAACGAATCAAATCAAAGTTGATAGAAGGAAGCTCAGCATAGCACGAGGAAGCGTTCACCTTGAAACCCAAAGTTAATCAGAAGTGAAAAATGTCGACATGACTGGGACATGAACTCAGGTCTCCAGCTTTCTTTGCAGATAATACTTGCCCCAGTCATGTCGCTATTTTATTTAGCTCGGAGTTAAATCAAACGTGATGGATGGACTAGATGGACTTCTTCCAATACTTTTGTAAACATGTCAAATTCTGCCTATATGAAATGGAAATAAAAGTGGTACTATATACATTAAAACTTCGTTTTATTTAACAACTGGAGTTAGGTCGGAATTCCTTAAAGTTACGGCCTCCTCCGTGAATTTTATATTAGGCTCGTCAGAATTTGTCCTATTCTTAGTGGAAATAAAAGTTTCACCTGTTACCTAAATGCAAAATAGGTCACAGAAAATCCGCGCTTGTTGAAAATGATGTTGTTATTCGACAAGGAGCCAAAAACACAAGCCGCTCGAATAAATGGACCGACATATAGTTACCGGATTTTCGGCTAATCCGAAAGCAAGGTAAGAGAGTGAGCGAGTGCTCGAGGCTGGACCAATCGACATCCACGCCAAAGCAGTTAAAATCGCCGAGGAGCGTCTCCTTCCCAAAATTCGAAGGAAAAACGAAGGCCAAGACGTTTGGGCGCCATAGAGATAGATTATCCTCTCGGGGAACCGGTCCCCGCGCGTTTAATGAGCGACAACAGGAGACCAGCGCGTTCGACGAAATGTTTTTACCTCGGCGTGATAAGGCTCTATTGACCCCCTGACCCTGAACTTTAGCGCGCCTCGCTCAAGGTCAGACGCAGCTCAGAAAGAAAAGGAATGGTCCGTTTTTATTCCTCCTTTTCCTCCTTGATCCGAACTTAAGCTGTCGAGAGCGTTCCTTCCAGAGCGGGTCTTGTTTACTCCGAAGAGGTTTTGGATATGGGCCATCCTCTTGCTTTCATGAACCCCTTCAAAAACCTCCTCAGGAAGGGTATAAAAAGTTTGGACATATACGGCCGAAATAAAGGCCTTTTTACTGCCTAACGGGATGACAATGTATCTTGGGGTGTGATAACGTTTAGGAGCGCTTTCATGATCGCGTCTTACGACCTGCTCGGTGTGAGAAATTGGATTCCTAACCTTATTCAATATTAAGGAGTTTTTTCCGGCATTGAAACTTATATCTGTCCTTTTATCGCTTTAGTGCTCTGGAAATAATCTCGACTCGTGCTTTTCATGAAGGACTACAAGGTACTTAAGGTCCTTTCCATTACCAATTAAAGGTTTGAGAAGAACAATCCTACAGAAAGAGTTATCTTCCCCATACATGTAACCAGATATTTCAAAGAGAATTATTTGAACGATAAGGAAACAAAGAAAAATAATAAATCTTTACGAATTTTTACACACAATTTCAAACATTACCTGTTTCGGCACGGTTCATTCTTTCAACTGTTTGAAAATACAAGTGGAAATACGTAAAAATTAATTTTATTCCTATGTTTAATAATCATAGATTTATACTCAGTAAAGCTTTATACAATCTAAAATCTCTAGCTTTCTCACTACATTATATTTAAACGAAGTTAAGAATTTTTTCACCATTTTTAAGACAATTCCATAAATCCATTTCCATTCCATTTCTTTTTAATTCTCTAAAAGTATATCATTCATATACCTGACTATATATCTGACTAACACGATGATTTTAATCACTATATTTGTCAGATATGATAATTAATATTGATTTAACTCCATGGCTGAGCAAACTAACGGAAATAACTGCCCCTTAGCCATCGATGTGAAGCAATTAAAAAATACTTAAATTTATTGGAGAGAAGGCAAATGTACAATAGAAATTCATGGCTATGACCAAATTATCTAAATGAAACTAAATTGAAATGTTGTAAACGAATAAGTCCCTTCGATCTATTAAATATTTGGTTTAATAGTTTTGAAATTAACGCCCATCTATCTCTTAACTACGCTACTAATTTTGTAATCCTCCAAACGCTTCCAACAAAAATAAGGAATCAAAGGTATGTTATAAATTTATAAATCAACACCTAATAGATTTCTCTCACTTGCTGGTCAGCATAGATGCTTCAGTTCATTTTTCATTTCATTTGCGGACCACACTATGCATTTGTCTACTCAATGAACAGTTGGTGCAATTAATCTAATCACTTTCCTCACTCGAAAGGAAAAAGTTCTCTTTATTCTGAGATAAACCCATAATTTTACTGCAGCTTACAGTTCCAAATATCGCGGAAGAGCACGGAAAAATGTTCGTAACGTTCAAAGAAGATGAAAGAATCAACTCGTTGAAGCAGCCAAAGTTTTCGACGTGGCGCTTTTTGATTACTGAGAATCCACAAACCACTGGTTGTTTAATGACAAAGCGAAAGGACAGTCGATTCGAAAGATTTCATCAGTGCAATAATATCCCAATCATCGCCTGTAAAGGACACTTATAAACTTCCCTCTTTGGCAAACACGCCGAAAAGATTTAGCGTGTTCCGGCGATGGTCTCTCCATTCCATGTCCATCGATGAAATTTCCCCCGACCCTTCGCCGCAAAAAAATTCCTATGTCGAGAATGCATTTGCATGATTTCGAGCGTTCCCAGGCTCTTCAACTCCGCCCCCTCCACCCGCTCTTTGTTTGAACGAAGAAAAAATCATTCGGGATAAAATTCTCTCTCGCGATTCCGATGCGCATTGTCCATTTTGAACGATACGAAGAGGGAGTGGACACGATGAAGCGAGGAATGGAGGATACAGGGGAAAATAGGGATAAAAGAGGAGGAAAGTGAAATATGTGAACAATGAGTGATAGTTATAAGAGATGGAGAGGAGTTAGTGAAAGGAATGCAGGAAAGAAGAGAGCAAGAAAGTGGACAGCGAATAATAAAGAAAAGCACAATATAGAAGTGAAAACGAGAATGAAGTCTTTGCATGATAAAATTGAATACGTCCTCTTCCATTTACTTTCATTTCATTTTCCGTTACTCATTAGTTAATTCATCATTTTGGTTCTATAGAACAAGAAAGTGGACAGCAAACGATAAAGGAAAGCAGAAAATAAAAGTCAAAACAAGAATTAAGTCTTTAGATGAAAATATTGAACACAACCACCTCATTTCACTTTCATTTCGCATTCGTTAGTCCATTATTTTGGTTCCATATCACTTAGATAATTTCGTAATCTATCGGTATGTTATGGTCGTTCCACATTCATTTATTTCGGCCGAATTTCAATGAGAAGGTAATGAAATTACGGCGATAATTTAAACGAAAATAAATAAATAAAAGATAAAGGAGACAGTAAATTGAACTAGAAAAGTGAAAGAGAGGAAGAGGAATGTGAATAAGTGAAAGAGACGGAGGCAAAAGATGAAATTGCTGACATCTATGAATTAAATTTCGTTCTCTTACTTTCACTTTTACTTCGATTTAAATTGCACGTTAGTTACTCTGTTTGAGTTCATCTAATATCGTGGATTCCTTCGTAATTGCTTTGAATGTTATCTTCGTTATATATTTATTTTCCTTTTGCCGATATTTTGAAAGAGAGCGTAAAATCCAGGTGATAATATAGATTATAAAACAAGTTTAATAAAAAAAGACAAAGCTGAGAAATTTTGAACGTAGCAAAGTGAAATGGGGAACTAGAGAAATTGAGGAGTAATAATGAAAGAGGCAGAGAAAAAAGCAAATAAGCTGAAAGAGGGAAACTGAAAGAGATGCTGAGGAAAATAAATTAATCAGAAAAATGAAAGGGAGGAATAAACAAGAAAAAGTTGCATCGGAAAAGTGAAAGAGACGGAGGCGAGAGAAAAAGTAAATAAGATGGAAAAGTGCAACTGAAAACTGGATATATCAGGATAGTGAAAGGGGGGAATGAGCAAGAAAAATTTGTGAAACTGAAAGAGAATCTGGAGAAACAAAGAAAATACAAAGTGGATGCAAGAGAATATGGCAGAAAGAATGAGAGAAAGGGAAAAGAGAATTTTGAAACCAAGGCTTGAGAAGGAGAAAATTTTCCCGCAACGAGCGATTCCTAAACTACAAGAGATGAAAAGCAACAAAGTGCTCTTTTTAGTTTAAAAAATAGTGCGGCGTATCCGGCTCATGGCGTGGGAGGAGGGGAGAGAGAGTCTGAACAATGAGAGATAAGAACGGGGAAGCGAAAAAGACCTTCAGACTCGCCGAGGCCATGTCAAGACGCCCCTCACGTTCGCATAAGTGAGCCGAAATGGCAATGCGATGACTCCCTTCTGCGTGAGCTTGCGAGATTTTTCGCCCAATTGAAAGTCGTAATTGGCACGCGGGAATTTCAAACGATGAGATACCTGGACGCCATAATGAAAGAGTAACAAAGGGAGAATGCATGCATTATGCCTTGACGTGAAAAATAAATAGAATAGGAGTTCAATACAACATAGAATGTTTACTAATTGACGGACATAAATCTCGACCGAAAACAACTAATTCGCAAAAATTGAAATTTATCCACATTCAGAAATATGTCAATTTTTACCATGATTCTAGCGTCTTTCCGTAATTCGCTTAAATGGAAAATAGCTTGACTTGAAAATAATTTCAATTTGAAAATGTAATATCTGATTGTTTATTTTTTCAAATCTGCTAAAAAAACAGAAAATTCTGTATATTTTACGAAGACGATACCATTGCATCATTCACGCACCGGTTACGCAACGAAATGTAATAATAAAAAGAAATATAATCACAATAAACTCTAATAGATGGACTGGTTCCTAAATAAATTAACACAGAATGAAAAGTGGTGGTGATATTTGCATGTAGTGTTAAGAGGTCGCAAGAGAAATAGTATACAAACGTTTTCTACGGAGGAATTACTCTTGATATTCTCCGTCTTTGCTGCTCTGAAAGGCAGCAAAGAGAACATAAGGATCAATATTTCGTCCGAAACTTCAGAATAAACAAATGAGTTTACCAAAATAAGGCATGTAAATTAAAGATTAGCCCTAATCAAAATTCCATCTTAAATGAAATTAGAATGTACGAAAGGAGATTATTCTGAAGGACCGCAAGAAAAGTTTCATAGGAGTGAGTGAAATCTTTAAAAAGAAACAACAGAATGCAATTTATAATGCTCAAAATTCTTATCTATAACTATAAATTTACGAAACCAGTGTAATGGTGAAGGAAAAATAAAACTAAATATGGACTTCTATATTTCATCGCGTTTTCAATAATTATCTTCTTAAGTTATTCCAAAAACTCGGGATACATAATCAACTGCAATATTTTCAATTAATTATAACTGGCCAAAAGTTTATTGAGCTTTAGTGTGCTCGTGCTGTAGCTATTTGATTTCGATTATAATTGAAAGCATCCGATTTAGAAGCACGGCAGTACGAGTAGGCATTTCTGCAATAACAAGTTCATGGAATCAAGACCGCTGGTGATAAAGATGACTCGCTATAAAAACTCAGTATGGCGAATTGTTGAAATTCTAACGATTGAAAATTTCTCCTGCCACTAAAAAGCCTTCAAGAGCTGGACACCCACGGTTTAAATTAACCAGCGTCTTCGCAAACCTTCACGCTATTTGCTTCACAGTCGTGGAGCGCGCAGAACTCGCAGCAGTGGAAGGAAATACTTTCCTCCCGTTTCGACCTTGCCCTTCCATTTGAACGTCTACTTTGGATACACCTTCGATTTTCCATAGTCCTTCAGAGCCTCCCCACCACCGACGACGACAGCGTAAGTATAAGTGCTGCACAGCGTATGATTCATCAGTACCCGAGCGGGGCTTTTCCTTCGGATTTATTTCGCTCGTCGAGACGCGCTGTTCCCCTCGTTGATCTCAACGCAGGATCCGATTCTCTCAATTCCATAGGCGCATGACTCTTCGAAAAAGTATCTCTACGAGCTTTGTGTTATTCCATAAAGGTGAAAATTATCCTTCGGTTAATTAATGATTAACTAACTCTTATTCGCGATATCGCGACAAAACTATGTTTTGAACTATCAAAGCACCTTATCTCATCCAATGAAACTAGCTTCAAAGGTATGATCAAACGCTATGAAAATTTAAATATTCCCAAAACACAATTGCAAGACACATATCTCTAAAAATATTATTTCATTCTGTTTATTTTTCTCTTCCCTGTATATTAGGAAAACTAATCTATGAAATATTTTTTAGATAGAAAAGAATAATTTTAACTGTATGATTTTTGGAAATTCTATAGGTTTTTATGTCTACTCTATTTTTCGAAGTATTATTCTATGATTTTTTTTCTCTACGAATTACGTGCGAATTATTTAAAGAATTATTCAAATCTTCCTTTATTTTTTTATATTTTCAACAAAAATCAATAAATATTCCTATGGCATTGACATTTCTTCAAAAGCATTATCTATTACACTCACCTTTAAAATTGCGGCTATTTCAATTCAACCCTTCATTGCAGTCCAAGCCATGTCGGTAATATACTTTTATTATAACAGTTCGTGATGATCTAATTAACAGAACGTTTCCAATCAATGTACTGTAGTCAATGTTTCTTTGCCCTTCTATGATTTTCATCGTTTCAACGTTTTTACCAACTCTCCATAATGTTGCCAGATTAAACTTACAGAATGAAATATCCCTGAGATTGTTCCATAATAATATCAAAAATGTGCCAGAAGAAAATATATCCCTTCTGAAATCTTTATATCTATGGTAGATTGAACTGTACCCTCTCTCTTAAAAGATATACCACCCCTTGTTTATGCTATGATTGGATTTCGTTTGTATCTGATGTTCCTATATATTCCTGCTTTTATATTTTTACATATGTGATTATACACTATAAATAGACTTAACAAGATTAAAAGGTTTACATAAAATAGATACAATGATGCAAGTTCAAGTAATTTGAGTTCTAATTAAGTTATACTTCGTCAAATATGCAACAATCACAATGTAAAATTTCCTCAGTGAAAGCTTCCTGGCGATTTTAAGCCAATACTATATATTATTATCTTCAAATGGAGCTTAACCTAACAATATTGTATCTTCAAATGGAGCTTGACCAAAAGAGGAAGCAAACATTAGTTAAATTACCTAATCCCATCAACCTAAATTCCTTCCAACATATCAATACAGCACTCGCTACTAATTGTTTTTCCCAATACAGCTGCACTTAGCAATTTTACGAATTAGCTATATTTATCTTAATTTACCGATTTTCAACGAATTAAAGTTCATCTAACCCATTTAAAACATAGGTAGACTTAGCAACGTTTAGCTTGTTTTCATCTGAAAAAGGACTGGTCGCAGTGCTTGGAAAACTATTACATCCGACTGAGCGTAGCGTGTAATCCTTGATGGAAAAATAGTGAATTCTTGAATTTTTATATCTTAGATCTTAATCTGCATATTGGTTGCTAAATTTTCATACCAACAGAATGACACAATTAATCCAATAAACGCTTGTAAATCCCAATTTTTCACAGAATCACAGAAACCTGGGTGTTATTCCGGATGAATTTTCTTGCGCAGGAATATAAATTAATAAACGGGATGATATGCTAAATTCTGACCTTTTTTATAATAAAACAGGACTTTATTTTGGCGAAATTTAGCCTCACAATTAACCCTTGGAAATCACAACAAACACACCCCTGCACTAACCAGGAGTCGAACTCATCCCCTCCGCATTGCTAGGCTAGCATACATATCCCTGCGCAAACGAGGATTTTATTTTTTATTTAATATTTAATTTAACGGTAGACGTAAGGTCGTTTCTACTACCATATTGTGATGAATGGGATATTTTCATTTGTCATTTGGTACAGGATAGAAAAAATGTATCTTTCATTTATTTTTTTCACAGTCTTGATCACAGCTATGATGATATGAAAGCTACCGAGGTATGAGTGAATAATTTCACTGATCAAGGTCTTTCCTTATGTACTGACAAGTAAAGTGTTACTCGTAGAGTCATTGTGCTTCACTTGCGTGGACATGTTCCGCTTATAGCATTCTGGCTCAGTGAGGAAAGTAAGGGAAATGTACCTCACTCCTCATCCTGCCTAGTAAACCTCATTCCTCTCTACAAGCTCTTAGTAGCTTGTGTCAGAGGAAGTGAGGCACCAACCGGCCTTCGGGCTGAATGCTTTACTGACAGACGTAATGTATAAAAAAGCAAAGGAAATTCCGCTAACATCACATAAACACGCCTCGATTTTACTGTGCTGAAAACCGATAAAGGATATGTCACTCGATATAAATACACTGTTTTAAAACAGGGTGTTGGGGGTTATTCGATGTTAGGAGTCCAAAGCATCGCAGTTATATGAGTCTCTCATAGCTCAACTGCGTGGGAAGGAGACTGCATGATCAGCGATACGGCTCCGTTTATCTAGGATACTTTCTCCTCGTCGATGCAAATTCCCTTGCGATTAATATCTCTGGATCTGCGTGGCTCGCGTGTCGGCGGCAGCTTCGTTTGATGGCATTAAAACCTCTTATAAGAGGTGAAATAAATGCCCCTCGGATTCAATTAATTCGGAAGGAATTTATCGCAACTTATTTCCCCTTCAGCTTGGGAAACCTCTCCATATCGTGTTCATCCCGCGAGGTATTCGCGTGTTTTCTCCTATCAATATACGACTCCCATGTATTTAGGCTTGATTTAATATCCACGGATTCTTCCTCTTATCTCCCGCGAAACCGCGATTAATCTTCCCTTTTCAGAGATATTTATTATTCGGATACTTCCTAGCGCGTCGCCTTGGGCTGAAAAAGGAAAAAAAGCGGTATTTCATAAGGACATGCTGGTATTCGCGGTGAAAGTTGGAATAGGAATTTCCAAACCCTGATCAAATGCTCATATGGAGTGAATGAATGAATATTTAAATGGAATTTGATACTAAATGGATCAATCAAACGACTTCCTAATCGAAAACATCTGTGAAATGAAAGTCTATAATCGAGTGATCGAATAGAAAGCAATAATTTATGACATTCCAAGTTGCCATGCTTTGATGAGAGATCATGTAGAAAAGTTATATCAATAGAAAACTTGAGAATCAAAGGAATGCTATAAGGCAGTTTACAAATGAAGAATCGAATACTAGTTATAGTCTTTCAGTTCCACAAATAACCACGCTGTTTGTTGTCAGCAGAACTGTTTTTTTAGCTTTGCGAATACTTAAGAATATTTTGCCTCACAAACCCGATATTTTTAACATTAAAATCGACTGTCTGGGCCTTTACTTGGTGTTATTCCATGACAACAGAAGCAAGCTGAGAAGGGAATAATTTATTTAATAATTGGTGTTAATGTATAAATAAATTATTCCCTTGTCAGCTTCCTTCTGTTATTTTTAGTATTTTTCTTGATTTTTTTCTAATTTTAAAATTGAATTCAAATATGTATTCACAATTGTGGTTGGATGGGATAGAAGTCAACTTGGACCAAACCTCACAATAACAATGAGTTAAATCATTCACTTATTCATACTTAAATTTTTATGTAGCTTTCTGAAATTATCTCCCATATATCTAACCACAGCAGAAAAATCCCTTCGGACGCACAGAACCCTGGTTGCGGCTATTATTTTGATAAAAACCTTGCCTTTCTTTTCATATTAAAATATTGTTCAATTCTCGACTGTCGAAAAAAGAGTTGAAAATTTTGTCGATTTCCTCGATATGTTAGAGGCTAGTATTATACTTGTTACAAGTCAAAAAGGTTGACAACCTGATAGCAGTACGAAAAAAATTAATCAGGTAAGGCTTGATCTCACAACACTAGGAGGATTCATATACTAACTAAAAACCATGCCATGTTCCTCTAGGGAATACTTTACCCTTTTGTATTCATCCTTTGTCCTTTCTGTTTTAACTTACTTCTCCCCAACCTGGTATTTCGCCTCAAATATTTCCACACTGGACATAATAACATGCTTTTTTCTCCGAATAGTGAAATCCCGAGTACCGTCTCTCCGCCACGCATCGAATAGCTTTATCCTCTCTCTTTTACGGGTTCTCTCACAATCGAACTAAATATGATCCATCCTATATGTATTCAGTTATAATTTCCCTTTCTGATTTTCCACCACAAACATCTCCCATCTCTTTTCACGTTTCTAACAGATCTTCTCGTTTGACGTCTTTTCTTCATTATTCCACTCCCGGACTTTCAATTTTTAAACTTTCTAAACTAAGGTTTTAAACGTGAGATAAGAATATTTCTTCTTCCCTTTCGCTGAATTCCTTTCCACATTTTATAGATGCTCTCGCATTATCCAAATGACATAAATTCACATTAATAAAAAAACTTTTTCTAAATGTTTCTACTCGGTATGACTCAACGACGCTTGTGCACATTTACCAATAGATAGTGTCATGTGCGTTCTCCAAAATTCCATAACTTGGCAATTACAAAAATATGTGACTTGCACTGATGTAAAGTATTAATTTGCCCCTAAAATAATTATCTCAAGACTACATAAACCTAAATAAGAAGGATATGATTTGGCGACATTATTGTTTACAATTAAATTTGGATATACAAAAGTTACATTATCATTAGAGCAGGTTAAGGGGATTTGCTTCCCAATCACTCATTTTATATTATGTTTTTGTTACAATTAATTTAATTTTATCATATTTAATTTTCTTGTATCTTATATTCAACGCTAAACCTGTAATTTTACTGCGTGTGAAACTGTAAATAAATAATAATAATGATAATAACTTTTCTAATGGAAACAGGAAGATCCCAATTACATCCATTAAAATAATTATAACGATTCCAAACATACACAACCATTCCCTAGCCAGAAAAATACGACTAGCAGGGATTCGAACCCGGAACCTTGGCGTTAGATTGCTAGCAAGCTGACCACTCCGCCACCGCAGCCGGTAAAACTGAATAAATCCATAAATAAGTAGCATATAATTAACAAGCCGATAGAGCCACTGGAGGATTCATGACTACGCCAGCAGTCCCTACAATTGTGAAAGTAGCACAGCCAGCCATCTATAATTCGATATCAAAACATGGTGGCAGTGATATAATTCCTTTCTTAAAAAAATCTACGATCATAACGAGATCTCCGAGCCAAATCACCTCCTAAGACGTCCTTCATCCTCAGGTCTTAATAAAAGGACGAGTGAAGACGCAAACTCTGTCCCGTTCTCTCAGAAGACTCGGATTATTCAGACCCTTATTGTGGGAGTCTCCCCTCAAACCAAAAACTCTACCCTCTTGCGGCCAAAGAGGGAATCCACGTCCTACCTCAACAGCCAACCCAACACTACATCTTATACATTTTTTCCCTTCCCCTCGTAACTCCTGTCCCCCTCACACGGCCAATCAAAACACTCTTGAGAAGCCGAGGCGTAGCTCCGCAAACACCACCACTTCCCGTCCGAAAGAAAAAAATGGGAATTGAAAATGCCTCTGCTTCGTGGACGCAGGAACAAAAAATAAATGAGAAAAAGTGAGCATCTCGATATTGGATTTAATATCGTGATATTAATTATCTTCTCCTAAAATTATGGAGAAATTTTGATATTTCAGGGTATATCTCAACGGTTTGCTAAGTTTTTGCAAAAATGGAGTTGCTTTCGTCAGTAATTGATGCTTAAAGACCAGTAAAGGCCACCCACCAAATGCGATCACTGTAACGTTACAAATACAACTGTTGACCATGATTCTTAATCACAAGCTTCTTAGATGTCATAATCATTAATTTATACCTTTACTTCTTTCCTTTTCTCTTTTTCTTGCCTCAGTTCTTTTTGCCTCAATGTCCTTTAATTAAGTTGAGTAAGTAATTTTATCATTTCGTTTAATTAAGTAGTTAAGCTGTATTGGGATAGCTCTGACTTTAGGATGAACCATAATTGATTTTTAAAACGTATTTTTGGAGAAAACTGAAAGTTTTCGAACTTCAAACGTCGAAGTTAATTATTTTTACGTAACCACCTGGCCTTCACGAGCGGGTATTTTGAATTTAACCTGGAATAACCACCCTAGAGAATTTTACTTTACAAATGATCAAGACTAAAAAACGCAAAGCAAAACAGTAGTTCGCTGATAAATCATTGGGTATTTAAGCATGCAACATATAAATCCTTTAAATGAGTAATCAGAATAATTAAAATCATAAAACTCAGAAACTATATTTGAAATGCTTTATATATCAATTTAACGACATATTACTCGCTACAGTGGGGAAATAAACGAATTCTCAAACATACGTTTTCATTCGAATTGTCGATTGGTTATATGGATACTTCTGTCACCCAACGAATTCTTCAACACGAATTCAATCCTAAAATTAATGCTTCGCTGTGATTATTCCATTCAATGAGTAGAAATGATGATAATTCGAATTAAATTTGCAACTGAGACAAAGAGAACAGCATGGTATACCAAGAAAGAAAACTTTATGTGTATAAGACAAGGGTTAAATGAAATATGGTTTCTTTCTTGATGTATAATGCATCTTGATCTCAGTTTAAAATATGATTCGACTTATTGGCAGGAAACAACTCTTACAGTGGAATAATTACAGTAAAGCATTCAGTCTAGAGTTTAATTCGTGTTGAAGTTCCTAGTCCCTGTTTCGCCCAATAAAGACGTTTGTATTGTATTTATCATTACGCGTCGTTTGCTTGGTATACCTCACAGACACCGCGTTACATATACCCAGATGTTCCATTTAAAACCCAACCGAAATCCATCTTATTACGGGCATTCGCGCCTGGATCATAGGGACATGAGGAGAGAGTTGTTTTAGGTAACTCCGCCTTGTTCGCCGGCAGGAAGGAGAGAATTCTTACTCAAAGGAAAAAAATTGCCTTTCCCTCCTCTCTCTCTCTATTGGCCTCCAAGTCCCCTTCCTCCTTACAGCCTCCTTCCAGACCCTTAAGAAATCCCACCATCCATACCCTCCCAACCGATCCTCACTTTTTTCGTTTATTTTTCCTTTCCTCGGGCCTCTCTCATTCTCTCTCCGCTTAAACCCATCCTTTCATTTTCACTTAACCTCTCGCCCTTTTTTACTATTACCCCTAAACCCTTTTTATCGTTATCCTTTTTATCGCCTCTTCCCTCAACGATTCCTCTATGATCTCTGTCTTCATTGGGTGCCTCAATCGCGCTTTTTGTTTCCCTTTATGCCTCCGGTGCGGCTTTACCTTCCACTGGTGAGATTACTTCGCGGTCTTCCTCCATCGGTTTGCGTGTGGCACTTCCAGGATTCGGTTTGTTGTGCTCACGGAAAGAGCTCTCATGCGCGTAACATTCCAAATAATAATATTTTATAAAACATATACATGCAAATCCCTCATCAAATATGTTATAATAGCTAAACAATATAAAATAAATATTTAATAAAAATAATTGTAATATATATTTAAACACTTATTATACATCAAATACTTCAAATTATTAAAATAAGAAATTCTTAATATTAAGAAACATTTAAGTTTAGTTGTTTATTGCAAATTATGAAACATGAAAGCTTAACATTCCATTTGTAGAGGTTCACAGCTCAAAAAATAGAAACGTTAAATAGAGTGAAGTTACTATTGGAATAGTTGGCATATTATTATACTACTCTTAGCAATAGAGGAGAATTCCTGGTCTTGATGGTAAAATCTGCTGTAAAATCTTCATCAACGTGCTCTTAAAGTCAAATGTTTTATAGTCTACATGTAATTGTCTTATATATATTTGCTTTTTTTATTGTAACCTTCAGCAGAAGATAACAATTACTCGTCGAAACCGGTCGTGCTTTCAATAAATCTGTGGAAAAAGTACCACTTCTATTTCCTTCGTAATTCAGTATCTGTATTTGTACACCTGATTATGGGTTTTGGAAAAAAGTTGTAGCAGTCACAAATCTTTTAAGCAAGCAGTTGCAAATAAACTAATCATTAAAAGAGAATACGTCAAGATTGTTCATCCTGAAAATTTAGCCAGCGAGGCCTTTATGTAACTCAGTGATTGGGACTTGACTTCGCGTGGAGGACGCCATCAGGAAATTTATATTCCAGAGTAGTATTTGTAATGATTTACAAGTAGGTAATGGATTTGGTTGATAATTTATTTTACTCCTAAAATGTTTGGAAAAGTCTCACCATGTTTAAAGAGTTTTCCTGATAATTTTCTAGATAATTCCTTATCATACTCGTTTAGCAATGGTAGCAAGCTTTTCTCTCCCTGTAAGGAAGGAAAGAAAAGAAAATGCTACACCTGAAACTATATTGTTTTGGAAGTATTTTTGTAACCCTAAGTGAAATAGTGAGCAACGCTTTATGCTACGCCACCAACCAAAGACTCTACTACCGAGAATGAAGTTCAAATAAAATGAATGAAAGAAAGGAAAAATATGAAGACGCAAAGCTCCTAAAACCGCGTCCTCCTAGACGATCGCTCGACTCCCCAAATCCGACGCTGCTCTTTTCTCCCCGAGTTAAAGTTAACAGGTTTCCACTCTATAAAAATATCTCGGGATGTTCATGCAGCTCCTCCATTTTATTTCCTTTTATCATTATCTTCGACTCCACCTGCCCTTTCCAAATCCCCACTTTCCTATCCATCTCTTCGGGGACTTCCTTTTTCTGTGCACACACTTCTCCCTTGTTTTTGTCCCACTCCATCTTCCCGAACCAACACCCCCCTCGCCCCAATCTCAACACACCGAGCCCCACAAAGATGGCGGACAGGTAAAAATTCCCTGACCTTACCCTCCTCCATAACTCCTTGAGGCTTCGTTTTCCGACGACTCACTCTTTACTCCTACGCCACCTATCTTTTCCTCTCTCTCTCCTTCCGGCGTTTCCCACGACCCTTTTCCTCGTCTGCGGGACCATTTCCTCTCATTTGTTTTGCTCCCTTTCTCCTTCTCTCTCTTTTCCTTTGCGAGTTTCGTGCGGCATTTGTTACGGTGATTTCTGTGGCCATCCGAGGGGGCCGCGTTGGTTTTGTGTGGATTCCGAGGGCCCGAAAGAGACGGACGGTGAACGATTGCTACGAAGGAGTTCCTCAGCGAGAATGAGCCAAATGTTACAGCAAGGTGCTCGCGAGCCACAATCGCTTCGAACATCATACTCATACGCTAACCATCTTTTATCTATTACTAGCGAGTACCCGGCATGCGTTGCAATGCCACTCAAAGAAGTTCTGTCTACGGAGGTGCTTTTGGATACACAATATTTTTTTGTTTTTCAGTCTGGTGCGTTCACGAATAAATCAGTTGAATTGAGAGCAAGAAAGCAATTTCAAGTAACACACATACTTTCAAAACCCCTTTATTTAATGAAAAATTTAGTAAACGTATGTAAATATAAATAAAATTTGGTTGCTACAGTCATCGTCAGAGGGATGGTTTGTTTACAAACTTGAATTTTTGACAAAAAAATTCACGCATTTTATCAAAATTCTCCCAATTTCGAATAGTAAACGATTTTCCACGACTGAAATAAGAATATTAATTTAATTCCCCTTCTTTTGGTGAATTATTCGACTTCCTAAGACTATTCCTTCTAATTTAATTCTTTAATAGAAATAAAGCCTGCAACCGATAAAAGTGAAGTTAACATGTATTCTTTATGGAAGCCTATCAGAGCGATCTGGGGTCGAACCCATGGTACGTTGGTCAGATTTTTTAATCCAGAAACCTTCGCTGGCGTGCGTACAACAACTCGTCTAAGTTTCATCGCAATCGGATGAATGGTATAGGAAGGCACACGGGACAAAGAAAGATACATTTATTTTGATATATGAGATTTTCGATAGGTTTGCGCAGTTTTTCCAGTTAGCGTTTTCCTTTTGGGGATAACTTATAAGACAATCAAAAGTTGAAGGTTTAACTTTGTGAAAGATAGAAATGAATAAAATTAAAACTAACTTCGTAACTTCCACTACTTATATCTACCAAATTTTATAACAAGTAAATAGTGGATGTTACAAAGTTAATTTTGATTTTCACTATTTATAAGGCTTTAATGGTTTTAGGTTAGATTTTTAGGTTGGATTTCAGGTTAGGTTTTAGTCGGATTTTCGTCTTTATTTTTCAGTTATCTCTTTCATTTTAATAATACGTAGCAATACAAATGGCGACTAGTTACACGAAACCTTTAATTTCAATCTCATCCGAAGAAAGACTGTATATAATTATCATTATATACCTTGTATCCAGAACAAGTTGCTGATAGTAAGCAAGTGATGTAATCCCTTCGGGGCATAGCAATAAAATGGTAGTTAAGATTTCATCCTAAAAACTCCAACAGAAACTTCGAATAAAATAAAGGAAATTACAGAAATTTTGCTGTACACAAACAGGCTGAGGTTTGCATTAAATAATTATTTAATTGTTTCACATACTCTCAAAATATTCCATCATTATTTGTTGCTATCTTGTACTAGGGTTTTCTGATTAATTTTTATTTTGCAGTTTTCTTTTTACACTGGCAGGTCCTCTGTACCTGATTTTGTCACATGTAAATGTGAACATTCCATAAGCAGCTTGCTATGATAAATCTTGATTAAATAACGAATTAAAGAGGATTAATTATGAACGCAAAAGAATTAAATACAATAAAACATGCCGAGATAAACGGTAAGCGAATTGGTAACGAAGGACACAATAAAGATAGCAAACCTGCATAAAATATAACTTTAAGAAACGAAAATTGTCGCCGAATATAAGGAAATATGAATTAAAGAGGGGTAGTCAACGACTGAAGAAGCAGTGATTGCGTCACATCCGAAAGACGGTATCGGCGACGAAAGCTGATTGTAACGCAGGTGTGCTCCCATTCATAAGAAACTTCTCAACAGCTACGGCTTCCTTGTTCGCTAAGAAATAGTTTGTTTTGTTTCATGATTTCCAAGACCTCTAGATGCCTCAAATGACGCACTGCATAAATGCCTATTACCGGTAATATTCCATCATTCGACTGGAGGTTGTAATAATGGTATCAAACACTATTTCTGGTGTTTTCTCCTATTAAAATATTAATTCAGACTGAAACTTGAATTTTATGTGGTTAAAATAGCCGCCAAGTGTGAGTTAATACGTCGTGCGGGAAAGAGGAAAAAGATTCAGTAGCTGTGCATTAGTGTCTCAGAAATCTCCTTTAAGATTTATACGTCTGAAGGGGACCACGGAAGAGATGGCAACGTAGCAAACCTCAGGGGAACACGTGAGCTATATTCGGCTCGAAGGATCTTTTAATATGAACTACGACGACTAGCGCCGAAAAATAGACGTTTGTGCTTCTATTTTATAATATACGACTTAAACATCTGAATAAATTTCATACTTTAAATGTAATGCGGTAATATCCATCAGGATACGTAAGACATACAATAGTTATAAATGTGTTTGCAGGTAAGGCACATTTTCTTGAGGTAAACATAACTGATAGCCGTTATTCATTAAGGAGAGAAAATATTCCAAAGATTTCAATGAGGAAAACAAAGGATAAGGGAGTGGGATCAATGTTACATACCCCGCAAGAAAAGATCCACGGTGTTGTGTCTTTCATAACCTATCGGCCATATTACACAGATATAAAGATTCTTATTCAAGAGAAGGAAACATGAATGCATAAAATAGAGATTGAGGTCGAAACTAGGTGGAGAAATACTAAAGTAGATGGTATTGTTTTTACTTCAGGAATAAACTTCAATGAGAAACCATACTTATACACTTGACATCAAATCGTCAATCCCAAATGGCGATTCAATAAATATAGCAAATGATATTACCACAATATACAGCATAATTTATTTAGAATGTATATAGAATAATCTATTCAGA
Source organism: Sympetrum striolatum (assembly GCA_947579665.1). NCBI lineage: Eukaryota > Metazoa > Arthropoda > Insecta > Odonata > Libellulidae > Sympetrum > Sympetrum striolatum. The sequence continues at coordinate 36,201,354 of OX388350.1, read as the reverse complement.
ATTAGTGTAGAAGTATCTATTCAGAATCTTTATAGAACTATTCTATATAAAATAAAATATATTAATTTTGTGTTAAGTGATATCCCTTTTGTGTATATATGGCAAGAGTATACTAATAGATCTCAGAACATTGAAAACAAAAGCACAGTACATAATACACATTCAGAAGCTCATCGTTCCCACGGATATTATGCGACGCACTTAGAACTGTGATACGATACGCCACAACACCGTTGCAGAACAGCCGGAAAGCACTGACCCAAAGCGTGATGCAGCTGCCAAAACAACCCACTTCTTAATCCGGTGTTCTGCTCATCCTCACCTTAATTTATAGCAATCAACAGTAATGGAAGGAACTGGCACCAACTCTGATTCAATTCATTTGATTTGAAACCTCAATCAATCGTAAAAGTGGCACAAAGCCACAGGTCTTATTTGCGAAGGCTTTCGTATAAGTTGACTAAATTGATAATGGTCGACCCGAGGCAATCTGTCTCCTAAGGTTAGTTTTCATAAGACGCAAATTATTTAATTCACTAGTCATTTCACTCGAAGTTAAACTAAATACGAAAAAATTAAGCAAACAATTTGCATAGTTATACTGAAATTCATAACTTTACATATATAAATCATATTATGTTAAACTAACCTTGAGGATTTTACATCACTACTGCCTTCATCAAGAGTTGCCTGGGTTGGTTGTCTCATCTGCTTACCCAGCGGAAGGCTCTGCACATGGGAGCATAAAAGAAAACGAGGCATTTTTTATTGGGTAAATGTTTCAGTGACAGGATTTTAGCATCTTAAACACAAAGCAACTAGTTCGAGAGAGCTAAAAAAAGTATGTACAAGGAAAACCTCTGTCAACACACAAAGCAGCTGGAGGGAGCACGAAAACCCTGAGCTACATTTTTCAGGACGGTTCGGATACTTTGGAAATACTTTTCTAGACATCAGCAAACCATAAATATGGCGTTATCTTACGTAATCTCTTCATGGCTACAACACCATGAGTATGGTCATGATTAAGGATAAAAGTGACTTTCCGCATAAAGATGTGCACATAGAAAAATTCTCGAGGAGGAACGGACATAGATTCTGACGAGACCGGGATTTAAAACCAGGGACGATACTGCACATACAGACGAAACCACGTGCTCCTGCCTACGAAGTCTCCCGAACGGATTGCTAGAATATTCTAGCCGGATAGCCCAATGGATAGAGCAACCGACCGAAAATAGGGAGATCCTTGTTCAAATAATAATAATAGTAACTTTTCTAATATAAACAGGAAGATCCCAGTTACATCCATTTCAATAATTATTACTATTTACAAAGACACACAACCATTCCGTAGCCAGAAAAACCGACTAGCCGGAATTCGAACCCGGGACTTTGGCGTTGGAGTACTAGCATGCTAACCACTCCGCCACCGCAGCCGGTTGATCTTGGTCTTCTCAGATTTTCTTTCATATTCGTTCCTTCTCAGGGAGTTTGGTTATGATTTTTCAAAATCTAATAGATATCTTTCAAGGTATTAGGAGCGACCGAAATTTCAAATCCGATAAATAATCCGATACGTTAATCTACCAAAATGGTGTTTTTCTAAAGATCGAGATCCCTTTCGGTTCCCGTAAAATCCTTATTTAAGGTAAGTCCTAGCAGATGAGTATTACATATTCATTCCCATAACTATGCTGATAGCATACAGATATTGATTAAAATGTTAGGCTCGCTGCATATCATAAAATAAAAATAGGGGAACCGTTTAAATACGACAACCGACTGAAAAGCGCAGATTAACGACCAAGGAAGTTTGGTTTCTCTAGATGTAGCTAAGCGATGAGAAAACCGCTTCACATAAATTCTTAAGAGGCATATATGAATATACTATGCCACTCCAACTAAATTGCTTTCTTTCTCTCTGCGATACGCTTTCGTCTGAGTAGACCTTCCACGCTAGTATTCCACGGTAAGTTTCACGTGAGAAGAAATATAGAGGAAAGATATCCATTCCTTGTCATCGACAAGGACTCCAAAATGAAGAAAGAGATAAATGTGCCTATTTCGCTGGTCCGAAGACTATTTCCGCTGTCAGAAGAGTGGGCAATATCTCTAAATAATAGCTTAGTTATATAGCTACTTTTCGTCTGCCTTTTAAGATGGAGAAAGAAATGAGAATAAATTAGCAGGACAAGGTGGTGTCAGTTCTGCAAAAAGGAAAACTATACCGAATATTAATGGCATAAAGAGAAAGAGCCAAAGAGTCAGACCCATATTGGAGCCTTGGAGCATTACGCTAAGATACCAGAAAAGTGTGGACATAGGATAGCATATTTCATAGATAACAACGAATAGCATAATCTAAACACTTCGTTTTCTTAATGTAGATATTCTGTTTACTATTTGATTTCTTACGAAATAATCACGGAATTACTTAAACCGTTTTTATAAAAGATTTTTCGTTCAAACTATAGAGAAAAATCTCACCTGAAGTTGTAATTTTAGCATTCCGTAGAAATTTTGCTGGATCTGCTCATAACGAAAATTTTTACAAACGCATCTATATACGGCTGACGAAACTAGTTTGTTTTATGAACCGATGTCAGAGTTAATTTTAACGATGAAAAACAATTACAGTTGCCCTCGTGTCATATTTACGAGTAATATAAATTCGTATTATGAATAAGCTTGCCAATTTAGAATTATTACACAGAGTCGTTTATGTAGGCCTTAACTTAGAGGAATTTCGTTTAAAAATCCAAATTAGCTAAAAAGATGTTTCCATACAAAATCGTAAAATACCCTGGTGTCATTGAAGCCTGGGTCTTATTTGTAGTTTTGCATAAAGAAATTTCGTTAACTCTCCGTTTTTTATTCCATTTAGAATATAAATCGCTTTATTACATATGAATATACGGAGTGAGTATGTTTCATAAAAATCACAAATAACAACCATAAATAAAAAATAGCAATCATCTAACAAGCGTGATAAACAATTAAACCTTTTTCAAACAAAGACAAGAAATAATATTTTGAAAATAAATATACCTACTCTGATCTAGCAAAGATGTTCCACTTCCTTAATTTCCTTAAAATTTATATTTTAAAATACAACTCGGAAACTACCAAAAATACTCGATGAATTGTTCATGGAATATTTTAATATAATGTCATCCCTCCATTTTAAATTAATTTAGAATATCTTCCACCTTACTACTAAAGAGTATAAGGGGGGAATATTTCACAAAAATCAAAAATTCCACCCATAAATCAAAAAAGTTAATTATTTAATAAGAATGATAAACAATGAAACGTTTTTTGTTAAGCAAAGAAAAAGAATAAAATTGTGTAAATACATATCCTTACACAGATCCAGCAAAGATCTCCAAAAGGTCGATAAAATTTATAAATTAAAAATACAACCCGGATACTACCAAAAAAGATGACGATTTATTCCTGAAATATCTTAACATCGAGTGATCCTCCATTCCAACTCTACACGAATTCGACTTCTTCGGAACTTCTTCAGGCAACTCAAACTACAGCCCGAGAATGCAGTTACAAAATCAGGGTTAACTAAAAATATTCTTTCGTAAAAATCACAAAAACTCTTGTTGCTCTTAAACGAAACCTGGGTCTTCTTTGTGCTTTTGTATTAATATATCTTTTTCGTTAACTCTCCGTTTTCTATTCAATTTAGAATTTCTTCCACCTTATTACATAGGAGTATATGGAGTGGGTGTATTAAAAAAAAAAGGAAATTCCACCCATAAATCAACAAAACTAATTATATAATAAGAATAATAAGCAATAATATCCTTACACAGATCTAGCAAAGAACTCCATAATTCCTTAAAATTTATAAATTTAAAATACAACCAAAAATAGATGATGATATATTCCTGAAATATCTCAACATCGAGTGATCCTCATTCCAACACAGATTCAACTTTTTCGGAACTTCTCAAGTCAACCCAACCCAAGAGAACCTCCCAATCTGACTTCTTCATCCCTCCTACCTGTGGACACACTGAGGTGTATTAAGGACCTCTCCGCATCATTTCTCATTAAAGGCCGCCGCTAAGAAACGCTCTCCCGCGGCAGAGGATTCAATTTAAACCCTCATATTTTTCTCCCGAGGAGTTTCGGACGAGGCGTCCTTCCGCCGCGAAATACGCCGAAGCAAACCTCTCGGACAATGAAATATCGCAGGAAAGGAAAAATGGCGAGGACCTCTTGCGACTGTTTCCTTTCCGGAGGGGTCATGAGCCAACGAGGAGTTGTCATGGCGAAATTGGCGCCAATCAGTTACCGCTCCTTGCGAAGAAAGAGAATGGATGGAATTTGCCGCTTTCCCTTAAACACAGATGCCGTCCGATGAAGCCGAATGCCGTTTTAGTGTTTTCACATCAATAATGTAAGGAACATGCAGCAGGTATTGGAGTACATTGAGGTTCAAAGAGATACCAGTTGAGAAAAAGAGGCGAGGATATCACGTAGCTTGCCAATGTACAGCCATCTGAAGGCTTAAACCGCAAATGGAAAGCGTTAAAGTATCTTTGCACATAACAGCGTACACCCAGGAAAAATCCCAAAGAAAAACGGACTTGAAAAAGGTCTGACGGAGGAATCGAACCCGGTTCTTCCTCTATCCTAGAAACTGAGTTAACCATCTAAGGTACTCGGCCAGAACAGTTCTTAGTTGACATTGAAAGTTAAAAAGACTCAAAATAGCCGTTGTTAATTGTCAACAACGGCTATTTGGAGATTTTTTTAACTCTTAATGTTATTAACACACCTGTGTTCCTTTTTTCCTCTTAGTTCTTAGTCGGTTAAAGGTAGCTTAATTGGTTAAAAGTAGCTTAGTTGGTTAAAGATAGCTTAGTTGGATTAATCAGCCTCCCGGATAAAGGAAAAATCCCGGGATCGAATCCCGGCCTCGTAAGACTTTTTTGAAGTCTGTTTTTTCTTGGAATCTGTCCCTAATTCTTACCAAAGTTATCTGGATAAATTTTAATCTTTCGTAGCCTGATGATGACGACATATATATATTAGTTGAAATCTGGAGTGTGTTTCCTATCAAATCTGGTGGAACTTTTAGGAAGTGTTTTAAATATCGTGTTAGTGTTATAATTATTTTCATTTTTCTTGTCTAAGGTAAAAAAGAAATTTGTAATTACTTTGAATCTTATGTTTATTTTTGTAAAAATAGTTATCAAAATTATAAATTCATAGATTCATAAATATTTTGTAATTTTAAGTTTTATAATTATTAAATAGTACCGTAACGTAAAATAATATGATAATATATAAAAATTATTAATTGGTAAGCCGTTCACAGGCAGGGGATATTCTTTACTTAAATGCTGTATTACTGTGTTGATTTCTGAATAAACTGTGATTATTATTATTATTGAATCTTCGATTATGGAATTCCTCAAATTGACGGCGATATCAATTTATTAGTATTATTCATGATGAATATATAGAACTAAATATTCCGGTTTTCACAAAAAATTTTAATAATAAACTGACAGCTAGTTTCATCATATAGCGTCATTCTAAAGTCACCTTTTTGTGGGAACTGGAAGATTTAATTTTACTTGTTCACCATGAATAATGTTAGAAGGTTCCACGAAGTAAAGGCTGAAGTAACTCATTATCAACTGATTAAAAATATTAATCTCACTTATTTTTCCTCAAAATTAAATAGGTGGAAAGAATAGAACACCTGGTAGAATAATTCCATAAATATATTCTAGTTGTGTCTAAAATTGAACTAAGTTCATAAAATAAATAGCTTGTTTATTTGTTTTTTGACTAGTTCTAATGATGTAATTAAGTATTCCATTACGTGTACGGGGTTTATAGCACAAAAACTATGGACATAAATAATTGCGCGAAAATAGGAAATGCTTGAATGAAAGAATAGTGATTTAATTTGAGGATCCCTCGTTGACCCACGTGATTGATGACGTATCTACTGTGGCCCTCCGGTAGAAAGATTGATAACACCGCTATAGGAGGAGTGGGGTACATTCCTCAAGGCAGCATAAGAAACCATCAAACTTTGATTAAATAGCGTCATGATATTCAAATATTCCAAACAACATTTTACGTAAAAATCACTTTAATCACTAATCAAAGCAGAAAAGATCAAGGAAAAAAGTAACGCAGATGTTTCAGTCTGCTAAAAGTGGTGAAGAAAATGACGGAAGTTCTTCATTATAGTCTGCGGTATAGCAAACAGTGCAACTTAGGTGAGCCACTTAATTATCTTAATTATCGTTTCCCACAATGTCTAACAAGAAAGTTTTAACACTCAGGGATAAAACCGACATAAACATCCCGAAGTTCGGAAAAAGTAAAGTCAAAGAACTTTTTAGAATGCAAAAATAAAAAGAATAATGTATCTAATATTTTAATGTACACACAACCAAAAATACATATACAGTATTTTGTGGTTGTGTATTAGAGGTCTGCATGGGCCGAAAATTTTAACCCAAGCCCGGCCCGGCCCGTCCGTTGTTGAGCCCGAGCCCGGCCCGGCCCGAACGTAGAAACAGTACATTTATTTCACTTCTTCAGCAATGCCAAAATATATAGAAACTAAATTAAATGAAAATTAATCAATGATTTTTTATTTTTTTGTCTTAGAAGTTTTAATTTATTTTGTAAGTGATTGTACTGAATAAATGATAAATGAAGTAAACAATGTTAGCAAGTAAATGATAATTTGTTCTGAAAAAAGGACAGTAATTTCATGTCATGAGTGTCTTTAGCGAAAAAAGTTGTCAAACATATGTCCAGGGGCCTTTTATGAAAAATCATATTACTTCATAAGTATCTACATTGCAGTAATTTACATTGTATGATAAGGCTGGTGGTCGCACAAAGGCTCCGTCATATGCTACTTACATAATAAACACTTATCTGAATAAGTAAATGCCTAGTAGAGACGTTTCAGTTAATAGATTCTATATTTATACTCATGAAATAAAATTCCAATATTAGAAGTATACGTTGCTATAAATAAGGTTAGGTTGCTAGTGACGCTTTAAAATATTGTTCTCCCTTCTATAGGGTTGATCTACACTATCTAATCTAACGGTGAAAACCTTAACTATTGATTCAACAATCACTGTGGCTATCCATGAGAATTTTTTTGTTTACAACCTCAAACATTCCCGGAATATTTCGTTTATTTCATCGCTGTTCTCGCAATTCAAATAAAAAGTAATATTCCACGACTGAAATAAAAGTGTTCATTCAAATTCATTTCTTTTGGTACTTGTCTCGACTTCGTACGACTTATTTTACTAATTTAATATTGCAAAAAAACAAACCCTGCATGCGATAAAAATTAGATTTACGTGCAAACCTTATGGAAAATTATTCATGGGCCCAGGCCCGGCCCGAGCCCGATAAACTGCCTTCTTACCAAGCCCGAGCCCGGCCCGAGCCCGAAAGACGTCCTGCTTACCCGGCCCGAGCCCGGCCCATGCAGACCTCTATTGTGTATACATTTAAATATTAGATCCATTATTCTTTTTACTTTTATAATGATCTTCCACCAAGTGAAGGGTGAAACCATCAACGCTATTTTTAGAACGAGTATCTAATTAACAAGATAATGAGATGAGAAACTATGAGAAAATATTTGTAATCACGGTCCCATTAAATTATTTCTTGCAAATTCTCCGTATTTGTATATGATGTTTTTATGGTAATAGCAGCGTCAAATTATAAGGAATAACAGCCCTAAATGTTTTCAATTCCCATAGCATATATTCCTCAAAAACTATCCTTCTATTTTATCGGAAAACATTGGCGTTTACATCAGAATGGACGGAAAAAGATTCAAATATATATTTCTAAAATCTAAAATGTCCACGGTATTCCACGATTTTTACATTCACGAGCAAAAGCGCCAGTTAAAGTTGTAAAACCATGAAAAATCTTCAAGCTCAGTTTAAGCAAACGTTTGAGAATAGGAGAGAATACCTAAAAATAAATAGTGAGCGGGGTTCCAAAAATATATAAGATAACTAAAAGAACAAGAGATTAGGTATATGAGCATTATTTAAGTATTTAACTCCGAAAGCTAACCAGAATGTGTAATAAAAACGCAAATAAAAGAAGCGACCGGTTAGCAAGCAAAAAAGTAAGTGAAAACGTGTAGGTACAAAAATATAAGTATGAACGAAAGTGTGAATATAACTGAGTATTAAGATAAATGATGAGAAAATTTCAAGAAATGAAGACATATCACGGATACTATTTTTAATTATCTATTAAATAGAGCTCACACAAAGCATTGGATATAGGTATGTTAATTTTAGCCCCAGATAAGATGACATCGGTCACCGAGGTGCAGACAGTGATTCTCTCAAAACAACCCTGATAAGAATTGTGAGGTTTTAGCAATATAATTCTACAAAATGTGCTTGAAACAATCAGGAATCTACCGAAACTTTCTTATACAAAGTAAGAACATAAATAAGTTCAAAAATCCAAATTTGAACTTTCAGAATAAGCTTCCAAATGTATGAACCCCATTAAAACACTGATAAATAATTCTGATAGATCACATCACCAATCTTTGTGTTTTTGAAAGTAAATTGAGGAAGGAATTTATCCATAAGCCATACGTTATTAAATAATCAAAGCAATTGATGAACTTAATTCTCTATTTGGATATTCTCATTACTTGCTCTTCTAAGTGAGCAATTCCCCGTATCAAGGCGAAAGATATAAAATTGATCTTTTATGTTAGGTTTCCTAGGATACAAATTTCGTCGTTTGTTGCCCCAAAAATTCAGCAGGGAAAATATAACGGGACTTCCGTCAAGGATGACCCTCTCCGTGTTTTTTCGAAGCACTAGGCAAGTGCTGATGAATGCCTTTGGGCCAATTACGGCAATTACTGAAGTAATGCGTATATTTTATTTCCCAACCCTGCCAGGCTTTACCAAGATATTTAATTCGTTTTCTTTTTTACTATCTGAATGTAGGCAATACATGATTAAATTGATCCCGTACAATTGCATGTGCAGGATGATAATTTTCTTTGCGGCATTCCAATTAAAAATGGTCCCTCAACCCTAAAATAGACAGTGGTGTGGTCAAAATTCTTAGGAGGTGACCATTTCCCTGACTCAAATAAGCATCGATAACTCAGTATATCTTATGCGTAAAAATGAGTAGGAATACAAATATCAATACACAATAATATTCTGAAGTATAAATTTATATAAAAACGTATATGCGCATCTGTCGGTAAACTTTTCAGCCGGTTTGGTACCTCAGCCCCTTTAGTATTACCTACCTAGAACTAGTAGAGGAAAATGAGGCATACTAGGCAAGATGAGGAGTGAGGTAGTTTACCTTTACTTTCCTAACCAAGCTAGTATCATATGTATAAGCGAAACATGTTAACGTTTGTGAAGGCAAATGAGTCTACGAGTAATAATTTTCTTTGAAGATACCTTATTAATTAGTACCAATTTTAGTCAACTCATACCTTAGTAGCTTTCATGACTTAGTTTTGATAAGTAGATAAAGATATGCATCTTTCATCTACTTTTGTGACAAAAGTAGATGAAAGATGCATTTCTTTATCCATTACCATGAGAAAGATAAGAAATATTCCTCAGGATATGGCAACAAGAACAATACACCTTTGTGTTACCGGCATTTCAAATTCACATACAGGCATAACCCAGCAGTACATCCACCGAAACCCAATCCAAATTTCCTCCGAGGTACGAGACTAAGATGACCCGACATCACTCAATATAAATTCCCAGACGGCGTCTACCTAAACGCCAATACCCCCTGAATACGTACCAACACACTCATCGCTCTCAATATCCGCTGCGGAATTCAGACCGGGATCTCCCGCGACCACCCGCGGTTGCAGAGCCAGATAACCGAAGAATCTCTCTCCCACGAGTAATAGGCCGTGAAGCACAACCCCTCCGCCATCCTAGACGCCAACCCCCACTGGCGTGGAAAAGACGAATCTGCCCCTCTAACAACCCTTTCTCCGTCTCTCTTTTGGACCGAGTCCAGGTGGGAAGGATAGTAAAGAAGGGAGATCCATCACGATAAAACTCGAAGACTTCTTCTTCCCCCCTGTACCACCCGGCAGTAGCCCCCCTCTTCAGATGGCTTCCTTGCCCACCCCTCCTTTCCCAGGCAAAGTTGCACCTATGCCAAATCCTACCACACTCTCTCTGTCAGCGGGTAATATCGGAGGGGGTTATGGGAGTATTAAAACTCTCTTCCTCGACGATGGGTGGTGAGCGAAGTCATTTTTGCGAGCTGAGATAGGTCGTAGAGGGAATTATTTGAGGCGGAATTGAGACTTGAAAACCCCGCCGTAATTCAAATTTTGGTGCATGAGACTTCTTGGCTGAACGAGGCCGTGGGATCGGAAGCCCTTTCACTCCTAAGTTAAATTAAACAGCCTTTGGGCATATTGGTCATAAAAGTTGGAAAATAATAAAAAAATCATATGAATAAGTATATATCCTTCTGTCCAACACTCGGGTCATTTAGTAAAGACTCTTTTACCAAAGAGGATTAAAATTGTATAATAAGTTCCAGGAAATTCGCTCATGTGTACGAAATAACCATAAAGAATGAATAATAATGGAAGGCCCCTGATGGTTGAAATATAGAATGGACGAAGCACCAAAAACCATCAAAGATTTACCATATAATTTACGTTATATGATGGTTTCTGGTACTTCGTCCATTCTATAAATACTATGGTAAAATATGAAAAATTGAGTTTACTATGTTTATATTTCGTCGAAGAATTTTTAAACGATAAATGTTTTGGTGTAAATATCAAATAAGTATGCCTAATTTGTGTGTAAATCTTTATAGGTATGTTTACAGGAAAGATAATTTAAATTTAATGAGCCCTCATATTTTTCTATGATAAGTTGTACCTATGTGTATAAATAAGTATAATTACTTTTCTACTACAAATTTTATCTTTTTTTACCTGAATTCACTAATTTTATGCTGTTTTGTCCTTATAAATATGAGCGATTCAGTGAGGATGGTTTTTATTGTGACAAAATAAATTATGCTTTACTATGAGAGTTTTTAATTGAATTCAATATAAGCTAAGCTAGTTCAGTGCCACAAGGCACTTAAGACAGTCAAGCATTTTATATTTATAATCTTATTGTTGACAAAAATAAGGGTGAGAAAATATCACCCGCTTTCTTGCCGAATCAAATATCGTTTAATGAAATAAATTGTGGAAGTATTCATTGTGTGGAAATATATTGCAGGGAAATGTAGGAATGAACATTACACTAAGTATCACACTTCATATTTCCACAATATTTGTTAAAAAAGTACCAATTTAACTAATTAAAGTTGCATTACCTATATTGGTTGCCTTGTTTTTAAATATATCTTGTGGAAATACCTTAAGCGCAACCGTTATTCCTACATTTACCAAATAACTACAATTTCCTTTTAAAAAATATTGGAGGCGCCGGGTACCTCTCGCATGCTAAGCGAGCGCTCTACCATCTGAGCTACGCCCCCGATGAACTTTTATTGTTTGCTCTACTTCATACTAGTCGTTAGACATTCCAGGACGAATAGACATTACAAATGTTAACCGGCATAAAATTGCTTACCATAAGTTAATCCGTACTGCAAGACGTATCGTCGCATTGCTCTGAAAATAGTTACCAAATAACTACTATTTTCTTCCCTATTTCAATACATATCTTTGTGTATAAATATCCTCTACAAGGAGCGATATTCTTCTGAAAAATCACACAAACAAGAGTACCCTAGCAGTATTTCTCAAACTGAAATACAGTCGTGTTATTTTCGTATCTAAAAAATAACGCTTAAATTATTTGTTGACCGCATTTGAGGATGGATGGCTCACGTAACCGGCACTTGTAAATTCGTTGGCTTTCCAAACTATTATTAGCTCCGGTCTACTTTCTCTACCAATTGATACGTCGCCTACTCTGAGAACATCGAATACATTTTCCTTGAGTGGAACGGAGACTTGAGTCACGAAAAAGTCGCGGCGTAAACATGTTCCATCCATAAGTATCAAAAGGAAACCGGATCTGGAGGAATGCACCATGTTTCATCGCAAAGAAATTTGAAAGACTCGGAGTGTAAGCTGTAGAAGCGACGCGATCGACGAAGGAAAAGATGTGCCGAAATCACGACGATAAACTAAATGTATATCCTCAACCTTAAGAATGTGGTAAAGAAGCAGTAGTCTGAATCAACAATTAAGCTGCAATGTATAGAGCGAGCCACTGACTTATGCAAATTCATTTTCATAACTTCCTTTAATATCTCATCTGTCATTCTCTCCTTTTTCTCTCATACCTTTCGCAGGTTGCCTGTTTTCCAAGAGTGGGAGTATTTATTTATGACAGCATAACAATCCTGTGATAACTTCAAATTCTATGATAACATAACAATACCAGTCTTTTCAAATCTTTTGCTCAAAAAACACCCTTTCTTTCCTTATTTCCAAAATTTTGCCTCCTCAATGTTACAGTTTAGTTTACAACCTTAATGCATTTTATGTATTTTTTAATATATTTCTGAAACTGGGTTAAATGTTATATTAAAATAATAATTCCTCCCAATAATTGGTTCCAATTTTCCCAATAAAGTCGTTTTGTTAATAACGTCAAGCATGGAGTATGTGTAATGTAGCATGGAGCTTGTACGATACACTTAATTAAATTTCAAGGCACAGTTTATTGAATTCTACAACTGTAGTAGTGGCTGTATTGTGATTCTTTTCCCGAATATTCTCTCGCTGATGTCAACGAATTTCTTTAGATAGCCGTAGGGATATAATAAATAATGGAAGTACAAACGTGCTATAAAAGCTTCAGATTAATCTGTCTTCTATACCAACAGGGTCGCGGAGAAATCCAGTAAACTTATACAATTAGATGTTAATAGGTTACGGAAAAAACAGAGCAAAAATAACTGGGAAAAAGAGGTAAAAGTCATAAATCCCAATAAAATGAAGACTTAGGTGAATATTCTATGCCATTTTGACTACATTTCAAAATTTTACACGAAATGATAGAATCATTAGTAGTGCGTACAGATAACAATTGGACAACAAAAATATATAACTACTTTTTTGAATTTGTACATTGCTTTTCTTCATGTGTTTTATTTTAATATTTATTGACGGCTTTGTCTTGTACTTTTCACCTGATAATGATGCTTGAGTACCTGAATCATGAGTCTTTTGTTGTTATTTTTCTAGCGTATTGACTGATTACAGCAGGAACTTTATATGTTTTTTTGAAGTTGATCCCGATCGACCTCAAGAAAACGAAATATTCGGATGAAAAGATGGCAAATGCAATGGTATAAAATTCTAGTATAATATTCATTAGCTTTGAAACCTAATAAATCAACACATAAACATAGAATCATCTTACAGTTGATAACAGGGGGGAATGAATTGGTTATATTTAGAGATAAATCACAGCAGTAAAGTATTCTAAGTAGCAAAGAGGCAGGAGAGGGGTTCGGAGAAAGTTGTCGAAATTAGAGTTTCAAAGAAAAGATAACATAAGCAATAATTGAATCTGATTGGCGTTTCCCTTGATTACGGGCCACAGAAAAAAGATTAATAACGGCTCGCTCTGCAACCAAGAGTATAATCACGGTTTATAAATATTTAATGAGAGAACGGGATGAGAGGAGATATGCAGTGTTTCGTGGAGTTAGAAATATATTCACAGTCAACCCATTCCAGTTAAACGCTTCTGTGAAAATAAAATTGGAAGGGAGGTGAGGTGAGGAGTAAGAGATAAGTAGCTTTTCGTGGAGGTGAGGGAAGAGGAGGAGATTTTCCTTGTAGCAAGGCTCGTGAGTTACGAGGAATGACTCTTAAAAAAAAAAGAGGAAAGGAAATTTCGGCTGATCGAGTGGGATAGCCGGGTGGATTCCGAATTTCTCCCTTCTTTTCAAGGCTGTATCATGAAAACAAATGTAAGAAGGATCCGCCATTCTCCAACTAAGAGTAAATGAGGGGCAGATTCAATTAACATGTATAGAAATACTCTCGATGAGTATTTCCTCTGAATTTATGTAGCATGTATCTCGTCAGATACTGTATTCGCCGTACCTTTTCTCAAGGATATCTTGTAGGCCTTCCTCGCTTATTTGCATCTGAGATTGAAATTTTCAATCGGACGCATTCGTATTTGTTAAGCATTTCGATCTTGACGCGCACTTTCTAAACCTCTTCCAAATCTTACTCCATTCGATAATTCCTATTCGGATCCATTAAGAAACCTTTTCCCAATAATTTTCTACATCCAACTTTAGAAGGCAAGACTTCGCGGCCACAGATACCAAGGCCGCCATTAATTTTCGGTGATTCTTGGTTACGGTGAGGATGGAAGATTTTATCATCCAGTTATCACCGGAATATTTCTGTATCTGAGACGCGTATGAAACGCCAGAATGATTAAAATTTTATAAACTATAATTTTCAGCGAAGTTTTAAATATTACTATTATTTAAAGCATTCATTCGAGAATACATTTCAAACATATTTCAAAAATATAATATTTATAATGTTTAATTATGCTGGGACACCTAGCAACCACAGCTTTAGCTTACCCAAAGCAATTACTAAACATACGTCGGGGGCGTAGCTCGGATGGTAGAGCGCTCGCTTAGCATGCGAGAGTTACCGGAATCGATACCCGGTGCCTCCAACATTTTTCCCACAAGTTAATGCGTTATGTAAGACGTACCGGCGAACCACTCTGAAACACGGGATAAATTATTATTTTAAAACTCTTTCCGGTAAACACAATCTCACTATAGTTAAAACTGCTGGGCATAAAACTGGTGTAACTGGAACTGATGTAGTGGGAAATATTTTGGAATAAAACTGCTGCAAACAAGAAGTTTTTACCGTGAGAAAGCTCCAAGAAAGAGACCACGCGGCTCAGACTCAAAGAGATTTAAATCATAACATAGAATTTTAGATAGCAGCATAAAGGTTTAACTGATGAATTTAATAACAAATCTTATCCATTCTATATTAGTATCAACAAGACTTACCCGTCTTTTCCATTTTCCTACCTTTAGATCATCGATTGCACAAATTTCCCTCTTATATCGATATCCTTCCTCCATAAACCTTTTTAGATTGATATTTGACTCAACCTTAAAGGAATGTTTGAATAAATTTTCATCTAAATAATCTCTCATATATGTAATTGAGCGCTAAAAATATTTTCTAAAGGTTAATTTGTTTATTTATAATTTTGTTACTGTTGATACCGATTAATAATTTCTTGTTATTCTATTTAGTAATTGAAAATGTTGAAACCACTGTATGTGAATATTTTGAATTAATAAGTAACTAAAATCGATCAATGAAGCTGTCCCAACTTGCAAACAAGAAAAGATATTAAATAGTTTGTTAATTAAATAAGGAAATATAAATAATTTTTTAATTAATCGTAGATATACTATTCAAATTGTTACATTTAACAACAATCAACAACCGCTAACAAATTAAGGACTTTGAACGATCGACGACGAAAATGCGCTCGTATTCCTAATAATTCACCGACAAAGTCTATGCTCAAAGCTGCAATTTGCTAAATAGGAAGTTAACGCCGAGTCCGAAAGCTCATCATACACGCCATCTGCCGAATCCCAATAAAACAAACTTCAACTCCTGATAGCATCAGATTAAGCGTCTCTTTGAACTGCCACTAATTCTCGCTCTCCGACCGTGAAAACAAATAAGCCGAGTCGCACCTTGCGGGGGGGACGACAGCACAAATAAACCATACGTACATCAGGTAAACGTTGGGAGAAAGGGATGAGGGCGAGTGGGATAAGGAAAATCCCTTGGAGAGAGTGGATTAGTGGACGGCGGGGATGAAAAAGGACAGAGGCATCAAGATGTGGAATCAGATGAGAGAGGAGAGATAAAGGATGAGCGAAAGTGTAATGCGAGAGGTGATGATAAGAGGGGGGAGAGACGGACATCTTTATCCAGGAGGAATTGAAACATTGAAGCAGCCTCCGCTACACTTATCTTCTATTTTAATGGAAACTGAATGGGAGAGGTTCTAAAAAATTCCCAAGTGCAAGACGGGCAGTGAAAAAGTCAGGTAAGTATAACCATTTTGTTTTTATTAAATTCCTTAAGAAACACCCAATAAAATAATGAAAAATTAATAAAACTCCATATGTGCGAGAAAAATGTTATAGATAATCGCAGCATTAAATAGCGAAGAGATATCTCAAAGAAGTGCTGATGATTAGTTCGAGCATTTCAAGGAAAATATATAGTCAAACTGTTAATGATAGCCGATTAGTTTTCAATAACTTGCACCATATCACAGAAAAATGTCCACGAAGCTTGAAAAAAGAACTGATTTGGTTACGACATTTTAATTAGATATTTAATTGAGCTCTTCCAACATATGGATGTCTATATCTATGTAAGGTCGCTGCAAGCCACCTTACGTTGTGCGTTCAACAACAGGTTAGCAACATGACTATACTACTCTAATCGATTGCTTTAGCGTATCGTTGGCGGAAAAAAATTAATTCTTGAATCGATTCTTTCTAACATGAATTTCCCTGATCTTCTTCGCAGTATCCGAACGGTCGATATAGCAGGGAATCGCCTCATGTCCACTGTATTATCTACGGAGAACGCACTTTCTCTGAAAGCATTTAGTAATTTATTCATAGTATTAATCTTCTATCTTCTAAAGATATCAATACCGCGTCCTGAATCAACTGAGTAACGCTCGCTGATTTATTGCAGTAATTCTTTAGAATACTTATCGCCTTTCGTTGTACCTTTTCTGATTCCCGAATACAACACTTTTCGGCAGGGTCCCATACACTGCATGCGTACTCAAGGGAAGGCCGAAAAGCGCTTCGTGACATCGCTCGCGAACATTTTCTTTGCTCATACTGACTATTCTCTAAACGAAGCCGAAGTGCTATTCCATATACATATATTACGGATGTGTATATTCTATGATAAATTATTCATTAGATTAACCTTTGGACTTTTCACCGATTCTACCGTAATTAAGTTTACCCCGCGGAGGCTATACCAATAATCATCTGTAACATGTTTCATGTCGAAGTAGTTAACTAAAGTCTACATTTAGTTCTAATTACCAAACATACTCTTTTAATAATTCAATCTAAGCCGTTCGATAGGCTTAATCTATTCTCTCTACTCTCTATTTCCCTGTTAATCACCCCGTCGTCCACGAATGTCCTAACTTTACTATCAATGAGATTTCTAAGGTCGCTGATGTGTACTAAAAGTACTAACGGTCCAATTACTCTACCCTGCGGGAGACCCTAGGTCACCATAACCAGGTTAGAACTAAATCCATTAAGTAAAACTCGTTGTTTTCAGTCGGAGAGAAAGTCCTTTATCCAATTTATTACTACTGCATTGACACCCGGAACTTCTAATTTGAAGAATAATTTATGATGAGGGACTTAAACAAATGCCTTCCGAAAATCTTAGATTTGATTCCAATCAGTTTTCCTCAAACATGGACAGAGGCAAATAAAAGTAGTTGCATGAATAAGGTACCTTTAATCACTGCCAATATGTTAGTTCTATTATGTAAAATCAAAGTATTGCTTTTCCTGAGAGAAAGGAAAGCTGAGGCAGAGGAAGAGAGAAGGATCTTCTCTCTCTCTCTCTCTCTCTCTCTCTCTCTACCTTATACGGTGGTGTAAGGTAAAGAGACTTAGAGGGGAATCGTGGACGAAGGAGATCAGATGAAAAGGGATTAGTGAAATAGGATTACTAAGAGGAAGCATTAGATGGATATGGGATTAGAATGAGAGAGAGGGAGATAGAGGAGAAAGAGCTTAAGACAAAATGGAGAAGTTTGATTGTTATCGAGGGAGAGAGAGAGAGAGGATGAAATAGAATTAGATAAAGATCGCAGGGAAGATATTGATTAAAAAGTATACTTCGAATAAAATAGACTACGTGACAGCGTATATTTAATTAGAGAACTGCTCAGAAGCATCGTTGGAAAGGAGATTGAGAAAGGAATGGAGCGACTTTTCGTTGAGGGAAGCTAATTTATTTATTTAGCACGGAAATTCTCTCAAATGATCTCAGATGAAGATGTTTCTCTTTTTTGAGACGTGACCCTTGAATCCATGAATGAAGGGACGAGACAAGGAATAAATTGAGAATTCGCTTAGTCATAGTTCGAGAGTGAACCTTAAATTGAAAAAATGGATGCTTTGATGCGAGGACAGGGCAATAAGAAAACAGCTGAAGTTGAGGAAAATGTATTTAAACCTATCAATATATTTTTCGCAAAACATCATGATATCTCTTATCTTTTATTAAATATAATTAGTAAAGTAATCGAATTTTAAAATAAATTGATATTTTAAATAAGCATTCTTGATATAATCTCCTTTTAACTCGTTTTAAAACGTATATTTCGTTAACGCAAGTTAATTCTAGAGTATTGCTTTTACCCTAGAAATTTGAATAACTATACTTATTTCTCACTCCATTTATTCTGTCGTTGCATTTTCCTGAGAGATTGTTTGTTAAAATTCTCTTAATATGGCGGAAACACAATGAGAAAAAAAAATAGATTTCATTTCTACCATTAGCTAGCTAAATGCTAGACAATATTTTTTTAATCCAGAAGTTAAATAATATCCTTTCTATTTTTGATGTGAATGCATCACTGTCCAATGACCAAATACGGCCCCCTGTGTACTTCCATTTTCCCTGCGAATATATAACAGTATTAATCATATGATTATATATACCACGTTGTTTACTCTTAGCCATAACTGCGACTGAACAATTGAGGAAAACCTTCAAGGGAACAAATGATGGTAATAATAAATTATTTGGTCTCATTGACTTTTTTCCCCAGATTATAATTAAAGTTATGCCTAGGAGTAAAACACTTGGTATATCTGATCTAAAATAGTAATAATAATAATAACTGTGATCCATTCCATTCTAATTGATTAAATTATATGCGATCATTTAAACATTAGTATAATTTTACTAAAGCCAATGATGATTAGCTATCATTCACTTTATTCTATACAAATGAATGATTAATTATCAATACATTGGGCACAATGAAGCAAATAATTTAAACAATTCGAAGTATATATCATATTATGAAATTAATCCTACAGAACTGTTGCCCCCCCGATCCCAAAGTAACTAAGTAACTGGAACGCCGCGCGAAATAATAGAGCACCACTGGTCCAAAATTGCCTTAATTGATCTTGACGCTGGAAGATTCGAAACTTTCACCGATTTTAATGCAATACCGACTGTCTCAAGGAATGCTCGAAGAATAGCACATACAATCCTATAAAAATAAGTGTGACGTTAGCATACATTGTGACCTGAGAAAATAAAGACGAATGAGAAAACGGAATAGTAGTGAAACTCCGCGTGGCTTCCGCTGTCCCATGCTCACGCCCCATATCTTCCTCTCCACCCACCGGACTTTTCCGCTCCGACTCTTCACCGAAACTCTCCACCAAACTTACACTCATCATCCCCCGTTCCCTCGCTTACACCAACATAAATCCTTAAACCGCCTCTTTCCCTGCCCACTCTAATCCCACCCTGTAGGTAGTCCTCTCTACACACACTACGTAAGAAATCCATTGAGATGCTGCGTGCCCGCAAGGGGAGAGAGTTAAATAATTTCCCTGTCGTATTTAACCCTTCCAACAGATTAGACAAGATCGTGAAATACTCTGTCTCACGATTATAAGGTTTGTTTCGTAGGAAGTTCATATATTTGTAGAGTAATAGATCTACGATGTGTTCAAATGGAAAGGAACGAAATGACACTGTGGTGTGAAGACTTAAACCAAATTAAACAACAAAGGCCTGAGATGATGAGTAAAAACAGTGTAATTTTCCACACTTTTATTTAGGGGACGACCGGTTTCGCTACCGAAGTAGCATCATCTGGTACAGAAAAAAAATAGATCATAATCATCTGGTACAGAAAAAAAATAGACATTTTTTTCTGTACCAGATGATGCTACTTCGGTAGCGAAACCGGTCGTCCTCTATATAAAAGTGTGGAAAATTACACTGTTTTTACTCATTATCTAAAATGGCTTTCCACAAAGTAACGCCTGAACATCTAGATCTCAGAGGCCTGAGCACAACAATCCCACTGTTTTCCAAGCCGAAGGATTCCCTGTTCCCAGAATTCCTGTGGCTGTGACAAGAGCAAGTCCTTCACTGATTGAGTGTGTTCCGTCCAATTCCGTACAAGGATTCCCTGAACCAAGAATAAGAGCCAGTCCTTCACTGTGTCCTTCAGCTCGTCATCTGATTCCCTTTGAGATGTTTTCCTAGCGGACCAAATTAATGGAAGTCGCATTGACATTTCTAGACTGTAAGGAAGAAGCTGTTCCTTCTTAAAGTTGTCCAGTACACTTTGTTCGAGCCTGGAGGCGTGTGGACGCGCATTATGGGGGAGCAGTGGACTTGTCGGACACACAGTCTCTCCCATATACGGCCACCATCTGGAGATGAATATCGGCCGCTTTAGCACCTTCCGCAGACAGAAATCTGATCAATCGTCGAATTTTGCAATGTGAACGCGTTGATGTCCTTATACGCACTACCGCGTCAATTGGACGGAGCACATGGTCAATCAGTGAAGGACTTGCTTCTGCCACAGCCACAGGAATTCTGGGAACAGGAAATCCTTTGGCTTGTAAAACAGTGGGATATTTGTGCTCAGGCCTCTGGTTTTTAATTTGGATTAAGACTTCAACTATACCCACAGTGTCATTTCGTACCTTTTCATTTGAACACCCAATTATTTCTACCTCTATGCTGCAACATTATGTAAATAGCTATATAAACTTAATATGGTCAATCTTAACGTAATGGAATTTCGTAGAAACTATCTTAAAAGAAAAGCACTTTGTAGCTTCCCTAATATATATTTCAGTCAACCGGTTTCGTCAACGTATTGTAAAGAAAACGTTAGGAGAATACGGAACGAAAGCCCAAGAATGGATCTATACACTTGTCGATGCCGTGGTAGTTTGTTTAGTAATCTTAAATTAACCGCAATAAAAGGGACCATTGAACCGTTAATATGTCAGTAAAAATCGAATTAGTTTAACTTTTCTGTAGAAACACTCGTGAATTGTTCAAGAATCACTGTTAGGAAGTACAATTTGAATTAGCAATTGGTTTGAGTTCCTTTTCATACTGCTATGTAAATTACTTGTTTTGCAAATTATTAAAGGGTATCGATTGCAAAAGCCTGAGATTCACAAGTTCCAGTTTACCTGAAAAATAAAAAAAACGAATTAGAATTTTTAGACATAAATATGATAGAAAAAATAGTTTACTCCTAATTATTCATACACGACTACGGGTGATTTAGGTTGATGGAGTTAATGTACCCTTTCAAATTTTTACTGTGGAGTGCTAATTGATGTGCGATCAGATCCGAAATTTTCCGTGCTCTTGGGTTGTGGTCTCTCGAGGAAATATGAACCGAGATTAGAACCATATCCTTACTCTATGATATAACGTACTATTATGATGAAATATCGAAGTGTAAGAAGAATTTCGCGATATCTTAACTCCCGTTCATGGGAGCGCTGAAAACGGGGCCTGACATTGAATTGATTACAGGAGATAGTAGATAGCGCAAGTAGTTACTAGCTAGTTGAATAGAGTTGCCATTCGCCCCTTTCTCTGGATAGCATTAGGGAGCCTTTAAATGGATTAAGACGGAGTTTCTCAACCAGTGCTCCACGAGGGAATGATGCTATGGGAACACGAGTCAGGTGCTTCACGGAATAGTCTAAATATTAGTTATCTTCTATTAAGAAACGACATAAAGTCGTATAGAATGTCAGTCTGTTTAGTGCTAATTATATAATTTTTTTCTTATTTTCTTTCGCACGCAGATTGTATTTTAATTTTACTATAGCTATGTTTCATTCCTGCTACCATATTCTGATGAACGGAGTATTTTATTTGTCATTTGGTACAGGGAAGAGAAAAATGTATCTTCCATTTACTTTTGTCATAGTCTTGATTATGACTGTGATGAAAATAAAGCTACTGAGGTATGAGTGAATAATTCCACTGATCAATGTCTTTCCTTACGGAATGCCAAGAAAAGTGCTTCTCGTTAAGTCATTGTGCTTCACTTCCGTGGACAGCTTCCATTTATAGCATTCTGGCTCAGCGAGGAAAGCAATGGCTAACTACTACTCTTTATCCTGCCTAGTGAACCTCATTCCCCTCTGCAAGTATTTAGTAGCTTACGTAAGAGGGGGTGAGGTACTACCAACCGGCCTTCAGGCTGAATACTGTACAGACAGATAGCTATTTTATACTGACCTATCTTATACCTTAATTATTTGCTCAAGTGATGAGGTCAGGCTTAACTTTGTGGTAGTGAGATACAAAGAGTCCATCATGGCCTGATGATACAGCTACGCAGAGAAACCACGGTAGCTGTTTATGATTCTGTGGTTAAGAAAAAGGTTATTCAACAATGAGTCTAATTATTTGCTATTCACAACATTCTTCCCTGTTTATTTTATGCAAAAATGTATATCGATTTACGTATGTAAATATATATCTGTATTTCTTTGCTAGCTTTTCAGGTTTGTCTTAAAATGCTATCTCCTTAAAAATTCACTTATTATCAGAGGGTTTCACTGTTTTTTCTCACCAAACTACTTGCGGACGTTTTCCTGCTGCGATGTATGTATTTCTGAGTTATTCTTTTTTAACCCAAAAAGTAGTTTTCTTCGGTGTAGTTTCTTTCTAGCTGTCACTTTCATAAAAGTTTTATACGACGAAAAGTTAGAGTTAAGAAGAGACTCATTTGTCTCTTCCAAATAATAGCTGATTTATTGTAATAAAGTAGTTACGGTATTTAGATCTATTATTGAAAGGTATTTCGTCCATTAATATTCCGATATTCATTGGAAGGTGATATTTTATTCCTTACATTTGAGCTCTCATATATGTTGACAAAATAAATGTTGCTCGCATAGGTAGCAAACGTTTTGTGAGTATACATTGTGTGCCTTGCGTTCATAATTACATTCCTTTCTGTACTTACCAGCCTCTCTAAGGTTAAGAAACAATAGTTGATGATGAGTCGTTGTTTGGTGAACAACCTCTTATGTAACTTCGCCTGTGATGGTGTATTTGCACTCTAAATAAAATAAAATTCTTTGGTGGTAACTTGATGGAACACAGCCATAAAGACAAATAAATGAATAATTTAGGAATGTTTACACATATGGTCACACGCAATATTGCAACTTTCAAGGTACATACGTAAGCGTAGGCAACGTCTACTTTTGGCAACTCTTATCTTCTAGAATCCATCCAAAAGTCGATGCGTAGATCGAATCTGAAACAGTCGATCAGACGGAAAGAAATTTTATCTACAGAACGGGAAGAATAGAAGTACGAGAGTGGCGATAAAAGGAAGAAAAGAGGGGGAGGGAGGGGAAGGAGAATTTAGTGGGAAAGAGGGGACAGAAGCAAGGCGTACGTATTCGGATGGGAGAAATAAGAAAAATCTGATATTGCTGGAGAGAAGATGGACGGTGGAAGACCAGAATGGGGAATAGGAGGCACAAGAAGAATGGAGATACATAAAGCGGATAAGATAAGAGGAGTGCGTGAATAGAAGATTGAACGGAGAGGAAAGGTATGGGACAAAAACCACACCGAGCGAGATGACTCTGACTGAGTTTCCTGGCTTTATATTGTATCCAATCTGTAAGGCTCATCTTGTACAGGTTTTAAATTAACATTTCGTCCTATATCGAGCCTATGGGGCAATGATAAAGGAGTATAGGGAGGTATAAAAGGAAGAATTTTTAACTTGGAGATTTGCCGATTCCTGTGGAGCGGTGGTAAAAACTTGAAACTGTACGCCCTAATGAGAGGTTTATGTAATTACTATTAAACACTACTCCCGAAAATGTTTCCCAAGACACCCTAACCCCCCTCTTATTTCGAAGCAATTAACATTCTTTTAAGAATCGATCGAATCGAAATTTGAACCAACTTCTGCTTTTCTTTCCAATGAACTGTGTTTATAGATAGTAGTGATATTCATCGGTACTATTCATTTCATCACAGAAAGAGATGACGCATATAATATTTTATGCGCTTAACTATGGAAATGATATGGGCTTATTTAACCTTATACACATAAACTTAATATTTACATAATTTTATTTAGGAATACTTTTCCACTCACGCTGGAGTAAATATCAATAATCATGAAATCCTGCTTGCGACTTATTGCACGCATGATGTTCATAAAGCAGCGTTAATCGTAATGGTAATAATTCCAATAAATTCTCTTTGTATGTGCTATTATAACATTTAATATTTTATTCTATGTCAGTGTGAATTTTATGTAAAAAACTGCAAATAATTCCAAATTAACTTTAAAATGTTTTATTTTTTTGAAGTACCGTACATTACCGAATCTGAAAAGCATATTTTCTGGGTTTTTAAAGCTTTCAAAAATCAGCTGCGCCTTACATTTGCGATCTAAAATGAATTACCGTAAATTAGGTACCTCAAAGAAAGATTACTTAAATTGTGCTTCTCTTAGATTTTGGTGAGTCTTAGTTAGATTCGAGAATATATAGCAATTCATTGCTATTTAACGTAGGATAGAGTAGATTTCATGCTGAGAGCTAGACCATAGCATTATAGTTAAATTACTTAAATTATCTATCATTAATTGCATCTCGTTTTCAATTTTTATACGGCACATAGGGGTGTGGTATTTATACTACAATACCAGAAATATAGACATACATATACTACTAATTTTGAACAAATCAAAGTAATTCTCCATAGTCGTTGGCATATTAAACTTCGCACTAGACTTAAGTCTTGTAACGATGGTAATTCTTGGTAGGTTAGAGTTTTTATAAAAATTATCTTTTGATGAAGCCGAGAAATCTGTCAATAAATGAAGCTACAAGCTAGAGTATGATATATGTTTTACAAAATGTCAATTAATTTCGATTAGTTACAGTCACTATGAAGTTGAGCTATATTGTAAGTACTTAGCTTGAAAATATCGAAGATGACAAAAAGTTTGCCATTGTAAATTACATAATGTAAAACATAAACCAATTTCAACTTTGTCGTTATTTGTTCGACTTACCTCTATAGGTCAAGTCACACTTCCACAAATTTGTGCTCATTTTCGTGGATTTTATTGTGTTGGAATGCGTTAGGCCGATTTAGAAATTATGAGCATCAGCCAAAATTTTGCCAATGCATCAGATAAAAGCAATCACGCATGTAAAAACAGTCTCGACATAACCAGCTACTCACAAGATCATAATAATGAAACTCTTCATATTTCAACTTATGGAAATAAATTGGAATGGAAATTAATTGAAAATCGTACATACAACGTATCTGATTATTGGAAAATTTCTCCACTTAAAAGAGAAAATTTTGGGAGCTAAAATTGGTACACTTAATATGGAACAATGATAAGACGAATTCTAACTAAGAATCCTAAACTTTTACATTTCACTTGCGATCAATCTAAGCAAAGCTTCGACTTCAGGAGTTCTCCTTTACGCTGGATCTTAGGTCTCGCAACTATAATCTGAAGACGCTTGAAGAAGGAAGGGGTGGCAAAGAGGAAGTGGCAATCGCCAAGGGGTGCCTCCTCGCAATTCACCCGCTCCCTTATTCGTTTGCGAAAGAGGGCGCTGCGAAGGGTTAGTTTGACCCGTATTTCACTGGAAAGATTAGGGTGCGCCACGCGCTCCCCCATGCGGGCGTGCCTTGATGTGGAGAAATTAGAATGAGGAACGAAATGAGAGAATGGAGGTGACTTCTTAAGGACATTCACCTCTAGTGATGTACAGCTTGACGTTACGGATGAACAACTACATTTTGGCACTCAATTAAACCTTATTTATTCTACGTAAAGAATCTTCTTTATGAACTTTAAAAATAAAAATGGATGTCGGTACCTTATCGTTTACAGAGAAGTATTTTTATACATATATAATAATAATAAATCGTCTTTATTTGGGCGAGATTGAGACTTAAAAGTCTCTTCTTCCATCTAACCCATCGTCATTAATTATGAAATTAGAAGTAGAAAAAATTAGAAGAATCTTGGATGTAAAAAACCTAAGAGATTCTTAGGGAATAAAATCCACTGCAGGAAAATACCCACAAAGAAGGGGTGTGTGAAAAACCTGCGTAAACCTACCGATAGTAATAGCTAAAAGATAAGAGAAGAGAAAAACATTCAAAAATAAGTAAATACACTACCAGTAAGTACTTACATGCGATACATAAATAAGAATCAGTTAACATTTAAAAGAGATAGCAATATACAAAGTAACATAAAAAACAATATAGAAAAACAAATAAAACGTACATTATCAGGAAAAATAAAAGAATATTATAAAAAAACAGTATCAAAATAATGCATACAGTATGCACTAGTTAAAATTTTATATAACATTGACATTTAGGTAACGCTAGGTAAGGAAAAAATAGAAAAAGAAAGAAAAGAGAAATAAAAAAATAAACAGATGAGAATTGTTAGGTATAAAGACAGGAATATTACGTACAAATACATAGAAAGCATCTTATGCGTTGAGAGGAAGAGCAGGAGCAACATCAGTATGTATGGGATAGAGGAGATTTCTTTTCATTGCTGATTGCATTGCTGCATTTCGTGTCAGAGCATTTATAGGAATGATTTAAGCAAGGATAGAGGAGTAAAATATAAGGCCCTGTTAGAATAAATACTGCCAGTATTCAGCATGGGTTCAGCCAGTCAGCACCTCTTCCTCTAACATTAGCATTGGATAATAGGAGGGAGTGAGAATTGCTAGTCAAGATGAGGAGAGAAGCAAGACAAAATATTATAAATGCTACTCCTTATCATTAAAGCTTATTACATTGATATTATCTTCAGGTTCCTTAGCAAGCAAGAATGGCATTTTCAGAAGTAAAAGCATCGGAGCTTTAGAAATTACCAAGTGTAAGTCTAATAAAACATAAAAACACATTTTCTTCCTGATGTTTTACACTTAATCAAATATGAAATTAAATGCTAGAAAAATTAAACTTGAATCAAATTCTCAAACAGGTAAAACAGACGCTAAATTCGCGTAATCAAACATTTTTCGCAGGACCAAATATGCATGAAAAAATAGCACTCAAAAATTTATTCTTCAAAATATGCATAACTAAAACGTCACAGATTGCAACGTATGGTGTGAACAAAGCGTCATGAAATATCACAGAAGTTAAATAATCTCCAAGCAGATGCACACAAAAAAGTTGAAGTTGAAAAAGGAGAAGACGAAAACAAGAAGTTCAAAAAGGGTAATACATTGATTAGAATAGATCTTTTACATCAGGCTTTGGACTACGAAAGGCTTATTACATATTCACTTCAGCAAAATACATTGCATCTTCAAATAGCTCGAAATTGTGCAACGGTATGGTTTATTTTCTGTATCTGATTTCGCATCTTAAAATTTCGTTTCTAATCGTGAAAATGGTTGAAAACTTCAAAAGAGATTTACAGTAGCACTGAAACCATACGATAAAACGGACTATAGCACACTTTGTAACGAGAGACCTTGAAGGAGCTCTTTCTTCAAACTTCATGGACATCAAGTCTTGTTCATATATATCCATAGAGTATGCTCAAACTTCCCCTAAGGGGCAAACATTCTTTTTATGGAGTTTTTCGATTAAAAAATTGGAGCAAAACGAGGAAATTGCCAGCCTATTTTTTAACATGTCAACGGAGTTTCACGAATGATTCTCAATACCTTTCCAGTGGTACCAATTTCCATCTTAGCTTATTTCTTCCCAAAATATTAATGAAAAATGTGTTAAAGGAGTGTAACGGAGCGTCTATAACACTCTTTTGACGTAAATACTACGGCGGTAATTCATTTATATCAAAATTATAAATCTCACAGCATTGACAGACCTCACTTATTTTCAACTTAGCAATTGTTTCGCATTCTATTAATTGTCAGTTCATGAAAATAGATATTTCCCCATGAAGGGAAAGAAGAGAAACGAGATATAATAAAAATAAGATTCCTTCATTTATAAAATGACAGTTTGAACTCAATAATCAAATAATTCACTCCATTCAGATATTTTAATTTAACGCATACTTCCTATATGATTTACATTTAATCATTCCCTCTTATGGGTCAAGGCAAATTCGCTGAGGGTTACATAATGCTCAATTTATTCTGTGCAAGTATTGATGAGGAATAAGGATAGAAATTTTGAAAGTACCTATTTCAAGCAGACTGCCCTAAGATCAATAATATCGGCCTTCACCCAGTGGTATTCCATTACAATAAGAACGAACAGCGTAATCATCAGGTGATGATGATGCTAGGCATCGAAACCCGGGTCGTGACATTTGTTGCATTATGGTACTGTATATATTAATTAAGCGTGTGCTAGTTACGTTGTTCGTTCTTACAGACTGCCCTATTCCTTTAGCTTCATCACTTAATTTCCTATTTGCAAATTTTTTTAATGCTTTTTACACGTATTTTCTGCCGTATTGGAATTTGTTGGATTTTGATAAATGAAAATAGTAATGAGGATTTCAATATCATGTACAAACTCTTTGACTTTTTTACTATTCTATCTAATTAAAATCAATTTGCATGTTTTTATCGATTTCCCAGATAATGAATTCAAGGAGGAATGTTGCACAAATTCTCCCCAAAACTTAAAATCCCATTTGCGTCCTGACGTCACTTTCTACTTACCCACAAAGCCCTTAGGCTTTCCTATAATAATCCTTGAAACAGTAGAAAGAAGCAGGCGACTCTATTTCTCCCATCACCTCAACGTCCCCTCGGTATCGAGAAGGCTCCACTGACCTCATCTGATTTCCATTTCACCTCAATCCCATTTCCCCTTCTCCCGACCACCTCCTTCTATATCCGTCCATTATTGCATTCTCCCTCATTTCCTTCTTTTTGTTCCCTTTTCGCCCTCCATTTCTCTCCACCTTCAATGCGCCTTCATCAGAATCGCTTCATCTCAATCTGCTCGGATTCTTTTCGCGAGAACTCTTCCGCAATCTTTTTCATCATCTCCTCTTTCTTTTCGTTCTTATCTGCCTCTTCCGTCATATTTAGGCTAACTCGAGAGGGGAATTTGAAAACATCACTTTTTCGTGCAATTCGTCTCCGCTGATACCCTGGGATAGAGAAAGCTTGGCTTCTGATCATTAACTTTGATTCAAGAGACTTCAAAGGATATTTAAACGAGATATTTTAAAATAACTGCCATCCAGAGATACTGAAGAGTAATCCAGAGAGGTTCACCATCTGCTTACAACTTAAAGAGGGATTATTTATGCGCAGTAATTTCGGTAAGGAGACGTAGAACGGGTTATAAAAAACTCTTTAGTTACAATCTTGATACTGAAGGATAATGAAGCTGACTGGGATTAATAACCGTGCCCTTGCTATATTAAAATTTTACCAGACCCACTTGTATGTAGAGTTAAATTTTAACTTGAACATGAGTTCTGGTTTAAGGATATAATTATTCCAATATTATGTAAGAAATTACCTATCACTATTATAAGTACCATCGCCAATTACTCTAATTGGCTATAATATTCGCTTTCGTAGTATTTCTCTCTTACATCTACTGTTAATTAATATTCTTTTCGTTTATGCTAACTACACTTTCATTACTCCAATCCTTCACAAGAACTTACAAACACTAAACTTAAGAAAACATTGCTTCTTAACTATAAAATTTGTTCGTGACTTTGTGGCTTTCAATTGATGTAATTACTGACTACTTTAAAGTTAATATATTAAGGTAATAAAACTAACCTCTCCTTCTGTTACTACTCTTAGCTAATTTTCCATTATGAGATAAAAACACTCACTGCAATGAAAATTATTTTTTTCTATTTCTTCGCTTTCAAAGCCTCGTCTATAAATGTAAGTTTTCTATTTTAATATCGTTGAATCAGTTGATTTCGCACGTTTTTCACACATCCCTCCTGTGACACAATGCTGCTGCCGAAAGTATTTCCTAATGTTTGGCTTATGATTTTCAATTATTGCTCTATCTGTACATTCTAAAGCTGAAATGGCAGTGGATTATTTGTAGCAAGACGCTACATAGCCTGGTTTTCCCTTAAAAACTGCCATATTCTATATTTTAGGTCACATATTTCCTAAATATCTTACTCCTCGTAGTTTGATTTAGGCACCGAAATATATCATACATAAGTATAATTACTAAGTAATATTAAGTATAAGTAAGTATAACTATAGATTTGTAAGTGTGCAGAAGTTATATTTATACGGCTTCCGGATAGCTAAGAGGGCAGCCCTTTCGGGTTTCACGAAAGCGGTCCCGGATTCAATTCCCGGTGGGAGCCCACTAAATGACCTGAACTGTCGAAACACTTTGAATACAAAAGCACACATATGTTTGTAGCTTAATTTTGTACCATTAAATCCACCCGCCGTACTTCAACCTAGCTAAACCACTAATAGTTATAACCCCCCCAATGTCTTTCCCCCATAATTCCTCCGATACCACCGCTATTCTGGCCATCCCTTTCCATCCGAGTAAACGGCAAAGCGTTCCTCTAATTCCAACTAACCCTCCTTCCCCCAAATCGCCTATTTAATCCATCTTTCCCTCATTTCCACCTTCGAGTCTCGATTCCTCCTGCCATCTTCCTTGCTATGTTAATCCACGTGACCCGACAACTCAGAATGCGACAATTCAGAATACGACAACTCAGAGTGCGACAACTCATCGGACCCGACAACTCATCGGACCCGACAACTCATCGGACCCGACAACTCACCGGGCGACAGCTCATTGCGCGAACAACAGATCGCTTCGACAATTGAAATAATATCAAATTTTCATCGTTAAAACAACTGACGTAATCTTTTTACCGATTACTAATTAAACTTGTCAGTAAGTTATTAATTATGTTATGTTTAATGATAAATAAATCACATGATGAGCTGTCACCCGGTCAGTTGTCGCACGGTGAGTTGTCGGATCCGATGAGTTGTCGCACTTTGAATTGTCGTACTTTGAATTGTCGCATTCTGAGTTGTCAAGGACCGGTAATCCATTGCGCTATCCGTTCGTCTCTACTGACAAGATCAGATCTATAATGGAGGACCGATTTCGTCCTCTAAATTCTTCATTCCTTAATCACTCCTTCCACTAATCTTCCATTCATTTCAATCACCGTCTTTCTTAAACCACTTCCCTCATTCCCGGCATCCCCTCTCCAGTCCCCAGCAATCCCCTTCCATTCTGCACACCATTCCTAAGCCCACGCTCTCATTAGAAAGGCCTCATGCTTTTCCCACACGACTGACCATTGTGCTTTCCTCTTGCTCCCTCCCGTCCACTGTTTTGTATTCGCTTTTCATCTCTAACCTTATTCCTATTCTCTCTATACGTCTCCTTCCTTCTCCGTTTTCACATCTAATTTATATAATTCAGTTAATTTTCTCCTTTCTAATAGGAGCCATAGCGTCATCATTCCTCTTCAGTTTCCCCATATGCCAATGATTTTTTTTAGCATATTTTCTTTCTTTGTTTTTTATAAAAGGTCAATATTTCTCTTTTGTTTGTTCTCTTAAAGAGGTTGGTGAAACGAAAGAGAAAATAGAAGCGAAAATCAGCGTAGAAGTATATAATACTAACTAATGTTTCGAATAGCTTGGTAATTCAGTGTCAATCTGACCCATTTCATAGGTTTTCCAGTTAATTTCTAGAATGTTCGACAAAAACCTCCCTTTCAAACAGTATTGGTGTTCTTTCCTTCACTATCAAAAAGATCAATCTCATAGCATATAAGTTGGGTCATGATGTACTAAAAAATAATAATATTTATACAGCTAATAAGATATTCAATGTTAATAAATAGGTGCGTAAAAGAAATGCTCTGCTACCGTTACGAGCCTTTCAGGTGAAGAAATAGACGTGGATGGAAGGGGACATAAAACCTTATTTTTACTGAATTTGCTTCCTTTTCTGGTCTCATAGGAGGCATCTCTGCCCCCTCCAGAGGCATATGCATAAGCGACGTATTGAGGCTTTAATATCAGTTTTCATCGCAAGAGGTATCTCCTCATCCAAACAATATTCGGTCTAACCGAACTAAAATGATTGACAATTTTGGATTTTTTTGTTGAAATTTCGAAACTTTGAGGCAAAATAACACTGGAGTTAAAATCCTAAGACATCCGGCGTCAAGTTTTGTGGTCTTAGTGATGGCAAAATTTTTAACTATTGCAGGCGATGGATATAATGAACACTATATAAATCATCTAGTGGTGTAATTCTTACCTATTGACTAATGCAATAAGGCATGATGCCAATAAGTATCCTTAAGCATATTTTTTAACAAAGGTTCGAATAACTTTAAAGTTGAAGGAATAGTTCTCGGGTCTCCAGCCGGGTGCAGGCTTCGGATAAAAGCGACGTTTCGGCCACATCCTTCGTGGCCATCTTCAGGAACGAATAGCAAGAGCTCGAAGTTGGTTGCACTTGCACTTCGTTCCTGAAGATGGCCACGAAGGATGTGGCCGAAACGTCGCTTTTATCCGAAGCCTGCACCCGGCTGGAGACCCGAGAACTATTCCTTCAGCAACTACGCCGGGAAAAACAGAGATCTTTTCTAACTTTAAAGTTCTTCTTAGAAATGTGAAACTAATCATGCTCCTTAAACTGATGCAATTATAAATAGAAAAATCGTATATTATGGAAAATATCTCTAAAAAAAGTCTAAATTATCATGAAATTACCAATTTTTACCCTAAATAATAAGTGTGAATATAATGAAGTAAATCGTATATGGGCAAATAATCATAGGGAATTACAATCC
The DNA here is from genome assembly GCA_947579665.1 of Sympetrum striolatum. Taxonomy (NCBI): domain Eukaryota; kingdom Metazoa; phylum Arthropoda; class Insecta; order Odonata; family Libellulidae; genus Sympetrum; species Sympetrum striolatum. Next base: position 36,168,319 of record OX388350.1, on the reverse strand, counting down.
GAAAAGATTATCTACTGAAACCGGACCCAATAAACCACTCAAAAGGGTCAACTCAGTAAACATTCCATCTTCGTAACAAATATATATTTCCCCCATTCTTTAATGAGTTTTCAAAACGCCGTCTTAAATTCTATAAATTTGCATCCTTCCTCCACGTGATTTATTCCTTCTATCCGTAATTCCGTCCTTCCGTGTTTTCGTAAGTATTGAAAGATGGGACATATCTCTTCCATATCCCTTCATTTCCTAACCATTTTCTCATCCCCTCCTCTCGCTAGGAATCCCCCGCATTATCTTTTCCTCCGAATTATTTTATTCCTCCCTCTCCCGCGCTGTAATCTCCTCTTCTAATACATCCTCTCAAAATTCTTCTCTTTCTCTCATCCATACCCTATTAATCTTGCTCTGCTACATTAAATCTTAGCTGTTCCCTTGAAAAATTTCTCCTCATTCCTCTTTATCTTCTTTCCGAGCTTTCGCCACGTCGCCCGGTCTTTCTCCCTCTCTGCCTTGTCTTCTCTTTCTTTATCTCATACCCCTTCTTCCTTTTGCTGCATAAATACCAGGATTCGCATATTTTCAAAAGGATTTATTTCGAGGAGAAACAACCTTGTATATCGTTATGCATATCTCATATTTTTAGAATTCTCGGAAAATCTTTGCTATATTGGAAAAAATCTTACGGCGTTGTACAACTAGAATTTCGCAAAAATAATCGTAGAGATTCCTGGGTTCTGGCTATAGCTATTCGTTGATGGTGTTTAAAACATTATCATCTTACTTTTACATTAATTACATCTTTTTTAGGTTGAATTCCATCATATTCGGCCGAACTTCGTGGAAGGACATTCTGAAGTTATAGAAAAAAATAACACCATAATAACAGAAATAATAAAAGGTATAAAAATAATAATTTTTTTGTTTGGTTTATAATCTATTGATTTCCTGAATTATATTTATGTGTCTCTTTTCACCTTACTTGTAATTGTAATATATACCTTGAATGAATATTTTGTGCAAGATTTAAACCCAATCATGTATTTTTCCTTTGTTTATTAAGTTTATTAACACAATTGTCTGTCACGGCACCTCCTGATAAGCTTCCAAGCTCAGGAGGACATTATTTCTTCTCTTCATCACTAATTTTATGCCTCTTATACTCTATTTTTTTCATTTGCTTCTTTGTTAATTAATGTAATAGTTCTGTAAATTTTGTGAAATAATTAAATAATTATTTGAAAAAAATATTTTCTTCAGCTTTAAATCTTTTTAAACATGGAGTATATCCATTTCCACAAAATATCGCCAAATTCTGTTAATGAATATTACTCTTTAAACATGTTTTTCATAATTATTGGCAGAATTTATTTGTTCATCTTCCCCTCCATAACGAAAAGTTATCTATCAAGTTCGTTAGCTCTTACATAAATGTCCAACATACTTCTTTCCTAATGAGAAATTTGAACATTTTCAAAATACTGCTGATCAATTCAAATTAGGGTAGCTCTCCTCCTGAATGCATTTGAAATTGAAATAATTCTATTTTGAGTAATAATCTATTAATTAATTTATAGCAAAAATTCTATTTAGAATAATGATTGCGACGATCCATTCATGAGCCCATTCTTAATAGGGACAAAATCCAAACCGGTGAATCTGCGATCCAGCACTGTGTATTCGAGCGCAATTTAAAAGGATACAAGTAACTATTAAGGGAACAAATTTCCATATCTTCGATCTTTTTGTGCAAAAAGCAATTTATTCCAAAGAAAATTACGTTTTCGTTAATTTTTTTATAAAAACTTGTACTCAATCTTGCGGAATTGTACAAGATTTTTTATGAAGATTTATTGTAAGCGTAATTTTCGTGGCAGTAAACTGATGGAATTCCTCCAATTAACATCGGATTAGTTAATTTTTTCATGCGCTTTTGCCTAAAATCAGCTTAAACTGAGGAGTATATTTCTCGGAAAGGGAATGTCTAAAAGATACGACTAATAGACCATCTGACATATTTTAAACACATCTGAATGCTTACGTTAAGCGGTGCTATGCGTTAATCAAAAATACAATAAATAAAATATGAACCTCAGGGAAGGGGGACTAAACAAAATTGCACGTACTTATGAATACAAGTATGTAGCAAAGGGTGTATCTACTTCTTTACCATGCAAGCCGTATTTCGACGTTAGTCAGGGAGTGCTTGCACCAAAAATTTACTTTCCCAATCGATTGTATTCACGCATAATTATCGATTAAAATGAATTTCCACGCATCTCTCTCAAGAATTTATTTGGGATAGACAGTTTCTCAGAATTCATTCCAGAGGTGTACGAAGAAAAAAATTCGAAAATCGCTAGTTTAAGCTTTCGCCACTTCGTCTTAACTGCACCCCCAGCTTTTGTTAAACTCTCCTCGTTATTCCCCTGGAAATGACTCCTCCCGATCTTCTATCTCCCATCATTTTTCCCTCTCTCTCGACTTTCCTTCCTCTCCCGATTTATTTCCTCCAATTCTCACTCCCTTCTTTGTGTATCTCCTCTTCCGATGAAAAATCTCCCGCGCACTCCCTCTCCTTTGTTTTCCTTCTCCTCAACAATATAGCCCATTTCTCATTCCCTATTTTCCGCTCTGCCTATTCCCTTCTTCCTCGCTTTCTCCTTTCATCACCGTCCACTCCTATTGCGCTGAATCTTATGAATTCAGGGGGAGGGCCCGCCCGCTAGTCTGCGCATGGCCAGATCAAAAGGCCCTGAGGCTGCATTCAGGGAAGGATTAGTTTTGATATCGTAATTGTCTGCAGCGAGAGATATAACATAAGGAAGCGAAGCTACTCTGGATCATCCACAAACGCGGTTTATACTTCCCGACACCGTAGAAAATAGCTTAATGTTACAATATTTATTGGATGATAATGTTCTTTATTCCTTATTTCTGAGCTCACATAAACATTGGCCAAAGAAACGACAATTTCACGTAACTGGATGTTTGCCATCCTATAATCTAAGGTAGTGAAAAGTATAAGTAAAGTATCATTCGTGTATTACCGCTCTCTAATTCATTGTCAAAATTACATATTGTCCTGAAAAATTACATATATAAGTTATAAATTATTCGTAAAAACACTTCGCTATTAATATTAGTGCAATTCTCTTCTATTCATTATTAAAATATCATATTGTACTTTTGCTTCCTGTTGCGCCCAAAGAAATTTGCTCGTTTTCATAAAAACACAACTGAGAGTATAGCCCCATCGCCTTTCACCACATCCGCTAATATAAGTTATATTAGCAGATATTAGTTATATTAGCAGATATTAGTTATGTTAGCAGATATTAGGTATATTAGCAGATGTGTTATATTATATAACACACATCTTTCCTATTCCTCTGCATCGAAAAATATTTTTAGAATTTGAAACTGTGTTGGACCCTCAATAACCGTAATTGCTATTTTTCACCTACAAAAATTTTTTCGAAGTATTAATATGTTTTATTTTTCTTACCCAGATATATCATAAAATTTAAGCAAAGATACACCAATTTTATAAAAAATGTTATAGCTTCTAATATTGTATGATCTATTAGCAATGTGTTAAATCCAGCATACAACGTTTCTGCTTTGGTCTTCTTACTATAGATCCAGAGACAAAAAACCTTCCATTTTTTACAATAAATTTTTTCTCGGTGTAAGGCAGAACTTTTTCCTCCTCATAAGGTAGCCATTTCCTTTCATGCATCTACCAAAATCTATGTTAAAGACATCGTCATGTGAGGAATAGAATCGTGGGTTTCCGATCCTCTTTAACTTACTTAGGAATGAGAATTTCACGTTACATAGGACCTGAGCACCAAGTTTTGAAGCCCATCACTCATCGCTATGGGCGTATTAATTAATCCATATAATTCGATCGTGGAAGGGGCGAGACGATCTCTCCCTCTTCACTTTGTATTTTAATTAGAGGAATAATCCTATCCCCTGCAAGGAAAATTTGTTAATAGAATAAATCTCGCATTTGCATTCCGTTTACTACGGCTGCCATTTTTCTCGTGCGATAACAAAAGAATCTTAAGCATCCCGTAAATTTCGGGCTTTGTCTTGGTTGTGAGAAAAAAATGTCTTGAGTCCGTTCCCCTTTTGGTTTAGACTAAGGACTTTTGATTACCCTCACGCATTTCCGTTTGTGAAACTCACCGAACGAATAAAGCGGTGAAAGAATGGCGGCGAAAAGTATGGCTCATATTTCAACATTAATGCATAATATTATAGTGATGTAAATTATTTTTCAGGACTTACCGCAAGAGTGTCTCAATCCACATTTGAGGACCCACGTTATAGGACGGAGGTATGGAATCTGCAGCCTTTTCGAGCATTCAATGCGTCCCTTATGACCCTTTCTGAAATAAAGGTACGAGTTTAAATTTTTTTCTCAATCTTGTTTTTATGTGGAGTGAATTTGAAGTGTGGAGACTAAAGTTGTTTTATTTGGCTGGAAAATTAATTGTGTAAAATATTATTTGAATCGGTAAATGGAAAGACTCGGTTGAGTCTTTCCATTAACCGCATCGCATTTTAACTACTGCGCCGATCTAATTAATATTTTACGAAATCACAGTTAACATTTGATAATGTATTGATGAAAAATGAAAAACAAGAATAGGAAGACTCCGTAATTACCTGTGATGACCGAAAAAAGTCCAAAAATGTTGAAAATATAAACTTTAAGTGTGATGCGGCACGTCTTTTCGGTATCCGATTCAAATGTTATTTTATACTATTTATTTTCCAACCAAATAGAACAACTTTTGGGAGCGTCCCAAAAGAATTTCGGACTTTGGAAAATAAGGACCACCTTAGAGTAACATGCATGAACGAAACCTATAGAGACGCAATCAGTTGCTCATAACCCTTTCACAATGGAGATGTGATTAGTGGACGAGAGACTATTTATAATTTTATTTCAGGTACTTAATGGTTCTTGTGCTTTTTTAAAAAGTAACCCCCGAATTTTCCGCTCAAATAAAGACCTACCATTATATACCATAATGTACAATCTTAAGACTGGAATCCTTTTATTTCCATGCAAATATTTAAGCTATAAATATTAGTATGTATTTTTTAAAATTAATTATCTTACTATCGTTTTGTCGTTGGGTATAAGGAATTTTTAAAACAAATCATTGAATAGGATTATCACCAAGTATCGCTTCAAATAATTCCTTCCGGAAGAAATTCTTAAAAATAATTTTCCCATATAAATAACGACCACCCTAACGTTACACACACTCTTTCCTCATATTCATCTATCCGTTTCTCTCACCAAATTCTCTGGAAAATCGGACGTAAAGAGAGAGCCTATAAACTCCGTCTACGCATTTCCCAAGCTGTGGCCAACTTCCTCCTCTTTCTTTCCCTCTCTAACAGCGATTATCGCTGGCGAAGCGGACAAGAGAGAGAAGGGAAGAGAGGCATTCTAATCAAAGTACGGAGCAGTTTCCTGAGCTTCTAAACGCCCTCCATGCTAGCAGATTAAGGCCCCCTGCGCGCCGTCAAGGAGACTCTCATCCGAGCTCAGCATTACCAGGGGCGGAATATGAACTAATATATTCAATGCTTTTGATATCGGAAGTTTGGCCTGGCCGCTGTATAATTTCAATAACTTCGCTTCTATTTTTTTTGGGAAAGTATCGTGGGGGGAGAATTCCTATCGACAGAGAGCGAACAGTCGAGATGAAACATTTATTCAAGATTCCTTACTTTAACCATTATCGGTTTTCTCAGTAAAATATTTTTAACGGCGCTAAGAACTTCGTAGTTTGCGTCCATTTCTACCCATTACATAGTTTCCCAGTATCTTTAAAGCAAGGAAGAGGAAAGATAAGCGAAAAATAACATGATTGCAAATAATTGTAATTATTGAAATGACGATAGAATGAACTGCTGGCGGGAAACCATGGTCGTTTGAAAATAAACAATATTGTGGGTAGTAAAAGTTATATTCCTTTTGTTCCTGCCAATGGCGATTTTATTAAGCGAATTTCATTCTTAAGAGACCAATCTTACAATTAACAATTATGTTTAAAAATAATTGTAATGCCTGATGGAGTATATTTAACGATCATATACCACATTTGAATAATTCGATCTCCGTTTGAAAATCACAATATTCTACTTTGTATTTAAAATGTGAGAGAATTAATCCAAGGAGGAACATCATACAATTTCAGAATAAATGTTTCAAAGGCGTGAATGCTTCTTTCACTGTTGATATACCCTTTTAAATTTTAGTTCATTTGAAAGATAAGATAGGGGTATAATAGTATAATAAAGAAATAATGTACAGCACGGTAAGTTCTACATTCTCGTTTACTATAAATAATGCCTTATTAGCTAAAGTATGATACGTTTTCTCTCCTTTCATTTGCACTTCATAATATCCGCTTAAAATAGCTATTTGGTGCGTTTTTCTCTACAATTAAATACAAAAATTGCTTTTTTGTTCGTATAATCATTCATTAGGGTTCATTATGGCAAACACTATAGGAAAAAAACTTTTGTAACTAAAAGTCAAGAGTACGATCATTGAAAAATTAATATGAACCATCTTGAAAATTTGAATATTTTTGATTAACTTATGAAAATTACGAATCTATAGTCAGTAAGGGAAACTAGGCCATGAATTATGGGAATTATAGAATACATTTCAATATTTATGAAACAGGTGTTTCTAGTACTTGCATCTCTCGATGCATTGGTCGAATCCAGTCACTTTAGTAACAATAGTGAAAAATGCAAATTCTGCTTGAAATTTATAAATAAGTTGTAGTAGTATTTACTATTTATAAACTCCTTGGAGGGCATTAGGTAAACTTTAAGAAGAGTAAAAGGGCTTTAAATCAACACCACGCAAATACGATTCTGCTTCCAAGATAGGCAGATATGAATAACTTTTCGATTTGCGGCGAGCTTTAGGGGGAAGATTAATGTTAATGCCTGATGATAATGGGAGGAGGAACGTACGCTTCCACGGAGCGATTTTTTCCATAAAATACGAATTTCTGGGCTGAGGAATTCGTTGCATGTGCCAAATAGACGACTGGAGCTCGAGCGATCGAACACGCCATTTCTGCTCCGTGCATTCCTTGAATAATTCCTTGGATTTTGAGCAATAGATTTGTATCTCCCGCATCTTCGGAAATTTATCGGCCACTCCTTTGCGTAAAACTGAAAACTCCGAAAATTCCGCTCTGGGAAAATATTCGTGGGGCCAAAAATTTCTAAGCGAAGCGAATTCTAAATTTTATCGTGGATGAAAGGGATTTTGACGAAGAAAAAGGAATGATAAAGAGAATGCTAGAGATTCTGTAGATGGCAATAAATATCTTCATCCCTTGAAGTTCGAAGAACTGGAGTTTGAAAGAAACCGGATTTTAGGTGATGGTGCCTACATGAGTTCATATAAAAAAAAACTTAATGTATTTCACTTCGATTCAGAATACTTGGGCACAAAAGTCTAACAGGAAATGCTATCAACTGCTTAAAGTATAATCTCTAAGAAGGGGAACATTTATTACATTTCGTATTATATAATGATTCTAATCTATGTAAACATTTCAAAATATTTATCTATTAGCTAATCGTTCATCCAAATAGGGATGATTTAAGGATAATGCAAACATTTCCCCCCATTGCATTTGACAATAGAAAGGTTCATTTGAAGCAATACTTGGTGGTAATTCATTCATTTGCAAAAGAAATTCCTGATATAGTTCACAGAAGAGGCTGTTACATTATGGAATTTTGATGGCATATCGAATAATTTGTGATTGAAACACAAAGGTTTTAATACAACAGAATTTAAATGCTTATACTAATCCGCAAGATGTTGCCATTATCATCTTGTAGATTAGTATAATTTATTAAATCCTGTGGTTTAAAATTATTTTCATTTAATATCAACTTCTTCGGTAAGAAAAATACTAATATCTCGCGGCAGAAAGATAATAAAATATTAAATTTAAAAAATGTATTTGTAGAGAAATTAAGGGGTTCGTGTAGTAAGTACAACCAGCCACTAACCCTTATTACTCAACTATCCAAAAGTTAATGATTACAACGGTATGTCAGTCTAAATTCAGTTCCTTCAATCGGCGACAGTATTTTATTCACCAATGATCACTCTACATCATAGCGCTAGGCACAATTTTACGGATAAATTCCTGGACGCGCAATTTAGAGCGACCCCCTCAAAATTTTCATTAAAACGAAAACATCCCCTGTTTAATTCCTCCGCAGCGTCCTCTCCTTCCAAGAATATCAAAGCCGAAATAAAAAAACCGGACGATATAATTCGCCCACATCGAGTAAAAGAAGGCAGGTCGAACAAAAAGGAAAATTCATGACCTTCCTGCCACCCATAAAAACAAGGCGAGAGAGAAGAAAAAAGGAACCGGGAACGGAAGAGAGAAGGTGGGCGAGAGGACGATATTGGAGTGCAATAATGCAATGAATGGATGGATGAAACTGGGTATAAGACCATCCCCAGGTGTCAGAGGAGGAGATCTCGGAGGGTAATCAGCCTGGGCGTCACAGGGATGGGGAAACTCTTACAGCCGTAGAGTTCCCGGAGTAGAAGGGGACTTAAATGGAAAGCGAAGGAACGGGGGCAGAAGGAAAAGGGGGGAGGCCAGTGCAGAGGGGAGCATGCTTGTTCGGTATTGATTTTCTCCAAAGATGCGATTCAAGCATCTATCCTTCTCTTACCTCACCCCTTTCCCCCCCGCGAACGTGCGCCCCCTCCTTTCACTTTCCCCTCCGCTATTCCTCACTTTCACTCTCGTCCATTTTAACTCCGCCCCGACACCGCTTCTGGCTCAAACACTTTCCAGACATCATAGCGCTGCCTTCCTTCTCAGGGACTCGCAATCTACTGCCGTCGGAACCCTTTTGTTCCTTCCCTCCCCATTCATCCGTCTTTATCTCCATAATTCTCTCTCCTTCATTTCTTTCTTTCTTTACGGCCGCCCTTCTTTATGTAACACCTTATATTCCCATTTTCAGTTCTTTTTTATTTTCGCGTTCGTTCGGTTCTCCGGCGTTCTTTTTTGCCCTTTCCTTCTTAATTAGCTTTCGCCGCTATGCGTCCGTATATTACTCGATTCAGTCTTGTATTGAGGGCCGGCTGAATTCTGCCCGAGTTTATACGGACCAGCGGCGTGTTCAGGTGGAAATACAAGGGGAATATTCTTTCTTTAAAATAATAAAAGGACACCATATGCCTCCTCTTACGTTTTAAATGAAATTAACGATTTGTTTCAATGGTGGGTAAAAACAAATTGATGGTATAGTTAATCAATTCCGGCATTATTTGGTCCAACTCATCCATTATCAGTAGAATAAACCATGGTCAGTAGAATAAACCATGGTCAGTAGAATAAACCATGGTCAGTAGAATAAACCATGGTCAGTAGAATAAATCATAATCAGTAGTAGTAGTAGTAGTATTGTTAAAAGTGCTTCGACAGCTTAGGTCATTTCGCACAATGGCTCCCACCCGGATACGAAACCGGGATCGCTTTCACCAAAGGCAAACGCGCTGTCCGCATGACTATCCGGGAGCCTAATCATAATCAGTAAAAAAACAATGGTCAGTAGAATAAATCAAAAGCAGCATAATAAATCAGTAGAATAAATCACCTCTGCAACGATATGTCCATAGTTTATGTGGATTACAAACTGTGGACATAGCCAGATTGTATTTTATTCTACTGTAAATTAATCGTGATTCACCAAAATCTTTATACTTTAAGATAATGAGAAATCGCAAATTACATAATAGAAAACATTATTCCGTAACTATCATGGGATACTAATAAGGACAAAAATATATTTTTAATCTCAGAGATCAAGTATTCATTTCTTGAGGTGATATCCAGATAAATTTAATTAATGGAACGAAGAAATGAATTTAGTAATATCCGCACTAAATTTATTTTACCACGACAGGTTTCAATTCCGAAGCATCGTCAAGTATAATAAAATACTATTAATGAAATATTATAAATAATAAAAGTACTTTTTTTGCTGTACATAAAGATGCTTCCACGGAAGTGGAACCGGTCAAGTGCGGAAATTTCTAATTTGCTTTCTTTATTCTATGGCTTTCCGCAAAGTAACGCCTTCTCACATCGATTATAAATTTATGAGCCTAGTACTCTTTTCGGACCAGGATCACAATATACACAATTATAGTTATATTATTATAAATATCACCTCTTCAAAGATATCTTTCGATTTAATTTACATGCGTTTCTTGTATGAGTAATGACAGTACCCTTAAGTAAATCGCGCCTTAATCACCTAATCTTATTGCAGTCTAGACCATATCCAGTCCCCGAAGAAAGATTCAACGCAATAATACAAGCAATTAAAATAATTTTCCGGTAGATTTTTTCGGCCCTCTCCTGCTTCCATTAACGTAATGAAAAACTTACTTATTTATCCGTCTAAATTCCAGAATAAATCCTTGTAAGTAGCGTGCTACACTCGAAATATAGTGAAATATTTAGGATCGCCAATGTGCTGTAGAAATAACACCCGACAAGAGAGAAAATAACACTCAATTTTATAACTGGCTACTTTTTAATATTTTTCCAACAGATATCAAAACAGGTATAATAAATAATTTTTTAAAATTATTTATTCGTAACATTCTGCATCAAATAAAATTTCAAATTAGTGATGATGATGGAATTGAAGTTAACATAGCAATAGTTAACATGCACTTTGAAGACCAAAAGGAATGTAAGGAACCAGAAGGTTAATATTCCTGACCGGAAAGAGGGAGACCTGTGTTCGACTCCCCGTCATATTGCTACTTTGTGCTTCTGTTTAGTTTGAGAAAATTTCGTTAGTTTGCTCAATACAGCAATCATCGCTAAGTTACCTGTTTTTACCCTTTCATAATATTTATCTTACAAATTTATCGCTAAATCAAGTAAATTTCCTATGATGAGTAAAACAAGGATACTAACAATGAGCAACGAGACTATTCCAAGAAGTGTATGATCCTGTTTAATATTTCGGGAAGTATACTCTTCCAACTTTCATCTTCCAATCCCGTTTCCAAAATTCATGAGGTTCCGATTCATATCCCCTATGCCTCTTTTGTATATCTTTGGCAATCACTTTAATTACTTCACCGCGACCCCCCGTCGCTCCACTCTTTCCGATATTGCCCACGCAGACCATTTCATCTTGCAGAGGTTGCTCCGCTAGATTCTCAGATTTAAGCCTTAATTTACCTACGATAAGGCTGATGGACTATTCCCTTATCCTATTATTGCTGTTCGATCAAATTCTCCTCGATTTCGCACATGAGAATGATATACTTCAAATATGTATGTAGGTACTAGCTACCGCTTCAAGATATAGCATATAGTACGTATGGAGCTATGAATTTGAAGTCTGCCAAAGTAATAAACACTCAAAAAGGGCTTCCTATATAATAAACTGGAAGTACATACAAACGAGAAAGTGTTTTTGAATGTGGTATTAGCCCATTTCCGAAAAATGATAATGAGAGTTAAATGTTCAATTTTTACATTAATACGAGGGTTTTTTTTAACCCTTTCAAACCTGAATTTTTTCCATGAAGAAAAATATTATTTTTGAATTTATTTGATATTTTCGTTATTCAATAAGCAACCAGATCTTATTGTGAGTCTTTTGGAACACTATTGATACAATACTAAAATAATAAAAGCCAAACAATAAAAATTAAAATAAAAAATTAACATGAATAATAAATAATAAGCACTGAAAATGGTGTCCAATATACTGTGTCACGCAGGTTAAAAGTAAGTATGTATGGACGCATGTTTTGAAATAAACCGCAGCACTGCCGTCGCCGAAAATTTGCGCTGAGTTTTTGCATCTATTTTCCAGATACTACAACTAAAGAATTCACTTGAGTTTATGTCTGATTGCGCGAGTTTAAAATGCCTCGTACCATCGGTAATCTACCCTGATAGTGAAATAGACTCGCTATAATTCGTTTCTTAAAATGGAACAGACCTGAATACGACCGAAATCCATCGGCAGATTCGTAAAATGTTGGTATTCCATTATCAAAATTGATGTTAACACCTGATGATGCTAGGCGTCGAAATCCGGTCGTGATTCGGATGCATGGATTTTTCTCTTGCGGTGAAGTATTAATTAAAGTCCGCAATTTCTTCGCTTTTTTGTTTTCTTAATCACGAAATACTATGAAATTGCGGTTGGAGCATTTAAAAATGCCCGTACTAAAGCTCACGATGAAGAATGATGATATGTTGTAAATTGTTGACGAAAATTCTCGAAGAATCAGACGCCTTATTTTTGCTTCGTTATCTAATGGGTTTCCTCAAGTTGCGAGTAGTTCCTCTATGAATTATGGCAGAATGCTTAAATTATCTCAAGTTGTGCTCACAGAGCGGTAGGCATCAGGCGGCAGACTTCTATGAGGATGGAATTCAGAAGCCATTCCATACGATACGAACAAAGGGGAAAAGTTAGATTATGGTCCAGGATTTCACGTCAAATAAAATCATTGGTTAACTTTCCTTTTGATGTTTCAATACCGAAACGGTGCTTACTTAACAAACAAGCCTTGCAGAATTCAATAGCGCACTTTCGAAAGTAGTGACCTATATCCTTTAAAAACAAAATTAAGCCTAATTTGAGTTGGCTTATTTTATAGTTAAATCAAAATCACGCTCTTAAATCTGTCAATGAATGAATAAGTGGAAATATACTACTTTCACAAGAAGGCCCATTCAATCAATCGTGTAAATACTTTTAATATTCCTTTGCGATTGTTTGGAACACATTTTAATAAAATAATTTCAACCTTTATAAATAAAAATACCAGACCTTATTCTAAAAATCACGGTGGTGAAATATTTTCCGTTTAAAAGTCAATTCTCTACGCATACTTCTACGACCTACAGAGCCATGATATTTACAAAATAATTTAACGTAAAAAAAAGTAATGTTGAATAATTCTAAAGCAGTACACACATTTTGTTGCAAGTTCAAAGTAATTTCCATGATGATATTTCACCAAATATCGTTGGATATGATAAAAATGATGAACAAACTTGGTTATTTCCACAATAAAAAAGTTACCATAGTCTACCCTGATAGTGAAATACACTCGCTATAATTCATACCAAGTCTGTTTATCATTTCTAATGTCGTTCCACGAAGTACGGCCAGAGAACTTAGATTTCAATCGTTGGATATGTTTAACAGAGTATTTGCTAATCTGTGAGATTCTCAAATGCCCATTCAATCCTTAGGAGTCATTGATATTAGAAATTTTCGAACTCGAAAGAACGACCAACTACGTTCTCGTATGAATAGTTCAACAAAAACAAAATGTTTTTCTTTTGCGAGACAAACTAAGTTAGTTTCAGTTGACAATCAAATCTTAAGTTAACGGGATCCCATCATAAAAGTTCAAAAATTACTAATTGTGACGCTTTATATAGTTTTTGATTACTGTAGGACTTCTAGACTTATTACTATTGAATAAAATTTAACATTCAAAATTTGTTAGAACTTACATTAAATCCAAATATTAAAATATAACATTCGACGTAACTAATTTCACATTATAGGACATTTTGGCTTTTGGGAAACGTCTGAGCAGATTTAATACAGCTAAAATGAGCGTAATACAAATAACATGTTAAAATGGTTTCCGTTTCTACAAAAAGCTGAAGCCAGTCGCGATAAAATGTTCAGCGAGATCCTGCTTCTCACGGGTTACGCGGCTGCCATCTTTGAACAGCGGGAATAATTAACAAACCGTAACGGATTTGAGCGTGTAAACAAGCAAAAGCACCTACGCTAATTGGTCGTATCGTAAATGGATAATTCTGCCAAATGGATTAACGCTTCGTTTCGACTTGAACAAAAAGATGATGAAACTACAGCGAAGAGTTTAGTTACAGATTTTAGCACTGATGGATAATCAATGACCGACCAATTGTGACGCGAATAAAATTTTTTTAAACATTTATAAAATCCGTTACACTGATTTTTAGCTTTTACAAACACTTATCTGATCTAGTAATCTATCTTCAACATCAGATTAATAAAGTGAATTTTCTTGTTGTTTTCAAAAATACGAAAACTATAGAAGTGAAGTTTTTTCCGAGCATTACGGATCAAAACTTCACACTCCTTGGATCTAAATGACTCAAATTCTCGACATAGAAATTGAAAGATAGAAGAATCCTTTACTCCTTAATTCGAGGAATTTCGCAAAGAAAGACAAGGAAAATTAAGTTTTCACGAAGAATATTTAAGTTGAATATCTTGCAGTGACATACATAGAATTTTATCCGTCTCAATTCTCCATGTAAAATATATTATAATGAGGAATAGCATTACACCATCATAATACTAAAGGGTTACATTTGTACGATAAAAGACTGTATTATAGAGGCCTAGTTCAATGTGAGAAAGCCTATAGGAATACACGTAAAATTACTTTGCTACTCAAATGGGTCACTTTTTTAAATTCATCAATCTGATGAGCCATGATTGCATCGATGTTTGTCTGATTAATTCGATGGATTATCGATTCTTGATGAATTTAAGAACATTTCTTTGGTTTGTCTGCTGTTTCACAAGATGGCTACTGTTGCATTTACAACTTGTTCCATCTCCATCATTCTTTTAACTCTGAGGAAAAATAAATAGCGCATGGATGTTTGTGTTCGTTCATTTTTGCATTATAAATACTTTATATTTCCTATTTTAAGTTGCCATTTACTAGTTTTTTATTAGGTTGTTGATATTAACATTTGAATGACCCGCCACTGTCGTCAGAACCATCGGCTCTTCATTGTGAATTAATCTCGATGGAAGCGATGGACATCAGTGGGAAGCATCGAAAATCCATCGGTGAATAAAAATTATTATGGATCCATCGATGGATTTAAAAGGGATCTATGGATTTCCGATGCCATCGATGGATCCATAGATGAATTTAAAAACGTGCCCATACATTCATCACTATGATAAGTTTATTGTTGATAATATATAAACTATTTTTATTTCCATGACACTGAGTTTATTGTCATTTAGAAGACAATCTCTGTTGAAGGATAAACTTTGAAAGAAATTTTTTCCATAATTTCCTCATGCATCGATACCAGCTGAAATGAGAAATTTATCCTCACCTTGGGCATAACCAACAGCAGTACTGGATTGCAGTAAGCAATCGGCTTGTGTAATACGACCTTTCTGCTTTGGCAAAATCAGATATTTCTGGAGGATTTTACCAGAACTTGAAACACTATGGATTTCGGCAATTTACAGAATGTCAGAAGATGACTGAATTCTAAAGATTTTTCCGCTGTAGAATCATTGAGGGTATAGTCCGCTTTTTGCTAGGAAAAAAGTTATGTGTGTAATTCCTATATTTTACTACCAAAGTTGATCAAAAAGAATTTATGCTATATTGAATTAAAACGTATGATTCTGAGCAAGCGAAAACTATATTTCTGAAAGAATTGGTTGCGCAGGAATTTTTTAATGGGAAAGGAACTAGAAAGAAGCCGAATGATAATGATCAAAGGATAGAACAAAAGGCAAAGACAATAAGAGCGTTAAATAGGGCACTTTATTCACATTGATCACTTAAAAGCGTATAGATTTATTAGTTATTCTTTGAAACACTTCTAATATTTTTTATATCTATTCAACTGTCAACTTCATCTTAAAAACGCAGAACAGATCCTTCTGGCTGGTAATAATTAACGCAAAAAACTTCACTCTTCAAACCTCATAGGGAAAACATTTATGATGGCTATGAAACCCGGTTCGTACCTTGTATATTTTATTATGGTTTAATAAACGTTTACCTTGTGGAGTTTCTTTAATCTTAATTACTTTGGTGTTGATGACAGTTATTTTCGTCTTGAGTTGCGTAAATGTTGTTTCTGAACATTTTGAATTGTAATTTCAAATACGAAAAACCGTGCCCTCTTTTCCTTCAAAGATCTTTCATTTAATTCAGCATAAATAACGAACTGTGCACGTGTGATTTCGTTTCCCGCGTGACATAAGGGCGGTATTCTCTTACTTTCCACGTCTTATCTTCCACTCTTTGATCCTTCCATCAATTCCTCTTTCCCCATATTCGCGAGATATTCTCCGCTTTCCTAGTCTCCTTTAATCTCTCTCTCATAACTTAAGCTTCCCTGGTCTTCATCTCCCCGGAATTCCATGCCACGCCATTACCTTTCGCTTTCATCTTTTCCTCCCTCTTTTTCTCTTATTCTTCTGCGGAACGTTCCATTACCATCGCCTTCTCCTCATAAATTAGTTCCCACTTTCATTACGCCTCCTCATAATAGATTCAACAAATTCGTGGAATAGTTCCAAGGGAGATCATTCAGTACGTGTCGTCGCCGCGTTGCTAAGAGTTTTATTGAATTGCCTACCAACAACGTATACTTTGGAAAAATTCTTACTCCATTTCTTTCTAATCTCTCGAAGGAATTTCTTGGATACCAGAAAAGGTTATCTTCAAAATATTATATAAGGTTTTACAACTTGTTAGTTGGAATTCAATTTCTCCAGTGAATCTTCCCTTCTAGTATCGGTAAAGCATAGCCAAAGTAAAACAATACCGCTACTGCTACGAAGTGTAGCAAAAAGACGTATGTAGAAGTTTGTCTACGTGGAATTCTCATTAGGACCAAAGAGAATTCTACTTAAATCCCACTAATTTCATCTGTAAGGAAATGCGAAGAACTGTCTGTTGAATCTTAAGCATAGATGAGAGTTCTTCAACATTAGCAACAAATAGCTTTGGAGAATGGATGAGGCGACTAGGCGAAATGAGGAAGTTTTCCCTTTTTTTTCCTCGCAGGGCCAGAATAATATAAGCGCAACATATCCAAGATATAGAAGTAAAATAACACGGTAACACTTGGCGGTAACCCATCAGGTGACACCTTATTGTGGCTTATTCAGCACCACTCATATCTAAGTAACTTTCATCACAGTCATGAACACGACTGAAACGATGTAAATATAAATTAGTTTTTCTGTCCTGTACCGATGTAAATGACATCAATTGAAAAAATTTAGACAATGAAACCACATCTGACATAAAAAAAGACGAAAATTTGGTCTCGATCGTACTTTAATTCGGCAAATTCTTCGCTCGGCCATAAAAAACAGTTGTTGAGGATATTCACGGATAGTACCATGGAATTTCGCTCAAAAGCCTTGAGATTAATTTCTAAGAAACAAAAGCATGGTGTGGAAACACAACTCAATCTTCTCTGTATGCTGGCCAGCTTTTGGCTACTAAAAATATATATTTAATTCCTGATTCTCTTATTCCATATTCCTTTATTCATCCGCAGAATTCTTTCCGCTATTAAGAAGCACTGAAAAGATGTCGTTTTCAATAACGAGACCCAACTAAATCCACGGAGACACGTATGCGTCATCTCACAAAACGAGCTTCGGGAAGCATGCTAAATATCGGCGGAGAAGATAGAGACTTGCATTGCAAGTAAGAAGAAGCACCAAAAAATGCACCGGCAATGAGTCACTCGGTTGGAATTCTCTACAGATGAGAAGATCTGAATATCATCGAAAACTTTTCGATAAGTTCATTCGTTCAGAATTTATAAACGAAGTAAGTGAAATATTAGTGCCAGTAAGGAGCGAACGCGATCTCCGAGAGGTATCGACGAAGCGTTATAGGGAAGTGATCGCAAGAACGGATAATTACTTTTGGTCGTTTTTTCCCCAGGCTATTACAGATGCTAATAGGTTGGATTGAATAATGGTGGTGTATTACACCCCCTGCTATACGCCTCTGGCGGCTCGCAGGGTATATATCTAAATCTAAAAGGGACAGACATTTATAAGTATGTAAGTATGTACTGCGGTGAAGCTTGTATAGCAAGTTTCGCTCTTTTTAAACTGCATCGTTACTCTGTATGCTACAATCAGGGACAGATTTATCATTCCAGCTGAGGGCCCTACCGTTAAGAGGGCCATAGAAAGGACTTTCTGTCGTTTTTCTGAGGCGAATAACCTCTTTGTTGGCCTCAAATTTGCCCTTGCGACTTGGGTCTACGAATAGTAAAATTCGTTCGAGAATATAATTGTGAAAAATGCAGTTGTCTCACCAGAGAAAATTCGGAAAAATATGGCACAGTTTCACTATCTGATCAGAGACCTATAAAGTCAATTTTGCTGTGGTGTAAGTCTGGAAGACTTTGAATTCATTATTATAATATATTTGTTCGGATATTATTAAAATTCGCAGGGTGTAAAGTAATAGCTTTGAAAACTATCGTGAATCATTACATTTAAAATAATCATGATCGAATAGATGCCACAACATATAAATCTGAGCAAATCTAGATTATAATCGTTGAATAAAACAGAAATTAATAATCTTCGTTGGTGTATCATTTGACTAATTCGAATTGCAAATTTTATCATTCTCACCTAAAATCACAACGGGGATTTTTGAAAGGAAACTGATCTTGGCTTAAATCCTTCGAATGAAAATTACTACAACATCTCATCTACATTGCAATAATTTGAGAACAAAGCACTCTAATAATCCCCTATATGAGCAATTAATACTTTAGTCCAGTAGCTCGTATACCATTCATTCTTCATGACAATCAATCTTTTTCACTAATCTGTTGGTATAAACTATATTTAATCATATAAAAAAAGGAAAAAGGAACACGGCTGTGTTACTATATTAGAGTTAAAAAAGCTCCAAATAGCCGTTGCCTTTTTTGGAAGCGTATTGGATTTTGGTAGTTGTTTCTGTTAGAGAGTTTTATTCGGAGTTTCTCGCTTCTTTGGACAATTTTGTGGATAAGGATTTCGTGTACCTTGTTCATGAATGAATCCCAATGTGCTGTTTTCACTGATGTTAAATTATTAGTCACCTTTAGGTGTAGTTTATATGTTTGTAATTCCAGGTGAGCGCGTTTACGTTTGTTCAATTCTAAGTCAATCCAATGATATTTAGCAGTGATAATTTTTGGGCTTACGGACAACTTACCAACAATCAATGGCTACTTGGAGCTTTTTTAACTCTAATGTAATATATGAAATCATTTTACTAAAAATCTTCGGAACGGAATAAAAAAAACGCTCATTTCTTATGACCGCAAAACTACAAACACCTGCAGGACTTAGTCAGTACCATGAACTGTACATGAGATGGACAAGATATTATAAAAAAGGGCGATAACCCTTACTCGGCCATTGACACCCTCAAGGGTTGTTGAAACCCTGTCCAGGGTCACTGCCCTTCAAATCCCCTGTAACAAACAGGTCCATAAAACAATGAAAGTGAAATCGGGTGTAGCCGTGGATCCTGAACCATTCTTCGAAAACTAGTACCGTTACAAAAGATGCTTCCAAGGCTATTGTATATTGACCAGCATGCGGATATATTAGGAGTGATTTTGAGAGAGAGCCCTTCTAAAGCAATACTTTTTAAGAGTTGGAAAATCGATTTCATATGTTCGGAAGGTCACATGTGTTACCGTTGCTTTTTCAAGGGTTTTTATATTTTAACGCAGTAGTTTATTCCATCAAATTCCGCATTTCCTATGCCAGTGTCTCAAGACTGTTTGCAGTTTAACCTTAGATAAATTAAATGAAGTAAAGAAAAAGAAATAACACTGTTCAAAAAAAATTAAGTACTTGTATATTTCCTTTTTTAATCCAGCAAATTTTTTAAAATATCAAAATCTACGAATAAATTATATATTGTTAAACATTTTACTCCAAAAGCTGAACAATTCATTCCCAATTCTACAAAAATAATATACTTAAATTCTTTTATTCCGGTTTATAAATCAGCGAACCTGTACCATCTTTTGCCGGTTTCGACGTTTGGGAACTTAGAAGTCAGTTCTGTTTCCAGATGTCAATCTCAGTCGTTAGGTCTGAGATGGAAGTGAATTTTCATCGTATAAATAATCAGATCGAATGTATCTCTTTTTCAAGCATGCGAGGCCGTAATATCCTTATTTTATCTCAGCACCTAAAATTAACATCTGTCAGCAACACAAATTTATTTGTATTATATTTTAAGCATTGTCTTGAAGATAGCAATTATAATAATAATAATGACCAGGTCTTCACGTGGGTGAAAGTTAGCATTTGAAGTTCCAACAATTTACCCCCATAAACATGGAAAAGAATGTTCGTCCCAGGGTTCGGAAGCTATCAGGGAATGTATATTCTATTTATTTAGCATTGGTTCTATGAATTCATTCATTATATCATTATTTATATTTATAATAATATATATTTATATTTATAATAAATATTTATTATAACATTACTTTATTTTTCTTCAATGGACACGCAAAGGTGAAATTCATTCCGAAATGTTGCAGTTACAACTATCTATAGACGATTAAAGAAAGTAGGCTATGTAAAAACTACCCCTAACGAATTTAGTAAAAAGATTTCTTTAATAATTTTATTAATTATTGTTATTGATTATTAATTACATAAAAGTAATATTGATAGAATAGGCCCCTAGTAGTTCAAATTTAATGGAAAAAATTGTATGAGATTAAAACCATTTAGAAGGGCAAAATATTTCAATACTCGGAGGGAAAAACCGGTTCGACGTTGGGGGCTGCAGGCAAACCGGCACTGAACCGGAATCCGATTTCCCATTGAACCGGAAAGTAAATACAGTAGAACCCCGATCCATCGTTCCCGCATTTGTCGTTTTCCCGGATTTATCGTTTATTTTCTATAGTCCCGACTTAGGCCCATAAGGAGACATGTAAAGTAATACCGCATTCATCGTTCATCGAAATATTATTTTCCCGCATCCATCGTTCAGATTTTTGGCCCAATCGAGGAAGAAAGACAAAGTATTAGGAATTGCGACAGCAATTTTCTTTGAGAGCTTGGCATGAACTTTTTTTAAGGCTGTCGTAGCACTTTCTCAAAACGGCCGATTTTAAACACATCCGGGGCTGTTTTAATACATTGTATCCTATTGTAGAGCTTTCACATGGGTGCGAGTACGAGCCCTGTTTGTCCATCTCAGTTTACTGGCATATTTCACCCTGTTTGGACCGTTTCTAGGAGTTCAGTACGTTCTTTTTCGAAATCTTTAGGGGTTTTCTTTGGATAAACTTTCGTTACGTATTCATTTTAATAGTGTGAGCTGAGTGTACATTTCCCGTTTTGATCGTTTTCCCGCATTCATCGTCTTTTTCTCTCGGACCGTTCAAAAACGATAGATCGAGGTTCTACTGTACTACGCTTCGACCCCTTTTTCCTGGACGGCTCCTTCCTTCTCTCTGCGTGCATCCGAGAATCATTACTCCTACGCCCACTCCCCTATCCTCACCCACTTTGCACCCTTTTCTATATAAATATAGATCGGCGAGTCCGTGGGCATCTATCACCTTATCTATCCCTCCTGGGAGAACTCCCTTTCACTTGGCAGCTTTGCCCTCTGCTCTCGCAAATGCCCTCTTCTCATACCCCGAGCATCCTTTCTCACCTCCCGCATACCTCGTCTTCCTCCCGCCAAACTCATTCACATTCTGTCCCTAAACTACCCCTCTCTTCCTCAGTCCATCCCCATCTCTCTTTCTACTTCTCCTTATCTATCAAGATTTCCTTCCTACGTCTATATCTATATGCCTCTTTCAGGGATGAACGGATAGGTCCCGCAGTCCTCGCAATGTGAGGTACCGAGATTCAAACGGGTTCCGACTGATGTCGATGTCAGGGCCGGATTCAGGGATTTGGCCACCCTGAGGCGAATATATCTTCCCAGTTTCGTTAAATTCCACGTTAATCGCCATTTTCATTGATGATTTACATTTCGGTTGAAAATAAATTCAAGTGATGTTTCCTCATACATTAATCACACCAAAACATTGTATTACTTTAAGCTTTAAAGCGAAGAAATTACTATATACTAACTAGACTCTCGCTAATCCGTCCTTCAATAATCTGGCACCTTTTCCTGACGTAAAAGAGAACCATGGAGTAACGCAACGAGTGCAAGCGCGGAAGAAAAATTAGAAAAGGTGCAAGTGCAGAGGAGAGGGTTATTTTTAGACCAGAAGGTGCTGACTATATTTATATATAATACCAGCGACATGTATTCATGCCTCAAAACCTGAATGACTTCTCTAAAGAAAGTAATAAGTATTTTCCGTTTACATACTATATTATAAGTGCAACCCTTAACCTTAAATTAACTTGCCACCTCGTATCTGTGAATTATCACACGTTCTTAAACATTAACTTCTACATTACCATATGTATCCTACGTAATATATTAAAAGTATGTATTTCTCTTTATGGCTGCTTACAGAAAACTATGGTCTTTTACGCTCTCTCAGTAATCCGGCATTCCTCTGTGCAAGGAATGGCCGGATTAGCGAGAATCTAGTTAAATATTAATTATTTAAATTATTATACTTTACTAACTAAACGTATTTCTATGCTGTGCATTATTGTTGTCTGCACAATTTTTAGGCACTCCACTGGTGTGGCGATCTCATTAATATTCCCAAGTAATTTTCACTTTTTCATTTTATAGTTAAATTCCATTTTATGTAAATATCTTGCTACCAGTCCCTCAGAGAGCGGTTGAGGCTGCTATCAATCAGATGCACTATTGATTCAATTTCTCAGTCCATAGCATGTCGTCTAGGAAATATAGAATATTTCAATTTCATGCTTACAGTGCAAATAAACTTGTATGGAACTATAAAGGATCGTTGTTTGATTCACTTAAACTAAAGCATAACCCAACGAAACTTAAAGTAAGCCAAGTCACTTTTCTATCTCTATTCTGATATGTCACTATTTCAACATCCTCTTTCATATCTATAATTCGTCAATTCCCCATCTTTTCATCACGCCATCCCTCTGAACTCTTCCCCATTTTTCTCTTCTTAATGCTCTCGGATAGTCAAGTGAGCAGTGCGTTCGGTTTTCGTGTCAGCGGTCCCTGGTTTGATTTCTGGTAAGAGCCCAAACTCCTTATTCGAGATATTTGAAGCTACTAATTTTTCACCAATATCTTTTTAGGTCATTAACACTCACATGATAATTCGCCAAGCATCGGTGGTTCAGTGGTAGAATGCTCGCCTGCCACGCGGGCGGCCCGGGTTCGATTCCCGGCCGATGCAGAATTTTTTTCCCACATCTATGATCAATACTTTTTACCACCAAAATAAGCTTTATAATTAATATGTTCTATCCTCACTTTGTGGAATTCAGTATAAACCATCGTAATCAAGCACTTAGTAACTTCCACAATTTTATTTCAAACGACCGGTTTCGTCAAAGTGTTGACATCTTCAGGTGACATCTGGAAGTTACTAAGTGTTTGATTACGATGGTTTATAAAATAAGCTTTACTTGCAAACGCTTCGTTTTTACGAAATAAATTCCTCTAATGTATCCAATTACTCTACGTCGTACTCAACTTGTGAGTCCAATTATGGTGAGTTACCTTTACATGAACTGATTACGGTAGCATTAGTATAAAACTGAAATAGTCCAGTATATTCATATTTAATATACTCTGCAGTTATCAGTCAATCTATTATGAACCTTGCCGTATGTGAAATCAATGTCTTTCAAGTACAATAATTGAACGCTGGCAGACACTATCTGTCAAAGTAATCATTAAAGTAGAATAGTAAGCCAAATTATGTGCTGTAGTAACTAGAAAAATAGGTTTTTGCAGTCTCAAATCTTTCATATATACAGGGCTGCCATGACGTGTTTAGTTCTAAGAATCGTGCATATTTAAAAGAGAAAATCTTATAAAATGAGATTGTCCTTATTTCTATAATAAGAAATGTACTTATTTTACATAGTGCATGCTAATATTGTCATATTTTATCCAGATCGAATCGAACAATCGATGGTCACATTCACATCGTATGTAATAAGAAGCGCATGTACGAGAACTTGAGGGAGTTTAAACTTGCAACATTCCCGCGACAGGAAGTCGTGACAATTTATGGCATGTACTGTAAAGGATAGTTCCTTCTTTACAAATCTCAACATCACCTGCAGTGAGGTGCATGAACTGCTTTCGAAAGACAAAGAATTTCTGGAGAAAATCACTGGCAATGCGTAATATTTGGAATAAAACTGCTTTACCAATTAAGTC
Organism: Sympetrum striolatum; assembly: GCA_947579665.1. Classification (NCBI taxonomy): domain Eukaryota; kingdom Metazoa; phylum Arthropoda; class Insecta; order Odonata; family Libellulidae; genus Sympetrum; species Sympetrum striolatum. The sequence goes on along the minus strand of OX388350.1, from coordinate 36,144,081 downwards.
TTATTTTCGGGTAAAAAATCTTATTTTTGGATCCGAGTGTGCTTATTTTTAGCTCCCAATTGAGGGTAGCTCTGCATATATACCATTGTTTCTACGATAAACCCTAGATACATATATGCGGGTTCGATATGAAATTGAGAGGGTCAATATGTTTTACCGTAACAATGGTATAATTAAAATCAATGAAAAAATATTTTTAGAAGATTATATATGTTATAACACTATGATAGCCCTGCTAGAGCGAAGAGAAACGTCAATCGTAATTGTTTCTAATCTTAAGGAATTCCACTGTTAATCACCAGTATTCTCTCAACTTGCAATTACCATAGCCACACAGACAACATACATTCCACGGCTACATCGTACCCTTAATCCCTTATGTTGTCTTCGATTTATCTTCCTCATTTCTTCTCCTTTCGTCTTTCTGAGCTCTCTCTCTCTCTCTCCATATTTCTCTCCTTCTCTCCCATTTTCCCTTCCTAATTCCTTCGACACCGAATTCCTCTTTTCATTTTTCTGTTGCATTCCTCACAAACGTGCACGAATGTCTGCGAATAAAAGGAAAAGACTGCACGCTATCTTTGCCCCTAGAGAATATTTCACTCTACCAAATGGGAGGAACTTGAAACGATTTCTTTTAGTTTTCATGTTGTTTATCTCTCACTTTGAAGTCTTCCAAAGGCTTACACCCTTTTTTTTACTACACTTTTTATGAATAGGGGCTATAGTTCTTAAACATGAATTTCTTCACCATATTCTGAATTTACTAGAATCAAAAATTTCCGAATTATTCCAGATGGAATCGCTCAAAGCTGGCTTGCGTTTATTTTGTATTATTCATAATTCTGGACTCTGGTCACTCTTTGCGAGTGACGTACTTATCGCTGTGTAGTTCGATCCTTTCCATCCAAGACTTAGACATATCTATTGCTCAAATCAATTGATCCAAACCATTTACGTTTAAGATCGAGGAAAATTTTAAAAAAACTCTATGATAGTAGTGAATGTAACTATAATATCAAAAATAAAAATGAGGGTATGGCATGAAACAATTGTTTACTAGATTACTAGCAGATGGCCCTATGAAGCTGTTAATTTCCATACATTGGCCAACGTATTTCAAAAAAATAACAGTGATTCAAGAAGCCGATCGATTGGCCTAATAAGCCTTAATAAACACACTTAATTGCTTAAAGGTATGAACCTACTAGCTTAAAGGTATGAAAGATAAAACCTCGTATACTCTTGAATAATGCTTGAAGTCATAGCATCCCTGATGGTCTGTGGAGTCACCGCCAACTGCTGTTTGATCCTCGAAAAACACGGACTTGGAGATCATGAATTGTAACATTGAAACAAGCCAATACAATACACTTTGGAACAAGGTGAAATGAATCTGATTGTAAGTTATTCATTTTTGGTAGAGGATGATTTGGTTAGCCTCTTTCTGTTTCAAATTTATTCTCTTATAATATTTACCAACCAGGTTTTAGAATTTTAGCTCTCATTTTATTGAAGATATCCGAAATCCAATACCGAGCTTAACGCTCTGCCCCCTGAAGTGTATTTTTTGAGGTAATTGATTAAAAGTTTTTCATTTATTCAGCACTGCAATAGCCTAAGGAAAAGAAAATTATACAGTAACGTTGTAGACACATTAGATATTTATGATACTGCATTTTATCCCTAAGATAATAATATGACACTAACTAAGTGTCATATTATTTGTAAACCTGAGGGAATTTCCTTAATAAATAGTCTTATGATATTTAGTTTATGTAATTTCTTTCTTCTTACGTAATTAAAAAATGTAAATTTCAATAATACTAATTATAGATGGATAGATATTTTAATAATTATAGACAGCCGGACAAGATTTAATTATGTAATCTTTTCGCTATCTCAAGCATTAAATATAAATAGGTTGATTTTATATTTGTGGGTATGGGATTTTATGTATATGACGCAATTGAAATAAAGAACCAAAAAAAAAATAAAATAAGCTTCTCAAATTTTCGGGGTCCCTAGATACGCGAAATCTTTTCGCCAGGCTCTAAGGGCGCCATAGCTTGAATCTCTTGAACAAACCAACGCGAATAACATCTGACATTCCAGATGGGAGCAGAAATCCTTTCCGATAAACACGCACCATAAATTAGAGAATCCGAAAATCTTCAACTGGAACCACTTGCCAAGAACGCAAGAACGTCAAAACGCACCTGACGGAACGAATCAACCGTTTCTCGGGATAAATCCACACTTGGAAATCTCCAAAATCGATACCAATCCGGGGCGATACACCTTACGCCCCGAAAGCCGTAAAAGTCTCCGATTCATTGAGACCCGCGTGGCGGAGCGGAAAACACAGCCCGCGATCACTCCCACCTCATCGATCCCTCTCCTAAGTTAGTATTATTAAGGCTCCCCGAATGAGCACCGGGGAAAAATACTACCTATCCTCTTTTAATTCCACCCCCGGCCGAATATATACACTCCCTTCTTTTATTGCCTCCTCTCCCTTGTCCCATCCCCTCATCCCGCTACAAATTGCGCACGACTTTTAGTGCCTCACAATTTGGCCCGACACCACCATCTCCTCCTTCTCTCCCTCCGATTCCGCCGCTGTTTGTTTTCACTTGGCGGCGTCTGGTTATTTTGTTTTGATGAGAGCTGGTAGTTTTATTTCATTGTTCGTTTTCGCGGCGCTCCTCCGCTCGCTTTTGTTTCGACCCTTTTCTCGCTTTTCTCCTCTTCGCGGCCGGTGTCATTCCGATCTTTTTTTGTTTGCTTTGACGTTTTTTTGGAATCCGTCAATACGCCGAAGGAGGATGTGATTTATCCGATGCTCTTTCCCTTCTTGGAGAGCGATCAAACCACCGTAATTCTAAGCAAGAAAGTGAATAGTATTTGACATAAACAAGTGGTTCCCAAAATTTCCAGTCCATGGACCCTTTTAAAGAGGAATAAAACTCAAGGACCCCTTCTCAGTTTGGCATGAACCAAACAATAATATTTCTAACTCAAGTATTTATTGTTTTTTAATTCAAAGAAAAAAATATTAGTTTAAGACATTCGCACGGAAAAATGAATTTCATTAGCAAAATTATAATGTAATTGTCAAAAACAAAGTGATATTTAAAGTGAACATTTTTTTAAGCGTCTGCGGACCCCCAAAAATATTGTCGCGGACCCCCGGGGGTCCACAGACCACACTTTAGGAACCTCTGACATAAACTATAAAGAAAAATTTTAGTAAATGAGTAGAATGCTGCGGCTAGAGAGTATAAGCAATCACCCTTCAAATCTGAATTTCCTCTCATGTATCCTTCGCTCATTTTCGATGACGTTCTATTTGAATGGAATATTAATATAATGTAAATTGTACTCTGGTGGTATTTCCTATAAAAGCAAAATAATTATACAACGGCATAAGCGCTCACAAGTAATAATTAAATCAAACATTACAAAACGAAAAGAAATCCAATGAATGAAGTATACAATACCCAAAGTAAGAAAAAAAATAAAATTAATGTTTGAAAAAAATTGGTGTTAAAAGAGAACGCGGAAGTGTAGTGTCTAATTTAAGCAGGCATTGGATTCTAAAAATGTGAGGCTGTTATACGGAAAGATCTAAAGAGTAAGTTGTTTTGTGAGGTGGGGCAAATAAGGTGAATGGGGTTTACTAACGGGATATACTAATATAGTGCTAACGGACGAAATAGAGTTTTCATTGGTGTGTTGAGAGTCCAAGCGTTAGCCTCCCAAAATTTACCGTCAATTCGATATACCACCCCCTTCCGGCCACCTGCACCCCATGTGCACCCTTCGACTTCACCCTACGTGGACCACCCTTTTAGATTCAGTCTCCCGCAGTCTCCTTTCTTCTAACCTTTCTGTTGACCATTTCCTGTCCCCTAAATATTGCAGCATCCTCCGCTTGACACTTCTAGATGTTTCCACCCGAACCCTTTTTCTCCTCTCACTGCACCCTTGCATCCTCTGCCCCTGATCTCGGTCAGCGACCTCCACTCCCTCCACGACCCTAAGACAATGACCTCCCTTCCCGAATTAGTATAAAAGGGACGCAAATCTCTTCCAGTTCGTCTCTTTCTTGGGTGACGCAGTCGAAAGACGGGTGTTCCCAACTCTCTGACGCAGCTTCGGTGAGTGTCGAGAGTCCGCCGCGACATTGCACAGGGACCAGCGCTTGGCTTCGTGCGGCATATAATGTAAGTGAATTGCACCAACTGTAAGAATAAATATACGGAAAACGAAACTCTGGAACTTATTTTGGCCAACATGTCTGGGGTAATCAAGTCGGAGCGCGATAACCGCGACAGGTGAATCAATATAGAATATATTGCGACTGCAAGTCACAATGTAATGCAATGTAAAGAAGAAACGACGAAATTTTCCGCACATATTAATGACATGAATACTTTTGCTAAAGAAATCGCATCTTCAGGTACAGAAGTGCAGGAAGACATAGTTTAAATAGCAAAAAGGAAATGGACAGGGTAAGGAAGCTATCCAGTCAAGGAAAAACCCCTTCATGATTTTATATCTGAGCGTTAGCTATGAGCGACGCAATCGTAGGCTTAAACGTTACTTACACGGACGAATAATGCAAGAAGCATTCCGATAAAAAAATGGTTACCCACCCTTGGACTAAGCAAAAAGTTATATCACGCTTATGCATCAAAACTAATCGCTTTCTTACTAAAATTAATGGAAAATCTCAAATTAATAAAATCAGCACCTGATTCGCTGTGAGAAGTTTATTCCTGATTTTCTAGTTTTTGTCTAAAGAAACTCCTCTCTGGAGTTTGGACAAAAACCTGAAGGCCTGAAGATGACTGTAATAGTCGAAACCGGTCGCTTTGAATAAAATATTGTGAAAAATACGAAAAACTTTTAAAAATTTATTTCCTCTCTGGGTCGCATTAATCATTGCTGCGTAACACAATTACTGAGATAGCATTGACGGTTTCGGCCTTCAATTGGTGGAAGATCATCATAAATATAAAAACAATAATGGATCTAGTATTTTAATGTATACATTACACATAAAGTTGTTGTGTATAAATTAAAATATTAGATCTATCACCCTTTTTATTTTTTTCAATTGCTGAGAATCCTAATAATATTGACATTTAGTCCATTTATGATATTTTAGCAACTAAGATATTTTTTATACATATTCGTGTTCAAAAATATTCCCTGGCGTGAAATAAATCTGTTATAGAACCCTAAATAAATGAAATAAATAACTGAAATGGAAGCTAATCAACGAATAGAAAGTATAAGAGAGTAAAATTATACTATTCAGTCAATGGCATACCCACTTGTCTTTTGGGTCGGAAAGAAATTTCCGGCCCTCAATTATTTTGCGCTAGCCGAAAGCCTAGCGACTCTGCAAGATTTTTGATCTCGCTAAATTTTGAATCCACGCAAAGTACACGTAACATCTAATTAGGCTTTGAATTACTCACAGCCTCTCTACGCACACACATTAATACTTGCACAAGGAATTCGTTTCCTCCGCTGTTAATTTATTCATTCCGTACATCTAAATTCTGAGAATCCTTTGAAAGTTTACGCCAATTTGCTCTTTAAATTAGGAAATTTCGCATTCGACCCTTCTAAATTTATGTGCGCCGAAACTGTTTTGCTTGCGGCGAGAAAACGAGGACGCCCGTTTTGGTGTTTTTCCTATTAAAATTAATCTATCTGTGAAATTAAATCCCTCTTATCCTTCTATTTACTGTGGCCATAACGCAAATATACTTTTTCGGTGTAAATGTCAGCTCATAGTTTAAAATAGTTATATATTACTCGGAGAGTTATTCGGATGTTTTCATACTTGTGCAATTATAATAATAATGAATCGTCTTTATTCGTGCGAGATCGAGACTGTAAGTCTCTTTTTCCAACTAACCCATCGTCATAAATTATAAAATAATTAAGTTAAAGAGAGAGTATGAGAAAAATTAAATTTATGAATGATTTATAAATCCCTTAGGTACGCCTTGAGGATTAAAATTCACACCTCTCTCTTCATGGATGAATATTGGTATAAAGAGCTACCGTTGCGATACTTTTAATACTGTATAGACTTTTCATTCCCATATTATTTTCTAAATAAGAATGAATATAGCATACACTTCTTTCAGAAAAAATGCCTGCGTAAATAATTAAATTGGGATCTGACTTAAAATAACTACAGCCCCAATTTTAATAAAATATCCATACGATACAAAAGGAAATTAATATATTATTTTACTCACTAAAAATTTTTTGTTAGCAATTTTTACCACCTGCAATTAACCGTGAATAATATCCAGCAATTAGTGATCCTTAGTACCAGACCTTAGTACCTTAGGCTTTTGCCAGTTGAAGTTAAGTGACCACACGCGTTTAACGAGCTGAGCAAGAGAGAGCATTTTGTAATTCGTCCAAAAGTTATGTCAAAACTTAATAATCATTAATTAATCATTATATGCATTAATTTTTCTCTCCATAGAATCAAAATATTAAATTCTCATTTGAATCCAATTAGATTTCTACAACTAGGAGCCGCTTTATGGACACAGAATGCAGACAATTTTAATTTTCTTCCTCATATTATTGGTGAGAATACTGATGGAATTAGGAGTTTAAAATTAGCCAACTACTAGACCAGGAGCAGGAAATCTTTTAAGCCGAAAGAGCTGAACTAGTCCCTAAGTTTAGTGAGAAAATTGACAGCCTTAAATTTGTGTCCACATTCTTACCATTTCTCAAAATTCAAATTAACTATTTGGAAAATAGCAGCTTACATTTACTCTGACAGGGTTGAATATTAAATCGGTAACTAACCGCAAAGCTTTTCGTCCTCATATGCTATGATGAGCGTGAGTAATTATTATTCAAAGCCACATGTAAGATTTTAAACACTAGTACAAATACGAGCCACAGGTTGTCAGAGTCTGCACTAGAAGAACGAATGAACAAGAAGAGAAGACTTTTTCCCCTGCTCATAACATAAACGAATAGGGAAAAATGTCCCTAAAAATAAGATCCAACCACACATTGCTCTACTAAAACGTCTATAAAGAGCATGCGGGGCTCGCGAGCCACAGGTTGCTCTGCACAAGTCAAAGGAAGAATGATCAAGATATTATGTTTTCTCCTTCTCATAGCTTACGAGAATAAAGAATAAACTGACTCGCCAAATAAGATTTCGTCCTCCTGAAACGTCTCTAAGTAGCCACACGTGGCTCGCGAGTGACGAGTAACATTTTTTACGAGAGTAAAAATCTCATCGTACCGAACAATTACATTGTCTGTAAAGTATTCAGCCCGAAGACCGGTTGGTACATCATCCTCTCTGACATAAGCTAATGAGAGATTACAGAGAGTAAAGAGGTTTTTCTAGGCAGGATGAGGAGTGAGGTAGTTTGCCCTTGGTTTCTTCACTTATCCAGAATGCTTAAGCATAATATGTCAACGCAAGTGAAGCACAATGACTCCACAAGTAACACTTTTCTCGGCAGTCCGTAAGTAGAGACCTTGATTAGTACAATTATTCACTCATACCTCAGAAGCATTCATTTCATCACAGCCGCGATCAAGACTGGGACAACAGTAAATGAAAGATACTTTTTACTCTTTCCTGTACCAAATGAAAATATTACTTTCCTCAGAATATGCTAACAGGAACACAACTAGATTCCTTTCCCCTAAAACGTCTCCAAGGAGCTACATGTGGCTCGCGAGTCACACGTTTCTCACCCCTTCGCCTGTCAATCGAACGAGTTAGGCATGTTGATGTTTTCTCCCTCCCATAGCTTACGCGAATAAAGAAAAAACCGCACCGCAAAATTAGATTCCGTCCAATCATCATCCTCCCAAAACGATTTTTGCGTAACCACGGTGACAGAGCGATAAAAATATGCAACAATCCGTGGAAGACGGACTTTCACGTATCAATTTTCAAATGACCAAACGATTCACTCCCCAAAGGGAGAAGTAATTTACGTCTTTTTTTCTCTCGGTCGGCGGAAAATATTAAAGCTCGATAGCGCAGAGTCACTGCTCGTTTCGGACGTTTTCTTTTTTCCGCTCATCTCGTCCGCCGTCATCGCGTTACAAGCGGTAATGAAGTGGATATTCATTTGTTTCCATTCTCTACCCCCACCTTGACACCGCCGTTCTGCAATCTTGATTACACTTCCTCGCCGACAAGCGACCAAAACTATTATTTTTCTAAGGATGGCCGAAGCGCGGTTGTCATTGATTTATCTCCCATAAATGACCTCTCCTAACAAACGTATATTTTGTTTACGTAGAACATAAAATTTGCGTAATGTTAATGAAATATTTGAATGATGTATGTAATAAAGGATGTGAAAGCAATATTTATATGCATATATAGAATTATTGATTCATCTATGCAAAGTGATAGGCTGTGAAACTCAACTGCTCTTCTTCAGTATAAGTGAAGAAATAACAATGTATTAAAAATAAATATTTATCTTCAATATCCCAATACTGATCTACGGATAAATAAATTTAGTCTTCCAGAAATACACTCCTATGACAACATGGAAACATCAATTTATTCATTTGAAAAAATATTAATACCATCAATACAAGATACAAGTACTATTGGAATTGGCATTAAGGTAGAGCTAAGAAAAACTAAATGTCTACATCTACATTATTACCCTGTAAGCCACCTTTCGGCGTGTGGCAGGGGGTGTAAACACCAATTGAATCTAAACTACTTCTTTACTCGGTTATTGTCGCGTATCGTTCGCGGAAAGAATGAATTTTTAAAACGATTCGTCCTAGCAATGTCTTTTTTATACTTCATTGTAAAGGCTTTTTGATAACATAACTGGAAATAATATTCTTACGTCTTTTAGCTTGTACTATCAGTAGGTTTGCACAGGTTTTTCACACCCCCCTTCACTGAGGGTTTTTTCCTGCAGTGGATCTTTTTTCCTAAGATACCACCTTAGGTTTTCTTTACATCCACTCCTTTTAAAGTTGCCACCTGGTCCTCTGACCAAATTGCAACGATATATTAAATAAGTAAATAAAGTTATCCTCTCTATATGTATTCACCTACACACAACTTATGTATATGTAATGTAATTGACGAAAGGTCAGATGGAAGAAGAGACTTTTCAGTCTTAGTCTCGCCTTAATAAATACCTTATATGAATATCTTGGCCAAAAGATGTATTAAGTTTTTACCCTTCGTCTACGCTTTAGCTACGAGTAGGTTGTTATTACAGCATTTTCTCGAAGTGTAAGAACTTGCTTGAAGGAATACCGTAAATGTATTCAAATCTAGCAAGGCCAGAATCTCCAGTGTGAGACCAAAGAGAACGTAGAATCCAAAGCGGCACCCAATATTTTTGAATAATTTGCATAGAGCTGAAATGTATTTAAAAAAATATTATTAATATTCAGATAGATTGTTAGAATTTGTTTTTCTTTCTCCCCGTCTTAACACCGTCGACCTACTGTCTTGATTACACTTCTTCCCCGAAAGAGACAAACTATAGTTTTTCTAAGGATGGGCGAAGGACGGTTGTCATTGATTTATCACCCATAAATGACCTCTCCTTACATATGTATGTTCGCGGGGCTACACGCAAGGATTGGAATGAATGAGGGACTGCGCAGTACCCCGCGGGGAACTCGAATGGTTGCCTGTCAAAATTTACAAACAGCTAATGAATCACGGGGGATAGACTCTTAGCGTAATGCTAGTGATACGAGGATATCCGTTTACAAATACTGGGTTTTGTTCAAAGAGTATCAAAATATTTTGCATCGGCAACAGCGATAAGAATTCTATATTATTTATATATTAGAAGTAAATTAGAATACGCTTTTATTGCATGGAAACCTCATTTAATGAAATATGTAAATTGTATAGAAAATGTACAGATGATATTTATAGTATAAATATCATCTGTATGATACATACAGTATATACATACGTATAAATTTTATACTTTATGTATACTATTGCAATAATAATATATATCCAATGTTCGAAAATTATATAAGTTATGATATTCTATTTAAAATGTATGTATATCAAAGCCTTAAGAAAGGGAGAAAGGATGTATTGTATTTATTTGACCTAATCAATACTGAGGAAAATGCTAACCTAGTGAGTAAAATTAACTTTTATGTCCCAAAATTTAATGTAAGGCCAATATTGGCATTTTATTTTTATTAATGTGAAAAAGAACTGTTAAGCGTCGTACATTGTGCTATAACCTTTAAGATGGCCATGAACTTGATTTTTTTCAAAAGAGAAGCCTTCTTTTGTTCGCAGCTAAAATAATTTATGCATAAGTATATGCATAGATTTTATATAATATTTAATAGTGTTTTCCCAGTAATTTCTTGTTGGGCGAACATTAAACACAATTAATAAATATATAAACATTTAGCGAAGCTTTGCATTTCTGCGGTGGTCATAGAAATTGATCACGTGATGCGTAACATATCCAAATCGAACCCAGACATTTCTAGCACATGCAAGTCAATTTACGTCTAAAAATAACTCGTCTCCGGAAAAATAAGTCTTTTCTTGAAGCGAGTGAAAATTAAATTTGGCTACGTATTCCCATGCAAAGTAATTCTTTAGAAATTGACAAAAAGGCAGTATTGACACGCTTAAATAAGGCATTATTATTATAATGACAATTTAAGGTGTTTCTTTCGCTTGAGCGTGATTTTAAATGCTAATTAGCCTCTCACAGTCAATGAACGCTAATCTACTTAACGAATTTCCCACAATGAAGGCGACGACACAGAACGAATGTGCAATATTATGAGTATTTGACTGATTTGATCATCAAGGAAGTCTTTCTTAATGGTATTAGTCAAAAGAATTAGCGAAGGCACACATATTCCATTCAAAGAACTCAAAATAACACGGCCCCTACTACAGTTTGTTTACAGTGCGATATTTTTAACCTACGGTAAGATATTGATATTTTGAGTTGAAAACATTATTATGCACTGACTGTACAAAACATTTTTAAATCCTTGATAGGAGATGGAAAATGGCATCTATAACTTTTAATTGCCAGTGATATTAAATTTTAAAATAATAAATTTAAAGGCAAATAAGAAATTAGAAGCATAATCGAGGAAAAAATACTCGTATCTTAAAAACACCCACACAAAAGAAGGGTTAAAATATGCGCAATTCACAGATGGCTGCAGCAAAAGGATATGAACATATCGTAAGTAGTCAATGGGAATCTTTTTAAATGCAATAAAAAAGGAGCGTTAAATCGGTGATAGGAAACACAAAGTTAAGTCAGGTAATATTACTAAAATTTGCATCAAATCAATCCATAGTTAATTCCTGATGTTTTAAAATTGTCCAGGACTCAAAAATTCAACAGAATTTGTTTCGGATGTAGATTTACGAATATATATTTATACTCAATATGGAATAACATACTTGTACACACCTAGAGTCCGTACATCATAACCTATATAGAGTAGAAAAGAGAAGAAAATAAAAAGTTGTGTCCAGAATGTGCCCTTGCAACAGTAATGAAAAATCGCCAGGTATTACAATCACGTCAGCTACCGACACGTAGCTCACAATCATATTTTTTTTAAACGAACAGAGATAACTGGCAACGCGATTTTCCCCCAAATAATACAACCTGATGCACAACTTAAGAAAAAGATTGTGTAAAAGACGGCGACCCTTATTTAGGAGGAGTAAAATATTTGATGAATTAAAACAATAACACTAATGTGGTATCAATCCCTATCTACTCGTACATCCCTGCAAGTCACCCTCTTCCGTACAACAGGGGGTGCATTCACTATGATTCTACTTCTCTAATCCGTTGCTGTCGTTTAGGACTCGCGAAAAACGAAGTATAGTAACTGCAAAATAAGTTCAAACCTCCATTTCTTTGATTTCTCGCAATAACGATCGGACTATGCAATGCAGGAGACTCGTAATAACCACAACTACTTCCGCGAAGGTATGTTTTATGTACTTTCTCTAAACATTGGTATTATTTATTACAAGAAATTTTACATTTAGCCTTTGCTTAATTTAATTTCTTCTTAAGATTCCCATTTCTATGTGTATGTTCTGTGTTGATAAGCTACCATATTGTACCTGAGGATGGCCCAAGGGTTCAAAAACATAGTCGTCCAATAAAATATACTCCATAGTAAAGTTATAATCCATTCATTTTTTACCATATTTCATAATGGAGACATACAGCCAATTCAAGGTGGAATTATTAGATTTAATTCCCATACTTTCTTTTGAAATAGGTAACATTCACTGATTTGAAGCGTAACGTCCTTCCATTTTCTGCATAAATACGTCAAAGATAACTTTAACATGATTTTATTGGATTTAAACCATAAGTAAAATATAAAATCAAAGTTTATTTACTTTGAGCTCCAAAATTTTAAGCTGGACAAAGAGAGAGTAGACTTTCTACTTCCATAGAGTTCTGCGTGCCTAAAAACTGTCTCGCGCACCACCACCATGGGTCCTTCATCCAGTTTCGGTCCTTCCGAGCGCCTCCAACCACAAAAATCCGCCCGACTGTTCGATTTGCATCGCGATCGGACCAGCTGCCAAAAAAGGAGCAAGGAACGAATTTTCGATCCTTGGACAAGTGCGTTGATCTCCATCCCCGCGACAGTGGCGCTATATCGCGTCCTTCTAGCGAGTCTTTCCTCCATTCCTTTTTTCCTCTCGCTCGCCAAGGTCGGAAAAGGATCCGACTTCGCGGATCTGAAGAAGGCAGATGAAGGGAGCGTAATTCCGCGTCTATAGGTTCATAAGGAGCGGTGGAAAAAGGCGCCGAGATGAGTTGGCTTTTAAAGCTGAGGTCGGAAGGCGAAATTCTTCCGAAAGAGAAAGGTGAAGAGGGAATACGAGTAGTCCCACCTTACGAACCTTCCTCTCGTTATTGGAGAAAAAGCCACTTTTATCCGCACTCTCGCCGCTCTACGGTTTGCCGACACTTGAAGCGCTGTTCATTTGACAACACATTTTCGCGTGTTTTTTCTCGCTCTCTCCAGCCGTTTTTCTTTCTCCTCTGCTTGCTCTTTTTTACGCTCTCGTGATCTGCTTGAGTGAACGCCTTACTGTTCGTTAGGGGATTGGATCGCGACCTTCGGGAAAGCGTCTCGATAAATGGATCGAAAATTCGAGTTATCCGTGGAGGGCTTCTATACATCGGATTGGGGAATGTTTTCGATTTGTATAAATAAGTTCTATAAGATCTTTACAAAGGAGAGATTCAGTCTATTCTTCTATCTAACCTTACATCCTTGATATTACAAACATAAGTAATACGTAGGAAAATAGAGAGGGAAAACTTTAGAAGGAGTGAATGTAAAAAGCATAAGTTAATACCTTAGGAAAAAATCCAATGCAGAAAAATATCCACGAAGATGGGGGTCTGAAAGACCCGTGCAAACCTACAATTAGTAATAACTAAAAGATGGGTATAACATTGAAATCAAAAAAGGAGTACCACAACAAAATTATAAAAGCAAAATCAATGACAGGAAAAATTACAATAATATACGATGAGAAAATAATAAATATTACATATAAAATAAATTAAAACATTCAAAATAAAAAAGATTAATTTAGTAAATTAAACACAAGTTTGAACTTTGAGATGCAGTTAATGAAATATATGACAAATAGATTTAAAAATATATGGATAATTTTCATTCATTTGGCGATTCCTTTCAGAAATCGCGTACATTCATACGAGTCACGAACTCTATACCCACATGGTGTATGCAATAATTCGACTATAAAATAAGTTAAAGGACGATATTCAATGATATAATTCAATTCAATTATATAATTATAATATTAATATAATTCAATATAATATAAAATAATTATAATAATATATAATTCAATTCTTACAGCCTCCGTGGGGTAAACCTAGTGTCAGTAGAATCGGTGAAGTATCTTGGTATAATCTATCATGGAGTGCCCACATCCAAAATAAATGTGGAAAAGCACTTAAGAAACTCGGCTTCGTTAAAAGAATAGTCGGTAGGAGCGAAGAAAAGTTCGCGAGCGATGTTACTTAGCGTTAGTTAGGCCTCACTTTGAGTATGCATGCAGTGTATGGGACCCTGCCGAGAAATGTCATATTCGGGATTTAGAAAAAGTGCAACGGAAAGCGATACGATTTTTAAAAAATTGCTAAGATAAAACAGTGAGTGTTACGCGGCTATCGAAAATTAAATTCCAATCCAATCTGAGATTGGTCGGGCTAACGAGTTCATTCTGTTTTGCGGAAAAGGATGAAAAGGTTGCATTACAATTGAGTGATCTGAGTTCGCGTCCTGCTCCTCTCAGACCTTTGCAGTGGGCAGCGCTTTCGGCTTCGGTGAAAGCGGTCCCGGGTTCAAATTCCGGCGGCAGCCTATGTGCGAAATGACCTAACCTGTCGAAGCACTTTTAACTATACTACTACAGTAGAACCCCGGTAATCCGGACACTCGCTAATCCGGAACCCTCGGTAATCCGGACGGTCCATTGTGAGTTATGCAAACCCGCAACTTCTTCTTTTGAACATATAAACACGCATATCAGTAACAAGAAACGAGAAGTGGACAGACTATTTGAAAAATTTTCCACTGGCTGAATGATGTGATAGAGATTGAAGTATTTTGTTTATTGTGAAATCACACCTAAGTTGTGATACTTTTCAGAGAGAGTATTTTTCCATTAGAGGAATGCTTAATATGTGCGAAACTAAACAATTTCAAAAGACAATACATTTTCAGTTGCAGCAGGGTATTACTTATCAAAACATCACGTTCATTAAAAAGCTATGAGAGAAGAGGCGTAAAAAACAATCCTTCCCTTTTATAGACGTCCAATGAGGATGACCATGCACGGGCTATAGAGTTGGTGGTAGCATTATCTATACAATATAATTTTTGAAAAAAATGTTTTTTATGTTATTTTTTGAAAACCTCGCTAATCCGGAAACCCCGCTAATCCGGACGCCTATGTGCCTGAATTCGTCCGGATTACCGGGGTTCTACTGTATTATAATTTAAATGATAATAAATAAAGTTCTTTCGCTACTTTCTACCTATTTCCAAGGCCTCTTGATAGCCGTGATCGTATAGTGGTTAGTACTTTGCGTTGTGGCCGCAACAACCCAGGTTCGAATCCTGGTCACGGCAGTGGTGAAACACTGTGACGGCAGAGGCTATTTTTTTATCCAGCAAATTATAGACACCTCATCATTAACATTGTTGAGCGTCAGAATAATAGTCGTATTAGTTCTTAAACGTTTTTTTCATAGGAACATCTAACATCATTTTTTCATAGGAACATCTAACATCATTTTTTCATAGGAACATCTAACATCATTTTTTCATAGGAACATCTAACATTTTCATAGGAACATCATACGAATCAAAATGGTTTTCGTGAAGGCCGTCATACACGAAGAAACATTTCTTGAAATATTTCAAGAATAGAACATATTCTAATTTCAGCCAATCAGGAAACCAGAATTCTCCATTTTGTGAAATATTTCCTCTTGAATTTCCTTGGATTTTCTCGTGTATGACGGCCTTAAGACGTATTCTTGTAATTCTCAGCCCTACGAGCGATGGTATGTGTCATATAGTATGGCTCTCCTACATTATGGATGTAGTGTCGCCTTGCTGAAAAATTTGCCTTCCTTTTGTCTTATTTTGGAAAAACTTCAAATAACTGCTGCAACAAATCAGTGGACTTACTCAGATGCTTCTGGACGCCCGACGAGAATCATTAAAAGATGTAAAATTTAAACAGTCTTGATTTGAGAAATAAATACAGAAAAATGCATTCCCAGAAGATGTAGTTGATATTATACGTCCTTCCTGTTATATAGGTCATTCTGATAACGAGAGAAAGATCAAGGAAATAAATGATAGAACGAGTTTCCTCAAGAACTCACATTTTCTGCGAGCGATACCCTAACGTAATCGTTTAGTGAAGTTGAGTCATATTACACTACTCCTCTTACCTTAAGCCCAATGTTGGCTTTCAGGGTACATACGTAGACTTAGATATAATATTAAAAATTATTCTAATAGATAAGTAAAAACCTTCTCAAATATTCATAAAATGAACGTCGATGATATGAAGTACTTGCACCCAATTTTTATTTTTTTCCTGTTAATTACGGGGCTCACTGTACATGGTAATTTATGTTTTTAGTGAAATTAATAATTAAAAAGATGTTTATCATCCATTAAAAATTATTGAAGCAGATGATCTGTGTCATAAAGTGAAGAAGATAAGTATTTGCGGGAATTTTTATGGATTTTGTGAAGTCTCGACAACCCGATACAAAAAATCGATCCACTTCAGACTCGCTGGAAAGTAATGTCAACATAAGTCAGACGATCAAGATGGCAAGATAAACATTTTGGAAAAGAATATCCAATATAATGAATTAAAAAGAAGCGTAAGATGATGATTTAAGGAGTGAATACATTTTGTATATTTTTTAGCTTAACGAAGAAAATCGCGACATCTTTCATTTCAAAAATTAAATCGAAAAGAATCTCTGTCTTTGATTCGCAATGGAATGGTTCACTTAAAGATGATTTAAAAAGTATGAGCATCCGAATCAGATACATTTTTTTGAAATACTGTTTAGAGATATTATCGTAGTATCCTTCGTAGTATTGTTAAAAGTGCCTCGACAGTATAGGTCATTTCGCACATTGGAGATATTATCCATTACCATATATTTATAAATGAAAATTTATTCCCTTCTCTTTTGGTTTGGGATATAGAAAAGTATTCCTTTCATTTACTTATGTCTTAGTCTTTTTCTTGCCGACAATAATATGAAGCTTAATGAAGTATAAATGATAATGATAGCTTTTTTGTCCTTTTCTATCTAATGCTTCATAAAATGACATTTGAAAGAATATTGTGCTTAAAATAAAATTAATATGTTCAATCTTCACTTCGTGGAAAGATGATATAACCATCTTAAAAGAAATAAACTTTGTAGCTTCCACGATATACATAAGCATGTGTTGTGGAAGCTACAAAGTGTATTTCCTTAAAGATGGAATACTGTGCATCACTTATGATAGAAGATATAAGATGGAATACTGTGCATCACTTACTGGTAACTAATTGTGAACTGGATGAAACTGAAACCAGCGTTTGGGATGAGCACTGTATAAGGTTACTTTCCACGAACAAACCTCAGCTTTACAGTTCAGCCACTGTTTTTTCTGCCTTTCCTTTGCCTGCAAAATGAATTAAAAGTGGCCTTCTCCTTTCGCAGCCCACTTTGCATTTGTAAAGCTCATTACGCCGAATTGGGAAGCGAACGATTTAAGGAAACAGTTCTCTCGCACGTTCGGAATTTTCAACTAGAGCGAAGGCCTTTCACGGACCAAATTGAAATTGCGAAAATAGCTCGGCGGTGCGTGCCCGAAGCGTTTCATGATAAATGAACTAAAAGATCAATAACTAAGATTGAAAGCAAGCTCGGCGATTTCATTCCGCGGCGAAAGGTCACTGAGCTAAATACAATCATCCGACTTTGGGTCATTCTACTGTGAGATTAGGTGGGAAAACCAGAGCTAAATGCCACGTGAGGATAAAAGGACCCCCAGAGATAACTTTCCGAGATTGTGTGATTACTCTGACTACCCAATGCGGAATCTCATACACCTATTTTTATGAATGGAACGCACCAGCCATTGATTGTTTGATATCATGTTAATCTGTGATGTCAATGTTTTGTTGATCTCAAATGATTAAGAGACGCATCGCCATAGTTCATTTTCTTAATACATTATTTATTCCGAATTCCAATTTTTGATTAATGTATTACTGGACCCTTTAATTGAGGAGATATAAATATCGAGTGGGCACCTCTTCCAACTAAACTAATTTTATGTATATGTTACTTTTATAATAAAAACTACCCGATAATAAACGCAATGCTTTAATTTAAAAGGGAAATATTTTATGAATGGTATACACCAGCCATTGATTGTTTGTGATCATCGATTGTTTATCTTTGATGTTAATATTTTGAAAATCTTAATCCATAAGATACGCATCAGTATGGTTTATTTTATCAGCCAATTATTTAATCCGTATTCAAACTATTCTTGAATGTACAGCGGAATTTGGAATTGATTGAGGAAGGTAAAGCACAAGTGAACCTCTCTTCTATATTATCTGTCTCCGAATGATATTGTTTTTATAAAAACTAAGAAATAATGCAGAATAAGGTTAATTTCATAGAGGAAAGTTTTATCAGATAAAAGAGGGGTGGAAAAAAACACCGCGTAGCTGGAAAACACCTATGATGATTTTCCGCGAGCGACATGCGATAACAACAAGTTCGAAAGCTTGATGTTTATCTACTAACCTAAATCCAAGATATTTCTGTAGATGCAGTTGGGAAAATAACTGTTAAGTAACGAGAGTTAAACAAAAAGAAAATTTCTATACATGACTTATTTGTGAATATGGATACGTGAGACATACGCTGGGCGTAATATTAATGAAACTGCGAATATGTACCAACGATGTTAATAATAACATATGTACGAGCATGTCTGCAAAGTGAGAGGCTGTGAAACCCAACTACTCGTCTTCAGTAAATGCTCTTATAATAACACAATATTGGCCACTGAAATTTACAACAATTCAGTCTGATATGAAAATTTATAAAAAATAAATATTTGTGGAGACTAATATTTATATAAAATATCAAAATGCTTTAACAGTGATCGACGGATAAATAAATTCTCTCTTCCAGAAATACGCTCCTATGAGAACATGGAAATGTATTAATTTTATTTGAAACTTGATAAAATATTAGTACTATCCAGATAGAATGTTAGAATTGGCATTAAGGTAGAGGTAAGAGAAAAACGAAACGTGTCTCTCTATACTTTATCGGAAAGGCTTTTTGACAATATAACTGGAAAGAATACCTTACCGGAAGATGTATGAGATTTTTACCCTTCGTCTACACTTAAGCTGCGAGTAGTTTGGAGAAAGCTATTACAGCATTTTCTCGAAGTGTATGAACTTACTTGAAGGAATGCCGTAAAAGTATTCAACTCCAGCAAAACGAGCATCACCAGTGAGAGACCAAAGGGAACGTAGAATCCAGAGCCGAACCCAATATGTTTTAAATAATTTGCATAGAGCTGAAATGTATTGTTAATGAAGGTCACTCATATTTCCTTAAAGAGCCCAATCATAAAAGTACCTCGCCGGAGCAAATTATTCAGCGGAACCTTTCCCGACGGCTGCCCTAAATACCGAGAGAAGAATCTTGTGTCTTGGAGCCCAAACATCAAAGAAGAAGCAGCGGAGCCTTTTATGACGGGCCCAAGGGTAGAAAAAAAGAGACAAAGAGCATTAAATTCCAATTTATCCGCAACTCCTACTCCTAATCGCATCAATGCCCAATAAAACATCAACTATTCATTTTTATTGCGCCACTTCCTTAAGAACGAGGGCATGAAATAAAAAAAGAGGAGAGAATGGACCGAATGAGGAAAGCGATCTCCGAAAAATATGCCTGGTCTTGATGCAATAAAAACGTGCGCGAAAAGTCTCTCGAACAATTCGGCACATATACATTGGCATGATCGTTATGAATAACATTGACTTCTCAGCATCCTTAAATTCCACTGCAACCATATTAACTTTTACGGAAAACTCTATCTGTTCCGAGGAATTTCATTCCAAAACGTTACTTTACCAATTCCGGCTTTCCCTCTTTGCGACCAGCCTTCATGTAGTCCGTTGTTGTCATTCATCTTCTTCTGATTTCAACTGTTTAATTCCTGTATGACTGTCCGTTAAATCGTCAGCTCGAAGATTGGTTGGATACTTAATCCCATATAAAATTTAAAGGAGAATTAGTGAGGCTTCCTTTTGAAGATGAGGAGTGAGGCAATTAACCCTAACATATGTTTTTAATATCTAACTAAACCAGAACCATTTTTTAATTTCTAACCTAACCAGGTTTAAGTCCATGTCAATGAAATACAATGAACCAATGAGTAATACTTTTTAGTATTCAATAGGGAATGAAAAGGAAGATTTTCTTCAGAATGATTCATAGCTTTCTTATTATTACAGCCACAAACAAGACTGAGACAAATTTAAATAAAATATATATTTTTTCTATCCAGCTTGAAAATATACACGAGTAATATTCCGTAGCAGTAATATATTGTCTTCATAAAAAAGAAAAAGCGTTAAGAAATACAGATCCTACGAAAATAAATTAACTATATGAGTAAATTAAATTCGCTTATTATAAAAAAAATTCTGCTAAATTTCACGTATCATCTTTAGACGCAAAATATACTAAAAGATATTAAACATTCCTTTATAAAATTGTAGCTATTTTCATTAGAGTTACATATAATACAAAATAAGATATTAGTTCACTCATATCGAACTGCAAACTCGAATGAGAAGGCGTAAAAGTAATTAAACCTTAATAATCTTAATGTTTCCATTTATATTGCATCATTACATCAAAGTAATTGCTATTAAAATTAGAATCGTTCTAAAGAAAGGATTCGTTTTTCTCAATATGTTGAGAAGTATATTTGGGGAAGAACATACTCAGTAATATAATAAAAAAATCATCCAAAGGAAAAGAGTTGCACGCCTGTGGAAAGCGCAAAGCTATTTCATCCCTCCATTTTTACTGATACTATTAGTCTACATTCTCAAAGTCCAGATAATATGCCTAAACTGCAAAACCTTCACTAAAAACAAAGTATTCTAAAGTGTCCATAGATAGTTTTGTTAACAGCGATAAAAGAGATATTATACAACAGAAATCTATGGTATTATGAAGGTATATATGCGCTGAATTTCCGCTGAATTGCGCTGTGAAATATATTGCTGAGGGAAGTGTTTTTGGTAAAATTGTGGCAAGTGGACGAGTTTTCCAGTACAATTTTAGGAATAAAAAGTTTGACTTAAAATAACGCATACCATGGTTCATAACTGATTTCATAACAATTCGTAATTCTTTGTACTTTTATCCGATGGCTATCAGACCTTTCAAAACTGTGGTCGACGACTGAGATTTTCCAACGCAAACGAACGACGGTCATCTATAGATGACGCAGGTATAAATCGTGGGTGAATGCAGAGGATTGGAGTATTATAATCTAACCAGTCTGAATCTTTTCTATGGTAATTTTGACCTCTCCAACACCACCAATTAACAGCCCATTTTGCAGCATGGGGCCGCTGAAAACTAAATGAAATTGCTAACGTTTTGCGAAAGAGTTATTTGTAGTAGGAATTGTCAGTAATGCCTTAAAAATAAAAATCTTGTATTCTGATTACTATGTACAACATAGAAGCTAAATCTTACCGTTAATAATAAGGTATTTAATATACTAACATATTCCTGTTACTCTTTAAGACAGTATGCACCAAATTAACATGAGAAGGCTGGATTTCGTGGAATGCCATGAGAACTGAATGAGGAAACTAGACTTTGTATGTTCCACAATATATGATATACTACAATACATTGTAGAACATAGAACGTCTAGCTTCCTCATCCTTTAATCATTTTAATATAAATATGTAACTATTCGTCCTCTTTGTTTTGTACGATATTATTGGTATGTCTTCTAGTGTTTCAAAGTCTCATTTTATCCGATTTAATCACTGAATTTAGTTTCCTATATGTAGGTTTCGCAGGTATTTCACACCCCTCTTCATGAGGGCGTTTTCCTGCAGTGAAAATTTTTTCCTAATCTTTTAGCTTAGGTTTTTTGGATCCACAAAGTAGTCTTCTTCTGTGCATTTTTTTCAGGCTATCCCTTTTTTAAATTTATATGACGAAGGTTTGGATGTAAGAAGAGACTTAATAGTCTCAATCCATTATTATTATTATTCAGTAGGAATCATCGAAGAACTTCAAAATATACACCCATCGAATCATGCGTAAGCGTCCAAAAGAAATCATCGGATATCCACATCGTAACAAGTTTTGTGGGAATGTTACAACATCCCATCCTCCTCGACCCCGACTAAATGGGCATAAAACGCTAAGCTACCCCAGGCAGCCATCAACGGACCCCATTCTCTCCTCGGGTTTTATTTCTACGGCCCATACAGAATCGCACTGACCCGTCGGAGGCACGCCACCTCCGGCAGAAACATCTTCCATGACCAGAAAGGTCCGGCACGCGACCCAAGGGGAGGGCAGATAAAGACGAGTAGCGGACCGGACACCCTCTTTTTAGGTGGCGGCCTGTGTATGATGCACCCCGTCCCCTTTTATCGGCCGGTCATCCTCCGGGATGACAGCAGGGGCGTAGGGGGCAATAAAAAAAGGAGGCCCTTAAAAAAGGGGAAGGGCGGGGCACGTGGCAGGGGGGAATTATATATGCATACGTAAGGTGGTTGAGGAATGCGACGCGTGTCTCGCCTCATTTGTCTGTTTTGCGTAAGGGAGGGTCGCTGTGTAGGAATGGAGGGAAAACGGAAGGGATATCGGCGTTTTGCGGTGGAATGGGATCGGGAAAAGATTCTTTTCCGGATACGTGTGCAGCGACCGTCCGGAAGTATTTATTACGTTCTTCTAAGGATATAGGAGAGCAGTTAGTCGTTTAAAAGACGCGCTTATCGTATTGAATAATTGATAGCATTTCACACATCTCATCTGAGTTTCGGGTTCCCCTTGATTGACCGACGCTCGATTGACCGATTACTCGATTTACCGACTGCTTTTTGGCCAAATGCTCCTAAGTTCGTAAGTAGATTAAAATTTAGAAATAGGTATTAACGATAAAAAATATTAGTATAACGGCAGCAATTATATTGAAAAAATAATTGAAATTGAAAATTATATTGAATAGTTATTGAACCCTTTGAGTGCCATGCAGAATTGCCTAATTTTGTGCTAAATTTTCCGGGCTCTTTTGCAGAAAAATGCATAACTTATAAATTGTACAAAAGGCAATATATTATTAAGATCAAAAATATGAAAATAAATTCAATGTGCAAAAGTTAAAAAGAATGCAACCTAAGGTTTTTAAAAGCAGAGTAAATCATAACATTATGAAACACTTCATGTTTACTTAAATTTGTAGCTTTCGGAAAAAGAGTCGCTCAGAGAGACGCTCGAATTTTAACGAAAAATTTCGAAAGTCGCCGGGGGTGACGTTGGCACTTTATGGGTGAATATCAGTTAATAACTAATTAATAATTATTAATCAAATAATTACACCTTGAAATTAATTCATGTTTAAATTATGTACAACATTTACTTTTTCGCTAGTACGTCCAAATCCAGGAAAAGAAACACTTAATTTGTTTTCTATTTCATTCTTGTGATATTTATCATGAAGCGATCAACTTTTAGCGTCAGTCAAGTGAGAATCGGTCAAATGAGGTAGATCTCTTGACTGTCATGCGACCTCCTTGTTACATAGCCCGATCGGACAATGCAAGGGAGATCAGGGAAAAAGAAGCCAGAACGAGTCGCCACAAGAATTCATTTTTTTTCGCGAATGAAAAGCAAAAATAATCTATTAGGAAAGTAGAATATTGGTGCATGCACCCCATGCCACACGCGGAAAAGCGGTTTGCAGGGTAAACATTTAAAAGTTTTTCTGAAACTGATAGCATAAATTATGAAAACCAAATGATCGAAAATGTAAATACTTTACAAATCATACTCATCAATAATATACAACAATTAATAAAGGAAAATATAATTATACTAAATATAAATATTGAAGAATAATTTAAAGATTTAATTAAGTAATTAATCTTTTACTTCATTGGATAAATTTATATATTATGAAAATTATCTAAGTTAGTTCTTAATATACCAATATAAGCTCACCTCTGACTTATTAAAATAAAAAGGATATCTCATAAATAATATAATAATACATACATGCGTAACTTACTTGCGTTTACTGAGATCTTCTCTCTCTAAATATGTTATTTATTTCCTTGTAAAACCCTGTCTTTGAAGAATTGATCTGTAAGAAAATCAAAAAATTGTCATGTTTAACGTAACCTGTTAAGAAATTTGATACGAATTTAAAATGAAATGACCTTTCCTTTATAACGCAAATGGAGAATATTCTAAACAAAACTTTACATTTGAGAATTTTAAGATTGAATTGATTTTGAGTTTTGGGAGATACATTTAAATGGAAAGACCGGAGAAGGAATCAAGCCACTGTTTTTGTTTGAAAAATACTAAAATTGGCAACGATTTTCTTGATGTTCTAAAGCCTAAATCAGAAACGATAGTCAACAGAAATTAATTTATTGTAAACACATAGCTTATGCTACATAACATAATTGCTTCCCACTCCTGTACAGAGTGAAAAGGTAACCTTTGAGAGAGATTAGAAAAGCCACCGCGGGAGACAGAAGCAAGATACTACTTCCAAGCAAGACTTCTGAACTAAAAATAGACGGATGTTCTTGGATACGCAGACTCTAAAGAATCCAAGATACACATTGATGCAGCACATACGTACTTAAACGAGGATATATAAAAATGATGTACACTTCTGAATCAAAGATGACTCATAATTCATTGTAATATCTATATTTCTTCACTCAGTTCCCCTCAATATTGCTTAGAATTTCAATCCGCTTGGGCTCTGATGGGGACAAAGATATAGTTATTACCTTCGGGGAAAACTGTTTACCATGGTAATAGTTTATCTATTCCGAATCCAGTTTCGCTTTCACCCGCTAGTTCAGATGGATTGGCATTCGGGAACATTTCCATGTTTGTTAGGGCGTGCCTTATATATCTCGAACTAATAAATCATCGCGCGTAAATGTAACATTCTCATAAATTTTAAAAACCTTCCGCCCATAGGCGCTGGAGGATCATAATAAAATTGGTTCTCCCGTAGCAAAGGACCGGTGAAATCGTTAGAGTGACCAGTGGCCCGTGAACGAAGACGAGCGCCTCGCAGTGGACTTAACCGGTTATGCCATGCTCGAATCATCTTGTACGAGCGATGGAGAAACCGCAAGTTGGTTGGGATGGTGGTTGAATGGGGATGGAAGTGCTATTTGGAATCAAAGATCCCATCATGTAGGTCGATTGGCCTCGAGGTGTTAGCGGTTAGAGTCAATAGTTAATAAAGAAAACCAAAGCCAATAAGGTTTACAAAGATTAACTCCGTGACCGAAATATTGCTATTATTAAATTGAATGATCCCACTATACTTTAAAAAATAAAATCTTTTCTTATATAATTTTATTGATATAATTTGTATTTATCTAATATTTATTGATGTATCTGTTATTGTTTTATGATGTTCATCCTAACCACCCCATGATATCTTTATTAAAAAATGTATCAGGAGATTTTCACTTGATATGTCGCTCATAACTGAAGTTTATTCCTAAGTTGCTTGGCAATACTCCATTTAAATTGGACGTATAGACCTAAACAATGATAGAATTTAGTCATTTGTCACTATGGAGGATATGGAGATATTATTATTATTTATTTATTTATTGGCGTTATTAATCCTGTCTGGTTCAAAACTTTAGTATTGTAAAAAGAACAACAAAAAACTGACGAAATAATTCCTGCAATTTCATGAGAGCATATCGATTAAAAATATATATTTCAATCAAAGATAACGCATCAAAAAAGTTCTATTTCATTTTTCAGTTTCGAAATACGTCCGATAATAGCAAATTGAAAAGACATATCAAACGCTAATTTTCTACCTAAATGTATTAAAGTATCTTCACTCTTAAAATTTGTAGAAGTATTTTAGCATTATCTATAAACTGATTGCTAGTTAATTATGCTTATATCAGGATCAATATTAAATAGATATATAAAAATTATTTTAAATATATTAATAAGATCTGAAAATCCTGTATTTTAATCCTGTTTGGATGGTGACGATACTACGTTGTTTTATTATGTATTGCGTATGTGATGCTTGCTTGTAATGAATTCCATTCAGATTCTTTTTCTTCAAAAAGGTTCATTTTAGGTTTATTATATATTAACTTTATATATAACTATCTCTGTGAATAGCGATGATCCTAACCAGGTTCTGATGTGTGCTGCGGCATTAACAATTACATTTTTTTCCATTTTCATTTTCTTATTGGTATATCTTTGTATCTATTAATAATTTTAGTTACGTGATATGTATGTTACGACACAGTGACAGATTTTTGTTGTTTTCTACATTGATGTAATTTTGTTGGACAAAGAATAGTTGGATGACCCTAAACAGGATATTATCCTATGCGGAACCGATGTCCCTCGTTTTGAATATTTTGAAAAATTATATTTTTGTATATGAGCTTATACGAGGAACAAATAATCATAAATTAATCGATCAAAAAATAAATGAGATCACAAACGAATAATATTCCACAGAGGATCGACTTCCATATCAATCTCTACTCTTCACGAATGTTTTTCAGTCTATAAAGTTAACCTATGCCTTTCGTTTTGAATCTTTTTTAATATTTACCTTTATGTATATAAGCGTATATGAGGAACAAATAAATAAATATTAATCGATTAAAAAAACATATGAAACCACAAACGAAGAATATAGAAATTCCATGGAGAATCGACTTCCATATCTATCCTAACCCTCCACGATTGTATTTCAGTCTATAAAGTTAACTACAACTCTTCTCCCGAGGAAAAAAACCGACCGCGCCATCTTCATTCGCTCCGCGGGAACCTATCAGACGTATTATCTGTCAAATTGCCTCCCCGTCTGCAAACTTCCAGAACTCATAATTAGTGAATAAACCTTAATGACTTTAAATGCTCTCGGGAGTCGAGGAGAGAAAAAGGAACAGACCTTTAAATGGCTCGCGAAGAGGATCGATCCCGTGATTTCCTGCGAAGGATGAGCCCATTAAGCTATCCGCCCCTCCCCCGCCACCAAATATACGAGCGCCGTATTTATCTAAACCGAAATTTAAATTTGAAACACGTGCCCCGAGATGGATGTCGACCGCAGTTTATATCGAATGGGCACGTATTTATCTCGTTTCGTGGGCGTCTATCGATATTAGCGTGAGAAACGCTCGATCGTTATCGAAGTCCTTTCGAGACTCAGGTCACGTTTCTTTCCCGCCGATATTTATTGCGGGCTGTTACTCAAGATTCGCGAGTAAGTCTGCTGGAAGTGTAGAAAAAGAAAGTTGCTTTTTTCCTCTCTCTCTCTTCGGATCACCCGATCGAGATAATTTCGTTTCCGATCTGCGATCCTGAGGAAGCTGTGTTTCGGGACCGAGGATTTTCTCACGTTCGCCGTGAAAGTACTTTTATGGAGCGGAGAGTTAAAACTTTCGAGTTGCACTTGAGCGTTATACTCCTTGTTTTCGGGATGTGTGCTTTCTAATGCTGGAGTGGAGCGCCTCTTGCCGGCGGTGATTTCTTCCATCACGTATCGGAGCTTTCCTTTCTTCTCGGGGTGATTCCAGGGGATTGGTCTCCGTAGAACACGTTCTCTCATAAACACGGTAAGTGGCGAATTAAGACAAATGAGTATCGCAGTCCTCCAAAAAGGAATTAATGAACGTCGCTCATTAAAGGACCAAATAAGACCGTATTGTGGTAACCTATTATGGTCTTAACTGATCTGCATTTCTTCGAAAGTTTCCAGAAGCAATTAAAGTTCGTTAAGATGAAAGAGGAGTAAGAACAACTTATACGCGATACCACAGTTATATTACAAACGACCTAGGTTTAGATGCATAGCGTCATCATCAGATACCGCAAGGTATATCAAGAGCTACTACTAAGTAGAAGCCGAAACAGCGTATATGTTGTGGAAGCTACAATGTTTATTTATTTCAAGATGGTTACATCACATTTCCACGAAGTGAAGATTGATTATATTAATTCTATTGAAGGATCGTTAACTTTATTTCATGGAGAAAATTGAACGCTTATTAATACCCCAGCTAAAGTTAAACATATTATATTTCCATCAACGAGATCTCCAACGCGTCCATTTCACTAAAATCTCTAAACTTACACACCTCAGGGTAAATAAATCTTTGCATTAATTTTTAAATATAAAATTTATTGGAACCCCACAATATTGATATAAGTTACCCAAGTCCAATAAAAATGCTATAAGTGCCTGATATAGTAAGTTTACCTTCAAGATGATCAGTTCAGGAGGTTCAGTAGGCAATCAATATATAATCAGGCTCAAGGCAATAGAGGAACGCAAGTTATCTCAATAATGCTCAATTTGACATTGGTAACTCACAAAGCTGCTTGGTGTATTAATGAATGTCTTGAAACCAATGCTAAACAAGTTTGAAATTCTCTCGAAATTGTAGACGATAAAATTTAAGTTTAACGAACCTCATTATGTCCCTATATAGTAAATTTGAAATATATATGAACGATATTCTCATGAAACTTACATCAATTATTTCGGAAGACTTTTTAAGAAGTTATTTATGGAAATAAAAATTTATGACATGGACAATTTAATAGGTATAGATTGAAGGGGAGCTAGAAAGATTTTTGTCTAAAGTGTTAATTATTTTAGTTATGTTCCTATTATGGTATGAAGATAGAAACGAAATGCCATTTTGTCATTAGGTAAGAAATTATATGAAAATACTCTTATTATTGCAATCTCAAACGAGGTTTATTTCTTAAATTATTTAAAAGTCAATAACTAAAAATAGCTGTAGCTGTAGTCTGTAGCTACAATAAAATCAATAAGACCACTAGGAAAAACTGAAGCTTCGTAGTTTCGATTCTCACTGGTTACCAGCGATAATATAGGCGATCCCTAGCCAGTATATTAGTTGACTCACAAATTATATATCTTTACACTTGGCCATTTCAATAAAAATCTTGAGTGACCATTATGTCTGACTAATTTGATGCATCCCTTTTATAAATTCAACTCGAAAACTTCTGCATTCTTATTTCTATACACATACTTCAGTTTGAGGATCGACTTGAGGATGATTTTATTGCAAAACCATCTTTTTTCATGAAATCTACCGTTATTATTTCAATTAACGATAAGTGTAACTATGATGATGTAAAGCTCCAAACAATGAGCTTTTTAATATATTTATTTTCCGATAACCTCAAAATCAGCCACTGATTGGATAATAACTGGAGAGAAGTTAATCGTAGCAATAGAAGAACACGTATAACGCATATCCTAACAAGGAAATGCCCGATTAGACGAGACTCAAACCACGGACCTTGTAGCTAGTTTCACCACTGAGGTTGGGTAAGGACTCTCAATATCAAACAAAAGAATCAACTTGATAAACTCAACCAATTAACTAAACATTGATGCTTCCTGATAGCGAAAGAACCTCACCTCAAAGAAAACATAACCTCATAACTTATTAATGAGAAACAGAAGTAAATGAATACTAAAATTTCAGTCGCGGATCGAGAGGAAAAACAACGTAAACCGTAAATATGAATGCGTCCATCATCGCAAGGGTGTGTCGAAACATTACAATCACAAAACGTTTCGGAGAGCGTCCCCTACTTTGAAAGAGCGTATCGCTCGCTTTATTTCGGATATTCCACAATACCATCAATCCGTCCACTTCATTTGCGATCCGACTCCGAAGGCGATAAATACTGGGGACGTGAGGGTTCGTATTGACGCCATCGAACAGCGGTGATATAAGGTGGCCGTGTTCTCACCTGAAATCCTTTGAAACGACCACTCGTTCGTCAGCAGAATGAACGGTCATCGCCTATTTTTTCGCCAGGCAATTACCCTTTCTATCTCTCCCACTTCACTTTCTCTTTCGCATCGTTTTTCTACTCTTTCACCTCCCATTCAGTTTCTCTCTCGCTCAATCACCGAGCTCATCGGCTTCATCCTTTTTCGAACTAACCAAAATATTCTCTTTCGTTGTCTCGAACTGAAACTGTCTCTGAGATACGTTTGTTTGAAATGTCTTCTAGATTGAAAAAAATACAATCATAAAATATTTTCCTGCTTAAAATTAGTTTTAACGGTTGATTCTTTGTATGTTTTCACTATGGAAGCGATGCGGCAATAAAGTTTGGTGAAACAAAAATAAAGTTAATTTCCTACTTTTCCATAGGCATCATTTGCAGATTGGTGCGATCTATCTGATATTATCTAAGAGGGATAGCTTTTTAATATTTAAAATGTTAGATATTAGTAGTAGTAGTATTGTTAAAAGTGCTTCCACAGCTTAGGTCATCTCGCACATTGGCTCCCACCGGGAATCGAACCCGGGACCGTTTTTACCAAAGGCAAACACGCTGTCCACATGACTATCCGGGAGCCCTGTTAGATATTTTTGAAAAGCAATTAATTACCTAATTATCAATGATACTTTAAAAAATTGACTCCACAATCTATAGGCTGAAAGCAGTACTTCATATCCTGTCGTTTTTTGAAAGATATTAAAAAAACCAATCCAAGTGATATCAAGTACACTGGACTACCTGCCATAAATTTACTACGTTAAACATTGATTACAATGATAATAATTAAAATCTCTTAATTATTAAGACAAATTTCAGAAATTGAATCCACCTTTGCAATAAGGCGTGATGAACAGAATCACGTTGTTTTTACCAGGATTCGAACCTAGGATCTCGGGATTGTATTGGCATGGCGCTAATCATTCTGCCACCGAGGCCAACGAATCGAGGAAGGACAGCATTCTAGGGACCGGGAAAGTAAAATATTAAAATACCTAAGAAATACAAAAAATGAAGGCAACGTAGAGTGACAATTGAAAATTACCTCAATCAGGGAAACGCACCAACAAGAAAAATTCGGAAGCACATGACTTCAAAACGCCAAAAATTACATCTGTAAACTTTTCACGGAGACTAATTAAAGTCGAAATTGAATTCAAAATTAATCCTATTTTCATTGCGAGATACTATAGTGCCTAGTGCATTGAAATACATTACATTAGAAATGCGTACGTTTATAAATATCTATATTTATGTAATGAAATACAAAGTATGGGTTTGATGTAGATGGGAGTTCGTATTAATTTCGCCCCATAAAGAAGTTTGTATTGTATTGTATTATCCTATAATATATTTTACGTTATGTGCAGCGTTCCACCAAATTCTCTTGTCGTGCGATCGAATAGTTTCATCTCGTCCTAAAACGGATGACTCTCATCGGAAAGTTCATAAAACCATAAAAACCAATTAATCGCGGCCGAGATGAAAAATACCGCCAAACGCCGAATTCTCAAGAATATCAAAGTACGCGGCGACACTCCCCTTGTGATCAGAGGGAAACGCCCGCCCAAAAACGGAAACATAAATAACGACAAAAAGCGAAAATCTAATTAAATTCTCCGACGTCGTATCGATAATTCCGCGAAAAACAATTAAGATCGACGGCCCATCTCGTTTTTAATCATCTTTCCTCCTCTTCCCCGCCACTTACCCCTTTTCCCGTCGCCGAAATAAAAAAAGAAACAAAAGAAAAGCCATCCCCGCACGCATGCGAAACCAGTGTCACTTTCCTCCCTTGAAAAGCGTCAATCCTCTCCCCCTTGCGATGTCGGCTCTTTTGAACGCACGAGAGTAAAGTTCACGGGCACGCGTGCATGCTTGTGCAACAAACATACGCATACAACTCGAGATTATCCGCGCCTCTGGATGAGGGGCGAAGAATGAGGCCCTCCTGGAATCCGAAAGAGAGGAAAACGGGGGTCTCTAACACACGAGAGAGAGTGTATCATTTACGGAATTGAGACTACTTACGAAGCAAACTAGAGTGGATATTCATCCAAAATGTAAAATGTCTGTCAATGTGATCCTGTTTCTGCTACCATATTCTAATGAATAAAATATTTTCATTTGTCATTTGGTACAGGGTAGAGATAAATGTATCTTTCAACTACTTTTGTCACAGTCTTGTTCATGGCGGTGATGACTTTAAAGCCAATGAGGTATGAGTGTGCTAAATAATGGCACTAATTCAGCTCTCTCGTTGTGGAATTATAGCATAAATCGTACTGGTACAGTCACTTACGTGGATTTGAACAGCTAATAGCAATCTGGTGAGGAAAGTAAGGGGATAATGCCGCACTCCTCATCTGGTTTATGTAACCACATTTCCTCCGCTATTTAAAACTAATGTTAGAAATTATGAGATTACAACAGTTATTGTGGCTAAATACATTGAAGACTAACTGCAAATCGTTCATACAGTTTGATTATAACTACATAATAAACCATATACTAAACCAAATAATAAACCATATGATAAACCATATATTAAACCAATTAACAAACCATGAAATAAAACATATAATAGACCTATGACGTTTGAAAAACAGATTTGATTCAACATTATCCAATAATATTTCGCAAACAAAATCTACGAATGCATATGAAGACAATCCAACTCTTCCTCGTCATAATAAAGGAAAGTGATTAATACCGAAAGGAAAACAGAGAACTGAAGCAAATAGAAAAGAACGAGTAAAATAAATTGGGGAATCGCAATTATTTTTGTCCCAATTAAAAAAACGCGATATTTTGGCTCTGTTCCAATTTTTCTCTGAGAGCCATTGTCAAACCGGTTCGATCAAGATAATTTCGCGCCGATTATGCAGTCCAGTTATGCAGCGCAGAAAGCTTATGATTTATAACTTTTCAATGTCATCGCATGTCACAAAATTTTAGAGTGAAATTCCAGATATTAATCACAGTATGTGGTCAGTCACTTGTATGATAATAGTGAGCATCAAGTCAACGATACAATTAATTAGCGAGGTTAACTAAATGAGGGTACTTCGAATGCGAATTGAAAATCAGAATAAAATACATATATAAAGGATAATACGGTAAATTTTGCACATAGAGACACATAGAGGGTTTGTGGTTTAGGTTCAGATTCAAAATTTTGAATGTTTCTTAAACATATATAATAGTTCTCTTATGGTTATCGAGACTTAATTATTTTGTTCCAGTTTGCACTTCAATTCTATAAAAAATAAAAAAAATGTCGGTAAGGCTTCGGATTCACTCGATCTGCAAACATACGAGCGGATTGTTTTTTCTTGGAATATTTTAATATTGAACCATTCAAAAGTTATATTATTTTAAGGCTTTAACATGAGATTAATAATCTTCAGTAAGTAATAAACAATTAATAAATGAGCTTCGAGGCATACGCTTCCTATTTCCCTCGTTTTTATATGTGAATTAATTATTATAATTTATAATAATTTAAGATTATAACAAGTGATATTAAAGAAATGATGAGCGATTATCATGATAATCAAAGATAAATTTAATGTAAAAATATTTTCTGTTAGTTACTGCCAGACTTTTTTTAGGAATTTCTCCATTAAAAATTAAGAAAATTGGAATTAAAATTTAAAATAACTTAGCATTTTCCTCTAGTTTCCACAAAGTTAGATGGGAACATCATGAGTTTTTAAGCAAAATGAAATTGATGTTCAGATCAGAATTAATAGTGTTTTTATTCTTTCAGTTTCGTTCACCAGCAAATATAACTGTTTCTTACGGTAACCAAAAAATTTCCCTAAAACCAAATGCAACTGAAATCTAAAATGTAAGATAGGGGCATAGGGATACAAATTGAGTCTTTCCCAAGGATATTCAAGCAAAATTAGTCTATTTTGCCTGAAAAAATACACCTCATTCCTTGATTTAAATAAATATTTTCCTAGAACCAAATGCAAAGCTATTCTAAGATAAACTATAGAACAAGAGAACAATTTGAAATCTTGGAAAAAGTTGGTAGTACTACTTAATTGAGTTTGTATGCCATTCTTAATTATTAAGAATAAAAATACATCCTATTTTGCCTGAAAAATACCACATTCTTCGGTTAGAAATCAATAGAGGAATAAGGGAATGAAATTTAATACCTGGAGAACTTCTCACTCTAATTCCGGAGAATGTTGAAAATATTAAAAATAAGCCGTCTTTGGGCAAATGCCGGACAGATTATATTGTTATTTCACTATATTCCCCTCTACCGTTGCAACCTGGTTAGCCATACTAAATTGCAGCGCATACATTAAGTAAATAACTAAATAAAAATATCCCTAAAACCAAATGCGATTCAATTCTAAGATGTGGGATAGGGATACAGGGAAACAAATGAGAAGTTCCGGATAATGAAAACGGAAGGAAGGAGGAATAACAAGAAGCCGAATGGAGGGGAACGAGTCCCGCGGTAACCGCGAGGGGAAAAGGGGACCTTTGGAAGGTGTGAAAACGCAAAATGCGATGAAAGAGGTGGTTAAGAGAGAAGTAAAATGGATTCGGATTGACGGAGAGGGAGAATGTAGGCTTGTGGAAACGTCGGCTCGTGCGTGCATTTTTGGGTGGGCCAAAAGAGGTCCAGATGCGGTTGTGAGGGTTCGGGAAGAGGAATAAAGGGAGATAAAGAGGAAAGGGGATGCATAGAGAGGATTTGGTTAGTGGGTGAAAGGTGGTTGATAATGGGGTGTGATATGGGGTAACAAAGCCTTGCAGAGGGAGCGAGGAAGAAAAACACAGGGGATGAAGGAAATAATTAGGGAGATATGGAAAATGGAAGTTGGATCAAAACTCTGAAGTCATCCGTGAAAGTTTCTCAAGGAAGAAAACCGTATTTCTTTACGTAGATTGGGAATCGATAGTGGTAGCGAAGTATGATTATTGTCACTAATTCCGTTCGCACAGTTCTCGAAAAAATGAAAACAACGAAGTAATATGTTAAGTAATATCTTTATATATAATCTCATCGAAGTTTATCTTCATATATTTAGGTAGGCAACACTGTAAATGTATATCTAATCTGTTTATCGGGTCATTTACTCACTATTTAAATTTAATTTATATTCCTAGTATCATTACGTATGATTATTAGAGATAATTCAAAGCTCAAACATAACGAATTATAAATCTTGATATGTGTGATTTGAAGGTGTACTTTAGCATCAAGTTACTTACTTGGTAAAATACAGCAATCCGAAACCATTTTGTTTTTGTTTTTTATCCCTAACATTCCGTTTTAAAAAGTCGTTTTATGCAAATGTTAAAAGAGGAAATTTTGGAAAAACTTAATTAATCCTCTTGATTTTATCTACCTGTTCTTTTCTCTTATGCTTTTTTTGGCATTACGTTAAATTAATAGCTGGAGATAAGTAAATTGAAACGAACGTTCATTTCAATTCCTCATTTGGATCTTAAGGGAAATAAAGTTCTGCAATGGAGATTTCATTTATCAAGAATGTTGGTAGCTGAATCATAGAATCGCTAGACATTTTATTTTGTATATCAATGAGTGCGCTTTAACAAACATAAGATAACAAATAAATATATCAATAATTACTATATTTATTTACACAAATATGAAATATGTTTATATGTAAGAAATTTACATATTCATTATTTTCTTATCTCAGAAATTTTGGATGACACTTTTTGAACCTAGAGCCAACGAGCTATATCGACGAATCTATGTAAAAAAATATAATAATAAATCTCATAATCTAGCTCAACGTATTAAACTGAACTTAAAACCCACATTAAAGCTTATTATTGTATTTTGGATGAAAATTCAATTTAAATTTAATCGGGAAACCATTACAGTATTTTTAAATTGATATTGAGAGGTCGATTCTCCAATAGAAAATGAAGCCTTTATCCATATCATGATGAGCCATAGGTATATTCATCAAGTAATAGACTAGTTGAAAATGTTTAATGTAGAATTCATTTACCTCACTAGCTACAATTCGTCATCAACTGAGATAGTGATAAGCACTGCATTCAGAAAGTCTGATAAAAGATTAAAGGCACAAAAAGATTCCTACAGAATTCGAAGATCAAAGGAAGAGCGGAATTAAAATCTGAGAGCTACATGTAGAAATGTATAAATGAATACGAAATGTATTAATGCATTCATGGCTTGAAAAATCGAAAGAAATCTTTTAAGGAGCCGTTTTTTTGTGAATATAAATTGAAAATCAAATGGGGAGGATAGTGCATCTACTTACCAAATTGAATTCACGGATTCTAAAAATGAACTAACTATCAAAATAAGTGAAACAACTTGAGTCTGGAAAAAAATATTTCTTCGAAGGGCAAAGATACCTTCATATAACTATTTCAAGATGACAAGAATAGAAAAAAGTTTGACTTCCCTAGTTATCGTGTTATAAATTATGCTAACGTATGAAATAAGTGAAATTTCAAACATGAAAAATAGATTTTTAATTAGGGACAGTATTTCTACATACTCACCAACCTTTTACATTTAACTAGATAGTTAAACGGCATAAGAGAAAATAAAGGTAAATAAAATCAGGAGGATTAATTTATTTTCTCCAATATTTCCTCTTTGAATATTTTGGTAAAACGAATTTAAATTAAAATGGTTTCAGTATGCTATTTCTTTACCTAGTTAGTAATTTGATTGTAAGGTACTCCTTCAAAGCACAGATATCACGAATTATGATTCGTAGTGCTTGAGCCTTGAATTATCTTTGATAATCACAGGTAATATTTCTAGGAATAAAAATCAAATTTAAATGCACTGAATTATTGAACCGATAAATCGTTTAGATAAAAAATTAGTGTCAACATTCTAAATATATAAAGATAAAATTAAATGAAGATATTACTTTCTTTCTTAAATTTTTATACGAACGAAGATATTACTTAGTTTTTGAAATTTTCATTTTTTGATCCTCGAGAACTGTACTGTAGTTTCACAAATACGGCTGAGTTTATAGCAAAAAAATACTATAAGAATAAAGGATGAGAATAAATAACTTGATTAATGTTCACTGATTAATTTTGCGAATGCGAATAGTTTAGATTCGTCTTCGAGTATCCTATGATGAACTCGTTATGAAGTTTAACAGAGTGACGGCTTCAACAATCAGTTTTACTATAAGAATAATTTACTACGTCAATGTTACCTTGTTATCCAGCGTGATTTGACATCGGTAACAGCTGGGGTCAATAAAAATGGATACAAAGCCGAGGAAAGTAATGTTTTACGATAGATATTCTTTCCTAATGAGCTATTGTTACCACTTACTGGTAAAGCCCTCCTAATCTCTCTGGAATTGTCAGGAGGTGCTTAACCAATGCAACAATAGACGAACACACACAACCAATCCCTGATCGTAAAAATCCGATCAGCCAGGATTCGAACCAGGGACCTTGAGGTCGGAGTGATAACGTAGCTAGAACGCTAACCACCAAGGCGGGTAACAATTTCCTTAAAAATAATGAATAAAAACAATATGCGCCAACAAAATTGACTTCATCTCCGAAATAACTTCGGAACGGACGCTAACAGCAGCTAAACAAATCGATCTCCTAATCATCACCCACTCGCCAAAAGGGAAACAAAAAATGAACCGCGCAATTATCGGACATTAATCCGCACGTATGCGAAGTCCAGTCGGCACGGAAAAAAAAGCAGCCGGAAAAAAACCGGATGATTCCCCGACACCCTCTTTTCATCCCCACGACCCTAGCGCGCAATTTCAACTGATAGCGTGCCTTTTCGGAAAAAGACTATATTAAGTGGCGGCGAAATTAATTACGCCGCTAAATCGAGTCCCCGTGGGAAAATTTGCGAATCCATGCGGAGTGAGGGAAGGGGTTGAAAGACGAGGAAGGGAATGAAGCAGTTTTAAGGATTTAGCGGCACAAACAACAAACACTCAAATCCACACATCCTCGCTACATAACCCGTCACCGCGGGGAAAAGTCGGGGAAGATGAGAGAGAAATGGGGACCTTAGCCGCTTGATTCTTGACCGAACGAAAAGCCCCCGGGCTTGACCTCCCAGAATTTGCATAATCCACTGCCCCCGACTCTCCATTCGTGGGGCATACCAGCACATATATAAACTCGCCACCTCTCTCTCTGCGAGCTCTTTGAAACCAGATTTAAAGCCCCAAAAAATAAACTTCCTTTCCCTCCGCACCCTTGCAACCCTTTCCTCGTGCGGGCTGCGGTACGGAACGCTAACTCCGAAAAGCATGATGGGAAGGGAGGCGTAATTTCAGGTAGCCCTCCCACTTTCTCTTTGCCCTTATCCCCTGTCCGCTGCCCCTCTCTTTATAACGCCTTAACGGATCTAGGACGTTTCGCCGTGGCCTATTCGACCCTCGGCCAGTTTACTTTGTAGCCAATCATCAAGAGGATCTCGTAACATTAACCGAAGTAATTTAAACGCGTCTATATCGACGCGGGGAAAATGTCGTCATTTACTGGATTGGAGTAATGACGTCCATAGTAAGATGACCTAGCGTTCAAAAACGGATGGTAAGCTGTACTACATTATAACGATCATCACGACTGAGAAGGCGGGAAATAAAATTAATGACTTTTAGAGCAAGAGGAGGCAGACAAATCAAACATGGATACATTAAAACGACTTATCTGTAAACTTAGACACGCTCTTTGACTCTCAAGAGTTCCATAAGAAATCACCCTCTCTGATTCGCTGTTCCTACGTGTGATACCCTGTTTTTATTTCTTTCCCAAATACCGTAAGAGTAATTAATTCTATGCTATTTGTCCGGACTTCGTGGAAAGACATACTGAAGAGTGAAGAAAAACTTTCACAATATCCACACATTTAAAAAAATTTAGTTGACAGGCTACACATCCATCATCAGAAAGCTGTTATCACTAAGTTTTTCATCCTTCTACCGGATTGGTAGCTATAATTTATAAATTTTCATCGTCCTCCAATCGACTTCTGAGTATCAATTAACCCCTAACGATGACATTTAATCCCTTGGGGTCTAAATCGATAAGGTAAGGAAACAATATATTAGGTTTACAGATAAGTCGTCTTAATCTATTCATCTTCGATTGATCTCCATGTCAGTGGCCTAAATGACTTCATTTTTTTACTCTGTCTTTTCAGCCATAAGGGTAATTGAATGAGGTATAGTCTCCGAAGTAAATTGCTTGTCAGATCAGCACGATTTACAATAACAGGGAGCCTGTGAAACAAAAACTTATCAAATATTGTATTGATGAGAAAACATAAAAGTAGTACTGTTTCCACAATTCTTTCTTTACTTTAAAAGTGCTACTTTTATCTTTTCTCATTATGATGAGTTTCCACCAGACTTCGCCAACGACTGTGAGTTTTAAATATTGTATTGTTAATTAACGTTATTTAAATTACTTCAGAGAAATAATCCCTAATGAAGATATTTCACGACAAATATAAATTCTCGGGAAACGAAATGTAACAGTATTTATCTATATATATATACGAGTAAAATGTAGCTTGCATACTGCAAGCAGATCGACAACACTAATTTCATATCGGCATCATATCGGGACGGTCCTCAAAAGAAAAAAAAAAGGATTGAAATTTTTCTTAAAATTCGCTGAAATTCCATCGTCTGGCATCGAAGCCGGGTCTTTACTGTGAACTTACTTTGCAGCACAATAGAACATCACCATCTCTAACTATGTGTGAAAATTCAAGCAGAAATAATGGCTACAACTGCCTCAAAAGACGCTCTAATGTTCACGAATGTAAATGTCTCTCGGGATTCGAACCAAGGACGATTTTTGAAATTTAAAAAACGTTTCAGAAAGTTCTTAATCATCTCAATCTATATGCCAAATTTCAAGTTTCTATATTATTGGGAAAGGTTTCAAAATAATTCCTGAAAATCGGATCAACTTCTGATTGCAGAGACACCTGGTGTCGAACCCAGGACACTTTGATAGCTTTGAATGCATATTTTGATTTGTTAAAGTTTGTTCTTCTATCATGCAAAGTTTGAAGTTGATAGCATGCCGGGAAGTACCTAAATCTTGTTTCCGTTTTCCCCGTAAGAAATGCATTGAGGAATTGAAATGGCCCTCTGGGATCGAACCAAGGACCATTAGCGAATATGTAAAATTTGATCCTGAAATTTATTATTGATCTCCAACTCCATGCCAAATTTCAAGTTTCCATGCCATCGGGAAAGGGACCAAAAAAAATCTTAAAAATCGCCACAATGCAATTTAAACGGCCGATTTTTGCCCCGACCTAGCCTCGAACCCAGGATATTTTCCGTAAAACACATTTATGTTTTCGATAGATCATGACCATAAATATAGGCTCCATGAGTTTTGATTCGCTACTTATCCGGAAAGTATTTTTTTTTAATTCCCGAAAATCAAAGCAATGCATTTAAACGGGAAAAATCGGGACTTTGGTGCCCTCTGGAATCGAACCCATGACACTGAGGTTCAAAATCGCAATTTTTCTGGAGGTTATCCGTTATGGCCAATATGTCGTAAAAATTTCAAGCCATTGACGCTAGTGGTTTAGCCTGTGACTTTGTATCCTCTCTATATATATATATATATATATGAATATATGATATATGAATGAATCCGGAGAAGCATCTATATATAATAGATATATAATTGGACAAATCAAATATTTATTAATTGAAATTAAGGCCCCCTTCATTCGACAAACATAATGAGATTAATTTTAAGGAGAGAAAATGAAATCGGGTCATAAAGGCTTAATGAAAGAGGTAGTTTCATAACTCAATGGACCTGGTACCTGAGAAACCATGAATTAAAAGGGTAAATGCGAAACCTTTCGTTCCACACCTCGCCAGAACTTTTCCCCCCTCGCTAATGGGTTGAATGGGCTTGGAGTATTCTCAATTTCACGTTAATGAAGAGCTTTTTCAATAAAATCATCCATGTATCTCATCATAAATCAGATCCACTTGGTCTTCCATTTTCCTTTTCATTCAAGCTATGCATTAATTCTACATTCAGGATTTTCATCATGTCAAGAATGTTTTTTCATCATACCAAGATTGTGGTCGTCTTCATTAAAAAACTATTCTGTTTTCGTACTTTCGGAAATCAATGGAACCTGATACAAATTTCACATTAAAAAAAAATAAAGGATTTGTTTGATGGTCAAAGATATTTGAAAATCATTTCTAATTGACGACCTTACTTTATGTAGGTTCATCAATAAGCTCTAGGTAGGATCTAATTAGCTGTAGGTAACAATATAGAGGAATTTCTCCTCTCTCCTAATAGTGATTCGTTAGACGACGCTCTTGATTGTCTACTACAGTACTTTTTCACATCTATACACCCCGATTTGAGTTAATCGTAAATGCTACGGCACATACGCACACATTGACGATAGCGGAATGGTCTCATGAGCCTCAGAGATTTTTGTATTTTAAAACATTCCAACTTGCTGAACTTTTATGAAGAACCTACCATTAACCCTTTCAGACCCGTGTCAAATATATTGGACACCATTTTCAGTACTTATTATATTATTATCTATATTAATTAAATATTTATTTTTTGCATTCTTTTATGGTTTTGCTTCTATAATTTTAATACTATCCTATATCAAAGGTGTTTCATTGTAATATTTTATAGCTTATTGAATAACGGAAAGTCATAAGTTTTTTAAAAAGAATTTCGGACGGTAATTTATGTTTCCATTTTTACACATATTATAATCTTTTTTTATTTATATTATTGAACATATGTTTTTTTAGTCTTCTATAAATGTTATTTAATACCAAACATAGTTTTAGTTCATAACTTTATCTTTAGTTACAGTTTAAAATGTGTCTAAAATATTGGAAATCCCATAAATTGTTAACTAATTTATACATTTCAAATCCTATAAGTGGAATAAGTATAAATATAACTGAAAAAGGCAAATAAATTCAAAACACATATTATTCTTTGTGGAAAAAAATTCAAGTTAGAAAGGGTTAAAACGAAGTTTTTTCATCATCGCAACCTTCATAGCGCATGGAACGCTTTCCTTAAGAATCCACAGAGGAAGGAGTTGATTTGTAGAACTCCATCACAACAAAACAAAAGAAGATGGAATAATACTATTTCCAAAATATTAATTTAGCAAATGATAGCGATCACTCGTGGAGACCGATCATGGCATATAAATATTGTGGAATAGTACTATTCCTTTCCTTCCTATTTTTTTGGAGCGTTTTGATTGAAATAAACATGCATGAACGCGATTCATCTGCGATTCTAATCGGTCACCCACCCATATAAACAGCAATTATCAAGCGAATTAATTGGCATTCAGAGGGAGGTTCCCAATATCTAACCGCTATGTCTCCTACAGAAATTGACTGTACTATCCTTTCAATCTGTCCCATTTCTTCCATCGATGACATCATCTCCAAATATTTATTTATCTCCGAGAAATTATTTTGTGTTTGATTTGTCCTTTCGTTGAGAGTCTAAATGTTGAAGGATAAGGAAACGATATCAAAGGGATCGGGTGAAACCACCCTGAGTATTCATACATAAGCGGTGGCGGTCATCTTTGTAATAAAGTCAACTGGTTCCAAACGTGTAATTCAATCAAGGAGATTGCTGTTAGTTTCAGTTCAGCTGATGCGATTATCTCGACTTAGGGGTGTAAAATGTATCTCGTCAGAAATGTTTTGCTCGGGAAGCGTCTACCAATTACCATAAATATAGGTTAGAAGGAAGACGATACTTTAACGGTTTTTATCAATTTACGTATCAAATATCATTTACGAATTTTATAAAAATCATCTACCCAATACTATTTAACTATGGCCTTTTAAAAAGTATGAAATTTCTTATTTAAGACTAATGTCAATCAAGTCCGGTTTCAGCGCATATGAATATTTTTTATTTAGTCGGAAACCAGAATATTTTTCGAATCACCCAATCTTAGGATGATTAAGAAGTTAAAGCGAAGAAATATTAACTTATATTTAATTTCCCGCTCCCGCAGGGTAAAGGTATTCCAACCATGCGTCAAGACAAAACAAACATGTAGAGAGGTTTAGTTTTGAAATATCTCCAGTCTGTTACTACAACTAAATATCTTCTGAAATCATGCGTCTATATCTTTACAAAAATTTTAGTCTACTTCTCATAATTTAACCTAACATCAATTTGACATTCATACGTCGAAGTTCGGGTGTACGATACATTGGTAGAACTCTTAACTGATAAGGAACTGAAACATCTAGGATTCCTTAATCTTGCCTTTTCTCTTCTCAAATTGGTATCCAAAGTAAGCAGGAATATCCTAATTATTCATTCAATTTCCACTGGTCCATTTCAAAGTTTATCCT
Organism: Sympetrum striolatum; assembly: GCA_947579665.1. Taxonomy (NCBI): domain Eukaryota; kingdom Metazoa; phylum Arthropoda; class Insecta; order Odonata; family Libellulidae; genus Sympetrum; species Sympetrum striolatum. The sequence continues at coordinate 36,100,853 of OX388350.1, read as the reverse complement.
GAACCTCAACCGTTTCTGGAAGTAAACGGCTTGATATATCTTGCAAACAACACTTACAAAAATAAAACTGTTCCTCTCGTAATGTTCCACCTAAATCGACATCCTCTCGCAAAACCTCCATGAAAAGCCCTTCCCAATAACTCCAACCGAACATTTTACGACCGAAAAATGATTCCTCTAAATCCCGGAAGCCATCAAACACCTCCGAAGACCTCCCAGGAAAAGAAATCCCTGAGGAGGAGACCACAAACACACCGCAGCTTTCCTCCGAGGTCCCTGAGAGGCGGGCAGCCGAAATCTCCCTCCCAGACACGCAACTCACCAAATCCTTTCCTGGGACGCCATTAAAGAGAGAATGGCTCCACAAAGAAGAAGGAAAGGGGTGTTACATCACGCGCCGGTGACCGGTATCGTTTTTACGGTCACTAAAATCTCCCGCGCGTAACCTTTCCCTCGCTGTCCCCTTGACCTGCTCATTGTCGGCGGATGACCGTTCCCACACGACTGACCACTCGCGACCTACCCGTGTTCTGCCATCCGCTCTGCCCCATTGTCCGAGGAGGTCGCGTGGCCTATTACTTTTTTAACGGCACCCTCGCCCTCTTCAATGGGAGGGGTCCACGTAATCGTGGCGGGAGCCCGTTTTTAAGATTGGGAGGGGCCGCAAGTGGACACGCGCTTCGGGATTCGGCACGCTTGCAGCACCTGGAGGCTGACTCTTGTTGCTTCCTACGTCCGCACGGAGGCGCTACCGAATGGCCATCAATCCTGCTCTTGTTGATTCTCGAGAGCCTTTTCTGATATTCCAGAGCGTTGAATATACTAATATTGCCTCTCTCAACCAAATCTTTCCTGCTACCATATTTTGATGAATGGAATATATTTATTTGTTATCTGGAACAGGGTAAAGAAAAATGAATCGTTCATTTACTTTTGTCACAGTATTGATGATGAATGTGATGAAATGAAAGCTTCTGAGGTATGAGTGGATAATTGCACTGATCAATTTCTTTCCTTATGGACTGACAAGAAAAGTGTCACTTGTAGAGTTATTGTGCTTCACTTGCGTGGACATGTTCCGCTTATGCGAGGCCAAACTACCTCACTCCTCATCCTGCCTTGTAAACCTCATTCCTCTCTACAAGCTCTTAGTAGCTTATGTCAGAGGTAGTGAGACACCAACCGGCCTTCGGGCTGAATACTTCACAGACGATCAAATATTTAATTTTCTTCCTTTTATTGTTAAATCTCGTGTTCCTCATCTACGAAATACCTCTACAGAGTCCGTATTAAAATACCTTTTCTTTACTTAAAAGGTATCTTAATGATAGCTGATCTTTCATTCGTCTTTAACAGCCTCCGAAGGAATATCTTACAGAATAGGTGAAATATCTTTATTAGAATATAACTTTATTGAGTAATGAAAGCTTAGTTAAGATTCGCAAGGAAAATGGGTAAGGCATTTTGCACAAGATGGTGTGCACCCAAGAAAATTTTTTTTAATAGTTCTAAAGGAATTGGAAAACCTCATATTCAATGCAACAAAATTACTATTTTAAAGGAGAGAGTAATTATTAATAATTAAGATGTAAGTTGATGGAGGAAAGAACACAAGCTACTACATATTTTTTGAGCAGTCATACGCTAAAAACAATTATCTCACTAGTGGTTGTAGTGTAGAAGATTTCATTTTAATCACACAACAAAATTATGGCAACATATATCCTCGAGATTACGAATTCTCCGAGAAAAACGAATTTTAGGACAAGAACTCCACGCAGTAAAACCGAAATGTAAAGTTTGTCTCCAAATTAAAAAGTGCGCAATTCTCATCTCGTTTTTTACGACATTTTCTTTCCCCTCATCTTCCGACTGTGCAACTTTTCCTTAAAAGTGAAGAATGGAAGGAAGAGAAGGAGTTCATTTCGTGCGATTCTACTTTTACTCCCTATTCGACATATCCGAACGTTATGAGAGGCGGCTCATCGACGAATGAAGAGAGAAGTATTATTTCGGAGGGAATAACGGCAGAAAGGGAATATAAAAAAATACATAAAACGCTTCATTCATCCGAAGACTTCTCTACCAGCGCCCAACGATCGTAACTCCGAAAAATAAAAGACCGTCGCTTTTATTTTTCGTCTCTATTTCTTTTCACTTTCGGTCAGGTTCCTCCGATCGGCCCTTGACAAAAATCACAATACAGCTGAGAATACTTGCAAGTGCAAATGGGATGATGACCACAAGTTTTGTTAGCATCATAGTACTGCTAACAGTTCCGTAAATTATGTCCGAATGAGCGATTTCATTTCAATATATTTCCCAAAAATTGTACATACAAAAGCGAAGTATGGGGCTATGCGTACGTTTAAGCATAATTTGGAAAACAATTTCTAGATTAAGATGAAATGGTTTTGGAGATTAATTTCTCACTGCCCTCATTTATAACTGGCCAAAGCATTGAACAACCATTTTCTCTATACATAAAATATTACAAGCGAGAAATGAAAATATATCTAATAAAAGAATGGATGGCTTAAAGGAAGAAAATGGAACTTCAAAAGTGCTTAAGATAGCTTTAGTTTTCTCAAGGATTTCTCAGTAAGAAAATTTAATTATAAATTTTTTCAGATCATTAGCTCTTAAGTAATTTATTATGGCAACAATTCAATAAAAAATTTGATGGTAGAGGCCTTAATATAGTGGTATTCCATACTAAAAACAATAAACGGTAAAGACAATTAATTCTTTTTAATTTAAAAATATTAAAATCGTTAAAAAATGAATCAAACACTCAATAAGGAGAATATACCCAATTTTTCCCAAGGAATATATTTAAACATTATATATCATAAATAATTTCATAAAACTATAATGAATTTCTCTGCTCCTTCCGATTAAAATTCCTTCTCGCTTAACACAGCATATCCCTCTCGGCCATACGCTCTTTCGACTCCTTTAAACTCCGCATTCTCTCGCTACCCTTTCCCCTCTCAGTCGGCCCGAATGATTGAATGAAAAATAAAAAGGGAAAAATCGGAAGGAAGCGAAAAAGAAAAGTATCCCTCGGGGTGTCGGGAAAAAATGGGGGAAGCATTTAGAAAAAAAGGACCTGGTGTCGAAGACGACATCGGACTGCAATAATGAAAACAAATCCTGTTTGACGGATAATAAAACGGCGACGGAGCACCCACATAAACGCGGCTCGTGCCTCCCACCGAAAGAATAAAATCTCTTCGATGGAATCCGAAAAACGCGGATTTCGCTCCTTTGTTTCCAAGGCTTTTTCGCACCCGTACACGTATACGTGAATAAAAAAACAACGGCGAACCCTCTTATTCCTTCCCCTGTGGATAGCCTCTCAGTTTCCCTCTTGAAAAATAATTCACCCTCCCTTGTTTGTATAACATCAAACCTGTAATAGGGAATGCATCGGCAGAGAGCGATATCCATGCAAGTAAGAAAGGATTATTATTATTAAATATATATTAAAAATTGGATTATTATCCGGTTACAACAATTACATATTGAATAAATTGTATACATTCATTACACTAATAACATAACTACAATACGTGCTAATAATACAATGCACACATTGACAAAATTTTCAGTTACAACTTTATCCATAAAGCATACATTTACTATTTCGAAACAATTTTCTAACTGGGCATAATTTAAAAATGAAAAAATTACATATAACGATACACTAACTGATCAACTACTTCCCGTCCCTCTTAATAAAACGTTTTTCAGGGTTTCCACTAGGCCTTCACGGCTACCGTAGCGGTCCCGGGGACAAGTCTCCACTGTAGATCACCCTAACAGGTAATCCCCTACTTCATCTGTACTCGTCAACGTCAATTATTATGGAAGACAACACGCGGTACCTGGTGGTGATTATTTATGATTCAGAAGACATTTATTGTTAATTTAATCTGATTGCATCGAGAAAACATAAATAACCGAGTTAGCCAAGAAGGTGTGACCCTCATAAAACCAGAGTCAGATTAAATACAAAAATTATTTTTCATGAGATACTTAATTGTCAGGTATATTTCATTTATATGTGTATTTAATAATCAATTTGACATTGTATATTGTATTTGTGTATATGTAATGCATTTCTTCTGTTTATACATAAAAGTATAAGAGTGCCACTTGGTATGCAGTCAATTCAGTTAAAACTGTTCCTTAATAAATGATGGAAATGTAATAAGAATACGAACTTTTGAGCGATGAAGATAGCATATTTTGCACAAATATCTTCTAAATTTTGCCCAATAAAGACGTGTGTATTGTATTGCAATGTAAATTTATAAATTGTTAGTCCTGCGCAAACTCCGAGAATGGTTTACCTACCCTAAGTGCTATGAGATTAAAGCATCATCACCAATCGCAGGAGTTTTATTTCATTAAAGGCATTAGACATATTCTTTATCATTTAAATGAATCGATACAAACACAAGAGAAGGGAATATTTGGTTGATTATAAAGTTTAAAAGAATTAGCATTCATAAAATATACATCATGAAAGATGAAAATTCTATGATAATGCGTTTAAACATCACATTAACTGTATTTATCGTAGCTGCACTATGAATGGATAGATTAATATTAATTTTTATTAGAGTAATGCAGACTCTCTTAAACCCTTCCACTGTAGCTTATCTCAACCGATATTTGTTTTAATTTAAATGAATAAACTTTTATTTATATTACATTTTGCTTTTTTTACAATGGATTAGACTATTTTAAACTAGTTTCGATATGCTAAATCAGAATTCAGATAAACAGATACAATATTTAAGAGCGGAAGACTCTCCGGTACAGAATTCAGGAGCTTCCGGAATAACGTAAACTGCATTGATGTTTTATTAACTTCAGTGAACGACCTATAATATTTAATTTCAACTTGGATACCTGACTTGACAGTAGAAAGAAGCTGAGAAAAAAATTTCGAATCCTTATTAGAGGATAATCGTTTGCGCTCTTCCTAAAACACTTCCCCATTCGTACCAAAATGTAAGCGGATTTCATTGGGGCAGCCAATTTACCTTAAAACAATAATTGACCGATTGATTGATAAAATTGATTTTATGTAAAACATATATGAATACTTTTCAGTGCCTTTATCTATATTAACTCAGACAAAAATATGTAGTTGTCAACTCTAATAATTCCGATCAGTATTACATATGATTATCTGTTTCTAAGGGATATGATAATGAAAATTGCATTATGAAATTCTAAATATATAGTCCTCCGCAAATTCCAAGGGTTGCTTAACAACATGAATCTCCTCTACGTGTTATGAAATTATCGTCTCATCACCAATCATAAGAGTTTTATTTCATTAAAGCCATTTGCCATATTCTTTTCTATTTAAATAAATTGATAAAAGCACAAGAAAAGAGAGAACATCTCACACATGATAAAACATATATGAATTCCTTTCAGTTTCATTATCTATATTAATTCAGACAAATACATTTCGTTGTCAACCCTAATCTTTCCGATCAATATTATCCATGATTACGTCTCTTAGTGGTATGATGACGCTGATATATGCAGGTAATATTTGAAGCTCGGGAATACTTAAGTAAATTTGTGTTGGCGGTCCTTCTTTCGTGCGTCTGTGCATTCACTATGGGAGAGGAATAAAAGGAAGCCAGCCCGTGATTCTTGCCATTCCTCTTAGCACCCTACCAATCTCCTGACGAAATCACTTCCATTTCCTCATAAAAGTTTTCACACCCTTCCCACCCTCCCTGACAAAACATCACACTCTCCCGTCCATTTCCCAAATCGTTCGTTACATTTTGTTTCGATCTCCTCTCGTTTTTTTGCACCCTCGCCACCACCTCTTCAAAGCAACATGTACTCATTCTTCGTATTCACTCTCAATCGAATAACCGCATTTGGTAGATGAAGGAAGTGCATTAAAGAAACGGCGGCGATTTCATCATCCTGTTCGTCTGTCAAAGAGTGATCTAGGTATAAAGGAAGCGGAGGCTGGTTTAGAGGTTCAAAGGGAGGTGATGTGATTGTCTAATATGTCGCCTCATAGAGATACGCATGGTGTACGAATTTATGGAAATTTTTTTGGGAGTACCCTGAACTAACAATTTAGGAAATCGCAAGAACCTCTCTCTAGTCTGGAGTATTTCTAAAAACGATTGTTCTAAAGAACTTGCTTCTCTCCCCAGAGCACGCATCTACTTTCCCTTTTCTTTCTCATACGATTTTGCTGTAAAGATGCGAAAACCCTTGGTTTTGCTTTTTTCGGAGGTCAAAGGAAACTTCCGCGATAAGAGGTTAATTTTGCGATGGCGCGAAGTGAATAGTGTTGTATTCCTAAATACCAATCATCATGGCATAAATCCATTTCATTGTAGGAATACTACTAATTTATTGCATGATTTTTTCAAGGGATAAATTAAGAAAAGGAGCTACAGTAAAGAATACCGCTCCAGGGTTCTTAGGTTCGATTCCCGGTGGGGGCTCTCATATATAAAATCTCAGCTGTCGAGTTACTTTTAACAACACCACTACTACTAATAAATGAATTGAATGAATCTCCAAACTATTTAATTAAAACGTTTCATTTTATATCTAAGTTTCCTTCAATAATTTGAACTAAAGCTGGGCGCTTTTTAGTTGTGAACTATTTCATCGGCCGATCGTCGTTATTTATAGCAATTTATTGTTTACGATCGGTTTCCCATGATAGTGCATGTATGACTCATTGAGTTGCATTCAGTCCGATGTAAAACATACTTTTTAATCGGCGAACTAAACAGTTGCATGTGAGCGCAGCCTAATAAGAACCCTTGGTAGTCACTCAGGCAATCAAACAGTCAATCGACAAAAAATTACCTGTCAGTTCGTAGCCTAACCAGAAACTTCGCAATGATATAAAACAATTACCATCTAAAATCAACAATGAACATGAATGGCAAATTTTTAGACGGAGGAAAAAATCGATTGATCAGAATTCTGTTAAATAATCTTTAAATACAATGATAAAGATGAAATCATCCACGAAAAGGTATCATGGTGAGTTAGATTATACGATGTCAAATTTGTTGATTATGAAGTCGCTTGAGACTTATTTCTCTTGTCATTCGACCCATTACAGAGATTGGACATCAAGCGGAGGGAGTGATTTCACAGAAGCTTAATATCTTTAGCGACTTAGTCGAATTACTGCAATCAAATCAAGCAGGGATTTTCCTTTACCACCTTAGATACTAAACATCACAAGGACCACATATTCGTAACTCTAAAGAAATTCGGTAGATAATCTCTCATGAATCAAACGATGAGTTTGAATTTGATCTCCATTGAATTCCACAAAGTATCGTTGCTTATTGGCAACGTTTAATACCAGCATCTGATAAACTCGAGAGTTTCTATCCATTGAAGTCAAAACTGTGCAGCAACTCTCCCTCCAAAGGCGGGTTCTCACTTGGTCCAGACTACAGTAGTGGTGCACGATTCATGTCGTTCAAACGAAATTATCTCGACAGCATGTTCAGTAGAGTAAGGGATACTGAAATGAAGGAGTTACGGGAGAGTATCTCGACCGTTTGTGAATTTTTAGTCGTTTATTTATATTCATATTTCACAGATTCCTGTGCGGGATACTTTCCAACGACCTGCATCATTAGAACGCAATTTATTTTTAAAATTGACATTTCGCTTTTGCATCCTCTTCACAACTCAACTGACTAGGTCGTGCAGTTTTTGACCTGGCGGAGAGTAGGACGTGCACAACTCCGGGAAAAGTCGTGCACGACTAACAGAAGTTTGACCATTGGTTCTCACTTGGTCGAGTACACGACTGAAGTGGTTGTAGGTTGTGCCCTCTTCCCCGTGAGATCCAGGCTTAGGACAGAACGGAATTCTATCGCTCTTGTTTTATTCGACGGTTAAAGCTGTAATACATTTAATTATTTCGATGTTGTTTCACTTTGCGCTCAAAGATGGCATTAGTTTCAAAATTTATCCAATATTTCTTATTATTATTCTCGTAAGATATTCTTAACCTATTATTAGTACCCATCGATTCAGCAACCGATAGAATTAACAACGAAATAACTTGAATGTCGAGCTACTGAAAACCTACCAAATTTACTTCGTAAATTTGAGGAAAAATCGATTTTTTTCAACAAAGTTTTTGCAGATCGAAAACTTCATTCCACAAATAGTAAGAATATAAATATTGCTATTAATACTAAATCAAGCAATAAAGGAGTTACCGAGTAGAGTTATGAAACTGTTTTATAATAGTTTAAGCTAGGAGAAAATTTTATTTTAATATTGCATTGTGGTAGTTAGATGACATGATCAGTATAGCCAATAACATTGCATTTATGTTGTAAGCATTATATATATAAAATAGTATGTGTTTAATAATAATAATGACTACTTAATCTAAGGCCGAGATTGAGACGTACAAGTCTCATTCTACATCTAAACGTATGACATAACCTTGGAGAATTATATGGAAATGATTTCATATACAAAAAATATTATAATTATGTTGACACCGGACTATTAGTCCATCTGTATCATATGAATCAATAATAATAATAATAAGCATCATTAACACTGAGACACGAATCCACTTCTCAGTAAATCCGAAATAATGTTGATACTGGACTATCAGTTCATCTGTATTATATGAAACAATCATAATGATATTACACATAATTTCACAAAGACACTAATCTACTACTCAGTAAATTCGAAACATATCTGCCGATAATCTCCCTCGCATCAATCAACGAGACTGCATTTGATCCCTTTGAAAAACCGAAAGTAACATCGAACGTAGTCAACCTTTGAGCACCCACATCCGATAAAACCAGAGAGCTGATCTCCATGGACACACGCAGCATCTCCTCCAAGAAAGGAGAACCATTCGCCGCCGGACGTGTACGATTAATCGAGCGATCGCAGTAAAAAAATCGCGTAATTGTTCCCTCCACGGGTCCTCTTCAAATAACGCTTAGGAAAATGAATATCCGGGAAGAGTTTATTGGAGCGCGGACGGAGAACGAGGAATTTGATATGTGGAACTCCAGAGGGTGTCGGGACGTATTGGTCGAATTCTTTTTCGGACGAAGTGTCTGCGGAAAGCGTCGGAGAAGATGAAAAGGGCGGTGGAATGACGGAAGAGGGATGAAGGTGGATGGAAAGAGGAAGAAAAGAAGGCGGGGGAGGATTTGATGGGTATTCCTATCGGATAGAGGTTTTGGAATGCGAGCCAAAGGGGAGGGCTCGGTTAGAGAAGGGTGCGAACTGAGGGAATAAAAAAAACGTGATATTGATTGATTTGATTGGATCTCCCGCACTCCCCGAGTCCCCTATCGCGCTAAGCACATTCGCTCACGGAGTTGGCAGTTGTTTTTCGAGAAGAAAAAGGAAAGGGAGCGAAAAAAAGTCCTTTAGTATTTCGTTCTCGCGTTTTTCGGCTCCGATTTTTTTCTCTCCGTTTTTTCCCTTTGTTTCTTGTTTCGCCGGGATTTCGCATTTTTCGCGCAAATGGAAAAGGCTTGAGTCACGGTTTTTTTTTCCTTATCAGAAAAGAGGGTGACTTTTTATGAGTGGTGTTTTTTGGGGAGGCGAGAAGAGGGGGGTCCTTCCCTTTTCTTCCCCGCCCCGCCCCCCACGGCGTCGGTGTTGAATGGAAAAACACAATCCCCTTCTCGCCACAAGTGAAAGAAGGATCTACTTGCGCTCTTGTCAATTTAGAGCGGTATAAGAATCCCTTCCCCCCGTGTGTGTGGCGCCGATTGCTTGCTTAATGTAATTTCATCGGATAGGCGTGTGGTTTTGATCGTCCGGAATCCGCAATTAGGACGTTCTGATAGATCCTCTGGGGAGACGCTGGGATGGATTAGAATTATCAAAGTATGCTCAGCGGTCGCGTTAGTTTTCAGTACGAGCTGTGTGCTCGTGCAGCCCAACGAGTCAAAAGACCAATATGTTATCGTGTTTGCGTATGAAAGAGCTTGTTGACAGGACGACAATTTATGTTTGAAACAAGATTTCAAGAAATAGAGAATTCGGATATTCTTGCTTGATTGTATTACGAATTATTATGATGGACGATAGAGGTGTACTTTATGATTTTTTCAAATTTATGACAAAGGTTCAGAGGGTGAAATATTAAGGACAATCGATAACAAGAAAAATCAATGATTCAAACTGAAAAATTTCTCATTTTGAACTATAGACATATAATAGAAACTTTTAAATAAAGTTTTAATATAACCAATTCAAACGAGACGATCCATCAATGAAGATGACTAAACCTCAGAAGAAACAAGCTGTCAAAAATATACATTATATAACGATTACAAGATTTGTTTTATTTGTCTGATATGCTACCTTTCCACAAAGTTGAGCTAGGGTATACTTAATTTTTTGTAAATCAATTTAAGTAAAAACGTATTTGATGAAAAATTACTAGTATCTCTTTAATTATCATCAGCCTTTTCAAGTTCCTCGTTTTTATAATAATTCGTCATTTCATGTTTAAAGCATCTAAATATTGTTCTATTTTCTTACTCTCAAGTTTTCTTGGAAAGATCCAACGGAAAAAAATAAGGTAATTAAGGAAAAATTAAAAATCTTTTTATGCAACTATCTCAAAGACTTCCAAAATGTAGCCTAAATTAAGATTTAAGTGAAAAACAACTTTAATGTAAAATTGCTAAGAGATTGGACCTAAAATAGTGACTTTAGAAGTTTACTTAAGTATAATTTAATTTATTTAAGCCGTACGCACTGGAATTGGAGCCATCGCAATTCCTAAATCAGCCTTTCTATCCCAGTATTCAATTACTTTTAACGCTTCAAATAAGAGTCTTCAAGAGGATCCCTTTAATTAAGAAACAAGATAGCATAATCTCATTGGTCACTTCAGGTGCAGGAGAGAATTTCTCTCAAGAAACAAATTATGCTACGACGAGCGTTCTCTGACGCATCTTGAAAAACTTACCCTTTACGATGTAGAAGCTCCCTCCGCATATTTATCAAGCTAATGTAAAATAACGTAAATTTAAATAAAAGCTACGGGCACCTGAAATTTTCAACAAATTCCTCCCTCCCCATCTTTGGAGAAGTTTCTTCCATTGTTACATTAAAATATGTGACATTTGTCGAACCAAATCAACAAGTTCTCTCTAAAATTATCTAAGCGGAACTTACAGCAGAACTCAAAGTATTGTTTTTCGGCAATTTTACTACATTATTATAATAGAAGGGCCGAGTTCCGCGGCAACATACCTTGAATCATCAAATTAAAGGAATTTGGAGGTAAAAACCTTTTCCTCATTATTGATTAGACACTCTAGTTACGATGATATGTTAATTAACATTAACTTCACCCATCGAAAGAAGTATTCAACCATTCCACCACCAAAAAATCCTTCCACATTTGCAGGACATAGCAACTTTTACTTCTTAATTGAAATACGATACGCTAAGCATATTGCATATATTCGCTGATATAATTTTTGAAACCTGTTTTTATATAATCTATTCTAAATATTAACTCAGTTAAATTTCGTGGTAAAATTGTATAAGGAATACTTAAAATAGTAAAAATAAAATAATAAAAATAAATAAATAATATAGTAAAAAGAAAATGTAAAATATATTTTTACAATTTCTTCGTAGACTTCCACCTTAAATTTAATTCTGCAACAGGCTGATAATTCTATCCCGGTAGCGAAACATGTTGCAGCATATAAATTTACTGTGGAACCGTACGAAGGGTTTTATACCAATTATTCTGATGCATTTGGTAATTTGAAAGCTTTTTATTCATTGTTATTTTTGTCAATATTGTAACTGGTTTCCATTACTTTACAATTTGAGCGTTATTAGGGTTAGAACTTCAACTATTTGGTAGAATAAACGTTTGGAACATCTTAAAAAATTGACTGGAACTATACGTAAATACGTAAAAGTAAAAAGTAATTGGTTCTGTTTGGCAGGAAACGGTTATCAATATAGTAAAATAGAATTTAGAATAAATTGTAAATATGTTGGCTACATATGTAAGGCATGTAATATGTAAGGTAATGTATTTAAATATATTGTAAAATTAATGATTTGATGTTAAATGAAGATGGGGCTTTTACGTGAATACGTAAAAATAATCGGTTATGTTCGGCAGAAAGGAGCAATTAACATAGCAAATTAGAGTAATGAAGAAATAAAACTGTAAATTTTCCACACGATTTTTTATCAACGACCGGTTTCGCTACCGGAGGCATCTTCTGATAATTCTGATGGTGGCTACTCCGGTAGCAAAACCGTTCGTTGATAAAAAATTGTGTGGAAAATTTACAAAGATTCATTTCTTTCTTACTTCCATGACTTTCCACAGAGTACCGCCTGAAAGTTTAGTTTTCATTAGCAAATTAGCATTTAAATAAACTTGGAATGCGTTGGCTAGATATATAAGGAAATGTACGAAAGTATAGTGTAATATCAAAGATTTGATTTAAAATTGGATCGGACTCCTAATTTTGCCAAATAAATACGGTATTTTTAATTGTGTTGTAAGGATTTAAGGATGCCACCTAAAACTTTTCTCACTACAGAAAGAATTAATAAATACAAACTTATTAGATCAAAGAATCAGCAATCAGCTACATGATGGGAATCCTATCCTCTTCGATATCGACATGAATATTCAGACCCCGCCGCGATAAACGTATCCATCCTCCATGGAGGCCGTGCAAATTAAAATGATAGGCGCATAAATATCCTCCGGCGTAAGATGATGCAGCTGCAGCAGGATATGCCCGGCTCGCAGCATCCCGCTCATTGGCACCTCCCCCTCCTTTTAAGAGATCAATGCATCTCCAATTCTTAATGGTGTGCAAGGCCCTTTTTGCCCGTGATGGGATTGAAGTGGCACCGAGAGGACGGACAGGGAGTAACAAGCAGCGTTCGAGTCCAATCAAGGCAGAGAGGTTTCATTATCGGAGAAAATGCAGCCGGGGTCATAATGGAGGTCCAAGTGTCATAATGCTAACAGGAGAGGAGTTGGAAGCCGTGGAAGGGAATAGATAATGGAACGAAACAAGAAGATTAGACGGTTGCAGGTTGAGGAAAAGAGAGGAAAGGGTTAGTGATGAAAAAAGGAGCTATTCTTCTCCGAGCGAAGGTCCCTTTCGTGAGATATATTAAGATGGAGAAAACAGGGAGAGAGTGGGGGACTTTCATCATTCGGAGTTTTACGCGAGATTGCAAAGTGTCCACCTTAAGAAAGTCCGCTTGTTTCGATTAGCGCGTATTTCTCCCGCGTTACCTTCGCCTGTAATTTGTCTAATGGAAAAACGGACATGCAATTCCCTTTTATGGATTTATCATACACTTAGATTGTCGAAATGTGCGTAATATAAGTCCATTAATGAAGGATATAAGCTACTGATTGCAATAAGCTAATTTTACCACCAACTGGCTTATTTTATTCCGCAACTCTTTAGAAAATCTAAACGTCCATCCTCATGAGTATATATCATGAAATTGAGCCCATAAATCAATGGTTTAAGTTAATAAGCTAATTTTAGGAATCGAGGGCACATAGTTACTATTAATCATATTTGATCCTACAATAAAGTTTCTTGAATAGTTTACTGTAGTAGTTATATTTATACACTGAATCTGAAAATGATAAGGATTTCAGCGATAAAGAAACTGAGCTAATCGGGATTGAATGATCTAATAATGAGCCCCTAGAGAAAAGGTATTAGTTATTGGGTACTATAAGGTAATAATGAATACATAACTTCTTTATTTTCGGCGAAATTAATACTTTAATGTATCGTCTTCCATTATACCCCTCGTCAATAATAAAATATATAATTAGTAAATAATAATAAATACTAAAATAGCAGTTTTAAGAATGAAATTTAAAGCTTTAATGAAATTTTACGATTTTTACTGTGCAATATAAACCTCTCCAAAATCCTCCCTTCACCAAGGATTTCAACAATAATAAGAAACACAGCTAATAGGGGTGGAATTATGTATGATATTTTAACTACCTGTATAATATACGATACATAGGCAGGATTAATTCTGTGGTACTTATTAACGTGTAAAAAATCCATAGCAACTAAACATTTACTGGACCACTTTATTTAAGAATGACACCACCTAGGTTTCGAGGTCTTGCCTCATCATCAGGTCTGATACCTAGGTCGTTTCATTCTTAAATAAAGTGGTCTAGTAAATTTTTAGTTGCTATGGATTTTTTACCTGTATAATAGCGAACCACAGTTTTTGGAAAGCTGGTATTGGTATTTCTAACAGATTCAAATACCAGAAACTCAAAGGAGATTCGTCCAAACAATGCAAAATTTACCTATTGGAGAATTTTAAATACCAATTTATAACACATATTGTTTGGAACGGTTAATTTTCCATTTTGGTGAATGAATATTTATTTTAGGAGAAGAAAATGGCGTACTCATTTTCATAAATTAAAATAAAGTTTGTGTCGCGTCTAATACACTAAAGGAAAATCAGGCCATCAAGTTCATCATCAGCATCTCATAACCTTGTAGAGTTCGTAACAATTAAATCTTAGGTACAAAATACGTAGTATGAATTACTTTTAAAAGAGCCAGAATATAATTCTTGCATCAAATCTGGTTGTAGTATTTATCATTCAATAGAATATTGAAATTGTGAATGAAATTTGGATTTTCTACTCAACATTTATTATGCATGACTTTTGAAAGTTTACACCAAAACTTCTCACACTGTTGGACCAGAATTCGTGCTATGACGAAATTCACAAACTAGGAAGAAATCATAGGGCAAAATAATTATTTGTCAGCATCAATTGTATTTTACTAGTATCCTCCGCTAGTAAACTGAGCAACACTGAAGGTTTGGAATAATATTTTAGTTCTAATCTGCGAGAAATTTATATTAAAATTTTGTTGAAATTTTGTATTCTTAAAAAATATTTCAAATTTTGTATTCGTAAGTATGAACAAATTTTGATTTTGTACACATGCACTCCCTCCGGGAATCGAATCCTGTACCGCTTCCACAATGGGCAAACGCTTCCCTTTTAGCTATCCGGGAGCTAAGGCACTAATAATTGTTATTTTATTTACAATGGATTCCTCCATTTATACACATGACCGCTTAGAATTAATGTGCATTTTTTTCTTCTGAATTACTGACAAATATTTTGCGAGATTAAGTTAAAGCAAACATTAGCCGAGACCAAAAGTAAAACAGTTCAGCGATTATAAATCCCCTTAATCGATTATACAATCTTGAAAATTAAATAAATAAATTTGGATGCAATTGTGCATCGAATATTCCTTTCGAAATTATCATTGATTATCATTAATAATTTGGAAGACTTTTCGAACTTAGACTTAGAATTTTAAGTTCCACATTTTAAGCTATTCCTATTTTCTTTCTTAGAACATCTATAAACGACTTTTTTTCCCGCAACTCCCAAGAAAAACTAAACGTCCAATCTCATGAGTATACATCATGAAAATGACTGAGGGAAAACTATTTCCTCGTAGGAATGAATCCACCTAAAAGTAATCGTTTCCAACTTAAACTTTAGTGTGCTACAAACGAATTGCCTCGAATTAACTCCACAGAATTAATGGTCTCTTAAAAGCAGATTTCCGGAGACTAAATCTTCACTGTCAACCTATTCCATACATGAAGTACTCAAAGGATTTTAAACAAGAGTAAGAAAACGCGATGCTATCCATTGTCCGCGATCTTAAACTGTTTCTTCTGCAATCTAGTAAACACATTAGGAGAAAATTTACGATCTCAACTTTAGAGAGGCTCTCAACGAGTGGCTAAAAATACGAAGTCCACGTTGGTATTTTCTCTTTTCTCAATAACAATTTCGCTCATTCAATAAACAAAAATCACTCTTAGCATTTATTAGCCCATCTCCTCTGAGATATACGAATTCTTACATTGCGCGTTGACCTTGTCTCAGAGAATACTTGTTCTTATATATGAAATAGATTGCGGGTATAGTTATGGAGTAGGCTGACACTTGCTGCCATATATCTAACCTAGATTGTTAACGCCTACATTGTTTGTGATCACGATAAGCTATTTCACGGTGGAATAATATTTATCTATTTCAGCAGATTTTATGGCACGTAAAATTTACCTGTGGAATTTAAGGAGAGATACGTTTGAAAAAGTAAGATTAATATCTAGCTCGGAAATATTATGCAGGATCCCTAATTCCTTAAGATTTCTTTCTTAATGTTGTGCCAAATTGTACTCAAACAAAACATGTTATTTTAAAAGCCGTAAAGTATGTTTTTCTCTTTAAACGTTCTATCATTAAAACGAAAGCTCTTTTGAAAGTATCACATTAACATATCGTTGAATAGTTTATGGATGTACCGAAAAATAATCCCTATTTCATGACTTCAGAAATACTTTAAATGAGTAAATTCCAAATTAAAACCTCTTTGCCAATTACATAAACTTCTTGGTAACACTAGTCCAAAGATAGTTCTAAACAGAAGCATATAAGTAAATGATACGATGATAAGATATAAGAATATCGTTTAAATGCTGTTTGACTTTGATTCGTACGTCAGAAAATAGTTCTATGCCAATTTTATAATCTAAATATACTCCCGAATAAATACTCGGCATTACTGATTATCGATTTCCATTTCACAGATTATTTAATAACGATATCTTAATAGAGGTAACTGTTATGATTACTAAAAGGATAAAGGCGTTCGGACTATGTACACTTCTGGCCAAAATTAACGCAGCACCTCCCTAGCGATCTTTACGGCCGGTGCTGCGTTAATTTTGGCCAGGAGTGTACATAAACGATAAAATTCATTTTTCGATACAAGTTCTAATTCAAAGATAATCTCTGGCAAGAAGATAAACATTTTAAAGTAAATCATGAGATATTTTTACTCTGAATCACGTTAGAGGTTTACGTATTGTTAGAAGAAAATACCTCTATTGTTATTATTTATCTTTAACTTAAATATCATATGATAGGGACTGGCGATAAACAGGTGATTTGAGTAGCTTAGAAGGATTAATTTGTAGACGTAAATATAGAATAAATGTGAAATGGATAGTTATATGTAAATGGCTGTACATATTGTGGGTACTGTTTTTATAAAAGCAATCCTAGAAAGTTGGTTGAACACTCAGTCCCTCCATCATTACTAAAAAAAACCCTCGGGAAAGATGAAATGAGACGTATTAGGCAAGATGAGGAGTGATTTAGATTACTTACAAATACAAGTGCTTCTATAATTTTGTTTCCGAATCTCGTTCATGATTATTAATGAAAAATGTGCATATGCTGCTTACATTAATTTACCTAATAAATTTGTTTTCCTTCGTATTATTTGAAAGTTGAGCTATCCGAGTGCAGGCGACACGCCGATCAAGTTCGACTTAATTCCATATTATTCAGCCTAATAACTTTGACTAGCTTACATCACTAAGAGGTTCGTACGTGTGGTTTCCCAATTAATATATATTCCCCTCCACTGCATTCGGAAATTTTATTTCGGGAAAAAATTAATTACTCATAAGAAGTAACGTCAACCGCAATTACTTTCAATGTATTTCCAATTATGCTAAAATTTACAGCGGATTTCGATAAAATTCAATTGGGTAGTGATTACTCATAGGAACGAGTCTCAAAGAGAAGTAATCTACGGTGCTTAAACTCAGAAAGAATTATGCTCACCCCTAACAGCAAAAATTTACAAATCAGAACTTTTTGCTCATATATTATCAACATTTTCAATGTGACATATAATGTTCTTGAAGTTGTGTATTTTAGTGTAGGAGAGATACGAAAAACTTAGATTGAAATTTAAATAAATTAAAAACCAATGTAAAAGAAAAAATACTCGCCAATGTATTTAAAACTATTTAGTTATTTGACAGTAGCATAAAAATAAATAATTTAAGTTATGTTTAATGAGCTACTGATTGTTAAGGTCATTACCCGTAATCAGGGTGAAAGTTTGCAGCAATCGCAAAGCAGTGTTGCCAGATGCATGAAAATAAAACGCATTCATCTAAAAATTACGAATAGGAAATAATTTGGAATAAACAAAAAAGTATTACTACCCAGATGATGGTCGCTGATCTACATTAAGTTCATAGGCCGTTGATAGCTTGGGAGTCGTCTTCTAGGATACGAAAAATATGTTTTTAAACTGCGACGAAAATTTATACCTCCCCTTTTCTGAAGGTCGTCTTATCTTCGGAAATATACGGTAATAACAAAAAAAATCGAAAAAAAAATTCCTTCATTTTACAAAACAATTTATAGAAACAATAATATCCAGAAACTTGTACAATTCCACACCATTTTTACAAGTTTCTGAATATTATTGATACAAGTCTTTTTGTTGCAATAAATTTTGTATGGCGGAAAAAAAAAGAGGGGAAGACAAAGGCAAATGATTTTGGATGGCCTAAGAGGTGGGGTTAACTATAAGGAAATGAAGGAGATGGCGCTTAATATGGATTTTTGAGTTCGCTTGAACCTACCGAAAGGTAGAACACTCATGTATGTAGGGAAGACTGGGGTAAAGTGGCCATTGGCCTGTACTTGCTGGGAGCTACTGCAATTTGGTGGAAATGGTTTTGAACTAATACGTTGGAAAGTTATTAGTGTTGTGTTTAAGTTTTAGTAATCAGTTTGCCGAATTATTTGAGTTACAACAGATTTTCTAATTTGTCCAGGATTGATCTAAGGTAAGTGTTCAGTTTTATTCTCATTATTTTGTCATTAATTACTGATGCAATTTATGAATTAACAAAGCTGGAAACGCTGTCTTATTATCTTTAAAATAATATTGTTTATGACGAATTAGAATGTTTTAATTGTGACGAGAGTAATTCAAAATCAGTAAACGAAGGATGGATACGATGTTCTGGTTGCCACAAATGGGCTCATGAAGCGTGTGCTGGATGCGAAAAAGATGATGATGATTTTGTTTGTGAACATTGCAAGAAAATTCGTAAAACAAATTCAGTGTCTTTTTATAAAAACATATTAATTCATATTTATCTATTGTTAATTTTAATATTAATATTGATTTATAATAGTTAATAATACAAACAGAGTTTGATTTTGTATGTAACTGTGTTTATCATCGCAAGATTTCTTTTTGGGGTAAAATGGCTAACCCTGGCCACTTAACTCCGCATAGCGGGGCAAAGTGGCCACTTTGCGAAAGTTGGAAAAAACCAAAATTGCGAAAATATCTTTCAAGATATTGTTGATATATTGATGGTTATTGATTCTGCACCAACGAAACTACATACTTATTATTCTTAAATTGTATCTTCTTCTAAATAAGTTAACTAAACACACATTTTGTCTTAGGGTGGCCACATTACCTCAGTACCCCTATGTATGATGGAATTCCACCAGGCGCCGTTGAAGCAGTTCAATTTTATTCTTCATTTTTTTCATAAAGAACTATGCAACGTTGGCACTAAACGACACGACGTTCTCTTTCCCACCATGGATACTAGATGATGGCGCCTACTTATAGCAACTTTATCTACTGGAATCTCGAGTTATATAAATATTTTTCAAATCGCATACCTAAAAACAAATCGCCGAGCAAAAAGTGTATGTTTGTGACCGGTATTAAGTCAAATGCATAAATCCCTGTGATCTATACAATCCGCCGAAAAAATAATTTTTTTTTCTATTTTGAATAAAGTTTTCATAATATATTAAAATCGAAACATTTTTTTGCCGTTCGAATATATTTAATCCACTATAACTTTTTATATTTATTTTTAATTCTCCAATTTTCGGTTAAAAAAATGTTTTGTGGAATAATATTGTAAATACTGGTAAAGGATAAACTATGCAACGTTGACCATCTCCGTATTATAGTATAAGTATAATACTATTTATCACTGAGGATTAGCGTACCGGGAAAGACAGAAGAAAGGTAGGAAAGAAGGCGATGGAGCGGGAATAAAAGACGAGGAATGAGAGTGCGCTCAGCGGTGGGCCCCGTGGCGGACATGGAAAGAGAAATAGAGTAGGACGAAATAGATTGAAAGCGACAGAGATGAGAGCGATAGTGGAAAAGAGGAGTGCATGGAGAGTGGGTGAGATGTATAGAGAGAGGCGATTCTCATCTGAGTTGAGAAACTGACTGACTGCTTGGCTGTCCTCCGTGCTTGGAATGCCAAGTCAGCAATTGACGTCACTCATGGACCCTCCCCTCTGCCTAGTTTTCTGCTCTCTTTCGCTCTGCTAGGAGAGAGGGAAGAGAGAGGACCCGCCGAAATCGGAGAGAAGGTGAGGACAGCGGATGAACGATGGATTTGAAAATGAGCGAGTGAAAACAGTTTGAAAGAGTTTGGTCGTGTGGGTTGGGATGGTTGAGTAATGGTTGAATGTGTTTTATTCGGGAGAACCAATTATACTTTGTTGTAGCAGTAGTATGTCCCCGAGTAGCCAAGTGGGTAACGCGTTCGCCTTAAGCGAGAGAGGTCCGGTTCGATCCCCGATGGTCCCTAATTACATAAGAATATAGATACTCTACGGTCAAAAGGTTCCCGGTCTTATTTATTCCCGCGAAAACGCTGAACAGGATAAATGTGGAATTCAGATGGTAGATAGGTGGTAGGAAGCTGTTCCCACATTATGTGACGCTTTCTACCACTAGAATTTTACGTATCTCCTGCTCGGCGTTTTCGCGAGAAGAAAGGTTTGGAAACTTTTTGAACGTAGTAGTAGAACAATCCAAGCTGTTGAAGAACCTCAATATAAAGTACGAAGTACGTAAGGGAAGTTGTGTTTGAGTAAATTACATTATGGAATAGTAATGTATCTACGAGTATGTAGAGTTAGACATGAGAAGAGGCTTAGCAGTTTCGATCTCGCCCTCATAAAAGATACTTTATTATTATCACTGTTTGCTTTTCTCACTTTTCGTGGTTTTTATTCAGTCCGGTGACGGACTTTCACCAAGTCACATTCTGTTCTATTGTAGTTTTAATAATTTTCTAACTATGGATGCTGTTTTTAGAATGATTGCCTTTTGAATAATTGTGAGAATCTTTTCGTTGAGATTTAATTTTCCGAGATGTATATAGAATTTCTTAGTTGCAATTCCAATAACCGAAATGACTATTGGTACTACTGTAACTGTTTCTTGTTTTTATAACTTTATTAATATTATTATATCCCCGGATATGCAAATAGGTGATGGCCTTGGGCCTTACTGAAAGCGGACAAGGTTCGATTCCTAGTGTAAGCTCGAAATTAAAGAAGTAAATGTACAAAATTATCCTAGTTGTCGAAGAACCTCCCTATAAAGTACTGTGCAATAAGGAAGATGTATTTGGCCCTTACTGAGTTTGGAGCATTTATTTAGTAAGCATTTAGGATTGGTTTACTAAAAGAAGGGGTTTGATTGTCGTTAGAACACTTAGGAAGAGAAAAAATTTGTTTCCAACGGGGCTTAGAATCATAATATTTTCTATTCCGGTTCTCGATCCTGTTCAATGAAGCACCAAATATTGGTTCTATTCCGGTTTCGCTTGGTCTTTCATCTTCAAACCGATTCAAACCGGTTTTTTTTCGATCGTTAAAATATTCTAACCTTCTGAAACCATTACTATCAAATGTAGTCTTTTTCAATTGGATCAGATTAAATTGAATTTTGCCATCTGACTTACGATACTAAAGACATTACAATCAAAATGTTGTGTCATTTGAATGTAAATGCGAAGCTGTCATTTTACTGAAATGAAAGTTACGGTGAAACGCACTTGATAAACCTTTATCCGTTTAAAATTGAGCAAAATGTCATTGTCGGCAACCGAAATTGGAACCGATTAATACCGATTTTCGATTTCGTTTCGGTTTCAAGAATTTTAAGTTCTTATTCCGGGTTCTGGTATGATAACCTAATTTAAGATGCCCTCTCTGACACGTGCAGGTTGGATTAGAATTGAGTTACGTGCTTTTAGCAGGGTCTGCATGGGACGAGGTTTGGTCGGCTTGAATTTGTGTGGGAGGGAATACTTAGCTCCGGTCCGTCTCGGATAGAGAACGCTCGTTTGAATTAAATTTCGCCGAATAGCATGCCCCGGAGGAAGCAGGAGAGATATTCGTCTTCGGAAGGAAAGTAAATAATGGAAGAGGGAACTCGTCACAGATCACCGAGTTGCATTCCGCCATGTCGTAGAAAGCTGGAGAAATGAAAGCGGGCAATGATTGCGAAAATACGCAAATGCCGGGGAGTGGAAAGGAGGTTGAAAATCGATTACGATTTCCTTATCGAAAGGCCGTCTTTAGATTCCGATCGTCGCTCGACTCCGCGTTTGGAGCCTCGAAATTCAGCCCGCGTTTTCGGAACACGACGCTCGCCACGATTCTTTTGTTTTGGTTTACATTGTGACACAACCTGCCTGACCGAATAATCAGCATTTCTTTCTCGATCCAAACGTTTTCCGTCGCTGTACAACGAACTAAATGACCGGAGTGACTTTGTATGCAGGATTGTTGAACCCATACAATAGGATGGACGCAAATTCTTCATCTGTTTCTCTTGTGTCTCATTTGCTGAACTCGATCGTTTTGCCAAACTTTTACGGCATCTCATCGATAAAACTGGAATGAATATTTGCATATGAGGTCTCGCATACTTATCCATCCTAGGTTTATTTTAAAAGGGCACTTCCAACGAACCCATTGAATTCAAATAGTAAATTCCTTATACTTTCCATTACTCATTTTTTGGAACCTTATTACTTGCTTTCCACTATTTTCTTTACCGTTATGCAAACATTTATAATGATTTATTTATTTGTATCTGTATTGTCTTGTTTGCTTTTCAGATTTCTCTTGATTTGATTTCTATCCCTTCTTGCGGGTATTTTCCTGCTGCGGTGTATATTTTTTCCATGGCAAAACCCTAGGTTTTTAAACTCGCACCGTTGTTTTCTTCTGTGAACTTTTCTCAAGCTATCTACATATAAGGTTAGATGTAAGAACAGACTTAGTAGTCTCAATATCGCCCTAATGAAAGACGTTGAAATGATATGAAATTATTATATTGGTTTTTCTCATTTTGCGTAATTTTTTCAGTCCTGTAAAGGGATTTCACCAAATCACATACTTTTCTATTGTAGCCATAAGAATTATTATCATATAAATAACCCTGTATCATCAAAGTATATTCAGCTGAGTCTCGTGTAGTTGTAGTTCGGCTTGTGGCACCTTTTACTCAATTTCAAAATATCAATGCATATTCTACTCTATATAAAAATACTCTCATCTACACAATATTACTAATTAACATTCTACTGTTATGCGTCTGGAATTCGTAATGCATACTTTCCATTTTCATAAGAAATTATTTCTTCTTTTGGATAGTCAAATATATTTTTTTTCTGTCTACCACAGAAGTATTGAAAAGTTTCGGCGACGTAGGCATTTTAATCGGGAACTAAAAAGAAACGGAATACTGCATTCGTATCAACAGATGGAGAATGATCTACAGTCATTTCATGTGCGCATAAATCATTCAGTATCTCTCAAGTAACCGAAGAGGTAGTTTTCCAATGGAGATAAGTTATGTAAAATGCTGAAACGTTTCGAAGGAGGTCATTAAAAGCTGGATTTAAGAATCCGTCTCGTATTTGAGAGGTGTTCGAGTGTATAATTACCAATTTTATCATTCGAATCCGACATTGTTTGTAAATTTTAGGAGCTGTAAACCGGAATAAAGATCAGGCCGCTATAGAAATCGAAAAATATAAGCAACAATTTCCACATCGCGACAGCTACTCGAAAATCGCACTTCGCCTGGGAAAAAATACTTCAAGTTCCCATAAATACCTTGAATTCGACTCGCCTTCCACAAACATTACGGACAAACCGGAATGTAATGAGCCTCTCCGATACCTAGCAGAAGCACCCCATTGACTATGCAACGAATCACCTCGATAAATTTTTCATTACCGAGCTCCTCGCAGCCACATATACATCATCGTTAGGAATTCCTCGTGCAAAAAAAATCCGTTCCCGAGCAAAAAAAATCGGATTCGAGTCGGTAAAAATTGTTTCTAAAACACTGCGATTGAATGAGAGTTTTTTCATGAGAACATGTGGTAGAGAGAAAGGAAACTTTGTAAAATAGGAAATAGAAGCGAATATTTTGCCCGCGGGAACGATAACTTAGATCGCAAAGTTTTGCGAAAGGATACGATTTTCAAGAAGTAAAAAGGAGAAAATCGGGAGCGAATTGTACGTAATATTGACAGCTACACATATGAAATGAGATGAAGTATGATATTCAAAAGAAAGAAAACGATTCAAGTATATCTAAATTCTACACGTAAGGAGAAATGCCAAAGACAATGCCTGCACTTAAGGAGATAAACATTAAGAGAAGTTCGATGGATCGATAGATTGACTCTTTATTTGCAAGGTTAGTCTCATGTGTTCTTCTTTCAATCTTATCAGCTATAATAATATATTATAACTATACTATAGTTTTAATAATCAAATTTCCAGATAAGGATAAAAATATTAGAAAAAAAGAATGGAAAGTAAATTTTAACTTAGCACATGAAAGTGTGCGACTTAATCCAACGTAATACAGAAGTAAAAAATAGTGACTTGGCTGGGGTATTCTTATAATACCTGCCCGGAAAGTGGGAGTCCCAGGCAAATCACTATTTTCAACTTCTGTATTATATAACAAAAGACCTGGAACAAAGGAGATAAACGTAAAGGTTAATTTGACGGATAGATAAATAGACCTCTCATTGGAAAGGATACCCTCATGTATCCTCTTTTTCAACCTGATCTCCTACGATGCTCTAATATTAAAAGTAATTAACGTGGGTAATATTCACAGTTAAAAATAGAAGATAAAAATAAAAATAGTATGTGCAACTTAAGGTTGACCAAGTCACTCACGTTAAGGAAACACTGCTAAGGAAAAGAGGTGATAAAAACGAAGAAACACAGAAAAATAAAAAACTAGGCTCAAATAAATTAAAAATTAAATTTTGAGACTTTATTAAAAATAGGTTAGACTAATAGAGAACATAAAGAAAAAATACGTGTTAGAAATATTTTGAGCATTGATAGAAAAACGAAACGAAGGATTTAGCAAAACTAAGAAGGGAAAGAAATAAATGAGAAGTTTTGTAGAGGCAGGAGATACGACATAAATGAAAAAGAAGAGAAAAGGTAAAGTACAAATCAAGACGCACCCAGCAACGAAAAAGAAGGGACATGATATAAAGGAGAGGAAAAGCAGGGGCAAGTGAGCAAAGAAAATGCGTAAGTGACCAGAATGAAGAAAGAAGCAGAAAGGGAAAAAGTAAAGAGAGACAAGAATGTAATTAAATATATTAGCAGGGAAAGGAGGTAGGATTTAATTAAAAATGCAGAGGAATTGCTGGAGGTATTCTAAAGAAGTCGGTCGAAGGTAAGGAAGACAAAAATTACAAGTAGTAGTCCCGCCAGAAATAAATAACGGCTTTTTCTTTTCTTTTGAGCGCTGCCACATTTAAAATTTCTCAATACGCGTTTCGGTCTGAAGCAAATTGACTTTCGTTTTCAAATTATTCTGTAGGTAACGAATAACAAAGGTGTAAGTCCTTTTATCCTTATGCTGAACAAGTCAACCAGGGAAGACGTACCAAGGACATGGTAACAGGTCACTATTGTCGATCAGGTCTGCTATCGGGAAATATCCCAAAGGAAAACGGAGATAGAGAAGTATTGGATAACTTATGGATAATCATATTACTCAAAAAGTTCCCGAGCCTATATTTTCCTTCGATAACGCCGAGCAGGAGAAATGTAAAATTCTGGTGGAA
The DNA here is from genome assembly GCA_947579665.1 of Sympetrum striolatum. Lineage (NCBI taxonomy): Eukaryota > Metazoa > Arthropoda > Insecta > Odonata > Libellulidae > Sympetrum > Sympetrum striolatum. The sequence continues at coordinate 36,074,933 of OX388350.1, read as the reverse complement.
GATAAGTAGGTAGTTAGGTAGATAGCACTACAATATGTGGTGCTACCTACCACCAGAATTTTACATTTCTCCTTACAAAAATCGAACTTATCTTTTCTCGCGAAAACGCAGGAAAAATTTAATGGTAGGTGTTAGGTAGTTGTAGGCACAATATGTGGCACTATCTATCACCAGAATTTTATATTTCTCCTACTCGGCGTTTTCGCGGGAAAAGATAAGTTCGGGAGCTTTTTGAACGTAGTAGTGTGATTAAAAAGATACTGCTTCATTCGGTAGGAAGTAAAAATATCAATATTAGGTGTGGCTAACTTTTCTTATTTGGGAGATTTCATGTTTGCGTTACTAAGACCGTTTTACTGTTAAATGTATCAATTATATTTTAATAAAGGAATCTTAATAATAGACGAAGAGTAATTTCTCACTCGTTGCCAACTCGGAAGAAGCTCGTTAACACTGCTTATTTATTTATTTATTCAATGGAATGAAATAAATAAATAAATTATGAACTAACATGCAATGATACACAGCTTCCAAATATGCTTTGCTCATCTCTAATACCACCTGTAATTGCAAACACCATATATATGTGAATTATATAGTTTTCCTGTCGTGGTTAGGATAGAAAAGAACGCATACTTCATTAGGCATAGTTTTAGCCAAGTTGATGACTTCGATAATATGAACATTACTAAGGTAAGGTATGCATAAGTATTCTAACATTCGGTAGCTTCATGTTCCTTCCTATCCCCTATTTAATGCATCTTCTTTCCTTTTTTGGTGACATACCCCTACCCTTTATATCATCTAACATCTTTTATATTTGTCTACAAATCTTTTCCTCATTTTTTTCCTTGCATTCTACCCTAATCACTTTCTTAAGCAGTCCCACTCTTCTCAATATTATATACTCACTCGTTTCCGCTTCCAACGCTTAATTACTTCAATAAAAAGAACCTCAACTATACCTAGCATCTCCGTACCTGCTAACCAAACAACTAAACTTACAATTTCCATTCTACGTCACACCCACATCTCGAAGGCCATCAAACGTTTAGTTTCCTCTTTTCTTTAGATCCACGTTTCACACCCATGTAGCAAAACACTTCACACCAAGGATTTTACCATTATTATCCTGATTCCTCTATCGAGATCTTTGTAATCAGTTCCTTTCGCCATACGATAGCAATTGCTTTTCGAACCTTATCTTTGTATCTTCCATCCCAAGAAATAATACTATTCAACTTCCTCAAGTGCTCAATACGCAAGAGATTACGTCTATCTACCATTTATAATTTTTTCCATCCTTCCTGATCGTTAATTTAGCTTTCTATCCTATGATAAACTTAATTACTTTATAATAAAATAGATAGTTTTTCGAACGTTGATTTTTATACCAAACTCCCATTTCTTTATCGTTAACTGTATTTACTAGTACTTTAAATCTCTTTCCGAAATCGAGCACAATAGCATTGTCGTCTGCATATCTTACCAACTTCACTATCTCCCCACCAGCTTTCGCTCTCTTATCAATTTAACGAGGTATGAATAAAACTGATAAATAGTGCTCATTTTGGCATCCCATTATTATTGTTTCTTTCAGTCCACCATTAAAACCAGTTGAAATGTAGGCGGGAGCGAGGAATATGGGAAAATCGATGAAATATCGGGTAAAAGGAAGAGCGGATAAGAGAGAGTGGTGGTGAAAAGCAAAATGGAGACTCAATGTATGTACGAGAGAGAAAGGGAGCATCTTGTGGTCGCTTGATGAGGTCGAGATAGGAGTGGGGGAGAGATAAGGGAGAGAGGGGTGCAGTGCTGGAGTTGTGGAGCAGTTCGTTTGATTAGAAGAGAATGAATGAAGCCGGAGTTTGAGGAGAATGATAAAGCCTGCGATTGTGGGAACAAGCGCTGAGGAGAGATAAAAAGCGCGCTGCGTAGGCTATTGCAGTCTCTTTCGGGCGAGCGAACGTTCAAAGTGCTTAGAGAAGAGAAAATGTCATTCAGGGCCGTTCAGAGTAGCAAACAATACGTACTTCATAAGACTAAATATAATTTAAGTAACGAGTATGTATTAGGGGCTTAAAATCTCCAATAGCCGTCTTTGTCGGCGTTCCTCATCTCACCCACCGGTATTCGCGAGCGTTCGAAGTGCTTGGAGTTGAGAAAATGCCATTCAGGGTCGTTAAGAGAGAAAAACAAAACGTACCTTATAAGACTAAATCTCATTTATGTAACGAGTACGTATTAGAGGTTTAAAATCTCCAATAGCCGTCTTTGTCGGCGTTCCTCATCTCACCCACCGGTATTCGCGAGCGTTCGAAGTGCTTGGAGTTGAGAAAATGCCATTCAGGGTCGTTAAGAAAGAAAAACAAAACGTTCCTTATAAGACTAAATCTCATTTATGTAACGAGTACGTATTAGAGGTTTAAAATCTCCAATAGCCGTCTTTGTCGGCGTTCCGCACCTCACCCACCGGTATTCGCGAGCGTTCGAAGTGCTTGGAGTTGAGAAAATGCCATTCAGGGTCGTTAAGAAAGAAAAACAAAAGGTTCCTTATAAGACTAAATCTCATTTATGTAACGAGTACGTATTAGAGGTTTTAAATCTCCAATAGCCGTCTTTGTCGGCGTTCCTCATCTCACCCACCGGTATTCGCGAGCGTTCGAAGTGCTTGGAGTTGAGAAAATGCCATTCAGGATCGTTAAGAGAGAAAAACAAAACGTACCTTACAAGACTAAATCCCATTTATGTAACGAGTACGTATTAGAGGTTTAAAATCTCCAATAGCCGTCTTTGTCGGCGTTCCGCACCTCATTCACCGGTATTCGGAGAAAACCGGAAGGATCGCCGCTCTTGTTAGAAACATCCACGTACATTTAAAAACTATTTACAATATTTACTACTTTATTTCTCCTGAGGACGATTCGCTATTGATAACATACTTACTTAAACTTACAAGTTTATAAGTAAAATGTATCCTGGGAGAGGGTGAGAAATGACCAATAAATATAGTGGTGTGCGAACTCACGGATCCTTTCCCGCTGAACGGTCTCAAAAATGTATAATGCTAGTAACGTATTTATGATATCAGAATGGCTCTTTCTTTAATTATCGGCCCAATTGAACCTAAATAAAGCTTTTAAAGAGAAAAATCATTTAAATTTATGCCATGAGTAAAGAGTACGAAAAATTTAGTAGAAAATACGACACCTAGAATATGTTTTTACACTATCAAATCAAGAAAAAAGCCTATGCTATCTAAATTCTGAGTACAGTAAATAAATATTTCCTTAAGAGTTATAGCTTAATAGATGGAAAAACTATTCCGCTGCTTGCACAACATAGTGAGAAGACTTTTCTTTATTGTGACTCCATTTATTTCTTGCGGGATAAATCAATCAATAGATATTTAAAATCTGCTCGAACACTTAGGTCGTTAGAAGATTCACGAATCATTTTGTGAATCATGTAAGATACGGAAAGCAAAGACTTAACCACTTGGTACGGACCGTGAATTTTTCGTCAGTAGGTGATGCCATATTCATACAGTTATAGAGAGGTCGCTTTACTTTTCGAAATGACTTGAAACTGGATTGATAACGGATAAATTCAACTGAAAAAATACTTGAACGGTGGGGAATTTATTAGGTAAATATAAAATGCAGTAGAACTCCAATTATCAGAACTCCGACTATCCGAATCGCTGATTTTCCGAATCGCTTTAGGACACCATCTCATACAGCAGTTCTAAATTCGCTGACGTGGTAATCGTAACGGTAGAAACCGAATAGACATGCCAAAGTGTGACCATTTTTAAATTAATTAATACGTAGATCTTTTTATGCTATACATGTAGTTTCTTTCTCCAGTTTTCAATGTACACTCCTGGCCAAAATTAACGCAGTACCGGCCGTAAGGATCGCTAGGGAGGTGCTGCGTTAATTTTGGCCAAGAGTTTACAAACAGAAGTTAATTGATTATCCGAATTTTTGATTATCCGAATGGGGTCCGGTCCCAATTGATTCGGATAATTGGAGTTCTACTGTATTTAAGTTCCGTAAAGTCAGGAAGAAACGAGGGAACTAAAGTTAGAAATAAATATGAAGGAGGAGCAAACAAGGCAGGTGGGAACAAATAATCTTTCCTCATCCTCTTTGAACTTCATTGTAATAACTTTTTCATTACAATTCTCCTGTAACAAGGGTCTTGAACGTTATCAAATCTTCTAATTTAGTTTTCCACAAAGCCTAGTAAAGCATTGAGCCCCGAGAGAGTGCAGTATCGGACGACAGATGGGTAACTTTTAATGCACTTACTAAATGCACTTGATACCAGCAAGATGATATAAGGGATTTGCTGAATTCTGAAATCAAATCACGCTTATGTTCCGCTAGATGAGCTCGATCTTGCAGCACGTCATATATCATCCGAGCGTTCCCTTTGTGACTTTTTATACTCTCGCATTTCGTGATCGAGCATTGCTCCCATGCGACCATTAATATTCGTAATGGGTGACCTCACGTGTATTGAGATTCATAAGTGGATTGCGAAGATAATATGACAAAAAGGGCGTAGTAAAACAGCGAAACCTTTAAAATCCCACGTAATCTTTGGAAACAAAAATAATGTAATGGAAAATACGATGCCTGGTCGATGAAAATGTTTTAATGGATATCACCAGTAGAAAGAAAAATTTTAAGGGTTAGCAGTGTATAATTTCACTTCTCTGAAACAAGGTATGTATTTCCTTTAGTAAGCTGATTAACAACGGAATGTAATATACTTGTCGTAATTAGGACTTATGGTACTATTATTAGGAGTTATTAATAATAATATACTAATTTATATAAACATAATTTCAATTAATAATGTTCTCCTGTCAAATTTTTAGGACAGCAATAACTGAAATCGCCATTTCACATATAAAATGTGTTATTCAGCCTGACTGTATGCAATTATATTTAAATTAAATCGTCAGTATAATAAATAATATTTTCGAAATGAATATTCATGCTTAAATCAACCCCGATACTCAAATGCAGCTTACACCTCTGAGAATTTAAAAACGCTGTACGGCTAACCGATGAAAAACCTTTCAAATTAAATCAAACGTAATATTGTGACTGGAATATTAAAGTTTTTCATCATAAAATAAAAATTAGCTTCTAAAGATTGCAATAAATAGAGTTTAGCATAAAGTAATGTTTCAAGTTAACTGTTAAACAAACAGAAAATCAGAAATTTTCCCAGACGAAACAGTAATAAAATCTGTAACCCACAAAAGGGTCAGGAGCAGGTGAAGAGTAAATATTCATTAAAAATATAAATGATTATGATGCTTAACATCTAAAGTTAAATCTGTATGGTTAAGTGCGCTTACATGCTATGTTAAATCGAAAAATAAGTTCATAATGATATGAAGAAATGTTATTGCCCATTCGGCTTACAACCAATCCATTCGTAAATGAATTTAATTTACACTGTTTGTATACACAAGGTAATTTTTGCAAAAAAAGACTTTTTAATGACTTCTATTCTCACCTGATAATATGCTATTTATCTAAAACAATCCTTATGAAGGAAATTATTGGGCATATTTGGTTTTTTTAAGCCCATAATAAGGTGTTGACATCAAATTTTACCATGGGCTCATACTCGCTTCGATTTCTAATTGATACAGAATAAAGGATCCATCTCTAGGCTCCCAAAATTGACATAGTCAGTCTAGCTATTAGATAAAACCAAAGCAGATCAATAGAGTAAATTAATCATGTTAAAAAAACCACTTAGCGGATAAACAGTGTACCTGTTTGCCACACTCAGCTCGGCTGCCAAGCTGTGTAAACTACCCATTAAAATACATATTTATGTGCATCTTGCACCGCAAAAAGAGATTTACAAGAGTGAAAAAAATCAGTTTCGAAATAATGTGCAATAAATATGAGGGGGAGCGTAAGTGAAAAAAATCTCCGAAACGCATCTCCAGAGAATTTATAAGAATTGCAAAGCGTGATAAATGGAGGCGGCGAAGAGACGAGGAAAGAGAAAAGAGAGAGTGAGAGAGCGGAGGTATTTGATGAAGGAATCCAGTTCTTAAATTGTCTGACGGGATAGGATTCGTTCTAAAAAGGCCTTGATGGAAATCCCATCTTGGGCCCCCTGTTTCATTAAAAAAGTTCTGGAGGCATAAATGAACAACGCGCTCATAAATAAAATGCGGGAAAAGCAACGCGCGTAGTTTTTCGTGCGACCACGATGGGATTTTCGGGTGGGGATGGGGGAGGCGTATGGCCGTAGGAAAAAATGCGGAGACGAGAGATGTGCTTGGAATTGGTCCTAGGGAAAGTACTGGACCCGGGGAGAATTTATTTATTATTACATATGCTGCAAGTAGAATTTCTTCCGATGGCAGTTCCAACCATTGTCTATGCACAACTTGATTCCCAATCCCTCACACCAGACGTTACACGCAAACAAATATTCCTAAATTATCACCACAGCAACACTACAAAAAGACATAATTTCACTAAATCTCCCCCGTGCCCCTCCAAAACATGTATTCAACATACATCCTCTAATCACAAACCCTGCATTTCACAGTTTATAATGTCTTTTTTAAGACCAAAATGTCACTTCATCGTTTTCACATAGTCACGTTTAAAAATCTAAATATTACGCTAAAAAAAATTAATAACGCTATTGAATCCACATGATTACATAAACTACAGCATCTACATTTAGACTCCTTTCTATTTTTCAGTAATGGTTTGAAGACCTTTTCAGGCAATATATTTCATTCTTTGACCCATCTATTTATAAAAAAATTTTTGACGATATCATTCGTTAGATTAACATTATCAGAGGCCTAAAGCGCAAAATTCAGATCGAAATCCCCGTTTGAAATCATCGCAGTGCTGTATGTAGAGAAAAATACCTCACTGATGCCAATATATACAAATATTACGTTAAAAATAAACACCTAAATGGAATTTGTCAAAATTCCTCTTTGATACGATTACGTAAAAATTCATTCCACAGAAACTTTAATCGCTGTATGGTGCAAAAAATGACTGTATATTCAAATATTTCGATTGCGATATGTTGAATGACTTTTTAATTAATATAGCAGAAAAGACCGCAGAAAATAAAATTGAACCTCTCCCTCCATCTCTTAAATTGAAGGGCTAACACGGATAAATTCTCATTTCTTAATAAAACTGAAGATTAATCTCCTACAAGCAATTCAGCCATTTTCTTTTCCTTCGTTCCTTCAAGGAGAAGCTAAATAGATTGGATTAATAAAGTAATATTCGGATATAATGGTTGAGTTTCACATTGTGCAGTTCAGTTGTGATGATATATCTTTTTATTCACGGAGTTGGATAATATTTCTCTATCTGTTGAATTTTGTATATACGAGTTATGTATTGTATGTACAATGATATTGCATGTAGTACATACAATATTGTATCTACAATATACGAGTTATGTATTGTATATACAATTATGTTGTATTCTGTCAGAATAGGTTTTCCGAGTAATGTAATTCCGAAAATGTTAATATCGTTAACTTTTATAATCATAAGAAATTATATATTAAAATGACTATTTGTTTGACTATATAGGAATGTCTATAATGTATCTCCTCAGACACATGATATTTTATATATTTTCAATGATAGTGATGTAACGACAATAACTCGTAATTCTTTCTATTACAATAAGTAAATGCGAAAGACAGGATTTGTTTTCTTTGTGTACATTAAATTAAGGATATCAAAAAAATGTCAGGGAACAACGCATCTAGATTAATCTAATATCATTATATACTCGTGTAATGATATGCCCTTGAAACTAGCTGACCAAGTTTTCCTCCAAACGTCACAGGATAAATTTAACTTAGTTTTATACACTAATTCTGCAAATATAAAAATAAACACTTGCTTGCTCTTAGCGGTAAATACAACCTGGCAAAGTAAGTGATTGTATATAAAAATTATATAATCATACATTTTTTATATCTGGTATCAAATAACAGAAGAAATATATTTCATTCATCGTGATATGGTCGCACGAACTAAACCTCAAATACAAAAGGTAAAATGGTGAGAGTGCCTCTGTACTCCTCATGGAGACTGCCATAGGACGAGACCCCCAACTATCGCTAATACTTAAGTGGAATTACAACTGATGTTAGCGAAATGATGCTAGCAAGATGGAGGCTATTATTTTTGTCGGTCCTAAAACGCGCGGGCTTTGGCCCCGAGGCATGATTTAAATAAGCTCGCGATAACGTCAGATTTTAAATAAGGCGTGTCCGACACCAAAGCATCTCGGCCGGCCTCACAACACTTTCGTCGGAGATCACGAAAATGTAGCTGCCAACAGCTATCAAACTATATATTAATCTTTGGAAGCCACGAAAGCATCGCATTCCGGAGAGCGAAATAAAATTCGTTAGAAAAAATACATCCTCTTTCGAATCCTTGGCTGAATTCCACCGCGAGTAATAAATTACTCAAATATGACGGATTTTATTCAATGAGGGGAATACAATGAATCTTCTCGAACAAAAATACCATTACATTAATTAATCTGGATGAAGCTCATAATATTTCCTTAAAGTCATCTCCAACACCGTATCATTACCGTTGATCGGAAAGGAAATAAGAGTTAATGAGATGCTGGGAATTGTGAAAACGTGGCCGAGCCTTGTAACCTAAAAGACTTTTCGCGTATACTGAAGACAGGTTTCGCAGCAATAAAAGGAAATTTAAAAGTCTAAGATATCAATTGCTGCCATTACTTTTTCATTTGCAAATCCGAACGCCTAAATCAGAAGAATGACTTCCTGCACCTGCATTGAAACCAGTACTTGAGAAAGAGGGGTCGCCTAAATGAAAATTGAATACTGATAAATTAAATCCTATTTGATGAATGAAATGTATCCAAACCTCTTAAAATGGCTATTAATTGGTAATTGTGAAATGAATTAAAAAAGACAAATGGATTTATAAATGAAAATATGATGTGTATACATCAAGCCGTCCATACCGACTAACATTGAAAGGTCATGGGGTATAAAATTTAGCGATCAATCAATAAAATTCAAATTTATCACAGTGGAATCATACTTATGCAACCAGTAGTCTTGCAGTTGCATTGCGTAAGCATTCTAGGCAATTAAGGCCCTAAGTATTACATTAGCAGAGAAGGGGAATTACAATATACGAAGATAAGTTTTCCAACAATTTTTCAAATTTTTGGGAATTAAGTGATGAAAACTTTAAATGTAATGAATATTTGATTTCTGCTTTTTATTTACATTACGTTTTCCGTCAATTTAATTAATAATATATATTCACGAAGTAATTCATTTATTTACCACTTGAAATCTAAGTGGAGTCCCCAAGTTTGAAAAACAACTCTTGTGTGGCTCCTTGATTGGCAAATGTTATGAATCGACATGTGAAAAATCAATGTATTACGAATTCGAAGTCGATACTCGTACATTTGCATCGATATTAACGAATAAAAATAAAAAACAACGTTGTATTAAAAAACAGTTCATCATCACGCGATTTTATCATTAACTCGATTTCGTGTTACTATCGTTAAACTTAAGGATACTCTAAATCGCGAAATTAAACCGTCCCATTTGAGGAAAAAAATTATAGCAATTATGGCGAAAATTGACTGTATTAACACGTATTTAAGCTAGGAATAGCGGATTTAAGAACGAGTAATGCGTATTTTCCTAGCTGCACAAGAGGAGCAGAAGTGAAATTGAAAAATGCACGTATTTGTATTAGCCACAGAGTAAGAATTATGTCTATCTCAAAGAAATATGAGAGACATTCGTGCGCCGTAGCTCAAAGGTTTTTGATAATTGATTTCTGTCTTAATAAAGTCGATGACCTTGGTGGTGAGAAGCATGAAAAATGAAAAATCTTCGGTCAAGTTAATATTTATATTCGATATTTACTCTCTTTGTATATTATTCGAATAATTACACACAATATGGGACGCCATTGATTATTACAGACATTTCGATAAAGAGTGAGATATAACATGATTATATCCAAATTTTTATCGCCAAAGCATTATCAAGACGAATGTTGAAAGGAAGGCTAAAAGAAATTATTTATACAACACAACAAACGTAATAGATACGATTCGGGTTTCGTTTTCCAAACATCATCATTTTGTTTGTGGTATTTTGCATATTTAAGTTTGTTAGTCTCCGCTACTTTCCTTTATTCCTTATGGCACGCCGCCAAGTGAAGGCCGGCGTTATCGAAATGAATGTTGTTTACAACCAAATTTACAGTCCTTTTGAGATAGAGTGAGATATCGCAATATTCTAAACATTTATCACCTAGGCATGCACCTTACAGAATATTGCTCACTCGAATCCAACTTTATCCAGATTAATTCGTCACAACATTTTTGCATTCGAATTTTCAAACCGCGCTTTTAAACTGATCGCAAGGAAGCGTTGAGAAAAAATGGACGGATCACCCAGTGGAATTGAATCTTAACGATAGCGTATAAAGGTAAAATCTCATGGAGAAGGATTATCAATATTATAAAAATGTATTTTGTTCCAATATCTTTCACCAGAAAGTGACGTCTAGCGATAGAACTTTCGCGCACTCCGAAACCTTACGTTTGACTTTCATTCCCGATGCTTAGTGGAGGAACGCCTCAATACATTTCTCGTGCCGAAAAGGGAAAGGTCAGCGAAAACGTTTCGCGCCTATAAATCTCCCTCTGTAATCGTTGTGTAGATTGCCGGATTTGATACGGACCGACTGTTTATTTTCCTCTTCTACTTTTTTCATCTCCGAAGCTATAGCCTAGGATGTTAACGTTTTCGGAGGATTAAACACTCACCTTGAGGAAGCTGCTGAGACCATCCTATCGTAGATCTCCCTAATTTCGGGTCTAGTTATAACCATACAGCATTTGGTCGGACATCAATCAGAAGATTCGATCGGCAGCATGCTCGGACCTGTAATTCAGATACACGTGAATTAAAGGACGAATTTAAATTAGAATTTTCTCCAGCGTTTTATCATATTCTTTTTTTAATTTCTCCCTATACGTAGTATAGAGAAAGTATTTTACTCTCAAAAAAATCGACCTCCAGATTTCAATGGAAATAGATGTTTTGGGGCCCATAGAGTTCGTTTTCGCTATTTTTCCCGAACATGTCTGTCTGTGTGTCTGTGTGTGTGTCTGTCTGTGGTAATAAAGTTTGAGGGCGCTCTATCTTAAAAAGTAATTATCCGATCATTTCCAAAATTCATATTTATTATTCTCCTAACAATGCCTAGAGTTTATTAGTTTTTGATGAATATCGCTTAAACGAAAGTTACGGTTTATCCGGAACAAAGTTTTGTTTCTTAAATATCTCTGTCAGAATGCAATTTAGGTATATGCAATTGTGTACAAAAGTTATAGATAATGTACATTAATACAACTTTTTTATGAAACATTTTTTCGTAGCACTGATTGTTTAGGAGTTATTCTTGAATAATTGTTAACCGGAAGTTGTTGTTTATCCAGAAATGGAATTTTTCATACATATTTCTGTGAAAATGCAATTTAGATATATACACTTACATACAAAAGTTTTAGATAATGTATTTTACTACAACTTTTGTATGAAAAATTTTCCTGTAACACTTATTGTTTTGGAGTTATTTATATATTACCGGCATAGGCTTCTGTTTTCAATAAATATGGAGAGAGTCATGTGTTGGCCACATCAGATTTTTTTAAATAAACATCTTTTTAAGTTATGATAGAACGTGCAATACTTTATATTTGTCAGTACCATTCTGCTCAAGGCTCAAGTGCACTTTCTGTCATTCGAAATTTTCTTTCATCAAGACACCTATGCTTGGATCATTAAAACTTAAATTACCCGCATGTATATGTTATCTACCAATCTTGAAGTATCTTTAAGAGTAGAGCTTTCCAACATTTTTCTCCACGATGCAAGTATGAGTAATGACTTGGTAAACTGACTCTTGTCTTACTGACTGACTCTTGTCAGCAGGTCAAGTCCGACTTCGAATTAATGAAAAATCGCTATCCGTAAAAGAAAGAAAAATTATCATACAACATTAAACTCAGCCAAATTGAAAATCAATCAATTGAATAACTCGTAATACCAAGCTTATTCGTTGCAGAAAAATAAATACAAGTTAATATCTCGAAAATTCAATCACACGATGAGATCTTCCTTGAGCAAATCGGTTGGAAATCAACTGATTTCGGAATTGACCGATATTCGGTGTAGCAATTACCAAAGATAAAGAACTTTAATAAAGACAATTCAATTGCATAGAAAGGTAACACAAGAAACCTCATAATTTGCACTTAATTTACATGCATAACGTTCAACCAAATTGGAAGCTGGAAATACGTTTTAACTGGCGTTAGAACATAAAACGTATTTCCAGCATTGATTTTATAGCATATTAACTCGTCCAAGCACGAATTACCTCTATAAAAATTCTTGATGAATTCAAGTCTGATTATTTCTTAAATCGAATCCCAAAAGACGAGGCCCAAGCCCTAAGAAACAACTTAAATACATGTCTTGATCGTAAGGAAAAATAACGTAACAACACCTCTTAAAAATATTGTCATCGGCACCGATTATAAAATAGCCTACTGTTACTTAAGATATTGCAACAAGATCCTTGGCATGATTAGAGGTTGAATCGGCTCCTCTGAATGACCTGTCCCCGCGTGTTTCCTCATCGTTTTACGTATTGATTGAAACAAGAGCATGCCGACCGACTTAGGCTCTCCCAACCAGGGACTCCATTTCGGCCACTCAATTCGTTCAATAGCTCAGCTTCATTTGTATGCGAGCTAAACCATCCCTGCTGGCCAATCGGTGAATTCCACCGCTGCCAGCAATCATTCCGCTCCTTTCGGAAACATCATGTAAGGCAAGAGACGGTATGACGTTTCAGCCGTCATTCACCTCTTTAATCTGAGGATTTGTTCACATTGTTCAGCTCTCCGGCGGAGTAAATCTGTTAAGCTATTATCAAGTATTTATTTTACATTAAATTTAACTCTAATATTATGTATGAGCAAAATTAAGAACATTATATTACTTTCAATCTTCAATCGCATGACTTGCGGCTGAGTTTTTATTTGTTTTGTCTTTTATATGAATTTCTCCGAGTTTTATTCGTGTTACGACTTACTAATTAACGTTTTCTACTCTCTATATCAGTGATTCCCAAAGTGAGCAATAGGTGCGCTGTACTAACGTAAGGGCGCGTATATGCTAGGTTATTTTATTCCCATTTTAACATATTTCCATTTCTACTCAATTTTACTGGGCTCTAGCCAGCTATTAAACATCAGATATCTACCAGTTAATGATTTGGAGGATGATTGTTTTATATTTTATTCATTATCTGGATTTATTTCTACAGGAAATACTTCTTATAAATGCATGTTGTTTTGGAAAGCACTTTTCTAGATACAAATTTTCACATTTTGCATTACTAATGCACACATTACTTATGATGATACATTTTTTATATTTGATAATCCTTTGCGTTCCATGTTTCTCTATTTCTCTTTCTGATACATTTTAAATCCCATTATCTTTATGGATGTCTTCCTACAGAGGAAATATGTTTTATATGATCATACAGTATATCTCCTATTTTTCCCCATAAGAAATCATTCCCTCTCCTTTGTATTTACCCGATACGTTAGCCATTTCAAGCACTAATTTACTTAAGGAATCAATTGATTTGCTAATCTCAACTAATACAAATGTATTTTCAAAGTTGGTCATTTATAATTGAACGTAAGTGAAATGTAGGAATGAATAACCTACACAGTATACCAACGAAGAAGGGAAATGAAGAACAGAAACAAAGAACAAAAAATGTCTTCACCCTTTCCGAACAATAGTCGGAGATAGCCTTCGGATAGCGTTATGCGACCAATGCCGGGAAAATAAACCTTAGCGCGACCTTAAGAAACCTTATCTCTATCATCAGTTCGTTTTAATCTCTGATGTAAAATTTACGAGAAGTAAACATGAGGCGAAATTAGAAATGCTTATCCTATTAAATGAGGATACCGCATTTAAATTAAGCCAACATTTACCACTCAGAATTTCCTCGGAAACGTAAATATACGAGAGGAAAGCCGACAATCCAACATTTTCCCCTCAGTACTGACTGCATTTTAGGTAATTTATTTCTATAAATCTTCTATAACAATGACCTATCAACTTTCGTATGAAATTCCTTAGCAATGAACTATGCATATACTATGGCCTGCCACTCTCAGATACCGATTTCTTTTACTGTAAAATTAAATCCTTTATTACACCAATTGATCACTTTCTTTACTAAATAACCAGAAATCTAAAACCTTCAAGCTTACCTCTCTCTACAGCTGTAGAAGTCTCTGCGAAATGAGTTTACTCCGTCCCCGATAACTAACAAGTTCTTACTGATGGAGTGTAGCTAAATGCGACTCGCAAGTAAACTTGACGAAAATACCGCTATGATTCATCCCATAAACGAGTTAACAACCCAATTAAACGAAACATACATGATGCTGACCCATGCCGTAGTTGTTGTCACTGAGATAGTCAAATGGAACTTCTGAGCTATCTTAGAAATCTTAGATCTGAGAAAAAATAGAATGAAAAAATAATTTCTTTGTGGTCAAATTATAAATATCGTGGAACGAGGTGAAACAATGAAAATTTAGGATCTCAATATGAGTATTTCGAAAACTATTATTCAATCAAATCGTGTTAAGATATATTTTCTGTTAAAACTAAAAATTAAGATACAGCTCGAATTCCAATGTTATGTATAATTCAATATCAAACACTTCTTAAACATTCCATAAATAAATAAAATTATATCATAACAAGCTCAAATTTTAACGAAAAAGAATGAGGCATATTTGAGCGTGAAAATTTGCTTAAATGTCTCATAGAGAGATAATAGATATTGAAAATAAAATAAAAATAAATAAATATGACAGAGTTCACTTACTTAATTATTGCAAATCAACAGTTTGAATAGTTTATACGTACCTATGCTATTTGAAATCTGCCATATTTACTGTATTCATCGAGTTAAGTCTGGAGCTGATTCGTCCAGCATTGAACCAGGGATAGGATTCCAATAGTGTTCAATTCTAAATATCAATTCCACCTACGTAATAGTACAATCGTTTAAATTAATCGGTTTCTGTAACACAAACATAAGGGAGAGTTTATTCCAAAATTCGCAAGAAAGTTTCGGAGATTTAGAAAATGATTTTACTTTCGAGATGAGAGTGCAGCGTTTTTAACTCTCTTGGCAATCTGTCACTGAACTTTTTCAATTGCAAAAAAACTCGGCTGAGAGCTGACTGAATGAACTTGATGTTTTCGAGTTCCTTTTAAAGTGCCTTCTCCTATATCTTCGATCCAAAGAACTATGTCCCGCGGAATCAATATTTTTATCTCTGGTTTCGCAAAATCTTTTCGATTTCCGGTGTAATCGAATGTGAAATTATTTTGATATTAAGTAAGAATAATGAGAAATGTGATTTCCAAAGATTTGGAATCATTTTTTTGAAAGGATACAATTGTTGATTGTCTCTTCAACTAAATAGCAAAATGCGGCTAATTTTTAGAATAATTTCATTTTTAGAAGATGGCATCTTAAAAAGATACTAATAATAAATAATCTTTCTTAGGGCGAGATTGAGAGTCTTACCTTCTATCTAACCCATCGTCATTAATTGTAGGACAATAAAATAAAAAAGAAGAGTATAAAGGAAAAAAATGAAGAATTGTGGATGTAAAAAACCTAAGATAATCTTAGAACAAAAATATCTACTGCAGGGAATGTATGATAAACGACAGCGCAGAAATTAATCACTACTTTATAGTTTATTTCAATATAAAAACCATTACTATGAATAAATTCATTAAATAATTCTTATTTTTTCACAACGAAATAGCTTCCAAAATCGAGTTCTACTAAAACCTATACTCTAAAAATTACATTATACTCGTGTATTGTTATTCAAATATTATTTTGTCATTGCGAAGTCATTTTCTTCATAGGCAGTCCTCAACGGCATACTGGGATTAATTACTAAATGAATACATGAATGAATCTGTGTTCCCTTCTTTGTTTAAATGAATTAATGGATTCCTAATAAATTATGCTTTAACACCGCAGTGTTACAGCGGTAAGGACACCAAGCAATTTTGAAATAGGACCATTTTGCATGAATAGCGTTTCGCTGAATGGTAGTCCTTAATATATTTATTAAAGCGATTGTTGCTTGAAACTCAAAGTGACCTCATATCAAGTCAAATGCTCATGGTCCCCCAGTAGTATATTTGAAACTGTTTCTTGAGTATTATAATACATAACGTTTTTTTCCTGTTTTCGAACTCGAACTTCATAAAATTTAAATATTTTACATTTATTCCGTGGTTGCTATTTCATTCATTTTAAAAATCTTTAGCAAAACGGTAACTGTCAGAATAGGACAACAAACTCTGATGAAGAAATGAAAATGAACTTTCTGAAACCAAATAAATTATATTTGTGCAAAATTTTCCATTTCATGGCAAGCTTAATTTTTGATTGAAAATCCCATACAGCCGTATATTATGAATTTGTCCTGATCGCGGCCGGGGAATCACGCTCCATCGAAAGACCAGTGCTACTCAACCAAAGGGACGCTTCCAACCCGGTGGGACCTTCAAGCCTATTAGGAGGAATTCGAGAAGATTGGTCCCGTTTCATTTTATTCGTTTCACCAATTTATTTTCAAATACATCGGTTCCTTGCGAACAAATCCTCCGAGAGTTCCGCTGCTATTCATCAGCAAACGGGATATTTGTAAATATTACCTTACGACAATTATAAAAACAAATTATTCGCCCTTTGGTGGGACTTGGCTGTTTCGAGGATATGGAAAGAGTGACTTAAGAGCATAAAGGTCAGGAAATACTGGTGTAGACCATCCGACTGCGTAAGAAACTATTGACGCGCGTCGTAATTCTTCAGACAGCGCTTGCTTGAAGTGTTGCATACTCTCGATTATTTCAGGGCAATATTTTTAGAAATTATTACATTAGATGTTACCCCAAGAAAATCGAATCACAAACAACAATGCCCTAACCAGTATTCGAACCTGGAACCACGACATTGGTGACTAACCGTCCATTATCAATAATAATAATAATACATTTATTTTGCTCTGGGATTATGAGTCCCATAAGAGCAGAAAAAATATACAAATTCTATCTGCTCACATAAAAATAAATAATACAAATTATAAACAATAGGTCGGATACACAAGATAGAAAGCTTACAAAAAATAATACAAAAAAGAATAAAGAGAAAAAAATATGCCAATATTATGGTAATAAGAGTAATTCTGTAGAAAAAAAAAGGTAATCAAACAGTTTTCTTTAAATCATTGTGCGGAGGTGGAATTTTTAATGTGTAAAGGCAGGTTGTTCCAGAAATTAGATGACGAAATTAAAAAGGATTTTAGGTAGGTGTTAGTCCGAGGGATTGGGCATAGAAGATAGTTATGGCCGGAGCAGGTAATTTTACAGGAAACTATATTTGTAAGTAAACATGTCATAGATATACTGCGGTTGAAGATCATGAAAAACTCTAAACAAAAATGAACCAAGCATGTATTTTCTCCTGATATCTGGTCTTAACCACTTCAACTGACGGCGGTAATTGGAGATATGAACATCTTCCCGAAGGTCAAAAATGAATCGGACGCAGTTATTAAGAAGACGAAGTAATTTAAGGTCTAGCTCGGCTGTTACATCATCGTACACTAGGGAATAATAGTCAAATGACGGAAGAACGAGAGTGGAGACTAGCATTTTACGGGTTGCTTGAGGTAGATTGTTCTTGTTTAGTTTTAGCTAGTATAATATTTTATTAACCTTATTCGAATCAACGGAGAAAATGGATGTATTCGCATAGTAAGCATAGGTTGAATACTTCATATTTTGTCTCCGCATGAATTATAAGCAACGTAGTGAAAGAAAATTGTTTACATGCATACCTTTGTTTCAGAGAGATACGAAAATCCAACAATGAACGCTCGAAAAGATTGCCGGCTTAGATATTAATAACTTTGGCGAAGGCTTTAGGCGAATTTAAGTCTACAAAAACAACTCCTACAATTAAACTTTTTCACAACACCAACAACCATGCCATAACCAAAATTCGAACCTGCCACCTCGGTTTGGCAAGGCTAGCGAAGCTAACCACTACATCATCGAGATGTAAGAACATAAGTTGTAGATGTACCTTAAATTATGGGGACCCATATCATTAACACAGAAAGGTAATGGAACATATAAGCTTACTCATTGGATATTTATGTTCTATGGCAAAACAGAACAATGCAAGACAGAACACGACAAATCTGTACATAGACAAAACATTAAACCAACATAGACAAAACAACAATTAGTTGTAATAGTTATGCTTATTGCCATATATGGATGACGTACTTTATATTTGACGAAACATTTTTGCAGTACTTCATATTTATTTATTCTTAAGGACTAAAATTAGGCAACAGGACAGATGGTTATGATTCCTGTGGGAGTAGGGAAAATTAAATAATCTGTTCGGTATTCGCCCTAGTCGGGAGGAAAATCCCGCATAAATGAGTACATACATACTGGAATCACTTGGCTTTCGTATTCATCTTTACTTCTCGAACTGTTCTTAATAATAGAAAAATAATATGAAAATGTTGCATCGGCCGGGAATCGAACCCGGGCCGCCAGGCGAGCATCCTACCACTGAACCACCGATGCTTATAAATTAAAATTTAACTATACATCATAATATATGTACAACGTAAAGTGATTATTTAAATAAATTACCCCTTGAAATAAATTTTTGTATTTAATATATATATATATATATATATATGAATGATCAAATATCTCTATTTTATCTTCCGAAATATCTTCCGATAAAAGGTGTATGAAACTGATAACTACGATTACGATTAATAAAGAAAATCAACAAAGTTTATGCTCTCACAAAGGCACCAAAAAAGAACGGAATTCGAGGAAAGCAATCCCCAACTCCTTCCTAAATAACTCCTAAACGGAGAGTTACTTTGGAGCTCTCCACTGGTTCAGAACCAGTAAGGGGAACATCAGCTAAAGTTTCTGCGAATCTCCGGTGACATTTTAATTTCGCTCGCAAATAAATTACGCAAACACGCACGTAACGAGCCTATTTATTCCATCCGCGGTCCATCCCCTTTAATACCCAGCCGGACGGAATGAGCCACCGCGGAACTAATTAAGACCGTCTCCACACGCACGGGGGCAAACACACTCGGACATTTTTTCGTGATTACCTGACACACGTTACGCGACGCCATAAATATTTATTAAAATGCCCTCGTGACAAAATAATTAAAGGGAGAAAAAGGATTTAATCTAAGTTCCGCTTTTCGGCGCCCGTTTTTCCCAGAGTTTTTCTTTTGTTCTACGACTCTCTCCCCTCAATTAAGAGGAGGGAAAAATGGCGGCGGCGCCGGGCAATTGAAGTCCTTCTTGGACCAAATAATTTGAAAACGAACTTAAATTGAGAAACGTTCGGGTCTGCTTTCCCCAGTTTCGCTCGCTTTGCGTGATACGATCTCGTAATTTCGGTTTGAATGCTACGGCGAGCTCCTCAAACTTACCTTTGTAAATTGCTCTCGAGAACATTTCGGATTCTGGAATTTACATATAAATAACGAGGGCACGAAGGAGACTCTTTTGCTTGACTTTCGATCTCCTTGGTGGTTTGGATCTATGACATAGATTGCTAATCTCATAGATATGAAGTGCAAAGGAATACTAATAGATGGCAAATAAATTGACGCAGTTGTAGAAAATAATGAAAATAAATATAATAATGACAAAATTTATAAAATAAAGAACAAAACCATATATATACAAAACTATATATGAAATTTGGTGTTGATCCGAAAAATAGTTTTCAAGTTAGTGCGCCCGCAATGTACATAATCATCTTCTTCCGGTTTATCAGTATTTCACGAATAACTCCTAATCAACCGGTGATACAAAAATATGTTAAATACAAAAGTTATAGTAAATTATATTATCTTAAACTTTTATAAGTAATACAATAGACGTATGTATCATATTTATGGAGATATTTTGAAAACCGGAAATGAGCTTTCATGAATAAAGCTCGACTTCCGGTTAACGGATTTACTCCAAACACTAATCAACTCTGACAGCACACACCACAGTACTATATATGAAGTTTGGTATTGATACAACTTTTAGTTTTCACGTTAGAGCGCCCACTATCACACACACACATACACACAGACATCATTCCGAAAATGGTCAAAACGTGTTCTAGGGACCCCAAAACATGTATTTCCGTTGAAATCTCGAAGTCGAATTTTTTCATGAAAACAATACTTTCTCTATACTTCGTATATGGAGAAAGTAAAAAAACAATTTAAAAATATAAAAATCTGATGTGGCCAGCACATGACTTTCTCCATATATATAAGATGTAAATATTTATCTACCGCAATAATTTCGAACTCTATATTCCATCTAAACTTGGAATTTGAGTTATTAATATTATATATTATCTTTGATGCCAAAAACATGATAAATAATTTTTACGGAACATGATCGATGAAAAACGATGAAATTTGCCTTTCGCCCATAGAGCCCAGAGCGCCCACAAAGTACATAATCAGCAACTTCCGGTTTATCAGTATTTCATGAATAACTCCTACACAATCAGTGATACAAAAATATGTTTCAACCAAAAGTTATAGTACATTACATTTTCTAAAACTTTTACGATTTATAGTATATACCTAAATACCATATTTATGGAGATATTTTGAAAACCGGAAATGAGCTTTGAAGAATTAAGCTCAACTTCCGGTTAACCGATTCACTCCAAAAACTAATCAACTCTAACGACACAAACCAAAATACTATATATGAAATTTGGTGTTGATCCGACAAATAGTTCTCATGTTAGAGCGCCCACAAAGTACATAATCATCTTCCTCCGGTTTATCAGTATTTCACGAATAACTCCTAATCAACCGGTTATACAAAAATATGTTAAATACAAAAGTTATAGTAAATTATATTATCTAAAACTTTTATAAGGAATACAATATACCAATATTTCATATTTATGGATATATTTTGAAAACCAGAAATGAGCTTTACACAACGTACATAATCAGCAACTTCCGGTTTATCAGTATTTCATGGATAACTCCTAAACAATCAGTGATGCAAAAATATGTTTCATACAAAAGTTATAGTAAATAAAATTTTCTACAACATTTATAAATAATAGTATATACCTAAATATCATATTAATGGAGATATCTTGAAAACCGGAAATGAGCTTTGAAGAATGAAGCTCGACTTCCGGTCAGCCGATTTACTCCAAAAACTAATCAACTCTAACGACTGTAATAAAAGTACTATGTATGAAATTTGGTGTTGATCCGACAAATAGTTTTCATGTTAGAGCGCCCACAAAGTACATAATCATCTTCTTCCGGTTTATCAGTATTTCACGAATAACTCCTAATGAACCGGTGATACAAAAATATGTTAAATACAAAAGTTATAGTAAATTATACTATCTAAAACTTTTATAAGTAATACAATAGACGTATATATCATATTTATGGAGATATTTTGAAAACCGGAAATGAGCTTTAATGAATAAAGCTCGACTTCCGGTTAACGGATTTACTCCAAAAACTAATCAACTCTGACAGCACACACAACAGTACTATATATGAAGTTTGGTATTGATACGACTTTTAGTTTTCGAGTTAGAACGCCCATTATCACACACACACATACACACACACACACTCACACACACACACACACACACACACACACACACACATACACACAGACATCATTCAGAAAATGGTAAAAACGTGTTCTAGGGACCCCAAAACGTGTATTTCCGTTGAAATCTCGAAGTCGAATTTTTTCATGAAAACAATACTTTCTCTATACTTCGTATATGGAGAAAGTAAAAATAAACAAGCAATAATTCCCTATCACCTGCTTTAATGATAATGCACATATATGTTTATTACTTGTACATTAACTTAATTGTAAACAATAATGTCCTGAAATCATTTTCTTTGATGTAATGTTTAATTGGGTTTTGTTAGTTTTAAGATATTAATTTTAGGAGTACATTAATACTATTTCTACTTCGGTGCCAGTCACATATTTTTGTTGTGGCCAAAATATGGAAGTTTGGATACCGCACATTACACCATCAGTCGGTAAATGTGCCCAAGCGTCGTTGAATTATACCGAGAAAGTTGAATTTCGATTCATAAAATGCTGATGATGTGGAGTTTTAATAGAAAACGAATATGATATTTGAAGGGATATAAACTTTAAGGGAAGAAAGAGGTGCTAAATTTAACGTATCACAAAAAGTTATCTCAGACGACCACGGTCTCGAAGCATAGTGTCAGTATAAAGTGATATAATATTAATAATAATAATCGTCTATATAAGTTTATGTGACGCTATGGACTAATGGACGCTATCCCTTATTGTTTTCCTCCTAGAGCCTTACCACGAAGACGCCTAAAGCCGTCGATTCTACGAATTTTCTAGTTCAAAAATCGCTCAACTAAGATCATCAAAATACTACTTCAGAAAATTATGGATATTGATTCATGGACGCCAGTAATAAGGAACTATACTAATACTTATAATTAATGTTAAAACATTCCTCTGTTTTTTACTTTTTATTCGTCGGTTACAAAGAGAACTGTGCTTGGGTGTGTAAATTACATGTTCTTTCCGAAATTGAAAATGCAACATTTTCTTAATTGAACGTCCTAAATGTTTGTGATATTATCAAGTGCCATACTAATAGTAGGAATATTTAATCGAGAGCCCTAAAATTATCTATTCAATACATGTAAATATCTAATGATTAGTCCCTTCTTTTTATCATCCATCACTTTCCGTCGTTTGTCTTCCTTTCCGATATCCTTTTGGCCTCTTTCCTTATGTCTACAGCAGCAATCCATTCGTTCTCATCTTCTATTCCTCTGCCTTTCTAATTCTTCATGTAAAGCGCTTGCCTTTTCTAACACAATGAATCGATCATTTTCCTCCTTTATACCTCCCTCAAAGATATAGGAAAATAGCACTGAATATATAATTTAATGTAATGAAAGAATTTTAAGAGAAATGAAAGAAATCTAATAGCTTGAGTTAAATAATGTGATTTTTGTGTTTGCAAGATCAGGATCAGAGACTCTCTTTCACTAACGTGCCATATACTAATGCCGAGACAATCATTATTGGCCCATAATACAGGCAACTTAAATACATAATGAATGCAAAACTTCATCAATAAGTCAATCTAGTAAAAACGCTATGCATATAAGCGGTACAATATGTTTGGGTACAACCCCCTACCAGTAAGGGGCAGATTTAGGTTGGATGTAAGGAATATATTCTGGAAGTTAGTTATAAGAGAGAGCCATAGGGCCTAACCTCGCCGAAGAGTTCGGTAATAATTATTTCACCATTATTTAGCTGCTTGTGATTGTTATGCACAATTGAAGTTCAGCAAAAAGCGACCTCGAAAGGGACCAGTTTGGGGATAACTTGGCTGAATCTTACGATCGTATCGTATTGCTGAAGAGCAATTCACATTCATGTTACTTGCCTAATAATGGCTTTGTTACTTGGAAAAACGGTAATTAATATATTCATAATCTTGTGGTACAGTCCTGGCCAAAATTAACGCAGCACCAGCCGTAAGGATCGCTAGGGAGGTGCTGCGTTAATTTTGGCCAGGAGTGTACATTAGTTCCTGCTACCATATTTTGTTGAATGGAACATTTTCATTTATAATTTGGTACAAGATAGAGAAAAATGTATTTTTCATTTAATTTTGTCACAGTCTTGGTCAAGGCTATGAAGAAATGAAAGCTACTGAGGTATGAATGAATAATTGCACAGTTCAAGGTCTATCTCTCTAAAAGTGTTACTCATTGAGTCATTGTGATTCACTTGCGTGGATATGTTCCGCTTATAACATTCTGACTCAGTGAAGAAAGTAAGGATAAACTACTTCACTCCTCATCCTGCCTAGTAAACCTCATTCCTCTCTGCAAGCTCTTAGTAGCTCATATCAGAGGGAGTGAGGCACCAACGAGCCTTCGGGCTAAATACTTTACAGACAGATATGGAAAACGGTCGTTGATAGATTCATAATTTTGTGGTACATTATTTGTACTTCGATATCTCCAATAGATTTTTTGAAAGGTCCAACAGTTTTAAGTCGACCAAGCATTGACGGCCCTCTAAGTGTAGCACCCTCAAATATACTCACCACCGCACCCTGAGAATGTGCATTTCAGCAATTGGATTCCGCCTAACATCTCCAACGGAGAGCTTTCGCATCGACTTTCCCCACTAACAGCGATCGACTCGAGGAGAATGAAAAGTTGGAGCGAACGGTAACTAACTTGTTCGAAGCACTATCGACCCGACTTATACCAAAACACGTTCCCGCCGCCTTTGTTTTTGATTGGATGGATATTTTGGCAACGGCACCGACTTGCTTCCCGCCTTCGCCTCCTCCTCACGCACACACGACGTCCTTTTATACGCACCGACCGGCACCCACTCCTCCTCCGCGCGGGAAGGACCCCAATATCAAAGTCCGCGTCGCATCCACTTCATCATTTGCATACAATGGTCGCGGAGAGGGAGAGGTGGGGGGATGCTAGGAAAAAATAGGGACGAACAGATGGAATAAGAGGAGATAAATGCGAGAAGTAGTAGACGCGAAAGGAAGGATGGGGGAGATCCGAACGGGGAGAAGGGATAATTTATGGCGGTTCGCGGAAAGATATGAATCTAAGGAAATATTTGTAGAAATATTGAAAAGGAAAGGGAGGGCAGGTAGCGATGAAATAATATCCTTCGAATGAAATCTCGGGGAAGTGAAAGTGGAGCTGAAGATACTGTTTAGGAATTCTAAGCCATTTTGCGAGAAATGTAGAGAACTATATTTCGATGAATGAACTGTTAGATGCGTCAGTGAAGTTCAGTCAGCTTAAACTGAACTAATACTGAACTTGAACTTCTGCATCTTCGTAAATGCTGAATTATTAATATCGATAACTATAAGTATTACCAGGGAGGAAAAGTAGTTGATAAGTTAATGTACAGTCATATTCATTTTTTTGTATTTTTAATAATGAACAATTAGAATATTGTTTTGAAATAGTAACTTTAAATTTATACTTTAAATATCAAGTTGTAGCTGAGAGTTGTATGCACTGTATTATTGTATTGTTGACATGAGTTTTAGTTAGGTAATAAATGTAACGAACGTAAATAATGTACTCAATATGTGATATGTGTTACCACCAGGCGATTAGTCCAATTGTGACATATTTTTGATAATAATAATAAATAAAATCGAGATGTATTCCATTTAGATATATATTCATTACGGAAATTTGAGAATATGATTGAAGAAATTAAAGATGGGAAGGTAATCAGAATGTGAAAATTTATGGAAACAGATCTCGTTTGATCGACACATTTAAGAGAAAAGAAAAACATTAGACTGCTTTTAATATTCTCAACAAGACTCCACACGAAAAAATAGGTGAATGAGTATTCGATATATTAGCATTATCGAATTATCTTTTTTAAATCGCCAACAACGTTAGCAATAGTCATTGACTTTTAGGAAGATACATTACAGTCATTGTAAAAATTGATAAATAAGTATTTCAGTAATGCCAGTGACTTTCTGACCTTCAGCTACAACTACATTAATAGCCTACTAGACCCCATTTTGCGTGGCAGGAGGTGTTAAGATCAGGCTTTTGAACTGCTTATTTAGTTATTTATTATTTATTGTTATTAACGCGCTTCGTTCGCGGGAGAAATTAATTTTTAAAACGACTTATCCAAGCATCCATTTCCCTTAATTTACACTCACTATCAGATCGGCCGAAGTAGCAGTGGCACGATACCACTTGTATCTCCCGCAAGTGTACTTTCCCTGAATTTAACAAGCAATCCTATCTTAGCTTCTAATCTCCTGTCTTTCAAAGATGCCCATCCTGCGTCTGAGATCATTTCTATAATGCTTGTTTATAAACAGTAGCATTTTTAAAGAAGCATTTAACAAGAATTTAACCATTCTTTCCGATTAACTATAACAGAAAATATACACCAGCCATTTTCCTAATGAAAATTGAGCATTTATATTAAAAGTAGTATAACGAAATATATTTTATCGCACAGAAAGATAAATAGAATTAAATTTAATAGATACGCAGTAAAACGAGAGAGGAAATTGAAATCGACTAGCAGTTTCGATTGACTTAAACCACAGCTAGATGATTTTACTGTGGATCTGTAATTTTCTGATTATATATGAAAATCAATTAATAATTTTTAATGGAGGTAATCCTACGGTAATTGATTCTATGAAATGAATATTTCGAATTGTAAGTGGTTAATAAAGATCAAATAAGTTCATTTATAATTCAGGATAACATAAACGGAAATACGCCGATAATTTACTTACAGTGAAGAAGGAAAGAGACAGATGATAATGATTATATATTACCCGATGAAAGTTTTTCGAAAAAATCAACCCAAGTAAAAGATGACTCCTAATTATGCTCTTTGATGTAGGATATCATCCTTACAGTAACATTCTTACAGTGCATAGAATCCATCTATAAGCATAAACTTCGCAAATCTAAATTATTAAAAATTGCATGACTAAAAATATTTCCGGTCTTCATTAATTAATTCATAAACCTCGTAATATTCTCTTAACATCCTCAATTTTCACGTTAATTTCATGACAGTGTTCATGTGACAATATTTGTACGATGATCTACACGCGAAAAGGGGTGTTTAAGTACGCAAAACATTCCTATGATAGAAAAAAATTCTATTATGCAACAAAATATGAAGATCTCGTCAATTACTACGTCAGTTTGGATACTTTGCTTACGTTACGTTATTTAAACAATATTAATGAGTTTTAAGAAAATGTTACCGTAATCTAAATCACTAAGAAACGACATGATCGTAAATAATCCAACATAAGCTTCTGCAAGCTATTTCGAGCCTATAAAACACAAAGGTACAATATTTGAGGATTGAATTTTTATTTTATACATCCGATGATGAATTTGTGCTCCGCAGAAAAGGAAAGATAAAATAGTAAAACAATCTCGGGCAGTTCTCTGCAGACGTTTAAATATCATGTAAAGCTTATGGCTCCTGCATCATCGTCTTAAATTACATTTACCTCTGGATAACTTCTGTGAGAACCACAAAAAATGCTGGCTCGTAAAAAGAGGCGTCGAGCTGAATTTTCTTCAGGAAGAGAAGAAGATGGGCTCTTTAGGAGTGGTATGAGATGATGGGATTGGGTGGAGCACTGTGAATGGGAGGTGAGATAATAAGTAGACGTCTGGCAGAAGAGAGAGGGGAATCGTGAATTAATGAGGAGAGCTCAAGATGATAGAAAAGAGAGAGAGGAAAGCAAAGATTAGATTGGGAAGTGGAGGAGTATGACGGGAAGGAGAATTCGAACCCACATAAGATAGGGGAAAAGGGAAAAATTGCAAGCAAATTTTAACAGAGTTGACCGTCGGAGAAACTTTCCTGCGTTCGATGATGAAGAAATCAAGCCTGCGTGGAGAGCGGCGAACTAATCACAGAGTTAACTGTGATCTATGTTAGAATTAATACCACCTGAATAAATGTAATAACGGCTGAGAATCGTACTGTAGGAAGAAACTTAGTAGCTGCCACACAACTTTGAGTAGAAGTTACTAAGTTACTCTCATCTGTTTTATGGAATTCCACAAGGAAACGCCAAACCATCTATACTTCATAAGAATATTTAATTTTGTGATTATGTGAAGTCATTGCCCTATTTTTTTCTAATTTATCAACGTGAGATATTATATGTATAATGTGTACTACGTATTATTATGTTATAAAAATACAAATGGGATTACTAAACGAGGCTATCATTAAAAAGAATGCAACTCCTTGAACGTCGGGTAATATAGCATATTCCTTTATGAATTCCACTGGATCGAAGAAATGTTTGTATACCATCGTTTCGTGAAAAATAATTGGTAAGGAAGTTTTTCAGGTATTAACATGTTATTATTTTCTATTACAAGAATGATAATCCATCATTATTTGACAAGGAATAACACACAACATGTTATTTTCATGCCATGCAAAATGTCTAATTTTCCAACAGGGAAGTTATATTTACTTGCCTTAAATACGAATAGATCTCAAATACTCTTCCTAACTATATGATGCATTATGTACCGTGTATCTTGTCAACAGACCGGAAAGAAATGTTTTATAAGTCCATTACATCTTATTTCATTTGCTTTTTAATAAAAATTAAGTTTTTTAAAATAAGATACCTGCAAAACGCGAATTTATTTGTGAATCAAACCTTGTATGGAATCAGTGATCGTGAATAGTATTTGAATAAATAAATAAAACATCAATTAATTGAACTATTAATTGATTAATTAATAATAATAATAATAATAAAATAAAAAAAATTATACCAATCTTTTACTTGTATCTTTATCGAGACCTCAAGTCACAATAGTCGTTCGCTTTATGAAAGCTTCTTTGTCCTAAGCTAACAGATTCATCAACCAGTAATATAAAAAGACTTTCCGATACGAGACTCATTCGAAGCGCGTGCCACGATTTCATTGAGATCTCTTTCAGTCCATTTCGCCGAAAATCCACTTAATTGCCGGAGGCGAGAAGGTGTGCGAGTCAGAAATTCGAAAAACCCACGGTCGTTATGGCGCGGGATAGAGGCAGGGTTAGAGAAATACGGGGAGGGAAAGAGGTCGGCGGTTTTGCGGGATGAGGTTCTGAGGTTTCTTGGGGGCCTAAGGATGCGGCGAACGGAGTATCACTCGTGGATTCCTTTCCGTTATCTAAGAGAGGCTGAGGGAAGAATCGGGAGAGAGGTGGGTTTATGAAAGGGTCCAAAAAGAGCCATTTATAGAGATGAGGGAGCGAGAGAGGAAAAAGGAAGGAGAGGAAAGCTACTAACTGAATGATATAAGTCGAAAACGATGTTATGACGTGCCATTGACAGATACAACCCGCCAGCAACGCGCGGCTCCTAACTTTTACTTTCGCAGTGAAAGTACGTATATGCATTATGTAAATGAGTTTCATTCCCAAACGCGCAAACAATCTCAATAAAAATATTCCGCATAGATACTGAATGCAAATTTATAAATAAATTAAACTATGCTTTTCGTATCAAATAAAAAGAAAAATTGATACGATATGGGTATGGTATAGCTGTAGAGATGCAAGCTACCGAATTAATTCAAATAAAATTAAGAAATTGACGCTGAACTCATTCTTAAAAGAATGCATGAATATATTTTCCAGTAAATATTGTATCGTGTAAACAGTTTTGTAGTACTTAAACCTATTTTGTGAATACTTTTCGGAATTTTGTTCTTATTTATTATTTACTGTTGATATTGATAGGAAATCTCTTTTGTATTAATTCTTATATGGTGGCATCACTGTATAGAAGATGATAGCAGATAGATAGTAGATTAATCTTTTAAATAAATAAAGTTGCAATTTTTGTTAGAAATACAAATGTTAAATTTTAAAAGAAATACCAACTCCGAGTTGGGGATGTTTCTTTGTAAGCCGAGGAAGACATTGCCACTAATTTGCCTTATGTAAGCTTAAGAATCGGAAGAAAACTACTAAATATAATATAATATAATAAGTAAAACTATAATACTAAATTAATCTGTCGAATAACCTCACTCTTATTACTCTTATTTGTAGTTGGGTATACCATCTCTTCTTCCAGTTTCCTCTACGCACGAAAGTTAATGCGATGATACGGATAAGGTCATCATTATTTATTTTGCATGAAGTAAAACTTAGTTAAGCTTTACATATTTCCTTTGAATTTCGACAATTTTCATTACTGTATATATAATATTCCTCGTTTGAGGGAAGAAAAACAACTCAGAGAAAACAATCTAATGGACGTTTTGAGTTCATTTATCGCACAAAAAATACGAAGATTCATTAAAAGAATTTTTTAATGAATTTACTGAATATAAATAAATAAATATTTTATATAAAATTTTTAATGTATTACTTTCCTTGCTAGCTAACCGGTGCTCTTGCACTTAGCATTGAGTTTTCTTATTTTCCGGTCAATTCAATTTAAGTTATCATAAGTCGCTAGGATATTGAACTATACTCTTCGTTTTTACATGAAATAATCATCTCTCACGCAGTTTCACGATTTTTCTTATCCCGTTTTCTCATGATTTACGTATGTTATTCACTCTCATTTGAGTTGAAGATTCGGTTCGTCACAAACGAGCGAGCAACCCGTAAACGTTGCTTATGTTTAAATATTACATATAATTATTATTGAAAAATATAATATATCTTACCTTGTAAGATATTTTCAGCGAATGTATCAGCGACTAAAACGTGCATATCTTCTGAGTGAAGGCTCTTGTTGAAATCCTGAAAATATATAGAATAAAGATTTTGAACCTCGGATGAGATTGTAATTATGTCAACGGAATTATATAATATTTAAATGTACCCTTAATCGATAAAGAGAACATAAAGAAAGATTTCTAAAACCAATAAATGGAGGAATAATTATTATGACTGTCTTACTAAGTGCATAATGAAAATTCATGGCACACAGCGATGTTGTATAATTATGTATACATATCTGTCTTTAAGCTATCTGATAATAATGGGAAATGTAAAATATGGAATTAATGATTCTTACTCATAGCAAAAAATGTCAAAGGACATCTCTTATTTGAATTTTAGTTATGTGACTTAATCACATATTAGGCTATTGCCATCTTCTTGATCTGTTTATCGCTAAAGGTAAAAGTAGAAAAATACGGAATAT
Source organism: Sympetrum striolatum (assembly GCA_947579665.1). NCBI lineage: Eukaryota > Metazoa > Arthropoda > Insecta > Odonata > Libellulidae > Sympetrum > Sympetrum striolatum. The sequence continues at coordinate 36,043,815 of OX388350.1, read as the reverse complement.
TAATTTAATACTGCACATCTGCCAGATTCTTCGTTTGCTTTCATTTTATTCTTTACTTTATGGAAGCAGACATTTTGAAAGATGAACAACGTTGTAAACTCCACAATTATCATAAAAATACATAATTATAGATAGATAAAAAAGTACTTCATTGGATGGAATTGAGACTTTAGGTTCCATCTTCCATTGAATACGAATCTTATACTTCTATACAAATATTAATGTACAAACATACACAAATATTAAAATAAAATCATATACTAGTATAACAAATCAAACATGTATAAATATTTAAGAGCAACCCCAAACTTATAAGTATAATTGTGAAACTTAGAAAGTTGTTTTCCCTCTGGTAAAGTTGTAAGACATTGTTTGAGAAGAAAAGCCAAGGAAGACGACATCGAGGCGTAGAGGAATAGAACAGAAGCGAGAAGAAGAAAGATGACGTCAAAACACCGGCTGAGAGAGCTAAAACAGGATCCGAGGAGGAAAAATGAAGCAAGATAATGGAAGGTAATGCAAGTGAAAGATAAACGGCGCGAAAGCATTAATCGTCCACTGAGTGACGCATTTCAAATTGCGAGGTATAAATCAGTGATAACCGAGTCCTTTACAAAAGTGATCGAAAGCCTCCGACTAGTGTATCTCGGCGTCGTACGAATTGCAACACAATTAGGCAATCCGTTTCGCAATTATTGCCTTCGTAAGAGGTTTCGGTATACAGCCGACGCAAATCTGTACATTTAGCAACACTTCCTTCATTTTTACTACTGTATTTTATTGCCATGTGAGCGAAACATTTAAACCAACAGAAATAATACTGAATTATCAATTCTATCCCAGTATCCTCGAGCTGTTAAGATGTTACGTGAACTTCAGTTCCAATATGTAGGCCCATTAGCTCAGTTGGTTAGAGCGTCGTGCTAATAACGCGAAGGTCGTGGGTTCGATCCCCCCATGGGCCAATTTTTTTGGGAGTACGGATATGATGTGTACGGCAAGGACTAATTTTGTGCTCAGCTTGCTCCCTTTACAATGTAGCTTCTATGTATACGAGAGAGATATATATAAATCACATTTTGAAATATTGATTAATTCAATGTATTTTACATTGTAAAATTTTCTTTACTTTGGTTACTCTATCGTAATGTAGCACCTATTCATTGTAAACTATTTCAGCAAACTATGTCTATTGTAAACGATTTCAATTAATTAAACTAACGCTGCTATTTGACATCTGCCTAACGGCGGAAGAAAAAATCTACTTAATATGAAAATTAACAATAATTCAAAACAAACAATTGAAGTGTGAACTATCAGGAAGCCTGAAAAATACCATGTATTAGCTATGTATATATGATGGCAATTCACCGTCTTACGTATTAATTAATTTATTGTATTTTATATTGTTAAATCATCTCTTATCTATCTTATTCTAATCTACTGCATATTGTTAATATTTTCTGGGTATTATTTTTGAAATATCAATTATATAACGCTGTTACCACACTGTAAGTATGATGGAAAATAAGTTAATAATAATACTAAATAGTAACAAATAACAAGGAGGATTGATAGTTAATAAGTATTATTTTGTTTGGGGTTATACCTCGCAAACATATCTTAAAGTAAAAACAATGTTCATAATTTAATATTGTTTCTACAAGTATTCACATAACATACAGCCCGAAATTGTCCCCAATGGCAAATTTCCTGATCTGCCACTACTCACAGACGTAAATAATCAGCAATAAATAAGTAAATAATAAGGCGCGACGAATCCGTCCCTATATTCGATTCCGTCATCGGCCGCATCCGACAGCACGTGGGCTGTTAATCTCGAGCAAAGCAAAAGAAGCATCGGAGAGTAACATTCAAAGCAAATGCATAAGCATCCTTATTCCGTCTCGCTGAAATAAACGCCGATGGCATTGAGTTATCGAGTCCATCCGTCTTGCGAATTTATCCCCTTATCCGTGCTACGGCGAGAGGAAAATAAAAACCAAAGACCCCCTTTATTGATCACGCCTTGTCTCATCACATCAGATCCTTACGGGAGATATCTTTTGACGGAACTAGTATTTCTTTTGTTTTCCAACGCGTAGGACAGCGAATGGATTCACCCGCTTCCGACCTTCCATCTTCTTGAACCTCCCCCCTTATGCTTGCCCACTTTCCTTTCATGGAATGATAAAGAGAGGTTATGAGACGCCAAAAAATTCCTTTCGGTGGGACTGCGAAATAATAAAAGGAAAGCGTTGAGGAGGCTCGTAAGCCATTTTTCCGTGAAAGGTCACTTGTCGCGAGGCTATAAATTAATTAGGCGCCACGTACGAGGAAAAAAGCAGAAGTGCCCGCGTGAAGGAGACGTAACGACTCACTCGCCTCCCCGATCCGACTCTGTCTCGTCTTATTTTGCGCTGCTAAGTAATATCCCGCTACCGATGGAGCAAAGAGGTTTAATTTCTTTATTGCCCGCCAGGGATCGCATGCGCGAGGATTGGGGATGAATAATTTACTTATCTTCTTTAAGTATAGCGGACGAAGGCATTTCTCTGGATTAGCGACGCTTGCAAACGACGGGAATGTGAAAAGAGGATGGAGAATGACGATGAAAAAGTATGGAAAATAAACAGATGGAAGAGAAAGAGGCAAATGAAGTCCTTAAACATCATAGAAAAAGTAAAAATCGAGGCTACATTGTGAGACGTAGTTCCTTGTCTTCGGAAGATTGGTGAGTTACAGCGAAATCTCTTTTCGAATCAGAGTCGTTTCATTTACTAATGAGATTATATATGTTGGTTTAATCTTGCAAACGTGTACCGAATGCTTCAGAATCTGAAGTTCAGATGTACAAAATTTTAAGGGAAAAGTGCTTCAAGTTTGCAAGTTAAGAAGTTAATGCTTGAGAACCCAAGGATTGATTATCAATTACTTTTGAGATATTAAAAAGAAGAAGTAACCTTAAATCTGAAGAAAATCTTTAAAACTATATAATCTAGTTGTAAAATCGTTATACTAATATTGAGAAATTGCATTTAATTAATTCAATGGGAGCAATGAATCTTGTATTTCTGTTAATCACCGAAATATTACGTAATTTTAATTGCTATTCGTTTTCAATGTCAGATCTATCACAGTAATTTTTCCACAACATTTGAGAAGGAGCTTAAGAATAGAGCTTAGAAAACATGATGAAGATAATTTGGTCCATCAGTATTGCAAAAAGGTTACATTCATCGCTAATTCAATACATTTTTCAGTGTTTCATAAATGAGATCCTTAAAATAAAGTTAAAATTATTTAAATACGGGTAATGCAAACATTTTCGAATTGAGATATAAATGTACAGACGAGTGATAAAAAAACCAATGGTGAACTATACACCTGGACACAGTTCAAGAAAGAGAACAACATTTTTGAGCCAATTGCTCACACGCACAAATAACATTTATTGAAATTTATTTACTATATCCTGAAACTTGACAAGAATAAGAGAGTTATAGAAGAAATAGAGAAACATTTAAAACGAAGGTGAAACAGAGGATAGATGGAAGAAAGGTAGGTGAAGAGAAAGAGAATGTGAAGAAGAAAAGATTAAAACAAGGGAATTGTAATAAATACAGAAAATTTGAAATTCAGCTGTTAATGAATTAGAGGTTTGAAATCTCCAATAATCTCTTGTCGGCTTTCCTCGTCTATTTCACCGGTATTCGGAGAAACAAGAAAGAATCACCGCCCACACACCCCTAAAGATGAAAACATCGCTTTATAAATGCGCATTGGGTGTTCTTAAAAGGACGGTGATTCTTTCTTGTTTTCTCCGAATACCGATGAATTAGACGAGGAGCGCCGACAAAAACGGTCATTGGAGATTTCAAACCTCTAAAGGGAATGGAAGTTTTACGAAAGTGTTAAACGAAGACTCTTCCTACTAAACCCTTCCGATTCCTTTAAGGGGTTCATGAGCGTTGTCAAGTGGAATGGACTCTTTTTCCTACTCCTAAGTGCCTTATTGTCAGGGAAAATGGGATGCATCGCCATTACCAAACTCTTAGGGAGATTCATCTAATCTCTTCCAAGGATTTCATGTATCAGAATCTTTATTTTAGATTTAGATTTATTTGCTTCTACAAAAACAATAAACAGTAGAAAGATTTCGTGCTTTCCTGCTGGATACATTGTCTAAGGTATTCTCGGGTTATCTCGCAGGTGATGGTTCACTATCACTTGCGAGATAACCCGAGAATACCTTAGACTATAGAATATATTCTGAGAACTATTTTAACTATAGTAAAAACTTGATTTCTTCTTACTCTCTCTCACGGTAGCCAAGACATTGTCAACCGGAATTCTTTTTTTTTCTAAACTGTCGCAATTTAAATGCTGAAGCATTACTTAAAAAATCTTAAGAATCATATAAACAAACGATCGCTTAAACAACGTTAAATTAGGATTCACTGGGTGAACATTACCTATCCCCCAATAACGAAAAATAAATATATTCGAAATCATTTTCATGGAATGAGCATAGGTCTCTTATTAGGATCTCATTCGCTAGTCTCATAATTCTGGACAGGAGTTCGAATACACAGACTTGCAGTCTCCCAAAAGAGTCACGACACGAGAATATATTTCCTTCAAAATTCACGGTGTAAAGAAATAAAATTTGGAACACGGCTGTTAATGAATTAGAGTTTTAAAATCTCCAAAAGCCGTCTTTGTCGGCGTTCCTCGTCTTATTCCCCAGTAGTCGGAAAAAACAAGCAAGAGTTTTTTCCGACCTTTCTTGTTTTCTCCAACTACCGGGAAATAAGACAAGAACGCCAATAAAGACAGCTTTTGGAGATTTTAAACCACTAACAGGTAATAATAATAATAATAGATGGCCTTTATTCGGGCGAGATTGAGACTAGAAAAACTCTTTTTACACCTAACCCATCGTCATATGCGAAACAGAAAGAAAGAGATATTTTGCAAAAGTACACGAAGAAAAGTAATATGTGGATTGAAAAAAATAAGCTGAGGGCTCAGATATTTCCACTGTGGGAAAACACCCACAGGAAGGGGAGTGTGAAAAACCTGCGAAACCTACAGATAAAAAGCTATATGTAGTGAAGAAGGAGAATAAAGATAATTATGGTAGACAAGCAGAGAATAGATAAAAATTATGCAAAAGAGACAGGGGAAGAATACAAATTCACTACAAGCAATCAAATCAAATAAAATATCTTCACAAATGACACTAATTCTAAATTTCAAGAATAGTAGCATAAAAAGGATAAAACACGTAAGAATATTTCAAGATTAATAAAACGACTAAATACATTAGGTTGAGAATGAATAAAATAATTAAAAACATAGAGTTTATATGAAATTGGACAGCGACAGTAAGAAAAAATTTTTTTTATAAAAAATGAAAAATAAATTTTTAAAATAACCTAAGTTACCTTATCGTTAATTATGCACATGTACTTATATATATATTACGTGAGGCAGCGGATCATAATCAGTTTCACTGAAAAATATAAGCATCTGCATAATGTAGATTGCCTAAACGTCTTCAAGTATCACAAAGGAATAAAAAATTAGATCCGTGGTATACAATTCTCTCAGACTTCCACAAAAGATTTCGAAAACGTAAATTGCTAAACGACCCGGTAATCCTCGGTCGGAGAAGGGTTCCGCTGGATGTAAGGAAACGTAAATGCGTAAGCGTGAAGGAGAAAGTAGGATCTCGGCGGCATCCGACCCTAAACAAGACGGACGCGGAATCTTCAATCGGCGTGTCGGGTACGGCGAATCTTGTTTCTCATTGGCGGAGAGGACGTCCGAAGGGGAAGGGGGATGAGGTCACGGAAGGTCACCAATCACATGAGAGGAAATGAGATGGGGATAGGAAAGAGAGGGGAGAAATGAATAGGGAGATTCAATGCTTTCCTAGGATGATAAAGAAAGGGAGTAAATGCAGATATGAGCAAATCTAGTACATGGAGATTGGTCGATGACGTAATCATACAGTTTGGGAGTCGATAAATGACTGTAGGATTCAAATACATATCTACGTCTTTACACGTATTCAATGGCATAGCACGTGCACAGTGACTTCAACTAATCAACGGATACTTATGGTATATTAAATACAAATAAATAGTATATGATGTCTTGAAACCAGGGTCTTGGGGGATTTTTCATGATTCAACTATCGTCTTATCTGCGGAAATATACGGTAATCACTTATTGGTAAAAAAATAATTGACTTACAAAGCTATATTATTGAATATTTTACGTCCATTCGTCGATTATTTATACCTTTAGCGTAGAAAACCACGAGTGAAACACATCGCGTTTGAAAAGAGTTCAGGATAAAAAAAAGAAACTTAAAAATGAAGCGATTTCCTCCTCCTTATTAAAATTTTGATATGACTTCAAAATAAGCAGATACGGTTTCGGACATAATAATAATAAAGGTCTTTTATTAGGGAGAGATTGAGACTTTTAAGTCTCTTACATCTAACCCTTCGTCACATAAATTTTAAAGAAACTGATCGCTTCAAAAAAATTACACAGAAGAAAACTAAATTGCGGGTTTAAAAACCTAAGGTTCAGCTTAGGAAAAATATGCACCGCAGAAAGAAAACACCCTCAAGAAGTGTGAAAAACCTGCGAAACCTACTGATAGTTGAGTAAATTCTTATAGAAAACGCAAGTTAAGAGAGATCTGAAAGGTAAATGAGATAATACAGATACGTATTCACATAAACAAATCAACATAAATTCTTGCATAACGGTGAAGAACATAGTGAAAAGCAAGTAATTAGGTCACAAGAAAATAGCTACAAAAATAAAATGACAATAGAGTAGTGGATATTAAAAAGTTCGTTAGTATGGCCAGTTTCGTTAATGCTACTTTATAAGATAAAAAAGAACAAAAATTACAAATTTTTAAATATTATACGTGATTATAAATTAAAGGAAGTAAAATTTCACAGGAGTAAGAAGCGTGTCTTTTCATCTGTTTGTTCCTTAATTCCAGGAGACCTGAAAATTTGGCTAACGATGAAAGACAAAATAATAGCCGGGGATATTGGTAATGTGGAGAAAATACATGCGCGGAAGCGGGAGAAATGAATTAGTGTTCCGAAATGTAGAATTAAAGATGTAAGGAGGTCGGAAGGAAAGAGCCATTATAAGTTATCAGTCGCATAAATGGAGATGTTTACTGCACACTTGGATAAGGAAAAAGAGCAAAAATGGAATAATGAATTTTCTCCTTTGATACGCAGAGAACGAAGATAGGATACGGTTCAATAAAGGAATATAAAAAATAAACTTTTAGGGCTCATTAAAACACATAACGATAAGCATGGAAATGCTGTGTATTTATAACGTTTTCCAACAAATATACCTGGAATCACGCCATCCACAATTTGTAAAATCTAACGAACCGAATCCTCAAAAATATGCGGAATTCATTTACAAAAATTTCCATAAACAGAATTGTGGTCTATCGAATTACTTATCTGAATGAAGATAAACGCCGTGGAATGATATCTCGGAGTATTGCCCCAATCAAATCCTGAATTAAAATGAAAAACTTTCAACGGGGAATATATGGATTGATTATTTGCCCTGAAATTATATCCGGATGATCTATATATAACCATAAAATGTTATCGTCAATAAAGATAACATTCAAGAACAAATAAAAATAAAAGTGGGTCAATACAAGCGCTGACTTCGTATTTAATATATGAGAATTTTCTACGAATGGCAACCCTAAGATTATTTAAAGTAACTGTACATGACACGTGATGTTCTTTCATCCAAATTATTTAAGAATCTTCAACTATCCGAACATATTGACTTAGATAACACATTTCCATTTTTTCAATATTTCATGCACACAGGAATCTCCCAGGTCGAAATATCTAGATGGAAAATACATAGTTCAAATGTAACGATATATCTCAAGTATACAAAGAACAAAATCGCAGAAACCCACTTAGAAACTTAGAATAAGCTAACGGCAAGAAAATCAAAAATCTGATGTGGCCAGCACATGACTTTCTCCATATATAAGATGTAAATATTTATCTACGACAATATTTTCGAACTCTATATTCAATCTAATCTTGGAAGATAAGTGATTAATTTATATCATATTATCTTTTACGTCACAAGCATTGTAAATAATGTTTTTCGGGACATGTTCGATGAAAAACGGTGACCTTTCGCCCACGGCGCCCAAAGCGCCCACAAAGTACATAATCAGCAACCTCCGGTTTTCAGTATTTCATGAATAACTCCTAAACAATCAGTTATACAAAAATATGTTTCATACAAAATTTATAGTAAATACATTTTCTAAAACTTTTATGAATAATAATATATACCTAAATATCAGATTAATGAAGATATTTTGCAAAAACGGAAACGAGCTTCGAAAAGTAAAGCTTGACTTTCAGTTAACTTATTTACTCCAAAAACTAATCAACTCTAACGACACCAACCAAAGTACCTAATATATATATGAAATTTGGTGTTGATACAACAAATAGTTTTCATGTTTGAGCGCCCACAAAGTACATAATCAGCTACTTCCGGTTTATCAGTATTTCACGAATAACTCCTAAACAATCAGTGATACAAAAATATGTTAAATACAAAAGTTATAGTAAAATACATTTTTTTTAACTTTTATCAATAATAGTATATACCTAAATTTCAAATTTATGGAGATATTTTGCAAAACCGGAAATTTACTTCGAGGAATAAAGCTCAACTCCTGGTAAACCGATTTATCCCAAAAACTAATCAACTCTGACAGCACCAACCATAGTGCTATATATAAAGTTTGGTATTGATACGACTAATAGTTTTTAAGTTAGAGCGCCCACAAACACAGACACACACACACACACAGACATCATTCCGAAAATGGTCAAAACGTGTTCTAGGGACCCCAAAACATGTATTTCCGTTGAAATCTCGAAGTCGATTTTTTTCATGAAAACAATACTTTCTCTATACTAAGTATATGGAAAAAGTAAAAATCAAGATCAAAAATCGATCCCGTTTTACAAATTCTATTCTATGCAGTTGTAATTTCTTCTATACGCTCTTTCATCAATTTGGAAAAAATATAGGGAGCGATTTTGTCTAAATGCATAGCATAAAATTTGAGGTGAAGACGGCGTGAGAGAGGAGAAATGAGGAGTGAATCTGGGATGGATAGTAGTGCATAGGGCCGAAATAGAGAACGACCTCGGGAATCGATTTCTCTCGCCGTCGTGGAGAGAGAGGGCGGGCAGTGAGAGTGAAAGGAGAGAGAGACAGAGGGAGAGAAAGAGAGAGAGGGTATCGGAAGAGTTAAGGTGAAAGCACGATAGGGAGTAAGGAGAGATAGGGGGACTTTTTTAGAAGGCATAAAATCAATTAGGTAGATTTAGGAGGAATAGGAGATAGAGTAGGTAGGGAAGCAACTGGAGAGAGGAATAATTAAAAGTTGCGTGACGCAAAGTTGGCGAATATCGGGGAAGAGAGAGAGGAAGATAAAGGACATGGAAGAGACGATAACTTAGAGGAATAAGATATTACGTCGAGGCATACAAATTGAGTTAGCATGCGGCACATTATATGACGCGATAATGATATTGGACTATTATATGCGATTCGCATACTAATATACTGTTCAAACTGTATCCATCCCGTAGGCTAGTTTTAACCTCAAACCTTGCAACACCGAAAAGCTTTGTGGAGGGAATGAGGCGACTTAGAAAGATGGGGGTGAGGTATGTTTTATCAACTCCAAACTATACCCCTACACTGTCAGCTACGTGAAGTTCTAGTTGTAGTGCTAGTTGAAGTGAAGAGAAGGGGAAAGAATAAAGCCTATTACAAAAGGTGATGACTGAAGTAGTTTGTCTTCCCTTTCCTTATTACACCAGAATCTGATGATCGGAGAACATCCATGTAATTTAAGTATCAATACGAACCATTTCATCTTACTTGTCCCACTCCTCATACCAACATATATCGTTATTCATTTTTAATAACTGCATTATTGGCTCTAAATTTTGGAACTCCTTACCCCGCAGGATTAAAAACTCAACCCCTTATAATCATTTAAAAATAATCTATTTAATCATCTTCTGTTATTTTGTGATTAATCTTTGTTGCGTTTTCTTCAAGTCATTTGTAATATTTTTAACATATTACGTGTTTTTGTCGATGTATTGATTTTATTTTGAAATTTTTCTGTTGTATAACATTTTGGGAGCAAAAATGTATTTATTTTTCAGCTCTTATCCCTCCAGAGCTAATAAAAAATAGGTCAATCATACTATACTAGGTGGAACTTCTTCGTAACTCCTAATAAGTTCAGTATAACAACTCTATAAAAAATATTTTTTAGAGCATACATTAAACACAATAATATCTGTCAGGCAAATGTCTACAGATATTGTGTTTTCAAGAATGGAAAGTATATTTTAACTGCACGTAAAGGTGTGCGACTTAACCCAAACTTATACAGAAGCATATACTTTCCTGCTCGGAAAGTGGAAGACCTAGGTTCGAGTCCCAGCCAAGTCACTATTTTTCGCTTCTGTATAACTATTGTGTTTTTCCCTCAATTCTTAACAGAGATTAATATGTCAAGTATAAGTATACTGTCACCAAATGGTTAGTGTTTCTGTGATAATAACAATAACAATGAAAATAGAAAAGGAAAAAGAGAAAATTAATCTAGTGAAAACCTGGATTAATGCTGTTTTTTGGCAAAATTCTTTCCTCAGTAGTACACATTAATTTATACCAATGAACAAGAATGAAGTAGAAGTGAATGTAAAGATAAGATGAATTTTTCTCATTCCAGTACCAAGAGAAAAGTGAGAATGGAAATAAAATGATGCTTATATAAAGAAGCAAACCAGCATTCTATCTATGAACTTATAAAACTGAGTTTTTCTATACTGGGGAACGTGGGGCAGAACGGGGTAGCGTGGCAAAACGGGGTACCGCATTTTTCCAGTCCAATTAGTGCTATTACCTATAAGAAAACGACTCATTTACGTTGTATTGACATGAAGGACTAGTGTGCAAGCCATTTCCGCCATTCCTTACTCCTTTGTGCTACAGAATACTACGTTGAATTTTCAGGGATGGGGCAAAAAGGGGAAGGTTACACTTTTTTGAAAAAGCATTAATAATATAAAAATTCTAAATATACAATACTAAATATATGACATTTTTTAATTTAACATTGTAATAATGTTTTTCGTGCCATCATGTCGTAACTTTTTACTTTCCTTACACCCCAAAATAATCTGAGAAACTTAAGTACACCACACTGCCCCACCTTCCCCTATCAATATATTTTGCTCAGAACCATTCATTGATTCCGTTCATTACCAACAGATTTCCGAGCGGTGTTTTATCGAAAAAAAAGAGAAAATAACAGATAATTGCAACTCCTCATAATGGGCTGGCAGAAGATGAACAGAAGCTATTAGACGAAGATATAAGTTGGATTCGCTATCTCAAACTAGCCCACTTTCTCACTCCCGTGCGTGTCCGAACCTTTGCAGACAGATTAAGTGGACTCGGAAGCGAGTTCTCGTTAGGATGGAAGTGAAAGAGAAATGGATAAAGAGAGGAAACAACGATGGGCGAACTGAAAGAAGAAGAGTCGCGGGCCACGCGATATGCTGCATGACGTCAATGGAGAGAAGTGCAGAATCAGAGGAATTGATAGCGGAGGAGCTAGGCCGATCGTCGAGGACTTGCCGATCGTCAATTGAACAGGATTCGTAACTCGATGCACGACTTGAGGTTGGCGATGCAACTCACACAAGCGATGAAGTGTCTTTATCGCCGTCATTAGCGATGCGTGAAGGAGTCACGCGGTAATGCTGTGTATCACGAATGCGCGTGCCTGATTTCTTACGCCTTGACGGATGGGGGCGGGGGTTTTGAGTCGGAGAAAGCTCCAAACGCTCGAATACTCGCGTGGGATACCGTTGTGTCTCACCCTTATGAAGAGTCTTGCCAGCTTTGAGAACTGTACACTTCCAAGTAGGAATTGTTGAATCTGATACATTCATTTGCCCACAAGAATACACGGGGATTTTAAGTCCATACCGAATTAATGGTAGTAACTAATGTTAGAATTTATGAAGAGGTTGCAATTTACTGAGATTTCAGCGAATGTAAACGATGATATTTAAATAGCTGGAACAAAACTACGGCCATTTTGCAGTTTTTCTTTATCAAGCCGATTCACAAAAGGAGATTTATACGTTTGTTTGTGGTGATCAAGATGACGAAGAAATATTACTTCGAGGAAGGGGATGATTTTTGAGAGACAATTTTAACGCTAAATCGATTTCATAGCAGAGATTTGAAAGTATCGCGTTTGTGTGATTCTCAGGAACTGCATAATGTTCAATGGAATCGAATTCGTAATTTTTCGGAATTTCGCTAATATTCTTAGGTTGAAATTCCATCCTGATTAGTATTTATTTAATAAAACAGGGTATTGATAAGTTATATATTAAGTCATTTATATTTAAATGTTGTATATTTATTAAAAAATTGAAATTAAGACCCGTCGTGCATAACGGGGAAGTTTACGAGTCTTACATTGAAACGTAAAGTGAATTATTACTGATTAATATAGTAAATGGTAAATTAGAAAATCCTTTTCAAAAACCTTTATTTGGAGTACATTTCTATATGAAAGTGAAACTTGGATATTGGGAAATATAGAAAAGTCTCGGTTGGAGCCATGGAAATGTGGATTCGGAGAAGGATGGTAACAACAAGATGGGTAGTCAAAAAAGGCAACATAGAAGTTCTGAGAGAAATTCAAGAGAAAAAGAATTTAATGAAAGAGGTGCAGGAAAGGAGAATTAAATTTGTTGTACATGCTCTGCGGCATAACAGCTTCCTAGAGAATATAATGGAGGAAAAAGTACTAGGGAAAAATGAAATGGGAAGGCCAATAAAGAAGTTCCTGGATGATATAAAAAGTACTATGGGTTCAAAACATACAAGGATTTGAACAGAACAGCAATGGATAGAGTCATACGGATGCAACGACAAGGCTCCAGAAAAGGCCTTTAGAAAATTTTAATGTATATAGTTAAAGCACATCATTTATATATTTTTATTTTCAATAGTAACCAACACCTGCGCATGTACTCTGCAAGCTGCCTTTCGGCGTATGGCAGGGTAATCATAGACCATGACTTCGCTAATACTCCACAAGCCGCCTTATGATTCATCATAACACTCCATTATTATGAAGTGGTGGATCGAAAATGGGATTGAAGATATTAAGGGAGGTTGATGAGCTAATTATAACCGTCTCAGAATTAGAATTTGCGCACCATTGAAAAATCGAGGCCAATTCAAGGAAAACGATGATTATACTCCTCAGTTACTTTGTTAGCGAAATTTCGATGGCTACCTTGGAGATGAATGGAAATAATACGTATACAGTATTTACTTTGTTTACTTCCGTCTTGAAACCGTCAGATAAATATTAGGAGTCGATTTCGAAATGTTCTAGGCATCATTCCGTTATTATGAAAGTAAATGATAAGAATGTCTATAGATAATTTATAATCGAAAGTGAATGCTCCTAAATATTTAAACCTTGTTCTTTCCATGATGCTTGAACTAAAAAACATTTTATCATATAATTTTAATGTTTTTCCCTGCATGAAAGGTACTATACGAACGAAATGATATTTCAGATAATGAAATTCTATCGTTAGAGGGCAGCTTTTAAGTACACCACATACGCCATATGCGAGTAATTTCGAAAGGACAGATAATAGCTGAAGTTGACTTTCTTACCGAAAACCAAGAGTCGGCAGAAAAAATTCAACGGAATGTTTTATTTCCTTAAGATTGCTCATAAAAATTATCACATTACGACTCACTTATGAAACTGTCTGGCTCCTAGATAGCCAAGAGGATAGCACGTTCGTCTCAAATGAAAGAGGCCCCGACTTCGATTCTCGTGGGGTCCCACGAGCGCAAAATTATCTAAACTGTAGAAGCTAACTAGTCGACAATAAAAACAGTTTTTGTACCTTCAATTTCGAATGACATGACATGGTGCAAGTTAACAGTAATTGCACAAGGTAAATCTTTAATCATCTCAAGTAAAACGAAAAATGATGCCAGAAGATAAGATACTTAAATGTGAGATAAGAAGGTGTTTTCTAAGCAGATTAGCGAATTCACAGCTCTATCATTGTAATTAATCGAATCGTAAAGAAAGTTCTACGTAAAATCTTTACATGAAATCCGAAGAAAGTAAAATTTTCCTTAGCTTCTACTTACATCCATTGTTCCAGGGATAATATTTTTAATCCGATATTACTATAAATAACTCCTTTAAGCTAAAATTAAATATTCAAGAATTAAAAAAGTCGGTTAACTAACATATAGGTAAATCGACCAAACCCTACTGCTAATAGTAGTACGAGTATCCTACGAAAACCCTGTACGTGCAGGATTTTTCAATGCACGGAGATTAATGTGTACCCCAAGGAAACCGAAAGCAATCGCTCCACCGAGTTATCAGTAAATTTACGTTTGTCGATTATTTAACACTAATTTTCTTCTTCAATACAGACAATACAATTTTTTATATATTAGCTATTTTCAACGGCATCGGTGGTTCAGTGGTAGAATGCTCGCCTGCCACGCGGGCGGCCCGGGTTCGATTCCCGGCCGATGCAACCTTTTTGATTTTTTCTATTACGTAGAATTATTCAAGAGGCAAAATGATTCCATAATTGCTGTATATACAAATTCAATCATGGACTGTAAAGTAATGCTTTTCATTTGAACCTTAAAAATAGCTATATTTCAAGAATTATGAATCCCAATCGGAGAGGTCAAACCATTATAGGAAATTCTTATTATACCAATTTTATAAATCGTATTCATTGATAGAACTTCCTCATTTGCGTTGCACACTTACATCACCTATTTTTGAGCGAGAAATCAGTGGATTCTTTTCCATAATAGATGAAACCTCAACAAATATAAAATTTAAATATGGCTTCACTAACGCGGGCATGATTAACTTTCCTCATCATCGAATATAGGATGCCGTCTATTTGTTTATGATTATATCAATTTCACATGAAACGTGGGTGAACTGTTTTCCAGTTTCTTGGTATGGAATTTACGTTGTATTATAACTTATCATCCATACATACAAATGGACGTTCTTTCGAAAATAAGCTACACTCGCATCAAACAACGTATATTACTTGCTGAGATGTGGTAGTGAATACTTTCGATAGGTCGATTTCGGAACCACGCCGATCGGCGTTTCGCTTTTCGTTATGTTTTAGCTATTATATATACTATTTTTCGTTTCCAGTTACGATCAGCGCTGTAACGAAATAATCACAAGAAGCAAATATGCACTTTCTATGCATATCTCTGAGCTTGTTTATCCTTCATGTTCATGATAAATATAATTTCTTAATCATATGTCTGCAATGAAATATTTAAATTTCAGTTTAAAGGACCGGTGTCGGAATTTGATTTTTTTAATCGTATATTCTGTCGATAGTATCCTGCTAAATATTATTGAACATAATACAAAAAACACTCAGAAAAAAGGTATTTCGGTACATGTATTTATATTCCTACGTGAATTTTTCATGTACTCGGATTAGGAAGCGTGCCAAGTTTAATTACCGAGGTTTATTTATCCTCCATTACACAGTTAACGGCGTACTCAGTAAAATAAAACACTGCGTCATAACTATTTGTACAAGTCGTAAGAGTAAAAAATGACAATCACTCAATAAAATAATTCTCGATAGTTGTTTCGTCGCAGTGTTTAAATTTCTCTTGCTAACTTTTAGCTTATGTTAATTCAAAATTAATTCGTTTCGTTAACGATATCCTTGAGGTCACAAATAACTTATGGAGTACTTATGTTAAATGGTACAAATCTTTAAGTGGAAAACAAATTACTGCTAAAGCATAATAGGAAAACATGGTCCATCCATTCTCGTATCTTTTTCTCATTTTATTCCATACCAAAATGCAGCTCCTTCCATCAGCCCATAAACGATCTCAATGAAGCCATATTCAATACCATTTCGGCAGTCACGGCATGCTCGCTTTGCAAGCGGCATGAGAACCGGGCTCGGATATGACGTAATTCCTATTCCGAGATGTGAAACAAAGGCTCCCGAAGAATATATTACGAATCGAAAAGACTTCGAGAGATATCGAAAACCATTGCGGAGTGCCAAAAGTCTAGCTCAAAGCTACGGAGGGAAAGGTGGGATGAGAGATAAATGGGTAACAGAATGCCTGAATAGTCGAAGAATGGAGCGGAGGCGAGGAGGAAGCTAGGCGAAGGGAGTGGGGGGCAGTGTTGCCACGTTTACTCGTCCAAGTTTTTCGGTAACTTCTCCCGATTTCTGCCGCGGCGAAGTGAGAAAGATGGGAAAGCCATGGAAGGAAAATCGAACAGAACATCTCTGAAAAAAACCTCCGGAATGGGAACGTGTTTCTTACGTAATGAAACTGGAATAGGAAAAGTAGGGCTGGTATGCATAAGTGAGGAAGTTCCGACGTTCTTATCAACTTTTTCCGCTCACCGATTCGTTTTCCGTCTTTCGCTCTCTCTCTCTGAGAATTTTTTTCAATATTTCCTCCATCTTCGGAAAGCGAGATGCTGCCCTAGAGCTTGTCCTCTCTCTGGCGCCGTTCGGGAAACAAGAGGTCCGTGATTTGATGGGGAATCTCTTAGCTTTCTCAGTTTTCTCAATTGATATCCTTCCGTATTACTAGCAGCCAATACAGAAAATCAACAGCTATAATGAATTTCCTTTTACTGGGAAGAAGTACCAGATGAATGCTTTCCTATGGAGAATGCTTGGTATTTTCGATAAATTCTAAAGAAGAATTATTCAATATATTATTACAGGTATCACTGCGTAGTGTGAGTATAAAATGAATCACTTGTTAACGAAATTCCTAGCACAATACGCACGTCAAATTATAAACCTACCAGCAGAAGTTCCCGTTGATTCTCATCGAGGAAAACAGAAGATTAAATGTATATCTCCCTACTTGTATAGAGGGATCACTCAGTTTAGTTCAATCGGATAGTTTATCGAAAACGAAAATTTTCAGTGAAAATCACCGTATAATAACTATAATAGTAATAAATGTATAGTTCCAATGACATACTATTGCTTATATAGAACAAGTCACAAAAACTAATCAACAAGCAAGACAATTACCCTTCACATCACTTATTATGCATCGTTATCACATTTCATTAATATTACATAATTTACATTTCAAAACCTTAAGTTCTAATAATACGGGACCGAAATCTATGATCGATATGATAGAATTGTTCTCATGAAATTTGACTAAAGCCATGATTCTTTTTCAATTAATTTTCTAAAAACGTAAACACCGCGTACGATTAGGTTTACATGCATTCCTTATGAGAACGCTTTGACTCGAATAGTATCAAAACCGAGAGCAAAAGATACATGAGAAGAATTCTATTATCTGCGGGACGTAGATTCGAGATAATGTGCGAGTTTGCTTGTTTTGTATATTCTGGTTATCGACTCTTACGCAAGCATTCATTCATAAATCCCTACACTCAACATTATACAATGCAATAGCTGGAGTGTCTGTTGATTTTCAACTGGGAAATAAAAACGAATAGCAACTATACAGATTGTGAATTAGATGCTGATAAGACCCGTTCTTAATTTGTGTAGATTGATTAGAAATGTACCCTCTGGATAAATTTCTTTCCGTTAGATAGAAAATTCTTCCCGGCGGGGTATTCTCATCTTAAATCATCTACATGCATTAATGTATCGTAAGGTGGAATAATAAATAAATAAATAACAATGAATCTCTCAGAACCTGATGTATTTTGGAATAAAGTTATAAAGCTTGAAATGCCCCCATGGTAAATCCTTGACATTCCGTCGTAAGTTATCATTCATCATACAAAAATAATTCTTTTGAGTTAATTGAAAGTGCTCTACACATGAACACAGCAGATTGTCTCGGAAATAAAAGTTTTTGAATCATTAATTTCATCAAATTTAATCAGAAAAAGCACTAATACGAGAGCGATAAGAAAACGAAAATATTAAAATAGCGTGGGGCAGTGCCCACGTTTTTTTAACCAATCATACTGAAGTACTGAATAGTGTTAATACTAAAAGATTTACTTGATATTCATATAAATAATAAGATTGAGAATATATCACTACTATATTAAATAAGATATGTTCGTACCAATTCAGCGAACCTAACGCAAACATTTTGAAGGAACGAGATAATTGATAATATACAGTTTAACCGACGAAAGAATGACATAAGATAATACATATTTTACTGAAACTTTGACACAGTTAAAGTATCAACCATTCTCATTAAATCGATGGAAATTTCATCTACAATTTGAAACCAGTTTCACAAATTTAAAAGCTGCAGCCAACACACGACAGTAAGGCTTTGTAGTTTAGGTCATGCCATCACAGAAAGATACGGACATACTTTTTTGTCCTATATCGATAAAACCTAAATCTATTAAGTTTTTTGCTCTTTTAAATTACATGTTAATAGCAATGTTTGCCGATGACTAAGTAATGAATAGGAAACTTCAAGCGAAGAAGATCCCATTCTTCCTTAATAATGAAAGTGGGAAAACGGCACTAGTTGCAAAAAAATCGTAATTAAGCTTAGAGAGGTATCATCTGCGCCGTGATAAACCGAGTAAAATTGGTTGAATTAAAGTGAAAGAAGTTGATACGATAGAGCATCTCGGATTCACTCTCAACGATAAACTAAAATACACCTGTCCTACGAATCAGGAAGAAAACTATTGTAAATCCAGTTTTATAAAAGGTAGTGTTGACAGGTGTAAAGATGTAGCTACGGGGTAACTTTTGTGGAGATTGGTAACTGGGATAAAACAGCAAGTGCTACTAAATTTATCCGACGCAGACCGCAAATCCTTTTAGGATAGGACCATGAAAACTAGGTTCCGGTGTTAAATAAATTCAAAGAATGCACCCTTACAAAAGAACAAATATATGAAATACAACCACCCTGCTATTTCGGGCGATTCGACAATAGGATTAAAATAATAGAGACATGAATTAATAGTTTTCAAACAATCTTTATAAAAACTATGTAAACAAGTTCTGTAAAAATAACAAGATAGAAATATGAAAAATTACACCTAATATTCTCTTTTAAATTTTTACTGTAATGGGAGAAATAAATCAGGGATTAAATCTCCAAGGAAAGTATATCGTGTTTGATTTTAACTAAGAAAAAATACCACAATATAAAATTCTCATGACTAAAAATGACGCATAAGTTTCACCTTCAATAAAAGAAAGTATGCAAACTTAATATCTGCCACAGATATATTTTCCAAGGCGACTAGTTTCGTCAACGAATTGACATCTTCAGACCTGTTGGAACAAATATCAGTGGAAGATATTAAGTTTGCATTGTTTTATTTTTTATGGCTACCTTCCACAAAATTCAGCTTGAAAATATGAGATTTACTTCATTTTCAAGTTGATTGATCATAAAACGCATTCCCGATTTAATTTTCATGGATCATGGAATACCACATAGTTACCCTAAGTCATAGGTTCTCAAACTTTTTTTTCCCATGGACCCCTTTTAATATTCCATGGACCCCCTAACCTGTATAAAATTTCGGGACTCAATTTGATCAGGCAAGTATTATCTTGCAAAATAGGATCTTTGGCCTCCAAAAACTCTAAAACACTCAAAAATAGAAATAAATTTTGCCCCCTTTTATTTTTCTATCTGGCATGGACCACTTTTAGAACCTATACACTAAGTCCTGTTGAATTTATTATTACTTTCGTAATAGTGGTAATTTTTAAAAGCGATTCGACAGCTTCCGCCATTTCGCGCATGAGCTTTCACAGGGAATTGAACCCGGGACCGCTTTCTCCAAAGACGAGCGGGCTGCCCTCTAGGCTATCCGGAAGGTCCAACAATTTTGTTATTCGCGTAATTTTATATACTTTCTTTACTGTACTAATTTTACATACTTGTCTTTGACTAGCGGTCTCATAAAAAGGAGAGGTATCTTTCGAAGTAACAATTCCAGTTTGTTTTAAATTCGATTTGCAGTGAATGCAGTCATTTTACAGACGCACTTATACAAAAATGTTGTCTATAAAACGATACCCGCCTTTATTAAAGAATCAAATCAACCTTACATCTAATTTTTACCTACGGTCACCTTCCTCTCTCCGATCTCATTCTAAAGACGGATTTACATCGCTTCGCCAGTTTTTCCTATCTTATTTACCGCCGAAATATAACGTACCTCAGTGGCCCGTTTGTTTTTCATCAGCCTACCCCATTCTGAGTATGTGGCCATGTTCGCATAAAGGACAACTGAGAGACACTTTTCCTCATTATTTCCTCTACCTTTTTCATTCGGTCGTGGTCTGCGATGTCTTTTGTGGCGCCGATTCGCCCCTCTCCAACCTCCCTCTTGTCACGAGCCGGCAAAGAGGCGAGAAGCGAGCTCAAAAAGATGACTTTTTTTCTACTTTGCGTGTGTAGCGGTTGTTTGAAAGGATTCGCCAAGACAAACGCTTGCCAAGATGATATCCTTTTTGATAAATTCAACGGCGGATCAACGAGATGAGCTCAATGGACCCCCTACTTAATACCTCATCTGAAGGCCTGTAACAATAAATAATAGAGACGGACTTTGCATTTTCCACACTGTTTACGATGTGGAAAATACGAAGTTCGTCTCTATTATTTATGCAATGGTGTTCGACGAAGTAGGATCAAATCATATCGATCACATTAGTACGTAGCAATGGTTTTCTTTTCATTCATTTACTATTGGGCTGAGATATTAGCCGAAAAACATTCTACCATCCTTTCAACATTTCAGGATTTCTTAACGAGAACTTTCTTAAATGCCGCTAACTGAAGTTTGCTGGTTGTGAAAACTCTCTCCAAATCCCTCAAGCCTTAAAAAAATAATACTGAAGCTTAAACTAATAGAAACCCGATTTAATTAATATTTCTTATCTAATTATTCTTTTCTTCCGACACATTCAGGTCTCACAAATTGAAGAAAATTCTTTTTGATAAGAAATATTCTTTTTTCGGTAAAATTTGTATCATACCGTTACTTTGAAAGAACAGGTGCATGAAATCAAATCTGCAAACTCTTGGATCATCCATAGATATTGCTTAGGTGCATACTGCATGATATCAATTTTCTACTCCGTAGTATGCTTATCTACCGAAAAAGGTTTTCATACTCTCTTAGATATCCCGAAATATCGCATAAAGAAAAAGCGCGCAAAAGTTATCGTAGGATGCGTGGCAAGTTATGAATACTCTAAGAAATATGAAATTGAAGAGAATCTTCCATTAAAATATTATTGCATGAAAATTCAAATTCTCAATCGATACGAAACGCTAACTCAATGCAGGAAGAATTAAATTACGCTACAAAGCCAGTAATTCCACTGAAGTTTTCATACAACTTTAACTTAACCGACAATTTTACAAACATTTGAAAGGAAAACAGTGAATATCACACCGTTGGACGAATATCAATCAAATTTTCCAAGTAGATGGCCATTCCAAACAAAACACTGAGGGAATGTATGAGCGCAAAGAATAAAAAATTTTCACCATCCCATAAAAAATTCTACCGCCCCCGGGAGGGCTCGAACCACCAACCTTTCGGTTAACAGCCGAACGCGCTAGCCGATTGCGCCACGGAGGCCACAGTAAGTTCACTTTACTAGCACTTGCAGATCTAAAAAAAGGATATTGTTCGCATGACCATCTCTGATTCTTATCATTAAATATTATTCCTGAATTCAAATAAAGTTACCGTTTAATAATAGACTTTTGTCAAATATTTTCGTGGGCAAATACTTCAAGGCTTCGAAACTTTTCAAATTCGGAATAAAGAACTGAGTTTTCGTTAGGTTGGAACCGTGTTAATATTTCTGTTGGGGATATCAACCTTTCTTTCTTTTTCGACCATTAACTTCCGATCAAAGTCGATAACGTGTCTCGGACACATTCGTCCGGGACTGGATCTTGAGTGAGTTAGAGGCTTCGGCACGAGTTACGAGTACCCCTGCAGCGAAGCCGTGGATGTTTGCCTTCTAATAAGACAACATGTTGAAAGAGATTAATGTATTTTTATCACGCAACAAAGAGGATGATTTCTAGCTTCGATGTCAATAGATGGTCGAGTCCTGAAAATCTCTTGTGGATGAATGCTGTAGATCTCTGGGTAGGGAAGTCTAATGTTCACTCCCCAGGTATGAGTAAATTGGGAACATTTATGAACCAAGAGGCGAATTAAATTTGATAGTGAATCCAAGAGATTTGAGAACAGAATGCGTTCGACATTCTGTTACAGACGACAAAATGTCTCGAAAGGATCCTACATGGATGAGCATTTGAGTCCACCTCAAATAGTGCCGTAATACATAATATTCTAAATTATCATTGCATTATAACTGCTCTAAGATATGTATGGATTTGAAATTGACTTCTTCCTCTTGTTATTATTTTCTCATACTATATCCTGATGAATGGAATATTTTTCATTTGTCTTAAGGAAGAAGGTAAAGAAAACTGTACCCTTTACTTTTGTCATAGTCATATTTAGGGATGTTATGACAAGAACGCTACCGAGGTATGACCACAGAATAGAGACCTACGGAGTTCCGCTTGCAGCATTCTGGCTTGGTGAGGAAAGCAAGGACAAACTACCTCACTCCACAACCTGCCTAGTAAGCCTCATTCCTTCACTAGCTCGTGGTAGTTAATGTTAGAGGGAGTTAGGTACCAACCGGCCTCCGGACTGAATACTTTACAGACAGCGTTTATATCTCTCGAAGCGTTAGCACATGGCGCCATGGAGAAATAAATAATTTGTTTATATCCTCGTTTTAGCATTTCAAATGCAGCGTGATCCCCCTTGTCGAAATCTACCATAAAAACATCTACCTCGTGATCCAAACTTGGCATCGCACGCTGAGATCAGCGATCTTACGATTCGAATACATTACTGAGAACGAAAGTAAACATTATACAGACCTTAAAATGGACGTCTCCTTTTGTTTACAGGATAATTCAAAATATTGGCAGGAGAAGTTGGAAGGCAATATTAGTTCGTGGAGAGAATAAAACACACTGACCGTGGGAATATCACCCAGAGTACTATCGCTTACTAAATTAACCATCACGGCTGAGGATGAGCAAGTAAAATGAAGGAAAGAGGAGAATAAATCAATAACGAGGAACATAAATAATAAAAGAGCAACAAGCTATATCGGGCAACATACAAAATAAAATGATTCTAATGTAATATCCAGGATGCTTGAATATTCGCAGGTTGAAAAGTAAACATTTCCTATTAAAATATTTCTGCGCTGTTTAAGGATATTATAAAAGTTTTCACTTACGATTTGTTTATAGAGGAGCACGATAAAGCTCTCTATTAAAAGGATGCTTCACAAAGGTTTACAAAAAATTAACACTAAAACATGGATAGGGCATGAAATAGACGGGACGTAGTCTTTATGTTAACGAGGGATATTCTAAACATTCTCGTAACCTACTTTTACCGATGTGGAAGTGATTTCGAATCACGCGAGAAGCAGGCGTAATAGTCATGTAAAGGGGAGAATCAAGATATTTCCCTTGGGGGGGGGGGAAGGATGCAATCTCTGACAAGTAATTGAAACGGAGAGGTGTACAGGTTGTAGATACCAATCCGGAATCCCAGTATCCGTAATAACCGTAATTCATAAGAACGAGAGTTCTGAGGATTTGACAAAGAGCAAGAATAATGGTAATTGATGAGATAGAAGAACGACTTTTAAAACAAAACCCAAGGTAATGAGGCAAATTATACTTTGCGTGTAAAGTATTCAACCTGAAGCCTGGTTGAAACCTCTACCATTAGAGTATTAGCTACCAGGAGCTGGTACGAAGCTTTTTAGGTAAGATGAGGAGTGAGGTAGTTTGCCCTTGCTTTTCTCATCAATACCATAAGCAGAACAAGTCCACGCAAGTAAATACAACGACAATAGGAGTAACATTTTGCATAGCATTCCATAAGGAGAGACCTTACTCAGTGCCATTAACCAGCAACACTAATACCTCAGTAGCATTCATGTCATCACACCCATGAGAAAGACTGTGACAAAAATAAATGAAAGATACATTTTTCTCTACTGCGCAAAAAGACACACCTGTGTACAAAAATCCCATTATTAATCCCTCCAGAAGAAGAGAATGGATAAGAAAGGTTTCTTCTTGAGTAATTACATTATATCTCTCGCTTGCGCAAAGCAAGATTTATTACAACTTTCTTTACTATAAGAATAAAAGCAGAGTCAGCCAAATCTTTCAAGGAAATTTGAGAAGGATTTTAAATGAAATTAGCTCACATAAAATTAACGGTAACCTAGAAATAATCAAAATTACTTGGGCTCACCGAGATATATACTATGCACTCAAGAGCTGGAAATGAAACAATAAAGAATAAGAATTTAATTAATTAACTCTGAGAATGTATAAGAGTCGTGGAAAGCTTCTACCTAAATGATGATAAAAAAAACTTGTCGATTTTGTTGTTGATGTTGAATTTTCAACAAGTAAACAAAGAAATGAAGAAGGGAGAGTAACCAACCAATTCTTGAAACATTAATACATACATACAAACGTTGGGCAGAATTATACATACATACAAACGTCTTTATTGGGCAGAATCGGGACTCGGAGGACTCACATTCCATTTAATTCTTGAAAATTTTGCACTCAGTACTCAACTGTTTTTTTAATTCACTTCGTTTATACATAGCGTACCCCTAAAACGTCCCAACGCATTCGCTGAATAATTACTCAAGAGAATTCGTAAGGAAACGTCGCAAGTTCCGCCGGCAATCTGCGAAACGTCGCAAGGAATTTATAGCTGGAACAGATGGCCATTCCAGATCGTATTCCCCTTTAGGAATCGGCAAGTTAAAAACATTAACCTCGCTACACCCCCTACCTTACGCCTTTAGTGGATTGCGCGATAGGAATGCAAACGCGAGGAGGAGATAAGAGTTTGGGCAGTTGGACGCGAGATAGCGCTGGCGGCGGAATAAACAGGGATAGAGAAGACATAAAGCGGAGGCAGAGAAAGAGAACCAAGGGATAGGCTCAAAAGGACAAAAGCAGTGTGACAAAAGGGCCTAGGACAAAAGGACTCGGAGACTACAATAAGAAAGGGAAAGAGAGAGAGGGAACAATAGGTGGATTTTAAGCCTGTTTGTGTCCGCATGAGGATGAAGAAGAGAAGGATGTGCTGGAAATGGAAAAGATGACAAACGAGCTAGGATGGCAAATAAAGGTAGAGAAGGGAATTGGAGATAAAATGAAGGAATAGACGAGAGAATTGACCTCGGTTTGGTGTTTAAGTCTCGAAACCGTAAATAGATCATTTTTTTTCTTTTCGAAGAAAATTTTATTTTTGAGCTGATAGTGAAATAAATGCTTACGGGAATAACTTTGGCAGGATTCTTTACCAAAGAAATTTGTAAGAGAGTCGGGGTGACCATATGTCCGCGTTACCGCGTACTTTTCCACCTTTTTTTGGGAGACCTCGAACGTACAACTAGCTTGTTTTCTTTATTTATCCTTTGTCGATTATTTTTCCATTTAAAATATGAGATTTATATTACCTTACATTTGTACACACTTTGAATTTATTTAAGCATTGAAAATTTTGTTTTCTTTTAAAAACTCAAACTTTTGAATCTATTTCTAAAGCATATCTATTTTATTTATCGAAAAAGATCACTGTAAAATTTAAATTTCTTGTCATATCCAAGGAAAATTATCAAAAGTATCACAAAGTACTCAAGACTACTTCTACATCATCCAACAACTTTTGTTTCCCCAACTGTTCTTGCCTTACATCCGAAAATAAATGTAACCTACGAATTTATTCTGTCTCTGTTCTTTTATCCAATCAAATATAGTTTGCATCTCAAAAACTTAATTCTCTTCTTTTCTGGTTACCAAAATTAATTTTTGCAGTCTACTCCAGATCAAAATTTCAATTTCTTCCAAACTTTTAATTTTCTTCTTTCATACATTTTCTTATAGTATCACGGGAATAATCTATTAACATCAATTAAGACCATTAATAAAATTTGGCAATATTCGGTGCAATTCGATCAAATAAAACAATCTGATTACATCCACAAAAAAATTAATTCAAGAAAATTATTTCTTGTGGAGGTAGTTAGATGTTTTCTTATTTGATTGAATTAGTAAATACATCGACGGCATATCATTTCCAAAGAGAACAAAAGCTGACTCAAACAAAACACAGACTAAGACCTTATCTGCGTATGCACGTTCCACTAAGTCTCGCTTGATTTATTTAGTTATTGACGAAATTTTTACTTTTAAATAGATAGAAATCAGAAGATTAATGACTCACGAGTATTTTCCGGCAAACAATTCAATGGTAAAAACAATGTGGATACAAATTATACTATTTTCTTTCATGTGAAACAGAATTACCGAATTCTAAACTAAACTTCCAGCTTTACCTTTTTGAAAGAAATTCTCGTATTTGTGCTATGAATATATACCTTCATAAACGGGGTACTTACCAACTACTCAAAGTTAGTCTAGCCGAAGTATGAGATTGCTAGTCATAATAGCATTTTGAGAATCGATTCTGAAGATACGCGTAGTGACTGGATTATTCCACTCAAATTTATTGAGATGAAAAATTCAAGGAACTTTAATAATGTGAAATTATTTTTACACAAGTGAAACTTCATGTTTTTATACATTTGAGATCCTACAATAATTTTCTTGGATTACAGAATCTTTCCTAAAACGATTTTACCTCAGCTCAACATGCTAATCCTTGTGTTTAGTAAAAAATTATAGCAAATTTAAAAAAAAATACATGAAATTTTCATAAATAAGTTAATAAAGGCGGATTCAATTCCTTCAATAAATAAAATAATAAAATCATTAAAGTCCTCCATTTCTCCATCCCAAGTTATGACCATTCAAAATGCACCATTTTAGTGAAAATTTGGAAGCTTCAAAAAGTATTAACTTCGCAAAACGATTTTCATTAAGCTGAAACGTATGGATTTATTCTAATGGCACGCAATTATGGAAAATTGCAAACCTTTCTGAAAAATAGGCGGCCATTTTTCTCGATTTTCCATAGAATCGACAGTACTTTAGTTCACTGAAACTGTCGTGGTATAAAATGATTTAATTCTACGGATATAACGGCTCCGCCTAATAATATTTCCATAAGAAAACATTTGAGGGCAGTACGTTCATGGGGAGCCTCGAAAGGTATGTAGCATCTTTCATGGGCACCATAAAACGAATAACCACTGGTTTTTCGTTCTCCGAATATTCTACGCAAAACGACTTCCAAAAACTAGGAATGGAAATGTTTGTTTTCACGTAAACGACGACCGGGCGGATATCAATCAGGATTTTGCCTTTGAAAAGGGGCCTCATAATCCCCTTTGCCAATAACAAGTCGTTCGATGCAATTCCCATGTTTTTTAGGGATTTTCTTTCTCCACAGACTCTCACCGGTACATCGGCAACTTTTGTGCCTCTCGAAAACTTTCTTCATTTGTTTGTTATTTTTTGTTCGCAGTTTTTCCGCGCCGGTGATCCCAACGGTCGTTCTGGGCCAATTTTTAATCCGCAGGTGGCTGGGCGCTTACGAGTCTTGCGTTGCCCGAGCGCCTTACGCCGTGGGAATGCTGCATGCGATCGTGCTCTGCACTAAATGAATCTAAGCGTTCTTTAAGAATCATTAGCCTTCGTTTAGAAGATGAAACCATTTCATGAACAGTAGCCATGATGATTCCATTCACCGAGCAAAGGTGTTTTCCGGGGAACGAACGTACAAATTCTTCGAAAGCAAATTATTCGAAAACGAATTCTTCTAACGATCAATTCTTTAAATGACAAATCCTTCGAATATAGAAACCATTTTAATGAATCTGAAGCTATCCAAAATTTATACTAAAGGAACTAATTTGAAGTTAAAATCCATCCAGTAAAGCAACGAATCTACTTGAAGGTTGGGTTAATAATGATGATAAAACGTCTTTATTCGGGCGCTATTGCGACTAAAAGTCTCCTCTTCCATCTAAACCATCGTCATAAGATATACAATAATCAGTTTAAAGAGATAGTACGAGAAAAAATGAGAAGAAATGTGGATTTAAGAAACCTAAGAAATTCTTACGAAAAAATTAATCCGCTGCAGGAAAACACCCGCTAAGAAGGGGGGTCTGAAAATCTGCGCAAACCTATAAATAGTAATAACTAAAAGATAAGAAGAAACACTGTAAAATATACTAAATACATTATCAATAAGTAGAATAAGTAGTTAAAAAGGCTGACAGTCAAAACAGCTTCTTCTCCTCGTATAGAAGTAATGCGAAGACAATGATCCGAGGAGCATATTTCCAACCGGCGAGTTTTTAATTTTAAAACAGCAACGAACTTTAGCAAACACATTTTAAAAATAATTATCAATATTTGCAAGACCAAGGTTCAATATCACCGAAAAATTTACGAACTACAATTAACATATTCAGCTATTTAGACCCTACTTGCTTCTACCCACTAACTGATTATCATATTCATCCCATTCATATCCGAGATTTAAATCGGATTCTCAGGCTTAACTAGAATGATTCTGTAAATACCTCAGTTATTCTGATGAGACTGAGATTATGAATAGACTGAGGTAGGACCCGCGACGAAATTTCTTCCAATACTACTGCAGTAACACATGAAAATATTAATAATGAAAGCTCTATGAATTACTTGGAGACGATTTCTAATCCAAAGCTAAAGATATAATTCCCAAGAAAAAGAGACTTGAAAAAAGTCTGACGGGGCCGGGAATCGAACTCGGATAGAGGAAGATCCCGGGTTCGATTCCCGGCCTCGTCATACTTTTTTCGAGTCCGTTTTTCCTTGGGAATTTTTCTGGGTGCACGCCCTTATGTACAAAGTCACCTCAACCCTTTCCTTGTATCTAAACATAAAAATTATTATAAAAGATACCGCATTGTTAAAGAAAATCAAGTAACAAACTAACGTTAGCTGAATATGTAAATTTTGATCAGCTAAATTTTCGGTATCATTGAGCCTTGGTGTTGAAAATGAGGAATAATATAAATTAGTGACTACCTCAAATATTCTGGTTATATTGAGATTAAAAGAATATTTTTCATGCCATCTTTTTCCTGTTTCAGATTTTATTTTATGATTAATTTGTAAGTTAGTTATAGTACTATTGCTTTTGTAATCTCCATGTTGTACTATTAGTAGGTTTGCGCAGGTTTTTCACACCTCCCTTCTCTGTGGGTGTTTTCCTGCTGTGGATATTTTTTCCTAAGATATCACCTTAGGTTGTTTTTACTTCCACTCCTTCTAACGTTTTCCTCTCTATTTCTATTCATATATACACAAGCTTTTATGTATATTATATCATTGACGAAAGGTTATACGGAAGAAGAAGAAGAGACTTTTCAGTCTCAATCTCGCCTTTAATATAGACCTTAATAATAATAATAATAATCTTTCTTCCTAAAAACTTCTTAGATATTTCATATAAAGGTTTCTTCTAGATTTTCCCTTTCTCCTTTCTATCTTCACTTAGAGGCTAATCATATTATTTTACACGGAAGAAGAGGGTTTTCAGTACCAAACCAACTAACGATGCTCTATTTAGGACCAGTCGGCTTCGACAAAGAATAAATTTTAATGGAGTACAGAGTAAGTTAATTTAATTTTCCTTCTCTTCCACCATGTGAGCCTGACGCAAAGCCACTTCAGTAGTAATAAAGAGTTTCTTCCTAAATAAAATTGTATGCACAAATTTCAAGATTATTTCCCCTAATGAAATATGAGTTACAAATAAACCCATAACAACCTTGATGAGTCTACAAAAGTATGAAAACAGGATATATTATTAAACAAAAGCTTAACCTCATTCATCACCAAGCAACTTTTTCATCATTGCCCTTAAAGTGGATTAAATAGCCAATTGAATTTGGACCTGATTTTGCTTACATGAGTATAGAAAATTAAAGATCCACGAGCGCTCTGTTTTGAAGTAAATCAAGCTCACATGAAAATCAAACATGCTGAGAGTGTCTTTCGGCTTAAAAGTGTGCTGATCAAATTCCAAAGTACAAAAATTAATAGATATGAAAATGTTTTTACTCATTTCCATTTGCATGTAGATCAAATGGAGTTGAAGAAGAAAACAACTCATATTATAGACAAAGAAAGAACATTTGAAAAAATGAGAAGGAAACTTTCGAACTCATCAAAATTATTTCGTCTTTTGATTCGAGGTATGGATTATGAAAAGAGAATGGGCGTAATGTTTCCCATGAAAAAGAGATAGATATCATAGCAGGTATCACTTCCTTGACTATCTTCCTCCATCGGCATTACAAAGTTAAATCATCCGAGCGAACTGAGAGTAAATCTGAAGACGCATCCTACGCTTAACTATTCTCCACTGACACGGATCGACCCATCTCGACCCTCTCGCTAAACAAGGGGAGATAAAACAGTTTTCCGGCTCGGAGACATTTTTCAATCATCTCTCAGACCGGATCCGCGACGTTAAAGACTGCAAAAACATAATCGCGATGAAATAAATAAAGTGGCGGCTGAGCACGAAGTGACGCGATTGTTTCTTTTGCGGAACCTTTTCTTTGGGCCGAGCTTTCAATGGAGCTCTGCGGGAGGGCCGCAGTGGGTCGACCGGGGACGCGAGCGCTGGAGATGATGAAGGTAGGGAAACAGAGGGGAAAGATGGATAGGGATGGTGTCAAGATGGTTCAAAATGGGATGAGTGTCTGAAAGGTAGGTTATGGCGAGGGGAGAGAGAAGTTTTGGAGGATCCCTTATAGCGTGGTGGTTAAATGGGGTGAGGGTCGTGAGAACATTGAGGAAGGTCACGATAGCAGGAAGATTCCTCCGTATCCAGAAAAAGGTCTTTAAAGTAGGTTCACAACTACCAATATCAAATATCCGATACAATGTGTATATTCTTCATTGAAAACAAGACATAAATACTACTCTTTACTAAATTCAACCACGGAAGCGGATTTGATTAAGATCCATTAAGCAATCGCTGAGGTCCTCGTCAAACTACCTCACTCCTCATCCTGCCTAAGAAGCCTCATTTCCACAACCGGCTCGTTAGCTAATTATTCCGGGGACGAGATACCAATCAGCCACCGGGCTGGATACTACACAGTCTGTATTTATTGTACCTACCTAATATATTAGCAGGAAGATGATGAAATATTAGATGACTAAAACTACGCCCAACAATAAAGCCGAATTATTATTATTATTACAGACAGAGTTACTCATCCGATTGGGGCTTCAATTAGGAATACAAAGAAACTTTCAAAGACATTATTTTCGATCGTATAATAATGGACAGTTCATGGAAGGATGAAAGAGTAGTTTGATTGGTGTATTTGCTAGGTATAGTTCACGTACATAATTCTAAGATTGACAACAATGAGATTACTCTCGAACTGGATTATCTCAATTTCTAATTCCAGTGCTTTAAGGGTTTTTAATAATAAATATGTAATTTAGCATGTAACTTTTGTAACTTTTGAAGAAAAACTTGTGTAGCTAGATTAAGGAAAACAAAATGACATGCTTTAAAAGGACCACAGTCCAACTGCGATGATATGTGGTAAGTTTTGACATCCTTGGTTTGGTATACACTTCAAGCGAGAATGTTTCTTTCACTATCGTTTACTTGATGCAATAGATAGAATTACCATTTAATCCGATGTATTATAATCGGCATATTTAAAGATATTTCATATTCTTCGGAATAAATTTGTACGTATTTTAAGTATTAATGGATATCATTATTAATGAACGAGAATGAAAGAAATAGAGGGATAAAAAGTATTTGAAACCAGATTACAGACTGTGTGTAGATTAAAGAATCTATTTGCATGTCAATCCAAACAGGTATTCTATCTCATAATGAGGAAAGCAATATATTTTTGATGTTTGTCTAAAAACAAATTTGGAAGAAGATAAACCTGTATAAGTTTAAAAAATCAATATGCTCACTACAGTATCCAGATTTCTACGATTATGTAGAAGTTTTCCATAGTGTTTAAAGGGTGAAAGAGAAAAAACAAATCGATTTTGAAAGATCGTCTTAAAACCGATACATTCACTGTATTTATTTCTCATAAACAATTTACCGCATAAAGCGATACGTTTAATAAATGATTGATAAGAAAAATTGGTATACATTATTGAAAGACTTGATGACGTAAGATAGGAACCTGAAAGTAATTACGTAAATATGGATTAAAGTGAATTGAGAATGTGATTTTATATCCTCGAAAAACATTTCAGGTAATAAACGTTCATTTAATTATATTGGCCGATAAGACACCGAGAAAAATTGAAAAATATCGCATGCGTTTATTTACTCACGAAAAATTACTACCAAATACTTCTTAAATGATCCTTAACCTTCATCCTCAAGCAACTTAATTTGGATCTACTTCTGAATGTCACCCCACACGTCGTTTTCCTCAGTTCACAGAGAAACAGGACAGCGTTATTTTATTTATAAACCTAGCTCGAGCTCGGGATAGGACGAGAATAGAATTTTTTTGTTTAACCATCACACTAAATGGATTTCATCCATGATACAACAGAATGGTTAATAGCCATTCTGCCATATACTCAGTAACTTTATTTTGACTCCGGAAAACAGGGAAACAAATCTTCGTCCGCCAAAAATTTCATTAACATGGTCACTCGTTAGCCGAGGTGTCACTGCACTAGAAAATATCATCAACTTTCAAGAGTGGATTCTACCAATAGAATAGGGTTAAATAACGAAATTCCAGTGTCATCTGAAAGGAGGTCAAAGTAGGAGCCAGATTCAATTCCGATATTCTTTAGCACAAGATGCTTTACAGAAATAAATTTCGAGAATAGAATAAATCCTACTTAACTCAAAACGTAAAGCTTTATGAAAACAGATATCTACCAACGTTTCGTTTAAAAATAAATAAATCGCGTAAAAGGTAATTTCATACGTAATTGAATTCATTGATTATTGTAGAATATTTTTGGTTTTATTGTCGTATTCGTAACCTCTAGTCATGTTTTTATTTTGGACATGTATATATTTTTCATTTCTCGCATCAATCGTTCTGTCAATCCCGACAAAAAGCAATAGTTCTAGGTTCTATTTGTCAAGTTTCAACAGCAGATATTCTCAAAAAAGATACTAGTCTAGGTGTAGGCAACCTGTGGAACATGTTATGATTAGCACCGGGCCATTGAACCTTTGAAAACACTCATTTAAGACTCGCAAGATTTACGTAAGAAAAAAAAATACTAGAGACCTATAAATATGGCATAGATAAGACATATTTACGAGATTATAATCTAACTCCAAGGGTTATGAACTTAGTAATAGCAAAGCAATTTGAAGTTTCTCATTACGTTGATCAATGTTGAACTCATCAATATTCGGTATTTTTTTTATTTATCAAAGAACTTGGAAATATAGCAGAGATAAGACATATTTAAAATATTATTAACTATCTCCAAACTTACGAACTTAGCAAAAGGAAAGCAACTTGATGTTATAATTAGATTAATATTTATCTCGTAATTATTAAGTACTTTTATTTAAAATTTATAAAAGAATATAATAAAAATGTATACAAAAATTATTTTATGCAAAACTGTTAAATATATCTATATCATCACACTTTAAAGTTGCATCCTGGAGAAATTGTAAGAAAATAAATCCACGTAGGCAGTTGATATATTGTGGAAATTGAACTTCATAATGAAGGAAAGAAGACGTCTGCTTCCCTTCATTATGATTGTGAGAAACAGTACAAGATAATGAAAGGGTTGGCTCACGGAGGAAGAGAGCTTCACCACCCCCCTGCTAGACGAACGAAATTCAAAGATCTCCCGAAAGCTACGAAGCGCCGGAGACTACCCTCTTCTTTAAACCGGCCCGCGTGACAAGAGGCAGATAATAAAGAAACAAAACCCGGCTACATGTGTGGTCCTATTTAGCGTAGTCGGAAAGCGATTAAGGAAAGTCGCGTTCCGTAACCGGTGAATGGCGTTGACCGAGTGGGGAGCCTTCGTCCCACCCACAACCTGACGACGACGTGACAAACCGTGAGAAAGTAACATGACACGCCCCGCGGCGACGCGACCAATGGACGTCAGGGAGTGGGGGGCGCTACACCTCCGCGCTGCTCTTGACGGGGCCTGGAATGGAGCCAAATCAGCGACTTCCGCACGCGGGAGATACATAAGAGCGGACCCCTATGCGCCCAATTGAGCCTAGTTGACACCAGAGATGGGGGGCGATGTAAATGGCGGGCATTTGTTTATATCGCGGCACAGCGAGGGAGTTGACTCATCTTTTATTCATTTGGCCGTTCATGACATAAACAAGTAAATACATTGTAAATACTCTGTAGCAAATATTTATTGGCCTGTTTGTAAAGTATTCAGCCTAAATACATTTTCGTATCTCATCCCCTCTTTGGTAATAATACTAATAATTGAGGACTTTAAATGGTGGACTTTATTCAGGGCGAGATTGAGACTATAAAGTCTCTACTTTTAATCCTTCCTCATATGAATGTAAAAAAAGAGATTGCTTGAAAAAGTACAAAGAAGAAGAATACCATCGTGGATTTAAAAACTAAATCTAAGAGAGCTTAGGAAAAAATTCTATTGCAGGAAAACAATCTCGAGAAGGGGGATGTGAAAAACCTGCGAAACATACAGATAGGAAACTAAATTTAGTGATGAAATTAAATTAAATAAAATGTAAAAGACAAGGAGACAAACCAATAATATCATACACAAAATTAATTAAAGAAGAAATAGCTATACGCTTACATATAAGTAAAAAATTAACTAATTAAATAAACTAATAAATAAACTAATAAATAAACTGATAAATAAACTAATAAATAAACTAATAAATAAACTAATAAGGTAATTAATAAACAAACTAATAAATGATCAAATAAATAAACTAACAAATGAAATAATACATAAACTAATAAATAAACAAATAAATAAACGAATATGTAAACAATTAACCAAAAACCGTATAAACAATTAAACGGGCAAAAAGATGAAAATAATAAGTAAATTAATAAACTATATAAAACACAGTTTAAAATATATTCATTAGGACAGCGAATAAGGTAGGGTTGGAAAACAATTATGAAGGTGAAAATAAGTAGGGTGGTAGGTTGGGATAGAGGTAGTTTGCCCCTGCTTTCCTTACCAAGCCATAATGCTGTAATTACTGCATGCCAACGAAAATGAAGCGAAATGACTGTACCAATAACAACTACCTTTTTATTCTATAAGGAGGAATTTGATCAGTGCCATTGTGCAGCATCGCTCATATCTCAGTATCTTTCGTGTCATCACAGTCATAAATAAGACTGCGACAAAAGGATATGATAGAAATATTTTTTTCTATCCTGTACCTAAAGACAAATGAAAATGTTCCATTCATCAGTAAATAGTAGCAAGAGCATTAAATAGTGCCTAATAGTTTTCTATTGGTATCTAATGGATCCTAATTTTTTCTATTGGTTGCTTCTTGTTTGCTAATCGTATGAGAAAACTC
This sequence comes from Sympetrum striolatum, assembly GCA_947579665.1. Lineage (NCBI taxonomy): Eukaryota > Metazoa > Arthropoda > Insecta > Odonata > Libellulidae > Sympetrum > Sympetrum striolatum. The sequence goes on along the minus strand of OX388350.1, from coordinate 36,007,949 downwards.
GGTGATTCCTATTTGTTAGTTTAATTGGTTTAAATTGGTTTATCTCAAAATCACCATCAGTGAGGCATTGCTTGCACACATTTTTTGTTAGTATTTTCTATAAATGGAAGTATTTTTCCGAGATAAAAATTAGTTGTATCTTTACATGCTCCACAAAACCATGTATTCTATCCATATTTCTTCTCTATTACTAGATTACTCGTTAAATACCTATATTATTCAGGAATCCAGGGAAAATCTATCATCAAGAAAGACCATTACATCAATAGCTCAAATTTTTATTTTATATTCTTAATCCTACAAGCTTCGCCAAATAAAAAGAAAAACAACATGTGGACTCTTTTAAAATTAGTAGTGACTGAATCCCTTCGCTTTGGCAGACGTAGATTATGATATATTAGAATGAACGTACAAACCAATGAGTAGCGACAGAAAAAAACCGCCCCCGGGTGGGCTCGAACCACCAACCTTTCGGTTAACAGCCGAACGCGCTAGCCGATTGCGCCACGGAGGCCCATACTTCCTAACCTAAATTTTAGCACTTTCATGAGAGGGATGAAATTATTTTATAGATGCTAATGAGTGCCGTAACTTAATCCTGACGGATCACCTCGCCAAATTCAACTTCGATGGGCTCCGATTGGTCAATGCACCTTCTTAGGGCGCCCCCCGGCCTTACCCCCTACAGAGCTTTCAGCGCTGCTAGCTTACGCTGTTTCATATTATTTTTATCGTGGTTCGTTATTGTTGAGGAAAGCGCTATTGTTTCCATATTTTCATAATTTTTCATTTTTCAAGGTAATATAGCGAGAAAAGATTTTTGCTGTTAATTACGACCGACCGCAATAAAGATGATATGAAAGGTATGTAGATTCTTAAATCCCATATCCAATGCGCGAACTAACCGTATAAATACCTGTAAGGGAATTAAAAATGGCTCTTATGTTAAACTCAGTTAGAAATTCTGAAACACGACTGAATACCCTTGACGGCAGCGACAGCCGGGTTTATATTGACGAGCAGACAGTAGATATCGTCCCCGAACCAACCATGAAAAGACTTTGAGGATTTGTTATGCCTATAATGATTTAGCAGGAGAGCGGAAGCGCTCAGAAAAGCTTAACGTTATGATATGGAGCCTCATCTTATGCATTTCAACAGCTGTTTTTGAGGTAACGAAAGCAAACACGATGAATATTTTTTATTATTCCAGATTATTAGTAAATAAACATGAAAACTCCATCGTAATGTATTCGATTTTTCAGTCTTTGCACGTATATCCACGATATTTTTTATGAAGCCGTAATTGCACTTTCGAGTAATTTTTATCTCTCAATAAGACATAGTGAAAATTTTCACCAGATGGATTCGACGATATTAATATAAGGTTAACTCCAAATCTCTTATACACACGTGTGTCTTTTATCACAAGATAGAGAAAAAAGTATCTTTCATTTACATGTGTCACAGGTTTGCTCACGGCTGTGATGACATGAAAAATAGTGAGGTATGTGTGATGCTGGTTAATGGTATTGCCTAAGGTCTCTCTTACTGGATTGGTAAGAAAAGGGTTACTGGTAGAGTAATTGTGTTTACTTGCATGGACTTGCTTTGCTTACAGCATTGGTAGGGAAATCAAGGGAAAACTACCTCACTCCTCAAACTGCCTAATAAGCCTCATTCCCCCATTAGCTCTAGGTCGCTAATGTTACAAGGGATGAGGTACCAACCGGTCTTCGGGTTGAATACTTTACAAACAGGTACAGGTGTACCAAAGAAACACGTTGAGTACTGAAAAACAAATGAGATAATCTTGGACGCTAGAGCGCGCTATCATATAAAATATAATTGCACGAATTAATTAGTGTAAATATCTGTCAATAATTCATTATTAATGTTTCAAGATTTTTGGGCACTATCGGTTCTCTTTTACTTTGATTATGGATTCTGTCATGTGCTCCAACGACGAATCCAATTATTAGATACGAATTTCAACAAGAATGCTTAAAATTATTACCTCTAATTAACAAGATATATATTTTACTGGAAAGTAAGACAATTTTTGGCGAAAAGGGTACTATTTTTATTAAGTTCTACATGAACTGCTTTCCTATTCTCAACGCGAAAATAAAAATTGATAAACACATACTGACGAAGTGTTAAACTTTATCTTTAAAATTCCTGAAAAACTGCATAAGAACCACAGCCACTAAGGATTACAAAATGGACTTATTCGTGCCTTCATATTTCTTTCAGTCATCTCTGTTGAGCCAAATAAATTAAATATAAAGCTCTAAAATTTAAATAAATTGGAAACTTCAAGAAGCTAGATATGTAATATTGTTTTCTGTCCAACCACTTTCACTCTACATTATAGTTTTTTAATTAGATCCGTGCAAAATTTGGCGATCTACTATTGTCCCTAAATTGAATGATCAAAAGAATAAAGGCTGCAATGGATAACAATTACCTTTGCGTGAATTTATATGGAAATTCTTTGGCTCGCACGTTGACGAACCTGGGATTATTATGAAAATAAAAAGTAGTCTATTCTCTGCGTGACGAAGGTTTTTAATAACATGCAAAGTTTGGAATTTGAGCCACTTCTGGTTCTCGTGATTTTGTCAAACATATATACACCAAAACGCAGTATACAATTAGAGTAGAATCTTCTAAAATAACCCAAAAAACTAGGAATTCGTGAAGGCGTTGTGTGAGGTAATCTTAAATAAATAATTTTTAAGGAGAAGTATCTGACGTTACCGTAGTCGGCAACACAACTTCCTCCCTTAGCTTACTGTGAATAGACTGAATATATTCTCAAAATTGGACTGATTTACGCAGAACACGTTTTATGATTTATGTAAAATATAAAAGTGTGCGATAAGAAAGTGGCCGTTGACAATTTCCTTCCAAAATCTATATTTATCTCATTTCGGGGGAACTGTGGTGCAAAAATAGGCAACAAAAAATTTCGCCCCCGGGTGGGCTCGAACCACCAACCTTTCGGTTAACAGCCGAACGCGCTAGCCAATTGCGCCACGGAGGCTCGTGAAGGATCGGCCTTCATAAGATAAACAAGATTTACAACGGTACCGTGAGCCATCTTACGGAAGATTCATGAGTATAGATGACTTCTATGTATTTCGAAACCCAGTAGGATTAACCGAAGCATAGATTACGGAATAAATTCTTATAAACGCTACTTTTAAAGATCTAAATGCTCAGCTTGATGATGAACTCATGGTTTGAGAGGTAATAATTTTACCTAAAAGGTAAAATTATCGATAATTTTACCGTTTAAAAATCTCCGATTCGAATTTTAGGTAATACTACCAATGAAAATGAGAAATTTTAGCGGAAGAAAATACGATAAAAATTCAAAATAAATTTTCTGTTTTATTTATTAAACAACTGATTTTGGTAATTGTCTTGATGGGTCACGACCAACAAATTTCACGATAAACCAATTACAGTTTGCATTTCGATTCTTGCGCCAACATAAAGAGTAAAGAATGCGCATTTAATATTTTAGATTTTGATTTTACAATAAAATATACTATGTAAAACAGGAGAGGTAATCGTATTTTACCGCATAATCATTACCAATATCATCATATCATTAGTAAAAAAATCATTTTCTATTTTATTTCATTAAAATAATAAGATTACAAATTGAATTTCTTGCCATTCGGGGAGAGGGAATAAAATGTCTTTTTGCGTCTAGCTTGAATCGTAATGAAGATAAAAAACAGGTTTGACTAATTGATTAAACATTAAGAATCTTCCACAAAAATATATTTTCTGCATAGCTGATTTGTAGGTAAGCTGGGAGTGAGGCAAATTTTTAGCATTATCATAATATAGCATTCTTACTTTTATTAGATTTTTATGCTGGCAATTTTTACTCCAGGAGTAAGAACATAACCTGTCAAAAGATGGATTTAAGTTCTCAGAAAATTCTACACTAAGATCGTGGTATAAATAGAGCACACCATCAACCTGTTTCAAGGGACATGATTTTTTGGAGCATTTAATCGTACTTAGGGTTTTAAGTAAATATGCGGTAGCGTTAAGTACCTCCCTGGCCACTTATAATTTACATAGAAAATTTACATTTAGAAAAAGAAGGCCCTTCATACCTATGCATGGGCCCTAAATTTCTCATGTTAAACCAAAATTTGCCTCATAATAATAATTTAATATGTATGATCCACATGAAGACGATCCATGACTTACCGCTTCCTTATAGAAGAATTATGATTCCAAAATAGTTACGTATCCCTTGATTAGCATCTTATATAAGCATTCCAGAGGAAATGAGAATTTGATGTCAAATTTTAAGTAGCAAGGAAGAAGCAGGAATAGATAAGTGAATGTTATGAGGGGAGTAACAGTCGAGATGACAAACTATACGAATGGATTGTTAACATCCTGCCCACTCAAAGCGCTACCTTCTCTCATCCTCCCATACTCATTTCTCTGCTCTATTTCTACGCCAACAAGTATCTTTCCATTCCTCATACCACATCTGTACGGCGATTAATCCCAAGGATGAAAGAGTATAGTCATCGAGCATACACAGATAACTAGCAAGAGCATGTTTCTTAGAAACATAACGTAATCAGAATCGTATCGAAAGCAACAGACTTGTAATTGCATTGCTTTCGAAATCACAGTTATCAAGATACCGTTGTTTACAAACATATTTTACATACATATACTCAATATATAGTGTAAAACGGTAAAGATTTAGCTGTAAATTTTATTTTCAGAGCGTATTATCATATTAATGATAAATTATGTCCACCAAAAATATTCGAATATTTCATCAAATATCGGAGGAATGAAGATGGATTGTATCAGAAAATTCTTTAGCCTAGAATGAAATAATGATATAACGTGATATAAATTTAAAGCTATGTAAAAATACGTGTAATTGAGTCAACTATTACGATTGGTGTAATTTTTTTAAGATGGATAGTAATTTGTACTTTAGTCGCAATTTTCGTTTACGTTCGTTTTCCAATGTCTATGTTATCTACATTAATCATTTGACTTTTATTGGTATTTTATTATTAATCAAATAATGATTGGATCTTATAAAATCGAAACCCACGCTATATAGCAGTTATTATCAAAAATGCTATGTATATTTTATGGTAATTATGCAACAATTGAATTTCCTCTCCTTATCTTTGGTTCCAACCGGCCCCATTTCCCGAGTTTGAGCGGATATTAGCAACATTGAAGCATATCACAAAATGCAATACACATCATAAAGAATGCTTCCAGAGACAAATGAACTCAGCAAGCCAACACCGCTTCTCGGCAAACTAACATCTTCCATCGATACTGATTAATACAGAACGAATTTTTTTTAATAGGTATATATTATATTACAGATATATCTGCGAAAAATTAAAGTATCTTAACTTAATGCCACGTCAATTTGAAAAGGATTAATTGGTCCTTCTTCGAGTTTCGAACTCCCTCAGTTGAACAGGTTACCTTAAAGAGGGTATAATTTTTATTCCTATGTAATTATAATTGTATAAGTAGTCAAGCTTTATGCCTTTGTGAACTATACACACTGGAATCTCCAGGTACTGGGAGCCGCAATAATTTTTCATAAAAATTGATTTCAGCAATATTATTATTATTATTAGAGAGGTCTTTATTTTAGGCGAATTGAGACTAAAATGTATTCACTACTTATACAACATACCAATTTACAATTGAATAATTGAAAAATACTAAATTTATCACTACCGTATTAATTAAGGAACAACTAATTTGCAGTGAGTTTTTAAATTACCTCTTCTTCGGTTGAGTAGGTTTTTACTTCTTTTAACAGGCTTTTGATGTCAGTTTTTTACTTATTCAGGGCAGTTTGCAGTAAATCCGTAGTGTGTTAATTCGTAAATTGTTCAATTTGATGGATTTCAAATCGAAGATTCAAATGACTTTATCACCAGGTCTTACCAATTACGAACTGGTGGCTTAAGATCGTGATTTCCCCTTCCCGCTGATTTAGATAATAATAGGCAAGTCTTTTGTAAACTTAGGCTGTGTTCATCTAAAACGCTTGCATAAACTGATATTATCAGAACGTTATCTTTAGATTAGGGATGACCAAATTCCGACGAACGAAGGGAGCTCAATTGTATATCTTCACGAAAGTGAAGATATACAATTGAGCAAACAAAAACATCAACTTCGGATAAAGATTTATAACTAATATATCAATATTTTAACTGAAAATGGTTGGAAAAACGCCGAAAATTAAATAACTATGCAGAAAAGACGGGTAAATAAATGAGATAGGCATATGGGTAAAATCATCACCGAAAATGTTTTCACATAGATCATCTTCTTCACAAATCATACTGACTGACACATCATACAAAGAATAAATCATTTTAAGATGAAAATGAATTGTCGGAGGGATACTGAGCTCACAGTCAAAATACGCAATCAACAACCTTTCGCCATCCTTGCAGATGGACGAAGAATATTTAATCAAGAACAGACCGTATACAAAAATGCCCCCCGTTTTTGGAAACTCCCCACGAGGAATTCCCGACTCCGTCAAAATCCGTCGCAAAAACCCAGGTGCCCTCGCAGTCGTTAAAACTCGTTTCTAATCGACTTTGAGCCGAACGTTTGCACCTGTGTGATTTATGCCCTTCACGTATATCTGGTTTTTAAGGCGATTCAAAGGCAAAACTTTGTGTTTGCCCCGCCGCGAACCTTCCTCTCTTTCTCTCATTCAGATCGTCCTGGCGGAGAATGAGAGGCCCTGTCAATGGCACACATAATTCACACGAGGGAGCAGCAGCTGCTGCGATGAAGAATCGCCGGAGTGGATTCTGAGAATAGGGAGAGGGAGAAGAAAAAGGTGGAGGGAGATAGGTTAACGCCGGTGAAGCGTCACACTGCAGCGAGGGTGGCTGGTTACACCGCTAACGAGGGTCAAAGGTTGAGCAGTTAAAGAACCATTCTGCGCGTTCATCAGCCCTGAGAATCCCGACGTCCTGTGAGCGGGCAAGTGCTCGTAAATTAACAATCCGCTCGTAAAATACCATTTTCGTGTCGCGGAACAAAAAAAAAGCGGCGAAGAGAGTGACTTCCACCTAATGGAGATGATTTGCTCTGCGCTTTCCGACCGCGGAACGTCTTCCAAGCGGTCGCGAGAGAAAAGCTTTCAATCGATTCAAAGCTAAAGATCTCGTTTCTTGGATTCCTGGTGCGCGGTTTGAATAAGCCTTCTGATTAATAAGGGAACAGGGGCGAAATGACTGGAGGATTTCAAGATATTGAATTTTTCATGTTGACTCAATACCTTGGCCAAGGAAGCTTTCACGGAGCGAAGGTAATTGATGACCAAAGGTCCTGATAAAGGAATTGGGAAAAGATTGGTAAAATCGTAATGAAAAAATTTAGAACACGCCGGTTAATGAATTGAAGATTCAAAATCTCCAATAGCCTTCTTTGTCGGCGTTCCTCGCCTCGTTCGCCGGTATTCGGATAAAGACAGGAACGATCGCCGCTATTTTGTTATTTAATTTTATGCGCATGAACCTACCGAAAGGTAGAAACTAGAAAGAACACTTATGTTGGTATGTTGATTCAATTGAAATCTCACGAAAACACAAAGGTAATGTTTATATATTAAATACGGTTAAATATCAAATTCAATAGAAGTTTTTAAATTGTCCAAAATCCAAAGAAATTCATTTCAAAATTTTTGCTCCGAACAAAAATAGAGCATTTTAATAAATATATAGAGTAAAAATGAGTTTGAAGAGGCTAATATACATACATGCGCCGGGCTGACTAAATCTTCTAATAGGCCACATATCAGCAGATTTATAAATCCCGGGAGATTTTAATCTCCCGCCGGGAGCGACGCGTCCTAAGCGGCCAATTTCCGGGAGACTCTCGGGATTCCGGGAGAGTTGGCTACCCTACCTACCACCGAATTTTAATCCAAGGAAAAATATGTAATAAAATTATGATAAAAAAATCAGAGAAAATCTTCCCTTCCTAAACATATTTTAAGGAAAATATAGTACGTATTAAATATTATTATTTTAATACCAATATTATGTGATTAATAAATTATATTGCAATGGATGATATCACAAAAAAATAGTTCCCATCAGGTGTCTGAAGTCCCTCAGGAAAGAAACTTCAGGTGGCCCTGTACATCATATAACTTTTGTTACATTCTCTGCATAAGAAAAATATTTTTGTCTAAAATATAATGTTATGAGAAATCAACGTTTGGAAATATAAACTCATGTTTTCTATGGCTTAATCTACGAACGTAATGGATGCAATTACTGGCTGTAGATAATATTGTTTGGCCTGAGACAAAATAGTGCTCATAGGCTATTGCCATGGTTAAGCTACTAGTGGAACAGTCTCTGGCAATTATACCTTGATATATAAGATAAATGCTTTTGTCCTTAAATTTATCCATACGATATCATAAAGAGATGATCACCGAAACTAAATTAGAGCCGGAAACCTCATCACAAACGTTATCCACAAAAGATTATTCCCACAGTAACACGGGTTAGATCAATCGTATTAATCATCATTTCTATTTTAATCATACTGTCCTTAGATACCATAGCATCGTAGAAGACACATTAGGCCATTAAAATTTTTGGGTATTATCAGCAGAGCCCACAAAATATAACAATTCTGGTTGTATAATACAGATCCACAGCTATATCTTAATATCTTAATATTGATTACAACAACGCTGTCATTAAAAAATTTCTTCCCCTCAGGGTATTTCAACAGAATTAAGATGCAGCTCAAAGCAAGAGCCACGGAAAGATCTTTTGTAAAACAGATTTTCCCAGGTTATCTATCAAATTCCCAAATTTTTCCCTGAATTTTCCAGAACCATGTTCTCCTAGCAGGTATTCCGGCTTTTTCCAATTTTAGCAGTTATCCTGTTATTTATGAAATTGTATTTATTTTTATTTGTTTGGATAGATCTCTTTATAATTCATCTTTAACTTATAGCTATTTCACAGCATGTATTTTTTTTAATAATTTATATATGTATTTATATTTGTATTTTTGTTTTTTATTATTATTTTATTGTTATAATTGTTTTTTTTATTTATTTATGCATGTTTATATTTGATGTAGTTGGGTATATTGTATTGATACAAAGAAATGTTATTTGAATTGATTTTTGTATAAGTTAATATCACCACCAGTCCTCTGGACTAACTACAGCAGTATTGTGTAATTAAGGAATAAATAAATCCCCATCCTCAATGTGAATCCTTCGGTTTTCCTATTGTCCCAGCCATCAGAGTAATTATAGAAAGCTTGGTGGTAAAAAGATTGGAAAAGAGACAGGATCACACGGATTTGGTGTACATTGATTTAATATCCATGCCTATTCTATTACAATACATGACGAAGTGATTATAATTTTTAATTACTTTTCTACCAATGACTGAAACAGTCCCTAAGGAAGTGCGTAGGGATCTAAATTTGCAAAGGGTGCAAAAAACCAGAGTACACTCCCTGAAAATACCTCTCCTTACAACACTTACAATTGGTTATTGTTTCCAATAAATACCGCTCAATTAAGCATATTACAGTTTAGAAAAACCACTATAATTTTACTATAAACTAAACCACTATAAACTCTTGATCTTGACTTATCAAAATAATGATACGCTAAAAATTGTAAATTTATAATATAGTTACTATTCTTACCATGAATGAATAATGGTTGAGTAAATATTATGCACATATCCTTTTCATAAAAACAGGTGATGTACTTTCAATTGACTAGAATTTCACCTAATTTTTGTTTGAAAATAACTTTTCATATATAGTTTTCATACCTATTTTTCATATCTAATTTCAGTATCTACAGTCATAAAAAGCCACCTGGAGATACAGCACAGAAGGCCTGCACTTGAATCCTAAAGAGCAAAGGCATTTGAAGCATATGAAGAAGTCATCGATGAAAGCATCCTTAAACATAAATGGCAGTAGAAAATCACATCTAGGTTTCAATATTTTTGGCAGCTGGTCTTGCAAGCAGTTTAGGCTAAATACAATAAATATGTTGTCAGAGCTCGAAACATACAGAGGCAATCAGAACAGTTACAAATGTGAATATATATGGCAATCATGGATTAAATGGTCAAAATAACCCGAAAACAAGAGGAACTGAGCAGAAAATGCACAAGAAAATTATACATAATACGGAAACTATAGTAAGTGCATTAGTTAATAGAAATGGAGTAAAATGACTAGGAGAAAAATTAACTCATTACAAATATCCAAAAAGTGTGGCAGTAATGGTAAGTGAAAAGGGAAAAAAGGATAAAAAATAGTACACAGCACAAAAAAGTCCCAATAAGATTTAAGAGACAAGACAAATAAGTTTAAGGAAGAAAATAAAAATAATCCAACAGCCTGTAGATAAATGTTAGAACCAAAAATGTCAGCTATTAAATATGGAGCTGAAAATATGATACTTTAAGTATTGAAATGAAACTTTAAAAGATTACATAAAAAGATAGGATGATGGAGTAATAAAGTCTTTAGGGCCAAAAAAAGAAGCAAGTACAAGGAAAGAGAGAAAAAAATGAATAAATACGAGAGGCATGGTCAGAAATTCAATTGGAAAGTAAAAATGCTACATTGAAAAAGAAACAAATGATGATGCCCCACAATATATTATTTCATATATATACTTGGCGAGTAAAAATGCTATAATGTAAGAAAGTAAAAATCTTTGTTGTGTGTATCTTACAGCTGACATATCCTGTACAGCTATACAATTGTCCGTCAGATCAGTAACATTTCGATTCTATTTTACTGTCAACTTATTGGTATAAACTAGAGTTGTCCAACCTTTACAGCCAGGACCACTTATCAATTTATATTCATTGACAGACGGCTAAATATTCTTTAATTTAGGTTACCATTCTATCATATGAATGATTCATGCTTTACCACAACTATTTCTGTGCAGCTCATTTTTACATCCATAACCATATACATGTAAGCAAATGCCTAATTGGAGAATTGCAACTGTGGATACAAAAAGAGTAACAAAATTTTCAGAATAAAAATGAAGTTTTAGTTAAAACAACGATGATTTTGAATAATCATTGCAAAATGGACTGATGTAGGAGGATCTTGTCAAGGTACAATGATTGTACAAACTTACATTTTAATTTTTTCAATTTTTATTTCATTTAAGGACAAACATTTCTTAGATTAAAGTGTATATAAGATACTCATGGAAGATTGACAGAAAGTATTAAAGCCTGTAGCAAGCCAAACTTTCTGCCAGAAAGGCTGTCTGTTGGCCAACCCTGTTATAAACACAGCATAAATGTTAAGGCACGGAATACAAACTATGAGGCATTATTAGGATGGAAACAATTCAGCACAAATCACTACAAAATAGAAATGTGATGACTTATGGTTAAAATTTCTCTGATTTTCCCAATGAAAAATATGATTTTCATATCATCTGGGCACTATCCTTTTTTTGGAATGAAGCTTTATAATTATGAACCAGGCTTCTGGATAGCCATGTGGGCAGCATGTTTGGCTTCAGCAAAAGCTGTCCCATGTGATATGACCTAAGCTATTGTAGCACTTTTAACAATACGACTACTATGATTATGAATATGGTTGAAAAAGTTTCTCATAGATTACAACAGTATCCTTAAGCAAGCCTAATAGTAGAGATAATAGAAAAACTATCATTGACAATTGCTATTCAATTATTTGAGATAAGTAAAATAATCTATAATGATGAAGAAAACCTATTTAGAGGTACACAAAATATAGCAACATTGATCATATAATTAAGATTCCTAAAATGTATCATAATATTTTATGAGAAGTTTTAAATGATGTACTCTCTTATGAAATGATTTTATGATTGCCATGTAATAATTATACAATACCTCATTCATCCTTCAAGGAATATACTTAAGGTATAGAGATTATAAAAAAAACAATTCATGCAGAGAAGGTACTAAATAGATAAATAATATTATTATTATTTTAATTCCATCTCTTAACATGTGAATGATAATGTAAACTGTAGTTTACAGCCCATTGTAATCTAAAATACTGATACATCTCAGACAGCCATTGTATTGACGATTAATTTTTCTTATGAATGATTCCCTCAGATAAACTTATGATGTAGCTAGTTCACATGAGTACAGTTATGTGGATTTTACTTCAGAAACTTACAATACACAAGAAAAGTTTGAATGTTTAACCCATTCTAGAAACAGCATACCACAATTTTTCCCTGAATACCAGGGAAGGAGGTATGGAGCGCTGACAAAGATGGCAATAGGAGATTTTAAACCTTTAATCTATTATACGAATTGCCACATCATTTGCATTGGACTGGTAGGACGACTTTAAATGGCATTACTGCAGAAAAACTAGTTTAAGACACCAAATACGGATCCGAATTTATTAAATCCTGACATATTCTAAAATATAAATGATGGAGTTGAAATTTATCTAAGCACAGGAAAGTGTGCAACTTAACCCAAGTTTGTACAAGAAGTATGTGGCAATTTGGTGGCAAAAGTCCTTTCAAGATTACTGCTGAATTCGTTTCAAGACAAATCAGGCTTCTTTTCTTGCTTATTATAATATGCAGTAACCTACACCTTAATTTTCCCTTAAGGAAAGTAGATTATTGGCATCATAACTATAACCATAAACATTTTCTTTTTATAAGTGGTACCTCTGTAAGTTACAAGGACTTTTATTTCAATAATTCTACTACAAGTCATTTTTACAACTGAAGAACCTCAAAAAAGAAAATGTATCCAACAAAAATTGCAAATTGGTTAAGAATTTGATAATCAATTCTTAAGTGTCACTGTCTGTCAGAAAATTTTAGATTTTGGTTTGTAGGTGAGAAATTTTATCCTCAGTATAATTGAGAGTAATAAGTATTTTAAAAGAAGGCTCATACAGCGAGTCATTATTACCACCTTATCCAAGTTTACTCTTCATAAGCAATCTAAAATTTTAAGCACAAATATTGTCAAATGAGAGGCTAAAGAAAAACGTATCACCAAGGCAACAACCAAATATCTTCAAATGCACCCAAAAATACCTGAGTCAGGTATGTCAATGATTATACCAAGATTTTAGTTTTTTATTTAAAAAACCTATCTTTTATATCTAGACAACAACACCTCTTATAAATTATTCCTCCTCTCTGGATGTCATATAAAATCTCTTTTAGCAATGTAACTAACCAGAGGACATTTTGTTGAATAAGGAAACCTCATAGAATACTATCGCATACCAAAGAACTCCTTAATACTCAAAGTATGGACCTCACTGTTGTCATGCCAAGTGCAGAACAGGGTCTCAGAAGACACATACTTTTAAATCAATTTCTAATAACAATAATTACTTCTCAAGAAAGAAATGAATATTTAATTAGAATGGTAATTTATACAAAATAGTGTCTTGCATCAGAGAATAATTAGAGCCACAAACAGGTAAACATTATATTCTGATAAGATTCAAGAAGAAAACAACAATGTGAACTTCACACGAGCTTCTTCACAAGCAGTCACACGATTAGTAAGCTGAAAATCGAGGAGTATAGGCATCGATTATTAATTCTAAATATGATTCTCTAGGAATATGTGAAGTTTCAATTACAGCAAAAAAAAATTGAAAGAATTATTTTCAACAATGTATCTTGGGCCTCCGAAGACCCCAAGGTCCATACTCCGAGTGTTAATCAGTTTATCAGTAATGATTTGACTGTTGGGTGAGGCAGAGAGAGTGAAAAGAGTAGAAAACTTCGAAAAATGTGTTGACAAGAGTAAAAAGACAGTAAAGGATGAGCTTGCACATGTACTTCAGATTCCCCTTCTTTGTGGGTGTTTCCTTGCAGAGTATCTTTCCTCCTTTTTCTCTTCTTTCTTCTCCTGATTCTTTTCTGAAGATAATACATTATATTTTACCCACTAGTTAAGGGGCCTCGAAGGAAAGAAAAACACCAAAAAACAAGAATAAAAAGAAGAGCATAATAAACCAAAGGAAAGAAACGAGAAAAAAATTACTCAGCTACAGGGGGTAACAGACAAATATCCCAATATGTAATAAGTACTCATACTTCCAAAAGACTACGTTTTGCCTCCAGAAGCAGTAGTGGTCTTTTGGTTGTGATGGTGAAATTTCCAACCAAAGTAATCATACCAACAATTCACAGTATGTTCGTAAATTAAAACTAGGAATTTAGACCTCATATCTCCAGAGATCCAAAAAATATATTTTCAAAAACTAATCTTTAAAAATATTTTGTCATAATAATTCCTTTCCACTTTCCACAAGAGAATTACACCTGGATTTTACATTAACATTGAAGTTGCCACTAATTTAAGTAATAATATTATTGGGAATGTAAAGCATTGAGGGTCTTCAATCATCTCACATCAGATGAAACAAAAGTAAAGAAGCATGGTGAAAACACTATCCCAAAAATTTAATTATTTTAATAATGGTTGTTTTTTAGAATCTTTAATTCTATCAAATTAACTACTCTAAAAAAAGTTCCACAAAAAAACATTTTTGGTTGCTCTCACAAAACAATTTTTGTGAAACTCGGGCAGTGTTTTCACTACGCAACCTAGAATAAAGTTCCACCAAGTCAAGGCTTTGAAGATTAAATTGAATCAAATATTATCATTAAATACAAAGGATCTAATTTAGGACTTAAAAATGCAACCACAAGTAACTTCATTTTAAATACTATAAGCTAGTTTAAAAAAATAAATTATCACCAGGACCATAATATCAATAAGGAATATATTGCATAGACTTTATTCAAAACCTTACAACAACATACAGATTTGATCAAATAATATAATTAAAATGCCTCAGTAATGCTTTTAGTCTTACCATGACTTATACACATTATAACCTAAGTATTTTTTCAAACAATCACAGAATATTACTACACAAGAATAAAATTAGAAAGAAACTAAGTTTATCATATCATTATAAAAATATCACAAGGTTAATCATCTACTCAAACTAGCTCAGATGCTAAACTTTTGAAAGCTCTCATTATCCAAAATTTCATACCTGTACTTTTTGAAAATAGAAATATTTCGCTTCACAGATGCTTGATTATCTTCATATATTTTTTGAAAAGCACGACTCATTTTTTCAATGTTGGCAGTAGTTGCTAATTCATCAAAATATTCAAATTGTAAATGACCCAATTTGTGAGCATGCTTAGGGAGCATGCCTAGCCTAAGCCTCTTTTGGAAGTCTTCTTCCTGATCTTTCAGCATGGCTTCTTTGGAAGGTAATTTCACAGTTCCATCCAAAGTTTTCAAAAAGAACTGGACCTGCAAATGCACAAGGTATATAAATATGTATCAAAATGGAAACTAATTATTCATGGTCGTAAATGTAAAACCACATACAAGAAAGTAAAAAAATCTCATGTCTGAGAACCAGGGGGAGTTCATACAAATAACTTTATCAATGAATAAATAATTACATAACAGTAGACTAGAAGAAATAATTGTATTATAAAAATATCTGTCTATGTAAAACCTTGCAAGCCACCTTTCAGCGTATGGCAGGCACTTTGACTTTATTTTCCTAATCAATTGCTCTTGCATATCTTTTGCAAAAGATAAATTCTTAAAATGTTTCATTATAGCATCTATTTTTCTAATCTTCCTCGCAGTACCAAAAGGCCTATATACCAGGGGGGTTGAATTACATCGGTTACATCATCTGAGAACATAATTTCTCTGCACTTATTTAGTAAATTTATCCTTTGAATTTGTCTTCGATCCAGGGGCGTAGCTACCGCCAAATCTGCTGTTTCAATTATACGGGGCCCCCAACGTGCGTAAGCAAAAATTAATAAAAACTTCCCAAATTTGTCTATAAAGGCAGAAACTTTAGAAAAACTAAAGTCATCGTCAGCTATAAATGATTTAAAAATCAGTTTGCCGAAAAAAAGGCAAGGAGAGTGTATATTTAATTTGAATTGTTTGTAAACATTTTGGAAAAAGTGACATATAGATAATTATGATGAATAAATATTTCTTTTAATTTTATGCAAACATTTTTTTTTTCTTTTGTGAGAAATCTTTACCCTTCCTAAGGGCCCCCAGACAAATTTTTATACGGGGCCCCGCCTAGGCACGCTACGCCACTGCTTCGATCTTCTAATGATTCCCATCCTGCATCATCTGAGTAACACTCGCAGTTTTATAGAAGCAATTCTTTACTAATTGTATTGCCTTTCATTGTACTTTTTCTAAATCATGAATATGACATTTGTAGGCATGGTTCCATACACTGCATACTCAAGGTGAGGCCTAACTAATGCTAAGTAACATCGCTCGCCAGCTTTTTCTTCGCTCCAACCGACTATTACCAAGAGTTACTCCAAATTACTTCACCTATTCTACTGTCATTAGGTTTACCCCACTGAGGCTGCACAAAAAATGATCATCAACCTATCGACTTTCTTCCTGGCTCTTTCATCGTAGGTTTCCTATGGATCAGGGAACACAATCTTGTTCTTTCCTACTACCAAATCTCAACAAAAATGTTTCTGCTTCTTCCACTAATGTCTTTTTTAATCATATCCTTGCAACTTTCTCTCAATTTACCATTAGTCATTTTATCCTTTGTCCTCATCTGAACTCTTCTTTTGAGTTACATTTCCTCCATCCACTTCATGTGACTTAACCATCTCAAACATGTTCTCTCATTCTATACATGTTCTACATTCTATACATGTTCTACATTCTATACATGTTCTACATTCTATACATGTAGCTTTTCCATACCTGGAATTTCTCTGATTTCACTGCTTCTGATCTTATCTTTCATTATATTACTCAGAATGCTCCTTCATGTCCATAGCTTGAATGCTTCCCTCTTCTTGGACTGTCATAGTCCATGAATAGGAAACGTACATCAGGATGGATACCACATATCTATCAAAAATCAACTTATTGCATTTGTATTTCTTGAGTATGCCTTAATTCTCTGGTAGAATCCATCTCTCTATCTTATTCTGAAAACCAATCTCCTTGCTGTTTCATACATACTCTGAACACTACTCAAGTATATGAAATTCCTCACAGCCTCCAGCAATGCAATTTCCCCCTTTTCCCTATCGTAATATTTAGTCACCACTAACACCTTACTCTTACCTATCTTCATCTTCAAACTTTCCAAATGAAAATTTGTGCTAGTAATTATTTATCATCACTTCCTCAAACCACATTATCCTAAAAGAAGGCAGCATTCATATAATCATCTATGGTTTCCTTATGCCTCTTATAATCTCATTCTGCAGGGAACCAGTTAGATTTTCCCATTCTGGTTTTCGTACAGCTATAGCAATTCCTGTACATAGTTTTAATCATGTGTATTCATTTCTTCACCTTTTTCTTTCATACTATCTCCCAAACTATTTTCCTTGGTATGCTATCACAATTTCTCATTGAAAAAGCATCATAAATGCTTTCTAAATCAACATGGGCAGGCTACAAATTAAATATATGCATCCTCAATGACCTACCAAAATTGTTAGACCATGATACAATAAAATAATTCAACACAATAACATTGAAACAATCTAATTAATCCAGAGTCACTTGTAACAAGAAATGTTTTGGTTTTAATTAAAGTATTAGGTGAGAGATACATGGAGAAAGAGATTAATGTAAATATATTTTCATTAATTCGGAGAAGACATCTTATAAATTAAGTTGGAAAGAACTAATCACTTTATCAGAAACAGGAGTAATTGATTGGCAAGAGAGGGGACTAATTAAACTACTATTTAGGCAAAAATAGAAGTGTAAGGTTAGGAGAGATACACAAGAGATTGTTTGAAAATGGGAGTAAGACAAGACTGCTGCATCTTTTATATTCTTTACTATCTATTCAAAATTAATAATAAAAGAACGTTAAGATGGTAGGGATGGAGTTTTTTTGAGAGGGATGAAAAAGATTGAACAAGATTGGTAGATGACAAGGTAGTTTTGCCTGGAACCAATGAGGCATTGACAAGAATGTTAGATGACCTTTACATCAAGTGCATGGAATATGGAAGGTGAATAACAAGATGAATAAAAAGTGCAAGGACATTGGAGGAAAAGATTAGAAAATAAAGATAAAACTAAGGGAAGAATACTTAGGGCAAGTTGATAGATTTGAGTATATAGGTAATATGATGACTGAGGTTATATATTATTCAATGAAGATAAGAAGCAGGGTAGCAAAGAAAAAGATAAGAAGTGGGATAGCAGTGGCTAAAAGAAAGATTTCAAAGAAAAAAGAAGCTGCATTATGGGCTTTTGAGCAAAGAACTGATGAGGATAGTAGTTGGATGCAAAGGGTGTGGCATTAGGTGGTCAGAGACTTGAACAATCAAGAAGGAAGACCAAAATTACTGGAAACTTGGAGATGAGGATATAGTGAAAGACTGATTAGAGTGAATTGAAAAGATGAAGTGAGAAATGAGATGTTAAGGAGAGAAGGCAATAAAGGGGATTAATTATTAGATGAAAGATCTTGATTGGATACTAACTAAGAAGGAATAATACTTTGAGTTCAAAATTGAAGGAATGGTGGAAGCAGAGAGATAGTGAAAATAAATTGCGTGACACAAATACAAAGTAGAAAGATATTAAATTGCTGAGGAGCAATTGGCTGAGAGAAGAGCAGAGTGGAGGAATATCCCATGAGAAAACCTGCAAATTAGGCCAGTAAATCATGATGATCTCTATACAGAAATTTGAGGTGAAAGAACTTTCATTATAAAGTCTGTATTAATGCCAAAATGTACACATAATTCATCAAAAAATTTTTCTACTGTAGAAGGATATATAAAAGCATTTCAGAATTTAAATATCAACTTTTAAAAAACTTAAAAACAATTATAATTTGCAAAAATGAGACAAATATTTCAGTAGATTCTAAAGGATAATCATATAAACCATTGTAAAGTAGATAAAAAATGGTAAGTTTACTGGTATCCTATATAGTGATTCAAATACATACAAAATCATTCATTTGATTTGTGTACTAAAGTTTTCTTTAATTTAATTTATGCTTAATTTGTAAAGTGCAACATGATTAACATATTATTTTAGAGAGCGAGTCATTCTCACATCAACTAAAATTTACCTTTCACGTATTACCTGGTGATTTTCACAGTACAATCCTTCAATCTTCGCCTCTTTTCTAGGCATACATACAAGAGTGTTCTAGCAATCACTAGAATCCTAATATTCTCTATTGAATATTAGGTAGCATATATTTTGGTATTCCTCATCATTTATATCATCTAATTTGCATTTCACCCTAAATTACATACTTTACCACTCACATGCCTCTCAATATTGTCTCCATTTGTTTCCTGCCTCAATTCTCAATTAGTTAAATTAAAACCTTATCCTCCACTACGAACCTCTAGCTACTCCATAATGTCAGTATTTCAATCAACTAAACATTTATTTTCATTCTTCACCACACCTACACATTTCATTATTGTAATTAGATTATAACCAGCTATGTCTTTGAAGTTTTACAGCAATTGATTAAATTTAGCCAATTAATATTTTTACTTTATCAAGAATGATAGGTCATTACAAATGTTAATTAAAATTACTTTCAGTTTTAGTTTAGGGAAACCAGTCTAAAGACTCAGATCAAAGTAATTGCCTCATAAACCCTATATAATTAGGGATCTGTATATTTACGGTGAAACTCATAAATAATTTAAGAAGAATGACGGAAGAGAAGGTTAACGGAATTCCGTTTACCTTCTTTTCTTTCCGAAGCAAAAATAATTAAATCGTCGAGCAGGATTAATACATTGTACTTTCTCAAAGTAATATTGATATTATATTCAAATAGAGGTCGATATTTCGTAACTTATACATGACTATTTTAGCCAACAATCCCAAAAAATAATTTCGCTGATCAATTAACCTTTCCTAAAATGTCTGCTCTACATAAAGACCGTTGCATTTCAAATTTGTTGATTATAAATTCGAAGCGTATAATTGAATTCCTCATCATGAAATTATTCGTATTTTACACTTTCCGAAACCCGTATATTTTGGAACATTCTTCCATCAGGCCCAAATAATTCATTAGAAATAGTGATACCGGATTAAAAAGAGTTAAAAATACTTCATTACCTTAGAATTCGAAAGAAAATCTTTCAAATAGTTATCTTCTTAAGTACACCACAAATTTCTTGATAAGAAAAGACGTTTACCCATGCCAGTCGCATTATTATAAATTTTTATTATATCCAGAGAATGCTGCAGCATTTCATTCAACAGATAAGCATGCTTATCTCTTGAAGTATAGCAAATGGAAGTGGCCATAGATGATGATGAATCGATAGCAAAATGTATAAAGAACTATCAAACTACAACATTTTAGGGCTCCCTGTTAGAATAACAAGTTTTTAGCACAATCAACTGTGGTGTAAGTGGTTCCAGGTGCAACCCCCTGCAAAACCTGTTAAGAACTAACCCTTTTAAGAAAAGTATCTACTAATAAAGTATAGAATCATTTAAATTAATCCATAGAGGTCTAACATGAGGGTATATGTTTTTTTTCATTAGATTTTTTTTACAAAGAGGGTGGAAATTAGGAAATAGGGATATAAACAGAATTTTACATAAAAACAATGATTTATTCATTGAGATTTTATATTGAAAAATTTTTTGGATGTGAATTCCAACCATACATTATTATTTTAACCTTTGTTACTACAATTTTAACAAAAACATGATTTGTGATACTTTTCCTTTTAGGGTCAACATGTTATCTGCTTCTATTTTTGTATATTTAGCAATTTCATCCAAATGGTTTCAGTGGCTATAGCCACTAAAACCATTTGGATGCAAATTCATGATTATAATCAGGAATTTTTCCTTAAAATAATTGATTAGAATAGTTTGACTGTATCAATAAGTAATGCTTAATTTAACAGGACTTACCTGGATATCAAAAAGAACAAATGGAAGAACTTGAAATGGAAGACCAACTAAACACATTGAAGGAAACTCTATGTTTATCAAATGCTTGTAAAGTGGTGTAACTCTGTTATCCTTCACTTCTATTGCACATTCTTTACTCAAAAAGGGAAAATTATAATAGTAACCTGTTATAAGGAGAAAGAGCATAAATTAAATTCATAAATTAATTCATGAAAACATTTATTCAAAGTTAAATACTTAAAATAACAAAAAGCCCCTGGTAATGAAAGGTAGAATGAAAAGTAAGGATTTAAATTGTTTAATATAAACAAACTATCAAGGAGCAAATAATTTTCATAAGCTAATTTCATTTTATAGATAAATTTATTTGGCAATAATGAGGAGGAATAATTGATCTCTAAACTTTTCTATAAAATGATTTCATGCCATGGTGGACATTTGCCCTAATTCTTTTTCAAAGAGCATATTATTGTAAGGCTTTATGGGTTTTTTGAAGGATTCCATGTTTTTCTGAACTTTATTACTTGCTTTTTTCCTCAAATGTATGGATTCAAGAAGAAAATCAATAATGCACCATATTCTAAAGATTTCTACAGTAGACAATAGGCTTATAAGAAGTAGAACAGATATGGAAACTTGACTGAAAGCCATAACAAGAAAGCTGGGAAGAAAATAAAGTTCTCACAACTATGATACTGTAGAGAATCTCATCACCTTAAAATTGTCAAAATATTATTGAGCCAAATCAATTCTTAATATGTTATTTTTTTCAAGAGATTTTGGCAATCAACATACTAGGGGGTACATAAATTTTCAGGTCAACAGAGATTCATCCAAAATCGTTGCTGATGCTGAATGGATAAACTTCAAATGTTTTACAGCAAAAAGATAATAGAATTAGAATGCTTCTATTTACTAACTTTCCATTATCTAAACTTATATTGTATGAGATCAAAAATCTACCCTATGATCTCTTTCAATGTCACAAAAAATTACAATTGAAAAAGAGACAAAAAGCAATACTTTTACCAGTGCAATATATAAATGCGTCAGCTTTACATTCAGTTCCATCTTCAAGATCAAACCCATCTTTATTGGCTGATATAATATTTGCTGCCTGCGTTACATTGTCTGGGAATTTGTGCTTCACCATCTCAGGATGACGGTGGCATATTGTCACCTACATAAGTATTGAATCAGTTTTAATAGTAAATAACATGATCGGAATTCATTCCTTTCTCCTTAAGGAATATGAGAATATGTAAATAAAGAATGATATGCATTTTCTGGTTATTCAGGATGTGGGCACAAACAGAAACAGTCACCTCACTAAAACATTTCAATGATTACCTGATGTAATGTATTGCTTGAGGATTTTAGAATGTAAATTTTTTTAACTTGAATTAATTTATCTTGAATGTTTCTTGAAATTCATTTTGTAGGGTCCTGATTCTTTCTTGGGGAACATAATATTGTTTTCACATCAATGCAAAATCCACATAGAAACAAGCAAAAGGTATTGCTCGAGATGGTGAGATATGCTTACACTTGATAATGTAAGTCCATAACCAGGCCTAGAAATTTGTCATTTTTGTATGGTTAAAATAACATTATTTATGGGGTTATCTATAAAATTTTTTTAGGGAGGTATTGGGGAGTTTTCCTCCTGACTAGGGTGTATACCTGGCAGGGTATTTTATTTTTTCCTTCCTCCACAGGAATGACTACTACTTGGCCTGAGGCCTATTTGTGGCTGTGAATAAATAAATGTAATCACACAGTGAATGACAATTTGCTTTTCTTTGGGAATAGAAATGCTTTCTTTTAATTTTTCATGGAATCATTGGTGATTGAATTTCTAGACTAAAAATCATAGTCACACATTCTAGATTGTGGTATCTGGCGTAGTTTGGCAAAGTCTCATTAACTATTTGAGCTAAAAGAGATAACCATAAAACTATGTCTTAAACTGCTAGAGGACATCACATTACTGGAAATCAAAAGCATGTATAGTAAGACTCACGTTGATTGACTTCAATTCAATATACTTTTTAGATCATTTTCTTTCCCTTATTTAAAATTAATTATCACTCACTTTTCAAAAACGATTGCTCTCATACATGTTCAAACGTAGCTATTTGCAACTGAGGGTGACATTAACCTAGCTCAATGAAGAAAATCAAAATTAACTTCATGCTTAGGGAGACAGGGGTCATCTAGAAATGAAAGGAAGGACAAAACACGGGCAAGTTAGGGACTTCTTCCATAAAGAGAGTTAATTTAATCAATGTTTAAACATTATGTATCAAGCCTAAGATAAAACAAATCCTAATAGTTGGGCATGGTATGTTCAGGTAAATATAATGTACTCAATTGGCTATCTGAAATTTTATTTATGACATTATGATTGATGGAACCCCATTTGCTATCTTACCTAGAATAGTATTATTTTTACAAATAAATATTTTCTATACCTTGACTTATGATGTTTTTCATCTTCCATAAGGAAAATGTAATTTCATAGAAGAGAGTAATTTAATGATATTATTATTGATTATGCATTTCAATACAGAAAATTAGTTTATAATATTATATTTACCGATTTGGCTACAGAGGATATTTCTAAAGAAATATCTAGTCCTGAGGATGATGCTCCCCAAACTACTACATTTTTCCCCTTATATGGATCAGATACCCTAAATATATGGCTGTGTATGACTGAACCTTTGAAATCCTGGATTCCAGGTATATCAGGAACAATTGGAACACTATAATGGCTGAAAAATCAAACAGTGGTTTTGAATATGATTATTTCCTTAGAATGAAAAATCTGCTGAACAAAGACAATGTAATATCAGCACAGATAAAGAAATATAATTTCATAGAAAATTTAACTAACCATATAATTTTAACTGTGGTATTATAGCACGAGATAATCTTATCAAAAATTGAATTTGTATTTTATGATTAACATAAGTATATTGCAATGATTACTCCTTGATTTTAGTCACTCATAATCAATGTAGTGCAAAAATGTCAAAAAAATGTTCCTGTAATAATCTATTAACACTCATTTTTTTTTCACCCATATGACTCACTTTGAAACTTGGTACCAATAATAATATACCACAGAAAATGAGAACTTCCCTAGTATTTGTAATGTAAATCTAGGTTAATCCTGAAATAATAGGATAATAATAAAAATTTTGGATTAATATATCCCATAAATGCAATTATTAAGTATATCATATTTACTAAGAATCAAAACATAACGTAGAAATATTGTCTCCATCAATTGAGTTTGATGACAATCGAATAATGTAAAAAATGCATGATTAATAGTATAAAGTTCATCCTTTCGCCAGACTTAGCTCAGATTACCCATTTTATGAAAGAAATTTTTTTATTATTACAGGAAGTTAATGGGAAGTACTCTATCATAAATAGGAAAAGAAGTAAAATATTTTACTCTTTAAGTCATGGAAACAATCTCTATAAAGGAAGTAATATAGTGACATTTATTAATGCACAGAAGCATTAATTCCAAAAGAAAATAAAAAGTGTCAGGCAGATCCATTATATTCATCATGCAAATCTTCTTTGTACAAATTTGCTACAGTGCAGCAATAAGACTTTAATGAGAGTGGTTCTAGTTATTTTGAATTTTGGTTATCTGTATGCATATAAAAAGTTTCAATGGAAATGAAGAACCTTGGATAATAATAAGTTTTAGCAATACTATTCGTTAGGCAAGTGACAGATGGAGAAATAATAACTGAATTAGTATTTCAGTTATATGAAGGACAACAGGAAAAGTTCAATTTAGATTCCTTCAGGAATTGTATATTACAGGAATATATATATATATATATATATATATATATATATATATATATATATATATATATATATATATATATATATATATATATATATATATATATATATATATATATATATATATATATATATTACTGTATACTATATAGTATTCCTACAAAATCTTATGAATAATAAAAAGCATGATAAAATATCAATGACAAATAGCAATAAGAAACTGACACCAAACTTTCATTTCAATTCAAAGGGGAAACTTTAAGTTGCTATGAAACATAAGATCGTATTCTTTAAGGTAAATAATGCTGAAATATACAGCTGACTGAATAAGCATGGGAACAATGATAAATTATGAATGTTCTGTGAAATGCTTAGCAAAGTTTTAAATGATAATGATAAGAAGAGGCAAAACCATAGAAGTACTTGTATTGGATATAATGAAGGAATGACTTTGAGAGTATAGAATTCATACCAACAAATCTATCTATACTACATATATAGTAGTATATACTATATATGTAGTATACAATATGTAGTATTAATATTATTATATGTAGTATACAATAAAAGTTTTAATCAATTTCAAGTAACAAGCATGAAGCAACATAATCACAACAGATAGAGAGATTTTCTCACAATTTGCAAGTAAATCGAATCAGTATTTGACATGCGATTAAATAGAGCCCACAGCTATCACAATATGCAAACTAAAAATCATATTCATCTAGGTTAATGGATGAGTATCCTATTCCAAATGACATTAACGCTGCCAACGAGCAATCCTAGGTGGGTAAAGTTATCGTACCCCTAGGTTTTTTCATAGTCAAAGCAAATCAAAAAATAACTTACCCATTGCAAACCATTACCGCATCAAATATATCCTCTTCGATAGCTCCTATTTTCAAATCCTTTATTTGCGCCTTCCAAGTTATTTTTTTCGAACCAAACAAAGGTTGAACCATCTCCACTTTTTTATGGAACTATAGAAAATTATGAAGGTACATTAATTAACGTTTATCTTTTCATTCCTCGGAAGTCTTATGAATTATTATTTGAAAGTTTTACCTCCATATATTTAAGCAGCTGATTGTGCTCCGCATAATCCCTCAAATACTGTAATACCTCAAAATGATGTAGATAAGACTTTTCGCTGGGAGGAAATGGGAAGTCCAAAAACTGCATGACTTCTTTCGGTAAGTTTGTCCTATCACGAGAATTAATGCTTTAAATGCAGAAAGCGAGTTTAAATTTTTAAAGTACTCGCGGTTCCGGAATGGTAAACAAATGCATAAAGAGAGCCGTTGCACTTATATTTTGGTCAACCACAAACCTTGGCTTACTCACGTTTAATATCTAATATCAACTTACTTCAATCCCTGATACATGCTGGAGTGAATTGGTGAGCCAAATTTATCTTTGAATATGTCATCTGTATAAACCCATGTTCCTCCAACTTCATCTGTTTGCTCTAATATTCTACAGATAAATTTGGTGCACGATAAGACACGTTTGGCAGCGCATAATCCTGCAGCTCCTCCACCGATGATTAAAACTTTGGTTCCCTCCATACCTCAGATTTTTCCCCCATCAATGTTCTGCCAATTTTGCGTTTCTTAGTAGCTTCTCCCCTACAGATAGAAATTGGATGGTGACGTTTCCTTGACCTCCTCTCGTTCTTTAACGGTTCAGTATGATAACATAACTACGTAGTGTACCTAGCATCTTTTCCTGCCGGTAAATAATTAATGAATTATCATCTTACGGATGTTTGACCTTCAAAATTGTAATCAATAACAAACTTCTTACGTGACAGTCGGAACACCCATCGTTGAGGAAACCTTGAATATCTAGACAATGTAATAACAGGCAGCAATGATGGAGAGATAAGAGTTGACTGTCTCAGTCGATCTCTAACCATAAATTTGCGTAATTGATCATCATTCTTAGCCTGAGTGGAAACAGCCCTACAAAAAATCCGCGGTGAGAAAGTGAGTTTTTGCACTGCTAGCGCGAAAATTTAACTAACTAAAAATGGTTATTTTCCCATTGACATTCTCGCAACTTATTATGGGTAAAATTTCGGAAGAGGAAATTCAGGAGAAATTCTGTACCTCCCTTACTAGTGGATATACTGATACAACTATTACACCACATTAAAGATGAAGGATAGCGCTATATTTATATGTTAAAAAACCCTTACTCTTCCGAAATTTTACCCTTATTATGCTAAGTATGTGCAACTCAATTTGAGGGAAATGGCTTAAAAAAGGCGTTCTGAAAAAAAACTAGGTAAAATTTTGGAAGAGGACTGCGAACGGTTTCTTTTCCTCCCCCCTCTTCCAAAATTTTACCAAAAACTACTTTATGGATTTCCATGAGTAAGAGCTTGAACTGAAATAAAAGCAAGGAAACTGTTCTATAATGTTATCCTACAAAAAGGTAGACATTTTTCATTAAAAGTTAAGAAATAAAAAGTTATAGTAGATCTATCTTATTGAAAAGAAGTCTGTAACAATTTAGTATAACTCTGTCTACACATTTATATGCCTAAAGGCTGGTTGGATCCACATTACCTTCACCATTAGATCAACAGCTTTAAGAAAAGAATAGGGCTTACTCTCTTTAATGAGCCAGTATGCTATAAGTGGAAAAAATCCTTGTAAATGCAGCACAATAGCCACACCTAGTAACACTCATCATAATAATCTTTAAGGAATGATAAAAATCAATTCCCTTCATCAGCATCACGCATGGGTAAGTTTTCATATTATCATTATAATGAAATAAACTGGACAAGAAAAAATTAAAGTAAACATATGATACATTTCTATTCATCCTATATCGGATTCTCAAAGTAAGGCCTATAACAATCTCTTGACTAATTTGGATGTGATAATATTTAACACATTCTATCATTTGATAAAACTCAAGTACTTAATACTACTCGAGTTCAGTAATATCTCTTAACTACACACATGTAGATGTGTGAAGTCATGTCATGTACTCCTCTCCTTAGAGGATATGATTAATAATTTGGATTATATAATCTTCCTTATCAATATCAAAAAGTTGATCATTACAGATTGTTACATCATCACACTATCCAAAACTTCATTTACAAAAAAAATAAACTGGAGATATAGAAGGAAAAAAAGATTGAAAATGTTCTTTACCTGTGCCCTCAACAAAAGCTCTTGAAATGTAAATATTATGTAGAAATTCAGTTACTAGTCTAGTGCTCTAAGCATAAGGTTCTCAGTACGATTAATACGGATTCTGAAATATCATATAGGTGGTTTTCTCAAGCTCAGGAGCTCAAGGATCCCTTGGCATTAACGATCAATTAGCAATTTTACCCATTACTACAAGTGCAAGATTTCCAAATTAATATTAAAATTGTTTAAAATAAAAGGGCATGCTTTTGTGAGTGAAATATGATGACCACACTACCTAAAGGCTGTATCTAAGGCAGAAATTATAATTTGATTGCCCATACATTGTCTTCGATCAAAATTTACCTTTCATCTTGGAAGCATACATACATGTGAAATATTTACAGCCTCATACCAGTGAAAAATATTTAGGATACCCATAACACTGAGGTGGGTAGGTGTTCTTAGCTTCTGAATTCAGAAAATTATCTTCTTTGATCAATTAAGGATAGGGATACCTTGATTGAAATAAGGATTTAAGAGGTGTGAATAAGATCACAGTATGCATTATATAAGGGATAAAGTAATTCCTATTTATAGCAACCATTTGCATCTGCCATTGGCACCAAGAACAGCTACTATTCAATAGAAAATAATACTAAGCTACTACTCAATAAAGGAACTGCAACACATTGGTATTACACTCAGCAATTATTTTGGAATGTATTCATGATATCAATTTCTCCTAGGATGAGGAGGATATTACAAGTACATACATGTATGTATTGGAATGACACAAAGCAATCGAATACAAATAGAAAAATACTTAGTTACCATTTAGTATCAGTAGCTAAGATCCTTTTGCAAGTGCAACTTGGAGCAAGAGAGCATAATGCTGTTTCGATAATACCTGCAAAGCATGACATGAGTTTGAAGATAGTTACATATATGAAATTTTCCCATCCAAATGTTCACAGCACAGAGATAAATGGATCACAAAACAAATCTCTTGGCCTTCAGGACATGCAGCAATACGACAATTTATGGAGTCTTCAATTCAAGACTGTTTTCAATATTTTTTTCAGGAATGTTACTCTGTACCATTCACAGGCTGTCAATACTGAGGAACTGTTCTTAATCAATGATCCATGGAATGAAAACTAAAAATCTCAAATGCTGTGAATTAAAGGTAAGGCAATCAAAACAAGTCTCATAAACTGACAAACAGTTTCAACATATGGAGAGTGGTGTAAAGTCAAATGTTTTTCTTAGAAGATAATAATTCATGATTTACATTTTAGTGGACTGAAATTATTATAGAAGAAAATTATTGCAAGTTCACCTAAGCCATACGGCAAAGAACATAATAGGTAGATTTCATCTCAATGTGATTATAAAGTAAACTTATTTTAAGCACTTTCAAAATAAGCTGCGATTTAAAACGTTATATTCAGGGAAAAATTCACGAAAGACATTTTTGCTGTAAATATCTACAACAGACATCCAAATTTTAGTATATTAGTTTAAGCTGATTTATAATTCTGGAAGCTGAAGTGGTTTCTTTAATTGAAAATCAAGTTTTGATAGAAAAAAATTAACATCTAAACTTAAATGAAAAAGACAGTAATCATAGGAATCAACAATTCAAAATATAAATATTTCATTTATCACACGGAAGAAAATTACTGAGTACGTAGGACATTCAATTGCTTCAAAAGACATAAAGAAAAATTAGATGAGCAACTTAAGCCAATTCTTCCTTTACAAGCAAAATCTAACCAGTTACAGCAGATCAAATCTTTTGGGGGCCAACATCTGAATTCTCACAGAGGTAACATTATGATGAACCTATATAATACATCATATCATTGGTAAAAATGTATTATAAATATCAAGAATATTTTGAAACATTTTCTTTCAAGCTACATAATATTTTTACTTCATATGTTCAAGAAGCTAAAATCTGATGACAGTAAAATTCTGGAACTTCACTACAAAGTCATATGAAGAAAGACGTTTGCATGAAATGGAGAAGTTTGCATGAAACACATGCTTAATATGCACGATGGATATGAAGGAGAAAAGGCCACGGCAGACTTTTTCTCCTTCATTTCCATCACACCAAGTCATACAACAAGAAAAAAATCAATGAATGATCACATAACAGAACTCATTATCATTGTAAACAAAGTAATTCCTCCAATGACATTGCCTAAAAATTTTCACCACACCACAAATTCCATCAAAAGCATTTAGGATTAAGAGATGCAATCCAAACATACATTACCAAGCTATATAGTTGAGCAAATGCAGGTAGTATATTGAAGCGGTAAGCTATTACTTATTATGATGATGATGTGTAGTTTTATTAAATATCACAAATCTGTAGATGATGAGACTTTATTACAGAGCAAAAAGCGCAGAGCACATACATTTATTGACAAAGTATCCTGGAAGGAGAAGCTAGAGGTATGCAATGTTGCTGTATTGAAGAAATTGTCAAGCTACAAAAATTACGAAGCTATGAGTTTCCCAAGCATACCTTTCTTGAATTTTCCTCACAGACTGATTCTATGAACAACTTGGAATCAAGTTTATTTTAGATAGATTGGGAAGAAGTTACTCTTTAGAATACACTTAGATGCATAAAATATATATTCAGAATAAAAAAGAAAATTTTCATTCTAAAATATTTTCTTCTTGACAGTTTTTTCAAGATTACATCACCTACTACACAGGGATAAATATATCAAGTGAATCTGTAGAGACAAAAATTGAGGCAATCCAATAGCAGAATTATATATACTTTCCTCTGTTGAGATTATTTGAAAAATTCACTTTCAGAGCTTGGACAATCTTTATACTCTACCAATTATTTGGAACTCATCTTTCCAAACAGTAAATCAGCAATGATTTACACATTTTTGATATTTGCCACAGGGGCCTTGCTTAGATTAGGGGCGAGTATATTTTGATGACTAACTTCTTGATTCATCAAAAATTTATCACAGAAATTACTCGTAGCACTAAGGCATAATTCTACTTATGTAAAAAAATGTCTAGTGCTAACAAATAAAAGTAAATGTATAGCTACCCAAAAATGATTTGAAAACTGAAAAATACTACAAATGAATACTGGGTGAGAAAAAGGTTAATTAAATTATTGGAATACAAAAATAAATAATTAGAAAAACACTGGTAGTAAAAATACACAGTAAAAAATTCGACTCCAATAATTCTACCCACATCATTTACAATGAACTTAATTCTAGATTGGCCTTTAAAAAATTCCAGTCTCTAACTCCACTGGCTAAATGTTAATGAAAAGCTGGCAAATATGCGATATTATTGGATAACCATTGCCATTTACATAGAAGATCAAAGATTTCACTATCTTCATACAAAAGTAAATATTACAGATATCTTGTAGAAAATAATTAACTTAATATGAGAAGATAAATGTAACATCATAGCAAATATAAATTTAGCACTATAAAAATGGCATCACAACCTTATTTTCTTTAGTTTTTTATAAGTTGAAAATAATTCCATAACTTTATTAACATTTATATTACATGCTCTTTAGTAATGATGTAACCATATATAAAACATTCTAAACAAAATAAGTTAAAGCATTCACTAGCTCTACTTAAGTAAAATTCAGCACATTATGTAACGAATATTATACATTAACCAACTTCTTCATTCTTTCAACAACAAAATGACAGACTTTGTCAAGAATATAGCTACCCTTTTATTAAAATGTTGCACATCTCTGCACACTGGATTATGAACACAAAAGATTAACAGGAAAATGAAAAACTAGTGATGAGAAAAAAAAGAAAGACTTCTTGCAAAAGTTAAAGAAGGAAACGATAAAATGTAAAATAAAAAAACATCTCAAATTGAGCTTTTGAACCAAATACACTGAAAAGGAATGCATTAAGGTGGAGCAAGAAAAATATACAAAGTAAAACTGAAAAATTGGGATGTACAAACTCATAATATATAAGTGAAAAAAGAAGGAAATGACTAGATATAAATACTTCCAATGGCTAAAGTTCTCAGTCAATCAGAATGAACACATAATACAAAAAAAACTATAACAGGAGGAACTATTTGAGAAACTGTGGATCATTAAATAACATGCAAACTCTAGATACTGCCAGCAAGGAGATCAAAACGTTTTCTTACAAATGACAAGAATAGTAACAGACTACACAACATTTAAAGCAGAATTGAAGAGTTGTGGCAAGAAATAACACCAAAAATATTGAACTTCTGTGAGTTTGCAATGCAATCAACATCAAGTTAATCTCCTTCAATATCATGCTTGGTTAACTCCAATATTAACTTCCTCATGTCATCCATGTCAGTTTGCGTTTCTATGTGAGACATTTCGGACATCCAAAGATTGCTTGGCAAATCCTTGTTATCCTGTACGTAGGTGTTTGGGCAAGGACCAGAAATGGCAGTCTGAGTCTCGATGGAAACTAGATTTCCCAGTGGATTGGCATCAGTTTCGCTCTGCCAAAGACAAATTTCTTCCTGAGTTTGGGTCTGAATGTGCGAGAAGCCTAACTCAGAAAACAACATCTCCTCGCAGGTTTGAGTATGAATGTCGTTGAGGGGCAAATCATCGAAACCGCAGGAAAGGAAGTCCTCGTTATTTGTTTGCGTTTCTATGTGGGAAAGAGTTGAGTCGTATGTATCCATCTCTCCTTCCGTCTGAGTTTCCATGCTACAAGCTGTGGATATGCTCCCCACCAGGTCGACGGCAGCATCTTGAAATGGGGATCCGCTTTTTCTTGCCAAGGTTTCGCAGTTTGCATCAGCATCCTCCATCGAATTCGACTTCTGTTGGGAGAGCATGGGATCAAAATTGGAGACGAAATCATTGTCGCTGAAATTGTTGAAGTTTATGTTCGCCATCACTTCTGCTACGTCGAACATGCTTGTGTTTGTGTCCTCAGTTATGTCTCCTGAAGAGACTGATTCATTCTTATCAAAGTCGGGCAGCTGAGGGAAGCATTGGATGCTTTGATTCTGGCAGTTATTCAAAGGTCCCTGCAAAAATATCCCAGAAAGGTCCGTCTGGGTTACAACCGGATGGCAAATAGTCTTTGCAGAAAGAGGATTGGTTTGAGTTCCTGAATTACATTTGGGATAAACAGCAATCCAAGGAACGGTGACAGGTACCTGATAAGAATTTTGAGTTGGCAGTTGCATAAAATTCAACCCTTGGCTAGCTGCGTTACCTTCTTCTCCATTTTGATTGGCAGAGTAAACGTTTTCAATCAACCTCTTTTCCTGCATATTCACTGATCCAGCAGAGCGAATGGAAGTACTTTCCCCAGATGATACCACAGTTTGAGTTTCCATGCTCTTCTTTCTTTTCCTACCGCCTGTTCCTGGTAGTCTACCGCTATCTCCAACTGACTGATTCTTTGTGTGCTTGCGTTCAGCTTCACTGACAGGAATCTGAGCAGCCCGCATGGCTCTCTTCAGTATGTTATTACCTTGAGTCTGAGTGCCTGCACTTGCATTAGATCTTGACGGTTTCGGAGTGATCCTACGATTAACTAAGCTGCCTCCACTACTTCTTCTACAACCGAAACTACGCTCAGTCTGTACACCGATTTCGATACCAGGAGGCTTGGGTGCGGGCGAACTCGCAGGCAGTAACGTACCCAAGGGTTGAACGTTTAAAGGGAGACCTGTGAGACTTTTCCCAGTGGCATTAAGAAGAATGTACGGCGACTCTTTAGAATTACTGATTAGAGTCAACGAGTTGCCCCCCGTAGAGGTGCAGCTGATTCCGGTATTGACTGATGATATAGTTGACACCGATTCACTATTTACAACGGGGAGCACTTTTGGATGAGCTTGGCCTCTATATGGAGAAAAAACAAGCATTATACCATCGATATTTACTCATGAATATTAATAAAATTCTCTTAAAATTGATTTTACGTACTTAGCGCAGAGTTTCAAGCTTGTGTCGAATAGATGATTCTTTCTTTTGGCATGGGTACTCAATGCTTCATATGAAAAGTAAGTACATCCGCAGGAGCAAGTAAAAGTCATCCCACATGTCCTGACATGGACATTTCGTGCGGCTTCAGTAGAGAAACCTTTATCACATTGGTTGCACAAATACTTTTTCTCAGCATGAACTTTCAGATAGTGCTAAAAATTAAAGGGAAATCGAACATTACTTTCCATTCACTAATTCCTTAATTTCGCAAGAATTTCGTATGATTTACCTGTTTTAAGTACTTTATGTGACTAAAGTAGCGATCGGAATTAATGTTGTAAAGGCACTTTTCCACGGGACAATGGTACTGACAATTACTTTTGTTGACAGCATCTTTTTTGTTGTTGCTATCGATACGTTTTCTGTGACGTTTTGATAAATGCATTTCCAAATTCGAAGAATTGAGAAAGGTTCCTTTACATCCTTCTTCAGGACAAGGAATATTCTTGGTAATGAATGACAGCTCTGACGGCAGAGGACATATTTTCTGAATCACAGCCGCTTTCTCTGAAAACAGAATATAAAGTTTTACAAAAAAAACGAATTGACATGGATTGAGAGGACTACTTAATAGAATTGCAGCGAATTTCCTAAAGGTCTCTCTAATGAATAGGCTATCTATAGGTAGATATTACTAAACAATTAACACGGTATGTTATACACTGGGTATCT
This sequence comes from Sympetrum striolatum, assembly GCA_947579665.1. NCBI lineage: Eukaryota > Metazoa > Arthropoda > Insecta > Odonata > Libellulidae > Sympetrum > Sympetrum striolatum. The sequence continues at coordinate 35,973,177 of OX388350.1, read as the reverse complement.
GGGCCGTGGTGAAGTAAAATCAGGGCCAACTTTATTAGCAGTTCTGTTCCTATCGTAAAATATTAAAATATAATTACTGAGAGGATTATTCTCACTGCCATTACCTGCAATCACTGGAGGCATCTTCGTGCCTTTCATGGAACAAAAAAAGCCGCAATTCCTGTCATTCCAAGACTGACAACAGCCGACTAAACAATCGTGCACAAATGCTATCGATAATTCCCTAGCAAGACTGCGCAAAACAGTCATTTGTTAGCCACATGTGCTGCTTTGGTTCTCCGGCTAGATGGCATCATGGTATCGCAAGGAAACTTTGATCGCGTTTGATACTCACTGAAACAGCGAAATAAAGGATACTTTTGTATGCTCGATAACAACATCTACTCACCATCCTGTGAATTCTCTGCAACTACATATTCATAGAAAAAAATCCGCAAGTTTATTAGATTAAGCATTTTTGCAGACATGTTATACGTCGAAAAAAAGAGAAGCAATCGATTTAACATTTTCCCAAGGGAAAATTCTGAGAAGAAAATTCAATAGTTAACCTTGACACGTTTTTTTTTTCGACAATTCTCTTCTACAAGACCGAGTCAAAGATTTAAACTAATATAAATACAGTGCGTGCCTCAGTCTCACTAAATTCTACGTTGAATTTGAGGATAAGTATTGTTAGTGAGATCTTTCAGTTACTTTTTCCGAGAAACCGGTTCACTATTTCTTACTCAACTTGGTAAATAAATACGCAAGGAAAAAAATAAAGAAGGGTGCAGGAAATCCGGAGAAGAGCTTCGAAAACACCACCTAAAGGAATAAAAAAACAGCTTTGAAGTCACGCAAGATATCACACAAGCTGTCGCAATGCAGTGTTGAAAATGATAAAACTTTGTTCGGGAATAATTCCAGTCAAGTATTGCAATTTATATCCTTACTGTATCTTTTCAACTTCGTTTTCAATTCGTAGTAATTTATAACTCGATTCATTTGGTAGACTGTATGAATGAGTGCTTACACATGTATCGATTTAAGCCGGGATTCGAGTGAAAATAATCCTGATTTGAATTGCTTGTATGCCCTTAAATGTCTCCGCGAATAAGTCTGGGAAGCAATTCTCGTTTCATTTGCTATTGAATTCCGTACTTTAGCATCTTACATTTCAACAGAAAAATAATTAAAATTGTTCTAGGGCCAATTGTAAGAATGCCCAGTAGGTACTTATTTTAAAAAATTCTAACGTTTAGATTTAGAAAAGACGGATATGTGAATCTCTTGTAAGATTACCTGTACAGATTAGTGCTTCAAAACTGGCCTCTTAGTTAATTGAAATATCCCAGCCTTACATGTGTAGCTATATAGCAAAAGGAAAGGCAAATTCATAATTAAAGGTGTGACTTTATTTTCTTCAAGTAGAAGACAGTAATGTTAAGTTATTTAATACTGTAATTACACTAGAAACAAAGAAATTTCCAGAAAGAGTTAGATACTAATATCTCATTTTAATAAGTTAGATTATTACAAGTATTTCGTTCTGTAAAATGGTTGAGTGTATTTTTATCAAGGCGTTTAATTAGCCTTCATTGAGTCTCAAATATAAAATAACATGGATAGTTAAAAAAATGACTGGTTTTCATTGTGATAGTTACCTCCTTAAATATTCAAAAAACCAAAATTAAAAATATTCCATGTCCGCAGATTTTTCATCAATCATAACTTTTCTTTCCGACATTTTCCCTTAAACTCTCTTCTATATTTAAAGCGAAAATGCTAAAGGAAAAAGCTTATAATTGAAAATCAAACAGCACAAACTAAGAAATTATCAAATAAAAATGTGCCCAAGCTTACTTTTAGACAAATGAGCATTTTGGTAAGCGGCGTAAGCCATTTCATCTTAAATTAAAAATTATGAATCTTAAAATCAAAATTTAACAACGGGAAGAAAATGATTACAAAGTTTATTTATTTATTATTAGGAGCAGCTATCTATTAAAAAAAACAATTTAACAAATAAATGAAAATTCAAGCTTTTTCCACCATTAAGAAGTCATCAGTGACTCTGAAACGACTATAAGTTGACAGTATTTACTTGTATTCTATCATCCACGTCAAGATCAAGGGCCATTATCTATCAAGAACGATTCTGAGTGACTATTTAAGCCGAAAAGAAACATTGCGACTTACTGTCAATAGAGTTTGCTATATACGACTCCCGGATTTCAGAATGGCACTAATAGCTAACCCAGTTTTGATATTTCGTCAACCAAGTTACAACAAGCGTACTCGCTACTTCCTCATTGTCTTCCTTTATTGCTCCTCGACATGTTATTGAATGAAACGAGAATATTTCGAAATTTTACGATATCTAAAGATTCCTAAGAGTGACATCATAGATGAATACGGAATGGCAGCTTCCTTGCTCTGAATCTTTTCTAAAAGCTACCTGAAGATAGCATCGATGAAATTGATTGCACCAGCAGAAGAAACAATAAATTACTTATAAAAGCTCCTTGCTTAGTGTTATTATTACAATCTATTTTAGCCAAGGCTGACGATAACAGGATGCCGGAATAAAAGTAGGTCGAACATTTCTAATGAAGCAGTAAGCATCACTAAAATGCTCCGCGACGCAAATATGGAATCCATGGTAGAGTCCAAGTTTGTTTACCATGGATTTTTTACAAGTTGATAAGTACCACAAAATCAATCCTGAATCTGTATCGTCAAATATGGAATCCTTGAAAGAAAGGTTTTCGAAGCAAGTTTTTGAGGTTTTCAAATCCATTCACATAGGAAAGGGTGCAACGACAGAACATCACAGACACATACCCACACGATAAAACCCACCTTGAAAATAAACGATGTACGATAACGGTGCGATGGACATACGACAGCATACTATCTACGATAATAACAGTTGTAAACGATGTAAACAATATTTACGCGATAAAATTAATGACATTTAGTTTACCAACAATAACATATTAATTCATTATTTTCGGTTTTAAACGGTGGAAAAGCTTGAATATTCATTTATTTTTAAATTGTTTTATTTATATGTTAAAATTGTTTTTTATGGATAGCCGCTTCTAAAAGAAGTGCATCGATAAACATGAATGATAACATGTATTTGTGATCAATCATATTTTCTCCGCTGTTAAATTTTAAGATTAATAACTTATAATTTCAGATGACATTGCTTACACCATTTACCAAGATGCTCATTTGTAGAGAAGTAGGTTTGAGCAAAGTTAACGTTTATATTTTATAATTACTTTGTTCGTGCTGTTTGATTTTCAATTACATGGATTTTCCATTAGTATTTTCACTTTTAATATAAAGGAGAGATTAAGGAAAAGTCTCAAAGAGAAAAATTATGATTCATATATGCACACTGAGGGTTTTGAAATTTAATTTAATAATTAATGTTTGACGAGCGATCTATCAGCAAGTTATAATTTTTAACTCCCGAGGCAATAAATATTGATAATTTGAATTATTAAATCGATTTTATTTTACCTCTCGTAGAACTACGTAATTCGAAGATTTCGTGCAAACCTCTGCCTCCAATTGCATGCTTAACGCAACATTTTTCTTCACTTTTTCAATTGTTGACAGGATATCGGAAAACAGATTAAAGGTCCTAAGGCTAAGAAACCCGAAATTTAACAAATTATACATATGCTGACCATATTCCATCCAATTCATTACATCCAACAGGAAAATTCCCATCAGCAAAACGGGTCATTTTTTTGCTCTATTTTTTCGAGGAATGTTTTCACTTATACATGATCGTGGAGGTGATCAGAAAATACCATATATGTGAAGAACTAAACCAAGTATAATCCCAAAACCAAATTGTGAGCTATTCTATCACTCTTTTTTGTATTTAGGATGAAAATTTTATTCTAGTTTACCAGACAATAATACGTTAAACATATCTACTCAAACATGATGTTGTTTAATTTTTATTGAAGAAAAATGTATGAAAGCTTTAAACTGTAAGAAATTATGTAAGATAGCATGGGTTTATAATAATAGTTTCTGATTAATTGTTCACATGGTCTATATTTAATTTTTGAACAATTTTATTGTTTATTTATTTAATTTTTGTCATGCCAATAAAGAGTAGGTAACGGTTAAGACTATTTCGGGTGACAGTCACCCGAAACTGGTGACTGTCACCATAGTGGGTACCAATATCCCTATAATGTTATTTATTATTAATGTAATACAAAACGGGAGGAATAAAAATTATTAATTCTTTCATAAATAATATTTAAAGATTTTCACATTGAAAATTTAAAAGCGGCAACGTGGAAGCCAGCGATTTCAATTCAGCAATCCATACGATAATAATATTTACTGCGAAAGTGTTTTATAATTTGTTGGTTTTCAATTTTACTATATATTTGAACTCTTTCAGTTTATCTGGGTCTGAAATTTCAATATTCTATACACTCATATTGCATACCTTTCAATAAATCGCCTAACAAATTATTAAATTTGCACAGTGACCGTGTAGAAAATAGTCAAATGTATGTTCTTACAAATAATGGGTTCATGTTTCTTTAAATTTACTAGTTTTTCTTTAATTCCTAATCGGGTACTACTTTCTGGAGATACCTTGTATTTCTAATCGGTAACAAAAAAACCACATGACTTCCAAGATTCGCAGAAAATTAAATTTTATTCCACAGGAAAATTATCGAAAAGCTGTCTTTCTCGCCAATTGAGGAAAAGATATTGATAGAAAACAACAGAGCAGTGAAGGGATAAATAAAGTTCTATTAGGGCATATGTAATAAATAAATTGGAAGAAAGATAAAAAAGTTAATTATCGAACTATAAAATTGGTGGAGTTGACGATACCGAATCAGGGTTAATTTTGTGGAACTCATTAACTCGTAAAAAATCCATGGTAAACAAACTTTTACTAGACCACTAATTTATTATCCGAATAACACGACCCAGGTTTCGTAGCGTCGCTACATCATCAGGTCCGACGTCATTCGTCGTCGTCCGAGATCATTAGCGACGCTACGAAACCTGGGTCGTGTTATTCGGATAATAAATTAGTGGTCTAGTAAAAGTTTGTTTACCATGGATTTTTTTTGGTGGAGTTGGTTACCAGGAAATATATAAAAGAAATACGCCGTCTTAAAAGGATGAGAATATTCAGAGAAACACTCGAAGTTTTCGATTATCTTCTCTAGGACTAATTGCATAAAAAGTGAATGATCTTTAGATTATCAAAAATTAATACAGTTAAGGTAATGTTATAGTTAAAAGGTGCAACTCACAAGGAAGGCGGTGGTTTAGATGGCTCATACTGCAAACAGGTCAGCTCAGATAGTCTTCTTTGAGTGAAACATATTCTGGCGAGTAAATTCGCCATTTTCCAACTATTTACGACATCGCATTGCGTTACTTGAATCATTCTCAAATTACCAAAACATGATCCCCAAACAAACTGCTCCAGTTTTCTTATTGTCACAGGTAGAGATTTGAGGAATTGAGTAGTCGTTTATCTTGGATAACGAAATATTTTCTGAGAATTTGGTCGCATGGGTGGGGTAGGTAGAGATACTTCAGAAGGAAGTTGTCGTAACGAGTAAATCTGCGAAATACTCGAAACTTGAAAATCCTGCGTCACCCAATACTTTAACGACAATACTATTGAGTCCGAAGGCTCTAAATTACTTAAACAGACACCTCCGGATGCACTGGAGCAATTGAAAAGATAAAAAAAGGGAAAACTTAACCTTGACCAATGCAGCACAACTGCCTGCGATTTTGTTTATGTGAAGAGGACGTAATCTGTAGTGGCCTCACAAATTGTTTATTTAAAAGAAATATAATCTGAATGAAGTAAGGGGTAAGATATTATGTGTTAGGTAAAAATTGCAAGACGTGATAAGCCTTTATAAGCTTAAAATTCTGAAAGACCGTAGAATTACTTTGCATTAAAAGTGTAAAGTTTTACTTAATAGTATTTCTTGATAAAATCACAACTCTTTTAAATCATGAGTATCATTTTTAGTATAATAACAACTGTTTTAAACAAGCTCAAGCAGCTCTAATAAATTTATTTTAAAACTTTTCACGATTCCCAAAATACCGTGATTATAGTTCCCTCATGAAGTACACAGTTTGCTTGCCAAATGGTTTCAAAATCTGAAATTTCGAGGATACTAAAAGGTGTCTATTTTTAAATAAAGGATTCATGGTTAATAAAACAAGGTTAAAATGAGAGTCTAAATTTCGATCAAAGCAACATCACGTTGCAGGGGAATTTCATCTTATAATACCTTCGCAATGATAATATCTAGAGTTGAATGACGAAGAACCCCCTCGGTTCCAAGCAGATTTCCCTGTCTTCAGATTCCCAATAATTTGAGATCCCATTACTTTGATAGTACTTATTAATTTAAAGAACTTTATCGCACTGCAGCTTAAATGCATTCTCCCATCCCGAGACCGATACCTCCATTTCGGTAAAGCTTTTAGGAACTCTAGCAAACAAATCAGCTATGGAGCGATATATCGAGGAAAATAACTGATCAGATAAAGCATGCAATTACGTAATTTTTCTGCTTCCCCATTGTTTCGAAGTTCAAATTCTCGTAGCTCTTCTTACCCTAAAGCCATACACAAGCAAGGCTAAGAATGGGTAAATAACTCACTCGAAGCCATTTGATCCTCATTATTTTACGTAAGCGAAACTTAGTCACGACATTATGGGGGGAGGGGGCGAGCTGTATCGATTTCCAATGACGTAAATTTAAAAGTACATACTATTCTAATTCCTCCACAAAATAAATACAATTTCCTGACCGCTGCAAGATCTAAGTTTTGAATAAAAGTTTTTAATACAAAACTAGTACAAGTTTTGTATTAAAAACTTGTACAAGTGAAGGTCCACCAGATCTCTCTGGACAATATTCAATTTAAGTTTTGCTAAATATTGCTACTAAATCTGCAGATTCGGAAAATAAAATTCTTAATACTTTTATTATCATTTTTATAAATAATAATTAATAAAATTCTTAATACTTTTATTATCATTTTTATTATTATTATTATAATTATTATGTTCGGAGAAATTGGAACTTTTAAGTCCCATCTTCCGTTTCAGCAATAAATTTGCATAAAAATATTAAAAATACAAAGGACGCAACGAAATGAAATACAAATCTATGGAAAAACTTTACAAAATACAAATATATAAATCTATATAAAATTATATAATTTAAAAATCTATACTAATATTAAATACAATCTTATACAAAATTAAAATATGCAAAAGCAAATGCAAATCATATGCAAATATTGTAATTCTAACATACATAATCTGTTAATTCTGATAATGGGCTAATCGTAAAACGAGACCATTTATCCCTAATTTCATCCGAAATTATTAAATTCGTACGCATGTATTTAATTTCTAATGCCTAAGTGATGCATGTGGTCGAAAAAATTACCATATCACATAACTTCATCGACTTTGAAATCCATTTTAGTAAAAAAAGAAGTAAATGGAGGTTTTTCATTTTCAACCATTGTGTACGCAGATGAGAATGGGGTCGATACTATCGACCACGGTACGTGTTTGCATGTACACTAAGTTTGTAATTAAAATATTGCATGGAAATCCCAGACCGTCGTTATGTGGTGAATTATAAGTAAATAGTTCAATTCTCTATAGATTATTTTCGATACTTTTATAGATATCGTTAAACTGGGGACGCACACCTTGTCTATCGTGTTTTTAATATCCAACATTGTCAACTGTCAATCCACTGATACGCATGGGACACAACAATCAATCTGTCAACTTATCGGTGCTCGTGATTTCGGTATCTTCAAGTGATGTTAGCGTAGCATTCGATTCGTGTCCCACTTTCGTTTCTCTACCAAAAAAGAGTGCAATATACGACTCAAGTGGGAGCATACACACGATTTATGACTGATAGGTGATACTATTATTTCTCAGAAGATTTGTATTTTCGCTTATATTTCTCTTCGCCATTTCAAGTCACACAAGAGAGGGTGCAAGTGTGTATAATATTGGAAAATATGTGTCTATCCTATAAGATATTTGTTAGAAAGCAACGTAAGAAGTGAGACTGATATTCAATATGGCATGTCATGTTTGGCACCGATTTCAAAAGGAATGCAATTATCATAAAATAATAACTGCGATTGAACCTTTCTCATAGACCATCACCACAGATATCTCTCAAAAAGTAATAAATACCATGTGATGAAGAGAAAGATTTAACATAAATAGTTTCTATAATCAAAAGTTGGAAGGTTTCAATTTGTGGAAGAAAAACATGATAAAAATTAAAACAAACTTCGTAACTTCCACTATTTAAATAGTATTTTAATAGTGGGAGTTATAAAATTTGTTTCAATTTTAATCATAAATAATTTGATTTATCCGCGTTTTTACCATCGAAAAACATGTTATTCACTCCGAAAATAAAAATTACATTATCGTAGGTTTGAATTCAATTTAAAGATTTTCATACGGGGAAGCTTAAAAGATAGAAAGACCTATGTAAGAATATACTATGTACGTATATCTATACCTATACGTATATTCAGAAAAAATAATTTCCTCTTGAGTATAACCATTTTGGGAAACTATAATTTCCATCTTCCGTCCTCAGCCGTAAAAATGTATATGTATTTTCAGGAAAAATCATTTCCTTTTCTTGTGTATAATCATTTTGGAATACTTATGTCCTCTGCTGTAAAGATATGACTTCATTACGATGATCTATTTTACAGTGATATTTAGAAGTGGGATAGAATCTCATTTATTTATCTGATTCATATAGATCCATAATACCTCACAACAATAAAGAAAAGTTTTCATTCTACGGGCTATCAGTCCTAAAAATAACTCTCTCTGCGAGGAAGAAAGAAACCACTCAAACGGGAAACATGGAAATTTATCACTGGTTTCTTGAATTTAGCAGTAATTCACAAAAACAATTGACTTTCCCTTCTGGAACCTCCAAAGCACTCCCTGTAAATTAATAGGTTGCACTTCATTTGAGAATTTCTGTCAAAAATTGAAACTCATTTGAGAGAACAAAATCAGTGTTCTAACTTTCCTAACTAACACGCTACGAATTTAGCTCGACCCGTACGACAAATTATTCCACGACTAATACTGCAACTATAAAATTATTTTTTCTCGAATTATGTATAAATAATTCATAATTGTACAATTTACTTAGAATATGAGCAAATAATAACTGTTGATGGGCATCTTCCCAGGGTTCTACTTGTAAATATTTGCATTTTATTGATCTTTCTCATTTTCTTGTCACCATAATTGTATTAATTATATTGTATATATTATATATTATTTGTATTGTATAGTATTATATTGTGAATTAAACCCTTAAACACTGTGTAACCCCAAAAAGAAAAATATGTAATAGATATGGCTCATATATTCTGTACATCTATCCAATATATGACATTAGGAAATGAGAATCTTCTGCGAAAAACAAAGCCAAACTTACAGTTGTACGTTGTACTCGTATGCTAACTTTTCAACTCACGATGCTTCCTCCGTAACTCCAAAGAATTAAATTTCAGACTCATATTATTAAGCTATCAATACTGACTTAACTTTACTAATTTCGTCATGAGAAACCTTAAATACAGAACTTAGCGAGCAAGTAAACTGGCGTGTAAAACATTGATCAGGCCGATCATAGAATATGCCTCCAAACCACGACTCACATATATATAAATTAGAAAGGGTTCAGCGAAAGGCTGCCAGATTTGTCTTATAAATAAAATAAATGGGCGTTTTGTTAGATACGACAGTGTAACTGAGATGCTTACAGAATTGGGCTGGGACACATTAAAATCTCGAATAAAAACTAAGAGCATCGTAGGGTTGCATCAGACGTATACAAATAAGCCTAACTGGGAGGAGATACGTAATAGACTGACCGGTCCAAAATTTATCGGTAAAAATGAACATTCCCATAAAATATATACAGAACCATGTAAAACAGATGAGGAAAGTTTTCCTATGTAAACAAAACTGTGAAGAAATGGAATGAATTACCTGAAGATGTTCTTAACCCCTTCCCAAGCACTGTAACTTTTCGACGAAGAATAGAGGGACGGCTCGGACACTATCAATACTATATCAAAGTATTTATTAATTTTTTTTGTCTTATGTGTGATGATGCATTCCTATGTAGTTTCATGTGCATTTTGTCTCATATATATATATGTATTTCACCTGGATTGACCTTGACTGATTTGTTGGAATTGAAGGTGTAAGTATTTAAGAAGTGATGTGTTTTTTATGATGTTTCTTTTTATTTTATTGGTGATGTTTTAGTTTTTTATGATGTATTTAGTTTATTTCTGACTTTGCCACCTATCCGCAGATTGATGTAATAATATAATAGCAAATAAGCTAAAATATTGCATACAAAATAGTTACTTGAAAAGTCACAGCACGAGAGGAAGCGATATGACAATTTCTGTATTCTGCGTAGGCAACTCAAGTGTAGGTACTATTTCTGTAGGAGCACGACTATGCAAACGGAGAACACAATTTGCAATGAACCAGAGGTAATCTGTTTCTCCCTAATATATTAGAGATAATGCACACCCACTGGTTTTAAAAATTCCTAGCACCAGGAATCGCTTCAACATAAAATTACCGCTCTTGACCAGCGCCAACCACGCAAAAATATAGCTAAAACTTTTTTTTATGATCAAGAGAAGGTCACTTGACTTGGAAATGCATCCAGTACTCGTTACGTTGTCAGTTTATTAAATAAATTTGCCCAGAAAAGGAAATCGATTACATAAATATGTGGGCTGTGGTTACCAGGTTGCGTAACACCACGGGTAAAGTTGAAGGAGTAAACAAGAGTTTTTCTTAATTTCTACATCGTAATTACACACTTCCTCATTTTGATAGCCCGGGCCATCACACACTCTGCCGCAATATCTTGGATGTGTCAGGAGGCACGTAAATGCATTCTTTTCATCGAAAAAAATGGAAACAAAGATTAAAATCTCCAAACATAACGTTACAGCCTAAATTAACGACCATCATCGATTTAGTGATTGTTTGGCGAGACTCAAATTTAAATCTTTTTCAACCTTACCACAACTCAATGAAGCTCAGTTACTCATTCTTCGGTAAGCCTTTCAGACGAAGTGGGAAAGAACGCTAATGAAGGAAAAAGGCGCCCAAACCGGCGACAGATTCATAGTCGGCCAATCGGAATAGTTCTCCTAAAGCTGCCATAAAACGAGCTCCAATTGCGACAGAGCACAGCAACGGATGGCTGATACCTCGATTAGCCTCCCGACACCTGCCCCCTTCCGCCGGCGGGAAAAACAAACATTTCCCTGGAACAACGGAGTAATCCCCGACGATTTATTGCCCTGGCAGAAGAAGCAAATTGCCCTCTTCCCCAAAGGTCCAAATAAGACGCGGGGCAAGGCAAATAGCAGCTAATTTTCCGGTTGATTTCCGCGTATAAAAGTTAGCGGTGGGAGCAAGTTCTCAAGTCGTCTTCACAAAGTAAGAAAGAGAGGTTGTGAGTGAAACATTCATGGATTCCTTCGAGATCTGCGTGATCGGGGCGGGACCCGCGGGCCTATGCGCTGCCCGTCACATAGCCGCCTCCAACAAGTTCCACTGTATGGTGTTCGAGCAGACTGGTGCGGTCGGAGGGACTTGGGTTTACACCGAAGAGACTTGCAAAGACAGATACGGGAACCCCATACATTCCAGCATGTATCATTGCCTGAAGTAAGTTTGAGACATTTTTCCATAGTGCGTTCAGAGAGGAATGAGGTTTACTGGGCAGGATGAGGAGTGAGGTAGTTTGCCATTGCTTTCCTTGCTGAGCCAGAATGCCATAAGCGGAACATGTTCACGCAAGTGAAGCATAATGACTCTACGAGTAACACTTTCCTTGTCAGTCCCTAAGGAGACGCCTTGGCCAGAGCAATTATTCATTCATACCTCAGTAGCTTCCATGTCATCACAGCCATGATCAAGACTGTGACAAAATTAAATGAAAGATACATTTTTTCTATCCTGTACCAAATGAAACATACATATAATACATTCATCAGAATATGGCAGCAGGAACGAAATATTACACAAATTTTAATCACCGATTTACACAACAAAACGAATAAAAATAATATACAAGTTAAAACTACTTATTATTACGTACATAACGCGGATATTTCAGATTCGCTGACTTTTGTGATTTTTCAGTGTCCTAAAAATCGCTACTAAATGCCCTATCTTTTATTCCTCCATAATAATTATAATATACCAATCATTACCTCATTCACTCATCTCAATTACCGCTGAAGAATCGATCAATAAATTTATCAACGAAGAAGATGAATTAATGGCAGCTTGACAATAAGTCAGCCCCACAGAAATAGTTTCTGTCATCTGCTTTTCTACATATCCAGTTTGAATGGGCTCATAAAGGTTAGGTTACTTCTGAGATGGATTAGAAGCAGCTCTAATATTTTTAGATAGACATATCAGGGTCACTCAATAATGATCAAAATACAACTTTGATTTGTCTCAATGTCTGAAGAAGTGTTCTTTTACAGAAGTCTTCTCGGAAGATGTCTCCTCTTTTCCTCTGAAATTAACTTCTGATAGAAAAGAAGAATTTTAGTAACCATCCTCCGAATAGAGACTATCTTTCATCGTTCTTATGAATTCCCAAATTTTCTCAAGTCAGTGTGAAATTTTCGCGGTGAGTCATTTTACTTCTTAAGCAACCTACTTATTTTGTTGTAGACATGGTGCGGTAATACTGAAGGTGCGTAGTTGAATTCCCTGTATAGTAACTATAAAAATATGAAAATTTTATTTCGCCGATTTCATTCTGGATGATTTTCAGTCAGTATTTACTATAAGTCTATCATAATCTCTAAATCAAAAGAAACTTGATAAATCCTTATTAAATAAGCTACAGCTTTAACTTACGGCTACGTTGATACTTTCGATTCTTTGATATTCCTTCTGCTAATCTCATTGTAGACTACATAAGAATTGATAAAGAGATTTAAACAAGGCGATCGCTTATGAAGTATTATGTAATGACTCATAAATACCACGTAATTTTTTATCGAATCATTTTCCTTTCATTTAAATGTTTGTGAACCCTACAGTCCATAAATTACGTATGAATTCTGCGTATACAGCCACAAGGATATCTTAAATTACCTTTCAAATTAATCAAGATGTTTCCGACAAATTTCCTTGAAATGCCAAATTTGTTCGCCAAGATAGTTAGATGTAAAAGTGTTATCATTAAATGCTGAATTACTCACGAAACAACGTAATGTGCCTCACAATTTTGTGCTAAATCGATTAAATTAATTAATCAGTTAATAAGAAAATAGTTACGAAGGAATGTGATCTCCCTTCTAAAAGAGTTGATCATCATCGTAAATTCGATCTTTTGGAAGGTTCAGGTGTCCTAAAATTCGCTAAATGCCCTTTCTTTTATTTCTTCATAATTTAAGCTACTGCTTACGTCATTGAGAGCATCTTTGGCCTTTGTTTTCCTCTGTTTCTCTTCCATTAGGTCCAGCTTTCATTTCCTTTCCTTAGCAATTTCTCTTCCCCCAGTGCCTGACCAACCTATTTCCATAGTCGTCGCGTAATTGCATCGATCAAAAACCTCTTTCCTACCGCCATCTCCGGTACCTCCGTGTTTGTTCTTCTATCAACTGGCATTTCCATCCTGCGTCACACCCACATCTCGAATGCCTCCAATCTATAAATGTGATCCTAGTGATCCTAAACTATGGGTACGAGGATTGAGATACTATTGGGCGTTTGATAAAATGATATAAATTTTAGTTTTGCATAAACTCAAGTTGTTCTGGTCTGATATTCTTAAACGCTATCTAAATAAATAAATCAACAAAAATTAAATTTGTGGAAAACTACGAATAATTTTTATAGATTTTTTTATGTAGTTTTGTCTTTAATAAATGTTCAAAATGTATAAAATCAAATGTAAATTAACAAGCATTATGAGAGATGACTAGATTTAAATATCTGCAAATGCTAATATCGCCAAATACTCTTTTTTGAACATAGGCATAACGGAATTGAACAATTTACCTGAATCATTATTTAAGGAATTTCCTAACAATCTAAAACCCTTTAAAGAAGAATGTGCTTCCGTAATTTTTATTTTAATAGTTTGTTTTTAGTAGTATTTTATGTTTGCGGGTTGTTTTAGAAAGGAAATGTGAGAGGAGTAGGGTACTGCCTGGTAGGATGATGTACGGCGGGAAAAACATGTACCCTTGGACCGCCAAGGGAGCCATGAGGGCATATCAGGAGCCCTGAAAAACACCTGCCCGGGAAGTAGGAGACCTGGGTTCGAGTCCTAGCCTAGCCACTATTTTTTACTTCTTGTATAACCTTGGGTTAAGTTGCATGCTTTCCTGTGCTAAGAAAAGCTTCATTTCTACCATTTGTAAAATTTCCTAGAGGGGATTTCCTTTAATATTGCTTCGTGTTTCGGTTGCCTCAGTGAGGACATCTGATGGTGGTTGGTGCCACTACGTGGAGCACCATTACCTTGAACATAAAAGCCCCCATTTACAGAAATACAGTGACTCGGTAGTTTAGTCGGTAAGAACACCTGCCCGGAAAATGAGAGACCTGAGTTCGAGTCCCAGCCAAGTCACTATTTTTCACTTCTTGTGTACTTAACAATATTTTCCTGATTCTTTTATCAAGACTTTTGGTCATGAATTCCCTTCGCTTCATAAAGGCTTCCTTGCCCTGGGCTATTATTTTTCGAACCTCAACTTTGCATCTTCCATTCCACGAAAATTCCCAAGTAAGAAAATTTATCCACCTGCTCTAGTTTTTCCCATTCCATCCTTATTGTTAATTTCTACGGAAATAAAAAAAATAAATTTGGAACATATTTCTGGACCATGTGACTAAGCCTGTGCTTCTCAACTTTTAGGACGACACTGCCGAAGGAGGTGATGGAATTCAAAGGATTTCCATTTCCTGCGGTAGAGGAATCCTTCGTATCTCACCAACAAGTGCTGCAGTACCTGAGAGATTATGCGAATCACTTCAACCTTGGCGATCACATCATGGTAATCTTGTCAGAAAATATTTCAACTTGGAATAATTCCACTATCTCTCCACTCAATCTACCATTTTTGCTATCTCAAATCTAATGCCACCACAATCAGGAGTAGATCATACGAATGTTAAAATAGATACGCTATTTACATATTATTGCATAATTGAATGTGGAAAATTTTGAAAGTTTATGCGAACTGAGCTTTTCACCTTTACATTTCCGGACATAACATATTAAAAATCATTGCGGGAAAATTTTATACAACTCCCTATTTTCTATTATTATTTTCTATTATTTATTATTTTCTATTATTTATTATTTTCTATTATTTATTATTTTCTATTATTTATTATTTTCTATTATTTATTATTTTCATTAATATCTATTACTATTTATTATTTCTGGGTCATTATTTACGCACTGAGACAATTACAGGGAAGTAATTAGTGCAATATGTTCCAATTCATTACTAGGGAAATGTAAAAATATATACATCATCCAAACCAGGATAAACGATACAAAACTTCTTTTAAAAGAGGATAAATAATACCGAAAATTAATATCAAGTTCGTTCCTAAAAAAATTTTTAATTGTTTAAACATTTTCCAATGTATCTTATATGTATTTTTAAGGTATCGATATTTATAAATATAATAAAAAACGGATTCCATTATAGATTGACAACTGACATAAATCTTTCCTAACTCGAACTGACCATTACTCAGTGAAAAAATTGAACTTGTGCAATTTCCCTAGTTAAAGACTTAAATCGTTGATTTTTTTAAATTTCTTTACAGTTTCACCAAAAGGTAAAGTCGGTGACGCCAGTGAAAGGAAATAGCGGTGAAAAATGGCACGTCGTCGTAGAAGACTTGGTGACTAAAACTTCCAAAGACTACATTTTCGACGCAGTCATGATTGGCAGCGGGTAAGAGCACGCGTATGAATGTAATACAGCTAATTTTCCGTATTAAGTTGAAGAAAAAATAAAAACGCGGGGGGAAAGAAAAATACCGCTCGAAAAACTCAACTCTCTGGGGTAGCTAAAGTTCTGCTCGATGATGTAATTCCGAATTTCACTCGCAATCACATCCAATTTATTTTCAAAGAACATACGAGAAAATGGAATCCTGTATTCAGAGAAAATATTTCGCTTGTCCATGGTCGAGCATCAATCTAAAATTTTACACATTTAGCTTTACATAATGCGCTTCCCCTTATTCGACTCAGCATAAGGTTTGGTGACCAGTACCAAACCTAAGCCAAGTTTTTCCGGAAAATATCTTTCTATGTGTGGTTCTCCATTAAGAAATACAGTCCAACCTGTGAGCAATATAAATATGGTTCCAATCTCCTGAAGAGTTGATTCCTAGAGTAGTCCATTCCAAGAGTATTGAATTCCGGGAGATTCCGGAAGAATCTACAATAAGTTAATCCAGCCTCCGAGTATTAATATTAATATTAATTAATTAATAATGGTATTAATTGAGTATGAACAACATAAATTTGCAATCTAATCGCAATTGAACTAGCTCTACCCAGAGATGCTATTTTTATGATTTAACGCTTTTTTAATACACAATTCATGGTGTAAAGACTAGAACGGTCTTTCCAGTCTTACCTGTAAATTGGTTGATAGCGCCATAATCTGAAGAAAGCTCGAAATTATCTTCAAATACTACCTTAACGAAAAGTTGAGAAAATCGGAATTAGTGGATATACTAGAGAGGTAAAGGCGGGTAAACAGCGTCTCAAACCAGAAGGCGGAAGATTTAAGAATTTATTGGCCAATTCCTGGAGACATTCGGCCAATAAAAGTGACGGAATCGCATCTTCATCAAAGTACCTCAACCCTTTCAGACCTAAAGTTTTTCTAAGAAGAAAAAGATATTTTTGAATTTAGTTGATTCTTCCATTATTCGATAAGCAATATAATATAATTAAGAAACTCTTTTGATACAGGATTGACATAATATTAAAATAAAAGAAGCAAAACCATAAAATAAATATTTATTTGATATGAATAATATGTTATAAGAACTGAAAATTCTGTCCAATATATCACACTCAAGGTTTGAAAGGGTTAAAATAAACTAATATTAGATATGATGAACATGGAAGTTAAATAACCATACACAGGTTTTCCATGATTTTCATGTACCATTCAAATCCATGTCGTTTAGTAATTTCATTAGAATTCCGGGTTATCATTTTACTCATAGTGTCTACGAATTCAGTAAGGTTAACTACGTACAATATAATCTGTATCTCCTCGATAGGCACTACTCAACTCCAAACATTCCAAAATTGCCTGGAATCGAATCCTTCAAGGGGACGTCCATCCACAGTCACCAGTTCAGAAAACGAGATATCTACGAGGGAAAAGATGTCGTCATTTGGGGAGCATCCTCATCAGGGCTCGATATTGCTCTGGAGTTGTGCAGAGTAGCGAAAAGTGTAAGTGTCTATGAATCCAAACAACTATTTTCCCTGCATTTTTCTGAGAGCCGAGCCATTTTCATAGGCAATAGTATTAGAGGTTAATAATCTCTAATGGCCTCTTCGGCGAGAATTAATCTCTTCGACGTGCCTAGTCCCATTCCCCGGTATTCCGAGAAAACAAGATAGGACACCGCACTTTATAAGAGCACCCAATACGTATTTATATAAGTATGTACATATTTATTGCACACAATCAGCTGGAATTATTTTATGCCTCATCTTGCACTTATCAATATTTTCGTCTCAAACATTATAATTGAAAAGTGAAACTAATGAACCAGTTTTAGGCAAAAAATAAAACTTGAAAATTCAACAAAAGAACTAAATATTTCTAATGAACTATTTAGTAAAATGTTACAGTTAAATTTTACAGTTAAATTTTACACAATAATTTTGCAGGAGCTATGTGTTATTTCCAGATTCTACACGAGTATATTAATGACAATTTTTAATTATATCTAATAACAGCAAAAATCTAAAAACGTGTATTTTTGACGGAGTATTTCATCTCAGCATCGGACTTTTTATCATTGTGTTCTCCCTTCATTAATTTTTTGCCGCGTTGATGACAATGTTTTTTCTTAAAGACCCCTCGGACAAAATTTCGAAATCCAAGAGCAGGATGGGATTAGAAAAGATAGAAATTAGAAACTGGTATTTGGGAGTGACTGGGAATTTCATCAAAACATTCAAATGGTCGCAAGGAAAGAAAATCTTGAGTACGGCTGTTAATTAATTGGAGGTTTAAAATCTCCAATAGCCGCCTTTGTCGGTGTTCCTCACCTCCTTCACCGGTATTCGGAATTCGAATAACTGCTCTTTTAAAAACTCCCAATATTCATTTCAATAGCGATGCTATCATCCTCAGGAATAATAAAGTTCGGTAATCCGAGCCTTCCTGTCTTCTTCGAATACCGGTGAAGGAGGTGAGGAACGCCGACAAAGACGGCCATTGAAGATTTTAAAGCACTGATTAATTTGGTTGATGAAAAGGAATAGTGTGAAATGTAAAACGTAGATATTTATAAGCTACATGGACATTAAAGAAACATAATTACCAAATGACAGTCTAATTCAAACTTAGATGCGAATTCGAATCGCGACTTACCATAAATTCGAGGAAAATTCCCTATTTTTTTAAGCCCTTGGCCAGTTACATAACGAGTATGCATGCATTTTCAATTTTAGGTGACCATAAGCCACAGGCCGACACCAAAAATACATTCGGAACTGCCGAAAAATGTCAAAGAAAAGGCTAACTTAGTTTCGGCCACGGAAGATGGATTCGAATTCGCGGATGGAACGACCTGCAAAGCTGATGCACTCATCTTCTGCACGGGTGAGTTACAAGACATAGAAAATAAAACAGTGCTAAAACGATCTTTGTTTTTCGACAACTTATTTATGCTTTACGCTTGTTTCAGGGTACCTGTATACGTTTCCGTATCTAAGTAAAGAATGTGACATCAAAGTCGATGATAATCGAATCACTCCACTTTACATGCATCTGATCAATATAGAGCATCCGACCATGTGCTTCCTTGGAGTCCCGGTCTTGATGCTACCGTTCATCCTGTCGGATCTTCAGGTGAGTGAAAAAACATTCTGAAATTAAATCACACACGAGATTTCTCTACCTATATTTATCTCTTGACAGGAAAATTTCATTCAAATGAAAGTATGTACCGGGAATCCAAACAAACTTTTCCACGGAATTAAAATCGCCAGAGCGAAGACAATTTAAGTATTTTAACGTCTGCAGTAAGATTAAAACAATATTGACTATTGCCATTGCCATTGAAATTACCTCAAATCGTTCATAAGTCGCGCGTTAAGATATAATTAATTATTTTACATCTAAGATTGCGCATTATGTTCGCTAGATTATATTTTGAAAGAAATAAGACAAAACGTCGTCAAAGCGCGGTGATTCTTCGTGAAGCTAAGGTAATTCTTTCCAGGATAAACTTCGTATACTGCAGTGAGATTTCCATATAGTCGAAAACCGCAAGACAATTATTAAAATTGCAATAATTAGGTGTAAATAAACATGATAAATTCAATGTGCATTATCCAGTATGTTTTGGTACTGTTTAATATCTTCGTGATCGCATACGGGTGCAATTTTACCCTTCGATGTATGCCTTAAAATTCCCTACCCCTCTCTGACCTATTCCTCAACCCCAATTTTTCGTTTCTATTTAACTTACATCATCTCTTTCTTTGCCTTCTCCACTGTTTTCTTCTCTTGTACTCTGCCGTCATAACTTTCTTTAGCACCCCCTCTCATTTAAATATTTGATAAATCCATTTCCTCTGTCAATGCCAAATTACTTCAATTAAAGCCCTCTCCTCTCGAACCCTCTCCAGCACCTCCGTATTTGCTTTTTCTATCATAATTTTGTCACAGTATCTCTATTCCAAATCAGAAAATATTTATCTCAGTCAAAATCATCACCAAAGGGTCGTTAGCCAAGGTAATATAGTGCTAAAAAAACAAAATAATTCTGTGAAACATATGCAGATGTGTCTATAAGGAAATAATAATAATAAAGCGTATTTTATTAGGGCGAGATTGAGACTTTTAATTCTCTTCTTACAACTAATCCTTCGTCACATACATTTAAAGAAAGAGATAGCTTGAAAAAAGTTCACAGAAGAAAACTAAATTGTGGATTTAAAAACCTAAGGTTTCGCAAAGGAAAAATACACACCACAGCAGAAGAACATCCACAAGATTGGGGGGGAGAGAAAAACCTGCGAAACCTACGGATAAATAATTAAATTCATACGGACAATGTGAGTCAAGAGAGATCTGAAGGCCAAACAAGACAACTCAGGTTACATATTCATATAGATAAATCAATATAAATGTTTGTATAATATTAAAGAGCATAGTGCAAAGCCGAGTTATAAGATTATAAGAAAAAATGAGTAAATATCTAAATAACTAAAATGAAGATAGAGTAATGGATATTAAACAGTTCTCTAGTATTGCCAGATTCGTGAATACTAACTTAGAGGTTAAATTAAATTTGTCCATAATAACAAGTCAAAATTTTAAAGATGATATGCGATTATAAACATATTGCAGTTTAGGACATAATTATCATAGATGTTTATTGTAATGATATGTGATTCGCAATAGACGGAAAAAAAAGAATTTCTGGAAATGAGTTGGATAAATAATTTCTGAAAGCTTCCATTCACAACAGTTCTATTATTATTTTTTTAAATGTAATCTGGAGAAAATCCGATAAATCATTCGTGATGTAAAATTAAGAAAGCGTTATTAGATGACCCGTAAAGGAAAATCCTGAAAATAGTGTTCATTCTTGAGTAATTCATAAAACTCATAGAAAACTAGTCAAAATTTTAAGGATGATATGCGATGCGATTATAAATACATTCAGTAAATATTTATCAGGAATTAATTTATCATTGCATATCAGTACTGCTATGCATGTGTTTCTATGATGTTTATGTCCTGCACTAAAATGCATTTATAATAGCATAGCATATCATCTTTAAAAATTGAAAAGTTAGTTCTATTAACCTGCTTTTCCATAAGAATTTACTAAACTATCAGTAGGTATTGCAGATTTTTCACACCCGTATTTTCGCGGGTGTTCTCCTGCTACGATGTACATTTTTTCCTAAGCTAAACCTTAGATATTTAAACCCAAAATATATTTTTCTTCTGTGTAATTTTTTCAAGCAATGTTTCCTAAAAAAATATATGACGAAGGGATAAATGTAAGAATAGACTTAAAATTCTCAACCGTACCATAATAAAAGACGTTTATTAGTATTATTTTAAGTATCATAGTAAATAGTAAATGTGGAAAAGAAGATGGCGAATAGAAATTGAATGTTTTTTAGCAAATTTTACAAGAAATTTAATGCATTCGTCTCTTTCCTCGCAGGTCCAATTCTTTCTGAAATCCCTGGATGGTTCCATCTCTCTTCCCACGAAAGATGAGATGTTGATGAGCAGCGAAAAAGATTTCCAGCGAAGACTCAGCCTAAACATGCCCAAGAGACACGCCCACAAACTGGACTGGCTTCAGTGGGAATATTATGACGACTTGGCCACGTACGGAAAGCTTGAGAAGCTCAAACCGATCATTAGGAAGATTTACGAGCACCTAAGGGTTGTGAGGAGGGACGAGGTCATGCACTACAAATCTTATCAGTACAAAGTACAAGAAGATGGGAATTTCACTGTTGTTAAAAATAAATGCTGCTACTAAATGCTTTCTGGCTTATTGTGGAAATTATATAGCGACTTTAAATCCTTCGACTCGTTTTTCCGTTGAATCCTGTTTTGAGATCAGTCTGAATTGGATTGAAAACAACGATAACACCTGCTTAAACCTGTAATACTCAGCGTCATGTCAAGATAAATAGAATAAAATAAATTTACTCCTATAATTAATGAACGTTTATATTTCACTCAAACTAAGCCTGCCTAAATATACTAAGGTCACCTAAAGGGTGGAAAATCTTTTCAAATCCTGAAATTTTTAACCTAATTTTACCCTGATTTAATGATGAAAATTTTAACTTATTGATTGCTCCCGGCGGTAACAAAATTTTATATTAAATTTAACTATTAATTCACTAAACTCCTATTAAGCGCCCCGTCAAAAATGAGGCAATTGACACAAATAGTGCTTGTTATAATATAGAATTTATTTATTTATTTAATATAGTTTATTTGGTTGCTAGAACAATATCTATATAATCTAATATATTAGTATACATTATTGCCTTCCGATTAATTTTGACGGCAAAAGTTTCCATGTTTTTAAGAACGAAAACATTAATCATTTGAAATTTTATTTAGAAAGCCAAATTAAACCTACATTATAGAATGTGATGTTATTTTAAAAAATATATGGCTGAATTTCCATTTTCAAAGATTTCAAATGGTTTAATGTTTTTTTCTGATCGTATAAAATGTCGGGTCTTCCCCATACATATCTTATGAGCCCAACTGTCCTTTATATAAATACTAGCTGAAGCGCCCGTTGATTCTCAACGGGGAATATAGAATTATATTGAATTTAATTTGCCGGTCGTGCAATGCGTAAATTCTCTTTATAATACAGTCTAAAATCCCAAGCTGTTCTTACTGTACAGGAAAACTCAGGAGCTCGGCTCAACAATCGCATTGATCGTTAGGAGGATTGGCTGTTTACAACCTCAACAGTTTTGGATAATTCACGCGTATTTTATAAAAATTCTCGAAATTTCGATTCGGAAACAATATTCCACAATCAAAAGTAGAATATTCATTTAATTTCCGTTCTTTTGCTTCTTGTTTCGACTCCGCACGACTATTTTTTCTATTTTAATTCTTCAAAAGAAATATAGCCTGCTACTGATTAAAGTGAAGATTAGATTTATTCTCTATGGAAACCCATCTGAGCGATCTTGGTTCGAACCCAGCAAATTTATCGATTAAAATTGAGACAGTACGTCCTTCCTGGTCTCAGAAAACACGTACGCAAAGTTTGACGCGAATCTGGCAAACGGTTTTTACTAAAATCGAAGACACACAATCTCCTGACTGTAATTACGTACCTGCAATTGCTGGTTACCTTCTTACAGAAAATTTCTCGTTATCCATGTAATATATCGTCCTCTTCAATCATCAGCTTTTATGAGCCTAAAGTCCACGAGTATTTTTACGGGATAAAACATGAGCTCGGATTCAACAATGGGATCGGTCGTCTGGGGGATGAGTTGTTTATAGCCTCGAATTTTCACAAAATGTTTGTATATTTTACCAATATTCTCGCAAATTCTAATCGAAAGTAAGATTCCATGACCAAAATAAGAATTTTTATTTGATTTTCTTTCTTTTGGTGTTTGTCTCGACTCTGTACGACTATTCCTTCTAATTAAAATCTTTAGGAGAAATAAAGCCTGCCACCGATAAAAGTGAAGATTACGTGTATTCCTTATGGAAATCTATCTGAGCGATCTTGGTTCGAACCAAGCAAAATTCTTGAATAAAAATGCGACAGTACTTCCTTCCTGATATCAGAGGACACGTACGCAAAGTTTGAGACAAATCGGGCAAACGGTGTGGACTCCAATCCAAGACAAACAAACAAACCCACAAACCCACAGAATTTCTGCTTTATATATATAGAAGATGAGAGTTTAACAATCACCTTCGTCGTTAGAGATTTTTTTATGCCCACAAAATGACACAAATTTTTCTTCGTTTCTTTCTGAATTCTCTCGATTTCGACTCGAATACGATATTCTCTAATCAAAATAAGTCTTTACTCAATTTCTTTTTCTTTTGGTATGTATGTCGATTTCGTATGACCATAATATCTGATTTAATTATGCAGAATAAAAAATGTCTGCAATTGATCAAAATGAAATTTACATGAATTTATTATGAGAGACGATTCGAGTCGTCCAGAGTCGATAGGATCAAGGATACTTTGTAAAAACAAATTTAAATATTTAATACTCCATAGGATCTTTAACGACTCCCAAAAATGTATAATCCCACGTCGGGAAGTGCATGAAATTATTGTTCGAAAATTTCTCCCACGAATTTCTTACGGGAGTTTCTGACATCGGATAAATAAAGATATAAATTTATAAATAAATACAAATCGGTGAATATTATATAATATAGTATTCAAAAGTCCTAATTTAAATATGACAACAGTGGTATAGTCGTGATGTGACTATAATTGTGTGATTACTGCATTTTAGACACAGTACTGCATAATCAGTCAATTTTAGTCTCACTAATATTAATCAACAAGTAACTCATTTATAAAAATCCTCATTTCCCAAGTCTTCAACGAAGCTGTTGATTTATCTTCTCTGGATTAGCGGTTCCAAGTAGGTTTATTTAACCAGTAAAATATACGAAGGCTCCGGGATACTAGAAGAGGGTGAATATTGGTGGACAAATAGTATTTACATTCACCTACTGAGATTTTCTAACTCTAACTAAGTTTAAAGAAAGAGGAGGTGCTCATATTAAAAAAATATGTCTACGTTGTAAGGGCAACTGTTAAGAAAAGATGTAGGCACGCTGTGTATCAAAAACATATGGAATGGTTATCTGAACAGTAATCCGAAAAGAAGACTACCAAGGTTGACACAGTACCTAATGTTAAATTTACATATTCATCGAGTATACTATGTGTACTATACATACACACACGCACACGTATTTATTGGGTAAATTTGTATGGATGATTTGAGAGTGTCTATACGTACTTCACCAAATTACCTATCCGTAACTGAAAAAACCTGATTGTGTAGGACGACCTGAAGAAAATGAAATTATCCTTTTCTCCACGCGCCAACGGATTCCCATTCGAAGTGGGTCGTCTAGTTTCTAGGAAGCCTAAAAGAACTTTCTAGAATCGTCTAGCGGCGCGCCTAAGAATGCCATCTGGTCCACCCGAATTAAAAACTCTCAACAGAGAAAAGTGGAAAATTTTAAGGCGGAGATCTACAACAGATGCGGCAAAAATATTGGAATTAGGCAGTGTTTGGGGTTCAAGGCCTTATGGTCCTTATATGACTGACCGTGTTCTATGATAGTGCAAGTAACTAAGCAAAAGTTTCACAAAATATTTTGTTCAATGCGACCGGACCGGTTTCAACTATTGATAGTTATCAGGCCACAACTTTTTTTATTTATTTAATTCAACAAAGGTGCGTTTCGTGAGACTAATGTCTGTCGACAGAACGTCAATAACACAAAATAATTATATCACAAAATATTATAAAATGCAATCTGAAAACAGCTCAGAGATCGCCGCATAAAATAAGCAACAAACATGTAGTGCTGAAGTGACAAGAAACTCAAACAATATGAAAAAAAAAGAAAATTAACTATGCAATAAGTAAATCGGAACTATTTTTTCTATAATCAAAATCATCCCAGTACATTTTACCTTAAGAAGAGAAAAAAAATATACCTTAGAAAAAGACATAAAAAATAAAAACTTCTTTAGAAACATAACTAGGCATCTTCAATAATGTCAAATTTTGTTTTTTAAATGTAAGAAGAAGAAAGGAAAAAAAAACATTTGTTTTTTCAAAGATTGACGTATGTAAACAAAAATACACGTATGCACCATAGAAAGTCGAGCAAGAGTGAAAAAATAATAAATTATTATTGAATATGTAACCATTTTTCAAGTTTGATGCTAACATATTTCAGTTGGTATCACCATATAGTGGAAAAGTACTTTAATGGCGGTATGGTAGTGGTGGTGGTAGTTCTACCTTTAATGGTGGTATATTGGTAATATTTGTGGCCTGATGATAACTATTAATAGTTGAAACCGGACCGGTCGCATTAAAGACAATATTTTGTGAAACTTTTTCTTATTTATATCCGCTATAATGCAGTTTCACCAAGTAACGGCTTCTACAATTAATTTTATTTCAAATTTTATTTTAAATTAACGACCTGCTTAAAACTCGGCGAGGAAGTACATGAGTTACCCTATAAACTTTGCGATTGCGCCAGCAACGTTTTCGATACATACCATTAGGATGATAATACAATGATTTTTTCAGTAATCGACAAATAAGAATATTCGCCGAGGAATAAGTCGTATGAGGAAACAGACAATGTTTTGCTGCCCATCCAACTCCGCGTGTAAATATGATTGATGATCTGGATTGGCCTCTAATTTCCATTCGAAGTTATCAGTTACATGTTTTGCTGTAATTAAATACTAGGAGAACTTCATAGAGAAAGGAGAATGATTTTTCACCACAGTAAATCAGCCTCTTCTTGACCTGATCAGGTTTTTCTCCTGAGTGAGCTCTTGTACCGCCAACCATCCGAGATTGGATTCCTGGTACTCTCTGGAATACTTGGAAGTTTTCGGGAACATTTTCTGCAAAAGCCTTTAATGAAAAAATATTACAAAGCACTGGGAATGCAGTAATGGTAAACCATGGTTAATTCTCCCACTGAGTTAGAGAAGAGACAAATCACATTTATATTCGACAGGGCCGGCCAACTTACATTTACATGTGTACTCTACAAGCCACCTTTCGGTGTGTGGCAAGGGGTCCAAGGTACAATTACTCTACTTCTCTAATCGATTACTTTCGTGTACGGATCGCGGAAGAAAATAATTCTTTGGGGGACTTGTTCTAGAATCTATCTCCCTGATCTTACTCGCATTATCAGAACGGCATAAACAACAGGAAGGACGCAGGCTACCGGCTACATCTTCAAGTATGAACTTTCTCTGAATTCAAATTGAGCCTTTGCTTAAATCTTCCGAAGATTCCCATCCTACGTCTCGAAGCATCTGAATGACACTTACTGTAGCAATCCTTGGGGTAGTAAATACCCATTTGGCCTCCCTCTCCGCGTTCTATGGCCAATTGATGAGTAGATTTCAACAAATAAAGCAAGATGTAGGACGTAAAATAATTTATTCCTGATATTATGTTTGCTATCTTAAAAAAAAAATCACTCTTTTAAAATGGGGTCCCACCAAACTAGGGGTCCAGATGCTAGACAACCACGGAGTACCCTGATAATTGAACTTCTTCCCAATTAGAGGTTTCAAATCTCCAATAGCCGTCTTTGTCGGCCTTCGTCACTTCCTTCACCGGTATTCGGAAAAAACTTATATCTATTTCATTAACAGTCAAGTTCTAAATTTTCTTTCTTTACGAATATTCTTATTATTATTCTTTCTGAAGTTTACCCGAATATTCCCATTATTACCAACATTTAAAAACCCTTAATAAAAAATTGGCAAAGTTAATTCTTAAATCACTCTTCTCTTGTTAACCCCGTTAAGCCTTCACCAAATTTTGCGACACGTTCATTAAATTCAGAAATATCAAAAATTGATAATCTTTAAATCGAAATACTTCAACTATGAAGTAATTTTGAAGTCTAATAAACAATCAAATATTATCATAGTGAAATAGGTATGATATTCTAAGCATTGCTATCTTATTCATAAAACACTATGTTGAGTTTGCCGAGGCAAACGTTATATTTCAAAAGTGACCCTTTTTCGCTTTTAAAATTTATGAAACCCTTCCCATTATGGATCAATTACCACCCAGAAGCTGGGGATGTTTTATCTCTCTTTAAGATTAAATTTTCTTTTATAAAATGGTTAATAATCCATTCGAATTAAATCTGTATTGAAGTAAAGTAAATAATCTTTAAAAAATATTGAGCAAAAACAATTGTCTTGTTTTACTTACGAGAAATATCTCTATTTCAACTCGATTGAACATGAATAGTTTGGTCAATAAAATAATAAATGCTCAATAAAAGGTTGAAAATATAACTTAAAATTAAGGTATAAGAGCTTCAACCATTTGAGGTCATACATTTTAGGAGTTTCTATTGGAATAATGTTCGTAATTAAACACTTTAAATACGTTGTTGAATAAGTTTATTAATACGATTTTTCGTCATTGAATTGTATTGGATAATAATCCCTTTAAAAATTAGATAAGAAAACAATGTGTGTGAAATGCTTACAAAAATATTAAATTTTAAATTAAACTTAAAATATAAATTTATTTTTGTGATTTATCTCATTTCCTTAGTTTTACTAAGATTTATTTATTCCTTACAAGTCCCTCAACCTCAAATATTATAGATAGATAGATAAAGGACTTAATTAGGCGAAATTGAGACTTCTACGTCCCATCTTCTATTTAATAAATATTATAGATCTTTTTAGTAAACTTTTCAATATGACATCACTGATAGCATACAAATATTCAAGATAACATCATCTAAGCGAAATATTTTAGTTGTAATGATACGATGTAGAAATTTAGGTGAGGTCATGAAGAAAACATAATATTAAATATTTTGTGATGGCGATTGGTTGAATATCTTTCTTACATGTTAATTTTTTCGAATCCATCCAGAGCAGTTGTCAGAGAAAACATTTGTAATATTCTGCGATGCTGACTGCTGACATATATTATATCTGCGATGATGTTATTTATGGCATATTTCCACAGAAACTTAATGAGATCGCCCGGTCAATTAGGGGAAACCTTTTTGGAACCATAATGGATGGGCAATTTGTCACCAGTCGGTACCTTTGATGGCGTAGAAAGCAAAGATCGATACAACTATCCTAGATAAAAGGGCATAATTGCTTATTTCAGAACAATTGAAATACTGTAAAAATATTCTTGTGCTGATACAGGATTAACCGAATTACACAAAATAATTGCGAAATATTAATGAGAAGTCGTTCCTGATATTAGTGAAATTGAATTGAATTGAAAGGGCATTTCAGTTGTACTTTCAATCATTTCCTTTTTTCTTTTTACCATTGTCAAGGGCAGGGTACTTAATATACCAAGGATTTCTTTGAAAATGGCAACTGTGGTTGTTGCCGAAACGTCGGTTTTTACCAATAAATTGACCCGGTTGAGAACTCGTGAACAATATTTGAGAACCGGGAAAACATTAGGTGGTTAAACTGCAGTTTACGTGCCTACACTTAATTTTCAAAATTAGCCGCCGAAAAGTAAGTGTAGGCACATAAACTGTAGTTTTACCCTTTCATGAATAAGGGTACATAATATATTTTTTTTGCTTTTACTGCTGGTAAAATAAATGAACGAAATGTGGCATAGGGCACGTTCTTAAATTCATAAAAAGGGTCCATTAAACTGTATTTTAATTCACCGGTGAATCTACGATGCTTTCCACCGATGTCCATCGCTTCCATCGTCATTAATACCCGATGAAGTGCCGATGTTTCTGATGACGGTAGTACTAGGTCATTCAAATGTTAATTTAAATTACCCCATAAAAAAGCCAGCAAATGGCTACTTTCAAAGCTTATTTATAAAGCAACAATCGACGAAAACAAACATCCACGCGCTGTTCATGTTTCAACCGAAGAATTATGGAAATGGAATAAGTTGTATATTCAACAGTAGCCATCTTTTCAAACAGCAAATAAACCAACAGCTGTTCTTAAATTCATCAAGAATCGATAATCCATCGAAGTAATCAGACAAACATCGATGCAATCCATCTCTCACCAGATTGATGAGTTTAAAAACGTGCCAAGAAACCCAACAGTCCTATTTTGAGCAGTCTACTGCAACAAAAATTGAAAAGAAAGAAAAATCTTCGAAGACTACAGCTCGATAAACAACTATGACGACCTAGTATTGGTGTGTTGACGGTTTTCAACCGAAACTTTCGACTCTACTGTTGCCGTTGGCTTCTACTCGGTTCCACACTTTGTCATATTGGATATTAATGTTGACATCGGGATTCCTCAGCGACTGATTGGGGGTTATCTTCTGTTTTATCTGAGTTAGATAGTGCGCACAAGGAAAGAGAAACTGAATTACCTCCCGCAAACTGCTTTGCTACCTTCCCTCGAGGTCTTCAAAGAACACCGCGACGCGATGTAGATTTTCCAATAGGTGTTATTTGCACTGGAAAAGTAACAAAAGTGGCCTCGGTTTCAACAGACAAGACATCGACGGTGTCGAATCGACGTGGATGACTGTGGCCCGACAACTCGCCGTTTGACAACTCAGAATTCGACAATTTATCGTGCGACTACTGAACGTGCCGTCAAAAAATCGCTACGACAATTGGAATAATATCAAATTTTGAACGTTAAACAATTAAGCAGTAGTCTTTTTATCGATTACTGATTAAACTAGTTAATAATTTATTAATAACAATTGTCGAAGCGATACGTTGTCGACGCGATGAGTAGTCGCACGGTCAGTTGTCGCATGGTGAGTTGTCGGGTCCGATGAGTTGTCGCAGCCATGAATTGTCCAAGCGATGAGTTGTCGCACCCTGAAGGGGTCACGGAACCGTGAATGACACCAGTTGCGTCAACTAACCGTGAGTGATCTCTCATTCAAATATTTTCATTTTGTAGAACCTCGATTCTGTAGCGGGCCAGAATACCACTAGTTTCGCTCGTAAGCACCCACGTGCTATTTAAACCAACATGCACAACCGCAATGTTTGATTTACCGCCAAAAAGAGCTCTTGGCATGGACAATAATGAGGCCGCGCAAGAAACCGAACCCGGGACCGCCCACGTAGTTCGAGACAGAGAGTCTAACCTAATAAGAAACGAGAATGAAACATTGATTCAGAATATCATCGGAAGATAAACAGATGCTTTCAGTTTTATCTTACATGCCATCTCCCAAACTGTGAAGTGATTCCAAAGAAGAAGAAAACCTACTACAGGTGCAAACTACTGTAAATCCTCGATAACACGCACTCGTTTAACACGAATCTCTCGATAGCACGAACAGTATCACGGTCCCGGCAGGAATGTATAGTGCCTTATGGGGTTTTGTTCGTTTAACACGAATTTCGAACAGTTTCCTCTATCCCGTGAATCACATAGTTTGTTTGAGGAGAACTGCCTAGCAGAAAAAGAACCATGGCTTGCCTATAACAAAAGGAACGTTTGAAATACAGGTAAAAAAATTACGGGGGGTCAAGCCGAAAAGTAACGAAAATTTCTGACTTTGAAGACTTTGGTTAATTTTTTTTATTCGTGTAACACCTGACTGTGATTTAAAATAAAAGGGTTTTACCAGTTTATTATAAGTCTATCGCTAAAAATAAGCGACGGAATATTTTTACCTACAAAGTGGTAAAGAAAGGCTTAATAGAGATTTTTATGATCGTTACTTAAACGCAAACATGATAATGGACGTCTGTGTATCAGGAAGTATATTTGCGCTTTTTTGCCGCACACGAACTTTTCTTTTACGCGAACTCTTTGCCCGGTTCCTTGAGATTCGTGTTAGCGAGGGTTACTGTATTCGCTTTATCTTGTTAGCGAGTTCCGATTTTGAAATTTTCCATTCCGCGAAGGAATGGAAATTGTCAACAAGACTCCATGTAAAATACCATATCTCTGTATAAGATTTTATCATAAATAAATCTTTCTTCACCTGAAGATGATTCCACGGAAGTGAAACCGGTAGTGGCTAATAAATTAAGTATGGAAATTACGTAGTTTCCTTATTTATTCTATGGCTCCCCACAAAGTTACGCCTTCTGACATTGATTATAAGATTTTATCTGATTAAATTTAACCGCTATATCCATGCAATTTTTATTTACAGCCTGGGTTTGGCATTTCTCCATTACCGATATAGGATATGCATAGAAAAAGACTCCCTAAATATAACCTGGGACCAATGAACTTAAGGTGTAAAGTCAAGTTCTCATGGGTTCGAGTCCACGACCGAAGTGGTTGCAGGTCGTGCACTCGACCAGGTGAGAAATAACGGTCGAGCTATTACCAGTCGTGCACGACTCCTGGAACGAGCCGTGTACTCTGCCAGGACGGTAAGAAATCGTAACTAACCCTAAAACACTGGGACAAAACTGGTAGCGAATAAATTCAGTGTGGAATTTACAAAGTTTTTCATTTTACTATGGCTTTCCACAAAGTCAAGCCTGCGAATATTGATCTCAGTAGATTTTTAAGTTGGTTTTCAAAGATTTTTTACAGTCTATTGCCTTGATGTACTTGAGGAGTTTATTGTAAATTATGGAAGCAGAATTATAGGGACCTTTCAAATTTACAGAGTAAGAGTATTCATTGATATAAATATCTGCATGAGTACATGTGAAATGATTCTGGAAGTTTGAGTTAGAAAGGAAGAGATGACAATTAGTTTTGATGAATAAACAGCAGCAAGGAATTTAGAGAGAAGAATAGTATTTCATTTGAGATACCTCTAACATTTGAATTACGAAATGGTTCATATAAAAAAATGCCAATAATTCTCTTCAATAGATAATGTATAGCTTATCTCTTGATCTTATTTAGTGTCAGAATAATAATAATAATAATAGTTTATTTCACGGGCATGTATTGCCCTTTTCAAAAGTCATACATATTATATAATAACAAAAGAACAGAAGATACATTTATAAAAGTATTACGACTAACCTTAAAAAAGAAAATACTACAGAGACTTACACAAATGAGTTCATACAAAAAAGAACAGTTCATATACAGGTGAAAGAGGTAGGTTGAAGGTTTTACAGTTTAGATTTGATGACTTTTTTAAATTTGTCTAAGGAGAGATGGAAGATGTCAACATTATAGCAGGTTCTATTTAGTGAGCGCATGATGCGGAAGATTGGAAGGTAGTAGAGATAGTTTTTTGGTAGGTAGGGGACTTCAAAGAGTTTGCAGCTAGGTAGGTACACAAGGAACTTTGAGGGTTACAAGGGAGAGAATTTCAGAACAGGAAATCATGTTGTTTAGGACTTTATACATGAAAAGTATACCAATGTATTCCCTTCTAGCCTGAAGGGTAGGCAGGTTCAGTCGACTTAGTATGGTTTCATAATGGCCAGGTTCTCTTACAA
Source organism: Sympetrum striolatum (assembly GCA_947579665.1). Taxonomy (NCBI): domain Eukaryota; kingdom Metazoa; phylum Arthropoda; class Insecta; order Odonata; family Libellulidae; genus Sympetrum; species Sympetrum striolatum. The sequence continues at coordinate 35,940,105 of OX388350.1, read as the reverse complement.
TGTCGAATTTAAAAGATATCATTCTGAGAAATTTGTTTTGGACTCTTTCTAAAGAGTTGACATATTTATTGTAATATGGGTTCCAAATGATTGAGCAGTACTCAAGTTGAGACCTTACTAGGGAGGTGTACAATATTTTATGGCAATAGATATCCCTGAAGTCACTACATGTCCTACCAATAAAGCCCAGCATTTTATATGCTTTTGAGATGATACTGTTAATATCCAAGTCAAAAATTAGCCTAGAGTCAAAAACCACTCCTAAATCAGAGATGTAGTTCACTCTGTTAAAGCACTTCTCTGATAGAAAATAATTAGCATAGGTGGGCATTTTTGATTTGTGATAACTTATAACATTACACTTCTGTATATTGAGTAATATCAATGATGATGCCTCCTCTAAGTAATCCTACAAGTAGCATAATAGCTTTCTGGTCAATTTAGTTTCATAACTAAATCATTCCTTGGATAAGGAAAGAAATTGAGAAAAAAATTGTAAATGAAATAAGAGGTCTCATAAAGAAGTCTTTGTCAGTGTTCCGCACCACGTTGCACTGATACCATAATAAATAGAAAAGCCCACATCACTTATCTTCCAAGAAGTATCTAACTTGCCTATCAATAGCCATACTATAATCCTCAGAAATAGTAGAACGAAAGCAATTAACATCAGTACAACATGGTGCAAGAACACTGACAAAGATGGCTTTTGGAGAGTTCTTCATCTATATCATTCATTTAAAGGTAAATTTAGATACACACAAGAAAACAATACTTCACATTGATCTGAAAAGATTTTTATCTCTCACAATTCATTCATGCTTTTTTGTTCTGAATTTTTTAAAGACAGGATAACATTATAATCATTACATTATAGGATCTACCTCCATCTGTCCCTCTGAACTCTGCATGAGCATGATAATGTTATAGACATAGTTTGAGATTGCACAACATAGTATATGTTCATTGACTGTCTGCATTCATATGAGAATACTTTTTTGAGTATCAAAAATTAAAGGTTCTATGCAAGGACGGATCCAGGGGGGTGGTCCTGGGGGTCCGGACCCCCCCCCCGAAATTTCACTTGTGCCTATTTTTCGAAAATGAAACTCGAATAATGCAAATAAAACACAATTTAATAAGCAATCACTAGCGAAAAAATTCGAGTTTGTCTAATACAATTTTAACATCACATTTTGTGAAAGCCGAAATATCTTCTATTTTTAAATTTTTCGATCGGACCCCCCAAAAAATTTTTTTCTAGATCCGTACCTGGTTCTATGACTTCAAATGTTTCACATGTACCAAAATATACTGGTAGAAACATATGGCAAGGAAAATACAATGCCACTGATCAATCAAGTTTTGAAACAAACTAGGTACTTCCCTTGCTATTTACCATTTCAACTATTCTGACTTATGCTTTAAACATCCATCTCTGATTAGAAATTTTATTTATTATCTATCTGCCTTAAAATCTTTTTCCCAAAGTGAGATTGATTTGCCATAAATTTGAATTTCTTCCAGAGCTGTTTGTTTTCGAATACACATTCCAAGTGCACATATCAATTATCTTATTTTGGTGATTAAATATAGAAAATACATTTTGGCAAATTATTTTTTTGCTCTGCACTTCTTGGACACTTTTTCCCTCTATCTTGAATAATGAAAATAAAAACTCTTGAAGATAAATAAATGCCCAAATTCCATACTCTCAAGGTTAGTGCCACTGCACAATGTATTCTTTCCCATCTCTATTTCTTTATCCTGAGAAAGGAATGATGGAATGAATTAATGGAAGAAGGAAGGAATTCTAAAAGAAAACGTAGCTTACATTATGAGAGAATGATTGGTATTGTGTGGTTACAGCAATAAATTGTGTTGGAATGAAGCATTTGGGTGAGGACTGGATGACCAGAAGAACAAAAAAGAGCAAACCTATCCTCTAATTTTACCCCATGATGCTGATGTAAAAAGTTACCTATTGTTCATTGGATTATTTACTGGATTAAAAACTTGAAAATGAGTTTGGGTCTCCCAAAAAATATCACATGAAATCAATGTAACTTTTTTTAACAACGTAATAATTTGGAATAATTGGATCAATTGTTATATACTATATTGTCTATACTATACATAATTCCCTTTATGGAAGAACTTCCGGAGAGGTTTCATAGATTTTATTTTTGACAGAATAAGTTTCATTGATTTGTTGTTCATATAAATTGATTTCATTTGGATTTGAGAAAAATGAAAACACAAATGTTTCTTATATACAACTAATTTCGGCATGAAAATCTAAAATTGTATACCTGTATTTGGGTCATGTTGACGACAGCTTTTTATTGATGGCACCAAATAAATACTTCTCCGCTGAAGTTTTATACAAGCTACTCTGAAATAATAAGAGGATATTAATTGATTCATCTTTCAAAGAATACAAAGTGATATTTGCAGTATGAATACCTTTAATATAACTTCTGTAACTCCTAGCGCGCATTTTGAATAGGATAGTAAACCGCTTATTCAGATCAAACTTAGCGCCTCTACGCAGTGTCATTACTTCTTGTTTTTGAGCCAATGAAACAATAAAAGAAAAGTTTATTTCATGTCAATTTCAATCATTTACTTATGTTAGATAAAATGTATTTTGATTTGTTTCCAGTTGGCTAGCGTGTTGGCGCCTTTAAACTAGAACTAGGGTAGTCAACTTCACGCTTATACTGAATTTATGGGTTTTGGCTTAATGAAGGTATAAGGTTGCTCTTGCATGCTTTTAACGTAATTGTCTATTTAGATGGGTGGGGGGAAGAAATTTGATGTTATTTTTGAACTTTAAGGCAAACCTGCGGTTAAGTGCTACTTGACGGTCGTCCTGTAAAGTAAAGAGTTACGAAGGTAAAATTTAAGAAAATTAATCTTCGTAAATAATTGAGTCAGAATGCGATTATGATGATCAAGGATTACATAGAATAGTTTAAAACAAATTTCTATTCGGCTTAGTTTTGACACAGTAGTTTTTATCAGTCTTTCTTTGCCTACCAAAAATAAACGGGTAACTTCGATTTGGGAAGCGAAGAAAAAGAAAAAAACCTTTCGATGGTAAAAATATGAGAAGATGAAAACCAGTTGTATGTTTCCTCGTTCGCAGTTGTAAAATTTACGAAAAAAATTCTAACTTCATCTGAAAGAAATTATTTGGTCCTGAAGTTAATTTCCTTTTAACTGGATACAATGCGACAAATAAGTGTATTAGTCGTTGGGGCTGGAGCTGCAGGTTTATGTGCAGCCAGGCATTTAAGTGCTAACGAAAGATTCACTTTTGAAGTATTTGAGCGATATGATTCCATTGGTGGAATGTGGGTCTACTCAGAAGAATTGGGCGAAGACGAGTTCAAATTGCCAGTACATTCAAGTGTTTATAAGAATATGAGGTATGTATGATTTTATATCTCACTCCAGATGTTATTAATTTTAAATCCCTTAGGAAATCATGTGTTTTTGTTCCTAATTGCATAGAAAATGCCTGTGACAATTGCACTGAGTGTTTTCTATTTCTTGAAGAATCTTACTGAAAATATATTTTCTCTTTCAGAACTAATATCCCTGTGGAAATAATGCCATTTCTTGACTTTCCCTTTCCTCTCACGGATGAGTCTTATGCTCATCATTCAGAAGTTATGCAGTATTTGAGAGATTACACCGAGAATTTTGGTTTGTGTAAATATATTAGGGTAGGTATTTTCTTTTCATTGATATATGCTTTATAAAGTGACACCTGTTTTCTAGGGCATCTTACTATTTCTCCAACAGTTCCGCAAAGAAGTGCAGTCGGTATCGCCGATTCCAGTTGGCGATGAAACTAAGTGGAAAGTTTTAGTCAAAGATCTACCGACGCAAAATATTGATGAATTGGTGTATGATTCGGTGATGGTTTGTAATGGGTAAGGTCTTTGTTTTCACTTACAGGGAAGCGATGTGTATGTGCATCTATTTACATAAAGTCGATTATAATAAATTGTAGCCGGTAAAAAAATTTTTAATGCTTATTTTATATCAAATGTTGTAAAGTAAATTTGCAGACTAGAAAGTAATTTTGGTATCTATTGTAGGCATTTCCTCGAGCAGTGCATTCCGGAAATTCCTGGGATGGAAACATTCAGGGGAAGTATTATACACAGCCATGACTATAGAACTCCTGAATCATTTGATGGAAAGCGTATCGTCATCTGGGGTGCTTCTACGTCTGCATTTGACATTGCTAAAGACTTGTGGAAGGTTGCTAAAAGTGTATGTACAATAGTATATAATGTATGTATGGGTAATAGTCATAAGATATTAAATGTCTAAGGAAAAGGTTACAAAACCAATTCTCCATCTTTATTGACACTTCTCATTCGACATAACATAGCAGCCCCCTTGTAAACATAGGAAAGATTTAGTGTAACTAATGAAATAAATTCGATCCCTATTCCAAAAAAGGTCAGATTCAGAATCCCAAAGATTCTAATGTTGACACACATTAGCTTAAGAGGCTGTATTGATCTTTTTCTGATGTAAGAACCAAGTGCATTCAAAACGCCTTGTTTTCATTAGATGTGTTTGGATCCATATAGCTGTTCTATTTTAAACCAACAAAGAATGATATAAAAATTCAATTAAAGTTTGAATAGGCTATTGCTGTTGTGGTTTTCAGCTATAGAGCGATTTTTTCTTTCAGATTCATTCTTAAATTTTCACCTTAGTAAAGTCATTGGTCAAATTAACTATGAGATTGTTTTCATGCTTGTTGACAAAACTTGGTGGCTATTAACAATTACATTTTAACATCTGATAATAATCAACAAGATTAATATATTGGATATACCTTAATATATAGCATTTAAATATATATTTGTATTGTATAATAATTTTTTGGGAAAAAATGTCTTCTTATTAAATTTAGTTTCTTAATTACTATTAAAAATTATGGAAGGTTATCTTAGATATCATATGTTTAACCCGTGGAAGGCACACCTCCTTCCAGCACTTAAGGAAGGCACACTAGTGCGAATTTGGCTTTTCCAACTTTGAATGCGTGTAACTTTTTTGTTTATTTATATACAGTAAAAATTGCAGCGCATTTTAGACGCACAATTTAATTGTGCTTTTAGATGTATCATTAATTTTTTAACAAAATTTGATTTTGTTAATGAAATTTTGCATTTTGTAAGTCGCCGTTTTCCAAGAATCACTTTTTTTTATTTTTACATAACTTTTATAAAAAATCTTCCTAACTGCTTAAAGTTATTGAAATTTTTAGCTAAAGAGTTATTGTTGAACAAAATCATTTACATGTAAATTTTTAAGACAATAAAAGTTCTTGATACTTAATGGATATTAGTTCATTTTCAGTTACCAGAATTACTGCATGTTCAGACAGATTTTAAAAATATTTATTATTTACCAATTAAATAATGAATTGAATTATTCAAAATAATAACTCTTTAGCTAAGAATTTCAAATACTTTCAGCAGTTAGGAAGATTGTTTATAAAAGTAATGTAAAAATTAAAAAAAAGTGATTTTTGGAAAACGGCGACTTACAAATTGCAAAATTTCATTAACAAAATCAAATTTTGTTAAAAAATTAATGTTACATCTATAAGCACAATTAAATTGCGTGTCTAAAATTTGCTGCAATTTTTACTGTATCTAAATAAACAAAAAAGTTATACGCGTTCAAAGTTGGAAAAGCCAAATTCGCACTAGTGTGCCTTCCTAAAGTGCTGGAAGGAGGTGTGCCTTCCACGGGTTAAGGAGAACATATTGTGATGATAAAGGGTCCCCTCTTTGTTCTTTTTCAAATAAAAAAATTCATGGAATTTTAATCAGAATTTATTTGCCTTTGCAGGTAGTCATATGTCATCGTGTCAGGAAACTGCCTCGAGGATTTCCAAAAGAAGTCAAATTTGCTGCAAATATAAAATCCGCCTTTGAAGGTGGATTTGAGCTTGTAGATGGTAGCATTTGTGAAGCAGATTCATTCTTTTACTGTACCGGTTAGTGAAACTTATTTTTATGTTAATCGAGATGAAATTGGTTGCTTTGTTGGTATCAACAAAAACATCTTACAAAGTTCCAAGATTCACCTTTTTTTGCTTCTGAGTAATTTACGACATCCTTTGTTTATTTTATAATTTTTTTCCTTGATTTCAGGGTATCTCTTTCATTTTCCATTTTTGACCAAAGAGTGCAAGATTGAGGTCAACGACAATCGTGTCACACCGCTCTACAAACATCTAGTGAACATAGAGCACCCGTCAATGTGTTTGGTTGGCATTCCTCTGTTCACAATTCCTTTCATTCTGTATGACTACCAGGTAATTTCCATTCACTTATGTTCTATGAATCATTCACAGAAGCATTATAAGGACATACTGTAATCATTTTAAAAATATTACTTGTTTTAATTAGAAAATTGAACTGTGGATGCACCTTTGTGGTGTCTTTCCATTACAACTAAATTTGAGATAATTTAAGTTAAATCTCTTGGTAATAAAATGAAGCACACTATATCCCATCTTGCCTCTGACGGTAAAATATCATGGCAAAGAACATGTATGTGTATATAGATTTAAATTGTTGATTTAAAAGGATACTGGATTAGCTTAAAATACATTGATAATAGAATAATTCCTGCTGATTTTAAAATAGCAATCAATGTTGTTTAGCTCAAGTAATCGAGTTTTTAAATGCAGTGAGTTTATTCCCATTATTACCTTCTGGAGTAAATAGTAACATTCATCATATGGGGTCTAAGAAACAACTTCTTTAATTTTTATAGCTCCAGTTATTTCTTTGATGGCTCTAGGTAGCTTTTATTATGAATACCCTTTTAACTGGAGCCATGGATGAGGCCTTGTATTTTGATGGCTAGGAGTGTAAGTCAGTAGATTGAACCTTAAAGTATGTATGTTTAAGTCAAAATTGCTGTTTTTCTCCTCCTTTATGTACCGAAGTACATGTATGTTAAAGCTTTGGTTACTGTGTTTATACATGTTGGTACTGTTTCATGGCAGAATGCATGAAGGTTCCTACGAAGACAAATCTCACTCAGCACCTTAGTGAAACTTGCAATCATGATTTTTTTGTGTTATGATGTGTATGAACTGCATTTTTGGTTTGCTAATTTAATGTTTTCTGAATCCTAATAACATCCTTCCACAATATATTGAATGGAAAGAATTTCTCTAGTGCATTGTATCCCACTAACTTTGCACTTGACTCGAATGACTGGAAAATATCTTGTATATGTTGGAATGTCTTGTCATCTTTCTTGAGAGACCATTTACTTTCACAATTAACACCCAAATGAGCATTGCCCTGGAGCATTGATCACACCATTCATTCTCTTAAGTTGAAATTTCACTGGTTTTGCAGTTCATGACCTCTTTTGATATGCTAGATTGGGGTCTGTTTCATATCATTTCCCCACAAAATCTTCATTCACCCCTCACTACTGCTTGTAGGCATGTGATGCTGCAGTTAAGCATATAACCAAAATTCCAGTATTTTGCCAATTATATTGTATTCCTACATAAACGACCAGAGATTATATAAAATGGAATTTCTTTTTGTTTAGTGATATGAGAATGTATTATCAAGTAGTTGTAGTTATAGATATTTGTTTACCCTTCAAGTATATTTGTTCTTTCATTTGCTCATTAGCCTGTCATTAATGGTCATCATCATTTCTACCTGATAATGATAGGGTATGGTAGCGTGGACCAGTAACCACCATTTTGTTCTATCCTTCCACCCACAGGGGTAGTATTACTATCTCCCTCTATTGCCCAAAAGTGAAGCCATGGGTAAAGCGGCAGATTGCGCATTTAGCCATGCTGGGTAGCATTTTTCGTATCTCCCTATACCAATAAATTGTTTTTCCGTGATTTTGCTGTTCTGATACAGAGTTATCAGGGTTTGATCGAGTAAGTTGAACGTTTTGAAACACAAAATGTAGTTTGAACAATGCGTAACACGAAGCAATTTTGTTATTTTCGAGTTTCTAAAGGTTTTATAGGTAAATAAGAAGGGGCCTGTTTCTGCCTGCAGCATGGTCAATTGCTGCGCATCAGAACAGCTGCCCCAAAAAAATTTTCCGAACTAGAATCTATACATCTTCCTTAATTTTATTATTTCATTCATTATCTGAAACCTATGAAGCAGAACAAACGTCAGTATTAATCCACGGCATTTTAATGAACATTTCATTGTGCTCTCGGCTGCACCTGCAGGTCTTGCATGGTATACAAGTTCTCGTATTCGTCATTTTGACAACTTTTACTGCATTGAGCCCCAATTATGAATTAGAACAAACATTTGCACTAGCGGAAAATCTCTAATCACCCTGATAAGCTATTATAATGTATTATAAAGTAGCTTTATTTCATTGCGGTAAACGACTATTAAGTAATTTTATGCCATACTTGGTATTGATCAATTAAAAACTATGACGAATTAATGCATTATAATATATATAAAATTAAGATTATAATAATCAACGATGTTTTAATAGAGTTTGCGGGAGGTTGGCAGATGATTCGTTTTCTATATCGCTCTAGCAGACGACACCGGCATCCGAGAAGTTTACATTGCAGGCATGTTTTATTTTCCATAATAAAAGGAATCAAGAGGACTTAGAGAAAAAAATCGAACATGATCGTTAAGTGAAAGGTTCATTTTAACTATCTGAGTCCATTTCATAGGATAGACAAGCTCCTGAGTCCCGTATGAGAGGAAAATAAAACCCCAAAAATACATGTAGTTAAAGGGGAGCTGGAGAAAAGTGCTACCCAGTGCTCTGCGGGTTGCGTTATTTTTGGCTTCACTTTTCTCTTGGTAGACTCTCCCTGTGCTTCCACCACATCTCATATCAAATCTTTTCTGTTTCTTGCACTCTTCTACTAAGGTTTTCCTTATTGCTCCGCCTTTCTCTTGTTCTTTCCATTGGTCTTTTTCCTTTGTCTTTAAAAACGGTTCTTGAGAGTTGTTTCACCCACTTCATGTGAACAAACCATCTTATTCGTGTTCTCTCAATCTGTACTTCGAGCCTTTCTATACCCAGGATTTCTTGGATTATTTTCATCTTTCCTTGTTTTGCCTAAAATTCACCTTAGGAATTTCATTTCCATCCTTTGAATTCTGCTCTCTTCTCAACCTGCCATGCAGCAATTTATCATGTCAATCGAGGAGGCTGTCTTAAGCTACCTGGCCGGAACATTTTACCAAAATTTGGGAACTTTATGCGCAAGGGCTAGTTCCTGGCCGCGTTTTTTCAAGTCTCTTTCCACTAGGGATATTTTTTTAGTATATCAACTTAAAAATAACTTGACTATAGCTATTCCATAATATTTTCCTTGTTGAAAGCAAAAGTTTGTAAAATTATATTGCTCCAAAAATTAAATGAAACATGCCAATTGTCCCAGATACTAAATAGTTAGAAAAGAAAGGAAAGTTGGAACATGGCTGCTGAGGAATTAGAGGTTTAAAATCTCAAATAGTTTGTCATGAGGCATCAATAACCCTGTGTAAGTAATGGCATAGTGAAAATTTGCAAGTGATGAACGGTTAAAAACCCTGATAACAAACCATCAACCTGTCATATTCTATAAACTAATGCTCAAAAAAGCAGAGATATTTTTTAAATTTAGGAATGAATTATAATGCCACCAGAAAATGTCGTTTGGCTTCACAGAGAAAATAGTACAACTTTCATCTAATATTTAGCATTTTTTTAATGTCGTGAATTCAGCAAGGGATATTTCTCCAAAACACTTTTTAATTTTTCTCCCTATAGGTTGCCTATTACTTGAGGACACTGGATGAAAGCATAGACTTGCCCTCTAAAGAAGAAATGCAGAGAGATGCCGACAAAGAGTTTCAGTGGAGATGCACCCATAACATTCCTGCCCGTTATGCGCACCTCATGAATTTCATGTTGTGGGAATATTTTGACGAATTGGCAGACCTAGCTGGGCTCGAAAGATTACGTCCTGTGGTAAAAAAGATATTAGAAGACTCTATAGCGGCCAGTAAGAAAGAGAATTTTGATTACAAGAGATATAAGTATGAGATTTTAGATGATGAAAACTTTAAGAAGACTAGATTACAGGCGTAAAGATTTTCATATTCTATGAATGTTGATAACTACAATAGTTTGTATATGAATACACAGCTAGATAAGAGACAAAATTGTGCCATTTCAATATTTGTGTAACTAAAATTTTGTAAACTAATCAAAAGATCAAGAATATACAGATTGTTACAGCATTGTTTTATATGCCTTTAAGTCTTGAAATTATTATACAAGCCAAATCAAACAGCTTTAAACTGCCTTAGATGTAAACGGACTTGTATAAATGTAAAATATGTGCACAGACTTTGTTTTGACATTATTTTCAGGTCAAATTGTTATTTACCATACAGTTAATAACTTCGATGGAATTGGATAATTGAAGACTGCAAATGTAAAAGTTACCAGATGATTTCCAAGGCCATAAACTCAATGTTAATTATCCTCTTACCTAGCAAAATTTTGGTTAGATATTTTTATAGTTTTTTTTAAATAAAATTCAGGTTGCATGAATATTGAATTTTGAAGAATTAACTTGAGATTACACTATCATTAATCTGAACGTCAGTTTGCCCTTTTAAGTGTACAAGTCCAACATTATTGATTTTGGCCATATTATGATTTAATTCAAGGGTATTGAGGAGGTGTTACTTTCATGTGTGTTCATGCAAATAATGGGTTTTTAAGTTTTAAGCGTTGGTGATTTATTAATTAAATTTTCTTAAGACTGATTTACATGAATTAATTATATTTTTAATGTTGAATTTGTATTTGTTAGGTTATGGCTTATGTATTATTTCCTAATTTCAAGCTGTCTCTGTATTGTGATTTTTTACTAAAAACAGGGTGTATACGTAATATTTGATAGCGAAGAAGAGATTTTCCTCTAGTTCTGTGGGCTGGAAGTTTGAGTGATCTTCAGAAACCAAACCAGAATGTAAGGAAGGTAATGCTTGTATTTTTCTTGTTATGACTTTATAGCTTAAAGTCATATATTTGTTATGTGTTTATTGTTCATTAAGAAGATATTAAAAGACTGGAAATTTTTTCGCTTTTGTAAGGGGCTTACACCATACCCTTTTGAGACAGAGGTCTAAGCTCGCTGATAGTTGTACTATTTTTAAAGATATATCAAATTAAGTGATTTTATAGCTTATTGAATTTGTCAAGTATGTACAAAACAAAATGTTTTAAATGCCCTATTATGAAACGATAAATAGATTTATTTACATAGATGCGGAGAAGTTTTAATTCTGCAGACTATAGATACTGAAGGCAATAACAGAGAATGGAGTACAACTATATGAAGAGTCATTTATATTAATTTACACTAATATTACTATTGGTTGACAATGTGAAAATATTTAAAATGATTGAATAAATTGTATGAATTTTATGTAAAATTTTGTTAAAAAGTTGGAAATAAAGCTGACTGATCAACATGCATCTGAATTCTCATTTATGGTAACTAATGTGTTTCATTGAATCACTTATAATCTTATGCTTCCTCAGCCACATGTTTTTAAATCAAAGAGAAATAACTGAGCTGGCAGTGTACAAGTCGGTATATGCTCCAACAATCACAAATAGTTGCAAGTCATGGACTTTGAGTGAAAAACATAAAAAGGAACTACAAGCTATCGATATCGCATAGTTCTTGTTAGCGGCTCATATTTACGTACATCCACCCTCACAAAGAAGATACAAAATGGGATAGTATATCCATACGTTCTCAATGGTACATTGAAATTCCCTGAAAAATTTTCAATGTACATTGAAATCAAGTACAGTAGAACCTCAATTTTACGAAGTTGAAGGGACCAAAAAATTTGCACTTGGTAAAATTCGGGCTTCGTAAATTTGAGGTTTTCTTTCAAGCAATCGAAATCTCTACAATAACAATCCAAGTTCAGTAACACAGTGCATAATGTTAAATGGGATTGAAAGGAAGGTGGTATTTCAATAAAATGAATTATACATCCAGTTTAATGTTTAATACAACAGAAAATAAAATTCCAAACTTTTTACTTTTTAAAATAATCTTCAATTTTTATTTTTTTTGGTAGTTTCAATGAAAGATGAGGTGATTTTCTCAATACCTGAAAGGTAATAATTGAATAAATCAGGTACACCATCAGTAAACATCTGAAAATTGTGAAGCACTTTTATAGAGTGTCTTAATTCATTCCTTGTAGGCGGGGAGGTGCTTCTGGTATCTTCATAGCTTGTAGAAGAGCAATCTAAGTTCACTTCATCCTCATCTTCTTTGTCTTCACTAAATTCACTGCAGTTATGCGTCATCACATGAGAGTCACACTTGACATATGACTCAGCATGAGAGGATGCATCTGGGATGTACTGATTTAGTTGTGCCATTTGTTTACTAAGGAGGTCCTGTAGTATGAAAACCTCCACTAACTCCTGTCTCTATAATTTATGAGTCACCAAAACCAGCTGATCTCCTACAGTTAGAAATAGTGTTTGCAGTGGCACTGTCTCATGCTCTGGCCATTCCTCGCACAGCATGCAACAATGTCCATGGAGGCACATCAGAGGCTTGATCAGCAACAAATGTATGCGTACTAAAGCTCTGCTAGCAGAAAGATAAACTATGCAGGTCTAAACTTGTCAAATAATTATGAGGATGAAATCAAACTAATTTCTGTGTCAAATAAGAGTCACAAGCTCATTCAGAAAGAAAACAATAGATATCACATGCAATTCTCTGTGTGCACTATAGTAGTAGTAGTTTGTTAAAAGCACTTTGACAGCTTAGGTCATTTTGCCCATGTGCTCCCACCAGGATTTGAAATCAGAACTGATTCCTCATGAGTCACGAGCGTTACCGACATGGCTCTCCAGCAGCCAATGTGCAGTATATCTGCATCAATTTAAAGTAAAAGGAAGATATCAACGCTTTCTTGCTTCTCTGCTCCAATACCCCAACCAACTCTCTTTCACTTGAGGTAATGGAGGTATTTCAGAAAATTTTCTGAACAAAATAGCAAATACTGAAGCTATTACTATAACAATGACTTTGTAGAAGTGACTCATTTTTTGACCAACTATTAACATTTACGCGTAGTCTGTTTAGATCAAAAAGGGTTTCGAAGGCAACATTACCACAGGTCAGTTTACGTAGCACTTGAAATGAATTTACGAAAGCTACATCATCAAGCTATATTTTTCAGCGAATCCCCTGTACATTTTATAAATGCAGAGTAATATCAACGGCTTTTAAGTATCCATAAAAGTAGTTGCCGCAATGGGTTCACATATTCTCTGGATTGCGCATGGATACTGCAGTATACAAGAAATCGTGCTGATAAACATTAATGTATCACTGGTTGCATCTATTTTTTAATGAATGATAGTCGAAATGCTTCCCGAAGTTACTTTTCTACCGAGATGTGACATCTCAGCAATAATCAAAACTTGAAAAAATTGCTTCACACAGCTGCACATTGAGTTCTTCATATGTCATTCTCCGGGTTCTCCGGTATTCAGCGGGAGTTTTAAGCAATCAATTGAATACTTGGCTAATACATAAATAACGAAATCAGGCTTAAATGTAAGCCAACCAAAAAATTTCATCTGATATAAATGATTTTTTGTTTCTTAGAAGAGGAGGTATTTTAAAAGCAACGGATGAAGTCATTCCTAAGAAAGCTGCTGATGATATAGTCTAATAACGAAAGATGTTCAAATAAGGATTGGTGCTCCAATGTGGTGATTTATTCAAAAACAAAAGTTCCAATTTTCCTCAAGAGATGGCATTAGTGGCGAAATTTATAAACAAAAGTTCCAATTTTCCTCAAGAGATGGCATTAGTGTCGAAGTTTATAAACCAAAGTACCAATTTTCCTCAAGAGATGGCATTAGTGGCGAAGTTTATAAACAAAAGTTCCAATTTCCCTCAAGAGATGGCATTAGTGGCGAAGTTTATAAACCAAAGTTCAAATTTTCCTCAAGAGATGGCACTGGTGGCGAAGTTTATAAACAAAAGTTCCAATTTCCCTCAAGAGGTGGCATTAGTGTCGAAGTTTATAAACAAAAGTTCCAATTTTCCTCAAGAGATGGCATTAGTGGCGAAGTTTATAAACAAAAGTTCCAATTTTCCTCAAGAGATGGCATTAGCGGCGAAGTTTAAAAACCAAAGTTCCAATTTTCCTCAAGAGGTGGCATTAGTGTCGAAGTTTATAAACAAAAGTACCAATTTTCCTCAAGAGATGGCATTAGTGTCGAAGTTTATAAACAAAAGTTCCAATTTTCCTCAAGAGATGGCATTAGTGGCGAAATTTATAAAATATATAAATATAAATATATAAATTGAAAGACTTGTATTAGAAATTATTGGAATCTTATTATAGATAGAGCTTTACTTTACAGGTTAGATGGAAGAGGAGACTTTTTAGTCTCAATCCTCAATCTCGCCTAAAAAGACCCCCAATAGTAATTATAATAATAATAGAGCCACCTCCCTCATGTTCCTTTGCAATGTCGAGAATTTCATCACGGGAAGCAAGTGCGCCAATAAATCAACATATTAAAACTAGCACCAGAGTGGATAAGCACGGAATGAGATATGAGTAAGAAAAGGCCATTCTCGATAAATGCACGATTAATTGCTAAGTTTTCCATGAAGGTCTGATCGCTGCCTTCACTTTACAGCCGAAAAGGTTAGTAACCCTGCTTCTTTATAGTTTATAAACTTATTCGGGATCCCCAAGAGTTTCGAAAAATCACATGAAACAAATCTGTGCTCAAAATATCCCTTTAGTTATATATTCTGCGAACGCATAACTCTCTGTTTAGAGATCCGTTCTTACGATTGGTAGCCCTGATTTATAAAGTTAGTACCCTTGACATTAATTCTAATTGTTCAAGAAAGGTGATCGAATGTAAAGTTGAGATATCAGTTTGAGATTTACCTGAGAAAAACATTGGAAGAACATTTTATAATGATTAAACTAATATGTTAAATGTTTAAAATATGTTTTAAATGTTATAGAACGATTTGGCATTGACTAAAACCACAGATTGGAAATTTTCCCGACAAAATTCGAAAAATTCTTCCGCCATCGTATTTGATGGAGGTTTTTTCCGAGGCACGAACGAGTGGTTTTATATGGTTTCCGTCAGATGGCATAACAATGTTGGCGTGACGTGACTGACTTTTATCAACAATTCGGACTTTTTTCCACTTATTCCGAAAATATGAGTTCCAGTGGTCCAGTATGAATGGGTAAAATATACTAGAATATGAAATTCTGCAGATTTAGGACATCGGTCAACATTTTGTTTAATTAATTAAAATTTAAACAAAATACGGGGTTAAACACCTTAGCAGCATTTGTGTAATGGTCAAACTTAGAAGTTATGCAATATTCAGGTCCTTGAAAATCATAAAAGTATTTAATTACGAATTTTAAAAGTAGGTGGTCAAATGACCACCTCCCGTCCTTCTAGGTAGGCCAAAACTCGCGTCCTCCTAGTGTTAATGAGTTTGCCAAAGAAGCGTTCAACTCCTCTAGTTTTCAATACATTTAGTTTTTAAAGGATTTGACATACTATATGAAATGCTAACGAGGAGATCTATGGAATCAATGAAACTGATAAGAACATTCCTAAGGAATAAAATATTGGTAACATCTCATCTCTCCCTCAGAAGAGCCAACATACTTCTCCAGCATAATTCAGAATAATTGTCAAAGCTAAAGTAAGAAATGTTTATATTTATTAGTAATTAGAGATTCCTGAGGCATCTCGAGAATAAAACAAAAAGAGATGGAATAAGATATGTAACAATGTGAAAAAACATCAAGGTAACATCATCAATTAATAATATCAACGACTTACAACTAAGGTGATCTAGTCATGTGTGCCGAGTGGGGGAACAACGCTATCCTAAAAGAGGCTGGGAATCAAGACCTGAGAAAGGCCTAGATTGAAGTGAGAAGATATAATGGACGGGGAAATGAAGTCAGTAGAGGAGCAGTGTGGGCCAGAGCCAGGACAATGGCACTTAATATAACTGAATGGCATGCTCTTTGTGAAATCTCTACACCCACCTGGTAGAAGAGGATTGATTACGAAGAAGAAGAATGTGTTTCAGTGTCTGAGTAAATCATTTATTCATAAGGAGTTTCTCAATTGCACAGTAATATAGGTAATTCAATTTATTTAAAGAGCAGGTTTCTGTCACCATACCTTGATGAATCCAGTGATTTTAATTTATCTGTCGAGGAATACATACAGTAAGTCACGGACTTCGGACCACGTTCAGTTCCAACCGATTGTAAGTCAATTTGGACATAAGAACAAAAAGTCCATAAGTAAAAAAATTAAATAACAAAATTCATATCTTGAATGTATATATTGAGAGTGATTTTTGTCTCCAGTTCTTATTATCAACTCAAATGTGGCTTACACAAAAATCCATGACCTAGTCAGAATTCAGCTTGGGACGTTTGTGATACAAGTAATTGCCTATTAACATGAATGTCACTAAGCAGGCAACTGTATAATCAACCCTGATTGAAAATCAAAGGAGTAAAAATAAGGTTCACAAAAATCCAAACCAGAACTTCAACAGAAGATAAGCAAACAAAGGTAACAGTAAGAGTTTCATATGAATAATTAAAACCAATTGTTTCTGGGAGGGGAAGAGGGAGCCGTTTGGCTTCATCTCCTCCAAGTTAAATAAAATCCAAGTCAAGTCTTCATTCACATAACCAATGTGGCTAATGAAAATGGAATATAAGCCCAAAAATTAGGAAAATTCAGGAAAAAGCTAACTAAAGCAGAGGGGAACTAATAATAGAAGAAATTTTCTTTTAATTTATTCCTAAAATTTCATAATTTTTCCATATTTATAGTTCCTATGACTATGAACCTGAAATTACTAAGTGTTATTTTTTATAAACATAAATATTTGTGAATTGAATGCTTAATTAAATATGGGGAGGACAAATTAACCACCCAATATTAATAAATCCAACATCAAAATTGATACAATTCATGTAGAATGATCTGGTTCTTACTCGTCGAATACAATGAAGGAAGTCTTCTCAGGATACAAGCCGGGTCGTCTGATGGGTTGCCTCCAACGTTTCGGCTGCAAACTTCGCAGCCATCCTCCCTGAGGCCTGTATCCTGAGAAGAATTCCTTCACAATTCATGTACATTATGTTTTGGCCCAGATGGAGAGACAATAGTAGCTTTTCCTGAAAGTACATCTTATTTATGCAATCTTGTAACTCAAGAACAAAATTTCCTTGGAGATTATTCAAGATATTGATTTGAATGAAAATCTTACTTATTTTATTATTTATAGTTTGTAGATGTTACCAGCTTAAAGAATTTAATTTTCGTTTCATGGTAAGATCAAGAAAAACGAGAATATCTCAATAACATTTTATATTACTGGGCCGAGCTGGTTAACTAGTAGCTGTGCACCCCTAGCTACATGAAGCTAAGTTTTTTTGAGGTATTTGAGATGCTAGATTGATTCAGCCTGAACAATTAAGACCCAGAGGTAAAGCTGCGGATAATACCACCATAATACCATACCATGGCATTGACACACAATAATTGAAAGACTCCTTTTTTAGTGGAATCTGTCTTCTGATAGGTTTCAACTGGATACCCTCCATCGTAGCCAGTCCTTAGCATCTTCTTTCATTTGCTTTGGCCATTCTTTATGTAACTAAGCATTCTTCTTCTTCCCCTCCTTCGCTGTCCTTCATAATTTTTTTAAGTAGGCAATTTCAGCATAGAACCGGGTGGGGCATAATGGAGTCCCTAGTTTAAAAAAATCACTGTAAGGCGCCCTGACCGATAAGAGGAATGTGGTAGGAACGGTTAGGTCGGGGGGATGATGCCATTTACAGTAGTTGTCATGCCGTGGTCAGGTGAGCACCAAGGATTTGTTATGGAGGCATTCTTCAAAAACGGGGAAAGCGTGGTAGTGACACAAGAGGGCGTTTCGCAGGCGGTCGGTTCATCTCATCACGAAAGTGTTCTTGATCCTAAAACCATTTGGAAATGGATAAGTAATCTAAGAGCAATGGGATCTGCCATTCCTAGAAGACCAGTTAGTCGACCGAAAACCATGAGAACACCCGATAATATCGAGGCAGTTTGAGCGTCTATTGAACAGTCTTTAGTGTGCTCTGCCCGAAAACATGACACTGCCTTAGGAATATTGTCTAGAACGGTGAGGAGAATTTTACACGCAGACCTTCCCTTACACCCCTACAACATGATGATGGTCCAGAAATTGAGCCAAGACTTTGTGAAACGTGCAGATGCTTGTTTCTTGCAACCGCCTGATCTCCTTGCGAGGGGATGTTCCATGGCCCCCCCGCTCTCCATATTTAACTCCACGCAACTTTTTCCTGAGGGGGTACCTCAAGGCTGAGGTTTTCAAAGGTCGCCCTCGAACCATTGAAGACCTAAAGGAGGCAATTGAGATGTTATCGCTGCAATTCCGCAAGTTATGATGAGAAGAGTGTATGAAAACTTCTTCGAACGACTCAACATGTGTATTTCCCGCCAAGGAAATATTACTTAGATGATATTATTTTCAAAACTTGATTTAAAAAATGGCATTGTATGCTCTTTTTAGTAATTAAACTTTTTTACTGTTATCTTGAACCATTTTTTTTAATTTACCCCCGAAATCAGGGACTCCATTATGCCCCACCCTGTATATGACCCACCCAAGCAGTCTTCCTCTTTTTGATTTCCCTCAGCAGTTTTCTTTCCTCTCCTATTCTCAATAGTACTTCCTCATTTCTAATTCTATCAGTCCACTTCACCTTAAGCATCTTCCTCCACAACAACATTTCGAAACTTTACAAGTACTTTTCATCTTCCCTTTTGACTGTCCATGTTTTGCTGCTGTAAGTCATCACACTCCATACTAAGCATTTAGCAAATCTCTTTCTCAGATATATTGGAATTGTACGTGCTGTTAAAAGTCCTTTCACCTTCTCAAACACGTTTTAACCCATAGCTACTCTCTGTCTTATTCACTGGGTACAGCTACCATGCATACCTCAGTCAGTAAACTTCCCAGATACTGAAATGATTTCACTTGCTTCACAATATTTCCTTCTACAGATATGTTAATGATTGCTTCATTCCTACTTAAAACTCATGAAAGTATTATTATTATTAAACAATTTAAAATAATAATGATTTATTAGCATTAAATAAATAACTCTAATTGATTATTACAAAAGTATTTATACCATACATATTGAAGTGATAAAACGATACAGTAAGATGGAAGATATATCTACATTCCACTTAAAAACATCTTTTCTCAAAAGATATAAGAAACATTTCATATGAAAACTATCCTCAAACCAGCAATTTGAGGTTGATAACCTGATTGCGCTAACTTGATTGTGAGACAATTTAAAGAGGTTCCATGGTAATAAAACGACACTACAAAGTGTTGATTGTAATTTTTATTTTTATAAAGATCTCCATCAATTAATATTAAACCAATCGTCATTCTTTAATGACTGCCTTTCAAAATATTTCTTGCAGTTATATTAAAAATCAGCCAAGTTGTGGCAAAACATTGATATAATTTAAATCTTGCTAAAAATGCCACAAATAAATTTTTCCATACCATTTGGCAACATTTTTATGAGAGAGGATTTCAATTCCATGAGATTTATGATATTTTATAGAAAGTTGAATCTTTTATTAGAGCATATAAAAGAATGTAATGGCACAAAAACCAGCTGAATAATTCCTTGGTCACTACAGTATTGGTCCTGAGGTTTAAAAATGGCCTTGAATAAGTGCAAAAACACACATCTACAAATACTTCTTTACTACTATGAGGGTAGCTTGAGCAGTTTCAGCTAACACAATCTCTTATAATAACTTTCCATTAAAATGAATCTTGAGATAGTCAAGAACAGAAAGTTTGTTTACCCTGTGATTTTATGAGAGACTAGAAGAACAAAGCCAATTGGCTTTAAATAATATGTGCTTGGCACTTCTATATCTTGATTCATGCTAACCATAATCACTTCACCTCTTGTACAAGCAATTATCACAGACGAACCTTGAAAATTACTCCAAGAAAAAATTGATGCAAGTCTAACAAAGGCTGGTTGACACAGGCTAGAATATACGAAAATATGCTATTGTTAAGGTGAACGTATTTTGGCTCGTAAGGAGAACTTCTGCATTTTCCAGTAGGGCACAGAAATGAAAAACTGTTTCACAACTGTCCGTAACATCAAATACGCTTGCTGTTTAAGTTAGACATTGGTGTGAATCAATCACATCTCTCTGTTTCGCTTCAATAAATAAGCTAAGTGCTAATGGTGAAAAATGTACATTCCTTAAAATCTTTTGATTTTGTGAAGAGTTTAATTTTGTACATACACCTCTTCTTCGCATTTAACACTTATTACCCATTATTACTGCCCTGGATCTTCAGGAGGAGGATGTTCTTGTATCCTAAACATGTTTTCAAGAGTCGCAGCGAGGACTCTGAGGTTATCAACGCCTCCAAGGAGTTGCCTATTAGAATTAAAATACATTGCATTAGGATAAGCTCAAAAAGTCTAGGCTGGTTATGAAAAATTCATGAGATTAGATATCCTTTGTATTTCTACTTCATTTACTAATAATAAATATTTACAATGTTATAAATATGAGATCTAGGCATTACACTAGCTATAAGAGCAAGGTATACATGGTGTAGGAGTTGATGTAGCTGGGAATCAACTTGGGGTCTTCGAGTACAATCACTTGGACTTAATCATAACTCTTATAGAGGTTTTCAGAGTGCATGCCATAATGTGTGAAGTTTATTGGAAATCCCCAACTTTCTAAGCCCTTACATTTAGGACATGCAAAATTAGTATAAAAAATAGTGGTTCTGTAAAGTTGCATAATGGATTCCACAAATCCATAACATACAATTATGACATATCATAACCATCTTATTGTTAGATGAAAAACACCTAGTAACTTACACATTATATATTTCTGATGTTGATAATACCTATTAGAAGCTGATAGAAATATATACTGAGGAAGTTATGAAGTGTATCTCTTAAAATGGTTCTTATATTCCACAAAGTTAGATGCAAGTTATTGTGGACTCACCAGATCAAATTTACCAACCACATCACCTATTGCGCTAATTACATTGAACATTAATGATTGATGAATTCATTTGTATTTTTAAGATAAACTTTTATAGAGAAACTATACTGAGAATTCTGTCACCTAATATTTAGCCATCGGATAAAGCTAGGCTCGCAATCTACAGGCATTTCATTAAAATGAATCTTGTTATTTAGTCATGTCACAAAAATTTGTAACATACATTCCAAATTACAGCAATGAAAAGATTCTAGTGCAAAAGTAGCACCCAGAATCAAAATGACAAGTTCACAATTTATATTTATCCAAAAATGCATACATTGACCTTACTTAATATCTTTCTATTGCACACCGCTATATCGTTACATACCTTAGAGAATGTTCAGCAGAATTTGCGGCCATTAGGAGCTCATTAGCCACTTGCTGAGGCATGCCTTGATTCAGAGGGCTAGATGAGCCGCACGCACCCAATGATGAAGGGTCTTCAGATCCAGGGCTTTTACCTTTGAAACCTTGTAGCCGGTCATTTTCTCTTCGAAGTTCACACATTTCAGCCTAACGATAAAACACAGGATCAAGTGCTGCGCATGCAAAATATCATTCTAGACAAAACTGAGGATGTTTGCAAACATAAGCTGAATTACCATGATAACTTTCATCTCTTGCTTGAGCTTTGAAACTGTGGTTTCTGCATTTACTGCTCTCCTCTGAAAGTATATTAGTCGACATTAGCTATAAATTTAACCAATAAACTCTTAGCAACACTATTTTGACTTACCGTTGTGCGTTTAAGGTTGTCTTCAACTTGTTCAATTGATTTGGCTAAGGTTGCTGTCTCTTCGCTTTCCCTTCTTCTCATATTAAATAACTCGCGTTCTAAAGACTGAACCCTGTTCAAATAAAAACACCGTTCAAAATCATTGAATCACTCGATAAAACACCGGCCAATTAAATAAGTATAAATACAATTTACCTCATTGATTCGTCAGAAAGTTGTCTTCTACACATGTCTAACTCCCACCGCAATCTCTCATTTTCCTGCAAAAGCTATAAACAGATGTTTTATATTGTTCAGTGTCTCCAAAATTTTTTGTGTAAGAAGCGTATGAAGTTTATAAATTCACAAAGACTTACTTCAATGAACTTGATGGTAAATTTACCAACTTGATAAATAATGCTACAGTAATTTGCTATAAACTTACCCTCTGAGAATCGGCGTTGAGGGAATGAGATGAAGGAAGAGCGGGATCTACGTCGGAGTTACTCGAAAGTCGTCCTCCGAGAATGGGACCATCTGAGAGAAAATCGGGTAAACTTTTTGAAGTGGCAACTTCCGAGGGTCCTAGAGGAACATGAATATTTCTATCAGGAGACACTGCACCGGGGCTATGATCATGTGATCTTGATAGTACATCGTTCACACTGTCAGGATGTGTTCCTGAACCAGCACGTCTACTCTGACTTTGTCCACTGGTGCAACTTATACTATCTGTACCACCCAATGCAAAATCCGGTAAGTTATCAAGGTCTGGTAATCCTTGTGCTGAAGGTTCAGTAAGGTAACACTGCTCCATAACCAAATGATCCTGCACGAAGTCAGGAAGAGCTGAAGTAAGTTCAGGGGTTCCGACCAGTCTGGATGAGTTGACACGGAGAGGAGTTCCATGGTCATCACTCGCAGATTCGTTCGGTGTCCTACCGCCATCAGGAGAGGGGTGAGAGTAAATTTTGGGTCTTGCACCAGTCGATAAGTAAGTATTCCTTGAAGCGTCACGTTTTAAAAACACTTTGAACGAAAAGGGATTTTCGGATCTTTGCGTCACATTATCTGGAAAGAATGGGATAGAAAGGATAAGAAAGAAGTTCAAAAATTCTGAAAGGAATTTTCAAGCACTGGGTTCAAAATCAACCTTGCCCTTGAGGACCAGCTGTAGCCTTTTTATCGAAGTTAGGTTGAGATCCGAGTCCTAAGTCTGGCTGTGCAGGAATATCTTCAGTTCCACTATCACTTTCATCATCTTCATCGGATCGCTGACCTCGTCTTTTAGGGTAGTCATAAAAAGGAAAAGGTTTTTCGTCTCCACCAGACCCACCCTCCGCCATAATCATTCTCTGTTTGACGTTTTTAATCGTACTTCTTCTGTTCACAATCTGCTTCACGCGCTTCTCACGTCGTTACCGCTTTATTAATTCGTAGGCTAGACTTCTCAATTCCATTATTTTTTCTAGCGAAAGATAAATTTTTATGAGACTTGTTATTACAAATCAATCGGTAATTTATCTCCGAGTTAGATTTATGCAAAACATTGAAAATTATGCAGCCAAATACCCAAAATAAGGTCATTTCCAGTACATTAGTTCCGTCCCCAAAATATCGATGACTTTCTGTTACTCAGAATAATAGTCTTAGCTAATATGTTAAACGAAAGAATGAAATTAAGAAAGAAACGAAGGCATTCTATGTAATTCCCCTCTGCGAGTGAGAGAAGCGTTCACAGTTTGTCGCGACACATTGTCTGTATTTTAGTATTGATTAAAGGTTATCCCAACATCCTGATACTTTAAATTGCAATACTAAACTCTTGTTAATTTTGAATGTCAAAAGAAATTCAGTGAACAGCGTTAATACTGCAAGGTGATGTTAAGATCCGCAACTCCTGAATCAACTGTATAATTGAATATAAACATCTAAATGGAAATTTTATGGCTCATATGTGCAATAAACGGAAGCTGTTAACTCGGCTAATAGATTACTGTTGATGGTGTTGGTTACCGAGTGGAAGCAGACAGTGTTTAGTAGTATATCAGCTGACGCACCGTGTTTCATGTAAAGAAGAATCAGTTATTTTGATGAAAAAGTTATAATGGAAATAACAGGCAAGTTTTTAAAACTTATTTCTCCGAATTTCCAAGCTTTTACATAAAATCAAATGACATTAGTTATATTTTCTTCCACTTTTACTGCAGATGTTTTGGTTACGTTGTAACAGCTTCCGGTTTTTCAGTTCTCCCCAGCTGAAGTCTTCGTAACGTTGTGTGCGGGGCTGATTTAGCTTCCCATTTTTCCGAAATGGCTTGGGTAGTGATTCGTTCTTCGATAACAAAATTCGTAACGCCTTCATCCGGAAGTCATGTAAACAAGCCTCTCTGCAAAATCAATTTAAATTCTTTATTTCTCAAGCAATCTGCCCCTATAAGCGGAAAAGCTTTGCGGGATAGAGACTATAAGAGACCTCCCCCGTATCCGTACAAAGAGAAAAAATACAGGTTATGGAATGGCTTTTTTGATCGTACTACTCATAGGTTCGATGAGAATTCCAAAATTATTGTGGTCGATGGTCCCATTGCTGTAGGCAAGACCGAGTTTGCGAAGAGTCTCGCTGAAGATTTAGATATGCTACATATGCCAGAATCTACTATGGACGACCTGTATATAACTAGTTACAATTTTGATATTAGAACCTTAGACCCAAAGTTGCCAGAAACCTGCAGAACCTTCGATGAGAAAAACTTCTGTATGAATCCAAACCACAGGAACGTAGCTGTATTTCAAATAGAGAAATACCAAATGAGATACATGCAGTATGTTGATGCCTTAGCCCATGTATTTAATACAGGTATTCCTTATTTTTCTTCCTCTGGTATAAGGATGTAAACATTATACTTAAAGGTCCTTTTAACAGGTCAAGGTGTTGTCTTGGAAAGATCACCCTACAGTGACTTTGTGTTTTTGGAAGCTATGCTCAAACATGGATACATCAGCAAAGGAGGTCAGTAAAAACAATTTGTGTATCTTTCGAAGTCATTAGTGATATGCTTAACTTTCACTAAATAGATCAATTTTTACAGCACACAATGCATACTATGAGATCAAGAAGAACACCATAACAGAGCTATTGAAGCCTCATTTGGTGATCTATTTGGATATACCAGTTTCTGTGGTAAAGGACAGAATAAAGAAGAGAAACTATCCGCATGAAGTTCAATCTAAAGCGCTCACTGATGAGTACCTTTCCACATTGGAGAGTGTTTACAAGAAATCTTATCTCAAAGAAATAAGGTAACCTATATATTTGTATTGTGATTATTTAAATAAACCGACAGTATGAGGCCTTATTCTCAGATCTTGAGAACAAACCCCTTTTTCTAAATTCCATTAAATAATTGATAACTGACAGTCCTCGATTTCCATAGCAATGAAGTATATGTTATTTGTAAGATATAAATTTTAGAGCTTATGCCTAATAGGTAGATTAAATTTTTGTTTGAGAATTAAGATTAATAATTGTTTTAAACTCAGTGACAGCATGGTAAAAACTTCCAATCTTGCTAATTGTGCTAAAATTAAAATAATATGCTCATTATTCTACAGTTTCCTCTTTTATTTCCTATCAACTCTTAATAACTAGCCCAAGATTAAATGATTTATGTAAATGGTAATTCTTTTTTTAATTGGTTTTGTAGTGAACATGCTGAACTTCTTGTCTATGACTGGAGCGAGAAAGGTGAAGTTGAGGTTGTGGTAGAGGATGTTGAAAGAATTGATTTTGACAAATACGACAAGTACGACAAAAAGATGCGGGACTGGTGCATTTCAAGAGAGTGGGAATGGGCCGAACTTCGTATGCGGTAAGCCATTCACCTCAGTCAGCTATTATTTTGAAGCATGTCATATTAAAAGTATCCTAATAGTGTATGAAAAATGTAATAACTTAGCTACTTCACTTTTAATTCTTTTTCTGAAGTTTTCAATAGCTTGCTTGCTGAACAAAACCAGACATACCCTGTAGTAAACTTGATACATTCTATGTCTCTCCTTGTTTTTATGTATATATCTATATAAATACATACAAACAAGAATGTATTTTATGTCCACACCTGAGGATGTTTTAATTAGTTGAAACTGGATACATTAGATAGAACCAATTGGAAGATTTACATATTCATTTTATTCTACTCTTTATATTAGTCTCAGATAATGAAAAATATTACCATGATGTGCAGTTACATCAGGGTTTGTGTTATAGAGATTTCAAAGATTTAAGTCTTGTGTTTATGATACTTTTCATGGCATGAAGAGAATTTGGATGTTTGATTCTTATACATGTCTACTATTAAATGCTTATTTCTATACAGAAGTAGCCATATAATTTGTAAAAGAGTTCTTGATTTGAGGTTATGGAAATAAGTAATAAGTCAAGCTTCCAATATTAGTTTATCTGTTCTCAAAGAAGTTTAATCACAGATTAATGTATTTATTTTTATTCTTGAAAACCATGATATGACACTTTATAAAGACGTGTCGATTCTCTTTCCTGTTACTTTGGTATTTTTAATTGAATTTAATTGTTTTGATTTCCATTCTAAAACAAACTATGCAAATTTCTCATATATTATTCCTGGAAAATGTTGGTATATAACTAATGATGTGATATTTAACTTTCTAACAAATGTCATATGTATGCTGTTAATATGAATTTTATGATAGCTGATGAATTTTCTCTATTCTCAGGTACACCAATGACAAGGGAATGCTTTTGAATTTCTTCAACGTTCCAACATTCGATGTTCCAGAATTGCTCATTCCTGCTACTGACGCGAAGATTAAATATGACGTGTATGGCAGTGTAAGTACTCTCTCATTTAATTTTATAATTTTCTTCTGTATTCCTTATATACCTATGTAAATGTGTATGTAATTTATTCATTAACTCTTATTTATCAGATTTTCATTGAAATTATTACGACAAGAAGTATGGAATCTTATTAATTTCTGCATATTTGTTAGTTTTGTAAATTTAGCTCTCTGGATAAACAGCATCTCTGCTAAACCCCGGAGCTGTTTCAAATCTCCATTCCTCGAACCAGAAAATTTCAAAAGAAATTTCATCACAATTTTCATTTTGTTTATGGTACAAGCTCCAATAGTAATAATTATGCTAGATAATTGCAAAGTTGTGCCATATGATACATTCAGAAGTGCAGAATTTTGTAAGCTGTACTTACACATGTTTAGCCTGACCAAACCCCTTCTACCTGTAGTTCAAAACAGTACATTACCCGTTATTAAATAGGGCACGTTTTCTCTCTATTTTTCCCTTTATTGCTTCAATGTAAATAATACTAGAAAGAATTCTTGTCCTTTTTTCAATAGAAATTTTAACTTGGTCACTTCTGCTTAGGGGAGGTTTTTGGAGAGGTTTCCCTCCTGTCTTTGGGCAAATGCCAGGCATGAGACTAATGCCTCAAGTTCCCCTCTAAGGTTGCCTCCTGGCCAGAAGGCCAACATGCTGCAAGAATTTTAATAAATATAGCCCCGACTAATTAATGGATTACAAAGCATAATGATTTAGTAATTTTTAAAAGTGAAATATTTCTATTTTTCAAAGTAAAATTTTTCTACCCAGTATTTCACTGTAACCTAATATCATTAAAAAAATTAAAATGTTTGGCAAAAGCTGTTGCAGCAAACTAAACAGACGGAAGAGCAACATTAAGGACTAGTACTACTACTACTACTGTTGTCTTTCACCAACATTATTTAACCTCTATATTGAGAACATGATTGTCAACACCCTGGATGAGGAAAAAGGTATAAGTATCGGAGGAAGAGAAATAAAATACATCAGATTTGCTGATGATATGGTAATCTTAGCCGATGACAACCAGGCACTCCAAGGAACAATAAGATGTTTAGAAGAAGGAATGGAAATATATGGGATGAGAATAAACGCCAGTAAAAAAAAAGTTATGAGAGCGAATGACGGTGAAGTTGTCAATGTTGTAACGACTGAGGGAAGGAGAATAGAGCAGGTTAAAAGGTATAGATATCTGGGGAGCATGCTGACGGAGGATTGGAAGAGCATTACGGAGATCAAGACAAGAATAGCTATGGCAAAGGAAGCCTTCTATAAGAAGAGAAATGTGCTCTGCAGTAGTATTAATCTAGAACTGAGGAAGAGATTGGTGAAATGTTATGTATGGAGTGTTATGTTATTATGGATGCAAAACATGGACCTTAGGAAGAAAAGAGAAGAATAGGATTGATGCTTTTGAAATGTGGGTGTGGAGGAAGATGGAGAGAATAAGATGGGTTGATAGAATAAGTAATGATGAAGGGCTTAGAAGAGTTGGGGAGGAAAGAACATTACTCCGCACAATACGGAAAAGAAAAGGAAGCTGGATTGGACATGTTGTAAGAGGAAAGGGGATTCTAACTACAGCCATTGAAGGAACGGTGGAAGGAGAAAAGAGAAGAGGAAGAAGAAAGCTAAAGTTAATAGATGAGGTGAAGAGAGGAGGTTACAAGAAGACCAAGGAGGAGCCCCAGAACAGGTTTAAGTGGAGACGGTTGTGGTGTGAGGGACCTGTTGACTGGCAGAACACCAGAAGATGATGACTACAGAAGAAACTTTAGCCAAAATCAAAGGGCAAAATGTGGTTGTCACAAAAATAATGATGAAAAACTGGACTGATTCTTTGGAGAGCATGTTATGCAAAGGAATGTAACCCTGATGGGGTTATGCTTGTATATATTTCTTAATGTAAACCTACTGGCCTCTCGTCAGCATAAGAATATCACCCACTAATCATTTACGAGTAAAAAAATTATTAGTGATACTGAAGTTTAATTTTTGTTATTTATTTTGTTCAAAATATGATCTAGCTGACAATTTTTCGACAGTTTAGGTAGTGGTGGCATGAAAAAATTTGAAAATAATGGCATAGATGATCAATCACCGCAAACTGCTTGTTGACGTGATTAGTGGTGGTATAAGATGGTCATTACACCACCCAAAAATCCTATAGGAATGTATCGCAATTTTAAAATAAGATACGACCAATTACATACAATAACTACTTTCTTGGTTAAAAAACCTTTGTAATGAATTCAGGCAATGAATTAACTCAGAAGACTGTTCTGAATGAGATGAGTGAAATCCTGAAAATCATTCAAGTCTTGAATTAATTAAGAACTCAATCCGAACAGAACCTGATTGCACTGTGTACCTCAATTCCTTTTACAGCAAATTTCAATGGTAGAATTTTTTATTTCAGACTCCTGGATTGAAATACAGGGCAGGATATAATGCGGATGCTGGAGATACAGGTCTGCTTTTTAAGGAGAAAATCGATCACAGAAGTGTTTTCTATTAATTGATTGTTAAAAGAATGAAAGTTCGTGATTGAAGTAGGAATGAATTGGCAGGTATTGCATGGAGGCTTCCTGGTAACTAGATAGTGGTGCTATGCAGTATTTGGTTAAATTATCACACAGGAAGTCTATTTAATGAGAACTTTGATAAATCTTGTAACATATTGTAATATATATGTCTAATAAATTGTTAAAATTTTATTTAATTTGTCTATATGTAACATTTTTATTGGTATACTCCTTTATGTTGGGAAATATTAAGTTTAGGTTCTTATATTTTACTAAACAATTTGTCACTCGTGATATTTGTCTTTATTTGGGATAATAAAAGTTATCAATAATCATACATCTAAAGGAAACACACTATAGTGGTGCCGCATAGTAAAGAGCATTTTCTGGTACCAGTGGGTGGAGCATCAAGAACCTACCCCACCTCCGAACACCTCCACCTTTGGCATCCCTTACCCTGTTCTCATACCGTGAGTTTCTTCTATGCACAACAGTGTTGACAAAGTCTCTCAATTCACAAATTCCTTCAGCATTCCCTTAACATATTTCAAAGAAAAACAAGAGAACGATTAGCGAAAAACCACGAGGAACCATGATTCGAGATAGCTGGAAATCATGAGGAAGTGAAGGTCCTACGATGGAGCACACTAGTTAAGTAGTTTCATGGTGTGTGAGTGAGAATGAAGAAGGAATATGCAAAAATTTCCATGCAGGCTCTACTATGCGATACTACTATAGCAATTTCCATTACAGTTTATTCATTGACTGGTTTTGTCAACAAATAAATCTCTTCAAGTGAATATTTTCAAGAGTAAAACATGATAGGGGAAATAGGGCAGAGTAAGTTTAAGGAATGGATTAGATTAACTTAAGAAGGGAACAAAGTAGCACTTATGGAGAGGAGAGGTTTGGGAAAAGACATTCATAGTTAATTTCTTATTGTTGTTAGAAAACTGAACAATTTTGAGGTTGTCAAAGCTGCATCCTTTTTCCCTCGATGTTGAAACAAAGGCTGTAAGTCACTTCTATGATTAATACCTTTGCAGACCACCGGTTAATAGGTGGTCAGCTAAGGTAGAGCCTAGTTCATGGGGCTTCAACAGCACTATTGTATGGAAATCCTTATCTTTACACTTTGGCTAGTCTGACCAATATGCTTGACTAAATGGTCATCATATGCAAGATATAGTGTTCTCCCTAAAAGTTCAAAAGATTTTTCCCTTCTCTCATTTGAGTTATGGTACATTTATGACAGTTGTTTTTCTTATCTTTCATCATACCAATAATAATTAAATAATTTGAAATTAGTGAGAGCTTGTTAAATGCCTTTTATATATTTAAACAATATTAATTATTAACAATATTCCTATGGACTTATGATATTGATAATTTTGGCACTTTTAACTAGCTAAATTTAAATATGCAGCAGGCTGAAGTATGGACCCCACAGTTCTAAATTATAACCAAAGAAAAATCACCTAACTCGATTAATAAATAAGGTTGGCAAGCCCTAAAATGATGTGTGTATTAAATATTGCGAGTCATGTGATTAACTAAAATAATTATAACATTCATTTTGGTAAATTCTGTGCTGTAAAACATGGAGGTTGTTGGAGGTGTTTTTCTGTGGTGGTAAGACAAATTTCCTACAACAGGATTCTTACCCACAAAAAGGAAGGAGTTGAGATGTAGACAAGCTGACTTTTCTTAACTGGGGCTTTTGCCTCATATTCATAAACTCAGACTTTACACTTAATACAGATACCTTAACTCTTTCAGACCTAAATTTTTTCCATGAAGAAAAAAAGATATATTTGAATTTAGTAGATTTTTCTGTTACTCATTAAGTAATAAAATCTTATTATTAGACTCCTTTGATACAGCATTGACATAATATTAAAATTAAAGAATTGAATCCACAAAATAAACATTTAATTAATACAAATAATATTTAATAAGCACTGAAAATGGTGTCCAATATATTGCATGCAAGGTCATTAAGGGTTAAACACAGAAATGGAGGATCATAGATTAGAAGGCTGCAAGCTTAAGGGGATGGCAATTTCAGGAATGTTTGGCTACAACATGGTAGTGTAGTTACATTTACAAAAGTTGCTTGTAGTTGGTTTCCCATTGTAAAGAGAGAAATTAAGGGTATAGATGTTGGACGGATCAAACATAGATAAAGTATGTATCTACTAAGACAGCTATAGAGTGAAGAGGTGGTGTTCAATAACATTTCTTTTAATTATCTAATAAATATAAGGACCCCATTAGTAAACATAAGCTAGAGCATAAAGTTGTCTCTAAAAACACCAAAATTATAAATAATTTTAAACACTCAAAAAGTTAATGATTTCATTCAAAAACACAAAAGGAGCATTGCAAGAATATCTGAGAATTCCTTTCAGATACATCTTTATTAGTAAAAATGATACAGTGATAGTAAAAAGTGAAATGAATTGGTTGTACAAAACTTTCATTTACTAGTCGAATGAATCTCTCATAACAGAAACCTGTAAGCAATGAACTGAAGCGCTTAATATTGAAAGCTGTTATATACTTTCGAGAGATTGTCTTGATTAAACTAAACCTTTAACACACTTTTACATAGATACTGCAGAGATTGGAGCAGAAAAACACGTAAAAAAATATAAAAAACTTACAAATAAAATAAAACTGACAATAAATTACAGAATAGACAATTGTTTCTGATTGTAATTTTTTTATATACTGATTAAAATGTGAAAGGGTTATTTATATGTAACAATTTTATTTCAATTTTGAAACTTGATATAAAATATTTTTATTCCTGTACAAACAGTTATAAAAATCTGAGATAGGATAGTAGTGGATGTCATCCTATCAACAAATGTATATATATGCATTCAACTGCCAATAGCATAGCTGTCATGGAATAATCAAACTGATATCTCTCATTTTGTTTGCCAGCTATTTTAACCAACTTATAGAATGCAAGAAATAAGGGGATTGTAGGATCACTATGTCAATCACTGTCTCTGAAGGACAATATCACATACAACAGGAATCATTAAAAAAAATTGAATGCCCATACAAACTTCATCACTAACTATAAGACTAACTTCAAGAAATCAGTTACACATCTGAATTCTAAAGATAAATCAAAAGGTAATTCAGGGCACTCTTTCATCACAACAGATTAAATATCATCAGATATTTTAAAAATTAATGCTAAGTAATACAAAGAACTTAAATTTTGGGACGTAGTATAATTTATAAAAAAATAGTGCTAATAGTGAGATTTCACTTTTCCAAGAAAGCTAAAATAAAATGAGATTTTGGGCTAAAGATTCTTTGTTTCTTCTTTTCTTTAAGTAAACATGAGAATCACTCATTTCCCTTAATTTGCCTTTCACTTCTTTTACAACTATCACTTAAAACATTTTCCCTCTCCTAAACAGTTTTTCATGGAAGTAGATCGTCCCTTCTGTTGATGCACTAAGTAGACGAAAATAGAAAGAAATGTATTAGAATGCTTATAGAATGGTAATTGAATTGTATCAAGAATTACTAATATGACTTATTATTATGTAATAACTTATAACTTACCACTCATTGAAATGGTTTTCTCAGTGACATTATTTTAATTAATAACTCCAAACTGTAATTATCCCCACGGATCAACAAATACTTGATGCACATCACCAATACAGGATCAGTAATCATTCCAACCTTGTACAGATAGGCAAAAAAGCTAACATGGAAAAAATTGTGCACAGGAAATTTATTAATAAAATTCAGCCAAATGTGATGAACATCATAAGGTATTATCAGATATTTAGGCAGGTTTTCTTTAATTCAAAGATAGTGTTGTACCTATCTTTGACCCAAGTAACTTTTGTTCGTGAAAATTAATTATTAAAACAAATACTCAAATGTTGTCTTTTTATTTCTGAGCCAGGAAAGCATTTCCGACCCTATATGAATCAGGGTTCACCCTACCCCTCCTACAAGTTCTGAAACATTGTACTGAGACACCCCAAGTATATATTGAAAAACATAATATATATCAGGTCTAAAGAGCTTTCAAAATTGATGGCTTATGCCCAGAAGTCATAAAGAAAATATACGAGAGACCAATGTTTGATAAAAAACAAATTAAGTTGGAAATAAATATTAAAACATATCAATTCCCATTACCTTAATTCATGGCATGCAAGCATTGGAATGATAAAGTATGTATTCAAAACTTTTGCCATTAATTATGAAGAGGTTGGGGATCTAACCAGCTTTTCAGTTTATGAATTAACAATTGAAATTGTAAGCCTTCTACAAATAACAGAGAATACATTTGAGATTATTGAATCATCACAAATTCACATTCAGCCATATAGTGTTGTGAAATATGACATTAGACCACAGACATGCAACGTGGCATGATTTACTAGAATTTCCCACAATGATCCAATACCTGGGAAAGACAAGTTCTGAAATTAACTCTTTAAAAGAAATGGAAGGCAGAGTGATAAAAAGGTTAGCAAAATACTGGATGAGTGAAGAAATAATAAGCAAAACGAAACCATTTCAGGGTTAACATCATGGTACTTCTTAACTTGTAAAAAATTCATGTTAAACAAATTTTTACTTTAAATTAGTGGTCTAGTAAAAGTTTGTTTACCATGAATATTTTTATAGATAATAAGCAATTTGGTAGCTTGTACTTTGAATAATTGTGCCAATAAAAATTCAAAATATCAAATGATTAAGTTGCAAGGAATTTGATTCAAACAAAGCCAGTTTGTAACAAAGCCTTTTAGTTTAAACTGCATGCACAAAGCACATGAGATGAGCTAACCACTTAAACACCATTCTTACTTACTTATACTTTAAACTTATTATCACAAGATAGGTTCAAAAAGTTTCCAAACTTTTTTTTTCTGCAAAAACGCAGAGCAGGAGACATTTACATTTAAAACCCTGCAATCTGCCAGTGGCATGTGGCAGGGGGTGAAAAACACCGACCAGACATCTAACTGGACAGCTATTAGCTTCTCTAATACTTATCAGGAAAAACACCATAAGGAACAATCCATCCTGGCAACTACTTCCCTATATTGTTTGTTTTTGTTTTCTCTCAAAGACCGGGAAAGTTTATAACTTGGATTACAATATCAGCAATCTCCTTCCCCAAGTCAGTAGTGATTAATTTATCAAAAAGCTTGCATCAATACTCAAGTCTTCTATCACTATGAGAATTCCATCCTAGGGACTCTATCAGACCGGAAACACTACTATCAAATCTGAAATCTCCCTTGACAAACCTAGTTGCTCTATGATGAACCATATCAAGATTGTAAATTAATCCTACTTCATGAGGAAAAACTCCCAAATCTCAAGCAATACTCACTCAAATAGTGGTCAAATCAGGGAAAGAAATGCTATTTGTTTTACTCTCATGAACATCCCCTCAGAATTCTACTGACTAGCCTTTGCATCCCATTCGCCTTTCCAACTATGCTTTGAATATGCTCTTTGAAAGAAAAATTACTACTGAGGGTAATTCCTAAGTATCTATGATGCCTCACGAACTCCAAGGGATTTCCTGAAAATTTAAAATTCTGGTGGTATACAGCGCCACATATTGTGGGTACAGCTCTGCAAGTCTGTGCCAGTCAGTTCTGGTATTTCAGTGCTGTGACTGCGTATGTATATTCCGACGGAAAGGAGGAAAGTGCTCAAAGAAACTCAGACCCGATTGATCAAGGAGCAAGGTCATGTAGGTTGTGTTCTTCGACTGGAAGGGGATAGGCCACCATGAATTCATTCCCGAGGTTGGTATAGTTAAGAAGGAACTCTATGTGGCAATCCTCAAGTGGTTGCCCAAAACTGTTTGCCAGAAGAGGCCCAGTCTCTGACATCAAAAGTCGAGGGGGCTTCATCATGACAACGCACCTGCCCACAGATCACTCCTTGTCACACTATTTCTGGCCAAACATGGGGAGTACTTATAGGAAAATACCACTTAAGTTTCCAAGTAGCTTGTCTGGTTATTCACACACAAAATTAATTTGGGACCCTTTTGAACATACCTTGTATAAATAATACATCAAGGGATAGAATAACCACTAGTTACACAGCACACATCGAGTCGATAGGCAAACTCTTCCCGAACCTTGATAATTGTGTCTAGAGTTATTGTTGCAATAACTGCTTCAATCCTGTTGTTTGACTTGGGTAGGTCAGCTGGTAGCATAGGTACACTTTATAAACCCCCGAAGGTGAAAATCGCATGACGGCAGATCATGCCACAGAGGCCATGCAAAACAAGCTCTGTCATCCGGCCCCTTGTAGCAAATTCGGCAGTCGGGTACAATGTCATTTAACAAATTTGCTTACTCGTTTGAAATAAGACAAATGGCGCTCAACTGATCACTTGTAAGAAAAACTGTTTGAGTTTCTCTTTCATTTGATGCATTATTTATAATTGTAAGTAAAATGCAATAAATACTATGAACCCTTGAAACCCTGATATTTATTTTGAAACACACTGTATAATAGGAGGCCTGTTCATAAAAAGTTATATAACTTCTTAAAGAATAGAATTTGAATTACACATTTGTTTAAGGCTAAATTAAAAATTGAAAAATTTAGAATAATAATATTTTAAGATTGAATTACATGCTATAACTAGATTTATTTCACCTAGGTTAGTAATACCTCTCAACTTGATGTCATAAAAGCCATAATGCTTTCCTTTCAGAAAGCCCATGCAACTCAAATGCTACAACAGCTTTCGTGACATGCATATCCACTAGAATTGAAACAGCAATACCTTGCGATTGCGCGTATCCTGAGCTTCTGATGAATATCAAATATGGTTAGGATTCCTTGACTGGCATTTTTGTAAAATTCTTTTTGAAATTGTTCCAGTAGGGATTTCTTAAGGTTGTCACTTGGATCACCGTCTTTCATGGCTTGCCATCCAAAATTGGCATTGTTTAAATACAAGCTCAATCCAGCAAAAGTTTCAGCAATACGATCATCAACAATGGCCTGAAAAATCCACATTTAACATCAAGTTTGAGTTACTAGACAGCCACAATTTTATTAATCTTAGTTTATTGTAGTACTGGGAAGTTAAGAGCCTATTTTGGTACCAGTGGGAAGGGCATGCCGATATCTCCACCTTTGGTATACCTTCCCCTCATTCTCATGCAGTGAGTCTTTTCTATGCACAGCAGTGTTGACGAATTCTCTCAATTCACTAATTCCTTAGGTATATGCATGGCATATTTTTTAAGGAAAACAAGAGAACGATTAGCGAAAAACCACGAGGAAGTGAAAGTTGTATCATGTAGTAGACTGGGTAAAGAGTTTGCTTGGTGAAGGAATACCCCTCCGAGGAAGAGATGCACGAAAATTTCCTCGCAGGCTCTCTACTAAGGTTAGGTGTAAGAAGAGACTTGATAGTCTCAATCTCACCCTGAATAAAGTCCTTTTTATTATTATTATTATTATTACTATATGGTACTATAATATAAAAATTTCCTTGGAATAACAACAAAATTGTAGACACCATTGAAGCCAGACAAACTGCTAGATTTCTATACTATAGGGTGACCAACTCTCCCATATTTCCCAGGATCTCCCGGATTTAGAAAAAGTACAACGAAGGGCGATACGATTTGTAAAGAATTGCTACGATAAAACAGCGAGTGTTACTAAGATGTTACAGGACTCGGGATGGGAATCATTAGAAGATAGAAGAGAAATTCAAAGGATAAATTTATCAAATAAGTTCAGAGAAACTACGTTCTCAGATGATGTAACCGATATAATGCGATCTCCCTGTTATATGGGCTGTTCTGATACTGCCAGAAATAGACGCTAGAACGAATCGTTTCAAAAATTCATTTTTTCTGTGAACTATACGCGAAAGCAACCGTTTAGG
Organism: Sympetrum striolatum; assembly: GCA_947579665.1. NCBI lineage: Eukaryota > Metazoa > Arthropoda > Insecta > Odonata > Libellulidae > Sympetrum > Sympetrum striolatum. The sequence continues at coordinate 35,902,747 of OX388350.1, read as the reverse complement.
AAAATAGAGTCAAGGTGCCTGCACCCCCTGCCACACGCCGAAAGGTGGCTTGCAGAGTTCTTACATAGATATATTTTTTATGATCTCCCGGCTACTGTATCTTCTGTCTCTTTAAGTGAATTTCTCTCATATTTTTTCCTCAAGTAAAATCATTCTGTTTCAATCATTTAAATTTTGCGCATACGGTCAATATTTGTTTAAACGTTCGAGAGCAGACGCAATGGATTCTATATAGAGTTTTTCTATGGATTATCTTGTTTAAAAATGACCAACCAATGAATTTAAATTTCCTTGTCTAAAAAAGAATATTGTCCAAGGAGATCTGGGGGGACTTCATATCGATTAAAATAATTTATTAAAGCAATACGCATACAACTCTACAAAAATGTTACACTGGTTTACCAGCTTTGGCAAGAAATTATGCCATCATAAGTACTATATTGAAAGCTGAGCAATAGTTTATATAGTTAGTTATAGAGGGGAAGTGGGAGAGGGAATCTAGTTAGGAGTGGTTGAAGGTAAGTGCAATTGGTCAACATATTGACGACGGGATGGCCGTGTTCTACATCTCCCTTATTTTTGGTCAAGAATATAGAAATCTCCCTTATTTTTGGTCCAGAATATAGAAATCTCCCTTATTTTCTTCAAAAATAGTTGGCCACCCTACTATACTATAAGACCAAACCAAAATAGTTAGAACATAAGTTATCAATGTCTAGTGTCAACAAAGGTTGTTGACATTTTGTAAGGGTGCAGTCCAGAAATTAATGCAACACCAAGTGGCATTCACTAAAGCTGCTTGAAAAGAAGGTACTTGGGGTAACACCGACGATATTGGAAAGCAGAGAAATGGGAACATTCTCTTAGCAAAGGATTAGCGAGGAACTATCTTATCTTAAATAAACCTAAAACACGTAAAACATAACATTCTAAAACAAGCCATAGTGGCTCTTGCAGTATCTTGGCACATGACTCTGAAATAAATGGTTTCAGTAAAAGAATTTTCTTGTAAGCTCCAAGCAGGTCCTATGCAGTATGGCCTGTATGAAATTATAAAAAGTTCAGGCATTTAGTTAGAAGTTCATTTCCATGATCAAATTATCTTTATTTTCACAAAATAAAATAAAGATTATAAAACCAGTACACTTTTACAAGATAAAAACTGCTAACCATGACCAGTTTGGCTTGTTACGCCATCATCAGGTGATGTACCAAAACTGGTCATTGTTTTTAGTGGTTTATATCTTGTGGGAGTGAACTGGTTTTATAATTTTTACTTTACTTTGTGAAAATAAAAATAATATGACCATTTGGAATTAATATTATTGGTTCTGTAAGGCAACAAAATATACGGCTTGGAATAAGTCAAAATATATAATACAGTATTACGATTGCAATTACATAACAAAATTTGAGACAACCATTAATACAATAACGAAAAATAAATCAGAAATGTACATGAATATAGAGGGGGGAAGAAAGATAGAAAAAAATAACAGTAAAAAGAAAAAATTAACCATCTCTAATTATAACTCAACTATTATTTAGAAAAGGATCACTTAAAACTCATAAAAGGTGTTATAGGATTTAACATTAAGAGTTAAAAAAGCTCCAATTAGTGAGAAGATGGGAACGAAAAGAAAAATAGAAACAAGATTCAAAGAGCACATGGCCTGTTTCAAATAAAATTACATTAACAAGTCCAGTGCCGCACAGCACATACAAGTACATGATCACAAAATTAGCAAAGAAAACTTGGAAAACTAACAAAAAAAAAAGCTCAAAAAAATCAGTTCAGAATTTGTCCAAACTTGACGCATACCTTTTCATTCATAGAAACAAGCGACACATTATGAAAAACTATTTCGAACCGATACCTTCTTCTGTGTTGTTTCCTCTAACTGGCGTCACACAACAATATGCATAAATACCAATACCCCTCCGCAACACCCCTCAGTTATCTTCTTCCTACAATGGCAACGTAGTTGCTGAAATATGCATCAAGAAATATAACGCTTACAATATCTTCGTTACAGTTAACATTGGCCCTAATGGTTAGGGGTACTTCCATACGACATGTTGTTCACAAGCAATGGCTATTTGGAGCTTTTTTAACTCTAAATGTCCATAAGGTCTTCTGTTAACAACACAGCGCTGTTCCTTATTTCCTATTAGTTATTGTAATAGGATTCGTTTGACAAATATTCTTCAAATCACTTTTAAAAGCAGTCAAATAGGTCTTATTTCTTTGTGGCAATTAATTAAAAGTTAAAGAGGCTGAATGGTAATACCTATTTGTTAGAGTGTGAGTTTATAATCATGGAGATGTAAGTCAAAAAAGGGTATGCATTATGTTCGAGTAAATATACTCACATAGGAAAGGTTAAAGGTAGTAAAAACCTCATTGTTATGGGTGACTGGAATGCAGAAATTTGGCAACACAAAGGTGTAAAGAAGAAGGAGAGTTTTAAGTAAGAAAAAGAAATGACCTGGGAAAGAAATTGAAGAATTGTAGGACAAATATTATATTTGCAACAATTTAACTTTCCTTCAGTATGTACCCAATGATGTAGATATTACGCCAAGGGTCTTTCCTATTAGTTCCTACTATGGCCACACATAACCACCACTTGGTGTTGCATTAATTTTCACTGTACATAATTTCCCATTCTTTTCTGTGGCCAAATTTTATTGTTAAACTTCCATAGAAAAAGGCCAGTTTTGTGTGAAATCCTCTGCAGTTTTGAAGAGATTTCTAAACTTCTGTATAGCTTAATTCATTTTTCTATTATTAAATATTTTTATACCTCTCCAAGTGCCAAATCACTTATTATCATTTTTCATACACAACTTAATATGAAATCCATTGAATATTAATATAATATAAATGAAGCTTTTCTTACATACCTGCTCAAAGATAGCATTAACAACAACAGCGAGATGGTTCTCATTAATGATCTGCAGTTTCATGATTTCTAAAGCTACTTCCTCAGCATTGTTACTTTGAAGGCTTCGAACTATTTTTTCAGTCTTTTTTCTGAGATTTTTTGATTCCTCATCCTGCAAAAAATAAATATTATATCTATAACCACTTATCAATTGGACAGATAAATAATCTTTCTTAAGTGAACATTTTAAGCATACAATTCAACAAAAGTTAAATTACATCAGACAACTTAAATATTCCACCTAACCTATTCCACTAAAGCATAATATATTCTAGATTGCTAATAGCTAAAATATGGTTAACACAAAACTGCTATTAGGTAGAATTGATATCATGTATTCTGAGCAAAGCTTCTTTCAAGGAAAATATACTTCGAAGCTGACAAAAGATCTCGCTATTTACACAGTTTTTTCCCAAGTGAATTTAATTATGACAAGAAATTTTTAACCTATTACTTCTGAAAATAGTGAAAACTGAACTGTATGGAGGAAGATAAAATGCAAACATGAGGATATTTGTGAAACTACAAAAATTATATGTAACTATTGGCCATCTAAATATGATGAAAGGATATTTTGCAGCAACATTTAGGGAATGAAATCTTTTGATCTTACTAGGCACAGATTTCAAGGGTTGAACTAGATTCTGGAGAGTTCTTTAAAAATACCGACAAGCTTTTAGAAGACCTTGAAATAAATCTATTAACTATAGTACATTTAATATTTCATCATGGCTGAGGAAGTGAGGAAGAGCAATGAAGTCTTTTAGCAAAAAGGAAGGGAGGCCACTCAAAGATGGGTAGATTAAAGCAACTCATCTGTAAACTTAATTAAATAATCAGGAAAATAAATTAATAATTTTATATATCTGTAAACTCAGAGATGCTCAATATATCCCTAGAAGACCATGTGAAACCAGTTTCTCTCAAATCTGTCCTGTCAAGTGTGGTATTTTAATCATAACTAACCAAATGGCAAGAAGCATGTTTGAAAAGTAAGTACTGTTTTGGTGTAAATAAGTAAAATATGATTGTACATAAATAATTTTATCTTCATTAGAAGGAACATAATTTAAACTACTTTTCTCCATAGTGTTCCCCTTTGTTGAGGCATTAATCATATCTAACAACATACTTTAAAAAAACTGCTACATAAAAATCTGCCACCAATCAAGAAATCCATTGATTAAATGCATTTTTTACATCCTTATCATTTTCGTAGTGCTGACCACCCAAGGACCACTTCACATGAAGGAGCATATGGTATTCAGAAGGTTAGGGCATGGTTGTAAGGTGGATGATGCTTTTGTCAATTTTTTCATTAAATTGCCTTACCAATTCATATTTGATCACAGAAGGCCGCCCACTACTTTCTTCATCATGCATATTCATTTGCCTTTCATTAAATTGTCGCACCCACTTTGTAAATAACCGTTTCATCACTATTCACATTTTCAACATATATCTTACAGATTTGATGATGAATGTAAACTGGTTTCATGTAATTTGCACTGAGGAATCGGATAACTGACCAAACCTCACAGTTGGTGGGAGAGAAAATGGACTATAATTGATTCTCAAGTTATTACATTTTTTATAATTATATATTTAACCCAGTCACCCTGTATTATTCAGAAATTTTGGCAACCTCTCATAGGCACATGCAGAGTGGGTGCTGCACCACCCCAAAATATTTCGAGGGGTGCTAAAATTGAAAATTTATATGTTTTGACTTTGTTATCATTTTAATAATCAGGAAAACAAAACGTTTAATTTCAATATTTTCTATCTACCAAATTATTTTATTCCTAGATTGATTATGTTCTGCAAATACAATGAATAAAGATTTTGTGTTTTCCTGGCGAATGCTGCAGATGAAGTTTTCTATGGTTCTCCACCAGGTTAGATATTCCATTGCCAACGTTTCGATAGTGGTCTCTGCCATCGTCCTCAGCCCCTCAGGACGATGGCAGACTTAGCTATCAAAACATTGGCAATGGAACAACTAACCTGGTCGAGAACCCAAGAAAACTTCATCTACAATGAATAAAATTCAGAGATTCTTAGAATATTAAAAACATCATTCAAATAAAGCTGATTGTGAAAATATTTTCGTATGTTTTTATCGAATTTTCTTCCCAGTAGTTGCTCTTCTTTCATTTGATAAAAAGCAAATAACCAACAAGTTAAGCTATTGTAGTAGTAGTATTGTTAAAAGTGCTTCGACAGCTTAGGTCATTTCGCACATTGGCTCCCACCGGGAATCGAACCTGGGACCGCTTTCACCAAAGGCGAACGCGCAGTTAAGCTATTTTATGCATATATTACCTAAATTTATTTAAATGCAGTTTTTCTAAATAATATAAAGAATAATATAATATAATATGTACTAAGAAATATTGTATCCTAGCATCAAAAACTAAAACAGAAATGTAATAAATAGGTATTTTGTTTTGATAAAATATTGGGGTATTCTAATTTTATGTAACTGGATTTCACCTGAGCCATGGTCTATGGAAAAAGGCGGCATTTTTATCATTGGCACCCCCAATAGCAAAAATCCAGGGCATGGCTATGCAACCTCTATGATCAGCATTCGAGGCAGTAATCCCACAGCATTGGCATGGCCTGGGCTAACCCTATTCACTCACTCCTCAGCTAATTTTCAAATGTCATCAAGATCAATTCAGCTCTGTTAACCTGCCATCTAGGTGTGCCTAACTTGTTCATCAATTCTCAACTGTGGGGGTTGTGCCTAACATGTTCTGCACAAGATTTTCTAAACCGATTACTACAAGCATGCCAAGGTAATTCAGCATGAGGAAAAAGAATTTCATCAATTTAAATAGTGTTTCTCAGGGATTGATGAGATATTTATACAGCATGTGAGAAAGCACATTTTCACAAAGTAAAAATAAAAACTATAAAAACCAGTACACTTCCACTGGTTACTATAGTTTTTATAGTATAGTACTGGTTATTATAGTTTTTATTTTTATTTTGTGAAAATAAATATAATTTGATCAGGGAAAAGAACTTCCATCAAGTCAAGCCTGAGCTTATTGAGTTTATAATTACCAGAGGACTGGTTAAATACCACAATAACTTACCTCCGGTTCTGAGATATCTTCCAGTAATCTGCTAATATTTGCCTCATATTCTTTTGAATTCCAGTCTAAGATGACTTCATGCTGACTCAAATCTTGTTTTAAGTCAGTATTCACCTACAGAGGTTGAAATGTAGAATTAAAAGAGAATGCTCCAAGCATAATACCAATCTACTATCAAAATGAATTGGTGCTTGCAAAACATAGAGGAATTAATTAGACTCATTGTTGAAAACTTTTTACTTGACCACAGAATAATTTTACACTCTCAGATCTACTGATTGCTCCACATTGACTACTATAAGATTATCGTAGTACTTTAAAGACATTTTCAGGGAAAATTATTGCTTATAAAAACCCTATTTGGGAATAATTTGTTGTTCTTGACTTCGATCGATGTCGATCCAATTATCAAGTTTGGTCAAAATCTATATTGCTGACAAGTAGCATGCTCCTCATGAAATACTATTCCTGAGGCCTTAAAAAATGCAATTCTGTGAGAATTTGCGTAAGCTACAATGAAAATATTAAAAAAATACTTCATGTACATTATGAAGATGGTAATACAGATATTTGTCTTCAAAAGCTTAAGTACTTCTTTTACTTACCTTAAGGAATGGCTGTGGCAAGGAAGGCTTTCTATCATTTCTAGCAAGAATCTGTAAATAAGAATATAGATGCATTATTGCTTATCAGATCTGGGGGAATCCCCATAAGAACTGAAAAATTAATACATTTTTGCTCCCAAAATATTATACAACAGAAGAATTTCAATATAAGATCAATACAAAAAATGCAATGACAATAAAACATATAATATGTTCAAAATTTTACAAACATGTATAAAAAAAATAAAGGATTAATTGTAAAATAACAGAAGATGATTAAATAGTTTATTTTTAAATGATTATAAAGAGGTTTAGTTTTTAATACTGTGGGGAAACGAGTTCCAAAAATTATAGGCATTAATTAAAAAGGAATTAAGGTATTTGTTGATATGAGGAATGGGATAAGTAAGAGTTTCAGGCTGGTTCAGATATTAATAGAAGATAAAAGAAGAATACAGGTAAAGAGATCTAAGATGTATAGGGGCTGGGAATTTCGAAATAGTAAATAGGTACGTAAAAAGCAAATATTTTTTCTCACATAAGGCTTAATCCACATTAGTTCCGTGGAGGAAAGGAGGAAGATATGTGATATTCTCTTCGAAGACTGAAAATAAAGCTAACACAAGTACTTAAAAGTCGATGGAACTTGAACTCATTACCAGAGGTTAAATTGTTGTAAGCATTGGGACAGTATTAAAACACCGGGAAGACAAGAGTGCAGACAAGCATTTTTCGTGTCATTGGAAAGGATTACTTTGTTGCAGCTTAAGAAGATATTAGGTTTTCCCATTAAAGTTAAATAAGCTCCAAAGAGCCATTTTCTGCAAATAAGCCGTCTTGCAGAAGTACCATAACTATAGGTGTTAAGGCCAACCTGACTGAGGAACTGTAGGCAGTATTATTCTCGATATGTATTTTGGAAGCTATGCTTCCATCTTCCAGAGAAGAAGATAATCTCCTAATGAAAGAATCAGTTCTCTTCTTCCCTGAAGATGGAAGCTTAGCTTCTGAAATAGATACTGAGAACAATACTGCTATATTACTTCAGTCACGGTTAACCTTAATCCCCATGGTTAGGGTACTTCCGCACGACGGGTTGCTTGTAAGCAATGTCTATTTGTAGTTTAATTGACTCTAATGTTATAACACAGCCATGTTCCTTTCTTATGTAAGGTTTTATTAACTCAGTTCAATATTTCAGAAATTTTTGATTTCCAGGAAAGAGTGCTTGTAAGAGTGATCCTAAGATTGCAAACTTGCAATTGAGTAACTAAATGGAATAGAGCATCCATCGGCAGTAATTTTCGGGATATTAACCAAATCAATTTTATTAATGTGCCAAATATTTCCAAAAATTATAGCTTGTATTTTTTTGAAGGGAAACGTTCCCTCATTTTAGAAGCAAATAAAGAACATAGAAAGCAATGATCAAGTATAATTTGAGATTTGCTCATCTGTCTGTAATAAATATTCAGCCCTAAGACCAGCTGGTACCTCAAGCTCTCTAAAATTAGCGACCAAGAGCTAGTAGGGAGAATGGGATTTAATAGACAGGGTGAGGAGTGAGTTAGTTTATTTACTCATCAATATTCATTAATTTTAAAATACAGTAAAGTCTGTTATAACGAGTACGGCATATAACGAGAGTTGGGTTATAGTGAGTGATTCATTGGACATTGTCCGTCTCACAGCTAAAAGGATAGGGAGTTACTTCCATTATAAAGAGTGATCAAAATCTGAGGTATCGTTATAACGAGTGCCACAGTTCTAAATTTGTCTTGTTGGTAGCATATCTTGTAATCAAAGACGTCTCACGAGTTTCACTATCCCCTTTGTCCCTCACGTCTCCTATATCTTATCCCCTTGCACCTTGTTTCTTTTCGTCGAGGATCCCTCTAGTAAGTAGTTTGAATCGAATTTCCATTTTATTGACAGCCACCCGAGCTTATGTTTTCATTCGAAACTTGGCACCAAATCGTCTAATGGGAGGGAATATAACTGATAAAAGCAGCGCTGTTTTGGATTTCCAGGGTAACTTCTCCCTCGTGCTACAGTCATTAGTTAAGAAGCATGTGAATGAAAAATATATTGAGAAAGAAATTTGATATGAATTAGGGGTGCCTTTCCACATGATGGTCATCGCTCTTCCATCAGTCGATCATTAGACGTGATTAGTACAGGTAAATACTATCTCTATTTCGTGTTTTTTTAATTCAAAGAATGATTTCAGATGGTATCATATTTGTGCTGTTTTTGCCACACGCTTAGTGTAAGTGCGTAACTAATAGGTAGTCAGATGTCTGATCCTCTGTGTCTCCTGTTTCAACTTTTGGGAGGAATTATTTTAGCTATTCAACCAAAAATTCTTTATTGTACGTACATAGTTGGGAAACTGCCATCTTCCACATGTGAAGATTAGCAAGCATACGAGTGTTGATAAGATTATTTTGGAAAGTGTTGCAAAAAGTTGTTTTGGGAGACTAGACATTTCCAAAATAAAATACCAAACGATACATAAAAAATTTTAAACAGAGTTAAAACTGATTTAATTCTTCCTATTTACCTAATTAATTTGAAATAAAATGTAACACCCAGTATGAATTTCAGAATTAATTTTTGGCACAAAGTAAGTGTTACCTGTTGATAAATACGGTTCATTCATACACACCCAGACATAATATTATTATACAGAGAAGATAAAAAACTTACTTTTTTAAGGTTATATGGAATAACACATTCTGCCTTTACAGTAAGATTAGGATCCTTCAAAGACAGAGGGCTATGCATTAGCATACATAGGAATTCACTTCCATATTTCTTTTTACCAAGAGGATTGACTGGACTCCACTGTCCTAGTTCATAATTAAGAAAATAAAATTAATTGAAAATGGTCATATCTTCCATAATTGAAATTCAAATACTTTATCTTATCTAGAGTATGTACTGATGAGGTAAATATTATAATATTCTTTTTTACCTCAATGTACGAATATAAATTGATTGTGAAAATAATTTCATTGTTCATTTTTATATTTAAATATATAATGAGGCATAAAATCTGAAATTAAGTACCATATTTATCTGTGTATACCATGAGCCATAATTTCAAGAAGAAAATTTTGGAGAGAATATCAAATATAGTAGAAAAGGATTGAAATTCTAAACTTTGTAAATAACTCGATTTGCAATTTTTTTCTGCTCCGCTGCTATTGCCTTTAAACTAGATTAAGTTCTCCTAATATTTACAGAACTTGTCTGGAGGTGCTTAACCAGGGAAACAGCAACAATTGATGAACCCACACAACCATTTCTTGATCAGAAAAATCTGATCAGTTGGCAATCGAACCTGGAACCTTGGGGTCAAGGCAATAGTTCTAGAACGCTAACCACTCAACCACCAATCGGTGGCTGGGAGGGTGTCAATGTAGACATGGTACAGAACAGAGCAAACATTGTTTACTTCTGTCACAATTCAATCAATTATACACATACCTTCTTCGTAAGTAATTGCACTGATATCGAAAGAAGAACTTGCATTGGATGGCAAACTTTTCTCATCTCCAATAGTTTCAGCTGCCATTTTATTTTCCTCTTCTTTGACCAAGGGAACTGAAGTCAAATCATTCTGTGGAAGACTGCATTCATCCATGGTTAGATCATTGCTTTGAACATTCACATTTGTCTCCTCCAGTTTAATATTATTGCTCCCACTTTCTGTAGTTGGCCCTGTAAAAATTGCCCGAAAATGAGAAAATAAATATATATGAATAAATAAAAGAATAATTTGGCTTCCATTTTTGCTTTGCAAAATTGCAACAAGGTTTCCAAATGACTGAAAATGTTTTCCTCCAGTAAGCCTTTAACATTTCTATTCTAAGAAGGCTGTTCGGATATAAACATCCGTTGATGAATTATGATTCTAGTTGTTTTCTGTGAGCTGTCACTCTTAAATTAGCATAATCTCTGATCCTTACATACTCAAACTGTGTTATGGGGAGCACTGTACTGTCATGCGTTTGCTCACGAAAACTTAACTAAATGTGTACAGCAATAGAAATACCAGCCAAATGCAAGATGCGCATTGTGATAAGACATCTCAAAGCAAAATAGCATATGTTCATTGTGAATTGTGTGCTGTATGCAGATGAAACATTATGAGCAAAGGTGTTGTGGTACCAATTCTCAACCAGTGGAACCAATTTCTTGAAGATGGAAGAGCAAACATCCAGGATTAGCTCAGGAGTGGTACACCCTCTGTCATAAGTGGTTCATTTAGGACATTTTCAATCATCCCTTGTATCGCCAGGACTTAGTTCCATCAGATTTTCTGCTCACTGTTTATCTTTTTACTCAGATGAAGAAGTGAATTTGAGCCCATTTTCATGATGAGGAAGATTTGGGACAGTTTGATTACATGCCCTGGCTAATTCAATTTTGGAGGATGGGATGAAAAGATTGCATTGCAATTAGGAGAACTGGGTTCAAGTCCTGCTTCCAGTCAGACTTTTTTCACACCCATTCCTCCACGGTGTAATGATGATTTTATGATTAGTGATTTCTAAGGACCGCGTAAAGACAGGAATGCACCACACCCTGGACCTGTTTCTACCATCAAAGCATTTCTGGGGTGCAGGTGGTTGACCATGTGTTGACCATCTGCAGAAACGGAATGGGAAAAGCATTGGTCCTTAAAATTTGTACAAAACTTGGTAATTGGATGAGTGAAACCCACGCCAAGGAAGACGTGGGTTTCTGGGAATCCTCTGTGAAGAAGTCAGTCAAGCAATACAGCTAGACCAGAAAGGTCCTCCAAACCCCTGACCCACTCCTGTTGTGTTTTAGTGTTCTCTCCCTTTGTGTGAATTCGTCCCCCAATTATCATGTTTTGTGTATTAATATGTGTTCTGTGTGTTAGAGTATTACAGTATAGTATAAGGTTTGTTGGTGGTGGTGTTTTTATGATTCGTTTCTTCCTCTTTGTTTGGTTGGTGTTTACTTGAGTTGTAATGTGTGTGTCTTTTGGGGGCAGGGTTTTCATTAGTTTGAGGTTTATTTGTCTAGTATTGTCTTGTGTAAATTGATTAATATAAATTAAGAGAAAGGAAACCAACTGACCTGAGAGCATGCATTTCGCGATAACTTGATTAATTTGTTCTTTTAAATATTGGCACCCAACTTTCGATCTTTTGATCAGTTTTTTTATCTTTATATTTGTTTGACGCCCTGCATGGCATTTTTTTTAGTTTATTATAAATTTAGTTTCGTTACAACTTGGCGCCCAATGTGGGGCGATCGTTTCCTTAATTTTATCATTTTTATTATTAAAAAGTATCGTTAAACGGGTAACATAATTTTCATAACATAGCTGTATGGTGGTTTGTTTCCAAACTGGCCTCTTACTTTCTACAATTATCTGTTCATAATAGTTGAACAAAATATGTTACAGCAAAAACAAAATTCTGGACCAGTTTCCTATTTATCTCATGGAAAAATACAGATAAAAAATCTGACAGGACTGTGACTTGAATACAGATCTTCCTATTGCCTGATAAGCATCCTAACCACATAAATACCATCTTGAGTTGGCATGGCATCCTAGTGGTGAGAATACCTGACCAGGAAGTGAGAGATTTGAGCTTGAGTATAAGTCATGACAAGGTGTATCACATCTGATCAACTTCAAGATTGTGCCATTGTTCCAATGCAGGAAAGAACTGCAACAAATTGTAATGATAGCTTACAGGAAACTTGTTAATTTGGAGCTAAATTACCCGATTGAGCTTCTAGATCAATTTCATTTCTTTTCTGTACATTGGCCTCACCTCTTAAAGGAATCCAGCCATTATTTTTAAGTAAAACAACCTCCTTCCACATGATAGTAAGATCAGCTGATGATTTTCTTTTGTTCATTATTTCATCCATTTCACAAAAGTACTCTTCTATGCCAATCTGAAAGAAAATTTTTTAAAAATCAGCAATAAATACAAGTGAGAAACTATCTACTCCTTTATCCCAATATTAGAAGTTTAAAAGATCTCCAATCCTTAGAAAGTTGGTAATCTGGACATCTGTTATTTCTGTAAACCAGCGGCAGCAAAAGGCAGAGTGCTGACGAAAATGGATTGGAGATCTTTTAAATCTTTTATTTAGCTGTGTTACAAATTTATATCCTTAAAACCAATTATCACCGTGGACTACCTCAAAGCTACATGAAATCAACCTTGCCAGGAAAATGATGAAGCAAGTAAAGTAAGATTTAAAAACTCACCTTTTCTGATGCAGTTTTCTCTTCTAGAACCTTGCCAATGACCTTCATCAGAATGCAGAGACATTCTAAATCTTGCTCTATTGCACTCTCCAGCAAACATTGTATACAAACTTTAATAATTGCAGTGTTTAATTCCCCAATCACATAAAGCTCCCCGATGAATCTAAATTGGGAGCAAATAAGAAAAACTAATTACATAGATGCGCTTTCTTTACCAAATTTTGATTGAATAAATATTTCTGAAATAAGCAGAAAATATTTGCAGATGAATAAAACTTTGAAATGAAAAGAAGGATTTTATAAATAGATAGCCTACTTATATTTACTCTATACTGATGATAAAGGTATAGAATCCTTAATCATTAATTAATTTAATAATAATCTTATCTCCTTTAGAAGCAATAGTCAGGCACATGTCAATTGTAAAACTAAACATATTCTAGTGTTATTAGGTGAACTTACTACATTACAAAATTCAAAGAAAAACACGAGGTTAAATCCAGAAAATTTTCTTTTTTATTCATCTTTTTTGATTAGTTTTCTTCTATAGTCATAATGTAAATTACTGTTGGGCAAGCTATCTACCCTGATAATCTCAAGTGAATACTTGGTACAGACTTTTGGATTTCCCCTCATAAGATGTAACAAGGAGCAAAAACCTAAAATTTAGGCTGGTCGTTCGCTGAAACCGACAAAAGATTGACCATAGTAATCTGTATAGTCGCAACTAATCCTAATGCATGCAAAGCAACTGAACAGCATCCATGAAAGAGAGCATGACAAGCGATCAATCCCCCAGGAATGGGATTGATCATGTGTAGTCAACTCTACAAAGTCGATCCAAGCACCAGTAATGCCACCACATATGTGGTATGCATATGTTTGGTATGTGTATACCACATACCAAACTCGTAATTGTCCATTTCATGAAATGAGCAATTATTATTAATTTGGGGTGAAAGGAACCCTACCTACCCTACCCAACCCATCGGCGCCGAGCATATTTCACGATTTGTAGTGGAGATTAATTAAATATGCGTTACACGTTTGGGGTGTAACATATGCATTAACTAGTTTTATGACTTTGCAAAAATTGCTAGATATAAATATACAGTAGAGCTCCAAGTATCCGACTATCCGAATCGCTGATTATCCGAAACGCTTTAGGGTAACCATCTCATGTAGCAGTTCTAAATTCACTGACGTGGTAAGCATAACGGTAGAAACCAAACAGACCTGCCAACATGCCAATGTGTTACCATTTTTTAAATTAATTAATACATAGCTCTTTTTTATACTATAGATGTACTTTTTTCTCCCGTTTTCAATACACTTACAGAAGTAATTAATTATCCGAATTTTTGATTATCTGAATGGGGTCCCATCCCAATTTATTTGGATAATTGAAGTTCTACTGTAACTGATTTGCTAAAAAAACAGTGGATTATTGTTCAATTCAACATGTATACTTTCTTCGTCACTATATGATAAAAGAACTGAACAAGCACAAAAATGGATCTAAATCAATCAACTGTTCTGTTCGTCTCGTTCTCCAGTGTTGAATAATCTTAAATTAATATGCCCCCTGCATCCAATTCACAATTTTTAAAAAGTTTTTCCAGATTTGCTATAGTTCATTCACACACTTCTATGAAGTATGTACATCCACCTACTGAGTAGTGTGTAGTGGATGACCTCAGTTGTCCTTAGTTGCTGGACTCAAAGTCACCCATTGTCGCTCAAGCTGATAATCAAACGCAGTCGCTTACAGTGGACATCCAGTCATATTATTTTATTTTTACAATTACTATTAACACACTGGATTTACAACAAAATATATTTTTTAAGAATTCGAGGATTTTCAAGGATTATTAATGGAGAATGAAGATAAAATTGACTTAGATATTAGCATGCAAATAACTCATGAAATCCTCCTCTCCACAACTGAAAGGTTTGAGGATCGCCTCAACATAACTAGGAGGCAGCAATATTTTTAAATGTACTTCAATATGTTTGTATGACTAATGTGCTTATAGGACAGATAAATAAGTTACATTGAAATTTATTTAAATTAAAACCATAGTAAAATGAAACAAATCACTGCAAATGAATTTAATATTATTTTGGTAAGTAAAAATAGTAAAACAGTCTAAAACAAAGTACATTTAAAAAGTTATGTCTATTGAGCTGTTGATAGTGAAGGTCATTACCCAAATGCCCAAATTAGACCAAAAGTTTGCAGTAATCACAAGGCAGGGCTGCTAGATGCAAGAAAATAAAATTTTTCTATTTGAAAAATTGCAAATAGGACGTAATTCTCAATAGGCTGTACAGATTTATTATCCAGATGATGATCACTGTCCTAAATAAATTCACAGGTCATTGATAGTTTGCGGATTGCCTTGTAGGACAGATAAAGGCTAAAACTAAAAAACGTTGATGAAAATTTGAACCTTGTCTCATCTGCAGATATATTCTGAACTTTAACAAGAAGCTTACTGAACAATAGGTTGTAAATCAAGCAACCCTCTTATTTCATTTTACATTAGCAGTTATTTGGCACATTTTAAATAAATCTGAGCCAAAACAAGGAGGAAGCATAGAGAGAGTTAGTATAATGAGGCAAGAGAAAATGATTATCAACCATGATTTTTTCCATTACCCAACTATATTAGATTCCCATCAAAGAATGGACTTAAGGATTATTAGCCATCAGCCTTGTTGCGATGCATCCAAATAAATAGAATAAGAGAACTGTCTGCAAAAGTAAAGTTCATGCATTACCTGCAAACTCCCACCTCCCGCTTCCTCAACATCTCCAAGTTATTCGCTAACTCATTTCTTAATGCTGTTTTCTTCGATTCCTTCAACAAAAAATGAAATTATTAGGACAAACCAGCAATGGCGATTAAAAATTATACTTTCCAAACAAGCTTATATTGCATATCAATGATCTTCCTAGAGTTGTAAAGAATGGCAAAATATTTTTATTTGCTGATGATGCGTTAATGTTTATGAAAGAAAATCATTATATAGATTCATTGAATTAAGATTTTAACTATGTGGAAAATTAGATGAGTGAAAATTGTTTCAAGTTAAACACAAAAAAACTAAAGCAATGATACTGCGGAGTTGTGTTGATTGTGATACGAAAATTTCCACTGAAGAGGAAAATGTGCAAATTGTGAATACATAGTTTTAAATATCTCAGTGTGATTATAGACAATAGGTTGAATTTATAAGAGCAATGTGAATAAAATACAAAAAACGGCAAAAAAGAGTTTGAAATTGCCTATCAAAATATTCTAAAATAATTTTATGCAATTGAATTATCCATCCATAGTTAGCTTATTGCTCAACTATGTTATTTTCAGTTAACCAGAATGATATATATGAGGATAAAATGCATGTGATGCAGAATAGAGCAATGAGGGCTGTATTAAATAGTGATGCATCTGTAAGTGTGAAAAAAATGTTAGCAATGTTCAGGTTACTTATTTGTAAGGAATATATTTTAATGACAATGTATATATTTTACATAAGTTTTTAAACAATCATTTACCAATATATTTGGATAGCTACCTTGTAATAAACTGTGATGTACATGAATATGACAAATGGGCAGAGGACAAATTGCATATCAGAAGAACATGCAAAAAGAATACTAGGAGAAGTATAATCATAAAGCCCTTTAATCCCTGGATTAGCGCTATATAATCCACTGCCAACAGATATTAGGGAGGCTCCGAATGATAATAGGTTTTTTTATGATAAGAAAGTGTTTTTAATGGCGAGCAGGTCTGACTGAAATGCATATGTGAGGCTAGTTGTCAATAATTTAAATCGTGTTGACAATTAAACTGTTAAGAAAGTTATGCGTATTTATGTATTATCTGTTGCTAAAATAAAAATAAATAATAATAAAACAAATTATAAATGTACATATTCATTTTCAACATAGGTTTAAATGATTTTGAAGAAATTTATTAGTAATTATAAAAACAAATAACTTAAAAGTCATATGGTTTATGGATGATATAGATAATTTTCAAAAATTTGCATAATTAAATAAAAGTCACTCATGTATGCAAGTGAAAATCATTATGACTGATTAAAAGTAGAGAAATACACTTACCGATAATTCCTTTACTATTTGAAATAGAGTTTTTTCTATTCCAAAATCCTTGCTCTTATCTCTCTCAAACTCATTTTGACACATTTTAAGAAAAGTTTTTCGAAAAAATTGCAAACTATCTTCCTTTATCATCTTAGTTCTACTTCTTGCTCTCATACATTTGAATAATTTAGCATAAGTTGAAGGATTTTCACTGCTGACTGCCTAATAGAGAAAGCACATTTATGGTTATCAAATTTTCATCAAATGTTAATCTTATTGACAAGATAAAGAATATTTTTATGATGAAATAAAATTTCTTTTCTGCTGCATTCTTTCAAATTTAACCTACGCAATAATCAACTTCCTCCTGTAGGCCTCAAGTGAAATTTTTATGGTGATATATCTTGAAATACATCACAATATAAAAAGAAAGATCTGCATAATGCAAGAAATAAAAAAATGCATTTACCTTTGACCAGATCACATTAAATTAGCATACAAGCTAGTTGGAAATAAAATATGAGCCAAGAACTTTAACCCTTGATTGTGATTTGAAATTAAAATATTTAGTAGTAATCACTAAGTAGAACTCACTTAAAAACTGACAGAATATTTTTTCTATGTATTTTGCCTGATGATGTTACCTGATAACAAAACCTAAGTTGTTTTTATTAAAATTTCTTTTTGTGGACTCTATGTGAATTTTACTTTCTAGATTATTGAGTTCCACAGAGTAACACCTCAATCATTCATGTTTATTTATTATTAATAAAACACAGACCGAAATGGTGACATACCTTTTCAAACATGATCCCAACAATGACCTTTATTTTATCGAGAGAATCAAACTCGGATAAGAGCTCATCAGCAATAAGTTCACAGTTGAAGTCTGCTAGGCTGTCCAGCAATCTACCAATCTTCTTAATACGACGCTACAAAATTATATACATTGAAAATCATAATTAGGCAATGATAACATATTATTACTTAAATTTCACAATAATATTAATTATGGAAACAGTAATCATACAACGAACCTGTCAAATTCTTTTGTAGTTCATTTATGTATCATTAGGTATATGGAGAGTTTGTTTCATCAAAACAATATCAATCATAAATAAACAGCAAAAATTAAAAAGGAAAAATTCATGAGTCAACAATGGAAAATACCGTGTGACTATTTCCTACTATGGCATATTATCAGATTATAGACATGGGAATGAAAATAAATGCAACAATACCCTAGAAGTTCATATACATGGAAATACTCCCTTAATTTGCACTTTAATAGAAATTATTAATTAATTATAAATTTTAAAAAATGTAGTTCCAATGGGTGAGAATTTGCACTGGCTAACATGACCAAGACTCTTCAGCAAAAGGTATACTAATCCAAAGCCAATCATAACATTTTAAGAAGGGATTTAAGAATGATATTCACTTTAAAAAATTACAGATCAGTGCTATACCAAAGGAGCCTTTATCACTAAGCATTCATATTGATGAAAAAAAGACACTAACTTCCACAGAAATATTTTTAATGGCAACTAATTTCATCAATACATTGACATCATCAGGCCTGATTATGTATCAAAATCAATTAATTCTGTGGAAATTATTTAGTGTCTTTTATTCATACAGTATGGCTGCCTTCCACAAAGTTGAGCTTGTTCACATCAGATTTATTAAGCATTCATACTTTCTTATTTTCTCCCAGAAGATATTATGGTTCTTGAAAGGTGCTTTGGGTATCTTAAAAGTGTGGCATTCCTTTCTTGTTTTCTTTGAATACTTTGAATAGGGAATGAGAAGAGGAACGCCGACAAAGACGGCTTTTGGAGACTTAAAACCTCTAATTCATTAACAGCTGTAAACCAAATTTTCTTTCTTTTCAATCTTGAAGATGACAAGAAAAGTCCCCAACAAAATTTTATGTGGGTCAGTAAAAGTTATTTGTATTTTATCTATAATTCCACTTACTTTAACAATTGGAGTTATGTTGGAATTCAATAAAGTTACAGCCTCCGTGAATTTTAAAGAAATTTGGTTTGAGGAAAGGTTGGAAAAGACTGAGGAGAAGACAAATGCATAAATGTTAGATGACATAAAAGAGGGGGTAAGTTACCAAGAAGTGAAAGAATTAGCATTGAATAGGAAATACTGAGGCACATGAACCAATGATAAGGCTTATGCTGGTACATTCTCTATATCACTGTACTTAACCTGAAATGCATGCACCTCTGTGAATGCTGGAAGCTTGTTCAGGGGTTGAAAGATATTGTGATGAAAACTAAAAAACTTATAAACAGTGACAAACAATTAAAAGATAATTTTAATGAAGTTTTAAGGGGTTTATATCATAATTATTACCTGCAATTTTACAGTGCAAAGAACCCAAATACCTATTGCTTATAAAAATGGAAGATGTAAGAGCACATGTTGGGAATTTCAGGGATACCAGCAGCTGGATAGGTTAAGTGCCACTGCTCAAAATTAACTCGAAAGAAAATCATTATGAGTATCTCAATGTGTTAACACATTTCAAAGGAATTCCTTCAATTAAGTTCCCAAGCATGGTGCAAGATCACAGTGCAGTGCCTTGAGTAAGCTCTTGGCATACACATATAATACTTAAGAAAGCTCCAGTACTAAATTACCAACCTTTGATAAAACAGTTCTGTCCTCTACAGATGAACAAGTAGTTGGGGTCATCTCTTCTTCACTTTGCAATTCTTGCAGGTCTGATTCATCTTCATTTCCTAAACTATTGCTATTTCTATCTGACTGCAACATTAATCTAAGATGAAAAATAACTTTGCTTTAGTATACTATACCTTATAAACAATATAATAAAAATATTCCAATTAAGTTAAACAAAAGTATGAACTTTTGACTTGGGGAGATCCTAACTTCAGCATACTGTATCATAGTAAAAGCATAAAAACACTCTTAACGTTGCACATACACTCTATGAAAGAATCCTAGTTTGCTATAAACGCATCCTTTATATCAGGAGACAGTGATTAACTTTCCACATAGATACATAGTTCAGAAATTATATATTTCACAAGAGTTTTACAATATAATTACGATTACCGCTTTTCGATTTAAACTATGTTATAGCTCTATCCTTTTGACAATCCTCTCCCCATTCCCACTTTTATTTGACTTTTGTCATATTTTTATGTTGTCATGTTTCTTCTTTCTGCTTGACATTCTACACAAAAACACTTAAATACACCCATTCTAATACTGTATGTTTATCATGCAGTTACTAAAAAACTACGAATTCTTACATAATTTCATGGATCTTTCAAGGTGTATATTCATCAGTTTTATTCAATGAAAGCTACTATAATCGTACATCTAAATATCATTAATGTCATTCTGATTCATATTTAATTGAACAGTGAATTAATACAACTAGCCTTTCTCCTCTACCAGTTGATGACGGTTCCCAGGTTTTCGTAACTACGAAATGTATGATTTATTTCATCGTCCCAACGTATTAATTCTTGGCTTAGATAAATGTTTAAACAAATATCATGAAGATGTCATAATGAAGTTAACTTCCTCTAACAGGAACAGCTCCTGTCTACTTAAAGATTTAATTACCTTAAAATTAGTTTCGGTAAGAGGATTAAGTGAATAAATCCAAACTAATTACCTTTTTAAAAACTAAGTAATTTAATTCCTTAATGGAAAACTATCACGAACGCTCACTCTATAATTGAAGTTACATACGCATCAGAATTTAAATAGTACAAAAGCGTTCACATTCTTAAGCCCTGAGAAGAACATTAGCTAGGAACATAAGGTAACGCAATATATGCAATAGAGAAAAAATACAATATTTAAATAGAAATGTTGTAAATAAGACCGCTTTAAGAATGTTTAAACTTACCTTCTTAAAATATATTACAACCCCGAAAGAGGAATATCTAAATAGATTGGCAAATGTTTATATAGTTTCCATGGATTTAATCGGCACTATTTTATTAGTAAATTACTAAAATAATCGTTAGACCGCAGGGACCGCAGTAAAAAACTGTTTCTGCTATTCACAGATACATCTGACGGGAAGCAATACCGCCACCATTAAAATAAACACAAGAACTGCTTTGGCAACCAAGAGAGATAAGATTTCTCTGACGTCTCCACTATGCATGTATGATCAAAGAAATTTAACGTTATTGCATTTCCAATTGCACAAGATTACAATTATAAGCAATGTCATGCATCATAGAAATTAAAGAAAAGTGAAGATGTAATTAAGATAAATTTTAGTAATGTTTGTGTTACTTTTTCCACACATTCCATTTTTTTACTTCATAGAGGGAAATACAAAATATCTACAGTGGTATCTGCATATATATATATACTTATTTATATTAGATATATTCGCATTATATCGAATCTTACCATAGATTTTAACGCTACACATCAATCAAAATTATTGATAGGTTTTAAAGTGGTAGAACCCTGTTTCAAAATTTGTGGAATATTTTAAGCTCAAGGATTCAGAGGGTTTAAGAGTAATTCTCTCAAATTACCTACTTGAATCTATGTAAGACTTTTCATATATTTCCTCGAGTCTTGTAAAATAGCGATTCAAGGAACATATGATGAAGCAAATATTATTCAATAACCAGAGTGTGAAGAGGATATTTTTGTAATAAAAAGATATTTCTAAAAAATTAGAGATCATTGTTAAGTATATTGAGATATAAATATGAATCTTCTGATTGGTTTTTGAAGTATGTTGTTAGCGCACTTGTAGATTGATCACAGTTTGTAATGGCATATGAAAACTTAAAATTATTAACAGAATTAATAGAAAGGATCTGGTGTTTTCCCAGCGAATATTATTGATAAAGTTCTCTTAGGTTACAAGCCAGATGGTTTCTTCTAAGTCTCTCAATGTTTCGGTCCCTGTCTCCGGAACCATCTTCAGGAGCGAAGTGATGCATGAAATTTCTCATGGGAGGTGGGGCCGCGGCGCCACCTCAACTAACCGCCAGCCAACTGCCAAACCAAAAAGATACAGCTGGAAGTAAGCGGAACCAAAAGAGCCCCCTATATTAACCGGACAAGAAGACTGAAGATGGTTCCGGAGACAGGGACCGAAACGTTGAGAGGCATAGAAGAAACCACCCAGCTTGTAACCCGAGAGAACTTTATCCAGAATTAATAGACATTCACATCCATTTAAACCTTTCCTTTTTGTTTCCATGTTGTATCCTTCCTTCAATTACTTCATTAAGAATTTCTCAACCTCATATAATTTTTCTTTTCTCATATTATTTCAGTTATCTAAACCCTTTCCATCATAATCATCTCCATTACTTAAATTCATCTACCTTCTACTTAATTTACTTAAGAATTCCACTTGAATGAAATTTTCTTTATTCCAGCAATTTTTTTAGTCTTAGTAATAGGATTTTAGCCTTTTGGTGCTACCCTTACCAAACTGTTCCCTATCAATTCTTTCCATGAAAACTTTCATAGAAACTGCTCTTCTTACAGCCTCTTCTTTGCATTACCCATAAAAAACAGGACACTGAACAAATATTAGAATCATATCCCCTGTCCCAACCATTCTCCATACAGGATCTAAAAAATTACTTTGCATGGATGTGGTTTAAAAATCCAAGGAATAACAAAAGTGAAAAATAACCACATAACTGGGACCCAGGTCTTCTAGTCAGCTCTTGGCACTTCAGTGATTAGAACTCCTGCCTGGAAAGAGGGAGACCTGGGTTTGAGTCCCAATCATACTGATATTTTCCCCTTCTATTATTGCATTCTTCTCATAAACTTACATGCTGATTTTAATTTTCTTTTCTATGTGATACTTGAATTGCTGGTTTCACAGGACTGCATTTTTTATCCAAGAGTCTATTTCTCTACCTTTTATTGGTAAAGGCCTTGCTCTTGTCACAGCCGCAGGAATTCTGGGAACAGGGAATCCTTTAATTGCCTCAGGAAATAGAAGGATAGCGGTGCTGAGCCCTCTGGTGTTTAATTTGGATTAAGAATACAACTATAACATCTGTGTTCTTCCTTACCTTTTCATTTGAACACCATAATATATATTTTGAGATATGATATATCTTTAACTACATTAATAACATATTTTATTCTTGATTCCCCATTGCTATTTAATGTAAAAGATATTTATGTAAGTATATTCATATCATAAGTACTAGTAGTATGATTTTTGCCATGAGAGATGCATGGGGGATCCTCCTACCGGTATTACCCCTGGGGTCGGTGAAAATGGGTGGGTGTAAGGGTCTTGTATTTTAATTATTTCAAGGACTTTTTAATCCTGTATATTCATGCACATTATATACACTGAACTAAAAACAATAAACCAGTAAATAAAAATGTTTAATCCCAAAATTTAGCAGACTTTAGGGATGAAACTATACTTAACCTACCGGCATTCTCTCCTATCACAACTTTTGCATGGACCACATTCTTCAAATTCCTTTTGCGATATCTCTCTCCATTTTTGCAGCTATCTGTCAATAGCATTTTCATATCAATGTAATAGACATGTTTCTTAAATTCATACTTCATAACAAAAAATGTTTAATAATGTAACATCCACCTTCCTTGTCTTTTGTAAACACTTGACATTTTTCTCATTGTGTGAGCTCACCATTTATTAAATCTTATAGGAACTACACATTTCAATGGGAAGAAATAAATGAAAACTTATTTGTTTCAAAGATTGAGTTGAGCTTGGTTTCAAATATAATATATCCAAAAGCATTTTTATCTTAAATAGAATCTATCATACAGATATGTTTTTTCCTTTTTTTATTATCATGTTTGTGGTCTCAACTGAGTTTGAGTTTCTAGGTTGCCTACACATCCAGCCCACATTTCCTTTGATATTTGGATTTTTCCCATCTACTTATCTTCCAATTTGTGAAGAATATTTATACACAGAATCATTCATATACATTTTATTCTACTGATACAATCTATTTCTTGTTGCCAAGCTAAGTTAAGGGTACTATTGAGTAATTATAAAAGCAAATCAACATTTTAATAAATACAATGTTGATGAATTGATATATAGTTTATGTTAAATGTTTTTCTGTCTTTAAATTCCTTGTATGTTTGTAAAAACTTGATTTAATGAAAAAATATTAGCAGAACTGCTTCTTTTAACAGTTTCATGCTGCCATCTCTCCTTTCTTCAGTAAACATGGAAGTAATTGACCCTGGCATAGTATTTTGGGTAAAATAAATTTTACCTTATAAAACCCAAACCCCACGAAAGTGAAATTTTACCGTATTTTGCTAGCAAACTTAATTATTTACTCATATAAAACTGTTTAAGTTCATTTCTAGAATCGTTACGAAAAGCCCTAAAGACATCTGATATATTGCTTAATGTGTGACGTATTATTTATATTACCATAAGTGGTATTTTCATAACTTTTTGTATTGGCCTGGCAGGGTGTTACTCTTCAGATAAAACTTTTTTGGTCTGATCGTGATACATTAATTGTAATTGTAAGTAATTGCGAGCTTAAAACTCTTCTCCCAATATGAGCGAGAATTGTTACAACCAATACGAATAAAATATATATCTCCGAGAAATCAAGATAATGGCATCATTTTAGCAAATATGAAAATACACCACTCTCTTTCATTTAATTCAAATGTTACGCATTTTGAAACTGAAAATAAATTACGTAATTAATTAGAACGCTTTTCCTACTTTGTGATCAAATTTTACTGTGTTATGGCCAATATTTACGAAAAGAATAAGGTAACATAAATAAAAATGTTTTCATTGAAACTTTTGATACATATATATTAAAAAACATTCATTTTAAAATTTTACAAAGTTAAAAAATAGGATGACGTTATTTCAGTAATAATGCTTCTTCATAAGCTGGCTGTTGTATGTTTTTATTCATATCATTTGAGGCCTGCCATGGCTAAAGCTTTCTCCCCAGAATCTGTAAATTGAGGAACATCAATGAGTAGATTTAGCAAAATAGTAGAACAAGTCTCTTACATATTAATTGCAAAGTTAAGGACAAGATAAATAAGTAAATATTGATCGCATAAAATTAAGTAAATATATCTGATAAATATTGAGATACCGGTGTCATCAGTAACAGAAACAAATTCTGTTTTCATGACGGAATGCAATTGTAGAAACTGGAGCTCTGTTGGTTTCAGAGTTTCACCCAGTTGGCGTAGAGCATTTAAAATTTCTGCCTGAAATAAAACGTTATTCATGTACATCAAATGTCCAAGGAAATTGAAGTACTAAAACTCAAAAACTAGGTTTGATGTTTCACTTATTAGGGGCTACAGTGGGTTTCATACCTTCTCAGTATTCAATTCTGTTGATGCTTGTTTCCCTAGTTTGATATCCCTTTCTACTTCAGCAAGACGCTGCCTTAATTGACTAGGTTGACCGGCAGCAAACATTTTGATCACTGACGGAGTTTTAAAAGCCGCACTAATAGCTGCTTGTGTTGCCTAGCAAAGAAAACGAGGGTAAAATGATTCCGAAATTTTACCAAAATGAGATTCATGGCGTTCATATGTTTACATTTTCAATCGCTTATAATGAAGATTATGGCTCATATTTACCAGCTGCATGGCACTCAGATGATCTACTAGGGTCATATCTCCTGATATTATTTTCGACAAGCTTTCATTGAATTCTTTCAACTGCTCAATGGTTTCTTCCCGGGACTCCTCATATTCCTCGGATGTCATTTCATCTTTACAAGCCTCTAAATCTGACAATTGCTGAACCAACCTATCCAACTGACTTTCTAAGTTTTGTTTCAGTTTTTCCGTTTCAACTTTACCTCTTGATGCCATTTTGAAGACTTAAATACTTCCCACACAACGTATCAGAACAAGGTGTAAACACTAATACCATCCATAAACTTGGATGACAGATGAATTTCGATGTCCGTTTTTCAGTAATTACCGAATACAAATTGACTCAAGCAAAGATAATAGACCTATTACGAAATTTATTTTCATCTCTGCAACAAGATATCGGACAATCAACGGCAAAGTTTCATAGAGTTTGGCACATAAAACTCACGCATTCTCGAGCTTCGTAAGTTTTCAAACAGTTGATTCCCGCTTGTGAGTTAGCGATTGGAGCGGTAGATGTCGTAAGGGGTGGAAAAGAGAATGTCCTACGGTGTCCTACGTGCATGGTTGTGCAAGTCCTATCCTTGGCCCATAGAGGGGCCCGGAGCATATTAATCCCTTCCCCACCCGCTAGATGGTACTGGTGGCGCTTTCCCGAACGACGTCGCTGATTCCTTCTTACAGTCGGTTTACGTTGAAATGTTTTTTTTTATTTTTAAAGTAAATTAATAATAAACGTAATATTCGCGTATTAGGTAAATTTCTAGAAGAGAAATTTACCGCGTAGTATGTACTTTCTATAAAAAAACGAAAACATTACATTTTCAAGTTATTATCACAATTAAATAGGCACGGCAATGAATTAAATCGCACAGAAAATTAATAGTTGCATCGAGTTCGCCTTCATTTGGTAGGTAACTGAAAGAAAAATAAAAGACGAAGAAAACCCCAGGAAATATGCTGTAAATACAAAATTTTATTGATGTAAATTCTTTTAAAACATAGACATACATACATAGATACATTCCTTTACAACTGCAAATGACAATGAAAAATGTTTTCTATAGTTAAATACGAATGAAATCTGAACAAGTCTAAGAGAAGTAAAACGATTAGTTAAATTGAAAGTACAACCTATTCCCCATTCACTCATGAAAGGAGAAAAATGTATATTCACCATGAATAATGAATATTTTAGAGACTTCTTTTTACTACAAGTTTTTAGTACAACTAGAGGAATAAAGTTCTTTTAATTACACTTCTCACTGTAGATCCATCCATCAGTCTAAACAAACATTTTCACCTCAAAAGGGAACAGAATACTAAATAAAATCAGTCAGACAACATCCATATATTTAGACTAAAAATTTCTCACCTTATATGCCAACATTACCATAGATTTTAAGTAAATATTTATTAATTCACTGAATTGATCTGAAGGATGTTAATTTTAAGGATAATCATGGTGTTTAACTTCAACTATTGACAAATGCAATACTCTAAACTAATACTAGATTCTAATATAGATATAATAGAATAATAGTCAAAATATACATAAAAACACTTGGCGGCTTTAATTAAGTTGTCAATAATGAAGAGTAATGAAAAAAATAGTATTTATGTGGGGGAAATTTATGTCTATTTTTGATAAAGGCTGAAAAAATATTTTAGCCTATGATAAATGATTGAAGCTACATAGTATATGTACGAGTAATATCCTCCGATGTTGTGTGAATAATTTTAGGGAAGTACATCACATTAAAAACCAAATAATGAAAAAAGTAACTTCTGCATAACCACCGGAAATTGTTCTAACAATATGACTCCTAATAATTCATAATATCTTTAGCTGTATATGAGGTGAGAATGAAAAACTGCCTCATATGGTAGAATAGGAAAAGTATGAGAACATAATGAATGTATCTACAGCTAGTACTGCCTTAAAATAGATTAAAATTCACGAATATGAAAAGATAATTCATTCAATTGCCTCGCAATACTTACAATATTAACAAATAGCTCAACATAAAGAAACCATTGCGGAAAATTCCTTATGATATCTGCTTTCGTCACTGTAGTTAAGGTCTTCCTCTTGTGTGATTTCTCAGGTGGAGCACTTTATCACAGGATAATCCTTCTAATAACCAATCTCTTTCTCTTCCTTAGAAGCTTTTTTATTCTAGCAATTTGTCTGCAATGAATCCATCAGATTTCAGACACATCTCCTTGTCTTGCTCTAAGAAATCAACAGAAACCGAATAATTAAAAATTTGCTTCTCACTACAAAACTATCCGTGTTAAGTAAAATGCAAAGAAACAAACGTGAGTGGCAAATAAAACTTTCAATGATAGTAGTGGTGAGTTATAAGAAGACTAAGGTAAAATTCATTCAGATATAGGAAATTAAGTTGTTTGCGTAAAGTAAATAAACAACCATAACAAATGTGGGAAAATTTAATCAGAAATGCTTCTTGTAAGCAAACTTAAATGTTAGGTTATTAAATACTAAATCAAATTACTAAAGACGGTAAAAAGCTTCACTTACCTTTCCTTTACCGAGCTTAACAACAGCAGATAATCTCCGGACTTCCAACATTTTCGCGGCATGAATAGGTGTACGTGCAAGTTTAACCTAACCGAGACTTTACGTAGAACATGAAATACAATGTATAATAAAGGTCTCCGGAAGAAGAACCAATATCTTCGATAAATCATATGGATTCTCCTGTAAAACATAATTAAGAATTATATCAAGGTGGAATTCTGTTTGGAACGTATGATATAATAAAACAAAGCTAACTACATTTACTTACAATTCTGCTTCTTCCGAGAGTGAAAAGGTGGCATTAACTCACTACTTCTGTGCTGTTACAGTATATGGCGCAACATATCTCATGCTATATTTCCGAAACCGTTCTCGATAACTTCAAAACATTCCGAAACCCGTCAACCGTTACTAAATAAAGATACTACCAAAGAAAAATAAGAACAGATTGAAATTAGTGCACTAGTGCTGCCATCTCTGCTCCCTGAAAGGGGAAGGGACTATTACCAGATTTGACAAATGACTGTGTTGCACAGAGTTGCCTACGTGCAAGTGCAAATGCCCCAAACATTTTGCATAATTCATATTGAAACAGTTAGGAGAATAATATCAGAGAAGAAAACTATTGAAATAAAGATTTAATTTCGACAAACATACTTTTTTACCTTACCTTTTCTTAACCGCCATTTTACGACCTTTAACCCAACGGCAACACCCGAATGACTCACGGAAACATACGAAGCAATCTCCTTGAGATCAAGAAAGGTGCTGGTAGTTTTGACTAATGGAAAATATCTTATTTCATCTACAATTAGTAACGTTTTTACGCATTCAACCATTTTATCATGCATAGTGCTATGCTTGCTGTGTTTAACTAAAGCAATATTTTTACCTTTTGTAGGTGATTTTCGAAGATAACGTAACGAAACGAAAGGTCCTTCTATGAGGACTCCAAACTCATTACAACACACGTTGCCATGAACTTACCGAAGGGAAAACACCAGACTGGACAAGCACAAGCATACCAACAACGCATTAATGGACCGTATCCTTTAAACAAGTCATGTTATTGTAGCAGTCTTAGGAAGTAAGTAGTTGCTATATGGAAATCAGCATGTAAGAACCGAATCGCGGGCAACAACAACCGGTAAGTTTTACATTCCGCCATGAATTCTTTTCTATTCTTTTGATTAAGAGATTGCTGTGTTTATTTGTCATTTTGCATTGTAAAGTCTCTATACTTACCATAATAACTGTGTGATTGTCCTTCCTGGGAATCGTTTTTGTGTTTCGTGTTAACGCAGGAAAGTTTTCTTCAACAGCCATATTATTGTTGATCTTAATTGGTGAAGATGTTTTTTAGTCGTGAAAGTTATTGAGAGTGAATTAGATGTTCATCATCGTTTTGTCAACTGTGGTTGATACTGTGTGAATTTCTGCAACAAGTTCTTATTGTTGTCCGTCGCTGTGGAATGATTTTCAATTTTTTGTGGTGCTCATCAGTGATAATCACGTCGATAGGCAACCGAATGCTCGCTCTTATCGTTTATGTGATCTGAATGCTAGTTGCATAAATGCCATCCGTGGATTTTAAGTTCCCGAGTTTTGGGTTATTATTTTGCAAGGTTGCTGGCAGATGTCACATCTTAAAAGTGAGCTGATGATTTGTCATTAATCTATATGCGATCCTTTCGGTGGCCATCTGAATCTCAAAGATATGCATCCTCATTGTTTTAAGGCATGAAGTATATAATCATTCATCAATAACTTGAGTTGTGGGTAGGAATGTATCGCTTATTGTTAGTACTTCTTGTGAGTTGTGTTACGAGGACGAAACAATAGGGAATGTTGATGTTGAATCCGTTGACAAGTTTGCTTCTTTTTCACCGATTTATGGAATGAAATGGTGTTATTGTTGATGCTCTGAGTCTATAGAGATCGCTAGTTTTAGCCCATTGGTCGTACATTAAATTGAACCACTTTTCCCCCAAATCGACTCTCTTGGGTTGACAACTTCAAACTCACTTGTACAGAAAGCTTGACTTCCTTGTCAACTTTTCTCAATTCGTTCTCATTAGTAGCCGTATGTTCTGGGAAGGAATGGAGGTCATCAAACCAAATGTCAATTCTATAGTCAGGGAATGTGCCCTTAGCTTACGACAATTTTGTGCCGTATATTTCGTACCTGTCTTATTGCGTGTGCAGATTCAAATAAAACACATATTGAGGTGTTTGATTTGGAAACTTTGGAGAAGGTGACTCAACGAAGTGGTATGACATAATGTTTGTTTCAAACTTCGGCAACAATCTGTACGTAAAAGTGGCCCGTGGTATCGACTGCTATTAGTGATTGTGCGAGTGTACTCGTGTTTGATTGAATTACTCAAGCTGTGGATTGTTTTAATGTCATAAACTAGTACCCGATGAAGTCTGTATATGTAGTCGATGTTTCAGTTTTCAGTATTTTTGGTGTAATGTTAGACTCGTGATCCATGTTTATTGCAGACATGTTGATTCCACTAGAACAATCAAGCTTATTCCTATTGCATCAGCTCATCTGTTTTGTGGTGAAGTGTCTCCTCTTTTTTAACTTACCATGCGTGCAAGTTTTCATTTAGGGGGATGTTTTAAATGTCCTTTTGTTTTACCATTAATTATCATCGATCTCTGTTGGGTGTTGCAAACATTCTCAGGAATCTCTACATCTTTCATGATGATAATCTGAAATGAATGCATAAAATTTGATAAGAGAAATTGATCTAAGATTATGACAGTGACAGTTACAAAATTTTAATTTTGTATGTATTGTACTAACCTACCCACGTATATAATCAAGGTATCTTATTTGCAAAGGAATTAATTACCTTGGTACAATTAGTTCAATGAAAATAATTGGTCTCTTAGTTTTCTATCGTGTACAATTCTGGGTGTGGAATTTCAATGTCTATTATGTTTGTAAATGTGTATGCACGTAAATGCATCATTGAGTAACATTGGCAGTAGGATGCACACTAATTTACAATTTGTCCTTGTATGGATAGAAAAGTCATTTTCCTCTATATTGCCTCAGTTTACAAAATGAATGTTCTTGATCGATACTCAGTGGGATTTCTTGCTTAATGATCTGTTTTGATAAAAGTTTAATAATAATAAAGTATCTTTTCAATTCCATAGAATAAATGGCATCTGCATGTTGATGGTGTACTTTGCTAAAACTGTCCAAGTCTTTGAATTTTATGGTACATATTAAGTTCTGTGTGTTTGAACGGATTTTTTTTTACTTTAGATTGAATTAGATCTTTCTGTCAATGAAATTAAAATTAAATAAAAAGAATTTCGGTTAAATGGGATGGTTGATTTTACTGCATGCGTATTTCATGTTAGATATTATTTTGTTTTACTCAATGTGAGTAAACAGGAAGGTAATTCGATAATATATAATTATCACTAATAGAATCTCTAATGCAATGTAAAGGAGTTGTAAATTGAGGTATATGTAGCAGCAATAATGCCTCTCTCAGCCTTCATTTATGTAGATCCCAAATTTCCAAATTTTCCTGAGGGTTAATTCTCTTTTGATGTAAAAGTTATTGAAATTCACTGTTATCATTGCTATTTGCTGCTTTTTTATATTCCATGCCATAATTGTGGGATGGTATTTATCTCTCATTATTATAAGCTGGAACATCATTATCAAGTGGTATCTCTTCGTAAATATTATGAATGCTCTTACGTTCATGCTTGAGGTTTTCCTTGACTTAAATTATCTTTTAGTTTTCTTTTTGTCAATTGTGTTTTTGATTTTCCTTGTGCCCACAAAAAATTTCAAACTTTCATTTTGGATGTGTTTATGAAAAATGTAAGCGTTTCAAGGAATTAGAATCAAACAGTTGATTACAAGGTTCTCAGTGGGCTGTGGCAACAACTGAATGTCTCTAGAGAATCAAGTGGTGTCAAGTTTGCGTATATTGTTTTACTAGCGTCTATTATTTGTTTATGTTCCAAAGGAAGTTATCCTAATCAGACGAGGTTCGCCATTAATTAATTAATGTACTTTCACTACATAACACCGTTCATCACTAGTATTAGGTTCATTAATCATTATTGCATCAGGTGTTTAGTTACATGTTCAAAGTTGGAAATTATATATGAGAAAACACTTAAAAAGATTGCAGTTATTTTTTTCGTCTGATTTTTTTGAAGATTTATTTTTATTGATCTGGGATGTTTTTCTTCTATAAGAAGAGTAGCCAGCATGCTTTTGGGACTAGTTTGATTTTTGTATTCTCCCTCCCATATTTCAACTGATTTCTTATTTCGATTCTAAATTAATACCTTTACTAAACCAGGTATGCAATGTGCTTATTTGTAGCTTTGTAAATTGAGCATGTCTTGCATGTGATAATATTACAATATGGTCTATTTAAAAACACTTTTTTATAAATTTAAGAGTAAGATTTAAGATATTTTGTGGGATAGTTATTTGCTGGTAATAGTGACAAGTCAAAGACAGGATAGATTGAATTATTTGAAACCAAGCCTTTTGCTGTGAAGGGAGTACTTAGAGGTACATTTTGCCAAGTATGTTTTTCATGTTCTGTAGGAGAAGACCATATAATTTATCAATTTTCTGTTACAAACCTTCCTAGAACTATTAGACGTTTCAGTTATAGATTTATAATCTACAATGTTAAAAGAAGTGCAGAAAGTAATGTAAAAGATTGAACAAAAATATCGGAGATATCAGAAATAATAATGAAATATTTTATTAAAATTTGTAAAGCGATTAAATATTAGGATCATTGATAATAGAGTGGTTAAGCAGTCAGTTCTCTCTATCAACAAGCTCTTTTATTATTAGAAGTTGCGAATTTTCAATAACTGTCTTTGTCGGTGTTTCTCTTTTCATTGAACGGTATTCGGAGAAAACAAAAAAGGATCACCCTGCTTTTAAGAAGGCACATTTCAGGAGTGTTGCCCTCCTCCTCAGGGGGTCATAAAATTGATTGTATGGGAGTTCCAGCCATATAGTTGTTCTTTAAAGTGTGGTTATCCTTTCTTGTTTTCTCCGAATACCGGTGAATGAGACGAGGAACGCCGACAAAGACGGCTATCGGAGATTCAAAACTGATAATTCATCAACAGTGTTCCAAATTTTCTTTCTTTACTAGCTCTCTTAATTTTGGGAATACGTGTCTGAGGATTGCTTGCGAGCGAGCCTTCAAAGCCCCTGGTTTTTAACCGTGAGCACAATATGAGGCAAAACGTGTTCATAATTCATCGCTGGAAGGAATCCCCCCCGTTAACCATATAGTCTTTCTCATTCCTCTATCCACCGATCCAGTGGAGCAACTTTCACCGTCCGCCCGACTATCGACTTGGCATTTGTCGGATTCGAACGCACTTAAATGCCGGACCGCCCCTCGGCGCGTTTGTTTGGTCGAAGCCCGCGTCATTCAGTTTCCGACGAGGATCGACTTTCCTGGAGCACGCCGAGTCAAAGTCCGAACGACTCCTAATTGCCCGAGATAAAAATCTACTCGTGACTATAGGCGTGCGCAGGATTTTGCTATTGGGGTGCCAACGATAAAAATGCCGCCTTTTGCCATTGCTCAAAACCCCAAGTGCTCCGTTGAAAGCCGTTCCATAAAGCAACTTCCTCAACAAAATTAGAAGGCCCCAATATTTGTGTGTAACAAAATATCTATTTATTACATTTCTGTTTTAGTTTTCGATGTTATGATACGACATTTCTTAGTAAATACTCTTGAAAAACTGCATTTTAATAAATCTTGGTAATATTTGAATAAAATAGCGAAATTTGTCAGTTATTTACTTTTTATCAAATTAAACCACAATTACAGGGAAGAAAATTTGATAAAACCTACGATAAACTTCGCAATCAGCTTTATTTGAATGATATTTTTAATATTCTAATTAACTCTGAATATTATTCATTGTATTTGCAGAAAATAAACGATCCAGATATATATCATAAATTGGAAGATCAATGATACGAAAATAAGGCATTTTTTAAAACTGATTATTGATATTATTGTTAATATGGTAACAAAGTCAAAATACATAAATATTCAATCGTGGCGCCCCTCAAAATTATTTGGGGGTGCCGCAGCACGCCTATGCTCGTGACCGTTGCCGGAGGACCAACAGAAAAAGGATAGCTGCCCGTTTTATTATATGTTATCAATATGACGTAATATGTTGCAGATGGGTTAACAACTATGTAGCACCAAAGTTTGCAATAAAATAATAATAAAAATCGATAATAAAGAAAGATAAAAAATGAGAAAAATTAAGTTAAAAAATTAATAAGATAACCCTGCTCTTAAAGTCTTATTTTATGTATTTTTCTTATCCTTTACCTTTTGTATTCTGGAGGGGAGTAGGATTTTTTAAATTTAGTGTCGCCTTATGATTATAGGATCGTTAATTAACAGAAAATATAATTGTATAGTCTATAAAATTTTCGGTAACTGAAGTGATTTTGCTAAGTAAATGCTTGTACAAATCATTGCAAAAAAGTGTTCTAACGGACCAAATAATTTCGCGCACCGTTTCTAAGAGAGCGCTATTTATATGTTAGTCTACAAATTCTGTCACCCGTGTATTTATTTATTTATTATTTATTTCACAATACCTGCGCAGTTAGTCGCGAGGACAGGTGGCGACGATAACTTAAAATAATAATTAAAACAAAATTTTCATGCATGCATAAAACCAACTACATATAATGTAAATATGCATAAATAAAAAATATAAATATACATCAAATTTATGAATTATTATGAAAAACAGCGCTTAAATTAGTTAAGTAAAATATAAATTTTAACCAAACTTGAAACAGCATCTATATTACATTGTATCATAAAATAGGTATATAAAATACAACAATATCACAATAGTACATGCTTCTATGTAAACAAATGCAAAATACCACTAACTGCAATGATTATTAATTTAGCTTAACCCCTAAGAGCATCTCCATGGCTTGTCAAGTAAGATTTTGTCTTGCAAGATTTTTCAGGTCTTCACGGCTACCGTAGAGGCGCCGTATCACAAAAAATGTCTTTAATAATCTTTTATTTGCCGGGCTGTTTCGATGAAAGGCTAGGGGTTTGAGAAGTTTTGGTCAAATAACTTTCCGCATTGTAGATGGACCGCCTTAGGATGTCTAGGTCCTGAGTTCGAACCCCGATTAGCTCATTCGCGTATTTGCGCGCAGAAATTATTCGTGTGAGCGGATGTTTTCGGTTCATCAAAGCGGTGATTTGTATTATAAGACCCCGGCCTGATAAGTTTAATGCAATACGCATCTGCTTGGGGGCATCTCCGGAAATGGAGGATTAATATACACGTTGCCTTCGCAGGGTTCCCCTCTGTTGTTAGCTCATCATCCCCCGTTTTAATCCACCATCCGACCCTGTGACGACCGTTTCTTCGTGTGCCGATCCGCAGTTTCTTTGTGTGCCGATCCGCAGTTTCTTTAGGTAGTTTTACGTTGGAAGACAGTGTTAATCAACTTATTTCGATAGCGATATTTCGTGGAATTTATTCATATTCGATTGAATGAAAAAAATCCATCGATACGGTTCGCGTTTTTCAAAAAATATATTTTTTGTGGACGTAGTCAAATTCTGTTTCATTGAATTATAACCAATCTTGTTCCGTTGATTTCATTTGTAGATAATTCCTTTGAGCCAATTACAAATGTTTATTCTTGCGCATTAACAGCATTTGTGAATTATCGTCTGGGATAATATCCAACAATCATTATATTCACGTAGAATTTCTAATAATGGGAAGTATAGGAACGATGAACTCATTTATGCACATTTGGCCCATGTATTAATATTACTGCTTAATTTGACATGCTTATGGTTAAAATAAAAATAATGCTAACTTAATAACTAAGAAATATACACGAAGTGTACAGTAGAGCTGGAAAGTCCATTATTTTTCCCTATTTTACCCAGGAATTGCGAAGGAGAAGGCAATCATAAATTGCGCGGCGTATTTATGAAATTTACTAAACCATCCTCTTTATACGGTGCCATTTCGTATCGCTTTGCCAAAAGGCTATATTATTCATTCACTGTAACGTAGGCGGAACGTCTTCCCTTCAAGCAACTAAAATCGCGCTGTAACCCGAAAGCACCATGCCTAGAACAATCGGTCACCGCGGAAACTTACGAAACTAGATTAAAATCAATAACTACGAGTACTGTACAAAATTTCTTCCACACTGACCTGTCCTCATACAGTGCCCCTACGACTTTTCTCATAGGTCTGCCATGATTGGCATTCGCAGCGTGAAAGCTGTCGGTCCGCTCTCCGCCCCCTCCTCGCCCTTCTGCAGAAAGGGAAGGTGGTACAGAGGCGTAATCAAGTCACGGCGCGGTTTTAGGCAAGTGTACCGGTTGGGGGCGGTCCGCCCACCTTTCACCGGCCTTCGGGGTCTCTTTTTACCAATCTTATTAATGCGTACCAAGATAGCGGAGACTTAACGCAGCAGTGTCATTCACGAACAGTGGCGGCATAAAGTGTATTTTGCGTACAACCACGCAAGTCCTTTGCACTCCTGCGAGTTGAGGTTTTACAGGGAGTACATCGCTGCACGGATTTGGCCCATGCAGTGTTGTCGAAAATTCGGGATTACTATCTGGAGAATAAGTTCGAGATAGATTTTATTTCAGATTCCTCTTCAGAAAGCTTCAAGGAATAACTTGGTATAGATATCTCCGCGTCGGTCGACGTCGATTTCTACCTTTTTCATCTCTTTTGGTAAAAATGATGTCTAAAACAAGAGTCCGCCATTTTGTTGCGTAAAGTATGCAAATACTCAACTGTGATTATTGAAATTGAGTGTTAGAAGGTCAGAGTGCAGGTTTATAACATGTTGTTGGGTTTTACCGATGAATTTACTCCAGTGGGTTCAGCATCTGTTTGAATTCGATGAATTTCTCGAAAAATGTAAGACCGCGATTTTTCCCTAGTCAACTTTAACCCCCTCTAAGACGTTAACGTGCAGGAATCAATGCAAGTGACTTGCATGGTTGTAAGCAGAATTTTATCACGAGTAACCATGCGAAGTCTCAAAAAACCGCTTTTGTATTTTTGGCCAGCTTTTTACGAGCCCACTGTGTATCAGTTAGTTGCATCGGGTAACTACGGGGATAATTAAGAGATTAAACTCCAGTATTCCTGGAGTTGGCGATTTCTTCCCCAAAAGAGAAATCTGAAATAAAATGTCCGAAACAGGTGGTCGAGTTTGACCGACATAAGCCAAGCTCGAATTCTGAAGATCGGAATGCGAAAAGTCGGTGGACATCCGCCCCATAAGCTCCCAGGAATTCGTAGGTTTTCATCAGTTCCATGACATAACTGCGCATACGACAGAAATTCACAAGACAGAGTCAATCACAATATCGTTAATTTAATTTTATCTTCGCGTCGCAGAAAGAACTATAGATTCTTTTTACAATAGTAAATAAAAACGCATTACTATGTGACGTCGTTTTGAACTCTAATCGAAGCTAAATAAACTTATTAATGTCTATAAGAAATAATTGCGTTCATATGCGAGAAAATAACTCTTCTTTTTATCAAAGATTGGATCTATAATTATGAGATTACCCGTCAAATATATTTTAGCGTCACAGCCAGTCTTGATAACATAAGCACTGAAGGCATTGTTATGTGAGAGTTGGGGAAGGGGAATGCCACATTCGTGGGCATTGTTGTGTGCCTACGAACGTATTGTTGAGTTCCTATTCAGGGAAAATACATTTGTTTATTTCTAAACTAAAGTTTTCCTCGTAAAATGAGTACTTTCCCTAAATTTGGCAAACCGAAAATTGTTCGCTTTTCGGAAAAGATTGCTGATGCTCGAAACGGTATTTCTTACAAAATTATCAACCTACGAAGCTGGCTTTACTCTTAAATTAATGCGAATTTAAAAAAGGCCAGAATACTTTGGATATGCTCTATGATGCATATTTTAGAAGATATTGAATAAAACAAGAAACTGTGCTTACATTTTACTGGTTAAATTGGGTATTGGGCAGCCCTTATGAAGCCGTATACTGGGTTTATTTATTATTGGTATAGGTTCTAACAACAAAATCAGAATTACATGACCTTTTACAAGGTCGAGCTCTATTTTGCACATAATTTGAATGTGGAGATAGTTGTAAAATGTCTGTATTGTCGTTCTCGACCAGGTGTGCGATTTTTTTCGAGATATAGGGTACTTCTATTGTTTTGTGGCTGATTTGATCTTCTTCAAACCGCCTTGCCAAGGCCTTCGAGTCAATACGTAATCGAACGATTTCCTAGGAAGTATGTGTGGTAATGGATGTAATGACGAAGATCATCTCTTGATGACCCCGGAAAGCGCTCTGGAAGTCAGTGATAAGCTTTGTTTTAATTGTTGGCGTTTCTTTTTCTTTCTGCTCTCCTATAGCGAAATATCAGTCGGGCGTTTTTTATTCATCCTGATCTTTTTTCCGGATACTAAAATTTTCGTAGAGTAATTGCTTTGCAGCTGGATATCGTAGTTAATGGTTAGCATTATGTGTAGTAGTTAGGTTAAAGGTTGCGTCAACATAGGTTGTTTGAATCACAAGCAGAAATTGAGATCTTCTAGCAGAATGAAAGAAAACAGTTTAGTTTTAATTATACCGTTATGGAGATTTTTATGAAAATTGGCTGCTGGAAATAGGGCTTCTATTCAGATAATTATATGCGGTTTGTAAGTTTAGTCTCTTTTAAACACTTGATAATCTGACCTTAAGACCTTTCGTCATCGTTTGAAATGGTTTTTAGGTTTCCCTGAATGTTAAGTCCCTCTCGTGAGGCCTGGTATTTGTTAGGTTTTCGTTTTGTGCTTTCTGCTACTGCGATCACAAGTGGCATTACAGTTTTTATCGCCCTCTTTACAATTAACTCATATTAAACATAATCTCATATTTACCACAGTGGATGTGGCTCGACTCATTAGGAACTAAAACTAGACTTAGGTGCTAAACAATTCTTAATAGCTAATTATTAACACGTTTTCATTGAATCTATAAAAAAGAGTGAATATCCAGATTCTTAAAATTACTTAAAAATTAAAGTAGGTGGTGCAGCTGAATCACTTTTTTATTTTTTCTATTTTATTATATTTTTTTAAATATGTCCTTTTTTGGCTTAAGTACATTTCTTTTTAGATATTAAATATATCTTTTGTATCTTTTTCTCAAATTCTATCAATATATGATTGCCCAGAATGTGGGAGACCTGGGCTCGAGTTGCAGCCAAGTAACTATTTTTCACTTATCGTACAACAATAATACGTATTGTTTGTTATTTTAGTATAATTTGAAGTGCACGGGGAACAGAGCT
Source organism: Sympetrum striolatum (assembly GCA_947579665.1). Classification (NCBI taxonomy): domain Eukaryota; kingdom Metazoa; phylum Arthropoda; class Insecta; order Odonata; family Libellulidae; genus Sympetrum; species Sympetrum striolatum. Next base: position 35,863,099 of record OX388350.1, on the reverse strand, counting down.
ATCAGTGGCTCTTTTTCTCCAAGTCATCGGATTCGTCACATTGGATGGGGTTTCCCGGTATCTCCGTGTTTTCCTGTTCGAAAAAGTGTCTCATACCACGGCGCGGAACCGCTTCTAAACATCGCCATTCCACGCCTCATAGGACCGTGAAATTTTTATCGCCTCCGGGCAATTTAATCAGGACGTCCTCGGCCACTCGCCTCCTTAATCTTCTCCACATCGGCCCCCCTTCGCGTTTGTACTATTCCGCCTTTACAGGCTGCTACGAATCGAGTCAATCGGACCACCAACGTTACCTAAGTACCTTATAGCATTTCAGGAAATCCCGCGGAGTTCGTGAGACATCATAAATACCTAAGAATTACGTTCAGTCGTAATTTTTCCTTCAAAGAGCATATTCGAAGCGAAAAAGGAATGGGATGCAAAGGTTAGCCAGTAGAATTCTGGGGGATACTCATAGAGAGTTAAAGAAATAGCGTACTTTTCTCTGATTCGACATCTACTTAAGTATTGCTGTGAGATTTGGGATCCCAAAGAAGTAGAAATAATTTCCGATCTTAAGATGGTTTAACGTAGAGCAGCTAGGTTTGTCAAGGGAGATTTCAGATTTGACAGCATGTTTCGGCTATGTTAGAATCCCTCGGATAGAATTTTACAGGTGAAAGAAGACATGATGGATGGAATTATTTTAATGATAGAAGACTTGAGTATCGACGGAAGATTTTTGATAAATTTATCACTACCGACTTCGGGGAGGAGATAGCTGATATTGTTATCCCACTTATAAACTTTCGCGATCTTCGGGAGAAAACAAAAAAGCGATAATGGGAAGTGGTTGCCACGACATATAGTTACTTTTGGTCGTTTCTCCCGCAAAGGATTAGGGAAGCTAATAGCTGTCCAGGTTAGATAGGGATGTCAGTATAATACACCCCCTGCCATGCGCCACTGGCGGATTGCAGGGTTTAAATGTAAATGTTGGTGCAACTTGCGAAGGGTGGGAAAGAGTGGCCGTGGGCATGGATCAGTGCAGATCCTAATGAATGGCCGCTTCGTTTGACCCATTTCCTCGGAGAACGGATCTTGGCCGCGGGGAACGAATTCCGAGTTTCAGAAAAAATCGTATCGAAAAGCTCTTCTTTTCCCTTCCTAGTTGCGTTCGTTGGCATCTCTGTTGTCGAATTCCGTGGGTGTTTTGCAGGCGGTGCAGCAGTTAAGAAAGAAAATTTGGAAAACGGCTGTTAATGAATTAGAGGTCGAAATCTCCATTAGCCCTCTTTGTCGGCGTGCCTTGCCTCATTCACTGGTATTTGGAAAAACCAGGAAAGAATCGCCAATCCGTATTTTGAAAGCGATGATATCATCTTCAGGGGTAATAAAGTACTTCACGAAAGTTGTGCGAAACCATACCGGGAGATGGTGATCTACATTTAATTATGTCGACGATAGGATTAAGATCTCGCAATTGCCTTGAATAATCGTTAATTATCAGCACTTATGAACAGAATACATATTTATGAACTGCGGGGCTTAATTTATTGAGTGAAGTATACGTAATAAAGATAGTGTTGTGAGAGTTCTGCGTGCCAAAATAATCCCTCGCGTGTTATTTTGGACACGCGTGCCATAGGGTTGCCACCGCTGACCTAAGCTATGCATTTAAAAAAGCAACAACAAAGACAAATATTTCGTGGAAATGTACATACTATAATTTACCCGGTTTTGAACTATAAAAAATGGAATTACACCAGGAAAATCCGGAAGTATTAATTTTTCACTGTTTATTACTTACGGCCTTTATAGTGAAATCCGAAGTCATATTCCTAGCTGTAATCGACTTGCTATTAAAGTATACGTCTGTCCCCTTCTGGCTCAGCGTAGATTCACAAGCATCAAACCAGAATAAGCAAAAGGTGATTTCGACTTATAAAAACTTGAGGAACGAGTTGGTGTTTCCGTTGCTGGCGATCTTTCGTCTTAATCCATTTTCCTCGTTGACCTTAAACTGGTCAACGAGGAAAAATGGATTCTTCCTCGAAGATCTTCGCAAAGGTCATGACTTCAGAATCAATTTTTTCATCGCTCGTCATGCTCTGTTCCGACGAAGATACGGATGTTACACGGAAGAATTTTGGTCATCAGCTCCACCCTTTTGTATATATTTCGATGTGTTTTTAACATGGTTCAAAGACGTATTTTTTAACTTTGAATAGGTCGAGATTCTAAGATAGAATGCCGTGATTGTATTTGGAAATGGTCAGAGTAGGTGTGGTTTTTTTACTACCGTGTCTTCGGGAATGTCTTCATCTTTAAACTACGATTAATAATACTTGAATATTAGTATAAGATATACCGCATATTCTCGTGTTTTGTGCTGAAAAAGCTTCCTCGGTTGAAGGTCCTACTTACCTGTTCTTCGGTGGGCAAAGTCAGTCAATTCCTCACTTATTCAATTAACAATTCTTTTAAAATATATCTAACCGATACCTCAATTACTGTAACTTTATTTGTATCAATTTTTATTTTGAAATGTACACTCCTGGCCAAAATTAACGCAGCACCTCCCTAGCGATCCTTACGGCCGGTGCTGCGTTAATTTTGGCCAGGACTGTACCAATAGCTGCTGCGTTTTCCATCCTATTACTCGAGTCAATTAGTTTTTCCAATTTTTCTTGAGAAAATTAGGTTCCTCGACTACGCGTCGAATATACGCGTCGGTGGTACTAGGGTCGGATGGGTCGGCTTATACTCAAGTATTAACAGTAATTATATTATTTGATATTTTTTAAAACATAAAATTCTTCATGTCCCCTCGCGGCTGTTAGTTTGAAATAAAGATGACTTCTTTCTACGATTCTACAGTATTTTTATTTAATTCAATCATCGCGTTTTATTCTCGTACGCATGTATCGCAAATGTAACTGGTCGGAGGCTTCGGGGATGTAACACCGTTTTAAGCTAATAGCTTGAGAGCAGTTGCATGCTGGTGTTACAAATAACTGGCGAGAGGGAGGTAGCGGTTGTAAGAAGGGGCGTGGCAAATAAATAAACGAACTAGGCAACGCCCGCGGTAGTGGACGTGTTAAGAATCTTGGAAGTCTTTCTCGGTTCAATTTTAAATTCAAAAAGTTTTCCGTACATTGGCATGCGTGTATATAACATAGATTGTTGACTTGTGATTGATATTACCACCGCTTTTTACAGCATTGAAAATCGAACTTTATAAACGATTAACCATCGATTATATAATAGACTCGCTAATCCGGCCATTCCTTGCACAGAGGGGTGTCGGATTAGCATGAGTGCCGGATTACTGATAGTGTGTAAAACACCATAGTATCGTGACCGCGTTTTCGGAACGCAGCCGTAAAGAGAAATACATGTAATATATTACGTAGGATAATTATGGTAATGTAGAACAATATATAAGAACGTGTGATAATTCACACATACGAGGTGGCAGGTTAATTTAAGGCTAAGGCTTGCATCTATAATGTAGTATCTAACCGAAAGATATTACTTTCTTTAGAGAAGTCATTCGGGTTTTGATGAATTAATTTATGTTTTCGGTATTATATATAAATATAGTTAGTGCCTATTGGTCTAAATATAACCCTTCTCCTCGTCACTTGCACCTATTCTAATTGATGGCCGGTTGGTACCTCACCCCCTCTGACATAAGCTTCTAGAGAGGAATGAGGTTTACTAGGCAGGATGAGGAGTGAGGTAGTTTGACTTTCCTTTCCTGACCAAGCCAAAATGTTATAAGCGGTACATGTCCACACAAGTGTAGCACAATGACTCTACGAGTAGCACAAGTCCACAAGGAGAGACCTAATCAATGCAATTATTCACTCATCTCAGTAGCTTACATTTAATCGCTGCCATGATCAAGACTGTGACAAAAGTAAATGAAAGATACATTTTTTGTACCCTCAAAAAAATGACAAATGAATATATTCCATTTATCAGGATACTGTAGCAGGAATTCTTAATCGCTAGCTTAGTTAAAATAGCCTGTGAACAGTTTTGCCGACGAGATGAACAGTATCCATTGGTCTTTTGAATGGAGTAAGGCGATTGATAGCATCCGACCTTTTTATTCCTTTTAATTCACCACAAGGTCCTGGAAGACCTAACGTCCTTGATCTTGCCGATAGCATCTCATTGGCCTGCTTGGTCTCGTGACCGGACGTAACCCCACACGGCAAATGCCCACATCGACAAAACCGCACATCCATAAAAGCGCACATTAGTATAACCCCACATGGCCAATTTTTAGGCATAAGTGGAAATCATAAAGTATAGTAATATAATATTTGTTCTCATTTAAAAAAATACGTGCTTAAGAAATTTTAACAAAAAATTCTTGAAATGTAGGCGTCCCAGAAGATAGGGATTGCCGTCACCTTAATTCAGAGTTAACAGTTTTTCGGCATATATAGTAAAAATAAATTTTCTATGAAAATGCTTCTGGATTGGAATATGTACAACATGTATGTTTTATATATGTATATATTGGAATATATACATACAAAAAAGTATAGTGAGGACTACTAGTTTAAAAATAGAAAAAGCACTTGAGAAAATAAAGATGTTACATAGTTACTTTAAATGAACTGGATGTCATTTTGCAAAAATAGACAGGCCTTCAATTTACCAGGAAAAACCCTTTCCTTGGGTTAGGTGGAGATTGTTTTTGGAAGTCAGAGGAACAATTAGGGTGTTCTATAAAAATAAAATTGCTTATATAACTGTGCATTTGGTTTAGGATAACAAAATTAAAAGTCCTCCTGAAATTATACAAAACAAGGCATATTAACGTGCCCTATACGATAATGAAACATCCTTAGGACCTTAAATTCCAAAAGATTTCTAAGTAGCAGAATTTTTAACTTATTGTATAGTAGAAAGATGACTCCATTCTTGAGGAGTGCGTAATTAATTTATTTTGAATAACCTTGATGTGGCGTAGATTTAAATGATAGGCACCACCCCAACACGCTATAATGTTTTGTAATCTGGAATTACTACCAAATAAAATATGAAAGTAAAATATTATTGTAGCTGAATTAAGTTTAATTTAGTATGTTGTACTGATTCACTCACTACAGTTAACCGGAAAGTTTTAATAATTATGTTTATTATACCTTGTTGCCTTAAATAACAGTTATAACTATTCAAATTACAGTAACAATATAAAGAAGATTAGTGATTTTCACAAATCATTTTTTGTGTCCGATATCACATTCTGACATTCCCTTTCAATAAGAATCACTGAGGTGCAAGTAATTAACAAATATAATTGCTATTGTTTCAAAATATTTTAATTTTTGTTATCTAATACTGTGTATTTCTCTACGTAATATTTATTTCCTAATATATAAACAATTTGCAAACCTACACTTCTTCATTCATATACTTATATGACTGCTTGCATTTTGTGAATTGTTATATTAATGTTTTCTCCAGAAATGGGATAATTGCTCGCTTAATTGATTGAGGTTGCGTTGACCGATTGCACAATCTTAAGGGAATCGAATTTATAAGCATTAGTCCCGACATATCTTGAATTTGCTGTCTTTAATTCCTTTTAACCTTACTTTCTTCATGGAGTAAATATTAATACTTCGTACGTGGCGAATTCGATATGTGTAGCAGACCGAAAGCATACCTATGTCCGAATACTTCGGCCGTCGCTAGTTATTTATCAAGAAGAAAGTTGTCTGCCTTGCTCCGTTATGACCGGGTTGCTTTTTTTTTCATCTACCCCTCCGCGCTGGAAAATTTTCCGCTTTTATCATTCCAAGTGAGAGTTACGCATACCTTCGCAATTAAAGGTGGCAGGCGTCAGTTGCGTTTAATGAATACAGACGTCAGAACTGCACTTTAGATGCATTTAGATTTTCAGTTGCCAAAAATTACCCTCGTTAATTGCTTAGTTGTTAATGTTTGTTTGAAAATGATGATGATAATAAATGATGTATCAAAGGAACTTGAGTAAAGCGCCATTATTCAAAGCCTTATGCAGTGGAAATAATACATTTCGCTGTATCTACAAATTTGTTTATAATGTATCGAACAATGGAAAACAGTTATTTATTTAATCTTGCTCAAAGTCTAGAGATATCTCTAAAATAAACAATTAAACGCCTATGAAATGCAAAGAAGCAATAAAATAGATATTGAAGTAATGTAGAAAAACCTGGTAAATTTTCCTCACAATCGTTTTATGGTACGACCGGCTTCGCTACTGGAATAGCGAGAAAGGTACAGAAAATTATTTTTACATTCAAAAATGTACAAGCATAATTAATTTTCTTATAACAGAAGATGCTATTATAGCTGTAAAACATCAAAATAGGTATTGAGAAGCGAAGTGGTCAAATTACCATTTCCTGTCCTTCTAGTGTCGACTTAAAAAATTCGGAACGTTCCTTTTACTGCCCCCACGTGGTGGTTGTCTCGGCCATCGGAACCTCGTTCCAGCGAAACATTTCCGTGGTCGAAATTGCGTAGAAGTCGCCCCCGACGTACGTCAGTGCAACGTAATCCACTTAATGCATTCATTTCCTCTTACATCCTAGTAAGGATTCCAGCCCCGAGATGCAGCGTCGTGATTTTCCGACTGGAGGTGCGTCGGTGGTAGTGATGGCAAATGCGACTCTTTTCAGTGAGTCGCCAGAACAGGCAGTTAAAAAGAGTCGATCTCGGAAACGACTCTCCGGGAGTCGTTTTGGGGTATATTAACACTGTTAAGAGTTACTTGGAGGAGTTAAATAGTTTATTTTAGGCATATTTATATTTATATAGCTACATTAAATTACTGTTTTTCTATCAATCGATGGTTCATAAAGAAATTTCTAGATAGTCAATTAAGATCCTACAGATGTTATAATTTCTTTTGAAGGAAGGTTCATTAAACACGGATATCAATTGATAAATCATCAAGATGTGTTGCAAATTATTTACTCAAAAATATCAAATCACAAAAAATACCTGCATTCTTCGGGCATTTGCAAAGTTTCAGAATAATCCCTCAACTTTTTATAGGCATCCATTATGTATACTTTCTTACGAATTATATACAAAGTACGAATAAACGTAAATTAGAGAGGAGGAAAAGTTGAAGAATAGTCTTGTGCGAAGAATGAGCCGTGAGCGGAGGAAGAGTCGTGTACGATAAATGAGTTGTGAACGGAGAAAGAGTCTCGAGCGGAAAATGAGTCGTGAGGGAAGTTAGTGAGGAGTCATTTAAGGGAAGTAGTCGAAAGTCGCCGAATACGACCCCTTACATCCGAGTTTGCCAAGGCGCTCATTTGAACTGGCTCGCTCACGCAGTACCCATCACCCCCATCACTATTCGGTCGGTCGCGTTAGAAGCAGATTCTCCGGATCGAAGATAGATGGAACCCGCGTAGCGTTTGGCGCGCGTACGCCGGCCCTAATCCGGCCGCGTCGACCGTTTCCTTCTGTTGAGTTATGAAAGGCGAAGCCAAAGAGGTAGACTGGAAGCCGCCTCTGGTATCCGTCGATGGGAGGGGCGGGCAGTCGGCAGGTGCCGCCGTACCGCCAGCACCTTTTCCAGCGATCCCTCAGTCAGTTGTTCAGGGTTTTTGTAAAGAGACTCGGGAGGAAGTATGGCACGGTTTCGGAAGGTCTATACTTTTGTACCCTTTGTCATCCTGTCCCAGCGGTTCTCTCAACCTGCCTTTTCCCATGGTACAAATCAAGTTGGCGAACTTTTGGTCGTAGTGCTACATTTTCAAATAAGAGGACGTAATATGAAATTCTCGCTCGAACATTCTGTTAACTTCACTGCGAGCTGTCTGCAAAATATGCAGCTATTTGATAGTTAATTTCAATATCCAATAGTAGTACGTTCCAAAAAAAATTATCCTTATCCCATTTACTTCTCATATTATTTGAAAGCACTTCGAAACTTAACAATTTTTGTGTATTTCCGATCTGAAGTTGATGAAAATTTGGCCGTACTGTCAAGGCTCAAATAAGAGGGCGTAATTTTAAATTCACGCGTAAATCTTGCTATTACATCGCTACCCTGCGAGATGTACAACTGTGTGTAAAATATTCAGCCATTTGTTAGTTAATTCTAAGATCCAATAGCAGTCCATACTAGAAAAATGTTATCCTTAGCCTTGTTGCTGCTCACGTAGATTAAAATACATACTTGCAAACTTTACAATTCTTGTGTATTTCCGTTCTCAAGTAGGATGGCCGGATGTGAAGTTCAACGGTTTTTCTGTATCTGCTTTCGTTAATGATTATTATAATGGTGATAAGGAAAACTTGGCTCGTTGATGAGCACGCACAGGGTAACTGGCGAGGAAAAACGGACTTTAAAACTAAGATTTCGACGCAACTAACAAACTCAAACTTTTTCTAGCTATATTTTTTTCCTTGGAGGGTATCTAATTCGTCCCTCAGTATAAATTGCTCACGGTATCACTGAGTTTTTTACTCGATTAAAATATTTTTTAGCCTCACCTGCTACCATTTACGTGGTTTACTTACTGAGTTTCGCGCAGTTCTGCCTGCATCTACTTGGAGTTGCGTTGAGTTCTTTCAGATATCCTTGTCTTCTATGTCTTTGATCGAAGACATGGGGGATGAGAACTTTACAAGATTCAATTATCCCGAAGCTGAAAAGAAAATTCTCGAAGACTCGTCTCGTATAGCATATGGCACGCACAACCCAGTTTGGAAGCAGATGGATTTTTTTCCGTGGATATGTAGTTACATTGTTGCGATGGGAGGTTTAAAAATAAACCATTGTTTCCGCATAGTGTGTTGACATCATCGTTAGCGGAGGCTGTGTGGAGACACATCCGAAGGGCAGACGTTCTCTCTCTCTCCGTGCCTTTTAAATTTCAATGCTTTGTCTCGCAGCCCGAGGATGTTTAAACATCGAAGGTCTCTTCTGGGTTAACTCCTAAATTCGAAAAATTTGAAAAGATAATAATAATAAATATAATAATAAAGGACTTTATTTAGGGCGAGATTGAGACTTTAAAGTCTCATCTTACATCTAACCATTCGACGTATAAATTTAAAAAAAGAGATAGCTTAAAATAACGGTACATAGTAGAACACTACTTTTTTGATTTCAAAAACCTTATCTAAGAGCTTAGGAAAAAAATAGAATGCAAGGAAACACCCTCAAGTTGGGGGTTGTGTAAAACCCCCTACTTGAAAACCTACAGATAGGAAAACTAAATTTAGTGATGAAATCAGATAAAATGAGATTTAAAAGACAAGAAGACATACCAATAATATCATACAAAAACAAAAAAGAACAAATAGTTTCATATTTATGTGTGAATAGGTAAAAATAGACTGATAAATATACTAGTAAATAAACAATCAAAGACGTTGTAAACAATTAACTAGGGATCAGGGAATCATAATTAGACGTCTATCAAGGCTCCTTGTGAAATATCTCAGCTTGAATTACATTTATAATTGAATGAATTCTCAAAGGCGTTCTTTAATTTTTCCTCGCACTTCCATCGTCTTCCTTATTTTAACTTGCCCGATCAATGGAAATTTTTCCGTTCCTCCAGTCGCGTATTGATATAAATTACATGTAATGTATGCTCAGTATAATTCAGGATTGTTTGGTAAATAATATTTATTCTCAGCCTTATCGCTAAAGTTAGTTAAAACTTGAATACTATTCTCAAGTTCTTTTCTCGAAGAGATGAACAATTTTGGCCTATTTTTTTTGTCAAAGAATCATCGTCAAAATCTTTTTCAATCAAAACCACTCATACTTTCTTCGATATTGGTTTTCTATACAATATTATCAACCAGAATCTCTTTTCAATTACATGGTTCCACGAAGAACTATACTCGCCTGTCTGCTAGTAGCTTCTCTTTGAATACTTCACGTCTGTCAATAATCAAACGGCCATTCTTTTTCAGGGTTTCTTCGATTTTCATTTCTCTGTCTTGCAATAAAAACTTTCTCCGTTTTTATCTCTGAGCATGGTTGCAAGTGATTAACCCAAGTAATTGATAGTATATTTAGTCCTATCATTTTATTCTTTATACCCATTGTTTGATTTGTTGCCTCATTTATTTACTGTTGTTAATTACTGTAATTGGTCGATGGCTTTGTGACGTGTTGATGCGTTTGTAATATATTAATTAGCATATTTGATCGCAACAGTTTTCTATTGAGTATTCGCCTACTCTGTTCTCCCTTTCAACGTATTGTCTGTCACTTTATACCATCTCTTAAACAGTAGTAGCTGATAAATTCAACTGTCTCAGCCGGGAACTAAGATGTACGAGGTACCGAATTCCAATTAACATAGAAAGTAGGTAAATTGAGAATCGATCGCTTCGTGTTTCCATGCAATTCCATTCGTTTTCCAATCAGTAGTCCTTCGTTCCCCCGTTTCATTTGAAAGGTAACTTAATTAGGATTGCTTCAATCGAGATCTATTTTATAACGTCCTGTTCTGAAATGTTAGTAATGATAATTCAAAGCTTAGCTATGGAATTAAAAAATATTTTTCCTTTTTCCTAAGAGTAAATGTAAATCTATTTTTTTTAGAAAATTGATTTTTTTTTCGGTTTTCAGCTCGCAGTCAAGGAATTTCAAATATTTTATTTTTCATCTTTTTTGGAAGTCAAAAGCGACTTTTTTTACCGGGTGGGTCATTTGAAAGTTTCTTTTTAATATTTTTATTTATTATTTTTAACAATAATTTGTACACATTTTTATAATACAGATAATGAATTATAAATAAAATTTTTTTGCTGAAAAAGACTCTTTACACTAGTTTCTAATTTAGTTTAGTTATACTGTTTTACAATCAACAATTCTATTTTCTCCCACTAAACTATTGATTCCTCAATTCATGTAATTTTATTGGTGTCTATTTCTATTTAAAAATTTAACAGTAGCTGCTCCATTTCCAAGCCTCGGTTTGTACTCGAGTCAATTAGTTTTCCCAGTTTTTGTGATAAAATAAGATGCCTCGGCTTGTATTCGGGTCGGCTTGTATTCGGGTCGGCTTATACTCGACAATAGACAGTATTTAAAAACATTCTTGATATTTAATTCATTGCGTGCCATTGTCATTGGATTCCTTTATGAAATCCTTGTCTGTCACATATTCTGTGTGTTGCCAGAAAAAGCTCGCATACTTTGCCCATACCCACATCGCTTTTAAATGTATTTGAATGGGATTGAAAAATGTTCTCAAATGCACTTAATAGCATATCATCATCAGCAGTTTTCAATCCGACGTCGGAGGTGTATCTGACAGTATCATATGTCTGCCATTTATCACCGTAATCCTGGGTAACTGCTACGCTCATTGTTAAGTAACGTCCAGGAGTCTCTTCAATGACTCTCGAGGACTTGTTTGTACGCACCATTCGCCTATAAATTGATACAGGAATTTTAGGTCAGCGCTATTGTGATGCACCTCGTTACCGGATGTGTGAGAGAATAGCGGATTTCGTGGAAAACCTAGATTAATACCGTTCTCACGTTAATGTTAGGGGTGAAAGTGAGGGAATTTAAGGAATGGTGTTCGCATTCTTTCTACCTATTGTGTGCGCTGGAAGAGGACGACGAAGCACTCGTTTGTCCCTTCGCTGTTCATCTCTGCTTTGGCGTGTGCTGGAGAAGACAAATCTTGGGGTTAACATGGGTAGTCAGCACGCGCTGGTCCTAGGTGTTATTTCTCCAATTTTCCCTAGCCTAGGTCCTTCTCTTCATCCCACTGTACCCTTCTTCATTCCTTAAACAATCTATGAATTTCACTTTTCTCCGTCCTTTCTTCACTTTTCCCTCCGCTGTGCCTTCCAGCATATCCTTAAGTAAGCAGTTCCTTCTCTAAGTATAAATTTCTCTAGTATAAATAAATTGTATTCCTCGTCAATTTGCTTCTTTAGTTCCTTCTCTTATTGCATGCCTCATCCATTTCTTCTTCCTTTGGATTATCAAATCGATCAATCTTCTTTTTACCCTCCTCAGTACGTCTTCTCTTAGAATAACAAATGAAATTTTAAGGAAGATAGGGACGGAAAGAAAGTTATGGAAATGCCTAAAGAAAAGAATAGATGTGCTTCTTAATCTTATACCGAGGCACGAAAGTGTAATAAAACTAGTTATAGAAGGATATATTGAAGGAAAGAGGTATAGAGGAAGGTACAGTCTATAAAGAAAATAAAGCGCAATTGCGACAGAGCTACAAACTGCTGCAAACCAACCAATAGGTCGATAACTGAAGAAGTACCTCTTCATTCCTAACTTTCTCCATCCATTTGTTAACGTCCTTTTCCAATTCCACATTTCGAACGACTCTATTTATCTCTTTCTTATCTTTGGGTACAAGGATGCAACATTTCTGTTTCTAAGTTATTGGATCATTTAATGGCTCCCGAATGAATTTCTTGCTATTTTAAGGATCCCCGGTTGGCACATGTCACAGTTTTGTCTTTTGTTTCCCAGTTTATGTTGACAGCTTTAAAGGTTAGTTCGAGATTTATAATCTGGTTGTTTAAGATGTTTTACTTTAAGGTATGAAATACTGGCGTTGAACCAAGGGTAATCATCGAAGATGTCTGTTGTTTTCGTTGGATAAGCACAACTTCCAGCGATCCCTCGAATTTCAACTCTCTATTTTGCCGGGAAGTGTATAAAAACGTTTCCGAAAATCCCCGCAATGCATTATTATGAGAAAATTTGGGATATTGGCATAATGGCATCGAATCCATGATAGCTAGGATAAAAATCTGAATTATTCTGGCGGTAGTTTCTTTAATTTCTTTTTGCTCTCACAGGTAATTTGTATCCAGAGCATTACAATGAAGTTGTTATTGTGATAACTTCCATCTAGTCTTTTTTGTCTCCATTCATTCTTAACAATCGAAAGCGTATTACATTAATTCAAAGCTGGTTTTGATGATCATCCAAAATAAATCTCAAGAAAGCCTGATTGTATTTTCTGTTTGAAAAAACGTCGAAGCCCAATTTTATATCTCGAATCTTCCAAGTTTTCCAAAATTTGGTTCTGGTTTCATCAACCTTCCCAATCTCGTAAGTGTTTTTGCAATGTCACGTGTGTTAGATTGGTATCACTTAGGTAATGATAAACACGAGCTTTATCATCTTATTCTTCTCGGAATTAAAGTTTTATCTAGATTTTAAGTAGTTCTCGTCCACAGTGGGACTCTGCGTGCTTCTAATTATAGCTGGGATTTTATCTCTTCTCGTTCTAAGCTGAAGTAATTAAGCGTTGATAGCATTGTTTCGTCGAATTTATTCAACGCCTTTGACAAAAGTGGCCAAATTTCTTGCCATTTCGTCTGGGTTGATGCAGTACATGCTTGGTGGATTACCTCGGCGAATATGACTGTCATTTGCATCAATTTGTATTAATTACAATTAAATCGGAGTATTTACTAGTTATACCATCAGTAGAGTAGGTGAAAGAGAATTGCTGCTGAGTTATTTTTCATCGTTACTTGTTTTTCATGTTGGTTATCTATTTTTGTATGTATATAATATTGGTTTGGTTCCTTTTACTTTTTGTTTATGTACTTTTTATCAATTATAATTTTTATGCAAAGAATTCCAATAGTAATATACAAAGAGTAGTGAATTAAGCGTATTACAGGTTAGATGGAAGAGGAGACTTTTTAGTCTCAATCTCGCCTAATAAAGACCCTAATAATAATAATAATATTTAGGTATAACTTTCAGTTTAAGAGAAAGGATCTTAAAGCAAATAGTATATAAAAAAGAAAAGTAAATAAATTTCACTAAATAAAGGAAAAACTGGAACACGGCTATTAAGGAATTAGAGGTTTGTAAAATCTCCAATAGCCGCCTTTGTCGGTGTTCCTCTTCTCATTCACCGGTATTCCGAGAAAACAAAATGCTCTCAAAAAGTGCGGTGTCCTGTCTTGTTTTCTCAGAATACCGGTGAATGAGAAGAGGAACGCCGACAAAGGCGGCTATTGGAGATTTTAAACTTATAACAAATTATATCAAGTTTAAGATCTTGTTTCGTTAGGGAAATAGTTTCGCACTGATTTTGACTTGCGATTTCATAATCCCAAATTTTGGAAAGGAGGGGTTCCGAGAAAGATCACGCCGTGAAATATCGAAACTCGCGCATCCCGTGACGTAATTGTGGCCAGATGTTCTCCTTACTCTTGCGACCTATTGAGAGGAGGTTCTTTAACCCCTGGCACATAGCGTATGTGTTTTCCTTCCTTACCCCTACCAGTGTATACCAGAACCACTATGCGTAGGCTGGTCTATCCCGTCAGGATTCACAAGCCGGAACAGCCGTGCGAAGTTCTTACTTTTGTGTCAACGCCCCCTCGGAAGAATTACGTAATGCGCGGGACGCACCGACTTCACCGTTTTTCTGAATGAATGTTAAGTGTACGTACTTCGTGATCCCGGGATGGATGGCCTTCGTTATTGCAGACGACAGTGTATATTATAAAGTATGTATACAAATCCATGTACTTTTCCCACGTTTTTTGTTTTTTGTTTTAGTATTGAAATTATTATTTGCTGCAGTTAAACAGAAGTCAGGTGGCAGCCCAAACATTGTTAATTTACCCTTTGGACCTTAAATTATTACATTTTAAATCCAAAATAACATCACTATATTAAAAACAGGATTAGGTCTCGCTTTTAACAACAAACAAGAATAAATTTAGCAAACATCCCCCTATCACTCCACCTAATACATGTACATAAGATATATTCTATAATTATTGTTCCTGTATGATCACATTTTACAGTGTTCCTTTGATGAGTCACATGTCACTTTACAAGTTTTTCTCAAATTTCTTCTCAAATAAAGACGATTATTATGTATTTCGCCAAAAAACCACAGGATGTTTACGAATTTTTGGGAAAGGGAAAAAGACGTGGCAGCTGGCAAGGGATCCTCATGTATCACCAGGAAGATAAAAGGGTCCTCGTCTTTGACCCTGGCAGTTTGCGTGGCATTCTCCGCTCCTTAGTCCCTGATAGACTCTTCTTGCCGGGAACTTTTCGGATTTCGACGCTAGAGTTTATTTTTAGAGATCGCGAGGCGCGTGTTGGTCTAGGTCGACGTGGTCCAGGGATCCGCTGGGGCGCGGGTAGTGATGGGAAGACGTAAGATTAACGGTAGCTCATCATCCTGACAGGTCCTGGGGGTTATTGGGTAATCTATGTCCCTGCAAGCCGCCTTTATTCGTGTGGTAGGGGGTGGAAGCTCCTTGACTATTTTCCCAATCGATTACTTTCGCGTATCGTTATAAAAATGAATTATTGAAACGATTCGTTCTAGTATCTATTTCTCTGATCTTTCTCGCTGTATCAGAACGGCTTGCATAACATGGAGGTCGCATTATATCGGTTACAACTTGAGAATGTAATTTTTCAGAACTTATTCGGTAAATTTATCCTTTGAATTAGTTTATTTCTGCTAATGATTTACATCCTGCGTCCTGTATCATTTGAGTTACACTCACTGTCTTATCGTAGCAATTCTTTATAGTCGCCTTTTGTTTTACCTTTTCCAAATCCCGAATATGACACTTATCGGCAGGGTCCTATGCACTAACTGCATACTCGAGGTGAGGTCTAAATGAATTTTTGAGGATTGAGTTTCATTTTTCGTTCTACAGCGCTTAAATTGACCTAAGAATGTTCGAAATATTTTGTGTAAGATTTTAAATTCACGGTATATTTTGGAAGCATTGAATTTAAAGGAAGGTTTTATCTTTATATTTCATGTTGTCTTAACCTAAGGAGGATAAACTTGAATATTAATTGCTCTATCATGATTAGCATTACATGTTACCCTAAGATTATAATATTGAAGGAATAGTTCTCGGGTCTATATTATATTATTATAATATTTTTTGCAATACGTAATCGAATAGGAAATCATATCATTTGGTTATGATCTAGCTTAAGGAAATAATATATTTTGAATGTACATATTTTATTATCATTAATATTATTAAATAAACTGCTGGTAGGCTGTAAGCCTGATGGCAGTTTTCTTATACCCACATACATATATACTAGTGATAATCATAATTAGCATAAAATATATGTTTGATAAACATACAATCCCCGCAGAATGATTCCATACATATATTCACGTTACAACTATATAATGAATTTATAATATTATTTGTAACTGTATTTACTGGGTTTTTCGGTGTTATGTTTATGTTTACATAGTTATGATGTGTGCATAAATGTCCATCTCAATTTGTTGATGTTTATCTGTTTTCTATGAAAGGCCCGAACGAATTTTCAGATTGCGTTATTGCTTTTCGACATCACAATAGTCACTGTTTACAACCCTATAAGACGCGTAGACGTTCACGCAATGCACGTGCATTATGCTTCACGCGCTAGTTTATGACGTGCCGGGGTCGGTGTTGTAAGTCGTTGACCTCGGTTTCAAGCGTTAGAGATAGCGAAGGCACCCTTTGGATAATTCGTTACCCATACCCTTTGTACTCGCCGCAAATGAACTCCTTCGCGACCTGAGTTACGACCTCACCTCTACGACGTTTGTTTTCAAGCGTTGGCGGTCTTCGCGCATACTCACCCACTCTGCGGAATGCAGCGAAGGATTACACATTCTGTACCACACCTTTTCGACTCTTGGGAACTGGGTAGATGTTCCGATTGTCAACGCCGCGCACTTCCGGGTGATGGCGGTGCGGATATTTCACTTCGAAGACGTATTTCCCCTTGCGAACTTTTTACGGTTTCATCCTCGCTTCTCAGTTATCTTATTGCGTAGAGAATCTCGATCCACGTGTAAATGTTTCGCATAAGATGGTCGTCTGTTAGCGTTGCTGAATCTATTTTGTTTTTAAGTATGGGTGTGGATATGAGCAATTATTTCCAGTGACTTTGATGTTCCAAAGGTGATTTTTACGAAATTATTTCCCGTGAAATAGGTTTCACGAAGCTTCGCGAAAATCGTTTCGTACCGATTATAAATAGGTAAATTTCGTTCGTCGGCCTCTAAGAAAGCAATTCTGCGAAAATGGAAGATCGAAAGCCTGCGTGACCAAAATAGAACTTCTAACGGACACCACCGTGATGTACCATTATTTTTAGAACGGTTTCTTTGAAGGGAGAGTGTTATTTCGGCGGTCCCTCTCTTTGTGGACACCAAACCCGAACAGAGAATCCGGTCGGAAAAAAATTATGAAACATTTGCTGTTGGTCGCTCCGTTTGTCCCAAGCAGTTTAATAGTGAGCATCGATGAAAGATAGTAGTACAACTCTCTGAACAAATTTGTACCGACAGAAACGCTACTCCTAATTCATAGTTGTACTCATTCTAATTTCGCTTTATCTTAGGATTTGTGTGTGTTAATGTTTGTATTTAAATACTACATAGTTTTTACAATAATATTTTTATGTTTTTATTATAATATTTGTATATGATCGTGTTTTAATTTTGTATAAGTTTGTATTTAATATTAATATAGATATGTATTTTGTCTCGTTGTATAATTTTTATATTTTGTACAGTTATATGTAAATCAATTGGTGAAATGCCCCTAGGCTTATTCTCGAATCAATTAGTTTTTCCATTTTTTGTGATAAATAAGGTGCCTCTGCTTATATTCGGGTCGGCCTACACTCGAGTATATAGGGTATATATTAGTTATAATGTATATTTTATTATATTATTTGATACTAAAAAAACCATAAAATTCTTCAAGTTTCCTTGCTGCTGTTAGTGTGAAATAATGCTCACTTTCTCTCTGCGACGTAAATGCGATGTCATAGTTTTTTTTATGTATACAACGTTAACGACCTATAAAATCGATCATTTCTGACCTTACTTCGTGGAACGACACAGTGAAATAAAGAAACACACTTTGTAATTTCCACACAATATTATTTAGCCAAAATAATATGGTGAGGAAATTACCAAGCGTGTTTCTTTATTTCGTTAACGACCTATGCTTGGTACGTTTAGGTTTAATTAGGTCGGGATATGTTACCAATGAGCTCACTGGTGCAAAAAGTGATGACTAAATGACTGGTACTGACTAATTTGAGTTATCAGTGGTCAGGAGGCGGACGAGATTTATTTTGCGGGTTTTCGCCCTCTTGAATGACGGCATTGTCCGAGACACGGTCCGAGATTAAGGAGCGCGTCATCAAAATTTCAAGTCATCTGCATACGTGGGTGCAATGCGCCAAGTTTCTTGATGCGTCTGTCGTCTCCGCTGATTGTATTCGGAGCTGCGTAGAATTTATCCGAGAGCAGTGAACTCGCGGTGTTGTTTTGCGCTGGACCCGAGGAGATTGACTTGGTGCGCGGGAAACTCTTACGACTCTCTCCTATCGCATAGGGGAACTCGACAAGTTTGTTAAAGTCGAACTGCTTAAATGATAGTTGGTGGAATTAACATCATACAAAACAGTTTATTGAAACAAAGACACTCGTAACAATAATATGCGTGCACTTGCACTATTCCATAATATTTACAAAAACACTTATTAAAATGCGGTGTCCGTTTGTTTTCTCCGAACACCGGTGAATGAGACGAGGAACGCCGACAAAGAGGGCTATTGCAGATTTTTGACCTCTAATAACAGTAATAAATAACAATATAGAGAATAAAAAATGGTTAAATTTACAGAATAACAAAATAAAATTATTTATTGCTGTAAAAGATAATTATTATCGATCCTAAGGGAAAATTAAAAAAATCACAATTACGTCAAAATGACGTATCCTATCTACCAATTAGGGTTATTGGTTAGTCCATGTAAGGTCCCTGTAAGCTGCCTTTCGGCGTTTGGCAGGTGGTGCAAGTACCTTGACTTATTTTTTCCCGATCGATTGCTTTCATGTATCGTTCGCGGAAATAATGAATTCCTGAAACAATTCGTTCTGGCATCTGTTTCACTGATATTTCTCGCTGTTTCGGTTTCATCTTCTGAGAACGTAATTTCTTCGAACTTCTTTAGTAAGTTTATCCTTTGAATTAGACTTCTAATTTCTAATGATTGCCATCTCGCGTCATGTATCATCTGAGTATCACTCACTGTTTTATCGTAGCAATTCTGTACAAATCGCATCGCCTTTATTTGTACCTTTTCTTAATCCCGAATATGACATTTTTCAGCAAAGATACACTGCGTGCATACTCAAGGTGTGAGGCCTAACTATCGCATCTAACTAATGTATCGGTTCAGTTTTTAGCTCGATGCTGGGTTTGAAGTCCAACCTCTCAGCCATTAGTTGGCAAATGGGAAGGAATGAGGTTTGCTGGACGAGATGAGGAGTTAGGTAGTTTATTTTTGGATTCCTCGCTCAGAACTCTACGAGTGGAACAAGTCCACATAGATTTAGCACAAGCTCATTTTTTATAATGTCGAGTATCACTTTTCGTAACACTTTGATGTATGTAACCCAAATGGATGACATTTCTCAGCACCACTGTAGCTTTCATATAATGGACAAGCAATATACTAGAGTAAATTGAAATAAAGTTTTCTCTTTACTATAAAAACGGACGATTGAAAAATATTCCATTCATCAATTTGTAGTGGATATGTTGAAAGAAAAAATAATGAAAAGGAACGCTAAAATCGAACAAATATTATTAATAATAATTTATTTATCACGTGAATTATTAAATCGTAAAATAAAGAGATAGAAATCTATGTTAGGCTTCTTATTGTATTATTAAAGACAGACTACCTTATCCTTTTCCCATTAAATAGTGGAATTTTAATTTCTCCCTAGTATGGAATTCAGCAAAATAAGGCTACATCCATTCATTCGAAAAAGTAATACAAACGCGAATTGTATCACTGAGGACATCTAGGGGTGTTATATTGTTTGTATTAATATAAAATAATATCGATATGAATGATCTTGGAATCTACCACAAATTAAGTTCACACTTAGTATATTCCCATTCAATAGTTAAATATTTGCGAACTTTTTTATTTGTTCTAGTATAGAATTTCTAATAATTTCACGGCGACAACATCTATTGATTATAAATAATAAAAAGAAAGGATTGTTAAATAAAACAGGTTTTATAAAACAAAAGAATTACTATTACTAGCCGAAACTAGTCGCCACTGTAACTTCTGTACGTGGAATAGCAGAAGTTACTTTTTTGTTTTACAAAACCTGTTTTATTTAATAATCCTTTCGATTATGTCGGATTTACTCTATATTTCGGCCTCCTCCGTGACTTTTAAAGAGGCCAGTAGTATTAATGGGGATATCTGTGAATGTATGCTTTCTTTGTTCATTAGTAAGAATCGGAAATTGGCCCTTGGAATGTATATTTTTTATGTCGACGAACTAGCAGGACCTAAAATGGAACCCTACGGCACACCATATTTCATCAAAAATGTACATATATGTATTAACGTTCGTTCTAGTACCTCTGTGCGAGACAGTGTAGCCGGCCGAGGGATTTTTTCGCCACCCCTGCTTAATTTCGGCGCATCTTCTGGCCGTCAATTGTTTATGCCTTCCTCTCCTCATTCGTCCGCTTTTACGGATCGATGAGCCCGGTCATCCGCGCAAAAATGTGTGTTATTCCGTATTTGGCGTAGGAGGTCGTTGCCCCGGGGCTCCGTTTGGGATAGGTTGTACAGCTTAGCAGGAGTCGTTGCACTCGCCGGTGGCGAGAGAAGAGCCGTCCTTGGTAAGGTCAGTGGCCCTCGGAATTGCGTCTTGATTCGCTTTCTTCCTATACACATCGCACACCTTCCCCGGAAGGCTCCCCCGCCGGGAGTGTATCCAGCCCCCTTTTATCCCTCCCGCCCTCTTTCTGCCCCCCTTCTCTCGAGTAACATCGATCAACCCCATTAAGACGCCTCCTTATACAGGTGAACTTCGGAGTTACTTTCGATTTGTCGGCGATTGTCGCCGGCGGGTTCTCCGCGCCCATCGGGAAGGTGTTTGTTGTTTTGAGCGGTGGAGATTTTTATGTACTCAGGGAAATTTTTCGACAGTTCAATTTTTTCCGATTTATTTCAGTAATATCATATACAAGAATAACATTCGCAAGAAAATGAAAAAATAAAAATATCGGAGTAAAATTTACATTCGTTAATTGTTAAAAAAACATTACAAAAGCTAAACATCATTTAACTATTTCTTAAGGGAATTCCCTCAAGTTTACAAATAATAAGACAAAAGAAACAAACATGTATATAAAATCATCCTTAATGATTAAAACTTTTTAATATGTTGCATAATCTACATATTAAAAATATCTATCTTTACAAAAATTAGTTTTAATTACTACTATACAGTTTTCAGACTTTTTATTTATACCGTTCTAAAATTTCAAATCACAAACCATTAAATGATTTTATCATTATATGCCAGTTGAGAATTGCTCTGTGAATCTCCAGCCTTAGTATTATTTTTTATTACAGAGCGTTTCAATGCGGTTATTGATACCTTTCGCCATTTTGCTGATATATGACTGTTTTAGTCTTGCGTCGTCATTTGATCTTTGATCCCGAATGGCATTTTCGGAACGTTTAATTAACGGTAGAGGGTAATAAGGGATGAATGGCAGCTGATGGTTAAGTTAAAAGTAAAGGAGAACACCAAAAACCATCAAAAGAAAAACAGTAGAGGGATCTTAAATAATGGGACTATATCCTCTTTCTTCTAAGGTCTACTATTCCACATTGTTAATTATCTTGGCAACACTATTCTACAGATTTACTTCGTCTCAGTTCAGTTACTTCAGTAAATAGTTTTATTAAGCTTCCTTGTTCATTTTTTAATTGTAGGTATAGTTCTCGGTACTCGGACCGGGTAGCGTCTCTCCGTATCGTCGACGTTTCGGCCTCATACTAGGCGATCATCTTCAGCACAACGATGCATTGCATTGAGCTGAATTTTTTATTCATCAATGTAATTGTTACTAAAATTAATTAATTTTTGTAAATTTAGCTCCATTAAATTTTTAACTCTATAAATCTTTTTTGCAAAAATGAATGGGGAACTTCATAGTTTTTAGACCCGTTTCGAAGATTTCGTTTTAGTTTCTGTGATGTTTATTGAGATGAGGTTTATTAAATTTTCTTGGTAGAATTATGGAAAATGCTGCGAAAGCTATGGTCATTCTGCACATAGACCCTCCCCAGCAATCGAACCAAAATGGACAATGCGAAGGTAGCGTTCACGAAACACCTGTCCTCTGCTATTCCTGTTCTCTCCAATCGCATTCCTTATCTGTTTCTCTGTCCGTCGCGGCGACCCGGTGACGCCCCCGCGACGCCCGACAGTCGCCAGGGCCTCCTTGTGGTTGTTGACCGATTGGTCTAATGAGGGAGAATTCCACGCTGGCACCGAGGGCGTGTGGGTCGGAAAACTAGAATGGGTAAAAGGTGTTGATGGCCTCGCTATTGTCGTCCGCCAAGCGTGGGGAGTGGGTACTCTTGCCCTCACGTTTGCGAGGATGGATTTTTTTTATCATATGGGTACGAATTGGGCGGAATTAGTGTCCGGGCGAGGCTTTTCCGGTTGCCGACCCCCTCTTATTGGGTTTGGCGGCGGAAGAGGATTTTGTTCTCGGAATGGATGGAATCTAGAGTGCTTCATGATAATAATATTGTAATATATTTATTCGCCCAAAGATCAAGCTTCAGTCCAATGATTGTACAAGATATAGAGCACGTCAGTAATATAATTATTAGTAGTAAACAAAATTCGAATTAAACGCATCAATCTTACAACCAATAAGCAAAATTCTAGTCACAGTGGAAACACATTCATGGTTCAGATTAGAAAAAAAATTAATACAAGTTAAATTAAAAGATCTGCAAGATAATAATAACAGTAATACATACTATTACGGATATGAGCCCATTAACAATTTACGATAGCATTCTTTGAAGGATTATAAAATACAATCACAATACGAAAAATAATCAAGAAAATAATACCAGGCAAAAACAATCAGAAATAAAGTAAAGAAAATACAATCAATGAAATATAATCAAGAAAATACAATCCAGAAAATCCTATCAAGAAAATGCTTAAATGCACTAAAATACAAAGAACAACATAAAATCAGTAATATTAAATCAAGAAAATAAATTACTGTCAGATTTCATTTGTTGGGCTGTCCTTTGGAATCTAACCCATCCAGATGGTTGCGGTAGTCAATTTTCATAGCGGCGTTACTCTAGTTATTGGTTTTACCGATTGAAAACGTTTAGTTCAAGGTTATTGATTAATGAACAATGAATGAGATAAGCTCGCCTGATATTAAGTGCTAATCTGATGGCAGAATCGCCATACTGAGAATGTCAGAAGTAGTATCTGTAATAACAGTAGCATCAAATTTATATCTTTTATGTATTCATGGATTCTCATTCAAGTCAAAGCCGAATCATAATTTGTGGTCTTTCTCCCTCAAGGCTAGACGTGGACCCAGATGCTGGCCAGAGATTTCCATTGATACACCACCCGCATGCCTCTATTGTTGGTGGATGGATTTTTTTAGGGTTGTATTAATCGTTGCTATCTTCTTTTCCTCTCCACGATGAGTAGGCAAACAGCCCTTTTCATTGGTTTTCTACTCAATTCCTTGAATATTCGAAGGATACCATTCTTCCTACAGTATTGGTTCTCCTTCCTTCACTAGCAAGAACATCATTCGCATCATGTTGAGTCATGACATTCACAGAAATATAATAATAATAATATGTATACAAAAAATAAAGTATTGAATGTAATATATAGGTGCGTAACAGCAATGCTTCGCTACCGCTACGAGCCACCAGGTGAAGGAATAGACGAGGACGGAAGGTGCTACAAAACAGCTTATTTTACTGAATTTGCCTCCTTTTCTGGTCCCATAGGAGGCATCTAAGACCCCTTGAGGCTCATTCATCAGTGTTCATTGCAAGTAACATCTTTTTACTCAAAAATATGGCCGTTTTAGCCGAAAAAAATTGACAATTATCATGTTTTTGTCAAAACTTGGAAACTTAAATGCAAAAATTCTCTCGGAAGATATTTTTTGATTTCGAAAAAAATTACGTCTGTAATGTTCATGTGGGTGGGCCACTTTTGCCAGGTATTCCATTTCGATTAGAAAAAAAGTGGAAGAACGACCCAACCTAGTGACTCCCCCCTCGTCAACAGCTCCACCATCCTCTTAGTAAATCAACCCCGCCTTGGTTAATGGTCCATTTTGCAACTCGGGCCGGCGTCAATTAAGAGATGGCAGTCGGCCGTGACCGGCGAGGAATCGGGAGAAACTTCTTCGGTACCGATTCTCGGCCATTGACGTAGAATTTCAGCTCTCGCACAGCTGCTATCGGCGTGACTTCCCGTTTAGGGGCGATTCTCGTCGGCAACTGCGTTTGTGGAATCGGCTTGCACGCACCGACTCTTGGCTCTTTTCCTCCGTGCGTGTCGTGGGTTTATATCGGGGTATTGTGCCAGTAAGACTCGCGTTGGCGGAACGATAATGGCGTATCCACCGATAGTTTTATTTATTTATTTTTGTGGATCGGGAGTATAGCCGTTGGAGGTTAAGATGGAATGATGCTCCATCGATCAATATGTGTCTAATTCTAAATTAAAGTATCCCATTCTGAAAATGTGGCGTTGCTCCGAGAAATATCGCAGTGGGGCTAAAATTGATGTTTGTTGTCGAAGTGGCAGCTGGAGGAAACTGGAGAGAAGCTGCTGGTATTAGAAACTATTAGCGTTAAGAATTATTGAGGATGACTACTTGGTCTTTCTGATGCTTCGTTATTCTTTTATGATATCTTTTTTTAAGTTTATTTATTTTTTATTTATTCAAAGTTTCAGATACAGTTTTTGGACGATGTCACAGTGAATACAATTAACAAACAAAGAATATAACGAATTTAAAATATTATACATGATTATACGAAATAAACATAGAAGCAAAAGACAACAAAAAATAACATGTTTACGTATATAGATTACGACCCAAGCTGGAAATTATTTAAACAAATATATATACAGACATTCGTTTAAGAACGCGTCAAGCGACAGTATGAAAGGGTTTATGGAGAGAGGTAGGGAAATAAGGTTTGGAAGTCTGTATAGTAAGGATCATTGAGCAAGTGATAATCTAAATGTAGAAATATTTATTTATTTACTGTGCAAAACCGTCGCAGTTTGTCGCAAGAACTGGTGGCAACGTTAACTTACATAACAATCAATTAAAAAAAGGAATAAAAAAAGAAGAGGAGTTAATCTAGTTATAAATTGAAAGTTAATATTGAAACAAATCCAGGGAGATCGATGTGAGAGTTTATTATATTAAACATGAATGAAAGAAGCTTACACAGTAGGGAGAATATTAATGGCTCATTTTATCAGCATACTATTATCAATCTATTTGTTGCATTATCGTGTTATCTTACCTACTTCAAATGGTTCTTGGTAATTAAGATAATTCTTAATTGATCACAAACAGATTACAAAACACAATTACATGTGATATAATAAGATAAAAGAATAAAAATATTAGAATTGACTGTAGAGTATTCAGTAAATGAAAGATACATTTTTTCTATCCTGTACCAAATGGCAAATGCATATATTACTTTCATCGGAATATAGCAGCAGGAACATATTAATTAAGGAAACGGTAAATTTGTATTAGTAGAAACGAAAAAGGAGGAAATGGAGGTTGGGAAAGGCAATGAAATCAATTAAAAGAAAATTTATGTTACAATTTTAGAGTATAATTCCCATTTCTGGAAGCTGAATGAATCGTTAAAAGTCGGTAGTAAATGTAAGGTTGTCATTAGAAGATACTATCATTATTGATGCTTGCGGATCAAAGTAAACTAAGGTTTTGTGTGAGTTGTATATGATTTTGGGAAGAAATATCATATTTACGGCAAACGAGTTTATTCAGTTATCGATCTTAGATCTCCACATCCAAGAATCGTCCATAAACATAATTTTCATTTTGAAGCACGTATTTGTTTGCATACAATCACTCCGCGAATGCCGATCATCTTCTAAGCGTACCGCCAAGAATGTTAGAATTCGTCGTTTCAGGAGGAAAATCCCTGAACTTTCGCATTTTATCGATTCCCTCCCTTGTGCATTCCCAGCGATCCCCGTCAAAGAAATCGCAATCTCGTAGGAATGGAAATAGGAAATCTCGTGTAACAACTACAACCAGCAGAAATATGTCGGAATGAATTTAACACGACTCCCCTAAAAGTACAGTTTAAGCGGTAAACAGAACTCTGGAGACTAATGTTAAGATCAAGATTTACACTTTAAAATTATGAAATTAAAGCTGATTTAAAAAATAGCCTCGAAGATGAAATCGGTAGCTATAGTTGCAAAGTATTTCATGCATAGAGTTTACGTTTCACAATAAGATTTGTGTTTGTTTACGTATCTAAATACACACTATTTGGTAGGGCAGTGTAGCTACGGGAACCTCAGAGGTAACCCTTAAAACAGCAGAAAGTAACCCGTTACCTCTGAAGTATGCTTTCATTCATCGATAGTGTAGAAATTGAATTAGCTCCTTCGTATGATTTTTGAATTGGTCTCGGAACCAAGATCAAGTGTATCAGTCTGATTTTTCATCTTCTGGCCTATCAATTCCGCCTTCATCCGCAAGCAGAAAATGCCAACATGTTGCCATCGCAAAGTTCATGACCTCGCCGACATCGGTCCGCCTCCACGGCCGCAAACAATCCCGCAGACAGTTTCTGGGTATCGCGGCCAAGGGTTTCGATACAATCGAGGAAGTGGATTAAGATAGTCCCATCCTTCGATTATCGCTCCAGATTAGTCTGATTCGGTGACGCCAGGCGGTAAGGTCACGTTCTACTCCATCCTCGAGTCGTTTGGGTTGCCTCGAGAGTGTCCGTAGCCCAAGTCCCACATTCATGCAATCTTCCCCATTCATTCTTCTCTTTTTTGCCCATCTTTAGCCGCCGTGGATCCTCTTAACGTATCCGCCCCCTTCGCAACCCCCTCCACACATGCCGTACTCCTCCTTGAAGCAATTCCTCATTGGCCAACAAAGGGAACCCCGTGGGTTGCCCTCCCCCTCCGGGTGCGGGCCCCCTCTTGTTTTCTTATCCCGATGGACGATGGGCTCCGGGGAGGGCCTCGCGAGGAACGAGTCATAACGGTATGCAGGTTGAAGTCCTGCTCCCTCCCGCTCCCCCCTCAGTCTTCTTCCTCATTTCCGGCTCCCCCTCTTTCTTTCTCTCTCAATCTTCTCATACCAGACTTCCCTTCATCGTGACGTAGGTATCAACACCCTCTCCTCGGGTCGTCTCTCCCCCTATTCGCGGACGTGTCCCTAGCTCGCTCGCATGCCTTTCGAATTCCATCCTCAAATAGGTAGGACGTCGTGGGTGAAGAAGGGGGTTCTGGGAGTTTTTCTTCTTCAGGCGAGCGTGTACCGTAGCTCTCAGGTTGTTGTGGGGTCTTGAGTTTTTCCTAGAAGACGGGTTGTTTACTTAGAAGTGCCCCAGGGGTTAGTTTTCGCACCGCTTTGTTTCAGTTTTTTCGGGGGAGGGAACTCGCGGGTTCTCGGATGCGTTTTCCCTTCTGGGTGTGTGCATGATGGAAAGTTTGGGTGGATTCCTTATCGGGGACACCTGCTTGAAATATCGATATTCTAGTGGCTCTCTTGGAAGTGTTCAACCCGGTGGTATTTATGTCTTGTCGAGGTGACTACGGAAGGTCATGCGGCTCTTACTGTGGTTCCCTCATCTCTCAGAAGCAAAGATTTCAGCAGCTCTCACATAATTTACATCCAACGAAACTTCAAAGCGAAGCTGCGTATACATCAATTCTTGCGAAAATGCATAGATTCGAGTGTTTGTTGGTATTTGTTGAAGCCAAGCAACTGGACAGCCTTGTAAGCTATTCTTAGCTACGCGTAAGGATGGTGTACGCATTAAATTGTTACATCACTTTGGTTTTTGTATCGCTTTTACGGAAGCTATATAAATGCAAATCATACTCTATAAGGTCGGAGTTTCAGTGCTACATTTAGTTTTAGTTTTGCCTCAGATCCCGTTTTCTGTCTTTGTGCACTATTAGTATATCTGGTGCAGCGTCAACTTGGGTGTTAATAAATTTTGTTATCGACTGCTGCCTGCAGTGAGGAATGTTCTATTTCTTTTGAATAGACCACGGTTTAAATCTCAGTTCATTCCTAGAGTCGTGTATCTTTCATCTCTTATCGAAATTCCAAAGATCGTCTGGGACAGAGCGGGTTGATAAGATTATTTTCATGTCCTTTGCGGAACCCGATGATAGCAGTTATCGCTCTTAATCATGGCGCAATATTCAGCAATAGAAACAACTCTTTGAATTCTAGGTTCTGTTTTGAGGAATGAATTATTCTTAAGTGGTACTTACGCCGGTCTTGAAAATGTAAAGCATGAGGTCAGTGCTTTCTCCTTTTTTCTCAAGAACTTTCAGACATGAAATTCATTATTTTGAAGATAACTTTCCGAAACATTTTCCGGCTTTCCTTTCCTTGTTTTCGAGATCCAAGATAATCTTCTCAGTATACGTATTTTAGGAAGATATAGTCTTTTATCCTTGTTTGAACGCTACTGTTAATGTTTTTGGTGCGATGTTACAATTTGCGTTTCGTTAAATTTTCGAAAAGTAGATGTAGATTGTACGTATATATCTTCTTTCAAAGTTAAATCTCGATAAATATTGCAGGAAATTCTCTCCATACATAGGGGAAGATTCGAGTCACATCAATAATGAATATATTGGAATTAAATAAGGAAAGCATTAAAAATCTATTACAGCAGGTCGATAGAAAAAAATCTTTTGGACTAGAAGGCATGCCTGACATCATTATATCTACGCTAGTATAGATAAAATAGGTCCCATATTCCATTTAACCAATACATTTACTTACAAATGATAATAATACAAATCTATATAAAATGATACAAAATACAAATCTGTACTAATATTAAATACAAACTCATACAAAATTAAAATATATTTTATCATATAAAAATATTATAATAAAATATTATCGTAAAACTCTAAACTACGTAACTATCAAAATGCAAACCTAAACACATAAAAATGCAAATAGAATGAGTCAAAGTCCAAAATCTCTATCACTTCTGGTAGTAGTTCTTTCGTATCTCTTCTTTTCTACCCATCAAAATTCTCCAACGCTAAGTTTTCGCAGTTTTAATGGGCGATTCCTATATTTTCTGTTATAGGGTAATCGCCTTAAGTCTCTTTCGTGGTCTTAGGTCCTTCGCACGAATTTGCATGTCCGTTATAAGTCTCAGAAAGTTGGTGGCATGACGTAAGCATCAAATATAAAATTTTTATCATTAGTACGTGCAAAACTGGCAGAAGTCATCAAACCCGTACATTATAATCCGAAGATGATAAATAGAATATATAAATATAATATAAATTTTCTATGCTTGTGCAATAGAAATTCTTCATAGGAACCGGCCTGAAAATGAAACAATTTTCCTCACTCATATAATATTTTCAACTTCCTTTCCTCCAATAGTCATTTTCGATCCTTTCTTCTCATCTCCGAAATCTTTTTAGAATTTGTTTGCGAGAGTTTGACGTGGAAAAATATATTTTTTTATTTTTTGTCTGTTTGTTTATATTAATTTGTTACTTATTATTATATGTTTAATTTGTTGATTGTTCACTATTTATTGATTTTTTTGTTCTTCATTGTTATTGTTTATCGTCAGCAGTAATTACCTTCGTGATATACGTTGATGTTTGTTAATGAATAAATAAGAAGAGTATTTAAAAAATTGAGCGCGCTAAAATTGAAACCCGTTATTAAATGACCATAATATTTTTCTATAAATCTTTCTGGCTTTCGTATTTTAACATTCACTCAAATTCTTTTAATCGTTTCTGCGGCGCGAATTGGTTTGGGGTAGTTAAATAGTTGTTTCCACCGCAAAGAACGCAACTTAGTTCGGCAACAGTGTTTCCTCTTTCGTCAATGCTCATTAAGTTCAAGCGAGAGTTGGCCCGTTCTTTTTCGGGCTCGGAAAATTCAGGAAAAACCGCCCTTATCGGAGTTCCTGTTAGTCCACGAATAGTACCACATCCCATCCGAGTCGCAAGTTCAAATCTCGCCAGGGCTAATTTCCTCGCTGAGGTGTTACGTTAGACCACGTGTCGCGAAGGATGGGTCTTCCCGTACGCTGCCCCACGGCGCTTTATTCAATAGCAGCGGATGCGCGGAAGCCTGAATGAAGCCTGCCAAGTGCTCGAATTAATGTCGGCCACACGAGTATCGATTGAAAGGAGCGGCTAGCTGTGGTTTTTATCTCTTTGAACTCTGTCTTCGTATCGCGTCCCGGTCGCGGGAAATGTCAACAGCCTCGGTTTAGACCGATGTATATTCCCCGCGATCCATCCCGTTGTTGGTAATCGGTCGCCGGAGATAACTTCGAGTTTTAAAGTTCCCCCTCGCTCGTTTATTTGTAAATTGCTTCATTGGAATTCCCAGTTCAAATGGTAGATAAGGCTGCGATATTTTGCTTCGTTTTCGGTTTAGAGGATGTTTATGTCGCGCACTTAGGGAGGGCAAATAGTGAATGAGTCAGGGGCAGACGGGAATTATCTATGTAAATTAAACGATGCTCCTTATATTTTTAGGAGAGTCAGCATCTAGCGCGTATTGAGTATCTTCTTCTAGAACCGACCGAGTGTTTCAGTGTAATTTATTCGTTTAAACGTTGCTTAGATTTTGTCAGTATCCGATCAATTTGAATTTGAAAGCGAAGTAGCCTCACCTTTTGTCTGGATGTTTCGGGTTAGCTCTTCCAAACTTGATTAAATGCAATTGGCGTATCCTCTATTAATCGATGAGCGATAGAAGTACTCAATAACTTTCATTGTAGTTCTGTTATAATTCTGTTAGACAAGACGTTGTAATAATTTTTTTTACAATAAATAATATAATAATATATTAGATCAGGTACGCACATACAATGTTTTAGATTATATACATTCAATTATACACGTAAGGGTATACTATATCATTATACATGTATTAAAGTATTTTACAATTATTATGCAATAGTCGGAATAGATACATTTGCAATGAAGTTACATTTAATGCATAAGAAATGTCATAATGTACCTTAGAGAAGAATTGCAATAAGGCCCACCTGAGCCTTAATTGGTTCATCGGGTGGTTCCTGAGTTTAAGAATTAAATGCTCTATTTACATCATTTAGAAACAAAATTAATGTACATTATATAACTTCAAAAGATACTACAATGAAAAAATCAATACTAAAATGAAAAAAAATTATAATAATCGTCTTTATTTGGGCGAGATTGAGACTAAAAGTCTCTTCTTCCATCTGACCCATCGTAATTAATTATAGAATAATCAAATTAAAGAGAATAGATGAGAAAAATGAGAATTGTGGATGCAAAAATCCTGAGAGATTCTTAGGAAAATAATGTATCCACTGCATGTATAATTGCATTTCTCTCGATCGGCTGTGAAGGAACGGGATGCGAATTTGAATATCGAAGCAAAAAATCACATTTCTGCTTTCATTTCTTCATCGAGGTTTCATGACATTTTGGTGGGCGGGTCGGGCCGCGAGTTGTGCAGTCAGAATTGCCGAAATTGAGGATGGGGAGAGAGGGCGGTCGCCTTGATCTCGTCCGCCCAAATTAGCTCGTTTTTAGGCTACGGCCAAGGTTATATTTTGAAAACTTCCTAAATGCGCCGCTGCATTGTGTTCAGTGTGTTGTAACCAGATAGATGAGTATGACACGCGATTTGTAAACTGTCCTCTGATAGTTTTTGTGTCGGCGGTTTTTGTAGGACTTCCATCCGGGTGAATTACGTCAAGGTAAATGTCGTCGTTTCTACAGGAAAGAATTGGTTGTCATGACGTAAATGTGACATTAGTGTTCTCAATTGAGTTGATGCTAGTGGGAAATTTCTTGCCGTCATTTCCACCTTCTTATTTAATGGAGGCTTACGTGTTGAATTTCTGGGTGAAAATGCTCTCTGATGAGATTGGTGCTATAGTAAATGGAAGATCTGAATCTTACTGTCTCTCATGATTTTCTCATCGTGAAGTTTTATTTTATAATAGTTATATTGAACACACGAAAGTACTCCACTTGCACGTATTATAATGGATCAACATATAAGGGTCAGTTTAAGCAATTGGATGCTAAGAGTAGCTTAACAAACAGAAGTGAAACAAGATTTGCGTAAAATACGAAAGGAAACAAAATAATCAAGACGTATTAGCTAGTGCGGTATAGTACGGAAAGGCATAAATTTGAAATGAAGCGTAAAATTTATTCAACTTTTCACTTACAGAATGATCGCCAATTTACACCGAAACATAAAGAAAGACTATACACTCCGAATGTTCCGGCCTACCTTGTGGAACCCTATTTAAAACAACTACAAACAAAACTTTGTAGTTTCCACAGATTTAAATCATTAATACATCCGTGGAAAATACTAAGTTTTGTTCTTAGTTCTATAACTATAGAGGAATCAAATTAATTATTACATTAACGAAATATAAACAAAGTAACTATGATGGTTTAAAAACGCTAAAGGGATTTAAGTCGGCGTAAGTCAATCCTTAAAGTAAGCGTCCCTCAGGATAGCTGGAGAGGATAAACAGGGAGCGGAAGGGAATTCAATAAAGAAGGAAGGGTGGATTAGTCGAGCTTCCCCCTCAGTATATAATCAATATCCCTAGTTGAATTTCAGTCAAAACTCGGCTCACCATCGTATTGTTCTTTTTGCAGCCTATTAACAGAGTAAAGATGGTCTATCCAGTTTTTTAGTCAATGTATTTATTGTTACGAATTAGCTCAGGATAACTAGGCAATTGATTCATCGAAATTCTCGTTTGTTGTTAGTTAATATCTTGTCAATTTTATTGTGATTTAATCTTTGCTGGTAAATTTTCACATTTTTCAACCTCGTTGCTATTGGTTTTCGGAAACAACAGAAGCCCGGACTACCAAATTTCTAAGAAGAACTCGATACACGTTTCGGTAGCCATCCTTAGGGGGAAGATGAAAAAGAATATTATAATTAAATTTAACTGCTTCAATGTTACTTGGTAGAATTCCATAGTACAAAACAATTTATTGTAACAAAAACTATTGTAACAAAAAAAATAGTTGTAATTGTGTGGAATTGTACTAGTTTCTCAATATCATTGTTAGTGTTGTATCAAGTATTTTCGATACAATAGATTGTTTTGTGGAACAGCGATAATAACTAATCCGCATGTGGCGCTTCTTAGAAGCTGATAATCCGAGCTCATGTTATTTCAGAAACTCTGTACCTGAAAACGAAAGACGGTTATTGGTTATTTAAAACCTTTAACACATTACAGTAGTAGTGTGTACATGTTTATTTTTTTAAGCCATCCATCGTTCGGGTGAAAGTCCACTAAAATTCGCGTCGATATGTAGACTATTTGTTTTGTATTCGTTTGAACCAGCGTATAAACATCAAAATCTTCACGGCGGATGTCCTTGATGTCATCACAATTCGTATTGTTTTTCAAGGCTACGGATCTATCATTCTCTCTCATGCCGCTGTATTCATCTTACGCCATTGCTAAATCATTCGCTCATGTGTTAAAGCATCCGCAGATCCTTACTTCTCACAGAGATGCAAGGGAGGTTTTTATGTCCAATTCCACACCCTTTTAATACTAGAAGGACGGGAGTTTTAATCTACCTAGGACAGGAAGTGGTTATTTGATCACTTCGTATCTAAACACCTATTTTATTGCTTCTTTGAGTCGTTTAATTGTTTAGGTTAATGGTAGTTATCTGGGGGTTACTAGTTACTTTTTTCAGGTAGAAATTTGGAGGGTCTCCATCCTAATCCGGACCCTTAGCTCACCTTCGCAGCTCAGGAGCGCCCGGCCGCCACAGCAGGGGGGACCATAAAAAAAATTGACCGCGTGGAAATCGATTTAAAAAGTTATAAACAATTCAAATGAGCAATAATTTATTATCTTCGTCGTCTCACTAGCTCAAAGAGATATACAAGCGTCTTTTGATCGACATTCTACTATGAAAATTAAGAATTTTCGTGATTTTGCTAGAAATGATCCGTTGACACACGGCAACGTTGGGTTCCCTCCCCCCAACCCAACCCAACCCCGGGGTTGGGTTGGGGGGAGGGATTTCTTGGAAAAATCTAGAAATCTAATTCAAATGAGCAACAATTTATTATCTTCGTCGTCGAGACGACGACGTCATTTATATGGATATTAATGTAATAAATTATTCAAGTATAAGTATCTGCAGGAACGTATTTTTTTTAATCCGAGAGAAAGGTATTTGGCTTGAAAGGAGGAAGTACTCAAATGACCACAAGCCGTCTTTCTAGTTGTAACAAGCTGTAAAAATTACCACGCTAGTGTTAGAAAAATTTTAATTCGTGTATATTAAATTTGCGATGATGTCACACACAGTCAAAGAGTAAAAAAATTGAAAAATATTCAACCTAACAAAATTTTAGTAAAACCCTGAAAAGTGAACAAATGACCACCGCCGACCTTTTAGTGTTATATACCAGGTCAAGGAGCTTCCGTCACAGTTACAGGTGTTCCGAAATTTCGTGTGCGAAGCTTGGAGACAAACCCATAGGGAAATGTTTTCATCGGTATGTCCGGATTCGCAGAAGATTCGCGGAGCTTATTTCCCGTCCACTTTCCAGGCTTGAGTGGATTCCCGGAGCATCCCATTTCAAATATCGTCTTTCCTCCTCACCGGAAGCGAGATTGCTGCGATGGCAGCTGACCAAGTCTTGAGGGCAGGATGTTTCAAACCGTGCGATGTCGCTTGGACGATTAAACGTTGGATGCATGGGCGAATCACGCGTCCACAGCATGCGCATTGTTAGCGACGTAACTGTAGAAAGAGCGGTATTTGGATGGTCATGGGACCAGTTAAGGGGGCCATTCTCTGCCTATTATGTGCATCAATTCGGTTGATCATCCCCTGCCGCTCGTGGGGGGTTTGGTGCGGGGTTGGCAGTGGTCGGCACCCGAACCGAAAACCGATATTATGATTATTATTTTTTTCATGTCCAATTTTGTTTTCATTGCGATGCTTGTTTTTTATCTTGGCTTTATTTATTACTTGAATCACTTACAGCACGTTAGTTATGTTTTTTACGTGAGGAGCTGCTTCTTTTGGCTGTTTAATATTAATATTCCTTTGCTGTAATTGTAGATATCCGTCTTATCGACAGGTTCTTAGTCTGACAGGACGTTAATGTTCTCAATAAATATATAAAAAAATAATTGCTACAGTTAGACAGTGGCAGTGTAAGGTAAGTCAGGTGGCAGTCAAGTCCAGGTTTCACGTGAATTATTTGCTGTGAAATCAATATTACCTCAGAATTTTATTTGTATATTTGTTTCGGTTATAGCAAAGGAATTTAACTGATGACGTAGAAGATTAGCCTATAACTATTAAATCGTGAGTCGGTTGATTTTATTATAGGATATATATTTCTCTAACCTGACTAAATGAGGAATATTCACTTCATAAAGATAAGTGCCCTGACAATATCTAAAATCACAATGTGTAGCAATGGGAATACGGTACGAAGCGTGCTAATTCTTCGAAAGCAAACTGTTCGAAAACGAATTCTTCCAATGGCAATTTCTTCGATAATAGACCACTCTAATGAATCTAAAATTATCCTAAATTTACATTAAAGGAACTGGGGTTTAATTCTGTAACTTAGCGTTCCGTATGAAATTAAGTTTTGAGAGGAATTTTCGTGAAAACTATCGTTTCATTGGTTTTGAAGTGCCAAGATGACCGACAATTCCGCTCAAAACTGAATTCCACACGAAAGGCTAAGTTAGAGAATTAAATCCCCGATTTGTAATTGAAATCTATATAGTAAAGCTACGAACCTCCTTGAAAGTTGGATTGGGTGTGGGCATTGCACGTAGAATTTTTACCGTGTTATTTTTTCGATGAATTAATGTTGGGAAGATGATAGAATTAACTCGTGCATTCAGATAGAACACTGAATAAAAATTAGTTAGCGGTTGAAAGATGCGTGAACTTGTGAATTTTGTTTTAGATATGACGTAATAATAATAGTTAGTCAACCCCGACGCAAGCGACTCTTCCGCCGATTCAAAACGAGCTCGTCGCCGACGGCGTAATCCAGAAATTAATAATGGCCGCTTAATTAATAGCGGTGAAATTAAAGCCAACTCCGCGTAGCGGTTTCCCCCGTGGTCACCTCCGGAAGTCTCTCCTTCCCGGTCCGTGCGCGTTCACCCGAATTCGGGGCTTTCATCAATCAACTTTCTTTGGGATCCGCCACACTTCTCAAGGAGCGATACCACGCAATCAAAATTCCATTATCGAATCGGGATGACAACTCGCTACCACTCAAATATCCGATGAAAGTCCCGCTTACGTAGAGTTGCTGCTCCACGGGAAATACGGAAGGTTTGACCTCGTCTACTATGTATCAGATTCCTTCTACCACAGAGTGAGGAATGAAATACTTTTCATTCGGTTTTTCGTACCGGATAGAAATGTATCTTTCATCTTTTGTCAGTTTTTTTACGTGGTTGTGATTACATGAAGCTAACGAGGTATGTTGGTGTGGAGTCTTTTGCTGTATGGGTGCGAAACGTGTGGGTATTAAGAAAGGAAGAAGTAGGACTTTTAGATGCTTTCGAGATGTGGGCTTTGCGTTGAGTGGAAAAGGTAAGTTGGATGGATAGGAAAAGGTACACGGAGGTGCTGGAGATGGTTGGGGAGGAGAGGGCTTTTATTGAAATGATTAAACATCGGAAGAGGAAATGGGTGGGTCAAATATTGAGAGGGGAAGGTATGCTAAATTTTGTAATTGAGGGTAGAAGTATTCTAATTCTGATGGAATGAAAGAAATGAATTATTCTATTTATCCTAACTATGATAATGACGGAACTTGAACATTGTCCCGGTAAATTCCTAGTTGTGTCCCGATGGTCCCGGATATTTCTTCCTGAAGGTAGGAAATGTCCCGGTTTTGCACGAATGGTCACTGGGCACCATAGGTAAGAGTGGTGCTGAATACTGGCCCGTATTAACTGAAAATGTTCTGCTTCTAGAATTCTGGATTGGTTAGGTTCGCTAGCCCAAACTACCCCACTCCTCATCTTGCCTAGTAAGCCTCATTCCCCTCTACTACCTCTTGTAGCCAATGTTAGATGAAATACTCTCATCACATCTTTTACCCATAAGATAATCCTTTTAATTTTCCTTACGCTAAAATTCTCGTAAAGAATGCCCGCCTACCACTTTCTTTTACACATCATTGTTCCAAAATACTCGTTTGCCTAATCCATATTCATTAGCCCATGTGTCGCTGTGAAGGAGGAATTAATCAGTTAAGAAGCTCTGGGATCATTTCATTTCACGGCATTTTTCCTTAGCGTAACTTCAGCCATTAGGTTAATAGGAAAGAGGGTGATCATCAATTTTGTCAGCCAGCGTCATATTTCAGTTGTTAATTATAGCATGAGTTGCTTCAGTAATCGTTGGAAGGGATTGACTAATCACACGCATCGACGACATCATGGAGTTGGTATGACATCACGTACTCAGTCATGTATAGTTCGATAAGATGGCTACGGTCAAGTTTCATTGCATCAAACAAACAGGAGAGGAAGCATAATTGTATTACGCATAGGTACTTCGTTGTTTCCGGAGGTAGATTATCTTTTCGATAAGGGATTTGCGTTGCAAAATTTTGTATTTTATTTTAAAACCTTACTGAAATACCCAGTTGGTGTTTTGGTTGCCTTTTCTTGTTTATAAATTACCTATGGCCACCGACAGAATTGTCTCAAAGATATTTGGAATTCAAAGGTTTTAGTGATGTCCTTACTTAGTTTAAACCGTAGGTTCCCGAATTTTTTCCCATGGACCCCTTTTAATATTCCATATTCCATTTTAATCCCTAGTTGCCTAATATTGAATTTTCATGTTAAAAACTCGTATCTGGTTTCCATTTGGTTACATTATCTTTTAAATGAGATAATTTGGCTCCCAAAATTGAAATAAACACTCCCAAAAATTGAAATAAACCTTGGACCCTCGCTTTTTTATTCCCTGACATGACTATAGATCTATATGGATCCCTTGGGTCCATATGGACTTGGGGAACCTATGGTGTAAACGATTGATTATTTGAAGGAGCCTAATATATAACATCGCATTGGAGCGTATAATGTTATTTATTTGGCATTTAGTATTTTGACAACTTAGCGAATTACCATGCGCTCTTGTGTGTATTGATTCTTAAATACCGCGTTCTTCTTGTAGGCAATGATTTCCTGCGATTTCACTTAGGAAACTATCGATCGAAGTAACGTTAGGAATTGGTGATATAATGAAATGCGCATACTTGTTCCGTACCTTTCAACAGAGAAAGTATTCGTAAGCATACTTATAGAGCACATTCTTGCATGAAACTGTGCATTAGAGAAAGTGATACTTCCTGTTTTATGAAGTGGAAGGCACAAAAGAAAGCATTTCATAAGGAAAATTTCAGACGTGGGAAATCCAGATCTTGATGAAATTAAGTTGATGGGTAGGCCTCCATTCAAGTGAAAAAATTCACGTAATTACTGTTCTTAGGCGTATGGAAAATAGTTCCCTCTATCAGAATCGTTTTTCATAGCGGCATAACTATGATTTTCTTTGTTTATGCTGTATTACGTGATTAAATTCGAAGCAAACACCTTTTTCAAATGTTTTCAAAACATTATTTGACGTACTTATATTTTCGACGCTGAAAAAAACTTTATTTTAACTTTTCTGTATTCTGCGGGTACTTCAAAAAGTTTATTTTTCAAATTTTTTAATTAAGCGTTACACCGATAGAAAAGTTATCTTTTGCAGAACCTTGAATGTGTTAGTTTCAAGATGGCCGCTCTAAAGCTCGAAAAATTTCGTAAAATAAAATTGGTGAAGTTTGATTTCTACTTTTTTCGATGTCTATATTTTTAATCTAAGAGATACAATCTCGCATTCTGATCGCTCCTGTTGCTGGTATGAATACACCTTTATCAAGGAAATAGCTTGGACATCTACAACTATCGAATATTTAAACTCATAAGAGTTACACCGTTGGTTTTGATTCCTCTGTTTGATATACCGTATATTTTACTCGAGTATAGGCTGACCCGAATTTAGGACGAGGCGCCTGATTTTATCACTAAACTGGGAAAACTGACTCGAATATAAGCCTAGGGTGGGAAATGCAGCAGCTACTGGTTATTTTTCAAAATGAAAATAGATTCCAATCACATTACAGTGATTGAGGCATCATTTCGTTAAATGTTTTTGAATATTTATTAAATTGTAAGATTTATGTGTTAATATAGGTATTAATTTAATACCTATAAATCAATACATATTCTAATATTGTTGAAAATGAATTGAAATAATTAAATAATACATAATATAATATGGGTTATCTTTTAGTCTCGTTCTCATCCAAATAAAGACGATTTATTATTATTAGTAATACATTAATATATATGTATATATTCATTTAATTAGGTTCCTCATACTTCTCCCTCACTCGAGTATATATATTGCGGGGTGCAGCGTAAAAAATGTGATGAAAAACTCCACTCATACACGAGTATGTACGGTAATACCTGTATAGGCATTGCTGTCCTCCATCCATAACGAGCATTACTTTTTTCGTAGGCTCCAGTACTTACATTGCGAACAGCATGGTATCATTCTCTAGTTCCCTGTTTATTCCTGCTCTTGCTAATGTACCGCATTTAAAGTTTTCCTCAGTGCTTCCCCGTGTCGTTAAATCTCCGCGGTATCTAAGTCTTCCAGTCGTAAGCGGCGCCAGTACTCTCGTAATCCTTCTGGATTTATGAAGTGGAGCGCAAAGGATTAGCGTCTCTATTTTTTCCCTTTTCTTCCATGTGGGTCTGCCAATTGTGCACCCGAAAGTTCCTCTGCTTGACGGTGATCAGCGCCTTGCATGTATATATTGAGTTTTGCCGTAGTGACTTCTTTATTTTTAAATCGGGAATCGTGTCTCTAAATTGATGTAAACGATTTTGGGCGGTGCGACAGGTGGGTTACGCACCAGATGTATCGGTTTGGATTAGCGTGGGCTCTTCAGTGGTACCTTAATAATCCTTATAACAGCGGAATACAGACCGCATATTAAAATACGAGGTCGATGTTCTCTAATGAGGAATACTGCGCTTTCGGTTTCCGTATTCTGGATTAATTTCCTCGTTACCCTGACGGTGGATGGAGACAAACTTCAGGAGGTGATAGTTGGTTAGATTTATAACATACAGTATATAGTATTAGAGGTTTAAAATCTCCAATAACCGTTTTTGTCGGCGTTTCGTGTCTTATTGACCGGTATTCCGAGAATACAAGAACACCGCACTTTTTGAGAAGCACCCAATTCGTTTTTCGAAAGCAATTCATTCTTCGTCACGAGTGAATACATTCCTTACTCCACCGTATATAGTGTTATTAAAGTCCGGTGTGTTCTCTTGTTTTCGCCGAATACCGGTAAATGGGAGGATAAACGCCGACCAAGACGGCTACTGGATATTTTTAACCTCTAAATCATACCGTATATACTAGTGTAAAAATACCTCTTTTATGCTGAAAAAGCGCCCCCTCGACTTATACTCGAGCGAAGGTATAATTTTCCTGTTCCTCCGATCAAAAAATTCTGCCCTAGTCGGAAATCGGCTTGTAAATTCATCATGTGCTCAATTAACAATTCTTTTGACATTTAACCCGCTTAATGCCTCAATTACTGTTATATTATTGGGTTCTATTTTTATTTTGAAATTTATTAGTAGCTGCTGCATTTGCCTCCCTCGGTTTATTCGGGAGTTAATTTGTTTTCTCAGTTTTTTTGATAAAATTAGGTCCCTCGGCTTTTATTTTGATAGGCTTATACTTGAGTATACACGGTACTTGTTTCCGATTTCTATTCAGTAACTTCACGCAATCTTTTCGGTATTTGCAAATGCGAGTCTTGAAAGAATCCATGTCACGAGAAGTAATGACTCACATTCGTTGCATTTATGATTCGTCTTTGATGAGAGAAACTCCATCCCAGATCAGTTTGCATTCTCCTCCGTGCGTAAGGAAAATTTGGCCGTTAATCGTTTATGGAGTCAGCCCACGATTGCTTAAGACGCAGCCTTAGGAAGTAAAAATGCAGCGCATTTGAAACTCCTTTTGAGTGTTTATCTCCTGCCCTTTATCGTGGATGAATGGAACAGCTATCCAGTTATCCGTATCTGCTATGCTCTCCGGGTTCGAGATATCGCCCCGATTCCAAGAAAAGATTGATTGCTCAGTAAGGGTGGTTATGCCTCCATATTGCCCAATACCTCGATAAGGAGTTATTTTATAAAGAAGCGTTGTGTGCCTACACTTAGACCTGTTGTTGAAATTCAAGACATATACTTTTTATCGAACCAATATTCAGGACACTGGGGCCAGTGGAATTTATCGGGACAGTGTTCTAGTTAGTCATTATATAGTCATTGTCGTAGTTAGGAGTATTAGAATAACCATCTTAAATGAAAAACATTTGGTAGCTTCCACAATATATATGTATTATACTACCAAGTGGTTTTCATTTAAGATGGTTGTATCACCTTTCCACGAAATGAAGCTTGGACATATTGTTTTTTAGTATTAGAATACGTCTAATTAGTTGCTTGCTCTTGTTTTTCTTGTTTTAATGCATTTATTGCCAAACTATTTAATTATTTTCATAAAAAAATAATGAAATACGTTATATTTTA
This sequence comes from Sympetrum striolatum, assembly GCA_947579665.1. NCBI lineage: Eukaryota > Metazoa > Arthropoda > Insecta > Odonata > Libellulidae > Sympetrum > Sympetrum striolatum. The sequence goes on along the minus strand of OX388350.1, from coordinate 35,821,188 downwards.
TATTCATAAATGTAAATAAGTTGGTAACAGTCATAAATGTAGCAAAATTGAAGAGACCGAGTAATAATTAGGGAAAATGCTCTTCTACAGGTTTTTGATGCAATGATCACAAAGTAAAAGACAGATTTTCGGTTGAAACATACCGATTATGGATAACTAGTTCTCATGTGACGTTAGTCTATGCATACGCTGTTTAGTTAGTTAATTATACCTCAGCTGATCAATAGAAACTAATTTAGTAGCGTTTCTAAATAACCGGTACATGTGAGCGTCCCGTAATTTCATTGCTAACTATATAATTTTATGAAAATGAATACTAAATCCCTACTAAGATTGTCACTGAGCTAGAACATTGTCCCGGATTCATCCCGATAAATCCCTGGTTGTGTCTAGATCATCTCGGATATGTCCTCCTTAAATTAGTTAACGTCCCGGTTTTACAATCGGTCTCTGGACACCCTACCCTGATGGCGTCATAGCCTCAACATTTTCGGTCCCAGTTACGCCTTTTCGTTCGTCGATGAGCGGGAGTCGATAGTGCTTCCGCGTTGCTCGCTGTCCGATCGCAATTCTACCCGCTTCACCGACTAGTTAATTGCTGTACTTTTCCGATTTTAATAGCGAGAATGTGGGAGGAACAGGTGCGCTTTCCCGAAGTGCATTGGAGCGGTCGGAGATTTCTGCCTCGGCATTCATAAGGATACGTGGGGATGTAATGAAGATTGGAAAGTTTTTAGTGAAAGGAGTACAATCGCCAACGTCGTTATCGCATTGCGATTGATTGCAGAATTGTCATCGTCGGGCAGAAGTAATTAAGGGTAGCAATGCTTGTAATTCTCTTTCATGCCTGACGTAATTGAGGTGAAGCGGGCGAGATAGGGGTGGAATTATGAGGCGAAGGAAGGGATCTTAATTTTGTTGGTGGGGTATCGAAATACACTGGTTTTATTTAAAAGGTAAAACTACAATATATGTAAGATTGCAAAAAGGAAACTTAACAAATCTGTCAAGAATGTGACAACAAATCGTATAATTTGTGTTCACAGTGTAAAAATATTCATTGGGAAAAAATACTTAGGAAAAGTAAGCATCCGTCGGAAATATTTTTTCTTTTATTATTATTTTACCAAACAGATATATGCTAATTCCGACTTGACTATTCATTTGTGAAAATTAATCAACTGACCATTGTTTTGTTTTTAAAGAAAATCAATCATGTCTCGTAGGAACTTGAGTGGGGCGTGTTTATTATTGATATTGATAGATACAGAAAATAATGAACTCTTTCTTGTGCCTAAAAATTTGTTTATAAACTATCGATCGATAGAAATACACTAATTGAATGTTGCTATACGTAGATACAAATGCACAAAATAAATATTTAAACAATCAAGCGCCTCCAAGATGCAAAGAAGCAATAAATAGGTATCGAGGAGCGCTGCAGTCAGATGACCACTTCCGTCATTCTTGGTATAGCATGATGTAAAAAAATACCACATCGTTCATAACTTAATTTTAATCTGTTCATATTAAATTTAGGATCGTATCACGCAAAGTCAAAGAGTTTCAAGGAATTGGAAACTATTTAAATTTTAAAACATTTGAAGTAAAAAGTGTGAAAAATGGTCAAATGCTCACCGCCGTCTTTCTAATGTTAAAAAATTACATTGTGGAATACTTCTGCGCTTTAGAAGCGTTTTGGAAATTATTTATTCAAATAGATTTTTTGTGAAATTGATCTATATTCGTTTCAGTACATGCGTAAATAAAGCATTTTACGGGTAGTAGATTTGCTCGTGACACTGACCTGGTGTCTTTCACCCAGATCTCCGGAGAAAATTGACCCCGGTTGGCATTTATATATAGTCTTACAATTCTTGTACCTCGATAATCGCTGTAATGATTTTTAAGCTACTTCCACATCTGCCGTTCGATACGAAATTCGATTATCATATTACGGGGAAGACGGAGCTTCGTCAATCGTTACCCACATGGTCGGAAGTTAAGGAGGCCACGTCCTTACATCCGAGAATCGCGGATGTCCAACCTTGGTAATTGTTTCTGCGGTGCACATGAACCGAGGTGGCCTAAATGGAGTCAGCCGTTACTGTGTATCCGAGGTTATTCTTTAAGCCGCAAACCACGGTTGTTTATGTTGTTCCATGACGGAGAAGCGAGGAAACCTTACCCACGAGATTCTCAGAATTCGCTCGATTTTAAGATTGTTGCCCCGGAATGGTGCTGCGAATTAACAGACGCCAAATGAGTTACGTTTCTTGTAATGGGAAAAAAAGATTCATAGTTTTAGATTTTTTCTACGAGGTTTAAACGCGTTTTCCAGGTTTTTGTGTGTTTACGTAGTTCTTGTCTTATTTTGTTTGGGTTTTCTATAGCTGCCTTTTTATGGTTTCATAAGTTCTCGGAAAAACACCCAGGAGCTCAATGTTTCTGTTTATGACGACCGTTGGGGCTTATGAAATATTTTAGGAAATTTACCGCTGGCGTATTTTGGTTGTTATTTATTTTTGGCTGTGTGATTGACAAAAACTTACTTATTTTATATCTGTGGAATATGCCGTAACTTTGTGGAATTCCATAAATTACTAGAAATAAAATACACTATCAACTTTTAATATTTTGGACCGGTTTCGAACCATTCTGTCCATAATTAGGTTTTTCCTGATGATGGTTAGAATTTTCCGGTTTAAAAGTTCAACTTGAATATTGACAAATTGTGTTTTATTTTTTCCCATTTATTTATTTCATTTACTTATTTATTTTGTTTATTTATTTACAAATTTCGCCGCGTATAGACATTAGTCAGGGTGCAGCCAATCACAGAAGTAACTAAATATTATTAGTTAGCAGTACACATCACAATTTATTGATAAAATATTTAATTAATAGCAATAATAATTGCAGGAAAGTATATTCATTACCAGGATATTATTTTAAAGAATTAATAAAAAATGTATCTTGATAGGTTATCCAAGATTTTTAAGGGTTCATGGTAGGCGTTCACGCCTTCCGTCTTTATATCGTGCATCGAGTTTTATTTTTGTATCAGGTATGGAATTGAATGTGGATCGATGAAATTTTGAGTTCTGCGTTGATGGGCCTTATCGTTGTGTCCTTTCTGTTTTTTGAGTGACGTAAAAAAATCGCTTGCTTATAAATCAGCGACGATTTTTTATTATACTAAGGATAAAATAGCGATTTATGCGTGTAAACCGTTCGATGACGATTTTAAGAATTCTCTCGGCGAGCGTGAAGAATTTTCGGAACTTGAGCATTTCCTTGGCCCTCGCTCTCTTTCCCATCGAACGAAATTGCCTAAAATCGCTCCTTATCCCCCATTTACGGATCAATACCGTATGGGCGTCGAATTCTGCTTTCTCATTCTTCACCTTAGTCGTTTAGCTCTTTTCGAAACATTCCGCATAGCGGTACATTGATCTTTCCACTTCCACCGGTAAAACCATCTTTTTTCCTTCGCAAACCAGTAGAGTTTTTAAACCCGCCATGTTTACTACTGTTTTCGATTTAAAGGTGAAGGCCTCAATGGGAAGTAAGACGTTTTGGATGTAATCTCAGCTTCTCGTACTCACGGAAGTGGGTGCATGCGTGAATTATTGCATGAAGCAGGCTTGAAGGGATGTCAGAGATGAAATTAGTAGTTTTTCTGATAATGATTCACACAGAATGCCTGTTTGTATCACAATGTGCTACCAGAAAGACGGCGGTGCGCTTCTGCAGGATCTCAAATCCTACTTTATGAATTGCCGTATTATTTAGCAAGGGGAGATCATAAACAGAAGTTAAAGCTAAGGAAACAGAGGACTGATATCGACAAGTATTCGCTTAATTATAGAAGAGTTAAAGAGTGGAATATGTTGCCTGGAGAGGTCTTCAAACCCTTAACGAAAAAGGAGTTGTTTAGATGTAGATGTCATTCCTAATTGTAAAGACGTATTATTATTGTGAAATGGTGAAATGGATGTGAAGGTTTTATTTTTTTCCTCAATTGTAAGTGCAATGATATATTAGGTGCCAAAATGACATGCTGCTTAGCAAGGGAACGATGAAAACCACGCAGTAACTGTAATTACAGGGTAATTAGGGTGTATGAGTATTGTAGTGGCTATCACCAGGGGAATGCTGTATGAAATAAGGTTTGTTGTTGTTTTTGTTGTGTTTTAGTTGAATCCTGACGATAATCCAACTGCGGTTAATAGTAATTATAATAACTACGTTATTCTTCTACTGTTCAATAGCTTAGGCTGTACCTGTACATGTACAGTAAGCCCTCGTTTATCGTGGTTTTTCAGTTCCAAGGTCAATCGCGATAACTGAATTCTCGCGTACCAGGAGTCTTTATAAATCGAATATTTTCGTAGTTAGAGAACGTTTTTTAACGTTATTAGAGCCTCTAGACACGTACGTTTCGCAACCTTTTAGTTACTAATGCACTCGTATTAGTTATCAATGCAGTGCATTAGACTAAATAAGAGAAAATGAGTTATATTAGCCGTTATATCAAAGCCTTTTCATTAATATTATTTGAAAGAACCATGATAGAGTGAAGCCGCGAAAGTCGGTGTGGCGATGGACGACTGCGTAACGTCAAACTTAAAATTCTTTCTGGAGCCGAAGAGCAGCAAAATACATAATTGAAATAGTTCTTGGGACTCCAACCGGGTAACGTCTCTGCATATCGTCGACGTTTCGGCCGCATACTCGGCGACCTTCTTGGCCAATTGTTATCAGAGGTATCCTCGGTCTTGACGGAAGAGTTTGCGGCGTAGCCTACTGCCTAGCCTCTAATGAAGTGCTGTAGTATATCAAGGAATAAGTCTTTTAATAACGAACAGTCTTTTAATAACGAACCCAGCAGCGTCCAATTCTAAGGATATTTACCCTTTGTAATCTTTGCAAACTTCCTTCCCAGGCTTTACCACCGGATCCAGTGAAGTAAGCCGATAAATAGGATGAAACATCGTTCCACTAACCGGAAGTGAAACTTGCTCTTTCGGCTATTGCTTCGTCGCGTATGGGCGATTACAGCTTCGAAACAGAGTCGACTTCGCAAAAGAAATCGTTATCGGCGGGCTCGTTTTCCGTTTCTATCCGTATTGCTATAAGTGCTATTTAGGAGCGAAGGTTTTTTTTCGGACGCCTGCGTTGGTATCGGTATTTTTCATGCGGGAAACACCGATATTAGCGTAGTCTTCGAGACAAATTTAGTGTGCATACAAAGGATCCGTTTTAAATGTTTGTCAAAAAGCGTGTTGGAATGCTGCAAAGAGATGTCGATGCAAGTTCTCTGTTACCTGATATATTTGATCACTACAGTTTCTTTTCTGTAAAATTCTCATTATTTCTCTATTTATTGTTTGCAGTTTAAAAAAATTAGGTTTCAATGTAAGGAATGTCGGATTTATGAAATGAAAAGGATTAACTATTCTAAAAGTCTTGTATCATCTTGCCAACAAAGTTCGTCATTGTTTAAGATATCATTCTATCTCTATAAAATGCCTGCTGTATCTACTTCAAAGCCTACCGAAACCCTCCGTTGGTCCTGGTGTTGTTTTAAGCAACATTTATAAAATTACTTTGCATATTAATTAAAATCACATTATTCCAAGTCTTTCTGTGGTCTGCACATCGTTATGTTCCAACCTGCAATCATATCGTAGGTGATGGTGAATTTAGACCTGCTTAACCTTAACAATCGGAATCTAAACACTTTTCGTGTAGCAATAGCTGTATAAATCATCAGCTAAAGTAAGAAATTCTAAATTATTAAGTTTAAATTACGTTTATAGAATAGGACGCAAACTTTCGCTCGACCGTGTAGGAGGGAACCTTTTCCTATTTTTTTAAGTTCTTATTATTCCGTCTTGATTATTTAACAGAAATTAGTTTTGGTTTTTATTATTCCGCCATGATTATTTGACAGAATTTAGTTACGGTATTGTTGAACATGTAAACTGCATACTTTTGCGAAGCGCAAACGTCTGAATAGAAAGGTTTACGTTCTCAAAGTGACTTCCGAATCATTCGATTTAATAACCGGAAAACTTTGTGCACACGCGCCTGATGAGTGTGCTGATAACGCAGCGGATATCTCGAATTAGACAACCAGGCAGCATTGTTTTGTTGCACCACACCCTTGTCAGGAATCTAAAATTTTCAATATCGGAATTCAGCATAGCACGCTTTTTCTTTTTCGGGCAGTGAAGCAGATAAAATCCTCATAGTTCTCAGTACTTCTTCCAACTTTCTTTTTTTCCTGCTTACTCTTACCAGAAGTGAGAAATAGAGGTTGTTCAGTTAGTTGAGATTTAAAGTGATACATTTGGGTGTTTAGTTTAAAGTGATACGTAGGCTACATAGTTACTCCACCATCAAATTTCTTTGCCGAAGAAATTTTTTTCGGACGGCCAAGGAATATCTTGATGGTTGAGCATACACATATTCGTGCTCAGAAATAATATTAAATTATTTAAAACATTTTTTAATTGTCCTCTTATTCCAACAGTAAAATATTTTGGTAGTTTAATAATCTACATCTACATGTGAACCATCTTTGGCGTTAGCAGGGAGCTAATGAGACAATTATTGTTCTTTTATTTAACCTACGATTCTGTGCTCCTAAGAGAAATCTCATTTCGCGCGCGATGGTAAACTGGAGACGAAATCCAATGTAGGAGATACCGGAATTATGCCGAGAACAGAAAATTCCGGTAGTTAATGGTGTCAAATACATGCTCCATTAATCTCCTCGTTGTGTGAATGTGACTTTCGTTCACATAACGAAGTGAATCTTACAATCCCTCCCATCACGAAACAGTAATGCCTGGGGAAAATATCTAATCCGTCATTAGACATTAAAAAATATTAAATGTAATGGTATTGAGGTGGAAAAATGCAGGTGAAAATAATATCATTATCTACTGAGTGAAGTGATAAGTTTCAAAATATCAGGATATTTGAGGATCCCGGAAGATTTTACCGGAAACCGCGAGTTATAATTACCGTGACGTAGCCCAGAACCGGGAAAACCCGGGCAATATCGTATGTGTCATTACATTCTCGCTAGCTGTGTCGATATATATTGCTTTATTTGGAGGAATTGAGACTTTAAAGTCCCATCTACCATGTAACCTATACTAATGATAAAATACAAATCTATACTTGTATTATAATATAAACTCATACGATCTAGATGGTGTACGGGTTAATGTGCTAGCCTTGTTGTGTCGAGATTCCGGGTTTGAATCCTGGTTTTGGTATTGTTCGTTCGTTGGCAATTATTATTATTTATAATAACAATTCCTTTACTGAAGCAGAAGAAGATTTAAAGATTCATTAACAAACAAATATTCCTTGGTCAACTTGGTTAGCAATAATTAGGTTTATATATATAAAAAGAATTAAATATTGAATATAAAGAAAAGAAATAAATAAAACTTTCAGGTTCTGCTAAGTATAGATCTGTCAATCGCTGCCTCATGAACTAATCGCTAATCGATCAGGAGACAAATCATTACGACTTCACATTACTAAATTACATACATTGTGACTTCGCATTGTGGACTAAGATTCTCCTAAGAAGGGCGTAATTATTATCACCATCATAACTTCTTACATCCCTTCTCCTTGAGTTGGTCCGTACTGTTTTACAGATTGACGTTTACCGAACATTCATAGCAAAGCAGGGGCGTGAAAACGAGCCCCATTTGAATCGATTTCAGCGGAATCACTCCCATTTTTTCCGCGGTTCGTTTCGAGAGACCAGCGGCAAGTCGTCGGCGAGAGAGAAACGGGGAAAGGGCCGATCTCGGCTCGATCGCTCGGAAAAACAACTTTCTACTTCGGAAAGGACTCGCGGGAGGAGAAAGCAAGACCGGGACAAACAATCCGGGAGACGTCGTGGGATGGCATCGGGGGAGGGCGGGGAGGTAGAAAGGACGCGGATGAGGGAGGATGACCCGAAAAGGGAGTGTTATTGAAGTTAAGCCATGCCGAGAAATTCGGTCATACTTCACAACGTCGGCGACGGAAGGAAATTTTGGCGTAATGGGATACTGGTTCAAACCCGGTTAATTTTATTGCCTCTCCCGGATGAAATTTTTAGATTTAGATATTACTAGCTCTCGAGGGGAGAGGGATTGGTAAAGGTTGTAATTGAGGGTAGTATTCAGGGGGAAAAACAGAGGGGAAGACAGACAAAAGTTGTTGGACGACATAAGGGATTAGGAATTTTTGATTGTAAATGAACTTACCGAAATATAGAAGGAATGGATAAATTACTAGCTGAAGCGTCCATTGATTCTCAACGGTTAATATAGAAGTTGATAAAATTCAAGCTGTCGGTCGTGCAATGAGTGACTTTAATTCACAATGAGGTATACACATCTAAAATCCCTAGCTATTCTAATTATGCAGAAAAATGCGTGAGCTCGGAATCAACAATCGCATTGTTCGTTTGGGGGACTGTTTGTTTACTTCCGTCTGTAATTAGATCATATCTTGGACTATCTTTAAATCCGAGACCCAACCTACTTCATGCAGATCCCAAATTGCGTAGTAGTATTCTAAACCTGGTCGAATACGAGAAAAATAAGCTATTTCTTCCACTATCGATGAGCATCCCCTCAACGTTCCTCCAGTAGATTCTATTATATTCTATTGGCATTTCTTATCGCATATCGAATATGGTCCTGAAAAGATAAGCTAATGCTAAACGTGACTTCTAGGTATTTCTCGTCGCGCTCTAACTCTACGTCCCATGAATTGGGGGAACCTTCAAACTGTCTGGAAAGAAAATGTGATGGAAATGTAAATATTTTCGCCTTCTCCCCGGGTTTCATTCCCTTTCCTGTTTTATTTACGGGTTTCGTAGGTTTAATGCATGGTCATTGGATCACTTAACCTTTTACTCAAGATAGGGAAATTCCCGGTATATGTATGTGGGAAAAATCCAGGAAAACAGGAAATACATTTATTTTCCAAATATTTCATTTATTTATTCAATTTTTCTCATGCAGCAGGTTCGCCATTTTACAGCGATAATATATAAAAAAACAATTAAATTCATTATCGCGGTAAAATATGAAACGAGGTAATTAGAAAGATTTAAAACATCTTGAGGCGTGAGGCAATCCTCTATAAGGGAACGATGATAGGATAGGATCAACTGAGTTTAGGAAGGAATTCAGTAAAGAATTGGGGTTAAATCCGTGCTCTATATATTATAATTTCCCAGAAAGAAAAATCTTGAAAAATTTGCTTGAATTTGTAAGGTTCTCTATTTTTATTTTTCGGCTAGAAATCTTGCGCATGTTTGTCTCTACAAAATTCCACAATACCTTCTGGCGTGTAATTCTTTGGTGTTAAACTGAACAGAGTTTGAACGAGTCGTTGGTCTGGCAGATATTTAAATGGCTAATATTGTTAGACCTTCAACTTTCACTGTCCTGTAGTAGTATGTATTTTCTCAAGAATTCCTACGAAAGCGTGGAGAAGTACCGCAGGAAAATTTAACAGTTTCACCATTTCCGAGTTTGATTGATTTATTGATGGAATAACTAGCTAAGTATTCTTTAATCTATCCCAATGGATTCCTCTTTTATGTAATGATAACCTATATTAATTGTAGGCGCATATTGGTGGCTAAGAAGTTTAACAGCCTAATACGAGTTGCATGATGTTTCATTCTGTATACATTTTTATTGACTTAATGTAAGGAAATGTAGGCTTCTTTTGCAACGAAGCACAAATGATAATTTATCCCTAAGGGAGGCAAAAACAAAAAAAATAAACAGCTATTATGGACGTGAGCTAAGGAAATAGTCAAATTGCTGTGTAATCGTCTTCTTGCTCACGATTTTTCGAGATAATTGCTCAGTCACATTAAGTATTTCCTTTTTGCCGAGTACGTCAGATAGCCTGCATGCGATTAAGCAATCGAAACGTCTGCCATTTTTTTTCTTTATAGTATTCGACCGGTAGTGTACTTTCATTTGCGGAACGAACAAAATGGTAGATTTAGTATTACGCCAAACCGATCCGAGTTATTTAATTGCTAAATTAGCTAATAATGGTATGTAATTTATTTCGATAGATCGATAGGTATCATGTTGATGTATCGTAGATGTTCGATGTATCTATATATGTATTATACTACTGAAGTGGTCACTTGTATTTTTTAATGGATCTGTAATTTGCAATTATTTGGTTGATTTAATATTCCACCAAACCTAAATTAGCTAATAATGGTCTATTATTGATTTCGATAGATCTATACGTATCATTTTGATATATTGTCGATGATCGATTTATCGATGCGATCAATGTATGAATTGCACTACTGAATTGATTACTTGTATTTGTTAATGGACATGTAATTTGCCATTATTTTGTAGATTTAATGTTCTATCAAAACCGATCCGACTAATTTAATTACTACATGAGCTAATAATCGTTTAAATTAATGTAAATAAGTCGAATTCGATCGACATCGATATATCGTTGATGATCATTGTATCGATGGAATTATTAAGTCTTGAATCGCTAATTGGGTTATCTCTATGTTGTTTAATTGACATTTAATCGCTAATATTTGAATATAATTCAATCGTTTTGATTCTTATTAAAGACGCAGCCTATCTATGGGGGCAATGCATCTGTTTAAGGCGAGGGAAGGAGGGCAACATGGCTACGAGGTGACGCTCATTTCTTTAGCAGAGTGATAGTTGACGTGGAGTGTAGAGATGCGAACACATTAGAGTTTTCTGCCACTCGAGATACTCTTTTTGGAGGCTTATCCTCAATTCTTCGTCCTTGAATGTCTGCCGAAGCAAGGTAGAAAAACTCACTCGACATCCGAACGAGCACGATGCTTATTAAAGGGAACTATATACACTTTCGTTCTCAAGAAAGGGCACGTTCTCGCCGTGGGATGACTTTTTTTCGGCGGGTTTGATTGCGTTGCCGAAAGGGCTATCTGACATTTTCATACTGATTTGTTACGTTGTATGCTTAGTCGTCGGTTATTGGAATGATAATACGTAGGTTTAATCGAGGAAATGTAGTCAACTATTAAAGGCGTTACTGCGGATGTCGTAGTAAGACTATGTATGTATATTGTGTATGTGGAAGTACTAGAGGTTTTAAATTTCCAATAGCCGTCTTTGTCGGCGTTCTTCGTCTCATTCACCGGTATTAGGAGTAATTAAACATAGTTATTTACTGAGATATTTTTGAGTGTCCTTTAATATTCTCTAGATATTCCAGCTAATGCAATGTATAACACATACTTTGCTATGCTCTTTCTGTCGTCTATCATAGCTCAGCTATATTCTCCTCATTAAAAATACGGCGTACAGCTGATGGTTCGCAGGAAATGATTTCATTGATTTCAATCAAATATTTATACAATTCACAGAAGTTGTGGGGGTAATTCTGTTTTTTTTTCGCGGTTTTTCAGTTTATATTCCATTTCTATTGAAGGAATTGACCATAACTTCTGCGCACGATGTGTGAGGTTTATAATTTCGTTAAAATTAGAAAATTAACCACCCATGAATTCTAATATACTTTCATATGCTACGTTAATACGAAAAATTATTTTTCGGCTGTAATTTCGCTTTAAACTGCAGCATTAACATCTTCACGGTAGTCACCTTTTTATCGAAGTCCAGCGCGTCAAAATAATTGTAAATGTAAATAAATTACAAATGATGGAATTGAAATTTATCTTAGCACTGGAAAGCGTCCGAAGTGAAATGTGAAAATGGGAAAATAGTGACATGACTGGGACTCTAACCCAGGTCTCCCACTTTCCGGGCAGGTGTTGTTAATAAATTAAGTTATCGAGAAAGGTGCGTGTATATTAGTGCGTACATATATCGTACACATTTTTATGTGCACAGGAAGTTTACGTCTATGGTCCATTCATTCTAAGTTGCCCTGCCATATTTAAAAAGTGAGTAGCTTTAATCACCTTTTAATTAAAAGAACGCAAAGATGCTACGAAGACTTTTCATAACTTCTGACAGCCTACTGTCAAACTTGTACTTCTCCGTTTAGGTTCGCTGACGTTAATTAAATCCTTTTCAGGAAGCGGGCATTTTTTCTTTTTTGTTTCGCGCAATAAACACCGTGCTTTCTTGTCCGATGCGAAATTAAAAACGTAATTTAATTAACGCCCAATTATGAATTACTTTGAGCGCAGTTTTCGCTAACGTATCTTTTCTTTTAGCGTTTGCATCGCTTCAGGAGCAACCGGTGTTCAAACTAGAAGAACATGATTAATATATCTTAAAGCATAATTACTGCCGCTTAGGGCATGTAGTTGTTGTTTAGCAATCAAATAAAAATAACTTCTAAGAAAAAAGGACTTGCATCTAGTAGTATTGTTAAAAGTGCTTCGACAGCTTAGGTCATTTCGCACATTGGCTCCCACCGGGAAGGACTTGCATCTTTGTTGGGTCTGAAACTTTTCTGTCTACCCGTGCGTAGTAAGGAAAAGGTTGCACGTACACTGCCATTAGATTACAAATCTGACAGCAGTGGTATACATATTACATATTATTCAAGAATACAAACATACAGTCGTTATAGTAAGTAAGATATAGATGCATGTCCTATGCTAATTACACAGAGTAAATTAAGGGGTAAACACTATACCTGTCAGGCATTTGCCCACAGAGGAAGAGAAACCCTCGGAAAACCTCACTCTGACTGAAGTCAAAACATAAACGTAATCAAAATTTACAAAATTCATCCCATCCCAAAAGAAAAAAAAATTGATTCATAACCTCACCATCACAAATCTCAGATAGTCAGCCAATCCTAACAGAATTTGGTAAAGAGATATTACATTTTATTTAACTTCGATTTGTAAGTACGCCCTTGGGAAGGAAATGGCTCAATATGTCAGAATGTAATCGGTTGAACTGTTAGCTTTCCACGGTACCCGTCTAACTCATATCGATTCAATTGTAAATAATAGAAAATATTGTAATGTGCGTAAATCAGTCGATTCCCGGACTTTTTACAAGTCCCTCGTTCGCTCAGGTGTGCGCGATGATTGTGATTGCATTGGGAAGATTGGTTCATGCGATGTTTATCCTCCGTTGTCGGCCGGTTCCCTTGAACCTCTCCTAAACGTCCTACGTGGAAAATCTGTCATTCGAAGAAATCAATTCTTCCCCCAGAGCCCCAAGGTCACGGCGTTTCCAACGAGAAAATTAACATCAACGTGGCGTTGCTGATAATGTTCGCGGTCGTTCTAATAAACCGCCAAAGACGTTCTGTTTTAAGAGTTGCGGTACTCTTAATTTCTACCCTGGTGAAATCTTGGCAGTTTATGGGCTTCGGAGACTTTCAGAGTGTAGTGGAACTTACGTTTTTCGCCATCTTTGAAGCCGTTTCGTGAATTTGGAAATTCGTTTCAGGGGTTTTAAAGGCGTGCACAGTTGTGAGTTCTGGAGTATGTAAATTCTGCAAAAACGAATTCTTCGAACGATCAATTCTTTGGATGACAAATTCTTCGAAAATACAGACAACTCTAATGAATCTGAAGTTATCCTAAATTTATATCAAAGGAACTGATCCCTATTAGATATCTATTCTGTAAATAGTGGCAAATATATTGCGTTGGGTTGTCTAGGAGGTCTATTTTCGAAGAATTTATGGTTCGAAGAACTCTATTTCCAAGAATTTGCCTACAACCGCGAATCCGTATATTTTGTATTTGAAATTAAATATTTCGTACCTCTATTTATCAGGTGCACGATGAGATTAAGTGACTACATTTACGTAATGATCTTGCAAGCCGCTGGGGTATATCCTAGGGGGTGTAAAAACACATGAATCCCTAACTCTTGGTGGGGAAACAAATATGCTGAAGATGGTTGGGAAGGAGAGAGCATCGACAGAGAATATTGGTGGGTCAAACATTGAGAGGAGAGGGGCTGCAACTTATCTATTGTTTTTTGGGGAGAACAATTAGAAGCTATTCGCCTTTGTCATTATTTCTTTATAACGCTTCCTAGTTTTCCCTCATAGCTCGCAAACGCTGCTCACTTGAGCAACGAAATCAACTTTCTCGTTGACGAGGTATGTATTAATTATTTTTTATAAAGGGAGAGATTGGCCATATGAATGTATGCGTAGATTTATCTGAAGCCAAAGATTACTATCACGAGGGAAATATATGGATTCATAATGTCAATAGAATCTAGTATAGTATGGTTACTCTTTACCTGATTGTTATGTATGTACGAATGAATGTATGATTACAATGAACATGTCAATTTCCTTGTACTTTTTAGCATAAAGTACTATAAATATTCGTTTTAGTTAATCAAGTTGCTATTTCTTAATGCAAGTATTTCCATCGACCGGCTTTCATTGCTGTCAGTGATCGTAGCTAAGGTCGATAAAATCTCTCCTTCCAAGTTTAACCAATAATTACCTATAGTTACATAATTAATGCAGAGATAAATGTCGCAAAAATCTACGTTGTTAATTTATATACCATCCATATGCTTAGTTTTATTAGTGGCTTGGAAATGCGGTCTGATCTGAAGTCAAAAATCCATAATGATGATATACGGTTGGCTTATAATTCCCAGTGATTTCAGTACGTCAGAGGCATAGATGATCTAATCTTCATTTCTTACGACCATAGAGTAACTATACATTTACTATAGTTACTCTATGTTACGACCAATTCTGGAAATGCCGAAACAACGTTAAGTCTCGAAAGAATGCCCGGACGAATTCGGTCTTCCATCAAGCATCCAAATCGGGGTTACGGTTGCTTTCTTTTGTATTTATATACTTATGGAATATGTTATAAGTGGAACAGTGGGCCGCGTGGCCACGATTTATTACGAAATCGTAAACTGGAATGAGTTTGCCCTCGGTATTCAAATTACGCCAACAGCTTACGACTGGGGATGGAATATGAATGAAAAAGATAAGTATTCTTATAAACCCAGGGTCATAGGTGAATAGAGATAGAAGAGAAAACTTTTGAAGATGTAGATAAAACTTAAGGTGATATCTTAGTAAAAAAGATTCACTACAGGAAAACGCCCACAAAGAAGGGGAGTGTGAAAAATCTACGCGAACATACTGATAGTACAAGCTAAAAGGTGTAAAAATAAGCTCTGCGTAACATGGATGTTAAAATAGCAGTATTATAACGAAATTACAAAAATTATAGTAATATCAAAAAATAAAAATAGAAACATTGCAATAGTACACCACGAGAAAATAACAAATGTCACAAAATACATTAGATAAACATACATTAAAACTTAAACACGAAATTGCAAAAAATAACAAAATCAAATCGAATATTTTAGCTGTACATTGTTTAAGAAATACAAAAATTCACATAACTATACTCTAACTTATCAACTACTTCCCTTCCCTCATGATGATCTCAGGCTAACATTTTCGATAACAGGGTTTCTTTCCATGGCTGCCCTTGCCTAATGTTTTTCTGGATAAGGGATGAGCTCACGTGTTTACGTCCGCTTCGCAAAACACCTGCGAAACCTATTTTCTAATTGCTTCTAGGAAAGATTACCCCGTGTCCGGCTGTTTTCGTTCTCGAAATAGTCGAAGGGTGCAGCTTCGTGGCATAGGTTCGCCTCACGCACCCATCTGGTTCTTGAGTACGCTGATAAAGGAACGTTTTGTCAACTCCAATCCTTATCACCCACCCCTCTCCACCTCTATTTTCTTATCTGGGTACGGCCGGAATACATTCCTTGGGAGTTTATCATTGCTCTTCCTGAAGGCAGCATTGGCATTTTCCGTGGCAGCCTGCATATGTACCCGTTTGAAGATCACGGATCATATTCTTACGATGACGAAGGTACGGTGTTTGTCCCAACCGTTTTTCGCTTACCACGATTGGTAAATAGACGACTGTTCCTTTTGTCTTCAGCGAGGGCTTGTTGGTGAAAACGTAGACTCTTATCGTCGTCCTGGAATGTCTCACGATGACTTGTTTGTGTGACGTTTAAGGAAATTTGCTCGTCTTAGTCTATACTATGTCCAACGTCATGAAAGCACCATTTACAGAATATTGTTGCGTGTATATTACACAGGATTTTATTGACGTATTCTATACTCTGTCCAACGTAATGTAAACAGCATTTACATTGTATTGTTACGAGTATATTTCACGGCATTTTCTTGACTTATTCCATACTCTGTTCAACGTCATGAAAGCTCCATTTTCACCATGCTTTCATCTTTAGGAATGATTAGGTAAGCATTGCTTTCGAAATGCACATTAAGTCTTCTTAAAATGTGGTGTCCTTTCTTGTTTTCTCGGAATACCGGTAAGTGAGACGAGGAGCGCCGACAAAGACGGCTATTGGAGATTTTAAACCTCTAATTCTTTAACAGCTGTGTTCAAATTTTCTTTCGTTAAAACTATACTGTAACGTAAATAAGTAATGGAATCTCGAAATAGCGAAGGTTGGATATATATCAAGTATTGGGATAATACTGAATTATTTGCGTTGTTGCTTTGTTCGCTATCACCATATGTCGAGGTTGTTTTTCCATTCTTTGTCGCCGGAAATGCTTCGTCCAATTGATAGCGATGTGCGATGACAATTGCCTTTGGGTTTCTGAGAAACTTCACCTTGCGTTGATATTAGACTTATTTTTCCCACTTTCTTCCTCGGAAGTGGAGTAATCTTGGTCGTTATCGCAAGTCGTTGTGCAAGAGTCTTCACCGAAACTTTTTCTCGATTTTTCCTATCGGAATTTTGGCGCAGACGTAAAATTTGGCAATCCCGTGAACGTCGTTAGAAGGACCATGCATTTTTTCTTCTTAGTGGAATTGTCTACATGTTTCAACTGGATACTCTACATCGTAGTCGGTCCTGAGCATCTTCTTTCATTTGCCTGTAACTTCGGCCATTTTTATGTAATCGAGCATTCTTCCTATTTCCGCTTTCCTTGTATTTTTCCTATCATAATTCTCCTAAGTAAGCAATTTCGGCTTAGTATATGCCCCACCCAAGCTGTCTTCCTCGTTTTGATTTTCATTCGTTGTTTTCTTTTCTCTCCTATTCTCAATAATAATTTATTTCTAATTCGATCTGTCCACTTCGATCTTGATCCACAACCAGATTTCGAAACTTTTCAAGTACTTTTCATCTTTCTTTTTTCTGATGTAAGTCACCACACTCCATACAAAGCATTCAGCTAATCTCTTTTTCATATCTATTGGAATTCTACATGCTGTCAGAAGTCTTTTCACCTTCTGAAACGCTTTTTTACCCATAGTTATCCTCTATCTTACTTCCTGGGTACAGCTATCATTCTCAGTCACTAAATTTCCCTGAAATTTTTTTCTAAATATTGTTTCATTCCTGCTTACTCTCATCACTTTTGTTTTTCCGACAATGCATTTGCGTTTAAATCAGTTGATTCTATTGGGGTGTTTTTCTATGACGTATGATGTTGGGCGGGAATTGGGGTTGTTGGAAATCTTCTTCTATTCGTCATCGTGGGCAGGCCTCTTTTTCCCACGGTTCCACCTGCGAGCCATGCGCTAAACTCCCATTTTTTTCATTTTAAAGATTCCCTGGGGTTCTCGTACGATTCTCTCAGAGATTGCCAGGTCAGAGGTCTTTAACCTCTATATTTACGTATATTTTTTAGAGTAACTGCATTTTCCTGCGCTTATTTACAAGTTTGTCTACTGAAGATGCTTTTGCGATGTATTCAGTACGCGACAGTACTTCTATTCCTTCCTAGTTTTTGCGGTTGTTACACTTCATTCATATGTATCCTCTAGCAAAGTTTTGTCCATTGATTTCATCTCTATTTTATGGTAACAGTTTTGATGTTAATTTACCATATTCCGAATTCCAAGTCGATGAATTCCTGGCACTTAAGTATATCCTAATCATTGCTAATAGTGCCATAATGTTCAACTCATCCTTCGGCTTTTTACTCAAGGTCCCGCTTACCTTTTCTCCGGTGGCGAAAAAGTCTGTCGTGGCCAGAAATAGGCTTGTTAATTAAATATTAATAATTAATTAACTACCCACTTATTAACCATACTTTTAACTTTTAACCTACTGATGCCTCAATTACTGTTAAAATATTGGGTCTTTATTTTGGAATTTACCAGTAACTACTGCATTTCCCGCCCAAGGCTTATACTCGAGTCAATTAGTTTTCCCAGTTTTTGTGATAAAATTAGGTGCTTCGGCTTATATTCGCGTCAGCTTACACCCGAGTATATATGGTACTTTTTATCCTTTGTTTACTTTATTTTATGGTAACAATTTTGACGTTTATTTGTCGTAATCCAAGTCTTACGGTTGATGAATTACTGGAACTTACATATCTTCTAATTATTGTTTCGTAATAATTGGGATAAGTTGAAGCATTTTCCGTGTATCGATGTTTCATTTCTATTTGTATTTAAGAATCGGAATGTTTTGTATGCATTCACATTTGTGCGGTTCCAAGAATATATTCCACTGAATTTTCAATGTCCTCGGTCCCGATAATCGGGTGCTCTCGCTAAATAATGCGTTTTCGACGAATTTGCTCGTTTCCTCAGTAATCTAATGCCGCTACGTGTCCGAGATAGTTTTATCAACTTTTCGTGGCGTTCATACTCCTAAGCTGACGTAGTCTTCTTTACCTAAAACCCTCACTCCGAAAAATTCCGAGAAATATTTGTTACAATACCTCGTTGGTATTTAATGGCAGGGTCTGCACGCTGGAAGGTCGCACATAGGTTCTATTAAAATATTAATTATATATCGTTATCCGTGAAAGCTGTAATCGGATTAAGTTCATATTTTAGCTATTTATCTGAATACGATCATGAGTTCGAAATTTATTTTCTTCCTCGTCCATTATGCCGCGGATCCGTTGACTTACGTAGAATATGATGCGTATTTATGAATGTTTGTAATAATTATTAGTGAAAATAAACGATAATCTCTGTATGTAGCGTGGCTTTGAAGTGTGCGAGTCTCTGTGATTAATCTTCGAGGGTAACTAACGTATTCCGAAATTTTTGCATTACGTTTGCGCTTTATTTCATGAATTTCAATTAGTTTAGATAATATTGGAAAGTTCTATTCCACACCTGACGTTTACTTGTCAACAAAGATGTGTTGGAGGCTTGAAGCTCTTCTTAAAGCGGTTTATACTGTTTTCTACGTTTCGGTTCGCTCATGCTCTTTTATAATTTCCATTCAACGCAATTTATCTCGTTTTTAGTAGCTTACCCCACCATCTTTATCATCTAACACTTTATGCCTTCCCCTCCGTTTTCCCTTGAATTCTACCCTCAATTATTTCTTTAGCAGCCCCTCTCCCCTCAATATTTGACCCACCAATTTCATCTATCGATGCTTAATCACTTTAATTAAAGCCCTCTCTTCCCCAATCATCTCTAGCACCCCTAGTATTCAGTCAACCCGCCTTACTTTTTCCATCTTAGGTCATGCCAGGTCATGTTCCATCTCGGAGACCTCAAAACTTTGGATTTTCCATCAAGGATTTTAGCAATATTTTCTAGATTACATTATATACCCACGATTACCCAAGGTCAACATTGTGGAAGATAGCCGTACTAAAAAGTAAAACACTCTCGGTAATCTCCAAAGAATATATATTTTGAAAAGGTCTATTAGTTTAGTTTACAAATAGATATTTCTTGGTTGTAAGAATCCGAAAACAAATTGTGGAAATCAACAACCGTAGTATGTTTCTTTCTTTCTTTATTTATTTAAAGATTCACATACATTGTTTGCACCATTTTATAGCGAATACAAACAATAAAAAAGAATATAGCAAGTTTAAAATAAATACACATGGTTGCACGAAAAAAATGAAGCCAGTCAACAAAACATAACACAAAAATCATTAGATAAAATCTAAGCAGGAAATTATTAACAAGAATATCTCTCTTTGATAAATCTGATGTGATCAAGCTCAACCATATGGAAGGGGTCCATACTATCGTAAATGAAAGAAAATGTCACATTTTAGAGAAATTCTTGATTTATTTCTGATTTTTTTTGAACGGGCCCCTTCAAGTTCTTTAATTGAAGAAACGAGGAATTTGTAGCATCAAATTCAGCATGAATTCATTCTCTTCACGATCGTATTATCAATGGCAAAGAAACGTTTTCGAGGTAAATATTGAATAGAAATTAATAGGGAGGTCAAGAATTTTTGGTACAATTTATCGAAGAAAATAGTCGCCTGCTATTTTTCGTCTAATTAGCTCTAGGGGACTTCCAGCGAGAAAGTTTCTAATAAAATGGCGAATTTATTTTGTGCGCAATAACGACGTAATTTAAGTTTTAAAATAGCATAAGAAAACGAATTTTATTTGGGAGTTTGGGAGGCCCGAGATTAGTGGAAGTTATACAGTCTTTTTTGTTTATTTCGCACCTCTCTCTTTAGTAACTCATCAGGAGTTATATTTTGGTTAACTTCCCTTATCACTCCCCCTATTCGAGAGGGTTCGTTTACAACTAGAAGGTTCTTTTGGCAGCCCTGCACCCCATTTCCGCAGGACTCGGTGCGTCGGAGGCTCCCCCTATTTTTCTCTTCCTCCCCCACCCATGCACCCCTCCACTCTCGCTTTGATGCGACGCCCCCCCCTGGAGGTCCTTGACCCCTCCGGAGGACTCCATCTGTTTCTTTCCCGCGGAGGAACCACGGCCACGTAGGGGTATTCCTAATGCGTCACGCCCGATTTTTGGACGGCTCTAGATTCCTCCCCGTTCTTCTCATTCTTTAAGAGATTTAGTATTATAATATTGCGTTCAAAAAGTTCCCGAAATTTTTTCCCCGCGTAAACACCCGGCAGGAGAATTGTAAAAATCTGATAGCGCCGTATATTGAGGGTACAGCTACCATTCACATTAACCTGTTTACCTACCTTTCTACCACCAGAATTTCACCCTTCTCCTGCTCAGCGTTTTCGCGGGTAAAAAAATAGTTCGGGAGCTCTTTGAACGTAGTAATATATTTTTTAGTTGTCCCGAATTATTTAAGGTCCTTCTAATCATATATATCAATACATATTTATTAATTTGCCATTTTCAATACACTAAAAATAAATACGTGTCATTTTTACTATTTTTCATTAATTTCTCCTAATTTTGATTTGATTTTATATATATTTGTTTTTTTTTATAACTTAGTTTGAATATTTTATCTTATTATTTTTGTAATAGTCATTATTTTCTCATTGTCTGCCATTGAAATTTTCCCTCTTTTTGATTTTATTTATTATTCTTTCTCGTAATTTCGTCATAGTACTGCTTTTGTAATTTCCAATTTATACACAGCTTTCTTTTACATCTTTCAGTTGTGCGCAGGTTTTTCACACCCCCTTCTTTGTGTGCGCTATCCAGCATATCCAGCTGGATCTTTTTCCTAAGATATCACCTTAGTTTTTTATTACACACTCATCAGTTTTTCCCTCTATCTCTATTCATTTACACACAACTAAAGTTTATAATATCATTGACAAAAGGGTAGATGGAAGAAGAGACATGACAGTTCCAATCTATATAAATACCTTAAATACCTTGTATTAAGTGATTCTCAAAATTTATGAATGTCGTATCTGATAAGTGTGTGAATTCAAAGTAAAAGAATACAGCTACACATCGAGTGAGAGTTGATTTCGTTACCGCATCTTATTCCCAAGGAGCAATCCGACCGAAAATTACCAATTTTCGGTATGTTAATTACCAATTTTCGGTATGTGTACTATTTTTTTTCTCAAATGTGTTTAGCTATATATATGCATGGAAAGACTTATTCTTTAGTATTTAATATATTGTTCAAGAGTCGCCTGGGGAAATGAGAATTCTTCTATCTGTTAGTAGACAGTCATGACAATGAAAAAGCCAAGTATGAAAACGGTTTTTTCTGTAACATCTATGGCAGCCTTCATGAAGACCTTACGAACATTAAGAGTTAAAAAAAGCTCCAAATAGCCGTTGTTTGAAAAAAACCGTCGTGCGGAAGTACCCTAACCAGGTATTGTAAGCGTTATTATTTTCGATAAATATTTCGGCTACCACGTTGCCATCTTCGGGAGAAGAGGAGGACTGGTTTTCTTCCTCTTAGTTAAAGACGTTATAGTTTCCGAGGTCGTTAGTAGTCCCGCGCCGGAATGCCGCTCCTCCGCGCTTTTTACCGCCGGTCGGGAGCGGCGGTGTGACGTCAGTCACGTAGACTGCGGGGGAAGTCGGCGTAGGCGTCGGCGTCTCGTGATTTTTCCGGAGGGTTCGTCGTCGTCTTTTTGCGGTATCGATTTATTTGCGCCTTCGATTGAGGAACCGTGGTGGTTTTCGGCGACGGGGACAGCCAACCTCGTACAGCACCCGTGGGGTAAACTTAATCACATTAGAATCTGTGAAATATCTTGGAGTATCGCGAATAATTTATCACGGAGTAATAAATAGAATAGTAGATCTAATATTTTAATTTATACATATCCAGCAAATTCATACACGCGCGACCATGGTTTTGTTACATAGCATCATCCTCAGTTAATTAATATTTGGCACAATGGGGCATAACAACAAAATGGGGTTTATTGTAAGAATGACCAATTGACTAAAATACGCCCAAAAATAAAGACGAATTATTATTATCGCCATTTCATATTCGGGATTCAGCATGTTCAGATTGGTTTTAATTGCATTTCCAATGAAAGTGATGTAAAAAAGTTGTTACTAATAATAATAATTATTATTAAAGGTAATACCTATCTTCCTCCCGTTATGTGGAATTTTTGCTTAGTTATTCCCATCCTATCCTAGTATGGTGTTCAACCGAGTGAGGGCTTCTTCCATTGATTTTATTTTGAATGCCAGCACAGCAATCCAAGCCAGACTGTACCGCAAATTGTTCATCAAGCAACGCATAGCCTCGCTGAACATCTACTTCAATAGCGAGCGCTTGAGGAGAGGGGTCATCCCCATTTATGTTAAGATTATTATTGTTGTTGAAGAGGTTGCAATTCGGCAATAGCAAACCATGTTCATTCTAGCAAACGTAAACAGGATCATACATCGTAAATCAATAAATCTATAACAATAGTACCCCAAACAAAGTAATATATGCACTATAAATAATACATATACAATGAGAGAATCGTAGTCAGAATGAGAATAGGAAGAAAAACCCCTCCAAAACATTATAAAAATAAATAAATATACATTAATTACAAGCTTTTTTCCTTATTCTACTTGTGAATACACTACAAAATTAGGGAAAAGGTTCTAGAACCTCCTCGGGTTATTTATTCCATTCATATACTGCCCTGTTGATGTAGTACTTCCAAATGTCCGTCTTCTGTTTCAGCAAAGGAAATTTGCATTTATGGCCCCTCCTCGATGTATAATAAGGTTCGTGTAGCCTAGTCATCACCTCCCAAATGTAAGAGTAATGTTCCTTCCTTTGATAATGACCAGACCAGAGTTGACTCTTCTCTGATCAGAGTTGTGGTTTCGGTGACAGATGATGTGGGTGGTGGAGTTGCGTCATTCGTTAGGGTGTGTCGGAAGGGGGTATATGCGCGTGATTTTCTGATGGTGGTGATGTTTCATCTCTTAAAGGGAGGATTCAAGGGTAAGGGTTAAGCAAGAGGAGGGTTGGTGCTATCGGAGGCCCTCAGTGGAGAGATAAGATAGAGTTCTTCGTGAGGAGTCATCAGGTTTAAATGCCTAGTCTGCATTCGGTTACGAAATGCGTAGTGCTTGTCGGTGAAAAATCAGTCGATTCGAATAATTAAAGAAAGTCTTGATTTGTGCGTGTTTTCGGTCGGTCCTTGTTATCGCGGTTTATTCAGCTCCAGACTAAACAGCGATAGGTGAATTTTCGCTTAGTAGGATTCTTTATTTACACATCAAATGTTTTCGTAGTTAGAGCTTAGAAAATCAGTTTACGACCTAAATACGTATAGTATTATGTATAAATGCGAATACGTATATTATTATATATAATATACGTATTCGTAAAAATTCGCGGTAGAAAGAAGCCGTGTGGCTTCCGTGTGAAACGCAAAATGGTGAGGGACGACTGTAACAATAAATGACTTTATTTCAGCGCAAGATTGAGACTTTTCATTCTCTACTTACATGTAACCCTTAATTAATTACCCTATTTACAATGAGTAATTATTTTTTTATAATTTGCAATTAGAAGGAAGCTAATATGGGTAACAAGTTTTGTACAACTACTAGTAGTTCTTCCTTTAAGTGAGATGCAAAAAATCGTGCACGCGCCATAATTCTGTGAAAGTTTGAAGAAATATATAAACAAGAGTTCCTTAGTTACCTGAATTACTTGTTGAGGTAACTTATATGTCGAAGGTCCTCAACTTGTGCCTAGTGGGTCTAATTATAAATCCGTTCGAGGGTTTGGCTGTTTCGAACAAATTTGCTGATTTACGCAGTTGATCCTGGCACTTACGGAATTACGTATTAGTCTAGGGGTTGGGAACCTTTTTCTATTGAAGGTCGCATGTACTTCCATTTGGTAATAAACCATTGGTCCGCATATGTAGCAATCAGGAATTGATAAGTGACGTATCACCAACCTTCAAACGTATTTCTCGCGCATAAAACGGCTGTGGCCATCTGTCCAGGTGGCAGAACACGAGGGGGATCTAACTTGATTAAACATTTTTAACTTAGCCCGGCATCCGCCAAAGTCGGGAAACCCTTGCGAAACTCCCTGCACGCAGCTAATATTAAAAATTGGAAAACATGCGAAAAAAGTCTACATCAAACAACACAGGAACCAGAATCAGAGATAATCCGCACATTGCAAGATTTTAATTTTAACCACTGCTTCCAGGTCCTGCACCTACTTACAGTGATATGTACTTAATAAAAATAATAATTACTTCTAAAAAGGTAAATAAATCGTGTTGGATTGTCAACAATCATGGCGGAATATAGCTGTAAACATATTTTCATATGCGTAATGAACCAAGCTATTGAAAAGCGTAATTACGCGATGAAAATGAATTAAATCGTCAATTAAACTAAGGTAGAGTGTTTCCTACATCAAATTGATCGAATAAGTCGTTTCTCGGTGAAACTGCATTATGGATATATTATTATATGCCGAATAGCTTGAGAGAATGTTCCGGCGTGATAGCTCAACGGAAGGAGCACCTGACCGGCAATCGGGAGACCCGGGTTCGATTCCCGGTCCCGTCTCTTTTAAGTCTATCCTTCATTGGGATAATATACTTATTACAAATAAAATATTAATAAAGTATACTATAAGTATTACTAATAAAGTATAAACAATATTATATTTAATAATTCTCTCTAACGATGTAATTTGATGAGAAACCGGAAGATGGCCCACCGTGTAGTTATCATTGGGTCACTTAAGTGAAACTGTTTCTTAGTTATTTCCTATATTATTTTATCATGAACTATAGACCGAGATTGGATGAGTATTTAAAGTCGTGCAAGTACTTCTGAAAGGGACGTCAAGTTCGGTTTGAACTCCCGAATAGTCAGCACGTGGCCCGCAAAGGTCGCGGGTTCCCCACCTCCTGGTCAAGTTGAATTCGTTATTCATTCGGGCATCGAGGAGCTGAAAGGAAATGCGAGACCTGATAAGAATTGCGTGCAAAGGCCTATTAATGGTCTTATCGGCTCCTCGTGACGGTTTGTTTTCCAAGTGGCGAATCGTCAGTTGGTATTTATAGAATGTCGCAGTAAATCGGCATTGGTGCAACGAACTTAGAGCTCTTCATTCGGGAAAGATCAGTGCTTTAAACAGTACTCATTGCGAGGTTTTTTAATTCAATTATCGTGACGCTAATTTTCATTAGTTGCCAGTCGCGCTTTATGTATTGGGATGTAAGGAACTGGTCGACAGACTTATTTGGTGTTCGATATGATTTTCGCCGTATTTGGTGAAACGCCGTTTAATAAATGAGAAAAAGGAAATTTTGCACGTACTTTTTTTCCTCATTTTTCCAGATCAGGCTTTGACGCGTAATACTATTTCGTTTTGTGAAGGACGGAAGAATTTTGTTTGCATTATTAAGGCCTCTGAAGGTACCATCACTCCTATTTTTCTGATTTTTAGATAAACATGTTAGAATCATATTAATGACGTATAAAAAAGCGAAAAATTGAATTAGTAGCTCTTGTTTATCAAACATCATAGTCTCAATCTTGCCCTCAATACAACAGGTCTATTTTATTCCTTTATATCATCTGTATATTCGTTATTAGTTATGTATATAAGTTTACGAGTAAAATGTTGCTTGCATACTGCAAGCAGATCGGCATCACTATTCTCATGTCGGCATCATATCGGGACGGCCATCATAAGAAAAAAATGGATTGAAATTTTTCTTAAAATACGCTGAAATTCCATCGTCTGGCATCGAACCCGGGTCTTTACAGTGAACTTACTACGCACCACAATAGAACGTCACCATCTCTAACTATGTGTGAAAATTCAAGCAGAAATATCGGCTACAACTGCCTCAAATGACGTTCTAATTTTCACGAATTTAAATGGCTCTCTGGATTCGAACCAAGGACGATCTTGGAAATCAAAAAGATGGTTCTGAAAGTTATTTATGATCTCTATTTATATGCCGAATTTCAAGTTTCTATATGATTGGGAAAGGTTTCAAATTATTACCTAAAAATCGGATCAACTTTTGATTGCAGAGACACCTGGTGTCGAACCCAGGACATAATGTAAGCTGTGAATGGACAGTTTGATTTGTAAAGGCTTTCTCTTGTATCATGCAAAATTTAAAGTCGATAGCATGTCGGGAAGTACCTAAATTTTGTTTCCGTTTTCTCCGTAAGAAATGCATTGAGAAGTGCAAATGGCCCTCTGGGATCGAACCAAGGACCATCAGCGAACATGTAAAATTTGATTATAAAATATATTTATGATATCCATCCACGTGCCGAGTTTCATGTTTCCATGATATCGGGAAAGGATCCAAAAAAAATCTTCAAAATCGCCACAACGCATTTTAAACGGCCGATTTTTGTCCCGACCTAGCATCGAACCCAGGATATTTTCCGTAAAACTCATTTATGTTTTCGATAGATCATGATCATATATAAAGGCTCCTTGAGTTTCGATTCTCTAACTATACGGGAAGTATTTTTTAAAAATTCCTGAAAATCAAAGCAATGCATTTAAACGGGGAAAATCGGGACTTTGGAGCCCCCTGGAATCGAACCCATGACACTGAGGATCGAAATCGCAATTTTTCTGGTAGTTACACGTTATGGCCAATACGCCGTAAAAATTTCAGCCCAATCACTCTTGTGGTTTAGGCTGTGAGTTTGTATCCTCTCTATATATCTATTATATATAGATGCTTCTCCGGATTCATTCATGTATCCATATATATATTCATATATATATATAGAGAGGATACAAACTCACAGGCCAAACCACAAGCGTCATTGACTTGAAATTTTTACGACATATTGGCCATAGAGTGTAACCGCCAGAAAAATTGCGATTTTGATTCTCAGTGTCATGGGTTCGATTCCAGAGGGCCCCAAAGTCTCAATTTTTCCCGTTTAAATGCATTGCTTTGATTTTCGGGAATTTTTAAAAGATACTTCCGGGATAGGTAGAGAATCGAAAATCTAGGATCCTTTATATATGGTCATGATCTATCGAAAACATAAATGAGTTTTACGGAAAATATCCTGGGTTCGATGCTAGGTCGAGGCAAAAAACGGCCGTTTAAAATGTATTGTGGCGATTTTTAAGATTTTTTTTGAACACCTTCCCGATGGCATGGAAACTTGAAATTCGGCATGGAGCTGGAGATTATAAATATATTTCATAATCAAATTTTACATATTCGCTGATGGTCCTTGGTTCGATCCCAGGGCGCCATTTACATTTCTCAATGCATTTCTTATGGAGATAACGGAAACAAATTTTAGGTACTTCCCGGCATGCTATCGACTTAAAACTTAGCGTGATAGAAGAATCAGTCTTTACAAATCAAACTATGCATTCATAGCTATCAATGTGTCCTGAGTTCGACACCAGGTGTCTCTGCAATCAGAAGTTGATCCGATTTTTAGGAATTATTTTGAAACCTTTCCCAATAATATAGAAACTTGAAATTTGGCATATGGATTGAGATCATTAATAAATTTCAGAAACATTTTTTAAATTTCCAAGATCGTCCTTGGTTCGAGTCCCGAGAGCCATTTACATTCGTGAACATTAGAGCGTCTTTTGAGGCAGTTGTAGCCAATATTTCTGCTTGAATTTTCACACATAGTTAGAGATGGTGATCCTCTATTGTGCTACATAGTAAGTTCACCAGTAAGATCCGGGTTCGATGCCAGACGATGAAATTTCAGCGAATTTTAAGAAAAATTTCAATCCTTTTCTTTTCTTTTGGGGACATTCCCGATATGATGCCGATATGAAATTAGTATTGCCGATCTGCTTGCAGTATGCAAGCTACATTTTACTCGTATATATATACGAGTAAAATGTAGCTTGCATACTGCAAGCAGATCGGCAATACTAATTTCATATCGGCATCATATCGGGACTGTCCACAAAAGAAAAAAAAGGATTGAATTTTTCTAAAATTCGCTAAAGTTTCATCGTCTGGCATCAAACCTGGGTCTTACTGGTAAACCTACTATGCAGCACAACAGAAGATCACCATCTCTTACAATGTGTGAAAATTCAAGCAGAAATATTGGCTGCAACTGCATGAACGACGTCCTACTTTTCACGAATGTAGATGGCTCTCTGGATTCGAACCAAGGACTATTTAGGAAATCTAAAACATGATTTTGAAATGTATCTTTGTTCTCTATCTATCTGCCTAATTTCATGTTTAAATATTATTGGGAAGGGGTTTAAATTAATTCTTAAATATAGGATAATTTACTGATTGTAGAGACGCCTGGTGTCGAACCCAGGAAATATTGTTAGCTGTGAATGCATAGTATGATTTATTAGGACTTAATCTTCTTTCATACAAAGTTTGAAGTCGATATCATGCCGGAAAGTACCTAAAACCCTTTTCTGTTATCTCCATAAGAAATGCATTGAGGAATGTAAATGGCTCTCTGGGATCGAACCAAGGAATATCAGCGAATGTAAAAAATTTGATTATTGAATATATTTATGATATCTAAACCCATGCCGAATTTCAAGTTTCCATGCCATCGGGAAGGGGTCCAGAAAAAATCTTAAAAATCGCCACAATGTATTTTAAACGGCCGATTTTTGCATCGACCTAGCATCGAACCCAGGATATTTTCAGTAAAACTAATTTATGTTTTCGATAGACCATGACCATATATATCGGTTCCTTGAGTTTAAAGTCCCTACCTATCCGGGAAGTATTTTTTAAAAATTCCCAAAAATCAATGCAATGCATTTAAACGGGAAAAATCGGGACTTTGGGGCCCTCTGGAATCGAACCCATGACACTGAGGTACAAAATCGCAATTTTTCTGGTAGTTACACGTTATGGCCAATATGTCGTAAAAATTTCAAATCAATGACGCTTGTGGTTTGGCCTGTGAGTTTGTATCCTCTCTATATATATATATATATATATATATATATATGGATACATGAATGAATCCGGAGAAGCATCTATATATAATAGATATATATATGGATACATGAATGAATCCGGAGAAGCATCTATATATAATAGATATTTCTAACCATTCCGTACCCAAATAGGATTATTGTCGGTGTTATATTTTGTTTGGACTTAATTACTTAATACGTTTTCCAGATACCCCTTCTACAAGATTTTATTTATTTTGTTATTTGGTTTCTATTTCCCTCGTTAGCTGTATTGCATCTCTTTAATTTTTACCTAATGATAAACAGCGTGAAAAATAGCGGCATGACTGGGTCTCGAACCCAGACTCCCACTTCCGTTGGGTTTTAAGGTGCAGACGTATGGTTGCTAAGATTACTTAATTTCCCTAATCCTCTCCTTCAAAATTTCCGTTTAATCCTTAATGTCTCTGTATACCGAGTGTATATTACTTGCCCTGAAGATGTCGGTAGACAGCAGCCGAAACGTCGGCATCCCTCCGTGAAGCAACCCGGTTGTCATCACGGTAAATACTCCTCCAACATTATACCCACGACGAAGGTTTTAGAAGTTGCCATCTTTCCTGGTTTATAAGCGAAGATGGTCCATCGAAAGATGGAGGATTTATAAGGGATGCGGTCGAATAACATTCTCTTCATATCGTCGGAAACGGACTTAGTTGGTTCGCTCATGAATCTCTTCAAGCAATTTTTCTGACACCGAGGAACATGACGTGGGCATCGAAGCGTTGCCTTATCCTTCGACCTTCCTCTTTAATGTTTGTCCAACCTGTGACTGGAATGACGAAGCTAATTCTCACTTGCTGTCGCGACAATGATGACAAAGGTTTCGTGTTTTCTACCGAAAAACTAATATATTTCGAATGGTGCTAGCCGTCATAATGTTGAATTTCATAATTAATGAAATGAAACACTTGAATAATCCCACGGTGTATATTTGATGGATGAATTTTATGTTTTGATGAATGAAATTAAAACACATTATAATAATTCCATACACCAATATTTGATGAACACAACGACCGATTTTAACTATTGGATAGTCATCATCAGGTACAGTAAAATGGAAGAAAGTTATACTACTCATGCATGTATACTCGTTTCTTGCATTTTACTGTACCTGATGATGACTTTACGTTTGTTGAAACCGGACGCTATGTTCACCAAATATTGGTGTATGGAATAATTACAAAGTTTTCATTTTATTCATCGAAAAATTAGGTGTACTTTGCAATGAAATGTTCATATTAATGTTAATTGCTAAAATAAATGCATGCAAATAGAGATATTAAAGCGCCATGTACTTTAAATACTCATTAGTTCTCGTGAAACTTCGCCAGTCGACATATATTTCAGGCATTGAAGTGTGAAAAATTTACCACGGTCGCAAAAAAAACCCTTTTTTCAACTTGGACCGGTTAGTGTCGCTAATTACAAAAAGTCTAATACAGCTGTATCTTATAGTCCTCACGGAGAACAGCAATAATATTATTGTCTTTAAATGTTTAAAAAATTCGAAAATTGATTTTTGACTAGCTCTTTCGGATTTGGTCTCAGTGTGCGTCGGTTGTAAAAATCCCGAGACTCAGAACAGATTGCGGAACTCGTAAAATTCCTCATCTTTGTCTATTTTTCGATTTCCGTTCCACGTCCGGGGTCTGGATCGTCCTCCTCGGCGTCTGTAGCTTTAATTCCGGTGCAACAGGCTGATTTCAGATCCAGGGATGAGCACGGAGCTTAAGATGTCTCTCGAGACGTGAGGAAGTGGCGGAGCACGGGTGGTTTTTGCGTTGGAATACTCGGGTTCATTCATTAGCGGTTTGTGTAGGTTTGTTCCAAGTGGCAAATAAAAAGTGTTGACATTATATATGGCCAAATGGCTGTACTGCCATCAGATCTCCCAACACCCAAGTTCAATAGCCAATTCTTCTTTGATTACAATTTAAGTAACGTTTTTTCTACCGCTAAGTGCGTTTTTACTGCTACTTCGTAGTAAATGATTTTGATGCCGGTAATGAAAAATTTGAATTCGGCTTCTTTGTCAAAATGCATCTCTACTCGACAAATGATTGGCTAGATTGAAAAGTTGGGTACCTTTGTCCATTTGAAGAGAAGGTGCTGAAAAAGTGGATTGATGATTGTAAGCTGAATCATATTCATCAATTTTGATGTACCACAAATAAAATATCGGAAGAATTTCTTGTTTTAAGCTCGCTAAGGAGTCCTTTGCGTGAAGTAGACCAATTTTGGGTTCGTCAGATAAGACGTTAATTACATTTAACAACAGCTCGAAAATGTATTCGTTCATACCTAATCATACTTACTGCTGGTCTGGAAAAAATTATAAGTAGCTTAATTCTATTTCTACGATAACTTTACGTCTCTTGGATTTTTGTGACAGTATTTCGTATTAACAACTTATTCGGGAGAGTCAAGAGACTAATATTGTTGTTGCTGAAATTTTGGTGCTCAAGGTGTCTCTCACGTTTCTAGATTTAAGTCTTACAGCCGGGAATAAGTGAAGATAATAATTGTCTTTCTTCTCCATAAATGTACACAATCTAAATAGATCTTGTGCTATGATATCGATGCAGAAAGTATCAATGCAAAATATTTTGTTTTTTCATACTTCCATTGTTTATTCGTTAGTTTTGTTATTATATATTTGTTCGCTCCACAAAGAACACGAGTTTAACAGCAGTCAAATTATGATCCCTTGTAAATGTCATTTGGTTCTTAGCTTTGTCTAGTTTTGTTTAGTTAATTATATTATTCTCCATAAGCAAAGTACAAATTGCGTGGAGTAGTCATAATATGCATCAGTATAAACTATAGCTATCTACTAATTTATAGAATTGCAGTACAATTCACAAAATATAAACAATAATTTACAATGCAATAGTTACAATTCATATGACAAAATAAAGAATTTTGTAGTACGTTATAATTTATATTTTCACATTTCATTTACTTATCCAATGAGTAGAAGGACCCTTCAACAAATAACGGCTTAACCTTTATCTAAACATTTTTTATCCATTGTACATTTTATGTACTGTGTAGTACTCTTGCTCAATTTGATATCTGATCCTTAATCTTTGAAGAAATGGTCTCTATAACTCCCAACTATCACGATTTGACCTTAATCTGTTGTTATAACGAGCTATTTAAATACCGAGGATGGTATTGCAGCCCACTATGTTCTCTCGATCTTTCGGATATGTTCGCCAGCTTCCTCCTCTCTCGTTCTAGGCTTCCGAAAAGGTCAAGGAGACACGTGATTGTGTTTTCGATGATGCTCCATGTGTCCATCCGTACTTGATGTAATCCCAGGTTCGAATTCACTGAGCCAACATCGGAGCGCTGATGGACACAATTAGATCCACTGTGAAGGGGAAAGTGAGCGTGGGAAATGCGAGAAATGTCTCAACCGTTGAACGTATAGCACCGCGGAATAAGGGTGACCAACCCGGTTATAACCGAAACCGGTTTCTGTGTTTTTAATTGAATTCCTGCTTGTAAGCTACTCGGTCATTGCTTCGGTTCATCAATTTTTATTTTAGCCAATTTCAGCGTCTACCATCCATCTTATGTACCGCTTTCTCATATATCGGTGTCATGTTTACAGGATCTGTTTATATGCCTCAAGGCTTCTATTTTATTCTAAGGACCAAGGATATTCGACAGTTAACCGATTTTTCGACGCTCGAGTAACCGTTTGCACAGTTTTTATTTACCTGTGTCTCTTTATGTACCGATCTCTTATATACCGGTTTCTTACTCACCTATTTTTTATTTATTGGTGCCATGCTTACAGTAAAAGACTTATTTTATTCTATTCTAAGGTCATTATTCTACTGTTAACCGATAATTCGACAATCGAGTAACCTTGTGTCCGGTTTTTATAAACCTGTGTCATCTCATCCGGTCCCTTATGGACCGGTTTCTCATTTGCCGGTCTCTTATTAAGCGGTTTCTTACTCTCTGGTTCTATATATATTTTTTTAAGTGCCTTCCGCGGAACGATTCGAGGAAATTATTACGGGATCGGGTGTCGGGAGATCGCCTTATCGGAGCTCTCATGTTCTCTGGCGCCGTCCGACTACTTGGATGGTTTTTATCGAGTCTTTGAAGGAGCACTTTTCCTCCTCCAGGCCTTGAGCCTCTCTCTAATCTCACGATGCAAAGTTAGCATGCTCGGAGTGAAGAGCACGAGACAGACGAATGATACACGCCCTCTGGATTCCCCGTCCGAGAATTAATTTTCGCGGACTCGCTCGCGAAGTTAATTCATTAGCGCCCTTATCGCGGTCCAGATAAGTCACCGATAAGGTACTTCTCTACGTGCACCATGGCGCTCTCATGCGAGTGATACCTCGACTTATCGGCCTTTACTTGGTGGTAGCTTTGGAGGTTTAAAATGTCCAATAGCGGTCTTGGTCGGCGTGCCTCACCTCATACTCGGAGAAACCTGGAAAGAGATGCCGCCCTTTTTTAAAAAGGTACCTTGTGCACGTTTCGAAAGCGATGCTTCATTCTTCATGGGTCTTAATTTACTTAGTTTTATTTAGTTACTTAATGGTAATGGAATCTTAATACACTATATTGCCGGATTACCGAGAGTGCGTTTTCGGTGCAAGCCATGAAGAGAAATACATACTTTTATCTATCACGTAGGGTATATATGGTAATGTAGAACTTAATGTATAAGAACCAGACACGTAGCTAGGAATTTTCCCTTGGGGGGCGAGGGGCTCGAAATAATAGCATGTGAACGTTGGAATTGAGGAAAAAACATAATATTGTCTGAGTCTTGGGGGGGCGACCGCCCCCCTTCGCCCCCCCTTGGCTACGTGCCTGATAAGAACGTGTGATAATTTAAAGATACGAGGTGGCAAGTTAATTTATGGTTCAGGCTTGCATCTATAATGTAGTACGTAAACGGAAAATTAGTTATTACTTTCCTTAGAGAGGACATTCAGGTTTTGATGAATTAATATATAATTTCGGTATTATTTATAAATATAGTTAGAGCCTACTGGTCTAAAAATAACCCTTCTCCTTTGCACTTTCAACTTTTCTAATTTTCCTTGCACGATTGCACTCGTTGCGTTACTCCATGCTTCTCTTTTACGTCAGGGAAGCGTGCCGAATTACTGAGAGGTCGGATTAGCGAGAGTCTATTGTAGTAATAGAATGTTAATAGAAGTAAACTGTACTGCTCGTAATACTGACGTAGGATCAATTTTTACATCAAGAATACGTTAATTTTGCGATGAAGATATTGTCGGTAGCATTTTCATTTAAGGTGCTTGTATAAGTTAAGCCCACTACGTGGCTACATTAAAAAAAAACTCTCTTATCGTATCAGTCAGCCGGTCATCGTAGACTGCAAAATTTAGGAACTATTACAGATTTGTGCTTACGAGAAAACAGGAATTGCTCTGGATTCGTTAGAAAGGCGAGCCACAGCAGGAATGTGTCAGTCATTGTTTGTTATCGTCAACCTTCAAATATCTCTTCATAAATGTTTTTCCGCTACCTTACTTTTCTGCTATCTTACTCACTTTTTTTATTGGTATGGAGTAATGTCCAACCCTTGAAAAAGTTAGCAAGAAATTGGATTGAAATAAGCATGTAGCCTTGCCTAACAACGGATCATCTTGTTCATTCTCACATATTACTGCAGTCTTTATAATTTTGTTGTTTAGTTTGTTATTTTTAAAAGTATATTATTGATAATTAAATGATTATTTATGGAATCTTCTCTTCGGGACTTTTTCTTTCTGATATTTTGAAGGGATTGAATAGTTGTCTTTAAAGTATGTCTGTAAAGTATTCAGCCCTAAGGCCAGTTGGTGCCTCACTCCCTCTGACATAAGCTCCCATAACAGCTTGCAGAGAGGAATGAGGTTCACTAGGCAGGATGAGGAGTGAGGTAGTTGCCCTTGCTTTCCACACTGAGTCGGAATGCTCTAGGTGGAACATGTCTACGCAAGTGAAGCACAATGACTTAACGAGTAGCACTTTTCTTGGCATTCCGTAAAGAGAGACCTTGATCAGTGCAAATATTCACTCATACCCCTCCATAGTTCTCATTCCATCACTGCCATGATCAACACTAGGACAAAAGCAAATGAAAGATACATTTTTCTGTATCCTGTACCAAATCGCAAATGAATATATTGAATGAATATATATCCATTCATCAGAACATGGTAGCAGGAACATTGAATAGTCACACCACGTATTTAAATGTAATTGAAGAATCTTCCTCTTGTTCTCCACGTCTTTGATCGGTCGAAGGAGAATGGGAATGCTCGGCGATTTGAATTTTATCGAGGCTTAAAGATTTAATAGCCGCATTGCTCGCAAGTAAAAGTCGCAGCCCGTTCCGCCCCATTGGTGGGACGGCGCTTGGGGGCGAAACTCGATTTTTACTTGTTACCTCTCTCCCGGGGAAAGTCCCAAAGATTTCGTTTTCATCACGGTTATTCGTGCGAGATGAATGAATTGGCGAAGTTCAATAGACTTCCGTAAATTCCGAGCTGATAATGTGGAACCCAGAAGTAAGCCAGCGAAAGCACCGAGCATCGACATGATTGTTGAAATCCCAGAACTCTGCTTTCGAATTATCAAATTTTTCCGAACAAATTTTATAGTGCTCAAAATGTCGGTTGTCATTTTCTTGAATGATTTCGAGTACATATTTTTCTAATCTACTCTCTACTCCTAGTCTACTCTCATGGGTTTTATTGGAGTTTCTTTTCTTCAAATCCAATTAAATTTTGTATGTTTTATAATGAAATCTTCGATGTTTGAACAGTTTATTTAGTCTCTAGCTCACCCAAATAAAAATCGTTTATTATCGCATTATTTCGATGTATGATTATTTATACATTTTTTTCTTCGTATCAAATTCTCTGCCCTATATTATAGTATTATAATTCATTCAGTTAGATGTTAAAAAAAGTCTTTAGTATTAACGTTACCAAAATGAGAGACACTTATTTTATTTTCCCGTCATTTCGATGTATAGCTATAAATATGTGAAATTCCGTATTTATGTATGTCGTTTATGAAATAATTGAGAATGGTAGGGGACGCCCTCCATTTAGACTTGATTTT
This sequence comes from Sympetrum striolatum, assembly GCA_947579665.1. Classification (NCBI taxonomy): domain Eukaryota; kingdom Metazoa; phylum Arthropoda; class Insecta; order Odonata; family Libellulidae; genus Sympetrum; species Sympetrum striolatum. Next base: position 35,784,375 of record OX388350.1, on the reverse strand, counting down.
TTTAGTAATGCCATAGAGTAAGGATATTCTTACTCTACGGTAATACTTACGTACGTTATTTCTTACCGGTGATATTTTTCCTTTTACGTTTAAAATAACAATGACGTCCGCATGTCAAATCGGGTAGCAGAAAATGTAGTTCAGAATTTATATTATTCAGGTATATTTAGATGATATAATAACCTCATCTTCAGAAAAACTAGTAATAAATTTACCAACTTAAAAAAATAATCCTAGGTGGAACTTTGATACACAGCCTTGTCACGGTTCGTTGACTTGCGGAAAATTCCGCAAGGGGTATGGTTTAAATACCTTGATAGCCGAAGGATTAAAAACGGATCGATGGATGTACTCCATTGATCATGCTATCCATTTAGTGTTTATGGATTTTAAACTTGTCACCTAAGAAAAAATAGCATCGCGAAACAACTGAAACATTTCTTAAAATGACAAAATGTAAGACTTTTTATGAGGGAAGGCATTAGTAGTTTTGAGAGAAACATTATCTGAGGACATTGTCAGGAACAGTAATGGTAGAACTGTTACTGTTTGCCTCTTTTCAGTTACTTTTCATCCCATTTATTCTTTACTGTAATATCCTACGTGTTGATTATCGCATTTTTCTGGGGAGTATATTAGTTTGTTGCAATGCACGATAGACAACCTACAGCTATCTCAAGTAACAGTGCGATAAGGCACTTCACCCAAATCCGTTCGGATGGATGGATTCCAACGATGAATTTAAAAACCACCCCATTGCATGCGGCGTAACTGAAAAATCCTTTCTCCCCGGTCCCTCTTCCTCGTTTCTCCTTGTCCTGCCATCTCTCTTTCGCCCGATCGCCTACGTCAGCTCTGAGGGTAGGAGTGGCCTTCGGTGGCGGGACTCCTGCGAGGGGCGGAAGGGGAAGAGTAGGGGGGGCAGCGGAGGCAGGGGCTTGACACGTGGTCTAGTGCGCAAGCCACGTAGGAAGGAAGGCAAGTCGAAGTTGGCTGGCAGTCGCGCTTCTCCTCTGTGGTGGTACAGTGTTCTCGTACGTTCGCTAGTGGATTTTTTTTCGTCCCCGATTGTTTACGCTTCCAGTAGGAACCGAGCTCGGCTGGGGGCAGGTGTAATGGTCGCAGGAAACATTTCCTAAGTCCGTTTCGGTGTGCTGGTGGAACGAGATCGTCGGACGAAGTGTGCAGGAGCTTCCCGCCCCGTGTTTGTTTGAGGTCATTCCCTCGGGGAACCTATTAATATATAAATATCTTCCTCCGAACCGTGTTTCTCTCCCGCGGGCCGTTGATTCGAAGCGTTGAAGAGGATGGTCAGTGTCTCGGTAGAGTGGACGTGAAACGGGAATGTTTTAATCGCCGTGGGATATCGCATACCGGGGGGAGGGGGTGAAAGTATGCGACCAGACATGGCCGTGCAAGACGGAGGCGGTGCTACCAACAGGATGATGTATTACACACCAGCAGGTGAGCAAGAATCTCGTGCGCCATATTGAAGTGTTTTTTTCCGTGGTAAGGCGCGCGGCGGGGCCTCGGGTTGTTTTCGGCGTGCTCGCGGCCCGGTTTGAGATCGGTAGGTTGTGTGTGCCACGGTTTAACCGGTTGCTCTCTTGGTACTTCGTCATCGCCTGCGTCGCTGCAGGAACAGCTGACGTTTCGCAATTCCTTCATGCCGTCCCCTCCACCACTCCGCGGTCGAGTATGCTCTTTCTCAAGGTCCGCACGCTTACATGGTGCGCCCCGCAAACCTCGTTAGTATGTCAGGGAATTAGCAGACCGGGTTGGGTTCACCTATTTAACCTTCGATGGCAGTTTGGAGTCTCTCTTCTCCCGGTTTCTTCTCCGAAAGCCGGGCAATGCTCGAAGTGGTGGTTGTTGGCCGCGGTGAAAATGTAATATGGTCGAGTGGCAGCTAAATGGTTGTAACACGACGTCCAGTCTCGGACGGTTGAGCTCATCACCAGCGGGAATTTCGTCATCCCCGACCTCTCGCGGCAACATTTTACACTCGTTCTTTCATTGTCATCTCTCAGTTGTTGAATAATTTATCGATCTTCGGTCCTCATAATGAGATTTGCCGATGGAGCGGGTCAGTTATGCGCGGCCGACGTCTTCCTGCAATGTTGCGTATCGGAGACGTGGAATTAGGGATGTCTGGGTCGAAATTGCATTCGTATCCAACTTGCGAGGTATTCGTATCCATCTGGGAGAAAGATTACTCGAGTTCTTCAGTTTCTGTCCGTATGTTTGGCCTGTTTCCAGGTTTTGAAAGGATTCCTCCTTGCTGCACTTGAACGTCGGCTTTTTCAAGAGTAGAATATTTTTGCGGTTGTGCGTTTGACGTAAAGCGCGATGTATCTTCGTGTAGTACTCCCCTTTTTTTGTTAAGGTTAAGCGCATCTCGGTCCCCTGAAAATGTTGCTCGAGAGAGGTTATTGGCCAAGAAGTCTTCTTGTTTTATTAGGCGTTGGTAGCAACGTGCACCTCGACAAACTGTTGCTCGGGAGTAAGGAATCGATATTTAATAGCGGCGGAGAGATGTCGTATCTCTAGAAAAACTGCGATTTGTGGAAGGGCACTTCCGCTGTTTCTCCGCGGGTGCGGTCCTTGTGGACGGCCCATGTTTTGGCGTGTATTTATCAATTAGCTTGCACTTACTTGCGCTGCTGAGTGTGGGAGAAAATGGAAACAATGCCAAGGATTAAGCAGCGTTTGAGCACAGCCGGAAATAATTATCTGTTTAAATCTTCACCTTCAAAACAATTCCGTTGGTTTTCCGAAGAAATGTCGAAGAGGTTGGTGTTTTGAGGAAGGTCTCGCAGCCTGATTTGAATGGAATAATTTAGTTAATTATTTACGGGTATTATTATTAATGCACTTACATGTTTGTCGGTTATTTCTGTTCCATGTAGCATGAGTATGGGCTCGTTTATAAAATGAACGTTTCATATCACATTTTATTATAATTATGGAATTAGTGCAAGTGATAAATTATCTGGTGGCTGTGGATATACATTAGTCGTAGATAGTCAAATTAATAAGGTGTTAATTAAGGCGAGATTGAGATAAATCTAAACCATCTAAACTTTTGTCATTGATATTCACGGCATATTGTGTAGTTCTGTTAACACTATACGCTCAGGTAACCAACGGCACCAATACAGTAACAATAGTCCGGTTAACATAAACGAATTCTTCGGTCAATTGTTACGAATAGTCAATGAAATATAATCAATATTACATTTTGGCGATAGGAAATTTGATTTTAGATTCGTCGGTATTAATTAGTAATTCACTCAATCGCGCACACGTCATGAAAATTTCTGTACGAGACGGACGCCTTAGTTCATTTATTCGGAATCGATGTCGGTTTCCATATCGTGGGTTAAACTGTTTATGTATTTAGTATCCCACTTTCTCAACGATTTAGCATCCGAGCATTAGGCAGCTAATGACAACGTTCGTAGGTATGTACTAATGGTTTGCGCGGAGGTTAAGAGCGTCTTGGATCGTCTGAAAGGCGGTGTAATTAGGTTTCCCGTTCACACAGGACGAAGATATTTCAGGCGTCCGGGAAAGCTAAGGTAATCCGGGTGTTGAAATTTCGAGTTCCCGAGGGCCGTTTTCACCTACCTTTCTGGAAAGTCAATCGCGTTCTTGCTTCGGAAGTGATGCGTTCTGTGTCCGTAATGGGAATTTCATAGGGACATCGACCGGGCTCGGAGCAATAATTCATCCCGGGAATGGTTCAAGAATTCAGGTTTGTCGTTGACGATAGCTTGGTGGTTTAAGCGTAGCTTTCAGGGTAATATTTTGGGCTATAAGTGGTTGAGATGTACATTTCCATTCATGTGTTTTCAGTTGATGGTGTCACTTAAGCAGTAAATGGAAAGTCGTTATAGAGATTCGTTGTTATTTTCTGCCATTCCTTTTAGATGGTCCATAACATCTTTTGTTTTGTCTATCCTATATTGTGGTTTTTGGTGTAGGTTTTCGCCGTATTCGGTTGAATTCCTTATTTTTCTCGTTCCCGAAGCACACGGGAATTTATTTACAGCCAAACGTTTACCAACCTGTCGTGTGAATTATTTTCCTCGTCTTTGGTGGTGTGGTGACGAATCCTGCTTTTGTTCTTAATTACCTGGATCCGAGATTTAACTCTTGATCAATTACGACGAATCAACGTGACAATGTAATGATTAATATTGAAAAATTACAGCGGTCATTTATGATTTAACTCAGTCTTCTCACGAGTTTAAGACCGTGTTGAGAAGCTTCCTAGATGTTTATCGAAAAGCAATTAGCGGATAAATGTTGTTCAGGCTTGACGTATTTACATGTATTTATTATGATGAAAGAATTAATTCAAGTTTATACAAGATCAGGTACCTGCGGAAAAACTTTACACGGTGTATACACACATTATTCATACGGTCAGCCAAATAGATTTATTTATTATCTTTTGAATACAGCCAGTGAATATAAGAATAATAAATTTTAATTTTGGATGAAGAGAATCGTTGTACTTTTTCTGGTGTATATTAAAATATATAATACCATATTCACTGAAACTAGTTTCTTATTTTTTATTATTTGTTTTGTGGAAATAGTGTCAAAAGCACAATGATTCTCGTCATCATGACGTATTTCAACCAGGCATCGCCATTGACTGTGAATTTTATTAAATTTTAGAGGTTATTGAGGGGAAAACTACATTTTTAATACGTCAGGCATGTTACAATATCTTATTCTTCAGATTATAATAATAATCTTTATTTGGGCAGTATTGAGATTGGAAGTCTCTTCCGTCTAACCCATCATCATGAATAATAGAATAGTGAAATCATTGAGAATAGTGTGAGAAACGGTTAGAAGAATTTTCGATGTAAAAAACCTAAGAGATTCTTAAGAAAAAAAATCCACTACAGGATCCCCTCAAAGAAGGGGGGGTGTGAAAAACCAGCGCAAACTTACCGGTAGTTGTAGCTAAAAGATATATTGTGGGATAACTTGTCCAAGACAGTCAACGTATCTCATAATTTTCGTCGGATAGGAAGTGTAGGGAATTGCTTTTGGTTACATTTTCTCTGACCCGTGCAGAGGCTAAGGAATGTCTTGAAATCTGTTTCTAGAACGCGAAGGTTCGCACAGCCCTCACCGCACCATGCAGATGTTCGGTTCCTTTAGGTGGCCTTCGAGGAAGATTATTAACCCAAGGCCGTCCAAGTTCCATTGGTCGCGGGTATTCGCGTCACATTTCTGACTCAGTGCAGCGGAGCCGAAGGCATCGATGGCCATTTAAACGGTCCCAGGGTATTGGTCGGATTCATTCGTATATATAATACTAATCAAACGTCAGCATCAGTTAAAGAAAACATTTCTTAGTTCATTTTTTTTTCAAAACGCTATCCACTTTTTAGTTATCAATTAATTCAATTCCAAGCACTGTTCGAGCCCTTCCTTCTAAGAAAACCCATCTCAATTTACGTGTGAGTCACAAAATTGTAAAGATGAGCGAAACCGGGTGACACTGGCCTCTGCCTAGAGCACCCCGAAAACAACAGTCAAAGTCTTATATTTGTACGAGGTTGAGACTTGGGTCACTATTGACGGGTGGGACCTTATGGGCGTTGTTATACTTCAGGTGACTGGTTAACCCAGTAAAATTCAACACACTCCTGGCATTACAATAGGCACTTCAGGCATAGTAATTAATTAATGTTTGTAATAATATTTATTACAAACATTAATTCTATAAGATAGGCCATTTTAAAGCGTCTTTTTAATATTTTTCATTTATTATATTTATTAATTTACCAATAAATTGATTATATATATTATAAATAAAATTATACTATATTATGTTTAATAAAATTCAAAAATTTTCTTTAACGACGTAAATTAAAAAGAAACCGCCAGATGGCCCGCCCTTTAACTTAATTATATAAGAAAGTGATTACGAGATAATACAGAATGGGTAATGGTGAAAACACTTTCATGTATATATTTTTCATTTTATTATTTAAATTTATTTTTATATAATTAACTTTTTATGATTTTTATTTATTTTTTTGGTGGCTAATACATTTTTAATAATTTATTCTTTCTTTTTTAATTAGTTTTCCCCCACTTGTTTGTATTATTTTTTCTGCAAGAATTCGCAAAAACAGTAAATACAGTAAAATGGCTGGACATAAAAGTCCAGAAAATTGACACAGTAAGAACAAAATAGAATATTTGAGCAGTAATTGGGTATAATAACCGCTGATAGTAAAGGAGCATTATATATATACATAGGTAAAAGCAGGGGATAATTTTAAACGTAGCGCTGGCACCTGTTGAGTGCCGTTTGTCACATGGCGTCTCGGGGGCTGTGTACCAGAGATTAGCGGGCTCTCGATCGATGGCAGGAGTTGCCGCGGATTCAGGGACGCAGACATGACGGCGGCACGGTTTATATTGGGTGTAAAGGGACCGGAATATGCCACTCTACTCCGTTCGATCGATAGTTGGATGTTCGCAGTTTTGCGGACAGATGCCGCTGCACGGGGTCTTAAGATCTCGGGCTGCTTTTTTCCAGACGATTTCACTTCAGGATATGTTATACACAATTGCCATGTGTTTGGCGCACATGTGAATACCCATTTCTTTTACGAGCCTGTAGAACTCGAGATCCTAATATTACGGAAGCTTAGAACGTACTATACTAAACCTAAGTTATACTAAATTACATTATTAACAATAATCACAAGAATGGTAAGTTAAGTGGGGATTTTTATTATTATTATGGTTATAGTATTTTGTAAGAACTTTTTTATATTTTTTGAGAGAACTGTTGATTATTTTTATTTATTTATTTTTTTACATCCTCTAACTTATCAAGTAATTTAAACAAACAATGAGTCTGTAAGCACGAAGACATATAAGCAACAACAGTATAAGATAAACAATGAATTATTTTGGGGAGAAGAACAAAGAGATAATAAACAAGTATTTACAGTTTGGTAAGGATGTTTTTTGGCGGTTTGAAATTTTAAAACCTCTCTTTTTGGTTAATTCTTAATTGAAAATATTTTCAAGGAGGGGATCCTTGATAGTTTGATGGCAAAGTTATCCGCTAAGTCATTTACATATTTGGGGAGAGGTAAGATGTTATGGTATTTTTGAATTTCTTTTAGGGCTACTAGTTAGTTGATGTGGCTAGTCTAGTGAATTTGTCGAAGCAAGAACATAGATGTTTTATGTATATTTTGATTGCGTTGAAGACTACTATGCAGGCATCAGTTTTGTAGCTTGTTTTGTATTCTGTTTGACTGCACAAATGTGAATTTTTTGGTTACACGATATTTTCCTAGCTTCAATGGGAAAGGTTGGGTTGGGTCGTTAGTACTGATTTCATAGCTGATGACAGATCATTTTTTCCATTTGTAGAAGTCCTTGTGGAACAAATTTAAGGTCGCCTTATCTCAGCATGTGCATGAAGGTCGGTATCGGCGTTCAACCGTTTCATCAAGTAACTTTCAGTTGTTTCTTCAGCTGCTACTAGCTACTTAGTACTAGTAGCTGAAGAAGTACTCAGCTACTTAGGCTACTAGACAGCCATGATGTTTGGAATTTTCTAGCCTGTTCGTAAATATTATTGCTGTTTTAAAGAGTTTTTTTAAACAGTATGAATGTTACATTTTCATCAATGTGTACAATCTTGACCCATAACCCTAGGTCAATTAACATGCCATTCCAAATAACAAGGAAAAAACTTGGAAAAAAAATTTTTACTCTGAGGAATATTTTTGTAAGTTGAAGGCAGATTGAAACATTAGAGAATAATACGTTTACTATATCTCAGTCACGATTTACCTCAAATACCATGTTTAGGGTACTTCCGCACGACTAGTTGGTCGCAAACAACGGGTGTTTGGAACTTTTTTATATCTTAATGTAATAACACAGCTTTATTCCTTTTTCCTCTAGTCACTTATAAAACACTCATAACAAACTTTAAATACTAGTTTATTATCTCTATGCTCTTTCCCCTAAAATAATTCATTGTTTATCCTGTGCAGTTGTTGTTCGTATGTCGTTATGCCTACAGACTCATTGCTTGTTTAAATTTATTGATCAATAAGAGGGTGCAAACAAAAAATAAACAGTTCTCTTAAAAAAAAGATAAAAATGAAATTCTAGCAAAAATAATTCAACCATAATGATAATAAAAAATGAAAAAGCATCTTCAATTTTACTTACCATTCTTATCATTATTGCAAACACAACATAGGTTTAGAGTAGCAGGCTTTCAGGTTTCATAAGGTTAAGACTTGAGTTCTACTGGCTTGTAAAAGAAGTGTTCTTTTGCAGCGCATAAAGGGCAAGGTGACTGAAGAGAGATGCGAGTTTTCAAGGTGGCCATCGAAAACATTTTTGTGCCTTTATTTTGAATTAGCCTCAAAGATTAAAATTGAAGAAAGCTTTTGAAATAGAAATTTTTAATCTGACTGAATGGAAGTAGCTGTGACTAGGCCACTATTTCGATATTCTAGAGGAAAAAACCCTGTATCTCAATTATTTATCTTACCATGACAAACAATGTCTTAAAGGTAACGGTTATTTTTTAAATACGAAAAAATTCTTAACTCGAAAACGATTTAAAAGCGGACTACAGAAGTTGGGTTCGGGTAGTCTTAGAGGAGCTCTACCTCTGTAATTACGATTATCACTGCTTTTTGGGACATCGTGTATGTCAAGCACGTCATTTGTGCATAAAAGATTCAAAAGTCATACAAGCCGAAAGGTAGATTACTTAAACGCTAGGACGGCGGTGGTAATTTGACCGCTTTTCAGCGTTTTACTTTAAAATATTGTAAGTTAAATATTTTTCAAAATTTGTTTAAAACTCTTTGGCTTTTTGTGATACCATCCCAAATTTAATGTGAACGAATTAAAATGTTGCTAACACTAATTTGGTAATTTTTACATCTTGTTATACCTAGAAGGACGGCTGTTGGTCATTTGACCACTATCTGTTTTCAGGGTCAAACCTTTGTCACAGATGTTTAAAAAAAATATTTTCCTGCAGATATTTATGTTTGATTAATTTATTACATTACAAACGATAAATATTGTTTTAAAGAAGCGTAGAGCGTGATAATTATTCAAAGCCCTCTGTAGTGAAAATATTGAACTCTTCGCTGCATCTAGAAATTTGTTTATAAACTATCTATCTATGGAAATAGGTAGTTTATTGTTGCTATTAGTATACATATATGCCAAAAATAAACCATTAAACGCCTCCCATATGGAAATAAGCAATTTAATAGGTATCGAGAAGATGATTGCGGCACATGCTTACAGGTTCAATCGGTATACTGGTACATACAATTACCTGTGACCGTCCGCTACGTATCGCCTGCGAAACTTTTCGGGGTAAGTAGGTTTGACGTCATCGATTCATGGCACCGCGCTGTATCTCAAAGAGTGCACCTGATCATCGTGTAAAAGTCATCTCCCCGGCCTTTCGGGAGGAGTCGGGTCGAATTCCAGCTTTCGTTTCCGCGGGATGTTCCGTTAGGCTCTGAATGAGGGAAGGACGGTGACGTAAGAGTTTGGTGCCACTACGCTACCCACCCACTCATCCAGTGGGCGTGGCCTCCAAGGGGAGAGACGCGAGATTCTGTGGTCGCGCGGTTGACGTGCCCGATATGAGCCGATCTGGCCATTAAAGCCATGTCGGCGTAATGGTTCGAGAGAGTGAAAGTAGATGGTGTTGGTTGCCCACGCGAGGCGACGCACCTGCCCCCCGCTTCGCGCTAAAGCTCTTTCGCCGGTTCAGTTCGGCGTTCCTCTAATAAATTCAACAGCTCTGGGTGATTAGAGCACCTGGAGTAGCGGGGTTTATATTTAAAGGCAGCGTGGTGGTGTTTTTAAAGGAAGCGAGATGAGGGTTCGATATATCGTTGGTCTCACGTGGTCGCCCCGCGAACTATCGATTATCGCTTTGGCGCCCTGCGTTTAACTGGGATTTCTTCTTTATCCTGAGTTATTCGAGCCAGTTACTTTATATTTTTGTTTTCGACTTATTGTCCGTATTAAACCTCGAATGGAGCAAATACTAGTTAACTAATAAGCTGCATATTACCACGCATGTTTCTGTTCGGGTTTAACACTTCCGGGGATAAGTATCCAGTATATACCTTAGCTTGCATGTTATATTCCTAGACATTTATTCAAATAGCTGTTTTATTTTAGTTACCACCTCAATATAAAACACTCAACTGTGTTTAACATAAGCGTATGAACTTTTCGAGTTGGAACTGTCATGAAAAAGAGCCTGCTAGGATCCTGAGTCGAACCAGGATATTTAAGTTGCCGGTCGCTTGCTTTTAATGAATTCTAATGAAAAGATATTTCTATTAAATTGAAAAGTGACCGGATAGCGCAATGGAGGTAGCAACCGACCGGCAAGTGGGAGATCCGGGTTCGAGTCCCGATCGTCTCTTATTTCATGTCTTTTGCTCGGTGGCCGCTTTCACGTGCTAAGTCACCTTTTCCTTGCCTATGAAGTATTTTTTCGTACCTACTAGTCAAGTTTTCAGAATCCTATTGAATACAGCGTGTGCACAAATTTTTGGGGTTTTTTCTCGCAGTTAAAACTTCCTACTTGAGATTTTTATTATCTAACCGATTCCTCATCGATACCAAGAGAGGTTGGTGCAAATTAACGGTTAAGATGACTGCCACGTTAGATCAAGTCGGCTTAGTAAGGCTTCCGTAAATTCAATTCTTCGTGCTCATGCGCTGGGAAAGCCCGAAGAGTTACGGCGTGGCAATGAGTCACGCCCTCTTAGTTTATATCTATGTCACGAATCGTCAGGAATTGTCATTCAGCGTGTGTGAAAGAACGTCTGGGTCAGGAGAGCTATTCTCAGGATGGGCTATTCGTTAATGCTATCTTGATTGGTCCCAGTGGTGTGATGATTAGTTCGAGGAACAATTGGGTGAATTCGGTGGTGGTGCTTTTAGTTTTATCTCTCAACTCTGCTGTATCTATTATATATTATTATTAAAAGTGCTATGACAGCTTAGGTCATTTCGCACATTGGCCACTTTCATTAAAGGTTAACACGCTGTCTTAAGACTATCCGGGAGTCTAATATATAATATGCTATATGTGTTCGTAGTTTTGTAGAGTTTCATGGAAGTAACTATCTGGTTTTCGGAGTCCTGCCATTTACTCTAAGAAATTAGTAATTCGTTTTTCTCTTAGATACGTTCGCAGCTAAAAATCTTCACCCAGTATTGGTCATTCTTGCTAGTCAAAACAATTTGGAGGAGTTTGTTTTTTGCGATATCTACACTCTGAAAGTTGAAAGGAGAGTAATAATATAATCGTTGTTCGTTCGTGGCTTTTTCAGCGACTGAGCCATGGTATTCAGTTTTTCCTGTAGCCAAGTATTAGCTTAAAACCTTAAACCAACTATGTTTTTAACAACTCAAAACCATTTGGAGCAGTTCGCTCCTTGCTCTATCTCCACTCTAAAAGCCACAAGCCTGATTCGTGATTCTCAAGTCATTCGTGGAATACACATCTCGGTGTTGTGACGCAGTAACGTTGATTAGAGATATCTTCCGAGGGCATTGACCTCGGCGCATGAAAGAGCTGCGTATTCCCCCTTGAGGGATTATTGTTTATGAAATCCTCCAGCGTTTATCGGAGTGCTATCCTTTGATATCTCGGCCCTCTTAAGAACCTTTTGGTGCGCCTTACAGACGGAAGTAAATTCAAGATAACCGCGTCCTTAATTTAGAAACGCTGTCCTAGCTATTTGGTAAATGTTTTTAGCCCCTTTCTATCTGCATAAGTTAGTCATTACCTTTGATACAATCCCTCTTGTAATTTTTTAATGCAACGGGAGGGTCCATTCGTTTGTTTTAGAATGATAAGTTTAATGGCAAATGATTTCTAATCAGAGATGTATTTTGGACACCTATGATAGTTTAAGAGGTAGGTAGTTGTTTCAGAAACAAGTACGGAATGTTTTAAATTGAATCTAACGAGAATTGGGCATGCTCTGGGTAAAGTCTTCCGAATGGAGTCGTTCTTTCATTTCACAATGAATTGATTGCCTTTTTGAGGCCATTGGAGTTGTTTCCTTGAGTTCAATGTGATTGGTCCATGCGTTAGATTTTGCGGATGCTTTCAGTTCTGAAAATGGAACGGGATAACTTGGGGAAAATTTTCCATGTCTCTTAAGCTTGGGTTTCGAAGGGTAGAAAACATGTCTCTTTATTGTTGTTATTGTTGAATGAAAGCCGAAATTTCTTAATTCTATAGTTTTCTATTCTAGATGATTCAGAAAATCATGTTATTTTACGATTTATGATCATGTATGAGAATGAAGTCGGTGGAATCGACTCGTAGTAGTTGAGAGTAAATATTTCATGAATGTTTGTATCCTCATGGAAGGTATATCTATGGTATTATTTAGAAAACTACCACGAAAGAACTGACTGGCCAATAGGTCATCATTGTATTGATGGAAAAGTTGTAAAGTTATTTCGGTACAATACGTTTCCGGTTTCCGCAATTAATGGTTCTTGGCTTCCACAGGATGGATGTGAGATGTCCAATTACTCCTCACTTTGAAATATTTTAAGACTTAAGTTCGTTAAGATCAATACGCCTTTATTTTGCCATCTCAAGAGAGATCATGTAAATTCATTTGATATTATATTCGCATTGTCCATCATTTAACCTTTATTTTGCTATGGGGTGCTACTTTTAGTTCATTTGAGAATATTCATACCCTTGAATTCATTTATTTATTGAAAAGTATAACAGACAACGTGGCTAATTGCAGCTGACGTAAGACAATTATATCAGCAAATTAAACAATGTTATAAGATATAGTGATAAAACAATAGTAGAGACAAATTTATTTGTTGTTGACGGCTATGGTTCATTATAAAGCATAAAATGATTACAAACATGTATTCTACATAAATCCTCTGAAAAACTTAATTTCACAGTTTATAATTTCACTTCATCGTTTTCACATCGTCACGTTAAAAATAACCAAATGATACAGAACCAAACAAGGGAAAAACAAAATATGGAGAGACGCCACCCGGTTGGAGTCCCGACAACTATTCTTTCGACAAACATCATTTCGCCATGCCCCAAGTCCGGGCGACTTAACTTTTTGTCGGACAATTCGGGCAAAATTCGTAAATATCGATCCAGAGTAGTCTCGGCTCCAAATACGTCGGCGACTCGGAAACAAGGGGGCACCTAGTTTCGGTTCCATCCGAAATAGCGCCGCTCATCATAAGTAATACACCGCACTTGCCAGATCGGCTTGTTGCTGAAGTTTTTGACCGCCCTTAAACAGTCTGTACGCAGACGCCGTCCCGCTGCACGTGTCTAACAAGGTCATGTCGATTCGGAATTCGCACATGGATATCAGCGGCGAAGGAATTGTATTGATTCGTAATGGATAGTATTTGCGGAGGTTTCCGGGCGTTACGCACGCGGAAGTAATGTAGTCGACGATTTGTAAGTTTTTTTATGCATTAGTGTGTGACCTGGACGATTTACAATAAATTACGTCACGAAAGCGAGTGATTATAATATTTGTACTAATTTGCTATTGTGGGGAGACTAAACGTTCGGGGAAACCTGAAAAACATTTAAACGATGTCGAAAGGTCTATAGGGGAAGATATTGAAGTTTTTAAAAGAGACTAAACTCATAAACCAAATCTCATTATATTAATAAAGCCCTATTTCCTGCAGCTTATTTTCATAACCATCTAAAAATAATAATTATATAAATAAATCAAACCTTTTTTTTTCATTCTGCTTGAAGATATCGATTTCTGTTTGTGGTGCTAAGAACCTAAGCTGTTGACGCATCCTCTAACATAACTACTTCTTCTAGGATTTACTCCTGAGAAATAGTGGCGTTACATTGTTTTGTATCGTTCAGCAGAGTTGTTTGCGTTTTGAGATTCTATTGATTAAGTTTATACCAAATTAGAAATAAAAGTCAGTGGTATTTATGTATGTATTGATTCCGTGGAAGATTTACTCTTGCAAAGGATAGTTAATTGTCTGTATATAATATATGTTATATGTTGTTTATTAGTTATGTTTATAACCAGTATAATCGTAGGTAAAATCTGCCACCAGGCTTACAGCTTACCAGCAGTTAATTATTTTAATAATCATATGAGCTCGCGACAGTTTGCACTGTTCTAGTGGTATAAAACTGTAGTTGGATGATTTATGCAACTCTCCATGTTGTTTAGGACGGTAAAATAGTGTAATTTCAAGATCTGTATAGAGTAAATTGTGCATGTAACGGTACATACATTATAAACACCATTTACTGTCACGACGCAACTTCATCTTCATAAAAAAGCCTTAAATTAAGGGTTAAAACCTTTCTAAACAACCGGGTAAATTAATTTCGTCGCATCGTTCAGAAATGCAGCTATTTTCCGCGTCAAAAGGTTTGTTTGCATTTTTCGACACCAAGCGTCAGTGTTATTTGATGTAGAAGCATTTCCTTCGTTTGTATCCGCGTTCATTTTTGTATAGGTGCAGGGGCGGATGTAATTGTACACGCATGCATGGGAACGGGACAAAGGCATGAATGTAGGTAAGAAAAGGGGCGGTGCTCTCAGAAATTGAAGCGAAGGGGACTAGAGGATATGACGAAAGAGTGCAATAAAGAGGAGATGGGGCGAAGGGGGATAACATTGGGTCGATTCTTAGAGCCACTCCCCTGTCTTTTCCCTCCCCTCTCTCGCTCTATCCCTTTCCTACGGAGGCTGGGGGTGGGGGACAGCACGTGCGGCTATGACGTCATCGCTGTGTGCAAGTCGCATGGGGGCTAGCGGCGTGGGTGAGAGAAGACTCACTTAGCTATGCCTTTCTTTAATCACGTACCTTCCGCTGCAGTTAATCCCCGTTCCTATTCCATCTTCGACCCCATGCGGCAGGGCGGCTATAAGTCGCGGTTTGGTGAGAGTGGCTGTTTCGATTAATCGAATCGCGTCGATAGTCTAGTCGGGGTTTAATGCGCTCGCGTCGGATGCGGTGCGTGGATTAAGAATGCGGATTGATCTTCGCTCATGGGAGAGAACTCGCGTGGATTAAGGGTGTTGAGTGGTTTAGGAAATGGGGCCTGCGATTTGCGATGTTGAGGTTTCGATTATTGAATTGGTTCGAGTTCGATACTTGTAGCAAAGCGATGCCCGACTTTCTGAAGATTGATTATTGTTAATCTTTACGAATGGAATTATATTGATCGTTAGAATAAAATTTTCTAAATTAGTCTAAAACAATTACATACTGACTCTCTAAGATTTATTATTATTAATCATTACGTAAGGAATTATATTAATCGTGAGATAAATAAAATTCGCGAAATTAGTTTTACGCAACCACATTCTATTATATAATTGTAGTTATTTAATTATGTAATATAGTTTTAAAGTTGTAATTTTTCATTTATATATGGCGTCCGATTTAAAAAGTATGATTCATTGTTTTCTTCGATACCAGGGCCAATGCTCGCCATGTTGATATCGATTAATTAATATATCGATTAAAGAATTAGAGGATCTCCCGCATAGCCACGTGGGCATCGAGTTCGGCTTTGGTGAAAGCGGTCCCGGGTTCGATTCTCCGTGAGAACCCACGTGCGGAATAGCCTAAGCTATAGAAGCACTTTAAACAATACTATACTATTATAAGAAATTAAGTATATGTATCCCTGTATCAATTTTTACCTACTTGAACTAATGATCTTAATTCAAGAATTAGTTTAGTAATAAATTGAGTTACGTAATTTAAGGGATTTTTTCGAGGTACCCCTAATGTGTACTGTAAACACTTACTGTACTGTAAGGTCATCGTCGTTTTCCCTTGCTAGCTTTCAGGTTCAGTAAGGAAAATTACCTCAATCCTCATTTAGTCTAGGAAGCCTCACCACCTCTCAGAAGCTTTTCGTAACTGCTGGTAGAGGGGTGGAGTTTCAAATCTGGCAGAAAAATCTACGGACAGTCCATTTCCGGTTAGCGTGGCCACCACGTGGTCTCTTCGCCCCGCCTCCTTACAATGGGGCTGCGAATATGTCCTTACCTGAATATTGATAAAAGTTTATGTCGTTCTTTCGCACCTTTTTCGTTTTTCTGCTTAACACTAGAAGGACGGTAAGTGATCACTTGACCGCATGGCTTCTCAATACCTATTTTATCGCTTCTTTAAATCTTGGAGGTATTAAATTGTTTATTTTATGCATATCTATAAACTTATTATAATCTTATAGCAACATTAAATTACGGGTTTTCCATCTATTGATTGTTTAGGAACAAAAGTCGACATTCGGCGAAGAGTTTGTTTTCACTGTATTGGGCTTCGAATAATAATCACGCTGTTCTCAAGTTCTTTTTAAACATCATTTATATGTGTATTAATGTAATTAATTACTGAAAAATAAATATCTGCTGGAATATTTTTAAAAGATCGGAGTTAAGGTAAATATTTGGTTTGAAAAGGGAAAGGGGTTAGATGACCACGTCTTCCCTCCAGATGTAACACGAAGTAAAAATTACCTCATAACCGTTAGAAAAACTGTATCCGTTTGTGTTGAATTTTGGATGGTATCACAAAAAGTGAAAGAGTTAAAAAAATTGACAAATATTCTACTCAAAAATTGTTGAAGTGAAAGGCTGAAAGGTGGTCAAATGACCACCGCCGTCCTTCTAGTGTTAAAGTGCCAACGAGGTAATTCACCTTCCCCTTCTCGGCCAATGTCGGCTCTCACACCTTGAAGGATCATTTTGATCATTCGCACCTCATTAATTTGCCACAAGTGATGCGAAAATGTTTTGCTTGAGTATTTATCGCCCAGGATTCACCCGCAAGTCTTCCGTAGACCGTGATTTGCATATTTGAGATTTCGTTGATGTCTCAAGGCCGTCCTTGGCGTTTCGTGAGTCCAAACTCTTCTTTCTATATGCCGTCGTGGTCGTCATTTTTATGGGCGTTAAGTATCACACAGGCACTCATTTGCATTAACATTAAATAGTAACCTGTGGGCTGTTGGGGTGGCTGCGAAAGCCTGCGAACATAGGTGGCATTATAGTTTGTTTCGCCCTCTCTACAAATATGACCAATTATATTTGTAAATTTTGTTACTAGCAGTGGCTTAAAAAAAAACAAAAATACACCTAGGAACTATGATATCTTTCTTGAAAAACCAAGTTTATAATATTTGGTAACTGAAGGCTAAGTGAAATCTTCAAATTAACTAATACATCTCAAAAACTAATAAAGTGGTGCCGTCGTAGAATATATTTGTTATATTTTTATCCTTTTTTCAATTAAAATATTAAATTTCATTTTTTAGCTTATGTTTTCTTTTCGTTTTTTTATTTTAAATATCACACGTCTTTAATATCTTTCAATATTTTTTCCTTTCTTTTCCTGACGGTAGAGCAACACAATTGTTTTACAATATTATTGTCCACCCTTTTTAGTTTACATTTAAAGTTATGTACAATTTTTCTGACTCCAGTTTTGAGATCATACGGCTTATGAAATTGTTTGATATCTTTAATTGAAAATCTATTAGTTGAAATTGCCAGTCTTATGCAATGGTTGTAGACACTTTCTTTGATCTACGGACTTTACATGTTTTGGACGTCGGGGGTCATTGACTCGAATATCAAGCTGTTCTTCCAAAATGATTGTTTGTGCTAGAGTTCGTTATTTAACGTATTAGAATATTTTTGCAGTTTTTTAGTTGACAAGTTCTAATGTTGAAAGGGTTTTTAGCAGGTCTCTTTTTTGTCGTGGTAAATGTTTTAGTTTTTGACACGTTTGTCGCATCTTACCTTCTTGTCTTAGGTCTGAAAAAGTTTGAAAATTCTCCTAGACATTATGTTCACCATCAAATGTTCTTTTGAAACGTGGCTGGAGGCAGTATCCTAATCCAGTGTTTTCAAATTTTCCCTGGTTGATTATTGATTCTTTTGTCGACGGAATTTCTTCGCAACGAAATCAATCAATGAGATGTTGTCAGGAGATACTTGATGGAAAACCTCTTCTACACGCTAATTTGGGAAATTTTGTACTCGCATTGTTTTCTTCGATTATTTTAAAGGTTTGTGCGAGGCAATTTTCTTTTTTTGTCGTCTTGTTAAGTCTTGGATTTTTGTCGTCGAATTCTATCTACTTTCACTCTTGTTATTATTAAACTTAAGGATTCTAGTTCTTCTATTTTAACCTTGTCTATCATCTCTAGTTTCACCTCTTGCGTTAGCTTTTAAATTGAAATATTTTCAGAGGCCTGTTTGGTATTTTACTCATTCCGAGCGAGTAACAGCAAGTGCCGAGGTAAGTTTGCATGTTTCCTTATTTTCCAGCGAAGATGATTACGTATCATCCGCACAATTGGTTAATTTAAGTTGTAATGGGAATCACCTTGCGACCTGAGAATCAACGGTGGAGCTGAGCAATTAGTAATAAATATTATTCGTGTCAGAAATGTAGTTTCCGCTGTCTTGCGTCACACTGTCAAGGTAAGATGCAGCTGTTGATTGCGAAGCTAATGGGATTCTTCGTCGTTCAATTTTTTTTTTTAAGTTGATTTTCCACGACAATCTGTATTTGACTACGCAAGAAGATGAGAGCTATGAAAGGTATGCTCCTGGATTAAAGATGATTTCTTTTTTATGGGTTATAAATTTAAAGAAGCTGCTGTCAACATGAAAACCAAATCAAAGAGGAAAACAAAAAAGGACAAGGAATGGGTATGAGACGAACATAAAACTCCGAACACAATAAAAACGATGGAGATGGATGGAAGCTGATTGCATTGGCATTTCAAGAACTACCAACTTCGGAATAGGAAGACTAATTTTTGTATAATTAATATAGAACCCCACGTGAATGCTTACATTGAGGGGTAATTTCTGACCTTAGGCTCATTAGTTGTTTTCCAGATCCATTCATTCTTTTCGTAGATAGCGCTAGGTGGAAAGGTGACGACGTGGTTTTACTTATCTCCTTTTGATAACGGTGGACGTCCGGTGAGAATCTTGCGTCAGTATAAGTCTACTTCATATCCTGAATCGGTATTGTGCTTCACTATATAAATGGCTCGTCGTAGCAAAATTTTCGGTTAATCGAAGTTGTCGCTAAACAAAATCGATATAAAATGAGCAGTTGGAGCAATGGGAAGCTTCGTTCTATTTAAAGGCTGGCTATTTCTTTATTTCCTGGTTCGTAATTGTACACCGCTATATAATAGGCTCGATAAAGGAGTCATATTTTCGGTTTAACAAAGTTTTCGCCAAATAAAATTCACGTAAATGTGCAATTGGAGAAATGGGAAACTTCGTTATATCCATGGGCGAGTCATTTCTTTATTTCCTGGATCGGAATTGTACTCATCTATGTAAATGAAGTAAAATTTTCGGTTTAATTAAGTTTTTGCTCAATAAAATTCACAATTGTGCAATTGGAGTAGTGGGAAATTTCGTTCCATTACAAGTCTAACTATGTCTTTAATTGCTGGATCGGAATTGTACTCTGCTATGTATAAGAGGAGTAAAATTTACGGTTTAACAAAGTTCTCGCTTAATAAAATTCACAAATGTGCAATTGGAGCAATAGGAAACCGGTTCCATTAAAAAGGCGAACAATTTCCTCTACACCACTCCGCGCTCTATCTCTTAATTTCATAACCTTTCTCCGCCCGTCGGTGTTCTCACTTATCATTTTAAAACGGATCGTTCGGGCATAAATCAGATGCGACGCTTCGAAGCTCGCGTCATATTCTGGTATTGAATTACTGCCTAGCTAATTGTTTGCAAAATTAGAATCCTGGCATCGCAAGGATCGGGCTGTAGCATGTTTATTTTCGCCGGAAATGATTTTACGTACGTAATCCCGAACGGCGATGTAAATTTGTAGCCGCGTTTTGGGCGCCATTAATTTGCGTTCACGATTCACTAGCGATTGTTATTTAGGTTGTAGGAAGGGAAAATTTGCGGGGATTGTTTATGCACGTATTGATGGAGTCTTAATTTATTTGGAAGCTATTGATTTTGGGTAGTTCGTTGAGAGTATCCTAATAGAATTATAGAATCTTCTTTCGACGTATTGAGTGTAGTTGAGCAATATATTTTCGGATGTTTTGTCGCGAATTACTTCATAAGAATTGTTTCATTAACGTAATATTATAATGGGACTTATGCTAAATATTAGAGTAGGGTTACTTTACCAATACGCCCACGTATATTATAAGGTATAAATAATAATTATAACTTTTGTACCTTCACCTTTATATATAACATTTGATAAAAACATTATTAGGAACATAGGTACCCCTAGGTTACGGTCACCGGTTTCGGGGTTACAGACTCTTCATTGACTTAAGCAAAAATTAAATAAATAAACATCGAGTTTTATAATAGTAAGAAAATATAGACCACGTGTACAATAGAAAATCACAAAATATTACTTAAAAATATATTAATGAACTCATAATATCTAACATAATACAGTTTTCGTACAGTTTTTGAACAAAAATTCAACATAACGATGTTCATAGATATGTAGATATTCCTTAATTAATTAACATTCTCTGGTAAATTAGAAAAATATTTTGACCTATATAACTACAGAAAAGATTTACGGAGAAGTTCAAGATTGGGTTTTAGGATTTTTTCGATCTTAACGTATAGGGTGACAGTTTTTTCGCATTATCCTCGCAATTACAATACAATTTTAAAACCTTGCAATTATATAAGTTCCTCAATGACATAATTGTTGTCTTACAGAATAGAGGAAATGAATTTGCATTGCTGTACACCCTTTTGTCGCTTCTGCCCACTCGCTATTGACTTACTTTCGAGATTGTTTTCCGGGGATCCTGTCTGATTTCTTTGAGGGTGGAGGTTTTGGTTGGAATTTAATCTTGTGTGGGGGAATGATTTCCGGGGTTTCAGGGTGGGTCAAATGGTACCTTCTGTGGAATAGTTTAGTGTGATGAGTGAATTATCTGATCCGTAGATAAGCGGGTCAGCAGCCGCTCGAAAGTCCTGCTGATCTCATGTGGTCAACGAATTACATGAAATACCGCAGAAAAGTGAAAAATATTTTTATTCAATACGTATTGATAGTCTGAGACTGATTTTAATTCTCGTTGAATCTTCATGATTGTTTTCTGTCTTACGTTTCGTACTTCCATTCCGGTTTTTATCCGATAAATATTTATAAATAGCTTTCGAGTGATCGGGAATGGCTGATGACGGGATTTTAAACGATCCTGAGGCATTTAAATGACCAGCAAGAGGCTAATAATCGGGATTTGATAGTTTTCTTTTGATTTTTTTTAAGGAAAAAGTATTTTTATGCATTTCTAGGGAATAAATCACGATTCTAGTGCTGGTGGAGCTAAAATGGTCCCGGACTAAGTATTAATAGCTAACTTAACAGATTCAAAGCCGAATGTCGAAAGATTTTAAGCATCTTTGGAGCATCCCACGGAACGGGAACGAAACAATTATGAATTAACTTTATTGTACTGGAATACTGACTTGCCAAATTGCTCGTATCAGAGAAATGAGATAGAAAGGTTGTATTTCTACTATATATTAGAAATCATAACCCATATTTCCTAATTTCTGACAACTTTTATTAATTTCTAGGATTTTAATTCGATTTATCTAAGGTTTAAAAACTCTATGGTATTCTTTTCTACGTATTGTTTCCCGGTTGTGTAGTTGTTCGATTAGCTACACAGAGGTCCTGGCTTTGAATCCTGGTTATGGCAGTGTTGCCTCAGTGGTTTGGTAACGGTTTGATTTTAGGATTGTAGAGAAGATTAAACTTTATCCATTTATGACGTGATTATTATTATTTACCATGAGAAGTTTGGTTATTTCAATGTAATATTTCTGTTTAATGTGATAATGATGAATAGTATAAATTAAAACACTCAACGACTTAGTTCTTCACTCGATGGAGCTTCATCCTAAGTACATAAGATATAACTTCAGCAAATAAAGTCAGTTTATTTTTATCTTTTGCGAATGGTATAATATTCATCTATTTTGTATCTCAAGTTTACCAGCGTATTTGATATAGCAGTATTCTACTGTTTTCAGAAAAATCTTCATTCACTTTGCTCGGTTATGGATTAAACTTAAATCTACTTAATACTATTTAATTTACTTAATTGTATATTATTCATCTATTTTGTATCTCGAGTATACCGCCATATTCGAAATAGTGATACCTTACAGTTAACAAGAGAAACCTTTATTCCATTTAGTCAGTTTTGGATTAGACTTTCGATTTTGATCATCAAGCCATTCACCACGCTCGCTAGCCGAATCCCCAGTAGATGGTTAATCGCAGCGGAAAGTAAAATTAATTGGCAATTATATCTATCCGGTTTGGCAGCCGATAAACGGAATTTTTCGATCCGGAATTATACTAGCCTCTGCGCCCGTAGCAGATCTCTTCCCGGAGTTCGATAACTTTTCAGCACGTTTCGCAGCCTTTGTTCTTATCGCTCGCTTTTTTTTAGTCCGCGATATCTCGCTTCGGTCCTCCTAGCTTCCCTTTTTCCCCACTGCAATCATCCTTCTTTCTCGACCGCCCCTAGCAGTGCTTCCCCTCGACCCCCCCGCTGTCCCCCAGTGCTCACCTCCCCTCGCTTACCCCTCGCTGCCGTAGTCCGCCCTGCGCGTGCGGCTGAGTAAGGCCGCAAAAACACGTTGAAGCCGAGTAACAACCTTAAAAAAAACCTCCATCTCAAGTTCTGTCCGACGAAAATCGCAGGAAAGGACTCGGGGGTCCGCAGAAACTCAGTGACCAGTGACAATCGCCGCGTGTGAACAATTTTTTTATGCCCGCGGATGGAGCGTTTTTGACGTCTGGGAAGAAAACGACGTCAGCGTGTGAGTTGGTGCATGGTGCGTTCGACCTAGCGATATATTTTACCGTGATTAGCGTGTGGGCACCCCGCGGGGGTGGTGTTCTCGAGCATGTTATCTTAGGGTGGAGAATGGGGGATTAAATGCCGCGTGCACGGCGGCGGAAGGCAGGGTCGCGTACTATCGACGTGCGAGGTTCGCGGGTATGATTTCGGGGTGTCGTGGTGGAGGCTATAATTCGAGGGTGTTAATGCGAGAGTTTTGCATGTCTACGCGAAGAGGCATCCTCGTGGGCTCGGCGTGGGTCGGCGAATAAAATTTCTCTCTCTATGGAATTTATCGGCGCGGCAACCACTGGGTCGCTGGCATGACCCAAAATGGCGTCCAAGTAGGCGTGTTGTAGGTAGGTAGGTTAGCCCCGGGATGGTGTCGGGAATGCGTCGGCGAGGGTATTTCTCCCGAGGAAAGGTGGGGTAAGGCGCGAGACGGGACGGACCTTCCACGTTTCTTTCCACCCCAACTCCCCCCTCCCTTTGGGGCTCATATTTTTGCCCCTTCGTCACACGGGCTTTCGGGAATTGCAGCATGGCGCCCTCGGAAAGTAGGTTTCTGGGTGGATATGCGATAGGTCTTCTTAATTTTGCCCAATCTGTTTTCTCTCCGCTTCCCGTGTTGCGAATGACCGATACGGATTTAGGAATTGGGCGAGAGGGGTAAAGCACGCGGTAGTGGGTTGATCAATATCATCTGGAGGATTTTACCGAGTTTTTTCGCCCTGTTTTGGCAGGGGGTTTTTCGGAAGGGCGGAAATGTGTGTGCGGTTCGGGGACTCCGCGAGAGTAGGCTCGGCGTTTTTGAAGTCCCGCTCGAGCGTCGTCGCGGTTCGATTTTTTTCGCGATTTGGCTGTGTAATGAGTTAAAGGCGGTATCGACTTTTTCTCGGGGCGCACCTAGCTTTAGGTTTTCCCACGGGGTGTGACCCGTGGTAGGGGTTGGAAATGGGTCAGTCAGATTGGCAAGGGAAAAAGACGTCTCTCGCCCCTGGTAGCTGTGTCGAAATTCCGACGCGGTTTTGGCGGAAGGCTATTGGGGAAACCGGCGCTTTTATATTTAGCGTTCTTGAGGGACCTTGACTCGAGAATCAGCTGTGCCGCATCGAAGTTAACCGTTGGACTAAACGCTCGCCGCGGACGCTAATTAAACGGGAGTTGTTTTCGAAAGCGTCGCGAAGCCTTTCGGATTCCTCGGCGGTTCGGGATTTGCAGACGCCGTCGTCGGGTTCGCACCCCGGCAGTTCATCCATCCTTCTCGCATTCCCGCCCATGCCCTCGGTGTGGTAACTCCCTCCCTTTTCGCGTAGTGTACTTCCTTCGTTCCCCTTCTTAGTCTGCGCCCCTCCCCGGCGGCTTCAACCCCGCTCTCCCGTCTCAGGCCAGAAATCGATAAGAGCGCTCGGCGCCCCTCTCCCTCCCCCTTTCGCTTGCTAATGCACGATCCAGCGTCGGCCCCATGCATGTGTGGCTGGGATGTGTGGCGAATGGCCGGTCAGACATGGAGGGAGGCGGTTTGGTTAAGTAGGCTAAGGGCTGGCCGTTCATTCCGGGATGCTATTTCCTCGCGGAAAAATGTCTCGATAGGAGCCGAATTCCCGACGCTGTCCCCCCCGCGCGTTTCGCGAACGCTTTCCGCAGGGGAGAAAATGCAATTATTCCTCGAGGGTTTCCCCCGCGGTGGCACTAAGGCCAGAGACCTTTCTTTCCCGAAGCCGCCACCGCTTGGACGCGGAAGAGTAATGGATCCCGAGGGTTTTGAAAGGTCGTTCCAATTATAAAGGAGTTTCCGATCTCCCGAAATAGCCGTCCCCTTGGATCTGGATTTTTTCGCCCAATTTCCCAACCGGCGAGTCTTTGCGGTAGTCGCGTTTCAAAACATTCCGATCTGTTCCCGAAGCGATATTTTCATTCTGCCCCCCTCCGCGATCTGCCCCGTCGGTTTTTTTTTTAATTGGCCGCCGTGCTTCCGCGCGTGGATTCGTAATTGTTTTCCGTCGTCATCCGCACGTTCAGGAACGCCTACTGTATGGCAGTCCAGTCAGGAGATGAGAGCGGTGGTAATGAATGAAGAATCTGGGTGGGAGTCGTAGAAATCCTGTTTTCGTAGGTGGCCAATTTTCGGGGGCGAACCCAAGATGTCATGTTGATCGATCAGTTTGGTTGTTGACTGTTGACAGGGCGGTGTACGATTAGTCTAGGTCATGGAAGGGGACAGCAAGTGGGAGAAATATATTGGTGGTAGAAGGGGTGACAGACGTTAAGAAATTCTCTGCGATGCACCATCGCAAGCTCCACCTTGGTGCTTCATCTTTCCCCATCCCGTATTTCTCCCCACTCTGCGTCTTCTTGTTCATCTCCGCATCCCCTCAGTTCCTCTATCGCAGGTCTTTTGTTGCGATGTTGCCAAGTGGGTCGATGTGTCAGGGTGTGAATGCTCCGAGTCAGTATTAACGATGTCAGGACGAAATTTTTAAGCGATGCTGGTTCATTTTCAATCACCCACCTCTATATAACCCATTCCGGAAAAAACGGCACCATCCCTCTAGTTTTAATTTTTAGCCGGGGTGGATATCGTATCGTCAAGCTGCGTAGTTTTCGCGTGATTAATTTCAACATTTGCCTGCCGCACCCCTCGAAAACGTGTCTACGTAAGGGAGATCACGCACCAAATTCGTTAAAACGCCCGGAATCGATTTTTTTATGGTGCCGCGAATCGGCAGATGTTCTGTAAAGTGTCACCTACGCTGTGCGGATTGTTTTAAGAGCGCTTTAAACTTTGAGAAAATCTCCGTTTGCGCTTCCTAAGTCAAAGTTAGCGCCAAAAAGCGCGCATTGTCTGTCAGCGGTTGCTGCCTGCAGAATGGCAGTTCTAAACGAACAGGCATGTAGTTAGAATGCGCGCGCCGGTCTGGGTGTCATGGCGTCACGTGGGCGGTAGCTGCGTTGAGTCGTGAAAGAGGAGGGAAAGAATTGTGCTACGTGCCTTACTTTGTGTGAAAAAAGTGCGATTTTACTCTTACCTCATTGAAGCCAAAAGAGAACAGTGTATTATATTGTAATAGAAAGACTGCGCCGGTGTTGAGTTGTGAAATTAAGTGGAACTACTCGTCGGTAGTGTAGCCTATCGTGCATGGCATAATTTCTGCCTGTAATTCGTGTATTTTAATTCCGTATAGGACTATTTTATATTATTAAATTTCGTGAACTTTGCTCTATTTTATCGAACTTGTTAAATTTGGGGCGGGTAGTGTATGAAACGATCGAAATAAGTGATAGACCTACAGTACGTGAAATCAATATCGTATTGTCTGGACTGTGTGAATATATTAGTTAATGCAACGTTCTTATTGCAGCTAAAGTGTATTGATAACTGTTTTCCGCTTGCCGTGCATTTGCGTAATATGCAGTAAAGCTTCGGTATATATTGTGGGCTCAATATTTAATGACTTATGCTATGTTAATGTACTATTTTAAAGTGTTGCGTTCGTAAATGGTGAATTTGATGAAAAAGTTTTCATTTTAAGGTATTATTTATCGGATATAATTATTTCTGACATTTTCAGTGTCTCGATTTTGAAGAATCGTTCCACTCCCTGGTGAACTTTAAATCAACGTTTTTTGGAGGAAAAGCGAGAATAAGTCTTCGGATCAGCGAGGTAGAATGAAACATTTTGGTTCCTAAAAGAACAACGTCTTGAAGAAATTTCATTCCCTAAGTTAGTTACTTAATGCCCGAGTTTGGCTGTGAATACTCTCAGATGTTTCGAATGAAGAATCGCCATCGCTTGACTGGACGGTTTCAAACACTCTTCAACGGTAATGGAGAGTGTTCTAATAAGTCTGACGGGACGAAGCGCAGTCCCCCAACACTGCCAAATCATCAAGCACCGAGTTGCCATTAAATTCTAAAAGCCACAACACCAAATCAAGCTTTGAAACACTTTCCCAGTCGGGACAAACAGTGTCTTATTTTGATTTTTGCTAATCTGGTGATAATAAGATAGCAATAATGGTATCCAGATACCAAACCAAGGAGCCTGTGCACTGCTTCATGCAGCATTGTGCTCCAACTCATCATCCTGCCCAACACCAACACCACGGTCATCATCAACACCATCCTCAGCATCACCACCAGCCTCATCATACGGCCCCCCCTCACCTGAATCACCACCCTCACCATCCCCATCACCCTGCCCAACACCATCACCAAACTCACCATCACAACCACCATCATGCCTCGCCCACTGGGCCACCACCGTCGGCGTTACACGCGCCTCCCCCTCTCCAACCTCAACAGCAACCTCAAAGTCAGCCAAATCCTTCGCAGCAACAACAAGCACAGCAGCAACCTCAGTTGGCACCATTTCGTATAGCGGCTGCGGCCGCAGCAGCCGCAGTAGCTGCTGCCAGTAAGTATATTTTCATGAGCGAGCATGGGTTCCACTCAGTTTAGGATATTGCATTTGTTGTCTGATTGTCGGCTCGCAGCGGACCAATGGTGAGCGAGTTCGGTTGTCAAGGTAGTTCTAAGGTTTTGACAGCCTACCGAAGTTGTAGCTTAGAATTGCTTATCGCTCTGAGTAGTGTTGGCGTTTTAAGAGGAAAACGAGATATAAATCCCAATGGATGGTCTACACATGTTTTGTAAGTATTAAATTAAAGATTCTGTAGGAATTTTCATGGGTCAACAATGTAAATAATGTGATTAGTGCAAATGTGAATGGGCGCGAACTTCGGTGTAAAATGTTTGTTATGTTTGTGCTGCAGTTATTTAATTGCTCTGATAGTAAGCAATTAACGTCTATGATGGAAGATTTTAAGAAATCGATAATCTTCTTCAAGAAGTTTTCGCAGCTAATCAGTTCCTAAATATTTGCTGTCTGTAGATAGTGATTTTATATTTTCCTTCTTTCTGGTGAAGTGAAATATTATGTTTTAATGACTTCTGAACTCCCAATGTATGTGTCTTTTTGGTACTCTACATTCCTGTTAGTTTCTTATCCACTCTTTTCAATTAAATATCCCTAGTACATACTGTAAACAGTAGCAATCAACAAATAATCAAAATCGTTTTAGTCAGTTTCTATCTCCTTCATAATTTTGTGCGACTAATGAGAGGTTAGTAGATTAACTGACTTTGCTAGGGTTTAATCCTTCTACTTGGTAAATTTTCATCTCTGATATTGCCTATTCAGCTTATTTTTACTTGATGTTGACAGTCATAGGGAAGTTTTCATTATCTTATTTGATTGGTGTATGGAATAAAATATACATTTGTTAATTTTGACTTGGAAAGCATCCATTTTCTTAGATTTTCATCCTATTTTGTGATCTATATTGTGATTTGTTTCAAATATTTATTTCTTACTACCCCTGATAGATGTAATAAGAAAATAAATAGGAAAATGAAGTATATTTTGCTGCTTATAAGATCTTGTGCCTCAGGACTTCTATATTCAATGAAAGGTAGGATCTGATATTAGTAAAATAATTTTGTCTAATTTATGTGTAATTATTGTCTTATGCTGTTCAGCCAACGATTAGCAAGCAAGCTCGGTTTCAAGGTGATTCAAAGGTTTGGTATTCTGTACAGTAATGTTCCTTGCTAGTAAAAGTTAATTTTACTCTGCAAGAAATCATATTTAGTCTAAATAGATATTGTGTGTGATATTTTTGGTAATTATGTTAAGTAATTCTTGATAAAACTGGTTAAACCTTAACTGCAATGTAGTTTCCCAAATCGGGGTGCGTCGTCCCAACAAAGTGAGTATTTAGGTAATTCTGTTTTTTTATATATTTTCTAAACCTTCTACCCTTCTAATGGATAAGCCCAATGATTTTCATTTTGTGATAGTAATGAACATCATCTAATCTGCTTAAATATGTGAAATTTCTAGTGTTTAACTAGAAAAGAGGAATAAATTTAAGTATGCTTTGAGTAGAGGCAGCATAAATGCTGAACTTAGCATATCCTTTGCATTGATTGTGCTGGTATTGTTGCTGCTTAAATATGAAGTTGAGTTTTTGCTTTAAGAAATAATTGCTTGCAACCTAATTGGGCTTCCCTGTGATCTATCTTGGGGCTAAGAAATAATTCCAACTTTTTGAAATATTTGCAGGGTCTGATACCTACTTTGCCAACTTCCATCAAGGGAGGAATATTCATTCAGGCCCTCCACCTCCTCCACACCATACCGGTGTGTTGCCAGGTGTTGTGACAGGGGCCAACGTCATCTCCCAAGGTGGAGGTGGTGGCGTAGGAGGTGGCGGTGGAGGACCAGCTCAAGCCCCCACCCCACCTGGGGCTTCCCCGCACGACATGTCTAAGCAGGGTGGTGGTCCACCGACTCAACCCACTCATGTGGGAGCTCATTCCCAGATGCCTGGAGGTAAGTTAGAAGTTGCTAATTCTTTCATATACTTGTGCTTTAATTCTCTAGAAATTTTCAAAATGTTCTTATTCGGACCAAGATTAAAATTCACAGATTCCATCCTTGCAATTTGCGATGTAAAATTGATATATTTAAGAAACTGAATTAGCGTTGATAGGAAAACAAACATGGAGGTGCTGGAGATGGCTTTGGAGAGGGCTTTAATTTATGTAATTAAGGACAAGAAATGGGTGGGTCAAATATTGAGGGGAGAGGGATTGGTATCTGCTGAAAATGAAGGTAAAATTCAGGGGAAGCAACAGAGGGGAAGACAAAGGCAAAAATATCTTGGATGGCATAAGGGGTGGGGTTTAACTACAGGGAAATGAAGGAGAGGGTGCTTAATGGGGATTTTTGAGTGCATATGAACCTACCAGAAGTTGGATCACTCATGTAAGACAAAATGGAAAAATTTTCATGTTAGGTTTTCCACTATGTATTGTATAAATGGAAAACGTAAGTGAAACTGAGGGTAAGGTTGACATGGCAAGAAAGTCCAGGGTTTTCTAAGAAATCTGCACTAAACTTACTGATAACGAAGAGAAGCTGAATAAAATGCCCTTAGCATGACCAACAAGTGAGAAGAAGATAAAAATAATAAATGCTATCTAATGATATACACTTAAAATAAAATGCACCATAAATAAATGTTAATTATATTTTATGTGATGTTTCCCCAGCATGATTTATGTTAGCTTGGCAATGCAGGTTTATATGGCTTAGTCATGAAAAGTAGCTGGAGTACTTTTCTGTCTTAGTCGCTTCACTTTCTCTTACAGCAAAGTAAGCTGTCATGCTCTATTGTGAACACACTGGTCCGACTCAATCCTGAAAATTCCATTAGCCGGTCTATACCTCTCTCTGGTTTGAATTGCCGCTCTGAAAATAGTTCTGAAAGTTAAATTTGAGGTTTTCTCTTGCACAAATTCGACTTTTGTGGACAATCTTTTGTGCCCTAAGAAGCAAACACGTTGCTTGTCATATTTAAGAACATTGAACATTCTATTGAACTGAATTGAATTGAATTTTTTCTTTTAAAAAATCATTGTAAGGACCCAATTTTCCTAGAATACTTAACAGTAGCGGTACAAATTCATTCTGATTTAGCTGGAGGACTTCATTAATACATAATGGAGTTCTAAGTGGTTGTTATTATTGTTTAAAATAGACATCTTTTTTAGTCTAATGACTATGAATGAATGATTTGTGCATTTGAATGTAGTTTAGGTTTTGATGTGAGTGGTCGGTTGTTCTCTAAGACTGTAAGTTGTATGCTAATTGGAAATTTGGTGTGTTAAGACTTAAACAGTAAATTACCATTACATTTCTTGACCAGTGCTGTTGACTGGTTATGTTGAAGTGAATATTTGGTCTGTGGTCCTTGTATTATATAGCCATTCTGGTTATTGTATATAATTAGCTGTGAGGTTGCAGGAAACCCCTTTCTATTTAAGGGTTTCAAGAAATAAGCTAATTTCTTGAATTAAAGATGCCACATTCTTTAAATTGAGAGGATAGGTGCCCTAATTATAATATGATTAGTAGTCTGGTTTGTGATCATACTACCAGTGCAATGTTAGCAATATGAGCATGGATTGGTTAAGATGCCTCCATTTTATTTGTGTATAAAGCTCAGTTCTCCACATGCAGTAGTTACAGATGCCAATTGGCTGGCACTAAGAGACTGGTGTATGGAAAAGGCAAAAAAAAAAACGGAAACAGGCAAAAACATCGGGTGACATTCTGCTGGCACCAGGTATCATTGTGCTTGTAAAAGTAGCAGAGAGTTAACTTTTTGGCGCCTGTTGACTTCCCCCATTCATATAATCAAGTGCCGAAGCAGTCACTTGGTGAAACTTCATCTCAGGAATGTCAGCAGAAAAATAAAGGTGTACATTTTCACAAACACGGTTTATTGGAGCAACTAGTTTCAACTCGTCAATTCATCATCAGATTCCAAAATCAGAGTGAACTCAAAGAAAAATTATTTGTACTTGTAATTAATATTGGCCCTTATTGACGTTGTCACACTCGCAAAGAATCTGTTGATGCAATGTTTAATACTGTGCAAGTTAAAAATTCTTGAAATGTGTACAATGGAGCTAGATACTACTACATTACTGTTGAAACAGAAGGTTGGGTGTAAGAAGATATTACCAAGTTTGCATCTCACCTGAATAATGATATGGATTTTTCATTATTATTATAAATTGGGTAGAAAGAACCTTCAATGCACACTTTAAAAGCAACTAGAAAATAAAGGCTATCCAGAAACTTGGAGGTTTAAGTAGTAGGGTTAGAGAGAAGAAATGATTTATGAGGTGGCGATAAAAGATAATTTTATATAAACCAAAATTGATTTTGTATCAAGCTGTTGAAACTTCAGATTTATTGTTTGGGATTAAAAATTTGGGTTTGCTTAGTGTTGCTGGTTGTATGTAAATTCGCTTTCCACTATAGATTTTTTTTCACTGTAAGAGCTCATCTGAAGACCATAGACTAAATTGTTGGCTGATGAAGTTTCTTTTGATCTTATTCCTTACATTTCCCTATTTCAATTTAAAAATGATTTTATATTCAAGTAAACTACTATGTAGAAAGAAGGATGTTATAGACCTGTAGCTATTATTACCTAAATGAACAGTTGTGTCTAAATTTAAAGGACAGAAAATCATCTAGTTAGCATGCTAGAAAATGTTCAGGTGTAAGAAATACTGCAGAGTTACCCACCATCTTAAATTTACGCTTTTGCTGTAAATGCCTGTTATGTCATCAGTCTTATGTTCTTTGCCTAAAAAAGTTCATGCAACCTTATTAGTTAGCAGATTTTTAGTAATTTTGCTGACTACCATAAGAAGTTATTTATATGCTTTACTATTTTTGGCATATTACTTGACAAAATTTTGTGTTTTTTTATTAATTTAAATTATTTTCTCACTTGCTTTGCTGATAACTTGGTCGAATTTGATGGTGGTGAAAAGAATGACTAAGAAATATTTTATTTACACATTACACTTGGTTTAAAATTGCATTTTTCTGAGTTAAGCCTAATTTTTAGTATGTTCCTGTTGACTAAAGTATCTTTCTTATTTTCTTCCAGCATCCACATTTCCGATGAACTATACTATATCCAATTCGCAGAGGCATACCGGGCCTCAGGTATGTACCACTTAATTATTTCATAATAAAGTTACAGAATTAAGTTTCAGACAAACATTTGATGAAATTATTCAGAATGATGTTGAAAAATGGGTAATTTTCGATCAGGGAAAGGCCAATTGGAGAATGCAACAAGAAATATTTTGTTTGAGTCCCCACCTCCCAATATTTTGTATTTTTCCTCATCTCGAACTTTATTGCTTTGTGTTGGTGCAATTACTCAGGTATAAATACAAATAAATAGTTGAATATGGAAGTTTTAGATGTATGAATATACATATGTATATATGTATTTTCTGGGTATTTACTAGCTCTTTCACCTTTATGTCTTCAAACAAATGTGGTTGAATTACCTAGTGTACATTTCCTTATCAGTTATATATTCCCGTTCTTTGTAATGTAATGCGGTTACATCCCTTGTTATAACTATATGTTACACTATAGGGATGGATATTCTTTTAACTTGTGCATTACATGTTAGATTTGTTGATATTTCCTGTTGCATTGGTGTAGCCAAATATACAAATACAGGGGATTCATTTTGGAACTACTTTCTTTGTGTTACTTGATATTGGGTAGTTTCTTGCACAGTTTTCATTGTCATATCTGAGTTAATTCAAATGTTTGTGCATGATATTATAATTGATATGCATGTAAGAAGAAAATGTTGTGACTTGATAAGGTTTGACATCTTTCTTGCATGATATCTCTGTTAGTATTTTTGCGCATTGATGCATGTTTAGATTTTAATTAAGTAAATAAGTGTTTTATTATGTTAAATTGATTTTTTAATAGCTGTGTGAGCCTTATATGTGAGTGACATAGATCTATATAATTGTGACGTTTCTTATTAGTTTTCAAGTGGCTTAAGAAGGCATTTGGTGGTCTTACTAAGAGCCCACCTTGCCTTTTTGTGCAGATGTCTGTAATACTTGAAGTGTTTTTCACATCAATGGTGAAGTTAGCGTTGTTTAAGTTCAAGCTTCGACCTTAGAAGTAACCCTTTTGTATTTCATCTGTTATTATGTTTAGATTTTGGAATTATTGAGAGTTATGCCTTGTTTGAGGGAATTATCAGTTTTCCTTTTACTCGCACACAATTAGGTGCTCAGAAACACTTTCACCTTCGACATTTACTTACATGGACTCCTATTTGATAGTCTTTCATTAGAATTCTGAAATGCTGCAACTAGTAGGTTTGTTTCAAAGTTAATACTTTCACTCTAAAGTAGTTATTTGTCAAGTTTAAAATGAAAAGACAATACTTAAAAATATTATATTCTTAGTTCTAAGTTTCCTTCTTTTTTCCTTCCCTTAATGTAGTTTTCTTCTCATAGCCAGCCCTCAGTGGTTTTCTTTTTATAACAAGTCAATTTCCGTTTTGTAATTTCCAACAATCTTCAGATGCTATTATTTTATGATGTCTGAAGTAACTGCAAGGCTGTGTTATGTTTAAAGTGAGAGAAGATTTCAATCTGTTTGTTTCAGTTAATAATATCAGTCAACTCTTCACTCCTGTGAGTTAATTAATCAACTTTGGGAAGCTATAATGCATATCTTTATTTATGAAAAATGAGGCTGAACGATCGAACAAAAGAGATGAAGCTGTAAATTTAAAAGATTATCTTTATTTTGCGAAATAATGCCTCCAACACTACGGCCAATATTTTCACTCTTGATTTGTGCTTCTCAGTTGTATTGTTCTCAGGAAAAAATCATTTAGCTAGAGCATAATAGCTGGATTTTTCAGGGTAATATTTATACCTATTTAGTCAAATTGGAGAGTTTACATCAAATGAATTTTTAACCTACTATCCACTCTTAGTATGTTGTATATGTAGCAATTTTCCTTTCTGGTATTCTGTAGGACTAACATAATTATGAAGGCAGAGAATGGTTTTGCTTTAAGTTGGTTTGTTAATGAACTCGACTGATTTTATTGATTTTCTTAATCACATCAACTGTCCCATTTCCTTGTGACACGTTCAATATTTTATAGGCTGCCCACAGATATACTTCTTTCTTAATTAGGTCATTCCTGATCGTAATTAGTAGTTAAATATTAGTTGAGGCTCATATCGCTTGCTTTTTCAATAATTTAGGCCTAGCTTAATCAAGTACTGTATTTTTGCTAGCATTTTGAATTATTTAATAATGAATCGTAGACATTGAAATGAAAGATAATCATGAATGAAAGACAATCATAAAATATTTATTAAATGTATCAAGAGTTATAACAAGTCATAAAAACTTGGAAAAGTTGCTTTTTCCGATTTACATTAATTATTATATGCTTGATGAGAAATTTTATCAAAGCAGTTCCTGACATTTTTTGTATAAATCAATCAGGATTTCCAATTTGTATTCATTTTCTTTTTCAATATCTATTAGAAAATTGGTTTTTGAAGCTGCTTTTTGTAATTTTTATTTTAGTAATGTTACAAAGCTTAAATATTTTGCCATATAAATAACTATAATAGTATCATTGTAGATTTAACTTTAGCTTCATTCTTAAACTCCTACTTTTTGCATGGCCTTAGGAAGGTATTGATAAACATTTTACAATATAAGAAATAGTTTCCTATGGAAGGCTATGCAATCAATGAAAAGCTAGGAAAACATGGTAGAAGTTAAAACTTGTTGTATTTAAATTGCAAAGAATGATTTCAAGTAGAGAGAGGAATCGAAATTTTCTCGTTGGATGACTGTGATTGGTAATTGTGAATCAGATTTGTGAAATTCCGTAAGAAATGATTGTAATATCTTCTGCCATCTCTCAATTTGAATTTATCGAATGTTTTTCTTTCTTTTAGACCCAATATTTTAGAACCCCAAATCAACAGCGCATGGCGACAAATCCCCGAAGCCAAGTTATGAATTCCAATGGTATGCCGACAATTGGCTATCCTCAAGTGAGTTTTGGTTATTTACTTTGAATAAAAAGAATATTGGCTTTGTAAAAGAACAGCAAGTAGCTCTTTTGGACATAAGGGAATTCTCTAGTGACAATTTCATGTAGTCATTTTTAAAGTTAGGGATCAGGTATACAGTTCTTATGTTTTGTATTGAAAACTGACCTGTGGATGATTTTGTTTTGAGGAGTATTTTCAGTTTTTCTAATCCAAATGCTTAGCCTCCTTATTTGCTGTGATTTAGAATCACTAATTCTTTGTTATCTACTAATCTACGTTCCAATCACTTTCAGTGTTTTAGCTGCATGTTTTGACTTGCAAGTGCTTTTATCAGATGCAGGAATAAAAACTTGGGTGGCAGAAATATAATAACAATGGTTTATGTCAGTTTATACTGCCTTAAGTGTCATGTTATTATTTATGTAATGATAAATTAATTTTTTGTTTTGATAATGATGCTTTTTATGATGTTAATCTTGTGAAATGTGAGTGAATTCTGAGTTATTTTATATCAGGATCTCTATTAGTGTTCAAATGTGGGTTTAATCATTTTTGCTTGCCAGTGTTAGAATATTTAGGTATTTATCTCTGATGTATGTTTTTTGTTATTTAACTCAGTGTTTTTTTCAGCCTAAGTGATAATGATTGATGTTGTTAAGAGTGTGAGCTGGCTAGGTTGTAAGTAATTGAGAGTTTTATTTTTGGCTTGGTAACTAGGCCCAAAAGAGGATGTTATTCCAGTGCTATGAATGCATTTCTAACTTCTTGTTTACTATGGAAGTCTCCAATATTTCCATTATCTTCTTTGCTCTCAAGTATTTGGTCCCTTTTTCATTCAAGAGTGCTGAACTAGTGTTAGCAAATTCATATTGTATATCTGTGAATGGCTTTTGCTGTAACAAGTGTCTTATCGCAATTTCACAGTTTTATTACCATATACAGCCATGTATAAGTTTTAGCAAGATGTAAGATAAACTTACAATACCAATGAATATTTAATATAATACTGAAAATCTATATCCTCCTCCAAAACACAAACCCTCCTTTTGCAAGTATTTTTTTTGTGATATAAGTGCATTTTATAAATAGGTATGTATGGTGTTTTCTTATATAAGTACTACCTGTAGTAGACAAAGTTGAGAACCTTGATTTGAGCAGTGGTTTTCATCGCTACACTATGTATATCATGAAAACTAACTCTTGCTTTCAGAATTTGTTTCTAATTTAAAAATGGTCATCCTCTGTAATTTGAATGATAGTTCTATTAAAAGCATTACGAATCCTATGGAAATAATTCTAGCTGGAAATCAATTCTCTCTCTAAATTAGTTTAATTTTTATCTTATTTGAAACTCTATTACTTAACCATAAGAACCAACAATATCTAATTTATTATCTTGACTCGGTTAATTTCTTTTGCTTTATAATTAAAGTAGGACTTCTGAGAGATTTATTCCAGCCTATTTAAAAAAATGGAGTTTGCTTGTTGAAATATAATTTATCTACTCAAGTATTACTCAATAATTATAATAATAAAATTATGACGCATGAATATAATTTTCATCTGATGTAAGTTAATTACTAGAGTCATTGAGGTGCTCAAGATTTTCATGAATAGACAAATATGTAAAGTTGTTGGGGCTAAAAATTCAATCCTGTCATCGCTTTTATTTCTGATTTCAGAGATATATTTGCACAGATTCTATTGTTTTAGTTAGTAATGTGTAAACATGGCATTCAAGAAGGAATTAATTTTATTGAGGGTTCTTGTTGTTTGGGAATCGGCCTATTTTATACGAATGTATGGAAATATTGTTTTGTTTCCTGTAGTCATTTGTATGTTTTATGCACTCTCTTTTCATTTAATCATCCCTGTACCCGATCTTCAATCAGCAATTATATTTTGTGTGAAAATTAAGTTGCAATTTATACCATGCACAATTTAAGAAATATCTTTTGGAATGTTATAAAAACGGGAAATGATAATGTTTGAATTGTAAGTTGGTGCTGATCAATAGACAAAATGTTGAATTCTGGCATAGTTAAATGATCATTGAGTAAGTTCTAAAGTCTTTGATATAGTTAGGAGTAATTTCTTAATTCTTTATTGATGCTGAAGATTAATATCATTGAAATTTTGGAATCTGTATTTCTTGAACTAAATCCTGAAGGAGGTTTTGTGATTTTGTGGTTGAATGTGTTGTCGCAGTTAATTCTTGATGGTCATTAGAGTAGTATCACAATCCTATTGAGGTCTTCAGCAAAATAGTTTCATTTTCTACTTTTAAAAAAATCATTGTGGATTGGAAAAATCTTGAACCAGGATTTGCCCAAGAGATATTGCAGATCTGGGTCATCCATCATCCCCTTGCAAAAATTTCTTCTATAAGCTACGCTTAAGTAATCTATATTTATTTCTTTAGTGACTGTTTCGTTATTGTTAGTAACTCTCAATATTGAAATTTAGCAATGTGATTGCATTTTTAGTGGTTCAAGAAGATTGCTGAT
The DNA here is from genome assembly GCA_947579665.1 of Sympetrum striolatum. NCBI lineage: Eukaryota > Metazoa > Arthropoda > Insecta > Odonata > Libellulidae > Sympetrum > Sympetrum striolatum. The sequence continues at coordinate 35,746,361 of OX388350.1, read as the reverse complement.
TAATGTCTGCTACGCTGGATGAACGCATTCCAATTATTTTTGGGATTAATTTGAAAGTTGCATTCACATCCTTACCTTTGTTTAGCCAACCTATAGTTATTAACTTATAGGTTTAAAATCAATTGGAATAGTCCTGTCTCTCAGGGGTCCCTTTGTGAATGGATTTCTTCAAAAATAGTTATCCTTGGAAATTGTTTGAAGAGCTTTACAGTTAATGTTAACTAGCTTATGTGATAGGACAACAGGAGCTTTGCAAGGGCCCTGAAATGCTAGTTGGCTTACCTTTAATTTGATCACGAGCGAATGAACTCTATTTGTCCAGTGTTTAATACTGAGCAAAGAAAGTGTCTTCTACTTGAGGTTGCAATTCTTTGATTATATAGTACGTATAAATTGGGTGAATACCCATTTTATTAATCTTTATTTTTAGGATTTTAGTTCAAAGATGAACTCAGGAAATTGTTTAGGTGAATGTACACCAGTGTGGTACTAAGATTCTGGATTCTAGTCAAATGGATAAGATGTTTGTGTGGTTGCTTGTCTAATTAATTGTTTCTTTTTGGTTTTAGGGAAGAAACTTCTGACTGATGTTTTGGTAACCCTTTAATTTGTAATTTCAGAATGTTAAATATGTTTAATTGGCTGTAATAGATTGTACAAGGAGGCTAAGAAGTTTCATATGCTGTTTTGTTGACATTTATTATACTTTTAAGGCTAATAATAATAATATTTATTTTACCAAAGACCAAATAGGTGGTATAGGCATCGTCAAACGTACGAATTAACAGACTAGGTGATATACAGTAGATATGTAAAACAAAATTGGAGTGAGAAAGCAATGAAACATTTTAAAACATACAAAGATCCCGCAAATGGACATAAAAATTCAAAGAACAAATTTATTCAGTATAATAAATTAGAGAGAACATAATATTAGTTACATTGGCTAAAGAATTAAACTGTTGATATCCTTATTTAAATATTCGTCAGTGGAGTAGAATAGATTTAGTAAAATCCAGTCATGGATGACTTTCTGAAAGTTTTTGAAAGGTGCATCTCTTACTCTTGAGGGTAGCTTATTAAAGAATTTAATTGCGGAGTAGTTTAGGCTATTTTCAGTCTTCCTGAGTCGATGTTGAGGAATGTATCAGCTGTTAGGATTAAGGTATACAATTTTAGGAATAAGTTTTCATAGATGCCAGAGGATTATTTAGGCATGATTGGCTTGGCCTACGGAATGTGTGTCCGGCCAATCCAAAAGACTAGCGTTTTGCATCAAGTTTTTTTTATTTCCTAATGGAAATTTTAGCAAACTAAATATTTTTGTGAGTGAGGTAAATCAAATTCTAAATTCTGTGGTAACAAATGGAAATCATTCTGCTCTATTCTTCTGTACCTTCTCTGTAATTGGTAATTGTTTTCAAATCAAATTGAAAATCTTTCTTTGGAACTTACTTAAGGAATTAAAATCAGCCCATAAATGAAATATGTAATTGTAATCACACGTTTAGTCTTGAATGATTGAAAACTTATGGGATTGAAGGCTCATGCTTTGGGTTTTAGTAACTTGATCCTCATGATTTGATTGTTGACTGCAGATGTCATTATTATGTCAGTGGTAATGCTTGCAACTTCAATTCATCCTACACGTTTTTCTAATTGCAATTTTTTTCTTGGCATTCTATTAAAAGTGATCAAGATGAATGCAATCATTCAGTGTGATTCTCAGTTCAGATGCTTTCATATTATCATACCTACGAGTAAGTTTAAGACTAGGAAGTAAATGAAAGATAAATTTTTCCAACATGCACCAGAAGACACAGGAAAAAGTGAATTATAATTGTATGTTCTTCACAATGTTTTCAAGATATAGTCACAGGAAGAGTAGGAAAATAGCTTTTTCATTTTGAACGCGTTCTTTATCCATAGGGATAGGTCTTATAATGACTGTCATTTGCAATGTGTGTTCTCTCACAGGTATGATGCCATTACTGGAAATTTACCCTTGGTATTTGTCAATGGCTGGTTGTTCATTCTTTTTGAGATAATTCTATACTCAGGCTGATCATAGACATTTGCATCTTGTGTTGAGGAAATAAAGTAATACTGTAATATTTAGTGGTTATCTTATAATTTGAGATTCTATAATGTTCTAAAATTTAACCTGCACATTGTTTTTCTTCTTTATTCAGATCCCTTCACCATTTCCAGTACCACAGATGCACTTTATGCAGCCTCAGTGGGTAAGATTCTACTCAGTTCCTTGCTGTACCTTTTTATCTATATTTCGAATTTGTATTTAAAAGATTTGTGTAATCATCTGATTAATCACAATTTGCAACATTTTGGTTTTTATATCTTGCTTTTTAACATCTGAAGACAAACCAAAATCATTAGATTTTACAATTTTTAATTCCTAGCGATATCTTAAATTGAAAACATGACTGGATTTGCAAGATCATTATGATTAACTACTGGCATTTTAATGATCTGATCAAGTTGTTGAATTGTGGTTTAGCTTTTAAATTACCCTGTAGATTCTATTTCAATGCAAACTTCTCTTGCAGGTGTCTCATAGACAGGCTCCAGGATACACTTTTTCAACGTCCGCTCAGACTCCAATGGTGTTTCAGTCTGTCTACCCCTATGTCACAAATCAGTCTCAGAGTCATTGTAAGTTGGCAGTTTTTATATGGTTATGTTGTTAACCTCCTTTCAATATCCTACCAATTTTTACTGTACTTAAAATTATTGTTGCTTGCAGCAATGGTTGATTATGCTCGATCAAATTGTCATTACATTAAGCAATGCAAATTTTCTTCTGAGTTGAGTTAATACATTGCTACATTAAGTGTGTGTGATTTTCTAAGAGGAATGCTACCCTGATTTTTCACATTTTAAATATTTCTCTATGTTAAAATACTGTGAGCATTTCATTACATAAGCAGACAGATTTTATCTTGCTAACCACTGAACACTATTACTATTTTAAATGCTCCATATGGTTGAGTTAAAGCAAAATTATTCCTTTTTGCTAAGTGCAGTTTCTGGATACAAGAAGTTGTGTTCAAATTTGATTTTAAAGTAAAATATTCTTGAATATCTCACTCATATATTTCTAAATTCCAACATAAAAAGTAAAATAACATAAAATAATGAAGTCTAAAGAATCTTACAGCAGTTGGAAGGTTGATAAAAGCTTCTGATTAATAGATTATTCTGAATTAGTCGCTTTTTTGAATTATCTGCTTATTGGATTTACAATTGTTACTCACTTGAAGTCCTTTTAGAAAACCTTCACCTAATATAGCAATTTTTACAGTAAAGGTCTGTTTACATGGTCAATGAACATGTACAGGTACAGAGAAATAATGAACCAGAAAATTGTACCGTGCACACACCCCAACGTGTAGAAATGAGTGAATTGGTGAATGAAAAAATAGAAGTCATTCTATTTTCTGTAAATGTCCTTGCACATTATCTGCTTGCAGAGCTGCCTGGTGGTAAAAAGAGGGAAGATCACTTAAAACCCTTTTAGCTTGCTTTCTCATGGCTTCTGCTATCTACCGCAAGATGTCCCCCCTTTTTGAGGGAAAGCAAAAGCAATCTTACAATGCTCTCCATAAGAAAATGTGAAATGCGAAAAAATTCTTTTGCAATAATAGGCGGCAATTAAACACCCAATCTTACAAACACATTTTTTCGAAAAAAATGATTCAGAATCGGGCATAACTTTGTGGTAATTATTAATGTACAAAAACTGCATAGGAAGGCATTTACTAAACCACACGGTATTATAAAGATCAACCATGTTTTCGTAGCGTCCCTACATCATCAGATGATATACCTGATAATGTAGCATTGCTAATTAACCATGGTTGTTTATAATATCGTGTGGTTTAGTAAACATTTTCCTGTGGAGTTATTATAAAATTTTTCATTCCCTTCAAGGCACATTTTTTTCATGTTTAAAATTGTTCATACCTTCTTCTATTACCTGCATGTGTTCATTGGCCTCTTAAACAGGTCTTGATTTTTACTTCTTTTGAGAGCCACTTGCTGTGGACCAAATTCTCTAAACTCATTTTTCAGCTCTGCGTAACAAATAGGTATTGCGTCTTTTGAACAATGTAAATCGCTGTGCATTGCATTTGCTTAAACTTTCCTTCTCAGACATGATGGGGCCTTTGCGTCCTACCGGAGCTGGTGCCAGTACAGGGGGGGGTGGTGGTCACGGGGGAACACCACCTCAGCAACAGTCTATCCAGCAGCAGTCACCAGTACCAATGCAACAGCAGACAGTAATGGGTGCAGGAGGAAGTCCTGCTGGTGGTATATCGTTAGGTGGGGGCGGTGGTCCTTCAGGGCATCCAGTTGGTGTTTATCAACCAGTGCCGATGAGCGGTATGGTAAACATGGGTGGAAATGTTGGTCAGCCAACTGTACAAAACAAGTCCAAACCTAGATTGTATGCTCTTCCAGTAAGTTGAATGTTATTTTAATTTGAGTGGGGATCAAGTCTTGGAAAAATTGGATCTATACATCTGTACAAACTTAGTTATTTCAGTCATTTAATAGAATATGGATACCAGAGGATGCTGGGTTTTAAAAATTGATTTTTAATTATTGTACTGTATTTCCGCCGATAAGAGGATAGTTGAATCATTAAAAAAGGCTTAAAAAATCCAGGGTCATCTTGTAGGACGGATACAAATATAATCAGGCAATTGTTTGCAGCAATCTCAAGGCAGTGCTGCCATATGCAAGAAAATAAATTTGTTCAATTAAAAGATTACAAGTAGGGGCATTATTCCACGCTATACGGTATTACTATCTAGATGAACTCTGATATTAACTAAATCCAGCTTATTTTAAGGTTAGGTTTATAGTTAGGGTATATTAGTAAACATAAAGAATATATATTAGTCAAGATAATAAGGAATATTATTAGTTTTGCTATATTTTTGTAAAGATTTATGCTAAAATGAGAAATCTTAGATGAAAATTTATACAGTCTCCTATCTGAAGGTCATTTTATCTGTTGTAATATGCCATACAGGTTTTGCTCAAGTAAGGATGGATCAAAGTATAAACAAGGATAATTGTTTAAACTAAAGGTGATGCGGGTTTAAAAGCAAACTAAATAAGCAATAAAATAAAAATGAATTTTCCTTATTGAAGGCATAGCATTTACTTATTTCAAAGAAATAAAATGAAGTAAGTTTGACTTATTCTCTGTCATTAGAGTTTTAAAAGTTTCATGGCTTTGTATCAGGCATATGATACCTGGTAGCAGGCTTCTGAAAACCCTCAATACTAATGCATTCCTATTGTTTAAATTTTGGTACATTTAGTTTATTTTAATATTTACTCATGATTGTCCTTGAATATGTTAGGTTGCGATTTTGCCCAAAATTTTTTCAGTAATATATATTTTCAAAGTTGTATTTCTACATATCGTATTTACTCATAAATAATGTGCCATCGAATGTAATGCGCCTCCCAAATTTTTGCATCGGAAAATTGAAAAATCATTTGCCTGAAAATCTAAAGTACACCTTCACACATGCAGCAACATCATCTGCAGTTCCATATATATGTTCACGATATACATATATGCTGCTATATAAATTTATACGTGTATTCAATGTGTATGAAATTCTGATAGTCCCACTTATATGCGTCCATCAAACAGTACAAAATCAGTAATTTAAAAGGTTTGATGTGCTACTGCTTTCAATTAAAAACAAACGGCCTACAGTTTAGTCTGTAGTCTTCGAGGGCTCTTATAGTGAAAACATTGATAGCACATAGATGGAATGTTTGACAATTTATATAGATATATGTACACCCTGATTTTTGCGCTAAAGAATTACCCATAAGGGTGTGTGTTATTTTCGAGTAAATACAGTAATACCCAAGGAGTACTAAGTGAGGAATTTCATGGAATGGCAATTTTGCTGGTTTACCATTATTGCTGCCTCTCACCATGTAAATCCAATTTTTCCATGGCTTATTCTACTCATGCAAATTTTGTAAATTCTATATATTTTCCAGTATCTTAATGCAATTTGATCATTCTTACAGATAGTAGATCCTGTTACTGGAAAAAATGTAATTAACGAGATGTTGAAGAGTGAAGAAAATAGTGGTGCTTCTGATTCTCCTGCTAGAACGGAGGTGAGTTTATCAATGTTGGCTTATTTTATTTGTAATGGATGATTCCTAGTTAATGTGCACTACTTGTAAGAAAATTTTCTTGAATTCAGTGCTCTAGATTTAGCTGTGCTAACCTCCAACATACTTTTAATTAATTCATCGACTTTAGCTGTGCAGGCATTCTTTGTGAATGCACTGACTGGATTGGCTTTTTTGGATCATTATTTTAAAATTTTACTGTTAAATTTCATTTAGTTTGTATCAGCTTTGCATTCCTTCAAATTTAATTCTGAAATATAATATATGGGAAGCTTTAACACAGCTTATAAAGTGTAATTGGTTTATGATTAACTGAATGGGTTCATTTTAATTTGTTTTCTAATCAATTTTATTTAACAGATCAATAAGTTTTAGTGAACTTAGTACAGCAATATTTCATTGGATATTAATCTAGAAAGTTTCATTGTTATACTTAAAGTTTCATTCGTAGCTTAATTTTTTTGCTGTATATTATGGACGGCTATTTTTCACTTAAATTGTAAGTGACAAAGGTGCCAAATATATTGATGATTGTTAAATTATTCATAATCAAGTATGATCTCATTGCAATAGGATTTTATTGTTTCTTTAATTGCAAGTATATGTGTTAGTTTTTATATGTAATTTGATACAACCAGGGAGGGACATTGGTATATTATTTTTATTTTGTTAGGATTTTTGTTCGTAGTATTTTTATCCTACAAATTGCTCTAACGTACTGTTAAGTTTTAAGTGTAGAGAAAATCAAATCGAGTTGTATAAAACATCTTACTTTTGAGGAATTAATAGATCATGGAAGCTGATGAAATGAATTGCGTTTTTATGCATATAAACATCCTGCATAAACTATAAATGCTGTTTAATTTAAGATTCTCCAGTTATTTTGGACATATTGGGACTGTAATAGCTCTTTTATTTTGATCTCATTATTTCTAGTTTTCATAAGAAAGAAAAAAGACCTGAGTATGAGATTATCCTTACATTATCCTTACATTTTCTGTTGCATCTTTTCTTAAATCCAAGCCAACAAATACCAATTACTCGAACAAAAATCACTTGTTTTTTTTTCATATTGTAGAAAGAAGAAAAGATAGCAGAATTTTCCTCAAAGATAAATAAAGCTGCTGCAAGCTCATCAGAAACTGATGTTTCAACTCCTCAACCCTCAGAGACTAGTGGTGAAGAAACCCTGCCTCAAATTAGCGGTGCGATGAATGGACCTAGTGAAAATTTATATTCTATACCTAGTGAAAATGTAGGCCTCTCCCAATTAGGAATGAATGTGTCCTCAGAACCGTGGAAACAGACTTCGGAAAAAGAAAGAGACCCTACTGTGGATAGCAGTATATGTGATACTGTAAATCAGAAGACTGTAGTAGATTTTGTGGCGGCAGCCAAGCTGGAGACAGTTTTGGAAGAGCCAGAAGCTTCAGCAGCTGTGCAGAATCTGGCGTTAAACCAATTCGAAGGGCAGCAGACACCTGTTGTGAGTGCTAGGGGCGGAGGTGTAAGAGTGCCCAGCCCCGTGGCAGCAAATGTTGTTCCTCTTGTTAAGCAACAGCCCGCTTCTATTGTTAGTCCCTTACCTGTCAGCCAACATGTCGAAGTCATGCCTCCTCCGGCAATGAGTGCAAAACCTCATCCCCAAGCTCCGGCAGCGAAGGAGGTGACCAGGGAGTTCCCTGCGAAGCACCCAGTGCCAGCTTCAAAACCTATACAGACTTCTACTCATAAGCCGACCCATGCTGTCAGTGCAGCTGTGGAAGGAATTGATGCTAATGTTACCAAGAAAGTTATGCCTATTTCCCAAGAAGGATCTTCCGAGAGGAAGAAGATGGCAGAGGTAATTCCGAAGGAAGAAGGGAAGAAAGAGGAGAAGGCTGTCGAACCTGTGACCCCGATCCCAGTAGAAGAACCACTCCCACAGAGGCAACCACCACAAGCCAATGGGGATGAAATTATCGATGGTAAGCAGAATTCATTGCTTTCTCTATATCATCAACATCATGCCATCCATTTGTACTGCAGATTATAGGTGCTCTCTAAGATACTGTCTCGGTATGTTGTCATATTGTGATAATTTATGTTCGTTTGAAGGCAAAAAGACCTTTCAAGTCCAGTAGGTGTGATGAAGTAATAGTGCTCAGAATTGTATGAAATTTCAGAGATTTAATCTGAAATTGGATGGTGGTATTTTATTTCATGTAGGTGATATTTGAGCTCTTTTATGGCGATTTTCTCACTTTGGTTTTATCGAAGAATCCTTTATCGTAATGAAAATTGAGTAAGTGACATTCCTGATGCGTTTTTTAAATAATGAATTCTTTCCATTGAGAATTTACAAGATATAGCCTTAGCTCACCTATCAACAGAAAATGTACTAGTTTAAAAATAATTTTTTCAATTATCTTTGGCAGAAAGCAATTAGTGTTGGCTGGAACTGTTAATTTTGGTTCTGAGGAGTTTTTAAAATTATTTATTCCTGATTGAAATGAGGAAATGGACACTAGTACCTGAATTCAAATACTCATTTCTCTACTCAATTGCATATCTAATACACATTTGCATTTAATGAAAATTGGGTAGAAGGGTAAAACTGCTTCTTTCTATCTGTTTATTGTTAAGATATATTCCATTTTTGTGTAACCAGGGTAGCTGGCTTGCTGCATGCATAAACATACTCTACTGAGTAAGGTTGGTGTGTTAGCAATAGTCGTCTATAAAAGCGTTTTCGAAAAGTTTCAATTGCTTAAAAGATGCTATAAAGCTGGAACTGATATTATTTTGTCATAATTTTTCTTTAAATACAGTGTTAAACATTCCAATGTGCAGTGAAACATTTTTCAAAATCAAAGCAAATTAAATTCAGCTACAGATTATTTACTCTTTAGTAAAGGTATGTGTTATAATATTGTTTGGATGTTTTTAGGTTCTATTTTATTTTTATTTTAGCTTGTCAGCTGTCATGAAGTAATGGTTAGCATTTCTTACTTGTGTTACTACCCTAGGTTTGAGACCTTGCTAGGTAGAGCAAGTTATCATGATTTTTTTTTTCAAGTATTGATGTTTAACATAATTTGAAAATCGCATCATTAGCCTATGCAGAGGGTAAATGGGAGGTGTAAGTTAATCAAATCCTTTTCTAATCATGAATGCATGTAGAATTTTCCGAGTTAAAATTTAGCTTCTGCTCTCGGAAACCCCTTGATCTTTTGACTTTTATTTTTTGTGCTAGACTGATTAGTATGTTGTCTTAGGTTTTGCCTTTTAGGTTTCCAAATTGAATGAGAATACTTTGTTAGAAAGCCTTTAGAAGATTTTGAGTAGTAGTAGTATTTTGTTCAATTTCCTGACTTATAAATTCCACTTGCTTCTGCTACTGATTGTTATGGAATATCACCAAGTCTAGGTCACACCATCTCTTTTAGTATTCCCTTATACTTTGTTCCTATTGTTTTGATATATTTAATGGTAAATCACACTTTTTCACCTTCTAAATTTAGTACAATAGAAGTTAGGTTTGGTAGTAACTTTGTTTAGCAGCAAATGTTTGTAATTGTCAGGTTAATAATCTTTCTTCAGCACGAGAAGTCTTCAGTGAATTCAGGAGTGAATTGAATTCTATTATGGTAAACTGGTGTAAATTTATAATTTCATAAGAATTTATAAATATAGCTAAAGTTGTTGCTAAAACTACTTCCTGTAGTTTTTTCTACTACTTCATCCAGCTTTTCCTTGAATGCTATGTTTTTGTTTTTATACTTGCTAACTCTTCATGAAGAGATATCTATTGTAACAAAAATTAATAACCCTTAAATTTTGTGGATGCAGATGGCATTTGGAAAATTAGTTTATTACTAATTTAGGCTGTATATATTATTTATATAACCACCTTGTACAATAATTACTATTGTATGCATTTGATACCATCTTGAAGCAAGTTTTAAAATGCCATGCACTCTGATGTAATTTGCAGTTATTTGATCATTATATTTATTTTCATATTTGTTTACATATTTTCAATGAAAAGAGGATAGAATCCTGTTTAACGTTGGTTTTTACAGTAAAAATATGGGAATTATACATTTTAAAGGTGGATATGGGAAATTTGAACTTAATTGAAAGGCTGCAATGACTGTTGTAGTTAAATGTCCCTGAAAGTACAATATTTTTCTCTCAATAAAGAGAGAGGCCTCCATAGTGTTGAGAACTCACTATGGTTATGTTCAACAGAGCTATGGATGTGCATATTCCACTGGGATTTAACTTTTATTTATAATTGTGGGAGTGCTACATATTTTTGGAGGATAGAATGGGAACCTCCTCATTACAGAGACCAGATGCTGAAATATTTTAAGATTTTTGTTAAAATTTGCCTCGAGTATCACTTATTAAGAATTTAAGCATAATTGTTGCATTTCTCACAGTAATTTATGTTTAGAATTACTATTTTGGTTAAAATCATGTTGTACCAACTGACATTATGATATATTCTTTTTTGGTGAATTACTAGATGTGGGATGTAGAATTTCTTTTACTATTTGCTTTTTATGCGTAAATGACATTAACAGAGTTGACTGGAACTCTTTATAAGTAAAGGCTTTGTTGTTAAATTCATGGAAGGAAAGTAATTGTGCCAAAATTATCCATATAAAATCGTTTCAAACATGAAAGTAAGTTAATTTAGCTGAATAGCTTGGTCTTAGTCTCCAGTAGCTGAAATCGAATGCTTTTCCAAAAAAAGCTTTCAGTGAAGCAATGAAAACATATATATTTAGTATATTTTTGAAAGGAGTAGTGAAAAGTTATGAAAGTGATGCAACTTCATAATGGTCAAGTTTCTTGATCATCGAAGGATATTGTCAGATGAAGTATCCTATAGGTTACATCTGTACTGGTCAACTTCAGAACTAGCAGAGCAAGAAGATACTTGCCTTTTTTGATACTTCGCATTACTGGAAAGTGATACTTGCCATATTTGATACTTGGCATTTCTGGAATGTGATAAGTATCGAATTAGTAAATTGGAATGCAAATTTTTCAGTCTTCCTTCAATAGATGAGATACCTCTAATCAATTACTAAAAACTATTTATTATCTTTCTTTATTGTGAGAAAAGCAGGTTGCAATGCAAATTTGAGGGAGAGTCATTGAGTTGTTCAATCCATTGCTTTTGGTTGGTCCCCCTCTCCTAACCTTCTCAGCATTGATGTTATGTATGACTATAGTCAATTAAATTTGACAATAGTATTTATTTGGGAGGGTGATTCTTATGGTAACCACCCCAAGTTATCAATGCATTTTGCTAATACACTGCCTAGATTGATACTAAACAACTTTAATCTCTTGTAAATCATGGTTGTTTTCAGCAAGAAAGGTCTCTGTTTTACTTTTACCCATCTGTTTGCATCTTAGAAGTTACATGTATGTATTAAAGATTAGATATTTTTGCAATCGTCAAAGCTGAGCTTTAATATGTTGGACTTTGTATCTCGGTCCTTGAAGTTAATTTCCCCTTAGGCAAAAAAGTGGTTTGTAGGCTAGGTTATACATTGTATTGTAGGGTAAATATAGATGAGGTATTCTTTATAATATAGAATAATTCCTTATTTTGTGAAATATAGAATTCAGTATAATGTAATAATTATTATATTATCACCTCTGAATTCCTGTCATAGCTAATGGAACTTAATTCAGCTTTTGTAGTAATAAACTTAAAACTTGTATAGTAATAAATATACATTCCCACACAACTGGTCCTTCTACTCCAGGACATGTACATTGATAGTCTATAAAAAAACTAGTGATTTTATGTACAATATTATAGGATTATCTGAGAGGGTTTGATTGGTATTGGAAAAATTATCCATCAAATTGATTATTTATACAGTATGTTGATCTTAACTTAGGCAGTTACAACTATGAAATCAGCATTAAAAAAATTGTATTGCTCAATTTTTAGCCACATGAATAATGATCATAGGAACCATTGGAAAAGTTTATTAACAAGTTAACACTCTTCTCAGCTTTAATTATGTTTAGACAGAAAATCCCAGTATATACATAATGTATAATACAATGACCATTGGCACTATTAAAACCATAAATTTCATATTTATATCTCAACAGTCTGTACATAAAATTAATTTCTCATAACTGCTTTAATGTGTTTCTTATGGAGAGCTACGAGCATTGGATAGAAAAGGAAATTTATAAATATCTATACCTTGGTGATTTTATGGGAAATACGTAGATACCTTAGATTAGATAACAATCATTGTTATATTTTGTTAATTGATAACCTACTATAAGTGCATCAGTATTCATGGAGTTTAAAATTAAGATATATGTATAATGCTAAAATTTAATTTGTGATACAATATGTATGTTAATTTTGGAATAGTTTTCAAATATGCTGTTGGATTTAGTTTGAGGTTGGCATTTTGCCTTATTTGTTAACCTTTTTAGCTTACACCATAAGCCGGTTGAATTTTTGTGGTGACCAAAATTAATATTTAGTTTACCCTTCCCCCAATTAAAGTGTATGATGGTAGTACAGTCAATTAACCTATTTATCAATATGCTTGGGTTGCATAATCTAAAGGAAAATGGCAATAGCCAAAGATATTGGGTTACTCAATTGTGAAGGGATATTTGCAATTATTTCATTAATCGTTGATTAATACAGAATGCTGTCGATTGATCAATCTTTACAGCTAGCATTACCATTGTGACTGAATTCTTGAAATAAATTTTCAGATAAGTTTTGGCTTTGTATATTAGGATTGTTTAACACAGAGGCTGCCAGTCTTTTCTCTACGTAGGGATTTTTCCTATATTTTAAAGATAACTTTTTCGTATTTAAGATTCATTTAGAGAGAGAGTATTTATTCAATGTGATCTGTTGTGCACGTAATTTAAATTTTGACTTCATTTTACACAATTCATTCAAAGTCAGTAAAAATCAATCGTCATCTATCACTTATAAAAAAATAATCAATTTTGATTAATTTTTTTATGAGTGAATGAGCTACGTACTTAAGCGAAATTTTTCAGTCAAGTTATTTTTCTTATATTATATTTTCATATTTCAAAACCCATTCATTTGAATTCACATGTTTTTATCATTCGTTAATCCCTTTCAGTGTGATGAAGTGCCTTGTGTCGTAGCTTCTATCGTGTACAATCTGTTATCAAATATGCTCCTCATCGCGTAAATGTTTTTTGGGTGCCAGCCGTAAAAAAATCTCGAATATTTTCCCAAAAAAAAAATAAGAGATCGAACGCGCTTAATTACTTCATGGGTGGGGTTGGTGTGTCATTGCAATTCGAAAGAGCCACGTCGAGGCTCTCGGTAGCTTAGGAAAGCGCGTTGAAGTTTTCGCTCACGATTTCCCAATGGACCATCACGACCACGAAGTCGCCCCGCGAGTTTTCTTTTGTGCGGGTATCCCTCAGTTCATTGGGTGCCAGTGACGTCTCTTTCCGAAAGCAACCGAGCTTGCGGCGTCGGTGCCCGAACGAACGGAGTCGCAAACCATGCACGTGGCTGTCTCGCCGCAGACTGTCTTGGCGTTTTAACGCGCTGATATCCGTAGATTTCGTCCCGTGATGTTAGTCGGGTACCCGGCCATCATCAGCTCTAGGGGATCACTTGCCCTAATGGCGTGCCCTAGGTGTTTAACGCTAACGTAACTCGTCTTGCAGACATAAGAGATTATCTTCAGCACCTTGTCTATTGGGGCCAGGAAGCCCGGGCGAGACGACCTTGCCGCGGAGGATATGGAGGGAGAAGGATAGCAGAGTTCGTTTCCTTTTGTTTTTTGTCTCGAAGTAAGTATGCATACGTTTTGCACCGGCATACAGGCGTATGCCTCTTTTCCAAGAGTACATTAGTTTAAGTCTTCATGGCAGATGGTGCAGGAGGACATGTGTTTTTCTGCCTTTTTTCATTGGCCGTTCCGTTGTTTTACCTGTTGCGTTTCTATCGATCAGCCGGGTTTTTTTAGAAACATCTTAGAACATACCAGAGGTTTCCTGTACAGGTAATCGTATTATTTTATTTTCCCTTGTGTGAACAATGGCTTGAAATTATAGTCGGTGCTCCTTTGTCACTTACTTTTTCCTCGATTTTTTTTCCCCCATCAGTAAGGCTTCTGTTGTAGAAAAATAGGATTTTATGAATATTTAATGCATTTCCGATCGTCCATCTTGTCCGCCCATGTCGAGGGGCAGCGGCTTAAGAGGCGAGAATTTCAGGAGACCTTGAAGAAAATGGCCGTCTCTCCTCTAGAGAGACCCGGAGACCCACATGTGCTAAAGCAGTTGGTTACAGCTTTCTTTCCCTTCACTGCCATGCCTCCGGTTGTTCGGAGCTTTTGTTCCAATTTCTCGCAAATCGCATTAGTCTTAATCGATTTCGAAATAATCCTATGATGTGGCCGGTTTAAATTTCCAATCATAATGTCTAGTCCCCATTAGCATCGCCACATGATATTTTTTTGCCCAAGGTAATTACTCTCTCCTTAATGGCCTAGGCGATGAAGCGTGGTAAATTAAAGGATGGAAGTTTAAGGGATTCATAAGCGCGCTCCTAAATTTTTTTATCGCTAAGTATTACCGATATTCGTTCTGAGAGGATAAAAATTTTCACCGTGTATTTTTACGTAACCTTAAAAGATTTGTTTCTCCGTAAGCCATATCGGTGGCAAACGGCTCTCCACCTTCGATCCGGCATCCGCATACGTCATTTTCTCGGTCGACTTTCACTGGATTTCGTAGAGGTTGTTTTACATGCGGATCACGGAATTTGTGCAGGTGGGAAAAAAGCGCTCTCGCGAATGTTCACCCCTCGTCTGGTCCCGTCTGATTTGGGTCCTACGGCGGAAGGTTTTCGTCGGTCGAGTGGATGCAACGCTCTTATAAGTTTTAAAGGGAATTAATTCGCGCATATTCGAGAACTTCTTGAGCGTGTCAAGCTAACATGCGGTCATCGTTTCCGTTCCAATGGATATTCTTCATTGATGCCCTCTCACTGCAGTCTGGGTAATTATTTTTGCCGGTTCTCTCCGTGTGGATAGAGGAGTAACTGGGGTGCAAAGGGTAGGGGCGACTAATTAGTAGACCTCATCAAGACTTCGAAGAAGAGTTGTGGCGGTAATATTTACGGCATTTTTCGCGCATAGCTATCCCCAAAAAATCAAACTGAATATTGTTACGAAGGTGTTAAGATTAAACTACGGGTCACTTAATGCCAGCCTTCTTTTCCTAAAAAGGCATCGCTTTATCTTCGGGGATGCATTCGCCTACCGTATGGGCGATGGCTTGGGTTTTGTCGCGTTGGCCAAGAGTTGAGTGATTTTGCCATCAGCCGGTTTGTGCGACTTTCTCCTGCCTGTTACGTTTGCCTCTTACCTTTTATGCATTTCTAAGCCCCGCTCTGCAGGTTGGCCTTATTTTTCTCGGGGAAAACCCTTCGATGATCAATCTGCTGTGCAATATTCCGGTTTTAAGCGTAATAATCTCGTTCCATTGTTATTCTATTCAGCACTTTTCCCAGCCGATAATGAGTTTTTTTTTAACTTGGCCAAATAAGATACGTTGTTACATTTTATTCTGCAGGTCAACCCTCCGCTTCATTTTTTTGGGATGTGATTTTTTTCTCCCGGGCTTGGTATTTGCGAAAAATTATTGATAATTTTATTAAAAATTGCAACGAGTTGGCAATGGAAAACTGCAATAATGTGAGATTAATCCGCAGTTCTTGATTTTCCTGAGAGTAGTAATCTTTCTCTTTTAATGGTTGCAAAAGTGCAAATATGCACCGTACTTATATTTTTTTCGTTTTTTTCTGATTTACTGGTTGACTTCCACTCGGTTTTCTTTGGGAGGAATTCGCTATACTTTAGATAGCATTTTAATCACTCTGTTCGTACTCCACTGTTTCGTTATTAGTCTCTCCTGTCTTCCAGCTCACCCCCTTTCTTTCTCCAACCAATAGTCTTTTCTACTTAACAAATTTGTAAGCCAACTTAGAAGAGGAAGTTCTCTCAGGATTGCACAAATTTGATCGGAATTTTTCTCTTGCCGAAAGCATATGGTAGGTTTCCAAACCTTGTGGTAACCTGTCTCGGTCAACCAATCGGGTATCCCGTTTTAAACTTAAATCCTTACTCAGTGGCTTACTTTTCTCAGCCATTACTGCGTCAGATTTGTGTTTGGTTGCATTTAGGCTTATTCTGACGAGCATCGGTTCCATCCCCTTGTTTCGAAATGTTTTCTCCACATCCATCGCTGTCCCGTTTTCATCTAATTTGGGCCTTTAACCGGAAATTACATCCATGTATATAGTACAAGAGAACCTCACGTAATTATTCAACTTAAACTGTTTTGTACGGCCGTTTCCCGTGCGTATGCACAATTTGAGTTCGAGCTCAAGTTATTTACTTTGCCCGAAATTAATTGTGCAATATTAAGGATAGCAGATTGCCAATTTCGCTTGCCTTTGTTTAGCGATGGCCGCTGCTACAACAAATTGTCCATTGAATTTTGATGCCTCAATCAGAGGAAAATTTTCTCCGGGAGTCCCAGAACAGAAAATAACTCGATTGATACGGTTTAGAATCACTTAAGTGAAACAGCAATAATAGGCTTATTTGGAATTTGCCCCGATGTCGTAATGGCTTCGCTGTGGTAGTTGATAAGAAATTGGCGCTGAGAAGCGATTATTCCAATTAGACGAGCAATACACAGCTCTCCTTTAGAATGCATATCATCTGTCTTAACGGTGATTTTTTTCTTGCTCCCCAGTCTAGTTAAAGATAACGATACTCTCTGTTGGTGTCAGAATTTCTCTGTTAGGTATGAGTTATTTCTTTGCGGAGTTACGTGGCTGGACGAACGTTGCACTGGGTCTTTTTGGCCCAATTTTCGAAACTGCTCCATGAAAGCTAATATAACTTCATGCGTGGGTTTTCCATTCGAACGGCAGACACATGAACCTGTTGTCGGTCGTAGGAATGATTTTTATGAAGAAATTTTTAAGGGCAAGTGGTTCCTCGACATTGTCTCGATTCCAACGCTTTTATTGCCCTTTTACTTTCCTCTTCAAATTCTCCACCCTCCCCACCCTTACGTCGGAATGTTCTGGTATGTCGGATTTGAAGCGCCGCTCTAGCGGATAAGCTTGTTACTTCTTTCCCTCTTATATCTTCTCGTCCCAGCATTCCGTGCTACCCCGCCGCCCCGTCAACCACGTTTATTGAAGGTGGTGGCCCACGCAGTGTGCAGTGTCTTATTCAGGTTTATTTTTAAGCGAGTGACACTCGGTTGTCATATTTAAGTGAATAATCAAGTGTAGTGATTGTGCTGTGAAAGTTAATCGCTTTGTAACTGTGTTGAGGAATAGACATCCGGACGGGAGTGGCTACGTTTTTTAAAATTAAGTCGATCGAAAATTTGCAGCTTTTATACGCGTTTTTCCGGTGAAAGTAATGTTCTAATACATTTCCGAGAAGCGTTCATAAAGTGATCAATTATGGATCCTTCCTCAGGAGGGAGCGGGGGCGGAGGTCGGAAAGGACGGCGTGGCTCAAAAGAACGTGGTAAGTTATGGCTGAGAAACGTTGAAAGTTCCAGTGCATAATGCTTCCATTACAACGTGCTTTAAAATTGGCATTGGTCGATCAATTCCTCGGCTAACCTCTATCCATGGAGATCCTTCCCAATAATGTCGAGTTCGTTGACCGAAGGCATATTGGAAGGGTGGCGAGTTGATAGTATTTATTGCAGCTTTTTAGATCTCGCTGTCGTCTTAGTAATTCGGTCAACGACTCTTAATATTTTGTCTAATCGAGACTATATTAAGACGCGGTAGTGCACGTCGAAATTCGTTACGTAATGGACTTATCCCCTACCGGCTAACTTTTCCATATAGCGTAATTGCTTAATGCAGAGTATCTCGATGTGGTATTATTTTTAGTCGTTATCTCGGCTTTCGTATTCTCGTCGCACATTCCATTGTAAACTTTTAGTAGTAATTTCTACGCAACAGATCACTCGGGACTAGGATTTTCTTACCATTATTTTTCCTTTTGAAGGTCTGTGTCTTGCCATTGCAGTTCTATCCACCCTCACCCCCGTTTTCCTCATCCCATTCGCTCTTCCTTGGTATTCTAAATTTAGAGACGGCCGAGACATGTTCTATTTTGAACTTGCTAGGTGTGGTGGAAATGACGATAGGGATTAGTTAAGGGAGATTTGGACAACCAGAGCAGAAGCAGTCTTGCCGTCAATTCGAATGGCAGATAGCCGATGGATGATTCCAGAGGTGTTAATTGATGATGCTCCATGTTAATTCACCGTGCACGAAATATACGTGGTGCAATTTTACACCATGTTGGATGGTCCTCCGCGACGAGAATTTAATTGCACAACAGTAATAACACACAGTAACATTTAGTTCGAAATGGGGATGCTTATTTACTTGACACTTCCGATTCGGGGATATCCGCATCGGAAGGTTGGAATCCAAATTGTGTTCCATTAAAAAAGTGGTGGTTACTTAACGAACTAAATTTGTATTGAAATGCCTTTGTGTACCTTCATCCCTTAAATTCCATGCTCGAGCAGAGCATTTAGCTTCATTTCTGGAGAATTTGGATGCTAAAACAATACTACAAATAAACACTTCAGAATGGAATTCTTGTTGGTATTACTATATTATTATTTTCTACTTCGCTGTAATTAGATCGGTTGATTCAGAAGTTTGAATTGATTCGTCGTTTTCTTAATCAGACAGCAAAGGCTAAAAGCAGTGTGTTAAACTAGACTACCTCTTACCTTCATTCCTAATCACATTTGGCATATTAGTGTTTTATTTGGTACTTTGGGAACTTTATGTAGACGTTTTTAAAGACCTATTTGTTCATTGCCCCATCAAGTATATGCAATCATAGGGCTAATGCAGTCCTTGAAGTATGAATTACAGTTGATGATTCCTATATATTCTTTAGTCTTTCTTGTTAAGGGTTTCGATTGATTTGTTTGTTCAGTTTCTTAAAAGTTCTGGATGATTTTGAGCAATTAAAATTTAGCAAAATATAAGCGGTTATATGAATAGATTTTTTCTTTTCTTAAGGCAAACCCACACAGCGGCAGAAATCTAAAAAGGTTCACAAGAACCGCGAGCTCAATCGAAAAGGCGCTGAGAAAGAAGGCACTGATATGGATGCGTTTTCTGATGCTCAACAGCAGCAAAAGCAAGAGGCAGCTGCTGCATCAGCAGCATTGACTAATGTCAGTAATGCTGTAACTGCGCCTGATAGTCAGAGAATAGAAACTCCGATACAACCTTCCATGGATGAAAAGGTAGTGAATGAACCCAGTAAGTCCAGGACAGTAACTCCTCCACCTGCAACCCAGGTACCCCCTGCCTCGAAGACAAGTGCTCTTCCCTCTTCAGTGACTCCCAAAGGTGCTACTGCCACTAGTAATGAAAATGTGCCAGTACAACTTAACTCAAATACTTCCAGTAAGGTAGAATTGCATCCTCCTAAAGTTCCGTCCAGCAAACCTGGCAATGAAAAGGTAAGTTCTTAGTCATAATTTGAAAATACCTCCATTTTGTTTTGTTTTAGAAATCTCTTATGGGTTTGGTACAATTTTGAAAGTCATAACCTGTTTTTAATTGGTTAAGTGGCCGTATATTGCAATGTTTTTAAAGTTTATGTTTGAAGTGTGGGATTGAGTGTTGTGAAAGGTTTTGTTAGTGTTCAGTGGGCAGAGAATAAAAATGTAGTAGGATTATTGATTATTCAGCATTTAAGAAGAATTAGAGGGGATTAAATATAGGTAGAAAGTTTAGTGTTGATTGTGATTTTTCTACTGTGAAATATTTTGTGCCTAACATGTTTTCTCAGTTAGATTCAGTAACTAAATTCTTTTTAAAACTGATAAGTGTTAATGTCTTAATTGTTTCCTTACTTTAGTACTTCATACTACTACTACATTCTAATACTTCATATTGTTTTGCTTTACACTCTTGATTCACATTATGCTTGTCGTAAGGTACCTGTTTTCAATCATGCTTAGTTTCTTAGTTCGCACTGACAGTTTTCAGCTAATCATTCTTTTCAATTGATAGTTTGTCTGTCAAAATAAAAAAAACTTAATTTATTTTCTTTTATTTGCAGATCTAATTATATCTTGTAATTTGTTTGGTTGACTGTAGTTATGGTACATTAGAATATGTAATATTAGTTTTGCGAATTTAATCTTTAAATCTACCATATAAAAGGTTTTAAGAAAATTGTGCATAATTGTGAAATTGTGGTTTCAGGCAGAAATTATTATTTGTAAGTAACTTGTTCTCCCCCATTTTTTACTGGGCTGGATACTTGATTTTGTTTTAAATTTAGTAGAAAGAGTTGACGTTGTTATGGTAATAATTCATTCTATGCAGGAAAGGCCCCAATTGCACGTGATAACAATGAATTAAGTATATACATACCAGAAAGTAAAAATTAGAAGAGATTGTATAAAGATAAAAATTTGAAGGTTTAAAATTCTATCCAGAAAAGTTAAAGTTCAATTTTCTCTTGAAGGAAGTGAATCAAAATATTAATATCCCTGGTGCCATTTAGGGCCTCATTAGCCAGTCTCGTGATTCTGGATATGGCATTTTGGAATCTACAGACTTCCTCTCTCCCAAAGGAGTCATGAATGAGCTTAGTATTTTTGGTACGTCTGAGAGGAACATCAAAATTAATAAGGTTTATCAATTCACCAGAGTATTTGAAACCAGTTAGAATATTCCTTCAAATTTTTTTTTCCAATGTTTGAGAGTTTTTGGAAGCCAAAGATTCTATATTAGTAGATGAGATAATAAACTGGAAACTAATTATGGCTTTTATTTATAAGAAAACCCATTTCAGGCAGCTTAGGGGTCCACAGTAGAAATAAGTTTGGGAAACCACGATGTAAAGAATTATTAGTTTTGATAAGTAGCTTATTCCTGTGATTATCTCAGTTTTCCCCGACAAAAGTTCTTTTACCTTGTAATACATGTATTCGTTGAGTTATCATTATCACTGATGCTAATGATGAATTTATTGTCTTTTAATGAAGAACCTTGACAACAAGCTGTCAGCAACGGAAATGCCTCCTGTTGTTCCTGAGCAGAATGTTGTTGGCAATTCAAAGAGAGATGAAGTCGAAAAGGAAGTTTCTGTTGAGAAGATCACAGAAGACAGTGTGAAAGAAGTAGCTAAAACTAAGCAGATCAACGAAAATTGTGTTGAGTCCACTAAAGTGGAGAAAGACATGTCTACTGCAGAGAAAAATGATAAGGAAGAGGAAATTGTTGCTGTGAGAAACAGTGAGAATAAGCTGTCGAGCTTACCTCCCAAAGAAATGAAAATGGAAGAAGGGGATAGTAGCACCAAGGAGGAGCAGGATCTAGAAGCAAATTCTGCACCCGGTGTTCCTGCTGTGATAGAAAATGAATCTATGGAGACAGTGATTTCCAAATTAATAGCCATGAAGAACTATAAGGAAGGTTTGTATTTTGTGTTATTTCTGTGAGGTACTCTAAAAGTTATCACAGTGAACTGTTTCACTTCCCTCACAGTTCTCTAGAAGGATGTGTAAAACTCTTTTAAGGCTCAAATACCTTAGAAAAGAAATCTTTTGATAAGGAATGAATTTTGGGGCAAATTTTGCTAAAATGTTTCAATTTCATCTCAAGTATTGTCTTCCTCAATTACCTTTCCTGCTTAAATGTGAAATTTCATTTAAAATGTTTATTACTGGTGAGCCATCAAGTACTTCACACCCTCAATTCAGATGATTGACTTCAGTTCACGTGTTATCTCTAATTAGTTGCCAATCCTATGATGATATCATAGTCTGATACTCCATGTTGATATTTATGGAATTCCTCGTTTCTGAAAGTCTGCTTGGTTTTTAAATTCCGAGTTCAGACTTAAGTAATGAATTAATTGTGTTAATATTTTTGTCGTAGACCAATGGAGTCCCATCAATCCTCAAGGGAAGAAGAAATATGAAAGGGATTTCCTTTTGGGTCTTCAGAATGATCCTCAGTCAGTGAAGAAACCAGAGAACCTTCCAGATTTAGATATAGTACTGAAAGATCATACAAATAGGGTAAGTTTTATGGGTATTTGGGGAGTTTAGGGTGATCTTTAGTTTCAGTGATTATTTCAAAGTAGTGGACTGAGAAATTCGTGAAGTAAATACTAAAATGAGAAGCAGTGACCTTAATCATTGTCATGCTCAATGTTTGAGTAACATCCCCACTTGTTCATGTTATTTTTACACCACTGTAGGCACCAGCCCGACAAGTAGATATGAAGAACATTGCACATCTAAGCCGAAATTCTCAGGATTTTACCCCCTGCTTTGTGAAGTCTATGGCACCAAGGGTATGTATCATGGGATGACTGATTTAAATATAACGTTGCTATTTCTGATGTTTTTCTATTTAGAACTGTTGGAATATTGATCATAATTTAACTTTTTCCTTAATGGTAGTTCAATAGCGATTGAGTCTATTGTATTTAATATTATATGTTGATAATGTTGATCATAGAAGCTGTCCCAGAAAACAATAAATTACTAGTTTGTGATCAATTGTGGAAGGGGTCTTTGGAAAATGCTGTCTTTGGAAATTGAGATTGGCTCTTATTTAGTTACACGATTCATCCCAATTATTTGGATGAATCTTAATTTAGAATTGTTTGCTCTCCATGCTGTCTGATTAGCAATTTTATTCCTTGTTGAATAGTCGATGGCACCCAAGAGGAGCAGTCAACAAGGCAAACCTAAAGGGGCAGCTAAGATAGTGTATGTGACTATTCCTTCAAACTCAGATGTGAAATTGCATGAGGCTGAAAACGCATGGAAGCCTCGCAACAAGTTGCCAAGCAAGGATGCTAAAGTAGAGTTGAAAGAGACTGAGGTAAGATAGTGTTCCACATTCCTGCTGATTCATTAAACACTAGAATTTTTTCTTGCATTTCCAATTTCAATGGAACGTAAAATGTTACTTTGCAAGTAGCCTGCAAGTCAAATTAACTTGCATAATTGTGATTTGCCCATCTTGAAGTAACGACTATCAAAAATGGTAGTGATGATGATTACAATATTTTCATATTTTATTCTAAAGTAAGATACTTTACTGTGACATCCATGGTGAATGATAACTTATAAAATCTGTTTGCAGGAACTGTATGCATCCATGAGGGGTATACTTAATAAGCTCACTCCCCAGAACTTTGACAAACTTGTTCAACAAGTTATAAGACTCCCTATTGATACGATGGAGAAACTGGTTGGAGTTGTTGATCTAGTTTTTGATAAGGTGAGCATATTTCTTATAATGAATATTTTGGAAGTGATGATAATGCATTTTTGAACGAGTTACCTTAATTTGGTAATTGGTTGATAAAACCATTATAATTATTAGCCTAAGATTGGCAGAAATTGGGTAAGAGTTAAACAGAGTATTCAAAATGTAATATTTGCCTTTGGACATAAAGCTATTCTGTGATTACTACTTTCTTAAATGGACATAAAACTTTTTTAGGCTGTGGATGAGCCAAACTTCTCAGTAGCTTATGCAAAGCTTTGCGACACTCTTAATAATGTAAACATTGCAAAGCAAGTCACGCAAAGTGGTGAATCCAGCAATGAGAATTTTAGGAAAATTCTGTTGAAGCGTTGTCAGGCAGAGTTTGAGAAGGATAAGGCTGCGGAATACAAACTTACCGAACGTTCAAAGGAAATTGATAAAGAACCAAATGTGAGTAATTTCTTTTGTTTGTCTGGGTGTTTCAATAAAGGGAAACATTCATTCTTTGTTGCTGTTAGTTAGCATTGTTTACTTAATAGATATTTGTTTAAATCCTAGGTTTGCTTTCAATGTTACATGTTATACCTTAAATTGCCAATAATTCTGATTGTTAATGGTTGTTTCTACCTGAGGTCTTCTGGAATTTCATAATTGATTTCAAATTTAGAAACATCTTAATATACATTACATTAGGATAGCTTTCTGATCCCAAAATTCTTTTTGAAGGAGGAGAGAAGAAAAGAGTTGAGACTGATACTAGAAGAAGATGAGCGAAGAAGTAGGAGGAAATCTGTAGGCGTTATAAGGTATATAACACATCTGTAGCATTGTAGACTTTTTATTCCTGATTTTCCTGATGTTAGATTTTACATCTTGTGCAAATGTTTAACATTAAAAGGACGGGAGATTAACTCTACCTGGAAGGATGGGAAGTGGTAATTTGACCACTTTGCTTCTCAATGCCTATTTTATTGCATTTTTGAGGATTTTTTTATTTTAGGCAGATCAATCTACTGCCAGCAATATTAAACAATTGCTTTACCATCAATAGATAGTTTATAAACATTTCTTTATACAGCAAAGAGTTCATTATTTTCACTGTATAGGTATTTGAGTAATTATCAAGCTCTGATAAGATTCTTTTGAATTGTCATTTATATAGTTATGAATGCAATAAATTATTCACATATCTGTAGGAAAATATTAAAAAAATTGGAGTAAAAGGGAAATACTTAAATTGAAAAGAGAAATTTGTCAAATGACCACCAGCCGTCCCCACTTAAATTCCTAACCAGTTTTAAATTCTGTATGTTTCAACCAAGGTTAATGTAGTTTATTTTTTTCCATAGATTTATTGGAGAGCTGTACAAGCTTGGAATGATAAACCAATTCATTATGACTACTTGCATCGAGTCATTATTGAATGCTAGTGATGAGGAAAGTTTAGAATGTTTATGCAAACTGCTTACTACTGTAGGGAAGGTTATGGAAGAAGCGCTGGAGAAGAAAACACAGGTATGCATATTATGATGTAATATGTTATCTAAAAGTGTATAGGTGAACTTGACAATTTCATTTTCTTTAATTGCAGCGAAACAGTATGGTTGCCTACTTCAACAGAATGAAAGCGATTGTAAGTGAAAGGAAGGTTTCATCTCGTGTTAGGTTCATGCTTCAGGATGTGATAGATTTGCGAAATAGCAAATGGGTGCCCAGAAGGAATGAAGCAAATCCAAAGAAGATAAATGAGATAAATATGGAGGCGGAAAGGGAGAGCATGGAACAGAGTCAGTTAACTGCTAATTACTCCTCCCAGATGTCAAGAGGCGGAGGTGGCATGAATCGAAGGGATGATAAGTCGAGTATGTTGATCTTTTGAGCTATTTCCATGGCAGTTTTTTTTGTTTCAGGTTTTGTCTTGTGACATTCTTATAGGGTAAAGCATCAATTTCAGATTTTGAAGGGGATTCAAATCATGAGAGAAAGATGAATTATTAATTTACCAAGCAAAGTTAGCTGGGTTTCTAACCTTTTCCTTGATATTTTTCTCCATTTTTCTTGCAATCTTGGCCAATCTTGTATTTAACTGTAACAAGAGCCGTTATCTTGTTATTTTAAAAAGATAAGTTGTAATCCATTATCAATTTATATAATTTTTATGCTAAAAATGTGTGATTGGGCCCCAAATGTCAATTGCCAAGGAGAAAGTTTGTCAGGGTGGAGTCCCCAAATAAATTAGTTTCTAAATTAAGGAAATTTCAAACTGGCTCCTCTGCTAAATTTGCTAGACAGAATGGTAATTTGCTTTTAATGGAAGATGGTGAATGAACATAATTTTGAAGGTTTCAGTGGTTGTTCTCTCTTCCAATTTGAAAAATTTGGATATTTTACCATATTTCAATGTATATTCTAAAACATTTCAAAATTTCAATTACTTATTGTTCATTCTTCATTTCTGCTACAAGTTATTAATAATCACTTTGCATTTTCAGAGTCAGAGGAATGGAATACTGTACAACCGAAAAACAGAACTTTCAATGTGGAGACTCACAAGCTGAAGGTGGTAAGTGTCCTAGTTAAAGTTTTGCTGAGCTTAAATTATGCATTTGCTGCTAGTGTGTGTCTTTGATAGACCTCATCTCTTAGAATTTTCTGCTCATTTTGGTGATCTCAAGCACTGTAATTTAAAAACAAACATTAGTTCCGATAAGAGTTGATGAGGAATCTTATCAATTGAGAAGAGTTATATCATTGGAGATCAGTGCATTTATAAGCTTCTTACATATCTAGTTCCAATGTTGGTAAATTATTTTGCCCCGAGTTTGGCCCTAGGTCATTGAGATAACTATTTTCCTACTTTGCTTGTTTCACAGGCTGAAACAGAAAATGTACAGCTAGGGTCTAGAATTCAACATATTATGTGGTCTAAGGGAGCTGGTGGAATGGGAACGGGTGGTGGTGGGGAGAAGAGGCCTAATAACAACATATATAGCACCTTGAATGAAGAACCTGGCGGTAGAGAAGGAAGGTAAGGGCTGTTTTGACTTTTGTGTTTTCTAAATCAAAATGTGAGGAAAAAATAATGGAAATTAAGTTTAACGTTGCACAAGAAAGATTGCATCTCAAACCAAGGTTGTATTAGAAGTGAGAAATAGTGACTTGACTGGTACTCAACCCAAGTCTCCCACTTTCTGGGTAGTGGTTTTACTGGTTAGAACATCTGCCTGGAAAGTGGGTCCCAGTCAAGTTACCGTTTGTCACTTTTTGTACAACCTAAAGATGAGAATTTTCTCAACTTGATATTTTTTATTGGAAGTGTGTTTAAAATTATTAAGCTCGTAATTTTATCTTGCAGCAATCGAGGAAGGATGCAAATGAGGCATAAAGACTCATCTCAGTCATATACTAAATCTAGTTCCACATCTGCTGTTGGTATTTCTCAAGCAGAGGAAAGAGAGAGGGCTATTACCGCTGTTAGGGATAATGTTAGAGGTAATTTATATCACTTTAGTTTCTAGTTATGCTTTTGTTTGTGCAATAACATTTGTTTTGAAAATCTTGTGGAAAACAAAATATATAGTTCTTTAATTGGTTAAATTAAAGTTTTAACTTTTTACTTTAAAGGAGCTCAAACTAGTATGGAAATTCCAAGGCTAAGAGCAGCTCCTCCTTCTAAGACCTCATCTCGTGATAGCTCTGTTTCTGAAGAAAGGAGCATGGCAAGCTCTAAATCCCAAAAGGCCCCTGTGCACCTATCTCTGGATGAGTTGGATAAACTATTCAAAATGACACTAGATGATTATTTGTCCACAAATAATGAAAAGGTTGGTTTTATCTAAGAGTGTAAATCATCATCGTTTCAATTTTGCTACATGTTAGACACTGTTCAAAATGAGGTGTTATATATTAAGTGATATATCACTTATGATGTACCGTTGGTTATTTATCACTGGCTCACCCTTGAACAATATTATATGTGCCACATAGACATGTTGAGGGATTTGTTCTCTCAGTTTTTCAGTAATGATCAAATTATCAAGTGATGAAAAAGGTTGTAATGGTATATTAGTATATGTGGATGTGGAGAAGATGAAAGAATCTGTTAATCCAATAATTCATCCATGCAACTTTTTTATTTGTACTGCAGTTTGACCGTTGTTAATAATAAATGTAAACATAATTCAGGGATTTTTACTTTCTCCATATACGAAGTATAGAGAAAGTATTGTTTTCATGAAAAAAATCGACTTCGAGATTTCAACGGAAATACATGTTTTGGGGTCCCTAGAAAACGTTTTGACCATTTTCGGAATGATGTCTGTTTGTATGTGTGTGTGTGATTGTGGGCGCTCTAATGTGAAAACTATTAGTCGTATCAATACCAAAATTCATATATAGTACTGTGGTGTGTGCTGTCAGAGTTGATTAGTTTTTGGAGTAAATCGGTTAACCGGAAGTCGAGCTTCATTCATCAAAGCTTATTTCCGGTTTTCACAGTATCTCCGTAAATATGATTTATAGGTATATTGTATACCTTATAAAAGTTTTAGAAAAAGTTGTTTACTATAAATTTTGAATTTAACATATTTTTGTATCACTGGTTGATAAGGAGTTATTCGTGAAATACCGATAAACCGGAAGTAGCTGTTATGTATTTTGTGGGCGCTCTAACATGAAAACTGTTTGTCGGATCGAAACCAAATTTCATATATAGTATTTTGGTTGGTGTTATTAGAGTTGATTAGTTTTTGGAGTAAATGGGTTCACCGGAAGTCGAGCTTCATTTTACAGAGCTCATTTCCGGTTTTCGAAATATCTCCATAAATATTATATTTAGGTATAAGCTATTATTTACAAAAGTTTTAGAAAATTCAATTTACTATAACTTTAATATGAAACATTTTTTATCACTGATTGTGTAGGAGTTATATGTGAAATACTGATAAACCGGAAGTTGCTGATTATGTACGTTGTGGGCGCTCTGGGCGAAAGGCCATTTCATCGTTTTTCATCGAACATGTCCCGAAAAACATTATTTATAATGCTTGTGACGTAAAAGATAATATGATATAAATTAATCACTCATCTTCCAAGTTTAGATTGAATATAGAGTTCGAAAATACTGTCGTAGATAAATATTTACATCTTATATATGGAGAAAGTCATGTGCTGGCCACATCAGATTTTTACAGTAGTCCTGGTAGTGTAGTTCCACAAATATGGATACATTTCCACTAAATTCACAAATAGAACAACCCAAGTCTTCTCCCCAGTCTGCCATTCTGAAAATTTCACAAAAACTGCAATACGCATTGCCGGTTGACCAGCATGCAGCATGGCAAATGCTGTTTTACCCGTGATGAATCATTGCTTCAGTGTCAACCATTTCTATTGCCTTCCTTCTGATTGTATATATGCGCTCACCTGGTATTACTTTCACATATCACTTACCACTTAGTGTCAACATTGCCTTAAACTTGATTCTGACTGTTTTAGTGATGAACATTAAATATTAGTTAGAGAAAGATTATTGGTGGTTTATTGCATTACCTTTTTTGACACAAATAGATTGTAAAGGGATTTACTTATTATTGATCTTAAGTTACCGAATTTAATTTAGAAATATTTTTATTGTTACAGTATTTCCACTGATGTGCCGTAATGAAATTTGCTCAGTGATGTTCATAGAGAACGAGGTTTTTACGAATTGACTAATGTTTGCTATTTTTCTCTTTTGTAGGAAACCTATGAATATTTGAAAATTGAATTGCCCCCAGGGAACTATGTAGATTTTATTCACTTCTCTGTGAATAAGGTGTTAGAAACGAGCAGTGTAGTGCGGCGAGGTGTTAGCCGTCTTCTTGGATATCTCATTTCCCATCAGCTGTTCAACAAGCAACTCATTGTTAAAGGGTAAGATTAAACTTGTGATTATCTTGTGAGCTATTGGAAAATCTTCAGTGCTAGTTCATTTTAGTCTGTCTCAAGCGCTGGCTTGCATACAACATTCTTCTTTTAGACAATATTATGGATTGTTTTGCCAAATTTATTAGTAAAGATTATCTCTTCCTTAAACCATTGCTATATCCGTTGAAGAGAAGCGTAAATATGTTTACATTGTTTTGAGATCATTATTTCTAAACTTTTTCATAGTAATCATTGCGCTGGATTCTTGTAAACTTCTAAGCTCAATTAGATCTTCAGAAATTTGATGTAATATATTGGGAGATTTAATCATGTAATTTAATATCTTTCTAATGCTTAACCTTTTTTTCCAGAATGAACAAAGTATTGGCTGATGCAGAAGAATTGCTTCTAGATGTACCCATGATTTGGAGTTACGTTGCTGAAATACTAAGTATGTTCTTAATTCGTAATGTGATAATTTAGAACAATCTTTATGATGCTAAATTTGAAACTTTCGTTCTGCTGAAGTTAATTGGGATGTCAACATTTACTGAAATTCAACTTCTATTGATTCATTATTGCAGTATTTAGATTTATTTTTACATGGGCCTTATTATTCTAGGTGTTATGTTGGAAGAGAAAGTTCTTCCTCTTTCCATGCTCTCACAATTCACCGCTGATCTTCCTCAGAATCTTCGGGGTCCCCTTGTTCTTGCAGTTCTCAGTCTTTTACACAAGGAGAAGGTAAGGGAGTTATTGTTGGAATTGTAGCGCTGCTAAGTTATTGCGTTAATTATTAAAATCAGTCGATAATTAGGTTGTAACAACTAAATTATTCTATTTTCTCTCTAGGGTGCATCTTGGTTAAAGGAAAGATGGGCAGAGAGTGGTCTGCATTGGGAGGACTACATTCCTGCCAAGAATGTTGACAAATTGAAAGACCTTGTGAGTGGAAAATTGTGTTTATATAAGACATTGCCTTTTTTCTTTGTTAACTACTTACTTTGTTTATAACTTCACAAGTTTTCATCTTTTGTAACCAATTCTTTGATTGCAACGTCATACCTGTGTGTGATGAAAATTTATTTTGCTAGACTAAAGTTTCTGAAAATACTGTATTTCCTCAAAAATAATGAGCCATCAAATGTAATGCATACCCTTAAATTTAAGCATGAAAAGTTTGCCTGCAAATGTCATGCGCACTTACAGATACGCGGTCAGGCCATTTGCAGCACTGTATATTTATATTTGTATAGATATACTGATATATATATATTTATATGGGTATACAGTGGCAGTAGTCATCAATGTCTTTATATTATATATGCCGAAAGTCTTATATAACTGCACACACTAACAAATTCAAAATCTGTCATTTAAGAAGTTTGATGTGCTACCAAATTCCCTTTCAATTTAACCCGTGGAAGGCACACCTCCTTCCAGCACTTTAAGAAGGCACACTAGTGCGAATTTGGCTTTTCCAACTTTGAACGCGTATAACTTTTTTGTTTATTTAGATACAGTAAAAATTGCGGCGCATTTTAGACGCGCAATTTAATTGTGCTTTTAGATGTATCATTAATTTTTTAACAAAATTTTTTTTTGTTAACGAAATTTTGCAATTTGTAAGTCGCCGTTTTCCAAAAATCACTTTTTTTTTATTTTTACATAACTTTTATAAACAATCTTCCTAACCGCTGAAAGTTATTGAAATTCTTAGCTAAAGAGTTATTGTTTTGAATAATTCAAGTCTTTATTTAATTGGTAAATAATAATTATTTTTAAAAGCTGTCTGAACATGCAGTAATTCTGGTATCTGAAAATGAACAAATATCAATTAAGTACCAAGAACTTTTATTGTCTTACAAATTTACATGTAAATGATTTTGTTCAACAATAACTCTTTAGCTAAGAATTTCAATAACTTTCAGCGGTTAGGAAGATTGTTTATAAAAGTTATGTAAAAATAAAAAAAAGTGATTTTTGGAAAACGGCAACTTACAAATTGCAAAATTTCATTAACAAAATAAAATTTTGTTAAAAAATTAATGATACATCTAAAAGCACAATTAAATTGCGCGTCTAAAATGCGCTGCAATTTTTACTGTATCTAAATAAACAAAATAGTTATATGCGTTCAAAGTTGGAAAAGCCAAATTTACACTAGTGTGCCTTCCACGGGTTAAAACTATCGGCCTACAGCTTAGTATTTTTGTAGCTCTTACAGCCAAAATCTTTTTTAGTACTTAAGTGGAACGTTTGGCGAGTTTTATACATTTAAACCTTGCTATCCGCCAGTGGTGTGTGGCAGGGGGTTTATAGCACCAACATCCCTATCTAACCTTGACAGCTATTAGCTTTAATACTCGGTTACTTTTGGTTGTTTTCCCCCTATCTGTTCCCTATATCACTTAATTGTTGTTTTCTCTCTAAGATAACGAAAGTATATAACTGGGGTAACAATATCAATGATCTCCTCCCCAAAATTGGTAGTGATAAATTTATCAAAAAGCTTCCGTTTATACTCAAGTCTTCTATCACTAAGATAATTGCATTTGGGGGATTCTATCATAGCCGAAACAATGCTGTCAAATCTGAAATCTACAGATATTGAAAGAAATGTCGAACCAGGGTGAGCCAAGGCTGTGGCCAGCCCAGCAATGCGGGATATGTGAATGAGCAGTATTGTGCAGGAATTTAGTGTGCTGTCAATTCTATTGCACACCAAGATTTTTAGTCTAAAAAGGACCCATAAGGGTGTGCCTTATTTCCGAGTAAATACAGTATTTCCGAAGAATATGGTTTTTGGTTAATATTTAGGTTGGCACTATTTTTATTTCTTTGGATGTAATTATTTTTTGAAGGGTTTGGATTACATTGTGGATAGTGGACATGGACAATCAAAGCCTGGCAGCATAGCCATGGAGAATGTGGAGCAGAAAGTAGCTGATATATTGCAGTCTTCAGGATCAGCTGATGCTGTTTTTGATTGGATAGAAGTGAGTGATTCACTATTTCTCCTAAATAGAATCTAATTATGTAGATATTCTAGTCTTATTTCAAAATTTCAAGTTTGGTTACTACATGAAATTCCTGGTGATTTTTTTCATGATTTAACAAAGATATATATTTTATTTCTAGGCAAATGTTACTAAAGAAACGAAGGAAGAGCCCAGTTTTATTCGTGCCTTGACTACAGCTTCACTTATAAATGCCATGGATAGTAAGTTAAAACATGTTATGCAGTACTCATTGTCCAATTAAGGTCCTTGCAAGATGCTTGACGAGTGGTGGGGGTGCAAGCACCTTGACTCTATTTTCCTAAGGACTTTCTTTTGTGTGCTGTTCACAAAAAATGAATTCTTGTAACGATTCTTTCTTGCATCTATTTCCATGATAATCCGCAGTATATAGTATAACAGGCTATATAACAGGGAGGTTGCATTATATCAGTTACGTCTTCTGATAAAGTAATTTCTCTGAACTTATTTAGTAAATTTATCTTTTGATTTATTCTTCTATCTTCTGATGATATAGCTTTTGTTGTATATGAGTAACACTCAGTTTTATCATATCAATTATTTACAAATTGTATTGCGTTCCGTTTCCCTTCTAATTCCCAAATGCATCACGTTGGCCTTATGTACACTAAAGGTGAGGCCTAAGTAACATTGCTCAGAAAAGTTTTCTTTGCTCCTACTGACTTGTCTCTCAACGAAGCTATGTAATGTGTTCCACTGCTGAGTAAAGTTCCCCTTAGACTTAATTTATGACCTAAAGCATAAAAGTAAGTTTGTAATTTTAAAAATCTGATTGGTATTGTGTTGACTTTGAACTACATTTTCAGTTTCATTCAGTATAAGTAATGCTGTTGTGGCTGATGTTATGTTACA
Source organism: Sympetrum striolatum (assembly GCA_947579665.1). Lineage (NCBI taxonomy): Eukaryota > Metazoa > Arthropoda > Insecta > Odonata > Libellulidae > Sympetrum > Sympetrum striolatum. The sequence continues at coordinate 35,712,992 of OX388350.1, read as the reverse complement.
GCATATTTTGTGGTTCTTACAAATGATTCTAATTGTTTCACTGAGTTTGTGATTGTAACTTATAGCTTAAAATTGCGTAGAAAGATTTCTTTGCATTTTCAGACTACTTCATTGCCTCACATTTACTTAGAGCATCTTTACTAGTATGAATATTCAATGATTTTCTTTGCTGCATGATGCTTAATTGAAGGATGAAGTACATAATCTGAATTTTTTGTTAGCAAAAGTAATATATTTGTGGCATCTAACATTTGTTTTTTGTGTTCTAGGTAAAGCTAAGGAATCATTACTATCAACTGCAGGTAAAATACTGCAGAGGTACCTGAACGGTGATGAAAAACTCGAACTTCAGTGTTTGTACGCAATTCAGGCACTTTCGCATAAATTAGAGCATCCTAAAGGTAGGTGGACAAATGTCCTTTAAGGTGTGGATTTTCTTTATTTGAAGTTCATCTCAATTCTAATGTGCATTTTCTTTCTTAGGTCAGCTACGCAAGGTTTTTGAATTCCTTCACAGCATTGATGTGATCCCTAAAGAAACCTACACTGCTTGGGCGTCGAGCACCGAAGAACCACATGGGAAGCCAGTAGCATTAAAATCTTTAACTCAATTTTTCACATATCTGAATGAAGCTGATGATGATGATGACGATGAAGCATAATTTGGGGCGGTGGTGCCTCATTTCTCCAGCGTCTGGGCCCTGGAGTCTTTGTTCTCCCCGCTGGGAGTCTAGAACTCTCCCTTTTTTGAATTTCCCAAAATCCTTAGCCCTTGCTCACTTTTAAGTTCACTCGCGTACACGCTCATTTGCTTGCGTGGGCCAGCGTAACACGAGTTGGCCAAAGATCTCCTAATGCTCTGGCCAATTTTCTTTGTTGTTTCATAACATCATCGAGCAGTTGGCTTTATAATGTTTGTTGATTTTGCTCTGTATATCAGTGGACTCTTCCCAGGTGGTAGAACGTGAGTGATTTGCAACTTGGGTGATTGCGTGGAATGTGTCGGACAGGTTTTTTAACAAGGGTGAACATTTTTACCTCATATGTTCAGCCTTCCATCCTTTGTAAGTGATAATTATTGGCAACATTTTGCACTTCAGCTTTGTTTTGTAGATAGGAAGTTGCCATTGTAAAAAAACTATTCCATTAATGGCTAGGATATGGCTGAGACTTGTGATTTAAAATGATGGGACTCGTCTGAATAGAAAATTGAACTTAAAACTCGTGAATGAGTTGAGTATTAGTGAAAAATTTGGTGTGGATGGAGTGACGTTTTTTTCTGATGTTTTGATGGGAAGAGATACTTGAGATAAGAATGTGGGTGTGACCCATGGTGGATTTTATGTTGAGCAAGGATTGAATGAGATTTTGATTGAAGGAAAAGTGTACAATATATTATATAAATATATATATATCTATTATATATATAGTGTTATGTTGTTTTAAGCTCAATTGCTGCTAACTGCTGTGATCAATTCTGCTTGATCCAGTGAAATGGAATATTGATCGAGGACGAAATGTTGATTTGTGGGTATTGAAGTGCGAAGGTGATTTTTGATAATGGTAGCAGTCTCGAAGAAAGGACGCTAGGGTTTTGTGATGCATATTGGAGGTGATGATGGTTATATAAATATTATATATAAATATATTAATTATGAAATGAGGTGTAAAAACTGTTCTGTTATGTCTAGTGTTGGAAGAAACTTTTGCCACTTCTTGGTAAATGCTTTTTTATTTTTGAGATGTGACAAAAAAACAATCTGAATCGTGGCTCCTAAGCTCCCCTTAAACTAGCCTTGGTACCTCTTCCAAAATAAAAAGCATAGTAACCCTATTGGTGACAAGGGTCCGAACTGCTTGTGTTGCTGCCCATGTCAGCAATTTTCTAATGAAAGGATTGTTGTTACTCCAATTAAACACTCTGTTTTGAATGGCAGAGATTGTTGAGCATTCAACTAATAATTGGGGAGGCACTCTCAAGTGTCGCCTAGTCATGGGGGTAAGGCAGATTTGATTAAAAGTCTGCTTTTTGAACACCTTTTTAAGATAGCAGTATCTGCTAACGGCGAGGTGAAATGTCCTCACTGGAATGCTGGTTCCAGTCTGGTGCATGAATGTGCATACTATTTTTTTCTTGGGAGGGTAAATTTATTTATGAAAATGGATGATTCATTATATAAACCATATCTGAATAAACTCAAATGATTCCTTCTTGTAAAACAATGGGAATAGTATTGATTGCTTACATCTGATTTTGAAGTCCCACCCTCAATTGTTATTAGGCATGACATGTGGATTGAGTGACTATTTTTAGTGGTTGATTTTTGTGGGAAGAAGTTTTATTAGTATGTGTTGCAGTGGAAGTGTGGATTAATGAGATTTATACATTTACTATTCAGTGAATGCGTTCACGTAAGATTTCAGTAAAAGTATGAACCATACATATATTAATAATCACTGTTAATTGTCAATAAGTTTTCACATGCTATTAAGTGAAAGCATGGGCTAAAAGAGAAAGAGGGTGACCTAATCCAACCCATTACTGCATTTAGTCAACTCTTTTAATCTATTCAATATATTTACAATGTCTTATTGTTAATGTGAGTGTTATTTTTTGAGTTAATACAGTAAGGATTAGAATCTTTCAAATTTATGTAGTGTCTTTTGCGGGTATTTATGAAGTTCATCCTTTCGTGTTTCTGCTTCCATTATTTCCTTTTGGGTAAAAGATATTAGTATGAAAAGTTACCAGAAATGTTATTCCTAGTAGAATGCTTTTGAGCGAATTTGCTGCCTGAATTTCCCCTTCCCATGCATCGTCATGTTCAACGAAAGTTCCTTTCTGCGTTGATTACTACCATTAATTTAAATTATCATCTGTAACTATTTTGGTATTAGTGTAATGGTGTGCCAACTGCTGAGTTCTTAAGGAATATTTTGCCAGTTAAAGATTTCTGTGCGGAGCAAGGCCGTTTGATGGACGCAACTGGTATTACATGGTCGTCTTCACAGGTATATGCTACATTCGTTGCAAATGATATCGGGGCTCAAAAATTTGCATTGTATAAGTAAGAAAATGTTATTCATATGCGTACATTTGTGTTTTTAAATAATAACGAAAATAATAAAATTTTATAATATTAATTTAAATAATAGCAAAAAAAAGTTGAAAAAAATATAGGTATATATATTTATTGCTGTCTTGATAAGGGGTTGGAAAAAAAAATACGAGTGAATTTTCTCAGTAATTTAATTAAAATAAAACAAGTCATTGGGTATTTTCCCGACCATAAATGTGTTTCTAAAACTCTTGGCTAAATTTTTCAGTGGTACTTGGTAGCCATGACTTGACTTTTCTGGATGTGCCAGGCCTTGGCCCATTGATAGGTTGGGAACCCCTAGGTTAATAGTGAAGTAGAATTCTTTATTGTACGCACGAGCACAAAATGAACAATTATCAACAGCAATTTATATAATACAAGATAGTGAAGGTATGCGTGACCATTTGTTGAACATGCAATAATTGATAAAGGTGTATAAACAATTTCAAGGTCACTGCACTGTGGAAAACTCTTCAGGGGTTCGTAAGATTAATAACTATTGCAGGTTGTTTTTTATGCTATAAAGAATATTGGATTTATCTCGGATATCCCTCCTACCACTCAAATACTGAAATATTTCAAAGTGTGTCTATGTAAGAACCCTGCAAGCCACCATCGGCGTGTGGCAGGGGGTGCAAGCACCTTGACTCTATTTTCCTAAATGGTTGCTTTTGCTTATACTTAGCGGAGAAACTTAATTTTTGAAACGATTCGTTCTAGCATTTATTTCCCTAATCTTTCTGGCAGTAACAGAACGGCCCATTTAACAGGGGGGTCGCATTATATCGGTTACATCATCTGAGAACGTAATTTCTCTGAACTTATTTAATAAATTTATCCTTTGAATTTTTCTTCCATCTTGTAATGATTCCCATCCCGCGTCCTGTAACATCTGAGTAACACTCGCTGTTTTGTCGTAGCAATTCTTTACAAATCGTATCGCCTTTCGTTGTTCTTCTTCGAAATCCCCAATATGACATTTCTCGGCGGAGTCCCATACACTACATGCATACTCAAGGTGTGGCCTAACTAACGCTAAGTAACATCGTTCGCGAACTTTTCTTCGCTCCTACTGTACATTCTTTTAACGAAGCCGAGTTTCTTAAGTGCTTTTCCGCATCCGTGAGAGTTACTCCAAGATACTTCACCGATTCTACTGTCATTAGGTTTACCCTTCGGAGGCTGTAAGAATAATCAATAATAAGAATAATTGCTTTTAATGTGATTGCTGAGGTTGTTGATGTATGCTTAAAATAACAACGGTCCAATTACACTGCCCTGAGGGACGCTAGAGGTCACCTTAACAAGTTGAAACTAATACCATCGAGTACTACTCGTTGCTCTCTATCGGTGAGAAAGTCTTGCATCCAGTTAATAACTATTGCATTGATACCCGCAAATTCTAATTTTTACAACAATTTATGATGAGGTACCTTATCGAAAGCGTTCCGAAAATCTAAATTTATCGCATCGACATGCTTATGTTTTTCAGCAGAGTTCAGAACATCGTGTACTAATAGTAGTGTACTAATATTTCCTATTCACCCTTTTATTGTACTCTCTGGAAAGTTAAATATCGATAATTTTGAGTAAATATTTGACTGATGTTGGTGACACTGTGAGACAAATCAAACCTCACTATCTGAAAGAATTATGCAGGATGTTAGAAATGAGTTTGAACGCACTTGAAGTAGTACGAATGATTGTAAACATATATAAGACAGGAACTGTTTGTAGGCAGCCCATTGAATTTGTTAAATATCCAGAGTGAAGAATTACAGGCATATTTTTTTTCTAGCGTAAGGAGTATAGTTTACTGAAAGCTGTACCATTGTCTTACAGTCGTACTTTTAGCGAGGCTTTCCGTCGTCGAAGTTCATTTTGTTGATATAAGATTATTCTATCGGATATCGGGTGAAATAATGGAAATAATAATAATGGAACGGGACGACTTTTCGCCGTCTAAGGCACGGTTCTAGGCCGCGTTCAGACGAGACTACTTTTTGAAAGCACGGCATTGTGCCGTGGACGGCGGCCGGCGAAGAGTCGTCCCATCGGTAAGGCCGCTTTCAGACGGGACGACTTTTCGCCGTCCGCCGTCTACGGCACGGTGCAGTGCTTTCAATAAGTCGTCTCGTCTGAAAGCAGCCTAGCACCGTGCCGTAGACGGCGGCCGGCGAAAAGTCGTGCCGTCTGAAAGGGGCCTCTGGGCCCATATTATGACTTTCTTTCGATAAGTGATATTCGATAGAATTACCGTTATTTTCGATAAATCCGCCATGTTTTGCCAGTTAACGAAAGCGCAGTCGAAAGTGGTATTATGACCTACGTGATATTCGAAACTTATCGAACGAAGCTATCGACTGCTCTGGAGGTGGCGATAGAGACTTTCGCTAGCCAAGGAAGAGTAAAGATGGAGGACGAGATTGCATATGTGAAGGAGAAGAAACCGTTTACGAGCTATTCGGAGAACATTACGGGATGCTAGTAATCCTTTCGAGATACTAGACAGCGATTTCGTACGTTTATATCGTTTATGTAATTACTTTGAACTTTGTCATTGACCAAGATTTATGTTTTTGGTAAATTATTTCATGCTGTACATAGTTGCATATTAAGTGAAAGAAATACTGTTGCAACCTGGTATAAATACTACATATACTTAATAATTAAGGTTCAACTTCTTTCCTTGAGCAAGGTTTACTGTTTTGTTCATGGTTTTGATTTCTTTAACTTGTGAGCAAGAATTGAATATACGTAGGTTGAATAAACATTTTGCACCTTCATCTCGGTACTTCTTTTTTACGACCTTCTTCAACCTATTAGCGATCTGCGGATAGTTGGGTAGGTTAAAAATGAGAACAACATCTTGAAATAAGTGATTTTATTTCCTTACACTGATTACATAAACGCAAGGAAGGTACAGCATGATGTAAAAGAAAGCCATGTTTTGATATCAATCCTTTTATTTAAGTGCAGAAAAACGCCCACAGGAAGGTGAGCGTGAAAAAACTGCGAAACCTACTCAGAGAAGCTTAAGAAAGTAGAAAAGAAGCAATGGATGATATGTCCAGTGACTTTTGTGTATCTTCAATGAAGTTTACAGCAAGTAGTACAGTAGGAACATAAGAAGTTCCATATCTCTAAGAAACAAACATATGCTTTATATATCTTTATATGCCAAAAGAAATTGAGGAAAGCGAGATTAGGATTGAGAAAAGGAAAAGAAACTAAATCTTTTAATAGAGTTTATGTACAGTTAAAATCTTAAAAAAGCAAACATGTTCTATTAGAAATATGGCATCTGATAGTAAAATAGGAAGATACATAAATATTTAAATAGTAGCCATGAATTAATAGTGAAGTTCTCCAAGCAGTATGAATATATAAGGAAGACAAAATCTGAGATTCAAACAAGTAAATACATAAATATCTAAGTACTACCAAACAATCAAAAGTAAAAATCTACTAGAACTACCCAAAGATAAATGAAACCTGGTAGTCAAAAGTAAATATATAAATACTTGCAAATATTGAATAGTTAAAATCAGCAGTAACTATAAGAATAGATAAATAAGATGTAACCTCAGAGTGAAGCATGTCAAAACAGAAATATATAAATACTTGCAAATATTAAATAGTTAAAGTCTGCAGTAACTAAGAATAGATAAATAAGATGTAACCAAAGAGTGAATGAGTGCTGCTGATAATTATTAGAGATAAATTCTCACTTTTAGGTACAATCACATGTGGATGCTTGTGTTCAAATTATCGAACCCCAAAAAGGTGACTATCCTTTGGAATCCCGTTCAACTCTACATAGCTTCACACTAAATTAATTTATGAAACATTAATTCACAGTTAAGTAGGGACATTACACATTAAAACGCAACACTAACCTTATTACGTTATGCTACACAATCATGGCTAAGAAATTAAATGCTATCATCTCACGGCTACTTACACCATATAATTATCTTCGAAAGCATATCTCATTCTCGCAAAACATTCCATGATACATTATTAACTCTGCATTCGACTAAAGTTGAAATCTTACAATGGATCATACATACCTCATGTCTTACTAAGTTGAATTTCTTCCGCCAAATGACCTTAAACCTCGATTTCTATGACGACTTCCGGCCAAAAATCCCAAAAATACGGTCAACTTGGCAACGTCGTTCGAACGACTTATCGCAGAAGTTCTTCCGAACGAATGATAGGTAACTTGGTCTCCTAATACCGTTTTTGTGTGATATTCGTTCCGGAGGCAGGCTTTCGAAGTAAACGTATCACTTATCGAAAGAAAGTCATAATAAGGGCCCTGAACAAGTCAATGTAGCACTCTGTGTATTTACGCCGTAGACGGCGCACCGCCGTGCCGGATTGAAATGGGCGCCGTGTTGACAACGGCGGCCGTCGACGGCGCGCTTCGTGTCGTTTGAAGACATCCATTAACACCCATGGTTATTTGAAAGCTCGGCGCCGTGCCGTGGACGGCGGACGGCGAAAAGTCGTCCCGTCTGAAAGGGGCCTAAGTGGCCGTTCAGATTTGGTCTAGTGCGGTATGTAATGCGAGGTTGCCTATACTTAGATTGTCAATTATTAATTAATTATTGCAACAAAAATAAGGCCCATTTCGACGAAAGCCAATGCAGTTTTTCCTTACTCTACTTCCTGCATCACCACAAAAAGTTTCATCAAAATCCCCGGAAAAAGTGAGAGTCTCCATCCCTTTTAGGATGAAAATGTAATTGAGTTGAAAATATGGGCTGCAGTAATTCCCCATGTCAGATTTGTACCTACCCAGAAGGTAGATGCGTTTGCCATTTCACAAAGGTTAAATAAAACTTCTAACATTTAAAAAGAGTTGGTTTTCCAAATTTGGGTGCATAAAGGGCGTCGCCAGGGGGGGGCAGCTGCCCCCCTCCCCCTGGGCCCTTATTATGACTTTCTTTCGATAAGTGATATTCGATAGAATTACCGTTATTTTCGATAAATCCGCCATGTTTTGCCAGTTAACGAAAGCGCAGTCGAAAGTGGTATTATGACCTACGTGATATTCGAAACTTATCGAACGAAGCTATCGACTGCTCTGGAGGTGGCGATAGAGACTTTCGCTAGCCAAGGAAGAGTAAAGATGGAGGACGATATTGCATATGTGAAGGAGAAGAAACCGTTTACGAGCTATTCGGAGGACATTACGGGATGCTAGTTATCCTTTCGAGATACTAGACAGCGATTTCGTACGTTTATATCGTTTATGTAATTTCTTTGAACTTTGTCATTCACCGAGATTTATGTTTTTGGTAAATTATTTCATGCTGTACATAGTTGCATATTAAGTGAAAGAAATACTGTTGCAACCTGGTATAAATACTACATATACTTAATAATTAAGGTTCAACTTCTTTCCTTGAGCAAGGTTTACTGTTTTGTTCATGGTTTTGATTTCTTTAACTTGTGAGCAAGAATTGAATATACGTAGGTTGAATAAACATTTTGCACCTTCATCTCGGTACTTCTTTTTTACGACCTTCTTCAACCTATTAGCGATCTGCGGATAGTTGGGTACGTTAAAAATGAGAACAACATCTTTAAATAAGTGCTTTTATTTCCTTACACTGATTACATTAACGCAAGGAAGGTAGGGCATGATGTAAAAGAAAGCCATGTTTTGATATCAATCCTTTTATTTAAGTGCAGAAAAACGCCCACAGGAAGGTGAGCGTGAAAAAACTGCGAAACCTACTCAGAGAAGCTTAAGAAAGTAGAAAAGAAGCAATGGATGATATGTCTAGTGACTTTTGTGTATCTTCAATGAAGTTTACAGCAAGTAGTACAGTAGGAACATAAGAAGTCATAAGAAGTTCCATATCTCTAAGAAACAAACATATGCTTTATCTATCTTTATATGCCAAAAGAAATTGAGGAAAGCGAGATTAGGATTGAGAAAAGGAAAAGAAACTAAATCTTTTAATAGAGTTTATGTACAGTTAAAATCTTTAAAAAGCAAACATGTTCTATTAGAAATATGGCATCTGATAGTAAAATAGGAAGATACATAAATATTTAAATAGTAGACATGAATTAATAGTGAAGTCCTCCAAGCAGTATGAATATATAAGGAAGACAAAATCTGAGATTCAAACAAGTAAATACATAAATATCTAAGTACTACCAAACAATCATAAGTAAAAATCTACTAGAACTACCCAAAGATAAATGAAACCTGGTAGTCAAAAGTAAATACATAAATACTTGCAAATATTGAATAGTTAAAATCAGCAGTAACTATAAGAATAGATAAATAAGATGTAACCTCAGAGTGAAGCATGTCAAAACAGAAATATATAAATACTTGCAAATATTGAATAGTTAAAGTCTGCAGTAACTAAGAATAGGTAAATAAGATGTAACCAAAGAGTGAATGAGTGCTGCTGATAATTATTAGAGATAAATTCTCACTTTTAGGTACAATCACATTTGGATGCTTGTTCAAATTATCGAACCCCAAAAAGTTGACTATCCTTTGGAATCCCGTTCAACTCTACATAGCTTCATACTAAATTAATTTATGAAACATTAATTCACAGTTAAGTAGGGACATTACACATTAAAACGCAACACTAACCTTATTACGTTATGCTACACATTCATGGCTAAGAAATTAAATGCTATCATTTCACTGCTACTTACACCATATAATTATCTTCGAAAGCATATCTCATTCTCGCAAAACATTCCATGATACATTATTAACTCTGCATACGACTAAAGTTGAAATCTTACAATGGATCATACATACCACATGTCTTACTAAGTTGAATTTCTTCCGCCAAATGACCTTAAACCTCGATTTCTATGACGACTTCCGGCCAAAAATCCCAAAAATACGGTCAACTTGGCAACGCCGTTCGAACGACTTATCGCAGACGTTCTTCCGAACGAATGATAGGTAACTTGGTCTCCTAATACCGTTTTTGTGTGATATTCGTTCCGGAGGCAGGCTTTCGAAGTAAACGTATCACTTATCGAAAGAAAGTCATAATAAGGGCCCTGGAGACCCATTCGTATTTTGGTTCGGGATGTGTTGTAGAAACAATTTTTAGGCACGAGCGTATTTGAAAAGAATTTCGACCCAAAAGAAAGTCAAGTGTTGGCACGTGTAAACACTAGTGATGGGAAAAGTACTTCCTCGAAGGAAATTCATTTACACCTCCAGCGCAGCAAAAATATTTCAACAATACTTTGAAGTAGAGTCCTTCGCCCCTTCCCTCCCAAGAGAAGAAAAGTTCGGTTTCAGGGTGAACAATGTAGTTAGAACTGTCTCTCGATGCGATCAGAGCGCGAGGTTATGCGATTATGTCCTCTCTCTATGTCAAACTACTTTGAGTATCGTCCGAAAATCGCCGGCAGAAGACAAAGGATTCAGTTTTTTTCGTTTTCCCTTCAAAATGGACATAAGAAAGTTTTGCGGTGAGTATTTTGCAAATAGGCCCAAGCAGTGGCGCAGCGAGGGGGGGAAGTTTAGGTGTTCGAACCCCCCCCCCCCCCCCAAGAAGTCCTATGACTAGCTTTGCATGCCAGTAAATATGGCTCCGATTACAGCTAAGTTGATGTTTTCGGTAGCAGAGCAGGCCTAGAGCCAACATCGATATCAATGGGACGCTACGAGTGTTTCATACACAATGTTCAACGCATGCACTTCTTAACCATATCCTTTTGTTTGATGACTCACACCATAAGATAAGATTCCCATGAGAAGAATTCGAAAGTGCTGATTCGTTTGCTCCTCGGAAAAATACAAGGGAACATTCGAGAAGTAATTCGAAACTTACACCCTGAAAACAGAGATTAAGATTACGTTTGAGGGACAAACAGGTTGATAAAACGCTCAGATCTTCTGCATGTGACTGTTTTGAGGGTGTGAATGCAAAGCTAGGCTCTTCAATAGTGCTTTTGAGAAATTCACATATTTTATAATTACCCATAAATTTGCTGTATAGTTACGAAAGTAATTCAATAACCGGGTTTCCGTAGAAATTTGTAAAGGTATTGGAGCAATACAAGATATCAGTAAAAATTAATTTTCGATGATATTATTAATAATATACCATTTTGGAAGCAAATCAGTCAGCTGAAGTTGTGCGCGTAAGTTACGCACATATTTATCGTAACTGTGACTTGATGACTTGAAATAAATTTGAGAAACTTTTAAAACTGTGACTTAAATTCTTCAGCTTCCTTTCCGATGCAGCCAATTTTTTCTCTTGTGATAGAATCCCACGAATCTCATATCTGGTTATGCAATGCCCATTCAAAATTTCAATTCGTGGAAAATGTTTGTTTCCTTTGAACACTCAGTGCGTAAGACAGGGGCCCGAGTGCACCAATCTCGGTTAAATCTACCGTTAGCTGACCGCGGTTAAATATTAACGGCGGTCAACTTAAGTTTGGAGTGCACCAACGGTAACCGAGGTTTTCGTAACCGCGGTTAGCTGACGGCCGATTAACGTCCCTGTGAATACGTTGAGTACCGCTTAGTGCTCGCCTAAACGTATATCGCAATTCATTTGTCTTTGTTGTTGATATATTGGACGACTAGTAAATAATGATATAAGTGGACTTAAAAGTGTGTACACTTTGTCAGTGGATCAAATATTAAAGAATCGCTATAAGAGATGGACGTAAACGATAAAAAAGGCAGAGAACCCCTAATTGTAATGACTATGAAGCTGGGCCTCGAGTGTGTAACTATCACTTCGAGTGAGAAGTCCCAAAACAGTGAGAAGTCGGCCATGTTTTTGCAGTAACGCGCGAGATCTCAAAAAAGCATTTTTAGATCTCACTAAGTATCGAAACGAGTGTGAGAACGTAACGATCTCAAAAAAGGTGTAGTTACGTCGTTACCGGCAGTGACAACATGGACGGGCATCTTATTTTGGCTGCGGTTTTGGAGGAGAGACGTAGGAAAAGTAAATAATTTAAGAGTAACGAGAAGGATATTGATAGCATTGATAGACAGTAACAATCCCTTCGATGTGGCGGACAGCGATTTTATCAAATTATATTGCATCCCTAAAGTTATTGAGGAATTATCGGATTCTTTGCCGCCCGCTCGAAGATGCACGTCAATACCTCCACATATTCTAGTAAATACACACGGTGCTTTACTTTTATAGAATCAATAAATAGCCATTAATTGTGAATAAAATAGTCACCTTACAATTAAGAATTTTCATTTAGAATCTTATTAGTGAAAACGTTTTTAAGATCGTTCATTCTTGACATAAATGTAAGCTTAAAATCAATATCTTTGGGTATTTGTCAGTGTTACATCTTTAGATTTTTGAACTAACTGCTTATACATTGTGAAATCAAAACACTTCGAGTAATAAGCCAAGTAATTTATTAATAGACGATTGTAATTCACGTTTGAATCAGTGTGTTTGCCTTAAGTGTGTCGCACTAGAGTGAATTTAATATTATTAGTATATACTTTGGTGAAAAGTTTGGGTAAAATTATCGGAAATCGGGCTATTTCTAGTATAAGAAAAAAATTCCCAAACAGTCCTAAACAATATATAGTTTTACCAGAAATTTGTGCACTCTTCTTCTCGTAGGCGTTTTTCTTCACATTTAAGCTATGAATATTTTTTTAATTCAATCCATCACCAGTTTAATCTTATTAGTAAATAATAATCATAAATAATGTTTTATTTGATATTGAAAAGGAAAAATTTTGTCGTGGATACAAAAAACGTAAGTGAATCTTAGGAAATATGTATTATTCACAGCATTAACCCTGTCACAAATAAAATAGATGTGAAAAACTAGTGCGAATCTACTGATAGAAATAACTGAAAGATGTAAAAGAGATACTTTTATCATAAATACATTGCATTCTAAGATGAATGACAATCTCCTATCCTTTGATTGGGAAAGTATAGTGTATTCCACCGCTGATATGATACTTTCTTTAATACAATTAGTTTATTTATCTATGTATTTTTATTGCACAAAGCATGAGCAGTTCAACGATTTATGCACAAAGAAGATACACATCTAAAGAAGCTGATAATTCGCTTACATTTATAAAAAGAATATGTCCACTTAAGAGCTAAAAAGAAACTATAATACAAATATACATCTTTATATCCATGAGAAACATTAATAGTACTAACTTTGGTAAAATAAATTTCAAAATCAAGACATCAATTCATAAGTATGTAATGAATACCACTTTTAATGTATTTAACAATGCCTGAACTCCTAATACCCTTGGGATCAACCATGTTGAGCCTATTTTGAAGTCTTGTAGCATATGTTTTGAATGATAGACCAATTTCAACTTTAATCCTGTCTAGCTTAATTATTGCCTTTGATTATTAAACACATCCAAACACTTTAATGTCAATAAAAAGGATTGTTTTCACCTGGGACATTCAACATGATTCAATCACCAAAAATCTGGTTACATATCATAGTAAATCTTAAAAACATTTTAAGATTGTGTTCAGGTGGATGCTATCTATAGAAAATTAAAGAAAGCTAATGATTCTATCAGCATTAATCACTTATTTGGTAAGCTACATTGATAGGTTATCCTGCCAAACTGAAAGAAAGCTTGTCGTGAGAATTAGATATCTTAATTCTTGTGAATCTATCTAGTTCTGTGTTTTTACAATTAGCACCTTCCTCCACAAATATTTGCAAAACATGGACCAAAATCTACATGGGATCAAATAAACACAATGAATCCAGCTCATTTCCTCGCTTTCAAACATTCTAACTAATTTAGAATTTCGTATAAATATTGTATAGTTCAAAACTTACTACTTCACATTTGTTACTACATTATAGATAAAAGCTTAACCTATTCTACTGTTGGTGTACATGAAAATAATTGGTAGACTAATATATATGCGTAAAAAACCGATCTTTTCCGTTCAAATCCAATTGTCTACTCAAACTGTTACACGGAGAGAAATAAATAGACTCGTTATAAGGTAATTACATAAGTTACAGAACACATTGACTTATTTTCTTAAGGTTTAATGCCTATATAATTACCGTATTACACATATCACGCATATCATTTGCATAATACAGGTAAATCGTAGAAATTTAATTGACTTTCATGCCTTATTTACTACTAGCAGCAGCCGAAAATTACATTTCTATGACGACTTCCGCCCACTTTTGTGCATGATTTGGCAACGCTGTTCCTAACAGATGTCATCGAAATAGAACGGCGCGATATTAGGTTAAATCGTTCCGACATCGCTTTTCATCCAGTGACAAACGTTACGTTCTCACTTCTCACTAAAATTACGCACTCGCAGCCCTGAACTTCTGTTCGATTTGGCTATAAGACGAAAAGACATCATTGAGAACAAGAAGACAGATGGGAAATAATTGAAGGAGAAAGAGTTGGCATGGCAAAAGATTGTCTTAGAATTCAATTCCCTTCCTGGTGATGTAGGGGATATTAAATTAAATATGTTTAAGCGACATTTCTTGTAATTTTATCGTACACAATGAAATACTTATTACCTGTCGCTCTTCATTTCGCATGCTTTTGAATTTTATCAATGTGTATTGATAGTATTAGTCATTAGTACAATGTTATTTTAGTTATCTTCTATATTCTCAAGTATTATAAAGAGAATTAATTCGTAACAGCAATTATAGTGTGCAGTTGAAACACTCTTATAACTTAATTTTCTCACTAATTTTAATCTTACCCAATTAACTTCTTTAGCTTGCTTAAATTTTAAAATAACATGAGTGAATTTATATGGTGTTGTTAAAAGATTGGCCAATTAAAAACATGCTATGAGAACATGAAAAAAAGACAAGGAAAGATATATATAGCAGGTGAGAAGATAAAAATGTATAAGACTGGTTAAGAGGAGGGCCATCAAATGCAAAAAGAATTAGAATTAACGAAAAGGTAGCATTTATTTTGGGTCCTAATGTAAGACCCTTTGATTCGGATGCTTTTTATCGTAGTAATGGTTAGCATAATAATATTCATAATAATCATTCTACCACAACATATAACAAATTCATCAGAGGTAGGGTTACAGGTAACATAAGTTTACACCTTGTATAAATCATGAGTATAGTAAACTACTAATATTAAATGCATTTATAGCATTCAAACATGTCTATAGGATGTGTTGGAGAATTCAGATACAGCACAAAACGAATCAGTATCATTTACCGAGACTCCTATAGTAGAAATTCACGAAGTGGAAGTAGTATATGTATATTCCATGTAAAGCAGTAGTTCGGTGTATTCCGAAAGAATCTCCTATCAGCATGTGAAACGCACCTGTGGCGTAAAATCTCAACGTAGTCAAAATTTAACTTAAACTTAACTTATCCATCGGCGAAAGAGGATTGTTTCTCTGGCTTGGATATTCAAGATGATGGTGAATATTTCCTAAGAGGGAAAGCACTGTTTCTTACCTCAACGTATATCTTTCGTACAATTTAGTTTCACTTAAATTATCGAAAGGATTCACCCTAGCGTCATGGTTTCTACGCTGTAAATTATTGTGGCTTTCTAAATAATCTAAATACAGGAGTTCATCTTCAAAACTATCAAATCGAAACGCCATAATTGTTTACTACTCTTGTTGCTACACCGATTAAGTAACTTAACCGGTCGATTTCGGCCGGTTAATTCTTAACCGCGGTCAGCTGCCCGGTTAACGCTAACCGAGGTTGGTGCACTTGAAAATAGCCTTAACCGCGGTTAGTTAACAATTTAACCGCGGTTAAACCTTAACCGAGATTGGTGCACTTGGGCCAGGGTTTTGTATCATCTCTCTGCTGGTTAAACCACCTATCACTTAGTCTAAATAATTGTAAGTTGACGTCTTCATTTTTTCCACCTTGGTATATAACTTGATTTCTGCAAATTCAATTATGATATCAACTATAATCAAGAGTCTACAGAATATTTTAATTCAGCTGAATTTGTTCTCTCCGGTATGTGACGCATTCGATTGAATACTTGTCTAATACATAAATAACGAAATCAGGCTTAAATGTAAGCCTACCAGAAAATTTCATCTGACATAAATGATTTTTTGTTTCTTAGAAGAGCAGGTAATTAAAAAAAAAACAGATGAAGTCATTCCTAAGAAAGCTGCTGATGATATAGTCTAATAACGAAAGATGTTCAAATAAGGATGGGTGCACAAATGTGGTGATTTATTCGAAAACAAAAGTTCCAATTTTCCATAAGAGATGGCATTAGTGGCGAAGTTTATAAACTAAAGTTCCAATTTCCCTCAAGAGATGGCATTAGTGGCGAAGTTTATAAACAAAAGTTCCAATTTTCCTCAAGAGATGGCATTAGTGGCGAAATTTATAAACAAAAGTTCCAATTTTCCTCGTAAGTTTTAAAATATAGCGTTAATGTAAAAGTTTAATTTAAAAAGTTCGATCAGTAAATAGACCTTTGCCATTTTCGATGTATTCATGGGAATCGAATCTTTTTCGAGACGTTTACTTCTAAAATATATCAATAATTAATACAATATCAATAAACAATATAAAAATTAATTGATAAAAGTAAATAATTTAATACAAATAACTTTTTTATCTAAAAAAGGAAACGTGTGAATTATGTCGATGTTATCAAATGCGCACTTCAGCGATGGAGTATATTAATTTTTTTCTTCGTAACTTTGCTACGTAGAAACATGGTTTTTAACACAGTTTGTAGCCAATTTTATGCAATAATTTCCTATTTATTTATTTCTTCCAAGTCTTTTCAATTTCACTTGCAGCGATGCAAAACGAAAATTGAGTACGCAACCAGCAGAATGGTGAGGTCACATTGTATTTAATCATCTAATTTCTCCAAAATATTGCAACTTGTGGCAATGATATTTACATCAAATTGTATCATAATCTACCCTTTATACATGAGTAATTTTTTCCAGCAATGCGCAATTTTTTTGATGATTTTTTTTACATTTAATGTATCGGCTTTATAATCCGGAAGTGGTGTGTAAAAAAGAACACACCGACATCCCTCATTCCTGTTATCGTCTCTGATGCTCCCACTAAGCCATACGCCATTGCCAGACATGAAGCGATCATTAATATATTAGATTTATTATATCTCCTCTTTCTATCGAAGGAATCTTTATACCTTTTTTCTCTATTGTCAAACCTCAAATAAAGTCAAATTGTCACGATCTCCGTGTATTGTCCATACCGAGATCGATAGCCATAATTGAATTGACATTCGATACATTAAATGTACTATATAATACACTTCGACACTAATGCCATCTCTTGAGGAAAATTGGAACTTTTATTATAAACTTCGCCACTAATGCCATCTCTTGAGGAAAATTGGAACTTTTGGTTTATAAACTTCGACACTAATGCCATCTCTTGAGGGAAATTTGAACTTTTGTTTATGAACTTCGACACTAATGCCATCTTTTGAGGGAAATTTGAACTTTTGTTTATGAACTTCGACACTAATGCCATCTTTTGAGGGAAATTGGAACTTTTGTTTATAAACTTCGCCACTAATGCCATCTCTTGAGGAAAATTGGAACTTTTGTTTATAAACTTTGGCACTAATGCCATCTCTTGAGGAAAATTGGAACTTTTGTTTATAAACTTCGCCACTAATGCCATCTCTTGAGGAAAATTGGAACTTTTGTTTATGAACTTCGCCACTAATGCCATCTCTTGAGGAAAATTGGAACTTTTGTTTTTACAATCTTCGCCGCTAATGCCAACTCTCGAGGAAAATTGGTACTTTCGTTATTAAACAATGACATTAATGCTGCATCTCCAGAAGAATGTGAACTTTTTTAAACTGAAAAATAAAAATATCCCTAAGTAAACTGTAACATTACCATAAGTTGAGATATAATTCAGTATCATACTTATACTATATTTAGCAAAGGTCTACTTTACCTAGGAAGGCGGGTTAAAAAAATAAATATTAACTTTTTTAACCAAATATCTTTTTCTATTTATAATAATAAAGAAATGTTTAAACATTCATGTTCCAATATTGCATTAACTTTGATATTTTTCCTATTTATAAGTAACCTAACAGTTTCAAACTTTTGGAGTATGTAAAAAGGGTTTATTATACTGATTTTTAATAACGAAGTCACTCTATGTTTCAAATGCCGTAGGAAAATAATGAAAATTAATTTCAATCCTTTCGAAAAAAAGTCAAAATATAGCGCTTAATAATTTTTCGATTTTTTTATGAAACTTCCAGTTTAGCAGTTTTCGACTATGACATACGAATAGTAATATTTGCATTATTGTAAAATTAATCCTTATCACTGTCACCAACCTGTAAAAGTATAATTTAAAATTATGTTTTTGAATCGTGTTAAACTTCGGTCCTAGAAATGATATTATAACTTTTTGTTATTAATAAACCATTCTTAACCTACATCCAGCCTAACAACTTCACGAAGCAGGGTTACTAAATTCAAAAAGAAAATCATTCAAATATATTTATTGATCTGCTCTTTGTTACGATATTAAAATATGCGAACACAGATTTGATTTACAACAGATTAGCGGACCAGCATGTGTCTGAGAAAGACTACAAACATGCAAAAAATGTGTGGGAATCTTTTGTAGAAATTTCCCTTCTCCGGAAGTGATGTTTCCTCAAGTTTCTCGACTGAGTTTGTGTAATCATATGGGTAGACCCCCTTACGTGTGACTAGGTTCGTTTTCTCACCGAATACCTCGCTAGTATATTTAAATGTTTTTAAATTTGTTACCAGTGAAGCTGATGACGCTGGCATGAATCGACATGTGTCGAGAAATCTAATGGTGAAATTATTTTCGATTGACTTTGCGAATGAAATATACTTTTCCTCGGTGTTCGGAATCACATTAATTTTTTTGTCATCATAGTCTAACTCCCAAACCAAGAAATTACCGTCATACGATGAAAGATTATGAATAAACACATGTAGAAAATTTGGCATTTTGTACTGCAGGTTGCAAAAAGAATGTGCGGGCCCTCGATACTTACCTGTCAAGTGATCGTGATCTCTAACGGCATCTGACTTCAACTCTTTACCACAAATATTACAAGACAACGCATTCTTAAAATTTGCCTCTTCTTTCGGGCTAAGCGATTCCATTGGTACAACGTTTTTATACAACTTGAATGCTCTCTCTGCTTCCTCTTTCATTTTCTGCATAAAGACCTGTGCGATATTGGGACCTCGGTCAAGCTGGGGTGTCTCACATCCATTGGGCGTTATGAGAACATAGCAAAAGCTGAATGGTTCGTGTTTCTGAATAACGTGCGTGTAGGATGCGTTAGGTAAAGATTCACAAGTGCTGATACCTTGGAGAATACATTCAAAGTCTGCATATATTACATAAGGAACTGGAAATGAATGCCCGAGTTTGGTAAATTTTAATATCTTATCCCCCTCGATAGGAAGCTCAATTCTCGCGGGTTTTTTACTATTACAGTTCGCTGTATGCGTCTCTAAATTTTTTCGTCATGATAATGAATGAAGCATCGTTTGCAAATGTAAATTCTACGACATTTTTATTATCTGAAGATGGATTAGATTCTCAAAGTTTTTAATCCAGCAATAATGAGCCGTGTTGTCATTTGTAATGTATAATAGGTCACGATGATCTGCGAGCTCGGTATTTACAATTTTTATTGGTAGACATTGTTTTTTTCGTCTAGCCCGAAAACGTCAATAGAAATTTTATTTGTTCGCTCGAATTTAGGAATATCGGAGAGTTTGACTGGGTATTCAATACAATCTCAATCATACCCATTGTCGAATTCATCCGTATTATATTTGTAGACTCGTTGAGGGTCTTTATGTATGTTCTTCCCCCAAACCGCGTATTTAAAACAAAACTTATCGTCATTCCTAACATTTACAACAGATTTTCTGCTTGCGATCTTGGGTGGTAACTCAATAAAGGTTGATCCGCGTAACAGAGTGTAACGATTAATTCGGAGTTCTAAACCCAAGATTTTACTGAGCGCCCACCCTGATCCCTTCATCTTCATCTCGGATTTTTCCTTAAGTAATTTTCCAAATAAACTTTCTAAAATTTCCCCAACGTCATCGGCTAGCAAAACCCTAACGTTTCTCGTTTTAAATGCTCGTTCTATCGTCTCCTCACCCCTCTCAAAGTTTGCCTTAACCACAATATTAATTTTAAGGGCAGAATTACTTAGCTCATCCCTTATCCTCGGAATTAAAAGATCGGAAGTATAATTTAGAAATGATATAAGGTCTTTATGCGCTTCACTCACCACCTAGTAGGTTTTCAGTCGACCCTTTATAGCCCTGTCAATCTCAACGATCGAATGGCCACCGCCTACTTGAGGGTTCAACTGACTGTACTCCATCCTAAAAGTTTTGAAAAAATTGTTAAAAAATAATACAAGGGAATAACTCAAAAGTATATATACTGATACTTACTCAGATTTCTGTTTAAACTGTTAATACTTTACTGTATTTCTTCTTAGAGGAAATAATCCCAAACAGGAAGAATAACTACAAAACCTTGAAACGGAAGAATGAAGCAAAGTCACACCAAGTCTTCAATGACGAAGCGTAGGAGTAAATGAGAAAGTTCCCCTCATTTAGTTCTATTTAAATTATTAACTCCCACTACCTCTTCATTACAAACGTTTCTTCCTATTCAAGCATAATTTCAACGCGTTAGGGGGAGTATAAACGCTACCCCTAGTTTCCTTACTCTAACTCATCCCCTAGGTAAATTTTCTCACCAGCTCATTATAAGGTATTCTTTTACATCATTTTCATGAGATTTTGTTTCGAGGAGAGCATTTGATATCGTCTTTGGTCAGCAGAAGTTACAAGTACTGCATAATCAGCGGATTCTAGGAGTGCGTGGGTGTTGAAAGATTATTTCAAAAGAGAATCCCTTATTACACTTAATCATTTCTATCGGTGAATTAGTTTATCTATAAGAGCCCGATATCCATCATCTTTGCACTTGCGTGATTTTTTAAAAATGGGTTAAATAGTTCAGAATAACTGTTCACAAATTATCAACATAAAATGAGCGTACTATCTCTAGTAATTCAGAATTTTTTCTCGTTTTTCATAGCCTTGCTGATTGATAAAATGCAAAATTACTTTCAAGTATTCTAAAATTCATACCAATAAGTCCACGTACTCTTGTGAAAAAGCAAAAAATATTTTAAACAGAGTAGATAAATTGACAATTTTTGTGAATCTGAAAGTGGTGAGTTGGAGGATGCAAAAACTAGTATTGAAAATATTTTCAACTAAATAAAAAGTGTCCGTTAAAACCTATGTAAGCATTACTTGCCCTAGTAAATAATATTTTCAAGCTGATAGGAATAAAATTATGGAAAACTTTTGATGAAATTTTATAAGAAGGAAAATTAAAGATTACGACAAGGAAATATAAAAGAATATTTTGGAAACATGCAATTCTTAAATAAGCAATTTTAGCATTCAGTTAATCAATTGATAATTAATTTTTAAAGAAGTGTGAACATTTTTATAATTCCCTTTAAAAATACGGTGGGGAAAGTACTAGCGGGCGGGGGTAAGCGGCGGGGCAAGCGGTGACACGCGAGGGAGCGCGGGAATTGCTTTAAACATTGTTTTTATTAGAATGACCTTGAAACGCGCAAGGATAGACTTTTTGTATCTACTCATAGAGATCTAAAATATTCTCTAGCAGTAAGAATAAGGATCGATCCGTAAGCATAATGAAACATTTACGGTTTGATCACAGAGAAACTTGGAGTCAAGCTCTAAGAGAAGAAAAATTTGCTTTAGGTTCTGAGCCTTGGAATAGATTTATAACTAACTCCCGAGCCTGCTACAACCATGACGAGAGTGTTACGGCCGATGAACAATTATAACCTACGAAGTGCCGATGCCCATTCATCCAATACATGCCGAATAAGCCAGATTAGTTTGGGATCAAGTACTGTGTATTAGCAGACGTGAAGTCTAAATATTGCCTAAATGCATTTCCTTATTGTGGAAAAGATGATGCTAGGGGATCAAGGCAGTCTCTTGGAGAATATGTTGTGCTATGGTTGGCAGAGCCATTCAAAAACTCCGGTATCAACATAACTTGCAGCAATTACTTCTCTTCAATCAGCCTCGCTGAAAAACTAAAAAAAAACAAAATCTCACTGGTTGGAACGATAAGAAAAAATAGAAGAGAATTACCTCCTTCGGTTCATCACAGCGATGAAATGTACTCAAATAGAGTTTATAAAAATAGAATAGGCCATAGCTTGACAAATTACCAAGCAAAAAATATAAAAACTTGCTTTTAATCAGTACAATGCATCAGGACGTGACGATTTCTGACTCAGAAAAAGAAACCGGATACAGTTTTGTTTTACAACTGCAACAAAGTAGGAGTAGATATAATGGATAGCATGTGCCGGAAATATTCAACTCATTCGGCTGCAAGGAGATGGCCAGTGCATGTATTTTTTAACATATTGGACCTGGCCTCAATAAATAGCTGGGTTCTATTCAAAGAAACCACTGGGCGTAAACTCAGCCGGAAGGAGTAAATTCAAAGACTTGTATTAGAAATTATTGGAATCTTATTATAGATAGGGCTTTACTTAACAGGTTTGATGGAAGAGGAGACTTTTTAGTCTCAATCCTCAATCTCGCCAAATAAAGACCCCTAATAATAATAATAATAATAATAATAATAATAATAATAATAATGGAGCCACCTCCCTCATGTTCCTTTGCAATGTCGGAAATTTCATCAGGGGAAGCAAGTGCACCAATAAGACCGCAGAAAAGAAGAAAGTATCAGATCTCACCTGGATGTTATAACAAATCCAGTAATATGTGCCTAAAATGTAGGAAAATATACAGTGGAATATGCTCTGTAAAAGTGGCCATGTACAGAATCTGCGGTAAAAAATTATGTACTCTTGGATACATAGAGTGATATTCTCTCTTACATATATATTAAAAATGTTAATCCATTACTTAATAAGGAATAAATATTAATTTGTAAGAACAATAGCGAAGCTTTATTATGATTTCAAACCTTACATTGTGAAGATGATGAAGTGTTACTATAATTACTTGGATTTATTGTAAACTAGCGAATGATGGAAGGAAATAACATTTTAAGAATGATGTAAGTATTAAGGTAAGTCTAAAATAGAAATCAACCTAACAAAACTAGCACCAGAGTGGATAAGCACAGAATGAGATATGAGTAAGAATAGGCCATTCTCGATAAATGCATGATTAATTGCTAGGTTTTCCATGAAGGTCTGATCGCTGCCTTCACTTTACAGCCGAAAATGTTAGTAACCCTGCTTCTTTATAGTTTATAAACTTATTCGGGATCCCCAAGAGTTTCGACAAATCACATGAAACAAAACTGTTCTCAAAATATCCTTTAGTTATTTATGCTGCGAACGCATAACTCTCTGTTTAGAGATCTGTTCTTACGATTGGTAGCCCTGATTTATAAAGTTAGTACCCTTGACATTAATTCTAATTCTTCAAGAAAGGTGATTGAATGTAAACTTGAGATATCAGTTTGAGATTTACCAGAGAAAAACATTGGAAGAACATTTTATGATGATTAAACTAATATTTTAAATGTTTAAAATATGTTTTAAATGTTATAGAACGATTTGGCATTGACTAAAACCACAGATTGGAAATTTTCACGACGAAATTCGAAAAATTCTTCCGCCATCGTATTTGATGGAGGTTTTTTCCGAGGCACGAACGAGTGGTTTTATATGGTTTCCATCAGATGGCATAACAATCTTGGCGTGACGTGACTGACTTTTATCAACAATTCGGACTTTTTTCCACTTATTCCGAAAATATGAGTTTCATTGGTCCAGTATGAATGGATAAAATATTCTAGAATATGAAATTCTGCAGATTTAGGACATCGGTCAACATTTTGTTTCATTAATTAAAATTTAAGCAAAATACTAGATAAAACACCTTATCAGCATTTGTGTAATGGTCAAACTTAGAAGTTATGCAATATTCAGGTCCTTGAAAATCATAAAAGTATTTAATTACGAATTTTAAAAGTAGGTGGTCAAATGACCACCTCCCGTCCTTCTAGGTAGGCCGAAACTGTCGTCCTCCTAGTGTTAATGAGTTTGCCATAGAAGCGTTCAACTCCTCTAGTTTTTAATACATTTAGTTTTTAAAAGATTTGACATATTTGTAGAAAGAAGCGGGCATGAATAAACTAGCCCCTGTAAGTTAGGCATTTTTCATTTTAACTGGCAGCTTGCCCCCCCCCCCCCTAGCCCAGTGGCTGGCAACGCCCTTGGGGGGCATCATTCAATGGATAGAGTTAGGTGGACAGAAAAACAATGCTATGTTAGGGAGGAGAAGGATTGAAACAAGGAAAATGTTTTATACAACATTTGTAGTAAAATACATTATCTATAACATTGGTACATAATTGTATATACCTACATCGCATTCTGACAGAGATGTGTATGAAAAACTTCCATTTCTGGATAAACAACTTCCGGTTAACCATTATTGAAGAATAACTCCTAAAAAATCAGTGTTACGAACAAATGTTTCATACAAAAGTTGTAGTAAATTACATTATCTACAACTTTTGTTCATAACTGTATATACCTACATTGCATTCTTACAGAGATATTTAAGAAACGAAATATTGTTCCGGATCAAACGCAACTTCCGGTTAAGCGATATTCACCAAAAACTAATCAACTCTTGGCATTGTTAGGAAAATAATAAATATGAATTTTGAAAATGATCGGATAATTACTTTTTAAGATAGCGCCCTCAAACTTTTTTACCACAGACAGACCCACACACAGACAGACATGTTCGGGAAAATAGCGAAAACGAGCTCTATGGGCCCCAAAACATCTATTTCCGTCGAAATCTGGAGGTCGAATTTTTTTGCGAATACAATACATACTTTCTCTATACTACGTATAGGGGGAAAGTAATAAAAGCCATTTATTTGAAATAGGAGAATTTTTCACCCACTTTGCAACGAACTCACGCACATTTGCTTTCAGTTCCATAGATATTTTGAAAAAAAGAGCGCGTTTCCCGTGACCCCTATGATTTTCTATTCCCTAGCCTACCGGGATGTAGCCTAAAATATTCTCGAAGCCGAATCATAAATAGTTTGTGATTCCCGCCATTCGTTTCAAATAGTAGAGACGCCTGGTGTCGAACCCGGGATCTTTTGGAAGATGTGAATACATAGTATGCCACGACAGAAATAAAACTTATTTTATTCAAATTTTGAAGTCGATATCATACCGGGAAGGTCAAAAATTAAGACTCCGTTATCCCCATCTGATATGCATGGGTTAATCTTAACGGCTCTCTGGGATCGAACCCAGGACGATAAGGGAAACCTAAAATACCACATATGAAATATATCAATGACCTTTATTCACATGCCAAGTTTTAATTTTCTATGTTATCGGGAAGGGGTTCAAAAGAAATCTTAAAAATCGTATTAGTTACTAATTTTAGAGACGCATGGTGTTGAACCCAGGACCTATTGGCAGATTTGAATACACATTATCACTTTTTTGGACATGATCTTAATTATTGCAAAGTTAGACGTTTTTATCTTCCCGGGAGGTACCTAAAATTGGTTCCTGTTATCTTCATAAGAGGAGGCATTGAGGAATGTAATAACTCACTCGGATCGAACCAAGGACCATCAGCGAAACGGTAAAAGGCGTAAATAAAATATATTTATGATGTCTATCCACATGCCGAGTTTCAAGTTTCCATCTTACCGGGAGAGTGTTTTAAAAAAATCTTAAAAATCGCCACAATGCATTTTAAATGGAAGATATTTGCCCTGACCTAGCGTCGAACCAAGGATAATCCTCGACAATAACTTTATAGTTTTCGTCGGATATTTAGGACTTCTAGCGATCCCTCAAATTTCAACTCTCTACC
Source organism: Sympetrum striolatum (assembly GCA_947579665.1). NCBI lineage: Eukaryota > Metazoa > Arthropoda > Insecta > Odonata > Libellulidae > Sympetrum > Sympetrum striolatum. Next base: position 35,686,882 of record OX388350.1, on the reverse strand, counting down.
TTGCTGGGAAGTACCTCCAAATATTTTTGAAAATCCTCGCAATATATCTTTATGGAGAAAATCGTGACTTTGAGGCCTTGTGACATCGAACCCCTGGAATTGAGGTTCAAAATCGCTTTATTTCTGGTCGTTACACGTCATGGCTAGTACGTCGTAAAAATTTCAAGTCAGTGACACATCTAGAACATGGATAGAATTTTGATCCACTATGAATGAATGAGTGATTTTTAAGATTTTTTTAAATCCCTTTCCCGATGACATGGAAAATTGAAACTCGGCATGTGGATAGAGATCATGAATTTCGTTTATGAACGCCGCTGATGGTCCTTGGTTCGATCCCAGAGCGCCTTTTACATTTCTCAATGCACTTTTATGGAGATAGCAGAAACAAAGTTTAGGTACTTCCCGGCATGATATCGACTTCAGACTTTGCATTAAATAAGATCAAGTCCAAACAAGTCATACTGTGTATTAACAGATGCCAATATGTCCTGGGTTCGGTACCAGGCGTCTCTACAATCAGTAACTGATCCGATTTTTAAGAATTTTTTTGAATCCCTTCCAGGTAAAATAGAAACTTAAAACTCGGCACGTGAATAGAGATCATAAATACATTTCACATGCACTGTTAAGGTTTCCTTTATCGTCATTGGTTCGATCCCAGAGATCCGTTTACATTACCTTATGCATATCAGATGAGGATAACGTAGTCTTAATTTTGGACCTTCCCGGTATGATATTAACTTCAAATTTTGAATAAAATAAGTTTTATTTCTATAAGGGCGTAATGTTTATTCACATCTTCCAAACGATCCTGTGTTCGATACCAGGCGTCTCTACTATTTGAAACCTATAGCGGGAATTTCAAATTATTTATGACTCCGTTTCGAAAATATTTTAGGCTACATCCCGGTAGGATAGGATAACCAAAATCATTGGGGTCACCGGAAACGTCAACAAAAACGTGCGTATAAGTCCAGATGGGTGCACATTTCTCATATTTAAAATTAATGGCGGCTATTTTTATGAATATTTTTCATGCCTTCTTTTATCATTTGAGGACATTCTCGATATGAGGTCTACTTGAAATTTATATAATCTGTTATATATAGACGCTAGACGAAATATCGGGACTTTGGGGCCCTCTGGAATCGAACCCATGACACAGGTTCAAAATCGCAGTTTTTCCGGCGGTAACACGTTATGGCCAATACGTCGTAAAAATTTCAAGTCAATGACGCTTGTGGTTTAGCCTGTGAGTTAGTATCCTATCTATCTATCTATCTATATAAATGAATCCGGAGAAGGAATTTTATATATTAGATATCATCATCAGCCATTTTCAATCCGACGTCGGATGTAGGCCTCCCCAAGTACTTTCCAATTTTCTCTGTCCTGAGCTTCACGTTGCCACGTCACACCTAAGTACTTGATGATGTCTCTATTCCACCTGTCTACAGGTCTTCTTCTTGGTCTCTTCTACATCTCTTGGTATCCAGTTGAGAACTACAGATGCCTAACGGTTGTCGTTTCTTCTCGCAACATGACCGGCCCACCTCCATTTTAGTGTTCTTACCAGTTCTTACCTTATCTATGATGTATGTTCTCATTCTCACTCAAGTGTTGCGTTATATATATATATACTTACATACATATACGTAGATATATAAAATATTAAGGATTATATGTATAAACTTAAAGGTTAAAAATATCCCGAACATTTCACCCGCGATCATTTTTTAAACTGCTAATACTCTGTGCCGATACATTATAGTTGGTCTTTTTATCATTATCACCAAGAGCGGCGATAATTCACGGAGACGAAATGGCGTTTGTGAATAAACTTCATTGGGGCTTGAGGGCTTAGAAAGTAATTAGTAATAAGAATTAGTTTTATTTGGGCTGGATTGAGACTAACAGTCTCTTCTTCCATCCAACCCATTGTCATTAATTATAGAATAATTAAATTAAAGAGAAAATATTAGTAGAATTGTGGATGTAAAATATCAGAGATTCTTAGGAAAATAAATCCACAGCAGGAAAACACCCAAAAAGAAAGGCGGTGCGTAAAACCTGTGCAAACCTACCGATAGTAAGAAGTAAAAGATGAGAAAAAAGGTGACAAAATTTAGAAATTCACTACCAGTAAGTACTTATATGCGATACATAAATAAGAGTCAGTTCACGTAATATAAATGATAGCAATATGTATACAGAAAACAAACTAAAAAGGTATAAGTACGTGGATTTGCATCCATTACTTATTATGTGAGACAAATAAATATAAAAACATTATAGATGCAATATATGCGGTATATAGTAGTCAAAACTGTATACAACATTGACAATCTGAGAACTCTAAATAAGAAAAGGAAATGCTCGACAACACGTGAGAAATGTGATGTAAATAGTAAGCTGCAGGGGCTGCTGGCAACTTGTCAAGTCCTAAATTATCATTTGTGAGAACTCTTTTTTCTGTTGATCTATTATGGGGAATGAGAAAGGGGGATTACAAATGTTTTAAATTTTCTAAAAGGGACTTAAGGTTTCTTTAAATGAAGAATTCACATTCAGTTATTAATAGCTTTCTTAACAGATATTTGCTGAGGTATTTTTAAGAAACCTAGTAAGAATACGTAAATCCATTAATAGAAAATGAACACAACTATATAATGTAAAATAGCTTGCTATCCGAAGATGAGGGTTACTATCTTTTTCTTAACACAAAGCAACGTTTGCGACAGAACCACTGTTTTACTATAAAATTTAACATTTCACGGTCATAAATTACGGAAAAAAAAACACTTTTTAAGGAGAAATAGTGCTTCTGTCTCAAATGTAGCTTTGCGTAAAAAAAGATAGTCACCCTCACGTTCGGTTCGCAAGCTATAGTTGGTTTGCAAGCTAAATTGGATTGCAAGGTCTTTTATAAGAGACATTTTATTTATCGCAGAACGTTCTTTACTGAATTAATGTCAGAGATATAATTTAAATCACGAAAAATGATTTGCGCATATATAAGGTAAATCTGTCAATATTTACATCCCACCCAACACCCCCTTTTTGCTCAAAGAAGCCCGTAACCGAGTAGGAAAAAACGAAAAACCCGGTAAATCAATCAACTATTACATCCCACCCAACACCCCTTTTACTCAAGGAGGCCCGTAACCGAGTAGGAAATTGGGAAAAAAACAGGTCAATCAACCAACTTTTACATCCCACCCAACACCCCTTTTACTCAAGGAGGCCCATAACCGAGTAGGAAATTGGGAAATGGGCATCTGTTAGAGTTGAAATAACTTATAAAACCCCTAGTGGAAGTCCGAGGAAACTTCAAATACGGCCGAAAAGCAGACGAAAAACGTTGAAAAACGGTCGTTCTCGGAGTCAAATTCCTATGAAATAGCAGTACTTAGGAGTGATTTCTTATCATATATATTAGCCGCAATACTTCTTCTATGAAATGGAGTAAAACTCATATGCGTATCTTCAATAGTAAAGGATATATAGAATTTCTCCCAAACTGGACTCTTCTAGAAATTTACAAAGTCTACATTTTATACCCATAGAGCAAAACAGTCCATGCAAATGATTTTACCAATCTTTACCTGATTTCATTATCAAGACCTCTAGTCATCAGCTCTTAATGCTTTCTGAACTATTTCTTGGCCAAAGCTATTTTTTTGACAAACCTATCTCTGCTGTCTGATTTTCCACATCAGGGGTCGTAAAATACTATAATTTATTATTTTACGACCCCTGATCAGGAATACATTGTCTTCGAAAAGCGCTTTGGGTATCTTAAAAGAGTGGCATTCCTTCCTTTTTTCTCCAGCAATAAGACGAGTAACGCCGACAAAGACGGCTTTCGGAGATTTTAAACCTCTAAAACTTGCCCAAGTCTTTAAAACATATTTTTTTCCAAGAGTAGGAGGTTACCCTCTGGGATGGGATTTCAGAGAAAGCGGAGTATGATTTTGTAGTGAAATTTTATTGTGTTACTGTACATGATGACAATTTGATCGAACAGGAATACTTAAAAAAACAAACATTTCCCCGGATGGGAGTAGATATCTTTCGTGTGGATACATGTAGCCACCTTACTGAGTTCGCCTGAAGTGGCTGCTCAGTGTGCCTTCATCTGCATACGCTGCTATTTCTTGTGGGACGACCGCGCTCTCCTCCACCCCGGTACACGGGCGGCACATGCATTCTAGAGGAGCTTTGGTAGTCACCTGCAAAAGAGTCGGCAATGAACATTCCCATCACTCGAAAATGTCGGCTCGTGTTTTAATCGTGCTGGTTCAAATTGGCCGTATAGTGGATCCCGGAGTAGAACGGGGTACCAAGTTGAAAATACGTTTTCAAAGTACAAAAGGGTTATTTAAGAAAGCTGCGAATGTTTCTATGAACACATTATAGTTTCATAATCATTAAGATGCAGTGATATCGTAAGAAAACGTAGGACCGATATATTTATTTTCAAAAACAAAAAAAGTATGTCGTCATGCCCGTTCTTCCCCGGGTATGGGGTGACAAAGATAAGTAACTATGAAGACAATTAAAACGAGTGGAATTGCAGAAAAAACTTAGTTAACTGTCTTAAGTTATTATAAAGGTTAAACTACAGTTTTAAATAGGATGTGTCCTTTTCTTAAGCCTATTCACAAAATTCACACTCTACGACAGCCTCATCAGCTACTTTTTAAAATCCCGTGGCTCTTACATCAGATGTTGCTTCGGAAGGTAAATTCACTCGAGAAAGATACGGATACAAACGTTTAACTTTATGAAACGAAAAACTATTAAATTTACTTCAAACATTTACTAACTATTGTTGTAATGTAAACAGGTATATATAATTTTCCTTGGTTACGAAAAACTCAAAAGTTATAATACGCGAGCAAAAAATCACGCAACGGAAACCTCACACACCAACGCACCAAATAACACGTTTTTCTTGTCCAAGCATACGTTAAACTATCACATTACTGTGTAATATCTGCTATAGCTACGTATTGAATCATATCAATTTTGGTCTATAGGCACAATCTCGTTATCGTATTTTTTAAAGCTATTACTATACAATCATTGGGTAGTGTATATATTTTTTTGGGCTGAGCTACTGTTGAGTCTTACCGGTGAAGTCCTCCTAAGCTCTCATGAACTTGTCTGGATCGGAAAAGTCCGATCAGCCGGGATTCGAACCCGGGACCTTGGAGGAGCGATAATTTTGATGCTATCCACTCGGCCGCTAAGGCCGGTAAAGGTTTTGGCTCAAATTGTCAGAAAAGATTATTTATGTTCACTCTTTTATATTTGCTTATTTGTACCCAATGGTTTCCATTTAAATTGCAATTAGGAAAATCATTCAGAAGTAGGAAAAAGTTAAAAAAGGATGTTTGGTCTGGCATTGATTAAATTAAATTCATTTTATAATATGTTGGATGAGATAAAGGGTGGGGTTTATATAGTTTATATATTTAATATTACGATTTATCGTATAATTTTCTCATTATTTTCATTTCAGAGAAGATTGCAGGGCCGTATTTAAGTGAATAGATACCCTTCGGTATTCCATATTTATCTAAAATGAAGGCTTTAGCTGCACGAAGAATCGATGCTGAAGATTTTCGGAATCGCAGCGTTGGTCATTATTGGCGACTTCACTGAGAAATGAGAAAAGCATCACTTCAGATCAGAAGTGATGCTTTTCTCATTTCACCCGGTATATATACAGGGTGTCCGGGTTAACGTATAATAATCAAAAATGTAATAACTTTAATTAATTAAGTTATTTATTGGCGGTTTGTTTCTAGAAGTATGGTAACTCAAAATATTTTTTACACAGTCAATACATCTCTATATGTGCAGCATTAGTGGCAGAAAGACATCTAATCTATATCTTACTCTCTCCAAGAGTTCTGCAGCATTGCAGGCGTAACATTTGCAATAACTGCAGTAATTCGATGGCGCAGTTCTGGCAGATCACGAACCGGTGTCTGATACGCTCTATTTTAGTACTCAATTACTGCATAATGGCATGGTGCGCCATCATCAAGCAAACATGAAAAACATTTTGAGTTACCAAATTTGTTGAATCAAACCGTTAATAAATATCTGAATAACTTCTCGAGTTATTACATATTGTATTTTTATATTTTTAACCCTGTATATGATGAAATTCTGATCAGAATTAGCCCACTGTTGGCGAAACGTCGTCACCAAATATGAACAACGCTGAGATTCCGAAAATCTTCAGCATCGCATTTCATATTTATATAAGAGAGATTGGCATATGTAAGTATGGCATAATCCTTTGAGTATAAAGGAGATAATCTTCTTATTAAAGATTTCATACACTTGATAGATTCGTAATAAATAGAACCATCTCCCTTACCTTTCTGAATTTCCTCTCTCCTGGTTTCGCTTTCGGGCAGAACAGAGAGACGCTAGCTTCTCTTTCTCCACTCTCTTGGCAGCACATGCAAGATCTTTCCATCTGCCATATCTTCGACCCGGAGACCTGAAAGAGGTTATATGCTCACTAAAGTCGAACAAAATACACGATGAAATTCGTTTTTTTTGCAAATTACCTGTGGTAATAGACCACGTAGGTATTGTTTCTGGATTAGGTATTGATTTGGAAGGTTCGGATCACCGCTCTTAAGAAATTCTGATGTATAGTGAAATTGAAAGCATATGGCCATTGGACAGGAGCTGTTTTCTATTCTAGACAGGTCAACCTTCTAGATATACTGGTGGGTATTGGTCACCTAGTCAATACAATTTATCACAATTTATGTTCGAAAGTGAGAGTAACAGAGACTTTGGTATAATAATAATATACTCTCATATACTATGCAACCAGGAGCCATCAACTTTCAATTTCACTATACATTTCAATAGCGATACTATCATCTTCAAGGGCAAAGAGTAACATAATGTCCTTGAGGATGATTCCGAGCCTTCTTGTTTTCTTCGAATACCGGTGAAGAAGGTGAGGTACGCTGACAAAGATGGCTATCGGAGACTTTAAACTTCTGATACCAGGGGTGCCCGAACTTTTTGGTTCTCGAATTCCTTTATCTCTGAAACCTCTAATTCGTTAACAGCCGTGTTCCGAAATTATCTATCCTTGAAACACATTACCTGTTGCTTTCACCGCCCCTCTTATTCGTTCGTACCTGAAGGTAGCTGGTGCATCTGCCGGTGCATGCAAATGAAGGAATGGGCTTTGGAACGCATCCTGGGTACTGCAGCACGTGAATTACCGGCGTCACTTGACACTGGTCGGTGAGAGCGTTTGCCTGGGGTAGAGTGCCAGTCAGAAGCAGCAGCACGACCGTTGCAATGGCCATCACAAACACGAGGTCCGAGCTGGATACTCTCTTGGCCAGCAGGGAGGGCTTCTTAGACGAATCTGCGTCTATCCTTCCATCGTCGGATTCAACGCCGATGACTGCTTGCTTCGTTCTGTTTTCCATCGTTTCTGCTGGAATTTGAAGCTTAGAGAGACAAATGAAGGAGACAGATGTTTTAATCTGTGCTGAAAGGAATCAAAGGAAATTTTGGCAACTTAAAATATAAATGTATCGGCTGCGGTTATTTAAGGTAGCCATTGCATGGCACGTGGTGTCACAAAGAGACAGCTTTTACGAAAGGGGTTCTTCGTAGGGAAGTTACGACCGAGATAAACAAGTGGAAGAGCACTTCTTAGCAAACAAAACAGGAATCTTTTTTACGAAGTGGAATCCTCTATGCCGTATTTTGTGCATCGCTCAAGTGATTATAGCTTTCGTATTCACCCAACAACAGGTCGACTCTCATGAAATACAAAGGAGAACATATTCTGAAGGAATTCGTGAAGTGTCTGTCAAACTGTTGGTATTCCATTGACTAGTTCTCTTATTTATTTATTTATTTTTCATATACCCCACAAACATCCATTTTCTGGACTTTTACAGTAAGGTATTAACAACAAAAATCACTCAAGACCATTACCTAACTGGAAAAATCCGACTACCCGGGATTCGATCTCGGGAGGTTGGAGCGATACCATACGAACACGCTCACCACTTGGCCACCACGGCCGGTAAATCGATTATCAATCGATACTTATTTCAATTGCTTCTTCACTCACGTTCTTAGTCGCAAACAGCGCAATTTCGAGCACGCCGGACAACCGGAAGGTCAATGAGTACCAAAGTACTTCTTAAATCATTCATTTCTCGGTTTGTCTGTTTGTACCTAACTTTGATTTATAGAGAGCTTGTTGGTAGAACCTGCGCTGTTATTCTCGTTACTTCTTCAGCGTTTTATTATTTATGGTTACGGAATTTTTTAATATTATTATACTTGAACTGCTGATAGACTGTACGCTGGGTGATAGTCTTCTACATAAATCATATTAACTCAAGAAATACATTATACATCCATTTTTATATACGAAACCTACATGATAATTAAATACTAACACCTATTAATAAAGTACACCTGACTCTTAAATAGAAAATGTTCAAAAATTTGTATATGAATCTGCTTCCTCTGGTTTTTCGGTTTGGTTCTTCTCGGCTACCGTAGTGGACATGTGGTAGATCGCCACCGCACATCAGCCTGTTAAGCGACCCTTACTACATCCAGAAATGTCATCACTGCAGTAATAATCGGTAACATCATCACAATACTGGGGAACATTCTTTCTAAATTAATGGTATTTCCAAGCAAGGGATTTGAAGTGAAAACGGTGACTTATTGTTTTCCAAAATACCTCTATTTAACAAACATCTAGTTCCTCTCGGGTTCCAAGTCTTTCTAAACATCTAGCGTTTCTATAGTCCACGGCCTAAAAAAATGTTTAATATAAAGATCTTGCTAAAAATACTTCCACTGCTTTAGGACAAACTTTTCCTTTCGGTTTAATGAGATTTTTTTAAAACATTTTGCAAGGTAACAATTTTAGGGGTCACTATTATGGTGATATAAACAAAATAAAGGCCAATTTTCTTAGAAAACAGCTGTAACGGATAGAAAGTGAAGTGTAGCCGCTTTGAGAAGTTTTTCACACTAAATTGACCGCAGGGTACTAATTTCACGTCATCAGTAGCCCACACGCCCTTAAATTCGTCGTAATAGAAAACGAGGAGAGGGTTCCATACACTCAAGGGGCCATAGCAAAATTCCAATAAAAATTAAATCATAAATAATCTATCCGGGACAGTATAAAGAAAAGAGGACCCAGAGAATTTAAAGATAATATTTAATAATCCACCAGCCAATTTTATAGTATAAGTCAAGTATGCAATGAAATATTCCTTTTAAAATATTTTAAGTATGTGTTTGCATATACAAAAGAGAAACATGCAAATTAATCGTTATCAAAGGTACATCATGAGCCAAAAATTCTGAAAATAGATGCACTACTATCATACGAAGAAGTAGAGATTTAAAAATGACAAAATTTCGGAATTTGATTTTTTCATAGATATTCAACATCTCAAGCGGAATAGAAAAATCAAAGGGTTAAAAGAAGGCCTTTGGGCTGAATAATTTACTCTACGTAGGAGTACCCTCTCAAAAATTGAGGATTCGACTCAAACACGTTTCTATGGGGAATCCACCAACCTTTTCTTCCGTTCTCCTCTGCACCTTTCAAACTGGACCGATTCTTTCTCCTCTGGACCTCGCCGCCCGATCGTATGTTGCCTTGGAAGACACCGAGCGAATTGTACTTTCCTCTCCTTCTATCCATCCTTATAAAGAACCACGTGGGAAGGCACGTCGGCGCAATGTTCCACCATTTTTCCATCTCCCTCCCTCGCCCCATTTTCCTTCCATCCCCCATTCGACCGTATTCCGCCCGGTTTTTGTTTTTCCCTCCGATTTTATTTTTCGATCGATTCCCCGCTGTTCGCTTTACAAGTCCGCGATCCCCAATGCACGCGCTGCGTGAGTCGGTTAACCCCCGCTACACTTTCCCTAATGGCATTGTTCAGTCATAGGAGGGATTCCTTAAGCGGATATCGTTGTGACTTGGACGCCGCAGACGCGGTCTTTTTATTTTTTTCTCACCGGCAGAGAACACGGTTTTTTCCCTCATAATTTATGGCAGGGGCCTTGGGGATGAGGGTGGAGTGTGAATGCCGGAAAGTGTCTGTCCTATGTTTTCGCTGCTTAGCATCATAGCAATATATGGATTAACACTTGAAAGACGGGAGTTTCGCTCTACTTAGAAGGACGGGAAGTGGTCATTTGACCACTTCGCTTCTCAAAATGCTATTTTATTGCCTCTTTGCATTTTGGAGGAGTTTAATTGTTTATTTTAGGCATATCTATATACTTACAGCAGCATTAAATAACTGCTTTTCCATCGATCGATTGTTTAGGGAATTACGCTCAGTAGAAAGTTTTCTTTCAATGAGTATATTCGAAGCGTAATAGGAAACGCAAATGAGATGCGAAGGTTAGCCAGTAGAATTCTTAGTGGATGTTCATCGAGAGTAAAAGAAATGGCATACTTTTTTTAGTGATAGAAGACTTGAGTATCGACGGAAGCTTTTTGATAAATTTATCTCTACCGACTTGGAATTCGGGGAGGATATCGCTGATATTTTTATTCCAGTTATAAACTTGCACGATCATCCGGAGAAAACAAAAAAGCGATCCAGGGAAGTCCTTCTTACTTTTGGTTGTTTTTCCCGCTAAGTATTAGAGAAGTTAATAGCTCTCTAGGTTAGATAGGGTGTCGGTGTTTTACACCCCTTGCTACACGCCACTGGTGGATTGCAGGGTTTAAATGTAAATGTTTATAAACAAATTATTAGGTTCAGCGAAGAGTGTATTATTTCCACTGCATAGGGCTTTGAATAACTATCACACTCTACTAAAGTTCCTTTGAAACATCTTTTATGTGGTTATTAATGTAATAAATTATTCAAATATATATATCTGCAGGAAAATATTTATAAAATCGGTGAAAAAGGTAAACATATAGCTTGAAAAAGTTCGTAGGAAAGTTAACAGATTGGTGGGAATGTATCAGGCATGTACATGTAAGCCAAATTGGAAGGAGATTCAGAACAGGCTATACGGCCCAAGATTTATAGGTAAAAATGATAATTCTTGCAAGATATATGTCGAGCCACCTAAAAAGAACTTTGAGAAATACTCTTTTGTAAACAGAACTGCAAAAGAATGGAATGATTTACCTGAAGGTATGCTTAACCCCTTCCCAAGTACAAATAAAATATTTCGACGAAAAATCGAAGGACGAGCCTAAATGATTTTCTAGTTGTCAACAATATTCACTCACGATACTTACTACTTTAATTAATAAATTTATAACTAATTGGTCGTTAACATAAGGTACAGCAGAGGAATGCTATATGTTTTATAATATTCTTCGTTTTGTCTTTATATATATGTTGTGTCTTTATATATTTTTTCTTTTTGTCTTTATATATATTTGACGTTGCCACCGTACGACTTTCCACTTGTAATGTTTAAAATAAATGATAATAATAAAAGAGAAAGTGACCACCAGCCGTCCTTCTAGGTATAACATGGTGTATAAATTACCACATTATTGGCAGCAAAATTTTAATTCGTTCATATTAAATTTGGGATGGTATTACACAAATTCAAAAATTTTTAAAAAATTTAAGATATTTGACTTAAAAATATAACAATTTTGAAGTCAAACGCTGAAAAGTGGTCAAGTGACCACCACCGTCTTACTAGAGTTAAACATTGACATTCATGCGATGTCGTTTCCTCATTTTCAAAGGTTTGCTTCTTCAAAATTAAATATTTGTAATTACAAATTAACTTAATTTTAGTGAATCACAAAGGACAGTTTTTGAGGATAGAGGAAAATTTTTACAGGATAGAGAAAAATGTATCTTTCATTTACTTTTGTCACAGCCTTGATCATGGCAGCGATGAAATGAAAGCTACTGAGGTATGAGTGAATAATTGCACTGGTTAATGCCTTTCCTTATGGATAAGAAAATAGTTAATCGTAGAATCATTGTGCTTCACTTGCGTGGACACGTTCCACTTATAACATTCTGGCTCAGTGAGGAAAGCAAGGGCAAACTACCTCACTCCTCATCCTGCCTAGTAAACCTCATTCCTCTCTGTACGCTCTTAGTAGCTTGTGTCAGAGGGAGTGAGGCAATAATCGGCCTCGGGCTGACAAGGAGAGGTCGCCAGAATGAAGTTCTGGATTTTGATGAGACCTATTTCATATTGAAGTAGACATAGCGAAAGTAAAAAGTGTGAGAGGTTTCGTCCACATAGGCCTTGGTTCCTGAGAAAATTGACAATAAAAATATCGTTTTTGTTGATTATCCTACGTAGGTATGCTTCCCCGCATAACAGCAGATGCTCCCGATGTCGGCTGTGAATCGCATGGACCTGCTATCGAATTCGTTGTTGGATGTGTTTTTTCTTACTTTTCTAACCTTCATTTTTATAACTTAATTTTAGGAATAATAGCAATTACTATGCTTATTATTCGGCACCTTCATTAAATTATATTTAACTGACCCTGGATATGTTGCTGCTATGAAACTACTCCAATAGAATGGAGTAGTGGACTTGAAATTTGATTCCAAATGGAAACCCCAAGAAAGGCTGTGAAAGCGAAGGATATTTAGTATACTTTCTGTGAAGAAACTTAAAGGATAGGACCCTACCTCAGCTTCCTTCAACCCTTTGGAAATGGGATAACTGTATCGAATAACGGTATATTGGTTGACAGCAGCTAGCAGACTTTCTCTAGGCTTTTGTACTAGTTGAAGACCAACCTTTGAGACGACCACTGCGAAAAAGAAACGTTTCTAAAAGCATTCGGACTTGTGAATTGCGTACACCAGGAATTTATTTTCGTAGATATCGTGCAATGATGGACGCTGAGGTTCTGGTTCCTGGTCCATCAAGTGGATTTGGTTCAGCAGACAGTTTTTCGGAGTCGAAACCAAATTTTAGCAAAGATGATGTAACGGGTGCTGTCCCTTAATTTTGAAGGTAAGTTTATTTAATACATATATTTATCTGTTAACGTTGTGAACATGAAATCTAATGACAAATTACTCATACATACATACATATATATATATTTTAATAAAACAGAAACCTTACGCGAGATGGTTATCGATGTTCCCAAATACGCTGTTGTCTCCCTTCGTTCGAAATTAATCGGAGAAGAAATGTTTCGACGATTTCTGGAAGTTTTGGATAATTTTAAGTTTGAAGAAGAGGACGAACATTTTTCAGAGATGGAAATGAACGAGGATTGTGCCAGTCTCCTGGACGAGGATACGCAAGCCGTGGAAGCAGAGAGTTCAACTTCATCGCCAACAGACGAGAGTGAATCCTCCTACGAACCTAGTCCGAAGAAGTCCAGCTATCATCACATTTCACTGGTGACTAAAATTAAGCTGGCAAATTTGGCAAAAGAGCACCCAAAATGGAGCCTTTCAACCCTCCGTAATCAAGGTTCAGTGCTCTTATAGAACAAAGGATTGCTTCCAGTGTGGGAAAAGGATATTAGAAGTGGAGGAACAAAATACGATAAACTGGAAATGATAGACAGATGGGTACATGATCGGTTTGTTGAAGCAAGGCAAAGAAATGAACCTGTGTTTACGAGAACCTTGCAGGAGTGGTCCATTGCGGCGGCGTTTCAGCATATCTCGCCGGAGTTTGAATTCTCTGCGAGTGCGACTTGGATAAAATCCTTCAAGAAGAGGCACCGAATACTGCAACGGAAAGTTACCCGATATGTCTCAACCAGCGAGCGAACGTCATTAGAGGAGATAGTGAAATCCGCCGAGCTTTTTCAAAATCAGGCAAGAATGCTAATTCCTGAGTATAATCTTGATTTGGTCATTAATACAGACCAAACTGGGTGTGCATATAGGGGGAAATAAAGAGAAAACTTACAGAAAAAGGAGAGAAGACTGTGCAAGTGGCTCTTGGGAGTTTCAAAAAAATTACACATTCTTATACAGCGCAGTATACATTCACTGCTTCAGGAAAGCTACTTCCAAAAGTTCTTTTGTGTATACAGGAATCTGGAGGTGAATTTGGTCCGCGTGTTTGTGAAAATGTAAAAAAACTAGAGAGAGAATTTTCGAAAGTTTCTGTTGTTTCATCTAAAATCAGGTAAACTCACAACTAACTTATTTATTACATTCCTTAAAACTGTGATGAGGCCCAATTCAGATAATTGGAAGTTTTTGTTAATAATAGACTCTTGTGGAGGGCAAACAAATAATGCAATTTACGATGAACTATTCACTAACGATGATGTTGCACCGACGTGTTGTGTGAAAATTATTCCACCGAAGTGTACATCCGTATGCCAACCTTGTGATGTTTACTTCTACAGACAGGTCAAGCAATTTATTGCGCGCCTCCAGAATTGTACATTTTTGCTTCAGGAGAAAAGGGAAATTTCCTTCCGTGAGGATAACATTAGAATCCACTCTTTAATCCAGAATCAGTTATCCTCTCCAGCATTCAAAGACATGGTGTGTGTGATAGTGTGGAAAATTACAGTGTTTTATACATTATCTTAAATGGCTTTCCACAAAGTAACGCCTGATCATCTTGATTTCATTCAAAGACATGTTAGAATATTCATGGTGTGCATCAAAACTGGTCGATAACAGAAGTGTTTTTTGGAATTTACGAGAGGTTTGTTTTCCTAAAGATGTCCAAAAACATAAGTGCAAGTGCTCAAAAATTAGCTTTATAAGATGTTTATGGTGCTTCTCCTTTCTGTGCTTCTCTTGTTTTTTGATTGTTATCATCCTAATATATGTTCAGAAAAAATCTAATGAATAAAATGCTCGAATTAATATTTTTATTTACTTTGCGGTCAATTACTGCTATATTTACAACGGTATGATAAACCAAGTTATTTACCACTAGAATTCATTATCTCAATTATTTCAGAATGAACATTCTGGTAAATTTCTTTGAGATCATAGGGTTTGATTTAGAATATATCAAATCAGTGATTCATTATATCAATCAAAAGGTCGTGCATGAAATTAGCTTTAATGAAAAACCATAGCAATAAGATATTTCATTCTATTAGAATTAATTCATGACAGACCATATCCAGGGTCAGTTAAACATAATTTTACGAATGTATCGACGAATCCCTGCCCAACTAAATACATAAAAGGGATCAATTATAGTAATTTCCATAATAACAAAAACATTCATTTTTTTAATCAGCAGTAAGCATATTAAACAGCCAGATATCAAGAATCAGTGCACCCTGTATATGATTGTTGAAGTTATGAAGGTGAAAAGCTACTGAACCTTTTGTTCATATTCCTAAATGGAATAGTACTTACTTAATTCGATCATTTTCAAAGTAAAATAAGTATACTTGTAAATTAGTCCATAAAACCATATTCTCGATGAAAAAATTGGTGGCAGTACCACATATGAGATCACAAGCAGATTATCTTAGGAATGTATTTAGTAATTCTCGTAAAAATGTTAAAAGGAGGAAATAATCAATTGTAGTGATTGCTATTATTTCAAAAATTAAGTTATAGAAAATGAAGGTTAGAAAAGTAAGAAAAAACACATCCAACAACGAATTCGATAGCAGGTCCATGCGATTCACAGCCGACATCGGGAGCATCTGCTGTTATGCAGGGAAGCATACCTACGTAGGATAATCAACAAAAACGATATTTTTATTGTCAATTTTCTCAGGAACCAAGGCCTATGTGGACGAAACCTCTCACACTTTTTACTTTCGCTATGTCTACTTCAATATGAAATAGGTCTCATCAAAATCCAGAACTTCATTCTGGCGACCTCTCCTTGTGAGTACTTTTTGACGGTTGACGGTTCATTCTTTTTTTCCATTCCTAAGATGGAGTTTCACCAAGTAACCGCTTCAGCGATCGATTATATGCACAATAATTGATTGACTGATAGGGGCAACCTGAAACATTCGGGGGGTAAACAGAGTGGGGTAAGTCTATTGGTGCCAGAATGTTGAACTCTCTTTTACTTGTACTGGCGTAATCTGCCTCATCAATTCTCCTCGTGGTAAGTTCTGGGTAGTTATGCTACGAAACTGGCGAAGAGCTACTATGATAATCACTTGGTTATCAAACAGTACTCACATGCCACTTTAATTATCTAAATATATTTTTAATGTAGTAAATCATCAGATTCATAATTATTATCAAAGTTATCTTTAATTTAAAAATTTATAATTTTGTAGGTTTCTCCACGGATCACTTTATGTCAAATGATGAGACTGAGATATTTTTAAAGGAATAACATTTGAGAATATAGGAAAATTATTGCAGTTACGTCTTCTGAAAAGCAAAATGTGAAGCGATGTCCTATTTCGCAAGAATTATTGGTTGTTTAGTGGATTGCCTGTGCTCCAACTTTATTGACCCTTCCCAGGCGTCGTGGAATCAAAGATTACGTTAAATAACTTTGAATTTCAGAAACCTTATAGAGAGAAATCAATCAATCAATCAACGTTGATACCTACTGAAAAGTCGGTATTTACAATACCTCAGTCTCCATAGGCGTTTGTTTCTCATTTGCACCTGTATTTTCGCAAATTTTTTAAATTTAGGGCTCAGGCGGCAGTCGTTGATATTATCCGATTTCGATAAAAATTTGCATGCGAGATCCTCATACCAGTGCACAACTTTTCCGCGCAAGGAAAATTTAATTTAATTTTTTTAATTTGCCGGCCTTGATGGTGGAGTAGATAGCTTTCCATCTAAGCTATTACTTCAAACCCCAAGGTCCCGGGTTCGAATCCCGGCTGATCGGATTTTTCCGTTCAGGGAATGGTTGCATGTGTTCGTTGTTGCTGTTGCCTCGGTGAAGCACCCCCTGACGTGTTCATGAGAGCTTAGGGGACTTCAACGATAAAGGGCAACAGCGGCTAAGCATGAACAAAAATCGGAGAAAACGTCCTTAGGGCCCACCCTAATATGCATGCTGTTCCTGATACCATACCCCGATGATTGGAGTATTTTTCATTTGCCTCGTGGTACAGGATAGAGAAAAATGTATCTTTCATTTACTTCTGTCATAGCCTTGTTCATGGCTGAGATGATATGATAGACACACAAGGTAAGAGTACGATGAATAGCGACACTAATTAAGGTTTCTCCGTATGGAATCCCGAGAAAAGTGTTACTTGTAGAGTCATTGCGTTTCTCTTACGTGGCCATGTTTCCCTTTTAGCATCATTTTAATTTACTTAGCGAAAATCCAAAAATATCACAATATCTTTTCCAAAATAAACTAAGGAAAACTAGTTAAAAATTCCACCTAAAACTAATCAACCAAAAGAACCCCCATCCTTTCCAAAATTTGGGATACTAAAATCTAGTACAAGGCATTGCAAAACTATTCCCCAAACGAAAAATATCTTAAACTTTGTGTAATTTAATTATTTCTCTCTTTCATGTACTTCTCTTTAAGATTCTTTCTCATAAACTATAATTTGTCAATACCTTTAATTTGCTTAGTTCACTACTGTTTGTAAATTACTATTGAAATTGTTTGCAAAACAATTAATAGTAAAAAAGTAAGAATAAATAAGAAATTGAAGAAAAAACCAATCTTATACACACCCAAAAAATAGATCGAATATAAATAAAAAAACAAAAACAATTAAAAATATAAAAATAAACCAGCAGCAATTTCCTTTCATCTGCTTTAATGATAATGTGACTGGTATATATTATGATTTAATTATAAACAACGACGCCCTCAAATCATATCCTTTGTAATTAGGTTTAGTTAGTCTAATTATATTAATTTTAAGGTAGAGTACTACTATTGTTATATCGGTGTCAGTAACATTTTTGTAATGGACAAGTTATGGAATTTTGGATAGCGCACGTTACACCATCAGTTGCTAAATGTGCCCAAGCGTCGTTGAATTATACCAAGAGATACAAACCCCTTTTTGTCGAACTGGAAATTGCCCAACTCAAGAAACGACCCTTCCGTGTAGAAGCGAACGCTTCATTCACGGAATTATTTTGCATTGATTTTCTTCCAGATTACATTCATAGAATCTTAAAAAACGTGTAGAGTAAGTTCGGTTATTATGGAATACCATGTCATGTAGTAGTTGTTAGTTATCAGTATTTCGTATTAGTTTCTCCAAATTGAACTCATTCTCAGCTTTCAAACACGCTTGATTATAAACTTCAGCTATTTGGCAATGAGTGTTTGTATTTCTCTTGAAAAAATTTTAAAAATGCTACCACCCAAAAAAAATTTAAAAAAGTTACACTTGGAAGCATAGATGCTTGGCAGGTAACATGTAGCAGTCGGTAAATATGGAATAAGGTGGTAAAAATTCAGATAATCATGCAAAAATGGAAAAAATAAATTTAATGCACAACATTGAATACACAAATCTAATACACTAATAAATTTAATACACAAAATTCATTCTTGAGATTTCTCTTAATTGTATTCTTAAAGGAATTACTTATCAGAACAGGAGAAAATAATTGGATTTTATAGCTAATCTGTTAAAGTTAATAAACTTCAAAACAAAGCAATGAAACAGTCATTAGTTTACATAGCAGAGTTGATCGTTTTACATTCATTTATTTGCAGTAAAAAATTTTATCTTCTTTATCAGCTGTATCGCGGTCAAATTGGGCTCAGATTTGTAAGTATGGAATACAAAGTATCTACTCCATATTGCCCGACACGACATCTTGAAATTCACGACATAACAGAACCAACTGTATACATTTCAATGTCTATGTCAGGTCCCTGCAAGCCGCCTTTCTTCCTGTTGTAGGGGGTGAAAGAATCTCGACTCTATTTTCCCAATCAATTGCTTTCGCGTATCGTTTGCGGAAATACGAGTCCTTTGAAACTATTCGTTCTAGCATATATTTCGCTGATCTTCCTCGTGGTATCAGAAGGGCCTGTGTCGGTCATTATACCGGTTACATCTTTTGAAAACGTAATTCTCTGAACGTATTTAGTGAGTTTATCCTTTGATCCATAGCCAAAAATAGAGCAATGGGTACGTTTTTAAATTCATCAATATATCCATAATACTTTTATTTACATGTGGTTCTACAATGCTTTCCACCGATGTCCATAGCTTCCATCGAGATTAATACAAGATGAAGGACCGATGGTTCTGATACCAGTATCGGGTCATTTCAATGTTAATTCCCCTAACCTCAAAAAAGGACAGTAGATGGCAGCTTACAATGGGAGATATAACGAATTGATAATGCAACAATCGACGAACACAAACATCCATGCGCTATTTATATTTCAATAGAGTTTAAAGAATTATGGAGATGGAACAAGTTTTATATGCTGCAGTGGCCATCTTGTCAAACAGCAGACAAACCAACGGTTCTTAAATTTATCTAGAATCGATAATCCATCGAAGTAATCAGTCAAACATCGATCCAATCCACCGCTCATCAAATTGATGCATTTAAAAACGTGGTCCAATCGTTACTTTTTTTGGCTACACTTATTGCAGTATCCATCTTTTGTAAACCTTAAAAAGTACTCGGTGAAATATTGCGATGGGATCTCAAAGTTCTTCAATCCCAGCGTGGTTTATCTCGTATTGTTACTCTAGTATTTGCGTTTTTCTTGATCATAATATCTTTGTAATACATCACAGAAAGTCTTTAATTAAATACCAATAAAACAAGTCCAACAGTTTAGATACCTAGGAAGTTTAATATGAGACGACGGGTACTGCAATAATGAAATATAAACAAGAATTGCAATGGCAAAAGAAAAGTTTTTGGAAACACAAGAAACTAATGAGAGGAGAGAATGGCAGGAAGTTAAAATTAAAAATGTTGAGTTGTTATGTTTGGCCGGTTTTCTTGTACAGGTGAGAGACGCGGACGATTTTAAAAAGCATGGAAAATAGAATAAATGCATTGGAATATAGTTTGCTAGAAGAATGCTGAAAGTTAAGTGGACAGACAAATAACAAATGAAGGAGTATGGAAAAGAATAGGAAACAGGTATTGCCTATTGAATGAGGTGAAAGTTAAAGTGGAAATACGCGGGACTTGTACTCAGGGGAGAGAATCGTGACAGCGCTGGAAGGATGGACATTAAGGAAAAGAAAGAAGAGGAGACCAAGGATGGAATGGTTGGACTACTTAAAATACTGGTCCAAAATTGAGAGGCATGAAGAGTTAAAAAGGATAACAAGTAGACAAAACAAATGGAAATTCATGAGATCTAACCTCCAGATAGGATAACCTACTTGTTGACTGAGAAAATCTTTTATGATTGCTTCTTCGAATGTGATTTAAATTCTTGATGATTGCATTATTCATTACCATAATATTGATTAAAATCGTGTATGATTTATGCATATGACATTGCTTTTGGTCGAACTTCCTTTAGGAAAGCAACGGGTGTTGCTTAGTCCCTGTATTGCTGCAACGCCAAACACTTGCTTGCGTTGATGATGCATACGATCCAGGCGATAACATGGAACTTCATACCTAGTGATGGGAAAAAAACGTTTTCTTCATGCGAACGTTTTAAAACGTTCAATAAAAAACGTTTTTTTCGACATCCTTATTTAACCTTTAGATCTATTAGCTTCTCTAATACTTCGCGAGAAAAATTACCGAAAGTAACTATGTATCTGTCCAGGCAACTATTTCCCCGTATCGTTTTTTTGTTTTCTCCCAAAGATCGCGTAAGTTTATAACTGGGATAACAATATAAGTTATCTTCTTCCCAAAATCAGTAGTGATTAATTTATCAAAAATATTATCATCATCAAATTCATCAAATTGTTTCGACGCAAATCCGGAAGTTTTTTAGTATCGCTTTCTCGAAAACGGCGTTTAACTTATAATTAGTACTCGTTATTGACCATTTGATCATTTTTGTTTACTTTCTCCATATTTTCGTGATTGTTTCACGTTTTCATTGGTTTGTGATGTGCTTGGATATCCAGAGAGATCGTCATCTTAGGCTTCTTCCCGGCCATAAAAGAAACGCTTACACCACTCTAAAATCCTTCTTCTGATTATTTCACACTCTCCAAAAGCAATATTTAATAATTCTAAAACTTTTTTGCACCCCATTCCATTTATAGCAAAATTTAATACAAATTCTCTGACCCGTTTTCAAAATTACCGATCCTATCATAAAGCATGTGACCTTTTTAACTGCTGAAAACAGACTAAACCTTCGTAAATATGATCATGCTTCTAAATTTTGTTGCCAACTGTCGTGGCTTTCTCCAATTAGAAGAAGGAAGTGCATGCTCGGATCTTTTCTTTTCTCGGTGTTCAAAAATTTGGAGCCGAGCTATATTTTTAACCTTTTCACTCGCAAAAGATAGCCATCTTCTACCAATACTAGATCAAGTTGGAGTAGACCCGAGCAACTTATACATCCTACCCCTCGATCAAACATTTTCTTAAATTCATTTCAGATCGAAGGATCTAAATTCTGGAACTCTTTTTCGACTCTGTAAAATGTTAAAGCTCGTTGAGAGTTTTTAAGTCAAAATTATTCAACTATCTCTTAGCTGCTAATTTTAAAATTAGTATTTTGTGTCAGACGAGTTGCATCTCGTATTTTTCCCTCTCTTGTTGTCTATATTTAAGTTCTAAATTCTCTGTTTACTTATGTTGTGTTTTTCCTTATTTTGTATTTCCACATATTTTGAAAATCTCAGTGCATTCTTATGTTCTTTTGATTTTCCATATATTTTTGTATTTCTGTCGTGTCTTTTAAAAATATTTTCTTCTCTGAGCAAATTTGTATTTTGTGTTAGGAATCTACCAAGCGCATAATAATAATTATAGTCATAATAATAATTATTATTATTGTTAAACATACCGCATGGTTTACACAGTAAAGCAACTTTTAAACAAGTTTACCTACAAAACGACCAAAAACTCGCTCGATTCGGACCAATAGAACACGCGAAATCACAAAAATTCCCGCTATGTTTTTTGCACACCTCGTATATTCGACTATAAGCCGGGTTCTTGCAATCTCGCTTCGAATTATGTCATTGATTCTCACAATTACACTGCGATTATTTTAGTGCGTATTGGCTTTTTATGACACTGTTTTTTCAGTTTTTTTCCCTCCCCTTTCTCGCGTGGGCGTTACTCCGTATTGTGGGATTTTCTACGCGAGTGAGCTCTACGATAGAGTAAGGATACCTTAATCTATGCTAGAATTCAAGTTTAGGATTTTTTCTCCACAATCCAAGTTTTTACTCCCTTCATTTTCTGTGCTTGTTTCCATTTGTTACATTATAATGATCTGCTCGAGGTAGATGAACCGTTTTGTAATAACTTTAGTGCTTAAATAGAAGGAAAGTACCTATCCTCTCAGACGGAATAAAATAATATTGTTGTAACAAAAATTGAGTTTACAGTATTCTTTTCATCTAGTATAATTTAATTTGTACAATTCAAAAATTCAATAACATAAATATGAGACATTACTTATGGGTACACGTCAACAGCATGTGGAAAAACATTAGATCAATAGAGGAAAATAAAGGATAAAAAATTGAAAATCTATGAAAACTAAAGTTTGACATTCATCAAATTTTCATAAAAGCACTGTCTGCTATCCGATGCCTCATCAGTCATGACATCCTTTGACAAATGGTGATCCATACAGCTCAACAAAATACTGGCTATAAAATTATATGAAATACATCGATTCATCATCATGCGTAAAAACAGAACTTTATATACAAGAAGTGAAAAATAATTATAACCCATAATTATCTTGATAAACACGAACTAGATAACAATATAATAAATACAGGCAAATAAAACCTTATACATAAATCTAAATTAGAAGTTTTTATTCTACGCAATAAGTAGGATAGTCCTGGAATTTTCCGATTGAATAGTATCGATCTGTAGTCAATAAATGTCGAAATCAATCAAATATGTATTTCTTAAACTTCATAGTGTACCTTTCCTCAAGGCCAATTGGCAGTTTGTTAAAAATTTCAATTCTCGTCAGTTTCCACAATACCACACAAAAAATAGAATTGAGCCAATGATCCTTGAATAA
This sequence comes from Sympetrum striolatum, assembly GCA_947579665.1. Lineage (NCBI taxonomy): Eukaryota > Metazoa > Arthropoda > Insecta > Odonata > Libellulidae > Sympetrum > Sympetrum striolatum. The sequence goes on along the minus strand of OX388350.1, from coordinate 35,663,776 downwards.
AATAGGAAGTAGTTTATTTGTGAAAAGTGTTTCTAATTTATTTTCTTTTCATTTGACGTTTTACTTAAATATCTCGGCTATTATCAAGTACTAGATTCACATATGCAACAGAATTTCGATGACTCTAGAGACATTTGTCTCTTATTGAATTTATTATCAGATCATTATTCATGCCTCATTTGTTTCCTTTCTTAGTTCATTGTATAGTTTTCTATACAACCTACGCCCATTCTCGGTGTTGACCCTTTTCCATTTCCTTCTTTCTTCCATTTTATTTAACATTTCTACCGTTACCCATGGTTTCTTAATTTGGATGGAAGATGTAAAGATTAAGTTCGTAAAAGAATAGATTTGGCCAAGAAAGCATTCATAAAGCGAACGGAATTGATGGCCAGAGGTCTTGATACAGGAATCAGAAAAGATTTTCAAAATCCTTGATGTGGATTGTTTCGCTTTATGGGTGTGAAACGTGAACTTTAAGATAAGAAGAAGTCAAACGTTAAGAGGCCTTCGAGATGTGGGTTTGGCGTAGAATGGGTAAAGTAAGTTGTGTTGATAGGAAAACTTACACGGAAGTGTTAGGGACGGTTGGGGGGGAGAGGGCTTTAATTGAAGTGATTTAACATCGACAGATGAAATGGGTGGGTCAAATATTGAGAAGGAAGGGGATGCTAAAGTTTGTAATTTAGGGTAGAATGCAAGGAAATAACAGAGGGGAAGACGAAGACAGAATGTTGGATGACTTAAAGGGTGAGGTAAGCTACAAGTAAATGAAGGATATGGCGTTGAATAGAGATTTTGAATGCACATGAACCTGCCGAAAGATAGAAAACTCATGCATGTATATGTATCGTGTCATGAGAAAAACTTTTAAGAAAACACAAATCAACGAATTGAGTGAAATTTGAATGGATTTTCACAGCTCTCACACTGTATCGCTCTAGATTCGCTATAAATTTGTTCCTCAATTCTGAAAATTTATTTTAAACAAACATGTTATAATCATTCCAGTTAATTTTTCTCTTAAAACACTCCTTCGCATTTAAACGAAAAATGTTTGTTGAGGCGGTTACGGCAATACCATAGGGAATCTCTCGGGAATGAAACCAGGGAAAATATTAACAAAAGTTTATTCTGTGCTCTTGTATAAGGTAATCATAACATACGAATTGGGGTGAGAAACTCTCACAAAAAATTGGATTGAACCCCTCTTCATTCAGCACTCTCTGAGTATTTTCTTCGGAGATCGTCATCGTCTTTCTCAGCGAGAGAATTCTCCGCACTTGAAGCATCTGCATTCGGCTGGTTCCCTCAACTTCACATTCATCGTCTCGGAGTCACTGCCCCTGAGCCTTCCGCCATCAGGGTCGAAGCAGTTGGTCAGCGTAATTATCCTCTCTCGCAGAAAACTTTCCCTGCAGCAGTAGCATTCCTGGAATTGAAATGTTCGCCTTCATTAAGCGCTATACGAATTAAAAGTAGAATTAGCGTTGTACGAGTGGTGAAAAATAGTGCTGTGAAAAAAGAAAATTTGGAACACGGCCGTTAAAGGATTAGAGGTTAAAAATCTGCAATAGCCGTCTTTGTCGGCGTTCCTCGTCTCATTTGCCGGTATTCGGAGAAAAAGAGGATGTCGCACTTTAATAACACTTAATGCGCATTTCGAAAGCAATGCTTTTTACTTCAAGTATATATACCAATTCACTCATTAGAAATGTTTGGCTAATTTTTTGGCCTATTTTAAAAAATTTTATCGTTAATTAATTTGGTTTTAAATGTGAATCTTGTTCAAAGAGATTAATACTGCCAAAGGCCAAAATTCTGAGGTTATTTTGTCGTACAAAATCGTTAGTGCTCATTATGAGTGTCAGATGTACACTCCTGGCCAAAATTAACGCACCACCGGCCGTAAGGATCGCTAGGGAGGAGCTGCGTTAATTTTGGCCTGGAGTGTACTTTGCTCACACATAGTAATGTCGAAATATTTAAGTCTTTCATCGATGTGTTAGGTTTAATAAAGCAGTAAAAGATTTAACTCAATGTTTTGAACAACTTGATTAAGTATATCTTAGGTATTAAGCATATATTAATTATAATTAAGCGATTTAGATAATCACTATGCAGTGAACGTTAGGAGTACCTCAACGGCTCACGACATATTCTCCCAAATCGTTCCCAATCCCAATATTTCCCTCAGCAGTTTTATTTCCTCTCCTATTCTCAACAGTACTTCATGATTTCTAATTCTATCTGTCCACTTCACCTTAAGCATCTTTATAAGAGGTTTAAAATCTATAATAGCCGTTTTTGTCGGCATCCCCCTTCTCATTCACCGGTGTTCCGAGAAAACAAGAAAGGACACCGTACTTTTTAAGAGCACTTTGAGATGTAAGAATTCAATCTGATTCTAAATTCAGATGTATCAATAAATTATTTCTGACAATGATTTACTGTCTGAAATTATGCGCTATAATATCCTTGTAAACGATCGGAAAATATATAAAAATTTTAAAAGAGGTATAGAAAATAATTGGGTTGACGATAAAACTGCTTTCATGTGGTTTTCCATTTCTGGATTTATAATTCGTTACACTCACCTTAAGAAATCCAGTTGGCGTTATCACTGACGGTTGAACCTGAGAAGAACATGCTCCTTCACACTTGTTCACCGCTACTTCACCATTGCAAGTTCTCTGAAGTCTCCCAAGCTCATCGAATTCCTCTGAAAACGATAAGAATGAATGTATGAATACTCACGAAAAATTTTCGTGTAATTCTTCCGAAATTTTTCTCTGTACTAGTAATAAGTATATCGTTAATAATTTAAGTTAAATCAATGATTATCCATTAAGAAGGTCAAGTAAAAATGATGGGGCTCAAATGTTTATATCACTTTCGGTAACACGTAATTTAATTTTAATAATTCCGTTCCGTACTACTTAATTTGATTCATACTCATATGCTTCTGATCATCTCAAATTTTATGGTATCGTTTAGTTTAATAATTTCATTATCGCTTATGATAAATTTTACAATCCAAATAAGTTAAAAACCAGGGGAAGCAAGGATATTGGTCAGTGATATTGATTACATGATACTTATGTGCGTTTGTATTTTATATAAAAGTTGTGGATATTTATAGAACCAAATGAAGTTACTTTACGTAAAATATACCCCTATTACTTAATCTTTCTTATCAAAATATTACCATTTATAAAACAAGATAGTTGTACAGTCAAAATTTAAATTATAATGAAACGAGCAATTACTAAAAATCTACTCAGGCAGTTAAAGGGTCGTTGTATCACTAAAATGACAATTATGATATCCAGTTACCCTTAACCATCTTTGTAAATATTGTTAGTGCTTCTAATCCGGATAGTTTATGAATCTCAACGGAAATCATTACGGGAATAGTCTTTGACTTGCCTTTTATGATGTGAATCTCCGAAGGCAATGTTTCACATCCATCGTCTCCCGGCCCTATTGGAACATCCTGACCCTTCACGAAACATTGCGGCAGCAGTAATGCCAACACGAACAGAGTCAGGGAAAGGTACATTTTCTGAGAAATACTTTGGCGCTGGCAGCAGATGGAGCCGAAGACAGAAGATATCCAGCTGGTTGACATCACAACTGCAACAAAATTTCGAATGAACGTAAAAATCGGACGTTAGCTATCTCAAAATTATTTATATGAAATACGAGTAAAAGTAGCTTGTATTCTGCAAGCATAAGGATGATATTACATACATACGTTGCAATTGCACAACAGTCCGGTGGCAGCATCATTGCAATTCCATACATAACTGCACCTTATTATATCATTCATTACATTTTATCTGACATGATAACCAAAAATCATTACATTCTAAATAATATCCAGCAATTATTAATTGACAAATCCTTTTACACTTATATTATTAAATTCAAAATTCGGTAATAAAATCAGGATAAGGTCACATTTTTAATAACAAACATACTACCCATTTAACATTATATTAACTACAATATCCCAAACCTCCTTTCAATACAATTTTATAGTAGTTTAAAATCTTTAATTGCTTTAGGTAAGGGCTTGAATGCCTCTTCAGGTAACATGTTCCATTCCCTTACTCCCCTATTAAGTAATGAGTATTTAGCCGTATCCGTCCTTTCTAGTCCCAATTTTCAACTTCTCATAATGATCGCCGCGCGAATATGATATATCGCTCTTTAAATATAAATTTTGAAGTCGATTTCATAACGGGAAGGTCCTAAAATAAGATTCCGTTGTCCAGTTTTGAAGTGCATGGAGGAATGTAAATGGCGCTCTGGCTTCGAACCTAAGATCATCAGGAAATTGGTAAGCCACGTACATGAAATATATTTATGACCTCTGTTTAAATGCTGGGTTTTATGTTTCCAAGTTATCGGAAAGGGAATTAAAAATATTCTTAAAAATCGCCGCTACGTATCTCAAATGGGACGATTTTGCTCCCACACACGCAAGAGCGCGACTTCTGGAACCTCTGTGATTTTGAATACCCTATCCTACCGGGAAGTGCCTCAAATAATTTTTCGGAATTCCCCGCAACTCATCCTTATGGGAAATATCGGATGTTTGGGTCTAGCTTGGATCGAAATCTGAATTATTCTGGCTGAACACGGGGTTATATTTTGCGATGGAACGTGTCAAATCAATCTCTCACGAAATGAAGACTGGAAGCTTAATTTCAGTTAACCAATATCAGAAGTGGGATTTGAAATATGAATTTACGCCAAAGTGCAATAATGTATCGAAGAAAGATGAACGTGACTGCAAAAAGACAACGAATTAGAATTTAGATACGAAACTGACTGATGAAATTTATTCGATGAAAATTATGTGACTATAATCAATTCAGATAGAACAATGGCTGATATTGCCAATTGCTAATCCTGTGTTACAATGCTATTATTTATTATCAGAGCTGAATTAAAAGGCTAATTCTGTCAAATGTACCTTTAATAGTTCCACAATAACCATGAAAGGTAAAATACGAAATAATTTACACAAAGATAAGATGAAATTACCTTTAAAAGCTCTAACTCGATGTACAAATGTTTACGTTATTTTGAGACTGTGAACACTAAGAGATAATAGCCATGATCAAGGAAGGTGAAAGGAAGGGAATTGATTACTAAAGGTCTTGATAGAGGAATCAGGAAGAGATTGGTGACATCCTTGGTGTGTAGTGTTTCGTTGCATGAGTGCGAAACGTGGAAGTAAAGGAAGGAAGAAGTCGAATGTTGAAAGGCCTTCGAGATGGTTGGGGAGGAGAGGAATTTAATTCAAGTGATTAAGCATTGACAGATGAAATAGGTGGATCAAATACTGAGAGGCGAAGGGCCAGTACAGACTGTAAATGTACAGTAAAGACTGTAACAACGACAAGAGATGTTTGATGATTTAAAGGGTGGGGTAAGCTACAGTGAAGTGAAGTGAAGGAAATTGCGTTGAATAGGGACTTTTGAATGCACATGAACCTACCGTAAGGTAGAGTTGTATGTATGAGCTCTAAGAAGATTTAACTCGACTTCTGAATGTTAAGTTAATATAAATTACCTTATATGCGACTCCGCAAATGCAGTAATCCCTCTTGCTGGAGACAGATGGCTGACCTCTTCTCACTTCCGATGCAAGACTGCTTGTGGTAGTAGATTCCGAGAGCTCTCGGTTAAAATATATCCGTTCCAGTTCCAAAAAAATCCGGCGGGGGAAGCACTGGGGGGAAATGAAACAAAAGGCCGATCGGGGGAAATATTCCTACATGGTTGTTTGACCTCTTTGAGGTCGGATGTGTGTCCGAACGGAGTGCCCCCCCGCGGAGCATTGCGGGTAAAACGCCGTCCCGTGGCGATGGCAGCGAAAGACTCTCTTTGGCGTCCTGAGATCTATCTCTGCGTGGGGTGGAACGGCCATCCAAAACAAGAACGACGCCGTTTAAGGATTGTGTCGTAATGTCGCGCATTTGGGTTGTCCCTCGCCTCTTAACTGTCCCCCGGGAGGTTGCCCTCGCAGGAGTATGCAAAACTGTTCAGGAGATCGCGATTCGATGGGGTAATGCCCTTCCATGCCGTTATTATTGGTTCGTTCCACAAATACTATACAATACAAATAATGATTTTAAAATATAACTTTAATTTAACCATCTTAATAAAAAGCACGTAATAAATTCCACTATATATTTATATATCATCATCATCAGCAATTCTGATGTCTGATGCAGGCCTTCAAGTACTTTCCAATTTTCTCTGTTCTGAGCTTTTCATTACCACGTTACTCCTAAGTTCTTGATGATATCTCTATTCCACTAAAATCTTCTTCTTGGTCTCTTCACATCTCTTGGTATCCAGTTGATAACTGCAGACGTCCAATGGTTGTCGTTTCTTCTCGCAACATGGTCGGCTCACCTCCATTTTAGTGATCTTACCTTATCTATGATACCTCCTGTCATCATTCTCACCCAAGTGTTGCGTTTCCTGTTTCTTTTTCTGATCCCCAGCATACAGCGCTCCATGCTCCTTTGCAATGTCTGAAGTTATTGCTGTAAGGTAAAAGTACTGCAATTTGCAAAGTACTATATCGTTTGAATATTTAGGACATAGGAACCCAAATTTTTCTATGTAAAAATCGATTCTGTATCCAAGTGGATTGGTGTCAACCCAAAGGATAAGATAGCATTTAACCATTTGTTTAGGGCAACTCTGACCGTTCATTCCACGTCGATGTATCGGGAATGACTTCAACGTTTTCCCGTTTAATCGAAGGGTCGAATACAAATGGTAATAAACTTTGGTCATCAATTCTCTTCAGTGGAGCATAGAAACTTCAACGATTCATTTTTGACGGGGATTCGAGACCGTAGTTTCTAGTACATACATACGGTCGGACCTCGCTGGATCGAATTCAAAAACATGAACAAATTCTACTACTATTATTTATACTATACAATTTATATTATATATTATATATTTTTACTCTTCTGAGTGATATTATTCTTTTAATTGGAATTTTTATCAGTTATCGGATCGACAGCGCTAGAACGCTAGCCATCATATTTAATGAATTCTGATGGCTTTTGGGGTGACTCTACTTAAATACCTTTATAAACTGGAATGCACTCCATTTTCTTCTTCAAAACTGTCTTTCTTTCCATCCCTTAAAAAACAGTGTAAACAAAACTTTGGGAAAAAATAAAATAAAAGGAAAAGGGAAAGTTTCTGGAACGGAATCGTGGAATGTGAAAAAATAAGTTGGGGACGATACCAAAAAGATGAGTTCTAGAAAAGAGAGAATTTAATTTCCTTCAAAGTACAAAAAATGCTATACCGTTTAAACTGCTGTACAAGCCGAATTTTTCAGCTTATTTTTTATGCTGGAAAAGCTTAAAGTTTTGGAAAATAGGAAACTATGGTATAGTGATGAAAAATATTACGTAATTAAAAAATTAACTTGAAAAACCGTAATAAATAAAAGATGACGTATGTAGAGCATGAAATACAAATATCCTTCACATAATATATACATGTGGGTGGGTCTTCGCTATCTATTATGGCACACGTATTGTTTGCCCACGTAAGGGCAACTGGCATGTCTTATCCAGCCTTCCGCTGAATAGTCATGATAATAAAAATCTGAAAAAAGCGTTTTTTCGGCCCTCAGTAATGTGAAAATGTTACTACTTTTTATCGATTCTTCACTTACCAACTTACCTGTTCTCTGGTGAAAAAAGATTACCCAAGCCCAAATTCGGCTTGTCAATCTTGCACTTGCTCCATTAACAAATATTAGTCAATTTTCTCAGCAATCGCGTGCCGTTTATCGGAAATTTTCGGATTGAAAACAAACATGTTTGATCGGACGTCCTGATCGGGCCGCGTCTTATAATCGAGTATACTCGGTCACTAAAAAATATTGAGACCTTCATATCAGGGTGATTTAATATTTCTCTTGGAAAGAGTCAATCTTTTATTACATTACTTTCAAAGTAAAGTCAATGTTGTTACGAAAAATTCAAATTTTCATATCAAGAAGATTTGACATTTCTTCCCGGTGAAGTTGACGAGTAGGTGAACATTTCTAAATTTGCAAAACTATTTTGATGATGGCCTAGTTGTCATTACGCAGTCGTAAGCCAAAACTATTTCTGAAGAAACATTCTTCATTACAGCTTCTGCTTCCTCAGTTTCCCATAATCATGACCGAGAAATTAAGTGATTCACCAGTCTTTGATTGCATTTGTATTTTCACAGAAGTACATCCGATGCCTCCCCACCTGATGTTGGACATTCCGTGTGATCCAGGTCCCAACTATAAGAAGGAAAAATGTGAATATTTTACTAAATTAACGAAAAACATTTATTAACTTCTATTGAAATGTTTTTAATGGCGACTAATATAATCTGTACATCGATACCATCAGATTCAACATTATGAAAAGTCTCTTCTTCAATCCAACCTTTCGTGAATGATATTAATAAATAGGTAATGTGTAGGTGAATAGAGAGGAAATTTTTAGGAGTGGTTATAAACAAAGTTAAAAACTTGGGGAAAAAGATCCACAGCAGGAAAGCACCCATGAATTAGGGGGTGTGAAAAACCTGCGCAAACCTACTGATAGTACAAACTAACCGATGTAAAAGAGAGCTGTGTGTTGCAAGGAAATTATAAAAGCTGTACTATAGCAAAATAACAACAAAACATCAAAATAGAGGAAGAATTATAAAAACAGAAAAAATTAAAATGACATACTATGAGAAAATAATAAATAGCACAGAAAAAATAAAATAAAACATTCAAGAAATTAAAATTTAGGAAACTAAACATACTAAATATCACATGAGAAATACATTAACAGTTAAGTAAAATGAGAAATTCGGAAATACTTATAGATAATTTCGGATAAAAAGGACCTGGGAAAATGTATTAAATAAATATGTATAAAATTGTGCAAGGAGTGTTAAAGGACAGTCATCAGCATGTTCATCAGTGTTGAGTTAGACATATTGAGGAGTAGGTGGAGCAATATTAATTGAGTGATTGATATAGTAGAAGATGCGTGAGTCATTTCATCTTCGTCATTAGTTTATTCGTGAAACAAATTTCAATGTCAGTGAGGGAACACGGCTGTTAAAGAATCAAGAGGTTTAAAATCTCCAAAAACCGTCTTTGTTGGCGTTTCTCGTCTCGTTCACCGGTATTCCGAGAAAACAAGAACATAATAATAAAACTAAGGAAGGGTAAATTGCACATAAAGACGTGCACCCAGGAAAAATGCCAAAGAAAAACGGACTTGAGTCTGACTGGGCCGGGAATCGAACCCGGAATCTTCCTCTATGCGGGAGATTGCCTTAACCACTAGGCTACCAAGACAGAACATCTCAACAAGCCGTTTTGGGAACTTTGTGTGAGAACTTGCACACGAATTCCCAAAACGGCTTGTTGAAATGTTCTGTCTTGGTAGCCTAGTGGTTTATGTATATAAATAAAACATAGAAGAATAAAAATTAAAGAATTGGGATGTGGGGAAACATTCCTCGGCTGAAGGCTTTCGGAGAAAAACCCACAGTGTGGGAAAACGCTCACACAAGGAGAAGAGCGAAAAAAACCCGCGTAAACACAGATGGAAATCAATACAAGAAGTTATATCACTAGTTGCATAATTGACGTCCAATAATGTCCAATTGTCGTCCAATGTCGGTGCCCGTTCTACACGAGCCTACCTCAGAGCAGGCGAGATCACCCGCTGAATTCAAGCATATTAATAAGCGGAGGAAAATAAAAAGAAAGAACTAAGTGTGAGTGAAACAAGAATATGTAACACAAGTGATGGGGTCAGGCTTAACTTTGTGGTAGTGAGATACAACAAGACTCATTGTTGAAAACTTTTTTCTCAACTTCAGAATGATTTACATTCACACAGCGACCATGGTTTTGTAGCGTAGCTGCATCATGATTGACCTGATATTACCTGATCGGAATTTGTATAGGTTAGGAAGTCTTTATAATTCGTATTGCTGTCTACCGGCATGGGCAAGTATCAGTGATTAAAAAAGATTAAAAAAGCTATCGTTCTACAGTAGTAAGGATCATAAACAAAATTAAACCCCTCCCTCTGTAATAGCAACAGTTAGCGGTGGAATGCCTTAACTGCGAGTATTTGTGACCCTCCTCGTGTGCGTACCTTTTAGGCAAAGTTAAAGAACTTCTTGTAAGAAAAAAATATCCGATTTGTTTAAGCTATTGTAAGTGATGGACAAGTGGATAAATGAACATATCATATTTTGGACAAATATTGTTAAATGGGTTATTATTATATTATCACCATTGGTTTAATGATTTTATAAAGGTATAATTTTTATTCTTCTTGTAAGTTTTATGACTATGCCTAAGAGAGTTTTTTTTGTGTATTATTTTGCCAAAAAATTACCTTTCCAGTTAGCTCTACTTACTCTTTGACTACCTTTGATCTCACATTTATTAGCACTGAGGCAACTAATAATGTATTCCACACATTTAATTAAATAGCATAAAATATAATCTGTACAATAAGATACAACATAATCTGAGATGGCCATACCAGAAAATTGAAGATCATTGAGATAATTAATGGTACAAAGATACGTTTCTTAAAGTATAAAATGATCACAATTGTGTAAGTTTTGTCAATCATTAAATATTCCTTGCAAATATTTAAGCGGACTCAGCTAATGTATGTAATTTTTACTGTGTGAATAACGTAAATTGTATTCGTATTTATATATTGTATTTATAAATTGTAACCACTACCACCAGCTCCTGCATCTACTTGCAGTAATAGATATTTTTAGAAGTTTATTCAAAGTTTAATATAATCTATATTTACGTGATATTAATATTCAATTATTTTTTACTGCACAAAATTACATTAGGTACTATAAACATTTTGATATATACATACAGAATTATCATTCATTCATTTACTACACAAAATGTGTAGTCAATGATGTATAGTCATATAATGTGTTAAAGACTTGAACAAAATTTGACTTTTCATAAATACACTAAAAATCACAGAATACAAAAACCTCAGACATAGCAGTTCCAGAGATGCACAAGAATTGTTCAATAATAATGGAAAAAATAAAAACACAACATTCTATGTATTTGTATTCCAAAATCGTTAAGGTCCTGCTTAGTCCATACCTAGGACATGTCAGCAGGTGCCTGAATTAAATAAGAAAGTAACTTAATATACATCTATCAAGTTTAAGTGACCATTTTTTTCACTTCTTCTTTTACTGTTGATTTTTTTTCTAATGATTGTAAGTCATGTGGTAAGTCATTAAAAAGGATAGGAACTGTAACTTCTAAATTTTTTTACCATGGCTATTGTAGTATATAGTAACATTATACATCACTCTTGGTCTTTTTTTCATATTGTGGTAAGAAGATTTTATATGTTTATATTTATAAGAGTAATAGTTGTCCTTAATAAGAATATATTTGTATAATAAGTCCAAACGAAGAAACTGTAAATAATAATAGTAGTTTCGTCGTCGGGTATCCAACCCGGTTCTCAAAGAAACTGTTTACAAAGAGGTTAGTTCATCCAACTTAGATATCGAACTATGGTCTTGGACTTGGCAATAGACTCACCTTATCGGATATCCTGATGTAGTTGATGATTTCTCCCCTGGTTATCCCCGATGATGGATATGATATTTGCATCGTTAGCACACTTCCGGGAAGAGCTTGCTGCTCAACATCGAATTGAGTTAGTACTCTATCGTTGAGATGTAAGGTGCCCCGCTCAAGATCCAACGTCTCTTCCCCGAACACAACGCACAAGCATCCGATCAGCAGGAATAACTTTAGTGACATGTTCACCTCCGCCGAATGATTTTTCTGCTTCAAAGAGCGGTCAAAGCGATTGCTCAAATATTTTCTCGGGCGGTGTATTCTCGATAACTCATGTTCCTGTATGTCTACGATAAAAGGCGGTGGTGCTGTTTGCCTTTTGTTCCACAGAAGTAAGTTCTGTGACTCAAATATCGGTAAGATTTTTTCCATGTGACGAAGATCGTATCAGAATCCAATTGTTTCATGCAGGCGCCACATCGGCTAAATGACTTCGAGTGGTCACTGTTTCGATGTTTATTAAAGTACTCACTTATTGGTCGATAAAAATATCGATGTAGTATCGAGTGTATTACGTGAATGCATAATGAGGCCTGTCCTCCCCGAAAGAAGATGGTAATAATGTAATGATGTAAATTTTTATACTTAATACGCAAATATTTTTCCATTAATTTATTCTTGATAATATAAAAATATTACCCTATTTTACGGACTATAAGACGCTACGGAATATGAGACGCACCTTAATATTAAAGTAATCAAAAAAACGTTTATACTATTAATGGTTTTTTCTGTTGGTTGAGGGCCGAAATGTCGCTCAGCTGCTCTATTTCCATGTTTTTCTGCATATGCTATTAATTTTAATTTATAGCCCGCATCATATGAATACCTTTTATTTTTTTCCATTACGATACTAGCTACTGACAAACATATTGTACTGCTACCGATAACACAAATTTAATTCGATAGCTGCTGCCAGTTGAATCCAATGTTGCCAGATAGAGATAGGTTTCCCGCGGCATCGAATATACCATGTCCATTTTTAAGACTGGCGGGAATCTTAAATCAAACACTGGTAGTATCAAAAAATCTCTCATTAATAGAAAAAAGAGGGATTAAACCGTTTAAACATCCAAATATTCCATGCAATCTCAAAAGACTTTCACTTCCTACGGGGGGATCAAAATCAGTTACAACTTGTCTTTGACCGCCACATTAACTACAGCATCCAAAAAGCTCAACATGCGAAATTAAAATTATCCCCCCTCCTTCGCAAATCCAGCCCATTAGATTCCAAATCTAAATTATATTTAATTCATTCTTTCATTCTTCCGCACTTAACCTACGGTGCTTCCAAATCTAAATTACATTTCATTCATTCTTTCATTCTTCCGCGCTTAACGTACGGGGCAATTATCACCTTTAATACCACCAAACATAACATTCAATTAGTAGAAAAACTCTACAATAAATGTATCAGATCCGTGACAAGCACAAATAAACTAATCCCTTTGAAAGAAATTAAAAATTATTACCTGCTGACTACAGTTTCTAATCTCGTGGCTGTAAGTATTGATAAATTCTGTCATTCCCTTGCAAACATCGACAATCTCTTTCTAAACAACATTTGGAACTACGAGCCTAAATCCAGGAGACGTAAAAAACACTTCCAACAACTCAAGACTGGTGACTAGAGGTGGGAACAATCGATTAAAAACAATCGAATAATTTGATTGTTTGCATCAATCGAATTATTCGAATAAAGCGTTTCGATTTTTCACTCAATCCTAACCGAGTGAATTTATTCGATTGTTTTTAGCGAGTGAAAAAAATCGAATAGATCTATTCGATTGTTCCAAGCGAGTGATTCACTCGTTCATAGGAAGTGAGTGAAAAATCTAATAGATTTATTCGATTTTTCACTCGTTTTCTTGATACGCGTTGGAGAGGATAGAAGTGGCTCGTAATGTGATCCCATTTAGAGGAATATTGGTAGATATATGTGATACTGATGAAAAATGAATATAAAAATTATATATACGTGTGTATATGTATATCTGATACGATATCCCGGCAGCCAGTTGTTACTGCCCCTGACTAGCTATAAGTGAGTGAATTCATTTGAATGAAAACAATCGAATAAATGCCAAAACAATCGAATAACTATTCGATAGTTTTTTTTAATCGATTGTCCCATCTCTACTGGTGACTATTAAGTCACTCACAAATTAAAGTTACCACCATTTAAATTCAAAAGAAAAAATTTGATGTGGCCAACACATGACTTTCTCCATATTTATTGAAAACTGAAGCCTATACCGGTAATATAAATAATTCCAAAACAATGAGTGTTACAGGACAATTTTTCATACAAAAGTTGTATTAAAATACATTATCTATAACTTTTGTAGGTAAATTTTTATACCTACATAGCATTCTGACAGAGATATGTATGAAAAACTTCCATTTCTGGATAAATAACAAATACTGGTTAACCATTATTCAAGAATAACTCCTAAACAATCAGTGGTACAAAGAAATGTTTCATACAGAAGTTGTAGTAAAATACATTATCTATAACTTTTGTATGTAATTGTATATACCTACATTGCATTCTGACAGAGATATTAAAGAAACAAAATTTTGTTACGGTTAAACCGGAACTTCCGGTTAAGCGATATTCATCAAAAACTAATCGACTCTTGGCATTGTTAGGAAAATACTAAATATGAAGTGTGGAAATGATCGGATAATTGATTTTTAAGATAGAGCGCACACAAACATTTTTACCACAGACAGACAAACAGACAGACATGTTCGAGAAAATAGCGTAAACGAGCTCTATGGGCCCCAAAACATCTCTTTCCGTCGAAATCTGGAGGTCGAATTTTTTTGCGAATATAATACTTTCTTTATACTACGTATAGGGAGAAAGTTAAAATTATTAATTAGCTAATCTCCGCAATCCTTCCTATTTTCCCTAGTTTAAATCCTTCCTTTTTCACCCTCCTTTTACACTTTTGTTTGACAACTGAGCGCACTCACCTTTCACCGATATCCTACCCATATTGACAAAAATCCTTTCCATTCCACTTACCTGCCACAGCCTGGCCACGCATAAAGGGATTCAAGCTTTCTTCCTGTTGGAGGGAAGGACACGTGTTAGAAGGGATTTCCCTTCCCTATGTCGTGAGGCCAAGCAACAGATATGGAAATGACCCCAGGATCAGTCATGCCTTCGCCGTCCCTTACCCGACCCCTTCCTTAGACCTACCCTAGAACCTTACTCTATCAACACCCTAACACCTTGGTTCAGAAGACCGTGTCCACATTCCGCCTCCTCTGCCCTACCTTCTCGCGGCATCTTGGTCCAGATGGCCGGTGTCCGAATCGCGCTTCCCCGGCCTCTGCCTACCCGAATCAGAGTACGTAACGTTACTCTTTGTCTTTAATAAACGGTCTAACATTTGAATTCTGGATATTATTTAGAAACCTATGTCGCATCACGACATTGCGACCACGGTTATTGTCTGTCGGAACGGTCGGATTTTTGTGTATCGGGTCCTCGAGTAGCCAAGGTCGCGTCTGAGAAAGTCTCTGCATTCGCGGTTATAAGTTAAGTTCCGGGTCCCCAATCGTATTAAGAAGTTCAGTTTCGGGAAGTCCCCGTTCTTTTTATTCTTTTTTTTTCTCTTTTTCGTTTTTTTTTGAGTCTGCGGACAAGGTTGGTAGAGTTATTATAATTTTTACAATTTACGGACAGACAAACCCATTTAATACAATTTTCAGTAATAACACATACATATAGACGAAAGTAAAATGAAAGGAATTCACAATAAAATTGCAGCGATATAAAATTGTACAATCTTACACAAATCATACAACAAATACAAATATAATTATAAAATACAAATATAAGTATAATTGTATAACTTATACAAATTACACAAGAAATTATAGACAAGTTAAAATGGTACTGATTTAATAGATTTTTTCTTAATAATTTAGGCTATTAGAAAATAAATCTATTTTTGGAGCAATTAAACACAATGTATTCATTTCCACAACTTTTTAATTCCACCACACACACGACCGGTTTCAGCTAGGTATATTCATAATCAGGTGAGGAAAGCAGAAGAACAAGCGTATATATACAATCTTACTTTTGGAGAGGGTAATGGAACCAGAGAGGGGTTAGGAGAAGGGGGAGGTGGGGGGTGGAGCAGAGGTAAAAGGTTGACCAATCCTAAAAGGGGGGAAGAAGTGGCAAATTGGTGTATATTAGTGAGTAGGAAATTGTTTTGTTTATGCTGTAAAACTTCAAGTTGCTCCAAAATATTTAATTTGGGGCCTTTATGTTCAATATGTAAGATATGCGGGGAGAAGTCAGAAAAATGTTTTTCTTCTAGAAGATGTTGCGAAAAATGGGAATTTTTCATGTTGTTGTTTATAAAACATTGTTTGTGCTCTTTAACCCTGGTATGAAAATTTCTCCCGGTCTGACCGATATATATATATATATATATAAGTCAGTTTATATATCCCGGATTTAAGTCTGTGGTGAATGTTATTTTTGTTATTAATAAGCTTTTTACCTATATTCCAAGTTTTATAAAATACAGGTTTTAAGTTCTTAGGAAGGGAATCGGCGGTAGCATAGCTAATGGGACCCACAAAAGGAATTTTGACCCATTTGGAAGAATCTATATTAATAGAAAGGGGGCCGTAAATCCGCCTCAAATTAAGTATCTTTTGTTTTCGAGTCATTATCTTATCTATCAGTTTCTGGGTACCCATTTGAAGCCGCAATTTTTTTGATGACATTCAACTCTTTTGAAAAATGAACAGGTTTTAAGGGTATATTAAGCTATCTGTGTACCATGCTATGGAAAGCTGCGTGTTTTTGATGATTGGGATGATTTGAGGATTTGTGAATAGTGTGGTCTGTATGGGTCGGCTTTCGAAAAATAGAAAATTCAATCTGTGTATTATCTTTTATGAGTGTTAAATCTAAAAAGTTCAATTTACTATCTGATTCTAGTTCACAGGTAAATTCTATGTTTGAATGAAGCGAGTTTAAATGGTGTAAAAACAAATTGAACTGTCTCTGTGAACCATTCCATATACAAAAAATGTCATCAACGTATATAAGCCAAAGACCCACTTGCTTAAGAAGACTAAAATTTGAATTGAAAAGATTATGTTCGAATCTATCAAGAAATATCTCAGATAACAAAGGGGAAAGGGGCGAACCAATAGCCAGACCTTCGGGTTGGTTATAATACAAATCATCAAATACAAAGTAATTTTGAGAAATACATAGTTTTGTCAAACTTAAAAGCTGACACTGAATTTTTTCCGGAACATTTTTCATAACAAACATTTCCTTTAAAATACAAATAACATCATCTTTTGGAATACTAGGAAACAAATTCTTCACATCAAATGAAACCAATTTGGAATTACATAGTAATTTATGGTCTTTTAACTTATCAGAAAGGTCTATTGAATTTTTCACACTATAAGTTGGTTAAAATTCCGAAACATTTTTCAGTAAGATGTTTAAACGGGAAGCAAGTTTATACGTAGGAGATGACACACACGAAATCACTGGTCTAATGGGCATATTAGGTTTAAGTAGTTTTAACAAACCATATAAACGAGGAGGAAGGGAATTGAGCACATCATCATCATCATTGTGCTTCTGTCCGCGGACAGGTCTCAACGGAACTTGCTCCTCCAGGCATCCCTATCCTGTTCCTCTCTTTTTAGAACTTGATATTCTTCTCCTTGTTTTAAATCAGTCAGCATTCCGAGTTTTCTTCTTCCTCTTTGTCGTTTCCCCTTGATCTTTCCTTCAAAAATCGTCTTCTGTTGGCATTCTGCTCTTACAGAAGACGAGAGCACAGCACAGAGGAAGGGGATGGAGCACATACACTTTATTAAATTCCCACTCTTTATAAACGTTGCTGCACTTTTTTTATAGTTTCTTTCACATTATTATTGAAACCTAATGTGGTATCCTTTGCAAGCTTCAAAGTTCCGTTCTTAACAAGAAAATCATCACATTTATCAACATAGTCAAGTTTATCAATAATCACAATGGATTTCCCTTTGTCAGCTTTTGTTAAAATGAGATTTTTTTTGTCAAGATTAAATTTAAGTTCGTTGAGATCTGCTTGGGTGGGGACTGAAGCACGGGAAGTCATATCCTGTGATTCCATTTGAGTGGTTAACAAAACCGATAGGTTCCGTTTTAAAAACTTATCTCCATGCTGGTTAGTAAAATGTTCACAATCCGCAATTAAGTTCTTAAAATCCGTTTCACGAGATTTTAAAAGAGGATTAAAATTCAACCCTTTGTCTAAAAGATGTAGTTCTTTTTCTGAAAACACACACTGTGATAAATTAATGACACGGGGATAAAAAACATGTTCAAGATAAGCTACATTATTTTCTCCATTAGTATTAATAGGTTAATCCTTGCAAAGGCATAAAGATTTCAATTTTCCTTGAATTATGTTCTGTTTTTTGAAGCAAATCCGACTCACCCAAGACCTAACATAATCATCAAAAATAGTCCATTCAACAGTATGCAGGGAATTTAGCAATTCCCGATGAAGTAGAAATAAATAATGGCGAGGATTATCTCTCCTCACATACCAGTTCTTCAATTCACGGCGTAACCAACACTTTTTAGCAGACAGCACAGCCTCCAAAGCATCCTTCGATTTAGACTTTGTAGAAATGTTGATGTAGTTTGGGTAAACTCCTCTCCCGATGGCCTCATTGTTGAAAGAAATATTTAAAGAAGCAATCCTCTGCTTAAGAAAAACATTTTTCTGACTTCTCCCCAAATATCTTACATATTGAACATAAAGGCCCCAAATTAAATATTTTGGAGCAACTTGAAGTTTTACAGCATAAGCAAAACAATTTCCTACTCACTAATATGCACCAATTTGCCACTTCCTCCCCCTTCTAGGATTAGTCAGCCTTTTACCTCCGCTCAACCCCCCACCTCCCCCTTCTCCTAACCACTCTCTGGTTCCAATACCCCCTCCATAAGTAAGAATTATAAATATATACGCTTGTCCCTCTTATTTCCTCACCTGAATATGAATATAACTAGTTGAAACCGGTCGTGTGTGTGGTGGAATTAAAACGTTTGAAATTGAATACCTTGTGTTTAATTGCTCCAGTAATGGAGTTCTACAAAGTGACGGCTGCTACCATCGAGTTTATTATAAATCTATTTCTTTAGGAAGACTATTAACTAATCTAAACATCCTAGGAAATGGACTTCAATACAAATAATTGTTTCTAACAAATTTTTTATCAAAATATCAGTCAATCGAGTAGAATTTGGTACATGAACATTTATGCAACTTAGTAATGTGGGACAGTCCAGGTTATGATTAATTAATTTGAAAATAAATAAAGCATCCCACCACTTTCTTCTTTGCGATAAGCTTACAACACCAAATCTTACAGCTATGTCTTCAATAGGAACTGATTTATATTCATAACCTTATTTATTACGCAATACCCTAAGAAATCTAAATTGAACCTTTTCAATCCTATCGAAGTGGACGGAATAGTAAGGAGACGAACTAATGGAACCCAGCAAGTTGCTTGTGTTTCATTATCCTTTCTCCCCCGTTCCCTATGATGATCGGCGTCGAGAATCATTGGGTGGGTGATCCGCGCCCCGTAGCTGAGGGAACCAAGTAACTTTCATTATCATTTCCCTTTTCTTACTCCCTCCATCTTACTGCTCTTTGTAAAAATATCTGTTGTATTAATTAATTAATTAATTTTTTATTACTGTGTTTTCGCAGTTTTTTTCCCCCTCCTTCTCTGGGGGTGTTTTCTCTCAACGTGGGTATTTTTTGTCAACCTGCCAAGATTATATCACACACACTACTCTTTCTTTTCGTGTTTGATTTTATAAATTAGTTAACTTTAAATATTATCGTTGTACGAAATTAGGTGGAAGAGAGGCCCACCTGGGCCTAACCTCGCCGATAAAGGGCCCATCTATCTATCTATGCTGGTGGAGGCCTGCCCCTTGTCCTTTCTTTTTTACTCTCACACTGGCGCCCAAACCCACAAAGACCGACAAATTTGAACTTTTTTTGATACAGCTGATTACAGATCATCATTATCATTGTGCTTCTGTCCGTGGACAGGTCTCAACGGAATTTGCTCCTCCAGGCATCCCTATCCTGTGCCTCTCTTTTTAGAACTTGATATTCTTTTCCTTGTTTTAAATCAGTCAGCATTCCGAATTTTCTTCTTCCTCTTCCTCGTTTCCCCTTGATCTTTCCTTCAAAAATCTTCTTCTAAAGTCTTCTGTAGGCAATCTGTTCTTAGTATATGGCCTATCCATCTTGCTTTCCTTTTCCTTATGTTTCCCAAAATTACTCGTTCTTCTCCAACCCTCTTTGGTACCTCTTCATTTTTATCTTGTCTTTCCAACTTATTTTCTCCATTCTTCGCCATAGCCAGATTACAGATATGAACTCGAAAAAGTCCAAACACGTACGAATTTTTTTTTGGTGAGTTTTACCTTCACTTTTAACCGTAACTCCACATGTGTTTGCCTACACCACAATTATCATGTTAGAGTATTATTTCTAATTTCATCAACGTTATACGAAGTAAGTAGACATTATTAATATAAAAAAGGGGAACATTATTGAAATGTTATGTATAGTTTCTATGAGAAGTATAAGTGAGCACTGAACTAACCCTTGAACATGGCCAAAAAATCAAAAACGTCTGCTAAAATATTTTTTGAATCACTTTTCTGCCCAACTACTTTTGTTTTTGTGGTTTTGAGTTTTCCCTTACGAAAACCTAAAGGGGAGGGGAAACACATTTGCAAACCAATATCAACGATTTTTGAAATCGGTTTATTGGAAGTAATTTCCAACAGAGATTGATCTGCAATCGTATCGATGCTCCTCTAATCATTGGGTAATATGCTCCTTTTAGCTGTATTCTGGTATTCACCGATGAACCAACGCTTGATGTGATTCGTATCGTCACGTGGTTGAAGCCAACTCCGCCGTTTACGATTTCTGCCGTTCCTCCATTATCAGTAGCTTCCTGAAAAGTAAAAAATATTTGAAATCAGTAGAATTTATCTACTCTTAAGGACTACAGTTAGGCACCAGGCCAGGCGGTAGTCATTCCTGTGAAGGGAAATATGAAACAATATGCCAGATAAAATTCTATCATGCTCGGTCGTACTTCGTGGAAAGACATTCTAAATGGAAAGAAAAAAATACGGATGAATACGAATGGATGAATGCGAAGATCTTTTTCTTTCTATTTAATCTGCCTGGTATAATTATAATAATAATAATAATAATAATAAAAGGCCTTTATTCGGGCGAGATTGAGACTAGAAAGTCTCTTCTTACACCTAACCCATCGTCATATGCGAAACAGAAAGAAAGAGATAGTTTGCAAAAGTACACGAAGAAAATTAGTATGTGGATTTTTAAAAAACCTAAGCTGAGGGCTTAGGAAAAATTTCCACTGCAGGACAACACTCCCTAGAAGGGGAGTGTGAAAAACCTGCGAAACCTACAGGTAGAAAGCAGTATTTTGTGAAGAAGGAGAATAAAAGAATTATGAAAGACAAGTAGAGTATAGATACAAATTATGCAAAAGAGACAATACACATTCACTACAAGCAATCAAATCAAGTAAAATATCTTCACAATTTACACTAAACCTAAATACAAGAATTGTAGCATTAAAAAATATAAAACACATACGAATATTTCAAGAATAACAAAACGATTAAATTTATTAAGGTTGAGAATGAATAAAAATCCATACATAGAGTTTATATAACATTGGACAAAGAAAATAAGCAAAACAAAATTTAAAATTAAAAAATAAGATTTTAAAATAACTAAAATTACCTTATCGTTAATTATGTACATATATACATATATTACGTGAGGCAGCGGATCAAAACCGATATAATAGTGTAAAGAACAAACAGATTAACTAACAGAAGAGGGTGTGATTCAAGACTTAAATACATTGTGGGTAAAAAGAAATGGGACGCGGTCAAAAGGTTTGAGTGCTAATTTGTATGTTTAATAAATGATTGTGGCATTTTCGCTTAAAGGTATGCATTGATGGCAGATTTTCCATGGTGGATGGAAGAGAGTTCCAAAGGTTACTGGCTGTGATTGTGAAAGATTTGTGAAATAATTCAGTTCTATGCTGGGGAATGAGGAGTTTTTTGCAGCCTCTTGTGTTGCGGTTATGAATGGTGTCTAGAGATACAAATAAGTCATAGATATATTGTGGAGACTTAGTGTTAAAAAATCTATACGTGGATGATAGGATATGTAGCTTTCGTCGCGACTCTAATTTAAGTAGCGACAGTTTAGAATAGTATTCGGAGACGTGATCAAATTTTTTCAAGTTGAATATAAACCTCACCGTGGTGTTTTGCATACGTTGTAGCTTCATGGCAAGTTCGCAAGACAGATCCTGGTACACTACATCGCAGTAGTCGAAGTGTGGCATGACTAAGGAGTTTATAAGTCATAATTTCACAGACGAGGAAAGGAAATTTCCAGCGCGCCTAAGTGAGTGAAGAGATAAATTTACGTTTTTACATGCGTGAAGGACGTGATCAGACCATGTAAGTGTTTCGTTCATATAAAGACCGAGATTTTTCACCGATTTTGCGAACGGAATTTCGCTGCCATTCAATTTAAGCGCTGGTAGGTTATTTTTATTTACAGAGGTAAGTAGTTTAGGGTAACCAATCATGATAGCTTGAGATTTACTAGAATTAAGGTTGATAAAGTTATTTTTGCTCCAGTTATTGATAATCTGCAGATCGTTGTTAATTTTTTGCAGGGATTGAGGCAATTCTGAAGGACTTGAATCCAAGGATATCTGTAGATCATCGGCGTAGAGATGGTAACTGCAATGTTTAAGCTCCTTGATACAGTCATTAATATAGATTGAAAAAAGCAATGGACCCAAAATCGAACCCTGCGGAAGTCCGCGATCAATTTCAATCCATTCAGACGCGGCTTCATCGGAAACTACTTTCTGCTTGCGACGATGCAGATTAGAAGAAAACCAGGAGATTGAGATGTCGGTGAAACCAAATATCTTAAGTTTGGTCGTCATTATTTCAATGTCGATTGAATCGAATGCTTTAGTGATATCAAGAAGTACTAACGTGGTTAATTTCTTGCTATCCATAGACTTACGGATGTCGTCAGTTATCTTAACGAGCGCAGTAGCGGTGGAGTGAAGTTTTCGAAAGCCTGATTACAAAGGGTTAAGGAGAGAGTTTTGATTAAGGAAATCGGTAACCTGATGGTGAACCAGCTTCTCCAGGGCTTTAGACAAGACGGGAAGAAAGCTTATTGGTCTATATTCCTTACTATTGTTGCCGTATGATTTCGTATTTTTCAGAATTGGACGGATTAATGCCTCTTTCCATCGCAAGGGAAATTTGCCTTGATGAAGAGAGCTATTGAATATGTTGGTTATTACCGGTAGTATGATCTGCAACAACTTCCCAATTATGAGAGTAGGAATTTAATCCGCTCCTGAGGCTTTGGATTTTATGCTCTTGAGCGCCATCAATGCATCAATTTGCGATACAGGCTTAAAGACAAAGATAGTGTGGTGAGGTTGGGCAATAATGTTTGAGGTCATACTATCGATTAAGTGCTGCTTGCGTTAGGGATTTATTTCTGTTGGGGGAAGGGAGAATTTTTCGTTGAGAGAATTTAGACAATCAGGAGTAAGCAATGGAGATTCTTTAGATTTCCCTATACCAAGGCCTCGCAATTCTTTCCATATTGCGGCAGAGGATTTGCATCTAGAAATAGATTGGGCGTATTGAATTATATTCACCCTAGTCGGGAGGAAAATCCCCCAAAACCTCCTGAAGGCTGTACGTATTACATATAAGCAGTTGCAAAATTCACGACAGTATATCCAAATTTACGACAATCATAGAACATTTCAAAATTTACTGCAATATTACAATATTTAAAAATACAACGAAATTACAATAGGATCACGGGACCCTTTTAATTCTATTGATTAATACTTTGTAAGAAAGGATAAAAGGTTCGAATACTTCTCCAGGTGAATTATTCCATTCTACGATTCCCCGATAAGGAAATGAATACTTGCAAACATCTGTTCTCGGTTTAAGAGTACTTTCAGCCCACTGTGCAGCGGGAATAATGAATATGTCGTAGAGAGTGAGCCGCTCGAATGATCTCGGCAGTAGACGCGTAAAGGTAGGCGTCCTCAGGCTCGCATCGGACGGATCGCATCGAACGGATTTTAGAATTCTTCGTATAGAAAGCAATTGGAGTGCGTCCACTGATCCGCAGCGGACGGACCGCACGCATCGGCCCTTCGGCATTACCGATACGATTGCTCGGAGAGGCAACTTTCCGATGCGTGCCGATGACGTTTTCCGTAGTAGACTCGCTCTGACCCCTGTATGTTGTATTCTGTCTCAATAAATGAGGTCTCAGGATGTCAAGAAGAGTAGTAAACATGGCATGAGACATACGAAAGTACTGAAAGAACTTTACGTCGTCGTTCAGCAAATCAGAAAATAGCGTATGATATTCTCCATGTTGCGATCTTTTCTTGAATATGTCATGTATTCACATGTCATGTTTCCTTTTTTTTTCTTTCCTCTTCTTCTTCTCCCAATAAACAAGCAATTACGACAAGTTCTTCATCATCACTTTCCATTTGTCCATCCATGTCTCGCACGCACCGTTTCCTCTCACTGCGAAAATTCTTCTGCCAGTAGCCGTCGCGTCGGCAAATCCGATTGCTGCGTATACAGTGGACGCACTACCGTAAGGCGATCCGTTTGATGCGATCCGTCCGATGCGAGCCTGTGGACGCCTACCTTAACTCCCATAAGAAAATTGTCTCTCTTACGTTATATATAAAATTCAAGGGTTTGGACTTGCACAAAAAATAAATTCACTATTTTCTCAGAAACTTTCTTTTTAAGGTGTTTAAGGTCTTTATTAAAGGCGAGATTGAGAATGAAAAGTCTCTTCTTCCATCTAACCTTTCGTCAATGATATGATGTACATAAAAACTTGTGTGTAGGTGAATAGAAATGTAGGAAAACTTTAGAAGGAGTGGAAGTAAAAAAAGCCTAAGGTGATGTCTTAGGATAAAATATCCACAGCAGGAAAACACGCACAAAGAATGGGGTGTGGAAAACCTGACCAAACCTATTGATAGTACAAGCTAAAAGATGTTAATGAAAGCTGTGTATAACATGGAAATTACAAAAGCAATATTACTATACTTAAATTACAAATTAATAATAAAATAAAATCAGAAACAGCAAATACTTCAATAATAAACCATGAGGAAACAATTAATAAGACAAAAACATAAGATATAACATTCAGACAAACTTTTCCGCTGAATGTTATTTTATCGTAGACTAATTGGACGAAAAATAGCAGGCGGCTACTTTTTTCAATGCATTTGGCATTCACTTCTGTTGATAATTTCCCTCAAATATTTTCACCTGCCTCAGTTACAACTCTAATAAAAAGAGAAAGGCTTGAAGCTGAAATTGGTGTAAAATCCCCTATTTTTTGATTTCGAGAATTAATAGCACCCATTCCAAAAATAACGGAACAAGATGCCGCATTTCTTTGAAATATATCCGTGTAATTTAAATGGGAATAATCGTGCCTTCGTGATGGTGAATGTAGAAAAAAACTTACCTTGTCCTTAATTTAAAAGGAATTCTATGATCTGGTTCGCTTCGTAGCCCTCTGGTTGATACACGACGTAGGTGATATGTTTTGGAAAATATCTGGGTCGAGTCACATCAAGCTGAAGCAGGATGTTATTTCTAGGTTTGTCTTCCCCGAGAATGACGTCCCTCTTGCCAGAATGCTAGCCGTCCAGTAGGTGGCCATTGGCGCAGGCCTCCAAGGCGATGGTGAAAAGGAAATACTTCTTAACCATGTTCGGGTAGCAACTCTTCTGGTCGTTTTCTCTGCAGATTGACTCAATATATGCGTTTAGAATCCTATGCCCGTCTTATTTATACATGCCTGGTTTGCCTACGTGCTCGATAATAATGGTATTCTTGCGACACGTTTGTACGTGGGTTTTGATGAATTTTAGAAATCGTTTTTAGGGTTTTCCATCCGGAAGATTGTCGATAAGTCGCACGTGTATTCTCGTGGGCTTTGACGAGTATTACAAATCGCTGTAAAGGTCTCAACACCGTACAGTTGATGATAAGGTGAGCGTGGAAACTTCTCGTTGGAAGCACGTGAGGTGACTACATCATCCACCTCACGTGCTTCCTCCGCCATTTTATAACGGAGGGATTTACGATCATTTCTTGGTATTCATGTATCACTGTTTACAGGAAAACATTTGCTGACGTAGTGGTGAGTATAGTCTTTAAGCAGGACACATGTCGATAAGGCGCACGTGTGTACCAGAAACCTCCTGAAGGACGTGTATGGCCCAAAGCCAGGGACGGATCCAGGGGGGTGGTCCTGGGGGTCCGGACCCCCCCCCAAAATATCACTTGTGCCTATTTTTCGAAAATGAAACTCAAATAACGCAAATAAACACACAATTTAATAAGCAATCACTAGCGAAAATATTCGAATTTGTCTAACACAATTCTAACGTCACGTTTGTGAAAGCCGAAATGTCTTTTATTTTTAAATTTTTTGATCGGACCCCCCCCCAAAATTTTTCTCTAGATCCGTTCCTGCCCAAAGCCGCCGATTCTAATTATTGTTCCGTAGTATTAGTTTAAGCTACGCCCAAGTGGATGATCCAGGTTCGATTCCCGGCTATCTCCGGGGCATTGTAATTTAGAGATTACTATCACCTAGGATAGAAAAATCAAAATACCCGATTACGCGTGAAGTTGACGAATCATATTTAAGATACCTGAGTACTCGATGTAAAGAAAGAAATTTTGGAACACGGCTGTTAATGAATTAGAGGTTAAAAATCTCCAAAAGCCATATATGTTGGCGTTCCTCAACCTCCGACTACCTGGAAGCAAGAGGAGGAACGCCGACAAAGAGGGCTTTTGGAGATTTTAAGCCTCTAATTGAGTACTCGAGCTCCAGTTCCTTTCCTTTCTCCTCAATTATTTCATCTCAAACTTCGTAAGGAATCGTTATGACAGTGAGCGTTACTCAAATGCTTCAAGGTACAGGAGATCTTTAAAAGATAAAATATGTAAACTATGACTAAATTTACTTAATAAATTTAGGGAAAGTACGTTCTCAGAGGATGCAGCCGATATTAGGCGTCCTTTCTGTTATTTCGCCCTCTCAGACATTAAGAAGTTCGGTTGTCCCTCGCCTCTTAACTGTCCCCCGGGAGATTCCACCGGTCCTTAAAGTCTTTTTCTTGGTCTCTTCACATCTCTTGGTATCCAGTTGATAACTGCAGATGTCCAACGGTTGTCGTTTCTTCTCGCAACATGGTCGGCCCACCTCCATTTTAGTGATCTTACCTTATCTATGATAACTCCAGTCATCATTCTCACCCAAGTGTTGCGTTTCCTGTTTCTTCTTGTGATTCCCAGCATACAGCGCTCCATGCTCCTTTGCAATGTCAGAAGTCGCTGGGTTATTGCTGCAATTTGCTTGCATTCTGCAAGTTACAAATACTGCAATTTGCAAAGTACTATATGGTTTGAAAATTTAGGATATAGGAACCCAAATTACTCGATTTAAAAATCGATTCTGTATCCAAGTGGCCTGGTGTCAACCCAAAGGATAATTTAGCTTTTAACCATTTGTTTAGGGCAACACTGACCGTTCATTCCAAGTCGAATTATCGGGAATGACTTCAACGTTTTCCCGTTTAATCGAAGGGTCGAATACAAATGGTAATAAACTTTGGTCATCAATTCTCTTCAGTGGAGCATAGAAACTTCAACCATTCATTTTTGACGGGGATTCGAGACCGTAGTTTCTAGTACAGTCCTGGCCAAAAGTAACGCAGCACCGGCCGTAAGGATCGCAAGGGAGGTGCGGCGTTAATTTTGGCCAGGAGTGTACATACCTACTGTCGGACTTCGCTAGATCGAATTCAAATAATGAAAAAATTCTACTAATATTATTTATACTATACTATTTATATTATATATTATTTATTTTTACTCTTCTGAGTAATATTATTCTTTTAATTGGAGTTTTTATCGGTTATCGGATCGACAGCGCTAGAACACTAGCCATCATATTTGATGAATTCTGATGGCTTTTGGGGTGACTCTACTTAAATACCTTTATAAACTGGAATGCACTCCATTTTCTTCTTCAAAACTGTCTTTCTTTTCATCCCTTAAAAAAACAGTGTAAACAAAACTTTGGGAAAAAATAAAAGGAAAAAGTGAAAGTTTCTGGAACGGAATCGTGGAATGTGAAAAAATAAGTTGGGGATGTTACCAAAAAGATGAGTTCTAGAAAAGAGAGAACCTCTTTTCATTCAAAGTACAAAAATGCTATACCGTTTAAACTGCTGTACAAGCCAAAATTTTCAGCTTATTTTTTATGCTGGAAAAGCTTAAAGTTTTGTAAAATGGGATACTATGGTATAGTGATTAAAAATATAACGTAATTAAAAAATTAACTTGAAAAACCGTAAAAAATAAAAGGTAACGTATGTAGAGCATGAAATGCAAAAATCCTTCACATAATAGTATATACATGTGGGTGGCCTCAACGTCTTCGCTATCTATTATGGCACACGTATTGTTTACCCACGTAAGGGCAACTGGCATGACTTATCCAGCCTTCCGCTGAATAGTCATGATAATAAACATCTGAAAAAGCGCTTTTTCGGCCCTCCCTTATATGAAAATGTTGCTACTTTTTATCGATTCTTCACTTACCAACTTACCTGTTCTCCGGGGAAAAAAGATTGCCATAGCCCAAATTCGGCTTGTCAATCTTGCACTTGCTCCATTAACAAATATTTGTCAATTTTCTCAGCAATGGCGTGCTGTCCATCGGGAATTTTCGGATTGAAAACAAACATGTTTGATCGGACTCCTTAATCGGGCCACGTATATATCGGGCCGAGTATACTCGGTCACTAAAAAATATTGAGACCTTCATATCAGGATGATTTAATATTTCTCTTGGAAAAAGTCAATCTTTTATTTCATTTCTTTCAAAGTATAGTCAATGTTGTTACGAAAAATTCAAATTTTCATATCAAGATGATTTGACATTTCTTCCCAGTGAAGTTGACGAGTAGGTGAACATTTCTAAATTTGCAAAACTATTTTGATGATGGCCTAGTTGTCATTACGCAGTCGTAAGCCAAAACTATTTCTGAAGAAACATTCTTCATTACAGCTTCTGCTTCCTCAGTTTCCCATAATCATGACCGAGAAATTAAGTGATTCACCAGTCTTTGATTGCATTTGTATTTTCACAGAAGTACATCCGATGCCTCCCCACCTGATGTTGGACATTCCGTGTGATCCAGGTCCCAACTATAAGAAGGAAAAATGTGAAAATTTTTCTAAATTAACGAAAAACATTTATTAACTTCTATTGAAATGTTTTTAATGGCGACTAATTTAATCTGTACATCGATACCATCAGGTTCAACATGATGAAAAGTCTCTTCTTCAATCCCACCTTTCGTGAATGATATTAATACATAAGTAATGTGTAGGTGAATAGAGAGGACATTTTTAGGAGTGGTTATAAACAAAGTTAAAAACTTGGGAAAAAAGATCCACAGCAGGAAAGCACCCATGAATTAGGGGGTATGAAAAACCTGCGCAAACCTACTGATAGTGGAAACTAACCGATGTAAAAGAAAGCTGTGTGTTGCAAGTAAACTACAAAAGCTGTACTATAGCAAAATAACAACAAAAAATCAAAAAACAGGAAGAATTATAAAAACAGAAAAAATTAAAAGGACACACTATGAGAAAATAATAAATAGCGCAGAAAACGTAAAATAAAACATTCAAGAAATTAAAATTTAGGAAACTAAACATACTAAATATCACATGAGAAATAAATTAACAGTCAAGTAAAATGAGAAATTCGGAAATACTTATAGATAATTTCGGATAAAAAGGACCTGGGAAAAATGTATTAAATAAATATGTATAAAATTGTGCAAGGAGTGTTAAAAGATAGTCATCAGCATGTTCATCATTGTTGAGTTAGACATATTGAGGAGTAGGTGGAGTAATATTAATTGAGTGATAGGTATATTAGAAGATGCGTGAGTCGATTCATCTTGAAAGAGAGCGGATGAAAATAGATGACTTTATATAAATAAGGTAGAAGGGCGTTTCAAAACTTAAAGGCAATTACATTAAAGGATTTGCGAAATATCTCATTTTTTGTGAAACATATTTATCTATTACATTACGAAATTTACAATTCCAAATTATATTTGTGACAATTATAACAAACATAAATACGAAGAAACAACGTAGCAATGGTTGTTGAATTTAAGGAATCGTGTTGCATGAAAGAATCGCTAAACGTCATTAGTTAATTCGTGAAACAAATTTCAATGTCAGTGAGGGAACACGGCTGTTAAAGAATTAAGAGGTTTAGAATCTCCAAAAACCGTCTTTGTTGGCGTTTCTCGTCTCGTTCACCGGTATTCCGAGAAGACATGAATATAAGAAAAAAACTAAGGAAAGGTTGAATTGCACACAAGGGCGTGCACCCAAAAGAATGCCAAGGAGAAACGGACTTGAGTCTGACTGGGCCGGGAATCGAATCCGGAATCTTCCTCTATCCGGGAGGCTGCCTTAACCACTAGGCTACCGAGACAGAACATTTCAACAAGCCGTTTTCGGAACTTTGTGGGTGAACTTGCACACAAAGTTCCCAAAACGGCTTTTTGAAATGTTCTGTCTTGGTAGCCTAGTGGGTTATATATATAAATAAAACATAGAAGAATAAAATTAAAGAATTGGGATGTGGGGAAACATTCCTCGGATGAAACCTTTCGGAGAAAAAGTCACAGTGTGGAAAAACCGTCACACAAGAAGAAGAGCGAAAAAAACCGCGTAAACACAGATGGAAATCAATACAAGCAGTTATATCACTAGTTGCATAATTGACGTCCAATAATGTCCAATTGTCGTCCAATGTCGGCGCCCGTTCTACACGAGCCTACCTCAGAGCAGGCGAGATCACCCGCTGAATTCAAGCATAAAAATAAGCGGAGGAAAATAAAAAGAAAGAACTAAGAGTGAGTGAAACAAGAATATGTAACACAAGTGATGGGGTCAGGCTTAACTTTGTGGTAGTGAGATACAACAAGACTCATTGTTGAAAACTTTTTACTCACCTTCAGAATGATTTACATTCACACAGCGACCATGGTTTCGTAGCGTAGTTGCATCATGATTGACCTGATATTGCCTGATCGGAATTTGTATAGGTTAGGAAGTCTTTATAATTCGTATTGCTGTCTACCGGCATGGGCAATTATCAGTGATTAAAAATGCTATCGTTCTACAGTAGTTAGGATCATAAACATAAAATTCAACCCCTCCCTCTATAATAGAAACAGTTAGCGGTGGTACGACTTAACTGCAAGTATTTGTGCGCCTTTACCCTCCTCGTTTGCGTACCATTAAGGCAAAGTTAAAGAACTTCTTGTAAGAAAAAAATATCCGATTTGTTTAAGCTATTGTAAGTGATGGACAAGTGGATAAATGAACATTTCATATTTTGGACAAAATTGTTAAATGGGTGCTTATTATCATATCACAATTGGTTTAATGATTTTATAAAGCTATAATTTTTATTCTTCTTGTAAGTTTTATGACTATGCCTAATGGAGGATTTCTGTGTATTAATTTACCAAAAAATTACCTTTCCAGTTAGCTCTACTTACTCTTTGACTACCTTTGATCTCACATTTATTAGCACTGAGGCAACTAATAATGTATTCCACACATTTAATTAAATAGCATAAAATATAATCTGTACAATAAGATACAAAATAATTTGAGATGGCCATACCAGAAAATTGAAGATAATTTAGATATTTAATGGTACAAACACACGTTTCTTAAAGTATAAAATGATCACAATTGTGTAACTTTTGTCAATCATTAAATATTCCTTGCAAATATTTGCGCGGACTCAGCTAGTTGTATGCAATTTTTACTGTGTGAATAACGTAAATTGTATTCGTATTTATATATTGTATTTATAAATTGTAACCACTACCACCAGCTCCTGCATCTACTTGCAGTAATTCATATTTTTTAGAATTTTATTCAAAGTTTAATATGATCTATATTCACATAATATTAATATTCAATTATTTTTTACTGCACAAAATTACATTAGGTACTATAAACGTTTTGATATATACATACAGAATTATCATTCATTCATTTACTACACAAAATGTGTAGTCTATGATGTATAGTCATATAATGTGTTTAAGACTTAAACAAAATTAGACTTTTCATAAATACACTAAAAATCACAGAATACAAAAACCTCAGACATAACAGTTCCAGAGATGCATAAGAATTGTTCAATAATAATGGAAAAAATAAAAACACAACACTCTATTAAAATTAAAAAGACAACATTCTATGTATTTGTATTCCAAAATCGTTAAGGTCCTGCTTAGTCCATACCTAGGACATGTCAGCAGGTGCCTGAATTAAATGATAGATGTATATTAACATCTATCAAGTTTCAATGACCATTTTTTTCACTTCTCGTTTTACTGTTGAATTTTTTTCTAATGATTGAATTTCATGTGGTAAGTCATTAAAAAGGATGGGAACTGTAACTTCTAAATTTTGTTTACCATGGCTATTGTAGTATATAGTAACATTATACATGACTCTTGGTCTTTTTTTCATATTGCGGTAAGAAGTTTTTATATGTTTATATTTATAAGAGTAATAGTTGTCCTTAATAAGAATATATTTGTATAATAAGTCCAAAAGAAGAAACTATATATATAATAATAATAGTTTCGGAAATAATAACCCATCCCGGTTCTTAAAGAAACTGTTTACAAAGAGGTTGGTTCATCCAACTTAGATATCGAACTATGGTCTTGGACTTGGCAATGGACTCACCTTATCGGATATCCTGATGTAGTTGATGATTTCTCCCCTGGTTATCCCCGATGATGGATATGAGATTTGCATCGTTAGCACACTTCCGGGAAGATCTTGCTGCTCAACATCGAATTGAGTTAGTACTCTATCGTTGAGATGTAAGGTGCCCTGCTCAAGATCCAACGTCTCTTCCCCGTACACAACGCACAAGCATCCGATCAGAAGGAATAACTTTAGTGACATGTTCATCTCCGCCGAATGATTTTTCTGCTTCAAAGAGCGGTCAAAGCGATTGCTCAAATATTTTCTCGGGCGGTGTATTCTCGATAACTCATGTTCCTGTATGTCTACGATAACAGGCGGTGGTGCTGTTTACCTTTTGTTCCACAGAAGTTAGTTCTGTGACTCAAATACCGGTAAGATTTTTTCCATGTGACGAAGATCGTATCAGAATCCAATTGTTTCATGCAGGCGCCACATCGGCTAAATGACTTCGAGTGGTCACTGTTTCGATGTTTATTAAAGTACTCACTCATTGGTCGATAAAAACATCGATGTAGTATCGAGTGTATTACGTGAATGTATAAAGAGGCCTGTCCTCCCCGAAAGAAGATGGTAATAATGTAATGATGTAAATTTTCATACTTAATACGCAAATATATTTCCGTTGATTTATTCTTGATAATATATAAATATTACCCTATTTTACGGACTATAAGACGCTACGGAATATGAGACGCACCTTAATATTAAAGTAATTAAAAAAACTTTTATACTATTAATGGTTTTTTCTGTTGGTTGAGGGCCGAAATGTCGCTCAGCTGCTCTATTTCCATGTTCTTCTGCATATGCTATTCATTTTAATTTATAGCCCGCATCATATGAATACCTTTTATTTTTTTCCATTACGATACTAGCTACTAACAAACATATTGTACTGCTACCGATAACACTAATTTAATTCGATAGCTGCTGTCAGTTGAATCCAATGTTGCCAAATAGAGATAGGTTTCCCGCGGCATCAAATATATGTCCATTTTTCAGACTGGCGGGAATCTTAAATCAAAACTGGTAGTATCAAAAAATCTCTCATTAATCGAAAAAAGAGAGATTAAACCGTTTAAACATCCAAGTATCCCATGAAATCTCAAAAGTCTTTCACTTCCTACGGGGGGATCAAAATCAATTACAACTTGTCTTTGACCGCCACATTAACTACAGCATCCAAAAAGCTCAACATGCGAAATTAAAATTATCACCCTCCTTCGCAAATCCAGCCCATTAGCTTCCAAATCTAAATTTTATTTCATTCATTCGTTCATTCTTCCGCACTTAACGTACGGGGCTATTATCACCTTTAATGCCACCAAACATAACATTCAATTAGTAGAAAAACTCTACAGTAAATGTATCAGATCCGTGACAAGCACAAATAAACTAATCCCTTTGAAAGAAATTAAAAATTATTACCTGCTGACTACAGTTTCTAATCTCGTGGCTGAAAGTATTGATAAATTCTGTCATTCCCTTGCAAACATCGACAAACTCTCTCTAAACAACATTTGGAACTACGAGCCTAAATCCAGGAGACGTAAAAAACACTTCCAACAACTCAAGACTGGTGACTATTAAGTCACTCACAAACTAAATTTACCACCATTTAAATTCAAAAGAAAAAATCTGATGTGGCCAACACATGACTTTCTCCATATTTATGGAAAACAGAAGCCTATGCCGGTAATATATAAATAATTCCAAAACAATGAGTGTTACAGGACAATGTTTCATACAAAAGTTGTAGTAAAATACATTATCTATAACTTTTGTCCGTAATTGTATATACCTACATTGCATTCTGACAGAGATATTAAAGAAACAAAATTTTGTTACGGTTAAACCGGAACTTCCGGTTAAGCGATATTCATCAAAAACTAATCGACTCTTGGCATTGTTAGGAAAATACTAAATATGAAGTTTGGAAATGATCGGATAATTGATTTTTAAGATAGAGCGCACACAAACATTTTTACCACAGAAAGACATGTTCGGGGAAATAGCGAAAACGAGCTCTATGGGCCCCAAAACATCTCTTTCCGTCGAAATCTGTAGGTCGAATTTTTTTTGCGAATACAATACTTTCTTTATACTACGTATAGGGAGAAAGTTAAAATTATTAATTAGCTAATCTCCCCAATCCTTCCTATTTTCCCCAGTTTAAATTCTTCCTTTTTCACCCTCCTTTTACACTTTTGTTTGACAATTGAGCGCAGTCACCTTTCACCGATATCCTACCCATATTGATAAAATCCTTCCCATTCCACTTACCTGGCAGAGCCTGGCCACGCATAAAGGGATTCAAGCTTATTTCCTGTTGAAGGGAAGGACACGTGTTAGAAGGGATTTCCCTTCCCTATGTCGTGGGGCCAAGCAACAGATATGGAAATGACCCCAGGATCAGTCATGCCTTCGCCGTCCCTTCCTTAAACCTACCCTAGAACCTTACTCTATCAACACCCTAACACCATGGTTCAGAAGACCGATGTCCACATTCCGCCTCCTCTGCCCTACCTTCTCGCGGCATCTTGGTCCAGATGGCCGGTGTCCGAATCGCGCTTCCCCGGCCTCTGCCTACCCGAATCAGAGTACGTAACGTTACTCTTTGTCTTTAATAAACGGTCTAACATTTGAATTCTGGATATTATTTAGAAACCTATGTCGCATCACGACATTGCGACCACGGTTATTGTCTGTCCGAACGGTCGGATTTTTGTGTATCGGGTCCTCGAGTAGCCAAGGTCGCGTCTGAGAAAGTCTCTGCATTCGCGGTTATAAGTTAAGTTCCGGGTCCCCAATCGTATTAAGAAGTTCAGTTTCGGGAAGTCCTCGTTCTTTTTATTCTTTTGTTTTCTCTTTTTCGATTTTTTTTGAGTCTGCGGACAAGGTTGGTAGAGTTATTATAATTATTACAATTTACGGACAGACAAACCCATTTAATACAATTTTCAGTAATAACACATACATATAGACGAAAGTAAAATGAAAGGAATTCACAATAAAATTGCAGCGATATCAAATTGTACAATCTTATACAAATCATACAACAAATACAAATATAATTATAAAATACAAATATAAGTATAATTGTATAACTTATACAAATTATACAAGAAATTATAGACAAGTTAAAATGGCACTGATTTAATAGATTTTTTCTTAATAATTTAGGCTATTAGAAAATAAATCTATTTTTGGAGCAATTAAACACAATGTATTCATTTCCACAACTTTTTAATTCCACCACACTCACGACCGGTTTCAGCTAGGTATATTCATAATCAGGTGAGGAAAGCAGAAGAACAAGCGTATATTTATAATTCTTACTTTAAGAGAGAGGGTAATGGAACCAGAGAGGGGTTAGGAGAAGGGGGAGGTGGGGGTGGAGCGGAGGTAAAAGGTTGACCAATCCTAAAAGGGGGGAAGAAGTGGCAAATATGTGTATATTAGTGAGTAGGAAATTGTTTTGCTTATGCTGTAGAACTTCAAGTTGCTCCAAAATATTTAATTTGGGGCCTTTATGTTCAATATGTAAGATATGCGGGGAAAAGTCAGAAAAATGTTTTTCTTCTAGAAGATGGTGCGAAAAATGGGAATTTTTCATGTTGTTGTTTATAAAACATTGTTTGTGCTCCTTAACCCTGGTATGAAAATTTCTCCCGGTCTGACCGATATATATCGCCCCACAATCATTGCAAGTCAGTTTATATATCCCGGATTTAAGTCTGTGGTGAATGTTATTTTTGTTATTAATAAGCTTTTTACCTATATTACAAGTTTTATAAAATACAGGTTTTAAGTTCTTAGGAAGGGAATTGGCGGTAGCATAGCTAATGGGACCCACAAAAGGAATTTTAACCCAATTGGAAGAATCTATATTAATAGAAAGGGGGCCGTAAATCCGCCTCAAATTAAGTATCTTTTGTTTTCGAGTCTTTATCTTATCTATCAGTTTTTCTGAGTACCCATTTGAAACCGCAATTTTTTTGATGACATTCAAATCTTTTGAAAAATGAGCAGGTTTTAAGGGTATAGTAAGCAATCTGTGTACCATGCTATGGAAAGCTGCGTGTTTTTGATGATTGGGATGATTTGAGGATTTGTGAATAGTGTGGTCTGTATGGATCGGCTTTCGAAAATTAGAAAATTCAATCTGTGTATTATCTTTTATGAGTGTTAAATCTAAAAAGTTCAATTTACTATCTGATTCTAGTTCACACGTAAATTCTATGTTTGAATGAAGCGAGTTTAAATGGTTTAAAAACAAATTTAACTGTCTCTGTGAACCATTCCAGATACAAAAAACGTCATCAACGTATCTAAGCCAAAGACCCACTTGCTTAAGAAGACTAAAATTTGAATTGAAAAGATTATGTTCGAATCTATCAAGAAATATCTCAGATAACAAAGGGGAAAGGGGCGAACCAATAGCCAGACCTTCGGGTTGGTTATAATACAAATCATCAAATACAAAGTAATTTTGAGAAATACATAGTTTTGTCAAACTTAAAAGCTGACACTGAATTTTTTCCGGAACATTTTTCATAACAAACATTTCCTTTAAAATACAAATAACATCATCTTTTGGAATACTAGGAAACAAATTCTTCACATCAAATGAAACCAATTTGGAATTACATAGTAATTTATGGTCTTTTAACTTATCAGAAAGGTCTATTGAATTTTTCACACTCTAAGTTGGTTGAAATTCCAAAACATTATTCAGTGAGATGTTTAAACGGGAAGCAAGTTTATACGTAGGAGATGACACACACGAAATCACTGGTCTAATGGGCATATTAGGTTTATGTAGTTTTAACAAACCATATAAACGAGGAGGAAGGGGATAGAGCACATCATCATCATCATTGTGCTTCTGTCCGCGGACAGGTCTCAACGGAACTTGCTCCTCCAGGCATCTCTATCCTGTGCCTCTCTTTTTAGAACTTGATATTCTTTTCCTTGTTTTAAATCAGTCAGCATTCCGAGTTTTCTTCTTCCTCTTCGTCGTTTCCCCTTGATCTTTCCTTCAAAAATCTTCTTCTGTAGGCATTCTGCTCTTACGGAAGACGAGAGCACAGCACAGAGGAAGGGGATGGAGCACATACACTTTATAAAATTCCCACTCTTTAAAAACGTTGGTGCACTTTTTTATAGTTTCTTTCACATTATTATTGAAACCTAATGTGGTATCCTTTGCAAGCTTCAAAATTCCGTTCTTAACAAGAAAATCATCACATTTATCAACATAGTCAAGTTTATCAATAATCACAATGGATTTCCCTTTGTCAGCTTTTGTTAAAATGAGATTGTTTTTGTAAAGATTAACTTTAAGTTCGTTGACATCTGCTTGGGTGGGGACTGAAGCACGGGAAGTCATATCCTGTGATTCCATTTGAGTGGTTAACAAAACCGATAGGTTCCGTTTTAAAAACTTATCTCCATGCTGGTTAGTCAAATGTTCATAATCCGTAATTATGTTCTTAAAATCCTTGTCACGACATTTTAGATGAGGATTAAAATTCAACCCTTTGTCTAAAAGATTTAGTTCTTTTTCTGAAAACACACACTGTGATAAATTAATGACACGGGGATAAAAAACATGTTCAAGATAAGCTACATTATTTTCTCCATTAGTTTTAATAGGTTGATCCTTGCAAAGGCATAAAGATTTCAATTTTCCTTGAATTATGTTCTGTTTTTTGAAGCAAATCCGACTCACCCAAGACCTAACATAATCATCAAAAATAGTCCATTCAACAGGATGCAGAGAATTTAGCAATGCCCGATGAAGTAGAAATAAATAATGGCGAAGCGGAATCTCTCCTCACATACCAGTTCTTCAATTCACGGCGTAACCAACACTTTTTAGCAGACAGCACAGCCTCCATAGTAACCTTCGATTTAGATTTTGTAGAAATGTTGATGTAGTTTGGGTAAACTCCTCTCCTGATGGCCTCATTGTTGAAAAAAATATTTAAAGAAGCAATCCTCTGCTTAAGAAAAACATTTTTCTGACTTCTCCCCGCATATCTCACATATTGAACATAAAGGCCCCAAATTAAATATTTTGGAGCAACTTGAAGTTTTACCGCACAAGAAAAACAATTTCCTACTCACTAATATACACCAATTCGCCACTTCTTCCCCCCTTTTAGGATTAGCCAACCTTTAACCTCCGCTCAACCCCCCACCTCCCGCTTCTCCTAACCCCCCTCTGGTTCCAAAAACCCACTCCATAAGTAAGAACTATAAATATATACGCTTGTCCCTCTGATTTCCTCACCTGACTATCAATATATCTAGTTGAAACCGGTCGTGTGTGTGGTGGAATTAAAACGTTTGAAATTGAATACATTGTGTTTAATTGCTCCAGTAATGGAGTTCTACAAAGTGACGGCTGCTACCATCGAGTTTATTATAAATCTATTTCTTTAGGAAGACTATTAACTAATCTAAACATCCTAGTAAATGGACTATTATACAAATAATTGTTTCTAACAAATTTTTTATCAAAATATCAGTCAATCGAGTAGAATTTGGTACATGAACATTTATGCAACTTAGTAATGTGGGACAGTCCAGGTAATGATTAATTAATTTGAAAATAAATAAAGCATCCCACCACTTTCTTCTTTGCGATAAGCTTACAATACCAAATCTTAAAGCTATGTCTTCAATAGGAACTGATTTTTATTCATAACCTTATTTATTACGCAATATCCTAAGAAATCTAAATTGAACCTTTTCAGTCCTATCGAAGTGGACGGAATAGTAAGGAGACGAACTAATGGAACCCAGCAAGTTGCTTGTGTTTCATTATCATTTCTCCCCCTTCCCTATGATGATCGGCGTCGAGGATCATTGGGTGGGTGATCCGCGCCCCGTAGCTGAGGGAATCAAGTAACTTTCTTTATCATTTCCCCTTTTCTTACTCCCTCCATCTTACTGCTCTTCGTAAAAATATCTGTTGTATTAATTAATTAATTTTTTTTCTTATTACTTTGTTTTCGCAGTTTTTTTCACCCCTACTCTCACACTGGCGCTCAAACCCACAAAGACCGACAAATTTGAGCTTTTTTTGATACAGCTGATTACAGATCATCATCATCATTGTGCTTCTGTCCGCGGACAGGTCTCAACGGAACTTGCTCCTCCAGGCATCCCTATCCTGTGCCTCTCTTTTTAGAACTTGATATTCTTTTCCTTGTTTTAAATCAGTCAGCATTCCGAATTTTCTTCTTCCTCTTTGTCGTTTCCCCTTGATCTTTCCTTCAAAAATCGTCTTCTGTAGGCATTCTGCTCTTTGTATATGGCCTATCCATCTTGCTTTCCTTTTCCCTATGTTTCCCAAAATTACTCGTTCTTCTCCAACCCTCCTCAGTACCTCTTCATTTTTGAAATCGGTCTATTGGAAGTAATTTCCAACAGAGATTGATCTACAATCGTATCGATGCTCCTCTAATCATTGGGTAATATGCTCCTTTTAGCTGTATTCTGGTATTCACCGATGAACCAATGCTTGATGTGATTCGTATCGTCACGTGGTTGAAGCCAACTCCGCCGTTTACGATTTCTGCCGTTCCTGCATTGTCAGTAGCTTCCTGAAAAGTAAAAAATATTTGAAATCAGTAGAATTTATCTACTCTTAAGGACTACAGTTAGGCACCAGGCCAGGCGGTAGTCATTCCTGTGAAGGGAAATATGAAACAATATGTCAGATAAAATTCTATCATGCTCGGTCGTACTTCGTGGAAAGACATTCTAAATGGAAAGAAAAAAATACGGATGAATACGAATGCATGAATGCGAAGATCTTTTTCTTTCTATTTAATCTGCCTGGTATTCACCCTAGTCGGGAGGAAAATCCCCCAAAACCTCCTGAAGGCTGTACGTATTACATATAAGTAGTTGCAAAATTTACGAAAGTATATCCAAATTTCCGACAATCATACAACGTTTCAAAATTTACTGCAATATTACAATATTTAAAAAATACAACTTTCTTACAATACATTGTAAGAAAGGATAAAAGGTTCGAATACTTCTCCAGGTGAATTATTCCATTGTACGATTCCCCGATAAAGAAATGAATACTTGCAAACATCTGTTCTCGGTTTAAGAGTACTTTCAGCCCACTGTGCAGCGGGAATAATGAATACGTCGTAGAGAGTGAGCCGCTCGAATGATCTCGGCAGGAGACGCGTAAAGGTAGGCGTCCACAGGCTTGCATCGGACGCATCGCATCAAACGGATTTTAGAATTCTTCGTATAGAAAGCAATTGGAGTGCGTCCACTGATCCGCAGCGGACGGACCGCACGCATCGGCCCTTCGGCATTACCGATGCGATTGCTCGGAGAGGCAACTTTCCGATGCGTGCCGATGACGTTTTCCGTAGTAGACTCGCTCTCACCCCTGTATGTTGTATTCTGTCTCAATAAATGAGGTCTCAGGATGTCAAGAAGAGTAGTAAACATGGCATGAGACATACGAAAGTACTGAAAGAACTTTACGTCGTCGTTCAGCAAATCAGAAAATAGCGTATGATATTCTCCATGTTGCGATCTTTTCTTGAATATGTCATGTATTCACATGTCATGTTTCCTTTTTTTCTTTCCTCTTCTTCTTCTTCCAATAAACGAGCAATTACGACAAGTTCTTCATCATCACTTTCCATTTGTCCATCCATGTCTCACACGCACCGTTTCCTCTCACTGCGAAAATCCTTCTGCCAGTAGCCGTCGCGACGGCAATTCCGATTGCTGCGTATACAGTGGACGCACTACCGTAAAGCGATCCGTTTGATGCGATCCGTCCGATGCGTCCGATGCGAGCCTGTGGACGCCTACCTTAACTCCCATAAGAAAATTGTCTCTCTTACGTTATATATAAAATTCAAGGGTTTGGACTTGCACAGAAAATAAATTCACTATTTTCTCAGAAACTTTCTTTTTAAGGTGTTTATGATCTTTATTAAAGGCGAGATTGAGAATGAAAAGTCTCTTCTTCCATCTAACCTTTCGTCAATGATATGATGTACATAAAACTTGTATGTAGGTGAATAGAAATAGAGGAAAACTTTCGAAGGAGTGGAAGTAAAAAAAACCTAAGGTGATGTCTTAGGATAAAATATCCACAGCAGGAAAACACGCACAAAGAATGGGGTGTGGAAAACCTGACCAAACCTATTGATAGTGCAAGCTAAAAGATGTTAAAGAATGATGTGTATAACATGGAAATTACAAAAGCAATAGTACTATACTTAAATTACAAATTAATAATAAAATAAAATCAGAAACAGCAAAAACTTCAATAATAAACCATGAGGAAACAATTAATAAGACAAAAACATAAGATATAACATTCAGACAAACTTTTCCGCTGAATGTTATTTTATCGTAGACTAATTGGACAAAAAATTCAAGCGGCTACTTTTTTCAATGCATTTGGCATTCACTTCTGTTGATAATTTCCCTCAAGTATTTTCACCTGCCTCAGTTACAACTCTAATAAAAAGAGAAAGGCTTGAAGCTGAATTTGGTGTAAAATCCCCTATTTTTTGAATTCGAGAATTAATAGCACCCATTCCAAAAGAAACGGAACAAGATTCCGCATTTCTTTGAAATATATCCGTGTACTTTAAATGGGAATAATCGTGCCCTCGTGATGGTGAATGTAGATCAAAAACTTACCTTGTCCTTAATTTCAATGAATTCTATGATCTGGTTCGCTTCGTAGCCCTCTGGTTGATACACGACGTAGGTGATATGTTTTAGGAAATATCTGGGTCGAGTCACATCGAACTGAAGCAGGATGTTATTTCCAGGTTTGTCTTCCCCGAGAATGACGTCCCTCTTGCCAGAATGCTAGCCGTCCAGTAGGTGGCCATTGTCGCAGGCCTCCAAGGCGATGGTGAAAAGGAAATTCTTCTTAACCATGTTCGGGTAGCAGCTCTTCTGGTCGTTTTCTCTGCAGATTGACTCAGTATATGCGTTTATAATCGTATGCCCGCCTTATTTATACATGCCTGGTTTGCCTACGTGCTCGATAATAATGGTATTCTTGCGACACGTTTGTACGTGGGTTTTGATGAAATTTAGAAATCGTTTTAAGGGTGTTCAATCCGGAAGATTGTCGATAAGTCGCACGTGTATTCTCGTGGGCTTTGATGAGTATTACAAATCGTTGTAAAGGTCTCAACACCGTACAGTTGATGATAAGGTGAGCGTGGAAACTTCTCGTTGGAAGCACGTGGGGTGACTACATCATCCACCTCACGTGCTTCCTTCGCCATTTTATAACGGAGGGTTTTACGATCATTTCTTGGTATTCATATATCACTGTTTAAAGGAAAACATTTGCTGACGTAGTGGTGAGTATAGTCTTTAAGCAGGACACATGTCGATAAGTCGCACGTGTGTACCAGAAACCTCCTGAAGGACGTGTATGGCCCAAAGCCGCCGGTTCTAATTATTGTTCCGCCGTATTAGTTTAAGCTACGCCCAAGTGGATGATCCAGGTGCGATTCCCGGCTACGTCCGGGGCTTGGTAATTTAGAGATTACTATCACCTAGGATAGAAAAATCAAAATACCCGATTACGCGTGAAGATGACGAATCATATTTAAGATACCTGAGTACTCGATGTAAAGAAAGAAATTTTGGAAAACGGCTGTTAATGAATTAGAGGTTAAAAATCTCCAAAAGCCATATATGTTGGCGTTCCTCATTCTCCGACTACCTGGAAGCAAGAGGAGGAACGCCGACAAAGAGGGCTTTTGGAGATTTTAAGCCTCTAATTGAGTACTCGAGCTCCAGTTCCTTTCCTTTCTCCTCAATTATTTCATCTCAAACTTCGTAAGGAATCGTTATGACAGTGAGCGTAACTCAAATGCTTCAAGGTACAGGAGATTTTTAAAAGATAAAATATGTAAACTATGACTAAATTTACTTAATAAATTTAGGGAAAGTACGTTCTCAGAGGATGCAGCCGATATTAGGCGTCCTTTCTGTGATTTCGCCCTTTCAGACATTGCGAAGGTCAATGAAATATATACTAAACGGTCACTTAAAAAAATCATTTTTTATGCACGATACGCGAAAGTAATCGATTAGCGAAGTAGAGTCATGATGCATAAACCCCTGTCCTACATCGAAAGGTGGCTAGCATAGTAAATATGCAAATATTAACTGACCATGTCCCTCCTCACTGGAACAGTTTTGCAGAAGACTGAAGTTATCAAATGTATTCCGACGGTCACCTGTCCAAAAACGACAATGTTTTACAATGGAGATATAAAAAGTAAAGTATTATTCAAGTCAAGTAACTACGTTCATCCTAATTTTACTCTAGAAAAATATGTTGACTCCTCTATCACCATAGTAGATAACATTGGATTATTGCTGAACAAGCTATCAGCTTCTGTCAACCGGAAAAATTAAGCTGAGCACAGATGAAGGCAATTATCACGTTGTATATGTTAATACCTTGATGGCACTTGTTGGCTCGATGAAAGTGGAAATATTTTCTTTCGGAAATTCCCTTTTACTTTCTCCACAGCGAACTTTGTTTGATAATCTTCTACTAATCTATTGTTCCGTTGTCTTTGTTCGTAGTATACCGAATCTTAGCGCTAGAGTATTAATGCCAATCAAAAAAGTCTGATGGGACCAGGGACTCAAACCCGGATCTCCCAATTGACGCATATTTCTCTGTCAATTGAGCTATATGGCAAGAACATGCACACATTCCGTTCGGAAGACTTTTTTTAGTGTTAGAGGCTTAAAATCTCCAATGGTTTCAGAAATGTACATTTCGAAAACCATGTTCTCTAGTATATGGGTGGGAAATAATGTTTATGGAACTATGTTTTCTTCTTCAGGGATCAGAAAGTACGAAGGGGTTATTAAGTACTTAATTAGCGCTGAAGAAGGAAGTATCGTTCTCGAAAATTGCCTTGGG
Source organism: Sympetrum striolatum (assembly GCA_947579665.1). Classification (NCBI taxonomy): domain Eukaryota; kingdom Metazoa; phylum Arthropoda; class Insecta; order Odonata; family Libellulidae; genus Sympetrum; species Sympetrum striolatum. The sequence continues at coordinate 35,618,980 of OX388350.1, read as the reverse complement.
TATGGTTAAAAGGGGCGGCGTTCATTTCCTCGAATTCTCCGAATACCGGTGAATGAGGCGAGAAACCCCGACAAAGATTACTAATGGAAGATTTTAGACCTCAAATTCATTAACAACCGTGTTCAAAATCTTTTTTCTTAACACTTAGCTTAGTATCTTAATAGGAATATTTCCTAGGTGCATTCCTCAACGAATGAAGTCACTTGGTACCCTTTTGCTTAAGCATTTCCATGTTTGTTCAAGTTTTTCAGTCGAAAATATCATTTCGCCGTCCTCATGCGGTGTGGCTTCGTCAATAGGATATTGGCGGCATCGAATCTCTGTGATTTTTCATTGGAGGTCATGTGACGAGTGTAATAACTACATAATAAAAGGATAGATAGTAAAAAGATAATGAGGAACAATCCAATTAATGAATGTTTCAATTTCAAGTATCTTAAGAGGCTTTATTATGCTCCTGGGTACAATTTTGCGACATTTCAAATTTATGTCACCACACCTATTTATTTATTGGATGGTGACGTTGGACTTGAATTATCACTGGACGAATTCGACGAATTACCATCTGTCATCATACCATTTTGTGAACTCGATCCTCCGTCTGATGGTTTACTTTCTTGTGTAGAAATATTTCCTTTTGGCGTCGTTTTTTCTCGAGGCGTCGTATTATTTAGTGGCGTCGTATTATCTAGTGGCGTCGTATTATCTTATGGCGTCGTATTATCTCATGGCGTCGTATTATCTAGTGGCGTCGTATTATCTAGTGGCGTCGTATTATCTAGTGGCGTCGTATTATCTCGTGGCGTCGTATTATTTAGTGGCGTCGTATTATCTAGTGGCGTCGTATTATCTAGTGGCGTCGTATTATCTAGTGGCGTCGTATTATCTCGTGGCGTCGTATTATCTAGTGGTGTCGTATTATCTAGTGGCGTCGTATTATCTAGTGGCGTCGTATTATCTAGTGGCGTCGTATTATCTTGTGGCGTCGTATTATCTAGTGGCGTCGTATTATCTAGTGGCGTCGTATTATCTAGTGGCGTCGTATTATCTAGTGGCGTCGTATTATCTAGTGGCGTCGTATTATCTAGTGGCGTCGTATTATCTTGTGGCGTCGTATTATCTAGTGGCGTCGTATTATCTAGTGGCGTCGTATTATCTAGTGGCGTCGTATTATCTAGTGGCGTCGTATTATCTAGTGGCGTCGTATTATCTAGTGGCGTCGTATTATCTTGTGGCGTCGTATTATCTTGTGGCGTCGTCTTTTCTCGTGGCGTCGTCTTTTCTCGTGGCGTCGTATATCCTTGTAGCTTTGAACCCGTGTCTCCCTTAATCAAGATGGAGAAGCTGATCGGTTTGCTCCATCTCGAAGATACTCGAATGGTCACATGTTTTTGGTTCACTCCGCCACTGAGAATGCGTGCATAACCGCCGCCTACCTGGAGACAGAAAATAACTCGTTGGTATGATTATTGAAATGGGGAAAATGTTATAAATATGTGGCGTCTGGTGTATGTAAAAAGGTGTAGAGGATCGTTAAGTCAATGATCATTGTCATTATCGGAATTTGTTCATGGACGATGAGCTATTAGATAAATTCAGTAGTGCTTCACGTCGGTAGGTATAATAGATCAATTTAAAAATAATATAAATTCACTGGTACGTACATTGGTTGCACAACGCTCAATCAATGTATTGCTCCAAACCAAATTTAGTTACTACGAATGACGCGTGGCCAACTGCCTAATTGCCCAACCAAAGTTCCCCATATCTTACACTTCTCCCCCTCTCGGGTGACGTCATTGGCCTCGATTTAGCGGGCATGCTATACGATGCTTGAATCATATAAAAAAAGAAATGTGAATGATATATTCCTAATGAGAATAAGAACTCACAACTGACAGCAATGTTAATAAATAAGAGTCACAACTATACCATGAGCTGTCAAAAATTGAAGGAGGGTCTACGCACGTTTCACTACCATGTGTAGCATCTTCAAAAGACCATAAGTGACTCAATTCACTTACACTTACTCTTACGTAGTCACTTATGGTCTTTTGAAGATGCTACACGTGGTAGCGAAACGTGCGTAGAACCTCCTTCAATTTTTGACAGCTCATGGTATAGTTGTGACTCTTATTTATTAGATATATTTCTAATTATGAATTTAAATGCTATTTCTAATTTTAGTAAAGAAAGAAACGACGGCGACTGTTAAGGAATTAGAGGTTTAATATCTCAAGAAGCCTCTTTTGTCGGCGTTCCTCCTCTCATTCACCGGTATTCTGAGAAAACAAGAAAGGACGCCGCGCTTTTTGAGAGCACTCAATAAGCATTCATCGTCAGGAGTGAACAGATATAATCCATTCACTCTAAGTGCGGTGTCCATCCTAGTTTTCTCGGAATAACGGTCAACGAGAAGAGAAAGGCCGACAAAAACGGCTATTGGAGATTTTAAACCTCTAATTTCTAACTGCGCTTACAATTATGTACTCGTTAGTTTGCTCTGATAGATCCCTAAATAATAAATTTATCGCTCACCTTTCCTCGCACTGAAATGTATTTGATGGTTTCTGCGCTGTCATGATCATCTCGTGAGGGGTATCTGATGGTCACGGCTGTTTTCTTCAAGAAGATGGACGCTACGTCGATGTCTATGCTGGTCAAAACCGTTGAATTTTTGCCTTTATCTCCCAACTCTATGTCGACAGGCAGTTCCGGTCTAAAGAATAACGGAGCAGTTTCGAATACGGCGTTGCAGGTAGCTGACAGCATCAACAAAAGAAGGGCATTGACCACCATCTTCCACGGATGAGTTTTCACGCAGGACCGCTGACTCAATGGTCGAAGAGTCTCTAACATGTTCAGCGGTTTCTGCCCTAGCATTTATAGTCAAGGAATTATCTGTCCATGCGTGATTTAAGGGTGTAGTTAAAGTCGTTTCTATCCTATGAGAGGATAGCCTGACTGTAAAAGTCAGCCGCGATTGATGAATTATTTTTGCTGGGCTTTACTGCAGTATCTTATCTGGTTTTTCCTTTTCCGCGACTATCGCTCTATGAAATATTGGCCGCGAGTGTTCTACGCGTTCTCACTTCTGTTCACCGATTCTGATGCAGTATTTATCTTTGTATCTATTCCAGGCAGAGGTCGCAAACAAAGATGAATATTAATTTAAATTTGGTAGACTAGGACACGGGTGTTATTTCACTAAATTAGACATTCCATAACTTCAGACACTTTTGAAGCTTCGTAATCCTTAAAGTGCTATGAACAGTGGCATATTATTACGATTTTGATGAAGAAATTACCCAATTGAACATTATTTTACTTTTTGGAGTTGAGCCTTTCCCAGGTCAGGCTCCCTTCAGAAGCCCCCAGAAAATCGACACTAACCGAAAATGAAATGTTGTCGTTCACATGTATGAAAAATTTAAGATATTTAATATTCACTGGGTGTCCGCCAACATGGAAATCCTGGAAAACTCAGGAAAGTTTGTTCTTCTGCAATACTCAGGGAATTTGGCAGATACTCGGAAAATTTAATATTTTACTCTCCTTACAACAGATCTTTCCATGACTCTTGTTTTTCGCTTGTTTTGTTTTATTTGAATATAGTTTGTATTTTATCGTATGTTAAAATGATCCGATAAAAGTGTCCGATATTTCATGCTCATTTTGAAACTTCATTTCTCAAATAGAATCAATCCAATCAAAACAAAATTTCAGTGCCGTTTAATATACTCATTTTTGAATGAAAATTTCTAGATTATTTCCGGTAATTCGGTTAACGATTTTTTAAACTTTTTTCATAGAAATGGATTGAATTGAAAACGCAAACTTAGTCTCTTTATGTAGGATGTTTAACAGGTTATAACTTACGTTATCTACTATTGACCGATTTATTTTATACGATTTATATGTAACGGCGAATACGCGCCCCAAAAGCGTTGCCTGTGTCTAGGGTCGGCTCTGATGCCAATAAAATATCATGATGAATCTATGAACTGTTTGTCACCATGTTGTGGACCCTGAGTGTGTTATTATGTAATTATCACAACATGTCTAATATTTTGCTAAAATAATATTCCTGTGCAAGTCTGGAACACCCTGGAAAAATGAAAATATTATCCCGAAAAACCTGGAAAACTCAGGGAATTTCTTAATTGCTGGATAGTGGTCACCCTGCATTCACCTTTTCGTTTGTTTAAATCAATAGAGGTTCAGAAAAAGAGGATATTTAATAGTGTGAGTTCCTAGGGCAAGTGTTCAAAGCAATGGCTTGCATATTTTTGTCGTAATTACTCTCCCTTTTTCTCCTCATTGATTAAATGATGCGGTGGAAATGTGATGATTCTCTTTGGGAAAGTGGGGAAGATTCCACCGTACTTAATCAATAAAGAGAAAAAGAAATTGATCGACACTGTTTGTGTTTCGTTGGCAGCTCATATATTCAACACCAGAAAACAAATGAAAAATATTGTCATATAATATACAATATTTGCTTAATAATAATCAAGCTATGGAAGGAGTAAGAAAAATGTATTTAGCCGAATTTGCCAAGCAAAAAAGGTTTTCTGTTCAAAGAAAAATCTATTTACATTTAATGCAATCTCTCTCTAAACACGGATGAGATTGCTTCAGAATATGGAGTGTGCTCTTGTATGGAAGGGAATCTTGGTTTAAGAGAGAAAAAAAGATTAAAAGGATTTGAGCTTTAGTGCTACAGAAGAATTATGAAAATCAGGTGGTATGATAGAATAACAAATGAGGAAGTTTTAAGGAAAGTAGGGACGGAAAGGAAGTTACGGAAAAGCCTAAGGAATAAAAGAGATGTGCTTCTCAGTCTTATACCGAGGCACGAAATTGCAGTATAAATAGTTATAGAAGGATATATTGAAGGAAAGAGTTGTAGAAGAAGGTCAAGGCTAGCATACATCTTAAGAAATTATAGAAGATGTGGGATGTGAGACGTATGAATAAATTAAAGAAAAGTGCAACTTCGACGAAGCTGGCAAGGTGCTGCAAACCGACCAATAGTTTGATAACAAAAGAAGATAGAAAAAAATATTCTCTGCTTCAAAAAAATTGCAACTTTTTCTTCTTCCAGTATATCTCTTTATGCTCACATGCACTATTTAAAGGTATTTGAAAGTATTCAATCATTTTGAATTAATAAGGTTGCATCAATATGCGTCATCAAATTAATTTTTACTTTCTCCCTATACGTAGTATAGATTCGCAAAAAAATTCGACCTCCAGATTTTGACAGAAATAGATGTTTTGGGACCATAGAGCTTATTTTCACTATTTTCCCGAACATGTCTGTCTGTGGTAAAAAAGTTTGTGTGCGCTCTATCTTAAAAAGTAATTATCCGATCATTTCCGAAATTAATATTTAGAATTTTCCTAACAATGCCAAAAGTTGATTAGTTTTTGATGAATATCGCTTAACCGGAAGTTCCGGTTTAACCGGGACAAAAGTTTGTTTCTTTAATACCTCCGTCAAAATGCAATGTAGGTATACACATTTACACACAAAAGTTGTAGATAATGTACTTTACTACAACTTTTGTACAAAACAATTTTTCGTAACACTGATTTTTTAAGAGTTATTTTTGAATAATGGTTAACCGGAAGTTGTTGTTTATCCAGAAATTGACGTTTTTCATACATATCTCTGTCAGAATGTACGTATATACAATTTTGTACCAAAGTTATAGATAATGTATTTTACTACAACTTTTGTATGAAACATTGTTCTGCAACACTCATTGTTTTGGAATTATTTATATATTACCGGTACAGGCGTCTGTTTCAATAACTATGAAGAAAGTCATATGTTGGCCACACCAGATTTTTTTAATTGTTACGGAAAATGATTTCCAATTATTTTTCCAATATTAAGTAGTACTTGTAGTATGTTTCTCATCATTCTTTAAATAGAATTTTTTGTAAAGTCTCTTTTAGTATTCTTAAGAAAAATTAGTACTGATCGGTACAGATTAAGAAAACATGTTAATCGATGAAAAATCCTTTAGAATCCTTAGATTTTTTTCACTCAGCATTTTTCTCCATATCCAGAATGATTCAGATGAAGCACCTAGCAAGGGCCAATTATAATTGATGTTTATTTAATCAAGATATGGTAGCAGGAAAATTCAGAGCTGTGATCCGTTTTATTTGGACTTTAGGAATTCTTGTTACTCGGTGTATCAAAAATGTGTTCCTCTTCTCGAAGTTCTCTACTATCTTGCGATATAAGATAGAGATAATATTTTCTTTTATCGATCACAAGAAAGGCCCCATTGTTATAAGTTGTTCCTGGTAATACGGATATTTCATCATCTAAAACGGGAACCATTCAAGGTCTTCAGTTATCGTAAAGTTGTTTTCATAAAGCGGCGCCGGGAGTGCAGTGCTTTGATAACGATTTAAAGTACTCAGTAAAAGTGATTATTGGAATCAAATGAAATTCTGCTGCAATACCTTCTTAGGATAAGATAACGGTAAAGTGGTCATGTCCATTGTTTTGGAATGCGTCTGAAGTTCAATCCAGAAATTTCTTGTTAAACGTATCGCAAATAAGTACTAATGTGCAAGTCATTTTGGTTACCAATTGATCGGGTCATCAATTTAGTAAATCGTTGCGCTTTTGTAACCCGCGACGAAAAATAGTGCATCTTTACTGTGTTGAATGGAGAAATGTAATTTTTAATGGTTACTGACCTAAAAATGACCATTCAAGTGCTAACCCTCTTTTTTAGATGGATTTATCCAAAGAAACTCCATGGAATGCTTCCAAAATCTGCTTTGAATACCACCGGAGGAAAGAAAAAACACAAAAGATTTGATTACCTTCAGAGGTTTGTAACGAATGGATAGCTGATAAATTTAAGGATTTTCCGGAGCATATACTTTAAAACTCATAATTTATTTAAATTAAAATAAATATGGTTTCGAAAATAGTGAAAATTGACCATTTTAATGGAAGGAATTGAAGAAGGCTTCTTAAGAGGGTTAAGATTCTTAACTGTTGTGGTTTTTAAAAGTGGATGCTATGCTTTCACTGGGTTCAAGTATGTATACACTCAGCAAATTGTCACTCACACGAAGAATGTACTCTAAGTTATTAAGGTTTTCTCTTTGAATTCCTTGAGACTTTCGGTTTGTCTGTCGTAAAATAGACAATCTGGGAAATCTGGGAAAATACTGGGATACGGACGTAACGTAAGTCTTGCGAAAAAAGAACCCAATAGATGAAAAACTTAATTTCGTTTTAAATACTCGCAATCTTACTGTTATAGAGCGTTTATCTTTCTGATAAATCAACCGACATCTCTTGACTTCTAAAAAACGTATTTTACATTCCTCAAAGAGAATATTATTCTATTTCTTATTGATATAAAAATAGTAAATTAATATCATTATAAGAAGGTTCCGGTAAGAATTTTCTGTCGGAAATAAAGTAAGCCATACATATATGGCAATATGCATAACTATTACAGCTAAATGTTCTATTTTTCCATGGAGCCTCTTTAAAGTATTGGTAATAATACTGCCAACTTACAGATTAATGACGCAAAGAGTTGATTTTTTATCCTCGTATTACCCAATAATGATTTAAGACTAAATTACTACCTAAATTGCAGTTTAACACTATAAGTAAGCGATGTGTTAGGCCCACTTAATGGAATGATATCAAAAGCGAACGTGAAAAAACATCAGACGATTGGTTATACTGTGCTTTCAACAACACTTTGTGGTATTTCACGCTCTCCTCTACTAGTGGTGATATGGACAATTTGCATTGCCACTTTCATCCGAGAGAAGCTCTAAACATTTAATCTTGAAATTAAAACAAGGGATTTTGGATTTGATTTTTTTTATTTTCCTGCTCAATAGATTCATCGCATTGTTTTAACCACTCCTTATCTGTCCCTCGATCCTGATGGAATAGCTGACTCCTTTGGTGAAAGATGAGTTTATTTTGATGGTGACGTTGGTTGAACCGAGCCCTCCGTCCACGACGGCCGCAGTTCCGCCTAGATCCGGTTTCTGCCAGAAAAATTCAGAAAATTAATATTATTTTTCTGTTACATTTACTTGTGCATTTATTTCATAGTGTAACAATTCACATAATACAATACTTTATGCAATAATTCAATGTTATATACAATGATAATGACCAATGACAACAGTCCAATTTATAATAGTACTAGCTGAAGCGCCCGTTGATTCTCAACGGGGAATATAGAATTATATTGAATTCAAGTTGCCGGTCGTCCAATGCGTAAATTCCCTTTATAATACAGTCTAAAATCCCAAGCTATTCTTACTGTACAGGAAAATTCATGAGCTCGGCTCAACAATCGCATTGATCGTGAGGAGGATTGGCTGTTTACAACCTCAACAGTTTTGGATAATTCACGCGTATTTTATAAAAATTCTCGAAATTTCGATTCGGAAACAATATTCCGCAATCAAAAGTAGAATATTCATTTAATTTCCGTTCTTTTGCTTCTTGTTTCGACTCCGAACGACTATTTTTTCTATTTTAATTCTTCAAAAGAAATATAGCCTGCTACTGATTAAAGTGAAGATTAGATTTATTTTCTATGGAAACCCATCTGAGCGATCTTGGTTCGAACCCAGCAAATTTATCGATTAAAATTGAGACAGTACGTCCTTCCTGGTCACAGAAAACACGTACGCAAAGTTTGACGCGAATCTGGCAAACGGTTTGTACTAAAATCGAAGACAAACAATCTCCTGACTGTAATTACGTACCTGCAATTGCTGGTTACCTTCTTACAGAAAATTTCTCGTTATCCATGTAATATATCGTCCTCTTCAATCATCAGCTTTTATGAGCCTAAAGTCCACGAGTTTTTTTACGGGATAAAACATGAGCTCGGATTCAACAATGGGATCGGTCGTCTGGGGGATGAGTTGTTTATAGCCTCGAATTTTCACAAAATGTTTGTATATTTTACCAATATTCTCGCAAATTCTAATCGAAAGTAAGATTCCATGACCAAAATAAGAATTTTTATTTGATTTTCTTTCTTTTGGTGTTTGTCTCGACTCTGTACGACTATTCCTTCTAATTTAATTCTTTAAGAGAAATAAAGCCTGCCACCGATAAAAGTGAAGATTACGTGTATTCCTTATGGAAATCTATCTGAGCGATCTTGGTTCGAACCAAGTAAAATTATTGAATAAAAATGCGACAGTACTTCCTTCCTGATATCAGAGGACACGTATGCAAAGTTTGAGACAAATCGGGCAACCGGTGTGGACTGCAATCCAAGACAAACAAACAAACCCACAAACCCACAGAATTTCTGCTTTATATATATAGACTAGCTGAAGCGCCCGTTGATTCTCAACGGGGAATATATATAGAAATAGATTAAATTCAAGTTGCCAGTCGTGCAATGCGTAAATTCCATTTAGAATAAGGTCTAAAATTCCAAGCTATTCTTACTGTACAGGAAAATTCATGAGCTCGGCTCAACCATCGCATTGATCGTGAGGAGGATTGGCTGTTTACAACCTCAACAATTTTGGAAAATTCACGCGTATTCTGTCTAAATTCTCGAAATTTCGATTCGGAAACAATATTCCACTGTCAAAATTAGAACATTCATTTCATTTTCGTTCTTTCACTTCTTGATTCTATTCCGCACGACTATTTTTCTGTTTTAATTCTTCAAAAGAAATATAGCCTGCTACCGATTAAAGTGAAGATTAGATTTATTCTTTATGGAAACCCATCTGAGCGATCTTGGTTCGAAACCAGCAAAATTATCGAATAAAATTGAGACAGTACGTCCTTCCTGGTCCCAGAAAACACGTACGCAAAGTTTGACGCGAATCTGGCAAACGGTTTGTACTAAAATCGAAGACACACAATCTACTGACTGTAATTACGTACCTGCAATTGCTGGTAACATTCTTACAGAAAATTTCTCGTTATCCATGTAATATATCGTACTCTTCAATCATCAGCTTTATGGGCCTAAAGTCCACGAGTATTTTTACGGGATAAAACATGAGCTCGGATTCAACAATGGGATCGGTCGTCAGGGGGATGAGTTGTTTACAGCCTCGAATTTTCACAAAAGTTTTGTATATTTTACCAAAATTCTCGCAAATTCTAATCGAAAGTAAGATTTCACGACCAAAATAAGAATATTTATTCAATTTTCTTTCTTTTGGTGTTTGTCTCGACTCTGTAAGAGTATTTCTTCTAATTTAATTCTTCAAAAGAAATAAAGCCTGCAACCGATAAAAGTGAAGCTTACGTGTATTCCTTATGAAAATCTATCTGAGCGATCTTGGTTCGAACCCAGCAAAATTCTTGAATAAAAATGCGACAGTACTTCCTTCCTGATGTAAATGGACACGTATGCAAAGTTTGAGACAAATCGGGCAAACGGTGTAGACTCCGATCCAAGACAAACAAACCTACAAACACACAAACCCACAAACACACAAACACACAAATCCACAGAATTTCTGCTTTATATATATAGATTGTAATACTGTTGTATTGTATATATTTTATGATACAATGTATGAATTTTTGAAATGATTGCTAACAAGTCATGTAGATGCTGTTTCAAGGCTGTTTAAAACTCATATTTTACTTATAACAAATTCACAGCGCTGTGTGTCATTATAATAATTCATGTATGTATCGTAAATTTATATTTTCGTATTTCTTTATTTTTTATTTATGCAAGTTTAAGGCACGTTTTTAAATTCACCACTCTAATGAGCGATGGATTACATCTACGTTTGTCTGATTGCTTCATTGGATTCTCGATTCTTGATGAATTTAAGAACAGTCCGTTGGTTTGTCTGCTGTTTGGCAAGATGGCTACTTTTGAACATACAACTTGTTTCATCTCCATCATTCTTTAAACTCTGTTGAAACGTAATTCATCGCATCGTTTTTGTTCGTTCATTTTTGCATTATAAATACGTTATATTTCCCATTGTAAGTTGCAATTTACTAGCTTTTTATGAGGTTATTGATATTAACATTTGAATGACCCGCTACTGTCATCAGAACCATCGGCTCTTCATCGGGAATTAATCTCGATGGAAGCGATGGACATCGGTGAGAAGCATCGTAAACCCATCGGTGAATTAAAAAAACGGTTTGATGGATTTCCGATTATATCGATGGATCCATCGATGAATTTAAAAACGTGCCCGTATATTTTATGTAGTTAGGTTTACTGTTTCGTTGTATAGAAATATTGTTTAGATTAATTGTTATGTATGTGACAACCTTCGAAGAACAATACACCATCCAACTAGAAACTGACGAAATAACGGATATTCTCGAAGTAATATTCACAATAGCTCTCGGAATGCTTAAAGGCAAGGCAGCAAAAGATTAGAATAGCAGAATAAACATTTTTTAGTAAATACGTACTTTTAATAGTACCGCAATCCAACATAAAAGATTCTATGTAATATTCGATATCAGAAAAGAATGTACAATTGTTTGATTCGATCTCAGTAATATTACAATTACGGAGCGAAAGTTAAAGGGCGAAAGTGACGAAAATTTTCCACATGTAAGTAACGTCGCCAACTTTCATCGTGCATAAATGCGACAGTATCGTGAAATAAATAAATAAACTTAAATTTTTATCTATTAAAATTCATATAAGTACTAGCTAAGCCATAATATCTTATCAACACCTCATCAACCTTTCTATCTAATAATGCAATTTCACATACATAACTTGCATACACCATACAAATTTACAAACATTAACTATTACCCCCTAATTATCTTATTTATTTTTTATTTACCTTAACTTGATTCACAAATAACCAATTTGACGAACAACGTGGAGAAAAGGTATAAATAGAAATAAATATATGTATAAAAATGTCAACAAAGGAGCATGGGAATACATCCGAAAAATTGTATAAAATGAATATATTTTTATATATAATGAATATATAATATTTATACATATATGAAAAAGAAATTTTGCTATGTTTTGCAGTTCTAAAACCGTGACGTAAGGAAAACCTTGACTCCCCTACCCCCACGTTCTTTAGGCGTAGTGGACCTAAAATGACCTAAGGATTGTCTTATTAAAAAAGATCTACAGCAGGAAAACTCCCACAAAGAAAGGGGTGTGATAAACCTGTGCAAACCTACCGATAGTTCAAGCTATAAGATGTCAAAGAAAACAGTGTATAACATGAAATTCACAAAATCAGTGTTATGAAGAAATAACAAAAATTATAGTAATATCAAAAAAGGAAAACTTGCCATAGTACACTGAGAAAATAATAAATATAACACAAAATAAGATAGAACATTCAAACGAAATGACAAAAAAGTGATCAAATGAAATCAGAAAAAGAAAAATTGCAGTAATACACGTTACGAAAGTTTCTTAGTTCTAAAGGAAGGAAACGCGGAAGTTTATATTATGGCGAAGTTATCTCCTTGAAAATGAACCCATATGAGTAAAGTCACGTTAATCAGAAATTGAAGTTTATCTGAAATCATCTGTCGCCGGCTGTAGGAAGCCTCGTGCCAACTAATGATATAACGATAAATTGAATCGAAGAAGTCTTAACTTGGTGGAACTCCGTAACCGGAATCATATTAAATAAAAAATGCAAATTCCACAAAAACTTTTTTTACAAGATTTTCTTAGGTTTTTTACATTCACAATTCTTCTCATTTTTTTCTTATACTACCTCTTTAATTTAATTATTGCATAATTGATGACGAAGGGTTAGATGGAAGAAGAGACTTTTAGTCTCAATCTCACGCGAATACGATTTATTATAATACTTGTAACGTATACAAATCGTTGGCGACCGTCGTTTATGATCATGTACTTCCTCCCACGAAATTATACTATGTGAGGTACGAATGGATCGAGGATACGATTGATTAACTCACCAAATCTATGATTCTGATGCAGTTGATGACCTTGTTTTGCGGTGCGCCCTCTGGAGGATATACGAAGTCGATATCGACCTTGCCCAAATAATGACCCCCATCGACAATCTGAGCGAAGGCCAAATCTATGTCTCCAGGCTGTGGGAAGAAGTTGAAGGATTGAAAGATTAGAAGGAAGTGGTTTTTTCCCAGTGAATTGCACTTAGGCATAATTCTCGGGACTCCAACCATAGGTTCCCAAACCCTTTTCCCGTGGACGCGTCATAATTTTCCAGGGACCCCCTAGCCTGCCTAAAATTGAAACTTTCTGTTGAAAGCCATGCATGGTTTCCATTTGATTATATTATCTTTTAAAATGGGAATCTTGTCTTCCAAAAACACTAAAGCACTCTAAAAAATTGGAAAAAATCTTGGACCCCAAATTTTCTCTCCCTGACATGGACCCCCTGTAAATCTGAATGGACCCCTAGGGGGCCCACGTGGACCACTTTGGAAAACTATTGTTCTAAACATTAAATAATTTATTGTACTGAAGATGGTCGCCGAGTATGCGACCGAAACGTCGGCGGTATGGAAAGACGCTACCCTGTTGGAGTCCCGAGAACATATTCTTAGACTAAAAGATACATTCAAACAAATAATAGTAAATACCTTAACACTGAATAACTATTAATAGTTTCCTTTAGTTTTAGTAGCTGAATTTTTACCATGCATGAAACTTGCTTAGATATATGATGGAAATGGAGTTTTACTTGGCACAGGAAAGCGTGCAATTTATCCCAAGGTCATACAAGAAGTGAAAAATAGAGACTTGGCTCGGACACGAACCAAGGTCTCCCACTTTCCGGGCAAGTGTTCTTTCAAACTAAATTACCGAACCACGTCCTTTTCACTTCCGTAAATAGGGGCTTTCATGTTCAAGGTAGTGGTGCTCCACGTAGTGGCACCAACCACCACCAGAGTGCCCCAGCGAAGTCACTATTTTTCACTTCTTGCATAACCTTGCCTACACAAATCTCCTTACCAGAAATTCGTCAATCTAAGAACCGATTTACCTTATTGTCACATTGGATCAAGTCGTGCGGATTCGGTTCTGCTGGTACTGACTTGGCCTGGACAGCAGCCAGTATTAAAACAGCGGAAATCATCACTCGAGCAATCATTCTGGACGGCTTGTGAGTTACTTACTGAGTTACTCTGCTCTGAACGTTGGATTACTGCGCTATTTATACAGACGTCTAGGAGTTTCCTATCTAATCTCGTATTTATCGAGAATAGTGTTAGATCATTTTTAACATTTCACATGGGTTTAGAATCCTATTCATTCCGTTTACGTCTAGCCATTTCTCGGAAGTACATCTTTGACGCTATGATAAATTCTCATCTGATAGCAGATGATAACACTAAATATCGAAAAGTATCGTCAAAACATAAGCCAACCTTCTTCTGAGAATCGCCGTAGTACCGCCACGTTGTGCAATGAGAATGACATTCTATCTGATTTTCAAGGAAGTTATGACTGAGATTCAATCGGCGCTATTGGAAGTGACAGTTTTTTTTTAATTCCGTTACGTCTTCAACCTCAAGGGACTTCTTTTCTTCGAAATCCACAGTCGCTCTGTTTCCTGAAACTCATCTATCTTATCTATACTTATTATTTACATTTTTATGACACATGGCTGGATGTAAGAAGAGACTTTAGTCTCAATCTCGCCCTAAATAAAGTCCTTTTTCAAGATTATTTTTTCTTTCTCGCCGCAAAGTGACGGCGTTTTTATGATGGGAATGGACTTATGTCGAGTTCCCATCACGGTGACACAATTTATTTATATTATTATTATTAGGTGCGTATAGACCCTATTCGGATCACGCAAAGCATTCTGACTCATTTTTACTTTCTCCCTATACGTAGTATAGAGAAAGTATTGTATTCGCAAAAAAATTCGACCTCCAGATTTCAACGGAAATAGATGTTTTGGGGCCCATAGAGTTTGTTTTCGCTATTTTCCGAACATGTCTGTCTGTGTGTGTGTGTGTCTGTCTGTGGTAAAAACGTTTGTGGGCTCTCTATCTTAAAGTAATTATCCGTTAATTTCCAAAATTCAAATTTAGTATTTTCCTAACAATGCCAAGAGTTGATTAGTTTTTGATGAATATTGCTTAACCGGAAGTTCCGGTTGAACCGGAACGAAATTTTGTTTCTTTAATATCTCTGTCAGAATACAATGTAGGTTTATACAGTTATTTACAAAAGTTATAGACAAAGTACATTACTACAACCTTTGTTTGAAACATTTTTTCTTAACACTGATTGTTTAGGAGTTATTCTTGAATAATGGTTAACCGGAAGTTGTTTTTTATTCAGAAATGGAAGTTTTTCATACATATCTCTGTCAGAATGCAATTTAAGTATATACAATTACATACAAAAGTTATAGATAATGTATTTTACTACAAATTTTGCTTGAAACATTTTTCTGTAACACTCATTGTTTTGGAATTATTTATATATTACCGGCACAGGCTTCTGTTTTCAATAAATATGGAGAAAGTAATGTGTTGGCCACATCAGATTTTTGATTGTTCTTTCTAATCCTCCAAACTTCCCTCATTTTTCCCCGTGAATTCTTTTCCTCACTTCCAGCCTTTGATGGATAATTTTCGCAAAATTTTTGTCTCACTATTTTTTATCATTACTATTATCTATAATCGTCAGTAGTATGTTTTGGGCTTATGAGCCTCGGTTATGAGCCTGATCGGTTACTAGCCCGCTTGGGCTATGAGCCTATTTGGGGTTATGAACCCACAATTCGTCTATGCTATTAGTTAACGAGTCTATCATCCCCTACCCCCTCCCCATCAATAAGTTAATAGCTATGTTCTGAAACAATTGATTAATTGATCTGAAATTTTACGTAAGATGAAATGAGTTTATGTAATGATTCTTAGAAGCTCTAAACCAATTAAAATCTAAATCTAAAGTTAATAACATATCTATAGGTATTTGCCCCTTTAAAAATTCGACTCGATATTAACTTAATAGCTATGTTCTGGAACAATTAATTAATTTATCTGAAATTTTACGTAAAATTAAGATAAGTCATCAATAAAAGTAAATTGGATATTGTGAATGCATCAAATATTATTTGTAATTTTTATATGTATTATGATGTAAAGTTTTTTTTTAATCTCTGAGCTCTTTAGCCAGTTTTATCCTATGTAAATTTAAAGCCACTTTTTGCATAATGGAGATTGGGGTAATAGCGGTCACTTAAGGAGAAAAAGTCATAAAAATTATGATTTTTATTTGTTTGAAACACTACAACGCCTAATAGTATACTTATTCTCTTTCCAAAGAACTAATAACTTAATATTGAATTAAAACAAATTTAATAATTTTTAATGACAAAAAAGTAAAATGTCAGCTTTGATCGGTATTACCCCGATCTTGGGGTAATGTTGGTCGGCGGTGTCGTGATTATTTACTGACTATACAACAATGAATATAGGGATTTTTAATGATATAACCATGTTTAAATGAAAGACTGAAACATTATTTTGATTATATTACATAGTTTAGGTTTTTTATAAATTACACAAAATAAACAATTAGGATATAGTCATTAGAGGGCAATCAAAACGTACAAGTCAATATCAGATTAAAAAACAGGTTATAAAAGTATATAATAATAATAAATCGTCTTTATTTGGGCGAGATTGAGACTTAAAATTCTCTTCTTCCATCTAACCCATCGTCATTAATTATGAAATTAGAAGAAGAAAAAATTAGAAGAATTGTGGATGTAAAAAACCTAAGAGATTCTTAGGAAAAAAATCCACAGCAGGAAAACACCCACAAAGAAGGGGGGTGTGAAAAACCTGCGCAAACCTACCGATAGTAATAGCTAAAAGATAAGAGAAGAGAAAAATATTCAAAAATAAATAGATACACTACCAATAAGTACTTACATGCGATACATAAATAAGAATCAGTTAACATTTAAAAAGAGATAGCAATATACAAAGTAACATAAAAAACAAAATAGAAAAACAAGGAAAACGTACATTATCAGGAAAAATAAATGAATATTATAAAAAAACAGTATCAAAATAATGCATACAGTATGTACTAGTCAAAATTTTATATAACATTGACATTTAGGTAACTCTAAGTAAGGAAAAAATAGAAAAAAGAAAAAATAAATAAAGTCTGTTTACACGCTGATTTATTTACTTCCTAGAGCAAATTGACTCTAAACCATCCCACAACTTTAAGAAGGGTTATAATTATAATTAAAAATAATTACTTGGGTTGCATACTATACCGGTTTTTACTCCCCGATGGAATTCAATAAGTCTCATGCCTTTACTGCTCAGTAAAAGTACGACTGAACGCAGTTCTTCGTTGGTGCATGTGTCAAGCGGAACAGCCATTTTAAACTGTTATTGCGGCAGCAGCGTTTTACTATCCTGCAATATGCTGTCACTCGCTGGGCATTCTGTAAAGCATAAGTAGCAGTACTACCAACTTACAGGGCAATGGCGCAAATATTCGAATTATTGTTACTCTATTAAGGTTTTCCCCCTCGTATTTTTGTGTAGTTTATAAACTTGTTAGTTAAAGGTCTAGGTAGATAATAGAAATTTTCTGTAGTTGTATGCGTATAATTATGAAGACTTGATTCATTTGATGTTTAATGTAGTGTAAGAGAACGTCGCCACCTGTTCTGATGACTAAGGCTTTGTAAATTCTGTGAAATAAATAAAAGTGCTTTGGCTTCAAAACTGTGTGGCAGTTAAGTCCGTGAGCTAATTAGACAAGCCTAATTCATCGATTTTAGGGGAGAATGCGGGAATGTCGGAAGCACTTTCATCTATGTACGAGTAGTATGCTAAATTTCGAAACTTTGGGAATCAACATTTTTGTTTATTTTCTGTAGTTCAATGCATGAAATGAAATGAAAAATGCATGATCATACAAAATTAAACAGTTTCTAAAAAAATATAATGCAAGACCCTTACTCATACTCGTTTTCACCGAACCCTGGGGTACTGCCGGTAGGAGGATCCCCTATGTTTTTCTTATGGCCAAATTATACTAAAACTTATGAAATGAATATCTTTACATAAAGAACTTTATGTGTTAATAGCTATGGGGAATTAAGAATAAAATACAACTTTACACAAAAAAACTAAGATAAACTAAGATTACTGGAAGATAAAAAAATTACTTTTTTAAGTAATTCTTTCTTTGGAATCATACCATAGATCCTTTATTCAGTAAACCATATGCTTTTGGCCACAGGATTATTGGCAGTTTTAGTTTAAACATTATAAACAATGTTGGGGAGCGCCGGTAAACATGTTAACAAATTTCATTGTTTCTTGCCCAAACCCTCTAGTTACCTGTCGCACCCATTTTCTTGGCATCTACAAGTCCCAATCCAGTAAGCATTTTAATATTAAAAATCATACATTGTAAAATGCTTAAGGTAACCAGCGCCAGTACCTTTTAACTACTGCCATAACCCCATGGTGTCCTACCGGGGCTATCCAAAATGCAAGGTCTACTAAAATCAGGCTTATAACCTACTCAGAACTATTTGAAATCCTTCATAGATACATCAAACTAGGGCTTAGTAATTAATTGTTAGATTATGATAGCTATATAATCAAACTTTAATTAGTTGTAATACTTATATTGGCGAATAATCTCAGAAAAGTTATTACAAGCTGCACTGAAAACTTTGATCAACTCTCACTTAGCTACAAGTAATGTATGTATATGTAATGGCGGAATGTGATGGTCGTGCCATTAGGTCTCCTAGATAATGCGAGGTTTTGCACCGACCAAACCACACTCAAACAAACCCTGTTGCTAATATACAACCTACCGGGGCTACCCCATTCTCCCCTGCATTTCCATTGTAGAAACATTGTCTTTATACGTTGTTTTATGTTTACCATTTTACTCTCACAACGAGCATGTTTTGGAGCAGTGCTCAATTTTCGCGAAAAGAGGACCCCGCGATAAGCTGTTAGTTTGGAGTGCTCGACTGTGCCATTGCGCGGTAGATTATCGTAGGATAAAAGATAAAATGTTTTCGCGGATTCGTATATAAGTCGACGGGGAATATAAAAATGCTTATTAATTAGAGTTGTTGTCGTTTGGAAATCTCTCTGCTGAGCAGCCATGCGTTTTCTAATCGCTTTCTCCCTGGCCTTCGCAATTGCGTACGCTGTGGATATCAAATCAGATACTCGGGATCTGATAAAGTGCGAATCTAAGGTAACTACTCGTAATTAAAATTTTGGAATATTAATACTGGGTGTCCGGGTTAAACGTAAAATACTACAAAATGTAATAACTTGAGAGTTAGGATATTTATTGGCGGTATGTTTCTAGAAGTATGGTAACTGAAAATTTTTTTACACAGTTAATACACCTCAATATATGCACCATTAGTGGCAGAAAGACAATCTGTTTTCTGCACTTGTTTATCTGTATTTTACTCTCTCAGAGTGTTTCGCAGTATTGCAGGCGTAGCATGCAATAACTGAAGGAATTTGATGGCACAGTTCTGGTAGATTAAGTACTGGTGTCTGGGACACTTGATTCTTGATTCTAAACACCCACAAAATATTATCAAATGGCCTAATGTCTGAGTTTCTAGTGGAACAAGCAATCGACGGACAACCTCTCCCAATCAAGCGATCTAGGAACACATTATCCAAGAAATCCCTCACAATTACTGCATAATGACATGGTGCGCTATCATCAA
The DNA here is from genome assembly GCA_947579665.1 of Sympetrum striolatum. Classification (NCBI taxonomy): domain Eukaryota; kingdom Metazoa; phylum Arthropoda; class Insecta; order Odonata; family Libellulidae; genus Sympetrum; species Sympetrum striolatum. The sequence continues at coordinate 35,599,246 of OX388350.1, read as the reverse complement.
GCAAACATAGAAAACATTTTGAGTTACCAAACTAGTAGAAGCAAACCGCTAATTAATATCTCAATTACCTCTCAATTTATTACATTTTGTATTATTATATGTTCAACCCGGACACCCTGTATATTATAGTTTATAAAAAAAATTATATCAGGTTTTTTAAGAAGATATTTTTCCTTCATTTTGGATCACTCACTCACGAATTATTTTGAGGTTACTTGTCTTCTCAATAAATCAAGCAATTGGTAGCTTCTTCTATCAGGATTTTAGCTCTCATGGATCTCCATCCGTTTTGTCTACTTGTTATCCATCTTAACTCTTCATACTTTTTAAATTTGGTCCAGTTTTTTTAGTAGTCTTACCATTTCATCCTTGGTTTCCCCCTCTTTCTCTTCCTTACTGTCCATCCTTCCAGCGCTGTTACGATTCTCTCCCCTGAAGATCCCCTAAGTACACTTCCCGCGTATTTCCACTTTCTTGCTTTCACCTCATGCAATAGGTAATACCTGCTTCCTATTCTTTTTCATTCTTCTTCATTTGTTATTTTGTCTGACCATTTAACTTTTAACATTCTTCCAGCGAACCATATTCCAATGCATTAACTCTATTTTCCATTCATTTTAAGATCTTTCATGTGTCACACCTGTACAGGAAAACCGAGGAAACATAGCACCTCAACATTTTCAATTTAAACTTCCTGTTGATATCTCCTCTCATTAGATCCTAGTGTTTCCAAAAACATCCAGAGACAATATGTTACTCCTTTGCCCCTTAGGTTCAGGTTCAGTGGTAATAAATACTTTATTACCCCTGAATTCTGTTCAGTTCTCTCCGAATCCGTTTCTACCTGATTTTTCTCCGAATATTAGGGAAAGAGGTGGGGAATGCTAACAAAGGCGGCTATTGTAATTGTAAACCTCTAAATCTATTTGAATAGTGAAGTGATCAAAGACTTTAATCAATTTTTAGTAGCCCATTTGTCTATTCATTAATGTGTCCTATATCTCTTTTTTCAGCCAGGAGATTTAACCCTCGTGGATGGTGAAATTTCAGACGAGGGGCATACTGTTGGGGCTGTTGACATATTATTCAAGTATCCATCTCCTGGAAATCCCCAGCGTAGAGTAATAAACTGTATCATGTTGAAAGATTTGGTAAGAAAAATACGAGTCCATAGATCGACGCGCTAAATTTATGGAATTTTTGAAAGAGATAAGGGGTCGTGCACAAATAACGTAACGCAATTTTCTCCAATTTTCGACCCTCTCCCACGTAAGGTCTGGCCGTACCCATCCTCCCCCCACGTATCAGAACCGTAATGCCTGGCCGAACCCCCCTTCCCCCAAATTGCGTTACGTCATTTGTGTACGGCCCCTAAAGAAATCCATAAAGATGAGGTCGTGGCTGTGTACGGTGCCGCTCATTCGGACGAGACCACACTTACCCTTGCACTCAAAGTTCCCAAAACGGCTTGTGCTAATGATCTGGCGTGGTAGCCTAAATGGTAAAGGCAGCCTCCCGGATAGAGGAAGATCTCGGATTCGATTCCCGGCCCCGTCAGGCTTTTTCAAGTCGGTTTTAATCTTTGGGATTTTTCCTTGGTGCACATCCTCATGTGCAAAGAACTTTAACCTTTTGAGAGAAAGAAACTTAGAATTACGGCATTCAATTACAGAAATGAAACTGGTTTTTAAATTTTTTTGAGTCAGTCTTCTAAGATAAGTTAATGTCTTCCATTTGTTCAACTAAAATGAAAAAAATCAGAAAAGTAGAACCAAAGAAAGACGTGTCTAAATAGTTAATTAAATATACCACCTGACCGGAAAAACAGATAGAATTCACTCGATTAAAAATCATTAAATGCTCATTCTGAATTATAGTTTCATACGGGCCCGTTAATTAGTACTTCGTAAATAAGGGGAGAATTTGCTATCTGTAGGAGGATCTAATGAAGGGAAGGAAATAATAATAATTTAAGGTTACCCTCATTACATGTGCTATAATAAAAAGGACCACACAACACATGGAAAAAGTTAATAAAAATAACAGTCAAGAATAAAAGCAATAAAAAATAAACATGATTGGAGTAGCACAATTTTATGTGCAAAGTTAAAATTCACTGTCCAGTATAATAGGATTATGCTGCGGAATGAAGAGCAAAGATTGAGTGCGCCTTTCTCCTGACGGCATTCTTGGAATTGCAAAAGAAGTCCGCGAGGTTGGGGAGTTCATTAATAGACCTACTAATTATTGGGATGGGCGAAAACTTGTGAAGGTTTTCCTTTTAGAAGTGCACTGCCAGTAATGATTCACTTTAGATTCTGCGAGATGGTACAGGTTAACGAAAAAGTCCAATCACGGAACAAGTGTCAAAAGCACCTTTGAACACCTTGTGATCAAAAGAGATGGTTAATGGTAGTTATCTGGGGGTTATACCATCACTTTTTTCAGGTAGAAATTTGGAGGGTCTCCATCCTAATCCGGACCCTTAGCTCACCTTCGCAGCTCAGGAGAGCCCGGCCGCCACAGCAGGGGGGACCATAAAAAAACTGACCGCGTGGAATACGATTTGAAAAGTTATAAACAATTCAAATGAGCAACAATTTATTATCTTCGTCGTCTTACTCGTCCTAAGAGATATACAAACGTCTTTTGATCGACGTTCTACGATGAAAATTAAGATTTTTCGTGAATTTGCTATAAATGACCTGTTGACGCACGGCAACGTTACCCGGGGATGGGTTGGGTTGAGGGGAGGGATTTCTAGCAAAAATCTAGAAATCTAGAAATCCTTCCTCCCAATACAGCCCACAAGTTATTTTCTACGATGAATTTTTCATGATGTAGAGGGACATATATTCACTTTTACTATCATCTCTCACACATTTCAATTTTCTAATTACAGAAAGCTGACCAAGGATCGAAGGTGGAGATTGTTGGCGGCGGTTTAGGATTCACCAATGTGACCATTCATTTTACCTCCGATTTCCGAAAAAGTATTGACTATGGTGTTGTTATCATGGGACAATAAATTTCATTATCACTAAAAGTTTCATACAATCCTTTTCCGCCTTCCCAAAGATTAAACCGTTACATCAATGTATTACATCCACTCTAGAAATCTTCTCTTTAATTTATTATTATTGTTATTTTTATTAAGGGACTTTATTTGGCAAAATTAGGACTTTTGAGTCCCGCCTTCCATTTAACCAAGAAATGTATATAAAATATTAAAAATACAAACGACATGACAAAATAAATACAAATCTATGAAAAATTATAGAAAATGCAAATATATAAATCTATATAAAATGATACAAAATTAAAATATATACTAATATAATACAGTCTTATACAAAATAAAAATACAATCACCTGCACATTTTGTGATTCTGTCATATTCAAATATTAAAGTAAAAGCTTAACCTATGCGACTATTAAAATGCAAACATAAACACATAAAAATACGAAAATAAAGTGTAAATAGATTAAAAACAGCTAAGAATTAAGAGGTATTTCTTTCGGTGCGATTTTGTAGAGAGAGTAAAGGTTTCGAAAGGTACTTCTGTTACTGGTACTAATGATTCCGGGGATGGTGAATTTCTAACATTAGGAGATAGTGCGTTCCAGTATCTACAGGTGGAGGCCTAAAAAGTTTTGTTATATTTATCTTTACTCCGTAATCTTCAAAATAGCGTACTAAAAACTCGCCGTATCTCCTTTCTTTCTCTAAAATCCTGATTTTTTAATTAATTAATCCAAATTTGAGTGTTGATAGACGAGAAGAACATTGATTTATGAACAAAAAGCTAGTACTTAAAGAGGAAAAAATCCAAAACTTTTAATTAATCAGAAGTTTTCTGATTCTATTTAACCTTTTCTAAATACAACTCCGGGACATTCAGAAAAGTATCAACGAGTGAAAATTTAAGCTGAAATATGAATTCGTTTAATTCTTCGTTAGCTAATTGTTCTGATGTTTCTCTGTAATTTGGATGAATATAGCTGGGTTTCCACATGCAATGGTTACTGGTACCAAGAGTTTTCAAGTAAACTGACGACAGAATTGCTGGTGCCAGTTTACGTCTACACACATTTCAAGAATTTTTAACTGACACAATATTAAACATGGCGCCAGCTGAGATCCCTCACGCTTATGTCTATGTTGATAAGGGCCAATATTAATTATAAGGGGAAATTGTTTTTCTTTGGGAAGACTGTGATTTTAGAACCTCATTATGACTGCACGAGTTAAAACAAGTTGCTCCAATGAACCGTTTTTGTAACAAATTTACACTTTAATTTTTCTGGTGCCACTTGTGACGGAGTTTCATCTAGTGACATCTTCAGCGCTAGATTATATGCACAATGATCGACCGATCAATAAGGTCAAGTTGGAATATGTGAAAAAAAAACAGAGTGGGGGAAGTGTACTGGCGCCAGAAAGTTGAACTCTCTTCTACTTTTACTGGCGCAAGGATTACTAGTGCCAGTAGATTGGCGGCAGTTCATGTTTCGATACGCCAGTCGACTGATGCCAGTAATCATTGCATGCGGAAACCCAGCTTAACCTAACAACTACTTCCCTTCCCTCGTAATACGAGTTTTTTCAGGGCTCACAGTAAGCCTTCACGGCTACCGTAGCTGTCCGGGGACAAGTCCTTATCGTACATCAGCCTACAAAGCAATCCCCTAGTCCACCTGTATCCGTCAACGTCAAGCTCACTCGTCCTTAATAGTTTACCCAATCTTTTAATAAATTCCCTATGACGTTTTGGGAAGGGCTCCAAGAAACATATACTCTAGATTCTCGCTAATCCTGTCATTCCTTGCACAGAGGGGTGCCCGATTGGCGTCAGTCAGTCAGATTACTGAGAGTGCGTAAAAGACCATAGTGTCGTGACCGAGTTTTCGGTGCGCAGCCATAAAGAGAAATACATACTTTCAATATATTACGTAGGATATATATGGTAATGTAGAACTTAATTTATAAGAACGTGAGATAACTCTATAGATACGAAGTTGCAAGTTAATTTAAGGTTAAGGCTTGCATCTATAATGTAGTATGTATGTAAACAGAAGATTAGTTATTGCTTTCCTTAGAGAAGTCATTCAGGTTTTGATGCATGAATACATGTTGTCGGTATTATATATAAATATAGTCAGCGCCTAATGGTCTAAATAGAACCCTTCTCCTCTGCACTTGCACCTTTTCTAATTTTTCTTCCAAGCTTGCTCTCGTTGCGTTATTCCATTGTTCTCTTTTACTTCAGGGAAGGGTTACTGAGGGCCTGCTTAACAAAAGTCTACAAAGACATTATATTATGTCTATAGATGTAGACGTTAAACGTATCTATTTTGAATGAGAATTTTGTGTCTTCTCCGTGAGGCAATTATCAGTAAATCGGATGATTATGGTATGCACAATAATGGACTTTAACCCGTTACAAAGGTATCACTGGGTCAGGAGAGACGGTAATGCAATCAAAGATACGGTTACTAAAGAATTGATGACAGAGCTCGATATCAGCAAAAGTCCTGATTAGAAGAAAACAACGAGGTAGGTAATCAGAGAAATTATCATGAAAGTCGAAAATATTTTGTGAGTAATGCTAACGAATAACGCAAAGGTCTAAAGATCTACTTCGTTTTGACCTGATTGCTGGCCGTAGATTATTTTTAACTCATCAAGTTATATGTACTGGTGATAGCGTTTCCCCGAGGCACGTAATGTTTCAAACGGAGGAACGAATTAAGTTCATCGATTTCCCGACGAAAAATCTTTATTTCTAGCTCCTGACTTGGGGTCTGTGTTTCAAACGGAAGTACGAATAAAGTTCACTTCCTGACGGAAAATCTTCGTTTTCTCCTAAGCACTTTAAAGTTACCTTTTTGGTTTAAGATCACTGGGTAAGGGTCTGGCTCGGTTTAAAGGTTAAGTTATGGGTTCATTAATTCAGCATAGCTTTAGGACGGCGATATTTATTCATTATCAGGTCGTAATCCTAGATCATGGAAAATAAACTGTTTTGAATATGCTTTAGTTTGAAATTGAATCTTTTGGTTACATTTTTTAAGGTTGTGGAGATAGGTGAGGTTTCATAGTATTTGTATTTCTTGGAAGTGCTAGTGTGATATGGGACATTGAGGATTCCCTTGATGGATTCGCTTTCGAACCTATACACACTTTTAAGAACGGTTTTGTACGTGTAATTCCAGGTGGGTGATATTAAGTGAACATCGGCCGGATTATGTTTAGATAAGTTAAAAGGTTTGTGTTAACGTTCTCCTTGGATCTGCATGTTGTGTTTCAAGATAAATTTTCGCTCATTCTTACAGAGAGCCAGCATAAACTTTTCCTACAAATGGCTGCTTCCGGAACTTCGTGGGTTTTGGTGATGTGGAATGGCACCGTTCCTTGCTTGCAAAGGTGCCATAAATGGCTTGCTTTCTTTCTTTCGGGTTGGTAGTCATGTACCCAGGTCTTACTTGTACGAGTCTTGTGTACCAATTCTCCCAAGGAAGCCATCAAATCTGCGCCAAAAGTTCTTCACATGCATCGGCGCGTTGCTCCTTCAGTTCTGGGGTGAGCTGCCATGGCATCTACCTGAAATTTTAAAACCAGGCGTCAAGAGCTCGAATCCCGTTTTAGGAACAAAAATGAAACCTCACATTTTGACAAACATCTGGTCTCTTGCAACCGCAACTGCTCATTTGTACCAAAAATCCTTCACGCTGAAAACTAGTCATCCCAAAGAATTATCCTATAGCGCAGATTGAAATTATGAGCAATGTGAAGACCAACAATTACAAGTTGACGAACGAGATTCTGTTTCCTTCTCACTCCCCATTACTGGGCATTACTCAATTATATAGGTAATTGGACTGTTTATTAGATTATGACTTGGTTTGAAGTTGTTTACTTTTTATTTTGTCGTTTGCTTAATTAATTGTACCTTTATCCCTTTGTATCCCATCGATTAATCCTCCTACTCCCCCTCTCCTATTCCTTTCTTTTGTCCAGTATCTAACTTTTGTATTCGGTACCTGATGATGTCGCAAAGCGACGAAACCGGTGGTAGGGGAACGTGGGGTAGAACGGGCTAGCGTGGCAAAACGAGATCCTGGTCAGCCCAATTAGTGCTAAAAAACAAGGGAAAATGGCTCAATTTCCAAATTGGATTGACATGCCAGACAAGTGTACAAGCAATTTTCGCTTTTCTGTTCTCCTTTGCGACACTATATCGAATTTTCAAGAATCTTTTTTGTAATTTTGGGCATCTATTACTGATGCATGTAAGAAGTATTTTGTTGCAATACTTAAGCTTTACTTACAGCGTTCTGTGAAATGAATCGTAATCTACACACATCTACACGTTTCTTTTATCGATGCTTAATCACAAAGCCCAACCATCTCTAGCACCTCCGTGTTTGTTTTCCTATTAACCTGACTTACTTTTTTTCATTCTACCCCAAACCCACATCTCGAAAACCTCTAAACCTTTAACTTCCTTCTTTCGTAATGTCCACTTTTCGCACTCAGACAACAAGACATTCCAGAACAAGGATTTCACCGATCTTTTCCTGATTCCTTCGATCAATTTTCTTCGCTTCGTAAAAGCTTCCTTGGCCAAGGTTATTCTTTTTCGAATCTCCCTGAGCTAATTAGTCTAGCCTAATTCGTCGATATTACATTTTGAACGTTGTCTTTAAATGTTGTTTTATGTTTACAATTTTACTCTCACAATGAGTATGTTTAGGAGGAGCGCTCAATTTTCGCGAAAATTGGACCCCGCGATAAGCGGTAAGTTTGGAGTGCTCGACTGTGTCATTGCGCGGTAGATTATCGTCGGATAAGAGATAAAATGTTCTCGCGGATTCGTATATAAGTCGATGGGGAATATAAAAAGCTTATTTATTAGAGTTTTTGTCGTTTGGGAACCTCTCCGTTGAGCAACTATGCGTTTTCTGTGTGTGTTTTCCTTGGCCTTCGCCGTTGTATACGCTGCCGAAATTAAACCAGATACTCGGAACCTGGTAGTGTGCGAATCTAAGGTAAACTCATAGTTATAATGATGAAATATTTTTTGGGTTAAATGTATTCTCCTTTTAGTTAAGGATAACAAAAGAAATGATACAGTGAGCATTAGAAAAGAAACCGGCCTTGGTGATGGAGTGGATAGCATTCCATCTACGCTATCACTCCAAACTCCAAGGTCCCGGGTTCGAATCTCGGCTGATCGGAAAATCTGATGGTTGGGAATGGTTGTGTGTTCGTTGTTGCTGTTGCTTTGGTAGACACCCCCTGACAATTTCATGAGAGCTTATCCGATAAAGGGCAACAGTGGCTAAGCATGAAAGAAACCTGCCTGTGTTAGGCTTGCAATTTAAACTAAATTAAACTAAATAAGTACATCAAAAAATTCCAGAAAAGTAAAAACAATTTACATTTATTACCTTCTCAGCAGGAAATCCTGCCAAGTTCGGCTCAGAGAACAAAAAATTGAGCAGATAATATAAAGATATATACATAAATTAAAAAATCTTTGGTTTTTACAGAAAAAGTCCGAAATTTAGGATTTGCAGAGCCCTATCTTGGGCTCGTGCCTCTTCTTCTACTTATCAGGATCGAAATAAGTTTTTAGATTACGAAAGAATTAGGATCGTATATGGTCATTTATAGTAATGTGTCGTGTTTTACTCTAATTGCTCTGCATTTAGCCGTACTATTAATTTCTTTTTTGTTACTTTTAATCTGCTTTTACTGTGAATATCATCAGGCAATTTATTGAAATAATATGGCACTATATATAAATATCTGAATATAGAGGGTGTCAGGATTAAACGTATAATAATACAAAATATAATAACTTGAGATATTTTTAGCTGTTTGCTTCTACAAGTTTGGTAACTCAAAATGTTTTTTACACAGTTAATACACCTCGATATGTGCGGTATTAGTGGCAGAAAGACATCTAATCTGTATTTTACTCTCTCCAAGTGTTTTGCAGCATTGCAGGCGTATGCATTTGTAATAAATGAAAGAATTCGATGGCGCAGTTCTAGTAGATCACGAACTGGTGTCTGGCACACTTGATTCTTGATAAACACCCACAAAATATAATCAAATGGCCTAATGTCTGAGTTTCTAGGGGAACAAGCAATCGATGGACAACCTCTCCCAATCAAGCGTTCTAGGAACACATTATCCAAGAAATTCCTCATATTTACTGCATAATGACATAGTGCGCTATCATCAAGCTAACATAGAAAACATTTTGAGTTACCGAACTTATAGAAGCAAACCGCTAATAAATATCTCAATTACTTCTCAAGTTATTACATTTTGTAGTATTATGTGTTTCACCTGGACACCCTGTATATTAACAATTTTATAAATAATAATAATATTAATTATATTTCAAGTTTTTAGGAAGATAATTTTCGCTAAGGTTTTGATCAAACTCGCGAATTACTTTTCGGAAATTAATTTGCACTAACGACTTTAAGTGAATAATTCTGTATCAGCCACAATATTTTTCCATCTGCATTCAGCGTTCTAACCATTGATATTCTACCGAATCTAATACTCAACGAAATGTACCACGAAGAAAATTATTGTATTTTATCCTATTTTGTGGCTTTAACAAGTGTTGGAAGGATACTCTCTGAGATTTGAACGGCTTTCGTTAAATTTTACAAACAGCTGAAACTTCATTCATGTAATTTTTAAATTTTATGGAGATAATTATGAAGAATATCAGCTATAGAAGACATGAAGAGTGTATCATAAAATGAATAGTTATATCCTATGCTGAATGTTTCGATAAAAATATTTAGGGGAGTTTTTCTACGTACATTACTTTTCATCTTAAAGAAAAATTAAAAATCCAACGTTTGGCCCCTTAAAATATTTATTAATTAATGATCGCATTACCTCTATGCAGGTGTTAATTTTGAGAATGCTGCAGCCCAGTAAAAGCCAATGTAAAAGGACACAGTAATAAATTTTATATGCTGAATCAATGCTTAGTTTTGCATTTCCAACATCTCTTGAAAAGCACGGTTTTTGGATATTTCTTAAATCTCTAATTCATAGGAATAAATTTTCTTGTTAATCACTGATCTAGCATCTTGGAAATTATGTAAGTATTCTTAATTGGACTACGAATGATACAGAACCTTTCATCTCACTTGAATCTTTCATAACATATTTTGGCGATAAATTCCTGGAAACATTTCTTTGAATTTCTAATTACGAAAAGTTGAGATCGCAGGTTTTTCAAAGCCCAATTCTTGCTGGGGTTTTCCTGCTGTGGAGAATTTTTCCTAACATGGGTAGACCCCCTTTTCTCCAAGGATTTTTATAAAAATTTTTGCGGTGATGCAGTAAGTGAAGTAATGAAAAAATGTATTGGCGTTCGTGTATATAGGTCTTAGTTCCGTTACAATAATTGAAAATTGACAATCTGAGTACAGGCAACCCCGCATTACACAGCGCTAGCCAAATCTGTAGGGAACACAGGGGTAGTATTACTATCTCCCTCTAGCGCCCAAAAGTGAAGCCAGGGGTAAAGCGGCAGATTGCGCATTTAGCCATGCTGGGTAGCACTTTTCGTATCTCCCTATACCAATACATTGTTTTTTCGTGATTTTGCGGCTTTGATACAGAGTTATCAAGGTTTGATCGAGTAAGTCGAACGTTTTGGAACACAAAATGTAGTTTGAGCAATGCGTAACACGAAGCAATTTTGTTATTTTTGCGTTTATAAAGGTTTTATAGGTAAATAAGCAGGGGCCTGTTTCTGCCTGCAGCATGGTCAATTGCTGCGCATCAGAACAGCTGCCCCCACAAAATGTTCCGAACTAGAATCTATGCATCTTCCTTAATTTTATTATTTCATTCATTATCTGAAATCTATGAAGCAGAACGAACGTCAGTATTAATCCACGGCGTTTCAATGAACATTTCATTGTGCTCTCGGCTGCACCTGTAGGTCTTGCATGGTATACAAGTTCTCGTATTCGTCATTTTGACAACTTTTACTTCATTAAGCCCCAATTATGAATTAGAACAAACATTTGCACAAGCGGAAAAATCTCTAATTACCCTGATAAGCTATTATAATGTATTATAGAGTAGCTTTATTTCATTGCGGTAAACGACTATTAAGGAATTTTATGCCGTACTTGGTATTGATCAATTAAAAACTATGACGAATTAATGCATTATAATATATGTAAAATTAACATTATAATAATCAACGAGGTTTTGATAGAGTTTGCGGGAGATTGGCAGACGATTCGTTCTCTGTATTTCTCTAGCAGACGACACCGGCATCCGAGAAATTTACATTGCAGGCATGTTTTATTTTCCATAATAAAAGGAATCAAGAGGCCTTAGAGAAAAAAATTGAAGATAATCGTTAAGTGAAAGGTTCATTTAAACTATCTGAGTCCATTTCATAGGATAGACAAGCTCCCGAGTCCCGTATGAGAGGAAAATAAAACCCCAAAAATACATGTAGTTAAAGGGGAGCTGGAGAAAAGTGCTACCCAGTGCTCTGCGGGTTGCGTTATTTTTGGCTTCACTTTTCTCCCGGTAGACTCTCCCTGTGGTAGGGAATAACCCACCGTTTCTGAGTAATTCTCTGGTTTCATTTTAATTTTTTGTTATAAAACTCGGAATCAGTTCCTTTAATATAAGGGAATTCAACTCGGAACCTTTAATATACATTTTGGATTTGCACTGAATTTTCTGCAAGGAGGTCTCTTGCAGTTATTTTTATTATTTTGTTTAATAGAGCGCAACAAGTTGTACAAGATTGGCAAATCGTGTTTCCTTCATAAAACGCTTCCCTGAGATACTATGCCTCAAAGTTACAGAAATCTCATAGTCATAGAAGGCTGCGGCACGGGGTCAAACAAATTACTGTATCTCAACAAGTTTACCATCATCGAAAGTAAAACTTTATAAATGTTCATAAGAGATACGTGTGAATGTCCATACAAAATTTCATTCAATCCGTGATGGTCGAGCGGGACCACCAGACTATCTGGCATGGAATGGCCCACTTGCTGAATGCTATTTATTTGATCTATTTAGTAATTAGTTTATATGTGGACGATTTATCTTTGTAAATGCTTATTCAAATAGAGATTTATTTAATTTTCAAAATAAGGAGACCTTACTTTTGGGACAAGCCTCGTGCTTTGTTCAACCCATTCCTCTATTTTAAATTTTGTACGACGATGGGTTAGAAGATAGATAAGAGACTTATAGATCTCTTCCAAATAAAAGTTGTTTTTCATTATTAACATTATTAGTTTCAATTGTTGATTTTACAGTTAATGGTAGACGGCGTTCAAACCCTTGAATCGCTATTTATTAGGCTATCTATCTATTCATTAATTTTTTCTATACGTGTTTTTTTTCAGCCAGGAGATTTAACTCTAGTGGATGGTGAAATTTCAGATGAGGGGCACGAAGTTGGGATTGTGGATATAAAATTCAGGTATCCCTCCCCTGGAAATCCCCAAAAGAAAGTAATCAACTGTATCATGGTGAAAGACTTGGTAAGAAAAATGCATGGTCATCTATTCACTCGCTTAACTTTGTTTAATTTAATAGTGAAAAATAAACCATAGATATGAGGCATTCGATAGCATAAATGATACTGCTTTCTATAATGTATTGGCTCAGAGTCTTATAGCAAGCGGAACACCAGGTTTGCGGGAAACGGATTCGAACGAAACTTTCGGGACACATTCTTTCCTTGTATATAGTCGACACGAAACTTGATAGTAGTCTTATAAAATAGCATTTTAGCGAATTTTAGAGCGAAATTTCAAAGTCCGCACTCAAAAAACCCACTTTTCCATTTTCGTCCAGATTGTTTCGATTCCAGCCCACTGTGTGGCGCCATTTGTTGTAGAATAAATGCTAACTCAATTGTAAAGAATGCTTGGAAGGTAGGAAGATGAAATTTAATCGCCAAAAGATAAGCTATCATTAAAAAAATAATAGGAAATCATTTCCTAATTGGAAAATCTTAAGAGCTATATGGTAAAGCACGCGTATGGTGTGGGGACCCCGGACCGCTAAAAAACTCGCATTACGATGGAAGGGAAGTAGGTGATAAGTTTAGCTGGGAATCCTTGCCCAGTAATCCTTGCGCCAGTCAGTAAAAGTAGAAGAGAGTTCATGGCTGCGCATCGAAAACTCGGTCGCGACACTATGGTATTTTAAGCACTCGCAGTAATGCAGCACTATCGATAATCCGGCACTCCTCTGTGCAAGGAATGGCCGGATTAGCGAGAGTCCAGTGTATAAAGAAAGAAAAGTGAGGAAAACAAGCAGAAATATGGAAAGGTAGGAACAAGAGAAAAAAAGAAAGAATAAACGCAGTTGCTTCAAATAAACTTCTATGTTGTTTTGCAAAAATAGCCAGGCCTTCAATTTACTAAGAAAAGTTCTTCCTTTGGGTGTGGTGGAGACAGTTTTTGGAAGTGAGTTCAACAATTTAGGTGTTATATATGAATAAAATCCACCGTGATTATAAAACACTCTTAAGACCTTATAAACAACATATGCCTTACCTAATTAAGTACGTCGTCAATGATTAAGGAATATGCGAATATAGAGAAGGTGGAGGTGTTCGGAGGTGGAGTAGGATTTTGATGCCCACTGGTACCGATAAAGCCTCTTACGCGTTTCTATTATAGCAAAGAAATTTTATTTGAAAATCATCTCCTATGCTGAATGTTCCTCTATAGTATAAGTCAGCTATTCTTTCATAACATAATAATATATTGAGATCTTCCACATCCTCTGTAATGTATGATTTTTACCCATGTATGCAATATTAGAGTGATCCTTATTTATACGGAAAAAAAAACTTTTTAAAGAAATTCTTTCACCACCAAATCACCAAAGTTGTTCCTTATGGTTAGAAAATATATTGTGCAAAAAAAATATTTTAATCAGAAAACGGAAAGACATTTGACATGCATTGCACTTAAAGTTTATATTTTTCAACATTTTCACAGTTTATGTCTAATAATGTATTGATAAAAAATTCAAAACAGTTAAGATGTGAGAAGAATACCTAATCACCTGTGATGACAGAAAAAATACCAAAAATGTTGAAAAATATAAACTTTAAGTGCGATGCTTTAAGTCTTTCTGTTTTTCGATTCAAATAATATTTTACAAATTTTATATTCTGACCATATGGAACAATTTTAGGGGGTTTTCCGAAAGAATTTCAAACTTTCGAAAGTAAGGACCACCTTAATGCAATATGCATTGAATCTGAATTGTAATTTTCTGATACTAATGGGTTCTATTTAAGTTAAATGCCATAATATCACTAGCAATATTTGTTAATTACTTTTTGACTGTTTAATATCCCATTTATGTAAATTCAAATTTTTCTCTATATTCTCTTTTACATTTCTCTATGTTATTTTTTATATTTCTCTATGTTCTTTTTTATATTTCTTTATTTTCTTATTTATATATATTAAAGTTAGCTTTTCTGTATAATGCATACGTATATATATTTATTATTGTTTATTATTTACATATATTACACTTATAAATTTTCTTAACATATATAAGGGTACATGTATAGCAATTGTGATATTTATTATACGTATATGATGATGAAAATGTGTAGATGTACTATATGTATTTCCATAAGAATTACATAAATATTTTATTTAATGTTAATTAATTATATTATAATTATTAATACTTTTAACAATTTGCAACCTTTGTAACTGGGCTCTGCCCGCAATGAATGAATAAATAAATAAATGAATAAAAAGATAAAAAGAAAGAAAATAAATCAACTTATATGGCCATCTCTCTCTAATTTCATTTTTGTAATTATAGAAGGCTGATCAAGGATCGAAGGTGGAGATTTTGGAGGGTGGCTTGAGGTCTGGCAACGTGACTCTTCATTTCACATCTGCCTTCAGAAAAAGTATCGACTATTCCATTGTTATTATGGGACAATAAATTTTACTACCAATAAATAATTCCTTTACTATTATTATAATTCGCATTCCTATTAATAAAATTTCTCGTCCGGTAATACAATAATAAATACGACCACACAACAACAAATTTGCATCATCAGCAAATAGTACACATTTTGCGTAAATTAGAAGACTGGTTAGATCATTCATGTACATTAAAAATAATATGTTACTAAGTAAATAACGTCGGACCTCAATATTAGCAGAGACTTGATTTGTAAAAAAAATAGTAAGTTATTATTGCAGCTGATAAGGGTATAAGAACAGACGCCATATTTCTAGATTTCAGAAAAGCTTTCGATCGAGTATCGCATGTAAAATTAATTCATAAGTTGACGGCTTACGGGATTAACGGAAAAGTTGTTGAGTGGATAAAGTCGTTTCTCGGGGAAAGATCGCAGCGAGTTGCGTTGGACGGAATTTTATCTGATGAGGTTCGCGGCACATCCGGTGTTCCACAGGGAAGTGTATTAGGACCAATTTTGTTCCTGATATATATTAACGATGTTATGGATAATGTTAAATGCAAGGTTAGGTTATTCGCTGATGATACTGTTGTGTATAGGGAGATTGTAACTGAAGATGACATTGGTAGTTTGCAGAATGATCTGAATATGATTTCGGGTTGGTGTAGCGGTTGGCAGCTCGAGCTGAATGTAAAGAAGTGCGTTACCATGAGTTTCACTCGATCCACTAACTTTACCTGCGTACCGTACAGAATTTCAGGAAATCCCTTGGAGCTCGTGATGCATCATAAATATTTAGGAATTACGCTCAGCAGTAATATTTCCTTCAAAGAGCATATTCGAGGCGTAGTAGGAAAGGCGAATAGAATGCAAAGGTTAGCCAGCAGAATTCTTAGGGGATGTTCACCGAGAGTAAAAGAAATAGCGTACTTTTCCCTAATTCGACCTCTACTTGAGTATTGCTGTGCGGTTTGGGATCCTCACGAAGTAGGATTAATTTCCGATCTCGAGATGGTTCAACGTAGAGCAGCAAGGTTCGTCAAGGGAGATTTCAGATTCGACAGCAGTGTTTCGGCTATGATAGAATCCCTCGGTTGGAACTCTCTTAGTGATAGAAGACGTGAATATCGACGGAAGCTTTTTGATAAATTTATCTCTACCGATTTCGGGGAGGAGATAACAGATATTGTCATCCCAGTTATATTCCTACGCGACCTTCGAGAGAAAACAAAAAAGCGATACAGGGAAGTAGTTGCCAGGACAGATAGCTACTTTTGGTCATTTTTTCCGCGAAGTATTAGAGAAGCAAATAGCTCTCCAGATTAGATAGGTATTTTGGTGTCTTACACCCCCTGCCACGCGCCACTGGCGGATTGCAGGGTTTAAATGTAAATGTAAATGTTAATTATTATGGTCATTAAAATTGAAGACTTTTCACAAGCCATGACAACATATAATATATAGCAGTTATATAAATAACTCAAGCTTTACCATAAACAGCAAGCTTTGGATTTCTAGCAAATTTTGCGTCTTTTGCTAAATTTTCCTTGACTTAGATGCATGTTTTTTAACGTTGACACCGTATCTTGATAAAATTTATGTTAATTACCAACCAGCAAACATTTTCAGTCCTTACAGATTCGGCTTATATAAATTATCCGTTATTTCCACTGGTAATTTTATCCTAGAGCTTGTCTTTGATGAGCGATGCTTTGAGTCTTTCTGTTTTTCGATTCAAATAATATTTTACAAATTTTATTTTCTAACCATATAGAACAATTTTAGTGGGTGTTCCGAAAGAATTTCGAACTTTCGAAAATAAGGACCACCTTAATGCAATATGCATTAAGATTGAATTGTTGTCGAAAATTCTGTAATATTATAGGGGGGAGGCAAATTTTGGCAAGGTTTTATTTCATATTCCTCTTCAGAAAGCTTCAAAGAATAACGTGGTATAAATATGTATCTCCGTGTCCCTCGACGTCCCTCTCAACTATTTTCCTCGCTTTAGGTAAATATTTTCTCTAAAACAAGAGTTCGCCATATTGATACATAAAGTATGCAAATACTCATTTGCGATCATTAAATTTAAGGATTATGAAGGATAAAGTACAGATTTATAACGTGGCGTTGCGTTTTATTGGACGATTTTCCTTTAATGGGTTCAGCATCGGTTTGAAGTTGAAGAATACCGCGGAAAATCGAATACCTCCATTTTTCGCAAAATTTAGTCAACTTTGAACCCTTGTAAACTTTAAATCGCGTTGGAGTCAACAAAAATGACCTGCATGGTTGTATGAGGAATTCATTCAGCAATAACCAAGTTTCAAATTCCGCACTCAAAATAACCAATCTTGTATTTTTGGCCAGCTTTTTTTCGATTCTAGCCCACTGTGCGGCGGTTCTTACCTTGCGGGCTTATTTCGAAGAACCGAATAAAAACCAACGGAAAGTTCGTAGAATTCCACTCAGTTTATTTCCTCAACCAGCGTATAATAAAGCGGTCGCTCAACTGCTGACCCACGCTGTCCCAACAATGTCCCTCCATTTCCACAATGTAAACACTCAACAATGTAGGTCATCAACATAATAACATAATCAATCGCAGTAATCACTGCTACTTCAGTATGATTTTCTACGAAAATTGAAGTTCAACAGTAAAGGAAAATGTTACCTACCAAGTGGTGGCGAACTAGAAACCGATAATCTAGTCTGTGGACTTACGCCCGAAGCTTGAACGAATATATTTACTAGATATTAGAGATGGGACAATCGATTGAAAAAAACAATCGAATAGTTATTCGATTGTTTTGGCATTTATTCGATTGTTTTCATTCAAATGAATTCACTCACTTATAGCTAGTCAGGGGCAGTAACAACTGGCTGCCGGGATATCGTAACAGATATACATACACACACGTATATATAATGTTTATATTCATATTTCATCAGTATCACATATCTCTACCAAACTTCCACTAAATGGGATCACATTACGAGCCACTTCTATCCTCTCCAACGCGTATCAAGAAAACGAGTGAAAAATCGAATAAATCTATTCGATTTTTCACTCACTTCCTCTGAACGAGTGAATCACTCACTAAAAGCAATCGAATACATTTATTCGATTTTTTTCCACTCACTAAAAACAATCGAATAGATTTATTCGATTTTTCACTCACTTCCTCTTAACGAGTGAATCACTCGCTTGGAACAATCGAATACATTTATTCGATTTTTTTCCACTCACTAAAAACAATCGAATAGATTTATTCGATTTTTCACTCACTTCCTCTTAACGAGTGAATCACTCGCTTGGAACAGTCGAATAGATTTATTCGATTTTTTTCACTCGCTAAAAACAATCGAATAGATTTATTCGATTTTTTTCACTCGCTAAAAACAATCGAATAAATTCACTCGGTTAGGATTAAGTGAAAAATCGAAACGCTTTATTCGAAGAATCCGATTGAAGCAAACAACCGAATTATTTGATTGTTCCTACCTCTAATCATAATACGATTTTTTCGATTTAAATTGAACTTACAGGTAAAGTCCACCTTAAAGAGATATACCCGTCGTCTGTGTTTCCGAGAAAGTCATATTACACTTTTTTGCATTTTCATATATTATTGAGATACTTATTTTGGGATACTTGGGAACAAATAATGATTAATATTCTAATGATAATTCAGTTAGAAAAACTCCATGCTCGGAAAATTACCTGGTTTCGGTATCTATTCAAAGATGAAATTTCCTTCTTCAAGATAAAATAATAACATTACAATTACATTATAACATTGAAACAATATCACATTGAACAACTATAAATATTTCTTTGGTAATCTTCGAAATTGATCTTTTACCATATAATCAAGGAAGAAATAAAATTTATGAAATTTCATAACTAAACAAAAGTTTTATTCAATCAGATGGCTAGATTGTACAAAAATTACATTCTTCTGTAGATAGTATAAGAAGACGATAATATCAGGTGAAATTTTTCATTTACAATAATATGTTTTCTCCATATATCGTAACGCCAAATTCACTTTCAATCTAGCAAATAAAGATTAGAATTTAGAAAAAGGAGCTTGTCAATGTTTACAGGTTTGATTCGACTCCGCAAATCACTACAAATCTGACCAGCTTTTGAAAATAGTCTCTCCGAGGGAACAGAAGTTCCCGGAACGCACAAATATTTTTTCGCCATTCTGGATATTAAAGGCATATTAACTTCGTATTTATTCCAAAAACTCAATGGATCCTGTTCCCTATTTAGTAAAGGCATTTGTAAATACATTCTTAAGTCCTCCTGAGAAAAACTCACAGAGCCTATGATGCCTTGGTCTGAAGTTTTTTGTTCCAGAAATGACCACAGAGAAGACTTTTTATTTGTGGATGAAGAATGTGATTCCTCTTCGATTGCACTCAAGTCTACTCTTTCCCTCAAATGGAGTCCATCTGCCTCTTCCTGGACGCGGTTGTATGCAATAGAGGCATTTTCTTCAAGACCAAAAGCCATTTTCTTAAAACGGGGATCTAGGATTGTAGCACACGAAGATATTACTTGCTTCTCATAAGAACCCAATCTCTTAGAAAAATTCTGAAGCAAAACCTCCTTCAAATGGTCCCCGACATTAGATGTTGGCTTCGAATTTCTAACTAAATGTCGTGCTCCCATGATTAATGGAATCACCACTGTTGAAGGGACCAATGTCGGTCAGTTGCCAGCCAAGCATATCCCCTCTGTTGAAATCCCCCATCCATCCGAAGGTCCGAGATGTCCATAACATTGCCCATCCTCTTTTCGTCGGCCTTCTCTAAATCCTTACCAGTGACTTCATCTCCGCCGCTTCCCTTCTGGACTGACATCATCTCCACCGCTTCCCTTTTGGACCCTAAACATCACGTAGCACTTGGAGATATTCCCATCTCCGCCGCTTCCCTTTTGGACCCTAAACATCACGTAGCACTTGGAGATGTTCCCTTACTCGACTATTTTTCGTTCATCCTCATTGCCTAATCTCTGCTGCCCCCTCTATCCCCTCTCTATCCTCATGCTGACCAAGCCTTCCTAGATTCGTATAAAAAGAGTTCCTCCGTGGTCCACAGCACCCTTTTTCCTGGGGACGGGGACGCAGCCTAGAGGTGAGTGTTCTCAACCCAAACCTAACCACGGAAGAGCGCAGCCGAAAGGCGAGTGCCCCCAACCTATCCCTAATCCTCGGTGGGCGCGCTGCTCCTGTGCCGCCGATTCTATCTAATTCTTCCCTTCGTCCTCGTAAGTGTTGGGCGAGAGCAGTCGTCTTGCACCCCGTAATACCCCCGCAAACTTGGCTGGTCGCGACCGACAAAGATTGTATTAATAATGCCGTGTTGTGAATAAACATCTTTTATACAGAACTGAGACTTCTTGTGCCAACCTGTTCCCTTATCCGTAGTCGCATCACGACACCACGCTGGAGGTTACATTATTTTCACCTGAAAGCTCAGTGGTGAGCTCTTCCAGGGGATTTAATAAGGGAATACAGTCTTCTAGAATCTCCCACTGCCTGTTTGTAAGGGCAGGTGGTCCTCTGGGTAGACAAGTTAAAGCCAGCGTTAATGGAGTTTTAACTTCTAGCAAGCGTCTAAGCATTATTAAGGTGGAATTCCACCTAGTAGAAACTTCTTGTTTTAACTTAAGTAGTGGCTGAGTTAGCTGTCCTGGGATTTTATCAGCTGTGCTGTGGCTAACGTACTCGATTTGAAATGTCCCACAATTAAACGGCACGCTCTTCGAAGTTCATCAAACTCCGAAAGTAGGGGTGAGGAAAGCGAATCGTGGATTAGTAAATTCAACGTATGAGCTACGCAAGGCATGTGAAGAACACCCATCTTTCTGATGGCTGATTCCATGTTAGCAGCATTGTCGGTGACTACTGCCACAATCTTATCGCGAATTGCCCAATCACTCGAAACTTCACCTATTACTCTGCAAATTTCTTCACTGGTGTGTCTATTTTGCATTTGTTTTGTCGCCAGGACAACAGAAAACAGCTTACCTCGAGCAATAAAGTGAGCGGTTGCGGAGAGGTACCCTTGGAGCGCCACGGATGTCCACAGATCAGTTGTGAGGGAAATATAAACGGCTTCGGAAAGAAGTTCTTGTGCTCTCTCCTTCAGCACCTCATACCTTTCCGGCAATAGTTTACAAGTTAAAATTCTCCTACTTGGCAAATTGTATCTAGGTTCCAATTCCTTTATTAATTTTCTGAACCCAGCGTTGTCCACCACTGAAAGTGGCATATAATCTTTGGCTATCATGTCCACGAGATAAGCATTTAATGATTTTATTTTAACATTTGATAACTCTTGCACCTTCATTGTGCCCAAAATTGTAAGTTGGCTTGATTTTTTGCTTACGTGTGGTTTGGGCAATGCTCCTGTTGTTTCCTTAGCTTGGACCGATGTACTAGGCTGCTGCGGAGGGTTATCAACTAATTCCTTTTGCGCGGTAGTACTCCGTGACTGGTCAATCCGCTCCATATCTTTGGAAACACTTTCCATCATGAGAACGGATGGGTGCCTACGCTTAAAATGGTCAACTAAGTTGGACGTGGCACCATGAAAATTAAAATTTCGATGACATAGGTCACAAACTGCTACCTTGTTGTCATTTTTACTAAAGTAATTCCACACGAATGATTTCTTCTGCTTCGGCATAGTGAAATTAAACGAACTTCTTCACAAATGATAAGCGGAAAACAAGACTGCACCCGAACCGAATAGACTTGATACTGTTGTGGAGGGCTAAGAACTGCCAGAGGACATTCCTCGCCGAGCAGGATCTAGACTGGGAGGCGCCGTCAGCGTCTACTTTGTTTACCCCCATTTTTCCTCATAGGCCTCGCGCCCTATCTCGCCCGCCTTTTAATTGTCCATTACTCAAAAGGCAGTATCTCTGATGCACTTCCAGCATCTCTTTCTCACACGCTTCGGCTGTGAACTCATGCCACGTGCCTCCCTGAGGCTATGGTCTCACTTGAAGGACCCAAGCCAAACCAGATGGCCCTTCCCAAATCTTTTCCACGTCCTCGAATCTTCCCGCCCGCCTTTTAATTAATTAATTGTGTTATTCTGTCCGCTTTGCTGTGACCTCTTCCCTTCCCCAATTCGATTTTTCACACGCTTCTTACCAACGACTGAACCACTCACTTCGAACAATCGAATAGATTTATTCAATTTTTTTCACTCGCTAGGATACAATAAAAACAATACAATAAATTCACTCGATTAAGATAGAGAGAAAAATCGAAACGCTTGAAAGGAATTATATGATCCTAATATATCTAATTGAATCCGTTCTTAGTATTTGTTTCCGAAAAAACGATTTGTCACTTTATTTTTACCTTTTAAACTATTATAGATATGGCTAATAATGAAAAATAATTGATACCCCAGTCAAATATGATTAGAAAAAATTCATGCACATAAAATGACGGAATTTCAATTTTTGTCTAAAATCTAGTCTATTTTTATTTAGAAATTATTGTGAAACATAATGAAATTGAAAAAATAAGATTTATCAAGCTAATGATTCTTTTCCAACCTTCATACGAATTATTATTCATTACCATAATCGAAAATGTATTATTTCTCTTTATAAATTTGCTTTGCATTATTACTGTGTTAGTATATTACTTAACTATTACTGCAACTATTTAATACCTTCCAATTTCGTACTCTCCGAGAGTTATTCATATTTCATCAGCATCACATATCCCTGCCAGACTTACCCTAAATGGGATCACGTTACGTGCCACTTACATCCTCTCCAACGCGTATCAAGTAAACGAGTGAAAAATCGAATAAATCTATTCGATTTTTCACTCACTTCCTATGAACGAGTGAATCACTCACTTGGAACAATCGAATACATTTATTCGATTCTTTTTCACTCGCTAAAAACAATCGAATAGATTTATTCGATTTTTCACTCACATCCTCTGAACGAGTGAATCACTCGCTTGGAACAATCGAATAGATTTATTCGATTTTTTTTCACTCGCTAAAAATAATCGAATAGATTTATTCGATTTTTTTTCACTCACCAAAAACAATCGAATAAATTTATTCGATTTTTTTCACTCGCTAAAAACAATCGAATAAATTCACTCGGTTAGGATTGAGTGAAAAATCGAAACGCTTTATTCGAATAATTCGATTGATGCAAACAATCGAATTATTCGATTGTTTTTAATCGATTGTTCCCACCTCTAGTAGATATCTTTGAACCCAATTTCCTCTTGAACCCTGGCCTTATATGGAAAAAACACATGACACTTATTAATATCTCACTGTCTACCTTCTGGTAAAAAGGTCTCATCGTGATTCTTGACATCGATCCGACAAAGTCTCCCTGTTAGTTTAATTAACAAGTTGATTGTTAAGCACTACTATCTTTGTAGAAGTTTTACAATTGTTAGTGGCCGAGTTTTAGAATACGTGTCCCAGTTTTCAATTTTACCCAAGTAGGCAGCATCGTCTGTCTATAAATTATTCGCAATGGCTGAATGGTTTTGACTTAGCACTTAGCAATAATTTTGACTGGGCGGGGATGGGTTGGGTTGGGGGGGGTATTCTATAATTAAAATCGCCAGTAATTCATGCAAAGACATAGTTAAATAGACTTTGAGGAACTGGTTCCACTTGAAATACTTCTGCTGCCACCTAGGTGGGTAAAATGAAAAACTAGGACACGTATTCCAGAACTTAACCGTTTTAGATTATTTAGTAATTAAACGTTAGCAAAGCTTGTATTAGACTTTAAATTAGCTCAGTTTATAAAATTGCGTAGTGGAAGAGGTAGTAAATTCAGGTGTTCTGTTGTTGTATGCGTGGAACTTTGAAGAATTGTTTGTGTTGGTTGTTCAATGTAGTTTAAGATAACGCCACCACCTGTCCAAGTGATATCCGTCGGCAGAATTGTGAAATAGTTATCATATAAATATTTTTTGCGAAATCAGATGCATTTAGCTACGTAGAAAAGTTGTAATCAAATGCATATTTATTTATACAAGTTTATTCAGGCGACGTTCTTGTTTTGAAGCAACGCTCGATTTTCGTCAGAAGATGGCCCTGAGATAACCAGAAAGTTTGGAATGAACTATATCTCTTCAAAATATAGATAATCTTCAGATAATAGATAAAAAGTTCTCGCGGGTTCATATATAAGTCGATTGGGAATATAAAAGGCTTTTTAATTAGAGTTGTTGTCGTTTGGGAACCTCTCCGTTGAGCAACTATGCGTTTTCTGTGTGTGTTCTCCTTGGCCTTCGCCATTGTATACTCTGCCAGCATTAAATTAAATACTCGGAACCTGGTTGAGTGCGATTCTAAGGTAACTACTTATAAATTCTAACATGTTCTGCCGTACTTCGTAGAACGACATTCGAAATGGAAAGAAAAAGAATTTCTTATATTTGCACACTAATAGATTTTACTAACCGTCCGGTTTCGTTGCAAAGCCATCCTCACGGTCTTAGGTCCTGAATAAAATCCATTAGTATGGAAATTCACAAAGTTCTTTTTCTTTCCATATAAATATTTATAATTAAAATGTCGAAATCTTAATATTACATAACTAATAATATAAATAATCAACGTTTTCATTAGATAATCTTCTCCGATGTTTGGCTCAAAGTCACGAATTCGGAGATACTCTTGTTGTGAACTTAAAATGAAAAATGCTATTCCAATTAAGTGATTTTTCGTTTCTGTATGCATTCAGTGCCAACCATTGGATTCCATCCCATCTAAAACTCAATTATATGTAGCACTAAGAATTATCTTATTTTGTGTCATTGACATATCTTAGAAATTTATTTTCTGATATTCTTAAACGGCTATTATCTGGTCATACTAATGATCGTGACTTTTCAATATCATTTATACATTTACACTTAAACCCTGCAATCCGCCGGTGGCGCGTGGCAGGGGGTGTAAAACACCGAAATCCCTATCTAACTTGGAGAGCTATTAGTTTCTCTAATACTTAGCGGGAAAAACGACCAAAAGTAACTGTCATAACAACTACTTCCCTGTATCGCTTTTTTGTCTTCTCCCGAAGATCGCGAAAGTTTATAACTGGGATAACAATATCAGCTATCTCCTCACCGAAGTCGGTAGTGATAAATTTATCAAAAAGCTTCCGTTGATACTCAAGTCTTCTATCATTGAAAGAATTCCATCCGATATATTTCTATCATAGCCGAAACACTGCTGTCAAATTCGAAATTTCCCTTGACAAACCTAGCTGCTCTACGTGAACCATCTCAAGATCAGAAATTAATCCAAGTTCGTGAGGATCCCAAATCGCACAGCAATACTCAAGTAGAGGTCGAATCAGAGAAAAGTACGCTATTTATTTTACTCTCGATGAACATCCTCTCAGAATTCTATTGGCCAACCTTTGCATCCCATTTGCCTTTCCTATTACCCTTCGTATGCTATTTGAAGAAAAAATTACTGCTGAGCGTAATTCCTATGTATTTATGATGCATCAGGAGCTCCAAGGGATTTCCTGATATTCTATAAGATACGCAGGTAACGTTGGTGGACCGCTTGAAAGTCATGACAACGCACTTCTTTACATTCAGCTTGAGCTGCCAATCACTACAGCAGTTAGCAGAGTCAGAGCTAGAGTTCTAGCAGGACGCTGAACAGCCGTCATAGACTTTATTCGGCAAGCCACAACACGCATGCAACCTTCTCCTGCGGTGTCGCCATTGTCACTACGTAAGAAGCGAGCCCCCAAAAATTGACAGAAGGCGAAAAGTACAAGTAAAAAAAGCTGGAAAGATTTCCTTTCAAATGATGCATACCGGACAAGTATATAATAATTACTTTCCAAGATATTAGTGTTTTATTTTAGATACCTTCCATCCGGACACCCTGTATTTTCTCATTATTGTGACAGTATTTCATTTTGCCCCAGGGACGGGGAAAAACGGGGTAGGTTACACTATTTTGAAAAACCATTAATAATTTAAAAATGCTAAATGAGCAATACCAAATATATGACTTTTTACAAACTTAACATTTTAATATTTTTTTTCATACCATAATATCATAACCTTTAACTTTCATTACACCCCAAAAAATCTGAGAAAATTGAGTATTCCGTACTGCCCCACCTTCCCCTACATGGCTTCCGATACGTGTATGGCGAAAAGAAAATAATCCCGGAATTCCTTTGAGTGAACGAGTTCATTCCCGGAACGAGCAATTTACTATCTAATACATTAACTACAATTTACGATAATTATCGGTTCGATCGAAATAACTAAGGGGTTGCCTGATACTGCTTGTATCTTCCGAATATCTTTGTAGTTTCCCTGAACTTATCAAGCAATCATAGCCTAGTTTCTAATTGAATATTGAAAGAAACCAACTTCGAATTTGACTTAATATCCAGAATTGTATCAGCACTACTTCCAATAAAACTGGCTGTGGAGGCATTATGTCGGAGAGATTCTAATTTATTAACAACCAATGCAACAATAAATTTCATGTGGCTGTCACTTAAAGAACAGCGCACATCACTATCTGAAGAGTTATGTATTACATTGAAAAATCGCACAGAGGAAAGGCATACCGAAATAGAAAATGTTTTACGGTATTTGCATAATTATAATGATTTTAAAAGTGAACATTAAAAAGAAGAAAAGAGACTAGCCAAATCAAATTTGACCAACTTTATAGTAAATTTTCTGAAAAATGTTTACCTACAAACCTATCCACATTCAGAAGAATTCGGTACAGTTATCGAAGATGATGATGACACTAATGTAGATAGTGAAAAGGAAATGTCTCATGAATAAAAAATTAGAATTGGCGATATATAAAAAAAAATTCAACAAACCAATATACAATACAGAAATCAGATATATCCAAAACCATCCGACGAGAAATTGATTTATTTGAAGATGAGGGATTTAGAGGAAAATACTTGGAAAACTATATCGCGCTTTGCTAACAGTACCACCAACCAGCGTAGATGCTGAAAAAGGGTTTTCGACAGCTGGTATTTTTTGCACAAAATTACGTTCCAGGCTCAATGACAGTACTATTGATGCATTATGCTTTTTTAAGATCACATTTCAAAAATTTGTAGTAGTACAACTGACTGAATAGTGATTTACACTCTTTTGTGAATTATATACATAATATGTTCCTTTTTTCTTTACTTTTTTGTGATTATTTATATACTGTTATAATTTATAAGTTACAAATGATTTTTTGTGATATTTACTCTCTCTAATAAAACTGGCAAATAAAAAAAAGAAACATCTTTGCTTTCTTTCTTTTTCTAAAATTCCTACCACCGGTATTACGGTATCAAGATCTAAAAATGCCGAATACCGGTATTGACATTTTGGTCCGATATTGCAATCCATAGTTAGTTACAGTGTAGAGTCGGTTTACCAATATGTAGTCTATATCATTTTTTGTTCCATTGGGACCTCTCTACTTCCATTTCCTTGAAGGATTTTTCTTAAAGTATTTATTTCTTATATACATATTGGTGCATTCTGCAAACTCTACTAAGCGGTGACCTCGCTCATTTCTCTGGCTCAGTCCGTATTGTCCTGCGACAGTGTCATCAGCTTCCCGCTGACCTACACGAGCATTTAAATCTTCCATAATGACTTTATAGTAGTGGGCCTCCTTGTCATGTTCAGTGCCGACAGTCTGGTAGAAGTTTTCAATTTCCTCTTCGCTGCTTGCCGCTGTTGGTGCTTAGACTTGGATGACCTGTCCTGAGTAACGCTCATTGATCTTTAGTATGAGTTTACAAATTCTAACTGATACACTGATTTTTACCACAGTACCCTTCCATCTCTTGTTGATCAAAAATCCAACGCCTCCATTTCTTCCATCCTTGGTACCCCTGTAAAAGACTAAATGTCCTTTCTTCGGTGTAAGTAGCTTTTCTGATTTTCTTCTGACTTCGCTGAGACCGATAACATCCCATTTTATCTTCTCTGTTTCATTGAGTAGTTCCAGCAATCGTTCTTCACTCCTCAAGCTGCGGCAGTTGAAGGTTGTAAATTGCAGGGTAGTAATTCCTTTCTTCATGATGGACCTCTTTAATCACCACCTCCCGGACATCCGAATGGGTGGTGCTTTTACGCCCGGATAAATTTCTATTAAAGAAGCTCATCATTAAAATTGTACTTGTATTTGGGGGGGTTAGGACAATAATTCACCAGGGTGTCCTACTGCCGGTTGGTGAATGCCTTTTTCATTATTTGGCCGGAGATATTGTTGAAGCCTTCTTAGAATGCTTGAACCTGGGCTATACATCGCCTCCAACCTCCGTTAACACCCCTCCGCCCCGATGAGGTAATGAACTGAGGCAGTGATGAGGAGGGGTATGTGTGTGTATATTATTATTATTATTATCATTTTAGCCCATAAGGATAGAGTTAGAACTTGAACAGCACATGATGAATCAATGTTCACTTCTTTCCCTTCTTCCTCTTATCTTCCCAAAATCTCTTCATTCTTTGACTGTGCTCCTGTTATTGCTAAGTATTGCTATGCCATCTGCAAATGCCAAACATTTAATGACTGTCTTGTTGTCGCGTGTTCTTCCTAATTGTATCCCTTTGACTTTCTCCTCCCACTGTTTGATGACTTTGTCCAAAACCATGTTGAACAAGATTGGCGAAAGCCCATCTCCTTGCCGGACTCCGGTGTGTATCTGAAAAGGTTCTGAAATTTACCCCATAAATTGTATTTTGGATGTGGTGTCCGTGAGTGTCTCCTGAATGAGTATTCTAGTTTTTCTGTCGATTCCGTATTCTTCTAATACATCAAAGAGAGTTCGCCTGTCTATGGAATCATACGCCTTCTTGAAGTCCACAAATATAATCACAGTGTTGTTCGTCTGTCTGACTTTCAGTAGTGTTCTCAGGTTCCAGATTTGTTCGATACATGTTCTTCCTTTTCTGAAGCCTGCTTGGTATTCTCCTATCTGTGGATCTGCCTGTGGTTCTAATCTATTTAATAATACCTAGGAGAAAATCTTGTAGGCAACTGGTAACAGTGATATACCCCTGTAATTATTAGGGTCTGTCTTATCACCCTTTTTATGTATTGGGTGGATCAATGCACACTTCAATTCCTCCGGCACTTTCTCTGTAACCCAAATTTCTGTGATAATCTTATGAATTTTTTCTGTGATGTTTCCGTCATTGAGCTTCCAGATCTCGGCGATTATACCATCCTTTCCCGGTTCCTTGTTGTTTTTCAGTTGCTTTATGCTCTCCTCTATCTCTTTGATTGTTGGTGGATTAGAATCTGGATTTGATGTGGTTTTCCTAAATGTTAATTTTCTGTGGGTTTCTTGCAGTTGAGGAGTTCATCGAAGTATTGTTTGAGAATTTTGCAGTTTTCTTTCGTATTTGTTTCCAGGAATCCATCTGTTCTTTTGAAGCAGAGGCTTGGAGGCTGATAGCCCTTAATGTTTTCTTTGAATATTCTATAGAAATTTCTGGTATTATTTCTCTTGAAGTCTTCCTCAATTTCTTTTAACCTGCTGTTATCGTATGCACGTTTTTCTCTTCTGATTTCTTTCGAGGACTGTTTCTGAACTTCGAGGAATTCTTGCCATGTTTCTGATGTTCTGTCACTGCTGAACTTTAACCATGCCTGTATTCTTCTTTCAATTGCCTGATCGCATGCTGCGTTCCACCACCTATGTTTTCGTTTTCTAGGAGGTTGTCCCCTACGCATTGCCTTCTGAATTGTGTTCGCTAGATCTGCCCAGTTTTCTATTGAGTTATTACTAATTTCTTCGATAAATTTGTCCTTGTTTATCTTTATGTATTCCGGATCAGGTTTAATTATTTTTCTTTGTGCGGTTATCTTCTGTCTTGGGATTGGCCTAATCTTTACTTGTAATAAGTGATGGTCAGATTCAAAGAATCCTTTACGTGTTCTTACATTCAAAATTTCTCTAGTATTATGGTTCGAAATCGTTACATGATCTATCTGGAATTCTCCCCAAATATTGTTGGGGGCTTTCCATGTTGTGAGTTTTCGTCTTGGCTTTTGAAATTGCGTCGACATAACTTTAAGATTAAAATTTTGAAAGGATTTTAAGAGGCGTTCCCCATTTTTGTTCGTACGATTGTGTGCAGAATGCGAGCCCGTGAACCGTCTGTATTTCCTCTCCTTACCTAGTTGTGCGTTAAAGTCTCCCATTAAAATTTTCACATGTCTGGTATTTTATTGGTTACTTCTTCCATATCCTCCCAGAAGTCTTCAACTTCTTTTGACTTCTTCCTGCTGTGTTCGTTTGTAGGCGCTTGGGCATTGATAATTGTATATCCCTTGTTTCCATATTTGAAAGAGAGTGTAGAGATGCGTTCTGATATTGAGTTAAAGTCTATGATATTATCTAAAACTGATTTGTGCACTGCAAATCCTGTGCCAAACAATAACGGTGTGCCTCTTTTGACAGCAGGCTTACCTTTATATATTCTATAATTTTCTGTATTGAAATGGTTTTCATCTGTGAAGCGCGTCTATTGAATTGCGAGAATTTTGATATGAAATTTTTCTAGCGTATTTGTGAGTTTTTTCAGTTGTCCAATTTTGACAAGGGTATTTGCGTTGAGTGTGCCAATGTAGTGTTTTCCTAGAGATTTTGATAAACTCTGACTCCTCTCCTCATGACGTTCCTGGTCCCCCAGAATCCGATGACCAGGAAAGTCCAGTACTTTGACTGGGGCCTGGGGTAGCGGATTACAATCCTTCTGTTACATCATGTTTACTTCAAGTTGAGAGTGGTTGTGATGATTTTTAAATAAGATCACGGTAATTACTGACTTGATTGTTAAGATCAAGGCATGTGTCACAGCCGCACCAACTAGGTGAACAGACGCTGACCAGTGACTGGATGCCAGAACAGACACTAGTGGGTTTCAATTATATCAAAGACAGTTCTTCCACCTTCTTCACCGTTGGGAATCGCCTTCCTCTTCCGCCTTTGAAACTGTTGACGGTCTTTGTGTTTCCCCCAACACTGATCGGCTCGCCGACCCAGTTTCCCGCTGGGATTGGTTACCCAACCTTCCACTGGGTTGCTCGGCTTGACAGGGGCACCTCTTGTAGGTTATGTGTTGGAGTTGGAGTGAAAGAGGCTAGTTGGCTATATATTTATATACACACATACATATTATTTTATCATTCTATACAATTGTTTGGTTACATTTCCATGCTCCTTTGTTAATATTTATACTTATAAATGAAAAAGAACACTAGTACACTTCCACAGATTTATTTCATTGGCGACATGTTTCGCTAGCGAGCTAGCATCATCTGGCACATTTCTTATTTTGGGATTTCATTATATACAATAACTGATGGTGGGAATTTAGGAAGAAGGTTGGGGTTTAAAGAGTTTACTAGGAAGGGAAAGAAGGGGGGAAGGGTAGGGAAACAGGTGCTCATTTGTCAAAAAATGTTCATGGGAGGTGCATATAATTTCTACCTCCTCCAAAAGGTCCAAGCGGCGGCCTTTCTTTTCTCTATGGAGACAATTGGGTTGAAAATCACTTTGGTGTCCTTCATCCAGGAGGTGCAGCGCGAAGTTGGACATAGGAGCCCCCCTCCGGAGACGGTAGTCCCTATTGTGTTCCGCGGCCCTCACCCGCAGATTTCTGGCGGTTTTCCCGACATACCTGGCCTCACAGGTATCACATTTAAGTTCATAGACCCCACTACAATTCAATACGTCCCTCTTGTCTTTAGAATTACCCAGTAGTTTACCAATGTTCTTCGGTGTATAATACCCGGCTTTGAAGTTTTCCGGTAAGGCTTTTCCCAGCTTGTACGATATCTTTCCCAAGAACGGCAATCTCCTCCATTTCACTTTGCCGTTCTTGGGAAAGATATCGTACAAGCTGGGAAAAGCCTTACCGGAAAACTTCAAAGCCGGGTATTATACACCGAAGAACATTGGTAAACTACTGGGTAATTCTAAAGACAAGAGGGACGTATTGAATTGTAGTGGGGTCTATGAACTTAAATGTGATACCTGTGAGGCCAGGTATGTCGGGAAAACCGCCAGAAATCTGCGGGTGAGGGCCGCGGAACACAATAGGGACTACCGTCTCCGGAGGGGGGCTCCTATGTCCAACTTCGCGCTGCACCTCCTGGATGAAGGACACCAAAGTGATTTTCAACCCAATTGTCTCCATAGAGAAAAGAAAGGCCGCCGCTTGGACCTTTTGGAGGAGGTAGAAATTATATGCACCTCCCATGAACATTTTTTGACAAATGAGCACCTGTTTCCCTACCCTTCCCCCCTTCTTTCCCTTCCTAGTAAACTCTTTAAACCCCAACCTTCTTCCTAAATTCCCACCATCAGTTATTGTATATAATGAAATCCCAAAATAAGAAATGTGCCAGATGATGCTAGCTCGCTAGCGAAACATGTCGCCAATGAAATAAATCTGTGGAAGTGTACTAGTGTTCTTTTTCATTTATTATGGCCTTCCACGAGGTAACGCCTTCGCACATCGAATTTATTTATACTTATGTTTATTTATATTTCTACTTTTTCTCCGCGTTGTTGTTACGATTCATTGTATTTAATAAATAAATAAAAATAAATAAATCTAAATAAATAAAACTAAATAAATAAATTCTCGTGATGGAGTTCCACACAATAACGCCTTCCTCCGTGGAATTTATTTCAACGTAAAGGAATATTTTTTGCTAATTGATGTATTGATTCATATGTCTTATTTGACCTTTTGCCCTATTTTCAGTTTGGAGATGTTGTACTCGTGGATAGTGAAATTTACGACGAAGGGCACTCTGCTGGGCTTGTCGATATAATATTCAGGTATCCAGCTCCTGGAAATCCACAGGATAAAGTAATCAACTGCGTCATGGTGAGGGACCTGGTAAGACAAATACGGATCTATCTTTTCACGTGCTTAATTATTGCAAAATTTAAACGAGATGAGGTTACTTATATCTAATAATTATAATAATAAAAGGACTTTATTAGGGCGAGATTGAGATTAGAAAGTATCTTCTTACATCCAACCCTTCGTCGTATGAGAAATGAATGGAAATAGATAGCTTGCAAAAGTACAAAGAAGAAAACTACTATGCGGATCAAAAAACCTAAGCTAACAGCTAAGGAAAAACTTCCACTGCAGGAAAACTCTCACTCGAAGGGGAGTGTGAAAATTTTGCGAAGCCTACAGATAGAAAGCTAAATTTGATGATGAAAGTAGAATAAAAGAGTTATAAAAGACAAGAAAAAAATCGAGAGAGGTATACAATCAAGAAAGAACAAGTGAAGACATATTTATATAAAAATCAGTATCTCACAAATTGAAACTAATTACGAGATGAGTTTAAAATATAACGACAGAAGATGTATCAACAATATCTGCGGAATTCGGTGACCTGAAATACACTGGAAAAGAACTTGGGTAACTTTGCACATAAGAGCGTGCAGCTGAGAAAAATCCCAAGGAGAAATGGACTTGAAAAAAGCCGCGATGGTTAACACATTGGCAAATGGACGATGGATATAGGTTAGGTTGAATCGAAAAACATTTATTTTTGGAAATCACTCAACTGCTAATGCTTAAAGTTTGTGGTTGGAGGTACATAACACATGCAAAATTTCTTTATAACACATGCAAAAATTTCAACTCGATCGGATTATGTCCTGAGGCTGCGATTTTTAGTCAAAATTTTAAATTTTTATGAAAAATGTCAAATTTTTGCTCCTCGGGGGTCGTAAATTTTTACGACCCCTTCGTTGGGTATCATTGAAGTGCGGCATTGCTTTCTTGCTTTCTCGGACTACCGGGAAGTAAAACTAGGAGCGCCGACAAAGACGGCGTTTGGAGATTACAAACCTCAAATCTAATCCAATCGTATGCTCATCTCTCACTTCTTTCATTTTTCTTATTGCAGAAGCCTGACCAAGGGTCGAAGGTGGAGATTTTGGAAGGCGGCTTGGGATTCCGCAACGTGACCCTTCATTTCACGTCCGATTTCCGAAGTA
This sequence comes from Sympetrum striolatum, assembly GCA_947579665.1. Lineage (NCBI taxonomy): Eukaryota > Metazoa > Arthropoda > Insecta > Odonata > Libellulidae > Sympetrum > Sympetrum striolatum. The sequence goes on along the minus strand of OX388350.1, from coordinate 35,565,145 downwards.
GTGTTGACTTCGCTGTTGTTCTTATGGGTCAATAAATTTTATTTTAATTTACATATCCATCCAATCCTTTCCTTCTCATACTTCCCATTTCTACAAACAGAAGTTTTCGTTCTCTCTTCCTCGGAGCCGTAGCAGTATGTTGTGGAGGTCACTAATTGATATTAACTTAGGATGGTTTCTGTAATGTAGATATAGGCAAGGTTCACGTCCATCGGAAAATTTTTCTCTCATATCTATTTTTGTTTATCCTGAAAGGGAATTGTAATTGGAGGATATTTACCACAGCGTTACCTCAATGCGAGGTATATTCAAAAGTTCCCGAACTTATTTTACCCAAGACCATTATATAATGTGTGCTGATATATCAAGTCTATTGGATGTAATTATTATGTTGCAGGTTTTATTGTTCATTATATTGCACTGAACTGGATTTAAATTTAACTTGAATTTTGCATTTATTTTATTTTTTGTATTTATCTTTATTTTCTACTGTGTTTATATGTGTGATTGTTCTCACCGAAGTACCAAATCTCCACGTAAAAGGGTTGACTTCCCGTATATTGATAAATAAATAAAATCACTATGTGAAAGCAAAGCTATGCATTAGTACACAAATGCATTCATTGAAACTGAAATCTTTAATTCAATGTTGTTTATCATTAAATTTGAGGAAATGGTAAAAAAGAAAATGTGCAATATATATCTGCAACAATACATTTATTTTCCTAATTCTTAAATTATAGTTTAGAAGTATATAAAATACAAATCAAAATGATTCTTCTTTGTAGAAACTAGGTACTAAACAAGGGATTCCTTCACATAAAATTTTTATTACAACATTTTATCACAATAATAAGTCTCTTAATAGAAAACATTTTTATGTACAATACACTTCTCTCCCTGAGAAAGTTATAAATTTTCATGTATAATGATTTGATAGTTACATCAGCAATTTTAAGACACAGAAAACATGTTTCACAATTCATTAAATGATATTGTGCTGAATAGCTGCACACACGACAAACACGATTATTTAATGTGCTCCAGAAGGAAGCACTTTGTACGGATTTAGAATCCCTTTTGGATCCATCAGTGCTTTGATTTCTTTCATTAATTTCAATGCCTCAGCTGATTTTGAATAATGTACAACTTCACTCTTCTTAAACCCAAGACCATGCTCAGCGCTTATGCTACCACGATGCTTGGATGTCCACTCATAGACAAAAGGTTCAATTAAGTTCAAAATGTCCTTATCATATGTAGGTGCTGTTATATTCAAATGAAGATTGCCATCACCTAAAATTAAAGAGAACATCCGCGTTAATAAATAAAACACTCAAAGAAATTATTATATAATGAAAATCTGGGATATCTATTCTTATAAAGACCCTCTTTGATGAGCTATAGTCTGGTATCTTTCTTAAATTAATCCTCTAGATGTCAGTTTTATAACTAATACCAAAAGTTGTAAATTAATTGCGTTTAAATTTAATATTTTAATAAGACTGTGATAAGAGCGTAATTCTTACATAAGCCATACATTGTGAAGATTATGAAGCGTTTGTTGAATCTAGAGGATTGATTACAAGCAATCAATCAAGGAAAGAAAACACCATTAAGGTTGCTGAACATTTACAGATATGCCTAAAATAAATATTAATGTAATAAAATGTCTCCGAGAAACAAAGAAGAATTGAAATAATTATTGAAAGCACAGGGGTCAAATGATCCCATCTCCAAACTCCAATCATCCTGTGCTGAGTTGAAATAACATACAGGGTGATTCAAAAGTCTTGCTATGATTATGGAAAATCAGAACTTTATTATTTTTCAACATAGATACGCAAAACAAAGATGAATGTGTTACTAAATACATCAAGTTTTATTTATTATTGCTACATGTGACCTCAATGGGTAATAAAGGGAAAAGAGTTGAATTCTTCGATTTCATCAGCATAGGGGGAGAAAAGAGACATTTCTATCCTGATTCATTTTTATGCTCCGTTTCCGAACTGAAGGCGGCTGAGCCAAGATTCCCTTGCGTGCCTTTCCCTTTTCTAGCCAAATTACAGAAGAGGGGAACGTGAGGGTGGAGGGGAGGACTCAGTCTCTCTCTGACCGCCGAGCAGTGCACGTCGCTCTTCAGCATTCACCGTTGCCAAAGTTCCTAACTTACGCACTACATTCCTATAACTTACCAACTACGTGCTTTTATTCTGTATTATTTTGTCAGGCGTAATGGCAGAAAGGAGAGAAGTTTTCCACCGACAGGCACGGGAAATCATAAATAAGGTTCACGATTATTTTAAAAGAGAAGAAGAAAACCATGGGCCATTGATGAGCGTGGCTAAAGCACAGAAGAGGACAGCGTATTCGTAGTACTCGTATTTATTTTAAATTATTTAAAATAGATTATTGCATCAAATATTTTGGGGTAAAAACCAAGAATTCCTATTCAAGGGGCCGTGCAAACATGCAGTCCCAAACTTGACACGACAATGACTTGTATCTGTTGTAGATATCTCAGCAATTTATTGGTATATTGGGGATTGATGAGAAAATATAATGAAAAGTACGCTTAAGTAAAGATTCGTAAACATTACAGTTAGAAATATTCTACATGGTAAATCCATCTATGAAGAATGATATATCATCTCCCTTTCCCACCTGATGCAGGTAATGTATAATCGTATTTAGAGGGGAAAAAAATTATTAAAAGACCGCAAAAATTACTGCATTCTATGCAAGAGTAGTGGAAAGTCGTCGTCTCGCCCCAAACATGCAACTATTTCCAAGTTCTGGCAACACTAGTCGACAGTATGGAGGGGAGGGGAACGAAGGGGAAAGTTGAGGTGGCAGAGGAAACGTTACATTGGGTACTCGCTCTCTCATGACCAGCCATCTTCAGTTATGAAACGGAGTATAGTTATGATGCCACATTTCATCACTCAGGCAAATTGAACCACCATAACGTGCAAATCTGGGAAATTTAGGGTACAAAAACCGTCATAGCACCATTGAGCATGAACAGGATTCACCAAAAGCCAACATTTTTACATTACAATTTCTCACATAAGGAATATATGTGAAAGGTAGGACGTCGTTTGAGGCAGTTGCAGCCAATATTTCTACTTGAATTTTGTCACATAGTTATAGATGGTGATCTTCTGTTGTGCTGCATAGTAAGTTCATCAGGAAGACCTGGGTTCGATGCCAGACAATTAAATTGCAGCAAATTTTAAGAATATTTGCAATCCATTTTTTTCTTTTGAGGACCGTCCCGATATGATGCCGATATGAAATTAGTGTTGTCAATCTGCTTGCAGTATGCAAGATACATTTTACTCGTTTCTATTATACATGTATTTTCGCATGTAAAATTAATTCATAAGTTGACGGCTTATGGGATTAACGGAAAAGTTGTTGAGTGGATACAGTCATTTCTCGGGGAAAGATTACCGCGAGTTGCGTTGGACGGGATTATATCTGATGAGGTTCGCGTCACATCCGGTGTTCCACAGGGAAGTGTATTAGGACCAATTTTGTTCCTGATATATATTAACGATGTCGTGGATAATGTTAAATGCAAGGTTAGGTTATTCGCTGATGATACTGTTGTGTATAGGGAGATCGTAACTGAAGATGACATTGGTTGTTTGCAGAACGATCTGAATATGATCTTGGGTTGGTGTAGTGATTGGCAGCTCGAGCTGAATGTAAAGAAATGCATTGCCATGACTTTCACGTGGTCCACTAACGTTACCTGCGCACCGTGCAGAATTTCAGGAAATCCCTTGGAGCTCATGATGCACCATAAATATCTAGGAGTTATGCTCAGCAGAAATTTTCCTTCAAAGAGCATATTCGAGGCGTAGTAGGAAAGGCGAATAGAATGCAAAGGTTAACCAGCAGAATCCTTAGGGGATGTTCATCGAGAGTAAAAGAAATTGCGTACTTTTCCCTAATTCGACCTCTACTTGAGTATTGCTCTACGGTTTGGGATACTCACGAAGTAGGATTAATTTCCGATCTCGAGATGGTTCAACGTAGAGCAGCAAGGTTCGTCAAGGGAGATTTCAGATTCGACAGCAGTGTTTCGGCTATGATAGAATCTCTCGGTTGGAACTCTCTTAATGATAGAAGACGTGAATATCGACGGAAGCTTTTTGATAAATTTATCACTACCGATTTCGGGGAGGAGATAACAGATATTGTCATCCCAGTTATATACCTACGCGACCTTCGAGAGAAAACAGAAAAGCGTTACAGGGAAGTAGTTGCCAGGACAGATAGCTACTTTTGGTCATTTTTTTCCGCAAAGTATTAGAGAAGCTAATAGCTCTCCAGATTAGATATGCATTTCGGTGTCTTACACCCCCTGCCATGTGCCACTGGCGGATTGCAGGGTTTAAATGTAAATGTAAATAGATGCTTCTCCGGATTCATTCATTTATATAGATCGATAGATAGGATACTAATTCACAGGCTAAACCGCAAGTGTCTTTGACTTTAAATTTTTACGACGTATTGGCCATAACATGTAATCGCCAGAAAAATTGCGATTTTGAACCTCAGTGTCATGAGTTCGATTCCACAGTGCCCCAAAGTCATGATTTTTCCCATTTAAAAGCATTGCTTTGATTTCCCGGAATTTTTTAAAAATACTTCCCGGATAGGTAGAGAATCAAAACAAAAGGAGCGTATATATATGGTCATGTTCTATCGAAAACATAAATGACCTTTACCGAAAAAATCCTGGGTTCGATGCTAGGACGATGCAATAATCTGTCCTTTAAAATACATTGAGGTAGTTCTTCATTTTTTTTGTGATGCACCTATCAAAATGATAGGAAGTTCTTGCTTTTCTAGAAAATGTATACATATTAAGAATCGGTTTAAGAAAAAAAAAATTGATAAGACCGTACTGTTCCTATGTTCGATGCCAGAGCACATTAGAAATTCTCACATAAGGAATATATGTGAAAAGTAGGATGTCGTTTGAGGAATTTGCAGCAAATATTTCTGCTTCAATTTTCACACATAGTTAGAGATGGTGATCTTCTATTGTGCTGCATAGGAAGTATCACCAGAAAGACCCGGGTTCGATGCTGGGTGGTAGATAAATCTCCCATATAAAACACATAGGGTTAGATTTTTATTATTTTTTCATGCACTTATTGAAATGAAAGATAGTTCTTGCTTTGATAAAAGATGTATATTAAGACTCGGTTTAAGAAAAATATTTAAATAAGACCATGCTGTTACTGGGTTCGATGCCAGAGCACATCAAAATTTCTCACATAAGGAATATATGTGAAAGGTAGGACGTTGTTTGAGGCAGGTGCAGCAATTATTTCTGCTTGAGTTTTCACACATAGTTAGAGATGGTGACCTGCTGTTGTGCTGCATAGTAAGTATCACCAGAAAGACCATGACACTGAGGTTCAAAATCACATTTTTTCTGGTGGTTACACGTGATGACCAATACGTCGTAAAAATTTCAAGTCAGTGACGCTTGTGGTTTAGCCTGTGAATTAGTATCCTATCTATCTATTATATACAATTCCTTCTCCGGATTCACTCAAGGATATAGATATAAAGGTCCTCATATAGAAATGTCTATATATAATAGTTATTCTCAATACGAGTAAAATGTAGCTTGCATACTGCAAGCAGATCGACAATACTAATTTCATATCAGCATCATATCGGGACGGTCCTCAAAAGAAAAATAAAAGGATTGAAAATATTCATAAAATTTGCTGCAATCTCATCGTCTGGCATCGAACCCGGGTCTTACTGGTGAACTTACTATGCAGCACAATAGAAGATCACCATCTCTAACTATGTGTGAAAATTCAAGTCGAAATATTGGCTAAAACTGCCTCAAAAGACGTTCTACTTATCTCGAATGTAAATGGCTCTCTGGATTCGAACCAAGGACGATCATTGAAATCTAAAACATGTTTTCGAAATTTATCTATTATTTCTATCTATGTACCGAATTTCAAGTATAAATATTAAGGGGATGGGCTTCAAAATAATTCTTAAAAATCGGATCAATTACTGATTGTAGAGACGCCTGGTGTCGAACCCAGGACACATTGATGGCTGTGAGTGCAAATTTTGATTTCTATGGACTTGATCTTATTTTATGCAAAGTTTGAAGTCGATATCACGCCGGGAAGTACCTAAAATTTGTTTCTGTTATCTCCGTAAGAAATGTATTGAGGAGTACAAATGGCCCTCTGGGATCGAACCAAGGACCATCAGCGAACATGTAAAATTCGATTATGAAATATATTTATGATATCTATCCACGTGCCGAGTTTAAAGTATCCATGTTATCAGGAAAGGATCCAAAAAAAATCTTAAATATCGCCACAATGCATTTTAAACGGCCGATTTTTGCCCCAACCTAGCATCGAACCAAGGACAATATTCGAAGATGTCTCTCTGATTTTTGTTGGATATGCACGGCTTCTAGCGATCCCTTGAGTTTCAACTCTCTCCTTTACTGGGAAGTGCCTAAAACTAATTTTCGAAAATCCCCGCCATGTATTCTTATGGAGAAAATTGCGACTTTGGGGCCTTCTAGAATCGAACCCATGACACTGAGGTTCAAAGTCGGCTTTTTCCTGGAGGTTACACGTTATGGCCAATATGTCGTAAAAATTACAAGTTGGTGGCACTTGTGGAACATGGTTAGAATTTTGATCCCCAGTGAGTGAGTGAGTGTATATCTAGGTATATCCGGAGAAGCATCTATATATAATAGATATATGCATGTTATATAACATTATACAAAAATAATGCTACTACAAGATGAAGAAGTAAAGAATGATGCTGGTCTAATGGAATGGATGAGGGTACTGAGGGGTTAAAGTTTATGAACTGAGTTTGATAAAAAGATAAATAAAGTCATAAAGTTTTGCAAATGTTTACTCACCAACATGGCCATATCCACAGCATTTGACAACTGCAGTACCTTTTAGGCGCTCTCGCATTAAGAGAACAATTTCATAAAAGTGCTGAATAGGTATGGAGATATCGTACTTGTAGACATATCCATCATGCTTCAAAGATTCAGTTATACTTTCACGTATCTGCCAAAGTGCCTGAGAAAGTGAAAAGGAAGTTAAAGGTTAAAAATATTAGGTGTCACTAACTAGGATAACTGCCAAGGCACTAAATAGATTAAGGAAAAGGCAGTAAAAGAAATGTTTTCAAAGAAGTTATTTAATCAAATTAATTATTCAAGAATTTTTAATTTTGTTACTCTAGTCTACCATATTATCTTAATTTATTTAATTTAATTTGTGTGAATAGAATACATAATAATGTAAAACAAGTATTTATAGGACAGAGGAGATTTCTTTTATGTATTGCTTTTGGTAGGATTTTTATAAGAAAGATTTGAGCATGGATAGAGGAATCAAAGTAAATGATATAGTAAATACATATTGAAAGAAAGAGTAGCTTGGCTTTTTAATTCGGAGGTCTATTGAGCTGAAGAGTAAAATATTTAGCAAAATATATTGAGAAGATATGAAGGAAAACTTACATTAATTCGAGATGGCTCTGATGCTATGGTCCCATCATTGATGAAACCTTTATTTGTGGCCTCTTCTAAAAAGGATGACAACTTCTCCTCATCATGTTTAGTATTTCCTCCAGATGTTTCAATGAGGAGGGAAAATGGAGTGTCTTCAGGCACAGGGCAAGGCAGATTAAATCCCTTGATAGCCCCCATTAAAGAGTCATTATCCATGAACTCAAATGAAGATAGTATTTCTCCGAGGCATTGTTTAGCCAGACGGAAGGTAGAAAGAACTTTATCAAAGGAATCCAAAGCTAGCAGAAAAGTAAATAAATAAAATAAACAATAATCATTTTGAACTCTGAAGTCATTCATGATGTTACTATCTATCATTCTAATATTTCAATTTCTATATTATTGGCATGGATTATATAATTTACTTTTTAGTATATACTAGGGTGGGTCGATTTGCCACTTTTTTCCTGAGTGAAATGTAAAACCCGGCAAGTGGCCCACCCGCACAGGCACTCAAAATACAAATTTTTTTCCAAATCAAATATTGTCTTCCTATAACATCATCTATTCCTTCACCAGCTGGCTTGTAGTGATAACAAAGCACCGCTGTCTCGCTCATATTTATTACATATAATGTCTCATTTATTCTATAAATATTATTATTATATTTTTGAGTTGATAATGGCATATCTTTACTCATTAACATTAGCCATTTGCATACGTTTTCTAGTTTACTTCTCAAATATTTGAAGGATACCATCCTTCCAACCAGTATTGGTGTTCTTTCCTTGACTACCAAGAACATCTATCTCATGACCTATATAAGTTGGGTCATAATGCACTCAAAAATATCATAATAATATTTATACAAAAAATAAGATATTAAATGTGATAAATAGGAGCAAGACAGCAATTCTTACCAACCGCCGCTAGCCACCAGGTGAAGGAATAGGCGAGGATGGAAGAAGTTACAATACAGCTTGATTTTACTGAATTTAACTCCTTTTTTGGTTCCATAGGAGACAAACATGCCCCCTCGAGAGGCATATACGTTTTTAAAATCCCTGCTAAACCTCCCAATAAAACCTAACATCCTCAAGGCCTAAGATTTAATCATAAAATAATGCATACGAAAATTAAATTTTGATTCAAGTAGGATTTTCAAGTCCTCAATATGATCACCTCTATGAACTCATATGGTTTCACAGCAGTTCCATCTATACCATAATAATTAAGTTTTCGAATAAGTATAGTGTGTGAGGCACAATCAAAAGCTTTAGATACGTCACATAAAGTGTAGAATGTCCTCAGAGCCTTAGATTTTAACATAAAATTACATAAAAGAAAGTTGAGTTTGGAGTCAAGAATGTTTCCCAAGTCCTTCATATGATCACCTCTTATCAATGGTAGTTCTTTAAAGAGGTAATTGAATCTAATTGGATTTAAAATTCTATTAAATGAAACTTGACCATTTATATAAATTTAACGGCAAAAGATTGATGTCTAAAACAAATGCAGAAAACAAAACAGTAAGACAACTCCAACAAGGAAACTGATTCCGTTTCAATAACTAAGCAAATTACACTTACACACTACAACATTACAAATTAAACTTCAAGTGTAGTCTTTTCAAGGTGAGTAAGTCTTTCATATCCTCCTTCCTCTTTTCCTCTATGTCCACCTAGTTCATGTTTTTTCGCAAATCCAGCCCTTCTGTTCTCTCCCACACTTTTTCTTTTTCATTGTAATATGGTGGCTGCTTCGTCACTTGAAAATGGTGCTTAAGCATTAAAACATGTTGTGTGTAATTTGCTTAATTATTATAAATGGAAATAGTTTCCAAAGTATTTTATTACCACAAAATAACTCATTATTTGGTTGATTTTATGCAGCAAAAAAAATTTAGAATAAGGCAGTGATAATTACCTAAAAATGCAATGTTGACAGCTTGAGGTAATGGAGGACATTGTATGGCAACTTTAGTCACCATTCCTAGAGTTCCCTCTGATCCAAGAAAAAGATGCTTCAAGTGATATCCAGTATTGTCCTTCTTAAGAGTTGATAGGCAATCAATTATTGCACCATCTGCTTTCACCTGCAAATTTTCAAAATGATAAAAATTTGTCAAAGCAGCATAAAATAGGTAAGTTCCTAATTGATATTTCTTAGCCACTTCCATTGGTATTCAAATTATGATATTCATAATGGAAATCATACTGTCGAGTGAAACTCAGAGCAGAAATTATCTATAACATATCAATATTTAGACGTCAATTTTTTATTTACCATTTATTTTTGCAGATAAGATGATAGTTAGATCATAAAATAGGCCCCCAAAATCTTCACATAGGGCAGTTAAGTTCTAAATTCTCTGTTTACTGACGTTGTGCTTTACTTTATTTGTATTTCTCAGAGCATCCTTTTGTTCTTTTGATTTACCATACATATTTGTATTTCTGTCGAGATTTGTTTGAAGAGTTTTGTTTGTATTTCTCAGAGCATTCTTTTGAATTTCCATAAATTTATGTATACTTTGACTGATGCATTTTTATATTTTGTGTTACTCTATGGGAATCTACCCAAAGCATTATAAATTATGTTATATTATTACATTCATTCCCTATTCTCACAAGTGATTCATTATGATAAACAGAAACAATTTTTTTTTACCTATATACCTCACAAAAGCTGAAATATCATAACCATAAATGAAGTTATGTATGCTACTGACTTAACTCGGTCAAATCCTTATGCAGCAAAATGTTGACTGAGACTCTCTGCTTGTCTTATCAGAGAATTTATAGCTCTATCATAGCTATGCTTTATTAAAAGTTCTGTTATCAGTTAAACTGATAATTTAATCCAAGAATCTGACAACAAGAGAGAAATGGAAAATATGCTACCTAAAATATCTAATTTCATTTTCTAATGACCAAAAAACTATTTCACATTATTTCATCATGTGCAGAAGTGGTTACCATACCTTATTTTTGATTTGACTTTAACACATTTCTATATTTGAAGGTGGGTACATCATTTTTGTGGGTCAAAAATTCTTTCAGGCTTCCTTTCTATCCTACTAATTAGAGTTGTTAGGTTTGAAACTCCTACAAAAATTAATTATTAATCATTAGCTGTAAAGTATTGGCCATTATTAACTAAAAAAGGAATATCCTGAGCATATTAAGGAAATTAATGATTAATTACATACAGAATTAGTTTAAGAATAAAAATTATGGTTAGAATGACCATTTAATTTCCAAGGATATATCTAATTAATTGTCCATCACCAGTTAACCTTACCGCTTCTACTCCAAGGACACTGCCATGTAAGCTGCCATAACGTAAGAGGCGTATCCCTCCAGCGTTAGTGGATATATTACCACCTATATGACAGCTACCCTTAGCACCAAGATCAAGAGGCATCATTAGACCATGTTCATGCACTCTGCTCTCCAGATTTTCCAGAACACAACCTGCCTGGCATACCAAGACACCTGGTAAGATGAACATATTTGTTTGATTTACTAAGGATATTTAAATAGCAGCGTTAAGTATTCTTTTACTGAATGATTTTCTGTTTTGCCCCAAGAGGAAATCTCTATAACCACTTTTCACAATTTTATTCTTTACTAATTACGTAAAATGTATTTATTTACAGATAAGGCATGAGTTGGTTTAGATACGCATTAAATATAAATAACAACCTTACAGTTCCACTTCAAAAAGGTTTTTGATAGGAAATAAAATTTTATAAGTTCTGCAAGTGTTTGAGAACTATTTTATAAAGCAGTCACCTTAAGAAAGTAATTAAAGCTCAAGGGATTATATAGGTATATTAAGGTAATTATTAAGCAAAATAAAGTTACTGTATTATACTTTCTAATTCCCAGAAAGAGAAAGAAACAAAAATATGGATTGTTCAAGAATGCTTAGCAGAGAAAAAAACATTTATCTCTGCACTTGTTGATATTACATTAAATTTTAACCTGTTGTTTTATCAATGCTAAGGACTTCATTCATCAGGGCTGTGGATACGATCACTTCATCAAATACCGGTACACTTCCTCCAACCAGACCAGTATTCCCACCCTGTGGGCAGACTGCTAATACATGGTCATTGCAATATTTCAGAATAACTGAAACTTCTTCCGTGGTTTTAGGTTTTAAGACCACTTTGCTTGCTCCTAGAATATGAAATCAAGTGGTTGTCAAAGATGTAAAAATATCCATAAGCAATCGTTTCACGAGGGTCCGTTTAAATTTCTTGACCTCTGAAACTTCTTAGCCAGTCAACGTTGTACGCATCCAAATCCGAGGCGTCAGTTATGACTCTTGATTTTGGAAGAACTGATTCGAAAAAAGCAAGATGTTTATCAGTAAATGAAGCATAATTGCCTCTTTTGACTTTAGGGTACCTTACTTGGGTCAATTCGATGTTTTGAAATTGCTTGGCACAGAAATGCAAATATTTCGCCATACGATTGCACTGCGAGGATGTCAAGAAGCCTCTGCTGGTGGGGAGAATCATTTTTGTCTTATCAGCTGTAGAGAGAATAATATTTTTTGTGTATTACTACAATAAAACCGTGATTACTGATCAAGAAGTAAATTTGAGATGGTCAATATCTCGTATAATCCTAAGAACACAAATGCAACTGTCATAGGAAATGACTGACTCTTTTTGTAGCAAAGTTACTCATAAAACCGACACCATTGATGGAGATACAGAGTTGTTTCAAATATATTTCTAATCACATATCAAATATATTTCTTATCACATTTGAGTCGAAGTAACCAGGGTTGCCAGATCCCGATCCGAAAAAACCGCCTCCAGATCGCGCTGAGATAGCCCAAATCCGCCCAATGTTCACTTTCAAACGGCATATGGGAAATTCATATAAATGTATACCAAAATAAACACTTAAAGACCTTTATTTCGCAAGTGAATGCATGAAGCATATTAATTTTGGTACATTAAGAATATGAAGAATTAAATAATTTTTCAAAATTATTAATTGAAACAATTTTCTTTTATTAACCATGAGTCATTAGGATATGAACACTTATTGCACATTCAACTGACATATATTCTGAGCTAAATAATTACAAAATGTAAATGAACAATAAAACTTTTTACAGGACAGTTTCCGATGTATTCTATTCATGGATAAGTTCTTTCCTCGTCAAACTTAATTAATGCTTCAAAGAGATCGTCACCATTCTCTTCACTTCGGCTCGTGCTAGCCGCCTGAGAGGGTTCCGAGGGATCTTTCAAGCTCTCGTACATTTGAGATGAATAGCGAAATAGCATCTCCTCAGAGGGAGTAAAGTGAACGCATCAAACGTTACTGTCCTAATTAAAATTTGAAAGTGCTTTAGGAATTACGATATTTTGGACTTGGAAAATTATAAAATGGCAATATAATTTCTCAACTTATTTTCAGTAGAATGTTGGTATTATACTTACTTTTAGATGAATACGGATTCGCAAAATTGATTCCAGCAGAATAGTCTACACCACAATGATCGCGCAAGCGGCTACTTTCCATTTTCCATGAACAATGTACAGTAATTTTCCAATTATAATACGCACCCACTATAAGACGCACTTTCGTTATTACGAGTGCAATGTGAGAATTTTCTTATCACCATGTATAATACGCATTTGGCTTGTACCCCTTTGATTTCTCAATGTGACGATCTATTGGTAACAGGTTCCTCCCCTCTGAATTTTTGTTTTAATTTTACAATTTTATTAATATGCAGCAGTGTTCTTCTTAAAATAAACGTGAAATCATAATACATATGGGTAATTCCATGCCAATTCGACAAGGAAATCGGCAAAATTGACCCTTGAGGTAACCGATTTTGACCAAATTTGGCAGATCGCTTTCATTTGATATAAAAACGAAAACCTCCAAGCCGCTTTTTAATTAACGCAATTGTTTACGAAATATTGCAATCTTTAAAAATTGAAATTTTACAAAAGTGCATTCGTATTCCAGACCATATCTTCGATAATATAGAAGTTTAAAATACACAACATAGCTTAATTTAAAGGTATTGTGTTAGGCAAGATAAACATAGGAAGTTTTTATCAAATTTAAACAATTTAATAAAGTTTATAACAATTTAAAATTTTCAAATCGATTTTTGACGGTGTAACCACCCCTTCGATTTTTCTCATATTTTTATATGTTGTACATACAACCCTTCTCTACAATTTTAAAAAATTTGGCCAGTTTAATATTTCATTTAAGAAAGAAAACAATTTTTGAGTATAGGCGTGACGCTCGCCGCGGCTCCGCGCCGTCCGGCTCGCGCGCTGAACGTTCGGAAGAGTGTCTTCTAATATCTCAGCACGCTTATTCTTCCATCTGCTTTTCACCAACTTTAACTGTTCAACCAATATTAACCGACCCTTTAATTCCCTTCACCCTTGCCGGCTGATGAAACTAATGGGAGTCATTACACTCCGGGAAAAGAAAGTCGCTTAGGCAGATTGAACGAGACGTTACAATCCCTCGATCAATCACCTATTTCAAGCAAAAAATGCATAGATCGAGGAAATATCCGGAGAGGAATTTTAAAAAAACTTCTTCATCTTCTTGACCAAATATGCCGACACTTGAAACTCCTGCTTTATCTATGACGCTTTATCATGATTTAGGCTAGACAGATAAAATTAGAATTTTTTCACTCGCTTCTGCGGCGTTGGCGAACTTATCCTTCAGCTGCATAATCATTTCCTTGCCACCTTGGTGGAAGTGGACTTCCTCTTCTTCCGATGAAGGAATATCTTCTTGAATTTTCACCTCCTCACCTTTTAAAGACATAATGCCAAAGCAGTGGTAGCTTTTTTTAAAATTCCTCACCGGATATTTCCTCGATCTATGCATTTTTTGCTTGAAATAGGTGATTGATCGAGGGATTGTAACGTCTCGTTCAGTCTGCCCAAGCGACTTTCTTTTCCTGGAATGTAATGACTCCCATTGGTTTCATCAGCCGGCAAGGGTGAAGGGAATTAAAGGGTCGGTTAATATTGGTTGAACAGTTAAAGTTGGTGAAAAGCAGATGGAAGAATAAGCGTGCTGAGATATTAAAAGACACTCTTCCGAACGTTCAGCGCGCGAGCCGGACGGCGCGGAGCCGCGGCGAGCGTCACGCCTATACTCAAAAATTGTTTTCTTTCTTAAATGAAATATTAAACTGGCCAAATTTTTTAAAATTGTAGAGAAGGGTTGTATGTACAACATATAAAAATATGAGAAAAATCGAAGGGGTGGTTACACCGTCAAAAATCGATTTGAAAATTTTAAATTGTTATAAACTTTATTAAATTGTTTAAATTTGATAAAAACTTCCTATGTTTATCTTGCCTAACACAAGACCTTTAAATTAAGCTATGTTGTGTATTTTAAACTTCTATATTATCGAAGATATGGTCTGGAATACGAATGCACTTTTGTAAAATTTCAATTTTTAAAGATTGCAATATTTCGTAAACAATTGCGTTAATTAAAAAGCGGCTTGGAGGTTTTCGTTTTTATATCAAATGAAAGCGATCTGCCAAATTTGGTCAAAATCGGTTACCCCAAGAGACCCTTGTCGAATTGGCATGGGGCATGGAATGACCTATATGTGTATGTTATTTACTTCAATTGTCATCAACAGCCCGAATAAAAAGATGATATTTGTAACCATGTATAATACGCACCCTTATTTTTTGACCTATTTTCGTGGAAAAAAATGCTTACTATATATGGAAAATTACGGTTCTTATTTGCTTTTCGGGGGGAGGAACGGAAGAACCGTGAGACTTAATATTAGAATAAATGCGCTCGAAACAAAAAACGTAGTCGCAGTTTTCGAAGGTAGCCCAAATCGCGGTCACTGAATAAGCAACTCGCCCATTGAGCGGAATACCGCCATAGGGACTTTCAAACCCGCTCTGAGCACCTGAAGATAGCCAATTCGCGGAAATCCGCCCAATCTGGCAACCCTAGAAGTAACCCACGAATTTGCGCTTTCGATTTTCAATTGTTGGCATTGGGGGGTACGGGGGATAAGGGGGTAGAGGGGGGGGAGGGGGTTGGCAGCGCACGCAGCGCAAGAGTTTCGGCTTATCGCTGTTTGCCCTTCTGAAAACGATTGATAATATTTGTACAAGATGGCGGTTCTAAATCTCTAGTTAAAGTGTATGGTATACAATAATTGGTATACTAACAAATATACGATGTCCAATTTGAAGTAAGTGTTCTGTCCTTTCCGTTCTGTTCTCTTAAAATTACTGTGTACTTTTCGATTGTATAGGTCTTACCATCGGCGAAGAAATATTGGAAGTTTTTAATCCAATTTCCCATTTGTTTGTTGTTGTTAAATTTAAACTTGCATTCCATTTATAGCGATGAGCAGCTTCTGGAAGATGAAGATGGAGAGGACGAATATGATTTGGGCAATGATGAAGAAGAAGCTTTGCTCGCTGACGATGGTGATCCTGATCAGGTACTGTCGTTTAATGAAGTTGTTCATCTCTAAACATTTACATTTTTGAAGTAGAAGAATGTGAAATATAATGTTACGTATGTAAAGGTGTTTCACTGAAGTAAAGACGTATGCGGAATTAAAAAAACAAAAATTATTTCATTAAAGAATCCAGCGTGAGAATTAACGGGACACCAAACGGTGGAGAAACATTTTTGCTCAACTTACAGGTTGTCAAGAGAAATTTGAAAATTTTGTTTATTATCGTCTGAAATAATCTATAAAAGTTGAATAAATTCGATCATATACATTTTTAATCCCCCGTGCTGTGTGTAAAACTCTTGCCTATCCCTTTCCTACCTCATTCATCCTGCTGTTTCTTTCATAATTGATAAGTTGCAACATCTTAATGTTTTTCAGAATATGTGATGATTCATGAAGTTTCATTTGCTAATTGTATTGTTGGGAAAGGGAATCAACTGTGGCAAGTTGTAAGTTGTGTTCTTAAACGAAACCATCTCAGGGTTAACATTGTGGTATTTCTTAATTTTTAAAAAATTCATTCATTTTGTGTTCTTAATGTAGCCTTCACATTGAGTAACTAGCCTGAAACCGTTAAATATATATTCAATGAATGCAACTATCTATTGTGTTTTTTTAATCACAGGCAATTCCTACAATTCGAAAGGTTTATATTTTATGAAAATTAATTACTATGAAAGTATTAATTACTAGGTATTTCCTCTTTGTTTGCCTTTAATTAGAAATTGAGTTTATAGTTAATGCTCATAAATAAGTCTTAGGTGACATCTATGGTTTAGAGTTTATTGAGCTTACTCCAGGTTTCTCTGAAATTGTTTTTCATATGGTCAGATGTGTGATGAAATGAAGTAGAATATGGTATGGGTTAATGAGTTTTTATTGATTTTTCTTGTATGTTTGTCTTTAGACTCCAAAACATATTATTTATAATGATTTTGTAGATATGTAGAGTTATCAAAAGGTTATCTCTACATGATGTAGAGATTTACATCTCATTTATGAGGTTTTCATTTTTTTACATTACTTCATATTTATTTAGGTAGCAAACCTTTGATAATGCCATCTTATTTGAAATGGCATATGATTAGCATATTTACTTTCAATACAATGAAAACATTGAATAAAAATGTTATTCAGCATATTTTAGTAATTGGCTCCTCTGTGATTTTATCAGTTGCTTCCTCTCAAGTTAAGAACCATATTATTCCTCTTCATTGTATCCTTGAAGCAATTATCAATTATTTCCTAGTTTAAGCAGTGATTTCTTCCAAGTAATTAACCAGTTGTTTTATGTACCTTATCTTGTAGGATCTTCGTAATGAGGGCATCAGTTACTTGAAAAAAAACAGTGGAAGAAAGAAAATCGTTTACTCTGACAGCAAAGTTTATTGGTAAGTGTTATATGTAGCAAATGTTTTAATTTGATTTAACTTCAACAGTCACCAGTCATTTGTATTCACATAATTTTCACTGTAAGTTCTTTTTTATAAAATTTCTAAATAGTCATTTTTTTTTCATCGTATCTGCATTATGCCTCTGATATTCTCACTGGTGCCAACCTCTTAGATGTTAAACATTCAGTTAGAGGTTGTGTAACCTCAGGGAAACTGTATATCAGTGATATTCATGTTGTTTACCCTTTTGTGATCTGTAATGGATAAATGATGCTTAATTGCTGTTTAACAGTGAAACTGACGAGCCATTGGAAGAGGATGTTTTGGAACTTGATGACTGTGAAAGTGACTTAGACAATGTTGAATATGCCGAAGAACTGGAATATGCAGATGCTCAGGTTGGTTCAAAATTTTTAGATTTGATATTAAGATTTAGAATATTTCTGCCTGCTTCGTATGTGATGGGCAATGTGAAATAATCATCGAAAAGGTGATTTCCTTGAATTTTATATTTGTGTGAATTCTCACTTTGCTCCATTTTCAAGGAAAGGAATTAAATAAAATTATCAACCACCATATTTAATGATAATATGTTTCACTGTGAAGTACTGATTGTGAATAAAAAGAAATTCCGTAATCAGTGCAATGTTTTTCAATAAATTTTTTAAATACAGACACTCCCTGACTTACAGATATCTGACTTACGACCATCAGAAGTCACTACCAAAATCTTTTGAAGAGTAGTTTCAAACTGCATTTAAAATGTTACAAAATTTTCATTTGGAACATAGTAGTAAGCAACCTCTCTACCAGCCATGGTGGCGGAATGGTTAGCGTGTTAGCGCATTAATGCACCAACCTCACTTCCTGAGGTTCAAATCCCACCTAATCGGATTTTTCCAGTTGAGGAATGGTTGCCTGTGTATGTTGTGTTTATTGATATAGGAAAAATGCAAAATAAATACAATAAAAAGGGTTAATTGGAAGAAAGGCCTTCAAAGGCTAATATTTGCCCCTGAAAAAACAGCATTATTATTACTATTTTTCTTGCCTTGCCTCAGAATTGCTTAAGAAAGTATCTAATCGATTGCAGTATGATGTTATCCAGGATTTTCATTCACTTTAATGTTGCAACTATTTTTGATTGCATATACTGTCTGTATGAATAAATCCGTGTTTGTTTTCACGTTTGTAATCAACCCATGATTTCCTAACTTTACCAAAAAAATACTCCCAGCACCAAATCATTCATATTATTTTGAATGCCTTGTGCTCACCTGTACGTTTTTAAAGAAAGACATTCAGACATATTGGTAAAATCATTAAAATATACCAATGTAAGGTATTACAGAATAAACTTTAAAGTATAATAGCAACCAAAGTCAGTCCTTCCTCATAACGTCGGAAATTTGACCTCCACAGTGGGTGAGTTACTACACCTCATATCATATATCTGACTGGTGACAAATTCCACTATACTTTGGGGCTACTTTTAGCTCTCTCGGCGATGTGTTTTTAATCTCATCTATGTTTGCCAATTTAAGGTCCATTAAGGTTCTCTTTATTTTTGGGAACAGAAAAAGTCAGACAGAAAATCTGCAAAATACAGAAGCTAGGACATCATTACAGTGTGTTTGGCCAAAAAATCACAAAAATGCAACAAAGTGCAAGCAGGTGCATTATTATGGTACAAAAGCCATGAATTGTTTTGCCACAAATCCGGGTGATTTCTTTTTATTTCTTCATGCAAACAGCAAAGTTACACTCCTTATTGACCATTTGGTTGATTTGGCAATCATTCATAATCATTTACTTCACTTTTTCCATGTTTTCATCAGTTTTTAATGTTCTGGGGTGCCCGATGTGTTACTTATAGCAGGCTTATAAAAAGCAAAATTCAAAATTTCTTAAATTTTGTTGCACTTTATTCCATTTGTTAGCAAAATTTAATATAAATTCTCTGATCCATTTTCAAAATCACAGATCCTACCAAAACACATTTAACCTTTTTTACAGCTGTTAATAGACTAAATATTCAATACAGCTAACACAGTACACCATCTCTACACACATTCACCAGTATAACAAAGAAAAAATTGTGCGAATTGGACTAATGAAACGAGTGATTTTACAAAATTCCTGTTATTTTTTATATAGCAAGTGAATGATTTTTATTTAATATGTAAGCCTTTAAATGGGTTTTAATGGAATATTGCCATTACAGTTTATCCATTACGGTGAAAATTTTGATCAACCAAATTTTTATATTCATAGTATTCAAAACAGTTAAAATATGTTCCGCTAGTCATTACATTTTTTTTACCCTTATGTGATAGGATGAGCTTGATCAAGAAAATAACCAAGAGGAAGAACTTCAATATCATGAAAATGAGCTAGGAAAATCCTTGCCACTACAAGTTGAAAGAGATGTTGAAAACAATAATGAAGTGATTGATACAGATTTAGGACACCAAGGTGGTGAGTTATTCTAATAGTAAATGTAATCTTTGGATCAGTACTTGTAGGTGATCATATTGACGGACTTTATGAGAAAAGGTTGGTGTGTGCTTTACGAGTGTAAGATGGTGATAATGTTAAAAAAAGATAATTTGCAGAAAATACTTTGAATTGGGGTAGTAGTCTCAAATCAAGCTTCTTAATCAGTGTATAGCTTCTGATATGCTCCTTTTTTCATAAATTCTGGCCTTGCTTCATTCATATTATTATTTTCATACATTATGTAAAATTATGCTGTAAGTTAAAATTTATAAATTATATTTTTCCACAAAATCACCCCTTTTTCAACTTCTTATTTTTGATTTTCTTGGAGGTAATATCATCCATACTTTGCTCAAACTAGGAATTGCAAGTAAATAATTTAATTACTTATGAGTTTTCA
The DNA here is from genome assembly GCA_947579665.1 of Sympetrum striolatum. Taxonomy (NCBI): domain Eukaryota; kingdom Metazoa; phylum Arthropoda; class Insecta; order Odonata; family Libellulidae; genus Sympetrum; species Sympetrum striolatum. The sequence goes on along the minus strand of OX388350.1, from coordinate 35,544,768 downwards.
ATACATGTAATACTTGTGGATATGAAATTTATTTCTGTTTAGAAATAAACTCTACTATTAACATATTTTTAATTTTCTGTCACCATTAATTGTGGTAGTGAATGAGTAGTAAAGACAGAAAATGTGGAACACGTATGTTAATGAATTAAAGGTTTTAAATCTCCAAAAGCTATCTTTGTTGGTGTCTCTTGTCTCATTCCCTGATATTTGGAGAAAACAAGAAAGGAATGCTTCACTTTTAAAAACCGAAAGTGCCTTCCAAAAGCTACCCTATCAGAAATATATCTCAATCAACTGGTAGGAAAATCCAGTGACCATAGATGTCACTTGGGAATTCCGAAACTCTTTCACCTCCATACCGAAAATCCCTCTCTTACTCCACCCTTCTTATAATAAATACCCCCTCAGCTTGCTGATTTTGCTTTCTATTTCATGACCTATGATGATGGGAGCTTAGCTCTTGTAAGACGCTTTGGATATTTAAAAATTTGGCATCCCTCAGTTGTTTCTCCAAATACTTGAAAATGAGATGAGGGATGCCGAAGAAGCAGGTTTTTGGAAATTTAAATCCTCTAATAAATGAATGAGTAGGTTTTCCTACTCTTATGACCTTGCAGAAAGTTGAGAAGTGTTCATGAGGCCAAATATTACATTTTCAGGGGAAACCTCAGCAGAGACTGAGGAACATTTACAACCTCAGGATTTGAATGATGAGGCGTCAGGACAGAAGGAATCTGAAGAGGAAGAGGATGAAGAAGAAAGACAGGACGGAGAAGGAAGAGATCGCTTCAAGGCAGAAAGGACCAATATGATCTCTCTTAAGGGAAACAAATCCTTTGGCAACATCCCTGATACGTTAGGTTTGTGTGAATTTCTAACTTAGTCAAGTTTCTGACTGGGAAATTACATCCCAATTTTGTTCTACTTAGAGTTATATCTCCAAAATAAAACCTCCCAGGCTCAAGTTAATCTTGATCATAATCAGTAATGTTATTTTATCTATCTTTTTGGGATTAATGATTTTTAATCATGAATGAATCATGAATCAAAAGACAAATGAAACATATTCCATTCATCAAAATATGGTGGCAGAAATATTTAATTTTGAAGCTATCTTAAGTAAAGCAATAAAATTTGTGAAATATATTCCATGTTTCCTACCACTTATTCACAGATGGCCTCGTAACAATAGAAGATAAACAACCGGAAGTAAGCAATCGGTGGAAAAGAGGAGGTCGCGGTGGATTTTCAAGAGGGGGATTTCGTGGAAACCAGAGGGGTTATAATTCCAACTTTGGACCCAGGAGGAAGCAGATGCAGGGTCAGAATCGACAGAACAACCAGAATATTGTGTTTCCTCATCAAAGACTAGAGGGTCCATTGGACTCTTCAAATTCATTACTTCCATCTCCCTTTCTTCCATCTTCACACAAAATACACATTAACCCTCACTTTCGAGGAAATGTACAACCTCAACCTGAAGGTAATAAGAATTATTTAATGTACCGTATTTACTCGAAAATAACACACATCCTTTTGGGTCTTTTTTCTGCTGAAAAATCAGGGTGGGTGTTAGAATCAACAGTGCACTAGATTCAGGCACAATCAGTGGCATAGCTAGGGTTTTTAGCACCCGGAGACAGGCAATTTTCGCACCCCATCCTAGTCTCCTAATAAGGTGTGTCTCAGTCATACTTTCCCAGAACTTCATTAATATTAGGATATTTTAGGAAATTTCCAACGTTTTTGAGACTCTCCCATTTCTCAGTTTCAGGGTACTTTTTCTTTATCCTTTTGGGACCAATTTTTGTTCAGCTAAATATTTTATGCAGCATGGCATCCTTTAAAGTAGTTGTGGTTATTTTCAGATAATTAGATGTAATGAAGACATCATCAGGCGCCTAATGGTCACTCCTTGTCAAAACTAGTCTCGCCATTTATATTGTCCATTTCCTTTGGGTATTAACTTACTATTTTAACTACTTATTTATAATTTTAGATTTAGTTGATTAAAACATTAAATGGAATCAGTCCACTATTTCGTACATTGATGAAAATGTTACCGCTGTACTGTAGGTAAATGGGGATACAACCTTAACTGAATCCACAGACTTGCTGTTAAAGACACATAGACGTAAAACTGTGGGATTTGAATGCTTTTAAGGAAACAAATTTGGGCTACCTAGATAATTTATTCCTAAACAGCCATGTTTCTACACCCATTTTCATCATGCATATCTGCAATGGTGATTTTCACTCGGCCCTAATTCTGAAATTTTTTTGTACCTTTTGGTGCCCCCAGTTGATGGGCCAGGGGACAGATGCCCCCCCTCCCCCTAGCTACGCCACCGGCGGCATCCACGGCTCACCCTAGATCCATATCACTCGTCAAACATTCCACCAATGCGCTGTCGATGTTTTGACAGTAAGAGGCACTATAGAATAAACTGTAGGCCGATTGTTTTTAATTGAAAGAGAATTGGCTAGCCCATCAAACTTTTTAAATGACCGATTTTGAATTGATTAACTTGCGCACTTACGTACGACTTTCAGCGTAGATGACTACCAGCATTTTGTATACAAAGTATAAATATACCTATGTATCAGTGTATAAGTGAATAGTACACTCATATACAGTGCTACATATGGCATCCTAAGGTGTGTGCTACATTTGTAGACATAAAAATTTTCAATTTCCGATGCTCAAGTTTTAGGTGGAGCATTACATTTAATGGCGTGTTATTTTTGAGTAAATACACTAATTTCATGTTAATGGTATTTTTATTAAAACGTTTCTCTTTGCTGCAAGTGATTGTCTCTGTTTAATGAGCTGTATAGATTTTGAATAATTAAGCGATTATGTTAATTCCTGTCCTGTGTCTGCTTATTTATCCAAACTTGGTAATTACCATTAGAAATTATCATTTTTGTTTTACTATTAACAGCTTATCTGCTGGTGTCATTAATTAGAAGAAATTACAGTATGAAAGTGGGAGTTGTACCTGAAGAAAGAAAACTTAATAGAGAATCCAATCCTTTTTTTTTAAATTTTTAAATCATGACAAAATTGATTAGATCCTGTTGTTGAATTCATAAAGAAATTTCATTGAAGTTATTTGTTTATTAATTTATAGTTATATGAATATTAGTAAATGTTTGGTTGTGATAAGAATAGCTCCAGCACTTAAAATATTCTTGAGTTAGTACACATCAGAGCCTGACTTAGCAATATACTCATATGCATAATTTACTGGGAAAAGTTATAGATGTGTGTCAAATTTCAAAATGCATCATTTGTATATTAATGCACATTTGCTCATAATGCAAGAAAATTGCTAGAATGATATAGAATTCAGTTTAGCAATGAAATATACTGATAGGAATTGAAATCTGTAGTTATTTATGTATTTTAATGAGTGGAAATTTAAATCCTTCAAATATGGGAAATGAGAAGTCACAGTTATCTTAGGAATACTTACTGTGGACAATATAACGAGTAATATTTGGTACCTGCCCGGAAAATATCATAAGTAGTAGGTTGTGAGGGGTGCATATTGCAATTTAGCAAAATCTTTTTAATTATTTTAATTACTTGTCATAACAGTACTTATATAATAATTTCTTGCGTAATATTAAATATTTTTATTTTAGCTTACCAGTGGTATGAGCTACGAAAGTTAATGTTCTATCGAATCAATTGAATGTTATGTGTCTCACATCGGTAAAATATAAATTGTCTCTAGGCCTAGAATGATTTTTTTTTTCAGGTCCAATATGGAATGACAATGTCATTGGAAATCTTCCCTCATCCAATTCAGGGAATCAGCATCCTCCGTTTCATGATACTCCCAGATTTCCACCTCCATCTATGGGTTTCAACAACATTGACCATCGGGACATGCCCATGAATATGATGGATCATCATCAACAAAGGCGAAGTCCTCCACCCCAAAATCCTTTCCATCCCAGTGATCGATCAGGTGGTTATGACACATCTCCAGGCCATCTGGACTACCACCGTGAACATTATGAGGTAAGCTAAGCTAGCCCATGGCAATCTCATATTCAAGTTATACTTTAAGGTCAGATAGTATTACTTTGTTTAATGTTTATGTACAATTCTCAAAAAGTCTACATGATGATCAAAGTTCGCAAACATGACGGATTCTCCCTTACGTGGTCCAACCTGAAGCATATTTTGACATATATTGAACAATTTTGTCTGAACCTGTTCCTTCAATCATTTTATACTGACAAATTATTATTTAAAAATTTACAGTAATTGTATGTCCTGTTGCGTAGGGACGGCTGGATCCTCAGCTCATCCTGGTTAAGTAGTTAGTAGTATAGGTAGTTCAACATAACTCTTCAAAATTTCCACCAATGTGCTATCAATGTTTCACTGTAAGAGCCCCTAAGAATACAGACTAAACTGTTAGCTGATAGTTTTTAACTGAAATGGAATCTGGTAGACCAGACAGCAAACTTTTTAAATTAACAATTTTGAAATGATTAATATGCTCACTTACGTAGGACTTTCAGCGTAGTCGACTACTGGCATTTTGTTTATACTTAATGTATACGTATATGAATACAGTAGAACCCTGTTTTTATGAACCTTGATTTTACGAAATGACACAGTTTTACGAACCATTCCACCGCACAGTAGTCCGAAATCGAAAAAAGTCGGACAAAAGTCAATTGCTTTTTTTGAGATACAAACTTGAAACTCTGCATGTATACGGCAAAATGATTGCTGATCATGGAACGGTAAGTCATTTTCCATAAATTGTATGCATTACTTTGATACGGAGGATCAAACATGACTAAATTTCCACAAACACGCCCCATTTAATTTTTCTTCGAAAATCTTATAAGCTAAGATAGAAGTGGACTTGTAGAAGGAATTTAGTGGAATAAAAAACATTATGTACGGTTAAAATGGTACTTTATCTATACTATCCATCAGTTTCAAGGATATTGGTCAATATTTGTGTGTTGTTCCATCACAAAATGGAGGATGCTTTTTTCAGACAAAATTTGACATAAAGTAGTCGATATCTTTTGTTTAAAAAATATGTGCAGCGGGAAATTACACCAAAGTATTGGGTGAAGACAGTTTAAGAATATCCAGCAGAGATCTTTTATAAACATTGCCGACCACGAAAATAAACGCGATTTTTCGATCGCGCTACACGATCAAGGTCCGCTCTGCTTGGCCTTGGAAGTACGGCTTTTGAGTAAATATTGTATTTACAATTTATCGTTTTGCCTCATTATAAGATTGTAAATTGGTGATTATAAATGCAATTAAGACATAAAGCACCAAAGAGCCATAAGTGAATTTTTCTGCATGAAAATAATTTCGAATTTTACTGGCATTATCAATGTATTTATTTTTAGGGCCATAATCCTCCAATGCCTGAAGCCTGGATGAACCCACCTCAGCGATTGCAGGAGAGTTCTATTGGACCTCCTGGAGGCCATCATCACCAATTTGGAGGTGGCCAGCAGCATTTCTCTGGCAATCACATGCACAGCGAAAGAGGAACCGGTGAGGTGCTGCAACATTTCAGACCTACGATGCAGCCTGGACCTCTGTTTTCCCATGTTAATCAAGTGGCACCACCTGCTATTCCTCAGCAGAACCTCATCTTACACCAGCAGCAGCTGCAGAATTTAATGAGGTCTGCTCCACCACTAAATAATCCTGGCCTTGGACAAATGTTACAGCTCCCACCACAAGAGGCACATAATCGCATTCCACCACCTGGATTCTCTCCAAATGATGGACGACCTCTAACTTCTCTTCATCACGGACCTCCGGTAATTAAGTTTCTCTTTATCAAATCTGTGGAGAAACCTCATTACAGTAGGTCTCTTATAATGAGAGCTGACTAAAATTGAAAAATTACTTGTTATAAAATGTACTCCGTCCTCTTGAATCTAAGGGTAGTGAACATGGCAGAATAGAACTTACGGGTTTTTCAATTCTCACACAAATTCTTCAGAATGCAGAATAAAGCACGTTCGCGTCATATATATTATTTCATTGGTTTATAAACCATGATCAAAGAGCCTCCTGTAATAAAAAATGTGGAAAATCATTGCTCAATAATTGTCAAAAAGTAATGGTATGTCATTACGTAGTCCTTTGTTTGGCAATTCAAATTGCCTTCTCAATATATTTTTCATTCACATGCTTCAAAAGCAATGACTGTTGCAAGGGGGGGGAAAGGTTACTCTTGGATTCCGTATCAGTTCTGCCTTTATTTCCTATATTCCCTTCCATCCTGGTTCAAACGATTTTGTGCCAAGTTTCGTATGAAAACAAATCCCATGGTTGGATGCCAATATGATGGGATCAATTCAAAAATACGGCACTGCCTAAATGGGTTGTCTGTAACAAGAAATGAAGGGATAGGATGCATGGAGGCCCTGAAGCATTCTTGCCAAGGAAGGGTGCGTCAAGTTGTGGGAAACAAATGCATGAATTAGGGGACGATAATTTTTACATTTAATTTTTTCTGCTCTTCGAAGAGATAACGTGCCTCAGATTACCATTTGCTTGTCAGACTTCGTCTCGATGTCAATCAATGATTCTAAGATATGCCTCCTACAAGACAAATATTGAAATGAGGCAATCTTTTTACCAATACTTAAGGGGCTACATCCACCTAGAAATTTTATTTTTATGCAATTTTTTTTTATTGCATATTCTTAATAGTACTAGTTTTAAGAATGTATCCTGAAAATCGCATATCAATATCTGTAAAACGTACTAAGTTATAGAATTTTGACCATAGGAAGCCCGCGCATTTTCCGTCCGTCCCTCCGGCTTTCAGCTGCACCAAGGGCTGAAGTACCGTAAGGGTCTTTAGAATTTTCGCTTTCCCTTCCATCTTTATTGTCTTTGGTTCTAAGAAAGGCCAGATGTGTCACTTTTCTGTTTTACTTTCAGCTTATAACTGTTGAAATCATTCTCACTGTGTTTGAGCTTGCGAGTGGACGTGTTTGCGGAGTTTTGTGTTTTTCCTTGGTTTTCTTATCTCTTCGAGTATTTTAAAGCGTACGTAAGTGGCTATGGCATCGAAGGGGAAAATCTCTCGAGATGTCAGAGAATCTGCTTCGGTTCGACGAGATAGATCGAAGAAAAGGAGACGACCATTGAATCCGTTCGAAGGCGAGAAGAAAGAAGAAGTGAAGAGGAGTGCCTCCGCTAGGAAATTAGAAGCTTCGAAGGATCAAGATATTCCGATAAGTGACTCTATCGGGTATGTGCTTCTCAACTTCTTTACTGTATTTTCAACTATAAGTGCCTCTGTAAGTTGTAAACAGTGTGGGAATGACGTTACATTCAGTCGAGCAAGTGAACGAGGTTTAGGCTTCAAAATAATCATGAGCTGTAATTCATGCCCACCTGTCTACATCACATCTTGCCCGTACGTAGGGAACACTTACGAAATAAATAGAAGATTTATTTTTGCTATGCGACTTCTGGGGATCGGATTAGTTGGAGCTACAAGATTTTGCGGAATTATGGATTTGCATCGGCCGATTTTCCAGACCTCCTATGATCTTATTGTGAATAGCATGGCAAGTGCTTCGGATGCGGTTCGCAAAATTGTATGTTCCCGAAGTGTGCAAGAAGAGGAAAGAAAAACGATGGACGCAAACTCTTGGGAAGATTTAGAGGAACCAACAAGAGGACTCACGGTTTCGGGAGACGGCACATGGAGAAAACGGGGTTTCAATTCCTTGCAGGGAGTGTCGACCATCATTGGCCACTATAGTGGCAAAGTATTAGATATTTTGGTAAAGTGCAGCTATTGCAAGGCATGTGAATCATGGAAGGATAAAAATGATACCGAAGAATATTCCGAGTGGTTTGATTCACACAAAGAGAGCTGCTCTGCAAATCACGAAGGGTCTGCAGGAAAAATGGAAGTGGACGCTATTCGGGAAATTTTTGAACGCTCTGAGGCAAGTTATGGGGTGAGATATTTAAATTATATAGGCGATGGGGATTCCAAAACATACAAGGGAGTAGTGGATGCTTCACCATATGGTCCTTCTGTAAGGATTAATAAAAAAGAATGCATTGGCCACGTTCAGAAACGTATGGGAACAAGGCTCCGCGAATGTAAAAAGATGAACAAGGGCCTCGGCGGGAGAGGCAAACTTACCGGGAAACTAATCGACGAGCTAACCACTTACTATGGCCTTGCTACAGGGACGGATCCAGGGGGGTGGTCCTGGGGATCCGGACCCCCCCCGAAATATCGCTTGTGCCTATTTTTCGAAAATTAAACTCAAATAATGCAAATAAACACACAATTGAATAAGCAATCACTAGGGAAAATATTCGAATTTGTCTAACACAATTCTAACGTCACGTTTATGGAAGCCGAAATGTCTTTTATTTTAAAATTTTTTGATCGGACCCCCCCCAAAATTTTTCTCTAGATCCGTTCCTGCCTTGCTATAAGAAGGAATAGTGACTCCGTGGAGAACATGAAGAACGCAATATGGGCCACTTTCTATCATAGGTCTTCCAAAGATGAAGCACCTAACCATGACAAGTGCCCTCAGGGTTTGGAATCGTGGTGCTCGTGGCAGCGAGCGAAGGCTGCGGGGACTCTGCCGAGTTACAACCATAAGGCGCCCCTACATAAAGACGTCTTGGATGCAATACGTCCTATTTACAAAATATTATCGGAGGAGAATTTGCTACGAAGATGTGTTGGTGGATTCACCCAAAAATCTAATGAAAGTTTTAACAATATCATCTGGCGGGTAGCTCCAAAGGTCCAATACAGTGGAGCAACAATTGTGAAAATTGCTGCAAATATTGCTGCATGCACTTTTAATGAAGGAGCAAAAACTTATTTGCCAATTATGCATGCGTTAAATATTGATGTTGGAAGAAACTGCGCCGCATTCTGTGAGGAGCAAGACAGAGCGCGCGTAGACTTGGCTGAAATCCGGGCTCAGGAGGCGACGCGCGAAGGAAGAATCGCTCGCAGAGAAAGAAGGACCTCTTCTCTTGAAGCTGCAAGTACTTCTGAGGGTACTCTATATGGTGCTGGAATTGATGACTAGAGGTAAGGTTAAAATTTGTTTTCTTATCAATAGTTGAATCATACTTGAAACTTTGAACGCGTTTTTCTCGAAACACTGTTTTTTTTACCGGTGGACATCGTATCTTGAAAACGGATGGATGGATTTTCTTTAAATTTGCACTAATTACGTAGAACAGTAATTAAAGGTCGTTGACGATCTTACATTTTTAAAAACAACCTTCATTCTTTAAAAATAGCGCCGCAACTATAAAATTTTTTGCCGTTTTTTTCACTTAATAATTCAACTCGCCTTCATTTCGTAAATAAAATCGATTTTATAAATCTACGATCGTCAAAGACTCATAATTTTAATCGTAATGAATAACCAATTTGCTTTTTTTATTTCAGACTTATCGTTTAACCTGGACAATGTCCACCGCCGAACGCTACATTGAAAACATAGGGGACTTCCGGCGGCCATTTTGAATTAATTTTTTAAAATTTTTGTGAAAAAAAAATATTTTTATGGCAAATAAATATGTTTATATGACAGCAATGAAATTTGTCTCATTTGCATCATAAACTTCTGAGAAAATAAATCCGAAAATTGACTATGTTTTTCGGGCCTCTAGGTGGATGTAGCCCCTTAAGAAATAACTACTTGTTATTATGGACATAACTCCCTGCCCTTTTTGCTATGAGATGTACGACGACCAAATAACCACTCTCATAATGCAACTCTTGCTATAACGGACTTCTACTGGATTTCAAGTTTCAGGGGACTAAAGAATTCCATTTTAATTTAACTGGGTCAATTAATGAGCCAGTGAAAAATTTACTTCTTGGGCATCCTGTTAATATATACTGAAACTGTTGTTTCTCATAATTTATCTATTTCTTATCTCATTGATGTAAGAATTATTACTTAAATGCATTTTTATACTTCATGACAATGTTGTCTAGAGATTTTCATTGAAAGTGCATCTAATATAAGTTCTGAAATGATTTAACAAAATAAATCATTAGTTTGATAGATATTTTGCAATATCATTATCTATTCGAAGGATTGCATGAGTATATAAACAGAAAACAGTAATTCATAAATCTCTAGAACAATATATGTATCTTATTGTAAACTGAACTAGTTCCTGCATGAACAAGGATTATGCTTAATAGTCGTACAGTCTTAATATTAGGTAAATTAGAAATATTTTCCCTATTGCAAGTCATTCCCTTTTTGGGTCATGGTGTAGCCAGGCACTGATTATGTGATTTGACTCTTTGTAACTGTAACCTCTTGACTAAGGCAGCCTCTTAATTGATTCATAATAATGATCTTACATCAAGACATCGCTGCTTTTGCTGAAGACAATGCACCACCCTTTAAGTCATTGGTGGTTTACACCATTACCAATTGGTGATAATTTTTGTTTGATTCCAGTTTTCTGGAATTCCAAAGTCATTCTATATCTTCACCTTTTGACCTATCTTTTCCTTCCTCAATGCAAACCAGATGCTACCAGCACCAGTTTTTTTAACAGTTTTAAATGTACTGTTTTTACTGAGTAAAAACTACAGATATTTGTCCAAAGATAAAAATATGAGAATATATGTTTGAGTGGACTCCATGTATGTATTATCAATTATATACAAGGTACATTCAAAAAGTTCCAAAACTTATTTTTTTCCCCAAAAACACCAATCAAGAGAAATGTAAAACTCTGGTGGTATATAGTGCCACATATTGTGGGTACTGCTGAGCAAGTCTGTTCCTGTTGGTGCTGGGATTTCAGTGCTGTGACTGTGTAAGTTGACATGTGTATGTACACTCCGGCAGAAAGGAGAATGTCACAGTATGAGCAGTGTTCCAATGTGAGGTTCTGTATTTAGCTGTTTCGTCTCCTGTGATCAGTCCTTCCAGAAGGGTAGGGTCAGCATCCACTGCGGCAATGTTGTTGCCAGATAACAGCATCCTCTCCTACTCAGCACTAAGGTTCTTGGTTACTAAGTTCTGGCAGACATGTAGATTCATCGGCAAATAGTCATGCAAAATGGCATGACAGCATCCACAGAGATATTGGCTAAACAACCACATTTGTGACGGTTTGATGACAATCTGCATGGATCATGTCTTGCACTTGAGCTATGGTTTCATCATGAAATGGGAAAAAAAAATTTTGGAACTTTTTGAACACACCATGAATATTTGTTATCAGTTCAATTTCCAAGTATTTATTTACTTATTCTATTTTTGCTCCTTCAGTCACCCTGGCAAGATTCTCCAATCAATCGCTCTCAAGTTGGGGGGCAGCATTTATCCATGGTTCAGCAGCAACAACAGCATGGTGGATTCCATCAAGGAGGCCCTCGGTCATTTCCCATCGAAAGAGGAAGTAATCTCCAAGGGCCTCCTTTACACCAAATACCTCATTCATCAGCCTCCATGTCAGCCCCACCTCCTCCGTTCAATTCAGCAAATATGCCTCAGGGACCACCACCTCATCCTATTCATCATCAACACCCACAAGGTCAACTTCGACAGAATACCAATTTCAACCCCCCTCCCATGGGTCCAAATACGAATTCTGGACCTTCAAACAGTGGACACACTGGTGGAAGGTTTCCCAGACAGGGGGCTGGAAGTTTCCCATCAGGGTTCGGTCGCAATGCTCCTCTACAGCAAGGTAAATCAAGAGACTATTAGGCACTGTATTTACTTAAAAATAATGTGCCATCGAATCTAATGCACACCCCATGTGCAAATTTGAGCATCGGAAATTGAAAAATCGTTTGCCCCCGAATGTAATGCACACCTTAACACATGCGGTAACACCATTCACAGCATTGTAAACGAGTGTACTATACACTTTTATGCTCATGTATAGGTATTTTTATACATGTTTTCACTGTATATGAAATGCTGGTAGTCTTCTATGCCTAAAGTCCTACATAAGTGGGGCCGATAACCAATTCAAAATCGGACATTTAAAATGTTTGATGAGATACCCCTTTCAATTAAAAACTAACGGCCAATAGTCTGTAGTCTTTGATTGCTCCCATGGTGAAAACATCGATACTGCATTGATGGAACTTTTGACTTGGCAACTTAAAACCCGGGATGTGAATAGAAATCATAAATTCATTTTATACACTCAGTTTACAGTTTCCCTAATGATTCTTGGTTTGATACTAGAGCGCCGTTTACATTCAATTGCAAATGGGGATAACGGAATCTTATTTTAGGACCTTCCCAGTATGATATCGACTTAAACTTTAGATGAAGTAAGTTTTACTCCTAACAGGTCGTTATATGTATTCGCATCTTCTAAAAGGTCCTGGGTTGGACACCAGGCAGCTCTATCATTTGAAATGTATGGTGGGAATTCCAAATGTGGTATGATTTATTTAATTTATGATCAATGATTTGACACGAGGGCACCATTTGTATTCTAAAATTCAATTAAACAGGAATTCGGAATTTTTGTTGAATGTTCCCTATGTATAGACTTGGAATTTTAGTAACAGTCAGAGTTGCCCAAACCAAATATGTAGTTAAGTGCACCTTCATCTAACAAAAAGATCTTAGGTTCAACACCGGGCTACATGGATACAGAATGAAAATTTTTACATAGAGAAATTTGAGTTCCTACATCATAAATTTTCAAACTAAATAGAACTTTGAAAAGTACAGTACTTAAAGCATATGCTTGCCGAAAGCTAGCAACTTTTACTCATATCTATGTAAGTCTATTGGCCGTGATTCCTTATCTATGTTTTGCTACTTGTTCTAGGAATTGCTTTTGGAAACTCTTCTAACATTACCAAGATTTGATTCAAAGAATGGTATTATGTAAAAATTGCCTCTATGTATTATATCTATATATGTAAATTTTGTAGATTTTCTGCCTTGTCAATTTATTAGGATTCTTAGACATTTTTAAAACTCAGTAAGATTTTCACTTGGTAAGATTCCTAATAAATATTTTCCTCTTTCACAACTTATTTCTAGCAGCTCAAATAATAAGTAGTTGGCTGAATCTGGGAAGAATTGCCATATTTCCAAGCCTATAAGGAACCATAATTTTTAAGATTCGAATTTACAAAGAAATGCTGATCAACATAATCTTAATGCAACACTTTATGGTTTGATTACCATAAATCCCATGATAATAAGAATTTAATCTATATAGAAGTGATACAATTTGTCAAGATTTGCTCTAAGAGTATCAGTGTATGGAAGGATAAAACTGATTGAGCTACATTGTATATATGAATTTCATTATTAAATAGAAAGGAAATATTGAGATTCTTTTGCTTTTTCTAAATGTAAATATTGTATTTATCTTTGTTTGTATTAAAGGTAACTATTGTGTGTCTAGATTGCCAAAATAATACAATATTTATCTGATTTTGTTTCTCAGCAAATTGGCTTGCACCTTGTAGGTCCTGTCTACCCATAAGACACAGGCAGATTTTAGGGCATGTTTTGGAGTAAAATTAGTGTTATTAATGGGCTGGGAAAATACGATAACTTTAGCGTAAGAAATCATAGCCATACTCTTATCTTTGCTATCCAAGGTTTTGTTTAAAATTTGCTGTTGTTGCTTAAGGAAAAAGTGGGAAATGTAGGTACAATGAAAGATAATTATTGTTTTAAGGGAATCGATCCATGAGAGGTGGAGGTCATATGGCTCCAGGTCGTGGAGGAATTGGTCCAAGAAGAGGTGCTACACAAAGTGTTCGACCAATGCAATCCCAGAAACCTCCTAGTGATGAAGTGTTTGCTCCCAAGAGGCCTCCACTGCCCATGGAAGGCGTTAGTCCAACTGTCAAGCCCTCCCCACCAAAAAAGAGGAAATTGGTAAGAGCTTAAGCATGATTTTGATTTGAATATGAGATAAACCTCAGTCACATGGTGACAGTGATGTTGCATCATGTAATGCCCTTAAATTTGTCATGGGACAAGCTTTTCACGTGGTACTCGCTAATTTTGGAGTGGCACAACAGAAAGTGGCCATATTGTGCAAAGATTCAACATGGTAGATTAATTTCGTATTCCTCTTCTTCCTTGAAATCATTTCAGCCAACCATACATTCTACGGAAATTGTCCAGTTTCATGCGAAGGGCAAGCTCTTCAACTTTCACTTTTAACTTTGTTCCGCTGATTGGAATTCCTAGAGATCGCTGCTGGGTAAACCATTCAATTAGAATGGATTCCAACTGCGTATTCTACGCTGGTTGTTTTTGCACCCTCCTGTAGTGTTTTGCATCATGAATACAGACTTTATTTTTTCTTTGTTCTTCAAAATCGTAAATAGGGTCCACAATATATCCATGCAGTTCATTTCTTCCTTAAATTATTAATTTGTAAAATTAATGCTAAATTTTTCACATTCTCAAGAAATATGGTACTAATAATCTATTTCATATTAGGCAAAATTGACTAAATTCTTCCTGTGTTAATTTGTTTTATCATTACCACTATGTATGTAAAGGTACCGTTCTTTTCTTAGAGAAAGGAACTGCTGCCAGAGCTCTTGAACTGTAAAATAGTTTTAATAATTGAGATGAAATTCAGAAATTACTTGGCGTCTCTCATTCATTCAAGAAGGACAAATATTTTTAAGATAGGTGTTTATTTCTCTCATTGTGGTGTATGTACATTTTTTATGATAAAAACTTTGCAGAAAGCAGAAATGCCTTTTCTACTGGTATTTGCTTACTTTTCTTATTTTTATTTCGCTTGAGATGCTGTTATAAGTTAAATAAAATCTAGTGAGATTATTCACCCTTTAATTTCATATATGTATTTGAATTTTTTATCCAGCAGTTTGGTCTGTCATTTATTCTATGAGCAAAATTGATCACATCATCAGTTATTTTGTCTGTATGCTTTCTTTTCTATCTCTACTTAGGAAATAATTTTAATATCCCTACAGTTATTAGCATAAGATAGAGATTGTGAATAAAGGTGTTCAGATTCTCAAGTCATTTTCCTTTTGTTATTTTTCCTCTTGTATAGAGAAAAATCATGAAGAGCAATTTGCATGAGGTAGAAACAGTGGATACATTACCTGATACCACAATCATCAGTGAAAAGGAATCTCCTGGGGTGAGTTTAACTGTTGCTTAGTTAGGTTTTAAAAAAAATTCACGGAAGAGGCCTAAACATTGTGGAAATCTGACATAATTGAAAGAATTGTTAAATAGAACAAAGTTTGATAAAACAAAAAAGTAACTTTTAGCTATTCACACTAAGTGTGGCGACTAGTTTCAGCTAGTATTATCCATCTAAACCCTTAATTAGTCGCATCAAGAAAAGTTATGTAATTAGTTGCGTGGGGACAAAATGACTCCAAAATTCTCTGAATTTTTAAGACCTGTTTCAATAGTAAATCAACTAATTGTATTTATCATAGTTTACGAATGATTCTTTAAAAACATAAATTTAACTTTTTTAACCTAATATCTTTTTCCATTAATTATGAATTAAATAAAAAGTTTTAACATGTACCAAAATTGTAGTAACTTATATAATTGATATTTTTCCTATTAATATATTTCCTATTAATTATTATTTCCTAAGAGTTTCAAACTTTTGGAATATGTAGCAGACGGTTTATTATTTTAATTTTCTTTAGCAAAATTAAACTGTTATAAATGCAATCTGTGCCATCATTCAATAATGAAAATTAATTTCACTTCTTTTGGAAAAAGATTCAAAATTTAGGACAAAAATAAATTTTCGAATTTCTTTATGAAACTTTTTTAAATTATTAAAATATTGTTTAGATAAATATTTAAATTTTTTTGTAAATTTGGTAGCACTGCTAAAACTACATACTTTTTATTACTTGAAACTAACGAAATTCTCAGATAATCATAACGTACAAGCATCTTTACAAAACTAAAATTTGGTTGAAATATCTTAATTAGTTTTTGTGTTGCCGTAGGAAGGAAATATACCGCCTGGGAAATGACTAATTAAGGGTTAAGCCCCTTGGGCTTACTAGCTGAACTAGTCGCCTCTAAAACCTGTGTGAGGATAAGGGAAAGTTACTTTGTTGTTTTTTTAAACTTTGTTTAGTTTAAAAATTCTTTTGATTAATTTGGTTTTGTTCTATTCCCAATTTTTTACTGCTTTATGCAATTTATGTAATTCTAAATAAAGATGTTTCCTTGCACATATGTTTCATTTAAAAATTCGTCCTAATAAGTTTTATCTTTAAATGAAATTTATGCTAAGGAATTATTTGATGTATAAATGTGTATTCTTATAAATCTTAGCCTATTTAAGAGACAGTGGTATATTTTAAGAGTTACTATATATTTATAGTTTGTCAATGGAAACGGATTTGTAGCAATGAGGTAAAATTAAAAAAGAAAAGTTCGATGTTACAGAATAAGCAGTATTCTATAATAGTGATGGAAAATGGAACTCTTTTGAGTGACTTGCCTCAGAGCTCACAAAAAATTTGCTCTCGACTTTCGGAGAGTCGTTTTCAAGGGGGGTAGAGGATATAGAGTAAGATCCTTCAAATATTGTATAATTCTTTCGAAGGAAGGTTTGTTAAATACAGGGATCAATTGATGAGTTACCCAAACCACATACTTATGTGCAATACAACGTACAATAAGGTCCAGGGTTCGACACCAGGCCACTAGGATAACCCATCAGTTTTTACGTAGAGAAATTTAGGTTCCTATTTCCTAAATTTTCAAACCAAATCGAACTCTACTAAGTACAGTACTCTAAACATATGCTTGCTGAATGCAAGAAACTTTTACTTGTACATTATATAGTTCTTATTTGAAATATATGGTTAATATGTTTATAAATTTAATGGAATGTCATATTTTTTTTAAAGGGAAAAGAACAAACAGCAAGTATTGAGGTCAATGTGGTTGCCAAGCCAGAAGATGCTGCTCTTTTAGATTATCAGAGGAAAATAGAGCAGCAGAAACGCTTAAGAGAGAAAATTCTGCAGCAGAAAGAGCAACGTAGGAAGCTGACAGCCCTCAAAAAGCAGAAAGAACTTCAAGAAAAGGCAGCTCTTTCGGGTGGTGAGCAGATGCATGAAAATTATCGGTTTCCAATTAAGGAAAAATTTATGCTGAATAAAAAAATAAAATTTGTTGTTTATTGGGATACTGATGTTTCAGTTAACCAGAGATTTTAACATTTTATAATTTTCACCTAATTCCCGCAGCAACCCATGAAGAGCCCAAAGGAAATGCAATTGCAACAATTGTCAACCGAAATCCAGTGGAACCTAGTCCTACAACTGTAGCTACCAAAAAAGAACCGATGACCATCCTTCCCTTTGTAAAACCTGCTACTCCAAATCCTGAAAATCAAATGATCCAGTCACAGGTAGGATATTTCTTGAATATTTTTTTCGGAATGAACTTTATCAATTATAATAGCTTTGTTCGCAGAGACAGTTCAGAACTGCGGCGCATGTGTGTGATGATTTTGGTTGTTTGCAGAGAGTTCAGAACTGAATTCCGATAATCAGTCCTGCGTTTGCGGAACGAGAGAGCAAGTAACTAACTAATTCCAAATTAGTAATACCAGTTTCAGGATCGTAGGAAGCACTGGTAGTCTAGCGCATGCGCATTTCTTTACTACGGTACCAGCAATACATGGAGCATTTTAAGGTCAAATTAGTAAATATTCCCTTGGCCTCATCTTCCCAATTGCATACTTGAATTACTAAAAATTTACTTAAATCTAATGAAGGGGACAGATACCTATAGTCACAGTATACTTTTAATATATTATCAAGTATAATCTACGGAGGTGTTCATTGCTAATTAGAACAGTCAGGTGAAACATTTATTTCTGAAAAAGGTTCAGATGCAGTTGCAAAATCTATATTCTGCATTCGTATTTGATGATTGCTATTACCACCCAAAACTAATTGCATAATTATAAACTTTTGTGAAAAAGTAAAAATTTTAACTGTTTTTTACTTTCTACATATACGAAGTATAGAGAAAGTATTGTTTTCATGAAAAAATTTGACTTTGAGATTTCAACGGAAATACATGTTTTGGGGTCCCTAGAACACGTTTTTACCATTTTTGGAATGATGTCTGTGTGTATGTGTGTGTGTGTGTGTGTGTATGTGTGTGTGCTTGTGTGCTTGTGGGCGCTCTAACGTAAAAACTAGTGATTGTATCAATACCAAACTTCATATATAGAACTGTTGTGTGTGCTGTCAGAGTCCATCCATCGTCCATGCTTCATCCATCAAAGCTCATTTCCGGTTTTCAGAATATCTCCATAAATATGATATATACGTCCATTGTATTACTTATAAAAGTTTTAGATAATGTAATTTACTATAACTTTTGCATTTAACATATTTTTGTATCACCGGTTGATTAGGAGTTATTCGTGAAATACCGATAAACCGGAAGTAGCTGTTATGTACTTTGGTTGGTTTCGTTAGAGTTGATTAGTTTTTGGAGTAAATCGGTTAACCGGAAGTTGAGCTTCATTCATCAAACCTCATTTCCGGTTTTCAAAAGATCTCCGTAAATATGATATTTAGGTATATACTAATATTTAAGAACGTTTTTAGAAAATGAAATTTACTATAACTTTTATTTGAAACATATTTTTGTATCACTGATTGTTTAGGAGTTATTCATGAAATACTGATAATCCGGAAGTTGCGGATTATGTATTTAGTGGGCGCTCTGGGCTCTATGGGCGAAAGGCCAATTTCATCATTTTTCATCGATCATCTCCCGAAAAACATTATTTATAATGTTTGTGACGTCAAAGATAATAATATATAAATTAATCACTCATCTTCAAAGTTTATATGGAATATAGAGTTCGAAATTACTGTCGTAGATAAATATTTACATCTTATATATGGAGAAAGTCATGTGCTGGCCACATCAGATTTTTATAATATATTCCCAAGTATTAATTAGCTCAAATTCGGTTAATTCCTTCCAAATTTCAAATTCTCAAATTGCTTTCCATAATATTTATTAAAACAAAATTATGGATTAGGACCTCAGTTTTTTCCGACCCAAACTTAGCAGAAACTAACTGTTACTAATCTGAACCGCTAGAGGAGAATTTTAGGATTATGTATTTGTCGTTCGCTGTCTAAAAAATCCTGAAACCGATTCTGATCTGCACATGCGCTCTGAAGGAGAACTGAAATTGTTTGGGATTGTCATCCCAAACTTAGCTATTATCACATTCCATACAGATGATCAAATTTTTGAAAATTACTCCTTATTTAATACATTGTATAGGTAAAAAGTATTCTATCAAAAATGTGGTATTCTATCATCAAAATAAGCCAGCTTTCTAATTTATCTATTGTTTGTCTTGATTATAATCAGTTGGATGGATGTGCATATTTTTCTTTTATCATAAATACTCTTGGTACCACTTGGTTTTATCTTTATCATTCAATTTTTATGTTGTTATCAGATACTTAAAAAGTTAGATAACATAGTCAGTGTCATGGGTACCAGAGTGAGGAACTGGTTCTGAGTTGATTGAAAAATTGAAAATTAACTGTATCACTGAAAGATGATAGTGACCAACTCTACTAAACCCTTCTGCTACTAAGGCATTTTACACCTTATCTCTACCAAGGGGGTATGACTGGGTTACACCAAGATTATGTTTTGTTCTGAGTGTTTAATTTCATAGTTAAAAAAATAACACCATGAATTTATCTTAAAAATGAATGATAATAGATATATAAGTGATATTCGCTCTTGAGAAATGTGTTTTGGCAAATATAATTAAAAAACAACAAAACTTCAAAAATCTTCACCACAAGCCTTTTTAATGCTTATTCAACTTCACAAAGATATGTAAAGTCATATTCTTAATGGTTTTATCAACAATAAGGTATTATTCCACATTAGGAGCTCTTAGAGAAAGAATGGTCTTGCTTATGAACACATTTAAAGTTTTTCTATCTTCACCTCTTTTACTGAGTGCATATTGTTTTCTATTCCCAGCAAGGTTTTTTATTAAATATTCATCAAAAATGTGTGATTAAGAAAAAAATATGCAAAGAATAAAGTTATTAGATCTTGAAGAAGAAATACATAGATGCAAAAACAGGGTGGCCACAGAACCTTGAGAACCTTGAATTTTTGCTGACCTTGAAAAATCGTGAAAATGCCTTGATTTTTTTGCAAAACCTTGAAAAATCCTGGTCCTACTCGTTATCCTGGTTCAATCCGAAATAAAGTACTTGTTCAAATTCTGGCACCAGCACTTGCTAACGCAAAAACTCCGAAACCTCGTACATAAAAACCCTCGCCATTCGTGCTGATTCGTGTGTACATTAATTTCCGGGTAAAGTTTGAAAGTAGCACCTTGTTTTTCTTGGAATAAATTCCAAATTTTAATTGAAGAATTGAATAAAAACAAAAAACTGTATTTTGACCTTGAAAAATCCTCGACCTGACCTGGAAAAACCCTGAAATGACCTTGATTTTTTAATATCCCGTTCTGCAGCCACCCTGAATAAATTACTTAAAAACTTTTAACCTAAATAACACTGAAAAACTTAGTTGATATCCCTTGGTAGCCGAAGGATTAATTGTTCTGTTTCTTAAGGGTGTTCAGAAGGCGTGTCATTTAAACTTGGAATATGAAAAGATAAAATTTTATGAAAAGATAGATTTATTTTTGCATTCGTTTTTTAGCTTATCTGCACTAGAGGTTGGTAATATTTGAAAGGTATTTTGTATATTGTGTACGATGGTCCTTCAAATTCATTAAAATCAGAGGTGCTGTTTCATTATGCTTCCCTTGTTAGTGGTCACATACATACGTATTCATTCTGAAATCTGCAACTACAAAATTGGCTGAATACAATGATTCGACTGATACATTGTAGTTTTTATCATTAAAACTTTTCTTTTGCTTTCCCTGGGGTCTTTAACGTAAAAAAATATTGATTCATATTGAAACTGCTAATGATGAACTTTTCATGCACTTTAATATCATTACCATAGCTATAATCTCCATATCACACAAATAATTGCGTAAATTACTGGTAACGGTAGGACACCATTAATAGTAAGAAATGTGAAAAGTAATGAAAGAGAATTAAATCACTTTTTATTTTCTTAGCATATGGTTGGTCAAAAGAAGGCATTAATGGCCTTGAAGACTGGAAATCAAATCAGTCCAAGACAGCCAATGACAAGAGGTGTAGCTATGCGAGGAGTTGGTCCACGCAGAATTGCTGCTCAAGGCACAAGGATGCCAAATCCAGGTGCAATAGGGAGTCCTCAGGCAGTGTTGGGAAATATTGTTCAACAAGGAGGACAGACTTATAAAATCATCCAAATGAAAAATGACCAAGGACAGATAGTTCGCAAAAAGGTAAGCCTCAGTTTCTGGAATACCACCTTAATTTCTTCTTGTCTATTCATTCACTGTGTGATAATGTTGGGCATGATGCCAGAGATCTTTATTTCAACCAGGATAGGTTAGGATTTGGTTGTGTCATTTTTTTATAATGATTAGTTCATGTCAGTGTATACTCTAAAAATATTAAGATAGGCTTTTGTAAAAGAATTAAAACTAATCCATATGAAATATTGATCCCTTCACATGTTTTCTGAATTGTCTAACTATTGTTAACAATTGAATTCTTTATTTTGGAAGTATTTCTACTGACTGTTGAACCACTTTAACCACTTGCCTTACACAGGCAGCCACCCCTTGTCTAAATTGACTTATAAAATTTATAAACTTGTAATCTATGAACTTTAAAAAATAAAAAAAAATTAATTTTGGCAACTGATTATTTTTCCTGGTCATAACAATATGAAAAGATTAAAGTAATAAAAAACTGACATTTTATGAGAGGAAAGAAGATAAAAACCAATCAGGCTAGTGGTTAATAACCCAAATCCTGCCCAAATTGAATAACTCAGCAATGAATATTCTTGAAATTCAAAGGTGTTTCAACATTGCATTTCCTAAAACAATATTTGCAAACCAGTGGTTCACAGAACACTGTTGGTTCATCAGATGCTTTTTGATGAATTAAGTAATTTCAATGTTTTTATGCCCTTTGATTTTATTCATAATCTGATTTGTATTGCCAACACAGAGTGTATGAGCAACATCATGAATTTCATATCAAATATGGAAATGTTTATGTCAAAAAGAACTTATTATTGGTCCCCAGGATTTAAAACTGTGAATGTATGAAGCTTTGATATTTTGAGGAGTTATTGATGGTGACTAGATTCTTAATACATCTTTCTATTTTTACTTTAGTATGTATCCTTATAATTGTGATGAATTATGAAGTTTCATGGATACTGGAGAAATGTTATTTTGACTGAATCATTATTACACTAACTGGAGATGTTTGTTCTATAAAAACAAAAGAATTCTCATTTTACATAACCATCTAACTAAATGTATTATTTTAGGTGCTTGTGAGACCCGGAATGGCAGGGCGAGGGAATCCTCTAGGTAGAGGTCAAGTGATGGAAGTGAACCCACAACAAATAAGACCTGTTGGTCAAGGAAGGGGGAATATTGTAGGGAACAAAGCAACACAGGTAAGATTCTCTCTGATTTAGGTAAAATATAATATCACTAAAGCCTTACAATGAAATGTTTTATTGGGATGTTTTCCCTGTAGGTATGATTGTCAATATATATGTTTGAATGGAAAATGTTATTTTTCATACAATTGCATAAGCTTATTTCTTTCTCTCGTGTCCCTTCTTATAAATCAATCTACGATTAAGATGCCTTAACCTGCAGTCAGAATTCCTTTCAAAAAGACAAAGTAATTATTTTGACTGAATTACTGTTTCATTCGTAATGTTTATCGTTTTTTATTTCAGTGCTGCTGACATGCAGTATTGCTATTCACAACTGAGTAACTTTAAAAACGCTTCTTTAGTTCTACCATATTTTTGGGCATTTTTCAATTTTGTGATGTTATAAGTTGGAATGTAGCTTTGTCTTGATTTGAAAGATAACTGTTTACTATGTACTGTTATTAAAGCAGTGTAGTACTACAGAGAACATTTTACCTGGTTACTGATAGCTGAGATTTATGTTATATGTAGCTCCTTATTATTCCCTGAAATGAATCTGCTATTACAGATTTGTTTGAGTTGAGCCTAATACAGCAAGATATCAGATTAATAAAATTATTTCAAGTTAACTTAGTGAATATGTAAGCAGGGTATTTTTTTGATATTTTTTCCTAATAACTGTTCTCACAAAATTCTACTTTCTCTACGTTGCTTCATCACTTGAAGAATTTTAATTTGCTGGTATTCTTAGGATTGTAGGTTTAAAAAAAATCAAGTTTTGGCAGTTACTGAATCACTCAGGATTCAACGTTTTAAGTATTAACATCAATTAATAAATATCTATTATATATTATTCCTTCTCCGGATTCATTCAAGGATATAGATAGGTAGATAGGATACTAATTCACAGGCTAAACCACAAGCATCATTGATATGAAATTTTTACGACGTATGGGCTATAATGTGTAACCGCCAGATGGGGATGGGGTCATGGGTTCGATTTCAGAGAGCCCGCAAGTCCAGATTTTTCCCATTTAAAAGCATTGCTTTGATTTTTGGGAATTTTAAAGAAATACTTCCCGGATAGGTAGAGAATAAAAACTGAAGGAGCCTTTGAATATGATCATGATCTGTTGAAAACATAAATGACTTTCACGGAAAAAATCCTGGGTTTGATGCTAGGACAATGCAAAAATCTATAAATATATAAATTAGTGCATAAAAAAATAATGAAAAACAACCTCAATGTATTTTAAATGGCAGATTTTTGCATCGAACCCAGGATTTTTTCCGTGAAAGTCATTTGTGTTTTCGATAGATCAAGACCATATATATAGAATCCTTGAGTATTGATTCTCTACCTATCCTGGAAGTATTTTTTTAAATTTCCAAAAATCAAAGCAATGTTTTTAAATGGGAAAAATCGGGACTTTGGGGCCCTCTGGATTCGTACCCATGACACTTAGGTTCAAAATCGCAATTTATCTGGCAGTTACACGTATGGCCAATACGTCTTAAAAATTTCAAATCAATGACGTTTGTGGTTTGGCCTGTGATTTAGTATCCTATCTATCTATATAGGTACATGAATGAATCCGGAGAAGGAATTATATATAATGAATATAGCAGAACAAGTATCAGCATGGGATAGTTATGTATTTAAAAGACATTGTGGTAGAAGTTAACTTTCAGTTCATAACTTAAGTTTGCAGCCCCTTTGAAAATTTATCCTAAGTGATTTGGCAACTGCCCAAACATGATGATTTTTACAACCGACAGTCATTTGTATAATTTATTGTCTGCTAAGTAATTGTTTGCTTACTGCTACTCTTACCATTTAGGTACAAGTGGCTGGCGGTGGCCATAGAGTTGTGCAGGTACTTTCTACTCAGCAACCTGTACATCCACAAATGCAAGATTCAAAAATGTTGCTACAAAGAGTAGTTAAACAAAATGTTCCAGCCCAGCAGGTAAACACTATAGTATAATATTGTTAGCATTATTTTTTTATATCGGTATCTAAGTGAGCAAAACGAATGTTTTCATTTAATACATTTGAAGTTGTAATATATTTCTGCTTAATTTTGGCAGTAATTTGTGTAATCAGTAAACCTGGATGCTGAAATTTTATAACAATTTGTTCCTCTTTCTGCAAAAAAAATTGAGAAATTTGAGTCTTAATAATTCAATAGTAATTAAAGCCAAGTGAAAATTTTCTAGATCAACCATTGGATTAATTTTTTAAATTTGTTATTGCAAATTGATGAACTTATTGCATTATAGCCTTTTTTGGTTTGAATTCTTATAAGATTTTTGTAGCTGCATGGAGAATCTTACAAAGAATGAGTTTAAATTGTGCTTTTTAAAATCACTATTCACTTAAAATTGCTTCTTGAATATCATTACTTTCATTTCATAAATTTTGAATGTTTTCCGTTATAATCTTTTCAGCAACAAGGTAGGAAAGTAGTAGTTCAGAGTCTTAGTGGAGGTGGAGATAACCAAGCAATGGAAGCCAAGAGACGTGGTACTGTTGTGGTGGAAAATTTGGCTGCAAGCACATCTGAGGCAGATTTACGGAAGATGTGTCAGAGTGTGGGGCAGGTGCTGGTAAGTTCTCTCTAAGTCTTATTTCATGCTTTTCCTATGTTTGATGTGATTTATGTTATCTGAGAAAACAAGCTTCTCTGAAAATTAGTTGGTAGAGATGATTACTGACGTAGTATTTAGGTTGTAAGTCAGAGGTTTGGTATACTATTAATATAGTCTGTTCACTGTATGTTTGAGGGTTAGAGAGAGAGTGACAATCGCATTTTCTCTCACTCTCTATTTCATGGGAGCCAATAGGAATAAAGGTGGAGTCCCGCCTCCCAAATCAAATTATACAGTAAAAGTTTGCTATGTTGCAACATAAGCATGAAAATGCAAAGTTTGTCAAAATCGTTTAAAACTTTGTCAGTATGGAGTGGAAGTAATGCTGGACATGGCAGTACGATGTTTTTAGGGTTAATTTCTACCATCATTGCAGAAAAAACAAAAATGAACTTAATCAATTGATTTAATGAATGAAAAATCAAGAATTTCAGAGAAAATCTTCATTTTTTTCTGGTTTCCTTTGAAATGGGTACCTTCAGTTCTCTTATTGAAGAAACATGGATTTTTACATCAAATTCTGCTTTAATTCATTCTCTTCACGCTCGTGTTTTTAATTTGACAGAAAAGCGTTTTTGAGGTTGATATTTAATAGAAATTAATGAGGAGGTTGAGAATTTTTGGTAAAATGCAGTGAAGAAAGTAGTCTCCAGCTATTTTTCGTCTTGTTTGCTCTTGGGAAAACTTCCAGCGAGAAAGTAACTAAGAAAATAGCAAATTTAATTTATGTGCAAATATGAAATATCCAAGCTCATAAATAACATACGATAAACGAATTTAATTATGGAGCAAATGAATTACACGGAGCTACCTTTGAAGGTTTTGTTGCAGATAAAATGCTTCGTAATGTCTTCTGATTTTATTTAGTCATATTTTCGGACAAAAAGAGTGCCTTTCTCTTTTGATGTAAAAAAAATCCATGTTTCTTCAATAAGAGAACTGAAGGTACTCGTTCAAACAAAACCGGAAAAAAATCAAGAATATCTCTGAAATGTTACATTTTTGTTTTTTTCTGCGATGATGGTAGTGATTAACCCTGAAAAAATCATACTGCCATGTCCAGCATTACTTCCACTACATACTGACAAAGTTTTAAACGATTTTCACGAACTTTGTATTTTCATGCTTATGTTGCAACTTAGGAAATGTTTACCGTAAGATTTGATTCGGGAGGCAAAGCTCCATCTTTCTTCCTATCGGCTCCCACGAAAAGAGAGTGAGAGATAATGTGATTGTCGCTCTCTCTCTCTAACCCACAAACATTCAGTGAACAGACTATAGTATATTAGTATTAGTAGCATATTCACACACCTTGTTTAATATATAATAAGTACGTGAACTGGACGTCTCATTTGGGATCAATACCATTTTCTCTGCATTTTACAGAATGTACAGATGGTGCCAAATCATCGGAGGGCAATAGTGGAGTTTGCACATCCAGCCACTGCTGTCACATTTTTTCAGCGTTACCAGCGCAAAATTGTTGATCTGTCAATGATCAGCGTAAGGTTGGCAAACTCATGAGCAGTGAATAGTACCTGCTGATAATTTTAATCTTATACTATGGGATCCCCAATCAACTATTCCCCTAGTATCCAGTTACTTTCACACAAGGGTGTGTGATTTGTCAGTTTGGATTAAACATTGCTTCAGGAGTACTTCTGAATTTGGAATGCATTCTTAGAAGGCACATTTGATCTTGGGAAAGAGGTCTTCACATCCAAGGCTGTATCTTCTGCTTGCTGCTTCTTTGGAAACCAGTATATATTTGGGAGAATGAAGCTCTGCTGATCCACTTTCCAAGTAAAACTGCTTGTATAAAATGTGTTTGGCAGTCATTTGAATGTTATTGCTTCCTAAAATGGTAGCGTAGTCAGTCAAAGTGGATGCGTGAGAAATATTGTATCCTAATTGGAAATTCAGTTTGCATTTTAATTAGTATGAAGATAACTGTTACTAAAATTAATGTCAGCAATCATAGTATTTCTCCATTGAACCTGAGCTGCCCGAAGAGTCATCCATCACTACGTACCTGATCGTCATATAAGATTCTTCCATTAGAAGTGCATTCGTTGTAGTTATTTGGTCAGCTTCAATCTATAAACCTGTCATTTCTGTCAATAGCTGCTCATCTCACAGTTCAAGTTTAAAAGCAATAGCATCAATTGAGTTGTTGAGAAGAATTTCATTTGTATTTCCGCATTTTGGTTTCTGTGCTCAATTTTTTGCACATTATCCTGCCCCTTTTTTTAAAAGTTACTTCCTCCATCAAAGTGACTCTAATTAATTGAAAAATTCACTGTATAAAATTTCTTACATTCGATTACTTTACATTTATCAAAATTGAAAAACGTTGATTAAACTTATTTATCCGTTAATTTTGATCTATTTTTCTGAATATTCTACTTAGTGTGGTTGCTATCGATTATTGTTATATATAATGTATCTCAGTGGATACATTTAGTAAAAACTATGTTCAAAACATGTTCCTTTTGCTAAATATTGTATATAATTTTATATTCATCAGGATATGTTATTGTATTATCACATGCCATTGAATTGATGCCATTGCTTTATACTAATGGGAAGTTAGAAAAACTCCTCACTGAGATACTATTGTTTACCTTGTAAGTGATGCAAGAACATTATTGCTTGAATGAAGCAATGAAGCTCATAAACAATGAACAAGTACTCTTAAACTCAACACACCTGCACTGAGAATATCAATGCCAAAATTTTAAAAATGTCTACGTATATTAAATAAATGTTAAGCCTAGTACTGTATTGGGAATCTTTCACTGTTACTTCTACCCATTTAATGGCTTTTTGCCATATTGCTGCATAATTAGCTATAATTATTATTAGTTGTGTTTCAAAAGGAGTTCTTATTTGTCTATGTTTAGACCTTAGGAATCTCTGATATTTTTCTTATGACCAGTAAGTTCTCAATCAACTAAGGTCATAAAAGCCTGATTGTTCACATGTTTGATGGAGTGTATTTGACTCTGAGTTCTTTTTCTTTTACATCTCTATCTATTTATGTGATTGGTGAAGAATTCTTCAGTATAACATAGTCGTTTAACATTTGGTACAAATTCAAATATTGGCACCTTTGCCAAACTATGATTGTATTTCTCTGGGTGAACTTCTCTGGCTGTTTAAAAAAATGGGTTCGCATCAGCATATATCATGATGTTTTCAATGAAGCTTGCCACAAATGTTCTATTTACACTCATACATGAAGCTTACCTGATGGAGAAGTTCTATATACATCTAAATTTGTTAAATCCATTGGTGGTATAGCGTCATAGGATAAGAATGCCAATTTAATCTGAATGATAGATTACTCTTAATTTTGGCATAATTTAAGATAGTGTACTTGGTATTGCCATTTCACTTAAATTATCTAACATGTAACTTGAGTAGGTATGAGTTCCATATACATTGATTTGCAAGGTCTGTCACATTAGTAAATAATTTGATAGTTGTATTTGAATGAAAGATATTTCATAGGAGACTATCTGGTGATGTTTTTGTCACCTAAAAGGTTCTAAGTGAAAATTTTATTTTGAAAGCAAGGAATATTATTATTTTAATTCTCTGCTTTTCATCTGCACATTAATTTTATATGATTTTGAATTGATGCAAACATTAGGGTAATTTTGTTTCAACTTCCATAGTTAACATTTTCCTCCATTAAGTTTATATAAAGCAGAAAATCTTTACATGTTTATAAAGACAAAATCAATATTTTTGATGCAATTTTTTGACATTCACTTTAATAATCATTCAAGATTCATACGTTTCAGTATGGATGGATTAGGTCATATCATCAAATTAAATATGTACATTTCAGGTGCTTGTATCTAAAATATAGGTTAAAAATTGTTTGGAGATGATTTTCTTCATAATATACGGGATTCTTTTTTATCTTGTCCGCATGAATTCAAGTCAAAGATTAAATTTAGTTCAGCAACATATAAGCTAACTAGCTTATTAGGTCCCCTTTAGTAGTAAGTTTTTGATTTAACTTACATTGAGACTTTAAGTAGAACTTATTGTGATATGCTCCAAGAGTTGAAAATGTCAGCAATAAGCTTTAAGCTGTCAGTTACATCTGTAAAAGCGCAGTGTGAAATTACACCCATTCAACCCTCAGTGGTAAGGTTTAGTATTTAGATTTGTTGTAATTTCTATAATAGAAGACATTATTTTAGCTTTGAATGTTGTATCATATGCTGACTTACAAAGTAATCTTTTTATCATCGTCCCATTTTCTTAAAATATAGCTCTAAAAGATGTTGATAGATAGGTAGAGTACCTCCAGGATTCAATGATATTTTTAAAATTTGTGCTTGAAATTGCATTCCTTTAAGCAGAGACTAGTTTTGATATTCCAAAAAATACACCACTAATATTTCCAATGGATATAAATAAAAGTGGAGAAATCATTTCCTTGTTCTTGTAAAGCTTTTAGATTAATTTATATGAATGACATCAACCTAACTTCAGAGATTAAATTTCATATGGAAGTATACTGTACTTAATGATGTTGATGTATTTGCAGCATTCTCCTAATCCTCAGAATCTTTTTTGTTACCGATACAAGTAATGTACTGCAAGAGAGGTGCTATCACTTGTTGAATCATATTTTTGGAAAATTATATGACAGAAATATTGATGTTATATTAGGACTCAAATGAATTTTTAATTCTCTTATATAGTGCTAAAATTCAATCATATGACTGTTGAAGTTAAATCTGGCTTTCAATTTGTTCCATCTATCGATAAATTACCAGCTGATGTTGTGAATTTACATCACTTCTTAGAAAATTTTAATGCTGTTACTGAGAAAGAGTGAAACTTAAGTACTGACAGATATATCTAGTTTATTATTTTATTTTACTTGAGGGACCTCTGGTAAAAAGTTGTAGTTAACTTATCCATAATAGAAGAAAATTAGTTGACTAGTATTATCACTTATTGGTAGAGAATGGGCTGAAGAAACTAATGGGTGAAGACAATTCAGGTAGAGTAATGTAGTTCTTGAATCAGTTGTGATGCAGGATGTGCACCTTTATGACATGCTTAAACTTCTATATTTCTAAATTTTTGTTGAGGAATTCTGAAGCAACTCTTAGTAAAGAAGCTTGAATGGTTTGGGGGACATTTCTATACCAACAGCTGGGTGGATTAGATGGAAAAATTTGGCTCTTATGTTCTTCATTGATTGCTCATGCCATTATCTTTGCATTTTAATATAATCTATTACGTTTTGCAAATCTTATTAGCTCTCTGTGGAATCTCTCCAAATTTTAAAACCTTATTAAGCACGAAACTCATCAATAAAAGTTTTATCTTATATTATATAATAATACAATCCTCTAATAAAGTGAATTACCTATTGTAGGCTGTGAAAGACTTTTGTACAAGAAATGAATAATATGCTCAAAAATAAGAAAATATTTAATTTTGCCTTTTTGAAAGCTAGATAGGAAGACTTGTCAAATTAAACCTCTGTGAATTTTGGTGTTTTGATTTAAATGGATCAATGTGTCACATGCTCCTGCATACTTTACTCTTTAATTTTCATTGTAGGAATTTATGGTGCTTGTTTATTTCTAAGTTCAAAAAATAGACAAATAATTGCAAATAAAATGAACAGTAGTATGGAAAGTTAAAGTAGCCTTCCCTGGTGTTGTATGATAGTATAGTGTTGTCTGTTTATTGCTGTCAAAGCTTTCTAGTACATATTTTTGGAGTTTTGTCATCCATTTTTTAAATTGCAGATTCAAGGCATAGGTGGAAAATGTTATTTTTTTCCTATTTCAAGTATTATAATTTTTTCCTCTTTGTGAGATGGCTGCCCATTCCCTTTTCATGCTGCTCAAGTGATTTTTCAAGTGCACTGTATTTACTTACAGATTTGTTCTCATTTGTCTAATATTTTCAAAAATTCCTACGCAAGTCTTACACTATGAACGATGCAGTGGAATTTTGCCATTTAATTAGAAAGAGTCATTGATAGTATGTAAAGTATTCCTCTTGTAATTCCTTAATGCTTTCTCTTTCTTTCTGCATAGAGGTGAAAAAAATTTGAGGGAATTATTGTCATTTCCCTTAACAATATAAATAATCATGTAGACTCATCAGTTATCACTGGGATATTTAGGAAGCTCATTATTCTTAAACTTAAACAAAATTTTTATATCTTCTAATTTTCTAAATTATGAATTCATTTAAAGAGAATTGCTAAAACTCGGATGACAAGTCCAAGATTGCTGTTAAATGTTGTTAATTTTCTAATATGTCTTCTATTAACTGTATTGTATGCATCAGGATGTATTAATTAGACCTGGATTTGTGAATCAATGATATTTTTGTAAAACAGGAAAGTTGGATTTCATCCTTAAGTTCTAATTTGGTCACCTCAAGTTACATTTTACATTTTCATTACTGTGCAATGGCAAACCTTTCTATTTCAGCCTTTCATCTATGGAAGAATGGCTAATAATACCTCAAATTATAATTTCTAAAGTAAATAATTAGTCCTTTATATTCATTGGTGTGGTTAGCTAGAACTTAGTCCAAATTGTTTTTCTAGCAAATTTTTGTTGCATAAAAAATCGGATTTTTGGTTACTTGTTGTATTTGGATTTTTATTGATAGGATGGTGTGAATCATATCACAGTAATTGGAAACTAAACCATAGTTAGGAGTCGAAAGACTCATGATGAACATGATCTCCAGCAGCAGTCTGCAATGTCATTGATTTGTGTGAACGTTTTGTTTGTTTAGTCATGCATGTAATATGTTGGTCATGGGTCTCCATCTAAAAATATTGATGCCCATTGTATTAATGCTATTCCTGGTGTGAAATTTAACCATATTGTATTTAATTTATATTTTGTTATCTATAACCTAAAGTCGACCAGATTGCGACATTCATTTTTAAAAAAATGTCAAATTATTTATTCTTTTGATTTCTATTTTAGTTAAGATTACCATTTTTGGTTGAAAATTGTTGGTTCTCAAAAGCTGATCAATTTTAAATGAATGCTTTTTAACTTTGATTTTTATAGGAAAAAGTTTTTTTTCACTGTTTCTAAAAAATCAATTTGTTGGTATTAACTGCAATGCAGTAAAGAAAAAAGTTAGTTCTTAGAAGAACATAATTTTAGATAACTTTTCAAGATTTATTTTTCTTATTTAATAATTATCAGATCAATCTTTATGGGAATTTTGATCTATTTTGAAGAAATCCCCTGATATATTTTTAATACAATAATTCAAGGTTCAGTGGTAAATCCTTTTTAGGATATCTTTCTATATGTTACATAGAGCACAAGCTTCTTAACAAACATCGAAATCATAGGTTTTTAATCATACGATCCATTACTCCTTTTGTTTCATACATGTCCTAAATCTGATATGCTGATTTAAAGACTATTCTTTTGAGAATATATTTTACTTGCTACGTTTCTATTGTTTTGAGATAGATGATTTGATATTTTTGTAATAGTTTTATACTGATATTTAGCTTAGTGCTTCATTTTTCATGGAGTAAAATTTTGTATAATTTTTACTTTAAATTTAAGATTGTGTTTGTTGTCAGGTTATAAGCAGTTGATGGACAAACTCGACTTAGAAGCACGTTCAAATAGACTTTTAACTGTTTCTTGCAACTTACTGAAAATATTTTCATGAGTGGAAAAATCAAATGAGAGATTATTTTTATCTAGAATTTCCACAGAAATGATAATATTTTCAAGTTTGATTAAAAAATATTAAACAGTATTTAAAAAATGAAGATCATCAGGCTGGAAAACCCAATATTAATATTATCGCAAATGAAGTTTATGTATATATATATTTATCTCTACAAAACTCATTACCCTCTTTTTGAAATGATATATAATTTAGATTTTCTATTCCAATGTTATGCTTCAGCATAATAGTTGGAACAGTCTTTCAGTAAAAATCCCCTGCAGAGAGGTTATGATAGATCTTTTCCCAAGTCACGGTGGACCATGTTTTTCATTGGTAAGATCGAAATATTTACTTATGGAATATGATGATAATTAGCATATTCATGCCCAACTCATTATTGCAACAATAAAATCATGTGTAGATATCTTATTCCGGAACAATTATATCAATTGTTTGACTGTATTCCTGCTGTTAGAACTAAAAAGATGTTTACATATATGAATGATTTTACTTCACGAAGTTGTTGTTGGTTATTCAGAGAGGGATTTGATTTATAGATGATTGATGATGTTTTCATTCTCATTTTTGCTAATTTGCATGAAATATTTCAGATAGTTGGTTTTATTTTGGTATTAGTTTTTTTTTCATTTAATTTTTCTCCTTTTCAGTTTAGACAATTTATAGCCATAACTTAGTGAAATACTTTTTGAAGTATATTGCTGAATTGAAGTTATTAATTAACTACTAACTCATTCAGCTAAGTCTGTCATGAGTAAAATTTTAGTGAGATATGATTAACCCCTTGCACTGAAATGACATGTCTAATTTGTCATAGACTTCTGTTGCCAAATCACACTATGATTGAGCTACTCTCGTCATTAGATTTAAATTATTCTATCATTAATTAGAGGAACTATATTAATGTTTTGAAAGTGATAACAATAAACCATTTTTAATGCTCTTAGAGAAATTGTACTTCATGAAATAGTTGATAGAGACAGGATATTCAGAAAATAGATTGTAGAGGAAGAGGTTAATTTGATACTCAATGAACTGTTGCATCATGGATTCATTTTTAAATCATTAGATGGTATTATTTCTATCAAATAACATGAATTAACATGTTGCAGTGTATTTGTAATGATATATATGAGGAAACTTTTCAAGTATTCTTGCTTTCACTGAGGGCATTTTTTAAATTGCATTTACTCAATAATAATAATAAGTTCTGGTGTGTAGTTCTGTTGCTTTCAGAGATGAGTAATGAGAGACTGTTGATCATACTTAATTTTCTTATACACCCAAGTACTAATTTATCCTGATTATTTCCCATTACTTGAACTTACACAGGAAACGTTTTATGCAAATTGCTTATTATTGAATAAGATAATATTGAGGTTATGATTTTTAGTCTCCAATACTATTCAGTGCTATGAGTTACGGCAACATTTAACCACAGATTCATTTTTGCAATCATTAGCTGACATGTTTGCAGTTTTAAAGGTCTAAAATCATCCAGCCCAATTTTAAACGAAACTCTGCCGTTTTTCTGCATTGATAAGGTTTCTTGTTCTCTGCCCAATTCATGGAATTAATCATTTTAGAAACATTCCACTACTTTTCATTTAAAGTATAAGTACAAACTTTCTCAACTGAAAAATTTCTTAACCTCCAATTTGTTCCCTTTCATTGTCAATTATCCATCATCGCATTTATTACAGCCAATTGTGTCAGAATGTTAAAAAATCAATTTCAGATAACTCATTTCCCAACTTTCTGTAGAAACATGATAGCTTTACTCAGTAACAGAATTAAAATGCAAAGGATTTGCATCAAAGTATTATGTTTTTAATGTTTCATTCAGAAATCACAGATATTTGTTGTATTACGTCCACCAATTTAGATTTTTGTGACTGTTTAGCATTTCATCATCTTACAATTATAAACTAAGATCATTGCTCCCAAAAACACCTCAATGTTTGTTCACTTAAATATTTCCTCAGGATCTCATCATTTTAGATTTAAATTGTGTTCTACTTTGTTACTTTTTTGAATAATCGATCTAGTCATCTGAATGAAATTTTTATTTCAAATTAACTTAAGTGCATTGTTTCTTAGCTTTTCTTTTCATCTGTGCTGCTTGATTACCTTTCCTAGATGAAAAAATACTTCTTCCTAAATTTATGATTCCCTATCATTTGTATCTCCAATTTGGAGGATTTTGGTCACAGAGTTAGGCAAGGTTAGTATGGAAATGGCATAGCCAGATAATCTCTGATCAATTTTTTTATTTGCTCTTAAAACCAAATGCTTACTGGTGCCAAACTCCATTATTTCCGTGATTCCTCTATTATGTTGAAGATGATTTCAGTTTACCTTTAGTTTAGAAATCAATTCTGTCTCTGGAAATTAAAATTAAATATAAAACAAAGCAATTTTAAGTGAGAAGATATGTTTCAGGCAACATTATTAACTATGTTAAAACAAAAGTGTCCTCAAACCTATTTTCTTTCCTTAGGCCAAAAATTCTTTGTACCAATAAGCATGTCATCTAAAAAAATTCTCCATCTTTCAGCTAGTGAAACGATAAAATTAGTAACATTTTTGGTTCTCTGATATTAGAAGATGGCGTATCACAGATTTTTTTGGATCTTATTCAGCTTTTGTTTTATTTTTGTATTCAGGAAATGTGTTGTGGTAAAGATTACTGTATAAACGAGAGAAATGCCCCCTTCACATTTCTTGCCATTGATAGTTCTTAGTTTACTCTTTGCCTTCTTTTTTATATATTTTCTTTACCCGTGTTTGTTTAGTTCATTTTCCTTGAGTTCTTTGTGTTTCTGTTCCATATAACTAAGATATCACTAAGGTTCTTAGAAAAAATTGTCCATGGATTGTTATCAACTGGAATTTTTAGGCGCTTCTAAGTTATGACTATATTGCTGAAGATATCAATAATAAGCTCCTATTCTTTATTGCTAGTCATAATTTGTCTTTTTTAACATAGGGCGTCTTGCCTTCAACTAATCTTGTTAGCATTTGCTAAATTATAATATTCTGCTTGAAGTATAGTACAGGTGACTATACTTTCTATGAGAAAGTGAATGTTTTCTGTGGTACGAGTTTCAGCTGTTTAAGTGTGTTAATAATTCAATTTTGAAGTTTGTTATTTCATTGTAAGAGAAGGTATTTCCCTGCAATAGTTCTTTCAACAAGCATTGATAGATTTTAAAATGTTTTATCGTAATGTGCCTGCAAAATTTATAGTGAGAATTGTAGCAGTTAACTTTCTTATTCTTCTAAAGATTTCTTATATTGTTGAGAAATATTTGGCAACCAATTTTTGGTATTATTGAATCGATTTTATAATGTAAAGCTAGTCTAACCCTGAGTCGTCTAGGAAGTCGTAAAAAAGGTGAGTAATACATATTTTTATCATAATGAGTTTAATTTGTATTTTTGTTGTGTAAAACATGACTCTTCCTTTAATAGTTTTTCTTTTCTTGCAGGGCTTAAGAAGAAATCAACCTCTTAAGGCAATATATTTTAATGTACATAACTTCAATATAATTGTTTTACTATGTTAGTTAATAAAATTCATGTATCAATTGATGTATCAGCTGATGTTCCTCCTCTTGCAAATTCCTGTCCTTTCTGTGTGCTTCCTTTTTATTGTTAATAAATGTACAAAAATTAATCAAATGTAATTGCAATGGTATTTATAATGAGAATTTTATGAGCATTTCATTTTGGTAACTCACTGATATTTGTCAAAATAAAATGCATTTCAATTGAAAATTTTGTTTCAAATTTCATCCTTACCAATGTGAGTAATGTAGTAGAAAATTTGATTGTATGTAAATAACTATCATGTACAATAAATTTTTATTTTTTTAACTGGGTTCTTAATACATTTTACTCCAACTCTTTTACTTAGCAGGGATCGATTATTTATCAGATTCTTAGTACTTAAATTGTGGAAATATGTTTGAGAAGTTGAAATGATAGTTTTTAATCACTTTCAGTTAGCTTAAGTTTTGTTTTTCAAAAGGTTTTGTAATTCACCTATTTCTGTAAGATTAAATACTTGGAAATTGAAATTATTGTAGCATAGCGACTTTTTACAAACTATCAGACCTTGTACTAGGAAGCAAAGGTTATTTTGTAGAATGATCGAGGTAATAGATACTTAGTGACACAGAGAGTACTTAATTATTGCCTTTATTTATCAATGTAAACTAGAAATATTATTTTTTGTTAAACTTGTGCTTAAATCAGGTTAAAATTCAAATATCAATAGAATAATTTAATCAATTTTTCCATTTCCTATCTTGTTAAGCTAGCTTCAATTAAAACTTTAAATACACACTTCCAAGCCACCTGAGGAAATTAATTCAATAAGAATTCTTTTTAAGAATACATGAAAATTCCTTGGTCTGAATATCGACTCTTATCTAAAATGGAACCACCATGTAGGACAAATACGGTAGGTTATCTCTGTTTCGAAACTCTGTCAGTCATGTTGTTTCACTGATTTTGTACCATGGTCTCTTCTTCTCCAGAGTTGCATATGACATTGTGTTGTGGGGTTCCTCTTTTTAGTGAAATTATATTTTCATCACCCAAAAAATATTGTTTGATTAATCTAATCAACGTGTTCTAGCCCACTGTTGTCTTCTTTTTAAAAGACTAGGCATATTAACTGTACCTAGCATCTACATATATTACAGTCTACTGTATGTGAAAAAAATATGGATTGATTCTCTAAGAACATTTCAATTCATTCATATCAAACCAAGAAAAGATAAAAATATTTTACAAACGTTATAAGCAGTAGTTACTCTTAAGGGACCAAGAGCAATGACAATAAAACTTTTTAATCACTTTCCAGTGAACATAAAATAAAAAGGGAGTTCTCTGATTTTTTAAAATAGTGTATCAAAATTTCTGATCACCCTACGTTTTTATAATATAAGTAAATTTCTAGCACTAAGTATGAAATAATTCTGTACAATATATTTTATGCCAATGTACTTAATGTTTCTTTTGATACCTTTTGTCATACATAAATTTTCTTGTATTATATAATACGATAATGATCTTTGACATGCTCCATGAACAAACTTTGTATTGTTTCCCTAGGAAAAATATAATATTTTAAGCATTCCAATTGTATTTGAGATGGCACGGAATTGAATTGATGCACATGTGCTTATGCTGTGTAAATCAGGCAATGTTTTAAGAGGAACTTAACTAGGATCCTCAATTACAGGTGAGTCTTAAGTCAGGTAATTAGTTAATCACCACAAGATATCATTATTATTGTTTTTTATAGACCTCCTTGCCATTCCCTACCAATTATATAAGTAATTTAAGTTCTGCCTTTCCATACAAAACTATTCTGTAATTCCCAAAGCATCATTTCATTCACTCTGTTAACCACCGCAAATTCCTGATTTTCTGAATGGTATGATTTATTAAATCTAAATTAAACTCAAAATTGTCAATTTATTAAGCAAAAGAAAAAATGCAGAATAATCTCACTCCCTCCTGTACGGGCACTTTTTGTCCATGACCTATAAAACTCTTTCCTGGTTAGATTTTACAATCTTATAATAAACATTAACTTGAGGAATACATTCCATAAAAAACTAGCTTACTTGCTTTCATATAGCGTGAATGGAATGATAAATTCTACCTTTCATTACAACCATAGCTTTCTATTTTACCTGAGAGGAAGGTAAAGGAAGCAACAGTTTGTACTTCTTTTTTGCTTACTTTTTTATCTGAAGGTTTCTCATTTCTAGTCTTTTTATTGAAAGATTCTTTTTCTTAATAAGTTTTGATAAGATAAACCATGTGCATTCTCCCATTACACAGCCATGCTTTTAGACTTCTTCTCTGATCTTTACAACATTACTAATTTTGCCCCTAGGATTCTCGATGACAGAATTCTGTCATCGAGAATACTACAAGAATGCTCAAATCACAAAGGATTCAAAGCAAGATAACCAGGTTAAGCGTGACAATATAAATGTCAAAATTCGGTGTGCAACCGTTCTTCACAAAAATGAGGCAAATTTGCAAAGAATCGGATTGCACTTCCTTCAATCATGAGTTAAAGAATAAATATTTTTCATTTCCTAGCGGAAAACTAAAGTAAATCAGTGTTGATGAAACAATGATAATCATTAGACTATTTTCTAACGTTGCTCTGTCTACTTTAGGAGATAGTGAAACCGGAATAAATTTTGCTTTCTTGAAGTTGGAGAAGATTGTTAAACGAAACGAGTTGAAAATAAACCTTAAATATGTCATAAAAGTGATACTCGCGGAGTTTTATCATTGTGACCACATGTGATTACAATAATGCCCTTCTAAATAGCTTATTTGAAGTTTGATTCCCGGTCTTGTCAAGGTAGTAAAATAATTTGAAGTCCATAT
Source organism: Sympetrum striolatum (assembly GCA_947579665.1). Taxonomy (NCBI): domain Eukaryota; kingdom Metazoa; phylum Arthropoda; class Insecta; order Odonata; family Libellulidae; genus Sympetrum; species Sympetrum striolatum. The sequence goes on along the minus strand of OX388350.1, from coordinate 35,505,327 downwards.
TCTACTACTTTCTCCCACCTACAGCATTCCAAACTCGGAATTGTTTTCATTGCTCTTCCTGTACTTTCACAACTTTCTTTTCCCTCAGATACTTTCTGAGATATTTTATCAGTAGAAAAAATCCAAAAAAAACCTATCAATGGAAATAATTGAAAGAGTTGATGGTTGGAGCTGATAAGTGCTCTATGTTGTACCTCATTATGTTAAAAAAATCCCCTTAAACAAACAAAACCTCAGGATTTTGAGGAGATTTGCAAAAATAATGTTAACTAAATATATGATATCTCCGGTAAAGCTTAGTCTAACGAGGATACAAACATAGCAACTACTTTATTATCAATTTGTTTCTCTACACCTTCCATTCATAGTGATTATGTAAATAAGTACATTAATGAGAGCTAATATAAGAGACACGTATTAGAGAAGTATCATTACGTTATAAGAGTAGTTCAACAGGAAAGACTTTTCATTTCATAACCTAAACGATATTTAACAAACACTTTTGGCCACCATATTCTGACTGGATTTGACAGAAAAAACAATCCTTAAAAATATTCATAAAACAACTTTAGGAGATAATTGTTAAGTGGTGCATTCCACTACAAAGTAATTACATTTTAGTATTGTTTTTAGTATCAAACCAATTGTTTCAGAAAAGATAATAGGAAAAGGCATGATTGCTTTTAATGAAAGGAACTACTTATTGTGAGGAATCATCTAATCACAAAATTAAATTAAGGTAACTATTACCAAACGCTAAATAATAAAATCTGGATTTTCAGATTAAGCGCTTAACACTGCATCTGTCAATAGGATTTGAGTGGCTGACTATACGACATTTCTCTTAAGAATTGGTAGCCGGTGAATGACTCTACGCCATTTCGTTCCATTTTCAATGCCCTCTAGCCACACGTAATCTGACGACACGGAGCGGAAACTGGCGTTAGGAGGAGACATGTTGAGTTTGATTTTGTGGCGTCGTTGATTGTTTGTTCATATCTGGAAGAAGTTGTTTGTACGTTGTCGTATTCTGCGAATCATTGTACATATATTCAGGGAAATTGTCAGGTGAATATTAAAAAAAATTCTCTTATGTATATTTATCGTGTAAGTTCTTAATTTAGTTTTGGCTCGAAAAATTGCATATGTCCGTCGCATCACGTTTAAGTGGAGATATTGCTTATTTTTTACCCATCATTCCTTCTCTAACCGAAGCATTTTGTCGATTTTTATAGTCGTACTTAATCATTTACAATTAAGTGAAGTAATATAATCTCATGGTAATCAGTTTTTGAAATGTTCACTTTTCAACTCTTGTTGCCGCAGTATTACCTCATGGACGTAGACATGTCTCAGATCAATCGTAACAGAGAGGGCAGAAGATCTTCAGAAGGTAAATACGCTACTTTGCTGATGGTTTGTTGACAAAATCTTATGAAACACTGATATCTTGCATAATATGGTGTTTATTTTTCGTTTTATACAGAAAATAGTAAATGGGTAGAAGTGCAAGGAGAGGAATACCTAGATTATACAAGTGACCAATTCAACGAACGTCAGACTTCCAAAGACTGGTAAGTGCTAAGCATTTTGAAATATAGTATTCCTTGTTATTTTACGCCTAAGTAAGTAGAGAAGTATTTATCTTGGCAAGTTAAAAATTAATTACATTTTTCAGTTGACTAACTCAAGTTATTGATTGTTTTTATGGCTGCAAATCCGAAAATTGCACATTTTCCGCATCCATCGATGAATTTTCTTTTTCCAGTTTCTCAATCTTTTGGTAGCTACCGAGAAATAGTGACCAACATACTGTCTATGATATTAACTTAAGTTTTATTCTTAACTATTGCTCAAGTGTTTATATTCTCGTTCAAATACACCTCGGAAGTTAACAGATTTTCAAGATGTCTCATGATCTGCTCTTAGTTTTTTTTTCCGCTGATATTATCATGATAGATTAATTTATACATCATGCATTGCCTCTGTTTTGTTAGTTATTATTTGTGACTTAAATTTGATAAGGTAGAGTAATATTCAGTGCAAAACTTGGTTGACAGGTGGTACTGCATATTTAGTTAATATTTACAGAAGTTGGGAAAACCTCATTTAGGTTAGCAAAGCTTTACAATAATCCTCATTGTTAATGAGTTAGGGATTCCTCTTACTGTGTCGGAAATTTTGAAATTCTCATCTCGAGAAACAATACTGGATTTTATTTTTAATACTGTTTAAAATGTAACATTCTCTATTTATTCTTAAGATACGTTCAATAGAAAATTGCGCTAATGATGGTATTGATTTATCCTAAAAAAATTATTATGAATTTCGTAAATTTCCAAAACTTTGGTAACCTTTTCAGTAAAAATAATTACAGAAACTATTCTGATAATTAAGAAAAGCTAAAATTAAGTTATTTTAAAACTTTCTCCATTGATGAGATAATTAGAAGTTTACACTGATTTTGATGGCTTATTTTTCTGCTAGCCACTTTTTACTGTAATTTTTGGTGTTTTATTATGGAAGTATGATCAGTAATTGAACTCGGCATTTGAAACCTACACATTCATAGTTTTGCATTGGGAAAACTCTGTATGTACTACTTTTTATGCCGTTGCATTTATTATTAAACTGATGAATCTTCTTACTAATTAGTTTACCTGCTTTTGGGTTTCTCCAATCATTTCACAAGTATTATAACCAGAAAAATTATATCTGTTGTATCTCTTTATATGTATTGTCAATTTGCAAAATAGTAGATTCTTCTCAAATCCCTTCTTTATCTATTCGCTTAAGGTTTGGTGCCCTTTTGACAATAATAACCATGTTTCTGTAAGTGTTCAGATTACAAGTTACGTAGACTGGTAGAATATCTAAAATACATAAAATAATCAAAATTACATTAATGAGATGAAGTCTTACTGTTGTTCAGAGATGTATACGCTTTACTATAATACTTGGGTTGAATGTAAATTATTATGAAAAGTAGCATGAAGCAAAATTATCTTGTCAAAATGCGGGATAATTTTTTTCATTTATAGCCGACAGAGGATGGAACCATACAAACGACCATTACTGCAAAAGGTGGCATTTTCTCAAGTACGCCTAACAGTTGAAGAGCATTGTAGCTATGTTTTCTTGTATGCTGGTGAAGTTACAATCTTTATGGTTCCATCAAACAAATGCACGAATTAAAAAAACTAAGTTGAGGGTACAAATTTTTGGGTAGAACTGACACATCAAAGAAAAATTATGGTGGCTCTAGTGGGACTCTTAAGAAAAATGAAGGAGAGGAAATAGGTTGAGGTGTTTTTACCGCACATATATACTGTATATGACGGCATATAAGTTGGCCCCTAAAATTTAGAGGTGAATTTCAGGTTTTATCCTATGTTCAACTTATAAGTCAACCATAAAAATAAGCCAACACCAATTCCTCAGCTCTATTTTAAGGGAAGAAAAACTACAGAATCCATAAATGTATGATAGCTTAAGGAATATACGTATACCACATAAGATTTAGACATTAGAATCTTCTGCCATGTCAACTTTTAGCCTCTGCATAACTATTACACTAGTTTCTTTCATTAGTATCACTCAGGCTACACAAATAAAAATGCATTGTGAAACAAACACAATGGTACTAAAAATTTATTATAGAAATAATGGTAATATAGCATTATAATATCAAATAACGTCAGTGCTAAAACAACTTTCATGAACTCCTAACGCTAAGTCGAATCATAACCATTTTTATGAATAAAAACTAACCATCATGTGCTTATTGATCTTCACTTATAAAAAGAAAACATCGAAATAGGTATTAAATTTTTGTATAATAAAAATACATGTGAAGAAATTAATATAATTTGTGAAGAATAAATATGCTTCAAATTTATGTTAAGATATGAAAATGGTTTATTAATTTAACTCTTTTATCATGAAAACATCTCATAATATACTTTCAGCCACAATTGAATTTTGTGATGAAATTTGTTTTATATGATATGTACATTAATTAGACTTGCCAAAAATTGGTTTCAGTCAGTAATTGTGGTGAGTTGTGAGAGTTTGTGTACAACAAGTGTAAAGCATGCACATGTGATACCACCTACTACTTACCCCTCGGTGGTAAAGGGTTAAATTTTATGTTCGGCATATAAGTTAACCCCTGGTTTTTGAGAGATATTTTAGGCTTCAAAGGTTGACTTATACGCCCTCACATACAGTAGACAAAACTGCATGGAAATGCTTCAAAACTGAAAGATCCAACTTTTATAGGGAAAAAAGATCACTGCTACAAAGTTTGAACTTATACTTAAAGAAAAGATGTTAAGAAATTTTCATTTCAAATCAGGTCAATATCAGATTGGAATGCATATCTTGAAGAAATTTTCAATCTTTTCCTTGCAAATGAAAAATAAAATTCAAGAGAAATCTTAAAATAATGCAATACTTGTCTGGTGTACTTGTTAATTGTAGGCTAGAATTCTTAAGTATATGTATATAATAATTGATCTTCAACATCTTGAAACCATCTTTTGTGTGGTCTTCCTCTCCTCATACTCCCTTCCATCTTGATATTATAATTAAGGCTACACACTGATATGCCATTTTTTGTCAGCCCACTATTTGATTGCCTGAGTGACTACCAAGGGTTCTTATGAGACTATGCTCACAACTGTTTAGTTGGCTCATTAAATAGTTTGTGTTTTACCTCAAACTGAATGCAACTCAATAACTCACATGTGGTCTACTGATTGTAAACAATTACATAGCTATGAATAACAATGATTGACAATCAAATAGTTGCTCAACTAAAACTTGCATGTCAGCACTTAGCCCAACAGTTGAGGGTAGAATTCAGGGGGGGGGGGCAGGACTGAGACAAGATGTTGGATGACATGAGGGGTGGAGTTAATTCTAAGGAAACAAAGGAAATGGCGCTGAATGTGGATTTCTGAGTGTACATCTTACCGAGTGTACAACTTACCAAAAGGTAGAACACTCAGGAATGGAATGAATGAATTTTTACAGGGATCGTCGAGAGGAAAGAGACAGGGAAAGATCATCTGGTGATCGTCATGAGGAGGAGCCTGAAAGCAGTTCCCGCAGCAGCAGAAGGGATGACGAGTGGCGCCGTGGAGGCAGCAGCAGAGAAGGACGCAGTCGAGAGAGTGGAAGCAGTAGTAGCAGAAGGGACAGGGATAGGGATCGAGACAGGGATCGTGATAGGGATCGGGACCGGGATAGGGACAGAGGGAGGGATAGGGATCGTGACAGAGACCGAGATAGGGACAGGGACAGAAATTGGAGGCGGAGAGATGATGATGGGGGTAGGAGTCCAGAAAGCTACGGACGCTCTAGGTGAGTTCATTCATCTCCATGACTTTACCACTTTCCAGTTAAATTATTTATGTGCATGTACTGATGTAATTAATTTGTTAAGTCTTGTATTGGTCCACCTTGTTGACTTCCTGAGTGAGATATCAACATATTTATGTGTATTTTTATGAGAACCAATAGCATATTGGCAATAAAAGCAAATACTTTTATCCTTGGACTGGCTTTTCATGCCATGTCTATTTGAGAGATCAATGGAATTGGTGTTTGTTTATTTTGCCTTTATGTAGATATGAAGCAAATGTGGCTACCTTTCAGATGTGGTCCACAAGGTCTAGTGCTTTCATCTTGTGTCTGGTGTTTAGAGATATCAGCAACTCAAAAAATTCTCTTTTCATCTCCTTACTTGGTGTTTAAATGGGAAAAGAGCTTTTTTGCGCATTGATAGGTCTATTGTGTGATATTTTTATGTTCTTGACTGAATTGACGTACTAATATTTAGTGTTAAATTTGGTCTTCATGTATTTTGAACACTGCTTTTGCTAAAGCTTTGAGGAACCTTAGTAATGGATGGAAAAGATGCTGTTATTAGAGTACTTCATGATCACTTAGGAAACTGCTTTTCTCTGCCTATATGGAGCTTGTCCACTCTTTTAACCACTTTTGATTGCCTTGGTTCAGTGACTATGATGGGCGCAGAAGTAGCAGCAGAGGGCCTGGATCTAGGTCCTCTAATTATGATGGAGAGCCCCATACCAACCAAATACCAAACAACACGATCATGGTGCGTGGATTGGCACAGCACATGACTGAAAATGATGTAAGTTCCTCAGCCTGAGTAATCATTTGATTATTTTCTCTATGGAGGCACTTTACAATATATATTTTTGGCTGGAGTTATAAAAGTTTGCTTCTCTTGAGGGCTTGTTGTTTGGATGAATCAGTATCATTTTTGCTATAAACATGTTATATTCTCGAAGGAAGCCATTTGAATTTTATATTACCTCCCATCGTAATAGGTTAGAGACAGGTACCGCACTGTTGAAAGTTGATAGTATCATCATATTGGAAATGCGTAATTAAAAGTATACTGCTCTAAGTCTTCACACTTTGAAGATCTCTTAAACCTCGTAAATGTAAAGTAATTGTAGAAACAGCTCAATGTTGAGTCATTGTATTACTATTTAAGTTGAGCTTTTTTATTTTATTTGCACTTTAATTTAACAGTTATTTAGGCTTTCTCTTTCTTGCTTAGATAAATATTTTCATATATTTGAATTTTCAAATATTATCAAATATTCCATATACAGGTATCCATTACCAACTATAGGGGTTAGTTATACAAAAGAAAGGATGGCAAAACCACGGTTGGTGAACCATTATGTGTGTTGGAAATCAGGGGTTAGGTTTTGTAAGGCACAATTCAGTGAGTGAAATTCGGCATAACTTCATTTTGGCCCTATCAATATGCCAATAGGCCTAAATTTTGACACCATGTCTTGTAATATATGCCAGTAGACCTGATAGCTTGTTTGATAAAGATGATCTGAGCGAACAGTTCCTTCTTCTTTGGGTGTTTTTGTTTTGCTCTTACTAGTCATGCATCATGCAACATAAATTTTCCAGTCCCAGAGAACAAAGTAATTTCCCATCAAAATGTATTTACATTGTATATTATTACCAAAAAAATTTTTTAATGGTTTATATATATCAATAAAGAATGAATGCTCTCTTCCCTTCTGCTCAAAAAGTTTTGAACGTATTGAGGACCAAAGGATTGCTACCAAACCATATTCTTATTATTGCGCAAACATTACAATTAGTTTACAAATCTGGTGGCAGTGGCACATATATTTCATAGTATACAAGAGGAGATACAGAAGTGCACGGACAAAGTAAGATATATATAGTCCTATTCTAATTACACAGTATATTGAGGGGTAAGCGCAATATCTGTCAGGCATTTGCCCATAAAGGGAAGGAAACCCTCCCTCTGCCAGAAGGACTATCCATCTTTTCTGCACACTATGCGTATTTCTACGCATGTTGCATAATGGCAATTAGGGTTATATCTGAATTCAATTTTATAAATTTTAAATTCAAAGAGAGCAGTCATGTGTCAAACCTGAAGTGGGTTTTTTGAACTCCATGGTCTTGAAAAAGTTGCATTACTCTTTTCCTCAACATACTCTATAAATTCTTACAATGATGTGCTTTCGCCACTTGTATGGCATATGAAGAGATTCTTCTTCTCAGGACTCATTCTGCTAGAAAGAGAGAAACCTGAGAAGATCACTCTTGTGTCTTATCATTGTTTATCTACCCTCATTCCACTTTGCTGTACCTTACCTCTCTTGGAATGTAAATTAATGGGGGAAGGGATTGGGATACACAAGGCAAAATTGTGCTTTCATTACGTAATGTTGGCTGGTAATAATATCATAAATTTGGCATGGTGGAGATCATGTCAGAGATATGTTGTTGCCAAGTGGTTAAGCTTTAACAACCTTCATTTCCATCTCCAGGATCAGTTGTTTGACTCCATAGGGCAAACAAATCTGGCATAGAAAAAGTGTGTTATTGGCATCTGGCTTTGCAACAATGAAGGGAATTCCATCTGCTGCAATTCTGCGTACCATCAACCTTTTTAAATGACTGATTTTGAATTAGGTAACATGCCCCCACCTGCTTAGGACTTTTAAGGCAGTAGATGGCTACTGGCATTTTGTATACAATGTATACACATATAAATATATGTGTATACACTATATAGGAAATGCCAGTAGTCATCTATGCCATAAGTCCTAAGTAGGTGGGCATGTCGTGGGTGTATTAATATATGTGTATAACAGAGTATAGATGTATAATAAACTTGTATACAGTGCTGCGAATGGCATGGCTGCAAGTCTTAGGGTACACTTAAGTTAAGCTGTTAAATGATTTGTCAACTTCTGACGCTCAAATTTTGGGTTTTTTCATTATATTCGATTGTGCATTATTTTCTAATGAATACAGTATATGGAAATAGGAACATCATTTGCATCTATTCAATTCATCCAAAGAAATAATTTTAATTTTTTGTAGCTGGAAAGTGTGACTATTTGCATCAACTTGAGGTTATGATAGTACACTGAATACCAAATTATAAGGGAATAGAACTTTTAATAATTATTAGAACGATTAAAAGCAAAGGGTCTTGATTTACTCTTGTGACCTTTGAAACCACCTGAAGGATCTTATTTTTACCATTTTAATTTAATGTTAGTTCAAATAAGGTAGTTGATGATTCTTAAGCCCTATTTTTAGTGATTTTCATCCAAGCAGTTGACATTGGTACTATTATTATAGACTCTATGTACTCAAACCTCAACTCTAAGTATTATAATTCATAACAGTCATTTCATGTATTGTAAATGCTAGTCCACATCACAGAGTAAACATCATAGAGTGAATTAAGGGTTGGTTCAGGATACCAATTCCATGCCTTTTAGAAGAGATCTGTACATCTGCTCTGGCCATGAATTTATTCAGGACGAGGGGCTCCGATACTATTGGTTTAGAAGATCATAGAAAATTAAAATAAAGATGGCTATTTTCACATTCTACCAACATTTTTTTCGACCGACGAGTGTTCATTTTTGAGTTACGACTGTATAGTTTTCAATCCTTCCAGATCCTGCAAGATGTACTTCAGTGTGGGCTTATTCCAAAGGAGATCAGATTGATGAGAAGAAAAGATACAGGTAATGACTTGAGAAGTGTATATGTTTCGAAGCTCAACAACTTTTTTGATGCTGTTTCTCTTTGAACTCCCCCCCCATTTTCTCCAAATCTTGGATTTGGCTCACTGGCTCACTGAGATTAGGTTTTTACCTGAACCCTCAGCCTCACCTTGTGTTTCTTTCAAAACTTGATGAAATATGTTTTTTTATGCTGAAGGAGCTAATGATTTTCATATTAATTCTTCAGTTTTGCTGGGGAATTAATTTAGTGCTATAAGGAAAAAGTGATTTTGGCAAATATTTAACATTCTCAGAGAATAAATGATAACATTTTGATTGAACTTGTGGATTCTGATGTAACTATTCACAGTTGGAAGGTATGAGTAGTTAGAAATCATGATGAAAATTTGAAAATGTGTTGCAATGTTGTTGATTAGCATTTCTTTTCTAAAGAATTGCGTACTGTTTTATTTAGACCATCTGCTTGTACCTTCCATCGCTATTTGATTTTTTCACTTGTGTATATAAAAGAGCCTAGGCATTTTTCTCACTTGTTTGTTGAAAGGGGCTTGCTCAGAATCTGAAGGAAATGTTCATGTTGGGTCAGTTTTTATTTCCATAATGATTTTTGTCTCCTGATTAACAACCTGTGATATTTAGTGAAGCCAGTGAGCAAATAGGTGACACATTAGCAAATTTTGGAGGAATGGTGAAAAACTTTTCTTTGTCTTTTTTTGTACTGTTGGGTGACTGCAGCGCTAAAATGGTGAGTTGGAATGAAGATGTATAAGAGGTGTGGGGAGGGTGAGACATTTATAAAAGACATTGGGGAGTGGTGGTGTGTTATGTGGTTAATGAAAGCCACGGTTGGGAGCCGAATGATAATTAACGCACGGTTGTGTTATTGTTGATCCATCCGTGTAGGTGCGTCGAGAGGCTTTGCTTTCGTCGAGTTTAACGTCCTCCAGGATGCCACTCAGTGGATGGAGATGAAACAGGTATCACTCAGGTCTTTCCTCCTTTGGAACACACACTCGCAGGCACAAGAAAGCAAGCCGCATCTTCTCGTCCTCGTGCTTCTTCTCCCCCCCTTTGGGGGCTGCAGGTGGGGCCATGGCAAGCATACTTCCCATCTGCTTGCTCACGGCCCCTCCCCATGAAGGTTAAGCTGCGAGTGTGTGTAGTGAGTGTGTGCCCCCAGGCACCACCACAATGGGTTTGGTTTCCTCTGTACCCTATTCATCCCTTTTGCCCGGCAAACCTTTAACCCTTTTGCCGCCTTTTGATATAATTTTCTGCCAAGCTACCATCACCATTAGCATTGCCTGTTTAATTAGTTGTTGAAGTTTGCTCATTAGTTAATGAATGAAGTATATGAGTATGAATATCATATTTATGTTTGCTTATGTCAGGGTTTCACCTCTTTTTCTCCTTGGTATTTACTGTTTAGAAATTTGAGTGGTTTCTTCTAAGTCAGATCATAATGATAATTCTAACTTTTGGATGCTGATTTTTTTATACTTAGAGATAATATGAGAATATGACCATGTCATTTTAATATTGAGCCTTATATCCATTCATTTGTTTTTTTTCCTTGGGTATAATTCTTTTGCTGAGCAAAGTTTTTTATTATCATCCTTTTTTAAGGAAGGAAGTCAAGATTTAGATTTAACTAGTTGTGAAGTGTAAATTTTGTAACCAATCCTATTGATATATCTTAATTTTCCCTCCAAAGTCTGCTGATTAGATTTTTCATGATTAATGATTATATATATGATGATAACATTTTCAATAATGAAAAGTTGTGATAATACTCCTTCATGACAATAAGAGCAATAAATAATTAACACTTTACAACCAAAGATATTACCATGAAGGCAAAAAAATAATTTCTCTCTTATGATACTTAAACTGGAGTTTCTAGGCTACAGTAAATCATCTTCTGTGAAATAATTGCAAGAATTTGACCTGATCTTGATTTAGTATGATTACTAAGGTAAAGTTCCTAATCATTGGTCATTTTAGTGTAAAAATTTGAAACCCTGGCTTAAGCGATTGTTTTTACAGTTTTGTTTTATTTAATACCTGATATTGTGGGCAGAAAAATTTTGCAAATTTTTAAAATACTTCCATTTTCTAGCTTATCTTGTGAGTTGTGGTTTATCCAGAAACAAAAATTCAGCCGTATTTAACTTGGCATTAGATAATCAATAAAACACAGCTGTTGCTGGTCATTAAAACTCTAACTTCTCATTTGAAGTCTCACTTAAAATTTTTTGCTATAGTTTTGTTTTAAGTAATGTGATTTGTCACTATATCAAGTTCTATCTTTCAAACAATGCTAATTGTGATGGTGGAGTACTATTATTCAACTCCTTCTGCTTATGGCATAGGTGTATTTATTTTCTATTTAAATATTTAGTATAATTTAAATGACTACTTTCAGAAATTGTGATTGTCCTGGTAGAAACCCCATTTAAGTATTGCATTAAAACTTGAGTTTCAAATTGTGTAATCAAAACTATGGATAGGTGTATTTGCTTAGCAGCTGAATTTAGTCTCCATAAGTTTCAATCTTACACAAAATTTGTTTTCAATCAGAAGGCTGGGTCCTATTATTTTCCCCTTCAGTTCTTAAAATTCAAAGCAATATCTTATATTTTAACTTATAATTTGTTAGTTTTCAAATTGATGTTTTCATCTATTCATACTAAAACTTGTTAGTTATAAAGAATGTTTACAATGCTGTTTTATGATGGTCTCTTTCTGGAATATAGTCTTCATTTAAAAGTAAACTAGAAAAATTGCTTTCCTTGCTTTTCATATGCATGCATTTTGTAAATATAATTTACAATCATGGTAAAATTCTCATTTTTTTATATTGAAAGTGTAACCTGTAATTTCACAACTAGTAAAAGTTCAGCTGCAGGATCACATTCAAGTAAGTTTACAAGCACTCCTTCACTATTTTACATTTAAAAATGTTGTTCAGTTTCACAATTCATTCAATTATGGATATTTTTAAGCAAATTTAGCTGAACTCAAACCATATATGAATTAAGGTCTTCTGCAATCATTTCCAAAATTACTTTTACTACAAGGTCTCATCTAAAATTCTCTCTTGAAGTGAAAGTTTGCTTGTAGCCTTTCAATCATCCAATTTTTATGTTAACTTTATAATAGAAGGAATCTCATTTGAATATCCGAGAAGTTATTTTGTGTGCAAAGTGAAAGAAATAGTTCAATCGCCGGGTCCTTAAAGATGTCCCTCTTGTGAATCCTTTATAAGCATCTTCCAGTAATTGGGACTTCAGTCCCCTCTTTCAGGGATTGGCTATTTAGCATCCCCTTATTCATTCCCAACCTTAGGTTTATCATCCCTCCCTTTCCTTGTATGAAATGGGTTAGTTTTGGGGAGAGAAAGGTCCGAGAAACTCGTTGGCATTTTTACGGAAGTGATAGCAGAGGAAAAACCTTGGTTATTCCTACCAAGTCCTCAGCAGGAGAGAATATCTAAGCTCACTCCAATCAGCAAGCTTCGTCGATCTTCCTTCCTTGCCAGTTCCTCTTGCCTGGAGTCTTGCTCAGATTCATTAGATCATGGGTGATTAATTCGCTTTTGTTTTGCTTGTTGCCCACAGGGGGTGTTGATGCTGCAGGACAAATACAGAGCAATAATGCAGTACTGTATACCTCGGGAAGGTATGGGAGACAGAGGATCATCAAGTGCTAACCAAGACTGGTATTGCGTTAAGGTAATAGTGTATTGTTGCAGAGAAGGGTGACCAGACTACTGATGTCAAATTTGTCAAAGAAAGTTCATTTTGTAACCCACTAACATCCAGTCATGGCACAATAACTTTTGAGGTACCAACAATAGATGAAATCAGACATTAATTCCATAACTAAAAAGAATCTGGTTAGCCTTGACTCATACTTGAGACCTTGGTATTGGGAAGCTAGACACTCCTCCTTGGTCATTATTGACTTATAAACAAGTGTAAGGCTTCTGGGATTTCCCAATCCATATAATTTTACGAGTAAAATGTAGCTTGCATACTGCAAGCAGATCGGCAATACTAATTTCATATCGGCATCATATCGGGACGGTCCTCAAAAAAAAAAAAGGATTTAAATTTTTCTTAAAATTCGCTGAAATTTCATCGTCTGGCATCAAACCCGGGTCTTACTGGTGAACTTACTGTGCAGCACAATAAAAGATCATCATCTCTAACTATGTGTGAAAATTCAAGCAGAAATATTGGCTACAACTTCCTCAAAAGACGTTCTAATTTTCACGAATGTAAATGGCTCTCTGGATTCGAACCAAGGATGATGTTGGAAATCTAAAACATGATTTTGAAATGTATCTATCATTTCTATCTACATGCCGAATTTCAAGTTTCTATACTGTTGGGAAAGGGTTCAAAATAATTATTGAAAATCGGATCAGTTACTGATTGTAGAGACGCCTGGTGTCGAACCCAGGACACATAGACAGCTGTGAATGCACAGTTTGATTTGCATCGACTTGATCTTTCTTAGTGCAAAGTTTGAAGTCTTTATCGTGCCGGGAAGTACCTATAATTTGTTTCCGATATCTCCGTAAGAAATGCATTGAGGAATTTAAATGGCCCTCTGGGATCGAACCAAGGACCATCAGCGAATATGTAAAATTTGATTCTGAAATCTATTATTGATCTCCAACTCCATGCCGAATTTTAAGTTTCCATGCCATAGGGAAAGGGTCCAAAAAAAATCTTAAAAATCGCCACAATGCATTTTAAACGGCCGAATTTTGCCTTGACCTAGCATCGAACCCAGGTTATTTTCTGTAAAACTCATTTATGTTTTCGATAGATCATGACCATATATAAAGGCTCCTAGAGTTTCGATTCTCTACCTATCCGGGAAGTATTTTTTAAAAATTCCCGAAAATCTAAGCAATGCATTTAAACGGAAAAAATCGGGACTTTGGGGCCCTCTGGAATCGAACCCATGACACTGAAGCTCAAAATCGCAATTTTTCTGGCGGTTACACGTTATGGCCAATATGTCGTAAAAATTTCAAGTTTATGACGCTTGTGGTTTAGCCTGTGAATTTGTATCCTCTCTATATATATATATATGATATATGAATGAATCCGGAGAAGCATCTATATATAATAGATATGAAGTGTTTAAATGCATAAAATAATGGCTTGATAAGTATTCTGTGCTTTCTGCAAAATATGAGGGTCTATGAAGTTACGTAAAATTCTCATAGTAACTCATTTATGGGAGGAGTGGCATTTATGATTTTTCAAGGGATATTTCCTGAAGATTAGTTTGTTGCGTCTCTCTATTCCATGCTATCTACTGATAGTCTTTTCATTCCTTAAATTTATAATTCCAACATTCTTGTGTAGTATATCTTCATTACTCTTATATTTTCTTTTAACCACTGTTGCCCTGCACAGTAATAAAGAAACTATATGTTGCCTTTTATCAACATTTTCCTTATTTCTCTGTATTTTGTTTTAATGTTGATTGCATGGAAGCAATCACTTAGAATAATTTGTCTTATGTAGAAGGCATGATAAGTTTACTTTGGAAATGTCTAAATAAACTACTGGTGCAGGATCTAGTGTTGTAGATTACAAGGACACTACGTATTATTATACTTCCACTGAAGAAAAATTCTTTCAAGAAAATTATTTTCACTTATATCTCCTTGAGTCTCAAGCCAATTATGGCTATCTATTCAAACTTTAATTTGAACTTTCTTTTATATTAGTTATTAATATTGAGAAACAAAAAATCTGATTTAAAATAAGGATATTTATTGAAGTAATTCATGCCCGTCATATGTCTTAGGGATCATCATCTTTAAGATGTATAATTTTTCTTAATTTCAGATTTTTAAACTGTCAAAAGGCTATAAAATTTATCCATAAGTAACAGGATTCATCTACTATAGGTCTGTTAGAGACTTAGGAAATTAAGAGATGCTAATAAATATGTTTCAACACTGTGTGAGATTGTGTGCCTCATTTAATATATCTATAGAAAGGTGTTAAGAATTCAATAGAGAAACCTCACATTTGCTACAAAATGAATTGCAGAAAAATGTGTTCTGAAATTTTATAAAAAAATCTATATGATTCTGAAGTAGTCTGATATCAGCTAAGCAATCACATTTTTGTGATTTTTGCTTTATAGATGATATCATCATTATTCTAGTTCATCTTGTCACCCATCTCTTTATAGTCTAATATTTAAGGAATATTTGAAGTTGTGTATTTTATAGATATTTTCACTTATTGTTCTTCTTGTTTAAATTTCACTCCCCCTTTACATTTATTGATGCTAAAAATTATTTTTGTTGAAAACGTGTTGATATCTCATGTGGGAATGTATTGGAATCATTGTGGACCAAATACTTGCTATATTGTTGTGTTATATTTAGGAAGATATTGGTGTTATTTTAATTGCCTTCCCTTGCCTTTTTTAGTTTATGTCTACCTTGAAGATCCCATCACCTTACTCTTTTAATTATACTTTACTCAGCTTCTGAGAAGGATGTTTGTTTTCTAATTTTTTCCCTTCAAGAAGAGTCCCTAGAATGAAAAGGTGTTAAAATTGATTATGCATATTTAATTGGCTCTCTGCTTTCCATAGTGTGTTGCCCATAACTTCAAGAGACGAGATACTTGCTTTCGTTGCCAAGCTTCGAGACAAGAATCAGAGCATGGTGGGGAAGGAAGTGATGAAGTCAGTCCTCACCCAACTCATAGTAAGTAAATTTTATATCCCATACATCATGTTACATCCCATTTCATGTCATAAGAAAGAAATACAGTAGAAGTCTGTTATAACATAAGCTGGAAAAAAAATGGTGGAGTACTTGTTACAAAGCGTACTTATTATAGCCAATTTCTGTCCTCTTGAATCCAAGGGCAGCGAGTGTGGCAGAATGGAACTTAAGGGTATAATCCCTATGCAAATTGTTCAGAATGCGTAAAAAAGAACCCTGGGAATCTGAATCAGCACTGCTTTTATCTCCTATATTCCCACTCATCAGGCAATTTGGTGCCAAGCTTCGTATGAAAACAAATCCCACGAGTGGATGCCAATTTGATGGAAATTCTTTTAAAAATTCTGGTGCTGACTTGTGGGATTGTCGCAAAATAGAAAAAATAAACGAGGGGATAGGATTTATGAAGAGACTTAAGTTGTTGCAAAAGTACCAAAGCAAGTTGTGGGAAACAAATGCATGAATTAGGTGACGATAATGTTTGTATTTAATTATTTTCTGCTTCTGTCAATTGACGTGAGAATATCCTGAGAGATTCTGAGATATGCCTCCTGCAAGAAAAATCTAGAAATGTGTCACTCATTATTCTGATACTTTAGTAATAACTTATTATTACAATGGATGTTAGTCCCTATCCTTTTTGCTGTGAGACTGACAACAGCCAAAATTCTATAATTCATCTTTTGTTGTATGTCATACCTGTTATAACAGACATCTCTTGTATCTGTGTCACCTAGTGCATTTTATTGCTTGGTAAATTAGCTGTTGGCAGAAGAATTTGTACCTGGCGCCAAGACTTTATGTATAGCATGTGTGATATTAGTGTACAGTGTACTATTGTTATTAAATTTTTGAAGTTTAATGTAATTAATGTTGAATCTACCCTGATAGAAGTGTAAATAAGTGCACTTTAATTACATTGTCTCTTATCTAGTTAACTTTGACGTTATCTTTGCTTTAAGCAATTGACGATCGATTAAATTTCATCTTAGGATTCTGATCTAGACATTCTGACTTCAATGGCAGTTTCCTTTTATGGATTGTTATATTAATGCTTAACTGACTTACTAAATTTTTTTCAGCTGTGTTACTTCGACGCTTGGATGTTCTTTCTACCGAAGATTCTGTTTTGGGGGCACTCCAGACCTTCTCATCCAGACCAATTAGAAGCATACGGATCGGGAGAGACTCATTAACAAATACCTCTCGAGGGGTCTGTTATGTTGAAATGAACAGTGTTACTGATGCTATGTATTTACACAATGCTCTGGCTGCCAATCCACCGGTCATTGATGGGAAGAAAGGTAAATTATTTTTCTTTAAACAATGCAGAAGTACCTTATATGCATGAATCTAAGACAAACCTGATTCTAAGATGACCTGCCATTTTTTTTTTGGAACAGGTAACATGAATGTTATGAATCATGTTCACACAAATATGTTACCCAGCAAAACACAGAACCTCACACTGGAACACTGCTCTGTGTACCCACAATATGTGGTCTACCACCAGAATTTTGCTTGGTGTTTTTGCAGAAAAAATAAATTCAGGATTGAATGTACAGTTGAAGTCGGTTATAACAAGATCCAACAAAAATTTGAAATGCTTTTGTTATAGCCGTTTTCTGATATTAAAGGATCATCCTCTTGAATCCCAGAGCAGCAAGTGTTGCAGAATGAAGCTGTAGAGTTTTTAATCCTTATGCAAATCCTTCAGAATGTGTAAAAAAGTATGTTTGCGTAAAAAATATTATTCTATTGATTCATAAATACCTAATCTCATACCTTTAATGAAAAATGTGGAAAATTATTGCTCAATAATCATTGAAAAGTAATGGTATATCATTAGATGATCCTAATTCATATCTAACTGCTTTCTCGAGATATTTTTCTTTCACAGGCTTCATAAGCAATGACTGTTGCGTGGGAGGGGGAGAGGTTACCTTGGGAATCCAGATTTGCACAGCTTTTATCTCCTATATTCCCACCCATCCTGACCCATCTGACTATTCGTTGCCAAATTTCAAAAACAAATCCCACAGGTGGATCCCTATATCATGGGAACGCAATTAAGAATTAGGACGCTGAGTTGACAAGAACTGTCTATGTTCTACCAATGGCAGTTTGAATCTTTTGACAGTGTTTTGGAAACAGCACAGGAGGCACACACACTCTTTGCAATAATTAAGGGAGTTTTTATGAATCGTTACTCTTATCAACTTAAGGGGATCGGATACCTCTGCAATGTAATCCCATACCACAGCACCCAAACAAATAGCTTTGAAGGATAGTAGGAGAAACCATAATTATTACGAAGCAATGTTTCCATGTTTGTCTTTTAAACAAAGATGGAGTTAGCAGTTTTTATCAAAACAAATTTAAGAAAATTCATTCTAAGTATAGCAGAACCAACAGGTTATTAGTTTTTGTGTCCTTTCATAGTGAAAAGACACTCAGAAAAAATCCAGCACACAATTAGGCTGAGCTTCCACACACCGAAGATTTGAACACAAAATTATAATAAGAAAATACTGTTTTTCTAAGATAAAATTTTAAATCTCTTGCCTATGTGGTCCTAACACAGTGTTGGCAAATTGATTTCAATGAGACCTTTTGTGTGAGCGATGGTTGCTCACACAAGACAGTACATATTGTGACACATGACAGACACAAAAAACAGTAGATCTTGGCTATGTGTTTGGGTTAAGTTGAGTGTTACACACATCTGGTAGAATAGATAAAGAAATCACCCAGCAATAGACCACCGGGAAACCTTCCAAACCTTGTCCCTGTCCGAAAGAGTATGCCTCGGAGACAGCGCCAATCTAACGGAATGCTCTTCCAAATATAAAATATATACACATCGAAATTGCGCACATTGTATACATTATGACTTAAATTATAGCTTTTGGATTCTTAGGGTTTAGAATTATGCATAATCTGTTATTTATCCTGAAATTGTCAGTGTATTAATTTGACAAACTTCTTATTTGCTATATTAACTGAGTTTTTTCACCCCATCCTTGTGTTTGTGTTTACTCTCGCAGATGGCAACTTGGGTTTTACCTCCCTTTAATAAAAAGTTAATTCATTCCTTCATTTAAATATTTCCAAAAATTTGCACACTGTCAACGACGGCAGTGTGGTATAACAAATAAGTAATATTATAAATGCGAATATGCAAACTTTTATGTTTCATCTCAAGCTCCTAAGTATTCCTTGCTTTCCTTCTTAAGCAAACATCAAATCTCACTTTTGTTCCTCTCGCCCTCTATGCACGTCATTGTTTACCTCAAAAACAAAAATTTTGTGAGATTTTCTTATTGCAGAGATAGCCCAACCCCTTGGTGCCTGGACCCTTCCAAACACATTCAACCACTCCTATTTACTGTGCTTTTCCTCTCCACCTTTTGTGAGAGGAAGACTCTCTCTCTAGTCAGGGGCAAACGGTCAAAATATAACCTAGGGATGGGTTTTATGGATTTTTCTCTAGATATCCAATCCCCTTAAAGTGGGTGTTCTGTTGTAGACAATGGTGCCAGGGGTGCTTTGATTTGTGTAGCTTATTAACATAAATGGTTTTACTTTGCAGTGTTTGTGTCATACTGCAAGCTTCCTCAGGTTTCATCATCTTCGTCATCAGCTGTGGCAGCAAGCACTGCTCTGGCAGCTGCACAGTGGAGTCACCAGGGAACAGGTACAGCTTCTTCGGTGGCTTTAGCTGCTGCTGAAAGCCAAGTTACAGAGTATGGACCTGAAGATGTTCCAAGGTTAGCCGAATATAGTGCCACTCTGTATGCCAAGACTCCTGAGGAACATGCGGCATACTTGCAGTACTATCAAACATATTATGCCAGTAAAGTTGCTGAGGTGAGTCGAATCTCTGACACTGGGAGGTGCAGTTCATATTAGACAAGAGCTACATTAATCAAAGAATACATTAAGACCTCTTGTAAGATCTTCTTACAGCTTTCACCTTCCATTTCAATTTTTTACCATAAATAAACTAGAGCTAAAATGAGAGAATTAAATTTCTTACATCTCATTTATATCTGGGTTAGCCATAAATTTTAGGGTATGATAATCTTAGGGAATCGTTCACATAAGTACTATATATACTCACTGTAACTCATCAAGCATTCGACCAATGCACTATCAATCTTTTGACTGTAAGAGCCCTGCAGATTACTGGTTGAACTGTCAATTGATAGTTTTTAATTGAAAAGGAATTGGCTAGCCCATCAAACTTTTAAATGACCAATTTTGAATTGGTTAATGCGCATACTTTCCACGTAGACAACTACTGTCATCTCATATACACGTATAAATATATGTATATAGCAACGTATACAAGTATAATAAACCTGTATACAGTGCTGCAAATGGCATGGCCTCATGTCATAAGGTGCGCTTTAGATTCACAGGCAAAGATTTTTCAATTCCTATTGCTCGAATTTTGGGTTGCCCATATCATTCTATGGTGTGTTATTTTTCAATAAATAAAGTAATTAAAAAAATTTGTTAACAAATATTTTCTCTTGAAGTAACTCATTGGGAATTGTCTTTAATTCTTAGGGTGGCACAATTGTTCTTCCAACACAAGCTACCGCTGTGTCATCTGGTGCTGCAGCGGCTGCCCAATCAGCTATTTTACAAGCACAAGCAGCTAAGGAATTTAACAAACAACCAGTGAGTAATAATTCCCCTAAATCATTACACCCTTTCAAGCCTTTCCTTTTGGGTTATTCTACGACAGATTTGATCAACAATTTTAAAGGCAAAATAATTTCATTACAATTCATAAAATCCTGTCTCCAAATCTGACTGGCTGAGAATTTAGAATTGACTTTATTTAGTCATGTGAATCCTTTCATCCAATGCAGGCTCAGTAAGCTCTAATTCCGATAACCTACCGTATTTCCCAGCCTATAAGATACACCTTGATTTTTCAGGTAAGAATTTACTTAAAACACATACTTTGTTACATAAGGTTGAGCGCCGGTAAACTCTTTATCGCGAGAAATACAATGTATTAGCATAGGGATGACATCTCCGTTAGCGCAATGTGAATAAGTTTTGCAGCAAGATTAAACTAAACGGGCTACATTGTACCTATGCATTACCGATTTACCTGGGGTTTTTTTCAAAAGAAGTTCTGTCATCGAAATATTAAAACTGTATTCCTTACTTCTTAATCAAAAGAGTGTTATTATCGAAATTTGTAATTAACTGAACTATTTTCAATGCCTGATACGGTAAAAAATACTTAATGGTACGCATTTATCCCGGAGAATCGGCTTGCTTATTATAGGACGGAGTTATACCTGTATACCATAAGACGTAGACTGATTTTAGAGCATAGTTTAGAGTAAAAAAAGTGCGTCTTATAGGCCGGTATTACGGTAATTATCAATAAAAACAAAATATTTGTATGGTAGTACTACCATTTCATTATCTGATATTTCAGATATAAACCAATTTAGGAGTTAAATGAATTGGTTTTGATCCATAATTTAGGAGAATAGCATTTAATGGTTTTAAGAATTGAAAATGATAATGAAGTTAAATTTGTTTAAGTGATTGGTTAAACTTTTGTGATAAAAAGTGCATATCTTCATACAAAGAGCTCATACAAAGAAACAATTTTCTAAAACTTGGTCATTTTTTAATTAAAAAAATTTGGTCATTTTTTCCGCGAAGTATTAGAGAAGCAAATAGCTCTCTATATTAGATAGGTATTTTGGTGTCTTACACCCCCTGCCACGTGCCACTGGCGGATTGCAGGGTTTAAATGTAAAATGTAAAACTCTTTAGTCTACTTTAATGAAAACAAGATGTACTGTTTTAGGGAATCATACGCGGTAATAGTTTTATAAATATAAGTAGATATTAAGCAGATATTTCAATGAATGTAACTTTGTACACATTTCTTAGTATAGATGTTAATTGGGTTTATCTCAATAATAATGATTTTAAGTGCCTTAAGGTTCAAAAGGAAGAGAACTTGTCGAGTAAATATTAAATCATATCAAACATAGAAGCATATTTTAAGGAAAATTATTAGTTTGCCCTCAAACTGTCTAGTATTTGAAAATTCAGAGAAAGATTGATCCTCTAAAAGCCTTTAAAAAATCTTTGTGAAAACTTCAACAGGGATACTGATTTGTTTGCTGAATGGAGATTATTATATTTAATGGAGGCAAGGAGATGAAGTAGATCTTGGCTTGGGAAAAGGAACCCTTTATAAATGCTGGTATCACCAGTTTTGATAGGTGTAGGAAAGATAGTCTCAAATTTAACCTGCTTTGGTAGCTTTTATTTTATATAAGATGTTAATCATTCCCTGAAGATTTGTAAGTGAAAGAATAATTTAACCGAGTATAACTCATTGAATCATTTTTTTTTAACAGAGCAAACCAGAAAATGATATAGTGAGCTCAGCTTCTGCTGTGGTGACTGGAAATGGAGCATTGTCTGCCTCAGGCACTGTTCCTTACATTACTGCTCAAGCACAAGGACACGAATACCCTAAGTATCGTAAGTTATTAGTTAATATGTTTCTTTTTGGGTTAGTCAATTGGATTGTTAAAAAGACTTTTCCTTTAAATTCTCTTCAGTAATAATAGTAGAGTAATATTTCTTATTTTGCTTCAAAAGGTTTTCCATTGCATTATGCGTGAGAAATTTGTCTCAGTTTTTTTTTTCAAATTGTCTTTTCTTCGGCTGTGGTTTTCCAAGATTTCAATGCATTCTATTAATTCGGCTTTTATAAATCCTGATGAAAATGTTCAGCACTAGCTATTGCCTCACTATCCTTAATGACTATCTGTATTGCTTCAGCTATGCTAACTAACCACAGCGAAAAAATTGGTTCCTTCAGTTATTTATTAGAGGTTTAAAATCTCTAATAGCCGTTTTTGTCGGTGCTCCTTTTCTCATTCCCCAGTATTCCAAGAAAACATGAAAAGACGCCACAGTTTTTGAGAGCACTTGTAATTCGAATGCAATGCATTCATCTTAAGGTGTAATTAGATACTCTGAAGAAGAATACATTGCATTTAAAATATGTATTGAGTGATCTCAAAAACTGGTGTTATTTCTTATTTTCTTGGAGTACCGGGGAATGAGAAGAGGAACGCCGACAAAAACGGCTATTGGAGATTTTAAACCTCTGATTTCTTATCAGCCGTGTCCTGACTTTACTTCTCTTGAGTTATTTAGAAATGCCTAAGATTTTAGAAATATATTGTCAAACAAAATCTTCAACTTATTTCTGCTTCATTAAACTTTGTGCATTGCTAGGCTTTCATATTTAAATTTAAATATTATGCCTTACTTAATATGAATATTTAACATAAAAATATGCATCACAGGAATTTGCCATATTTATGACATTCATTGACTGGAATCCATACTGTATTTCATGTAACTTTAATTGGTGTATTGACATGGTCGTAAAACTGTAAAAAATAGCTTAATTGTACAAAATGAATTTTCTATTATGTTCTTATTTTTCTATTTGTTAATTTTTATACTATTCTAATGCTATTGTATTTACTCAAGCATAATAAGTATCCATTTGGGTATTTTTTCGGCTCAATCAGGGTGTGCGTTATAATGAACGGCACATTAGCTTGGGGTACAATACTATTACTACTCACTAACATGTCCTGTAGTGCAAGGCTGGCCGCATCCTTGGCTCACCTTGGTTCCATATGACTTGTTAAACATTCCTCCAATGTGCTGTTGATTATATTAGACTGTAGAGCCACTATAGACTACACTGTAGGCCAATTGTTATTTACTGGAAATTGGCTAGCCCATCAAACTTCATAAATTACCATTTTGACATACCGAGTCAATGAGGCAAAAGGTAAGAATTTTTCTGAGAATTTCTACGATATCTATTTTTAGAAGTTCTTTTCCGCTTCAATACATACTTTCCCCCTAAATAATGCTAGGTTAAGTTACATAGGTAATCTCAAATTAAGTTATGGCTAATTAAAATATAATCGAAGCACAAATCATTGGAATACATTTTGGAAATTCTAAAATAATGCATTAATATAAACAATAAATTTTCTTTTTACAGCTGTTCCAGATGTAAGCACGTATCAGTATGACAAATCATCAGGTTATTATTATGATCCTGCTACCGGGCTTTATTATGATGCCTCTTCACAATACTACTACAATGCACATTCTCAGCAATTCCTCTACTGGGACCACATCAGACAGACATACCTTCCTGCTCCTGCTGGAGCTGATGAACAGATGCAAAGGAGTCAGGAGGAGCATCAAGCAGGTGGCAAAGATGGAGAGGGAAAAGGCAAAGGAAAAGACAAGCCTGACAAAGTCAAGGTTGCTAAAAAAATTGCAAAGGTATGGTTCTTTGGTATCTTCTGATTTTCAATTTTATACAAGTCCAAGGAAAGAGTTAAAGGTACATTGCACATAAGGGAAAAATCCCACCCAGGAAAAATCCCAAGGAATAATGGACTTGAAACAAGACTGACGGGGCCGGAAATTGAACCCGGGATCTTCCTCTATCCAGGAGACTGCCTTAAGCATCTTACATTATCTACCAGCTACCATATTTTAACGAATTTGAATAATAAATATCCTGTACACATCCTTAACTAGCACATACACAAATTGCAAATTCATTTAATGAAAATTAACTGAGAGACAAGCAGTGAAATTAAGGCCAAAGATTTTTTGATTGACAGAGTTGGGCACTATGTTCAAGCAAGGTACTGTAAAAGTACAGAAACAGTAAGTAAAATATTGAAATACACATTATTGAGCATAGAAATAAACATTCTATACTGTGCCCTGTATTTACTTAAAATTGATGTCCTCTTTAATAACCTTGAGGTCTCCACACACAGGCAGTCCAAATGTCAAAGCTCCAATTCGTCCAAACCTCATTGTGTGTGGGGATGTATGTATTTTTTTATGCGTCTATTATGCATTTGCGTTAGGATTAAAAACCCATCAGTTCTATTCTTCTGCACATGATGCTCCTTGGATTCAAGAGGACTGTCCTTTAGTATCAGGTATGCTTTATAGCAAGTACTTTTCCAATTTTGTTCAGCCCTTGTTATAACAGACTTCTACTTTATGTAGGACTTATGGCAAAGACGACTACTGGAATTTCATTTACATGTATAAATATATATATATATATTTAGCAGAGTATATATGTATAATAAACACATACGGTGCTAAAATGGAATGGCTGCATGGCTCAAGGTATGCTTTAGATGCATGGGCAAATGATTTTTCTATTCCTGACGTTCAAATTTTGTGGTGCACATTACATTGGACAGTGCATTATTTACAAGTAAATATAGTAATTGAGTTTAAATAAAAATTTTATGTGTCTAACATACAGTATTACTGTCAGGCCGGTACTTTAGAAAAACTGTATTTTATATGCCAATAAATGTAGTAATTGCTTATAAAAGAAAAGATTAGATTTTAATTGATCAAAATACTAAGTTTTGTTTATTTATTTTAAGAAATTTGTGCATTGGTCGGTATCATATGCTCTTATTATGGTTTAACTTGATTAGGTATATAATATATTTGTAGAATGAAGTAAGAAAAAAATATAGGTGTCCTAAATTTGGTTTTTCACTACTAAGGCAGTGAAAATTTTTTTCCTCCATCTGTTCCTTTATTTTCATTGAATGACACCTTTTGTTGGCTGACTATATGCAATGAATTATCCTCCTGTTAACCCCTTTTGGCTGGGAAGGAGCATGCAGCATCAGTTTTTTTATTCCTTTCATGCATTACCTGTTTTGCTCATTTGCAACTTCACCATTATATTATGGTTGTCTATATGGTCTTTATTTATTGGTGTAATGAGAAGAAACAAGGAGAAAAAGTCTGCTGCAGCTGGGACTCGAACCTGGATCACCTACTTGTTAGGCGGATTCTTTAGCCAATTTTGCTACTGCGACAGGGTTATGGGACATGGTGGTTGTTATCATTTGTTTTCTCATGGCTTATTTAATTTGCCATTCCTGGCCTTCTGGAAGTTTGCTATGATAGTGAGGTGGCATCTTTGATCTCTGCACATGTGCAAGTGTGGTGCCATGTTTGATAGATCCTCCACAGCACACCGCATCCAATCATAGCATCAGAAATTGGCAAGTGGGAAATCCAGGTTCAAATCCCAGCTGTGACAGTCTTTTTCTCCTTCATTTCTTCTCTAACTTATAGCATGCGAACCATACATTTTCTCATCGCTTTTTTGATTGGTGTAATAATAAACTGAGGTAGCAGATATTTTGGTTTGTCAAGTTTATTCAATTAAGGTCCATTCTTCTTCTGTTTCAACCCTTGAGTTGGTTGGTAGCAGACCTCCATTAATCTCTTTTCTCCACTTTCTGTTTCAGTTCGTAGTATAATAAGAAAGTAGTATGTTCGGCATTGCATATCTTTCATGATTTGGCTCACATAGTCTAGTCGGGATCTTCCTCTACAATTTGTACCCTTAAATTTTCCTTCCAGTATTCTATTATCTAGAATATCATGTCATAGTAAATGTCCAATAAGTTTAACTCTCCTTTCTTTAATGATTCTTATTATACTTCTTTCTTCTTCTTAAGCTTTTCAAAGGTTTCTTTGTTTTCGTTTCCATCCAGCTTACTTTCAGCATTCTTCTGTAACAACATGCTCCAAATAGTCTTTTCATTTCACTCTTTATTTTCACCTATAGTCCATGATTCACTTCCATATAGCGCAACACTCCAAACATAGGTCTTCAAAAGATTTTCCTTGTCTCCAAACTAATGCTTTTTGATTGACCAATAAGGGCCATACCACCCAGATCAAAGTCTAGTATTCTTTTTCCTGTGAAATGTTAAGTCAAAAAGTTGTCAGTTAAGAAGGATGTTTCTTTTAGGATATGGAAAGATGGGCCAAGACGCTGAACCAAAGAAAAGAAAATGCCAGGCAAGCTCAGGCAGCATTAGCCTCTGCCTCAATGCCTCGTTCAAGTGGTGCGGCGGATGCAGGATATGCAGTGCTTGAAAGAAGGGACAGAGGGGGAGAAGAAACTGGACGTTCTGCACCCTCAGCTGCACCCCTTCTGCAGTTCTTGCAACGTCAGAGAGATGGCACCACAGGAAGTGCTGATGACGATAGGGTCATGTCTTCTCCTCTTTCAATGGTAAGTGTAAGGCATCATTCACTTGAGATGATCTTCGATAAGCGATATATCTCTTATGATGTACCGTAAGCGATGCATCCCTGTAGAGGTTCACACTAGAGTGGTACGATTTGGGTGATGAAAACATGCTGAAGGCTTTGTTCTTAGTTTTTCAGTAGCAATCAAGAGCTCAAAAGACAAAGAATAGGTTGTAATAGTGTACTGTTATATGTAGTACAGAAGTAGAAGATGAGGGAATCGTTGGTTCATCTGTATAACTTGGCTAATGTGCATCACAGTTCGACATTTGTTACTCCAGAATTGTCTGAACACGAAGTGTAATTCAGGATATTTTACTGTATGAGTCCAGGGAGTGTAATTCCTCAAACATGGATACATTTTGACTTACCCATATAAAATTAATGGAATTAGTATCAAAGTAGTAGATTCAGTTAAATATCTCGGGATCAACATTACTAATAACTTAAATTGGAGCACGCATATTCGAAAAATCTGCGGCAAAGCAAGTAAAAGGCTTGGCTTTGTAAAGCGTATTGTCGGTAAATGCGATGAAAAGGTGAGAGAGCGATGTTATTTTACCTTGGTCAGACCCCTTCTGGAATATGCGGCAAGTATATGGGATCCGGCGGATGAAACGTGTACTCGCGAACTCGAGAAAGTGCAGCGTAAAGCGGTTCGTTTTGTTAAGAAATGCTACGATGAAAAAGCAAGCGTTACAAAAATGCTCTCAGACGTAGGTTGGGAATCCTTGAAAGAAAGGAGATTGGAAGCTAGGCTGAGATTGCTTTATAAATTCAGGGAAACTACATTTTCCAAAGACACAATCGGTATCATGCAACCCCCCTGCTACGTCGGTCGATCCGATAATGACCGTAAGTTAAGAGAAATAGATGCTAGGATGAATTGTTTTAGAGATTCATTCTTTCCGCGAACAATACGTGACAATAATCGAATAAGGAACTAATTTTGATTCAACTGGTGTTTACACCCCCTGCCACACGCCGAAAGGTGGCTTGTAGGGTATTAATGTAAATGTAGATGTACCGTATTTGACGGCATATAAGACGCACCAGCGTATAAGACGCACCCTCATTAAGTTGGCCACTCACAAGGAAAAAAAGTTTTTATAGTCCGTGCGAAAGCGCGGTACCACAATAACTTAAAATGTAGTTTCTTTTAGTTGTCAAGTTTCGTAATTGCCAAATATTAACACAATCATTGAATGCAACTATGAAATAGGTTGTATAGACCATCTGGGCTAAAAATAGCATTCAGTATTGAAAGTTAACCCGTGGAGATTGAACCTTCACATATAAGACGCAGGAAAATTTTTCGAGACATAATTTAGGAAAAAAGGTGCGTCTTATATGCCGTCAAATACTGTAATTAATGAATAGAAAGACCAAGCATATGTGTTTTCTCCTATTTGCCATGTCGAAAAGCTCAAATATCGTACTATACATATTACCAAGCATGCAGCATGGCATGCGATGTGTACATGGTTGCTTCAGTGTGAACCTTTTCTATTGCCTCCCTATAAATAGTATGGGAAGTTTCAGTATAAAAATTCATTAAATTAAAATTGGCATTTTATTGTGATGAAAGCATGCAGCTACTCTCTAGCCATTGTCTGTTTCTTAGGAGTGACAGGTACTGCAACAAAGTAACATAGGTAAAAAAAAGTCAAGATTTTATGTACAGAGTGAGCGGTGATTTATACCTGTATTGATTTTAATGTGGTTTACTTGAGAAACCTTAGAATTCATCAGCATATGCTTTCTTAATTAACGCCTTGAACTGTTTTTATAATCGTTATGATCCTATGATAGGAGTTAATGGAAGTTGTTTTAGCAGTGTCAGGATTTGATATTACGGCGCTATATTACCATTATTTCTGTAATAAACTTTTAATACCAATATGTTTCTGTTTCATAAAGCATTTTTATTTGTGTAGCCTGAGTGATACCATTGAAAGAATCTTGTGTAATAGTTAAGCAGAAAGAAACAATTCTAGTATCTTAATCTTATTCAGTATATATTCCTTAAGCTATCCTACATTTATGGATACCATAATGTTTCTTCCCAAAAGATAGAGCTGGGCAATTGGTATTGCCTTAGTTTTTGTGTTGACTTAGATGATGTACATAGTCTACAACCTTAAAGTCACCTCGAAATTTTAGGGGTTGGCTTATATACCGGCATATATAGTAATAGCCTTTTCCTATAAAACAATTATTTCTTTCCATATTTCCTCTATATTTTCACATTACTTGTCAAAATATCTGCGTATATTATTGATTTTATTCTTTGAAGTAATAGAGTCCTAGAAGTACCTGTACCATTTATTTGTTTTCATTTACTTCCAGTCA
The DNA here is from genome assembly GCA_947579665.1 of Sympetrum striolatum. Taxonomy (NCBI): domain Eukaryota; kingdom Metazoa; phylum Arthropoda; class Insecta; order Odonata; family Libellulidae; genus Sympetrum; species Sympetrum striolatum. Next base: position 35,475,912 of record OX388350.1, on the reverse strand, counting down.
GCACAACTGGGTGGCAAGGGTGGTTTAGTGGCAGCATATGGTGAAGGGAGCGAAGGCGAGGAAGATGGAGATGACACAGGCTCTGGTGGTGTTGATGATAGACATACTGACTGGGCTAAATTGGCTTGCCTTCTTTGCAAAAGACAATTTCCTAGCAAGGAGGCTCTAATAAGGTACGATTCAAGCTTACTTGAATGTTTATCAGAGGAAGTTTATGTAGGCATAACTTCTTAAGAGTCTGAGATTCTAATGGAAGGAAACAATGATATCACATTACTATTCTAAATAGAATTGAGGGAATATAATATAATTGATGCTTGTACTGGTTGTCCCAAACATGATGGGTGCAAGTAATAAACAGTAAGTAATAACAATGCAAGGTAATTATTTTTGAAATTCTGTATGACTGAAAATGTGCTAGTTAATAAAACATACAGATGGAAACAGTTAATTTCTTTTAATTATTTCTCTTACAATTGCACTCATCATTATTGGGATACCATTATGTATCATTGATATAAAGTTCTGAAATGTATGTTCAGTAATTTTTGTCTCCGCTGGATTTCTGGATATAAAGTTACAAATGTTCCCAAGTTCATGTAATCAATTTTTTCTTCTCATGGGAGTCTCAGCTTAAAAAAAATAATTTTTCAAACTCATCAACCTCAGTCTACCCCTTGTATTCATAATAATTTGCTGTCTAATATACTATATGCTAATGTTTGTCAGCACACCATGATTTTTCTATTAATTCCAATATTCTCTATAAATTTCCTTATTTTACGAAAGTTTGTTTATATTAGTTACAAATTGTAGTAATCAAGTTTGATAAATTGCTTGTTTCGATTAATTATTAATCATTGTAATCTATCAGAGGGGAATTGGTTGAATTAAACTCACACACATCAAATGACAACTTTTTTAACGGACCAAACTTATCTATCTCATATGTAGATGAGCAGAAGTGTATACTGAAGTAAGCACTATTTATTTTGAGAATGAGATCTATCTCATTTCTTCTAAAAGTTTTTGTTAGTCTATGAAATGATGCCAGATCCTTTTCAGACTCCTTTAGACAAGTATCTTTTGTTGGAAAGTCACAACCTTTACTATGTATTTCACTAAGTGTGTTTTTACTCTTATTTTCTGATTAAAATGGAATTTTGTATAAATTAAAAATTTTTCTTCAAATTAATATTGTACAAAATGAATGCATCAAGTTGCAAGTGATATTTTTTTGGAAAACCTAAGAGTTCTTGAGTTTGCATATTTGACAATTTTTCTCCATAAAATTTCAGGCATCAGCAGCTGTCAGATCTGCACAAACAAAACCTCAGGCTTTACCAGGGAGCTGGAGGTAATGATGAACGATTGAATTATCGGGACCGTGCAAAAGAAAGGAGGCTAAAGTTTGGAGAGCCAGATCAGCCTCATCCAAATAGCCTGAAGGTGGGCTGATTAAGACAATGCCACCAAGAGGCAGACTATCATTAAAAAGCTGTGTTGGCTAAAGTCATTCTGCACACTCTAAAAGATTAAATTTTGTTTGGAAATTAATTTTTCATCAGTAAAGATTTTGTTTATTCAAAATACTTCTAGCTTTCTTTTTCCTTGCAAACTGCCGTATTTACCTGAAAATAATGTGCACCCTTTTGGATTCTTTTTTGGGGTAGTCTATTAGAGTTGAGGGTGGACTAGTTTCACAGCAGGGATGACCGGATCCTCTGCTCACCTGGCTCAAACATTCCACCTTTATGCTATCGATGTTTTTACTGTAAGAGCCCCCACAGACTAAACTGTTGGCTGATAGTTTGAATTAATTTAAATGTATATATAGCACCAAACGTGTAAAGTAAACATGTATACAGTGCTACAAATGGTGTGACCACATGTCATAAGGTTTGCCTTAGATTTGCAGCAAATGATTTATTTCCATGGCTTGAATTTTGGGGTGCGCATTACGTTTGATGGGGCCTTAATTTAGAGTAAATATGGTATATAATAAAAATAGTTTTATGAAGCATGAAGTGGTATTTTTATTTGTTTGAACTTTTGTTGAAATTATATTGGGAGATTTCCTGTCTCACTCAGGAAAAATATTTGAAAGCAAAGGAAGAGGCAGCAGCAACTTCTTATGAGGAACCAACGAAAGAGGGAATCGGATCTGACAATGTGGGGAACAAGTTGCTGCAGAAAATGGGATGGCAAGAAGGAATGGGTCTTGGAAAATCTAATCAGGGGCGTACAAAAATTGTGGAGGTGAGTCATTTTGATTTCTTTATAATGCCATAATGATATTTCATCTTTTTCTTCCCCAACTGCATTTTTTGGTAGGTAACTTGCAACCCAAGTGTTTTTGACATTCCTTCTGATGCATAAATAATTTGCATGGCACTAATTAGCGATAAATTGTGAAGTATTTACCTTTGAGGATAAATTATATATATGTTTATATTATGGTTTGGGCTGTAACTGCTTCAAACTTTGAATCCTGATCACGTTGGTCAGTGGACATAGTATGATAGGCCTTCACATGAGGATTTACTCCGTCAGATGGCATGATACCCAACAAGTAATTCAACGATGCACGAAAAGCTTAACTAAGAAAATAGGCAAGGAGATACTGGCAGTTAATATGAGACACTGATCAGAGAAAGGAAACCAAAAACGTAATAAATTGATTGAGAATAGTGCACACCAGGGGTATGACAGTAAATTGACCGAGCAATATAGAGAATTAACCCTTCCTGAACACTGTGCTGTGGACAGAACACATACTAATTTTTTTAAGAAATACCATGGGAATCAATCATAGAGAAAGGCTCAAACAACAAAAATAAGACCCGCAACAAATAACCAGCTGTCACTCACTGTTTGATCTACATCCTGATCACAGGTTCAATTTGTGACGGATATTGGAGATCATCTGATGTTGCAAATGAATTCATAATAATAAATGAGATTCTCAAGTTTGGAAAGGTCCCACATTCATTTGATGCAAGGAAATTACTGAGACAACAAGGCAAGCCAGACGGCTTCTTCCTTTAGGTACCAGTTGGCTCAGTCCTCAGGGAGGAAGTTGAATGGGAAGTCCACATGAGCTCAAGTGGAGGGAGGGAGTAGGTCTGATTGGCAGGCCAGTGTTGGGGATTGTAAACTCAGTTCAAATATTTACAGCTTTTTAATGACAACAACAAGCATTTGCCTCAGCCAATGGTTACCCATTGGAATTGGTTAAAAAAACTACACCATGAAACTCATAAACTAGTGAATAGACAAATATATGGCACAAAGAGTGAAGGCATCACTAAGTCGCAAAAAGTATCATTTTATAGAGGAATCATCCTTCAATTACAGAAACTTCAGACTAAGTTTATAATGGCTTATAGCAATTGAGCCAACTTAACAAGCCACACCAATGACAGGATAGAAAAATTTCATGTGTGGGTCGTACTAATTGCATTGCTACGACTGCATTCCTTTTTCGGGACTACATGCTGCCCGCCACTATTCAGCTTTGAGATGAAGGCTATGCTACATTTTAATTGTATGACAGCATAATCAGGTTGGGCAACTTACATTTTTCTTATGGAAGAATTGATTCATTTAAGCAATAGGGGATGAAATTGTGTTCGGTGATGTTGATGATGTAAATGATGATACATTTTTTAGAAATCGAATCTGAAGAATTACCAAAAAAGGTTTTAAATGCGATTGATTCTTTCAGTGTAGAATCCCATGAAGAATGTTTTGGGTTCAAATAGTGCTTTGTAAAATAAATAATATTCTATCCAAGTTTTGTTTTTACCAAAATATTTCTTTCTTTCCAAATACATCTCACATATGCTAATTGTTTACAAATTTTTTATATAATGTGGATTATCTACCCAAAAATGCGGTATTTTTTCTTAGTTTATAGAGGATCCTCTAAAAAATGATATCTTTGATAAATCTTGTAAGCATAGATTCTCCTTATCAATTTTCTTTGTAAACATACTGCACTTCATTACAGTAGAAATTAAGAAAAAAATATAGGGACACGGCTGTTAAACATATCAGTGGTTAAAAATCTACAGTAGCTGTCTTTGTCAGCGTTCCTTACCTTGTTGCCACTGGTTTTCAGAACAACAGAAGAACCTGGATTACTGACTTTATAAGAAACACTCCAGGGTTTTGTTCTGAAGAAACCCTGGCAGTAAGGTATAGATCACTGACAAAGACATCTTTTGGGCATCAATTAAAATTCTTATGCAGTAGAAGTGTATAACTGTGATTATTCATTTTTATTTAAGGATAGAAATATCTTGTTTTATTTTCAGCTCCACTACTTTCATTGGCATTACTGTTATATTATTTATTTATGAAAGTATTTTTTAATTTGTCTTATTCTTATTATGTATTTTTTATTCTTCCACCAAATCTCATTAGGCTGAAGGTCGTGGATCAACTGCTGGCTTAGGCCTGAAAGGAAGCACATTTACCGTGAGACCAGGTGAAACATACAAAGACAGTGTCAAGAAGCTGATGTTTGCACGTTATAAAGAGGTTGCAGACGAGGAAAAATGAACTCCTTACAGTACTTTAAGTGTACAAGATGGAAGGGGGGATTAGTGGCAATATAGACCCGATTAGTTGCACCTGAGACTTAAAATGGTTTGTGTTGCTGAAACAGTAGATTTTTCTTCAGAAGTGATTGTTCTGTTGGGTGGATGCAGTTTACCGGCTAGGAGTCATATTTGAATGCAATTGGATTCTTTTGAGTCTGTAAGACCAGGTGGAACTACAGAGTGTTGAACTTAGCTGAGGAAAGTCCAAATGTGGTAGTGAACTCGAATCAGGGATTTCTGTGTTTTGTGTTGTCAGATTTTCTCCAGTTGGACTTATCGAATATTGAAATGTGGAAGTGTGAAGAACATTGTGGATGCTTTGTGGTGTGTTTTTGTACAATTAAATATGTTGTATGAATGATTTAAATTTGTATACGTGTATTAGACTAGTAGCGTTCTTTTCACAAAAATCAATTAAAGAGGATGTTTCCTGTTATGTACATGCTTTCCTTTTTCATGCCCTTCTGATTCTTGACCAGTGTACTCATTTCAGGTAAAAAGTAAGTGCCACAAATATTGTGGCCAATGTTGTGTAAAAGTAGACTAAACCTAGAGTTCGTTTTATTAGTGACCCTTGGATGCTGCATGCTTGCATTTTATGGAAATCTCTTAAGAGGAGGGAAATCAAACTTGTTGCTGCTTGAGCCTTTTCATCAAAGTTATTTTGATACAGAATGCATGTTAAGTAGTTACGAGCTTACTTATCTTATTAATTCAGCTTCTCAGACTATTTATTTAAAGAAATACTAAGTTCATAGAAAAGTTTAAACTTGACCTCAGTTTGTTTTGTTCCGCACTTGAAAACATATGGTTAAGATAAAGAATATAATATAACTGATATATTCTCTAAAGAAAATCTCAGTAAAAACCTATTATAATTATGTGAGCTATCCTTCCCACTGTTGGAGCCAATAATAGCACTTAAGATAATATTTGCAGTTAGTGTCGAGGCTAGAAATAGTTTCTTTTAAATATGTTAAAAAGGTAAATCAACCAGCCGCAGTGTTGTGTTTGGTGGGTTGTCGAGCGAAGTACGCAATTTGTGTAATTGAAAACGAAAGAAGGTGACTATCAGTGCATCATTGAAAAAACGCTCAAGAAACCAGTCACGCATTTACGTCCGTGCGGAAAATTAGTTTCTTTACTTTCGTACATAATTGTTGATATGTTTTGTTGGCTATTTAACAAAAATTATACAGTGTTATTGATATTTAAAGTTAGTCTTAAATTACTCTAAAGATTTATTACCCCATCTTTCTGGACACTTTTTATATAGGGTTACCAGATGCTCCGAGTCGAAAAAAGCGGACATTCCACGACCCCCCCCCATTACTAATCGAAAAATAAAAAATATATATATATCCATTGTTAAATTTAAAAATATAAAAAATAATCAAAGAAGTGTTATTTACTCGTTCAGTCACGGACCACGATAGTATACTTTACCAGGAGTTAGGATGGAATATGAGTAAAAAAAAGAAATATTCGAACATTTTTCTTGTACTATTTTTTAAAGAATGTCAATTAATAAAATATACTGAAGTACTTGGTGAAAGATTGTGTAAGATGGAAATATGTATAAAAATAGTTGATTGAGAGAAAAAAGCGGACACGGGACAGAAAAAGCGGACGTCTGGTAACCCTATTTTCATAGTTTGTCGCGGGCTAGCTTCACACGATTGGAACTCATAATTTCGAAGTATTTGTGCAAGGAATTTTCCGGATTAGCGAGAGTCCAGTGCAATTAATCTCACGGATGAAAAAAGTGTCTCGGAAATACTTATTATTGACGATTGGCAAGAAGTTAACCTTATTTTGCAGTAAAACAAAGATCGCAAGACGATACGCTTCGACTATGACAACCGGCTTTGACAAATGTACATAAACGATCCCAACGCCTCTACAGGCCAGAGATAAGATTAGGGCAATGGGGCCACAAATGCGTCATCTTCACGTCTACATTCTTTCACTGCAACTGGGTCAACTGGGTTCACTCCGTTCGACTCCATTCGTCCTGTTGATGATCGTTAGAAATGGCAACCATGAGGCATGGTGACAAGGTAACTATTCTTCTACTTCTTGGCTATTATTCTGATGATCTTAGAAGTGGAATGCACATATTTAAAATGGTTATGCACTTTAAAATTATTTTTGGAGTGTCGCTATGTGTTAGCGTTTACATGGGATTGTGTATATATTGCTGGAATATTTTTAGACTTTCGAATTTTTTTCATCGCTGTTCATTGTTATTTTCGTTATTCCGAATAATTAGTTCGTTTTTACAGTATCTTGTTTGATATAATGTTACCTGAAACTGAAATGATTCAACTAAATATCCAAGGTGGTCATAGAAAATCATATACATCATCATATAAATTATACACGTGGTGTTGAGTTGCTCAGCCGAAGCTAATATGAGAAATGTCCCCTTCGCTCTCTTTAGAAGACAACCTTGTTTTGTATTCTATGTGTATTTAAATTATTTACGACAAAAATAGCGGTGAAATTCATTAACGCGCACGTGGTGTTCAGAGTCGGGGTGTTCCATTGCCAAGTCATTCTACCAATTGAGCGAACAGAAGTTTTGCATAGTATATTTTATATTTGTGGAAATAATTTTGTACAGTGTATTAAAAGTCTCAATTTCGCCCTAATGAAAGACGTGCTATGATTATAGTTTTATTTACATCTTATCATTGTTACGCGAATTTATCTCCCCTTCTCAGTGATGAAAATCTTTTCGCGAGGAAATGAGATAATTGTTGAAATTTTCATTTTTTTGGAATATCTCCAAAGTTATTAATTAATATATAGATACGAATTACGAATATTATATTATTATTAATTATCCTTGGTGTTAGCAATTTAAAAAATCTTCATTAGCATTTTGATCTACCATGGGCCACTCTTGAGTTGGATGATGCAAAGCTCAAGAGCTCCAGATTCTCTGCACTTGAACGGGTATAAACAAGCATGAAACCTAGTGATTCATTCGAATATTCTCAGTTTCTCACTTCATTCTGCGTCGAGCGTTAAATAGATTTTTTTAGTAATCTGTGTGATAGTAATTGGTAGAATGAGCGAAGGTAAGAGCAAACTCGTCCCGATTCGCAAATAAAGAAGAAAAGTTACGTTAAGATTTTGTACGAAAATGTTTTTATTTCAGTAAACATTGGCAATTCTGTGACATTGGCAAGTTAGTAATAAATTTACAGTGATTATATTGGCTGTAAACTAATAATTTTTGGCAAAAACATTGGCTCTTACATTCACTTTTTCTACATAGAAAACGCCATTTATTTTATTTCTTTGTAAATTATAGTTAAGGATTAAATGGAAGATGAGACTCCCTAGTCCCAGTTTTGTGACTAGGAAAATGTTAAAGACAGATGTATTCCTCATTGCTAGTTAACATTTTTAACCAGCAAGTTATTTTTGGTCCTATTTAATCCTAAGTTAGTCGTGTTGAAAAAAGTTATGTATTTTTCATTAAAAATTGCATGGGTTCAGCGTGAGCCCAAATTTCTCTGAATTTAAAAAATCTCTTTTAATGTAAATCAATTAGTTTAATTTATAGTTCATTAATGATCTTTAAAAAATATAGCCTTTTTAACTTATCTTTTTCCATGAATTATTAATTAAACAAAATGTTTAAACATGTACCAAAATTGCAATTACTTACTTCACAGATATTTTTTCCTACTAAAAATTTACCTTGAAGCTTCAAACTTTTAGATTATGTAGAGGGAGGTTAATTATTTTAATTTCACCAAGAAAAATAACATTATATTTAAAATGCCATCTGCCTGTAAATAATAAATATTACTTACTCTCCTTTGGGAAAACGTCTTCTTTTGCAAATTCTTGCTTTCTTCCAAAATATCATACGCTCACAAACCACAAGTTTAGCATTTGCACTGACAGTCAATTTTACCTCATTTTATCTCATTTGTTGGTAATTTTTGTCTAGTTTTTTGGTATTTGATATCTCTTTTTAAAACACACGCTTCCTGGCACTGCATAATTAATGTTACATTATGTTAGATTAGTGACCCAAAACAGAGTAATTATATAGAGGGCTAACCTTATGAGTCCAAATTAGGTATATAAGTTTCCTCATTATTTTCCTCCTTGATAGATGTCCTTAGCTTCAGTTTTTTGTCGCCCATCTGGCAAACTGAACATGATACCCTATGCATGAGCTTATCGCTCCCTGCTGTTTAGAGATTAAAACAAAAAAAAAACGCTGCTCAGAATGCCCTATGCTCTTGCAACTGCTTGCTACTCACATTTCTTAAGTTAACTTTTAATAGCTGTCCACCGATTTACCATGAATAGTTAGTGTCAGAAATAGAAAATAATTTGCCCACAGGTCTAATGTGCACGTAAAGACATGCAGTCACACCCTTTGTAACACAGAGTACATGTTTACTATACACCATCATGGTATTACATAGTCACATTTATACTCTTATTCACTGTAAACATAAATAACAGGACAACTGTATGCCCTCTTAATTTTTGGGCGTGGTTGAATTTCCAGCCCATTGGCGTCAAATTCAACTTTTTCAATTTCTGTATCTTACTTAATGGAAAAGTACTTTTGCATATTGGTTCCCACCGGGGTTTGAACCCCGGACCACTTTCACCAAAGGCAAATTGCACTGTCCACATGACTATCCGGGAGCCCCGTAAACAAAATACCTGTTGTTCATGCCAGAAATACTATGTAAGTGCAAACACATACCAATGTATATAATGGGACATTAAAAAAGTTTATTGGGCCAACCAATTCCCTTTCAATAAAAAAAAATATCCTCTGAAAGTTTAATCTGTAGTATGCGGTACCTTTTACAGTAAAATATTGATAGCTTGGAAGTGGAACGTATCATTGATAATATTATGATGTTGAAAAAATAATGAATTAACTGTCTTAACTGAATGGCTGTCTATGCATATGCTCAAATAAGAGAATGTTATTGAGTAAGTAAGTTCAAGAGGTAAAAGATACAACATTTTTTTATGTAAACTGTTAACGCTGGCAAAATGGGGTATAATATCGCAGAGAAAATGAATTTTTAATGACATGCTCTAAGAGTATTTTACCTGTAATTGGGAAAGCGCTCATTCCATACAGCTCACTATACTAACAAAATTTCAAATTATACATTGCGGAAGTCTTGGATCAGTTCATAGTAAAATACTATTTATTATTTTCTCGAAGCTTAAGTTTGCACATGCACCACTCAGAGTTGTCTAGTTAATCCATAACCACTTCTATAAAACCCATTCAAAAATGTTTACATTGTTCTCATAATTTTATCAGGTGTTACAACTGTTTAATAAAAGGAGATGATGGTTTATATTTCAGATTGCTGCTACTTTAAAATACATGATGGAATGATGTACCCGTTTCGAAGGTTGATTTTATGGAGTGGTGAGATAAGAGGTGAGCTTTATCTTCTTTTTTAACTGCTTATTCATATTCTAATGATGATTGGACATGCACCACTCCGAATCCTGACGAAAAACAATCCATTACCCTCTTCTGAAGATATCATTTGGTTGTTGGAATTGTACTATCTTTTAGGATCTATGTGACTTAAAAATGCATTGCATCTTTCAGGATTCTTAGGATAAAGATTCTTACAGCAGTTACAATTTCGTAATGCCAAGAGATGGAGCCAAGGATTGTATATGGCAGTGAACGCCACAGGAATTTTTGGTGAGCACCTACTTCTAATTTATGTTTTCTTGTTCATTTTCTAATGATGATTGGACATGCACCACTCCGAGTTCTGACGAAACATAATCCATTACCCTCTTCTGAAGAAGTCATTTGGTTTTTGGAATTGTACTATCTTTGAGCATCTAGTAAAATTGAATATACTTTGCATCTTTCAGGATTCTTAGGATAAAGATTCTTACAGCAGTTACAATTTCGGATTGGCAAGAGATGGAGCCAAGGATTGTATATGGCAGTGAACGCCACTGGAATTTTTGGTGAGCACCTACTTCTAATTTACGCTTTCTTGTTCATTTTCTAATGATGATTGGACATGCACCACTCCGAGTACTGACGAAACATAATCCATTACCCTCTTCTGAAGATGTCATTTGGTTTTTAGAATTGTACTATCTTTGAGCATCTAGTAAAATTGAATATATTTTGCATCTTTCAGGATTCTTAGGATAAAGATTCTTACAGCAGTTACAATTTCGTAATGCCAAGAGATGGAGCCAAGGATTGTATATGGCAGTGAACGCCACTGGAATTTTTGGTGAGCACCTACTTCTAATTTACGCTTTCTTGTTCATTTTCTAATGATGATTGGACATGCACCACTCCGAGTACTGACGAAACATAATCCATTACCCTCTTCTGAAGATGTCATTTGGTTTTTAGAATTGTACTATCTTTGAGCATCTAGTAAAATTGAACATATTTTGCATATTTCAGGATTCTTTGGATAAAGATTCTTACAGCAGTTACAATTTCGTAATGCCAAGAGATGGAGCCAAGGACTGTATATGACAGTGAACATCGCTGGAATTTTTGGTGAGCACCTACTTCTAATTTATGCTTTCTTGTTCATTTTCTAATGATGATTGGACATGCACCACTCCGAGTACTGACGAAACATAATCCATTACCCTCTTCTGAAGATGTCATTTGGTTGTTGGAATTGTTTCTATCTTTTGAGATCTATAAGACTTAAAAATGCATTGCATCTTTCAGGATTTTATGGATAAAGATTCTGATAGCGATACCAGTTTCTGAATGATGAGAGATCGTGCCAAGGATTGTATATAAGAGTGAACGTTGCTGGAAGTTTTGGTGAGCACCTACTTCTAATTTATGTTTTCTTGTTCATTTTCTAATGATGATTGGACATGCACCACTCCGAGTCCTGACGAAACATAATCCATTACCCTCTTCTGAAGATATCATTTGGTTACTGGAATTGTACTATCTTTGAGCATCTAGTAAAATTGAATATACTTTGCATCCTTCAGGATTCTTAGGATAAAGATTCTTACAGCAGTTACAATTTCAGATTGGCAAGAGATGGAGCCAAGGATTGTATATGGCAGTGAACGCCACTGGAATTTTTGGTGAGCACCTACTTCTTATTTATGCTTTCTTGTTCATTTTCTAATGATGATTGGACATGCACCACTCCGAGTACTGACGAAACATAATCCATTACCCTCTTCTGAAGATGTGATTTGGTTTTTGGAATTGTACTATCTTTGAGCATCTAGTAAAATTGAATATATTTTACAGCTTTCAGGATTCTTAGGATAAAGATTCTTACAGCAGTTACAATTTCATAATGCCAAGAGATGGAGCCAAGGATTGTATATGACAGTGAACGCCACTGGAATTTTTGGTGAGCACATACTTCTAATTTATGCTTTCTTGTTCATTTTCTAATGATGATTGGACATGCACCACTCCGAGTACTGACGAAAAAATAATCCATTACCCTCTTCTGAAGATATCATTTGGTTTTTGGAATTGTACTATCTTTGAGCATCTAGTAAAATTGAACATATTTTGCATATTTCAGGATTCTTAGGATAAAGATTCTTACAGCAGTTACAATTTCGTAAAGCCAAGAGATGGAGCCAAGGATTGTATATGACAGTGAACATCGCTGGAATTTTTGGTGAGCACCTACTTCTAATTTTTGCTTTCTTGTTCATTTTCTAATGATGAATGGACATGCACCACTCCGAGTACTGACGAAAAATAATCCATTACCCTCTTCTGAAGATATGATTTGGTTTTTGGAATTGTACTATCTTTGAGCATCTAGTAAAATTGAATATATTTTGCATATTTCAGGATTCTTAGGATAAAGATTCTTACAGCAGTTACAATTTCGTAAAGCCAAGAGATGGAGCCAAGGATTGTATATGACAGTGAACGCCACTGGAAGTTTTGGTGAGCTCTTACTTCTAATTTATGCTTTCTTGTTCATTTTCTAATGATGATTGGACATGCACCACTCCGAGTCCTGACGAAAAATAATCCATTACCCTCTTCTGAAGATGTCATTTGGTTTTTGGAATTGTTTCTATCTTTTGAGATCTAGAAGACTTAAAAATGCATTGCATCTTTCAGGATTTTATGGATAAAGATTCTGATAGCGATACCAGTTTCTGAATGATGAGAGATCGTGCCATGGATTGTATACAAGAGTGAACGTCATTGGAAGTTTTGGTGAGCACATACTTCGAATTTTTTCTTTCTTGTTCATCTTCTAATGATGATTGGACATGCACCACTCTGAGTTCTGACGATACCTAATCCATTACCCTCTTCTGAATATGTCACTTGATTTTTTGGAATATTACTATCGGTGGGGATCTAGAAGACTCAAAAATGAATTGCATCTTTCAGGATTCCATGGATTCTGACATTGGTACCAGTTTCTGAATGATGGCAGATCGAGTCCAGGATCGAAGGATAAGATTTAAGGAATTATGAGAGTGAATGTCACTGCAAGTTTTGTCAGTGCTTACTTTGAATTTATGCTTTCTTGTTCATTTTTCCAATGATGATTGGACAGGCACCACTGCCAGGTCTGACAAAACCTTATCCAAACCCTCTTCTGAAGATAAAATTTGGTTTTATACTATGTTTGGGTGTTTAATAACAAGACATTTACCATTATGCTGGATTCAGCTTAAGTTCTTTTTTTATGTATGCAATGCTTTAACTTTATGTTCTGTCATCTAGTGATATATACTTTTATTTAATTAGCAAGTGTGAGTTTCTTTAAATTATCAGCATTAAATCTTTCAAATATAGTGTTTTAAGTTCCATTGACTTGCATCTTTGTATTAAATGATCTTAACGAGTTGTACACACCTGAATGGTAAATGGTGCACTGTCAAGTATTTTGGGTTGAGATGTACTGAAATGGACTTAAGCCTTTGGATAATATTTGACAACCTTCTTGAGTTTATATTGGGGTATTGAGATAACCATGTAAACTTCTTCAACTTTGGCTTTTTTTCCCTTGTATGCTTCAATTTAGTTTAATTCATAGCCAAAATTTGACCTTTTTCTAGTATGTTCTTCCTAACATCAAAGAGCGAGGCATTCGGCTTATTCTCCTTGTACATCTCTCCCGTGGTTTCACCAATGCTTCATTTCTTTGATATTTGTTGGCATAGTGAGGATAAAAACAATTCCATAGCTCAGAAAAGTTTCGTAAAAATCAATAAATAAATTCAACATGATCGGAAGTAGGGTCCTCATTGAGGGTGGTCTTGATAACTTTTATGCTATCACCTTCCTCCATTGCAAATTGTGTTAAGACTGACGAGTCGAGTCCGATGCCCCACTACATGATCATTCCAACTGACAGTCTCCCCTCCACCCATCATGATTGACCCCTGGATTTTTAAAAATCTAGATTTTTGTCAATCACATATATCATTCCATCAATTACAGCCGTGCGAATGTTAATATTATCGCAGGCTATCATTCCGAATGAGTTTGCAAGGTGCGCATCTAATTTGGTTTCCCATGTCAGCCTTAGTGAGAATAGTTGCTCAACTGATTCTCTGTATCGAGTATAGGCACATGGCCGGGAGTGTAACAGAACATCCCTATCTAACCTGGAGAGCTATTAGCTTCTTTTATAAAGTACTCTGCACCCGATCCACTTATCTTCTTCTTCACCTTATTCTGTTCTTTTGCAAAGTACAAACATAGGCTTTTAATTTTCATTTAACTGAAACTTGTCCAAATTATTTTGTGGCTACTATATGCCTTATAGCAGAAAAAGTCTGGGGATTTCACTTTCTTAGGAAGGAAATAGATAGGGAGGTGTTGCTGTCTGGCTTAGGAAGCTCAATAGATATGCTCTTAATCATTCTAACTAATGAAGATCCGGGCATCATCTCTCTCAATACGCAGAAGTAATTAGTAACAGGACGGCATGCAGCTGCTATGTGCTGGAGGCTAACCTATCTAAATATGGATAAATTAATCATTCCTGTTGTATGATTGGATGCTTGTAAATTGATAATGATGTACCTGTCCCCTGTTGCCTCGTATTTCCCCAGTTGTAGGGCTAAATACCACAGCACCTTCAGGGGAAATATTATTCCAGTCAGCGGTAATCAGCATTTTTTTCTGATGATCTGTATCGGACAATACTTCAGTGACTTGGTCTGCCGATAGTATAACTTGCGGCACATCAATGTGACAAAATTGAGACAGCTTCTCCTGACAATCAAAAGGCGAATCTCTTATTGGGTAAGAGCAACAGCCAGGTGAAACGTGAGCTAATAAAAGTCCATGATGGGGGTGTATCAACCTCGTAGAACTGTAAATATAGTAAAATATTTATGCTGGAAGAAAATGTAGCAGTCCTCTACCCCTCGCACTTCTCCCGGCATTTTATATCTATGGGGAAATGTCCTGCCTTGTGTTTGTGTAACCAGCTCCTTAAGGTGCACCGCAATACCAGGGATCCTCGAATCCATTGCTCCAGCAACAGCTTGTTTGAGGTTGGGGCTACTTTCATTTGCTTGCAACCACCCTAATACCTGTATATAGGTGCAGGTAGGTATACTTGTACGAGATCATTTGTGGAGCTATTGATACACTTCCTGAAGGGGCATACCTCTTGTGTGATGGTGATACACTCATCCAAGGGTACAGATCCTGGTGACCAGAATAAAGGAATCCATGAAATGGGGTAAAAGGCAATGACCCAATCTCTGCAGACAGTATACTGACAGGATACTGAATATTTTTGGGTCCTAACGAATGTGTTTGTGCCACTCAGGATGATGATTTAAGTGTGTTGCCTCTTCGTAGTATGACATCAGTCCTAACCAGATATTGTAGGACATATTGGTTATTGTTACCCCCCATTCATCGCAGTGGAGATTGTCATGTATGCTTAACCCCTAAGATGCGGGAGTATTTTTCTTTTCTTTCTTTCGCGACAGTCGTGTGCGGGAGGAAAGTTTGAGAAACGGTCCCTTCTCCTGGTGGGTCAGATTTGCAAAGCAGGTTGTAAACCCCCATAATCCAGGTAGACCTTTTTCCGATGCCCGAGGTCAGTGGTTATTGTTCTAGACTCCTCTAACAGAGAAACAATTACCAATGGGTTAATTGTTCAATAATGATCTTTGATTGAAATATCTGTTCTATTTTTTTCCCTTGATTTTAGCTGATTAATTTGATACCTAACAGTTAGTAGATATATTGATTTTTATCAATTGGGCTCATTTTTTTCAATTCTGCCAATGAAAAACGAAAGTAATAGTTCTCTAAAATAAAATATAAGGTTTGTTAGGTTTAAATTAAAGTACACAATAAGTCATTAATTAAGAAGAAAGAATTCTTTAAAAATATTTATTTTTGATTTAGAAATCCTTCAAACAATGATAATCTTTAAAACAATTTTCCACGCAGAGTGCTATTTTACATTCGCTACACCAAAAGCGTGTCTTTTCTCTTTCTTTCCATTCTCACCGTGTTTTTACACACGAAACGAAGATTTTTGTGGATTTTTTTTTCCAAAGGAATTTGGAATTTTCTCTATGAAATGCCTAGCAGTCAGTCTGTTTGGTAAGTTTTTTTTCGCATCATTATTTTCCCCGAATTCGGCATTTCCCCTCATTTTGACACAGTATTTTTCAAGAAGCTGCTTCACAATTGCTCTTGAGAATTTTCGGTATGGTATTTTACAATTTATTTTTATTTTGTAGAGGTGAAACGAATTCAGTAAGGCAACATCCAATAAACGAAAAAACAGTTTTTTATACCACTTAATTGATTTCCTCATGCACTCCACAGAACCCACCATCATATCCACTTTGTCAACAAGTCGCATATTTTTTATATAATCAACTACTGCATCTGGTTTATGAATAACCTGGTTGGTAGCACGATCTTTTTTGCCACTGTCCACTAAAGTGCCCCTGTGCACAGTGGACAAAACACACATCTCGTTTGTCGTGCCATTTCATTGCAACGATCTTCCCATTGCTTTGCTTCTCGAAATCACCTTTGACCATTTTCTTCTTATCAAAATTCGGCATATTTTTCCTATTACTTCTAACAGTCCCACAAGAGCCAGTTTTATTTTTTAAAAGGAATTCGCACAGGTTTGGGCTACTGTAATAATTGTCTGTGTACAAGATGTGCCCTTTTCCAAAATAATTCCCCATCAGCTTTTTCACAACTTCACCAGGCAGTCCTAATTCACCGGACCGATTAATGTCAGTCTTCTTTCCGGTATATACAATCATGTCCAATACAATTCCCGTTTCACAGTCGCACAATATGAATAATTTAATTCCAAACCTATGTCTCTTGGACGGAATATATTGCTTAAATCCTAAGCGACCTTTGAACAAAATCAAAGATTCGTCTATCGCCAATTTTTTATGAGGGCGAAAAACATCCGAAAATCGCTGCTTTATCTGACTAAATACGGGGCTAATTTTCCATAGTCGATCGCTTAGGCTGGGCTTGCTGTTGTCAGCAAAATGCAATCATCGCAAAATTAAAATAAACCTGTCTCTCGGCATGCAACTTCCAAAAATGCTTGTACGAATCAGAGGATCCTGCGACCAGTATTCCTGAATGTTGTGTTTTCTCACATGTGGCATGAGAAAACACAAGGTTAGAAACACATAAAACTCATCGCAACTAAGTTTATCCCATGACTTCATTCGACTTTTCGGTGAAAGGTCTTTGGCATTAGCAAGGATTTCACCGTAATTGTTGGTCTCGTTTACAATAGATGTCACTATTTCAGCATTAAAAAATAGCTGGAAATAATCCACTTCTGCAGTCTCCTCATCAAGGTCGTCCAAATTCAATCCTGAGGAAGTATCGTCGAAATCAAACGCTCGGGGCGAAAACTCCTCAATCCTTGCCCAAGATGTTGATGACGTTGAATCATCTTCAATAGAATTTGGAGCCACTTCTTCAGGACCTTCTTCTTCTTCACTGGAAACACTATCATTCGAACTGCTTGATGTATCAGAGAACTCACTCTCCCAGTCCGAGTGGAACAGCATATCCACAACATCCTCTTCTGTGGAAATCTTCCTCCTCTTAGACTGAGGCGTGAAGCTTCCTCTATCCATTGTATATGAATCTTTATAAACTATGTTTATATAAATTATATCTATATAAACAATCTTAGAAATTCGCAAAAAAGATAAACTTGATAAACACTCCCAAACGCAGAAGAAACTCACAGAGAAGTGAGAAAAAATGAAAGTACGAATGCACCGCAAATCTTGGAATTACCCAGAGGCCAGAAATCCCCGGGGAAGGGTTTTCCACATTTAGGACAATACAAAAGATTTTGTGAGCGTGCCTCTCATTTACAGGCAGCGTCATAAAATTGGGGAAGGACAAGCGTGGGCAACGAAGAGCAGGTCAAACGTTTAAAAACGTTTTTCCCGCAGTTCTCGCACTTCGGCAGGAAAACGTTTTTACACGTTTCCCGCAGTTTAAGGGTTAAGTCCATTTCTGAACCCCTGTGGAAGCCCTGTTTGCTTGTTTTATTCCATTGTCACATTTTTTGTTATAGTGATAGACACGTTGATATGCCCTCAGGTTTTCACCTTACCACGTCTCCTGGTCCTTAAGTGCGGTTCCAAAGAGGGAGAAATATCGAACCAAAGCAGTTCTTATAGATTCACAAAATGTTTTTATGGAGGCATCATTAGCCATACTGACCAACAGGATCTGGTTATCTCCCGCACCCATGGGGTGATATTCATACTTGAATTCAGCCATTGCTTTTTCTATTATAAGTGCTGTAGCTATAGTCCAGAGCTTCTGGAAAATTCCTTGATTCCCTCTGAGATGATTCTCCCAACAGGTAGGTTGGTCAGGGAATCCTTGGGGAAGAATTTTCCAGCACTAAAAAGGAATGAATCTCAAAAATTTGAAGATTTGTAGTGAAGTGGTTTACCTCAAATATTCTATCAAACTCCTGGGCTAAAGGAATTAGTTTATAGTGGTGGAAAGTTAGGTTCCACAGCTCTAGGTCCATGTTAAAGTTGATCCAAATTCTACACTCTCTATCAGGCAAGTTCTTACAAGATTCTAACTTGAACAATACCTCAAATAGGCTTTGGAGGTGGTTGGGCCCTGTTTTGGGCTGGGTGCCTTCGAGGCTCATGAGCGGCCAAGAGATCCTTTGGTTTTCAGGACAAGCTTGGTACACATGGCACTGCTGGGGTTGTGGTTATTGGGCAGGTTGATCGTGTGAGGTGGGTGGATGCTGGGCTTCGGCCATTGCAAGAATGGAAAGTTTGGGTTGAGATAAGGTAAACCTTATGAGTGGAGAACATCTCTCTACACATAGAAGTATGGGGTATGCCCTTATTGTGATCCTTTAAGTTCTCTCCCAACACTAAGGGCTCCATGGTCAGCTCCTCCATCATACAGTTTAACTTGGTATTCCGTTTCTATACATAGGCTGCGGACTGGGTTGGGTCAATGTGAACACACAACCTCTCTCACTTGAGCCAACTTCACCTCTACACGCTGCACTTTTGGATTGCTGAGAAGACGCCTTCAACCCCACCGACCCAAATAACAAAAGACCTTGCGTATCCATTACGAGCTCAGAATGAATTTTTTTTTTCAAACATCTTTCTTATCTCTGCAGAAAATATGTTTGAGCCCAAGTAAATAGGGTTAAGAGGCATCCTTTGCTGTTAGACAAGTATCCTTAAGGATTAAACCCTGCAAATCAGTCAGCTCACATTGGACTTGGAGAGTGATGTGTCAAATTAGTCTGTCCTTGGCATGAAAACCATGGTAAGAATTTATTAGAACTTATCTTAAAATCATGGTCTAATGAATCTTGGGTAGATATTTCAGATATAGTCATAGTCATTTTATTTCATCCATGAGACATGAAGTACATGTATAGGACAAGTCAGAAGTACATAAGAGAAAGTACACAATATAGAATATAGGCAAAATTAGAGGTAAACAATCAATAAGATTTAGATATCTACAGAAAGTTCCCCTGGAATCACATTCAGAAACTCAGTTACACTGTAAAAACATTGATCTTTCAAATAAAAAAAGCTTGTTCTTAAACATAGATATATTTGGTGAATTTTTAAGGGTATTTGGGAGTCTATTTAAAATTTTTGTGCACATTGACTCCGGTCCTTTTTGGGTAAGGAGGAAGGAATTTGCCTTTGTATGAATATGTTCAACACTTCTTGTATTATGTTTATGGACACTATTGTTTTTTATGAAAACATGTGAGTTCTTATGCACATATAGAGATGCTTTGAGGAGGTAGATGCTTGGAATAGTTAGGAGACTTAGTTTTCTGAAGAGAGGTCTGCAAGGAGCTCTGTATTGGGCTGTAGTTATCAGTCGAACAAAACTCTTTTGGATTTTGAAGACTTCAGTTAGTTTGCTAGATGATCCCCAAAAGAGAATACCATATGAAATTCTTGAATAGAAAAGTCCATAGTACATCATCACGAGGGCTTCATGTGTTATTGTTTTACTGAGAACAACAAAGAGGTAGTACAGTGAATTTAAAGAGGAACATAATTTATCTATGTGTATAGACCAGGATAGCTTTTTATCCATATGTAGACCAAGGAATTTACAATTTTGGGATAGGGATAAACCGACATTTTCGAATTCAGCTTCCAATTTTGGCAGCAAATGATTGCTGGGAGCAAAACATATAACTTCTGTTTTACTTTTGTTGAGACTTAGATTATTGTTCATGCACCAATCTTCCATCCTGGCTATTGCCTCACTAACAGCTTTAACTGCCTCAGTTTCAGTATTTGTAGCTGCAATCATACTGACATCATCAGCATAGATTGTAACATCACTATTTGTTGTACTTTGAAGGGTATGTGGCAAATCATTTATAAAGATAAGGAAAAGAATTGGACCCAAGACAGAGCCCTGAGGGACCCCTCTGGTGACATAACAGGGATCAGATGAGAACGATTTGCCTTCACTATTAATGGAAACAATTTGTTGTCTATCAGTTAGGTATGATTGAATCCACTCATAAGCAACGCCTCGGACACCAATATATTCACATTTTTTTAATAATAGACTGTGATCAACCATATCAAATGCTTTTGAGAGATCGAAAAATATGCCACAAGTTTTAATTTTTTTATTTATTTCAGTATTTATTAAGTTGATAGTGGAGAAGATAGCTGATATGTTAGACTTTTTCTGCCGGAAGCCAAATTGTTTGGGATATAAGAGATTATTACTTTCTAAGAACTTGATCAAACGGGTGCAAAAACAATATTCGAATACTTTTGAAATTTGGGAAATCAGTGAAATAGGCCTATAATTATTAGGACAGGACTTGTTACCTTTGTTTTTGTAAACTGGTATTACTTTTACAGTTTTTAATTCTTTTGGGAAAATACCTTGCACCAGGGATTGATTAATTAAATGGAGAAGTGGTTTTGCTATTACTTTGCTACAAGATTTAAATAAAGTGCCAGGTATATTGTCATGACCAGCTGAAACTTTTTGGCTAACCTTCTTTAAATAAAAAAGCAATTCATCTTCGTGACATGGATTTAGAAAAATAGATGATGCTGAAATAGAGATAGAAGAAAAGTTATGAGTAGAGGAAACAGTTGACAAAAACTGTTGCTTTAAAAAGAACTGATTTATCTGATTGGCTGTTAACTGTGGATCAACAATAGGGGAACCATCAGGCTCATAGAAGATTGGAATGAAACTATTTTTCTTTGCGGGTGAAGATTCATTTATAATTTTCCATGCTTCCTTACTTTTATTTGAGGCAGCTAGAATTCTATCAGTGTTGTAGTTTCTTTTAGCAAATTTAATCAGGTTTCTGTATTCTTTTCTTGAGTTATGATAAAGCTTATTTAGCATTGTATTTGGATAAATCTTACTTAAATAGAAAAGACTTTTGACTTGTTGATACTTTTCTCTGATTTCAGATGTAATCCATTGCTTCTTTGTGCTCTGGTTAACTTTGACTTTAATTAGAGGGAAGCACATATTGAAATAATATAGGAATTTGTTATAAAATTCTGAGAAACTGGAAATGAAGCTATTTGTTTTGTACACTAAGTCCCATTTCTCCTTTTCCAGATAAGTATTGAATATCTGAGTTTTTGATGGGGAAAAAGAACGCCTATATTTAATTAAGTATTGATATTTAGAGTCAATAGGAAAACTAAAAGAAGAAAGAACAGCATAGTGATCAGATATTAATGGATTAAAGACAGAAGTCCAGTATATAGGTCCAGTAAATGAAACAATCAGTGATTTCCAATCTAGTCTGAGTGGGGGACTAATAGGCTAATACCAACCAGATCCTCTCAGAAACATTGATTCTAATCCAGCCCTGGATGTGGAAGAGACAACTACTGATATATTTGTCAGATAATTGCAACTACAACTCCAAGCAGGAGAAATATATAGGTGTGATGATGGAGATGAAGATATATTTTTGGGAATCTCTTCTACCCCATATGCATTCATTTCTGGGTATATGTGTATCAGAGCACTGTCCCTTACTGACACAGCTTTGCCTTTGCTAGTGAATTCTCATCTGAGCTTAATAATTTCCTAAGTTGAGGTGAACCCAGTGGCCAGTCCACAGCACTCTGAATTGATAGGAAGAGATGACTGAAGAAAAGTGAGTCTTTATCTGCTGGGTTTTTATGGTTCTGGGGGATAAAAGATGAATTGTGACTTCCATCTTTATTTCTTGTTCTCTCCTTTTAGGGCTTCTAACATTTGTACTATGGGGATTCTTGATCAATTGCATATCCGACTCAGGACCTATGGCACCCACTTCTAGGTGCATCTAAGAATTTATTACTCCCCTATAATCTCGCCAAATAGCCCACACTATAGTTAAGTGTACCATGGCATCTGGTAGAGGGTCCTGGTGGCCAGAGAACATAAACCCTAAGAGGGGGATAAATGGGAGAGATCCCATTTCTGCAGTAAGCATTGTCAGCACACTGAATACTCTTTTATCCCTAATTATCAATTTTCTCTATACTTAGTGAGATACTAAATGCACGCAAGGCTCCATATAAGCCATAGCTGCCCCCAACCACTGAGAGTATGACATGTTTGTGACAGTAATCCTGCGATTCATTGCAGCTGAAAGAATGTCATGAAGTCCTAAACTCATATCTGTTCCTCCGGCTGCCTCTATTGGCTTGATTTACTTCATTCAGGCATTTTTTGTTTTTGTAATAATAGGATCTTTGGTAACATTTTAAATGCAGTGTGTGCCAAGTTTCAGAATCTTTGAGTGTGAGCCTTTATCCTGCGAAATGTTTCACTAATGATTGTTTTATTCCACTGCATGTACCCTCTTTATTGTCATCGTCAGGGATACTTAAAACAAATATTTGATTGTCCCCTGCTCCTGTGGCACGCTATTCGAATCCATGCTCATCAAGGGCCAGTTCTATGATCATCATTGCGGCAAGAGTCCAAAGTTTTTGGTAAATTCCTTGATTGCCACCAAGGTGGTTCTCCCAACAAGTGAACTCACCCTTCATGCCAGAAGGACTGAATCTGGCTCCTGAAAATAGAAACGAATCTTCAAATATTCGTAAATTTGTCGTTGCATGCCTGACACCGAAGATTTGATCTTGTTTCTTTGTTAAAGAATAAAGCTTGTCACTCTTAAAGATCAAGTTCCATTGTTACATGTCTGCATTGAATGTTATCCAGACATGACCTTCTCGTTCTGGCAGATTGTTTAGCACTTCTATCAAATATAGAAGCTTTGCCCCTGACATAGTCATGGATTGCTTCTTAAACCTGCAAAGCACCTGCTCTGATATATTCTTTTCTGCCACAGATGCCATCATCCTCACCTCAAAGCCAATATAGAAAACTCACAAGGTTCTATTTTTAGCTCTCTTTCTTTTGCCTTCAGCTGTATCCCAGCCCATTCAAGTGGAAGGTATCCAAGGCCCTCAACTACATGATAGTACTCTTGAATGTCTACACTTTCTCTTTGGAGGAGCTCAACGACTAGTCCAGTGTTTCTCTTTGTCTTTGAAGGAATAAGGCCAGCTGCTCTCACAGCATCCCCAGCAAAGAGGTTGTGTATCTCACTTTTATGGGGAGTAATAGCCTTGTCATCCAGTAGGTCAAGTTGAACGGAATAATTATTAAACTCTAGAAGATTTTCACATTCTATTTTGGCCCATTCGCTGTCAGGGATCGTGGCCGTATACTCTCAACACAAAAAAATATATTGTTAAAATAGAATTTTACATAAGAAAACAATATTAATAATACATAGGAATACAATATACTAAATTACATTACATTATTAAACACTTATTGATCTTTAGGAAGAGGAAACACTTTTAATGCAGGACGGGTAAAGGTACTGGTAGGGGTATGTAGCTGGACCACACGAACTATCCCATCATCACCTGGTGACGTTGATGTCACGCGTGCTATGTGCCATCGAAGTGGAGGAGTCTTTGCTGAATGCACTATCACTAAATCTCCTTCATTCAGATTCCCTTTCGATAAGGTCCATTTTGAGCATTGCTGAAGAGTGAGAAGGTAATCTCGATGCCATTTTGCCCAAATACGTTGAGAGAGAGCTTGCACCAACTGCCATCTACTAAGGTGATTGTCGGGAATATCGGCGTACTCATCCTCCGGAAGAGCTGCTAAAGATGTACCAATTAAAAAATGCCCTGGGGTCAGCACGGAGACATCAGCGGGATCGGATGACATAGGTGTAAGCGGACGGGAGTTGAGCATTGCTTCCACTTTGGTAACCAGAGTAATAAATTCCTGTAAAGTAAGCACAGTTAGTCCAATAGTTCTAGTTAGGTGATACTTGGCACTCTTAATAGCACTCTCCCACAGCCCTCCTTGGTGTGGCGCGGCGGGAGGTATAAAATGAAACTTAGTCTGGTTTTCACTGGTAAAATTTGAAATTTCCTGTTTGACCTCTGGAGATGAATAAAATCTTTTGATCGTTTTTATCAATTGAGCTGACGCACCATCAAAGTTTGTCCACAATAGGAGTATATATCTGTACACAAACCTCTTCGAGAAACAAAGCGAGTCAAGGCGGCAATAAAAGCCTCTGAAGTGAGGTCAGTAACGACTTCAAGATGAACAGCTTTGGTGCACATGCAAATAAAAAGACTCAGATATGCTTTTATAGGAACCACTCTCCTAATGGTGTATATTTTAATGTTAAATGGTCCACCGTAGTCGATTCCGGTTTTTTGAAATGCCTGGGTTTGCTTAATCCGGCTCTCCGGTAAATCACCCATTAACGGCAGAACATTTTTGGGGTTACACCGGAAGCAGCTAATACATTTAAAAGTTCGAGATCGAAAAATTCATCGAGCGGAGATTATCTGGAAGCGTTTACACAAAATTGATTGTAGCAATTGAGGACCTGCGTGCAAATACTTCAGATGATAATAGTCAATGAGTAAGTTGACTACAGGATGTGATTTCGGTAACAAAATAGGGTGCTTCTCTTGATAAGTTAAGTCGGAGTTTTTTAGTCTACCTCCAACTCTCAAAAGACCTTCGTCATCCAGGAATGGCGAAAGCCGTTGAATTCTCTTGGTGAAAGATTTTTTTCTGTTGAAGTAAAATTAATTCCTCTCTAAAGCAGGTTTGCTGGATGAGTTTACAAATTACTTTAGTAGCTTATATAAGTTCCTGACCAGAAAGTGCACCATGCCGTTTACTAGCATGGAGACAATTATGGTTAAATCTTCTAACGTATGCTATGACTCGTTGAAGTTTTGACCATGTTGAATATTTGAACAATAAATCCCACTCAGTAGATACTGTGGCAGAGCATACGTTAAAGACTGGTTGTTTTGTGTCTGGAATCTCAATATCATCTACAGCAAAAGACGAAAGGGACTACAAAACATTTGATTAATCCACCTGCAGCTTGTTTACTTGTCAAATCATCCTTTTCTATCTTCTTTTGAGTGACCGATTTCAATGCTCTGCATCCAGCTGTTTCATCCACAGTTGGATGCCCAAAATGCCGATGACAAGCAAAGAATTTGAACAACTGATTGACATTCTTATGAGATTTATCTACAACTATTAGCAACTGCAAAGTCTCATCCTTTAGGTTATCTTCAAGATCTTCTATAGTCCTTTGATAAAAATCTCTTGAGATGCTCAATTTTTCATATTTCATTAGATACAAGCCTTTACATGCTGATTCAATGCATTTAAGCACTTGGTAGGCATCATTGCCATGTTTTGGAAAGAGTGAGTCCCCGAACTTGTAGAAGTTAACACTTTGAATGCTACGGTAAAATTTTGAATTCTTGCCGGTGACTGAAAATTTTTTTTCTAGTTATAGTAGTTTATATTTTATATGTATGATCATGAATTGACAAAGAAAAATAAAAAAAAAGTTTTTTGGTAATAGCGACCAGATAAAACGTAAAGATAAAAAAATATATATATATGAATTAGCATGGTAATATCATCAAACGAAAAAAAGTTGAATATACATGTATATTTTTGTCAAGTAACTCAAAATAATAAACATTACCATGAAATAAAATGATTAGGTTCTTCAAAAGAAACTAAGGAACATGAAAAAATGTGCTTAATTACCACTAGAAAACAATTCAATGAAAAAAATATATGGTCGCACAGTGAAACTACCAGAGATATTAATGCAAAAGAGCCATGCCTACGCCTGAAAAGGATAACGGAAGCGCTACGGGGTGGCGCTGTTCAAAAATGGCCTTCGAAAAGCAAAGCGAACTTTGGCGACAATTGTCGTCAGCC
This sequence comes from Sympetrum striolatum, assembly GCA_947579665.1. Classification (NCBI taxonomy): domain Eukaryota; kingdom Metazoa; phylum Arthropoda; class Insecta; order Odonata; family Libellulidae; genus Sympetrum; species Sympetrum striolatum. Next base: position 35,449,473 of record OX388350.1, on the reverse strand, counting down.
GCCACTGGATAGCACCCAGTGGATGACGATAGTCGTTGCTCAGCATTCAATGTGTTAAGCAAGTCCTCTGTTCGTGGTAGCAAGCTAAGATCAGCCTGCTGATAAGTATCACTCATCCCAAAACTAAGGAATCTTGAGCATACCGTGTCTACCATTAATAGTACATGCTGATAACTGAATATGTACAAAATATTGTCAATTTCTAAGAACAAGAATTATCCAATAATGAATCTGACAAATCCATTGATCCAGTTGGATTTCTTTATAGTAAGGTTATTTCTCAGTTGATTTACATACATGACTTCTGTAATTTTTGTCCAATTTGATCTTAATTTGAGATACCTTAGTGTGATGTCACCTAAAGTGAAGTTGCTATCACAATTTAACTTCTTCTGATATTTATTGCATATCATTGGGTCTGTTATTGATTTGGCATAAATTTTGTTAAATATCTTTTTCATTGAGTTGTCGGCAGACAAGGATATCCTATGAACCTCCTCAACGGGGTATGCAAAAGATGTCATTTGATCTTCTGGTGATAACAAGCTGTGATAAGTGTTTCCGCACTTGTGGATAAGGTTGTTGTGTTGGGCACCTTGAGGCACTGTCTAACAACATCATCCACCTCATTTGGGACACTATGACTTTGGATCATTGAACTTGAGTTCAACCATCTTAATGCGATCATCCTGGATAAGGACAGGTCTGGAGTAAACGGTTTCTTTCCTGATTCAATCTCATCATATAGTCAGTACTACGGGAAGATCTGGATTGATAAAGTACTTATCCCAGGATGGCTCTCCCAACCATTGACACTTGACGAGCGCTCTCTTTCGTGGTCGTGGAAGGAAGAGGGGGAGAAGCGAGTCCTTTGCAGCCCTTCCAAATGAACCCACCACCAAATGAACTCTGGTGATGGTCTACCAAGCCGTAGAACTCTTGGAATCTCAGGGGTGATGCGAATTCAAGCCCCAAGGTTGAAGGCTGTGCCCTGCGGACCAAGTTTGGGTCGGCTTCTGGGGGGCTGTGGTCCTAGTCTGGGACAGTTGGGGGGTGTGTCTGTTCATATGGGTCCTAATTCAGATGATGCATGTCTTGTCATCGGATAAGCATGTCCAGCGTATAAACCGGAGGACCTTAGGGAAGCCTACTCACCTCTTTCTCTTTGAGGTGGGATCTGTCCCCATCCGTGGTCCTATAACCAAAAATATGCCAGGTCCTCAGTGAGAACGCGGGTCTGGATTGAGCCATTTATGAAGTGGTTCCCAATAGGCTGTAGGCACCACAACCAGAAATGGAAGGTCAGCTGGCAGTGTAAGGGCATACGCCGGGAGTGTTAGGCCGATTGCTCGGCACAGAATAATGTCGAAAGACCTGGTGTGATAAAGTACTTGTCCCAGGACGGCTCGCCTAACCATTGACACTTGACGAGTGCTCTCTTTCATAGTCATCAAATCTGATATCTGATCAATAAACTCCCTGGGGTTATTAAGTATGGAGTGTATTATCTGCTTAGGACTGGTAACATACGCTGAGCTAGTATCATCATAGATGGGGGTACTATGCTACCAAAGTCAAGCAAGAAGTCAAAACCAGCGAAGGTTGGTATGTATTGCATCAGTGTGCGCTGCGGATCATACGTAGGAGCCTAGCTGTGTTAGAAGAGCTTCCAGTTTAGGGGGAACATAACAGTTTAGGAATTTCACAAGGTAGTCCATTTTATGAGCTGTATTGTTATAGGCTTGACCATAGTGTGAAGTAGGATCGCGGGCATAAAGATCACATATTAGAAGAAAGGAATTAAAGAGAATCCGCTGATATCCTACTAAAGTAAAGGTACTTCTAAAAGGGTGGGACTTGGCTGTCAGATCAGGGTACTTTTCAGTTATTGTATATAAAAAGTATTGGAATGGAAATCTGAGATCTGGTTGCACGTCTGTTGTGTGGGTAGTTCCATGGTCGAGTTCAATGCATATGGCGATTTCCAATTAATCGAAAATAGGACAATTTCATCATAGGTGGTGGAATGGGCGGATTGTACTGTTAAGATAACTCTGCCAAGGCTGTCTTAGGATGAGAATAATTAGTTTATTTTTCTTACGATTATGGTGACTCGATCTGTTGGGGAATGGAAGAGGCCCTTACAGGGTTGGACTGGATGTGGGGAATCCCGGCCAAAGTTGCCCAAAGACTTCGGCCGGGGTTCCCCGCTTCTCAACTCACCCCGGCTGACCGAGTCTGTCTAAAGACTTTGGCCGGGATTCCCAGCATCTAAACCCACCCCGGCTGACCGAGTCTGCTTAAAGACTTCGGCCGGGATTCACCGCATCCAGTCCAACCCCGTAAGGGCTTCTTCCGTGCCCCAACAGATCAAGTCACCATAATCGTAAGAAAAATAAACTAATTATTCTCATCCAAAAGTATATTGTCATTTAAATTCCTAAAGTCGACCAACCGCTACGACAATTGGTGTCAGGTGTTTTTAAGCGGTACGAACTCGAATCTTAATTTGCTCCCGTTCATGTTTTTAAGCGGTACGACCTCGAATCTTTGCTCCTGTTCATGTTTTTATGCCTTCATTTGCTTCATGTTTTTAAGCGGTATGTACTCAAATCTTTATTCGCTCCTGTTCTTGTTTTTATGAATTAATTTGCTCCCGTTCATCTTTCTCATCATGGCTAACCCTCCCTCTTCTTTCAGCGATATTGGGCAATTAGTTAATTTAATTCCATGTTTCGATGACTGAAATGGAATATCCGTGGAAAGATTTCTTGAATGTATTCAATTGAGTAGATTTTTAGGTTCTTGTACAAAAAAACAAGCACTTTGCATTGCGTGACTGCGATTGAGAGGCTCTGCGGCGGAATTCGTACAATATAATCCTGAAATTTTAGAAACCTTGAGTCTCAGCTACGGTCTCCTAGCTTGTTGGTGAAGAGGAACATTGCAAATACCTATTGCAATCGAAGTTCGAGGCGGTTTGCCGCAACAGTTCCTGCATTAGTAAAAAGGTGTTATAACTGTGAAAAAAAAGGACACCTGAAGAGAAATTGCAGAAATATTAGATTTCCTGAGGTCCGAAACTGAGAGCACCGGGCCTCAGTGAGGCATCATCCAAGAGGTCTGTCATTTCCAAGACGGTCGATGAGTGATGAGCAGGCAACGCACCCCAGAGCACGGGCGTACCTTCCTCCGAAACATGGTAGCAAGAAGCAACTGTTTCATTGCAGAGGAGAAGGAGAACATTACCATCGAGAGGGTCTGAAACTGAAAACCTGTGGAGGCCGAGAATGTAAATTTTTATTCAGCCGTTCATCCAGGGAAGAAGATCGGCGGGGATAAGATAGCTACCAGAGAACAGGTGCAGCCTAAACAAACGATGACTTCCACGGAGCCGCGGTTGTCGACACCTAATCATCCGAAAACCAGAGGAAGGCGATTTGAGCGGAGAGTGGGCAACGATCTGGTAAGAAACGGGGTCTGCGTTAAGAAAACGTATACTGGAGTAAGAGAGAAGGCCAGGCCCATAGAAGACTCTATGGATGATATGACGAAATCGTGGGTGTCTAACAGAGCAGCTGATTTCAGGGATTGCGCAGACCGCGAGGCTAAGGAGGTGGTGCCAGAACCAAAGCTTATCAATGCTGAGGGAGCCAGTGGAGGAGAACTAGAATCAAGCGGGAAGGCTCTAATTTATTCCAGTCAGAGATCAGCTGCCAAGAGGGCAAAACCTCACGAGTGTTTCGAGATGATGTTTCTACTATTTTTGCTAGTTCTCCAAAACCTGCCACGAAAACATATGGAGCAGGAAAGTCCTCTCGCAAGTGATAAGATATCCATTGGAGTGCCGACGCAGCAATGGTTCCAGGATGCAGAAGCGATGCATGAGATTTACAAGGTGAAACGGAGCTACCCGCATGTTTCCTTGCTGCAGTAGGGTTAGCAGCCCGTAGGAAGTTAGCCGTTCTGAGGGAGCAACGTCCTCGAGATGCAGCAACATACGAGCGGATCGTGGGAGTGTCAGAGGAAGCCGGCAAACCGATCTATCGGCCAATCCTCAGGCAGCAGTTGCAGTGACTCCGGTGCCAGCCGTGATAACCTGTTCGGCATTTCCCAGCCACGAGAGAGGGTGATGAACGTGATCAACCCATTGACGTACCCTTGTTACCTTGACAGCAGAGTTAAGTTATAACCCAAGTGCAGCTTTCTTTTTAGAATCCCCCAGTGTGATAACTTGTGTAAGTTACGCTAATTAGTGTTTAGAAAGGAATTTTCGTCATGTTTGCAGCGAATACTTATTGTGTTAGTGTTTCTGTGTCATTGACTAGGTTAGACATTTCTTTTCCCTTCTGTGAATATGCGGGAATTATTTGGACGCATAAAATTGGCCCGATTGGTCACAAAAATAAAAGGTTGGACGGTGGATTTTCTGCTATTGTAAGCTATTTTAGATATTTTATTTAAAAAACTAAATGTGTTATTATATATTTAGGTGGTGACAACTATAAAGTGCATATCCCCCTGTTCCCTGTCCTGGAACAAACAGTGTAGTGTGTGACAAAGTTTAGTGTCGTGTAGCCAGGGACTATAACAACGAACATTCTTATGCATCCTATTTAAGTTAGTGTTTAGTGTTAATGAGCAATGACGCTCTTTCTAGGACACTCTTTGTGTTTAGTGTTAATGAGCAGTGATGCTCTTTTTAGGACTCTCTTGTGGTAAGTTAATTGATTTTTTATAGTTGATTTTGCGTTTTTGTATTTTTTCTCTATTCTTTGTGTTGTATTGGTTCTTTCTAAAATAGAGTAATCAGTGAAAAGTGACACTCTTGTGGTAGGTTAATTAATTTTTTGCTTTTGCGTTTTTGTATTTTATTCTCTCTTCTTTGTGTTGTATTGGCTCTTTCTAGGATATAGTAATCAGTGAAAAGTGACATTCCTGTGGTAGGTTAGTTGAATTTTTGTTGCTTTTGCGTAAATGTATTTTTTTCTCTTTTCTTATTTGTGTTGTATTGATGTAAACATGTAACGGTGACTCGATTTCTTCGAACCCCGGATCTTAACTGCCGGTGGGGTGATGTCGTAATCGTCAAGATTACGACGGGCTATACTAGGATGGTCGGAGGAGGCGAGGCGATGGAAGCATGGGTATGGCACGCGTTGATGAGGGAAAGAACGCCATATCCACTACGGGACGATTTATTGTGGCGCCTAGGGGCGAACACTAGGAGTTGGTTCTTTTTAGGCCGCTGCACAGATGCGTGCACTGTTTCCAGGCATTGCTCTAGAAGCTTCCACGTCACAATCCTTTGACCGGACTCAGTATATAAGCCCGTGGATTTTTATGGAAAATCAGAGCGTCCCTCGCTCTCGCTAGCTGACAGTGTCTGCCTACAGACTTCGGCAAGTGAGAGCGACCCCCGGCTGACCGAGTCTGCCCAAAGACTTCGGCCGGGGTTCCCCGCTTCTCAACCCACCCCGGCTGACCGAGTCTGTCTAAAGACTTTGGCCGGGATTCCCAGCATCTAAACCCACCCCGGCTGACCGAGTCTGCTTAAAGACTTCGGCCGGGATTCACCGCATCCAGTCCAACCCCGTAAGGGCTTCTTCCGTGCCCCAACAGATCAAGTCACCATAATCGTAAGAAAAATAAACTAATTATTCTCATCCAAAAGTATATTGTCATTTAAATTCCTAAAGTCGACCAACCGCTACGACAATTGGTGTCAGGTGTTTTTAAGCGGTACGAACTCGAATCTTAATTTGCTCCCGTTCATGTTTTTAAGCGGTACGACCTCGAATCTTTGCTCCTGTTCATGTTTTTATGCCTTCATTTGCTTCATGTTTTTAAGCGGTATGTACTCAAATCTTTATTCGCTCCTGTTCTTGTTTTTATGAATTAATTTGCTCCCGTTCATCTTTCTCATCATGGCTAACCCTCCCTCTTCTTTCAGCGATATTGGGCAATTAGTTAATTTAATTCCATGTTTCGATGACTGAAATGGAATATCCGTGGAAAGATTTCTTGAATGTATTCAATTGAGTAGATTTTTAGGTTCTTGTACAAAAAAACAAGCACTTTGCATTGCGTGACTGCGATTGAGAGGCTCTGCGGCGGAATTCGTACAATATAATCCTGAAATTTTAGAAACCTTGAGTCTCAGCTACGGTCTCCTAGCTTGTTGGTGAAGAGGAACATTGCAAATACCTATTGCAATCGAAGTTCGAGGCGGTTTGCCGCAACAGTTCCTGCATTAGTAAAAAGGTGTTATAACTGTGAAAAAAAAGGACACCTGAAGAGAAATTGCAGAAATATTAGATTTCCTGAGGTCCGAAACTGAGAGCACCGGGCCTCAGTGAGGCATCATCCAAGAGGTCTGTCATTTCCAAGACGGTCGATGAGTGATGAGCAGGCAACGCACCCCAGAGCACGGGCGTACCTTCCTCCGAAACATGGTAGCAAGAAGCAACTGTTTCATTGCAGAGGAGAAGGAGAACATTACCATCGAGAGGGTCTGAAACTGAAAACCTGTGGAGGCCGAGAATGTAAATTTTTATTCAGCCGTTCATCCAGGGAAGAAGATCGGCGGGGATAAGATAGCTACCAGAGAACAGGTGCAGCCTAAACAAACGATGACTTCCACGGAGCCGCGGTTGTCGACACCTAATCATCCGAAAACCAGAGGAAGGCGATTTGAGCGGAGAGTGGGCAACGATCTGGTAAGAAACGGGGTCTGCGTTAAGAAAACGTATACTGGAGTAAGAGAGAAGGCCAGGCCCATAGAAGACTCTATGGATGATATGACGAAATCGTGGGTGTCTAACAGAGCAGCTGATTTCAGGGATTGCGCAGACCGCGAGGCTAAGGAGGTGGTGCCAGAACCAAAGCTTATCAATGCTGAGGGAGCCAGTGGAGGAGAACTAGAATCAAGCGGGAAGGCTCTAATTTATTCCAGTCAGAGATCAGCTGCCAAGAGGGCAAAACCTCACGAGTGTTTCGAGATGATGGTTCTACTATTTTTGCTAGTTCTCCAAAACCTGCCACGCAAACATATGGAGCAGGAAAGTCCTCTCGCAAGTGATAAGATATCCATTGGAGTGCCGACGCAGCAATGGTTCCAGGATGCAGAAGCGATGCATGAGATTTACAAGGTGAAACGGAGCTACCCGCATGTTTCCTTGCTGCAGTAGGGTTAGCAGCCCGTAGGAAGTTAGCCGTTCTGAGGGAGCAACGGCCTCGAGATGCAGCAACATACGAGCGGATCGTGGGAGTGTCAGAGGAAGCCGGCAAACCGATCTATCGGCCAATCCTCAGGCAGCAGTTGCAGTGACTCCGGTGCCAGCCGTGATAACCTGTTCGGCATTTCCCAGCCACGAGAGAGGGTGATGAACGTGATCAACCCATTGACGTACCCTTGTTACCTTGACAGCAGAGTTAAGTTATAACCCAAGTGCAGCTTTCTTTTTAGAATCCCCCAGTGTGATAACTTGTGTAAGTTACGCTAATTAGTGTTTAGAAAGGAATTTTCGTCATGTTTGCAGCGAATACTTATTGTGTTAGTGTTTCTGTGTCATTGACTAGGTTAGACATTTCTTTTCCCTTCCGTGAATATGCGGGAATTATTTGGACGCATCAAATTGGCCCGATTGGTCACAAAAATAAAAGGTTGGACGGTGGATTTTCTGCTATTGTAAGCTATTTTAGATATTTTATTTAAAAAACTAAATGTGTTATTATATATTTAGGTGGTGACAACTATAAAGTGCATATCCCCCTGTTCCCTGTCCTGGAACAAACAGTGTAGTGTGTGACAAAGTTTAGTGTCGTGTAGCCAGGGACTATAACAACGAACATTCTTATGCATCCTATTTAAGTTAGTGTTTAGTGTTAATGAGCAATGACGCTCTTTCTAGGACACTCTTTGTGTTTAGTGTTAATGAGCAGTGATGCTCTTTTTAGGACTCTCTTGTGGTAAGTTAATTGATTTTTTATAGTTGATTTTGCGTTTTTGTATTTTTTCTCTATTCTTTGTGTTGTATTGGTTCTTTCTAAAATAGAGTAATCAGTGAAAAGTGACACTCTTGTGGTAGGTTAATTAATTTTTTGCTTTTGCGTTTTTGTATTTTATTCTCTCTTCTTTGTGTTGTATTGGATCTTTCTAGGATATAGTAATCAGTGAAAAGTGACATTCCTGTGGTAGGTTAGTTGAATTTTTGTTGCTTTTGCGTAAATGTATTTTTTTCTCTTTTCTTATTTGTGTTGTATTGATGTAAACATGTAACGGTGACTCGATTTCTTCGAACCCCGGATCTTAACTGCCGGTGGGGTGATGTCGTAATCGTCAAGATTACGACGGGCTATACTAGGATGGTCGGAGGAGGCGAGGCGATGGAAGCATGGGTATGGCACGCGTTGATGAGGGAAAGAACGCCATATCCACTACGGGACGATTTATTGTGGCGCCTAGGGGCGAACACTAGGAGTTGGTTCTTTTTAGGCCGCTGCACAGATGCGTGCACTGTTTCCAGGCATTGCTCTAGAAGCTTCCACGTCACAATCCTTTGACCGGACTCAGTATATAAGCCCGTGGATTTTTATGGAAAATCAGAGCGTCCCTCGCTCTCGCTAGCTGACAGTGTCTGCCTACAGACTTCGGCAAGTGAGAGCGACCCCCGGCTGACCGAGTCTGCCCAAAGACTTCGGCCGGGGTTCCCCGCTTCTCAACCCACCCCGGCTGACCGAGTCTGTCTAAAGACTTTGGCCGGGATTCCCAGCATCTAAACCCACCCCGGCTGACCGAGTCTGCTTAAAGACTTCGGCCGGGATTCACCGCATCCAGTCCAACCCCGTAAGGGCTTCTTCCGTGCCCCAACAGATCAAGTCACCATAATCGTAAGAAAAATAAACTAATTATTCTCATCCAAAAGTATATTGTCATTTAAATTCCTAAAGTCGACCAACCGCTACGACAATTGGTGTCAGGTGTTTTTAAGCGGTACGAACTCGAATCTTAATTTGCTCCCGTTCATGTTTTTAAGCGGTACGACCTCGAATCTTTGCTCCTGTTCATGTTTTTATGCCTTCATTTGCTTCATGTTTTTAAGCGGTATGTACTCAAATCTTTATTCGCTCCTGTTCTTGTTTTTATGAATTAATTTGCTCCCGTTCATCTTTCTCATCATGGCTAACCCTCCCTCTTCTTTCAGCGATATTGGGCAATTAGTTAATTTAATTCCATGTTTCGATGACTGAAATGGAATATCCGTGGAAAGATTTCTTGAATGTATTCAATTGAGTAGATTTTTAGGTTCTTGTACAAAAAAACAAGCACTTTGCATTGCGTGACTGCGATTGAGAGGCTCTGCGGCGGAATTCGTACAATATAATCCTGAAATTTTAGAAACCTTGAGTCTCAGCTACGGTCTCCTAGCTTGTTGGTGAAGAGGAACATTGCAAATACCTATTGCAATCGAAGTTCGAGGCGGTTTGCCGCAACAGTTCCTGCATTAGTAAAAAGGTGTTATAACTGTGAAAAAAAAGGACACCTGAAGAGAAATTGCAGAAATATTAGATTTCCTGAGGTCCGAAACTGAGAGCACCGGGCCTCAGTGAGGCATCATCCAAGAGGTCTGTCATTTCCAAGACGGTCGATGAGTGATGAGCAGGCAACGCACCCCAGAGCACGGGCGTACCTTCCTCCGAAACATGGTAGCAAGAAGCAACTGTTTCATTGCAGAGGAGAAGGAGAACATTACCATCGAGAGGGTCTGAAACTGAAAACCTGTGGAGGCCGAGAATGTAAATTTTTATTCAGCCGTTCATCCAGGGAAGAAGATCGGCGGGGATAAGATAGCTACCAGAGAACAGGTGCAGCCTAAACAAACGATGACTTCCACGGAGCCGCGGTTGTCGACACCTAATCATCCGAAAACCAGAGGAAGGCGATTTGAGCGGAGAGTGGGCAACGATCTGGTAAGAAACGGGGTCTGCGTTAAGAAAACGTATACTGGAGTAAGAGAGAAGGCCAGGCCCATAGAAGACTCTATGGATGATATGACGAAATCGTGGGTGTCTAACAGAGCAGCTGATTTCAGGGATTGCGCAGACCGCGAGGCTAAGGAGGTGGTGCCAGAACCAAAGCTTATCAATGCTGAGGGAGCCAGTGGAGGAGAACTAGAATCAAGCGGGAAGGCTCTAATTTATTCCAGTCAGAGATCAGCTGCCAAGAGGGCAAAACCTCACGAGTGTTTCGAGATGATGGTTCTACTATTTTTGCTAGTTCTCCAAAACCTGCCACGCAAACATATGGAGCAGGAAAGTCCTCTCGCAAGTGATAAGATATCCATTGGAGTGCCGACGCAGCAATGGTTCCAGGATGCAGAAGCGATGCATGAGATTTACAAGGTGAAACGGAGCTACCCGCATGTTTCCTTGCTGCAGTAGGGTTAGCAGCCCGTAGGAAGTTAGCCGTTCTGAGGGAGCAACGGCCTCGAGATGCAGCAACATACGAGCGGATCGTGGGAGTGTCAGAGGAAGCCGGCAAACCGATCTATCGGCCAATCCTCAGGCAGCAGTTGCAGTGACTCCGGTGCCAGCCGTGATAACCTGTTCGGCATTTCCCAGCCACGAGAGAGGGTGATGAACGTGATCAACCCATTGACGTACCCTTGTTACCTTGACAGCAGAGTTAAGTTATAACCCAAGTGCAGCTTTCTTTTTAGAATCCCCCAGTGTGATAACTTGTGTAAGTTACGCTAATTAGTGTTTAGAAAGGAATTTTCGTCATGTTTGCAGCGAATACTTATTGTGTTAGTGTTTCTGTGTCATTGACTAGGTTAGACATTTCTTTTCCCTTCCGTGAATATGCGGGAATTATTTGGACGCATCAAATTGGCCCGATTGGTCACAAAAATAAAAGGTTGGACGGTGGATTTTCTGCTATTGTAAGCTATTTTAGATATTTTATTTAAAAAACTAAATGTGTTATTATATATTTAGGTGGTGACAACTATAAAGTGCATATCCCCCTGTTCCCTGTCCTGGAACAAACAGTGTAGTGTGTGACAAAGTTTAGTGTCGTGTAGCCAGGGACTATAACAACGAACATTCTTATGCATCCTATTTAAGTTAGTGTTTAGTGTTAATGAGCAATGACGCTCTTTCTAGGACACTCTTTGTGTTTAGTGTTAATGAGCAGTGATGCTCTTTTTAGGACTCTCTTGTGGTAAGTTAATTGATTTTTTATAGTTGATTTTGCGTTTTTGTATTTTTTCTCTATTCTTTGTGTTGTATTGGTTCTTTCTAAAATAGAGTAATCAGTGAAAAGTGACACTCTTGTGGTAGGTTAATTAATTTTTTGCTTTTGCGTTTTTGTATTTTATTCTCTCTTCTTTGTGTTGTATTGGATCTTTCTAGGATATAGTAATCAGTGAAAAGTGACATTCCTGTGGTAGGTTAGTTGAATTTTTGTTGCTTTTGCGTAAATGTATTTTTTTCTCTTTTCTTATTTGTGTTGTATTGATGTAAACATGTAACGGTGACTCGATTTCTTCGAACCCCGGATCTTAACTGCCGGTGGGGTGATGTCGTAATCGTCAAGATTACGACGGGCTATACTAGGATGGTCGGAGGAGGCGAGGCGATGGAAGCATGGGTATGGCACGCGTTGATGAGGGAAAGAACGCCATATCCACTACGGGACGATTTATTGTGGCGCCTAGGGGCGAACACTAGGAGTTGGTTCTTTTTAGGCCGCTGCACAGATGCGTGCACTGTTTCCAGGCATTGCTCTAGAAGCTTCCACGTCACAATCCTTTGACCGGACTCAGTATATAAGCCCGTGGATTTTTATGGAAAATCAGAGCGTCCCTCGCTCTCGCTAGCTGACAGTGTCTGCCTACAGACTTCGGCAAGTGAGAGCGACCCCCGGCTGACCGAGTCTGCCCAAAGACTTCGGCCGGGGTTCCCCGCTTCTCAACCCACCCCGGCTGACCGAGTCTGTCTAAAGACTTTGGCCGGGATTCCCAGCATCTAAACCCACCCCGGCTGACCGAGTCTGCTTAAAGACTTCGGCCGGGATTCACCGCATCCAGTCCAACCCCGTAAGGGCTTCTTCCGTGCCCCAACAGATCAAGTCACCATAATCGTAAGAAAAATAAACTAATTATTCTCATCCAAAAGTATATTGTCATTTAAATTCCTAAAGTCGACCAACCGCTACGACAATTGGTGTCAGGTGTTTTTAAGCGGTACGAACTCGAATCTTAATTTGCTCCCGTTCATGTTTTTAAGCGGTACGACCTCGAATCTTTGCTCCTGTTCATGTTTTTATGCCTTCATTTGCTTCATGTTTTTAAGCGGTATGTACTCAAATCTTTATTCGCTCCTGTTCTTGTTTTTATGAATTAATTTGCTCCCGTTCATCTTTCTCATCATGGCTAACCCTCCCTCTTCTTTCAGCGATATTGGGCAATTAGTTAATTTAATTCCATGTTTCGATGACTGAAATGGAATATCCGTGGAAAGATTTCTTGAATGTATTCAATTGAGTAGATTTTTAGGTTCTTGTACAAAAAAACAAGCACTTTGCATTGCGTGACTGCGATTGAGAGGCTCTGCGGCGGAATTCGTACAATATAATCCTGAAATTTTAGAAACCTTGAGTCTCAGCTACGGTCTCCTAGCTTGTTGGTGAAGAGGAACATTGCAAATACCTATTGCAATCGAAGTTCGAGGCGGTTTGCCGCAACAGTTCCTGCATTAGTAAAAAGGTGTTATAACTGTGAAAAAAAAAGGACACCTGAAGAGAAATTGCAGAAATATTAGATTTCCTGAGGTCCGAAACTGAGAGCACCGGGCCTCAGTGAGGCATCATCCAAGAGGTCTGTCATTTCCAAGACGGTCGATGAGTGATGAGCAGGCAACGCACCCCAGAGCACGGGCGTACCTTCCTCCGAAACATGGTAGCAAGAAGCAACTGTTTCATTGCAGAGGAGAAGGAGAACATTACCATCGAGAGGGTCTGAAACTGAAAACCTGTGGAGGCCGAGAATGTAAATTTTTATTCAGCCGTTCATCCAGGGAAGAAGATCGGCGGGGATAAGATAGCTACCAGAGAACAGGTGCAGCCTAAACAAACGATGACTTCCACGGAGCCGCGGTTGTCGACACCTAATCATCCGAAAACCAGAGGAAGGCGATTTGAGCGGAGAGTGGGCAACGATCTGGTAAGAAACGGGGTCTGCGTTAAGAAAACGTATACTGGAGTAAGAGAGAAGGCCAGGCCCATAGAAGACTCTATGGATGATATGACGAAATCGTGGGTGTCTAACAGAGCAGCTGATTTCAGGGATTGCGCAGACCGCGAGGCTAAGGAGGTGGTGCCAGAACCAAAGCTTATCAATGCTGAGGGAGCCAGTGGAGGAGAACTAGAATCAAGCGGGAAGGCTCTAATTTATTCCAGTCAGAGATCAGCTGCCAAGAGGGCAAAACCTCACGAGTGTTTCGAGATGATGGTTCTACTATTTTTGCTAGTTCTCCAAAACCTGCCACGCAAACATATGGAGCAGGAAAGTCCTCTCGCAAGTGATAAGATATCCATTGGAGTGCCGACGCAGCAATGGTTCCAGGATGCAGAAGCGATGCATGAGATTTACAAGGTGAAACGGAGCTACCCGCATGTTTCCTTGCTGCAGTAGGGTTAGCAGCCCGTAGGAAGTTAGCCGTTCTGAGGGAGCAACGGCCTCGAGATGCAGCAACATACGAGCGGATCGTGGGAGTGTCAGAGGAAGCCGGCAAACCGATCTATCGGCCAATCCTCAGGCAGCAGTTGCAGTGACTCCGGTGCCAGCCGTGATAACCTGTTCGGCATTTCCCAGCCACGAGAGAGGGTGATGAACGTGATCAACCCATTGACGTACCCTTGTTACCTTGACAGCAGAGTTAAGTTATAACCCAAGTGCAGCTTTCTTTTTAGAATCCCCCAGTGTGATAACTTGTGTAAGTTACGCTAATTAGTGTTTAGAAAGGAATTTTCGTCATGTTTGCAGCGAATACTTATTGTGTTAGTGTTTCTGTGTCATTGACTAGGTTAGACATTTCTTTTCCCTTCCGTGAATATGCGGGAATTATTTGGACGCATCAAATTGGCCCGATTGGTCACAAAAATAAAAGGTTGGACGGTGGATTTTCTGCTATTGTAAGCTATTTTAGATATTTTATTTAAAAAACTAAATGTGTTATTATATATTTAGGTGGTGACAACTATAAAGTGCATATCCCCCTGTTCCCTGTCCTGGAACAAACAGTGTAGTGTGTGACAAAGTTTAGTGTCGTGTAGCCAGGGACTATAACAACGAACATTCTTATGCATCCTATTTAAGTTAGTGTTTAGTGTTAATGAGCAATGACGCTCTTTCTAGGACACTCTTTGTGTTTAGTGTTAATGAGCAGTGATGCTCTTTTTAGGACTCTCTTGTGGTAAGTTAATTGATTTTTTATAGTTGATTTTGCGTTTTTGTATTTTTTCTCTATTCTTTGTGTTGTATTGGTTCTTTCTAAAATAGAGTAATCAGTGAAAAGTGACACTCTTGTGGTAGGTTAATTAATTTTTTGCTTTTGCGTTTTTGTATTTTATTCTCTCTTCTTTGTGTTGTATTGGATCTTTCTAGGATATAGTAATCAGTGAAAAGTGACATTCCTGTGGTAGGTTAGTTGAATTTTTGTTGCTTTTGCGTAAATGTATTTTTTTCTCTTTTCTTATTTGTGTTGTATTGATGTAAACATGTAACGGTGACTCGATTTCTTCGAACCCCGGATCTTAACTGCCGGTGGGGTGATGTCGTAATCGTCAAGATTACGACGGGCTATACTAGGATGGTCGGAGGAGGCGAGGCGATGGAAGCATGGGTATGGCACGCGTTGATGAGGGAAAGAACGCCATATCCACTACGGGACGATTTATTGTGGCGCCTAGGGGCGAACACTAGGAGTTGGTTCTTTTTAGGCCGCTGCACAGATGCGTGCACTGTTTCCAGGCATTGCTCTAGAAGCTTCCACGTCACAATCCTTTGACCGGACTCAGTATATAAGCCCGTGGATTTTTATGGAAAATCAGAGCGTCCCTCGCTCTCGCTAGCTGACAGTGTCTGCCTACAGACTTCGGCAAGTGAGAGCGACCCCCGGCTGACCGAGTCTGCCCAAAGACTTCGGCCGGGGTTCCCCGCTTCTCAACCCACCCCGGCTGACCGAGTCTGTCTAAAGACTTTGGCCGGGATTCCCAGCATCTAAACCCACCCCGGCTGACCGAGTCTGCTTAAAGACTTCGGCCGGGATTCACCGCATCCAGTCCAACCCCGTAAGGGCTTCTTCCGTGCCCCAACAGATCAAGTCACCATAATCGTAAGAAAAATAAACTAATTATTTTCATCCAAAAGTATATTATCATTTAAATTCCTAAAGTCGACCAACCGCTACGACATCTTATCAGTTAACTCCGTGGGGATATTAAGTATGGTATGTATTATCTGCCTAGGGCTGGTTTTGCTATATAACACCCTAGCAGTGGTCAGATTATTCTCAGCAGTTCTTAGCATTACCCAAATCTCAGAAGGATCCTATCCCCTCTAGAACTGGATACATCAAATCTATATCCACTTGGCTCTCAGGTCTTGCCAGGTGGTCCCATAGATCCTCTCGCCACTTAGTGATTTCTTTATTTACTTCTATGCTAACTCTATATGCCCCACTTCTAATGGAATCGACTGTGGCCCGACTGATCATGTGACAAGACAGAGGAATGGGGAAATCGGTAGTAAGTGACTCTAGTATTAGGGATTGTTTAGCAGAGCCCTTACTAGGAAATAGTTCCTTTAGCAACTGGGATGCTCTGCTCCTTACTTTTTGGACTGATGAGCTCTCTTTTCTGGGAGAGTCCCTGTGATTGTCACCTGTTAATTCCTCTTAACTAGTTCTTTGTCAGCTCTCTCCTCTATAATTGGGTGTCTGCGAACCTGGCTTTTGTGGATCTTCTGTCGTGGTCAGTGTCCTCTTCTGTTGTTTCTTTCGAAGGACTCCCTATTCTTTTTGATCTCCTGTTGGACCGTTTGGGAGAGCAATTTTTCTCCTTTGCCTTTGACAGAGAACCCTATCTAGATCCCATCCCTGATTGTCCTGTCTCCTCTGGCTGTCACCTGTACAAGCTGGGTGCATTGCAGGATAAATAACCGAATAGCTTGTTATCAAGAAGTTATAGCAGCTAGATATTGGTTATTTCATTGATTTTTAATTGTTGAATATTGTAAGGAATAACATAGTGAATATTATAGAGTGATTAAGATAAGTCACTTACACAGGTGTTATACAAAAATATATTCTCTCACTAATTGAGACTCATACCACATTTATCGATACACTAAAAAAAGTTAGCGCAACAATAGAAGGCAAAACTCTGTCCTCTCTAAATCACATGCGTCAAATATACTGATAACCAAAGTAAAAAATTAGTGTACAAATTAGGTACAATCCTGTGATGATTACAAGGTAAACTGAGGCAACAGCCATACAATAATTTCTTTTAACTTCTGCTCTGAGTGAACTGACTTCTTCAGCCATTAATCTTACAAGTAGGAATCTTTTAAGGAATAGGCTGGGGTGCTGGAGTTATTTGAAGGCCTGCTGGAGTGGTGGAGTCATTCAATGCGGTAGCAATTGCTTCTTGGAGTTGTCCAATATTGTTCAAGTTGTTTTGAATCTGCTGTCTAAGATACACAGATTGCGGCAGCTGTACTGTGTCCTTAAACGATGCTCATCTCAGTAATTGGAACTCCACACCCTGTTTCCACTCTGTCATCTTCTTCATGCGAAGATATCCCAATCCGATTCTGATGAATATCCCGTTCCTTAACCCTGAATGATGCATGCAACCGTTCTTGCACCTTTCCCAGTCCCAGTTTGTTTGTTTCATGATCGTCTTTTCCGTTTTTAGCCATACCGAAGTTGGATGCTTCCTGTTCAAGGCTTGCAAGACCGTCTCCTTTACTGAAGGAGACATATTTGCTGACAATCTCTGCCCCGCTTCGTGGGAGCATGTGGCAAGGATTGAGATGTAATACCTTTCCTCGTATGAGTTGAGGGCAGACAACAACCGGAATACTGTTGCCTTGTCATTAGTGGAAGCCATATGAGAAGCAACTCCCTCTATGTTGTAGGACGAGAATGATTTCTTGGATTCCTCATCAGGCAGTAACTCATGGAAGTATAGTAATCAAAAGTTTATCATTCTGGGTGCATTAGCAACAGTAAGTTGAATAGGAATCCTCTGACACAGTCCAGTGTAAGGAGCGTCCCTTTCCATCTCCACCATTTCTTTGAATCTTTGAAATTCGGAAACCCAATCAGGCCCTAGTCTGGCCAATAGTTTTATCTATGGTGGCACAAGAGCATCCTATTTGAGACCTCTGACTTTGTTGCACAATGCCTGCTTACTTCTTGCTACTGGTGCCTTTCGGACCAGCTCTGCTCCTAGCATCTACAGCGATGCAGGTGAACCACCCTTGGCGACTAAAAGATAATGCGAGCAAACCAAACAAGTGGTCCACCATGGAAACTATTGATGGCTGATGTCTCCCTTATCTTGGCAGACAGACTGAAAGCTAATGTACTTCCTGACGAGCTCCGTAGCAGTTCTCTGAAGGCCATCTCCGAACACCCAGGTTTTAGCATCATGTATACTGATGGCTCGAAATCTGATGAAGGCTTTGCATACGTAAAACAGCCTACCTCCCATGGGATGAAAATACATCCAATGAGCAGCATCTTTGTTGCAGAACTTATGGCCATCAAACAAGCACTGGAGTCTTCCATGAACTCAGAATGTCCTGTGCTAATATGCTCTGACTCGATAAGTGCCCTAAAAGCCATCCAAAAATATGAACCAATACACCCCATAGTTCAAAATGTGCAAAAGCTAGTGACTGGACTACGCAATGGAGGGGTCCTAGTGAAATTTCTATGGATACCTGGGCATGTGGATATTGCTGGTAACGAGGCAGCTGATAAGGCAGCAAAGGAAGCCATCAGGAAGGCAGCAATAGACTTGGGAGAAGTGGTGTCAGACGATCTAAAGTCCTATTTAAAAAGCACAGCCCTGAAAGAGTGGAAAGAATACTGGTCCTCAATACAACTAAACAAACTACATGCTATTAAAGGAGACACCAAACCCTGGAGATCCTCTGCCAGGAAGGATAGAAGAGAAGAGGTGGTAATAACACGGCTAAGAATAGGGCACACAGCCATTACACACTCTTACCTATTTAGCAACCCTAGAATCCAACCACAATGTGAGGAATGTAGCTGCCAACTTACAATTAAGCACATTCTTACAGAGTGCCAGAAATACGCCCACCACCAAAAGAAGTACTTTACAAATGGGGATCTAAACAATATTCTCGGGAATCAGCCAAACATGATAGATAAGGTCATATCCTTTATAAAAGACACAGGGTTGTTTTTACTAATATAATGAAATTTTGGATTATCTGATTTTGTTTCACTTTTGGGCAATAATAATTCCCTTTATTTTATGTCCTACAGTTTTGCTGTTCTTTTAATGTTTGATTTTAAAACTATTTATATATTTATTTATCTATTTTAGCTTTTTATGACACAACCATTCTTGTATGGTGAAGAATGATGCAATTGTTTTGTTTTTAAGAATAATGCTAAAACATATAACAGTGATTGTGGGGCGATATATATCGGTCAGACCGGGAGAAATTTTCATGCCAATATGGAGAGAGACTCCGGATAGGCATTTGGACAGCGCCTTCGACTTGGACACTATTTGCGAAATAACCTACTCTGTCGAATCACTTATAAAATACTACCACAGATGAAAGCGAGAAATACTGAAGGATGAGTTATTGATGTGCTCTATGTGATTGTGATTTTCTTCAGATAATCGTATCGTAAATATATTACATTAACTTATTTATGGAAATATGGTTTGAGCAAATTCAAAATCCTCGTGCATTTTTAAATATGATGTAGTCTTTTGACTGCGACGAATGTCATTTTGAAAATGAGCATTTCCTACTAAATTAACCTTTATAACTTTTTTATATTCAGACCAATTGAATGTAATTTATACTTCAATTTAACAATAAATGTTATTATATAAATGTTTTGTAGTCGTCAATACTCAAGGGATCCGGAAATGATGTGAAGGTGGAAAATGTTGGGACTAATAGAGAGGAATCTGTTTCCAACTTAAAGCCACTGTCCTTTTCAAAATGTAATTCCTTACTATTTAACGAAAAAGTTCCAGAAATCGCTGGTATAGCATTCCCTGGGATCTCAGATAAGAGCCAACCTTATCTCTTGGCCATACGGTGTTGCCAAGTCCTGTATTTCAAAGCCCCTCAATCTTATGCAGCTAAGAGTACGCCATTCGATTTTTTTGTGGGGAGCTGTACATTAAATTCTATTTGAAACTAATTGTTGAAAATTAATGTACTCCAGATAAATCTTAATTGCTGTTTTTAACATCTCCAACAGTATGCCAATTTTCTTTTAATAAATGTGTGAACATTATTGCTGCAAATTGCATTCAGTGCATTGCATGGTTTGTCTGCCCGTAAATTGTAATAATAATAACAATGCTGTTGGTATTTCTTGTATTTTACAATAACTTGAACTTCCTGGAATCGTCAGTTTTATCATTCAGTGAATAATAAATTATATGCTTTTGATGCATTTATACAGGATGGATACCTGATGAAGGGTCATCTGGCATGTACTTGCTACAGCAGATCTTCTACATTGCTTTGATCTTTAATGGGAGAGAAGGCTCTTGCTTATATTGAAGAATTGCTATTCTCTGGAAATTAGTGAACATTATCCCTATCTTCCAGCAGTTTGAAATTTTTCAGTTTAAGCAAGTGCCTTCTCTCACAATTAAGATCACTACAATTAAGGGAATCTGCTGTAGCAAATTCACTCCAGGTGCATCTTCATCTGGTAACCACTTCAGCACTGTTTATATGCAGGAAAAGTATATGAATAATTATTTGCTATAATACAATGTGTCAACAATCAAAAGAATTCTTAATTCAAACCATGCTCCTATAAGGTGAGTAGTGCCTTCTCTTGACGGCGTGTTTGAACAAAATCTGCGGACTGTAACTCAATAATTTCACGACGGGGAATGCTCGGCACAGACTGGCCCTGTTTATGCGACATCTCTTCCATCTGATGATGAGCTATATCAAACATACTAAATGACACCTAAAAAACAGGAGGTAGAAAGAGGCAAGCGGCACAATTCAAACTCATTCAAAGCATTTCCAATCGCCAGATAACTTAAATTGACCGAAGAATTTCAGCAAGATATAAAAAGATATAGTTCTAAATATCAGTATTACTGGAGTATGTATATAAATTATGATTACTGTAAAACCTCCATTAGATACTGATACAGCAATAAACCTAAGGCATTCAATCAGTGGTAGTACTCCAACAACCATTTAAATCTAATTAATCAATTCATGATGCACATTTCATTCTCAAAGATAGCATCTTCAGGTGGCAAGTAACTTAGCTATTGGTGGCCTCAATATATTCTAATGTATTCAGGTAATATATTTGAAAGTGCTGCGACTGATTTATTTTATGTATGAGCCCCCACCAATATTTGATTGCAACATTAAATCATCACCCTGATGATTTAATGTTGCTATAAAACCATGGTCATAACTTGTATTGTTTTTGTAATTTAATAAATGTTAATAGAATAAAATTTATGATGATTATCATGCATTTTTAATATTTTATTGGGTACTATTAAGCATTTCATACCACCTATTAAAATCTTTTCATTTAGATACCTCTGAGCTAAAGTCTCTCATTAAATGAGAAAAGATTTTACGTAAGAAATATAAATCTTCAGGCCTTTTTGTGACTACCAGACCCTCAAGGAATGAAGAAGTCAGTGTAAATCTCAATGTGTTTGTTGTTATACAAGTTTTATTCATAAAGTTTAGGGTTCAGTATTTCAAAATGTAAATAATTTTTGGTCTTTTGTCAACACAGTTAAGAAATCTCACTGCTTACCTCACAGTATGTATTTTTATGGTATAATAGCTCATAATTATACCTATATTGCCAAATTATTTGCAACACATTTCTCATTAGTGTATACTATATTACGTAGTAGTATAGTAGTAGCTGTATGGATAAGGTATACCAAATTATTGTGTCTGAATAAATCCTTGATGACTCTATTAATAATTCTCAATATCAAAGATTTCAATTTGGATAAAGATTTGTTAATGTGATTATTTGTAAATTAAAGAGTATAGATATTAAAAAAGGGGGCCTGGTTCTGATGATATTTTATCCAAACTACTAAAATTTTGTGGGCAATCTCTTGTATATCCCTTTTATATTTTGGATAATAACTCTCTAATTCACTCTTAAAACAAATAATGAATGCCTTTGAAAATTCCAACTATCACTTACTTCATGTTACTTATCTGAAGCTTTTGATTGTTTCTAACACACTATGCTTAATTGAAAACTTAATTATTACATGGTATATATAGATGGAACTGCCCTGAAAGCATTTGAGTGTATAGAGGTGATCATATTGAGGACTTGTGAATCCTCCTTGGCTTCAAAATTAATTTTCATAAGCATTACAAACGATGGAAATGAAGTTTCAGGAAAGCGTGCAACTTAACACAAGGTAATACAAAAAGTGAAAAATATAGTGACTTGGCTGGGTCTTGAACCCAGGTTAGGGATTTAATGTATATATGGTGGTGTTTGGCGCCACTACATGGAGCACCACTACCTTGGACTTAAAAGCCCCCTAAGCTTTTGGCATGCCGAGCTTAAACTATAGTTTAGTTAGCATCTTCTTCATATGAAAAAAGATCATAAATTCAAGCTCTAAAAAGTATCAGAAAAATTTATTAAATAGTAAGGTAACAGGAGTGAGATATTACATGAAAATTGCATAAACTTAGGGAAAAAAGTAAATAAAATAGAAATAAAGTACATTAATTTAAGTAACGAAAATAACATCAATAATCATGTATGATCTTCTCTTAGAATGAATTGAGTTGAAATACCTTTATTTCACCGGGTGGTGGTTTGTACATCATAAAAGGTTAATTTATATTACTTTCACTGAGTTTTCAAGTTAAATTTGAATTTAACAAAAATAATAATATCTTGAATATAGAGTGATAGAGAAAATCAGAGTAATAATTTGATGATTAAAGATCAATTATCAATTAAATAGATAGTAAGATGGGAAAGTATTTGTCCATCATTCATATTTAACAAGTAGAACAGTTTGAAGTAGGTTTCTGAACCTGATATACGACTATTACGACACCTGCTACCTGCGCCTTGTACTTCTGCTGCATCCCTCCAATCGGCGGCCATAGAAGATCGTTTAATGGTAGACGTAGAGAGGTTGACGTTAGCACTTAGGTGAAGGAAGTGGAAGCATTCCAAACTAATGAGATCGGCATTTGGATCTAAAATCTTTTATTAATTTGTTTATCTATAAAACAAAACCTCCAAAATGGTAAAGTATCAAATATATGACTTGTTTAAGAATGATTTTTTTCATATCCTATGTGATACAGATAGAACAATTTGCGGTTTACAGATGCAGTTTATGTTACTGTTTAGCCGGCAAGGCAAACTACGTCTTCAAAAGTGGTACGTTGCTCATCCTGATAAGTTGAAAAAGAAAATTACGAGAGAATTAATTACTACTATACTCGCAAGAAAACCAAAGATGTGTAGTTTTCTGGAATGGAGGGATGTGAAAGTTGTATACAAGAGGTGTGTATAGATCTGGGTTTGAACGCAATCTTAGCTTTCCCGAAGGATTTTTAGACAAAATATTGATATTTCAGGTATGCCAGTCTCTACTTCTGTTGTGCCATTGAGCAAGAAGATAATGAACTCTTGACCTTGGAAATCATTCATCGTTACGTGGAACTTCTGGACAAATACTTTGGAAGTGTAAGTTCTATATCCTATAACATGGTTGATGTCGTATTCGATTTAAAGTCACAAGTTTTCGTTCAAAAAATATATTTTATTTTATGTTTTGCATTTAAACGGATGTTATAATATTATACATCCTTTGTTGAAAGTTAATATTTTAGTCATTGAATATCACGAAGGCTACAAGTAAAACTTAATTTAGTGCTCGTTTCTAGTTGAATACTGGCATTCGAAACAATCGTTTACTACTTAAAATTACGCTATATTTTCTTGAGTATATATTCAGTTACTTCAGCATTTTAAGTCTTACTTTACATGAAACTCATCCCTTAGATCTCTTCGTTCATGCTAGAAATTGTAGGTTGCTTAATTTTGTATTAAATAATTGGTTTAACGGATTCAATAAAATATTTACCCTGATATTTGTTGATACTGTCTTGAAGTTGAAGACTTCCACAGTTTATTCCTTGTGAATGGATGTATTATCGATTAGATGGTTAAAATCTGTTCCACATAGATTTTATCAGATAGAAGAGAGTCAAATCTTTTCTTTGTTTCTTAAAGGAACTTTCCTTATGAGCTGGTCACAATCCAAGATTGACTTCCTCTATGCATGTTTCATATAGAGTTCAGATATATTCAGATGACTCGTATAATTTTCCTGAATAACCTTACTTTCACCAACACACAGCAAGGGTAGTGCTCTCCTTACTCCACCTGTCTATTATCTGTTTTCATATGTATCTATCTTTTCATCCAATATTGAATTCATAGTAAATATTAAACTTAGGGATTAAATATCTTATCGTTTTGATATTCTCGACATCTAAACCCAGTAAAAATATTTCTTTCTTTCAAACAAAGAAGCATCTCTTTTGGATATCTTTATCTTATTTTGGCTCTTATGTCCTTACTATTTAACAATGCCCAAGTTTAATAACAAAGCATGGTTGGTGTATGGTATTTTTATGCTCTTCAAGCTTTTTAGTCAGTAAGCATTCAAGATTCCCATATGCTGCTTCAGCTCATCTGTCCGTGAACAGACAAAAGAATGCACTCTTATTTTTCTCTTAATCAATAGTTCTTCCTCCTCTTTATATAGGTGTGTGAACTGGACATAATTTTCAACTTTGAGAAAGCATATTTCATCCTTGATGAGTTGCTACTTGGTGGAGAAATACAGGAAACGAGTAAGAAGAATGTTCTGAAGGCGATTGCTGCCCAGGATTTGTTGCAAGAGGTTAGTTATGGAGAATATCCTCTTGAGCTTTGAGTGACACTTTCACCATTCAAGTACTACATTGTGTGCCTTTCCCTGTGTTACTTTCCATTACCTTTCACCTTATGTTCATGGCTTACTTCAATATCCTGACACAAAGCAAATGCTTCAGTGTGGAACGATAAAAAGTAATGTGTAGAAAGATGTGCCATAAAGTTAAGGTTTTGTTATTTTTTTGCAGTCTTGGTATTGATGTTTATATATCATGCTTTGAGACTTGCATACCTGTGTGAATTGTCCTTTTCTGGGTAGCTTTGTTTCCTAGTAGGTTAATACAATGTACAGATAATTATGGGATATTTTGCAGTAGAATGTGACAGCTGAATCATTCCTAATAGAAGATACACACTTTTTTATGTTAGTTAAGCTTTCAAAATACTGATGTAATGATAAACGTTGACTCAATTTTGATCTATTATAAACATACCCTAATATATATTCAGTAATAGAAAATTGATAGTTATCCTCAAAATGAACCTCGCATTAACTCGCAGAGATTGTGAACTGTCTGTAGTAAACGATTGTGTCATTGTTCCTGATGCTCGTTATTGTAGTATTTAGTAGCATGAAGAATGTAATGGTATAGAAATTCCTAAACTGTTGCTAAGGTTGTGACAAATCAAATAGAATCGGTACAAATATTTAGAAGATCTGAAAGCTATGCAGGAGAATTCAGCCAGAATTTGCTTCCTGTGTAATTTTAAGGGAGGAAGTGGACAAAATGGAAAGTGGAAAAAAGTGTAAATTTCTTGCCATACGTAGAGAACAACTTGCTTGTGGATAACCAAGAGTCATTTGTTAGATTCCTCCAATCCTTAATTTAGTGTGTATAACAGCAGCATGCCGCATTGCATGCTTGCATGGTCTCTTCTAATGTGATGCTCAGAGAATGGATGCTAGCCAACGTTGTACATATCAAAGCCGAGATTTTGAGCTGAAATTTTTTGATGTACACCCTTTGAGTTTAAGTTTAATGCTTGTATATAAAAATATGCTACTCTTTCGTATTTATTTGCCCTCTTTCGAATGGTCAGGAGAGAGAATTTGCCATGTTTTTTATTTTATGCTCCTGTTTAGCATGGAATGATTTGAATGCAGCTTGATTTTAAGCATGTATGGCTGTGATTGTTTTGTTTATTTTTATTTTTGGGCAGCTGTGAGGTTTATAAATTATTTAAAAGTGTTACCTTTTATTTTTTATTTCCATTGTTGATTTCTATTACCAGAGGTCTCCTGCATTATTTGAATTAAAGCCAGTGTATCATGTCAAGCTAACAAAGGGTGTGCTAATCAGAATCTTTTCTAAGCTCAAATTAATTGAAAGACATAAAAAAATGTATTTTGGGCAAATGCATCTTGTTGATGGCATAAACTCTAGGTTTACTGTATTATTGATTGGTATCATGTCACTAAGAGATTTCTACAACCAGTATTTTAATTTTGTTTGGAGGAAAATCATGGAAACTAATTATTGGTTTTGCATAAAATTGCTGTTATCAGCTAATTGTTGCCAAACATAGGATGTACTTTTGTTTTGTTTTATTTTTTACTAAATCTAGTCCATTAGTTGATGATTTTATAATCTTCTTGGTACAAGCATCCTCTCTCTGCATTAGTTTAAAATGTTCTGCAGAGATTTTTTATTTTGCCCCCTTGGCTTTCTTGTCTTGGTGCTTTGTTCATATTTCCAGTCAGGGGGCTCAAATTATAGAAATAACACCAGGGCCACCTTGTTTCTGTTAAGTGGCATGGTTGTAGTGATTATTTTCATTAAACTGTCCAAGGGGTCTTCAATCATAATATTGGGGGGGTATTCATTCTACCATTTAGATGGGTACTGAGGAATATCACAGGAAAATTCCCATTGTTGTTCTGTTTTATATCTTCATTTCTGATGGATCTCTTCATTAAAGAATATTGTTAATTTCATGTGACTGGAATCAGTTTTTTGATGGGTTACACACATGATTTTTCAAGATGCAAGTTGCAACATTTTCATTAGTAGCCTTTATTTTTCATGCAGCTCTTCAAAATTGAAAAATAGTTCAAGTGTCTGTTTATGATGTCTGTCTCGTCAATATTTTATGTGAAATAAAAAATTTTGAGTTCAATGACTTGGAAATCGTGAACTCTATTTCAATAGTGCTTCTAAAGGCAGCTTTTTTATAGCATATTTTACTTTGAACTGCACCAGTGTATTCATTTTTTTCAAGTCTGCATTTAAGAAAGTTAAATTAGACTTACTTGTTTATAGGTAATTTTTTATCAGAAAGTTCAACTGTTTTAGCATATCTTTGTTCAGTAAGTACATGTAAATGAATCGTTTGTGAGAATTTGTTCCGCTCATAAAATTTGGGTATTTTTGAAGACCCCTGCTTAGACTTGTTCTTGTTATGTATATGCCTAATAATTTACCTATTTTTTTTTCCTGATATAATATTCTATTTAAAGAGTTATTCATCAGATTCAATTTCATCTCCGATGTTTGAGTTGTTATCAACTTAATTATTTTCAAAATGCATCTAATATTTGTTCTTTGGAACTTGATAGTTTTCATGCTATGAAAAGTTACATTATTTTCTGATCTTTGAAAAACTATATTTTCTGCTATACTAGCTGTGCATTTTAGCATTTTTTCAGTTAAATCATGCTTAGAGTCATTAAGCAGAACTTTGTCAGAATTTGGAGGAGTCATGTGTTGAGGTCACCTCTTCTTAGTCCATTTCATCATTGAAAGTTCTGTTCTTTTAGATTATCCCAAGTTCCCCAATTTCTCAAATTGAATAAGGCGTGCAGTTTTAGATGAGGTATTTTATAATTTTTACTGACTTAATGTGTTAAATCTTGGAAAAATGTGGGTATTCGGTTCATGAACTCCATGTCTAGTTACTGTAATGTGTCCTTGTGAATGAAATGTTACTGGGAATTTTTTATGAAATTCTTTTTATGAGAAACAAAATACCTTTATATCTCATTCATTTAGTGATTAAACATTGTTTTCATTACAAAAAATCTAGTACTATATTTTCATTTCATTACCCTTCAACACACAATGGAAGTAAGGAAAAATTTCTTTGAAGGAGGGTTTTAATTGGAGATTACTTTTCCTTAATATTGCAAAGAAGGAAGGACATCAAAGTATTACCTCATGACATTTTTCAGAACACCTGATGATTTTGATAGACTATATACGCTCATTTACTCAATGATAATTAATCATTACGAGACATATATTGCTTTGAAAAGTAAGTTTCCTGTACCTCTGTCTCTTTTATCTTGTCAGGTCTTAGAATCCACAGTAAGTTTGAGGAGTGTTAGTAGTTCTTCATACTTTGAGCTTGTCAATTCAATATATATGGCTGTAACTTACTTCTCTTGATTTCACCTCAAATTAACAAATAGATTTTCTCAAGAATAAAAATAATTTTTCATAAAATATTGAACTTCTTTGTGCGTCCAGCACATGTCAATGAGTAAATTGAAACATAAGAGGAAATGTCTTGCTCAATGTATTGGAAGTAAAATATATGAAGTATTTAATTGTTTTCATTCAGTTTGTAACACCACTGCCTGACCTTACTAAAATCACTGACATTATACAGTTACTGAGTTGGTGGTACTCTAGATATTGTAAACATTGCGGGATAAAGGTCTGCATCAGCTAGACAAATACAATTATTCCCAATTTTTGGGTGATCCAAGCCTCTTTTTCCAAGTTATCTTCCTGACCTGTTTGTGTTTCAATTTGTGATTTAAGTTTATCTTTTACCTGTCATTTGAAGAGTAAAGGTCTCAATAAGCTTTGTTTCCATAATTTCTTTGAGAGGTTTAACATAAAAGTTTTAATTCAGAGTATAGTTTTTGAGATATAAATGCATCTTTCATTACGGACTCAAACTTTGCGAACCACTGTTTGTAATGAAACTGTAGGGTGAGGTATATCTGTTTATTTAAACTATTATAAAGACTTGCCTCAATTGATAATGTACCTTCAGTTTCCTATAATACGATGTAGATGAATATTTATCTCAGAAGTCAATACGAGCAAGTTTCCATCTTACTTCATTCTACAAAATATGAAAGTTACATGAAGTGATTGCCATCACATTTTGGAAGCACTAAAATTAACAAGTTTTTGAGATTAAAAAAGAAAATGATTTGTCATTTGTGTTTTGGTTTGCATTTGGAAGATTCCTAATGGAAGTGGAGCACTTGACAGTCTTCTTTTTCAGTTGACTAAGGTTTATAGAAGTGGTTGAACGAATAATCAGTATAGTTTCTTGGTGAGGTGTAAAGAATCTTGGTTGTTTTGCATGCATAGTTTTTCAAATGAATGCTCAAAATTGAAGATCTTAATAATGTAATAGCCACCATTAACATATTACCTGAGTTATTAGTTTCAAAAGAGCTAATAGTTCCTCATCAAAATTGTCATGAAATCATAGGTGTTAGTGGTGTAATTGTGTGTAAATAATAAAATCTTAGATAATTATTTATTGGTATTTAATCAATTTATTGGTAGATATACTGAAGAATGATATGTAATGGTAAATTATTTTGTGGTAGTTGTGCCTGCAAATTTATACTTAAGGTAAAATTGTGTCTTTTTTAGAAGAGGGGTGTTTACATGATGAAAATATGAAGTTCAGTTTTTTTATCTCAAGTGTATCTTAATAATATACCAGATTATTAATTTCAAAGCTATTCCATTTTGCCCATGAACATGATTACTTATACATACATGGTTAGATAATTCATAGAGAATATATCAGTAGTTAATGGCTGCTAATTTATTTTCCAAGAATCTTCATTAAGTTAATTCTAGAGTGAAATGTGTCGTAAACAAATACTTTTGAAATAGTATGTTAAATTTTGTGTTTATGGATCTATAAACTACTTTACTAAACTTCAATCTGTGAATTTTTGATTCTAGCAACTAATTGAGGTTCATAAATATAGGAGGATGTGATATATACATTTGACTAATCAAAAATAGAAAATTCTGAGATATTGTATTTTTTCTAATTTTTACTCTTTTGGTAATTTTGATCAATATATTTTTTTACAAGTGTGAAAATAAGCATAATATAGTAATTTCACCAAAATGTAATCATATTATTAAAGCTGAGTGTTTGAATATTCTGCTTTGTAATGCTATTTCTCGTGTTGATGATGGAAAGAGCTTATTATTTTTAGACATTTTATTCAGCTAACTCTCCCAAAACCATAAATTTTCAAAGAAAGTTCTTTAAAGATTCTTTATTTTAAATAGCTTGAAAGTAGATTCTTTAAGAAGTTATTAGTAAACAACTTTCATTTGGATTTAATGTTTCAGGCCATAAATGGTAAATAACACAGGCCGACTAAACAAATTTTAACCTTTTTTCAGTAACATGGATTGTAATAGCTGTTCTCAAATAATTATTGGTTGCTGATTACAGATATGAACTCAAAAAAGCCCAAACACGACGTACAGATATTTTTTTAAGGTGACTTTTACCTCTTTTCTTATCCATCTGATTTCCTTCCTCCTATTCACTTCTTTACCACCATGATTAGCATATTTTTACGGACTATAGGATGCTACAGACTATAAGTCCCCCTTATTTTTAAGCATTTTTTTTAAAATTACCGTTTTTATTGTTAGATTACAAAGCCAGACTAAAAAAATCTTAGTTTATAAAACCGAATTGACCTTATGGTCGAAATGCCAGTCAGCTGCTCTGTTTCCATGTACTTCTGAATATGCTATTACTTTCAATTGAATCATATGAATGCCTTATATTTTTTTCCATTGCAAAACTAGCTACTAACAAAAAATTTTACTGTTACCGGTAGCCACAAATCACTTTCAATTCAAGTTCACTGACACCGTAGACTGCAATGACACATCAAAGACTAGACAGTGTTCTGAGTTTGTGATGGCAGGGGGGAGCATTTTAAGACTGGCAGGAATTCTAAATCAAACACTGGACATTTTTATATTAATTTCGGGTATAAGAGGCACCTGAATTTTGGAGGATATTTTTAAAAGAAAAATGTGAGCCTTATAGTTCGTAAAATATGGTAAATATATTAGGATGTTCAAATGAAAAGGTACAAAATGACACTGGGTATAATTGAAGTTTTTATCCAAATTAACCACCTGAGGCCTGAGCACAGCTATCCCACTGTCTCACAAGCCAAACAATTTCCTCAGTGCTCAGGCCTCAGGAGGTTAATTTGGATAAAGACTTCAATTACACCCACAGTGTCTTTTCGTACCTTTTCATTTGAGTACCTAAATATTAGGAACCCTTAGAAGGGTGTCCTGGAATAAGTAATACTCTTATCTCCTCCGATTCTTCATTACTTAATTGGATTCGTGCTTTTCCCCGTGAATATAAGAGCATACTGAAACAATGTTTTCAGCTGGAAATGGGAACCCATTGATGGATACGAGGCACTTCTCTTGGAAGGTAGAGGCGGAGTGTTTTACCTAAAAATAAACAAGATCGAATTGGAATGGAATAAAATTCTAAGCTAGAATAAAGGTCTGTTTAAGAGCTTTAACTTGAGTGTGTGATATCCTGTAAGTTTTAATCTCTTTGAGAAACAAGCGTTTTAGTGAGTTTGGGGGCACATAAGTCCACACTTTATTGGGGACCTTGTCAACTCACCATTTTGTTACACTTTGAATTCGGTCTAGGAATATAAATTAAATGTACAAAAAATTAACAAATAAATTACTTTGCTTATTTAATATCTACGTAAAATTCTCAAAAACTGTACATGGTGGACTATTTTCACATACACCGCAGATTTTATTGCAAAAATACATTAAGAAGCAAGTAACGACGTCAATATTACCAAAACCTTGTCGGCCTGTGTAATTTTCTCATAACATACAATGGAGAGAAAGTTATGGTAATTTCTTACAGATGCAGTTATTCATTTCCACACCACAAATGTAATTGTCTCAGTATTATAGTTGTTTCCTGCATGCTATCTCAATTAAAAAGGTATAGCATTCTATGTTTAATGCTTCATTTGTAGAGTTTGTTAATGGTTAAAAATAAGGATTTATAAAATGTTTCAAAGATGAGTTACACAGGTTAATTTTAGTTTGTGATTCAAATTAAATGAGTTTATAAAAATCTATATTTTGGATCATAATTTGAGCCATATAAAGAGATTAGCTTTTTCAAGTCCTAATAGGTCTTTAAACTAACTGATTATTTTTAGAAAAAAATTGGATTCCTTTGAAGGATTTTAGACTGGTGGCTCAGTATTTATGGAAATAGCTGTTGCTATAAAATCCCTTAAAAGAGATTGGGTTATGGAGAATTGTAGGATACTGCTAGCCAAAGGGAAAAAAAGCATTCCATCGACATTTCCATTCTCCTTCCCCTACCCATCTCTCTTCTCTCTCTCCGAAAGGACGAAGTCGTCGAGGGAGCACTAAGAGAAATAGGCCTCCTATGATTGGAATGCCACCAATGGCATCCTTTTCTTCTGACATCAATATCCATCCACACCAGTGCATCTCCTGCCACTGGTCTTTGTCCATGGCCATGTTGGTGGTGGGGAAAACAAGCCATTTTCCCCGTATTAATTGGCTGCCTTGTAAACATTGGATCCTCTTGCCTCTGCAACCCCCTCAGTGTGCAACCTGGGAAGGATTTAAATTTACTTTTATTGGGGGGAATAGGAACAGAACCTTCTGAAAAGCTTCTCTTTGAATATTTCTTCTATTCACATTTTTTCCTCTTAGTGTTCAAGTCATATAGTTGTGATAAGGAAAATCCTTCCAGCGGTATTTTTTCATAAAGTGAAGGGTTCTAAATGGGGAAAAATTCTAAATATTTTGAAAAATTTCGAAGCAATAATGTGTATTTTGAAATTATCTTCTAGTTGGGAATTGTTTTACCTGACTAAAAGTGATTTTTGTTTCAAGATCTAAACTCTTGGAGTAATATAGAATTTTAAAGTTTTTTTTAAGAGATGAAGTTTTTTCTATTGAAATTGTATTCCTTGCTCACTAAAGTAACGGGTTAGTCATATGCATGTTTAAAATATGCATTTGACTGCGTTATAATGGAAATTTTTGTGATGAATATATCTCTGATCCTGTTAAAACAGTGATTGGTGTACAGGGTTTGATACGCATTACTTAATTTAGATCATTAATTGTCTATCTCTGAGTGATAGGTGTTATTGAGAGAAATTTATTACCACAATGTTTGCAAGGCTCAGCCTATAAATTGATGTATTTTATATGTCTGAGCTATTTTGTATACACGACTTTGGAAGTGGCATGGAGCTGTAGGACGATGATAGACTTAAGTCTGAACCTGTTGGTAATGCTACTAACCCAACCACAGGTTCAGTGCAAAGAAAAACTTATTGTTATTATTTTTGCCTATATTTGGGATTGAGTAAATTATATTCTATGAGTCAAGATGTTCATAGACAAGCTATTGTTATTTTTATACTTTAAATGTTTTAATACCATTTATTATTTGTATAAATGTTAGAATCAACAAGCTCACCCTTGACTCTGGATTCTATATCAAGGAAAAAGGTTCATTCTTCCTTTGGTATTGATGTTGATTCACCGATGTTTCTATTGTCTCAAGTGATATTTTTTTTACTGTTACGCAGTTGGGCTCATCCAGGGAAATAAGGCAATTAAAGGTGACTACTTAAAATATTAGGGATCTCATATTCTAATTTTAAACCTAGCTCATTTGATGAATTCATTGGAAGATTAAATTAAAAATGTAAAACTTTGAGCAACCAGCAGTTAGAAAATCTTTTGGCAAATGTTAGTTTGTGCAATTAATTTTTTAGAAATGTGGGCTTTTGTGCTAAAACTAATTTATAATATACCTTGGTTAAGGAGAGATTTTACAAGTAATTAAGAAAAATATAACTAAGTCATAGGTATGTAAAAATACTATGAACTCAAAAAGGGCTTTACTTTGCTGCTCATTCACCTTGATTAAACTTAATTTTGGCACTTAACATTGAAATAATTTGGCCGCTGGTCTGATATGAGCTGATATGAGATTGGTTCCCAACCTTTTTTCATCAAATGAGAAAAATAACCAATGTGCTCTCTATTTATTGAGTTTTGATGAATTTTGCTGTAAATAATTTTGCATGATACAAAGCTGTAAAATATTTGTTGGCCAATCTTTGTTTTGCTTTGCTTAACATTACCTGCATTATAATGCATCTCTCAAATTTCAATGACCAGCTGTTCAGTTCTGTACAAATCTTTTATACCTTGCATATACAAGATTTCAATGTGATCCTAATGCTCCAGTCCACTTCCACATTTTATAAACAAACTTATGATTGACTTTTGTCTTTCTTCAAGTCATCTTCAGATGAATCATTGGTTTGCAAGGCTACTGGTGCCTTAAAATTGTATAATGAAATGGAATTTTATTGGAAAAATTGTCAGAATTCTTATGATCACTGTACTTAAGTAAGACGGTAAAAGTTGGTGTGTAAATATCATTCAATTTAGTTCATGAAAATTGGGTGTAAGTTATACAACTCATTCGTGAAGCACCTAAATATCACCCATTTTCATTAGCTATTGCAATATTTCCTAAGGAATACTTTGTTGTTTTTGTGGCAATGCTCATCTTTCTTAATTAATGATAGTTTGTCTTGGCTGCCTTAGAATTACCCGTGTTTTTTTTTACAATTTGGTAATAATTTTACATCAGTAGAGCTTTATCTAATTTCATTAATTTTTCCTGTTGATAAACAGGAACCATGATTAGGTTTTTTTTAATTCAACATGGTTTTCATCAAATAGGAGTTTTGGCGCTTCTTTAATAGGAAATGTTTTTTTAAGACAATGAGAAATTGGTACTTGCAAAGCTGATCTAGCTTGCCTCTGTGCTATTTGTGAAGTAATTCAAAACATTGATACTCTTCTATAATGTTCATATATCAATGTTCGCATCTTGTTAGGGGATCATGTAAGAGTAATAGAGATGTTTTGCATTGCAAAAATGTCTCAATTATCATGAAATAGTTTGCACCAATGATGAAGTGTAAGGTGCCTTCAATGATCATAGAAGAAAGAAAGAACTGCCTCAGCAATGTATTTTTGGGGCTTAGCCCACTCTGTGCTGTTTGCAAATTCAGTGATTTGAATAAAAATATCTTCACTGTCTGCATTAATGTTCAAAGCTGTATTAATTGGTGTTCAATGTTGATTTTCAATTTTATATCAAAGCTATATATTTCATACATGCTGTCTCTTTTCTTTGCCATTTTTGTAAATCTACTATATATCTATGCATAAAAATATATAATGAACCTATATCTCTGAAGTATCATGACCAAATAAAATTGTACTTTCTAATATTAATAAATAAACCGTACATTGAATCTTTAAGTCACCAATTGCAATTATTTATGCATGTTGTAAGAATTTTAGTGAAAGTTTTACCTCTTCTGTCAGTATTACAGGGATACATTATTGCCCTACCTGTGTCCAATCATTTCATCATCTTGTTAAACTCTGTGCAGCATGAGCAGGAATCTTGTTTTCATATGGTCATCTTCTGAAGTCTATCTCCCATCTCTCTTGATTTTTGTAGGAGGAAACACCACAGGGTTTTTTCGAAGACCATGGACTGGGGTGACAGGGTAGCTGAAGAGATGCCCTATGGATTCATATCCCTTTCCTTGGTACCTTTCCCCCAGCCTTACAATTGTATAGCTCTGCATTCCCTTTTAATAAGAAGAACAAGATAAGCTTTCCAATACAAAAAGTGTATATAAATAACTTCCTCTGGCTCAAATGCTCTCACTTTATTTACTTATGAAGAGGACTTTGAAGATTTGTTAAAAATTTACTGATGTCCAGGAGTTGAAAGTGAGAGCGATTGCATTTTTATTTCCCAAGGATTTTTTTGTGATGTTCATTTTTGTGTTTTTGTGACCAAGAATTTGGGCACACATGTGATTTTTAACTAGCTCTACGTTCAGTGGAAATCTCTCCTTTTAGATTTACTAAAATTTACCTTCCGTGGGATTGCTTGAGATGTATGTGATCCAATATAATAGGAAAAATGTTTGGGCTTAGATAGGCTAATAGGATGCTTGATTATAATTACAACACTAAGGAAGATGCTTTAAGAAGTCTCATGTTAGTTTATAATGAGTATGTCCAAGGCTCCTAATTCCAACATTAAGAATTTTGGTGCTTACAAAATATGCTCTTGCATAGTAAGCTGATGATTTCAGAAAAGAGGATGATCTGAAATCAGTGAAATGTAATGAATAATCTTTGCTTCAATCTGTTATTAAAAGGTGTATGTGAGTGAAATAGTGGCCAAACTCAGAAAATGTTCTAGCATGTTATGTATTGTTGTTATCCAACATGTTGGTTGTACTTAAATATGTTAAGATCATTGTACATTTAAAACTTGTTAGATGGATATTATTTTCTCATCAAATTAAACATTCCTTGATATTGTCTATCTCTAAAAACAAGTTTTAGCAAATAAAGTAAAATTTTAAGTTAGTTATTTCAGTATTGTTTTGTTGTAGGAGTTAATTCAAAGGTCATTAAATTGAAGAAATACAAAAGAGTACCACAATTGGCTACTTAATTCAGTCCACTGCTATTGAGGTTTATTGTACAACCTTATTAGAATTTTTTTATGGCTGAAGGATTTTTATCAATTTGCCAGCATCCAGTGCACTGCCATCTAATCATTATAATGCATCCATAATGATTTTTTTTAGATAGATCCATTTTTTATCTATAATTTTCTATGTTAAGTTTGTAGTTCTTTTGAATTCCTCAATATTTATCTCAATATTAGTTAAAAGATTTTCTAATCGGATAGAGTAAAAGAAAAATTTTAATCAATTTGTAAAAGAACTGAATTTATTAACAAACAACATACAGCAAAATAATTCATAAAAAATTCAAATATGTCAACACCTTATATACAATATGTATTAATAGAAAATTATAGGAGTACCAGCCTCAAAAACCTTTTTTTGTGTCATTATTTGACATTCATTCAAGGCAGCATATATATATAAAATTTGAGCCATTCACTCATTCATTCACCCAAAACATTGAGAAATTACTTTCCAGATGGGCCAAGGGTTCTTCCAAGTGATTACCCTTGCCATTGGTCCCATGTGATTTTCTTTCAAATTCCATTTTACAAATTAGAGCGTTTCCAAAGGACCGCTACAATGAGGGCAGGAATGCATGGGAGTTGTGTCAGGTGGAAGAGGCATGCCACGGCTGAAGGCCACTGAAGCTCCGGAGAGAACAGCACTGCAAGCTGCATCAGGTATGCACGAGGGAAAGAGAAGACTGTTGCTAGTGAGCTATGGAAAAGAGAAAAAGAAATACATTGTTTGACTAGGTTAGGTGAATTAATGAAAACTGAAAAGTGCCGGTCAAGAATTTACTTGGCGGCATTAAAAAATGCAGACGTTTTTATTACGTGACTAAAGTCATTACTCCATACAAAACTTATGAGAAACTTTCGTGGTTTTGCAGCAAAACTGAATCATCAGTTAAATATGAGGAATGTTACCCATGAAAAAGTTGGGGAAGAATGTCTAGGGTCAAGAACTCAGAAATGGCAAATTCTTTGTGGGGGAAGGAGCTAAAGGCGAACAAAATGAATGAAAAGTGGACCCTATTACTTGCCCCATTGGTTTTTACACTCTACTTGCTTCTATTTTCCAATTTTTTAGATTCCCCTTTCTCTCTTGCTCAATTCTTACATTGCTAGGTTCTTTTTGTCCTTACACAAGCTCTTTCTCCCTTTCACCAAGGTCTTTTTCAGAAATATTCTATTGCTTGATGAAATCGATCATTGACTTGGTAAAAACCCATTGTATCTAAGAAGGCCCAGTAATTTTCGTGGAATATAACTAAGTCTCTTTGATTTTATTTCTAATTATATGTCTACCTGATGCTGAAGCCTTGTAGTGACCTCATGGTTCTTCCTTGTGAAAAATATATGGAGAGGAAAATTGTTTTTAAGCATTCTAAACGTTCCCGTATGTATGGAAATAATTTCTTAGTTTTTCCTGAGTCAAATATTCTAGTGAGAAATTACTGAAAATATTGAACTTTATTTTACAATGTACTGATATTACTGCAACATACGGTAAAATTAGATACACCCCATACAATAAAATACTGACTAAATACAGAGCTACTGTTTTGAGTGTTGTTATCATGGTCTTATCCAAGAAGAACTCCACTCAAGCAGTTATTCTATTAATGATACCATTCAATCCAACTTCAAAATATAAAGGCAATATCAAGGACATCTTTCTCTTAGTTAAATTGCTTTACCTGACTATTATGAAAGAATTTCCAAGAATTTGAATTATATCTTTTATGTTAACTACTGGTCTTAGCTGAATCACCGAGGTTAAGGTTTTACTAAGAAGTTACTTCAGACATGCAATATCTTACACGGAGTCTTAGTGACTAATTTAGACAGTTAATATACTACCATAGAATTTTTTTTTTACATTTCCAAGGAAACTTTAAAGGTATTAGAGTGGCCTGTGACTTTTTAATGCATTCGTAGTCATCATCTTTGTTAAAGACAAACTCTAATTATGCTACTGTAGCCTCCACTACAACAAAATATTCCAATTAAAATTAATTTTAGCCATATATTTGATTCAATAAAGCATACTATTAATATATTTAATCACATATGAAAGAATACACGTACTGAAAATGTCACTAAGAAAATACTAAAAATAATACCTAAAACTAATAATACAAAAAAATTTTCAACATCAGGAAGTTGCATCATTCTAATGTAGATGAGTATAGTGTCTTTTCCTAATAATCTAAATTTGCATCTGTATTTTTAGAGACAACATTGTTAAGTATAAGCAAGATACATGCACCAAAGAAGCCAAGAACAATTACAACGCTATAATTTATAAAATATAATTAGTAAAATATTTAGAAAAGACCATTCTTTGTTTTAAAATTCATTATTAAACTGAAATGTTTTCTAGGTAAGCTTAAGTTCACTACTGAATAAGTAAAAAGGTAGAATGCACTCAATACACTAGAAAAGTTACTCAAAAATCTACTGACAAAAGAAGAAATATCTACTGTATCCACAACTAGATATCTTACTTTAAAACAGTCAAAATTATAAAACCGCAAACTGAACACTTATAAAGTATAGCAGTCTAGCTGAACATTTAAATCCACTATCTTTAAATCCCGAGTATTGAACAAAAGGAAAGACTTTTTTAAATTACCTTTTTTGCTGCTTGCTCAACTGGAGTGAGGGACCCCATATCATTAACCATGTCTTTAGTGGTTAAGTTCTTAATTTCACCAGGGTTTGTTCCCAGAAGCCTTTCCCCTAAACCTAATCCAATTTGATGCAGGGAAACGGATAAGTCATTTAAATTGAGACCCTTGTTAGTTTTCCCTGAGCGACCAGACTTGTGTGTTCTCTCACAGCCTGTGCCATCCACTCCTGCCCAGGCAGGATCTAAGTTATCCCGGAGTATCATAAGTGTTCTGTAAATAAAATTTGACAATGATATTTAATTTTAAAGTCGAGAGAAAATATTTTACGATAGTTAAGGCTCAGTGCCGTCCTTCAGCTGTAAATCCCATTAAATTGAGAATGAATAGAATATATTAACTAAATTCAAATGCCAACAAATACTTAATATTTAACTTATTCTAAGCTAACCAATTCAATTTTCATTTCAACAAAGATAAAATAATAATGCACATTGGACTTTACTAATAATAGGCAATCTGTTTGTTAATATAAGAACAAAACTTCTTAATACCCAGCTGAAATCTACATTACATGACAAATCTTTTAAGAAAATAATAATGAGTCTAGGAATAAAAGAGTAAATTTAAATGAGGGCTGGAATGTTTCCTCTCTAAATGCATCCATGATATTGGAGTGAAACATATTGACATACAGAGTATTAAGAAATTCTCTATGGTGATATGATAATAGTAAATAGATGAAATTCATACCTGTAAGTTTTTAACAAACTTTCCCGTATTGAAACCCTTTCGTCAAGTAGGCGATTTAGTGCCTCTTGAAGTTCTGACGCTCTATGGCTGAAGGCTGCTTTCCAACGTGCCAATTCCTCAACCATAATGCTGTGACGAAGAACAGAACATAAAAAATTGACATGAGAAGCATCATAACTCATAGATTCTGACTTTCTTAAGGAAAATATTGCACGAACTGACTGATAGACCTTAAATTCATGATACAAGTTGTTAGTATGTGGAGAGTAGGAACAAAAACATTCATCAAATGCATGTCTGAATGTGTAGATCTATGTATAAATGCGCATACACATAGTGCGATTCCAAAATATTAGTCATAGATTCATACCTAGATTGGACATAACAATAATAATACTTCTATAGTGAATGGAACACAAACGTGCCTTTCAATGAGGTTCATTAAATGAACAATTTTGTATTAATCAGTTGGTAGGGAAAACTGTAGGACGTGGCCAGAGAAAATGCTCAAAATATCGACTATTTTAATTCAGAAAACCTTTCAATCAATTCATAGAAGAATCCAAACTTAGGTTGGTATCAGCTATGAACACATATTTTAAGAATATAACAATATTTGTAATTTTTAATTTCTTGGCTTCTTTAAGCCTAGCATATAAATGACTTTGAACTGGAATATTTAAAGACCAGTAAAACATCATGAGCAACATATCAATGGATTATTATAAACATCTCAATAAATCCTGTGGAAAGTAAACCTTTTATTTCTTCTTCGTTTTTTATTGTAGAATTGATCAGATTATTAAAGTAGATGAGAACAAGTTATGTGACAAGAAGAGATAGCAATCACTAGATATTGCTAGGATAATACAGAAATGATTGGTGCAATGGATCTCATGACGAAACTACTCAGGATATGACAGGGAAAACCAGTGAAATAGACACAAGGAGGCATGAGCTATGCAGAATGAATAGATGGTACTGGCCACAGGCAAACGTTATGAGACATCCCTTTTGCTGCCATCAGTTAGAGGGTGGACACCAATGCTGGAAAGTGACTATCATGAGGAGTGATTGTTAAACCTGTTTTATTTAAAAAAATTTCGATCGTGTCGGAATTCCACAACGACCTCCTCAGTGTTTTTTCAGTTGCAGATAAGTAAAGAATGAAAAATATACGGTTCACCTATACTGCTAAAAAAGATTCATTGGTGTTAATGAGTCTTACCTGCTAGCAAGAAATTTACTTCTCCAAACTTCACACTGGCTGGCCAACCATTCAGTCTGTTCACGGTGGGTAGATAGATGTTTGGCAGAAGATAACAGGGCCCGAGAAAGATGGGCTTTGTCTTCCGTCAAATTATGTACTCTACTTTCCAAGTCTTCGCCAACTGCAGCCACCAGGAGTGTCTTCAACTCTCCATTAACCTGGATGAATAGCTTAAATGTCAACACTAGAAGGACAGCGGTGGTCATTTGACCAGCATACAGAGTGTCAACTCTTTGATTTTGTGATACCATCCCAAATTTAATACGAACGAATTAAAATTTTGCTAACACTAATGTGGTAATTTTTAAATGTTGTTATTTCTAGAAGGGTGACTGGTAGTCATTTGACCACCATTCTTTTCAAGCCAAATATTTATTTACCCTTTTCTCCAATTTTTAAAATATTTTCCTGCAGATATTTATATTTGAACGATTTATTAATTAATAACCATATAAATCATGTTTCAAAGGTACTTGAGTAAGGCCTGATAATTACTCTGATGTATTAAAGCACTATACAATGAAAATAATGAACTCTTCTTGTATCTAGATATTTGTTTATAAACTATTGAGTCAAATTATCCGTGCAAGGGTCCGTTTACAGTGTATGTGCAGCATACCTGAGCTTGAAATTTCAGCTGGGCTTCGAGTTGATCTCTTTCTTCTTTCAACTGAGTAATTTGGTCTGTCATTTTTCTACGTTCTTCCTCCCAAGCTTCATTCATGACACCTTCACTTGTTAAACTTCCTTCTAAGACAGAGCTATTTTCTCCCTACATGTATACAAATTTCTAATAGTTAATTATTACAGATTAATTAAAGTTATTACATAATATAGCTTGTGAAACTCAATTAAATGATTTGGCGTGATAATATACCAATCTTAAATATAGATTTACCTGATTATCACCGTCTACAATCCTTGCTTCTGGCGATTCCCTAGGTGGATCCTGGGAATGTGAAGATACTAAAGATACCTTTCTACTTCTAGATTTCCTGGCTTTTTTCTTCACTTTTCTTTCTGGTGGCACAATTGGTTTCACTGCACCTTTATACGGCTCATATGGCACAAATTTTGGCTCACGTCCTAAATAAATTTTACAAAACATTATTGAGAGAAAATTTTAAAATCAATCATTTCTAAAATACCTATACTTGATTTACCTTTTAGATTGCCGATCAATATTTTCTCTTTCGCGGGTTTCGAGACGTTATGGGGAGTTAGAACGATTTTTTCAACGCCAACATCTGGAGGAGGTGGAGTATAACGAATTTCATGATCCTCCGGTCTATATATCAATAGATTATACAAACTGTTACGCTGTATGCTTTCCCCTTTTGGTTCAGGCTTTTCCATTCCATCGCCTCTCGTACGTACAGGAGACGGACTTCGTTGCTTAAAATCCACTGAAAATTCAATATATTTCAATTACCTAACCTTCCAAAAAAAGTAGGCCAAAATTTCAAAACATCACTGTAAAATATTTTGCCTTTCAGAGCATTCACTATTCTACAAATTTTCTCTTGAGTACTGTCTGAGATTGCATCCAGCTGTTTCGGGGATTCGTCTTCTGTGTGATCGCTCATTTTCCATTCGTACCCTAAAACCACACGTCCGACATTCACAGACAGTCAACAATTAAATTTTCTTCTATCAACGATATGACGTATGTGAATATAGCATTTCACTTGTTCTGTCAAATATGGCGCAGATCGTGCTGTTAGTTGATATTTTGTGCGTGTTATTACAATAATTTTTAGTGTGATTGCTAACTAACAGTCTTACTATTATCTACTCTTACATCTGAACTTCTTTGGTTTAAAAATTTACCCAGCAGAAGGCTGTTTCTCCATTACGTTTTATGCATACGATTACATTGTGGGCAAGTTCGTGCACCATGGTAGAGTTGATTTCTCACTATCAGTTTTAATGAGAAAAGCGAGCAAGTGACAGACATTCTCAGTTCAAATGGCTCCTAACTCACGATCTAATTCGAGAAGCCCAAGGAAAAGGAGAGTTTCATCATCTTCATCAGATTCGTCGTCAACAGACTCATCTTCATCGTCGTCTTCCTCATCGCCTTCTCCTCCTCCTCGTAAGAGAAGTAAGTCTCAAGAAAGGAGGAGGTCTAGATCCAGAGAACGATCAAGAGACACTCGAAGAAGTCGTTCCAGAGAAAGAAATGGAAAAGACAGAAGGATACCATCAAGGGACAGGGAAGAGAGGAGTTCAAGAAACTTCATGTATAGAAAAAGAACCCCAGAAAAGCCACCCTCTCATTTATCGAGGCCGGAAGATAGAAGTAGAGCCAGAAAAGATGAGCGCCACCGAGATGAAGATAGAGATTATAAAAAACGGCCTGATAGCATTTATGTACGCCATCGTTCTAAGTCACCTAGAGATAAATTAAGAAACGATTTATCTAATCGACATAGAGGTGAAACAACAGGTAAACGGGACGAGGAAAAGAGGAGAAAGGGAGACGACAACCAAAATTTTAATAGAAAATACGAAGATGTATCTAGGCGACGGAAAGACTTCGAAGAAGCAGAGAAGAGACACGAACGGAAGAAACAAGAAGAGAATGACACTGCCTTGATGCCTCCTCCAGCATCACACATAGGGCCAAGTCAACCAATTGCTGCAGCTCTGATGGCATTGGCCATGTCATCATCAGCACCGGATCCGGAAGGTAGAGATGATGACAGCAACCCTTACCGCAAGTACGCGGCAATGGCGTCAAATTTGAAATCCGTAAACCCTGAGGCCTTCCAGGTTCGTGGTCCAGATGCCGAAGGACGTTGGCCACACGATGGGTGGCAAAATGAAGCTAGTGGTTGGAGGGGTAGAAGTGGTCGTGGAGCAGGTGGTTTCAGAAGAGGAAGTGTGACGGAAGACTTTATGGAACAGA
This sequence comes from Sympetrum striolatum, assembly GCA_947579665.1. Classification (NCBI taxonomy): domain Eukaryota; kingdom Metazoa; phylum Arthropoda; class Insecta; order Odonata; family Libellulidae; genus Sympetrum; species Sympetrum striolatum. The sequence continues at coordinate 35,405,954 of OX388350.1, read as the reverse complement.
GGAGGCGAGAAAGAGAGAGAATCAGCTTGTTGGGCGTTCCAGAAGTGTGGGGAAAATCTCCGCCTTATTCACCCGAGTTAGTATCCTAATCTTTCTTGTTCATGTTCTTCATTGGCAGGATCAACTTGGTATTGAGACACCTTAATAATGATAAGTTTATTATACGGGATCAAGCCCCTTTACATAACTTATTTGAAAATGAAAGTATACTTTTAAGTTTCAACGATAGAAAAAATTGAAAAAACACAAAGAAAATTTCAAATTATAAAAGTAGCACAGGATAGCAGAATTACAAAATAACTATCATAAGTATAGATCTTGTAAAATATAAATCAAAACACAGTGTTAAGGTAAATAAACAAAGTAAATATTATATTAAATAAGAGTTATAATTAACATGTCAAAGATTAGTTGCATTGTAATCTCTCATCATTCTGTTGAGAGCAACAAAATGATAGTAATTGCTATTAGCATATGTAACAGAGAATGTAAGATTGTTTCTGATTAATTTAGTTGGAACATTTATGCAAATTATCATTAACATTGTCATTAAATCTAATTTTCTCTTAATAATAATAACTATTATAGTTTTATTAATCCAAGAACATAGAAGTATGTTTAGGATAAGTTAAATCAAATGTACTAAGTAAATATCTAAAATAATTTTGCTCATGAATCTGGAAACTAGCTGTAATGATTCCCCTTACTTAGGGGGCTCTTGTGTGAATTTTAATGAGAGATCTTGGTAGATGCAGGTCTTTCTTGCTTTTCATGTCATGCATGTATTAGATGTTCCTCTTAACAAATAATGAAAGCTTAAAAATATATATGGAAGGCTTGTTTCAATTTTTTATAAATGGACCTGCAGTCTTTTCTGCTAATGGTATTTGCTATTATAAGTATTTTATTTTTATGAATTCTGAAAATTTCTATAACTCTGGTTAAGGAACTGTGGGGTATAATTTCATAAGTGACCCAGAAATAGCATAAATGCATATTAAGTAAGTTTTTTGACTGAATATTTTAGTACAAGGATTAAGTAGAAAATTGAATTTATTTTTTTTGTGTACCTACTCAATGTGATTGTACCTGGACTTCATTCCAGGGAGTTTGAGATTCTCAGAAGGTGCAAATCTTAGGTCATATAAGCTCAAGCAAAAATGATCAATTGTTACTCTCAATGCGATTTTAATCCATATCTTTTATATAAATAGGAGTGAGGAAATGTACCCATGGCCCCCATAGAGTTTCTCCATGCTTTGTTACTCTCTCTCACTGCCTAAAACTGGCCATTGGTCATCATTGTGTATTTAAAATATTATAATCAATATCTTCCATGATAGACGGAGTAAATTTATTGACTTAAAGTTATGATGAATGTTTTCAACGATCAAAGTTGTGGGGTCAAAGGGATGTATTAATGTGAACAAATTTTATTTAAAAGAAATAGGTTAGAGGAAGTAAATTTAGGATTGAATGCAGCTAGTAGTTGAACTAGTGTATAATTTAATTGTAGCACATTCAGTTTCTATCCTGGATTAGAGAAGTTTATTCAGGTGCTGTATTATTTAATATAAATGGGTCTTCTGAAGTAACAGACGGTTAAAGATTTATTCTTAGCTTTTGTAGCAAAGCTAGTAGCAATTTCTCACTATAAAAATGAGAAAATCATCTATTATTAGCTGTTACTACTTACATTTGAAGAAACTGATAGAAGTTTGCTGGGGCTTGTCAGATGTGGAAAAAAGGGCAAGGTCAATTTCAAATCAATTAAACTTTGAGGAATAATCTAATGGTTAAGATTAAGCATGAAGGTAAATTCGAAAATGTTGTGCTCATAAAAAAATTTACTTAACTAAGCAGGTAGGTGAAGGAATTTTATTTTGATTTCTGTTATGAATGTGTTTATCAGCTTTTTAATGTGTAAGAATTATGTAAGCATGAAGTACAAATTTCATCTGTTGAAGGCCTTTAATTTAGTATGTATAAATATATAAATCCTAGTGAGTTCCCCCGTCAAAAATGTCGCAATTAAAATTAAATTTAGTTACCAAGAATATAAATAATCCCGATACAATATTTAGATTGTTTCGTAGAAATATGTTAATTTTAATACATTTGTATTCCAACAATAAATAAATGTCCTTTAAGTAGATAGATTTACCTGCTTTTGAAAACGAAAACATTTATCATTTGAAATTATATTCACAAAGCCAAATTTCAAACCTACATTATAGAAGGTGAAATCATTTGTAAATATATATATATATATATAGCTGAATTTCAATTTCAAAAGTTTACTAATGGTTTTATTGCCATAAAATGGCTCATCTTCCCTGTACATTTCTTATGAGCCTATCTTTTATATTAATTCATTTGAGGTTTTTCACACCCCCCTTCTGTGGTGTATATTTTTTTCGTAAGCTAATCCATAGGTTCTTAAACCCACAATGTAGTTTTCATAGTGTACTTTTTTCTAGCAATCTGTTTCTTTAAAATTTATATGACGTAGGGTTAGATGTAAGAAGAGACTTAAAAATCTCAATCTTGCCCAAATAAAAGATGTTTATTATAATTATTATTACATTTTTAATTGCAGGACCTATGAGAATATTGGACTTGATTACACATTTAATGGTCGGAAAAAAGATGGAGATGATATAAGTCAGGCAGAGAAGAAGAAAAAGAGGAAGAAGGAGAAAAAAGAAAGAAAGAGAAAGAGGAAGGAGAAGAAAGCAAAGGCTAAAAAGGCAAAAGCAAAGGTATGTTTGCTTGTTTGAGAAAGAAGTTTTGAGCATGTTATCCCAATTTGATTGAGATTATCATCTTTCTCCTAAATTAATCAATGTAGTCATCGATGCATGTATAGGTATCTCTATAAATGGAATCTTGGTTTAGATTTACCTCATCTTTTAACCTTTTAAGTGCGGTTGTCGACTATCTTGCTGAAAATACTCTCAGTGCTTTAGGACAAACTTATCCTTTCCTTTTAAAGAGATTTTGCTTAAAAGTTTTGCTTAGCAACAATTTTAGGAGTGAAAATGTTATAGCACTGGGAAGAAAAAAGAGGAACAACTTTTCACTATGTAAACTAATTCTGTCATAAGTGGTAACTATGCGAATTGCACACTAATACACATTTGCATAGTTACCATTAAAGATGGAATTAGTTTCCTTAATGAAAAGTTGTTCCTCTTTTTTCTTCCTGGGATGGATTACCACAAAGTTACTCGGAGTTCGGTGGATTTTATGTTATAGTACTATTACAGTGATATAAGTATAATGAAGGCCCAATTTTCTTAGAAACGCAGCTGTAATGGATAAAAGGTGAGAAGTGCAGTTGCTTTGAGAAGTTTTTCAAATTAAATTGACCATGTGATCACTCATTTCCGTTCATCAGAAGTCCATGCTCCCTTAGATTTATCATACTAATGGGGAAGCGGGCTGCATATACTCAAGGGGCCGCACCAAATTATGAATAAAAATTCAATTACAAATAATATATCCGGGATAGTTTAAAGAAATTAGGTTTTAGAGAATCTAAAGATAATCTGAAACAATCCACAAGCCAGTTAGTAGGGATAAGGCAAGTATGAAATGAAATTCCTTTTTTTTAATTTGAAGTGTGTGGTTGTATATCCAAAAGGAAAAAATGTAAATTTATCATTATCAAAGCATATTTATTTATTTAAAGTTGATTCATTAACAGCCATTTCGACCAATTACAATCAATCATACAACAACAAATAGAAATAAACATAAATATCAACGAGGGAGCATTGAAATGCAACCAAACAATATATTTAAACAATATGATGAGCCTAAAATGCTGCTAATAAATGCATGACTATCATATAAAGAAGCATAAATAAAAAAATTACCAAATTTCAGAATTAGATTTTTTCATGGATATTTGGCATCTCAAGTGGAATCAAAAAAATTTCTCTTGATGAAATTAAAGGGTTAAAGCATTTGTTTTTCTCATCATGTTTCTTTTTCCTACTCACTTCTGAACTCCTGTAGCTCTTCAGCTGCTAGATAAATCTTGTGTTCTTCTACTATCTTGTCAATGCCCAATTCATTAACTTTTAAGTTCATTATCTAAGTATCTAACCGTAAATAACTTAACCGCATCTATATTTTCAATTCCACATTCAGGTCTTTCCTCGGCTTCTTGGACTTCCTCAAGCAAAAGCTTTTTCTGGGCTGATTTTAGCATTCTCATAGAAGGGCTTACCTATGTTGAATGAATCACAAAATCCATGGCAATCAAATGATTCTTCTGGATATCCCAGAGATATTTCTGTGTCAGTGGAAATTTTGAAGCACTTATGGAAAAAATAGAATTTTGATTGCATTTTTTGAAGTTGACCATAATATATAGATTCAATTACTGTAGGAACAATGTAGTATTTGAAGGCAAAAACTTCATTTTGGGAAATTAAACCATACATTTTTTTTTTTTTTTTTCGAAAATGGTGAATGTGCTAGTCCATTGCAAGAACTTTTCAGGCAAACCTATTTGTTGTGGTGCCACAAGAAAAAGGTACTGTGGGAACAAGTATCTAAAGGGTTTTTTCTGTTTACTACGGGTTTATCTAACGAAGATATAAATGATATCATTGATATATCATAGTTTTGGGTTCTCGGTTTATTTCCAGTTCTTGTCCACTTTCAATTTCCAGTTCTTGCTTGTGACTTCTCGTAGACAGTGTGTATTATTCTAAGTTGTCTATAATGTTTTTCTTTCTCTCTCAATTCCAAATGCTCAACAATAGAAGCACAAGAAGGCAAAGAAGAAAAAGAAGAAGAAAGAATCCCCTTCTGAAGAGGAAGGCAGCTCTAGCGAGGAAGAATGGGTGGAGAAAGCAGGTATTTATTTATTCGAAGATTCATATACAGTTCTGCAACCATTTTACAGTGAATGCACTTAACATAACAAATTTAAAATAAATATACATGATTATACGAAATAAAAATTGAAACAAATTAAACTAAAAATAACATATACACACAGAATACAGCCCAAGCTGAAAATTATTTACAGGAATTTACAGAATTTAAGAATGCGTTAAGCGATAGAGGGAGGTAGGGAATTCAAAAGGTTTGGAAGTATATAAAGTAGGGAACGTTGAGCAAGGGACAATCTCAATGAAGGAACATGGATAAGAGGAGTTAGTCTAGTTGGAACATGGTAACTACATAAGGAAACTAGTTCAGGGGAATCAATGTGGGAGTTAATTATATTAAATATTAATGAAAGATTGGCCTTGATTGTTTTAGGGATCTTAGGGAAAGGTATTTTAAGACTGTCTCTCTATTGGTATTACGTAGATGGGGAACATGAGATTTTATGATAAAAGCAAAAAAATGGAAGATTTGATTGAGGGAGGCAATATTAGTATTGGCTGACATGGACCAGATACGGGAGCAATATGAAATGACTGGGATTACGATCTGCAAAGAGCAAAGAATTGATTTTAGGAGAATGGAAGACTGTAGATAGATCATCTATGTATAGTGTAAAAAGATATGGACCAAGCACACTGCCTTGAGGAACTTCTGAAGATATTACAGACCATTCAGATTTAATCCTGTCAATTACAACTGATTGAGTGCAAATGTGTAAGATAATTGTTTATCAGAGTTAGAAAGTTACCATTAGTTCCAGCGATGTTCTAGTTTACGAAGAAGGAGGGTGTGATCTACAGAATCAAATGCTTTTGAGAAGTCTAAGAATTCGGAGTCTAACTGGGATTTATTTATAATAGAGCTAACAGCGTGACTTTAGAAAATAGCGAGGTTAGTTAATGACGACTGATGTGGTAAGAATCCATGCTGATTAGCCGACAGACAGGGAGAAGTAAAGTAAAATAAACGATTAAGTATCATTTTTTTGCAGACCAAGAAAATATAGGTAGAAGAGAGATGGGCTGATAGTTTGAGACATTTGATCTAGAACCTGATTTGTGTATTGGCGTAATGTTAGCAGATTTCCATTGTGTTGGACTTTGACCTAGGGCAAAGCAGCGGTTAACAATTAGTGATAGTGGGATACTGAGGGAGAGCGCACAATGCTTTATGAATATAGGATGGATCCGATCAGCACCAGGTGATCGGTGTGGTGAAATCTTCTCCAGGAAATTCAGCACTTCTTCAGGAGTTGTTTGAAGAGAGGATATTGAATGACTGCAAACAGGGGAAAGATTGCTATCACCGGCTGGACCTGATGATCGCACATTAGAGTCGGAGAAAAAGTTAAGGAAAGCACTAGATCTTTCGCTTTCACTCACTTCATTGCCATTGTAGGTCAGAGCACTTGGAAAACAAGTATATTTACGACAGGTGTTAACCATACCCCAGAATTTGTGTGGATTTGTTGTTTATGAAGAGGACATTGATTGATTGATTTGTTTTGATTAGATTGATTGCCCATCATTATCATCAATTTCAATTCAATACTGTAATAATATTATTTTTCTATGCAATATGATATTTATCACTAATTATATCAGCTTAACATTCTGATTTGTGGTTCCTGGTATGAATGGAAGACTTTATTAGGAAATGGATATTTCTTAATGTTAATATTTTTATTTTCTTGTTCATGTTGTTTGGCACCTGGACGACTTAACCTTCAGTCTAAGTTGGTTTAGTAGTTTTTGAATCCTTAACCGTGGGAGCTATTTCTGCTGCTCATTTTTTCCTTCAACTGTGTCCAGAAGAAAATAACAGAAGTATTTCTCCTTCTGGTGCAGGCTATCGTTAGCAGCTATAGACCCTCATAATCTGGGGTGACCTTTCTCCTAAGGGTTCAGTCAGCGATTATTGTTGAGAACTTTAATTACATGTGTATTGGAAATTCGGTTGCCAAATTTATTTATTTAATGAAAATTTTTTATTCAATATGCAGTCCATATTTATTTTTTTTGCAGTTTGCTCATTATTTTGATACCAGCAAATATGCAGATATCTTGATTTTTAGCAATAATGACTAATTTTTAATTTCAATGTTGCAAAATTTAAGGTAAATGAATTTGAAAAAAGATTTTGATAGCATGGTTTACGTACAAAAAATTAAAAGAAAATCTATTTTGAAATTTTTATTGCAGCAATTTTGAGAAACTTCTCTTCTTTCTCTATCCATAGCATACATATTTATTGAAACAATGTTTATACAAATTATATTTAAATAAATTATGCTTATATAAACAACAGATGTTGCAAAGAAAGTAGAACGCAGCCAAAACTTGGAGACGAGTGAGAAAACCCTTAAGAGGGGGCTAAAGGTAGAACCTGTTATTAAACCCTTTATTTGGGAAAATCCTTGAATTTTCCCATTTGAAAGAGCAGGTGAGAAAGTTCAAGAACGTTTCTCCCGCAGTTGCCTTAACAGAACACAGAAACACATTAAAGAGTTAAGGGGCCTTCCACATTGTAGGCTGATCGAGTATGTATTCACATTGCCAGCTGGCGGATTGAAGGATTAGCTTGGAATTTCGCAATTTTCCTTCTATGCATACCGTCCAGAGAATTACCCGCTGAAAATGCCTCTCAAACAAACAAGTTCGATTCAATTCACTTGTCTTGGGCCGGAGTTAATCATTCCCACCTGGCTCTGCTTTTAGTGTGAATACTCCCATGCTGACACCCATGTTTTGTACCTAGAGTGGAATTGGTTTGGCCCGGACTCACTCGGCTGGCCCGCAGTGTGAAAGGCGCTTAAGGATGAATAACAAAATGCAGTTGTACCAATATGTTTATTTAATTAACTATAATAATTTAGGATGAAAGAAATTACCTTTTTAGTTTAATTAAGCATCCTGCTCTAATTAAAGACTAATAACTACTACTGGTAGCAATTTTATCTTTATTATTGAGATATTATCTTTTTGTCAGAAACTAGTTTGAAATCCTCTAACTTGAAATTGAAATTCAACTATATATTTTTATAAATAATATCACCCTCTATAATGTAGGTTTATATGTTTGGCTTTGTAGGTAAAATTTCAAATGATTAATGTTTTAGTTCTCAAAAACAAGGAAAATTTGGTTGATAACATTTTCCCCATACTCTTTTCTTTATTTTCTTTTAGAGGTGGATCACGAAAAAGTCAATGCTGACAGCGTTGCGAATCCTTTTGCTGATTCAGTTTTGCCTGAAGGTTGGGGCTCAGCCAAGAACATGGTAGATAAGGATTCTGATGATAGTGAAGAAAGCGAAGAAGAAACTGTAGGTCCAGTACAGAAAGCTCAAGTTTCTTTGACACCAAGAGAGTATGGAAAAGCTTTGCTGCCTGGTGAAGGTGCCGCAATGGCAGCATATGTTGCTGAGGGCAAACGAATCCCCAGAAGAGGTGAAATTGGTCTTACATCTGACCAGATAGCTTCATTTGAAAGTGTTGGCTATGTCATGAGTGGTAGCAGGTTAGTATTAATAAAAAAATATCACAATATATTATTGGTAACTGATTCCGAAAATATATAAGTTGAAATGTATATGGGTTCAAACAATGGTATTGACATGGAAATTATAATTTACCTGCAATTATATGAAAAAGTATGGAAACAAATTTAAATTTTTGAATAAGTTAGACTTCATTCAAAGTTGCATGCTACTTGATGCATCTCTTATGATGCCGGAGACAAGGAGTCTCCAAACTTTCTGAGAGGTTAGCTGGAAAGTTAATAAAGAGCTGGGTAAGAGCATCTAAATAGATCTAAATCTGTCTTCAAATGTATAATATATTCTACATAATAAGGAATAACTGAAGTTGGTTTTATATGTAAGTATACTTATAATTTAAATATAATTTCAGTGCTCAAGAGTAACAAATAGGAATATTTATTATTTCTATCAGTGTCTGAAGCATAACATCCTCTTCCTTGATGGGCAAATGATAACCTTTTTGCAAGCTGTAGTTTGGATATCCCTGCCTTAGACTATAGAAATTAGTTTTATTTTTTCATTATTACTTTTGGTGTATAGTAAGATTATTTCTCAAATTCTCTCGGATTATGTAACATTTGTAATTCCGAGATTATTTTAAAAATGTATGCAAATTCATATATGAGATACATTATATCCTATGCTAAGGGTAGTTTTCATAGTTTATTTAGTCTTAACTTCAAGATCTTTCTCATTAGGGGCCGTACACAAATTACGTAATGCAATTTGGGGGGAAGGGGGGGGTCTGGCCATGTGTTACGGTCTTGGTACGTGGAGGGAGGGGGAGTTCGGTCAGGCGTTACTTGGGGGGGGGTTGAAAATTGGAGAATTTTGCGATGCGTAATTTGTGTATGACCCCTTACTCATGGCAAAATATCGATAAACTAGATTTTTAACGAAAATTAACATACATGTATGTATTTTCATTATAAGGTCTTTATGAACTTCTTACTTTATCTATATTGCATTCTATGATATTTATATTATTTTAATCATTCAATTGCACATTACCAACATCGATTTGTTTTAACTCTTCTAGACATCGACGAATGGAGGCTGTCCGAATTCGTAAAGAAAACCAGATTTATTCAGCTGATGAAAAGCGAGCGCTGGCAATGTTCAGCAAAGAAGAACGGCAGAAAAGAGAGAATCGCATCCTTAGCCAATTTAGGGATATGGTTCACAGTAAATTGCAGCAGAGCAGTGGAGGTGGTGGTGAAAATGAGTAAATTCATTCTATGATCTCATCGGCATCTTTTCTCGATATCTGTTAAATAGACTTTTTGTCATTTTTACACTGATGTTCAGAAACGTTATATATATATAGAGCAAGCATTGTTGCATTTTTCAGCAATAACATTCATGATTTCTTATGTTTATATATGTCTGATATTTAACATATGACGTAGTAGATAATCACGTAACTCATGTGTAAATACTTCATCAATTGCTTTCTCAGTTTTGTCATGTCATAGCTTGTTGTGGTAAATAAAATACTGGATAATATGCATCAGACAATTCATTTTTATGGTGCAAATAATATTTCTTGTACTATCATGTATAGCTTTTGTTTAGTTTTCTTTAAGTAGCATATCATTTGTATAGAACATTTCTCTCTGTAGCCAGTGATATCTAAGGAAGGTCAGAATTGGGATCATGAATGTTTCTGTCCTCAAAACATTACTGTTCCCTTGCTATTATTTTAAATTAATAATGACCTATTGAACTAGCAAGGTATTTCCAAGGAACGAGACTCATTATTGAAAATGATGTATCTCACTACCACAAAGTAAAGCCTGAACTCATCACTTGATTTCCAAGGAAACTGAACTTCAATGAAATTAAGACAGAAAAGCACCGTGAGTTAGAATCTGAACTTAATGATACATTTTCTTAATGGACATTTATATACATCAGGATACTGAACTCTTCATAGTACTTCAATAAATGGATTAAAAATACAGGATGTGAATTCACAAGATCATGCTTCTTGTTGTATTGCATGGTAGATTGCTGCCATTCATCAGAAACTCACAACTAACAACGAGTTTGTAAGAAATGTACTCTCTGGTAGATGATTTATCTCAAGTTGGTGTTTTATTATATTTTTGCTTATTTAATTTTCAAGGTCATTACAGACTTTTTTATTAACAAGAATTTACGTACAATGAATGACTTATTTCATTTTGACAGTGAATTTAACTTCAAAATACTTGTGGAAGCTAATTTTAAAGAAAAATGTCCTCTTCTATTAGCACCTACTGGCTCAATTTAGAAAGCTAGACTTTTCATTGAAGTTATTATGAACTCATTATCTTGATTACAAGATAATTAAAAGTTAAGATATAGACAAAGAAATTAAATGAAAAGTTGATCATAGTTAAGTATAGGAAATTATTAAGCCAATCTTAAGGTCGTGTAAGATTAAATATCTTAACATTTAAAATGCAAAAATATTTCTTATCCCAAATTAAACAACCTTAACTAATCATCCCAGCAAATTAGACTCGATAAAAAAAGACTTCATGGTAGGAATATAAGTCACAACAACTCAATTGCATTATGACCAATTTAAAAACCAAGATAAGTTTAATAGTACAGAACAATCAATATCTAGCTTTTATGACTGGTAACAAAGGTTCAACACACCACTGTATTAGATGACTATATTTCATGAAGTATTCTTGGTGAAGATGACACTTTTTCCTGCTAACAATAAAAACTCTATTCGAAAGTTTTAATATAACAATTTTATTAAATATCATTGCCCTTCTTATAGTCAGCAAACTATAAAAATTCATGTGACATCATGAAAATGTTCAATAATCACCAGATCTTAACTTCGTTAAATTCAATGCCAATATTCTCAATATCAGGTTAATGAGTTTAAGTAACTTTTCAGGAGTTTTCATCACCATCATAATTATCAAAACCCTACATCCTTTTATTTTTTCCATGCAGATTATGATGAAATCAAAAACTTCTCACCGACAGACTGAAGATAATAAATGCAATGTGTAGATGATTTTATGCACATTATTTACAGAAATATACTAGCAGCTCAATAACGTAAGAGTGCAGTAACATTAATTTCTGCTAGTAAATCTATTAACAAACAATTATGTACAAATGAAGTTTCATGTTCATCTCAAATAAATACTACAATCGTTCTTGCAAAATTTGGTTGAAGGATGAATAAAACTATTTCGTATTCACCTGGAGGGCTCTATGTCAAAACAATGCAAACAATAAAATATCTACAGTTGAGAAATCGTAATTTCTCTCTATCACTGAACATTCAAGATTTTTTTAACAGCAGCTGAGATGTTGTTTTTTTGCGGTAAGGCGGCTTCTTCGAGAGACTTGGTATATGGCATAGGTACATCTACACCAGTTAATCTGATAGCAGGGGCATCTAAATGAAAAAATGCTTCACTCTCCGTTATTCTTGCAATTATTTCGGCTCCAATTCCATACTGAGGCCATCCTTGCTCAACAGATATGAAATGATTTGTTTTCATTATAGATTTAAAAATTGTGTCCATATCTAGGGGTCTCAAGCTCCTCAGATTAATGATTTCACACTCAATACCTTCATTTGCTAATTCTGCAGCTGCATCTAAAGCCGTACCTACTGCACGAGAATGGGCAGTAATAGTAATGTGCTTTCCCTCCTTTTCAATCTTTGCTTTGCCGATTGGTAACACAAAGTCTTTGGACATTGCAGCATCAGACATTGGGAAAGTAATACCATACAAAAGCTCATTTTCTAAGTAAACTACGGGATCTGGGTCTCTGATTGCAGCTTTAAGAAGACCTTTCGCGTCTTCTGAATTATATGGTGACAAAACTTTCAGACCAGGGCAATGACTATACCATGCTCCAAAGCACTGGGAATGTTGCGCACCTACTCCTACTGCAGCTCCATTAGGGCCACGAAAAACGATTGGCACATTTACTCTCCCAGCTGACATGTAGAAAGTTTTCGCGGCAGAGTTAATTACGTGATCAATAGCTTGCATAGAAAAGTTAAAAGTCATGAACTCGCAAACCGGTCTTAAACCAGCCATTGCTGCGCCAACTGCAATACCAGCAAATCCCATTTCAGTAATGGGTGTATCTAATATTCTCTTATCACCATACTTCTTCCAGAGACCTTTTGATACTTTATATGCTCCGTCATACATTGCCACTTCCTCTCCGAGAAGGAAAACACGTTCATCCCTTTCCATTTCTTCATCCAGTGCAGCATTCAGTGCATCTCTTACCGTAAGCTGAGCAGAATGTGCTGCTCTTGAGGTTGAAAGGAATCTTCGGAATACCATTCCAACGGTAGGTGATTTCATGACATTCATGTTGAATTTTTCTCGAAAACAACGCAAAAGAGGAAATACTTTCACTTGGTGAGAAGAAACACTTGGATGACCTTAGCGTTAAGTCCAAAACTGGGGCAATTATTTAATTCGAAGATTCCAACGTTGACTGATCCGCTTTGAAGCTGCGAAGATAGAATGTAAGATAAGATAATTGTGACTTATAATTATTTCGATTATTGATCACCGATTACAATGTTTGAAAAGCTTACTAAGAATATCTATAACTATAATGACGTCAGAAGATTGTAGACATTATGTGCGCTTTTAATCTTGCTATTATCTAGAAACAAATATCAGAATTGAGTATTCACATGAGTAACAGTTCCTGGTAATGGGTCTGAATCACTCCAGTTTTCTATGAGATAATCAATTCCATCTGCACTGATCCCCTACGACCCTTAGATGCTGGAAGTGACAGGGAGACAAATTCGCTACTGTGATCGGGGGAGGTAAAGTATATTTGATTTGTTTGACCATTTAGAAAATATTATTTTTGTAATTATCTAATTAACATTCTCTAACACTGGCAAGTAAATCGGCGGAAATGCTATGCTAATGAATATATTCAAGTGCTCAATTTATTACAAAGTTGGCTAAACTGTGAAGAACAGACAGTATGGCTGCCAAGGAGTTGGCACATTCGTAACAGCATTATCTCGTAAGATTGGTTTTTCACATTCGTCAATTATATTAGCGTAGTGTATAAAGGAATGTATGCGCACTGATAAAATATTTTTCCATTTCCTAATTTGGTGAAAGTTTTGGACTTCTTCCTTGTGATGTACAGGATTGATTCGTCCGTGTCAGTATCTTGTTTAGAAAGTGCGATGCCAAAACACGGAAGTTGATGTGGTAGAGTAAACATCTTATCTGTCAAGTTTACCCCTGTCGCTTTTTCTTGGAAGCAATTTCTCAGTTATGCCTGCACAACCAACAGGATTTTCAGTCGTTTGCGATAATTTTCTAACAATTTCAGTTTTATTTATTTTTTCCCCGGGCACACCCATGTTGTAGAAACGCCCTTAAGTCTGTATTGAGGTATGGCTGTGATGTGAGAGCTAATGAATTTCTCGAAGGCTGCGTGTGGATTTTCGCCTGAGGTGAATCTTAAATCCCTATGTTGCCCGTTTAAGTAACTTAATCCAGTTAGTCTCGTTATGTAATATCTGGTATCACTGATTTGCATAAAGTCATAATGAATATGGAAGCAATGCGAAGGTACTGTAGTATTCGTTTCTAATTTTACGTATGTCACCATATTTTATTAGTATTTTATCCAGTGCGAATTTGAAATCATACTGAAATGGTTAATATGTTATTGCTTTACTTTCTGATATTTATTACGAACCTATCCGTGGGTCTCAATTTCGAATGCATTTCCCATGTTTTCGCTATCGAGTGATATTTTTACTTCATTGTCAAATTTCATTTTACAAGTGTTTAGGAATTCGCTAAAAATCCTTTTCATAACTTTTCTCTGTAAAGCTGTGTCCCATAAATTTGGTTGCGCGACAAATTCATCTGCGGCATTCGTAAAATCGTTATATTACAGGTTGTAATATTTTAAGAGCTGGTTTTTTAAAATATCATTTATTCTCTTTTCGTAGTGACGGGCATCTTTTATAATAGAGTCGTATTTCGTATTCTTCAGGTTCTCCAGGATGCTTTGCAGCTGATCTGCTTTTCTTCACCTCAAAAACCCTCCCTAACCCTGACGTCCAGCCCTCCCACCATTCGGTGTTCCCGGGATCTCCATGAGCTATGAGCGATGGGCCGGGCATCAGTGGTGGTGGGCATACCACCTCCCCATCTCACTCGCCCATCAAAAACTCAGAAAGACATCGGCCTGTTAGTGGAGCACAGGGCAACACTCGTCTGTCCACCGCATCAGTACCAACTGTTCATGGCAGAACGAGATTGGGCAGCCATCAACGTAATCTTAGCCTTGATTTTAAGTAAGTACTGTATATCGAAGTTAACATTTGATTGGCTGAGAATGTGGACTTTGTATCGTGATAAGAACTTATCGGGGAATCCTCTGTCAACTCTTTTTGAATTTCCATTGTGACATCTATGCGTAGTAAATGTGAGTCGAACTGCACAATGCATCTATCAGAATGTTTGGTGCATTAGTGTCTCAATTTCCAGGAAAATCGAGGAAGAGAGAAATATTCACTCAGAAAATTTCTATAAAAAACACATATTTTCGTACTTTTCTGCGTCTACTGTGTTTTTAAAAGTGTGAAGTTGCTATCCGATGCCAGGTAACAAGAATTATTTTACCTTACCGGATATTCTGTTGTTTTTAGAAAAATCCTTGTGTAATCAAGTACCTTGATCAACAAATACTCCCTGAAACAGAAAAGTAGTTCAGTCCAGGGGCATATGTAATGCAAAACAGTGAAAGCTAATAGCGTGTCCATTCTTACTATCTTATGAGAGTAAGCACATTAAGTTCTCATGGTTTGCAGATACTTGAATATGTGCTGGATTGTGTCCTGATTTTCAATGGTTAATTAGTGCCCTTAAACCTCAGGATGCCAATCAAACTTGACTTGCATTGAATGTATATTCGGCCACTGAGGGCTGCATAAGTCAAAATTTAAAATCAAGGACTCCAATAACCATCAAGCAAACAAACATTGACTCACATAGCAATACTTCCCTAACACTCCCCCTTTCGGATTGATTTGATTTTAAGTGTATATTCATTTTAGTTGGGTCAGGTAAATCAAAGATCACAATCCTTAGTCACAATCCACAATCTAGTTTCAAGATTGCATTTGTAAGCCTCATTTAAAAAGGATTTTAAAAGATCTTTCTGTATAATCTGATGGAGGATGGTTCTTATATACCCTCTGTAAATTTTCCATGGAGAAATTTAGACATAATTATAATACTTAATTCTTTATGTGCACAAGCATGAAGGCTATGTTTAAATTAATTCAAATGAACTATCAAAATTTTGCAGCTTAATCATCTCAAGAGCTTTCAGCACACTTGTAGTAAATATATTTACATTTGAGTAACTTTTTATCAGAAAATTTAATGCTTTGCGGTCACTTGTTTGATCTCGCTTTTCTACAAAAAGTATTACTTGTTCAACTTTTCAGATGTGAGCAACACTTCAGGATTGTTATCTGCATGCAAGCTTTAGCTTGAAAAGGAGTAGCCATTGCTGACATACATTTATGTAGTAAAATATTTTGTGTGAAAATGGAATTAATAGTAATGGAATGCAATAGTAATAAATTTAAAAGAGAAAAACTTTTGGATACTCTTTTACTTCGTATAATATTATTTGTAGGTTTTTGACGTATTATGGTTAGTAGTTATAATTTGAGGAGATTCCTTTTTGTCTACTATTCCTTGCAACATAATTTATTATTTTATTCAATCATTCAATAGAAATACAACTAATATTTTACTTTCAAAATTCTATGTAATGCATGGAGATGCTATAATTGTATTGTGTCAGTGGTTTTAAATTGCAATGCATGTGTTGGTCATTTTTAACTGAAACCCAAAGGTGAGCTAATTTTTGTATTATATTACACACTGTTTGTTTCAGTTTAGAATTTGGTTCTGCCTTTTATCAAATCTGTATTGCAAGGAAATAATAGATTTTATGTTATTATTTTAATAACTTGATGTCATACACTGCTTAATTCCTCAATTAAGAAAACAAAAATTTCTTGAGCATTCTGTTATCATGAATGTCTGTTTGTGGCTAAAGATAGGTTTTGAAAACAATGTGGAGTATTTATCGTCAAGGGAATATTACTTGTGAGCCTGTATTTTTCTTTATTTCTTTTCCATTCTTTCATTTAAGCTCGGATATTTCTTTAGTGTATACCTGAATACCTCAGTATAAATAAAGGATTAAAATCAGCATTTATTACTTCAAGGTGCTTCTCAATTTTATCCAGGTCAATGGGCATCATCCTTCCGCCTGCAGTTCAGGCCGTCCAAGCAGGAGCATCGCCTGCCCGTCTTGGGCAGTCAACATCCCAGGGGATCAACTCTCACTCTGGAGTACCTGCTCCACCACCTTTGCCCCCTGGAACTACCACACTGCACCATCGAAACCGTAGCCTCGACTCAGCTCTGCAAAGGATCCCAGAGGTAGATGTGACCCCCAGTCCAGAGTGTGAGTCACCAATGAAGGCTGGATTGCTGCTGATCTCATCTGGAGTGGTGAGCACTTAATTTTTCTCATGCCACAGAACAGTTTATCGTAACAGAAACACTTGTAAAATCTATATGTATGAAATAGCGTGTGGGTATGTGTTATGTTAGCTAAAAAATCAAGAACCGAGAGAGAGAGATCTTGAAGTTCTCTTTTACATGTATTTCCATATGAAATGCATGTAATAAAGAACTTCAAGATGAAATTTTACTTTGCACGAAGAAGCGTGCGCTTTAAACCCAAAGTTAAACAAGGAGTGAAAAACAGTGACATGACTGGGACTCAAACTTAACAGGAGTGGAATTGGGATGGCATGGTAGTTTGGTGTTTTGAACACCTGCCCAGAAAGTGGGAGACCTAAATCAGAAAGAAATACAGTACATACAGTAAACTGAACAACCAATACATCAATTAATGATTGTATGAAGGAATCAAAATATTGAGGAAAAAGCAGATGGAGAGAAGTAGAGGGAAAAAAACAAAAATTATGTTAAAAGATTTTTTTTTATAATATTTTATGGTTTGGGATTGAAATACGGAAAATTATTTTAAACAATGAAATACTTACGTTTATTCTTAATATAATGGAGTAAAATCTATTCCTTTGTATGAATTAGTTTTTTATTGATATTTGTTTTGTCGTGTCACTATTTTCTCAAGCAAAACATTCATTCTAGAAGTATTGTCTGGTTGTTATTATTTCAACCTTTATGGTTTAACTTCAACATTCAATAGTATTGATGTCTCTTTACATTCTCTTGATGTGTTTATCTTTTACCAGAAAATGTTAAATGTACTTCACTTTCCTGTGTTGTTTATTGGTGGAAAGTAATTACATGTTTTATTTTCCAAATTCAACAAACAATTCCCACAGATGTATTGGACAATTAAATACGTAGCTTGATATGTTTAGTTTTATAATTCAGCCTGAACTTCTGTTGTTATCTTCCTGATTCCTGCTAGATTCTTAACAAGATTATCTCCCTGAATGTTGTCATGTATTTTTGTTTCTTATCTCTCATCGCCCTGGATAAGGCAAATAGAATGTAAGCAGATAAGGATAGAAACCATGACCTATATTTACACTTGGAGTATGGTCCTCGGGTCTTTGGAGACCCTAGAAATACATTTTTGAAAATATTTCTTTCAATTATATTTTCAGTAATTGAAACTTCAAGTATCCTTGAGAATCATATTTGGAATTAAAAATCAACTACAAAAGTATTCTTAAATTTAAATTATAGGAATCACCTGACTACATAGCGCTAGGGTCTTTGGGGATATTGCTCCATAATCTACTGCTCTAATAACAAAACAGTTTTAAGTCCAGCTCATTCAGCATTCCACTATAATTCACTGTTGCTGATTTCTTAGTCTACATACTTCGATTTTCAGTTTTCTAGTTATTTTCTGCTCCTGTTCACATCGTTGTTTTCATCCCAAATTATATTGGAATATACTTTTGCCTGTTTATGGCCGTAATTATTCTGTAATGAGAGACACCACTTTTGTATAATTGACTATCCATATTCAATATTCATTCCTTTCTTTCTTGGAAGTAAATATTATTGCTAGAAATTGATTTTAAAAGTCTGGGTATTCAGGGATCCAGGTCTGTATTTGGTTTGATGACAGTGAAGTCTGTACTCAGAGTTTTAAAGGAGTGTGGATTTTTCATCGTAACATTTTAGGTTTTTTTGGGATCATATATGAACTGTAAACTTTGTGACTACAATATGCTGTGTATGAATTTTATACTTTTAGTCTCTGGAGCAGCATGATATTTGTGAAGTTCTAAGTTTGAAACTATAAAAACAAAAGATTTTATGATCTTGGGTTCCCAAACTGGGGTATTGTCACCCCTAAGAAGTTCAGGGAGCTTTCCCAAGAGATAGAGATATAGTTAATGCAGATGCAAAGATGTGAGAAGGATGCAATTTAATCCATTGAAAAATAGTGCTTCTGAAAGTATTTTGTCTCAGTATTCCTGCCCAGAATTTTGCGTAAATTATAATAGGTGGTGGCAAAATGCTTTTGTCACCACAGTGCCAGAAAACATATGCTGTGAGTTGATCATGGTGAAATTTCATAAATTTGGTAATCATTGGCCCTTTTTTCAACATGAAAGATACTGAATCAGACCCTCCCTAAAACTAAACAGATGTGAAAAATAGCAACATGATGTGAAAAACCCTTGTAAAAACACTGGAATTTAGGCAGTATGGTATTTTGAGTGTTCTACCATATAGTAGGTTCATGTGAATCAAATTCAAAAATCACTATTCAACTCCATCTCCTTCACTTCCTGGTAGTTTACACCACCCTTTAAATCATCCAACATCTTCTGCCTTTGTCTTCCCCTCTGTTTTCTCTTGAATTCTACCCTCAATCACATTCTTTTGCAGCCCCTTCCCTCTCAATATTAGACCCACCCATTTCCTCTTTCAATGTCTAATCATTTCAATTAAAGCCCTCTCTTCCCCAACCATTTCCAGCACCTCCGTGTTTGTACTCCTATCAATCCAACTTACTTTTGCCATAAATCGAGACTTTTATGTTCAAGGAAATGGTGCTCCACGTAGTGGCACCAACCACCACCAGAGGTCCTCACTGAGGCAACCGAAACACAAAGCAATATTAAAGGAAATCCCCTCTAGGAAATTTTACAAATGATAGAAATAAAGCTTTTCTTAGCACAGGAAAGCATGCAACTTAACCCAAGGTTATACAAGAAGTGAAAAATAGTGAAATACTGTTGGAGAACCATTACCTTGAATATAAAAGCTCTGATTTACAGAAGTGAAAAGGAAGTGGCTCGGTAGTTTAGTTGGTAATTACTTTTCCATGTTTAGTGATTAGAATACCTGGCCAGAAAGTGAGAGACCTGGATCTCTGTCGTGTTGCTATTCTTATGTTTAGCTTTTGGCTTTAAAGGGGCACTCTTCCTCGTGCTATGTATAACCTCATTCCATCATCTTCAATAGGCCATCCCTGTATTTACTATAAGTATGCCTTTTTCTCTTAGAGTGGCAGTGGTACTGGCAACGCATCACCAGGGACTTTACCTCGACAGCAGTCCTCCTCACCACCTCCCACTTCTGCCAAACCATCATCTGCCTCCTCCTCCACCAGTTCTGTATCATCTTCATCCTCAACATCAACCCGTGCCATGCGCTGTCCTTCGGTACCACCGCTGCCTGGTGGTCCTTGTCCGGAGCCTGGGTGGGTTCTGCGACGAGGGATATTGGGCTCTGACGACAGTGGCATTTTCGGCTCCTCCGGCGATGATGCATCGGCCCCTGCTCGTGGCACCCCCTCATCTGCTTCCCACGAGGAGTCTGGGTCTCGTGGACTCAGCACGGAAAGTTTGGACTGTGATGGAGGGGGAAGTGTAAAGGATGAAGGCGATGGGGTTGAAAATGAGGATCCCGAAGACTGTGGCTGTTCAGAGGATATTGATTGTGTAGACAGTGGGATGATGCATGTGGAAGCCACAAGTCCATCAAGTGAGAATAGTGCAGTTCCTTTGCGGACTTCTCCGGTAGAAGGTGCTTTTGGGAAGGGAAGATGCAATGATGGGAAAGGCTCCTGCCTCGGAGGAGCAGGTGCACGTAATGGAGGACAGAATGGTGGAGTGTCCAAAGGGAATCTCCTTCTACGGCTATTTGAGTGTGAAGCCTTTAACATTTCCATGGCAATCTCGTACCTATTCAAATCCAAGGAGCCAGGGGTCCAAAGCTATCTAGGTTTGTATTATTAGTCCAACCAGGTTAATATGTTAGATGGATGATACTAGCTGGGATGGTAGAGTGGTTAACATTCTAGCACTCCAACCCCAATGTCTGGGGTTTGAGTCCCGGCTAATCGGAATTTTATGGTTAATAAGGGTCCTGCAAATTCTAGACTAGTATCAAAAGAAAGGAAATTAAATGAAGGTTCTTATTTTGGTTGTGCAGTATTGTTAAGAATCGAAATTATAAGAACTAGGGCAAAATGAACAAAAATTTCATAAAATTTCTTCGTAGTAAACAGAGTCCACCCGGTGACCAAGGCGATTGTTTAAACTGAGCTCAAGCGTTTTCTTATTAGAATACATGGGGATTTTATCTCCATACCAAATAAATGGTATAGACTTACGTCAGAATTTATGAAAAGAGGGCAATTTACATAGATTTCAGCATATCCAAACAAGCGCCAGGGTATATTTATGGCCATTTTGCATTTCTTTGGAAAAGATTTTTAAGGAACTTCCCGGAAGGATAATGATTTCAAAATCATGTAGATCCCAGAACGTGTACTGTTCCATATTAATAATAATAGAAATGTCACCAAATGTGCACAAGTTTGATGCCAGGTGGGTGCAAATCTCCTGTTTGTAATACATTGCCGTGATTTTTAAGAATTGTTGTAAATCCTTTCCCGCTAGCATGGAAAAGTAAAACCTGGTATGTGAATAGAGATCATAAATAAATTTCATATAAGCAGTTTACTGTTTCACTAATGATCCTTGGTTTGATGCCAGATTTGTCATGCATTTCAAAAGGGATAGAACGAAAATCTTATTTTAGGACCTTCCCTGTATGATATCTTCAAACTTTAGGTAAAATTAGTGTTATTCCTATCAGGTTGTTTTACATAATCACATCTTGCAAAAAGGTTCTGGGTTTGACATCAGGTGATCTTGATTCTTCCTTATGAAATGAATGTCGGAGATTTCAAATGTTTCTAAGAAGGATTTCCCGAGAAGAAAGAAATCCATATCCTGGCATGTGAAGAGCAGTCATAAGCATGCTTTACAAATCGATGCACTTGTTAAGTAAAAGTCGATTGCATTCTGCAAGCATATGCTTAAAGTACTGTACTTTGCAAAGTTCTTTATGGTTTGAAAGTTTAGGATATAGGAACCCAAATTTCTTGAATAAAAACAAAACGGCTTCATGATGAATACTTTTACTACACCACAATAAAATTACAAACATGACAAGGTTTGTGTTTTTAATTTTATTGCGGTGTAGTAAATGTATTTATCATGAAGCTGTTATGTATTTATGAATACCACGAAGTAAAACCTGAGTCTGTTTCGTTTATTCTTGAATCAAAATCGATTCTGTATTCCAGTGGCCTGGTGTTGAACCCAGTACCTTTTTGTAAGATGAGATTGCATAAAACTATTTGTTTTGGGATAATCTGACCGTTTCTAAAATTCCAAGTCAATTATTGGGAATATCTTCAAACCAAATACCGTATTTGTGTTGATTAGAATGGTAGAATGCAAATCATGTCCTGCCTTCGAACCAATGATCATAAGGTAAAAGATGAACTGTTTTTATGAAACATTTGTTGCTTCTGTTCACATGCATGGCCACCGACTTTCTACATTCTTGGTAAATGAATCGTAGAAAATTTGAAAAAGCTGCCATACATCTCAAACAGTAGAGCCGCCTGGTGTCGAACCCAGGACCTTTGGGAAGATGTGAATACATGCAGCAATCTGATATATATAAAACTTATTTAATCTATAAAGTTTTATGTAGATATCACACAGAGATGATCCTAAAATAAGATTCTATTATCCTCTTTTGCAATGCATGGAGGAATGTAAATGGCACTCTAGAATCAAACCAAGGATCATCAGGGAAACGTTAAATAGCAAATACCAACAGTGAAATGTATTTACGATCCCTATTGACATCTCGGGTTTAAAGTTTCTATGTTATTAGGAAAGGATTAAAAAAATCTTAAAATTCATCCCAATGTATTTTAAATAGGAGAATATTTGCCCTACCTAGCATTAAACCAAGGATAATCTTCGAAGATGTCTTGTAGTTCATTGGTTATGCACAGCTTCCAGCAATCCCTTGAATTTCAACGCTCTAATTTGCCAGGAAGTGCCAAGAAAAAATTTCCGAAAATCTCCACAATGAATCCTTAAGGAAAAATCAGGATTTTGGGGCCCTCTGGAAACAAATTCATGATACTGAGGTTCAGTCACATATTTTCTGGTGGTTACACCCTATGGCCAGTATGTTGTAAAAATTTGGAGTCAGTGACACTTGTAGAAACATGGTTAGAATTTCGATCCCCTATATATACAGTCTGTTCAATTAATGTTTGTAGGTTAGAGAGAAAGAAACAATCACATTTTCTCTCGCTCTCTTTTTGTGGGAGCCAGTTGGAAGAAGGGTGGAGTTCCACCTCCCAAATCAAATCATATGGTAAATATTTGCTATGTTGCAACATAATCATGAAAATAAGTAGGTTGTCAAAATCGTTTAAAATTTGTCAGTATGGAGTGGAAGTAATGCTTGACATGTTGGTGTTATTTATTTAGGTTTAATTACTACCACAATCGCAGAAGAAACAAAAAGTAACATTACATCGAAATTCTAGATTTTTTTTCTGGTTTTGTTTGAACGGGTGACTTCAGTTCTACAATTGAAGAAACAAGGAATTTATTACCCCTTAATTCTGTTTCAAATCATTCTCTTCACGCTCGTGTTTTTAATTTGGCTGAAAAACGTTTTTGAGGTAAATATTTAATAGAAATTAATGTGGAGGTGGAGAATTTTTGTTAAAATGCATCAAAGAAAGTAGATATATTATATCTATTATATATAGATGCTTCTCCGGATTCATTCATATAGATAGATAGATAGGATACAAATTCACAGGCTAAACAACAAGCGTCATTGACATGTAATGGTTACGACATATTGGCCATAAAGTGTAACCGCCAGAAAAATTGCGATTTTGAACCTCGGTGTCATGGGTTCGATTCCAGAGGGCCTCAAAGTCACGACTTTTCCCATTTGAATGCATTACTTTGAATTTCGGGAATTTTTATAAAATACTTCCCGGATAGTTAGAGAATCTAAACTCAAGGAGCCTATTGATATGGTCATGATCTATTGAAGACAATAATGACTTTTACAGAAATTATCCTGGGTTCGATGCTAGGGCGATGCAAAAATCTCGCATTTAAACTACATTGGGATAGCTTTTCATTATTTATTTTGATGCACTTATCAAAATGATAGGAAGTTCTTGCTTTGCTAGAAGATGTATATTAAGAATCAGTTTTAGAAAAAAATTTAGATAAGACCGTACTGTGTCTGGGTTCGATGCCTGAGCACATTAAAATTTCTCTCACAAAGATTATAAGGGAAAAGTAGGAAGTCATTTGAGGCAGTTGCACCCTATATTTCTGCTTGAATTTTCATATAGTTAGAGGTGGTGATCTTCTGTTGTGCTGCATAGAAATTATTACCAGAAATGCCCAGGTTCGAAGCCAGGTGGTAAATATATCCCCCATTTAAAATACACTGAGTTAGTTTTAATTATTTATTTTGATGCACTTATCGAAATGATAGGAAGTTCTTGCTTTGCTAGAAGATGTATATTAAGACTCGGCGTCAGAAAAAAAATTAGATAAGACCATGCTGTTCCTGGGTTCGATGCCAGAGCACAATATTATTTCTCTCATAAGGAATATAAGGAAAAAGTAGGATGTCGTTTGAGGCAGTTACCCTTTTAACCCTAAAGTCACCCTTTTAAAATACATTGGGTTAATTTTTCATTATATTTTTGTTGTACTTATTGAAATGATAGGAAGTTCTTGGTTTGGTAGAAGATGTATATTAAGACTCTGTTTAAGAAAAAAATTTAGAGAAGACCATGCTGTTCCTGGGTTCGATGCCAGAGCACATTAATATATCTCACATAAGGAATATATGTGAAAAGTAGGATTTTTTTTGTGGCAGTTGCAGCCAATATTTCTGCTTGAGTTTTCACACATAGATAGAGACAGTGATCTTCTGTTGTTCTGCATGGTAATTATCACCAGGAAGACCTGGGTTCGATGCCGGACAGAGAAATTGCAGCAAATTTTAAGAATATTTTCACGACTTTTTCTACCTTTGAGGACCCTCTCGATATGATGTCGACTTGAAATTTGTGTTATCAACATGCTTGCAGAATGCAAGCAACATTTTACTCGTATATATATAAGCAGTTATTTTACGTCTTATTCGCTCTAGGGAAAACTTCCAGCAAGAAAGTTTCTAATAAAATTGTGAATTTAATTTATTTGCAAATACGAAATATCCAAGTTCATAAATAATATAAGACAAGTGTATTTTATTACAGAGGAATGTATTGCACGGCATTGACTGGGATTGTTTTGTTGCAGATGGAATGCTTCGTAAGATGCTTCGTAATGCCTTCTGATTGTATTTTGACTTATTTTCAGACAATGAGAGTGACTTTCTTTTTTACTTCATTGGTAATTTTAACTCTTTAATGAAGCAATTTTTCTAGGTTGACAATTCGGTATGAATAATGCCAAGCATGGCATAAGTCTGGCCATCATTTTTGTGTAATAGATCTTTAAGTAATGAATGCAGCAATGGTTCATCAGAATATGGATGCAGGAACAACAGCAAACATATTGGTGTTATGTTTTATCTTGAGGAGGGAGTCCTATATTTAACAAAAGTAAACAGTCATTATTCTCTTTTAATGGATAAACTGTGGTTTGCAATGCTCTCTGTTAGGGACACCAATTATTAGTTGGAGAGCCTTCTTCCGTAATAAGAGTAAACTGCGTACATGAGGTGCCTTTCCCCAGATCCTTACGCCATAGGTAATGTGAGGGTGGAAAAAAGCAAGCATAAACGTTATAAAATGCCAACTATTAAATTAATCTAAATTTGAAATTTTCATTCCATTTCTTACAGCAAACAAAATGTTCAGCTTTCCAGACCAGGAGGTGGATTTCTTCCTCCCTCAGCTGGTTACAATGTACATCCAAATGCGAGATGTGGCTGAAGCTATTCACCCATACCTTCTGCACAGGTAAATCTCAAATTAACCTTCAGGAAATATTTTTAATGTGAATTTATAGAAGATGTTTTGTATTCATAAATCTTTCTTTAATGCTCATTTAAATGATATCTACGTCAATGTGAATAGATTCTGTTTTTGTAAGGATTATTGGCCTCTTTGCACCTAAAGGTGTGTACTCGGGAAGAATCCTAATGAAAAGCAGACATGAAACAGGTCTGGCCAGACTGGGACACAAAATAATTATACATTTTTGGCCTTAATGAAGAAGTTTTGCTATGTTATCTTAAACTTAATATCATCTTAGGCTGGAAATCCTTTGGAAGTAATAAATTTTGAATGAAGCTAATTTAGGTTTTCAGTTCTTTCTATTTTGTGCAGACCTCATTACATCTTATAGTATTGCAATGAAGAGTTGAATATTTCGCTCTCATTTTACACTCAACTTTAAAGACAACAAGTCAAAAAGTTTTGCAAGTCCTTACCTCCAACAAAGGGCATTGGGGTTAAACTTCACTCTTAACTAACATAGAGGGCACATGTAAAAATTAATAGAAAAATAAGATTCTGGTGATTAATTTCCATGTTTTTAGTTTTATTAATAATCAATTGTGGTTGTGATCAATTTTATAGGTGTCGTAAATCGATTGACTTCGCCTTTCGTTGTGCATGGTTATTGGATGCCTACAAGTCAGACACTTCACTACCTACTAAAAAAATTCCCTATGGTACCCGCCTGAGGAATAGCATTCTTGAAGATGAGCTCTGGTATGTATTATTTGGCTACCTCTTATGACTAATGGTTATAAGTTAATATACTTTGGTTGTTCATTTAGCTTCCACTTTGATTTTTAGCAACACATTATTGAATCAGTTACCTATTTAATTATCCATTTCTTATTTTAATGTAACTTGATTTCTTTTCTCACCAATGTTAGGAAATGTCATGCATAATGCCATAAAAAATAACAATGTTGAGTCAATGTTACGTCAATTAACAAAAAATTTGAAGGCTGAATTAAGTAACATGACAACAATCAAAAATAATATTTTGTTCAATGACGACCCTGTAACCTACTTAGAAAAATGTATAGGAATAGTGCAGTATTCTCTATAAAATAATTTTTAATTGACACAGACCAAATCAATTAATCTGAATATTCTACAACTACACATTAACACTCCACGTTGCCATTTGGCATGTGGCAGGGGATGCATGCTCCATGACATGATATTTAATTTAGGGAACTGTCAACTTTTTAATGCAGCACAAATCAATAATCTTTTGTATGTATTTAGTAATACCTCATAATTTTTATGCACAATCTAAAATATTACTAATTCCTGATTCATTTGCAAATTAATGATAGTAATAATAATAATAATGTTTATTCCTCCACTTTTATATTACATTTATAATAAGAATATTATTAGGAATATAGGTACCTCTATGGTGATAGCCACCAGTTTCAGGGTTACCGACTCTTCATTGACATAAATTTTAAACAAATATACCATAAGATCAATCAAAAAGATTAATATAGACCATGTGTCCAATGAATCAAAACATAATACATAATGATATTAGGTATCTCATAGTATCCAATATAGTTCTTTACAGATTACAGCTTTCATACAATTTTCTTAAATAAAAATATGTCAAACATGGTCAACAACTGCACTTAATCGTTGTTTTTACCAGTACCAGTTTTTACTTAGCTCTGCTGTTTGTTACCATTGCAGGGTAAAGCCGTCCAAGAAGCTGCCAGGTGTTGGGTCAGCGCCTATGACCCTGTCCAAGTCACTGCCTTCGTCCACCTCTGCCGTCCCTCTGAAGCTATCTTCTGTCACTACAGGGACTTGTGTCCCACCTATTCCTCCTCCACTTCCTCCTTCTCCCAACTGGCTCACTGTATCCACATCTCCTGCCAAAAGAACTCATCAGAGGTCCCGCTCAGATGCTACTGGGCAGTTCTCAAGTCTCCGTAGGATTCTTCCTGCAGGTTTGCAGTTTTTAGTAGTATCTACTGTTACTGGCCTTGTGGCTGGCTTGTGCGAAGTGATACATTATTACTATATATTAGTAATAAGTTAAGATAGTGCATAAACTGATGAAACAATTGATTCATGATTATCTTTGATTGCATTAATAATTGAAACTGTAATTCAAGTTTGTTTAATCTTTGAGATAGAACTCTTCTATGTGGAGCAATGCAGCATTTCATACTGTATATAATAAATTATTGAGTTGATGTTGTTTAATTTTTCTTATTGTAATACTGTCACATATGAGGTAGATAGAGCAATCAAAGAATCCTCAGGAAGGATTTCATTATGTTTTCAAATAAATTAAAAATTCAAATTGTATGAAGAGATAATCATGGCCATGCAGTTACTCAGTTTCCTCTATATTTTGAAGCAAGTACTCATTATTGACATTGAAGGAGTGTTGTCATGTTAGATAAAAACTTGTAGGTATTAAATAGCAATTGTCTATGCTGTAGGTGGCTCTCCTAATCGAGTGTGCCTTGGTGACCTGGATTCGGGCCGTGCCTTTGATAATGGTTGCAGCTGCTTTGAATCTTGTAGAGGTGTGGTGAACGAGCTATGTGGCAGACGTACTGAATGTACCTGCAATGTGAGTACATTTTGTCAAAATCTATCTACAGTACAGTACATCTTCACTCATATGTTTTATCCAGATTAAACTTTTCGTGTAGGTTGGTTCGATGTCGAAGATGTTAATCCTCGAGTACTCACGTCCCATGGTGTAACACGAGCTGTCGTCCCGGCACACACTGTGCCTTTGTGATTATTTTTTAAATGTTTTCTTCAAATCAGATGATTTTTGTAAATTTAGAATTTATAGCCACTAAACAATAATTTAAGCCTTGAAAATCGATTGATCACATTAACTTTTTAATAGATTTTTAATGATAGATAAATTGAATAAATCACGCTTTAAGGAAAGGGTTGAGGTGACTTTGCACATATGGGTGTGCACCAAGGAAAAACGGACTTGAATAAGGTCAGACAGAGCCGGGAATTGAACCCGGGATCTTCCTCTATCCGGGAAGCTGCCTTAACCATCTAGGCTACCCAGCCAGAACATTTATGTTGCTGGTGCCTCGATGAGGCCATGGCTGTAGACCATGCCGCTCAGTCGGATGAAACTACACTTGCCCTTGCACACAAAGTCCCCAAAACGGCTTGTTAAAATGTTCTGGCCGGGTAGTCTAGATGGTTAAGGCAGCCTCCCGGATAGAGGAAGATCCCAGGTTCAATTCCCAGCCCTGTCAGACCTTTTTCAAGTTCGTTTTTCCTTGGAAATCATGCTTTGACATTTTTAAACATTTGTAACCTTCAAGGAAATAACTTATGCATAAAGTTGTGCACAAATTAGCTGTTGTGCAAAAAAAAGTTGTGTAAAATTAATTAAACAGATTTAAAAATATAAAATAGATAAAAAATATAAGTAATGAAGAATAAATTTGAATAGGATTTTTTAATTTCAACTTATGTTAAAAATAAAACAATATCATGATACATATATCTCCTCTGTATACGGTGCAACATGACCTTTGCTGTCGAGGCACCTTATAACCCTTACTACTACTACTACTACTACTAGTTGTGCACAAACCTTCACAGTTCACATTCAGACATTTATTACTACACAGAAATGGTCTTATTATCCCAAAAATATTACTCCTATTTGCAGTAAAATATTCAGATGAACCTGGGCACGGTGTGTGCCAGTGAGACATGAGTTTCAAAAAAGTTTCTTTGTTGCCGTAAATTGAACTCAATTTATGCAAAACTCGGTTGTTACATAGAGAACATTATTGTGAAAAGACTTGAGGGACACAGAATGATTACAAAAAAAGTTATGAATGAAAATGTGTACACTGTCGCACTCAGTGTGCCAGCGCGACTACTCGAGGGTTAAGATTGCTAACAGATTTATCTGTTTTTTTTTCTATTTCTATATGATTTAAAATGAAATAAATTTTTAAATTTGTATTGGGTCATAAGGTTGACTAGTGCTGCTTTACCAGTTGATTAATTTTTTAACATTGTTTGTCTTGTTTCAAATGTAGGCTTTGCGTCTTGCTCCAGAACGAGAGTTCATTGCTTCACTCATTGTCATTGGAAAATTGCTCAGTGCCCTTCCAAGTAAAGAAGAGCGAACTGCAAGACTACAAGATGAGATTCACCGCTTGAATAGAAACCTTCCTGCGAGAGTGTGGTTGCCTATATACTCCATGTCTATGCCCCATTTGGTTCTACGGATACCTCATCGGGAGTCGGCAGTCCTCAATTCCAAGGATAAGGTACTTCAGGGTTATTTCTATTCACATTGTTTTCCTTCTAGGAAGTAAACCACTTCCACTCTGGGCAAATGTCGACCAATGAAAAACCGAGAAAAGGAAATCCATCGACGTCAACATTATGAATGATTTGGTGTTTGCAAACTGTAGGTTAACTGTCAGGAACCAATTACTCTTTATTTTTATGTCTTCTACCCTCAGAAATACATACATCCCTTGTTAACCCTTTTACTGCCTTTTTGGTGAGAACATTATGGACATCTAATCGACTTTTATCTATGTGGTGAAAGGGTTAAAAATCATTGCTCTAGAGAATGAAAAGTTTTGCTTTTTCCTTTATCCTTGCATAATCCTCATTTAATTTTATGTAAGTGATTTGTTCTTTTTTTTGCACATATTGCAAATAGATTTCATTCACCCCGTTGTCAGATAAATTTTTGGGAAATTAATCAGAAATAATATTTTAAAACAGTATCAGTGTGAAGGCCATTAACAATATTTAAATCTTTACAGGCACCTTATATAATTTATGTGGAAGTGTTAGAAGTGGATGACATGCACACAACACCTGTGCCTTCTCGTGCTCATGGACCATCATCCTTACTTCGACACACAAAGAGTGAGGAGAATGTGGCAGATTCATCTTCAGGTCCATCAGCATCTGCACCCTCCATCAGTGCACATCCATCTCATCCAAATCTGCCGTCAGCCCCATCAACATGCTCATCTTCTCCTTCTCTAGTAACGCCAAATCCAGGGTCATCTTCCAATGGCCAGGGCACGGGTAGTTCCTTTAGCGTCTATGGCAACCATGATGATGAGTGGAGTGTTGAAGATGCTGAAATATCCCAACTAACAGTGAGTTCTTAAGCTATTAGGTTTTTCAGATTTGTTAATGATTCCAACTCAGTGTTCCCTGATAACACAGGCCGACAAATTTTGGTAACATGAGAATAAGACCCTTTTGGGTCTTTATTCAGCTCAAAAGATGCGGTGTATGATAGAATCGACGGCACTCTAGATTTGGGCACAGTACTATTCGTGTACATGTTCCATAGTGCACACTGGCCGGCATGACTATAACCGAGGATGTGGCCACCAGCCAGCTGCATCCTCGGCTCACCCTAGTTCTATATAACTCGTCAAACATTCCACCAAAGCAATATCAATATTTTCACTGAAAGAGACCCTGAAGTCTATAGAATAAACTGTAGTTTACCCGCTGATAGTTTTTAATTGAAAGGGTAGCTATATCTAATTGAAAGGATAGCTATATAAAAGGCTAGGTTATCAAACTTTTTAAATGACCGATTTTGAATTGGTTAACGTGCACACTTTAGCAGAACTTTAAGCTTAGACGACTACTGGCATTTCGTATACAGTACATATGGGTTTGTCTATCTAAGAACTCTGCAAGCTGCCTTTCGGCGTGTGGCAGGGGGTGCAGGCACCTTGACTCTATTTTCCTAATTGATTGCTTTTGCGTATCATTCGTGGAAAAAATGAATGCTGGAAACAATTCGTTCTAACATCTATTGTATACATTATATTTTATGAGTAAAAGTGGCTTGCATTCTGTCCTTGTACTCAGGCAAAATTTTGTATTCCCCTTTAATCAAATGGTAGAATGGAAATAGTGCCATGGTGTCGAACCAAGGACTACCAGGGAAACAGTAAACTCCATATGTGAAATGTCTATATGACTTTGTTTGCATGCTGGGTTGACATTTCCATTTCATCGGGTTGGGATAGAAAAATATTTTAAAAATCGCCGCTATGTATTTCCAAGGGGAGAATTTTGCACACATCTGGCATCGAACTTGTGCGCACTTAGTTACATTTCTATGATTTATTATATAGAACAGCATGATCCATGATTTTGAATTCATTATCGGACCAAGAAGTGCCTTAAAACATTTTCGAAAGAACTCCTATATTGCCATAATTTTGTCCCTGCAATTTATGCATCATAGTTTGCATAGGTTGACATCAGTAAATTGCCTCCTTCTCATAACCTCTTACATTAGTCTCCACCATTGAATCGGTAATGACTTAATTTCCTTGTGTATTCCAATGAGAAAATTCATGAGCTTGGATTCAACAATCCCCTTGGTTGCCAGGGGAAATGTTAGTTTACTGGGAAGAAATTTAACAAAATTTGTTCCATAGTTCTCGCAATTTTGATTCGAAAACAATATTTTACAGCTGAAGTAAGAATCTTTATTCAATTTCCTTTCTTTTGGTGCTTGTCTCCACTTTGTACGAATTGTGTTACTAATTACATTTTGCAAAAGTCTGCAAGCAATAAAAGTAAGGTTTACGTGTATTTTTTATGGAAACAAATTATGGGTTTCTGGGTTTGACTCAGGGAATGAAAATAGTTTTTCGTGCTTTTTAGCATGTAGGAATCCAACGCAGTTTACCATGTACCTCTAAACCTTATCGTTTCCGAGATAGAGGGGGACAGACAGACACTTCCAAAAGTATATTTATGATGTTATGATATATGGTTCATTTTTATTGCTATTTTCCTCCAATTCATTTGCAAATGTTAAGTGATAATGCTTCCATTTTACAGTTGATGCATGAGCATGGAAGGAAGATGGCCGATAGGGATACAATATCCCAGCTCTCGCAAGAATCTTCTGATTCTTCACCTCCAGTACTTATTGCAGCTGGAGACGTTCGTCGGCGGCTATCAGAAGCCTTAGTTCCAGCTCCAGGTGCAACGTTTCCTCGTCATCAAGATGATCCTTCTGCTTCAATGCTTAGGGTACAATATTGTTTTATCAATTCCTGTGTTTTTTTAGTTACCTGATACATATGTCACCAATAATAAGCTCAACAAAACTTTTTATGAATTACTAAAGGAAACTTGCCGTCAGGTATTATCATGTTATCTTACAGAATCTATTTTGAGGTCAAGTATTTATTGTGTACGTGTTTACCTAAATGAAATTCATTTTTTGCCAAAAACTTTTATGACAAAGTCAAGAAATAATTAATTATTTTTTTTGGTGTTTTATTTGTGGAATTTGTACATGGTATTTCTTGACATTGTCATTAATGTTTTTTAATATGGAATTCCACCAAGGCATTTTTTCATTAAAGATGAGGCTCTTCACAGCAAGTATCTTATCATCTAAATATACTGCTAAAATATTCCATATTAGTTATCATCATACCTCTTTTAGAACCAGCTGTTGATAGCATTTGAGTATGAATATAGTTGTATATTTTTATATAATAAATAGTTATATTTATATATAATAAATGTACAAACTTTGTAATTTTGTAGTACTTTACTATCAATTAATAATAAATCAATTCATTGTATTATAACTTTTTTTAAAGCTTTTCAAAGCTGAATTTTTTTTTTTAACTGCAAGAGCTACAAAAGCTTTGGTACTTCTGTACCAGATTAACACATTATCCAAGAATATTTTTATATCTTGTTTGTATCTAATTGCTTTTTATAATGTTCTTTTGAAGAATTACTGTTTATATTTTATGATTTTTATGACAGGAATCGTGGGAAAGCAAAGAAAGGCGGGTAAGAGCAGAGTCGCCATATGGACATCGTGCAGGTTGGAATTTACTCTCTGTTATCGTTAAGTGTGGAGACGACCTTCGGCAGGAACTTCTGGCATTCCAACTCTTAGATACATTACGCCGTATTTGGGTGGAAGCTGGACTTCCGTTATGGCTGAGACCCTATAGGTTAGAGATCAGCTCATTATTTCTGTATAGCTGGTTTATCTATTTTAGTATTCTGTATTGATGTTATTCATAGCAATGTTTATAGATCTAAATTATCCTGAAGATAGTAATTATTGGGAATTAGTTTCTTGAAATTCAGATATTAGTAAATGTTACGAAATATGCCATGATTAATATCTGTTTTCTTTTACAGAATTGTGTGCCTCTCTAGTGATTCTGGACTAATTGAAACCATCCCAAACACTGTATCTCTGCATCAGATGAAAAAGCATCTTGGATTGACTCTTCCCGAATACTTTGCACGGGAATTCGGAGAATCTAATTCAGAGCGTTTCTTAACAGCGCAGAAGAATTTTGTATTCAGTTGTGCAGCTTATAGCCTTGTCTGCTACCTTATGCAGGTTAAAGACAGGTTGGTTCCTTCATTTTTATAATTAATTGACTCCATCAACATTTTCAGATGCTTTCATACTCAAATAGGACTCAGCGTGTTTGAAAAATGTGGATGATAAGTAATTGATCTAAGGTGGATCAAAATTAGTGTTTAATTAGAAACTTCTAAATCATTCCTAGATAAATGCCATCTTGATGTTCTCACTCCTCAAAAACCTTTTCCTTTCTTCATGCTATACTTTTTTATTAGTATTTTACTATTTTTATTTGCTTTTCAGGCATAATGGTAACATACTTCTTGATGAAGATGGACACGTTATCCATATAGATTTTGGATTCATGCTGTCTGCCTCCCCAAAGAATTTGGGCTTTGAATCGTCTCCTTTCAAGTTGACACCTGAATTCGTGGCAGTTATGGGAGGAGAAGGTTCAGATCTTTTCAATTACTTCCGTGTTCTGCTTCTGCAAGGGCTTTTGGCTGCTCGGAAACACAAAGACAGTGTTTTACAGTTGGTTGAAATCAT
Organism: Sympetrum striolatum; assembly: GCA_947579665.1. NCBI lineage: Eukaryota > Metazoa > Arthropoda > Insecta > Odonata > Libellulidae > Sympetrum > Sympetrum striolatum. Next base: position 35,371,131 of record OX388350.1, on the reverse strand, counting down.
GAGGGCAGGTAAGCATGTGTCAACAAGGAAGGTTAAAATCTCTAAATTCATTCTCCATTTTCTTCTTGATACATTGGTTTTATAGAGATACACATGTTTCATGAAGCAAGTAAATTCATTCTAATGAAAACAATTGAATAAATTCCAAAACAATCGAATAACTATTTGATTGTTTTTTTTTTTCAATTGATTGTCCCATCTCTACTAAAAACATAGGTGGCAGTTATTTGTGTAATTCACTTTTCACATGGACCTAACATAGACTGAGAAGAGAGAAATTATGGGCTCGTATGTGAAAATATAATTTTGTTATATATAGTATTTATTTATTAAACCAGTAAGATATCACATCTCCTCTGACAATGAGTGTAATGTGAAGTAAAAATGGTTCTCATAGGAAGGACTCCATATGTGAAAGTTAGGATTCCGTGCAGCCGCTCCCAAGTTCTTGAATAGGTACCCTCTTACACTGAAAAATTAAAAAGGAAGTGCATTCATTGTATGTTACGATAAATTATATGAGTCACATTGCACTCACTCATTGAACTGTAGTCCCTGTAGTGTGAAACAGCCTTTATGGTACTTCAGGAAGGGTGCTTATATTCACGTACCAGTTTTTTCCTTTATTTGTGTGCCCAAAACTAAGGGGCAGTTATTTTTAAGTAAATACAGTAACTTTGTTAACGTTGTAGATTGTATGTGATGGAATAAATTTCTTCTCCCTTGCTAATGTAATCAGTGGAGGAGATTCTTGTTGGAGTTATATTCATATACTATAATTTGGCATACAGAGTACAGTATAGTGATTAGAGCTATGCATGGGCCAGGCCGGGTAAAGCAGACAGTCTATTGGGCAGGGCTGAGGTCCGTTAATAACTTGGGAAGGAAAGAATTATACGCCCTTAAAGTGCGTTAATTTCTTGCACAGGGGCAAAAGCCTCTTAAAGTTGCAATGCAATGCTTAAACAAAATGCTTAGTCTTAATGAATTAATACAGGGTGATTTATGGAAAGTTTGGGCTCGAGAACAAATATTTGTATCTACTTTCGGGCTGTTTTGGGTTTGGACTAAATGAAAAAGTAGCCAGGCCTGGGTTGAAATTTTGGGCCCATTCAGACCTCTAATAGTGATTTCAATTATTCAAGTTATTGCAGGAAAATATTTCAATGTTATTATAAAGCCAAAGTGTTCCAACCAATGTGTTGATGAGTGGCTGAGGGTATAAAATGTCTTATTTTTCACTGTTGTTTTTCCAAGCTAAAGGAACAATTCATTCTAAATAGTTCGTTTGGAAAAGACAGTCTGATTATAAAAACGTTTAACTTAATTAAACTTTAATTAAATATTTACTGTTTATATTTATGTAAAAGTTGGAAGTACAAAGTTTTAATGAAAAGTATGCATGGTCTAGAAGCAAGAGGATTTGTTGGTTAAGGCATTATTTCAGCTGTGTATAATTCTATCATGTTTTAAATTATTAATTTTCTAATGCACTTCATTTTACACTTTATGTAAATCATTATCAGTGTTCAATTTCCATTTAGTCCTTAGCTGGATGGTAAGTATTGCTACTAAAAATTGATCTTAAAGCTTATGATCTCCCATGACCCAGGTTTTTACTCATGTGAAAACATTTAGGGTCTTACTTGGAGTGTTAAATATAAGGTGTAAGATCAAATAATTAACCTTACTACATGTATGCTAATATATTTAATCTCAAGACACATTTTGTTTTATCCCCTTAGGATCCCAGCTTCCATGTTTTCGAGCTGGTGGTGGCAGTACTGTCCAAGGTCTGGCTAACCGTTTTCATCAAACAATGACTGACGAGCAGCTACAATCTCATGTCGATACTTTGGTTCGCTCATCTCTCGTTTCCCTGAGCACCAAACTCTATGATAGGTATCAATATATCACCAATGGGATCCTCTAGCCCTAGGATTAAACACCAATATTATATTTGTTTTATGGTAACATCTGAACTGAAAAGTAAGTATGCATTTAATTTGTATTTGTGCGTTGCATGGTTTTGTTCTCAGATTCTTTCATTCAGCCAAAAGGTAGAATTAGCCATAAACATATTTATGGAATGAAGTCAAAGTATATGCTTAATTCACTATTGAATTAAATATTTTTTGTGAATGGCAAGAAAAAAAAAACTTGGTTTTATCAACAGTAATAGATTATATTAAGTGGCAGTTTTCACGCAATGCCATCCACGAGGTAAAGAGTACAGAGATTCAGTAGTCTATTTATCTAAAGGAGCTTAAATTTCACTTCTGGGACCAAATGCTGCAAAAACCATGTTTCAAATAAAGTGGCTTTAACCTAGGCTTTGCTATTATACTTCCAAATGACTGGGTTGTTTTCTTATCGATTCCTTTGAGCGCTTGTGGATTTTCTGTGGGATGAATAAACATGGGTTTTCATTTGCAGTTGCCTTCTGCATTTCCTCCAAGCAGCAGTGTTATACGATCCTTATATCGCCATTTTTTCGACCTTAAATATATGAAATGATGGATATGTTTCTTCTTCAATGATGTCTTCTAACTATTGGATTAATTTTCTTGCACTGACTTTAACTAGGCTTTAATTAAGCTATGGATCTGGAACATTCAAACATGCCGTTCAGGAGACATTTTAGGCAGGGGCGTTATGGTTTAGTCTGACTATGTGGCATTGTCCACTGCCAGCACCCATGACTAAGGAATATTTGAATGTTCTGGCCCAATACCTAGTAATGGTAGAGCAACTGACCAGCAATTGGGAGGTCTAGTTTCGAGTCTCAGTCTCGTCAGACTTTTTTCATGTTTCTTCTTATGAGCTGATGTCAGGAGTATCCTATTTCTGTTTAGAACAACTTTTTCTCAGAAATGTATTGACTTGAAAATGCAAACTTGGTCTCCTTTTGTAGGATTTTAACATGTTATAACTTACGTTATGTATTATTGACTGATTTATTTTATACGGATTTATATACTATGTTGAATATGCCCCTCAAAAGCATTTTATGTGTCTAGGGTTGGCTCTGATGCTAATAAAATATCATGATGAATCTATGAACTGTTTGTCACCATTTTGTGGACCATGAGTGTGTAATGATCTCTTTATCACTGCATGAGTAATTTTATGTGTGATCCAATTACCACTACATGAGTATTTAATTTTTGGCTAAAATTAAATTCCTGGGCAAATCCAGAACAAAACTGAACTGAAAGACCGAAAAGTGTGCATTATTTTCGAGTAAATACAGTATGTTCTATACATTTTTAATTTGTTCTAATGGATATTTTTCCTTTTCTTTCAGGGTGAGGGTCTTCTTCGTTGTCTATCTTTTTCCCAAAGAGGACTTCTTGGCATTTCCTGGTTAAATTGTGATTTCATAATGACCTACTGACTGGATGTCTGTTATATAAAATGAGTATCCAGGAAAAACTCATATCCCTTCTAAAAAACGTGTAATACTTCTTAATGGTGATGAGTTTTGCAATGAATGATGGTATATTTCAGAGCGCTTCCTTTTACTGTGTGATTGTATCGAGTGATTGGCTGTGTGAGTGTTTATCTTGACAGATGTGAAGACTAATATGAGAAATCGAAAGATTGGTTTAGAGGAATTTAAGATCCAAGCGAGCTATAAGATATCCCAGAAGATTACATTTTTGACGGGATTATCCTACAGAATCTTTTGAGAGTCATCATGCAGGCCCTGTAACGAAGAAGCATATTGTTTGTGTGAGTGGGCTTCCAAAATTATCTCGTAAAAATTATGTAAGAGTAAAATAATGATATCCTGGTTGATCAACTAGGATCTTGATTCCTCATCAGCATCTGAGGAATAAGGAGAGACAATGAGTGGTGTCCTATGGCATCTTTTATCTTAAAAGCGGTGCTCATTCTTTGACCCGCTCTCCGGTGCGTCTGCTCTCTTTTTCTCCGTCTGTCTGCTGTTCGGTTGAGGACAAGACGAAACTTTTTGGTGCCATCTTTGTTTATCCCATCACATACATTCGGACCACAGTTTTGGAGTGGCCCAAACACTGGCTGTGCTCTAAAAAAATCTCGTGACCAATGAAGAAAGGTAGTGAACTGTAGTGAAATAAAAGAAAGAAATCTGAAGGAAAGAATCATTTATCCGTCAACGGAACATATAACAAGTTATGTGTTTTGCTATGGTGAGATGGTATGTTGCTATTGTTCTCGCAGAAGAGAGAGGAAATTTTTTTATTTCTCGGTTTCGAGAGGTGTTTTTCGAAAAGGAAAGAAAATCAAAAAAGTTGTAATTTCCATTGTTGATGGGGAAAGTTATACGGCGAGTCTTTTTTGCAAGCTTGAGATTATTTTGCGAGGTGTCCCTCTTGGCATCTTTTGGAAGTGATAATGTTTAGGAAAAATGAAGGAATGGGTGCTCTCTTCTTGTTTCTTCTCTGTTCTACTCCAGGTTCTTTCAAAAATTATTTTAGAGATTGAAGGAAAGGCGAAGTATAAGATGTTGGGAAAAGGCTAAGATGCTATAAATATATGGAGACCCCCTTCGGTGCTTTTTGAGAGGTGTTATCCAATCGCTGTTGTATATTTCGATTTAAAAGATAAGAGAGTTGTATTGAGATTTATGGGAGGGAGTTATTTGGACGGCTGACTGTACATACTCAGAGAGAAGAGCAATCTACAAGGCATGTATTGTTATTCTTTTATGTGTCTGCTGAATGTGTGTTGCATCTCATTCCAATTTGTATTTTATGAAATAAAAGAAGCTGTATGAAACAATTGAGTATCTTTCATTTTGCCTTGAATAAGATAACGGTTTGGGTGAACAGATGAGGTTATTCCTTCAGGAAAGTTTTCTGTATGATGAATATTCACCTGCGGAAATGAGTGTTAATTGTTATTAATTTTGCCATTTAGGCAGGAATGATTATTAAGAATGATGATTATTCAGAATAAAATTTGAAATATGCTGCTGATAACTGTTAAAATGATTTTAAAGGGATGTTGATGTGATTAACTTCATTCTAGAAAAAAATAAATATCCACTCCTCAGTCTAAGTTCCGAAGTGAGGCATTTTATTTTCTGTAAGTAAATTTCCTATTTATTTAATTATTATTACAAGTTAAATTAGTTTTATCACACCTTGAAGTAAACAGCAAATTAATGTTGCAATGTTTATCAAAAGATTCAAGGGGACGTATTTAGTGATATATTGACTAGTGATAGTGAAGTCATCTAAATGCCGTATGCAGTTTTGACTAGTATATACGGTATGTATTATTTAGATTATGTTTTTCTTATAGTATGCATTTTTTTGTCTCGTATTGTACATACTACCTTATGGATGAAAATCCATGTATTTTTTTCCTATTTTTTTTAATTTGCTTCATGTTGTTATGTATATAGTAGTGTAGTGTATTTTTTCATGTTATTTATTATCATCTTTTTGGTTCTTACTATTGGTAGGTTTGTGCAGGTTTTTCACACCCCCCTTCTTTGTGGGTATTTAATTGCAGTGGATTTTTTTCCTAAGAATCTCTTACGTTTTGTACAACCACAATTATTCTTATTGTTTCTCATACTATTCTCTCTAATTTAATAATAATTCTATAATTAATGGCACTGGGTTGGATGGAAGAAGAGATTTTTAGTCTTAATTTTGCCCCAAATAGAGACGATTATTATTAATATTTGTACATGAATTGCTGAAGTTTAAGGTTCCCTGGGTGCAAATAGTACACATTGCTGTGTTGATAGGCTACCAATCATTCTTTTGGTGAATATCTTTGTTGTACTTTTTCTCTTTTGCATTACGCTTAGTTTCCGCTGCGATGAAGGTCGCCATTATTAAATTAGTGCAGCTGCTCATTCACCTACCGCGTGAGCCCATTTACCCACCGCGTGCACCAGTTTACCGCATCGAGTAAGTAGATCGTGTAAAATTAGTTACAGTTCAGTGTTACTTATTTCCACCGAGGAATTTGGAGCTTATATTTTCAGATCATTCTTCGTTCATTTCGCCAAATTTCAAGTTTTTCCTAGAACATAAACAATAAGGAAAATAGTTGTGCTGAGAAATTCAAACTGCTAACGATCACAGGATGGATTTCTCCCCATGTTTAATAGGCAGGACGGATTCATAGAGAATGTATACATTTAAAAACCGAGCATAATCGTTGTAAAGCGCTCTTATACAACTCTTAATATCCTACCAAAGGCACACAAATTAAACCTTCCCCGTTGATAATTGTTACTTTTCTGGTGGTAATAGGATACTTTTCACTCTCTTGTAGTCTCAGGATCAACTGTAGAATAAATTGTATTTTTTTATATGTATTTTATATGGCATTAGTGGCGAAGTTTATAAACAAAAATTCCAATTTTCCTCAAGAGATGGCATTAGTGGCGAAGTTTATAAACAAAAGTTCCAATTTCCCTCAAGAGATGGCATTAGTGTCGAACTTTATAATCTAAAGTTCCAATTTTCCTAAGAGATTGCATTAGTGGCGAAATTTATAAACAAAAGTTCCAATTTTCCTCGTAAGTTTTAAAATATAGCGTTAATGTAAAAGTTTAATTTAAAAAGTTCGATCAGTAAATAGACCATTGCCATTTTCGATGTATTCATGGGAATCGAATCTTTTTCGAGAGGCTTACTTCTAAAATATATCAATAATTAATACAATATAAATAAACAATATAACAATTAATTAATAAAAGTAAATAATTTAATACAAATAACTTTTTTATTTAAAAAAAGGAAACGTATGAATTATGTCGATGTTATCAATTGCGTACTTCAGCGATGGAGAACTATATTAATTTTTTTCTTCGTAACTTTGCTACGTAGAAACATGGTTTTTAACCCAGTTTGTAGTCAATTTTATGCACTAACTTCCTATTTATTTATTTCTTCCAAGTCTTTTCAATTGCACTTGCAGCGATGCAAAACGAAAATTGAGTACGCAACCTGGGCCTCGAGTGTGTAACTATCACTTCGACTGAGAAGTCCCAAAACAGTGAGAAGTCAGCCATGTTTTCGCAGTAACGCGCGAGATCTCAAAAAAGCATTTTTAGATCTCACTAAGTATCGAAACGAGTGTGAGAACGTAACGATGTCAAAAAAGGTGTAGTTACGTCGTTACCGGCAGTGACAACATGGACGGGCATCTTATTTTGGCTGCGGTTTTGGAGGAGAGACGTAGGAAAAGGAATTATTTAAGAGTAACGAGAAAGAGATTGATAGCATTGATAGACAGTAACAATCCCTTCGATGTGGCGGACAGCAATTTTATCAAATTATATCGCATCTCTAAAGTTATTGAGGAATTATCGGATTCTTTGCCGCCCGCTCGAAGATGCACGTCAATACCTCCACATATTCTAGTAAATACACACGGTGCTTTACTTTTATAGAATCAATAAATAGCCATTAATTGTGAATAAAATAGTCACCTTACAATTAAGAATTTTCATTTAGAATCTTATCAGTGAAAACGTTTTTAAGATCGTTCATTCTTGACTTAAATGTAAGCATAAAATCAATATCTTCGGGTATTTGTCAGTGTTACATCTTTAGATTTTTGAACTAACTGCTTATACATTGTGAAATCAAAACACTTCGAGTAGTAAGCCAAGTAATTTATTAATAGACGATTGTAATTCACGTTTGAATCAGTGTGTTTGCCTTAAGTGTGTCGCACTAGAGTGAATTTAATATTATTAGTATATACTTTGGTGAAAAGTTTGGGTAAAATTATCAGAAATCGGGCTATTTCTAGTATAGAAAAAAATTCCCAAACAGTCCTAAACAATAGTTTTACCAGAAATTTATGTGCTCTTCTTCTCGTGGGCGTTTTTCTACACATTTAAGCTATGTATATTTTTTTAATTCAATCCATCACCAGTTTAATCTTATTAGTAAATAATAATCATAAATAATGTTTTATTTGATATTGAAAAGGAAAAAATTTGTCGTGGATACAAAAAACGTAAGTGAATCTTAGGAAATATGTATTATTCACAGCATTAACCCTGTCACAAATAAAATAGACGTGAAAAACTAGTGCGAATCTACTGATAGAAATAACTGAAAGATGTAAAAGAGATACTTTTATCATAAATACATTGCATTCTAAGATGAATGACAATCTTCTATCTCCTATCCTTTGATTGGGAAAGTAGTGTATTCCACCGCTGATATGATACTTTCTTTAATACTATTAGTTTATTTATCTATGTATTTTTATTGCACAAAGCATGAGCAGTTCAACGATTTATGCACAAAGAAGATATACATCTAAAGAAGCTGATAATTCGCTTACATTTATAAAAAGAATATGCCCACTTAAGAGCTAAGAAGAAACTATAATACAAATATACATCTTTATATCTTTGGGAAGTGGGTTGCGCGTAAATAAACGTTTTCTAAAAGAGACACACTAGTACTGCGTTGCGACGAAAGAATATGCCTTTTATTAAACTGGCTTTGAATATACAGGACAAGATGGCGCGTGCGGCCATAAAGGTTACAAACTGAGACAATTTCAATGTTATCTAGGCGGAGGCCACGATAGGAGTGAGAGCATCTCAAGCGCGTTGGGCACGGAGCTCTCCAAAAACAAATGCCCACCGTCGGCCGCTACAATATGGCGCTGGGCGCAGGCTGTCTGCACCGGTCGCCACAGCACCCCCCCGCCAGTGGTTTGCTCTCGATAAAACACGAAACAATACTAAAAAGATAAAAAAGAAAAACTGTTAGTAAATAATAATCAAAACAACTGAAAATCCCGGAGATGTTCCGGAAAACGGACAGATCTTCCTATTCTCGTCTGCCTTTCGTTTTCTGTGGACTCCGGTCGTTGCTCATCGGCGACGAAATAGGCGGGTTTTAGCCTATCAACCGAAACTCTAACCTCCCTGCCCTTGCATAGGATGAGGAAAGTTTTCTCCCTTCTGCTGATGACCTCGTATGGTCCGTCGTAGGGAGGTTGTAATGGCCGCCTCACTGCGTCGTTCCGAAGGAACACATGCGTGGAAGTCATTAGGTCTTTGTTAATGAAAACCTTAATCCGCGCATGGTTGGCAGTTGCTACTGGCCGCAGGTGCTGCATGCGTTCTCTTAATTCAGACGCGAAGGTAGTTGAGTCTGCGGCGTCTGTTGAGGTGAGGAATTCGCCGGGCAGGCGGATGGGTTGCCCGTATACCATCTCCGCCGCGGTGCCTTTGACATCCTCTTTCCATGCCGCTCTAATTCCCAGAAGGACGATCGGCAATGCGTCCAGCCAGCTGTCATCCTCATGGCACATTATAGCAGCCTTCAACTGGCGATGAAAACGTTCAACTAGGCCGTTGGATGCGGGATGATAAGCCGTGGTCCTTAGGTGCGTGATTCCGGTCATCCGCGCGACCTCCCTGAAGACCCCAGACTCGAATTGGCGTCCCTGGTCAGTCGTTACTTGGAGAGGTGGTCCGAATCGGGATATCCATCCGGAAACAAATGTGCGGGCGACGGTCTCAGCAGTGATGTCCTCCATGGGAAATGCCTCCGGCCATCTCGTAAATCGGTCCACACAGGTGAGACAGTACTTCTGCCCCCGTGCGTACGGCAATGGTCCGATGATATCGACGTGGACGTGGTCGAATCTCGAGGCGGCGGCTGCGAAATTGCCGAGCGGTGCGACCGTGTGACGGTGAACCTTCGCCCTCTGGCACGAGATGCATCCTTGAGTCCACTTGCGGCAATCCCTCTGCATGTCAGGCCAAACGTAGCGGGTTGCCACGAGTCTTGCCGATGCTTTTGCCCCAGGATGTGCGAGAGAATGCAGAGAGGCAAATACCTGGCGACGGCAAAGTGCCGGCACGAAAGGTCTCGCTGGTTTGGTGGAGAAATCACAATACAGGCTGTTGGGTGAGCCCGGGATTGTGACCTCTCGCAGGTCGAGTGATGAACCTGAATCTAGCAGCGCCTTGAGTTCCACATCCTCCCGTTGGGCGGTTGCCAAAGTCTCCATGTCCATCCCTTGGTGAACAGCTTCAACGCGAGAGAGTGCGTCCGCAACCACGTTATCCGTTCCATCCACATGACGGATGTCGGTGGAAAACTGTCCGATGAAATCTAAATACCGGAATTGTCTAGGGGAACACTTTTCGGGTTTTTGACGAAAAGCGAACACTAGAGGCTTGTGGTCCGTAAATATGGTGAAAGCGCGCCCTTCCAGCATGTGTTTGAAGTGGCGGATGGACCGGTAAATCGCCAACAGCTCACGATCATAAGCGCTGTACATTTTCTCCGCTGGGCTCAACTTTTGGGCGTAGAAACCCAACGGCTGCCATTCACCATCGGGCCGCTGCTGCAATGCGGCTCCTAAGCTGCTATCGGAAGCGTCTGAAAAAAGTGCTAAATCATAGCAAGGATTAGGATGAGACAAAAGCGCAGAATTTGATAAGGAATATTTACAAGTGTCGAAAGCTTTCGTCGCTTCCGAAGTCCACATTAATTCGTCATCACCTTTCACATTGCCCTTCAATAAATCGTTCAGTGGGGCTTGCAATTCGGCGGCTTTGGGAATAAATCGTCTGTAAAAGTTTATCATCCCCAAAAACCTACGAAGAGACTTCGCTGTCTTTGGCACTTGGTAGTCTAATATCGCACGCACTTTCTCATCGAGTGGCTGAGTGCCGCGCTCCGTGACTTTACATCCTAAAAATTCCACTTCATTGACACCGAAAACGCACTTCGAAGGATTGACAAGCACACCATATTCACTTAAACGCGAGAATAGTTTTTCTAAGTGTATCGAATGCTCTTCTTCATTCTCTGACGCAACAAGAATGTCATCAATATATGCATAACAGAAATTCAGCCCGTGTAGCACTTCGTCAATAAAACGTTGAAATGTTTGCGCTGCATTTTGAAGGCCAAACGACATAAATGGGAATTCAAATAAGCCGAACGGCGTTATAATTGCAGTCTTACACACGTCGTCGGGATGCACGGGGATTTGGTTATAAGCCCTCACAAGATCTATTTTGGAGAATATTCTCTTACCTGCGAGGTTCTGAGCGAAATCTTGCATGTTCGGCACGGGATATTTATCCGGTATCGTCCGGGAGTTCAACGCGCGGTAGTCTCCACAGGGGCGCCACTCATCTCCTTTCTTCGGGACGAGGTGAAGGGCCGACGACCAGCAGCTGTCGGATCGGCGGGCGGTCCCAAGGCGAATCATTAACTCGAACTCTTTCTTCGCGATTGAAAGTTTATCCGGAGCCAATCTACGCGGTCGACAAAACACAGGAGGGCCAGGCGTCGTCTTGATGTAATGAACTGTGGAATGAGCAGGATCCTTATGGGTTCCCGCTGGCCTGGTTATTTCCGGGAAACGCTCGAGAATGCAGTGATATTGCGAATTACCCGCGACTGCCTTCACTTGCATTTCACTATTACCGACGAGGCCTCCCGGGACAGAGAGGGTAGTCGTGCTATCTATCAATCGGCGATTTTTAACATCCACTAAAAGTCCGTAATGGCTCAAAAAATCGGCACCGATAATGGGCTTGCTCACATCCGCGATCACGAAACGCCACGTAAAGTCTCTGCGCAACCCAAAATTCAAATTTAATGTCACCCATCCGTACGTCGCGATGGTAGTTTCGTTAGCAGCGAAAAGTTCATAGTTAGTTTTCACTCGCCTGCCACTAACATAATTTCGCGGATACACGCACAAATCTGAACCGGTATCAACGAGATATTGAGTTTTAGTCACTGCGTCAGACACAAAAAGGCGGCGCGAGGACGAGCGGCAGTCGGCTGCCGCATCTACCGACTGGCTCTCTAGTTTTCCGGCACGAAATTGCATGGGGAAACACATTTATGCGCTTTCTTACCGAAATTGATGTGGTACCAGCACATGCCATTTTGCGCGTCGGTCAACGGTGCGCGGGGACGGGAACGGGATCGGCTGCGGGGACGTCGCGGGTATGGAGGGCCTCGTGGCGTCGTCGTCCATCCGGAGGCCATGGCGTCAATCTTCCGCGTCAATTCTTCCACCTGTGCTCTAAGGGCGGCTGTCTCTGCGGCGGCGGTGTCCACGCGGTCGGGCTGCCTCGTCATCTCATGGACCCTGGGTCTCGGAACGAGCTCGTGCACACGGTCGGCCATGAGGGCGAGGGCGTCCAGCTCAATCCCATCTTGAGCAGTAACGATGGGCTGGATATGCTCCGGTATGCGTCCAAGCCAAAGGGAACGCAGGAAACCGTCCGGCATTGTCGCTCCCGCTAGGCTGCGGAGGTGCCTCAAAAATTGGGATGGCTTCCGGTCTCCCATCTCCTCATGCTCGAGAAGCTGCCGGATCTGCTGCTCCTTCGAAACGGAGAGCCTCCTAATAACTTCCTCCTTTATTTTATCGTAACGGCCGGTCAACGGGGGGTTAATTACAATGTCTTCCACCTCGAGCATGTGTCGTGGCCCAAGGAGGTTGACCACGTGGCCGAACTTCGTGCGGTCACTCGTTATTCCGCTCAACTCGAACTGTATCTCTAAATGTGAGAACCATAATGCTGGCTTTTCGTGCCAGAACGCGGGCGCAGCAAAACTAACCTTCTCTACCGCGTGGTTAATGGGTTCGGCGGAAACGTCCATTTTCGCGAAATTACTTCCCTATAATAACACGAACATCACGTCGGGGTCACCACTTTGGGAAGTGGGTTGCGCGTAAATAAACGTTTTCTAAAAGAGACACACTAGTACTGCGTTGCGACGAAAGAATATGCCTTTTATTAAACTGGCTTTGAATATACAGGACAAGATGGCGCGTGCGGCCATAAAGGTTACAAACTGAGACAATTTCAATGTTATCTAGGCGGAGGCCACGATAGGAGTGAGAGCATCTCAAGCGCGTTGGGCACGGAGCTCTCCAAAAACAAATGCCCACCGTCGGCCGCTACATATCCATGAGAAACATTAATAATAATAACTTTGGTAAAATAAATTTCTAAATTAAGACATCAATTCATAAGTATGTAATGAATACCACTTTTAATGTATTTAACAATGCCTGAACTCCTAATACCCTTGGGATCAACCATGTTGAGCCTATTTTGAAGTCTTGTAGCATATGTTTTGAATGATAGACCAATTTCAACTTTAATCCTGTCTAGCTTAATTATTGCCTTTGATTATTGAACACATCCAAACACTTTAATGTCAATAAAAAGGATTGTTTTCACCTGGGACATACAACATGATTCAATCACCAAAAATCTGGTTACATATCATAGTAAATCTTAAAAACATTTTAAGATGGTGTTCAGGTGGATGCTATATATAGAAAATTTAAGAAAGCTAATGATTCTATCAGCATTAATCACTTATTGGGTAAGCTACATTGATAGGTTATCCTGCCAAACTGAAAGAAAGCTTGTCGTGAGAATTAGATATCTTAATTCTTGTGAATCTATCTAGTTCTGTGTTTTTACAATTAGTACCTTCCTCCACAAATATTTGCGACACATGGACCAAAATCTACATGGGATCAAATAAACACAATAAATCCAGCTCATTTCCTCGCTTTCAAACATTCTAACTAATTTAGAATTTCGTATAAATATTGTATAATTCAAAACTTACTACTTCACATATGTTACTACATTATAGATAAAAGCTTAACCTATACTACTGTTGGTGTACATGAAAATAATTGGTAGACTAATATATATGCGTAAAAAACCGATCTTTTTCGTTCAAATCCAATTGTCTACTCAAACTGTTACACGGAGAGAAATAAATAGACTCGTTATAAGGTAATTACATAAGTTACAAAACACATTGACTTATTTTCTTAAGGTTTAATGCCTATATAATTACCGTATTACACATATCACGCATATCATTTGCATAATACAGGTAAATCGTAGAAATTTAATTGACTTCCATGCCTTATTTACTACTAGCAGCAGCCGAAAATTACATTTCTATGACGACTTCCGCCCACTTTTGTGCATGATTACGTTAGGAACGCTGTTCCTAACAGATCTCACCGAAATGAAACGGAGCGATATTACGTTAAATCGTTCCGAGATCGCTTTTCATCCAGTGACAAACGTTACGTTCTCACTTCTTACTAAAATTACACACTGGCAGCCCAGCAGAATGGTGACGTCACATTGTATTTAATCATCTAATTTCTCCAATATATTGCAACTTGTGGCAATGATATTTACATCAAATTGTATCATAATCTACCCTTTATTCATGAGTAATTTTTTCCAGCAATGCGCAATTTTTTTGATGATCATTTTTACATTTAATGTATCGGCTTTATAATCCGGAAGTGGTGTGTAAAAAAGAACACACCGACATCCCTCATTCCTGTTATCGTCTCTGATGTTCCCACTAAGTCATACGCCATTGCCAGACATGAAGCGATTATTAATATATTAGAATTATTATATCTCCTCTTTCTATCGAAGGAATCCTTATACCTTTTTTCTCTATTGTCAAACCTCAATTAAAGTCAAATTGTCACGATCTCCGTGTATTGTCCATACCGAGATCGATAGCAATAATTGAATTGACATTCGATACATTAAATGTACTATATAATACACTTCGACACTAATGCATCTCTTGAGGAAAATTGGAACTTTAATTATAAACTTCGACACTAATGCCATCTCTTGAGGAAAATTGGAACTTTTGTTTATAAACTTCGACACTAATGCCATCTCTTGAGGTAAATTTGAACTTTTGTTTGTGAACTTCGCCACTAATGCCATCTCTTGAGGGAAATTGGAACTTTTGTTTATAAACTTCGCGTCTAATGCCATCTCTTGAGGAAAATTGGAACTTTGGTTTACAAAATTCGCCACTAATGCCATCTCTTGAGGAAAATTGGAACTTTTGTTTTTACAATCTTCGCCGCTAATGCCATCTCTCGAGGAAAATTGGTACTTTCGTTATTAAACATTGACATTAATGCTGCATATCCAGAAAAATGTGAACTTTTTTTAACTGAAAAATAAAAATATCCCTAAGTAAACTGTAACATTACCATAAGTTGAGATATAATTCAGTATCATACTTATACTATATTTAGCAAAAGTCTACTTTACCTAGGAAGGCGGGTTAAGAAAATAAATATTAACTTTTTTAACCAAATATCTTTTTCTATTTATAATAATTAAAGAAATGTTTAAACATTCATGTTCCAATATTGCATTCAATTTGATATTTTTCCTATTTATAAGTAACCTAACAGTTTCAAACTTTTGTAGTATGTAAAAAGGGTTTATTATATAGATTTTTAATATCGAAGTCACTCTATGTTTCAAATGCCGTAGGAAAATAATGAAAATTAATTTCATTCCTTTTGAAAAAAAGTCAAAATATAGTGCATAAACAATTTTTCGAATTTTTTATGAAACTTCCAGTTTAGCAGTTTTGACTATGACATACGATTAGTAATATTTGCATTATTGTAAAATTAATCCTTATCACTGTCACCAACCTGTAAAAGTATAATTTAAAATTATGTTTTTGAATCGTGTTAAACTTGGGTCCTACAAATGGTATTATAACTTTTTTTTAATAAACCATTCTTAACCTACATCCAGCCTAACAACTTCACGAAGCAGGGTTACTAAATTCAAAAAGAAAATCATTCAAATATATTTATTGAGCTGCTCTTTGTTACGATATTAAAATATGCGAACACAGATTTGATTTACAACAGATTAGCGGACGAGCATGTGTCTGAGAAAGACTACAAACATGCAAAAAATGTGTGGGAATCTTTTGTAGAAATTTCCCTTCTCCGGAAGTGATGTTTCCTAAAGTTTCTCGATTGAGTTTGTGTAATCATATGGGTAGACCCCCTTACGTGTGACTAGGTTCGTTTTCTCACCAAATACCTCGCTAGTATATTTAAATGTTTTTAAATTTGTTACCAGTGAATGAAACTAAGAACATCTTCTGACGAACTTATGAAGATGGCGGTAGAAGCTGATGAGGGATACACTCCCCTCAATCTCCAACAGGAAGGAACCAGTAAAGAACTAAACACTCAAGAGGATAAAAAAGTATGGGAAAGTATCGATATACATGGAAAGTTCCCAAGATTACTAGACGAACCTTATATCGACAAAAAGGCCTCATTACAATGGATACACAAAGGATACGTGTATCCTGAAACCGAGGGATTCCTTTTTGCAATCCAAGACAGAGTAATGAAAACGTTAAATTATCAAAAACATATCCTGAAGCCGAATGTGGAAGATAGATGCCGAAAATGTGGAAAAACAGGGGCCATATTATGTAACTCGTCGGTTTGGAAGCAGTTGGTTCGATTTCAAATCCAACCGACTGGAGAGGAAACCGTGATCTCTCACCGACTCGGCCTCTAAATCCTATTCTGTAGCATCGTCGGGCAGAAAACTACCAAACCGACTGCCCCCACCCACTTTAAGGGGAAACATCCAAGCATTTCCGAAAGTGACGGTCACGTGCTTCATCTAAACCAATGAGAGGGCAAACGAGTAGACAAATGAAGAATGAAACAAGGCGTGCAAAAGCAGATGTAAATATCGATGATATGTATGAAATTTTAGGTAACTAAGATTTGTTGTTGTCATTTGTTGATTTCTTACCAAAGTTTTGAAAGAAATCTTACAGGGAAGATATTTATAATTGCATTAGTTGGTTTGTATGGTCTTAAATGGTTGATGTTTGAATTTAACATAAATTGATAGCAGAAGATTTTCCAATGCCCAAATTCGAGCACAAGGATACTTATGGTAATAAAATATCGATATCTAATATACTATCAGCCCTACAGTGAATCCCTAAATTTCGTAATTTTATTAACTGGAAGTCGGTGCGTGATTTTCAGAACTTAGTATCAGTGAAAGAAGTAGAAAATTAGTAAATACATAGTACCTTCGATACACTCACTGACTGATTTCTTGGAGGTTAGATTTCCACGAATTCCTTAGGTGCTTCATAAAGTTCTTGTTGGGACTGTTGCTGTCTTCAAATCAGTTTACTATTGGTCAGCTAGTAAGACATCGATTCGTATAAACGGATAGGTATCTTTTCTTTTTTATATTTGCTACAAAAGCAAAATCCTCTCGTCTCCTTTTGAACCAAAGTACTGCAACTTTCGACTGTAACACTTCCTTGTACGTAATTAATACTTGTAATTAGTTTCGCCTGGATTAACTATACACTCTACAAATATTATTCAATTATCTTGGCCTTTCATATATTGCTGAAATATATGATTTTAATGGAATCTAATGGTAAAATTGTGGGTAATTTTCTGGTTTCACGGTGTTTGGGAGAAATTCTATATCTCCTTTA
The DNA here is from genome assembly GCA_947579665.1 of Sympetrum striolatum. NCBI lineage: Eukaryota > Metazoa > Arthropoda > Insecta > Odonata > Libellulidae > Sympetrum > Sympetrum striolatum. The sequence goes on along the minus strand of OX388350.1, from coordinate 35,353,786 downwards.
CTACTGAAGATACACATACTATTCTTACACCATATTATAGAAGAAGGATTGCAGGTTATATATATGATAAGCAATCTCTTCTAAGTGCTGCCATTTCGGAGAAAATTCTATCCAAAAACGACAAATTTTCGACGTTTTTCGTCTGCTACTAGAAAGTTACCAAATTGTGTTTTAAAATGAACAAAAATTATACCATCCACGTCAACTAAAAGTTAATCATTATACGTTTAAAAATTAGAAAATTCGATCGCATGAAATCCTATGACTAGGTTTAACCTATTTCTCTATTATTCATAGTTTTCTTCAAGCGGGGTGATTATTTATCCATAGTCGAGTCTCGCACGGGGAAACAGTAACATATGTTACGGATGTTAAGCGTTCCCCAACACTTTACCTAATAAATTATTGATGGTTATTTACATTTATTATTAAAAGATTAAAGCGTTTATTTTATTCCACGTCCTTGGACAGATGCACGCTCCAAGAAACGTAGTACATACGTGCATCCATATGTGCTATGGCGTACATCATTTTGCATCTAAAAGCGAGAATCGCATTCATTTTATGCGATCGCATGTCTTATTGCGGCTTTATTTTACATTCTGCTAATTACGGGCATTCAATTAACTCATTTGCCTCGATGATATTGTTAAATATGCACACACTTGCCACAGTTCGTCTGCTAACCGACTGACTCCTATCGCTACCGACTCCTTTTCATTATCGGTAGAATTCTCCGGATTCTACCGACGATGGCTAGCCGTCGTACCGACGCAGGAGCTTCCAGAATAGCATCGAGACCTCGCGGAGTCGGTTTGCGATCCCAACCGACTGCTTGGCTACCGTACCGACGGGAAATGAGATACAGAATATGGCCCCAGGGGAGTCCATCGAACACATAATGGCTGGTTGTCCAAATCTAGCAGACACAGCATACCTTAGGAAGGCACAACCAGGTGGCGAAGCTCATACATCAACAACTGGGTATGAAATATGAACTCCTTGATGAGGATATCGTTCCATATTATAAATATCAGCCTGCTCCTGTTTTAGAGAGAAACAAGATCATCATTTATTGGGATAGACCAGTTTTAACAGATAAAACGATTAATTACAACAGACCAGATATTTTGCTAATTAATAATGCGAACAAAACCGCAATAATCATTGATATAGCTGTGCCACTGTCTCATAACATACGAAGAACGGAGATGGAAAAGAGGGACAAATACGAAGAGCTTGCGTGGCAATTAAAGGATATCTGGAAATTAGTAGAGGTCCAGGTTGTCCCATTTGTAATATCTGTTGAAGGATTGATGACCAACAATTTTGGTTAAAATATGGAGAAAATTGGTTTAGAAGAATATACCATCGATGCAGCACAGAAAGCAGTATTACTGCAAACATGTCACATTGTGCGCAAGTTCCTCAGTAATTAATAATAAGATCACATGGGTTAGAGTGAATTCTCTCTCCGTGTCGACTGAGCCTAGTCCTAACCATCTATGGACAGGTGAATATTTTCCAGCGGAAACGCTGAGAAAGTGCAAAAACTCAAATAATAATAATAATAATAGAGCCACCTCCCTCATGTTCCTTTGCAATGTCGGGAATTTCATCAGGGTAAGCAAGTGCGGCATTAAGACCGTAGAAAAGAAGAAAGTGTCAGATCTCACCTGGATGTTATAACAAATCCAGTAATTTGTGCCTAAAATGTAGGAAAATATACAGTGGAATATACTCTGTAAAAGTGGCAATGTGCAGAATCTGCGGTAAAAAATTATGTACTCTTGGATACATAGAGTGATATTCTCTCTTATCATATATCTTAAAAATGTTAATCCATTACTTAATAAGGAATAAATATTAATTTGTAAGAACAATAGCGAAGCTTTATTATGATTTCAAACCTTACATTGTGAAGACGATGAAGTGTTACTATAATGACTTGGATTTATTGTAAACTAGCGAATGATGGAAGGAAATAACATTTTAAGAATGATGTAAGTATTAAGGTAAGTCTAAAATAAAAATCAACGTAATAAAACTAGCACCAGAGTGGATAAGCACAGAATGAGATATGAGTAAGAAAAGGCCATTCTCGATAAATGCATGATTAATTGCTAGGTTTTCAATGAAGGTCTGATCGCTGCCTTCACTTTACAGCCGAAAACGTTAGTAACCCTGCTTCTTTATAGTTTATAAACTTATTCGGGATCCCCAAGAGTTTCGACAAATCACATGAAACAAATCTGTGCTCAAAATATCCCTTTAGTTATTTATGCTGCGAACGCATAACACTCTGTTTAGAGATCCGTTCTTACGACTGGTAGCCCTGATTTATAAAGTTAGTACCCTTGACATTAATTCTAATTGTTCAAGAAAGGTGATTGAATGTAAACTTGAGATATCAGTTTGAGAATTACCTGAGAAAAACATTGGAAGAACATTTTATAATGATTAAACTAATATGTTGGCAACCCTGCTAATTTTTTTTATGAATGTTTAAATGTTATAGAACGATTTGGCATTGACGAAAACCACAGATTGGAAATTTTCACGACGAAATTCGAAAAATTCTTCCGCCATCGTATTTGATGGAGGTTTTTTCCGAGGCACGAACGAGTGGTTTTATATGGTTTCCGTTAGATGGCATAACAATCTTGGCGTGACGTGACTGACTTTTATCAACAATTCGGACTTTTTTCCACTTATTCTGAAAATATGAGTTTCATTGGTCCAGTATGAATGGATAAAATATTCTAGAATATGAAATTCTGCAGATTTAGGACATCGGTCAACATTTTGCTTAATTAATTAAAATTTAAACAAAATACGAGGTAAAACACCTTATCAGCACTTGTGTAATGGTCAAACTTAGAAGTTATGCAATATTCAGGTCCTTGAAAATCATAAAAGTATTTAATTACGAATTTTAAAAGTAGGTGGTCAAATTACCACCTCCTGTCCTTCTAGGTAGGCCGAAACTGCCGTCCTCCTAGTGTTAATGAGTTTGCCATAGAAGCGTTCAACTCCTCTAGTTTTCAATACATTTAGTTTTTAAAAGATTTGACATATTTGTAGTAAGAAGCGGGCATGAATAAACTAGCCCCTGTAAGTTAGGCATTTTTCATTTTAACAGGCAGCTTGCCCCCCCCTAGCCCAGTGGCTGGCGACGCCCTTGCATCCGTTAAATTTGTTAATTTTTAAATGGAAAATCTACTCGCGAAATAATTTCATTGTTTTCTTATGTTTTGTAGATGTGGTAATTTTGGTTAAAATATTTTGATGGGACTAAATTATCGCTGAATAGGCATGTGCTGTCATCTCATCCCATTTTTTTCAGGAAATTCGGAAACATATTTACAATGTTGATGGGTCCACGCTGTTAAAAGTCTTATCAACAATACCTGATCCTAGAATTAAATGTTTCGTAGGTCTAAATAAATTGGATATTCGGAACCACCGATCGGAATAGTTATAAGAAATGGTATGAGCTGAATCTTTCAACCAAACTAATGAAAATAACTCGCGGAAATATAAATTATATTACACATGAAATTGTTTGACTTTTTAGGCGCTCGACATACTCCATGAAAGATTAAGATTTTTATATTCAGCATCTAACTTAACTTTTGCTTTCGGTAAGATTTGTAGTCGTAGCCATGTTACGTCGTATGGAGTCGTGGCCATGTGACATGTGGATTGACGTAGGTTTCCACCGTTATGCTCCTTATCGACATTAAAGAGTAAGAGTAGTAAGAGTATTCTCGTGGATTCTACTTAAATATCACTTGATCCCCTTATCTACAATTGTCAGCAGTAGCGGATAGCACCGCGTGACTTATTGTTAGTACCCGGAACTATTTTCGCAGAACCGAAAGATCAAGTTTGGTGTATTCACTCAAGTTATTCCCGTCGGAATTTTTTCAAGTCATATCTTCCTTGGGAAGTTTAATTTAGTTAGACCCTTTATTGATGAGGTTAAGCCCTTGTGGGGTTTCTTCCATCTAACCTCGTATGTTGGCATAATTTGTATATATATGAATTAAAACAATAAGACAGAGCAAGGTGTGGAAAAAGTCTTTGCTACCGAAGGTTAGAAAAGAAAAAAAACCCACGTTGCAGGGAAACACCCACAGAGAAGGGGGATTAAAAAGCTCGCGAAAATACAGTAAAAATAACGATACAGTATTGACAATAACAAAATTTCGTACATTACATTAATGTAAATGAATAAATTTACTGGGAAATAAAAATATTATTAATTGCAAGATAAAAAACAACATTTACTAATCCTAATGGGTAAATAAAATGAAAAAAATCACACAGCAAAAGGACATATCCTACTAATTAGTATTCATCAGAAAATAAAAGTCAGCCAGCGGCGTCCGTCGAGTGCTTGGTGTTTATGAGATGCGCATTTTTTTTCAAATTTATCTCAGCAGTAGCGTTGATGATTAAATAAAAATCATATGGAGCCAACTAATTGCCAATCCATGCTCGATCCATGATAAAAAAATTCGATCTATAATATCCCATAAAAGTAAGTTTTAAGATCCTTTATTTTCCGAGAAGATATTACAGCTTAGATCGATAACGAAGGAGATGAAACTACGTTAAATACCTGCGGAACTTTCGATGTGACGTAGCGCAGAGCTAAGAGACGGACCACGACGCGGCAATTCCCAGAAATTTCGACATTCTCTCCATTTGAGATTTGATTTTGTTGTTATCGTTCCCTTCTTGGGGGCGTAAACCATCCCTTTGTTCGCTGATTGTGACTGATGTAGCGCAAACAGAAAAGCATTCGGCCATTGACATAAGATATCCTTGAACCAATGTGAATGATCTAAAAGATTGCAGATACAGCTCTGCGTTACTTTCCTCCGCCGAGGAATTTGAGGCTTATCTTTTCATATCATTCTTCGTTGATTTCCCCAAATTTTCAGTTTTACCTTGAACATGAACAATAACAAAATAGTTTTGCTGAGAAATTTAAACCACTAACGATCATTGGATAGATTTTTTCCCATGTTTAATACGCAGGATGGTTTCATAGAGGATCCATACATTAAAAAAACCGAGCATAATCGTTGTAAAGCGCTCTTATACAACTCTTAAGATCCTATCTAAGGCACACAAATTAAGTCTTCCCCGTTGATAATTGTTGCCTTTCTGGAGGTAATAGGATATTTTTCACTCTCTTGTAGTCTCAGGATCAACTGTAAATAATTCTTATTAAATCCTGCAAGAATTAATTGTAACGTAAATTTTTATCGCTTGCTGGCTTTATTAATTTTGTGAAACTAAATAACGGTCGCGTAATATAAGAATGGCATTTACTAGAGGAATGGAAGTTAAATGTAGAATTTTATTCCTGCCGCAACTGTTTTCGATTCTAAGTGGTGATAACTTTGAGGATTGCTTCAAATTTGCTTTGAAGTAGGAGACGCCCGGAGATAGTTAATGGAAAATGGAAAGTTCTGGGCAACATGTAGAACCAGTAATGGGCGGATTATTTGATCCCCGAGAAATTGGTATTTCAAGGCACTAACTGCTAATTCTCCCAGGATCACCAGAGCTTCCGAGAAATTCCGTCCCGAATGATAAGGAAAGCCGAGGCTTCTTGTTTAGAATTTTCATTTCTTCGATAAGGGTTAAGTCTCGCGATGCGCGTCCTCCCGCGGTCATTCATGAGATGGTGTTTACTTGGTACGGCGACGAACTTCAGTCTCCAGATCTCAGTAGACAGCAGCGTTAGCTGACCGGGGTTCCATCGTAATAACTAACAACATGACGCTCAGGATAGGATTCATTGGTGCGGGGAAAATGGCACACGCCCTTGCCAAGGGGTTCATATCTTCAGGTGAGGATTTTTATTCGGTGAGAGATGTTGTGGAAATGATCAACTACTGCGATTTCATCGACGCCGGTTCGTTCCAATCTGCGCTTAATTTTACGTGTTCACAATGTCATCAAATCAGGAAATAGTTGCGCTCCATCTCTCTTCTCTGTCCATCTCATTCACTCATTTTTGGTGTCTCCTACTATTTTGCATGAAATATCTTCTTTGCACATACATCTTACTCATCAATGTCCTTCTTAGTAGTTGTTAAAATATTTTAAAAGTGCTTCGACAGCATAGGCCATTTCACAAGTGGGCTCCCACTGGGGATCGAACCTGGTACTGCTTGCGCCAAAGCCGTACGCCCTGCCCACTTGGCTATCCGGGAGCCACCTACTTCGTGATTATTGTGATATGTATACACTCATTTTTATGCATTATCGATTCCGTCTTCTCAAATTTATTTAAGTACCAAAAATATGACGATATGTGCTCGGGTGGTGTTAATTTTTTTCGATGAACTTACGTTCGATGACATTTTCTTGAATTAGATGTTCTTAAAGAGTACAGTTTTCACTTTCATTGTTTGTTTTTTTTTGAGTTTCCAGATCTAGCCTTTGCCCGCTACACTCCTCTTTTTATCTTATTGTCTAGTTAATTCGCTCGACACACATAATTATGTTGTGTGGCTATTAAAATGAAAGTTATTCATCTTGGGCATAATTTGCTTTCCGTGCTGCCTTGGTAAATTTCCATTAAAGTCATTATTTAACATTCAATATCTCTAGCTGATATGCTGTATTCATCTTTACAGTAAAATAATGCTAAAATTTCAGCAGGTATTAACTTCTTGGTACCTCTTCTGAAAATTTGATAATAATTTGGAGTCATGATTCATGCATTGAATGCATTCATGATTCATGCATTGAATGCATTCATGACTGAATGCATTCATGTCAAGATATTCTATCTTAAAATGATGAGATACTAAATCGCGGTATGAATAAAATCTAAATTGAGAAGGGGTAATCTATATGTTTTACGAGACGATTGTAATCCAAACATCGGAAGTAAATAAAATGGCTTACTTCTCTTTCATCCTCATTGAAATATTACTCGCCTTACTCAAGTGATCGGGGAATATCCTCTCGATTTGTTATTCCACGGTATCTAGCAAGGTTCATGTCATGTGGCAATGGTTCTCGACCTTTGGTAAACTGAGTAGAGTTTCTCATGATTTATTGGGCAATACGTCTCGAAGTCTTGGAAGCTTATCCGGTGAATCCGTAACACAGTGAAGATGGAAATACTGAGATAAATGCCCTGCTATTCTCGAGTTAAACTCGCGCTAAAAATAACTACACGATCATTGGAGATTTGCATATCTGACGGAAACCTTATGTCGGCTAAGAACTGCATAGGAAAACGTTTACTAAACCATAAAGTGTTACAAATAACGACCATGGTTTCGGAACCAATGAAATGACAGTTGAAAAGTGAACAGCAAATGAGAGTATGCCATTTCATTGGTTTCTGTTGAGTGTTTATTTGGTTGTATTTCCTTGATGTGTCACCTGATGATGAAGCGACGCCACGAAACCATGGTCGATCTTTATAATATTGTGTGCATTAGTAAATCATCTAAATCGTATCAATTTCATCTCACTATCGGAGATGAAATGAATTAAATGTTGATTCCCAAGTATCACGTATTTCGCTCTGATCAGTGGTTATTTGATACATTTTTGCAATATAAATGGCGGAATTTTACTCGCGCCGATGAAATAGCCTTCCCATTATTTATCGACGGGTGGAAGATAAGGATCGTCGGAAATCAGAACGAGTTTCATTTATCTCATGCTCAAGGTCTCCTTTTGTTTACTGATTCATATATAGCGACATTGTGTATTTTGATCTTAGCGTCCGTGTCGAAATTAGATTTGAAGTCATTCAACCGAAAGTGTATGAACACTCTTTCTGCGGGGATATAATACGCACGAAGATTCATACGAGATACGTTCAAAGAGTTCCAAATGTGTGAACAGCCAGACAACTTACTAGGATACTTAAGCGGTATTTACCTTGAAATATGGAAAATAAAAAAGCTACACTAGACTCTCGCTTATCCGACTCTCGATAACCCGGCCTCTCAGTAATCCGGCACCCTTCCCTGACGTAAAAAAGAACCACGGAGTAACGTGACGAGTGCAAGAGTAAGAGAAAAATTAGAAAAGGTGCAAGTGCAGAGAACTGGTTTAGACCAGTAGGCGTTTACTATATTTATATTTAATAGCGAAAACATATATTCATTCACCAAAACCTGAATGACTTCTCTAAATAAAGGAATAATTAATCTTTCGTTTACATACTACATTACAGATGCAAGCCTTAATTAACTTTCCACCTCGTACCTGTGGAATTATCACACGTTCTTATATATTAAGTTCTACATTACCATATATGTCCTATATAATGCATTAAAAGTATGCATCTCTCTTTATGGCTGCGCACTAAAAACTCGGTCACGAACGACACTTTGGTGTTTTACGTACTCTCAGAAATCCGGCACTCCTCTGTGCAAGGAATGGCCAGATTAGCGAGTCTAGTGTATACTCAACTGTACTATAAGATTCAGGGGTCGGCGGGTTGCATTTACACATATTCCAAGACTATAATATGCTTTTCGAAAATGCTTTCATTTTTCAACTTCATTAGGACTAATCTACCTATGAATACCACTCTGAATTAACTAAACGGTTTTAATATAATCAAAACTTTAATTTAATTGTGAAACATTATAAAAGAGCTAATAGTTTGATGGCCACTTATGATTCATGCTATTAATAACTTTTCTGGCCGAATGAATAACCAGCAATACGGGTTTGACCATCGTTTTTAGCCATAAGTTGTGCACCACTGGTCCAAGTCCGCGTTTATGTATGAGTTTTATTCTCTGCGAGAATTTTCTATGAAAGTTTCTTTTCCCATACGAGCGGATAACCTTGACGTACTTTGATCTCCCATGAGTCAGAAGATAGTTTTGTAAGGAAATTCTCCATACGCGCAAAGTCAGCGACCTGTTATCAATATTTGGTAAGATTCCGCCTCGAATATTGCTTTATCAGCAGACATCCTTTCAATAGCAAGTACATTCATTCCATCGAAAGAGTCCAAAATAAGTTCCTTAGAATTTTAGCATTTAAATTTCTTATTGAAAGAGAAATGTATCAGTACAATAATATATTGAACATACTTGATTTGTCCTCCATTCAAGCTCGTAGGGGTTATACTGGCATACTTTTGTGTATAGCGTGTGAGATAACCTAGTAGTATCCTATATTTTAAATTCTTCCAGTTCCTACACGTAATAATGACCTATTTGCAATCCCCTATCCAACCAAAATTATCTTCACTATCTCCCTTTCTATCGTATTAAACGACCATATAATAATGTTTTATATGACGCTTGTCATTTAAATATTTTTTCTAGAATATTAAAAATAACGTTATTAGATCAAAAGAGCTAAAATCGTAAATTTTATTAATTTTGTATTTGTTATAACTTTATATTTCTTGTATTTCCACTTTGTTTTGTATTCTTTACTGTTTATATTGTTAATTTTCTTATTCAACCCATTCGTATTTTACAATTAGTAGTAGTAGTAGTATTGTTAAAATTGCCCCGACAGCTAAGGTCTTTTCGCACATTGGATCCCACCGGGAATCGAACCCGGGACCGCATTCACCAAAGGCAAACGCGCTGTCCACATGACTATCTTAAATTATTATTCTATCTATTAAACCATAAGATGTGCTCGCCTAATTTCACCGTAAGGGCGTATTTTAACTTCATACCAATTGAGATAATACTTTTTAGTGAGTTCTTGCACTGCAGTTCATGAAGTCTGCGTGACAGAAAGTCAACAAGATTTCTTATATAAATCTCAGTGGATCGAGTGCACGGGAAAACGTTACTCTGCGAAGATCTGACCGCTGATAAAAACGAAACATGGAGTAAAACTAGAAGGTTCTTGATCAGTTTAAAAATGTGTCACAATGACAATCGGAAACAGTTTAAAACTTTCTATTGCAATACATATATTAATACCCTTCTATTATAACGCATTTAATTGTGTATGTACATAAACAAAGATTTTATGCCATCCTGGTGAGTTATGGATTTGAAAAAAGATTCTCGGGTTTCCACCCAGGTAAGTTCTGGAGGCATTGAGCTTGAACCCAGGACTTACCTGGATGGAAACCCTAGAATCTTTTCTTCTGTATGTGTTAAAAATATTATTAATATTTTATATAAGCCAGAAGCTGCGTAAATTTGTTGTCTTCATTGCGATTTTTGCATAACTTTAACGTACATCTTCGTCCTAGTGACAGACTTAATGTCTGCCACCTTCCATCTGATTAATTAAATGTTATCCTTATTTTGTAGGTTTGACGAAATCAGAGCTAATATTAGCCAGCTGCCCTCCGCAAGATCAAGCACTCCTCGACTGCTTCAAGGTTTATATTATTATTAATATTATTATTACATACATATCACTGCAAGTATATACATATCACTGCAGAACCTTTGGCAGTAATTACAATATTTTTTATCATTTCTTTTAGTCAAAATTACATTTATTTATAAAAAGAATTGTCACTTGTATTGCGAGGAACACTCACTGGCATTTGCCCTAGAAGGGAAGGAAACCCCTCAGAAAACCTCCCTTAGGCAGTAGTCATAAAATTTACAAGAAAATGAAATATATACCTTATAAAAAATCCAACCAATACACTTAACAAAAAGGAAAAATAACCCTTTCAACAATATTTGTCCAAAATATTAAGTACTCTTTATATTTTTTTAATGCTCGGGTAATTTTAAGTAGCCTCTAATTTCGCTATGCTTTGCATGGGATACTTCGACAGGAAATTGGCTGTGGAACAACCCATGAAAACGGGGAGGTTGTCCAGAAGAGCGATGTGGTGGTTCTTGCGATCAAGCCTAACGTGATGACGAAAGTTCTTCAAAGCCTTAAGAAATCATCAACCGACGACAAGCTATTTATTTCCGTGGCAATGGGTGTAGCCGTCGGTGACATCAAAGAGGTGCGTATTTAAATCCGCGAGGGGGAGAGATCGCGAAGTGAAGCCTCGAGAGAATTCACTGCACCAGTGCAACGGCGCTCAGTGGGACCAAATCCGAAAAAGCTGGCCAAAAATAGTAAATATAATATGAATTGGCTGAAAATGCCATCTGAAAGCTATGCCGACCTCCTAAGTTTAATTTTCGCATCAGTTTTCCCTTAGCTATGCTGTATATTAGGGGTCTTCAAAATTGTCAGGGTCGCATTAACTATCAAACAGCAGTTTGGGAGACAACTACATACTCTAGGTCTACATAAAAAAGAATCAAAACATGGATGTTGTTTTAAATTATTTATTTAATATTATTTAATATCATAATTATTCTATTTTAAATTGGTAAAAACGTTACGTCCACGTAAGCGGCGGGTGATCTTGGCAGGAAACACGTAAATTTCCGTGATTTTATTTCCTTAGATAAAATGGTCTCCACGGTCCGTAGTTTGGAGACCCCTTCTGTATATGGAAGAACTCACCGCAAAAATAGTAAAAATACCCATAAACGGAGAACATTTGCTGTAATAAATAATGGTATTTTTCTGTTTCTAAAATAAGAAATTAAAACTTATTTATAATTAACAAGGAATCAAAAACGCTGTATATGTAAATATTGGAAATAAAAGAAACATGTACTTATAATTTGCTGTTAAGGGGCCGTACAAATATTACGTAAGGCAATTTGGGGGGGGGGTCCGGCCAGGCGTTACGTGCGGGGAGGGGTGGTCGAAAATTCGAGAATTTTGCGTTACGTAATTTGTGTACGACCCCTAACCGAAAACGGAGACTCGTCATCTTCCGACTCGCCACTTTCTTCTGTTTGTGAATCGGTCTCCGTATCTTCAAAAACCAAAAGTTTGCTTACATCCGCACTCATTTGCTTGATTTTCTTTTTGGCAGCTCGTGTAAACTCGGAATCATGGGGTCAGAGGTCAATAAAAGCCTTCGGAAAAGGCAACCATTAGCAGTGAACCTCTTTTATTTCCTTCCCTAAATCGACGAATGTTCATGGACCTGGGCCGGTCCGGAAAAATGAATTCTCCCTTACGGCTTGCTTAGAGTGAATTTACCGGTCAGTCCCAGCAGGATATGTCAGTAGAACTACTGTAAGCAAATCTATGGGAAAATTTAAACCAAGACTTCCATTTAAGGATTAACCCTTTTAGTGCCAGCCTCGATTACACGGTGTATACGAAGAATACTAAGGCGTTTTTGATGAAATGTACTCAATTGGGTAAAAATTTATATAATAGCTAATTCTTATACCATGACGCCAATTTTTTATCTTTTCTTATTGAACTTATAGAATTCAGAATAAAGTGTAAATTTATCTAGTAATTAGATTTTCCTAGCCAAAATTTCCTCTGTAAATCTTTTATGGTTATACACATACATAATCTACTTCTCTATGTATGATATATATTGTATTCGTTTTATCTATTTCTAGAAACTGGTAGGTAATAAGGTTTAAAGCTGCATTGCTGCAGTTTTGTGTTTCGAAGGAGTAGAGTCATCACCAAAAAGTAATGCCGAAGCCTTATCTTTATAACAGCTGTCATCCAGACAACATTTTTATTTTACAAGCCATTTAATAGAGATATCGAGACATAAATTTTATGAGTATCATTAATTCTATACGGCCTGTCTTAAAATTTATCAATCATTCAAGAAAGGCATAATATAAGCGACGAAGCAAAATCTGATCTCGTCCCCGAAAAATAAATTGATGTTCTTGAAAATGAAATTGATATTTTTTTTTTTTTTTAACATAAAGTTCGTCATATGATGGAAAAAATTACATTTTGTTTGAAGGGTAAAGTAGACTACCAGTTATACTTCTCATCTTCATTCATAATTTGGGCTAACTTTGATATTACACGATTTGGAGATCCAAGCGAGCCTTTTACATTACATAAATTAGAAAGATTATATGGCTTAAGTATGGAAGGAAATGAAAAAGAAATCCGTCTCAAAGAACTTTTGAATCAAAATTTCTGTATTAAAGGTAAACGTCCGAACGCAATAATGATCCTTAGGGTGGATTTAACGTTTGTGCGCCTTGAAATTATTTCGGATATCGAAGACAATAGATTTTTCTAGGTAAACGCAACTAGGGGAAGGCGGGGCACAACGGGCAAAAGGAAATATTGCTTTGTTTTCGAAAATAAACATACTGGCCCTATGCTTTCTTACGATATCATTGTATTTTCGTGATTATTAATATATTATGCGGAGATAGACAAAATTGTACTTTTAAAACGTATTTTCAACTTGGTACCCCGTTCTGCCCCTGGCTCCCGTATAAGGAAGTGAACCAGATATTTTAAACCAAGAATAAGGTAAAATCTATGGCGCATCATTCCATTGAGATTTATGACCAAGGAATGAGGAATTAAAATTCATGGAGTAGGCCGAAATATGGTGGAATTCCGACATAATTGAAATTATTGTTAAATAAAACAGGTTTTATAAAACAATATGGTAACTTTTACTATTCCACACACAGGGGCAAAAATTCTCTTTACACATCTGGATTTTTATATTTCATAAATCTGTTTTTATCGTAATATCTTAATGTATTATGCAGGTTCTACGCCCATTGAAACCTAGAATTGCAAGAGTGATGCCTAATACTTGCGTGGGTGTAGGTCATGGAGCTTCGGCCTTTGTTGCGTCAGAGGATTCTTCTGCAGATTTGGTAAAGAGGCTTTTCTCTGCCGTGGGAACCTGTCATAGACTTTCTGATGAAAGCTTACTAGATGCTGTGACAGCTCTGAGTGGATCTGGTCCTGCCTATGTGAGTAAAAATGATGAAGTATTTGTAGCACTTTTATCCCTAATACTTACAATCAGCCTAACAAGGGGAGACTCACACTTTTGTTCGGGATTTTGGTGAAAATTTTTGTGGTGATGCAGGAAGTAGAGTAATGAAAAACTATTTTGGCGTTCGTCTAAATGGGTCTTAGTTTTGTTGTAATAATTAATCGAAAATTGACAATCTGCGTATAGGCAACCCCGCATTAGATACCGAGCTAGACCAAATCTGCAAGGAATAACCCGCTGTTTTCGAGTAATTCTCAAATCTTATTTTTATTTCTTCGGTTATATATGTTGCTTGTTACTCACTGATATGAATAAGGGCGATATTTCCATTATTTCACCCGATATCCGATAGAATAACCTTATTTCAACCAAATGAACTTCGATGACGGAGAGCCTCGCTAAAATAATGATGAATGAGTGTTCGTAAAAATGCTATCTAGTAAGAGTATGAATTACGATACAGAGAGTGGCACTATACCTCAACTGCCCAATATTACCAACGGTATTCCTTTACATCTGTGAACTGTGATTAATTATTCATAGGTCAATATGAACAGCACTTTAAAATCATTTAAGGAAATCTAAATGAAATTAGGTAATCTTCAATTATCATCTCAAAATTACGTACCTATTTATAGACTGTCTTCATAATAGGAAGGTGAATTTGAAATATTTTATCTCAAACACTCAAATTTCCAATCCATTTACTTTAGTTTAATAGAGATTTGTTCATCACATAGGAGTAAATTGGAAAATGATAACAATTGAATGTGAGATGATTGGAAGGGAATGTTTTAAGGTGTAGGTTGAGGTATGGTTTGCTTAAGATAATTATTAATAACTTTATTTCTACTGTTCTGCTCATTTTAAGTTCTCGATCTTCATTACCTTTTGCTTTCTTATGAAATTTGTATACATCTGAGCATACAGACCTCCGTAAAATTCCTAAAGACTTTTCATTTTGTTGCTAAGAAATATCTTTATCAAATAACTTAAAAGTGGAGGACATGGTAGCTGCAACTCAGATCCGGTTGAAGTTAGGTTGGGAGGTTCTCAATGCGACATTCACAAATCATCTTCCTTTTTGGGTTAGCAATTCTACTATTTACCTCTACCTACCCTTTACTTATATCTAAATCACCATTTATTCCACACATATGCGTATCATGTATCGTGCCTGTAATGCATATTAGCCAACTCTCAGTGAGGTGCTCGGCTCCGGCAGAAAGGCTCCCATGTTCAATCCCTGCTCGTCAATATTGATACGTCTCTAATTTACATTTTTTTTCTTCTAAAAATTTTTACTCAAAGCGTTTCTAATGATTCATGTCCTGTCACCATATGATTTAATGCAGATAGCGCAAAGTAGGATAAATAAAAGAAGGTTTTCCAAATAAACCATAGATTTACTAACTCTAAAAGGGGGGGATTCTTGAATGTCCCATTGAGAACTATCTCCAAGCCAAATGTCAATCAGATCTGAGGTGCAGCTGCCATGCCTTCCCCCTCTTAGACAAACAAATTTGAAAAGAATTTTTGATGAAGAATTAGATCATGATTAAGAAAAGAGCAAGTATTTGCAAAATCAATTCACTATTCCAGATGCTTACGGTAGCTGAAGCTTTATCTGATGGTGGAGTTAAAATGGGTCTCCCCAGGAATTTAGCTACTCATTTAGCATCACAAACAATGCTTGGAGTAGCTACAATGATGCAGAAAACTATGCAGCATACAGCTGTGCTTAGAGATGAGGTGACTTCTCCAGGAGGTGAGTTTGGCTCTTAAAGATGAAACTTGTAAATTTATATGAAAAATATCTCATATCATCATCAAATCACTTAAAAGAATTCCATTGTCTTTTATGAACAAAATATTGACTTTGTATGCTTTGATGTCATAAACTGTATTACTTCTCACATAGGAAACACAATTGAGGGACTTCACTTCTTAGAAAAATCTGGATTAAGGGCTGCCCTCATTGGTGCTGTAGAAGCAGCAACGGAAAAATGCATAAGGACAAACAAGGAAATAAAAGAGCAAATGAAAACTAAATGAATCATTCTATAGAGCATGTTGTGTTTATTACACTGAGGAAAACTGTCATGTCATGTTCTGTCATCTTTGGTGTCTATTCTCACTACATGAACTGACAGTGAGGAAAACAAAGAGACTTGCTATAGGAGATTTCTTCAGATTCTGATTTCTAATGAATTTATTTGTTGTGAATAAATGTGGGCTTAGTATTATTGTAAGAGTTTTCCAAGTCTTTGATTATTCATGTTTAATGCTACAGAAATATTTATTGTCTTGGTTTTACTATTGAAAATTTGTTCAAATGCTATTAATACTGCCCAAAACTGGGACTCCTAGAAATTTAGAGGAGTACTAAATATTGTTTATTCTTGTTTAAAATTATAGCCAATATATCTAAAGCAAAAACACAAAGAGCCTAAAATCTATATATTTGTGTATATTTAATATATTATTTGTATTCTATGTGATAAACAGTCATATCTAACTCTGTAATAGATGAACAAAGGAATGCCACTAGTTATTCATTTTTTCTGGTAATAATATATCGACTATATCCTTTACTTGTGAATGAAAATATCATGCAATAGTTTGAAAGTTGTATACACAAGAAATAAAAAAAATATGAGGAAGATATGTTGAAAAAATTCAGTGCCAAAAATAACTAGAAGTTGAGTTTTAGGCATAATTTTCTGAATCAAGGTTATGTCATTAGTGCAATTAATGCTTCTTTAGTTACTACTATTGCAAAATAGAGAAAATTTTGGCAAATTAAATAGTTAAAAGAATAAAAAAACAGATCCATGTGAAGTTGGGTTGATAAAAATCTGTTAAGAGTGATAATTGCAGTAGAAATTGGTGATAAAATATCTGACTTTATATTCTCTAGCGGATGGATATAGATAGTACTTGATTCTTTTCCTTTACCACAACGATAAAAATATCATGGTTTTCGGGAGAATCCCCGGTCCAACTGACTTAAATTTCACTCTTTTGTATTAATTCATGTACACCGCCAACTGTTCAGGTGTAAAACAAAAGAGAGCTGTAATGCGCCAGCATTTTATTTATTTTTTTAAGTGGGTCTCTTTCGGCTAGTAAAAATAGATAGAGGTTTGCTCCACGAGGAGAATATTCCAGCAAGTCAGAACTGCCGATACGTCTAGAAACTCCAATAGTATAAGAAGGCGGACTCTGAAAGTGGCGTTACATTTTATTTTGGAACTACGTCTTGTTCACAGGTATTTCATGAAAGGTAGGTTGACATTTGATCAATTTAAACCCCACTAAATTCAAAATCGGATGATAATTGCGCATTATGAAATGAAATATTGTGATTTCTAATTTTCAGATGACAAAAAATTCGGAAATTGAGACTGAGTCTGAACCATTTAAGTTGAAGGAAGAAGGAAATGAGCATTTTAAGAATGGAAATTGGGACTCTGCTCTTCAGTGTTATTCCAAGGTATTTAATCATATGGAATAATTTATGTATGAAGACTTATGAATGGTAAATATGTATTAATCATTACATCATAATTTTATAGGCAATATCATTGATGAAACAAGATACTAAGGAGAAAGCTGTGATACTGAAAAACCGTGCTGCCGTTCATTTGAAGACAAACAATCACAAGGAAGCTGTGAAAGACTGCACTGCCTGTGAGTTACGATGAATACTTCCAGAATGTTGTCGCATGTTATTGAGGTGATGTAATTACACCTAGGCCTCTCAAATTTATTGCAGCGCTTGAAATCACACCAAATGATCCCAAAGCCCTCTATCGTCGATGCCAGGCCTATGAAGCTATGGGGCGACTTGAAGAGGCATATGTTGATGCCAGAGGTGTTCACTCTGTGGATCCCGGGAATGCAGCTATTCAGCCTATTCTAACTAGGTTACATGCTCAAGTTCAGGAGAAGGTTAGCTGCATTATTTTTTTTTAGAGTTTTCAATAATGTTTATGTTGAACTAGTTTAGTTGAATATTACTTATTATTACTTGTTCTCAATTCATAAATACCTATGTATCTACTTAAAGTTGTCTTTGTCAATTATTTTTTACCAGTTTACTTGGTTATTCTTTCTGTCTTGATTCGTTTAAATGTGATTGTTATTTTCCTCCATTGTGTTTTATCCATTTGCTCTTCAGTCATTAAGAAAGCTCTTTTAAATATTTTATACAAGGAAACTAAAGTTATGAACTTCATCATATGAACGTTCATTAAAAATCTTGATCAAATTAAGTGTATTTATTTCCCATGCAGTTCAGAATCAATGCTCAGACTGGAAACAGGTTGCAGAACATGACTGATATTGTTTTTGAGTATTCTGCAGACAAAGAGAAGAGGGAGACAGCTGCCAACAATCTTATTGTCCTTGCTAAAGAGAGGGCAGGTAAGAATATATAACATCTTCTTCTGTAACATTGTGAAATAAGAGCATATTAATGGAGCTGATATTTTATTATGTCAGTTACACTTATAGCGATTATAACACTGGTAAGCAATCAGCAAAAACTAAACTTAAATGCCAACAAGGGGGGACCTCAGACGTTGAACCTCAGATGTGGTTGAAATTTGGCAGGGAGATAGTTCTCAATGCAACATTCACAAATTCCTCCCTTTTGGGGTGAGAAAAACTAAAGACTTTTTCTGTCTTTATTTAAATTTTTTTCTTCTTCAGATTCTTACACAAAGAAATTTTAATAACTAATGGCTGACTAATGCCCTGTCACTGTAGGATTTAACACAGATACACAAAATAAAAGATAGTTTTTCTGGATAAACCGTAGATTTGCTAACCCCAAAAACTAAACCTATCTCCCTGCCAAGTTACAACCACATCTGAGGGGCAGCTACTGTGTCCCCTTATAAGTTTAATTGATAAAAATTGAGAGGTACCTATGTTCAATTATACAGATATACAGGTCTGAGTATTATGTTTCATAACTTTAGGAAAGGTAGGGTGTACCTTTATGATTCAGAATCATATAACAATGCAGGGTCAGACATACTTTCCTGACCTGGTGGTGTGTGGGTTATTCGAATAATATTTACCTCTCTGATCAAATGCTATCTACCGTGTCAGGAAACCATGTCCGACTCTGCATTGCTATATGATTCCGAGTCATCAGGGTAAATCCTACCCTTTCTAGAAGTTCTGAATTGTGGTACAGAGACATTCTGTATTTCACCATTTTGACTCAGGCTTGGAAATAACATCACAGTATGCAAATTAACAATGGTTAATGTCATTGAACACAAGACTCATTATCACTAGGGTTACCAGACGTCCGCTTTTTCTGTCCAGTGTCTGCTTTTTCTGTCCAGTGTCCGCTTGTCAGCTTTTTTACTGAAATGTCTGCTTTTTTCTCTCAATAAACTATTTTTATACATATTTCCATCTTACACAATCTTTCACCAAGTACCTCAGTATATCTTTTGCCTGACAGTTGGTAGACGCTAGAAAAGAACTATCGTGGTGCGAGACTCAACGAGTAAGTAACACTTTTTTGATAAATTTTTCAATTTTTTTAAATTTTACATTTGAAATATTTTTTTTTCATTTTTCCATTGGTAATGGGAGGGGGTGGTTGTGGAATGTCCTCTTTTTCAACTCGGAGCATCTGGTAACCCTAATTATCACCCAATAAAATATCTAAATAAAAAACATAACAGGTGACATAAACCCAATCATATATTTAAATAATGAACAAAACATCAAATTTTTGCAGAATTCAGGGGGAAATGTGGCTTAGTAATTCTTTAGGCCTAATATTTGACACAATTTTGACCGGAAACCATTTCAGTAACTCTTGGTGCTCAGACGTGAGTTTCGGAGGTGAACCATCATCTGTAAAATTACATGTCAAATCCCTCCTGTAGTTAACTGTTGAACTTACAGAAATAGTGAGAGAAGACCCTAAATCATCATCAGTGATTCTAACTGATTGAGATTTCAGTTTGAGTCCACAGCTTTAGCTTTTTACCACTCTATGCATTCTGTTTCTGTCACATAATTCTCCTACTCTTATATTCTGCTCTTTGTTCCCCCTCACAAACACGTTCTAATAAATAATCCTGAGCATCATGTCAGTGTTTTAATTGTCGATTTCAAGCCTGGGTTTCAACGTTTTGATCAAATATAGGTATTTATTTAATTTGTAGCTGGATAAGATGGTTTGAGATATTTGATTTCCAACAGGTTTTAACTAACTGACTATTTCTTCCTTTAGGATCTGATATGATGTTAAAACAAGGTGTTGTGGAAAAAATCCAGAGGCTGATTAAGGTGGAGAAGAACGAAGAAATAATTGTTTCCTGTATCAGAGCTCTTGGAGAACTTTGCAAACACGGTGCTGAGCAGGTAGTTATGACACATTTATACACTCATTTATAACGTAGTGTTTACATTATTTCATAACTGAAGCGCCTGTTGATTCACAACAGGGAATATAGAAGAAGATTAAATTCAAGTTGTCGGTTGTGCTATGAGTAAATACTCTTTAGTATACACAACTAAAATTCCAAGCTATTCTTACTATTCAGGAAAATTCTCGGATTCAACAATCTCAATGGTCGTGTGAGACTGGTTGTTTATAACCTAAAAATATTTGGAATTTTTTTGCATACTTTGTGTAAACTCTTAAAATTTCAATTAAATAACAATATTCCATGACCAAAATATAAATTTTGATTCAATCTCCGTTCTTTTGGTGCTTGTCTCAACTTTGCATGACTATTTCATCTAATTTAATTCTTCAAAAGAAATTAGGCCTGCAAATGTTAAAAGTGAGGTTTTTCATGTATTCCTTATGAAAACTTATCTGAGGGATCTCTGTTCAAACCCAGCAAAATTATAGAATAAAATCCTACAGTACTTCCTTCCTGATCTCTCAGAAGACATGCATGCAAGGTTTGACACAAAACGGCAAACATTGTGGACTCCAATCTAAGACAAACACACATACATACCCACTAACACAAACCCACAGAATTTCTGCTTTATATTTTTATATATACAGATTATATATCGCATCTATGAGTAATGACTCCTTGTTATGCTTTAAAGAATTTATTATGTTCATCTTTAACCTTGTGCTTATCAATATTAGCTTTATCTTTATGGTCATGTTTTTTGAGGTTTGACAATTTCATCCGTGTTTATTCATTTCTATTTTGAGGTTCTTGACCAAAGTGTGACTCCTGTAGTGTTTATGTAAGGTTTCCTGTTATATAAAAGATTGATAAATGCCTACTAGTTCCAAAGTTCGAAATTAGTAGAGAGGAAGGGTTTGTTTTGTATATAACTAGCACATCAAAATCTGCTCCAATGCCCAAAAATTCATTTTAGTCTATTTGATATTATAAAATAGTGCAAGAGAACTTTTTAACAGCTACTTTATTAAGGTTCGAAAGAAGGATTAAATTTTAATTGAAAAAGTAGACTTTAGAGCCACTGCTTCATTTATCTTTGCCTATCGTGTTTAAAATGGCTTAATTGTGAAAACTTATATTATTGTTAAAAAGTTTCTCTGTAATTGTTTATCTTCCACTGTAGAACACTACATTTCTTTCGAGTTAGAACTTTTCATTATATTAAAAGTAATTTTTCCTTTTAATAGCGAAATTGTTTGTGGAAAATCGACTCCCAGCATCTTTCTGGAACCAGTTAGACGTGGTTAAGATTCATTCTTCAGTCTGTTAGCCTTTCATTGACATCAGTTTTGTATCAGCAAATTATTGGTAATATCCACATTAGTGCTTATTTTACCTACATTTAGCATTCCTTTAAGTTTGATCCTCATGGAAGTTGGGCATTAAAATCGTGAGGTATTTTGAAAGAGCCTCTATATTCATTTTCATAAAAATATATGGTTGTGTGCTTCTATTTAGTCATTGATGATTTAATTTCCCCATTGTTTGCTTACCAATTTGGTTTTGTATAAATTTGGCATGTTAAAAATAATGGGAGTTTTTGTTTTTTGGAAAGAATTATATTTATTCGTCTAAAAATATGTCTTCCCCTTGAAAGTTATCCACATTAGATATTAAACATCAATTCCTGCGCTTTTTCCAATCCCCGAAACACTTTTGGAACTGGGTCTTTGGGGTAACTTCAGCTCTCTCAGCAATTCGAATTTAATCTCATCTATGCTTGCTAAAGGACGACCCTTTAAGGTTCATTTTATTTTCCAGAACAGTAAAAAGTCACATTGAGCCTAGTCCAAGAAATATAGAGGCTGGGGCATCGTTACAATGTTGTTTTGGACAAAAAACAACGAATATTCAATGAAGTATGAGTAGGTGCATTGTTGTGCTGCAAAAGCCATGAATTGCTGTGATATGAATCCAGACGTTTTTTCATATTGCTTCACGCAATTGGTGTTGAACTTCTAAGTAGACTGTTTGACCATTGGTAATAATTTTTTTCCATCATTTTTTTACGTTTTCATTGGTTTGGGATGTGCTGGAACACCAGACCGCTCGTCATCTTCAACTTCTTCACTGCCTTCTTGGAAACCCTTATATCACCCGTGAACTCTTGTTTCACTCAGGGAAAGGAATATTTTTAAAGCAATAATTCTAAAGCTTTGGTACACTTTCTTTAATTTTTATTGCAATATTCAAAACATTCTATGATCCATTTTCAAAATCATCAATCCTACCAAAACACATGTAACCTTTTTGACAGTTGACTAAAAATTCAATATGGCTAACCCAGTGCAGCAACTTTTCAGACAAGTTTACCAACTCAACAAGGAAAAAACCACTCAACATGGGAAATTACTAAATTCCTGTTATTTACAAAAACTCCATAAGAAAACGTTTACAAAACCACACATGTCGCTAAATCATCAGGTGAAACATCAAGGAAGTACAGCCAAATATATACACAACAGGAACTAATCTAAAAACCAACCATTGGTTCTTGTTTTATGTATATTTGACGGTACTTCCTTGATGTGTCACCTAATGATGTAGCAATGCTACGAAACCATGGTCGATCTTTATAATACTGTGCGGTTTAGTAAATGTTTTCCTATTGAGTTCTTGTACATTAATAATTACCACAAAGTTGACTCTTTATCATTGTTTCCCATTATTTTTGTAAAACACCTCGTAGGCTATAAACTCTTGGTATTATCTTTTTTGTGACATTAATAATTTTTCACTCTGCAGACGTCAAAAGCTATTCAGCAGATTGGCATCCCATGGCTAGTGGACTTAATTTTGGGTAGTGTTGGTCAGGGTCTTGGGAAGAATGAACGCCGTGTGGGTGCAGCTCAGCATTGCCTCCAAATAGTACTCGATTCCCTTAGTGGTATGAAGATAGCCGTATCTGGTGGGAAAGATGAGAAGAAACCAGATCCAAAATTAATTGAAGGTCAGTAATGATTATGTACGAAACTTCTTGTACTCAATCATTTGCTCGCTGTATGGGAGTGAATGGTAAAATGGAACTTGCTGGTTAATGGGCTGACAACATTCCCCATTTTAACTGGTACTGTCTTGATATGACTTATGATTATCCTTATTTTGTCCTAGTTTGGTTTTATCCAAAAGAAAAACAATAATGATTGAAATTCATGGGATGTTTAGGCTGAAAAACATTGTACAGGAAATTTAAGTCACTTGCTGTGATGGCTCATTTTTAAGCATTTAATTAACAAAGTATATTATTAACAAGAAATTTTATAAATGAAAAATTAAGGAAAAGGGTTAAGGTAACTTTGCACGTAATGACGTGTGCCCAGGAAAATTCCCAAGGAAAAATGGATGTGAAAAAAGTGTGATGGGGCTGGGAATCGAACCCGGTATCTTCCTCTATCTGAGAGTCAACTTTAACCATATGGTTAAAGCAGCTTCCCAGATAGAGGAAGATCTCAGGTCTATTTCCGGCTCTGTCAGACTTTTTTGAAATGGAAAATTCTTCAATAGTTAGATAATACTTACCAAAACTATTTTTTTAAGGTCTCAGTTTTACTTTCTATGAAACTTGGTATTATCCTGTTATTATCAGATTAGTGAATTCTCCTGTCAAAAATAATGGGGAATCTCGTATCTATTAGCTATCTAAGGATTATTTCTAATGTTAGCTTGTATTTTCCATTGACACAAATAATGCTTGTTAACTATTATGATGTAGTATTGGATTATTTGGTTGCTAAAAAAATATTGTGATTGTGTACATTGTTGCCTTTCAATTGATTTTAACTAAAAATTTCCATGCTTTTGAGAATGCAAACGTTAATCATTTGAAATTTTATTCATGAAGCCAAATTTTCTACATTATAGAAGGTGATATTATTTGTAAACCTATATAGCTGAATGAAAATTTTCAAAATTTATTACCGTATTTCCCGGCCTATAAGATGCACTTTTTTTACTCCAAAATATGCTCTAAAATCAGTCTGCATCTTATGCGCCAATAGTATACGGGTATAACTCCGTCCTATAACAAGCAAGCCGATTCGCCGGGATAAATGCATACCATTAAGTATTTTTTACCGTATCAGACATTGAAAATAGTTCAGTTTATTACAAATTTCGATAATAACACTTTTTTGATTAAGTAGTAAGGAATACAGTTTTAATATTTGGATGACAAAACTTCCTTTAAAAAAATTCCCAGGTAAATCGGAAATGCATACACTGTAGCACATTTAGTTTAATCTTGCATGTGGTGCTGCTGCAAAACTAATACACATTGGGCCAACAGAGATGTCATCCCTGTGCTAATACATTGTATCTCTGGCGATAAAGAGTTTACCGGCACTCAACCTTATGTTACAAAGTATGAGTTTCTTTTTTTTGTAAATTCTTACCTGAAAAATCAAGGTGCGTCTTATGCGCCGGTGCGTCTTATAGGCCGGGAAATACGGTAATGGTTTTATTGCTATAAAATGTCGGCTCTTCTACCCCATACATTTCTTATGAGCCAATCTTTCCCATATATTTGTATGAGAGTTGAGTTATACAATCACCTTTGTTGTTTGGGAATTGTTTATGCCCACAAAATTACACAAATGTTTTGTCATTTTTGGTATAAATTATCTCAACTTCAACTCAAATACAATATTCTACAAACAAAATAAGAATCTTTATTCAATTTCATTTTTTTTGGTATTTCTCTCGATTTATTATTTCTGATTTAATTCTTCTAAAGAAAAAAAATGTTTGCAATCGCTCAAAATGAACTATGTCCATTTCTTATGAGAAATGATTCAAGTCTTCCTGAGTTGAACCTTGGTACTTTGGACAAACAAATTTGTAACAAATATGTAACAATATGTAATGCTCCATTGGTTCTTTAAGGACTCCCAAAAAATTATAATCCTATCATGTTGGGAAGTGCATAAAATGAATGTTTGAAAATCTCTACCAGGAGTTATTTCTTACGGAAGTTACTGTCATCAGATAAATAAATATATACACTACGGTGATTATTATATAAGATTGTTTTATAAGTGTATCCTGGTTTTCAATATTGCCTATGCCATGTAGCCTAGCTAAATTTATACAGAATATTTGATATTCTATTTTCAGAATACAAGAAAGAGATTGATGGTCTTCTGATGTGTTTGTCCATGGCAACTACTGCCAGAATGGCTAGTGGAGATGGTCGTGATGCCATCATACTCTTACTTACCCAAAACGTTCATTACTCTGCCCTTGATTGGGGCCTTCAGTTGGTGCGTAACGGAGGTAAGCTTTCATTTTAGAATTCAGGAAATGTTAGCCTAACTCATTACGTTTATAACTTCTAAATATATTCTAGAATTGTTTCAATACCTCATTTTTGTCAGTAATTTACTAATAGAGATTTATTTATTTGTATATCTCGTGTATGTTAATTGCATTGAAAATGCTTTTACAATACTTATCTTCAGTGTGCTGACATTAAATTCTTTGCCTAACTGATGATGGAATACTGTAATGAAATACATGATTATAATCTGGAGACCATTTGAGTTAACTAGGGGTCTGTAGAACTCACATTAAGAATGTCTGATATATTTGTGAAGTTTATATTTTTGTCATGTCTTTTGATGTTTGCTAAGTCCTGAAGTAATTGGAATCACATTGGCTAAAAATGCCTCACAAGAAATGCATGAATTAGGATTTAATTAGCTATGATCTATTTATGAATTATTCAGATCAAAGAAATTTATTTTATTAAGCTAACATTCACATTATAGATACATTTTACATGTCTTTTTTTTTAAAGGATTATAAGTTGGTTTTCGGTTGTTAGAATTAAAATGAGAAAGTTATTCCTGATTGTGTCAAATAAGATAATTTTGATTTTTATTGTACATAAAAAATATTTATAATTAACTACTCAGAATTTATCTCTTTTGTCTAAAAAATAAAGTAGAAAATAATCGGTAAAATTTCAGGATTGCAACGTCTTCTGGAGGTTTCAAGTGAGTTGGAGGATTACACCTACGAATCAAAGATGGAGGTTACTCCATCCACAAAAACACTTGTGGCAGCTTGTCTTAATCGCATTTATGAGTGTATGTACTATGATGCTGCTCGTGGAGAATATCTCAAAGCCGTGGAGGAATTTGTCATGTGAGTTATTTTTTACAGCCATCTACTTTCCCCAACTGGTGGAAATCTTTCTTTAGACGCATTCATTCTTACATTTGGTAATGAATTGATTCAGTTATAATTTTCAAATGTAATATGACCTTCATAAGTAATGTTAGATTAATTTAAATTTCATTATGAAACATGTTGTGTGTTATTGCCAACACTACAGTAGTAACAATATTAGCTATGAGTATAGATATGACATATTAATGAGAGCATCTAAATTCACCAAAGTAAGTTGTATTTGCTAAAGTTTTCCTATTCGATAACAATCAAGAGGAAACAGAAGACTAATAATAACCCATATAATTCCTACAATCCCAAAAATTTATGTGTATCTATAAGAGCTATCCTTCATGGTATTTGAAGTTTGTTCCTGCAAATGTTGGTGATAAAAATTCTTATTATAGCTTTGGATAATAGGATGTTTGGGTAATAAGCTTATATTTCTTAAGTATGAATATTTTAGATTAAATAATGTAACATATATTAAAAATTCATTAATATCTTATTTAGTTCAACACTCATAAAATATTCTGTAATTCTCTGCACGTAAGAGACCCAAGAGAGCACTTTTTCTGTTATACTTTACTTAAAAAAACAATTTCATAATATTTTGTTCTGGAAAATAGGGCTGTAATTTATACAGGGCTGAATCATCCATCTCAAAGAACACAGTCCATTTTCATACAATGTTTTTATGATCCTTTTATTTGCATTATGGTATGTGGTCCATTGTGGAACTGCTTCAGATCTCAGCTAATTTTACCTTCTTAGAAATTCTTTTGTTCCTATTGTTATGATTGTTTGAATTATTTTTCATTTAGTCTTTTCATCTATCCCTATCTTCTGAGGACAAATAATTGCTTTTAGTTTGCTGGAACTTAGAAATATCCAGATTTTGTACAACATTTCTGCTTCAGAAAAAATCTTTTTCTTTGGATTAGGGATAAACTTAGGTCGCCTGATTTGGAGTCAAAGGTTCGTGTGACTGTGGCACTTACTTCACTTCTTCTTGGTCCTCTGGATGTTGGCAACACCGTTCTTGCTCGAGAAGGAATGATTGAAATGATTCTAGTTATGGCAAATTCAGATGATTTTCTTCAACAGGTATGTTTTACTGAATGATGTTTTATGAATGACGTTAGAATTGACAGTGCACTAGACACAATACTACTTTACTTGTTCTCACGTCGTCAGCACAGAGCTGGCTGCTTCCTTTGCTCATCCTGGTTCCATATAACTCATCAAACATTCCACCAATGCTCTATTGATGTTTTGAAAGGGAAATGGCTAGCCCATCAAACTTTTTAAATGACCTATTTTGAATCGGTTACGGTTTGTATTTATGTTAATGACTACCAGCATTTTGTGTACTGTGTATACATGTATAAATATATGTATCAGCTGTAAAAAAAAAGAAAATTTGAAATGTGGCTGTTAAGGAAATAGAGGTTTAAAATCTCCTCTAGCTGTTTTTGTAGGTGTTCCTCTTCTCATTCACCAGTATTCCAAGAAAACAAGACATCACTCTGAATTACTCTTAAAAAGTACGGTGTCCTTTTTTGTTTTCTCAGAATACTGTAGAAAGACGAGAGGAACGCCGACAGAAATGGCTATTGGAGATTTTAAATCTCTTATAATATGTATTAGTGTATATGAGTATAGTAAGCATGTATACTACATGTCTTAAAAAGCATGCATTATATTCACGAGCAAATAATTTTTCAATATCTGACCCTAGAATTTTGGGGCGTTCATTACACACTATGGCTCATTATTTTCGAGTAAATAATGGTATATCTCCTCTTTAATGAAGATTTCATTTTCCACTATGTATGTATTTTGTATTTCAGAAAGTGGCATGTGAATGTATTATTGCTGGGGCTTCGAAAAAGGATAAAGTTAAAACTATAATAGACCAAGGAGTTCACATTCTAAAGAAGCTTTATCAGTCCAAGGATGATTCTATAAGGGTAAGAATTCATTTTATACTCTGTTCCGAGAAAATATTTTGTCATTTTCATCTTTTGTAATGAAAGATGTTATTTAGTGTGCCTTGAGCTGTTAGCTGTCAAAGTGTCTCTTATATTGTCAATTACCAGCCTTGGTTTCCGGGTGGATAGCATTCCATCTACGCTATTTATCATACCCCAAGTTCCTGGGTTCAAATCCCAGCTGATCGGTCCTTTTCGATCAGGGAATGGTTGTGTGTGTTTGTTGTTTCTGTTTCTTCGGTGAAGTACCTCCTGACAAGTTCAATAGAGAGCTTAGGAGGACTTTACCGATAAGAGGCAACAGTAGCTCAGCCGAAAAATGATTACCATTTTTATAAATTTCTTTCTAGGTACGTGCACTTGTGGGGCTTTGTAAGCTTGGAAGCAGTGGTGGAACTGATGCATCCATAAGACCTTTTGCAGAGGGTTCTACTTCAAAACTTGCTGAAGCTTGTAGAAAGTAATTATTATAATTTCGTTACCTCTTTTAACTTAATTTTTGCTTTTTTCAAGTCATCTCTGTAACAATGATTTTTTCCTATCCTTCTATTAAGATTCCTTGTGAGTGCTAAGAAAGATGTTGACATTCGACGTTGGGCAGCAGAAGGTCTTTCATATCTAACTCTTGATGCAGACGTTAAGGAAAAGTTAATTGAAGACAGACCTGCTATCAATGCTTTAATTGAACTGGGAAAGGTAAAGACAACTTATTTCTGATTTTGAAGATTTTCATTATGTTGCAAGAATAATTTGTGCTAACTCGTCAATGTTTTCCCTTTATTTCATCATAACCATTTTATTGATTGAAACAATTTTCTTAACCTTGTTGAATGAAACTTTACTGAGTTGCTCCATCCAATAAATTTTGCCAAGATTTCAACAAATTATTTCTTATTATGTGACTATCAGGGAAGGCATATCTTTTATAGCTCTCTAAAGAGTATTTCATTTTCAACAGGCAATCAATGGTTGATTCCACGCCATTCAAGAATGCTTTTTTTCCAAAGCTATGATATTCCTTTGTCCTTCTGTTCTTTTAGGTTGCTATTTTCGTGGCCGGTGAATTGATCCGGGAGGAATTTTTACGTGGGGAATTGATCTTCCGACAGATTAGTACGTGGGGAATTGATCCCCCGTGCTGATGTTGTACTACTGTTATTCAGTCTTATGTTAATCTACACGCCTTGATTATTGGTTAATGTTATAAATAAATTGAATGCAATATCTTTAGTGGTAATTATGATCCTTTTTATGTAAAAATACGATAAACAAAGGCAAAACTATTGTTTAAATTTCATTTCAAGTCTGAGAGAATGAATGAGTGGTTTACTCCACGATTGTGTTGTTGTGTAAGGATAAACAGCAATTTATAATTTATGGGTTGGGTTGGGTTGACTTACCAGTAAAAATGTTGCATTCCATTTATTTATAACATTAACCAATAATCAGGGCGTGTAAATTAATATACGGCTGAATAACAGAAGTATATCAGTGCGTGGGATCAATTCCCCGCGTACCAATCTGTCGGGAGATCAATTCCCCACATACAAATTCTCCGCATACGAATTTCGTGTACAAATTCCCCTGGACGAATTCACCGGTTGCCAGCTATTTTATGCAACCTAGAGTTTTTTTGTAATTTCAATGTTATTAAAAAAAACGGTTAATGTAAACATTAAGACGCAACAGCTGTTTGGAGCTTTTTTTTACTCTTAATGTTCTTAATACAGCAATGTTCCTTTTTTCCTTTCAGTTATGTCAGTATAGTTCATGAATTTTAATGCATTGTGGAGCAATCCTATGTTTTAAATTTATATTAAGAATCAACTCATCTGCTGAATTTATGATGAAATATCTGGCAATGTTTTTATTTTTTCTCCTTACTTGTTTCTTTGATTACATTAACAATTCTTTCGTGTTAAATAATTAGCTGCAAGCTCACTTGAGTGCATGCATGGTAATATTGGCTATATATTCCATATATTTTTCATTCTTTTCAGACTGGCAACAGAACCTGCGTTTATGGAGTTGTGACAACATTGGTGAATGTAGTGAATGCCTATGACAAAAAGGAACCCCCTTCTCCAGAACTTGTGAGACTGGCTGAATTTGCTAAGCATCACATACCTCAGGAACATGAATTAGATGATCCAGACTTTGTAGCAAAGAGGGTTGAGGTACGAGCAAAGATTTCCATTCATTGCTTTTTCTTTTACATTACAATATATGAATTTGATAAATTTTTTAAATATTCAAAACTCCTACAAAATCATCTAATAAACTGCTGACTTTTCAATATTCCTTCTTTATTTTAAAGTAAACCTCTTTTCTTTTGCTATTTGAATTTATTGCACTGAATAAAAATGGCAATGATATTTTTCTGCAGTAATGTATATTTACTTGATCTTTTAAGAATATGGGAATTTTATGATCTGCGTAGTTTTTCTTAACTGCTCAAATCATTTAATAATTTAATTTTTATTAAAATTCTTGGAGCATTAAGTAAAATATTTAAATTAACAGGTGCTGGGGAAGGCTGGAGTTACTACTGCTTTGGTTGCTTTATCTCAGACGGAAAGTGCGCCTTGTAAGGAACTTATTTGTAGGTAAGTGTTTATGTATGTGGTAGTTTCCAAAACACATCAAACTGTTCTTTCCTTCCTTTTAAAGTAATGCAAAATTTATTCATGTAATGCCAGATTTATTGGAAATGAACTTGGGTGAATAAGAGGCATTCACAGGAAAAGATTTAATAAAATATTTAATATGGCAAAATTAATTGATATTTCGTTAGGTGTCCATCTTGCATTTTCATTTAGGAATGGAAACTTTTGTTGAACATCTATTACTAGTCCAAACTATCTTCTTCTTCAAGGCCATTCATTACTTTCACTGTTAAACAATTAAGTAACCAAGTACTGAGGGTTGATCAATGTTTATTTGGTGTTCTAATAACTATACACTTATTTTCTTGTTATTGTTTATTTTAGTTTATTTATGGACATTCACGTAGTGCGATTCAAAGGTTTCAATGAAAAAATTATAAAACATAATGATGAATTATGAATGGAACTAATTTAACTAATTACACTAAGTAATTAAACTAAATTATGAAAGTAATTGAAAATATTTGGAGAATAATTAACAATATATTCCAGCTAAAATTTCAAAGTATGTAAAAAAGATTTTTAAATGTTGAAAATACCTTGGGTATGAATTTCCATTATATGCCTATAATGCGGTTTCTAAGTAAATAAATATTCAATTAAAAAATACAGTTTGATAGATCCATTGATGGATTTAAAAACAGATTGATAGATGTGTAATCCCATCGATGGATTTAAAAACATGCCCAGAAATTCATGCCATCAATAAATACTTGTATTCAAATTTTCATAAGAATCGTTTGAGCTGTTTGTGAGAAAGGTGTAACAAACAAACGTACAAACATTGCTCGCTTAATTAATGTAATATATTTATTCTATTGTTTTCTTTTATTAGGGTATTTAATGCCTTATGTAATCAAGAAGGCCTTAGAGGAGCTGTTGTAGCCCAAGGTGGAGCCAAAGCTTTGCTGCCCATGGCTTTAACAACTGATCTTCACGAAAACACTGAAATGGGCCGAAGACATGCTTCACAGGCATTGGCACGAATTGGGATCACTATTGATCCAGCTGTAGCTTTTCCTGGACAAAGGGTGAGGATAGACTTCTTTTTACTATTTGTATCTCATTCTCTATGTGCTTGATTTAAAGTCATTCCTAGAACCTGAACCTTGGATAACTTTTGGAACAGTTTTATAATTTTTATACCAAGGATTTCTTCATGTTGAAATCCTCCTTGGTTCATCAAGTTTTGCATGTGTGATGGGGAAAGTGAAAAATTTATTGAAAGCACCGTGCTATAAAACAGTTGTTTTCGCTGATATTTTACATTCAATCAAGACTATTTTTGCTATTTTACGTTTCTTCAAGTGTTCTGATAAAATATTCATGGATTAGGGTTCAGTTTCTCCATTCAGCCATATGTTTGTTACTATGAATTCTATGGGATCAAGTAGTTGTTTAATATTTCCTTGTTACTCAGTAGAAAATCCCTATTTTAATGTGGTCAATGCATCAACAATTCTCTTGTAAAAATGTTTTGACCTTTCTATGTATGTTTCATGGATCTTGTTAGACTTATTTTTCAAGTTTCTTTCATTTCCTGTTACTCCAGAGTGCTGAAGTTGTTAGACCACTGCTGAATTTGCTACATGTGGATTACACAGCCCTTGAAAACTTTGAAGCACTTTTGGCTTTGTGTAATCTTGCCGGACTGAATGAAACTGTGCGAATGAGGTAAGGCTTGATACGCTTATTTTGATCCAGGATTGATCTTAGATGTTTGTAGGTTTTATATGTTAATTTAAATGTCTCAAAACATTCATGTCATCTTGTAGATTAACTTAGTGTTGTAATGATATTTTTATGAAATTATTTCTATTTTCTAGCTGAATTTTTATAATGGAATATTTTATCTGTAGAAATGAGTGATTTTATGTTCCAACAAGAAACTATAACCTGCTTATTTAAGTCTAGGCACTGAAATGCAATTTTTGGTTTTGCCACTACTTGATGGAATGTCCTTGGATCTCACCAAGACAACTAAATAATTCATTGAATGTGATGTTGTGAGTCATTGAGTTGCATTCAGTTTGAGGAAAAATACAGGGTGAATCAAAAGTCTTGTTATGTTTACGGAAAATCAGAAGTTTTTTATGTTTCAACATAGATGCATAAAACAAAGATGAAACTGTTACTAAATACAACAAGTTGTATATGTTATTGCTAGAAATGTTTAATGTGACCTCCATTTGAAGCATAGTTCACATCTGCCCGATAGGAGAATTCATCCCAGACATTGTGTATCTTGTCCCTAGGAAGTGTTTTCAGTGCAATTGTGATGTGTTCTTTTAATTCTTGAACATCAGTAGGTAAGAGAGGGACATAAACTTCGTCCTTAACAAACCCCAAAGAAAAGAAATCACCCACAGTGAAGTCTGGGGAACGGGGTAGTCAGTGGTGAAGTGCAGATGCGTGCCACGGTTCAAATAACCATATCTATAATCGTATCTGATTGCCAATATTTAGGTATCAAGCTAACCGTAAATGTTAAATGGGGAGGGCCTGTTGAGGATATTATCATAGCAATAGGAATATCCATTTTTCAATGAGAAACCTAAAGCGAAGTGGGAAGGGTGTTTAGGGAAAGAGCGTACAAATCTCTCGTCAGGCAGGTTATAGAATATGCAACGAGTGTTTGGGATCCCAATGAAACGGGACATATTAAGAAACTAGAAGGCGTGCAAAAAAAGGCAGCTAGGTACATAGTCTGTAAACACAGGAAAATCGATAGTGTAAATGAGATGCTAAATCATTTGAAGTGGGAATCACTAGAGTCGAGAAGGAAGACATTTAGATAAGCTGGGATGTACAAATCATTGAACTCAGTTGAGGGCTGAGATGAACTACGTGGCAGATTTGAACTTCCAAATTATGTAGCCATAATTATGCAACCATTGTTTTAAAATCAAGGAACATGAGCAGAAATCAGACGTAGCAAAGTACTCTTTCTTTAATAGGGGTATTTGGGAATGGAATGCTTTACCTGGTGAAATTCTCATGCCAATGCCTAAAAATGTGAAAATGTTCAAAAATAAGCTTAATTTAAACAGTATGTTATTTATTATAGTGTAGTTCACGGCTATCTCCTCTGTATTAATTATCTCGAGTTGTATTACTTTGATTCATTTAATCTATTCATATGTATGTGACTATATGGATACCTTACCTTGTAATGAATTATTTTAGTTAAATGATAGATCATATATATATTCATGTATGATAGATTTTACATATTATGTACCTATATGTATAGTGTAATTTAATTGTACAGCCTACGAAAGGTTTTTGGAGGGGTTTCCCTCCCATCTTTGAGCAAATGCCAGGCTTAAATTCATTTTTATGTTTCCCCTAACATTGCCACCTGGCCAGAAAGTCAACTTGCAGTATAAACTTAAATAACTAAATAAAAAATGGAGGTCACTTTGAACATGTGTTGTAATAACAAGTAAAAGTTGATCTACTTAGTAAAATTTTCATCTTTGTTTCATGTATCTATGTTAAATAAGTAAAAATTTTCTCATTTTCCATAACAACACTTATGAGTTACCCTGTACAAGCTGTTTAGTTGGCCAACTAAACAGCTGTGTGGGAGATTAGTCTCATTAGAATTCTTGTCAGTCACTCAGTTCGTCAAACAGTTGGTTAGCTAAAAATTGCATCAAGAAAGAAAATTTTGAACACGGCTGTTAATCAATTAGAGGTTTTTAATCTCCAATAGCCATCTTTGTTGGCACTCCTTACCTCATTCCCGGATATACGGAGGAAACAAAGTAATGCCGCACTTTTAAGATACCCAAAGTGCTTTTCAAGAGCCAAGCTCACCTCGTCAGGAGTAATAAGGTATTTTATATGAGAGCGTGGCTCTCAAAAAGCACATTGGGTGTCTTAAAAGTGTAGTATTCCTTACTTGTTTCCTCCATATACCAGGGAGTGAGACCAGGTACGCCAACAAAGACTGCTATTGAAGATTTAAAACCACTAATTAAAATTGAATGTCAGCAGCTAGCCTAACTAACAAATTTTTAATTACAGAATTGTTAAAGAGCATGGGCTGCAAAAGATTGAAACATACATGTATGAAAATCATACATTGCTGAGGAGAGCTGCCACTCAAGTCATGACAAATCTTATGCTTTCTCCGGAGGTGAGTTTATTCCTTCATCAAATGCTCCTCTACTTGTTGTTAAAAACAAAATTCTTGAAATTCCTTATTGCATCCTCTTCAAATGCATTTTGTTCAAGACTAGAAGGATGGGAATTTTGCTCTATCTAGAAGGACAGGAAGTGAGCATTTGATCACTTCGCTTCTCATTACCTACTTTATTGTGTTGTTGCATTTTTGAGGAGTGTAAATGTTTATTTTAGGCATATCTATATCTATATACAGTAGAACCTCGATCTATCGTTTTTGAAGGGACCGAGGGAAAAAGATGATGGATGCGGGAAAACGATCAAAACGGGAAATGTAGACTCAGCTCACACTATTGAAATGAATACATAACGAAAGTTTATCCAAAGAAAACCCCTTTAGATTTCGAAAAAGAACGTACTGAACTCCTAGAGACGGTACAAACAGGGTGAAATATGCCAGTAAACTGAGATGGACAAACAGTGCTCGTACGTGCACCCATGTGAAAGCTCTCCAATAGGGTACAATGTATTAAAACAGCCCCGGAAGTGTTTTAAAAATCGGCTGTTTTGAGCAAGTGACAGCCTTAAAAAATGTTCATGCCAAGCTCTCAAAGAAAATTTTTGTTGCAATTCCTAATACATTGTCTTTCTTCCTCGATTGGGCCAAAAATCTGAACGATGGATGCGGGAAAATAATATTTCGATGAACAATGAATGCGGTATTCCTTAAATGTCTCCTTATGGGCCTAAGTCGGGACTATAGAAAATAAACGATAAATCCGGGAAAACGACAAATGCGGGAATGATGGATCGGGGTGCTACTGTAGTCAAATTTTATTATTCTCGGTATACACTAGGAGAAAACCAAATCTTTTACTTTCAATTAGGTCATCAAAATGTACGAAGGAGAGAACGACCGAACAAAATTCTTGGTGCTGCTCTGCAGCGATGCAAGTTACCTGACTCTGGACCCAGAAGAGAAGAAGAAGAAGGAGGAGAGGAGGAAAGCAAGGGAGGAGGCAAGGAAGAAGAGGGAAGCGGAGAAACAGTTGAGGGAATTGGAAGATATGAGGAGAAAAGAGGAAGAGAGAAGGGCAAGGGAAGAGAGGATTGTGGAAATAAAAGATGACGAAGAGGAAGTGAACAAGGAGGAGGAAGAAAAGAAAGAGGAAGAGAAAAAAGAGGAAGAGAAAAAAGAGGAGAAAAATGAAGAGGAAGAAGAAGAAGATGAGGAAGATGCAGACCTTGATACGGTGATGGCTGCAGCTGGTGCCCTGGCTATTTTGCTGTCCAATAGTCCGAAATGCTGCAAGAAGATCACCCAAGTAAGAATAGGTCCACCTAGAAATGTATTTTTTTGGAATTATCCTTTTAACCCCTTCCACTACGTTTTCTGAATATCCTGGTCTTATCTATTATTTTTTTGTATTTATTTTCAATGACGAACCACCTTCCTTATAAAATCATTTAATTTCTTCTATTGGATCAAATATCTTGAACTAAGAGTTATAAAAGTGCATTATAGATACAGGGAATCCTTCAGCTCGTGAAATAGTAGGATAGTTGTGCTCAGTTCTCAGGTGGTTAATTCAGATATATACTTCAATTATACCCACTGATCCATTTCGTACCTTTTCATTTGAAAACACTTAACATCACACCAGCTTGCGTGCTTCAATCATCTGAATCTGATATTATATTACTGGTCTATCAAACTTGCATTCATCCTTGATGTGCACTATTACAAATACACTGTGACAAATTTGTTGCTGTGTTGCCTAGCCTAAAAGTTTTATCATGGGAAGTATTAATTGACCTACAAAATAGCATGTTCGAGTGTAATGTTTGTTTTCATTTATCAGATACCTCAATCAATGGAAGTACTGCAAGTGCTGCTTGCAATGCCACTTCCGGATCTGCAGCATAGGGGTGTTGCTTGTGTTGAAGCCATGATGCGCAGTGGGAAAGAAGTTGCCGAGAAACTTATTGAAACCAACATCATGGAAATCCTCATGCTCTTCTCCAAAATGGGTATTTATTTATTTATTTATTCATTCATTCATTCATTACGGGCAGAGCCCAGTTACAAATATTGCACATTGTTAAAAGTATTAATGATGATAGTATAATTAATTAATATAATATAACATTTATGAAATTTATAAAAACAAGAAAAAGGGTTGAGGTGAATTCTTGTATTTCCTTAAGGGGGGGTTTCTCCTTACACCTCTTTGTGTTGCCTGTACCTCGATGAGGCCGTGGCGTGGTCGATGCTGCACAGTCGGACTAATCCACACTTGCCCTTGCACATAAAGTCCCCAAACAGCTTTTTAGAATGTTCTGATCTGGTAGCTTAGATGGTTAAAGCAGCCTCCCAGATAGAGGAAGATCCCGGGTTCAATTCCCGGCCCTATCAGACTTTTTTCAAGTCCGTTTTTCCTTGGGAATTTTCCTGGGTGCAAACCCTTATGTGCAAAGTCATTTTATCCCTTTTCCTACACATATACATCTGCATATACATAAAATGAATATCATAATTGCTATACATGTATCCTTAGATATATGTAGGACATTTATATTTATAATATTAGTGAATTATAAATAATAATGAATATGTTTATAAATGTATTTTATAGAGGAATACATTCAAGATATATAAATAAGAACAAAGAAATATAAAAATAAAAGAGAAAAATAAAAAATAACACAGAGAAATATAAAAAGAACATAGAGAGGTATGTGGAGTAATTTTTAATACATTTGGAATTATATTATGATGGATTGAATTGTAGAATGATAAAGATGGGAAAGAAAAACACCTTTACATCATTCTTTGATGTCATTTTCATTTGCGCAACAATGTTGATGTGTAATTTTTCATATTCGATGTAGTTATTAGATCAATTTCAGTTCAAGAGGTCCCTCAATTCAAAAGATATGGATAAAATTCTGGATTAAAAGATGAAGAACGTAGTTGTATGACAACTTGGTTCATAGATTGATGCGGAAGCATTTTTGTGTTGGAGAAACGTTTGCTCATCTCTTTATAATTATGGATTTCATTTTGTTGTAACAGTTATTAAAACAAGTTACAGTCAAACTTAGTTGAAATCCTCTCACTTAAGACATTATCATTCCTAATTAACGGTGACAATTTATTTTGAAAATGTTACTAGAAGTGATCTAATGGACAAATATGTTTCTAGGAATTTACTGGGACAAATCCAGGGCAATGTTCAAGTCTGGTCATTATCTTAGTTAGGAGTATTAGAATACTTCTAGTTTGCTGCTTGTTTTAAATTTTTATTAATTATTTATTTAAATTTATTTAATAAAATTACATCAGGAAAAATATACAGGGTGTTCAGGCTAAACATATAAAATTTTTCTCTGGTAGCCCATTATGAAATTTAATTCCCCGTAACGAGAAAAAAATGCAGTGCTTTTTAGGTAACATAGTTAATGTATAAAAATTCCATTAAAATAGAATTAGGAAAAATGGAGACTGCATGTATTTATTATGAATTTAAAATGCATTAGGTGGAGAGAAAACTGGAAAATACTGATAGGAGAGTGAGGTACTAATAGGAAAATTGATATTGGAAGCAAATATTTAATATTAATACAAATTTGAATAACTTAATTTAGATAGTTATTGGTGGTTTGCTTCTAAAAGTATGCTAACTCAAAATATTTTTGTATAAAGCTGATATACCTTGATACATGCATTATTAGTGGCGCAACAGACATCTGATCAGTATTCCACTTCTCTCCAAGTGTTTTGCAGCATTGTAGTCATACCATTTGCAATAGCTGCATAAATGCGATGGCACTGTTACGATAGATCGTGAACTGGTGTCTGGGGTCAACAACACTTGATTCTTGATAAACCCCCTCAGTAAAAATCAAGTAAAATCTTGTCTTGGCTTCTAGAGGGCCAAGCAATCAATGGACTACCTATCCCAATCCAGCTATCTGGGAACTCATGATCCAAGAAATCCCCACAATTACTGCTTAATATCATGATGCTTACAAACATAGCAAACTTTTTGAGTTACCATACTTTTAGAAGCAAACTGCCAATAAATATGTCCATTACTTTATAAGTTATTACATCATGTATTATTATGTTTAACCAGGACACCCTGTGTATAAAAAAACAAAGTTAACTCAAAGATAAAAATTTTCATAGAGTTTTTTTAATACATAAACATCAGATAGAATACATATATAAATAGTTATAATGGCATGCTTATGTGATGCACCCTTTTATATTAACTACGATTCAATAGAATCTCACAAATATTGATGTGATCAAAGCAATTTCAATATAAATTCATAAAATAGATAAAATATAAAATCCATGACAAGCATTATATTTATTAAATTTTTACTATTTTATTTATTATTATGTTATATCTGCAGATAGGTATGTACACCAGGTGGCAGAGTTTAGTTTCATACAATGATGTTCTTAAGTACAAGTAATGAATAGACATATTACAACAGAAAAAGGCAAGTAGTAAAATATAAAAAGTAGAATAAAATACATCATCAAAAATTAAAACGTCATCAAAAGTAAAATATCATCAAAAGTGCATCACTTATTCAACCCTTACACCTTTATTACCAATAAATACCAACACCACGATTCAGGCGAGGTCAATCGTTGTTAAGAAAAACTAAATAATTAAAATTAATGGTGAAATATAAATGGAAGGAATCACTAATGGAATAAAATAGTATTTGGTAACATCAAAGAAGTACAAATTATTATTATTCATATTCTCTTCATTCCAACCTTTGAGTTGTTTAAATATTGAAAAATTACAAATGTTAATTTCTTTTTACTGCAGAAGGAAAGGAGCACAAGAGGATTCAAGAGTTGGCGTCTGCCGCTTTGAAGGAAGCTGAAGAAATGGAACTAATCAAAAAACCAGAGGACGAATGATGAGGAAAAAAAAATTCATTTTGGAAATATTTTGTGTTTGTGTTGAAGAAAGAAATCGAAGATTCAGTGTGCCTTTTTGTGGATATCCTGATCATTAAATGGTATCCATATTTTATATGAAGAGGTTCTTTGTGGCTATGAAGTTACAAAGAAATTAAGTGACCTCAACTTAAAATGAGGTCTAAATGCTAGTCAGCTTCATCAATATGCATTTTTTTAAAATTTGATTTGTATTGATTTTTTATTTTATTTTATTTTGTGGTGTGGAGTAAATGTTTCCTATTTTGGAGTAAAACGTAAATAAATATATTTTATCTATATGAACCCATAAATTAATCAGATATGGGTATTGTTGTTGACTGAGATGCCTAATTTTTTGAAAAAGTTTGTATTTTACAATTGTTTCAATAAAATTTATAGTGACTTAATGTATTTTGATCCTCACTATGCATATGCTTTTTTAAAAGGGTAAATAAAATGCTCGTTCATTGAACTGTTTCACTCGGCTCCTATTAATGATGTATCATAAAGATCTACTCTCCATGTTCTGTAGCAGATAGAATGTAAAAGATATCTATGCAATGCGAAAACATACATCTGTTATACCTCATGATGATGTAAATCTGCATTAATATCCTTATGCCTTGGAGAGTGCCATAGTACCTTTTATTTTTTTGCTATTAGAGGTACTTGTTTAAGATGCATAGTCTGCCAAGTGAAAATCTCATGACTGATGATGATTTTCCAATGCTTTAATGAATATTTGGAGTACCTTCTAGTAATCTTTCTTAAGATATTTGATATATTTTAATTTATATTTCTAAATGTAGGCAGGGAATAAAGTTGGATTGACCTAAGTGTAAGTTTTCTGATTGTTAATTTGAGTGGAAAGTAATGCAAAGTATAAATTTGTTTCATATTTTTCTAAATCAGTTTTCATGATTTTGTTGTTTTTATGAAATTGCATTGTTAATATAACTATTTTCATAGTGATGGTTAATTATATTTATTAGTAATTGATTATTTATCAATGTTTCATTTAACATGTTTTAGTTTCCAATTTCAAGTTTGTGCATACTTATGTAATTTGTGTTCATATTATAGTTTAAAGTGGAGAAAAATAGTTAAATGTGGTATCTTCATCAAATGGGATGTTTGCGTTCATGCTAGAGCTACTTCATTTTTTTGCAAGTACTGTATTTTTATTATTTAATTCTTTGTAGAATCGTTGAAATCCCTGGTAGATTATATGAATTTTACAGTAACTTCGAACCTTACCCAGTCTGGCTTGAGAGTTTAGCTATGTGAAGAACTATAAAAATCATTCTCACAATGAGATGACGCTTTATGTATTTATGATGAGACTTATATATATAGGCACCGCTTAGTGGTACATAATTTGGAGAACTTATTCTTTTACATTTACTATTCAAATAAGATATTATAAAATTTACATCAAATTTAAATTTCTAATAATTTATCCTCCATGTAAATCACTATCTCTTGCCATTGAGTAATATTTGCATTAATTAAAGCATAGATTAAAGACGAAAATATAATGTTTGCATTTAACTCTGGCGATAAACATCTTTATCGTGTGTAATCTGGATAAAATAATGTTTAAGTATGCAAGCGTAGATTCATTTCGATTCAAATTTAGAGTCATATAGTTAGTGCTGCCACCTATAAGTCACGGCCGACTGTTACTCGAAAGGGATAAAGATACTTTACAACGTATTAACGGTAAATTTTAATATGCAGGTTCTGAAAATAATTTTCTTGAATCATATGAATTGCTTTGTCTTTAAATAATACGTTAATTTGCTGAGAATGATACAGACTTCCTTTGCTTGCTTCGTAAATTTTTCATACGCGTGAGTCACTCGTTACGGTATTGGCTGTTCCCGTAGTCCTATACAGTGTCTTGTCGGTGAATGGAATGAGTTCGTTTGTTATATGGTGCAGAAGACAAGATCAACCGTCAGTGGCGTAAACTTTCACTTATCAAAATGTGCAGTTGACAGCAGCGTTTTCTTTAGCAGAATATTTCAACTGATTGTGTAATTACCGGACCTCGCAGAAATGTGGTTGTTGTGTTGAAATTCTTTATCGTGTATTGTTCGTGAATCAAACCATTTCGTCTGCCCGAATCGAAAGATATTGAATATATTGGTGAGTTGATATTCTTTTCATTGA
Source organism: Sympetrum striolatum (assembly GCA_947579665.1). Taxonomy (NCBI): domain Eukaryota; kingdom Metazoa; phylum Arthropoda; class Insecta; order Odonata; family Libellulidae; genus Sympetrum; species Sympetrum striolatum. The sequence continues at coordinate 35,311,397 of OX388350.1, read as the reverse complement.
TTTTAATAAATTTTAGCGGCGTATTATTCTTTGATTCATTTTATGCATGTCTCCTTTGTTTTGATTTTGAGGATTAAGAGGAATTCCGTATATATGTCAGTTTGACAGATTCACAATTTCGTTTAAGATCATCACGATCTCTTTATATGTTATTGTTTTTATTTTCGACTTGTTACGCACAGTTTGTACCGTGAATAACACTTAATGAGGTACAGACTTTAAGTATCTTCATTTAGTTTTATTATCGATATGTCGTTAGCGATTTAATTTGAATGCACAATAGTTACCGGCAACACATTTCTTAGAAATATTTGTGCAGCCTTTTTGTTTTGAATATTTACTTTGTTTCGTTTGAGAATTAACTGTAGTTGATTCAAGGTTTACGGGGATATAATGTGCGGTGGTTTTATGAAAGTTTTTTGTTTTTGTTATCAAGGCCAGCGGAGGTTTTCGATTGATACTTGCAAGATTAATATTAGTTTTATCACATTGATTATAGTGATCAATCATTATTGCCCCAGGAAAATCATGCATTCTGCAATATTTTCTCGTGAATTGCATTTGTTTTCATTGATAGTTAGTCGCATGCTGCGTTCTATTTTTATATCTATTTCGTAAATAAACTCATCGGTCACTAAAATTTGAAATATTTTAATCTTGAGTGTTCGACGTTTATGTTTATATTGTTTCTGTTGAGTTTTAAGAACCTAATCTGCGCTGGATTTTTTAAACACATGGGCTTTGCTTGTCTTAGGATCATTTACGCCCTCTAAACATGCGTGTTTGAGTCCGGGATGCAGTAAAAAATCTTAGCGAGCGGGGTTTTCATCGGCCTACTGCGTTTCATCCCCCAAAATCTCACGGCATTTTCCCCTATCCGTTGTCATCTGTCACCGATTGTTTCGATGGACCTTCCGTTGGTGGCGCTTAGATCCAAGATCGGCGCTTAAGGGTTACGAAGTCTCCATGTATACGGGGCCAGAGGGGGGTGTGGTCTGAGCACGCAATGTCATTTGAAGGGGGATGAGAAGTTTTATAGCGTGAAACATTTCGATTCTAAAGAACACAAAGATGGGGGCCTCATCCTGATCTGCATTGATCCGCCAATTTTTAGATTTCTCCATATTAGGTCCAATATACCCGTCACAGCTGCTCTAGGGCTTATTTCTGTAAGGATTACTCGTTACCGGCTGCTCCTGCACTGATTTTAATGTAACCTCTTCGGTAGTAATTAATGTAAATTTCTCTCTGGAGTTTTTAAATATTTTTTGTTCAATTAAAAGTATCATTACCAAGTCTTTTTCTACAAATGGTAAAATTGTCTTGTAAGAGTACGCTCTGTTATGAATGTATTATATTAATTGCTTAACGATTTGTAGTCAAAATCTCATTAAGTTATTACAATCAAATAGTAGTATATTTGAAAGTTTTATCTATTTTTTTTTCTGTTTGAGAATATTAAGAATCTCTCTGTTTTTGTATTCTTCTGGCACTGTACCTTGCAAAAAAATCTTCAGCTTCTCTTTGTCAAGTGGAACCTTACTTTACTGTTTTCTATTGTTTGAGCGTTGTCTCTATTCTCCCAATCTTCATAATACCTCTTCTTATCCCCAATCATTTATGTGCACTTCCTTTATCCAAATGGATATATGTACTCCACTGATAATGATAAAAGGAGGTAAGCACTCTTTGTTACTTCCATCGTCATCGCAAGTATTCTGTCCGTGGGCAGGTCCTTTAATTGTGTTCTTCTCCATCCTTCTTGAGCCAACCTCTTCATTCTCCCGTATCCACTTTTTCATTTCCTGTCATCTTTATCTTTCTCCTTCCTTCTAGCCACAAATCCTTCCATCACTGATGTTATTATTCCATTCTTTCTTAACTCATGTCCTAGCCAATTCCCCTTTCTCTTCCTGAATATCTCCATAATTGACCTTTTTTTTCATTTATCCTCTTTAAAACCCTTCATTTCTTTGTATGACCATTTTATTCCCCCATCTTCATCCACATCCACATTTCCTGTGCTTATAAACGCCTTTTTCTGCTTTTCTCACTGTCAATGTTTCACAGCTGTATAGTAAAATACTCCAAACGTAGCACTAGTCTCTTACTTAGTTCTACATGCATATTCTTTTTCTTCAGGAAGGCTTCCTTTGCTATTGCTATTCTGGATCTGATTTCTCTCTCACTTTTTAATTTTTTCTTCCATCTTACTACGAAGATGTGTGAATTACTTTACTCGTTTTTTACGAGCATTACAAATCTTAACATCTTCATTTCCTTACTTACTTCCTTTACTTACTTTGTTACTTCCAAAAATAATTAATTAATCTGATAATGTTACCCTGTGATGAAACCGGTTGGGTTTTATGTTTTATGATCTATTTGGCGGAGACGAAGTTTGCCTTATCCGGTGTCCTTATTGACAAATTCCCCTGGTTACATATGTATGTACCTAACCACTCTTGAAAAAGAAAGCATCGTTTCGAAATGCGCATTGAGTGTTATTAAAGTGCGGAGCCCTTTCTTGTTTGCTGCGAATACCGGTAAAATGTTTATGATTCGAAATTTTTTCTCATGCATTTCTTACGGGAATTACTGACATCGGATAAATAATTCGTACATTTATGCGTACATGCGAATCTCGAAAGCAAGCAATTACAAGATTCCTTTCAATTTGAAATCGATTCGTAGGTCCCTGTGCTCTAAGTGGTCTGCCACAGAAGCGAAACGGAGGTTACCTGCATCATTCGGCGACGTCTGAAGCATCCGCCGGAAAAGTTTTATCCTCCCCAGCGAAGGAACGGCTATAAAATCCTGCATCGTTATGTTTATACGGCGGAGGACGGATCCCCCCCGCAAAGCGGTATCTTAGGAGGCCGAGCTGTTATTATTTAGGCACGATATCAAAAGGTACAATGCCCCGGAACCATTATTTCCCCGCCGGACTCGTTTACGGAGGGTAGAAACGAGATTTTGGAGAGGCTGAGCGGGGGAATGTGACGCATGGCGTGCCGTCGGAAGACCGTAATCTCCGCGATAAATCGCGTCTTGCGACGTACCAAGAGCTCTCGAAGTTTCCCCCGCGCGACCCCGATCGGTACATAATGGGGGCTAATGGCCCGATTCGGTACGTTTAATCGCGTGATGCGAGTTCGAAAGGAAACGTTCTGTTTGTATCAAGACTGTAATGGTCTCCCGGATCAGGATGTTTTGAATACAAATTTCGTCAAAGAATATTCCATCGACATACATTTATATATCGATTTTCATTAACTTAAGGTCTTTTTTTATCTAAGCCTTATTCCCTTATATTCCTGCCGCCAACCCTGGGAAAGTCAGACAAACACACAACCATTCCCTAATCAGAAAAATCCTGAACAGCCGGGATTCGAACTCTGGGCCTTGGAGAGATAGCGTTTCGCACGCTAACCACTCGACCACCAAAGCCTGTAGGTAGTAAAGGACTATGATAATAATAATAAAACTGTGAATCATATGATAATAATAATGGCTTCATGTTTGTCTGCATAAAAGTTGCCAATATTTTCGCCAATTAACCCGTTCACTGCCTAAGTAAGGTTTTTGGTGATTACGATAAACTGCATCAAAAGTTAAGGAATTATCCTGAAAGGCTCCTTCAGTAATTAACAATGGTTGCGAAAATTTTAATTCCATTTAACCGATAGTTTTTAGCCTCGGCAAAGGGAAGACTTCGGTTTTTTTTTCCGAGCGTAAAAGCCTACGCAATCGCACTTTAACAAACCAACCAACTTTTGAAAAAAACGGAAAATAAATTTAAATTAAATCCAGAAAGGACTTTGAAGGTGTTTTACATGCGCCGAAAAATCTTTAATTCGTTCGAACGTAAGATGTTTGATTTTAATAAGTCGTATTTTTATGAAGGAAGCAGGACTCTTCTCAAAAGTTTGAGGGAAAAGGTTTTGACAAGTTTTCGTTATAATATATTTATACCCCCATTTTTTATGTATCTACTGCCTTTTATATATACTTATGTATATTTATTGAATGCTATCAGCCGTTACTGTGTGGAATTCCACCATGGTGGCAAGAATAAAATCACTTAAAACACAGACAAAATCTGATTTTGTGATTATTACAAAATTACCAAGTGTTTTTATTCTTGCCATTTTGTATATTTACTTTTAACCTTTTCTGACTAGGTGATGCTATTTTTTCACTGATAAGGTGCAAAATGATTTCAGATGTCGAGGCACCTGTATATCTGCGCAACTGCTACTTAATTCCAAATGGATTGATGTTACATTCAGCGATAAAATTTAAAATAGCATTTTTTGGTGAGACTGCTTAAAGCCTTAAACATACTATGTGGAAGTTATTAAAAGCGTTTTCAAGTCCTTTTTGCGTGGAAATGTTTCGTGAAAAGTTACGTGAAAATATTCCACTTACAGTCAGTTTTTCAATAACGCAAACACCACCAGCGATACACCCTGATGATAATTCACGAGAATGAGAACAGAAATCTTCGTCTACAGCTGAAGATTCACAAAATAGCGTCAGCAAATAGAGTTGATGATAAATGGAGATGACTCTACAAGTAACAGTGTTCGTTCTTATCATCTTATTATCATCTTGTCGATGATTCCCGGAGATCGCGTTCGTTCTTTACTGTCACTAAAATTTCGTTTAATACGTCAATAAGTCTTGAACCGATGGACTTTTCGAAAAGCTTCCGTCAGTTATTAGATCTCACCTGGAGCGAATTTTAACCGAGGGACTCTATTAGAGCCTGCTGTCGAACCTGAGACACCCTGTAACGAAACGAGCTTCGCTGGACCATATGACCATAGGAAATGTCCTTATATGAGACTAGACATACTTCATGCGGATCCCAAATCGCGCAGCAGTATTCTAGACTTGGTCGAATAAGAGAACAATAGGCAATTTCTTTGACTCTCCATAAGCATCCCCTCCACGCTCTACCCGTTAATCTTGCATTCTATTCGCTTTTCCTATCGCATCTCGGATATGTTCTTTAAAAGATATGCTACTGCTAAACGTGACTCCTTAGTATTTGTTGTGGCCCACATTCTAAGAGATGTCCCGAAATTTGGTACTGCGCGGGAATAACGTTTTTGGGACGCATACAATTCATTGCAAAGCATTTATTTATATTTAAATCGAGCTGCCAATCTTTACACCATCCTCATTTCACGTTCAGGTCGTTCTGTGGTACGCTGCTATCGTTATCTAACGAAATCTCTCTGTATGTTAGGGTATCATCGGCAAATAATCTAACCGTGATCCTTACGTCTTCTACTAGGTCGTTAATGTAAATAAGAAACACTATACTTAACTCATACCTCAACAGCTTCCATATCATCACAGCCGTGTACAGAAATAGGCGAAAGATACATTTTTCTTTACCCTGTACCGAAAGACAACTGATAACCAATCCATTCGTGAGGTAGCAGAGCAGCCATTACGCTCTCTGTTCCGAACTGAGTATTTCAAATGAAATAGACAAATAAATTGATATTTAATCACACACAATAGTACAGGGAAACGTAAAACATTTTTAAAGGGGGAGATTCCACCAATTATCACCTCTTGAATACGCTCACGGATAACGGGGTCACGCAGTACTGATTCTTCAACCAGAATAAGAGATCGTAAAGGGATTTGTTTACGGTTTTAAGATCGCTTCTATTCTATTCGCTTTTCCTATTACATCTCGAACATGTTCTTTTTAAGATATGTTTACCTATTCTCTCTTCATTGAGCCGGATGTTATTAATGGAACGCGGCCACCTTAGTTCTGCCCGATTACCGCGTGAGTAATGCTTTTCGTTGTATTCAAAAAGGTGTGCCAGTACTGAGCGTCACTCGTGCCTCAGTACTTTATTAATCACGCCAAAAGAAAATGGCTGAGGCAGCAGTAGAGGGAAGATATAATTTTCTATGTGTATTCTGTACTAAATTTGTTATTTTCTACTTACTTACATTTTAAATGTACAGCAATTCGTTCTTTTTTGTTTTTGTTTGATAATATTGGTTTGTAATCTTACCTTTTACATCCCATTTAATCTGATTTCATTACTAAATTTAATTTTCCTATCTGTAGGTTTTGCAGGTTTTTCACACCACCCTTCTTGAGGGTGTTTTCCTGCCGTGGAAATTTTTTCCCAAGGTTTTATTGCTACATTAAGTGTTTTAAATTCACAAAGGCTTCTCCTGAGTACTTTTTTCCTAACTATCTCCTTTTTTAACATTTTTATGGAGAAGTGTTGGATGTAGGAGGAGACTTTATAGTCCCAGTCTCGCCCCGATTGAAGTCTTTTGTTATTATTATTATTACCAAAAGACAAAGGAAAGATGTTCTATGCGCCAAGAATTGAAAGGAAGACCTACGAGTCGCTATTTTACGATATTTACAACACTACAAATTTTTCAAATCAGGGCCCGAATCTGATCTTGGCGCCTAGAGCTCCCAATTATGTATTTTCGTCCCTGGATGTGTTGTGGAGTGAAGTTTGGATGGAGTTAAATAGAGAGTAATTGGAGTGATATAAGAAGGATGCACTTGAAAACTGTCTTATTTAGAAAGATTCATATCAGCTTCTTCGTGTATTTATGTTTTTATTGTTATCGGCGACTCAATGCAACGTGGTTTTTACTTAATTTGAGATTAAGTGAAAATTACGGCTCTCCTGTTTCATCAATAATAATTATTTATTTCGTCACACGAAATATATTCATTACAGCATGAAATTTTCCTCTCTGAATATGTGACATGTTGACATTGATACGGAAGGCTTTCTTAAATTATTTCTTTTGCACACACTAAAGTAATACTTACATTCATTTTAGTCAACTTCAATATCATGGATCACGAATCCTCATACTTTGAAGGATATTAATATGTACGTTAAACGAAAATAAATTATCCTTTAGTACATTGAAACGTCTATAGTTAAATATTATCCTCTAACAGCTCTTTCATGGAGTGATAACATTTTCTCTTTGGATTTTTTCATTTTATCCTGAAATGGTTTACGTTTTTATCGTACTTCTCTAAAAATTCTTTCGGAATTTCGTAATTGCAATATATTATTTCCATATAGTAAGGGATCATTTCATACATCGTTAATATGTGATTGGGTGACTGTTAATTTCTCCTCCATTGGCATTGGCATGTGATCGAACGTGATTTATTACTTTATATATTTCGGTACATGGACGATTCAAAGTACTGCAAAGGTCGCGTTTTTGTATTTCCTCTCGCATTCTTTGTACCGCAGCGTAACTGGTAAACATAACCACAAAATACAGTGGTAAACCTGTCTGAAATTAACTATCCTCTAAACTGTATCCTAATAACGTAGGAAAAAAACTATCACGGGTACAAATTACGTGCTTCTACAAAAAGAAAAATGTTGGTAAATTTTCATTTGTAAATAGATCCATATTGGACTGGAATGCATTAGTTGATGGAATTTTCAATCCCTTACCTGCTTATGAACGGAAGTTCAAGAAAATCATTTAAATAATTGGCCGCTAAGATGTACATTGTTTTAAACATTTCTATAAATGTCGTATGTGGTTATGGTAGTATAATGTACCGTGAATATTATTATTTAAAAAAAGTTATTGAGGTATATAGTTTCAGTCGGTGTAAAAGATGGCGCTAACTAAGACTTTTAAGGATAAATAACAACTTATGTTCTCCATATCGGAATTTAGCTCTGTAAAATAATTTTTTTTATCAGCGTTATACTTTTCGCATGGTTTACGTATTTTGTCATATTTTCTCATTCATTGCATTCGTTTGTGTTCCTTTTATAATCATAGTTTGACGTGGGCACTGCCACTTAGTTTTTGCGTATCCGCTGCGTAAATATAATAATGATGATAGCACAGGAATTTTAAATGGGCCCTGGGGGGTCTAGCGAAAGTGACGAATCGAAGGTAATTCTTCGCACCGTGGCCGAAGTACATTTTCATGCCGTTTTCATAAGCCGCTTTCTTAGCCATTCCCATATTCACCTCTGCAGGCGCTTTCTTAAAAGTCTCGAAGGGGGAGAAAAGATAAAGGAAAGCATGTTCGTGATCTTGCAAGGCGTTGTTTTGAATCGCTGAACAATGACTCCTTTCATACCCAGCTTTCGTGAGAGGTGAGGCAAGCAGTCCCGAGGCCAAAGTCTCGTTTCGCGTTACACGGAGAGGGTGGGGTGGGAAACCTGCTCCCAGTTGAACTCGAACCCGGCTCGTTCGCGGCGAAAACCGGTACCCACCCCCGTAATCGTCTGAGCAGGGTTGCCAACCTCAGGGGAGTAGGCAGTTTGTTTTTGTACCGCCTCTTGCTCCGCGTCTTAGCATCTCTTTGGCGAAAGTAAGCAAAGGTGAATTCGTATCCTACAGAATAAGTTTTATTTCTACCAGGTCGTTATATGTATCACAACTTCCAAAAGGTCCTGGGTTTGACACCAGGCGTCTCTAGTATTTGAAATACATGGCGGAAATTACAGTTTTTTATAATCCATTTACCGAGAAGGTGGGAATTCTATGGCTTAGTATGTGAACAGAAGTAATGAATGTTTCATAAACACAGTTTATTGTTTACCTTATGGTCATTGGTTCCATTCCATTAAACGGGAAAACGGAATTTAGGTTGCAGAATATACTCGCATTCCCGATATATAGACTTGGAATTACAGAAGCGGTCAGAGTTAGCCAAAACAAATGGTTAAGTGCTATCTCATCTTACGAAAATGTCCTGGGTTCGACACCGAGCCACTTGGATACAAAATCGATTTTTACATTGAGAAATTTGGGTGCCTATGTCCTAAATTTTCAAAGCAAATAGAACTTTGAAAAGTACAGTACCTTAGAGAAATGCTTGCAGAATGTAAGCAACTTTTACTCGTGATAATAATAATCAAGACCAAATTAAAACCACCAGGAAAATGTATAGTTAAGGAAAATATACAGACCGATAAATGTAGCAGCAACTGAATCATTGGATCACATAATTGGAGGGTGCTCAAATTCTTTCTCAATTCTCAAAGACTTGCAAATCACGATTACACTATAAGACATAACAGCGATAATTATCCATCAAAGGCTGGCTGTCACCTATGAACTCATTACAGAAAATGCTCAAGATTACTGGTATGAGCCAAGCTGTATATTAGAAAACAATAAAGTTAAATTATATTGGGATAGAGAAATTACGACAGATATAACCATAAAAGCCAACGGATCGGATATAATCTTAATTGATAAGCATAATCAAGAAGCGGTAATAATAGAAATTCAGAAGCTATGGAAGTTAAATGAAGCAAAATTCATACCCATTGTGATATCTTCGGTAGGAGTAGTACCAAAAATGTTAGAAGTCAATATCAAAAAATTAAACGCTGGTATAAGCGTACATTTGATCGAAAGTCGGCAACCCTGGCTACTTGCCGAGTAGTTATGTCATTTTTAAGTCAAGAAATGTAATAAAGCGATTTAAATAATATATATGAAAAATTGAAGTATATATATATAAGAAAAATGTATGGCCGTGGTGAGAAATTGTAATCAGTCCGTTCCCATCGTAAAAATGCCGTCACTTTGCGGCGAGAAAGAAAAAATAATTATAATAAAGGACTTTATTTAGGGCGAGATTGAGGCTATAAAGTCTCTTCTTATATCCAACCATTCGTCATATAAATTTTAAAGAAAGATGTAGCTTGAAAAAGTCCACGCAAGAAGATTACTTTGTGGATTTCAGATACCTTAGGTAAGAGCTTAGGAAAAAATCCACTGGAAGGGGCGTGCAAAAAACCTGCAAAACATGCTGATAGTAATAGCTAAATTCCTTAGTCGAAGGAAATAATTTTACGTTATCTGACAAGAAAACGGGAGAGAGAGAATTGCACTGTAGAAACTTACTTTATGATCAATAAAAAACAAGCCGAGTCATCATATGACCCCACAAAGGTTTATATCATCGCTCCGCCTTATTGGTGTTTTATTTCATCAGAACGGGAGGAAATCCTTAAAGGTAAACATTTTCAAGTCTCCCGTCTCTGCTGGAAGACGGTAAAAAAACGTTGGCTTGAAACCCTTCTTTCATCCCGCAGAACGTAAAAGTTCTTCGATCTTCTGCCATTCACTTTATTTTTCTATCCTGTTGTTTTTACCCGCGAAATAAATTCCCGGTAGAGAAATTGGTTATTGATTTTTCGGCGGTATTCCACGCCGCTCTCGAATCTTCCATCTTCCGCTTCGTTATTGAACGGTAACACATGTTCTGGGAAAGCTAGAGAGTGTAATAGAAAGTTGACAAAGGGGTTGAGGCCGGCACATGGTCGTAGGTTCGTGTGCTGTGCCGCTATCGCTCAAGTTTAGTTGAAGTTCGCGTTGTTCATTAGAGTTGGGTTACAGATGCGTCGCAGCCGTGCTGGATCGGAATCTTCCATCGCTTGATCTTGACACACATGTTCGAGTTGTGAGCGCGAAGTGACACGAGTTGCATTGGGAATTATAACTAAGGAAACGTATGCAATGTTGAGAAATTAATTTAATGAATAATATTCCGCGGTACTTTTTTTGTTGATCATAAAGTATGTTTCTACAGTCCATTTCTCACTCTCTCTCTCGTTTTCTTGTCAGTTTTTGGAAAAATGATTTCCTTCGTGTTAGAAATGTAACTTTTACTATCAGTATATTTCGCGGGTGTTTGGCACGCCCCTTCTAAGGGGTGTTTTCCAGCGGTGGATTTTTTCCGAAGACGTTTCACTTAGATTCTTTTAACCCTCACGGCAGTTTCTTCCTTCTTAGCTAATTTTTCTTACTCCTTATTTTCTGGAGCTAATATTACAAAGAGATTTCTGTAAGAGCTGACCATTTATACTCGAAGTCGAACTCAATAAAGAAATTTTCTATTCCTTTTGTTCTAATGACTTCAGAAGATTTCGCTAAGTTTTAAATATGTAATCGATCGATTCCTGCAATACGTGGTTAAACTCATTCGCATTTATTCCGATGAAACAAAATCTGACTACGTTCCCAGAAAAGATAAGTTCCTTTAAAAGAGAGTCTTTGCTATCAACACTTGCACAAATTCCACAATACAAGTGAACTACGATAGAAATGAAGAAAAGGTTGTACTTTTTCCACAGATTTATTTGAAAAACACGACCAGGTTTCAACGAGTAATCGCCATCATCAGGGGAAAAAGCAATATCCGTAAACATATATATACAGAAGAAAGACTAGCGGAAAAACCATGAAATAGGAAAAGGTGTTTTTAAAATAAATCTGTGGAAAAGTTCAACCTTTAACTCTTCATTTCTACGATGGATGAATCCCCTAATACCCAAGTTAAGCTTGAAGGAAAGTAAAGTTGAGTTATTTACAAAATTAAGGGGGGAAGTTCAGGAATCCTCCTTCCACCTTTCTCCCTTATGTATATTTACAGGTGGTCCATGTCAAAGAAAAAACAATGGCGTTCCTAGATTCTTTTCAATTTCTGAGATTGTTTAAAAGTTTTTTGAAGCCAAAGATCTAATTTTAAAATATAATATAACCAAATGGAAACGGAGATCATGATGAAATTACTAGGCAAAATTCCGCAAAAACGTTTTTCAATGTATCGACTAGATTCGAGCTTAAGGTTTCATCTTCAGGCACAAGAAATACAAATGCAATCGTTTATCAAGCCTTCCTGTTTTCCCCGAATGAGATGAGGCTATTGGAGATTTAAAATCCCTTATTCATTAACAGGCTTGTGCCAAATTTAGTTTCTTTACACCCTGATATGGTAACAATTCTTATAGCACACTTTCAGCCTATCCCAGATAAGGTAATAATAAGCGCCTCTTAACTGATGAGGTTCCTCAAAGTTTCCCGCAGACTTTTTCGCCCAAGTGTTTTTTCCCCCTTCTTCGGTCTGCACGCACGGCCTGTCACGGAGTAGGCGAATGAGAATCTCGTAAACACAGCGAAAACAGCGTTTTCCTCCCCAAACCCCAGGACACGTCCCGTTACGGCATCCATGCGAAGGTGGCAACCGAGGCGATGGATTTCCTAAACCAGTTCTTTTGTCGGTGAATTTCTCGCATCGATTTATGTCGTACTGCCTCGTGTCAGAAAGGAGCTCACGCTATCCGTGTTTTATGAATCCGGTTGGTGATGGGTGAATCGAAATCTTCACGCGCCAAGTCACAACACGTCGTAGATCAGACAGGCGTGAAGGTTTATCAGTCAAAGTCTCGTATTTCTGGAGGAAGCAACTGTATTAAGTACTTGTGTACAGTTTCATGAATAGATGAGCATGGTGGATGGTGTGTAAGCCTGAATTAGCGAGCCAGCAAAGAAGTGACAGTAGATTAATGATCCGTAAAGTTTATTACCACCAAACGAAAGATGCAAGTGAAATCTGATGAACAGGAAAGCGTGCGTCTTAACCTAAGGTTGCACAAGAAGTGAAAATTGCGACACGACTGGGACTCAAACCCAGGTCTTCCGCCACTACGAGTTAGTTGGTTTGAACACCTACCCGGAAAGTGGAAGACCTGGTTTCGAGTCCCGACCAAGTCACTATTTTTCACTTCTTGTACAAACTTGGGTTAAGTCGCACGATTTCCTGTGCTAAAATAAATTTCCAATTCATCTTATGGAAGTGAGAAATGGTATCATAGGAAAAAATCTTTGCTGCTGAAGATTGATAAAGGGAGTATTTATAGATAGAGGAAAGAGGTGGAAAAACCCTCGACACAGTAAGAAATAAAACAGTTAAAATATATGTATAAATGAAATATGAAACGTTAGAATTTGTGAAGATTTTTCAAAGATTATACACTTGTTTTTGTATATTCCTTTGTTATATCAGGAATTTACGTTTTAGCTAAAGATTTGTAACTTACGAGCCGCCAGTGGTGTATGACGTATGGGGTGTATCAAAACCTAAACTTGCCTTTCGGAGATTTCTTTCGTTATCTACTGGAATTACAGTGGCATCTACTTTATCTTAAAGTTTTGAACCAGTGAATTAAAAAAATAATTGACAGTAGATTAAGAATCCGTAAAGTTCATCATTATTAAACAATTGATGGAAATGAAATCGGATGAACTATGTACGGGAATCGTGCGTCATAACCCTAGAGTTGTACATGAAGTGAAAATTGCGACACCACTGGAACCAACTTCTTCTTCACAACTTATAGCCAATTATAAGCTAGTTGGTTAGAAAACCTGCCCGGAAAGTGGAAAACCTGGGTTATACTAGCTTTTATTGATTAATACCTTTAGTGCTATTATACTTCGGAAAGCGTTGCTGGAAAACATGTCGAGAATCAGTATAATCGGAGGTTTAAAATCTCCAGTAGCCGTCTTTGTCGGCGTTCCTCGCCTCATTCACCGATATTTGTAGAAACTAGGAAATGCTCGTTGCTATTTTTACTTACTTTATTACTTTAATTTTTAGTTACCTTTTTCTTTGTGACTCCTGTGCATTGGGTATTTCTAAAAAGAGCGATGATCCTTTCCTGGTTCCTTCGAATAGGGGGCATCCATTAATTACGTGAGGTGATTTTTGCGATTTTTTGACCCCCACCTAGTGTGATATCGTAAGATTTGGCTCGACCCCCTCCTCTAATCTCACGTGAGATTGTTCAAAATGCGTTTTTTCAGTGTAAATATGTCAATCTATGTTTCATTGTATTGGATTTATACAAAAAACTCGTACGTCGCAGCGCTCGTCGAATCGCGTGTTCGGCTAGCCGGTGGTTAAACAATCGACGGGCTACTATGCTACTTTGCGGCGCTCGCATAACCGTGATAAATATTATTGTGTAAAATTTAGTCATATTTTAGTAGAGAATCACGTTTTACTCAATTTAACCCAGTTATCTCATAATTCTACACTGTTTTTTGCGTGTAAAAAATTACGTAATATTTGCAAGAACCCCACGTGAGAGTGAGTGAGATTCGGGTTACCCCCCCACCCCCTAAACGCCTCACGTAATTAATGGACGCCCCCATACCGGTGGATGTGGCGAGGAACGCAGTCAAAGACAGAGATCGGAGATTTTAAACCTCAAGTTATTTAACAGCCCAAATTTTCTTTAATTAAATGTCGAGACTCCCTTTTCTCTGTGGTCAGTACGTCATATATGTGCGATGTCTGATTTTAACCTCTATGTATAACCTTGTTGCTTATTCAAGTGAGGTCACAATACCCTTCATCCCGCGATTGTTCTTCCTGATGACGCAAACCCGGTAGTTGTAAATTATTAGATAGTTCCCATCTTAGGTCACGCATCTGAAGATGCTAGTAAACACGTCTCGCATTACTTTTCTTATTTAGCCGTTATTTTCTCTCGTGCAGAGTGAGGAAAAGCGTTGTTTTCTTTGGGTGGCGCAATCTTTGCATTGCCCTCCTTTTCCCCGCTGTTACTTTCCGCATTATTATAGATTACTATAGATTAATTAATTGAATAACTAACTTTGGTAGTCCGTTAGCAAATGATTTTTAAAGTCTAACATGTTTCAAGGTACAACCTTAAATAATGTAAAATGACAACTTTGCACATCATCAACACATGTATTACATATACAGTTACACATTACAATAAGGTAAAACCTGTATATTCTACTGTTTAAATTATACTTTTTTGATTATGCTGAGCAAATAATTGCTTGTCAGCGTGTTCCCAATAAGTATGCTATTCCAAAGTCATAAAAAATAACATAATTAACATTTGGATTACTACAGAACACTGAATAAAAATCAGTTAGCGGTTGAACAGCGAAAATTAATAACAATAATAATTCTGGTTAAAAGAATCAATCTTGAAGTAGTTCGGATTATCCCATCTCTGTATTCGAGGCTCCACTTGCGACACCTTGCATCCATGCACCCATATAAACCTGCCTTTTTACGATTCAATTACGGTTTTGGTGACGAAGTATGTTTTGGCGCTGATTTTTACTCGTTTATCGGGGAATATGGACTCCCTCCGGGAATTGAACCCCGGACCCCTTTCGTTAAAGCCGAACGCGTAGCCCACTCGGCCTAATGAAAAGAAGATAATCATCAAAGCCATAAACAAAACTGAGGAAATAAGAAATTGAATTGGAACTCTGTTTTTAATGAATGAGAGCCTTTAAAATTCTCATTCTCGTAAAGTATTATTAACTACTGTTACAATATAAAGAAGGAAAATTTGAAACGGCTTCTAAAGAATTAGATGTTTTAAATCTCCAAAAGCTGTCGCACGGCTGTTAATGAATTAAATGTTTTATATATCCAAAAGCTTTCCTCGCCTCATTCACCGGTATTCCGAGAAAATTAAGAAAATTAAGAAAGGACACCGCACTTCTTAAGTACCCGGAACCCCGATGAGATTCAATGAGTACTTCAGCTGGTGAATAATAAACCTTTCTATGGAAGTTTCCGGTGTATCATCTCATGGATCAGTTTCTCATGAAAAAATCTTCCACGAGCCATGCTCCACATTTGATTCTGTCATTGTTTCTTTCCGTCGTCGACAGAGGACGATCACCCAAAGCGCCGCCGGCATTCTGAGATCGATGCTTTTCATTTCCTCCCTCCTGTCAAGCCGGATGCCAGCCAACGTTTGCCCATTGATTTCTCCTACGAAACGTTGGATCCTTCCATTAACCCTCTATTGGTCACACCCAAAAACTTGGGCAAATTATCACTTCGCGTCTTTATAACCCGAGTTGCTTAATTTGCAATTAAAAAATTATCCTGAGGATGGTCGCCGAGTATGCGGCCGAAACGTCGACGGTGTGGAGTGATGCTACCCGGTCGTAGTCCCGAGAACTACTCCTACAATTAAAAAATTGTTCTCACGATACTTTAGAGTTGCTTTTACTTGTTTTAATTCATGTAATTTCTTATATTTGGTTAGTGTAATTTTATTAAGAAATAGTCACCGTTGTATACACAAAAATAGCGTTTATTCGACTGCATTGCAGCATTTTATAACATAACAATGAATTTATTTTATTAATTTTAAATGAAATTAATGAGCTTTACACGAATTGTCATGAAAACAATCATCAGGTGAAGGTCAAAGGAGTGCAATAGCTGTTGCACTTATGGTCGCGTCGGGTCATAACCTCTGTGTCAGAGACCGGTTTCGGCATGAAACTATGCCATCATCAGGGCACATAGTTTCATAAGGAAAGGGTTTAGGTTTCTTTACACATATTTGAATATTTGAAAAGAAAACGTGATGTACCGATGACAAATAACCCCAAAACGATGATTTAAAACTGCGAGTTGACTGTTATCATTCGCTGCGTAGGAAGCGATCTTTGCTCTGGAATAGCAATAGTGTCACGTGACCATTCTAGCCAATGGACGTCGCTCTTAACGATACAAAACAGCTTATAAGAGACAGCCTAACCGATCTTATCAGATTTCAACCGAATCGATCTCATCTGATCTCAACCGATTCGATCTCATCCGATACGATTTGATCGATCTTTCGAATACAATCTCGTGCTTTAATCGATTTGAAGCAAACGATCCGATACGATTCGGGAAGTCGATCTTTTCATTGGAAACTCCCATCTCTTATACAAACCGACCATCACCTACTACTTCAGGTATTGGAAGGGGAATCACTTTTCATGTTCCATCTCTTTAATAATGAATTAGAATATTTTATTCTAATATTTTACCAAAAGCCGTCTTCGTCGGAGGTTCCTCGCCTCATTCACCGGTATTCCGAGAAAACAAGAATGGACCCCGCACTTTTTAAGAGCACCCAATGCGTATTTCGAATGCGATGCATTCATCGTCAGGAGTGAATAGATACTGACACAAAGACGGCTTTTGGAGATTTTAAACCCATAATAATATGAGCTTTACTTTAACTATAATGCACATGGACCCGACTCGCGCCAGGGCGGATATACCTAATGGCATAACGGGATTTTTTTTGAATCACATCCCGGAAGCTATCATTGCCAGTCCCGAACTCGCCATCCTGTCACCGAAAGGAGATCTCGTATAGCGTCATAATATCGGAAGTGCAATCCGTAGGGTGTCTTCAAGGCATACGAGGCGTGTTAAAAAATGTGGGAATTTCCGTTTTTTGGAAATTTATTCGTCTAAAAAATTTCCATCCCCTTAAAAATCGTCCCCAATAGATATCATACACTTATTCCTTTTAATAACGAAATTGTTTACGGAAAATTTATCAGTAGCATCTTTCTGTGACCAGTTAGACCAGTTTTTTTTCCTTGTGCTTATCAATTTCTTTAGCATTATTTTTATGATTATGTTTCCTGAGGTTTGACATTTCATCCATGTTTCTTCATTCCTATTTTGTGGTTCTATCTTAGTAGTCTATTTGATATTATAAAATAGTGCAGGAGAACTTTTTAACAAATACTCCATGAATGAGCCAAAAAGAATTAAATATTAACTGAAAAAGTAAATTCTAGAGCCACAACGCCATTTATCTTTACGTATTATATGTTTAAAATGGCTTAATTATGAAAACTTATATATTGATGTTAAAAAGTTTCTCAGCAAATGTTTACCATCAACTGTAGAACACTTCCTTTCTTTCGAGCTAGAACTTTTCATTATATTAAAAGTAATTTTTCCTTTTAATAGCAAAATCGTTTATGGAAAGTTGACCCATCCTTTCATTGACATCAGTTGTGTATCAGCAAATTATTGGTAATATCCACATTAGTGCTTATTTCACCTACATTTAGCATTCCTTTAAGTTCGATCCTCATGGAAGTGTGGAATTAAAATCGTGAGGAATTTTAAAAGAGCTTCTATATTCATTTTCATAAAAATATATGATTCTGTGTGCTTTTATTTAGTCATTGATGATTTAATTTTCCCATTGTTTGCTTACCAATTGGGTTTTTTATAAATTTGGCGTGTTAAAAATAATGGAAGTTTTCGTTTTTTGGAAAGAATTATATTTATTCGTCTAAAAAATGTCTTCCCCTTGAAAGTTATCCACATTAGATATTGAACATCAATTCCAGCGCTTTTTCCAATCCCCGAAACACTTTTGGAACTGGTTCTTTGGGGTAACATTTAGCTCTCTTAGCGATTCGATTTTAATCTCATCTATGCTTGCAAAACGACGACCGTTTAAGGTTCTATTTATTTTCCGGAACAGAAAAAGGTCACGCTGAGCCAAGTCCAGCGAATATGGAGGCTGGAGCATCATTACAATGTTGTTTTTGGCCAAGAATAGGCGAATAATCAATGAAGTGTGAGCAGGTGCATTGTTGTGGTGCAAAAACCATGAATCTCGCGAGTTGTGTGAAAAAATGCTTCTTGTACATGGGTGCACATGGTAAATTCAAAATAAGGATTTTACAATTTCTTCGTTACAGTTTAGTTGATCGTGTGATATCTAATTGACCAACCTAATCTGATAAAAACTTCGAATTTAAGTATATGATGGAGAAATTTGCTCGCCGTGTAATTTGTAAATTGGATGTTATTGTTCCTTTTCGGAGCAAGGTTCGAAGAAACTGATGTCTCAAGTGCATGACCTCCAAAAGCCATCTTTACCCATTCTAAAAGCCCTTTCTCCCATAACATTGCCGTATTAACCTTGGGTTCTCTATAGATCTCCAACATCCACGTTCAGCACAAGGGGTGTTGTTAGTGAATTTTCTGGCCTATTTGTTATTATACCTACTAATGATGATGACTATTTGAATTATCTTGCCTATTTAATATTATTGGAATAATTCAAAGCATCATCGTCATCGGTAGGTAATACACTTTATATCACACTCATCGTCTTGGATGAGTGGTAATAGTTTGAAAATATCTCGCCGGAAACGCGTTAAGACGGAAAAACTTGAAAGCGTCACCTAAGCATGTGCATTCCTTCTGGAAAAAAATGACAACTCCCATGAAGACTGACAGAAAAATTTTCATCGACTTCAAATACAAGCCGACAGACATCACGAATTGCCGGACCTGATACTGTGGATTATTCCGCATTGAGCATATTCCATATTAAGTGCACCCACCCGATTATCTTCGTACCACAAATTCTATAACAGCCTAAATTCTCCATTATGTATGTACCAGCAAATGAAGACACAGGCACAGGTTAAAGAAGTTTGAATTATGTCTGGCTCACAGATTTATTTATTATTAAATGTGTTGGAAGTAATGTAAAAAAATTTTCGCGTGGAAAATTACAAAGTTCATTCTTCATTACTTCAATGGCTTTCCACAAAGTAACGCCTACCCATCTAGATTTCATTAAATGTATTATAAATAAATTATAAACTAGTATAATCAGTGATCGATGAAAAGACTACCGCTCAATTGTTATAGGTTCAAAATTTGATATTATTATTTCAGTTGTCGCAGAGATGTTGCCGGATCAGTTGTCGTAGAGATGCTGGATGAGTTTTCGCGCGGTTAGTTGTCGGGTCCGATGAGTTATCGGGTCATGGTTGTTAATATCGATTTCCCCGTATACGGGCAACGTATTCCCTAATATGGGAGGCATTCCCTCCCGTGTTCCGGCAATGAAGAACATCCGATAGCGATATTTCATCCCCACCGGTAGAAAATTCATTAGAGCGATCCTTTCTAATGGACGCGCCACCTTGATGAACACGTGGGAAAAAACAAGGCGTTGAATTTTATCCTCATTGGCCGTTAATTGAATCACAACAAGCGATCGGATAGTTTTGGCAGGATATCAGTTTAACGGCCGCCAATTGCTGATTGGGCGAGAGAAAAATTCCATTCAATCAACAATTTAAACGTTTGCGGGATGCATTGTTAGGAAAGCTTAGTTACGCCGCGGATCCCAACTATGGCTCATACTTTGTAATACTCGCGAGGGATATTGTTGTTGACTTCGCTTAGTAACGAGGGCGAAGTGGTATTTTTTCTAACCACCGGAGAGTGCGAAAGTGATGCCAATTAGAAAAACGTTTTGTAGTTTGGATAATTGAACACATTAATATCACCAATTTGAGTTAAAATGTGTTGACTCGTTCGTTAAAACAGAGAATATTCGATTTACTATGTTTAAAATCTAATTTTAAGTATGTTGCCGCGAATATAGCTCTATAAAAATTTCGTGGTAAACAGTTAATAACTTGGGCAAGTTTTTAGAGTAGCCGTCAAAAAGTTTTTAATGTGAAGTTTTTTTTTTATTAAATTGGCCTCAAAGATTTTGATCAAATTCATGACGTCACAGTTTTTGAAATTTCATTTTGACCGAATGAAAGCAGCTATGAAGAAAATATTTTTGCGTCAGTTGAAGCAACTATTTAGTTATTCTAGAGAAAGAAATTAACTCCGTATCTTAATTATTTACGTTGCCATGGCGAAAAACGTCCTGAAAGTCACGGTTTTTTAAAGAAATACGGAAAAAATTCGTAACTCGAAAACTAATAGAAAGCGGACACCCAAAGTGGGATGATTCGGGTAGCCCAAGAAGAGTTCTATCCCTGATTTACCGATTATCACTAATTTTTGGGACACCCTGTATATAGAGGATGGATTTGCCGATTCGAAGGTGTTGTCTTGAGTGTGTTTGTTAGCCGTCCACCCAAATATCACAAAGGTCGAAACCGAGTGATTGATTTAGTCTCCGCATCAGCCCCTTTCCCTAAGGGTATCAGAAAGACACGATGGAAATCCACTTTGTCCATGTTACAGGGAAGCCTTTTGAATATTCGCCTTTTGTATAATTACCTGGAGAAAGTCTTCAACGGGTCTGCCAATCATTAGTTCCCTGCCGATTTTCATGGCATGTTTCGGGGATATTCAAAACAGAATTTCAACTTAAACCTAATTTTTAAATTTGGTTTAAGTTAATTTTTAATCCAAAGGAATAAGAATTGGATAGGGCAATATGCAATAATAAGTATGCTTAAGAATTTTCTGGAAGGCACAGTGGAAGGAAAAGTAAAGATGGAAAGAAGTATGGGAAATGGGATGGAAATAGTAACTTGGCTGGGACTCGAACCCAGGTCTCCCACTTTTCTCTTCTTGTATAACCTTGGGTTAAGTCGCACGCTTTCATGTGCTATGTTAAAAAGCTTCATTCCATCAATTGTAAAATTCCTAGAGGGGATTTCCTTTAATATCGCTTTGTGTTTCGGTTGACTCAGTGAGGACCTCTGATGGAGGTTGGTGCCACTGCACCATTACCTTGAACATAAAAGCCCCCATTTACAGAAGGGAGAAAGACGTGACTCGGTAGTTTAGTTGATAAGAACACCTGCCCGGAAAATGGGAGACTTGGGTTCGAATCGCAGCTAAGTCACTATTTTTCTCTTGTATAATAACCTAGGGAAAGAAAAGTGAAATTCATAGATTTGCTTAAAGAATGAAGAAAGGTACAGTGGGATGAAGAGAAGAGGAATTAGGATAAGGAAAATTGGAGAAACGACACCTAGGACCTGCGCGAGCAGACTACCCACGATGATTTTAAAAATCTTTATTGCTCATTTTCTCTTATGGAATTAATTAAGTGTATATGAATGTTTTTAAAACTAGTTTCTATTTCGGCGAAAATTAATAATGTGTTATTGGATCATAATGATGGCATTTTTCAGAAAAAACATGGTCATCTTTATTTCATTAATATTTATAGACTTGATGTTTTTGTTATTTTTTAGTAAGCTTCCAACCGCAGTTAATATTCCTACACAGACATCCTTTAGCTTTATCTTTTATGCACAATCATCGTACAGTGTTATGTCTGAGTTTAGTGACTCAATTTGGAGAAAGTATGAGATTTATTTCCCACGGTTCCTCCTTATTAGCTGTTTATTGACGAGCTACGCTGGGTGGTATGACAAAATTAAAACTTCACAAATAAAAAATCGAAAAAAATAAAACTTTTAAAAATTTTGAAGTGAAATTTCACCAGTTTCAATTAACTTTTGATTTTTTTCGCAAATATTCACACCTCCATCGAAATATCTCAGAAAATTAGTGTAAATTAAAATCCGTGGTTGAAGCCGTCACTTTGCGAAACTCCATTACAAGGACAAGAATTAAGTAGCTTAGTAAAGTTGCACTACTTTAAAAATTTATAAAAATAGTGAAATTTACTAAGTTAATTCTCATCCTTATCATGTATTAATTAAAAATTTCATGGCTAGATGAATCAAACATTATAGCACACTCTAAATTATGTTAAACAATTCGTATATCAAAGTGATTGAAGATGAAAGCAAAATGAAGAAGAAAGAAGGATGTTGCGTTTATATCAAACTGTTCATTTATACATGCGAAGGAGTGGAAGTTTGAAGATGGTATAGAAAATACAAGAGCTCGGATAAAGCAATCGCAGATACATCATTTCAGTTTACTTTTATTTTATACATAGAATTCGCACAATATAAATATAATATGAAGTATGTGGTGAAGGTATAAGGAGAAGTATATAAAACATGGGGTGGTCTTACCGTAAATTTAGTCGCAACTAAATACTTCTAATAGATATATCGGACGCTTAGTATAATAATACAGTGGTACCTTGGTTAACGACGCTAATCCGTTCCAGGATAATCGTCGTTAACCAAAACCGTCGTTATCCAAGGCGCGATTTTCCACAGGTATAATATAGGTAATGCATTTCCGTATTTCCCGGCGTCGAGGACGCGCCCTAGTTATTGGAAGAAAAACTTATAATATTTACCGATTTAACTCCGGTGAGACAACATGTGCCTATGTGAATTAGCTACAATTTGGCATTGATCTATTTTTTATACTCTCCGCTAGCTGCTATTCAGTATGTTTTTATGATGTAAAATCGTAACGTACACCAAATATTAGTTTATAATATAGTGATTATAAATAGACGTGCTGAAAAACGTGAAACTCCGGAAAGACCAATCGACGAGGCGTCGCACAGTGGTCGGAAATCGAAAAAAGCTGGCCAAAACTAAATTTTTCGACTTTTTTTCCCGGATTTTTTGCAGCTATATTATTATTTTACTTGCTGAGGGCTATCAAATCCACTATGATTTGAATCTCTCAAGTTCATATTTTGGATTCAGCAAGCAGTCAAAGTTAGCAAAATAGAGCAGGTGACAGCTAGCGATACTTTTTCTCGCTTCCATGCCTGAAATGTGCATCACAATGAAGAGTCTTTTGAGCAATAATTTGTAATGTTAAGTATATAAATATTTAATTCAAAGCTATAAGAATAACTGAATATCATTTTAATGATATAATAAAATTTATTTGAATCCTAAATATGATTTCTAAGCTTATGTTGCAAAATACATTCTTTTTTTTTATTCAAAGTCCTAAATCTCTTATATCGACGCTTCCCGACGTCGAGATATTAGTATAGAGCGATGATGTGATGTTTGTAAATTAAATTAAAGTAGGAAATTACTGCGTTTTTTTGCGTTTTTGCAATTTGTAGCGACTTTTAGGTCGCGCGGCGAGACTCAGATCCACAGTGCATTTCCTCGTAAACTTGGTATGGCGTGAGAGAAATAGCGCCTATTTCTATTTTTAATACATATAACATGATAAATTACATAAATATTATTTCACTATGAATCCTCTAGTCCATCGTCATTGCTTTTCACAAATGAACTCAACCAGCTATCATATTCATTATACCTTATCTCATTAATGTCACTTGGTACATGGCGCGGATCCTGCCAGATTCAAAGTCCTAAATCTTTTATATCGACGCTTCCCGACGTCGAGATATTAGTATGGAGCAATGGTGTGATGTTTGTACATTAAATTAAAGTAGGAAATTACTGCGTTTTTTTGCGTTTTTGCAATTTGTAGCGACTTTTAGGTCGCGCGGTGAGACTCAGATCCACAGAGCATTTCCTCGTAAACTCGGTATGGCGTGAGAGAAATAGCGCCTATTTCTAATATAAATTCATATAACATGATAAATCATACAAGCAAGGATACTTTTCTACTTCTTCCACCACTTTTATATTGAAAATTTCAACTTCTGTCGGCATCTTCTTTCGGCGATGAGTTGAAAACACGAACACAGAGCCTCCGCACACGCTTTTCATTAGCCGACAGTTTAATCGGTAGCTTAATAAGTGTGAAGACATACGTGAGTGCGTACATAAACCAATTTAAAATCAAACGATTACAAAGTATGATGGGCAAGCCGATTTCCTTTCAATTATAAAGACCAACAATCTGGTTAATCAAATATAATTACAATTGAATTACATATGCGGCATTTAAAATTGCCAACCATCCATAAATTATTTGGAATTTGAAAGTTATTGCAATATCACCGCAAGACTTTATGTAAGGCTTTATAATTGGTATTATATGCCACCAACCGTCCATAAAATTTTGGTTCATGGAGCAGCTATAGCAAAGGATGCTATAATTCCAATCGGTCAGCTTTCGGAAGAGGCTTTGGAGGCGAGGAATAAAGACGTTCGTCGATTCAGGGAGAAACATTCCAGAAAACATTCCAGAATGGCAGCTAATGTTGACTTATTCCGAAGGCTTCTGTTAACATCCGACCCCATCATTTTCAGTGTACGTGAACTTCCCAAAAAGAAAAGGAGAGAATTAGTTGGAGATTTACGAAGTCTTTTGATTCTGGATGATGCAGATAATGACTCCGAAAATGAGGAAGGTACCGAGTCGGAAGATGACTCTGATATGTCTATTTAATTTCTGTAAGTGGAAAAGATTCACTTCTCTCATTGTTCTGTGAAAATGTTTCTATGTTTGAATTAATTTTTTTGGATAGAAAATTGACCGTACTCATTGGAGCAATTTTCTTAGTTTATCGGTTATTTTACTATTCCTTGAGCGAAAATATCAATATTTGGCGAAGATATGGCAAATCATTCTCCAATATTAACTAAGGTTAGCAATACCCAAATGGGAATATTTTAGTCAAGTCTACAGAGTTAATTGTTTAAGGATCATTTTTTCTTATTTTTTCCATGGTTTTCATCAATGCAAAATGTAAAAAATTGTTATTTATTAATTTTTATTACTCGCATATAGTATTTACATGAATAGCTGAAGTATTTTAATAACATAAATGAATTATAGTTCACAGACCTTTTAAGAATCGAGGAAGATGATTTTACTATTTCCACCATTTTGTTTTAGAAGATCCCTGATTGGTTTACTTAAAAATAAACAATATATTCGGATTTAGAATGTAAAAATCTATATCTTTTGAAAAATTCGTGTTTCTATCTTTCATAGTAACGAAGATATGAATTTTGGCCAGCTTTTTTCGATTTCCGACCACTGTGCGTCGTAAGCCAAATCCTACGTCGTTACCCAAGATATTTTTTGGTTACAGCAACTCGTTGTTAACAAAGTCCGTCGTTAACTAAGGCCGTCGTTAACCAAGGTACCACTGTATAATAATAATAATAATATAATAATATTTTATTTCACTTTCCTATATAATATAATCTTAAATATATTTAACAATACCAACAAGTGAAATTTAGGTATCCCAGAAGATATATCTTTTAAAAGGATTGCCATCACTTAAATAGAAATTGACATATTTTTCGGCATACATACACAACAAAACAAATTTTTGCTATGTAAAACCATAAAGTAAGGGTTGGGTTGGGTTGGGTATCCTTACTCTATGGTAAAACGCTTTGAGGGTATAATATAAACAAAGTATAGTGAGATATTGAGATGAGCACTTGTGAAAAACAGAAAAAGGAAAAAAAATATATAATTACGTTATATATAATTCTATATCCTTTTGCAAAAAGAGCCAATTATTTCATTTAGCAAGAAAAATTCTTTCACTGGGTGGACTGAATACATTTTTTGGAAGTGAGGAGGACAACTTGGAAGCTAAATAACAATGAAATTGCTTATATAATTGTACATCATGTTTAGGAATTTCAAAACAGAAAGTTCTTCTTCAATTATATACGAACAGGCAAGGCTTATTAATGTGTCCACCACGATTATAAAATACCCTTAAAACCTTATATACGAAAAGATATCCAAGTGCTAGTATTTTTAACTTTTTATACAGTGGAAACGATGACTCAATTCTTGAGGAGTGAGTCATAACTCTAATAACTTTATTTTGTGTTACTTTCATGCACCGTATATTTGAATTATAGACATCAATTAAAAATAATGTTTTGGTAGAGTCAATGAATGTTGAGCAAAATAATATTAAGATCCATTATACATCAAAATAGCAACTGTGCTGGAAATCGAAACAATTAGCTCGGGGCAAAATACTTCCTAGCAGTACTTGAAATAATGTTGAACCTTACGCTTGCTGAAATAGTCGGAATTCATCTTTGTAGAGCAGAAAAGACGACCCTATATCGTATACCTTCCTCATTATAGAAGTAGCTCAGAAATGGAAATCTGTTAGTAGATGAAAATTCTGGAGGACTAAATTCGTATCGCATAAGCCTGAATA
This sequence comes from Sympetrum striolatum, assembly GCA_947579665.1. Taxonomy (NCBI): domain Eukaryota; kingdom Metazoa; phylum Arthropoda; class Insecta; order Odonata; family Libellulidae; genus Sympetrum; species Sympetrum striolatum. The sequence goes on along the minus strand of OX388350.1, from coordinate 35,284,980 downwards.
TAGAGGAGCTTTGAAATAATTTTACGAATCTCGACGTGGCTCGTGCGCGCTCGCACGACGGCAAATTCGTTCCATTTCTGTTTCGAAGTTTACAGAAGCAAATTACAGAATGCTTATGTATGGCGCACGGCGCCCACTCTACATGGAAATTGCCTTCCGAGATGTCGTATTTGTGTGGCGTAGACGACTGTGCAGCAGTCGCGGCAATAGCGTATGCATGTCCACCTGGAAGAGGTCTTGCAGTACACAATGAGATGTTTTTGGTGTCGACATTCGACGGTTCGATTTGTTCATTAGCAGAAAAGAGGAAACTATGGGGAGGGCACGGTAGCTATACCTCGGATCTGGTTGAAATTTCTAAGGGAGGTAGTTATCAATGCGAGCGGAAAACCGCTTTTTATTTCGCGTTTAGCGTATAGTGCCTGTCTCGCGAGTCAGCTGATATCCTACTTGGTAAATTACTCGGCCCAAGCGGAAGGATTCCACGTTTGATAAATTACGTTTTCTTCTTCTGCAAATTTTCACGTAAAGCAATTTTAATGATTAATGGCTAATTAATGTGGTAGGACTTATTGCAGATTTCGCGAAATAAAAGACGGTTTTCCAGATGAACCGTTTATTTGCTATCACCAAAAAAGGGGTGAATCGTTAATGTGGCATTGAGAGCTAAGAAAGAAAACTTTTGTTAGGGTTAATGAAAAATTGGACTTCCTAGTCCCTAGTTCGCTCAGTAAAGTCGTATGTATAGAAAGAAAATTTGGAACAATCTGTCTGTTAATGAATTGGAGGTTTAAAATTGCCAATAGCCGTCTTTGTCGGCGTTCCTCTCCTCCTTCACCGGTATTCGGAGAAAACGGGAATGCTCGGACCGCCGCTCTTACAAGACAACTCAATGTATCTTTGAATAGCGATTCTATCTTCCTCGGGGGCAACAAAAAGAAAGATACTTCTAAATCTAATAGCTACGTGTGTATGTATGTGTACGAGGCGTCTTTTCACAACCTGTTCAGTTGTAGGGAAAGAAACACGGCTGTTAAAGAATTAGTGGTTAAAGTCTCATTCACCTGTGTTCGAAGGAAACAAGAAAGAAACACCGCCCTTCTAAGAAAACGCAATGCGCATTTCAAAAGCAATGCTTACATCTTCAGGAAATATTATAGTACGCTTGCGCATTGGGTGTTATTAAAAAGCGGTGTTTTCTCTTGTTTCCTCCGAACACCGGTGAAGGAGACGAGGGACGCCGACAAAGACGGCTATTGGAGATTTTTAACCTCTTGCTAAACTTGTTCTGGGTGGCATTGGTCCTGGAACAATGGTGATATTTGCAGCAACAATTGTTATGCCTGAATTATGATAGAATACTATTTTTTTGTTTGTACGATTCATATGGATTTTGCATGTATCTGGAATATGATCTGTCCAAATTTCGCTCTCCTGTTTCCCCGTTGGGAAGCGTAATTCATCATCCTTGAAATATTCAAGGCACGGAAGTGGCGTTCTTTAAAATCCTTCCCATACTCCTTTCTCATTTGTAATCAGCTCATATTCTTTGATTTATGAGGGATGGAGGGGCAAGTACTTGCATCCCGCGCTAACTTCATTCTTTCTGTCTTTCTCTTTATACTCTGATGCTGCGCCTAACGGGTGACCTCTGTTACGAAAAAATAAATTGAATTGGTTCGAGGGTATTCCTTCCTGTATGACTAAAGTGTACAGCAAATCTTCTTTCTCTTATTTGCTCCAATTCCTCACAATCAAATTTCTTTTCCTCTTCTTCTTCAAGCAAAATTGCTACCGCGACTATTTCTTTAAACGGACATTTTTTAAACCTGATTAAGAAGAAAGACTCCACGAATTGTGAAAAAATTTCTACGAGACTCCATCACCAACAAAAACTAACGATACATGTTTTCAGAGAATATAGTTGCGAAGGGGTTTGATTAAACATAATAATAAGAATAGATCACTCTAAACAAGTTGTATTTCAATTTTATTGCAAATATGTAACTTGTGCCATCCATGTCAGAGATGTCACTCTATCAAACTTGCTAATAAGATGAATATTTTGAGCAACTCCATAAAGAAGATGACAAGCAAAATTACTTGGTAAAAATATGAAATGAAATAAAATTATTATTCAAGTCCGTTTTTCTTTGGAAAAATTGGATAAAATACTTAGTTCAAATCAGTGAAAACGATGCTTTCATCTTCAGGGGTAATAATAAAGTATGAACTTATTGCTTTCAAAATGTGCATTGTGTGTTTCTAAATAGCGCGGCGATCCTTTCCTGGTTTCTCCTAATACCGGCGAATGAGAGGAGGAACGCCGACAAAGACGGCCATTGGTGATCTAAAAACTCTAATTCATTAACAGCCGTAAATTTTCCTTCTTTACAACTATATTTGGTACTTTAGTTGATTAGCTGCCACCAGATTTTTGTCTTACTGCGGCAATATTTGCCAATGAATAAATTAAGTTTTAAGATAAGAAAACTCAAAGCCTTGAAACAGCAGTGAGCATTAAACAATTGAGTTCCAACTCTAGATGAATTAGTAAGCCAACAGAAAGGCATGCAGGAGGATGCGCGACCTCACCGTTACAGTCTGCACTGATCAAACGGCTGATGCAAGCGAGATGGGTTTTGCATTCTACTCGCTAGTTTGTCTGTCGGTGTCTGTGAGTTTTCGTTTGGCGTGAAAATTTTTGTCTGTGCCGTGTCTACCACTTTAGTTGGGTTGATAGGAAAACAAACACGGAAGTGTTAGAGATGGTTGGGGAGGAGAGAGCTTTAATTGACGTGATTAAGCATCGTCAGAAGAAATGGGTGGGTCAAATATTGAGGGGAGAGGGATTGGTAAAGGTTGTAATTGAGGGTAGGATTCAGGGGAAAAAACAGAAGGGAAGACAGAGAAAGAAGATGTTGGATGACATAAAGGGTGGGGTTAACTGTAAGGAAGTGAAGGAGATGGCGCTTAATAGGGAATTTTAATTGTGCATGAACCTACCGAAAGGTGATGATGATGTCCTGGATACACTAGGTGTTGGTAAATGTGAACGGTGCTTTAGGCCCACGAGGTCAGCAACGCGGCTGTACGCCTGCGGGTCGTCAATTGTTTTCGCGCCTTCGTGCACGTGGCTTCAAAATCGCGACGCACGCTTATTTTTTGACCCGCGGCAGTCAACATGGCGATCGCTCTGCATTTCTCTTCTCGCCTCACCACGTCCGTCCCGTTGAATTGATTTCCGACGTCCGCCCAAGCTCCTTCGCGGCCCCGTCCTTGGATTTTTTTCCTCCCATCTGTTTCGCGGTCGTGATCTAGAAAAGTTGCTCTCGCTTGCATCAGTCGTAATGTTTGATCAATGCAGATTGTAACGGTGAGGTCGCGCACCTATATGCATCTACCCTTTCCTGATGGCATACTAATGCACCTTATAAGGTCTTTATTAAGGCGAGATTGAGACTAAAAAGTCTCTTCTTCCTTCTAACATTTCGTCATTGATTTTTTAACATAGTAAATTGTGTGTAGTTGAATAGAAATAGCGGAAAACTTTGGAAAGGTTGGATGTAAAAGAAACCTAGGACAACTTAGAAAGAAAGATCCTCTGCGAGGAAACAACCACAAAGGAGGGTGTGAAAAACCTGCGCAAACCTTCTGATAGTACATACTAGCTTAAGATGTAAGCAAAGCTTTGTATAACATGGAAATTACAAAAGCAGTACTTCAAAGAATTTAAAAAATAACAGTAATATAAATATAAACAGAAATAATTGCAACAATATACTATGAGAAAATAATAATTATCTCAAAAAACACAAGATAAAACCTTCATTCATCTTGAGTAGGAACCAGTGGTGTAGACGAGCGGGAACGCGTGAGAACGGCGTTCCCACACCGGTTTCCTACAGTAAAAAATAGCCAATTTATTGCTAAATATTGATTTGGTATAAAATAATTGTTGTAAATAATAAAAAAATACTTTACAATCATTTGTAAACTCGATTGATGTTGATCTTAAATAATAATATGAATATGCAATCTGATTTCAAAGATAGCGTTCCCACACTGGAAAATTTTCCACTACACCACTGGTAGGAACTCACGTTTTTATTGTTCACTGCTGTTTCAAGGTGTTTTTATCTTAATACTTTATGTATTTACAAACATCGCCGCAGTTAGACTTATGTTTGGTGGCAGCTAATGTACGATATGTAGTTGTATTTCAATTTATGTCAGTTGTATTGTAATTTAATTTCATATTTTTACTAAGTAATTTTATTTGCCATCCTCTTTATGGAGTTCCACAAAGTGACGTCTTCAACCATCTACTACTTTAAAATATGAAAGTGCATCTTATTAGCTAGTTCGATAAAATGTATTATCTGAAATGTGTGACACAAGTTTCATATTTGCAATAAAATTGAAAGTCAACTTGTTTAGAATGATCTATTTTTATTGTTATATTTAATGGGACATCTTCACATCTATGTTCTCTGAAAACATTTATCGTTAGTTTTTGCTGATGATGGAGTCTAGTAGATTTTTTTCGCAATTCATTGAGAGTTTATTCTGGTTTTTGTAGGATTCTCAGTATAATATTAACGATGATATGTTATTACTCTGATTGAACATGTGGGTAGAGTGTGAATGGTTATGGTATAATTTAACCACAAATAACATTGAGGAGGCAAGATACGATTAATTTTAGTATACTATTTTGATTTTAGCTGTATAGAATATAATATAAAACAATCAACAATTAATTTATAAATATTGCTAATGATAATGGAGCTTTTAACGTAAATAGACCATATATGTTCAAACTCAAGGTGTTCTGGCCTAGCATTGAGTAACGCCATCTTAATAAACGAATCAACTCAAGTCCATCGTAGTTTTTTACAATTTTTTTTCAAACGACCGGTATCGACCTTACGGTCATCTACAGGTCCCTAATCTAAAGTTGATGGCAACCTTTGTTGATTCATTCATCTCAACATGTTTCTTTCGTAAGCGCCTTCGGTTCCGTGCCATCTACCCACGCATGTTTCCCAGTTCGCCTTCAACAGGACGCGGAGCATTTCGCTCTGCCCGTCGCTCCCTCTGCGTCTTCCGCATCCCCACATCTTCACCCACGCGACCTGCCTCAACACCCCGACAGCCAAGGACTCCCGGAGCCGGTACATTCTTTCGCAGCTCCAAGAGAGAGTCTCCCCGCGGATCCCCCGGGAGGCGGCCCGCGGAAAGATAGATATTTATTTAGAAAGATTCTAATTACTACCTTACAAGAAATTTTCTTGAAACTACTAAGTTACAATTTGTAGTTGGCGTGAGAAAAGATAGATAGATATTTATTTAGAAGTTTCCTAATAATTACCTTACAAGAAATTTTCTTATAACTATAAAGTTAAAATTATTAGGCAGAAGCAGTTCAAAAACTAGGGTTCATAGTCGATAAAAAAGCAGAATATTTATAAAATATGAGTTACACCTTAGACGCATCCAAAACTTTACATCTTGATGGAGATATTGTTCCAATTATATATTTTTAACAGTATTAACAGTACACATACCCTTCTGAATGTTTTTTCTTTAATTTTCAAACTTTCGAAACCAATCAGGTAGTTAGACTGTTAAATAAATCAAATCCATCAATTATACAGGCTGACAAATTTTAACTTTTTTTCGATAACATGGATGGTAATAGCTGTTCTTGTTTTGCGTCGCTGATTACAGAAATGAGCTCATAAAAGTCCCTTCACGTACTGTACTTTTGTTATTGTAACTTTTACTTTTTTCTTTTCCGTAAGCCTGCACCTATTTACCTATTGGCAAAAATAATTTTTTTCCGCATCATGCGTGGTAACGTTCTTAACTTATTTCGTTGTTGCTAATTAGAGATATGAACTCCAAAAAGCCCAAACACCTGCGGATTTTGTGTTAAGATGACTTTTACCTTTTTATCCCATCAGTAATTCCACATGTTTGCCTACACCGCAATTATCATGTTTTTGTATTTTATCTCTTTTCATCAATGTTATACGAAGTAAAAAGACATAATAAAAATATTTCCCTTTTTATTTTATTTATTTATTTATTAACAAACATCGACTTACAGCACGAAGCCAATTACTGCCGACGATTAACAATAATAATAAAGAACAAAAATATCAATAAAATTGTGAACAATCAACAAATTACACGTATAATAAAATAACAAATGAGTTTAAGCAAACAAACAAAAAATCATAGAAAATTGTATTATCCTCGTCAAACTCTCGCAACCATCCTTTATTATATTTACAATATAATTGTATATTTATTATTATCAAGTTCAGGGAAACGGATGCCAGAAAGGGTCGCTTTTAAAATTTCCGCAAATTGGAACATTGGGTATTTCAGTAAGCCTTTTTTACTCTCTTTAATATACTATAAGGTTTATCCTGTACATAGTTTCGTTTAAGTATCAGAAGACGTGGAATTATGTACGAGAACGGGCAGAGATGGCAGGCATTGCCTGTTGATTGCCTCTCGTTCTTCAGAATAATTAGCTTCAGTAGTTTTCCTCTTTTATCTCAGAAGTGACATTGTGTACACGTTTGAGGGGGGACTTATCAGGAGTTCCTACCGGATCACGCTTGCCAGATCTCGCGGAAGGTTTAAATTCTTCCCCTGTCTTATTAAATGGTAGCTCCTGCTGGGAGATCTTCTTTCCTCCCTTTCGTTGCTTCATAGTTCTCCTCATGAATATTCCCTTTGAAGAAGATATAGCGACTCCAATTCCTCCTAATATGTGGAGCATAAAGAATCGTCCTTCAGGGAGGAGATTTTAGAACTCATTTCCTCGATGGATGCAAAAGAAGTGCTTTCTTTGAGGCGATTATGTCGAGAAAACAACAAGGCACCTCTTTCACAGCGAAGACGTCGTAATAATAATAGAACGTTAGTCGACGAGCTGGAGACTAAAAGTCTCTTCTTCCATCTACACATCGTCTTATTGCTATATAATCATAGATTACACAGCAATAAGAGATAGTATGAGAAAAAATGAGAAGGATTGTGTAAGGAAAACAATCTATCCACTGCAGAAAAACATCCACGAAGAAGGAGATGTGGAAAACCTGCGCAAACCTACCGATAGTAATAACTAAAAGACGAGAAGAAAGATAACAAGATATATAAATGCACTAAGTACAGTCACGTTAACATTAAAATAATTGGTATCAATATGCATCATTGCATAAGATGATAAAAATAGCATAGATTTGCATGTACACGGCACAATGATAGACAGATATATACATATTATATAAACACAATCGTTGCAATACAGTTTATAGTCAAAATTGTATAAAGCATAGGCACTAAGATATCTATAAATAGGATAATGAAACAGATAAGAATGGTTATGTACAAATACAGAGAAATTATCTCATGCGTTGAGAGGAAAAGCTAGACGAGTACATTTAAGTTAAAGTAAAGCATTTATATGACAGAGGAGATTTCATTTTACTACGTACGATAGGTGTAACGAAAGACAATTTGGAACATGGCTGTTAAAGAATAAGAGGTTCAAAAGGAAACCGCACCTTTTAAGAACACCCAATACGCATCTCGAAAGCAATGCATTCATCTTGTTTTCTCCAAACACCGGTGAATGGGACGAGGAACGCCCACAAAGACGGCTATTGGAGATTTTAAACCTCTTATACGTATGATAGGGTTTTCGTATGAAAGATTTGAGCAAGGGTAGAGGAATCATAGGATTTGATGTATGACGTGTTTTGTGTTGTGATACATCTTACAAAGTCTTTGCTCATTCGTTGCTGCCATCTCAACATTATTTAGCACAGTTTAGAATCTACTCGGTATTTCTCAAAGGAAATATCCGGAGCCCCTATGCGCCAAGTTTCATCAGGGCCAAAGACGTATTTTCCGGGAATAATTATTCTTTTTGATCCTCCCATTATCCCATCTTAATGCGGAAAAGGGATACTTTCGGATTTTCCGTTAGTGTAAACCCAGTTTACATTTCATACGGCTCGAGGATCAGGAAAATGATGATTTTTAAGTCGCCCAGTGATCTAATCTAAGTTTTCTAAGTAAATTTCAATTTTTTAGTCTTGCATTCTTGAACAATAAAAAAGTAAAATTTCCAGTCGGAATTAACTACATTTCGAAAGGAAATTCGATAAAACATCGTAATAATAGAGTTTTCGTTGAAAACCATTTCCTTAAGAAATCTTTTGTCTCGGTGAAAAAAGTAATTTCCTCTAAAGTATTTACGAATTGTATTTCATGAAATAATGAAACTAATAGAAACGCGTGTATGAGTGTTGGGTTGGTATCTTTGCCATATTTCAATCACTCTCGAGGTCGGTTGTTGGTTGACGTCACTTGTCACCTCTGTGTCTAGATAACTATAACTTTCCACGTGTTACAGTCTCACTCCTTTAACAAATGCTTCCATCGCTTCATCCTGCCCTACTTTCATCTTTTTTGTCTTATTCTGGTTTATTTTCATGCCGTATCTTTCTTTCATACTCTCTAATTGCTTTATCATTTCCTTTAGTACTTCAGTACTCTCTGCCATCAGTATCAACTCATCACAAATCCAGCATCACATTCAAGACTCCAATGACTAAGGGGGAAAAGTTTAAAATTCACTGACACATTCAGTTACGTCATAAAAAATATTATTATACAGTGGATGAATCTTTTGAAGGTAGTACATAGAGTAAAGTGTGTTTTATTACTTGATCCTTGTGTTCAAAATGTAATTTTTGTTATTTTTGCATTGATTGTGTATGATTTGTATGTTTAGTATATCTTTCATTTTCTTTTAATAAAGAATACCTATTGTATCAATTTTACGGTCTGATATAAAATTTAATTTAATTTAAATTTACCGTATATGCCAGCGTATAAGTCCCCCTTTGAAGCCTAAAAAATCTCTCAAAAACCTGGGATTGACTTATACGCCGAACATAAAATTTGACCCTGTACTACCTAGGCGTAAGTAAATGTAACAGCCTGCGTAACACTTGTTGTACACAATCTCTCGATACTCACCACAGTTATTTCTTACTAAAACTAATTTTTGGCTAGTCTAATTAAAGTAGATATTATATAAAACAAATTTCATCAATAAATACAATTGTGGCCGAAAATATGTTATGTTATGACATGTTTTCGTAATAAAAGAGTTGAATTAATAAACCATTTTCATATCTTGTAAATAAATTTGACGCATGCTTATACTTCGTAAATTATATTCATTTCTTCTCGTATGTTTTTAATAAAAATTTAATATATATTTCGATGTTTTTTTTACAAATGAAGATCAATAAGCACACAATGGTTTGTTTTCGTTTATATAATCGTTATGATTCGACTTAGCGTTAGAAGTTAATGGAAATTGTTGCAGTGTGGTGATTTGATATTACCACGCTATATTACCATTATTTCTATAATCAATTTTTAATACCCTTGCAGTTCTGTTTCGTAACTCATTTTTATTTGTGTAGCCTGAGTAATACCGACGAAGGAAACTTGTGTAATAGTTACGCAGTGGCGAGAGGTTGACATGGCTGCTGAAAGAAACAATTCTTGCGTCTTAATCTTATGCGGTAAAAATTGCTTAGGCTATCGAATATTTATGGATACCGCAGATTTTCTTCCCATGAAATAGAGCTGGGGAAGTGGTGTTGCCTTATTTTTTTGGGTCTACATACGCTTAACATAAGCTAAAACCTAAAATTCACCTTAAAATTGTAGGGGTCGACTTATACGCCGGCATATACGGTAATCGCGTGCTATTCTTAGCGGGAATTTCTCGCGATTTCCGCCTAATCAAAAGAAGAAATTCTCTTTCTTTCTTTTACTACGGTCGAGTACGTGGTCCGAGGGTCCTCCAAGAGCTCCCACGAAACGGCTCACAATTAAGGTTCGGACGTAGATGAGAAAACCCCCGTAGAGGTTACAGGACAAAAAAGGAGTCCCACCATGAATAGCCTTTCTCCCTTGAAAAAAGATCCTTCGCTCTAGGACACTGCTACCGAAAGTATTTATATTCCTCGAGAAAGAAGAGAGAGATCTTACTCCTCATGTGACCCTCACGGGTCGATATCTCGCTGCTAAGGAACGTGCCTCTCAAGACTATTAGTTTTCAGGAACGTCCCAAGAATATCAGGGAATGTCGCGCAATATTTTTGGGGGGAGGCTTGTTTTCCCCTCGCGGATGCCTGCTTCACCCCCAGTTTATTGAGACCCTAGGGATTTATATTATGCCCAAATATTCGCCGGGGAATTCACATCCTCCCATCTCTTTTTGTAAGCTTCGCTCTCGGCTCGATTCTGTTTATTTTGCCGATAAACATACGTGTGAAAATGCTGAATAAAGCTTTTTTCCAGAGCACTTTATCTGGAGGGTATTTTCGGTGCGTTGCCGTTCGATAAAAAGTAGTGTTTGGTGGAAAATAAAGTGAGATGTCGCGACGTAAAATCCCAGGGTAGCTGGTTATTAAAAGTTTATTCGGAGACCATATCTAGAAGCCTTGTAGATTGACGTGGTATAAGATACTTGACAGGCCATCACCGTTTACCTATAATAAGTAATAATAAGTGTAATTAAGAAAAACTGTCTTTCCTACGTTGTTTATGAATTTAAAGGGTTCGGACCTGCACAGAAAATAAATTCACAATTTTCACAGAAACTTTCTCGATGGATGTTTTTTCATGGGCGAATTGGACGAAAAGTAGCTGGCGACTACTTTTTTCAATGCATTTTGCGAGAAATTCTCGACTTTTCCATTCATCTCTTCTGAAAATTTCCCTACAATATTTTCACGAAAGAAAAGAGAAAGGTTTGAAGCTGATATTGATGTAAAAAATTCCGTTTCTTGAATTAGAAAATTAAAGGCCTGTTCCAAAAGAAACCCGTTCCAAAAGAAACGAAAAAAAAACGTGGTATTTTTATTGTTTTTTTGCGCTTATGTTGTAAATAAACAAAAAAAGAATCACGGTATCGTATCACTGATACTAAATTCTAACGATTTAGACCAACTCCATAATTTTACGCAAATTTTGTAATGTCGTGAAAATTTCTCCCATTTAAAATACATGAGCCTGTGCATTTCAAATGGGCAGAATCTTTGCCTTCATAATGGTGAATGGAGAATAGTTGTTTTCCTTTATCTCGAAATTTGGCCGAAAATGGTGTCTGAAATGCTACCAACCATATTTCCGACCAATACAGAGGATGAAAACATCGTTTGTTTTTGCGCTTAACATTAAATTACAGGCACATTTCAATAAAATGTAATATTTTCTTAATGCTGCGAACATTTTATTTATTTTAAACTGTCTTCACACTAGCGTTTAATGTGATTAGCATGAATTTAACATGAAAGAGGCTGATTCTTAGACTTCACATCACCAAAAATACAGCGAAACTGGATTTGGGGATTCTGTCGCTGAGCCGGACCGCGGTGCGATTACAAAAAATCCACCGCAATCCCAGGGGAGCAGGCAATTGAAGCTGTTCCCTATCTAGAAGCCTTGTAGATTGACGTGGTATAAAACACTGGATAGTCCATCGCCGTTTACCTAGTTGTTTTCCTTACTGTGTATCTAAATTTGGCTGAAAATGGTGTCCGCCATTTTGAAGCTTTAAACGAGCAAGTATTCATCTTCGAACGCGAACACTTCTACGTATCGAAAGATTTATTCTAGATTACTGCGTCGTTATTTTCGACTGTGTTTCTCAAAAGTCTCTATTAATCAACGAACTTTAAAGTTTTTCGAAAAATTCGAGACTCATTTTCTATGAAAATTTCTCAAGTTTAACGCCCTGTATCTTTTTGACGCCTAGAAATATTGAAATACAACGAACGGAAACGTAAAATTCGATCTATTAGCAGTCTAATTCAATCCCTACGAATTTTAACGTACGGTACTCAAAAAAACCATTTTTGAACCAATGTCCGGCTTTTATCGATTTCAGCCCACTGTTTGGTGTTTACGGAATCCACCAGATCCGAATGTGGGCTTTTCTGGTAAAAAGGTGGGAGATATTAAGGAGAGAAAATCAATTAGCAAAGTGGGATTATTATATTTAAAATAATGCAATTTCTTAAAAAATTGATCAAATTTGGCCTGGATAGATTTGGCGTAGAGAAAGGAAAACGTGAACGATTTAGCACCTCACAAATTTCTTCCTATTATGGTAATTCGCGAGAAAAATGCTTTTAAATTTCACCGTTTGTTATGAACTATCTTTAAGCGATAGAAAACATAGCCAGTGAGGTACTTGCAATCCAGAAAGGAGCAAAGAAGTTGAAAGAAGGACTCTGCTAATGCAAAAATCACTTCACTCTCACAGCGGAGAGGTTGGAAACTATCCGTGTTGGAGAGCAGTTCGGTGTACCAATAGGCGGTGAACTCTAGTGGTAGCACTTACGTGAGCGTCAATTAATCACTGTCGCGGGGACATGATTAAGTAGCCGACACGTTGCTCAAGCATAAGATGACTAAATCAACTAGAATCCTCATCGAGTGCATTGAACGGATACCGACACATATTGCAGAAGCTTCCTTTCGAAATGTGGAGGAAAACAAAGCGTTGATGACGGAAATGGATTAGGGCGTGATTTAAAATTTCACAATACATCCACTCTAAAGGAATATTTACACGGTCAATGAACCCTTTACGTATTAATAGACAAAGTGTGAACCATTTTATACATGGAATTTTATACAATCATGCGCATTATAAGATGCTTTTGTTTTCCCTCAAAAAGCCTCCATATTTTCCTTTGGGAAACATACTGTAATGCAAATGGACTATGTAATTTATTATTGACGGTAAATAATACTTTAAAAATGCCTCACATCAACTAAAACTATCGTTATTAATGTAAATGAGCTAAATCGTTATTTAAAAGCACTACGGTTTCCTTAATTGTACTGTTACAATAAAGGGAACTGCAAACGGTACAAAATAGGCAGCTCCACCTTTATTTTTCGTCGCTTCCTTCCAAACTAACCGTTAAAGTTACAGTACCATATCTACATGTAAACCTAAGCATATTATTTATATTCACTGATAAGTAATACAGTTTGTTTCCACATATCCTATTATCGTCATTCCCTTAGCCACGAGCAGAAAAAAAATTGCTTTCAAATGCAAAAAAAGTAACTCTCTCACAAACAGACCGTTTTCGAACGCAAAAAGATGACTGGAATTTGTAAGGCCTAATTACAGTTACGCACAACAAATCTCTCTCGAAACGAAGCATTTTATGGAGGTGGTACAAATTAGGCGCTGGTACAATATAGGAAACCCTCCCCTGTATGATCTTAGTGATTTGGTAACGAGATTATTAAATGATACATTATTTAAGCTATTATTTATTAAATTTTACGTTATTTATGTAAGCTTTTGGGTGCGACCAGTTAAGATTAACTGGCACGCAATTGGTCAAGTTCACGGCCTCGAATCCATTCGTTCGAACGCGACAGCGGTTAAGTGATATTCCATTTTTATGCTCGAGAGCGAAAAAATTGCGGAAAACTTGGTTTCCGGAGACAGGTAGGTGTGATAGGCGGCCTTCACACTCATCTAATTCGGGCTGAAAGCTTTCCGCGCCTGCATACGTTGACGGAAGCCCAAAAAAGCATTTCCATGTCCGATCGTCATAGGCGGGGAGTGCACGTCTCGTTGGGTTCGTTGCGGTGGTTACGAGTGCGCACTGTTCTTTTAAATGTTCACTCTTTGATGTTCTGAAATCTGCCGAAAAACATAAGTAAGTCGATGCGACATTTTCAGTTTTTTTTGAAGGCTTTCGATTTTGTACCTCTTCATAAATTCATCGTCATAAAACGTCATCTCGCCCAAATATAGACGATTTATTATTATTGTTATTAATTTTTGCACAAATTAGAAGTGGCGGGTATCAATGCAGATGTAATTAATTGGATAAAAGACTTTCTCACCGATAGAGAACGACGAGTACTACTTGATTGTATTTTTTCAAACTTGGTTAAGGTAATCGGACCGTTGCTGTTTTTAGTATATGTGCAAGAAAATTAATTACAATTGTTTCGCTCCTGCGACCATATTCTGATGAATGGAATATTTTCATTTGTCATTTGGTACAGGATAGAGAAAAATGTATCTCTCATTTTCTTTTGTCCTAGTCTTGATCAAGGCTGTGATGAAATGAAAGCTACTGAGGTATGAATGAATAATTGAACAAATCAAACTCTCTCCTTATGGAATGCCATGTGTTACTCTTTAATCTTGCTTCACTTGCGCGGAAATGTTCCATTTATAGCATTCTGGCTCAGTGGGGAAAGCAAGAGCAAACTACCTCACTCCTCATCCTACCTAGTTAACTCCATTTCTCACTACAAGCTCTTAGTATATTATGTCCGAGGGGGTGGGGTACCAATCGGCGGTCGGGCTGAATACTTTACTGATAGACATTAGTTTCACGGTCGTATGTAGGATTAAATCAATCGGTGGTTATCTAGCAGCCGTTCAAGTGTATAACGAGACATGAAACGTTGATGACCTAGAAGTCTTATCTGCCCATGTACCACTACCCGTTCTGTCGTCAATAAAGGCCATGGTTGGAGGTTGGAGAGCCCACTCTTTTAATACCGTAATCTTGGAATTATTAGAATTAGCTACGTATTTAATTAAAAATATAAACTGGTAATCAAAAGCAATCTAATAACATCTTTTCAAAGACTTGATTTCCGCCATTGGAATGATATACTGACCGTTTCTGTAGCTTCTGAAGGATTGGTTTAGGATATTCATGACCAAGCTTTTAGCCGATATCGTAAATACTAAAGGAGTAAAATAGAACAGATTAGTAAAATGTAAGTTTAATGGCATTAATTTTTGAAATGACGATGGTAATGTAGTCGGGGAAGATAGGACAGTAAGGGGTACTTTATTCATTCACTCAATTAGTTTTCCCAGTTTTTCGTGATAAAGTTAGGTGCCTCAGCTTATATTCGGGTCGGCTTATACTCGAGTACATACTGTAACTCTCTCTATTACTGCACGCGCATGTCCATGCAAGGCGGAGGGGAAATTTCAAGTTCGACCTCAGTCGAAATCGAATCGAATTCGAGCGAAGGATTTTTAGATAAACATGACGAAATACTTCCTTATTATCCGCTGTCGGTATGACAGTTTGACGTGTATGAATGTCAGTTATCCCGTTCACGGACATTTACTTCTCCCTCAGACAGGTAGTTAACCACACTTGGCACGCTTCCATGCGTCCCTAGGAAAAACTTCCTTCTTTGCGGCGGCTCGCGTTAGAGAGGATTTGCCATTCGTTCTTTCGACAGCGCGCACATAAAAATTCGACCTCTCGGCGAGTTTATCATTGAGGAAAGTTGCTGTGAAGTCCATGTGCTTTGTGAATGCTATAGTTGCCTTGAGGAAGTAACTCTCGTCTCTGTTGGACGGAGCGGTGTTGTTTATCTCCAAATTACTATTTTCGCAAGCTTGACTTTTTAATAAATTCAAAGGAAGTAGCCTTAATTTGGTGAAATTCCGTAATCGGAAAGTAAATAAAAATAACAGAGTAAATCCACTTCCAACAGTCCAAAATAGACTTTTTTTTATCTCTAAATTAGTCATTTCCCAAGCTTTTAATACATTCAATGGAAGTAGACTTAATTTGATGGAATTCCGTAATCTGAAAGTAAATAAAATATCAGGGTTAATCAAAAGTCCAAAGTAGAATAATAAAATGTCATCAAAATACAGGCCTCATCAAAAACTCACGCGAATTCCTCGAACCACTGTATCAGAAATTTCTTGATTGATTTAAAATAGTCGTTGAAATATCTACAGTTACAAACTTTGTTGGTTTGTATACAGTGTGTAATCTGTTAATATTTTGACGGAGATCGAATAGAACTGTGAACACTTTAAGGAAAGGGTTGAGGTGACTTTGCACATAAGGGCGTGCTCCCAGGAAAATTCCCAAGGAAAAAAGGACTTGAATAAAGTCTGACAGGGCCGTGAATCGAACCCGGGATCTTCCTCTAACCGGGAGGCTACCTTAGCCATCTAGGCTACCCGTCAGAACATTTTAACAAGCCGTTTTGGGGACTTTGTGCGCAAGGGCAAGTGTAGTTTCGTCCGACTGAGCGGCATCGTCTACGGCCATGACCTCATCGAGGCACCGGCAACACAAAGAGGTGTAAGGAGAAACCCCTGTGAACACTTTCGTGAAGCATATCGGCTAGCGAACACAGCATCACCTTCAACGTCACACTTTAGATAAATATATGTAATTAATAATTTGGCTGTGGATAAATTAATGAAGGTTGATAAATTACCTTACTTGGGCCGTGTTCTTTTTTGGGATGGAAGTTGCTAGGATGAGGTTCGAAAAAGGGTTACTTTGGCCTAGGAAACATTCCCTTCCCTTGTGTCGCTTTTTGTTTTCTCGGAATACCGGCGAATGAGACGAGGAACGCCGACAACGACGGGTATTGGTGTTTTTAAACCTCTAAAAAGAGGAAATGGGACAAACATTTATTTATTCCATATACCCCACAAACTTCCATTTTCTTGACCCTTACAGTGAAAGGTAATTAACAATAAGAATGAAGAATCACACACGATCATTCCCTAATTGGAAAAAAGTCTAGCCGGGATTCGAACCCAGGACCGAGGGGTTGGAACGATAACATGCGAGCACGCTAAACTCTCGGCCACCACGGCCGGTGGTTAGCATGAAATATTGAAAGGAGAGTGGCTGTTAAAGTAAGCAATTGAAGGTGGATTGAAAATGATGATATGCACATGAAACAATACAAAGACAAATAGAAGATGTGAGAAGAAGGTGGGGTAAGTTTTCAAGGAACGGAAGATATGGCACTAAATACGGTATGTGTAGGCTAATGACCTTACCTTTGGTATATATTTAAATAATAATTTGGTGAGATTAAGTCTTTAACATTTTATTCTTTCAACTAAATTCACGTGAGCACTAAAAGAAGCGACACTAGACAATTTGAAACACGTTCGTTATTTTAAGAAAATCATTGGGAACACAATGGTGGACCTATAGCGACAGTTCCAACAAAATGTTTCGGAGAAATATGTGAGAAATCACGGAATATCCAGTTTAGCGGGTTGACTAACTTTAGGGATACAAGGAAATTAGAAATGGTGTTTTTGCTCGAGATGGTGTCCACTAGAGTGGAGCGTTTTGCCATTTTTTTCTGATCGAAATGTAATACCAGTCTAAATTGGTACACCCACATGGAAATCACAAATATAATTTTTTCTCGAAATCAAAAAATATCTTCTGTGAGAATTATTGCCTCGAAGTTTTGAAATTTCAACAAAAACATCAAAATTGTCATAATTTTCTGCCCTGAAAATATACCGTATTTTTACGTGAAAAGATGTCTCTTGCAAAGAAAACTCAATACGCCTCTCAATTTTCAATAAGCCTCTCTAATAATTCTCAATTTGCCTCTGAAGGGGGCTGAGATGCCTCCTATGGGACCAGAAAAGGAGGCAAATTCAGTAAAATTAAGGTGTTTCGTAGCACCTTCCATCCGTGTCAATTCTTTCGCCCGGTTGCTCGTAGCGGTAGCCAATCATTGCTGTTTCGCCCCTTTTTATGACATTTACTATCTTATTTGTTGTATAAATATTGTTATTATATTTATGAGTAGGGAGGAAAGTAGAGACACCAATACTGATTGGAAGGATGGCATCCTTCGAATATTCGATGAATTAACTAGAAAACCTATGAAATGAACTGCTTGAATTTTGTTTGGTATTTTACTGGGTGGGCACTGTTCATCCAAGAAAAATCCCAAGTTAGAATAGACTTTAAAAAAAGTCCGACGCAATCGAACCCGCGAGTCGAACCAGCGAATCCAAAATTCGGCTCAAAAATTTTTGACGTTTCAAAAATGTTTTCTTCTTTGAGATTTTCCCATTGTTCTTCGAGCAGCAATTAGAATTCCAGAGTTTGAAGTTCTAAGAGCATCTGGTTTCTTTAGTTGGCATTCGGCGTTCACGGATGTAAATCTGGCTTTTGGAGATTTTCTCGAATACCACCGTCGTCAGCTGTTTTCTTAGGAGGGGTTCTTTTTCATCATTGGCTGAAGAAGCTCGGAATGTATTCTTGAATTGAAAACGTAGTTCAGCGCGATATTGGATTATCGATCGAGTTTGAAGTAGCTTTGATAATTTCCGAGAAAAGACTCGAGATGTTTCAAGTGGACTTCATTCTTGGCTTGGGAAAGCTTTCGATAAATCACTGTAGGAGGTTGTTACATTGTTTTAATTTGTAGACAAATAGGTAACACAGACGAGTAGATAAAACATTATTTATTCAGTAGTGTTTAGGTTTATTTTTCACCAGTATCAGTGGTAAGGAATATTTTTCGTGTCTTAACAATTCAATTCTTATATTGTAGAATTTATTATTGTTAAAAGTGCTTCGACAGGTCGGGTCATTTCGCACAATGGAAATTGAACCCGGGACCGCTTTCATCAAAGCCGAACGCGCTGCCCACATGGCTATCTGGGAGCCTCTCACTATTATTATCACAATTGAAAATTACCATCACAACCTTTGTTTACAAATTTTCAAATTCAGAAGCCTGCAAAAACTTACTTACACTTCAGAAAATGAAAAGTTAATTATTTGGTGTGATAAAATGACTCTTCACGTAAATATCTGATGTAACAGTTTAAAAAAATCGTTGAGAAATTATTTCGAATCTGTTGAATGAGTAATGGGTACGGATTATTTGTGAAAGCAAAGACATGTTTCCCGTGGCGTCATTTTTTTTGTTTATATTTATGTTTTTATTTACTCATATAGGCCGACTGTGACTTGGGAATATTCTACGCTATGCTTGACGTGGACTTTAATACATTTCATGTTAATTTAAAAGTTGAGTATGAATTTTAGATGGCGTTCACTTAAACGATGTTTCGTTTCAGTTATAATTTCTTTGTTTTCCTAAGAATTTCTCGTAGCTCGGCATCCGTTCTTTTCGCAATCCTCTAATGGCTGTGGTAATTTGTTCCTTTTCCGCTTTCAACATGCTGCGGAAAAACCGTCCTCAAATACGTCTATTATTATTATTATTATTAGCCAATCCAAGATATCTATGAGTGAGATATAAATCGCATTAAATTCATAAAAAATCTGGGTTCTGTTTCCTCGCCAAGTGTCAGGCGTGAAGGTTGCAGAGCAATTAAGTTAATTAATGAATGTTTGTCAATGTATTTAAACTAAACTCTTCTCCCATAAAATCATGACAATTCTCTTGAAAAATTTATTGATGAAACTCTCTTGGAAAAAACACTTTAAATTTTCACCTTAAATAAATTCGGCATTCTTACAGAACTTCCTCGCCGAAAGTTTTTTCTTACCGTAATAGAACGAAAAGTAGCTGGCGACTAGATTTCTCAATGCATTTTACCGAAAACTGTCGACTCTTCCACATATTTTCCATAGACGTTTGTTTCCAAAATTTTCAATATAAAAATTGACAGCATAGTTAAAAATAACATGAAATTAGGCAGATCTCGATATCAGAAACTAAAGTGTAGCTCGAAAGATCCCAAAAACATAGGTTCAAAGAAAATCCCGGCTTATTCCTAATTAACCTGAAAGTATTTCTGTCTTATCTTTCTTTCCATTAGGATAGTTCCAAATCTTGTTTAAATAAAACTGTGCTATCCGGAGTCACTTTTACTCAAAGTAAAGTCACAGTCTTGCTGTGTTTTCAAAATCAATTTTCGCCAACCTTACTATTTATGCAAAAGTCGCAACAGCCATTCTCTCATAAGAAATACACGGGGCAATAAGAAATACATTGTCTCTTCATAAAGTTGGACAGACTAAAATAACAACAAAAGTGGACGTGCGAATTTAAACGATGTTATTGTGGTAGACTCAGTTTCCTCATCTCAGCAATCTATTCAAAGGACAATTATTGCGACAATCACAGTTTATCTTGGTTTCCTTGGAGGAATGTCGCAAGCAGCTTCATCCGTTTGTTCCCATTTACTCTCAGCATGCTAAGTACTCTTAATGTTATGGCCGTACATCACTAAATATAGCATGGTTTGTTATATGAAAGTGATCGTTTAATGCATTTAGTTCCCTTAAGGCTGGGACGCAATCAACCTGTAAGACGTGAAACACACAAAATTTGACGGTGAATAGATGAAAGGCGTCGGACGCAGTCCCCATGTGCGTATGTCCATGGGGGCTCGTTAGTGCTCTTAAAAAGTGCGGTTTCCTCTCTTGTTTCCTCGAAATATACCAGTTTTGAAACCATAATACTGGCCCATTTCTTTTTTGTATCATCTTTATATGAGCAGTCTGTATTTTGTATTATTATCTTATATCTATATTTTGTATTATTATCTTATGTGAGCAGATAAATTTGTAGGTATTATTTTTTCTGCTCTTATGGGACTTAAAAATCTTAGAGCATAGTAAAGTTATTATTATAGTTAAATGGTATTAATTAAAGCTCACTGCATTTGAACGAAAATTCATAGCGTAAGACAGTAAACGCCATTTTGAATTCAACTATTTTAAGGAAAGGGTTAAGGTGACTTTGCACATAAGGGCGTGCACCCAGGAAAATTCCCAAGGAAAAACGGACTTGAAAAAAGTCTGACAGGGCCGGGAATCGAACCCGGGATCTTCCTCTAACAGGGAGGCTGCCTGAACCATCTAGGCTACCCGACCAGAACATTTTAATATGTAATTATAATATAAATGTAAAAATAAATATTAAAAACTTCTGGTCGGGTAGCCTAGATGGTTAAGGCAGCTTCCCGGTTAGAGGAAAATCCCGGGTTCGATTCTCGGCCCTGTCAGACTTTTTTCAAGTCCGTTTTTCCTTGGGAATTCAACTATTTTCCTTAAACTCTCTGGTACTACTCTTAGTATAATCTTATCTACGTTCGACTATTCGTCTTTGCCCCGTTGGGATACTTCTGATTCCTTCCTCTCGTTTCTCCTGAATGCCTGTTCGTGCTCTTCGTTCCATTTACTATCGTTGAAAAGTCTCCGTCGAAATTTTTAACGAAGAGCGAGCGGCGCGATTTTTTTAACCTTTCACGCTTTAATCGTCCTCCTCGGAACATGAATGGGGAACGACGTCTCTCTCTCTCTCGCTCCTCCGAAAATATTTCTGCAAAATGGACCCATGTTTTCTCTCGGATTGATGCTTCCTTTGCTCCCCCGCCGCTGAAAGGGTCGCATGTCGTTATAATTTTCCAGCCGTTGGGTCCTCGCGACTGAAGGAATCACTTTGTCGATTTTATCGGGAGGAGAAGGTTTATCACTCGCGAGGTGTCCAATTATCTCGCGCCCTCATCCGAAATGGACAACGGAGCGCTTTCCGTCCATTCTCGCTGTCCCTCCGCGGCATTGCGGGGGATATTCGCGGCGGATGTAGAGGCCCTCGCGGATTCCAGTGATATGCTTACATCCAACCGATTTAATATTTTTTAAAATTAATTTCAAGTAAATTTATACCATTTACAATACAGATTACAGTGTTAAACAATAATATCAGTAAAAACCTGCCCGAGATCGGCTTACAAAATTTAAATCACTTCTAAAATTAATTTACAATATACATGAAATTAAATTTTATTTACAATTACAATTGTACAATATAACCAATAAAATTCCAAAACAAGTAACAATATCAAAATACAAAATATAACAGAATACAATTACCTTTTTTGCACAATTGGTCCTCCTGAGCCAGTTTGGCCCGTAAGGAGTTGCCAAAAGTACATACATACATAACATTACTTTATTATTAACCTTATATTATAAAATATTTATAATAATATTAAAATTTGCATAAATATCCACCTCTTTAGTTCCCTCTTTACTGTAAATAATTTATCTAAAGAGCGTGGATTGTATAGAAGTTCATTAAAAATGGTTGGTATTGTGACTTCCAAATTCCCTTTACCATAATTATTATAATATCTAAGAATATTATACCTAATCGTTGGCCTTTTGCACATAATATGACATGAAATTTGTTTTATTTTGTATCTGTTAGAGTAATAGTTTCTAATTAACAGTGCATATTTATATAAGTTTGTCAGGGGTAATACTTCCAATTCCTTATAACATGTTGATACATTTTTTTTAGAGCCTTCAATATCATGGTAAATATATTTTACAATTCTGTCCTATATTTTTCTTAAATTTTTTAATCTATTAGATGATGATAATAATTTTATATGGTGTGGGTAGATTCCCATAGAGCCACAAAAATACAAGAAATGCTCAGAGTACAAAAATGTATGGAAATAGAAAAATACAAACAAACATTTTCAAAAAAATCTCGATAGAAATACATTAATTTATGCAAAGTCAAAGTAACAAAAGAATGCACTGAAAAATACAAAAATATGTGGAAATACAAACAAAAATTTTCAAAAATATGTCGACGGAAATAAAAAAACTCAAAATAAAGAAAAATACAACATAAGTAAACAGAGAATTTAGTTCTCAAGGACAGACAACAAGAGAGGAAAAAAAACGAGATGCGACTAGTCTAACAAAGAATACTCATTCAAATCTCGGGAAGGAGATAGCTGATATTGTTATCCCAGTTATAAACTTTCGCGATTTTCGAGAGAAAACAAAAAGGCGATACAGTGAAGTAGTTGCCAGGACAGATAATTAGTTTTGGTCGTTTTCCCCGCGAAGTATTAGTGAAGCTAATTGCTCTCCAGGCTAGATATAGATGTCGGTGTTTTACAACCCTTGCCATGCGCCATTGGCGGGTTGCAGGGATTAAATGTAAATTTACATACATTAGTGTTCTTTGTACGTTTTGTGCAGTTTTTATTGCATCTTATCAATTCGGAGTTACCTTTATGCACTAAATAAATTCTTATAATTCACTGAGAGAGTGCGTATAGCAGCTAATAAAAATGCCGAAGAGGATAGATTAAAAAGTAGATACTTTTATTTCATAAACGGGAACAGAAATACGAGTAATATGCTTTGATAAATATTCTAGATGCGGGGTTCACTATTTAATGACTCTTTATCTGAGAAAGTCTCTACTAAATCCAGGTTAAGGCATACTTAATCGATAAAAGGCTGCAAATAAATGTTTTCAGCAGAATCGCTTACTTTAAACTGATAACAAATTATTTATGCATCTCATACAACTAAATTCACTCTTTTACTCGTATCTTCAAGTTAGATATTCATAGGCAGAAAAGATGGAGATCTCTCTTCAAAGAAATGTTCTCATTAAGCTTTGAGGACGTTTTGAGAAAGACAATCGATTTGTGAAGCTGACGGGTCTGACTGAGTAATGTTAGAACCTACCGAACGGTAGGTGCATGTGCATCTAAAATCCCTATTTAATATAATTAATGCGTTTCAAATCTATCTACATATTGGATCTCATCTCTTTTGTTTATTTGAAAATATGAAGTTTGTATCTTAATACTGACAATTCAAGTGATTCTATCTGGTTCATCCTCCCTTGCGGGTGTTTTCCTGCTGCGGTGTACATTTTTTCCTAAGCGAAACCTTAGGTTTTTTAACCAGCAATATTGTTTTCTTCTGTGTACTATTTTCAAGCAATCTCTTTTTTTAATTTGTGACGATGATTGACGTTTTATTTTAGAGAGGGAATATTATTGCTCCTGGATTTTGACAAGTCGTCTTACTTGGGTTCCGTGATATCCGTGATTAGGACATATTTGTTTAAATTAATTGGATTAGCCAGGTTTTACCGCACTTATTAAATAGTTCATGCATTTACAGATTTATTCATTTATTTGATTATTTCACCATACCACCGCAGTTAGGCGCAAAGACAGGATGCGACTTTAATAAATACCGCAATCAATTCGAACAATATTTCTATGTGTCAGTACAATGTTACAAATAAATTATTATTTTATTATCATTACGTTATTACAATACCAAGACTTGAGGCTTTCCTGGTGAATAGCTTGGGTTAAAAGCTCTCGGGTAATCATCCAGGTGGATTCCGGTGACCATGTCACCAACGTTTCGACGGCCGACTCTGCCATCTTCCTCAGGGCTGCTGAGATGCCGTTTGAAATTTACAATACCATTTGAATTTACAAGATGAATTTTCCAGATGAAACTATGTCCTACAGTTTTCTAACCAACCAGCCAATCATCTTTTTAGCATGTTTTCCCTTTTTTATTGCTTACATTTCCTTTTTATTATTTATACTCTGAATGGTTTCTTTTACGGAAATTGAGAATACTCATTCTATATGCTGCGAAAAAGATTCATTCCTGATTTCAGGATTTTCGAGATCTTGTCCTCTCCCAGTTTCAATGAGGTCGTTAGAGTAACTCTTACGAAAATTTAAACAAATCAAACTGGAATTCTCCGATGGTGTCGTTATTTTAATAGTTTCCCTGAATATTTACTGGCCGCAGTGGCGGAGTGGCTAGCATGCTCACACTGCACCAAGGTCCTGGGTTTGAATCCTGGATAGCCGGATTTTCCTGGTTAAGGAATGGTCGCGTGTGTTCGTTTATCTTCAGTATTGAATAATAAATCTTATAAAAACAAATAAAAAAATAAATAAATAAAAATAAAACAAACTAAAATAAAAAATACTAAAATAATTAATAAACTAAAATAAAAATAAACTTAAATGAAAAATAAACTAAAATAAAAAATAATTTTAAAACCTAATAAAAGACGTTTTATTATTATCTTTCATGTTATAGCTTTCACTTCAAATAAGCGTTTTGCTGCAGGTGAAGCATAAATAAAAAAATATCTTTGAGGGTCTTGAATTCTTTTATCACACCTCACGCAATTAAAATAAATTTCGATATGTAGGTATCGATTTTCTTCTGATCTATGCTTTCATTTTGACAGAAAGCATCTTTCTCTCATCAATGTAGTCATTTGTATCCATCTCTCGTAGAGGAAGTGGCAATTCTAAAAATAAATTTGCGTACACCCATTTTTGGAAGAGCTTTGTGCAGAAGTACATTTGTACTTGGAAACGCATCAACGTGAAAGTCTGCCCATTGCAATTTAATTTTGCACTTTGAGAAGCTACCGAAGCCATTATATTATTTCTGTGAGAGACAGTCGGTAGTTAATTTTCAGAAATTCTCGGTTAATTCACCATCGCTTTGATGTAGCAGTTGAAAAGATGCAATACGAAGAGGAGAATTACATTTTAAATCTTATATATAAAATTTATTTAAATTCATAGTATGTAAATTACGTTTTGGATTTATTATAGGCTTCTAATTAAATTAAAGATCAACTGGTACGAAATTTATGGAAACAGTTTTTCGAATTTTCTAAGCCTACGATTGGCATCATATTAGTTTTAGTCGTGGTAAATTCTTTTCAGTTCATTTTGTAAATCCGTTCGTATAATTTTTAGAAGCAATCTCTTGGTATTTTATGAAACGTGATGGTTCGTATAAGCTTCATTTACGTAAATCCTTCTTTTGAAGTAAAAGCTTACCTTCGAAATAATATCTTGCGTTGCGTGACCTGACTGGAAAAATTGAAAGTAATCCCCGAGTTATGCAACGGCTTTGTTTACCAATCCTCCGCAGTCACCAGCGAAAAATTAAATTAACGCAACTCAGTTTAATGAACGTGCGTGCTTAGCATCAACGGCATGACATTAAATCATAATAGTATGTGACAAATAATTCAATCATAAATGTTTATGGGGATAATCTTTTCGTGCGAGGTGAATTATAGAGTAATAAGTCTAAAAGTAACGATGTGGCTGAAATTCCTCATTTCTCCCGTGGCTGGAGGCTATTTTTTCGTGCTTTGTCACGGAAAGCCAATTAACCATATGCATCCCATAATTAGGACGAATTCATGTCCAGACGCTGCCAAAATGTGGGTCATACAGCTCCTGTTCAGTTTCGGTGACAGTCAATGATATGTATCTAATTTTTCGGAAATTCGACCTCCACAGGGCAGTTTAGACTAATAATTATAATCCCAAGGAAAAAATTAAAATAAGTCTGACGTGACCGGGAATCGATCTACCTCTATCAGGGAGGTTGCCTTAACCGTGAAGGCTACCCGGTCAGAACATTTTCGCAAGCCGTTTTGGGAACTTTGTGCAGGGCAAGTGGTTTCCTTACAATATGGCATTTTAAAATAATAACAGCCTTCTGAATTTTTATAAAAATGTTCTTCTTTAAACTTAAAGTTTCCAATCTATGAAAGAATTCTTTTGGGATTATACCGGTGGCCGATAACACTATGAGCACTATTATAACTTATTTCATACACCAGATCCTTAATATTTCATTCTCTAGTTCTTGATATTTAATTCTTTTTTCTGAGTTGTTCTATCAGTGGTATCCCTTAAAGGGATTGCAATGTCTATTATAAGAACAATTTTGTTTACTTTATCTGTTAGAGTAATATCTGTGTAAAATCTTACAAAGCAATAATTATTTAAGAATTTTTTTAAACGCGCTCCCTTAATTTCGTTCAGCTCATTCAGCAGCATGTTATATATTTTTGTAGACAATATTACGAAGTTCCTGCCAGTCAAACCAATCATACTCAACTCCATAAAAAGGGGCTTGCATGATTCTCTCCCACCAGTGTTTCCTATTACCCCAACAGCCCTCTTTAGCATCACGAAAATATTTGTCCCATTAACAGAATTACCCCATATTAAAATACCATATGTCATGACCGAATGAAAATTGGCAAAATATACCGTTCTGATTGTGAGTACCTTTAGGTTGACTGATGAAGTTAATTTGCCGATCAAATAGGTTGCTGATTAAGATTTTTAAATTTCGGGTCATTTTTAACCCATCTCCGTTTCCGTTTTATAGTGTGAAAAGATTAATGGGAACACTTGGTTTGAAAGTTTTGAAGAGAGAAAAAATGTCCTTCATAAATTCCTCGAGCGGCTTTGTACTATTTTCCGAGCCCGACTTCCTGTCAGGCAGGAAGTTTTCGATTTTTTCTCTCTTCTCCACATAACCTAGATATTTATACTGGATCTGGCAGCGCTCTTCTTCCGGAACTGCTTAAATGTTGCCGATCTCCGCACAGAAAATGTGTTTATTGAGGAGAAGTAGTGTTTGTAAGTACTACGTCGCAAATAAAGAGGAAAGTATGAACACGACTGTGTTTTGACATCAAAAGTTGAAAAAGCTCCAAATAGCTGTTGTTTACGAACAACCCGTCGTGCGGTACCCTGTATGTATTTCGGCAGCTACGTTACCATCTTCGGGAGTCAGTTAGTTCAGTCTCTTCAATTCTCTTCTTCTCCCGAAGATGGCTACTACGATATCAACATCAAAAATATGGAAATGTGTATCGAAAATAATAACGCTTACAATACCTCAGTCACGGTTAACCTTTAATTCATTTTAATTTGTGGACTACGTTCCAGCAAGTTGAATCTCACGAAAATCTAACGCAGCATAACACAATAATAAGCGAAATAGTTTCTTCGAATTAAAATTCATGTTCGAGTAGTAAAAAGCATTGGTGCGGTAACTTTAGAAATAGAAATAGAGAAAGTGTTTATTGTTCTTGGACTTCTTCGTCCACTTGAGAACATACAAAAAGAAATACAAATATAAGATAGCTCATAACATTATAAATTAAATTAAACAGCGGATAAAGTTTTACAATAAAAAATAATTGACTTTTTATACAACATCATAGCTTAAATGGCATATTATTCCCTTTCCAATACAAAAAGATAGTGAAAACATTTATTTTTAAAAACAGACAATGAATTGGAGTCTTTAATATCATTAGGAATGCTATTCCATAGCTTTGCCCCAGCAATACAAAAGGATTTTTGGTATGTAGTGGTTCTGTGTTGTGGGATAGTTAAGTAGTCGAGAGCCATTCTGATCGTTACATTAGACTTTTTATCCCAGTGTTTAACTTTATAAACACTGTGTATATACATTCAGCTTTAGGTCGTCCGATTTTGGAATACTGCTCAGTTATCTGGTCCCCTTATTATAACGAAAAACTTCTATGCCTTGAAAAAATACAAAATTAATTCCCGCGTTAGGTAGCATTTAAATTTAAACTCTATCCCAATGATCCTTTTCTTTACATCGTAAACTACGATGAACTGAGGTAAATTTTGTATGTTAAAACCCTGGAATCAATATAATTCACAGTCTCAGGCGTCGTTTTGTGGAAATCCATCTCGTAGAAATGAGGAAAGGGTTGTACTTTTTCCACAGATTTATTTTAAAAACACGACCAGGTTTCAACGAGTAATCGCCATCATCAGGTGAAAAAGCAATATCCTTAAACATATATAAACAGAAGAAAGACTAGCGGAAAAACCATGAAATAGGAAAAGGTGAACAATGGAAGGGGAAATGGAAAAGGGAGGTGGTGAGATTAGGGGTAAGGACGCGGATGTGCAGGTAGAGGAATTGCGTAACGCGGGTTTGGAAAATTTTCACCACCTAACCAATTACCACGAAATCACCAATGTTTACCCCTATAACAATGAATTATGGAGAACTACCGCTACATCTGTTATTCCGTAAATGGAATGTCGAAAAGCATAACCAGACCGTGGAATGTGTATTCCCATCAATCTTCCCGCTTTCCCACTCGGGGCAAAGGTGTTACTCGATTATCTTTAATATCCCTTTGTGTATAAATCCGCGCGAGCGCCGTGGTTAGTTCCCAGCCGCGCACTCGCTCTCCATTTATTAAAACTCCCAATTTAACCCACCTGTTATATTTAGCCGTGGTGTGAGGGGGGCCAAGTGTTCCTTTTATTAGCTCCACCACTTGCTTTCGGGTGCGATCCGTGGGTCGGACGCTGGGGGCTGTCAAGTGAAGATGTTTCAAGAAGTAGGCCGCGCGGGGAATTTTTCCGTTTTTCATGTTTTTCCATCCTTCGCCACTTGGCGCCTCTCCCTTCCTTCCCTTTCGCGATTCTCTTCTGCATCTTCCCCCCGGAGCGGGTCGCGGCCGCCCGTGGCCAGCCCTGTTCGACAGGAGTTTTCCATTAACAGTGGTCTCGGCCAGTCTCACATCCCTTCCGGAAGTGCGGAGTTAAAAAAACAATGATGCTTTAATGATATGCGACGCGTTCTCGGCTATAATAGTACCTCGTTGTGGAGAGCATGCGCGGAAATTTTCGGGCATTCCCTCCTCGGAGGGGTATACCCTCACTCGCGCAAATTCCTTAGCCCGTGTACTCCACGATACGACCTTCACTTCCTCGTGGTTTTTCGCTAATCGTTCTCTTGTTTTTTTTTTAAATATTCGATGTATGTGTTAGATTCAATTTCATAGAATCAATAGAAGATGTTAAAATTGCACTAAACCGCCAGCAGAAGTTAAATACTTTCAGCATGATCGCTAATATGAAGCGTAAGTGTCTTATAAATGAACTAATTTCCAATTCTCAAATAGACACTCAACTGCCGAATAGGCTATATTTCTCAAGGCATAATGATCCACTTCACTCACAGGTTCACTAGTGTCTGTCTCGTATTGCAATGCTGTACTAATCTGTCTACAATTTGCGCTAGTAGTTAGTATTAGCGTAGTATCTCCCTGACGTCACAGGTATATTCCTCGGCGTGACGTCATGGATGAATTTTTCTCCTAACACGTGCACCTAAGGAATATGTGAATTTGGATAGTTCATCAACTCTGCTGTGCATAGAAGAGAATCACTGCATGAGAACGGGGGAAAGGGACACCGAAGGTGGAGGTATTCGGAGGTGGGTTGTCGATGCTCCGCCTACTGCTATCAAAAAGGCTCTCAACTACGCTGTACTATTATAGCGAGTTAGTTTGTTTAGCTGCGCCCCTCGACATGATTCCAGCCACTAGTAAATTACCTGCGAGGAATGTCACACGTCTGGCATGCCGTAATTCAGTGCACTTAGAGTGCAGATGCGAGTATTCCTCAGGGAAGTACTTTTGCATTACTGAGTGCTAATTGGTCACGCCATTTTCTAAGCAAACCATATACTGGCGGAACTTCATTGAAAAATATTCTAGCGTTGTCGCGTTCGGTGCTACATTTACTTTTCTGTGGAACTTCCCTCCCGGTTGCAATTTCCGGCATTCTTTCCCCTTCTCTCTCGAGCACAATCAGAAACATTTTAGCTTCGTAATTGGCTCTCCATTAGCAGAACAGTGTTTTCGAGCTTCGATGAACGCAGCGGCTCGGGTTGGCTTCGACGTTTTCCCGGAATGGAAAATTCAGCTTGAAATAATGAGCGGTATTTTTCCATTTCCGAGGAAACAATTAAGTGTCGACTAAGTACCGTCTTCTGTAACAGAAAAGGGCTTAACTCGGTGTCCAAGTTTCCCTTCAACGAACGTGCGGATGTTCTTGTTAGACGAGGTAAAAAAGAAATATTTATTCCGTTTTTATTTAAATATACCGTATCTACTATTTATCGACGAAGTTTAGGCCTTTGTCCTGTCTAACAAGACGTCTTTTAAATATTTAATTTATGATATGTGTAAATTTGTTATATCTTAATGATAAAAATATCAAAAATATTGTAAACAACAGTTGAAATTGGTGTATATTACGGTGTATATAGCTGAATATTAACATTCATTTTCTATTCTTAACTAAATAACATAGCTGTGGATAGTAGTGATGGGAACTATAAGATAAGAGAACTTAAGTGAACTATAAAATTGAGAGATTCGATTGTGTCGAGAGGGCTGCATAATTGCAAGGAAGTAGCAAAAAAGAAAGGCATCTTAAAATAATCAAGATAGAATTATTCCCAACCAACATTTGTCTTATAGGCATTATAAATTTCATATATTAACCCCAATGTTATTTTAGATAACAGCAAGGCTTTTTTTTCTGACGAAACGCGGTGGAACTGCGTTCAGTCCTTTTCAGCCTTCAACCTTTTTCAGTTTACGTAAGTTGCCTCAAACAAATTTCATCAGCATTATGAAATTTTTCCATGTACAGTCCTTGAATGTGTATTTATGTAGTGCGAAATTGTACTTTCAAATGAAACAGCTTAATTATCATGAAACATCATTAAATCTCTGGTCTTGTTTTGATTTTGTTCGTTTTTTTACATTTCGAAGCCTCAAATTAATTTCTAAAAAAACTATTTCGTCATAATTTTGCTATGAAATTCTTTCTTTTAAGATTCAATGCTTAAGAAAAATTGTACCCAAAACTGATCAGTATCCGAAGAATTGTCTCGATATTTTAAGATAAAAATATTCCAAATTATTAAAGAAAAGTCAAGTATATATATTAATGAAATAACTTAGACGGAAACATGAAATAACAAGTTATTGGAGGCAGAAAACGATGGCAGAGGACAACCTTCATATCATTACGGGGATTAATAATTAAATTTGAAATAGGCATGTCATAAAATCAAGCTCGGTTTTGGATGTACACTCCTGGCCAAAATTAACGCAGCACCTCCCTAGCGATCCTTACGGCCGGTGCTGCGTTAATTTTGGCCAAGACTGTACCTTATGAACTGAAAGTGGAGTCGGTGACAAGCTAGGCAGCTACTTCAGATTAATTTCCGGTGAACTATTTAGTTCGGAATAATTTACGGTGAATTTAGGGGTTGGGGGTTGATTTAGTTCGTAGCTATTCACTGACTAAAGCAGGAACTAGTTCACTTGAGGGAATCGCTCAATTTTAGCGATTCACCGATTAACATATCTCTAGTGGATAGGTACTTAAAACTAGGTGTCTTTTTTAAGGGATTGCGACTTAGGCAGTAACCCTTTTGTTCTACCTTTACATATCGCTCTGAAAACACAGTTATTGAACTTTGTTATCTAAAGTGTAGAAGTTAATGTAGAAGTTTTTACAGTTTAAATTTATCTTCTATTTACCCTAAATGCGGACATATCTAAAAAGGTTTTCATTCATGTTGGTTGATAGCTACAACAAAAAAGGTTGAGAAGTGAAAATTTTCTTAATACATTATTATTATAATAGTATTCGTATTTTATGTAATAGTAATTTCATGTATTTACTAATAATAATTTTATGTAATAGAATCTAATGGAGTAGTAATAGTATTTTATGACCCCTGAGGAGGGGAGCTTTACTCCCGAAATTTGCTTTCACTTTCTTAAAAGTTCTGTGATCCTTTTTGTTTTCTCCGAATACCGGTGAATGAGACGAGGAACGCCGACAGAGACGGCTATCAGAGATTTTAAACCTCGAAAACCTCCATAGTTGTATGCAATATACAATGCTTTTTATACATTTAAGATTAGTCGTGCGAAGTTCCATAGTTTTGGCTCGATTTTTTTCGAATCTAGCCCACTGTGCGCCCTAAGACTGAAGACAGGAATAGGGATACGGCGGAAAGGAAAGAACGACGCCCACCTTACACAGAAAATCGATCCAAGTTGACCAGTGAAGGGTTGAAGGAAAGGTTTGACGCCTGTACGGCGGTCCCGAGTGGTCATCATCGCAGGAAGAGAGTGCCATCCGCGGCGAATGGAATCCTCCGTCCATTAACACCTGAAGTGCTTTGCACACTTTTCGAAGCGGCGAGACGGTCTTTTTATCGAAGAGACTGTTTCCAAACAATTATGGAGGTTCGATAAGGCGCCGGAGATTAATGGCGTGGGATGCGATAAAGCGAGGTCGATTCCACCGATCGAGTTAGCTTCCTGTAAGCGACCGCTCTAAGCGCTGCGATCACCGATAGGAGTGATGGAGTCCTCCATTGAGATAGAACATTCTACAATTACATACCGTCAACTATTACGTCGACAATCAATATTCCACGACAAATGAGCAACAGCCATTTGAGCGATATGAGACCATTGTCTGATTACTGTTCGTTACCCCTGACGACGGGAGCTTAGCTCTTGAAAAGCGCTTTGGGTATCTTATAAGGCGGCATTCCTTTCTCCGAATACCGGGGAATGAGACGAGGAACGCCGACGAAGACGGCTATCGGAGATTTAAAACCTCTAATTCATTAACAGCCGTGTTCCATATTCTCTTTCTTTACACTGACATGCGTGATGATTTAAGATTGTACGAGATTCAGAAGGAATTCAGAGACTTATTCCTCACTATTGGCTACCAATACATTCGGTGAGGGAATGAATTTAAAAAGATAATAATGATAATTATAAAATCAGAATATACTTATTTTGTTACAAACTAGAAAAAAATCACCGCTATAGTCACGTCAAACTAACAAACTATTATATAGAAGAAGAATTTTATATATAGTGTATTTTGTTGTATTTTTGCAATATTTTGTAACAATTTGAATTCAAATACAGCGAATCATGTTAAATGTAAAAAAATAAAAATGTTTTAAAAAAGAATGTCTTAAATACAAAGAGTACTTGATTTACAGAATAATAAAATGAGCAATTATTGCGACTAGGCTTGTTGAACATTTGCGTCCTTGCAAATTACCAAAAATGTTTATAATATGATACATTAAAATATGATACGTCTTGTACAATTTGATAATTAAATTCAGTAATACACTCACTGCATAATTTGTTAAGAGAAAAATACAATTTAACCATCAGGGTCCTGTCTAACCAAATATTTATTTATTTATATAATATATCGTTGCAGTTTGGTCGTAGGACCTACGTTAGCAACGGTCTGGTAACGGTGAGGAGAATTTAGTAGTAACCAATTTTTTAATTTAATTTTTGCTTCTCCCTGCTTTTCAATACCAATAAATGTTATGCGTTGATTTTCAGTCCTTTTGCAAAGCACAGAAACTTAAGAAACGTAAGATTTTTGCAAACCCATTCGTTCTAAAAAGATAAGAAATTCATCCTTATATAAGAAATATAAATTTCGGAATCCTCCAGAAATAACGTATGCATAAGCGGCGGAGTTTCACAAAATCCACTCCTTTTGATTACCATCTTCGAATTGTCCCGTTCGTGTTATTTTGCTTGTCCGGGGGCCTCTTGATTAAGAGTAGGAAAATTCTCAAACTGCGAGATAACATCGAGAGAAATAAGATTGGAATCCTAGTTTTCGGGATTTATTTCCCAGTCCGCCTTGGCACTTGATTAAAGCAGTTTTCATATTCAAGGGTGATTTCTATTAAAATTTGGCTCCAGTCACCTGGCTGACGCCCTTTCCCGATGAGCAAAGTCGGATATTACCTGCCTTTCAAGGATGCATTAAGAGGGGGAATTCAATTTCCTTTGGGAGGTTTTCAGTTTCTCTCCAATCTTCCCTCTCGTTTGCTTACAATTCGTCGACGGTCAAATTTGAACGAAGATTAAAATGATAATGTTAATTTTTTATATCTACAACATGAAATGCAAGTTCATACATACATAAGCCAGGCATTACAACACAGTATTCAATCCAGAGGTACGATACGTTAGTGAGACATTTACACTCCACAGAAAAATGACAAGGAAAACACTTTTAAAGGAGAGCGCAAAATCACGAGGAAAATTCTCGGTGTATGAACCTTTAATCAATTTTTTGTTTGTTTTTTTTGTTAGTTTTCCCTATTTTTATTTTATTTATTGTATTTATTGCATATTCATTTATTTATTGTACTTGTTTGAGAGCCCTGGGGTAAGGGAAGAGGGAGCCGTTTGGCTTCATCTCTACCAGGTTAAATAAAATCCTAGTAAAGTTATTTATCTTAAATTTTATTAGTACCTTTTTTTAAACAAGTGTTCCCAGAATTCATGCAAATTCCTTCCATATGTTAATTTACGACGTAAACAGATCGCACACATCTCAGGTAATCTAATGGTGTTTGGAGCCAATTCTGACATCAGTTCTCCCCTCCCCGAATTTTAAAGATGGCGTCCCCTCGCTTTCATGCTACGAGTTGATCAACGCTCATTGGGAAGGAGAATAAAAAGCGCCCCGCTCGTTAATTAGTCGTCGGTTCACCTTTTATGCGAAGATCAAAGAGCGAGGGAGATCTTTAAAAAAATTCCACTCCCGAGTCGCTTCTCGACGCTCCGACTAGAAAGCAAGGTGAAAGGGGAGGGGACTGTGAAGTGTTCGTAAGGAATAGGTCTTGATTGAAGTTTCTCAAACCGAAGATGACGCCTTTCAACGAAATGCATAGCCACGTTGCATTTCTCTATGTATATATTTACGTATATTTCGCTGTATGGGTGCGAAACGTGGACCTTAGGAAAGAAGGATGTCAAACGTGACTTTTTCCCGGTGAAGGGTCTGTTGCAGAAAGTCTACACGAGGTGCTAATCGGGTGGTTTATCGGTGGAACTCGGATGTTTCGGATGCCAGCAATGTAGCCGATACCCAGAGTCGAGTGGGGATGGCTGCAGTGCTAGCAGCCGAAACGCCGGTGTTCCACCGAGAAACCACCCGGTTAGCACCCCGTGTAGACTTTCTTGAAGGATGCCAAACGTTTGGAGGCCTTCGAGATAAGTGTTTGGCGTAGAATGGAATAAGTAAGTTGGGTTGATGGGAAAACAAAAGTGCTGGAAATGGTTAGGAAGAGGGCTTTGATTGAGGTGATTAAGCATTTCGGAAGAAAAGGGTTGGTCAAATAATAAGGATAGAGTGGCTACTGAAGTATGTAATTGAAGGTAGAATACAAGGAAAAAATAAAGAAAAAACATAGACAAAAGATGTTGAATACTTTTAGAGGTGGGGTAAACTACAAGGAAGTGAGACAGATGGCGTTTTGGGATGGGAATCGCTGTCGTTTACAAAAAGGGAACAAGTTAGATGTAGGTAAATAGTAATCGTATTTTACTCATCACACACGGGTAGAAAAACCCAATTGTATGCGACATACAAAATGAATAAATATATTCTCAAATAGGAGGAACATTAAGGGAAAAATCACCATGTCTACATATATTACAAAGGACATTACAATTACATGCTTACATGTTTACATTACATTACAATTCCTTTAGATCATTCCTTCGACATTACAATTACATGTTAGAAAACCAATTCGGGTTTTAATGTAAATAAGATTGTCGGTAAAATTCACGCTTTGGCTTATATTGGATAACACTTATTTAAATGTCAACGTGACTATACTATTTGATATATGTCATATATTTACCTATAGATAGTGTACTTTATAAATTTTTCATGATTCTTACCATCTTCTAATTATTAATATCGGTAGGTTTCCGCACGTTTTTCACACTCTCCTTCCTAGTGAGTGTTTTCATGCAGTGGATAAATGTATTTCCTAAGAATTTCTTAGGTTCTTTACATCCACAATTCTTCTAATCCACTAATTAATCTAATCTTCATCCACCATCTCTTCAAGTTCATTATTATATTTTGTATGACGATGGATTGGACGAAAGAGGAGACTTTATACTATACTTAGTCTCAATTTCGCCCAAACAAGATGTATTATTATTATTACTAAAAAAATATCGCGTTTCTATATATTGTTGCCTTTACATTTATATTTACATTTAAATAATCGATTTTTTTGATGGCAAGGCAACTTTCGATTGATTTTGACGGCAAAATTTTCCATGTTTTGAGAACGAAAGCATTAACTATTTGAAATTATATCTGAAAAGCGAAATATTATTGATATTGTTTATAAAAATATATAGATGAATTTCAATCTTCAAAGTTTACTTATGGTTTTATTGCCATAAAATGGCTCTTCTTCCCAACACATTTCTTATGAACCTATCTTTCGCATTGTATGAGAGTTGAGTCCAACAATGACCTT
This sequence comes from Sympetrum striolatum, assembly GCA_947579665.1. Classification (NCBI taxonomy): domain Eukaryota; kingdom Metazoa; phylum Arthropoda; class Insecta; order Odonata; family Libellulidae; genus Sympetrum; species Sympetrum striolatum. The sequence continues at coordinate 35,248,228 of OX388350.1, read as the reverse complement.
TGTCGTTAAGGAATTGTTTATGCCCATAAAATTACTTTAATTTTTCGACATTTTAGTCTAAATTCTCTCAATTTCGACAAAATGTCTGCAATCGATCAAAATGAAATTTAGGCGCATTTATTATGACAGAAGATTCGATTCGTCCAGAGTCGAATTAAGGATACTTTGGACAAAGTTATTGACTATCGCCAATCCTTCTCTACACGAACCTAAAGTATGACAAATCTCACACTCATCTGTGCTCGCAATACGCTCAAAAAAGGGATACAATGTTTTCTCTTTGCTTTTTAACTTATAGACGCTCGTGTGTGCCCATATAGTCATATTATCCCAATGACTATCGAGGATTTTTCATCAGATTATAAATTCGCCTTATTACATTTTGGAACTACGAAAAGACTCGGTATGCATAGAAAGCAGAAAGGAAATGTAGAATGAGGTCTTAAGCCAGACGCAGGGACGTGTACAAGAAGAACATGGTCTGGGCGACTCTCTTGAAAGGTGTTTTTCCCCGCCGAAATGTCGCTAGCGCCTTCGCAGGGAAATTCTTCGTCATCCCCCGTCTCCTCACCGTCGCTTTAAGGAGCTGATCCTCCGTCGGCTGTCAGCTTCTTTTTTCTCTCCTAAATTCCCGTCGGAATCATCTTTTTTCGGGAAATTTACTTCGCGGAAAAAATGAAACGCCCCTCGCGGAGGCTTGGAGAAGTTTTGAAAATTGCTGCGGAGAGCTCGGCTCGAAATTAGTCGAGAGGGTGGGATATTTAGTTTTTAGAGTTTCAATTAAGGAAGTTATGCAATAAATTAAGAGCTTTAGGAGGAAGTTATTTGCGGAGGCTCGGTCTGAAATGAAAAAGTGGTAATGTTACGTAAGTCTCTTTAGATTCTTTCTTTTTCGTCCGCGCAAAAGAAGTTATACAACCAAGCAGTTGCTAATCTTGGTTGGGTTCGGGGTACTTTGGAATACGAGATACCTTGGGTTTACCTCATTTCACCTAGTTTTGGCTTTTCGGAGTAACTGTTTGTTCCTGCTACCATATGTATATGCTGTTTCAAGGTTATTTAAAATTCATACTAACTTATAGCTAATTCACAGCGGTTTTTTTTATAATTCATATTTTTATTGCATATATATATATATTTTTGAATTTAATTATTCTTAATTCTGTTTATTTATGCATGCTTATATTGTAATTAGTTGGGTTTATTGTGTTTCTGCATAGTAATATTTTTTAAATTAATTGTTATAGAAGTAAACGTCGCCACCAGTCCTCGCGATTAACTGCGGCGGTTTTGTACAAGAAATAAATAAATACCCTGAGGAATAAAATATATTCATTTTCCATCTGGTACAGGATAGAGAAAGATGTATATCTGATTTACTTTTGTCACGGTCTTGATCATGACTGTGATGAAATGAAAGCTACTGAGGTATGAGTGGATAATTACACTGATCTAGGTATCTCCTTATAGACTGACAAGTGAAGTATTACTCGTGTAGTCATTGTGCTTCACTTGCGTGGACATGTTCCGTTTACAGCATTCTATCTCAATGAGGAAAGCAAGGGAAAACTACCTCACTCCTCATCCTGCTTAGTGAACCTCATTCCTCTCTGCAAACTCTTAGCAGCTTATGTCTGAGGGGGTGAGGCACCAACCGTCCTTCGGGCTGAATACTTTCCAGACAGAAGTAACTCATACAGGAGTTTTGGATCTAAGTCGGGTGTATGTTCGTTTTCTGTTGGGGCTTAAAATTAAGTATAGTTCCCATTGTTGTAAATTTGTATCCGAGTATGATTTAGAATAATAGTCTGAATCCATAGATGATTAAACAAACGTTATATTGCGTAGTGGAATTTTGATTAAAAAACTTAATCCGGTATAAATTTATATTCAAATCAGGGTTTAATATATGTATAAATAGTATAGATATATAATAGCATAAATTACTACACTAAATCTCGGAATAAATGAAATTTTTCTTGTGTGGTTTACTTTGTAAAAAAGTATTATATTTAATATCTATAGTTATCGTTTCCTTTTTTGTTTTTCCAACTTATAGTTATAAATGAACGATTTCTATTAACATGTTCCTCTCATGCGTAAACAAAGTGTCTCATCCATAAATAGTTTCATGCTCTACTTGATCGTTTCCTGATTTTGTAGTATCTGCTGGGTAATATTTATCTCAAAAGAGAGATTCTTAGTACCACAAAATATCCGAGGAGGTATTTTAAAAATTTCAGGGGTACAGTGCCAGATTACAGTAATTTACTGCAGTAATTAAATTAGTTATGTAATCGATTCATAGAATTTTACTTCCTTGGAAACGGATCTCTGCATCCCCGTTTTCTTTGCTCTGTGATAGTATCTTATCATACATTAGAGGAATCCTTATATAACTTGAAGTTATTTAGAAAAGAGGAAATATTTATCTTACTAGTCTGTTACTCAGTTATAACTTAAATAACATCTCTGGCTTTGCCGTAAAGTCTTAATTTATGTAAGCATAATCATTATCAAAGGGATATTGCAGACACGTTTTTCTGCTTCATTAATTCAAAGAAGTTGTGATTAAAGTTCGTTTTTGAAGACATCACGCAAATTAATATAAATAAAAGTTTTATTTTGTGTGATGCTGTACTTTTCGGAAATTGCTGATTATTTTGCCAAGTGAATATTTTAAATATCTCAAGGAATCATGTAATTAGATTACGTAATACTTTCAAGTCTGTGGAGGTTCATCTAAAAGACTAGTTTATTCGGAGATCGCCGCTGATTTTCTGAAGAAATAGTAATAAATAATCATATTTTCGTATCAAATCGACTAATAACGTGTGATTTTTGATAAGGCGCTGGGTGTCAAGGATACCTTTCCCTCTAGAAAATCGAATTCCATCTATATTTGCGGGTGAAAGTTTTTCCAAGAAAGGAAATCTGTCTGTAATCGACTCATCTACGTTGCTGGACCACTCTTAGCTATAACGAGGCACAATTAAAAAACTTTTTGGCGATGCCGCTTTATTTTAAGGGGCTCTTTATATATTCAAGATTTCGGAGGTGAGCTGAAAACAAGTTAATTCTAGTGCCGCTTACTTAGTAGAGAGCCTGCGCGGAAGTTTTCGCGCATCCCCTCCTCGGAGGGGTATACCCCCACTCACGCGAATTACTTATCCCGTGTACTCCACGACACGACCTTCACTTCCTCGTGGTTGCCAGCTTTCGGTAATTATTAACTTGTTTTTCTCCAAAATATGCCATGCGTACTCGCAAGGAATTTGTGAATTGATAGAATTTGTCGTCAATACATCTGTTCATACAAGAGACTCACTGCATGAGAATTGGGGAAGGTAAAGCAAAGGAGGAGGTATTCGAATGTGGGGTAGGTTGTTGATGCTCCGCCCACTGGTATCGAAAAAGGCTCCTTACTACCCGGTAGTAAAATAGTAAATTATATAAGGTAGGATTTACCGCAATCGATTTCATTCGAGAATAAAAATTCCAAAACTGTTTGTGAAAAGGCTAATTGTTATGTTTGTTATTCAGAAATGTATAAGATGTGTAGAAAAGTGGGAGATGGAATTGTTTTCCTGAGTTTGTATCTTTAAAGATTTGTACTTGATTATGTTTGTGTAGAATGTTGCCACCAGACTTGTGTCTGTGTGTTCAAGAAATAAATTTATAGTTGAAATATTTTTGTATAAATATAAGGTATTAAAAGTTAAAAGAAAATTTTTGGTGAAGTACTCATCGAAATTTACTTTTCTAAATTATTAAATTTAAATCAAATCAGTGAATTATTTTCTCTACATCTCGCCTTGCACTGAATTTAGTTCCAGAATTTGTTGGGAACCGAAATTATGCAAGGCGCATTTGAATAGCCATCCTATTCTGTTAAGAACTTATAGTAATAACATGTAACTCATTTTTAAGTGAAGTAAATACAATTATAATAGAAAATAAATTGAAAATGTTGGTGCTCTTAACAGTTTTACTAACGTTTGCTTTTTTCTGTTTTAGGTAAGTGCAGCCAGTTCATACTTTGAAATTCTACTCGTAATTCCCTTGGTGAGTTCAAAATTCCAATTTTATTCACCCCTCTGCTTTGAAGTTTCTAACCCACGGATGTAGGTGGGCATTAATGAGATGGACCGTCTATTTCTCTTATTCTATTATCTGTTCACTTGTCGCAATTACGTAATTGCGTTTGAGGCGAATTGATTTCCAAAGATCCTCAAATTCACCCAAATATTGCAAAAACAGCTTATAATAAATGGGTGGAAATAACTGTGCAAAAAACAGTTTCATTCCCGTAATCCGATATACGAGTATTAATGGCCTTTCTTGTTATTCTGTTTCTCCTGTATATTCAGAGGTTCACAAATGAGGCTCTGTTGTAGAGATGGGAGTTTTCAATGTAAAGATCGATTTTCCGATCGTTTACTTCGATTCGATTCAAGCACGAGATCGTATTCGAAAGATCGATCGGTTCGGATGAGATCGGTTGTCTCATATAGGCTGTCTTTAATGGTTTAGAACTATGCATATTGGATGGAATTGTCTCCTGATACTTTATTTTCAAGAATCTGTTTGTAAATATGTGGTACATATTACCTAAGATGGACGCCTTCGTCGAGAAATTAATTATAATCATTATGAATATTTGCAATCATTATTCCAAAATTAGAAGATGATGAGCTACTAAGTATTCTGTAGAAAGTACCGCATTTATTTATGTAACTAACTACAACCTAACCGCAACGATCGCATACTCAAAATGAAGTCAGAACCGAATCCAACGCTGTAAATACCCTAGAATCATGCATAAAACGATTGCAAACATCCGTATCGAATCGAAAGATCGGTTCTAATAGATCGATTCAAAATAATAATAATTGGTTCAATAGATCGATTCAAAATAATTTGGAATCTGGTTAAAAGAATCGACCCTGAAACAGGTTGGGTCGGATTTTTCCATCTCTGCTCTGTTATGAATTATTCATTTAGTATATAATATATAATTAGTGAAACGATATTCCTAATTTAGTGAAATTCGAGATAGTTCTGTTTATCTGAATTCATCTAGTACAAAGGGGCGTGTAATACATTAGTTTCACCTTTAAATTCATGTCCCTACTATTCCGTATCCAATGCATTCACTTTCGTTAAAGATTTTAACAAGTTAAAATTATATGCTGCAATGAATGAAACAAATAACAATATTTTGTCGAATACATATCGACTGAAATACAGTGGTAGCGTTGATGGAAATGTAATTCGTCCCGAAATCACTTTGGTGAACTGAAAACAGTTTCTTCTTGATTCTCAATTCTTAAAATACCCACACTAAAACACAGAAAACCACAACTCTACATCTGTATTAACCAAGATTGGTCATCATTTGATATATTTAAGTCACATTTAATGTATTTTGCCCTCGTCTACGAGCGTCAAAATCTAAAATACATTCTATAGCCGAAGCGGTATTTATAGGTCGAAAAACACCGACAATATCTTTGCTGTTACCGTTATTAATTAACCGTTTGCCGGAAAATCTGTAAGTTTAATTACTCGTTAGCCGAGATGTAAATGCTAACAGGTAGGAGAATGAGCAAAGTTGTGTTAAAAATTTATTTATTTATTTAGGAATTCGTATTTCGCTGATAAACAAATCGTTATCTTAATTCAGTAGTATCTTTTAGTTGGAATTTTATTAATATTCATATAATACAAGTAGGTGCAGGACTGGTGGCAGTGGGTTACAATACAATATAGGTTATGTACATAGTCAAAATAAAAAAATATAAAGAGAATGGTCACTTGTATCGGAGGGAACACTGTCTTGCATCTGCCCTAGAAGGGAGGGAAACCCTTTAGAAAACCTCCCTTAGGCATTAGTTCCTAAAAATTCCGAGAAAATAAAATATATATCTTACAAAAACATTCAACCAGTACAATTACAAATTAGGAAAAATAACCCTTATAACGATATCTGTCCAACATTTCCACAACTTGCAATAACTTTATCAAATAACATCTTCTATTCTACAAAAAGTTCTTCAACTTTACCTTAAAGGCACGCACAAGAAGAGGGAATGGCCCAAAAATACTCGCAAGTACGGCGTTCCACTGCTCAATTGTTCTAGCGTTTTCGTTAAATAACTTAGATATTACCGACCCATAATACCTCGCTGTTCGCTCATGTTTCTATGATAGGATTTTTTTGATGCTACGCTCGTCATGACGCCCACTGACACCTATCAATGGATGTTTGCATTATTAAGGGTTACCGGCCTTAAATTGTATTTGAAAGGATTGGTGAAAAAATCCTCGAGTTAGGTTTATGTGCATTCAAAAATTCCTATTCAGCGCCATCTCCTTCACCTCCTTCTACCTTACCCCACCCTTTAAATCATCCAGCATCTTTTGTCTTTGTCTTCCCCTCTATTTTTCCCCCTGAATTCTACCCTCAATTACATTCTTCAGCAATCCCTCTCCCATCTCAATATTTGACCCACCCGTTTCTTCCGTCGTTTCTTAATCACTTCGATAAAAACCCTCTCCTTCCCAATCATCTCCAGCACCTCCGTGTTTGTTTTCCTATCAACCCAACTTATTTTTCCATTCTACGCATAACCCACACTTCGAAAGCCTCTAAACGTTTGACTTCCTCCATTCTTAATACCCACGTTTCGTACTCATACAGCTAAACACTCCACACCAAGGATTTTTACCAATCTTTTCCCAATTATTTTATCAAGAATTTCTGCTAAAAGGTTAACCAGTTCTACCACGCATAAAATACCCTAATGTGGTAATAATTTTTTTTTGAAGAGCAGAAAAGAAAGTAATTAGGTCTCCAAAGGAAGGAAGCGGTTTTCATACAATGAAGTTTCGCCTAGACTGCGGTCATGGGAGTGTCCATGAGCCCACTCCGCTAAAGATTACAAAGTATGCGGAACAGATATTAAAGCGAATATTGTCTGACTATGTAACCTTTTTATAGAATAAAATATGTCGAATACATTTTTGTGAAAAGAATCTGTTAGCTAACAAACATATGAAATTAGGAAATCGTTTGCAAAATCCATTATTTGGAGCACATTACCATATGGATGTGAAGCTTGGACATTGGGAAAGATAGAAAAGTCTTTAAGAAAAGATGGATTGACTAGAAAAGCAACATTGAAGTTCTGAGCGAAATTTAAGAGGAGGTGAACTTAATGAAAGTGATGAAGAAAAGGAGAATTAAATTTGTTGAAAATGCTCTGCGGTATAGCAGCTTCCTAGAAAATCTGATAGAGGGAAAAGTACTCTGGTACAGATTCACCTGTACGAATGTACCTATTTACTCCTGAAGAAAGCGCAGCTTTCGAAATGTGCATCGAATGTTATTAAAGTGCGGCGTTCTCTCTTGTTTTCTACGAACCCTGGCGGGTGAGACGAGGGTCGTTGAGAAATACGGCTATTGGAGATTTTAACCTCTAATTCTTTAACAGCCGTGCTACAAATTTTCTTTCTTTACAATGTACACACTAGTCGTTTCAGACTCCTGCTGCGTTAATAATAAAAACTATCTTCCATGGGTTTCTTCGCAAGGTGAGTAATAATGAGTATGCAAAATAGTTACGTAATTTAAACCTTTGTCTAGGGAAATTCAATTTAAATAAATTTCAAAACTACTCTAAAAAAGGAATCATCGCAAGCTTCTCCTCCCTAATGACTACAGCCTTCAAAATGCGCATCGCGGCGCTTCGAAAACGTCCAATTATTGTAATTACACCTCGAATCACGTAATGACATAAATCGCAAAGGTTCAGATATTACGCAAAATCGCAATTCATGCGACGATCGAAATTGTTAGCGCCTCTCCGATTTCCGAACCGCATCAATTAAATCATCGCTTGACCTCCATTTACCCACTTTTTCGCACGATTCACGCGTAAAAGAGGCCCCAATTAGTTGAGTGACCTTCGCGGCCGTTCGAGGCGGGACCGCATCCATGCCGGACCATACGTTGCGGATTCGAAGCAATAAATTTGCATTTGCCGGGAAAAATGGAGAACCCGGCGGGAAGGCTCGACTTAACCGCGTTCCCATTCCGCCGAAAAGGGGCGAAACGAATCCATGAGCGCCACCTGAGTCATTAACGACTCCCCGATGGTAATGAATACACACACGGTCCTTAATCGATTGGGAAATGAATTATAATAGTATGTACCACGAAGTAGAGAGAGCCTGCGCGGGAGATCCAGGTACGAAAATCCATTTCATAAATCCTTCGATGAACGAATATCTTATTCAATAGCTCATTAAAATATTTCGATTAAAGATTAGGTTTTCCTTAGCACCGTAAAGCTTAAGAGTTTAGTTTAGTTTAACATATAACATTCACAATAATTTCAGATATTGCGCTGAAGTGAATAAATGACTCGTCAGATACAAAAACAGTACAGTAGTAAAATATATTAATAATTACATATGCCAATGTTACATTATTAATATTACAATTATGTACTCCATATTAAAAAATAAATATAAGTATGCATACTTACGTATAAAAATGCATAATTTTTCACAACAGATGAAAAAAAACAACTTATTTACAATATAATTACAGTAAATTAATTATACAACTGAACGGGTTGGTTTAGAAAATCATTAATTGAATATAAACATTTGTTATCAGCGGCGTTATCTTTCATTTCTACATTTCAGATTCTAATTAAAAAATTCTCTGTTCCTTTCTTAGGGTGCGGCAAAGGATTGATATATTGAACCCTATTTCTTATACTACATTCATATTTTGATTGATACATATACCTTTTATATATACATACATACTTTGAGAATCATTATTAAATCTCTCCCTGATCTCCGCAGGCAAATTGTTCAAAATTTTTATTCCCATATATATGGGGGACAAATCATACGATTTTGATCTATGAATAGGACAAAAATGTATCTATAGTCTTATAGTAATCTATTTGTAGGATTAATCCTCACACACAAAGTTAAACTCACTTGGTTGAGTCCACAAAAACTTTTTATTAAAACGACCTAGGTTTCATTACTGAGTAACATCTTCAGTTGAAATTACCACTATTCGATCCCACTAATTCATCCTATACCCATTATTCGTTCGACAATAATTCAGAAATATACGGAAAGTCAAAAGAACAAAAATGCTCGGAGGAATACAAAAATATATGGAAATACAAAAATACAAAAACACACTTAGCAAAAATAATAAATGAATAGAGCACATGTTTATAAAGAAAAACACTACACAAGTAAATAGAGAATTCAGAACTTAGGACAGACGTAAAGGAAAAAACGAGATGCGACTCGTCTAGCACAAAACACTCATTTAAACATCAGCATCTGAGAGATAGTTGAATATTTTAACTTAAAAACTCTTACAGAGCTGGAATATTTTGAAGAGTTGGGTAAAGAGTTCCAGAATTCAGAGCCTTCGATCAGAAAGGAATTTAAGAAATCGATCGAGGGGTAGGATATGTAAGTTGCTCGGGTCCAATTCGAGTACAATCATATAAACATGGCAGAATCTGAAACTAAAATTCATTGAATTAGAAAAATCTGTAGCAAGGCAATTAAAAGGCTCGGCTTTACAAAGCTTACTGTCGGTAAATGCGATGAAAAGGTGAGAGAGCGATGTTATTTTACCTTGGTACTACCCCTTCTGGAAAATGCGGCAAGTATATGGGATCCGGGGGATGAAACGTGTACCCGCGAACTCGAGAAAGAGCAGCGTAAGGTGATTCGTTTTGCTAAGAAATGCTATGATAAAAAGCAAGCGTTACAAAAATACTCTCAGACGTAGGTTGGGAATCCTTGAAAGAAAGGAGATTGGAAGCTAGGTTGCGATTGCTTAATGAATTCAGGGAAACTACATTTTCGGAAGATACAATCGGTATCATGCAACCCCCCTGCTACCTCTGTCGATACGTAATGAACGTAAGTTAAAGAGAAATAGATAAAAATATCCTAGGACGAGTCGTTTTAAAAATTCATTCTTTTCGCGAACGGTATTAGATGTAGTTTGGTTCAACTAGTGTTTACACCCCCTGCCACTCGCCGAAAGGCGGCTCACAGGGTATTAATGTAGATGTAGGAGACACCCCAAAAAGCAGTGGACAACTTCCACTCCCCACACGGAACAGCTGCTCTTGGCGGGCTTTCACCTCGGCGACCTACATTCGAACTCCGCCGGGCACCCTTTCTGGGGTGACTCGATATCCCCTTACCGGAGAGGACAATGGGAGATCATCCATTATGAAGCACCACCGCCCAGCCATTAAAGCTGGCTCTCTTCGCTCGCTGCTTGGAAATGCCATCGGGACCATAACACAGGCTGGCCTGAAATGCGCGTCAGGGTGAACATGCTGGAAAGGTGGTGGAAGATTCGAGTATCGGGGGTGAAATGAAACAAACCTGTAGATATGTGTAATGAAAGAACATTTGGAATACTGTTGTTAATGAATTAGAGGTTTTAAATCTCCGATAGCCGTCTTTGTCGGCGTTCCTCTTCTCATTCACCGTTATTCGGAGAAAACAAGATCAGTTACTAAATTACCCAGGAAAATAAAAATAATAATAATTCGTCTTTATTGTTAGGCGTATTTTAGTCAGTGACGACCCTTCTTACCATATACCTTTTTTTGATAACATTTATTTATAAGAATGCGTAGAAAAAAACAGTTAGTTATTTAAAAATCTAATTTAATCAGTAATCGGATAAAATACACCTGCTCAATTGATTCAGCGTTCAAAATTTAACATTACTTTGTGCATAGTCGTTCAATTAATACCGTCTGCAAACTAGACGCGCTCAGTTGTCGTAGCGCCCAGTTTTCGTAGCGCTCAGTTGTCTACACTCAGTTGTGACGCACTCAATCGTGGCGCGCTCAGGTGTCGGGTCACGAGGTAGTTGGTATGTAGCAGTACCCACTATATGTGGCACCATCTAACACCAGAATTTTACATTTCTCCTGCTCGGCGTTTTCGCGGGAAAAAATAAGTTCGGGAACTTTTTGAACGTACTAGTACATGCATACATACTTGAAAGCGATTTTACTTCAGGCAAAATTAGCTCTAAATGGTCTTACATGCACATGCAACCCGTTATCAAGAAATTAAAGAAAGGAAAGTAGAATAATAAATAATCACAAGGAGCTCAAATTCGATTGCAGTTAATTTTAAAGAGGAAACATAGTATAGGCAGAAATATCGGTATATTTATGTAAAAAGATGCTATTAGTATACAAATTAACTAGTTGCCTCATAAAGGTTTGTTTTCAGAGGTCATATTGATATAAATTAATTGCAAGAAGGAAAGAGGTATCTCAAAATAAAGATGGATAATTATATGAGAAATATTCTCAAGATTATTAAGTAAATTGCGATTGAGATATGATTATTCGTATGAGGGAATATTCTGCACCAAATAGTCAGAATTATGGAGTTTTGATTCGAAGAATTAATCCCAAAACATTTCCATGATTGCTTGAAAATAAAAACACACTTTGTAAATTTTCACGAAATATATGTGATGAGCACTGCCGGTTTCAACTAGTAGTATAGTGTGATCATCAAATACATTCCGTGGAGTTATTACAAAGCGCTTTATTTTCAACCTTTAAGGAATTCCACTAAGTGACGGCCAGGGCTATTCAATATATTTCCATGATACCTTTTAAAGAAAGTTAAGCCCAGAGGATTTTTAGGGAACGTATATAAAATATGTTAAATACTCCGGGTGCATATATATTTGAAGAAATAGGGAACTATGGGAGAATGCGAATGAAAAATTTTATCTTGCTTACTCTGGGAAGTATTCGCTTGAAAGTTGTGCATGTTTTTTTAACCTCACAGAAATAACCGATGTTGGATTATGTCGCTTAAGAAATTAATTTTACAGAGGTGCAATTTTGCCATAAATGAAACGGTGTGCTCATTGGCGAATACTCGAGAGCTGTTGGGGAAAAAAAACTGACGTGCTCTGGGAAGGCATTCGAAACTTAAGGCTGTCTGGCGTACGGTTCTCCATAAAGGTACTATGCAGGGGGATTTCTCCTCTGTTTGTAAGTGCTTTGAGGGGCTGCTTTGAAGGTACCTCTGTCTTCGCGTAAGATGGTACTCTTTCTGGTCGGGAAACCTCGAGTAGGCTACTGAAGAACAAAGCGAACTCTTTGAAGCCAAAGGGGGAAAGTAACTGCTTTGTAGAAGACTCTAGTTCAATTCCTGGTCACGTAGAATTTTCCCTTTACTTTTCCCCATTACCATCCCTTACGAATAAGTAAACAAGTAACGCGGATAACGTTTTATATTATGAAACCATGGGAAAATTTTTATTGAAAATACATGTCGTTCATTCACTTCATCTTTTTATTTTTTGTTTGTTTTACGTTATTATGTATATAGATGCCTTTTTATTAAATGTAAACTGACTATTCTTATTGATGTATCGCATAAATGTACTTATTGGTAGTGTATTTCTGTATTTTATGTTCTTTTTTCTCATCTTTTAGTTATTACTATTGGTAGGTTTGCGCAGGTTTTCCTCACCCCTCTTCTTCGTGGGTGTTTTCTTGCGATGGATAATTTTTTCCAATAAGTTTCTTAGTTATTTACTTTCCTTATATACATAAGAAATCTGAGAAAATTAAATACTCTATACTTCTCCACCTTTCCTTATATAGGAAGGATCTTTTATATATAAGCTATAAAATTGTTACCAGCGAAAGTGGTGTTACCACCAATTTTGAGTTCTTTTTCCCTTCAGTACATCGTAGATGCCACTGGGTGTGGTTGGGTCTCTACGCGCTTTAATTTTGTTGTTTTGGTCAATTAAATCGAGCTGTCTTAGTGTAAATAATACTGTAAATATATAATAGTACTAGTTTATGAATATATTTAATAGTATCCTATGGTTAACTTGCCGATGATGTTAAGGACGTTGGTTTAGCTATGTTTTGATCATTATTTCGTGTAAATGACAAATCCAAAGTACATATGTCAACTGTGCGCTAATTGTGATGGTGGGATCCACTTTGAGGTATAAATGTGTTCGTGGGTATGCTGGGAGGGGATAATTTATGGATCGAATCTTAATGTTTAACTTGTATTATCTTTATTTTAATTAAATACTTGTTCTGTTACTGTTTGTGATTATGGTGATAGGGTTTTAAAACTTAGGTATTATATATTTTGTCTTATTTAAATGTATAGGATCTGTCACCTGACAGTATTCTAACAGTAGCTTATATGTAATAGTAATATTTAGTGTGTATCACCATTAAGCATCGTTAAAATTAGGGGATGGGGAACCTTTCGTCACTAAAAGGCCGCAAGTGAAACTGTCAAGCTGCGCTCAAGACTATATTTGAATATTCCGACATCGAGAGTGCGTTTGGGAACGAATTTAATCGCTAAGCAAACTAAGGGAAACATGTCCATTTATTTTCAAGCGACTACGTGATGAGACCCGCAAACAATGTTTCGCTACTACTTTAGTTTGTTTCAAGGAGTGAAAGAAATACACTGAGCCTCAAGGATGGCCTCTGGTTCCGTTAGTTGCTTTTTTATTATTATAATACAGAAAAATGCTAACCGTTTACATACTATCTTGGCCAAAATTAATTGAATAACTAATTTAGGTTGTCCGTTAGCAAATAATTTTTAAAATCAGACATATTCCAAAGTAAAACCTAATATGAAAATTAAAAAAAAACAAAAATAAAACATATAATCATGAAAAAACATAGTGTAAAATTTTAACATTGCACTTCATAATGTAGCATGCATTACATACCAACTACGTATTATATATTTTTTAAACATGTATATTTTACTGTTTAATAATGAATTTTTTGACCTGTTAAGCAAATGATTGCTTGTCAGCTGATTCCCAATGTGTAGGATAGGTTATTGTCATTCAATTGCAGTCCAATTAATAAAAACTACATATAAACTAATCACTAAATATATTACAAATTATACATTACAATAATCACATATGCATTTACAACCATTATTCAATAACCACAAAAATTCTACACAACCCTACATTTTATTACAATTACAATAAACAAATTTACTATAAGTATAACAGTTTCTACATTTAAGCAAATTACCCAACCCAAGTCACATTCATTTTATTGAAAAAATGCCTCTACACCATAAAATGACTTGCAAAACAAATAATTTTTCAGTATTTTAGAACAGAATTCACCCTTAACATTTTTTAATTCACCTTGTAGGATATTGTATATATTTAAAGCCATTAGGTCCTACCAGTTAATCCCAGCCGATGTGATGGAGTCCTCAAAATAAACCTACCTCTCGTACAGTGTCCACGACCATATTTTTTATATTTTGGAATATTGAGATGGATATGGTTATCACACGCATATATAAAAGCTGAGTTGATTGTCAAGATACCCCACTCATCAAAATATATATGGCTTGCGTGTTCGCCTTCTACCAATTTTCCCCATAACCCTAATAAATTAGGCGCTATCACTTACAGTGCTATCGTTAGACCCGTCCTAGAGTATGGCAGTAGTTGATGTTACGAGACATGATCTTCTCTCACGGACCCTGATAACGGTAAATGAAATTTTTAATGACTCCTTCATGTCTCCGAGGAGGAAATTTTGTAACAATTTTAATCGTTTTTAATATCTTATGACTTTCTGTATCTTGGTGTATTTTCTGTATTTTACGTTGATTATTTTCTTGTAATGATTTTATTTATTATAACACTTGTAATTGGGGCTACCTGTTAGCGTTAAATAAATTAATAATAATAATTACCCTCTTTGGACTAATAAAAATAGTTTATAGCTTAGTTAATTAGTTAGTTATTAATAGTTTCCTCATATGGGTATTTAACAGTTCTTTATCTATTTTTTTCGTGTATCCTACCGCCTTCTTGAGTGCACGATTCCCGCAGAGTGTTTTTTCTCCTTCGACCGTCGAAAGTGGAGTTTTTCCCTGAACCAATGGATTCCTAGTAGCCATAAGTGCTATTTCAGTTCGAAAATGATTGATCTCCGGCGAACGATGCCGATTTTTCACGCTTGTGGGGAAAATCAGTTCTCAGCTTGAATACCTTCGACGGATATTCCGCCAGCAAACTAGTTTAGCCCTGTTCGATTCGCGGGAGAGCCCTTCGATATTTTTCATCTCGGTCGGGAGATTCTCGACAGCAGCATTATGCATGCCTAGTTCGAAGATACGCTTATACGAGTTGATAGGATGAGCCGCCCTTTCTTACCCACCAAGCTCTCGGTGCGGTGAATAGGTTCGAAGTTGAAAAGACTCGACATGTGGAATGAAAAAGAAGTGGGCGTGGCTCGCAACTCACTATAAAGGCTGTTTCACACTATAGGTATGGTCACGGTGCGGTCTTGTTGCGTTTAGATCACGGACAAAATTGATATAACGGAAATGAATTAGAGTGTCCTCGTTGGGAGGCGCGCACCGATCGCGTGCTAGTCACGGTCACTTCGCGATCACAGCCGAGAATATTTAACTGTGGTCTTTGATTGACTGTTGAGTGGAGAGAACAGTGTGAACAGGGCCGCGGTCAGACCGCGGTTGATCCAAGAGCAACTCCTCAGTCAAGCGTCGTTTATAAGACGCAAGACCGTGGCTTGACGTTGACCGTACCTCGACCGATAGTCTAAAACAAAGTGTTTGAAAAAATGATGAAAAATAACAAAATTTGTACTTTTTCCACAGTATTATTCGTATATTTTCTTTCTTAGTGCGATATCCAAATACATCTTTCAAGTATTCTCCGCAGCATTTACCTTGAACTTCAATTCCCTTAACCGAAAATTCGTCGAATTCATTCAAATCCGGCAAACTACTTCCTGTTGACCGAAATCAATGACAATTGCTTTTATCTACCAATGAAAATCATCATAAGATATTCGCATCAATACACTTAAGCTTATCGATTCTAGCAATGAACAATTCACAGTTTATTTGGCAAAAATGGACATCGCCTACAGAGTTGAAGATGATTCCTATGATAATATCGAATACTGTAGTACCGTGTAGTAAAGAGTCTTTTTCGGTACCAGTGGGCGGAGCATCAACAACTTATCCGACCTCCGAATACCTCCACCTTTGGTATACCTTTCCCCCATTCTCATGCAGTGAGTCTCTTCTACGCACAACAGTGTTGACAAATTCTCTCAATTCACAAATTCATTAGCCGTATATATTCTGAAGAAAAACAAGAGAACGATTAGCGATAGCTGGCAACTACGAGGAAGTGAAGGTCGTTTCGGAGAGTACACGGGGTAAGGAATTTACCTCGGTGGGAGTATATATCTGAAACCCCCACTGCCATTACACCCCTATATTATTACACTCCTATATATTTTACCCCTCCGAGGAGAGGGTTTGAAAAACCTTGCACAGGCTCTCTACTAAGCTAATATTTCTTTGATTCTCCCGGAAAATATCCGTATGGGCGCTGCAATATCTCTGTTCCTATCTGAAGTCAAAGAGCTGTTGCAGCCAACCCCATCCTCGACGCTCTTTTCTGCCATTCTTAAGCGCGGCTTAAGATGGTACGAAGTCGTGGGAAAGCAGGGGTGGGTGGCATGTGGTCACCGGTGGTACTTGAAAGGCCGGCGGCGAAAACACAAAAAAATGCGGATTTAGTCCTCTTTTCAATAGAGTCGAGTTAGTCGGGATGTTGACTAAAATAGTCAAATGATAATAGATTACCGTGCGCGTTAATTTATTCAAACAAGATTTGCATTCGTGTTCTGCCAGGCTTATTGCCTGTCTGGCCTACATTAAACAATTGTTATCAAAGAGAGGGAAAAATCTATTTGATGTTAAGCAACCTAGTTTCAGATGAGCTTACAAGTTTGGTTCCACTCTTGCTATCTTGTCAAGTATTTAGATGCGTCATAAATTTACATAAGGATTACAGAAAATTATTTATTTTAGGATATTTGTACACTTCGCTTAATTTATATAAGGATAGCAACAAAAATAGTATTATAGTATAATTTGATAAAAATGAACACATAATGCACAACGTGCTAAACAGTAGTAGCAAAAAGAAAATGAAGAAAATAAGTATACTACCAAAGGATCAAGGTTTAATAATAATAATAATGATAATAATAATAGTTATTATTATTTATTTATCACAGGCAGATTAAAAAGAACCCAATAACGTGCGGCATAATAAAAAATAAATTATAGATTAATTAAAAGAGCTTAAAAATCAAAAATAACGTTAAAGATACACATAAAAACGGGAACTAAGAAAATGGCAAATTGAACCATAAAAAATCATTAATTTAGCAATTAAATTTTTTATTACCATTAACGTTTTAATGGAGCCCATTCAGTCATTAAATACACGTATACCAATACTCCGGACCTTATTATAATGGTCCATTTAATATACTGTTCTCAATTTATCGATGTCGACCCTAACTAAATAATATTGTTAAGGGTAGGTGTTTTTGGTCTTGATGATTATGTTTGTTTGAAAGTTCAGATATAAAGCTAACCACTCGGCCAATAACGCAAAACACGCCGGTGGTTAGCGTTCTTGCTTCGATCCGTTCTAGCGGTCCAACACCAAGGTCTCGGGTTCGAATCCTGGAATCCAGGGAATGGTTGTGTGTCCGTTGTTGCTGTTACCTCGGTAAAGCACCTCCAGATAAGTTCAGCAGAGCTTAAGAAGACTTCACCGATAAAAGGCAACAGTATGTCGGCAAAAAAATCTTTTTTGGGTCGTTCCTGAAAATTCTTTTTTCATATTTTTCCCTGTAATTCTTAATTCTTAATTTAAATTTTATTTATAGCTGGCGAGTCTGTAGGTTTCGCAAGTTTTTCACTCCCCAGTTGTCGTGGGGGTTTTCCAGCACGGGTTAACTCGTTAACTAAAATAAAGTCGTTAATGATTATTATTGTGCATAAAATAGAGATTCGATAGCATTATGTTCTACTTAATAGCGAGTATCTACTATATTTACATTTAAAAAGTCGTTATTCTCATGCGTGTATGGATAACGTTTAAAATACTTCTGCCGATACATTCAGTTGCGTATAAAAACCCGTTAAACGTTTTGCTAACGTTTATATACAACTCACAGCTCAATTTATACCGAAAATGGGTTTTCGCGGACGAATAACGAGGAATAAACATTCTTTCGCGTATTTCAAACGCTTTTTAATTTTATCACCGTTGCCCAATGTGTTCCAATTTCCATTTTATATCGCGCGTTCGCATCTTTGCCATCTTTCCACATTTTTATACAGATAAATTTTCACAGTATCTGGATAAAAAGTAGGTTGAGGTTTATTATCTCAATTTAAAACATCGACGGAATAACTGTCCCCGTTAAAGGGTCATGGTGGCCATTTTTTTATTCTCCTTTAATCGGAAATGAGTTAATAAATGATTAAACAATATATTTTCAATTATAGACGATATCTAATTTTTATATTTGGCAGTTTAGCTTAGCTAAAACAGTTTATGATAAATTTCTGTGGAATAAGGTTTTCTAGGGAGGATGAGGAGTGAGGTAGTTCACCACCTTGACAGAATGTTATAAACCGAACATTTCCATGCAAGTGAAGCAATGTGACTCTACGAGTTACACTTTTCTTTGTATTCCATAACGAAAAACTTTAATCAATGCCACTATTCAGCGTCACTCATACCTCAGTAGCTTCCATTTCATCACAGCTATATATATATATATCAAGACTGTGACAGATTATAAATGAAAGATATATTTTCCTTTATTTTGTACCATATGACAAATGAAAATTTTGAGTGTCTTAAATAATTAATGTTATTAATAGACTGATATTTCTCTCTCATTAATATGATGAAAGCTTTTGAAAACTGTTTTAGGAAAAAAGTATCAAAACTTGTCGTATTTGACGAGTTTTCTGATTTAAATTCACTTGCGAGGGATTACGAAATTACCAAGTTTCTCTATTCCTCCATTTCCAGATTCTATATTCACTTTTTAACAATTGATTAATAATGATGCTTTTCCGCTGAAATATTTCGCTTCGTTAAAAAAGAAAGCGCTGTATATTTTGGTCGAGATAATCTATTCGGAATCGTTCTGGAACTGAAAGATTCAAAAAACAGTTGTTACCGAATCTCGTAATTTTTGATAGTCGATAGACGTAAAGGCAGAGTGTTGAGCGATTGAAGTTACGGAAGTGATAATTATTATCACTAATAAGTTATAATCATAATTCAGAGCCACTTAAATATGTAACGTTCACCATTCAAGGGGTTACTTAAAATTATGTTAGAAAATAACATTTTCTTTCTTAGTGCGATATCCAAATATATCTTTTAAGTATTCCCTGCTGCATTTACCTTGAACTTAAATTCTCATCTTCTTCATCAGAATGTGTTAAAAAATTAATGTAGTTATTAGACTGGTTTTTCTCTCACATTAATATGCTGAAAGCTTTTGAAAACTTCTTAAGAAGAAACAAAATCAAAACTGGTAGAATTTGATTAGTTTCTGCTTCGAACTCACTTGCGAGGGTCTAATAAGATGTAGAGCTCGGTCTAGTGCTTGTCAGTTTGACCGCTATTCATTGGAATGATGGGAAAAAGAATATCCGGCGTCTAAAATAAATGGCGCAGGTCTCCTTTGCTGGAGGAATTGATCGTAAAAGAATTGGGTCGATTTTTCGTACCTTTCGGGGAAGGCGCGGAGTGGTCTCGTCAAAATCTATAAATTCTATAACGCAAGGGTCAACCACTTTGTTAATGCGCCTCATTTGGTTTGTTAGAGGTTCTTGCTCGGTTTATATCTGTAAGTACAAACTTATGCCAAATGAAATCTCTTCAGTAAGCGTGTCTCCACTTCGAAGCCTCCCATTCGTATTTACAACAATACCTCACTCCGCGAAGAAAAAGAAATAGAGGCTGGAAGGAACCGAGAAGGCGGGGGCACTTTTTACAGGGTTCTCACATTTGTTGTCGGAGTGGTTGCCGAATCACAGGGATAGAATCTTCAAAGGTGCGCAATCAAACATGGTCATTTTTTTGCAACGAACTGTATATGCGTACGAGGTACATTGCACCAATGGTACACAGAATTGGTATTACTATGTTCGAGTCTTGCTACCAGATTCCTATTTTTTATGTTTTCTTTGGAGCATATCGATGTTGTCGTATTAAAGCTTAAATCCACAAAAAGTGCGTGGATATTTAGAGATTTAAAATCTCCAATAACCTTAAAGCCCGGCTTACCGTCCTTCTAAGCACTTCTATACGCCTGATGATGATAGTATCAGGGTTATAAAAGCTATCATGATGATGATACATTTACTGAAATGTACGTGGTGTGTTAAAAAAATAACGGGAAATTTCTTTTCCGGAAAGAATTATACTTATTAGTCTACAAAAATGGGAAAAGGAAGAATAGGAAGAAAAAAAGGGAAAAGGGTGCATGGACTTGCATCCATTACGTACAATATCAGACAGAAAAATACTTTACAAAGAAAACATCATCGATACAATACAAACAGTATATAGTAGTCAAGATTGCATACAACATAGACATTCAGGTAACTCCAAATAAGAAAAAAATAGCAAATGAGAATTATTATATATAAAGACAGAGAAAGCATACGTTGAGAGGAAGAGCAAAAGCAAAATGAGTCAAGTATTTATAGGATAGGGGAGATTTCTTTTCATTACTTTATTTATTCACTCCTAATAATGATGCTTATAGATACGACCTTTTAGAATCTAGAGCTAATTTTCTACTGAGCACTTCATTATACTCATGGCATTATAAGTTTTTTAACCCAATCTGTTTCCTCATTATTACTTCTCTATGGCAAAATTATGATGCTTCAATGTCGGAAAATGTTTGAGAATTTTAGTTGGTTTATCTATCATGCAATGCCAATACATTCAACGAGGATGTCATGCTTTTTGGTGATGGTATAGCGAAGAGCCGCGCATAAGCCCATGTTGCAGACTAATTGGCTCATCTCAAATTCCTGCTGGAGTCATCTTCCGGATGACGTTGTCATGGCATGAGTTACGTCCCCATATTTCAATAGATCCCAATGTGCTTGTTTGCTTGTTAGTGATGTCTATCGACATGGTAATTGGGTGATTTTTTGATGACATTTGTTCCCATTCCACAATTTTGTGGGATATGATGTCAAAATCTGACGCAAATTTATTCCATTTCTGTGTAAAATTGTTCCATTTGTATTTTTTATATTTTCGGGAATTGTCTACAGAATTCTAAAATGCGGTCTGCGTTTGGTATATGAAGTTTTTCACTTATTCGAGGTCGCGTGTACGATATTTTTATTTCATAAACATGTAAACATTCACAACACGGCAAATTAAATTTATATCAAAATGGATTTCTTTCTTAAATTATTTTTAGTGTTTTAAATTCGTAAAAATGTCTATTTTACATCTTTTTCAAAGATAAAAAATACATTTCAGTAGACGTTTTTACTGAATTTTAACAGGAAATATATTTAGCGCTCAACTAAATGTAACCCTCTCGGTTTTTCCTGGAGACGTTTTTTTATTGGAAGTAAATCATTTGATCATGAGCTTTATAATGTATGTTCCGGAGGGTCTAAAATTTGAACGTACGTCCTTGTGCTACTTCTAAAATTCGTGTCTTACTGAATCTTCGACGCATTTATTTAAGATCGGCATCAACAGTCGCACTGCGATATGATTCACCAGATTTTTTTACCATTGCATTTATTCAATTGAAAACGACAAACCTTCCTAAGGACGAGTAAACTTTCTGGCTTACACAGGTTTTCCGGCTGTAATAGGTTCCGCCTTAGACAGGTTTTACTGTAATTGGATTTGATGCTACAAGTTTGCGAGATTACGTATATCGACTTGTAATAATCAATAAATCGTGTAATTTTTTATTAAAACATACGCCCTAAAGCGGTACCTCTGTGGGATGGCCCATTCGATTTTTTAAGACGGACCGAGTTCGGCGGCCCATTTAATCGCACGGATTAAATGTTCGCAGAGGATGCTGGGAATCGACTTCCGTTGCCTGGATACGAGAACGCGGATCGATTGCACACCTTGGCTAGGCCAATGTATTATCCGCAAATTAGGGATGGGCTCGCAAAGCACTATAGGGGAATAGAGCTGTTATGGCGGTCGTCCATTTTCCTTTTTTCTTTTTTACCTTAGCTATGCTTTCTTTAAGTATTTTGTACATTTTTGAACCTATTATGTTTGTTGTTTTGTCATTGTCTTGAATTAAAAAAAAATATTTTGTTGTATAATATTTGAGATTAAAAATATATTCATAAAAAATCAGTTTTTATGAGCATCCCCGAGAGCTTTTTCATGACCTTCTCGATAAAACGACTTGAAATTTATCAAACTGTCAAAGTTTCCGCTACCAAATAGTTAGATGCCATATTATCTTACAAAAATATCCTGGGTTAGACACCAGGCAACTCTATCATTTGAAATGTATGGTGGTAATTTCAAATTTTTCTATGATAAGTTTAACGAGCAGGTGCAAATCTATGACCAGGCATGTGAACAGAGGTAATGAATATTTTATAAACACAGTTTACCGTTTACCTTACAATCACTGGATTGACGCCAGGGCATCATTCAAGTAAAGGGGAATACGGAATTTCGTTAGAGGACCTTACCCCTACCAAAAATTATGAAATAGATCATCGATTTACTTGCAGAATGCAGAAACCTTTACTCTTACGTAATAAAGATAGTGTTGTGAGAGTTCTACGCGCGGATAAAATTCCCTCGCATGCCATTTTGCACACGCGTATGATAGGTTCTCCACCACTGTCGTTGGATACATGGGATCAACCATTGTCGATGACGCAACCGAGGACAATGGCAGCCTCTGTGTGGACATGATCGGACCCTTAGACCCAGCGACAGTCTGTTACATGCTTATATACATGCAAACATGAGTCATGTATCATGTCATCAACTTGATGCTTGTAGTGCAGGATTCATGACAGGCGTTCATTGCGAAGGCCATAAACCCTATCCATTTGTTGAGTGGATTCCAATTTAATTTCGCGAATTTGTATCTCCTATGATCCACATCTTGTTTGTATTAAGGAATGAGATCAAGAAAACAAAAAAAACAAATGAAATTCTATATTTGAGCATGTCATCAGCTTTCCAAAAAAAATTATTACTTCAAATACTTAATTAATTAATATGGATGCTGTGTTGTTCAAGTGATCAACGATCTTTGTAAAGACCAAAAAAGGAACAACTTTCCCAATGTAAACTAACTCGGTGTTTTTATAACTAAGCTAATTACACACTTAATAGAGGACACGCGTCAATTTCAATGCTTAAGTACCATTTTTTTGATCCGCGATTTTAGACTTCACCAAGATTTTGAACTTTGTAAACTATATTTAAAACAATTGCTAAAATTAATATTTCAAATTGAAATAGTTAAGGTCTCAATTATGGTTCCCAAGGAAGATTGGGCATGAAAAGAGGCTGACAAGACCGAGACTTGAACTAAGATCTCTCAATTGCCGGTCAGTTGCCCTACCAAGTGAGCTATCGAGCCAGAACATTTTAATATGCCGTTCGGAAGACTATGTAGCGAAGGGCGTAGTGGTATTGTCCTACAGTGCGTCATCGTCCACTGCCAACGATATTATAGAGGAATCGGGTACAATTTGAGCCCGGTCTAGTCAGACTTTTTCTTGTCCGTTCTTCCTTCGGGAATTTTCCTAGGTGCACGACCTAATCGAGCCAAGTCACCTTTCACTTTTCCTCAATTTTAGTCGATAAGGGCGTGTTACCGAAGTGTAAACTATTGATAATGTTAGGGATAACGAGCTTTTCGTTTCATTAATCCTTAGAGGTCCACGTATCGCATTTTTCATCGTATAATGACGATGTGTGATAAGGGCTTACCATACGAACTGTGATGCTATCCGATTTCTAAATCGAGACAACGCTTCCAATTCGGCTGAGATTAAAGATGACCGATTCTTAAATGAGGAATATGCGACAAAACTGTTTGTGAGATACCCTTGAAAAAGGATTGTATACCGGGATTCACAGCAATGACCTGCACTGTTACGTATTGCAGACGTCTGAATACTGAATAGTAATACTGCAGTATTAGTGCCCTATTTATCATTTTATATACATCGGTTTTTGTGAACCAGACCCCTGCCTTCTGCTGAAAGACGGCTTGCATTGTATTGTTGATGGTAAAAATTCAATCTGATGTCTTAGTCCTGAAGTTTATCACTGTGAACCATGTTCCAACAGTCTCATGTGTGACGTAGTGGAGAAATGTGTACATTTTTATACTTATGTAGACTTACGCGCGAAAATTTATGTTTCACAGAAAACTTTAATTAATGTTTTTTTAAAATTCATAGAAATATATTTATTAGTGTTATTTTTAATTTTATTGGGAAAAGAAATATATAAAATTACCTCAACTGCTGGAAAACTTTTATAATACTATATTTACTTGAATATTTAAGTTGTAATAGAACTAAGATTGTAGTAGAAGAATAGGTAGTATGTTGTAGTATGGCTAGATTGCACTAATTCTATTTTTGAAGTATTACTTAACATTGATGCATGGATTGAATCTCCGGTATCGCCTCGATGAAGAATTTTACTAATCATCGTGGGTTTGAAACTGCCATCAGTATATTAATTATAATAATAAACGACTTTTATTAGAACGAGATTGAGACTATTATGTCTCTTCTTACATCTAACCCTACCTCATGTAAAGTTTAAAGTAAGAGATAGCTTGAAAAATTACTCAGAAGAAAATTACATTACGGGTTTAAAAACATAAGGTTTCGCTAAGAAAAAAGAATATACCGCAACAGGAAAATACCCGCAAGAAGGGGAGTATGAAAAACCTGCGAAACTTAAAAATATTTAAGTAAATTATAATGAAAAGCGGGTTAAGAGAGATCTGAAAGGTAAAAAAAGACCTCAATATTTCAGATTCTTTATCTCGAGGACATTTCGCGATTGAAATTATCTCCATCGCAAAATTTCCTATTAGGAATTTTTTTGTTACACTCGAAATATGAAAAACGTGTCAATATGGTGTCGGGAAATGAATTTGAACGCATTCTAGTTCTCGTATTACTATGCCGAGATTTACTAGAACGGATAAATTTAAGCGGGAAATGGAATATTAGGATTCCAAGGTCGGGAGGGAGAGATATAGGGCATGGAAGTGGGTCGGTCTGCGTAAATCTACGAAGCTGGGCGAGGAATACAGAGCTTGCTTCCATTTACTTCAGGGGAAGATGTACGTTAAGCCATTCGGCTTAAATTTTACGTACCTTCCCCCCCTTAGCTTCCGCTAGGTTTTTTATTTATCGAAGAATTCCTATGTTCTCTTTGGAATCGAGGTGTTCCGTAGCTCTCGACCAGGATGAATTTCTTGCCGTGTTTCCGAGGCGTGATATTTTTAGTATGCAGATGTATTTATCCTCTAATTCAAATAAAACAGAAAGACTTAGGCTTAGAATATAATCTTTTGAGGAATTTTTGCATAGTGACTTTTTTTTACCTGTAAAGACTTATAAAAAACCAAAGATCTAGAATGTCTATACAAATACCCAGACACGAGTGTGAGTCTTACTTACATACGTTCATATATTTAGGACCAAAATGATTCTCTCTCCTCCCAGATAATCTAGCCAGTTTTTGCTTTTTTAAGAGGCTCAAGGAAATGGCTCTTTTTATATATTTTAGAAATACACACATTATTGTTTCTCTTTTTTGTCCATAGCTCCAATGAAATAATTCCATGTAATTATTTTCTAATTGAAACATTTTGGCTGCATGCCAAAAATATATTAATATTTTTTGAGGTAACCCCGAAAAAGGTTATTCCTCTGGGGTTCCTATATTGCCCCCTTAGTTTTCCTTCTTTCTGATTTGCTTTTTTCTTGTATGTATTATTGTGATTAAAACAATATATATTGTATAAATTATGCCAAAGGATGGAATAAAGAAATATTATTATTAATTAGTTTTAGAGATAGCAAATCTTCAATAGCCGTCCTTGTCGGTTCCTCGTCTCATTCCCGGTGAATAGATATTTATTTTTAAGATAATATACTTTGGGTATCTTAAAAGTGCTGCTTTCTTTTCTTGTTTTTACCGAATACCGGGGAATGAGACGAGGAACGCCGACAAAGACGACTCTTGGAGATTTAAAACCTCTAAATCATTAACAGCCGTGTTCCAAATTTTCTCTCTTTACACCAATGTAAGTTGTGCTTGATGGATTTCACCTACATTATTCACTTTGCACACTTTTCCAGTTTCGTTGTAAATATGGGGTTTTTCGACGACGACCGACTTGAAATCCCTCGTCTCTATGGAATTCTTCCGCTCGATTCGATGGGTTCAAAATGTCGCAGTTTCCGAAATTGACTTTTATTTCGCGCTTTGCAGCTGTCGTCTTTCTGAGTCGATTAACCTCCTTGGCTTTTTCTCTCCCTTCTCCAAATCGCTCGTCACCTCGCATTTCACCGTGAAAGCCTTCCGCTAGGAGCGTTTTGTCTTGCTCAACAGCCTGAGGGCGCTTCGTGGGAAACTTGCAGTTGCGAAGGTGCTTTGCCGGAACGTATTGGAGCTGTCAACGAACTGGGCATAAAGAGGTTGCACAAAAGGTGGTTGAGGGAGATTGGGTGTGATTCGGCTAAGGGTCGCCGTAGTTAAAAGAAGCGCTTGGTCTCGTGGGATACGTTTTGGGCCGGCGGAGTGGAATGATAAATATTAATAATGATATGTATTTTCACTCACAAAAAAGATGGATTGATAATTTGAAAATGTTAACAAATAAGTCGTGAAAATTAGGCTTCCCAGAAGAAAGTAATCTTTTACATGGATATCCATCACTTTTATTCAAATTTGACATATTTTTCTGCATAGCTATAATAAAAAATGTATTTTCAACGAGACTGCTTCGAGAATTGGAATATAAACAAAGAATAGTTAGGAAAACAAGTTGAAACATAGAAAGTTACAAGAGGAAAAAAGAAAGAATAAACATTGTTACTTTATAATAACGGAAGGCAGCTGATGAATGAAATATAGAATTAAAGGAAGCACCAAAAACCATCAAATGTGCTTTGGTTTTTGGTGCTTTGTTTTTTTACATTTTTGGGAACTAAGTAAAACAATTTTGGTGCTACATAAGAATAAAATAGCTTATATAACTGCACATTTGGTATAGGAGTTTGAAAATAGAAAGTCCTCCTTAAATTATACAAAACAAACAAGGATTATTAACGTGCCTCCACGATTATAAAACACCATTATATACGAAGAGATATCTAAGTGGTAGTATGTTTATCTTATTACATATCGAGAAAGAAGACTCCATTCTAGAATAGGGCCTTATTACTCTGATTAATTTATTTGGGGTAACTTTTATGCAGCGTATATTTGAATGATAGGCATCACCCCAACATACTGAACCAAATTCTTGGGAGCATACAACAAATTGTTTGAAAATCACCATATATTTCCACAGATAAAGTGTCAGTTGAATCATGAAAAAGGATCATAAAACAGTGGCCATCGTGCTTTACGGAACCACTCCCCCACCACGGCCTGTAGTAAAGTGTTTAGTCCCATAGATTAAATCTCTTGTTGGTGAAATATTTGTTGTACAACTTGTTTTTATAAAATCCACCTTTTAGAAATTAGTTAATATCTACAGTACTGCGGATCACTGAAATTTCATCTTTTTGCTCTTTTCTTACTACTTTCATCGTTATTAAGTAACTCAAAAAACTTAATTTCAGCACTTATTTGTCTGTTATTAAGGAGAAAATTTGGTGTGATATTATAACAATGTGCTGTAAGAACAATTCCATCTTTATTAGTGCACTCGTCCATCCATTATTCCATTTTTATTTGATTAATCAATTGTTTTAGAATTAGAGGTATAAAATTTTGAATAACCGTCTTTGTCGGCGTTCCTCACCTCCATCACCGGTATTCGAAGAAAACAGGAAGACTCAGATTAACGATTTTTCAGATAGTTTAAGATCGGAATTCCGAGCCTTCCATTTCCCTCCGAATACCGGTTACATTGGTGAAGAACGCCGACAAAGACGGCTATCGAAGATTTTAAACCTCTAAATCGTTAACAGCCGTGTTCCAAATTTGTATTCTTTACACCAATGTAAGTTGTGCTTGGTGTATTTCACCTATCTCATTCTTGCGGCTGACGATGATTCTAATTGAAGTTCCTGCTTATTTTTATCTCCCTTCCTTTTCTCCGCTACAAGCTTGAAAAATCAGTTCTATTTTTATAGAGCACGATAATCGTGTAAACAAGGCTCTTAAATCAAGTGAGAAACGAGGCTAGAGGTGTTTTGTGCATTCCCTGGCAAAAGCGTCTAAATAGAATGGGATGGAATTTATCATTGTCGCTCGAGGAAAACTGTTAACCCTGACAACTTTCTTTTATGTATAAATAATGTCATTTTATTAGTGTCTGATAACAGTATTTTCCATTCTAATGGAAGGTATATTAAAACGTCTCTTAAAATTTGACCACCGATCGTTGAATACGATTTTCGTTCATTGTCAGGGTTTGTAATTTCGCGTGCTAGGTTATGGAATGTATATATGTATATGGAATTTTGTAATATATTTCTGTAATTGGTAATGGTTTCTTGTTCGAACGCGAAGAATTGGATAGTCAGTGTTGATTTTATTTCCTTCATCTCCTTTGACAGCGTCTCTAAATTAATCGTGTTTCTTCTCATGTAGCGAGAGTTAATTAAAGCGATAAAAAGCGCGGGTTTATTCGAGCTCTCGAGCGTATCAAATAAATGCATAACGTCTCTATACGAAAGACGGAGAAGTACATGTTACCTCTCTCATTTATTTCATCTTCAGATTTAATTAACAACAAAAAATGTAGATGGAGTTGAGTAGAGTAAATTCTTATGTAAAAACATCGGGGTATATAAGAAAAAAATCCATCTTAGGAAAATTAACAGCCGCAGGAAACAGCTTTTAAGAAGAGAGGGTTGAAATACCACGCGGGAACCTACTGATACTGACAACTGAAAGTTGACATTAGTCGAGTATAGTTCGTTCCAGTTTTTCTATCTAGATCCAGTCCATGTGGTTCTATCTGACGTTTGAAATTAAGTTTTATTGCTTACCCTAGAAAATTTCTGTAACTTTTTCTATCTTCCATCCTGGATGTCTTATTTGTTTTTCCTCAATTTTTTACGTTTATTTATATGTTATTACATCCAATGTAATAGCCATGTGTAGTTGTTGTAATTTTTTGAAAAAAATAAATTTAATCTGGATTTCAGCTATGACTGAGTACAAAATCAAGAACGCAGTATGGTTTGCAATCTATGATTCATTTACTAGAGGTTAACATCATATTTTATATACATACATGTTGTATATGTTTATGGCATATGGATTGTATGGTGGAAGAGAATTCTGGTCTTAATCTCGCCTGAAAAAAGACGTTTTATTATAATTATTATTATATGGTCAACATTTTCTATTAATGACAAAAGTACGTTTGACTGATTCAATTATATCACCACAGAAGGCGTAGTATATATTAATTTATCATTTCCTTGTTTCGTCGTGGACTGTCACAAAATTAAACAGGAAGTTGTCATTTTTAGTGGCGTTTATTATCTCCGTAATTCCCCACAATTTTCCTCTTTTAAACATTTTTTAATCGCTCAAAACTCTTTCTTTTCCGTGTCATCTTCAACTCACCGGCTGTTGCGTTTGATTTTTTCTCATTGTTTCGTCCTCGCGGATGCTTCGCCTTCATTTTCTTCTTTCTGTCCTCACGTGGATGTCTCCGGTGCAGGAGCACTCGGAGGGAATCTTTATAAATACCTCCTGAACCTACGCCGACTTTTTTCGAGTTGCCCTTTTGTTTTGTTTGTGCCACCCTCTTGGGGAAGGACGCTCTTCCCGAGCTGAATCCTCCCACCGCTTTCTCCTGGGTTATTCCCCTTTGATGCGATCGGAAGCTTCAAACCTTCTCTTTGGCATTTTCCGTGGCATTCTTTCCGCAAACGTCCTGCATTTCTCGATTCTTCGTACGGGGAAGGGTTGATTCGGTCACGGATTAAGCGAGGAATTATTTCCGGAAACTAGTTTTCGTATTCATTTCTTTCAACCAGTGCTTCATTAGGCCCATAAAATAGTTGACACCGGTTTTGTTCACCAAATGTACTCCTTGGAATTATTACAGACTGTTTTTATTTCAACCGTTATAGAATTCCATATTGTGATGGCCAACACCGTTCAATATATTTTTACGAGAAATAATGTGCATGTTTCCGTGTCTTTTCGCGTATTATGTTTCTCTTTTGTTACCCATTTTTTGTGGTTTCTGTTTTATAATTGCTATCAGACTGAGCGTTGTACGAACTCTCTCGTCTTAATGACCCAGTATTGACTCAATTTGTGTTTTGTGTGCTCCTTGCTGCTCTACGGTTAGCAGCTTGAAGCTTGTATCGACTATTATAGTACCGCGTAGTAAAGAGCCTTTTTCGGTACTAGTGGGCGGAGCATCGACTACCAAACCCGCATCCAATCACTTACACCTTTGGTATCCTTTCCCCAATTCTCATACAGTGAGTCGCTTCAACGCTCAGTGTTGACAAATTCTCTCAATTCGCACTTTTTTAGGCCTACGAATGGCATATTTTGAAGAAAATCAAGAGAAAAATTAGCGAAAGCTGGCGACCACAAGGGAGTGAAGGTAGTATCGTTGAGCACAAGGGGTAAGGAATTAGCGTGAGTGGGGGTATACCTTTCCGAGGAAAATTTCCGTGCATACTCTTTACTGTGCGGTACTATAATAAAGGATTTTTTAATTTTTTTATTTATATAGACTGAAAATACGTACACAAATTAAGTCACATCTTCTCATCAAATTAATGACAATATAAATTACAGAAATAGATAATAATAATGATATGTGTTCATTCGGGCTATATAGAGTCTATAACTCGCTTCTTGCATCTAATGCTATCACCATGATCTCTAATTCTACTTTAAAATTAGGTAATCCGAAGGATTCTGATATTTCCAATTTATCTCGAATACAGTTCTTTGTTGAAGCGTTTAATGTATGTTATTTAAAAAAAATTGTTTGGAAAGGAAACGGTCACGTTTAACCAACTTGTTTGTTTTAGTTTTATGCCTACCCTTTTCTTGGAAGTACACTTTGTCGTGAAAGGAAGTCGTCGTTGAGCTAAATGGGCGCTAGGAGTCTGTATCCGATTTAAAGATTCGAGTATTTTGATAAGAGTATTTACTGGTGTTTAACAGACCGTTTTTCGTTGAACCTTTTCTCCAGAGGTCAAATGCATGTTTGAGGTTATTTTTTTATATTGTTAATAAATAAATATTATGGATGAAAATTATACAATAGATCATATTCGTCTTAAAAAATGATAATACTAATTCGTTCAAGAAGTACCCGAACTTATTTTTTCCCTGCGAAAACGCCGAGCAGGAGAAATGTAAAATTATAGCTGTAAATAGTGCCATATATTGTAGGTACAGCTACCTACCTATCTATTATCAAAATTTTACTTTCCTCCTGCTTGGCGTTTTCACGGGAAAAATAACTTTTGGAACGTACTGTTAAATCGTTTGATGGCAAAGAAACGTGCTTTCCGGCCTTGTAACACGTTTAAAGCGTGATGTAGAAATCCACTCCTCGCTAACGTTGCTGCAAATAAAACTCGCAAGACTAACGGAGCGTTAAAATATTATTTTTTATATCTTGAACTTCTTTATCATTGGTACCCAACTAGTTAACAATTTGGTTATTCTCTCTACGTGATTATTCCATATTCCGCCCGTAGTTAGCTTTGGTGTCGCTATAAAAGATACGAATTTCCTGCCAGGTTAATTTTAATTTTCACAAGTTTGCGCCAACGTTCCAGCTCAAAATTCGTTGAATTTGAGGGCACCTTGTTTATCCGTGGCATAATCCGGTGGGGTATCCACGTGGCGTATTTTGCTGTTTGAATTCCTCGGTCGAAATCCTGCGACCCAGTTTGTAAGCGAATTCTGCTTTATTCACTTAAATGTATCCTTATTCCCTTTAATTTTCTTCTCTTTGTGTCGCGAAACGACCTTTGTTTACATCAACTTGCTCAGACTATAGTCGTGAACTAGCTGTTCATAATCACAGCCGCGAGCAATCTAATTACCATTTAGCCCAGGATCTAATTACTGACGTGAGCTGTTTTATTCCACGCGAAAACGTATTCGCGGCATGCTAAGAGTTAGTCGGAAAGTGGGAATTTCAATTCTGTAGACCCTGGTGTAGTACCAAAACTGAATTTTGTAAGCAGCGGCAATGGATGTGGTTTTGGAAAATCGTTAAATGTACGTAGGCTGTAAAACGGACTTGGAAAAAGACTTACGGGGGATCTTCCTCTATCCGGGAGTCTACCTTAAGCAACTAGGCTACCAGGCCACAACATTTTAACAAGACATTTTGGGATCTTTGTGTGCCAGGGCAAGTGTGGTTTCGTCCGAATTTCTGGGTGCACGCCCTTATATGCAATGATAATTTAACCCTTTCCTTATATGTTATGTATCTCTAATAGTACGCATTTATAAAACTTAGCTGGAGCTTATTTGATGGTCCCTATCAGTAATAATTTGTAAGTACTATATCTTATATATATCGTGAGTACTGCTATATCTTTTCATTTGACTTTTGGTGCCTGATAGAAATAATATATATCTATCTTGCTGTGCTAACACAAAGACCACCGAGATCATAATGATGCTGAATACAAACGTTCATCTTGGTCACAACTACTTGAATGCTATTGAAAGTTTTTATTCGAACGATTATCATGCTTCTCTCCTGTGTTTTCCATAGTATTCGGGTTCAGTGAGGAAATAAACAGAAGGGAATACTATCTCACTCCTCTTTCTGTATAGTAAACATCACTTCCAAGCTAATAGCAGAGTTTTAGCCAAAATTGAACTCGGTGCTGAATACTTGTAACACAGTCAGTAATTTTAAGCTGTGCTACGAGTTTTTATTTATTACATTTAAATAGGTTATCAAATGATAAATGGGTAGCCAAGCATAAGACACGGGTAAAGAAAGAAAATTTGGAGCACGACTGTTGAGGAATTGGAGGTTTATAATCTCCAATAGCCGTTTTTGTCGGCGTTCCTCGTCTCATTCACCGGTATTCCGAGAAAATGGACATCGCACTTTTTGAGAGCATCATTTCAGTGCTCTCAAAAAGTGCGGTGTAAATAATAAAACCAACTACATAAAATATGAAAATACATTGATAAAAAATAAATACATACAAAAATATAAATATACAATACATATATGAATTATTATAAAATAACGTAGCACTGTGAAGTAGCTATAAGTTAACTATGAATTTTAAATAGCCTTGACATTTACTCATTGACATTTTATCAACTCGGGGTTTATGTAATGTATGCACATGCGTAGAATCTGATGAATATGGACTACGCGTTTTCGGAACACAGTACTCACGTTTCTGGATTGAAATTTCATTTTTTGCTCCAAAAACACTTACAAAAAAAGCTTAGGTTATTTTTGGTTATCTTTGAAATAAACAAAATATGCAGTTACTGCCGACGAATACAAAGCTTTAATTCTTATACAACATTTGCAAATTTTACGTAGGAAATCACCAACAATACCACAATATTATTGCTCTCGTGTCACAATACTTTTGTTTAGAGCAACAAATATTGGAAAATCTCTGGCTTTCTTTCGTTTTATCTGCAATATCGATCTTGTCTCAGGAACGTGCTTTTTTTACCTTAGGGCGGGGGTCTCCAAATTACGGCCCGCGGGCCAAATGCGGCCCGCGAGGCCCTCTCATCCGGTCCGTGGAGACATTTTTGTCTAGGGAAAAGAATCACAGAAATTAACGTATACCCTACCAAGATCAGCCGCCGCTTACATGGACGTAACCTTTTTGCCGAATTAAATTAGAATAATTATTATATTTAATAATAATAAAATGATAATTAAAACAACATCTATGTTTTGATTCTTTTTTATTTGGACCTCGAGTGTTTGTCCCCCAAACTGCTGTTTGATAGTTAATGCGGCCCTCGGGCTGAAAAGTTTGGAGACCCCTGACTTAGGGGAACAACTTATTGATTGATCTACATGTATATTTCTTTCATTAGGGTTAGCATTTACCCTGTTTTTCATTTTCCAGAAATTCTGTGCGGATCGGAGGGAAATTGAGCTTTGGTTGAGGAAAGTAAACTAAAGTTGTCAGTAAATGTCTCTCTGTGTAACTTCAGACTGCTATCGAGGAACGAATTTTTGCTTGGACTGGTAAATAAACGAGTTCGTTAGTCCATCGAGGAACGCAAAGATTTGAGAATGTTCTTTGTTAGACAACGAGAGTTGGTGTGATTGACGCTCAAAGCCGGGACAGAGGTACGGGAGAGGTGTGTAATGACTTAATCAAGGAAAGCGATTGCGAGTGGCAAGGGCATCGCGGAAACGTATTTCAGTTTGCTCGTCTCGTTTGAGGTCATAGCGGTGGATGGGAGGGAAAAGGCGTTTAGTTCGATTCGTCAGAAAATGATTTTACTTAAGTCAGTGTGAGAAATACTCTAGTAATGTTTAGAAAGTTGATTGCTTTGCGACTTTCGACTCGCGTTTCCTTAGGTGAGTGAACGCTTTAATCTTTTCATTTAACTAGAACATCTGTTGGAACTATTAATTTATTTATTAATTGATCCGCTAAATAATAAACCAAATAATAGTAAATCAATTTTAATAACAATACTCAAATAAAATTTATTGACGTGAAAGGATGATGTTTAAACTACTAAATATTTTTATTAACATTATATTTTTGGATTTATTTACATGCTAAGTAGGGGGAAGGGATTCGTTTGATTTTCAGTTATGGACATAAAATTAGATAGGTTACATTCATGAGGAATAATAATTATTTAGGATCATAATTTCACGAGTAATAATAACTCTTTACGACCAAGAGTTTCACCAATCTTTTCCTGATTCCTTTGACAAGACCTTTGGTCATCAATTCCCTTCGCTTCATAAAGGCTTCCTTGCCCTATTCCTTCCTTGGGCTATTCTTTTTCGAAACTCATCTTTGGATCTTCCGTCCCAAGAGAGAGTACTTCCCAAGTAGGAGAATGTATCCACCTGCTCCAGTTCTTTCTTATCTACCCTTATCGTTAACGTAGCTTTCTTTCCCTTAATGAACCTCATTACTTTATTTTTACGTACGTTTAATTTCCTTCCAAACTCCCTTGCTCTATCGTTAAGTGCATTTACTAAAATTTGCAAACCCTTTTCGGAATCACATACTTTATCTTTTGCATACCTTACAGATTTCACTACTTCCCCACCAACCTTTACTCCCTTATCTATCTCTTCCCAGGCTTCTTTCGCCATTTCCTCTGCATGTTTATTAAAAAGCGTTGGTGACATAGGATACCCTTGTCTTACCCCCTATTCATCTCAGCCCAATCCGAATCACCATCAGCTATCCTTACGCGAGCTATTTGATTCAGTTAGAAATTTTGCACCAATCTCTTATCTTTCCAGTCCAACCCAATTTTCTATAATATCTCCATCAGCTTTTGCCATTGGACTCTATCGAAAGCCTCCTTAAAATGTAAAGAATATGCGCATACATCCTCCTTAAATTCCAGGTTTCGTTCTGCAAGTACTTTCATCACCCCAATTGCATCCCTCTTTCCTTTCCCTTTCTGAAAACCGAACTATTCTTCACTAATTTGCCCTTTGATTTTTCCCTTCAATCGCCTATTCAAGACCCTTAGAAGAACCCCGTCTTACGGCTTCAAACCAAGTACGCACTACCATCCCCTATAATTTTCTGTCTCTTCTTTCAAGAATAATTTCTCATCCGTGGAAGTTGGATCGGAACAGAGATGCTTCTTGAGTAAATTCTGAGCTGTATTATTGCCACAAAAAATTTTAATTTTATTAATGCCGTATCCTTAATCTTATGCAACCCCCCAAGCTATTAGTCTTTGTTAGCGATGGAAGACTCGGTTGATAGAAGCATAGTTTTTGACTTATTATTGAATTACTTCTTTTACATGCTGTTTATTATTTTACTTGTTAGTATGGCACAGATAAAAATTTTTCTCGTCTTCTTAGGACTCTACTTACGGATTTTTTTTAGTTTTGCGAAAATCAAATATCGTCAAAACGCGTGGGTGGACTACATCCAATATAGTTTAACCTCATCCTTTATGGACGAACATTACATATTGAATGTGGTATATTTCCTCTCCTTCCTGATAAATGAGTTATTCTTTGCGATATTTATGCTTTTCTTACAATCTTAGGATTGGACTCGTGATTGGACAAGGACTCTTGGAACCGCATTTAGGCCAATGCGTGTGATTTCGGAACGAATTCATCGTACAGAAGCATTATTTTCGTATAATATCATATACATATACGTATATTCTCGTGAAGCAAGAGTTATTCTTTACTCATATGCGTGTTTTGTATTTTTTGTCATGTATATAACATTACTCCCTAATTTGACATCCGTGTTCATTTTTTAAACCGCTGATAATACTCCCTACCAATCTTATGTAAAATTCTGATTATTCCCTCAGTTGCTCTTTGCACAAATTAACACGAATACACACCACGTACTTCTTAGTTTAAAGAAACCAAAACTTAGCAAATAATTGATTAAGTGGAGCGTAGCCTCAGAGCAATTTGTTCGTGCAGCCAATTGTATGCGTTGCCTTTTTTTAATTTTTCGCGTGAAAAAGAACTCGTCGCGAGAGAAGTTGAGATAAATATCGAAATTTTTCTTTATAGATGGTTTCATGTACTTATCTTGAATGAAACTTTAGTTATTGCTTTTTATTTCCGATAGCGAAATTCGTTGAGATGTTACGGCAGCTGCTAACATCACCTCATAACCCGAGGTCAAGTAGTAATTTAAGTTAAGCAATTAGTATTAGTTCTAAAGACCGCATTGGAAACGCAACATAAAAGGAGATGGAAAGCGAAGATTTACTAGGGATGCCCATAACTCAAAGAAATAGTATATTTTTCCATTACTCGACCTCTCTCCGAATATTGCCAAGCGATGCGATGAGGTGTTCTCACAAAGTGGGATAAGTCTCCTATATAGAGCTGGCCCAACGCGGAGTAACTCGGTTACATATATAGGGAACTATAATGTTTTAGCACTTATCCTCGTTTAAACAATTGTTAACTCGAGGGATGTTGCAGAACCTCGCAATCGACGCGAAATTGGAACGTTGCTCAAGAAAAAATTGCTTATTGGTTAATGGCGCAGTGAACTCCGGGGACTGCTGTTCGTGACGCAGAATTGCATCACATTTCCGGCACTGGCGACACAGTGCGTAATCTCCCCGCTTCCTGACCGAGAGGTCGTGGGATCGCCCTCCGCTTTTATCATCTTCCACGGTGTGTCACCGCAATGCACGTCTCTGTCCTAGAAATTACCTCGCTCCGCTGCGTTTATCAACAAGGGTGCCGTATTTCATGCATAATTTATTCGAAAATGTCGAAACTCGCTTACTTAAATTCCGTAGACGATGTATCATTACCATACTAAAACAGCTGTTGCATAGCAGTGTGGTTGAATAGGTTATTGATGCCTTCATTAAGCATTTCTCCTATCTCTAGTATTCGTTTTACATATTTCAAAGTATTAACGTTTGAAATTTAATTTCGCATCCCAGGTTTCTTTAAAGAAAATTTGGAAAATGACTGCTAATTAAATAGAGATTTAAAATCTCTAATAGCCGTCTTTGTCGGCGTGTCTCTCCACATTCACCGGTATTCGGAGAAAACAAGAAAGGATATCGCACTATTTAAGAACACTCAATACGTAGATATAATCACTCCTGAAGATAAAAGCATCGATTTCGAAGTATGTTTTGGGAGATCTTAAAACGTGTGGTGTCCCTTCTTATTTTCTCGGAATGCCGGTGAACTAGACGAGGCACGCCGACAAAGACGGCAAGTGGAGATTATAAACCTCCAATCCTTAGCTCTGCGTGTAATCTAATAAATTAATCCTAGGTGAGAAGGGAAATAACTTAGCAAAATTCTCCTCATCTAGGATGGAATCCCAAAAGAATTGGCTTCGTCGATTGATTAAATTACTCCTAGAATAATAATCATAAAAAGTGAATTTTTAGTCATTTAATGAAATGTCTATATTCAATACATCCAATATCTAGTATTCATTTTGCCTTTTTTTTTAATTATTAACGCTTGAAATTTAGTTTCGCATCCCAGATTTGTCATCTATTTGCAACGACAGTATACATTTCTTAGCGGAGGACAGATTTTGTTAATTAGTAATATCGTAAGTAGAGAAACAGCCACTGTGTAACCAAATCAATTATTCCTAGAATAATAATCATAAAAAGTGAATATTAATTCATTTAATGAATGGAATTGAATTTTGGGTGTATAAATGAGGCTAAATGGAAGTATAACCATGTAAGCATGATTCGGAGTATGAATAAACCACCTTTAAAACACGGAGAAGATACTTTAATATAGGAATTTAAATCATTTTCATCCATCAAGTGTTCCTTTTAGGGTAATGACTCGTTGAGTTTCTTTTCCATAATGTCTTAATAAGCTGTCGTTCTTATTATAACACTTTGAATCATTCCTTAGATTTTGTTATCTTCGAATTAAGATTGTTTGTCTACTTGAATTTTTGGAGGCATCATCTTATTTTTGCATTTGCAACGTGTAAACATTGCATCCTGTAGATTAGTTTGGTATTTCATCAATGATGATGTTATATATTTCTTTTTTACTATATTTGACTTCATATGTCTTGTAGTAAGCATAGGTTCAATGAAATTTCTGTTTATGTAATATTCCCTATTCTGTCTGATAGTTTTACCGCTCTACCGTGCAATGCGTAAAGCCTGCCTTTGTTTAAACCGTAGAACGTATTACAAGCTTAAAATCTCCAAAAGCCGTCTTTGTCGGCATTCCTCCTCTTACTTCCCGGTAGTTCGAGAAATCAAGAAAGGAATGCCGCACTTTTTAAACCTCTAATTCATTAACAGCCGTGTTCCAATATTTTTTTCCTTTACACCTTAGAACTTGTTTTGCATCTTTTCCTAATTTTACAACCAACAGCCAAATAAAATTCTTGTAAATTACTTTAGAGATTGAAAATAAACGTTGAAAAGCTTTCTCTCGAAAATAATTTGAGGGATCCCATTTTCAGTCTCTCTATTGTGTATTTCG
This sequence comes from Sympetrum striolatum, assembly GCA_947579665.1. Taxonomy (NCBI): domain Eukaryota; kingdom Metazoa; phylum Arthropoda; class Insecta; order Odonata; family Libellulidae; genus Sympetrum; species Sympetrum striolatum. Next base: position 35,208,830 of record OX388350.1, on the reverse strand, counting down.
TATCTCCTGAGTTAGAAATTCATTTCGGTCTTTGTTGTAAACTGTAAGTAAGCAAGCAATTAATCACGAGAATCTTTCTTCCTCAAATTAATCTCTCCGAGAAATTCCGCGGATTCGACCAAACTTTTTTGCGCCTAGAATCCTGTGACGAAACAATGCCTGGAATGAATAATTAATCATACTCATTTTCGCTTTGGATGTGAAATTAAAAGCTTAGCGATCCGTTTGAGTCGTTGTCATGGTCGATTATATTTATCTTCGTCAGATTTAAACAGGCCCTAATATATTACTCTACGCTAAGGGTGTCCAAAATATGTGACGTGGTTCTGAAACTAATTATTTACTAAGAGTTTGGTTCATCTACCTATCCTAGAGCCTGGAAGCAGAAATGAGAAAGAGATTTTAATGTAATGATACTGTTGGAAATGAAAAACCAAGACTTTAAGTATCATTACAATGAAGCTATTGCATTTAAGATTAAAGGTGCGTTTTTAACATTAAGAATGCAGCGAAGTACTTCATCTGTAGCTCACTGATGCCTGGTATTATAATATATAGTTAAATGGAATTTAACTTAACTCTTTACTTAAAACTTTATCAAACAGTATTGCAACCGATAGTTAAAGCTTCTCTGATAATAGAAATGATGAACATGAACGTAAGTATTATTAACTACCAGATAATATAATGTCTTCTCAAATCAGCTTATAAACTAATCTGAAGATTAAGTACAACAGCAATTTTGCGTTCAGTGCAGCATGTAGTGCGTCATAATAAATTTTAATTTTAAGATTTCAAGCTCAATCTATCTGGTACATACTTTGATAAATTATAATTTTAAATACCAGTAAATGGTTAATTATCATTTACAGTAAGGCTCGTTATAGCTGAAGTGAATATTACAGTTTTACTTACCATATATACTCGAGTATAAGCCTCCACGAATGTAAGCCGAGGCACCTAATTTTATCACAATAAACTGAGAAAACTAATTGACTCGAGTATAAGCCTAGGGTGGGAAATGCAGCAGTTACTGACAAATGTAAAAGTAAAAATTGATACCAATTATATTACTATTACATCAGTATCAGTTGTTTAAATGTTTTTGAATGTTTATTTCAAAGAAAAACAGTTAAATAACTCTGTTAATGGAAAAGAGGGCTAACAATTTACAATTTACTGGCTGATCTTTGGCCACGGTAAACTTTTTCTACCAGAGAACAGTTAAGTGGGACCTCGCTAGAGTATAAGCCGGTGGTAATTTTTTCAGCATAAAAACATGCTGAAAACTCTGCTTCTGCCTGAGTGCATACGGTAATTTAAAGGTTTGATGCTCACTCAATCTGGTTCTGACGTAAATCGTCATTAACAGTGAATGGTTAACTATCGATTTTAGTGAGGTTCGTAATAGTCGAAATGAAGATTACAGTTATGCTTAACTTTAATTATACACTATAATACTGTGCCCTAGTATTCATAGGAGTTAATGTACACTCCTGGCCAAAATTAATGCAGCACCTCCCTAGCGATCCTTACGGCTGGTGCTGCGTTAATTTTGGCCAGGAGTGTACCTTATACTGAAACACAGTGTATAAACATAGTATGCATTTCACATCCCACCCCTTCTTCTCCCTTATACTACGCCTATGAAAACAAGTCGATCGCGACAACTTTTAGATAAAGATAAAAAGTATATCTTATATGCAGAAAAGTTGGCCACCTCTGCATTAGAAGATAGTTAATCGACTGGGCACAGCATCATCAGATAGCATCTATTATTTTAGTTATGAAGTATCAATGATTTTTTAGAACATTAAATTACGTACTAATGGTTTATTAGATATTAGTTTAATAAGTCACTTCTATAAAGATGTACGAAAAAAAATAATTTCGTAAAAAAAGAAAGTCTTGATGGAATTATTATAAGAGAAGCCTCAAAATTGATGAATGAAAAACGATAACATCATCTGCAGCTCATGTCTTCATAGAAGTTAATACGGCCTTCTAGAGGTAAAAGGTTGGACGCTCCTGCTCTAGGCATTTGGGGGCTGCACTTCCTCGCTTTAGGAAAAGTTAGGGTTTGTGGAGCTCTATTTTCATTGATAATCCATAGAAGGAAAGAAGAAATAATCCATAGAGAAAAGGATTCTAGAAATAAATTTAATTTAACAGCCGATTACATCCGAGGAGAAGTATTTCCATATCTTCATTTTTCTTTCAATTATGTCACGCTGCATGGTTTCAGCGTGGATTCACGACTTAAGTAATTGGATGCTGAGCCTTCCCTAAATCGGTCAAGGATTATTAACTTTGTAAGACTTTATCTCATGCGAACCTCTTAAATAAAAAAATCCATCCTCGGTAGTTGAGTTACATTTTTTCACTCTCATATGTTTTTATCTTTAACGCTTCTCCGGTGGGGCAATGACCTCTCGGAAGTGGAAGAACGGATGTCGTTAGCTACCGAGTTCTGTTCACCTTTATTCCCAATTCCTGGCAGTTCTTCAGAAACAACTTGCCTTCATGTCCTCCACTTATTTTCTTTGATCCTTTTGGAATGCTTGAAGTGAATTTTTAATGATGCGGCTCTAAAGTAATTGCCATTTTTACGACTCTCCACGCATTGCATTTCTTTGAATTGATCCTCTCTATTTCTATTCTACGGAAAGGCTTTAATTATATTTCATACCCAGCATGCATTTTTTAAATACAAGATAATAAAGAATATAGAATCAACTAAGCACCAAAAACCATCAAAGAATATTATCATCATTAATTGTTCTTTGATGGTTTCTGGTGCTTCGTTCATTTTATATTTCAACTCTCAGCGGCCTTCCATTATTATACAAGATGATAAAATAACTTTGTCAAAGTTCCACAACTTTTATTCCATAAGGCTACCGGCTTTGACTGAAAACTAAGTCTTCATCAGGCACACTCAAAACTCTGCCTGATGATGATTAGTGCTTAGTCGAAACCGGTATTGTTATGGAGCTTTGGCAAAGTTATTTTATTACCTTGTGTTTAATTATGGAGTTCCCCAAATTAACAGCGCATTCGATTGATTTTTTTGTTTTTTTCTTTTATTAGAGAGCAGCTTGGTCACATTTATAATCAGCCCTTCTTAAGTTTTTTTTACATCCGTAATCCCTTCTCACATTTTCTTCTATTTTCCTCTAATTTTCATTGATACATGTAATATACTTATAATAATGTAACAACTTAACGACAGGTTAGATGGAAGAGGAGACTTTTTAGTCTCAATCTCGTCTATAATAAAGACCCCTAATAATAATAATAATAATTATAACTTTCCGTGAAGTATTAGTAAAGAAGCGGTAAATTAAAAAGCAAATTAAGTTTTATACCAAATTACAAATGAAAATATCCCATTCATCAAGATATTTACTTCTGTATCTATTACGTAAGATTGCCACATTAAGACGCAAGGATAGTTGGCGAAGTTAACCTATACCACTTTCAATTCAAACAATATTTCAAAGTTCTACGTACACAATGCAGTATTGCAAGCACAGCAATTTTCAATGTAGCCTGTTTACATACAGCATTTGCAGGTATTTTCAACGATCATTTTTAGAATTTTTAAATGCTTAAAATGTATGAGCAAATACAGAATACCAACCAGCTACTTACAGTATAAACATATATAAATACAAAAAAACAAACATAAATTAATATAAAAAATAAGAAGCGCTTTGAAAAAGCTATATTTTGTACAAGAATTACATAATTATATAGAAACAAGCCTAAAACAGCATCTACGTGACTTGTCAATTACTAATCATGCAGTTTTTGGAAGAAGCACAGCATTATAACCATTAATTATAACCTTAAATTTACTTCAGCTTCCATATTTAAAAAACTGAGAGAGCTTTCAAGGCGAAATGTTTTTGGATTTTTTACTGCGAAGTTCCAACTCATAACTTTGGCCGAGTACGGTTCGTTTTCTCGTGCCGTTTTGTCGAAAATGCTCAAGGCTTTTCATCATCATGAAGATCAGGCTTGATCAAGACTGCTTACATTCCCTCACAATTTCATCTTCTATAAAGCTAAATTTGGTCGAGTGTACTCAATTCATAATGGGTGTCTGAGGTTGTTTCGGAATTTGGATTTTCTGGATTTTGGAGGATGCAATGTAGTTGAAAAGAGGTTGAGTATATCAAGTCTTCAGAAAATCTTCTTATTCGATCCAATAAATTGGAGAAGAATACAGTAAGGAAATATCTCCTTATTTAGCTTTTCGAAAAAAACATAAATTTCATTTGATGGATTAACAACCAAATCGTTCGATGATAGAAATTTCTCTTTCACCCCTGGAAATGCTTTCTTGCATTCCCAAGGCTGCCCTCACCCTCGGCGAAAACCCTCTGTTTTTGAGTACATACAATTGTCACATTTACAATCAGATCAAGTTATTACAAGTAAGGAATGTTTGAGTTTTCTTTAGCTTCCATACTTGAAACATTGAGAAGACTCAAAAATAGAAATTTTATCGGTTCCTTTTTTCTGTGTAGTTCTGTGATAACTTTGGCCTGATACTTAGCTCGTTTTCTCGTACTATTTTATCGGAAATGTTGAAATTCTAAAGGCCGATTCCATTAAAATAAATCAATGCATTAATCGACTCTAGACCCAAACCATGTTAAAGTTACTTTACATCAAAATTAAATTACTTTGCGTGTTTGGTGCACCGCTTTATTGCTCACAAAGCATACAGTTTTTAGAAGTGAGAAGGACGCAACTCGGTAGTTTAGGGGTTAGAACACCTGCCTGGAAAGTGGGAGACCTGGGGCTCGAGTCCTAATCACCATGCTTCACTTTTTGTTATTGTTACTCGGTCTACCAGCATTGTCTCCTACGAAGGTAAGGAGGCCGCACTAAAAATGTTTTAGCGCGCAATTGTTAAATTAACCGCTCTGTTCTGTTTCCGGGATTTCCTCTGGCGCCTATGGAAGCCGCGAGCTTTTAATCCCAGTGAATGTTTTGTAAGCCCTCTTCCACAGAAATACGACGCAGCGGTGCGTTGGGGATAGTTTGTCGTAGAGCAGGGGTCGCCCTCAAGGGAGTGTGCTCGTGGCCTACTCTGCCTTCAAAACACACATTTCGAGCCAAGTTCTCCTCGCGACGGATTTCTCTCTTTTTAACTCCTGCCCGAGATTAGTTAAATTGCGCGCTTGGGTATTGCGGCTCCCGCTCTGTACTCCGCCAGGATTAAATGCAAATTTAAAGCGGTGGCGAAAGCGCGGGATGCGAGTATTGCGCCGGCGAAAAGTTGTCGCATGTTTACGTGCAGAAATGCACAGCAATATACAGGGTGTCCGGGTTAAACGTATAGAGAGTTAATTAAGATATTTATTGGTGGTTTGATACTACAAATATAGTAACTCAAAATTTTTTTTATACGGTTAATAAACCTCTAGATAGATAGATAGATATCTAATCTGTGTTTTACTCTCTCCAAGTGTTTTGCAGCATTGCAGGCGTAACGTTTGCAATCAGAAAATAATCAAGAAGCCTCATGTCTGGGTTTCTAGGGGGTCAAGCAATCGATGTCACCTCTCCCAATCAAGCGATCTTGGAACTTATGATCCAAGAATTCCCTCGTATTTACTGTATAATGTCATGGTGTGCTATCACCAAGCAAACATAGAAAACGTTTTGAGTTACCGAACTTGTAGAAGCAAACCACTGATAAATATCTCAATTACTTCTCAAGTCATTACATTTTGTATTATTATATGTTTTTACCCAGACACCCTGTATTTTTGTGAGGATCAGCTATGTTCAAAAGTAATTTAATTTTGATGGAAAGTAAGTTTAACATCTCCTTCTACAAGAAGTGAAAAATTATTGAATATTATTAAATATTATTAATATATATTAATATTAAAATTAAACCATTAGGGGCTATAAAACTGAGCGGATTATATGATGAGCATACACTTTGAGTAATCATCAAGCCAGGCTCTGAATTGAGCCGCAACTCCTCTACAATTAACTAAAATATCTTTGAAGAGGGAATCAGTCTTACTTGGCTGAATGTGTAATATGGAAAAAATGCCCTCATTTTCTTCTCTAAGTCGAAATACTATGAGTGGCAAACGTCCTCCCAAGTCCTGGGTGGACAAAAACCTTTTTGAGAGTGCGTGCCAAAATCGACAACATCTTTGTCACAAAATGTTTCACTTGCCAACCAAAATTTGTCGAGAGGACAGTATGTGATGTCTCGATATTTGATTTGCAAGTGATACTTGTGACTCAAGCTGACTACTCAAGTTTATTTCATGTATGTTTATTAGGCTGATATGCCAATGGGTTAAATATTTTAAACAACTTATGTAACCTTAACATTTATTGCTTTATTGTTTATACTATCTCACTTTACTCAGCACTAAACATATGCAATATATTTATATGTGTATATATCTGTTTGTATTTTCTTCTATTTGTGTTTATCTCAGTATTATTTATTTTGTTATTGTGCCCAATGGGTCTTTTTATTTACAATTAATTTTCTGCTGTCGAACAATCGCTGTTATATTAAGTGAAGGCAATCCCCATACAAATTTTCTGGGGATCCCTACATTTCACTCACTTGTAACTTATTCATATATGTGTAATATTTCCTTGCGTGAAATATAATTATTATCATTATTATAACCAAGATGAAATTTCACAAAATTTTGTTCAATACGACTGGCTTCAACTACTCAAAGTTATAGTCAGGCCACAACTCCTCTCCACAACTAGTTTTGACATGGCGATAAGTAACGAGTATTTGAAGCCGCTCGGACTAAATAAAATTTTGAAATGAAATTTCATCTTAGTTTATATCACCATTATTTTCATAATGGAGTTTCACCAAGTGACGGCTTCCTCAATGAGTTCTATAATAAAATATTCCTGGTGTACTTTGTAAATTTCTTAAATTAAAGTTTATTTTAGGTAGTAATATACTTTCACTCTTAATAGAGTTACGTAAAGGAAAAAATATACAATCATAAAAAAGATCTATTTCCATCAATCACCGAATTAAAAACAATTTAATAGAAAAGATCGAAATAAATTTGAGTTATTTTCAGTCGGTGTTTTCCAATTTTGCATTCGGGACTTGTAGTTGGGTGTTTTTTAAACAGTTTTTGTTCAAATTTTGCAGCCATTGCTCAAATCTTTAATCCTTTATGGTAATATTTCTCTATTAAGATCCTTAGCGAGTCAAATAACTACTCGAAATTTGCCTATGTTCTCCTACCCGTTAATGTATCTGGTTAGTTACGCAACACTCTGCCATTAGCTGATGGGCGTTATTTTAATTCCCATATAATCGTGTTCATATATATGTATATCATATGTGGTATGTTCCTGCCTTATCTGAATACATTGTTTTATCTTTGGTTACATTAAGTAAGGAGAAGTTCCTTACATTATGCTATCTCTTTGGAAACTACTTTGCCTCCTCTTCGCGTTTAGAGTCGCTTTTGTTAGCTATCGGCCTGGCGTAAGTAGGATTACACCCAAAGAGCCATGGATCTCTTACCTTAGGATGCATAACTCGTAGCCGCACGATTGCAATTTGAATGGAGAATTAAGTGCAAATATCATGTAAATTCTCTCTATGAATATTCGTCTGTCTAAAGCATGGACGGGAGATCTTCAGGAATTCTGGAAACATTTTGAGAAGCCATTGGGGTTATTTTAAAAATAATATGTCTTCAGCGAGGGTAATCAAATTAGTAATTTTCCGTAGCCAGTGAGCTTAGCTTGTATCTATGGTAGGTACTTGAATTATCATCATGAGTACAATCAAACATCCCTATTCAACGCCTTCTCCTTCATTTCCTTATAGTTTACCCCACCCATCATTTCATCCAACATATTCTTTCTCTGTCTTCCCCTCTGTTTTTCTCCTGAATTCTACCCTCAATTTCTGTCTTCACCAACCCCTCTCCCCTTAATATTTGACCCGCCCATTTCTTTTGTCTACGTTTAATCACTTCGATTAAAACCCTCTCCTCTCCAACCATCTCCAGCATCTCTGTGCATATTTTCCTGACAACCCAACTTACTTTTTCTTATAGTCCACGTTTCGCACCCATAAACCAGTACACTCCAAACCAACCAATCACCGTTATTTTCCTGATTCCTTTGTCAAGACCTTTGGTCATCAATTCCCTTCGCTTCATGAAGGCTTCCTTCGCCAAGACTATTTTGTTTCGAATCTCATAATGACCGTGTATACAAATGAATAAGCCGAGTTTTTAAGCACAATTTCTACGCCAAAAAAGCCCACCTCTGCTTATATTTGAGTGAGGGTCCCACTTACCTGTTATTCGGTGGAAAAAGTCTGCCCTAGCCGGAAATCGGCTTTTAAATTCCTCAGTTTCTCAATTAACAATTCTTTGTAAATTTCTTTGCAATCGCGTGCCGTCCGTCGGGAGCTGTTGGATTGTAAACAATCATGCATGATCGGGTTAGGAGTTGTTATTCCTAAGCTTATACACGAGTCAATTAGTTTTTCCGGCATTTGTGATGAAATTAGGTGCCTCGCTTATATTCGGGTCATCTATTAGTCGAGTATATAGTATATATATATATAGACCTTAGTTCGAGTCCCAGCCAAGTCACTATTTTCCACCTCTGTATAACTATAGCATTATTATTAAGGTTTACGCTGAATAACTGTATCCAAAGCCATAAGTTATGACGACAAACACATTATTTTGATTTTATTCGTCCGCCATAGCGTTTAGCATGTGTACTTCCCAATTATTGGTTTGGAATGTATGTCTCTTGATTGACCATTTCGATTGAGTCTTTGTTGGGATATAGTTCAGGCTAGACGGCCGCTAATTGTAGAAGTTAAGTCATATGCGCTTTAATTTCGTATTATTATGGACTAAAAAGTATGCTTCCACTGCCTGTTTCATTCCATGAGATCGAAATATCTCGCATTTTGAGCTCAGATTCCAAAATTAAGCTCATTTGCTGTTTCTTTGGCGATTCGCGCCCTAAATCCTTTGGTGGGGTTAAGGAAGAAGTTCACCATTGTAACTTCTCTAAATCAACATTAATTCTCTACAAATTGTCTTACGGTTTGTTGCAGGAGGGAATAATAATTTTAGGCTAGAAAGCTCATTGCTCTGCTGCATGTAACTGTTCTGTAGTGTAACTGTAGGACATTAATTGGAGCAAATAAGCGATGTTTGCTCGTGATTTTATTATTATTAATATAAGAGATCCTTGCTGATATGCCTCAAGCCTAGTGGCAAGATCATTAAAAGTGAAATGCATAAACAGGAAACACGCAACGTAAGATATAAGACACAAAAAGATTTTAAATATTTTACTACAGTAATATCAGTAGTAGAGCCGTCCTTTGTGGAAATGTTACATATGTACTAGGAAAGGGGTTAAGAATATCTTCAGGTAATTCATTCTACTCTTTTACAGCTATATTTACATAATAATATAGCTAAAATAATTTTTAGGTGGTTCTGTGTATATTTCACAAGAATAATCATTTTATATTTTACAAGAATAATCATTTTTACCTAAGAATTTCGTACTGGTCAATCTATTTCGAATCTCTTTCCAGTTAGGTTTATCTATATAAGTCTGTTACAATCCTACCATTCTGTAAATTTTTTACGAGATTTTAATGTGTCCCAACCCAATGCACTAAGCATCTCAGTTACACTGTCGTATCTATCAGATCGCCCTAACACAAATCTGGCAGCTTTTCGCTATACTCTTTCTAATTTACATATCTTTGAAACGTGGTATGTATCCCAAACTTCAGAGGCATATTGCATGCTCGACCATACCAATGTTTTATTAACCAGTAATTTCGGTAAAAATTTATGTTAATATTTTTTACGTTATGCATTTAATCATTTATTAATTTAATTATGCACAAGATCTCTAATTAAAGGTCGATTGTCAAATTTGGATGGGAGTTTTACAGTTTAGATATATTGGATCTCATACAACTGTGCCAAAACCGGCTTTCAAATGGCGGATCCCTGCCTTGTAAGGATAACACCCTAAACCACTACATCACTGAGTTCAGTACACGACGTGTTACGTCATAGATAGATTCAAATTATTGAACGTTGTGGAGGGTACGGTAAAGTTACTAAGCCGACGTTAATTCTGTTCCAGGTGAAACATTGCTTTCCAAGGGTAGGGAAAACAGCAGTTATATTTAGCCTGTCTTTCCTAGAAAGAAAGTTATCTTATGAAATTGCCAAGTTACCCTCGTATGAGTGGACCAAGGTCTATTTTCACCTGACGTTTCACGTGGTTTTTCCGGACCCTCAGGTTTATATTTTACTTTACCGCTCACAACTTTCAATTCAAGCAATTTTTTATTCACTCTGTATTTTCAGATTATCTTTTGAGGTTTATGGGGGAACATTCGTGACGGTATCTCCACATCAGAATCATGCGAAAGAACGCAAATGCGTTAAATATCCTATGGTTTTAATCATTAATTATTGATTGACTAAAAGGCTGCTAGAATTTTATTTTAGAAGTCAGTGGCGAGCAGTAAAATTTTTCCCAGTACCCCCCCCCCTCCCCCTATGGTTCAAGGGATTTATAAATAGTGGTTAGTGCTGGCTTTTGAGAATGACACTTGTATGAAACCTGAATATTTTGTTCAATTTTTTCACCATGAAAAATAGTAAAATTTTAAAGTTGATTTTTTTCAGGCTGGATTTCTGTACAGCAATTCATGGCTATTAATTTCTCATACTCATTAAATTATAACCATATAACTAGGACTTTTAAACTCAGGATAGTTGTTTATGTACATCTCTCCTAAACATTGGCTAATCATGAAATGATTTCAAGCCTGTATCGTTTATAATTGACCTTAAGAAATAAATTACTTAATGATGGAAAGTAATTAAGTGTACTGTATATCATACTATAAATTACTTAGATTAGCAGTCTAAATTTTTCCTTATTTTTATTCACATCACACGTTCCGACTAATATCATTATTATTTTTGAGTAACTTTATTTTGAATATTATTGATTTTGCTATCGTTGTATTAGTAGCCGAAACCTATTTTTAATAAATATGGGAAATATGTACTTAGTTATTTTGTGCAATTTTATTCAGCTAAATTATTCATAAATTAGCGAATTAGCTAAAACGAGGTCATGAGGTCACCACAGCGTTGGCTCAAATCCACTCTTCAGTGATATCATTAACTTTGGTCGCCTAACGAGTGATTGAGTTAACGAATACAGATTTTCCCAAGGAATGTTTCGAATTCGAAGAATGATCGCGAATGTATATACGCACTTAGAGATGAAAGATATTTGCTGAAACTATTCTCGCTGGCTTGTAAGAATATCACTTAGGGTAGGTAGACTGGGGCTAGTTGGCATAGTTTTTTTAAATTTTTCTAATTTTTTGCAATACCATGGGATATTCCGTGAAAGGAGCAGATAGCTTTACTCTATGACTTCAAAATCATAAATAATTCATTAATTAAATAAGAGTTTAGGTAACCAGGAAAAACTTTTCCTCAAAGAGAGCAGTTATGCCAACTTACCCCGCACCCGGGGTAAGTTGGCATACCTGCTCTAGGTAGACAAGATGACAATGCTTAGACAAAACACAATTTTGGAAGAAGGAAAAAAACTTTATTTTATCAAAACTTGGAGTAAATTAAGAGTTGCCACCTTACGAGTGGTTCATTCCGAGAGGTTTTTAATTCATTTAATTAATAATAAGAGATTTTTATGGAGGTATAAATTCAGATGATTTTTTATTTAGGTGACTAAAGTTCCAGAACACTTTCTCACAATCAGAAAAAGATTCTAGGGAATTTTGATTTGATTGGCTATGTTCCCCACCCTCTCATTGGTATGTAACCGATTGCATTTTTATCTCTTGTCCCTGAAGATGAAGTTTTCGTGGAATTTCGCATAGTTATTTCAACACGATCCCATCATATTTCATTTCGTGTTGCCTCGAAATGCTTGAAGATGTATCGCCATATCACCGTGCCGTTCCGTCTTCAGCTGTTTGTGCAGAGCGATTTCGGTTCTTTTTGATTCGTTTGAGCTCCTTCCTCATCGCCGGCCGTTTCGCAATGGCCACCCTTTGTAGAAGTTCCGCAAGGGATCGAGAAACAAAAGAATGCTCTCGTAAAGGGAAGGATACGTCTGCAGAGATGGTGAAAATCCCGACCATTAAGTATAGACGCGGCCTCTGAATAAGAGATGCTACAGTTGGGCGAGGACGGGCCGGGGTTTTTTTCCTCCGAGCATCAGATACTCCAGTCACGAGTTGGGTCATGGATAAAAGGAGTTACCCCATTCACATCGTCTATTCTTTCTTTGCGATTCGAATTTAGGCGCGGAGGAATAAATAAGCGGCCCTTTCTCTCTGTCTTAGCGGACACTTTGTCGGGCGGTTAAATCGGTAGCGGCTACTTTGTCGCAACTTTGCGGTACTCTTCGAGAAAGCAAATAAAAATTAGTCTTCGCGACCACACTCAGCTCTCGACAGCCTTTGCTTGGTTTAATAATAATAAGAATAATAGTTTATTTACACACAAGGTATCATGTACATTTGGAAGAAAATACAGTTTTAGGTCAGGTCCTCCTGAGCCAGGAATTGCTCGTCAAGAGGTGCCTTGATTCACCACAAGTCTAGTAATGGATACACATAGGAAATAATGTAAATATAAAATCATTTGCCGGGGATAATTTCAACTGAAACAATATGTGGCTCTACTAAACACTTAACTAGTCGTTACATACTCATGTAAAATTAATGTTATGAAATATATAAATATTAAGGTCATACACCAATCAAAATTTAATTTAAGGCAGATGAAAATAAAAACAATGCAGAATAATTTAACATCAACGTACAAAAACAGCGGACAAAAGCAAATAAACATTTTAAGTAAAGGCAGCTAAAAATTAAAACGATTACACCAAAAGATACCACATTAAGTCAGAGAAAGGTTTTATTACATTTACGTCAATTTACAATAATTTTAAGTTTTATTTCTCTGGTATAAGAGCCAAGATGTAGCACGTTTTTTAACAATGCTTAATTTTATTTCAGCTAATATGTCTTCTGGTATATTGTTAAACTTGAACCATATACTTGTATGCTCTTTTACCGTAATTTTTATAATGTCTTGGTGTTTCATATTTTCTTAGTTGTCTAAATTTAATATTAGTATTTTTACATATATTGTTCTTAAACCTAGTGCTGAAGAAATTATCCATTATACTATTATATTTAAATAAATCATTAAATTGTCTCGTCCTTGGTCATAAGTCATAGGGATTTTATGAAAAAGATTGTGTAAAACTATTAAGGACGAGTGTGCTTGTCATTGACGAGTACAGATGGAGTAGGGGACTGCCTGGTAGGGTGAAGTACCGCTACGGTAGCCACTACTGGTAACCCTGAAAAAACTTGTATTATCAATATTATATTAATATTATTATGCTCTGAGTAGTTCACATAGAACAACACAAAATACAACAAATGCCGGAGGGAAGGGAAGTAGTTGATAAGTAAGTGTATATTTAAAATTTTTGCATTTTTTAAATAATGTCAAGGTGGAATATTGATTTAAAATAGTAAATCTATACTTTAAGTGTAAAGTTGTAACTGAGAATTTTACGTCATTTTATGCATTGTATCATTATATTGTTGACACGTATTGTAATTAGGTTATGAGTGTAATGAATGTATTCAATATGTAATTGTTGCACCGGAAAATTAGTCCAATTGTAACATTTTTGTAAATAAATAACATTTACATCACTTAGCTTGTTCTGTACTGGAATGTACAAAACATGGAGCTCAGGAGAGGGTTGGGATGAACTACGTGGCAGATTTGAACTAACATCAATAGGGACATCAAAGATTGGACGCTTTACCTGGTGAAATTCTCATGCCAAAGCCAAAAAATGTGAAAGTCTACAAAAATAGGCTTAAGTTAACTGCATGTAGTTTCTTATATAGTGGTTTACGGCTATCTCCTCTTTGAAATTATTTCGAGTTGTATTTCTTATAATACAATCCATATACATTTATGTATCTGATTGTATGGATATTCTTCCACGTATCGTATTATTTTACATAAATGATCGATCTTATTTATATTTTTATGTATGGTAGATCTTATTTATGTTAGATGATCATATATCTTATGTATAATGTCATCTAATTGTACAGCCTACGGGAGGTATTTGAAGGGGTTTCCCTCCCGTTTTTGGGTGAATGCCAAAAACCATTTTTTTTATGTTCCCCTTAAACGTTGCCACCTGGCCAGAAGGCCAACTTGCAGCGTAAATTTAAATAAATACTCTTGGTTTATGGATGAACATGTATCAGTTTCAACCTTCGTCATGGTTTTCTGTTACCGGATTGGCTGAAAAGTCGGTACTGTTTCTTATTATATTATATTGACCATGCGTTGATAGATTTTTGCCTTTGATGCTCGGAAATCTCATTAGAATATCCCGGAGTATTTGATCTATCGTGATGACGCCAAATAATTACAGTCATATTCTTAGGAAGGTCCTGATACATCTGAAAGCTAATGGTACAATTAACAGCAACGAAGTTTAGTGAAAGAGTTATGTATTAACTTCTGAAATATTGTTAATAATTTTATGGCTTCGTTGCTATTTCAGTAGGTATAACATCCATTGTATGTAATTCAATGTCAATGTTATTCTTGTAGTATTTAGCGATGGCATATTTTTCTTATATAAATTGAAATTAAATGTGCTTGAACTTAGCGTTCGGAAGATAGCACCGTCTAAACATGAAGGCTTCATGCTTCATTTAACTTATTTTGAGAGACTAATTTATTTCTACTTCTGATGTGAGATTTTACGTTTTATGACAATAGAAAAATGCATGAGCTATGTTTTAATCAATGAAGTTAATGAGTAAACTCTGACAGTGACTTTTACTTTATGAATCCCGGAATGCTGAATTCAAGCACAAGGAAAAGGGTCGAACTACTTTTTCATCAGAAAATTCAAAATATGGATATTTTAAAATTAAAATGGAAACTTTTAGACTCATAATTTATTCAACTTCAATTTGGAGTCGTAAACTTAAAAGCTTGAAACTCGAAGCTAAATGAGAATTGTGATTTTTCGGAAAGGATATAAAGTTTAGAATGAAGAGATTCACAAGTTACCTTTAAGGAGGCAACAGGAATATCCAAGAATTCCCCAATCAAGTCTTCAGTAGTTTCCGAATTCATTATAATACAATCCGTGGCATCGCTTTTGAATTTCTAAAGCAATTCATGAAAAATATTTCACGAGAAGGCCCTTGAATTTTAACGAAGATGCTGTTTAATTGAATAATTTATCAATTGATTTCTTTATGTTAATTGTGGTAATGTTCTCTTACATCTCTCTCTTTTCTTTCAGGTAAGTTCTCCCAAATATGGAGCCATGTCGGGCTATTCTCTTGGTCATTGGAGGTGAGACTAGTGATGTTAGAAAATAATTGCATGAAATTTGGAACATTCACATCACTGCAATATCTTTAATCTCATTCCAGCGGAATTGAGTTGCACCAAGTAGGGTTATTTACATACAGATGACTCAGTTCTCTTTGAGTATTAGTAATGTTTGTTTCTCTACATATTTTTCACCTGTCCTTATTACATCTATTTTTATGTCTTCTGTCCAATTTGTAACTCTTTTTAAGTTAACGTCATTTGTTTTTAGTTAAATTCCTGTAATCCGAAAGTTCTCAAGTGGTAGATCATATTCTTTATCTTTTATATCGGGAAAGTTCATTATGTTAGTTTAGTAAGTTTTAAATATATGGCTGACATTTTTAAACTTAAAAGTCGCTCACAACGTGAAGCTACTGTGGTTATAACCCATCATCGAAATTACTCGAATTTCTATGTTTCAGAAAAGTATAAATATCACCATAATATTTAAAGAATTAGAAAAATGTTAATAATTTATCAGTGGAGTATTATAAAGCATGAGTCAGACTTCAGGGAAGTATTTATAAGCATTTGATCTCATTGCTGAAAGTTAGAAAAATATAAGAAATCAGTATTGGAATTCGCCTACATTATAATTATAATAGGCTACGTTATAATAATTTGTGTCATGCACATGGTTTAAGTGTTACATTTCACTCTTTAAACCAAGTTGAAAAAGTCCATCTTTAAGGATGAACTGGTACAAAAGTCATTGAGATCAGTGGTTTATGGTGTTATTCACTGAAGTTCACTTGCTACTATTATGGATATACTCAGTGGAAGCGAAGACTGCACTACGCACTAGTAATGATCGGGCAACGAGAGAGGATTCAAAACACGAGATAAGCAGTCTTTCCTCTAGCTTCCCTCGACCCTGACCGATATTCAAAGGGAGATGTAATCCAACTCTTTTTTCCCCCGAACGATTTAAAGAGGTCCATTGGATGGAACGGGAGTGCTCTCGGGGAGGCTGGGATAAGCTACTGGGATCGAAGGCGCTGCGGTCTCTCTCCTCCTCCCTAGGATAATTGGATGATTTAGAAGGGAGCGGTTAAGGGTAGGAGACGCGTAGTCTGGAAGACCGCAAGACGTTACATCGTACCAGGATAGAGGAAGTTTTAACATTGTGGAACTCTATCTGTGAAGAAGAAAATGACTGAGACTCAGTCACTGTTCTTATGACTGAATCTAATTGAGACTTAGTCATTTTTTTCATCATTTGGTTTAAAACACAGTTATTTATTATTTGAATTTCGATTTGGCGTCGATTTATTCACGATTTTTTTAGGAACGTAACTAGTTAAGCGAAAATTGTCATCAGGCGAATTGTAAATCAAATATTGAGAGGAGAGGGGCTGCCAAAAAAATGAGGGTGGAATATAAATGAAAAGAAAAAGAGTCAGACCAAGGCAGAAGGGGATTCCGGATAGCCATGTTGGCAGCGCTTTCTGCTTTGGTAAAAGTGGTCTCGGGTTCTATTCCTGGTGAAAAACATGCGAAATGACCTAGGCTGTCGAAGAATTTTTAATAATACTACTGCTACAAAGGCAGAAGATGTTCTAACAGTACCACGTTGTAAAGAGCCTTTTTCAAAGACATATTCCTTAGGCGTACGCATGGCATATCCGGCATATCTTGAAGAAAATCAGACGAACGATTAGCGAAAAACCACGAGGAAGTGAAGGTCGTTTCGAAGAGTACACGGGGTAAGGGGTTCTCGTGAGTGGGGATGTACCCCTTCGGGAAGGGGATGCGCTGAAATTTCCGCGCAGACTCTCTACTATGCGGTACTATAATGTATTCGCTGTTTGCCCTGGTCTGGTATGACGAATCGCCTGGTGGAAACAAGGGGACGTGGTTGGCGTCGCAAAAACGTCATAATTCTCGGGTCTTTCTTGATTAGATCGTTCCCTACTTACGTTGATTGCGTCGTAACGTCCGGCGGCGTTCATGTCTCATATTTCGATGGCCTTAATCGTAAGAGATGCCCAACGTTAACCTTAAGGCCAATTGGCGCGTTAACAATTTTTGATACCAAGGAAGGATTTCTTATATTTTACGACCCTTATTTCGTTTAATTTTTGAAGAACTGGTGCTACATTTTCCTCGTTTTTCGGTTCATTTTTATAGTATCGTAAATCTTCCGAATTTGCGCAGTTTGTCCATCTGTTAAGTAGCCCTATTCAGCCGGTGCGAGGTAAAAATACCACGGTAAAAATGCCACACTTTTTGATAGGTAAAAATGCCACGGAATATGCCACACTGGAATTCTGTGGGCGGTAAAAATGTCATAGCAGAATTTTCACGGCGGGACATAACCATTTTGACAATGGCTCATATTGTTGTAGTTACTCTTGTATAGAATGCAATAATTTTGTTAAATATCAATCATCTTTACGCTATATTACCCCATTTGGCAACGTTTAAGACCATATTAACAATTGAACATGCCATAATTCTTAGATCGCGCAGCGGCATTGTTTTCCACTTGGCACTTACAGATAACTTTGGCTAAAAGCCGATGGGTTGAGTTGGGTGGGCGGGGTTCCTTTAATTAAATCGTATATAATTGTTGTCACAGTCTCTGCACTTAAAGATAACTTTTGCTAAAAGCCGATGGGTTGAGTTGGGCATTTTTATCCGTGGCATTTTTACCTGTGACATTTTTACCTGGATTCAATTCAGCCTATTTCATGGGTTTTTTACTTAATTCCTCACATACCTATTCGAAGTTACCACCCTTCCAACCAGTACTGTTGTCCTTGTTTACTGTTTTCCTTGCTTAGAACATCAATCTCATTGTTGGGTGATACGCAAAAATACAACAATAAAATATTTTTACTACAAATATTTATTATTATTAATAATTATATATATATAATTATTATATTATATATATATTATTCTAATTAATTATATTAAATCTAATAAATAATAATATAAATGCTTTGCTACCGTTACGAGCCACCAGGTGAAGAAGTAGACGAGGACGGAAGGAATTGGAAAACAGTTTAATTTGACTGCATTTGCCTCCTTTTCTGGTCTCATAGGAGGCATCTCTGCCCTCTCGAGAGACATGTTTGCGTCATATTAAGGCTTGAATAAGTTATCATCAAAAGTGATATCTCTATCCAAAATAATAACTCCAACTGAAATAAAATTATTGGCAATTTTGGCGTTTTTGTCGAAACTTCGAGGCAATTATTCTCACAGAAGATATCTTTTAGTCTGGAAAAACAAATTATATCTGCATTGTCCATGTGAGTGGGCCACTTTTTCCGGGTATTATATCGCACATAATCTATTGTTAAGTACATGAATATCAACAAAAACTATATTTGCAGTGTATCAAAAAAAGTCGGCGACTTGCTTCCTTAAGTGGTAGTATATAATTGTAGTTGATATAATGACTGGAAAATTTTATTCATTTTGAATATTATCATAATGGCTTTCAGCTGCATTTCAATGTCCCTGCCAGTTTTGTTTTAGGAATAGGAAAAATATGTATTCTCCTTGGACTTTTACAGTCTACTAAGAACATACAAAGAAAAACAGTGATCAATGGTTCATACATAACATAAAATAATAGTATATATTCAAAGAAAAAGAAAACCAAAGCGGATGCATTTTGACATATTTTTTTCGAAAACACAATGATTGACAATACCTTTTTAGAAACATATAAGAAGGAACAAGAATTTTAACATAGTCTTTCAAAAACAAAAAGTTTTTTTGGCGTTTTCTTTACGAATTTATTTTCCTCTTACATTAGTCATAAAAATTTCGAATTGACCAAAACAAAGTCCGAGAATTAATCAGGCTTATTTAATACTGTTTGTATATAGTGGAATTTTGTATTTGATATTGATGGCGTGCATTAAATTAAATAAGTGTACAATATGACAATAATAAGGGTAGTAGTTATCGGAATTGTAAATACAACAGAACCGAGCCTCTCGAAGTGACTACATTTTCGCGTTCTTGCGTTCCTTATTTATTGTGAAATCCCATTAGTGTTTTTCAATCCATTAAATGAACTAATTGCCTAGTTTTGCGTTACGTTTTGATTTGGCTGATATACGTACGTTTTCTTTGTCCTTTTGGTGGCGTTGAATGAATTCTATCGTATTTTGGAATCCCTGTTACTAAGAGTTTATTTAAAGGAAATATAACGATAGCGCCTTGTTTGATTAGGCTCCAAATTTTAATTTATGAACCTAAAATATTCGCAGTTTTATATCATAGCTAGTCGGAGAATGATACGAAATACTTAACATTATCTACACATTAATGGAGGCGGGAATTCCGATCGAATTCTATGACGTCGTGTTGTTGAGAATAGTCTGAATCTTTAAATATATCTTAAAATCAATTCGTTTTTTGTGAGATTGGAGTTAATTTTATCATTTCAATAATCACTTATCTATCCTTTTCTGCATAAGCACCTGCTTTTATATTTTTTTTCTGTTCCGACATTTGTCGATGTAATCGGTTCTGTAAATAATTTTTAGATTGTGGAAAAAATAGAAAATTGTATTTTTCTACTAAGTTTTTCTATTTACCAGTAACGCAGATATTGTGAATTTGTACAGTAATTTGTGCAGTATGCGTACTTTGAATCGATTTTCCCAGCACCTCACCGTATTCTGTAATTGTTTGGATTAAATTCTTGCTCTTCGATTAGTATTCTCTGCAAATTGGTTCAGTTATACATTAATTTGATATTATTTAATTCATAATTTATGCATGAAACAATGAATTTAATCTAGAAGATATTTATTATCTGAAGGTATACGTAGACATAAAATAAAATATAATAAAATATTTTTGCTGAAAATGATCCGGATCTTGCACTCGATACAGTGGGTAGTAGATGAAACCATGTGTGCAAGGTGAGAAGTGCGTCAGAGAGATTGAACGTTAGCATTGAACTTTATTACTCTTGGCATTATTCTTCGACTCTCTGCAAGGATTTCTCTCGGTCCAGAAAAGCTTCCGTCTCGTTTTATACCTTTTATCGTAATTTATGTCGCCTTGAATTCTCCGCGGCTTCGAATTGATTCGACGTAAACCATTCTCTTAAAGGTCAGAAAGATATAAATATATCGCGTGCACGATTCAACCAAAACGATTAAGTCGGGCTTCCCTTTTGATGTATTATTTTTATTTCCTCGTTTCTGCTCGGAATTTGTTTTTATCGATCTAAATTTTATCTTGTTTGGGAAAGTCAATATTTATCCACGAATCTTTTGCGCATTTGTGTTTTTGGGAGTTTGAAACTTTTCAATGCAATGCTCTACATTTGGATTCAAATACCCACATTGTCGTTGTTGCATTTCAGGAAGTATACACGCTCAGGAATTTTAATAATGTTTCGAGGATCAAGAGATTTTCTTCGAAATGTACTAAGAAGAATAAGGCATCATAGGTGGAGAGATTTCTCTTCCGATTGAGCCCCTTATTTAACCAGGAAGTCAAATTGGATAAGTCGCGGTTTTCCTACGATTCGTTAATCTGAAGGTAAATATATCTTATCATATATTTCACTCAGTCCATCATCTATTTTCATATCATTCCCTCTGTAGAATATTCAACCGGAAAACTGGTTGGTACCTCACCATTGGGTATCAAGAACTAGTAGGGAGAAATGAGACTTACTTGGCATGATGAGGAGTGAGGTAGTTTGCCCTTGCTTTCCTCACGAAGCCATAATGCTGTAAGCGAAACATGTTCACGCAAATGAAAGACAATGATCCTACGAGTAACTTTTTCGTAGGACTAATTAAGGAGAGACCTTAATCAATCATCCTTAATCAATCAGTTAAGAATAGTCGATAGGAGACAAGAAAAGGTTCGCGAGCGATGTTATTTCGGGATAGCTAGGACTCAACATGTGTATGAATGTAGTGTATGAGACCCTGGTGACAAGCGTCATATTCGGGAGTTAGAAAAGGTACAACGAAAGGGGATACGATTTGTAAAGAATTGCTACGATAAATCAGCGAGTGTTACTCAGATGATATAGGACACGGGATGGGAATCATTAGAAGATACACTAATTCAAAGGATGAATTAACTAAATAGGTTCAGAGAAATTACGTTCTCAGAAGATGTAAGCGATATGATGCGACCTCTCTGCTATGTGGGCCGTTCTGATACTGCGAGGAAGATTAGGGAAATTGATGCATTGATTCATTTTTCCCGCGAACGATACACGAAAGCAATCGATTAGAAAAATAGAGTCAAGGTGCTAGCATCCCCTGCCATACGCTGAAAGGCGGCTTGCAGGGATCTTACTTAGGCATGGTCGGAGTGCAGTTATTCACTCAGTAGTTTTCATGGCATCTCAGCTACGAACTTTTCTGTGACAATAGTAAATGAAAGATACAATTCCCTCCGTCCGGTATCAAATTACAAATGAAAAGTTTTCCATTTGTATATGGGAGCTGAAACTTCTTTTCATTACACGTCGTTTTTGTATCGGTCATCTGCTAATTTACATTAGGAGTACTTCAGATTTGCTGTTTTCATAGAATGCGCAGTTGTGATCATCTGTTTGTATTTGAGTTCGTATCGCTTTCGAGTAAGTGCGTGATATCGCGTTTAAAAGAGGTATCGAAACGGGAAAATTCTCCATTCCGTGAGAATATTCAGTGGGAAATAAAATCACACGGGAAGGCCAATTTCGAAATTCTCTCATAAACGGTTACGAGGCCTTTCTATCGCAAGACAATTAAGTACGCAAACTGGCGATTATGTATAGAATAAGTAGCTGAATTAACTCTTCCTCGCACTAATTGTCCATTATTTGTAAACTTTAAAAACTTGGTAGTGAACATGAGCGTTTTCTCCTCTACATGTCGGCTTGAAGTTCGTTTTAACTATGGCGCCGGCCAAGGACACAGGTATGGTATGACTGTGTGATCATTTCCCACAGTATAATTTTTTATTTCCAAGAGTAGCGAGGAACAAAAACGAATAAAAGAGCGAAGGTTATGAAATGAGGTCATCTTAATTAAAAGTTAGTGATCGTAAATTAGTGCCAGGACTTGGCTTAGTGCACTTTTTATGGCTTTATGATAGCATGAGGTAGATCAAGGGCGATTTTATTGTGTCTAATGACGATTATAATATTAAATTATTTTTAGGATAATAAACCGATTAAAGAGGAAAACTATCCTGGACAATGATAATGTTGATATTCTCTCCTATAGAAACTAAATTGACAAGTCGTTTTAAAAAGTTTTTCTTTCCGCGGACGATACGCGATAATTGCAGCCTAAAAGGTATATCAAACAACTGGTGTGTACACACCCTGCCGATAGGCGGCTAGTAATGAAGATGAATTATTGCTGTATCCGTAATACATGAATCGTTATTCGGAACTTCAACATATCTGCTTTTGACAGTGATCTTCTGCTTGTATTTTTGCTGTTAAAGATTCAAGTTAATACAGCTTTAACTGCAGAATTGAACTCTTATTACGTATATCTTTGTACTTTGCAACAATTTTAAATTCAACATCAAGGCCATTTTGGGTTGCCTGAAAACGTATTTATATAGTCCAAACTGATAGATAAATACATAGATACATAGACAAAGGACTTTATTTGGCTAAATTGAGACTTTCAAGTCCCATCTTCCATTTAACCTAAACAAATGTTAAAAATACAAACGATAAAATACAAATGTTAAAAATTCAAATGATAAAATACAAATGATAAAATACAAATTTTAAAAATACAAATGATACAATACAAATCTATACTAATATATAAAGAAAAACTTATACAAATATCAAATTGCATTCATATACAAATATTGTTGTACTAACATATAAAAATACTAAATCACAAACCTGGCCTATAGAAATCTAACCTATACAAATATTAAAATACTTACATTGAATATAGATATTTAAACTGAAGAAAAATGTATCACATTTCAAATACTGATAATATGTTTACCGAAGATGCAAGCATTGAAGGGGGGAATTTTATTCATAAATAAATTTAAAATAATGGTTTTGAAAAGAGATTACGAGGAAAAAATAAAGTTCAAGTAGAATAAATAAAACTAAGATGCACGAATGTGTGTTTTTGTCGGTGCAAATCTGTTCAGAGAGGATCAGTTTCGAAAGTTACTTCTTAAATGATAGTGGGGAAGGTGAATTTATAACTTTAGGGGAGGGAGCGCGCTCCAGTATCTACAGATCAACCGATTGAACTAAACGTTGTTTTGTGATAACTAATTTTTAACAATCAAAATTCTATTTTATTTCTCTATGGCGTTCCGCGCAGTAAGGCTTAGTTTCATCGATCGTAATAAAGAAAGAAAATTTTCTAATACGGCTGTTAATGAATTTCAAAGGGATCAAAACCTCCAATAGCCGTCATTGTCGGCGCTCCTTATCTCCTTTACCGGTATTTGGAGAAAACAGGTAGGCTTGAATCACCGCCTTTTTAAGAAAATCAGATGTACATTTCAATAGCTATGCTATCATCCTCAGGGGCAATAAAGTAATAAATAGACCTTGAGGATGAAGCATTGCTATTGAAATGTGCATTGGTTGTTTCTAAAAAGAGCAGTGACCCTTCCTGTTTTCTCGGAATACCGGCGAAGGAGGCGAGGAACGCCGACAAAGACGGCTAATAAAGGGTTTAAACCTCTAACCGATCGTAATAGTAGAAAACACCTAGGTCGTAGCTGGAAATTTATTAAATAAACTCTACTTTGTGGGAATTTTAGTGTACCAAATTCAAATCTATTACGATTGCTCTGTCAGTTTTCTTCATGTGGATTGAAGTGGTTATCCAACTGCAAGGGAAATTCGCATTTGGGTTTAACGCTCTCTCTGTCGCATCCTGTCGGATATGGTGCTCTTCCAGGATGCGGATGGCGATGGAGGAAGTTTATAATCGCGGCCGAATGATGAGTTACGAAACAGAGGGGTTGGCGGTTTGAGTCCCGCGTTTGCGCGATCAAGTTCAGGGTCCGATTTCCGCCTTAGATACGAATTACGCTCTTAAAATTACTTTACCTCTGTATATTGTATGCAATCATGACTAATGTATACGCTATGTATTGTATTGATAATATTCATTTATCTGTCTCATATTGTACCGTATTGATGCAAATCCATGTACTTTTTTCCATTTTTTCCTTTTTCTGTTTTTTTGAATTCTATTACGTATATTGATATCATTTATTGAAATGATAACCGACTATTCTTATTTTCGTATCACATGCATGTACTTACTGTGTAATTTTGTAGTAGTGTAGATGTGTATTTCTATATTTTGTCGTGTTCTTTCTTCTCATCTTTTAGTTCTTATTATTGGTAGGTTTGCGGAGGTTTTTCACACCCCCTTCTTTGTGGGTGTTTATCTGCAGTGATAACTTTTTCCCTTAAGAAACTCTTACGTTTTTACATCCACAATCCACTATTGTTTTCATTTTATTCTCTTTAATTTAATCGTTCTATAATTAATGACGATGTGTTGGATGGAAGAAGAGACTTTAAGTCTCAATCTCGCCCAAATAAAGACGATTCTTGTTATTATTATATTGATCCGACAGATAGATTTACAGATAAATTACCAAAGATAACTATAAAAACTCCATATTCTCCGCTTCATTGTTTTATGTAGCGAATTATTCATGTTCAGTGTATTAGATAACGATAACGATTGTACAATGTACTGTGTACAATGGTATAATGTATGATGTACGGGTGATGAAGAAAATAAACGATTAAATATAGATCGTAACTTTTAGGTTTTGTAGTTATTTTGGTATTCAGTCAGGCAAGAAATGAAAAATCCATTCAAGTCTTACAAATTTAAATTACAGCATGTTATACTGTCGATATTGTTGTACAACTCCCGTAGTCAAATTTTATATGCATCCTGTAGTCAACGTTGTAAAATATCGTAAAGTTCTCCGTCTAACCACATTATATATAACACTGTACAACATGCAAGACTTCCATTTCCTCTCCAAAAAATAATGCTGAATATTTTCTATGTCCATGTAAAGACCCTGCAAGCCGCCTTTTGGCGCGTGGCAGGGGGTGCAAACATCTTGACTCTATTTTCCTAATCGATTGCTTTCGCGTATCGTTCGCGGAAAAAATGCATTCTTGAAACGATTCGTTCTAGCATCTATTTCCATGATCTTCCTCGCAGTATCAGAACGGCCTATGTAACAGGGTGGTCGTAATATATCGGTTGCATCCTCTGAGAACGTTCTTTTAAGTATCGATAATGTAGTCTGATCTTAAGCTTTCATTTGTTTACTAAATTTAATAGCATAACCAGATACCGAATGTCTATTCTCACATTATACAAATGATCATTTACGAAGACCTTTATGTAGTGCATTCTCACAACCTTTGAAGAGTTGAACATTTTATCTACTAGTTACTTTAGTATATCCTGACCAAAAGCTTACCAGAAGGGAAAAAAATCCTCGTGCTATGTTAAATTTCACTCCATTATCTTCGTTTACTCGCTATTTCAATAATGATGAAGAATAATTTAACTTTTTCGTTTGGTTGTAGTTATAACTTGGTTGTTTTGTTTATGCCATAAGAAAATTGT
Source organism: Sympetrum striolatum (assembly GCA_947579665.1). NCBI lineage: Eukaryota > Metazoa > Arthropoda > Insecta > Odonata > Libellulidae > Sympetrum > Sympetrum striolatum. Next base: position 35,182,693 of record OX388350.1, on the reverse strand, counting down.
TGCTTGCAAGCTGCATGTGGCTCCTCAGTGTCTTGAGCAAACAGATTAGCTCACGATTTGTCACGGATATGGGAGTGATTCAACTACTACTCATTTACTTTAATTATGAGGCCCATCGGTGCTTGTCGCACCTTCTATTTGACATTGAATCATTTAATTTTGATGCTGTTAAATTACGAGTTAGATATTTACACTTGCAGCTCTTTCCGGATTCTAGGTAACATTGACTCTCTATCGCACAATTGGACGAATACTTCAGTTTGATCATTCCAAGGAAGTATAGGCCACAATTTGCAAATATGTCCTCCTTTCTTCAACTTTTTCAACCGAAGTACACAGAAAATCAGGATTCGTGTTGTGATGATCTTACGTTTCTCTCTTTCTTGGGATAAAACCCAACTGATGTGTTTTAAAAAGAACCGAAAAGTCTACCGAGTCCAATGGACGTTATCGTGTAACTTTAAAAGCTCCCGTATTCGTGGAAGGATTTTGAGCTTTTTCTCGTACTCTTATCATCTATGCTACTGCGGATGGGAAGCGGAAAGATGATTTACGATGCTCGGAGGAACCACGGTTTGCAGAATTCATGTACTGAGAGCTCTACATTTTTCCTAATCGGATGCCTCGTTCAAGTCGTGAGAGACTCATTAGTAGCGATTTTTTTGCCGGGCTTGACTATTCCGCCGCAGCATTGTAAAGTTACGCAATTATGCTTCATTATTTATGTCTTAGCTTAAATGAAAACACGTTCGTTGAATGCCGATAAGCTGTAATATTCGATAATAAATTTAAAATCTGATTTTTCAAATTTAATTTATATTTCAGATCTAATTTATATTTATTTATGTAAATCCATTAACAGCACAAGGCTTTTACGATGGACTTAAAAACCATACAATTTTCAACAAGAAATATGACAAATAAAACCAAAAAAATAATAATAATAAATACAAAATTAAAACATTACAAAGAACGCACACAACTATATGTACAGGTTCATTGTCATTTATCAGTACAGTTGAAAGAATTGGCCATATAAATAACTATATATAAATATATTATAACTTTATAGATGGATCTGAAGAAGGAGAATGTGAGAATAAACTATTGTACAGATGAGGTAAGCGGTAAATGGAAGTCCGTTTAATGATGGAAAGTTTAGGCGTTGGGCAATGAAATGAAGAGTTCTTCATCTGGTAGGACGGTAGGCAAACAGAAAGAAAAATAACTTACTACTTAATATTAAATCGTTTTCCATGAAATGTATTCCATCTCAAAACTTGCCGTTACTCACCTTCTACCCCCTACCAATTATTACTCTCTATACAACCTTTTTGGTCAGTATGAACCTCCTCCCATTTTTTTCTTCCTCCTTCCACCTTAACTATCATTATAATTCTTTGCTCTCAGTTCCTCAGTTGTGATGATGGCAGGATTTTGATGCACCGTAACCGGTTAACTTATGTGTATTCGTAATGTGGATTTTTTACGAGTTTCATTAGTAAAGACTTTTTTTTATGAAAACGTTTTGTAATGAAAAAATCAGCCTCAATACTTTTCATAATCATCAAATCAAACATTTTCTTTTTCGTAATGAAAGAAAAGTTGGAACACGGCTGTTAATGAATTAAGGGTTTAAAATGTGTAATTCTCTTCGTTGTCTGAATCGAAGCCCGATTTATTCTTCATTCAAAGTGCGTACCAATAAAAGTGAGCTATCAATGTGGCACTTAAACTTCGTTGATTTGCGATAAAGGATCTCAATCAACAATCTCGGATGATATTGGGATAATTGAAGTTTATTCCAGTCATTCCATTCCTTTCAGATACAATCGCGCCATTATTTTTGACCTCAGCACTTTTTGTGGATGTGTCAGACCTATGTGATATGAGAAGCATATTTTTGTGAACTATGAGGGAAAAAGCGCTGAGCAAAAATTTTCTCCGGAGTTTTTGGAACGAAGGTAAATTAATCGATATCATTCGGATCGAAAGAGCTTAAACCGAATTATTTATTTCTTTGGAATTTTTTACTGAAATAGAATCGAGCGATTCGTTGGTCCCTAATATTTCCAGCTAAAAACCCTGGCTATAGGGACATATGTAAAAGCATCTAAACTGAAAAATATGCAGAAAAAAGTTAGAAATTCTACAGGATTATTACAATACAATGAAAGTAATGGTTTTTTAATATTATTCCTGACGACATGTTATGATTATTTGTTATTACTTTTAGACGAAATCCAATGCCTGATGTAATGATGTAGAGTTATTTATGGAGTTGTATTAACGTTGCCACCTTACAGTCGTCCAATTGTAACTTATATGTGTAATAAAATAATTGCTTGAAAACAGTCGTGCAGTTAAAAATATGACTCATCGTATTGTTATGCGTCCACTACATGACACTTGGCGTCCATAACATCATTGGAAGGAAGAACTTCATGGATGGAGTCGTTGAAAGCCACAACAGGCAATTGGACAATAGTCGGCGAGAGTATTTTTAACTCGTTCGTAAATGCAGGCTCGTTGCCAGGTACATCGTCAACATCAACTCTATTAACCCTCGTTTTCTTCCATTTCTCTTCCTGTCTTCTACTTTCGATCGGATATGGAATGAGGTGTCTCCAAAATAGAAATTATTCGCGATATGCTTTGAGGAGAGCCTGTGTAAGAATGTAGCATCCGTCCAGGTGTTGGTGGCGCTTATCCAGAGGGCTTCCGGCTAGTGGTTGTGATGGTAGTTGAGGCACGCAACAACGCCGGGTTCGTGCCATCATTTCTGAGTGCTCCTCGTGTTTGAGTGAGCATTCGTTACTGCACGTGGCTTGAACATGCGTTGTTCCACACGCCTATCCTCATCCTCGTTGCGCTTAGTATGTTGTTAATGCTGTACTTCCTTGATTAACTGTGGCTTTATTATTATTATAATTATATACATACCACTGCAAGAAGGTGCAGGACCTAGTGGCAGTGGTTGAAGTACTATATAGAAATACATTCTACATTATACGCATAGTCAAATTTAAATTTAATTTCAAAGAGAATGGTAACTTGTAGTGAGGGGAGCACTTACCTGCCTTAAATTTTCCCTAGAAGGAAGGGAAAACCCCACAGAAAACATGCAGTAGTTGTAAAATTTTCAATAAAATAAAATATATCTATCTATATATATATAAAAATGAATGTGTGTCTGTCTGTCTGTCTGTACTCGATAGATTCAAAAACCATACATCCAATCATCGTGAAAATATGGGAAATTATTACGTATATCCCCGGGAAGGTTTTTGTAAATTTTTATTTTAATCGGAGTACTCAGTTCGACTCCAGAAGGAAAAACAGTTTCCATAAGAAATACATGTAAACTTCGATTTTATCACTTGCATGCTTCCTTTCTTTCGCAAAATTAAATTAGAATTAACCAACGTATGGATTTAGAAGTACCACCAAAAGAAGGGAAATTGAATTAAGTTTCTTATTTTGGTCATGAAATATAGTTTACGATCGGAAATTACGAGACTTAGAGATAATTAGATGATAATTTTGATGAATTTTGAGGCTATAAACAAACTATTTCTCAGTTACAACGAATGCGATTGTTGAATTTTCTCATAAGAACACATTGAGAATTTCCTCGTATTCAAATGATGTTTGTTTATAGCAACGTAAATATTTACGTATATTATCGTGGAGTAAACGGTTTTTGATATTTAATGAAAATTATATTTTGATAAATTCAAGAGATTGTATGTACTGGACAACTTGGTGAGTTGATGACGTTACCGACTTTGATTACAAATATCATCTATTTTCAACATTTCAATTTATTTTATGTCTTTGACGAGACTGAATTTAATTTTTAGGTCTTCTTCAGTTGAATATGTGTTCTATTTGAGATTTGCTAGATGCGAAGTGTAGAGTAGCACATAATTTAGCATATCTTACTCCGAACTGATAAGGTACTGTGATAATATATTTTCTTATATACTGAATGGAAGTAATGTAGATAGTATGTATGATTTCATTATAATAGCCTTGCAACGCGAATAGCTGCCTGCCATACAAATTGCGAATGGATTTTCTACGGGAAAAATAGAAGTACGATACATAAATTGATCCCATTTGGGTAGAATATATATTTTTTCAATTATTGTTTAAATATTACTAATTATATTAAAATTTAAAATATTTTAAATACATAAATTGTATTTCTTATAAGATTTCAAAAAATTAATTTAAATTACAAAAAAGAACATTAATGCATTTGACGTTCGATTTTTCGCCAGCAAATTCTAATAAATACAAAAATGCAGTCAAAAACTTTTGCAATTATTAATACGAGAATAAATTATTAATACGCGAATAAATAAAAGTATTATTAATTTCCAGCTGAAGAAAATAATTGGAAATACGTTTTATTTAACCCTACAATTATGCCGCCAACGCGAAGTGCTATTGGTCTATCTACAAATCAAGCAAAAAGGAGAAGAGAAGAACGATCATTAGAAACGAGTGAACAGAGGCAAGCAAGGCAAGAAAGAGATCACACTTCTCTAAACACAACAACGTGTGAACGGGTACAGCTAGTCTATTATATATATAAAAATGAATGTGTGTCTGTCTGTCTGTCTGTCTGTCTGTACTCGATAGATTCAAAAACCATACATCCAATCGTCGTGAAAATTTGGGAAATTATTACGTATATCCCCGGGAAGGTTTTTGTAAATTTTTATTTTAATCGGAGTACTCAGTTCGACTCCAGAAGGAAAAACAGTTACCATAAGAAATACATGTAAACTTCGATTTTATCACTTGCATGCTTCCTTTCTTTCGCAAAATTAAATTAGAATTAACCAACGTATGGATTTAGAAGTACCACCAAAAGAAGGGAAATTGAATAAAGTTTCTTATTTTGGTCATGAAATATAGTTTACGATCGGAAATTACGAGACTTTGAATAATTAGATGATAATTTTGATGAATTTTTAGGCTATAAACAAACTGTTTCTCAGTTACGACGAATGCGATTGTTGAATTTTCTCATAAGAACACATTGAGAATTTACTCCAGTATTCAAATGATGTTTGTTTATAGCAACGTAAATATTTACGTATATTATCGTGGAGTGAACGGTTTTTGATATTTAATGAAAATGATATTCTGATAAATTCAAGAGATTGTATGTACTGCACAACTTGGTGAGTTGATGACGTTACCGACTTTGATTACAAATGTCATCTATTTTCAACATTTCAATTTATTTTATGTCTTTGACTGAATTTCATTTTTAGGTCTTCTTCAGTTGAATATGTGTTCTTTTTCAGATTTGCGAGATGCGAAGTGTAGAGTAGCACATAATTTAGCATATCTTACTCCGAACTGAAAAGGTACTGTGATGATATATTTTCTTATGTACCGAATGAAAGTAATGTAGATAGTATATATGATTTCATTATAATAGCCTTGTAACGCGAATAGCTGCCTGCCATTCAAATTGCGAATGGAGTTTCTACGGGAAAAATAGAAGTACGATACATAAATTGATCCCATTTGTGCATTTATGAATAACATAATTGAGGCAACCATTTTAAATGGAAAACACCAAGGGGAACATGTACTACTACCACGCATTCCCATGATACCAACAGATACTCCATTTTAATTCAAACTTCTACTGTTTCCTGTACGACTAGCCTTTGCAATGACCATTAACAAAGCACAGGGACAATCATTACAAATATGTGGATTGAATTTGATAAATCCATGCTTCTCACATGGACAGCTGTACGTTGGGTGTTCACGAGTTAGAAAACCATCAAATTTATTTGTTCTTGCACCAGATAGGAAAACAAAAAATGTTGTATATTTACAAGCACTACTAAGATAAAGTTCACCATCAATCATCAAATATCATTAATTTCATGATGATATTTAATAATTACAAAATTATTGTTCCATTTAAATACGTTAGCAATATTGTTTAATATCACAGGTGAAGAAGCATGTTTATTCTACCATCAACTATGTATATCTATGTTTTGTACATATGTTATACTCAAATGACATATATGTAGGGATAATTTTATTGTTAATTTTCATTTTGATGTATTGCATAAATTTGATCATTACTAAATTATGTTTGAGATATCAAAACTGCCTTTTTGTTCAAACACAACAACGTGTGAACGGGTACAGCTAGTATATATATAAAAATGAATGTGTGTCTGTCTGTCTGTCTGTCTGTACTCGATAGATTCAAAAACCATACATCCAATCGTCGTGAAAATTTGGGAAATTATTACGTATATCCCCGGGAAGGTTTTTGTAAATTTTTATTTTAATCGGAGTACTCAGTTCGACTCCAGAAGGAAAAACAGTTTCCATAAGAAATACATGTAAACTTCGATTTTATCACTTGCATGCTTCCTTTCTTTCGCAAAATTAAATTAGAAATAACCAACGTATGGATTTAGAAGTACCACCAAAAGAAGGGAAATTGAATAAAGTTTCTTATTTTGGTCATGAAATATAGTTTACGATCGGAAATTACGAGACTTAGAGATAATTAGATGATAATTTTGATGAATTTTGAGGCTATAAACAAACTATTTCTCAGTTACGACGAATGCGATTGTTGAATTTTCTCATAAGAACACATTGAGAATTTACTCCCGTATTCAAATGATGTTTGTTTATAGCAACGTAAATATTTACGTATATTATCGTGGAGTAAACGGTTTTTGATATTTAATGAAAATTATATTTTGATAAATTCAAGAGATTGTATGTACTGGACAACTTGGTGAGTTGATGACGTTACCGACTTTGATTACAAATATCATCTATTTTCAACATTTCAATTTATTTTATGTCTTTGACGAGACTGAATTTAATTTTTAGGTCTTCTTCAGTTGAATATGTGTTCTATTTGAGATTTGCTAGATGCGAAGTGTAGAGTAGCACATAATTTAGCATATCTTACTCCGAACTGAAAAGGTACTGTGATAATATATTTTCTTATATACTGAATGAAAGTAATGTAGATAGTATGTATGATTTCATTATAATAGCCTTGCAACGCGAATAGCTGCCTGCCATACAAATTGCGAATGGATTTTCTACGGGAAAAATAGAAGTACGATACATAAATTGATCCCATTTGGGTAGAATTTATATTTTTTCAATTATTGTTTAAATATTACTAATTATATTAAAATTTAAAATATTTTAAATACATAAATTGTATTTCTTATAAGATTTCAAAAAATTAATTTAAATTACAAAAAAGAACATTAATGCATTTGACGTTCGATTTTTCGCCAGCAAATTCTAATAAATACAAAAATGCAGTCAAAAACTTTTGCAATTATTAATACGAGAATAAATTATTAATACGCGAATAAATAAAAGTATTATTAATTTCCAGCTGAAGAAAATAATTGGAAATACGTTTTATTTAACCCTACAATTATGCCGCCAACGCGAAGTGCTATTGGTCTATCTACAAATCAAGCAAAAAGGAGAAGAGAAGAACGATCATTAGAAACGAGTGAACAGAGGCAAGCAAGGCAAGAAAGAGATCACACTTCTCTAAACACAACAACGTGTGAACGGGTACAGCTAGTACCTTATAAAAACATTCAATCAATACACTTTACAATTAGGAAAGTAACCTTTTGAACAATATTTGTTTTAACTAACGTCTTTTTCCCTACAAAATTCTACCTTAAGATTCAAACAAATAACATCTTCTTTCCTTACAAGACGTTCTTCAACTTTGCCTTAAAGGTACGCACACGAGGAGGGAACGGCTCAAAAATACTCCCAGGCAAGACGTTCCACTGCTCAATTGTTCTGTTACAAAACTACATTATAGTTTGCTCCACCAGTAATAGTCATAAATTATAGTTTTCTCATACACTTATATAACGTGTTAGGTAAACAATTAGCTGTCAGCCGTGCTGGGCGTTGGTTTGGTAGGTTTTGGATACTGGCGCTTGAAAAATCGTTCACATAACGCATGTGAATACATAAATGTATCGTTATTTTTAAATAAATGTAGGTATATAATATGTAAACGGTGATTCAGAAACGTATTGAAAAAGGTAGGAGAAAGCAACTGTTTTTCTCAGGTCCGGTTATCCAGAAGCTTTGAGATGAGCCCTACCGTACGGGTGAAGATTCACAATGTATGTGAATATATGGGATGGGAAGATAGAAATGTACACAAACACTTAATCTACTTAATAAATTCATAGAAAATACCTACTTTCTCTGAGTAAGTAGCCGATATTATGCATCCTCCCTATGTTATGTAGGCCATTCGGAGACAGCGTGAATGACTATGGAAACGGGTGCTAGAACTTCGAAAAGTCTAGAGTCACTTCGAAAATTATTTTTTTCTTAATACCGAATAATTTTTCCGATACGGAACGAAATATTCTGTTTAGGAAGTAGAGTCATGGTGCATAGAACCCTAGCCTCATAGCGAAAAGCGGTTTGTATGGTAAGTACAAATATGTAGAAGACTGTATGAATGACAATGGTAATGAGTTAGGTTTAGCGAAATTCTTCTGCTTTTCTCACTTTGTCAGATTGCTTTGAGTGTAAAATGTAACAGCAGCACAATGATCCTGTAGATTACAATTTTCGTAGCATTTAGTTAGGATTGATGTGGATGCATTTTATTGCTGAGAATTAAATAGCATAGCCTAGCTTAGCTTTCGTACCATTATCGCTGTGTTCTACTAGTAGGTTGGGACCATAGACAATAAAAAATATTTTTTTCTCTGTCATTAATAGTGGCCAAAATATAGAATTGACCACTGAAGCTTTCACCTTGCCTTTAAATTAAATTGAAGAAAATAAAATTTAAGCCCTAAAATTCCACCTTTCATCAAAAACATTCATGAATATAAAAAGCATTCTTTGAGAAAGCGCGGAATTTTCTTGAAGAGTAATTTTAAATTAGTTTCTTCGAATTCTCCATTTACGATATAGATGATATAAAAGAACATCTTTAATCAATAAAATCAATAAATATTAATTTAAATTCAAATTCTTAAAAACTTTCCACTCATATGTTGATGATATATGAAATTGCTTAATCAATATAATTAATAAAGTTTAATTTTAAATTCTTTAAAAATTGCCATTTATAGATGATATCAGGAACAAGTCTAATCAATCAAATCAAAAACGTGTAATTTAAATTTAAATTGTACAAAACTCTCCATGTATAGATTATATCAAGAATATGTTTAATCAATAAAGTACAGCTTTATTTTAAATTCTTCAAAATTCTCCATTTATAAATTATATCAGGAATAGGTATGTTTAATCAGTAAAATCAAAAATAATTAATTTATAATCTTCAATTCAATTCTCCATTTATTTATGATATTAGGAGCATGCTTAATCGAAAAAATTATTACATTTTGGGGTCTTTGGGAAATATTGCAGCCACCGACTGTTTTCGTACCCCACACGGAGTTGGGATCGACCCGTTATGAATTATTTTGGGAACAGCGGACGGCGTTCCTCGTAAGGCGTACCGATTCGTGGAAGGGGATTCCAGAAAGGTTCTCACGCCATGCGTTACGACTATACTTCGGGTACAAATATGCAAATTAGGCGGAGAGTTTCGTGCTTCGTTTGGGCATTGTAAGTGATGTAGTAAGAAGTAGCTCTGTTCGAATCAGGAAGTAGCGATGGAACTTGAAGGAGGTTTGAAAGGGGTAGATGTTTCGGGAGATAGTGGCTTAAGTGAGGAACAGGGAGTCAATTGTTTTCTGAAAGCGCGGTATTATTTCGCTGAAATTAGTTTCGAAATTAATAAATGTTCTTGGGAGACACGAGCACGTTTCGACACCGAGTTAAATCCTATGTAAACGTAAATAGTATTTAGTGCCTTTTATCTTGATTCCCAGAGTTACAATTGCGTGTTATTGTGTATTTGTCTCGCTCTTTGGGGTCGATACAGAAACAAGGGAGTCGATTTATCATGTAAGTCATGTTTGATATGCTTAATCCCTTGCGTGCTTTTTATGATGGTTTTTCTTATTTAAAGATTATTAGGGTGGTTTTTTTCTTTCCTCATTAGAGCCAGGCAAAGAATGTGTGACTATTTTACTTCCTCGTCCCTGTAAAGAAAGAAAATATGGAACACGGTTGTTAATAAATTAAAGGTTTAAATCTCCAATAACCGTCTTTGTCGGCGTGCCTCGCCTCATTCACCTGTATTCGGAGAATACAGTAGAGGAACCCAGCCTTTTTTTTATAGAAATACTCCTCCTTCTCCTCAGGGGTCAATAAGTACCTAATATCCCCTGAAGAAGGAAGCATCGCTATCGAAATGTGAATTGGGTATTTCTAAAAGCAGGGCGGCGTTCCTTTCCTGTTTTCACCGAATACCGGCGAATGGGGCGAGGCACACCGACAAAGACGGCTATGGGAGATTTTAAACCTCTAATCCTTATCTGGTTGTTTCATTTTCCTTTCCATATTCCTTCATCTTTCCACTCTACGTCTTTGTTCTTTCTCGGTTCCCATATCATATTTTGTATAATGCTGTTTATATTCATGAACATTTAATAAATTTTAATTGTAATGGAATATTTATAGGCTTGATACTCCACCTGTTGAAAATCCGAAATCCGGGTTTCCATCGGAAATTGAACGGTAGACCGCTTTCTAAGGCGAAAACAGTGCTGACTACACTTACTAGTGGTACCCGTGAAACAAGATAGTGTTTGGCAAATGCGGGAAGTAATATCTCCTGGGATATTTCGGGTAGTAATTTTATTTTCAGCGTTTACTGCGCTAAGCCTCTGACGTTATGACCCTGGTTGCTATTCTTAAATTTTACGAAAGTGAAAGTAACCCTTTCCATGATGCACTGTTTTTAGAAGCTTGTAGAGGACTGTAATATTTTTAATGATAATATTAATTTTATGGTGGTGTTCTTCCTGATATTTTTGTTCTACTGTTACAAAGCATTACGTCATAGAGAAATTATCATTTTCATATAAGGCATTTATCGTTGTCATCATTTACGAAAATAGACATATGTAACGTACATAAGTTTCTAAGGCATCAATTTTTGCTTAACTTATAATGAGATAACCATGTACCACAATATTTTAGCATATTTGTCGGAGAATGAAATACATCCAAATATCATTAAATGTCGCATAAAATCAACATTCTTAGGCGTTACTTCGTACCTATCCTATCAGAGAGGAGCACTTCTTAACCTTTTCATACGATTTTATTCATTATTTTTTTTTTACTGGTCGCATGATTTTTATTTTTATTATAATGTCTAATTACTGTGGTGTTTAATTATTATATTATTAAAATTTCATTATTATATTTAATTTTAAACATATTAAATGTATACTATTTTCAAATTATATTTAATTTTTATCATTATACATATTTATTTATTATTATATTAAATTCATAATACCATTTTATTATAATATTTTATTTGTATCATTCTATTTTCTATTTTATTATTGTATTAGATTTATAATATCATTTTATGATATTTCACCGGTTGCACAAAAAATCATGTGCAAATATTATACAATTTTCTTACTCTTCAGCGACATGAAAATATGTCATGCCAAAACAAGGAAGTAATTTTAGATTGGTATACTTTCTCGAATTACGAGATAAACAAGTAGGGCCCCTCGAACCTTCAGCCTCTGAGAACGGGTTAGCTTAATATAATCGACATTATGAGTAAAGTACGTTTTCCCGGGACAGCGAAAGAGACCTTGATTTCCTCGGATGTGTAAAAAACCGTCGCTATTTGTCCTCCGGTTTTTCTGTCGGAGACGAAATATTCGTCAATCGTCCCAAATTTCTCACTGTCGCTCTCGCGTCGCAATGGACCGTCCAAAACATCGGATTTTTGGCGGACTTTCAGTTTGCGATAGATTTTCACTGTTCATCTATTTCGGTCTCGGCAAGTACCTTAGGATTCCCGGGAGGTTAAGTATTCGGATCTCCTCCATTCTAAAATAAAACTTTACGCCGGATTGTGAGCGTTATTTAGATGAGCCCATGGTTGTTTACTTTTAAAGACATCCACCGGGGGTCGAGTTCTGTTTACAATCTCAGGCGGAAATTTCAGCGTGTTATTTATTTATATATTTATTTACTCAGCGAGATATCCATTTGGTTACAAGGTAAGAATGACATAGAACCAAATCACATCAAAACACATCACAAATCACTTAATAAATTATGATATAAAATTACTATTTAAAAATACACTGTAATAATACATTGTAATAATACAAAGTAATATACTTTAATTTACATTAAGGTTACAAAGCACATTTGAAGCTCTTAACCAACATTTTAAAGGACTTATATTTTAATTGTGTTTAAACTACAATGATGTATGTCAGCATTTTTAAGGTAACTATTACCTAATCGATGTAATCTTCTCAGAGGTGCATTATAGGTGTGATAATTTTTGCAAGCTGGTATGGTACCGTGTTATTATATTTATTAATTAATCGTAAATTATCACGATGCTAACTCCTATTAATAGGGAATTAAAAGGAATCCATAGAATTTCCTCATTAGTCGAGGACAGATGATAGAGATTTTTCCGTTTTTGTCTAGTATTTCACATCACAGATTCTAATTATATTTGTAAACATCTGAAAGGCAAAAAAATCACAGAATCATATTTACATAGATAAATCGATGTAAATGAGTACATGAAAATTAAAAAATACATCATTATAAGCAAGTAGTTTAGTTACAAGGTCAGGTGGAGGATATATCATAGGTCAGTATGGAGAATAGCTATGAAACTAAAATGTAAATAAAATAATGTACATTAAAGAGTTAATAATGGTAAATATTGAGGTCTAACTATTGGTAATTAATTCTTTAAATCTTAGTTTGTGATGGAAATATTTACTTCAGATACATGCATTATCAGTTATGAATAATCGATTGAGGACATTACTAGTAACTACGTTGAAGTGTTTGAGGTCGTTTGATACCGAATACCTTTTACCGTATTTCATCAAGAGCTCGCTAATGTCTTTATTATCCTTTGATGTAGTTACTCGTGTCTTGCGGGTTTATCTAAATAAATGTTTCGCCATGGTCGCCCTTATTTTGTGTAGCTCGTCCTTGCTTGGCAATCCTACGAGGATTGATCTTATCCTTAGTGCTGTCGCACGTATCTCCTGGCTCTCAGCAAAGTAGCCAAGTTAAAATGCAGATCACGACCTCTGGAAGTTGATGAATGTTTCATTTTCATTTCTACTTTCTCCTTTGCTTAGACTAGAGTGGACCTAGTCTAGAACAACAGCCACTCACACTTATGCTTAATATCGTATTTGCGGCTCATGATGATTTGATTAAAAAATTGGTAACTTCTTGATTAACAATGGAATGATGTGGAAAAGAAACTATCAAAAGATTCTTCTTTCTGGTTTGAAATCATCCTCATCAATTTAACCTTATTTTACTGTAGTTAAAATAGTAAGAGTATTCTTAAAATTACAAATGATATCAACTGTGCTAGGAAGCGAGATTTTTAGATTAAAAAAATCTTAATTTGCTCTTGCAGCCGGAAATTGTTTTGACAATATATAACTTTGTATTTCTTCGTAATTAGTCCAAATTGTTATGAGAACCTATACAGAAAAATTATAACACTCGATAATTTACACGTATGTTTACGATTCCAACCATACTTAAGCATATATACTGTAAGTTATTTGCTATTCATACTTAAATTATTTCTGCAAGACAGTCTTAAAAATGGTTTATTTATTCTTACTGTCACAGTAAATTTTGTTTACTAGTTTAGACGCTGTTAACTACGTGCTACAGAAACCATATATAGTTAAACTAATTTCACCGCATAGGCAAAATGTTATTGCTTGTAAATTCCTGTTCTTGAGGAATAGTTGACAATAATTCTTTAGTAAAATCGATGTGACTTAACCTTATTTGGCGGAACACAATGGCCTGAAGATGATTTCATATATTTGAGATTGGTCGGAATAAAAATCGTTTTGTGGCATCTACCAAGTACTTTCATTTGTTTCTTATCAGTCTTAAATTTCAAAATTTTAAAACTCGATTCTGCGGAAATTTTCGTATTTTAATTCGTATTCTTTTTTACTTGTATTATGATAGGCTCAGAAAATCTCTTTTTAAGATTGATTTATCGATCAATGACGTACCGCTACGTATGAAATGCAGTGTTTTTAGAATAACCTTGCATAATAATAATCTCTTGATAATGGCCAAATTTTGGCCGAAACTAATCGTATTTTTATAATATACTGTGGGAAAGGTATTTGTGAATTTTTATTTTTTAGATTACTTGTTATAAACTTCCACGTAGTAAAGCTTTCGACAGTTGATTATAACCCTGCATAATATTAGGTGAAGTTTATACTGCGTCAAATTCAAGTAAAAATATTTCGTTGATCTGTTTGCAACTTTGTTGCACAGGCTTTGTTCTTATTTTGCACCTGGCCAGGTGTACGCCTATTGTTTCGATTGGTATTTGATATCGATCACTTTGATCTAGTGGAGAGCTATGTAATCAGTCAGTAATGAGTACTTGCTTGAGTTTGCGTTGCATGCAGTGGAAGCACGCGACAACGCCATCTGCCGCAAGTAAAGGTCATCAGAGAGAAAGTACTTACCGGCGACCATTTTTTCGATGCTTTCGCTCAAGAAAATGTTTTTGCGGATTTGATGGATGAATATAGAAACAAACTCTTTCCCGATAATGGATGAATTTCGCATTAAATTAGCCTAATTTCATTCGGGGGCATTTTTGGTTTACTCGGAGTATTCAGCTCTTTAAGTATTTCTCTTGTGTTTTCGATCACTTCAATTTTCTGCACGATGTTTAAGGTCAATTAAATTTTCTTTTTCGTCGTTCAGAATATTTTTCATTAGAATTCGCAGTGTCGTGAGTAATGTCGTCGAGGTAAATAATGCGCATTTTATGTATCTTGATATAAATTTTTCTTTGAAGGAATAAATCTGGAATAGGCTGTTAATTAATTAGAAGTTTAAAAACTCTTCTTAAGCGGTCTTTGTCAGCGTTCCACGTTGCTACCGTTTATGATGACATCGAAAGTTCCGGCTTACATACTTTCTAAGAAGTACCGAATATACATTTAAATAGCCATGCTATCATCTTCAGGGATAGAAGAAAACGGGTTAAAGAAGATAAATAAGAATAAATAAGATTTTCATAAATTATTTTGCTATTTCGCTTTTTTATTATTTTGATGGAAAAAAAGGAAACCTTCATAATATGCAAGGTTCAAACGTAAGGTTTTTAAAATTAATATAATAATTTTTTATATTACCTCAGCTTTTTTTTACTTAAACATTTTAAATATATTTTTTCGAATTTTCAATTTAATTTACAGTATTTAACACGTTGGTGTACATCTGCGATGATTCTAAAGTTTGATACTGTTATTTGCTTTAACTTTTCCGGTCCGAATTATTTGGAAAAGTAGCAAAATAAAGTATTTTTTTCCACTAAAAGGTCTTTGGAAGTATTAAGTGTATATCTGTAGAATATCTTTGATTCGTTCAACAGTAATTGGAGCCAACATTTCTAACACAATTCGAAATGGAATAAAGTTACATTTAGCGAAAAAATTAAAAGGAAAACATTTTTCGGGCTGCTTAAAACTTCAAACGCACAAGGTTGAACGTTATGGAAAGATTTTAAAGTTTTATACGTGAAAATATTCCACTTAAAGTCAGTTTTTCAATACCGTGAACACCATTCCAATGAAACCTGACGATAACTCGCGAGCACGAGTACAGCAATCTTCATCTACAGCTGAAGGTTATGATTTTTACTGAAAAGTGACTCATGAAACCTGCGGCTGGAATTATATACTACAACCTACAAGCCCATATGAAGTCAGCGGGTGATATGAATGGATGCTAGAATAAAATTGATTTCATTTGGGCTCACTGTACCGGAGGAGAGTTAGAGAGAATTCCTACATTATTACGATAAAAAATCGTTCCGTTTTCACTTGTTGCCGCTGGTACTTTGGCAATAGCCAATCTCAAGCATTAATTTGTTCCATCCGTGAGCATTATTAAGTCACATATCCGCACCAGGGTGCACTATCTCTGTGGACGTTTTATTTTGAGTCTATATTTAAATGTTCACGTGCACCGTGCATGGCCAGTAGCCTTAGGTGCCACCCTCCGGCGATATTTATAAGACTGCCTACTTGCTGCGCTACGAAATGTTTTCATTTTTTTTCTAAGTAGTTGCGGTACTCGGACGATAAATCGCCGAGGGAGAGTGACTTACTTCATTTCGCTGTTCATTCGCGAACCCGTAAAAATTTTATTTATTTATTTAAAGTATAAGCTGCAATTTGGTATGATTGCCGGGAGGCAACGGTCAAAAGAGCTATTGTAAGATTACAACACAATCTGTCCGGCATTCGCCCAAGGACGGGAGGGAAACCCCTCCAAAAACCTCCCGTGGATAGTACACATCTTAACAATAACAATAAGCCCATTCAGTACAGTAACTAAATTATATGATATAAAAACACATCCACCTAATACAGGTACAGTCTACTGAATTAATTTCTATAACCTATTTGATATATTGTACTACCTGGAACCATTTTCTTATTCTAAAGATCATAAAGTGATTAAAACTATACACAAGAAATACATATATGGAAAAAATTAAATCTTATACTCTTTTAAGCATATTTTTAAAATTTTTAACATCATCCGGTATTGTAATGAGAAGTTCTCGAGGTGATGCATTCCATTCCCTCATACCTCTATTGATAAAAGAATATTTCACCGCATTGGTTTTCTGTTCACGCTCCTTTACTTTTAATCTGATATCAACGCATCCTCTATAGTTTTTATTACCGCCTTAGATTTATTAATTGTTTGTGACTTATATGTTATGCTATGTTTCCTATATATGTATTTCAAATGGATTTACCTTGACCGAATTGCAGTGTTAGCATATGTAGGTAATGGAGGTGTAAAGATTGATAAGCGATGCTTTTTTGATGATAATTTTCATATTACTATTGATGATGTTTTAGTTTTTGGTGATGTATTTTGTTTTACTAATTGCCTTTTTCTGTTGTGACATGCCTTTCCATTACTTGTATTTGTGAACGTCATTGTATGATATCAAACTCTGCCCCCTGGTGTATGCGTGTCTGCGTATTTAACATTATAATAGGAAAACGATTTTAATCAAAGCATCGCATCGTATCAAAACTGAGCAAATTTCCTCGTTGAACGACCACACTAAGAGGATGACTTCAGTCGATCATAGAAATTAACGTTCGGACTTAGTGCTTTTATAAACAGTAACCGCAACTGCTTCTATTCGCTGATATTTGTATGTTGCGTGTGTAATAACGATCTACGTTTAGGTTCAAATAGTATGTTTGCCTAATTAGTGAGGTTTTCGCTGAATTGTTTTCCTGCAGTATAGTTAAAGCATCCAATTTAGGAGATGAAGCGGGTTTATAAACTTGCAAACAGGATAACATGATACTGGGAACTGGAAGACAGTAGAAAATACGTTTGTTGTTTATTACGCCTTTTTTTTCGTCTGTGCGTAATCAGTTTAACTTCTGTTTCACTAGGCACCAAACAGATCAGGACAGTTGTAACAGATAATTTATTTATTGTAATTCGTACTTTATCTTGATAATTACACTAGCGATTCCATGGACAGTGCAAATATAGTTGCTTACCAATAGTTGAATTCAGAGGTTTCTTTTACTAGCCCTTCATTTTTCTTTATATTTTTTTTACCAGTATTCAGTATCAATACACTCATCTATAATACATCGTTTTATTTTTCTCGGTAAAGTAATGCTTTTTTCATTCAGATGAAAGTATCAGATTTTGTCTATTGGTGAAAAAAAAGTGCCAGGTTTATGCTGAGATTCTTTGAATATTATATCAACACTTCCTTCGTAGTTTCTATTTCGCCTTTATATATACATATATATACATTTTATTATTAAAAGTATGAATTACTTTGTAATTAACTATTATTTATTTATATTAATTATATTAACTTCATTTAATTAATTTTTTAATTGTTGTGTCAATTTAAATGGCTGCAGAACCTACGGATTGTCAAATAATTTTAAAAAGTATAAAAATATTTTTATTTGAATTTACTTTAATTTTTATAATTTTCAAAATCTGAAAGGCAAAAACAATACAAATGCGTATCTACGTCGATAAATCAATATAAATATTTGCATAAAAATAACGTGATTATAAGCAAATAGATTAAAAGATAGGGTCAGTTTAGAGAATAGCTAAAACACGAAATTGAAAAATATGTCGAAAAAAAAAAACGTTTTTATTTTGCGGAAACATTTCGGGCCTGGGCTGTCTAGTCCCACGTTTCCTTTTGCTCTCGAATTATCGTGCACAAAGCGCATTGTGGAACTTTTGAAAGCGCCCAACAAGTCATAATTACCTCCGTGATGATCTCCCCTAGGGCGTACACATTTTCCATCCACCTCGCTTTCGGCCGCAGCCTCTGACCCGCTCGGAACTCCTCTTAATAAAGGCCACCGCGAAATAGGCCGAGGACGCTAAAATGGATTTGTGCAGCATCCCAAATTCGCTCGTGGATCAGTGCACGCTCTGGCAGCTCCCAGAGAATTACGTCATTTCGACGGGTCCATTGGAGTCCTTTTCAGTGTGTTAACAACTACCGGCATCGCATCGCCGACGTGGCGGATTCATCTGATTTCTAAATCAACCGATCATTACTTGGCTTTAGGTGTAAGCGGATGCCCAGTGGTTTATTGGTGCTCAAAGGCGTTTTGTGTGGCTGATTCCACCTGCGTTATTTCATCGAATTTTCCGTTATTGTAAGGGGATTGGAATTTGCGTTTTGTATCTCCATTCCTAAGAAGAGGATAGGGACTATAGTATAGGGAGATTCAGAAGTCTTCTTTTGATTGCGGAAAATTAGAACTTTTTTATTTTTCAACATAGAGGCATGAAAAAAGATGAAAATATTACTTGAACGTTTTAGTTTTTTTGTATTTTATGACTCCTGAGGACGATAGCATTGCTATTGAAAATATCTTTGGGTACAGTTATAGTGCGGCATTCCTTTCTTGCTTTATCCGACTACCGGGAAGTAAGAGGAGGAACTCCAACAAAGACGGCTTTTGGAGATTTTAAACCTCTAATTCATTAACAGACGTGTTCCAATATTTCTTTCTTTACATTGAACGTTTGTTGCGAAATAAACCTTGGTTTATTTACTAAAATTTTCATCTTTGTTTCATGTATCTATGTTGAAAAATAAAAACGTTCTGATTTCCCCTAATCAGAACAAGATTTTAGAATCACCGTTTATTTTCTGCAGTTATTACCTACTGGTTGATAGAAAATACAGTCTTTCTTCTCCTTTTTGTGATGGCATTCCACAATGTTACAACAAAGCGTATTTATTTCATCTCCATAATAGTGTATACGAGCCTCAGACTGCTTACCATAGAGCATCAAGGAGTACACTAAACACTAATTGAGTCAATACTTGAAGGTCATTAAGACGAGAGAGTACGTATAATTTTTAGTTTGTCAGCGAGAATGATGGTATCTAAAGGCATCGCTGAAAAAAAACAACAAATAGAAATTGGGTAACAAAAGAGTAATAACATAATGCCCGAAAAGATACGGAAACATATAGATTATTGATAGTAAAAATATATCCAATGGTGTTGGCCGTCACTATGTTGAATTCCATAACGGTTGAATTAAAAACACTATCTCATGCCACGGAGTACATTTGATAAACATGACCGCATGTTTGCATCAATCAGAGTTTTCAGCTCTTTAAGTCGCTTATCTTGTGTTTTTCGATCACTTCGTTGTTGTGTTATGTTTCCTACATCTCCGCGATGTGTAAGATCAATTAAATTTTCGTCCTCGTCATTCAGAATATTCCATTAAAGTTCACATTGTCATAAGTAAAGTTTTTGAGATAAATAACGTGTTCTTTAGATAAATTGATATATTTTTTTTCAAGAATAAAATTGAAATTTGATAGTTTATGAATTAGATGTTTATTAAACTCTTCAAAAACGGTCTTCGTCGTTCCTTGCAGCGTTGCAACCGGTTGTTTGAATAATAATAATAATATATTTATCGTTCTTTAGCTTTATGTAAAATACTGTATAATACGCTTATATGCAGTACTGTATACGATACAATTAATAAAATTTACAATATGAAACGAAAAGCAAAACATACAGGACTAAAATAAGAGAAGATGAATTTTCGTCAACTTAATATTCAGTAGATATGTGCACTATAAAGAATCGTTTAAAGGAAATGCAATTTATCCTTTTGGGTCCTGCTAAACCAAATTAGGTCTGTCGGCGGGTACTCATCTGGATATATATTTTAAATTTTAATTAATTACTGGCCGCGACCAGTTACTTGGATTATTAAAGGAGATATTGAAAACGGTTGTTTATTACAATATACACAACACAGTTTTACAACTTACTAAGAACAATTGCTACAAAAAATAATAATATTGATACATATAATTATACTGATAATATTTTGTGAATACAATTTGAAACACAAAGCAAAACATACCAAACTAAAAGATACGAAACACACAAAAGTAGAAGATGTTTATTGCAATATATACAACACAATTTTACAACTTATACAGTACAAATGCAATAAAAAAACACTTTGTAATAATTCCACGTAGTACATTTGATAAAAAAGACCGGATTCAACTATTTTATGGACCTTATGATGACTGATCAATAGAAAAATATATTCCATGGAATTATTACAAGGTGTTTATATGTAGAAAATTTCGTATTAAAATAGAAATATTTATTCAAGAGGGGTTGAACTATTGTAATCATCTTGCACCTATCCCATTCAGTCGGCTCATATAATCGTTTTTAGCTTTAATGGCTTTATATTGCGTTAACTTTCAAGGCCTCTGCATCCGGAGTGCTTTTCCACTTCGCAAATCGATTAAAAGTACATTAAAGGTACGATAAGAGCAAAGTTGTGTCTAGAAAGATTAAGTTCTCTCAAAAGAGGGAAGCCTTTAAGCCTTTATTTCCAGAAAAAAAAAGTTATTCGGTTTCGCTTTCGAAGGGAATATCGGTAACGCTGCTCTCTATCATCTGCTCTGAAGGGTTATTTCTAAAAATCGAAGAGAGGATGCCGTGGTTAGGCGTTTGCTTTATTTGATAGCAATCTGTCTATTCCTTCTTATTTATTGCCTTTAATATTGAGGTACGTCGTTGGGGAAATTTACTAAATTCACCCATAGCTGTTACCGCTTTATTGACCTAACTTTTGTTTGTCTCTCATTTTTTGCTTTTTATCTCAACTCTGATTTTAACTTGATTTTGCTATTTTTATCGACCTTGATTTCTATTAGAAGTTGAATATAACACCTATAAGATTAGTAATAAATAATAATATTTCTATGTAATTATAATATAACATAGTTAAATCCCGATCTAACGTTTTCGTTTATAACGTTTTCCCGGATCATAGGTTAAAATTATGAGGTCCCAACTAGAACAACGACACCCTTTGTTTTCCGAATCTTACGTTTTTCCGCATCTACAGTTGATTTCCCTAGGTCCGACAAATAACGTTACATCGAGATTTCACTGTAGTAATATAGTAACTAATATTAATATCGAATCTCCTACAGCCATCATTGTCGGCGTTCCTTCCTTTATATCATCAATGCCATTTACAGTACAGACAAAATCAGTGAAAGATGCATTTTTCTCCGTGTACCAAAAGACAAATTAAATTGTTCAGTTTATCAAGATATGGTGGTGGGACAAATTAACATTGAAATCGTATATGACCTCAAAATAAGCAGCATGTACATATTATTATGTAGACTTATTTCATATATATATGTTAAATATATTTTACAGGGCTCTAATATGTCGGTCTTTCATCAAGTTAGTTCAATTGTTTAAGGATTTATTATAGAGTCGGCAAAATAGCAATAAAAAGTTCCCAAAATGGCTTGCTAGAATGTTCTGGACAAATATCTCAGATGGTTAAGGCAACATCCCTGATAGAGGAAGATCCCTTGTTCGGTTCCCGGCCCCGTCACACATTTTTCATGTTCGTTTTTCCTTGGAATTTTTCCAGGGTGCACGCCCTTAGATACCTTGACCCTTTTCCTTTCAAATTATTAACAATAGTATAAAGGAACATATTAACATTGAAAACGTATACCAGCTGAAAATAAACAGTAAATATGCACACATTGTTACCTAGACTTTTTCCACTGATATACGTTAAGTATATTATTCAGGATTCTCATATTTCAACCTTTTCATATTGATCAATTTCCCTTTAACGCTTTAAATCAACAGTGCAGTAAATCTATGAAAATATATCTCTAAGTTAATCGCTTTGATGTGGAAATTGCAGTTTTTTCCATCGTTCAGATTTCATATATTAACGAGTGAACATTTACCATGAAATGTAAATTGATTATTGTCATAAATGCAGAAGCACATACAAATGAATATGTTTTGTAAAGCGTATAACCCTTACAGTAACTCGTCATTACCAGTACACGGTGTAAAAATCCTCCATTAACTCGGAATTATGCAATAGCCGACTGTATCTGTGTTTGGCGGAGGTGTTTGTATATTGTTCATTTGACTCGTTTGACTTATTGTACTAATTGGGCCTATTGCTATTGTTAAAGATGTGTACTGTCCACGGAGGTTTTTGGAGGGGTTTCCTTCCCATCTTTGGGCGAATGCCGGATAGATTGTATTGTTATATCCCCCCCAACCGTTGCCACCTGGTAATCATACCGACTTGCAGATTAATCAACAAAATTAGGAATTCTATAACTTTGTTAATTTTACTGGTATCCACGTGAAATTTTCAGCGTATGTTCTTAACATATAAGACATTTAGAAAATGTAAGAAATCATTTTCGAATTGTTATTTCTAGGTGGTCCCTCAAAGCAAAGTTTTCTCATTCCTCCATTGAGGTAATGTAAAACAAAGCAATTCTCATTTCATAAATGATTGCGTAGTTACTGGCGGATATACTCAGAACACTATTTTGCCGCCCTAACACTCGATTAATCGTCTACATCCATTGGGGCAATTCTGCATTGATCTGTGGCACCCATTGGTCGAATAGGATCTTATCGGCTCTCAATGGATTGCGATATAACGAGCTCGTACGTTACAGCGGAAATGCCCTTTGATCTTCTTGGCCGCATTTAATTCATTACGCCCGCGGTATTCCTACTCTCCCTTGCAAAATTTCACCATGCTCGTAGGTGGAGGTTCCAAATATATGATCCAAAATTGGCTGTAAATTAATTCTCATTAAATCAAGAGAGGGTTTGAAGTTTTAAAATCGAAATATGTCTGAATTATTTTCTATGGAAATTGGACTTGAAGAAAAATTTTTATGGAATAAATGTGGGAAAATTCTCCAACGTTAAGGATATTTTTCCGTAGTAAGAGAATGTTTTAGTTATTTAAAATCTGTTTGCTAAAACATGGGAGTTTCTTTAGACTCAGTATGACCCTGGCGGTATTTTGGAAACGAAGAGGGTCATGATAGATTTATTATAAGAAGAAATGTTTTTGTATTTCGAAGTGAATTTTGCTTCAATATTATTATTATGAACACCTCCACTTCTCATTTTCATGCAGTGACTCTTTTATGCCTGGCAGTGTTGACAAGTTTTTTCAATTTACAAATTCCATAGGCGTACGAATGGCATATTTTGAAGAAAAACAAGAGAACGATTAGCGAAGGTTGGCAACTGCGAGGAAGTGAAGGTCGTATCGTGGAGCAAACGGGGTGAGGAGTGAGTAAAGGTATACCCCTCCTTGGAGGGGATGCGCGAAAATTTCCGCGCAGGCTTTCTAATATGTGGTACTATTATAAAGATACATTTTACTCTATCCTGTACCAAAAATAATAGATTAAACGAGTCATTCGATATCGAGCAAATTCATCCTTTTCTATACTCCTTAACTATCAACTATTCTTCTCTTTCTTTTCCCCTTCCCCATTCCTAGCAAAACCCACCACTATCCATCTTCACTATGGAAATTAGAGGAAACAATTGACGATTTAGATGCGGCATCATATTAATAACCACAGCGGAGAGGCGAATGACGTATGCTGTAAGCTCTGATAAATGACGCGTGGGAAAGGTGGAATGGGGACCCGTCCTCACTACTGCTGGCAATGCCACTGAAGTTTAGCCCTTTGCCTTTGAAAAAGCTCTGGACCCAATATTTTCAAGATTTCTCATAATTTATGAATATTCCCTACCTGAGTAGTATCTGAATTCAAAGATAAATGATGCAGCTATGCACCAAACGAAAATTGTTTTCGGTATCGCTCCTTATAGCGCAGTTGCACCCCGAAGATAATAGCCAATTTTCGGTATGTTTACTATTTTTTTCTCAAATATCGTTTGCGATATGTATGTATGTTGACGTATAACTTCTAAATGCATCTTTCAAGCGTCGGATGGTGAAGACAGAATCATTCTATCTATTGGTAGGCCGTCATGACAATGAAAAAGACAACGGTCTAAACACAGCTTTTTCCGTAAGTTCTATTGCAGCCTTAGACAAAATTTCATCTCCCACCTAATCCGTATCAATTAATTATCTTGCATTTTCTGAGTTCAATTGGATCCTGATCTATCCCAAGGTCCCCACGCACGACTCCCGTCCCGTCTCCTGTCGCGCTAATTAAAGCGGGAATGAATAGCCTCTGGCGAAGGGAGACAATTGAAAATGCGATGAAGGACAGGGAGATAATCTCTTTAAAGCGACGCCCTAATTCGATGTGAATCCTCTTTTTCGGGTATCCTCGAGATTGGATTATAACAACCGGTCATCTCCGAATAAAGAAAGCGGATAACGGAAGGGACAAAAGTGGTCGCTTGGCTGATCACAGCACGTAACCGAGCTGAAAGCCATCTGGTAACTATATTATTTATTTAAATTTATTGTTCATTCAAAAAATAGATGGAAAATATCTGTGGTGACACATCCTCTATGGAAGGGGCGTATATTCAAACCAAAGGGTATATAATTAATTAGTAAGCATCTCAGCATAGAAAATTATAAATAAATTCCAATAAAATTATAAATGGTTCCAAGGTATTCAAAAACTTGTAAATAAAATAAAAAATATTAAATTGTCGTATAATTTCAAGAACTGCAGAACGTTAAATCAGTCATTGATGTTTCTAAACTGTATGTATGTTTCGATTACCATCAGAAATTAAAATGACAAAACTGCCAAAACTAGCAAATATCCTAGCAACGTTCAAATTTATTTATATTTTTCTATGTTGAGATGAAGGCGTTGTTTTGTGGAACTCCAGCACCTGAAAATATATTTTAAACGACTGGTTTCAACGATACATCGTCATCTTCAGGTGCTTGCATTTGTTATTCCATTCCAATGTCATACGCCTGAAGATGACGATGTATCATTGTAATCGGTTGTTTAAAATAAACTGTGGAAAATAGTACACGCTTCAATTTTTTCTCGAAAAATAAAAAAAATCAAAAGGATAGTCACGAACACCTTTGTACACATGGTCATTATTTTATTTTCTTTGCATTATTAATCTCGTGGTTTATTTATTAACATTTTTGTTCAGTAAATTAAGAGTCAATAACCCGACATCGGTGATTGTCACTTTAGGGGTACCTATGCTCCTAATAATGTTTTATTTTTCAAATGTTATCTATTAAGGGGAAGGAATAAAAATTATTATTGTTTTTTTGTTTGCTTTTCTCCCTTTGCGTGGGTTTTTTCAGTCCTGTGACGGGTGTTCACCAAGTCACATACTTTCCTGTTGTAGTTTTAGGAATTTTCTTACTATGGATGTTGTTCATAGAATGACTGCCTTTTTGAATAATTACGTGAATCTTTTTGACGAGGTTTAATTTTTCAAAACGTGAGCATAAGTTCTTAGTTATAATCAGACCAAATTGAGTATTATTATTATTATCATGTACAGATAAATATCTCAGGTCATTGGAGTATGCTCTGATAAAGTTGTGTATCGGTTTATTTTCAGATTTCCCTAGCCAAAAAGAAATTAAAGGACATACGGGAATTCTCTACGAGGCGTTGAGGTGTTGACAGACTAATCTCAGTTTTAGTTCGTTATCATTCAGTTCCTTATCTCCTCTAATGTGAGAAAAACAACTTGACACGTACGAGATACTTCCATCTCCCGTAGATTTTATTATGGCAAAATTCGAATGCCTCTCTTCTGCGAATTTCAGATGTACATTCGATTCGCGGAATCCAATTTTACACTCAAAGCGGGAAAGCCGATTCGAATTTCGTCGATGCAGAAGAGGGCGTGATTAGCTTAACAACAAATCCTGAACAGTTTACAACACTGTTGTATCCCACAGTTACGGGACGAAAATCACGTATGTACGCCTGAGTACGAATTCGCCTATAAACCCGTATATACACGTCTATACGCCGAATTTTTTTCAGCGCATTTTCTATGCTGAAAAAACCGACCACTGCTTATACTTGAGTGAGGGACTAATTAAATTAATATGTAAATTGCGTAGTGAAATAAATATTCAAAAACATTTATTTATTTATTTATTCAAAGATTCACGTACAGTTTTACGACCATTTTTCAGTGAATACAATTAACAAACAAAGAATTTAACAAATTTAAAATAAATATACATGATTATACGAAATATAAATAGTAACAAAATAAACTAAAAATAACATGTATGTACGTATAAAGAATACGACCCAAGCAGGAAAAGTTTTACAAGAATTTACAGACATTCATTTAAGAATGCGTCAAGCGACAGTCTGAAGGGGTCTATGTAGGGAGGTAGGGAATTCAGAAGGTTTAGAAGTCTATGAAGTAGGGAACGTTGAGCAAGGGACAATCTAAATGAAGGAGAATGGAGAAGAGGAGTCAGTCTACTTGCACTAGGTGGAACATGATATCTAAATATTGAAACTACTTAAACATATAACGTACTGATGCTTCAATTACTGTAATTTTATGAGAATTTCTTTTGAATTTGACCAACATTTGCTGTATTTCCCACCCTAAGACTGTACTAGAGTCAATTAGTTTGGTAATAAAATAGGTGCCCCGGCTTATATTCGGGTCGGCTTATACTAGAGTATATAGTAAAGATGAGATTCGTAAAAGAATAGCATTGATCAAGTGAGCATTCATGAAAGGAGGAAGGAGGTGATGACTAAAGGTCTTGATAAACGAATCAGGAAATGATTGGTAAAATGAATATGTCTAAAGAAGACAAATTTTATCCATTATGATTCCTCTCAATCCGTATTTGGTCTTAATTAAACAAAATTTACTGTATCTTATGCATACAAACATGAGAGTTCAACCTACGGTAGGTTTATATGCATCAAAATTCAAAAATCCGTATTCAACGTCATCTCCTTCACTTCTTGGTAGTTGATCCCACCCTTAAAATCATCCAACATCGTCTATCTTTTTCTTCCCCTCAATTTTTTCGTTGAATTCTACCCTTATTTTCTTTCTTTAGCACCCCCTCTCATCAAGTATTTGACCCTCCAATTTCCCTTGTCGATTTTTAATCACTTCAATTTAAGCCCTCTCCTCCCAAACCATTTCCATCATCTCCGTGTTTGTTTACTTATCAACTCAACGTACTGTTTTCTTTCTACGCCAAACCCATATCTCGAAGGCCTTCAAACGTTTGACTTGTTCCATTCTTAGAGTCCACGTTTCATACCCATACAGCTAAACACTTCAAACCAAGTATTTTACTAATGATTTCCTGATTTCTTCTTCGAGACCCTTGGTCATCAACTCCCCTCGGTTCATACCACCTTGACCTTGGCAATTCCAAGCAACCCACTTCTCGAAGGCCTTTAAACGTTTGACTTGTTCCATTCTTAGAGTCCACGTTTCATACCCATACAGATAAACACTTCAAACCAAGTATTTTACTAATGATTTCCTGATTTCTTCATCGAGACCCTTGGTCATCAATTCCCCTCGGTTCATACCACCTTGACCTTGGCAATTCCTTTTCGAATCTCGTAATCCGATACCAACTGAATTAGACCATTTATCGGTGGGTGTCGAGAGAGTTATGAAGGGAAATCCGGTGCTTCTTTCGATCGGCCTACCCTTCGACTCGGACACTTTCTCTCCCCGTAACGATCCGTTGGAAATCCGATTCAGTCATCTTCCCTTTCCTTCCTAATGACGTCTACAAAATGCTTTCCGTGATTTATCGCCGGCTCACTGTCTGCGCCGCGAAATTATGGCCCTTTCATTCCCTCACTTAAAATAGCGTCTCAATTTTGGGTGGTTGGATTCGAGAGAAAAAAGTAATCTTTTTTTCCGTTCCATCTTCGTCACTTTGTGGCTCGGTAGTTATGATCGTTTGAGTCTCCGTAGAGACGAGTTAAATCGCGCGTGAAGAGATTTTCCCGCGATTGTCCTGGAAAATTAAAGTTCATGTTTTGAGTCTAAGGAATTGATCGCGGAAGATTTTCCCAAATATTGGATACATTTTAGATGGTTGCATTGATACTGAATAGCTATTATTAAAAATATGGCTATGAATTGATTTCATAATACATAAAATTATAGTAATATTTAATAATGAAATTACAAATTGAAATAAAAGGTTCAATTTCAACTATGAAAGAACCAATTAAATTAAAATAAAATCAGAATAAAATATATTTATGCAATAGAAATAATTAAAGTTAATGGTTAAGTTTCTATAAGTTATACTATAATGCATTCCCTTCTGATAGCTTTCGTATAAAATATATTTATAGTTGGTTGAGTTTGTTTTATATAAGTCGAATTAATTATTCCGTTTTTTAATGATTATTCACATAAACTAGGGTAATAGTGCTTTTATAATGAGGGTAATGAAGAAAAGTCATATTGTTTCTTTAATTCTCTTATTTAAATAACTCCAGAGCATGTATAAAATCTTGCTTGGGTTTAAGTTTCTTGCCACATTGTTTTAATTATTATAGTTAATGGAATTTTCAATTATTATTATTTAATTTTAAAAAATCTCCCTTATTCTTTCAAGGTAGAGCGTATCTAAAAACGATTTACCATTCTGAATCATATGTTTAGCCACAGTTTATTCAGTTAATAAAAAATGTAAGCGAAGAACATTATCTTAAAAATGTATATATTATTAAATTATCATAAAAATAAAAAAATGCATTCATGTATATAATTGCCATGGATATTAACGTGATTTTTGCTTGATTGGTTTTAGTCTTTGAGACAGAAAGCGTGTTTTACTTTAGAAAGTTACATTTCTTGCCTAACAGAGGAAGTGCATTATCTTAAATTGAAACCCATTACTCATAATTTTATCTCACGCTATCGGAGGACATTTCCGACAGTTGCTTGAATTCTCAATAAAAAAACAGGCCTTAAAATATTTTTCTTCGTAACAAACGGTTTGTTGAAAAGAATACGTCGTAAGATTTTCAATCTCATCGAAACATTTGTACTGGACGCGAAAGAATCTCTTAAGATATGCATTCTTTAGTTGATCGTGGTGGAAGACGCATTATGTTGAACGTTTTGCTAATTTTACCCATCGCGATAATTCTAGTAATAATAATGTATTTCATCACAAAGCATTCATGTACAAAGAGAAGATTCTACATTAAATAAGTGGAATTTCTAATTTTAACTCCAAGTGACTACATTATATATATATATGAATTGTTATAAAACAATACAAAAATGTTAAGTTTATAACGTTTATCAGTAAAAAATTATATTATATTATTTGTAATACTTTTTATTTGTATGGTTTTAAGAAATTTCTAAATGGAAAAGTAGACTAGAAGTAAATAAAATGGTCAGCAATAGACCTTAATTTTGCAAAAAATGATAATTTTACTGCTAATCCCGGAGGCGTAAATGTTACACGTTATAATTTCTATACCATTCATAAACATTTTAAACCTTACATTTTTGATCTTGAAAATAAAAATTTAATTTTTATTTATGTTTAAAAAGGTGAAAATCTACGCTTTTGACAAAAAATCATACCTTAAGCCCGTTGCAAGAGACCTAAATATAATCAATTCTACTAAAAGTTTTTTGGGTAAAAATATGACCTTAGGATCAACTTTTGACTTGAAATTTTGAATTTCGAAAAAAAGGTTTTCGTTATACACCCTAGTATGTACTACTATACATATCATACATGTCTGCTTGGTATTATCTCCTTGAAGCCTTCTTTTACTGGCAGAGGACGTAGGTCATACTGTTGTACGTAGTAGAAGGCAGTCTGGAGTCCCCGTGAGAGACCCGTTATCTCATTAGGTCGAATTCAAGGATAATGAAACCATTTATACTAATCTGGGAATGACAAGATTTCCTAATTTTGGAATGTCTGGTTAATTATGTGCGGAATCTCCTCTTTGTTCGGCTGGTCCAGCTATGACCTTTTCCCTTAAGAGAGGGTTATATTTGGCTCTTGTTGCCAGGTGAACCAAGTCCTCCTCAGCGAGATGCGAAGAGCTTATATTTGAATAGGGCTGATTGTGTAGGACGTAGTTGATCTTTCCGGTGAAAGTAAACTTATGTTTTCTTTCGTTTTTTTTAAAGTAGCTTCCTTTCGCAAATAATCTACGTCTCCCGTGTGAATATATAATACTTATATTGAAGTACAGCTAACAGCAAAAAAAAGTTACCACCCCTGACCCACCAAGAAATTCTAAGTCCAAAATTCGGGCCGGCGAGCCTTTCTCTCGAAAAGGGAGGGAGAGAAAAGAAAGATGGAGAACATGGTACGTTACACTAGCTCGGCTCTCGCGTTTGGATGGAGAATTTTCGTTATTTATATAATGATC
The DNA here is from genome assembly GCA_947579665.1 of Sympetrum striolatum. Classification (NCBI taxonomy): domain Eukaryota; kingdom Metazoa; phylum Arthropoda; class Insecta; order Odonata; family Libellulidae; genus Sympetrum; species Sympetrum striolatum. Next base: position 35,151,696 of record OX388350.1, on the reverse strand, counting down.
ATTTACTACTATCCATTATCTGCCGCAACATTTGATGTGTTAACGCGTACTATTTAATTTGACGACGATCAACTGGAAGATAACTAAAGAAATGAATCGAATTGAATGCAGCATTCAAAGTCACTCTCACTTTAATTTTCGATAACAGATTATTAAATAATTTCCAAAACAATACAAATGAATTTAACTGAATACAACATTCGGTATCAAATTAACTCACATTTCGTTTTTCGAAAATCGATCGTATAAATCACTTCCAACGATTGATTATGCTCATCAATGTGAACGAAACCAGCAACTTTTCTCTTCTTCTTAATTTCAAATAGGCCAAAAAGCAGGATCTCGGATTCAAAAATGGCATTTGTCGTCAGGGGGACCGGCTGTTTATACTCACAAAACTTTTCGTGTATTCCGTAAAATATCTCAAAAATTCAATTCGGAAACAACAATAAACGACCAAAATAAGGTTTTCTATTCATTTACTCTGCTATTGGTTCTTGTCTCAATCTCGTATGACTATTATTTTTAATTTAATTTTGCAAAAGAAATGAAGCATGCAGAGACAAAAATGAACTTTACGTGCATTTCTCACGGAAATGCTTTGACTCGTCTGGGATCGAAGCAAGGACGAAGTGTCACCATTTTTTACAATATAAACACTTTCGTATATATATATATATATATATATATATATATATATATATTTGAATGCAATGTTCTGTAAAAAATTCAAGTCAATCGACCGAGTGGTTTTCGAGTTTTGCGGGCACAAACATACGCAGGCTGAATTTTAATATATAAGATATGTGCATGATTCGGTAGATCACTGTAATTTGATTGCTTTTAGACACCTTTCGTTTAACTTTCCCAATTGAAAATCTTTCTATTATCAAGAGAAATAAGTAAGGAATAAACGCAAGGAAATAAAAGTGCCAAAACTTCCACACAGAAAGTCGTATAACTTTGACAAAATTATTTATTTCTTTGTGTTTAGTTACCTATGGAGTTCCTCAAAGTTAAAGCTCATTCGATTGATTTAAATAACGAATATTCTTTTCTAGATTACCATTTCCCCTTACTCTCGTGACTACTATAGATTGTATAATCCATTGATTTGTAAAATTAAATTATCCTGATAACAACACTGTAGAAAAATTCACACAATTAGCTTCGACGCTTACTATCACTATCTTCAACATTTACATAAATACGCGATCCTCCATATGGCATGTGCCTGGAGAAAAGAAAGGAACAAAAATGTTACCTGCCCTTGAAAGGGTAGAATACCGGGAAAACTGTTAAACAGGACAAAACGAAATAGGTGGGGGAGAAGGGCAAGATAATCCTTTTGTTGCCAAACGGGAATGGAAAGGAAAAACTTTCTCGTTGGGAGAAGAGTATTTGGGTTGCAATTTGCTTGATTCATTTTGATGTTATCTAAAATAATGTGTTCGCTAGCCTTCTCTGATATATGTTTAATTTTTAGCTCGCAATTAGAAGAATGACTCGAAGAAATAAATCTCTCATAAAGTGGGACTGCAGAGCAACAGATTAGAAATATTGTATGTTCTTCGGCCTAAAACTTACGAGATCTCACTGTTTATCTGATGTGGATTAAATGAAAATAATAATAAATAGCTTGATGAAACCACTGTCCTAAAAATTGGATCCATGGATTCCTTATCGTTTCAAAGTAATGGCTTCCAGTAAATACTGTAGTAAATGGCCAGCGGTAGACGTCCTTTTGGTAAAATTCTCGAAATTTTATTTCTCAAAAGTTACTCCTCTCGTATTTTTAGCTATTTATTGATCAACGAATCACCTCCGAAGAGTATTACAATTTGTTTATTTCAAAGTTCTCAGTATTTTAAGAAAACCATCTTTTAATTATCAGTTATTGAAAATGATAAGACCACTATCCGTAGATCTGTTACTTTTGCATGACAATGGGTTAATCGAGGTCTAACCAAACCTAAGACTTGGCTAGAGGTATGAGTTTTTAGTACTCGACACAGAATGGGCAAGTTATTGCGTGTGTGTTACAGTAATGACGATTATAATTGAGTTTAAATACGTATTTAAATGACATCCTTATTTTTTATTTTATAAACCAGGTGAGATATACTAGCAAATTTTATAAGTGAATCAAGATGAGTTTAACGTTTTGGCTATCATCAACACTGAGAGAAAAAATATATTCACTTGCTTTTGGTGTTTTTTATATTAATTTTAAAGGTTCTTAAAATCTACGAAACTAATAACTGTGTCTATCTTTTAATGGAATAAAAGAATTGAAAACCCTATACATCCAATGATAGTAATAAAAAAGAACCAAAGGAACGCTAGTTTACGCAAATAGCTATCTCTTAAATTTTCCCGTTTTGTTGTTGATTGATTTGTAAGGATGTCCCAAAGGTTTATGAAAAACATTGGTTAGAAGAAATAGCGAAAAAGGCCTGAAAAGTTGAATGTAAATATTGAGAACGTAATATTGGAATTGGCATTTTACGAAGCTTAAGTTTCTACGGGAGTGATCTTTCTATGGTTAATATATGTTTAATTCTACTGCTGAAAGCAGAGACGGTCCGAGACATGGGCAGTCTGGGAGACCGTTCCCAGTGTTTGTGTGCTCTTCTCAGATCCCTTGAAGATTCTCAATGATAAAATTATACGCGTAGCTTACGGAATTTTAACGATTACACCCGGTCACAATATTTAGTTAAACTTTCTTTTATCCATTAAGTGGAACTAGTTCTAAACGTCTGCCTGCCCAGAATATCAATAATCTTCAGATTACCCCTTCCCGATGATTGTAATCAATTTCCTTCGCAATGGATGCAGCTTTCTTTGGTTCAAGTTCTCTGAATAATTTCCTTATAGTCAAATTGATTGAAGAAGCCGTTACTTTGTGAAATAGCGTTATATAAGAAATTTTGAATCTTTGTCCTTTGTAATTTCCGCCATTTCTTATAGTCGTTGAGCAATGACTATATTTTTACGGAAATTACATTTAGTAAAACTACTAAATCAGGCGTAATCAATTTGAGTTGCCCTTACATCGGTAACAGCCGTTTAATAATTAGAATTTAGGCTTCGTATTTTACCTTTCCTTTTTTTAATGAGAGGCCAGTTAAGTCCATCAGCCATTATCAGATACAGCACTAGAAATACTGACATCTCATACTTATTACCCATAATTACTCTTAAATAAAATGGGTAAAGCTTCCCTTCTGGGGAAATATTTCTTATTGTCAGGAGAATCTATTACTGCTGAATATTAATGCTGGTTTCATGGGCCTCGCCTATTCTTCCTTAAAACTTTTTGGTTTAAAGATAAGGAAGACATTTACGATATCTTGAAGGTGCAGAAATTTAAATGTGTGAATTCCTCGGCATTTATGATTAACTGGCGGAAGCTCTAATTATATGCATGAATGTATGCAAATTGTATGCATATTTTATATGCCTACGTGATTATATCCTACTAATTTTCGAAGCAAAATAAATTTACAGTGATAATAAATAATTTCGACTATGATAGGTCTATTGTTAATGGTTTATGAATTTTGGATGTAAATGAACGATTTAGAAGTAAGTTCACATAACACCAAATGCAGTAGGTAAGGAAAATGAAACTTGAACACTGCCACAAAAATCGGAACTTTTTCGAATGGTTGATCTCATTTACATTCTCTCTGGCTGAACCATTGAAAAAGTATTTTTCCGGTCACCTTCTAACCTGCATTATTTTGTCTTAAAATGGCTTACATCGTTTTCTCAATCATGTAATTGAACCATTTTCTCAATCTTATAAACAGCCTACATCCATCATCTGTGCACATCACTTCTGAGCCTGTTTACCAAATTATCTTTACATTTTTAGATGTATTGCCTTAGTGTTGAAGAGAATCAGCATTCTCTTCTTAGTAAGCATAAAATTTTCCATATCCCCATTGTTTATTTTCCTATCATCGTCTCCATGCTTTATGTAAAAAATATATAAGTAATTAACTGTAACACCATTCATATTCCTTCATTGACGAACTTTTCATTATATTTCCGTCCACATCTAAGAATGGCATTTTCAAGCAATTTTCTATCTCACACAAATACCCTAAAAGATGCGTCGAATTTTAGTCGGACTGAAAACGTATCCTGTCACCACTGCATGGAAGACCCTTTTTCTTTCCTCTCTCACCCCCACGGAGAAGCCACCTTTGTTTCGTCGAGAAGGCCGGTATGAATGGCACTCATATACCGTTATGTAGACGAAAACAAGGAGAGCAGAAATAGCACCAAAGGGGACTGACCGCTGAAATCCGTAGTAGCAGATTTAAATTTATTATTCATGCATGAGTGCATTACGTGTATATTTTAAAAATGGAGTTGTTATGTCTAAAATTGTTGGCTCATACCTTTTTCCAATGTTGAAATTATTAATCGTTTTAGCATTCAAACATTTATTACGGAGAAGGTGTAAATGAAAGGAATTAAATAATTAGAAGTATATTATTCAATTCTTTTGGTGCTTGACTCGACTCTGCGCGACTAGTCCTTCTGATTTAATTATTCAAAAGAAATGTTCGCACATACAATATAAAGCGGTTTGTTAAAAGACTACAGGTTCGATAGTAGTAAGTCCTAAACGACCGGAGCCCTCGGCTGAGTATCCTTCAAGAATATAACTCTGTATAGACAATAATTATTTGATATATTCCTTAGCTGTGATTTACATGACGAAATACGCGACAACATGACCCTATTCTCAACGATAATGATTTTCGCAGCCCGATGGCGAAAAGATTATTGTGAGATTATAGCGAGGACAGATGGCCTATACTGATATCATCTCACATAAAGTATAAAGTGTGCTACTATTTAAATTATTTAAATCAAAATTCCCTGCAAATGTAAATGGCGTCCAAACAACGTGGCGACTTTCACAAATTCGTTTTCAATGAAAACTAGCAACTTATTTCCTATTTGAATTCCACTATCACATATCATTATTTTTAATAGCAGGTATTGTTTCATTATTACCCCATTTTTATTCTTATTACATTTTTTTAATTTCCCCTTCTTCCGTTGACCTAATTTACAGTAGTTCATATTCTCTTAATTATCGTATCATAATCTTTACGAAAACGATCATCCTGCGGGCATGTGGAGCATTAACTGAAATAACCAATTTCATTCTAAATCTGCATTGATGGAATATTTTATGTTAGGAGGAGATATGAGCAGCCAAAGTAATTCATGTCCAATATTTTATGAAGAAGAGCGAATTACGCTTGAGATTCAAGCCGATTTAACGAAATACGAATTTAATACTTTCATAATACAATACTGCTTCTACCGCAGCAAAAGCAATGACTTTCAGCAATTATTTATAAAATATATATCATCACAAAAGCCTTCAAAACGTGCCAGGCATAAAGAGGAAGACGAAAAGCGCGCTCAAAACAGAGAATCTGAAAGACTCGCCCTTCTCGAGTTATGCTGGTTGCATCGAAGGTGGTAACTTTTTTATGCTGCTAGCTGTACGATTTTGTCTTTCTTTGTCAAAGTGATGTACAGGATTATACCCTTAGCAATACCCTATTTTTCCGATTTTATTTCTTTTAGTTTACCTAAACGTTAGCCCTTTACATGTACAGGTACAACTTTACTTTCTTTTAACTGAACCGAGTTTCGAGTTTCTTAAATGCTTTTCCTACTACAAGGTACTTTATGATGAATTATTTGTGAGAGTTACTCCAAGATACTCCAATACTCCACTGTTAACACTGCCATTAAATTTACCACGCGGAGTCTGTACGAATAAACATTGGTTATGTATTTTCTTCTAAAGAAGTTAACTGCTGAACACTGTCTAGATTTAGCTCAAATTGGCAATCAGCGCATTTTTAATCGTTCGCTTCGCATTCTCATCGTTTGTGGGCTAGGCTGGAGAACCTGGCTAGAATCTGCTAAAAGTAACTGCAGATCAACCCTTGCGTGTAACCCTCCAGTTTACATAGTAATATTACAACTTTATTCGGACGAATTGGAGAATAAAAGTGTCCTCTTCCATCTAACCCATAAATCACACGCTATCTAACCCCATCACATCATCCATTACTGGAAATTTGATGCAGAAATTCATCAGTTTTTGATAGGATTTTTATCTGTCTTGCAACTTTGTGTATTTGTTTATATCTATTCGTTTATATTTATTTTATGTACTTATTTATATATTTATTCATTTTATTTATCTACCGACTTATTTATACTTATAAACCTTTAGGTTATTGGCAGGTAATATATGAAAGAATTCAGTTAAACTAGCACACCCAGCTGAACTGTATTTGAACATTACAAGTTACCTTTGTAATTGATGCACCTCAATCTGACTACTACTACTATGTACACTCCTGGCCAAAATTAACGCAGCACCTCCCTAGCGATCCTTCCCAGAGGCCGGTGCTGCGTTAATTTTGGCCAGGACTGTACCAATTCGTTCCCCGTCTCACCGTTTGATTCCTCTTTTCCAGGCCCCCTTGGAGGGGGTGGCAGAGGCGGTGTTTAGCCAGAAAGAGGGGTGAAGGGTTAAGCTCGTGAGATGGTGCGACCCTGGGAGACAGCGAGGAGGCCTTCTGCGCCGTTGGCCGCGAGTCTTCGCGATGGATAGTCTGCAAGTAGCACTCTCTGGAAGCAGCAAGTCGTCGAGCAGGAGCGCGTCTCCGGCCCGCCCCTTGGCTCCGGGAGGTACGGCAGCAGCCCCTTGCTCCGGGGGGACCCCCACCCCGACCGGACCGCAGCCACCCATCTGCATAACTTCGGCCTCCCCCCAGTTGACCGCCAATACCTCCTCCTCTTCACACTCTTCCTCAAAGACCAGGCATGCGGCGTGAGTTTCGTTCCCCTCTCTTTCATTCTGTCCGTTTTCTTCTCTATCTGTGATAGTCAATTCCGAAAGGAGGAAATGTTTTCGCCTCGGTACGCTCGCCGAATTGTGCTAATCCCACGTCTCACGTCGCGTTGAGTCGTTGGAGACTTTCGTATTAAACTTTAAATGTTGCCATGACGTCGGTTTTTCCAAAAGTTTGGGTTGCGATGCATGCGATGCTTGGCCATGCGCTGCATGTTTATGACTGAAATTGGGCTGGAATTGATTTTGGACCGTCGTTATCGAAGAAAATTGAACTTAAAAAAAAAACCCGCGGAGGAAGGCGTCTTCTAGTGAACATGGAGAAATAATAACGTTTTCCCTTTTTTCATTCTGGGCAGTAATATTAATCAATGGTCAATATTTATATTTTGGATATTAAATATTCTGGGCATTTTGTCGGGAATTGAGAGATTCTTCTTTCTAATTTAATCTTAAATTTTTGTAAAACATGATTTTTTATTGGAATCTACTAATCCGGCCTCGACTTTGTAGTAGTCCTCCATTATAAAGAATAAAGAAGAGAGAACTTATACCTTTAAAAATACTGTAATTTATTCCACGAGCATGGTTTCAACCCTTTAGGTCATCATCTAAAGCAGGGGTTTCCAAACTTTTCAGCGCGAGGACCGCATTAACTATCAAACAGCCGTTTGGGGGCCGACTACACTCTCGAGGTCCAACTAAAAAATAATCGAAACGCTGATGTTGTTTTTAATTATTAATTTAATATTATTTAAAATAATAAGTATTTCTTTTTTAATTCGGTAAAATCGTTACGTCCACATAAGCGGCGGCTGATCTTGGCAGGATACACGTAAATTTCCGTGATTCTATTCCATAGATAAAAAGGCCTCCACGGGCCGGATTAGAGTGCTTTGCGGGCCGCATTTGGCCCGCGGGCCGTAGTTTATAGACCCCTGATCTAAGGATCGAAACCGTGGTCGTGGAATAAATTAAAGTTTGGTAAAGGAATAAGTCCTTTCTTCTTTATTCTTTAAAATTATTTACTTTGATCCACATGCACTCGGATGGAGATGATAAAATTTAAACAGTTCCGTGGAATGTATATTTTGAATAAATAATTGCATATTCGTAATGCAGAATTTGCAACTTGCTACATATATATATAGTCAGATAAACACGATATCTCTGTTTATTAATGATCTGCCTACTCACCCACGCGCTTTATTATCCACGAAGGTAGTTATTCAATGATGACCTACGTTCTCTTGAATGAAACTAATTAGTCCTGCATCACAGAGAAAATATTTCATTATCGTCCCTATAAACTCCTCTCTTAAATGAATTGATCCTTGACGAGATCTCCTCGTTCAGCCGGAAAATTGACGTCAAAGTATCGTTCATCGTAATTAATTTAACGAATATCTAATTTCCCCAATGAAGCGTAGAGGATTCATTTAATAAGCAGGCTCGTGTGTTCATTGTGTGACCATTTGCATTAATGAAAAGGTTTAGAAGAGCGTGGGTGTATGACTAATTAGCTTGATTTCAATGAGGTTATATTCTTGTATTTCAATAACCACAGTACTGCCGTTTAGCTCCCAGTATTGGATGACCTTTTGCCCAGTTTCGTTTCAAAATGTGATTTTGTCGATTAAAGCTGTACTCGAGTATTAATTAGCAAGTTATTTCCGTATAATAAAATTATTCGAAATGCTAGGCAAATCTGTGCTTGATTTATACATTTTTTAATATCATGGTGGTACATTTAGAATGCTTTGGTACATGTATCTCTTACGGTTCAAATTCGAGCACTGTTGCGAGATTTGCATGAAAATATAAATAAACCGAAACGGTTCAAAAATTTTCAAATGGTAATCAGTCAATACCAAGTAATTCTGGCAAATCAGGCATGATTTCTTTTAATTACTGAAGGTTTTGCAAATAATTTTGACTCACTTTACTTATTAACGTAGATGTCGCAACACCGCTTGAAAATCTTCCGCAAGAGACACACGCACAAGTGTTTTTAAATGTCTTCATGACGGTGAACGGGGTATAGAATCTCATTAAAGTAACGAGGGCTAGTTGCTAACGAAAATTCCCTATTCTAACTTCGAAAATTTAAGTTTCAAATAATGATCACAAATTATATCCAGAATAAAGCCATGGATGGCCTCGGAATCATTTCGGCGAGCGGACTGAATTCCTCCACGGTAGTCCTTTAATCATGCTTGGAATGACACTGTTGTGAACTTCATTATGCAACTCAATCTTTGGCATGTCAATCGGCTTCTTTCGATCTTTCATAAACCACGACTTACTAGTACTTTTCTATCCACAGGTGAAATTTTTTGCTTGTGATTTTCTGCTCATCTGATTTTTACTGAGTTTTTGATCTTCAGTTTTCTCTATCACCGTAGCTGTAATTTTGTGAAAGTAGTGATATTGCCCCTCCTATTGTGTAAACCTTGAACCTTTTTTCAGTAGTGAATGTTGTGTGATCGTAATTTTTTGTATTTTTTTAAGGACAGGCAAGGGAGGGTTATTGGCTGAATGCCTCGTGTGTATATTTCAACGCCCCTTTATTGGCTACGATAATATGATATTTTGGCAATGTTTAACCCATTTGCAGACTCGCGCATGTGCCCAAACACATTTAAAAAATTAAATTCCCCCCTTTTTGGTTAAAAGAACCGTTTGTTATCCTTTTAGAAGAAAAATTTCGCGGATTTATTTTTTAATTTCAGGCATCCCCCAGTTTCGACGGGCTTTTTTAATGCAGCCATGTGTTCATATTTTTGTTTAATGGTGGTTAAGCGCTTTATTTTGATGTAAAGTAATTAAGAGCCTTGTTTTGCCCGTGTTTCAAAAATGCATCCATCATAGGTTCACTCGATTTAGCAGATCCTGGAAAAAGAGCAAATTTCTTTGATTGAAATCGCCGTAAGATGTTTTTTTCATTGTGAAGAGCTCTTTTTCGAAATTAAATGGCGATATGTTTTTACTGGATCTAAATAATTTCTAATTCAAAATATCCCTTAATTTCGCACATTCATGAAATATCGCTAATTTCGACAATTTTTCGGGGAATTCGTTTTTCCTTATAACTCGATTCTGCTTCCAATATTTATGAGTGCAAAACTCGGGTTGTGACGCCCTTTTTTTGTAAAGTAAATGACGATCTTATTTTTCCCGTTTTTAAGTAATTGCCAATACAAAATCACTCTTAATTTTAAACATTCATGAATGTACGCGAATTTCGATAATTTTGCGGGGGATAATTTTCCGTCTAACTTGATTCAGCTTTCAATATTTTTGAGTGCATAACACGGGATGATCGAAAAGCGAACATTAAATTCTCAACCGCCCGTATTTTTTCCCAATATTTTTTGCCAATAATCTCGGCGTTGCAAACAGCATTTTCGGTTTCCCACCCACGCGTGATTGGGGGACCGCTTGTTATCGGCGTGATCACTCTCCTCGCAAAGGTGATCACTCCCAATTTCGTGGGGACCAACCCCGACGCATAATTCCGCTAATGCCGGCTGATGAAATCGCCTCCGACGTTTCCAATCCGGAGATTTATGTCGCCGCGTCGAACTTCGCGCTAAACTGCGATGAGACGGAAAAAATGAAAATGTGTGTGTGGATGTTTTTGTTCAACAGGAGTTTACAGGAGTGCTTTGCCCAGTTTCGACGTCGGCTGATACGCGTGCGATCGGACGGTCGATGATCCGGACGGCGATTATCTCGATCCGATTTTCGGTTCAGTCGATACGCGCGAAATTCGTGCTTCATTTCTTCGATCGGCGCCTCGTCTACTACGGCAGATATTGGACTATTATCATTATACTTTTTTATCTCATTCTTTCTCAACACTGCTGGGTTGCACAAGGGTACGGGTATAAATGTATAAACCTTACGATAATCATTTACAAACCAAAATTTAAAAATTTCCTTACAGCATGTCATGTTGAAATAATAGCAGCCTTTTTAATTTTAATATAAGTGCTCTTTTTTAAACTTAAAGTTTCCAGGCTATGAAAGAGTTATTTTATGATTATACCGGTAGCCGAAAATACTATGGGCACTATTATATCTTGTTTCATGCACCAGATTATTATTATTATTATTATCATCGTATTATTAATATAATTTATTATTATTATTATTCATTTATATTTTCTTTCTCACCAAAAAGTGGCGACATTTTTGCGATCGGACTGATGTCGAGATCCCATCACGACGATAAATTAATTATTATTATTACTACGCATTACCGCCGCAATTAGTCGCGAGGACAAGAGGTGGCGCTAATTTATGAAACAATTATTTAAAACAAGATTCAATGCATCGATAGAATAGCCCAACCGCATAGAATATAAACTTGCATAAATACAAAGTAATAAGAAATAAATACAAAATATACAATACATATACGAATTATTATAAAAAAGCGCTGTGAATTAGTTGTTATAGTTAAATATGAATTTTGAACAACCTTGAAACAGTATGTACGTGAATTGTCAACCATAATTTCCAAAAACATTGCAATGTATCGTTAAATATATATGCGATAGTATTACGATATATCATACATCTATATAAAAACACAATATACCATATCACAAACTACAATAATTATCAGTTTAGCTTAACTTTGGAAAAGGATCTGGACCATGGTTTGTCTAGCACCTATCATGAAAGATCCGCCATCGACGTCACACCTTCGGAAGGCTTTGTTCATGTTGCGATTAACGAAACGTAACTCAACGGAGTTGTAAATTACAGCGTACATTTAATTTTAAATATAGACACACATTAAATACGATTTTGAGATTTTTACATTTTGATCATGTAATAAATCGTGAGTAATATTGCACGACATTCTTATTTGATTTTCGTATTTCATATTATCGTTTATATTGAAGTACATATTTCAATCTCTTGAGTGCTTTTTAACATATTACAGGTTCGAGATACGGAATACAAAATGTGAGACTGTAGATATTCCCTATATATTATATTTAATCATCATTAAGGCCCCATGAGCCTGAGAAGGTTAATCAGTGAGTGCCTGATTTCATAAGAGTGGTGTGGTAAAATAATATGATTTTATCATTACAGTACATCGAATTAGTACATAATGTCCTTTACTGGATAAGAATGCGTTTAAGCCTATGTATAGATATTTATAAGTACAATTAAGAAATACCTGCACATTGATGTTTCATAAAAGTTACTATTAGATTTATCTACCAAATATTTATGTTCCCGGAGTAAGCTAAGTAATATGATTAACTTACAAAATTGAAAAACCGGAATAAACAGCAACTTACAGCAGCTTCCGTCTAAAGATGTCGGAAATCGCTGCTTTTGTTTCTGTAAAAATAGCATTTTGTTAAGGTAATGCATAGGATATCTCAGGCATAAAAGATAATGGGAAATATTTTCCTTTTCTCCCACGAGTGAAGTTTCTCTGAGATCCATTCATCTCTACGATTTTTATCGAAAAAAAATTTTTACCCTCTATTGGAGAAGATTATAGCGGTTAATAATTTATAATTTATGGTAGACATATTTGGATTCATTTATTCAATAGCCTACTTTTTTGTCAGATTTCGAGTTCTCCCTAGGCTGTGAGTATGAAAGCAATTTTAATTATTTTTAATCTATTTGATTCCTTACGAGTTACTATCTTACAATTTCACTGGAATATCCCTCGTATCTCCCAAACTCATTTTATATTGATTTATTCCCATGAGTTAAAACTATGATGGTTGATGAATTAGATGTTGGAAAATTTTAATTACTTCGAATTTCTAATTTCTCTTATGGATTTCTTTTAAGTTTTTGACATTCATCTTTAATTTTGATATAATCATTGAAATATCCGTTTGAAAATTCAGATAATACTATTTGAAAATTGCGTGGCTTGAAGCGTAGAAAGAGCTAAATTCTGAATAAGCTAAATAAGCTGGAGATATCTTACAAACAATCAAAAAATCAATTGTCAATAAGGAGAGTATTTATTTTCAGGAAGTTGATCTATTGATAAATTTGTCCTAGTTTGCCGAGTTGTGAAATTTTCCTTATTCGATTGAAATTCCTTTTGAAGTATGGTCGTCCAGTAAATAACTTTTATGGAAGAAGAGTTTAATTCATCTTTTCGGGTACGGTAAAATCTCAAGGTAATCTCGTTAAATATTACTCGCATACATCAAAGAAACCGTTCCTTCAAAGTGTCCGCTTCGTTTAGTCAATTCAATCGTGAGCTCACATCTTTTTGTCTTCAGTAGCTCAAAGACGGATGCGCGAACACGACTTCGAGACGTGCATTTCGCTTACCGCAATGTCACGTGACTTTTCGCGCTTCTCTGCCACGAGCTTTCAAAGTTTCTCGTAGAAATGTTCAATGGGATCGAACATCAAAGCTATTGGAATCGCATTGATCCCCCCTGTAAGAGTCAGAGAGCCTTTAACTGCAATTTCCTTCCCATTGCGTATGAATGCTCTCTGCTGGAAGAAAGCCCGTACAGCTCTTTAAATTTTTCTTTTACGGCACAGGATTCCGTAAGAGAACGGTAGGCAACGTGTCATTAAATCCTGAACATGTTTCGAGCCGAGTTAAAGTCTACGATCATTGTTATGTACTTTTTCTGCGGGGGTAATCGACTGCCTCTCTCGTAATAGTTTTCAAGACTGCTGGTTAATTTCATTTTGGCACGATCTTGCAGACGCATGACAAAGTCATTCAGCGGGTTTTTTAATCAGTAGCCAAATCAGATTGTGCTATACTTTCTATTTTTGGACGGTTTTTAGTCGGAATGCTGAATAGGCTGGTTCCTTCGATGATTTCTTGTTTCTATAAATAAGTCTCGGTTGTGTAGTTTAACGAAATAAATAAATTCACGAAATAATAAACTCACAAAATAATAAATTAGTCAGTTATATCCATCATAATGCAGTTTCACTAAGGAACGGCTTCTACAATACATTTTTAATAGGCAGGTTATTTTAATGATTTATGTGATACCATTTTCTGTTTTTTTAAGTATATTTGCTTGCGGGAAGTATATTTCTTTTGATAGCCAATGCAACGGAATGGTTCAAATATGGTTATTGTTGTACTCCATCGTTATTTGAAATAATAGGCAGTTTGTAGCGGAAATAAATAAGCAGAAGCTTCAAAAATAAATAAATTCACAAAATAATTAATTTTGTGAAACTTTTGCTTAGCTATTCCCACCATAATGCAGTTTCACCAAGGACTTCTACAATTAATTTTCAATAGGCAGGTTCTTTTGATGATTTTTGTGATATCATTTTCTGTTTTCCGTAAGTAGATGTATTTGGTCATAGGATGTATATTTCTTTAAATTGTTAATATAAGGGAATTATTTATATATAGAGTTGGTTCTTGTTTTACTCTATCGATATTTGAAACAGTAGGCAGGTTCTTTTGATAATTTCCGTGATGCCATTTGCTGTTTTCTGTAAGTAAATGAATTTGGCTGCAGGAAGCATGTTTATTTTCATATCCAATATAACGGAAATATTCATTCGTAAATATGTTTATTGTTTTCCTCCATTGTTATTTGAAAAGGGATATTTCATTAATTAACATGTGAAGCTACATTAATGTCGTTAAGTCACGAACTGTTGCTTATAATTAAATTTAGTATAACTTTTATAGTTAATGTGACCCGATGGTTGGTTTTCTCATCGAGTATCAGTAAATTTAACCTAGTAAAATCGTTTTGTGCAATTATCTTTCAGAAGATTCGTCAAGAGATGCGTTTTACGCATTATTTTATTACTATGAATTTAATTCCTTAGTTAAAAGATCTGTCAATAAACATTAACATGAATTGCTATTTTGAAAATAACCAGAAATCACGTTGGAAGAGCAAACTTCGATAGCTGAGTGATTCAGGGGTGATACAACAATGATCTTATGAAAATTAATTTTTTTGGAACGGTAGTATTTTTAATTCTTCCGAATATATTTTTTCTATTTTAAAACGTTCACCACCGACTTTCTGTGTTAGTTAGATATGAATATCTAGGAATGCATATTTACGATTATTTAGTTCATTTGAGGTTATTTTTTTGAAACCGTTAAGATCGTTACAATCATTCAAAGGATAAGTTTACATAAGATCCAGTTATTTCAAATGTGTAATATCCGATTGAAAGAATATACCGCGATTATAGATGGACGAAATATCTGAGAATGTATGGCCATGGATTACTTTTAGGTTCTTGCTTGTTAAAGCTTCCTTTTCTAACAATTTTGTTACCTGTTTTACTTTATATGTACATGATTGATTCAGATTTTATCCTTAAATGTGGATTTATATATTTGACACAATTTTCTACATTTTATTGCAGCGTAATTAATTTTATACTATATCACAATTTTTTATTTATTTATTTTCGTTTTGTGATGTCTATATGTCATTGCAGGTTTTATTTTTTAATGTAGATTTATTCTTTTTTATCCATAATATTTACTTGATAGATCTGCAACTCATTGCAGAATATATCCTTTAATATTGATTGATTGTTGTTATATAAACTGTTATTATTACTATGTGTGATCATAATACGCGGTTGATGGATTTGCGAATTCGAATTTTTTAATCAATCAATTCCGAATCATCTTATTCACTGATCCTGCATACCTCCCACGGTTAATCGGTACCACTGCATGAGATAAGAAAATTCCTTCTAATACGCCGTTAAAACTGCTCCTTGCCAAGGAATTCTAGAGTATTCAGGGAGAAATCGGTTACTTCCCAAGAAAAGGCAGTCTTTGAGCATTTTATTCCCTTTAGAAGCAACTTCTCCGCATTCCGCGTGGGATTTTATCCCTTCAACTCGCGATGCTCAGTTCGCAAAGCCCCGAGGAGAAACTTGGCGGGCTCGTTCATTCGGCTAATTATTTAGGAGCAACTTTTAACATAAGAGTGGAAGTTTCGTATCTCCGATAGGCTTTTGAATACCTCTCTACTTAAGCACTTCTCTTTCCTCGTTCGGTTCTCATCCGGAGCCGACATGATTGGCCGTATTTATAAGTCCTGATGCTTAATCTCCTCCGTCCCCTTATCATTCTATTATTGTAACCCAAGCTATTATGGTTTTAAACTCTGATGGATCGATTTAATAGTTTTACCTATTCTCTCCTTACGATGAATGGTTAGCATTCGAAATACGTATTGGGTGCTCTTAAAAAGTGGGGTGTCCTTTTTTGTTTTCTTGGAATACCGGTGAATTAGACGAGGAACGCCGACGTAGACGCCTATTGGAGATTTAAATTTCCTTAACGGCCGTGCTTCAAATTTTCTTTCATTGCGATTTCCTTATTGGTTATTGGATTGGCTTATCTTTCATACACGAATTTCTTAGGAATATTTTCCTTTTTCCCTATCCATAGAGATATTTATAAAATTAAGTTTACTGCATACCAGATCCTTGTAATTTTTTATATGTTTTTAAAATATTTTAGTCTCCTCTCTACTTTTTGTTATTTCCTTACTGTTTCTGTTGATATTATTTTTATACTTCTACTTGTTGTATTGTCAACGTAAATTGCCATTTTCTGCTGCACGTGATGAATGAATAAATAAATTAAATAAACATAACTAGCTAAAGTGAAAATTGTTATCAGGCTCATTGTAAATCAAATATTGAGAGGATAGAGGCCGCTGAAGAAATTGAGGGAGGAATAATATTGAAAAGACAGAAAGGGAAAGACAAAGGCAGAATGGATTCCCGGATAGCCATGTGGGCAGTGCTTTCAGCTTTGGTGTAAGTTGTCCCGGGTTCGATACTATACTATAATATCAAGGTTTTCCTGTCTTCGAGATCGACTACAATGAGAAGTGCTCGTCTTGGTTCCGTAAGGTTTAGCTGCGACGGAAGTAGGTCGAGCCTAGGAGTATTTCGCGAGGTAAAACTGTCAGGAAATGGATTTTTCTGGTCGGTACTCTAGTCTCCCGATATCTGCGGCTTCAGTGATATCACTCGGAAGTCTCAGAAAAGTCGTTTAAGTGCGGGCTCTCATCCTCTCGGAAGTGAAAATTCATGGCTATGGATGGGGAGTATAGTTGAAAAAAAGAGATTCCCTTCTATAGCACGTGCGATACCTACGTTAGTGGTTATTTTCTTTGAACGGGAACATCTCTTGTTGGTATTCCATCACTAAAACCAAGGAAGTTCAATCAACGCAGTATTTTTTAAATTTATAGAGACCACAGAAATTAAATGCTTACCACGGCCTTAAATGCTTTAATATTGTGGTCTGTATTAATTTTAAAATGATAAAAAATATTTCGTTTCTTGAACTTCCTTGGTTTTGGTTATTTTTATGTTTATTTTTGAAGAATTCGATAAAAAAAACCTGATCTTCAGATTCCATAATTAAAGACAAGAAAATTCAAGCAACACAATGTTTTTAATTTATACAGACCGCAGAATATATTTTTTGGGCTTTAAATGCTGTAATTGCTATAAAAGTAAACTAAATCGTCCTGCCCTCACGTTAAAATATAACTATCAACTTAAAATGTATCGATATAAAATAAAAACTTAAAATATAACTATTTAAAAAAATAACTATAACTTGTCGGTTATTATATTCCTTGTAAATTATGTTGTGAAAATTTAAGTTAAGTTCACGTTTGTTTTTTTATGTATGCGCAACTACTTAACTCTACTTCCTCCTATGTTTAATTTTTACTATCGAGATAAATTCAATAATTTTATGGCAAAAATCAATTTTCATCAAATTGATCAAATTGAACTCCTTCAATGATACTTGGCGGATCTGTATCATAAAAGAATGTATTGTACCAAAAAATATTGTACAATAATATTGAAAACCTTGTAGGAAAGAAAAAGACATTGTACAATTAATCAAAGGGTTGAGGGGACTTTGCACATAAGGGCGTGTACCCAGGAAAATTCCCAAGGAAAAACGGACTAAAAAACAGTCTGACAGGGCCGGGAATCGAACCCGGGATCTTCCTCTATTCGGGAGGCTGCCTTAACCATCAAGGCTACCCGGCCAGAACATTTAAATAAGCCGTTTTGGGGACGAAACTACACTTACCCTTGCGCACAAGTACCAAGTAACCAAGTACAAGTACAAGATCCCGGGCTCGATTACCGGCCATGTCAGACTTTTTTCAAGTCCGTTTTTCCTTGGGACATTGTACAAGTTTCTAAATATTATTTTACAAGACATTTGTTACAATAAATTGTTTTGTATTCACAATAATCAGCCAGTCATCGGCAGGAAAAACACCTGAATATTTCACTTGCAGAATAAATCGATAATTGTCATCTCTTCATGTTGTGATCAAAATATAGATAAAGAAGATGCACATTCATTTTACACAAGGTTTTTATTCTTAACCCTCGTTTGTTTACTTTTTCAAATTCTTCCTAGAATGCAATAAGAAGATGGAAAAACATGTGTTTCTTTAGCAGCTATCGTCTGTCATTGTCAAATACTGTCGACACCCATATGGCCTCAGCTTTTGCTATCTAAGGGTGCCCTGATGCTATCATCTTTTGTATCAAGGGAAAATATCGCTCCCTTTGTGAGAAATAAAGGTTGGAGTAGCCGTGAGAGGTCAAACGGAAATTGCAATATTGAAGTGACAGGATGCTGAAAATTAATTATACGTCGAATAAATCTCCGCTTTCAAAGCATTCCGATTTATTTGAAACAGTCTGTGAGTGCCGTAAAGGTCAAAGGGTCACAGGGTCCAGTTGGTATTCCTTTCTGGGATTCCTCTAATTTTCAATGGTGATTTCGATCGGTCACAGAAACACCGTCAATGATTGACGTCATACAGATTCTTCTCGGTATTTATCAGAGCTCTTTATAAATGAATTATTCTCAGTTAAAAATTCGGAATTAAAAGTATTTTTTAGATAGTTTTCATTATATTGTATGCATTGTATTGCAATATTATTCTTTATTGTCTATACAGTCTGGTGCTGGCGTTGTAAAAATTACTAAATGACGTTAAATATTTAATTTTCTACAGGTTGGAATAAATTCGATATACGATCGATATTTACTATCGATAATATTCAATTGTACGTAATACTTATTGTACTTAATAAATTTTTACACCAAAAAATATAGTAAACATTAAGGTCCTCATGATCTGTTGTCGGCGCGATAAGTTGTCGGGTCCGGTGAATCCGTTGAGGCGAGGTGTCCCGGAACCAAATCGGAGACGGTCGGGTTGAAAATTGTACTTTTCCGTGTTGGTTTGACACGGAATGACCCCATGATAGTATTTTGTAACAGATGTAAACAATTCTGATTTTGCTCCATCCTTGACACATTTAATCTATAATCTCCCGTCCCCTTTATACGAGTCACTTGTAACGAACGAGCCGCTCATTTTGCTCCTTTCATTTCAGCTTTGTTTACCAAACCGTAATTCATCCTAAAATCAATGTGCTATCTGATACCGCTCCAGAGAGAAGGGACTTTAATGTATGCATGTTATGCAAGTCAGCGTTACCTTTTTTGCGATAAAGGTTGTGTGCTCTTTCTTATCTCTCCCCTATCGCGGAACACGTTCAACGCTTTCAGCGGTCGCCACGCTTCAAAACCAGTGTTTCCCTCCCGCGAATTTTAAAGTTTATTTAAATGGTCGCTCCTCTGATTATTCCCCGTTGCTATCAAAGGGAGTACGGATGTAAACCTCTCGCATGACCTTCGTCTTTCACCCTCCAATTGCTGCGATGGCTGTAGGAATCGATGCTCTGGGTGATACTATGCCTCGGATGCCCTCTCTGCATTTAGCTAGCGTGCTTTTAACCCCTTCCACTACGATTTATTTTCCGAATATTCTGCTCCTATCCACTATTTCATAAAATGCAAGTTCTGTAAATGCGTTACAGATGGATTATCATTCTCTAACTAAGTGAAATCATTTCAGTATCTTGTGCGCCTAACTTAACGATTCCCTGTTGAGCATGCGTGTGTATTTGAGGTTTAAATCTCCAATAGCCGTCTTTGTCAGCGTTCCTCGTCCCATTCACCGGTATTCGGGGAAAAGAGGAAAGTATACCGCACTTTAATAACACTGAATGCACATTTCGGAAGCGATGCTTTCATCTTCAGGAGTGATTAGGTACTGTAAGTTCTGTGTCTTTTCTTGTTTTTTTTCCAAATACCGGTAAATGAGACGGGGAACGCCGATAAAGACGGCTATGTAAAGATGATATTGCATCATATATGAGTCACTGTAATGCATTACTTATCTTCAACCTTTTCTTTCGTATGCCATAGAATCCCCTGCTTAAAGTCTTTCCCTTGCATCTTGATTGCTAGATCTACTCTTATATAATCCAACTACTGCAAATTTACTTTTTGCCTTTCTTGTTCCTTTAGGAACGAGGATGGTAAACCAATGCATATGGCATGCGTACCATATTCATCACGCAACAGAAATTTTAGGCCCGCGATTCTCAGCTGTCCTTTTCTAACTATATATTAACTTAAAACATATGAGCTCCAGAGTAAATGTGATTTTTATGTTAAAAATTAGTGTAAACTAATAAATAATTTTATCTACAATAAAATTTGAAATCCATAACTTACGTAACATCATAGATAAGATAGTATGTCAAGGCGTGATTCGGTGTAACATTAGCAAGTCGTTCATGTGATCAACTGCGGCTATATTCCGACAAAAGGCTCGTCATCCTTTTGCTAAAAACTATTCTTTAACAGCTTTTTATGCGAAATAATTGGAATATTAAGTTTTCAATCCTGAGTATAAAATCCTATGTATTCTCGGACCATAATAGGGACATCCCTGTCTCAATGAGAATTTTTTGAAGATAGTAATAGACAAATAGAATTGAAACTTTAACACTTTAACGCAGAATATTTTTATTTCACGACCATGGTTTTGATCCGTTGGATCACTACCCTCAGGAGATGACAACCTGATGATTCTATTTTTCCAATAGTTTGTTATGTTAGGTTCTAATTAGCTTGTAAAGGCTGTTTGTTAAAATGTATTTAACATAGTTGTGATTAAGATACAGGTACGAAACGTGTTGAAACGAAAATTTATTTCATTGATGACAAATGTTAATTACAAGTATTTTTAAAAAAGTTTTAGCATTATAGTTATTTCTGTAAACAATGCCTTAACCCTTTCAGACCCTGTGTGCAAACTATTGGTTATCATTTTCCGTGCTTATTATAAATTGTTCATATTATTAAAATATTTTTATGGGTTTGCTTCTTTTATTTTCATATGATGTCAATCCTGTGTGAAATGAGTCTCATTATAAAATGTTATTGCTTATTGAATAACGGGATCATCAACTAAACTCAAAAATATTTTTTCTTCATAGATAAAATTCAGGTCTGAAAGGGTTAAATTAGGCTTATTATTTATATATTTTAATCTCCTTTCTTTTAAAGATTCCCAAACTGTGTTCGAGAACATCTTTGTAGCACTCGCGTTTTTATAGTTATAATTTAAAACAAAATTCTCTTCGCCTATATAATACTATTCGATTCGTTAGATTTTAAGTTGAAATTTCTTTAAATTCATTCATGGAGAATAATTCATCAATTGTTTGAAAGAGACGAGACCAGGTTGTGCACTTTAATTTTCGTCACGCGAGGAAATTTTTTAAACTTTTTCCTGCACAGTGTAGGAATAGTGGTTAGGTTATGTGCTCAAACGAGCGTCTAGGGAGAGAGTTTGGTTGCGTGATTTCCGTGAATTTGAGTCCGAGGCATGCACTCTTAGGAAATTGCGTCGTCACACTTTGACCCCTCCGGGAGAGAACGTCATCGACCCAGTTGGAATGGAAAAAGTGAAATTGTGCTCATCCATAGGTCTCTTATAGTCTTCTACGTGACCCCTTTAACATTTTAGCTTATAAATTCTATCTGCAAGTCCTTAAATGCATCCG
This sequence comes from Sympetrum striolatum, assembly GCA_947579665.1. Taxonomy (NCBI): domain Eukaryota; kingdom Metazoa; phylum Arthropoda; class Insecta; order Odonata; family Libellulidae; genus Sympetrum; species Sympetrum striolatum. Next base: position 35,129,828 of record OX388350.1, on the reverse strand, counting down.
GCACCAATTAAAAGCCAATATAACCTAGTCTAACCGATCCTCTAATTTCTCATTCTATTCTACCATTAGATAGGTTCATATGCGTCAATATTTCCTATTCAGCATCATCTCATTCTTTTCTTGATAATTCACCCCACCATTCATGTTATCTAACGTATTCTTACTTTGCCTTCCCTTCTATTTCTCCCCGTAAATTCATTCATCTATTACTTTCTTTATCGGTACCCTTCCTTGTAATATTTGGCCCGCCCATTTACTCTGTCGACGTCTAATTGCTTCAATTAAAGCCCTCTCCTCCCCAACCATCTCCAGCGCATCCAGGTTTATTTTACTATCAACCCAACTTACGTTTTTTTATCTACGCAACACCCACGTCTTGGAGACCTCTAAACTTTTAAAAGTCTAAGATACTCTAAACTTTTGATTTCCTCTTTAGGTCCACGTTTCACACCCATATAGCAAAACACTCCATACCAAGGATTTTACCAATCTATTCCTGATTCATTTTATTATCGGAGACCAGTCATCATTTCACTTATCTTCATGAGAACTTCCTTAGCCAAAGATAATCTTTTTTGAATACCATCTTTGAATCTTCCATACCAAGAAATAACTCTACCCACACATAAATAAAAAATCACTTAGTCCACAAAAAAAGTTTTTGTGGACTCTTACAAACGAGTTTTTCGTTATGGGTGATCGTGAAGAAGTTTCGCCATGTCCCACCTCAGTTCTTCATCAACTCTACCCAAGTAAATGAATGAATCCTCACATAGAGAGTAAATATCCCTTATAACGATTATTTATTCATTACACTTTGTCGTTTCCTCTTAAAGTTCGCGAACCTTGTTTACAGGAATAACTAAATCATGTTCTCCATCGACCAGTTCTGCGCTGATTAAATTTTCGGGAAGCTTCCGTCTGTAACCTAGTCTTCTTTTCTGAAGCGGATCCCTTCCGAGGGATTATCGTACCTAGTTGAAGCACAGCTTTTGAACATGAAATCCCCACTATCTAACCGAGCTGCTCCGCGTTGGACCAGCTCTATATCGGAGACTTATCCCACTTTGTGAGGACGCCACATCGCATCGCTTGGCAATATTCGGAGAGAGGTCGAGTAATGGAAAAAGTAGGCTTCTTATTTGAATCCTTAATGGGCAACCCTTCTGAATTTTCCCAGTAAATATTCAATTTCTATCTCCTTTGTATGTTGCGATTTCAATGCTGTTTTTGGAACTACTGCTAATCGCTTAACATAAATAACTACTTAGCCTCTGGTAATGAGGTTAAGTTACCTCGACTTTTAAATACTAATGTTAGGTTTATTTTCAATCTTCGAAGAGAAGATCACATACCTCTCGCCGGGAAATAATGTGGCTTAAGCTTATTGCGAAAAGGAAATATTTCTTTGGTACTTATCTATATTTACTATTTCGGAAATCACAGCCACTATACAACTTGGATCTCTTTACCCGTATTCTTCTTTCATCATCTTTTAATACTCGAACCAGCACTGATAATCTTACTTATCCCATTCCAAATACCAACATATACCTTAATTCCTTTATAATTACTGCCTCAAAATTTTTTGAACTCATTACCCCGCAGGATTAGAAACTCCACCTCTTTACAATCTTGTAAAAATAAACTATTTAATCGTCTTTTGTTAAATAAGTTAATAAATTAAGTGAATAAATTAAGGTAATGATTAATCTTCGTGATGTTTTCTAAGTATTTTATATTTTATTAATTTTTGAGAATATTATGTTTTTTGTTTTGTCATTGTATTGATCTTATTTTGTAATCTTTTGATGTATTATATTTGAGATCAAATCCCCAGAACGAATAAACACTTATCAATCAATTGCAACTCCTGGGAATAAATAATGGCAGAACCTCGTATCCATTCCATTCATCAAACTCGACTTCTGAAATCAGATCAGAGATTATAAATCAGGTCATGGTCTCCATCCGTAGGCCCTCGCATCGTACGCCGGTCTTTGACAAGTTTCGCGCGGCTCAGTAACGTATTATTTCCAGATTTTTTCTCGCGGGTTCATGATTTATGCTGCTGAATTCCCATAAAAACAGTATTAACCTCTCTGAATGATTGACAACCTGATAAAGTATTAGGTTTGTATTGATTGATGCGTTGTCATTAGAATTAGCCATAGAAAGCCATAATGATAATAAATTTATTGCTTCAAAGACATAGAAAGTATGTATAGAATAGGTAACTGCCATTAATTGCATTGCAATTAATTAAAATACATATAAACTAATCACTGAATAAATTAAAAATCGTACATATCATTACAATAATCTCATGCACATTTACAATGTCAACAATCACAAAATGTTACACTACCATACATGTTATTACAATATTGATCCGCAGCAGACGATATTCTGGAGCCACTTTGATCGAAAGCAAATGCAATTTACGTAAAAGAAGAGGTGTATCAAATATTCAAGGAAATTATTCCTCTTTAAATGAATATTAGGATAAACGCTGTGATGAACAATGTACTTTTTTCAGACAATTTACTATTTGATGGGAAATGAATATTGTGGTGTTTTAGGACTGATTTGCAAGTGAAATGAAGTCGTCCGACTAGAAGAATCAGGAGCACTTTTCCGAACGAAATTTTGATGTGGAAGTTGCGTGATAAGTCGCGCTTGGATGGCTGCTATATATCTCTTCTGACGCTATTGCACGCTGGAGTAGTTATATAATAGAAGATAAAGGCATGCGCTGACATCATACTCCTTGAATTACCTTTCCATGGGTAGATTCCATTTAATCGTTTAAGTGTAGCCACTGCGAGTAATATACGAGTATCTCAGTGTTTTTGAATAATATAACCACAGAAACGGTGATAGATAAGGATGATAAAGTGTTGATATATATGAAATTAATATGGACCTAGGCTCTATTTCGTGGAACGCCATGACAGCTGGCGAATAAAAACTAAACTTGGTTAATCCCACAAGATGTTTTTATAACTATCGGCTTCTGCCATTGATGATCATCTTGATATACTCCATGATTATGGTGAATTTTAGCTCTGTACAATGTCGATAATGCTACTATTAGCTATGGATGAAAATCCATGTACTTTTTCCTTTTTTCTCTTTTTCTTTTTTGTTTATTTTATGTTATTATGTATATTGCTATGAGTTAATTTTTTTAATGTGCACTTATTTTCACTTATGTATCGCATTCAAGTACTTACTGGTAGTGTATTTCTATATTTTGTCATCTTCTTTTTTCTCATCTTTTAGTTATTTATCTCGGTAGATTTGCGCAGGTTTTTCACACCACCTTCTTTGTGGGTGTTTTAAGGATTTTTAATTTAATTTAATTGTTAATTTAAGTTAATTATTTTCTGCGGTAGATATATTTTTTTAAGAATCTCTTAGGTTTTTTACACTCAAAATTCTCCTAATTGTTTCTTATACTATTCTCTTTAATCTATTTATAATTCTATAATTATTGACGATGGGTTAGATGGAAGAAGAGACTTTTTCTCAATATTTTCCAAATAAATACGATTATTATTACTATCGTGGAAGCTAATAAAAAGTCTTTTGTTAGTTAGCTTAATATCTCTTGATTTTATCATCGTTTACATGGAGCGATACCTTTGTCCGGCACTTGTTTATGTTAGAGCGTTACCAGCGCAACGCTGCGTCTGTTGGTTTTGGGATAGCAGGAGCGTTTTGTTGTCTCACGTTCGCAATGCGTGGGTCTCCTGTTTGTTATTGGTCCCTCAGGGGTGTAAAGCAAAGCCAGGACCCTTACAATACATTCGCTACGGTTGTCGATTCCCTTAAAATCGCGGCCACACGTGGTGGCGGCCATTTTGCGCAAGAACTTGTCAACCAGAAGCAGGTGGCGCCACCGAATCGCCGATAGAGAAGATAGTTGAAACTTAGTGGTGCGACCGGGTTTGTCGCTCAAAGGATGCCTTTGAGTGTAAGGAGAGTCTTTCACGAAGTCTCTCTGCGCATTTAGCATGTTCAGAGAGTGGCATGAATTTCCGCCTCAGGATATCTGTTAAAAGGGATCGTCCTCAAGGGTTAATGATGTCGATATTCTTTCTTTCCTCTTACAAATAATAACGACTTCGTTGCGGGGTTGTTGCCAGGCGCCGGTTGCTTTTCTTTTCCTCGGTCATCAGTTATTCGGTCATTATTACATCAGGGCGATGTAATCTTTGCCATGAACAATAAGACGTAACTGAATGAAGGATATCTCTTCCTCTATTTTGTTCCAGAAGACTAGTGGATAATATTCCATTCACCATGAAGTAATATGGTAGAACCGCTTAGTAAAGAGCCTGCACGGAAATTTTCATGAATCCTCGGAAGGGTATACTCCACTCTCGCGAACTCCTTACCCCGTGTATTCCACGATACGACCTTCACTTTCTCGTGGTTGCCAGCTTTCGCTAGTCGTTGTTTCATTTTCCTTCAAAATATGCCATGCGTACGCCATGAACTGAGAGAATTTGGCAACATTGCTTTGGATAGAAAATACTCACTGCAGGTGGTGTAGGTAGTCGATGCACCGCCCAATGGTACCAAAAAAGACTTTACTACGTGGTACTTTTATATGTATGTACTTTTGTAGTAGTAGCTAGTAGTAATGTATAGTACACTAGATTCTAGCTAATCCGGCCATTCCTCGCAAAGAGGGATACCGTATTAGCGTGAGTGCCGGATTACTGAGAGTGCGTAAAAGACCATAGTGTCGTGACCGAGTTTTCGGTGCGCAGCCATAAAGAGAAATGCATACTTTTCATTTATTACATAGGAAATATATGGTAATGTAGAACTTAGTACATAAAAACGTGTGATGATTCCACAGATACACAGTTAGCTAATCTTACAATTAGAAGAGACTCACTGCATGAGAATGGGGGAACGGATACCAAAGGAAGAGGTGGGGTAGGTTGTCGATGCTGCGCCCACTACCGAATAAATACCGAAAAATTCTGTTTACTATATACATATACTATAGTGAGAAATAGCGTATATTGTGATACCGATAAATGCCTATTCAAGCCCTACGTTTCGATCTCATCTTCCCTTGACGTGACCGGGAATCGTTTCGCGAAATCTATCGGGAAATGGAATAATTTCCCTTTGGTTAATTACGCGTATCTCGAATCTTAACCGTTGGTTAGGCGCAATAGGGCTAAGTGCTGAATGTGTTTTTCCTCGGCGGGCACGAAGCCATTGTTCCATTACGTATATTACTCCCCGTAACAGGTTGAAGGGGAAACGCCTCTCGGAATTGAGGCATCTTTGAGTGAATAAAGCCGTCTCGAGATTCGTGTCTTCAAATGAAAGGTTTGAAGATTCTATCGGTTTACGAAGAAAGGTTCATTCATTCGGTGAAAGAAGCCCTTGAGGAACAGCACCCATTTTGTCCTTCTTTGAAGCAGGAAATTAATATTAACTGCCGATGCCTCTGGGGGTAGCTTTGTAAGAAAGGATTCTTTTTCACGGCATACCTAGTTTTGTTATACCGTTTTTTAATTCTAAAATGTAAGTTAGGGTAACCCTTGATAAACCTTTAAAGCAGCTTAGGTTTTTTAAATCCACAAAGTAGTCTTCTTCTGTGTACTTTTTTAAGCTATCTCTTTAGTTTATATGACGAAGGGTTAGATGTAAGAAGAGAATTTATAGTCTCAATTTCGGTCTTAAACCGTTAATTATTAAACCGTTGTTTCATTCCATATTCCTACAATTAACGCTCCCTATGAGGATAATCTAAATATGAGCTTTCGCCTATTAAATATAGCTTTGTATCAGATTCGTAACAAAGAATTCAATGCTAGATGTGACTTCGCAACGCCATTATCGCTCTTTAAGGCCGTTAACAATTTTGTTTCATTTGTTTTTTTTCCAATTCACCTATCGCCTATTCACCTAAGTCTTTTGAACCGTGAAAATGATTCGCGACTTATATTTTTTGTTTTGGTATCAACGCCAGTAATACTTGAAATGGAAATTAATTATGTTAATAGATTGTGAAAATCATAGTGGAAATATGTACCTACTATCAAACCAAAATTAATGTGTTATTGATGATTACGAAAATTTTCGGATCAATATCCTTTTGTGAGTATTAAAAGTATATGAATATAAAACTAACGTATCAGATTTATAATATAGAATAAATGGATGGATATGGTATGTACAGCTAACAGCAAAAAAAAGTTACCACCCCTGACCCACCAAGAAATTCTAAGTCCAAATTTCGGGCCGGCGAGCCTTTCTCTCGAGAAGGGAGGGAGAGAAAAGAAAGATGGAGAATATGGTCCCTTATGCTAGCTCGGCTCTCGCGTTTGGATGGAGAATTTTCGTTATTTATATAAAAATCATTTACTACTATCCATTATCTGCCGCAACATTTGATGTGTTAACGCGTACTATTGAATTTGACGACGATCAACTGGAAGATAACTAAAGAAATGAATCGAATTGAATGCAGCATTCAAAGTCACTCTCACTTTAATTTTCGATAACAGATTATTAAATCATTTCCAAAACAATACAAATGAATTTAACTGAATACAACATTCGGTATCAAGTTAACTCACATTTCGTTTTTCGAAAATCGATCGTTTAAATCACTTCCAACGATTGATTATGCTCATCAATGTGAACGAAACCAGCAACTATTCTCTTCTTCTTAATTTCAAATAGGCCAAAAAGCAGGATCTCGGATTCAACAATGGCATTTGTCGTCAGGGGGACCGGCTGTTTATACTCACAAAACTTTTCGTGTATTCCGTAAAAAATCTCGAAAGTTCAATTCGGAAACAATAATACACGACCAGAATAAGGTTTTGTATTCATTTTCTCTGCTATTGGCTCTTGTCTCAATGTCGTGTGACCATTCTTTTTAATTTAATTTTGCAAAAGAAATGAAGCATGCAGCGACAACAATGAACTTTACGTGCATTTTTTACGGAAATGCTTTGACTCGTCTGCGATCGAAGCAAGGACGAAGTGTCACCATTTTTTTACAATATAAACATTTTCGTATATATATATATTTGAATGCAATGTTCTATAAAAATTTCAAGTCAATTGACCAAGTGATTTTGATTGAGTTTTGCGGGCACAAACATATGCATGCTGAATTTTTATACATAAGATATGTGCATAATTCGGTGGATTATTATAATTTAATTTGATTGCTTTTACAACCCTTTCGTTTAACTTTCCCAATTGAAAAGCGTTCTATCATGAAGAGAAATAACTAAGGAATAAACACAAGGAAATAAAAGTTCCACATCTTCCACACAAAAAGTCGTGTAACTTTGACAAAGTTATTTATTTCCTTGTGCTTAGTTACCTATGGAGTTCCCCAAAGTTAAAGCTCATTCGATTGATTTAAATAAGGAATAATCTTTTCTAGATTATCATTTCCCCTTACTCTCGTGACTCCTATAGATTATATAATCCAAGAATTTGTAAAATTAAATTATCCTTATAACAACATTGCAGCAAATTCTCACAATAAGCTTTGACGTTTACTAGCACCATCTTCAACATATACATAAATACGCGATCCTCCATATGGCGTGTGCCTTGAAAAAGATGAAAGAATAAGAGGGAACAAAAGTGTGTGTGCAGGTAAAAGGGTAGAATTCTTGGAAAACTGTTAAACAGGACAAAACGAAATAGGTGGGGGAAAAGGACAAGATAAACCTTTTGTTACCAAAGGGGAATGGAAAGGAAAAACTTTCTCGTTGGGAGAAGAGGACGGGTTGCAATTTGCTCGATTCATTTTGATTTTATCTAAAATAATGTGTCCACTAGCCTTCTCTGATATATGTATAATTTTTAGCTCGCAATTAGAAGAATGACTCGAAGAATTAAATCTCTCATAAAGTGGGACTGCAGAGCATCAGATTTGATATTTTTTATGTTCTTCAGCCTATAACTTACGAGATCTCACTGTTTATCTGATGTGGATTGAATGAAAATAATCATAAATCGCTTGATGAAACTACCGTCCTAAAAATTGAATCCATGGATTCCTTATCGTTTCAGAGTAATGGCTTACAGTAAATACTGTAGTAAAAGGCCAGCGGTACACGTCCTTTTGGTAAAATTCTCGAAATTTTGTTTCTCAAAAGTTACTTCTCTCATTTTTTTAGCTATTTACTGATCCACCAATCGACTCCGAAAAGTAATACAATTTGTTTATTTCGAAGTTCTCAGTATTTTAAGAAGACCATCTTTTATTTTATCAGTTACGAAAAATGATAAGACTGCTATCCGTGGAATTGTGACTTTTGCATGACAATGTTAATCGACTTCTAACCAAATTAAAGACTTAGCTAGAGTATGACTTATTAGTACTCGACGCAGGTTGGGCAAGTTATTGCGTGTGTGTTACAGTAATGACTATTATAATTGTGTTTAAATACGTATTTAAATGACATCATTACTTTGTATTTTTCAAACCAGGTGAGATCGACTAGCAAATTTTATCAGTGAATCAAGATGAGATTTACGTTTTGGCTATCATCAACACTGAGAGAAAAAATGTATTCACTTTCTCTTGGTGGTTTTTTATATTAATTTTTAAGGTTAATGCTTAATTCTACTCCTGAAAGCATAGACGGTCCGAGACATGGGCAGTCTGGGAGACCGTCGACAGCATTTGCGGGCTCTTCTCAGATCCCTTGAAGATTCTCAATGATAAAATTATACTCGTATAGCTTAGGTAATTTTGACGATTACACCCGGTCACAATATTTCGGTAAAATTTTTTTATCCATTAAGGGGAACTAGTTTTAAATGTCTGCCTGCCCAGAATGTCAATAATCTTCAGATTACCCCCTCCTAATGATTGGAATCAATTTCCTTCGCAATGGATGCTGCTTTCTTTGGTTCTAGTTCTCTGAGTAATTTCCTTTGATTCAAATTGATTGAAGAAGCCGTTACTTGGTGATGCTGCGTTATGTAAGAAATTGTGAATCTTTTTCCTTAGTTATTTCCACCATTCCTTATAGTCGTTGAGCTATGGCTATATTTTTACGGAAATTACATTTAGGAAAACTGCTAAATCAGGCGTAATCTATCTGAGTAAACGGTAATGGTTACATTGGTAAATGCTGTTTAATAATTAAAATTTAGCCTTCGTATTTTACCCTTCCTTTTTTTAATGAGAGGCCAGTTTAGTCCATCAGCCATTATCGAATAAAGCACTAGAAATACTGAAATCTCGTACTTATTATCTATGATTACTCTTAAATAAGATGGGTAAAGCTTCCTTTCTTGGGAAATATGTCAGGAGAATCTATTACTGCTGAATCTGAATGCTGGTTTCCAAGCCTCACCTATTCTTCCTTAAAACTTCTTGGTTTAAAGATAAGGAGGACATTTACGATATCTTGAAGGTGCAGAAATTTAAATGTGTGAATAGCTCGACATTTGTGTGGGATCAACTGGCGGAAGCTCTAATAGTATGCATGAATGTATGCACATTGTATGCATATTCTTATATGCCTACATGATTATATCCTACCCAATGCCAATAATTTTCGAAGCAAAATAAATTTACATTGATAATAAATAATTTAGACTATGATAGGTCTATTGTTAATGGTTTATGAATTTTGGATGCAAATGAACGTTTTAGAAGTAAGCTCACATAAAACCTAATTCAGTATGTTAGGAAAATGAAACTTGCAAACTGCCAAAAAAATCGGAACTTTTTCGAATCGTTGATCTAATTTACATTCCCTCTGGCTGAAGCATTGAAATCATATTTTTCCGGTCACCTTCTAACCTGCATTATTTTGTCTTCAAATGGCGTGAATCATTTTCTCAATCTTATAAATAGCCAACATCCCAGGATCTCTGCACATCACTTCTGAGCCTGTTTACCACATTATCTTCATATTTTTTAGATGTATGCCTTAGAGTTGAAGAGAATAAACATTCTTTTCTTAGTAAGCATAAAATATTCCGTATTCCCATTGTTTATTTTCCTATCATCGTCTCCATGAGGTAACCCATTCATATTCCTTCTTCGACGAACTTTTCTTTATATCACCATCCATGACGAAGAATGGCATTTTCAGGCAATTCTCTCTCACATACAAAACCCTTACACGATGCCTCGAAAATTAGAGGCACTGAAGACGAAAGTAACCTGTGACCGCTCCATTGAAGACCCTTTCTCTTTCCTCTCTCACCCCCATGGAGAAGCTCCCTTTGTTTTCTTGAGAAGGAAGGTATGCATGCTACCGATTAACGGTTATGTAGACAAAAACATTAAAAGCAGACGTAGCACCAAAAGGTGGGCTTGCTACAGAGATCCTTAGCAATAGATTTAAATGTATTTTTCATGCATGAGCGTTTACGTGCGAATATTTAGAGTGGAGTTGTAACAGCCTAAAGTTGTTGGCTCATACCTATTTTCTATGTTGAAACTCTTAATCGTTTTAGCATTTTAAAATTTTTGCAGGAGGTTTAAATAAAGGAATTCAATATTTACAAGTATATTATTCAATTCTTTTTGCGCTTTGCTCGACTCTGCACGATTAGTCCTTCTGATTTCATTACCCAAAAGAAATTCTCGCGCGTAAAATATAAAGCTGTTTGCTAAGAGACTACAGGTTAGATAGCAGTGAGTCCAAATTGATCGGAGCCCTCCGCTGGGTATCTTTTAAGAATATAACTATGTAAAGACAATAATTATTAGAGATATTCCTTAGCTGTGATTTACATGACGAAATACGCGACGACATGATCCCTATTCTCAACGATCGTTATTTTCACAGCCAGATGGTGAAAATATTACCGCGAGATAATGGCGAGGACAGATGGTTTATATTGTTATCATCTTACATATAGCATAAGGTGCGTAAATATGTAAATTATTTAGATAGTTGAGTGTTTCACATTCTCTGCAATAAGCCTTATGGAGGCTCGTGGATAGTCAATTTAAATGTATTTCTTACTTAACTATTTTTCACAAATCTGAACACCATTATTATATTTATAATATACGTTTTTTTCTTATTTTTCCTAATTCCGTTGACCTGACTTACAGTAGTTCATATTATCTTAATTATCGTATCATAATTAAGCATAATCTTTGCGAAAACGATCATCCTGCGGGCATGTGGAGCATTAACTGAAATAACCAATTTCATTATAAATCTGCATTGATGGAAAATGTTATGTATTATATATGTTAGGACGAACTATGAGCAGCCAAAGTAATTCTTGTCCAATATTTAAAGAAGAAGAGCGAATTACGCTTGAGATTCGAGCCTATTTAACGAAATACGAATTTAATTATTTCATAATACAATACTGCTTTACCGCAGCAAAAGCAATGACTTTTAGCGAGTATTTATAAAATATATATCATCACAAAAGCCTTCAAAACGTGCCAGGCATAAAGAGGGAGACGAAAAGCGCGCTCAAAACAGAGAATCTGAAAGACTCGCCCTTCTCGAGTTATGCTGGTTGCATCTCAGGTGGTAACTTTTTTATGCTGTTAGCTGTACTTTTTCCACAAAAAATAAAAATATATTTATAGATTGAAAAAGACCTTGTTTCTACGAGTGGTCATATTTTTCACAGGTTTTACTATTTGTTGTGTATGCTGAATATATAATAATGTACGTATGAAACTATGTTATAATACATTCATATGTATATGAATGTGTAGCAATTCACGGTATTTTTTTCTGAGTCAGTGTCTGAAAAAAGATATTAAAATATTTTAATTAGAATAAAATAAAGTCCTCTATTGAATTTGAAAGTCGTCCTGAATTGTATCAGAATTATAAATATCAGTAACATCGTTTAAATTATCTATTGTATCCTAAAGTCTATAGAATAAAACGGATGCATACGCATCGAAGCTGGAGTACAAGAATCTTTCTCTTAGATATTATGTTTTCCCCATCACCCCTTAGATAAGAGCTTTGAAATTTATCTAAAAATGGAACTACGACTCGAGCCTTAGCGAAGTAGTTCGAATCTTTCCCATCGATTGCTATGTGATCGATGAATATGAGATGGGATTCGAGATAACATATCGCCCCCTCCGTCCATCTAAATCACAATATGTCTTCCGCATGAACGAGTAATTCTAGAATGAAAATTTCTCCAGATTGCGCTTCATGAATTTATATCGAGAAAAGAATGAATTTTTTCATTCAAAGCCGAAAAGATATCTTCGTTACTTTGTGGAGAACCCTTTTCTGGAGCGCTCCACGTTGCTATTTCCCTTCGAAAGATTCAAGATCAAAATATTCATTGGTGCGGGGATACATTTTATGTTTATAACAGCAAAGTTACATTTTATATGAGTAATTGCGATTGCCTAGGATACGAGAGGTCTTCAATAAAAGCATTTTATTGGAGATAATGCTTTATTTTTCAAGCCATTCATTGAGAAGATGAAACAGACTAGTGGTGCTGCTAGAATGAGGGAATGAGTTGAGTCCCTGCTAGATTCATACCCACTCTACGCGGTGTGGAGAGTAATAATAATTATAAATCGTCTTTATTTCGGTGAAATGATGACTAAAAGTCTCTTCTTTTATCCAACCCATCGTCATTAATATGACCGATCGATTTTCGATACATCGATATTATATCGTCGAATAATCGTCATAATAGATGAGAAAAAATTAGAAGAATTATGGATGTAGAAACCTAAGAGATTATTAGGAAAAACAATTATCCACTCCAGGAAAACACCCACAATGAAGGGGGTGCGAAAAACTTACGCAAACCTACTGATCCTAATATCTAAAAAATGCAAAAAAAGAACTCGACAAAATTTAGATACACTACCAGTAAGTACATGCATGCAATACATCAATAAGAATAGTAAGTTAGCATTTAAATAAATTATATCATTATAGATACTAACATAAAAAATAATAAAGTACATAGATTTGCATCCATAAGGAACAATAATAGATAGATATACTTCGGTAGTTTTACATTGATGTTGTTTTAGTATGAAGATGGATATTGAAAGAACGTATTAGTGAGATTGAGTATTTAATGAAATTAATAGTCTTATATAAAAGAAATCTGTAAGAACGTCATTATAAAATAATTTCTAAGGAATAGACGGTATATTGATATTTCTTATTAGATTTATTTATTTATTTATTATTATGCCCTTTTTTAGTTGAAGTTAAGACCGAGAAGGTCTCTCTTTTATTCAACCTCTTATGCAAGTTTTACGTATGTAATTATATTATAATTTACATATTTTATGAGCAAGACTGATACAAAATAAAATAAGTTGAGATATACGTTTCAAAAAGAAATGAGCAAGCAACACACTATAAAAGTTTCTCGTATTAACACCCAGGTGAGTTCAGGAGACCATGAAGTCGCCAACGTTTCTATAAAAGTTGAAATAAGTTGAAAATATAATTTTAAATAGACACCTTTGCATATTCTGTACCAAAAGAAATGAGCAATATTTCATTAACCCTGTTATGGTATCAGGTGCATGCATGGCGTAAATTAGCTCGAAGATTCTGCTCCTTAGCGATTTCGGAAACGGCAATTCTGAAATTCTTGGCTTCTATATCAGCGGGTCGGATATCGAGTTATCGACGTCGCTATAATTTTCCCGCTGAACTTGGCGTTCGGCATCGAATTGCCCGCCGAATCTTTCGGGGACCTCTGCGTATCTTTCTTTCGCCCAAGGTTGGCGAGTAATCAACACGTTCTCAGCCTTTTCCGCGCCAGGGAGCGGCAACAATGAGAAGGAGCGTATCGCCCAAGAAGTCTGCAGAATGATTAATCGTCAGCCCTTTGTTTTCGGGCAGATTTCCGAATGAAAGGAAAGAACAAAGACTCTCCCACTGAGAGAAAATCGGAATATCTTTATCGATTCTCCTTCGAATTGCGTGTCCACTGCCCGAGTTCCCGAGCGTTATATATATCGAGATATTTGCAGAATAACGTACACCGTAGAATTGCTTATTACCGGCGACGTGAGAACACCAAGAATACACGTGCACGTTCACCAGGGAACCGTTATGTTACCATCGAGGTTTTCGGAATATATCGGTGAACCGCTAAGCTCCTGCTAAAGCTAGCTAATGGAGAGTTTCAGCATATCGTACACCGTAGACTCACTTCTTACTGACTACGTGAGAACACCAAGAATGCACATGTATGCTAACCAGGGGACCTTTAAGTTACCATTGAGGGTTTCGTAATTTATCGGTGAACCGCTAAGCGCCTGCTAAAACTATGTAATTTATGGAAAATAACGAGTACGCTTATGCTTGCTGGAAACCTATCGCCAAGTTGAGTCTAAGATATTAGATTCGATAAAATCACAGTTGTTCTCAGAAACTGTGTACAAATCAACAATCTTGACTTGAACATAAAGTACTTCACGGAATCCATTGTGATAAACAGTTGCCTTTTTGTCGTTCCTTCAATTTTGTCAAGGTATTAAGGTATTATTTCGTTGATTATGTGATTATGTGAAGGTATTATTTCGTTGAAGGCCATGATGATAATGATGGAAATAACTCGTACACTTCCACAGATTTTATTCTGTGAATGTTTCGCTAGCGAACTAGCATCTGTCTGTAGTATTAGTATTAGTCTGTAGTAAGTATTCAGCCAAAAGGCTGGTTGGTGCCTCACTTCCTCTGACATAAGCCACTAAGTGCATACAGAGAGGAATGAGTTTCACTAGGCAGGATGAGGAGTGAGGTAGTTAGCCCTTGCTTTCCTCACTGATTGTGAGCCAGATTGCTATAATCGGAACATGTCCACGCAAGTGAAGCACAATGACTCTATGAGTGACACTTTTCTTGTCAGTCCGTAAGAATAGAGCTTGACCATACAATTATCCACTCCTTGCTCAGTAGCTTTCGTTTCATCACAGCCATGATCAAGACTGTGACAAAAGTAAATGAAAGATACATATTTCTCTATCCTGTACCAAATGGCAAATGAATATATTCCGTAGGCTCCCGGATAGTCATGTGGACAGTGCGTTTGCCTTTGGCGAAAGCGGTCCCGGGTTCGAATCCCGGTGGGAGCCAATGTGCAAAATGACCTAAGCTGTCGAAGCACTTTTAACAATACTACTACAATATATTCCGTTCATCAGAGTATGGTAGTAGGAGCATCATCAGGTGCTAAATAAATTTCCACATATGCGAAACATTTCGATAAAATAAAATCACTGGAAGTGTTAGAGTGATTTCCATCATTATTGTTTTCCTCTTTAATTTTTAATCCCATCCCAACTTTCGGCGAAGATAAAATCGGCGCCGTCCGAACTTCACAATTTCGTCTCCTCTTTTCGCGAGAGATGGCGTGGAGGTCCCTCTGGTGGGGGAACCGAAAACTTCCCCAGCTTACCTCCTGGTCGTGCGGGTTCATTCATCACGCCTTTATCTCCACGCATCGTTACGATTAAAGGAGAGGAAAAGCTCTGACGTATGAGGCTCTCTCTCGCGTGTTTCATTCAGCGAAAATGAACTCCCGGCCGCAATGAAATATGTGTTTTGGATCGTCACTTTTCGCTGCGCTCGATGTTTGCAATATGAGAAAATTGTCTTTCGTTATAAAGTTTTAAAACGACATCACCATAATCACAAACAGTACGCACACAGATATATACTAAGATTCAATTCATAAATTATCCCTTCGGTATCCTCTCCAACAAATTTATACCACATAAGTAGATCACACCATCACAGTTACCGCACAGTTTACATTTATACTTTGGATTTGTCATTTACATGAAATAATGATCAAAAAATAGTTAAACTAGCCTTCACAACATCATAGATGCAGTTAACTATAGGCTACTATTAAACATATTCGTAAACTAGTATTATTATATTATTACAGCATTATTTACATTCTTACAGTATTAGAGCTCTATTTTCGTTTATATATCTCGTGATTTGCAGTATATACATTATGGTGCACCCCATTAATTTTCTCAGGGAATGAGGAGGTTTTAGGTTGTTTCTATGGATTACTGAGATATTTCTTATCTAATAAAATGTAAAAATGATTACAAAAATGACAAATACTTTTTTCAAAGAATTTTGCTAGAAATTCCGGCCTTTTCCATTCATTTCCGTAGAAAATTTCCCTCATATATTTTCATCTGCCTAAGTATTAATACCAGCGAAAAGAGAAAGGTTTGAAGCTATATTTGATGTTAACAATCCCATGTTTCTTGAATTAGAGAATAAATAGCGCCCGTTTCAAAAGAAACGGAACGAAATGCCGCATTTCTTTGAGAGGTAACATTTTTCTTTGTTTTGGCGATATTTAGTATATTATTAAAATACAATAACGATGTCATATGTCGCATCATTGTTATTCAATACTGACTAAAATTCAAACAATTTTCATCAGCTCCATTTCACCAGCTCCTGTATTTTAAATGGGAAGAATCCGTGCCTCCACGAAGGTGAATGAACATTATTTCCGTTCTCGTGGACGCATTGAACAGCGGCGGAATTGGAATCCGATTTGGTGGAATTTTTATGAGCGCGTCCTTCGTCGTTTGCGATTTTTAAATCCACCGATTCCGTTTAATTATCGATTCGCGGAAGTAAATGCGGGACGATCGACTTTCATCCGGATCGAAAATGGGCATTGTTTGCTCGCATTACAGAATGAACGGAGTAACGACGTTGCTCAGTCCTGTATTGTATTTTTTATCGTCGATGCATACGTTATGGATGAACGGACAAAAAATCGAAACTTAATTTTCGGCCTTCATTCTGACGTCTTTCCAAAAGTAGTTGAATCAATTTTTATCATTTTCCGACGGACGGGATTTAAACATATTGTTTTTACGTTAGAGGAAATCAAAGTTATAAACCTTCTTCTGCATATTATAAAAGTTTGATATACATATATATTGGTATATATGTATTGTATAAATAACTACAATTTTGGTTCATGTTTAAGCGTTTTAATTTATTAGTAATTAACGGAGAAAGATAATACGTAAAAAGTACATTTGTTTGTCTAAAAAACCATTTCTGGACTAAATTGAATTTATTGATTTGCCATTCTTACGCCACTAACTAAAGATTAACAAGAATTAATTGCCATTACGAAGAGGTATATACTATAGTCTTTCCCTAAAATTGAGTAGAATTCTCTTAATTTCTTCTTTCAATGATTTTAAATAGTTAAAGCCCTTGCAAAGAACGAGTACTTTCAGCTACTTGTAAACATAAATTAATATTTCCCCGTGGCTAGTTTTCCTATACCCAAAACAAATACGTGGAAGAATCGCCGTTTAGCATACTCCTCTTTTGATTTAATTTATTCAGTAAATTTTCCGATTTTGCGAAAGACTAATCGCTTCTTCTAGAATTCCATATATATAACTGATAAATTATTCGATTAGAGTACTCAAATCTGAGAATTCTGTACTGATTTTTTTTGTTTTACGGAATCTAAAACAAGTGGATTGGAGAACGCAAGACCGAATTATTGTGAACCGCAGTATAGACCGGCTAACAACGAGCCTACAGAGACGAATACAAGCCTCTTCATATTCCTTAGGCCGTGCAATCTCTTTCGCTCGATTTTCTTCCGTCTCGTTGCCTTTCCACTTGCCATCCTTTTCCTCCTTTTCTTACCAAAATAAACATTCCATCGACAACTCCTCTGTCAGGCTAACGACGACTCCATTATAATTTCCCCATCTTTGTATTTCCCGCAGAACGCGCTGCTCCATACACTATTTTTTTCATGCTACGGGCTTCGCAACTCGGAAACGTATTATCTCCCGATTGCGCGTCTTTTCCCCCCGCAAATCCTTTCAATTCGCCGTCGCCGGAGCGATTCTTCTCGGAAAGAATTGGGTTCGTCACTGCGCGCGATTTCAAACGGAATTACTCCCTCAACAATGTTTCCTCTACCAAACTTGCCGCTGGGAGTTTTTTTGCGTAGGACGTTCTCAGGTTCACGGCGCGCGAGTTTTTGTCCGCGGAAAATAACATTTCTCGGTTCTCCTGTATGGTTATTTTAGTCTGAAGTGACGAAAGGAAAATTCGTTTAGAATAATTGGATTGGAAAGTAAATCCTTTTAATTATTTAATTATCTTAGTCCTTTTATCATTAATTGTCTTAGTAAACCAACGGCTTACCAAGAATTCACTTGAATGAGTCGGAAGTGCGGGAGAATGGAATATCATTAATTATAACCACAAAAATTGTTCGGATAAGATAGAGATAAAAAAATTGCCACTAAAAGTATTGGAAGGATGATATATTTAAATTTATTCTTTGTAAAGCATCCTGCTAAATATTTCATTTAGTTACTAGATTTTCTGCTCCATAGCTAATAGCAATGAGACCTACGATTTGTTTTTGGCTTTACCTTTAGTAGTTATAAATTCATTTGAAAGCGTTTTGACTTTGTGGAATTCCGTTACAGGAAGCATGGTAAATAACTAACAAACTAACTACAAACAATAACTAACACACGGGAATTACTCTATGCGACCTGTTTCAAACTAACAAGTTCATCTTCAGGCCGGATGATGCACTTTTGTTCTTTATGTTAAAGATGTATATTTTCGAAATGAATGTTTTTGAAAAAATATTGTTTAAATTCTTTATGAAATAATTCTTGGAATTCAATGTTGTAATGGAATTTTTGTGAAGATCGAGCTTCCTGCAATTCAGCTCTGAGCTAATTTGGGGATAAAAAATTTTCTTTCTGTTAATCGAAAACTCATTTATTCGCCAAAGAAACACCTCAACAATTTAAAGCACAAAATTTAAAAAGTACAAAATATCAAAACCGCGACTTTAAAGTGTAAAGAATTGACCTTTAGAATGAACGACGTATGTTCTCCATAAATATGACTGAAAATCGTCCTGGCTCTTCTTAGAAAGTCATTATGATGTACGAGAAATATTCCCGTGGGCTATTTGTGAGATCGAAAAAATGATTTCTTCGCTTCATATCGAAGTAATCTATTACTGCAGCCATTTCATTCTCCTTAGTATTCCGGTCTAGTTGAAAAACATAGAGGCGAAAATTATTTCTCCCTCTCTGCTAATGTATCTCTACAAAAACGTCCAGACCCATAGAGGCGACTCGAAGGCTTTCTTTTTCCTTGGAAACACTTCTGCTACGAATACCAACAGGGCTGGGTAATTTTTCTCTTTTCTTAAGTGAAATAAAAGCAAACTTTTCCATGGTGTTGGATGAAAAGGAGTGCAATCGCAACTGCAACAGTTTTAGCACCTCTGCTTACATCTTATTCTTTCGTTTTTTTGCAAGAATGACGATGGACTGTATTCAATATCACGTATTTTGGATTTACTCTAAATTTTTGCAGATATTTGTTTCCATATTCCATGAGGAACGTAACGACTTCAAACCTGCTGTAAAGAAAGAAAATTTGGAACACAGCTGTTAATGAATTTGAGGGTTAAAATCTTCAATTGCCGTCTTTGTCAGCGTTCCTCACCTCCTTCACCGGTATTCGGAAAAACAGGAAGGTTTGCCGCCCTTTTTAGAAACACCCAATGTACATTTCAATAGCGATCCTATCTTCCTTAAGGGGCAATAAAGTACGTATTGCTTTAAACGTATTACCCTTAATTATAATTACGTACTTTATTGCCCCTGTGGATGAAATAGGTTGTTAATTTAGGTTGTTGATTTAGATTTATCGGTCATCAGAACGTACTCATACTAACCCCGTCCAAGCTAGCGCTGGAATTATAAAATTAAGTCAGATTATTTCATGATTATGGTACGAACAATCAAGAATATGTATGGAGCAGTATTACCATGAATAATTCGGTGTAATTCATTGTTTTAAATCTTTTCTCTTGAAGTAAATTCTATACTCAGCAAGGAGAAAGCAGGCACAAAACAATGCAAAACTGCAATTTATCTGTGTTCAAAAATAGTACAGTCCTGGCCAAAATTAACGCAGCACCAGCCGTAAGGATCGCTAGGGAGGTGCTGCGTTAATTTTGGCCAGGAGTGTACATTATAGATGCAATTTCAGTTATTGTTAGATAAATCAGTAGACATGCTTGCATTGAAACAAACAGGAAGAGTGCATAAAATTAAGTAACTAAGTAGGTTAAAAGAGCCAGAGTAAAAAGTAGCTTTGAAACAGCATAAAAATGAAGTAAAGAGTTCACTTATAAGAATCAGATTCGTCCATACTATTCGAATAAATGAATTCATTTTACGTTGATAACTTCGGCTTTTATTTGGTGGAAGATCATTAAAATTATAAAAATAATAGTTTATCTAATGTTTTAATTTATACAAAACATTAACCACTATTTTGTTTATTTAATCTTTCATTCTTTTTATAATTGAATTTTTTTATTCGAAGTTCTCGGTTAAAACATCAAAACTGTCATTATTCGACGTAACCCATTTATCAGCAGGTTTTGTGTCATCGTAAGCTTGAAAATGGGTGACTTTGGGACGAAAGTTAACGAAAAAAACATAATTTCTATTTCTAACCGAAGACAAATGAAAATTTTCCATTAATCGAAGTGTGGTAGCCGGGACATGTGCGGAAGTATCGATTACTAATTGAATTTAGAGTGGAAGCAGCTGGGGGACGCTGGCATGTACCATTGTAGAGATGAGTGGAGATCGCTTCGTAGGAACGGTTTGAAGGACCGTTAACTCTTACGACTTCCGTCCCTTTTCATGCACGATGTCGTCGTCGGAAGATGTCACCCGTTTCTTTGTTCACACTTCATTTTCTCCGTGCGCGCCATTTAATACCTTTCTCCTCGACTTTCATTCCACGGGACGTCGTTGAAGAACTGCCCCCTCCCGGTAAGCTTCTTTACCGCGCTTCTCTTCAAAGGATCCTGCGGCATCTCCTCATTGTTCCCTCATTTTCTTCCAATCGCCTCAGCACACTGCATTGATGCGGATCCAAGATTCTCTCCCACAGTCCATTTTTCCAATCTTGCAGGATGAAATTTTCGAGCTTCGGAATCGCCGCGGAGATGTCCTCATAAGGGTTTTCCTTCTTTCTTATCGTCTCCGGGAACTGAAACTGGCGTTCTGCTAACTCATCTCTTTGTAAAAGTATACTGAGAATTGTTGCCTACGTTGAAGTTTATTATTATAACTTTAAAAAATTACGGAACGTTGCAAATATTTCAAAACGTTCTCACCAGCGTCAAAATCATACAAAATCGCTCTAAACCGTATCGCTGTAGATTAAAAATCATTCGCAAAATTTTGGTTCGCAATACAGTACCGTAACTCTGTTGCATAGGCAACAATCTGGCACCGTGTCAAATAAAGGGAACGTATTAAAGGATTAAATTTAAAAGGATAATGGTCTAATGTTAGGTAAAAGGAGGATAGGAAAATCTTTCATCTTGAAGTCGTCGATAATGTTTCATAACGATCAAATGTCTAAGTTTAGTTTATATTTTCTAGTAAACTATCCATAAAAGTATTGCGTCACCAGGAAATTTTATCATTTCATTTCTTTTACTGGTACTTTTCACCATAACTTAGACCATATACGTATGTGGCAAAATAAATTATTAATGATGATGTTCTTTCACTCATTAGAATGGCTGTTATTAAATCAGAAACACCGACGGAGAGACCGGATTCACCCCTTGCTTGGGACGCCAAAATACCTTGGGCCGTTACTGACTATATATATCCTGTTGCTATGTATTTCAGGTATTACTTTATATTGCATGATCCGAGCTGCCGAAGCTTTTTTGACGATGCAGCTGCTGCATGATCATCATGCGAATATAAGCTCTTATTCTATTATCCATTTCATCTTCATACTTTAAAGAAAGAAAATTTGGAACACGGCTGTTGAGGAATTAGAGGTTTGAAATCTCCGATAGCCGTTATTGTCGGCGTTCCTCGTCTCATTCACCGGTATTCCGAGAAAATTGTCGATGCCCTTTCTTAATCTCAGCGTCCTCCTAACTCATTATGAAAAAACCTTAATCCCAAACTCTACTCACCCAAACTCTTTATTCTTAGAATCAGCAGCTTGGGCCGAGACTATGGTTTCGACTAATGGAGTCACCATAAGGTCAGTATCACCTGATGATGGTCGTATTCCAATAAAAAAATTCTGTGGTAAAGTAAAAGTTGGTGTTCACTTTTGTTTCTCTTAATCTTCACATACGTCACCCTACGTCACAAGGAAAAAACCCCACCCACTCCACCATGTAAACAATAAATACCCTACACCCTCTGTTTCTATTCACTCCTGACGAAGAATGCATCGCATTGGAAATACGTATTGGGTGCTCTTAAGTGCGGTGTCCTTTCCTGTTTTCTCGGAATACCGGTGAATGAGACGAGAAACGCCGACAAAAACGGCTGTTGGGTACCAATGATAGAAAGTAACTTAAACTTTGCACAAGAAAGTGTGCAGCTTAACCCAAGCTGTACGAGAAGTGAAAGATAGTGACTTAGCTGGGACTCGAACCCAGGTCCTCCACTTTCCGGGCAGGTATTCTAGCCATTGAACGTGACTCGGTAGTTCAGTGGTTAGAATACCTGCCCGGATAGTGGGTGACCTCGCTTCGAGTCCCAGTCTAGTCACTATTTTTCGCTTCTCGTACAACTTGGGCTATTGGATATTTGAAACCTCTAAATCATCATCGTAGCCCATCTCTAAATCCTTGATATTTTCGAAATTCCTCGACATGTATTTAGCGCGCAAATGATTTTCAAATCTGCGTGCCCTCTCTTTCTCTCAAATCCATTCGCTGTGGATGACTCGGCTTAAGAGCATTTCAAATCCGCCGAATTTAATTTCTTTTAAATTACTTCTCCGTATGATTGATCGAGGCACGCTGGCTGCCAGGAGACCCCTACGCTCGAAGCTTTCAATGGAAATTTGTAGCACGTATTCATTTTACTAGGAAATTTTCGCCCATTCATCACCGCTTGACTTTGACGAATGTCTGCTCTCTGTTGATTTAAGGAGAGCGTGCATATTCCCTTTGCGCAAATATTTCGGCTCGTTTTTTTACATTTTCTGCCATGGCGTCACATGTGAAGGAATATCGATCTCGGGTAAACTTCGCGCTCGCACCGATGTTAAAGGTCTATGAGAACCACCGTTCAAGTGTATTAACATTTATGATTAGGCCAACCATATTCCAGCAAATAGATCAGAGGACATTTTAGAAAAGGGACCTTTCAGGTGAAATTCGTCACACGGTTTTCCCAGGGTGATTTTTTATTAACCAGAGCTCTATCAAGATCCAACTCGGGGTAAGACTAAACGTTAAAAGTTATTATGGGAACTTTTTTGTTTATTCCTGAATTCAGGTATGCGTTGGGCCAAGTCGTGTAGTTTTATTTTGAAAGCGAACTGGAAGTGATCATATCTATGTGCTGGAGAATTTAATGTATTCATATGTTATATGTGTGGAGTAGCTCCTGTTTGTATGCAGTAGTTTTCGCTGCGATCTAATGCCTAGGTAAGTTGAGAGTAAAAATGGGTGAAATTAAAGGATAATTTAAGCCGCAAGCACCGGGATTTAGGATTATCCTAGTACTGTAAGCTGTAATGTAGTACCACAAAGTAGATCCTTGTCTAATTTTCAAGTGCTTTGTAGGCCGGTGGCCTCTGTGAGGACCGTGGCGTTAAGGGTGCCGCTAAGTCGGAGGTACCACCAGCTTTGCCGTCAAAGCTTTTCTAGGTTTGGAATATGACTGGCCAGCGTGGTAGCTCGGTTGGCTTGTGATTTCCGAAGGCAAGTGTAACATTTGGTATCAAGTCCCAGTCTGTGATGGGTTCACAACTTTCTTTTACTTCTTGGAAATAACAGCTCACATTTTCTGAAATTAATGGCTTATGATAGTGTAGATTTTGTAAGTGACAAAATGCTAGTGGATGATGACTACTACCTACCTCCGTGCTGTTTTGGTTTGCCTGCTAACTGCTAACCTAACAACGCCGAGAACTGTTTTTAATGCACAAATTCGCTTAGTATTGTTGTGATTATTACTTTTATTTGAACTAAATCAGATATTTGTAAACTGAACTTTCCAGGGAGAATACAAGAGGTACACTTTTGCTTGTTCTTGACGAAGATGATCGAACTCGATTCGTGTTATAGAGGGCTCCATTCAAGCTCTATTTTCGTATCTATTGATGCAATTCATGTCGTAGATTCTCTAACCTTCCATCGTACATTTTATGAAGTTTATTCGTTGTCGAGATGAGGATATGGGTCGTAGCTTTTTCTGGCCTATGGGAATGCAACCGACGTATTTATTTGTGTATTCCTTTCAGAAAAATGTGGAGAACGTCTACCACTCATATCGAGAATATTTGATACTTTTGTTGCTGTGTATTTACGGCAGTCTTTTATCTTTGAATGTCCGTCGAATGGATGCAGTGTTTGAATCTTTCATTGCGGATGGCCTTGATAATGCAGTATCAGCTAGAGTCGCGACCTTAACCTCAGCTGTGCATACTTTTCTACGTGTCGAAATACGGATTTAACGCACGTATTTGATTTAGATCCCAATATTTAATTGTGGATTGGGGAAACAGTTAAATATATACCTAAAACAGAATCCGCATGATGTATTCATATTTTTTCCTTTTTTTATTATATTTTCGCTTTTGTATTTGTCAAAGATTGTAATTTTTTATAAACCTTCTTGGCTCCAAGTTTCAATTCTAAAGGTAGGAGATTGTAGTGGAAAATATGTTTTGGTATAATAAATAGTTGATAGCGATATCGGAATTTCCTATTTAAATATTAAGGTAATCACAAAACTCGTACAGTCTCCAAAAAACCCTGTAAGGAACAAGATTTTTCTCTCTTGTTTCTGATTGTGTTTTGTGGAAAATGTAGAAAGTTAGTCGTTAAATTTATATTTGAATATGATTCGGTTAGAATCTATTTAATAATGTATAATACTGAACTCTCTCTCTTAACTTTTTTACATTGTTTGAAAATTTGCAGATCTTTTACAGTTATTACACTATTCAAAAATTTAAATGCTTAACTTAATATATATTATTAATTAGGTTTTTAAACACGATTCGAACTGCGTTTGCAGCCTTCAAAGTTTTTACAATGACTACTACAGCCCGGGTGAATACTTCTAGGTTGTTCTCAGATTGATTGATTTGGTTACCGAATATCTCTCAATACTAAAGAAAAGCTCTCATTTTATTTACCTTACAGTTGCGGAAAAATTTCGGATATATTGAGTGAACAAAAGAAAGGAGCCCAGCTCGAGTCATTTCGTGAGGTTTCATCCAAATTTTTCTCTATTATATTTATGAGGAAAATAAATGGATGCACACTTCGCCGCGCTTTCAAGTGATTTCAATTCAAGGATAAACGATCTCCTGGAAGTTTCCTTAGCTCCGTTCTCTATCATTCTTAATGATGTTTAAATCCAGAATAATATATCAACTCCACTTTTATATTGCCGCACAGCGTTGGGATGGTTAACTATTCGTCTCTTTAAAAAAAAAACTCGCCCGAATAATCCCAAGCGTGTAGGAGTGGATTCCATTATAGGAAGAAGCTGCGATATGGTCTATCACTCATCCATCCCTACCCACTTATTTTCAACGCCCTAATCTTCTACTCCGAATGTTTCCATTTGCTGCGGTATTTTAAGCCTAGGAGTGTGAAATGAAACGGCTTTTTCTTCTCGTAAGAACCCGCTATTTTTCTCTTTCTGACATGGGCCCTTTTTTACGTTTCTTAGGATTGAAGTTGCAAGAATTTTATCATATCGAATATGTTATACCTGGCGAAAGGCTTCCCCTGATTGAACTGCATTGTTGTGCAATAAATTAAATCCATCTTATTTTAGCTCACATTAGATGAAAAAAATTATTTATGTATTCTGCAAAATTAATAGGGCACGAAGGGTTTGTCATATAATTAGCACAATTTAATTTTTTGCGGGTGCATTTGTGACAGATTAACGGCAATGAATCTCTCGGAGGATTTAAGTACTTCATGATATCTCTATTCCACCTGTCCTTAAGTCTTCTTCTTGGTATCTTCACATCTCTTGATATCCAGTTGATAACTGCAGATGTCCAACGGTTATCATTTCTTCTCGCCACATGGCCAGCCCATCTCCATTTTGACGATCTTACCTGGTCTATTATGTCCTTCACTCCAGTCATTGTCCTCACCTAGGTGTTGCGTTTCCTGTCTCTTCTTGTGATTCCGAGCATACACCATTTACCTAGGAATATGTCAACCCTCTCATTACGAACGCAGTTTTGTTATTGGTTATATGCGAGACGACCTCTAGCTAGCAGAAATGTCAGGATGTACAATTTCAATTTAAAGAATGTATCCATGCGTTTCACATTAGCGAATTAATTTTGCCTCGATAGTTCGATTACCCCATTTCCCACTGAATTGCGTAATCCAGATCCATTTCATTTCCTCTCTCGTTTATGTTTTATTGTCCCGGAGGTAATCGAATCACCTCCCTTCATCGAACACGTGAAACGCAACGTGTGGGATGTGAACGATTGGTAAAATTCTGGCTGAGTTGAGAGAGGGCGTTGATCTGATTATACACGGTTGGAAAGTATCAATCAGAGGGGGTTGCATTTGTAAGTTCTCCTTGATGCTTGGCTTTGCTAAAAATATTAAGGATAAAAGATGGAAAGTTAATCGAGTATTCCCACTATGGAATAAATTAAGAGCTTCTTGTCATGATCAGTTTTCAGCCCATTGATTCGCTGAATTATTTAATTTTCGATATTTATCCTTTTATACATTATGGCCGTACTTTGTTGCGGAAAAATTAGCACGTTAACCTTACAATTCCAAGGTCCCTGGTTTGAGTACCGGTTAATAGTTTATTTTATGTTATGGGAATACATGTCTTTGTTTGTACATTTTTCCTTCCTCTGCTGTAATTGTAATTGCTGTTCGGTTGTTTTTTAGGGCATCGATATAGGACAATAACATTTGTTCCATCATTACGCTTTAAATGCACCGGTTAACAGTTTATTTTTTGGCTAGGAATTTAATGTCTGTGTTTATCAACTTAGTTGCCGTTTATTTACTGGTTAGGGAATGCATTTCTTTCTATATTCACTTGTCGTTACCATGCTCTAATTTTCGAACGACCGGTTGTTTGCTATATCATAAATACAGGAGAATAAAATATGTTCAATTTTTATGTTTCTCTTCATTTATAAAGAATTGTTTTCTACTGTCTCGGGAAAATATTTATGCTCCGCTATTTATTATATTTGTTTATCATTCGTGTGATTTTTTGAATCATTTTGCTCAGTGTAACTACGTTTTCTATGTTTCCTATTCTTTTCATTGTTTCTAGTCCCCTTTTTCTCTGTGGGTGTTATCATGTAGAGGAAACAAATCTGTGAACATAAGCTATCACAGTTTCTTTTCTCTTCAAAAACTATTAATTCTCTCCCAATATTCGTTATATTTACATTTTATTGTCAGAAAACAACCTAAAAATGTGTAACATTTACTTTTTATATATTTTTGATAGTGTAGTCTTTATTCTGCCTGATAAATCGAGATAGTTTCTTATTTATTAATGTAATATTATCGACCCTTTCCTCTTCATCGCTCTTTTTTCATTATTCCAGAAATGACGAGTAACGGATCTTTTGATAATTTTTAAAAGGAGCGCTCTGGGAATTCATTCAATGGAGCATTGTTTTTCATCCCATGAGCGATCTGGATAACGAAAAATCCGACGTTGAAAATTTGTTTCTCTCGGATTAAAACCGTTTCGTCTGTCCAACGTGATTACTTTCGTTGGAATTGATATCTTTTCCCAAGTCTTTCGTGCAAGTAATACAAATTTAGGCATTGCTCCAGGATTTCAGGGTATGTTTTTTTTTTCATAACAGCTCTGTACGTTTATTATAGATTCGGTTCACATTTAATGGTTGTTGGGTGGAAGGAGAGGAAGCCGTAAAAAAATTAATTTTGATTGCAAGGCAGCGCTTGAGATTCGTTGATTAAATTCGTAGTCGCGAAAACTGATATTAATTCTCGGAGCAGGAGAAAAGCACGTAGGCTTCCACGTTAGCATCTGCATATAACAAGCAACTATAGCATAGTTATCTATAGATTTTTTGGGAGGATTCGTATAAAATAGTTACATGCAAGACGAATTCTAAAATCTATTTATATTAATACAAAGGTCATATATACTTTTCCACAAATTTAATAAATGTAAAATATACTACTAATGTATTAATAATATAAAGGTGATGTATACTTTTCGCAAAGTTAAATTGTAGAAATCATCATCTTTATATTATGAATTTCCGCAACATTACGGCCGCCTCCGTAGATTTATTTGTGCTAATTTAAGAAGAACCTTCTATTTTGTAATTCCTAAACCAAATATACAGTTATATAAGCAGTTTTTCTCTTGCATAGCACCCAAATCGTCCTATATCTCCCCACCTCACCTAATGAAAGACTTTTTCTTGGTAAATTGAAGGACCGGCTATTTTGGCAAGAAAATATTGACGTTTATTTATAGTAACTATGTGTATTCTATCTTTTTTCTGTTGTAATTTTCCTTTTCAACTTGTTTTGCTCACTATACTTCGTTAATATATCTTCCAATCCTCGAAGCATTTTCATAGAAAATTTATTTTTGATATGTATTCCGAAAAACACGTCAACTTTGAATTAAAGTGATAGCAATACCTAGTGGCATTATTTTATTCTTGGTTGCTCAAATTTCACGACTTCTTTGTTAAAATTTCCAAAGCATGTGTCGTTTTTGTAAGTAAAATATTAATATATTTGAGTTCTCTTATAACCGTAGTGGGTGGAATTATTTCCACGGAAAATTAGGTTACATGCGCTAAAATATTAATTCCATTATCTATCACCGTTGCTTCCATCTCGAAATTCGATTAAATTGCTTCCATCTCGACCGCTCCCATCAATGATGCAAAATTTGAATAAGTGGACAGTTCAACTCATGCTGTGCGATTGGTGTCATAGTAGTCGAGATTGGATTAAAAACCATTTACTGCGATGCAGCGAATGCCCAGTGTAATGAAGAAACGTGAAATTGGGCTAACTTGAATAATTGAGCGGCAGATAATTTTCGCTGGTTCAGATTGGGTCCGATTTCATTTTGGGTCAACTGCTTAATCTTTCAACTTTTACCCAGTATCCATTAGTACAAGCGTTAGGAAATAATTGGCGTTTCTTCCAAAATTTAAATATTATTAATTAATTATAATACATGTATAACTAAATCCAAAATATTATATACATTTAAATTATTCGTAAATATATAATAACGTGCCTTTCGTACCTCATTTCTTATATAATCATAATCATGTTTAACACGAGTTTGTATTCACAGTTTAAAAAAATCAAAATTAGCATATAAAAACTACTAAAGCAGTTTTTATTTCAATATAAAACAACGCAATTTCCAACTTATTGTACACAAATATCATTAACAAATATATAATTGATACAGAAATAATTACACTGATAATATATATTTATAAAAGTTTTAATTAAAATAAAAATAGATTAAAAATTTTTAAATTTCATTAAATCATAAAAATGTATAGAAGCACTTGGCTTTAAATGAATTGAGGACAAAAAAATCGTTATAAAGTTACGCTTCTAAAAATAACACACGTTGGGGTGTCGCAGTGAAATTCATTTGAAAATATTTCGCACCGTTTACGGGTGGGTTATGTTAAACTTCGTAATCGAGAAATATTTTCTCTAATATGTCGCAGTGTAAAAATAATTATAAAATGAATACTCATCTTTTTATTTACACCTTACTTATGGTTAGATATCGGAGATGTCTGCGAGTTGTATCCGAGGTATATGTCCTTCCAATGCTGACGTTCAGAAGTTAGCAATCTATTTAATTTGACCCGCCCTCGTGCAAGGAAAAAAATGAAACAATGAACGAATATCCCTGAAAATGATAACCTTGATATTGAAATGTACCTCGGGTGTCCTTAAAAGTGCGGCCGTCCTAGCCTTCCTGTTTTTTCCTGTTTTTTTCCGAATACCGGTGAAGGTGGCGAGGAACGCCGACAAAAGCGGCTATTGGAAATTTCAAACCTATAATTCATTAACAGCCGCGCTCCAAATGTTCTTTCCTTGTACCTGTAGGTGAGTTTTACTTTGGTTTAATGCTCAATCAAACACTAGTGAGATTTACAGCACAGGAGGAAAACGTCGACTCTTTCACCGAAAAGTCGGAAATTCCGCAGCGACGAACCGCAACAGGGTTAGGAAGAAAAACAAACAACGGTTTACTTCGAAGCCATGAGATCACGTCAAATAAGCGGGGGTCGACGATGTGTGAAATCCAAGAGGATTATGTTAGAGAAACAACGGGGAAAGGCTGCCAAATGGGGAAAAATATAACTTCCGTAGGACCCCATAAGGAGGAGCTGCGTTCGTTTGGAATTAGAACGCAGATTGGGAGGAAATGTGCCAAGTACGTGGAATAAAAGTGTTACCTTGAAGTACCAAAGAGGGATGTGGGTAAATTTTGATAAAAGATGTATTTCCAACGATAATGGACGACTGCCAACGTTATTTCTCTCTTAGCGACAATTTCGGTGTATTTATTCCTTATTAAAGTCATACGTTATCCCGGCTTGCTTACCATGTTATTTATTTGTTGAATTATTTAAAAGATTTGCACCACCATTTTGGAGTGAATTAATTTGAAAAACAAGCAATTACAAACACTCAGAGATAAGATAATATTGATATGTCTCCTTTTTTAGAAAATATATTTGTGATTTAAATTAAATTATTACAAGAAGTGAGCTTTTTTCATCGTTTCTGCAGCGTTGACGATCGGAATATTAATAGATAATATTAACATGTCTCTATTAAAAAATAGTGTGATTTAAATAAAACAGTTTCAAGCAGTAAGTATTTTTCATTGTTTCTGAAGCGTTGACGAGCGCACAGAAAATTCGTGTTACAAAATATATGTTTGTTACATCTGTATTTAGTCAAGAGATTTCACAGTTTCTCCACTTTAGCTAGGAGAGGGAATTATAAGGGAATAGCAGCTTCTCATCAGTTCTCATGTTCTAGTTACGCTAGTATAACTATAACTACACGCGTGAGTTCAAACTTTGGTGCACTAAACCTAATTTCAAGTGGTCAACACAAACATAACTCAATGAATTTTTCACATCTTGATGGTTAACTGAAAATGGGCCACTGAATGATGACAGATGCCGGCACAATAAACTTACTCGCGGATCCACGTAAACATAATTTCATTTGGGTCTAGCAGCGGTCGTTGGAAATTCCATGACTATGGAAATAAGACCTCGTGTGCTCCAGAAGCGCGCTTGGCATTCCGAAAAGATTGGGCCCTCGGCCAGGTCGTAAGGGCACAACCTGTTAGCGGAGGGTGACGGAGAAAGAAGCGTATGTCAGGAAGACAATACGTAAGGGCGAATTAGAGGTTTAAAATCTTTAATAAACGTCTTTGTCGCCGTTCCTCACCTCATTCCCCTTTGATTGTATTTTAAAATGTAAATCACCTCATTACCCTTTGAATATACTTTAGAATGTGTAATGTAATGCAGTATGTACTCTATTATCCCTAATGATGAATTTACTATAAATTTAAGAGAGATCGTGGCTACCAATAAGAGGAATTATGCATTTCATACTTTTTTACCCCTGATGATGAATTTACTGAAAATTTAAGATATATCCTTGCTAACCGTGAAAGGAATTATGCATTTTATACTTTTTACCCCTGATGATGGATTAAAATTTAAGAAATATCTTTTTTGACCATCAAAGGTATTAGGTTGCTCTTGGAGATGTAATTATTTCTTTCTCTGATAACAATTAATTGTTTGAAAATTTGGCAAGATTTTGCTTTTAAGGTAATCGGAAACTAAGGAGAACGAATTTGGAAATTTATGTCAGAAAATTATTTGGAAGATTCTTCGATACTATTTTGCGTAAGCGTGAAGTGTTTTTTGAGCATTTACGGATTTACTAAGAATTTATTTATCCATTCTTCGGTCTGGTATCAAAGCATTCACGTTCTTTGGCTAAAAACTCGTTCTTTTATGTGTATTTTTTGGAGTATTAAGAATATTTAGAGAATTGTCCATAAGGAGGAAAGAATTGCTCAGATGTTTGAATTATTCTCAGAAATTGATCATTAAATTACTTTAGTTAGACTTTCATTGTATTAAGGAAGGATTTTGTTCTCAACTCTGCTTCGATTGTTTCAAAAACATGGACAGTAATAAAAAAGTGGATTTCGTAGTCGTTTGAGGCTTTCCAGACAGAATTTTATGTGCACTTAAATATGAATTTTATATGCAACTTGTTAGAGTTTATACTTTTATACTTTATACGTTTATATTTTAAAATATGAATCTTCACATTTTAAATATTATTATTATAATGTATGCATAATATCATGCTTCTCTTACACTAATAAGTATGTTGTAGTAGATTTTGCTTGCAGTCTAACTATATGCCTTTTCGAGCATCTTTTATAGCTTATAAATCATGTTTTCCCCGCTGGCATCTTTCAGTCGTGCCAAGAGGTTTATTTCCGAATGATTGTTTAACTGCTTCTTCGGCAATTCTCTTTCACCTGGTATATTTGGCGTTTTTTGGCTCATAATTTTGAATAGACTTTTAGTGGATTTTCAACGTTGAAGGATATTTAGCAAATTCTCAGAAGTGACTTGCATTAACGTGTTGCAATCTTTGAATTTTGCTTGCGAGAAGCTGGTTTGGCTACTTAACTGGAGCTTTAACACTACTTATCTTGAGCTTATTTCATAATTATTTAAATACATCTCTAGAGCAAAATAAGCGATATTTCATGTATAATAGATAGATAGAGAAAGGACTTCATTTAGCGAAATTGAAACTAATAAGTCTCATCTTCCATTTAACCTTAACTAATGTTATAAATACAAATGATATATTATAAATATATACTTTTAATAAATAACCTTATACAAATATTTAAGTACAAGCCTAAGCTATGCAATTATATTAAATTATACAAATATTGATTATAGATATTTAAAATTAAAAAAAATGTATGTCAAATTTGTAGTATAATATAGTGTAAGTTCATAGCTATATGAAAGGGTAACCTGCGGTGTTATTTAATGGGAACATACTTCTAAAGGCCTCTTCAAATACTTATCGATACCGAATATTATGCCAAATTAATTTTATGTTTCTGCCTAAAAATGCCGTTTTTGTTACACCTTGGTTATTTTTCAAACTAAGTAATGTATCAAAAATCTTTATAGTTATAAGTTCAAAAACTATCCAATGCCAGCTTTGCAGATATTGTAATCACAAATACAATATTTAAAGCTGTGCTCGATTCTTTCCATACAGTTTTAGAAGAACCCATCCAAAATTTGAATTTGCTATCCCATCGTCCCTGAATCTTATGCAGCTGAGTGTACACGAAAGAAATTTCCGAAAGCTAAATTCGAGATTTTATGCTTTGGACCGGATCTAAGTACGCATTCAAGATTTTATCATCGCGAAATTTACAACAACCGTGTGTTATTAACCTCGAAATATTTTCAGCTTACAGTTGGTAATAACAGCTGCTATTATTGTTAAGCAAGAGTTTCACAAATGAGTCAATTTTTTAATCGTATCTTTCGCTAGACTATCCGAGTTTGACGGCAAGATCCATAGAAAGTATTTTAGCGTATATCAACGTGGGTAGGTAACCCGAGTTCTCAGTAATGTTATAATTATTCTAGTATTAAAAGTTAAAAACTAACATTGACATTGAAATTTATATCTTATTGCAATTACTCTATTGCAATAAGATATACCCTGCCTGTGAGTGGCTTTCAACTTCAAATACATGTCCTATAATCTCAATATAAAGAAAAATTCAATTATAATCAAGGGAAAAATATAAA
Organism: Sympetrum striolatum; assembly: GCA_947579665.1. Classification (NCBI taxonomy): domain Eukaryota; kingdom Metazoa; phylum Arthropoda; class Insecta; order Odonata; family Libellulidae; genus Sympetrum; species Sympetrum striolatum. Next base: position 35,095,842 of record OX388350.1, on the reverse strand, counting down.
ATCAGTATTAATACTTTACGATTTCGATAGATATTCTATTTAAGAGATGTACATGTAAATAATATATTATATTTGATTCCTCACAGTATTTCAAATAATAATAGTAATATCACTAAAAAAAGAAAGAGATATACATAGATTTAATACACTTATTTCCACACATTTTTGAGTCCCTTTACGTCTTTGTTTAATTTGAACCTATAATTAAGCGTTTCCAGTCTATAGTTTTGTTTACCAAACTCATTATGTATGTTGAATTGCTCTGAAATATGATGAATTCATTTAAATTAGATTGCGGTAAGTGATGGAATTAACCTCTAAATTCATTAACAGCTGTGCAACAATTTCCTTTTTTACGATGCAATTGTTCGTGAAATAATTTTCAATATTTTTCTGCGATCAGAACCCACAAATCTATGAAAAACGCAACATAACATACAAACAACTTTTCCATCCTAGAATTGTGCCAACCAGGAAAACGGTAACAATCTTACTGTGTAGAATTAATCGTTATCTAACTCTTCTGAGTGAGACTGTTCTAAACAGGGAAATGATACGGAACCAATTAAACGTTTAAAATGTAATCGTTATCTCATACTCATGTGTGATATTCATCTCCGATACATTGAGAATCCACTTTTCCCTCCTCTGAAATCGTTCTCCAATGAAGAAGCCACTTGTGGTTAATCGCTTGCATAAGAGTGACTGAGTTGCAATCAGCGCTTCTCTCGTATCGGATCGTGAGCCGACGAATCTCATTCCATCACGTGACTTTTTTACGCGTGAGCCGATGGCGGTTGCGCCATGCATGGCGTGAATCATCACCAAAGGGTCGGTTATCTTCTCATTGTCATCGAAGTATTCCGTCTGGCAGACCACCTCCTTGAGCTCCCAAATTCATTCTTCTATATATATAGGAAGAAAGGGCATGAAAAAAGTCTGGATGGTTCGGTACTCAAACCCGGACCTCCCGATTCTTGGGAGATCGAGCCAGAACATTGTAACAAGGCTTTCGGGAGAATTTGTAGGCAAGGGCGTTGTGGACCACTTGCGATCTCCCGAACGGCTTGTTAGAATGTTCCGGCTCGATAGCTTTATTGGTAGATCAATTGACTGACAATCGGGAGGTCCAGGTTTGAGTCCCGTTTTGTCAGACTATTTTCTTTGTCCGACCTTCCTTGGGATTGTTCCTAGTTGCGCGTCCTTTTCGTACTAAGACACCTTTCGCTAAGGCTGGGTTGATTCCAGTTTTTTTCGATTCTAAACCCGATACCGATTCTTGTATTATCGATTCCGAATTCTCGATTCTCGACAAATTTTGGAGAATTTTTTATTTGAATTAAACTACAAAAAGTAATCAGCAGTGATATAAATTAATACAACTTTTTTATTTTTCTTAAAAATTAATACCAAATATCAAGTAATGCATTCATAATAGTGGTTGCAGTATGTAGTTAAGTACACGACTTGTAGTCCAGTCAAATTAGACACATTAGACATATATGCTTTCTTTTCGGACTGATATAATGGCACATATATTGCTTGTATGTTGCTTAATATTAAAAATTTAGTGCCTTTGAATCAGGGAAGATGGTTTCTCAGCCAAAATTCGTCAAAAACGCTAAATACTCGTGCGCAGAAATGTTACGGATGTTGGTTAGGCAATAGGGTGGGTCGTTTTGCCACTATTTTTCTGATTGCAATGCAATACCTGGCCTTTTTGTTTTTTAGGTTACCTGGCATTTTCTTCCTTTTGTCTTTTTAATTTTTGTTTATTTACTAGTATATTTATAAGTCTATTTTTTACCTACTTACGTGTGTAACTGTTTGTTCTTTTTTATTCTTGTATGATACTATTAGTATGTCTTATTGTCTTTTAAATTTCATTTAGTATGATCCCATCGTTAAATATTGTTTTCCTATCTGTAGGTTTCGTTTGTTTTTCACACCCCCCTTCTTGAGGGTATTTTTCCGCAGTAGAATTTTTTTCTCAAGCACTTAGCTTAAGTTATTTAAAATCACAAAGTAAATTTCTTCTTTGTACTTTTTTTCAAGCTATCTATTTTTTTAAATTTTTGTGAAGAAGGGTTAGATGTAAAAAGGGGCTATATAGTCTCAATCATAAATAAAGTCCTAATATTATTATTATTATTATAAACCGAGAAAAGCTCATATATAAATGGAGACTTTATACTCTCTATCTCTCCCGCTATGGCCTTTCCATTCCATCCTATTCTCAAGCGACATTTTAATTTTTCCCTTATTTTAACGTGGGTGTCACTCGCGTCGTATTCCGCAGTTTTAATTTCGAAGTAAAAATTTACTCGATGAAATACACCCGGAGGAGCCGGAAGACAAAAATGTCTCATAGACTATTAAAATAATTCAACTGTAGGGCTCAACTTGGGCGGAGCGGCCCGTCCGAATCTGTCCCTGGAGACAAATGAATTCATTTACGAGAGGGAGAACCTCCCACGTCATCAGCCCGCCCGCAAAGGCACACTAGTTTAAGCGGAACACGTCACGAGGCGAAAAGAGGGACATCTCTCTTTGCAGAACACCCATTAACGCGCCCGGGAACCGGGATTTTATATTTATTTATTTTACGATACCGTCGCGGTTAGTCTCTTTCATGGGTGGCGTCGCTATCTCACATTTCGTTGAACAACAGACACAAACAATGTTTTAAAGTTTTAGGCTTATAATTGCAGAACATTGGTATTGAACATCCTCGTTCATTGATTGAAATACGGTATTTTACGGACCATTGGACGCACTTTTTTCTTCAAAAACTTGCCTCCTAAATTCAGGTGTGTCTTACACTTGAAATTAATATAAAAATGTCCAGTGTCGGTGAAATACTGCCAGGTGTTGTTGTTCACGTACATGGAAAGGGTTGGATGGACGATGCTGTCATAAAATTAAGGACTAACGGAGTGTGGGAGAGGAGGAAAGGTGCTTTATGGAAGAAGAGTTCACTTCTTCTTTGTTAGTCTGGCTTTGCAATCTGATAAAAAAGTGTTATTTTTTTAATTGCTTAAAAATGAAGGTGCGTCTTATAGTCAGTAGCGTCTTATAGTCTGTAAAATACTGTAGTTTACAAATCATGAATATTTACAATTTGCTCCGCTACAATTAATAAAATAATTAAAAGGCGGGAATAGTAAGAAACACGCCGTACTTGGTAACTTCCACAAATTATTTTATTTCACGACATTTTTCGTCCTAAGCACGATCTGATAATGGCCGTGATTAAGGCAAAACCGATGTGTTTCTCACTATTCCTGACTTGAGATTATTTGGTTAATTATAGCAGAGCAAATTGTAAATACCATCTTAAGTCTTTTTCTCCTTTTTACTTCCCTCCACTGAACCTTTTAATACCACTGTTAATATGTTCTCCCCTCTAATTGCATGGCCTAACCGGTTAGATCTCCTTTTCCTATTTCCTTCATGATCCTACTTTATTCTTTCACTTTATTTAAGATCTCATCATTTCTCAACCTATACACCCATCTTACTTTTTCTATCTTTCTCCGCACCAACATTTGAAATGCCTTAATTGTAGTTATAGGAGAAAAAAATGGATCCTTGAAACGATTCGTTCTGGCATCTATTTCCCTCATCTTCTTCGCAGTATTAGAACGACCTACATAACAGGGAGGTCACATTGTATCGGTTACATCTTCTGTGAACGTAATTTCTCTGAGCTTATTTCCATAGTAAATTTATCCTTTGAGTTAGTCTTCTATCCACTAATGATTCCCATCCCGCCTCTTGTACCATCTGAGTAACACTCACTGCTTTATCATAACATTTCTTTATAGTTCCGTCATAGGAACGGATACAATCGACGTTTCGGCCGCTATCTCCATTCAGGCATTTTATAAAAATAATAACAATGATGACAACTCTCTTTTTGGCGAGGTTAGGCCCATGTGGGTCTCTCTTACGCCTAACCTTCGAAGATATTTAATTGTACATACAAAAGAAAGAATGTGTTAAAATTCAACTTAAAGGAGTAGAAATATTCATTGTAAATTATCTATCATCTAAGGGGGATATAACTTCCTTGTGTTACGGGATGCTGTAAAGGTGACGCAGAGGAAGGCGGTCGTGAGCGCAGCGGATGAAACGGGAAGGGTTAGAGTTGGCGGAGTATTAATCCAGCGGCGGCTGTGCGTCAGGAGAGAGATGAAGGCAATCAAGGTCGGGAAAAGAGTGGCGAGAGAGAGGATGTCCGTGCCTTTATAAGGTCACGGATTATTTATTGAGACAGCTGTTCGGGAAACAATTAGCCTATAAATAAGTCTCCGGAACACCTCGCGGGATGGGAGAGAAATACGGGGACCGAGTAGATTGGCACCCGAAATACTTCCAACGCGTTTTCGGATTTGCACGTGGAACAATGAATGTTAACTCGTGTGGCAGTGAAGGACGTATTTAGTGGAGATGAATTTAAATGAGCGATTTGCTTCTGTTTTAAGTTTATTTCAGTGTTTTTATTTATATAATTTAATCATTTATTAGCATAAAAAACTTTCATAGGCACTCTTGAAATTTAACACACAGAAATTGATTTCTCATAGTTAGTTAAACTGGCCAGGAGTCGGCTTAAAATATCACGTTATATAGGAAAAAAATGAATGCAATGATATCGATATGTATATAAAATATGTATATGAATTATTAACAAATAGTAGATTACAAGGAATTTTAGGTCCTTCTGAGACAATAAATGGCTTGTCAGGAGGTACCCAGTTGTATATTCTCCACTATTTAATAATCATAATCATTTGGCCAGATTAAGACTAAAAGTCTCTTCTTCCATCCAACCCGTCTTCATTAATTATAGAGGAATAAAACTGAAGATAAGCACGAGGAAATAATTAGAAGAATTGTGGATCTAAAACAACCTAAGAGATTCTCTCGAAAAAAATATCCTATGCAAGAAAACACCCACGAATAAAGGGGATCTGAAATACTTGCTCAAACCTACCGATAGTAACAACTAAAAGATAAGAAAAAAGAACATGACAAAATATGTAAATACTCTTCTAGTAAGTACATGTGTGCGATACATCAATCAGAGTTGTCAGTTAACATTTAAAATACATAATGTCAATATGCATAATATAGTTAAACCAGCAATATCTTAACTAATAATATAGTGGCGTTGAGTGAACAAGTTTATTTTTTATCTTAATCTTAAATTCTTAATTTTATTCCCACCAAGTATGGGTTTTTTAAATTTTCAATTCTTTGAAACCTTGGCTGCTGTGGGTTAATGCGTGAAAAAAATTTATGATTTGTTAGAGATCATATTTAGAGCCATTTATACATTAGAAACGTAATTAATATATCGTAATGATAATGATAACTTGATTTATCCAAAGACATGCACAAGTGCATACAGGACACGCCAAAGATCTAGAATTTCCAGTTTAGCTAATAATACAGCCTAATAAAATAATATATAACATGAATTACAATATTGACAGTAAGTTCAACATTTTCATTTTATAATATAGCATATCATTTTAAAATATAAAATAAATACATTCAATTTCATAAATATTTCTCGCTTAAAAATTCGTTCGTAATGGTTTCATTAAGAATGTTCATTCGATTCACGGTAGTCCACTCAGGTAACTCAAACTGACTACATATTTCAATCATTGGTTTATTAACTATTAATTTTGATTGAGAGTAAACTTTGTCGCAATAAATACAATAAACTACTCTTTATTTGTCGTAGTTTCAGTATGCTCTTTCATTTTAGCTTTGCAGATGTCTATCATACTTTCCTCAATATTAAGGGATTCCCGATTTTTTCATTCGCCCATATTTCACCCTCCCCAGCTGTGGTACTATTATTCACGATTTAATGGCATTCTGAAGATCCAGCAAGGTTACGGTCCTTTTGCATACAGGCACACATCTGTTTCAAGCTATTTCCAGTATCTCGCATGCATCGTGACGTTTTAATGATCAACCTTTAACCTATCCTTCCGAATTCCTCTATCGTTCAACGTATCCGTTTTTAGAAACATTCACATTGATCTGCTCTGAAATTGACCCGCAGTAAACCTGAGGCTTTTGAATTATTCATCGCATCCAGAAGGAATGCTTATCCTATGCTTAGTTTTAGAATAAATTTGATTGGAGTTGACTTTTTTCATTTTGTTTTATTATCGTTGTTTTGTTATCTTTATCCACCGATGTGTATTGGGCGTGAAATATACTTCGTTCCTTGAAACTACTGGGAAAAGATCTAGTTCGTAATATTTCTCCCAAGAGTCAACGTAGTAATTCAAGGGTCATCCTAAAAATGGGATTATTCTTGCCTAACGTAGGATCTGGTTACATACTTGTAATCCGTATTTATAAAATATAGTTCAGTCTTTTGTAGTACACTCAATAGTATAATTTGGGTAAATATGTCCCTGAAATACCTAGGGAAAATGTAGTTTAATTTTGAAATGTGTTAGGTATGAAAAATACGTTAAAATGGCGTCGTTCCTTACAACTATAGAGAAATATTACTAGGTTGCTTTCCCCACGGTGATTTATAAAAATTCAATGTATTGGTGCAATTAATTATGCCAAAGTTAGGACCGGGGTAAAAGTGTCCCTAAAACCTCACGGGAAAGCGGAAATGTATTCTCAAATCGTATTCGAATGTAGGCCAGGAAAGCGGAAGACCTTGCTTCGAATGCCAGTCTTGTCATTATTCTTCACTTCTTCTTAAACCAATCCATAATTATTCGTTTATGATGCACTTACTTCTTTATATATTTTCTTGTCGCACTGATATCGCAGTGACTTCATGGCCGTGATTCGCGACTGAGTTTTAGTTAGTGGACTTTAATTTATCTGTTAGACTATGCGGCGACATGCAATTTTTAGCTGCGCAACAATTTGACCGCCCGATCGTCGTTATTTATAGCAACATAATTGTTTACGATCGGTTGACCAAGATAATGCATCTGTAAGACAATGAGTTGCATTCAGTTTGAGGTGAAACAAACTATTCAATCGAGCAACTAAACATTTGCATGCGAGCGCAGTCTCATAAGAACTCTTGGTAGTCCATCAGGCAATAAAATAGTAAAACAACTAAATATTGCATGTCAGTGCGTAGTTTTAACCAGACATAAGCAAGGAAATACTTTTGTGAATACGTATATAATTTTTTTTTATATTCTTCACTTTTTCTTCATTATGCAGCTTGTGCGTTACCCAACCTTCTTTCATCGTCGGTTATATTCATAGTCGTTGCACCTTGGGCTTTTCTTTCGAGCTTGTGCCTCTGTTCTGTAACTTCTCTTGCGACTCCTGGGTTTTTAATCGCGACCTTGGTGTGCCGTGAATTATGTTATTTGTTGGAATTCTCAGCCTTGAATCCAGCAATCCGCTAGCAGCAACCTTTCTAGTGATGGCATTCTTGCGATGTCGCAACCATTTGAATATATCGTGCCGTTTTGATTAGCAAACTAATTAGAAGCATTCCATCCATGCTGTCGTAACAAAGTGTAAGCTGATTTTAGAACATTTATTCCGCAGAATGAAAAACGGATGAGTTTCTAATGCGTGGCGTAAACATCAAAATGTTGTTTCATGGACCGGGGCTGAAATTTACATTAATTTCCTATTCTATTTTAATATACGCAGAGAAGTGCTGTTGTTCCATAACTGGTTTGATAGCATGTTGTTTGTATAACAAACAAAACATAGTGTTGTAATTTCTGCTATTTGGAATTTCCTCGAATTTAAACAAAGATTTGCAATTCATATGGAGCAATCTTTTTATTATTTCTCTGAGTGCCGGAGAATTCCATTCGCTAAGTTAAGACAAATCAAATGGCTACAGGGATTTGATGGAATAAATAGTTAATCCACCAATTTTTTGGAGAACACTAACTTCCTCTCGCGGCACGCTAGTTTGTCGCGGCACACAGATTGGAATTCACTCTGTCAGAAGAATGATACTTACAATTTTCAATCTCGAGTAGGTACGTAATTAATTAATTTATCTATAAATTTGTTTACATCAATCAATTACTTCGAAGCGAAGAATGTATAAAGCAAGTCCAATTGGAAAACTGAATGTTTTAATTTTGCTCGATAAGTTTTTTCGTAAATTTTTTCCGAAGATTTCTTTTGCTAGAAACTCAGGAATTACCTCCAAGCTTAACTTTCTTAGAAACCATTCATGATATAATTTAAGGATTAATTCTGTCTTCACTTCGTGGAATTTTCTAATATTATTCATGGTCCATAAATACGTGATGCATAATAATTATTGACGCTTAAGCGCCCAAACTAGTTGTCAATTTCATTAAAAGCAAAATATTTGGGAGTGTTTATTCATCATGAATCGATGCATTATTTTTGTTGTTCAGTTATTATCTAATAAAATGAACACCTCTTGTCCTCATTTTTCCATTCATATTCACAATTGCAACGGTTTCCCGTTTGCTGAAGGGCGTCTACAGCGTTCTGCATGAGTTACAGATCGTCCGCAAAGGAAAGAATCGCGTTTATGGCAAGGAAAAGTTACTTCATATCGAGAAGATGTAGCTGTCATTGCCGGAGACGTCTTCATTTCGAAAACGAATCGAGTCGAAGCGTGAAACGTCATCGCGTGCTTATCTCGCTTCATTTTTCCAATAGCGCTTCGTCACTTTTTCACTCCCTCTCTCTCTTGCGACCCTTCAAACGTATTCTCCTCTCGAATTATTTTCCAGCACTCTCAGAAGTCACAGCCTTCGTTCTTTTCCAATCAAGAGGCTCCGACATGTCTCTGTCGTTAGCAATCCGTAGACAGGAATGTTGCAAGTCTCCATCTTCTCCTGTCTTGGACCATTATAAATATATTAGGGTAGTTTATTATTTAAAATTTTCTTCTTTTAATTGTTTCGACCGTTTTCGATTGTTTATTTATTAGTTTATAAATCTATTGCTTCCCAAGGAAAATCGGACTTGAGGATTCCTTGGGAATTTTCCTGGGTGCACGCCCTTATGTGCAAAGTAACCTTAACCCTTTCCTTAATCTATTACTTACTAACTTACATGTAAATGTATAACTATTTGTTCTTTTTCTTTTTTCTTTTTCTATAATATCCATTAGTTTATCTACAGTATAATATTAGTGTAAAACACTTAATCTATACATATATTCTACATCTAAATCTACATTAATACCCTACAAGCCGCCTTTCGGCGTGTGGCAGGGGGTATTGGTTCCTCTTGCATTTACATCATGTTTAATTTTGTTTCTCCACTAAATTCAGTTTTCCTATGTGTAGGTTTTGCGGGTTTTTCACTCCCCTCTTATTGAGAGTGTTTTTCTACATTAGAAATCTATTTCCTCATCTCTTAGATTAAGTTTCTTGAATCCACAAAGTAGTCTTTCTTTGTGTAATTTTTCAAGCCTCACTTTCAAGTGCACCCAATACGTATTTAGAATGCGATACATTCATCGTCACGAGAGAATAGATACAAAAAAGTGCGGAGTCCTTTCTTCTTTCTCGGAATACCGGTGAATGAGACGAGGAACGCTGAAAAAGACGGCTATTGGAGATTTTAAACCTCTAATTCCTTACAACAGATTGGAACAGATTGGTTCCAAATTTTGTTTCGTTACAGAATGAATTCCGCGGAATATTTATGAAGCATTTCTTCCAATTCCTGTCGAACGCCTTATCTCCCTCCTCGACGAAAAAGGCTGTTCTCGCATATTTATTTTCGTGAAAAGTCGTCCGTGACGTATCTCGCTCCTGCGACTGTAAACCTATCGCCCTCTGGAACGGCTCCCTCCTTTAGGAGTGCCTTATTTCCCTTATCCGTACTTCTCCATTTGAAGGTCCCTCCCACTTCATTGTTTATTTATTTTGATTTCTCCCGAGGATTCACAAAGCGATCGAGTTATTGGATCGGCCCGCTTCCGAGTGTGTCGCTAGAGGAACTCGAGGGGTACGAGAATAAAAGTGTTTTACTACAGGAAAGAACGTGGACATTACGAATCTGCGGAGACGAGGTAAAAAACTCGGACTATTCAATATTCGAATTGAAGAAGTTTCTTTAAAAAGCAAGGATTTTTTACGGGTTTCCAATCGGGTCGGCTGAACGGATAAAATCGACGTTTCAGCCGCTGTGCGTAGTTGGCTGCGGCCGAAACGTCGGTCTTGACGTTTCGGCCGCGGAAACGGATTTCGGAAACGAGATCATTTCTTAAATTTGTGAATACTAGGGCTCGGATTATATTCCGCATGAGAATTTTTGTGATGCTTTTCTAGTGATAAGGGTTGGAAGGACAGCTATAAATTGAATTTCTTTGTCTTCTCACGGTTTCCTTTTATTGCTTATTTTACATTTTAAGTAGACAGTAGTAATGACGCTTTTGATTATATAGCTGTCTTCATTATAAATACATACTCGTCAACTTTGAATTCATTGAATAATGGGATTTTTCTGTAACAGCCTTCGATTTACATAATGAAAATTCCTATTCTTAAACATTAAAAATAACCATTATTCGCGATAAATAATATAACTATGATTTTTAATTGATCGTTAAATAATGGATATCATACTCATAGTTCATTTGAAATAATTTCAGTCCATCAGAATCCATACGAAAAGGCCATGAATAGTAAAAATAAGCAGGTTTAAATTTTCCTTTAATGGACGCATCTCTAGAGAATAATAGTAATCCGTTACATTCTCTGCTTATTTTCCACTTAAATCTATGCCCGTTTCATAAAAGCTTAATCTCGGGAATGAACTAGTTTTCCATGTAGATACAGGTCAGGAGGTCACCCTGTGTGGAATCGGTGACCCTATGAATCAGGTTATATCCTGTGACACACTCAAAGTGGGAATGATATTTCATGACTGCATCTTCCTTGATGCTACAGAATCCGTTACTCGTATGGCACCATTTCACCACATTTATTCCATCCTGTAGTCGTCATATTTTTCACGTATTGTTCGCTCACCTGTATCTTCTCACATCTGAGTGCAGGTAATACGTCATCAGAATATGCTCTGAAATCGAGAAATGACTAACTAACATCTACTGTAACTCACGTCGTTATATGATGTGTGATAATTTTCATAATGTACGGATATCTGTAAATATCAACTATTTTTTTAATTTTGTGGACGCTCTCAAGATTTAATACTTAATTGACACTGATTGTGATATTTATGCACATTTTTGGGAACTGTTCACTTGTTGCAAATTGAACTTACTGTGAAATATTCTTAACCAAATTTATGCCAACGGCATAGGTAGTACAAAGAAAAGCGTTGCGAAAAACTATTCGGGAAAGTTTCCTTTAAAAGTTTTCGGAGAATATTTCAGAATGATTCTACCTCATAATACAAGGTCAATGATTTTATGTAATAAATTTCATTTAATCCTCCATTAAGCTGTTATTTCGAACTTTGATTCGATTTTGATGCCCATTGCTCATATTTAGACATCAGTGTTTTTATTTGATCGTTTTTTCTTGTATCTATTTAGTATTTACGTTCCTTCAACTATAGCAACTTAAGTTCGTTAGCGAATCAACTTTTAAAATAAATTTTTCGATTCCTAGCGTTTCATATTATCCAAGGAAAGATTTTTCAAGGCTAAATACCGATTCTCCTTCCATGAGTTCTAAAATAAAAAAAAAATTACAATCCTCGCTTTGTCGCGATATCGCATGATACCCTTTTCATTCACGATTCGCTTGGTCACGGAAATTGGTCGCAGAAAGCTCAAGAGAAGGAATTCTTTTTTCCCATTTGTTTATTTTTTTTAAATACTACTCGATATCTCAACAGTATACAGTGAAAATAGCTCTGTTCAGTCATTTAGACTATAGGCTCATTTATGTAAGATAAGGATTGTTAGTTGGGTACTAATCATATCTGATTACGTCACCTTGAATTTCAACGTAGAATAAGCAGTGCTGTAACATTCCATCCATCAGCTTTGCTAATGGCAAAGTGGACATCCAATTACTTAATTACTAACTGTGGTTCGTTACAGGAATTTAAACTCCTATTTAATGAGGTGTGACATTGTCTCATACATTTAGACCACTCCATCCGTGTGCAGTAGACTCCTATGACAAAGTCTTTATGGCATAGAGGCTAGGACAGAATAAATGGGATCGTTAACCCGAAAGTACTTTCCAAGTGGTATTACAAGTCGGAAATTGTATTCATAAATATTTATTAACCTTGAATTTGCGTAATAAATATAGCATTATGCGTCTTTTAGGTGTACAATTCTTATTTATTTATCTTATAGTAGTAATAGTAATTCTCAATTAACAATCTGTTTTCATATCAAGAATGATTTCAATGAAGATCATACGAGATTCGTATAGATTTTTATACGGTGTCATCTGTATTTAATAAGTAATTTTTGAGATTCAAAAAATAACATTTTTACTCGGATTATCAGCTCTTACGTTTGTTGATAGTAATCTATGAGTGAGTCAGTAAACTCTGGTAAAAAAATAACATTTGTATTTTATGTAACGGAATTTGCTCCCCAAAGAAATAACAAACAATTAGACCGTTTGTATTGGTCTTAATTAAAGCGGTCGTACAATAATTCTAAAATTATTTTAGTTTGTTAATTCAGTTATCACTTAAATATGATACGTTCTGTATACGGTTATCTTATTGCTGTCCAACGGTATTTTATAAGAATATATATTCTGTTGTTTGATTTTACTTTTAATTTTTTAAATCGAACTATAGATCCCAAGGAAAAACGGACATGAATAAAGTCTGACGGGGCCGGGAATCGAACCCGGGATCTTCCTTTATCGGGGACCCTTTCATCGAACTATAGATTTTTGATTTTATTGTTTGATTATCAATTTAACGGCGAATATTGTGTTTCTAGCGAATTCTAAAGAGCCGAATTTTTAGGATCATCTAAAAAGAAACAACAATAAATACTGCCTGCTTTGATAAACACTGGGAAACTTTTTATATTAATAGTAATAGTCATTTTAGTATAGCAATTTTTATAGTTTGCCATCCTGTACTGAAAAATTTTGAGAACTGACCTTCTGTAATGAAAGTACCTATAGCTCGAAACTTCAGTAATTTTTAAATATTGACCAGTAATATTTATATATTGACACCTTGTACTGCAAATGTTGAGAACTGACCTTGTCTAACGAAACTACCTATAGTTTCCATACCCCACAGAGATATGGTATGCGATCTTCAGTCTTCAACGTCGATGGATTGCTAGCGGAAACATTTCTAGTTCCGCCGTTTCTGGTTTTTAATCGCTCTCACCCTCATCTTTCCTCCCCCCCACCCCATTTGCAGTACCCAACTTTTCCATCTCCTCCGATTTTTTTCCGAGGACGCCGGGAACATGCCGCGGTCGGCGCAGTCCCTTCGGGTTCTTTTTAAACCGTCTATAGAGAGACTCATTTCTCTCATGTCTTTCACTCGCGAGTGACGTCATCCCTTGTCTCCCCTGAATTACTCCTCGGATTCCTTCGGAGAGAGGCTGCGTCATTTGGACGATCTCTTGGAGGGATGAAGGGGAGATGCTGTGGGAGTGCTCCTCGAATTGAGTAGGAATGCTTCAAAGGGTTCCCGAGTGGCTTAGACCAGCAGGGATCCCTCCCATGGCGGATTCGCATTTCTGTAGGATTCCGAAAGGACGTGATTCTTTCATGTCGTTGCGTGGATTAGCCTACGCTTTGCTATAAGGTTTATTAGAGGATTTAAATCTCCAATAGCCGTCTTTGTCGGCGTTCCTCGTCTCATTCCCCGATATTTGGACAAAACAAGGAAGGCACTTTTAAGATATCCAAAGTGCCTTTCGAGAGCTAAGCTCTCCTCATCATGGGGTAACAAAATGTTATTACCCCTGATAATAATTACCCCCGAATAAAACTTTTCCACAAAATTAAGCTTGCAACGCAAACTTATTAAATAGTATAATAAATAAAATTTGAGGTGATACGTCCGATAATTTTTTTCCGTTATTCTATTGTAATGAATTTGTACTCGTATTATCAAACAGCGTGTTAAAAATGCTGGAAACATTTCACTATTTTTTGAAGCGCATATATAATGACGTCAATATGCACCTGCCATAAGTCATCATTCTAGTATGCATGGCTTAGTGAATTTTGTAACTTGCTTTTAATTCAATTTTGTCACGGTTTAACGTACGCAGCTTCTCTTAATTGACGGAAAACGTCGTGAAAACACTTAAATGAACAATTACGGGAAACCAAGTCTGTGACGTGAAAAAATGAATGCGATCAAAATATAAATATTAGTGAATCACAATGAAAAGGAAAATATTAAAGAAGTGAGCGAAGGTTGATATGTACATGGCCAATTTAAGTAATAGAATGAAGCTACTTGAGTCATAGTTTTCCCGTTTTATTATTTGGTTACGTCATTTTTCGATAGCTTGCATCTTCTTATATTTGACAATCCTTCCGTGTCCATAGATTTTTTTAAAGTCAAATAAAAGGAATCGGGTAAACATTGGTGATTCATAAACCTGAGTTTATTAATTTTTTAATTTAAAAACAAAACTCATAGGCTTCGGCTTTAACCCAAACAAATACTCCCGGTGGGATTCATATTTTTTTCGCCGCATAAAAATCACGTACTACCTGAAAACTGATTATCAAACATTGGCACCTTCTTTCATTGCATCGTAAACGAAAAAGCGACGTTTTAGTGTACCCTTAAACCGAGAATTTCCAAATTATCTTCTGGACCCGGTACTTCCAAAAGAGATCCCTAAAACAAAAATAATCACTTTATTATTCATTATTTTGATGGCTCTTCTCACTCACTCATTATTAATTAAATGTCTTATGCTTTTCGGAGCTATTAATCTTTTCTGTACGAAAATACTTAGTGATAAATTCAGTGAGGCGGAACCGTGATGAATGTTAACGGGCAGAAGTTTCGTCAAGGGAAGCTTCTTCGTGTCAGAGATAATGGGGTCGTAAAGAATCATCTGTAGGATCCCACGCTGCGGTGGATTATTAAACTAATCAGCGAATTATTAAAAAGGTTCCCATGTTCTCAGCGAGTGTCATTTTAGAGAATGCGAAGTGCTAACGATATCCTCATCCATTAAGGTTAAGCCTCAAGCATTATTTACTGTTTATTAATTCTTCAAGTTCCATCGTGCTACACCGAAACTGATTGTCAGAAAAATAACAAAAAATGACCTATAAGGATGGAGTAACCATGGTGAAATCAGTTTATGAGATTATGTGTGTATGCATGGCGTCGTTTAAATGTTAGGTGTAAGGAAGCTCTACGATCTATTAAATCGGTATAATCGCCTCAGAAACGCAGTGGTATCAACTAAGTTACTTTTGATAAATATTTCTCCAAGATTTCTTATACTTTAAAAATAGAACATCATGTCTAAGTTAAAATGGCGCGGTGGAAGTGAAGGAGAAAAAGTCTGCCGTAGCCGGGGATCGAACCCGGTTCTCCCGGTTGCTCTAACGACTAAGATATCACGGCGGCACAATCTCCCCTTCACTTCCAAGGGCTATGATGGAGGAGGAGTAAGGTTAGAGCAACTGACCGGCAATTGGGAGACCCGGGTTCGGTCCTCAGCTACGGCAGACTTTTTCTCCTTCACTTCCACAGCGCAATTACAATAAGCTTGTGTATCATGCGAACCTTCTTCACCCTTATCAGTCTAAGTTAAAATGTTAAAGAAATTGATAATTATGCCTGAATCCTGAGTAATAGATGGTTTTAACGTTAAAATATTCGGAAAGATAGCTGAAATTTATACTAGATTTCCTGTTACGCTCTTTTCGCTTTAAAGCATAGAAGATATAAAATAAGACCTAATGATAAATCTTTTTTTATGTGATAGTATAAAGTAAATATTTATTGGTAGATAAGCCATTTTTTTAACCAATATTTCCCAAAGATTACTTAATATTTAGAAATCGAATATAGTCTCCAAGTTTAACTGTTTTAGAAACCAATCATTATATTAATCTCTCAAGATATAGATTATTCGAAAATTAAAATATTCTTAATGATTGCAGAACTGCTTTGTCTAAACGCGTATCTAGCTGTGTACGCAAGTCCTCCAAACCTCACTGCCGCTCACTACACAGTCCAACAATATGCACTTATGCATAGTTGGAACTTTTATCAAATCCAAGAGCACTTGATACGGGTTTCCCAGGTGACGCCTGTTGTCAACAGCTTCCACAGCCTCATAAATAAGGCGACCCTGTTATTTTTGGACGGGCGACTGGGCATCCTCCTCAGCCTTCCCAAACAGGGAGAGGGATCTCATTTTCATAAAGAAGATGATCAAATACTCATTTCCATGCACCTATGAGTTTGGCAGCGGGGAGAAGGGTTGCCTTCGATCGGTTTCGTGACCTTTGAAAGCCTCCTCATAAAGGTTTTTGCTCTCCCTTTGTCATTGATTCTTGGGAGGCCACTTGTAAAGCGTAAGCCATGGCGAAATTCCCCTTCTTTCTTCCTCCTCCTGTTGCCAACTCGCTTTCCACCCCTCGCCCACTATCCGCGTGTTTCATTTTGTGGATCCCTTCTCTTCCGCCCTTTTCCATTCCTTTCCGCTTATTTTTTTATTAATAGTTCGCACAAAGATGCGTTCGATGCGACCTAATTCTGTCGATAGAACGTCAGTAGGACTAAAATATTTAAGTGCAATGTTATATTGAAATACTTTTAGTTGACAACTTAGAACTCACCATATGAAAAACCCATACAAATAGTGCCGAAGAGAAAAACAATCAAGTGAATGAATGTATTTATTTGATCTAAGTATTATATATAAAATTAATAAAATATATAAGTTGTACAATATAATTAATATAATTTTATGTATATTAGAGCTTTAGTTGTTAACTAAGGTTAACCTTTATTGATGATACCGATAATACACAATGCGTATTGTGTTCTCAATACATAGAAATACGTTAAAGCATTCATTTCTATTAGAATAGTGACGTATCTATTAATATTACGATAGCATAATAAAAATATAAGAAAAATGAAGTGGCAATGTTTATACAAACAAAGCCTATACAAAAAATTTAGAAAAAATAAAGAGAAGGAAAAAAATTTAAAAGTGAAATAAAAACAATAAAACATCGCGAAATATGCAGACAGTTAAATCTGAACCACAGTGTAAAAGTAATACATGAATTTCAAAAAATATTTGTTGTATAAAAAATCAGGCAGAAAGAGAAAATAACAATTAAAATATAAATAACCATTTCTCATGTTTGAACTTAACATAATCCCGTTTTTATGACAATACATAATAAGAACTATTTTTTCAATTGTGAAAATGAACAAAATAAAATACATAATTTCTTTTCGGGCATAATTAGACAACTTCTGATTGTGAAATTAGTGTGTTTCTTTATTGGAAATAATTGTTATAATTTATGTCATTGCGTAACATACATGTACAGAAAGAAAATTCTGAATTGAATAGGTGACATGTCAAAGTTTAAGTCCAAATGACTACATTACGTAAAAATCAGTATTTTAGAGTTACAAACTTTTTACGTAGGAAATTTGAATAGGAAACTTACGAAGAAGATTTACATTGCAACACATTTTAAAATATACCAGTATATCATCATTAACGAAAACTCTTCATTACTTTAACTAACATGATACATCACCATCCGTCCACTGAATAATAATATTCGATAGAATTATGAGAGAAAATTCTGCATTTATTATGGAGTATGTCAAAGTTCAAGTCCAATTGACTATATTATATAAATATAAATTACATAAAAATCAATATTTTAGAGTCACAAACTTTTTACGTAGGAAATTTGATTAGGAAACTTACTAAGGAGATTTACATTCCAAAACGTTTTAATCATATGCCAGTACATCATCACTTCTACTCATTACTATAACCAATTGAATACGTCACTATCCGTCCACTGAATAAAATATTCAATAGAATTCTGAGAGAAAATTCCGTATTGAATAGGGAGCATGTCAAAGTTCAAGTTTCGTTTCCCTTGTTTGCGGAAAGATGATCCTGCCCGAGTCTTCTTTCCCTTTTTAACCTATCATCACAGCGTCCCCGACTCGAATGATGGACTATCAATAGAAAAGTTCGGTTTCCCGTCAATATTGACCAAATAAGTGCGGATGGAAGGATAAATAGATGGAACCTTTATTGGCCCACGTGAACCTCTCCTAACATTGTGTGTCGTTCTAATATTTACAGTTATTTGCGGTTATGAAATGAAAGAGAAGGTGGGAGTTGAAAGTATATTTGCTTCTTAAGGTTGACAAGGAAAATGCCCACGTTCAGGGAAAAGTTCACTGAGAAAGGAGTGATAAAATTCCCTGAGAAGAAATTAAATACAAAGCCCAACAAAAGTGGAATACTTAAATTTGTTGAAGAACTACTTATATTATAAAGTTTATTAATTATGACTATCGATCGATGTTCTCAAGTCTCCTCAAAGGCCATCCTTTATAACCCGATTTCGCTTTGCATCATTTCGATTTTCTAGCTGCCCTTTCCCCTTCCTCATTTCTTCATGCCTCCAGTCGTCTTCTCCTTCATTTCCACCTTCCTTTTAATTACTCGCCCTCTTTCTTGACTCCTTCTCTCCCTTTTTCCCTTCGACCCAATCAGCGGCTGCTCTTCCGCGGAATCGAACTTCCGTTGTTTGATGCCCGAGGAAATGAATTGACTCCATAATGGAATCCCCCGAAAGGAGAATTACTTGGGCCGCTTTCGACCAGAATCCTTCAGCGCCGGGAATGAAGAGACGTCAGCAAGTTTGTACCGCGGAATTGGAATCGGAAAAAGTATTATTCCCTCCGCTGCTAAGCCGCTCGTTGAAAATTTCAGGGATCGGAAATGAACGCCGTTCAAATCGGATGAGGAGAGTGTGCGAAATGAGGCGCCCGAATCGATATTTCCGGTTTGAATTCCTCCTTAAAATGTTCGCTCTTCTATGGAGGGGCGGGCGAAGGTAGTTGCGAGCGGATTGGGAAGTAGTCGGGGAGTATCGGGAAGCGTAGGATTCATAGGCTAACTTGCTTGCCTCGGAGTTCTTTGAATCGAAAAGTATCGCTTTGATTGTTTTGCAGAACAAGGAAATCTGTTTTGAAAATGGCCATGAAAAATTTTCCTCCTTGAATTCTGGATATCATTTTGTATGCATACATGTATCTCTTTTTATCTTTGTCGTCGATGATTGAAAGATTTTAAAATAAGTATAGTAAAAAGTGAATTTAGCTTATAATGAATTGAAAGAAAAAAGTTAGCGAAGTATGGCCTGTTATGCATTGTCTCTTCCATCGAAAACTACCAATATATTTTTTTTCATTTTACAATAATTTATCATTTATAATTACTAAACTTTCATAATTCTCACAAAGAGTTAATTTATACAAAAATATTTCATTCACATTTTTCTCTTCCTTTTCACCACACCTTTTTTACTATACATTTTAACTTTTTACAACTTATTGCAACTTGTAGTAGTAACATTTCAAGATAAACTTGCCATGAATTGGCTTACAAACAAACATTTTAGTGGTAAAAGTGCAAACTGAATGCAATAAAGAAATTAAGAATTATTAACAAGTAGAAGTTTACAAGAAGGAACGAAAAAGTAAAGATAGTAGATTAGAATAGATATACATCAAAAGGGTCCTTAGGTTTGTCGGCACGCTCCCAAATTATTATATTTAATGAAAACGTTCGTACAACTTCTAATCATTAATAACTTGGCTACCTGTATAACTTTTTATAATTTTATTTCTTAAGATTATTATCTCCATCCTGAAGGTCAGGCCTTTACATTGCACGGCCTGTTGGTTTTAGTCCAGTATCCCACAGTACTCTACTGTTTAATATGCTTATTTACAAAAGTTGGTTATAATTTAAAAGTTGTACATGTAGGTTTGTTATAAAAAAAGCTCTTCAAGTTACCTTTTGATAATACCAGTGCAGTAATCGAAAGCTGACACTTACAGCTACGTTCTAATAATATCAACCTCTCATTTGATTCCAAGTAACAAAATGCTAATGCAATGCTACGTATCATATTAATTATTTTTTCGTATTTAGATGTTGAAATTAATGGTGTTTCTTAGTCATCAAATAACCCTCATTATTTGCAAATTCTTCATCTACGTGCCGCGACTATTTTTTACATCCTTTTGGTAATTTCTCTCTTGCTAGTTGTGCGGTTGGTCATCAAAATAGGCCTTTCGTAAGAATTACATTTATAGTTATTATCGTTACCCTTTATCAATAATTCTTTTTGATAAATTGTATTATAAACGATGGTGGCATGGCTAGACTAGAATACCACTAGGAAAAGGATCCATTGGTGAATCATCTCTTGAATAAATAAAAAAACATGCTATGTAAAAAGTCGTGTGTAATAAACGTCCAGACACCTTCGAAATTTAACTATTCCTTAAAATGTATTGCATAGTATTAACGTAGTAGTCGAGTATGCTATTTAGTTGGAGAAATGAGAAAGATGATTTATTAAGAACTATCTTCCGTATCTCGTGCTGTTTTCAGGTTACTGAAATGAGTTCAGATTGTATTATTGGTAGAGTGTAATATTTCCCCATTTGCAAGATGTTGAAAATGCTAATTACGTTGATTGATGCCGTTTAACGCGTGTGCTCGTCTCTTTAAAGAAACCGCACAAATTTAAAATTCCTCGCCACCGAATGCGTTTGTCTACTTGCAGAACACTCGAGCTTCCTTGTCAGCTGCAGATGCCTTTGTACCACCTACATTCGTGCATTTTCTCGCACGTGTAGTTCTCTTTTGAAACAGAAAAGACAGGAATACTCGTTGCAAAGCAGCTCTTTGACATATATTTTCCTTTTTGTCGACTACTTTTTTTGGCAGTTATCTTCAAAATTTTCCTTTGACAGCCGTTTCATGATATGAAAAATCAGGTCCGTTGTTTAACGTATGTATTTTTACGTTTGAAAAATGGCTCTGCAAGTCGCCAGTTACTTATAGCATGGTGGGGGCATTTACAGCTCAGCATGTACAATATTGAGCCATTGAACCACTTAATATCCTTATGAAAATCATTACTGTTTTCTTTTTTTATATATGTACTTTTTATGATGTTTAAATTCTTCTGTTTATATAATAAGTTTTTAATCAAATAGAATATCTCATTATCGGGATCCATAGAATTAATTAATTCATTATGTGCGTCCTTTGAAAATTTTTTTTATGTATTTCTCTCTGTAATTTAGAATTATTATTACGTTGATGTATATTATACCGTGATTATGACGTATGTGGGTATATTTTCTTAGAAAATTATGAATTTCACTGTAGAAAGATGTTGCATATTGACTCATGGGACAATATCTGCTCGATTATTTTATTTAGTTTGGAATTAATTACTACGAAACACTTTATAGCACTTGGAGAATTATATATACCTATAAAAGAACACGAACTTTTATATATTCCGCTGTTAAAAAGTGTATAATCCTGTTTGAAGCAAAATTAATCTCAAGAAATTTACATTTTATTCTGTTTTACTCACTGCTGTCAATAGTAGTTCAACCTTAACGTTCCTCAATGAAAAGTGTATCCTTGATTCCTTATATTTTGTTAACTTGTTTTCCGTTGTAGTAAAGAGTATCTACAAATTACTCTGCAGAAAATATTATAATTTCTTTGTTTGATGAATTGTTTTTCAAAGGTTCTAATAGCTGTAGGTTAGATAAACTAGGTATAACTTATCCTTTGACAATAAAATGGACGGATAAAGGTAATTACAGTCGTTTTTCATCCCTTCATGAGTTGAATCTTCTAGAAACAGCCTCAGCTTTTCTGAAGTCTGCTACGTAATTATAGAACGAAGCATTCTTGCGTATTAAGTTTTGAACGTTTTTATTTTCTGTGCTCTATTAATAGGTAAAGGAACGTGTATACTTATGTATCCCATCATAAAAATGTGTAATCCTATTCAGAGAATAATTAAATTTTAAAAATGTAGATTTTCTGAATCCTGTTTTGCTAACTGTTGTCAATAATATCTTCAACCGTAATGTTCCTCATTTTAAATGTAATCAGTGACTTCGTAATTATTTTAACTGGCTGTTTTCTGTTAAAGTAAATTTTCCTCCAAAAAATTTCTAGAATTTGCTTCTGTGCAAAAATATTGAAATATTGATGTGTGTTTTTGGTGAATTTTTCTCAACGCTTCTAATAGGTGTAGTTTAGATGGGCTGGGATTAACGTTTCCTTTTATAATGAAGAGGGTGGATGAGGTTACTTACGGTCTTTGTCTTTTATCCGTGCGTGAGTTGAATCTTGTAGAAACAGCCTCGACTTTTCTGAAGTCTGATATGAAATAAAATAATCAAGTATTCTTGCGCATTTTAAAGTTTTGAGCGTTTTTCATGTATATTGTAAATGAACTCGACATTACTTCGATTGTTTTGGGTAAAAAGGAAAAAACCAAAAAAATCTCGAGTGTTTCTTTTGTGGCGAACCCCCTTCTCTCTCTTCGCCGACCATTTCCTCTTCCTCGACTTTTTTTGCAGCCACCACTCTTGAATGAGCCGTGGGAACTTTTTTCTCGAGCCTCATTTGTTTTATTTCCTCCGTTCCTGATTGCGTGAGGGCGCCACCGGAATGGAAGCGGAGAAAAAATTCGCTCCCCAGTCTTTCCGAATTACAAAAGAAATACAATTCTCATTTTGCACCCTTTTTGCCTTTCCTCGCCGCGCGTTATCTCGAATACCTCATTATCTCCGCCTTTTAAGTTCGGTTCGGGGCCCGAGGCGACGGATTTCGTTCTTTTTTTTTGGTTTTTAACTTCCGCGGAGGTGAAGCAAAGGTGGAAACAGAGGGTTCCTTTTATTCCCTTTGTTCTGGGCGTTTAAACACAAACGGAAAGTGTGCCCATTGTTGTGAATTAGTTGGGGAGAAAAATGGCGGGAAAAGCGGGCTTTTCTGTTTTCAAACGCTTCCCGCGGTTATCATCCAGTAGCGACTTTCCTTTGTCTTTTCGGCGATTTTGAAGCCACGGTCTCCATGAACTATAAGTGCGTCATCTCTAAAGTAGGTCCGTCCTGTCCTGGGACAGGACAGGGACCCGTCCTGGGACAGAATTCGGCTCAAGATTTCCAAACTACTCTATTCTGTGCGACTTAACGCTTTCCCGGCGAGTAGACTGTTGAAGAAAGTCTTCACGGGTTGCAAACCGTGTGGTTTCTCGGTTGAACACCGACGCTTCGGCTGCTGTCATCCATCATCAGGCTTGAGTGCTGCAGTGTTAGCAGCCGAAACGTAGGTGCCCCCCCTCCCCCGAGAAAGAGGGTTAGCGGCCCTTGAAGACTTTCTTCTGCTTTATTCTGTGGTACGATCCTTCATCCTGCAAATCTGTGAACACATTATACTTCGGCCTTCCTTTCTTACTTTTTCCTCTAACTTTTCCATCTATTATCCTCCATAGTAGGCAATGATTCCTCATAATGTGTTCCAACCAGTTTGCCTTCCTTTTTTGATTGTGTTCATGATTGCTCTCTCCTCTTCAATCCGTTCAAAAACTTCATCATTCCTCACTGTCTTTCCAACTCACTCTCATCAACTTTTTCCACAGCCACACCTCAAAACTCTCAAGGTACTTCACTTCTTTTTTCCTATACGTCCAAATTTTTGATCCATATGGGACCACATTCCATATGAAGCATTTCGTAAATCTCTTCCTTGGTGTGATAAGTATTATTTGGTAGTTGATACAGCTTTTGATTTTTTGTAGGCTTTCTTTCCCATTGCTTTTCTACTCTTAATTTCCTGAGTACATCTTTATACATTATTTATCAGACTACTGAGATATCTGAAGGATTCAATCTGCTTTAGCCGCTGACCTTATAATAAGACATTTAAATCACCTGTAAGTGCATAGAATGCAAGTTGCGGTCTTATTATTACATCAATGAGTTAAATAACTCCATTATTATACAGGTTAGATGGAAGAAGAGAATTTAGTGTCAATCTTGCCTAAATAAAGACGATTATTATAATTATTATCTGCAGCCATGAATGCAACTTGCAACACGAACAGAATTAAATAAGAAAGGAGCGTTTCTTGCTGGCGTGAAATTATTCAATAATATTCAATATTGCCTAAATTGATAAAATTTATAGCAGACATAAAAGTATTTAAAGGAATGTTTAATAAAAAAATTTCTATTAAACAATCTTTCTATTCTGTAAATGAGTGCTTAGATTATATAGAAAAAATATGAATTGATTTATAATATGGTAAGCTTTTTAGTTTCTCTCGTGAAGTATTTTCGTGCGCGTACCGATCACAAAAGGCTTTCCATTCCTCTGAAAGGCACTCCCAGCGACAAAGATGCCCATATTTTCCTAGTCGGAGCGAATTTCTGCTCGAAAACAATGGAGTAACTGAGTGAATGGCGCGGCTTTTTTTTGTCTCGAGCCGATGCATGAAGTTCGGCTCTCTCCGCCTGGTGGCAGCACCGGGTAGCGACCGTGTGTTGGAATACCTTCTAAATTTATATGCGAAATGTCGTCGTTATCAGATGCCGCGGCTCGCATTCCGGACACGGAGGTGGGCTGTTTCATTTTAGGGGGAAGTTGGTTAATTAATGCATCAGCGTTTCCGGAGAATGGAACTTGCTCGTGTTTTCTCGCGGGGGTTAATGCCTCGAACGGTCGCTGAAGGGCGCTGGCGTTCGGTTCCATTGCGTTTACCTTGATGTGATCGCGGGATCTATTTTCCCTCAATAGGTGGTCGTCGGTGCGTGTGGAATAACATTCCTGTTTTAATCAGCTTGTTTTGGTTTCGTATAGCATAAGTGTTGACTAAGTTATGCATGCATTAATGTTATGATTTCACTGAAGATTCTAAATTTAAGGAGGATAAACGAATATCTAAATATCTCGTCAAGTATTGCAGATAGAATAAATTCTCTTTTTGATGTATTTACTTAGTACTTGAAACTCCATTCGTTCTACTGCTAATAGCCAATATGTATTACATTTATATATACTAAAAATTGGCAATTCTACGTAGTAATTTAAGCACTTTTAAAGGCAATTACTGTGTGCTCGTACTACTTTTTTCACAGCATTTTTCCAATTCATTTAAATGTATTCTTCGAACTCTCTATAGGAAAAACTGGATATAACGAATTGTATTAAGTCATTGCTAAGAAAACAAAAAACTAAGATCTAAGATGGTGAGAATATTTAAATCTTATTTATGAGGAATGGTACGTACTCGTTAAGTGTGTCTCAGAAAAAAATTCAACTTCAAAGACAAGCTGTGAGAGAGCTTGAAGTGCGATCTGAATTGAACAATGCTGGAAGTAAAATTTGAAATTTGATCGATACTGGATTTTTATCACGTTGTTGCTATAATTATTCTGCTAATGATTCCTTTCCTTTGTTATTAATTGTATTTTAAATTATTGTATCTATTAGTATTTTCTTCCACGTTACCTCATCAATGGTCTCATCAATGGCGAAATTTCCTTTGCGAAATGAAAACAAAATGAAAATTTTATTCTGTCTTATTCATAAGAATAACATTTAATATGAACTATTTTTACCTTTAGAAAAAAAATTCTTCTTTCGGTAACATCCTTGACAATTTTATAAGATATTAACGTCAAATATCCATAATATTAAATATTAATGGCTTATACACTCGCCGTAATCAAATTAGCAGGTTAATTATTATTATTATCCTTTTTTATTCCATTTTTTCATAGCACTGCTGGACTACACAAGAGTACTGCTATACATACCAAGCACTCCCAGAGAAAAATATTTCTGATATTATGCTAATTATATACAAACAAACATTTTAAAATGTCCTAACTGTATGGCATGTTTTAATAATTATAGCCTTTTGGATTTTTATATAAATGTTTTTTTTTTAAACTTAAAGTTTCCAGTCAATGAAAGAGTTACTATGGGATTATACCGGTTGACGATAACACCCTGGGCACTATTATAACTTGTTTCAACCACCAGATCCTTAATGTTTCATTCGCTTACTATTATTATTGGAGGACTTTTTTAGGCGAAATTGAGGCTTTTAAGTACCATCTTCCTTTTAACCAATACATAAAAAAGATATAATGAGACAAAACACAAATCTATATAAAATGATACAAAATACAAACCTATTAAAGTTTTATGGTTTACTAGCCCGCCGTGATCGTATTAACATTAGTTAAAGAATTAAGCTGTACAGAAAAGTAATTTTTGTTTAACTACTTGCTAATAAACTACCATCGATCATCCTTGCCTCTCGCTTTCAGCTAGCGCTCCTTAAAATATAAAAAGCCAACTTTTCGCTATCTAGTATATTTTTCTCCTTAGCGGTATTGACGCGATCTTAGAATTTTATTCCGTAACTATCCAAAAAATGCACGAAGTAATTTGCGGTGAGAAAATAATTTGCTTCCTTTAGCAAGTTTTTCGCGTGTATAAAAGATAAGGAGGGGCGCGTAGGATGAAGTGCCTCGGATTTTCGCGGAAAGAGGGGAACGGAAGTTTTATCCCAAGGAAGCGTAAAAATCTCGGAATTCGGGCACAGGAAGTCGTGTCTTTCTTCTCAGGCAGATCTTTATTTTCGTCCACATTCCCCCTGTAAGTCTCACGACATGTTTCGCATTTTTGAGTTGCGATTCCATTTTTAAATATACCTAATGCTGTCGCATTACGGAGATAGATCGCCCCGAAACCACCTTCCGTTGCCAAAACAGGATTTCCTATTTCGTATCGAATCGTTATACGCAAATCTTTAATTTATTCTAAGATAAAATAATTTTAAAAAAATATTTATTCTAAGATATTAAAAATTTTAATTTTCACCGATTCGACGGAATAAGCAGAATTCAAGATGTTTGCTCATTTCGGCGAGAAGATGACGAGCACGAGTCATACTTTAATTTAAATTTTATTTTTAAAAATTTACTTATTTATTTACTAATGCCCCCTTAAACATTCATTTGCTGGACCATTACATTAAATGTATTTGTCTTTGAGATTTGATCAAACAATATTGAACAAAATCGATATCGAACTAAGAGAAATATCTAAACAAGTTGAAGTTTTTCTTTTTTATTTTGGATTAATTTCAAGTTACAGTTCACATGAACCCCATAAAATGGTCATTGAATACAATCTTACCAGGATTCTCTGTCATAACATTCACGTATTTTAAAATATTTGAATTAACTCTGATTAGCATGTTAGCATGACAAATTTTATGTTAAGATTATTTGAAGCTATCTTTGGCTGTATGAAAATCAGTAGTTTTTATATGACAAATGTATGTTTAAAATCCAACTATTAAAAATAGAAAAATATAAATAATAATATGTATTACATTATAATTTATTATTAATTGTGTAATTTGAATAGTCAAGAGAACAAGTCTCCCGGAATTCCTTTTCGTAACTAAGTCATTCCCTGGAATGTGAAATTCGCTAGGATGCGACCCTGTTCGGAAATCTCATTGAGGGACTCTGGTGCGTGTCTCTTGACTTTTTTCGCCTGGTTACCGCTCTCCCGCTTTCTTTTCTTTGCTCCCCGTTCTTCATACCACTCGAATTTATCTCACTTAGAAGTAATGAGAATCCTCTCACCTTGTCTCATCCATTCTCTCCATCCACAGCTTCTTGAAGGACCCCTCTCCAAATTCTTTCCCATTCTTCGTATTGATTCCCCTCAGGAAGCTCTCGTTTTTTCTCCAACTTCATCTCAGGGCCTGACAAATTTTTCTCGTTTCATCACCAACCTGAACTCCTGTCCCCCGCTGGAATAATTGTACCCAAATTCATTTTTGTGATCTAAGAATGGTGACCTTCATTCTCACATTTTTGTCTTTGGATGAGAAATGATAATAATAATAAATCGTCTTTTATTTGGGCGAAATTGAGACTGGAAAGTCTCTTCTTCCGTCTATGATAAGGATATACGTTAGTTCTTATTATTATCAATTTGACACATCGAATAGATACACTACGTAGTGGCACTGTGAGTAATCTTGAAATATTTTACACTAAATTTATTATTAGAGGTTTAAAATCTCCTATAGCTGTCTTTGTCGGAGTTCCTCACCTCCTTCACCGGTATTCGGAGAAAATAGGAAGGCTCGGATTGACGGTCGTAAAAACTCCCAATGTAAATTTCAATAGAGATGCTATTATCATCAGGGATAATCTACTTTATAATGTTTATTATATATAATCGAATTTAGTTAATATTTAATAGTTAAAATTATATGAAATTAAAAAAATATCCATTAAATGAATTGAGGATAAAATGTTGGAAAGTCAGTAATTTCTCATGGGTAAAGAAGTTTTTAAAATAAGAAACTGGCCAATTCTATCACTCGATACATTTAGAATTTTAGAGTAAATTCTTGTTATGAATTGATGAATATTTCGGAAGTATTTACGATTACAATACGCATATGCGTCGAAGAGGGTGTTACCAGATTCTAACACCAAGATTCATGGCTTGTTTTTCTATTTTTTAAGATTGGTAAAATGTAGCAGAAACCAGATCTCACTGTTGTAAATTTCTGAATCCAATAGTTTGTCCTCAACCTTGTGGTAGTTTGCCAGTATGTCGACTAAATACTGCTCTATTACTTATATTCTGTGTTAAATGTAAAAGTTTCAATTCTATTCGTCTACATAGAATATTTCCTACGTTTTTTAAACTAATTTGTCGGTGTAGCTAAACAAATTTTATGCTGTAACCGTAACCACTTTGAAAATTAAGAGTGAGATTTATTTAAGTAAATATTTCCCCCTTAATGATTAAATTTGACGCTTTATATTCATTACTGGTCTTGTCTCATGCAAGTTGTTAAGAATTCTTCGTTTACTCGTGGCGTAAATTATCGTTGAAAAGAACGCAGCTTCTGTTTTCCTCCTCTCTGCCGACTCCAAGCTCGGCTTTACGCCGCGTAAGTTCTCATTATTTCAAATGTCACAGGTTCATATCATCTCCCTGACCTAGCTTATACGGTTTCCATGGAGACCAAAACAATCCCAAATACCCCGCAAAAGTCTTGTAGATTATCAGTGACATATCCCTCAAGCGATGCGCCTTTCTCATTCACCAAAGTGATTCCTTACAATGTTCCCTCAGTTTCGAAATTTCTGTGAAAAGGATTCGCTGTGCGATATTCCCGATGGGTATCGGAAAATGATTTTCTCGGCTTTATTTTTGATATTAATATATCGGTGGCGAAACGAGCATGGGGGTCATAGGAGAATGGTCGTAGCATTTTGTTTTGCATTTGCGTCAGAAATGTTTCGTTTGAATCCGTTGTTTATTCTCCAATGAATCGATAGCGGAAAGCCCTACCGTTTTTAATAAACTATTGTAGTACCGCGTAGTAAAGAGCCTTTTTCGGGACCAGTTTTCGGAGCATGGACAACCTACCCCACCTCCGAATACCTCCACCTTTGGTATCCCTTCCCCCCTTTCTCATGCAGTGAGTCTCTTTTATGCAGAGCAGTGTTGCCAAATTCTCCCAATTTATGGCGTACGCATGGCATATATTGAAGGAAAACAAGAGAACGATTAGCGATAGCTGGCAACCACGAGGAAGTGAAGGTCGTTTCGTGGAGTACACGGGGTAAGGGGTTAGCGTGAGTGTGGATATACCCCTCCGTGGAGGGGATAGGCGAAAATTTTCGCGCTAGCTCTCTGATATGCGGTACTATAATACTAGACTATACTGAAAAATATTTAGCCAAATGGGTAGTTGGTACCTCACCCCAATCTAACATGAACTAGCAAGAACTTGCAGAGAGGAGTGAGGTAGAAATTACCACTCTAATAATCATCATTCCTATTTTCACTAAGACGTACATACTTTTTTGCGTATTTTACAATTCCCAAAAATCGGTTTCGTCCCAGATTCGAGTTTGTCTTAAAATTAGATTCGAGTTCTAAAATTCTTTCTCTTAAATCAGGCATCGCTAAGAAAATTTTCTGTAGCCACAACGTGTGAAGCTGCGATTTACTTTTCCCCTTGCCAATTAACACCCTCTCGTAAGGTATCGTTATCGCCCGCATTGCGCTTCGGCATTATGCGGTTGGTTGCGATAAATTAAGAACACGCTACTTGACACCTTGGATAATTAATGGATAATCGTAGGGCATCTGTACTGTTAAGTGATTAATGACTATTACTCCATCGGAATCCTCTCTTGACACGCGCGAATAACACGCTTACGATTACGTTATTGTTTTTCTCCCCTTCATGACTTCCAAAAATTTGTGCGTCTTTGATTCAAGAATACTGGCATTGGCAGATTGCAGTGTAGAAACATACTTTTGTGTCCACATAATGAGACGCTAAGACTTAGGAAGGTTTGCTCTTAGTTGGAAAGTTCTTGATGTAAATAATCGACTACCTACTTTTTCGATTGCTTAGAAAGAAGGGCGTATTCGTTGGTTTTTAGGAAGGAAAGGGTAAACTGCCACACTCAATCTAACAATCTTACTTTATGGTTTCCCTAACTCACCCTTACCGCCATTAAGTTCTGAAGTATGCGTGCGAAGTTGGATCTAGTTGCCGAGAAATTATAATGGCTGCGTGGAAATCCAATTACCGAGCGACAAAAACATCATTCCTTAAGGTAGGAAATAACAAAGAAGTCTCCCGCACCTGCGAAAGAAATTCGAACTAGAAGTGTTAATGGAACATCTTCATCATTTCTGTTCCCCAATTTATTTTAGTCATTATAGGCGTAGAAATTTGTATGTTCTTTTCGAAATGGGGATTGAATTTCTCGAGGAGAACGTGCTCGAAAATTAAATGTCCTCGCTTAATCTCCTGCGGGTTTTTCCTCGAAATCTATCTTGTTTTCTTCGGTGTACGGCCGGTGACTTAGAGTCGCCTTCGTCCCCTGATCTCTTTCTGGGGCCCGTTCCAAGTTTTGGCGTAACAGTTGCGTCCCTCTGCCAAATCCTAAAACTGTTTACCTTTCGAAACCTTGGAGCTATGGAGACGTAGCGATTCGATTTCCTCTCGTCCTTCGAATTCGATTCTTATCGAGGTGTTTAAAATCTTACTTTACTGCATTTTTCTTATAGTATAATACTGAATAGGTGAATCTCTCCAGGCTTTTTTGACTTAGAAGTGAAAAAGTCGATATAATGGAAAGAATCTTAATAAATTGTATTTTTTCCACAGGTTTTTTATTAACAGTGTTTCTGTGGAAAAAGTACGATTAATTAAGAATCTTTTCATTATGGATTTCCAGAATACTTCATCTGATTCTGTAAAGTTTCGTAAAAATAATATTTATTATGGGCTTTGTCCCATTTACAGTTTCAAAAACATCAACAATAGCGTACAGATTCTTACAACCTATTATGTATCTATTATTTACCGTTGCCACATGGTAATCATACCTACTTGCAGCCTTTAGATTAAATTAATAAATATACAAATGCATTTAACGAAAATATCATTGATCTCTGACAATTTGTGTTTATAAAAACTGAAACAAAAAGCAATAACAGACAAAACTAAAGATAAAGAAGAAATATTAGTTGTCAAATTAATAGTCTTGAAAATGGTAATGAAATATTAAATAGATTCGGAACAGATATAATTTAATAGATTATGAACATAAATGATATGAAAAATACGAACTAGGGACTTTCTGACCTTAATGCTTGCTTTGCTGACTCATTTCGGAATGGGTTTTTTTCTTTTCTCGTCATCGTCAGAAATACCAGGCAACTGATCTTATAGAAAAACATGAGCTTAACGAATGGAAGCGGAAAGAAAAATAAGGTATAGTGTTTCTAAATAGTGCAACTCAGTCCGGAATGTGACAGTATTCTACGAAAACGTTGATGCCTCAGTTTGAAGAAGATATATTTCATCGAACCAAGTATGAAAATTTTGGCAATATTTTATTCTATTTCTAGCTGAAGTTTTTCTTTGCAATATTCTGTTGTTTTTATTTCGGCTTCCATCTGATACGCCTCTGTTAGTATGTCTCCGACTGTAGATACTGAATCTGTCGATAAATGAGCAATTTGTGGACTTGTCGGAATTTGCATAATAATTCCTTATTATAAACAAAACCTTAATAGCCTTGGTAGCATGTTAGCCTTCCAACACCGAATTCCCAGGTTTATATTCCGGTTTGGGTAGTGGTGTTTTTGTTGTAAAAATAAAGGGTTGGCTCAAAGTGGTCTTAAAAGATAGGAATTCGCAAAGTCGTAATAAATATTATTTATTGATTAGGCCAATGTAGGCCGCTCTTCCACCTGACCTCGCTTGTCATTCTAAGTTTTATAGGGATCAATATAAAATTACGAACCTGTACGGTGTGGGATTTGAAAATAGATATAAATAGATTAGAAAAATTAGGAGCTTAAAGTTGATGGACAATTTATACGCCGCGGGAATGATTTCAGTGATATAATTTTAGCATAATCTACTGATGTGGCTAACATACTGTTGAAGTTCATTGCGTATTAGAAAAAGTTGTTGAAAATTTCTCCCAATCCCTTCATCCTCACCAATGATAGTTCACTCTTTTGTCTCTTATAACCCTTTCCACTATCCATTTAATTTCTAGTGGTTCTGCCTTTGTGCCTGATGGTAGCTAATTCTAGCCAAAACCAGTTGTCCAAAAAACCACCGCTTTTTCTGATTAACATTTTTTGCTCTAACTTTTGCTTCACCTAACTTGTTAAGGGTATATATAATTGGATAAATATTACGCCACTTTATAACCAGTATCGTATCCAACGAGTGACCCATACCCATATATGATAATTTCTTATTTTTACTCTGGGTGATTCTAAATGAGTTAATGAATGAAATCACGAGAGTGACTCATCATTTATGGAAGGAAAGAGACTCAATGAATAGCGTTTGTTACATCATCATCATTGTCGCCTCGGCCTATCTATAATTCCTTCCTAATCGAAAAGTTACGGACGTGTCTCACTACTATGCCTTTATGGAAAACGAATCGTTCGGATGCAGTTTTGGATAGCGCCAGCTCATTAGGATCACACAAATCCCTCGAAATTTTTCGAAAGAAAATCCTTCGGAAACTAATTCTCCGAACGATCATTCTTCGAAACCAATTCTTCGAGAATAGACCACTGTAACGAATCTGAAGCTATCATAAATTTATATCAAATTATCTAATTCGGAGTTTTAATCTATTCTGTAAATTTTCGGATATGGGTTGGGCTGGGTCGTCTGCGAGTATTATTATTATCGAGTGACTTTATTAAGCGAAATTGGGACTTTTAGATTTCGTCTTCCATTTAAACAAGAAATTTGCATAATAACATTAAAAAATCAAATGATATAACGAAAAAAATACAAATCTATGTAAAAATGATACAAAATACATATCTATATAAAAATTAAACGAAATACAAATCTATAAATTTATACAAAATAAAAATATATGCTAATAATACAACCTTACACAAAATTAAAATACGATCATGAGCAAATATTGTAATTCTAACATGCACAAATATTAAAGTCTTGTCTATTTTCGAACAATTTGTTATTCGAAGAATTGATCATTCGAAGAATTTGTCTGTATCCAGCCCAATCACCTAGCCTTCGCGTAATATCGTTCACCACCAAATCACTTTCCTGGAAATGAGATCTCATCGCATTGAACTCCATCCCGAACTTGTTTGGTCTCTTGGTCACCGTTTACACAACTTCCGATGATGGACGTAAGACTCGAGTGTTTGTGATTAGGCCCTTTGCCCCTTGCATCCCACGATTTGGAGTACCGCTTTTCGGCCACCCATTGTCCGGTTGTCTCTTTTTGATTTGACGGCTTGCGACACACCACGGGGGAGCGGTCGGGCGTGGGTGCAAAGTTCATTAGTGGGAACTGTTTCCGACGGATTCTCATGAGACAGTTGACCCCTGTTTCCTGTTTGTTTCGCTGGACAGTCTATGAATTACTTGCCAACTTATCTGTCGGACAATAGGATTCGATTCTTCCAACGGGGATTAAGATCCGCTGAGTGCATGGCTGGTTATTCGGCGATCGATATGTCTGAGAACGGATATAATAAAAATATTATTCCTTCCCTTTTTTATATTACATTTGGAATAAGAACATTATAGGAATATAGGTACCCCTAAGGTGATATTGAATTGAATTTATATTAATTCTTTTTACTATCGATATTGAATTATTTTTTGGCAAAGTATTTTCTACCCCCTGTTTTTTTATTTCCTATTTTTAGGGCAATAATTACGAGTATGTTATTCCTAATCACACTCTTCCAACATTTTTTTGCTATCAATTTTCTTCATTTTTTGTCGGCTCAAAAAGCAACGTTCTCTATCTTACCTATTAGGACCAAGTAGTCATTGGTAATTTAAGGTAAATACAAGTATTTTGTTGTTTTAAACTGTGTGGCAATTTTGTCTCATTTCTTTATTCTTTCTCGTCAAGTGTAAGCTTCATGATACATGTGTTTCGAGTTAATACGAGATTCTGTGAATAAGACTCGTAAATTCAAAATCTTAATGAATATTTTATCACCAAAATGAGTTATCTACAAATCTTCCTGCAATAGTAAATTTGATGATTGATTATTTCTCAATTAAATTTTTTAATTTTCTGTTTAGCCTTAGTTTTCCCTCTAGCGTGATTTTTTAGATGTTTTAGACGCACATTTGTTTGAACGCTATTTGAAAACTTATTTTGCTCAAGCTTTTGTGTTAATTTCTCAATTTGAGGAGATCCATCAGTACATTACGTTTTTCTGAAGATTGACAGCTATCGATATTATAATCGTGCTCCTCTGGAATTAAATTGTCTTTGCATGATAATTTTACTCGCCACAGTTTTCAAGTCTTCTTCGCTTTAGTGTCAATAATACCATTTTCCTTACCAATGGCCTCGACTATCTTGTTGGTTTCCAAAAGAAATATTAGATTAATAAGTTACACAAAAAAAGACAGACTATTAAAAGAGCCGTAATCTGAGCCTTCCTGTTTTCTCCGAATACCGTTGAAGGGGGTGAGAAATGCCGACAAAGACGTCTATTGGTGATTTTACACCTCTAATTGGACCCCTTATCATTTATTTTACGAACATGTTTTTCGAGGATGCTCTGGGGCTTGGATTTAGGCCTGTCCCGTCATCCAGCCTAATATGTTCAGTAGAATTTTCAAAGGAACCCATGCACTATTTATAATTATCTTCAAACGTTGATCTTATTAATGGAAGTGACATGTGTGACCCTATTTCGGTGAACTGCTAGGCCGAATGCATCTTCGACCCTCGTACGCTGCCTTTATGCTGGTTTAATTTCCGAGCGGATATTTTTTTGGACCTATCCCCTGACCTACTCAACTGACCTTTTTGGAATGATATCCCGAATATCTCTCTCTCTATTTTTACGAGAAATACGTTCACCGAATATTACCGAATGCTTTTTCCTGTGTAATTTACATCGAGTAGTCCAAGCCCTTACTTAATATGAGACATCTGTTGAGAAGTCCTGTCCCTGGAGGGATTTCCATATAGCGAGTTAGGGTGCCCCAAAAATATCGTAGTCATTTTTTTCGAACGCGTACCCTGTAATATATTTCTATTTGGCCTTATCACCTTACCTGATAAATATTATTGCGATTAGATAACGGCAACACGTTCCGACTCGATGCCTAACAAAAAAGGGAAATGAAAATTTGTATCGACAAAGGTTCCTTCCAAGCATTTAGTAAACATTTAGTCTAATATACATAACTTCGTACAGTGGGCTAGAATAAAAAGCTGGCCAAAAATAAAAAAGTGGATAATTTGTGTGCACTTTGATACTTTGCATAGTTACTGCTGAATAAATTCCGTTTACAGTCATTGCTATTATTATTAAGTAAATTACTTTGATTTCCAGTTAATTAAAATCTACACATTATAAAAAGTCAATTAAAATAGAATGGGAATTATGGGAATATAACTTCCATTATATCCCTACATACATATATTTCCTTACAACTAAATAACGCTCATATAATATTATTTATAATTGTTTTTATTGGATTGTTCGGGGTTTGTGACAGGCCTTCTCGGCTTTAGCAGCGGTCACAGGGTAGAACTCCAGCGTACGTCACCCTGTCAAGCAATCCCTTACTTCTCCAGAGTGCCCTTCATTGCTACAACACATTGCGCAGTAATACATAACATAACTGTATAAAATTTCTTTTTGAAAGATTTTTTTTAAGCCTGGGAATGCCCTTCGGTCTCAATTGACTTCACTTTATCAACGAGAATTAAGGCTCATGGGAGAGTAATTTTCCGCATGTCGTATCTAATTAAACCCCGTCGGAAAAACGACTCCACTCGTACTTTCGGTTCTCAAATGTTTCTGCTCCTATTATTTTTCGTTGGAAGACGTGGGAGGGTCGAAGATAGGTGGCCAAAGAAATTAATTTGGAAGGGAATCGCTTTTAAATTTCCTTCCGTGGAAGTAATAAGGGCCAATTTAATTTGTTTTCCGAGTGCTTAATTGTTATCGTTTAATTCCTTTTGGTTCCAAACTATCTCATTCTCTCATAAATCCTTAACAGATTCTCAACCGGGTCAGTTCGTTGGTAAACACCGACGTTTCGGCAACGAAAACCGTTTCCATTTTCAAAGAACATTTCTTCTTCTTTCTTCCTTAACCATAATGACCTTCCCTAACCTTCTTAATTTTTAAGAAATTTTTTTCTTTTCTCTTTCTTGAAATTGATAACTGTGGTTGTTGCCGAAACGTCGGTTTTTACCAACAAACTGACTCTGTTGAGAACCTGTAAAGAATTCCTGAGAACGATTCACCCAAAAAACGTTAGACTTACCGTAAAATAATTAAAGATTAAAGGATGTAATGTGTATTTCTGGAGTGTCTTTACTAAAGTACTACTTTAAGTTACTAAAATTATGCTCCACATTTTCCTTTTAGAACTATTTTTTGTTCAAAACTCAAAGGCCAAAAATGATAGTATTCTTATCATTTGATAAGTGATGCGAGAGTGATAGATCTTGAAGAAATTGTCTTTGTTCTCTCATACAGTAAACAGCGCACTGATCTACAGCAGACAGTCAAAGAATTGAAACTTTTAAGTATTCTTAACACCTATCAGGTGTGGCCTTGAATGGTTGGCTTTATTTTTATTTTTTACTCAATCAAAGAATATATTTGGATGATGGTACCGAATTATGTGAAACGTTGCCTTGATACCGAAGTTCTTAGGAAAGTTTTCTTTCCATGATCTGTCTCAGAGAAGCTGAAATCATTCATACATTCCCCCATTCATCCGATATTTTATGAACTTTGCATTTATTCACAAAATTATGACTGCGTTTCAGCGAAATTTGTATCCTAAGATGGCCTTGTGATGAAAGAAATCGGAACGTGTCTGTTAGAGAATTAGAGGAATAAATTATCTCCCAAAGTCATCTTTGTTAGCGTTCTGCGCCTACGTTGCTGCCGGTTCTGGGAATAGCAGAAATTCC
The DNA here is from genome assembly GCA_947579665.1 of Sympetrum striolatum. NCBI lineage: Eukaryota > Metazoa > Arthropoda > Insecta > Odonata > Libellulidae > Sympetrum > Sympetrum striolatum. Next base: position 35,058,243 of record OX388350.1, on the reverse strand, counting down.
CGGATTACTAATTTTCTAAATATTGCGTACACAAAGACAGCTTTTTTAGAGAATTTAAACCTCTAATACGCTGTTCCCAACCGATTCGTCGCGACCGGCAAGCCTTGACGTTTTTGGGGGAACGCCCCCAGAAGAATTATAACATTTTTTAATCAGATGCAAGCTCAATCATCACATTAATCCCCCCCAGAAGAATTATAACATTTTTTAACCAGATGCAAGCTCAATCATCACATTAATCCTTAATAATTAATACTTAATACAAATTAAATTACTTTTGTTAAGTCCTTTAATGTATTTAGTCAAACCCTTATTTTTTATTTAATGATGGATATTATGCTGGATGAGAAATGATAGGATCGCGAACATTTTTTTAAATCTAAAAAGGATCGTGATTTAAAATGATAGGGAACCACTGCTCCAATTAGATCACCTTGAAATTAGTTAAATTGATTTATTCATTTTACTTAAGAAGTATTTCTTTATTTCTTCTTAAACGTTCATGCAAGTACTGCTAATTGATGCAATGAACCCTTTTCGTAGAAATTAATAGAGAGCGACAAAATAAATACCATGAAATATCAAAAATATAATAATTATAATAAATTGATTGATTCAAGGATATAGAAAGAATGTATAGGAAAGGCCGTTGTCATTAATTGCAAAGCACATCATACATCTTGTTACATCACGTTCATCAAAAGGAATAGAGAAGCACAATGATGATGATAAAAGTAGAAGCTATTAGAACTTTTGCTATAGTTTTCATTCGGCCTTCGTGGCATTGGAGTTTAAGCTGTCAGCACACCCTTTAACTATAGAACAGGATTCAAAACGTACGCCTTAAATGGGTTTCGAACCCAGGGCCATAAGTAGTTTCATCAGGCACCACCGAGGTCGGACGAGCGCTAATTTCAGTACAATATCTTCCGTTTCTCATCATTAGCGACGTCGTGAAGACGCCTCTCTCCAGAAGGCCCTCCATCGAACGGAAACGGTCTCGCGGAACATCCATTTTCGATCGATCACCCGTGGAGGGCGCACTTGCGGGGTATCGGGCTCGTTACGGGGGCTTCCGCCCCACTCCAGTGGGAATTGAGTCCCATGTCGCAAGGCACTCGTCGAGAAATGTTTACTTCCTGCCAGCATTCGTTGCATCGCGAGGTAAACAGAGCTCCTTCCAGTGGGCGGAGTTTCGTAAGAGGCTCGTTTCGGTGCAGGCTGATGCGTAAAAATAAAGGCTTCGGATTTGAGGCTCATAGAGAAGCGTTTGTGCACGTATGGGACTAAATATAGCGCCTTTCATTCTCGATTATCTACCGCGGAATGCCTCGCGCCATTAACGTTCCTAATTCGTAACCGCTTGGCGCTTTCGCGCTAAACGGGGAGCTCTAATCTACGGGCGGGAGCTCTAATCCTGTTTCCGTGGAGGTTAGATTTCGCTTTCTCTCGATTATCTCGCGATGCCGGAAAGAACTGGGGATGATGCGAAATTCAGGGAGTTGGGCGATGTCTCCTGGAAATATATCTCGTATTTAACGTATATACTACTGTTTAGAGTCTAATTTGAATTGTTTATTCGGTGCTGCGTTCACTTCCTCCATTTATAACATTATTTGGTCTTGGTTAAATATCCGAGTCCGTCGACCCCAAATTGAACTCATTAAGGAGTCATGAACCCCAATCAAATTATTGGAATTTATTGTTGGCCTGTTGCGCTAATTGAGTTATGATGTGAGTCGATTTGCGTAAATATTGTTTTCACTGTGTGATCCTTGAAAAAAAAAGTTTAACTGATGGAAAATTGACATAACCAAGCTTTCATTACATAGTTTTTACATAGTTTTACATGGCTTTTATTTTTTTTAATTCTTGAAATGTTATTATTATAAATATAAATATAAAGCCTTAATTTAGAATTTTTACCGATGGAGTTGCTCGTATTTGGTTCTTTCCAGTACACCAAGCCCCTGATTTATTGTGCTGCATTCGCTAAACGCTAATTTTGTCCAAAAAACCTATATTAGTATGTGATAAAGGAAGAAAATCATTATTGGTTTATTCTACTGTATGAAGTACCTTCATGAAGGAAACATTAAAGTTATTTCTATTCAATCGATCGATCAATATAACGATCAAAATGGGGTTTAAATTTGAAAGCATAAAAGTCCTCACTTTTGATTTATTTTAGTAGCGTTCTTTCATATTGAATAACATATCGAATGCTTTCAACTGCTCGAAAATGTTTTAAAACTCTATTCAAAAGTTTTGATTGCTCTCAAAAGTTTTCAGCTGCTGAATCTATTTAATTGGTTCAATATCCATTCGAGTGAGTTCCTACTTTGACGTAGCCGAGTTATTCCAATTTCTTATATAGCAGAATGTAAATTTAGATGTTGGTATTAATTTTTATTGTGAATAATCTTTGACATTCATATCTTTTTCGATTGCTTCGTAATAAAGTGGTGCTTGTAGTCTATTCATAGCCCACCTATGAATATCACAGCAACTGAAATGAAGTTTTTGCGGCGATGTGTTTCGCTCGGCCTTATCCATTAATGAGTGTGATTCAGCCTCGTGACTGGGAGTAACAGAAACCAGGCTATCACATGTGCATTAGATATTTGAACACATTTCTCTTCCTCATTTTCCCCGCTTCGTATAAGTGTTGCTTGCTGCCGTGAATTTACTCTGTGGTCCAAAGTAGTTCAACCCTTTCCTAGTGTAGCTTAATGTCAGGCGAATTGAACATTGCTTTATAATTATCGTTGGGGCTGGTACACTAGGAGAAAACATGATTGTACGGTATTAGGAAATTAATATAATATAATAAGCATGATTAAAACAGGGCTCGTTGTATGTGCATGATGGGTATTTTAATCCAAAGACACGGAAATGAAAAATAAATGTATCTTGCCCTGTTATATGTATTCATCTTTGGTATTGTAATCGGAAACTGCTATTCTGTGGTATCTATATTTAAAATTACTTGATTTAATCACTTATTGCTGATTTTGTTTTGTGTGAAGTTCGATAGATTTAATTTTAGGTTGTTTTTCTTAAGGCTATAATTTCTTCAGTTTTACAATTTAGATTTTAGACTTAGATAAATACCCCGCGAGCCGCCAGAGGCGTGTGGCAGGGGTTGTAATACACCACCATTATTCATTCCTACCTATTAGCATCTCTATTCAGTTAATTTGATTTCCCTATGTATTTTAAGGTTAATTAACGCAAGAGAAAACTAATGATAATTATTAAGAGTAAATAAGAATAATTATTGAGAATAGATTAAATATCATTACGATTACATAAACAACAGTAATAATAATTTAAGAGTAGAAATAATTTATATGCATATTATACAATGCTAATATTATTATGCAATTCAATAATATTATACATATTATGGGTACAGATATGTATGTATATATATGTACTAATGTACACACATGTATTTGTACACAATAACATAATTCTTTTGTACGTCGTAGGGAAAACTGAATAAATGAAAACCAAAATAGTGAAACTCTCGCAAGCACAGAATTATTTCAGGTGTAAAATTAAATGCTTGCGGGTCATTGAACCTCATTCCGACTTCGATCCCATGGTTCTCGAATTTCGGGTAATCGTCGAATTAAAATTATAATTTAGAATAATCCGATATCGAATCACTGCATTACCCCCTTTCGAATTCTCTGATTTCTCCTTTCTGCATCCGCCGATGCAGGTGGCGAAGAGTCCAGCAATCAATATATTCCCGCCAATACGACTATATCGCAGAAAATGCGCTTGAAATTGCTCTGTGTGTTTGCTTTCCTTTAATTGGATTTTCGAGACCATCGCGCTCCTGCCGCGTTGTGGCGTGAAAAAATCCTACCGATATACATTTCCTCGGGCATTTTAATCATGGAAAACGGTACGGGTATCAATGATTTTTTCCCGCTTGTCTTCGCAGTGAATATTAAGTTCGCCTTGTCTAGCGCGCCGGGTCAACATTAATTGAGCTAACCGCTGTTAATCCCAGACTTAATGACGTGCTCAAGCTGGGGATAATACGGCGAGATTGAACTGCGAAAACTCTCTTATGAATTGCTCTTCGCTTTGCTTTTCGGTAGCTTTTTCATTGAGGTACGTTTGTGAGCGTTTTTAATCCTTGTCTGCAATCAAAAAGTGGTGATACCCTGGTGAAAGAGTAATACAGCTAGAATAGCTAACTCTGTACGTTTTTCAGACTCAGTTAACAGATATTATTTTCCTTCCGAATGTTTTGGTGGAAGTTCGCTCATGTACGCGTAAAAAGGATTTCAGAATTGGCGGAAACGCATTGGATACAGCTTAGTTTATCTTGCCAGTGAAATAGTGAGATAACTCCTTTTTAGTGTTTGTTTGTATAGTACGATTTTGGATGCTAAAGGAGAATCGCACTTCCGCTGACGAAGGTGATTGCGGAATGAATTGTTTGTTTGTTGAGATAACATTCTGGTGATTTTTTTTGCGGAAGCGCGTTTACATTTCGGTTCAAAGTGATATTTTATGAAAAGTTGTTTTATTTATCATCTCGGGCATCATAGGCAGTGAAATGGATATTTTATTAAGATACTAATTGCAAGTCAAATTTCTGAAAACAAGGATATAAGAAGCGTGTACATAATTTTAAACGTACCGAGAATTGCGTCATATCCAAAAGATCTCTGGGTACATTTTGTAGCTAACGACTGTTGTAAAAAAATTATGATTCAATTCTGCAATAACCGGAGAAAGAGACATTCAATTGTGCGAATATCGTCGTACGTTTGTCAAAGAATCGTATGCTGCAAATACGTTTGATTTACTAATCATTATTTCTATTTTTAATTAAAATCTATTGTGTCGCATTCGCTTATTGTCAAGGTCATAGCGAAATCTAATCGAAGAATATTACTGATATAGAAAGTGTTGGTTTAGCACTCCATCGTCGCATCAACTTTATCTGAAAGCAAGCCGCCGATTTCTATATATAGTACTACACATTATCTGTTTCCGGGTACGACTTTTCTTCAATGTTATACAAAGTGTAAAGTTTAAGTTTCTTTAATCTGAATAATCCCTTTCGTTAACCAAACAGTTATGTCTACATATACTTCGCCTACTACTACCAACTTCGTTTGATTTCCCTTACGGATGTTTATGCTTCTACTTAATTGGGTCTTGATCATGTTAAAACTGTTATAATTAGTTGCTCGCAACATTTCTCTTGGTGTAAATTATAGACTTTGAATTGAGATATTCATTTCAAGGTCTAATTAATTACATGTGTGACTATATAATTAATGACGTAAATTTAACGTTCTCATGAATTATTTACTTAAATAAAATTCACAGAATCGGGCGTAAATGGTAAGTGGGCGTAAAATGCGGGCGTAATCGGGCGTAAAATAAAAAAATTACTTAAATGATTCGCATACAATGATACCACCGTTTTACAGCGAATTCATAACAACAGTATAAAAATTTACATTAGGTATGTGTGAAGGCATGAACTGGAAACAGATCAATAATAATGAATCCAAAAAATACAGATAAAATACATCATGAGCAAAAAGTTATTTACTTGGAAATTTATGTAAGCTTTCTGTTAAGAAGGCACCACGTGGCACTGTGATCGGGTCTATGGAGGAAGGTGTAAAGTTCAGAAGGTTAGGAAGGCGACAGAGTTTGGAACGTTGTGTAAGGGATAGTCTGAATGAGAAGAGTGATCTGGCTGGAATGCAATATTTAAATTGTGAAACTAATGCGGTAGAGTCAATATGATATTATATAGTAGGTGAATGAAAAGAAACATTTTCTCCATAATTGATAGATTACGATTTTGATTTTTATATAAGTTTTCACTGAATCAAACACTAACGTGTCATCTGCAAAAATATTTAAAGTAACATCATCCAACTGTAATATTATGTCATTAATGTATAAGTAATATCCTCTTGTGGATCACTCAAGTCGTCAAACATTTCATCAGAAACTGAATTGTTAAGCCTAGTTTCGTATTTTCTATCTGTAAGGTAGCTTCTTATAAGTTTCAGAGCTCCATTAATCAGTAAAAAGTATATGATAAAAAGTAATGGCCCGATAATATCCCCTTGTGGAACACCCACTTCGTTACGAATTTCATCAGAAATTTAATTGTTAACCTAGGAGTTTGTTTTTTATTAGTAAGGTAGTTATTTGTAAGTTTCCTTATTTATCAGTCGGCTTACATTGGAAGCTTGAGTACTTTTGGCGTATTTGTTATCGTGAATGAGTAAAGGGCTCGATTTCGTTTTCAGACCGAGAATGGAAATCGCGTCTGAAAAGCAATTTTCATATTCCATTATTCGATGCCGCGTGGGCGCACGTTTCCGCAATTCTTCGTGTGGCGGTAGCGCATTGCACCAAGTGAATGACTCCGGCCTCCGCACCCTCGTCTCCCTCTCCCCCTTTAAGTGCGACTCAATTGCTCCCTTTCCTTGCCCCTTAGAGGAAAATGCCAATGTTTTAAGAGAACGACACTTTTAATCAATCTGTCGACCCTCCTGAGCGGCGTAACCCACCCACAGGCCGCTTGTGATTATCCAACCAATTGCAAGAGATTAGAGCTTTAAACCTCCAATAGCCGTCTTTGTCGGCGTGTCTCGTCTCGTTCACCGGTATTCCGAGAAAACACACGGAATACCGGTGAATGAGACGAAATACGTCGACATAGACGGATATTGGAGATTTTAAACCTCTAATCTAACAGCCGTGTTTCAAATTTTCTTTATATATAATTGCAAGAGAGGTGAGGAATGTTTTTCTTTCCTGAAATATTTGGTACAGTTATACATTTTAGAGCTTCATAACTCAATCTGCGAAAAACAAACAGTTGCTTAAATCTACTCTTAAAGGTGAACCACCTCTATTCGCTTTAAACTGTTGCTGTAGTTGTAATGTACTCGTAATTATAAAAATTATGATTTGCAATGAACGTCCGCATTCCCCCTTGTAAAAGTAGTACTCTGTCACAAAAAAATGGGGTTTAAACACAGGGTGCGCCATTTAAAATGGTTATAGACTTTCCGTAAACCTGGCGTGACAAACTCATTCAAATACGGGCCATTTACTAGTACTGGTAAGATTCTCGTGGGCCGCATTACCATTACAAATAGTCTTAAATTTTTAGTTTGGAGTGAGAGTTCAGGAATGCAGGCAATGTAATTAATAAAGGTAATAATATTTTAGTGATTTCAGTTCAATAATAAACTGTTGGTATAGTACTGCTTTTATTAAAACAATTATCTCGGACAGTTATCACGGAAAGAAAAGTCGAGGGCCGCCAGTTTGACATACCTGCCCTAAAGTATTGCTTCTACTTCTACGCATGCCTACGCAGTAAACCTCGCTACGGAAGTCGTTGCTAATAGTTTTTGGCTTTGTTGCAACCGTCTTTTGTTATGTTATCATTTCACTGGTATTTACATTCGAAATGTTTTCCAAATTTTAGGCCCCATAATGAAGTCATAATTTTTTCCTATTCAGATACATCATCTGATTTATTGTTTCTTGGTTGCATCACCCCACGATGGCTCTTCTTGTTGTCCTTGCTTCACTTTTACCTTGTTACGTTTTTATTTCATAGATTTTTTTTACTTCAAGGGATTCTTAAGTTGCTCGCACTTCCTCGACCAAAGAATAAGTTCCCAAAGTGTCCCATACAGATTTATAGGGGGTCCATGTCTGGAAGAAAAAAATGGGGATCCAATATTTTTTCCATTTTTGATATTGCTTTAGAGTTGTTGGTAGCCAACAACCCCATTTTAAAAGATAATACGTGGTGCATTCAAGTTATAACTCCTCCGATTTTTTTTCTCAGGACTGGCTACTGATAGAAACATGCGGTTTGCTTTAAAATACGCGCACAATTATTATGAATGCGTGATAGAGATTTCATCACTCTACATCAGATAGAATTCCTGTGGCAGCAGAGACAGTTAGGACTGTTGTTGGTACTTAAAATTGCCCCATACTCAATACAGGAACAGTGTGTAATCATTCTTTTTCTCAATTTGCGTGCTGTGCCAACGTTTAAACGCATCGCCAGCTGAGTGAGACATGTGGTGATGGTGTCATGGATGTGACTTTTGGCTTTTTCCAAAAATGAAAGACACTCTTCGTGGTCGCAGATTCACTAGCCGTTCTGCAATTGCATCAGCGATTTTCCAGTGTCAAACTAGACCCCTAAAGAAGCGTTCGCAGCGGTCATGGAATCATGGCATTGTCAATGTAAAAAATGTTTACCGCTGTAAGGAGATTACGTCAAGAAGTGACAGAAGTTTCACAGTTTGTCTGTGATTAGTTTATGAGAAAAAAAATCTGAGGTGTTATAACTTGAATGCACCACGTATTATCAAATGAAACCCGAAATGACTTTTTAACAGAAAAAATGAATCGTAGGCTGGCTAGGGGGTCCATAGAAAATTTAAAGAGATCCACGGAGGAAAAGTGCCGGAGCCTATGATCTTATGTGGTTTCCGATCAGAGAGATGCGGCTGGTATCGATTTTGAATACCGCAGCTGTTCTTAAGTGCCGAGAAGAGTGTTCTCTTATTCTTCCATCACACCGAGGAATTCTTCTCGTCGAATATCGTAAAATTTTCCTCACGCGTTTTGGTTTGAGGAAGTAGAAAAATGTGTCTTGCTTCTTCTCATACATTACGGAATGACAAAAATTGTGCGAAATTAATTCAGTTTCAGAGCCGATGCATATCCATATTGAAATCTTGCCCCGTGTTCTCAAAAGTGAATTACAAATTATGTGCTTTGTCTGGAAGGTTTCTCTTAAAAATCGTTTTAATGAAAAGTATCGCTAAAATTCTCTCAGAAAAAGTACTTTGTCCTCGTTCGACCTTGTTTGAAATCGGAGGATAGTATATATCTAAGGATAGGTTTGGAGGTATGTGTGCATGGAATATTGTATTTGAAAAGAGTGCTGATGATGAACACTAAATGATACGACGTTTTTGTTTAACACTGGCTCTCTATATCTATGATGCCAATCTTGTGTATCAATTCTGAATAATGCTACAGATGGGAGGAAATCGGTTTGCATTGAACGTAAAACCTTATAAAATACAAAACTTATCCATGAAATTCATTATACGATTTTTGTATACTCTTTGAGCTCCTGGATTGTTTTAATAACATTACCGCTATTTTCATGTATCCATTCGCTCTCTGAAAGTATTCGATCGAATTTCCGTGAAAATATATGATAATCAAGTACTTGATGATGCATCTGTTCTTTGAAAATATCAGAAAAGTATGATTAATTTCTCTACGTAAAAAAATCAGAAAATTGTCTGACAAAAATCTTCTCATTAAATATAAAAAGAACGGAAATAGAATGCTTATCGCAGATCGCTTAGAAGAAGACGAAAAGCCATCCCTTTGAAACTCAAAGGAGAAGTCGTGTTCCCCTTTTTCTGGATACGCCACTGCGGTTAACGAACAACTCGCGAGCGCTTCCTTTGAAGGGATTATATTCGTTAACCCACCGACTTTCTTTCTTAAACCGGGGAAAACGTATTTCGTATTCGAATCCGTCCGCGCCGTCAAAGAGTTAACAATCCCCTCTTCCAGAGGCGTATCGCATTGTTTTGCCTCCTCTTCAAAATAAAACCCTCTTCTCCGTCTGGATTTTTATATCCACCCGACTCACGGAATTGATTGTCCCCTGAGTGTCGCGTGACACTGCCTAGAAGTCATCCTAATCACGGGCCATCGCCACCCGCTCCCTTAGAGCAGGGGTTCCCCCAACCGGTGGTTCGCGTACCACCAGTGGTACGCGGGAACGTTTCAGTTGGTACGCATGGGTGATACGAGCGATTACGTGTAATGAGACGACCTATGAGTGATTAATTAAACTGTAAATTGCAAACATCGTTTGAACTTTTCCTTTATTATAAAAATGGTATTAACATACATCTATCTGTATATATGTTTAAATCAAATTTAGCAAGAAAAAAATGAAAAAATCTATATATTTATTGTTGTCTTGATAAAGGATTGAAAACACCGAAATACAAGCGCATTAATAATTAAATATGAAGTTTTCTCAGTCATTTAATTAAAATAAAACAAGCCATTGGGCACTTTTTCGACACGAAGGATGTCGTTCTTTCCTGAAAATTTCGTACAATTATACGTTTTGGAACTTGATAACTCAATTTGCGAAAAACAAACAATTGCCTGAATTTATAACTATATATACAGCTAATGTAATGAATAAAGTTGATTATAGTCTGGCGAATTAAGTTCAACAATATACAGTTGATATAGTATTGCTTTTATTTAAACAATTATTTCGGGTCGTCCAAATTCTCTTTCTTGACACCCGTTTCCTTGATTCGTCTTGATTTAATTGATTGCCCCTTGAGTGTCGCGTGACACTGCCAAGAAGTCATCCCCAGCACTGGCCATCGTCACCCGTTCGCTTGACTCATCTTCCCCCGCGTGTCCGGCCGTCTCATCCGGATCACGTCACGGCCTTCTCCCAGAGGTCCTCGGGGAAGTGTCTCATGCGGTGGGACGTGCCGTCGGCCGCAAAATCCTCTCTCTCCCTTATCTCGCTCCACCGCCGGTCGATATCGATGTTCGGAGGCCGTAGTTTTCTGCTCTGCAGTCGCATTCCGGTCGCAGAGGTGATCTTCTTTCCTTGCGCGTTTTTCCCCACGTGATTCCTCTCTGGTAGGCCCGAGCAAATGTTTGAGGTCGTAAGTTTCGGGTCTGAGGCGAACCGAAGCCGCGATGATTATAAACCTGTATTTGCAGCAACCCGCTGCTCGCTTATTTGATTTGCCACAGGTCCTTACGTACACATTTTGAGTGTTAGTCTGTCCTTGGTAAACTCGGGCTTTTGCGTGATCAATGATTATGATCTCGAGAAGGGTTGTTTGCGAGATTTTTAAAATGTTCTCCTACGTATAATTTTTATGGGACCATATTGATAATGGACGAGCAACGATTCTAGCCATTATTAATACTTAGATTTGGATCCGATTGGTTGATTTACTTAATTTATGTAGCTTTTATTGTATACAATTCTATAACCACCTACCAGCTTAGATTTTTACATCAGTTTTATTTGTTGCAAAATATTTTAACTCATTGAATCTTCATCAAGCATTGAACACTAGGTGATCCTATGTATAAGCCTTTTTTGATCATAAGCCTCAAACAAAAAGTGTATGCGATTACCCAGGATATATATCGGCAACATAATCTTTTCACTTTGTTTTTTCCGTGACCATGAATCGGTGAGTTGAAAAACGACGTCATATATAAAAATACTATAAAACTTCGTGCAAGTTTTCTCGTACCCATGTTTACCAATTAATTCTTAGTTAATACATCGTAAAATTTCCTTTCTTGTATATATTGATCCCATGCGAATAATCTCTTCAATTTCATTAAATATTGATAAATTACCTCCAGGTAATTGGTCATCAATATCTTTCAATTTTTCGCAATATTCTAGCTAATTATCTCTACCTTATATTCCTAAAATATCTTTATTCCAATTCCTTACTCGATTTCCGAATTCACTAAAGACTTTCCATAAAATATATTCTTCGTGTCCTCAAGTCAAATTACTGAGAGGTTTCAGTTTGAAACGTTTGCTTTCCTCTGTTATCCTATGCTTAAATGTTTTCTTAGCAGTTGAAGATTGGGTGTCAATCCCAGCACCCACTGATTCTTCGTCTGTTTTTTATGTCAGCACTGGTATGAATGAACGCGAGAAAGACGCGGGGATGACTGATGGATAAGAAGTTATCATGACTCACGCAGTGGAATATGCCTTCCGCGTACTCCACTCTTCCCTTCTCATGAACTGATCTTTCTTTGATCATCCAATAGCTCCTCTCCTGTCTTTGATCCCCACATTGGTCTCCTACTCATCCAATTCAATCCTTTAAAGCAATCAGCAGCAGTGTGTGGGAGATTTTTCCATCCGCAGTTCTTGAAGACTTCCCGAAAACGATCAGACGTTATTTGTAACTGCATAAATGTCTTTAAAGCGATTGATGGGATTAACGGGATCTTAACGAAATTTGAAAGAGAGGATTGGGTTCTGTCCCAAGTTGGATGTTTTTTAGTTAGAAAGTGAAGCAGAGTGTGATTACCTCGGCTAACGAAGAATCTTTTCGCTGTTTCGTACTCGGTTAACGACTTCGGTTTCGGCGTACGAATATTTTGGTGTTCAGCCTCAAAACATAATATCCGCATATTTCTAGCTAGAAATTGATTTTTTCTCTTACTGGTTGAGTGTGAGTAAATTCATTGTAGCACTTTAGGTAATAATCATAAATCGTATTCATTTGGGCGAGATTGAGGCTAAAAGTCTCTTCTTCCATCCAACATGTATTAGTTTTTTCATGAGTTATGCTCAAACTTTATTTTGTGGAAAACGGACATCTTGAAAGAAGAAAAACTTTCACAATTACTTTATTGACTATCTGCTTAATCGCCAGGTGTCTACCACCTGAAGAAGAAGTTCCTCTTCTTTCAAGACTTTTTATGAGTATTTTAGGTTTCGGGAACATGAGAGATCGCCCTTCGGCTGTCAGATAAGTTTGCGGACCGAATTTCACAAGAAGACATATCAATGTGTATCGAACTCTTTCAAGATCATTGCCCAGAAACGATAGATAAAGCCATTTTTTTATTGTAGATAGATACATCCTCGTTGTGTTATTGCCTCCATATCTTGATGAATGAAACTCACCTTTCAGGCAGATGTTCAAAATCGTGACCCGACAACTCAAAGTGCACAATTCAGAGTGCGGCAACTCTTTTTTAAGCTATACTCTTTCTCTGTTCCTAATGGAGACTTTCCACGAAGTCACGCCCCAAGCGATGGATTGCACGTAATTCCTATTTTAATAAATTATATTGCCGTAGACTCACGATTGAATGGTGTGGTGTGACCGAGGGGTGAAGCTCGTGACTTTGTCACTCCTTCCAATTAAATAGGTCGACGGAGGGCTGCAAAAGACGTTCATGAAACTGATATCACGCCATAAGTTGGCATCATCATGCCGCAGCGCTTAATTCCGAGTGAGGAAGTGGTCAATTTCTATAGAATTACAACGATTAGTATAGTGAGAGGAAGATCCCGCTCCATGGAAATGAATTGCGAGGGTAGAGGATGTGAAAACACCCGCGTTTAGGCGTTTCTTGGAATTCCGTCTGAAATTTCGTCGATTAATAATCGTGATTTCCTGCTTTTCCAGTCTTCTTCGTGAAGTATTCTTTCGAACGACGCTATTTATTAAGAGACTGAAACATTTGTGTGTTTGAAGTAGTCGATGCTTTCGCATCATACCAGTGCGTAACATTAAGCTATGAGGAAGCACGGACAATATTAAATGTTTCTGTTAAAATTATAGTTAAATATAGTGACGAATAAATATATACTTGGAAATTCTACCTTTCGGTGGGGACATGAGCCTTAATATTCTCTATTCAGTGCCAGTTTTTGAAATATCTTGTTAATTTACCCCATCTTTTATGTCATCTAACATTTTTTGGCTTTGTCTTCCCATATATATATTTTCTCTTGCATTCTGTCTACAATTACTTGACCGACTAAAGTGGCGGAGTGGTCATCGTGCTCCAACGGCATGGTCCCGCGTTCGAATCCCGGCTAATAGGATTTTTTTGGTTAAGGAATGTTTTTGTGTGTTTGTAAATGGAAATAATTATTAAAATGGATGTAATTGGGATCTTTCTCCCTGTTTCCATTAGATAAGTTATTATTATTATTTTATTCAGCAGTCCCTCTACTCTCAATGATAAGTGATTAACATGTAGTACATAAAAGAGATTTAATTATTTGTGTTAGTAGGAATGAAATATTTGCATAGACTAATCTTTGGGATTCTGTCTAGCTATTTATTTTAGTTAAACGATGTAGTTACAAAATATGCGCAGAAACTTCTGTAAATGTTTCGTCCCCATAGCAGTTTTTAACCTCGGCCACCATTGGTTACTAAAAGCCTTTGAGAGAGGATTGACTTTTCTAGGTAAGATGAAGTGTGAGGTATTTATGGGGATAAGTGAAGTGTGAGGTATGAGTGTGAGGCCTTTGTAAAACTTCACAAAGCCAGAATAGTATGAGTAGAAACTGTCTACGTCAAAGCAGCAAGATAAGAGTTTGAGTTACACCTTTCATAGCATTCAACATGGAATGGCCAGGATGAAGGCTTTTAAACAGCAATATACAGCGGCTTATAAAATCTGTAAAAGATCATAATAATTATATAAATTCCAACTGTTGACAACAACCGACGATGAAATGTATTTTATTAATTCTGTAATCTTCGCCATCGAAATGGAGGGAACTGGATTACTTCGAATCTCTCTAGAAATTTTCCTTTTTTACGTTCAATTCGTGAGTAACGGCGGGTGAACGAGTTCATTTAAAACTTGGCGAGAGCAAAATTAGCGCCGTGAGTCTCGATGCAGTTCCCCCTATATTTAAATCAATGATGCGCCAACTCTCCCCAGAATTCAAGTCGTTTCCGGACTTATTCGTTTTTAGCAGTTGAATTAATTGAGTGATTCTTAGCTAAAATTACGGAAATTTATGCTATCGAACATTGGAAGAAAGATTCCCGGGAAAATCAATGTGTAAGATGATTCAGCAAGAGATCTTCACCTTATCAGTCACTGTGAAATTCGTTTAATCTAATCAGTGTCCATCAACTTGCTTGTATCCATTCCTTTCTTACGAAGTGACTCCAGCTTTACTAAAAATCAACCTTGGAATTTTGAGTGCAAACGCGTTGGCCTTCTCGTGCTATGTTAAACTTCTCTTTATATCCGTAAACTTTTAAAATTTCGTAGAAATGAGGAAAGGCTTGTACTTTTTCCCCAGATTTATTTTAAAAACACGACCAGGTTTCAACGAGTAACGTGGTGCCTTTCCTCATTTCTACGAGATGGATTTCCACAAAACGACGCCTGAGACTGTGAATTATATTTTAAAATTTCATTTCTATTTAGCTTACATTCTGAAAATAACTTAGACGATGGAAATTTTCACACTGATTTTCAGCGTTGAGAAATATTCCTCAAATTTTAAAAAATTGACCTAAGTACTTCCAAATGAAAATACCATGAAGAAAGTAAGAAAAACTTATGTAAGTTTCCACTAGTTATATATTGCGTCCGGTTTCTCTAGGAGTCAAGCATCTTCTGGCCTGAAGATGCTAGACCCCTAGCGTAACCGGTCGCAATAAATAACTTGTGGAAGTTTACAAAGTTTTTCTTATTCTCTTTTGTGATGGCCTTCCACGAATTAACGCCTAAACACATTGATTTTATTTCAAATGCCGAAAGATTTCGCACAACATATTGATTCCTGAAAAATCTTATTAGTAAATTCTTAGGATCAATCCTTGAGGAAAAGGAGTAAACTACCGCGTACTAACACGTTGCTTTAGCAATCATAAGAGGTTTAACCTGTAACAAAAAAGTGCTACATATTTGAGACCCAAATAGATGCCTTGCGGGACACTTGTAGCTTTGCTCTATGAGATCCATAACTCTGATAGGCTACGTTTGACGCTGAATAGCGAGCTCCCGTCCCATATCATCCTCGATCAACTTCTCTTATCGGTCAAAAATAGCTCCGTGAAGTGGTGATGCAACAATTTATAAATGCATTCGCATCGCTCCTAAGGCTCGAGCTTCAAGGTCCTTTGAGGCAGTCATCTGGTTTTGTCGCACCCTCGGAATTACCGTTCCGCATCCAACTGCTAACCCGTATCTTTCGCATCGTTCGCATGCGGGATTTGCCTGAAGATATGCCACTCTTAAGGAAACGTACCGGCTTGAATTACTCTGTTTCTACACCCATCTGTCATTCCCACGTCTGGGAAAAATTTCCACTCTGGGGACAATGAAAAGTCATCGTCACTCGGCAAGTGGGAGAATACAAACGCATTGAAGAAGCCTAACTGTGGACGGCATTTGCGAAAGGCTGAAATATACTCTGGCGATGTACACGGTAGAGGTCTTGCTTCTTATAATTTTATACGTCGAAACAAAAGTTTTAAGATACTTTGGCCACCGAAGACCGCACGCAGTATTTTCATATCAAAATTGTCATTTAAGTCGCGTTTCCAACATTCTTACAATTCGAGCCTAGGATAGTTAATAATATTGAAATATTTACTGGGGCCAGATTGAGACCAATAGTCTCCTCTTTCATCTAAATCTTCGTCATATATTTCTCAGTATTTAATTTAAAGCATAGGTTCCGTAAGCTCCCTCAGGGGTCCGCATATATTTAAAGGGGGTCCTTGTAAGGAAGAAAACAATGGAGTTCCAATATCGAAAACAAATATTTAGAGTGTTTTAGAATTTTTGGAAGCCAAATAACCAATTTATAAAGATAATTTAACCAAATGGAAACCAAATATGGCTTTTTAACAGAAGAATTCAATATTAGGCAGGCTAGGGAGTCCTTTGAAAATTTAACAGGGTCCACGGGGAAAAGTTTGAGAACCTTTGATTTAAATTGATAGCATGAGAAAAAATTAGAAGAATTTTGGATGAAATAAACCTAAAAAATTCTTAGTGAAAAAATTACCTAGTACAGGGAAACATTCTCAAAGAAAGGGAGTGAGAAAAACCCGTAAAAACCAACCAATAGTGCAAAGGGCTAAAGATTAAACAAATTAAACTTTATAAGAATATCTTCTTTTTCAATTTTACCTGAATTAATGATTAAAAATAATAAATATTTTAATAGCCCCAATTCCTTTAAATAATTGATAGTAGGGCCGCATAAAACGCCGTATAAGGCCGCTTTCAGTCCGAAGGCAGCAGCTTTCTCACTTCCGTTCCTTTCCACTTTCCCTGACTCTTTCGAGATGCTTTGCATGCCTCTCTGGGCGTGGAGCCCATCTCAGATTATCTAAGTAACGGAAATAAATTCTAGATATGATTAGCACATTCCGAAAATAAATTGCGGACCGTTCCCTCGTCTCTCGCCTGTGGTATTCAAAGGAAGTTTCGCTCTTCGAAGGTCTTTCCTTCTCAGTGCGCTGTGTTTACATTCCACTCTCGAAATCTTTCGCATCGCTCGGTGGGTACCAGGTAGCTATTTATGGTGATAATTTAGACGAGGCTGTCCCAATTGCATTTGTAACGTTCTATAGCTGAGGGATTAAGCGTTCTATATTTATGAGAGTCCAGTAGTTGCAAAAACGTTTGCGGTTACCTCAGTTCTAGGTATATGTGCTGGCAAAATTTTGGTCACGTGTTACGTTTTTAAGATTCGAGAGCGAGTAGAAATTTAGCTTTATATTAAGTATGGTAGGGTGGGAAAGATTCAACCAAAGTTGGGAAATTTGGAATATCTTTCCATGAATTTGGTGACATGCAATATACAACTATGACTGAAGAGATTGTTCGATATTAGATTTTCACTGCATTGGTTAGTGTTTCTCATCTAGTGTTATCGTAGATTAAACTAAATTCATAGTTGATAAGTGCTAAAAAATCGGTATTTGCAATTCCTCGGTCTCCATTGGGATTTTTTCCATTTACGCCTGCTTTTTATTGCGTCGCTGTCTTTGATGACGGCAAAACGGGAAAATGTACCAGGTGGCGAATGTCCAACCAAGCCCAAAAATATTTACTAGGACATCTACTAAAAATTCCTGAAAAAAATCTCCCTACTGAAAGTTTTCTACCGTAGTATGTCATAATACGAAATGGTGTTTTGGAAAATTACATTCATGTTCGCGATTTTGTTAGAGATGCCTATGTAGAGAATTTAAGTCTTCTTTTCTGTAGATAATCTATTAGATGAAAATATTTTCCATATTTCCTAATTATTTATCTTATCGTAATTCAAATCTAAAACTTCATTTCCAATGATAACAAAATGGTATTCAAATGCATTTAATCGCGATTTAAAAATTTCGAAATATTTCTTCAAATACCCATTCTTAAAGTAATGAATATCTTAATTACCTATGTATTTATTCTATTTTATATTTCAACGAGTTAGGATAATACTGCATTACACAGGGTTGTCAGGCCTAACTTGCATCGTCTATAGTAATAACCAAATATTGCAGTGGGTATGGACATTAAAGAAATGAATACCTTTTTAAGTTGAATACAATTCATGACAGCGATTGATTATAGGAGTACTATAAAGTAACACTATAAAATATTACCTATATACATTTTCAAGTTTTATAAAAGAAAGTATATTCGAGAAAATTTTGTGGTATCAAGCAGCTTATTATAAATTTTATGTTTTTTGTACTATTTGCCACCGTGGGTTTCATTGCAGATACTTGTGATATACAATCTCATAAAATACCACCATAGAGATGTTACGGATAAAATTTTGAAACATTCGCGTTGTTACCTACTCTCTGTGATAATCTTGACGTACAGGGATGCATCTCAAGCCTCAAACACGAAGTAAAACAGTCACTGAATCTAAACATCTAAGTGATTAGGATGGCCTAGGGTAATATTCCGGTGCTGGAAAATAAGACAACTATATTGCACCGGATTCAGGGAAACATTACACTCACCTGATGTTAAATTATGAAAGGCGCCATGAGAATCCCAGTAAAGGAATATAAATCTGAGTAACGCCCAGAAAGTTATGGCGCTATAAAATCCCAGATGCTTCTTTTTAGGGTATTATCTCGCCGTGACTCCGCCCTCTGAATTAGCCCAGAATTGATAGCGGGATAATGGCGGTGAGAACCCCGGAAAAACTGTAGCTACATCTATCTTAAGTAAAAAGTACTTGCTCGCTAATTAACCATTAGTTAGTCGCGTCAATAAATTGCGCAATTAGTCGCGTGGGGTCAATTTAACCCCAACATTCTCAGAATTTTTATTACCCTTTAGAATTGTAAATCACTTAGTTCAATTTATCGTGGTTTATAAAATATAATCTTATAAATATCCACCAAAATATATGTATCGGAAATAATTTTTTTTCAGGTGGTATACATTATATGGTTAAATATTCTTTCGACTGGTTTTTATAACGAATTACTTTACATAAGGCCGCTTAAAAATCATTCGATGACTATTTTAATCAATTTTTGTAAATTTGGTAACACTACTAAAATTACAACCTTTCGTTGGTTAAAATAAACGAAATTGTCGGATTAAAATTATATAGCAAGAAATCATTAAAGAGCGAAAATTTGGTTGAAATATATTTTATTGTTCATAGGGTTAAATGTAAAAACCGTTCCAGAAAAAAATAATCAATTGTGAATCGGTGGATTTCCTTTGAAAAATAAAAAGGTTTTGACAGTGATATTCGTTAGGTTTGCAGATTGTAATTAATTGCAATTCTCTTTTAAATCTGGTTGGGGTTATGCAATTTTTTGTGTTTAAAAAATCTTGAATGTATCTCAATATCGTCATCCACTGAAATTTTAACGAATGAATCACTCGTTACATCCTTGCTTGCCTATTGTTTAGGAAGCGTAAATGAAAGAAACGATTGAGATGTTAATGAAAACTGGGTCGTCAGAATTGAAATATAGCTTCCTTTGGTAAGACGGAATTTAGCCTTGGAAAGCACTTGCTAATGCATCTTGCGCACGCTTAACGTCGCAATTACTCCGGAATACCGCGCGATGAGGAATCCCAATCATTCGATTTTCGTGCCAGCTGACTTCGTCCACTCCAATCCCGTTTAGAAACGCCCGTCGGATTATGATATCCTCCATCGCAATGCGACATTGATTCATTGAGGCCTCCATCGTCCATTTATGGAATGGCGTACAACTCAATTATGCTCACAGCGTTGCCCAGTTCCTCCAAGAAGTCGAGGCGTCGATGGCTGCCTGGAAAGTGACCCGACAACTCAGAGTGCGACAACTTATCGGACCCGACAACTGACCGGGTGACAGCTCATTGCGCGAACAACATATCGCTACAACAATTTATTTATTTATTACACAATACCGACGCAGCGAGGAAAGGTGGCGACGTTAACTTATAAAACAATATTTCTATGCATCGATGCAATAATCACAACTACATATAAACATGTATAAATGAAAAAAAAAAATATATAAATGTACAATACATATCTGTATTATTATAAAAAGTACACAGCCCCGTGAATTAGTTATAACTAAAATATGAATTTTAAACATCCTTGAATCAGCATCTACATGACTTGTCAACAATCATTTCGAAAAAAATACAATGTATCATAAAATACACACAAAACAACAGTATAGCAATATATCATACATCTATATAAACAAACTCAAAATACTTTATCACAAACTACAATAATTATCAATTTAGCTTAACTTTGAAACAGCATCTCCATGGCAAGTCAAGTATTTATCATACAAGATTTTTCAGCTTCAATTGAAACAATATCAAAATTTTGAACGTTTTAGTAACTGAGCGGTAGGCTTTTTACCAATTACTGATTGAGGCTTGCTAATTAGTTTTGAATGATATATTTAATAATACATAAATCGCGCGATGAGCTGTCGCCCTGTCAGTTGGCGCACGGTGAGTTGTCGGGTCCGATGAGTTGTCGCACTCTGAGTTGTCACGGAGCCTACTGGATCCAAATTAAGTTCACTTCCTGACGGAAAACTATTATTCATGGCCCCTGACTCGAGGTCTTATCTCCGGTTTTTTTTTAAGCACTTATAAGTTCACTTCCTTTTATTGAAGATCACGATGTAGGGGAGAGCGTCTGAATCGGTTTCTGGTTGGGTTATTGTTTATTCATTTAGCGCAATTTTAGTACAGCGATATTTATTTATAGTGTTTTTAGGTCGTAGTCCCAGATTGTGGAAAATAAGCTATTTTGAATGTGCTTTAGATTTGGGTTAAATCTTTTAATTAAAATATTTAAATTGTGGAGAGAGGTATAATTCAGTGGTTTTGTATATCTTGGAGGTATTTGTGTGATATAGCACACGTAGAATCCCCTTGATGGTTTTGCTTTCGAATCCGTACGGAACCTTCTGGAGATGGTCAGTAGACTGTTTCCCTATCGGTTGCGCACGTGTCCCCGGATGGATTTCTTCTGCCCCCGTTAGTTCGTGGGTTTGAGTCGCGTGTTGCATGTCGACATCCCTTCAATGTCACCTTATCTATGCCGCCAGATCCCTCGTGCCGTTTATCGTTCTTCCTTTATCTGGTGTCCAAGATTCCCGGGCAACATGGCCGTCGCTGATGCAGCACGCGTCGACGTGCAGTTTTTGTTACGCGCAGGAGACAAAGAATGGTGGACGTGCTCCTTATCTGTACTTTATCACAATACGTGAAGCGAGGTAGGATGAATTGTCAGGTATATTGCGCCACAGTTGGTGTCTATTGTTTAATTCTGCTTATGGCGCTCCGCTCTTGGTTTCGAAAAGGTTTGGCAATCATCGGTGCGAATTTGGCCCACGGCAGTGCTTCCGTTGCAGTCTGAGGCCAAACGATAATTTTAATATGACTCGTATCTCTTTCGTATATACCTCTCATCTAATAAACAAATATTAAATGCATATGATGGAAATGAATTTTAACTTAGCCCAGGAAAGTATGAAGACTTGACCCAAGGTTATACAAGATGTGAATAAAAGGATCACCACTACTTAGGGCATAAAAGCCCCCATACAGAAATGGAAAGAACGTGACTCGGTAGTTTGGTGGTCAGATCATCTGAGCACTGCCTGGAAAGTGGGAGACCTGGGTTAGAGTCCCAATCAAATCACTAATTTTCACTTCTTGTACAACCTTAAATGCATGTATTACGGTGATTCTGGTAGTACCGTCAGAAAAGTTTTCCGAAGAAGTTAATGCCGTTTCTGTTTATCGAAATCAAAAAATTGTTAAATAAAATAAAGGTTTTTACAAACAAAGCATTTGCAAACAACACAGTAACATTTACTATTCACATAAGGTATCGCCGGCGACTAGTTTCATTTCGGCTAATGGTAGCCATCCTTAAAACCAAAGAAAAAGGAAGGAATTTATCTCGAGTTATCTCGAGTTTATAGCTAGTTATCAACAATATAGTAAGAGGAGCTGTTTTTCACCTAATCTGTTTGAGTTAATTAACTTTAATGTTACAAATAAAGGAAATCGGCATTCATCTCTTTTCCATGACGTTTTTGGGAGAGTTGATATTATGTGACATGAGCATCTCTCACGAACCATAAAAACGGTTAATTAAATTTTTAAACATTGTGATTGTGACATATTAAATAAATCCTTTATGTCTCTGAGGAGGAAATTTAACAAGTATTTCAATTGTTTTAAATATTTTATGACTTTCTTTATTTTGGTGTATTACATGTATTTTACGTTGAGTATTTTATTGTTTTGTTTTGTAATTTATTATAACGCTTGATATTAGAGCTACTTGTTAGCGTCAAATAAATTAATAATAATAACTCGTAAGATCTCGCTCTATGACTCGGTATTATATTACCGAAGATTTGACTATATTAGTTACAAGTAACTTCATCGAAAGTCTCGATATATTTCCCAGCATATCTAATGTTTACGCTGCCGTACTTTTTCCTGGCAATGAGTCACTTGAAGTTACCTCATCTGATAATACGACGGATACTGGCTGTCTACTCCTCATTGATCTTGTATGAGTGGTAAATCAAATAAGATGTGCTGATGAGAATATTATGGACGGAATGAGTATTCTTTTGCCGAAGACCTTAGGCACAAAAGCGCGTGTAATGGAAATGTCCATGATTGGAAAAGTTAGCTGAATTTATGAAGAAGAATATAAAGGTATTGGAAAACAGCAATTATCTGAAAATTCAGGATAAATGAAATTTCATTAACGACTCCTTTCAGTTGCTCTTTTCACGTAAATCAGAGGCTTGAATTTAAAGTTTGTATTTCAGTGGTTTCTGCGGGTATCTGGCATTAAATAAAAAAGGCCCTTTTATTATTTCATGGATAATTTCCAACTTCTGGAGGCACAAGCTTTTCGAAAAATTCCCGAATTTCTCTCTTTTCTGTTCGTTTTTTTTCGCGGAGAATTGACTGACTAATGAAGTGTATTGTATCTCTATTCAACCTCTGATTCCATTGAAAGAATCGCTGTGAATATCTCCGTTAATATTTCATGAACTGTTTCTTTATTCAGCTTTAAGGCTTTTAATTATTTTCCGTATTAAATCAAGGAAAATGGCTTCCTTTGCTTCCTTGCGTTCATTTTTCGCGATTGTTAATCTTTGCTGACTTGTGAGCATTTTGTTTATTTTCTGAACATTATTGGAAATAGCCATGGTAATGTTAACAAAATCTTCAGGAATACCTGTTCATCAGTAATTGCAGTTATTTCAGTTGTGTCATCGTAGGTATCGTTGTATAATTTTCAGAAGACACTCAATATTTGTTATTCAGTCCATAATTACGGGAGGAATTTCATACACTAGGAATGGGGCAATCAATTGAAAAATAATCGAATAATTATTCGGCTGATTTAACATGCAACGTGAAAATATTCAAATGAATTCAGTCGTTCGGACTTTCATATGGTTTACTCGGATGGTCCATAGGTAAACTCACTTCATTCATACTGTGTAAAAAATGTAGAATCAAGCAAAGGAGAATATATTAATGGATCAGAGTCCATCAAAAAATAAATCGATCGAATTATAAGTTAAATAATCCATTTTCACACACTACATGTTTAATTTAATTTTCCTTTCTTTTACTAAACGAAAGAAAAATGGAATCCATAAAATGAAGTCATCGGTTTACTCATTGCATGAACAGATTGACAAACCAAATCAATGGTTCGAAATCATTCGGTTGAAACTTCGAAAATCGAATTCTGTTATTCGGTTTATTCGATGGATGAGAACAATTGAATTATTGATTGTTTTCATTCGGTTGTTTCCACCTCTATCATAAACATCATAGGTTTCCTAAGTGGTCCATATTTACCTCTAGGGGTCCATGTAGATTTACATGGGGTCCTCATGAAGGAGAAAAAATGGAGGGTCTTACTTTTTTTCGATTTTTGTGAGTGTTTTATAGTTTTTGTAAGACAAAGATCCAATTTAAAAGATCACATAATCAAGTGGAAACCGTATTTTGACGTGAAAATTCAATGTAAAGCATGCTTGGAAGTCCATGAAAAAAGGGGTCCACGTGAAAATAAAAAAAAATTGGAAAACTAAGATATACAATGTATATTATACATGCTTCTAAGTGTTTTTTTTTGTTCAAGATTTTTTAATTACCATACTAAAAATTACAATAATTTTACTTAGCTAAATATGTGTTTTTTTTATAAATAGAATCAAAGTTCTGTGTCTTTCCTTTTATTCTGGACGTCGATTAAGTTACCTTGGAGCGATGGAGACTGCTTAACTTTCAAGGTGGCGCTCTCCAAGATAAAGTACATCATCCTTTTGGTACGGGTCCAACGTCCAAATATTTCGACCATATCGCGAGCAACAAGCACCGGAATCCTTTTCTCGCTCGTTATTTATATCCCACGATCCATAAAATTTTCCTCTTTTCTTGCCCTAAATGGGGAAGTAAATATGCGGGCGAAGCAAACAGGATATGGCCTGCTTTCCAGGCATGCAAATCATCTTCTGATGCATGCGCTGAAATGGAAATTTGGGCACTCATTTATCGTAACAATTTGCGAAAATGATAAATATCCCTTGGCGTGATTGAAACGTAAACTTCATTCCTTTCTTCAATCGTATCGACGTGGTGTTAAGGGGTATTTGTGAATTTTAAAGAGGGAAAGAAATGCTGGGAAAAAATTTTGGCGAGTTTTTGGAAAGCTAATTCAGGCTTAAGAAAAATACCAAGGAAAAACGGACTTGAAAAAACTCTTACAAACATGGAATATCTAATTATTAGGGATCTTCATCCATCCGGGCACCCGGGTTTGATTCCCGATCACGTTAGACTTTTTTGAGTCCGTTTTTCCTTGGGATTTTTCCTGGTTCCATGCCCTTATGCGCAAATATATCCTAACCCTTCTCCTTAGGAAATCATTTTCAATCATGGTAATGTAAACCTCCGCAAACCCGTAGATAGTAATTCCAAACGATTTCATGATGGAAATTTTGCAAGTTTGCGCTGTAAAATTCGATTAAAACTAAATTGCAACTTTAAGTAATAACGAGGATAAATTTCCTTAACAAAGTAGCGACTGAAAAGATTGAATTTTTGAGGCGTTTACAATAAGATAGTGAAAAGAAAACTAACCAACTCATATGGTTCGTACTTTTTGCATTCTGTTTTACAACCTAATTGTAGCTAACTGAATCACCATAGCACAGACGACTGCAGACTAGGGGAATTTTTTTCGTGGGACTTCCATCCCTTGTGGGACGAATGTCAAGCAGATGTCACGTGTTCCCCTTCACTTTCATACATTTGAAGTGAATTGTTACTGTCATTTACATATAATCCGCAATATGCTCACGTCCGCCGTATCCTGCCCCTACCTTCGGTGTGGAATACATCTATAAAATACCTTGTATTGTCTTGGTGCATTCTGTACGCAACCTTAAAACAACACCATGCTCACATTTTTAACTCCGGCAGGCATCCTGAAGGTTGGCAACCCTGACCGCGAATAACTTTCACGTTTCTTTTGTTTAGACCCTGTCCTCAGGAGGGCTGTCATCTCTGGCAGAGATTAAAAGTTTTCCCGTCCCTCGAATAGCTGACCGGACAGAATTAATTAGGGCTTAATCGATACCGAGGTTCTTTTGAAAGGAGGCACCTTCTGCTGCCTCAATTCCGTCGACGCTTCGCTCGTAAATTCGAGCGACTCATAATCCTCGAGTGCATAAAAACCCAGTAATACCATCCGTTCGGATTATACGTCGACGACTAAAAATATCTCCGGAAGTCTGCCGTTTAGCCGCGAAAACATATTCGCTCTCATCGGAGTCGCGATATTTTATATAACCAAACGGTTGCGTGACTTTTTTATGCGGACTTGAATATTTTTATCCCTCAAGTTAAGAATCTTTGAATTATTTTGGGCATGATGACGTCCTTCAGCTACCGTGGAACGTCGTTATATTATTATGGTAGTCGTTTTACGAGACTCGGTGATATCCGTTATTTTTTATATTAACCACGTTTGAATGAATTAAATCTTTATCAGGGCGAGGTTAGGCTGTGAGGTTTGGTTAATCAACCACAAGGAAGAGGGGCGAAAAAAAGCTATGTATATCACAAAAGGACTGTAAAATTATGTATGTATGATGCAATTAAAGTAACCACAGTTACAAAATTATACGATTCAAGATATTAAATTTAAAGTGGTAATCTCAGGATGATAAAGTCGGAATCCAAATGGAAAGATTTCAGTCAAAATTAAAGAAAAGCATACAATTATAATATCCATACTTTCTATGGTGCATTACAGTATTTAAATCAATCCAGATAATTACCAGTAAATTCATATAGAACTCAACATATGTTATTAGCATACGCTTAACAACTTACGTTTATATGTATGTATTATACTGTCTAGATAATATAGGAACTTAATGGGTGCTGAGATTTGTGTTTGTATTCAGGGATGAAGCAATTATTAGTCTATACGTACTGTCCTCTCCTCCAAGCTGGTTAATGTGCTCTACCAATCTCCCAGTACACTTTACTTCTGGATAATTAGCACTTTTTACCATCTAGCATTATTCTTTTCTCTCTTTTCCTTCGTGTTCCACCTTCAATTACTTAATGCATCTCCTCAAATCAAACCCTCGCATTCTCTCTGCCTCCTTCTTCCACCAGTTGAACCCTATTCTTCCTAGTTTGTTTTCTATCAAATCGAGCTTTCTTTTCCAGACTAAGCCACACCCACATCACTGAGACCTGTATTTCTAGATCCTCCTTTCTTTGGGATAGTGATTACATCGGTGCAGAAAGGCACTCCAGACCAAGGGTTTTATTAGACCTTTGTAGTACTTTTCCAAAGCCTTCGGTCATCAGTTCCCTTCTCTTGAAGGTGGTGATTCCTATATCTTAAACCCGATTCTTTGGTGCGCGCTCAACAATTTAAGCCGTCACCAAAATAGCGCTTCTGCTACTTTGTGCCGGGCTTATTTTCTCTAAAGAGATATCCTTTAATTTTGCAGCGTATTCTCAATTACGGTTAGAAATGAGTGCCAATTCGGTATACATTTCTGGAGCTTTCAGATAAACTTAAAATGCGTTCTCGTTCAACGAAACTCAAGCTATCTTAGTGTAATTTAGTGAACGTCAGGCTCTCATTATAATATTTAGTGAATAGTTATGAATGTTTTTATTCAATCCTTGTTAAAAGCTATTTATTTAAAGAAAAATATATCTTTAATGCTTCGATTATTTCTCAGAAAATTGGCCATGAAACCGCCCTCAAGTCTCCATAGAAATGTCTCCTCTGCTCGTAATGGATCCATCTTCCACGAAGGGAAAATTGGCCCACCCTGAATGAATGCATTTATTCATGTGATAGCAAATTCAACAGTCTAGGTTGAGCTTCAAATTCGTAAAATTTCACCACAAAATAATTTTATTTTACATTAATGGTGCAAAATGATCTAACATTTCTACATTTTATTTACGAGTAATGACTTGATTTATCAGTTTATATTGCCGGTAGAAACATCCTGGTAACTGCTGTTGCAATAAATACTGCCCGAATCCCTTTCAATTTTCGGGAAAAAAGTTTTGCCCAAAATAAATTTCACGTTGCTCACAATATTTTTTATTATTTTATAGACCTTAACCCAATTCTTTAGTAAAAGCCGCGAAAAAAGGTGGAATTCGAAGAAAAATTTTGACGAAATTTAATGAGACGAACTTTATGGATAAAAATTAACGTGATTCCAATTACACTTTTGTTATAAATAGTTGGCGACATGGAAACTACTTCACATCCGAGAAATCAGCTCGCGAAATCCAAGACTACGCAGGGAATAAAATAGTAGCTTCACCTATCACTCCATATGTCTTCTCGTATATCAGAAACACCGCTCTGTCAACGTCAATAAAGATTATGAACCGTCGTGAATCATCGCGGTTATTATTCCACGCTTCCGAGGCTCCGGTTAATCATTGAGGCAACACATTTATCGACCACTCGAAGGAAAACCGATTGATAAAAATGCGAGGCACTTTCGCAACTCCTTTTCATACACGTCGATATGGGGCGGAAGTCCGTCTGGAAGACGCCACACAATATTAGCCTCCCTATGCATTGACACGCACGCTTCAGAGGAGGCTATTTATACAAGTTTCTCCACGCTATGCCGTCTTCTTGCGGCCCCCATCGTGTCCTTGCTTTTCATTTCCGCCTTTTTGTAACCCCCGCATCTACTCAAAACCCTCTTAGCGTAATGCAGTACTCCTATGTAGGTCTCCTTGCTGGAGTCTCCACCACAATTCTCTTCTTTCACGCTAACATCTCCTAACCTTATATCTGCTCTTCTCAATGACTTACTTCGTAACCCGACAACTCAGAGTGCGACAACTCAATGTACGACAACTCAGAGTGCGACAACTCAGAGTTCGACAACTTAGCGAACGACAACTTAGAGTATGACAACTCAGGGTACGACAACTCAGAGTGCGACAACTCAGAGTTCGACAACTTTGGGAACGCCAACTTAGAGTATGACAACTCAGAGTTCGACAACTCAGAGTGCGACAAATCAGAGTGCGACAACTTAGAGTGCGACAACTTAGAGTACGGCAGCTCCAAGTGAGACCACTCAGAGAGTGACAACTCATAGTGCGACACTCATCGAACCCGACAGCTCACCGCGCGACAACTGACCGTATGACTACTCATCGCGCCGACAACAGATCGCTACGACAATTAAAATAATATCGAATTTTGAACACTAAAACAATTGAGCGGTAGTCTTTTTACCGATTACTGATTAAACTGTATATTTATCAGTATATTTTATTACCTCCTTTCATGTAAATGTGTAACTATTTGTCATTTTTTGTTTTTGTGTGGTAATATTGCTTTGTCTTTTTGTCTTAATATTTAATTTGATCTCATTTCAAAGCTAAATTTAGTTTTCCCATCGGTAGGTTTCGCAGGGTTTTCACACCCCCCTTCTTGAGGGTGTTTCCCTGCTGTGGAAGATTTTTCCTAAGCTCTTAACGTAGGTGTTTAAATCCACAATGTAGTCTTCTTCTGTGTACTTTTTTCCAAGCTATTTCTTAATTTAAATTTATATGACGAAGGGTAAGATGTAAGAAGAGACTTTATAGTCTCAATCTCGCCCTAAATAAAGTCCTTTGTTATTAATATTAAACTAATTAATATCAATCGTCGTATCTGTTTGTTGTCGGCGCGATGAGTAGTCGCACGGTCAGTTGTCGCATGGTAAGTTGTCCGGTCCGATGAGTTGTACTCACTCTTAGTACTCGTAAGCACTTCAAGTGTACTCTGAATTTTCACACTTGTGAGTTGTCACGGAACCCATCTACTCAACCCTCTTAGTGTAATACTGCAGTACTCGTAGGTCCTCGTAACTCCTTGCTGGAGTTTCCAGCACAATTCTCTTCTTTAACGCAATCTCCTCACCTTATATTAGCTCTTAATATATACCTTACCTTCCTATAAATAATCTCTTCGGCGGAACCCACCCCTTCCTCTCCCTCGTCATTATTTATCGCGCTATTCGAAAGGACATTTTATCGACCATTAATTCCGCAGATATGTCATCGTTCTCGTATTGGATTTTCGAATATGGAATGCGGTACCTTATGGTCCGATCTTCTTATCATTTGCTCGGAAATGAAGTCGTAAAAACGGCGTTTCTTCAATGAAAGGGAATCCATTGCTCTTATCGTTCAACTTTTGTGCGTGTGAAGTGAGCCCATAACGTAGTGCCGTCGAGGAGTGAATGAATGTTACTTACATCGATGGCTTTGGGTATTGGAAAGCAATTTTGTTTCTGTGATCCGTTTCTTGAAGATATTTCGTCTGATTTTAGTCGTCTATTTTATCATTAAAGGCTAATATGAAATGTTCGACGAAATAAATGGTTTTTATAGCGGTGCAAAAATTCGCTGCACGAAGAACTAGTCAAACTTTATTTAAATTTACCACCATCGAGACAAGTTCATAAATAGAGAGAGTGATAGTTGATAAAAGTTTAATTTTTAATTAATTATTTTACAATAATTTTATCGCTACTGAGAAGAATGAAGTTCGTATTTTTCTTAGTATTCATTTCTAATCTACTACTGCCTACATGAAATGAATTTTTACTTACGTATGTAATTTTGAGGATTTTTGAATACCCCGGTCAATGTTGGTTGCATCTATCTTAAATTTTAATTGATCTATTAACTAATCAATTTCAATAGCAATATTATAGTTTATTACGCGAATTTGCCCTCTTATAATGTTGCACAATAGTGAAAACATAAAACGTTCACAGCAATATTTGCAATGTTTATGTAACATATGTTAGGCAATGTTTGCGGTGTAGTATCTCGTATAGACATAAATTGACTAAATTTAGTGTTGTGATACAATTAGTGAAGCTAGTTCAGTACAAGTTCTGTAAATGTCTCATACATAGTATAATTAAATTTAGTCCTTAGTTGTTGGGTAAAATAATTTAATAGAAGAATTGTCATAGAATATAAATTCTTTTCAAATTTATTTATTTTTCGCAATATTAATGCATTATTGTTACTAAGTAAATAAAGCATTCTCAGTATGACAATAATAATAGATTTTACGTAGGGCGTGATTGAGGCTATAAATTATCTTCTTACATCTATCCCTTATTATTTAAGTATAGTGTTATATCAAAATCAGATAACAATTTTTTTAAAGTTAGAAGAAAAATAGCACAAAAACGTTTATTCCTACTTACATTTCTCAAATATTTTGAAAAAATATGTAGAGGGTTTTTATGATATTATTTTAATGATATATTCTCGACAGAAACCCAAGTTGGTCTTACTTTAGGGACCAGAGGTCTAGAAGATTACTTTCATCCCTTCCTTATTGTTTGAAACTCCGCAGTATTTGCTGCGGAGTTTCTGCTTCTTCATGGAAAAGTCATGCTGTTGAACATCTTTAGCTCAAAGGGAAGTTTCTCCGAGGAAAGGATGTGCTTAACGAGGAAAGGTTTCATTAAATACTTCTTCCCGCAGTTTTGAGCTTGTTGGGCTAAGGGGGAAAAGTAACCTAATATTTAAACTGGCAAAGTCTGGTACCGGTCAGCTTGAAAGGTCAATCAGAGTTCAAGGAGGCTGTATCCCACCGGCTTTTCTCGTCTGAACGAATTTCTGTCAAGACCCGTGTTCAGGGTTTGCCTTGTCGTATAAGGTTTGTTATTCAGAGCTCTGGAAGTACGATGCCATGGTCGATTGGATACGTCAAGATTCCCGTCAGCAAAGGATTTAGGAAACAGAAGTGTGGGTGATTTTATGTAATTCGCTCTAGCAAATATTTTTACATGTTGTTTTATTTTTTGTAAAGTCTCTTCGTTAATAAAAATCTTTGTTAAATTGCTTGACTTGATCCCCTAAGAAGGATGCCGTTAAAGTAAATTTCTAAAATCTCCCCCGAAGTTTTTAGAAATTGGGGGAAAAGTTTCGGGGAAAGAAAATGTCGATAACTGAAACTTGTGGTAAAATGTTCGGTGTATCCACGAAAATTTTACTTTTTGACTTCCTTTTGACGGGTTCATATTTTTAAGTTTATTTTTGTTCTCAAACTTATCTATAGAGAGAGTTAGTTTGCGGAATGCCATAATAGTCAACGAAAAAGTTAGGAATTAACTATTTCCAGGAATAAAATTATTCTTTTGAAGATAAATCTTGTAGGACTTCATCTTCATTGTACAGTCCTGGCCAAAATTAACGCAGCACCGGCCGTAACGATCGCTAGGGAGGTGCTGCGATAATTTTGGCCAGGAGTGTACATAGAAAGAATAGAAGTTTGTAATTTTCTACATTTATAACTTTCCAAATAATAACTGGGAAAGGAAAAATGGAAAATATCTTCATTTTCCCTGGAAATCTAGATCCAGATGTTATTTTGTTTGGGTGTGTAGGAATATGCGATTTAATTAACTTGGTTCTACTTTCCACGAGAAAATTAGATTCCCCCATTTTAGGGTACTTTTCTCTCCCGAACCTCAGTTAAGCCACTCAATGGAAATTAACTGGAACCTGAACGAAAAACTTTGATATTATTTTATGCGACTCCCCTCACTTCAACGTAGTTTTCTCACAAAAAACCTCAGTAAAGTTACTTGATGGAAACTATCTGGAACTGAAACGAAAAATATTATATTATTTTATACGTACGGTGTAAAATATTTGGCGCGATAGATCGATAGAGTTTTTTAGAGTGAATGTCATTAGCTGGTCATTCCACGCCAAACCGAACAAGAAAAAACATGACATTTTTAGATCTTCTTTAAACTTTGTCATAATGTCAACAATGAAAACCTTTTTGATAATGTACAGACCTGTGTTTCGAATAGTTACAAAATGGTGGACTGACAAAGTTAGCAAAAAAGTGCGGAAAGTCAATCGCTCGTTTCTAATAAAGTTAACAACATGGAGTGCATTTATTACACTCATTTTAAAGCCCTACTTTAGATCTTACCTTTGATGTATAATTTGATACGATTTATTGAAGACATTTTCTATTTTTATGCTAAACTAATTTTTGAATTGATTGTAAACTAAAAAAATACACTTATATGTATTAATAACCGAACCTTAAATAAGGTTCGGTTGTTGAATAACTTTCAAATGTTTTTTTTTTTACTTTAAACTTTGATTCGACGTTTAATAGCAGTCGTAATTCGATCATGAATGGAATATATACGTCATTAGTAATTTAGAATTTTCATGACGTAAATGAGAATATCAAACTTCTATGAGGAGAGCTTGAATTGATTGATAATAATAATAATAATCTTTATTACGGGCAAAATTGCCCTCTAGCTTTTACATAACACGTATAAATACATCTATAGCGACTTAATATTGCAAAGCAATAGAGTATGTAATGATATATAAACTGATTATAAACTAATATCATTCAAGAATACAAAAAATATCATTCTTATTACTCAATAAAGAATTTTAGAGAAAATAAAAAGTAAAACACAATATTATAAATGTTTATCTGGGTAAAAGAACAATAAAAAATTATAAACATTACAAAGTGAAAAATAATAAAAGTTACAATATTACAGATACATAATTTAAATTGAAATATATAATATAAGAATAAATATTTTTAAGTGATGTTAAGTAACGTAGTATTTATCACAGTAAAAACAAAATAAGAGATTTCAGAAAATTTATAATATAGAAATTTCGTGGTTAATTGCATTTTTCTCATTATTTACAACATGGAAACCTATTAGTTATAAAAATGACTATATCTCTATGATTTGGGCCGTATATATTTTATTTTCCTGCTGTTACATTTCCAGGATATTCTTATGTTTAATTTATGAATCGCTGTATTCCGTCCATGAGATTGGTTTGAAAGTCTTCTCGCTGAAAACATTGCCCTTAGAAAAGTGAATTTTGTTGGCAGCCATCCCCGTCGTCAATAACTTTTCCTTTCCTCCCGCACTTAGGGAATTCCTCTCTTATTGCCTTTCACCCCGATATCATTTCTTCCCGCCTTTAATCTCATCTTCGTCTGTCCCTCCCATGGCGTAGGGGGGAACCCATCTGAGGGAGCATATCTCGGAAGGAGTGACTCACTTCTGGCGAGGGGAAATTGAGGAGAGATGGAAGTGGGGAAGCCACGGGAGGAGAGTGCGTGAAAGTGTGGCTCTAGAGAGAGAGAGAAAGAGACGGAGTGGTGGGGGAAGAGAATGGATTGGGATGTTGGAATGCGACGCCCCTCCCAAACGGAGGGGAAGAGTGTTTCTCTCTCGCGAAGCCTTTCTGGACAGTGGTTCACTCGGCTTCGTAGAGTCCGGTTTTCCTTTGTCCCACGCTCGTGTTGAATAGTGTTAGTCGCTAGTGAGGAAAGAATGGGAAGAGTTGGAAGCAGAGCCTGGACGGGCGAAGACTTGGTAGTAGAGCCTGGCCGGGCAAAGAGTTAGTAGCCTTACCCCTGATTTCATAAATAGGGTCTTGATAGCATGACAGCGCGGTGTCGTCACCAAGGAAGGAGTTGGGACACATCACCAGTGACGGACGAGTTCGTCATGGCCCTCGAAGCCGCCGCTCCGTGCCGCGGGGGAGTTTTTCCGGCTGGTTTGTGTTAGTGTCGCGGTCGTCGCTGGTTGGCGGGGAGGGATGGAGCGATACGGAGAGTGGCTGACCTAGTATCTCGCGGGAAAAGCCAGTGCCGAGACCTTAGGCGTAGGGGTCGCATCAAGTCCTCCTCCGGCGTGCGTTCGTTGCGCGTATCGCGAAGATTCCGAATGTGGTAGGTGATATCCTCGCGGGCGAGGAGTGTATCGGTTTTTCTTTTTGTTGCCGCGTTCCGTAGTGGATGCGCAGAGCGCCGTGGAAGCGCGGCTCTCATCCCGTTTGTTTTCGTGTTATCAGCCGCCCGAGAGAGACGTGACGAAGGGTCAGCACGGGCTGCTTCGCGGCACGTTTTTCATCCAGTTAAAGTAGTGACACTTGTAGATGAAGATGGGTGGATACCGATGAAACGTCCATGAGGGGGAAGAGTTGAGTGAGCGGTGTGTAGCTGTTATACGTGTCATGAGTGGAGATATATTGACGAAATTTGGCTGCACGCATCGGTGGATAACTTTGTTTCATGGGAAGTTGGTGGTGTTATAGTAGGATAGTCTCCATCTGCTAGTTGAACTGAAAGAAGTGTGAGGAACGCATTTGGATGTATGAGTATACCTATCCTCTGGAGTCTGCAGCCCTCTCGAATCCTCCGGGAGCTCTCCTTTAAGTGTGTGTTTGGTTGCGGAGTGGTTGTTGGATCTCTAAATTCGGCCTCTCTTAGCCGAGTGCCTTTTCTGCGTGCCAGATACCTCGATCCACGCGTTGGGTGGATATATTCCCTTTAAAATCTTCCGACCCCCTACGACGTTCGTGTTTTCTCTCTCCGTGGAGAGAAGGGAAGTTCCTCCTGCCCCGCCCATCTCGCAGAAACGATGGATTTTCGTATGGGGGATAGACATCTCGGACTGGCAGCGAGGGATGTCAGCCTCCCGGAGAGGTTGGACCCTCACCGGTTGGGTCCTCCGTCCCGCAGCGAGACCCCCAAAGGAGGGAGTTTGGACAGGCGTTTGATGCAAGGTGTCCGGATCGGGGAGACGATGGGTCCAAAGGGGGCGTGGTGCTGTGCTGCCGATTGGCCCCCATGCCGAGCACGCTGTGGGTTTTACCAGGCACCGATGGGAACACCTCTGTGAGTTTAACTGTGTACACCGATAACCGGCGATAGCTTTTCTCAATGCGCGCTCCATTAGAAAGACTTCATTATATTGTATATTTTGCTATCCCCTCATCGACCTTGATGGCCTTATTGTTTGTTGTGCACCGATTGCTTTCGATGGGCGTTTTGGGCACCGCATTAGTGATCTACCTTTCGGTAGGTTCATGTGCATTTAAAAATCCCATAGTTCCTCATTGCTCACCGCACCCTTTATTTCATCATACATCATTTAGCTTTGTCTTACCCTCTATTTTCCCCTTGAATCCTACCATCAATCACTGCACAATAATTGAACACCTAAATATTATAGGCACATTTACTTTGGTTAAAAATCCCAAGGAAAAACGTGCTTGAAAAAAGTTACTGATCATGTATATTTGGCTAAAAATATATACAGGTATTATCCTTTCCATTTATTTATAGATTACCGCTATAGATATGGAAATATCTTTATTATTCACTGTCTCGAATACTCTGTTGGTTGATCTCAAGTCGGAGTTGTTGTGTGGAATTCTCTTTGTCAGCTTAAATGAAAAACAGTTACTACCCCAATATTCACATATAGACGTCACACAATATTTTATTGTGTAAGTTACTTGGTGTTTTTTTATGTAAGATGGTTAGAGCACCATTCCAAGTAGTCAAGGTTCATCATATTATTTTATTTTGTTCTCTTAGTGTTGTTTCCTCAATC
The DNA here is from genome assembly GCA_947579665.1 of Sympetrum striolatum. NCBI lineage: Eukaryota > Metazoa > Arthropoda > Insecta > Odonata > Libellulidae > Sympetrum > Sympetrum striolatum. The sequence continues at coordinate 35,022,100 of OX388350.1, read as the reverse complement.
CAACTAGTGCACATGTTTACACGAATCTTCTCAGCCGATCAAAATCTCGATTTCGACATCCAGAGAGATTCAATGCGATTACAGAGGGATCGGTTTTTAAATGAGTCGGAATTGCTCAGTTCTCAATTGAGCCATCGAGTTTCGATTGATCGAAGCGTCGATTTCGTCGATTACTTGAGTAAGTGCGGGTTGGAGGCGAGCAGACCTCCACTGCACGAAATGGAAGTCGGAGCTCTATTCTTGATGTCTTGGGCAATATTAAAGCGAATGAAGTCTCCAGCCGTCGGAATTGCCCCGGTCTCGAATGAAAAGATTTCGATCGGTCGAAGGTTCGATTTATCGCTCTCCCTCGCTTGAATGATGGCGTGACTAGAATGAACAGCTCCTTTGGGCGGCGGGGAAATCCGCGAAATTTTCACAATTTTTTCGCATTCATTCTACTCTCTAAAGGGAGTAAGAATAAGCCAAAATTGCTCCATTATCACTCGTACGAGAGAATCTCGATTGATCGAAATCACTACTACTCCGTCTCTTTTTCAACGTCGATTAAGCCCTCGCAGTAGTGGAGTGCCTGTAACGGATATTGGACGGCAGTACGTCTATCCGATTTTTCTCGTGTCACGACCATATGCTAGCCGTATCTATCTCGGTTTCGAGCATCCAGCCGTTCATAATCTGATTAATCGATAACTCTTTAGAGTTCGAATTCATCTCCAAGGTTAGCTCCATTATCGGATAATCGAAAATCTTGTTTGGACGGCTCCAGAACTCTCAAAGATGAGGATTTTTTCTTTATGCGGAGTATTGGGTATTAAGGAGCATTCGATTGTTTTTCCCGTTATTCTCTGATGCGTTTACGTGCTGCTTTTCAATTTCAGCGCTGTAAGTTTCAAGACTATAAGTCGCTGTAAACCTCTCATACTGCCTACTTCTGTTTTGTTGTAAGTTCTCTTTGAAGGTTTCTTGCTCTTATTACTATTGTATAATGCGAGTCGTTCGTATTTCTGCTGGTAATTGCGGGAAGGTATATCCTTCGGAAACTTCCACAGCCATAACCACTGAAAAGAGTCAACCATATGTATATACTAGGCCAGGCTTCTCGGAAATCCATTATCAAAGAGCGGAGGAAAAATGTAGTATATCCACAGTGATGATGTTTCAGGCTAAGCTTGAAGTTGAATCGATTGAGTCGAAACTGGTTGTATAAAGAAATGAAATCGTGGATATTAGAAAGGTTAAATTACAAATTACTCTACTACAAAGGTTTTCGTGTACAATATCGAGTCTACTTGGTGTCCACTTAGTAGAACTGTTCAATTCCGTATCAATCAGTACGAAATGTGTGTAATATCCATGAAGTATTCCCAAAGGTTTTCTTCGCTCATTTTGAATTGCATATCTTTAGCACAAATAAGTGATATTCAATGAAGATTTAAGGTACATGAACTTACTGTTGATTACGTCACTTTGCCGATTTATAATAATTTATTTTATTCCATTTAAGAATATTATTTCTGATAAAAATGGCTTGAATGGATTTGTAGTTTGGTTGATGAATAGAATGCCAATCATGGTTGGTGAAGCTCATTTTTGTAACCGTTTCAAAATATGAGAGTTTTCTTGAATATGTTTGATATTCATTCATCTCAAATCCGTCGGGGATTATTAATACCTGTTGTAATGTTTTCGTGGACAATATCGAGTTTTCTTGGCGTTTAATTAATGGATTTTTTGATTCCATTTGATCAACACAAAATATGTGCAAAACCCGAGAAATATTCTCAAAATACTACACGTCCGGCTTTGAAAAATTATTCTAATTATCGTTCTACTATTCTACTACTACTATCATCCTTCGAATTATGCAATATTTATATTGTTATAATTATTCCATTAATTTTGCCGAAGCATGCGATGTTTTGTCTTCTATATGTATTTGTTGAATTTGTTTCAAGTTTTGTGTTGAATATATATGGTTTGAAGCTTTAATTTAAAGGAATATTGAACTGGATTATATGAAAAAAGTCTCCAATTAAGTGATAGGAGATACTGTTTCACTTGATTCGAAAATCATGTGGAACAATGCATTAAAACTTAAAAGAAACGACACGGTGGTCATAGGTTGATAATTCCAAATCGGAAAGGTCTGTTGATAATTCAAATTTATCAGGTATCACCATCAAAATTCTTGCGAATCTTCTCAAAGTCATCCATTTTACGTTGCACATCTATGCAACCTTAAAGCCTTATTCACATCGATATATCGCTAAATCTTCGCAACCGTAAGCACTTGCCAGTTAATGGACAAAGGGTGTATTTACCTTGCAACAACATATTCCCCCATACGTTTATGCATATCGTGAAACTTCTGCGAACGGTTTTCGCAAGGGTAACCCCTGCGTCTCGACGCCGACTCGGTAGTATTTCTCCTCGGGCTATTTTCGTATTCCACCAGGAAAATGATTTGTGGTCTCGGGGGAAACATTTGAGAGGCTTCGCCGTCTATATCGTCAAGCGCTCATTTTATTTACACGAGCTTTTAAGTCGAAGCTCGGAAAGGCTTTCGATTTAGCATTCGCCATGCATCGTCGTTTGCTGCACCGCTTACGGAGGAGTGCACCGAGGATGACCGCGAGATCACGAAGGCGCGTTATTTAGCAGCAGCGTGCCCGAATGGGATTATCTCGAGGAAGAATCAACTTACGAGGAGACGTCAGACCGATGTCAAAAATCGCGATGAGACCATGAAAGATGTCGACGCACCACAAATAAAACACGCTCACAGTAGACAGTGAGCAGTGGTGTAGTGGAACGGGAACGCGTGGGAACGGTGTTCTCATACTGATTTTCTACAGTAAAAAAATAGCCAATTTATTGCTGGATGGATTTGGTATAAAATTATTATTGTATTATTGTTAGATTTGGTATAAAATGACCGATATAAATAATAAAACAATACTTTATCAGCATTTGTAAACTCGATTGATGTTGATACGAATTTCCTTTTAATTTTACCAATATATTTAGCTTCCCAAACTGGAAAATTTGCCACTACACCAATGACAGTAAGATAGTAATTAGTATCATGGGTTTCTTCCACATAGACCCGGGTTCGAGAGAAAATAGGTGCAAAGATACCCTGGTAATACATTAATTTAAGCTTCGGTGTAAGTCCACAGCCTAGATTTTCTTAGTGGTGACGTAATTGACTCGTAATGGTTAGGTTGCTGATTCGTCACAAGTCGGTATCATTTTCTTTTACTATTGCACTTATGTGGAAGTAATCCATGATACTTACCTTACGGTCCACTTCAGGTAAAAATGGTCAAATAGCGATTCTTGATGTCTCCTTGATAACTTTATTGCGGTCCAATAACCAATGCCAAGGAGGCGTAAGTTTCTCCAATGCGATGACCATTAAGGGCAAGTTGCTAACCTCCTCAGTCCCTTTGGGCTCGTCGGCTAGGACGCATACGCCGGGGTCGTATCATTCGCTTCCTTTTGGGTCATGGGCTCATAGCCCATAGCGGCGGTTCAGATGGACGGCGGACGGTGTTTACTTGTGCGCATTTCGCCATCGATTGATTGCTCTCTTCCTCGGCCGAAGAATATGTTCCGTGTATGTTTAAATAGCCTTGTTTACTGTTTCCCTCTCTTGGTCGAATGCGGCAGTTGGTTATGGTTTGCTATTTTACATCAAGGTTGTTTGAAGATTTTAGATAATTGGATGCTGAACCGTGGTTAAATTTGTGTCAGATTTATCTATTATCCGCATTCGAAAAAGAAAATGGTGGTAATCAATAATGCCTATCGTAGGATGCCCGAAAAAAGGTGTTTTTCCGAATCAAATTTGCCCTACGCGGGGAAGTTGTGTACTGATATGAGGATCTCGCAGGAAATTTTTTTTCGAAATCGGATATTGTTAGCCACTGCCGCCCAAGCCCTAAAATTTTAAAATTTGCGAAAATTCAGGCGCAAAAGCGAAACAACCGCTTACGGAGACTGAGGTATTTTAGATAGCGACATTTTAGTAAGTAACAATTGTTAATCATCTATTTTTCTTTATCAAATTTTTGAAATTTGAATTTTTTTCGCAATATATGGTTCTACGACGCCTGGGAATGGTCATCAAACGTTGAGCATATACCCGATCAAATTTTATTCCTTTGCATGTCTCAGTAATTATTCGGCATAAAGTAATACGTGGCAACAAACCTACAATATTATTTATTTTGAAATTAACCCTTGTATATCGGGCAAGTCCGATATATTTGCATTACTTTCATCAATTGAAAATGTTTCCTCTGTAGACGCGATCTCTTAGGAAATTACTACGTGCAAAAATATAATACAGCATCATTGACAGTAGAAAATATACTATTCTAAAATAGGATGCCCATGGTACCTGTATATCAGTGTATACGAGTCTATACCTGTAATGTTATCATCAGTAGTACTTCTACATTAGTATAAAAATAATAATGATAGTGCCTGCATGTCGATGCATGCTACTACCAATGTTAGTATTACCTGTGTAAATTAAACATTTCTACCTGTATCCGTTTATGATCTTTTGTGACATAGGCATTATGAAAATGCTAATTAACTCTCCAAGACTGTTCTGTATAGAACAGTTGATTCATTTTGAAGTTTTATAATTTTCATGTCCTTACGCGATGTCACATTTTATTCCTATCGATTTTAACTTACTTCGTAGTTGGATTACTGGAGGAGGCAAGAAGTATTCCTCAGCATTTTTTTCCTTGGGCTTCCATTTACGCAAACAACAATGCTTGAGGAGCTGATGAAATATCACATTGTTGAAAACGGGAACACATTATGTTAATAAACATTACTTTTGAATATAACTATTTGTAGGTTGCCGTATTATCAACTCAACCTTTGTTTTAGAGCGTTGTTGAAAAACCCAAGTTCATCTATCTAAAACTCTAAAGCTCCTTTCGTCTTATCGTAGGGTTTCGTATTGACTCGTAAGAAATGCTTTGAAGAAAGTTGGGACAACAAAATGAGTCCTCCGTCTAGCTTTCTTTTGTTTACCTGAATATTCTCGCTGCCACTCATAAGATAAGGATCCGGTGGCTACAAAAGCACGCCCTCTCTCTTTACTCACAGATAGGCATGCTGAAGCACGAAACGTGGAATGCCTTTGTCTACAGACTGTGATACTCTTTTGATGTACTCTCCGTTAACCCAAAAGCCCATGCATTCTGTGCCAATCTGAATCTGTAGCTGTGAAGTGTACTCTCTCTGAAACACTTTATCCTCGATAATTGACTCATATACATTATACACATTTGCTTACTCCCTGCCACGATAATAGAGTTTTGTATATTGTTTAGAACTTCTTTTCACATCTGATTAAGTGGAATTTTATTCTTTAATCTCTTAAATGTCTGATCCATGCTAATTCTATGGTGTATTAATCGAATTATATTTTTAAATTCAGTAGTATTAGTAACAAAAAATTTAAATGATTAGTTCATTGATATAATTATCGTAATAATTGAATTCAATAATCACCGTATATAATCTTACTTTGTATCTATATTGTTAGGATGAATAATTTAATTTAATCGACGCATCACTCGTACGATTATTTTAACGATTAAATATTTGAGTATAAATAATCATTTATTTATACAGCTATTATAGGCTGTATTAATAAATTAATCACTTCTTGACTAAATTCGAAGTGTATTTTTTATGGAAAAAAAATTTATGCGAGATTCCTAAGTCCTTCTGGCAGTTTGCAAGTCAAACTATAATTCTACAGAGAGACACGCTAAAAATATATGAAATATCATGTGATTCAGGCATAACTATACAATTAATTTAAAGTAAATACATTTTCTAGTCTTTTCCACGTAAAATTAGTTAAAATTATATCAATTTTCCGCGGAATTTGTAAAGTCTATTTTAAATTTTTTACTGTAGTATTAAATAATTTGTTCCATTATGAAGGAGTTCCACCTAGTTAAGCCTTCTCTAGCTGAGCTTGTATTTTAAATATTTAAAGGCTCGTGTATCTCTGAAATTATGTGGCGAAATTAATTTTTTAGGGACTTGATTAATTCTCTACGGTATTTTTTCAAACTTACCATTCCTTCGCGTGTTGTATGTACTACATGTATTATGCTCGTGAATATCAATTATCCATAATGTGAATAGCGTTTACAGTGCAAGTAGCTTTTTCTGGTCAAACCGCTACATAATACATTTTCTCTAATGGGTCGGGCTAGGTCGCCTTCATCTCCGAATCGTTTCCTTCCGTTTGCAGGAAAAATATTTCGCAGAGAAACACTCTCGAACTGGCTTCGTTATTTCTAACCCTCTTGTTTCCTTCTCTTTTCTCGTCAACTCCCGTTTCTTTTGGGGAATGTGTTCCATTGTGGGCAAATTAAGGAGCGCGTTCCCGGTCACATTTTGACTCTTTGGGCGGAAACAAACGTTTCTCCCGATTCCGGTCAACTCCTCTCCCCGCTGTCGCCTCGCTTCCGCCTGCTTGTTTTTTTTACCGTCGAATTTCTATCGTTTTTTTGGGTTATATGGCTTTTTGAACGTGATCTCCCCACTGCGCGTGAGAAAACAGCAGTTTTCGTTGGATTCGTTGGCTTGTGTTACCCATTCGAAAAACCTTGGAGCCTTACCCAGCAAATCATTGGTGCTTTATCGAAGTTATTTGTAAAATCATTATTTATACGTTTAACCATTTCTATTAATTTCATCATTAGTATTAATACGGGACCATAGAGATGGGCAACAAAATTAGGTGGCAGTATTCGGGAAAAATACAAAGAGTATGATTAATTACTCCAATGATATGATAATAATAATTTTATTCCCTTTTTGTATTATATTTGAAAATAATAAAAATATTAGTAACATAGAAGACGGTCATCTGTGTCGGGATTTCCGATTTTCAGTGACTTCGGTAACAATTAAATAAATTAACCAGAAGATTCATATGTACTGGAAGTATGGTATGTTACTAATAGTCGTTTGTATAGTATATTTGTACATAGCAGGAATTTTGCGAATAACTCTTCTCATTTTTTACGAGTCTTTAATACTCAATTTGCGACGCTAACTTTTATCTTGTGTAATGGTTTAATGTCACAGCTTTATCGTAAAATTGTCATCGGAATTTTTAGAAATTATAATTATGTATGTTTGTACACAATGTTTTCATTGTACTTGATTCTATATTCTTCATGTTCAGACCTAAGCTTTCTTGTTTTATGAACTTAACGAAACGACGAGATTTAGGTACTCCGTATAAAAAAACTCGGGAAGTTATCGATTACCAGCTCTATGTATCCCTACGAGGCAATAATTGAAGGCTGAAAATAAAATCCCCGAAAACAAAATGATTATTATTTTTCGACCCTTTTGTGAAGCGGAATAATTTCCTCAAGATATGATACACAATACCCCTTATCAGGGTGCGCACCATTTTGTGTTTGATTCTCATCAGATCAAAAATCGCCTGCGAAATCATGCGTTTGCGAATTATGGGAATTTGCTTCATTGCGGTTAATATTATCTTGCAAATTAATTCCTCATTCAGTGAGTAATTTCCCAATTTGTCTCCTCAACTGCAGATAGTTTAATCCTGTGCTTCCGGCATTGAAGGTCTCACATCCCGTCCTTCAAATGGAGCTTCTGCTGTGGATAATATTGAATTCTCAAGCAAAATCATTCCCGTTTGCGAATTTTTACGATTTTTGTTAAATATGGGATGCTTTTATCGCCTAATAAAGACCCTAATAATAATAATAATATTTCCCTATTTACCCTACATGGTGTATTTATGCGTTGTAGTTTATGACATAATTAGTTAAAATCATATTCCGGTCTGACCTCGTGTATGGGATTTATGGGAAGAGTTTGATGAATGCAGTGCTTGTACGGAAACAAAAATTTTGCGTATTTTGTTACGTTAGCTAATATACGGAGTTTTTGGTATGATTTAGAGTGCCCGTGCAAGCTTTTTGCTAGTGCCGTAAGCCATTTATTCCTCTTTGGAACTTCATTAATGGGCAAAGGTCAAGGGACATCTAAATTCTAAAGAATTTAAAGAGATCAGTTAACCGATTCCTGAAGAAGATCATTTCCATGAAGGTTGCGGTGAATCATATGGGGTCAGCTTTGAAATGCTGACCGTACGTGATTCACTTTAGATTACATCATCCAGTAATGCTCATACCGCCGACATCAACCAATAGTCCTTCGTTGTCTTTGGAAACGATTCTTGGAAGTCAATGCACACTATTAAAGCTATTCAGGTCGTATACTCCACATAGAGTTGTGAAGTATGTGAATGGGCTCCTCGTAATTTCCCTTCATTGTTTCTGAGATCGGTCCTCAGTGGTATATTGTGCGATCTTGTTATCGGATAGTTTTTATCTAATTAGTGATCGTTTCTAGGAAGCTGTGTCCAGGGGGTTAGCGCTTCGTTTATCTGCTATCTTTGAACGCTTGGGTCGTACTCCTGTGACATATCGGAACTAGCGTACGATCCTCATAGCTTCATTACGTCGTTGAATGCTTTACCGGATTATTTTAAACTTGAATTTGCCGCTAGCTACATCTTCTTATAATTAGCTACTCTATTTACGATGGTACGATAGCATTAATTTTTAAGGTTTAATACTGTCGCATCTTGCATGGCTATCTGGAGTGTCATTCGTAGTGTGGAACTGCCTATGTGTTGATCTATTTCCAATTCTAAATTATAATTTAGTCTAAGTTACTATTTAACAATTTCTATGAAGTCTGAATTCGTCTAAATTTATGTAGAGTCATCAATTACTTCTATTGAAGTTTCTTCGATTAGTTTTACGATTGAATACTTAATGTACCGTATATTTTACTAACTTTAATTTTCAAGGCTGTCACAAAATGAATTTAAAGATAGATAGATCTTTGTAATAAGCCTTAGGAACACATCTTCGTATAGTCCATTCTGAAATCTCCGAAAGTATTGGTAGTAAGAAATATACTTTACAGTAGTTTTGTTTCAAAGTTACAAAACTTTCTACCTGTGATTATTCTTACTTGGAAGTGAAATTTCAATGACGTGGGGTCTAATTACTTATGAAAAGTAACTTAAGTTTAAGTAATAGTGTGAAATCTATATAAATAGTCATAGAAATGATACGAATCTTCAATTTTATCATTTATCTAAAATTTTAATAAATAAATGCGAAAAATCCTTAAAATTTCGGTATCTTAATTTGGATAAATGAATGCTGTAATCTCAAATGAATTTACATAATACTGAGGTACTTCTTATGAAAGTACATGTGTAAAATGGATAAGAACAACAGTATGAATTCGAATTACTTGGCTGAAGGATTACGCCATTTCGGTACTATATATATTTGTAGCGCCGTTAACCTTTAACCATTATTAACTCATCCAAATAAACTCTAAGCTCACCATCTCAAACTGGAGAATTTAAATACCTCATGGCTAATTTTTATGTACTATCTAGAGATAATCCAATCTTTACGAGGACTGGTGAAGTTAATGGTGTCTTTCGGCAAGTGGGTTATGCCCCTTTCCGAACCAGGCCAAATGTTGACGAGATGGGGATTGTAATCATCCCCTATTTATCCCCGCTATTTGTTTTCCCCCGTAAAAATCGCGATCGACAAGTTTTCTCGTGCACACCGCGAGTTCAAGAAGAAATAATCATGCGAATCTTGTTTCGGCCGTCCGCAAACTCTCTCCGGAGGTCGGAATTCCCCACGGGCGTTGTGTGGATCCTGCCGACTCGTCGCCGCCTATAAGGCCGCTAAACTTGGTGGAGCCGTGAAAAAATACGCTCGCGTTTCATCGCCCGTAATTATTTTTTGCATCGGCTGTTGAGTCACGTGACGGGGAATAAAACGGGAAGCCATTTCGCCTTTAGTCATCTATTTCAGTGACCCTACAACTCAGAGTGCGACAACTCATCGGACCCGACAACTTACCATGTGACATGGCGACAGCTCATTGCGCGAACAACAGATCGCTACGACAATTGAAATAATATCAAATGTTGAACTTTAAAACAATTGAGCGGTAGTATTTTTACCGATTAGTGATTTAACCTGGTAATAAGTTATTAATAATATACATACATGAGTGTCCTAGTTTTCGGTAGGTTCATGTGCACTCAGAAATCCCTATTAAGCGCCATCTCCTTCATTTCCTTATAGTTAACCCCACCCCTTATGTCATCTCTGTTTTTCCCTTGAAATCTACCCTCAATTACAGTCTTTGCCAAATCCCTCTCCCCTCAATATATGACCCAACCATTTCCTCTGGTGATTCTTAATCACTCCGATTTAAGCCCTTTCCTCCCCATCCATCTCCAGCACCTTCTTGTTTGCTTTTCCACCAACTCAACTTACTTTTTCCATTCAAACCCACATCTCGAAAGCCTCTAAACGTTTGACTTCTTCCTTTCTTAATGACCACGTTTCGTACCCATAAAGCAAGACACTCAAACCAAGGATTTCGCCGATCCTTCCCTGATTCTTCTATCAAGATCTTGTAAATGATATATTTAATAATAAATTAATCGTGCGATGAGCTGTCGCCCGGTCAGTTGTCGGGTCCGATGAGTTGTCGCACTCTATTGTGCCACTCTGAGTTGTCACGTAACCGTCTATTTGAAGGGGTCCGGAGAAGTTGCCCTCTCCGAAGCCTCTCGCGTCCGTGAGGTTGATGAATGAAGATTTCAAGGCTTAACCAGTTGACGGTTATGGTCCGACGGCTCGATCGAGGGTGTCTTCACCACTTAAGTCCCTCGTCTGATTAATCTTTGGCGCGTGAAGGTGCCGTGGTGATACGTGTGGTCCTGCTTCGTTTGTATGCAACACCCTCTTTCGCGGTCATTTGTCATCGATTTGATTTGGTAATCTGGCATACGAATTGCCCTCTTTCCATTGCCCTATGAGGTATCAAATTTAAAATAAAAGAAAAAATTACAATGTAAATCTCAATTACACCGTTACATGTTTTTCCCATCCCACTTCTTTGTGGGTGTTTTCCTGCTGTAGACTTTTTTTCCTTATAATCTCTTAGGTTTTCTACATCCAAAATTCTTCTAATTTTTTGTCATACTTTTCCTTAATTTAATTATTTTATAGTTAATGACAATGGAAGTAGAGACTTTTAGTCTCAATCTCACCAAATAAAGACGATTTATCGTTATTATTATTACAAATCTCAGACTCATAACGCACACAATAACCATACATTTGTGCATGTAATGAAAATTGGAAATTGTACAAAATATACAATCATATAGGAAGTGAATTAACATCTATAGCGTTAAAACATAAATAAGTCGATAACTAGCAATAGCATAATATCATTATAAAATAACTAAGAATTACGAAATATAAAGCATTATGAAATGACTCTACTCTATTCTTCAGCTACAAAATTAAATTCTCCATTCTCAAATAACTTCAAAATTTACTCACTAAACCAGGGTATTAAACATCGATTAAATTTTATATTTCTTGAAAGCAGTATTTCTTTGCCTTACGTTGGTAATAAATATATCTAACGGACTATAAATAAGGTACTCATTGCTTAGTCGTTGCATCCTCAATAGGCGAGTTAGACAAGTAGTTTCTTGCAAGTTGGCAGAGATATCATTTGATCTCGTTATATATTTGGTACTTTTCTAGAATATTTGAAAATAGCATTATCGGAGTCATGTGTCATCATGAGTTATCTACGAGTTATCGAACCACTTCCTGAGTTCTTGTATCATTTAAGTTCCTTTCCTTACTCCCTCTTTGGTAGCACTTATAACTATTTCCCTCGAATTCCTAGTTATATAGTAATATAATCTCTAATTCATTTCTTTAGCTATTCTTTAGCTATCATTCCCTCGCAATATCTGACCCATGCTCTTCTTTTCCCTCTTCTACCTGCTACCGTATAGCTGCCTTTTATAACAATCTCCGTTTGTTTTCCAACGCTTCAGTGGAATCATTGTAATCTCAATGCTGCTTGTATATAGGCTAAGGGGATAAAGAGCTACCTATAATTGTATGATTGAGGGAAACGGTCTTTCTCACATAAATACCTTTCATTATTCATTTTCTCTATCACGCAAGGGCCTTCTTTCTTTCATGCGCCAGAATTCTACTTGCTTCATGCTCGAAACTTTCTCGGCATCTATGGCAATCTTGGTGTGGATTATTAGCTCTCCTTCTTTGTTTTAAAAATTTCATTAGCGAACTTTCTGATTTAAGCCTAAGTACTTAAGGTTTTGTCACCACTCTCGGCTTGATGTAGCCACTCACCTACTCCTACATTTTCACAAACTTTTTGATTATCGTGAAAAGTTACTTGCTGTAAAGGCTATGAAAACGAATTGACGTCGGGATATTTTTATAAGAAACGGTGATTATCCTACAGTCTTTTTAGGGGCGTAATTTTTAAAACCTTAGTTTTATTTACTTTCAAGTTTTCCTTCAAAATGCCTGAAATTGTTTTAAGTTTTATCCATTTTATTTTCTAGAGAGATGCTGCTTGCATTTTTACATTTAAATAGTACACTATCGTATTTTTGCAACGAAAAATGCAAAAAACGGACTAAAAACTACTCTGTGTGAAAGTGTAGCCTAGAAATTTCAAGGCCTGGGTTCGAATCCCAGTCACATCAGACGTCTTTACTTCTGTATTTTTACGGAAGCTGATCTTAGCTCTAAAGCTTTGTTTTAGAATGCATTGTTAATTGGAGTTTAAATGCAATCTTCACTTTTATACTAAATCGCTGTATTATTATCGGTAGTTAATTCTTTACTAGTATTTAAAGTAATTATTTAAGTAAGTATTATTGAATACCAGATAGAAGCCCGGTATTGTAATGTCTTGATAATCTGATTATCATATAACTTGAAGAATAAGCCTAATTGTTTCAATTTAAAGATACGAAGTGTATTATAATTCATCATTATTTTAAGATTTGAAGCTCACTCTATCTGGTACTTAAATTAATCAACATATGAAACTCTAGTGAAGGTTTAACTATCCACTATAAGATGGTTTGTTAAAGTTCAATAAGCAAATTACAGTCCAACTCAGTTTAAAGTATGCATTATAAAACGGAGCCTTAGAGTGTAACTTCATCTTCGACAAAGCCCATTCAAGCTTTACTTACTTTCTTTCATGTTCACTCATTTTCGCTTTCGCTGTTACGATGATGCAAAAATTAGACTCGACACTTCCATCAACGACGAGCAGGGAGTGTCCATTAAGCGAAAGTCTTTACTGTTGACTTTCAGTGGCGGTAGTGAATCGAGCGGAGTGAAATCGCAAAGAAGTCCGAGGGCAGAATTTGCGCGGGTCATTAGCAGATCCTAATTTCGGGAGCCCTTCCGAGGCGGTTCATACAACTTCTAACTCTTCGCAGGCGTAGAGGGAACGCTGCTTCAAAAGGACTTTCTATTCGAACCTCATTCTCGTATTTTTTGAACTTTCACCCTCTTCATCTCCGCTGGCTTTCCTTCCTAAACTTGTGATCCAATTTGAGAGCGTATCGACTTTGCGAAGGCATCTTTTCTTCCATCACGCCCGAGACCATTAGCCGGCCTTCTTGAGGGGAGGGGAGTGTTCCCCCAGCGCTTTCCTACACTTGACCCATCGACCTCAATAAGTCTCGCCTTGTCGAACGATGGTCAGCGAGCCGTACTCGGCGGCTTCGCTGCAGAAGGCAATGCTCGCATTGGGATGCAAACAAAACTGCCGTGTAACGTCGTTAGAGTCTTTTAATGGTAGCGGGAGTGCGCGAGCATTCGAGACTCGTGTTGCGACTTGCATGTCTTGCTTGCGGAGGTTTGGCATGCTAGCGTAATGAGGTATCAATCGAGGAAAAGGCTTTCGAAGATGTTCACTTTAAGGAAGACAGTCGAGGTTGGCAAAATAAAGTTTAGTTTCCTAACTTTGTGTTTGTCTGAAGTTTTTTATAGGAGTTTCAATAAAGGTCAAATTGATCGTTAAATTTGTCGTATGTTTACGTTAGGGTTATCATAAATCTAATCATTTTATCACAATCATTACTTGCTACACAACACGAGTAACAAAATAGCTTTACTAACTTCGTTTACACAATTTTCAGCATGCGAAATGCATGAAATAAACTATTGTTGAAATATGCTTATTGTCAATTGAAGGAAGTAATTGTTGACGAGGATGAGAATTAAAATCACTTAGTAAAGTTTCACTGATTTTATTATTATTTACTTATTTAATTTACCTAATAATTTTATTTCTCGTCCTTGTTAAGGAGTTTCTCAAAGTATCGGCTTCAACCATAGATTTTATAAAGTAATTTCTAATCAAAGGAAGGGATTAATTTAATGCTCTAAAGGGATACATTAAATCTGTTGAATTAATCAAAAGGATTATTAAATAAAACAGGTTTTGTTAAACAATCCTTTCGGTTATGTCAGATTTCCACTATATTTCGGCCTCCGTGAATTATTTTCCGTTGAATTAGTTTTTTTCCCTATCAATAACGTATTTTATCATTATTCTTACATATGATAGTCAAATATAATGAAATACCATGTACCTATATACGTCAATGGCGGCTTGAAATGTATAGAATATTGTAATAGGTTGTTGAGGAATTTGATTTAATTTCCCGTAGCGTAGTTATTCAAGTATATGAGTGCAGTTGAAAGTTGATAAATAAGTCAAATTACTAGTGTAGTATTAAATATGAAGTAGGAAATAAGAAATGTTTTCTGTATAAATTCCAAGGTGCTCTTATTGAAATTTATCCTCAATTTTCCAGTGCACAGTTAATCAGTAGCTAGCTTCTGCAATATCTTTTGGCTCTGATTCTTCAAAGCATTACCTCCATAAAATATTCATTATTGTTTAATTGAAGGTTCACGGCTGGTTTCCTTAATGGTTGTTCAATATCCCGCAGAAAAACTGCTGCTCTAAAACTAAAGCAGCTGTCCGATGTGTGTCTAGCTCAAAGAAAAGTTGGGAACGGAAAACTTATGGTTCGGACAAGGAAACATTTACAGTTAAGTTCGAAGAGTAAAAGATTTTCCTGAATTAGTGTGAGCGTGACGAAATCGTGTCTAATGTGTGCTCACGTCAGCCGAGTGGAATTTGGAAGGTACTAAACCTGTTTTTCTTCTCCCCTCATTCTTTTACTGAGGAAAGTTATTTTCCCTTTTCAATTCTCATAGGAATGGGCTATTTTTTTTTTAATAAGGATGATTCCTATCTTTCCTTGCTTGATTAAATCAATGAGTTTCGTCAGTGGTGGCAAATTCAATGCCAGATTACAATTTTAAGTCATATATTTCCTACAAATAATTAATTGCAACTAAAATTGCGTGCACAAGAATTTTGATTGAAAACCTGATTTAAATCTTCTAGATTCTATGGTAAAGTATAATCTAGTGGTTTTGCGCAAGGTTTTTCTAAACAAATTATTGCACAGGTAGTTTTAGTAGCAATAAATTATTTTGTACATAATAAATCACTCCGGAGAGATATGTTGTAACTTATCCATAATTATTTAAACGAAAGCAAAATCTGAATACGCCCGAACATTTTTCAAAAATATGTATTTTGTGGACGTAGGCAGATTTTTTTTCGTTTAATTTTTTTTATGATTGAAATACGCCAAATATAATCGGAAATGGTTTAACTTTCTTGTTTCCTCTTTTGTTAAGGACCGAATTTTGTTTTAAATCATTTTAGTCGAGGATGAAAATTTAAATCAAGTATATCTTAATTTATAATGAATCATATATTGATTTATAATAAAATAAAAGGAATTTTTGTTAGTTTTTTTCAGAATATGGATTGGTTTGGCTATTTTCAAGGGAACACTACCCGAAGGAGATAATTCCGCTGTTTCTGTCTTCTTAATTGATGTATGGAAAAGTTCGCAGGGTAATATTTAAAGCTCGAGGGATTCGAAGAGTTATCGGCTGAGAAAGTTCTAAACTGAGACATTTTAAAGGGGATAACCACCAAGGGGAATATTTATTCTCATCCCAGGAGGGCAATTCTGCCTTAAATATAACCGTTCGCTAATCGCTCAGTAAATTTCGAGTTACGCACTATCGTCGTGAAATATTTGCTTTTGGTATAAACTAGTTAGAGCTGGTGTATTTTCCAAGCCGTGGTTTCGTAAAAATATCTTTATTTAACGCGTAAGAAAGACCTTGAATCGAAAGTTGTGTATGGACTTGTTTTTATTGGTAAGTGGAATCTACCGCGTATTATTTTTCTGCTAAATTTAATATAAAGATTTATGAGTTTCAATTTTTGTTTTCAAACTGATGAGTAAACCGATAATTATTTTCTTGCAAGAAAGAAACATTTTAATTGACAAGGCATCAGTACCGTTACTGATTGATGCTCTTGAATTATGAAAGAAATTTTGGTTTACCTTGAAGAAGACTCCTGCGGTGACGTCAATGTTGATTATCTTTCTCCTACAACGGAAATGCTTAAAAAAAAAAACAAACCGATGTTTTTATCGAAGAAATGTTGCCATTCATTCGAATCTCTGAACTTTGTATGTAGGAATACTTATCGAGGTATTCCATTGAAATCCACTGTGTTATCTTTATCGAAATCCCACTTTTTCTGCGCAGGATATTTCACGTCCGCATTGCTTTTTCTAGGCTTAACTTCGTGAAACGTTTGTGTATTCTGTCGCAGTATTAAATCCTTTATTGAATAAATACCCAGGAGAAAAATTCATATTTTTTTCTTGTACACTTTTTATTGCTATCGATAACTTTTACGCTTTCTTTGCTCAAATACAGCTATTACAATAATGGTATCGATAGAATATGGAATTTTTAGAATGATTTATATGAGTCTGTGGTTGTAGAGCATCATGTGAATGTATTTAACATGTGTCGGATTCGTTTAAATCCGCTATGGCTGTCTAATTGGAAGGTTAGTAATTAATTTGCAAGTATTAAGTTAGCTTAAAAATGTCTTTATTATGCTTTATTATTCTCAACAATTAATCCATTTACGCTCCATACGATGTTTATTTCAAATCATACTCTAAATATGGGAGAACCCTTTAGTCTCAAAAGGGAAAATTCCCTTAGGAGACGGAAGCTACACATTTTCTGTTGGTTTTTATGTAATAAAACCAAATAGTTCTTTATGGCGAGCGTAAATATTTAATTGGAATAATTATTCGACGAATAATTTTGGTGGTAGATGGAGGTTTGAAGCGCTACGAGGTAAATTAATGGCTCTTGATAATTATTTCGAACTATTCACCGAGAGTAATTAAAATTTATTTCATCGAATTATTCCACCGTAATTGATCTAATAGCATGGTTTCCAAAGACCTCCGTAAAGTTTCCGTCAGTTTGGACTTAATTTGATGAAATCCAGCTCTATGTATAATTCATCGCATTCCACTACTTTCACAGAGAAAATGCATTCTCTTTATTTCGTTGCTATTGCAACGGCGAATTCCCCATGGCGTTCTTTTTTTGGTTTCTTTTTTGTTTTCTCATGAAACGTTGAAGATGGCGTGGGATTTTCTCATAATTAGTCCTTCCTTTGTTTCATCTTTCTCCTCACCTTTCTTATTAGACTTCGTAATTATCGAAGTTAAATAGAAAACCCAGCCAAATGTCTTTAAAAGGGACGCTTTCTAGTCAAGATACATTTGTTTTGTTAATCATTCCTACTTGGTCGAAAGATATTTCCTTTTTCATTTTGAATACGTATCCAATTTTGTTTTAAAAAATCCTTATCCCATTTTGAGATTAGCATTTTATGTGGTCCACCTCTTTATTACTGTAAATATTATAATTTAATTAACTCGATCCAAATTCATAAGATTTTATCATCCTAAGAGAAATGGAAACAGTTGTTGCTACGTCAGATTAAAGTCAAATCTGAAATTTAGCGGTATGATAAACCATATATTCTCTACTAAAGAGTTTTATACAAATTTAATAAGTGCTATAATTTGAGTTGTCGCTCGCTTTAAGCTTAAGTTATCCGTAAGTTAAAACTCTGTGTATAACGTATGAGTTCGTACAAATGTCAGAAATGTACCATGTACGAATGTATAGTAAGAGATACTAGCGTATCGATGAATTTTACCCGAAGATACAACGAAGTGATTTAGACTGAATTTAAGGAGTAAGTCACTATTGAATCTGTCATTAGTCTCGCAGATGTTCATTAACGAGGACCTTTTCCTCAAATTATTTTCCTGTTTGGACAGAAAGGATATTGCCTCAGCAGAGATTAGATAACGTAGCTTCGCATCTAAGTATGGAAATTATATAAAATACAAAATTATCGATTGGATCTATAAATCAACTAAACGAACTGTGCGATCCAATTATAGCAATCGTTACGAAAAAAAATCATTTGAGAGAGTATGAAAAATTGGAGGTAAGATGTAAAAATTCTCATAAGATATTGATCAAAAAGGTCAAACCAACTTGACGATTTTTCGAGCAATACTTTCTGAGAATTTTTACATCGTTAGACCAATTTTCCAAACATTCGTACATGATAATTTTCTTGGGTTTTTATTTGATTCCGAAAACAATTCGACAGCTGCCCTGCCGTAGGGGAATAGTTATGGAAATTAGTCTCTTTCACGCCAGCTCTTTGATATAATCTGCGTGGCGACGAATCCCTAAACGCCCTTGGATTACGTTCTCGTTTGCTCGTTGTTTATAGCGAGAAATGAATTTTACTCTCAGGTGTTGGTATGTTTGCTTCGGCTGGAAGAATCTCCATCGTTTAGTTCCTCTTTTTCGTACGCCGTCCTCTTGCGATCATCCTGTCATTCGCTCGGCCTCATAAAAATATTCGTCCTTGGTCAGACCCGCGTTGGATTCAGTTTATTTTCCGGTCCTTAGCCTAAAGAGATGGCGGTGTCCTAAATATTTAGCCGTCTCCCAACGCGAGACCGGGCGTAGTTCCAGCTGTCTTCTCTTCTTCTTTCTACCCCAGTTATATCTTCGGGAAGTGTTTCCTCGACTAGAGGATTATTTATTTTTTCATAGCGGGACGAACCCGGTTACAAAAATTGCACATTATTAAATGTATTATTAAGAATAATTAAAATAACATACCCATATAATTCTTATAATAATGCTTCTAAAAAATCGAAGAAGACATAAAAGGCTTACTTTCCACAGAATTCATTAATACGACAGTGGTTTCGGTGCAAGTTTACACCATAATCAGGCATTGATTTTTAAAATGAAATTTCACCAGATTCCACTCAGTACCTTTAATTCTACCTGTACCTTTTTTAATAGTACTGTAATACATCTAGTAAACCTATACATTTCCATCTTCATATACATATCATAAATATCATAATTTCTATACCTGTACCCTTAGATATATTAAGATTATGTGCGAAATATATATAAATCATAAAAATATAGAAATGTATTATATAGACAAAATAAATTAAAGATATATAATTAAGAACATAGAGAAAAATTTGCATGTAAGTAATTGAGGTATAAAACAATCTAAAAATAATTTACAAGTTTTGCTAATGACAATATGGCATTTAACTTCAAATAGAACCCACTAGTATCAGTAAATTAACCCAGATTACAATAAATATTGTATAAACAAATAAAAACTGATATAAGAAAGGATGTGGAACACATCAACTTATTATTATATTATGAAGGAATAGTTAAACTATGATTTGGATTGGATTTATTCCTAAAGCGTTCAGTCGAAGTGTTGTGAATGTCAGAATCATTCCAAATTGTGTTGCCATTTGTATAATGGGAGGAAATAAGTGTAATTCCTATTCCTAATCTTATCTCTTCTTGTAGCTCTTGCTGGACCATGAAAGTCCACCATGGCGTGATAAATACTACATCGGGGAATTGCTTTTTCAATTTGGGGCGATTATTCTTGAGACCCTCTTAGTTCGATGTGGACGACAGTTAAAATTTCTTGGCAGCTGGACAATGGAATCCCTTGGCCAGGTTAAGTTTGCGCGGTTGATTGGATTTTTTTCGCGCTTTAGCGAGGGCTGGTTTTGATTTCGCACTCGGGTTTTCCAGGAGCTAAATTAAGTGCTTAGAAGCTTTCGCCAGTTTATCATCCGGGCCATCTTTCTATGTGGGTTAATGTAGTTCATTACGTGAAATTGATTGAGGTCCACGTCTGTCTAATGTTGGTTCGTTCAAAAATTAAGACCGCATCAAAGCTCTGAAGGGTGTATTCTATTTTTGGGGAAAATAGTGTACTATTTTTGGAGTTTCAAGGTTTTGAAAAATACTTCTATGAGTTGGAAGATAATTATATCCTTATCCCACTAAGTGTGCTTATTTCTGGTAAGGATCAATGAAGTCAACCCAGGAAAGAACGAGGATTTGTTGGAGACAATAAATATTATACTCGTCAATAATATCTCTAATCTGTACGAACGATGAGAAATTTGCCAATGCTAGAATACCCTTGCGTTTCCAACAGTATGTAAAATATATTAGGATTTTTGTATTTTCTATTCTATAATTTTGTGACAGGTGCAACTTCGACTGCTTTCTATTTATTTGAAGCTCATGACTCTAATATATTCTGCAATTAAGCTTTTTTTTTCTTATTCGTGTAAGTAAAAGTATGTTGAATTGTACTCCTTATAAATCCATCTCATCAACAATACGGAGAGAATAAAAATATATCTTGTGCAATTGTAGGGAGGCATTCGTTTGGATGAAATGAGTGACTGGATTGGCCTGAGTTAAAAAAGGAGCGGATATAATAATAATAATAAAGGACTTTATTTAGGGCGAGGTTGAGACTATAAATTCTCTTCTTATCAACCCTTCGTCATCTAAATGTAAAAAAGCTTGTAAAAACAGCACTAAGAAGAAGATTACTTTGTGGATTTAAAAAACCTAAGGATATGTAATATAAGATTATTACATACGTGAATATTATGGACTTTACCTTCCAATAAATACGTACAGCTATTTATAACTCGTTAAAATACAATTAAAAAATTGTATATCAATCAAGTTCGTTTGGTTCAGGTATGTACAAGTAGTCCATCAGTAAATTTCTGAAAATTAAGGTTTAGCATTCAAAACAGCCACCCAATACTTAATTGACGTATAGATTAAGGAATAACACAATTCGACGTTCACCGAGTAAATTTAGGTTTGTTCGGAAACGAATTTGTTCACGCGGATTTACTCAGGCGCGCACATTCAAATATCGTTGATTTTTAGGCGGTATTCGTTCTTCGTTATCGTAAAAAATGTATCTAATGGTTGCAAAACTGGGAACTGGTTGAGCGTGGATGTGTTTTATCCGTTATTATTGCAACTTCATTGCTTCAGCTTCGCTTGAAGAAGCTGTATTCTTACGAGTCGAATTGCTTTTAACGTTTATGGCCAGCCGTTGAGCTAATAGACCTCTTTATTCGATCCCCTTAACGAAATAATGTTCTCGGAACATACCTCAGCTCACGAAAAATCACCTCATTCATTCTTTGTTTACTCCCCTGCGTTCTTCCGTTCCGTTCGATTTCCCTTCCGTGTTTTTTATTCTCTTCGAATCAGGGCATTGCCCTTTCTCTTCATGGACTCATAAGCTCATCTCCCAACCAGTCCCTTAACCACCGTTTTTATCTCTCCTCTGCGGCTCACGCACTATTGTTCCCACGATAGAAATTCCTCGGGAGTTTTCCTCTTTCCGGAGCCTCTTTCGGTGAAAGCTTTTTCCCTTTTTTCTCCGTTTCTTTTTCTATCCGCAGCCATTCTAGCGAAGAGCAATTTGCTTTCCCCATATCGCTCCCTTGGACATTCACGTCCCACGGATGGCGTCATAGCTCCAGGACATTTTCATTTCGTCCTGCTTCGTACATGCCGTGCGTTCCTCTATAATTTCATCGACTTCCTACTCGGGGCAAAGAAAGAAAATTTGGAACGCGCTTGTTAATGAATTAGAGGTTTAAAATAGCCGCAGAGCAAAACCTAAAGCTACTCCAACTTCCTAATAATTGCATGAGATATACTTTTAATTTTCATAAAGATGATCATATCTCCAGTCATCGCCGTGAATTGAAGTGGTTAAAACCAAACGTAAGAAGAAAATATATGCTTGGATCATTCTTGTTTTCTGTATTCTATTAATCTCAACCACAATACATCTATCGCATCTTTACCTATAATCATTCTGTTTCCTCTAAAACTACCCTATCTGGTCAAAACCATCTTATGTTTCCAATCCCCCGTACCAATGTATACCTGAAATCTTTCCTGATAGTTGCCTCTAATTTCTGGAACACCTTACCTGAACGAATTAAAAACTCCACCTCGATGCTATATTTTGAAGAAACATTATTCAATACAATTTGGTTACTTCTGACTAATTTTTAAATCAGACTCTTGGATTATTTTAATTTGTATCGTATATCTATTTGTTATTTAATTTCATTTATGTAATATTTATGTGAGGATATATTTTTGGTATTATTTTTCTGCTTTTAGGGGACTTTCCCAGAGTATAATAAATGTATTTATTATTTATTATAGCCGTCTTTGTCGGCGCTCCTTCGCCGGTATTCGAACAAAACAGGAAGTATCCCCCTGTACTCTATCGCCTTTTACTTTATTGCCCCTTAGGAGGATAGCATCGCTATTGAAATGTACATTAGGTTTTCTTATAATAACGGCGATACTTCCTGTTTTCTCCGATTACCGGTGAAGGAGGTGAGGAACGCCGACGAAGACGGCTAATAGAGATTCCAAATCTCCGATTCCTTCTCGGAGATATTTCGTTTCGATTTTAGGAATTCGTTTGACCCGTCAAAGGGTTTTTGGCGTTAGGAGTTGGGCCATAACACGTTTGAATTTGTTATTCATATTCGTTTTTGCATATGCTGCTTATTTTCTGCGGTTTCGGAATTGTATGTCTCCCTTAGGAAGAAGCCTCAGTCGTTTGAAATTCTCGTATTTTTGATCGCTTGATGTTTTTGCGACCTCATTCAGATTCAGATACGTATTTCTTGAGCGTTCCTTCCAATTTATGCAGTCCCTTAAGGAGGAATGCAAGGATAAACATCTGCTCCTGTATTCATGTCTGCTTTCTCATATACTTCTGAACAACGTGCCCTTTTTCCTTACCTTTATAGATCAGATGTTCGTATTTATGATATTCCGAAGGCTTCCATATCGACAATGAAGAGCCATGACTATCACTTTTTATCGTGTTCAAATAATGAATCTATCCATTAGCGTTACGATGTTAATGACTGAGTTCTAATCGAGATCAACGATAAAAATTTCTGAGATTATATTTTGATGAATGAAATTTTTAATGTTGATGACAGGAAAAGATATTTCGAGTACCATAGAAAATAATTTATATTTAGCTTTTACTATAGGCTGTACAAAATGTATCTTTAATTGACGTTTGATTCACAATCAATTTTGATCATGATTGTGATGATATGAGAGCTACTAAAGTATTATTTATGCTGGGTTTAGCCATTGATCTTATCACTTTTTATTGAATTACATGAAAAATTTATATTATATAGCCATTGCACTGCGCTTATGTAAACCTTTTATTTCATCACCCTCAAGACATCCATCGGGTTATATGAATATGAGTAAGTTAATGATTTACAAGTATATCTGCTCTAAAATAGAAAATGGAATGATACCACGCTTTTAATTGTGATCATCACAATCTATCCATTTGCGTTAAGATGTTAATAATAGAGTTCTAATCATAATCTTCTTATATATAAAAATTAAATGATGTTCGTGACGTCGTCTAAAACTCGAAAACGGCTCCACCGATTTGAATATTTTTTGTTTTGTTCGCCTTGGTACGGAGGTGGTTTGGGAAAAAATAAAATTAAGAAAAACCCAAAAGGAATAGCCGAAAAATCGTAAAAGCATTTCCATAAGAAATGCACGTAAAGTTCATTTTTCTCGCTGCAGGCTTTATTTCATTTGAAAATTTAAATTAGAAATAATAGTCGCACAAAGTCGAATCAAGCACCAAAAGAAGGGGAATAGAATAAAGATTCTTATTTTGGTTGTGAAATATCGCTTACGAATCGAAATTTTGAGACTTTTGTTAAAATGCGTGAATATTTTATCAAAATTTTGAGGTTGTAAACAACCCATCCCCCTTTACAATGAAGGCGATTGTTGATTCCAAGTACATGTATTTATCCATCAAAATGCATTAAGAATATAAGTCAAGTTAAAATTAATCCTGATAATAAGTGATATACTTTACGAAGAAGATAAAATAGCATGAGATTTTAACATTTGCTGTTACGAACAGTATCCTGTGAAGAATCGCACGGAAAAAAGTACGAACATTTAAATTTTAAGTTTTTTACTATTTTATTTAAACGTCAGCAGCAACCAAGTTTTATTTACAGCAACGTAATTGTTTACTGAAATTTTAGTTAGAGTTTTAAAACGATTTTACTCTTTCTCTCTACTCGAGTACTTAGTGTGAGGATTTCAATATTGTAAACTTCTGAAGGTAAGTTCGACATATTTGAGTGACTGCGAAAACAATTCCGCGTCGTTTTACAGTCAATTTTAGGTGGCACGAAGTTCACTGAATCATCTAGTATCAATATAAAATCCACGGAGGAAGGCTCCGTATTGTGTAAATCCATCACAGCGAAATTAGACAGACAGTCCTGTACTTTCTCCAGAGTTTTATTATCCACTACCGGTTTCAGCAAATAGTCACCATCATCAGATTACGATTTTTCCCCCTGGTGATGACGATTATTCGCTAAAACTGGTAGCAGATAATAAAACCGTGGAATAATTACTAGATGTCTCTCTTATTTCATTACATTGTCAATCAATTAAAGTATTCCATAAGGACGATTATGCCTGTCTATATAGTCACCAGACCGAAGGTTGGTTTGTCGTCTTCGCTACCATTAGCTATAAAAAGCTTTGGGGAGTGGGAAAGTTTACCCTTGATTTCCTCCATGAGCCAGAATGCGTTGTGTGGCAAACTTCCACGTATGCGTGGCACAATGACCCTATAAATAACACTTTTCATCGCGTTACTAATGAGTGACCCTAACGCGACTGAGACTTGTGTAAACGGAATTTCTAAATTTTACCAAACGATCAATTCCATTCATCATGATGTTATAGCTAAAACAAGGCTAATGTATGGTTAATTATTGAAGTAATAGGAAAATATTAGAATTGAAGTATTAGATTAATAGCTGTTATTAATTGTATTATTACAGAGGGATAATGAAGAAAAAAAAGTAAATTTTCCACGTATTATTACAAGTATTATTATATGTTGCTACTCAGGAAGACCAGAAAATTACTTCATTTTTACTTTATTGAATCGTGTGTTGAATATCTTGGAAATTAAACGATAAGATTAAAAAATGATGGTAATAAAATTTTTAAAAAATATTAATACTAGTGGCAATATTTTTTAGAAAAGTTTGAAAAAAAGCGGAAATAGTCTTTAATTTTCATCATTAATTTACGAAATACCACAAATTTTAAATTAATTGTTATTTTAGGCTCCTGATTACTTAACCTCCTGATGAGGCTCAGGAGAACCTTAAAGATGAATATTTATTTTACAATCCTGTTTCTTGAATTTTCATGCCATGTTAATTAATTTGTAAGCCTTTCACAGGAAGGGATATTCATTACATTGTATTGCTGCGTTGTTTAAATGTCCTGAATAAAACAATATCCCTCTTTTCTGCTCTTCGTCTGAAAGGACGTTAATGGTCTCAATAAATAAATAAAAATAAAAAAATAAGCATTCGATCAATAGAAAAATATCTTTTTCACTCGTAATTATAGAGAACAACTTGTTCGTACGATTGGTTCACCCATATATCGACGTGTTAAGTTATGAAGCGGAATGATTTTTTCTTGAAAAAAATTCGATAATTATACTCATAGTGTACATTTGATGCTAATTACGGTATTACGTAAATTACTTCTTTTCAATTCTAATCCAGCCATAGGATATGTTGCTCAATTCAAAGAGAACGCGTTTGAATCTCATATCTCATCCGTAATTCTGTGTTAGCGCTTTGTCTGCGGCTTTGCTAACGCTAAAAATGTTGGCAATTAGCACTATGCATGCGATGCGATGAGAGGGAGACTTTCCGATGAGGTAGTTACATTTATCTATCTCTATGATCGTGTTACTTCAAAACCCGGGGCATGGAGCCTTGTTCCAACTCACTCAACTAAAGCGTTTTAAATATACGCTTTTCATGCTCGGAATAAATCGATTAGCTTAGCATTAACAGGAATTACTTCTTCATGTGAAAAAAGCTGACTTAACTTCGTTTTACCTGGTGATTCAAAGCTCATTTTCTATTAAAATGATGATGACGATTTGCTGAATCAAGCTTAAGGGAAATAGACGTGGTATTTTTTAATATGACGAAATATTGTCGACCATTACTGCGTAATTATTGTGAATGGATGCAGCTTCTTCAATTTTTCAAATTTTTTCGCTAATTTCGCTTATTGCTCGATATGTAGGTAAGTTAGAAAGAACAGACTTTTCAATCTCAGTATCACCTTAATAAATATCGTATTATCACTCAATAATAAATACCTCCTAACGCAGAGAAAATGTTACGACTGAATTATTTTCGGAAATTTTCTGCTATATAATTTTTGCTTTCACAAAACTCTCCGCCATATGTAATATCTATGTTATACGTATACCCTTAGTCGTAATTTCAATTTCAGCGTGATAATATTAACGATTAATATTTAACGTATAATGTTTCGGCGTTAAAGAACTGTTTAGTATTTAGAATTGGTCTCGAGATCTGGTCTCTAATGGTCTCTTGTCATTATCTCATTTGTTTAACCTTGTTTGTTAGACTTTACTCGAAATATTTCGACGATGATTCAATGATTATGCGGTCTAGTAGCATTAAGGTACACTCCTGGCCAAAATTAACGCAGCACCTCCCTAGCGATCCTTACGGCCGTTGCTGCGTTAATTTTGGCCAGGAGTGTACATGCATCAAAGTAAACGTGTGGTTTAGCAGTATTTTTCCTTTGATCCTGACTATACACTTAGCCAATGAATGCATGTTCTTTGCACGCTCGTGGTCAAGGTTTGATTGCAGTGTGACAAACGGCAGCGAAGCCGTTGCGGGTCGAAATATCATTTTCCGCTTTGTTTGATTAGGGCTTATTCAGTGAAGAGTCCTTCATCAATCCATTCCCGCACACGAAGTGAGCGCCCCCTGTTTCCTCTCTCCCACTGCCGCCCTTTATCCGGAGAATTCATTTCAAATCATTCACAAGGTTCTTTCCAGAATTTTCCGCAATATATGATTAAAAATCTACACGTAACTTGTGGGTGTAAAATTCTAACAGCGTGAATGAATAGTCTGATTTTAAATAAACGCGTTAACCTCGTTTCCAAACAGAATTCAATTGTAGTTATAGCTATTATTAACAATTTATTGTGAAATTAATAACCTTACTCCTTTCATCTATTTTGGTTGATGATTCTGTAGATGGTAATGCTTTTAGTAAAGGATATAACCTCGTTTTCTTGAATTAATTTTCATTTTTTGGATAGACTTCGACCGAGGCCAAATAATTATTCAAGGACGAATTCCTGTGAACAAATTTTACATCAGAATTGCTAAGATCTGTATTATAGTTATATTGGGAAACCTTAGTCCTTAGTGCATTCATAGAAAAATGAAAATTCCTAATTGACATTACTTAGTATAAGTTTCTTTTCTATTAAAATGTGAAAAATCATCATTTAGGAGTGAAACTGCTTATGTTGTCATCGGGAAATTATTTGCTGTTATTAGTGTCCCATCTACGTTAATTATTATGTGGTGGCATTGAGTAGTGAATGAAAGTTATAGAATTGAAAATATGTGCGATTAATGCATTCGGACATACCATTTCTGAAAAAATTCGATTGTAACATGCGAGTGAAAAGTTACCTTGGAAATTCAAGAAAAAAGACTCGAAAAATAATCATTTCGCTGCTTCGTATTTTCGCTCAAATATAAATTTTATTTGAAAACGAAGATACTTACTATCGTATTTAGGGTTGCCATATCGCCCGGAATTCCGGAAGTCTCCCGGAATTTCTACGTTTGCTGATCTGCGCCTTATCAACTGAAATTCGGAAATTTAGTCAACTAGGTAGAGGTAACGTAATATATAAGAAAAATTCCATAATAATATTACTTTAGGCGACTTTAAGTCCTTATACTTAAATTCCTTTTCTGACTTTATCCCTTGAATTCGGCAAGAATTTGGACTGAAGCACAGCTTCACAAAACTTCAGTTGGAAAGAAATTGTTAGTTTATTAAGGATATATAATTGCTTGCGATATATCTTTTTTAGACTGAGAGAAAGTCTCATGGAATTTTAGGCAACTAAATAAAATAATCTCCCGAAAGGTTTAATCTCCTGGAGTAAACCTCTCGTAAGGTGGCAACCTTACTCTTATTGCTTTTGTCAATCAAAATGCAATTAATATATCTTCGTATGAAGAAGTGAGGCATAATTTATGGTCAAATCCATCCGCCATGACACTTTGTTACTGCATGCATTCTCGAAGCATTCTCTCCCCTTGGCGATAAATTGCCCTCGCAAATAACAACAAATTTCTCTACATTTATTCAGCGAGCCCCATGTGCGGAAGCGCGCTTTGAGAGTACACACTTCGCACCATTCATTCTTCTCCCTTTCCTTGCGCACGCGCATAGCGAAGCATGACTTGTTTCCACGTCACGCGCATGAGATCAAGCGTGGAGGTTCTAGAAAAAGGCTTGCGGGCTGACGGGGAGTGCTGTCGGAGGAATGCTCGGAGCGCGTGATGGTTTTTGCTAAACTCTCGGGGCAGTCCTCGTTGAGCAATGTTATTGTTGCTGCGTCACACCATTCCGATGCTTTCTGTGACGAGAATTGGCCCGCCGGAGCAACACACATTTGGTTTTGTGGACATCAAGTATTTCTAAGATTATATCTTGATGAATGGAATATTTTATAGATAGCTATGTCCGAGTCATGCAGAAAATAATTTAATTCTAGATTTTACTACAGAATAGAGAAAATTTACCTTTTATAATTTTTTTATTCAAAATCACTTTTGTTAATGTGTGGGATGGTATGAAAGCTGCTCAAGCAAAAGTTATCCTGAGTTTTTCCATAGATCTTATCACTTTTTATCGAATTACCATGAAAAAGTTTAGTTAATTCTCTACTTTTCGCTTATTAATACAAGTATTTTAACGTACTTAGCAAATGAATTTTAATAGTCAACACATCAAGGCATAGTAATATATACCGTACAATGATTAAGTACTATAGGATCATGTTCAGAAAGTTAAAGTACCCATTACATTTTATCGAATGTATAGTAAAGGAAAATTTATACAGCATCGTGGGTAAAAATTTTTAAATCTTTCTTCAATGATATAAGCTATTGAGCATTAGCATTTCTTCGTTAAATGAACGGTCGAATCAATCTAGAACCTGGTGACCTGGTAACCATGGACTATGAAATAACCTGAAAAGTATCATAAATAAATTACCTGATGATATTCCCGCCGATTAGCACTCCTTGAGAAATCCTCAGTGCTTGCTAAACAGTTGCATTTACATAATAATTACGACATATTGAAATTGCTTATAAATGAAGGTCAAATTTCAAAAGACCCTCTTACTACATACCTAATGAAGTTCTTCATTTTTTGACGTAAAATTATCTTTTATATTACAGTAAATTTCTCTTCAATAGAAATAAAATTGCTTAATTTACGGATGGTACTTGTAATCAGTTAGATTTATGAAGTAAATTTTGTAGCGGGCGATCATAAATATACAATTGGCTTGAAAGAAGTAGAAGTGATGCTTTAATTAAACGGTGCAACATCTGTGGCAGGTCTAAATAAAATCGGTACATTATTTTTGGAAGTCTATAAAATAGCACTGACACACATAGCGAATAAACAAGGCATCTATTTCCATTCAGAAAATTAGGCTAAGTTTCCTGGAATAGTTTTACTGGTTTCTTTGTGGTAAACCTATTTCGGAGTTGGAACAGATGTTCAAAATAGGGGCTGATATAAAACCTTTTTAGAAGAGGAGAAGCTTCGGTCAACGGAGGAATCCCTTTGAAAATCTTTTAATCGTCCCAAATTACCCTTATTTTAAAAGCGGGTTTTGTTGAGATAAACAAACAGAAATATTTTCTCAGTGTACACACTTAAGTAATTGCGTCTTGAATTACATAAGAAATTTCTTCAAGGTAGTCGTCCATTCCTTGTTTGGTTTTCTTTGTGAAAGTTATACCTGACGTTTACGATCGATCACTAAATTATTCTAAGAATTTCTCCAGAGGTACAATTGTCACTGTAAATATATTAGAGGTTTTAAATCTCCGAAAGCCGTCTTTGTCGGCGTTCCTTGTCTCGTTCTCGGTATTCGGAGAAAACAAGAAAAGAATGCCACACTTCTAAAATACCCATATATACCTCATAAAATATTTCAGAGTTATAAAATATTATTAAATTATTTAATTCGTATTTTATGACCCCTGACGACAGGAGATTTGCTCTTGAAAAGTGCTTTGGGTAGCTTAAAAGTGCGTCATTTCTTTCTTGTTTTCTCCGAATGCCAGGGAATGAGACGAGGAACGCCGACAAAGACGGCTATTGGAGATTTAAAACCTCTAATTCATTAACAGCCGTGTTCATAATTTTCTTTCTTTGCGTCACTGTAAAATTAATTTAGTGCAGTTTAGAATCTCTCTGGAAAGAAAGCTGAAAATGTCCAATGTTTATTGTTAATGTGACCGTAGAAACGCTGCGAAATTTCTACGTAAATAATATATTTAGGAGTTCGAATGGGAAAAAAGCTGTCATTAATTTCGCTCTTTCCTTTTATTCGCTTTTTTTCTTGGTGTATCGAATTTTCTCTTCGTTTTGGATGATTTCGTGTTAACAAGAACTCAAAATCATCGGAGCTGAATAAAAGATGATGCCGACTGTTTTTGTTTGCTTTGGAAACTTATAACATGTGTATCTTTTCATTGCCTTGCGAGATATCGAAGTAGGTCAGCCTCTGTGTGATTGATACGCCTGCGTGACGTATTTTCTCTTGACGTTCGATTCTTTTCACGGATATGATTTTTAGCAAATACTTTCGGGCCGTTGAAAAGATGACGTTTAAATGACTTAAATTATTGAAGAATTGCACAGAAATGAAATTATCTCAACGGTTCATTTTTCTTGGCCTTATAGCTCTTGCTAAACCATTCTTGCCGCTGAGTCTTTTATCATTCTGTCAATGAAATGAGAGCTTTAAGATTTCAACCGAGGTTGAAATTTGAAAAATTGAATTTGAAAACTTTCCAATTCTTAAGGATTCGGTCTTGACTTAGGTAGACTTTTGTTGCGTAATTTTTTTACATCCGTGAGCATTTATTCAATTTACTGAAATTTTGCGTAAACATGTTCTATAAATGGTAATGCTAATAAGTTATGATAATATGATTCAGGGACGTTGAACTTTCCTGGGCATGGAGTAATTATCCGTGGTGCAGCGAAATCAGACATGCCATAAATATACTACGTTTTAGCATTATTATATTGTAATCGAGAATTC
This sequence comes from Sympetrum striolatum, assembly GCA_947579665.1. NCBI lineage: Eukaryota > Metazoa > Arthropoda > Insecta > Odonata > Libellulidae > Sympetrum > Sympetrum striolatum. Next base: position 34,990,402 of record OX388350.1, on the reverse strand, counting down.
CGTTTGCAGTAAGGGAAAGGAAAATATTGAAAAGTAGTCTTGACAATTTGTGTCTTTCTTTTCTGTTACGTTTCAGTTCCTATGTTCTTCTCCAACATTCGTTGACTATATCCTTCCTTTGAGAGAGCTTAACCCTTCTCTCGTGGAAAATGCCTTCTAATACCTCTCTTTTTGCCCCTATCTATAAAGGCTATATCTTCGCGACGCCCTAACCGCATGTAGAATTCGACGCAATTTCCCAATAGCGGATTATCGCTAATTGGGACCTTTTCAAAGTCTCTCTCAAGCTTTGTTTTATTCCTCGGCAATCCGCTCGGCAACCTCGCGACCTTTGAAGGACCGGTTCTTGTTTTGGGAAATTCATTTGTCTCTCCGATGTGTGTCGCCCCTTTTCAAAGCTGGTGTTAGCGCGGATGCTGCGGCTGACGTTTTGATGGGATAGTTTTAATCTCCAACAAGGCGCGGTATCTTTTCATCCCGGATATCCGGAGGGTGAGGGAGTTTTCGATTGTTGTGACGGCTCGGAATGAACGGGGATGTCGAACATTCGAATGGGAAATTCGAGTTCGACATCTTCGTGACGCGGACGGAATTCGTGGAAATGATTGGAAAGGAATAATATTTCGTTTACCCTCGGTACTTCGCTCGTAACGAAGAGTAGGTGTTGTGAAATGCGTTAGTAGATGTTATTTCGTTTGCCTCAGTACTTCACTGATTCACGAAGAATAGTCTTTGTGAAATGTTAGGGGTCACTCAATCGATAATTTCTTCTATTACAGTTCTGTTTGGTTTTGTCGTAGTATTTTTTATTTATCGAAACGAATATTTTTCGGTGAGGAATGATTGGTAGCGTAATTAAAAGTAAGATTTCCACACAATTCCATTTAATTTGTCTTTGCTGATAGAAATTGCAAAAATGCCAATGAAGAGGATTCGAAAATTCTTATTTATTTCGGTATCATGATGCACCAAAATATTTATTACTAGCATATAATCGTAGAAAATTTATAGCGAGTCGAAATTCTGCATTAGCATGAGGCTAACACTCAGATTTTTAACATATCGTAAACAACGACGAACAATTGTAACGTTAACAAAAAATACATTATAAATTAAACTTGTTTTTTTTTATAAACATTCGTTCGTTTTAACCATTCATATTCGTTTTGTATGCAGAAATATTCCAAGCCGCCAGAAAAACCTAACCTAATATTTTTTTTAAATCGTTTATTTCTAGTCGCGTCCCCCGTAGTTGGGTGTTAGCGACCATCATTAATCTTTGTTACATATTGTAGGTTACATTTAATTGTTTTATAAATGGTATTAATACATGAATATTGTTTAAAATTTCTTGTTTGTTAGTAAAGTTTAAGTTTTGTGGTAGACCTATATTCTTAGATTAACTCGCGTAGTTTGGCTTCATTTATAAACTTTATTATATTGGTACATAGTTCGTGTTGGTTGAGGAGTGTGTCGATTTACCTAATATTTCGGTTTAGGAATCTTGATTTTAAATAGAAGTATTCTGAATCCGGTGAACATGTCTAAAAATCGGCTATATCTCGCTGACCATAGGCAAAGCTTCCTCCATGGGGAAAAACAAACTCTTGGCACAGCTGCGATGCGAAACCAGAATTTATTGTTGTCAAGGCGACCTTTACGGGAGATTAACACGCGAGAAGTTTGTCCTCGCTAAGATGGTTTACGGATAGGGCGTGGAAATTTGCGACATTTACGAGCATTTCTGGGCGTACTTCAGCGATATCAGATGTTCGTACTCTGACACAAACAGCGGCCAGAAATATCCAGAAGGGTGGTCATTATATTGGTAAAAATTATCTTTGCATTGAACTACTTTCTTGGGATGCCCTTTAAAGTATATTTTGATTCTCATTCTAGCATATGTTTGAGTACTCCTAGTTTATAGTCACTGTGATACATTTAGCTGTTCTTGAAGACTGACCATTATCAGATAAATTATCGTTTACACCATAGGTTCCCAAAGTGATCCACATTGTGGGCCCCTGGGGTCCATGTCAGGGAGGAAAAAAATTGGGATCCAAGACTTTTTTTCAATTTTTGAAAGCCTTTTAGAGTTTTTAGCAGGCAAATATCCCATTTTAAAAGATAATATAATCAAATGGAAACCAGATATGTATTTTAACAGAAAAATTCAACATATGATTCAAATGAAACTAAATTTAAGTGTAACTTGGATTATTGAATATTATTTTTACCCAAGAATTCACCTTTGCGTAATAAACTCGATTAAATGCGCAATAATATCGAAGGATCGCATAATTGTATTGTATAAATACAATTCTTAACATGAAAAGTAATTGTGTCATTTCGAAAAATTTTCGAGTTTGTTAATTTTTAATTAGTAGTTTATAATGTTTATTGAAAAACTAACATAGCAGTGATGAAAATGATGAGGGAAGGGAGGGTTATTCATCAAGTAACTAAGCATTGGAAGAGGAAACGGGCTGCTCAAATATTGCGGGGAGACTTGCCAAATAAAGTGATTGAACATAGAATCAATGGGAATGACAGAGGTAAAAAACAGAAAACTAAGACAAAAGTTATTTGATGATACTAAGGGTATGTTTGATATGTTTGTAAGAAGCAATAGGAAGGGAGTTGGGAATTTTGAGAAACGTGCATTTATTCTATGGTAGAATTTGAACGATTCCTCCTAAAATGGATAAAAATTGTGATTATTTATACATGGGAGATTTGATTTATTACTTATATATCCTGAATTTATAATGGTAATTTAAATTTGTATTATGACTGATTGAGGTTTTATTTGTTGAAAATCTTTATAATCATTAAGAAAGTAAAACTCACTCAGTCCACAAAAATATTTTTTAATAAGAAAAACCTATGATTCTCAACTGCGTAACATCTTCAGGTGAAATACATGGAAGTTTTGTTTTACATAGAAGTTTTTTTACTTATTTATTGTATTTAATAAGAACATAGGCTGTTCATATTAAAAAATATTTTTGTAGAATGATTAAGTGATTTTTACTTTTTCTATGACAAACGCGTATAATTTACTAAAAATCATAGGACTTGTGATATTTGTTAGCTTAGAGGTTACCTAAAGGAGAAAGGTCTCCTATTAAAGCCATCCGCATCTACTTAAAGCCTTTTTCCTCCACTTGCAGTATTCCTCGGTGTTGCGTTACTCCAGCTCTGTCAGATTTGCCCTCCCCATAGCTTACTTCGCTATCGCGCTTATCCGGTAATTGTGGCTATAGAGTTACTATGGATACAGCTCGACTATTCCAAGAGGATGAGTCAAGTGCATTTGAGAACCTTGTGGGGTGAGCTTGATCAAGGGGATCGTGGTCTAATCCATTGGCGTGCATCACCTGCGGTGTACGTTTAGATACCGTTCCCTCTTAGTTACTTGGTAATTCGGGAACCTTCCCACTTTTTGATGCACCTGAGTGAAATCCATATAGGTATAAAGTGACTGAATGTTTAGGTAATCCTATGTGATTTTAGCCCACTAGGTGTAAAGAAATCTTAAATGAAACATTGTAGGATGGGGAAATGCCTTTTCGGGTGTAGAATACGTATATTCCTGATAATTGCAGAATTGCTAAATTTGCGAATAATAGTAAGATTGGAGTTGAGTCACCGAAAATAGACTTTGGGAAGTACCCATTAATTTCTAGGGAAGTGAAATAATTGAAATAATTAATTATTATATTGGATTATCATTACACAATTATATTATTCTATAAATTTATTGATTATAAATATATAATATATCATTAAATTTAATTATTATTGTACTATCAATAATTAATGCATAAATATATTTAGTATTAATATATAATTAGTTATTATTAATATATAATTAATTATCATGAATGAATTTTTAAATTTGCGAAAAATAGTAAAATTTGAGCTGAGCCACCTAAAATAGACTTAATAAATCTAAACCTGAAGTATCCATTCATTTCTAGGAACGTGGAATAATTTGATTAATTATCATCAAAACATCATTCCTTAACTAGAAATGTATACAACTCTTACGACCCTATTATTATTATGCACATATCTCTTCAAGTAGATGCAAGACCTGGTGGTAGTGGTAACAATTTAGAAAAACAATATAGAAGTACAATTTACGTTGTACACATAGTCAAAATCATATATAGTTTCAAAGAAAGGTTACGTGTACCATGGATTAAGGAATCATGTGTATTGCTTTTACTCATATTTCATTCTTTTGTCTTCAAAATTAGGTTACTGTTTTATGACGATGGTTTTTATTAATTTATTTATTCGTAGTGTAGTCGGACAAGCCTCTTTACCTAAGGAAGTCGTTTCTCTTCATAAATCTCACTGATCATATCTATTTATTTCTCCGTCATCGTAGCAGTAATTATTTTGACCAGTCATATAGCGTGGAATTTCAGAATGCAAAATTATTTACCCTGATAATGATTAGACCTGATTGCGACTTTTCAATAGGTGAAAACGGTCATGTTCATCGAGTTATACTCCGTGGAATTATTACCAAGTGTTTTTATTTCAACCGTTTTGGAACTCCACAAAGTGACGGCTTGTACCATTCAATTAAAATTATTTGTTACTCGGTCGTTATTCTCTGGATCTCTCTAGAAGAATTCTTTAAGAACGCGAGAATGAAAATTTTTCGGGAAAAATTGTGAAATGATTAAGCCATGACTAAATTCATGGAATCGTAATATAATCTCTTTCGCGTGTTAGTTTGACTCGATTGTATTCAAGCTGCATTTTTAGCTCATTAAAATTCCGAAATATCAAGTTTTATCACATATACCACCTATTGCCTACTGATTTTCCTTCCCCGTGTTTGTTTATCTCGTCACGTACCATCGCGTGAAAGGTTTAGATCGAAGACTCTAATACCTTTCATCGGCTCATTCTTCTGCACGCTCCCCCATCTCGGACGCAGCGGAATGAAATATTGGCTCTCCAAGTCTTGCACAGGCGATGGATCCATTCCGGGACACTTCACGATAAAGATGTATGCATCGCACTTATATTGAATTATCGTTCCACCCGTCTTTTATCTTTCCTTTTAAAAGAGAGGGAATGGAATGTGTCTTTCAAGCAATACTTAACAGTTTTTTATTTTCTTTTAGCGGTGGTTCAAATCTTCTATCGAACAAAATTTATGGGAATGAGAGTTTAGGTGTATGACTCGGGCAGGAAAAATTCAGTGTTTTTAACGGAATATTATCTATGACGACAATATTATTTAAACGTCGGCTCATAGTGTCTGATTTTGTGTCGTGATGATGATTTGAGTTTTTGGAACATGAGAAGTTCAATAAAAATACATTCTGGCTCCGTCCACAGACAATATAAAGAAAATATATAGGTATATTAACAGTAAATGTATTAAATATTAGCGCCTGAAGATGAGCTAGTATCTTCGTAACCAGCCGTGTTTTGTTAAAAAAAATTTCTGTGGACGGAATCAGTTTGTGTTTTTTTATTGAACTAATCATGGATAAGTTCCTCCTAGTATCGTCTTATGCGGATTATTTGGAAGTTGTTGCTATGGAAGAAATTTCATTAAAAATATACCGATGTTTTTCTAGTTCCATATATAGTTTTCCGAAGGACATCATCAATAGATTATAATTACGAAACGTTCTCCTTGGAATTTCATTTTAGGATTCCATTGCGTTTGCTCTCGGATTTGAAGACGAATTGCAAACAATTAATTCGATTTGGCATGATCAGTGACATGCTTTGTAGTTGACTTTAAGCCTGGATACTTCGAACTGGATATCTCTTATTTGCGTTTTTACTTTTCAGTCGATCGCAGTTTAATTTTTCTATTTTTCGTATATTTAAACTTCATGGCCTATTTGAAAACAAAAGATTGTCGTATGTTAATCTCCGCACCAAACAACGTTTTCTGATTTTTCGTTTTCCTTTACCTCAGAGTTGTTAACTGAAGAGCATACCTTGCGGATACTTATTATTCTGCTAATTATAGTGGATACTATTAATATTATCAATGACTGAGAAAACTTGATCGATACAATACAGCACCGCTATGGTATCAGAACTAGCGTTCTTTCGTTAATGTAAAGTAATGCATCAATACGCGAATTACTCATAGTCAAAACATGAATGGAGAAAATACTCACTGGCAATTCTGAGACTTTAGTATGCAGCAGTTTTCAGTTGACTTACCGCAAGCGTTATTACTCTACATACTCTTCGGAGTGTGTTTGTTCAAGGAATTCCATTGTAATAGGGAAGCATGCCGAAAGATAATATCGCTTAGTCGTCTTATTTTCCATGGAGGTCAGCATGGTCAAACAAAACAAATGGCTGCATTAGTGATCCAGACAAATTGCAGCCCCAGTGACATACATTTCTTTATCCTACTGTAAATAAACGTCGGGTAGCTCAAGTTCTTCCGAGAAAACTTTTGCAATGGAATTCGGTGTATTTATTTGCACGGGATTTAAATATGCAATCATAGTTTTTTATCCAATATTGTTTTTCATTGATTTCTGCATGGATGAACTTCATTCACTTCTCTGCATCGCTGTGTTTATTTTCTTTGTGGTCCACCATTCTTCTGAGTTGTCTCAGTTTTAAAATAAATCACTGTTTTTCAAAATGTTTAAGTTAAATTGTACTTTTTTCACCTGTTGTTTTAAACTGTTTTATTATATATTTTGCGTGTCCGGTCATTGACTTAGCGCTACTATTGGCTCAGTGTTGGTCGACTAGATCTTATAGACATGGAATAACCGCATATCTCTGTAATATACATTATAGAGACCTGTGTATCTTACCTGCGATTAACATTCAAAGGTGTAATACTGAGAACCAAGTCCTCGCCGACGAAATTATCATCTTTAACTCTTTGCTGCGATATCGAAGAACGTTTCTCCAAAGAGGAAATCTATTCAGCTTCCGACGGTTCTTCGACTGTTCGACCACCACGCACATCCGAGAAGACGATCGAAACTGGGCATAAAAAAGCACTCAATTACTGTTGAAAAACCACGTGGCAGGAGCGTAGCCATCTTGGCGCACCAAACTCATGGCGTTGCGTTTTTCTTTCTTTTTTTCGGTCTAATTGGGTACCAATAGCCCTTGGCGCTCGAGATGTAGGGATATCGCTCTTGGAGGCGCCGACGATCCCTCAGTACCCCGCCTCCCCCACAAGCTCGTGCAAGGGCGCAATTTGACGACGGCCATATCTTGGGAATCAGTGCTACCATTCAACCATTTGACGGTCATCGCACGTGGGCAGTGCCGCGCTGCCTGTATGAAGTCGCCGGAGACGGCACTCTTCGAATCGACGGGTTCTACGTCCTATTCAACCTCCCGTTCCGTACATCCCCACCCGTATGCCCGCTTTTATTTCTCTCTTGCCACCCACGGCAGGCGCATGCGTACATGAGAGCAGCGGCACAACCACCTGCAACATATCATCCCCTCACATCGTCTCCAGGCCGCTGCCAATATGTTAAATAGGAGGTTTAGTTTCCCAATCAGGTGAGCATGGCACACTGAAACGTGTCTCAAAACTCTGCACCCTCTTCTTTCTCCTAGACTATCTTAAAAGAAAAGACAAAAGAGTGACGGAAGTGCGATTGCTCTATGTTGATTCGTGGAATAACTCCCTAGACTCCTTCCATGTTGTTGTTGTCGTGGTATCTTGAAATGTGACCAATATTATGTGTGTGTATGACGGATTGATATGGAGCAATCTATTCGATGATCGGAATCTCTAAATTTTGATGTCGATTCAAGGAATCAAATGGAATTGATTGGACAAAATTCCTTGAATATCTTTTGTCTTTGAAAATCTTTATGGTAACATTCTCTTGCATCCTGTATCTGAGACCATAGAGAAAACGTGGTTTGCGTGTAAGATGGTTGTATTTCAATATTTACTCTTCTCTCGAAAGAATTATTTTCGTTGTGGGTCTTAATTTTGGCTCTAAGACCCCATACATCAAAAGTAGCTATTACCTCATATCTTTTTCCTCTTGTGTAAATAAATTAATGGTAATTTCGACAAAATTTTGTTTTTTAAAACATCTAAATAAGTTTTAACCTCTCAAAAGGTTATGCAATCGCACTTCTTCTAATATAAATAAAGCTAAACAATACAAACTATCTATTAAAGAGCAATCTCAATGTTCAAATTACAACTAAATAACTCCTGTTTTCGCAGTCTTCCTGGACGAAGATTGCTCTTAAACCATGACAAATAAATTGTAAATTTGTAAATATTATGTACTGATTATGAAATAACTATTATACAACCACCTGAACAGCACCATATGCCCTCTATAGCATACTATGCTTCCACCGTTGGACTATAGTGGATGTAGACACTCTTAGCCTTCCATTCAACAATTGCTGTAAATTTCTGTCTTAAACCTTGCAACCGAATAAATGATAATTCTGTTTCATTCTAAATAATGCTATGCAATAGAACATCGATAAAACGCGTGTAAATACTTGTACCGCAGGAAATTGTACCTGTCAAACGGCGGTTAGGTTTCTTTTCCTAGAATCTAATGCATGAAGTAGGCAACTCGTACGAGTGTCCACTCTGAGCGTACAAACAATCTCTTTTTCCTTCTTCGTGCACTTAGTTTTGGGTGTTTTCTCTTACACTTTCCTCCCTCTTGAGCACTAGTCGTCCTTTACTTTGATAATTCTTTTTCGATTCGAAACGTTGCACGGAAGACGGTCATGTTAACGTACCTCCGTTTCGCCTGCAAGTTTTCTTGTTCATGTTTTATTGTTTTCCTCTCTTTGTGCACATGTACATGGCGTTGCGTACTTCTTTTTTTCCGTACTTTTCTCTCTTGCACTCATGTACATGATGTTGTGTTCTTAGTTTGGTAATTTTCCTGTTTTATCGCCGCTTGTTCGGAGGGAGCATTTGATTCGTGCATTCGATTTCGCTGCTCATTTTGTTTGGGTAAAAGAGATTGTTGCGGAAGTAACTTTCATTATTTCCTTTTCATTCCAAGGTCATTTCACTCCACCACATTCCACTTTCGCTCATTGCATTTCTCAAATTTGATCGACTTGATTATTATCATCGCGAACGATAATTTTTTTATAAGTTATCATTGTATTGCATCTCACAAGAGTTTGATAGCCGCCTATGCTTACGAGAACGATCGGAAAATTGATCTGAAGTTAAATTTGATACCATTATTTGCATTTGGCTAATTTCTTATTTAAGAAAAGGCAAAAGTAACCATAGGAAACTTTGCTTTCAGTTTTTTCGATTTTTCTCTGAACAATTTAACTCATAAGTTTTGATAATCACAGCGGAAGATAATTAAAAAATTCAATTCAGTCATTGAAGTCTAGGTCCAAAATCGTTTCAGTATCATTGAAAATTTTCTAAATAGTCCATTTATGATGCAGGTCTCTTGTTTAATAAAATATTTGCTTTATCTCGATTCAGAGTTACACGATTACGTTATCCATTCAAACAGTTCTTCGAGAAGTTTTTATCGGTACATAAAAAATCTATCAGTTTTTGCAGCACTTTTCAGTATCTAGCACCTCTTTTTGAGGCCGTTGGATGGGTTAACTTGTAATTGGTAAATAATAGAACAAATAGGAAACATTCATTCCCATAAGTACTTGCTGGTCCAGATAACCCTTCAGATACAGTTTTTCGTGTTTACGGATTGACTTCTCTCAAGTTTTTCCACCAGGTCAATTCAAGGAACGAATTCCATCAATGCCGCGAAAAGTTAGCTGTAAAATATAATCGGTCAGTCTCGTTTGACGTAACGAACCCAGCGAAATTGTTTCTTAGAGTGGAAGCGAAAAAGTTCGAACCTTACGGCCCAGTCTACTTCAAGTGGAAACGAATTTGGTGGGAAGGAGTTGGAAGTGCCGGAGAATTTGTAACTTTCCTGAGTCTCACCGGAGTTTCTGGGACTTTTCCCAATTTCGTCTTTCGTTCGAATCAACTTCGAGTTAGTTCGAATGACTTCGGCCTTTTATTTGATGAGATGTTGCGGAGTTTACATTCCTTGCGTAGCTCTCTCATTACCTAGACCAAACATCAGCAAAACATTCGCTCTATTTTCTCATTTGTTACCTAAAATATTCGCTCTATTCACTCATTTGTTTGTTACCATGTATAACATATCTCTACTTAAAATCCACTTTCTAAATCGCCCAACATCATGGTACATCTTCAACATTTACAGTAAGTTCAAGGTTCTAAATATTCGAAGTAAGTTTTAGTGAAAGAAATAACTCGCGTTTTATAGTGTTACTTTTTCGGTATGATGATTCATGCGATGATTTTACGTAATTTTAGATCTTTGCTGGAGTCTACATGAGTTCAGATATTCTAATGATAGGTTTTTATGTAATGCAGAGAGCATTGCAGTCGGCATAGTTTTCCCGAAGAAGATTTCCTTGTATCGCTTTCCTTTATTCCTTTTTGTATTAAGTAATTTTTCTCATTCCAACAAATTTTTCAATTCTGATAAAATGGCAATGAAATCAATTGGTGTACAAAAAATTACTCTAAATGATGCGGTTGGTGGAACATCACTTTTTACTCGTAGCTTTCAAAATGTTTTGATTCGATCAATATTTTTGACTTTGTTTTCTTAAAAGCGCTATCCCCAAGAATTTTGTTCTTCGAAAAAAATTTTTATCATTTAACGCTTGGATTTTTGTGAGGATACTCCGGTACTTGCTGCGTTATCGGTCAAGAGCGTGAAAAATAAGTTGCATGATATTGCGATACGTCTATCTGACAATAGAAGTAAATAATCGCGATAAAAGATTGTCCTTCGAGGAAATGATTACGTCCACCATTCGGAAAGGGTCCAAAGTCAGAAGCGATAAAGTTCTGAAGAGGCTAGACCACTCGTTGATTTAGTTTCTCCGGCTGATGAGTCAAAATGGTACATTGTAGGATTCATAGTCTGACGCACATTGTTGTATTAACATACAGTTAAGTAATTATTTCAATTAACAAAACTGTGTATTACAAGAGAGGAACATCTTTTGCCATGATATTTCTCACAAGAAATTCCATCTAGATATAATGTAATACCAGGCACGTTTGAAGATGCCATTTCTGTATATGTTTGCATTTGTTTCAAAAAGGAAATCATTGAGATTTGAAATTTGTTTTATTAGTGTAAACTCTCTATTAATACTAATCCTGGATATAATCATGCATATAATACTATGTATCCTACTCTACACCAGTGCTTATGTAGATGTAATGTTTTATACCACCAAATTTGCATTCGATATTGACAGTCATGGCAGAAACGCTGGCTAAATTATTTTGTCTCGTTAAATCAGTAATTTTAGAATTTGGACCTATCGCTTGCTCAGAGTTCATTGTAATTTAAATTTCCCGCCTTAACGTTTTCTTGGTAAATAATTTCCGCTAGCTTCTCTTCACGGATACCGTATTCTTCCCGTAGTGTCAGAGTGCGTTTTCCCAGGTAAATCAATGCATTGATTCGATGAAGAAATTCGTATTTTTTAGCGGTCGACGTCATTGACGGTTTTCACCGTAATAATAGTCAACCACTTTTTCTTATCCCATCCCTGATAGGTAAAAGAATCTCATAAATAGTTAGACTAGTGCAACTGAAGTAGCTCCGTAGAAATTTGCCATTCATTGTCTTATTATCCGACTTTTCATACCTTTAGAAAGTTTAATAGTTCCTATTCTGTGAAATTTTCGTGTTACTCCGGGTATATGAAACATTTTCTGTGTTAGTACTTTCGACGCGCCTGAGAAAGATAAATTACCCGGAAATAAATTAGTATATGAATTGTTAGGTTATATAGATTATTCTGAAAATATGTTGAAATAAATTTGTTAAGTAGTAGCAGTATGTTTTTTATAATTAATACCTTTAGGTAGCCCTAAATACATACTTGGTCCTTTACTTGAATGCACGCATTGTCGAAAAAAAAACTCTTTGCTGTACGTCAAACTGTATGATGGTTTCCAAGTTTATATTCTTCTTGGATGTCCTGTTTTAATTTGTTGACCAATCTCTTGACTCTGTACTCTTTTATAATCGTAAATAAATGAATTTCCCTGAGTTTTCCTGACGCCGCAAAATCTATCTGAATACATGTACCTGAAGGAATTCAGGTCTGTTTACATCACCCTCACATCACGTGGATTCATTAAATCCATTCCTTCTCATCGATCCCCATTCATCGTCTTACATTGGAGCATTCAGTCAATTCGCCACTCATATCCTGACTATGCTACCCATTGTGCTAATATCTCCCATGGACGAAGCAGGCCTTCCCGATTGATCCCGCGGTTGTCCCATGGGTCTTGGAGGTGACGAGGAGACTTGTCACGGAGGCAGACAGATTTTCCTGCCCGTGAGGAGCCTGACAGCCCACAGAGAAGGCGCTGAATGAATCGACTTTGCCCGTCAGTCGATTTGTGATGTTGCATGAGATTTGCCCTGTCATGCTGCATGCTGTTTTTCTCGCCTGCCTCTACATTTTACTTTATTGCATGCGTTTCTGATTGCCTTTGACCCTGTAGTCTTAGGATTTTCCAGAACCCTGTACATAGGTGTTCGAAATGCCTTCCTTTTCTAGCTACCTTACCATCTTACCTGACTACTTTACCTGACTACTTTACCTGACTACTTTACCTGCCTACCTTTCCTAACTACTTTTTTGACTACCTTTCCCGACTACCTTGCCTTACTACCTTTCCTCTGTGAGGTCGACTTTCCGTCAAACCTTCTCGTCGATGCCAAATGTTTCAATTCTTTTCACGATTTGAAACTCTTATAGCTCTTTATTGCAAGAATCGTTGAAACTAATCGTCGACTTGGTATCAAAAGGAAATGCTGATTCTAATTTCTACTACTTGTGATTATTTGACACCGTCAGAATCAACCGATTATTTCTCATATTATTGTGGATTTTAAATACAATCTGTCCTTTGGAAAATCATCTTTTTTAAAATAATTACCATGTTTTTTTTTCGATAAATTTCTATTGTGTTCAAACTTGATTCTGAATTGAATTGTTATTCTTTTGATCTTGTTTCACACCTCTTTCACCGTCATATTACATAAATGTATAGTTTGATGGTTGAGAATTTTTCTTTCTTCCTTCCTTCCTTCTTCATAAAACTTGAAGTGTTTGAGACTTAATCCCAAATATCTTCGATACTTATACATAGTTGATCAATCGAATCGGCAACGATGAACTTCCCTACAGTAACTTTTCCTTTTTTGAGGCTGTGGACGATATACCATCCTTTCGTCAGAAATACGTACTCTAATTTTTTCGAACGTAACATTTGTTCGGTTGATACTCTGTTTAATGCCAATAAATATAAGATGATCAACAAAATTTTCCTCCTTAATTTCAGATTCGTCATTCTTGTGTGGATAAAATTGTATTCCTCTAAAATTCTTCCCTTCCTACTCCTGGAACCTTCTGTCCAATCCAGCCAATATAGCTTCGATATCTTTAAATGTGGCTTTAGCATCGTTTCTGTGTTTCAAAATTGCTGTTTAGGTGTGTAATTTTAAGTTGAAGCAAAGGCTTTGGTGCGAAAGGACTTAAAAATCAGTTCTCTTTCTGAATGCTCATCTTCCCAGCTCATGGGAAGATGTTCTTAATGATATGTCTAATGGTTGCGTGAGTTATTTATCGGGACGTCCGAAAGTTTTCCTCATGTGCGACCAAAGCCTTTTTTTCTGTTCGTAGTGACTCTTTAGGTCCATTCTAGTGTGAGTTATTTGATGGCTTAGCGTTAGTTTTTGAAATAATGACACGCTTCGTTTTCTATAGGTTGATTCTTCGCCTTAGTGCATCTCCATTTTCTGATGATCCAGAATTCCCTGAGCGTTTCAATTCTTGACCGCATGATCTTTTTTTGTGATACTGTTGAAAGACGTCTTTTTATCTGTTCTCTTTGGAGTCGTTGGTGGACCTACTCGTTTTTCGGCGGCGAATAGTGCATATTTTCGGAAGGAATCGCGATATTTCTCCAAGTCCTTATCGACGATGTCACGGAAGTGGTAAAATCTTTCATAAGTTTCCCGCTCTTTCGTTCCTAAGCACGATTATTTTTAACTCTCTCGTAATCTACACCAGCGAAAGAAGGCCAACGAGCTGAAAAAGTTTGAAATGCGCCACAACTCGATGATCTTGAAAATTTCGACCTCAAGAATGTCTTGATTTTTTTGTTTTCCTCTTCTATTGAAACTGTTTGCATTTTGGGTGATTGATGATATAATTTTCGTTATTTTCATTTTCTTTCAATTCTTCAAGCCTATCGTTGCATAGTTCCTACGGATTCTCGTTGGAGCGTTTTTGGAATGATTGTTTTGATTTGCAATGTTTTGGCGTGAAATTATCGCAAAGAAATGTACGCTGCCCATGCATCTGTTCCTATTTGTGATTTTTGTTGTTGCTGGTTAATTATTGTTATTTTCAGTGCTCTTTATATTCTAAATATTCGCTCTCGTTATTTTTGTTATCTCTGTCAAGTTTTATTAAATTGTCTAAATGAGTTTCTTTTGACTTTCACATATTTTCCATGCATTTTTATATAATTTAGTTTTTCTTCCACTTGAAATGTTCTTGCAGTGGCTTTTTCTGAAGTAAAGTCACGTTATTAATCAAATAACTACTACATTTCCTATCACATGCTTAAAACACCTTCGATAATCAAAAGAACTCACAAGTTGATTCTATAAAAAATGATCAACGTTTAATAATTGAATTAGTAATTTGGTAGCGAAATTCCAATAACAAAATACCAATATATTATTCAGAAAACTGAAATGGGCAATTTGTAAAGCCAGATTTCTTCCTATTTAAAAAATTTCTCTGACGTGAATATTTATGGTATTTTAATAAGAATCTTCCTTTACGTTGGAGTTTCGATTAATTCATCCTAATTAAGAAGTCATTAAAATAGTATATAGTTCATGAGCCATTCTCCATAAAAAAAAATATGTTGTATCATTTTTCAGTATATGACATGTTATTTATGAATTGATTTTTAAAATCTATCGTTACAATTTAAAATGTTAACTACACCGAATTTCCAATTCTTTACGTTGAACTTCTCCATAAATCAGCTATTTAAATTTCAGTATTTTGTGTGATTTACCTAATATTTCTACCAATATATGGCGTGAATATACCATTTCAGCAACAATGCCGTAATTGTTGTTGTAAACATTTCTTTCAACAGAAATTTGTGTAAGCTTTTATTTCCACTCGGCAAGCGCCCACTTCTGTTTCACCGAACTGTCATGTTCATTCCCTTTGTTTATTTTCGTTGCTATTGGGCTGCTAACAAAAATGGCGTCACATCCAAAAGAAGATCGCTTCCCGCAATTTTTGAAAAAAATTTTGTACGTATATTTTTCTAGAATATGTGGGGAAATTAAAATTTACCATCGCGTTTTGGGGGCATAATTTTTGGCTGTCGAAAAATTCGACCTAGTTTGAAATGTTAAATTTCGGCTATTCTTTCGCTTAAAGGTTGTATTGTAAATTGTGCGATGTAATTAATGTTTTTAATGGTGCGATGTATATTTTCACCACCCATCACCGTGGTTGGGAAGGTTGGGCCCAGGACAATGGGTGTCTTGCAGGCGAGAGTTTAAGGGGTTGCGCAAAATCTCGCTACTCACTGTGTTGATGGTGGTTGACAGATTTCTTCTCTTGTGGATCTCGTAGATAATCACGCACTCACGTTTGTCTTTGCGAATCTTTTCCAGGCGCCGTTCGGGAGAGGGTAGCAGCGGCAGTGGGAGCAGCGGGGGAGGGATGAGCGGTTCCTCCTCGAGCAAGGGAAGGCGGAGGGCGGGCGGAGGAGCAGAGGCAGGCACCCCTCACCTTCCGAGGGTAGCCTCCTCGGTGTCCACTCAGGCCTCGCCCTCTCAGGCCTTGCCGCTCGCCCCCTCTCCCGCTCCCAATATTCCCCCCGCACTCCCAACCGCCGTCCCGACCTCCAACCACGGCTCTCAGGAGGAAGGAATGGGGCTCAGCGGAGCGGAGGAGGATGCGGTAAGACTCGCTTTGTTTTTCGTTGGGGTTTTCGGGAGGTGATTCGGTGGAGCGACTCTCAGGTGGTGTTGCTAATGAAGATAATGCTTCACTTCTTATTGTTGGTGTACGAGTTTATTTTTGATCTCTTAGAATTCGAAGATGTTTCAGAGGGCTGGAGGATGGCTTTCCGGACAGAGGTGGGTTGTGGTGCTTGGTGAGGTACTTCTCTGTTATGCTAACCACATGGCAACTTATCATTGTAGTTGTTTTAATTAGCTTAAAGATGAATAGAAGTGAAAAATAGTAATCACTCCTGGCGGTGTTTGGTGCCACTAATGTAAGTGGATCACCTCTCCTTTGCTAATACAGCACCCCTACAACAGAAATGGAATTGACCGGCATGGTAGTTTAGTGGTTGGAATACCTGTTCAGAAAGTGGTAGACCCAGGTATTTTCACTTGGTAATTTTTAAATTTCAAGATGTACACTTCCTGATGCTAAGTAAAACTTCTTTTAATCATTAGTGCTAGTTTCTTTATTTTTGTTATGCTGGAGATTTTACCATTATAGTATTTCTCATATAGTTATATTAGAATAGTTTAGATCAACTTGTTCTATAATTAGATGGCAAATCATTTATATTCTCTCTGTGTATGATTCCACAAATATTCATTCTTAAAGATTATGTGCTTGTTGAAAGAAAAAGATACTATTTATTACCGAAAATAAAATATCTATAACATATGATATAATGTATAAAATATGACTATAACATTCAGCATGATGACTCTAACAAAAAGGTACCCTTTGCTATGATTAGATTATCCAAAGTATTATTCTCCTTTTACTGAGGCTATATTAAATCATGTCTATCAATGCACTGATTCTACTTTTAGCTGTCACTTTTTAACGGAATAATAATAATTAGTAATACTGCATTGGATTTATGGAATTGGAGTTCTGATGGTAATTACCATTTACTTCTGACCCTGTTATAATTTCCTAAATATCTGATCAAGCAAAGTAACAGGGTAATGCATAACAAAAGTTATATCAGCATGTGTAAAATATTTCTACTTTACTTCTATTGTCTATTCTACTGTAATTAAAATGCTTAAACCACTTAACTTTGAAAATTCATATAGTCAGCATCGATACTTCATGGAACTTAGGAGCCGGTTATTATCAAATATTTAAAGGATTGATAATTTCAAAATCAATCGCTATACACAATTAATTAGCATTTTATTTAGTTTGCAAATTTGTTCAATATAATCAGCAAAATTACTCCCCTCTTCTATGCTGCATTACAGAATTCTCAGAATAGCATTTCAGGATTGAATTGAAATAAAATACACTTTAAGCTGGTCCTTATAAAGTAGGACTATAGTAGATCAAGATATATCATAATGGATGTTTCTACTTCTGAAGAGTTACACTATTTTAAACATTGCATTTGTTTCATACCTTATCTTCAGATTGTAATTTTTATTAGTTTCTCATATTGTCTAAAATTCTTTAAATATAATTTTTGGAACAGGTTTGCTATTCATAAATCACACCTGTAGCCAAGTGTATTTGTAAAAATCTACTATTTGTGTTAGGGAAATAATGAAATTATTTATATTCTATGTCTCCCATCTAAAACTACACAACCCAACCCAGCCCAACCAATACAAGGTAAATTTTTCTTGTTTTAGGAAATACAGTTATTTAATTAAATTGAATTCTTTTCACCTATTGTAGTCTTTTAGAAGCTTATTTTCATGGCAGAAATACATTTGGCTAAGGAATATAGCGTACTTGGTGCAATCAGTTTCAATGTTTCACACACATGTCATTGAGGTCATAAGTTACCTATATCAAATCATTCAAATTAAAGCCTAATTGTCTGAAATTTAATTAAATTTTTTATTATCTCCACTGCTTAAGTATGGTAGCATTTTCTTAATTGTCTCATTATTCCTCAGAGAATTGAAACATGCATTATTCATGCATTCCTAGTTACCGTGTTGTTTATTTGTTTAGAATGATTTGTTTACACACTTTAACTTGAAGAATATCATTCCTCACCTTCAATAAAATATTAGACGAATTAAGGTAAGTTCTATATTCTTCCATTCACTCATGAATTGCATCCTTTTGGTTTAAATCATGGAGATTATAATTTCCTTCCATTTGCCCACACTCCCAAGATATTTTCTGAATCACCCTCTTGATAGAGATGGGAACTGTTTGTAACAGAATTCCAGTTTTTCATTGAAAAATATGGATATTAACTAAATATTTTCCTGCAATTGTTTATTCAGTTTTATTTGGTAAACACATTACCTTTTACAAGATAGTTTACAAGCACATCAGTGCATTTTAGTTAATTTTGGTTCTTAGTTTCTAGAATTATGAAGCCTACACATTAAAATTGAGCATTGTTTCACATCATTCAGAAATTTCCAATAATTTTAATATGTTGTTAAAAAGTCTAAACATCAAACTTTACGGTGAGATAGGAGAAAGAATTAACATTGGGTCAATCAATTAATTCAAAGTTATTTTTGTGCGGTTGCCTTCCTATTTTCTGTTCAGAACTTTTCATGTTGTGTATCAATATGATTAAGAAGTTATATTGTAAGTGGGATTATCATGGTTTGAAATATCTGATTCAGAACACCTCATGAAAAATATCATGACTAAAATTGTCATGACTACTTTAAGACAAAATATATAGATGCATGTCTTTATGATACTATCTTCTTGTTGCCATCCATATTCCAAGTGTTGGTCCATTGTCCTGATAGTAGTTAAGCAGGTATACTTTGTAAACTGTGTAAATAAAAGGTGAACGATTTGTTATAAAAGTCTTGTCAATGGTTATATTTTAGTGTGCACCTATCCATAGCACTCTTAGTTTCTCTTATATTATGAAATTAATATTTTTCCATTTTTAACTGTCTTGTTCATGGCTCTATATTTGCACGTTGTAATAAATATGTTTGTCATGTGAAGTTATGCATGTGTCTCACAAATATATTTATGCATTTATATGTTTTTACCTTCAATGAAATTGAATAAATGGGAGCTCAAAATGGGTCTGAGATCATTCATTTATGAGAATTGGGTTGAGTAAAAGGGCTTTGATTTTCAGTTAAAGATGGTAGAGAAACGCCTAATGAATTACACATGTTTTATTAATTAAATTAAGTTTCTCTACCTTCATTACATCGTTCCATGAAATCTGGCCAAAGGTGATAGATTATATTCAGTTTTGATTATCTTTAGTTGAAAACAAAGATTGACATACATCATTCAATAAGTAACTGGGATAATATTGGGCAGAAAGATCCTGTACCGTTTGTACTTACTTATTATCTCTAAAATTAAATTGCTCTAAATCAATCTGATCCTTTATAAATTAATTAAATATTTATACAACCCTTTTATTTTTTTCAAAAATATATTCTTCGTTAGTATCTTTTTAGATGATAATTGTCAAACAATCACTATTAATGTACATCGGAATCATATTTTATTTTTAAATACGAAGTTCAAAATGATATTGAATTTAACAGAAAAACTTTAAAAGTATGTTTATGCTCCAAAATAAAAAAAATCATTTCCTGCAAAGTTGTCCTCAGGAATTTTTTAGACCATATTAATTCGTATCATACTCCTCTATAATAATTCATAACTTTCTAAATGGGTACCTATGTTATGAAAAATCTTTTTTGGTGCACAAGTTCAAAATGTCATGTCTCCCTGTCTGAAATTCTCAAATTTTCCTTGCAATATATTAGAATTTAATTGTGAGATTTCATTTGCAAATGCAGCTTGTAAATTATTCTCTAATATTAATCAGTCATCAAGTAAGGACCATAGATTTGTCTCTCTCTTAATTAACTCCAAAAACCCATGAGTGAAATTTTTAGTTATTATTTTCCATACATATGGGAGATTTGCCAACTCATTTACAATTCTTTTGAAATTATAACTTAAGTTCTAAGAAATCAGGATTAGGTTTACTTTATGCACAATACTAATTTTGTTTGCTTATAATTATGGATGCTTATTATGGTAGAAGTTTTTGGGTAATCATTTTATTTTCTAATTGTTATTTATTCTACTCCATTAATTCTTTATTTCTATTCAATTTATCTTATTTACCTTGGCTGCTTTAACGCTTTTTTATGGATTAATTTTGCCTTTATACACTTTAATTTTGCAACTCCAATATTTAGATGAACCTGGCTACTCACATCCTATCAGATCATAGAGGCAGTTCGTCAAATTCTGGATGGTTCCTTACACCGATGGGCCCAATCGTCGCCTTAAAAAGAGACAAGAAGGAAGAGCCTGAATGGCCTTGTGCTTATCCCAATCACAATCATTTCAAGAATACTGATTATCCTACAGGTTTAGAGTCACATTTGGTTGAAATCCCTTCCTACAGCTCTCTAATTGTTACACCAAGTGTAAGTTCCCTCATATGAGATATGATTGGATAATAAATTAAAATTGAGATATAAATCATTAAGGAATTATGAAGTATGATTTTAAGCACAATTTTTGCTAATTAAATGAAATCATGTAAATAATTCTTTATTACACTAAATTATTCTATACTACATACTGAGTATAATTTCCATTAAACGTTTTATTTTCTATTTCTCTCAAGCCTTGTTACCAAAAATTGTTGAGTCCCTCCAGATTTTATTACAATTAAATTACATTTCCAAATAATGTTTGTATTTATCAGTAAAAATTTGACTATTCTTATCTTTCATACTGTTTATAGGGTTGTAATTTTAAAATATTTTCTTAGTGTTGTACAGCTATGTGCAAAAAAACTTTAATCCTTAATATTATATAGCCTGTGGGACTTTAAAGTTTATTTTGCACATAGCTGTACTTTATGTTTGCTTGATGTGATATTGTTAGGCCTCCAGCATCCCTAGTAGCTTTGTATTTAGTTAGTGCACATTTGTTTGTCTTCATTTTTTTGTAGGATAACTCACTCATTCACATTTTTGTTTAGTATAGCACATAATTTTGTTTCTGCAGCTGCATGAAAATGTATTGAATCTTAAGCTGTCTTTAAATTGATCAGTTATTTAAAGTAGATAAGTAAGGCTATAGGCGAAAATTTGCAAACTTAAATGAAGACAGTCATCCATTTCTTACCTAATTACTTTTAGTTCCAGGTTTCCTTCATCATTGTTCACTCCAAAAAATAAAAATATGAGCTAGAGCTGTATCTCAAAAGCATACAAAGAGTATTTGTTTAGGGCATACGAAGAGTATAGTGTTTTGATAAAAGTTATATATGATCAAATACTTCCAGTGCATTAAGAATTGTTCCTTTATTAAACCAAATGTTCAAAACTATTGTTAGTATTCCGCAGTAAAGATAATGGCTGTAAATGAGACTCTAAATCTCCATTTTACGAACCCCCCATTAGGTTGTTACTCTCAAGTGTAAAAATTATACTGGTATTACAGAATACTTTTATGATAAATCCTTTTGGTGGTTAATTGCTCTAACATGTGTTTGTGTAAATTAATAGTTGTTGACCTACTAACTTTGGGTTTATGTTGCCCCTGGGAATATTTCTTAAGTTCAACATGTTTCTGTACCACAACCTTTCCTCCATTGTCATAAAGTTGATAATTATATCTTCTTTTCCTCGTACATCCCTGTCATTTCCCATGATCAGTGTTTTTAAAACTCTGAGTATGGACCTTGCGTCTCCAGAGACCAGAGAAATACATTTTCAAAAATAATTCTTTCAATTGTTTTGCTGTAAATGAAACTTCATGTACTCCTAGAGAATCATATTTAGAATTAAAAATCGACTGCAGAAGTAGTTCTGAATCTAAATTATAGGAATCATTGGACTATGGGTCTTCGGGGACTGGGCTCCATACTCTACATTGTGTAACTTTTATGGCTCTTATGATGGAACAGTTCTAAGTACAGACAAAGCTCATTCAGCATTCCACTGTAACTGTTCTTCAGTTTATATGCCTTGATTTTCAGTTTTCTCATTGAGTTCATGTTCACATTGTTTTCCTCTTGAATCTTATTGGAATATAAGTTTTGCCTGTTTGTGGCCCTAATAATTTGGTAGTACAAAACACTAATTTTTGTATAAATTATTACCGTTATTCAATATTCGATCATTTTTTTCTTGGGAAGTAAATATTATTACCAGAAATTGGTTTTAAAAGTCTGTGTCTTCTGGGACCCAGGTTCTTACTCAGTGTGATGCCATTAAGGTCCACACTTGGAGTGTAAATAATTATCACGGGAAGGAATGAGATGTTTTCCAGGTGAACATATGCTTTGCGTTATTTCAATGTTTGGTGCTTTTTTTTCAGGATGTCTACCATCCTTCAGTATCTTACCTCTCAGTTCCAAATGGGTCTGGCTCAGGACCTGGGTCCTCAGTGTCAGTGGGCCTGGTTGGGGATTCATGCTGGCCCTCGCCCACCCCGGTTTCATCTGCCTCGATAGATGACGTGGATTTCAGTGGATCCATAGCAGGAGGATCATTGTGCACTGCAGCAGAAACCCCGGATGCTGCTAGGACTAGGGCTGCCATAGAGCACATGCAGTCGAAAATTCGTCGCACCAAGGAACTGATTCGTGGAGAGCAAACCACAAGTGACGGTAAAGTCCACAAATGAGTGCTTGCATACATGAGTGTTCTACCTTTTGGTAGGTTCGTGTGCATCAAATTCAGATATACCTATTCAGTGCCTTCACCATAATTTCCCAGCAGTTTATCCTTTAAGTTATCCAACATCTTTTGTCCTCCTCTACGCTTTTTCTCTTGAATTCTACCCTCAATTACATTATTTAGCGTTCCCTCCACTCTCAATATTTACATTCACTGTTATACAATTCTGATATAATTGGAAATTAATTTCTGTAATTGCCATTCATTCATGAACAATATCTATTGGTGATTTTGCATACTATTTTTTAATGTTGGCAGATGTATTAAATCAATTTATGGTAATGCCTTATTTTTATTCTACAATGATAAACCAACTCAGAATAGGTTTGTATCAGCTCTCTAAGCTGTCCTATCCCCGGATAATTTTCCTATCTGTCATAGTCTTGACTCTTACTATCAACTCTTACTATTATCTTTCTACTCAAAATTCAGCTTAGATATTCTTCTGAAAACCCTTCTTTCTACCACTTTTTCTAATTACTCTCTTCAGTTTGATATCATGTTTAAAAGTTTATCCAATCCTTTTATCCTGTTTTTTTTGCTGAAAATTTTTGCACAGTTCTCTAATCATTCTGTTTTATAGGACTTCTTCTCTTTTGGTTTTTACTGCATTCATTCTTGTTACAAGAAAGTCTTGATGACTGCTGAAATGCTGGTAGAACTGCAATCTTGTGACCAGAAGAAATCTAGATAAAACCTAAAAGTTTATGCAAAGATCAACAGATCAATGCCATTGAAATCTTTATCCATTTACAGTGGTACATGCAACATTAAACTAAATTTTCACATTCCCATTTTTAGATAGTTCACATAGTGAATCCAATTTTGATTATATTGTATCATTTCCATGGTAGAATTATGTATTATATTCAAATTATCCTTTATCTTCCTATAGAGGTTTCTTCTTTCTTAGTTTCTGATTCTTTCTGTATTTTTATATCTCAGAATTATTTTATTTTTCAACAAAACCATAGCTATTGATAAAGAGGATAGTAAATTTAGCAAAGAATCTTTCCTTCTGAAGAATTTGCCTTATTTCAACCATCGTTTTTACTTTAACTAAGTTGAGTATTGATTATAAATAAAGAAATATATGAGTTAAAATAAAGAAATATATGAGTTTGTAAGAAGGTGCGTGAAAATTCCCCATGTCATGTTATACAATTTCTATGAAAAATATTTCACTGAAAGTGGCTACAATAATAATTTTTCTAACTCTAAGTGAAGTGATTTTTAAATATCCTACACTAAATGAATGTACGTGTTTGATTCATTAGGTTCTTTATTTTGCTCTTCATTCATACCTTCTTCATCTATTATTCATGTTCCTCTTTCATGATTCTTCTCTTTACATTGTTTTTGAAATCCTGTAAACTTGGCTCTTTTTCTAACAGTAATGCTCTCTGCCATTGCAGATAATGTAAACGAGTATTTGAAGCTGGCAGCAAATGCAGATAAACAGCAATTGACTCGTATAAAGGCTGTGTTTGAGAAGAAGAACCAAAAGAGTGCTCATGCAATTTCTCAGCTTCAAAAGAAGCTGGAGGTGTATACGAAGAGAGTACGAGATATCGAAATGCATGGCCTTCCACCCTCTCACCACCGACAGCCCAGGGAGGTGCTTCGGGACATGGGACAGGGTCTTAAGTGAGTCTAATGAGTATGATAGTATAATAAG
Source organism: Sympetrum striolatum (assembly GCA_947579665.1). Lineage (NCBI taxonomy): Eukaryota > Metazoa > Arthropoda > Insecta > Odonata > Libellulidae > Sympetrum > Sympetrum striolatum. The sequence goes on along the minus strand of OX388350.1, from coordinate 34,965,922 downwards.
GGTGAATGATGTTTCAAACTCAGGTCTTTTACTGTTCTTTTCTCTCTTTAGCATAGGATACTAAGAGTGAAAATAGTGGTTATCAAACTTTTCAGAAACTGGTTTGCTTTTGGAAATATAACAAGCATATTCTTGCAGCATGGAGCCATTTAACTCATTTTTCTGTAGACAAGGAGGCTGATGATACTAATGATGTTGATTAAATACATAATAGGAACCACCTAATTAATTAAATTTAGAGCTTTTGGATTGTTTATAATGAGGATACCTTTGACTTTTCTTGTCCAGTCTCTTTATGATAGTTTAGACTAAATGGAATGGAAAGCACAGTAAATAAACTTATATTTCTAGTTGCTCCTTAGTAGTGTACAGTGTTCTAGTTTACAGTTATTGTAGAGCTGTACATCAGTTGCTTTAGTTGATTTGCTAATCTATGAGATTTTCAGGAGGTATTTTATGTAGCACAACTTTATACCCAGAAATATCAATGTTTACACAGGGTTTATGCATATTCTTCATCTTTTGAGCAAATATTAAGCCCATAAGCATTATTTATCTGTTAGCTTAAAGTAATGCATCATAAAATAGAAATAAGTGAAGCAACTTCGTAATTTCTGCAAAATATTTACATATTGTTGTAATAATGAAGTTGGCTTATTTATTCTATGACTTATGATGACTAAGGCACAAGGTTCACGCCTTCTCACATTGATTATATAAAATAAAAATTATTGCACCACTGGTTTTAATTAACTTCAACAATTCAAGCCAAGCAAACAACAGTTACACAGTCAGGGCTCAATGCTGTTTGCAGAAGAAATTTTTTTACTATTATTTTATGGCTTATGGTTTGCTGTCTATATTTCTATATTTTTACTATTCAAATTTTCTCTGACATCTAAAGAGAATTTTGCAGCTTCCTATCAAGTGCTTGTTCTTATGGAGCACATTTTCAAGATAGAAATGTTCACTTTTTGTATTCTTTACTGATAGCAACATTACAACTCTATGGACTAAAGTATCATGATTTTTTTAGAGTGCATCTTATATTAACTGCTTATATTAACTCAAGATGAATATTTGCACCCTTAATTAACTATATTATTTAATCAGGTATTTCATGGTAGTGCTTCATAATAAATCTATTAGGAATAATTTAAACCAACCACCATTTTATAGCTCATTTATGAATGCTTCCGTAGACTTTTTTACTCTATCATTTGTTTTTATTTTTAATAAATCTATAAATCACAGTATTTAGTATGTTTTATATTCATAACTTATTATTTTAGGCAGAAGATACCTTTTATGAGCACTTTCAATGATTATTCCACTGCATGTATATCAAATTTATTCACTTACATAGCCAGTTGTGAAATCAGCTCAATTTTCTACAATTTCTATGTACCTAAGATGAAAGAAAAATTCTCATAAATGATTGACATGATAAAAAATCTCTAAAATAAAGCGTTTATTTCTCAGTTCAGTCTTATGTCCAAACCAATATTGTCTTGAAAATAATTCGAGAAAATAATATGCTTTGCTTTTATTTGGTGTAAGAACCAATCCTCTTGTACTCATTTTTTTCAAAAACATTTTGTATGCATTGTGTCATTAGCTCTAAATTAAATTTCAATGATCTTTGTATCCTTATAAAAAAACTCTTACTGTTCTATTTTGTTATTAGGCCACTGTTATAAGTAACACTTTCTTCTTATGATGATCACATTCTTTTACTTTATTGCTTCCTTGAGCGCATGGCTTTTCTTTTGGAAGTGAAAAGAGTTATTGGCTGAGGTGCAGGTGATCTAAATTTTGGTATTGATTTTTATCTGCAAAATTTTTATATCACCTCAAATAGTATTTTGCTAACATGTTTTCTCAAAAATATGGCTGAATCATATATTAATATTTTTAACCCAACGAGGTCTCAGAGTTTGCATTTTACTAATGGCACCACTAAATATATTCAATGTATGAACATGTGATTTTATATTATATCAACAAGTATTTATTTTCAGTTCTAATATTACTTGCATTCATTTATGAATTCATTATTGTATGTTTCAATAAGTTCATTGGGTGTTAATAGACAACTAAAATATTATCTATCACATATCTATATTATCTATCACAACTTGTGCTTATATTTGGGATAAAACATTCTAAAAAGATCAAGTTAGGGCTTATATTAAGAGAAACTCTGTGTTTTAGATTTTTAACCCATCTTCGATTGATTTGGAAGACCTGTTTTATAAGATTGTTTTTTTATAAATTTTCAGGTGGTAAGACTTAGTATTAAAATCATCCAAATTAATATTTCTTGCCTTTAATTTTTAGGGAAACATCTTCTGCTTCATAAACCCTAATAAAAAATTAGATTTATGAAAGAGTCAATTTAAAGTGATTGTGGTTTATTTTAAGTAAGCATATAGTTAGAACTGGAAAATAAGATTGAAACTGATGAATGAACTCAGTTGATAGAGCTGGCTATTTAAAGTAACCTTTTGGAGGTAAAGAAGACATAACAATGAACGTATGAATTTCATTCCAGATGATACATTAAAAATGTGGTTAAAAAGAAAACTATACGTACTGGTATTTTAATAATTAGCCCTAGTTTTTAGCTACTTTTATAGTCATTTGTAGTTAGTATATTTCTTAGTATCATTTGATATGCTTGCTTTATGCAGAAAATAATTTCTGTGAAAAACTTCGTATTTTGAAACAGCCTCAGTTTTAGTTTAGCTTGTTTTATGTATTACAGAAATTAATGCCCTTGATAAATATAGTCTGGTTGTGTCAGCATTTCCTGTATATCTCGATAGGGTATATCTTCTAGCCCATGTAACTTGGTTGAGCCCTTCCTATGTAATAACTCTTTAATTCCTGTCACGAACTTTGACCTTTTGCAGACATGTTGGTGGCAACATTCGTGATGGAATCACTGGTTTTTCTGGGTGAGTTTTGATAAAATGAACAAACAGAGAGAGATATATACATGTTTCCCTGAGTTACTTGTCTTATATTTTTTTATAAGATTTAAATAATTATCATTAAGAAATGAAGGTACAAAAATAGTATCCAGCAAAAAAAAAAGACTCTTACTATTAAAAAAAGAAGGTAACTCACATGGAAAATAAGTCAACAATTCATCATTTGCTATATAGGCTGATCTTTTTCTTGAAAAAATTTATTTATTCCTTATTTTTTTTTAGTGTGATTCAATGATATACTTTACTCACTTGACAATGTTTTGTCATTGTGACAATGACCTGTTACCTGCTGTTTATCGGACAAATAAAGCTTTATTATTATTATTATTATTATTATTATTATTATTATTATTATTATTATTATTATTATTATTATTATTATTTATTCTGCATATTTGTATATGAATTTATCCCCATATAAAGTAAAATGGCATTGTTTTTTTTTTGTTTTACATTCTGTGCTGCATGATTGAAGTACTGCAAATATTTTGGTGTGCTTAGGTGGAAAACCTGATTTCATTTTGTGCAATAATCCCTTATAAGATAACAATTGGTTAAGATATTATCCTTTGCAAAATTCAGTTTTTCATCTCTTTTAAATTACATGGAGATATTGCTCATTATATTTAAATGCAATAAGTCTAAGCTATGTTTTTTGAATGTATATAATAAAATATGCAACTGAATTTTAGTCAAATTAAATTTATGAGAGATCATTTACTATCAAGATCATTTAAAGTAACTCAGTTTAAATTGCTTTTCCTTTATCTAAGTCAAAAATCTGTCAAATGGATACGGATCCTCTTATGAAATGAAAAGGATTGTAGGGAATTGTAAAGGGCGACTTCAGTAATTAAGCTTGTATTTATGGAATTAATGGTGTAAAGTTTGGCATTACTTAATATCCATCTATTGAATTTTAAAGTTGCTTGGTTTAGTCAGCGGTACTTCTTTCACCCTGTGTGGATTTCTAAGAATAATGATGTATCTTTGGGGTGCTACAAAATATGAATTACGTATTTACAACAATTATAATAACATTTCCTACATTCAAATATGAGAGAACACCATGAATTTATTTTTGAACATTCATATTCTATTTCATCTTATTTTGATGAACCTTGATAAACTATCCTTGCTCCTCCTCAATGTAAAATGGGCTTTTGTCAAAGAAAGTTTCAGAAAGATCAGAACTTCTGTAGAAATGTTTGATCCTGACATCAGCGATAGTGTATAGAAAAACACGTGTATTTTGTGTAATTAGGTGGTTAGTTTTAGTACATAATTAGTCAATCAGTTTTTGTCCCAAGTACAGCTAGATATCTTCTATTTTGCTGACATGTTTTACTTTGTAGGTAAATGAATGATTTAGTCTGACAATGAGATGTATTTTATATTAAATTTCAGCTGTTCTAAATCTTTTACATAGCTTTAATGTTGATCAGATTTACCAACTAGTCAGATCAGATTTACATGACCAATTCACCTAAGTTCTTCATTTCTATTTTGCCAACACATTATTTTCAATTTTATATCAATTTTGTTCAGTATCAATTTAAGAGATCATATTCAATTTGGCTTGATTGAAAGACATCTTAAAAGGTATTGTTTAACTCTTATATCTCATTATGAGAAAAGAAATTGTATTTTAGGCATGAGATACTGCTTTGTATTACAAGGAATATGTATCAGTTGCCCATACAAAGAGAGAGCAAGACTGGAATAACCTACATATGCGATCATATGCAGTGGTGTAACTGTAGTATATGATGTTGGGGTGGCCCTTGAGTTTGCTGCTCCCCCATGAAATTTTAACTTACAATTGGATGAGAGGTACACAGAAAATGACTTGCCAAAGAAATTCTACTCACGGTAGACTGACCTCCCATTCATAATAGCTGTTTTAAACCCATGACTATTCAATCAACGGGAAAGTTAACTTTTTATATTTAAATTCTAAAATATGCTATGTATTTTAAAGGAAATTTAGTTTAACATTACAGACTAAATGCAACTGCCAACATTTCATTGTTTGTTTTAGCTTTTGTCTAACATTTTCCATTTGTTATAATTTGAAATTAAACCGTCAAGATATAATAATTTCACAATAGTCTTAGCAGAAAATATCAGAAACATATGAAACATTAATAAATAAAAATGCAAAATATTTCATATTTATTCTTTTAGAATTATTTAATTTAGTAAAACATGAGGAAACCCTAGGAGTAGTTTTTATAATTCAGTTTTAATATCCTAGTTTTTGAAAACATAATCTAGATTTCCTTAGTATATTTAAGGGCAAATCAGCATGGAGCAACATTTACAATATTTAAAACTGCATGTGAATGCCTTTTCTGACTGTCCTCCATTTGATAATGATTTGCTTTTGCATTGGCTTTTTATCATAGAATACTAGAAATCTGGTTCTAATAGTTTGCTATTTATATTTGGCATTTCATTCCATGGTTCGTTTACTATTCAAAACATGAGTTTGACTTCATTTTTTGTGCTCTTATTTCAGTGTTATTTTTAATTTTTGTTATCATTCAAACAATCTTAATATTTAAAAAATCATTTGGTTTTTTTTAGGACTGTGATGTCAAAGCCAAGAGAATTTGCACATCTAATTAAGAATAAGTTTGGTAGTGCAGATAATATCAACACCCTCGCAAGTAAGTTTTAAGTAAATTATTATAATGAATTGAATATACTTGATTAAAAGTTTCTTGTTAAGATATTTGGCTTCACATGATTTTGTAGATTTTATATAGTTGACTACTTTTAGTGTATCAAGCTTAAATTTAACTCATTTATAAGTTCTTGATGACATTGATAACTTAACTGATGCTCATGTATTTAGTAGCAAAGAAGACCTCGCCATTGGTAAGACATAAAACTTTTGCCAGTGGGCTTGTTTTATCAATCGCTTTGCTAGGAGAAGTATTTCAATGAATTTAGAAGCTGCTTATAATACAATTAATATTTTTGCATAACTAAATCATAAGTTGAATAAGTATATTTTTAATTGTATCCAGTTCAATCTTAAAACTATTTCATTATGCTTTGCATATTTGTGCATTGATATTTCATTAAAATAAGGTTCTGTTGCTTTTGTCATTTTTATTGAGCTCAAGGTAAATCAAATGCTCCCATTTCTTTGATGCGAATATTTATCCTAAATTTGCTGATATGTATCTTAAAACCATATTTCAACATCCCTATCATATTTTAGTAATTACATTTTGAGAATGATTGTTAATTCTATATGAGGGCTTACAAAAATAGTTAATTCCTTACTTATTATTAATTAGGTATTAAAATTTGACATAGTTGCATTAGTAACGTAGCTCTATTTATAGTTAATTTTATAATTGGTAAAACTGGAAATGTTTCTTGGAAATATTTTGCTATGCTTGTCATTAAGGCTGTATTTTAGTCGTAACTACTTTTAGTGTTCCAGTGGAAAAAGTCTCCCCCGTTTCCCCAAAATTTCAGCTTCTTTTGGAACTTTTGTCCACTGCTAAGAAGTGATTTTCAAAAATGATAGACACAATGATGATACTGATGTCAACCTGCATAAAATTGGGGCTTTATTCACAGACACCAGAAGTAGCTTAATGTTAATTTCAGTCAGATATGATAGTTACTATGAATAAGGCATTTTAAGTGTAACATCATTTTAAGTTAACATCTCATGATGATATTGCCTCTTGTTTTCCATACATTTCAAGCTATTCAGTTGGTGGATTCTTCGTGTGGACATGGTAATTGACATTCTCTTAAAATTCTTTTCAACTCATCTGCCTCTCTGTCTTTTATGTTGCATTATTCTGTTAGCATACTTGTTGATTGTGAATAAGGCTGATAATCTTATGCTTAACAGTTTCTTGAATATGCTCTCCTCCATCTCATAAGAATGTCTTTACTGTTTACCTCCTCCAGGAAATGGTGGGGATGGTGGAATGGGAGGAGGTGGGGGGGAGGATGATGGTGGTGGTGGTAGTGGTAGAGGGGGCAGTCGTACGCACCATGGCAGTGCCACCCTTCCAGGGCAAGGGTCTTCATCATCAGGGGCCATAGGAGGAGTGGGCAAGTTTCCCTCTGAGGAAGAAGAGGGTGGTACTGTTGGGGGGGATGGCAGTGGAGGTGGAGGGCCCCTAGGTGGATCAGAGTGCAGCAGCGTAACCAGTGAGAGTCTACCACCAACCCACCATGGAGGTCATCCATGCTCACCCAGGCATCAGGTAAGTTGATATCATATCTGATTTTGTGCCCCAGTCATGGTTGTTGTTGCTAATTCCTATCTAATATATCATATCACCGGCTGCAGTGGTGGAGTTGTTAGGGTGTTAATAGAGAGTTTTAGCAGGTGCTTAGTGGTTCACTGATATGTTCCAAAAACCTCAGTGTGCATGCACATAACTTAATGGTCCTCTGGTGAGACTAGCATGCACATGTATTCTTGATGCTCCTATGTCACCGTAAGGAGTGAATCTACGGTGTACCATGTGCAGAAACTATCTATTGTGCTAGCACTTCAATCCCAGGGTTGAGGGGTTCGAATCCCAGCTAAACAGATTTTTCTGGTTAGGAAATGGTTGTGTGTGTGTTTGTCCATTGTTATTGTTTGAAGCCCACTACTGTAATGGCCCAGCAAATGGATGTTTGAGGGTGTATTTGGAAATAAATGAATTAATGAAAAATAAATAATGTCTCCCCACTCCAGTATTTAGTGGAATAATGTTTTTTAGCTGAACTGGGTGAGATATCACTTTTTCCGAGAGAATTTTCAATACTTATGAAGGTTTCTCACTGAGCTTGAAAATCTTTTAAATCTGACTGACTTATGTTCCTTACACCACATAAAGTTTTTATGTATGACTTTGCTAAGGCATAGTATTTTACTCATCAACTGTAGTTTCAAATTCTTGAATTTGTTTATTAACTAAAATTTTGATCTATAATTTGGACTTCTGGCAATGCTAGAGTGGAGCATAACATATTAATTGAAATATTTCCTGGTGTTTGCCTAAGACAGTTGCGAAACCTCTCCAAAAACCCCCATAGGCAGTACATTACACCATACATGAGATAGATAAGATGCATTTCACTTTACATAAGCTACATAAATAAGCTTAAATGTATGCAAGAGTATCCTTATACTCATATATACGTAACAGTTATTTCAATAAGAACTGATAATAAACATGATGACATCACAGTGTATGAATTTTATACCCTATGTGAAGTGATGTGACATGATCTTGATACTTATTTAATTTTTTTATTATCACAGTAAATTAAATCATGCATTTAATTGACCGTAAATTTTTCTCTCTCTCTTGTGACAAATACTTATTCTCTTTTATGAAATTATTAGATGCCATTTTAGTTTTAATCTCCCAGCCTCCTCTTTTCCATAAACCCTTGTCTTGCTAATCCATGTTTTATGTGCTTGAAAATTTCTCCCACAATGGGAAATGGAATATCAATTTTTGGAGATGGTTGTGCCCCAAAAAAAAGTAAAAAAGGCCTGCAGGAATTTAGAATTCCTGAATTTACATAGTATTTTTTTGCTTGATCTCAGAATGAGGGGTAAAGATATTTTCTGCAGGCTTTTGTAACCTGTGGACAATTCAGTTTGACTTTCTATATCACCGTAAGTTTCTACCAGGTCATGCCTTTGCACATTTCATTAGATATTACAAGTCTTTAATTAATTTAAAAAGGTTTTTGATCATGTGATCAGCAGCAATGTTTCTTATATTTTCTTTTAACTAATTTTCTTGTTACTGCTTTTATAAGAATGAGCTTTTACTGGTACAGCACTGTCATAATTTTTTAATATTGTTGATATAGTTTGGTTTTACTTTTAAAGTATTCATCTGCCATTTTTTCTTTCATTAGTGTCACTCCTAATTGTTTCATTTATATCAGTGAGGTAATAGCATTTGAAGTTAAAACTGTTGTAAATACATACATGTCCAGTATACGAGGATGAATTGTGGTGGTCTAATAGAATGGGTATATCTTGGTACTCAGCCTGCTAGATATATTATTTATTTATTATTGTTTTCATTAAAATCTTTAATAACAGAACAGTTTTCCTTTTAGGGAAAGAGGAAGCTTTTCTGTTTAATCTAGAGTATGTCAGTAAAATTGAAAAACCATGTATGATTGATAATAGTTAGATTATTAAATTCCTAAGTAAGGAATACTACCCCTTGGATCTGTGGATTAACATATGGGGTGTTAAATGGAAGAGAATTATATCCCATTGCTGGTCATCTTTCTTTCTCAGTTGAATTTTAACCTCGTTGCCACAAGTCTTTGGAAAACAACAAAGGTCGGGATAACCGACTCTCTAAGAAACACCCAATGTACATTTCGATAGCGATGCTATCATCACCAGGAGTAGATGGGTGCTTTAAATTGTCATTTAAGTTTGGAAATGTTGGCAAATTCTGATGGAGTATTAGGAAAGTTTTTCTGTTTGTAATTCTGAGTATCACTGCCTTTCATTCACCATTTTTAGAATTTGTTTTCTGTCATAAGGATAAAACACATTATTACAACAATTGAACTTTCCAAGTATGTATTCATAAAAAAGATAAGTAACCATTTATAACTGATTGTGGATTTATAGTCCTACTATTATGTGAGACCAAATATTGTTTCTTCAAATTATTCTTGGATCAATAAATAAAGGCTATCATTAAATAAATGTAATTCATATTTCATCACTAACTTACATAAAAGTTTGATGGACTGTACATTCTATGGTGAAGGTATCAGTGTTCTCTTTGAAGTAGTCTTTAATATCTTCCATGTTACAGAGTCATTACATAATAACCTATTTTAGTTTTGGGTTACTCAATTCACTATTTTCAATAAACAATGTTGTTTACAAAATTCAGATAATTCAAAACAAGATTTGAAATTGTACAACTATGCCATGAAATGTTGCCAACTGATTCATTTTTATTTGATTGAGAATTTCTATCAAGGAACACCATTAATATGTATGATTTTCTTGGAATTTCCAACTAAGCCATCATCATGTTTATATAGACTTGGCAGACAGCCATTTGGAGCACTTACTCATTGCTTCACGGCCAAACTCATGTCATCTTGAGTGACTATACTTGCTATCAAATCAGGATGGTAGTCAGCGGTTCTCAGAAACAACTTCTCTCTCAATCCCTAGCTCCCCTATATCTACACTCACTTGTGAAGACTTGGGAAGATCAGTTTAACTTACATCCTTGATGCGTTTTATCTGACACGTTTTACAACATGGTAAAATCAGTTCTTTTTGGTATGGACCTAAGTCTTTCTAAACTTGGCTGCCATAGTCCAGTTTTCTCTAGGTTTACAAAGGTCAGTTTTTTGTTTTAATTTTAATTTTATGTTCGTTTCCTTCTTCTATGTGTCTTTGTAGTGTATCAACATTTTAACTCTGTTTGTATGCATGTGAACAAAGTGGGAAATATCAATATAGCTTTCTCTTGATTTAATTTACCATTCATTTTCAGCTTTCTTACTCTCTTATTCTTATGATAAGTTCAGGTGAAATATTTTAATTCGTTTTCAATTTCCAATGCTTTTTGTTTTAAATTTATTATGACTTGCTATTTGTTGTTCTAAAATATTTCATATTCATTCATTAACCCACTCAATGTGGATGCCTTGAATTTAAGGCATCTGCATGGCATTCATAGAAGGATAGTATAACCCATAAACCCCTTCAAGACTCCTTTGATTTCAAGAAATACAAACATCTTTTTTCGGAAAAATTTAGTAATTTTTCAATTTAATCAATTAGTTTCAATATTAATATGTATAATAGGAAACTATGAAATGAAGAATAAAAACTACTCCCATCAGGGACCAATTTACTGAATTATGGTAGCATTTAGTTGGTTAATTTGCCTATTTTTCTGAAATATTCATCATATAATGGACTATTGTGTGTAATTATCTTATCTTACATAACAAGAGTTTTTGTGCCATAGCATTTCACTAACCAAGAAATTTCTCAATCTACCTATAAATATTTTAGTATTTTCTTCCTTAACTTTTTATGGCTTTATATATGTATATGGCAAGTTTTCCTTTTTTAAATTCTTGAGTTGTTTGCCTCCAGTATCTAGCTTCGTAAATGTTATTATTGGAAGCCATACATTTTGATGTTTTCTGGCTTCCCAATGGTAAACAGCCCTCTCTTGAAAGGTTTCAAAATTACAGAATTAGAATGATAGATTACTTGTTACTATCATTTAAAGAATGACTTACCACTGATTTTACTGATTAAACTGCTACTTTAGATCAGTAATATATTAAGGAAATTGATCCAGTTGAGTCCTCATTGAATTTATCTAATTTTATAACAACTAATTTTTAATCTGACTGATTTGTTGATGATTATTTTAATTAAAATTTCATCATAACCTGTTTGTATCCCCTAGCAATGTATTTCCTTAGAGAAATATGTATATATATATACATGAAAGATATTTATGTTCTTTAGTTTTATTTTTACTAGGATCTTTTCAAATTGATGTGGAAAATTGGCATTTAAGTTATTATACCATCAGAGGAAAGCGTGTTCCATTTTCAGCTATTCTTTTGACATCTTCGCATAATTGCTTTGAAGCCTCACAAATGTCTGTTGTGAGGTTTCTGGATATTAATATTGATTGATCTCTCTCTTGCCTCCTACCCTTGGCATTTTCTCCTCTTCTTCAGTCTGCTTCCTACATTCTCAGATCACACTTCTTCAAAACCCTTGCTCTTAAGATAGCTAATAGATACTGTTAGATATTTGTACATTCAGACAAATTACTAGAGAAAGCTGTCAGCATGAGTGTGTCAACTCAATGTTCATTCTATGTTCTCAAGGTCAGTGAATTTAAATTGTGTGTGTGTGTTTCCAATTTTAGTTAATGCACTTTTTGGTGATTTTTTGAGCTTTATCAGATGATAATTACTGGATTTCATGTAAAGAGGTCCGTATGTTATTTTTACATTATGCTCACTTTAATGTATACAACCAAGACATGCATTTTGCTAACTGAAGGTATTATTTATATCAAAGCTGTTTCATTCATATATATTTGTATTCATATTTGTTTATACATGAAAGAAATAATTTAATTTAGACAAAAAAAGAGACTTATACTTAAGCTATATTCTGGCATTGTTGATGGTTAAAAGATTTAGCATTTTAGCTATTAATCATTGTAGAAGTTGCAATTTAGATAGTTCTGTATATGCCATGGATTTAGGTAAACAATTTCGATCATTCAAATTACATTCTGGAACACTATGCTTACTGCAAGATAATTAGAGAATATGAGTATAAAATTTGCTGTAGTGCCTGAAAGGCTGATAATAGCATTCATAAAATTTAATTTTTCTGTTTCGGGTAAATAATTATGATAAAAGATTTCAGAGTATATTGTTTATCAATGTTTGGTTCACAATCAGGGCTGGTAAAATAATGTAATCCCTGTAAAATATTTTATTATTGCATAGATGACATTTTATATTTTTTATATTTTCTTCTTTGATGAAATATATTGCATTCATAAATATATTGTTTTATAAAATATCAAATTAAATTCAGTGGAAAAAGCTAACCTGCAGGTGTTTTGCTTGCTGCTGATCTCAGCTAGTTGAGGGAGAGTTCTAAAAATATATTTGGTCTGTGCACTTGGCTGTTTGTATAACTCTCCCTTGCCAATTGGCAATGTTCCTTCTCTCTCAATTTTTTCACTGCACATCTCATTCTTTATTCAGCTAAAATTATTCTCAGGTCATGAATATTACTAAAGTGATGTTTAGGTAGTTCATTTCCTAAAAGTATACAAATCTTCGCAGAAGAAATTTCATCAAATGGCATTTTATACATGTAAAAAATAAAAAATTGGCAAGTGAATTTATGATGTCTAACTATTTTAAAAGAACTCTTCAGACAAATGAATTCCTTAATCTAAAGCCATATGAATTATTTATTAGCGAATCCAGGAGATTAATCAATTGTTTACTTATAGCTCATTGATTTAATCAGTTGAAATGCATAACATTCTTAAGGTTTCTAATTTTCAATTCATGAAAATCTCTCCTCACAATCCTTGTAAAATGTTTTAGGCAGCTTTCTTAATGCTGATTTCTATCATCGATCTGTCTCTCTCTGTTGTAAGATGCAATTGATTGTCTATTCCCAAGTATTCAGTGTATTGTTTAGACATACTCTTTTTATGCTTGCCTATCAGTATTGACTAACCGTGCTTTGATAAAGAGTCAGATAGCTTACCTTATCTCTTTCTTTGATCATCAATGACATCACTGTTTGTTTGGGTTTCTCTGTCTGCTTCATTTTTGAATCCTTCTTTCCAGTTGCTATCTCCTTCCCCTACATTTAGTCTTCTGCCCCTCCTCCTCCCCATTCTTCCCCCATCTTCTTTACTTGCCCTCATTCATCTGTAGCTCATACACAGAGATCTGCCTTGCATCCATTCAGTTCCAGTTTCATATTTGCTCCTCAGTTACTTCTCAAGCGTTAAAATGTGGACTACTCCAATGAGAAGAATTTTGAGCTTGCAAACTATTCATGTCCAGGTTTTTATTAACTTTTGTTTCTTTCTGTGGTTTCTTTTCTGTCTTTTCACTCAGGAATGTATGTATGTATAAACAGCCATTTTGCATCTGTCAATTTTCATAACTTCTTTTCATTGTACACATCGAGTTCTACTAAAATAATTATGATTCTTATTTTCAAAAGTGATCATAGTACATACTAATAAGTCAGATTACATAGACAAAGTTTTGGTATTCTTAAGCAAATACTGTTTGCAGTGGTAATTTGTATAATTTTATCAAGTTTTTTGATTTAGCCCTAATGAAATTTATATTTGTTTTGAATTTTGAACTTATGTTGCTTTGGTTCAAGTACTATAACTGGCATGATAAGACAATTAATTTTTCATGATTTTGAGAATTACCATGTTTCTGTTTATCTTTTAATAAGCAAAGCTGAAGTTTATTTATGGAAAATGTATTACTTTTTAGTAAATTTAAAAAATGTTAATAATAATATGTTGATAGACTTTTGAAACATTCAAACTTTTTTTCTCTTCTACTTCAAAATGTATTGAATTTATCTGATAATAGTAGGGATATTTTTAATTCGCCTTACAAACATTCTGGATTTATACTGTGTTATAGCAATTATATGTTGTATAATTGAAGTTCAGTTGTACCCGTAATATTTATAGTGCAGCTGATGTAGACATAGAGAATGAGATAATATCTTTCATAGTTAGCAAAAATACTATGTATGCTCTGTTTATTCTATTATGTTCCAATACGTAGCTGCCTCAAGGAACACTTCTCACAGGAAACATGAAATTACAGGACATCCAGAAAATTTTCCTGTTTCCATTTTCCCTCATTTTGTTATAATTAATTGAATTATAAATATCAAAATATACTTTTAATCCAGGCCTTACTCTACTTATACCTCTTGCTAGCCTTGACATATTCACAAAATATCTCACACATTATATGGCTATGAAGTCTGAAAAGGTGGCAGTATTTGCTGAAGATACTGCCATGGTGAAATCCCAATGATGGATTCAGTAATGACATGGATTTTAAATCATCTGTGAATTAGATCCTAACACGCCTCTTTGTTTTCTCCATTTCAGCATCCTACCCCTTACCAGTTAGACCTCATTTTTACAGAACTACAGGAGAGAAGGGAGGAGTGTGAAAGACTTAGAGAAGAGATAGAAACCATGAAGGTAGTTCATACATTTCATTCATGTCTTATTTTATTCTTATATTTTTTTTCGCTCATCAAGCACTTCAAAATAAAGTACAAGGATCATACAATATTAGTTTTGTTTTCCATGTGTTTATTCATGTAAGAATGACTAAGTTGTTTGTCAAATTTACTTCTGTATGCTTCCTAAACCCCCGTTTTTTGAAATTTTGGAATTTATCTTTATTTCTTTCATAAAGGTTCACAATCTTGGCCCATGTACCTCACGATTCATCGAAGTTGAAGTTCTGACTTACATAGTTTATATTCATTGAGGTTTTATCTGTTGAGTGAATTTATTTTCCTCAAGTTGAAGACAAATGACATTTTATTTTTAGAATTTAATTATTTAACCGTATATTTCATGGTTTAGGTTATTTACTATTTTTAACATGCCCCTTACATTCTGTGACCATTGTTTTGAATGTTCCCATGTTTTACATCCTCTTATAATTAGTTAAAATATGTATCTGGAAACTTGTTTATTTGTAAATTTATGTTGTTGCTCTTAATATCAGAGTTCTCATAGTTTTCCTTCATTCTCACCTTTGATTGTTGAAACAACACAGTGAATTTAAAATATTCATTTCATGTTCCTTCAAGGAATATAATATTTCACTGCTGTAAGTTACATTTCTTTGAAATTTACCTCATATTTTGAAGTATTAGCTGCTAAGATAATTTGTTTAGAACACCATTTTGCATGTTTACTGTTATAGTTTTTGTTTGGTGTTAATGGTATATACTGATTTCATTGATGTATTGCCATTTCTATTGAGTTCCTTAAGGTTTTAATGTAAACTTGGAATTCCCTTGCTATTCCTTTGATTTTAGCAGCGTCTGCAGGGTGAAGTAGCATTCCTTAGTCAGTCTTTACAAGAAGAGAGATTTCGTTCTGAAAGACTTGAGGAACAAGTGAATGACTTAACAGAGCTCCACCAAGTAGAAGTAGAAAATTTGAAACAAGCCATCTCTGATGTTGAGGAGAAGGTGCAGTACCAGTCAGAAGAGAGGCTCCGTGACATCCATGAAATGTTGGAATCATGCCACACTAAGGTAGGTACTCGCTTGCATAGTCGCTTTAGTTCATAAGTGTAAGTAAAATTATCTATTATGAAAAGCCAATTTCACATGATTTCTTCATATCAAAGCTTTTGAAGTAAGTATTTAGATTTTTTAATGGTTTTCTCATGGAGAATAGGCGATTTAATGCATGAATGATTGCTGTTATTTCCTTCTGATTTTTTGAGATATCCATTAGTTTGAATTTAGAATGCATTAAAGAAGGAAATATTTTTAATATGTATGATGGATAATAAAATGTTCAGGTGTAAGTTTGAAGACGGAATAAGCTCACATCTTAAAATATGTTTGAAAGATTTGTGAGATGTATGTACCTGATTTGGATTGGAATTACATCATATTTAAATGTTTTTATTCTCAGATTTTCAAATTAGAGCATCAACAACAACAGCAGCAACAGTATGTAACTCTTGAAGGAATTGAGAATGGTAATGCCAGGGCATTGGTGGTGAAGCTCATAAATGTGTTGTTTATCGTGCTGCAAGTGGTGCTTTTGGTTGTTGCTACGGCAGCTGGAATCATGACCCCTTTCCTAAAGACAAGGTAGGTCAGACACAGTAATAGTGCTTGACACAAACTAATACTATTTATCTGTTTATTAATTGTACATTATTGCTGATTTAACGCAAATTATATGAATTGTTCTCTCATTTTCATCTTAATTGTTATCCTTCTTAATTAAATATCAGTAATAATAATAATAAATCATCTTTATTTGGGCAAGATTTGAGACTAAATGTCTCTTCATTCATCTAACTCATATATCAGTGACAAACCTGTAAATATTTCATTCCAGTCTTCAAATTTAATTCATGAAATGATTGAAGTATTACAAAAGTAAAAGCATAAAAATATATTTTAGGAACTCATTAATGCAATGGTCACCTAGACAAAAAATCATACATGGGTAGTTCAGAAAATTTTAGGTACATTTGGTAGTCTGAAAAGTTTTAGCCTCTTTTGGTTTTTGAAAGCATTTTGCAGAAAACGTTTTTCACATATTTTGAAATGTACTCTCCAAAATTGTAGCCATTTTGGCACACAGTTGTTGTTTGACCATCAAATTAAAAATCTCTGTTAGGTTGGAAACTTTTCTGACTATCCATGTACATTCTTCCATTTGTAAACATATTGTTTGAGTGTTCCAAGATTTTTTAATTCGAATTGGACATTTACGAACATGAATGCTGAAAATTTTCATGTTTCTTTGATGTTTTACTTGCTAAAACCAATCATTTCAAGATGACATATAATTCTGGAAATTGTATCTGTAATTTGAAAGTGTAAAATCCTTACTTTCATAACTTGATCGACTTTTTACATATTATTATATTTATTAAAAATAAGCAATGGAAAATTTTTGGATGAAAAATTTTGAAGTCATCTTAATATGAACTCAAGTTTATGTTACGTACGATAGCCGCAGGTGCACAAATTCCAGCTCATGGACCAATTAGCTCATTTGACAATGCAATCTGGTCTGCAAAGCAGTTGAATTCATCAATGTTTTATTCCAATTTTGATGTTTTAAAAGTAATTCCTGCATCAGTGAGCACCAGAAAAAGTTTGATATGCAAAATAAAGCCCGCTAACTGAAAATTTTGTGAACCCATTCTCTAAACAATGCTGATTTAGTTAATACTTTGGTTCTGCGGATGTTAAGATAGCATTTCCAGTGACTCATTTTTCTTTCTGTATTTCAGACTCAGAATCCTCACGACTGTCCTATTCATTGCAAGTATAGTTTTTGTCCTGAAGCAGTGGCCTGAGATGAGGGAAGTTGGAGGCCATCTAGTAAGACGACTACGCGATTCGTTAGCTGTCAAGTGATGAGCCCTTACAGGCTCCCTAGGATCTCTCACTCCAAACATGGGTGGCGGAAGCTTGTTTCACCCCGACGACTTAAATGAAGACCAAGTACCTTGCCGGCAGCTTCACGAGAAGTACACACAAGTGACTGACTCCTGCCTCTAATGCTGTGCATATTGGCTTTGAAAGTTAACTGCCCTTGAACGGACTTCTGTGCGTAGTAGACTGAAAGGCTTCTGTCTCGCCGTCAGTTGAGGCAATTCCTATGCTCCTAGAGCTGTGGTTGGTGGCTATAATTGGGTCGTGTCGACCCCTCGTATGAATTACTATTTCCATTTTGTGACAAACTCGAATTTAAGAAAAATTAGCTGTTTTTGAGGATGTTCAAATCGATAGTTTTTAAAGACTTTGCTGGAAGTTAATTATTTATTTCCATCCCTCTTTCACTGCCCAAATTTGGGATGGATAGATGTAGTGAGAAACCAAACACTTTATTTTTTCTCCCCTCGCTTTTGTAATTTCTGTACTGAGCACTTTCTCTTTCCATTTTAACGACCACCACTTCTTGTGGTGATGGCACAGTGTACTGCTCATCTTGTGCTCATCTCTGCCAAACAGGCCTCTGGAGGTCTACAATACGTGCAGCTTTGACAGCTTTTCATATTTATTGACTGGTGAGCAAAGTACATCCCAGAAAGACTCATGTCTCGGCATGAGATGGCATAGCGAATTTTCTTTTACCTGGAGATGCAGCAAAAATGAAATCCAAGATGTGCAACATGCCGTCCCCGATGAAAAGGGTGCGCAATGCGTTTGCTTGTGACCAATAGGTGTTCTGTGATAGTGATAGAATAATTGGGATCTAGTCTGATAATGCAGTGCCTGTTCCATCCACAGAGGTTAGAGATGAAAGTGTGTGTGCCTAAATGAAAATAATTTGAGAGCTGTTTGGATTGGAGGCTGAAGTCATTGTGGACTATGAATTTGACGAGTGTGTATAGTGAAATTAGCCTGTTCGAATCTCATCTACGCAACGGAAAAATAAGCTACTTCCTGCGCTGAATACGGAGAGATGACGTGACGCATAGAATGGCCTGTGGTGAAGATTTGTTGTAAAGTTTGCCCATCCTTGTATTTTTACGCTTACGTAAAGAATTACCACTGTAGGCCTTCTAGTTTTTAAGTGATACGGTAGCTTCGGTGCGTTGGATGGATGCGATTTTTTTAAATCCTGTATTGGGTGGTGTGCTGAAAGTGATGGAGTATTGTTGAAGATAATGATAGCAAGGCTGATAAATTGTATGCAAATTGAGAGTTTACAGTTTGTTTTCAAAAGAGTAGTTTATGGGGGAGGTGTGGTGCAACAAGGCAGATTGGAGTCACGTGTGTTAATGGAAGCATGATAGCATCTTGGCTTCTTTCTGGCCATTCTAAAAGTATACTTGACTTTATTACCACAATAACACGATGTTTAATGGAGTAACTTGTGCCCCAGTCTCATTCCGAACTGTATTCCTTGCACCTCATCCGATTCCTATTCCAACATCCTCTGTCCAATTGTGTGCCTGCATTTTATGAGACTCCTTGTACCGTCCCAATTGCAATCTTATGGTTCCTCTGCCATGACAACCATATGGTACATCCACATTTAGCTTTGATATTTTTCTATGCTTTTATAATCCCATAGATATTTTTTCTTATCGCTGAGTGATTGACTGCAGTAATGACAAGGAATGTGTTTGAGCAAAAATATCTCTGCCTGTTGTTTCCTCCTCTCCCCCAGAGGTTTAAAAAAATACCATTAAGATAATATAAGTAGAGCATTTCTCCAAGGAGAACGAATCCAGCATTTTTTAACTGTAGTCTTTTGAATTTGCATGATTTGGGTGATCGGCTTGTCCATGTCACAATGAATAAACTACAGAAAATTCCGGGTATATTGTCTTTCACAATTCTAGCTTAATTGTCGTTTAAGGTATTTTAGAATAACAGAAGCATGAGAGGGTTGCGTGTTTTAGCAGTTTTTGCTGACAAAATTTTTCTTTCCCTGCTCTCTACTTCCTGTATGTCCTATTGGACCATAGGATATAATTTTGTGATTAGAATTTGAGTGGTATTGTGTGAGAGGCATCTATATGGCACACTTGGGAATGATGGTGTTGAGTAGATGTAAAATCAGCCATCTCAATTCCTTTAACAAATAAGCTGTAGTTTAAGGGTGTAAGTTTTCCTATGTTAATTGGATGAATGTTGATCCTCACATTGTTAACCAATACTTCATTTGGAGGACAATACTTAAAGGAGAAACAACTTGTGCTGGAAAGGTCAATTTTTGTAAATAAATCGAGGTGAAAATAATTCCATGTTTGGCCGTATCATCGCAAATGGGGCTGTAGCAGTTTTCACTATATAAATCTGCATGGCAAATGAAGTGATGGATGGAATTCTCCTTATGTTGTCTGTTGTTTCAAATTAATGCTGTAAATTTTTGAAGTGACCTTGAGGATTTTATGAGTAGCTGAACTAAGAAAGAGGAAATCCATGTCTCATACAGGCTATCTTCAGATTTTGGGCTATTGATGGAAAGGATTGTTTATTGATTATGGATAGTGTCTGCTTATGTAAAAAATAAAGAGAGATCTTTTGATTTTTATAAAAAGTCATTATTAGCTAGGAGAAGGGTGCACTCACTTTTAATGTCAAGCACAATGTCTACAAATGGCTCAAAAAACCATTTTTACCACCTTTGGCGCTGAAAGCCAAATTTTGTCATGTGAGCATATTAATATGCATGAACCAGTGACTTTTTGAAAAGGTTGATTGTCAAATAAGTACTTTGTGGTTGGTTACAGAATTCAATGTAATGTGTGCATTACTTGTTTTGAGAGCACAGTCCCCAAGTATGTCCCTCCAGGAAATATGCCCTATAAACTTTTATGAAAATTAGTCATGATTTTAATGTCTTATGCTGTTTGTAGATTCCATTTCCCCAGCACTTTGTTTATGTATTTTCAGCAGTACTTTTGATCATGATAACTAGTTGTTCACATTCCCCCATCTCTCTTTGGATGGATGGTTTGAGGTTGTTTTCTTTGTTTTTAGTGATTAAGACTATTAGTTTTTAACCTATATAATTTTTTTATGAAGCAACATGAAATGGGTACATTTTAAAAGTGTTATGGATTGTATTCTCCTTATAGCAACAAAAAAGGATTGGGAAAGTTATATCTTTCATCGGATGAGTGTTGACTAAAATCTACCTATTTCATGGTGCTTAATGTGATTTTGAAAATGTATATTTTTCAATGTATTTGTCAACCATAATGAAGTTGTATCGGGGCCCAGACACCCACCCACTACCCTTGCAATTTTATTTTACCTAGCCAACCTGTTAAATACCTTTCCATTCCTATGGGGTTCCCATGCTCCGTCCCATAATGGGCTTGTCATTAACTGTTTGGGGTGTCATCTGGAAAGTTAAGCATCATAGGTATGGCGCTCAAAATTGCTATGGTTGCCTTTTCCCCTGTATTATTGGGTGCTTGCCCCAAGTGATAGCACAAAGGTGATAGGCTGGTGCAAAAGGCGATTCAAATTTTAAAATAAAGCTTTGTCCTTGGAGTGTTTGGTTTTTATGCATCAGCCATGACAGTTGCTTGAGAAATGAAATAAAATAATAATGAATGCTCTGTTTAAATGGAAGACTGGGACAAACTTCTTGCATGTGTGTAATTTATATTGCACCTCTGTGTAAAGAAAAAATATATATGAATAATATATATATCTATATATATACAAAAATAATTGACTTTCTATATCCTTATTCCTTTGAAAATAAGTGTATCATCCTTATTGTACTAACAGTGTCTAAAGCAGACAGTATATATTTCTCTATTCAGTAAAATTTAATATATCATCTGAATTGTACAGGATGATATTTCTATTTATCTCTGACTTTAGTATTCATAACATAAAATGGAATTTATTAAGTACATTCTTAGTAACATTTTTATTGAATTTTTTTTGCAGACCAACTGAAAGATGATTAATTTTAAGGTGATGGAGATGAAATAGTAATATTTGTAATCAAAAGTTAAATTTTGCCAAAGAAACAAAAACTTTCTTACAACCAGTAAAGAACATTGTTTTCTAAATTATGAACAGTTGCAAAGTATTAATGAATTAATAAATTTATGCATATGCTTATCTTTAATCTTTATAATTTTTCTGGAAGTGCAATTCACAATTTTACAAATTAGTAATAGTGTTAATAAGAGTGCTTCGACAGCTTAGGTGATTTCACACATTGGCTACCATCAAAATCGAACCCAGGACCACTTTCACCAAAGGCAAATGTGCCGTTCACATGACTAACCGGGAGCCCAGTTTTACAATGATTCTTCAAAAAATCTTTGCAATTGCTCCTCAAGATTGATCATTTCCTGTTTCTTTAGAAATTATTCACTGTTCTGTAAGAGTATCACACTTCAGCATTATTCTCTAATGCTGAAGTGCGATGTGTTAATAGTTGATTAGGATTTTAATTATTTCTGCCAGAAACTTGAAATACATATACTGATATTTTTACAAGTATCCAAAGATTACGTATGTTTCGCATATGGGGAGGTTGCTTACATAAAATATTGCTTTTGTCAGAAACAATGTCCTTTAATCATTTTAGTGCGTCTATCAGCTCTGCTGTATATTTTCTTCATACCAGCAATATTACAGAATTCTATTATTCTTTTATCTTAATTGTCTTATTTTTTGAACTGTATAAACTTCAATGTAAATCATAACGGAGACCTAAAAAGATAAAAAGAGTATAGTTTCAAAAAATACTGAAATATGATACTCATTACTTTGGAATTGAACTAAGGATCAGACCATAAGTAAGTTCATTTAAAATAATATATTTGCATGTCATTTACTACTGTTTTTAATGTTTAACTGTTATTTTAAGTTAAAGAAGATATCTATATACAGAAGAACAGCTCCCAAACTATCTAATGAAAATAGTTTATGATCTTTGTACTATATTAGTTGTATTTATTGAAGTAAAGTTTAATGTTTTAAAATTTAATTCCATAAGAATATTTTCGTTGGGAAATTTAAACTAAAAAGTACAAATTCTAATTGTAGAGTATAATAACTCCATGGCATATTGATCTTCAAAGATACAAATCACAGAAAAATCTCAACCGTAGGTTCAGGTTCAAACAATTTATGCATTGTTTATTCTTAAAAAGGGCAGCATGCTGTAATAGCGCGAAGAATTTTGATCGTTGAGTCTCATAAGAAGTTAAAACAGGATCTACAATCCCGAATTCATATTTGTTCTCCAGTAAATATAGACGTTTTTCCCTATGAAATATTCTTTAATTCTGTTAATATACTTTTTTAATTTTAATATCTTTTCTTAGTTCATATAAATCTAGTAGAAGCATTTCAGTAAAGATTGTGATAGATATGTTTATGTTCCTCAGAGCCAATTATCAGTGATTATGGTTTAAAGAAGGAGGAATTGTAAGTTTTAGCAAAAGTGCAAGTGATTCACATCTAGGAATTCGATATTTTTGCAAAATATTGGGTATTAAAGCTAGGAATATAATTATTATTAAATATGACCATTCGTAATAAGGAAAACTGATCCAAAATCCATTGCGTGTTTTTACTTTATATCGAAAATTTGGTGTTTTCCTGAAATTCTTTTTTTTCCCTGAATTTCAAAAGTGTCGCCATATTGTACTTTTACTAAAACGTAAAACTAACGTTGATTGGCTGACAGTTATGCCGGAATCACATTCTATTGGTTAACTTGGAATATCAGTGAATGAGATGAGGAACTGCGAAAAAGACGTCTATTGGAGATTTTTAGGCCCTAATTCTGTAACAGCAGTGTTTCAAATTTTCTTTCTTTACATCTGCAACCAAATTTATTACATTAATGAAAAAATATCTGAAACTGAAAGACTAATAAAATAAATAGCATTTAATATTTATTAATAGGTATAACATGACCATGTAGAAATTTAAATTACACATTGTTAAAAATTATCACTATCACCTTTTATTTGATTATACACAGACTAGACCATGCGCAGCAATGGAAATTATCTTACAAATGAAAGTCAAAGAATTAAGAGGGATCGAAGAATGGTAACCATGGACAGAGGATCAAGAAAAGTCACTCTGAGAATAAGGGAATCATGAGAAGAAGAGGGAAAAGGAAAAATTGAGGTGTTTGAATCAGTTCACATGAAATAAATTGGATAATGTTAAATAACTGTTTCAGCTAATTAATCATTCGAAAAAAATTAGACATGACAAAGATTCTATAACTCAACTATTAGTTAGTTACTAAGAGTATGTCCAAAAAAATAATTAGATGAAATTCCATGAAGGAATTTTTGGGAAGTTATGAGGATAGTTTTGTTTCATAAAAGTATACAGTCAGCAGATATGTTTTTCGTAGAGTATAACTAATAGTAAACTGTCTTGGGGTATATATTATGTAATGTAACATCTTTGGCAATTATGTATGGTTTACCTTCAGCAGGATGGTTCTTATTATTTCTACTAAAAAGAAAAATGTAAAAGTCAAAGATATACCATCATCATTTCATCAGATTGTGTGATTTCTTTATAATCAATTTTTTTGAATAAACTACTGATTAATTTCTTATCAGGAATGAAAATGTAGAAGATACATAATTGGAGAGATAGATGAGAATCATAATGATCAAATGTACTTTCTTTCTTATTCTTTTAAAGGCATATTTTACTATATCTGCTGTAATGGTGAAAGTACAATACAAAAACACACAGAAACCACTTAGTTTTTAGGATAAATCATGTATTATTTTTGGCCCTGGAACATCGTTTTGTATTGTTGAAATTTTTAACCATGCAGCCTCTAGTAAATACATTTTGTTAAAATTTTACCATTAGGATGTTTTTGGTATATTGTAGAAATATACAAAGTCTATTATAAATATTACATGGTTGTATGAATTTTGTCTAGATATATAGTATATCCAAAACTTATAAGCAATAATTCTGTTGAGTACTATCATATTGAAATTATTTTTACAAAATCTTAAATATGAGAATTATCTAGTTGGAATGATGGTAGGAAATTTTTAAAATATGGAAAGTGATTTCTATAAAGCAAATTCAAATTTATTGAATAGGATCTAATATATTAGTATCATTTGTCTCCAAAAAATTGTCGCTTTTATACTGGGTTTATATTTCATTAGAAAGTTTTTGTTAGTTTTGCAACAATCCTATAAAAATAGGCACAATCTTATTTTTCAACTTTAATTTAATTATATAAGAAAACAGTGTTTTACCTATTTTACTTAATAATTATTCTTAATTCTACTTCATTGTTAGCCATGACCCTCTTGAGCTAGTTTAAAAACTAGTATAGAAAATCAGATTATGATCAAACCAAAAGCAATCTTACTCCACTTACTGAGTAAGCTTTGTATTCATCATGAGGTTACCATCTATAACTTTTATTTTGATGTTAGTTAGGAATTTGATAATTTTTAGTCATTTATTGGATAATCTCAATTTATTCTGGGCAGAAAAATTAAAAGCATCACTAGAAGACACTGAGTTTCAGATATGAACTGCATTATATAGAGAGTCGAGTATAACTATTTTTAAGTAAGCAAATATGAGGGAACTCCCAAATTATGGAAATTCATCAATATAGGGCATGGGTTCCCATCTGGTGGTTTGCAGGAACATATCAGGTGGTATATGTGGGTGAAAAAATTGAAAAAATCTATATATATATATTTGTTGTAGTCTTCATAAAGGGTTAAAAAAACAAATAAGGAGTGAATCAATAATTTAATATGTAGTTTTCTCAGTAATTTAATCAAAATAAAACAAGCCATTGGGATTTTATGACAATAAATATATGTTTCCAAGAAAATATAGAACTGTTTGTATGTCAAAAATTTGATAAATTTAAAGTGGTACGAAGCTGCTAAAAGGTAGGGAACCCATGCCATAGGGCATTGAAAAATTGAATGACTTATTTTGAATTTTTCTTGTAAATGATTTAAAATTTAAAATTTGAAATTAATTTATTATACTTCTGACTTTTTTTATTATATCTGACTATGATGATGAGATTTTTTGATCTATGCTTCTATATTCGGCTTTTGATAAGGTCAGCCAATAGCTTATTTTAAATTTTAGTTGCATCAGAAAAATCTTTTATCCTCAGAATTGTCAATTTGATTATTAGTTCGCAGTGAAGAAAATAATCCAGTGGTTGGGACATACGGAAATGATACTAGAAGTAGCTATGCCGAAGAAGAGTTTTTGAGGAAGACGGTATTTCATAAGACAGAGAGGAAGGCTCAGATTGAGATGACTGGACGTTGTGATGGAGGATTTGAAGAAGATGAGAGTGAGAAACTGGAGGGAGCAAGCCAGAGACAGAGAGAAATAGAGGCTTATTGTGGTGGATGGCAAAGCACCGCAAGGCTGTAGCGCCATATAGAAGAAAAAGGTAAAGAAAATAATTCTATTTTTATGTTATGTAAGACTTTAAATCAATGAATAAGGAGCGCTATATGCAGGATGGACAACTTTAATATTTTCAAGACGAAATCTCATCTAACAATAAAGTATTCCGGAATTCGAGATATAAAAATTATATTATATTTAAAATTATGCGCGTGTTATAAATTTGTATATTATAACGGATAACGCTTGTCGTATAATTGAATTTCTGTCCAAATTGTCTCTCTTATAATAGCTCAGAATATCATTTTTCCGGTAGGTCCTTCTGTTTTCGGTAGATATTTTAACTTTTATTGATTTTTTTATTTTCAAATAAAATTCACGGAAAACGTTAACTATGTACTACTCAGTTGTTATCCTAAAGATCAAAGCCAGTCGTAGCTATATATTATAACTGCTTCAGGCATTTTAATCGTTTATTTAATGGTCCAACGCAATCAAAGATATGATTAGCATTGATAGAGTAAATCGTTGATCTACACCCTACACCGATTTATGGAACTTCTCAATGGATTCTACAGGTTTTACGTAATCTTCAGAACGAGTAGCTGAACAGCATTTCCAATCTTTATTGATCAATAAAATTTCCTTCGTGGGATTTCCGTATCTGTTAATCATCCATTACCATCAACTTCTACAGGGGCTCAAATAAAATTGTATGACTTTGCAGGAAAGGCTAGGCAATATGGTTCCGTGACTATTCAGAGTGCAACAACTCAGAGAGCGACAACTCATAGGACCCGACAACCCACCGTGCGAAAACTGACCGGGCGACAGCTCATCGAGCGATTTATTTATTAATAAATATATTATTAATAACTCATTAACTAGTTTAATCAGAAATCGGTAAAATGACTCCCGATTAATGGTTTTGACGTACAAATTTTATTATTATTTCAATTTTCGTAGAGATCTGTTTTTCGCGCAATGACCTGTCTCCCGGTCGGTTGTCGCACGGTTAGTTTTCGGGTCCGATGAGTTGCCGCACTCTGAGTTGTCGGGTAACGATGCAAAATAAAAGTACTAGAGGAGAATATCATTCATCCTCAATGACACATATATCTTGTTCTTCATATTTCAATAGATGTTTATGCTGATATTTAAATTCATAAGAAAGAAACCGCTAAATTTTTTTTGGTTGGAAAAAACACGTCTTAGCTATTCTGGAAAATGAATCTCAAGGATAAATGCATCACCGTACTCAAGGCACCGAGTTATTTTTCATCGCAGCGCTGTCATAATCTTCATCGTCATCATTCCCAGAGAGAGCATAACCGTGTAAGCGAGAAGCGCTTCGAGGAACTCTGCAACTGCAACTGAATTCCATTTCCGTCCCGAAGGAAAACAGATTACAAACGAAGTGAGGTTCCGGAAACAGTTAAGCTGCACGTCGCTCGCGAGTCCGTACCCGCTCCTCGTCAATCTTTCGCCGTGAAAATTTTCTCGCAGGCGAAGTGTGTTCCGGTTTCCTTCTGAATAAACATGAGAGAGCACCGAGTGCGATTCTTCGCTCCTTCAGACGTTTCGATCCGAAGCCTTCGCGCGTTTCGTTTTTCTCGCTACTCCCACACTTCTCTGCAACGTCCTCATACCCCCTGCGGTGCTCTTCATCCGTTGGGAAGGAAGAATTTTGGGGTATTCGACAGAGACGACGCACCAGCGATTCCGTCGATAATTATGGAGATCAAGCTGTTTGACATTCATTGCCAAGTTCATTGTTGAGTTTGTCGTTTCAGTTACGGTTACAAAGGATTTTAAAGGAAGATTACGAATTTATGTTGGTCCTGCTATGATTGTTTCCAAAATTCAATCTTTCAGCGTCAACTTTGTGGTAGATCTTTATGATAAAATAGGAATGAAAACTACATACACCTATAATTATATTATATTATAGATTATTATTATATTATTAGTGAAACCAGTTGCAAATAAATTTGCAACAGTAAAATATTGTAAATTAATTCGTTTGTATATTATATGATTATAATCTTTAGATAGCTTAAATCAGAATTAATATAAAAAACACATTATTATTACTTATGAGAAATGTTTTATTATATATTAATGGACAACAAACATTAACATTTTTTTCTTCAGATTATTTTTGTTTTTAATTTAAAAATTCTTTTAAAGTGACATTTCTTGTAAATGTTCTCGAATTTTTTAACAACCTACCTTGTGCAACCGTATCATTTACTTTGATTTTTAAATGATTTTAATTTCGTGTTCTTGAAACTGCCACGTTTAACTTTCCATGAGAAAAAAACCTCATGTGGCAAATACACACCAACACGATCAAATGGAGAATGCGACTTATTAATATTTATCGCAAATGCCAATACTACTGGAAGCTGACGTCTCTTCAAATTTAAAGGTAGTTGGGTTTCACTGGATGCCAAAATTATTCGTGGTATAAAAACTCGATCCCCCTTGTTACTTACGGTTAAAATTTCCATGTCTAAATAATTTTCCTTCATCGCCAGTATTAATAATCGTGTAACTAAGCGTCCTTTTCTCGGATCAATGTTTCTTATAAGCATAACTATTGCACCAATTTTTAAATTTAATTTGTTTGGCGGCATTCCTGATGGTGTAAGAGAAATTAAAAATTCGTGTGATCAGCGATTTTATTATTAAAACTATCAATTGAATATCTATCAGGTATTAATATCATAAACTATCGAACCATCGAATTGTGACTCAATGAAAACCTGGAAATGTTTTGATACGTTTTATTTTGAGATTCTTGTTTATTCTTCATCATAATCACCACATTTTTATACTCCAATCATTAAGGAAAATGTTTACATTTTATCTGGAACATGCATAAAGTTTAGATTGTTACATGAATACCTGGTTAGAGCACAAACGAAAGAAACCTCATGTATAAATGGTGATGTGTTATAAAAGAATCTGAGGAAGCTTCATCGAGGATTTCTTATGTAGGATAAATTTTCCCCACTGAAGTTCCTAACCCTTATTTAACACGTAATTTTTTCCCAAGAGTATTTGCTATCACAGTTTTTGGAAGAATCACATTTTATGAAAATCTTCGAATATTTTTAATTTTTGGAGAATGAACTTTGTCGAAGTATTGCTATTTACGAAGTTTAGCTCAATTATATTACGTCATTCGTCAAATATATGGCGAAAAGTTACAGTTTAAAATCTCTTGATACTACTTCGCTGCATAACCTTATTACTATTGTGGCAAAATTTGATTGGGAATACCCTAATTTTCAGACTTGAGTTCCACAAATACTACGAAAATACTTAGTAGAAGGGCGGCGAAATTTTAGGCGCAACATTCGAAGTATTTTCTTTGTATTTGAGAAAGAACGAACTCAATTCTGGAAATTAGGGTATTTCACTGACCATTTTCCACACTATTTGATTACTTGATTGATATTCAATAAAAGCGGTTCTATTGGAGTATCCATAATAGCTCTCTTTTCAACTATCAAAGGAGCGATTGATGAAGTCTATTACGAGCACCCTTAACCTTAATATTGAAACAGTTCTAACGGCCGGCGAGGACGAACGGGTAAAGGCCGTAATTCTTGATTTTCCGAAAATCCATGACACAGCTTTCCGCGCAAAGCTACTTCCGTGTTAATATTTTACGCAGCCAACGACTAGAACTCTCGGTGGATTTTCTTCGGCCATAGAAGTTGGTATCTTATCAAGCGCTGCTAGCCTTGCACCTCATTATCAAACGCATCCCTGCATATGTAGCATCTATGGCAGCTAATATTTTATAAGGAAAATAAAAAAAACTAGATGATAAAGATATTATTCGATATAGTAAATCTTTTGAAAGAAAATTTGAAACGTGGCTGTTAATCAATTAGAGGTTTAAGATCTCCAATATCCGTGTATGTCGGCGTTCCTCACCTCTTTCACCGGTATTCGGAGAAATTAAAAAAGGACAGCGATCCTTTCTTGGTTTCTCCGAATACCGGTGTATGAGGTGAGGAACGCCGACAAAGACGGCTTTGAAGATTTTAAACCCCTAATTCTAATAGTGTATCTTGTTGAAAAGCAAGTAGTAGAGTAAGAAATTAGTGTTTTTAACAAGAGTAGGCTGATTTGAACAAGTCTTTCTTCACAAAGTAGGATTATTTCGAGAATAAATGAAATGTATTTAAAGAAATTATCACGATGCTTGACTTTACTCCTACATTGTAAACATGTCGAACAACTGAAGCAGTATCTGCGTATGACGTGAAGTCAATTAATTGAAACGGGAGTTTTGTCATGAGAAGCAATAGGCCGAAACGCCTGATTACTCGGTGTCTCTTTTGAAAATTATACATCTAGAATTTCTGGATGATAGGAGTAAGAACCTATATTGAATTTCCTTATTCTTTGTAATTATAACTAATTCATAGGACGATTATATATTTAAATTTCTAAAGAAAAATAAACCTGCTTATGATATTAATAATCTTTACGTATATATATATATTGTATTAATTTAATGCCGCCGATCCACAGATAAAATGCTTGAAATTTTGAAGTTGTCGCATTAAAATTTTTAATTTTTATAAATACTTATTTCATTCGTTTTTGTTAATTTTATCATAATTTCATCAATTTGGTGACGAATTGACGAGGGAAATATCGCTTCAATTTACTTTAGTTATGCCGATGTTGATCTGTTTTGTTAAGTCTGTGGAATTAATTTAGGCATCAGGTATATATTTATAAGCTATTCTAATCGCTGTAATCCAACCTCCACATTTCATTTAGAAATAAGAGGACTTTTCGAATCGAAATGTGTATTCTTAATTAATATTATCATTCATTATTTTTGGTTTTGAATCCAACACTATCATCGCCGAATAACTATAGACTTAAAATTAAAATAATTGTTGTGAAGTAATTTAAACCTCCTATTTTTTCCACAGAGATTTATTTTAATTTAATCCCTGATTATTTCTGTTATGATTTTTCACCATACTTCGCCTGATACTGTGAAATGTCATCTATGTTGATTTTTTCTCATTTAGGTTCCAAAAGGTCAAAAGTCTTAACAGTTTTTACTTGTGAGAATATTGACTTTAAGTGCCCTCTATCGAGAGCAGAAAATTGGAGAGATACACGTTAAAGATGATCGAAGAGGTCCAAATTAGTGCGAGACCCTCCAAGTCCGAATGGGGCCATTTGTTGGCTGCACCGGCATTTCTTCTCGTTCAATCACTTTTTCTTCGAGAACGTAGATAACTCATGAGGCGGTCTTGGCCTTTGCGGTGGCTCGTAAGAGGTGGAACTTGGGAAAGAGCTGCCGTTAAGAGTAGGCATTGGCTTGATGTACAGCGTGGATTTCAAGGCAGAGCTGCAGCCGGCGACGTTTCACCCGAAGGGGCAGACCGCGCGAGTCCCAAATGAAAAAATCAAGCGTTCGATCCTTACCTCGGACGCTGATTTATGGCAACGAAGGGCGGAAATTGCGAAGAAAAAAGACTATCGCGCTTCTTTTGTTCTCCCGACCTATTTTCCTTAGCTGCCGCTATCTTCGCAGCGAGTGAATTCAGATATTCGAAGGAAAATTGTCGACTTCCGAAGGTGAATTTACGCCGTCTCGATCTGATGTGGCGAGAAAGTTTTGCGAGAAGTAGGAGAGAGTTTCTTCCCTTTTCAGAGGGCGAGAAGCAGTGGCAAAAGTATCATCATCATGAGTGTTCCACCTTTCGGTAGGTTAATGTACACTCAAAAATCCCTATTAAGCGCCATCTCCTTCATTTCCTTATAGTTAAACCCTCCCTTTAAGTCATCCAACATCTTCTGTCTCTTTCTTTCCCTCTGCTTTTTCCTCTGAATTCTACCCTCAATTACAGTCTTCGGCAAAAGTATGCAAAGAGGAATAGCTAAAAGTGCCTCTGTCACTGGTAATTCATGCTGTGATACCTAACTTAATCATAATTCAATAATATAAAAGGCATAGAGAAGAATCGATGGAAATCATTTTCACTAAGTGGATGTATCTAGACGGATGAGCTAATTGCTTTTCAATTCTTGCCGATTAATCGTAGTTCTCCACCCCGATTCGTAGCATTGAAGTTGTCAATTCACTCTCTAAGAGTTATTTCCAATTTTTACAATTCGTGAACTTATTTTATGAAGTCGATCTTTTTACTTGTGGAAATACTTTTGGACGTCATTTAAACAGTAACAGGATTGCAAGTCTTATGTAATTTTTTCATTCCTTGTTTTTAGTGCACGTGTCTTGTTCCTACAAACTGGTACAAAAATTATATCATATAAATTATGCCTAATGTTGTAATATCTCGAATAGCACGGTTTAGGGGTCACTGAATTCATCAATAGTAAGTGAAATCATTCTGAATTTGGAATTTTTGGATAGACTTTAAAAGTGATGCGTTCCAGAATAGGAGGTTAAAAGCTACAAATTATTTTCGTTAAGTACCTGAAAATATATTGTTTGTGTGTATATTTACGGTTTGTTTAAAATATATCCGACATTATAAGGTGTGAATGAATTAAATATGATGCTCATTGTGTATTAAAAATTCATTTGACATTTCCCTCATTGAAGCGTTTCTTGCTAATATTCCAAACTTTATCACAAAAAGTTAGAATTATAATGAAATTTTAGACATAATAATGTTAAATATTTTGAAATTTGATGTAATTTTGCCTTATGCATATATACTAAATGCATATCTAAATTAATGGAAAGATCAATTTTTTATTCGTATTTTAACTTGCTAATCAGAATCTATGTATGATATTTGCATACGTAGATGAAGGCAATGGCGAACCCGTTCACAATATTCAAACAATCACTATATCAGCTTTTATATACAACGAAAAACCGGTATTTTATAAACGATAACTTGATTTTAATTCCTAAATCAACATACAAAATCAAAAATAAGGATCTCATTTGATCTTTTCCTTCAAGCACCAATGTTGATATCGAATGATTAGATTTCTTGAAATGTACGTATGAAGTTCATTTAGAAATAAGCTGTAACTATACTATGGAACCTGTTTCTCTGTGGAAGGTTGGAGACATTCCCAAGTTCTAGAAAGGACCTAAATAGTGTCTTCTCCCCAAAGGAGAAAACATTATCGGATCTGACGCACAAATATGCTTGTAAAATATCTGTGTTTGACTTTAATCTCTAAAAGGACAGAGTGCAATGACGCACTTACATAATTACAGAGGTTATCGAATTAAATAAATCATTCTTTTTTCCTTGGAGAGTAAAAGATACGACAGCTTTAACTTCGGATGATTAACCTCCCAAAAATTACGTAACGCATTAGTACGACGTAGCACGATTGTTTCGTCATTCTCAATCTGGTGTATATATATCGAATCAGACAGATTCCACATTCATTCTGATGCTCTCAAGCACCAACGGGTTATTCTGAGAAACATGGAGACATCGTACTGCTTGCTGTTGGTCACATTCTTTTTTTACCAAGTCCTGCCAATTTCAGGAACGACTGGTCCGGTATGCAGTGGCGATGCAGGGAAGAAGCATCGAATAGGTTTGTCGATTAGGAGCATACGGAACGACAAGGATGAATGGGTGACGAAGATTTCTGCCTCTCAAAACGCGAGCGTCAAGCCCAGGTTTATAGATGTGGATTTCACTCGATCGGTCGTCGATTGCCACGACAGCTTCTTCATGAATTTCGAAGGAATCATTAAAGGTATGTTTTCTCTTTTACGATTGATAACATATTTTAAGAAAATTTACTGGGCACTCAAGAATACATCCCTGGGGAGGATCATAGTTGCGGTACTCAAATTTACCTTAATTTCGACGGAATTTTGAGTAACTCAGTGATATTCCATGACAAAGGAGAAATAAAATAGTAATCAGTTTTATCAGTGATATTAAACCCTGGGTAACCGCAGCTAAGATGACTTATTCACGCTTAAGCGACGCAACTTGTGGTGGACTTTGGTACTGTGGTGTTTTTACCAAGTTACTATTGATCAGGATCTAGTTTCCACGAGAAAAATTGATTCCTGCTTAATTTCTATATTATCTTACCTTAGCTTGCAAATCTATCTCCTTCAGACAACGTTAATATTTATTCTCTGCCGTTTTTTTTTTTGACTTTTGGAACTCTTTTTGCGTAACAACAGTCTTTCTTAAATGTACAGTGGGCTCAGTGAAATCTCGATCTAAGGTTTTTGTAGCAGACCAAGGGAAATCGACTCTAGAGGCGGAGAAACGTAAGATGCGAACAACAAAGGATGTAGTTGCTGTAGTTGGGACCGCCAAATTTCAACCTAAGAGACAGGAAAACGTTAGAAACGAGAACGTTAGATCGGAATTTCAGTGTACTCGGTAAATTGGCATAATTCAGCTGGGCCTTGCTTACTTTTCTCTATCAATCTTGTAGAAATATTGCTTGGTTTGGAGTTATCTCTAATTCTCTAACCAAATTGGTTGCTACCACAACCAACTTTCGTGTGCATTCCGTTCATTATATCAGGAACTTTATTTTCCTGTGAATATAGTTATTCACTCTTCCGTCGTTAGCATGTTGCCTGCCCTTCCGAATTCTTGTGTTTTACTTAAAATTCTCCTCAGTACCTTTCTGATCTCCTAGACATCAATAATCAATATTTTCTGATATATTTTATATTTTGATGCATGTAATATGCGTGTGCCTTCGTAACAGCAACGTAAAGCATATGTTTATTTCTGATTGAATTTGGCTTTCTAATACGTATATTTGCGGAGTTAGTTCACACCTCAATTAAAGTTTTTAATCCGCGTCTATTTGCACTTTGCGGAATTACTCCTCGGAAATTGTCGGCTCAGTTACACCGGTTCAGAAGTTAAGTTGAACATAATTTAACAACAAATACCTAGGAGTCACATTTAGCAGTAACTTATCTTTTAAAGAACATATTCGAGATGCGATAGGAAAAGCGAATAGAATGCAAAGATTAACTGGCAGAACGTTGAGAGGATGCTCATCGAGAGTCAAAGAAATAGCTTACTTTTCTCTTATTCGTCCGAGTCTAGAATATTGCTGTACGGTTTGGGACCCACACGATGTAGGTTTAGTCTCAGATTTAGAGATGGCCCTTCGTAGAGCAGCCCGATTCGTTTGCGGGGATTTCAGGTTTGATAGCAGCGTCACGACAATGATAGAGTCCCTCGGTTGGAATTCACTACAGATGAGAAGATCTGAATATCGTCGGAAACTTTTCGAAAAGTTCATTCGTTCAGAATTTATAGACGAAGTAAGTGAAATGTTATATAGTGCCAGTAAGGAGCGAACGCGATCTCCGAGAGGCATCGACGAAGCGTTATAGGGAAGTAATCGCAAGGACGGATAATTACTTTTGGTCGTTTTTTCCCCAGGCTATTAGAGATGCTAATAGGGATGAATGAATAATGGTGGTGTATTACACCCCCTGCCATACGCCTCTGGCGGCTCGCGGGGTATATTTCTAAATCTAAATCTAATTTACAAGGGTGAAATCTAATCAAAACAATTTCTCCACTCAAAGTATTGAGACTGAAAATCGTACGGAATTTAATTTGAGAAGCATATACTGGGCCATTCAAAACTCTGTAAAAGGACGCCAGTTGAGATCTTCTGCTCTAAATAACGCCTTAACTTTAATATGACTCTTCATCCTTTATGAATGGTTCATCATCGTGTAGAAACGTGACAAACAATTCTCTTTTCAGAGAATTCTGAAGAGGACCAGAGAAAGAGATTGGTTTTCCACAATAAGTGCTCGAGCCAAGCTGCTATCACGAATGACGGTAGGACGTTGCAGAAAATAAAGTAAGACCCTTTACCTAAGTAATCGGAATTCAGACTGGATCAAAGTATTCGAAGCTTACGTATGAATTTTTTTATCTATGGAGATATTTATTTCAGGATGGATGGACGAGGAGCAGCTTTGACGAGTAGACCGTTGATGGACAACGAGATATTTACTGTTCGTATAGACAAAAAGGATAACAGGCCTGATGGAATTGGAATCGGTGTAACTTCTCACGCTCCTGGGACTATTAATTTACCTGATCATATTAACAGTATAGGGTAAATAGCAAATTTTGGTGTGTTTATACAATAACTGTCATGATTCTTTACATAGAGATACTCACTTGATATTTCATCCATTTAGAAGTGGCACGTGGATGTTTTATCACCATCATTTATACCACAATGCTAAGGTAGCCTTTTCTGGATATCAGAAGACTCCTTTAAAGGATGTTAAGGTATGGATATAACGACGAATATAATTACTACGTACTATTACCACCTCCAATTTAAAACATCTTTATTCATTGTTACTCAAGCGTGTCCAGTCTGAGATGCATTTTCGATATTCATTATGTCTTTCCTAATACTGCATATACTTGTACTTTTTTGCGTTCGAGATACTCATTGCATGTACACACGTACACAACAAGTGAATTCTTCCGAATAAATAGAGCAAAATTTTACTCATAAAAAAGATACAGATAAAATTGCATAAATATGATCCTTCTGAATAATAAAAAATAAAAATATATATCCTATCCTATTTTAAATGTTGTCATTGAAACAAACTAGAAATTTAAAACATATTTCTTCCACAAAAATGATGTAATATTTGTTAACTTGGTTGCTAATACAATATCGCATTTGTTTACACTTTTACTTAGTGATAATTTCAACGAAAAAATTACCATGTTTATTTTAACGATTATTTTCTTATCTATTTGAACGATTTGTTTATTTATTTTTAATTAAAAAATAGTTTTATTTTTGGATTATTTTTCAAGTAAAAACTTAAACCATAGCGTTGGTAGTTTCGGCCTTCACTTGTTGGTAGATCATTATAATTATAAAAAGTATAATATATCTAATATTTTAATTTATACAAAACCCTGAAGTACATACACGGCCATGGTTTTGATCGGCTGATGATGATGCTATGCATCGAAACCATGGTCGTGTGTGGATGTGTTTTGCGTTTTTGTATAAATTGAAATATTGGATCTATTATCCTTTTTATAATTAACTTAAACCATCTATACAGTAGAAAGTTATATTACTTGCAAACATATATTGCTAAAATCCAAAGTATACTAATCCCTTCCTTATCATGGAATTTCGGATCTCCTTCCCCATTCATTTGTTATCGACCTATATTTCCCGCACATTTATATGAGAGTCGATTTCAGCAATCGCCTTCCTCGAGGATAGATGATTTACAACTACAAAAGTACACTGAACGTTCTTCTTTATTGTTAATGTTGTCGGTATTTAGAATCCAGAACGACATTGCACGACCAAAGTATGAATCATGAATTAATGTCCCGTTTTCGGTATTCGTCTTATTTTCGTAGGTCTATTGTTTCCATTTCTATTTTATAAATTAAATTATGCCTGCAATCGGTAAAAAATATCGGGTCCAAGCTCCTAGACTCTGTTTTCATAATCGATTGCTTTCGCAGAAAAAATTAATTCTTAAAACGATTACTTCTAGCATTTATTTTCCTATTCCTCCTCGCAGTATCACAAAGGACTATATAACAGGCAGGTCGCATTATGTTATTTACATCTTCTGAGAATGTATTCTCTGAACGTATTTAGTAAATTCATCCTTTGTATTAATCTTCTATCTTCTAAAGATTTCTATCTCATGTTCTGGATCATCTGAGTTGCGCTCATTGCTCTACCTTAGCAATTCTTTACAAATCGTATCGCCTTTCGTCGTATCTTTTCTAAATACCGAATACAACACTTGTCGGCTGAGCCCTTTACACTACATGAATACTCAAGGGTGAGGCCTATCTAACGTTAATTAACATCGTTAGTGAAATTTATCTTCTACCGACTATTTTCTTAACGAAGCCGAGCTTCTTAAGTG
Source organism: Sympetrum striolatum (assembly GCA_947579665.1). Lineage (NCBI taxonomy): Eukaryota > Metazoa > Arthropoda > Insecta > Odonata > Libellulidae > Sympetrum > Sympetrum striolatum. The sequence goes on along the minus strand of OX388350.1, from coordinate 34,927,779 downwards.
CTTAATGAACCATAAATGATAAGCATAAACAAGGAAATTCGATAAAGGTTGTTTTCACGAAATGGCGTGCAGCCACGATAAATCCAAGGGAAGAATAGACTTGAAAAAAATCCGACGGGACCGGGAATCTCCCGAATAGCTTGAGAGAATGTTCCGGCGGGATAGCTCAACGGACAGAGCACCTGACCGGCAATCGGGAGACCCGGGTTCGATTCACGGTCCCGTCGGACTTTTTTTTGATAAGCATAGATTCTCCTCTGGAATTCGTCAACTAAACTCAAATAGTCTTTATTTTTTCTGGTGAAAGGTATTCTCTAATGAAGGAAGTTTTCTCGGTTGGAAACCCGAGAAAACTTCCTTCAGCACCTTCACCGGGAAAGAACCAGATCTTTCTTGTATTCTCTAATGTTCACTACTCACTTTTTCATCAAATTCATCTTTTCAAACGAAGGTTTCAGTTTTTCAAATTATTCAACTTACTACTTATGGTGTCACGTCAGGATTAGATGTCTTTTGAACGCCATCCTAGTAGGTTGTAACTTAGTTACTTTGGTGGGAAAGCTCTCCATCAATCGTCGGATACAGAGTCCTTGCTTTATCTTAACTTTTTCGTTCTCGTCTGGCGATAGGTTGGGCAGCGTGTTGGGGTAATGAGGAGCAAATCCGGAACTCTACACTTCTTCTTGGACGGTGTAGACCAAGGCCCGGCGGCGTCAAACTTGCCGGAAACGGTTTACGGGGCGTTCGAGTTATTTGAAAATCTCCTCCAAGGAACCATCGTCGATGCATGATATAGGGGAGACCGGGGCTGGTTGGCCCGGTTTTTTTTACTTATTTTATATTATTATTTTGTACATATTTAAACTTATGAAATTATTACTAAATTTTAGATGCATTCTTACTGAATCTGGATGGCAATTATTAAACTTGAAAATATGAGTTAAAAATTAAAAAATATAATAATTACTGGATGTATGTCGAGTGGGCCAATCAGCCCCTACATCGGGGTAGGTTGGCCCAGAGGCTGGAGCACCTTGACCCATACAATCTTTTGATAAGCTAGTATAACTTTAGGAAATCAAAATAAAACTAATGGTTATCAGTAAAGACCATACAAGGCTACAGGATTAGGCAAGCAAAAGTAGAAGCAAGCAATAAAACATTGCAACATCTAATAATAAATCAAAAGCTTTATGGAAAGTAATCAAGGCTGAGACTCAACTTAAGTCTGAAAGCTGCATAACAAATGTCACCTGATGTCTTTAATGATTACTTCATCAATGTAATTGGAAAGTTAATTGAAGGCTCTAATATAAAACGGCACAATATATTAAAGTATAATATATCTAATAGTTTAATTAATCCAACTCAAAGTCATTTTACTTAGCACCTGTAACTGAAAAAGAAATATTCAATATAATTGCCTCGTTAAAAACTAGTGACTGCTGTGATATATATGGTATGAATTCAAAGCTGTTAAAAGGCATAGCACATGCTATAGCATATCCTCTAACCAAAGTTATTAATCAGATATTTGAATCTGGTAATTATCCAGAACAATTAAAAATCACAAAAGTTAACCCAATACACAATCAAGGTGAGAAAAATGACCCTTCAAGCTACATGCCCAGATCAATAATTCCTGTCTTTTCTAAAATAATAGAGAAAGCATTATTTTCAAGAATATGTAATTACTTTGAAAAGAACAATCTAATAAGTCCCACACAATTTGGTTTCCTGAAAGGCAGAGATGCCATAGAATGTGTCATGTCAATGATCAGTAATATACATTGTTCCTTTGAAAGCAATGAAACTACTCTAGTTTTCTTCAGTGACTTGTGTAAGGCATTCGACAGTGTTTCCCATAAAAAACTTCTTTCAAAATTATACTCCTATGGAATAAGAACTCTTAGAAAGTTAATTGAGAGGCAGATATCAGTGTGTGTCTATAAACAACAAGCTATATAGTAAAAAACTAGTAAAATATGGAAATTAATATAATGCGTCAGAAAAGAAATAACTTAACAATAACTCAAAGCAACTAACCGTGGAAGACTGTCCTTCGTTGATGGTCGGCAGTTTAGATCAATTGTCAATAGATTGACTTTGATGCAACCTCGACCTATCGAAAACGGTTAAGAACATTTTTTTTTGCTGTATCATTACTCTAATGTATGTTATAATGTGATTATAATGTAAAGTTTGACTGTGTCGTGTTGATCTGATTGATTGTATATTATCAACATGTCTTATACGTGCATATGTATGTCGTTGGATAAATAAAAATTATTATTATTATTTAAGATTATAACAAATTTTAGAGGTTCGTGTTTTCTTTTGAAATGCTTTTTATCTCGTGATTATGACGATCTTTTGACCTCTGCAACGTATCAAAATATGTTTAACTTCGAAAATTATATTAATAATTGAATAAACTGGACGAATTATATATTATTATCATTAAAATTAACCTTTCATCGAGTTTAAAAAAATATATAGGACGGGGCAGGTTGGCCCGGGTGGCCATCAGCCCCGGTCTCCCCTACGCATGCATTAAAGGGATAATGTATTTGCATGAGAGTAAAAATATAAAGTGCCCCCAAAGGAGGCGATTTCTTTTTTTATTTGTTTTATTTCTTTGAGTTATGAGGTGGTTTAAGAAAACTAGTAACAGTTTCTCAAGAGTGCTCATGTTCATGTTGAGGTGCGGTAAGATATAAGGAAAGGGAAAAAAGATCGGAATGCTAATGGACCCTCTGGAATCAATACAAAGTATGCTTTAAGATTATCTGTATTCCTCCCAGCTAACCATTGTTAGTTCAAAGAAAACTGCACATTTTATCCTGTTTCAAAACTTTTTTCTTTGAATTTCGCCTTGGGATATCTAAATTTACGTTTCTAAAAAGTCTTCGGAGTGAAAATTGTTTTAAAGGCGTTCACTTCAGTACAGGAAGCTCTTTTTGAAAAATGTCGTATAGACCTTCAGGTGAGCTGCGTTTTGAAATTTAAAATACTTCTAAGAGGAAGTAGAAGATCGTGGTCATTTTGAGTGTAAAATTTAAAATTTCCGCATTGCTTTCGCTTAGTTCTTGTAAGGAAAAGGAGTTTCTAATAAACGTGCGATTTTGGAGGTAAGGAGATGAGGTTTGAGGTGTGTTGAACTTATTCAAAGATGTGTATTTAAGATTGTAACCAATGTTCGTGTGGCAGATAGGGGTCACATCTCAATTTCGCCAAGCAAAAACAGAGCGATGGGGTTACAATTTAGGCGCAAATGTTGTTGTCCTAGGAAATCGTTTACAAAAATACGACCTCAACCATGTCATGGAAGTTGAATTCAGAGCTTAATTTCTAGATTATTTTCTGCCATAAAATTAATGCTGAGTGTTTATTTTCGTTTTTATGTAGCTTGATTTGATCCTAAATGAACCATCTACTGCTCGTAATTATTTTTCCTTAATTATAATTAATTTATAATAAACACGAATAAAATAGAAATCGATTATAAGGTGCCTTTTATGAAGATACTTACAAGGTTAATTAAAGGCAAGGCAAATTACAAGGCAAATTAAAGGTTAAAAATACAAGAGAATAAAGCCGCCATCATCAATACATTGTGGAAAAAAGGGTTTTATTTATCTGTCGGTTTGGCAATTGTGTTCCTGATAGTTTCTCTTGCATAGAGGAAAGTGACTGAATATATTAAATGTGAATTTAATGCATTTGGGGTTGAAAATCTGTGGCAGAATGAGACATAATATGTTGATTTTCTCCGATATAGCAAAAATTACACAAAAATCGAGGACGTAGATTATGAAAAACAATTGTAGCCAACCTTGAAAAGTGGGTGCGAAGCTTCAGAGAAGACCAAATTCTGAAATAGAAGTAGTCTAAGCGGCGGTTTTACTCTATGACCAAGGAATAAATGAGAATGATTTATTTATTATATTTATTAGGAATTTCACTTATACTCTTATGAAGAAGTACTTACTATGACTTTCACTACGTGAGTATAGAGTAAAGTTTACGAAGGATATATGTATGGGTTGTTTCGGAAACCACCGCAATTTTCCTTGAATGTAAGTTCGTCATCATGGCTTCTCCAAATCGAGGTTAGCCTGTTGAGAGCTTACCTGTCAAATCTGGCAACTTGGACTCGGGCCTTCCAATCTGATCGAAACCCCACAGCCAGGGGCTTCTAACCCAGGCCCATTCGATTTCACTTTCCCCAGCAGAGGCGTTCCGCGGAATATTCGAAGAGGTCGAAGGTCATAACCTTCCTGCCCTCTCCCACTTCCGCAAAAGGCCGGAGAGAGCGTGTTTGACGTCACAGGTCGTGGTGCCCACGCGAAAATCCCCGCTGAGGTCAACCGACACGAATACGAAGATAGCACGCGAAGAAATGTTAAGGATCGCTTTGTCTTCCCCAGAAACTCGTTTGTCTCCCTCCCCATGCGAAGCCCAAGGCGAGATTGAAAAGCAAAGGTTCTCACCCCATTTCTCGTGGCTCCTTTCGCAGTTCCACGGCACGATGTAATATTGCACGCAAGGGTATAGTGTTTCCTGGACAAACTTCTATGGTAGGACTCGGTGGAAGATGGTGTGATAATTCTCAGACAAGGACCTTCTTCTCCGGAGAGCCATGGGGTAAGTGCTGGTGGTTTTTAATATATTCTCCGCGAAGGAGATTTTTAGAGGTTGGAAAGGCCGAAAGAAAACGATCGAATAATACGTTTAGATTTTAGATGTTTCAACCGAATGGCTTTATTCCATGAATTTGGCTTATTACTGCGTTCATGCTATGAGTAAGATTTAGAGGATTTAAATCTTCAATAGCCGTCTTTGTCGGCGTTCCCCGTCTCAATCCCCTGTATTCGAAGAAAACGAGAGAGGAATACTGCACTTGTTTTCTTCGAATACCGCGGAATGAGACGAGGAACGCTGGAAAAGACGGCTATTAGAAATTTGAAACCTCTAATTCATTAACAGCAGTATTTCAAATTTTATTTCTTTAAATGCCATGAGTAAACCGAATTATTTCATTTGATGTATTCTATTTTTTACCCGTTTATTATAGAAAAGGAAAATTGAATTAAAAACAAGTATGTGAAAATGGATTATTTACGTATAAATTTAGTTAGATCAATTTCTTTTTGTTAGACTCTGATTCATTATTCTGTTCTCTTTTGCTTGATCTAATATTTTACGTAGTATTAATGAAGTGAGTCAACCTTTCATCCTTCACGAAGCGCTAAGTACATTATTGGATTCTCGTATTGACGTCCAAGACACGGTGATGAAGTATCGAAATTGATTCGATGAACTATCCGAGTAAACTATTTGCAAGTACAACTGATTGTGAGTTAATTCGTTTGAATATTTTCGTGTTGCATGATAAAACAATCGAATAATTATTCGATTGTTTTTTTAAATCGATTTTCTCTTCTCTAGAGTATTTTCTTGGTCCAATTTCGTTTAGTAGTACATCCCTTGTCCTACATGAGATTAAGAATCCTTCTCCATCATAAGGCCGCATGTTTGATTTGATCCATGATAAACCATTAGGCCGCAGATGAAACCATCAGGCCGCACTAAATCACTGTATTTACTACTCTGAAATAGATTCTCGTAGAAATTTTGTAGAGAAAGAATTTAACTGTTAAATAAATCTAACACTAGTGAGTAGAGTATCTCCACTTGAGGCTGGGAAACCAAGCTATTAGTATATGAGCATTTGTTTTAAGAATTGACGATAAGGCGGTATTTGAAATAATTCAGCATCGACAGAGGAGATAGGTGGGTCAAATATTGAGAGGAAAGGAGACGGCAATTTAGGGTAGAAGGCAAAGGAAGAAAAGGGAAGCTTACGAATTCTTCGAAAACAAATTCTTCGGATGCAGGCTTTTCGAAAATAGACAACTCTAATGGATCTAAAGTTATCCAAAATTTATATTAAGGGACCTTTTTTGTAGATAAATATGTTCAGGAAATTGTAGGAAACGGGTTGAATTGGGCTTGATTGGAATGGGTTTTTTTATGTCTAAGTGGTATATTTTTGAAGAATTAGTCATTCAAAGACTTTATGGTTCGAAGAATACGTTTTCGAAGAATTTGCCTAGAACAAAAAAACAGTGGAAAGGAAAAATTGATGTTAGAAGACATAAATGGTGAGACAAGCTACTATAAAGTGAAAGAAATAGCGTTGAATAGGGAATATTTGTTGAATATGAAAAGATATTAAGGCTCACAAACAATCAGAAAGGAAGAACACTCATTTATGATAAGGCGGCATATGGCCTACAGGTCACAGATTCTCTACCTCTGTCATTGGTAAGAATACTCTCTTCAAATTCATAATAGCTCAGAGTAGATATTATATAATAGATATTAAAATGAGATAAATCCAATTCAGACCAAGGAGGCTAATTACGCATTGTTACACTCTGTATTCATCACGCTGTGTTCACTCATCTCTTCCCATTGCCCTTTCAAACCCGATCCTCACTTTCACTTTTCCCTTCCCTTCGTTTTCCCTCACCCGTTGTTTGGGAATGTATGCTTTATTTTTTCCGCACGTTACTTGATTATGCAGCTGCGTGTGTGTAACAGGCCTTTGTATTGATACCCTGCGCGGTGTTTAAGTTCTAAATGCGTCAGAAATGTGGAAATGACTCAAAATTTTTGTTAACAAAATGGCTACAACACGCAATTGTTTGAAAGTGTTCTTCAAATTCATGGAATATTTAGTCTAGATTCTCGTTCTTCGTCTATGACTGTAAAGAATAGAAAAAGTTAGTTTGGATGATTTTTCAGAGTACCTATCTCAGATAAGACGAATCATTTATGGAAACTTATTTCAAATTCAGTGTTTATTGAAGTTAATCCATTCGACCACTTCTCCTGTGATTGCATGGAGACATTTTACATATTTTTTGATTCAGTATTATTGGTAATTCAGCATCCTTAACATAATATAACCAAAGCTAAAAAAGGAAATATCTATATTGATAATATTTTTTTATATAATTGTACAAAAATTCAATCACATCTGTGTGTTAATCTAATGTGTTCATTTGTAGCCAACAGAAAAAGGTTTTATAAAATTGGTATTTCTCGAGAAAAGCATTATTTGTGTTTTAGTATGTGTAAGATTAAATAGAATATACAAGACTAGATATCTTTCCTGAGGAAATTCATTTATCGCCCTTAGATAATATTGTATAATAGATTCAAGTTCATTCTAACTTTTCATATCTTTACGATATGATAAATTATTCTAATAATTTAATTTATCTTAATTTCTATAGAATTCTGCATTGAATTTATGTAGTGGTGAAATGTTACTTAATTAAAAGGCGTAGTTTTTCAGTTGTTGTATGTTCATTATATTTTCCATCGCATAAGAAGTTTATTTTATACTTGAGATTTCTTGATAATCTTGTTGTTTTACTTGATACAACATTTTTGATGCAAAAAATAGTTACTGCAGATATTTTCAATGACGATATTGTCATTTGACACATCTCTAATAAGAAGGTCCGAGAAATGTGCGTGAGTTTTGGTTAATATGTACTTGAGTTTTGATAACCGTAAATTGATTGACTTATTAATTTAGACTATTTGAAGCGCATTTAATTTATACTCTTATTTGTTTTTCTATTTTGATTTTCTCGTTGTAACCAAAATATTATTTATTATTTTCACATTTTATAACACAAGTTTGTGGAGCTACTAGTTTGCATCAAAAAATGAATCAGATTTGATGGTATTAGAATATATCGATGCGAAACTCCTTTTTAGACATTCAGAATAGCAATAGTCATCATTCAGGATACTCCTCACGTCTTTTAATATTCGAACGGAAATTACACGGGTGCGTATTTATTTACGATCACAGATCTATTTTTTCCCTCACATCCATCGGCCTTTCCTCATAAGTTTATATTAAAGCCATATTTCTAACCACGCCACTCGATGATATCTGAAATTTCGAAGATACGTTGGAAGAGGATTGCATTTTCCTCTTTTTGCGTCGGGCGATCTTCCAATTCCTTTCGAATGTGATTTATGGTGGTCCGGGCATGTTCGATCAATCAGGGAGCATCTTTCTTTTTGCTTAGATCTTCGGTTACAATTCCCTTTCGCCGTGGACGATCTTTTCATCTCGTGGCATCCGTAGCCATTCTTCAACATGTCCGATGTATCGCTCGGGTTCATCTCTTACATTCAATATCCCCTGACTAATTCAGTTTGTAGGCCTTCATCCCTCGGACTGCATTCAGGGCTCGGAAATTCTGAAGTGCCCCCTCCATAAGAAACGAAACTCTTCCTTCTATTTGAGCAAGTATTTGCTGTTATACGTCACATTTCGTGAAATAAAAAAATATATGAAACAGTATCTTGTACTTATAAATGCCTTATTGATGTTTTATTACCATACGAAATCTATTAATTACAATTGTTATGAATTAAAAACGAACAAAATCTTTACAGGTGTAAATTAAACATAAATAAGATAATAATTATTAGTATAATATTTTTTAATCGTAAAATGAATGAAACTTTAATGTGATAACAATCCATAGCATAATCATTATTAACCGTATAATATTTCAGGTGTGGTGTAAAATTCGTTGACTGTAAGCTATTTTTATGTACTCTCCGCTACATATCCAATTTTAAAATTTGAAGAAAACTTATAATGGATATCATGTTTTGCGATTTGCTTGTATAAAACATTCGTAATTACCTATTCTGAAACTGTTCAAATTCCTTGATTTAGGAGGGATTACGGTCGGATTTCATCCAAGTAGTGACGGAATTATCTTTGGAACGGTCGCATGCGATATTCTGGAAAAGATGAAGTTGGAGCCAGATGTTAAGTCGTAGGATCGGTCTAGCTGGACGAAGAGGTATTGAATACAAGAGGATTCGCCGATGGAGTAATAAATCGTAAGGTCAGTCATAATTCTTCGCAGATGGCGCTCCCGACGAAGGGATAGAGGATTAATGCGTTACCTCAACGAAAGGTAGAAGGACGCCTTTTATATACTGACAATTTTCACTAACATTCGACAGAAAATCGGTCTTGGCTGTTATCACGCTCGGGTTTTCTTGTTTTCATTTAATCGTTCACTCTTTTGGTTTTCAATATCTGAAACACATCTCTTGATTATTTTAAAAGCTACATTCGTTTCAGAGCATTAGTGTCGTAGATTCTCAATTAATGTTTAGTAGAGTTATTATCGTTGATGATAGGCGCGTATTGGTAGGGATTATCAGGCATGTGTGATTTGCTTATGTTGATTATGTCTGAGTTGTTTATCTCGTCATGTAAACGTATTCAAATTTTTGCGATTCCGCGAGCAGCAAGGGAAATTTACAAAATGATGCAACCACAAAAAGAAATTATATTTCCGGTAAGGCGCTTATAAAAACAATGCAGAGATAAACAGTTCAGTTTTACTAACACCTCACTAACAGTTTAATAATACTTTGTCTAAGGTGATCTGAAAGGCTCTACACGTTAACAAGAAGATTATTTCCGGCGGAATCCTTAAGAGAAGGTAATTATTGATATGCCAAATCAGTTCAAACGCTTTCAAAATGATTAATCGACTCAAGTACTTTCTCAGGATTGGAAATTTGCGTCGCAGCACCTAATTGACAAGTCAGAAACTATTAAGTTTAGGTAAGAATTTTAGGTAACTTTCTACTTTTTAAGCAACTTGCCCAGATGCCCTTTTAAATTTAAAATGATATTTTAAATTATTTTAAATGATCAGATTTTATCTTTTCTGAGAGAATAATTTTACTTTATCGTATTTGAGATAATTTATTAGTTTAGCGTTTAAAATTTTATGTAGTAGCATACGTAATTTATTCATGTATGCAAGTCTTCATCCTTATTTCTATTTATAGTTACAAATGAACAAAAAGTTCTCTTCTTGATGAGTATGATATATCACAAAGTACACGACGCCGACGCGATGTATACAGGATCTAAGGAACGGTGAGTAAAAGTACAAGGAATTTAATATTTTTAGCGGATTAAGATACTTTCAATTACTTTTATTACAAATAAAGTAATTTACTTTGATACAGCTACAAATAAGTAATCTTTAAATGTTAAATATTTTTACACATTTGGTTATTATGGCTCTAAAAATACTTTTACTGTGAGCTAGGAGCTCCTCTCCATTAAACTGTATTTATGGATATTTTGCTTTCTAGCTCGGATTATATTTGTGATAATTTTGTCTCTTTTCGAACTTTTAAGTATCCTTAATTAATGAAATCGAAAGTGGAAGACGAGGCTACGTTAAAGGTGTTTTAATTTCTCGTGGAAAAACATTGTCTTTCTTCTTGATCGTCGATAGAGTTAGCAGTGAAATTAATGTAGTTCTTCTCAATTACGCAGCGGCATTATCTCTCGAGAAACGCAGGAAAACTGTTGAGATTTAAATCTGAGCTTTCTCTGTGTATGTTCTTCTGGAGGACAAAAATGTCACCTCACTCCTTTAGCATGACAGACAGGAGCAACAAGTGAAGCGAGGGATTTTCCTCTGACTTCATCTTATGTTACATAAATAAATGTGTCGGTGATGGAAGGCTCATTTTCTTTCATTCCGTTGGAAAAGATTCTGTTCCAGTTTTGGTTTATTAGTCGTGACATTTAACATATTTAACATATTTCTGAGAAATCTAAATTGGATTTCGCCTCAGCAAAGAAGTTTAGTTCTTACATTAATTACATGAAGATTTATACGAAAAGAGGATTACAAGGAAGGCTGTGTACTTTCTGTTTATATTTGATTCGAAACTATTTGTAGCACTGTCATTGTAGTATTATGGACGTACTATAACTTTTTTTTACTGGGAGGATTTTTTATTAGAACAAACGTATTCTCCAACAAGAGCTTCCTTCAAAGTCGATCTTACTATTACGTTGAATTATCTAGTTTGGCAATTCACGGTATTTTCTCAGTTTACTACATTCAACCTCTCTCTTCTTCATACTGAGGTAGGTATGGACCAACGAAACCTTTGCGAGACATTACTGGGGAAAGGATTGTACACAGATGTTGGAATGAAATTCAACTTTGCTCAAGAAAGTAGTTTTTAGTTGTGTTATTGCAGTGTTGTGTATAGTATTGATATTTTAGGGTTTATGAATCATGTATGAGGTAGTTGTGAAGCCTTCGTACCGGGCTACATCTTATTGTACATTAAAATAAGTTCATCAATGATATAATTATTTAATTTCTCTAACAAAACACTTCAAACATAATTCAAGTGGTAAATATATTAATGTCCGCGATGAGCAAGGAGTTGCGCTTATCACTGAGAATCGCCTATATCGCCGCATGCGTCTAAATATATGCTTGTCAACTCCAGAATTTTAACGACTTCAGCTCTAGTATTCGCTTGTTTGGGAAAGATTTTATTAGGCCGACACTATAATAAGAATATAATTAATGCATTTGTAAAACTGTGTTTTACCAAAATATGCAAATGAATGGCTTTATTTTGGAAAAAAATTCAGCGAAATTTTTCTGTAACCGGATTTCACCGAAACGAATTTACTTGGAAGATATTTGGAAAAGGAGTGAATAAAATGTCGATTGTGGCCAACCCAACGTAGTTTATTCCTTTTATTATACATAAGGATTTTTTTGCAAATTGACGTAGCCCAGATATAAAGTATACTTGATATAGTAATGTATTCATGTAAAAATGGACGCTTTTGTTTGCTTCGAAGTATTCCAAAAACCATATCTTTTTTATACTTCAATATTTATACCTGTTAATTCTCGTTTTTAGTAACCTTTCATGATCGTTCAAAAGTTACGATTTCTGTATTTTTGTGGATTTAATTTGAGAATTATATATTTTCATGGTAAAATAGACATGAAAAAGTTTGACAGGATCGGTACTAGAACCCATATTTCCCACTTGCCGGAAAGTCGTTTCAAGTGCGGTGGTGGCGAGCCACGCACGCGTGTCAAAAGTGGCACGCGAGAGAATTGTTTTTGCCCTCAGAACTCTCATAATACTATCCTATTTACGTATACTTCATTTAAAAATTCCCGTAGTAAATAAATATGGTTTCCGTTTATTAGTAATGATAACTAACGGTAATTAAAGCCAGTTACAAGATCTTAATCCTTTCGTCGATATTATAAAATGTATATTACCATCTACTTGTATGATATCGCACCACATTGGCACGCAAGTCCTTTGCATTCATAAAATATGGTATTCTTGCCGCAAAAGGTTCACCAACCCTGCTCTAGTGCATTGTGGGACGAACCGCTCGAACTTGCCTACGTTACTCATGTGACATGTCTCAAATGCCTCCTGCGTGCGGCGATGTGTCAAAGGCCTGTAAAAGTTCATGTGGCTTCAGCTGGTATTATATATTTGCTATTTCTCGGAGTGGGAAACCATCATTTGTAGGTTTTTGAAAGCCGCTTTCGAAAGAAAAATGGCCTTATAGATTAATTTTGAGAATCTTCCTGTAAGGCCATCCCCGCTACAAGTGCGCAAGTTCATAGTGGGTAACGCTGGATTAAATTTGAATAACATTGCAGGTGAAAAACTCTTTCCAACAATCAGGGTTGTGTGCTTAAAAAGCATGAATTTGTGCTAACAATTGTTGGAACCAGCTGGAAAGAAGAATACAGCCTTGGACAAATATGGTCCGAAAAGTTTGGTGACGGTGGTTGGCGATCTTTTGCGTAGATGTTGGTTCTGGATGAACTGGAAAGAATTCGAAAAGATTCTTCATTGTGAGGAAAACGCGTGGTCGGGAGAAGGCGTCGCAAATGTAAAAATTTGGACTTGAACTGTCAAAGTGGATTTAAAAAGCCGGATACCTCGTTTCTGTATTTTGAAGTGCGAAAAACACCGTTTAGTATGAGGGGCAGGTTTTGGTCTGACGCGAGACTTAGAAAAGACTATCCTCATTAGGGGATCCCTATCTTGGGAAGAAGATAAGCCGAAGCGGTATTGGCATTGGATCCAGTGCGAACTCAAATGGATTGAAAACAGAGAAAAGCAGGCGGTAAGAGAAAATGCTCTTGAATGCAGCATTTGACGCGGAGGAAAAAGTAGCGACTAGCAGCGACAGTGAGGAAGAAGGGAATTCATTCCCCTGACGCAGAGCGAAGTCAGGCCCCTGGTCAAGGACATTTTAAGCTCGGCAAATAAAGGTAACAGGAAAGGTAAACAACAGAAATAATAAAGGAAGGAAAAAAGTAAAGATTCCTGAAACCGAAAGCATTTATATCTCCTGCAAAGACCAAGAGGAGGAAGATATGACGTCAGAACTCGGTGAAACGGATTCGGCAGAGTTGTAGCCTTTTTGTGGATAGAAAAGGCGTAGGCACCTATATCCAGAGTCAAACATCTCGAAGACTACAAAAGAAGGAAGTGGACAAGGTAGTGAGGGAAAGGAAGATGAACTTTCTTCTGTAGAGTACAGTGGGGAGAATAGAGACCGGAAAACATCGCTGGTAAAAGTGGAAGAAGTCGTAGAGGAACTTACTCGGAAGGAGGCGTCCTCAGATCGTGCAGCTACTCCAATCAAAATTGATTGAAGGAGATCCGGGGAAGCAACAGAGAAAAGTAAATTTCCTGAGTGAGTCCTTTATTTTGATATTTTTGCGAAAAAAATATAAAATCTTTATAAATACCATTAAGATTTAATATTAAAGGGCTAGAAAATAAGCTTGAATTTAATTGTTAAATAATACATTTGGAGACGATAGTTTAAGGTTTACAGTAACCTCTCGGCAAGCGAAAGATCTGGGTTCAAGTCCTGGTACTAGACTGTTTAAATCTGGCTGGATTTTATTCAAATCTTTTTTTCCTTAAAATTAAAGAGAATGCAGTGAAATCCCGATCTGATGTTCTCGTTATTTTATCCCGCATCTTTGGTTGAAAATTTAAGGTTCAAAGTACGAAGGAATACAGTGACTACACCCGTTGTTTTTTGCATCTTACGGTTTTCCGCATCTAGAGTCGATTTTCTTTGATCCGGTAAGAACAGTTAGATCAAGATTTCACTGAATTTTCCTCTGATTAAAAGGCGTAGGCTAAGATATATTCACAAAGGTGGACGAAATACTTACGGAATTTTGGTTAAAAGGAATTCGAATTGCTTACTTTTCACGAAAATTGGAAAATCTCGTCTGAAGAAACAATGAAACTAATTAGACTTAAAGTTTTAAAATTTTCTTAAGGGGTTTTCTGCTCCGTCGTCAATAACTTACGAGATGTCAATCTTCATTCTGCCCGCGTTTCTTCTTCCCCGAACTTCATAGCGGAGGACTTTCCTGACAGAGTTTTTTTCTTTTCATTTATTACTTTTTGGCGCTCATGTCTGTTTTTTTATTCTGCCCTTTTCACGTTCTTGACGTCTTGCTTCGTTGAAATCTTTTCAAGCATTAGCCAACCCGTGTGCTAAGGTTTTTTAGTATCTCTAATAATCTCTACCATTTGCCAGGCGCGATATATCATTCCAAAAAAATATATTGAAACCATCAAATATCCCCCGAGTTTGAATAACTGAATTAATTCAATCAATAACTGGAGAAAAATTAATAAATCGACCCCCTCCTTGAAGATATTCTTCATGACTACACAATGGAGAGCTATGTGACTTAATTATATTCTGGTTAATGAAATAATTAACTTACATACTTAATATTATGAGCGTCTAAATTAAATTGCGAGAATACGATATTTTTTATCGCAAGGAACTGAAATGAAATAAACGCAAAGTGATATAAAATCTTCAATTTAATCGCTTGGTGCATCTAATTCGTTGTTTCGTTTACATATTAAATGAATAATATGCCTCAAATATTCAGCAGTATAATAGGTGTAAGTTGATGTTAAAAATCAATGTTATAGTTAATCAAAGAGTTACTTACGTTAAATAACGCAGAATACGCCCCCAAAATACGTAAATAAACTTTTTAAGTGTTAATCACCATAAAATCTTCCTTCTGTGTATCTAAAGACCATCAAAAACGAGCTCCTAAGTCGAACTCAGCGTTAGGTAGGCTGGAACATATTTCCAGTAAGTATATGGTGTTTCATAAAAATAGATTTAGATTATTATTTTTATGAAAAAAATAGAAAATAAATAAATAAACGGTATTATTTCGATCTATGACTTGAGACTTTCACCTGTGTTTGAGCAAGATACCCAAATATTTTATTTCAAAAGAAACAAAGGCTACGGAAAAATGTTCACGTCCGAGAAAGGTTTTGCTAGAGCGAGATCAAGAAGAAATGAGGAGGAAAGGCGGGGAGATCCTCGTGGAAAAAACTGATGCGAGTGGTGTTGACTCTAGTCCCTAGCTGCTAATTTTTCCGACCTAGTTTCGCTCCTGAAAAAGATACTCAGTCGCAAGCTTTATCCGATGGCATTTCCTCCCAGGGTGAAAGAGAATGACGTCTTCAAAAAGCGTTGATTTTCCTCTCATGGAGAATTTATACAGGATTTCCTGTTTTCCTTGGCATTCTCCCTCGGCCGACATTTACCCTCCAATACTCGATTCTCGAATCAATTCCGAAAAAAGAATATTATTCAAAGTTATCATTCTTCTATCTATTTTTTGCTCACTTCTTTATTTGAATTAACATATTTATTTAGATTAACTTTTAATTAATTTGATAAAATATTGAATGAAAAAAGAAATATTTCTTTAAATGAAAATTTTGAATGAAATTGTTCGAAGAATTGTTTGATATGATGAATTACCTTGACGTTAACTAATAGAAACAGGTTAATTAGTATCTTTAATACTTATATACCTAAAGTTTGCATCTGAAGGATGATGCAATTTATCGAAGGCTTGGTTTGGATTGGTTTTCGCCGGAGATAGGATGAGAAAAGGAAACTATCTTCCAGATCCAGATATTTGATCACAATCTTAGTTAGATTTTGTAACGAAAACTAAAAAAACATAAAATTATTCGCTTTCTCATCACTGATTTCACTGAAAAATCGATTCGATTTAGTATCTAAGCATTTAAATTCATTTTTGTTTCCAATGAAACTAATTTTCTAATGAAACTAAGTTTCTAATGAAATATTATTTGATGTAAACTTTTTCAATAATATTTTATTCCTGATGCTGATTAATATAATTTATTAAAGGGAAAGGAATTACGTATGTATAGTAATGGTTTGTTTAAAGAAGCACAATTTGAGTATTTCGTGGAAGATTTTATATTGGTTAATTTTAAAACTCTCACCACGATTCAATATTTATTTTGTACTCAGCGGAGGGATTGTAAACAATAGAAAGTGACGGTAAAATATATGTAATTAATTGATTAGTATCCTGGCTTATGTAATAAATGCGTAGACATGCTTGTTATTCCCTCAATATTTCTTAGTTTTTGTAAGAACACAACGCAAACATGTGTAGCCCTGCTAGACGAAACATATAAGGAAGAGAATATTTGACTCCTCAAACAGCATTAATAGGTTACAACTGTTGACTTTTCCTGTTTTTTTAAATTTTAATTCTAATGAAAGTTAAATTTGATCGGATTTTAAAAATAGTGAAATAAAAGTTTCATCTCTAAGCGAATATTCAATAAATCATCATTTACTGTAGTTTCCTTCATTTACAAAAAAATCTTTACATTTATAGGTTGCAACTGTTGATTTTGCGTTTAATTTTATTAAAAAATCATTCAATTTACAAAACAAATTACAGTATTAAAATCATTATATCAGTAAAAAATTCCTGAAATTGGCTTACAAAATTAATATACGTGATTAAATACAATTATTAAAAGGGATATACTCATTTTATTACAAACTAGAAAAAAAATTCACTGATCACATAGAAATGACAAATAATACGATTATAAAAGAATGAATATTTTACAAAGAATACGGCATAAATACAAAAGTGTACATAATATACAGAATAATTAAGTGAAAATTTATTGTGAATAGGCATACTGCACCTTTGTATTGTTAAAGATTATCAAAAATGGTTATACTAATATGATACATTAAAATACAATACATAATATACAATTTGGTAATTAAATTCAGGATATATAAGCACTTCATATATTGTTTAGAGAAAAATACAACCTGCCCATTATGGTCGTGCCAAACTGAATATGGTTTGTAGGCGGACCATTAATTCTAATCAAAGTAATATTTGATCGGATGTTGAAACGAGTAAAATAAAACAGCTGTAAATCATAGTTACATCTCGCTACTAAGCGAATAATCAATGAATTATCCTTCATTATAGTTTCCTGCATTAAAAAAATTCAATTCTGCACATTTATGGCAAACCCACCGTATTCCCCTTAGGTAATTACTCGGAAAATTCTTTCGGTTCACTTAGCCAGGAAAAATATTTTACTGCCCTCGTATCTGAACATTGGTAGGGCAATGAAGAACCTTCGTAATTTTTATCGAAACCAGATTGGCGATCGGAGTTCCCATCCTTATCGTTATTTAATGACCCGTGTAAAAGAAACAGACGGTCTTTTTACTTAAGGGGCGGATCCATCGATAGTGGAAAAACGGGCTCTCGGAATGTAATGAAAAAGAAGGGAAAGTCCGATTATTGACATCCACTCTTAAAAAGAATGCAATTGAGAGGCTCTCCCTATTCTATTTTCGTTATTTTATGTCGGTTTCCCTTCGGAAAAACGGCCGTGTAAAAATGTTGATATCCCTTGCCGTTAGACATAACTCTTAACTTAATAGCCATTTCCCTGTCTCGACTTTGGTTAAGTTGAAATTCCTTTAGTGAACTCATCAGTCCCTTTTCCATTTTTATGGAACCCGAAGTTCCCATCTTATATTTTTCTTCAGCGGTGGTAACTTTGGGTCAGCAATTAATTTATCTCTGATGAAGCGACTTTTCTTTTCGTGTTTAAGCAGCTATCATATGCAACTCCGTAACAATTATTTTGCTAAAATGTTTGTGTTAGTGTGGTTGGACATAAGTAGGTTATTGAATAATTCTTAATCAATTTGAAATACGTGAATTCATTCCCAAATTTTAACCGGTAACCTTGATCAATCTCTATTTTGTTTCTTATTATCTTAAGAAGCGTGGGAGTAACTTTCAAGTTCTGTTTCCCTACCTTTGGTAAGCATAGAATTGTTCTGTATCTCAGTCCTCAGGTACTTGTTTTAATAGATTTGATTACTAAAAGAATTCTTTTAAGCTGGTGGATATACGAGTGTCCCAGAGATTTTATTTTACTTCTATCTGATTCCTACGTATTCTAATTAGATAATTAGTAGTTCCTACATTTTTATAGTTAGCTTTAAATTATCTTAGATCAAGAAATAAGATCAGGTTGCTGATGATGGCTTAGTGCCGAAACCGGTGGTCTGAATTATATCTTGCGGAAATCACAAAGGGTTCCTTCTCATGATTCATTACGTCTTTCCACAAAGTACGGCCGGAAATTATCGATCATATTATTCATTATCTTTACGGAAGCGCGTTCACCGCTTATTTATATAGTTCTTTTATAATAAAAGTAACATGTGTATAAATGATCTTACTTGGGTAGTACTTCTTTGGAGGACAACAGATAAGACTAAGAATGTAGTAGTTTTGACTAAGAAAGACTCCGTGAAGTGAAGGGAACTGATAAAGAAATCAGGAAAATATTGAAAAAATCCTTGGTGCCGATGCTTTTCTGTATGGGTGTGAAACGTGGACCCAAAGAGAAGAGGAAATTGAAATATTCGAGGCCGTCAAGATTTGGTTGAAGCGTAGAATGGAAAAATTAAGTTTGATTGATAGAAAAACAATCACAGATGTATTAGGGATGTTTGGGAAAGAGAAGACTTAACTTGAAGTAATTAAGCGTCGACAGAGGAAATGGGTGGGTCAGATGTTAAGAGGAGAGGAACTGCTAAAGAATGGCAATTTAGGTTAAAATGCAAGGAGGAAGACTGAGGGGATGATAAAGGCAAAAGATTTTCAGGTTCAAGTCCCAGTCCCACTTTTCCCGTCCGACTTTTTTTTACGTATGCACATTATCTCTCGCGTATTTATGAACTTTATTAATTATTTAGTAGCCGAGAAAAAGTTTGGCGATCTGAAATAACGAAATGATCCATTAAGCTTTATGATTCTTCTAAGTTTTTATAATTAGATCCGAAAATAAGCATTGCAGTTTTCTTAAAATTTGACTTTTAGAGATTTTAAAGGAAATTGAAATCCCAAACCTAAATAATATAAATCTGTTACATTAAAATTTATTCAATTTAACTTTGCAATTTGAAACTGAAGCAAACTAGAATTAATTTTATAGAAGGAAGTCAAATATTTTATATTTTCCTCATGAATAGTCAAATTCACGTAAAATACCAAAAGTAGGCGTTATTGAGATCAAATAAAGTTTACTTTACCAATACTTAACAATTATTCATCCATTTATCATTAATTATGAGAAATGGAAGGAATTGATCTTCAAGTGTCGATTACGTAATGATATCATCGTTAAAATGTATTTTCAGCACGTATATTGTTTTTAAATAAATGTTTTGAGGCAATCGCTGCTTTTTCTATCTATCGCCACTGTGGATTTTGAGCTCTCAGCGACTGTCTTATTTGATCAGTATTATATGTTACCACTGTTGGAGTCTTCATCGGATTGGAAATCAGAACACCACTTTTCACCAGCTGCAACCTCCGTCCCCCTGTCAAAATGGGATCGTCCTTCCGGTCAATCGAATAAAATATAGGATGGAATCGAGATCGTTTTGGGTGATACACGCTCCGTTACGCTCAATACCCTTCGCTATAGTAACAGAATGGAGATTGTCAATTTCCAAAAGACGTGACTGAACATATCTCTTTCATGTTCCTTCCCATTTTTCCTCACATCTCTACATTTCCTAAATCTATCCACATTTCCTACATATCTCTTCTTGTTTCTTCTAAGAGAAATCTTCGCATATCTATCTCGTTTTATGTAAAGAAAATGCGCCAAAAAATTTCGTATGAAGAAAATAAAGTTTTCATGGTTAATACTGATGTGTGATGTTTCGAGTGTTATTTATTTACATTGTTGAACAATATCATAAAGTCCGCGTACAAAGTAGCAGGAAATACTGCATATTTTGGGAGATAATGTAGCCTTCAAAATTCAATCATGAGATATCGGGTTGCTTTGTGAAATATTCAAATCGATAAGAGCGTATTTACAATTTCGCTGCCATTAACAGACTTTTCTGGTCTACGAAATGAGTTGTTCTAAGTGGGTTAATTAAGATATAGTATCAATTTTATCCAAAACTCAAACGTTCAGGCTGCATAATCTCTTGCGTAATAGAAGTCTACAGCTACTTTAATTTACTTTGGAAATAAAATTATGAAGAATATGCTAATAAATAGATTTTTTAGAATAGATTTTGTTTCGAATTTCACCGAAAGTAACATCATCATCTGAAACACTAATTTTAACGTAATTTGATTTTAGTATTATTTTCATATTGAATGAGTTTTAGTTCTTAAATTTTGTAGGAAAAGCTTACTCTACAGATATCTAACAATAATAGGTTTTAAATCAATATTTTACACATATTTCACATTTTATCATCATAAAATTGGTTGCAATATGGTAGAGAGTTTTTCAGATTCAGGTCCACATTTTTATTTTTACTGGCTCTTAAAACTATCAGCTCTGGTATAAAAATTATTATTATAAATATTAAGTGAGTTCTTATATTGTACTAAGTTGAGCGATTTCGCCTCTCATTTCCGTTGACCTATTTTAAAATACTAATTGTCAAGTAACGAAACGATCAATGACTTTCATCTTTATTCAATTTCATCTCCAAGATAATTGTTTTTCTTTGTTAAGAAAAGTAAGAATCTATGTACAATTTACACGTAACTGATTTCATACAGCGCATTTTAAATCTGCCTTTTACGCCACCAAAGCATGCTTTAGAGCAATAGTTCTTAACATCTTTTAATAGTCAGCACCTCCCTGAATCTGAAAATATGCCCTCTTGAAAAATTTTTCCTGCTTAGGAAAATAAATTTATCGCGAAATAATTTATTTATTGCATACAAAAATTAATATGTTTACAGTATATTATATTATCTAATTATATAAAGCAAAAATTCTGTGGGTTTGTTTGTTTGTCTTGGATTGGAGTCCACACCGTTTTCCCGATTTGTCTCAAACTTTGCATACGTGTCCTCTGATATCAGGAAGGAAGTACTGTCGCATTTTTATTCAAGAATTTTGCTGGGTTCGAACCAAGATTGCTCCGATAGATTTTCATAAGGAATACACGTAAGCTTCACTTTTATCGGTTGCAGGCTTTATTTCTTTTGAAGAATGAAATTAGAAGGAATAGTCGTACAGTCGAGACTAACACCGAAAGAAAGAAAATCAAATAAAGATTCTTATTTTGGTCAAGGAATCTTACTTTCGATTAGAATTTCCGAGAATATCGCTAAAATATAGAAAGAATTTGTGAAAATTCGTGGCTATAAACAACTAATTTTCCTGACGACCGATCCCATTTATGAATCCGAGCTCATGTTTTATCCCATAAAAATACTCGAGGACCTTAGGTCCATAAAGGTGATGATTGAAGAGGACGATATATTACATGGATAACGAAAAGTTTTCTCTAAGAAGGTAACCAGCAATTGCAGGTACGTGATTACAGACCGGAAATTACCAGCTCATGGATGAGAGAAGTTAGATGTTTTGTATGATATAAAGCAAAAATTCTGTGGGTTTGTACGTTTGTTTGTATGTTGTGTGTCTTCGATTTTAGTACAAACCGTTTGCCAGATTCGTGTCAAACTTTGCATACTTGTTTTCTGAGACCAGGAAAGACGTACTGTCTCAATTTTATTCGATAATTTTGCTGGGTTGAAGCAAAATCGCTCAGATGGGTTTCCATAAAGAATAAATCTAATCTTCACTTTAATCGGTAGCAAGCTATATTTCTTTTAAAGAATTAAAATAGAAAAATAGTAGTGCAGAGTCGAGACAAGAAGCAAAAGAACGGAAACTAAACGAATATTCTAATTTTGATCATGGAATATTGTTTCCGAATTGAAATTTTGAGAATTTCGACAAAATACGCGTGAATTATCCAAAATTGTTGAGGTTGTAAACAGCCAATCCTCCTGACGATCAATGCGATTGTTGAGCCGAGCTCATGAATTTTCCTGTATAGTAATAATAGCTTGGGATTTTAAACTATATTCTAAAGGGAATTTACGCATTGCACGACCGGCAACTTGAATTTAATGTACTTCTATATTCCCCGTTGAGAATCAACGGGCGCTTCAGCTAGTTGCATATAAAACAAAAAAATATACGTTTTTAATTGTTACGTTTTTTCTGATAAGCGGTTTGGCGGTTATCTTCATTAAAAATTCATTTATTTATTTAAAAAAACTTCTTTCGCATCCCTAGGGGTTCCCCCAACCTCGGTTAAGAAGCACGGCTTTAGAGAAAGGTTATTGCATATTAGTACGAGATTAATATGTTAAGGGGATTATTTTCACACAGAGTGCTGGAGCACACGCAATTAAAAACGTTCTTAATTCATTCGTTTGATATTTACGCTAAGCGTTTCTTCGACGTCCTTATCCAATTTATTCCCCGTCCTCCTTCATTTACTCCATACCCTTTCCCATCTGTATTTCCCATTCAAGAACCTCCATTCCAATTTATTTCCTCCGGTCCGTTTCTTTTCTTTTTCCATCACAATCCATCATCATCCTTCTTCTCTCCACATTTTCTCATTTCCTCCATCTGCCCTATCTACCGCATTTCTTCCCGTTTTTCCATTTCCCATTTTAACTCCTACGCTCCCGAATCTGCGGCCTTGACCTCCGCGCAATTCGATCAGTCAAGTGGCAGTCCTTTCTCTCCTTATGTCTTCCGAGGGAAAAAGGTTGGGTGGGAGGGAATAAGCATTGTTCCCGAATGCTTACGGACCATCTGAGTCGATTTGTCGCCGGAAAGAATTGAAAATGTGCCGAGAGGGTTACTGGAATGGCGTGAGATAATAAGATGCCTCAGGCTGGTTTACTTTGTCAATAATTTGGGAAATTACAGTGAATTATGCAGGTATTTATGCACGAAATATCTGGTGGAGAATTATAATTCATGATCTAAGCAAGTTAATAGTAATAAATAATAATTAATACATGCAAAGCAGTTATTAATAATAATTTTGAATTATCTCTGTCAATACAGTTTGCTAAAAAGTATTATTAATTAATTATTTTTTTAATTTAATATTATTTAATCTATTTATTATTTAATTAATTTTTCTTCCTTTTGTCGTTTGAAATTGCTTAGACCGTTTTTGATTAATTGTTTATTTACTGGTATATTTATCAGTCTATTTTTTACCTACTTACATGTAATTGTGCATCTATTTTCTTTTTATGTTTATTTTTAATGTTTTTATTGGTAATACCAATTTGGTATGTCTTATAGTGTTTTATAGTCTCATTTGATCCGATTTCATCACTAAATGAGGTTTTCCTATCTGTAGGTTTCGCAGATTTTTCACACCCCTCTTCTTGAGAGTGTTTTCCTGCAGTGGCAATTTTTTCCTAAGCTCTTAGATCAGGTGTACTAAATCTACAAAGTGGTCTTCTTCTGTTTCCTGTTTCTTCAAGCTATTTCTTTTTTACACATAAATGATGAAGGGTTCGATGTAAGAAGAAACTACATAGTCTCAATCTCGTCCTAAATAAAGACCGTTATTAGTATTGTTATAAAACAGGTATCTCAGGGTTAAATTTGTACCTATTTATTTCGTGTATGATGTTCAAAAAAATTACATTTACAAAGAGATGAATGAAGATTGCTCCATATGGATAACGCGTTTAACTACATTGCACTTTGATAACATATTTTTATGGAGGTTTATTTATGAAAATTCTTACCACTTAACAAAAACAGATAGACTGTTTATATACAGTCAAGATAAAGGTGCAAAATTTGCCTTAGAATGAAAATATCATCGTATAAAATGAGTAATACATTGAATTAAGGTATCCCCCTGAAGTTAATCCCCTAACAAAAATTGTTAAAGCCCGGTTAACAATTACAACCTTTCGGTCCTTCTGAGACACTGATTGAATCATCAGGAGATCAAATACAGATTTTTAGCTTTGATTACAACTAATAAGCTTTATTTAAAATATGTGATCACCATTGGAGTGTGTTTTATATATCGTATAAACAGAAGATATGCCTTCAACTTCCATTTTAATTTCGCTATCGAAATATGTACCATAAAACCTACAATCAAATTGCTACAAGTGGGTTTCTATTGTCATTCCTGTGATTTATTATATCATGGAGTAAAATTACAGCTAACCATGCATCATCATACCCGATAGGTTGATATATATATACTTGTATACTACATATATCATGTTTCACCCAATTACTATTGGGATAATTTCTTTCGATTGAATAAAGTAAGTAAATTATGTGTTTACAAGTTAAAAATACCTATCTTAATAAGGATATTATATTCACGAATTACTTATTTTTTGTCCTTCAGAATGAGAATATAATTTTAATTGAATTTTTATCTCAATACTATCTGATAAATAAAGCAATCAGTAATGACGAGTTATATCTCACTGTGAAGAATCAGGAAATGGAATTATACCTTTTCCACAGTAGTAGGAAAACGTACAAAGTCATTTCATGATTCTGCATTGTGGATTTTCACAAAACATTGTCATTTACGTGAATTCTCACCGTGTTAGAAACTAATTCTTCGCATTTGATTTCATAACTTTCCGGTATTTGGTTGGTTGGCATTGAGTTTAATCGTTCTCTGCAATGATCATCCCACTCCCCATTTAGAAACGTGCATTTCACCACCGCAGTGTACTGCATAATTACAAATATCGAGGTATCTGGGAAATTACGCGGAAAGCCAAGAAGCATCACGCGGTACACCTATTTAAACAAAGCGTGCCGGACGATTCATACACATTTCCATTTGCAAACAATCGATATAGTGTTTTGGAGCATACACATTAAGTGTCGCAATTTTTTAGCGTAAACAAGAGTTACAGCTGTGATGTGTGTTGCATTCTGTCTCTGTAGAATAGTAATCATACTCTTGGTGTTACGTTTTTACCTCTTGTATCTCCCCCTGCATCCATTCAATAACTGTTTTGAGGTCAGGCAACCTCGTTTTGATACCAGGTCCAATTTAAGAAGTAATACTTCACCGCCATCCTGCTCCAAAGGGTGAAATATACTTGTAATTGGGTTGGTTGGAAGCGTATCGGAGGGCTGCGCTGTAATGCAGAATGCATTCCTATTCCTTGTGGAAAATTTCGTAATGAGGCTTAGTTTGAGTTCTCGTTCAGCTGCTAATTGCATAAAGATATTGTTACAATTTATTTACGATAATTTTGCTCTGAGTTTCAAGTATCGATTATATAACGATATTTTTATTTAAAGAAAGAAATCAAATAAGCAAGAAGTCGACTAGTAGTCATTATTTTTAGTAAAATTTTGCTATATTGTTAGACACTTAGTGTCCAACGTTAATTTTTTAAACACAATTATGTTTATTAAGATTTAATTATTATTATTACTAGTGGATTCCTCCGTCAAGAATGACGGGATTAAAATTAAATATAATTACCAAAAATATAAGCAATCTCGATACTTCTTGCGGGAAGGAATACGACGCGGCCAGTTTCAATTAACAATGTCTTCGGCGGGAGTGTAGGGAAATGGATATACCATATTATGAAGCATTATTGTGGGCATATGGTAGTCGCTTTGGGGTCAAATTAAAGCTACATAAATGCATTGATAATTCATTATTGACATTGAAATTTATTCGAAAAGTTTTCCCCGATTTGTAAATAGATTTTAATCGTTCTAGTGCATTAATTATAGAATGAAAATACGACCGTAGGTGGAATTTGCAGTCGAAGAGAGTAGTGGATTTGGGAGGCGAAAGGTCAGGCATTGATGGCTGACGTAAATAGACGTAGGAGGGGGAAGAACGTAGGGCTAAGGTGGGATGGCAATTATATGGAGCATTAAGAGCAAGCCATTAGCATTACCGCAAGGAGGAACCGGAAGAGCAGTATGTAGGTTGAATTTGGAGTGGTAGGAAGGAATTTCCTCGTGATTCTCGGTTTTTTGCATGTAGATGCATGTAATTCTACCAGAGCAAATCTCTCTTCTACTAACAGGTAGAGTAACCGCTGACAAATGTAAGGTTTTGTGGTGACCATTGTTTGCTTGAATTAGCAATAGTACTCGCGGGTATTCTGAAGATATAGTGAAGTTATCGCACTTGTGTGAGTCAATACAGTATGATTTACTAGATTTTCAGATAATTACATCAAAATTGAACGACTTAGATGGTTGGTGTGTAATGTAATAAGTAATGACGTAATGATCTTTCAATTTAATGACTTAAATCGTAGCGTGAGTTATGATTGTTGAAATGTTTTACATCGGAAAATAGGATTATGAAATTGCGCAATTTTACTAATCTTTATCTTATGATATAATTTTTAAGATATCTCTATATTATATATATATATATATTTCTTAGATTTACTCCAGGTGATCTGATTTGTTGTTTTTTTCAAATTTGCATGCAATAATCAACAACAGAAATGATCAAATGATTCTTGCGTTTAAAATTGGAATATGGCTAAAATTCTTTGTACATACGTTTCTGATATCTTACCCTTTTAACTATACAGTTATGTAGTAAATCTGTTTTCAGAAATTGGCAATAGATTTTGCACTTTTATTTGCAAATTTTATAGGACGTTTTGGGAGAGTCAAAACATGAATCAATATTTCGTAACTTTTTCGAAATATTGTTAAATTCATCAACAGTATTATCTAATCATCGTATGATTCTTCCACAACAGTTAATTGATTTCCGGATTTATATTATATTATTTTGCCACGGTAAATTGATTTTGTCTTAAAAGGCCACCGTGATCTGTTTATATTAGCGGCTTCTTTATAACTGTCCTCCAGTATGTCTATAAGCATCAGCTTGAAATGCCAAATAAGAGGATTAAATACCGTTTAGCACGAATTGAATAATTCAATTGACGAAGGATGATTATTGAATGAGCTATCTGCTCATTTCTGTACATGTGTAATTTAAAAGGTCAGGCCATATTCATGGTAACATTTTCGGATTATTTATGTTTTTCGATTCAAACGTTTTCAATCCAAAAATCATTATTTTAAAAAGAAAAAGAACTCGAAGAAGCGTAATTGGTTGGAATTCCATGAAAAAAATTCACAAAATGAGAATTGATAACTTGGGACCGGTTCCGACATTTCTCTGTAATGTAAACTGTGTCTCGAATATCTTCCGCGCCTGGCGATGACATGATCGTGTCGAAACCGGTTGCAAGTTTTAAGCTTTCTTTTGTGGATTGTATTGTATTATTGAGGCTCTTGGTTGGTCATATGGGCAACGCTTTGGCGAAAGTGGTCCCGGGTTCGATTCCCGTTAGGAGCTCATTTGCTAAATGACTCAATATGTCTTTGTGACCTGTTTAAAAAAATGCTACTACTGCTGATATGCATTTTATCTTCTTTTATAATGAGTTTATTACAGCCCAGAAGGTTGCTATTTATGCCGCTTACAATTCATGTTTCAAATAGAAAACAAATAAATCAGCAACTCAGGAGAAAATCGTCAAAATACAATATTGCGAACGGAATGAGTTATGGTGCGCGTACGTTCTCTAGAAAATCTATTAAAAACAGTGTGAAGGTTATTTTTCAAATTTAGCTTTTGGTAGGTAATATCATCCTGCTTAAAGAATTGAAACTCTACCCTTAAGTCTCAATAGTAAAAGTTCTTCCTACCTCAGGTGTATTAACTGGAATCAACCGGTTACTATTCACTTAGGTGAGTCGGATGGAATCATCCAGAGAAACTTGTTAAAAACCTCATAACGACTTTGCACTTGAAGGAAATAGCTTTGTTCGCAAAAAAGAACATTTCGCATATAAAAAAAAGACAAAAAGGAATTACGAAAGAGTTGAGGTCCGAAATTCTTTTGCGAATCCCAAACCTGCACCGCTTTTCCATATTCCATTCCGGGCGATTACATGGCGCTACCGTGATATACCTTTTGGGGTGCAGAGAAAGGCCCCCGGAAACGAATTTCCAATGCTCACCCAAGTGGTAGAGGTTCATAACAATTCTGCCAAGGGCGAGAGATGGATTTTAGGATTTTAAGGACTCCAGGAGAAAAAAGTTTGAAGCCAATTTTTAGTATGAGCAACATCGAGAGCAATGTGTTTCTTCAAAGTTATAGCATATACTGTGTGTGACTTACTGCAAGAATAATCGAATTCAAGATATATTAATAAGCATTATTTTGTATGAATATTAATGATACAACTAATTTCCGCTAATTTATTTCATCGCAAGGTGAATGCATAATTCAGAGAGAGAAATTATACACAAGCATGAGTGAGTATTATCCCTTTTATGTATTTAATCACTCTGATATACATACGTGGGTGTTCTATATTTCGGTAGATTCATTTGCATCAATCAAAATTCAAATTCAATAATATTTATTCAGCGCCATCTCCTTAACTTCCTGGTAGTTTACTACATATTTTAAGTTATGCAACATCTTTTGTCTTTGTCTTCCTCTCTGTTTTCTCCCTTGAATTTTACCCTCAATAGCTTTCTTCCTCGGTACCTCTCCTCTCAATATCTGACCCGTCCATTTCTTCTGTCAATGCTTAGTTAGTCACCCTGATATAGTCGGTTGTTTTAAATGACTATAAATATGTTGGAATTACATACAAATACTGAGAAAACATTTAGAGGTGCAGCTGATTTTACTCAGAAAGCCGAAGTAGCTTACTATCCGCACTTTTAGGAAGTACTTCCATACGATAATTTAAGTATAACTCATCGTGGTAAACATCATTGCTATTCGACAGCCAGACGCTTAACACAGAGGATTTGATTCAGACGTCAAGGTAAAAGCATAATTTTCTGGTGATATCGATAATCTTTAATTTATTCATTACGTTATTGAATTCATCGGAGGATATTCGGCATTAAATGAAATTTAACAACAGGTGCTCAAGCCCAGTGTTAAGTGACGATATTCACATCATCGATCTCTATCAGGAAAGCAGCAGAGACGCACTTTCCAAAAGAGATTATATATTAAATTAATTTAATTTCACCGTATTGTGTTTTATATTATTACTTCGTGTACTCTACAATATGGTAGCTGACGCGCATTTTTTAGTCTCAACACCATCAGCCGTACTATTACGTCCGGCGTAATTCTTCACTTCTTCATCTTATGGAAGCTTTGCTTTAGAATAATGTTATATAATATGCATATATTTTCATTAAGGAATAGTTTTTTAACATGTATGCGTTTTATATATCTTTGTTAGGCATCGTATATTATGTCATCGTATAGTATGTCAACGTAAAGGTTAACAACATTTATCCAGAATTTTATGTTTCATCCGTGATAACTTTTAATACTGCTAATAATCTTTACCAATTAAATATAAGATATAAAATATAATATAAGATTTAAAATTCTGATTGTTTCCTCCGTGTACCATTAGCAAGAATATAAACAATATGCTAAATAAACCAAAACTTAACAAAAAGTAAACGGAGTAAACTTGTTGCAAGCAAAATTGAGATAAACGTTGAAATTTTCATTAGTCGGTCTCAGGTCAGTATCTTGATTGGAGCTTCAGTTATTGCTTTTTATTTTATTTAAGGTTATAATACATTACCTAGTTTCCTTTTCTATACCATTAGAGGCTGTGACAAAAAAGATAACATAGATTAGACCAGGCATATCATTCATTAAATTTCTAAGGTCATCTAATTCAATATCTGTACATTTCTGATAACCGTTGAATCTTTATTATCGAATAGTGCGTCAGAAAATTACATTGTAAGAAGAAAAGTTGTTATAAATCTTATTGGAACAAGGAGATGTAATTTCCTTCATATCTGTTTAAGATTTACCTTAAGAAGGTGTTTGAGAATTTCCCCAAATCAATTCTTACAAGCAAACAATTCATAAAATGGGTGGGGATCGAAAAATGTTAAGTAAGAAACAAGAGAGACCTGAGATGAAAGTCAGAAAGACGTTGATCGCACTTCAGAAAATATGCCTTTGAAAAGTTTTCGAAGAATTCATTCCTCTCATGACAGATGATATGGATTTCTCAAGTTATTTGGGTGGAAGAGATAGGATATGAGTGTGTCAGAGAAGATGTCTTAGTCGGAGATCGATTTGCTTGTCATTTACCACTTCAGAAGTTTGATTGCTTTCGAGAGAAGTAGGTTAGTGTCGCTTTCAAGTGAATGTTTTGTGTCTTTCCTTTTGAGCGAAGTAAAATGGAAAAAGGAAACACTTTGCAACCATTCTTTGATGTTACCTTAGTATGAAGAAGTACATTGTAAAGGTATTTATTTGCTGAATACAATACACAAGCAGAATATTTCTATTAATTTTAGGGTATAAATGGAAAAATTAACGCTTGCGAAGAAGTTACTAAAATGATGGAGTGCTGTAATTAATATCCGTCATTAGTCCTGAATCTCGTTAACTAGAAATAAGTCAAAGAAAGTGAAGCTACTTAGTAATGAACATGACGTGGCATTGAAAAACATGAAAACATGATTGAAAGCAGAAAACATGATTGAAAGCCGAAAAATTTCCAATTACTAGTGTAAAGGTGAAAATTAAAGTTATTTCTGAATAATGCTATGGAATTGCCGGAGTCATTCTTTGCTATTTTTCTATTGACGATTGCGATGATTTTTTACATAATTTTCGGAAATAATTACAGTTATTGGTAAATATTAAGTACCAATTTTATTGGAGATAAGTATAAGTAATATGCTTAAATCCATCCATTATGAATTATCGGATAGAGACTAGATTCATACCAAAGCTTCGAATTTCTAATTTTTTATCAAAAGCTATGTTGTGATCAATATTTATCTAAAATATAAAGTTAAAATAATCACATCAAATTAAGTATCGCTTTACCATATTTATTTGACTCTAACAAATTTATAATGCAGGAAATATATTCACAAACTCCAAAAGTGTTATTGAAAACTAGTTAAAAATGTTCACGTTTTTCTATTATCTGGTAGAGTCTGATCGTTGTGACGATAGAGGGTTTAAACTTTGAAATTCCAGCTTTTTTCCTCTCCTTAAAGACAGCAACTTTACTTGTCGTAATTCTGTGAATACTGCTCTAGAAAAATCTCAAATTTGCTATAATCACCAATATATCATTTGAAATAATCTCTAACTTATATTTTACGCATTTTCATAATCATAGAGAAAGCAATGCTCGCTCAGTAGTCCTTAAAAAGAATGATTTAATAAGAACAATCTAGGTCTTGTTACTGCGTAACATTTTCAGATGAAATACATAGAAAACTAAATGTTTTGTGGCCTCAACTGAGCTTTACTTTCTCTATGATTATGGAGTTCCACCAAGTAACACCTCAATCCGTCATGTTTACTCATTTTGTCTGATAATTTAGTAATAATCTGACACGCATATATTACGGTCCTATTTGCGTTCATAAATAAATATGTTATATTGAATGTTTTAATGGAACACCCAATTATTAAGGCCTCCGAGGATCAATATATAATATTTCGTATTCAAGGTTTATGACACAAATAGAAATTCAGTTGTTCGATTTATTTACATGTAAAGCCTATTAAAGAAAATCGGAAAGCAATTATATAACTTGATTAAAACTGTAGGGGTAGTGAGGAATTTCAATTAGATAAAATACATATTTTTGTTGGAGCCTCATCAATCTCGGGATTTATCTTTTCTGAATATTTGATAGTCTGTTTACTTTTTGTGGAATGTTTACTTTTCTACAGACACGCTATTTTAAATTCAGTTCCCCATTAAAAATGTTTCGAGAATGGGCCACAGAACGGTTCACTTTTATATTGAATACTATTTTAAGAGCATTACTGTACAGAAGAAATATATTATTCATCCAAGATATACTTAAGTGCGAAAAGTGGGATACATATAAGTAGCAACTTTTGTCGGTAAAGAGGAACTTGGATATTTCAAACCTGAAGGAACCAGTTAAAAAATTCGAACTATCCAAGAATTCGAATTAAAGAAGATTCTTAGTAAGCGTTTGAAAATACGCTTCATTATACTTTGTATATCTATAACCAACACATACTTACTTAAAAATTTTAAGTACAAACAAAAGCTGTTATTTTGGTTTGCTGATTAAACTATCGTAAATGATAAAAATTGATAATGTGTATACCAATTGAGATCTCGCGAGCTTTCACATGATTGATTTCTCTTAACAGCTAAGGAATGAGCGATTACACTCGAAATGTACAAATTGTGCCCAAGTGAAGTTACTTTATCGTGTTGGCAAGACTTTGAATTAACCAAAATATAGGATTCGAGATAAGCACGATTGTTTTACGTTGTTTGCAAAATTCTGGGGACCAGGAAAATGTTCGAACCAAAGAAAATTTCGAAGAACCCAAGTTCCTTTTTATTATTCATACATCCGAGCAAGATGATTCATACATCATTCCGTATCAAATATTTGCGGCACGTGCAACTCCTAAATATTCAATATGCAATTATTATTTCTTATGGACTACCAATAGGCAACATGCCAAGTGATAGTCATTCCTGCGGGAGAAAAACCACCACCATAGTCGGGAGGAAAATTCTCAGGAACCTCCCGAAGGTAGTGCGTCTTACATACAATTACAACTGAAAGAAAAAAATTTACAACGTAGAATTGAAAAGGGTTGTACTTTTTCCACAAAATATATTTGTGGAAAAAGTACAACCACTTTTCATTTCTACGTGATGGATTTCCACAAAACGACGCCTGAGACTGTGAATTATATAAAATTTACAACAATTTTACAATGGTGAAAAGAAATCACAAAACCCTTTTAATTCTATTGATGAATACATTGAAATATCTTCTCAACCTCTTTCCAATTCAATTAGCTTTCACGCCCCGCCAAGCATTTCACGCAAGCTGGCAATACATACAACGAAGCCAAAGCTCGGAGAAACCGAGTAGGGCGTTGTTCCACGCCCACACCGTTTAAAAATGCCTCCCCGGCCACCTTCCAGCCCGATATTGCCACCATTACCTTTACATGAACCGATCGAAATATTGCCATTCAAGGATTAAGATAATTACATTTCCTTCCTTCACCCACCCGCGGCGCTGCGGTAGTTCGAATTCCCTCCCACTTTTTACCTCCAATGCTTCTTCCTCCCTCCACGACTCATTGTTGCCCTCGTTCCTTCCGGAAAAAAACATTCCGTCTATCCCCCGATTCTATGAGAGTATTTTTAGGTATCTGCATTGGGGATCGCTAGCTGCAATCTCGTTACTGCAACTAGAGCATGGAATTTCAGGAAATTATGGTGGGATGGGTCGCGACCCCTTTCCCCAGACCTGAATGCACCTTGACTCTATTTGTCTGTAGTCGCAGTTTTAATCTTGCATGGATGTCATAATCCTTTGTTTACGGGTGAGGGAAGCGCATTGGCTAGCTTCAGCCCAGCCCAATGGTCGATTTCTGAGTGTTTGAACTTGAGTTAGTTTGTTAAGTTCATTGTTTGTATCATTTTGACTATAGAAAGTTATAAATTTTATGAAAACTATATTTTGACTTGATAGAAATAAGCAAAATTATTCTTTAATATTGTTATATATATGTATCTTGTAATTTTGTAAAATTTACAGTTATTACTTACTTTAGAAAAAATGTAAAGAACGCAATTTTTTCCTTTTCTGTTAAACCACCTCCCTTTTTACTTTCTCCATATACGTAGTATAGAGAAAGTATTGTTTTCATGAAAAAAATCGACTTCGAGATTTCAACGGAAATACATGTTTTGGGGTCCCTAGAATACGTTTTGACCATTTTCAGAATGAAGTCTGTGTGTATGTGTGTGTGTGTTTGCGGGCACTCTAACGTAAAAGCTATTAGTCGTATCAATACCAAACTTTATAGTTTATTTTTGGTATAATCCTCAATCATCAATCAATGCTTTTAACTGAGGTTATTGATATAAGGAAAGGGTTTAGGTGACTTTGCACATAAGGGCGTGCACCCAGGAAAATTCCCAAGGAGAAACGGACTTGAAAAAAGTCTGACAAGGCCGGGAATCGAGCCCGGGATCTTCCTCTCACCGGGAGGCTGCCTTAAGCCTCGATTCCCGGCCCTGTCAGACTTTTTTCAAGTCCGTTTCTCCTTGGGAATTTTCCTGGGCGCACGCCCTTATGTGCAAAGTCACCTCAACCCTTTCCTTATATCAATAACCTCAGTTAAAAGCATTCATCTTTGGAGAAAGAATAACACCCCCTTATTTTTAACTGATTATCTTATTTTAAGCTTATCTGTTTATAAAAGAATATCGGGGCAGTGTTAGTAATAAGATTGTTTTGGGCAATCACACATGCACATGATCTATTCATGAATACCTCTTTATTTTTGGTATAATCATATCATAGTTTAGAACATTCATCTTTGGAGAAAGAATAAAACTCCCTTATTTTTAACTGATTATCTTATTTTAAGCTTATCTGTTTATAAAAGAATATCGGGGCAGTGTAAGTAATAAGATTGTTGTGGGCAATCACACATGCACATGATCTATTCATGAATACCTCTTTATTTTTGGTATAATCATATCATAGTTTAGAACATTCATCTTTGGAGAAAGAATAAAACTCCCTTATTTTTTAAGTGATCTGTGGCTTATCTGTTTACAAAAAATAAAATTTTTCCACGAGAATAACTGTTGATTATTATTTGACGCTGATTATACCCTCACAATTAAGACAACATTATTTTTTATTTGAACTCCGCAAAAGGATCGCACATTTAGGAATTCAAAGCCAGTTTTTTCTTGATTTCCATTCATGCGATAAACCTGAATTCCCGACAGAGCGAATCTTTCTTTCATCTTTTTAGCGCGAAAGGTAATTGGAATCGGGGCAGCGGTATCAAATACGAAGTGCGCAGCTTTTTAATTACGGTGACTTATTTCCCCGCTTTCAAAACGCTGACCTTCCTGTTATGACCAAAAATTGAACGCGAAGCCAGAGACGCGGGATCGACTAATAACCAATAAAAACCTTTGCAAACGCTTTTTTCATTTGCTAACTTGCGGTATTTTCTCTCGAAATGAATGGAAGAATAACAAAGTGGGATATCGGATATATTCTCATCGACCTGCTTTCTGACACGGATGAAAATTTATCTCGGCTGCGACGGTGTATGGGAGAAGATAATTGCGATTGGTAAATTTTTAAATTTATTTTGGTTGATTATCTTAATGCGATGAATACAAACAGAGTACAGTTTGTTTTGGTTTGGGCTATATTCATTTTTAACTAACGATTATTTATCTTAATTTTATACCTGAGGTCGTCTCTAAATATTGGTAATGAATTAAATATTGATAAATACACGAATAATTATCTGTTAAGATTATTGACATAGTGTGCACCATAGCATATTGTTGCATTTTCTTTTAAATATTTACATTGGAAACATTATTACCGGATACTGCGAATTATTGGTTAAAAATTTCATTAGCTTTGGTTCCTTTCGTCTACGATAATTTTCAATGTATATATTTCGAAAATAGTTTGTGGTCCCCAGTGGTAATAGCCTCACAAATTTCTTCTGATGACTCGAAACGGCATTTCTGGTGGGATTTCAATAAAAATAGAAATTTACGATCGAGCGACTACCTTCGCTTTCCCTTCATGGAATATATCTACATCGTTCATAGTGTAAGTAATTGCTCAGAGGATTTGGGTTTCCAATTACGTTTAAACAGGCGAATTTTAAATTTAGAACATCACCATCAGGTGTGATAAAGCAAACGAAATACATTCATAACACCCTTGAAATGTTTGAGGAGGGTAAGGGAAGAAATTTAGTTAAGTGAAGTGAGAGCAGAAGAATGAGTGGGAGGTGCTGGAAGGGGAGGTAGGGTTTTAATGGAGATATAATTAGTGAATTAATCAGGAATCAAATGATCGCTCGTTAAGTTGTAAATTTTGGAGTATATCTGAAGCTATCGTCTGTCGTCTATTTTACATCCTCGATAATAGGAATTCAGAATGAAAATGTTGATATCTGAGGATAACTATTTCCATAGAGATGCTTTTCTAAATGAGGAACAATTTTTTTTAAACGTAAGAATTTTTTAGAAATACTCTGAGGAAACGAAAACCTCTTTTAATTATTTTCACGGTGAACTATATACAGTTTCATACTCTATTTTAAACGAAGATTAGAAGTTATTCATATATTTACTATTATTCTATAATCAACTGAATTTATGTAAATACACTTTTTGAATTCGCTGATTAAAAGTTAATTCACTGAAGAAATGTAAAATTGTGATGCTTTTACTGACGAGAATACTTCTATCTATGTAATGCAAAGCGACGGATTATTCCTTTGCAAGGTATTTGGTTACACATAATTTTCCTCCTAATTAATTTTTAAATGAGGTTACTTATGAATTGTTGGTGTTAACTATAAGGGAGGTGGATGGTTTTATTTATTTATGTATTAATAATACTTCAGCAAACAACACGGAAAATTGCAGTTGACGATCAACAACAAATTTTAGATGTTTATACTTATCTATACAGTATTATTACACGAACAAATAAGGTTTTCTGAGTTGGTGAGTGATTAAGTCTAAAGAG
Source organism: Sympetrum striolatum (assembly GCA_947579665.1). Classification (NCBI taxonomy): domain Eukaryota; kingdom Metazoa; phylum Arthropoda; class Insecta; order Odonata; family Libellulidae; genus Sympetrum; species Sympetrum striolatum. The sequence goes on along the minus strand of OX388350.1, from coordinate 34,890,941 downwards.
AATCTCCTTACGATGAGATGACATTTCTTCAATAATTCATTCCTTTAAGCTTCCGCGAATAGAGCTGATCTGATATGCTCATAAGAGCCAAACAGTGGATCTATGTATATGGATGAATATAAATAAAGTCTTCAAATACGATGCCAAGAGCGGATGATAATTATATTGGATTATATTGAAAATGAGATCGAATATTCCAGGAAACTTTGATAATTTTCCTAAACTAAGCCTCTCGCATCGTTCTTCAAACTTTTAAAACTTAGCAAACTTAGTAAAATTATTTCTACAGTAATGTTCCTAGAAGTGTGAATAATTATTGCTTCACGACCCTTTAAACTCAGTACAAAGTGAGCACTGTAAGCCCAGTTAGGAGAGATTTCTTTCTTTCAATATTTTTTCTCCGGCAGTCTGACGGAAATAGCGTATTTGTTGCTCGAATTGAGGTTTGGCGCCGCAGAAATATTTCTGGCTGAAATCGCGGACCCTGTTTGATTTTCAAAGCCCCAGAAACGCCCTACTTCAGCATAATTGCCAGGGAAGCTCGTTTCAGCGGAGTTATTTTTTGCCTTCCGACTCATTTCCGCGTTTTCGCTCTACCAGCGGGGATTTTCAATAAATTCAGAGCCGTAACGGTTTCAATTGAACGAAAAGAGAGAAATTCCGTCATTTTCTCATTTATTTCCTGTAGAGTTATTGTCAGATAGAGTTGTTGCCTTTTGTTGTCTGATAGTGCTGTTGATATAGTTATTGACTTTTTTGTATTATTTTCCTCCAAGTTACAATTTTCAACTATTACAACAATAAGAAAAATATTATTATCACTTATTATTATTATTATTATTATCACTCGGGGAAATGTTTTTCCTCATCAGGGTTCCACCAGCAATTTTTGTATTCCGGGCTTCTCTCCGATCCTAGGAAAATGAAAACTGCAAAATTATGGCTTAATGCCGGAACGGATCGGTCAGGAAGCCTTTATCCAGGTATATAACGCTTTTATTCACTTGAGAGAGTTAATATCATAATCCTTTTGAAAGTATCTTCGTACCATGAGCGGAATTTTTTATTAGATGAAACTTATTTTGAGGCAAAAGCTATGGCAGAAAAAAAAGTGAAAAAGGTTGTCAAATTTAGTGTCTATCATGTAAAAATAGTTATTTCGAAATCCTGTTGTTCATCATTAATAAAATTGTACCATGTATGCTTGAATGATTTGAATTTAGAAGCCGTATGTGCTCGTAGAATCGCTTATATCTCTTGTTGGTTTGCGATTAATTCAGAAATCAAAATTTCAGTATTTATAAACAGGAAATACAAGGTTGAAATAATTATAGGATTTTTAATTTCGGAACAGAATTGGTATTCACTACAAAAATATATTTTTATTCTGATGCGATATTCATTGCGTTATTATTCAATACGCGATTATTCCCTGCTATAATGCCTAGTCTAAATATTCCTTTCCATTTTCCAAATCTTCCTATTAGTTTATTTATTTACTCCAATCTTCTTTGTAGAATTTTGCTCGCATTGCATTAGTAATCCTTTGAGCTGCTATACTTTTTTGTCCTTAATCTGTTTTGTCACATTATATTTTTAAGATAACCAGAAAAATAGCGCGAGAGATTCTTGGTCGGTTTATCCTATTGTATGAAAAGATATCTACTCATTCGAGCTGGATGAAATCCTTACACGTAAAAAATACATTTTATTAAACTTAAGTGTGCTCCTTTTTCATTTTACTTTAACTGTAAGTCAAGGTCTGATCATGTCTGTGATAACATGAAAGCTACTGGGGTAATAGTGATGATTAATAATGAAACTTATTAATAAGGTATCTCTTTATGGAATGCAAAGAATGTGTTACTCATGTAGTCATTTTCTTATATCATATCCTTGGTGAGGAAAGCAAGGGAACTGGGGTAATAGTGATGATTAATAATGAAAGTTATTAATAAGGTATCTCTTTATGGAATGCAAAGAATGTGTTACTCATGTAGTCATTTTCTTATATCATATCCTTGGTGAGGAAAGCAAGGGCACTGGGGTAATAGTGATGATTAATAATGAAACTTATTAATAAGGTATCTCTTTATGGAATGCAAAGAATGTTTTACTCATGTAGTCATTTTCTTATATCATATCCTTGGTGAGGAAAGCAAGGGCAAACTATCTCACTCCTCATATTGCCTAGTAAGAATCCTTCTTCCCTGCTTTTTTATTGTTTCAAGAGAGAGTGAGGTTCTCCCCAGTATTTGGGCAAAATACTTCACAGAAAGACAAGGTTTAAATTTTTGAATTTAATATATGACGGAGCGTTTAACCATCAAGTAAAAAAATAATGTGAAAAATTCACTTTTTTAAACTTTAATAGTTTATGTTAACGCAGGAATCAATACGAAAGCTTAATGTAAAGTTTGGATTTCAAAATCTGTAGTTATCATTTGCTTTAATTATAGTTTGCTGTATTTATTTTTGGGTTTTAAGAACGATTATGACATTGAGCTAATGTGAAATTGGGCCTACTAAGGTGATGTAGTATTTGAGTTTTGGTCAATTTCTTTCCAAATTAGTTTCGCAACAGCTGGCTTGTTCGGCATATTAATTCATAATGCCATGTTGTCTTGTTTATCACATTGCAATAAAATTCTAAATTACATAAGTATATAAACGTACGTAATGAATATTTACGATATTCACTTTCCATTACCACGTAGTGTTTCCGGAGCAATATATGTTCCCTAAACGATTGAAGGGTTTTTCGTGACTCAGAAATTAATTTGTTTCACTCGTGATTTGGACCCCATTCGTTCTTTATCATCTCACAATTCCTACTTTCAAGCAAATAAACATCTTAACGCAAAGTTAGCAAAAGTACCTTTTACTCTCACGAAATGGGTGCTTGACATATTTAAAATTCAGTTTTGGTGCAAAATTTGATAATGTATGCAGTATATAATGAAGATATAAATTATGATTCCATTAAGGTTCCTTTTGAATTCTAAAGATACATTTATAAACGCCTTTTTGGTGATATTTGCTACCCATACGATAAAGAAAGTATTAGCTTAGTCTGCTCAATCTTTACGTGAAATAAATTTGAGAGCATTTAACTTAGCAGAATATTCTGCTCCGTAAATTAGGATTAAATAGCTTCACTTCTGGAAGTATTCACGTAACATGTTTCTAATAAAAATTTCTCTTCTGAATTCAAACAGAAAATGATTCCATGGAATATATTTGCTAAAATACCTTGATTTCCAAACTGGTGTTCATACATGGCTTGACAACTTCGTGTTCAACGAACATTGTAATTCATCTTCTTCAAATAACAGCACGAATTGATGGCGTGTGATGATGAATTAACTGGTGTGTTAATGATGGTGTGTTCCTCGATCCTAAACCAATTTTGTTCCGCTAATCGATTCACCTGACCTGTTTGCTGATTTCTATGTTACACGTGTGTTCCTTAAACGATAACCAAATCGCTAATAAGCTTCTGTTTACACAAGTGGGGATTGTAAAGTGATATATGCCAGCAAAGCAATTTAGCTTGAGATCATTGTACTAATGTATTTGACTTGCAGAATTTGCAAGTATCTCAATAGTAAGCAGACTAAAAGAAATTCAATATTTTTTTTTCAATTTTTGATGGAAGTTTCTTCTATTTCAAAGTAGGATTTGCTTTTCTCCTCTGCCTATAAACACGCTCAAATAATCTCAACAGTTCTTATAGTTTAACTTAAAAGTTTCTGAGATTCATTCGTAGAGTTTATCACGTTTGAGTTTTTGTTATTCCGCTTATCTAATTCACTCCTACATGTAATTATTGTTAGAGAGTAGCGCGTAAAATTATGAATTATCATACCTCAAATCACTTTGAACTTTTTCTTGAATCCTTAAGAAACCTTACGCTTGCCATTTAAGTTATAATCATTTTGATACTGCTGAAAGAAGTGTAGACTCAAATGAGACAACTTTCTTATTGAAAATCACGACGATAGCTTACCCTCACTAAGAGGTACATATGTTGTACTAAAAATTAGTGAAAACTTAATAATTTTAACCTATTTATCAATGCATAGCACCATCCCTTGTTGGTAATAATATTATAATAGTAATAATATAATAATATAATACACAGAAATTTCCGAAAAAATTCATAAATTTAGTTAAAAAGGCGGATAATATTTGGATATATAGGCTTATAAATCATTAAAATAATTTGGCAGAAATTTTTAGTCTCAACGTGCGGATTACCTGAACACCTACCCCTGAATCCTAAGGTGGTCTTCAGGAGTACGTAAACCAAATTCCATACCCCGATCCTTATTATCTAAGGATAGCATTAATTTTTTAAATTTAAAAATTCGTAGTTGTGGTATTGCAAATGAACCTTATAATTGCTAGTGTAGGGAACTCTCAAGAAATATTTCGCGATGGTTATTCTGAATATTTTCTCTAGAAAACAAGAAAAACATAATGTTTTCCTCTTATTTATCAAAGAGTAACACTGTCAACAGCTTCAAGCAAGCCTTTGTGGTAGGAACCCATCATAACTTAAAGAAATGAAAAGATAATACATTTACCCATACCACTGGAATTATTTATTCTCCTCCTTAGGATTCATCATGTCCAGTCATCATCAGGTAATGGTACAAAAAATGTTCGTCCATGAAACATCTCACTGTTTACCATCAAACATATCCTCACAAATTGCGAGCAATATCAAGCCCTGAGGAACCAAATAAATATCAGGGTTGAGCTTAGAGATGTTTTATGTAATGGCACAGAAAGTGTAAATAGAGTTTCAAAGTTTTTTAAAGAAGCTGGTTTATATAACCAGGTATGACAAATACCCTTCTTGGGAAATAATTTTGTCAGAAATTCTTTAACAAGTTATTTTAAACATTTTGATTAACAATTCTCAGTTTTTGGCAGGATTTTTATCTGTCATACAGTTGTGTTTTAACCTAAATTTGGTTTAATCTATTTATCTACTTATTTATATATTTATTCATTTTATTGATCTACCTACTTATTTATTCTTATGATCTGTTAGGTTATGGACAGATTATCTATGAAAGAATACAGTTAAACTATCACACCCAGCTGAACTGTATTAAAACAGTCGCAAATAACCTTTTAGTTTATTTTAGTTGAAGCGCCTCAATCTGAATACTACTTCTACCATCATTAAACATCCACAGTAAACCGTAAAAGGGGAAATAGAAAGTAGAAACAGCAACCTTAGAAGTAGAAAGAGCAAAATTAGAAGAGCAACTTTGGTCGAGGTAGATCTAGCGATGAGAAAGGAAATTCATTCGAAGACGGCATCGGATTTCAACTTCCCTTTGTGGATGGAACCTTCACTTTTATCTTCTTTTTCCATGTTAGAGCTGGGTTTTCTCTTCGCTATCTCTGCGCCGAGTCACTCCGGCAGGAGAGCAGTCAAGGTGTATGCTACAAACCGTCTATAGATACTTATATCGTCTACTTTCTGTCGTTCACTCTATTTATTACTGTTCGGAGATCTCATTCGGAGATGACGCCGTCGCAATGGAATGGATTTTTCCGAACTCCGAAGTTAACGCGTATTTTCCCGCAGTATTGCATCCATAAAACTACCGACCATGAGGACGTACCATTCCTTAGGGAATCCAATGCCATTTTACGGTGGCGGTAGACGCAGAGAGGGAGGAGGTTTTATCGAAGAACATTTACTTTTCTTATAGTTCTTTCCTTTGAGTACGAATGTCTGTTGTGCTCGTTGTCGCCTCAGCTGGATGGGTAATTGATTCTAGGTATTCGTTGTTGGTTATTCCGTTCTTGCGGTTTGAGCTTGTGTGTAAAATTGGAGATACGTGAATATTCGAAAGTTTCTTCTGGGTTTAACTTCCATTAGAGGTTTTAAATCTCCGAAACTCGTCTTTGTCGGCGTTCATTGTCTCATTCACCGGTATTCAAAGAAAACAAGAGAGGACATCGCACTTTCTCGGAATACCGGTGAATGATCTTCGGGAGAAAGCAAAAAAGCGATACAGGGAAGTAGTTGTCAGGACAGATAGTTACTTTTGGTCGTTTTCCCCGCTAAGTATTAGAGAAGCTAATAGCTCTTCAGGTTAGTTAGGGATGTCGGTGTTTTACACCCCCTTCCACGCGCCACTGGTGGATTGCAGGGTTTAAATGTAGATGTAAATGAGACGAGGAACACCGACAAAGACGGCCATTGGAGATTTTATACCTTAATTCCTTAACAGCCGTGTTTCGAATTTTCTTTCTTTTACCTTTCATGTTCATAGCTCTATCTATCTATCATAATAATTATCTATCTTTATCACTCAATGAATCTATTAGAACTATTTTACCTAAGTCTTTTATTATATATCTCCTCATAATTCACATAGTGAGTTTTAATGCACTACTTACGATTAGTCAACAACTTTTACAATTGTTAACAGATTAAAATTTACTATTAACAATAGAAAATATAGTATGTACAAAAAATTATAAAAAGGTAGTTGAAATATGTCATCAGGTACATGTAATACGATACTAATTATCTGATATTATTTACTATCAATCAGATAGAGAAAAAATAGCTTTTTTATTTGTTTCATAACATGCACCCCATTTTCATTGGCTAACAATAGGAAGAACGATTGACAGCAAATCGTTAAGTCGTCTTATTTCCAGTTATATTTATATAGAAACAATACTAGTTCAATCACAAATTGGTTATAAGATTGATTTACTTATTAATCTACAGGTTATATTCCGATACAATATTCTTGTGGATTGTATGAATAAAATATTCTTGTTATCAGTTTGTATTATAATGTATTTCACAAGGGAGAAAATAGGCACTATATAACTATGCACGTGTTAGCAAAGATGAGAAAATACCCGGCAGGACCGACGTTTCGAAGGGGCCGGATTGTAGCGTCTGTCTCACAAGAGAGAGGACGCGGATCTGCGGTCACATCGCTTGTCAGTCTCCCGCCTTTACGGAACTATTTCTCCTCGTGGAGTAATCTATGACGTCACAAATATATTCCTACGCCTGACGTCACGTCACTCATTTCTAACACGCGCACGTACCTATTTATTACTCCTATTACTATTAAAAAAAACTTCCACTGTTTTAAATCAGGCAAATTCTGCAATCAAAGTTATATAAACAATATTTTGTATTGATTAAAATTGCAGATCATAATATGTGTATAAAAGAATGCGTTATAAAAATGTTCGAGTTGGACATCTGAATTCCTTAATCGCCACACGCCATCAGGCTTCATTTCATCATGCAAGAGTTAATTATTGCAATGATTTATTTATTACTCGAGAACGCAGTCTGTCTTATCCTAAACAGGATTTGAACTTGGGGAATCTGCTTTGCAATGCAAACAAACTAACCATTAGGCCACTGAGACTATCAAATCTCTACAGGCCATATAAAGAATTCAATCAACAAAGAATCGTTTTCATAAATTTAGTTACAGAAATTAAGTCCTCCTTTGGGAGTTACTCGCAGACAAATTTATCAGATAAGAAATCTGAAAGAGATAAATTTACATCGAAAAAAAGGTCGCCTTAATTAATGGAAAACAATCACGGTCCTGAATGGCAGACATATCGATCCCTCCTTCGGCAGGTCTGCAAAAAACGTCTGAGCTCTCTTCGGTTTTGTTTGCACCCCGTTTTATTTTCATCAAGAGAAATTGTTACCAGGTCTGCTTTTATAAAAAAATCATTAATTCGGTTCGGGGCTGCGTCCCCCGTGCTTTTAAGGAGGTAGGGAACAAAGCTTTCGGCGTGATCATTCCACTTTCACTTTGAAAGAATAAAAAAAACAGTTTGAATAAGATCGAGAGGAAACCCCTCAATCTTATAATGATGACGTAAAAATCCTCGCTATTTCCTTCCTTAAGTTCTACTTCAAACCAAAATGAAGAATACTAGCTGTACATATTCCAGAAACGTAAACAAATATACCGAATTAGTAATAGAAATGCAGAAGCTATGGAAGTAAAATAATGCGAGATTATACCCATTGCGATATCTTCAACAGGAGTTGTGCCAAAAATTTTAGAATCCAATCTCGAAAACTTAAATAGTAGATCATTTTCAAATCAAGATATATAATAAAGTGATATGAATAGTGTATTTGAAATAATAATGTATCCATGCATGTGAAAAATGTATCACCGTGATGGGAAATTATTTTCAGCCCGTTTCAATTGCAAAAATGGCGTCAGTTTGCGGCGAGAAAAAAAATAACAATAAAAAAGGACTTTATTCAGGGTAAGATTGAGACCTTAAAGTCTCTTCTCATATCCAACCCTTCGACATTCAAACTTTGAAGGATGAGGTAGCTTTTAACGAAGTACACAGAAGAAGACTGCGGATTTAATAAATCTAGTCTAAAGGCTAAGGAAAAAATTGCCACTGCAGGAAAACACCCTCAAGAAAAAGGGGATTAAAACCTGTGAAACTTACAGATGGGAAACTAAAATTAGTGATTTTATCCGATTAAATTATATTTAAAAGACATGAAGACAAACCAATAATATCAAACAAAAAAAGAAGAAATAGCTTTACATTTATATGTAAGTAAGTAAAAAATACACCGATAAATAAACTAAAAATAAAACAATAATAAAAAACGGTCTGAACAACTAAAAAGGCAAAAAGAAGAAAATAATACTCCATCGCAAGAAACGATTCCCTTAAGAACTGCGCAAATCAAGGGGACCCTTTGCGAACGGACTGTTCATCTTCTGCTCCTCACTTTCGGCTTCTTTTCGGTATTCCTTGGGAATGCGGGACTGGGGCTCGATCCAAATGAGCCTTCAATAAATAGAGGGAATGGAATGGTGCATTGTGGGAGGAGGCGGAGGTTGTTTGCTGATGGACCGAAGCCAAAACGAATTTGGAGGGCACGTTCACTTTCCTGATTTTCTGTAAATATACGCGCACCGCTGTTTATGTATGCGGATTCAAATCAGGACATGTAGATTAATGTAATCTAGTGTTGTATTCCTTTAGATTGTCTCTGCATGAGCATTTGCATGAGCATGTGCTTGAGCATAAGCATATGCATTAGTATGTGCAGGTGGTAGCATGTGATTGGGCACGGGCTATCATCAATAAAAACAGTATGCATAGATCGCATGTGCATGAACAACTATGTGAATTTACATGTGGGTCAATCTGAGCTATATTCGTACTAGAAAAGCTATATAGGTGTCTTAGCACGTAAAGGTGTAGATCTAGGAAAATTACCAAAGAAAAATTGACATGAAAAAAGTCTGGCTGGACCAGGACTCGAAGCCGGTTCTCCTGATTGATGGTCATTTACTCTTCCAATTGAATTGTATTTGTATTTATAATTGCTATTGCAATATGAGTCGTTATTTTCATGAAGGTCCCTCGATATGGTTATTTATCGTCGTAAGCTCACTCATGGGATTTTTAGATAGAAATGAATTCCTCGACGCGAACCAGCATGGTTTTCGTAAGTCCCGATCATGTGAAACCCAACTTGCTCTATTTGTACACGATATCTTAAAGTCCGCCGAAAGTAAAAAGCAAGTGGACGCTACTTTCCTAGATTTCAAAAAAGCATTCGATAGAGTCCCCCACTACAAACTAATTTACAAACTAAAACTAGCGGGCATGAACAAGGAAGTAGTCGACTGGGTTAAGGATTTTCTCTACGAGAGGGAACAACAAGTTGTACTGGATGGCGTTAGCTCAAATTGAGTCAAAGTTACCTCTGGCGTACCTCAAGGCAGTGTAATTGGACCTCTTCTTTTCCTTATTTATATCAATGACTTGAGTGACGAGATAGTTAGTAATGTGAGGATATTTGCGGATGACTCGGTTATATATAGGGAAATAACAAACGAGGAAGACCGGACATCTCTCTCAAACGATTTAGTCCTCATCCAAAGGTGGTGCAAAAAATGGGAATTAGATATTAACGTAAGTAAATGCTCCGTAGTTAATTTCTTCGAAAAGAAAAAAATGCGTCCAAATCACCCATACAAAATTAATGGAATTAGTATCAAATTAGTAGATTCAGTGAAATATCTCGGGATCAACATTACTAATAACTGAAATTGGAGCACGGATATTCGAAAAATCTGCGGCAAAGCAAGTAAAAGGCTTGGCTTTGTAAAGCGTATTGTCGGTAAATGCGACGAAAAGGTGAGAGAGCGATGTTATTTTACCTTGGTCAGACCCCTTCTGGAATATGCGGCAAGTATATGGGATCCGGCGGATGAAACGTGTACTCGCGAACTCGAGAAAGTGCAGCGTAAAGCGGTTCGTTTTGTTAAGAAATGCTACGATAAAAAAGCAAGCGTTCCAAAAATGCTCTCAGACGTAGGTTGGGAATCCTTGAAAGAAAGGAGATTGGAAGCTAGGCTGCGATTGCTTAATAAATTCAGGAAAACTACATTTTCCAAAGATACAATCGGTATCATGCAACCCCCCTGCTACGTCGGTCGATCCGATAATGACCGTAAGTTAAGAGAAATAGATGCTAGGACGAATGGTTTTAGAGATTCATTCTTTCCACGAACAATACGTAATAATAATTGAATAAGGAAGTAATTTAGATTCAACTGGTGTTTACACCCCCTGCCACACGCCGAAAGGCGGCTTGTAGGGTATTAATGTAGATGTAGATGTAGATATAGATGTAGATTTTGCACCTTTTGTTGGGCCCTCTGTAAAAAATGAGCCCGGGATAGCTTTTTCTAAGGACGAGCGCATTACCCAGTTGGGTAGCTGTGGGGCACGTGTGTTTCAGCTAACCTCAATGGTGCCAAGAGTGCCAAAGAAATTTAATGTACATTTTTCTTGTATTTAGATAATCAAATTGGAGAACGCATATCCTACAGATGTGGCTAGAATAGTCAATATGGCAGCGAGGGAGTCGATGCGCTGACTGTAAATGCCGCCTGGCTAAGCCATATCCGTCAATGGGTTGCTGTACCGTAGACTTTAGATAATTATGTTTCCTAAAAGTGCTTAAATAGTACATGAGAAATCGAATGTAACATACCTCAAGGTGGTGATTGTACGATAATCAAATATTTGATATATATTAACACGCCTATAAGTGCAAATTATTTTCACTGATGCTTAATGATTTGAAAATAGAATAAATTAATATAATCAATACAATATAGATAAAATAATGTAAATACAGAGAATAAATAAATTGCCAATTTTTGGAAAGCTGCTTCTTGAGAAGTCCTGGGGTTTTCAGAGCTGATTGTGCAATTCATTTGTAGGAAATTTTATCTTTTCTATAAAATGTAAGAACAATATTTTCGGTTGAAGGCATACTTTAGAAGATATTAAACTAAAACTAGAAAAAGTACACAGATTTCACTGGTTTTTTGGGCGTTGCTTAGCCCGCGCTGGTCATTTAATGCTGCAAACTCGGTCACATACTACCGGTGTAGGTCCTAAAAACATAAAAAAATCAGCCATACATAATCTTTTGCAAGGCCCTTTTTTGTATCTACTTTGGCAGGACTACCTGTATTCCGTATATATTTAATCCTGGCGATATATCTTCTTCCCAGAAAACAGATTTTAATGAGTTCAACGAAGTTGATGTCAGTTCGCCGAAAATGTCTCTGCCTCATCGACTTGCCATCCTTCCTCTAGTGTTTTTCTAATTACAAAGGGTCCGTTCTTCCTTCCGTTGTTATTCCCTCTACCAAACGTTAGATTCCTCTTTCCTCGTTCCTTTCCTGGCAGCTTGTGCTCCGAATTTCCCTCTAACCTCTCTCTTGGGTCCATTTCGCCCTCCCACGACTCGTATTTATGCTTCCTTTTGCCCTCTTTGCCATTCCCCTGGAAAAGCTGTACGAGATGAATCCAGTGTTCCGCTAACCTCTTCGACTTCTCCGGGAACCCGGAAATGAAGTCGCTTTTCCTTTACCGCGGCAGAATCTTACGCATCGGGTCCCCTGAAACGCCCGAATCTCTGCTTTATTTCTTCCCCCAAAGGGAAACTCGGACGCCCATTGTTCAGCTGTTGGATCGACTTTCTAATCTCATTTCGCCCCCCATTGTCCTACTACCCAAAAGGACTCAGGGGCATAGAGATGAACGACATTGTTTCCATTACGTGAATTGTTATTACACGTATAAGTGACCACATTACGAATAATATTCAGATGGAGAAGGGACCCTGCATTCTTCCTATGGGTTTTTACTGTGATCGCTGCTTTGATGACAACAGTATCACTGAAAGATTACCTGAATGTTATAACAAAGATAATTCAAAGTAGTATCCCGATGTAATTAAGGAATAGAATGAATTGAGTAATCACGGATACTAAAATCATCAATACTTGTCTCTTCTGTAGATGTATATATGAATTCGAAGTTTAATATCTTCAATAACCGTCTTTGTCGGCGTTCCTCACCTTCTTCACCGGTATTCGGAGAAAACAGGAAAGATGTGATACATTATAAGTGAAGGGGTTGATGAGAGATATGATAGGTCAGAGTGAAGTGCTACCTTGGATATTTTAAAGGGAGTACTTCATTTTTGGAACTGTTGGATTGGAAATATTAAGTTTGAAATTCAAAGGAAAAGGGATAAGATGCTGCATTTGCACTGTTTAAGAGTGTCTTTGGTGGAGGTGATAATTTTCTTGAGGGGATTTTCGGGAGTGGATTGATAAGGGCATTCAATCAATCATCCTTCATTTAATTGTCTGACTTTCACAAAGTATTTTTACTTGTCATGGGTGTTTCTAAATAGACGAGCAATTACTCCTGTTTTCTCCGAATACCGGTTAATGAGGCGAGGAATGCCAAAAAACAGCTATTGGAGATTTTAAACCTTCAGTTATCTATCAATAGATTGTTCGATTCGGTGTAACCAGAGGTACTAGATCCGTGAACAAAACCATCCAAAGTGAAAATATTTGGTTATAATTAAGGAAGAAAATATTTAAGAAATTTTTTTAAAACATTATAACCATTTTCTGAATGTGAGGAATACTTTTCAGTAAGCTTTCTAAGTGTTTCTGAAGGTTTGGAGACATTTGTAGGAAAATAATTGGGGATACGCTTGATATTATGTATATTATAATTGATAATTGCAGTATTTTTACATTTAATCTTAGCCTTATCAATAAAAGTCCATGGATTTATTTATTCTCGCAATGAATTAGGTCTCATATTATGAAATTTACTGTCAAAGGTAATTTCTACAGCTTTCTGGGATTAGTGCTATATTTTAATATCCTCGATTAATATAAAAATATTCTAAATTAATTTAATTTCGGAAAATAGCCTTGTTATTCTTTATTAGATTCCCATTCATTCTATTGTACAAAGATTTGTCATATCTCTTTCATAGCTAAAATATAAATACAATAAATTCCATAAATTCTAAGTGAATATATAACTTTAAGGGGATTGTTTAATATTAAATTCAGTCATGTGTTTTGATGTATCGTGGTGTAAAATGAAGATCATCAGCTATATGTAGTATAAGTAAAATTTATAATCTCCACGAAAAGAAAAGTATAATCTTTATATTTAGATAATTTTATCAAAGAAAATAATTCTACGTTCCTATTTTAGACTATTTGAAAGGTTTAGAGGTTGACGAATTCCAACAGCCGTGTTCCAGTTTTTCTTTTCTTGCTATTTGAAAGGTGTGCAGTTACTTTTCATTATGCTTGAAATGTAGACTTCTCTCTCCTGTATTGCATCATATTCATCTCTTTGGTTGTATTTGCTATCTTTTAGCAAGTTTTTCTGTCATACTTAAATGCACAATCAGTTTCCCGGGGTATTAAATGATTCACAGTAGCATTAAAACAGAAATGATTCACTTATATTTCGTTCCCACATCCCTTTAAATGGAAAATATGTGCTTCAGTTTAGTCTATGTTTTTTTATCTTTTATACCGCGGTAAAATTACAAATGTATATCTGATTTTTCCACAAGACGTAGTTAATATTATCTTTTTCTATCGTAAAATGTAGATTTAAAAGTGTTAATTAATTTTTTCAATGTTTTCTCTCTGAATAACAATATTTGCTTATCGCCACCACTGAAAATGTTGATTGAAGATGATTTTCTTCTATTCCGATAGATTATTTTTGGTAATCACAGTGTCTATTTGCATAATAATAACTAATTTTAATGCACATAGCCGCTTACAGTTCTTTTGGAGCATGGAATTAATTGGGATTTTGTTAAATATTAAAAAAATATGAAATGCCTATCTATACCCGAGAAGTTATCTATGACCTTAATTGGTGTAATTGACGTTTGAATAAGTTTTACTATATTCTTCCCTATGGTACCAGAGTAATTAGCCAATCCACCTGTTTAGATACCATTATTTTCGAGTTTGGGTATTTATTTCCACTATATGAGTGTTCATTTCGAGTACCTTATGAAACAACGCAGTCTTGCCTAAAGATAGACAGATAGATAGATTGGTTTATTGTAGCTCTGGGGGTATTCCCATTAGAGCTGAAAAGAATACATATTTGCTCCCAACATTATGCTAAAATACAGTCAGAATATAAACTATACAGTAGTAAAAAAGATTACATAATATGTACACAATTTGCAAAAAAAACAAAATATAGAAAACATAACAAAAATTAATCATAAAGTAAAAGAAGATGGTTGAATAGATTGTTTTTGAAAGATTGTATTGAGGTGGAGTTTTTAATCCTGTGGGGCAGGGAGTACCAAAATTTTGATGCTGTAATTAAAAAATGAATTCAGATACGTATTGGAATGGAATATATCGCAAGAATTAGTTTCTAGAAACTAGAATCTTCTTCTACAGATGCTATTAATGTATGACATTATAAATTATTCTAGTGAATTCTTTTTCTTTATTTATTTTTGGTTAAACCAATTTAAATATTCACTTTGGTCTTTGAGAAGTATTTTTTGGATTTATACATATTTCAGTTTTGTCAATTTTGAATAATCTTTATGCTGTACTTTGTAAATTTTTACTTTTAAAACTTTTCTTTGAAGAACTTGGTCGTAATTCTGTTAATATCGCCGTTCATCTAGCAAAGAGTAGGTTACATTTAGAAAAATTAAATATGGAACTGAGATTTGTTTTTAAATAATTAAGAAATGTATTAATGCTTGAGTCACATACATACCTAAGAGAGTACAGCGAATATTTGCTTCGATAACACAGTAAAAATCTTGTTGATCATTACAAAAATTAAATTAATACTTTATTTAATTAGTTACAGTTAAAAAAATAATAATATTAATATCACAAGTGAGAAAAATACACTTTCAAGTCTCCATGAACCTAATATGCATCATCTGAAGGTTAAAACGGGTTTAAATAATAAAATGAGATGAAATGTATTCATCCACGATCAAAGTAATGGAGGAAAAACTCCACAGCTGTGTGAAATGAGCCTTAATCGAATCCGTACCAAATTTGAAAACAAAAAAAAAATAATTCCAACACGTAGCCTCCAGTGACGTTCCTCATCAATAAAATACTTTGAATTCTGAACGCATACATTTACCTTCAACGAGTGACCAAAAGTCAATGAATTCAGCCTCTAATTGCCGATGAGAGAAAACATTTTTCATGCAGCCATTACGCCATCTGTACATCCCTGCGCCAAATGGGCGAACGATATTTCTTCCTTCGTCACTCGCGTAAAAAATAAATTTTAAGGGGCGAGACTCGATGGGGCTCATCCCCGATGAACTAAAAACTTTCGACCGTGGGTAAATGGGTCAGGTCCTTACATTCCTCTCTATCTGGGGGAAGAACAATGAGTTCGCAGAAAACTTTTGCTTTTCGGCGGTTAATCAACAATAATGGGTGTCTGGTAAAGAAAGATGGAGGACAGGATGTGGAAGAAGATTAATGTGAAGGCTCACGAGGAGTTGAGTAACTTTTTGAAAGGTAGAGTGCAGACAGGAAGGGGACTAAGAGGAAGGAAATACGGGAAAAAATGAGAGAAGGAATATTTATGCGTCTTTAGCTCTCTGCATGTATGTTTTAATTTACGTGCATTCGTACAATAGAAATTATGGTTTGTAGAATTGCTCGTTTGAAATCCGTGACGTTTGAGCGTGAGAAATTCCGTGACCACTGCTATGTGGAAATGTCTTCATTAATGTATTGAAAACAAACGAAAATTGTGGTGAAGTTCGAGTATTCTCTTGGAATTCAATGCCCCATCAGTTTCTGTATTTAAGTAACCGCAAATTGTTGAAATAAAAAGATATTTTTACATTTTATAAATCGATTGCCCTCAAGGACGTAACAAGAGGAGGTAATGACTTATGACTCACCAATCTTGATCACATTTGTCTAGATTTTAATATCCCAAAATACGATTTACTAATTTTTTCCTTTTTGGGGTACTTAAAGTGTAAGCAACATTTTCATAATTCAACATAATTCGAGAGGACTGCGGTAGAAAAGGTTTTCTACCAGTCCAATACAGCACGGGAGTTCGTCAGTCAATAGTTGAGATAACGGCCAACGTAATTAACTTGTGTCTATATGTAATTCGTGAACAAGAAACGAACGTCATTAAAATAAAAAATAATAAGAATCAGCTTATAGGGTAAGGGTTAGGTTAGGATAACGATTGTTTGCTAGATGAATGTGCCCTGACTTTGAATGAGAAATGGAATTCGAGAAGAGATATACCATTAAATGACTTTAATTTCCCATCTTTCAATGTACATACATTGCGCAGATAAAGTTCTTTCTTTCTGAAATTCAAGGGTTGTTATTTTGATTTCCAACTGTTTGAGTGGTATCTGTTTAAAGGAACAGTTTTGGAGTTTGACCTTATTCAAAGCCGTTGAAGAAATGTTTATTAATAATTATAAATATTTAATTGATCCAACGACAGAAAAAGTATGTATAGGATTAGTCACATTGCTCATTACTTAGTGAATACACTAATTGCTTATGAAAATTACAAATCTAAATTACATTATTAATTAGGGTTATCATACAGAATATGTTGGATTTACATAAATATAAACGCGCACACACCTAAGATACTTGCAGTACAGTGGTTACAGCAGGATACAATTAGATACATACATATTTACAAACAACTATTACTTTCATTAAGAAATTCGTCAACCCTATAAAATGTCCTGCAAAGCGAGTACTCTTTATACCTTTTTGGAAACGCACATCCTTAATTTCCTTCAGCTCATTTGGCAGCATGTTATATATTTTCAAAGATATAATTAACTTTTCGTTACTGTGCAACAAAAGCGATCATAATGGAAGCGGTCATATGCAATTATTCGTAACTTTACTATTCACGCCGGTATCAACTTTCGGGAACAGATTTCGAAAAGCTAAATACGGGTATTTTTCTTAGTGGTGGAGAAAGTCGATATAATGCCCTCTTCAGCAACGTCTGTTTTAATCATTTAAGTGCCGAAGCACGTTTCAGAGCGACAATTTGTTTCATACGTTTCCTAAATGTTCCTTTTCTTGACGACAAAGGTTAAGTATTATAGTAGAATATTTGGAGCAGATGTCGTAAACAGCTGGCGCGCTGGGTTAAGGGGCGAAACGTGGAGATGTTTATCAAACTTGTCTCACAAACGCGAGGACGGAGACTCGATTCGT
This sequence comes from Sympetrum striolatum, assembly GCA_947579665.1. Taxonomy (NCBI): domain Eukaryota; kingdom Metazoa; phylum Arthropoda; class Insecta; order Odonata; family Libellulidae; genus Sympetrum; species Sympetrum striolatum. The sequence goes on along the minus strand of OX388350.1, from coordinate 34,873,278 downwards.
GGTCGCTGCAGGTACCTGAGCTTTATCTCAGAATCAATGAAGCAGTTTATCCATTGTATAATAGAATATATTCATAAGTTATTAGCATATATTATTACATATGGTATATACTTACACTACTATGTTCAAAAAATTCCTGAACTCATTTTTTCCCGCGAAAACGCCGAGCAAGGAAATGTAAAATTCTGGCGATAGATATGAAGGTGGTAGGTAGTTGTATCCAAATTATGTGGCGCTATCTACCACTAGAATTTAAAATTTCTCCTGCTAGGCGTTTTCGCGGAAAAAATAAGTTTGGGAACTTTTTGAACTTAGGAATAAATTAACGTTATTTTCAAAATATATAATTTGTAGGTTTTTTCTACTGATTAATTCATGCCAAATGATGGCTGAGAAATTTATTAAGGAATAAAATTTGTAAATAAATGAAAATAATGCTTCCTAAAGGCATAATGCGAAGTGATTTCCTATTTCGGAGGAAATTTCGGTTGCTTTACGGGTTGCCTGTGATAGGAGGATGATGATTTTATAGATCGAAACCACGTTCGTGAGTTTATTAAATTACTATGGTAAAAGTGTAAGTGTTCTTCTTTTTCTCAAGTTTTATTATGGGTTGCCTATGCTCAAAATTTATTGACCCTTCCCAGTCGCCGTAGAATAATAGATTGCGTTAATAAATTTAACATTTCCGAAAATTGATAAATAGAAAGTAAGGAAATGTTGATTCTTACTAAAATGTTGGTATCTCCATAGTTTATTTCTAATTTGCGCCTGTATTTTGGCACATTATTAACGTAAGGCCTCGGGCTGGAGTGGTAAATATTATCCGATTTCGAAAAAAAATTGCATGCGAGATCCTCACATCAGTAGAGAACTTCCCCGCATAGGGCTGATTTGATTTGGAAAATAACGTTTTTTTGACTCACTCTAATTGAAGTATAGTAATAATTTAATGTTTAATAAAATTTTTTACATTGATGCTATTGAATTACGCTAATGCTTTCGATTTGAGTATTTGTGTGCGAAATTTCTCAATTATTTTATGCACCAGTGTTCACATTGGGAGTAAGGTACCCAAAGATGCGATGATTCAAGTGACTTTATGTGTGATCGAGTAAATCTTTTACTTTGACCATTAGAAAGAAATTTTCGATTTCTTGGGTCAATGCGGGATATTGAGTTTATATTCAGGAATCTGTTAGATGCTTTTCAATTAATATGAAACGTTTTTCACTCCTGTCACTCATCCAGTCATGAGAAATAAATATGAATACCTGCTTGTAAATAAGGTGGATGGGATTGAAGTCTTTCAGCAGAACTTTTTTCAGTTGGAAAAAATATCAAATGAAATTTTAAGTCGTAAGAATCTTTACAAAGATAATAAATTTGTGTAATAACTTTATGATTCATCCACAGCGTATATATTTCTTTTTGAAGGGATTTGAGAAATTATCTGCTATTTTTTGAAGGTCTGAGAAAATGAAAGATACATAAATGGCAATTGTGTCTGTTTATATTTGCTCTTGCATATGTTAATGGCAGGACTCCCGGGAAGCCACTTCGCTGGGGCGTTCTCTTGAGGAAAAAGCGGTTCCGGATTCTATTCCCAGTGGTGGCCCAAGTGTGAAATTATCTCAGCTGTCGAGTCACTTCAAAAGTATTTTTACAAGCACATCTTGTCCAATTATAGTTTCAGAAAGAGAAGGAGAGATGACTCTGTCGTAGTGTCTCAACTGGGTACTGCTACCACACGGCAAATGTGAGATTCGGGTTTGAGTCTCGGCTTTGGCAGACTTTTTCTCCTTCTTCATGTAAAATCGAGCACATGGCCTTTCGTTTTTCTTACTACTACTATTTGTACATTAATTACATATGTGTAAATACAGACATGTACATTTGGCGAAGAAAATGTTCTAGTAGTGCCATTTTTAATAATTTAAGGCTCAATTGGTAATTTACTTATCACAAATATAAGGTTAATGGCAGAATTGATCGTTTACAAATTAAAAATTTGATACTTCAAATAGGTGCACGTACACTTACTTCTGTACAATTCTGAGCAAATTTACTCTACATATAAAGTTAAAATTACGAGAAATTTGGATAATAATCACATGCATTGATTAACCAAACATAAGACGAGATTTTTTTGCAAATGTTACTTGGATTACTCGTAATGTTGCAAAAATATAACGGATCAAATAAAATGATATACCTTATGCCAGGTACTTATGATTTGGATAGCGTATGAGTAAACAGGGTTTTGATATAGTTATGAATTGGATAATAAATATTGAAACAAAAATCAACTGAATGACGAGTTACTTTGTGGTAATCCATGACGAAAGAACAAAACAGGAACAACTCTTCCAATGGAAAATAATTCCGTTTCTTATAAATAAGCAAATTACATACTTCACTTGAAAATGGTGCTTAAGCATCGAAGCATGTCGTGTGTTCTCTATTTAGTGTGTAATTTGCTTAGTTATTAAAAAAACGGAATTAGTTTTCTTTGGAAGTTGTTCCTGTTTTGTTCATGAAACATTAAAAGTTATCTTGGAGGTTAACATGCGTAAAGTTCAAGCTTTACTATAAGAAACGAGCAATTTTTTGTATACTTTTGATAATAATATTCAAATTAATTTTGGAGATTCTTGAGTGTTAGAATCATAAGACTTGAGAAAAATACGGCCAGTAAAGATGTGCTTCGTTGTCCGAGGTTTCTCGACTCTAATTCAATCCTCTTAGTCGGATTCCGTCTCACTGAGTTAGTCGCGATGGATTCAGAATACAGCGACTGTTCGACTGAGGCAATTCTTATGCCTGTCTAACTTCCATTGTCTTCCCCTGTTGATTCTTTCAGCTTTCAATTCCTCATTTTCATCCCTCTCGAAAGATGTCGTCTCTTCTATTAAGGTTGCCACAGTTTTCCTCCGCGAAGGGGTACCGTCGTTATTTTCGTGCTACGCGACCCATCACATTCTGAAGGTCGTCGCAATTGGTAGTCTAGGCGAGGTAGTGGTTTTTATTGAATTTATTACAGTAGCTTTCGAGAGTAAATAAAATGGGTGTTTTGATTAACAAGAAACACATCAAACTCCTCAGGAAATAATGAATTACGTTGCCTAGATGACTCGTATGACTCGTCGCAGGTAAAATGGCTGATTCTTTTCAACTATCCTTATTGATTGGTTTGCAAAATGCATTCATGACAACCGGTAAACAAACAGTATGTGAGTTCGCCACGGTGGCATTAAAAATTTTCTTTGTCAGAGAGCGTATTTTACAGTAGAAATACGGCATAAATAAATGTCGTACCTTGATCAGTTTGTAATTGGCAATATCGCTGAGATAGTAACGCTCGCTACGAATTGAAATGCGAATTCCTTTAGGGAGTAATGAGAACGTTCCTTGGATAAGAAGGGACTACTCTATTCATTTTCCCATCTCCATTTAAGAGCATAAAAAATATTTTGCTACTACTAGTGCTCAAGATACAATACACACGAAACCCTTTGAAAGCTATAAATTTGGAAAACATTTAGGTTAGAAAAACAGATACCTTGCATTCATCTTCGAAAAACACCAAACCGTACAGTAATTTATGCTTTCATCCCTGTTTCTCGTGAATAAAGTGCTATTCCATTTATGTTTGCGTATTTGGTGGAAGCTTTGCAAATACTACTACTTTATCTGAAAAGCTTTCGCATAATTCAAGGGAGGAAGTATAAAGGAAAGTATATATAGATTATATAGGTTGAGATTATGTCAGAATATTGCCTACACGTTACGTACTTTGTAGAAGAGCATCTACCTTAAGTTAGAGGTTTTAAATCTCCAAATGTCTTTGTCGGCGTTCCTCATCTCATTCCCCGGTATTCGGAGAAAATAAGAAAGGAATACCGCACTTTTAAGATACCAAAGTGCCAAATACAAGAGCTAAGCTCTCGTCTTCAGGGGTAATGAAATACATACATGTAATTTAAATAATGCATTAATAAATATTTGTACTTTATCACCCCTGACGACGAGAGCTAAGCACTTTGGGTATCTTAAAAGTGCGGCATTCCTTTCTTATTTTCTCCGAATACCGGGAAATGAGATGAGGAACTCCGACAAAGACGGCTATGGAAATTTAAAACATCTAATTCATTAATAGCCATGTTCCAAATTGTCTCTCCTTAAATCTATCAATAAGGTTGTCAAGGTTTTCCTCCGAGAAGGTGTACCTTCGTTATGTTCGTGCTACGCGACCCATCGATTCCCGAAGATCATTCTTCAGGGACAAAGCATTGTTTTCGATACATACTGCGACATAGAATCTTTCTCGTCATCTTGGTAATTGATCCGAATTGTGGAAGTATCCATTAGCCAATGGTTTCCCCGTTCCATCGCTTCAGAAAGCATTCGATGAGGACCCTACAATCGATTTCCGTTAAAGTTTACCACGTCGCCGCGTAAGGGAAATGGTTTTCTTGTGTGAGGGAGTTAGCCGTAAGGTATTAAGGTGTACGGTGGCATTCAATTACAGTCAAGGATCCGAGCCTATCGTTTTCTCTACCTACATTTTGGATGAAGAGAGGCTGATGATGGTTTCCATTGCATGGCAATGTTTCTCTCGGTATTGGAGGTTTTATCGCGAGTCACAATAATCAGTTAAAGTGAATTCTCATGCTCGTTAAAAATAGGAGGTGTACGTTGGGATGATCTTCTCATTAGATTTGAAGTACGTTGAGGCGTTGCATACAAAGTGAATCGCTACTTAACAGTTGCATCACTAACAGAAAAAAGGAGGAAACTGTTTGCAAGTTCGCTTCTCTTCTGTTACTGCTTGTTTAAATGAAGTATTTACATTATATAGCCTTTATATTACAGATTCCAATGGACACTTTTTCAAAGAGTATATATTCGTAACCAAACAAATTTAAGTAAAATCATAACATGAAATGGAAAACATAGAACCATGTAACATAGTAATCATAATTCAAGCAGGGATTTATATCATGTTTTATAATTAAATTGACATCTTAAATGTACTGCCAACAAAATGATATATTCTTTATTAAAAAGGTTCTGAGATTTTTCAATAACACATCCTGATTTGTAGATAATTGTCCCATACCAATTTTCAGCTGATCATGTGCAAAATCTTCTAGCCATTTATTGAGGACAGTTTTCCAGTAATTTTATTCGGCCTAGAAAATTATTTTAAAAAAATACTCCTATCTCTTTCATGTGATGTATTGGTAAAGATATTAAACAAATTTGTAATTAGTCTAAGGCTTAGGAATTGTCTATAGTGAAAAAAAATCTATTTGGAATGTAAAGCAAGGAAAGCGATTTCTCTACTTAAGAATTTAATATTTCACGGTTGCAGTTGGTTTCGCGAAACTGAAATTTCTTCTTAAGGATGACCTTATAGTCGACCCACGGGTATCAAAATCTTAATTCATAACAGTAAAAAGAAATAGCTAAAAAATTATTTTCTTTGAGGCCAATGTGAAAGGATAACAGGCATGTTTCACTTAATCTGATTTGTATGTTGTGTACAGCGTTTTATCAGGAACAAATCATGCATTTTAGGGGAGGTAAACGCAAATGATGACTCAACTCTTTAAGGTTTTTTTAAGATTATATGAAAGTAATATCGAATTTATTATGCGAGTTATGAATTCAATATTACTCGTATTCTCTCATATTTTATCTCTCTAGGATTATTTGAATTAGTGTTTTCTTTTTCCATGTTCTAATTTCGAGAATATTACATTTTTACAAAAAGATGCCAAATTATCAAACCGAAATATATGCAAAGTTTTTACTCTATTATTCTTCTAGAACTAATATAAGTGCAGATACACAACAGGATAGGTAGCTTAACATTTTTCTCTATCGAAGAGCGTATTTTATAATAGAAATACGGCATAAATGAATGTACCTTAATCAGTTTACAAATCGCGATGCCGCTGAGATAAAATTGCTCTCTCCAAATTGAAAGCGAATTTCTTTAGAGAGTAATGAAAACGTTCCTCGTGTATGAAGAGAGAAATTGTGTTTATACATTTATTTGTTATCCCATCTCCTTTTGTTAACATAGAAAATGTTCTACTTCTGCTAATGCTTAGGATATAATATACACGAAATCCTTTGACAGCTATAATTTAGTAACACATTCAGGTTAAAATAAAACAGATACCTTACATTCATCTTCGAGAAGCACTAAGCCGCGCTGTAACTTATGCTTTCATTCCTATTCCTCATGAATAAATTGTTATTCCATTTTTTTGTGTATCTGGTGGGAACTTTGTGAATACTACTACACTATCCGAAAAGAAAATATAGGTTGAGATAATTTCATGAAATTGCCCACCAGCTACGTACTTCGTAGAGTAGCATCTACAAAGTAATCGAGATCTATCTACGGGAAATTATATTAAAATCAACATTTAAGATTTTTATATTAAAACCGCTCTTCAAAGGACGTAGTTAAATATCCTCATTCAAAAACTCACTTTAAAAGGAAATTGTTTACTTTTCTGATAATAGCGTTGCCTCGATTTTTAATTATAATGTTTGGAAGGTCCCCTTTATAGATATTGCAGTGTTTCCGTTCAGTGAATTGGCAACATCGATTAAAATAAATCGATTATCACCAACTGATGATTCAATTTGTGATTAAGTTTGACAGTAGATTGATAGTATCGATTGATAAATACAATAAAGCAACGCCCTAGAAGAAATTTCAAAAAATACAATAACGTTAAAAAAGTATTTAGAATATTATTTTTTATATTAAAAAGAATATTATGATTATTTTAAGATAAATTTCCAAGAAAGTAACACAATATTTATTGAGAAGTTTTATTTTTAAATCGAATCTAAGATATGGCAAAATAAGGAAGTTTTTCTTATAATAAAAGTAGGAAAAAATATAGGAATAATGACTGATTACTTTTGCTTTAACCATGCTATATATTATTAAACAGAAGACTTGTAGGAAGAGGTTTCTCTTATCTATATTGGTCAGTTTTAAATTTTGAACGAATATTTATAACAGAAGAGTAATTATAAATCACGTCACATAAAATAAGTGTGCAGGTGTCTAGGTTGTGTAATTAGCTATTGCTGATTTTGGACTATGTATTTGGGGCTCAAGGTGTGTGGAACGGTGTGCGCAATGTATTCACCATTGTAGAAATCTAAAACATATTATATTTATAGAATTAATATTAAATTTTTGTCAATTATCTGCCTCTAATTTTGTATTCTCACTATCGCCATGTAAATGGGTAATAGATCGCTGAAGTAATTTATGGAGAAAAATTGTAACTATAAAATAATAATGGTTTATTAATTATGTATAGTATGCGCGAGCGATGTGTCTTTGCATTATTTAGGCCTCAGCTGGAGTGAGCATGTAGTGTAGGATAGTGTACAATCCTGCTGAAAAGTACCGAATTTGTGAATTAGAAAAAACAAAAAGAAAGGCTATACGCTTCACAAAGAATTGATACGACAAAGCAGCAAACTTTACCAAGATGCTTCAGGATGCAGGCTGAAAATATTTGGAAGATATAAGATCAATACGAAGGCCGTTCTATTACTACGAGGAGGATCAGGGGCAGTCTAGAACGAATCAATTGAAAAATAACCAACCCCTTGTTTATTAAACTTTTCTTGAAGAGCTGAATTTGAGTCCAAATTACGCAGCTGTTTTTAATTCTACGCTTATGCTATGTTCAGAATAGTATTGCATGAGTATACATACATTTATTCGGTCTAAGCATCAATTTCATCTAACCAGACGTCACCTAAAGCAATATATCAAATTTGTAGTGTTAGTGGCATTTATTTAAAGTGCTTCTTTAGCTGAGGTAGATGTAAATAAAGGCTCAATTTACTTAATATAATAAGAGAAAGTATGTCCTCAGAGAATGCTGTCAATATCATCTCTTCTTTCTTTTATATAAGCTGTTCATACTCTATAAGGAAAGTTAGATAAATAGATGATAGAATGAGTCGCTAATACAAATCATTTTTTCCGCGAACGATACGCGAAAGTAATTAATTTGGGAATTAGAATCATGGTACATGTTCCCCCTGTAACACGCCGAAAGGCGGCTTGCTTTTATCTACATAGATATATAGATAAGAGATGGGATTTTGTTTGAACTTAGCACGGGAAAGCGTGCGACTTGACTCAAGGTTGTACAAGTAGCGAGTAATAGTGACTTGGCAATGTTTATCACTTTCCGGGCAGGTATTCTGACCACTAAACTATCGAGCTACGTCAAAGTTGGAGACCTGGGTTCGAGTCCCAGCCAAATCACTATATTTCACTTATTGTACAAGAGATATGTAGACGAGGAACTTTCTTGATCTCTTACTTAATCCCCAAATCGATTCTCAATCCATTAATTCAATCCTTTCAATCCTTCAGTATTCCCCATACCATACTGCATGTTTCCAATTTCACTCTTTCCTATTACGATACCCGCGGGTTGCACTTCGGAAACGCATGACAATGAAGCAAGGAATCTGCCTCTCCCTTCCGCGATAGGTAGAGACGTATGGAAATCCAAATTTCTCGTCCAATTTTAGAGCCGGGTGGAAGTGGATTTTTACATCATCCAGAGAAAAGGTTTATTCTCTCCTTCTCTGGCGGCGCGTGGCTGTAGTGCGATGAGAACCTTCTGGATTCGCGAAAGCAACTTCTCAAACGATGGAGAAGGTGGGGGAGAGTGAATTCCGATCAAATTCGAGGCGGCTCCCCACGACTTAAATTTCAAATTCAAATTTCTCCTCCATCCCGAAGGAATTCTCAACTCCGCGAGGGTTTTGTTCGAAGGAAATTTTCGAATCAAAGTAAATAGCGCTCGAATAAAACAGATGCGCCTTGAAGGCGCCTTGTTAAATTTACGATTCCCGCAGTGATATCGAATCGCTGAGACGCTGCCGGGGTGCGGGAAATATTTGTGTTGATTCTTCTTGGCAGTTGCAAAGACATCTTCTTCAAGAAGTAATGGGTTTAAGCCATACTTGCTTACTTGCTTTATGACTATGCTATTCTCCTCCGATTGAAGCAGTCTAGTAGTTTCTTTGTTTTGCGACGATTCTCCAAAATTTAGAATAGCTTCCATGCGGCCATCTAAATCTCATTATATTTAGTCAGTATCTTTCACCTCATCCGTTATGTATTGCAGAAGCAAGAGAAAAAATGTATTTTACCGATTGATTTACATTAATTTAACATTCTCTGTGATTACCTACTTCCTAAAATTGTTACTGTGTCACAGTTACATCTGTTCTCATAAGTTTTCAATGATTAAAAAATTCTACAGAATATTTACGACATATTATATTGGTCCAAATAGTTATGAGATGTCTTGTTATACTTCTTCACAAATGCCTTGCTAAACGGTTTAGAGGTTTAAAATCTTCAAAAGCCGTATTTGTCGGCGTTCATCTTCTTACTTCCCGGTAGTTGGAGATTTTAAACTTCTAATTCATTAACAGCCATGTTCCAGTACTTCTTTCCTTACTTGCTTAATGGTAGTGACACCTTACTAAAAGTAAGACTAAAATTATAATTAAATGCATGAAAGATTGCTCATTTCGTAGCTGTGACCTAAAAAGGAGCAGGTTAGGAGATTTCTAATTTCCCTTTTCTTTATCTGCCTTTCATATTTATATTCACATATTTTTCTCTTTGCTATAGATAATAAACATTAGCCACGAGGAATTATAAGTAGTCAAATTCTCATTTATTTTTATTCTCACAAAATCGGCCATTTTTGTTAAATATTCTTATTTAATATTTCGATTTCCGTAGAACAGGATGGTAATTGAGTCATATCTTTACATTTCACAGGTTAACTCTTTTCACAGTTTTTCTAACTTTTTGATTTTCAAAAATAACTTCTCCCTAGTGTTTGCATATATCCTCACTCAATTGATTTTGTCTTCTTTAAAACATTATTCGTAAAACATAGTAAGTGGTGATTTAGGATAGAACAGAAAGGAAAGATTGTATAAAATTATTGGTATTAAAATAGTAAAGGTGGTATATATCCGTATGCTACGGGAGGGTACTTTTTGAAATCAGACATTAAGAAACAGATGAACGCAAAATCGGAGATAATTTATGGAAATAAGGTTTCGTATGTTAGTGGAACGTTTTCATTTCCATCAAGGTTTCATCTTCCCCTTGTTTCTCCTATCTGCCGAAGATTCTCCTTTGCCCTCTTCAGCCCCTGCAATTTCACGCTTCATTGATTCCTCTCTCTTTTTGACCTTTGAACTTGCTCTTTGCTCCGTCATCTCCCTTGCTTTGCCATCTTGCCTGAGAATCCCATCATTTCAGCCAAGTTTTCCTCTCATGACCGTGCTAATCATTTTAACGCTCACATATTTGTGTTAGGCTCCAATCTGCTCTACTTATTTAACCATATTCATCACGATTACTTTCGTTTCTATCACGCAATATTCTGTTTTTGAGCTCATTTTATTATTCTTTTTGTTATTTCGTTATAGTACTGTTTTTGTAATTTTCATGTTATACACAGCTTCTTTTAGATGTTTTAGCTTGTGCCATCAGTAGGTTTGCGCACGTTTTTTACCCCCTTCTTTTTGGGTCTTTTCCTGTTGTGGATCATTTTTCCTCAGATATCACCCTATGTTATTTTACATCCACTACTTCTTAAGTTTTCCTCTCTATTTCTATTCACCTACACAGACCTTTTTATGTATATAATAACATTGGCGAAAGGTTAGATGGAAGAAGAGCCTTTTCAGTCTCAATCTCGCCTAAATGAAAACATTATAAACCTTGCATTCGAATACAAATGGTTTTATTTTGGGAGTGGTGTCGAACCACCGCCGAGATTTATTATTTCTTCAGCAATTAGTGAAATTTGAAATGCTAAGATACATGAACCTCACCGAAAATTAAATTTATTTATTTATTTATTTAATTAATTAATTAATTTAACTTATTTTTATTATTTTATCCTACCTATTATTTTTTTACTAATCTATTCGAAGTTTTTAAATTGCTGAAGAAGCTACAATCAAAAGCTGAATTTACCTTTTAGACCCATTGCGTATGCCTCGTATAAATTAATTTTACTCCAGCAGAATTTAAACATGTTTGCCTGAGTCTATCAGTGAATTCAAACGTATTTAAAATGTTTAAAACGTTTTCAAGGAAATATCGATGCAAGGTTTTTATCATTGTTTTCTTTGTCCTCAGTAGATATTTTTTTACATATTTCAAATCAATTTCCATATTCGAATATTTGTTTTTAAATTCACTCTGAGGAAGTTATAGCAAAAATTAATCCCAGTATGGACTTAAGAACATTGGTTTGCTTTTTCTTGTATTACTTTTGGGCTTTTTCGATATTAATGAATGTAGGTGGAATAAAAGTTTCACCAAATACATAGTGCAGCACCTTATTTAGGTCGTTCAATGTCAAGTGAATGACATATTAGAGTAATAAGAATAGGCAAGCACTGTATTAAGTTTCTCTTTGTCTACAAAGAAGTGAATTACGTTTTTGCTTTAATAGAGGAAATTATAATAGGAGATTGAATATGATGAAAAGGCTAGGGTTCTGTAAATCATTTTATAAATTAAGAATATCTATGGCACCTCCACGAAAAATAATTTGGATACAATCTATAAAATAAATGTAAAGTAAATTTCAAGGATGGATCATCTTGGTAGATAATGGAGAACCATATACTCTTCTAGTAAATTAGAAAAAGGGAAGACTGAATAGCGTAAGAGGCTTTGATGTGTAATTCATATAATCAAGCCTACGTACGCAAGTGTGACATAATATTTTTTGCCCTTTTGTTTGCCATGGAAAGGTGCTGATTAATCACTATGTAAACATTTCTGGCTTAATTGCCGGCGCCATTCATCACTCCGAGAGATTCAAAACTTCCAAACTCTTACAGCTTGCAAAGAAAATGGAAATTTGCGAAGAATGAGTAAAAATGTTGGTAACCTCCTGCGCTATGTCAGCAGACGAAATTTATGATGCGTACACAAAAAGGAAAAGTAATATACTATGGGAAGTTAATACAGGGTTAGAGTCCTCAAAGTGAATCTTTCAGCCGTGCTTTAAAGCATCAAAGATTAAACATTTACATGCGATTTGAGATTTTTAACAATCTTCTTATTCGATCGAAAAATATGAATGTTTATGTATAACATTTTTTCATCAATTACGTCCTCAATATATAAAATTAGTTTTTATTTATTTATATATTTATCATCCAATACCTTCGCAGTATGAAGCAACGACAAATTATGACGTTAACTTAGTATTAACATTAGTATTTAAAATCACATCAATCTAATACAATAATACTAATAATACAACTACACAGTTTTAATTTAAGTAAAACTTAACAGCCACTACAAACAACTTGTGCGTTTAACTATTAACTCGGATAGTTCCCAGAAACTATAAAAATACAGTTTATCAGTAAACAATATAATAAAACTATGCTTACCTACTAAAATAACTTAAAAATAGTGGGTTAAGTACTTTTAATTTATACATAAACGTAAAATTTCCTTGATCGATAGATAACTAAACTTGAAAAGAGTAAATAACAGCAATTTAAAAGGAGTGGGTTGGATAATAATGATTTATGCATCAACTCGAAATTTCCTTCAATAATAAAGTAATCATGCTGACCTAACTCTAAGTATTTAAACTGATACTCTCCGATAGTAAAGAATTGGATGTTTTATGGATCAGTTTTTTGCCATAGCACACGTCCTTAATACATCTGATATCCAGTTTCGAATCGTTTTTTCTTATGAATGTGTCCATCTTCTTGGGGTCTTTAAAGAGTCATGCGTTGGGCGTTGAACCCAGATGGGCCTCAAGCGTAAACAAATGACGACTCGCGTATTAGTTTCGGTGGAGCATGCGACGGAAAAAGGAGGCTTGTTTTATTTTTTCGATGGTTGTCGGTGTAAATGCCCTCCTTTAGACCGCCGACAGATCGAAAAAAGTAAGGGCAAACGACCCATCTCCGCGGAGAGAGAGCGCAAGAAAGAAACGTATCGAATGAATGCAGCCGGCGTTCGCTTGTCCCTTATGGAAACCTAATGACTTCGCCGTGAATGGGAAATTTCGTTTCAAAGGAAGATGCGCTTGCTTTCGTGTCCCGCCTCATTTTTGTTGACAAGATCTGTAAGCGGATTAAATCGTGTCGATCATTTCTCGGTGTTTTCAAAGCCAACGTTGATTCTGCAGTATTCTGTGATGGAAGGATGCTAATTACGGAGTTCTTCTCCCGGAAAAATCGATTTGAAGGGGGAAAAAAGCTGAGGATAAAGAGGTGGTATTGCGCAAAATGAAACTCTTTTATATTAAATTTGTCTTTGAGGTCACAACTGGTGCAATAGTAGTAGTAGTATTTATAAAGGGGTTTGATAGCTTTGGTCATTTCGCACATTGGCTCCCACCGGGAATTGAACCCGAGACCGCTTTCACCAAAGACAAACGCTCTGTCTGCGTGACTATTTGGAAGCCTGTTGCAATATAATTTTCATAACGTTCATTGAGCTTTAACTAGCATTAAAAAAATTCCCTGTAAATAATTTGAACATCATCTTTATTCAACATAAAATATCATGAAAGATAACAAAGAAATTTTGCTTCACGCTTGCTGCTAATACTTTCATTAGCATTATGCGTGATGCTACGATATTTAACCATATTTGAATTTCTAATGTGATATCTTAGGGGCAACTAAACAAATATGCCCTGTTATCTTTATGCATTTCTTTGAGAAACTTTGAAGTCTCGTAAAAATTGTGAGCGTCAGAGACACTAAAGTTCTTTGTCCCACTCCTCGTCTTTAATTTCGGTTCTTTGTCTGTAAAGTCTGCAACCCGAAGGCTGGTTATAATCTCATTCCCTCTGTCTTCATGTACCATATGAAGGGCTAAGAGAAGGAAATGAAGGTTACTAGGCTAGATGAGGAGTGAGGTAGTTTGTCCTTGCTTTCTTCGCCGAGATAGAATGCTATTTGTTGAAAAAGTCTACCTGATAATACCGATGATTCTACGAGTGATGTTTTTCGTAGGATTTCATAAGGAAGTTTTGGTACATTAATTCTGTACCATTATTGGTAATGTAAAATATGACAATTTCGAACAATTTTTATAGTGACTTGTAGTAGTAACATAATTAGTGATTATTGCCCTTCAGCTTTATGGGTTTAGGTTCTTGTTCTTTTTCTTTCATTTTTTATATCAGCAGGAGAAAAACTAGCAAGAATAGCTAGCATAATTACAAAAATTTCCTTTTTTTCTTCTGAGCTACTATCGGAATAGTAACTTTAAGCTAAGCAGTACGTGTGACAGCAAACTTTAATGAAATACTGCGAAGCATATGTCGCTTGTACTGGTTAATTGATAGTTTATAGGTTATCATTATGCCAAATTTTTTAATATTATTTATTTATATACATAGTTTGTGCTTTGTATTGATAGTTTCTGGTTTAAAATGCATATATTGAAAGATAATAACCTTCGTAATATTGTTTATTCCGAAAAATATTTTTTGTTTTGTCAGTTTTCGTGGGACGTAGTATGAAAGAGGAAAAAGGATCTCTGTCTCTTATGAGAATTGAATTTTTATTCTGCTAATATTTGTGCCACTATCCGCTGTGAATGTCGTTTTCAAGATTATGAAATTCAATCTTTTACATTCGTATTCGAATTGAAAATATATTAGCACATCCCATAGTCGGTTAAAGTATGTTGGTTTTGTTGATTTGTATTTCTTTTTTCTTTTTACTCTGCAATTTGGGTGGTCTACGAGGCAGAGCCGCTCCTCTTTCTTATACAGTTCTTTGATTGTGCTATTTGGGGCATTCGTCCCTTACTTAATTATTTTTCCATCCATTAGAGCATAATAGGGTTTCAGAAAAGTCAGAGTAGAACTTTAATTGTGAAATAATCCACTATTCGCATTTGAGCTGCAAAATAGTCTCTGTCACGGCCATTTTACTCGGCAAACATTCTTGAATTACCAAGTTTAATGGTCCATCAATTCCTCAACTCTCGCTTCCCTATCTTTTCCGTCATTTCCATTTTCTCGCAGTTGAGACTTTCCCTTTTCCTTTATTAGCCATTTCGTGTATTCTTTCCTTTTCTGTGTACTCGTCCATGAATATTTAGGTTTTTCGCTTAAAATTAAGCTAACATTTTTTGGGCTTGGCTACTGTTGCCTCTTATCGGTGAAGTCCTCCTAAGCTCTCTATTGAACTTGTCAGGAGGTATTTCACCGAGGCAAAAGCGAACACACGCAACCATCAGTCAGGATTCGAACCTGGGAACGCGGAGTCAGAGCGATACCTTAAATGGAATGCTATCCACTCAGCCACCAAAGCCGGTAAGATCGTGGATTTATCTTTCGGACTTCGGACAGGATGTTTGAAAATCTTCAATTACAGTCCTAATTTCAGTAGAGACGCACTTTCATATTTTATACATTTATGTCAGGTTGTAAACTCGCTTGCTTACTGTTCCTATATATTAACATTTTAAATTGCTCCTTTGATAAGTCACATGTCACTTCATAAGTTTAAATTATAACTGTTAGATGTTACAAATAATAGTTGCGAGAGATTAACGATTCACTAAAATATATTTTTAAGTAATAAATAAAATGCTGAAATATCCGTATTTCTTAATTATCCTAGTGATTCAGTGAATAGGAATTTGTAGGCGTTATATTTTTAGTAACTAATAAAATTTATTTTCAAATACAAACTCGTATCCGACGCAGCTGGAACTATGAAGATTGCTCTTTTATATTGTTTTAGACTTGTTTAACAATTATGCCGTGTATGCATATGTAAATTCGTTTGGGATAGCAGAGGAAAAGTTTATACATTTACCTCGATTAAATTACATCTTTACCTCAATTTAAATTTAAAGCAATGTATATTTGGGCTTTCTCAGCTCTTTCATTGATATTTGGATAATGTAACGAAATAGTGCACACAGAAATATAAGGTTACCCCTTAAAAACTTGCTAAAATCAAGATTTTAATGCAAAAAATATGTTAATTAGTGTAAAGTAAAATTGTTAATGTATCAGATTTCATGCAAAAAAAAGAAACATGATCCTGGAATCGAAACAAAATCATAATTACGTCACCCGGACCGTATTCTTTTATGTCTGTGATATGATGTATTAAAATTGTTAGCTTACACCGATTTTCATTTTTTTGTCATGACATTACTAAATGATACTGACTGTCATGATACATCACTGAGTGAGACTGGAATGTCTTTAATATGTTTATTCCTAACTTTAATGTTAATGATAATGTCAGTATTTACAAAAGAATCAGTTGGCATATTTTCTCTATGTGCGTGTGAGTTCCTATATTTCATCTTTCTGAAAGAATAATTTAAAACATTTAATAACACCTATCAATAACGTACTTACCTCCGAAGTTCTACATTCTCAAGTGCAATTTTTAAGTTGAATTCTTCTGCACTTCCGATTTTTCCTCTGGATAACTTGCATTTTCATATCTACTTCTTTTTCTGAAACATATTTTCCGGTGACACTTCTTTAGCTCCTGTTCATTCCATTGTGTTACAGCTTAATCCAATCCTTATTCTCGTCTTCTGTTTTCCTTACGCAGCAATTTCTTTTCCCTCTCCGTCTGAGACGTCCTAAAGCTCCTTTTTTTCTGTCGGCTCGAGCCTAACATATTACGACTACCCCACGGATTTTGCTTGCCGTCGCATTCCAAAACTAACAGAAGTGGAATTTGATTGGACCATAAGTTAAGCACTGAGCGTGAATATTAAATTTACTTTGGATGCGTTTCCTTTCCTTGTCTGTCCCGTTGTCTTTTTTAGTCGAAGCTCATTCCGAAAACTGTGGAATAACTTATAATTTATGCACTCGTGTTTTTGGGGGTGAAAAGTTCCAATATATCATTCAAGCCGACAATATTTTTATTGTAAGCATCAAAATGAAGTACTTCGCTGAATAAAGATCTTATTCCTAGGATTTTTCTTTCGTAGATTGAATAGGAAAATTATTCTAGAATATTAAAAATACAAAAACCGTGTGAACCTAATATCACAATCAAAGGGCTACCGATAATGTATCAAAGAATAATTAATTTTCAAACAAAAGAGAATGAAATACTTCGCAGAATAAAAATTTGTTTAATAATCATAATAGTTTCGTATTTTATATAGTAAGATTTTTCTAGTATATTAAAATAAGTAACAACCGAGTTAACTTATTATAAAAATAAAATGGTCTCCGACCATGATAATTTAGTAGCAGTAAATTACTATTGCCTGGAAGTATGTTCTCCGTAATAATGAATATCATGTTCTTTAATTACTTCAGCGTGGCTATGACGAAAAAGTTGAATTTGAAAACTCTTCTCGAAATCCAGATGAATTGCTCTCATAAGATTTCCTTTACCCTTTTTAGAATATTTAGTTGAATAAGAGGATACAAAATAATGTATTCTTACAAAACTTAACGCGCATAATTGAGTACGAGTGGAGGAGAAAAATATTTTATCAAATTATCCTTTCGCATGAGAAAATCATATTTATTTGGTAAATATATTCATAATTGAATGGCAAGATATAAATGTCTTAGCCATTTTTAAATATCTATGAGACAGTATTTAATCAAGATCATATTGAATTCATCTTAATTCAAAGTTTTAATTCTTTAATTTTAACCTTTAATGTTAAAAAATCAAATTTTAATTTATTCAAGTTTTTGAATGTATAAATTTTAAATTAATATTTTTGATACTGGTGTTGCTTCTATAAAGTTTATTTTCATCTGATTATTAGAAATGAATCATTTTATTCAAAATGCTCAAAATGTTTTAATATATTGTTGTTTAAACATTTTTCCGTGAGCTTTGTAAATTTGCCAACATTCCTTATAAATACATAGTAGATACTTTTTCATTAAAATTGACGACTTGTTAATTTTTATAATAAAGCTTTGAATATCGGATGCTAAAAAAAACGGTAAAATTTTCCAGTAGTCAATTTAAATTTGTTCATATTGACCACACGCTACTAATGAATTTAAACACCCACCCTCGTTGTAAAAATTTTCATCGCAGATTTGTAGATGACCCGGAGAAAAGTTTTTAGGCATGAACCACCGACGAGGATTTTCGATTCAGGATCCGGGCAGAAACTAAGGTTGTATTCCAACTTAGACTCGATAACACTAAGGTTGTATTCCAACTTAGACTCGATAACAGCCAATTGGGAGCCGTAAAAGTACGCTGCGGAAATTTACATCCAGCGCTGCAGTGGAGATATCGCGTAGTTGCTTGTTAGGCCGCTCATCGAAGTGGGTTGAATAACGAAAAAGAATTCACCACCACGGAAGATACGTCTCGTATTTTTTACGTACACGCAAAACCTTCTGTGTCCGATCGGAATCATAAATTGCCCCTTTAAACTCTTGACCCTGTTCCGAACATCTCCCGTATTTTTTCTCTCTCTGGAGAAATCCGTTTAAGTATAACGAGAGCTTACCCTCCTTACCGCGTAGAAAAAGAGCCCCAGAATTTGTTGCAGGCGTTGTTGGTAGGAGAGGGATTTGGATTTTATTTATGCTTCCGACCATCCTCGTAAATCGTACGCAAATGTTATGGGTGAATATTTTCTCAGGTTAAGTCGTGGAAATTTCTAAGAGTTCTTTCGGTTAAACATTTTTACTATGAAGTTAACTACGATTATTATTTTTATTATCAAAAAATATAATGATACTTCAATTCAATTTATAACCTAACTACAGCACGTGAAACAGTACGATAGTGCTGTGGATAAAATTACATAAAACTTCTCGGTCACAACACTTACAATTTCAATGTATATGATATTTCACAGTTTTGGAAATGATCAAAATATCGAATATGTCAAATAATACATCGAAATAATGATGACGGAAAAAAATAAGATGAAATTTCAAATTTTTAAAAATTTCTATGGTGCAATTTCACGGTGTAACGGCTTCTTCAATCAAATCTATTTTACAGTTTCGCCTATCCAAGTATTATCCGTATTATTTGTCTTACTCAAGTTGGTGCTCATTTCTTACTCCAAAGCCATTAGGTCTAAAAACTCTTGTATCAGTTTTATTTCAGGATCGTGTAAGGAAACTATAAAGAATACTCAAAATATTGGTGTTTAGTAGTACTCTTCTTTTTTCCATGAAACTAAACGGTGGGCGTTTTTCTGTATCGTTGGTGTTTCTCGGTAGACCTTCAGTCGAGGAGTTTTTTCCCACTAACTAAATCTTTTTATGTGTAATTAATATGTACTTAGCATTTGTATGAATCTGTACATGTTGTTGTTTTTAAAAGTGTATATCGTACTTCTCTTTTTGTCTATCATGTTTGCATTTAGATTAGTTTTCTAGTCGTAAATTAATTTTAGATTATAATTTTGAATTAATTTGATACATTATTATTATACAGATACAGATTATACCTGTAAAGGTTGGGTGGAAGAGAGGCCTTACCGGCCTAACCCCACCGAAAGGGTTGAATAATAATAATAATTTCTATGAGCGTTGATGAAAATTGGATCTTTGGAAGTATATATTTATGGTAATTGCCGTATGTTCAAAGATATTTTTAGTAAACTCTTTGTACCTTCTCATACCTTTATCCGATATGATTATCTCAAGGAAATCCATAATATTGCCTATTTGCATATTCTGAATTATTTCATGTGTGAATAACCGCATCTGATAGCTTAATTTGAAACTATTTAGCTATTCAGGCCTCGAATACAATATATACTACAAAGAATTTATCTAGTCATGTTTAGGGGCTATAAATTAGAAGATATTGCGTTACTCTTACTCTCAGTTATTTCACTTAAAGTTAAATTTTTGTAACCAAACTGTATAGATGAATGTATATTAGACTGGGTCGGAGAAGCTTCACTAGAGCATGTAATACCTTAAAAAAATCATAGGTATATTTATTCTATTCTTGGATTATCGTAATGGCTCTTAACCTATTTGATTTCCATCACTTGAGTTAACATTATCTTTTCCCATATCTCTAGATAATTCCCTTAATTTAAATATCCATCCTTCGTAAACATTGTCATATATATGGATGTCATTACCGTCTTATCCCCTTTAAATTGGGTTTAGAGTCCTTACATTAGAATTTTAAATTCGAATAAAAGGATCTTATGGATTTTATTCAGAGATTTACATTTTATTATTCTATAAAAGAGGGTGATACCAGCATATATGTAAGATTTCGTCTTTATAGTGAGTCATTTAATCATTTAAAATTGACCTCTTTTTGAAGAGAATATATTGATTTAAATGATTTCAATGAACCTTTCGTATAGTAGTAGTAGTATTATTGCTAAAAGTGCTTCGACAGCTTAGGTCATTTCGCACATTGGCACCCACCGGGATTCGAGCCTACCTTTCGTTGTTCTTGAAATAGATTATCGTATATTATTCAAAATAGATATATACAATTATCTTCAACATTGGGTACTCTATAATTAAATCTATTGTTACTACGTATCCATTTTTATACATATTTAAAATATAGGTTATTTTGTCATTGCCCATTAAATTCCATTTAAATCATCTGCTAATGCTATGAAACTGGATCAGCAGTCATTTATATGGGAAAATAACTAGAAAATATTAATATTTTTACAAATGATGAAAATTAAGTATGTATAACAGTAGTATTGAGTAGTTAATTTATGTATTTCTAAGAAATATGTTCAAAATTAATCATTGGTTTCCTAAGAATTATAATATGTGACTCATGAAAAGTATTTTTCAATTACGCTCATAGTATAACGTGACAGTATAACTGGTTTAGGTTAGCTTTTTTCGATTATTTTGTTGCTGTTGGAACTTGGAAAAAGCTTTAAACAAAACGGTTAGAGAGTAGTGCGCGGTCTTCCACGAAATAAATGAGCCATCATACCCTCTCGCTTCCCGTTAAATAAACCAGAATGTTCTTATTTCGGGAATCTCTTTAAGGGGCACCGTCTCTTTTCTTGCTACTTTGCCTTCCTCTGTTTGGATTTCCTTCTCCCTCATTATCGATTCCGACTTTCCTCCCGTTGCTTGCGTGCCATTTGACTCGGGATTCTTCCCTGTATAGGCAGACCTACGATTCTTATTTGCACGGTGTAATTACTGTTCTCTTTCCATTCTCTCCGCCCCTGCTTCTTTTCCAGCGAAATTACTATTTCACCAGGGATAAGGTTTGCAATCTAATCTTAAGTGCGGGACTCTACCGTAGTATTTTCCTTTTTTGACTGCTTTTTCCATTCGCTAGTGTGTCTCTTCTCCTCGTCTAACGCGAAGTCTGGTATTATTATCAATATAATTACTTGGCGCTTTGGTATAAACGTGTTAAAATATGCCCTTTCTGGCTGAGACAGTTAGAATTTCAGCTTGCGTAAAAGATAAGGGTTTTAATTATCCAATCATTATTACCTTTAACTCAGTTATTTTATTTTTTCATTTTATCCGTGCGCAATGAGCATATTACACATACCCTAAGCCATACTATTCTCTAAACAGTCGATTAACGTAAATAAAATTGAAGAAATAGTCTACATTATTATCATGCTATATAGTCTGTATATGTTTTAGTAACTAACTAACTAACTACCTCTGTTACGGATATGCAAAGAGATTTATAAATAAAAATTAGTTTTATTAATTCACCAGACTCGTGTATTTTTAAGTGATACTCTCTACTTTAATTGTTGTAATTGAAACCGAATAGTAATATGGAAAACAAAACTTCTGGCTAATGCGCATAGTATAGCGGATACGCGCATTATATATTCTTATACCATCTATTTATACTATTTTATTATACCTTATACTATTCTATTCATAGACATTCTGAAACGATGATCGGTTCCTTAAATATTGAATACGATCGAACCTTCATTTTTATTGAAAGTAATTAACTATGAGTGGTTATTATTTAATTTAATGGTAGACTCTTTTTTGTTTAGATTATTTTTGTAACTTCTACGTTAAAACGTTCCCGAACTTATTTTTTCCCGCAGGAGAAATGTAAAATCCTGGTGGTAGATAGCGCCACATATTGTGGGTACCCTACCACCTACCTATTTATTTACCTTACCTATGTATGTAACTTACCGATCTACCACCAAAATTTTAAATTTCTCCTGTTCGGCGTTTCCGCAGAAAAAAAAACAAGTTCGGAACTTTTAGAACGTAGTAGTAATATTGAAAATTATAAATTATTTACTTTATTTTTATTTTGAGGGTGATATTATTACATTTTTCTTTCTTTCTGAGTTGAAAAATACATCAGCTAACTCGTTAACATAAAATGGAGTTTGAAAACAGTTTGTTAAAATTGTAGATACTGAGATTCATCCTCGATGAAACAGCAGAAGAGATAGCAGTTTGTTGGGTATAAAAATATAGTGTAAACGATTCCATCGAAAACATCTACTAATTGAAGATTTGCGAGGAAATGAATTTGGCATCATAAAATGTCTGTAATGAGAAGGTCGGAGAAAAATGTAGCGTTTGTTCGTAGTATGTTTCCCCAAAATCAAAATCAACACAAACAAAAGCGTATGGCTTCGTTGAGCATTCATTTCCTTACATGAATTTACACCCGAAGGCCAAATGTTTCCATTTAAAGTTACCTTCTCTCATTAGTTCTATGATAAATGTCATCGCCCTCGGTCATTTTAATACTTCGTTCTGTTTTATTCATTTTCATTACATGTAAACATCCTCGTGTTTGTTTTCCTCATGTTCGGTGCTTTATTTGTGATTCGTCTTCGATTTAGCGTTCTAATTCGAATTTTCAATTTCATCCATGATAAACGTGGGTGTTTATATTCTGAAAAGGAAAGGGATAAAAAAATGCTTCGGTAAAGGAATGGAGAAAGTAAAATCAAGGGAAAAGTGGTGTCACAAAATAGCAGCTCTATTTTTCCAACTTTGCAAAGATTTTTTGTTGCCGTTATGTGGATCTTCTTATTTTACCTTTTTATCCATTTTCGTGAATATTTATATAAGATGAAGTGATGTGAGGGAAGTATACGTGATGTAGCGGCAGTTATAGGCATTGAATTTTATGTCTGCATCGCAGTTGTTTTCATATACTCGTTTCTTATTCCGCATATTGTCTTCATATACTCGTCCCTAGCCATGTTACAACTACTTTAAACAGCTATATCACATCCTTTAACATTCCTCTAAATCGTTCACTGGCGATACATGGAATACACTCTTCGTATTCATTTTTTCATATACAAATTCACTTATAAAAATACAGGTTATCACATAAAAGACGTTTCATCAAAGCATAACGAATATCAATGAATTTTTGGAATAGTTTAACTCTCGAGAAAAAATAAAAATGATGAGAATAATTTCCACAAATTTCATTCAAACAGGAAATCCGGTTTTTGCGTTGTTTCCCTCGTTAGGTCCACAGTTATTATTTAAAATTAATAAGTGAGATTCTCGTCTTTCTGAAATAGTACTCATAATTTTCATTTGTATCTATGGATTTTCACAAAAGTGTGTATACTACCTCTAACTCTAAGGCCAGAAAATATAATGCGTAGTGAAAATGGAGTTTAATGTATGTATGTAATTTATCTCTATCAAAAATTTTATAATCGGCAACTAAACCATCACCGGTATTTCACATGATGATTAACTTAAGTATCAGATTTAGTTGACTACATACCTGAGAATTGTTTAATTATAATGCATTCCATACCGCTAAATTTGAGTTAAATTTATCTTTAGATTAGTTGATTAGCAGATTTGAATAGATACTACTAAGATAACTAAGATACTACTAAGATAACTAAGATACTACTACTAGATAATACTAGGTTTATCTGGTACTTTATAGTACTGATGTTAATAATCGTTTTTAATGTCAGTAAAGGTTTAACTATGGTTTATAATACTGGACCAAATACCACTAATTATCTTATGCTGCTACATTCACTTATATTTTTATTCAATTCTCATCGCATGGTCTTGAGAAATTAAGAGAATATAAGACTAGGCATTTTTATCATTTTATTGCAGGCTTAATCAGTCACATCTGTTGGGTGGTACTCAACACCACCAAAAGAGGAAATTTTTACCAAGATAAGACCCGTCTCCCAGAAAAGTGGCGAGTAGGCGTGGTCTCATCAGCAGCTAAAAGCGTAAGTATCTCGCAGGTGTATTTTAAGAAAGGGCAAATGATATAGCTGTAGATTGATTGATGAGAAAATTACCGGCTCGCGTGACTTTTACACCCACTTGTTGAAACTGATTTATATTGTGTGATGGGGAATAATGAGAACATGCCATGCTTTAGTATCGTCACTTTAAAGCTTTTTTCTGCTATGTTTCGAAATTCGGCGAGGAGCATGAATTGAGAATATTAATCTGGATTGTAAATGTGGTAGTACTGTTAAATATAAAACTTAATGTTTCTCTTTAAATGTTGAAAGTCTCGTAATTAAATTATCTCGGAAAGAAGTTTATATTTCCCACTGTGATAGTATCACGATAAGAAATATTTTCCTTTAAAGTCTTTGAAATTAGCTGTAAAAGAAACAGCTGCTTTACTTATGAATTTGCATCATGAATGAGTTGATAATCAAATACTATGATTAATGGAAAAATAATTCGTAATATCGTAAGTAATAATTAACATGTCATCGCATTTACATGTGTGTGTATGTCCCTCAAGGATTCGTAATTTGAAATCGATTTTAGGTTCTTAGAGTTGTTTGACGAATGAATATGTTATTTGTATTTTTAAACATATTAGTATAAAATGTTATTGGTAAGTTTCGAATAGAAGACATTATTGTTACTTTTGGAGATATGTACACAATATTTTTTAAATTTATTGGATCTTGGGGATAAATTAAAGATATTTTACTTAGGGTACTCCGAGTTTTCAATCACATATTCCTATTATATATTTCCATAATTATTTTGTATCTTAACTTAGTAATCGATGATTGCCCATGTAATCATACTTTTTTTTCTACTTTTTTGATTTTTCAACTAGTTTAGTATATCGGAATTACAAAAAATATCTAATATCGTATAAGTTAATTTAATTTAATTTTCCACATCAGAGTTACTCGTTAAACAGCATTATTTTACGGAACGTATATTTTTTCTTGTTGGGACCATCTTGGTAATTATTTAATTCATATAGAACTCCTTTATATTTTATTTATTATTAAGTTTTTTCTTTAGGGCTAAAAATATTCACCAGGCCAGGTGGTAGTCATTTGAAAGGGATGATATTAAAATGACACTTATAAGTTATAAGTTCAATAGCTGGATTTTGATTTTCATGTTTTTTTAGTCGTCGAAATTAATAGTGTTCTCAATATTTAGTCAACGAATCGAAGAAAATTGAAATATTTACTTGGGTTAATTGTGTTCAGCCCAAACATTCATGAGGAATTAATATGCATATTTTATATCGATTTAAATAAGGTCTGCTTTTTGAAAGATGTTAACCTTTCTCTATTTTACTGCATTATTGTTATTTAGTGTCTTTCCGTTGTAGTCTTAGATAAGCACTTTTTATAATCATAGTTTTTTTCGAAAAGATGCTTTCTCTTGATACTGTTTCGAAAGATGTTGCTCAACATGAACAGTAAGGAAAGCTTTAGACGTCATATTAATTCACATCTTGTTATCTTACTCAATATTTGATCACATATATTTCTTATGAATCTGTTATTTTTTTGCTGAGGGTATTTCTTTCGTCTTTGGAATACAAATATTCTTTCCATTTCCTGCATGAAGATGAAGAGAAAACTTTTCTTTTTTATTTATTAATTCAATATGGCTTTATTCAGAATGCATAGGAGAGAAAATACTATTCAAATATGCATAACTTCAGAGTAGTTGAACGGCTTTCCTTTCCAGCAGTGGTATCGATGTTTTTATAGCGAATATTATGGAAACAAGCTAAACGTGGATTTTCCAGTGTTATTCTCCTCACGGCTTGATTTTCTTAACGTAGCTGCGGTGATATTTAATGTAAGACAAACAAGAAGTCAAAAACAGAGTGGGTCTGAAGAAGCAGGGACTAACTAAGCTACAAAGTCACGGAAGGTGAAACCTTTAGGAAATCTCGTACAAATCATTAATTAGGCCAATATTGGAATATGGCGCAACGGCTTGGGATCCGCAAGCAATAGGACTGATTAAAGAAGTTGAGATGGTACAGAGAACAGCCGTACGATATGTTAAAAATAACTTCAAAAGAACTGCAAGTGTAACAAAAATGTTAGAAAAGCTAGGTTGGGAAACTTTAGAAAACAGAAGGAAAGTTTACAGGTTAGGAAGCTTATACAGCTCTTATTCAGGCAAGACAGCATGGGCAGATATTAAAAGAAGAATTAGAAACCCCACTTATTTAAGCAGGAATGATCATAGTAATAAAATTGAACCTCCCTCTCAAAGGACTAATATTGCTAAATTCTCATTCCTTAATAGAACAATAGATCAATGGAACGCTCTTCCTGCAAGTATATTTGAGCCATTTCCTTCCCAAGTGCGTACCTTCAGGGCGAAGTTAAATAAATTGTAATAGCTGTTAATTTAATTCTGTGAATGTTTTATTTTGATGGGACGGGATAACATTTGTAAATTTTGTATTACGTACATGTCTTGATGTCTGTCAGAGGGAGGTTTTCAGAGGGGTTTCCCTCCCTCCGTGGGCATATGCCTGACAGGTATAGTGTTTACCCCTCAATTTATATTTATATTGACTATCTCTATATTGCTTGACCATGTACGACTATATGAATGTATGCTTGTATTATATGTAATTTCCAACCACTGCCACCAGATGTATAATCTACTTATAGTGTTAATGTAATAAAAATAATAATAATTTGTGTTACTTGGTTAGCGTCTTTAGAGGAGTGACACCTTTCAAAGAGATTGTTGCTATACTTTGAAACTCTGTAGGAGTAATTGTTATCATTATTTGCTGCAGTAAGACAGTAGTTAGGAGGCTGCCCCAAACATTGTTAATTTATTCTTTCGCACTTAAATTCGTACTTTTGAAATTCCTAAACAACATCACTGTCATAACTAGCAGGATGAGGCCACGCTTTTCAAAACAAACAAGATAAAATTCAGCAAACATCCTCCTATTGCTCCACCTAATACCTTTATATAAGATTTATTCAGTGATTACTGTTCCTATATAATTTTACATCGGTCCTTTGATAAGTCATAGGTCGTAGTATTGTTAAAAGTGCTTTGACAGCTTTAGTCATTTCGCACATTGGCTTTCACCGGGAATCGAATCCGGGACCGCTTTCACCAAAGGCAAACGCGCTGTCCGCATGACCATCTGGAAGCCTAAGTCACATGTCACTTCATAAATTTTATATTATAACTATAAGTTATAATAGTTGCAAGAGATTGACGATTAACTTAAAATATACTTTTAAATTAAACATAAAATGTTTACATCTCCGTTTTTTATTCATGCTTATAGATGGCCGGTGATGAAGTGGATAGGAGTTGATATCGTTATAATTTTACTAACTAATAAAATTTATTTTCAAATACTAACTCGCATTAAGCGCTGCTGCAATTATGAAGGTTGCAGTTGTATATTTTTTAGACACTTTTAGCATTAATGCCATGTATGTATGCAAATTCGTTTGGGTATAGCTGCGAAAAAGTTCGCATGTTTCTATGATTCGATTAACTTGGGAACACCTTTTGGTACACAACGCAAAAGTTTGGATATTCATTTTGAGGTATGGTCTTATATGGTAAAATTTAGGAACTAATTGGTCAAATTTTTATGGTAAAGCGTGTGGCTGCATGACGAATTTTTGTCCAAATACGAGTAATATGATTAGGATGAATAGTTGACGTTAACTTTTGTGTTGTTAGAGAGAAACAGTGTGGCGGAATGTAAATTGCCAATTCATTTAAATTTGATTCTAATATTTTAATATTTAATGGAAGTTATGACAGTATTTGTTTGTAGATTATAATGTCATTATTAGTGTTCTAAATATGTAAAATGATTCACAGTCGGGGACTAACACAAAATATTTCGTCATGAATCTTTTATTCATAATTATACGTAATATTAATTAGCATCGAAAGCAGAAGATCTAAGTCCATAAATAAAGACCTTAATAATAATAATAATAAATTCTACATATTTTCCTGTAGAAAATACAGATTTCCACACACTGTATTCGTCTACAATCATTTGTACATGTATCTACTCGTCAATACTTATTAATTTTCGTACTCAGTCAGCTAATGCGATTGAAAAGTTAAAATATTCTTTATTCTTTTTAAGACCTAGTAACAACTTTCAATTTTGTAATTATGAAGAGAAAAAGATTGAAAGTCTTCGTTAAACGACGTTGAACATGTTGAATGAGCTCTCTCGAAAGCATTTTTTCTCAAATGCCAGAAAAGTGTTTACAATGTAGTCGGTGGAGACTTTAGAGCTATCCCAGTGAGATCGATCGCAGAAGGAACACCTTGAAGGAAGTGGCGTGCCTCTAGAGGAAAAGGCGAGAGGAGGAATGCCAAGTTAAAGTGGGTAAAAGTGGAGGAGGATATGACACGAAAGGAAGAGCAGATAGATGTCGGCAAAGAGTGCAAGAGAAAGGAGAAGTTGATAAAGGAAGAGGTGTTGGGAGGAATAATGGAGGTGGTAAGGAATCAAAGTGACACGTTCAATGAGTTTTCATGTTCCAACTATTGGAGATGATGGAAATTGAAAATAAGGAGTAATTATTGCATCATATATATTGTAGATTATGAAAACTTAGAGTAATATAGTATATACTGATGGATATTCCTCGTATATGCTCGAGCTTAATATATATCTACTAAAGAAGGTAATACATACTAGAAGCTATGAAAATACACAGTGGGTAGGAGAGGAGTTATAAAAATGCAGATAGGGCTATGTGTTCAGGTTAGTACACCACAAGAGAAAGATTAACTAAAAGCCTCTCTTAACTTACGATAACTATTCCTTGAAATTAATCAACATCTGACTGGTTTGGACATATTCCTGTCATAATCATGCCAAAATAAGAGACATATTTGTTGAATATTTTTGCAATGTTTTATTCCCAGGCAAGCTGTGAATTCATTTATCACTATGTGCCGTAAATTTAGATGTAGCCTTGATTCAGGAGTTTTAAACCATTGTCCCCTAGCCGAATCTGATCCGGGAAAATTTTATGTTAGTTCTGCAAAGGAATTTTATAATATACCAAGATAACTCCAAAAGTCAATGCTGCTAATGCTAAACTAACTGCTCTATGACTAACAACATCAATTATTTGATCTACATCTGTCTATAAGGAAAGTTACTGGCGCACGGCTGTTTATTGGTTAAATGCGAGTTAGGGGATTGAAAATTCTCTCTAGGCACCCTCTAGGTGTTCGGCACCTACACGGTTGCCAACGCTTATGAAAACAACGGAAAATCCCGGATTACTTGCCATATAAGAAGTACCCAATATACATTCCTTTACCCTTTGAAGATGAAAGTATGACCATTGAATATATCATGAAAGGGCTTTCGAGCCTCTTAACCATAGTTTCCCAAAGTGGTCCATGTCACGTGGAAAAAATGGGGTTTCAAGATATTTTCAATTTCAGAGTGTTTTCGAGTTATTTGAAGCCAAAGGTCACATTTTAAAAGATTGCATAATCAAATGGAATTATGCTATCTTTTAGAATCTTTTTTAAAGGAAAAATTCAATATTTGGTCTGGGAGGTCCACGAACAGAAAATTTTTGGGAAACCGTGCTCTACACCATCTGTTTACTTGTTTTCTTGCTTACTGCCACTCCAATAGATACCGCCATGTCCTCCTTTCTAAGTGAGGGATATAAAATTAGAAAAAAAATCTGAAACTCTTTTAAATTATGTATCACAAGCCTCTTTTGCACTTTTCCTTCACCGTATTAGTGATTCTCTGAAATTTTTGGTCTTTATCATATAGATGATAATGATTTAAGGAGCAATAAAGTAACTGATTTTTATGGTGAGCAATTTTTACAGATTAGAGGTAAATTATGTATGTAATGATTTTAGCGGCCTTCATCCCATTTAAACCTTCACAATCTTTCTGCTAGTTTCTGACGAATAAAAGACGAAAAAGACGACCCAATTCATCGGTTTCTTATTTTACAACTTTCAGTTTCTTTCACTTACTTGGTCGATATTCGTAGAATTTTCTTTCTCTGAATCACATGTATTAAAATTATATTTTAAGTTTACTTCCGGATATATTAACTATGGTGGATACTTAAATTGACGTTTTTAAACTGGTCGATTCAAAATTAGACGCAGGTAAACTTGTGCAAAAAAGCTTAGATCTTTGAAATGACTGTTGCATCTCTAAGAAAGCGGTACATTGATTTCTTGCGCAGGTTTCGTATACAATTATTTATTGTAATTAATCCACGTGCATGTATTAGAAAAATTAAATTACAGGCATTAGAAATACCTTTAAAACAAAATCGTTATCCAAAGCGCTATTTGGGAATTTTGACTAGGAAAACAGTTACAAGAAATCAGTTAGATTACCATTTTTCAAACCATTTAAATTTCTTTTGCCGTTCTCCTAAAATTTCTTTTTAAGTATGTTTTTTGAGGTAATTAGTTCAAATGCTATTAAAAAACCTAGTTACAGGCATAAGAAAAGCATTTAAAATAAAATCTATATCCAATGCACTGTTCGGAATAATTTACGAGTACTATGAAGAAAGTAACAATGAATCTTGAATTATACTTATTATAGCATTTATTTTATTTTCAACACTCCTAATTTTTTAAAGTATGCTTTTTGAGATAATTGGTTCAAATAGTTATATTAATTGAATTACAGGCTTGAAAAGTTCATTTAGAATAAAATCGAAATCTATAATATCCATCCATACTCCGGATAGTTGACTAGGAAGAAAATCACAGTTAATAAGTGAATTATCATTTTTTTATGCCATTTAATTTATTTTCCATACTGCTAAGCTTTCTATTAAAGTATGTTTTTTGAGGTAATTGGTTCAAATGCTGATCAATATATATCGTAAGTAAGCCAGCGCTTGGAACTGAGCCAATCAGGCTGAGAAAATAAGAAGGGAAATGATTTTCCGACGGGGAGTTTAACTGAAACTTGAAATTGGAGCCTTGGTAGAGAGAGATTGTTCCCTGGACGTCATATCTCCGCTTATTTTTTGACCCATTCCTCACAGTGACGTAGTGGTATCGGCCAAAATCAATAACAGTTGCGCTGTAACAACAAATACGTGGATGGAATCGGTGTGATAAAGCGGAAATAGGAGTATTGCGCCGAGAGGAGCCTCGTCTTGGACCGTTTTTGTCAAAAGCTCTTTGTTTGGCACAGAAATCAAGTTTGGTCACGTTGGATTCCATAAAAATCCGTCGCGCTGTAGCAAGGATGGCGAGGGAAATTTTTCTTCGATATTACTCTGTGAGAGTATTTGACGTGCCTTTGTGGGTTTATTTATTCTCTCTGGAGTGTTATTTACTCTTCTTGGATAAATAATCAGAAGATCCAATATCTCGAGTAAAGTTTCTACGGAATTTTATATAGTAATACTCATTGAGATCCTCTTGACTAATTTAAAAGCGAGACGTATTGTTTCAAGGAGTAATTATTAACCATGTAAACTAAAATGTACGCTTAAGAAATATTTCACTACTGAATTTTGCGAAGAGTAAGTTGTAATATGTTTCCGAAATATTCCTATTAAAATTCTCATAACAACCTATAATCTACTGCTTTCATTGCAATATATATCCTATAATGATTATCCATAATTGATAAATTTTCTTCATACATTACTGTCCCACAAACATACGTTTGTCATATGTTCGGTGGTAATATTAATAATTACAATATGAAATAACTCCAATTTAACCTTCACAACCTCTCATATTTTCGCGCCTTTGATTGACTGTTCAAAAGGAAAATGAAAGTAATGTAGAACACCTCGTGTCTTTTTTAGGTTTAGGTCTGTATATCATCTCTGTTTTACATTTACTCCTGGTACTTCCTTTTAGGCTACCATAATTACTACTTATGTTAGATTAATTAAAATCCTGTCCTGATGCTTCACCGTGTTCATTTCGAGAGGTTTTTTGAAAATAAATCCATAGATTTGAACAATTATATATATATATATATATATATATATATATATATCTATTATATATAGATGCTTCTCCGGATTCATTCATGGATATACCTATATAGATAGATAGATAGATAGATAGGATACTAATTCACAGCCTAAACCACGAGCGTCATTGACTTGAAATTTTTACGACGTATTGGCCATAACGTGTAACTGCCAGAAAAATTGCGATTTTGATCCTCAGGGTCATGGGTTCGATTCCAGAGGGCCCAAAAGTTGCGATTTTTTCCATAAGAATACATGGCGGGGATTTTCGAAAATTTTTTTGAGGTACTTCCCGGAGAGAGAAAGAGTTGAAACTCGAGGGATCGCTAGAAGCCGTGCGTATCCAACGAAAATCAGAAAAACATCTTAGAATATAGTCCATGGTTCGATGCTAGGTCGGGGCAAATATCGGCCGTTTAAAATGCATTGCGGCGATTTTGAAGATTTTTTTTGGATCCTTTCCCGATAACGTGGATACTTGAAACTCGGCACGTGGATAGATATTTTGAATATATTTCATAATCAAATTTTACATGTTCGCTGATGGTCCTTGGTTCGATCCCGGAGGGCCATTTGCACTTCTCAATGCATTTCTTACGGAGAAAACGGAAACAAAATTTAGGTACTTCCCGACATGCTATCGACTTCAAACTATGCATGAAATAAGATCAAGTTATAACAAATCATTATGTGTATTCACAGCTGCCAATATGTCCTGGGTTCGACACCCTTAGTCTCTACAATAAGTAACTGCTCCGATTTTTAGAATTAATTTGAACCCTTTTCCTTTAATATTAAAACTTGAAATTCGGTACATAGATAGATTTCATAGATAAATTTCGAAAACATATTTTAGATTTCAGTGATCGTCCTTGGTTCGAATCCAGAGAGCCATTTACATTCGTGAAAAGTAGAACGTCGTTTGAGGCAGTTGCAGCCAATATTACTCCTTGAATTTTCACATATAGTTAGAGATAGTGATCTTCTGTTGTGCTGCGTAGTAATTTCACCAGGAAGACCCGGGTTCGATGCCAGATGATTACATTGCTGCGAATTTTAAGAATATTTTCAACCGTTTTTTTTTTTCTTTTGAGGACCGTCCCGATATGATGCCGATATAAAATTAGTGTTGTCGATCTGCTTGCAGTATGCAAGCTACATTTTACTCGTATATATATATGGATACATGAATGAATCCGGAGAAGCATCTATATATAATAGATAGAGAGGATACAAACTCACAGCCTAAACCACAAGCGTCATTGGCTTGAAATTTTTACGACTTATTGGCCATAGCGTGTAACCTCCAGAAAAATTGCGATTTTGAACCTCAGTGTCATGGGTTCGATTCCAGAGGGCCCCAAAGTCCCGATTTTTCCCGTTTAAATGCATTGCTTTGATTTTCGGGAATTTTTAAAAATACTTTCCGGATAGGTAGAGAATTGAAACTCTAGGAGCCTTTATATATGGTCATGATCTATCGAAAACATAAATGAGTTTTACGTAAAATAACCTGGGTTCGATGCTAGGTCAAGGCAAAAATCGGTCGTTTAAAATGCATTGTGGCGATTTTTAAGATTTTTTTTCGACCCTTTCCCGATAGCATGTAGACTTGAAATTCGGCATGGAGTTGGAAATCATAAATATATTTCATAATCAATTTTTATATATTCGCTGATGGTCCTTGGTTCGATCCCAGAGAGTAATTTGCATTCCTCAATGCATTTCTTATGGAGATAACAGAAAAAGGTTTTAGGTACTTCCCGGCATGATATCGACTTTAAACTTTGTATGAAACAAGATGAAGTCCTAATAAATCATACTGTGCATTCTAAGCTACCAATATTTCCTGGGTTCGACACCAGTTCGTCTCTACTATCAGTAAAATATCCGATATTTAAGAATTAATTTAAACCCCTTCCCAATAATATTAAAACATGAAATTAGGCGTATAGATAGAGAGCATTGATCCATTTGAAAAACATGTTTTAGATTTCCTAGATCGTCCTTGGTTCGAACCAGAGAGCCATTTACATTATTGAAAAGTAGAACGTCGTTTGAGGCAGTTGGAGCCAATATTTCTGCTTGAATTTTCACACATAGTAAGAGATGGTAGTTTTCTGTTGTGCTGCATAGTAGGTTCACCGGGAAGGCCTAGGTTCGATGCCAGACGATTAAATTGCAGCAAATTTTAAGAATATTTTCAATCCCTTTTTTTTCTTTTGAGGGCCGTCCCGATATGATGCCGACATGAAATTAGTGTTGTCGATCTGCTTGCAGTATGCAAGCTACATTTTACTCGAATATATATATATATATATATATATATATATATATATATATATATATATATATATATATATATATATATATATATATATATATATATATATATATATATATATATATATATATATACAATATTATACCGTGAAACAAAATTCCTCTTTATTATGAAATCCTTTATATAATAATTATATTTTTGTGTTTTCAGGAAAATGAAGTTTTGAAGGAATTAGGGGTCTGTATTATTAAATTCCACAGTTGAAAGTCACAAAGTAATGCTTAAAGTTGATAATGAACTATATTTCCTTACGATTATTTGAGAGCTCTTATCGGTAGTCGATTCATATAAAATGAAAGTCATCGATAATTCGAAGCTTAAGAGTAGTTGGATTATTTAGTTTACCTTGTACCTGCAGTGACTTCTGTAATACGATAGACCTACAATGCAGAAAAGTTTCACCATAATATGAATGATGCAATTAAGTTTTATTTTAAGATAAATCTCGGCACGACATTAGTCTCCAAATATCAATGATTGATAAATTATTTTAATTTACAATAAAATGAAATAGATTTAATTGCTCCATATTTAGTTATATATTTGAAAATAATATGCTCCATCTAGTTAAGCATTATCTCGTTGTGATTAAAATGAACGTTAATAATAATAATAGTTTGGAAGTGAGGTTGATGATACATTTATTTCATCTGTGTCAGCAATAAAAACTTCTATAGATGCCGCAATTGATTTAGAAAAATAATATACGAAGGAAGGTTTGAATTGACGATGTTACGTTTGGATAGTGGTGCGAATTAAATTGACATGACATATTTCAGAGATCAGAAATACATTTAATAGAGGTGTACATGTGCAACGATGATAGTGTTACAGTGGAGAGAGAGGTAATCAGGTGTAGATTGCGCTAATGTGATTTGCATCTGCCGGGAGTAGAGGCAGAATTGAGATTGATCAATCAATTCTGAACCTACAAAGAAAAACCTTTACACAAGGATCGGAAAAATATTGAAAGGAAAGATTTTCTCACCACTTTTTGAGGGCTGTACATATTGTTTAAAAAAAATAGTCTACCCTTGTGATTCAAAGGGATTGCGATTTTTCTACACTTGTTAATATCATTCAAAAAACTTACTGTCTGTTCTCATTCCGGTACTTATTAAATTGTCTATCGTTTCGTTACCCGTCTATAAAAAATCTTGCTGTATTACGGTAGCTTTTGTTAAGGATAACTAACTTCATCAAAGTAGCCTGTGCTAATTTTCAATCAAAAAAATTGGCAGGTATTAGGAAGATGTCGATAGAATGCTTACAGAGATTTTTTCATTACAATGATGATAATAATTTCTTAGTGAGCAAGGAAATGTGAAAATTTTTAAAAGGATTTACCACGAAGTCACTGCCCAAGCATCTGATTCTATTTGTAGTTGAAATCTTGAAGAATTTTAAGTTTATCATCTTGATAATTAATTGTAATTGAAACTTTTAGTGATCCTCATCTTTAATTGGTGTTAGATAGTGTATTTCTTAAATTGGTAAATCCTCCCTTCCTCCCGACTCTCTAAAGAAATATCTGGACATAAAAATTTAAAAGAAATAAGACGAGAACAACTTTTCTCCTGGAATCTAGATCCTATTTTAATGTATATAAATTTACCCATTATTGATGAGGTTAGGTTTATGCGGGCCTCTCTTTCACCTAACTTCGTATGTCGGTGTAATATGTACACTTAGATAATAAAACAATGAAATAAAACTCAAAATTTAACGCAATAACGCAATAATAATTTAAAAATAAAATAGCAAGACCAATTTTTCTTTATTTTTAAACAGGATATAGTGTCGTAGTGAAACGAGGTTGCCATTTTATTTTCCTATCGTCATGGAATACCGCAAAGTAAGTCGATTTAAAATATCAATACCTATGGAGATACTAGGCTTATTATAGAATGGTTTTCATGTCTATTATCAGTGTTAATATGTATTATGCGCAGTTCTTCATTTTGATAAAATAACGTTCGAGAGCCTACGTCATTTTCAAAGCGCGGAGAACAGATTGTATTCGAAGTTTCTAGCTTAAATATCCTCTTTATATGTCATACATTCTTTAAACTTCCTTCCTTTCTGCGGAGTAGGCTGATCCGTTCCATTAATGTTAGAGCAAATCAATCTAAATTGATGGGGTTTGAGAAGAAACACCACGGGAAAGAAATCTGAGGAGCTGCCTCTTATCCTTCGAGTTTAAGATTGGTGCAGTAAAGCGAAAGGAAGGAAGATTGCGGAAATGAAGGAAAAGGGGAAAAAGAGTGGATAGGAGAGATAAGGAGAAATATGTTCAGAGGTATCAAAGAAGATAAAGTGGTCAGTAGTTTTTATCCCCAAGGATGTCATTCAATGGGCAAATTATGAGCTATAAGGCTAGTTCCTAAGTGCATGTGTTGAAATTCTTATAAAAATAATGACGTTATTGATATACGACAGTAATTATCAAGAAGTGAAAAACAAGTATTCAGGTTAGATTACTGCTAAAATTGCAACGGTACTAATTTTTCGGTATATTGACCTCAGATTAATTTTCATTTAAATTCTTGTGATAATGGTAAAAGGATGCTCGTTCACTGAGATCACAACGAATTTCTTTCCGGTATTTATCGTGTAATACATTATTAAGGTGTTTTCGGAAAACGATAATTAGGAAGGATTAGATCCAAACTTCTTTTAAATGCTTACGCTTAATTTATGCTATATAAATAAATCGTACCTTTACATACTGATAATTAAACTTATTTCATTTTGTATAAATAAGTCGTACCTTTAAGTACAGTTTACTAAATTATTCTTCACATCTGGGAATCAATAAAGTGTCGACACAGAGAACATACTATGAGAAATATAGTCGATATATGGTAAATAGTAGATTAATTGGAGGCCTGAATCTTATATGCAGCAAAATAATCAAATATAACTCAACTCGTTTATATCTCATATAAAATGATAAAAATTGTACGAGTATGATTGAAGAGTAAGGAGAGAATAGAAAAAATGGAAAACCGGTCGTAGGATGCAGTTCATATTTAATCAAGGATGTATAACTTGATTGGGATTCATAAGAACCATTATGCAGCTTAGGTATTCGCATTCAAATATGACATGGGAAGCATATCGTAAATACTGTAAATCTCTCTTCAAAATGTCTCAGTTTAAATAATTATATTACATTATGCTAAGAATTTGTTGCATTTATTGTTGTGAAAAGAAAACCTATCGAATAGTTCTCGACGACAGCGCTTTATTTCCGACTCTCGTAAGAAAATAAGAGTAAATACCCAAATTAAATTATAAAACGGGGAAATTAAAGCCTTTTTTGTAAGGAAAAGGAACCTTATCATAAATGCATGATTCATGGCGTCCTTGTGAAAACGTAATTCCATTTAGCGCGAATTTATCCCTCCTATCTTGTCTCCCTTCCGTAAATATCCACTACTCGAGAGAAAAATTTAAAACCGAAGACTTAGTAAAGCTTATATTACCCAATTAGAACCTTCAAGTATGTTACCCACAAAGACCCGAATCCATCGTACTTCTACAAAAACATAACCGGGGTGTTCGGTCAACTCTTTGCCGAAAAGGCCGCGAAAAAAAACACGCCGGAGCAGGGAAGTTGGTCTCTTACACATGCAAGAACGCCCACGGACACATCCGAAACATCCCAGGGGGAAATGAGAGGAAAATTAGGCCCCGCAGAGGCCTGAACGGAAGATGGCGCAAGAAGTAACAAGTTTTGAAGTGTGCGGGTGCCATTGTTCGAAGCGGTCTGCATGCAGAGGAAGGGGGAAGTTTTTGCCGGGCTTTTTTCGAGGTTCCACTGTTGGGAACGAGTTTAGGCGGATCACACATATTCCCAAGCGAACGGGCAGAGGAGTGAAAGTAAGGCAACGGATAAGGGGCCGTGATGAAGGGCTGGGCACTCATCGCAAGGTGGGATTTAAGGCTGGGATTATTGCGTGGATGTGGGATTGACCGGAGGGTGGGGGCCTCAAAGCATGTTGGAGATAAAGAACGCTCTCGGGACGGGAATAAAAGGAAAAGTGGTCCAGAATTCGGGGAGAACTGAAAATAGAAGAATAGGACTACTTTGCATAGTACACTCCTGGCCAAAATTAACGCAGCACCTCCATAGCGATCCTTACGGCCGGTGCTGCGTTAATTTTGGCCAGGACTGTACATTTATTTGTATAGAGAAGGAGGGGAAATAGCTTGTAAAATAAGTGGATTTTATGACATTAAGCTCGTAATAGTTTATAAATTTAAAGAGTATTTTACTCTATTTATATAAAATTACTTGTTTCAACGTCGCGACGCGTCGTCTATAAAGAAAAGAGGAATTTTTGCTTTCGAATCATTACTTGGTAGTCTATGGAGTAGGCGGATGATTCTTGAAATAATATCTACTACTTTTAAGAGAAAAACATGTCACTAATACATTTCATTGTTACATAACAGATATTCATTTTATTTAAATACTGTTCCAATTCGGGAAAATCTTACTGAAGGCTTCCTATACTCTAATTATTTCTCTATACTCAGCCACCTCTACGTGCACCTTATTTTTGTTACAAAATTCACACACGGAAAATCTGTTAATTACAGCCAACACATAGAGAGGACAAGCATCCACACAAATCAAGTTTATTTAAAAAAGTACTCATCTCCTATCATGTTTACAAAACCAAAGTAACACCACATCCTCATATTAACGATCATTACTCCTCCCCTGTCAATAAAAACTATTTGCCCTGTATATATTTATCATCATCATGCATCATACATAATTCCTTGAACTTTCGTTTACTTAGCACATTTTGTACAAGTCTTTCATCATTTACCACTTCCATTCAGCTTGCTTCTTTTGGAAGTTTTATCCCTCATATGACTCAATAATCTCGAAAATCTACTCAATATTTTGCTTTCATTTATCTTTTCCGTTATTCCGAAATAATGTAAAATTTTCTCTTTGTACGGGTAATGCGTCCTTCATCCAAAACCTTTATTATCCAAATTTATTTAATGCTACAATTATTCATTATAGATCATTCTCATGTACGTAAATCATTTATTTGGGAAGCGAGGCCATTCGAGATTTATGTGATATAATTGATAACCAATATTATAGGCAGATAAGTTTTGATTGGAGGTCTAAAAAATTCTGTTATTGACCAACAAGTAGAATTTGATCGCCTTTAACTCCGTGTTTGCTGTTTATTTTTTAATTTTCCAGCCTCAATAAATTAATCTAGGTACTATATCTGAGTGTTTTAAGTAAAGTGCATTTGAAGACTTTTATGAAAGTTTTTAGTAATTTCCTTTTGTAACCTTAAAACGCTTGAAATCCATTTGGAAACAATTGTAATTCTCATAGTCCAAGAGTTGGTCAATTTTTCTCGTTCGATTAATTTTTCGTTTGGAATAATTAACTCCGAGAAATTTAGGTCTGAGTATGGCTTGTATGCTGAATATTCCGGGTAATTATACGCTAGCAGAAGTAGTTATTCGTAGATAAAGACAATGGGAAAAATGATGGTGAAATTTAAAGAAACAGTTGGTAATGAAACCTTAAAAAGTCGCAAATTTCCATTCGTCTTTCAAATTTCTCCGAATAATATTTTCCATCTTATATCACCTTCTATTTAAGACCACCTAACCATTCAAATATACCATTTTCAAGTAGTATTTCAGATATTTTCTCAGTGATGACATATATCCTATATTAATCACTATTTTTTTCCAATATCATATTTTTTGACTGAGAAGTATTGAGTATCCTGTTTATAAATAAATACTTTTTAAAAGGAGTTTTTATTAACACAAATATTAATAATCGCTGGAGTCTGGTTTTTTGAACATCAAAGAATTATATCAATGTATTCCTCTTTATTCATTGTGTTTTTTTCCATCAGATCAGACGTTGTTTCAAGTAGTTTTATAAATTTTAGTTACAGAGATTTGTGTGTTATAAGCAAATCTAGGAATGTGTATTACAGGTTTAAAACTTCCAATAGCCGATTTTGTCGGCGTTCCTCTTCTCATTCACCGGTATTCTGAGAAACAAAGAAAGGACACCGCAATGTTTGAGAGCACTCAATACGTATTTCATATGAATTCTTCGTCAGGAGTGAATAGTAGTACTTTGAATTAGCAAAATAATGTAGCGTTTTTAAATACTCATTAAACATTTTGTGTGCGTCATCTCCGATATTTACAATTGTCTGGAGAGGACATCCAGATAAAGAAATTCCATCTCAAAGATCTTTTTGGTTGTAATTCACAAATGCAGTAGACTTCCGAGTCGATATTTTAATCCGTATCTGGATAGGGACTAGTACACTGAGGAAAACAGAGACGAACGCAAAAAAGCTCGAGATGAAAGGCCTAGAGAGGTCGGAGAAAGTAAACTCGATTCAAAAGTGAAAGAAGTCGACTCTTAACGAGTCATTGAAATTGGCCTCGTCGGAATTTGATAGGGATAAAGAGGATTCCTTATCGACCCAGCAAAAAAGGGAGATGTGAAAGGTGTTAACGAAGTCCAGATTATAGGGAAGTAATCCCCGAGTGCTGGAAGGGAAGAGATGGAATGTAAGAAGGGTTTAATGAAAGACGAAGCTCAAATGCAATGAAAGAGACGTCCACTAACAAGGAAACTTTTTTGGCGCTGCTCGTCCGATATCTTGGTATACTAGGATTTCAAAGAAACTAACTGCAGAAAGCGGGATGAATTACAGGAGGTAAAAAAATTACGGATCTGTTTTAGTGAGCAAGTAATGATGATATAGTTTGATGATTAACCCTATATCTTCTTGAAGAAAAGAAGTTTCCGAATTTCATTTATTTATCGCTCATTTTATCATTTAGTCCGAAATTTTACAAATAAAATTTACAAGTTTGATGTATTTATTTATTTATCTATATAATCAATCTTATAAATGGAACAAAATTCAGGTGGCTAGATTTAAACAGACACAACAACATTATAGTACCTTATAGTAAGTTAAAACATATATTCCTAAAGTTGTTTTTGCATTTCGGGTAGAGTTTGAGAGCCTCTTCAGGTAGCATATTCCAATCTCTTATCCCCCTATTTATAAAAGAATACTTCGCAGTATCTGTTCTTTGTTTCCTAAGCTTAAACTTATATTTATGGTCCCCTATAGCTACATAATGTGGTTCCTCTATCTTGTCCTTTAATTCTGCACATGCCTCGCCTCCGTTTCTAACCTGGAAGATTCCCACTGATCGGTTTATCCTTCTCCTTTTTTCTAGTGATTCCCAGCCGATCTTCTTCAACATCTCTGTAACGCTGGTATGTACGCTCAGTATGGTCATTCTATGAGCCATACTTTCATTTTCTACTCAGAGCTCTGTCCCCTGAATACAGCATATATCCTCGTTTATTTAAAAAATAATTCATGCTGTCCTAAATTGCTAGTGTACGTTATCATTTTGAAAGTGATGGCTTCTATGTCAGAACCAGTAGGAGAATTAGCGAATCCCCTTTATATGCCCTTAGATTGTCTTGCAAGTTAATAAAAGTCTTCCTAGCGTCATCAATAGTGTTAAGGTTTTATTAAAAATTGAGCTATGCATTTTTCTTGGAGGCCTCACAGAAAAATGTGTATATAAGTATATTCTTATAAGTATATGGAAAGTGGTTTTTGCTCGATTCCAAATAAGCGGCGTAAATTCCAACAACTAATGCTTGTAAGGCACTTCGTTAACCCTTGAGGCTCTTTCTTAAGTCAAAATTGAGCGAGAAATAATTGCTTTATGGAATGTAAGAAGGAGAGTTAAGAAAGAAAATTCTGCTTCAAAGTAAGGAATTAAAAACGAGAAAGGGGGAAGGGTAATAGAAAAACTCTTTCTTCTGAATGTTGTCGTTGAATGTAGTGTACAGCAGAAAAAGAAACAGTAAAAGATTCTTTTTCGTATAACACTATTGCCTAATTCATAGATATCCGACGATATTGTTGTATTTTTATGAAAAATGTAAGTTAATTGGTGTAAAACTGAATGAATATTCACGCACTTTTTAAAACTATTATAGAATTTAATGCTCGTCATTGTTATACGAGTAAGATGTACAATTTTCAGCATGATTAAGGCTGTATTTATGAATAAAATATCCCAAACCATTTTTGGCAGTGCCGGCATTTCGTAATAATTCAGTTGAGAGTGCATAAGTTAGTAGATTAAATTAATGTACATATTTTACGTGGGTGGCATTCTTGAAAATTCTCTATATCAATTGAGTGAGAGCTGAAGATGAAAAAGCTTTCTCTTGGGAGTTGGCTGGTAATGGAAAGAGACAGTGATGGGAAAAATGTGTAGGAAGGGAGGCGTACTAAGGGAATGAGGAGAAGATTTGGATCGGATCAACCAGCAGCGAAGATAATCCTTCATTGAGTGCGTGTCCCACGCGCTTGTCACACGTGGGAGGCAACTGACACAGGAAAGCAATTGTAGCACTGAAAATGCTAAGCGCCACGTATTAAGGGTTTGTTGCTTTGTGAATTGGTTATTGCTGATGCCAACACTAATTGGGTTCACTCGAAAGGAGGGCTAGTACGAAAGTTGGGAATCAAATCAAATTTAGCGCCTTTTTGATTGGTGGATATGCGTGTGCTAACTAGGGATCTGCGAATCAGAAAAAATTATTTAAATAGAGCTCACATTAATTATAAGAATACGTACATGGATTGACGGAGGCAATTTTTGAGATGAGACTTATCAAGCTCCTACTACGACAGCTCGGGAAT
This sequence comes from Sympetrum striolatum, assembly GCA_947579665.1. Taxonomy (NCBI): domain Eukaryota; kingdom Metazoa; phylum Arthropoda; class Insecta; order Odonata; family Libellulidae; genus Sympetrum; species Sympetrum striolatum. The sequence continues at coordinate 34,829,858 of OX388350.1, read as the reverse complement.
GGATTATTTTTAATACCGTGGAATACACAAGCGGTATCATACCCCCTGCTACATCGATCGAACAAGTATTGATCGTGAAATAAGAGGAAATGACGCCAGAACAAGTCGTTTTAAAAATTCATTATTTACGTAAAAGATACGTGGTAATAATGCTCCGCTTACATCAAACCGTTGGAGGCTTTTGAGTTGCTTCATCCTCATCAACCATATGTATCTCCTTTCAATATGATGTAATACCTATTGCTAAAAATTCTAGTATAGGCCAGGATTGGCGAACCTTTTACGGCAAGAGTGCCATATTTGATGATTATAAAGGGCTTGAGTGGCAATGTGGTGCTGAACTATACAGTGATATTATTATTGCGTTAATATCAACGATTCGATTAAGATATTGTATAAAGCATAAATGGTCGTCGGTTGTCACTACTAATAAACAGAGTTCACATTTAATTATTGTGAAGCTTCATTTCTTAAGTGAATAATGCAAAAAAAAGATAATGTCTTATGAGTTTCGCGTGCCGAAAACTTTTCTCAAATGCAGGTTTGGGCACGCGTGCCATAGGATTACCACCCCCGGTATAGGCTAATTAATGAAAACATCTTTAGTTTTTTAACAAAGTATTTTATTCTTCAAACATCAAGAATCATAACACTGTTCGTTCAAAATTCCTCCTTCCTTTGGTATGAAATTTCACCCACACATCGATGTAGCTGCTTTTATTGATGGTCTGGTTTGGTGACACTGAGGCTTTGATAGTTTTCCATCTATTCCTGTTCTCCATACCTTCATTCATCCAATAAATCTCAGGTAATGATAATGCGGAAAGACTTGGTGTACGATAGTGATTTTGGAGCAGTAAATAAGTCTGAAAGATAAAAATAAATATATTTAGCCTGATAAACAACCAGATGAAAAAATAATTACATCATATTCCAGTAGCACAATTACACATAGTGAGAAGTTTACGAGGCTGTTAGACCTGCGCCAGTGACTTCCCACTATCATACATACTATGAGAAGTTTGCGAGGTTGTCAGACCCACGCCAGTGACTTCCCACTATCATACATACTATGAGAAGTTTGCGAGGTTGTTAGACCTACGCCAGTGACTTCTCAGTATCATACATGCTATGAGAAGTTTGCGAGGTTGTTAGACCTGCACCAGTGACTTCCCACTATCATACATACTATGAGAAGTTTGCGAGGTTGTCAGACCCACGCCAGTGACTTCCCACTATCATACATACTATGAGAAGTTTGCGAGGTTGTCAGACCCACGCCAGTGACTTCCCACTATCATACATACTATGAGAAGTTTGCGAGGTTGTTAGACCTGCGCCAGTGACTTCTCAGTATCATACACGCAATAAGAAGTTTGCGAGGTTGTTAGACCCGCTCCAGTGACTTCCTAGTATCACACATACCGTGAGACGTTTGCGAGGTTGTTAGACCTACGCCAGTGACTTCCCAGTATCATACACGCAATGAGAGGTTTGCGAGGTTGTTAGACCCTACGCCAGTGACTTCCCAGTATCATACATGCAATGAGATGTTTGCGAGGTTGTTAGACCCGCGCCAGTGACTTCCCAGTATCACACATACCGTGAGACGTTTGCGAGGTTGTTAGACCTACGCCAGTGACTTCCCAGTATCATACACGCAGTGAGAGGTTTGCGAGGTTTGTTAGACCCGCGCCAGGGACTTCCCAGTATCACACATACCGTGAGAAGTTTGCGAGGTTGTTAGATCTACGCCAGTGACTTCCCAGTATCATACACGCAGTGAGAAGTTTGCGAGGTTGTTAGACCCGCGCCAGGGACTTCCCAGTATCACACAGGCAATGAGAAGTTTGCGAGGTTGTTAGACCCGCGCCAGGGACTTCCCAGTATCATACAGGCAATGAGAAGTTTGCGAGGTTGTTAGACCCGCGCCAGGGACTTCCCAGTAGTATACGCACATATTATACACATATTTCGAGTACATTAGCTGTTAGAAAGGAGAATGAAAATTGGATACAGGGAGAAGAGGCTGGGATTTTGAGGACAGAAACTTAGCGGCTTTTTTGTTCCAGTAGTATGTTGATCACAAGCGTTAGGATACAAGATGGTAGCGGTTTTCATCGTATGCAGGTGTGCTCTGCAACGTCTCCTTACCAAGTGGTAGTATTGACTTGAGGTTAACTGTGGATATATCGATGTATAAGCAGATCTTACTATACCACTTATGTACTTATTATGAATATCTTATATCACTTTAAGTACAATCTGTACTTTACCATACTTATTACTCTGTGAGCTTCAACCGATATTGGTAGGAAATTTTACCAGGACCATTTATCATTTTAGAGTACTGCAAATTTAACTTCCAGAAAGTATTCTGTGAGGTTCGGTTCGGAAATCTTATTGATTTTAAGGTACAAAAACAATAATATTTTGAATTTCAATTTTCTATTGTATCCCACGAAGTACAACTAAGTTATATTGAATACATACCTTATTAGTTTATGTGAGAAGAGTTTACCTATTCCTTTTTACCCTTTTCTCTGATATATTCTATTTATTCACGCATGGTTGGAATTAATTTATGTGTTAAACCTTCTACACTAAATATTCTCAAACAATTTATGCGTCTGTTTCGGTAGTCGCTATTTCACTTCATATGTCCTGCTTCTCATTCCACAATTATTTCATTTGTAACACTTTCGTACCAAAGTTTTAATTCCTTTATTTTGTTAGCTCATACTATAGATATTAACATAAGATCATGCAACAAATATATGAGTTATGGTATAAATATTCCATTCACAATTCACAATCTTTTAGAAATTTCAATAACTTGTATCTATGTAAGATCAACAGTTACGGTTGCCAACGCTAAATATCAATAGCCGCGTAGATTTGAATCTATTTTCGTAACATTTAAATGATATTTAGTAATTCTTGAATTTTATTCCAAATTTTTTTCATAAGATTTTGGAAAATGTAATATTTGCTCAAAGAATTATTTATATCACTTGATGATAATATGGAAGCCATTATTGTACATTAACTTTAAGGATGTGATATTTATAGTACATGCTCATTGCAATGTATCTATTTGATTTTTCCTTCTAAATCACTTTGGAACTATATTAATACCTCGAACTGGGTTTAGCCGGTTTTTTTTATGCGCTACGTTTCACATCCCAAAGAAAGCTCACTACTCTAAAAGCCTTTACGATTTCATAGTTAACCTCACAGCTCAATAAGCAGGCGATAGCATAATAACAAGCATGGTTTTAGGAGAACGATAGAGGAATAAAAATAACAAAGATAACTAGTAAAATCACATGATATCCTATGGCATACATCCAGAATTGAATACTTCCAAACTGAAATCATAGCATCTGGGCGTGAGTATAAAAGAAGAATCTAAGATATTCCACCAAGCTAAAATGAAATCGTTTAACCTAAATGTTAATAGTCGAATTAAAATCTGAAAATAACAAAGAACCTCTCTCGACAATGGTTGCCTTTATAAAAAGAATAAATAGGAAGATGGATATTCTGAGAATCAGTTTTTAAAAACTAGGGAAAGTAAGTAAGAGAATTTAGAGAAGACGAGATACCTTATCCCTTACTCCGGTGTTTCCTAGAATTGTTATATTCAATGACTTACTTTCATGTATATCTCATAGAAAAATGTAACTAACAAACGTTTTCTGCCTCCATTATTATTCTTAAGTCTTTCGTTTATTTTTAAGTCTTTCTCATCCGAAGATAAAAATCTTTTTTCCTCGTTTGTTTTAACACTCTCCGAACGTTCTTTCTCGAACTGGTCTCAAATCCATATCATATTAGATACTATTGCTCTGCGGCGTCACAAAATTTAATTTAGATCACAGAGATGAATTTCTTAGCGTATCAGTGTTAATAATGACGAGAGAATAGCTATAGGTATATCACTGCTTTCATTGCCGCATCCGAATTGGCAGATAATTTTCTCTTAACAATTGACTAATTCAACGTACTGCAAATTACTCTTGTAGAGGGTAACCGTTAATGTTTCAGCTACGTTATTGGGGCTAAGAGTTTTAATTATTTTAATAATATTTGATATACTGTAACCTGCGAAAAATATGAAGGACTTTATTTCAATTTCGTATCTCATTTCACAGCGTACGACTAACATATAATGAATATATACTAAGTTATAATGAATGAACACCTCATTAGTTTATGTGAGACGGTGTTTAATCTTCCTCATTACCATTAACGTCGTTTCATTTTAATTTTTGTAAATATTATTACTATATTAATATTATAAATACTTACGGGTTGTATTACCGTGCGTTTTGAATTTGGTATAACAAGTCTTCTGAAATTGTTTCTGTGTCGTTTTGGCAACTCGTAATTTCATTCTCCTCATTACACTGATTTTCTAATTGTACTATTTAACTATCTGTTAATGTCCCGTTGACACGGCAACGTTGCCCCCTAGATGGGTTGGGTTGGGGGGGAGGATTTCTAGATTTTCTAGATTTTTCCTAGAAATTCCTCCCCCAACCCAACCCATCCCTGGAGCAACGTTGCCGTGCGTCAACGGATCATTTCTAGTAAAATCACGAAAAATCTTAATTTTCATCGTAGAACGTCGATCAAAAGACACTTGTATATCTCTTTGGGCTAGTGAGACGACGAATATAATAAATTGTTGCTCATTTGAATTGTTTATAACATTTTAAATCGTTTTCCACGCGGTCAGTTTATTTATGGTCCCCCCTGCTGTGGCGGCCGGGCGCTCCTGAGCTGCGAAGGTGAGCTAAGGGTCCGGATTCGGACGGCTACCCTCCAAATTTCTTCCTGAAAAAAGTAATAGTGAAACCCCCAGATAACTACCATTAACCTAATGTTTTAATTAATATGTTTACTTTAAATTAAATAACTGCAAGTTACAAAAACTATAATTGATTTTTATTTCAATTTTATTATGCATCTCACGATGTACGACTAAGTTATATTGAATGCATACCTCATTAGTTTAAGTGAGAAGGGTTTTCCTATTTTTTGTTACCATATTCTCTGTTCTATACCATTTATTCGGGAATGGTTGGAATTAATTTATGTTTTGATCCTTCTACACTAAATATTCTCAATCAGTTTCTGTTTCGGTAGTCACTATTCTACTTCATAGTTCCTGCTTCTCATTCCACAAATATTTCATTAGTAATGTTTAAGTAGCTATGTTTCCAATCCTTTTTAACTATTAAAATTGCTGTTCACAAAATATAATGGATGAAGTATTTGATTTGAGAAGGAAATATTACATCCACGATGAATGTTATTAATCTTTCGGTAATTTCAATAACTCGTAACTATGTACCATCAACAGTTACGGTTGCTAACGCTAAATATCATAATTCGCTCATATTCGAAATATTTTTCGTAACATTTAATGGATGTATACTCATCTCCAAGAATATTCCCAATTAGTTTGGAAAATGTGATTGTTTTTAATATAGTTTTGCTTCAATAATTGTTTTTATCGCTTATTTATTCTTTGGTAGAAATTATTCTACAATATATATTAAATATGTGACATTTATAGCACCTGCAGAATGGAATCCATATCTATTTGAGATGTAATAAATCATTTTCTAAATTACATTCATTTCTCAAATTCTTCGCGTTTCAGTTTCCTTTCAAGGTCCGCTTTTCACACACTGTGGTTAGATCATTACACCTTAAAGCTTTTATGATTTATATGTTAATTTCACTGTACAGTAAGAGGAAATTGAACAATTGCAATCACGATTTTAAGAAAATAAATGAAGTACAATAGTATAAAAGATAAGGAGTAATATCAGAAGATGAATTTTGGACACATATCTACATTGGATTACTGCGAATCAACGTTTTTTCTGTTTGTTTTACTTTTATATTTTTACGGAGTAATTCAGTACAATTTTCCTTTAGTAAAAGAATCTGACCATCGCTACTATCATAAAAAATAACGTCAACTTCAGTTTGCCGAAGTTTTATCACTCCAGTATAAAGTCTTATCACTCCCTAATCCTTCTAGGCCCTATTGTTTTATTTCGTCCATTACTTTCCAGTCTTGCTTTGTAAACTATGAATATTTCTGTCATTAAAAACCATTTCAACGCTTATTAAAAGGATTGTCCAAAGCGAAATATACAAATTTCTCTTCTATATATTTTTATCGAATAGAAGTTGAAAACAGTTTTCCATTCCAGATTAATATAACTTATTTGCTTTTTTAAATTTTCCGTTGCAACAGTACTGCTTTAAAATATTACTTTAAATTGATAGTTTATTAAGGTTTTAATTAAATTGTTTGATTTAAATTAAAAAAACCACAAGCTGCAAAAACTTTAATTAATTTTTATTTCAATTCCATATTGCATTCCACGAAGTGCGGCTAAATTTTATTGGATACATACCTCATTAGCTTATGTGAGGCGAATTTTCTTATTCCTTGCTACTATTTTCTCTGTCATTTCCATTTATTTGTTAATGGTTGGAATTAATAAATGATTTGAACCTCAAATACTAAATTCTCTCGAACATTTTCTGCCTGTTTTGGTAGTCAGTACTCCGGTTCAATTTACCCCCTTCTCATTCCACATATATTACATTTGTAACAATGAAGTCCCAAAATTTTCTCACTTTGTTTTTATTAACTTATACTATCACTTTTCACAAAATTTAATCGATTAAATACCTGATTTAATGAGTAAATATTCCATTCACGCTGAATGTTCTGAATCCTTAAATGTCAATAGCTCGTAACTATGTAACATCAATAGTTACGGTTGCCAATGCTAAATATCAACACCCGCGTATATTCAAAATATTTTTCGTAACATATAAAGGATATTTAGTCATTCCTGAATTTGATTCCAAATTTATCCCACATTAGTTTGGAGTATATTATGATTCTGATGCATTGATCTCCTTTACTACCCAACAAACTGACTATTTTTCAATTGGCCACACATACCCTATGTTACTGTTCGTAATATCTTATTGCTTTTTGTATTAGTTCACTCGCGTTGCACAAATATTAAAACCCTTAACCTGATAGTTGTACAATACGCTTTTACGGAATATTTCAGTGCAATCATACAAAAAGAACTAAAACCGTTTGATATGAGTTTCTTATTTCTTATATTTTTTCTCATTTTAATTGCTTATTTTTCCTTAAGTAATCTCATATAATTATAGTTTCATTGCTTTTTCTTTCTAAGCTCAAGATATTTTTGTTCCAAACTCTTTCCACGATTCTCATCAGAGATAATGTCAACGTCAGTGTGCCGAATTCTTATCAATCCTGTGAGGCTCCTTGATCTTCATTAGCCCCTATTCTTGCCCCTATCTCTTTGTCCATTCTTTTTCGGTCTTGCTATGTATACTGTGAAAATCCACTGCTATAAAACGCAATTTCAATACTTCCTAAAAGGATACATTCAAAGCTAAATACACACATTTCTTTCTGGGTCCTTTTCCCGAATTCAAGTTGAAAGAGCTATTTATTGCAGAAATATGAAAATTGTTTGCTTATTTTAGCTGTCCATTGCACTCGTGGTCCAATAATAATTTCCCATCAAAAGAAATGTTAAAATTATATTTTAGGAATACATTTATCTTTTATCTACCGGTCTTGGTGGCCGAGTAGATAGCATTCCAGCTACGCTATTGCTGCTGGCCCAAGGTCCCGGGTTCGAATCCCGGCTGATCTGACTTTCCCGATCAGGAAATGGTTGTGCATTTTGTTGTAAAATACCTACTGATAAGTTCAGCAGAGCTTAGGAGGACTTCTCCGGTAAAGGGCAACAGTAGCTAAGCAAAGAAAAGAAGGAAAAAAAGTCCTCTTTTCGCGAGAAAAACTAATATTAGGAAGAAAATTTTTCCACACATTGTAAGCTTTATTCTCCTTATCATTTGATATGTTTAAATATTATTACCACATTCGAGGTTCGATGGAAGAGACGCCGCCATTGGTCGTGCATCGTCAAGGCTCTATGGAGGTCTATATCCTCCAACGTGATCTTAAAGGAAATGGAGACACAAGTATCCTCAAGCACAATCTTCCCGCAAAACACCAAAGTATAAATCGTTGCATCACAAACTTAGATAGGGGCTCTAACTGATATTGTGCGCGGACGAGCATGATGCAAGGATTCGATATAATGTAATATAATAGTATATAATTTCAAATTCAGTGAATTACATATCATACTCATTAATTATGGTTCTACTTTATTTTTTATTTGGGGCGAGAATTTATGCCATAGAAATAGTTGATTAAGGATCTCCTTTTTCATCTCTCGTGACTCTTAATGGAAACAATGAGCTTCCAATTATTTCGTCATAAAGAAATAATTTCCTATGTGCGATTCATCTTATGGAAAAGTGGATATGCGGAAAATTTTGATTGATAGTGAAACTGAGGAAAAAATGAATTTACAAAAGAAGTTAGAAATTATCATGAATGATTTTAAAGCGATAACTCAGGGCTTTCTGAATTGCGGTCATACTGATTTCAATTTCATTTCAATAGTTTTCGATTATACGAGTAAAATGTTGCTTGCATACTGCAAGCATATCGGTAACACTAATTTCAAGTCGGCATCATATCGAGAGGGTCCTAAAAAGAAAAAAACGGAATGATATTATAATTAAATTCGCTGCGATTTATTCGTCCGGCATCGAACCCGGGTCTTCCCTGTCAAACTTAATATTTAGCACAACAGAATTAATTCGTCACATTAACAAAATTTTAGAAAAGAAAAAAGGTCTCAATAAAATTACTAGCAGCTGCGCACACTATATATTTTTTAATTTACTCTTATGTATCTTACAGCTAACTAGTGATTCAAGAACATATTCTTTTTTCAATCAATTACGGGGAATACATTTTATTTAGAGAATATCATCTATGGCGTACTCATAAATTATCCGTAATATTTGAATTGTTATTCATACCTGCGTTTTCAGCATTACACCGGTTAATTCTCTACGATGGAATACTTTTGGAATACAATTTAAATTCAAATTCATCATTAATTACTGATTTTGAACCCATTAATTTTTAATCCTTCATCCCGTTTCGTGGCATATGAAAAATCTCTCAGCCGCAATGTCATTTTGTCGAAATGTAATTGTTTGAATATCTAACTCTTGGAATATGGAAGCCGTTTCATACGTGGAAACGTGAAATTAATGACTCAATTAATCGAAAAGTTTACGTGAAATTACATTCGTGGTGACAGCTCTAAAGATACGCTTCCGATTCGGGAATGCAGAAGCAGTGTTCACGGGAAATATTTAAATCATGTGAAAACTTTCGCGACCGTGACATAAGCGTTGATTCCCAGCTGTCAAGGCAAGCGCTACCGTACACTTTTTGTTGACATTCGGAATCCACGAGAGAAGGCTTCCCTTGTATATCGACTGACTTTTTTGTTCGGTGGAATGACTGATGAAATTCGGAGGAGATGACACTCGAGTAGGCAAAGGGAAAAAGCCGATCGGCGAGCGAGGTGCGTTTTCAAAATATCTCCTCATGGATAAAGTTGCCTCTATTTTTCAGTTTTCAGAGATAGCAAGCAACCTTATATGATTAACTGAATTGCGAAGCCCAATATTGGAAGGCATTTTACGCTTGAGTTTTATCTATTTTAAGTTATGACATAAAGGTCAAAATGTCACAATTCTGGATGGTTTGAGTGTGTCAGTAAAAATAGTTCAGTTGAAGTTAATAAATTCGAATGTTCTTCTACTAACTTGTTACTTTGTTACTTGTACCAATAAGTGGTCTACCACTATCGCTTTATTTACTGTAACTCAACAGTAATCTGCTGTTTTATTACGCTTTGGATTAGATTTTCAAGGTTAATAATATATCGTTTAAGGAATTTATATGTTAACGATTCCAAGGTTAATGATACGATTGTGCTGAACTTTGTGGTTCTCAATGACAACAAAGAGCGAGTTAACTAAATATATCTATTTGTACGAAACCACAAAAATATCAAACAATAGGTGCGATAATACCAAATTAATTTGAGGTTAGTAATTTGGTATTTTTGCTCCTGAGGATGAAGCCTCGCATGGAATCCCGGATCGTATTGTTTGTTATTTTTGTGGTTTCATAATCATTAATCTCTTTAGTAAACTATTTTTCCGTTGTTAATAAAAGTGTCTGTTTCGTGTCAAACCTGGAGTTGTGACCTTTTTGAGCAAATTGACCAATTTATATAGATTTTAACTTACGAAAGGCCGCAGAAGTTTAAATGAAAATAATTTTTCTAAATTAACGAAAAATTTCATCTGATCTATTCTTAGCATTAGAAACAAACTCACACCATACATTAAATGCACAAGTAAATTCTATTTCATTATTTAAAAAATCTGATGTGGCCAGCAAATTACTTTCTCCATATATATAAGATGTAAATATTTATCTACCGCAATAATTTCGAACTCAATATTCCATCTAAACTTGGAATTTGAGTTATTAATATTATATATTATCTTTGATGCCAAAAACATGATAAATAATTTTTACGGGACATGATCGATGAAAAACGATGAAATTGGCCTTTCGCCCATAGAGCCCAGAGCGCCCACAAAGTACATAATCAGCAATTTCCGGTTTATCAGTATTTCATGAATAACTCCTACACAATCAGTGATACAAAAATATGTTTCAACCAAAAGTTATAGTACATTACATTTTCTAAAACTTTTACTAATAATAGTATATACCTAAATACCATATTTATGGAGATATTTTGAAAACCGGAAATGAGCTTTGAAGAATTAAGCTCAACTTCCGGTTAACCGATTCACTCCAAAAACTAATCAACTCTAACGACACAAACCAAAATACTATATATGAAATTTGGTGTTGATCCGACAAATAGTTTTCATGTTAGAGCGCCCACAAAGTACATAATCATCTTCTTCCGGTTTATCAGTATTTCACGAATAACTCCTAATCAACCGGTTATACAAAAATATGTTAAATACAAAAGTTATAGTAAATTATATTATCTAAAACTTTTATACGGAATACAATATACCAATATATCATATTTATGGATATATTTTGAAAACCAGAAATGAGCTTTACACAACGTACATAATCAGCAACTTCCGGTTTATCAGTATTTCATGGATAACTCCTATACAATCAGTGATGCAAAAATATGTTTCATACAAAAGTTATAGTAAAATAAATTTTCTACAACATTTTTAAATAATAGTATATACCTAAATATCATATTAATGGAGATATTTTGAAAACCGGAAATGAGCTTTGAAGAATGAAGCTCAACTTCCGGTCAGCCGATTTACTCCAAAAACTAATCAACTCTAACGACTGTAATAAAAGTACTATGTATGAAATTTGGTGTTGATCCGACAAATAGTTTTCATGTTAGAGCGCCCACAAAGTACATAATTATCTTCTTCCGGTTTATCAGTATTTCACGAATAACTCCTAATGAACCGGTGATACAAAAATATGTTAAATATAAAAGTTATAGTAAATTATACTATCTAAAACTTTTATAAGTAATACAATAGACGTATATATCATATTTATGGAGATATTTTGAAAACCGGAAATGAGCTTTAATGAATAAAGCTCGACTTCCGGTTAACGGATTTACTCCAAAAACTAATCAACTCTGACAGCACACACAACAGTACTATATATGAAGTTTGGTATTGATACGACTTTTAGTTTTCGAGTTAGAACGCCCATTATCACACACACACATACACACACACACACACTCACACACACACACACACACACACACACACACACACTCACACACATACACACAGACATCATTCAGAAAATGGTCAAAACGTGTTCTAGGGACCCCAAAACGTGTATTTCCGTTGAAATCTCGAAGTCGAATTTTTTCATGAAAACAATACTTTCTCTATACTTCGTATATGGAGAAAGTAAAAATCTGATGTGGCCAGCACATGACTTTCTCCATATATAAAATGTAAATACTTATCTACGACAGTAATTTCGAACTCTAAACATTATAAATAATGTTGTTCGGGACATGCTGGATGAAAAACGATGAAACTGGCCTTTCGCCCATAGAGCCCAGAGCGCCCACAAAGTACATAATCAGCAACTTCCGGTTTATCAGTATTTCTGGAATAACTCCTAAACAATCAGTGATACGAAAATATGTTTCATACAAAAGTTATAGTAAAATTATTTTCTAAAACATTTATAAATAATAGTATATACCTAAATATCATATTTATGGAGATATTTTGAGAACCGGAAATGAGCTTTGAAGAATGAAGCTCGACTTCCGGTTGACCGATTTACTCCAAAAACTAATCAACTCTAAAGACTGTAATAAAAGTACTATATATAAAATTTTGTGTTGATCCGACAAATAGTTTTCATGTTAGAGCGCCCACAAAGTACATAATCATCTTCTTCCGGTTTATCAGTATTGCACGAATAACTCCTAATCGACCGGTGATAAAAAAATATGTTAAATACAAAAGTTATGGTAAAAATACATTATCTAAAACTTTTATAAGTAATACAATATACGTATATATCATATTTATGGAGATATTTTGAAAACCGGAAATGAGCTTTAATGAATAAAGCTCGACTTCCGGTTGACCGATTTACTCCAAAAACCAATCAACTCTGACAGCACACACCACAGTACTATATATTAAGTTTGGTGTTGATACGACCAATAGTTTTCACGTTAGAGCGTCCACTATCACACACACACACACACACACACACACACACACACACACACACACACACACACACACATACATACACACAGACATCATTCCGAAAATAGTCAAAACGTGTTCTAGGGACCCCAAAACATGTATTTCCGTTGAAATCTCGAAGTCGAATTTTTTCATGAGAACAATACTTTCTCTATACTTCGTATATGGAGAAAGTAAAAATATTATGAAGCAAAATAATAGTGGTTGCAGTTAGTTAAATTGTTAATACTATTTCGACAGAAAAGGTCATTTAGCTCTTATGCGCCCCCATTGAAAGTCAAACTTAGAATCTATTTCACCAAAATCAAACGTTTTAATTTTGGCTATCTATTAGGGACAAACAAAGCAAAGCTGAGTAAACAACAATACAATTCTGTTCTGCTCTTCTTGATTGCGCGAGGTAAATCATCTACTGTAATCGGAACGGATCGGGCTTATCTTTTGAAAAGTATACCTTCCTAAAAAATTGTCAGAACATTTTATTTATGGTAATTTTCATTAGTTTCCTTATATGCTCTAAGGATGGCTTTGCATCGTAATTGGTGATTTTGGTGCAGAAGGAGGAGGTTTATAATGCTGAACCTATTATTTAAGAGGGACTTAATCGCAGTCGTATTAATTTGTTGATTGGAGTGTATTTTCTGTTCGTGTGGAATTCAGAAATATCTAAGAAAATCAATCCACTGAACATTGTTCCACATATCTACTTTTGCTTATATATGCTGTTAACCATATAGAAGATTTTTCTACAAATTAATAAGATCTATCAAAATTAATGCTTTTAAAATTAAATTAATATCCTAAGCTATTTAGGCAAGTTAAAATAGAAAAATCTTTGTTCTGGAATTCACTATTTTACCCTATTTGCTGATGCTAAAACGAATCGTTTCAAAAATTCATTTTTTCCGCGAAGTATACGCGAAAGCAACCGTTTAGGAAAATAGAGTCAAGGTGCTTGCACCCCCTGCCACACGCCGAAAGGCGGCTTGCAGGGTTCTTACATAGACATAGACATAGATATACGAATTGTTAGTACTTGAAATGTACAAACATTTATGATGTTATGCGTATATCTTTAATGAAAATGATTTAACTACATGGAGCACGCGATATTCTCTCAAGAGAGAAGGCACAACAAGGAAATCATAACAGCCCACTATAACAAATGTGTAGTTTTCGATTACTCTTTCCGCAACGGATACTTTTGAAAGTGAACGAGAAAACGGTGATTCCGCATATAGATAAACTCTGCCAGCATCTGTGACATGCTTTAAAATGGTCTTACGCTGCTACAACCATGCTACAAAGGGTAAAGCTCATTTTTGAAATATATATTCCAATGGAAAGTAAAAATAAAATATTCCATTTGGTAGTTTATCCCTCTTCAGAGTTTTCGCGAAGCGTTTGCTGTCACCAGCGCATCAAAATAGGCGGGCGTAATTCGAAATGACATTTATATAAGGAATTCGTCAAATAGATGTCATAACGAAATTTATATCCCTTTGTCATCACTCTCCCTATCATGCCAACACTGAATGATAAATTAATTTCATTACGAACATCGGTTAGACCTCGCAGTTGATTTCGTCATCTTGATTGCTAATTAATATCGGGAGATTAGTCGATTAAAAAACACAAAAGGCTTATGCTCCGAGCGGGCATTAAAATTATTCCGATTCTCAACAACGATTAATACGGCTATTTAACAATCCGAAACGCCTCATCGCAGGGGAAATGCGGTGCATAAAATAATTTTGTAGAAGGATATTAGATTTCGCGCCGATACAATCTAATCCCAATTCTTCTCTGTTGAAAATCGAAGTAAAAATTGGCTGCTTTAGTTTAAAATATGGATTATAATTTTTCGGTTATTTCTTTTATCGTAAAATGGTTTTCTCGTCAATTGAGTTAAATTTTGCACGTTTAAATATGCAGTATATTTGGCTTAAATCTGCTTAATATATTTTATATCTGGGATCATTATTTTTTGGCTTGGAAGAATAAATGATGCTAATGGAGATTTTTCTGCGTGATGTCAATTGTTATTGTCATCCACTATCACCACGTGATTTTTTAAAGTATGTAAATCAGGATTAGTAATATGGAAGCAAAAATTAAAATCAGAAAGCAAACAATATGTGGTTGGAACCTTTACCTGAATGAAAATAAATTCCATTTTGTCTTCTTTCAAAGAGAACTTCCTGCTCACTCTGTTTAAAGCATCAAGTGTGTCTTTATCGCTAGCTTGACACATGCTAGAGAAATGAGTTTGCTTTTATCTTCCATAAACTGTTATTATCCCCTTAAAAGCCATTATATATTTCCTAGAAAGCGGACAGAAAGTTGATAAGCTTTTCAAAAGGTCGACTTTTTGAAGCGATTCTAACGAAAAAATAGAAATAGTTAAATGGAATCCTGAATATGATAGGTAAGAATCTCATCACTGTAATAAATTACATCAGCTACGTTAAATTTAAATTCCAGAAAAAGGATTTTTCACAAACGTTGCTAAATTTTTTTCGGCGTGGGGCATATTTTCCTGTGATGAGATACATCTGGAATGGGGTCCCTACTTTCATAAAAAAACCATTGCTGGGAAAGCAAACTATTTTGTGATTAATTTCGTAGTAAAATTGTTTTCCTGTTGGGGAAGACGCACCCAGAATTCATTAGTGCTACTCCTGGGGTACATAAACGAGATGGATATTTTTTTCAAGACTTCTTTATTTTACAAAGAAACGGAATTTCCATTACCTTACGTAGCTGTGGTATCATTTTAATATATCCCATTTGAATCACTGAAAATTTTTTTACTTCCCAAATTCTTCTCTCTCCTTCCTCCGTTCGGGACATTCCTCAAGGGAAATTTCATCGTGTATTCTGATGGGCCACTCGAAATTGCATCTCCACCGTTACACTTATAGCTCCCGCGAGAGATAAAAATGCCTGGATGCTGCGCGTCGACTTTAGCGGGGACATCAATTAGGAACGTGAGACAGACGGTCGAATGAGTTGCCGCTGCAAAACGGGCGAACTAACTAAGCTTTTCTCGTTAAACAAGCACGGGACGGTGTATTCTATGTCAGTGGGCACACCTCCCGTCCGAGTACGATATGGCCACTCTCGAATAGTCAGCTTAACTCGGCCGAATGTGGGGCGCCCACAGTAATTTGGGCAAGTGACGCCTCGTTCTCATAATGTGAAGAATTGCCTCAAGAGGGTGAATTCACGTTGGAGAAAAATGCTTGCCACAATCCACACCACTTGCCACAAAATTAATGAAGGTAGTGTCCCATCCGATTGGAAATTAGCTAATATTACTCCTGTTTACAAAAGCGGATTAAAGGAGGACCCAGGAAATTATAGACCCATATCATTAACTTCGCTGTCCGGAAAGGTAATGGAACATATCGTCGTAAGCTCACTCATGGGATTTTTAGATAGAAATGAATTCCTCGACGCAAACCAGCATGGTTTTCGGAAGTCCCGATCATGTGAAACCCAACTTGCTCTATTTGTACACGATATCTTAAAGTCTGCCGAATGTAAACAGCAAGTGGACGCTATTTTCCTAGATTTCAAAAAACATTCGATAGAGTCCTCCACTACAAACTAATTCACAAACTTAAACTAGCGGGCATTAACAAGGAAGTAGTCGACTGGGTTAAGGATTTTCTCTACGAGAGGGAACAACAAGTTGTACTGGATGGCGTTAGCTCAAATAAAGTCAAAGTTACCTCTGGCGTACCTCAAGGCAGTGTAATTGGACCTCTTCTTTTCCTTATTTATATCAATGACTTGAGTGACGAGATAGTTAGTAATGTGAGGATATTTGCGGATGACTCGGTTATATATAGGGAAATAACAAACGAGGAAGACCGGACATCTCTCTCAAACGATTTAGTCCTCATCCAAAGGTGGTGCGAAAAATGGGAATTAGATATTAACGTAAGTAAATGCTCCGTAGTTAATTTCTTCTAAAAGAAAAAAATGCGTCCAAATCACCCATACAAAATTAATGGAATTAGTATCAAAGTAGTAGATTCAGTTAAATATCTCGGGATCAACATTACTAATAACTTAAATTGGAGCACGCATATTCGAAAAATCTGCGGCAAAGCAAGTAAAAGGCTTGGCTTTGTAAAGCGCACTGTCGGTAAATGCGATGAAAATGTGAGAGAGCGATGTTATTTTACCTTGGTCAGACCCCTTCTGGAATATGCGGCAAGTATATGGGATCCGGCGGATGAAACGTGTACTCGCGAACTCGAGAAAGTGCAGCGTAAAGCGGTTCGTTTTGTTAAGAAATGCTACGATAAAAAAGCAAGCGTTACAAAAATGCTCTCAGACGTAGGTTGGGAATCCTTGAAAGAAAGGAGATTGGAAGCTAGGCTGCGATTGCTTAATAAATTCAGGGAAACTACATTTTCCGAAGATACAATCGGTATTATGTAACCCCCCTGCTACCTCGGTCGATCCGATAATGACCGTAAGTTAAGAGAAATAGATGCTAGGACGAATCGTTTTAGAGATTCATTCTTTCCGCGAACAATACGTGACAATAACCGAATAAGGAAGTAATTTAGATTCGACTGGTGTTTACACCCCTTGCCACACGCCGAAAGGCGGCTTGTAGGGTATTAATGTAGATGTAGATGTAGATCCGTTGCTAATTACTGTTCCCTATCCTTTTCTGTTGTTGCTTTAGCCTCCAGCGGTTTTTTGTAATTTCCAAGCTACTTGTTAAATGGAAAGCTATTCCAGGTACTGATGGTCCTCTTGTATACTAAAAGGTATAAATTATAGAATTATTGTTTTTCCGCGTGATATCAGTTATTATCGTTAATAATAATAAAAAGCGTATTTTTAAAGGTGAGATTGAAGCTATTTAGTCTCTTCTTACATGTTAACCCTCTCGTTCTCTACTATACATCTAATATTTTAATACGTGTCAAATAGAGTCAGGTATAGACTAAAAAAAATAAATTAGGTAAGTAGACATAGTTCCTTAATTCAAATGAATATAAATTATATTTTTCCTTTTTTAAAGTAAACTTACTGTTGTAGATGCGATTAGGTTCAGCAGCATACAGCACGTAGTCTTGAACACTGCTCTTCAATCTTTCCAATTTTTACTTTCTCCCTATACGTAGTATAGAGAAAGTATTGTATTCGCAAAAAAATTCAACCTCCAGATTTCGACGGAAATAGATGTTTTGGGGCCCATAGAGCATGTTTTAGCTATTTTCCCGAACATGTCTGTCTGTGTGTGTGTCTGTCTGTCTGTGGTTAAAAAGTTTGTGGGCGCTCTATCTTAAAAAGTAATTATCCGATCATTTTCAAAATTTATATTTAGAATTTTCCTATTAATGCCAAAAGTTGATTAGTTTTTGGTGAATATCGCTGAACCGGAAGTTGCGGTTTATCCGGAACAAAATTTGTTTCTTAAATATCTCTGTAAGAAGGCAATATAGGTATATACATTTACATACAAAAGTTATAGATAATGTATTTTACTACAATTTTTTGCAAATCATTTTTTCGTAACACTGATTGTTTAGGAGTTATTCCCCAATAATGGTTAACCGGAAGTTGTTAATCCAGAAATGGAAGTTTTTCATACATCTCTCTGTCAAAATGCAATTTAGGTATATACAATTACATACAAAAGTTATAGATAATGTACTTTACTACAACGTTTGCATGAAACAGTTTTCCGTAACACTGATTGTTTAGGAGTTATTCTTCAATAATGGTTAACCGGAAGTTGTTTTTTACCCAGAAAAGGAAGTTTTTCATACATATCTCTGTTAGAATGCAATTTAGGTATATTTAATTATGTACCAAAGTTACATACAATGTTTTTTACTACAAAGCTTGTATGAAACATTTTCCTGTAACACTCATTGTTTTGGAGTTATTAATACATTACCGGCATAGGCTTCTGTTTTCAATAAATACGGAGAAAGTCATGTGTTGGCCACATCAGATTTTTTTATTACATTTTCCACTTAAAAATCTTGAATCCTTGAATAGAGTAGGTTTAATTCGTAGAATTTTGACTTCCATCAAAGAGGAATTCTTGTTGTTGTTCCGAGTAAGTTCAGCACATGCAGCCCATAGTCCTGAACAATGCCCGTCAATATTTCCAATTTTCCGATTACATTTTGTACTTCAGAATCTTGAATCCTCGAAAAGAGTAGGTGTAATTCGTTGAAGCACTGAACGTCAATTTCAAGCATTATTGAATTTGTCAACCTTTATTTGATTTGCATGCTGAAGTATTTGTCATTCTCTTCATATGTGCAGTTAAAGCATACGATTAAACACTAAGTTAGATAAATGTACTGTTTAGTGTTAACAGAATTGATTAAAAAGCCGTTTCAATACAATACAATATTCTCATACAAGTGCATATCATTGAGCTCCAATCCTCTCACGTGTATACTAATTATTCGAGTTTACTGTCTAATTTCTAATGACTATCAATGTGCTCGCAAAACAATAGCTTTTTAGACTCTCGTGTAAAATATACATGAAAAAATGTATTGATATTGTGATTGAGGAGAAGTTACAAATGAAAGCAATTCGTTTTGATCTTACTGATTGGATCACGGTGCTTTTACTCGTATAACGTGGCTAACCAAAAGAGTAAGTATCTCTTTTAATTCAGCATAATCATTGTGAACGACTATCTTCTTTTCATCGAGAGAAGCTAATATTACTGCCACTAAGGAGAGATTTGAGAGGAAAAGTTCTGATTAGTTTCGGTATTAAACTGAACCCCAATTCAAATAGTGCGATCGACTGAAGAAGTCGTGTTTCGAAATTAGGCCAAGTAATATCGTTCTAAATCCACCTCCTCATGGTCATTCTAGGATACTGTTAACTTTCCTACTTGGGTAAGAGTTGGAACTGCTATCCACGAGTGGACTTACCTATTGTAGACTTGTGGAAGCGAATCGTAGATTTAGTCTCATGCAATACTTTTAGAGATTTTACTGGCCAAATCAGTTTCGTCAAAGATCATTTAATAGATGTGTAGGATCTCTAAATTTATTTAATGTAGTAAATTGCGCCATGATTTTCCTTAAATTTCATATCACTGTTGATATTTACGATATAAAATCTATATGTATTTTTTATATTTATTAATTATTTATAATTAATAAATAGGTATTTTTTACTTGTAATCTTTCTTTCAGAAAAAAGTAATTTTTACTTGTAATTTACTCCTCATTAACCTAGAGTAATTGTTATTTTAAATTTAAAAATGTGATGTGGCCAACACATGACTTTCTCCATATTTATTGAAAACAGAAGCCTACGCCGGTAATACGAGGTATTAATATATCGTATATAAAGAACTCCAAAACAATGAGTGTTACAGAAAAATGTTTCAAACAAAAGTTGTCGTAAAATACATCATCTATATATTTCGTACAAATTGTATATAAATACATCACATTTTGTCAGAGATATTTAAGAAAAACTACAATTTATGGATAAAAAGCAACTTACTGTTAGCGAGTATTCACTAATAACTCCTAAACAATCAGTGTTACGAAAAAATGTTTCAAACAAAAGTTGCAGTAATTATCTATAACTATTGTATGTAATTGTATATACCTACATTGCATTCTGACCGAGATATGTATGAAAAACTTCCATTTCTGGATAAACAACAACTTCCGGTTAACCATTATTCAAGAATAACTCCTAAAAAATCAGTGCTATGAAAAAAGGTTTCATACAAAAGTTGTAGTAAAGTACATTATCTATAACTTTTATATATAATTGTGTATACCTACGTTGCATTCTGATGTACAGAGGCAGAGATATTTAAGAAACTATATTTCGTTCCGGTTAAACCGCAACTTTCGGTTAAGCGATATTCATAAAAAAACTAATCAAATCTTGGAATTGTTAGGAATTACTAAATATGAATTATGTAAATGATCGGATAATTAATTTTTAAGACAGAGCGCCTACAAACTTTTTTACCACAGACATACACACACACAGACACACAGACAAACATGTTCGGGAAAATAGCGTAAACTATGTGCCCAAACACATGTATTTCTGTTGAAATCTGGAGGTCGAATTTTTTTGCGAAGACATTAATATCTCTATACTACGTATAGGGAGAAAGTAAAAATGTTGTTAAGGTGTTTTGATACCTTTTACAAAATTTGTTTACTTTTAAATGCTAGCTCTTACGTTTGAATAATGCCAAATGTTTACGCATCGAATGAGGTATCGACGAGAAAACACGGAAGTAAATATAATAGAATGACGATACCATCGATAGAATTGCGATCCATAAGAATACATGGAAAATTCATGCATCTTAGAACATCTTTTCCCTAGATCATAACAATTGGATTTAAGTGCGACTTGGATGATCATCCACAGGAATCTTACCACAGTGTAAGCACGTCAAAAAGCACTACACTCATATTCCATTTTTCCACATCTTCCCATCTAAAATACATGGGCTGAGGGCCCTCCCAGCATAGACGATCTGGATTCAGCTGCTCCTGTTTACGGCGATCGTCATCCCATTGTATTGAGTTCAGTGCGAGAAAACCATTTCAAATACTTCGTAAACCCAAGGTTCTATCACTGCCAGCGACCGGTTTCTCACTTCGTAAAACATGAAATCGAGGTTTTACGTAAAACTGAGGTCATTTTACATGTACAAAGATCGGGACCAGCGGAATGGTTCGTAAAACTGTGTCATTTCGTAAAATTGAGGTTCATAAAACGGGGTTCTACTGTACTTTTATTTTAATGCTTACATTCTCTCAAGCCTGTCCTTGTAATTCTTTCATATTTAATACCTTCTAAACAAAGTTTGTCTTATATGATAAATTTAAAGGCAATGAATAGTTAACTTTGCTACATATTGTCATTACCATTGAAATCAATGAGGCAAGGCTTGGTGAACAATGAGTTTCAGTGATCTATTAGTAGTTTATGTATTGGCTTAGTAATTAAATATTTTATCAAGAAAAAATTATTGGTGACCATTTCAAATCAATGCATCGGATTTTATTACAATATCTAGTGATAAAGGAAGTACCTTAAAAAGTTTGGGCATAATATACAATGAGGGTCATATTGTAGATTGATAAAGTTACCAGCAAATGGTAGGAAAAACTTGTTACTAAAAATTTGATCAACAAATTCAAAGATTAAGTTGAAATTAAAATTTAAAGAACGGTTATTAAAACTAAGCTATTGATGTAACAAGAAACATGTAAATTGGAGTGCTAATTATTTCATTCCAAAGCTCGTGGCGAATTGCCCAAGTAATCTACTTGTAATTGTAATCAATCACTTTTTTGGAAAGTAATTGATACTTGTAATCAATTACATTTCAGTCAGAGTAATTGTATCCGAGCTCAATTATTTTTCGTCAGTAATCGGGCCATCGCTGCATTGCATACATAAAATTTAAATACCTCGTGAAATTCGAGCCAGCTGTACGATTATAATAAATTCAGTTCACCACCCTAAAAATGGTTACCTATTTTCATCTCTATAAAAGGTATCATTTTTAGGATGTAAGGCTGCTCATAAAGTTCCAGGGATAGGCCAATTTTTACTCACTGAGAAACAGTTATACTCTGTTCCGGGAACTCTTCAGAAACCCCTGATATTATACTAGGGAGAATATAATATTTAATTCGGTATTTTTTCATAACTTAATAACCAGCTATATGGATACGATGTATGTTTGTACTTGGGGAACTCTAAAAAAGTTATTTTACGAATGATTTAATTAAAATAAATTTTTATCGAACATCATCTCATTTAATAAATAATTAGATAAATATCTAATACTTGAAATGCAGCATTTTTGAGATCTTAAATCAGGAAACTTATTTTTCTAAGATCTTCCGTGTAATCTATAAGTTTACTTAATGTATGTGTGAAATGTTTCATGTTTTTCTACTATTCTACAATCATTTGTGATGAGATAATCACCATGAATTTAAATAACTGAACTTTGATAATCCCACATCCATAATTTGAAACGTGATTCACTTTAATGAAAAACGCCCGCAGGGTTTACATGCAGTGTTGCATTGGGTAATGATGTCAGTCATATTGTCCAGCAATAACTGTAGTATCTCGTGAATTTCACAACCGTCAATGCCTCATATTTATTCCAGCTACCACTCTTTCAATTACACTAAATCAGAAAATATTCCTCGTCATCACTTTCTTTTACCATCCCCTTTTCCTACACACATCCCGCCCTATATTTATTCTCACGGTGTCTCCTTCTCTTTGCTATTCTCACCACACATTCTCTTCCCTCAATATTTCCTTCAAACCTTCCGCTCTTCCTTTTCCTCAGTATTTTCCTTGTTCCGTTCTTTCTCAACGCTTCCCTCTTCTACTCGGAATTCCGTCCGCATTTCCCTGTCTCCGATTCTTTTTCCCACATCTCTCTCTGCCTTCTCAGCGCTTCATCACCTTGCCTTCACATTCTGTTTCCGTTGCCGTAAAGCGACGTTCAGCATATTATCGTACGCTGGGAAGTGTTTACTTAATGGAATACCGTACAACCAACAGGTGCAATGCAACGGACTGCAAACCTCATGCTCTTCCATATGTTCTTGTTTATATTTCTGTTTTGTTACTATAGCGAAAGAGTTTCTATACAAATATACTTTGAAAATTTTAATAATAATAATAATAATATTTATTTTCACTTACAAAAAAGATACAGGCTTCGAAAATTTTAACAAATAGGTCGTCACATTTAAGCATCCCAAAAGAAATAATTCTTTTACTGGGATTGCCATACCTTTAATTCAAATTTGACGTATTTTATTTGATTTTAGTAGCTTAATTAGTATAAATTCAGCCCAACAAGTATCTCAGTGGAAATTTATAGCATTATATTTGATGCTATAAGTACGAGTGTACATACATTTTTAGGAATTTTCCTTTTATCTGTGATTGTTTTTTTTAACTGCTTGATGATTTATTGCAATCTTTGTCTTTAAATTTCCTTAAGCTTTGAGTCTCTAATTTACTCATGTATTTGTGTTATTTTTGATTCCTATTACTATTTATCTATTGAAATGCCTATACATTTTACCTGTCTTTATTTTTCTGTTGTATCTATACCTATTTCACAATTGTTGTCTTTTTAATGGAGAATTTTCAAATTATGTATACTTACTAACTTAGTGGGTTATTATACATCTTATATTTTAAACATATAACATGACTCTCCCCGTAAAAGTATTATTGTTACAATTAAGAGTACTATTCTTCGATAGGTTCAAATGCCACGTTTTCCCTATCCAATACCATTCCTTTCGTTTCTGACACACTTTTTATTATCATTCAACCCTTAATCACTTTTAGCAGTCCTTCTCCTAGATTCATCATTTACTCTGTCGACGCTTAATTACTTTAATTAAAACTAAATAATGCCAAACCATCTCTTGCACCTTTATATTTGTGTTTCTATCATCCCAACTCACTTTTATATTTTTATCTGTATCTAAAATGCTAGTACCTTATAAATTTTTCTTCTGCGCTTTTTTAAAATTACTTCTGCCATTTTTGCACGTTTTAAAACATTGAGAAAAACTTATACATAAAAAGCATAAATCATTTGTAATTTTTATGTTTCATTATCTGCAAAAATCCTTGAAGTTCTTCATTGTAATACTTTAATATTGGCTCAGAAAGTTTGGACTCTTGGTTAGCCAAGTGAGTGGCGTGCTCGCCTTAAATGCAAACGGTCCCTTGTTCAATTACCAGTGGAAATGTGCGTGATGTAGCCTGATAATATTTAAATTACTTCTTTTACATTCGTACTTGTACTACATTCTAGAGTACTTATATTGAAGCGGATATCGTCAATAACAATATAGAACTTCATCATTGTAAAAT
Organism: Sympetrum striolatum; assembly: GCA_947579665.1. NCBI lineage: Eukaryota > Metazoa > Arthropoda > Insecta > Odonata > Libellulidae > Sympetrum > Sympetrum striolatum. The sequence continues at coordinate 34,805,120 of OX388350.1, read as the reverse complement.
AGAATGTGTATAAAAATGATTCTTCATACGTCAAAAGTAAAAGTAATGATAATAACAAACCCCTAACCATTCTCTTCATTACTGATACTCAGTACGTTCCTTGATACGGTTATACACTTCCTGTTACCCAAAGATATATTATCTAATGCGTTCTACGAATATTTATTTACATAAGAGAAATACTGATATTGGCGTATCGATTTATATGTTATCGATCATAATTTAGCTCTAGTGCGCGAAGAAAGTCTTATCGCATCACTTATTATGCAGCTGCTATTGAGGAACTGAAGAGATTGAGTCACTTGTAAAAAAAGTTAATTAACCTAACTAACTTATTTGCTTCAATTTCAGATATCTTTAGCTTACGTCATGGAATTATTCATTATTATTCCTTGAGCATTGCTTATATCACTCGCCAAATCTAGGTTAAATTTCTAGGTCGATTGAGACTCGTGCATAGATAAGGCATCCTACTTCCAAGTTATATCGTAGATGTTTGAGAAGAATAAGGATATATTGCAATTTATGAGGTTTTATTTTTTTTAGATTAGCTTAAAAAGAATTGTTTTTCTAAAAAATGAAAATACGTGAGATGATATAGTTAAGCTTATTTAAAATTTTGTAAGAAGTAGTTATTAATTTAATGTAGCAACTGCTCTCATTCACGGAATGATTTATTGAATATAAGACGAATACTTCAAATTAAAATCACTCTCCTGCATACACATAAATATTGAACGTTTTTGGGGGATTATTTTTCTCTTTTTATCTCTTTTCTTGTGAAGTTCCAAGGATAATACATTTTTTGTAACTTGACATTATTTTAAATTGAATTTCTCAAGAAGAGAAAGGAGCAGAATGAGAGTGCATGTTTTAGAGGAATGTTGGGGTGCGGAGTTTATATTACCTGAGATTTAAGTTGCTTTTCTGAGGATGAATTTGGTTGAGATTAGCTTTGTAGGACATGAAATCATCCTGAGGGTTAGATAAGTGAAATGCTTTTTGTGAGCAAAGAACCGAGGCAAGCAAGCCTTTCTGATTTGCTCCTTAATTAGCATGAATGCCATCTTAAAGGGAATATCAATTTTGAGGTGGATTGAAATGTTCCAATGCCAGAATATTTATCCTGAAAACATAAATAAAGTTTGTTATTATTCGTTGTTTGTACAACAAATTGTGTGTTGTATGAAGCTTGGATCCAAATAATTTCAGCTAAAAACTATCCAATCAATTTGTTTTTGAAGTTACGTAGGCTTTTGAAGGTTTTTGAATCATTCAGCCTGTCATCTCAGTTATAAATTCCCCTATTCAGTGGTAATATAGTTAAAAGTTAGATGGTAAAATAGTAAAGTAAAAGTAAACAATCAACATTTAATATTAGTTCAAAGTTATTTAGCTACTAAATCCTCATCAAAGTTGGTGGGGATTGAATAAAACTCTGGGAGAGAATCATCCACATTCATCTTTACCATGCATATTTCGAAGCAATATTTTGCTGCCCAAATAAATTAACTATTTTATCTATCCAAGAAGCCGATTTTCTCTTTTCACTTTCATCTAAAGATCGTGATATTAGACGCTGAAAAAATCTTATCGCTAGAAAGAGGTATTGAAAAATATATCCTGTTTTAATGGAAGCATGAATGTGAAAGAGCGAATTCAAAACGATTCCGTAAAAGCCTTCATTGGCTTCCGCGAAGTTTTCCCTTTTCCCTCAGCATATTTTTTTTCTAACCTTAGCTGCAAACTTTCGAATTCGTACTCTTATTGTCTTATTTATTTTAAAAAATTGGGGAATTAGAGGAGATGGTTTTTCAAATAGAAAAAATACAGAGGCTCACAAAATGAGGGAAAGAAAAGGAATATTTAATCGAGAAGAGATTTTATTTAAATTTTCCGAATCTTTTGGTCTCTTGTTCTTGCGAAATATAATTTGCATTCGGAGTTAAACAAAACTGAGGTGGTATACATTTTGAACAAGATTTACTTTTTAAATATTAAATTACAATATTCTCGGCATTAAATAATTAGCTTATGTTGTTTTAAGTAGATAGTACGAACCGTCACTCATGACTTAAAATTGATGGATTGCCGAGGATGACAGTGTTAGAATTTCACTTCCGACGTTGATTGCAAATATTTTATTTAAAACTGTTTCATGACAATACCTACGTAACCATGAAATTAAGTATAGTATGATTTAGTAAATATTTTGTTTTTCAAAAGACTCCAAATTGATGAATTGTCGAATATGATAGATGCCATCATTCTAATTTTGTCATAGATTACATGTAATCTATGACAAGTGCTTGCAAGTATTTCCCTTCATACTACTTCATAAAAAAAACTTTTACTAAACCACACATTACAATTGTAAAATACAGTATTGTGTGGTTTAGTAAAAGATTTTTTAAAAGAACATTTAAATTGATTTATGTAACTCTGTATCTGTATGGTATTGTTTGCGTTTCAGATCTATCTTAACCTACTTTCACCTTAAAATTCACTTGGATATTCGTAGGTTTTGCAGGTTTTTCTTACCCTCTTCTTGCGGCCGTTTCCTGCTGCGGTGTATTTTTCCTCAGTGAATCCTTATATTTGCAAAACGGCAAAGTAGTTTTCTCCTGTGTACTTTTTCCAAGTTATCTCTTCCTGTAAAATTTTATATGACGATGTGTTACTTTTAAGAAGAGGATTAGTAGTCTCATCAATCTCACCCAAGTAAAAGTCGTTTTATCATTATATTATTATTCTACTTAAGCATGAATATTGCTTAGTAGTGGCATAATTTTGGTCAATTCATTTAAATTGTTATCCACAGGATCATTGTGCTACAGCTACGAGGAAGTCTCATTGTATTCTTGCTCAGCGATGACAGCGATGAAAAACTGCCCCACTGCTCATCCTGCCTGGTATGTTTTACTTTCTCCTCAGGACCTTTTATAGCCAATGGTGGAAGTTTTCAATCGTCAAAGTCTCTGACCTTAGTACTGCACAGGAAAATAACTGGGTAATTCCACGCCAATTCGACAAGGAAATCTGCAAAATTGACCTTTGAGGTAACGGATTTTAACCAAATTTCGCAGATCACTTTGATTAGATAACAAAATGAAAAATCCCAAGCCGTTTTGTAATTAACGCAATTGTTTACGAAATATCGCAATGTTTAAAAATTGAAATTTTACAAAAGTGCCTTCGCATTCGAGGCCATATCTCCGGTAATATAGAAGCTAAGAATACACAACATAGCTTAATTTAAAGGCCTTGTGTTAGAAAAGATAATCATAGGAAGCTTTTATAAAATTTAAACAATTTAATAAAGTTTATAACAATTTAAAATTTTCAAATCGATTTTTGACGATGTAACCACCCCTTCGATTTTTCTCATTCTTTTATATGTTGTACATGGAACCCTCTTCTACAATTAAAAAAAAAATGGCGAGGGTGTTTTTTCTTTTAAGAAAGAAAAAAAAGTTTGAGTATAGGCGTGACGCTCGCCGCGGCTCCGCGCCGTCCGGCTCGCGCGCTGAACGTTCGGAAGTGTGGCTTTTTATTTCTCAGCACGCTTATTCTTCCATCTGCTTTTCACCAATTTTAACTATTCAACCAATATTAATCGACCCTTTAATTCCCTTCACCCTTGCCGACTGATGAAACCAATGGGAGTCATTACACTCCGGGAAAAGAAAGTCGCTTGGGCAGACTGAACGAGACGTTACAATTCACTCGATTAAAAAAAATATTACATTTTAAGTAGGAATAAAGGCATGTGCAGAATAATTTTCAATACTTTTGAGAATTGATATGCGTAAGGCCAGAATTAATCAATACCAGACTGAATCATAACACATGCAAATATATATGTGCATGTATATGGTATGCATAGAAAATTGTAGGAAGTACCGCTTATTTTACACAAATCAATTAAAAATTCTTTCAATACTCTGACTTTACTCAAGCCAGCATTTTCCGTTGTGACATTTGCTCGGGATTAACACCATGCGGGATCATGAGAACGATAAAGCGGATTTGCTGTGTGCTATTCTGTTTCGCACGCATTGGGATTACATGTCAAATTGGTGGAATAATTTTGAGCCACGTGCCGAAAAGAGGTCATGTTAACAACTCTGCTGCTTGTTTTTCATGACCTGAAAGCTAGAGGTCACTGCCTATAGAGGCCGAGCTTTGTTCGCTATAATTACTCTTATTTACGAGCTCTACTACGATTTTTTTATTCCTGAGCATTATTATACTTACTAAAAATGAATCTCCTCGCCAAAAGAAATGAAATTTGTAGTAAAAAGAAAACTAATATCACAATATCAGCTTTTCGTGGCGAGAGATACTCAAGTTAAAACCTATTCCGCTCACAATGAGAGCGTTATGCAAATGTAGAAGCCGAAAATGGGAAGAGTAGGAGATAACAGAAGGTTAGCGAATAGAAAAAGGAAGAGATGACATTAATATATTTTCTATCTGAACCCAGGTCACTAATGGCTACCTTTATCTAAAATTCTCCTACACAGTACCCTTGCTTGAATCGTTCTCTTCAGGTACATTCCCATATCTTCACGTTAATTCCCTTTACTCTTCAGACTAAGTACCTAATTTTTCTTCTGGATCTCACTCACCAGGTTCCAAATCCAATTTCTCGGAATTCTTCCTCCTTTTTGACCTCGCGTATCGTCACCAGGTACACCTATTGCCATTCTGTTTTTATTCTCCCTCTCCATTTGTCCAAGTAAACCTGAAACGACCCCAATAGTTATGCGGAGATATTTCACTCAACGTTCAGCCATTCAAACACTCAATGCTGTTTAAGCCGCACTTACATCTCATGCAATCCGTTTCGACGGCTAAATGTAAGCAATTTGAAATTAACTTGGAATAACTTCTTGCGAATTTCCCATAAACAGTTAAACTTGTAGAAATGTTACTCCCGAGTGCAAAAAATTAAGAAATCAAAAATTTTAGTCGGTTGTGATTGTGAAGTGGCTATCGTGTTCGCGCTCCAACTCCAAGGTCTTGGGTTCGAGTCCCTGATAATCAGAATTTTCTGGCAAGGGAATGGATGTGCTTGTTCGTCTGTTTCTATTTTTTATGTCTCAGTGCAATTTCCAAATAAATGATTTGTGGGGGCTTAACCAATCATAAAATTAATAAAAAGCTACAAATGTGTGATTTTAATGTATAAAATTTGGAAATGAATTACTTCGGCCTTCAATTAGTAGAAATTCACATAAAATACTTTATTTTGTAAAGTAAAGATTATTTTATAAGATAATAATTTCCAGACTTAACATATAAGATAATTTAACCTTTAATTTACTTGTGTTATAGTAAGCGTTATTTTATCTTATGTATTGAATGTGGAAATTATCAAGTTTGAATTTCTTATATCAACTTTGGATGGCGTAACATATGGATATCCGAACACACAGATTATGTACATTGCTCTGTTTAATATACTTCTCTTACATCATTTCCACAGTATATTCCTATTTAAATTTTCAACATTCAAATTAAAAGATTATTTAAATAACGATAATAATTTTATTTGTCCAACGGCATACAAAGTATATATAGGATAAGTCACATCGTTTATTACTTATATAATAATTAGTTATGCAAATTGCAACATCTGAACTACAATATAAATTTGGCTTATCATAACTGAATTTTTTGGATTTACGTATATACAGGTATTTAAAAACACATATATAAGATACTTGCAATATAGTGGTTACAGCAGTATACATGCCTATAGATATACAGATATACAATTAACTATTTCTTTCATTGAAAAATTCATCGACACTATAAAATGTCTTACAAAGCAATTATTTTGGAAACACGCACGTGTTAGAAATGAGTGACGTGACGTCAGGCGTAGGAATATATTTGTGACGTCATAGATTACTCCACGAGGAGAAATAGTTCCGTGAAGGCGGGAGACTGACAAGAGATGTGACCACAGATCCGCGTCCTCTCTCTTTGGAGACAGACACGACAATCCGGCCCCTTCGAAACGTCGGTCTTGCCGGGTATTTTCTCATTCTTGCTAACACACGCGTCTTAATTTCCTTCAGCTCAGTATATCTGGGATAAGTAAACTGCATTTAAGAGTGACACCGATTTTCATACAACTTTCTCTCATCACAGTACTTCTGCGTTTGAATCGGAAGTTTAAATGCGAGAGATGCAGTATCCGTAACCGAGAGGGAATTGGCCGAGGTCGTACGGACTAAAACGGCGAACCATTATTCCTATAAAAAAATGCAGCGTTAAAAAATCCTCCCTCGCGACTCTTCCCTCGGGTGCACAATCATTGTCCGCTGTTGTGATCTAGTGGATCTTCACTGCGATACAAGAGTCGAATTTGCGGTAGGTCGCGTGTTCGATCACCCGGAGGGACCTTTAAAGCGAGTTTCTATCGGTCCCCTAGACTTTTCGAATAGCTGCGGAACGTGGAGAGTGGAGTAATTGTGAGGATGCGATGTTAAAAAAGCATGCGTTTTCATTTATTTTTTTTTATCCCCTGAGAACTATCCAAGCTTCAACAGTTAGTTGAAAACGATAGCTGTTTCTCAGAATCGATATTTTCTGCAACTGCTTTACAATATGCGACTTTTTGATAGTTGATAGTTTCATTACGGTAATATTTCTTAAAGATCGTCTTTGGATTTAGTGGTGTGAATTTTAGTTAACTAGCGTTTTTATATGATATAGCATTAGAGCCAAAACGTTTTTATTGAATCATATATTTTCCATTATTTTTCTTCTTTGGTTTTCAGCCCTCTGGCTGGTTGGCAGCTATCGCTATTCTCCATTCTTTTCTCTTTGTTGTGAGGCGTTTTAATTCGATATAAGATGTGCAACCGACATCTTCCATCATCTGTTTTATATACAGGAAACCCAACTTAAAATTGCGGCGATCCTTTCTTGTTTTTTCCGAATACCGGTGAATGAGACAAGGAATGCCGACAAAGACGAATGTTTTAATCGCTAATTATAAGGAAGTGAATGGCCTGCCTTCACTGGATCAGATGCTCGGTCTCTTTTTCCAGAGGCCAATTTTTTTATTTTGCTAGGATAAAATATGGGATTTTGCTATGGATAAAATGTTTTGTTTCTTCATGCCAGAAGGCTTATGAAAAAAGATATATTTTGCAATTCCTTTAAATAAAAGTTTTTTGTTGCATATTAAACATCCATACTTTAATTTACTGAAGTAGTTAGTGTATAGAAAAGTGTGTCGAATTCCCGACCCCTCCAAATAGCGGACGATATTTCTGGTCTCTAACATGTCCGCTATATGGAGGTTTGACAGTATTTCATTCTGGGTCGACTTCTACATTTTTTTCCGGGAACATTACCCTCTATTATGGTTCTAAGTCAGTTTTCGTGCTGTAGGATGCGCCCAATTCATCCATCTCTCCGTTTCAGGCTCTTCCATAGTGTGTGATGTTACTTTATTTTCTGGAAGACTTTACTACTGGAGATCTTATCGGTCCAACTTATTTTCAATAACCTTCTATTACACCATGACTGAAATGCTTCCAGACTTCTTCCCTCAGCTGTCCCAATAGTTCAAGTTTCAGAACAATACATGAGAATACTCCGCTGGTACACTTTCATTAATCTTTTCCTGAGACTTAGAGTGATATTGAATGATGAACCTCAGTATCTCTTCTCCTTTTACAAATGCTACTTCAGCCTTATTAACTCAGTTAATTATTTCTCCTTTGCTTCTAACGTCAGCTGTTATTTTACTGCCTAGGTATGTAAATTCCTGTACACTTTTTAGTTGCACCCCATGAATGGAAACTCTCGTAATAAAATCATAATATTCCCCCCACTGAAAATATTTGATTTCTTTTAATTCGGATTCATCTCGTATTGACTACTGAGTATAGGTTCCAATTGGTTTAGCATGAGTGTTTAGCTCCTCTTCATTTCTAGCTATCACGGCTATGCTATATCTTGGATCTCTATGCCCCTCTCATTTCCTAACTGGTCTTCCCAAAATGCTTTCACTTCATCTAGTTCATTTTGAATATTCAAGTCAAATAATAATAATAAATTTTCTCATGGAAACAGGAAGACCCTTTATATCCATTTCAATAATTATTACTACTTACAAAGACACATAACCATTCCCTAGCCAGAAAAAACGAACTCGATGAGATTTGAACCCGAGACCTTGGCGTTGGAGTGCTAGCACGCTAACCAATCCGCCACCTCAGAGGGTTATAATGAGGTGATGTGATATTTTCTATTACTTCTTTAAAATGTGCAATTTTTGAATACTTTATAGTTATAGGGTGTTTCTTAGTGGTATTTTTTGTTTAGTATCATCTTTGGATTTAGTGATATTATTTTTAGTTAATTAGTATTAATTTATAGCATACAATTAGAGTCAAAACATTTTCATTGAATCTCTCGAAAGTAATGAAAGAAAAATTTAGGTTAGTAAGTGCACTATGAAAACTGAAGCTTTTCATACATTTTTGTTCCGGAAATAAAGAACCAGAACTGGATAATGAGGATAATGAGATTATATTTTACCAAGCTGATCTATGGGTAAGCAAATACCCTCCCAGGAATTACCTGAATATACATTGCTTTCCCGAGGAAACGTTGAAGCAGACTAAGAGTATGCTAAAGTTATTCTCTCTGAGCGCACATGCTAGTAAATGTGGTTTAATAATCAAGTTGAATTTTTCAATCGCATCATTGTAAAATATGTAGAAATCATACCATTTGTAATCTAATTTTAACGGATTAAGAAGAATTCAATTATTACTCTATTTATATTTTCCTGCTTTTAGGCTCGCATGCATTTATATTTATTACATTGATACAACGCTAACATTGTTTGTTAAAAGTTCTTTCAAGTTACTCTAGGTGGACAACCTTGCGTGCGTGTGAGTTGAGTGCAATGTTTGAGAACATATAATTTGAAATCTTGATATTTAATTTGTAAATGATAATTTAAATAATGGGAAAATAATTCGAGGAAAAAATAGTGCCTCTGAAAAGGGAAAGTTGTTTCCTAGAAATTGAGATTAATTCGGAAAGGATTTGTTTATCGTACGAGAAGCATACTATTGGCGTGCCTCGCTTAGCATATATATATATTATATATATATTATATATATATTATTAATAATAATAATATATATTATATATTATAGTACTATGGGTTGCAACTTATGCTCTATGGCAGGGTTTCCCAAACATTTTCTGCAATGGAACACTTCGCAAACCTGGGAAGTTTAACGGAACACTTAGCTCATTTTTATGTTAGGTAATTCTACGTGTAAAATTTTAAATATCATTTAATTGCAACACATTATTTATCTATTAATTATTTTTTTAATATTAAATTATAATATAGACATAAAATATGAATAAATAAAGAATTTAATAACTTTTATTCTCCAATTCTCCATTAAGACCACAAATTGTCGCGGAACACCTATTCAGGCTCAGCGGAACACCGGTGTTACCAGGAACATAGTTTGGGAAACTCTGCTCTATGGGATAGTTTTCCTATCCTTGTAACGGGAATTTGGATACAATCATCTCTTTAAATACGAAATTATTTATCAAGTACAATCAAACACAAACAGTCGTCAAAACATATAAGAAAACTATTCTGTATTTTTACGACTTTACAATATCTGAATGTTATTTCCGCTCACGAGGATGGACTTCTTCATTTAATACACTCTATCATGCTTACTTTTCTATCCGATTAGACTGTGAGCTTCATGACCAGGTTTTAGATATAAATTTACGAACATAATATTTCTCTTTTGCCATTTTCTTTTAAAAATAGACTCGAATATTTTAGAGGAACGTAACTTAATCGTACTTTCTATTCCTTGGTGCGAGAAATCCGTCAGATGAAGAAATAGAAACTTTTTGAGGTAATTGAAAGTCAGATGCAGCGATTAATTAAATTAGCTGAATTAACTTTCAAAGGCTCTGTTGGTGTCATTAAGAACATCTAATTATTCAAAAGTTTCTAACTCCAAACAGTTATTAAGAATTAAACTGTGTGCCGTTGTTTCGAGGAAGTTTTCTTCCTTGAGTTATATTTAGAAGTTTCCGAAACCGTAAAGTTTTATGATGACTTTTCCATTTGTGGAAATGTGTTTCGAAAATAAAATTAAGGGAAAGTGAACTCGTTGCTCCACCATTGCTTTATAATGGAATGGAAGAGCAGCTACTCAATTTGATAAAAGGATTTGTAAATTGTGCGTCTGAAATGATGCTTTGCATCATTATATGCGGGATTTTGGTGATTGAGCGATATGTTTGTATTTTTATTATTTAATTTATGTACTTAATTTGAAAAGTTTAGATGTATATCAAATCAGAATTAATGTCGACTCCGAGTTTTTTAGGCTGAATACTCTCCATGCAGCAGTGCTATACTCGCAGGAATAGTTCCATTCAATTTCTCAACGTCCTCAGACGTACTTCATGTTTAGTATTTTTTACTTTCTCCATATACGAAGTATAGAGAAAGTATTATTTTCATGAAAAAATTCGACTTCGAGATTTCAACGGAAATACATGTGTTGGGATCCCTAGAACACGTTTTGACCATTTTCGGAATGATGTCTGTGTGTGTGTGTGTGTGTGTATGTATGTGTGTCTGTGCTTGTGGGCGCTCTAGTGTGAAAACTATTAGTAGTATCAATACCAAAATTCATATATAGTACTGTGGTGTGTGCTGTCAGAGTTGATTAGTTTTTGGAGTAAATCGGTTAACCGGAAGTCGAGCTTCATTCTTCAATGTTCATTTCCGGTTTTCGATATATCTCCATAAATATTATATTTAGGTATAAACTATTGTTTAATAAAGTTTTAGAAAATTAAATTTACTATAACTTTTGTATGAAACATATTTTTGTATCACTGATTGTGTAGGAGTTATTTTTGAAATACTGATAAACCGGAAGTTGCTGATTATGTACGTTGTGGGCGCTCTGGGCGCTGGGGCGAAAGGCCATTTCATCGTTTTTCATCGAACATGTCCCGAAAAACATTATTTATAATGCTTGTGACGTAAAAGATAATATGATATAAATTAATCACTCATCTTCCAAGTTTAGATTGAATATAGAGTTCGAAAATACTGTCGTAGATATATTTACATCTTATATATGGAGAAAGTCATGTGCTGACCACATCAGATTTTTTCTTATGTGTTTAAATTAGAATTTTCATACGTTACGTCCAGCCTTATTCTTCACTTCTTTATCGTATAGAAGCTTTATTTTCTTATAAGTTTACATAATATACGTAAAATCTCATTAAAAAGTTATTCTTTACAAATGGGTGTTTTGTATTATTTGTTATTTAGATTAGATCAAATTAAAGGTGAAGAACATTTTTCCCGGATTTTTCTCCCGTGATCATTTAATCAAATGCTATTACACTCTATCAATACACCTTACAATTCTGGTTTATTCCCTCAGTTGTTCTTTGTTTTATTAGAACGAACATGATATTTAGTTTAAAGAATCCAAAGATCAAAGCAAAAATTGTTTTAGTGGAGTTTCATTAAGTTATCTCAGAGAAATTTGTTTGTGCACCCCAATTTGCGTGTCGCCTAATACGTATTTATTTCTCACATGATAAATAATGTGACTGAACTTAAGATAAATTTTGATATTTTTATTTATAGTTGGTTTTGGGCCAATATCTTGAATGGAGTTTTAGTTATTGTTTTTTTTTCTGAGAGTGGAATTCGCGGTGGGCGAAATAGTGGCTGCAAATAAACCTCATTGACTCTTGAGGGGTTAAAGAACATTGTATGGATCAATATCGTTGAAATACATATCAGGCTGGATGAACTAGGTGTTTTAACATAGAAATCAGGAATTTTAAGTATCATCATAGAGTAAGGAATTTCCTTACTCTATGGTATCATCCTCTTTTATTCATTCTACATGTAAATATAGAGTGACAACTGGCTACTGCTGTATTCGATAAATTAATTAGCAATTTAGCGATTAATAAACAAACACCATGGTTCTCCTCCAGTCTAGGACTGCAGTTCAAGCCATGCTTGCTCATAAACTCAGGTATCAGATTGAATGAAAATGTATGTAAAAGCATAAATAAATAATTTGAAGGTATTAAAAAAATATACTCAGTTAACTAATTTAAAATTCGTCCTGTTCTAAGATGCTTAGTAATTTCGAGGTCACAATATCGGCTAAATTGCCGATCTCTTATTTGATCCTTTTACTCTTCTGATTCACATTCTTAGAATATACTCCGTGTTTATTCAGTCCTCGACGCGTTTTCTTAGTAGGAATATATCGCGAGGCAAAGCATAGGGAAGGGAAGATACGGAGAGAGAATGAAAACAGATGCGAAAGTGGATGAAAAGGATGTGCCTGAAAATCTCTCGATCGGGGCAATTCACGAGAGATGCTTAATATTCATCGAGGACGTAAACAAGGGAGGATTTCACGCATGGATGGGGGCGCATTGTAATGAAGAAGAGACAGAACGTTTGGGATCAGAGATAGGGGCATTTGGGAGAAAGAGAAGAAAGGGTTACGAAGCAAAGGGAATGGAGATGCGATTAAAAAACAAACAGTTATTTTCACTTACCCGATAATTATAGTCCTTTGACGTAACCCGATGAGAGAAATCAAGGTATTATCCTGAGTGGTTATTCATTTTCTGAAATACAATTGAGGGTTTTCATTTTGAATGGAGAGGAAATTAAGTGGAAACCTTTAGGGAAGATATTTACTACAATTTCAAAGAGTTCACTGTCAAGTATATGCTGAAAATAATGCCTCAAAGAATACATGTAATTTATATAGAAATAATATATAGTTGGATTATATTCTACTTCAGAATTGTTTTATTCTCTTTTTATATTAATGCTTTGTTGCCATTTGGTAATGTAATTTTCGTTGATGAATTTTTGATAGGAGCTGAACTAAAAAGTAAAAAAATAAACTACTACCAAGGTGATCTTATCATTAACCATCTTAAGTTCTCGTTGATTTTTCGACTGATCAAAGAGAAGTAGGACCAAATTTATCAGTCTTATTTGCGCAGAAAAGAATCTAACATATCTCATTTAACTTTGCTTAATAGACGAGGTTATCGGAAAAGAACACATTTTCAATTTATTCAAAGCCATCATATTCTTATGCTAAAATTAGTAATCTAGTAATATAATACTGCAATTAGATAACAACCTTGTAATTTACAAATGGATGTTAATAATTTAACGAAACCGGTCGCAAGATTACCTATTTACTGTCGAAGTTACCAAGTGCATTTCTTTTGAGATGGTTATGTCACCTATCCACGAAGTGAAGATTGATCATATTTTGAAAATTACGTAACCTTAATTACAGCTTTATTATCTTTAATTGATCTTCTAACGTTTCTTTGTATATATTATCCATCCTTCTAGCACATTTTGTATCCATTTTATAAATCGTGTTTTGGGAAGGGAACAGTAATTATAAAATCCCCAAAATCTTGCGTTGTTATAAATATATCACAGCTTATAATACAAAATGAATATATCCCTCGTTAAGTTCGTAATTTTGATCAAATTCTTTGGGAGCACCAATTAAAACTATTTTTGGTACAGATTCACGATGATATGAATACGTTTAATAGATTACTTCGCATTCTCCCAAATCTTCTTTCATAACGGATGATTCGACATTTGTTAAACCTTTTTCGTCAAACTAATGATACTTGACAGCATAAGTTTATCCCAGATATGCAGAATTTGAGAGCTGAACCACGTATTTATAGCTAATATTCATAAATGCAAAATAAGAGATGCATTGTGTCGGGATAGTATCTTTTTGGCATTCCACGAAGAAATGTATTTAAAAAGTAGAGTTAGATATAGTTATATACTATCCATAGGTTATTACTTAGACGACCATAATTTTGGTGTTGCGTCATAGCAACATCAGGGTTAATTTATTATCTATTTTAGCTTAAAAAGGATTCGAAGGATCCAAAAAGGAATCAAAGGGTTTATAATTAGTGGTTCTAAAATGCTCCCAAAGCCGTCTCTGTTAGCGTGCGGTACCTGCGTTGCCACCAGTTCTGAATACTCCCGTATTTCTGACTCACTCGGAATCAATTTATGTACAATTCAATCGTCAAAGCTATCACTTTCAAGGTTAGAAAAAACAAAGTGTTTCCTCAAATGTTTTATCATGTATCTCACATTAAAATAGATTGTAAATGCCACATCTTCTGTTTAACTATTATTGAAAAATCTTTCCAGTTGTTTCATTTCTATATTTCACGTAATTTTTAAATTTTTATCAAATCTTGCTTCATTTCTGTGCACAAATGATTGTCTTCAGATTTATTATTAGATTGTATTGAAAATTGTATTTTTAATAAAATCGATATTGGAAAGCGTGACTTCGTGGAAAGAAATATTGAAAATAAAAAGAAACCTATTACTTTTCCTCGTGGATTTTGATTCACGACCGATTTCGTTAGTGTACTTACATCTTCAGGTATCCTCGTTTGCGAATTAAAATCCATTTGAAAAAATACTAAGTGTTTTGTTATTTTTTATTATTTATCCTGGATTTTTACATACCTAATATCACCCTAAATGCTAAAACGTTTTCTTTCCTTCAATGGTATGTTGCCATCAAATTTATACCGCGCACTATTTCTACGTATCTCCCAAGAGCGGTAGACTTAATCATGCTTGACACATCAATGATAGATACACAGCTTTATCGAAGTTAGGACCGAAAGCAAGAGACTTATCCGGGGGATATCTTTGGAGATTCAGCTTTATAGGAATTGCTTCCCGTGCACGCCGGGGCTTAGTTGAGTTCATCCACATTCCGGATTCCTGCTGCAAGGCGAGGGAACCGCCGGCCCAAGCTTCGGGACGGACAAAAAGGGCATCGATTTAAGGATTTAACGGGAGCAAGACTAATGAGTTTCCAAACTGACCCAGATTTAAAGGATTGCCACGTGGAGGATGATATAGCATATTCCTTACCCCGCGGATTCTATACTATCGATTGGTCAAGAGGCGCGTGATGCGAGGCAATATTATGGCTTGCTCATATCAAACATTCCACTCGTTTGCCGATCAAAGGGATACGTATCGGATTCGCAATTGCAAACAAGAGAGGCAAATAACAGTTCGAGGTTAGGGCATAACTTAAGCAGGGCACGTGTTGCTCCAGGCTGAGCTATGCTATGACATTGACTTCCTGAAAAGGACGCGGAAGGTGTGCTGGGGTATCACAAATACGATGATGCCCTCTGCTTCAGCTAGTTTACAAGCTCTACGATAGAGAAGTTCTTCAAGGATCAGTCGTGTATTTGTGGACGTTTCCAATGAGGCCGGTTGACTTCAGTACGTCAACTCTCTCTAAAATCGCTCCACCTTCATAAAGGCAACGTTTCAAATGCATTAACATGTGCATTGCTTACAGGAGGAATTCGTGAGTTGTTGATAAATTTGCGTAAAGGTATGGAGTTTTTAATTGTTTGACAGTTTATCGTATTGATACACAATTATTGATGCTTGAAATATTTGCAGGATGAATTGAAATTTATGCTAGGTATAACTATGTGATTTATTTAGTTCAATTTCTATCGTAGAAGCGGAAAAAGCAAACAATTATGCTTCAAAGAAATGTGGGATTTCGTTCCGTTTTGTTGAAAACGATCATTTAATTTTCTTATTCAAGATTTTAAGTACCTATAAAATTCTGCTTCAAGTCTTTCTCTTTCTAGTTTTATTACTTGCACAGGTACAGGTTTCTGAGGAAAATGAAACTATTTTTACTTTCTCCATGTACTTAGTATAGAGAAAGTATTGTTTTCCTTAAAATAAATTGACTTCGAGGTTTTAACGGAAATACATGTTTAGGGGTGTGTGTGTGTGTTTGTGGGCGCTCTAAAGTAAAAACTATTAGTCGTATCAATACCAAACTTCATATATAGCACTGTGGTGAGAGCTGTTAGAATTGATTAGTTTTTGGAGTTAATCGGTGAACCGGAAATCGAGCTTTATTTTTCGAAGCAAAGTTCCGTTTTTGCAAAATATCTCCATAAATCTGATATTTAGGTATATACTATTATTTATAAAAGTTTCAGAAAATGTAATTTACTATAACTTTTGTAGAAAACATTCATTTAATATTATGTACACTCCTGGCCAAAATTAACGCAGCACCTCCCTAGCGATCCTTACGGCTGGTGCTGCGTTAATTTTGGCCAGGACTGTACCTATTGGGCGCTGTGGGCGAAAGGCCAATGTCATCGTTTTTCATCGAACATGCTTCAAGGTACTCGAAATTTCTCAAAAATCTTAGAATCTTTCTTTGAAATTTAAGCTTAAAACTAATACAAAATAAATATTAATTTAGAGAGATAAAAATAAATATTATATAGGGAGAGTATGTTATTTATCTTAGAATCTTTATTTTATTTATATTAGAAATTTAGAAGGATTCAAATTTAGTTTTACTGTACATAAAATTTATTTACGAGTGTTTATTTATTATTATTTAAAACTGAGAAAATTTAATGCTGAATATTTGAAGCTTTATTTATTCCCTTAAAACATTATATTATGAAAGAACATTATTTATCAAGTCTAGACTCAAAATTAACAAGTTCCAATAGAAATTTAGTTCAATCATTACGGTACAATTTATTAAATCTATATTTATGTGTTATTATTCAACATACATTGAATTATATAATATAGTCATTATTAATTGCATCATAAATGAATCATATTAAGTCTATGATGGAGTTATTTCACGTAATTAATATCTCATCGCAATTTCAAGTACCATTCTGAACATCAGTCATCCCGAAATCCGCCCGTAATGCATTCAATTAAACCTCATTGTATCATGCGACTCTAAAGGTTGGCTTATTTTCCATTCCACGGCACTCTCGAATGTGGATATTCGCTCTCTGATTCTGACATTGTTCCTCTGCTCCCTCTAGTGAAGATTGAACGAGAGCTCGGTGGAAGTTTAACGTTCTCCAGATCCTCTTTCATGCATCTGTCGGTCTCCTCTAGCAATCGCTTTCTTTCATGACTACCGGATTCCAATCCTTCCCATGTCAACGGAATGTGCATGAATTATCGTTGGAAACGTTGCCACGAAATATCTTTCAAGATGGAATATATTAGTGCATGGAACAATTCCTTCGCTTATCAGCGGAAATTTCTGGCTTTTGGCTCATCAACAAGGTGGGACTGAATTAAGCTCGTTGTTGCGATAATAATTTTGTGTGCTATCATTGTCTATTGTTTATCATGGCTTAATTGCTGTAAAAATTAATTTTGAGAGTTCGTAATCCAGCGAAATATGGATTGATAGAATATCGTGATTCTCTTGGAAAATATTTATTGTGAAAGTAATTACCAAATACGATCAAAATGTGTTTTTTACTTTCTCCATAAAAAAATCGACTTCGAGATTTCAACGGAAATATACGTTTTTGGGTCCCTAGAACACGTTTTGACTATTTTCGGAATGATGTCTGTGTGTATGTGTGTGTGTGTGTGTGACTGTATGTGTGTATGTGTTTGTGGGCGCTCTAACATAAAAACTGTGTGTTGTATCAATACCAAACTTCATATATAGCACTGTGGTGTGAGTTGTCAGAGATGATTAGTTTTTGGAGTAAAACGGTTAACCGGAAGTCGAGCTTCATTCATCAAAGCTCATTTCCGGTTTTCAAAATATATCCATAAATATCATATATAGGTATATTGTATTACTTATAAAAGTTTTAGAAAATATAATTTACTATAAATTTTGTATTTAACATAATTTTGTATCACCGGTTAATTAGGAGTTATTCGTGAAATACTGATAAACTGAAGTAGCTGATTATGTACTTTGAGGTCGCTCTAACATAAAAACTATTCGTCGGATAAACACCAAATTTCATATATAGTACTTTAGTTGATGTCGTTAGAGTTGATTAGTTTTTGGAGTAAATCGGTTAACCGGAAGCTTTACTTTTCGAAGCTAGTTTCCGTTTTTGCAAAATATCTCCATTAATCTGATATTTAGGTATATACTATTATTTATAAACGTTTTAGAAAATGTAATTTACTATAAATTTTGTATAAAACATATTTTTGTATCACTGATTGTGTAGGAGTTATTTGTGAAATACTGATAAACCGGATTATGTACGCTGTGGGCGCTCTTGGCGCTGGGGCGAAAGGCCATTTCATATTTTTTCATCGAACATGCCCCGAAAAACATTATTTATAATGTTTGTGACGTAAAAGATGATATGATTTAAATTAATTACTTAACTTCCAAGTTTAATCTGAATATAGAGTTCGAAGATAATGTCGTAGATAAATATTTACATCTTATATATGGAGAAAGTCATGTGCTGGCCACATCAGATTGTTTAAATTTAATCACTTAGTTAAAACTCCAATAGTAGCACTTATAAAACATACTCAAGTGTTTCGGGAATTAAGACACCGGGAAAAAGATAAGAAAGGAGAATTCCAAGTCCAAAGTTAAGCTACAAATTGGAATTCCTGTTACAGTTAATAATAGAATGTTGGTCAGTAAGAGGCGTAATAATAAATCGAGGATCTTGATACTTAGCAATAAAATAAGTATGAGAATTAATCGTGGAAAGATTATGCCTCCCAAGCGCAATTGGGATTGAACGGGTTTGAAACTAACTTTAGTGGTTTCTGGTTGTTTGTTTCACAATAAAATATGAAATGTTTTATGGGAAGTAAACTTAACCTAGTAACCTAATCTAATTGTTTTTTATTGTTTCCAAAATTTGATTGTAACATTTATTTTTCTTATGCATACCGTTAAATTTAGAGATCTGACCAATACTTCTCCTTTTAAAAATAGAAATATGTTTTAGGAACTGAATTTCGAAATTGGTTATCTTTTTTCAGCTCAAGTTCCTGAATACATGAATTGTGGCCTTGGCGCATTTTTAATCACTTTCTGGACCAAAGATTATTTTTTATGTTATATATTAGGGACTTACCTCATGAAAAGGTATATTATTGGAGGATATAGTTTTTTGAGGCGAAGTGTTTCGAAATATTTAATATGTTCTCGTTTTGGGATATGGAAATGCTAATACAACGAAAAATATCTTTCTCGGTTAATTGGACTTGTCTTCGCATTCTTCTATCATGCGCCAGTTATATTCTACTATATTCTACTATATTTCGTACAGCTTAAGAGGAAAGATTACTGTAATATATTTTGAAATTGGATTAGAAAGATAACTATTTATTGAGGAATGCAAGGGAAATATATCACACTATATTTGGTAATACTAAAATTATCTACGACTTTTCTTAAGTACAAACATAATTCAATACACAATACTTGTTTCTAACAATCGAAATGCTTAAAAGTTTCCTTAATTACATAATTTCATTTTCAGTGCAGTATAAGAATTACCATTCCACCTCATTGTCGAAGTTATTACCGAGTTCATTTAGTTCAAAACATCTAAGAAATCGATATGAAAATATTTTTTGTTTTGGGTAGGGAGCCTTTTAGTTTGGAATATTGAGCGATTTGAAAAAGTAAAAAAAACGTCCTCATCACGTGGTTATTATTCGTTATTCCCTATTCATCCAAGAAAATAACATAGGACCAGGGCTTTCGGAGAGAAAACTTGGAAGCAGTTGTTGGAGGAAACGTCAGTCTAAGCCGATGATCCCTTTATATCATGTTCTGAGGAGGTCCTTCAAATCTACTTCAGTCGTTTTATTTTGGTAGTTCTAAGCCTTTTCGAATGATCTACTTAAAATTTCTTAAGAAGAGGAGAATTTCACTTATTTACAGATAGAGGAAGTGTACGTCTTATTGAAGTGTGTCTTAGTGAATAGTGAAATTTATCCGCTACCACTAAATAATGTCATATCAATTATTATGTTTTTAAGTGATTGAAATGAAATTTATCTTAGCATAGGATAGCGTGCAACTTAACTCAAGGCCGTACAAGAAGTAAAAAATAGTGACTTGGCTGGGACGGTGTGTTAATTGGGGCTAACTCCATTTACATAAGTGATAAGGACGAGGCTTAGTTGTTTAGTTGGTTAGAACTCCTTCCTGGAAAAGGGGAGACCTGAATTCAAGCACTAGCCAAGTCACTGTTTATCACTTTTTGTCCAACCCTATTATGTATTTGTAGAAAAACCACCAATGACTAATAAATTTGGCCATCCGATAATCTCTCTATCCATCCAATGACTCTCTGAATCCAAATATTTTTTGTGACGAATGAAAACTTTAATAAAAGATAACAAGAAAGGAAAACTATTATTCAGAATCATTTAAATATTTCGTTATTTTTAGCCTTAATTTCTAACATACACACTCTAAAACTTTAAATAGGAATTAGCTATGAATTATATTATCATAAGGTTCATAATCAATCTGAATCAAGTTCAACACTTTTGACGGAAGATATCTAAACATATGTTTATATAATAATGCTACATATTTAATTACGTCATCTTCTTACTATATCTTCTCGGTAAGGATTAAAGGGTTCCATATTATACTCCAAAAGGATTTCAATAAGACATAAAGAAAGAGATAATGATTACGAAAACTAATCTTCATGAAAAGTGAATTATATGAAGGTTTCCAAAGGGATGTATCAGCTACAACGACACGGCTTAAGTAGGGAGATTTTTCATTTAGTATTCATCCCCGAACTCAAGTCTCTCTGGGACACCAGTTCTCCGAACTATGTCACGAGAAGTTTTTCAATGTTAAGTACTGGCAACTCATTTAAGATTTATGGAATTCCGACGTAAGTCGTCGTTTCCAGGAATCGTTGACACGAGCTTAAGTCATTCTCAGATAGTGCTGGAGTGGAGGATCACAGATTGCAGTTCTCATGAATAGCATGCCAAAAAATCCTCTTCTTCTGAACTTTTTGTGAGATATTAACAGGAAATTTCGAATTTTCGAATAGCGATTAATAACAAGTACACGCCCACTTAAAGCAGCAGTTTTACAGATGATTATCTCCCTTGGTTTAATTCGACCTACGTATTTTCTGTATTATGGTGTGAATTGAGGTTAGGAATAAATGTTGATCTTTTTATTCTCGTTTTTTTTTCAAAGAATTGCTCGTCTATTAAAGAGATATATACTTGCCTACTAAAAGCTATAGTTCGCTTTTAATTTTTCGTCGGTCCAAACTTAACTCGAATACTCGCGCGTCATATTTCGACCAAAGGTTAAAAATGAATTAAAATAATTATAATTTATGGGTAATAAATCGTAGGTCATAATAAAAGTAATAAGGAATCATATAATTAGGAGCCACTGTTTTGAGTTTTTTCATTGAGTTTATTCCGAATCTAGTTTCAACCTGTTGAAAGTCTTCGGGTCTAATTATTGTTGGCTCAATCTTTTCAGATTATACCTAAGATAAGTTACTGATACCATATCCTAATTAAAGTTTTTTTTTCATTCCACATTTGGTGCAAGATAATAAAAATGAATCTTTCCTTTGCTTTTTGTGGCTATATCTAAGATGACGTGAAAGCTACTTTGTTATGATTGCTGAGTAGTGGCGCTGATTGATGTTAAAGTTATTGCTTCAATTACGGGGAAATGTTCCTTTTGTAATATTCTAACTTGGCGAGGAATGCAAGGGCAAACTACCTCACTCATCATCTTGCCTATTAGAACTCATTCCCCCAACTAGCGATTGATAGTTATTGTTAGAGGTGGCTAGGTAAAAACCTCTCTTTGGGCTAAATAATTAAATGACAGTCTTAAGTACAAAACGGAAGAACCTAATTGCGCATTGAATGTGGCATAGCAGTCGTCACTATTCGTCGTCATAAGACTTAAATGAGGCTCATGACGTTTTTAAAAGTTAACGGAGGGTGCAATGGAGGAAAAGAATCTAGTCTGACAATAAAATTCGTGCAACCACCGAAGTAGAAATAAGGCCTGAAAAACTCTCAGTTTTGTATACAATACAAGGACGCGATTAACGGAGGGTTAACAACTGTTTTGCTTCTTAGAAGCGTACTTAAAGTGGCGGTAAATAGTGCATGGGATTAAGATTTTCCGAGAATCCTCTCGCCATTCCCTGCCGGTTTGAAGTCGGAAAAATAAAATGGAGAAACCTTAAAAAGGAGCGCATGCTCAGCCGCTACGTTGAGATACAACTCCCGCGCCTTCATTTTTATTTCATGGCGGATGATGAAGAACATCACGAGGTTTCGCTGAGCTAAATTATTTTCCTTTGATTTTTTGTCTCTCTCTCGCTAGAAATCAGCTCCGCAGTCAATACACCGAGGTTTTTTAAATCCAGATTAAAGATGGTTTTGAATCGAGGATATTAAAGGAATACCGTCTGCCATCTTTTCTCTATAGTGGTACAGCATAGTAAAGAGCCTTTTTCGATACCAGTGGGAGGAGCATTAACTACCCCACCTTTCCCTCTTTCTCATGCAGTGAGTTTTTTCTGAGTAGAACAGTGTTGCCAGCTTCTATTACTGAAGTAGATTCAAGTGTATTGGCCATTTTGCAATAGCTGTACAACTGGTGTAATAATCAAAAGCATAGTACAAAAAGAATGTCCATTACAGTAGTAGAAGTGGACGTGGAAAGAAAAACAATATTACGATTAGCAAAAGCTGGCAACCACGAGGAAGTGAAGGTCGTATTGTGGAGTACGCGGGGTAAGGATGCGGGGATGTCTGAAAATTACCACGCAGGTAATATTTATGTCCATATACTCGTATGTAAGGCAGAAATTCTGTGGGGTTGTGTGTTTGTCTTGGATTGGAATCCTCACCGTTTGTGTTAAAGATGGCATAAGTGTTCTTTGGAATCAGAAAGGAAGTACTGTTGCATTTTCATTGTTATTGGTTTCGAACAGAGATTACTCAGGTAGGTTTCCATAAGGAATACATGCATACCTCACTTATACCTGTTGCAGGCTTTATTTCTTTTGAATAATTAACTTGGAAGGAATAGTCGTGCAGTCGAGAAAAGCAATAAAAGAACAGAATTAGATTCAAAATTCATATTTTGGTTGTGTAATTGTCATTAATCGAAATTTAAAAAAAGTTTTCCTAAAATAGGCGAAAAATTTCCAAACATTAGGAGATTGTATCCAACCAGTCCCCCTGACGACCATTGACTGTTGAAATCGAACTCGAGCATTTTCCTGTATTGTAAGAATAGCTTGGGATTTAAGTCGTGTATACTATAGGATAATAACATATAATAATAAGATATATAACTTATTGCGCGTCCGACAAATGGAACTTAATCTAATTCGATATTCCCCGTTGATAAACAACGGGCTCTTCAGCTAGTAATACATATATTATTTGCTATGTGGTACTACCATACATTTTAAATTTTACCCTAGATTTTTATTCACACTTCATCTATCTCAGCCTCAAAAATGTTAGATACGCCTACAGATACGAATGAGCAAAGAGCCAAGACATGGTACGGACGGGAAAATTAACGAAGAACCCCTCTTCTACTTTGTGTCTTCCGCCACACTCTTTCGATCTTCATTTCTTAGCTTTTCATTTTTTCCGCTCGTATTTTCCTTTTTCAAGTTTCTCTCCTTCATCTTTCGTCTTCATTTTCTTGCTCGTATTTTTCCATTTTTTTCGCTTCTCCTCCACCGAGCTTGGGAGTGGGATGTTGTTCGCTTCTCTTCCTCGATTTTTAAGTGAGAGTCCGCCTCCAAGCAGCGCTAGGTTGGAACGAGTGACTGAGAAATATCGGATTAGGATACAAAAGGATAAAAAGAAGGAAAAAAGGGAAATGAATCATAACAGCAATAATAATACACAAGGATAGAATAGGAATAACTGAGAAAAAATTCCACCTAAAGTTTTTATTAAGGCAACCGGTTTCAAACTTAACACTTTCCGTGCGGTGTCGATTTCATTGTTTGCTAACCTATAGCTGAATACTTTTAATATATACGAGTAAAATGTAGCTTGCATACTGCAAGCAGATCGGCAATACTAATTTTATGTCGGCATCATATCGGGACGGTCCTCAAAAGAAAAGAAAAAGGATTGAAAATATTCTTAAAATTCGCTGCAATTTCATCGTCTGGCATCGAACCCGGGTCTTACTGATGAACTTACTATGCATCACAATAGAATATCACCATCTCTAACTATGTGTGAAAATTCAACCAAAAATATTGGCTACAACTGCCTCAAAAGACGTTCTACTTTTCATGAATGTAAATGGCTCTCTGGATTCGAACCAAGGACGATCATTGAAATCTAAAAATTGTTTTAGAAATTTATCTATTATTTCTATCTATGTACCGAATTTCAAGTTAAAATATTAAAGGGAAAGGTTCAAAATAATTCTTAAAAATCGGAACAGTTACTTATTGTAGAGACGCCTGGTATCGAACCCAGGACACATTGGTAGCTGTGTATGCACAGTTTGATTTGTAAGGACTTGATATTATTTTATGCAAAGTTTGAAGTCGATATCAATCCGGGAGGTACCTAAAATTTGTTTCCGTTATCTCCATAAGAAATGTATTGAGGAATTTAAATGGCCCTCTGGGATCGAACCAAGGACCATCAGCGAATATGTTAAATTTGATTATGAAATATATTTATGATATCTAACCTCATGCCGAATTTCTAGTTTCTATGCCATCGGAAAAGGGTCAAAAAAAATCTTAAAAATCGCCACAATGCATTTTAAACGGCCGATTTTTGCCCCGACCTAGCATCGAACCATGGACAATATTCGAAGATGTCTTTTTCTATATGTTTCTATGTTTCCTATATATTTCTAGCTCTATATGCTGCAATAAGTTTAAAATAAATGCTAACATTTATCGTTTTTTTATATTTCTGGCGTGATATACCGCTCTCCGCACGGAACGTGTTAGACAGAGTCACACACCAATCAGAGATAGTGTGGGTGAAATAGTCAGTTTACAATGGAGGAATGAGCATTGGCGGGAGGAAGAGGAAGTAAGTTAACGACAGACAGCAGAGGGAAGTGACTAGGACAGAGATGGATGTTTGCCATGGAGTAATTGTGTTTAAGATGTTGTACCTATTATTTTAATTTGTTCCACGTAGTCCAATTTCCGGGCTCTTTGTTGGCAGTGTAAAAGTGTCATTGAAAAGTCTGAATTGTGTTCGTTTTCTGAAAGGTGTTTCGCAACTCTTATCCTCCTCTATATATACGTATATTTGTTCTTTTTTGTGGTCTTATGCCTGATGATTAACGTTTAAGTTTGAAACCGATCGCCTTTATGTGGAATTTTTGTTTAGTTACTCCCATCCTATCCTAGTATGGAGTTCCATCTAGTAAAGACTTCTTCCATTGATTTAAATAATATAATAGTAATAAATCATGTTGTACTTGGGCGAGATTGTGACTACATAGTCTTGTCTCAACATCCAACCCTTCATCATATAAAATATTTAAGTAGTTACTCAGAATAAAGCTACTTTGCGCGTTTAAAAAATCATAAGGTTTCACTTAGGACAAAGATACATCGTGGCAGTCAAACATCCTAAGAAACGGGGGGGGAGAAAAGCTAGCGATACCTAAGGTTAGTTAAGTAGTCCTTTAAAGAAAATGCAAGTTAAGATAGATCTCTAAGGTAAACAAAAGATTACCAATACGTATTTACTTACGTAAATCAATAGAAATGTTTTTATGAAATTAAACATAGAAGGAACATCCTGGAATGCAATTACTTAGGTTAGAAGAAAAGTTAAATATAAAAACTAAGATGAAAATATAATGGTTTTATTAAATTAAAGAGTTAGCCAGTAATAACCAGATTTGTCAATACTAACTGATGTAATTAATTAAATTTATTCGTAAAGTTATAAAGATTAATTTAAAGAGCAGCCAATCCAAAAAAGATTGGTGATTTTTATTGATATGTAGTGGTATACGGTGGGGATCTGCCCCGTGGTCACTAAGGGAACCGAGAAGGCCTTTCATGAGCCTCGAAAAAAACACAAAAAGCAGATTATATATAATTAATATTATATATGTTTGTAAATTTTACCAAAGGCCCAGATATGCTTTCTTTATGCACAGCTTATGTATCTAATTACCACCTCGGTTTTTTATATCAATGTACGCAAAATGTAGTTTACTATACAATATCATGTTTGTATAAGAATGCCACCAATCGTACAGCCTACACACGATTTAATTATAATTATGATAAAACTAAGTTAGAAATTTCAACGCTAATAGGAAATAAAATGATTAATAAATTTCAGTACCGTACACAAATACAGTTTGTAAATAAACGTTTCATAGCTACATTTACTCATAAAAAGGATAAAATTGATTGAAAAATATGTAGATCGGAATTAGGAAGTGAAAAAAATCAGATTAGGATCCAAAGAGATGCGGGGAAGGAAAGATTGGGGAAAACGAAACGTATGGGGAACGAGAGTCAAAAGGATCGGATTGAAGTAGCAAATGACCTTGATGTAAGAAATGGAATCGAGGATAAGAATCCTCTTACGTATCTCCATCCTCCCCTTATAATCTCATTTCCTTATTCTCGACATCAGAACCCTCCTCGCTTAAGTATCTCTCTCCCAACATGTTTGCACGCGTCTTTCGGTGGAAGCGATTCCTTTCTTTGTATTTTTCTCATGAAAGATGTAAATACAGCCAGTGAATTTCGATGCCACGGCAATTTCCCCAAAGATTTCCCACGTGCAAGTTTTTCGACTTATTTCCATCGCTTTAAGAGCTATCAACGTGGCGTAGGAGTCGAAGGGAATTTTCTTAAAACTGACCCAGTTTCCACGTGTTTCAATCACACTTGGCTGGAGGGAACTCGGAGATGTTCGCAATGAATTCCGATTCTCTCTAAGTACTAAGTTGTTATGCTTTCTGCTTTCGAGCACGTGTACCAACTTGAACTTCTGCGTTAATTTGTGTAAATTGTGTATAAGCTTGATTAAAGATTCGTGATTATGGTTTGTTCGCCATTTAAATACTTGCTTGTATGAGATATTTATTTCTCTTTAGATAAATTTAGTATTAATTTGTTCTCTTATATCTAGCATGTTTGTAAACAGCTTATTCTCTATGAACTGTACGTAAAAAAGCCTTATGTAATAGACACATTCAATAATGGATAGGCATACATTACGAATGGGGGCTTATAGGATGACGTAGCCCTTAAAATTTTTGCTTCACATCTTTCTCATTAGTCTACAATGATAAGATCGATCAAGAAAAATAGAGATACATCGATATTTGCGTCTTTCTGTGTTAAGCTACCTTCTTTATTTCTGAAGGATCAGAGTGGTTTACCTCAAAGAAGACTGCTCTTTGCTCATGAGATGAGTATTTTGTCGTTTATTGATAATCTATGAAACGGTATCCATGAAAGAAACTACGGTCTTTAAGCTTTCTTTGATCTTATACCTTGAAACAAGGAATATGACATATTTGCTTGAAGTTTCCATGTGAGGATGGTTATTTATTGTTACCTTAGTTTTGTATTAAATGTTAACCAAAACTATCATAGTCACATGATCTCATTAAGTTGTCCATTGCAGTTTTATATTAGCAGTTGGCTTGCTCATCTCCTTTAAAATCGATCAGAATGTTCGCTCTAACGCTAGAGCAATGCTGCGATTCTAATTTAATTGTCCTTCATATTACTTCACTTTTGAATTGAATTGTTTTATTAAAATTTTCTCGACTTTTTTGACACTTGTTTTTATCGATACACCATTCTTATTAAAAGGTCAAGAACTGACTCTACATAATGATGCCGTAATCACATTAAAGCTGACTTGTTTGTTTGATTTGCTGGATCTAAAAATTAAAAAGCTCCTTATAATAGGGCTCCAATGAAAATAAAAACTAGAGCATTTTCATTTTTCGAAAGGGGGATATTAAAGATTTATTTATTATTTAAAACTACAAACATATTTATCCTTGATAATCTTCAGTATATTTGATAAGAAAATATTCCGAGTAAAATATTCTGCGTAAATCTTAGGGGCAGAAACAATTTTTCAATTATTACCTTCCGCAAGACAAGAGTGAAAAAAATCTGGTGAATATCCTACGACGCTTTAAAAATTAGGACGTGTTCTCAGAAACTAGGATCCTTGGCAACCCTATACTTTAATTATGGTTCAAATATGGTGTGTAATTTATAAGAAGCATAAGGATCATGAGTGTGGAAATCTCAGTTACAGATTACCGAGTAAAATTGGATTAATATTTCGATCAAGAAATTGCTCAAGGAAGGAATTTTTCTGTTTGCAAATTTCATAATATTCAAGATTTTGAAATAATGTAAATAATCAAGATACGATTCTGGGTTTCAGATATATATTCAAGTTGTTCAAATTTAATAGCAATCTTTCTATTTCTGATTTCGAAACTGTAAGAAATCTAATCATACTGTCATAATTTCTTGAAATGTATTTTTGCCTACAAAAATTTAATGCCTTCTTAAAAAAAATGAAAATAATTCGTAATATAAACACGAAAGATAAGTAAAATTACTTTTTGAGTTTTAACAAATGTACGAAACTTTCAGGCTTACTTTCAAGCTTATTGTCTTAAAGTTCGGTTTTTGCAATAATTTTACATCCCATTTAGCCACCCAAAATAGTTATATGTTGAATTCATTTAATTACAATCACTTCATAATATTTTGTAGTAAAGGTCAGCATTTAAATGAATCGCTTTATTTGAAATTGAAATGTACACATTATGAGTAACAATAAAAGTACTTTCGTAAATGGGCATGACTGCACTTGATAAGATCATTTATACTAAAAAATATTCTGCCCAAAGCTGCAAGGGAGACTTTTCCAAATGCTGTAGAAAATGATTTTACAATAATGTCACATTTACCTTTCTGTACGATTTATGAATCATTTAAATTACTAGCGATGTCATGATGATCAGTCAGTGTAAACTTCTGGCCCACGATCGGGAAACTCTGCGGAATATAGAAGTTATGAGGTTACTCAAAATGAAAGTTTCAATAATTCCTCAAACTCCCTGAGTATAATTTCCAATGACTCCAGCTGGATAGCACTCCGAGATCGGGCATCGGACATTTCAAACGACTCGACTAATAATACCAACGTATGAAAGAAGACTTTGAGTTATGCGGGTTATCGAAATTCGAAGGTGCCTATCGTTATTCGAAAGATTGATTTCCTTTTACGCGTTTTTTCACTCGTTCTCCTAAAGAATCTCCAATGCGTCATACGATACGTTCCACGGATCGGAATTCCTCAGACGCAGTTTAATAGAGGGAGGAATTCTAGAACGAATCGTCCTGACATGCAGGTCACTAGATGGACCATATCCTGATTCTCGTTTAACTTGAGCACACGGCAGAGGGAGATCGCGGATTGCTGGCGTATCACGTCGTTCACGTCACTTCGCAATGTAAGTATTTAATGATGTCAATCGCGCTAATGCACTGTTTGCCTTGGGGTATAGGATTCGCATCTTCTGTAACAAAATCTTAGGTGTTTAAATCGACCATTAGATATTTATTGATTCTCTCAAGGGACCCTTGAGAGAATCTACGGCCTGCGGTATATAATATCCAGTCTACATAAGTTTTTACTGCAGTTCGTGGACAGATTTTATATCAATACATCTACAAACCGTATGCAGGGTGTCCCAAAAAGTAGTGATAATCGGTAACTCCTCCTGGGATATCCGAATCACCCTACTTTGAGTGGTTCTCTTTTCATTCGTTTTCGAGTTACGAATTTTTTTCATATTTTTTGAAAAAAGTGACTTTCAGGAAATTTTTCGTAATGGCAAAATATATAATTAAGAAACAGAGTTAATTTCTTTCTCTAGAATTACTAAATAGTTGCTTTAACCGAGGAAAACACTTTTGTTTCCTCAGCTGCTTCCATTCAGTCAGCATTGAACTTCAAATTTCAAAAACTGTGACGTCATGAATATGGTCAAAACCTCTGAGGGCAATTAAAAAAAGTAACATTAAAAAAATTTTTGTGGCTGCTTTAAAATCTTGCACAATTCATTCGCTATTTCCAACGAAAATTCATTGAGCTATCTTCACATTAACATACATAAAATTAGATTAAAATTTAGTAAGTCGAAGATTCTCAATTTTAACGGACGAGTCGACACCTCATTGTAACTCAAATTGGTGATATTAATGCGTTTAATTATCCAAACTGAGTACTGTTCTATTAGTTTAACCAACCAACCGTTAGGATAGCCCAGGAGAGGAGTCTGATAGAAGGAGTCCTGTGCTTCTGATTATCACTACTTTTTGGGATACCCTGTATATTCGAGAACAAGCCGACCCGAATATAAACCATTTTCTCAAACAAGTGCTTCCGCCTTTGTTATCTGAATATTCCTCTTCTAGAATACTTACATAAGTTAGATGGAAGAAGAGACTTTAGTCTCGATCTCGCTCAAATAAAGCCGGTTTTTATTATTACATAAACCATATAAACCTTTCTTGATCCAAAGTAATAATGTACCGTACATACTCGAATATAAGCCGACCCGAATGTAAGCCGAGGCACCTAATTTTATGACAAAAAAACTGAGAAAACTAATTGACTCGAATAAAAAAGACTAGGGCTGGAAATGCTACTGGTAAATTTCAAAATAAAAAAATATCTATAAAATTTCAATAAGAGAGGTATCAGTAGGTTAGTAGAAGAAAACTGTCAAAGGATTGTTAATCGAGGAATAGAGGAATTTATAAACCGATTTCCAGCTAGGGGCAACTTTTTACACAGGAGAACAGGTAAATTAGGCATTCACTCGAGTGTAAGCTGAAGGGGGCTTTTAGAGCATAAACAATGTACACGAGTATAAACTGTATGTGCCGCTCCTCACAAAAATCGAACGGCTTGGTCCTACCTGCATAAGATTGAGAGGCTCTGAAATAATGGACTTCGCAAGACCGGATGGCCGAGCGCTTAGAGGACTCAGGGAACGAGATACCAGCGATTTCTGGGTCTCTTTTGGTATATTAAGGTAATGTAACATTAAATGGAGTTTCTAGAGTTAGCAAAAATATTTAACAAATCTCTGTATCGATATTATTGCATCCTTATAATTTATAGGTATTCTTTATTTGACAGAAAAATTAAGTTAAACTGTAGTAAATATAGCTCGTTTGTGGTCAAAATGACTTCGCTGCATGGAAATTTGTCTTGTTTTTCTTATTATTGATGTTTTCTGTCTTTTGATTTTCATCGTGTAAATCGGGTGAACAGTATTACGGCTTTTAATGTATTCTTCATATGCATATCTAATATTTCTGGTACAATTATTCGGAAAATGTGCAAATATTCCGGAGGAAGCAATAAACTATAGAATTAAACAATTAAGCAGTACATCTTCAATCATATAGTTCAGGGGTGAATATCTGTTTAACAGTAATAGGGGAGCTTTACTACGATTTCTATTGAATTACAGTTTTGATGGAATGTATACCATCAACATATTTTACGTAAACGACCCCTAAGGAGGAAGAAATTGTCTCCGAAAAATGTTTTGGGTACCATCAAGTGCAGCATTCCTTTCTTACTTTCAAGAACTACCGGGAAGTAAGATTCGAAGCGCCTACAAAAACGGCTTTTGGAGATTTCAAACCTCTAATTCATTGACAGCCGTGTTCCAAATTTTCTTTCTTTACAGTTTTATGCGACACAACTACACTCAAAAGGATTCACGTTCTCATGGAAACGAGAGCCTCATAGAGCACGATTATGACCGGGCTTGTTTTGATTTACATTATGTTACTCTTAATGAAATGCCATGGTCTTTTAGTCTATTTCAGTTTTTCATCTGTCATCCGTAATTCCATTTCTCGCAAAACTTATTTGAAATCTTGCATTCTCATAAACGGTAGAAGAATAATGTTCCCAACATTAGCAAAGCAATTTAGTTCGTCAGAGTCAAAATAAATTGCCTTGTACTAAAATAGAACGATAACAACTCTCCTTGACGGTAAATTTATAAGTGTATAGGTGATAAATCTAGTATAAAAATAACAAAAGGTACCACAAAAGGCAATACATTTTGTAAAGTATTGCTACTATAAATTATTGAGAGTTATTCGGATGAATCAGTACGTGGTATGGGAGTTTTTGTGGTGCAGATGTTTAACATAAAAATAAATTAACTAAATATTTTTATAGAAAGTACGTTTTCAGAATTTATAATGAATGTAAAGCGACCTCCCTGATGCATAGACCCTATGTAATACCGCGAAGACGAACAGGGAAATTTGTAGAACGAATCGATTCAAGATATTTTGATTGAGGTGACCTCGGACGTTACCATTTTTAGTATATGTACGAAGTTAAAAATCTCCTTGATAGAAAAGATAGCAACATGTTTTTGTGTAATTCTGGATAGGTGTGAGTATTGCATTTAAAAAGATAATCTATCTGCTGTCCGTTGACTGGCAAAGTATGTTGACATCTGAATTGAAGAATGGAATAAGAATTATCTGAAGAATTTCTTAAAGGTGGATGGATTGCCTCTATCTTACAAATCTATAGTGAATGAAAGGAATTTGATGATAAAGAGGCAGTGATAATGTTTTAGTAATGAAACTGGGAGGAGAGGACAAGAAGTACTCACAAATTGGCCCTTAAAAAAGACGATACTGATGATGAGCTCCCCTGTAAAGAAAGAAATGCAATAATGAGTAGTGAAACCTTTACTTAAAGAATTGCTATATTAATATATTTGTATAACTCAAGTATTTAATACTCTTAATATGTTAATTATTTTCCTCTCAAACCAATTATTAGCTAGTAGCGTTTTTAACTTACCATCACTAGTGTTTAGGAATTTTGCATTAACGATTGTTATTATTCGATCATCTAGATCTAACTACTAGTTTTCTTTGAAATCCGACCAACATAATGGCACCCACTAAGGGGGTGAAAGTGGAACTGTTTTCAGCAAAGACAAGCCTTGCTTCATAATTAACTACCAAAGGTCTTCATAAAAATAAACATAAAAGATAATAACGCAGCCATTTGATTCTGGTTTTTGTTTTTGAGTTAATTGCAAATTACGTTATATTTGAGTTCCAAAGAGTATCATTTAAACATACTTTTTAGTGCAAATAGTCAAACTGAAGTTAATCTTTTAGCAAAATGATATATATCGACCAGAAGAAGGTATCCTAAAAGAAGCTAAAATAATCTTTTAAGTTTTATTTAACATAAAGAGAATAAACAATATCATTTTGCAGAATAGAAAGCCATCGATGAAAGCCTGGTGATGAGTCTGCTTAGTGCATTAAATTTATTTGCAACTTATGTAACTCAGGTTATACATATGCTCATATTGTCCACGTTCAGAATACAGTAGTGTCTGACTTGATCTAGAGTAACATTTCCACTTTAGTTAGTACAGTGCAAATAGATTTACTTTTATTCTTTTTTTTTCTAGACTGCTTTGGACCTTCGAAACTAACAACTATTAAAAATCATAGCAACTGTTTCTAGAAATATATAAAGCTATCAAATCGCTGAAACGCTAGGAAGCGACTTATGAATGCATTTCGCCTGCATACATTTTGCACTTTATTTTAAAGTACATACATTAAATACACATGATAATACGCCGCAATTGAATTGTTTTTCTTCTACTTTTTCACCACTAGTATCATTCTAACTCCTTGCAATTCACAAATTAATAAAAAAATTACACTAAAGGTTTCGTAGTTTATTTGGATACCGAAGTTAGTTTGGAGTATGGTGTGAGATGTGCTGAATTCATTTACAATTACAGGTAAATAATGATGATCCTAATTATATTATAATTTTAAAAGTAAAGTATAATCAGCTTGGGATCAAAGTTAGGGATGCTCTTAGCTAAAATTTTAATTTTTCCTCATTTAAAGACGCGGTTTAAAGCTTCCCTTGATTACAAGTCATAATGCGAGAGATATTAGAAGTTAAGCATTGGGAGGTAAAATTTTAACTGAGTTAAAAGTTTATGCTGTGAAAAATCTTATAATATTCACTTTAATCAAATCCTTCTCTGGAACTAAGTCAATGGTGCAATTCATTCGAAAAATATAATGAATTAGCTCAGTAGATGCATATGGGAAGATTGCTAGCTTGAAATAAACCCATTATCTGAAGCCATGACTCCGCTAACGGGTTTCCCCTTCCACTATTTCAAAACATCTTGGTAATTATTTCTTGTTTACTGAAACATCCATGTGAAAACATTGGCACGAATTTAATTTGTAAGTGACTATTTTAGGGTTCTAAAACGTGATTGTACATAGGGAAAATGGTGTATCAGAAATTATACGAAAGTATAATGTTACTCCTATGGTCTAAGGTAACCTAACTATAAGACAACAGAAAATCTTTGATGCCAACGTTTCGCCATTAATTAAGAATGGGACAATCTTGCCCTTAAAAACACGTGTCGGAACTGTTTGAAGGTCTTACGAACGTCATGTCAGGTATGACGGAGTTAAAACCTTGAGCCTGTCTTTTTTTAAGAATAGCAATTCATTAATAATTAAAAAAGGGAAAACAAAATTTCTATATTTATGTAAACACCTTAACTTCTGCTTGCGGAAATTTGCAGGTAATAGAAGGGCGAAAGTGCATCTTTACAAAACGCGACGAAATGAACCATAGATAAGGTAAATACCGAAAACAGTACTGCTTTGATTAGAAGTCCAGGTATGTAAAGTAGTGAAGTGAAGCGTTGATTTATGATGTTGAAGAACAAGGTATATTAACAAATATAATTTTAGCTAACAAATGCTACAGTTTATTACCATAAATTTAAATTCTTTAATGTTGTTCTAACTGAAACGATTCCATAATAAATTAAATAAATTACAATGTCGACTCGAATTTACCCATATAAAACGCTTCCGAATTTCTTACTTAAGAGAGCAAAATCACCTAGTATCTTTCATATTCATGAAGCCTTAGGCTTATACCAAATTCTTTGTAAAACGTATACGACAAATCGAGCAACGAAACACGGAGATGGAGAGTGTTTAAATCCAAGTTAATATGCAACACGATATGCGTAAACTAAACATAAATAAATCATGAAGTCGTATAGAATCGACTTAACGCATCACTAACAACACTGGGAGCGAGGGTAAGTGACCTAGACTCTGATAATGCTTGACTAAATTTCAATGCATGTTTCGAGTGGGATTCATTTTAAATTCGAAGTAATACGAGAATAGAGATGAAAATGAGTTAGGAGTACTTCTTATAGAAAAATTAGTTCCCGCTCTCGTGATATGATAAAGCATTCCATGCCTAAGTTGAGTTTTCTCATTTACCTAGCTCAAAATAATTATGAAAAGAAGTAACGAGATACTATGAATTTCGCACAAGTGTAATGAAGTGATGGAAAGCTATTCTTAAAGATCGAATAAAAGGGCAGAAAGCTTGAAGGCCGCTTGGGCCCTTCAGATTCACTCTTTTCACATCCTTCTCACCTAATGGTTTACTTAACGATAATTTCTTTTTTCAAGTAAAACGTTATACTTTCTTCAGAAAATCTAAGCTGAGATGATTTTTTAAGCTAAGAATGATGATTATAACTGTTGACATTAATATGGCTCAACAAAATTTAAGATTTTTGATAAATATTCGGTGTTAATATATCTGAACATGATAGTACGCTGGCATCTAAAATTACCTTTAGGCATAGACATCCTGATTCTTATCGCATTAAGAAAATATGATGTCCAAAGAACTAACTTACTTTGACAGGTTTTTTGTTTGATCGTAAAGGATTCACTAAACGTAAAGTGGAATATATTAACCATTTAAATATGGATACACATGTTCATGGCGAAGAGCCCTCGAGTGTTATTATATTATTTTGAAACATAAGGTAAAGAGCAATGAAATAGTAAAATTTCAATATCAGAGAGTTTACAGTAATCAATTTACAATAATGTACTAACCGGTCATTTAGAAACAGTTCTAGGATTTATTCATTAAATTCTCGCACACAGCAAAGCAATGCCAATTGACAGTGAAGTATAACGAATGAACATATGGAGGGTAACAAACATAAACAGCAAAAAGTGACAGAAAGTATTTAAAAAAATCGTAAAAGGTAGATGTAATATTATAAGGATCTTGGTGTGTGGTAAGTTTAGGTTTCCCTTTAGATAAGGAGAAAAGATCACTAGAAGGATGAATTAAGTTCATAAGAGAAAGAAGAGTGCTTGATGAGTGAAAGTCTAGGAGTAGTGTAGTGAAGTAAAGATTTCAAACGGGTAGATCTGCTTGGAACACGATAATTGAGGAATGAAGCTAAGGGAGGAAGGTCGGAAAGGGAGTTTAGCAATGAATATAAGAAGGATAAATTATGATTTGTTCTACTTACAGGAAGAGAATCCAAGGACTGTGGAGACAAGATTGATTTCTAAGTGATTTTCTAACTATTATTGTAAATCGAAATAATTCGTTTTAATTAATGAAAATTATCGCTTCAGCAGGTGAATACAAATGGGCTTCAACTACAGCATTCCCGATTAAAATATTATCACTATTTTCCAAAAAAATACAACGTTTTAGAGTTGCCATATGCTGACGTAATATTTGCAATTTAATCCATAGAAGAGTAAAATCTTTCTGCGAGAATATTTATGTTTGATCGTCTGAAATAACTAACATTAAAGAAGCTCGGAACAATTCCGAGGCCTAACTACCCTAATCCTAAATACTCCACATTCAAACTAAATGAATACGTAAAAAATAACGCTTTCGAGTAAGAATCACTACATCACTATCAATTCCACTCCAGAAAACCACTATATTGGCCTATTTAAGAAGAAGTTACTTTATATAATCATATGAAGTCCTTTCGGTTTCATGACAATAATAAGCTAAAGTCATTCTCGGTCTACAGTAGAGCTCCCACCAATCACTAGAGTTGATAGTATTTTAGCTTGCATTCTAGAATGTCGCCATTATTTTACGATGCTAAAAATATCTACCTCTATGGAACAACGCTAAAGCTAAGTACTTCTAAATTCCAGAAAATGAGGAAATATTTCAAATAAAATACGATGAATGATATGAATATAACTTCTTCTTACCTGATTTAAAGATCCTGTCTACCGCTGTCCTCGGTTCTCATCAGACAAAAATCCTTTCACTTTCCTTTCTTTGGAAAAGTGAATGACGCTTACGCCAGTTCAACATCGAAGTCAAAAAAATTCACTTTCTCAAAATCTGAAAAGATAGAAACACCAAATCAATAAAGTTTTAATTAAGTTCAATCAGGAAGGAATCGTAAATTACGATCAAAGTCAGGCATGAACTTTTATCGGTAACTTTCAAACGACGATTACCGTTATTTCAAAACCATGTAAACGTTACCACTATGTCCAGTAATACCCGGCTTAAAAAAAATCTCTTACTAGAAAAAAACTGAAAAAATTTCATTTAGGTGACTAAGATAAATATGGGATAGAACATTAAATTCATTTTCTGAATTAGAAAATAGCTATCTAAATCAAGCTTAGAATCTTAATTATTATTAGTTATTAATGCTGAATTTGACTTACTGCTAAGCGAATGAACGAACAAAAGGTATTTGCTTGCCTTCGATTTAAAGCAATACGAAACTAATCTAGTTCGTTTAGTGGCGATACACGTTATACACCATCATTAATTACAGTAATCAATGTCAGCCACTAACAACAATAATAAATATATCATTGCACTTGCTTAAATATTCTAATATAAGATATTAATAACTTTTAACTGTCGAATGACATTAAGAATCCTTGACACGAACGTCGATATCCAGCTCGCCGAGCGCATGCTCTTGTCGAACGAGTAGAGGTGGTTGAATCGAATAACATTCGTAAAATAAGCTTAGGCTAAATCGTATGAAAGAATGCGATGGAAGACATCAGTTGCTCTCCATAAGCTACCTCAACCTAGATTTATGAGAATGACATGTACTAATAATACGCAACGAGAAGAATTCAACATGGGAAACTTATTCTTTTAAAACATTTATTTGTTTAAAGCAAGATCGCAAAAATATTGAGTAAGATATTTTATGCAACTTACCGTTTACCAGAAATTATGAGTGGTGACGACGAACAGGTTGCCTCCGTGGAGTTGCTAGACGTTAAATTCAAATCGGTAACGGTTTTCTCCTAAACAATTTACATTAGGTCTTCAACAGAAGAAATCTCAGCGACGACTGAGGAAATAACCGTCCCTGTAAGATATGAACAATATCGCTGCACCCTCATTGGTCGAATTTGAATTCTACGTCCGTCGCCCCACCCACGTAGCCTGTAAATTGTATTCGTAAATACAAATTTTACTTAAATTGGAAATTAATTTGATGAGGAATCATCTGAATTTTATTTCAAAAGTTTTCAGAATATAATTTTTTTATTAGTAGCATTTGTTTGGATAAAACGAGTTCAATGGCTGCCACGGAGCAATTTCACAACATATCGGAAAGTTAACTGAATGGAACATATTTTGTAGTTATTTTTTATTATTTATGGCAATTACTTAAAGAAACTTTAATCCGTGTAAATATATAAGGTAATATCGTAGACTATTTATCACAATTAGTAACTCGTCATCATCCACTAACAAAAGAATGCGATTAGCGCATCGTCCCACTTCATTGATTTACATTTCAATATTCATGATATCTTATCTTAATACCTTCTTTGATTTAAAAATGGTCAACCCCTCTAGGAATTTTGATGATATCGATTTCGTAGAAGAATATGAATCACTTGCCTTCGTCGTACTAAATAGTTCGAACGACTTCTCTCTCGCTCATCCACAAATGGCCTTCATTTCAGAACGTATGACATTTGTCAAACTTTCTAATCGGTATTCACCAAAGCATCTTCAACGAAACAACAAGAGTAGATTACGTTCCACAATGAATAAATTCCACTCGATGAGTTTCATATTTTTAATTACAATTTTGATGAAGGATTCATCGTCATGAAATTTAAGCAGACTACTTTGGCAGCAAATGCTCGTCTTTACAACCTAAAATGAAATATTTTTATGACTAGAATTGCATTAAGCAGGAGTCTACTACCCAAAAATCATACCCTTTGGGTTTTCCCACTTGAAATCCTTTCTTTCACTCTATGCTTATACATCCAGAAAAAAGATTACTTCCTTATTCTACATTTCTACCCACCTTATGAATAAACTATCGATTACAGTAGACCATAACATTTCGTCTCGCTATTATAGTAGCTTAAACTATTACTGCATACAGAAGACACACCTTAAACTTATAATGCAATTTCCTACCTCATACACAGTCCAAACCTTTGGAAGGAATTAGAAGATGTATGCCCTTCTTTACACTCCAAAGAAACTTCCTCTTCGAATACTTCAAAGGTGAACTTATCTCTCGGAAGTTCTTAAATACTCATGTATATCCAAAAGAATTCGTTTCAAGCAATTTTAGAGCTATATAATGACCGCCATTGTGAATACAGCACGAGAACATTCAGTCACCTAACATTACTCATGGTTCTTGGAACGCCTTTACGTAATTCACTTTTCGGAAGAAGACGATCGTATGACCAAAAGCGCGGTAAAAGCCAAGTATAAGCCTCGTGGTTTCGTTGAGGTCGTGTGTGAAATGGTTCGTTCTGGATCAGTGATATTTAAGTGCTGAAAATGTTTTATCGAAGAGGATTGCCTCTATTTAAGTGATCCTTTATACTTCTGGATTTCCATTTTACAATAAGAGTGTCACAAGTGCAACGTAATGGTTAATTAATGAAGTACTCTAGTGAAATGTCTGATGGCAGACATGAAAAACAAGCTCTTTATTCAGTGATTTCCTTATATGAATTTGAAAAGGTGTGTAATTCTTAAACTGTGATGAAGGAATCGTCAAAGAATCGAAGACTCGGAAAAGTTTCTGCTACAACTAAAAGGTAATATTTGCTAACATTTCAATAAATGTTATTAACGAGATATATGGATGTATGGTTTATCTCTTTATAGAAGTAAGATGTTAAAAATGGTTATGTAGGTTATGCTATGCAAGTTATGGTTATATCTTTGATAGAAGCAAGATTGAATGAGAACTTTTTGATTTTACTACATAGGTTTAACAAGAGATCTTATCTAGTCAGTATTCATTTTTCAATAATTGTGTAAAGGCTAGACTCCAAAATATATAACATCACAGAGCACGATACTTAATTGAAGAAATCCAGCAACTGAATTCACGAAATGATTCGAAAAGGAATTTCTTTTTTTCAGCATAACGTAATACATCTGTTAAATGTTACATTATATAAATATTCTTAGATATATCTCATCCACAAAGTTTTTTTTATTAATTTCAAAGAATATCATTCTCTGTATTTGTGTTG
This sequence comes from Sympetrum striolatum, assembly GCA_947579665.1. Lineage (NCBI taxonomy): Eukaryota > Metazoa > Arthropoda > Insecta > Odonata > Libellulidae > Sympetrum > Sympetrum striolatum. The sequence continues at coordinate 34,764,644 of OX388350.1, read as the reverse complement.
CGAGTGTTTATTCTTCCACTGGAAGATTGAGATCTACCTAAAGATCATGACTATTCGGTTTGGCAGGCAATTAGAGGAGTTATTGAGGTATTCATTGTGAAATGTAGTGTGCTCTTGATGTTTCGGTAAGAATTCTTTCTAAGGTATAGGTGTACGTCCTTAAGAAACCATGACAATATTTATAAAACCTTCAAATTTTTCTGTGCAGTGAAGGTCATTTGTTGATTAGCGAGGGAAAAATCGTAACAAATGCGTTACAAACGACGTAAGTGATTAACATTCCTCTGAGACAACAAAATTATAAATATTCCGCGAAGAGATGATTTTTTTAATCAAAGAAAGTGTTTAGATTATTATTATTATTATTAGTAATTTCAATATATATCAATGAATTGTGACGATGCGCTAATCGTATTCTCTTGTTAACGGATGATGAGAAGTACAAATTGTGATAATTAGGATATATTAATACATTATATATTAACGTAGATTTGAAATCTTTTAAAGCATTTATCCTAAATAAGGATAAATTTGTTTTTAAATACGAAATATTTTCTATTCTTTAACCTTTCCGATATTTCAAGCAATTTCAATATGACAACCATCAAATTAATTCTATGTTAAACATGATGCTTATAAGAAATATTTCATATTCTTCAAAATCTATAAATTCGATGAAGATAGTTCCTCATCAAAGTAAAAGCTTACATAATTATAATTAATATTTACGAAAATAATATAGTTAAAAGACTCGGTGGGCGGGGTGACGGAGGTAGAATTCAAATTCGACCAATGAGATTGCAGCAATATTGTTCATAGCTAAAAGGAACGGTTATTTCCTCAGTCGTCGCTGAGATTTCTTCAGGTGAAGTCGTATGTCAGTTGTTTGAAAAAAAACCGTTACTGATTTGAATTTAGCGTCCAGCAGTATCACTGGGACGAGATGTTTGTCATCACCACCTAGAATTTATGGTAAACGGTAAGTTGTATGGTATATCTAACTCAATATTTACTGCGATCTTGTTGTAAAGAAATAAATATTTTAAGAGGTAAAGTTACCCATGTGTAATTTTACTCGTTTTGAATTATGAGTCTATGTTTTTTATCTACTATTTTATTTAATCTACGTTACATTTGGTTATCGGAAAGAATCGTCTTCTTTCATCGCTTCTTTTCTTTAAACTTAGTCTATACTTATTTTGCAAATTTCGTTCGAACCAAGAGTCTATAATTACACATGATCATTTGTATCTTAATTTCGTGATTGATTTTCGTTAACGTAACGTGAAAGATTGAATCTTAGGATTAAATGATTTATTCTTCGGTACCTAATTTTTAGAGGAGTCCATCTAAGGGAATAAGCCCAACTTTGCCGAACTCGAACCATGTACACTGGGTAGTTTCTCTGCCCGTCCGACAAGAGCATGCGCTCAGTAAGCGGAAAATGAAAGCTCGAGTCAAGGATTCGTAATGGTTGCTAGTATTTAAATTTTAGATTGGAATACTTGACCAAGTCCAAAAATATAATTATTATTGTTGTTATTGCTCGACGTTTGAGATAATTTAACCATCATCATTGAATACTGTTAATACATGTCGTTTATCACCAATGAACATTCTTATTAAGTTTCGCTCTGCTTTAAATAGGAAACGTGCAAGTATATCTTGTTCACTCATTCGCATGGCATTAAATCTCTCCTATTTAGTATTGATAACTAATGATAAGTATGCTTCCGTTACTATCCTTGAACTAGATAGCTATAATCTAATTTATAATATAATAACTTTCTCTCTGCAATATTTATGTTAGTCTCACGAAAAATTTCTTCAGTTTTTTTCCAGTCTTTTGTTTTTTGTTAATATGACCTTCTGGTAACGGTCAACAGTGATTTCGATGTAACCGTTATCGTCTTTTGAAGGTTACCGATAAAAGTTGATGCCTGCTTTAGATCGTAGGGCATAATGTTTTTCTAATTTAAATTTATTAAAACTTAATTTGCTCGATGCTTCAAATATTTTTTAGATTTCGCCAAAGTACATCTTCTCGGATTTCCATGTTGGACAGCGGACATTGAAAGCATTCGCCAACGAGGACAGCGGTGGACCTCTAAATTAGGTTAGAAGAAGTTGTATACATATCATTAATCGCATTTCAATTGAAATATTTCCTCACATTGTAGAATATCGAAATAGTGTGCTTTCTGTTGTGCTTAAGAGGCAGGTATTTATTCTTCCCGTGAAATAATTCCGATATTCTAGAATATTAGCTAGAATATTATTAACTGTGAAAATCGGTAGGAGATTTATTGTAGACAGATAATCAATTTAGAAATTCACAGTTAGGGAATTCGAAAGGACATGCATAGAATTTTATCAAGTTACTTCTCCTTACATTTATGTAGTTAGCGATTGTAATGCACTGAAATAAATATTAATATAGACATTCTTACTAATTTAATAATTAGAAAAAATAATTTTCTCATGCTTCAATAACTTGAGTTATTTCTTTGAATAAAGAAAATACTAAAAAAAATACTTTTTCGTATCTAGATAAGGTCTATTGTTACATTAGGGAATCATAATCCGCCCTGGAGTACTAGAGTATTCATTTTTGTCTTAGGTAATTTTTTTCGTTCCCTATGTTCTTTTTTATGCCTTAAGTCAAACCTCTATGCTTTAATGACTCTTTAAATTTCAGTTTACGCGTTTGGTGTTGCGTATTAATTTGGTTTTTACACCATATCTACATCTACATCTACATTAATACCCTACAAGCCGCCTTTCGGCGTGTGGCAGGGGGTGTAAACACCAGTTGAATCTAAATTACTTCCTTATTCGATTATTGTCACGTATTGTTCGCGGAAAGAATGAATCTCTAAAACGATTCGTCCTAGCATCTATTTCTCTTAACTTACGGTCATTATCGGATCGACCGACGTAGCAGGGGGGTTGCATGATACCGATTGTATCTTCGGAAAATGTAGTTTCCCTGAATTTATTAAGCAATCGCAGCCTAGCTTCCAATCTCCTTTCTTTCAAGGATTCCCAACCTACGTCTGAGAGCATTTTTGTAACGCTTACTTTTTTATCGTAGCATTTCTTAACAAAACGAACCGCTTTACGCTGCACTTTCTCGAGTTCGCGAGTACACGTTTCATCCGCCGGATCCCATATACTTGCCGCATATTCCAGAAGGGGTTATATCTGTTTTTCGTTCGTCGTTTTGCCTTATTATTAGGTTAATAAAAGTTGGCATAAACATTGTAGGTATTTTATTCACAGAAATAAGATAATTAGTCGTAATTTTCACGGGTATACTCGTTTCTATGCTGTCGTTATAATTGAATCATCTCTGTTATATCGCACTTTCATATTTAGAATACATGGTAGTATAAACACTTACATTCGTTCTTAAATTTATATAATCTTTAACATTGAAAATTATAGTGGTAAGAGTTCACAATGTTGGACTTATACTAAAATCGGTCAATTTTCCTATCTCACAAATAAACATTACGTTATTCGTTTTAAAGTTTCAGTGTCACCCTCCGGTGTACGGTAATTTTTCGTAAACAAGTGAAAGGTGTTTACACACGTATTGATATTTTGCTCTCCCTTTCTTTTGCTCTCAGTGCAAACTCATTTTTAGGAAAGTCAGTGGGAATTATGCTTATGATTTTTGCAGACCTGAAATTGCGTTTGAAGTCTTTGAATTCTTTTTCCTCGATTTTTGAAGGCCAACGAGTTCTCTTTCCTACTTCATGGACAAACGCAGGCATTAAAATATATTTTTCAACGTTCTGTATCCTCTCATTAGGACAGATGAGTACTATTCTAGCGTTTAATATCGATTAAATATTTTTTTACGCACAGTTAAGAATTTGGTCTTTAAAAAGCCACCAATGCTATATTTATGGAAATGACGAATCTTCAAATATAATATTTATTTGTAGGTAATTCCACTTGACCGATATTTGCTTTCATCTTGTAATTTATACCTTATGAAATTTAATCTGCTAACAAGTTTGCCTTAAAACGTTAACGTTATATACTATTCAAAGCTTAATCAGCTGATTCCTTCTTTTTTACTTAAAATTAATACAACCATGCTATTTTCATTTCTCCAAATTATATAGGAAATATATACTTTGCTCAAACCTAACTTGCGAATACGGGAAAAGGAAATAAGAAAAGAAGATAGTAATATCTAAATATCATTGGAAAGTGGCTGAAATATAGAAGTAGCAATTTAAATTGAGTAGGTGCTAACGAGAAAGTTTACCTTTTAGTATTGGAGACTTTTCACAGAATGTAAGCTTTTACATCTTAGATATTTTTTCCAATCAATTTCTTTTCGTTTCTTGTCTAATTTCTCTATTTTATAAATATTTGTGCAGAATAGGAAGGTGATTGTAGTAATATGATGTAACATACTGAATGCCGGCTGATATTTCAATATTTCATTGCTCTCATAGTATTGCAGAGTAAGCTTACGTTAATTAATACATTAGAACCATAAAGGCGTTTAAACTACCATTATTAATCTCCTCTATATAAAGTAAAGGACTTAACTATACTTTCTTGCAAGTTACGGCCTTTGCATTATTTCTTACAATGTTCCTCTACCGCTTCATCGAGAATTAAGGTAATTAGAATGTTTTCATATTAAAAATAGCGATATCGAGATTTACTAATGCAAGTCATAGATATCACCGATTCAAACAAAATAAAAATTATAGAAAAAATAAAATCTAATAAAAGGCAGCCGTGATATTTTGGAAATCGCAGTTATCGTGTACTTTAACGTTTATTTCTTGTACTGTACAATTTAAATTCCAAAGCATAGCATAATATACGAAGTTGTTGCATGAAATTTCCTACTTTTTTGTATTTTATCTTTTAAATAATGTATCATTGTTAATCGAAGGAAATAAGTTATTCAATTACTATATTTTTTGATACTATTAATCGCACGTATAAGACTTAATGATTCCGTTCGAAGCAGTTTTGTGTCCACCTCCTTATCTGTTACCTTTTGTTATTCTCTTAGTAAGTCAATAGTGAGTGAGTCACTTTCGCTTCCCTGTCTTTCTCTAATTCTCTGTAGACATACGTGAAACATCTTCAAGGCTGACCGATATTTTGCTTTCCCTTTCCATTGCTTATGCGATACAATTGTTCTCAAAATATGCAAGCAATGCTATACTTCGTAAATATATCAGTTAGAACCAACATGGGGTTCAAACAACCTTCAGTAGTAATGACTCCCTTTGATCGGTCCAAGGTTGTGTTTTATTTACATTGGAAAAAATAAGACAAAATATTTTTTCTTGTTTCTGTACTGCCTCAGGTGATAATATACATTTTTAATTTAAATATTAATAGTGTTTAGGAGAAACAGTTTCAAAAGCACCTTGCAATCAACGATCACTCAATTGAGTGCTCAGTAATGAGATTAATTGATTACTTGTTAGCCATTTCAGTGCTTTGATACATTTATATATTACATAAATCATTAGAATGCTTACATAGTGTAAAAGACATTCAAACGTTTTACTACTCAATGGCGACTCAGAATCTCCCTAGCGCTATCATTTCTTCAAATAATGAGATCCTTTCCAGGTATGTCTTTATTGAATTTCACCATTATTACAAACATTACATTTTCAACTAAAGTGATTTAATCAATAGAAAAGGAGGTAAATAACCCATCTTCTAAACAATCCTCAATTTGTAGGTGATTTTGCAATGTAAGACGGTTTGAATTACTATCTTTTATGATGCATTTTTTAAGTTTTTCATTTTCATTTTCATTTGACTTTATATTTTTGTGAATAATTCGCAGCATTGTGAACCAATTTTGCAAATAATTCTCATTTATCTTATCCAATATGTGAATTATGTAAGAATCTCAGATCGCAGAAGTCCTCCATCTATTTTTTTATGGACTGTTTTTGATCAATTACAAAGGTGTACAGAGCTATTCACAAGTGGAACGGCTTACATTATGCCTTTATTCATTACTAACGTGGCATTATCTCCTGAAGTTGATGGGTATCTCTAGTTATTATATAATAAAAATAATATATGAAAGGATTTTTTTACTTTCATGCTTTCTACCAGGTGAAAGGTTTTTGGGGTTACCAAATTTTGAGTGCATTTCTCATTATACATATCGTCCTCTTAATTCTAATTTTTACTTAATAATGAAAGTCATTGACACACATTTGCAAAGCAGTTTCTTTAATCATTGATTCCATCGAATTTTGTAAGAGAATGTTTCCAGTAGCTCATCACCGTAAATAAACAACTATTGCTCAGTGTGTTTTATGATACAATATGAAGTTGTTAATAATTGCCTTTAGCCAAACCTGACACCATATTTTTCATTCATGAAATTGCATTAACCTTAAAAGTTTTAGCTTACAACACCCCTAATATCTATGAAAAGCTGATTTACTCAGTTATAAATTTAAAAATCGTTCTTTTACCTGTATTTGTGAAGTAATTTACTCCAGGTAGCATCATGATTAAAATTATCTTCGGTAATCAAATAAATTAGAAAAAATAATATCGTTTTTTTAAGATATCTTTAGGGTTTTACGGATTTTGAATGTTACTAGCGGTGAAAAAATTTCTTAGTTTTAATAGGCGTCAACGTTGAGTGTCGAACCGAGTATAGAAACAAGTAATAAAATTAAAACTGTTTGCATTGTACAAACAGAGGAGCCTCAATGTTAATTTGGATTAAATCGGAAAACCGTTAATTGGAACGCGGGTACCATACACATAAGTGCAAATACATTGCAAATTAATTCAATACCCTATGCAGACTGATGAGCTTCATCGATCCTTTCATGCATATCTGCAACATCATATTGTTTATTCTCTTTAAGTTTAGTATAACTACTCTGTGAAATGATATTATTTTGATTGATAATTAACTTATCATTTTATTTGAACTTCTTTCAGGATAAATTAACTTAGTTTGACCATCTGCACTCAAAAGTATGTATAAATGAACCGGATCTCTTATTAATAAAAGCCCATTACACACAACGTAATTTTTAAATAATTCTATAATTAAAGCTTCAAATCTAATACCTGCGTAATTGTCTTCATATTTAATTTATGGAACCACTTGGAAGGAAATTCAAGGTTTGTCTTTGTTGAAAACGGTTCCACTTTCACCGACGTGGGGGAGCCATGATATTGGTCAGTCATCAAAGAATAATAGAAATTCTCTCGATCAATAAACTGGTTTGCTGATAGCAAGTTATGTAGTTGGACAAAGATGATAAATAATAACATTTGTTAGTACAAAATGGATAGGTAATATCGATTTCAACGTATTAGCGCTATTAATTAACATTTAAGATTAAAATTATTTACATAATGATAATAAAAATAGGTACATATATATATATATTAAAATGAAAATTATTTACGTATAGTTTTCACCACTAATCTATGCATTTCCTTCTTTATAGAAGAGCACACCATCAGTATCTCCTGATTTAGAGCCCAAATTGTGAGTATTTCTTGTCCTCTCCTCCCAGTTCCTTTACTAAAACTTTATCACTGCCTCATTATCATCAAATTTCTTTCATTTACTATAGATTCGTAAGATAGAGGCAATATATCCACCTTTAATGGTAGTATGATGAGATGATGCATCATTGAAAGATATTCATTTTAGTCAATCAGTTTCGCAACTATCATTGAAATTTCATCTTACTAATGATAAAAAATAATTGTCTAATTACGAAATCCATAAAAAGTTTTAAATGTCAAGTATTCTGAAATCCCCAGAAAGAATTCTACTCGATTACTGCCAGTTTGTATTTAACAAAGAGGATGCAGTGTTTGGTGGCCGTAGTTTATAAAGATATGCATGTATATGTACTAATAACCTGCTCTGTAGGGGAAGAGAGAACATTGCCTTATTACTCTCAACCCTAGCCGAAAGGCCTACAGTTGCAGGCATCTCTTACAGGGCCCTTTCTTTCACTTTCTTATGCAGGAGTTGAGTTCTGTTCTCAATAGACTCCTGTTCGATCCTTTTGTCTATAAGGTCGGATCTCGCGGTACCGGTGATGAGTGGTAAAGAAGGGGCCCTGGGCATGGGGTGAACTTCATTGCACGCCACTCTGACAAGGCCGGGTCCACTCATTAGGGTGTTAGGTTATCCCCCCAATTCCTCCCTTCCCTTCATCATTGGTTGTATATAAGGAAAACCTCCAAGGACGACGAAACATCATATCCAGGAGTAAGTGATGGTACTGGTTAGCGTAAACAATGATAATGAATATTCAGGTAGATTATAAACTACAAAAAATCAATCTATCGAAATGCTTTTGCCTGCAGTATTCTTAAGTTTCTTCTTAACCAGCTTTATTCTTCTTGTAAAGCATTTGAGCTATCTAAAAATATATCTTTTATCATTTAAAGACTTATAATGATATATTTTTCAAAGGATTGGTTTCTTCTATGAAATAATTGGCATTATACTAGGTGAGATACCATTAAACGATACCTTTTGTTAAGTAAGTCTCAACAGTAACTCTTCGTTGATGCAGGGAGTAATAAAGTCATAACATGGAAAAATTTATTCATATGTTGGAAACACACGATAATGATAGGCCATTGTAAAACAAATTGGTATATTTTGCGGTACTATCGATGTTAACCTGTAGTTGAAAATATAACATTGCATGGGTATGTCATTCCACCATACTACCCCGCGGGAAAACACTCAGTTCGAAGTTTTTTTCATTTCATCGAAACAGGAACTCTTCGGATAATTCTTATTTCATTCTTTAATTTAGATGTCAAAATTGCCAGTCAATTGAGAGCAGATAGGTTATCTTTATAAAATGCAATACCCACACCAATTCAGAATTACACAGAAACATGTTGTAATATTTTCTATCAAGGAGATTTCTAACTTTGTACATATACTAAAAGTGATAACGCCCGAGGTCACCTCAATCAAATTATCTTGAATCGATTCGTTCTAGAAATTCCCTTGTTCGTCTTCGCGGTATTACATAACTCTTTGTTGATGCAGGTAGTAATATAAGTCATTTTATGGGAATAATTAGTCATTTATTGGAAACACGCAATATTGATATGCCATTGTCAAACAAATTGGTATATTTTGCGCTCTTATTTATCTTGTAGTTGAAAGAAGTTTTTTCCTATTATCCAAATAAGAATTATTCAAGAAAGAAGTTCATGATGAAATTTTAAGAAGAATTTAAGAATTATTCAATTATTCTTAAACCTTTCCTTAATTTAGATTTCAGCGCACATTGGCAGTAAAGGGAGAGCAGAGAAGGCTATCTATATTAAATAAGATATACCACAAATATTTCTGAATAGCTCAAAAACATCCTGAAAAATGAACCTTTATAAGTTATTTAACTCTGACGAATTTAACGTATTTTAAACATGATATTTCAGTATTCACTTCCCGCTATTTCGAAAAACTGCCAGAGCAACGACATCGAAGGGCTTTTTGTCCGAATCAGAATCTTAATTACTTTCCTTCAATTTAAAAATTGATTACTATTTTGTAAATGTGTTGCAGTCTTCAGTATTTAAGGGAGACGGAAATTATATGAAGGTGGAAAATGTTTGGTCCCCTCGTAACGGATAAGGAGGAATCTGTTTCTAACTTAGAGCCACTGCCTTTTTAAAAATATATATTGTATGGATGTATATAATATATATTGTATACATGTGTATAATATATATTGTGTATATGTATGTATTTTATATATGTATTATATGTATATCCTACTATCTACAGAAAAATTCCCAGTAATCGCTGGTATCGCATTTCCAGAGACCTAACGATGAAACGATCCTAGCGCTCTGCCTTCGTGTTTTTTGGGCAATTGTACCTAAAAAGCCACCTTTGGGCATGTGATTGGGATGCATTCACCATAAATCTACTTTTTTATCAATTTACATGGCGTATCGTTATCATTAAAATACGTTCTTGAAGCTACTCGTTCATTTACTCGAAGTATTAATTCCAGTGATCTTTCTCCCTGTATCATAATGGCCTATATAAGTACTTACTAGAGGCTAATTATAATATCGACTTTGTCTACTGAGGTATTGGCTGCATCCTTTAAAATTGATTATACGATACCGCTATAGAAGCTTAGCTAATAATTATGATGTTTTACCATGCATATTCGGTGTATTTGAATTTTGGTATTTTTACGAAAGAAAACAACTTAAATTTTCTTTAAAGCATAATAAAATTGCAAAAAGAGCAAGTGCTTAAGTTAAAAAGCAAGTGGTGCATGGTTTTGTTTCTATCCGCATAGATTTTTCATATATTAAAATTCTGCACAATTTAATAATAAGAAATATCACGAATAAAACTATGAAATTATCTTATGACCTTTGAGCCATTCTATAAAATGCCCTGATTTTAATGACATAACAAACCCCGATTTTAATATAAGCATTAAGAAATTAACTTAAATTATATTATATGTAATTTAAGTATTATTAAAATTTAAAATAAAAAAATATAAGTATCTATCACAAAAGAATGCTTTGTGATAGATACTTATCAGAGTTTCATCAAACTTTAGCCTTGAGTAGATTTCAAAATATACGAAAACATTGAAAGAAGCAGCTCTATTTAATATGTTCTCTTCTACGTAACCCAATTCGCTCTAACTTCAATTTATTTTCATCATATTTTTGCATCTGAATCTCGAATCGCTAGGTGGATATTGCGTCTACCTTTAATAAAATTCATATTCTGTTCAAGTTATGATAGCCGTGGTAAGTAAATAATACGAAGATCATAAAATAACATTAAAGACATGCTTGAAATAATTGGTATTGGATCTTTTGAAAAACGCCTAAGATAGTTGATGGCTACGTGCCACTTGCTAAACCGATTGAAAATTTCGTAGGTATGTTGTCTCTAGGATAATGTTCACTAATAACAACGTACAGCTTCATTGTTTGTTTCGAAGTTTACTTCAGACCTGCTCAGGCATGAATTTCACCCTGACGGTTCACTCGTCCCTTGAGCAAAGTAACGTCAGCTCTTATTTTTGACTTGCTCTGTAACACTGAAATGTCTGGGCGCATGTTCATGCTAAATTTCCTCTGACCTTGTATTCATGAACCAGACCCATTCCTACATGTGAAGTAACTCGAGAGTAAATATTTACGAGCCTAGCTGAATCTAAGCACAAGCGACAAGGTTTAGAAGTACCGGCAAATGCTTTTATTATTTCTTCTAAAATTATGGGATTGATTTTTATCTTAGATATTAGATTTCAGGGATTTATAAGAGCATTGGAAAGGGATATTGCTGTTCCCTGAACTGCTTAATTGAACTAGAGAAAAGGAAATTAAAATTTTGAATTCGGGATATTCATTTAAAGAAACTGTTTCTTATATGTCTTCTTGATGAAATTTTTGTAACTTGTACGAAATATTTGAGATGCGTAAACCCATTTCAATTACTTACCTCTATTGATGTATCACACTTCCGTATTTATTTGATAAACCACAGCGTCGACAGTTTTATTGGGAAATTATTTTATATTAAGCTCGGCCAACGGGTCATGGCTATCACAAGATTTTTGAAGGATATTAGATCAACAGCGACATTGAGACGCTTCTAAAATACCGTTAAGTTTTAATAACTCCAAAAATTCACACCCTTGTTTACATTAATAATATTTCAACGGTTGAAAAGACAGCGAATATGTCGAAATGAATACCATACTCTATACTCATAAATTATTTCTTGGATGCAACTTTAATCTAACTAAGTATTCCTTAGACCAAGTAGTACGTTATCTTAGGGTAGCCATTATTTTTAACTGGCATATTTAACCCGTCAAGAAAATAATGTCCATGTAAACCATGGATACAAAATCTTTAGCAGTGACTAAACCATTAAAAATTACGTAAGTAATTCTTATAAAATATACTTCTTAAACTTTTGCTTTTCATCTTCATCTACATATGTATTCTGTGCGTCGCTTCTCATGGGGTTTACGTACTATCAATTTATCTCAATGATCAATTACTAATGCGAAAAAAACAAACCTTAGGAGTTACTCTTTTGGGTATTTATTTTTCTGATTTTTCTTGCAACGTCTAACCGAATTACATAAGGCAGTCGCATATGTTCTATTTCGTCTTCCAAAGACCTCTGAGCTTACTACGTGTATGTAAAATTCGACATTCCTTCTAACTATTTGCATTCATTGCCAAGAAGAATCTTGGTGACCCTTATCGATTTGTCCTAGCATGTTTTGTCCAAGTTCTCAGGTTCATGGTGGGCCTTTTCTAATTCACGAATGCAGCGCTTGTCCACAGGGCCCTATATACTGCATGCACACACTAGGTGGGGTCAAACTTGCGCAAAGTAGCATTGCTCACAGACTTTTTCAACACTCCTCCCAGCTATTCTGCTGAAGCGTGGTACTGTGAGAGCTTGTCCACAAATTTTACGAATTTGGGGACCACATCTTCAAATATTCGTGAAGGTGGCTACAAGATATTCCACCGAGTCTACTGTTTTTATTTTTTTACATTGAAGGCGGTAATATTCCGTCGTAGTTCCACTGATTTATCGTTATTCTGCATTAAAACACTACCCCTCACCGGAATGTAGATTGCAGAATACATATGTTGATGCTTTAAACGAGTTTAATCCATCATTACTGCTTTCTATTTCCTGTAAATCAGTGTGTAATCTACAAAATCTTGACTTAGCGGCTTAATACTAGAAGGACGGGAGTTTTGCTCTACTTAGATGGACGGGAAGTCGTTATTTGACTACTTCGTTCCTTAATACCTATTTTATTGCTTCTTTGCATTTTGAAAGGGTTCAATTGTTTAACTTAGGCATAACTATATAGTTATATCAACATTAAATTACTGTTTGTCCATCGATCTATAGTTTATAAACAAATGTCTACTTACAGCGAAGCCTTCATTATTTTCACCGTATAAGGCTTTGAATAATATTCACGCTATAATCAAGTTCCATTGAAACATCATTTATAAGTTTATTAATGTAATTAATTATTCAAATATAAATATCCTCAGGAAAATATTAAAAAATCGGAAAAAAAGTTCATATGTGACTTGAAAAGAGAAAGTGGTCGAATGATCACCAGCCGTCCTAATATGTATAACATGATGTGAAAAATACCACATAAGAGTTAGCAAAATTTTAATTAATTCGTATCAAATTTTGGATGGTATAGGATTAAGTTAAAGAGTTTTAAAAAGTTGAAAAATATGAACTTAAAAAACTTTAAAGTAAAACGCTGAAAAGAGGTGAAATGATCACCACCGTCCTAGTGTTAAGGTTCTTTATTTAACTTAAAATAAACATAAATATTCACACTTTCCTCATCAAACATTCAGTTTGTGTTTATTCTGAGATTAAATTGATAAAGAGATAAATCTGATAAATTAATCTATCGGTATACAAAGAGAGAAACTTCCAGTTCTTTAGTCTATGATTTTTCACTGTAATTTTTGTCCTTCCCAAAACTTTGCTAATTTATCAGTTTAAAATTTACCATTGTTAGTATAGCTAACATTAATTCCTTAAATAAATTTATATCTTAATTTTCTATGGTATTTTAGGGAGTAGCATGTTCATTTTCATCAATATTCAAATGTCCACCGCGCTAACCTACCCTTGGAAAGCAACTGGAAATGCAAATATTAACCCGTATACTATATATTTTTCACTCTAGTGTGCCGTTTCTGGAAAAAAGAATACTTAAATAATTTGGTAAGGCATTCTTTTGGGAGCATACAAAGTCTTCGAAAACGAATTCTTCGAAAATTGGCCACTCTAATGAATATAAATTCATTCATCCATATTGAAGGAACTAATTCGAAGTTGAAATATATGTTATCTATATCTATTAAGTAAAGCTATGAACCTCCTTGAAGGTTGGGTTGGGTGTGAGCATTACAGTTTTGGAGCGAGTGATCAATTTTCGAAGAATTGATCGTTTAAAGAATTCGTTTTCGAAGAATTTGCCTGTATCCGCTCCTTTTCACTTACTTTTCTTGTATAGTCCAAGTCTTCTCCAAGTGCGCCTAATATCTGCTTTCTTTCTAAAACGTACTTTTTCTTTTATATCGAGAACGGTACAGCGTAGTTTTAATCTTCTTACCTCTAGCGATTATACGAAAACGTAGAGAATCATTTTTTAAACTATCCCTCTAGTTTCGACATGTTCGGCTGGCTAAGGTTCCGCCGTGTTTAGGAAGGTAATTGAAACTACCATGAATACTCGTGTATAAACCTGGTTTTTCAGCACATTCTTTATGCTGAAATTGCTCCCTTTGGCTTATACTCGAGTGGGGGTCCCACATACCTATTTTCCTGCGGAAAATGTCTGCAGCAGACGGAAATAAGCTTGTAAATTCCTCACATTCTCAATTAACTATTCTGTGACAATTCCCTCCTACTAACCTACTGGTGATTCTACCACTGTAATTTTATTGGTTTCTATTTTATTTTGAAATTTATCAATAACTGCTGCTTTTCCCACCATAGGCTTATACTCAAGCTAATCAATTTTTGTATTTTTTGTGATAAAATTAGGTACCTCAGCTTATATTCGGATCGGCTTATACTCGAGTATGAAAGGCACAATATTAATTTGGCTCAAGAAGGGTTTATATATTTCATGTAGGTATTCTGAAAGAGAAAATATCAGAGAACAAAGGCGGAAGCACTGGTTGGAGAGAACAGAGGTTTACGTGGGAGTATGGGAAGGGCTGCTGTTGACGTATTGCAGGTGAGGTTTAGGAAAATAATAAATTCCTCGAAGGTTTTATATCTCTCGTCTTCCTTTGAAGGTTAGAGAAAAAAGAGACCCTTAGACGGAATAGGGGTTTCGGGCGGGGGAGGGAAATGAAGGGAAGGATTCGGAAGAGGAAATAGGTCGAGAGAGGATAAGAAAGAAGAAAAAGGGATGTTATACAAAGGAGGAAATGGTACAGAGGGGAAAGAAGTAAAGGAATGCATAAAAATTGGTAGAAGGGTGGAGAAGTCAAACTTTGTAAGGTAATACAAAAAGCGAAATTTTTAGTTCCTGTTCTTCACGAATGAATATCGGAATATTTTCTTTAAACAAATAGGGATATGGAACTAATATTTGTTATTCATGTTTATAATAGTACCGCGTAGTGAAGAGTCTGCGCGGAAATTCTCGCGTACCTCTTCCCTGGAAGGGTATACACCCACTCATGCCAACTCCTTACCCTGTGTACTCCACGAAATGACCTTCATTTCCTCATGGCTGTTCACAAATCGTGTTTTTGTTTTCTTCGAAATATACCATGCATCTGCCTAACGAGTTTTTCAATTGAGAGAATTCGTTAACACTGCTGTGCATAGAAGAGACTCACTGCATGAGAATGGGGAGAAGGGATACCAAAGGTGGAGGTATGTGGAGGTGGGATGGGTTGTCGATAATCCTCCCGCTGGTACTGAAAAAGGCTATTTACTACGCGGTACTATAAAAGTGATGTTATTTAGAGGTGCAGCTGCGTGTTTTCACATCTGTGAGACTGAAGGAGATCAGAAAATGTCCCCGGAAAAGGGCCTATCTCATTCCTCTTTGATATCTTTTCTTCAAAGAGTTTTCCGCTAGAATTGATTAATGCGAACCGACGTTATGTCACTGTGGATGGCTTTTCCGTTAACTAGCTCTGATTCTATTGTATAATTTCCGAGAGTTCCGCAATTTCCTAAATGGAAACGTTCTACACTTTTAAAGATTTTTTTATCATATAGCTGTATTTTGCAAAAACTGATTTCACTCTATACTTTATGATTTCTTCTCTATAAGTAAGACTAACATCAAGCCTGACAGAGTTACGGTATACAATGGTGCGATGTGTTTTCAATGGAAGAGGAAAATGCACAGGGAAAATGATCAAAAATACTTGGATTAGAGTGATTAAAACAAATTGTGAAAGCGGTAAAAGCAGTAAGTCGTGCATCAATTTAAAATTTCACTATTATTTATTTAAAATTTCGTTTTGTCTTAATGCGTTGTTGCTCGTCATAGCAGCGTGTTAATTTATAGACCTTGCAAGAGATGCATGCAAAGATGATTTAGAACATAAGAACATAGGTAGTATTTCCAGCCTTTTCCATGTATTATTTTTCAAAATTAGCTTAAACTTATTAAGGGTGACTTCTCACAAGTTATTTTAATTGTTCAGATACTGAATGCTAGAACTATTTTAAAATTCTAAATTTCTTACATAGTTTTTCAGTAAGATGGTTCTCGTTTCTCAGTTTTCATTCCATTCTGTCACTTGGAACTTGTAACATATACTTAAACTTTTATATATTATAAATTTTTAGAGGCTAAAATAAGGGCAATATATCTTGTGAATCAAAATTTTACAAATCCTCATCAGTCATGGTGCATAGGTGTGATGTTACAGAATCCCTCTTGTTACACTTATTGTTTCATCACTCTTGTCAATCCCTATGTTGTGGATTCCCTCTTGAAACAATCATGAATGTCATTCGAAGTCTTATCAAATTGAGCAGATTGACGCAATATTAGAAGATATTCCAATCTGTATTGATGTAAAGGAGAATTAATAATAAGCTATCTTTTTACTGAAACCCATATGTATCGTATGCGCTCATTGTTTTTGATTTATAACAATAAAATTCACTCAGGAATAAAATCCTTAATTGTGATTAGAATCAGCTTCTCGTGCATTCTTGGTGACCTAGGGTATTTCTTGATCTTTTAGGTCTCTCTTTTATTAAAAGGTGAAGATATCAAAATTCAATAATAAGCTACCTCTATTTCGAGAGTTCTAAGGGACCATGCGCACACTGTAGGATATATACTATTTATTACCAATATACTACGCATTAATCATAGATAATAATAATATTTTATTCTTACAACTCGGGTAAAAAATCCAAATATATGTTTTATAATAAAAGAAATATAGGTAAATATAATAATCAAGTAAAATATAAGTAAATGTACACAAATACGAAAACAAAGAGAAAAATTAAATCAATGAGACTACATAAATTACTAAGAATATTTTAATCACATATTAAAATAAATTTTTCGTTTTAAAGATGCGAAGGAATCACACAGTAGATCAATATTGTTCGCTGGAATGAGGACATCGTCAACTGATAACAAATTTCCTTCAGAATCCTAATAACACATTTACTATGTTTTCCATGAAATTTACGCTATAAAACCGTGTTTCCTTTCGAGAAGATGATTAAAGGGATGATTTAAGGTTCTGACCATCCTTGAATTATTCTGTTTCTCCGACAAAATTGACGCATGGCTCGGCCGAGGCAGGTGGTTTCATGGCTGAAGGTGTTAATTTGATCACCAGACCGGTTAAAGACGTGCGGTCGGATAAAAAATTCATGCATTAATCTAACCCTTCGCCAAACTATCGCCGCTTCCCTAACTTTCCCACGCACGCAGTTGCCAAGTTGCTCGGCCCAATCTTCGGAGTTGGAAAAATCCCTTTTCCACACCACCCTCATCGTCTCTCCCTTCCCTCCATCTTCCGACTCCATTTCAACTTTAACGCGAACGTCTTGAGCCAGTCTTCTTCCACCCCCTTGTATCATTCTGACAGCTCTCTCTCGCTGCTCAGAGCTTTATAATCCATCACCGCATCTCGCTTTTTGCCACCACTCCATGCGGCTCCTCAACGGTCATTTTCTACCTTGCTCTGCGCCCATTACGCTACATGGAGTGTGCATTACCTAGCGGTGCCATTGAATCACTTAATCTAACTTATTCTACGGTTATTTCAGGCACTTCTTTCGGAATCCGTCGCAGAGAAATTTTCTTTAGCTTCGCGTTTTGAGTTTCGAAATCGTGAACGGTGATAAGATCATTAATCTTCAATAAGACCAGAACTGTATTAGGCTTAAAAGCGAATTAGCCCCTCAACGACCTCAGACCTACTATTACGTCTGGTCTTATTCTTCACTTCTTCATCTCATGAAAGCTTTATTTTCGTATAATGTTATATAATATTCATATCCTCTCATTTAGCAAACGTTGTTCTTTAATATATGCATATATGAGAGTTTAGTAATTTTGCTGCGTATATTATATCGACTTAATGGTTTAGAACTTTTATTCAGATTTTAAATTGCTTACGAATGGCACCGAAATTTAAATATCCTTAGTTTATACCTCTGAAATTAATAGAGTTCTATATTACTTGCATTTATAATATCACTGTTTATAAACAAAAAATAGTAAAAAATTACTTTGCGTAAGTCATCGAGTAATATTGGCAATATCAAATCGAAAAGGATATTATACGACAAAATTAAGAATCTTTAGTTGATTTTCTTTCTTTTGGTACATCCATTTCCCGATGAGGCTCTCTGATAGTCATGTGGACAGTGCGTTAGCCTTTGGTGAAAGCGGTCCCGGGTTCGATTCCCGGTGGGAGCCAATATGCGTGATGACCTAAGCTGTCGAAGCACTTTTAATAATACAACTATATCCTGATGCCTTAGATTAGTGGTCAGCAAACTCATTAGTCAACAGAGCCAAATATCAACAGAGCAACCAAATTTTTAAAACTTAAACTATATAATAAGATACAGTATTATTAACTTAATTAGGGTACTTACAAACTGGCCTTTGCTTAAAACGTCCTCAATCTCATTGAGAAACTATCCACACTCTTATTCTATACCTTCTTTTGTTCAGTGTCTCTATTCTTTGGAATTATATACTGTAGCTCAAATGTAGTATGGAGCTCAAATGGAGTATGAATGGATCCTAAAATCAAGAGAGTGATATTATTCCATTTAGACTCACTGGTTAATATGTGATATAGTAAAGAAGTTTTAACGTTGCACATCAGTTACAGAGAGAGTTTTTTCTTTATTATTTCTAAGAAGAAAGAGAAGGTACACCGAATATAATGACTCTTGAAGGTAGAAATGATACCCTGATCTAGAGGAGTGACGTGGTGTTAGGTGGGAGGAATAATACCTCTACCCTTGGTTGAGCAGATTTAAGTTCCTGAGGATGGCCTGGGGCATTATCCAAAACGAGAAGAACTTTAAAAGGCAATTCTTTTGATATTTCTCAACTTCGGGAACAAAACAATTGTTAAACCAGTCCATAAAGATATTTCGACTCACTTAAGCCTTTCGGTTGGACCGCCAAAACACTGGAAGATTATTTTTAATTTTCCCAGACAGAGCTCGAGGATTCTGCAAACGGCAAATTCTTTGAAATCGCTTGCTGCATTGGAGCATAGAAGAAGCGTGACGCGGTCCTTGCTAACCTTAAATCCCGGAGCAGTTCTCTCAGACATGGAGATAAAAGTCCAGGAAGGCATTCTCTTCCAGAAGGATCTGGTTTCATCGGCATTAAACACTTGCTCTTTTGAGTAACTCTACTCTTTAATAAGCTTCATAAACAAATTAGGAAACTCATTTGCAGCTTTGTGGTCCGCAGATGCAATTTCACCGGAAATCTTCACATTATGTAGGTTATGTATTTTCTTAAAATTCTCAAACCAGCCCTTACTTGCGGTGAATTCTTTTTTGCCACTGCTTTCACCTGAAGAAGCGAAATGTTTATATAACCGCAAGGCTTTTTCTCGGATAATTAAGGTGCTTAACGGCACTCTGTTTTGTGTCCGAGATTCAATCCATATATTCAGAGCCTTTTCTGTTTTTTCGACGTTATTTCGTGGCACGTAGGACACTTTAACACTTGAGCTAGTTCCACTCTGAGCAATAGTTCTGATTGACGACTCACTTTTTTTAATTGTCCTAATAGTGGACTCATTCACTCCCATCGATCTGGCAACTGATGTATAGGATTCTCCGTGGGCTAGTCTGTCGAGAACTTCAAATTTCTTATGAAGTGTCAATACTCGTCTTGCACGTTTGGAGATAATACTATTCTCCTCACTTGATTTACGCTTCGGATTCATCACAGCTCATATAAAACGAAAATTAACCAAAAAATGAGACAACTGCCTTCACTACACACAACTTAACTTCTCCAACAACTTAACTAATCAAAGTCTGAGTTTGGTTTTGCTCTCAGGATACCCCAGGCTGGAAAAAATGACAATGCAATCATTTTCCAAAGCCTCGGCTGTTCACACCGTTGAAGCGTACAGTCAGCCCTTATTATACCCTCAAAATCGGATGAGATTTTTAAAAATTACCCTCTCATGATGACCAATGAGATGCCCAAGTTCATAGATACATATGAATATATGCATCTATGCATCCTTTTTCAGGAATAACATCATAAACCTTTCTAAGAAACTGAAAGCTGAGCCAAGACATTTCAAAGATTTCCCATCAGTGTATGAAATCACTCTCTCAAGATGCAATCGACGCGCTTCAGCTGTAAAGGAAGATATTCGTTCCGTTTATGGAAACCTTTGGTTCCCAATAGAAACCTAATTGAAATAAAAACACCCAAAGCTAATGTATATTATCAGAAAATACTATTAATGAAAGAAATTTCTTTAATATCTGGGAAAAATCCGCGATGAGTCTTAATTCAAATAAGAAACAAAATAATTTGGAATGAGGTGTTTCCGCAGTACGGTAAAAGTTTGAGTTGCGGTAGAAATTGTTAAGTAATAGATTTTATGATTGGATGAGGAATGCTAAAAATGGCCACATAAGTATACCGAGTGAAATTAATTCTGATTCCGCACTCGGCGAAGCTTGGTAAAATATTGGGCTATACATGAATTTAGATTGCGGACTGTCGAGTTGGTTGAATCGTAGACCGCGGTTGACAAGGGAAACACCCGCGGTTTAGAAGACTGGGTATCAAAAATTTAACCGCGGATACTCAAGGGCCGCGGTTGGCGAAACCGCGGTAGCCGAGGGATGCCTGCATTTTGATGCAGAAGGATTATCTGCCCTTGATCCAATTGATTTGATAGGAATTCCAGAAACGTAATCTTATAATTTGACGAAAGGATTATTTTTAATTTGATGTTTTATGTACTCCGTACTCGCCTTAAAAAGCCAGGGATCCCTAAATTAGTCCCAGATTGAGAATACTTGCTCATATAATCGGAGATTTTATATATATATATATATATATATATATATATATATATATATATATATATATATATATATATATATATATATAATCTGGAGCTGGATTGTGCAGCATGGAAAGACTTCGCTTAAGATGTAACGCTGATTAGACTTTGCGCCGTCAAACGCCAATTAGAATTAGATAATCAACCTCCTCCTTGAGGCAGAAATGGGCGTTATATTACAGTTCCCAAGATCTCTTCATCAAACTCTATCCTCCTTTACTTCCTGTTTTAAGCAGATTGAGTTAGGAAGTGAAGCACTCATCTTACGCTTTCTGGATGAGTATGCTTGCCAATGGAGCTATCTCGCAGAACTAAAGTTGGAGATCTTGCCGTTAGTTACAAATTGCTGTCTTATTTATGGCTAGAATTTTTAAATTTTTCATTCACTATCAATATTCTAATTTATTCATAATAATCAGAAAATTACAGATACAGTAAACTAAAATCACTTATGTTTTTCCTGGAGAAGACCTTAGGAAGTTTTAATTTATTTAAACGTCATCGTTAAAAGATTAACTAAGAAATCCACTATAGTTTTACTGTTATACGCTCTTTTACAAACTAACGCAAAAACTGAATATATTAGAGCGTGAGGAGTACTTAGAAGTCTAATGTACAGTTTGTTTAGATCGTTTACCATTTTAAATCCATGGAATTTTTTGTATTCTTTCTCCCCTTTGGGAAAGCAAAAGAGAATTTTCGAAAAAAATGTTGACTAAATTATAATTTTTACAACTTTAGTTAACTTTAAAATTATGTAACTTTGTTTTGAGGATTAGTTTTAGAGAGTAATTTTAATGTTAAGTTTAAACATATAGAATATTGTGTCATAAACACCCTAAATAATTTCGAGCAGCTAAATAGATGGTTGCATGAGTCTTCTTGAGCCAGTTCATGAGACGCATCTTAGGAAATAATTATCATTATCTTGGTAACTTAATCGCATCTTAAGAAAAACTTCTGAAACAGAAAGTGAGTCTTCGTATTCTTTTGTAAATTATCCTCCTGCGTTTTGTGATGTAGTATTATTATGTATTGTCATCGTGGACATTTTCTATAAAGAATATTGCTCGAGAAACTTGAGGATTTGAATATTGACGGAAGCTTTTTGATAAATTTATCACTTCCGATTTCGGGGAGGAGATAACTGATATTGTTATCCCAGTTATAAACTTACGCAATCTTCGGGAGGAAACAAAAAAAGCGTTACAGGGAATTATTTGTCAGGAGGGTACCTCTAATACCTTTAGTAATTGATACCTTTGGTAATTTTTCCCGCGAAGTATTAGAGAAGCTAATAGCTCTCCAGGTTAGAAAGGGATTTCGTTTTTTTACACCCCCTGCCACGCGCCACTGGCGGATTGCAGGGTTTAAATGTAAATGTAAGTGTAAACAGCTGTTTGATGCTAAATTTTCAGAGATATGTAATGTGATAATTTATACAAATATATTATCCAGCAAAAATATACACAGTCTTGGTTATAAATGTTTGGCTTCACTGACCTTTGCTTAGGAAGGTAATTAGCGTAAAAGGAGAAACTTTCTCTCCTTCTGTCCCTATCCCGGTTTTAATCCATCAAGACTGTTGAATTTCGCAGATTCTACTGTCTCTCTGTGGAACTTGTGAGCTATTGTGACTTTCCACGAAATTCATCGTCGAGCGTTTGACGCTCCAACTCATCCGAAGTTGCCGGGTTGAGCTAATCAAATTTCTCGGAAATACTTCCCTGGTTTGCTTGCCTATACATGTTTCAATGCGTCAGGGTTTATGATTTAACTGGATCAAAAGATGCTACCGGATAGGCACTTTGTATCGATTTTGATGGCTGGATAATTTCTCTCTAACCTTCAAGGCCATTTTCTGAAATAACCCTAGAGCGATGGAGAGAAAATGTCTCTCGAGATAATTGTCCAATACCCGTCTCTCGTGGTGCTCAGTGAAGGATTTTCAACTTTGCCGTGACACTGAGGTCAACCACGTGTTCGACCGCCATTCCGTGACTTTTAAGAGGTCACGGAAGACGTATGACCCCCTGGTGTCGATGTTGACATTTTATTGTTTCAGAAAATTATTCGATTATACATTATATGTCCCCGTCCATGGAAAAAGGAACACCTGCGCCTATTTATTCTATAACAGGAATTGATCGCCGATTTTTAGTATGGGTTTTCCCATGACTTTAATTTCCCTATTTGGTTTTATTGCTTTTCGGTTCGATTGGAGAGGAAGTAACTTACAATTGGTAAATAATGCCCACCGCATTTGCTGCTTGTATTCTTCGAAATGTTAATTTTTCCGAAACGTAATTTATTCCAGCTTCGATTTTCCTGGGTTCGAATTGGGACTTCACGTAGTACCGTTAAACTCAGAATGCACATACCTCGGAGCATATGCATATTTACAATATAAAATATTTCTTGTGAAATAAATATTTTGATGAAGTTTTTATGAGGGTAAATCCAAACTAATATACGTTTCACATCTCGTCAAAGGTAACGTACAGTTTTATTTTTGGGTGCGTCGTATTTAGTTTAAAATGCTAATTTTCATGCGATTTCTATTCTTCTCTTCCTAAGTGAACTATCGCAATATTTCCAGTTATTGATTTATTTAATACATTATCGTGGTTTTATTGCTTTTATGATTGTTATGCTACACTCACATCTTTACACCTATACCTTTAACTTGTACACACCTACACACTTATGAGCTAGATGATCATGCGTTCTTTAGTGAAGAAAAACTTGGTATATTTTCCACATAATGTCAAATAAAACAATTGTGTGGAAAATATACCAAGTTTTTCTCTCCTATTTTACACATTTATAGGTACACGCCTTTATAAATTTAATTTGTCCTATCAATAGGCTTTCGTAGGTTTTCGTGGATATTTTTTCTTCATTAAGTGGATTTTTTATGAGATAATACCTTTAGGTCTTTAAAATCAACTCCTTTTAAAGTTTTCCTCTCTCTTTCAATTGAACTATTCATTATTTGTGTTTTTTTTAGTATATTTGTCCTTGGGCTGGATAGAGGAAGAGATTTTTCAGCCTCAGTCTTGCTTCGATGAAGATCTTAAAACATTCAGTTATACTATCTTTGGGTATAGTTCTCTAATTCATCTAGTTATATAACTATCCATCAATTTATTTTTCACATTTGATTGGCTTAAAATTCATTTGCCATCATGGTCAAGTATTTGAATAAATAATAAATATTTTGGTAATAGCTGAGCGGGTAAATTAAGCGCTACTACTTGATAAAAGACGATAAAGCCAAGGAATGGGCTAAGTTTTGAAAGGAAAATGTTTGTGCAAAAATCTTCAATTAGACGATTACAAGAATATTTAAATGTTAAATTATAATGGTTAAAAGAGTTGGTGATGTAAGATTATTCCTTAGTTAATAAATATCCAAAAGAACGATAAATGAGAATATGAGTAGGCACATATAATTTCCTCGAGTTCATTTAATTTGTATGCGAGATATATTCCCACAAAAGTTACTTGGCTATTCTTCTCATGTATGAGGGACGTTAAAGCGAATACGCCCGCTCATCCCACGGCGTTATGCTTTTCAAGAAACACCCACTGAACGCTCTCCTCGTTTTCAAAAGGCGCGTTCTGGCACATCAAAAGATGTCACGATGCGAAATTCGCGTTGCGGTTGCTCGAATTGGTCTAATTAAGGAAAAAAGAGAGAGTTTATTTGCGTTTGGGAATGCTTCGAAAATGATGTTTGGAGTACAGCACGCCAATTAAACCGAAACAGCGCAATGTCTCGTCATGTTAATGATTGTATGAATGATAAAAGGACGCGAAGTTAATTTGAGTGCGTTCGAATTATTATCTCAGTAGAAATAAAAGCAATCTCAAATTGCGCGAAGAAAGAGTCAATGTGTTGGTATTGATTGTATTGAAAATTGTAAATATTCATTAGAAACTGGTGAATTTTAAGTATTGCTAGAAACAGTGCAATAGGAACGTGCTAATTTGAACAAGCACCCAGGAAAGAAGATCTTTAAGAGGTTGAACCCGTAAGAATGTTAGAGTATTTATAGGTCAACTATTATCATATATTTAAATACATTAGCAATAATTAGTCTTGATCTTATAATACCAGCAGATAATTTAAACCCTTATAAATAGTCCATTCATATATTAAAGTAAGGTTTTTTACTTTGAGAAAGAAAATCCTGTTCAGTGTTAATACTTCTGTTAAAGCACGTATGAAGGAAGATTAAATCTAATATTCTTGGAAATATCTATTGCAGCTTAAGGGTTTATAATTCAAGTAATGTCAAATGTAGTCCGAATCCCTTAAATTTAATTTGAATTATATTTCGTTTCTAAACTTTTCATTTGATACTGTACCACCCAGAAGTAATAATATTTGTTGTTCGTAATAAGAACTAAACTTTTTAATGAAACAAAGCTTCGTCAGTTTCCAGGTACGGGAAACTAGGAGCAAGTATATTTTAAACAATCTATTGCGTTTTGTTTAAGCGAAGTAAGAAAAAAGATTTTCAAGTAATTAAGACAGTTGCTTCCTTGTTTGATACCTATACCTTAGCAAACATGAAATTGTTTATTAAATGTTGGAAAGTAGTAATTAGTACTGTAATTAGTCTCTAGAGTATATCAATGAGTCAATGAGCTATGGAGAGAGTTTAAGCAGTATCGATCCCAACAAAGGGGAGGAGATCATCAATCTCGTCTCCGAATGCATCTCCCAGAATTACTTCCTATTTAACGGTGTTTTTTACAAGCAACTGGACGGCTTAGCTATGGGTTCTCCGCTGTCCCCACTCCTAGCTGAGGTTTTTCTGAATTCCTTCGAGAACAATCTTTTTTCCACGAACCACCCCATAATCAAGCACTGCTTATTCTGGCGCCGCTATGTGGATGACATAATCTGCATATGGAATGGCGCGAAAGAGCAGCTTAACGATTTCCTAGTGTATTTAAACTCTCTCCATAGCTCATTGACATTCACTATGGAATCTCCTTCAAATAGAACTCTAAACTTTTTAGACGTCACGATATCATTAAATAATGGAAGACCCGACTTTGCCATCTATCGGAAACCCACCTACACAGATCATGTCATCCCCAACGTATCTTCCCACCACCATTCCCATAAACTCGCCGCTTTCCATTCCATGATCCACCGCCTCACCCACATTCCCCTCTCATCATCCCAATTTTCCATAGAACTCAGCACCATCAAACAAATAGCAAATCGCAACGGATACGACGCCGGATTAGTGGACCGCCTCCTGAAAAGAAAACTTAAGAAAATAGCATCCAAAAAGATCACCTCCTTGACTGAACTACCTCCCCCTCAGGTGTCTTGGAGAAAATTTCCTTTCCTAGGAAGTCTTTCCTACCGCCTGGCGAGAACACTCCCGGACAATATCCGACCAGCATATTATTCCCCGAAAACCCTTAGATCCCTGTGCAAAACCAAAGACATAAGGGACAAAGAATCTCTTAGTGGGGTGTATGAACTCCGGTGCAATGATTGTTCCGCGATCTACGTGGGACAAACGGGAAGGGCACTAAAGATAAGGATGTCCGAGCATCAGCGCTGCCACCGCACAGGGGGTCCGGGTTCTGCATTCGCGGAACACCTTAACGAGGGATAATGTCTTAAGGACACATCAGTGATTTCCAACCTCGTCTCCTACACCAAGAGAAGAAAGGTCGCCGCCTCAACGCTTTAGAAATCGTTGAAATTACACAGAAAAAAGAGTTTTTGACGAACGAATATTTGTTCCCTAACCCTTCTCCCCTTCTTTCCCTACCCACATCGTTGTTCCCTTAGCCCCCACCCACCCCTTCCCCCTTCAAATTTACTATTTAAGACTAAATTTCCTGTATATGTTTGCCAGATGATGTTAATTTTGTAACGAAACCGGTCGCAGATTATATATATTTTGTGGAAAATACTAAGGTCATTTATTTAAAATGGTTATACCACCGTTCCACCAAGTAAAGATTGGACATATTAATTTTATCCATAAGTTATCCTCTGGGAGAGGTCAGGTAGAGAGAAAATGCATCAAATTGCCCTTTCCTGCTGCTTTCCACGGGTAAAAAGGCCTATCCTTTTCAAATATGAAGGTCGCGTGGTTCGCCGTATTGCCGTGAAAAACCTTAGCGCTGTTTTCTATCTGCGACAGAGCCTTGGGAGGTCTTTCCTAAACTGGGGCACATATCCCGAAGGGCCACGCTAGAGTAACCTACTACGGAAGACAGGGGGAAAGCGTATCGAAGACAAAGAAATCCTCGCAAATTTTTACATATCTTCGAATAAGAGGCAAAAGTTTTCGGATATTTCGTAGCCCAAAGTGCACCTCAGGTGATGCATGCTTCCTTTTGCAGCTTCATCGACCGTGAGCTCATTGAAATTTCGTATGAATCGGCAACTTAAACGGAGGGTTGTGATGGATAATTAGCAGTGCTGGGGTTAAAAGGTCAGCCAGTCAATTTGTTCTGGAATCAGCTTTTCCAGCCAAAATTGAATTTCATATCGTAGAATACAACAGAAATACGTAAGAAATGCATTAAATTCTTAGTAAAAAGCAATAAAAAGACAAATTTCCTCTTAAGTTTTCATATTTATATTATGGAAGAAAGGGATGAAAATTCTTTTTAAAATGTTAAGCATTTTTAAGCAAAAGCGTTAAGAGCGATCCCGGATACGTATTCCATTCCAGAATACATGTACCTTCATTTGAAAAAGTATGTTTAATTTAGTTATTTGCATTTAAAGATTAATTTTGTAGCAAACGCTATCTTTCCCAAAGATTTTCGGCCTCTCTATTGAATATAGGTATTATAACCTCTCCACCCATGTATGCGTACGAAATAATATGTATTTATCATGGATAGAAATCGGAAAAAAAGTTTCAACTAACCGGAGAGAAACCATCGGAGAAAATATATGATTGATGACAATGCATATTTAAAAAAAATGTTACTAAAATTCCTGTTTACAGTTTAGTTAGAGCGACTATAAGGTTATTATCTGTCTGTAAAGTAGCCAGCCCGAAGGCTGGTACCTCACCCCCTCTGGCATAAGCTACTGAGAGCATACAGAGAGGAATGAGGTTCACTAGGATAGATGAGGAGTGAGGTAGTTTGCCATTGCTTTCCTCATTGAGCCAGAATGCTATAAGCGGAACATGTCCACGCAATTGAAGCACAATGGCTCTACGATCAACACTTTTCTTGTCAGTCCATAAGGAGAGACCTTTATCAGTGCAGTTATTCACTCGTACTTTAGGAGCTTTCATTTCATCACAGCCATGATCAAGACTGTGACAAAAGTAAATGAAAGATGCATTTTTCTCTACCCTGTACCAAATAGCAAATGATATAATCCCAGAAGCGGAACATATGCATGCAAGTCAAGCATATTGACTCTAAGAGTCATACTCTTATACGCTATCAATTTTTGTTTCATCATGAAGAAAAATCTATTTGATAACCTAATAAGCGGATTTTCCTGAAAACTCGCGCAAAGCAGTCGTTTTCATAAGCCATTGAATTCTAAAAGTATGGACAAACAAGAGGGTGTTAATTGCAGTTCTGAATTTACCACCGCGAAATTGGTATGAGGAGAAAGGATCAGGATGTGAGGCAAAGGAACTAATGAGCGCTTGCGGCTGAGGTTGGCTTAACGCAGGCGGGAACGAAAGCAGAATGTTGGGTCTAACGTAGTGGGTGTTTCTCTTTTGAAAAACTCCCAAAAAGAATTAAAGCTCGGGTAGGCTAAAGAAGTTGGTAACTATGTGGTAGTCGTATCAGGGACTTTCTTGTAGCTTGTTAACCACACTCGATCTCTTTATTATGTTTACACCTTGAGGGCTCGTGTACGTTTGTTGTAATAACAGTGATTGCGTCGTGAATAAGAAAGCGTGCAGTCAAGGTCGTAATGAAGGCTGTTTAATTTCGCTCTAATGTACATGCAGCAATAACTTTCTAATAAATTGAACGATTAAACGATTATAGTAAGAATTTCAACTAGTAAGGCTAGGAGAAATAGAATCATAAATGTTTCATTTGAGAATGAGAGTAGATTTTATATTTTAATATACCGTATTTACTCGATGATTATAATTGTGAATTGAACAAGTGAGGAATATCAAAGCCAATTTCCGGCCATGGCAGGGTTTTTTCTACGGAGAACAGATAAGTGGGACCCTCCCTCACTCGATTATAGAACAAGAGAAGCTTTTTCAGTACGAAAAATGTGCTGAAAATCTTGGCTTCAACACTAGTATATTAGGTATGCACTTTCAAGAATTTAATAGGACATCTCAGAGTGGAAACGATTATAAATCTAACAGAAAGTAATACTAACAAATATTTATTGTCATGCTGTTTGTTTTCCGAAGCAATAATGCTCCCTTAAATATATTCATAAATGGACTAAGGATAATGAAAATAAATTGAACATACTGAGCACATCATATCCGAAATGTTGCACACGTAAAGAAAAAAAGAAAATTTAATATTTTATAATTCGTGGCATATTTCCTGTGTTGTAGACCTTTGTAATGATAGTAAAAAATTAGTGAATCGTTGAGTTATTCAAGATTGCATAATAGTCTTTGAAAATAGATGGCGAAATTGTAAATAATACTTATTCACTTCAAGAATGCCAATATTGTGTCTAGAGTGCAAGATATACCTACGTAGCATCCGGATTTAGCTTGAGATATAGGTTAATAAATCCAGTCGTTTCAGTTATTTTAAGTTTAAAAATCGCTCAAGAGGTACCTCTTTTGTTTATATTTCAAATAAATTTCTCTTTATTTCCCCGTAAATATATGAGAAAGCTTGAAAATGCAGTTTTTAATTGGTGCTCTTAAAAAAACTAGCGCATTGTGTCTGAAGACATCTCCGAGCTTAACGTGGAAACAAATTTAAAATATAATAGCAAAACAAAGAATTTATTATTTCGGGAGTTCGGAAAGCATTTATATCTGAGGTTACTCACATTTTCCTGTAGTGTTCTTAAGATAGCGAAAATAGTAATTCCAGGCTATTAAGTTACGTATAAAAATGTGATAATAAGGAAAAAGTAACTTTTGACTCTTCAGCAGCGAGATAAATTTGCTCTCGGTGTATATTTACGAAAATTATTTCGTGGAGGCTTGGATTTGAAATAAAGAGATAATTGAGCATGTCCATTAGAGTATGCACGTTTTTTATTCTGCCGTGCGATTATTTCTGCAGGATCATTTAATCAAAAATGGCACTCTATGTTCTTGCATTCCATTTTGTGACGCCTGAATTCCACTTGTTTTTATTTTAGAAATTTGCCCTACTAAAACGGTAATTTTTTCCGGAATTTGCAGTTATTTCAAAAATGAGATATTCTGCATACAGTAGAACGTTCACCCGAGGGGAAGAGGCAAAAAATAGGCATCGACTTGATGTTCGAAATGAATTTAAATGGAAATATTAATGAATTGAAATACATTTAATTCACATTATCTGCCTACAGAAGACAATGATGAAGTTACTACAGCGACCAGGAATAATGTACAAGTAATTTATCCCTGGAAATTTAATGCACCAAGCTTTACCTATTGCATTGGCTTCTGCAAAAAGGAGAAATTAATCTTCTTTGATCTAGAAAAGATATTTAATTTCCCATGATTTGATTCAGCGATTATGTACAAAATTCTTTTTTCCATTGAATTCCTCACTGTGCCGCCATGCAAGTCCGTTTACCACCGAAGTCATCTAATCGAAGAGAAGAAAATAATTATAACTGTATGGCTCTTTCCTTTTTACACTAACACGTTAAGTGGTAAACGGTATCTGTTTACCGCAACATCTTCTATTGATTCAATAGAGCCTATTTGTTGAATGATATGTAGAAATGACTTATGTAAGAAAATTATTATAAACTACTTCTGATTAATGAAAGTTTAGAGGAAATTTAATTGAATAATTGACTTTCAAACTTGATTCAGCATCTACCACAAATAACAATTTGCTTCGATTTGAGGAGTTATCATCAAAATCTTTTAATCAAAGACGTTATAGTAGCTGTTGATTGCTAAATGTATACGTAATTTACGGAATCGACGTTTTAAATTTAGAAGTAAGTAACTGAAATCAATAATAGGACCATAATTTTAAAATTCACATACCTACAAACGACTCTATTTCGGGAGAAATCGAGACTTAAAAGTACACGTCTACTTTCGCTATTATGAGTAACTGATGAAAGAAAGAAACGATAAAAAAGAGCGAAACCAGTTACAATTAAAATAACAGAAAACATAGCATAGGTATAGATGAAAATTATTCAGATAAAAGTTTAGTTAAGGTAACAAATTATTCGGTATGTGGTATATCATTGTTTTTTTAGAGGAAACTTGATGGAAAATTGTAGGTATGATGAATCTTTTGCATTTTTTAGAAAAATTTTGTTTAAATCGCTTACTTGTAATTGGCATCCTATCGGATTTAATGGAGTATTTTAATTAGATTTTAAAATTAATTTTTTTTCGTACTAGGTAGCAGAAAGTTTTTATTAATAATTTCAATTAAATTATCATTTTTCTGTCGATGTTTTCTAGTGTGTTTAACAGTGTATAGCATAGTCAGAATACCCAATACTCCGCGGTCGTAGTAGTAGAAAAAGTCTGGCGTAGACGAATAATCAAGGCTATTGTAGAAACTCAAAATCCAAAGCGGTTAATAAGGCTCTCTATCCGTATGAAAAGAGCCAGATACGCAAGATCTTCCTTTCACGTTGCAGTGACCACGGTCGATAGAGCCCATTGAGTCGCAGCATTACGACGGATAAAAAGACCCACGTGACGATTCAATTCCCGCCATTTTCCCCCATAATGAAAACAGGCGCCTCTCCCACGGCGGGACGCAAAGGAGAACGCGTAGAAAAGCTGGAAAAGTTATTAATCGGGCGATAATAAGTGTGTGGGAGATGTGTGGGTGAAGAGATGAAGAAGGATCGCGGAGGGGAAAAAGGAACGGATTGATACAAAGACTCCATTCTTGGCGCATGCGCATTGTGAAGGAAGCATGGGGATGTGCCGAAGGGAAACATTATATGCATACTGTATATACTCGATAGTATAGGGCGAGTTCCTCGGAAAATTTTTTGTGCTGGAAAAGCTTCCCTCGGCTTATATTCGAGTGTGGGTTTAACTACCTGTTCTCCAGTGGAAAAAGTTTGCAGTGGTCGAAAATCAGATAATAAATCCTCTCTTGCTCAATTAATAATTCGCAATTAATTTTCACCGCAATAGCGTGCCGCCTGTCGGGAGTTGTCGGGTTTCCCACCCTAGGCTTATACTCGAGTCTGTTAGCTTTCCAAGTATTTATGATAAAATTAGGTGCCTCGGCTTATATTCGGGTGGTCTCATACTCGAGTCTATACGGTTGTTTGCGTGGTTTATCTGTGTGTCGGTACACAATTTTACGTTTATCGATCATTCTTAAACCGTTCCACAAATTTAAACGAAATTTCGCGTGATTTAGTCTTTTTCTGACAGAGAATAAGACTGTATTTCATTCACCAACAGTGAACAGTTCGACCCTGGACGTTATGAAAGGCTTCAATAAGAATTGCACGTCAAGTTCGTTTTCAAAGGTTGCAGGCTTTTCTTCTTTTGCGAATTTAAATTAGAAAAATTGGTCACACGAAATCGAGACAAGTGCCATAGAAAGGGAAATCAAATAAGAATTCTTATTTTTGCCGTACAATATTCCTTTTGAATTTAAATTACGACAACCTTGGCAATGTAAAGGAAATTTCAGCAAAATTTTGCCTTAGTAAACAACCTGTCTCCCTGACGACCAAGGCGATTTTTGAATACGAGCTTTTCCCATAAGAATAAGCAAGGAATTTAAGCCCATACAGAATTATGTTTAAAGAATAATTATCATTTAATATTAATTATAATTATTAATTTAATAAAAATCTTTTGTACAGCAAATTTATGTATGTATCAAATTATAATTGATTTACATTTCAAGCTTTTTGATTTACGAGAAGCGCATGGACTCAATGATGCATATATGAATGGGTGACGTATATATTTAAAGGATACATATAAAGTTAAAGAATGCATATATATATTTAAAAAATATATTCTTTAAAAAGAGATATCAAGACTCGTCATGCTTAAGGGGGGAGTACACCGATGTAAGGGTTATAACAATAATGATAATCGTCTTTATTTGGGAGAGATTGAGACTAAAAGTCTCTTCTTCCAGCCAACCCACCGTCATTAATTTTAGAATGATTAAATTAAAGAGAGTAGAATGAGAAAAAATAGAAGAATTGTGGATGAATAAAACCTAATAGATTCGAAGGAAAAAATCCACTACAGGAAAACACCCACAAAGAAAGGGGGTGCGAATAACCTGCGCAATCCTTCCGATAGTAATAACTAAAGGAAAAGAAAAAAATACATGAAAAATGTAGAAATAAACTACCAGTAATTACTCGCATGCGGTAAATAAATAAGATATAAAGGAGGATAGGAGAAGAGGAAAGGGTAAATATGAGAGTATCGGAGAGAGAAAGAAAGATAAACAGATGAGAGAGCCGAAGAGGAGGGGGGATTGGAGGGGAAGCGGTCGAATGGGACCATGGTTAGAAGGGGCGAGGCGGGGTGTGTTCGGAGGGAGTCGAGGGGGCTTGAGGGTTTAAAATCGATAGCGTTGAGGGAACCGAGTGTCCGTGTTGGGGCGAACGGAGAGAGGGAATGCGACAAAGTGGAAGATGAGTGTGTGGGAAGAGGGGAGGAGGCTCTCCTGAATTACCGAAAGAGAATGCTCTCCATATAGATAATTGCGGAATAAAGGATTCTTTTTTAAAGTGGTCCGCGGGATGATAAAACTCTGAAGACGCCGAAGAGCGAGCGAGATCGCGGGTTAACGGGGCAGGAGGAGTCAAACATTCGAAAATGAAGTGCTGCTGAATCCTTCTCTCCCCCACTTTCACTGGCTAGGAATTCCCATTTGGTTCGGTTTAGGACTGCATTAAGGAGATATTCCAGGGATGTTTTTACTAGATGACGGTTTATGTCAATGCTTAAAATATAAAAATTCAGTTTTACAAACTAAAATTGAATATTCACCTATTTATTAGAACGTAGGAAAGGAAGAGAACACTTTGTCTTAGTTCCACAGTTTTACTGTGGAACTTTTACTGTGGAAGTGTTCTCTTCCTTTCCTACGTTATGGAGTTCCACAAAGTGACAGCTTCGTCAATTGATTTTATATTTATTAGAATTTCCAGTTAGACATATGTCTGGTGGCATTCCTGGGATATTCTTAGTATAGAATGATTTATGTCTATGCTTAAAATTTTAGAAGTTCATAGTTTTAGTAACTAAAAATTAAGGAACTGTAGTGAGGGATGTAAGAAGGACTGTAGTGAGGGATAAATAATAAAATGAAACTTACTGTGTATGGAGAAGTCACACATTTGAAATTATAGTGTTGCTGAAATTCTTAATCCGCTTTCACTGACTAGCAATTGACTCATTTGAATCAGTTAAGGACTGTATTAGGGAGATATTTCCGGTATGTTTTATCTAGATGGTGATTTATGCCAATGCTTTAAATTTTTAGAAATTCAGAGTTTTCCTAACTAAAAATCAATATTGAATCATTGTGTTGATAGATATAAAGCATCTATGCCATATTCCAACACGCTATTTCAAAATGTTTAATAAAAGTTAATAATAGAAAGCTGAGATTTTTATAAAAGATTGCATGTAATATGCACATTTATTCAAAAATCTTCGTTTGGTTGTGTGTGAGCTTTTTTTGGAGTAGTAACAGTATGAATATAAGTTAAAATGTCAGCAGCCTACATGAAACCTAGATTATAGAATATTGGCATCGTAAGGTATCATAATATATTTCGATATTTTGGTCATATTAAATTTCTAAAGTAAGTAATCTCATATTACACATTTAAAATTCTAAACTATATTGGTTTATAAAAAGTAAAATTTTCAGTTATTTTGCTCTTCTAATGTGTAAAATAAAACAGGAATGTATATATGAATCGAGAACCATAACATTAATTGCTCTAGATTCGAAGTTGGAAGTAACTTTACTGTCATTTGCTGTCCTGAGTTTGCAATTAAACAGAAGTGGTGCATAAGTTTGGGTGCACATTTGAGAGTTTCACCAGCTTAATAGTTCGGTTTCATTAAACATGCTCGGCGAAAACAGACTTACCAACATTACGCTTGAGAGTACCAGCTGAAAGTAATTTGGTCGGAAATTGCTTCCTATTTCAATCGTGGAATCGTCTATGGAAATACCGAAAGACAATATGAGAAAATTATGAGCGCTACTCTTATAATATTTGTTAAGTACTTTTACATAATACTTAAAACTTTTATTATTATATTAATAATTTTTCATATTTTTACATGTGCAATATAGTTTTGTTATCCATTTCTTAGTTCTTGAGCCATAATGATCCTTTTTATCTACATAATTAAAAGTAAAACAACGTTTATTTACCTTGAACTGATTTCCCCTTTACCATCTAAGATGCGCTAGCTAATAACCACAGCGATAATTCCTGTATATAATTAATTTAACTAGATATTTCATTCAACACTGCGATTCTAAAATTCATGACTCCTTGAGCCATTATAATACCTCAGATTCTGTTTTCGCGTTTAGAGTTATAGCGGACTATGAAATCTGACATATTCGCGTAGAGGAGATTGTGGGTTACTTTCTCATAGTAATCAAACTCGAAGTCAAAGTAACGGCTTTAGAAGTCATGAGCTACATATTCAGTGTCATAAATGTATGATTCAGAAGTTTCTTTGATAGAAGAATTTTTTGTTACGATTCTGTATGTGATTGGTATCTATCTTCCACGGTAAATACGAAGTAGAAAATGGTAAAAATTCAATGAAGGCTGCTTGATGTAAGCCAATTTATCATTCCGCCATCAAGAAGACCTGCCTAGAGTTTTTAAGTTTTTAACATTTTATATTCAACATTTAGACTTATTTCGAAAAGTTTTTACTTAATCTCTAATTTAAGATATATTAATTTAGCTTGAATGGAAGTTTATTTTGATTGTAAGGCATTCGTAATTCTTTATTCGTTTTTAGATTTATAAAATGACAAAGTTAACAATTTGAGAACTCCAAGAATCTAAGAGGCTTAGAGAAAATATGCTTGCGTTTCCCCAATACTAGTAAGGATATCATTTCTTTAGCGTAAGACTTTGCAGAGTGAATAACTTGACCAGGGAATTGAAGTTTGGAACAAATGTACTCTTTTTAATAGGTTATTCGAGTCATTGAACCTACCTTATGAATTTCCACGAACGGGAATCATACATAATTAATTCTAACTAAAATACACAAAACGTAGGGCTGCTGAATTGCAGGGAATAAAAATAAAATCTCAATGTATATAAAGAGAATTCAAGCCAATCATACTGATAAATGTTGATCTTTAAGAAGGGAATGGTTTTTCTACATTTTTTGAAGGATAGGGTGGAAATTATTCTTTCCTCGTTTTCAATATCTCAACGTCAACGACCGCTCTCATACATTTCGTATTTTCCTTAAATGCAGTATCGTGAACAAATGCGTTCGCAATTTCCAAGGAGAACAAATGAAAATAATGCTCGGAAGATGTTTCTTCGTATTTCCTTGAGAGAGAATGAGATACTGCATTATATCACTTCAATACACATTTCTCAGGGCATCCGCTTAACCACTCAAGGTTTCGGGATGACTTCTCTCTTTTCTTTTTATTCTTGGTGCCCGTTATCCACTGCTATTTTTACGAAGATAACTGTTTTCATTTGGCAAACATCTACCGCGGACATTAAAATAATTAGTACGGGTTAATGAACTCATTCAGGTTTAAATTTATAGGATAAATCTTTCAGTTTCTTCTACAGGATGCTGCTTGAGGTGATGACCTCACATTGTTTACAAAAAATATCTTGTTATATAGCCTGTTCAGACGCAATAAGAAAAAGAGGAAAATAATGCTACCACGAATCACCTTTAAAATTAATTTTTTCCTCGAAAGATACGCGAATGTAATTGATTATGGAAGTTGAGTCATGGCTTGCAGATTAAATACAAAGATGTAGATATAGTGATATTGCATGTACATCATCACCAACCTATAACTCGCAATTGCAAGAGATTAGAGGTTAAAAATCTCCAATAGCTGTCTTTATCGGCGTTCCTCGTCTCACTCACCGGTGTTCGGAGAGAACTAGAGAGGACACCGCTCTTTAATTTCACTCCTGAAGAAGAAAGCATCGCTTTCGAAATGTGTATTGAATTTTTTGAAAGTGCAGTGACCTCTCTTGTTTTCTCCGAACACCGGTGAATGAGACGAGGAACGCCGACAAAGACGGCTATTGGAGATAATTAACCTCCAATTCTCTAACAGTCGTGTTTCAAAATTTTTCTTTCTTTACAACCTATAACTTGCAATGTTGATCATTACAAGTAGAGCTTTGTAAATGGATAAAGTTTAAACACGAAATTATGGTTACCTTAAACCAGCATTAAGACGATTTGTATGTATAACACATAATTAAAAATTTGGTGTTATAGTAGAAATGATAGGCCGGTGTTGACGTTATAAAATAAAGATATGCATCAATACGTAAATTCTACAATACTATCTATAATACTATCTATATATTATTGAACAAGACTAATTACTAGGAATTCAACAATAATGACTATCACAGAACTTATATCATCTAGATATAACAATATTTTTAATAAAATACATATGTCTTTACATCCTATATTTATCATACAAGTTTTTTCAGGGTTCCTTATAGTCTTTCACAGCTACCATAGTAATCCCGGTTATCAATCTCCGCTGTACATCACTCAACTATAAATGTCAATGGTTTGGTGTAAGAAGAAACTCATTTAAAAAATAAAAAAGGCATTATTATTATTGGGGTTACGTATAGGCCTTCACGGCTAAAGTAGGACACCCAGTTTTTTCCGCAATTCCATCCGTACCAGACAATCTCTTACTATTCTTACATTTTATAATCAGCTGGTTTACTCGTGACTTATTTTGCTTAAAATTAGCGAGAAAACTTATTTTTTTGGGAAAGGTTCGAAGACTTTTACTAGTAGACTGTTTAACTTTTCTTAATGTCATCGTCTTTTTTCCTCGAATATCGATGAATGTTTTAGAAAATATTAAAGTTGTTTTCCCAAAGATATCGGATAAATTACATCTAAACTTAGTATTTTCCACGGAAATTTATTGAAACGGCCGGTTTCGATCTTACTATCATCTTCCCGTCTTTAGACATTATACTTTTAATATACTTTAAATACTTTTTATGTACTTTATAAAATGTTTGTATACTTGAAACATATTAGACCTGAAGATGATCGTAAGATCGAAACCGGTAAATTTTAATATATTCATAATATAATATAGGTATTTAATATAATATATTTAATATAATAAATTCCTGTGGAAAATTCTAAGTATGGTTGTTATTTATTTAAATTTACTGAAATCAGATCATTAGTAGAAAAAGTAGACCTTGGACAAAAAAAGAAAATCATATTATTGTTAGATAGGTTAAAATAATTTTTTTGATAGCATAAAATAATTGTACTTGTATGGATAAAAATTTCACTCCTTTGTTTTTCCTACTCTGTAAAAATGTATATAAATATTTGAATACAAATATCTGATTGCATTACTATTTGATTGTATTGTATTTGTATGTTTATTGGATTGTGTAAATCCCTCCAAAGATGAATCATATAGTCATTTTGGTGATTATATTTTAATTTATATTTTGTCTTTTAAAAGTTGTATTTACTGTTTTATTCTTATGTTCCGTATACTTATTTTCTCCCTTTTATTATATTCTACACATTTTTTAATGCATTTAATTATCTCTTTATAGCCAGACAAGATTTTGTATCTTTTGGCTATGTTATGTTCATAAAATATTTTTCTACTATGCTTTGCACTATGTTTTTGGCCATTGAACAGGATGTCCGATTAATAAAGCAATAAAGTAATAAGAGGAGAAAAATGTCGTTCGACGAAGTTAGGTCTGAAGACCTTGGGTTATATGTCAAAGGATATCGGTATTGAAATAGACTGAGATTATAGAAAATATCAATTCTGAGTACGAAAAACGTGAGCCTATTGGCGGGAAACGAGTTAACACAAACCACCTCGTCCGAGCTAGCCTTTCTATTTTCCAGATCTAACGGTCACGTTCATTTCGACCCCTAAAAATTGATTCGGCGAAATTCGGATTAGGGCGGGGAAATCGGTGAATGGACCAATAAAGGGCGGGAGACTGAGGTAAATGGTATTTCCGACGGAATCCCGCACATCCGTAACGGTCTTAGCGAACTGAGAGGGATTAAATGACCCGCCAAGAGGCTTTAGCGCTTAGGAAAGAAATGGGGGAGATCAAAGCGGAGGACATGGGAATCGGCTGGGATGATTGGTGGGTAAATATAAGACAAGGGGGCGGAGAATGGGAAAACAAGGGTAGAGTTACGGGAAGGTATTCGGATGCCTTTCGGAGAGAAGGAAAGAGAGGTGTATGGAAAAAGGAAAGTCGGAATATAAGACAGGTGAGAATCGGCAAGGAAGGTGGGAAGTGCTTCACGGTTCCAGGAGAGGCAATTTGGTGGAAAAACTCAGCAAATATTTGGAGCCATTCGATAATGGTATACCGCCAAGTCAACGTCCTGGAAATCAGTGGTTCAATACAGGGTACAGGTATTGGAGACATATTGTAGATTATTTATAATATATGGATGAAGCCTTAACGCTGTAGATTACCATAACAGGTTGGAATTACAATCACTTAGTCAATGTTACATTTTAACCTTAATGGTATGACCAGTTTCGGATAATTCTGTCCATTGTCAGGTGAATTCAGATTCGAGGAAGTACTTAGTGATTTTATTTCTATCCTAGATTTTTCGTACTTAAAAAGTAATGTCATTTTTTATTCGATAGAATTATTGTAGTAGTAGTAGTATTGTTAAAAGTGCTTCGACAGCTTAGGTCATTTCGCACATTGGCTCCCACCGGGAATCGAACCCGGGACCGCTTTCACGATAGAATTATTACTGGGAAGTTTTGAGGCATACCCCTTATTAGCAGTCACACATGGTGTAAATTCGTATATAAAAAAAAAACAAAACTATTTATCTGAAGTACTTCTTACTCGAAAGTTGCAAAACGCCCTTGTACAGTCCTGGCCAAAAATTAACGCAGCACCAGCCGTAAGGATCGCTAGGGAGGTGCTGCGTTAATTTTGGCCAGGAGTGTACTTGTACACCAAGACATGCATAGTATAAAAAACAGGAATTTACAAAACTCTGAAAATTGACATTCGATTAATTTTAAAATACCAGAAATATTTACTAGAAATATACATCACTTGAAGGCTGTAAAATACCATTGTATTTACAGTCGTGCTTAACAAAGTTTGAATATTATAAAACTCCTTAAGTTACTCATCTGAAAAAAAATATCTTACAAAGGTTGCGGAACATCTGTGCGCAAATATAAAATGTTTACGTATGTCAATATGTAATTTTATCGTGAAAATGACATGAATTTAATGTGACCTATGAATTCAAGGGCCTCCCATATTACATTTTTAAATCTATTTAACTTTTTCAAATGCATATATATATATATTCCATCACAATGGAGACAATTATGGCTACACTGGGAAATAGTAGGATACTAAAGGAAGCGCGGTATTCATGATGAGATTAAAATATCAGAGCCTGAATTCAAAATTTGTGAGGATATTGGAAACGTGTCTTTCCTGAATGTTGAGTTTCTGCTGTACTGAGTAATTTCACAGTATTTGTATTATTACAACGCTTAATAGAATCTGTAAACTTATCTAAAATCAGTACTTTGTCATCATGAGTTTAATTTTAAAACTGTGCCTGTGAAGGAATACTTATGCAGTGTAAACTGTTTATAACGCATGGTGGACTGTTGTGCACAAGTTAGGTATTGATCATTGTCACTATTTATCTTCTTTTTCGGCAGATCTGTTATTCAGGCGAAACGAAGGGCTTTCCTTATTTTCTTTACTCCGGAGATCTTGATGAATCTCCCGGTAAACCCACGCTATCGCCGAAACCCTTATCTTCCCATTGCCTTCCGATTCTTTCACTCCCACACTTCAGTAACCGCTTTGGTCAAGCACTCCTCCCTCTGGTAGAAACCTTTCCCGTTGAATATCTTTATTCGTTTCCTATATTTTACTAAGTTTAATGATGCCGTTTAGTCCTTGATTTTTTCTTACTTCTTTATGATCTACATTGCTACTTTAGTTCATATCCATAAATTCCAAGGCACTGAATGTTTTTTGTAATTACGGTTTCGTTTACATGGTTTACATTTAACATCTATTTAACATTTAACATCTATACTCTGCAAAGTGGGTAAGAACTGATTTCGCTATTATTTTTAAGTATGATTCTGATGGAAAAGCTTTCGAGGAGGCTTTTCAATCTTTATTGAAGATTAACAAAAGTTATCGTAAGGGTATATTGTATAGGTATTATATAAGTATAGAATATTTTATATGAATTTTCCGCGATTTATTTAAAAATCAATGCAAATAACTTTTCAATTTACAATGAATTACTTTTAATTTAATCTTTACGTGGTTTTGCATGACTTTGTTGTTTCGTCAATATTGTGTAATCTACTGCCATTACTCCTTGAATCTTTCGGCAACTTTCAGCCATAATTTCGGCTATTATGTTACTCTTAGCCTTTAAGGAGACGTAATTTATATTCTATTCCATTTTATAGAAACTTCGGTTTTATTCTGTAAAAATAACTTTGGACTGATATTACCGTAACATAATGTGATAGAAGGTAAAGTGGAAAGTGGCTATAAATTAAAGGATTATATACTTAAAAATAGCGTAATTATTTTGAACCTAATTCAATTCGGAAGGATATTAGAATGACAACTAAGGATGCACTGTAAATTTGTATTGGTCATGCATTAGTGAATGGATATATTATGAATTGGAATTATCAATGTAAACGGTTAAGATCTCATTGATTTATGAAGAACTTCATTGGTTGTTCATGATTAACTGTAAAAGCCAATAAGAGATTTCCAAATACACTACTTCAGCAAGTTTGGAGAATTCTAGGTTGAGAATAATCTAGAATTAAAGGAAAGAATAAGGCAGCGTTCGAAATTTCTCGAAAAAGCCTTAAATAATTATAATTATGATGAATCGTAATTTTAAATAACTAAATTATTCCTAAGTTTTGATCGAGCCACTAAATTCATTTTTATGGTATGGTATCATAGTGCAAATACAAAATTTGGAGGATTCAAGTGGTATTTCTAACTCGAACAAATGTTTTCAGGAAATTAACGGTTAAATGTTATTAAGTCGAGAAATAATTATTTATTTTTATGAATAAAAAGAATAATCATAATGAAAATTCAAATTCTAACATTAGTCAAGTGAAAATCCTAATGGGATAGAAAATATTTTAATCCTTCCAAATAAAGTTGAGAAAAGTATAATTAAAAAGTAAGAGGTAGAGGAAGGTAAAATGATGCAACGCCATGAAGAAAATTAGGACTGGACTTTGATCCTGTAGGAAACGTAGGAAGGAAAGGGCTCGAAAGTTAATCTGATTGGAGGAGAGAATAAGACGTGAAGAGGAAACAGAAGTGGCGAAGATTGGGAATTCGACAGATTACGGAGACCAAGAGAGTGGAAAAGGATGCTGAATCGATAAGGAGGGTGATAAAGACAGGGAAAGGAGGAAAGGAAAAGAGATAGGCTGCCAAAAAGGAGTAACAAAAGGGTAAAGAAGCCTCAAGAATCTGTGAAAAGGTGTATCCACCGATTCAATAACTGTTTACTTTCGCTTATATTTTTCCAATAGTCTCTGTAAGTATTGGTGGGATGGTTGAGATTTGCATCATCTGTAAAGGAATAACGAGTCCCTTATATTATTATTTATAGAGCATCTATCTTTCCTTGCTACAAACCTATGAAATAAAATATCATATCCATTCCTGGGAAACATTTATTATTTCGGTTTTTATTCTTTCTCTAAGAGGTTGATGAGTATCATATGCGAATATAAGTATAATCACAAAGGTATTTTGAACATACTTACGCATCAAGCTTTGTTTAATAAAGATTATTAAATGATAAATACGTTACAATTGGACGAAGGTTCGATGGCAAGATCAATACAACTCCGTACATCAATCATTACATTTCGTCACAAATAATAAGGAATAATCATCAGTACATGCCATCTAAAAAATAACCAACAGTAATTAGTTTATAAATAATAGAAAAAAATAAATCTTAATATATAAAGGTGGTTTCAATATTTACTCTAGGATTTTCATTTATTTTAGATTCAAAGCGAATATTTAACATGTGAATGTATAGTAATAGAGTTTTATATATTTTATAGCAATATCCCATTCAGTATTGTTACTTATTTATGTAATTCTCGAATGTATAGTTGGGGTTTGTGGTTGGCTCTTATACGATAACGATAATTTGATGTTCCTATTGTGTTAAGTAGTAATCACAATTTCTTGGATGTCGAAGGTAATTGTTTTGCTCACCCTAATATAAGATATCCTATAATTAATGTAGCATTATACTTTATTAATTTATAGTGGCTTTCTTTATGTATAAAAAAGATCTGGAAGACATGTAAACTCAGGGTGTCCAACGTTAGCCATTATTTGGGAGAAAAATCAAACCGATTACCATATGCAGGGGTATAAATTATTTTAATTCACAAAAGTTCACTAATTTGATTTTTTTTAATACGAAACTATTAAAAACTTTACTAAATTAGTCGGACAAATAATATGTTAAATTAAATTCATGTCTTCTCAAAACACTTTTAGCTTAAGGCTGTTCCAAATTTCATTCCATTTGA
The DNA here is from genome assembly GCA_947579665.1 of Sympetrum striolatum. Taxonomy (NCBI): domain Eukaryota; kingdom Metazoa; phylum Arthropoda; class Insecta; order Odonata; family Libellulidae; genus Sympetrum; species Sympetrum striolatum. Next base: position 34,720,469 of record OX388350.1, on the reverse strand, counting down.
ATTGAGAATTGAAAGTAAGTTAATTTATTTTTCAGTTATGCCTCAATATTGTTAGATCGATTCAATTTTCCATCAATTTAGGCTTATAGATTCATCCTTAAAGATATCTTACTGCAAATCTTAACCCATTCATAATTGCTGACTAATTTATAATGATGATCATTCTACTTCAAATCATAATTTATTACATTTTTATTCATTATTTTTAAAATCAATTACTGTTTTATGTTTCTAGTTATTGAGGAAATATTTGAATAAGCTTGCTCCTTCGACTCATATCTTAAAGCTATCGAATGTCAAACTTCAGTCATATTTGTTCTTTCGTAAAGTACTCTTATCAAATTTCAAACAAGGCGATTTCCACAGTCGTTATCTAAAATGATGTGGATTTTTTAATGGCAAACTTCTTCTACTGAAGACATCGAGAATTTCTATTCGCGATCCTCGGTTTTAATAGGTTTGCCTTAGCACCGTAGAGTTTCTCAGGCTTATCAGACTTTTCGACCTTAAGATTATTTCCCCTCAGTCATGCTCTCCGTATAATAGAATACTCCTCCGCTATTTGTACAAGTGCTTCTTCTTCAGTTTTCTAAGAAGCAAATAAAAATTTTCCATTCTCCGGCATTGTCGTCTCCACTTAATCTTGAGATAGAGCATGGAAAGACGCCTTTTGGATTTCCTTGGCTGTCTTCGACCTGCTACGATCTCATTTTTTGTTATTGTCTTTTGGTGTATTCAGGACGAATGATTCCTTTTCTTCATTGCCTCCTCTGTCCAACAAGATTAAATGTTTAACTTTATTGACCCATTCTACCTCTTTTTACTTCTGTTATGCTGGTCTTTCTTTCAATTCTTCCGATAAATTCCTGTAGCTTCAATAATCGTTTTTTCACCTGAAGAAATTGCTCTTCATTACAATTGAATTTGATATTCTTCTGAAGCAGGGGTAATTTCACTGCTCAATTAATTCTTAATATGTATTTAACCATCGTTTCAGTCAAATAAGCAACAGTATACGGTAGAATATCCATATAGTATCATACATAAATGTAGATTGATTGAGTAATAACTAATAGAATTCAAGATAATATTATAGAGGAGAACGCTATGAGCCATTATAATAAACCATTATAATAAACGACATACCATATGACTTAAGCTTATTTTTTAACACTTTCACATTTTTATACAATGCCATATAGCTAAAATATATTCCGCTGTCAACTGTGCTGTGATAACTGTGATAGCGTTAGCTGTGATAACGTCATAAAGAAACAGTAAGATACAAAATGCACCGAGTGGGAAAATGCCCCAGTTAATAGAGCAAGAAAGATGTCATGCGCCAGCATCAGAGAAAAAATGTATGTATAAGTACTTCTAGGAATGGAGAAGCAGTTGATGTTTTGTCGTCATAGAGGGAAAAAGATTCCACTGCAGAAAAACACCCACGGAGTGGAATCAACGAGGGAGGTAAGGGACATGTTGGCGGAGGAATGTTTGCTGTTGTGTTAGACGCGTGGGTTGAGAGTAATTGAAGAGAAAATGGGCATTGTGGGGCGGTGCTGTGTGGGATTAGAAAGATATTTTCAGAGGATATGTTCAGAGATGCTGGCGCGAAAATGGAACGGCACTCAATTTACGGGAGGGTTGCAAGATAGATCAGAGCATGATGACCCTGATGATATCTTTATTCGTTATCTGTCCTGTTCACTTTAAAGGATTGTCGCATGGGACGGTTAATATTCCTCGGAATTTCCTGTATCCGAATTTGTTTTCGTATATACCGGAAATTGGGAACGATATGTGCCTTTTGGGGCTTTCGGGAATGATTATCGTTAAAGATTAACTTTTCTTTGTCGCAGGAAACTCATGAAACGGAAAGTGAATTTCAGGGCAGGTTCCCTTCTTTTTGCTGAATTTCTAACGTTATTTTGCTCTTTCTGGTGGAAGGGCAGCTGAATTGGTGGCTATAAAACAACTAATTAAGTTAATTTAATTATAATTTTCATGGGGAATCATTTGTACTACTCTACTTCAATATCAGTCACCTCTTCCTGTGATAGGCATAAGTACACTCCTGGCCAAAATTAACGCAGCACCTCCCTAGCGATCCTTACGGCCGGTGCTGCGTTAATTTTGGCCAGGAGTTTACATTAATTGTGATTTTTTCTTTTCTTCGTTCTTGAATACTCGTATATATGACATTTGAAGATTTTGAATTTTGATACTTGAATTTATTTTTAGAATTTTAGTTTGGCTATTCATTATGTGATGCTTATATCCGAATTCATTGTTCTTTTAAAAAATTCATTCAGAAGGCTTTTGTTTGTTAGAAAAAGCACTATAATACTAATATTTTGTTTTTAAAATAGTACATTTTAGGATTAATTATTCTCAATTATAATCATTTATATATCATAGGCATTAAAAGATACTTATTTAATGTATCATATATAACTCATAGCTGCTGAACTTTCGTAATTTACTTTAACGTTTTAAGCAATCAGCCAAAAACAAACGTGCAGTTATCGATAACCCACATTTTGACGACTTAATTTAAATTCCAAAAAGTAAAAGAAAAGCACTAAACTACAATCAGGATATGAAGGATATATTAGGAGGCGATGAAATCTGTTTACAGAAAAGCTTTAATTTTTATTTCATTGAAGAAGTTTATACAGTATATTTAGTTACTTTCTGGCGACTGCAAAAGCCTATTGAAGTTCGAATGGCCGCCACGTTGCACGTGCAGCAGCGGCATCACGTGACCAAGAATGATATAAACATGAAAGACGTTTATAAACCAAGATGGTATAAACAAGTAGAGAGATGTTCTAAAACTCGAGAAGAGTAACATCGCGCTTGTCTCTTCGCCGCAATCTAGGTTCATTTTCGCCTAATATGTAACAAGTCTCAGGCAAATATTGTTGTCTAGCAGCTGTGATTCTGTACTTTCAGGTACTTCATTGTCTGAGAACAAAACACAATTTATCGCAATTAAGTTTGCAAACTTCATGTTCATATTTTATGGAGGAAATCGTAAATACGATTTGTTTTACTCGTACATATTAAAGATAATGATTCGTATTTGCGGTGTAGTTGATAATCTACTGAACGAAGATTGCTAAATGTAAAGTATGATTTTTTTGTGAAAATAAACCTTTTTTACGCTCGAAATTCGGATGAATACATCCAAAACTTAAATGGAAGAACGTAGACCATCAGCTAGAGTGTAGATGAAAGGTAAATTTCTGATGAAGAGCAAGTAATCGGTTTAATCTAATTAAATTTCAATTGATAATAATAATAATAATTCGTTATGCACCAGGTAGATTCCCATAGAGCAACACAAAATACAAAAATGCGCAGAGTAGAACAAATTCACGACAGAAATACAAAAATATATGGAAAATCAAAAGAGTGCATTGAGAAATACAAAAATATATGGAAAATCAAAAGAGCAAAAGAGTGCATTGAGAAACGCAAAAATATATGGAAATACAAAAATAGAAAACACTGATAGCTGACTGAATAGTGACAGATACTGATTACTAACTGATACTGATCGCGGTGCAAATAACCTTCGTAGCGGATGGCGGACCCTTATATTTTTAGTACCACTACCCAAGAGCAAACGAACGGTGAGGAATAAAACCGAAACGGTTTTCGTCCTCCTACGTGCTACAAACCTACTTCCTCGAGAGTTCGTAGCAATTCCCACACTTAAATTAAAGTAGGATATTAATACAACTACGCCATCTCTCCCAATTCGACCGCGACGATTTTGCCAATCCATCTCATTGATCAAAAGATGCGCTCTGCTCGCCTCGCGTAACAGTCACACATCCGTATCGACTAGAAATATGACCCAGATTAATCTGGGCGTCATTCATTTCCGCCTGCTCTTAATTAAAAAGGACACCATTTAAAAAGTTTTCGTCCTCCGACGAGTATTTCTTTTATTTCCGTCTTCGTTCCTCCGCATCATTGTAATTTTTTTAACAGACGCTCCCGAAACGGTTCGGGGAATAAAAATCGAAAGAGAGATGCGGACTCGCCGAGATGGAGGAAAAAATAAAACGGAGATATATATTTCGAAAGCGAGGCATTCGCCGGGGTGGGGAAAACGGGGGGATCGCGCCGGAGAGCTATGGGGTGTTAGAAGAAGTGGATTTACCGCAGATATTCAGGGTTGCTAACCTGAAATCGTCCAAACCATCGGAGATTTAGTTGTGTGATCTAATCCCGGGATTTCCCTTGTCTAATCCGGATATATCCGGTGAAGGAGTAAGTGTCAGCCGCGTTATCAGAGTCTATCTGCTCTGGATAGACCTATACGCTTTCTGTAAAATTTGAATAGGATATGTTCTTAATTAGGGCTGCGAGTTGGTATATAGTATTGGAAATAGTACTGAGAAACGTATTGTGCTATTTTATTTTACGTGATTATGGTAAATAATAATATTTTTTATTAAATGCAATGCATGTGTTCTTGCTTGACTTGGTGGAAAGCCCTAATGAAATAAAATGAAGACGTGGTAATTTCCATATGAAAGTTTTTACTTCAGGTTGAACCAAAAACCTGAAGATAATTCGCGAGAGTATGAATCTTCAACCTAAAGATAACTCGCGAGAATTGAAACCGATCGAGAAGTAAAATATTTCATGTGGAAATTACTGTCTTTATTTTATTAAATTTTTATTAAAATTTATAGATCTATGAAATGATAATTATGATTTAATCTGGTCTGAGTAGATTTTTATAGAGCAATATAAAATTTAAAAAATACTCAGATTACAAAAATGTATGGAAATAGAAAAATACAAACAAACATTTAAAAAAATCTCAACAGAAACGCATAAAATTATGGAAATTCAACAGAATACTCTGAAAAATACAAAAATATGTGTAAATTCGAACAGAAATTTTCAAATAAATTTCGACAGAAACTCAAAAATATCTGAAAAATCAAATGTACAATCCTGGCCAAAATTAACGCAGCACCGGCCGTAAGGATCGCTAGGGAGGTGCTGCGTTAATTTTGGCCAGGAGTGTACATAATCTTAAATATTAACCGAAATGACAGTTAATATTTACCGGAAACCGTAATTACGTTCACTTAAGCTTCTAATAAGTTTTCGATCTTCTGTGGTATGCTAACACATCCATTTACTAGGAGGTTTTGCAGCTATCAGCCATAATTTCATATTTTACATTCATAAAGAGAATTCGGGGTTGCTAACCTAAAATCGTCTATCGGCCGAAGATTCATTTGTGTGGCATAATCCCTAGACCTACCCTGTCTAATCCGGATGAATTCGTGATGGAGTAAGTGTAGGTTATCCGAGTCTATCTGCTGAACACAATTAGTTTTCTGTCAAATGTGGCGAGGATATGTTTTTAATTAAGGCTGCGAGCGGGTTATGGTAGCGATTTCCGATGTTTAAGAGCTCGGGAGGTGGTATTTTTGGAGCCTAGGGAATGGTGTAGATATTGTGAGCTGCACATCCGTTAGGAAATTGGAATAACTTGATTTGGGTGCCAGATACGTGGATATTTGTCAGATGATTCCCTCACACCCTTGAAGAGTATGCTCTACTCAACGTTGCGCTGTAGTTGACCTATTTTTCTAGTCATTTGTATCTCTTTCTTTATCTTTTTCCTTTGCTTTCCTCGTTTTCACTTACATTTTTAAATTTACATATTTATTTGAATTTCCACCACTGTTAAACATATTTCTGATGGCAACGTAATTATGAAATTACATTATTTTACAATTTTAAGTTTACAATTACATTTATATTACAAATAATAGCATTGGGAGTACTACAGAGAATAGTATTCGGCTATAATTTAACCTGATTATGGTAAATGATAATAAAGTTATTAAAATTCTTATTTTTATTAACCGTAAGAAATACTGTAGATAGTAATTACACTCATACGCATACTTTAGCTCATCATATCACTTTTCGATCTTCCATGTTATACTCACATGAATGTGTAATTTACTGTGAGGTTTTAAGCTATCCACCTTCATTTAATATTCGACATTCATGAAGAGATCGCTTGGATTATTTCTTAGCTTGCATTATTCCTGATTTAGTATTTGAAAATTTTTATAAGAATGATCTCTAAATATGTTATTAGTATGGTCTCGACCTTTTATGGTAGTACTTCATTGCTAAATTTAAGGAAATTACGGTAAAAATGACATTAATTTATAGAGTACCACAGAACCAGTCTTTTCAGCTTCTCATATCCTATTGTCTAAGAATCTAACTGCGAATATATAATTATTTTAATGCTTAATAATAACAATAATGACAACTTAATATGCAAAAATTTGTCCTTCTATAACGTTGACTCTTACCAAGTCACAAAAACAAACAACCATAAATTAACCGGGATTCAACCCAGAATCCTGGCGCTTTTAGGCTAACACCCATACGCCACCAAGGAGAGCATTGCTTATTTTTAATTCAAAGTAAGATAGAGTTCACTATTCAACTTTTGTAGTCCTCAGTTGCATGTTAATTTGCAGGATCAAATCTTCCAGTCGCCTATTCTAGATTAATTATAACTAAAGAGAAGAAATATCTAGTAGAAAAGGTTCTACAAGAAATGAAAAATAGTGACTTGTTTGGGACTCAACCCAGGTCTCCCACTTTCCGGGAAGGTGTTCTTACCAACTAGCCACGTCCTTCTCACTTCTAAAGGTCTCTCACTGATGATGGTATCGCATTCAACCAGAATTCGCCCATAAATATCTGAGTTTTCAGCTGTTTTTAGTAATTCTTCAGATGTGAGTATTTATGTGAACAAGAGAGGATTTCCCCATAAGATTCCATTGTATTCGGCCTTAATTATTTGGTAGTCTTCTTGCACGAAAGGAAAATCAACTGTAGGTGTATCGTATATAAACGATGTAGGTGTTGGTTGAGTCCAATCTCCGGCGCAGTCGGATTTGTATGAACGATGTGCCGGGTTTTATCGTCTATTCCGCCATCCATTGTAAGAGTTCTGATGATCAATGTTCTCTTGCCCTTGTTTTAGGCCGCGGGAGATCATAAATTCAACCCAGGCGAATGTGACCCCAACTGTGACGAAGCTATCTTTTTTCTGCTACAGAAAGAGGTCTGTCCATATAGTGATAGGGTACCTGCATTCGCCTAAACTTCGATGCCTCCTTGAAATATTTTACTAAGCTCGCAAAGCAGGGACGGGACTAGTATTAAGATAGCAGAAGATTTTAGATCAATTTGAGATTATACTCTGATTATACTCCAATGCCACGTATATTTACAAGGAATATTTAAAAAATTGAAATAATGATTATAAGATGTAAATACAGTGAAATCTCGATATAAAGTTTTTAACTGGAAGTAGGTCAATGTCAATGGATTCCGGATTCGGAAAAATTTAAGATAAAAAAAACAAAGGGTGTAGTGGCTGCGGTTGGGACTTAAAAATTCCAACCTAAGAGTCGGAAAACGTTTTGAATGAAAACGTTATATCGGGATTTCACTGTATACTGCTGCAGGTGGTTAAATTGGTAATTATCTGAGATCAATACGATGAAATAATGTAATGACACGTTAAAAGCGATAACTTTAGATATAATCAGTTGTGCCTCTGTTTTTGTGAGTACTACAAGTTAGTAATTATTCTCAATGCATTTAATATTACGCTAATTCAACGAAATTAGACTCATATTTAGTACAACTTTATACGAGAAGAACAAGACCGTAGAAGAAATATTTACTTTTAACCTGTCAATGTAACAAAAGCAGCTTCTACCTTGACCTTTTTCCTTCCATTTTAGAAAATTCATGCAATAAATTCATGACCTTCAGTCATGAAATTCATGCATATTCATTCATTCTTTTCATGTTTCGGTTTCCGTCCAAAATCCAACGATCAAATTTTTGTGATGTTATTTAGTCACTGATAAAAAACTCTTAACGATAATTATTTGCTGTAAATATATATTATACCTACGCAATTAATAAATCGATAATACTGCAGAAGCTTGTGATATTTACAAAAAACAAGTAAATTTCCATATAAGATGGAAGGAAACATGCGAAACCTGCCGTATGTTAAATTTCCTGTGGAAATGACTGTCTTTACATTTGGTCACCGTTTACACTACAGTATAAGCCGACCAGAACAAAAGCCAAGGCTCCTTATTTTTATAAAAAAAAAGAAAAACTAAATGACTCGAATATAAGCCTAGGATGGGGAATTTAGAAGCTACTGGTAAATTTTAAAATAAAAATATATACCAATAAAATTACGGTAGACAGCAGCACGTTAATTTTTTTAAATATTTATTCAAATATACATTTTTTTAATTTATTAGTTGAGAACATTAACGTACTGCCGGACTAAAAGCCTGTCAACAAGACAGATATCTACAATTTCAGCAACGGAATATTAATACAGTATATAATATATATATATATATATATATATAATACAATGTATAATACAAAATATAATACAATATATAATACAACATATAATACGATATTTAATAATATTATATATTTAGGGTAAACATTGATAATTTCGTCACATTGGTAAGTTCGTAATACATTTTCAAATATCAGTTACGAAAATTACTGTGAAATAAAATAGCAGTTTCTAAGTAGAGAAATGAATGCAAGATCCTTCTCTATGCCAAAATTTCAACCAATATAAGCACTGTAAATTGAGTAATGAATGCTTGAAACTATATCACGAATTTACCTACATTTACCGTAGGTATTAATTCAATTAATTCCCTCACTCAAGTATTATGCTGAGGAGGCTTTTTCAGCATATTTCCACACGAGTAGGCACGGTTTCTTTCCAAAAAGTCATGCTTTTCGATATCGATTGTTCGTTTACTCTTTTCGTTTCATAATAGAGGATGTTTTGGAATGTTAAATGTGATTCGGCATTCAGTTAAATATATAGATTTTATTTCCTTGTACCTTCAGGTAAAGAAGGTAGGACGGAGTCGAGAGCCCTAAATAAGGGAACAACAACAAGCTTCGCTGAGGAATAAAAGGAGATATAATAAACAGAAATATCGCAGTGGGCTTCGCAACTGTATAACTCAATGAGAAGAAAGTCGCTCCAGTTTTATCTTCGGCAGTTTCCGCAAAAGAGAGTCCCTCGCAGAAGAATTGTCAATTGATCCACCGTGGGAGCTAGAAAAATGAACATGATGAAGGGTATGTGCAACCTATTTGTCTTGAAATCTTTGCAGTGACGTTGAGATTAAGCATGCGCAACCTCTCGTACGAAGCCTCTTCAGTATTTTTTTTATTGTCCTATTTTCCTCGTCTGTGAATGCTCTATTTTCGAAGAATCGCATTCTTTCCTACACTATTTTTCCTTGTTTACATTTTTTGTTTGAATCAAATCAGCAACCAGAAATGGCTTGTGCGTAAGTCTGGATAGCGGTAAATTAAGCTGATGATTGAAAATTGTAATTATTATTAGTAGAAACAGCACCCAAGTTATATAGTAAATTACTTTTACTTACTTCATACACTAGAAATTAAAACGTTAACTAGAATTTTCAGCCTCGAGGAAAAATATACAAGAGAAAAGATGACGAAAGATAACCTAATCAGACTAGCAACTTCCTAAAGCCGGATGGCTCTATCATCCAATTAAGTCAACTCTCATTTTAAAGATTAATCATCATACTGCAATTATAAAATCGCAGTTTTTATCATTTTAATGATTAACCTTATTATGTCAGCTTGTCATATTCAGTGAAATTTTGATCTAACACTTTTTACTAGACCAAAGAAAATGGACTATGCTCGGAAAACGTAAGATGCGAAAAAGGGCATATTTGCTGTAGTTGAGATCTCAAAGTTTCAACCTAAGAGCATAGAAAACTTTAGAAACGAGAACGTTAGATCGAAATGTCACTGTACTTAGCTACATGATGATCTCATATCTTTTCATGCATCCCCTTTAGAAATTAACACATTTTTCGTGAACTCTCCCTTATCCTTCAAGATACTTATATTTTTTCTTTTAAAAGTAACAAATATTTCATTTTATTAATTTTAGATCGATTAAGCTTTAATATCTGCTATTATTAAGAATACATACCGATGAACGATAGGCAAATCGTAGATAGATTAGGTAAATGTCTAGACAACTTTAATTGTTTTACCATTGATATGAATTGATGATGATGATGATGATGATGAAATTGTACGCCCTTTGGCTAAATTCTGTTTTGGAAGCTCTAGCTCATTCAAAACGAAATAGCAAATATCTAATATTTATTCTAAATAAATTGGGATGAATACAAACTCCCTTGGGATGGAAACGTTTGAATTCAACATTTCAGATCAATATACCTGAAAATTCGGAGATTTTATTTTATAAAAATATCGCTTGCAGTAACATTCATGACTTTAACTACGTATATCGCTTGTATGTGTGATCGCTTTTTTTATATGAGTGCTATCGTCGAAAAAAAGAGAAAAAATATAGTGTATGTGAGCATGTTGTTCCTTTATGTGAGCTGATGATAACGATTTTGCAATGATTCGAGTCGTATGAAGTTTCTTTCATTGAGTGAATTATAATGCTTGGTCAGCTTCATATGCGGAATCGGTTTCAACAATTTCAGGCAAAATTGATTTTTTTCAACATGATTTCCTACCCGGAAATGAAGTAGAGATTGCTACTGAATCTATAATTTTAAAATCTGAAGTATTTGAAATTTAAAATCCTTATCTAAGTTATGGAAGGCATATTACGGCATATATGCTTAAACGACTTTAAATACACTGATGTTTGTTAATCTAGCTTAAGAAATCACAAGAAACATTAATGAAGGCTATCCAATATGATTTAATTATAAAATGAGAAAATAGAAAACACAATATGGTTTTATTTATCCTAGAGTAATCGGTCTCTATGGATCTATAAAGATCAACGATACTAATTGTTCTCTATATGAAGAAGACGATTATATTGGTATGTTTAACTGTTACCATTCATTTACGTATTTTGTTAATCTAATATGGAATTTTTCTCTAAATCTAAAGTTCTCTCAATTCTACTTAACTCCAAATCCGATAAATTTGTAAAAAATATGGACCCAATCTTTTCGGATTTGGAAGAAATGCTCCAAATATATGTATGTGATTGGATTTCCCGGTTTTCTTTATGCTAACATCCCTACAGTATATTGAAACCCCTACAGTAGTTTCTCCACTAAAAACACTAGTTATTGACCTTATCAGAACTACTTCTGAATCATCACATATTTTTAAATAAACCATTGTTGTGCCCTCTTTTGCGCTTGAGTGGTATTTTTCAATTTAGGACGTCTGACTCCATGAAAAATTCTACTCCATCTTGGTGACTTTTTTGAGTCGCTCCTGGTAGGAAGAAGGATGGGGTGGATAAAGAGATGTGAGGGTAGGACGCAAGATGGAGGCTGATTTATAACTATTGGTACCCAAAGTAAGGATTGGGGTGCGGGATAAGGCCCTGGAAATATCGCGGCTTTAAAGATGGCTGGCGGTTTTATGTGAGGGGATCCTTACAAAGAAACCCTCGGCGTAAAGGGAAAATGGTTCTTTGTAGCGAAGAATGGTGTCGCAGTGGTTCGTCGTAGGAGGAGAAAGAGGTGAGATTCGTGATCGAGGAATGCTTTGTGATTTTCCGGCGCTATTCGCTAGTATAATAGGCTCCTCACGAGTTGTAACCACTGTACGTTCTAGTAGACCGATTTGACACAAAAAGACAAGAAACCTCCCCAGTGTAATGGTGAAATCTTTGAGAATGAGTGGTAATTGCCTAATACGACAGGTAGAAAATTCCTTTTGTTCATCTGAGTGTTTGTAAATAAATATATAAACCACTCTTAAAACCATCAAAATTTTTCATGGTTTTCAATTCAAAAAACCAATAAAATTTTGATGGTTTTAGGAGTGGTTTATTTATTTTATATATTTATTTACTGTTAAGTACCCATCAGTGCTCTTTTTCCGATTATCATCTGAGTGTTTGGTTTGATGAGTGGCTGGGATTATATGAAAGACTTTTGTCTAGATTCGCGTATAATTGTAGATAATTGCCTCGAGCAATATCTGGTGGGAATCATCTATAAATTATTTGAATTAAGAAAATCTAATCAATTAATGTCAATGTTAACGTAATACCTGGGTATTTTCAAAGTGATAAGAATGTGGATGAATAATTGTATAAAAAATATTTTGAGGGAAAGTATGATTTCCCTTTAAACATTTTCTGACTAAGAGTTTCGGTTTATTTATTTATATTATTTATATAATTATTTATATTTATGACATGAAGTTTATGGAGGGGTTTTCCTCCCTTTCTTGTGCGAATGCCGGACAGATTGCATCGTTATATCCCCCTTAACCGTTGCCACCTGGTATTAATACCAACTTGCAGCGTTTAGATTAAATAAAGAAATGAAATATATTCTTAAGGACTACGAATAGGTATCAGGGCAGGTGGTAGTCATTCCTGTGGGGAGAGGTAAAAATAAAGTTTAGTTAGAGATTAGTTTAGTATCGTCAGATCCCAAGAACATATGAAAGTTCACGGTAACATACGGAAAATAGTTTCCAAAAAGTTATCATATGGATTTGAACAAAATCTTGGACTCAGTAGATTTTTTAAAGTACTTTGGGTAATTTTATTCGATAAGTTTAGATAAACCGAGTTTTTGGAAGACCTAAGAATTATTCTTATTGCGTATTTTCTTCTTCTTCACCTTATCATCGTATGATAGTTTTATTCATTCAAACTCTGCCACTCGGTGCATACCTATTTGCAGATTTATGTATTACAATGATAATATTTAATTACAGTTAGAAGATTTAATAATAGCATAGGCAAGCAATCGGAATTACGTCACAAATAACGTAGAATTTATGGAATGTTTATACCTTTTTATATTTATCGGAAGGTATTCATTTCCTTAGTAACTTACCTAGTTAGAATTTTGAATAACCACATCTTTAAATTCATTTAAGCGCAAGATTCCTTTGATTTTTCACCTCGAAAATCCCTATTTCCCTTATCCTGCGGATACTTGCCTTGAAAACTCGTAACGTAGAAAATACTTCTCCCTTTTTCCTTTCTTCCCTCCACCACGAGCCCGCACCGTTTCTCAAACTAAGATACTTTATAACTCCCGAGATTCTAATTTCCGGTGTTGTCTTTCCGCTTCTGATCTTAAAATCGTAACAGACTAAGCTCTTTTCTCCACTAACAATTAGATCTCACTACGAAGATATCGTACCTGTTTTACTTTCGTCCGATGCTCAAGCTTTACGAAGTTTGAAAGCTTTGCAAAATTGGTGCTGTTCTTTATTATAATCATAATCCTTTGAGAATCTTTCTCAGTCTTTGTGCTCAGTAAGACTTAATTAGCGATTAAAGGGCAAATACAAAGGGAAGTATAAAAAGAGGTCTTTGAGATGTGGGTGTGCCGAGGAGTGGTATAATTTAGCCCGGCTCATGAGAAACCAAACAAGGAAGTGCTGGTGGAATAAATGGAAGAATCAAATCAGAGACTGTGGGTGTGATTGATGTATTAAAAGGACCGTTTAATAGAGTTGATAAAGGTTGGATATGGAAAAAATGGTTAAAAAGATGAAGACATTCTTGCATGATTTTAGGGTAGTTGTTGTGAAGATATAAAGGAAATTATTAAGTTAGAAGAAGTTGGGAAAATAAATGAAGAAAAAAAATAATTCCTAAAACAAATATTTTAATGCAAAATAAAAATATTTCAATATTTTAATGCATCAGCTAGGCAGTTGTTATCTGATGAAGGAATTTGGACGAAACCGGACATAAACTGTAATTTCCGCCAAAATATTTTAGCTCGTCTCTACTTCCTTTAGTATGTCGTCCCACGATTTATCGCAATTAAACATAGAAATAATGGTATATAATGGTAATAATAAGTTATTAGTTACGAAAGTAAATAAGTGGGGCTATTAAAGCTAATGAACCTACTGAAAGGTGAAACACTAATGTATATCACTGACGAAACACTTCTACTCGGAAATGGTTTAATGAAATGGACTGAATTTGAAATATATTCGAATTAAAATTAAAATTTATTTATCCTTTTCCTTAGTTTAACTGCCGCCTATCGGCATCTTTCGCAAACAACTGGAAACTCTTCCAATACAAACTCTTTCTTAAATACTCAACAATTGAAAATCCTCAAAGGTATGTGCATTTTAACGTAGCATTTATAAAATACATACAATACAGCTGTGTATGTATTCAACAATGTTTGAACCCTCTAAAAGGTTAGGTATACCTATACTCCATGACATATAGTTTCAAGGTTATTCGATAGTCATATATATTGATTAGTTTATAATTATATATTGCTAAGTCACATACTAGTTTATCGACTAGTCGTCTTATACTTACTAATTTACGCAACTTACTGTAACATTTTACGGTACTCTCCTTTCAAATTCATTTCTATCTTTTAGTTATGCTCATTACTTTATTGCTCAACGACATCAGAAATTGACGTATTCTAAACAGTAATTTCATATTTCTTTACGCTTACAACCGAATCTTAAAATCTAAAGATATTTTCTCAAAAATATATGTTGGATATTGGCCACAAACGGTACATTTTCTCTCTTTGGACTCAAAATAAGGAGGAATTACATGCATGTTAATTGATTTCCCAGTTTTTTTGGTTCAACTTGGCTCAAAATTGCTTTGGGAGGTAGTTCATTAATTCATCATTCGACCTCACATAAAAATTTACGGCTTTGATTTTATTTTCCAAGCCCGCAAAGTTACACGGAATCAAAAAAATACGTTTCGCTGTGGTAATTAATTCCGCTAATGAAGTTCACATTCCCGTTGAAAGGTATACGGAGTATTTAAAATTCGAAATAATTCGGTGCCATTTACCAAAGAGAGGAAAATATCGCTCAACTCCCTCATTTTATTCACATTCCCGCACGAAACGCAGATTGCTTTCGGCAATTAGGTCAGCCGAGGACTAAAAGTTTACCGTTATCTACCTAATTCCACCTCGTTTGATTCATTTACTCCTGCCGAATTTGAAATTAAGGTAAACCAAAATTTTCTGCAGTTTTTCCTTTATAAGGACATAAATGAAACTCGTCAATATAACTGTGAAATTCTTTAAAGGGATTTTGCGGTAGGTTCTCCGGGTCATCTGATAGTTACCAATCAATGAATGAATCAAGAAGTGTCATTGCATAGGGAATATTAAAGCACGTGAACCTGCCAAAGGGTAGAACACAAAACATATCTATCATTTCTTCCTAATTGTCTTAGATACTGCCACAATAATTACCCAATATTTATCTTTATACACTAGACTAGGATTGGCACACATTTTACGGCAGGAGTGTCACATTATATGCACATAATGGGCTTGCGTGGCAATGTGGTGCCGAATCATACAATGAGATGGTGTTTTATTCATTTTATAATGTCAGTGATGCGATTAAGAACTTGTGTAGGACTTCAGTGATCGTTAGTTGTCACTACTAATAAACAAAATCCACATTTATTTATTGTGAAGCTTCATTTTTTAAGTGAATAATGCAAAAATAGATAATGTCGTAGGAGTTTCGCGTGCCGAAAAATTCTCTCTCGAGCCACTTTGGGCACGCGTGCCATAGGTTCGCCACCCCCGCGATTAGACTCTCGCTAATCCGGCCATTCCTTATAAAGAGGGATACCGGATTAGCCTAAGTGCCAAATTACTGAGAGTGAGTGAAATGCCATAGAGTCGTGACCGAGTTTTCGGTGAACAGCCATAAAAAGAAATATATACCTTTAATATATTACGTAGGATTTATATGGTAAATTAGAACTTAATATATATAAGAACGTGAGATAATTTTGATGAATTAATGTATGTTTTCAGTATTGTATATACAAGTAGTTCACGTCTACTGGTAATAATAGCCCTTCTCTTCTGTACTTGCACCTTTTCTAATTTTTATTCCACGCTTGCACTCGTTACATCACTCCATGGTTCTCTCTTACGTCAGGGAAGGGTGCCGGATTACTGAGAGGCCGGATTATTGAGGGCCGGATTAGCGAAAATTTAGTTAACTTTGCTTGGATAAACATATAATGGCCTCCGTTTGCAGCATGAAATTCTGATTTAAAAAAGACTCGAACAAATCGTAAAGTTATTAAGATGAAAATACTTAATTATTTTGTCAAAAGTCTTCGTTGTGGATATGCCTACCATTAACAAAAATCGGTGAATATTTGTAACTATTATCAACAGATTTATTCGTGAAATTATACTGTTTGAATGTTATACCATGAATCAGAAAATTTATCCGTTTATCAGGCCAATGCAACATTTCGCGATTCTTTCGTGGTATTTGATACCTTACATTATTTTTTATATTCACCATTGGTGCACCACAAGGGAGAAAATTGTACTATTAAAATAAAGATATGACATACTGCTTAGTAAAAATTAGGTTCTTGTTAGAACGGTGATTTTTTTGAGTTTACTTTGAGTGAGCATTCAGGCAGCTAGGTAGCGGATGAGTTTTGGGTATCCCGTGCTCTATCATTATGACCGAATGAGCGCATCGAAAAATCTCGAAGGAAGCATATATGAAATGCAACCGGCAATGAAAGTTAAGGAAGTAATAATTAAAAACTATCATAAATATATTGCATTCTAATGAGAGAGAAATTTAGTCCACTGGTTGTTATCACTGTAACTTTCTCCAATTTCTCTTTCAGTCACTTTCTTCCTAATTCCTCTTCGTCTTGGTTACATCATTCTGCCCTACCTCTGTTCATCACCTTTACCTTTTCTCTCCTCCATCTCTCATTCTGCCACGTTTCAACCACATGCGCCCCTCAGAACACTTGCTTGAGCATGTTAACATCCCCTTAATTAGGTAAAAATGTACTACAATGACATCGGAAAAATCTTTCATTGACCCTCTGAATCGCTCCAAATGAGTTCTATCTTAAAGTATATTTCGCCCAAAGTAAATATCACACCACTTCTGTTGACAGTTACCCCTTCGGTACTTTTCTCTAGATCGTGTCTTCCTTCCTCTTTAAGGCTAGTGTATTAAGTATGCTTCGTTATATTTTGCCTCTCTCGTTGCATAATCGATTAAGTCCATTAATTCATAATTCATTAAAGACGAAGAATATTTTCTTATTTAAGATTTTTTAAACATGATAATATCATAATTTCAATCTTACTCTTTTTAACCTTACTGGTCCTCGGAGTTAACTGGAAGTAACTGGAGTTATATATTTGGTATTGACATTTTTTCAAACACATGTCTAGAGCTTAATAATTGACTAGAAAAGCTGATGTTGATTCAAATTCAAATTACGTGTAGAGATTGGATACTCGCAGTAATTGATTCAAGTGCATTGCATTTACTTTTCTGTAACCCTCGTGTAAATTGTATTTGTTTATAGGTCCGTTTCGCCATTAGTTACGTTAAGTATTAAAAACAGCGGGGCTCCCGGGTAGTCATGTGGACAGCGCGTTTGCCTTTGGTGAAAGCGGTTCCGGATTCGAATCCCGGTGGGAGCCAATGTGCGAAATGACCTAAGCTGCCGAAGCACTTTTAGCAATACTACTTCTGCTAAAAAACAGCGTCCCTTTTACTATCTTTCTTATCCCTTTATCCGTTTAGTTACAATCATATAATACTGAGATATTTGTATTATTATTATGTTTACTGTGTACTATTAAGTGTATGGGGATTTTTAGTAAATTAATTTATATCGAACCTAAAAACCCTGGCATTAAAAAATTAGACGATGACTCCCTTAATGGAAATTCTTTCGTAAGAGTAAAGAGGAAATTCTATCTAGAAACCAACCCCACCTAATCCGTCTGTCTCCCCCCTCATGGGTACGTTTCCCACACTTTGGAAACCACTGCATTACGTGTAGCCCTTGGAGACCCGGTGATCCAAAAACCGCCCTCTCGGAATCACTTTTACAGAGCAGAGCTTTGATTTCATTTACTTATGGACCTGCAATGTATTTTCAAAGTCAAATTTGTTTCATATATGGAATTAATAAATGTGTGAATGACTTTTATAGTAAGCAGTTTAACTAATTTATTCAGTATAAGAACACAATAATTCAAACAGTAACCTCCACTAGGATACCTTTAAGAGGATTATTCCATCCTTTGTTTGTCATCTTTATTTTACTCCTGATGCAGTGTGAGTTTTTGCGTGTTTTCCAACGTTGTATACATTTATATAATTTGATCTCAATTTTCACGTACGGAGATCACTTTGAATTTGCTTCCTAGTTGATTTTCAGATTTCCGGTTCGATATCCATTGTTTGTTTCAATAGAGGTGTTTTCTTGTGACACTTTTTCATTCTCAAAGAAATTATATCGTAAAATAGGTATTATAAGAAGTGTGTTACTAGGACTAAAAGTCCCAAACCGCCGAAAGGAACGAAATTAAATTAATATAACCCTTTTACTTCATAGAATAAAATAGTACGATAAATTATTATTAGGAAACGGCTAAACGTGATCTCGCACGTAAAGGCTTACACATGGAAAAATTCAAAAAAGGGAAGGAAAAAGTCGAACTGCAAAATGTTCCAAACGGTTTTTTTAAATTTTCTCGCTGGATAGCATTTATTTTAGCTATATTATATTATAGCCTATAGGCTATATTATAGCCCCTGTGTATCACTTTCTTCAATGTATTTTTGTTACCACAGACGTTTGTGGAATTGTGGATGCAGCCACGTAAAATTATTTTGCTTGCTCATTTTCAGAAGTTATAAATTATTAGGCTAGAATAAATAAC
This sequence comes from Sympetrum striolatum, assembly GCA_947579665.1. Classification (NCBI taxonomy): domain Eukaryota; kingdom Metazoa; phylum Arthropoda; class Insecta; order Odonata; family Libellulidae; genus Sympetrum; species Sympetrum striolatum. The sequence goes on along the minus strand of OX388350.1, from coordinate 34,701,603 downwards.
TAAAGAAAAATACATAGGAAATAAAAAAATAACTTTCTCATATAGCACTCGTTTAACGTAAAAAGGAGACAGCATGGTAGTTTAGTTGGTTAGAATTCCTGCCTAGAAAGAGGGAGACCTGGATTCGAGTCTCAGGGCCGTATTTATAGTCGATTCCTAGGAGTTTCCCAGCTCCTAGCAGTCCCCCAAGGCCAAAAATGGTATTTATAGTCCTCTTTCTCCCCCTTACAACCCCCTTAGAGACTCCCAAGCTTTCAAAAGCTGGGTAACCGAGATAGGTGATCCAGCCATAGAGCGAACCCCTAAAGCGTGATACCGGTGGTGGCAAAACTGCGTACTAATTTCGTAAACAACAAACATGGCGGATAATCTGTTCGATTCGCTCGATTAGATTCAAAAATTGATGAATAAAATTAAATAGTGGACTGTAAAATCCTCAAAAATTCTTTGAATTAGGGTACAAATCATCAGAATATTTTCGGTATATATTTATTTTATCCTAATGCATTTAAAACTGTCTAACGGATGTTTTAAACCCTCAGCTTGGGCAGTCGTTAAGAAATGTGAAGTTATTAGTTTTATTACGTGATTTCCTTGAGGTTGAATTTATTGGCAATTACTATTCTTATTAGTATAGATATATTTATGTTGTGCTCGGGTTATTCCTACTCTTGATTGCTGATTCTTTGTGGCCTTTCGTTGTCGTAGTCGTGATATATAACCTTTGACGCAGATGGCTACCATGGAGAAAGAGTAAATATTTACAGTGCAATGCCACAATGTATTATTACAGTATTAGGCCTATTTACCATATAGGTAAATTTCTAGAAGCCGCAATGTTTGAAGTGTCATCCCTGAAAATATCATCGGAAACGGGCTAAATTTAGTGGAAAAATAAAACGCAAACTGGACTCTTCTAGAAATTTACCCAATATATGTACCAAGTTATTATAATATGTATGGCAGGAAGCGACTTAATGTCATAATACCTATGTTATTTAATGACTTACCATATAAAATACATTTAAGAAATACTATGTCCAACGTAAAGAAAGAAATCAAAAAATATTTGCTTCAAAAATTTTGAAAAACATATAACAGATCCCTTTTAGTACATACTATGATATATGCCAAAATTGTATTGAGTTGATTTTGTATATTTGTAACTATGGTATGCTAATGATTGTATCTAAGTTTATATCTGCTGTTGTACTTTGTGATTTTATATATAATGCTTTCTATAGTCTTGTGTATTACATATACTTGGTTTATGTTCTATGTTTTTTGTGGATCAGTATATAATTGCTGAATTTGATATCGATTTTCATATTATAATTAGTGCAATAGATAAGTAGATGCAGTATTTACAATTTTTGGAATCATAAGTAGTATTTTGTGATTGTTTTTGTAAACTTAATGCCTTATTTTGTTAGAAACGTTTGAAATTGTTTTTAATTTTCATCATTTATTTATGAAATACTCCAAATTTTAAATAATTTGTAATCTTAGGCTTGTGGTTATAACTAAATATATTTAACCTGGCACCTCCTGATGAGCCTACATCTGGCTCAGGAGGACCAAAACGATGAATATTTACAATCATGTTTCTTGAACTTAAATGTCATGTAAATTAATGTGTAAGCCGTTTACAGACAGGGGATATTATTTACATTGCATTATTGTATTGTTTGAACAATAAAATACAACAAAATAATAATAACTAACAATTTTTCTAAATGAATTATTCTATTCAAATAATAAATTTCATGGATAGAATCAGTTGAAATTAATGGGGCGTGCGAAAATTTATTCATTCAGGATTTATCTGTGAATGTGAAGAAAGTTGGTGAAAAGTCTTATGAAGTCGACATTTCTATTGTTTGTGTAACAAGTTTCGGTGTCTTGATACCGAAACTTGTTAAGCATTAGATGGATGAAGCAGCTGCTTCATTCATCTAATGCTACCGAGGCAATATCTATTCTTGATTTTTTATTTAATCGACTTAAAGTTGACCAACCGGCTTTAATACGTTGCGTTACGCTAACTGATACATCGGTGTAGGTAATTTTCAAATTCAAAGTTATGACTCGAGAACTCGGTTCGTGGAAGGTTTAAAATTTCACAAACTGTCCTTCTTCAAAAACCTTCTAAAATATAGTTACCTCTTCCCTCACATAAAAAAATTACCCAAAGGATGCAAATTAAACATTCATGAACAGTAGGAAACATCACACCAGATACAAAGTATAATTACAACCTCACAAACATAAACCTATTTCTATCTTGATTATAGTAATGCAGTTTCAACAAGTGACAGCTTCTGTAGTGATAGTTGATATGTTATAATAAATTTAATAGTTTCATTGTAAATTGAAGTTATTTTTTATTTATGTACATTCCTTCCTTGGACTGTTGTAAATGTCCTTAACAGGAACATTGAGCTCAACAGAACCTTGGTTTAAACATGAAAATAAATACATGTAGAGCTGAAAATGGATGAGGATTGACATGAAACTGATTTTTATTGTTAGGAAGAGCTTAAATGTTATTAGAATTTACAATACCTATGCAAACTTTGCCATTAATACAAGATTTCATGTGAAACAAAAGATTAGCAGAAAGGAATATAAAAAAAACTGAATAGCGAAACAAGTTTTTGGCAACGCTGTTGCCAAATTTATCACCAGTCCGTCTCCTTGTCAGAGGACTGCTGGGAGTTGTTTATAAATGCCAATAGGTAGCACTCACCTGGCAGCTTACTCATAAGGGGTTCGTTAGGTATTGGTTAAGGATCTCCATTCTTGCTAAACCATGGGTTAAAGGTGCACGCTTCCTCGTGCTAAGAAAAATTTCATATCCATCTTGTTTTTCGTCTCACATTCTCCTTCTTCAGATATATTTATATAATGTTTCATGTTTGTCCTACTATTTAAACTGTACTGATAGTTAATAATAAACATAAATTTAGTTTTACTCTTTCTTTATAATGTTTTTATTTGTATTTATTTATTTTTCGTAGATTTTGTGTTAAATTTCTTGCCACAAATAGTATTGTTTTTCAATGCATTGTAAAGTTATTGTGCTGTTTATGGATTTATATAAATAAATATAAATATAAAAATCTGATGTGGCCAGCACATGACTTTCTCCATATATAAGATGTAAATATTTATCTACGACAGTATTTTCGAACTCTATATTCAGTCTAAACTTGGAAGATAAGTGATTAATTTATATCATATTATCTTTTACGTCACAAACATTATAAATAATGTTTTTCAAGTCATGTTAGATGAAAAACAATGAAATTGGCTTTTCGCCCACAACGCCCAGAGCGCCCACAAAGTATATAATCAGCAACTTCCGGTTTATCAGTATTTCATGAATAACTTCTAAACAATCAGTTATAAAAATATATTTCATACAAAAGTTATAGTAAATTACATTTTCTAAAACTTTTAAAACTAATAATATATACCAAAATACCAGATTTTATGGAGATATTTTGCAAAAACGGAAACGAGCTTCGAAAAGTAAAGCTCAACTTCCGATGAACCGATTTAATCCAAAAACTAATCAACTCTAACGACACAAATCAAAGTACTATATATGAAATTGGGTTTTGATACAGCAAGTAGTTTTCATGTTAGAGCGCCCACAAAGTACATAATCAGAAACTTCCGGTTTATCAGTATTTCAAAAATAACTCTTAATGAATCAGTGATAAAAAATATGTTTAATACAAAAGTTAAATAAAATTAGATTTTCTAAAACTTTTATAAACAATAGTATATACCGAAATACCATATTTATGGAGATATTTTGCAAAAACGGAAATTTGCTTCGAAGAATAAAGCTCGAGTTTCGGTTACCCGATTTACTCTAAAAAAACTAATCAACTCTGACAGCACCCACCACAATGCTATATATGTAGTTTGGTATTGATGCGACAAACAGTTTTCATGTTAGAGCGCCCACAAGCACACACACATACACACAGACATCATTCCGAAAATGGTCAAAACGTGTTCTAGGGACCCCAAAACATGTATTTCCGTTGAAATCTTGAAGTCGATATTTTTCATGAAAACAATACTCTTCTATACTACGTATGTAAAGAAAGTAAAACTGAAAATAATCTGACTAGATAGAGCAATCGACCGACATATGGGAGGTCTGAGTTCGAGTCCCGGTCCTCCCAGACATTTTCATCCTTTTCTCTATTAATTGAATCTCCTCACTCTCATCGCTGCCCTTGAATCGAGGATTTAGATTCGGTGGAATTTCATCACTCATCCCCCTTCGTCTCAATTCCTCCTTAACATCATCTCGAGCACATTTGTGAGCAAACTTCTCTCCCTGTTGGTGTTGCCATTACTCAGCCCCCGCTGATTTATCCCCGGGCTCCACTGTTTCGAGTTTTCGAGCCCTTAATCAAAGGGGCTCCTTTATATGGGTCAATGTCACCTGGAGAGTAGGTTAACGGCAGACTCCTTCCGAGATGTTCGATCATTCCACTCCCACGCGAAGGAAGGATGAGCGTGTGGGATCGCCTCACATTGCAAGGGCTAATTAAGGAACCGATTTATCGTCGACGGGGTATCTTTCGCTCGTAAATGGTCCCGCGAAAGGAGAGGTGGAGGAAACAGAGCTGTAATGCTAAGTCTCAAAGCGAGGAGATGTATGGATCGTCTTAGGGGCAGTGCGCTCTCGAGGTTGTCCCCTTAAAACTAGAAGGGCGGGAGTATCGCTCTAGCTAGAAGGACGGGAAGTTTGACCACTTCGCTTCTCAATATCTATTTTATTCCCTCTTTGCATCTTGGAGGCGTTTAATTGTTTATTTTAGGATTATATATATACTTATAGCAGCGTTAAATTACTATTTTCCATCGATCGATAGTTTATAAACAAATTTCTAGATACAGCGAAGAATTCCAAAATAGCACTGATGCTTCCCGCCTTCACTAGGTGGAAGATTATTATGAAAGGAAAAAGAATAGTGAATATAATATTTTAATTATACAAAACACAAAATAATTTATTATTTTGTGGTTGTGTACACATTAAAATATTAGATCCAATATTATTTTTACTTTTTATAGCGAAAAGTTCATTATTTTCACTGTATAGGGCGTTGAATAATAATCACGCTCATCACAAGCTCCTTTGAAACATCATTTATATGGTTATTAATATATTAAATTATTCAAAGTAGTAAACAATAATAATAATAAATACAGGCAGGAAAATATTTAAAAATCGGAGACCAAGGTAATTTAAATTTGTAAATTTGGCTTGGAAAGAGATGGTGATCAAATGATCACCAACCATCCTTCTAGGTATAAAATGACGTAGAATAACCACACAAGTGTTACCAAAATTTTAATTCGTTCACATTAAACTTGGATGGTATCGCAAAAATTCAAAGAATTAAAAAATAATTGAAAAATATTTAACTTAAAATTTTTAATTAAAACGCTAAAACGTTGTCAAACGACCACCGCTGTCCTTTTAATGTTAAAGGAGTGTATTACGAATTATTATCGAGAAGTGATTTCAGCTTTTCAGTATACGTTGATTAAAAATCTGTCTTTTGGCTTTGATACGCGGTTTTAAATACCTAATGAAAGTACGTTGTTACTAGTTTGCTAATGTATTACGTTAGAGGTATTTAATCTCCAATAGCCGTCTTTGTCGACGTTCCTTGTCTCATTCCCCGGTATTTGGAGAAAACAAGAAAGGAATGCCGCACTCTGTAGATGCCCAAAGCGCCTTTCGATAGCTAAGATCTTCTTATCAAGGGTAATAAGGTACAAAAAATTCTTGTTTTCTCCAAATACTGGGGGAATGAGACGAGGAACGCCGACAAAGACGGCTATTAGAGATTTAAGCCTCTAATTCATCAGCAGCCGTGTTTCAAATTTTTTTATATTTATATTATGTTCAAGATATTATAAAAATCAATGAAACAGTTTAAAAGTTTTTGTTTAAAAACTTTTAAATGTCAACTAACGAGTTCAGAATTAACTTTGTGGAAGTGAGAGAGACAAAACTCCATAATCACATTTTACTAGACCACTGAATAAGACAATAGCGATCCATGTTTTGCAGCAATGCTGCGCCATAAGGTTCATCATTATCTTATTAAGTATTCAAGTAAAGTGCCATAGTGAAGTTTAACATTTAAGTATCATTTAAACATAAATCCTGGAAGTGAATTTGATTTGATATTTTAAGAGCTAGTTAAATATTCGCTGTCTTAGTTCTTTGAATTTATCACTTATGTAGGAAAATATTGAATGAATTATAAATTGAAAATGTTATTCTAGTGACTAAATAGTAACTTTTGGAAATTTTTAAGCCATTTTCTTGTGCAATTTGCGGTTTACCAGTAGTATAATTTTGGCCATAGTCTTTCATACCCGTTAAATTTTCATCCAGAATATTGAAGCGCGGATTGTTTCTTTCGCTCGTAAATAGTCCCGAGAAGGGGGTGGGGGGGTGGAGGGAACAGAGTTGTAATGCGAACTACCAAAGCGAGGAAACGTATGGAACGTCTTTGAGGCAGTGCGCTCTCGAGGTTGTCCCCTTAAAGGAGGACTTGGTATTGAGGGGCGGTTTCAGTTTTCCCCTAACTTATCTGGGAGAGAAGTAATTGGGCTATCACTTACGGGACGCTTTCTTGTTTCCAGTACAGAAGTCATTTGATGAAGTGATAGGGAGTATTATTGTGTTGCTTCAAGAATGGTGGCCATTATGAACGATTTGTGAGGGAACTGCGGGGGAAATAATAAACGAGTTTTAACTTTATAGAAGTGAACCACTTCTTTCGCCCTCATTTTTTAACTCGCGATTATTACCCATTTTAGAATGTTGGTATTAAAATATCTCAGCTTTCCAGACGCTGGTGTGAAAGAGCGTTTAATACCGTAAGTTATTTCGAATTCATTTCTTTAGATTTAAATATATTGTAAACTAAGTTATATACTCTGATAATTATAATTACAGCTGTCATTTAACTTAACTTGCTTAGCTTGTAAATAGCCCAGCTACAATCGGTAGGTTTTAATTTTTATCTACAGTGTTTCTTGGGCCAGCTCATGTCAACATAAATATTTGGTGATAAAAAATACTTCCTATTTTCCACAGGAAATTGAATTTCAACCGATAATGCAAGCAGACTTGCATCGTATGGCTTGTATCATCCTGAAGATCAAAAGCACGTTTTTAAATTCGGTCTTGATGAAATTCCCTCTGGAAAAATACGATGTGATGAAATTTCCTTTGGAAATAAACGAGTACTAAGTCTTTGTTATCGATTATGGTTTACCACGAACTCTCGTCGTACCTTATCGATTTAAATAAATATTTGTCTTTATTACGTAAATACATCTCAAAAGTTGTGGTTTAAATTGTGCTATTTATTCTATATTACATTCCGAGACAAAAAATCACACATATATCTATATATTTGGGAATGACTTTCTCGATAGAGATTTTCTTTGATTAGGTATTCGACCCCATATTACGTAATACAAAGATACGGTTTTAATTGCGATATTTATTCCATATTACGTTCTAAGCCAAAACATCACACATATTTCGATATATTTGGGAATTAATTTTTAGATAGATTTTCTTTGATCAGGTATTCGAGTTCATATCGCGTAATACTCCTGAAAGCAATTTTTATGGAGAGATGTCTTTGATTTAGTTTATGAAATTTTATAATATCACTTAAGCTACTCCAACCCACTACTAGTAGTAGAGACTACTTACTAAAAAGGATATTTAAATTTTACTTTAATAAAATTGGAGGAGCTGGTCGAATCACTTATTCCTTCCCTTGCATGCACTTGCCGAAATTAGGATTGATGGACTTCTGATCGACGAATGGAAAAAGCTCTTTCCTGTCGAGTAAGCGGCCATATGTTACTTTTTGAGGTCACAGAAAATATTGCTGAAAAGCTTTCAAGTGAAGCCGTAGCAAGAAAATGCAGTGATGTTATTGAATTTCCTCATTTTCTTTAAAGTTCGTACTTTCAAATTGCTATATGTTTAAATGAAATCTAAGTTCTCTGGCCGTACTTCGTGGAACGATATTAGAAATGATAAACAAACTTGGTAATTTCCACAATAAAAAAAAATATTTATTTATTTTTTATCGTGGAAATTACCAAGTTTGTTTATCATTGCTATATATTCAATCGATTTGTATATATTTATATATATTTAAATTTGATTGTAAGTATATATTACTTTGTGAATTCCAAACATTGTTATTATTCAGTTATATCAAAATATTTTAGCATCAGGATGAGATGGTTTTTAGCTATGTTATGGTATACACAACGCTGGATGTAATGCAATATTGATATTCACGGAGAAAATATATCAGGTCTTAAATTATTCCCACAATTAAGTGATTGTAAGCTACTTATAGGATAAGATATCTGAATTGAAATGGAAAATTAGTGTCTCATATCCAATATAAAAACGAATACATATAAATCATTTCCACTGGATCTTCTAACACTATCTAAAAGGATGCCTAAAGCCACAGTTCATTGAATATTGGTTTAAACACCAGATTTTCTAAATAAGGTAAAGTGCCAGTTACCTGCAAAATAAATAACAATTGAAAATTATACAGTGTGTATATACATTGGAATGCCATTTTATGGTCAATAGAATTACCATTCAAATATCTGTGATAGATTGCGTAAAAATTGTTTCCTCGCTTAGCTATCCATCGAAAATAGTTTCCAGAATCTTCAAAATGAATTACTCCCGGTAAGATATAATAACAAAATCTATTCTAAGAACATTTTACTGTTGCAACTTCTGAAATATATATTATCTATTCAATCACCTGCGAAATATGTTCGACCATTCTTAACCAGAAAATACTGTATTATAGGTTGAAAATCTCCAAAAGCCGCCTTTAAACCTCTAATTCATTAACAGCTGTGTTCCAATGTTTCATTCTTTACAGAAAATACTGTTAGTATTTTCTACATAAGAATGAATGAATTAGCTATGAAGATTTAATTTTAAGTTGACATATAATGAAAAATGAATATAATATTTAAATTAATACTTCAAGTTGATATTTTAATGTTTTCAAGTTCTTTTCCCATATATTTATACAATATTTTACGGACTATAAGACACACCTTTTCTTCAAAAAATTGCCTCCAAAATTCAAGTGCCTCTTTTTTCGAAATTAATATCAAAATTGCCATATATTCGATGCCGCGTGAAACCTATCTCTATCTGAAGAACAAGAAAGTTCAGATGACTATTTTCAGGGATTTTAAAAGTCAGTTCGGCTAATAAAATAAGAATATTTTAACTTCCTCCCTATACATAGTATAGAGAAAAAAATTCGGCCTCCAGATTTCAACGGAAATAGATGTTTTGGGGCCCATAGAGCTCGTTTTCGCTATTTTCCCGAACATGTCTGTCTGTGTTTGTGTGTCTGTGTGTCTGTGTGTGTGTCTGTCTGTAGTTAAAAAGTTTGTGGGCGCTCTATCTTAAAAAGTAATTATCTGATCATTTCCAAAATTCATATTTAGTATTTTCCAAACAATGCCAAGAGAAAATCAGTTTTTTATGAATATCGCTTAACCGGAAGTTGCGGTTAATCCGGAACAAACCTTTGTTTCTTAATTATCTCTGTCAGAATGCAACTTTGGTACATACAATTATTTCCAAAACCTATAGATAATGTACTTTACTATAACTTTTATATGAAATATTTTTTCGTAACACTGATTGTTTAGGAGTTATTCTTTAAGAATGGTTAACCGGAAATTGTTGTTTATCCAGAAATGGAAGTTTTGCATACATATCTCTGTCAGAATGCAATGTAGGTATATACAATTACATACAAAAGTTATAGATAATGTACTTTACTACAACGTTTGTATGAGACATTTTCCTGTAACACTTATTGTTTTGGAGTTATTTATATACTACCGGAATAGGCTTCTGTTTTCCATAATTATGGAGAAAGTCATGTATTGGCAACATCAGATTTTTTTAGCCTGGCTTTGCAATATAAAAATAAAAATGGTAAACATGTTATTTCTTTTGAAAGTTGCTTAAAAATTAAGGTGCGTTTTGTAGTCCGTATCGTCTTACAGCCGGTAAAATACGTCACTCCCTCATGTCCAGTTAGTGAAGTAATCCATGTATTCTACATTGATGTGTTGCCTAATTGGTATCAGGTATGGACAGAATTGCGGTTCTCCATTTAACCACCATGGAAATCATTGGTATAGCTTCAAAGGGAGCCGAGAATATTTCCGTGCAGGGTGCACAAGGTTGATGGAAGCATTAGCGTGTTCTTGACCGTGTAAGTGGCGAGGCTTTTTTCGGTTCGGAAAGGTAAAGGTCGGTCGCCAGATGCACTCGGGGGAAGGACGAAGCGGAAGGGAACCAGAAAGAGGGTAAGGGAGTTAAATGGGACACGGACTACTCGTTATGGTAACTTTGACAGCAGGAAGTAGACGAAAAACGGACGGAACAGGAATTTAGCGAGGAGAAAGGATGGAGAGTGGATGAGGGATGGAAAACAGCACGAAGTCCAAACCAAATAGGATAGAATTGATTTTGTAGAGGGTGAAAGTGAGACTATGAAGTCTCTACTTACATTCAACGCCTTGCTGGTTTATAAGATAATGAGGTTGGGGAAAAATAAAGGTATGGAAAAGAAAGAGAAGCAAGGCACTATTATGCGGGTTAAGGAAAAAAAGGTGTTTACCTAGGAAAAAATCTCCTTTTATACATCGATTTTAATAATTATTATTATTTACTAAGACAAAAAACCATTCCCTAGCCAGAAAAATCCGACTAGACGGGATTCGAACCCGGGACCTTGGCGTTAGAGTGCTAGAACGCTAAGCACTCTGCCAGCGCAGCCGGTATTAACATGAAGGAGGTAAATTTCTGAAAGTAGATATGGAATAAATAAATAAAAGAAATATAATAAAAAAATAAAAGATAAGTTTTAAAAGCGCACAGCGTACAAGTAAGCTAGGAAGAACATGGGAAAGTTTCATACCATACATTTAAACATTGAAAACTGTACGTAAAAGGAATAATAAGGAATATATGTCGAAAGTGTATAATAGAAATGGGAGAGTATAACTTATGGTTATAAGATATCATTCATAAACATATTTAACTTTAAGCTGCACAGAAAAATGATAAAAAATTTATACCCCTTGAAAATTCGTATTTTGACATACAAGAAATTCAATACGTGGTTAGGGATGATGACTACTTGGAGCTCCGTCAGCTCGATTTGAATATTTTAAAGCTCATGTATATGGAGTTATCAATAAAAAGTAATTGCTGAAATTCAAATAGAGCACGATTTTAAAAATAGCATTGCGTATGACGCACTATGGTACATTTTTCATATCATGTCTCGTATTTACAACTGAACCTTCTCATTCAAATTCACGTTTGAATTTGGCCTTCTATCGCTCCAGGGAAACAATTTGTTTTCGTCCTTTATTTCATTTACAATCAATCGCATACCTCAAATAAAGATTTTTTGTCTAAAAAAGCTAAATTTTGTAGGTTTGTGATTTTTTATTAGAGAATATCAGTGTATGGTAGCTGTCTATTAGTGAATGTCATACGTGTATGGGATAGGAAAACAATTGTTAATATCTTAGTCCTTAAAGAATTGTTACCAAAAAATCCTTGACCCTTCAATGTATGTATTCCTACTGTTAAATTGAATATTAAATGCAGTCGCTATTTGTGAAATAAATGAATAATTTGTAATAATATATACTTACAGCTTAAGTTTGCCTACTAAGATGACCGAGGATTCTACATTCGATTTGATTGCAGATATTTTTCTCACGGAAAAAGAGGGATACACTATTTGAAGAATCAGAGAAAAAAATATAATTAAAATGAGCTTCCAGTTTAGTGCAGAAGCGAAGTGTTCGTATCAAAATTATGATGAGAAATTAATTGATCATGGAATTGGCAATATTATTTTAAGGTTACTCAGCACCTTCATTGCATGAGAAAAATTCTCTTCTCGTTTGGTAATTGTTTTTGGTACTGAAAACAAGAATACGTTGATTAAAATCTCTTTTGATATTTCTACGTGGTTTTTACGGATTACGTCAAGATATTATTGAAATTGATGAAATAGTTTAACATGTTTGTTTAAAAAAAATTAAGTTTATGAGGTAACTGTTTTTGGACTTTCACTTTTGTAGGCAAACATTTACTGAATCATAAATTAAAAATGTAATTCTAGACAAAACGTTACATTTCGAAAAGTTTTTAGCAATTTTAGTGCTTAAATTACCGGCCTTGGTGGCCAAGTGAATAGCATTTCAGCTACGCTATCGCTCCTGCCCGAAGGTACCGAGTTCGAATCCCGGCTGATCGGACTTTTCCGATCAGGGAATGGTCGTGTGTGTTCATTGTTGCTGTTGCCTCGGTGAAGCACCCTCTGATAAGTTCATCAGAGCTTAGGGGACTTCACCGATAAAGGGGCAACAGTAGCTTAGCAAAAAAATTGCTATACTTGCAGTTTATCAGTAGTCTAATTTTTGTCATTGTTTTTTATACCCGTTCAAGTTTACGGCCGAAATTGTAAAGCGCATATTATGTACATCGACATTTACCTCGAACTCTAAAAATCTGCGTCAAATACTAAGAAACGGCGATATCGGGAATGATATTTCAGTTCAACTGAAATATCATTCCGCAGCAGTTTTTTATTTTCCTTTAGCTAACGTTTACACATGGCGTCGCTTCTCGGAAAGAGCAATCCTCTGGCGCTATAAGCCAACGCACGGACCATTTCTACGTACAGGCTCAATATCCACTGCGACCACTCGAACCGAAGAATTCCCAGAACGAGAAACCGTCATCAAGTGAACATCACAAGCCTCCAAAATGAAGATTTGTTGTCACGGCGTTTCTTATCATTTTGGCCAACGAACGATAATTCGGCCTCGAAACTTTTCTCCACGGTCAAAAAACTATTCTATATCCGTATATATTTACACGTTTCCCCCATAACAATTACTTATACGGAGAATGAAAGAGGTAATACAGCCTATATTTTACCATTAGGGTCTGAGGTCAGAACCAGCCTGTCTCCATATTTTGTAGTACATATATTTTTTGCATTAAAATAATGAGAACACCCGAAGATAGAGTTGTGTTTTACGAAAGTATATGGTTAAGGAAAATTTCCCGCCGATGAATATATTAGGGTAACAATAATGGTAAATGTACTGGTCCAAGGGCACACAATGTATGTATAGGATAGGTCATTGTCATTAGCTGCATTGCAATTAATTAAATATCCATATAAGCTAATCACTGAATACATTAAAAATCATAAATATTATAACAATAATCATATATACATTTCACAACCATTATTCAACAATCACAAAAATGCTGCACTCTCATACATATTATTACAATCACAATAAATACATTTAGTATAGATCTTATTACAATTTTACATTATAAGCTATATAAGCAAGTCACCTAACCTAAATTAGATACTCCTTTCATGAAACAACACATATACACTATAAAAAGATTTGAAAAGCATTTTTTTATCTTTTAGAAATTAATTCACCCTTAACATTCTATAACTCACCTGGTAGCACATTTTATATTTTTAAAGCCATTATTTCAAAGCACCTATCAGTTAATTCTTAGATACTCATAATTCTATTGAGTATGCCTATTTACATTTAATTTACAAAAATGCCATAGCCTCCTTAATACAGAATGAATAAATCAGGTGCTTACGGATGGCATATAGAAGCTCAGAATAGAGGAAATGACAATAATTTTAGAGAAACATATCCGAAGTAGGATTGAAAATAGCAGATGATATAAAGCGATGTTATAGCTTTAGGAAGTTATTCTACCATAGTCTGAGTATCATATTAGTGAGAGGGAATTATTTTTACAATTATTAGAATTTATACACATGTATTTATACAGCTTATTACAACTGTTTAAAGTACAAGATATTATCTTAACTATAAAAAATTGTATGAAATGAAAATCGTAAAAAATGTAACTTATAAAATAATCGTAGTCTTCAATGTGTTTAATCCCATGTTTAAGTGTAAGTGATTCGTGGATCTACAGAAGCAGAGAGAAGGGAGATATGATTGTGTTTATTTTTAAATATATCTTAATCATATGTAGCTTACAATGCCATTTTACAGATATAATGCAACAAGTAGGTGTATTGTAATGTAGCAAGATTAACAGCAAAAATGGCAACAGAAAGCTTTAAATAGTTTGGAGTAACATCATAGAATTGTATTTTTCTCTTAAATGAGCATGTTAGAAAGAGGTTCCAATGAAAGCATTTATTGATACTTTATTAGCACAAAAATTTTCTAATTACCTCTGTTATTATTTTTAACGGGATAGATTTTTGGTAAAATAGTGCTAAGAAACAATTTATGTAACAAAAACACTTGCGACAATAGGTAATATTCAGATACTTGTATAATTCCACAATAATTACAAAAGCAATAGTATATTTGTAAATAATTGTATTGTAAATGTGTCGGAATATTATTTTTAAAGTGTTTTTGTTGCAATAAATGGTTTTGTACGATGGAATTCCACCAAATATCTCCAAGCAGTTCGATTATAGTGCTAACAATTTTTAAGTACGAAATAGGTCCAAACTATGGAAGGAGTGAGGAAGACGAAATAATTGCCAAAAAATATCAAAATAAATTTGTTTATAATTAAGTTGGTTATGCATGGAATCACTTATGTGTTTGGAAAAGCGATATTACAATACAAAGAAGGAAGCGAATCATCGAGTTGGAGCCCAAATACATTCCCTTTAAATGCGCCCACCCTCAGCTTCAGCGCGAGTAAAAAGCTATACGGAAGCAAGGCGTTTAAGTGAGGGTTTCTGTAATCGTAGCGACCTCGGCCGAGGCAAAAAAATACACACCGCGCTCCCAAATTTGTGGAAACGACCCCGAAATAAGTCCATAAAATTTGGAGCGGAAAGAAAAAATACGAATTTAACCTATGATCCGCGCTAACGAAACTGAATTATGCAGCAGGCGAGTTTTAATTTAATATTTATAACCATCGTATTGGAACTTGCGGAGGGAGAGCTTCCGTTTTAAGTCCAGATGAAGGTCGTATAGCGATGCTATAAGGCTTACACTTAATGTGTTTGTCCGTTGGGTTAGAAGGTTAGAGAGAATTGTTTATTTGATCATTGGAGTTACATCAACTTAGTGGCGCCTTTTCCGTTACTTAATGCCTAACTTGTCTTCTATTTATACAAACTAGAGAGCAACCACATTGGTTTTCTGTAACTCTCTTACTCACCGCACGATATCAATTTTCTGATTATCGTTTCTAGAGATAGCCTTATCGAACTTTGTAAAAGTAAATCTCGTACAAAAATCCAAATAATATGGTTTACTGGTTTCTTTCATATTCTGCTATATTTTCTCTTCAATTACGATGTATTATTTATTGACATACATATACATAAATACATTGAAAATCAAGTATTACAAAGTAAATAAAATTATAATCCAATACCGCAACTGCCGATAAATGGGTTACAAAAAACCAAATAAAATAAAACAAATGTATTGGTACATTCAAGTCCCCCTGAGCTAATGCTAGCTCATCAGGGGGTGCTCCATATGTATAAATGTGTTCACCTATGTATTGTAAACTAGTTGCTTCATACTCCTTTTCACTTCAGAAATATTTTTTATCCCATGCATATAGTCAGGCAGATTATTAAAAATTTTTGGAACTACAACATTCAATCTATTTGCACCATATTGATTATAAAATCTTGCTACTTCAAGATTAAACTTTTTCCTTGTGTCCATATTGTGAGATTTAATTTTCTGTGATTTTAATTTGAAATTGTAATAGTTATCCACAACAAGCAAGTATTGCAGTAAATCATCTATGGGAAGTAATTCCAGAGACATATACATGGTTTTTACATCAAAAGAAACAATTGCATTTGAATTACCTCTGGTTTTTACATTTCTATATATTAATTTAACTATTCTATTTTGCATTGAATACAGTTTTCTCTTGTGAGTCTTGCGAGCAAGTCCCCACACAGTTAAGCCATACCTAATAATAGACTCAACAAAAGCAACATATAACATTTTCAACACATTGCCAGGCACTCTATAACTAACATGGTATAATTGATAGGAAACTCTCCTCAACTTATTAAATACTTTATCAATATGTGCCTTGAATTTAAAATTTTGGTCAATAACCACTCCTAAATACTTATACTCTGGGACTTGATCCAGATTTTCACAATTACATTGAAGATCATTAATATTTCTGTGTAAACAATCATGATTGTGTAGTTTCAAAGTTAAAATTTCTAGCTTATTCAAGGTACTAACAATATGCATACATTTGGACTTTTTAAAATTAATTACCAGATCCTTATCATGGGCCCATTTAGATATACAATTTAAATCATGCTGCATATACAGTGTAGCTCTGTCGATATCTTTATGTGAGGCTATAAGTATAACATCATCAGCATAAAGTAGTATATCACAATATTTAATACATGAAATTATACTATTAATATACATTATAAACATTGTAGGACCTAAGATGGAACCCTGTGGTACACCATATTTCACCAGAGATTCTTCACCATAGTAGTTTTTAAATTTAATTCTCATTGTTCTGTTTACTAAGTAACTATGAAACCAGTCTAGAACTTTGCCTCTGATGCCCATTGTAGACATAATTTTTAGTAATTCTCCATGATTTATAGTGTCAAAGGCTTTCTTAAAATCAATAAAAGTAACAATGATTTCATTATTAATATTAAGGTTATAATTTATATTATCTGCAAAGGTCTCTAGATCATCTTTTGTCCCTTTGCTTTTTCGAAATCCAAATTGGTATTTTGAAATTACGTTAAATTTCTCTAAATAATCAGTTAGACAGTTAACCACATAATGTTTAACCATTAATGTTTTTACTATTAAGAGAAACTGTTGTTTTTAAGCGAACTCGTAAAGCCATTGACAAACGAAATGGAATATGTTGCTGATTGATCTTTTTACTGTAAGAATATTAGTACTAGTAATAGCGTAGTACTAAAGATGAGTTCTGATTTATCTGAATACTGAACTACGAAGCCCTTTTCTCCAAAATCAATTAAAATTAAGCGTTTGCAAAGGAGTAAATAAGGCAGTCAATGTTAATAACTACGGGAGTTTTGACTAAAGGTGTTGATCATTTTGTATGATAAGATGTCTGAAATGTTACATTTCGGTGGGTTGAGCAATTATTTTTATTCCTGTTCCTAATGCTCTTAGGTATGTGAAAGCATGTGAGAAAGTAAATGATTTACCAGCTTTACCAGATGGTGGAGTGACTATAGTGCTAGTGCTCCGACCCTAAGGTCTTGGGTTTGAGTCCCGGATAACCAGATTTTCTGGTTAAGGTATGGGTGAGTGTCTTCATCGTTAGTTATCGTTTAGGTCTCCCTCTGTAAGTATCCAATAAATTCATTTTTGTAGGGACTTTAAAAAATAAATTAATACTTGTGGTCAACCATTTATAAACCGAATACAATAATGTTTTTTGTCCTAAATTAGAAAAGATATTTTTTGGAAATATGTGATAGACAGAGAACATGAACATCCCACGACAGTTCTAAAGGCAAAGAATAGTCTTCAAGAAAATGCAGATACTCTTCTAACTTCCAAAATTCCGCCTCTATATTCAATAAAAATGCAAATGACGTTAAATGCTTTCCATTTGTGCTTTCTTGAAGAGAGGGCGAGAAATAAAGGCGGAGAGTGTCTGGAACGGGAAACATTTATCAAGGAAGCGAGCAGATAAAAGTTGTTGAAGTAAGCAGAAAGAGGCGGAGGAGGCATTAGGGGGAAGAGAACGTCGGAAGAAGGCGACGGAGTCACATTAGAGAGATAAAGGGGAAATATTGACGCTGGTGCAGTTTTGTGAGGTGGGCGTGGAAATTCGGGGTCGAAGATACCACACTATTACAGATAAGGAAGCAGAAGACGGGGGAGAGCTGTATGTTCGAGGAATAACCTTCGACATCCTCGATGGACACATCGTGAAACTTATCAAAAAATTCCTTCTCGTAAATTTCATTGTTATTATCTCCGAAAAATTTTCAAGATGTGCGAAAAATTGATGAAGTGTATCGATAAATAAGGTTCTACAATAGTGCAGTGTTAGGGGAAGCAATGGAATTTTTTTGGTATTCCTCCCGAAGCTCGATACCAATAATTCACAGTTAACACTGAACTATTTCATGATGTTCAGCATTACTTCCTTTTAACGCTATAGATCGAACTAGTACTCAGCTCTCTTTCCTAATAGCAATTTTCATACCATTACGTCTTATTTTATACCCTTGTGAGGAATTACTGGTTGACTTCGAACGTTAGTCAAGTTTGATTGTTTTCTTTTTTGTTTCCTTACGCAGGAATACAGCATTTATATTTTACACCAATTTTTGAAAATTTTATGATTCAGCGTTCAGTATCTGAATTCTAAGCAGTATTAGTAGAATTTAACTCTTAATTTACTATGGATTTGGAGTACTTCCGTCCTGAAATTTTGCAGTTTTATTGGAAATCAAATCAAAATTTCATAGGGTACTGCTTGGTTGAGTTAAAAAATAAAAAATCTCTAAAATTACAGTTATAAAGCATTCTTTCCATATAAACAAATCATTCCATTACTTTCAAAGTTAATTGTAAGCCACCGAGGCAACTTTATACAAAACGGTCACAAAAAGATTGATAAAGTTTACCCAATCTAATTTACCCTATGTCAAGCTTTAACGTTTTGATTAATTAATTAATTTTATTGGAGAAAACGATTTTATATCAAGCGTATATGCAAGAACCCTTTCCTTAAAATTAATTGATGAAACTGCTAGTGAACACCTTCGAGGCAGTATAGGATCGACTTGCGCACATTAGAAAAACTACTAACACACCAACCATTGATTGATTCGTATTATTCCTCCATTATAACTTAATTAATCTTTAGGGATTTTTAAATTCTCTGTAATTTTTCATTAGGTACGGCTCTATAGAAACTTTTTATCAATAGTAAGCTTCGATTAAAGGAATAAACGGTAAGGAAGAAATATAATTTGACAGTCTATCGGTCGCAGAACTCATTTATATCAACTCCTGCAGTTCATTTATGCCACTCTTTAAGGCCTCAAGCAGCTCAGTAATTGCAATTAATTTAAATTTACTTTGATTCTCGAAATGAGGTTAAGCCACACAACTTGAATTGAAAATACATATTCAAAATTATATTATTAACTATAATTAAATGAAGTCTTAAGTATCCATAATTAATGGAAGCTTAACTTTCGTTAAAATAATTCCGAGTTCCGAAGGCGTACTTCAACTTTTAATGTAACTAACAAGGTGTTCATGTCACAGCCGGAATCAATCCACTTCCGCGAAAATACCGTTTAATTCTTTTCGCCATTAGAAATTAATTTTCATTACTTTTAATTAAAGCTACCTCTGCCAAAGAATCATATGGGGATAAAGCTCGATTCTTATGAAATTCAGACCTTGACTTTGAAGTACTCTATCGGGCAATTCAAATTATTTCCACTTTGATCTTTATTCCCCGCACATGTCGAATGAATTCAAATATCGGTTCATTTTCGCGAAGATCGATACACTATATTACATTTGCGAAGATTTATGTACTATATTTGATGTTATTCCCCTATTCTCGATTCTTAGAATGAATTCCCAACGGTAAAGTTGCCTCTGAGTCTGATATTTCCTCAAAGAAGTCTCATTTATATAAAATGAAAGAAATAAGGTTCGTCTTTAATACTAAGAAGCCATCTGTCACTGAGAAGCAGTGGGTTCACCCCTTCCCAAACTCTGACGATGTATCTCATTACATAAAAGTTTCTTTACTGCTAAATTTCATCTACGTAGGTTAGGTTTAAGTTGAACCTGGACAAACATTAATGTTCATTTATTGCTTGATGGTGAGGAGAAATGAGAATTTGTTTTCCTGTCATTCGCTATGATTATAATCGTTTTCTGAGTTCCATTTATAAGTTATGATTCAGTTCATGTAATTTTTTTTACCATTTAAAGTGTCTGGATTTTAAGCAACGAAGATCAAAAACAGAATCCGCTTTTAACTAATTTCCGACCCTGAAAACTTTACGTTTAATTACGTTGATGTTAACAAAGATGGTGGAAATAAATTTTAACTTAGCTCGAAGAAGCGTGAATCTTGAAACCCAAAGCTAAACAGAAGTGAAATTAAGGGACATAAAATTCTGGGACTCAGAAATAAAAAAAATACAATGTTTGGAAATCTGGGCACAGTGTGAAGCCTCGAACCCAGGTTTCCCACTTGCCAAACCTGGGATCGCATCCCAGTCTTGTCGCCATTTTTCCATTCGGCTAAGCTTAGCTTTACTTAGATATTCCTGTATGCTTTGCCGTATGTCCTGAGTCTACGTGGTATTTTGGTGTAATTAATTCACACAAATCAGACCTACTGTGGACCATAGTTGCACATACCAATATTTTCAAACATTCCATAATCACATAATTCAAGAAGATTAAGATCTAGATCATGAATGCTAAGGTTTACTCCACAGAGATATAATATATATTGCTTTGAATAAACTTCAGGTTTAAGAGGATGCTATCTTAGACGGTATATAATTACTCAGTATTATAAAGAGAGCTTTCAATATGCTTGCGGCACCTCCAAAATACACGATTAATTTGATGCAAACTTTAAATTGTCAGCAATTAAAACTATACAATCAATGAGTTTGTCTTCACAGTCATCAACTCTTGGGCTCGTTTGAGCTTTATCATCTCAAAACTAACTTCAAAAAGCTTTGAGGAAGGGATGAAAAATGAACAAGGCAATTAATGAAGTTAGCCCTTGCTGTTTTGCTAAAAGATTGTTGGAATATTTAGGTTATACAAGAAGTGAAATGGTTAATGGTAGCTAAGCGGAGTTTTTACCATTACTGTTTTCAGGTAGAAATTTCGAGGGTCGCCATCCTAATCCGTACCCTTACCTCGGCTTGCCAGCTCGGGAGCGGTCGACCTTCACATCAGGGGGGACCATAAAAAACTGACCGCGTGGAATACGATTTAAAAAGTTATAAACAATTCAAATGAGCAAAAATTTATCATCTCCGTCGTCTCACTCGTAGTAAGAGATATGCAAGCGTCTTTTGATCGACATCTACGATGAAAATTAAGATTTTTCGTGATGTTGCAAGAAATTACCCGTTCACACACGGCAACGTTGCTCAGTTAGATAGGCGGGTGCTTTAAATATCTCAACGGGGGTTGGTTTGGGTTGGGGGGAGGATTTCTAGATTTTTGATAGAAATCCCTCCCCCCTACCCCAACCCAACGGCAACGTTGCCGTCTGTAAACGGGTAATTTCTTGCAAAATCACGAAAAATCTTAATTTCATCGTAGAACGTCGATCAAAAGACGCTTGTATATCTCGTAGGATGAGTGAGACGAAGAAGATATAAATTGTTGCTCGTTTGAATTGCTTATAACTTTTTTAATCGTATTCCACGCGGTCAGTTTTTTTTATGGTCCCCCCTGATGTGAAGGTCGGGCGCTCTCGAGCTGACAAGCTGAGGTAAGAGTCCGGATTAGGATGGAGACCCTCGAGATTTCTACCTGAAAAAGTAACGCTAAAAACCCCGCTTAGCTACCATTAACCAGTAAAAGATAGTAACTTGACTGTTACTTAAACCTAGTTCTCCCATTTTCCGGGCAGGTGTTTTAACTAATTAAACAACCAAGCTACGTCCTTCTTACTTCTGTGAACGAGTCTTTATATGATCAAGGGTTGGTTTGAAGACCCGCCCGGGAAATAGGAGACCTGGGTTCGAGTCCCAGTGAAGTCACATTTTTCACTTCTTGCACAACCTAGGATTAAGTCACACGCTTTCTTATGTTAGGTTTAATATAATTTTCATCATATAGGATATTAAGCTTCACATCTCTTCATTCGAGTTCAGTGCACCTCGTTCAATTCCTTGCTCAAAAATTAACATCTTGATATATTCATAATTACTGTGATACTTAATGAAATGATAGCTCAAGTAGTCACTTGATGCTTAATTGCTTATTCGTTGATTTATCGCACTCCGGCTTGCCATTTAGTGCGAGTGAAAGGTGCAAAAACCGCTCAAAAGATATTCCAGAATTCCGTTAAGAATGTAAAAGGCGAAGCGTGGGAAAAGAGTGATGAATCTTGAGGAATGCAGCGTCGGGATTCTGGTAAAAACGGTTGCCCCAGTGATATACGACGAGTGAGTTCCTCGGATAACCGCCTCTCCTTTCCTCTTCGGGAGAGAAATCTTTTCCGTTCGGGAAAATTCGTCCAAGGCGAATGGTACCTTTAAGATTTTTGTTAATATTCGAAGCATCTCGTCGCGAAGTTGCTTTTCGCTCCACCGGTGAAATAACAGGAAACTGGAGACTTCGAAATTCCCAAGAGGGTTAGTTGACATTACACAACCAAAACGTTGACTGAAATATCTGTAGACGAAACTTAGGAAGCTAGAAAAACCGAATACCAGGAAATTCAGATGACGTTCTTCAAGTTTAAACTCTCGTGAGCTTATGAGGAAATCGGTTAAAAAAGTTGATGAATAAAAGAAACATTGTGAGAAAGTTGGATAATTTGCACAATGATGAACGCAAGCATTATCCGCTTTTGAGGTAATTTGGAACATCATGTCTGAATGTACGATAGCTAGCTGCAGTTATTATTTATGAAACCTTTCTGAGAATTTTTAGGATATATTCCTGGCAAACGTTTTAATAAAATTCAAAGTACATGTATATTAACAGATAATCAACTAAAATGATGGGTTAAGATACATTTTCATGTTTTCAAAAGCAATGGAATTGTAACTAAGAAAGCATTTTCCTCATAATGTCTATGTAACAAGCCGCCTTTCGGCGTGTGGCAGGGGGGATATAAGAATTATTTAGAAAGGGAAGCATCAAAATTTAAGTCATTAGAGAGGAATGTCTGTGGGAGATAGAAACACAGCTAAAGACCAACTAGAATTCGTAGTATTTTTGATTTGTATAGCATTTTTGCGTTTATCCGTGCTGCGTTGAGAATTTTCTCGGCAGAATGCGTTTGCATTTGAAGTAGTATCTGGTCGCTAAATCTAAGTTAATAATAAGATTATTAAATGAATAAAAATAGCAATTTAAGAAATTATTATAAATAAGCTATAAAATTAGAGCTAAATAATAACTGAATCGCCTTATTGTAGAATGTTTCATTAATATTGAAGATTGATTACTTAATAATGTGGTTCTAAGATTACTAGAGGATTTATGAAAGATTTTTGGTGTTTATAAATGATTGTACGGAGTAAAACTTTGAATCAGGAAAGTGAGATAATTACCTATTTCGAGGTACTGTTTTTTGAGGTTTAATTATGTGTTATCACATCAGATGTAATACGTCTGAGGATAGTTTCTTTAAATATTACTAGCGACAGGGCCCTTTGAAATTCAACGAGGACAATAAGCAAACTTAAATGAAGTTATCCTCTCCAAAGGTTTTAGCAGCTAATGGTGGACGGGTAGAACCCTCTTAGACTTTAGGTAGATGATTTTATGGTTTGTATATTAGTATGCATTAAAGATCTTATCTAGGAAAAGGGATTGAGAATGAAATTCATGATGATTGGATAGTAAATAAATATGAATATACTTGTGGGTATTTCATTTGCATGGATTTAATATTATTAATTAAACGGTTTAAATGGCTCTTGTATGATTGTAGTAAGGAAGGGTTCTAGCTCGACCTTCGTGGCGGTAGGACGTGTTTTTGAGTGAGCTGTTTACGGATAATTTTGTGAGGAACTATCGGCAAGCGAGCTGTCGGCAGCCGGCGAGTTTTCGCCCAGCGGCCCCGTCAACTCGAGCAATACCTCGAGCCCGATGGAGACATCGACTGCTCCAGGGATTACTCCCACACCTTTGTCATCATCACCTGCATCATTTCCGGCACCCGGCATCAAGAACGTTATTCTCCCTCCTAGATTTACCGTCTCCGCGGGAATGTCAACGGCAAATCCATCCCCCACGCCTGGTCTCTCCTCCCGCGACCCGCGACTTAAACGACTCGCTGAGGATACAATGGAGATCGCCAGCACCACCGAGGAGGAGGAATCATTTACTACTGTGAAGCCCAGGAGATATTTCCTCAACTTAGACGAGCAAACAGTTGCTCCGCTGGCTCTTAAAAATCGCTTCGAACCACTCGCGCCGTCTGAGGCGAAGAAAACAAAACGCAACGCCCTTGATACTTCGGGAGGATGTCAAATGGAGGTACCCTCCCCTTCTATGCCATCCACCCCTGAGGCAGACGGGGAAACACAGCGGCCGGAACCGACCAGCGGGGCAAGGTCTCGCCCGCCTGCCCTTCAATTGTATGGGATTCTTAACATTAGGGCTTTAGCGAGGGATCTCCGAGAAGCGCTTAATGGCGCCGATTTCGTGGCGACACGCGTTGGACTCCCGACTCCGTCGAACGTCGACTCGCGCGGGGAGGTTTGCCGAGTGTCGGTGAACTCCACGTGCGACTACCGCAAGGCGAGGGAATTCCTCGACGGGCAAGGCATCGCCTACTCAACATGGGCTGAGCGGCAGGACCAGCTCCACTCCTTCCTTGTGCGCGGCTTGTCCACCGGAACCGCGAAGGAGGAACTGACAGAGGATCTTTTGGCGCTCGGCATTCCGGTGCGGAAGGCCTTCCAGCTCAGAGATAAGGAACAAAGAGCGCTCCCGCTTTTCGTTTTCTCGGCACCATCGACCGCTCAATGGAAACCCGCTGATATTTGCAGAATTACAGCGTTGTCATATTGTAGGGTGACTATCCGCCCCTACAAACACCAGCAGCCGCAGATGTGCTTCCGGTGCAATAGGTTTGGGCATTCCTCAGCCCATTGTCACGCCGCCCCGCGCTGCTGGAAGTGCGCAGGTCCTCATCAAGGCCACGTCTGCACGAAACCACGAACCGAGGAAGCCCTTTGCTGCAACTGCGGCGGCGCGCACCCTGCGATGTCTCGCAAATGCCCAGTCTGGATTACCGCAAAAGAGAGGAAGATGCAATCTACATCCGCCAGCAGCCCCTCGCAGCGTCCGACACCAAATGCACCCACCTTCCAGCCTGCTTCTCCACCTACCACCAACGCCTGGTCGAACTCAACACCACTCTTCGTGCCTTCGCAGGTCCAACCTCCGCGTAGGAAAACGCTAAATATGGAGTTCCCGTCCCTTCCCCAGCCATGCCGAAGCAATGAAGAAACAGCAGCCGAACTCAGCATTCCACTGCGGCAAAAGCAGAGAATATCGCCTGTTTCCAGCACCAGCGCCAAAACTCCTCACCCACCTGACGCCATCATCACAGCAATGGAGCAGATGATGGTCCGCCTTCAAGCAACCATCATCTCCCAATTCCAACAATTCGCCTTAAGCCTCCGCGATCTCTTAGCACCGCGCAATGGACCCTAAAACCACCACAAGAAGGGCGCTCTCCATCCTCACATGGAATGTGGGCGGAGCTATTGTCCGGAAGACACCGGAGCTCCTACACTTCCTTGGGCAACAAAATTTTGACATCATTCTTCTGCAGGAGACACATTTGTCTCCACACACCCGATGGTCTACCCCTGGCTTCACAATATACCGAAAGGACCGCCCTGACAACCCGGATGGCAGCAGATCCAGCGGAGGGGGCGTCGCAATAATGGTCTCCAACAAAATTGCAGCGCGGCTTCTTGACCCGCAGCCAACTTCACTCCATTCGCTAGAGACCATCACCATCGTCGCTAGCACATACCTGGGGGAAATGCAGTTCACCTCGTGCTACCTTCCACCACAGCACCGCTTCCGGCAATCCTCCTTCGGGGATGTCTTCCTGCCAGGTATTCCTACCATTTTTGCGGGGGACCTTAATGCAAAGCACGGCGACTGGGGCTCCCTTAGAGACAATACATCTGGCAGAGAGCTTCGCCGCTGGGCCACCACGAACCGGGTCCAGGTTCTCGGCCCAAGAGAACCCACCCGGTTCTCCCACACTGGGAAAGGAGATGTACTCGACATCTATCTCGTCAGCGCGTCCCCACCTCCAAGGACAATGTACACCATCCCGGCATTGACTAGCGACCACCTCCCAGTCGCAGCTTTCTTCGGAACATCACCACTCTTTCGACCCATCGCTACCAAAAGGAACCTCAGGAAGGCCAACTGGGAGGCCTTTGCTGAGGACTTAACAGCCCGTCTGTCATCACCAGGGAAGCTGGAAACTCCTGATGATGTCGATGCTGCAACACTCAACCTCGCTTCTAGCATCACTGCTGCTGCTGACGCCACCATCCCACGAAAACCTAGGGGATTCGGAGGGAGACTGGAACTTCCTCAAACCATCATCGCCTCCATTAGGGAGAAAAATAGGATCCGCCGCCGATGGACGCGCACTGGAGAACCGCATTTACGCCGGGAATTCCGGCGACTGCAGAGGGATATTCAGACCAGCATCTCTACCTGGAAAACCCAGATGTGGGAGAAGAAGATCGCCTCCACTAAAACCCAGGACGGTTCTCTGTGGAAGTTCACCAAAGGCCTGACCCTCCGGAGTCATGCTACCATACCCACCGTAGAGCCGAGCACCATCACGGCGGAGGCCTTCGCTGACCACTTAGAGGACGCATTTTCTCCGAATCCAGGTCCTGAACTTCCTCAGATGCCTCCACATCAGCTTCCCATTAACACAGACCCGCCAACAATCACCGCCATGGACGTGAAAGCGTCTCTCCGTCGCCTTAAGACTCGAAAAGCTCCCGGTCCGGACGGAATTGAAAACGAAATACTCCGAAGACTTCCGTCCGCGGCGGTTCTCTGGCTGGTATGCATCACAAACGCCATCATCAGACTGGGCCACTTCCCAGCTTTATGGAAAAGAGCAAAGATCATCCCGATCTTAAAAACTGGAAAGTCTCGCTCCTCCCCAGATAGCTTCCGCCCCATATCGCTTCTGGACGGACTGGGGAAGATTGTAGAAAGGACCATACTACCCTTTTTCCAGAGAACACTATCAGAAAGGAATATCCTCCCGGCGGAGCAATACGGCTTTAGAGAGGAGCACGCCACAACCCACCAACTTCTGCGCGTCCTGCAATTCGTCAGTGCTGCTTTCAACAACAAAAGGCACGTTGCAGCGGCCTTCTTCGACATCACCAAGGCCTTCGACCGAATGTGGCATGCTGGCCTTCTCCATAAGCTCCGTCGACTGGACTTTCCAACATGGCAGATAAACACCATCGCCTCATACCTCTCGGACAGGACCTTCCACGTTTTCTTCGGCGGGATCACCTCTACCACCAGAACCATCAGGGCGGGAGTTCCCCAGGGTAGCATCTGGGGGCCAATCTTGTTCAATATCTTCTGTGCGGACATTCCCACAAAGTTTTACGGCTGCATGACAGCATTTTATGCTGACGATGCTGCGCTACTAGCGAAGTCCTACTCCAGGAAACTTGCTGTAAAATACTTGCAGCGGGCCACCTACCAGCTTCTTGAATGGTACGACACCTGGAGGTTAGGGGTGAACTCCAAGAAGACACAGACCATTATCTTCTCAATGCTCCGACCGGCGGACGACCCGGACCCAATCATCGTCGGCGCTGAGGAAGTCCATTGGCGAAGCACAGCAGTCTACCTTGGAGTCACCCT
Organism: Sympetrum striolatum; assembly: GCA_947579665.1. Lineage (NCBI taxonomy): Eukaryota > Metazoa > Arthropoda > Insecta > Odonata > Libellulidae > Sympetrum > Sympetrum striolatum. The sequence continues at coordinate 34,673,748 of OX388350.1, read as the reverse complement.
CGACAGGCGACTCACTCTCCGCAATCATGCACAACAGGTTGCCATAAAAGCGAGGGTTCGCCGGAGGGTCCTCCTGCCGCTCCTAATGTCCCCGGACTTGCCGCTCCATGTTAGGCTGCACCTATACCAGGCAACCATCTTGAGTGCTCTTTTGTACGCCTCCCCCGCCTGGAGCGGGTTCCTGACCCGCACCACGTGGGAAATTCCATCTAAGGCGGAGAGAGCCGTCCTTCGCACCATCCTGCAGCTTGGCTGGCGCTTTGCTAATCCCACCAACTACATATTGACTGGAGCCACCCCAATTCAGGAATTGGCAACCATACGAGCGAAGGCCTTCTTTGCCCGCCTTCCTACCAAAAAATATGCACATCTCCAGCGACTGGCTTTGGACACCCCTCAGCGGCGCGACTTCTTCCGGAGGCCCATCTCCTCGCAAGGAGGAACTTTGGCAATCCCCCCAAAAGGGAGGAAAAAGTGGAGGTAAAATATCCTTGAAGGTCCACCAACGAAGGAGCCCACCAGCCCGAAGGAGCTCCCTAGGAGGACGGGCAAGGATGGAGGCAGCACCACCAAACGATGTCAAATTATATATATATATATATGATTGTAGTAAGTCAAGAAGCTTTACAGACCCAAATTGGCCCCAAGCAAACCTTTACTGATAGATTCCAACACTACATGCCTCTCATTTCTCCCATTCTACCAATACCTTACATTACTTTTGAGACGATATTTAAATCCACTGGAGTTTAAATCTCCTGTGCGTGAACCTAGGGTCGTTTTGGAAAATCTCTAACACTTATATGTGCCTTGGAAACAGGTAGTAGTGCTATGCTTTTTAGTCTAAATTGATTACAGGATAAATGCTTTGGGTTAAGTGAGCTTTGAAGTAAAATATTACTAAGCTATACTGGTCGTGATGCTATTGATTCATAATGTTCTCAATTCTATTGTTTCTAAAGAATGTCTTTAAAGATGTGGGATTACATTGATATTCTGACAACAATATATTAGGTTAAATGATGAAGAAGAAGATTATTGTACTTTTTCCACAGTAAAAGTTTATTAAAAACAAATAAAAATACACGACTAGTTTCAGCGATTGATCGCCATCATCAAGTGACATAGCAAAAACAGTAAGCAATTATATATACAAGGAAGACTGGTGGAAAGATCGATATATGTAATAAAGAAAAGAAAGATATATATAATTATATAGAAATATAATTATATATATAATTATATAGATATATATAATTATATAGAAAGAAAGAAAGATGTATATAATTGCTTACTGTTTTTGCTATGTCACTTGATGATGGCGATCAATCGCTGAAACTAGTCGTGTATTTTTATTTGTTTTTAATAAACTTTTACTGTGGAAAAAGTACAATAATCTTCTTCTTCATCATGGTGTATTTCCACAAGACATCGCCAGCGACTGTGAATTTTAATATATTAGGTGTTCAGTTTAATTTCAAGTGATAAGACGTTGGACAAGTAACATACATATGAGTATGTAATATCATACTCATATGTATGTTATTAACCCTGTCATATTCGTCTAAATTGACGTAGAAACTGAGTTCTACTTATACTTTATCATTAATAAATGTGAAAATTAAATAAGTAATTTTAATAAACTTAATAAATTCATTTCACTTCCAATTTATAACTAATTATAACAATTATAAAGTTTCTGAAGCATAAAAAATACTTCACAACACCGAACGTATGTACTATGATTAACAAAGAGAAAATGACAATGTCACGAGAAATATCTGTGTAAACGAAACATACCAATTTATTTAGGATATTTTGAGGATTTTAAACCGAAAATGCCACTGAATAAACTTATTTTCACCGATAAACCAACTGAGGCGAGAGGCTATCTCTAGAAATTTCCGCCATATAGTTTGTTTACATCCATGATGTATTGCGGTTAATGTTATTTTTAAAAGTTAAATATCAACGAAGGCTTAAAGATCGACTATAATACGTTTTGCTAGAGTTTAAGTGAAGATTTCAGTCAAGGTCGACTCTAAATATATCTTATAGTACAGGACCTAAGTTTAGAAAATCATTTTTAACTTGTACATAATTCCATGCCATGTACATGTAATTGATAGTGACAATAAGTTATAACTATTATCGCACTGATATATTTTTAATTACTTTAATTCTACAAATAATTAATCATATTTACGCCTTACATTTTCTGTCAAGGGTGAAATATTCAATATTCTGCTACTTCATCACTTTTATTTCAATACCTTAAAGAGAACAAATACCATAACAAAAGACGTTCACTTACTTAATCAGGTTAATCATTTTCGTCGACAGCGGAAATACGATGTTGTAAATAGATTTGCTTTATAATTTAAGTCAGATATAACATTAAAAAGGTCTTCAACTTACCAGGGAGAATACAAATAATCTCTAGATTTCACAGAAGGTAATTTAGTTGACACGCTATCACCAAATTTGCGCAATCATCTGTAAATTGTTACGTTGCTATAAACAGTCATGACGCCAACACGGGCCTAAATTATCGTTATGTTTTAATGAGATAATTCAACAACCGCATTCGTCGTTAATGGGAACGGACTTGTTTATAACCTCAAAAATTTCGGTAAAACTGCAGTTTACGAGCCCACCCTATTTTTTCGAAATTCGCCGCTACATGGCAGCACTTCTATCACCTGTATTTTTCAAGTGTACCTTTTCAAAGGACTGCGATGTCGACATTCCTACAACTGGAGGTTGTTTTTGGGTTCTTGGGGTCTCCTTCGATCCCTTCGGGATCTCGGGGACATGCCTCACACCTGCGGGGTTCGTTTAAACAGGAATGTCACCCTCACGAGTAGTGGCGGAGATTGGGTGCGCGAGTTCCTTATTCAAATGTTAGGTTTGTTGCTGGTGCTACTGCCATCTTGCGGCGAATTTCAAAAACAAAAGGTGGGCACGTATACTGCAGTTTAACCAAAATCTCTTCTATTCTAACAAAATACTGGCAATTTCTAATCGAAATCGTCATTCCATGACTAAAACAAGAAACTTTATTTAATGTCCCTTCTTTTAACGGTATTCTCGACTTTTAACAAGGATTCTTTCTAATTTAATTTTGCAAAAGAAATTAGCCCTGCAACCGATAAAAGTGAAGTTTACGTGTATTCCTTATGGAACCGTATTATGGACTCCTGGGTTCGAACCCGAGCCTTATCAGTAATGGGAATAGTTTTCCTAGGGGTTTCTAACTCGTAGAAACTCAATGCAGCATGTTTCGGATCTCTAAGTCAAACCGTTTCTGAAATAAAGGGGGGACGGACGGACAGACGGACTCTTAGGAAATTATATATAAGGATTCATGAAAATATATCACCAAAATCTTAAGATTACCATCTCTTTTGCGTATAGTTGTAATTATAACGTAAGGTTGTATTGATTAAAAAAATAAGCTCATCTGGAGAAGTATAACGAGGAATATTTTATTGATCTCCAGCGTGAATAGAAAGATTACTTTCTACCCAGAAGGTACTCATTTTCACACCAGTTTAGGGTAAATTATTTTAGAGTACCCTCAAAGAAAACTTCACTCACTACCTATCACTACTTTCTTTCAATATGCATTCACTGAATCACCTTATTTTACTCCTCTATCCTTGCTTAAATGTTTCCTATAAATGCTCTGACACGAAATGCAGCAATGCAATCAGCAATGAAAAGAAATCTCATCTATTCCATACATATTGATGTTGCTCCTGCTCTTCCTCTCAACGCATAAGATGCTTTCTATGTCTTTGTACGTAATTATTCTGTCTTTATACCTAATAATTCTCATCTGTTTATTTTTTTATTTTATTTATTTTTTTCTTTTATCTATTTTTTCCTTACTTAGAGTTACCTAAATGTCAATGTTATATAAAACTTTGACCAGTACATACTGTATGCATTATTTTGATACTGTTTTTTTATAATATTCTTTTATTTTTCCTGATAATGTAAGTTTTCCTTGTTTTTCTATTTTGTTTTTTATGTTACTTTGTATATAGCTATCTCTGTTTAAATGTTAACTGATTCTTATTTATGTATCGCATGTAAGTACTTATTGGTAGTGTATTTATTTATTTTTGAATGTTTTTCTCTTCTCTTATCTTTTAGCTATTACTATCGGTAGGTTTGCGCAGGTTTTTCATGCCCCCTTCCTTGTGGGTGTTTTCCTGCAGTGGATTTTTTTCCCTAAGAATCTCTTAGGTTTTTTACATCCACAATTCTTCTAATTTTTTCTTCTTCTAATTTCATAATTAATGACGATGGGTTAGATGGAAGAAGAGACTTTTAAGTCTCAATCTCGCCCAAATAAAGACGATTTATTATTATTATTATTATTATTATTATTATTATTATTATTATTATTATTATCATTATTATTATTATTTTTATTTTTATATTATGAAATGAAATACATTTATTTAAAATACAATAATTTTCAAGAAATATTAAAATCCATTAAAGAAGATGCCATGTAAAAAAAGAAAGACTTACAAAGAGCATTACATTTTAGAATATACATGACATACATATTTCAACTTTTTACATAAAGCCAATAGGTATACTTAATAATAATTTTAAATTCACAAATACATCAAAATATAAAAAATAAAAAATAGTTCAAATTCAAATATGGATTCTCATAAGCAAACAGAAAAAAATTACAGTGAAATAGCATGAAGACCCTGAGTCTAAACGACTCGTCAGGGATGGTCATGCAAAAGAATATGTATATATATACATGGTCATAAATATAAAAAAAAATAAAAGTATAAAATATTAAATTTTTTTTTAAATACATAGAATTTTAATAAGTAAAATTTTAGATTATAGTCCTATTGTAACAAAAAATTATTATTATTATTATTATTATTATTATTATTATTATTATTATCATGTAAACGACTTTCGATTCGGCTTGTTTAGTCCCGTCAAAGCCGAAGTCGTAGGACATTCACTGCACCCATGGACTCGTGTTTATGGAACGGAGAATCAAATAAATTTTTAAATCCAAATAACATATTAATTTGAATTCCATGTATATTCTGCCCCTCGCGGTTTAATTTTAAGAGATTTTAATTCAGAATTTACATTAACAGTCGTGCCGTACAAGCCACCAAGCTGTGTGTTTGGGTATGTCCCCAGGCGCTTTCCTTGTTTGCTTTACGGTAGACAGGGGCATGCTCTCACATAATAATATGGATTCTGTAGCATCACGCATTCTGTTTGCCTTGCGTTCCTCCTAGTAATTTCACCTCTGCCAAGCAGTGATTTCTAAGCTTTCTAACGTGCAAACAATTTAAACGCTGTTGAAAAGATTGAATTTTTAGCCTCTAAATAGATTCGTTAAAACGGGATCAGCCGCAAATTCCCTTTGAGAAAGCTCTGATAAGATTACGAATCGTTAGGTTACGTTATCGAACACTGCTAAGCATCCATGGCATATTATTTTTGTTGTAATATGATTTCATGTCGACTGCAAAGTTTTCAATTACTTTGTGTCTGTTAGATAATATCAAAGGAAACGTTTTCCATTTTCACGTAATAATTTAAAACTTAAGTATGATGGGGAAATAAAATCAGAGGAGAAAATTGTAGTTCTATGGCTTTATAAATCCATCGTACAAAATTCATTATTTATCGTAGAAGTACCGTACTCCCACCACTATTCTCTAATAGAAAATATAATGGAAATATCTATTTTATTTTACAAAATTATGAGTTTCTACTTTTTAATATCTAACTGTACCTGTTTTATATCTCTAATGAAATATGTAGACCCAGAGTTTTTTTGGCTTTCTAGTTTAATAAAAAATTTTAAGAAACAAAAACGAAGGTTTTTTTTATAGTTTTAACCCTTCTTATATTTAAACATTAACTGACGTCATTGAATTGTTTATAACTTAAGTACAATTCCTTTACAAAGATGTTTTAAAAAAAGTACATAGAGATAAATATTGGAATAAAGATTGCGTATTTCACCTATAATATAATATGTAAATTATTACCTAAATATTCTTCCGGTTATGTAATATGTAAAGTGTTATTTCTATTCCTACATATTCCTATGATGAGTTACTGCACAGTTAAGCTAACTGCAGCCGATTTAAAATGATTATAGTCGAGTAAATGGCTTTAATTATATTTATTTTACGAATTATTTTGGTATGGTTCTTAATACATTCTGAGCTACATTCTTGGATAAGGATTGTAATCCGTGATTCCGAATATATATAAAAGTTGCCTTACAAATTTAAAACGTGATGAATCGACCTTTTCATGCGGTAAAGTTATTATATTTCCTAATAAATCAATAATCAGTTATTAAGTATCATATTTTGTTCATCTTAAAAACGAGGATGATAATTTGAAGATTACAATAAGAAATTAATGGGTACTTTATGTGAGTGCAAGCGCTTTATAAGCTGCTGTACTCATCGACGTGCCGTTAGGCAGAAATTAAATTCCGAGAACGATCTCGAGTACACGATGCTCTACGGGATATGCGAAACATTTCTCATGGCACTCGAAACTTTCTCTCGTCATAGGAAGTTTAAATTGGATGCTCGCAAAAATAACCCGCATGGAAACAATTTCCGAGGGTACAAAGCTCATAAATACGTGTCACTACGTATTTTATCCGTTATTCAAGATGGAGCAGATTCAATGGTTCGATACCGTACGTGAAAGTGAAGGAAAGCAAAATTGGCGTTCCGAAGAAGGATCGCATCACTTACCATTCAAACATACCCCAAAATTTTCCACCTCAAAGAACATCCTCATTTTGGAAGCATCTGCCCCGTAGGAAAAACGCGGTCGATAATGACTTTGGCGAATGCAGAATAAAATAGGGTGGCATCCGAGCCCATACGTATGCATTTATGCGCGCGGGTGTTTATTACTCCCGTACCTAAAGCGTAAATAGTTGGTGGGCTAAAGTTTGGCCGGGTCCACCGCATAAATTTGGGGGCGTCATAAAAATGGAGTCGCTCTGGAATCTGAGGACTTAGGAATGAAAACAAGGGAAGAACGGGAATGCACGGAGGCAGAGAAGTTGGTGGTGAAGTTCGGGTGAGAGAGATGTTCCATCGCGAGGGGAGATGTTCGTGGAGGGTAACAGTTGCCTCTGGGGTTGCTTTAGAGGCGAACGGAAAAGCGCGAGGCGTGCAGATGAGAGTACTTTTGCGGAGATGAAAGAGAAAGTGACACAAAGAGAAAAAGGATCCCGTGGAGGGATTGGGTTATGAGGAAATGGCGGTGGGAAAGAATGTGGGGATGATTTAGGGATGATGAGAAAAATCTTATTATAAATCTTAATTTTTTTGAGCTTGTCTCGGGAATGAAACGTATTTTTGTTCAATTTTTTTATTTATTTATCATTTTTACATAGTTTTTACAGCAGTAGTTTTTCAAACGAGCATGCGAGCAATTTAGTACGAGAGAAGCTTCAAAATATTTAATGAAAATTGCCATTTAACCGATTATCAGAAACAGCGTAACCATCAAAAATTTATAAATGGTTTTATTTCTAAAAAGGAAATTTGGGACACGGTAGTTAAGGGATTAGAGGTAGTGAATGAGAAGAGGAACGCCTACAAAAACGGCAATTGGAGATTTTAAACCAGTATTTATTTTATTTGTGATATTATAGTATGTATTGTGAACGTATTCATTTTTATGCAAGAATTAAAATATTTCGCAATATATGTTATTTCCTAATTAAAAAATAGAAATACTTTTTCTTAAGGGGTTGCGAGAGCTTATTTTTATATTCAAGGATATTCTTGCTGACTGTTAAAAAGATTAAGAGCCACTGCTTTATAGAGTAAATGTCTAAAGAAATAGAAGTTCAGAAAGTACATACTACTAGTACAATACAGTTTATCCGAATAATAATAATAATACTAATAATAATAATAATGCCGTCTTATTTTTCTGGGCGAATTTTAGCCTAGGAAGGCTATTCCTCCAATGAACCCCTTTTCTTAATTTTATTTCTTTTTTTCATTTTTAATTTTATTAATATCACGCACCATTCCATACTCGGAAAAATCCGATTAGCCGGGATTCGAACCCGGGACAGTGAGGTTGGAGCGTTTACGCGCTAACACGTAAACCACTCCGCCACCACGGCCGGTATAAATATAAAACTTATATAAAGTTTTACAATTTATCAATTACGATATAGAAAATAACAAGATTGTTTTAAATAAGCTAAATGATTTATCCGCACAGGTTAGGAAGTCTATAGCTATAATGACGATTAATAGTGGGAAAGAAGTCATACCTTATGAAGAGGAACGGTTGATAGGTTTTTCGATTTTACTTAGGAAAATATTTTAATCTGAAGTCGTTTGAGCTTCCACACTTTGTTTTTTTTGGACTGTTTCATAGTTAAACTAAACGATAGTCGGAAGTAGATAACCCAGTGTCGTTATTAGCGTGTATTGGGTGAAGATGCATACTGACTATGCTGAGTTGTTTGAACCAATCAGAAAATAATGGTATCGCATCAAAATATTTGTAGACATTAAATATCAATAACGTGTCTTTCATATAATAGTGATGTGTCATCTTAAATCAAATGAACATGCTCAGTTTCCAATAGAAAACCCAAATGTTTTTGCTGGAATTGAAATTTACTCAATGAGATAGTAAATTAACTTCTTATCGAAAATTAGAAATCATCATGAAACAGACATTTTCGGCTTTTACTTGGCAATTTTTCTATACATATTCTATGCAGAATTTCTGACATCTGGAAATAGTTTGTAAAGACATTACTCCACCTGTAACGTATATTAATATATAAGTCAGTAATTTATTTCGATTTCAGCTATGTTTAAAAAGGTTATTCATCTGGAGAATAAGCAATCTTCATTTGAACTTCAGACATTTAATTAGCTGCGTTGCTCTCCCCTCTTAAAAATGTATAGAGTGCTTTTTTTATCCACAAATACAAATGATTCTATCTTATTTTTTCCATGCAAGGATTTTTTTACGTGTTTATGAATTTTTTTACCTTGTACTGGTCTCGTTAATATAACTTAAAATTATCGAATTGCATTGTATCAGTTGGGTGGTAGGTATCGCATATAAGATTTCACAAAAATAGTCATGTTTTTTATTACTCGATATTTGTATGGTTATCATTCATTTATTGTAGTCAATATTTTTTACTTCAAATTCATAATTATTTTTAATTCTATTTAATGCATGAGAGCAATAAAACAAAAAAATTATTTTCCTTAAATTATTAATTACGCAAACGGAATTTTTATCTGACCTTGCCGAACGCAAGAAAGACTATGGTAATTGCTCTCGCATTCATACCCTCAACTCAAATAGATAAAAATTCTAATAACATGTCTATTTACATGACTTTTCTGTTTTGGATGCCGACTCAAATAGTTTTCCTTTGTTCTCTCAAGTCTACCCATCAGAATCCCTTATAATTTCAATAGAAGAGACCGGAGGGTCTTTATCAAAGTTTTAATATTCCGGTGAGAGACAGAAAAAACAAATCAGGTCAACTGTTCTAACGCCATCCATCGCGAGACGCTTCAAAGTCGCTACCTCTCAAGTCTAACTCACTTCCCGTGTAGTCTCCGATACAACAACATAGTTTCGACAGTTGACATCGAGATCTCCGAGGCCATTTTTTGCAATGGCTGATGAAGTTTTTTAAGGGGAGGTCAAATGGCGCCCATTGTGAAGGAAAAATGTAGGTCGAGCTGTACCGTGAGCGAAAAGATTTCTTTCGGTTTGACAAAAAATCTTTTTGACAGCGAGATATTCCGCGGAAGATGGAAGGGGAGGGAGTAAATCAAACAAGTGAAGGGGCTGGAGCGAGATAAGGAGTTCTTCCCTCCGTCAAACAAACTCGATTGATCGTTCGAAGGCAAAGAAGAGGCGGAAAGTATCAATCCCGAATGCCTTCAAACAGTTCGCTTGTAACGAGATCGGGAAAAAGGTTTTATCCCCGAAGCCAGGATCCTGCGGAAAGCACTCTCCAACGGGACTGGCATGGACGCATGGAAGACAAGATATTAGATGCGTACGTGTAAATCGGTCTAGGTTCCAGAAGTCTCCTATGTGGATGTAACTTAGCTCGAAGTACCGTAGAGTATTCAAAGGGAGTCCAGAATAGCCCTGCGGAGGGCTTGTCCTAAAGGCTGGCCAGAATGGAGTTAGAATAGCAGACAACTTGAGAAAGGTTTATGAAACAGGTTAAAAACGAGTAAAGTTACTCTATATATTAATGAATTTATCCTTGGCGAATGATGAAGTTAATATTCTTTAAATCATCTTATAAACTCGCATATAAGCCGAGTTTTTCAACTCATCTGTCACGCTGAGGGTTTCATTTACCTGGTCTTCGGTGGAAAATGTCGAAAAGAAGCTTGTAAATTATTCTTTTGCTCAATTAAAAATTTTTTCTAAATTTTTTCAGTATTGCATGCCCTCCGTCGGGAAGTGCATTATTGAAAACTGATAAAATTGAGAAATCATGTTTGATCGGATGTCCTGATCGGGTGACGTCTGATTTCCCACCCTAGTCGAGTCAATTAGTTTCCCCAGTATTAGTGATAATATTAGGTCCCACGGCTTTAATTCAGGTCGGCTTATACACGAGTATAGACGGTATATTCTATCGTGGCTGGATAAATACCTACAACAATTTTTCATATCACTTAATTTTTAATATTGACGCTGGATATATTGATTATCCGAAACATTATTTTGTGCGGGTAGGAAGCTTTCAGAATGAATGTTCTCTTCTGATGTATTTTTTCAACGCAAAGGCTGGTAGGGAACTTTACCCATCCATCATTAGCCATCAAGAACTAGGAGATATAAATGAGGCCTACCGGGAAAGATGAGGAGTGAGGTAGTTTTCCCTTGTTTTCCACACCAAGCCAGAATGCTATAACGTGTCCAAGTAACTGTAACACAATGACTCTGCGAGTAAAATTTTTCATTTCTTTCCATAATACAAACCTTAATAAATGCCATTACTCATCAACACTGGTTCCTCAGAAGGCTTTCATACGATGGCAATTGTGAATAGTAGTTTTTTCTATCCGATGCTAGAATACGAAAACTATTCCGCTCATCAAGATAATTAGTTCCTTAATTATTCACTTTCACGTCAAGAAAAGAAATACAATTTCATATTTCAGGTAGCAGTTTAAATTAGAGTTGATTTTGATTGATAGAGTTTATTCTATTTAGCCATTAATTTAATAATTTTCACGGTAAATAATCAACATTGTTAGCCTATCTTATTGATTAATTATCATTAAGTTGTATTAAAATATAGATATAATAGCATAATTTACATATTACATTTAATTTAATCACTTATAAATTCCTTTATACGCTATAATACTGATCACCTGGCTTTTAAACCCATTCAAAAGTATCATTCAAGAAATTAATATTTTATTTCGGCATTTGCTTGGAACTAATCAAGGAGTAGAAGAAAATGCTCTCTCCGAGAAAAACTCATGCTCCGACTAAGTGTTCCAGAAGTAACATTGTACGAATTTTTAATGAGTGCACTAAAATCATAGCGAGAGCCTCGACGAGAATGAGTATTTTTATTCATGGCATCTGAGTGGAGCTGCGAACTAAAATCCCCACGGAATATCGATTTTAATATTGCTGGCCCAGCGCAAGTTTAGCGACTTGCACTGTGAAAGTCACCAAAGCGTGGATTAATATTTCACGTCTGACTTTCCTATTCCCCACAGTCCTTGAATCTTAACGTCTTGCGCTCCTAGTTTTCGATAAAGTTATTCCGTGGAGGAGGTAGTTCTAAAATGAACTTGAAATAAAACTATAGAGTAAAGAAAGCAATGAGGAAAAATTAAATCCCAGTGCAGCTCTCGCTGACGGTTTAAATTAGTCCAGTGCTATTCAGACGAATATACCTTTATGTGAGTCAGAAGTCACTTTAAATTTATTAGAAGATGTAGTGATTCGTTCGAGGACTCATAATATTTCAAAATTCGAAGTAGGTAGGAATATACTACAGATATTCCTAAGAGGGCTGCAATAATGATAGAATAAATCAAGATGCTCATTGCCACTGGATGGGTATAGCTAAAAACATAGGTCGTGACGGATGTTTTTCTTCTATACTATATGCTAATGTGGCATACCAAGATAAGTCAGGTACATAGGTCATATAATTTGTTGGTTCAATTCTCGGTCTTACGGGAAACGGTGTGCAAAACGTCATACTTAAAGGATGCATACAGATTTAAACCGATAGCCGGATCAGTCACAATTAATTAAGACCAAATTCCAGCAAGTGTTAACTCATATATAGGTTTGCTGCTAGCAGAATAGCTCATTAATTTAATTGTCATTTTACTTTATCTTTTATTTACACTTATTATGGTCATAGATATGTACCTACTTGAACTGATACTTGACTTGATGAGACTTCGTATTTTTCATAAGATTTCATATTTCATGTAAAACCGGGACTTAATTACATCAGTCTTCACCGTTATTGAGTTAAATCCAGTTACGGCTCAATCGATTAATTGTAAGTTACAGCTTCATTGAAAAACTCTGAGGAATTGCATTTCTCAATGTGCGACTAATTGCATATGAGTAGAGTTCTTGCAGAAAAATGTGGCAGCACTTTATTTACGTACAATTACACAGGCATGTATGTAAAATTGGAGGTAGAACATGAGTTAACGGTTGTGTATTGAGAATTATATAAAAATATACCAAGAAGTTTCAAAAAAATGAAGCTATATACGGTTTGAAAATTTAGAGCCGAAAGAAAAAAATACGAATGAAGTGAGCGCGAGATAAATGGAAAACAGGATGAGAGATGTGGTTATATTTAAAGGCACGGAGTTGAAAGAGAAAATTAAAGAATAACAGAAGAAAATATAACCTTACCAATGGATGTGAAACGCCTTTCCTGGTCTTTTATATTGATCGAAGTTTTTGAAAAATGTCAAAGTGAGCAACAGGAGAAATTAAAAACCCGGAACTCTGTTTTTCCGAAAAATAATTCATGTCTGTAGGTTGTAGTTCCTAGTAGCTTATAGACCCATTCTGTAGAAACTGCATCATCATCATCACAAGTATTTTACCTTGAGAAAGGTTCAAATACCATAATGTTCCCTACTCATGCATCTTCTCATTATTTCCTAATATATATTTCCACTCTTTATAGAATTCATTATCTTTTGTCTTTACCTCCCCGTCGGTCTTTTCGCCTGCATATTACCTTTGATTACTTTCTTCATTAATTCCTCTCCTTTCAATATTTGACTCACCCATTTCTTCTGCTGTCGCTTGATTTTCTCAATCAAAACCCTTTCTTTTTCCACCCTCTTCAATATTTTAAGGTTTGTTTTTCTCAGCGTCTACATTTAACTTCCCTACAGTGGAACACTTCCTAAGTAGTTTCAACTAAACTCCTGTTATTCCACCTGCAAAGCAGTTGGTCCAACCAATTGCTGCAACAACAATCTTTCATTCGATTTTTGTTGGGACTTCGTCAATACCATCATTCCATCGATTTCTCTGTCGTGGAAGTTCTGTTAGTAGAGATTTTCTTTCATTTCTTTCTATAGAATCAAGTATGCAAACCATGTGTTTCCTATGTTTAATTGTCTTCAAACAATTGTTTGGTGAGCTTAAATTTCCAGCTGAAGTTAAATACCCAAGTTATGATAGCAAGGTTCTTCCTAATAACTAACAAAAAGACAACATTTAACACAGTCAGTCATTGTAGGAAAAAGAAAGCTGAAATTTCTGCAAATCAACCTAACATTTGCAAATGTATGTACTTCTGGATAACCGTGTGGGCTATCTGCGCATTCGCCTTCAGTGAATGCTGTCCAAGGTTCGATTCCCGATTTTGATCTCAAGTTTGAAATTACGTTGGCCGTTGAAGCACTTTCAAAAGTACTAATTTTAGAACACAAAATGTTTAAAATTACTATTACAACACTTAATCTAATAAAACACAGAAGAAACTAAATTTTCTGGTTTCACGACATAATGTTGTGGCAATCGAAATATTTAGTTTATTTACCATGAATGATGGATAAAGATTTAAGTAAATCATTGTGTGCACTACTTTTAATACTAGAACTACTAACATTTTCAAATATTAACCAGATCTCGTATTAATACTCAAGACAAACCCTGTGTAACGATTCCAATCGCAAACTATGGAATATCCGAAGAAGGAATTGAAGGGAAGGAACACTGCTCGATAATAAGAAATTACCTACATACTCACACGTTAGTGTTAAAATAGTACCACTAAGCTGTAAATTAGGAACCTGCTGACAAGCATTTGATGCTTAGCAGGACTGATTCGGTTGTATCTTTATTTCTCACTATGAACAAATATGAATGATGTGATTATTTTTGGTTGTTTTTTTTTTCTTAAGAAGATTTAAATTTTTGTAAGCATATCAAAGGCAGGATTTAAAAGTTTTTTGTTCACTTTTCATTATTCATTCTTTAGGACTACAAATAGGCACTAGTGCAGTTGGTAGTCATACCTTTGGGGGGAGGGAAAAATAAAATAACCTGCCTGGTATTCACCCTAGTCGGACCCCCAAAACCTCCGGAAGGCAGTACATCTTACATATTATTAAAGGCTTTGAAATTAAAATTATTATTTATTATTATTATTAAAATTAAAAAATTATTATTATTATTAAAATTAAAAAATTACAAAAATATTTGAAAATTTACAACATTTGAAAATTTACAGCATTTAACAATTTACAACAGAAATAAAAAATTTCAAACTCCACAACTTTACAATATTATCACGAAACCCTTTTAATTCTACTAATGAATACATTCTAAGAAGAGGGAAAGGTTTGAAAACTTCTCCGAGTAAATTGTTCCATTCTACTTTTCCCCGATTAAGAAATGAATTGGGTTTTCATTTGGGACTAAAAGTACTCTTTTATTCTAAGTAATAACTCTAGTAATACAAATACAACTTCTAACATTTTCAAATATTAAGAAGTAGAGCTGTTACTACTCTGGGCAAACGATTCCTATCGCAAGCTAGGGAGTAGTCGAAGGAGGAACTAAAGGGAAGGAACACGGCTCGTGAATAAGAAACGGCTTGTTGGGAAAGACAATGAGAGCATCAACGGAAGAGGCGAGATAAGAGGGCAGAGAGGTATAAACAGGGGAAGCGAAGGAGGAAATGAGTCGGAGATACGGAGAAATCTCAACGTTAGTGAGGCACGAGCTTCGGAATGAGAGGTTAGGAGATGAGGCGGAAGCCCTCCGAAGAGTGGATAGATGCAAGGGTTATGCCTCTCGTGCCGTTATTTCCTGTTAATTGCGTTACGCAAGGGAATGCTCTCGATATGGTCTTCTTCGGGAAGGGAATTCCGGACACATGGTCGCGTTCTCACATATTTGTGTCCGAATGAACTCTTAAATCACCGGAACGTTTTCGGAAGAGGTTATAACGATCGGCTGGATGAAAGTTATAATGCTAGCAATTAAATTTCATGGATACAAATAACACCTAGGGCAGTCGAATAGAAATGGGGTTGGACATAGAGATGAACGTAGGTCCCGTTCTGTTTAATTGGCAACGATGTATACGATGTTGAGTTTGAGGAACATGAAACTCATACTTAAAATGTCTTGTTTGAGTATTGGCATTGTTTCTGCTATGGAGAGACTTTTAGAGTAGTGAAAATAGCCGTATTTTTGTGGCAAAAATAAAGGACAAATGCGATATTTATTAAACGGAGTATATGACAATTCATGTTATACCTAATAGTATAAGTTGGCTATAATTAAGAGTTTACATACCAAAGGAAAGAATCAAGTGTATAGTAACAAAAACACCGCTAAACTGCAAGACAAAAAATGAGATATTAATAATTCAAAGCACATAAATTATAACATTTAACATATAAATTTTCTAAAAAATAGGAATCTATGGTCACCAAATTATCACTGTATTTTGGACCCATCAAACTCTGATGTATATACTCTGAAATATATACTTGCGGGATCGATACAGTAGCGGAAAATTAATAGTCAACCGTATTTAAATAAAAACGACGTTCAAAGGATGCTCAGTTATTTTTAATTTTGTCTTTGCGGATTGATGGCCCATTTATTCACTTACAGCTTAAACTTTGATTACTTTTTTATTTTTTCAATCTCATTTTCATTTTAATAAGGCCAATAGTGAGAAAAGCAAATCGTTGAAGCCTTATCTGAAACATCTATCGGAGAAGCATATCATGAAATGAAATAATTTTCTCTTTCAATGTAAAATATAATTATTTTTAATTGTCCACGGGAATTTTTTAATCACAAAGAAAACTACACAAAATTGAATTCTGTTAAAGGGTCAGAAAAATCATAACTTGATGAGTGAAGTTTTATTGTTTTCTTATTGATTCGGAATGAATAATGAAGAATTAGGTTTTTTAGAGAATTTAATAAATACAATTTAAGTAAATTGTGTTGTTGTATTTAAAATGGTACGTGAAAACTATTGATTAATTTCCAAATTCGTCTTAATATATTTTATAGTATTGCGGCTAGAAAGAACCTTTAAATTTTGGTGGAAACCAAGCTACATATTTATTGAGATGAATAAATAGCATGCTTCCTCGACGGAAGTCGTTGGTTTTGTATGTTATTTATGTTCCAGGAGGTTACATTTCAGGTATGGAATTCATAAAAACAGGACAACGTTCTGCCAATGAATCCTCCTTTCTGAATTCCTCAGCTCCGTATAAACTTCATTTTGTCGATAAAACATAAAGTCATGATCCTCTGGCCATTATTAGGTCACGGAGAGTCATAGATACGAGAGAATCATAACGTAAACATACAATAGCCCACAGCATTCCTGTGATAATAATCTACCACGAGCGAACACAGATCCTTTCTATTTCTAATTCTGCACTAAATATGTGACACATACTGGCGATTCGGAGCAAACATTGGTGATTCCAATCACCCTATTCATACTTTAACATGTGCTCATTTTTGGTGGAAAAAATAGACCAACCGAGGTTTCCCATCACCGCCATCGCATATTTTTCTGATTGAAAATTATTACAGAGCCGCGTCGTTAATTTGAAACCTTATCGGTGAATGTCCCATTGAATATAATATGTGGCGGTATATGCATTATCTCAACGGCCGATCCAGATAGACCTCTGAAGAAATGAAATGTCCGTGGACATTTTTGCTGAAATATGCCTTTAGCTTCCTGCTTTGCTGAAGTGTGGGAATTTGGGAGCAGTCGCATCGCAGAAGTTTTGTTGCTTTGTAATATGCTTTAATTTTTAGTCACTTATATCGGAAATAATAATTAGAGAGAGTTAGTGATATAAGCCTTCGAATGATCAACCATGTTTATAAGTCATATGAAATTTAAAGGTTACATAGAAAGTAGTATCGATATTTAAACAGAAGCTAAATGCAGTGGAACCTTGGTTAACGACGGCCTTAGTTAACGACGGACTTGGTTAACGACGAGTTGCTGTAACCAAAAAATATCTTGGGTAAAGACGTAGGATTTGGCTTACGACGCCTCGTCGATTGGTCTTTCCGGAGTTTCACGTGTTTCAGCACGTCTATTTATAATCACTATATTATAAACTAATATTTGGTGTACGTTACGATGTTTCATCATAAAAAAATACTGAATAGCAGCTAGCGGAGAGTATTAAAAATAGTTCAATGCTAAATTGTAGCTAATTCACATAGGCACATGTTGTCTCACCGGAGTTAAATCGGTAAATATTATAAGTTTTGCTTCCAATAACTGGGGTGCGTCCTCGACGCCGGGAAATACGGTAATCCATTGCCATTATTATACCTGTGGAAAATCGCGCCTTGGATAACGACGGTTTTGGTTAACGACGATTATCCTGGAACGAATTAGCGTTAAGAGCACAGAAATCTACATTATGTTAATATATAATATTCGTTTGTCTGTATAGTAAATTATTTTATGTATCAATGTTTTAAACAAAGATTTTTCTCCTATCGGGTTGAATATTTGCCTTTTTCAAATTTCCAAAAGCCATACAAAATGGCGTTCGAATCCCTTAGCAATTTATATCATCTCAAGATATAACTGCCCTTTTTACAGCAATATCGGTTATAGATCCAATTTCGTGTTCTTTACAGAAAAAAGTGCCGTTTTTCTAAGAATCTGAATATTGAATCCTGGTATTATTCCCTGCTTCGAAGCAAAGAACAAAGAGTTTCCATGCCCCTACTCGTAAATTGGCTTTTTCATTCATAAAAATTCTATTACACGACCCGTATTCTTCGTATTTACTTTATTCGGTGATCTTGAGTGT
This sequence comes from Sympetrum striolatum, assembly GCA_947579665.1. Lineage (NCBI taxonomy): Eukaryota > Metazoa > Arthropoda > Insecta > Odonata > Libellulidae > Sympetrum > Sympetrum striolatum. The sequence continues at coordinate 34,655,332 of OX388350.1, read as the reverse complement.
AGCGTATTAAGTTTTTTGGTCTATTTTTCCGCATCCTAATAATTTCGTCTTTCAAGTCCCAGATAATGGGAACTGTTAAAGAGCATCTCAAGGAAGATTCATTCTTGCTCCAGAATAAATTAACAAGGAATTGCTTTCTAGACTGAGGTATCATCGGGGATGTTAATGAACTAAAACTTTTACCAAGGACAAACTTAACTCTTTCGTAATCCTTTAATATTCATCAGAGAGATACGTATGCAAAACCTACGGGCCAGCAGATTTTAGAGGTGAATTCAGTGTAGTTAAGGAAAGCGTATTATAAACTTAAAGCTTCGTCATTTCGCTATAAGACCCTAATGGTGGAGTATTATCTAAGTTTCCTTAAGTTGCGAACGCTTCGGAACATGTAATTGTCTTTTGTTTACGTGAGTAGTTATTAGAATCTTTGTTTTCAGTGCATTTTACGGGTTATTTAAAGCAACATAGTGGGAAATGAATGAGTGAAATTAGCCCTAACCATTCGCTTTTTGGGATCTAAAGCCTATCTACCCATTATTTAATCTATGAAGCGTTAAAAAATAATGCTCCGGAACCCCCAATTATTAAATTAGTTGCTGAAAAGTATTTTGAAATAGGATGAATTAGCTCTCTTAACTGCAAGCTTGAAAATGTTTTATACTGTTCATGTCTAATAAATCTTAAGTATTGGATGGCTGATTGGGCCCATCTTCCAGAAGTTGTGCATTTTATGATCATGAGAGACGTATTGAATTCAGAAAAATATTAAATTTAAATTCCTTACAGAATGTATGTTGTACGTATTTATATGCCTACTCACCAAAAAAATACTTGCACATATGAATAACCTACCGATGAAGTATGAAAAGCTCATTTATTGTTGTTTATTAATATAAATAGTGGCGCGTTATTATGATTTATGTTACAACATTATAGTTTTTATGTCGTATCTCAAATTAAAATTCGATCATTGACGCATGAACAACAGTAGGTTGGCCACCCATCTATTCCGTTCTAAAAGGGTTGAACATTTTTCAATGTCGTTTGCAGTATCATACGTCTCTTAACATACCGATTGTAGAAAGATTCTAACGATTAGAAAAAAAGCACGGCGAGATGAGATTAAAGGGAAAAACTCTAGGGTCAGCTTTCTTTGGTCGCCAAAGATGGCACCATGCCAATGATTTGGGTCGCAGTGTAGCGGTTTCCAAGATACACGTGCAGCGATTTTTATCGTGAAAGTAATAAAGTGCTCTCTCCATGCATCCAGTTCCAGAAATCTTGAAAGATCTCTGCAGGTATACTCGTTAGTAAGCGAGTATGGCTGATGGATTTTCTTCTCACTGCTATACTCTATGGTTTATTTAATGATAAACGATTTTTCATTACATTAGTGTCTGTGTCTTGCACTAATTTACACTGCAAAACCACGGATTCTGGATCCAATGGTGAATAAATGAATGAAGTGCGTTTGAATTTATTTTAGAATATTCAACTAATACTGAGTGGGATTATTATTGTTATTTGCAAAGATAATAAGCAGATGGTAAAATAAAACGATGCTAACATATTTATTTCTTTGAATAATAAGATATTTTACTTCATATTTTTACGGTGGATATTTCAGGGATATCACTTTACTGAAGCCTTGCTTGATTGAGGAAAATCAATGTGAGATTCTAATTTTCGAAAAAAAAACTTATTTTTACTCGTTAGTGTTTTCCGTGAGAATTATTTGGAAAATATTAATGAAGAGAGATTAAGTATCATATAATGTACACTCTTGGTTTATTCTCCAAATATTTTTAAAATTAATCAGTAAAGTATTTGCGTTTCGCGTAATGTTGAAAACAACCTTAACAGATCAATTTACAGAAATATTTGGATTTCAGGTACGGCCTCTCACAATCCAAAGAATTAAAAAAACCTTCTAAGAACGTTTTAACTTGCACGGCTGGATTTATACTCTTTTATGGTTTATGATATAGTATTTATGCGCAGGTTTTTCACACCCCCCTTCCTTGTGGGTGTTTTCCTGCAGTGGATTTTTTTTTCCTAAGAATCTCTTAGGTTTTTTACCTCCACAATTCTTCTAATTTTTTCTATTTCTTATTTTATACTTAATGACGATGGGTTGGATGGAAGAAGAGACTTTTAAGTCTCAATCTCGCCCAAATAAAGACGATTTATTATTAATATTATTATTATTATTATTTATGTTTGGTAAATCTATCATTAAATTAATCTATCACCTGATAAGAATAGATAAGACTATTGCTGCTACAACCTTGGGTAAAATTTTGGGATACATTCAGCAGTATTGTACTAAAATCTAACATCTATTTGCATTGTTTAGCATGAATTAATTTTACGCTTATACTCCTTGGACCATTTAATATTTGGATAATTTAATATATAATAAGCAAGCTAACAAAGGCAGGCAAGGCTACATAAAGTTTGAAAGTCGAGGTCCGAAAAATCTGTTGGAACAATAAATAAAATTTACAAACGAAGCCAAAGCTACCTTTAATAAGAAACAGGACGGAAATTTCTCGGAAGAAACAGTCTATTCTCTTTCAATTTCGCTACCGATACCAAAACGGAAGAAAGGAGTGTTTAGGTTGCCAGTTAAACAGACGGGAATCGAGCAAATGAGAAATATCCAATTAAGATGAGGATTTTTTGAAGTTTTTCCTTGATAAGGGAAGCGGAGAGGAGCGGATGGGAGTGGCAAAGCCAGGATAAGAATAAAAAGGCATGCGAAAGAGGATTTGAACGCAAATATGAGAAGAAAGGAAGGGACTGTTGGGAAAGAAAAATTCGGTAGGCTTATGGAAAATAAGGATGAGTTGGCAGGAACAATGACTGAGATGTTATGAAAGCAAAACGTGAAATCATAACGAGAAGAGACGGAATGTCTTCTTGATTTAAAGATAAGTTGTAGAATCAGGATAAAATACCCTTACTTATAACGTTAGTTCTATTTATGTATCTACATATCCATGGCCTTCTTCAACTAGCGATATAAATATGCCGGAAAATTCAAACAAACGTGAATATTGACAGTTCAAATATAATGCAATATCAAAAAGATAAATTATATTTATTTATTTAGATTGCATTGCTAGTTGGCCTTCCGGCCAGGTGGCTATACATATTATAAGTACATGAGATAGATAATCTATAATTTATCCAAAATAATACGCTACATGTTATAGTATCCTCATAGTCACATAAATATGAATAGATTGATTGAATATAACAAATAAAACTAGAAATAATTATGCAGAGGAGATAGCCGTGAGCTAAACTCTAATAAATTACATACGATTTAACAAAAGCATAGAAAATTGTTATCCTGCAACTGATTTAAATTTAGCCAAAATATGAAGATACCTCAAAGAAAATTATGATCCTATTCTATCTATATATTTTCTCTATTGTAAATTACAAAGGTTTAAATATTTCATTGATATTGATTTAAATTTTGTTTTGAATTGCAGTTTAACGATTCTGTTTTTTTTTCTGAATTATTTTCAACGAATGTTATGACATTTTACGTCAGTTCTGTCAATTCTGAATCAGTTTCAGCCTCTACAGTTTGATTGATACGATGTGATATATTATACAAATATGTAAAAAAGTCAAATATGGCACGATAACTTTGTTTCATATGCTGTTGTTGTTCGTTTACCTCAATGAGAATTATTTCATGCCCTTCCATGCATGTGGCTTTACCATAGAAGGAACCTTTACAATACCATTCTGGGTATTTTACAATTATTTTGCAGTTCAACGATAATTTGATTAATCCAATACTACTATATCTCTTAAATTATATGTAAGGTTATATATAAACAATTAATAAAGCACTAAAGAAGATATGATCTCCGTAAATCTAATCAAAAGCACGCTTAAAGGGAAAAAATACAAAATATCAAATCAATTCGCAATTAGAAAAAGTTGATAGTATTTTGATTAAAATTTTTCTTTGGTCATTCAATGTCTCACATGGGAAGAGTTTAAATAAATGATTGCTTTTATTCTTAAATTGTAATTTTGTAAATAAGTGCCAGGTGTTGATATATTTAAAAGTTTGAAAATACTTCCTTTGATTCACTTTGAAGGTTAAGGTCGAGCGACGATCCAGAATTATCAAAGGGAAATAAAATATGACTTTATAATGCAAGTTTTTTCTCGTGATATTGGAAAAGGTATATTTCATGATTATCTGAAACCCAGAGTATTCTATAAAAATCAGCGATTAAAAATATCTTACATTTAAAACTTCCTTAAATGTTTGCAATGATGACATAGCTGAAGTGGTATAGGATGAATGATTTAAATGATACAAATTTCCTATGGTGCATAGATATCTATCTAAATAGTAAACAGTTTGCTCCTCCTCCTTGATACAATTTACATGAATCTAAATATAGCTGACTGATTTAACTCTGATAAAAATCCAAAATATAGACACTATAGGGGATACCGCAACATGTTGAATCCTATTATTCCTCATGACATTTTGCACTGCTTTGAGATCATGCAAATTTATTTAGTTTTCAAGATAACAGCCGAGTCAAAAAAAAAGAAGTTCAATTCTCCATTCTTACGTATCATGCTCTTTATTTTTTTGTGTGAACATTATATATCTTTATTCAATTAGAGTTTTTAAACTCAGCTTTTGATTTCCTTGGGATTCCTATAGTTTAAAATTGTTTGATAGTATGAAAGAAATAATTATTTGAATACAAAATAGAATTAGATCTACTCTTTGGTATTTCAATCAATATATGTGAATATTAGCTCAAAGCGAGTTCCTCGTTTATGTATACCGCGTATTTTAACAACTTTGCCCTACAAAAACAGGTCTGATTAATCTAATCTATTTCTTCGGTTCTGTGATTTATATCTTATCTATTTCTATAGTTTTATTCGTAAAATAATTGAATGAGATGTTTTAAATGTCCACCCATGAACTAATATCTTCAGGTCTGTGATGCTAAAATATGTGAAATAATTTTAATGCAATCATTTTAACCAACTGAAATTCCTTGTAACGTTGCCAGTTATGTTACTTCTTGTATTGGTGTCTTGAAGGCTATAGCTATACGAACGTATGGACGAATTTGAATTGTGAAAAGATAAAGTTTAATATACTGAATGGTGCTAGCCGTCACTATGTGGAATTTCATAACAGTTGAAATAAAAACATATTGTAATAATTCCAGGGGGTGTATTTGATGAACACTACCGGTTTCAAATAATGAATTGTCATCATCAAATCATATCTACTTCATTCACCTGATGATGACTATTCATTAGTTGAAACTGGTCGTGTATATCAAATATGCTCCGTGGAAATATTATACAGTGTTTTTATTTCATCTGAAATTGAATACTTGTACAGTTCAGTATCCATTTTTAAATTTCTAATTAAGAATATTTCAATAAACTACTTCAATTTTCCACTCCGTGACCTAGCACCTTCAGCTTCATGAGTGCCGATTCTTAAATATTTGAAACCAGCTGAATTTCCTCATTAAGTAACCAGTTGTGATACGAGCTGTGTTGGTGTCCTGAATGCTAGCCCAGTTAGAACGTATGTATGTACAAACGAATTTAAGAATTGTTACGGTTGGGTGGATCCTCAACTTCAAAAGAAACCAATTCTCCAAATATCGCATTGGAATTTCGATGTGGTATCCCTCGGGCATCCGATATCTTCAGCCGATAGCCTCTATTCCATAGACAGGGAAAAATATGTATTTTACTCCATCCTCCATTGCATTGGGACCACCCATCGAATCCGCTCCACTCGACCGTAAATAACGACATCTGCTTACATCGATAATTCCCTCCAGCCCTGAAATTACACAGCGTCCAATTAAATGCCCATTAACCCCGCAAATCTCAAAACGACGAGCACCGCACACTTTCCCTCTCGACCGATCGAATTCCCTCACACGCGTGCACTTCTGTCGGGGTCTCAAAACTCCCAATTTTTCCACAACGTAATTTCAAAGCACGCTGAAAGAGAGGAGTAATGATGATTAGAGGGGAGGCGAGAATTGAAGGGCCAAAAAGACTTGACATATTTAATTCTACCCGAGGGAGATAAGGCCAGCCGGCCCCTTCTTCCCCTTCTCCAGGGTTCTCTCTAATATTTACATTTAGTATTTACGTTTACTTAAGCTCGTACTCCTAAGAGTACGAAAATAAATACATAAATATATGCATAAACAAATAGATAATTGCATATATACATGTAGCGTGAATGAATAGATAATACTCTCTCATATAATAATCATCTCTTATTTTTCACATTCACAATTCTTCTAATTGTTTCCCATACTGTTCTCTTTAATTTAATTGGTGGCCGAGTGGTTAGCGTGCTTGCATGGTGTCCTTCTAACCCCACTGTCCCGGGTTCGAATCCCGGTTATTCGGATTTTTCCGATTAGGGAATGGTCTTGTGTGATTGTTGTTGTTAATACCTACCACTGTAAAAGTCCTGAAAATGGACTTTTGTGGGGTATATAAAATAAATAAATAAATAAATTATTCCATAATTAATGAGGATGAGTTGGATGAAAAAAGAGAATTTAGTCTCAATCTTGTTCAAATAAAGATGATTATTATAATTATATTCGTCAATGGAGATAAATAAATAGATTATTTGATCGATTATTGTTACATATATTTACTGCAGTTTAACTACTGTCAGTTGGCAGCCCTACGTACTCAAGTATGGCCTAAACAATGCACACAAACACTTAAAAATCCCTAACAGTAGAAGTCCCACAAATACCAAAGTTTTAATACAGCATGACCATAATCACATATATAAACAAAAAACACAGACATATACAGTAAGACTTAGTTCATAAATGACCCCCCTCGGTATCCCTTCCAACACATTTTACCACATGGATCCCACCATCACAGTTTACATCTGTATTTTCGAAATTTCATTTACACAAAATAATTATCAAAACTTAACTAAATCAACATCCATAACATCATCATTACTATTAGCCTCAGATATATACATATGCGTTAATAAATGTTCTCTCCCAAAGGAGATAAATATATATATACATACACATGCTTGAATAAAAGATTAATACAACAAAGGATATAAATACATAGATATATCTGTTTTTTCGCCCATATCGAATAGAGGAAAGTTGTTCGACATTCTCGCTCTAGATTTTTGTGCCATAAGGTTCACTTATTACTGTCGGAGTTTGCTTGGCTACTGGATTATAGTGTATTAAGTTCGTACTAAGAATGTACAGACGCTTACAATATCTTATTAAATCCTACGTGGCAGCATATATAGCGATATTTATTTGTTATTTTTATTTTATTGATATTATTGCATTTAGTGCGGATGGTTATATGTAGGGCATCTTTGGAGAGGTCTTTTAGTTATCCTAGTGTAGTTATTTTCTAAGATATCTATATTTAAATTGAAACTAAAACTATTCGAAAATTACATAGGTAGAATTTTGCTATAACTTTGCACGAGAAAGCGTGCCTCCTATCCCAATGGTTGATAAGAAGTGAAAAAATATATTGTTTGTATTTTTTTTTTCACTTCTCGTACAACCTTGTGTTAACTACTTTTATTTCGTCTTATTATCGGTCATTATCATCTTTTCCTTGTTTAGCAGGTATTATCATGTATATTATCATAATCAACAAATTCAGTCCGACATCGGATGTAGGCCTCCCAAATACTTTCCAATTCTCTCTTTCCTGAGCTTCTCGTTGCCACGTTACACCTAATTACTTGATGACATTATATCTTTAAGAAAATTACATTTATTTTTCATCATATTTGTCTGAATTCTCTCAATATCGACTCAAATACGGATTTCTACGACCAAAATAAGAATCTTCATTCAATTTCCCTTCTTTTGGTATTTATCTCGATTTTGTACGACCATCATTTCTGATTCAATTTAGAATAAATGTCTGCAATCGATCAAAATAAACATAATTTAAAAAAAACAGCATTTCTTATTCGAAAGGATTCGAGTCGTTCAGAGTTAAACCAATTATACTTTGGACAAATAAATATCAATATGTAATACTACATTAGACCTTGAGCTTATCCCAAGAATTTATTATGCTATCAGGTCGGAAAGGGCATGAAATTAATGTTCGAAAATTTTTCCCATGCATTTCTTACTTACGCTACTGACATCGGTACAATAAATATATGCACATTGGTAATTATTATGTTAGAAATAAAGATATACACATCGGTGATAGCATATAAACATATTTACATATATATTTACACATACATATCTCATATATATGTATGTGTATATTATTATGCGATATAGAGCCGCGTAGATAGTGATTGCAAGAGAGAGAGAGAGATGAAGAGAGAGAGAGAGAAAGAAACGTCCCCTTTTTTCCACGAAAAGGGATCGAAAAAGCTTAATACGGGAGTTGAAAAGGGAACGTGCCATAGAGGGAGGGAGGCGAAGTAGAAAGGATGAGAAGGGAGGGAAGGATTCGTTGGCGTGGAAAGGGATTGGATGGAAGGGAGGGCCTGGCGAAAGTGCCTTTGGTTAGGGTTTCTCCCGCCAGAGGGAGGCTGGTGCGCGCACTGGGCGTTCCGTTCTCAGTCTTCCCAACGCGAGAAGCGGTCTCCGCACCGGAATTCTCGTCCTCCGCGCACTCTTCAGGGATACCAATAAGTGCGGGAGGCCTCAGGACTGATAGAATCGGAACCCTTTCCGTTCTACCCCCCACAGTGCGTCGCCGCCCAACCACCGCTCAGCGGATTCGGTGAGAGTGAAGTGCGCCCCGAGAAGAAACATCCCCCGAGGAGGGTCGTCTAATTAGCGGACAATGTCTGATCGGGGCGCGGTGTTTCCCTCAAGTCTTCCTCCCCTCGTGCTGCGAGCGGCGTCGGAGGCCCAGGAAGGCGTCGGGGACAAGGCGGACGATGAGAGGGACGGGACGGAGGAGGATAGAAACTAAAGGTGAGGAAAAGACCATACGACTCTTCCCTATTAGTCACCCCCCAAAGGCCCGGTTCTGAAGACAACAAAAGGTGCTGAATGCAGACCTTCTATCTATATACTTCTCGATAGCCTTCTTACCGTCATCAGGGGTTGAGAACCTTGACCGCGAATTCCTCTGCATGTTGTCCCCACTCTACTCTTCATCACCAGTCGCGTTGGTGGAGTAGTTAGCGCGGTAAAGAAGGAACATTTGGGACGGCTGTTAAGGAATTTGAGGTTTAAAATCTCCAATAGCCGTCTTTGTCGGCATTCCTCGTCTCAGTCGCCGGTGCTCGGAGAAAGCAGGGGAGACACCGCACCTTTTAGTGGTTAGTGTGCTAGCACAAGGTCCCGGGTCCAATCCCGGCTAATCGGATATTTCCGGTAAGGGAATTGTTGTGTGTGTTTGTGTGTCGTTTTTCTTTGAAGCCCACCGCTGTAGTGGTTCAGCAAATGGATGTTTGAGGGAGGATTTGGATACGATTTCAATAAATACATGCGTACTCAATTCCGGAAGGGTTACCTCTTTACCCCTTTCGACCTTGAACTCCCGTCCTTGCGCCGCTCTCGGTACTCAGTCGTTCTGCCCTCCGCCGCCCCTCTGTCCCAAGAGCAGTCCACTACACCAGAAGGGTACCGCCGTGCTGCGGAGGCGGGCCACGAAAAAATAATGCCGCCACTTCGCGACGTTTGGCACATCGATTCTCCATTGTGGTCCCATTCGCACGGTCGCCCGTAGCGGGGTGGTTTATCCCGTCACCACGCGGCCTGGAGGTTCGCCTTTTGTGTGCAATGGAACCCTTCTGGTTCTATCTTCCCCCACCGTGAGTTTCGAGGAGGTCGATATCGGAATGCATCGGACGGCTCCGTACAGTGCGTCTGTGTGTGCGAGGAGTTGGTCTTTGCAGGAGGGAAGTTTGGCGCCGAGAGGTGTCCTCGTGAGGGTGTGACTCATACGAAATTTGGTTAATGGAGGGAGTGTGCGGAAGGGGTATGTGTTTATCTGGCTACCTCTCGCTCTCTGGCCTGTCTTCTCACGTTTCTGCGCTTGTGGTGAGCATCGGTGTTTAGCTTCTCTATAAGGTGGTTTTATATTAAGCGGATTATGATTAACCATATGCGAATGTACATACTAGCATTAGAATTTATTGAGTGTGACTTATTTTTAAGGTATAATAATAAGCGGATTCTGATTCTAATGCAAATATACTAGCATTATTGTTTTGTGGGTGTGGGAGAGGTTATACGAAGTAATTTTATCAAAAAATGTTTACGATATGTGTCGTTCTGTATAAAGGGATTCGTTCATGGTAGGAAGTACGATCTTGTTGTCGACGATGAAATGGTTTTTATTAAATTACATGCGAATTTATGCTCCTTTTGCCATATTTCTCCTTTTCTTTTAAATCTCATTTAATCTGATTTCATCACTATATTCATTTTTCTATCTATGGGTTTTGCAGCTTTTTCCCATATTGGGGGTGTTTTCCTACGGTGGAAGTTTTTCCTAATCTCTTAGGTTAGGTTTTCTAAATCTACAAATTTTTCTTCTTCTGTGTAATTTTTTAAGCTATCTCTTTTTTTTTGTTTATATGACGAAAGATTACATTTAATAAGAAACCTCATATACTCACTGTCACCCTAAATAAAGTCCTTCATTATTATTATTTCGCTCTTTGTTTAGTAATCTTATGCTTCTGCATTTGTGGTGAGCAACGTTGTCCGGCTTCTTCTTAAATCTTGGGAGTATTTAGCTTATTCTGATGAACCATGTGTAAATCCACCTGTATCGTATGATAAGTGCTGGTGATTTTACGTAAAAAATGCAGTTTTTATATTAAAAACATTCATCGCGCTGTGTCGTTCTGTATAAAGGGGTCCATTCATAGTAGGGAGTATGATATTGTTGTCAATGATGGAAATGTTTTCATCGCATAAAATGTCGGAAGATTCATTGATGCTATGTATGGCGTACTATAGACGTGAATGAAAGGGAAGCCTTTTCTACTTTTAAGAGCTGTACTATGATTGAATCCGTAGATGTATCATTAGAAATCATTGTACGTTTCACCTTAACAAACGATAGTATGCATTGCTGCTGCATTATTTAAATATCGCCCTTTCGTTGTAGTTTCATAAACTAACTAGCCTAGTTACATTAAGAGCGAAATCGAACGCTTTTATTTTTTTGCACCGGTTTATTTTTGCCAGGCACGGAAAAATTCTGCCTCTCAAGGTTCGGCATATTCCCGGAAGAGCTTTCGTTTACATTCCTTTCTGATCAATCGATTCCCATTTTAAATATTTTTTCTCTCCAAAGTTTCGAAATCACGTTTAATATGCAAAGCATTTTCAATGTTAATGACTCACGTAATTTTATTGCAATGTTCCATATCTATGGAACATTGTAGTATATTAGGTGTTTTCCTAATATTTTTAAAATTACTTGATTCTCTGTTGCTTCTAAGAATCTGAAGATAATACTAATTTTAAGTTCCTCTTCCTTTTATTTTAAACTTCTCACATGCAGTGAACTAATTCCTTCTCCGCTGACCTATGTCCGAGCTACTGAATTTACGATGTTTTGTTCGTTCGAGATTCTCCTCCTAAGGAAGTAAAGCACTCGCCCAAACAGGAGAACGACTCTTTGTTGTTCGTAGATCTTTTGGAAGACTAAATCCCATTTCCGAGCAGAGCAGTGGCGTGTTTCGAACTTTTACGAGGAAGAATGCCATCACGGTGTGAATGCGAAACATAATTGAAAGACAGGTTAGCAGCTAACAGTCTCACTCGATTACGTGCAGTGGTCCCTCGCAGCGGAATTCGTGCCGAATTGATCAGATAGCCGGAGAACGCTTTTGTATCTGTTATTCTTCGCCCGTAGCGAGCGGAGTAACGTCGCTCGTCATTCTCGTTTTACATTTTTGTGCCATAAGGTTCGATAATTTTTTTGCCGTAGTGTTTTTGACTTGTGCGGTTGGTTAAGTATGCACCAAAATAAACGGACGCTTAAGATCTTATTGTATTCATATGACCGTCTTTTTATTTCATTTAATCTCTCTTTATCACTTAATTAAGTTTTCTATTTCTAGGTTTTGCAGGTTTTTACACCACCTCCCTTCTTGAGATTTTTTTCCTGCGGTGGAAGTTTTTCCTAGGCTCTTAGGTTGTTTTTAAATCCAGAAAGTAGTCTTCTGTGTACTTTCTTCAAGCTATCTTTTTATTTAAATTTATACGACGGAGGATGGATGTAAGAAGAGTCTTTGTAGACTCACTCTTGCCCTAAATAAATTACTATTTTATTATTAATATGATCATATCGTAGTGTCGCTAGGATAGTGATTGCATCAATGCGGTTAGTAATATGTGAGACATTTTGGGAGGTATTAATTATTTATTTATCCTAGTGTAATTCTTTTTAAAAATGTACATTATATTACAAATTACTAAGAAGATGGAAATCGGTTTGAAGTTTATTAATTATAACTATCGTATATATTTATATTCGATAGTTTTACTATAAATGTAATGAAAATACTCCTTGCAGTTAAGTTTTTTCTCACTTCCGGTACAACCTTATGTAAAAAATTCTTTTTTCACCTTATTATTGTTAATTATCGTCTTTTCTACGTAAGGCAACTATTATTAAACGTTAAATATTATCAGTGTCTTAAGTTGGCAGAATAATCTTCTGTTAAATATCGATAGATATTGACTTTTTTAATCAGTGTTTACTTTAAACGAGGGCTGCTATCAATATTTATATCTTCCATCTATTTGTATTACCGTTCATAAGAGTAGTTGTTTGCATTCAAATATGAATGTACTATGATATGCATCCATGTTTCTGTTTATTCTCCCATTCTAACAACTCGTGCGCTTTTATCGACGAAATTCGGTTTATTAAACTTGGGTCCCCGTTTGCTCGAGCGGTCCTGTTTGTGTGACAGAACGTGGGATCTTTGATATCCCGCTAAGATTTGCTTTATCTATCTCATTTACGTAGAACCAGCATTGTAACGGAGTACTTTGAATGTAAAATAAACGAGTTGTTTTAATTCGGTATCATGTTTACGTAAATGCGGAAGCGCTTGCTACGTCATCGAACTTGTTAGATGTGCAGGAAATACTCTTGAAGGGCTTAAAAAAATGTCAGCATAATAACATTTGGAAAGCGATTTGTATGCAACTTCACTATAAGTAAAAGTAGACTGTTGTGTGTAAAAAGAGATGAAGATTAATCAATGATTATCGTATATAAATTCCTCTTAGCCTATAAACGCAATAATCTAATCTACGACATTGAATTATAACTAACTAATACCAAAATTCTCATTTGGTAATCCATTATTATTGATTAACCCTTTCCTTAAAACAAAGTGGAAAAGTTCATCATATTAAGTTCTTTCTTTGGCCCGGCATATATACTAAAAGCGTAATTGGACTGCAAATTTCAGTTTAACTCAAACAAACCGTATTTTAATCGATAGTCAAACCTTCACTGATGTTTAAAATGATGATCAATTGATTTAAACACTTAATTGATTAAATCAAGATTAAACGAGTTTGCTTCAAATCCTAAAACTGTTAAATTATGATACTCTCCATGCTGCTAAATTACAGTTGTTCTTAATGTTCAAATTAGCTGACAAGTTGATTTACTAGACATAATAATAGGCCTCTTTATGGTACTTATTAGTACTTATTTTAATAATCACATTAATTACGAATGAAGTGGTAAGTGTCGACTATCATAGAGTAAACAATGGTAATTGTATGATATTGGTAATATCCTGATATTTTCGAACATCCGTTAGGGAATTCTCATTGGTTGCATTGGAAGCAATTTTGCTATAGAGAAGGCTCGTGCATTCCTTTCCCTACATAGAAAACTATTTATTTTACTTTACTGTATATTTCATAACAGATACTCGAAACTTTATGACAAACTTACCAATGCCACGAAATTACCAATGTTGACCCTAAATTTTCTTAGATTTAAAGTGATGATCACTGCTAAACCTCACTTGAATTTCAATCACAGTATTGGCTCTTAATGATGCAAAATTCGTTTGCATTATTCTATAGAATAGCACAGGGTTGGCGAACCTTTTGAGGCAAGCGTGCCATATTTTATGAATGTAAAGGAGATGCGTGCCAATGTAGTGCGAAACCATACACGAAGATGATGATATATAGTTTACAATATCAAAGATAGGAACCAGGTCTTGTAATTAGCTTAAACAATCGTTAATTATCACTACTGATGAAAATAATCCGAATTTATTCAGTGCGAGTTTTTTTAAGTGAAGAATACATATAAAGATAGTAATGTGAGAGTTCTGAATACCAAAAAAAATTCTCTCGTGTACCACTTTGAATACGCGTGCAATAGTTTTGCCTCCACTGCAATAGTATATAAATTCTAGCCCACTTTCGCATTCTACTGCTTTAACTATGTAGCCCTTTTGAATGCGAGCGATGTAAGTCGGCTCGCATAGCTGAGCATTTCATTTCTGTGCATAATAGAGTCGGATCACCCCATAGTATCACCTCGAGTAATGAGACAGAAGTGATCAGTCGCCTATTCTAACACCGACTATGCATATACCTGAAGTCCCACCGTAATTAGGGAACGACATTCAGGACGTTCTAATTCCGTCACAGCCGATCCGCAGAATATAGAAATGGATGCACTCCATGCTTGTTTCACTAGCCGTAGTTTTGCTTATTTTTAAGGACATTAGTGAATGAAGTAAGCGCAAGATAGATAGAAAACAGAGCGAGAGGTATGGCCAGATTAGTTGAACATATATTTTTTCTTATTTCCTTTAAGCTCAGACAAGGAATTGAAGCCATACATGCTGTCAGACAGACTGTTGAACATTTTTGGGACCACAAAATTTTATTTGTTACTACCGTGTTGGTTGAAGAAGGTACATCATAGTTATTATCTCTTTGTTCCCATCTTGTTTTTTAAACTTGTGCGTCATGTTTGTTTTTGCAATAGTTCTCTGTAGCTAGAATATAATTCAAAAAATCATGTAATTGGAGTAACTCAAGTGATTTATACATATTTTTATATATCAACAACATTATTTACATTATTGATTAATTCTTTAGGACTAAAAATTAAACACCAGCCCATGTGGAAGTAATTTTTGTGTGGGGAGAGAAAAATAGAAACCCTGCCTGGTATTGTCCCTAGTCGGGTGAAAAACACCCCAAATCCTCCTGAAGGCAGTACGTATTACATACAATCACAGAATTTACAAAAAAATTTCAAAATTTCTACAATCATACAATAAAATTAAATCCTTTTAAACCCTTTAAAAATATTAAACCCTTTTAATTCCATTGATGAATATACAGAATGACGGGGGAAGGCTTTCCAGTAATAGTTTTGTATATATTTCCTAAGCTTTTTCTTATACGTCTGGATTCTAATTTTTCCCAACCACCAACCAACCAACCAACAGTGACGCGATCCGTCTTCCCATATATACCCAACCCGAGTTTGAATCGGGGATAGAGGGATAGAGTCCACGGATCGATGGAACAATACCGCGTCTTCCCGCAACACTGTGTTTACGTTCCGAGTGCTCGTCGCTCCAAAAATCTCCGCGGAATCCCCTTTCGTAGAACCGTGGGGTTCGATAATTACTTCGTTTGGTTATGCCCTTCATGAGAAAGGGAGCCGTCTAAGGGACATCTCAATCCGGATTGGAAATGTGAGGGAGAGAGAGAAAGGTCCGTTACAGAGGACTTGCGTGTCTCTTCGATTTTCTGTTCGGTTTGAATGGCGATATTCGATTGGGAAAGGAAAGATTTTTCCCCGCTGTTTGGAGTGTTGGCGTATCCAACGAGATCATGTACGATACGATACGTTCTGAACCACCGTGTTCACACCATTTTCAGCTGTTCTTTTTTCAATTCCTCCCGTTCATAACTGGGTGTGCCTTTCATTTTACGGTATCTTGACTCCTATGCTAGTTTAAAGTAGTGCGAAAGAACCATGAATATGAACGTCTGTAATTACCCTATATACTCGAGTATCGAACCGAATTTAAGTCGAAGTACTCAATATTTGTTGAATGCTGGGAGCCGTCACTATATGGAATTGCACCATAGTGGTAGGAATAAAACACTTTGTAAAATTCCACGAAATATATTTCACAAAAACGACCGATATGCATTAGTCGAAACCGGTATATTTTGTGGAATTTTGCAAAGTGTTTTATTCCTACCACCATCGAAGTACTTAATTTTATCACAAAAACTGGGAAAAGTAATATATACTTGAGTATAAGCCTATGACGGGAAATGCAGCAGCTACTTGAATTTCAATTTCAGAATAAAATTAGATTTAAATAAAATTGCGCTAATTGAGGCATCAGTGTGTTAAATGTTTTGAAAATATTTATTCAATTATACAATTTAATTGTTAATTTAATCAGGTCACTTCATTTACTTGAGTGTTATCCGAGGGGACTTTTTTTAGCATAAAAATGGCATATACTCGGCTTATACACGAGTATATATATGTTCAAATAACTTTTTCGATATTTGATGATTAAAGTATGGTTTCCTGGTATGCAATATCATCGTATTAGTAGGTATCATAAAAATGGAAAAAAATATGTGTACAGGCTATTATGATGTAGGGAGAGTAATTGCAAGTGTAAAGTAGTGCAAAAGAAATACATTACGGTAGGGTACAGTAGGTTAAAAATTGGTAAATTTCGTGATTAATTTTCAAATATCCATAACGCAATTTACAGTGGTTGCATAGGCTCAAACTTTTGGCATAGAGAAAATTCTTTTGCATTTAATTCTCTACATAAAAATTATTTAAATCATCCAATAAGTAAGAACTGTTTACCCAAACAGTTCTTACTTATTTATAACGTAAATAATGAACGTAAATTTATTATTTTAACTTATTTATTATAATTTAGTATTTATAACTTAAATAAGTCATGAACCAGTAAGATGGATGTATGAAAATTTAAAATGTTTATTCAATGATACCAAGAGAATTTGAACATTTATCGTTTATCTTCTGAAATTAAATTCTACCTTTTAAACAAAAATTAATTCTTAAAAATCTATTCTAAAGCCCTGGTCGTCGAAAGTCCGGGCCTCCGTGAAGACCAAGGTCTGGTAGCAACGGGCAGTCCGAGTTAACTCACCATCCGTAGCTTACTGAACTTATCTCATCGAAGGTTCAGAACTCCGACAAATGCGATTTTGTGATCGTTTACAAAGCTGAAATTCATTATAAACGATATTCCAATTTATTTCCTAGCATAGTTAAAAATTATCCGTGAAGTAATTTTTAAAATATCTCCAAAAATCATGCATATATAATTAGAAATTTCTATTTAATTTTGACGTTTGACGTTTCGCCATATTTTACTAAAAATTGTCAATTTCGACAGATTTTTCGATAAGATAGGAACATCAAATGTGCTGTGAAAGCCTATCGATTGCTTAAATAATTTCGAGATACTAAATTGGACGACACGCATTCATTGCGTGTTTTCTGTATGATTCTTGTCATTTTAATCAGGCGGGTGCATTGATGTTTTAAACATTATAGGGAACAAAACATTTAAGCGGCATTCCAATATGTAATTACAAAAGGTGATTTGAAATTTAATCGGATTAAAAATTTATTCGGTGAAAAGTGAGCCAATTTTAAAAGGTTCGAGGAGTATTAAATTTTCCAATACCCAAAATTCCAATCACTTCCTATAATTGCGTTGTTTTTTTCGAAATGAAGTTTAAAAATATGCATCATGCAAATGGCTGTCCCAGAAAATGTTAAAATGAGGTGTATATTTTTTCTCAAGCTAAACCTTAGTTTTTTAAACCCGCAATATAGTTTTCTTCTTTGTACTTTTTACAAGCTATCTGCATCTTTAAACTTTAAATGACGAAGTGTTAGTCTCAAATTCGCCGAAATGAAAGAGGTATATTATTATTATTATTATTAAAAAATCTCTTTGAGGGCTATTATGCGATTAGTAGTCCTTTTAACTCAATGAGGGGCTAAATTAATTTGATGAAGTGTTTTTAGCTTGAAGGTTTCCTACGAAATTATCAAAAAAGGATCGTAATTAAATCAGTTTATTTTTTATTTAATGGAGGATGTATTTGAAGGTTTGGAATTCAATTCAGAACTGGAGAATGTTGATATTTTATGTTTTATATGAAAAATGCACTTCTAAGTGTAAAAGAGTTGTAGTTTGTCTACATTTTTACTTTCCAATTTCCTTTTCCATGAATGAAGACTCATTTAATTGCAACATTTGTTATCCGTCTGCAATTATTTTGCCAATTTGTTTTTCTTGCCCTAAACTTGGGTACCACTCTTTTTGCGATCGACCTAAAATTCGCAATTCGCGATTCGCAAATTTTCCGGGTGCACATGTGTCTGTTCACCTATAGTGCGAACCTCGTTATTCCCATTTAAACGGATTCCGCAACGAGGGAACTGATATCAGAGTCATATTCATAGCTAACGCAGTGGAAATCATAGCTCGACTTCATGAATACATGCAGGGCCCTATTGGTATGCAAGGAGGTGCAAAAATACCGCAGCTTTGCGAGTTACGCAATCTGGTAATTAGTATTGATACGAATCCTTTTGAGCCGTGGTTTTGATCATTGAATAAAATGAAGCGATGCCTTTGTAACAATTTAATCGGATGAACGATCTTATATTTTTGTGCGATTATTTTTAAATGTAATATAGTCGTTTAATGGTTCATTCTTAAATATTATTGGAAGATTGATATAATGATGAGAAATCTTCTAAATTATGGTTTTAAATCCGAAATCAAAGGGGATATATACGACTATACATTTATTTTTCCCCAATAATCATGAAAATGCTACGCCCATTTTTGATCGTACTCGTAAACAGGCTGTTCTATTTGATGGCTGATTTTCGAGATTTATTCGGAAACAGTAGTTTTTATTCGCAAAAATATATATTTTAAAGATACTAGGGAATTAACGCAAACAACAATGCTTTACATAAAACCAAAATTGGTATACATAATTTTCATCTGAAAATATATACTGATAAATTTACGTGCATTATATGAAGGCAGTAACATTACATGAATATAAAACGCTTTTAGTTAAGTTATTTTAAAATCTTTGCTAAACTAATTTCATATTGATTTTTATTAATATAGGTAATATTAGTTTTCTAATTAATCATTGAAATGTTTAGCATAACTCACCGAGAATGCATGTCGTTTTTGACATCCATCTCTTACTCCACAATTTGGAAGTTCTAAACGTCCGAATGTCGAAATATTTTTTTGGTATCTCTAATTCTTCTTATCTTGTTTCTTCTTGAATTAAAGTCACATTTTCAGCCGAACAAATGCAACTCTTTGTATACTATGTGTATATTATTTTGCACCTGCATAGTTAATTTATTATTTTGATGAGGATTGATTTATTCATTCATTAGAGGATGAGAATTAATAAAGAGGTCAACTTGTAAAGTGTACCACTTTAAATATATTCTCATCAAAATGGCCATAGTTCACTAATCCAACCTCCGGTTAATAGAAAGCAATCGCTTACATTTTATATCACAATTTCATTACCGTCTGCATTATTAATTTTAGGAACACCCCCATTGTATCGGGTCCTACGCGTTCCGAATGTGCTTTTTGTTAGTTGAATCTGGTTAATGGCATAAGTCCATCATCGAGATGTTAATATTGATGTAATACGTGAAGCAAAAAATACCTAGTTTGGCATCGAAGTAGGTCGAGGGCTTATTACTCTCTGCCGGCGCCTGCTTCTCTTCATTTCCAGACGTCTTACTACCGGACGACGGATGCAGGGAAACTACTGCAATGCATTAGGTGTAGGGGAAATGAAAAAGGTAGCGATCGACCCGCAGTTTTTTTTCCTCCTTTCGTTTCTTTTCAAGTTTTTATGAAATTCCCACGATTTGTTTGAAGATAAACATCTCGCAGTGGAGTGTTTTGTACCTCATTTCCCAGAGTCTTAAAGCTATCTCGAATAATTCATATCCTAGATGGCTAACTCACGAAATAGAGGAAATGACTCTAAAATACATCAGCATTGCATTGCTTCGGAGAATGCTGTATCATAATAACTTAGTATACTGTCTAATTAGAAAAAGACTGTTTATCTTTTACTTGATTAAGTACGACTGTATGTATGTACATAATATGTAATGTATAAAAATACCACTGTTTGTATAATTTCCTTGCAGGGTTTCTGTAATAATATTAATAACTTCCTCTGTGGAGGAATTAAGCTTTATTTTATAAAATTTAATTAAAGGACTTCATCAATTTTAATTACTTTTTCACCTCTAGGATTGCCTTCTACCTTAAAAGCTAGCTGACCATCATATGTTAAGAAATTATCCAATCAATTATCCATCAATCCAAAGAATTACTTCCAATCATTATTGATAAAAAAATTAAGAATGTACTGGTTTAACGAAAGAGAATTCAAATCTAACGTGTTTGTGAACATTTTGGGGTATTAAATTGAAAGGAAGTCTGCTTTAAGTTGAAACGAGGTTGTTTTATTTCTTATTGTAATTTATCTTAATTGCTATCGATGATAGAAAAGGAGATATTTTTTGATATCTTAGCGTATGATAGAGATCGATAAATTTATTTTTGGGAGCTCTTATTAGATTTCGTTCTATTGTCGGATGAATAAAATATGGAATTTTATTGAAAGTTTACCGTTTGATATTAAAAAAATTGAACGACCTGCAGAATGTTTAGCCCTACAGCCGTAGCATTCCGAGTTTGAGTCCCAGCTATTAGAGTTTTTTTACAGTTAGGTAATGGTTGTATATTTATCTAAATTGTCACTATTTACGCCTCATTAGGAATAATTCTATTAGTTGCTGTTTGTGTGGGAACTGAGAGGGGATAAAAATAAGATATATTGTTATTTGGTTCTAACATGAGAAATTCAGATCTTCATACCGTAATTGTAGGTAATGAAATGTTTTTTTTTAATGATATCTATATTTTATTGGTATCTCTTCTTGTTTTTTGATGACTCATATAATCTGATGGCATCACTAAATTTAATTTTCCTATCTGTAGGTTTCCAAATTTTTTGACACCTTTTGCAGGTTTTCTTGAGGGTGTTTTCCTGCAGTGAAAACTTTTCCCAAGCATTTAACTTAGGTTTTTTAAATCCACTAAATAGTCTTCTTCTGTGTACTGTTTATTCAAGCAATTTCTTTTTTAATGTTATATGACGAAGGGTTAGATGTAAGAAGAAACTTTATAGTCTCAATCTCACCCTAAATCAAGTCCATTATTATTATTAATTTGATGAACAAAATACTATAAAATCGGTACAGGAAACAGGAATATTATAATTTATTTAGTTTATATCAGTCTTGTCATGGCTGAGAAAATGTGAAATCTTTCAAGGTACTAGGGATCCTAAGGAATAGCATCCCACTTATTTCCAAGAACTGTTATTCGCGAGATCATTGTGCTGTGCTCGCGAGAACTTGATCCTCTTATATCTTTGAGGTTCAGTGAGGAAAGCAAGGGCAAATTACTTCACTCCTAATCTTGTTCATTGAGACTCATTTCTTCTCCAAAGCTTTTGTTACGTAATGCTGGGAGGGGTGAGGATTCAATCAGCTTTCGAGTTGATGTATTTACAAACAGACGCACGAGAAGTTTATGCGCGCGCGTGGAACGTTCATTCGTCGTTGGTTGTTCATTAACTAGCATTTGTTAAAATTGATTTTTTCTACCGATATTCGATCTTAATTTCAAGATTTTTGGATATAAGCTGTACATAAAGATGTGGTGTTGCAAGAAATCGTTGTGTAATTTAGCTGGGTAACGTTATTTCTAAGGTGGTGCTAATGAGTAGAAGAACTTTGAAGCTACGTAAAATATTAATGAAGCAACTGTTCCTCGCTTTAAATATACCTAAGTTATATGATTCTTTCATCCTGAAAATGCCTCATTGGTAGAAAATTACTATTACTAATAATAGCGAACTAAATATATGAAGTAGTTGAGAAATAAAAGTGCAACTAATACCTGTTACCACAATTTTAATTTCGCAGTTAATAAAATTTAATTCTTAAGGTAAATGTTGTGCTTTTATTTCTCGATTAAGGAAAGCTAGCTCCAAGTAAATGCCGAACCAGTAAAGCAGAGAACAGTTAGTGTATTTCATGAAATTATTGTATAATAGCAGCCACTTACGCAGTGTATTTGGGCATGGTGAAGGTTTCTAGTTTCTATATCTAGTAGTGGAATTTATATAGAAAATTCTAAAATATGAGAAAATTTTATGATCTAGAAGTCATCCTTTCTTTACCGCAAGTAAATGAAACATTTTAAACTAAAATAATTCTAATTGATTAAATCGTTAGCTCTTATTTGAATTATCAAAAGCCGTAATTTTTGTTTTGTTTCTTACATCCCTTCTTTCAAGTTAAACTCGAGAGACCCTATGACTTACCTTAGTTCCTTTCCATTGTTCTAATAACCGTAATGAGGAAAGAGAATTACTAAATTGCTTCTTTTATGCTTGCGAATAATTGCTTTGACTCTTCAGCTTGCAAAAGAGACATTGAAAGGAATAAATTCGATCTTTTTCGCGAAAGCGGAGAGTCAGGAAACCGTGGATATCACGAGCTCCAAACGAGTTCACCTCCAATTCGGCCAAGGTCGGGCATCCTTATCAAAGGTAGGCGTTGATCCAGTGTTGGAAACATTTTTGGCGGATAAATCCCCAGAGAACAGGTCAGTAGCTCCGAATTCCTGGAAGCACGATTCTGCGGAAGCGACCTAAAGCTGAGCCGAGGAGATATTTCGGGGACTCCAACGTCTTCGCGCCTTCCGCATCGCATGTCCCGGAGAGGCGTTTCCTCCACCGGTTTCAGCGAACCCGTTCCACGTTAATGATTCGAGATAACATCTCTCGTCACTGCTCATTCCCAGTCGAGCCAAATTAGGAGAAAAAAGCAGCATCCGCGACGCAACCGTGGCGAGATTATACTCCCATACAAAAGACGCTCCCTCGGAGGTTTTTCCCGCCCGAAGATAAGGCGGGAATAAAAAGCGGGAAAAAAATCCGACGAACGCCGCGCGCCTCGGAATTGACGCAGCGAACGAGCCGCTCGTAAAAAAAGGAAGGGCGTTATTGCGCAATCCCTCATCAATTCCAAACTGTTTTTTTTCGTTTTAAACGTTTGCTCTGTGCCACTGAAAGGCGACGGAAGCTCACAAAAGACGGGCGGATTAATTATTAGGCGGGAAAGAGGGAAACTAAAATGGAGGACGAATTATGCACCACAGGCGTCCTTGACCTCCACCAGACTCTATTCAGCGACCTCGAATGGGTTTTGAAACGCAAACATGGGGGAAAAGGGGTGCAGAAGGTTTGCGTTGAGTGGAGGGAGCTCGTGGAAATGTTGGAAAATTGGAGGGGCAAAAAACTAAGGGTTTTTGGGTCTTATTTGCATTTGGCGACTTTGAAAAAGCGGGCTATCCTCAGAGAAGGCGTTTTTTCCGTCATCAGCTGTTTCCGACGGCGCTCAATTGATTCCGAATGAGTATTGATTCTTTCTCCACAGCTTCTCCGTGGTTTGAATAATTTGTGCGATTCTCCCGGACGTCTCATGGCCGAATTGGAGGCACGGCGTCGCGGGAGATTTTATGTTGATATCTCCTGTAATCACGGGACGTAAGCGAGACTGGTATGCTAATGAGGGCTCGCGATTTATTAGCTTATGTAAATATGTGAGAAGTCATGTTTTACCCCTAGCGCAGTAATGATGAAATCAATGGAATAAAATGATCGTAAGAATTATTCAGAGCACAAAGGGTTATCTTAAATTTGACGAATGTAAATATGGGGTAATGAATGAATGCATTTTAAAGAGCTGAATTACTTAGTATTATAGCAAGTTTTTCTTTTTGGGGAATATGCGTATGTTCTAGATATGTTAAAGAAACTGAGAAGGTTGTTCATATTTAGGATGATTATTCGTTCATTCAATGTTCATATTTGGAAAAATATCTCTATTTAAGCAGTAATCATGAATTGGAAGGGTCATTCTGGATAGGAAGAGCTTTTTTTAAATTTAATATATGGAAGTACAAAGTAATGAATTAATGAATTATACAGAACTATACTGATTAGCATTACTTTAAAATGTATTCGTTGGATTTTATGAAAGTTTTAAATATGTTTATGGAGTGTAGAAAAGTTAGTCATGGTATAAATAAGACACTTATCTATATGTAATACTATATAGTAATTTTAGTGTAACTTTGCGTTTTAAATTATGACGGTTTTTTATACTCCCGTTAATGCAACGGGAAAAAATAAGAAAAAGTAACTGTTTTTTATACGTTTTCTGAATGATGAATCAAGACCACTCCAAATGCTCGATGTTTCAAACATATTTACCAAGTATTTGCGGAAATGTTTTCGGAAATATTTTCGGAATGATTTTCGTATCCATCCAATTCCATATAATATGTTAGTATCTATTTTTCAAATATTAGCAATTAATTTCACGCAGAGAAGTTTCAATACGCACACATTATCTTAAATTACTCATTGCTACTACTACATATTCTTACCTTCTTCAACTACAGTTATTACCTGGCTTGTCCTAGAAATTTGAAATTTTACTTTCAGAGAAGTCGAATTTTGTATCTTGATCACTAAATAACAATAATATTTCCTTATACGAGGTTTGAACGCGAGCAATTCTTCATGGTTCCATGTTAATTCAGTTATCCTTTGTTCCGTTTATTCTCAAGTTGGATGTCGGCGTGCTCTCGTTTCATTGTATATTCAACCAACGAAAGTCTTTTCATTTAACCATACAGTTGTCAGAGTAAGATTATCCTTTGAACTCAATATTTGATAATTCCAAGGGCACCTTCTCATTGAAGATGAATAGTGTGTTTGCTATACTAGCCGAGTCTATGCTTACATTGGATAAAAGCCCAAAAATGGACAAAGGGATCCCGTCTCCGAGTAGTCCTAGATTCATGACGCTAAAGCATTCATTAATTCACCTGTTTCTGTCTGCATCCCATTGAGACTGTCTAGAGCGTTGTTATTAATTAACTAGGAGCAGTAATCCCGCGGAAATTTTTATGACAGCACTGAAAAATTGAACGAAGTTATACCGGCAATAATTTAACGAAGATAATTTCAAAACAACTTGACAGAAAATTCATTATTATCATACAATTTTAACTCTTGTATATGGCTTTTAATTTAAAAAATAACATTATTATTATATATATATAATAAAGATTCGGAAGTATTTAATTATAAAATATAGCATCTCCAGTTATCGTTCCTGAGATAGCAGGCATTTAAATCTCATCATCGTATCAAATGTTGAAAAATAAAATAATTTTAACAACAATGTTAGTTGCATCCAAAAAAAATTGAGTTATGATGAACAATTTTTCACTTTTATGCATTTTAATTTGTAAATATTTAAATTGAAATCATAACATCGAAATTCGTGATAAATTAAATGTTAATTTACCTTTTAAGTAATTTACAAAGATTCCAACATAATCTTGAAGTATTTAACAACAACGAAATTCGTGATAAATTAAATGTTAATTTACCTTGTAAGTAATATATAAAGATTCCAACATAATCTTGAAGTATTTAAAACATTTTTATTATATAGGGATGAAAGAGCATGCCTTTGAAATCATATAGAGCTCTAAATTACCAAAAGGCAGGCCTGAGTGAGCTTATTGTCACTTCTGATCGTCATTCTCACTAAATTATTTCGGAATCACAGTGTATGGCGTCGTTGGTTATTGTATCGTGGAAATTTGGGTGTGAAGATTTAATCTTCAAATTTCATCACAGACTATGCCAACCGTAGCGGCAATCCCTTTATTTAACTGGAGATAATTTTGGTAATCAATTAGCGGGGAAACCCGGTTTACATATAATGATTCATTAACAATACTATTCATTTTCTCGCAAAACTTAAACTAAAGGAATGAATAGCTTATCATTTGGTGTCTCAGCCTAATGCATTTGTAATCGTCCTTCGAATTCACCCATGAAAATTATATTCAAACCCACTGAAATACATTATGTCGGCGAAGCATACAGGCGCATGGAATTTATTGATATTGATTAACCTCCTTTATCTTTTCATTTTATGTAGTTTAATGATGTTATTTAATCTATTTAAAGAGTTTTTTCCTTTTTATGAGTTGATTTTTATATTAATATGTAGTACATGGTCACCATTAATTCAAATTTTAACTGACTATTTTTATTGATGTATCGCACACATTTACTTACTGGTAGTGTATTTCTATATTTTGTCTTGTTCTTTTTTCTCATATTTTTGCTACTACCGTCAGCAGGTTTTTCACACCCCTCTTTTTTGTGGGTGTTTTTCTTCAATGGGTAATTTCATTCTCTATGAATCTCTTAGGTTTTCTACGTCCGCAATTCTTCTATTTTTCTCATACTATTCTCTTCAATTTAAATATTCTATAATTAATGACTCTAGAGAAGATGGAAGAGGAGGCTTTTAACCTCAACCTGGCCCAAACAATGACGATTGTTATTATTATTATGTATCAAAGCTTACTCTTTCGAATTAGTGTCTTATTTACAGGAGTAATTTTACCGTATAGCTCCAAGTTTCGGCTGGAATATTATGGGTGGCTTAATATTTAATTAGTTGCATTTAATATAGCAAATAATGTCGTTTATCAACAAAAACATTTGACTGTTTCTGGTGGTTACATGTGTTGGATGAAATCCACTGTATTTATTATCGAATAATTTAGTGAGCGCATAAATTGCATACGGTGCAAACAGGATTCGCGAATTTAAGTTGCAAGGTATCAAATGGGGAACCTCAATTAAAGATAGAGAATTAAAAACCTGGTCCGAACCAGGTTTTTAATTCTCGCTTCCATCCATAAATATTCACTATTTTCACTCTGTGCAATCAGTTTCATCTTTGCCAGCAATGCGCGGGGTCATGTCTGCACTGCAGTGAGTGCAATTTCGGTCTGAGCATTGCAAAGTACGAAGGGACGGCCATTTAGAAAAAGGTCCCTAACAAAAATCCATGGATATGGGGTAACCCAGTCCTCGTGAAATTTAGGGATTTTTTTCCTAATTGGTGAGCCAAACCTTTCACTGACCATACCCTCAAAGCATCGGTGGAGTTTTATGTAATGATTCCCTAGTGATAGAGCATTTATCCATGAATTCTTCCGGATGAAAATTCGCCGATGAACATAGTTAGTAAAGAGGAACATCCAAGAGAATGAGTTTACATAAATGAAATTTCTACCTTACGGTAGGTTCATGTGCATCAAAATTGCAATTCATAAATTTCTATTCAACTCCATCTTCTTCACTTCCTTGTAGCTTACCCCACTCTTTAAATCATCCTATATCTTTTTTTATCCTCCCCTCTGTTTTTTTCCTTGAATTCTACCCTAAATTACAAGCTTCAGCAACCCACATCCTCTCAATATTCGACTGACCCATTTCTTCTGTCTAAGCTTAATCACTTCGAATAAAAACCCTCTCCTCCTCAACCTTCTCCGGTACTTCCGTGTTTGTTTTCCTATCAACCCAACTTACTTTTTCCATTATACGCCAATCCCGCATCTCGAAGATCTCCAAACGTTTAACTTCTTGCTTCCTTAAAGTCCACGTTTCGCACCCGTGAAGCAACACACTCCAGAGCAAGGATTTTACCAATCTTTTCCTGATTCCTTTATCGATACCTTTGATGATCAGTTCCCTTCGCTTCATAAAAGCTTCCTTAGCCAGGGCTATTCTTTTACGAACCTCACCTTTACATCTTCCATCCCATGAAAGAGTACTTCCCAAGTGAGAAAATTTATCCACCTGCTCTAGTTTTTCCCATTCTACCGTTAATACTCAACCTTTTTATTTAACTTTGAGTATTTGGTTTCTTAAAGATTTTTCTTGGGTTTCCGGATGGCCAAGTGAGGAACGCTTTGGGCTTTAGCGATTGCGGACCCGGGTTCGATTCCCGGTGGGTGTCAATATACGAAATGACCTAAGCTGTCGAAGCACTTTTGAGAAACAAGATACTTCTTAGAATGGGCACACGGTATCGGAGGAGGTAAATTATGGCTAATTCGTCCCAGTATTTATAATGTACCGGGACTCAAACCCGGCTCGGAAGTAAAGGCCTTGCAAGTGGATGATCCTCTTTCAATTCCCTTTGAATGTTTACACATTCGGTTATTCTTGGGATCCTTTTGAAGTTTGATCCTGATCTTAAAATTTATCAGGCATTTGTAATTAAAAAGCTTTAGGTTACACACATATGAAGACTGTCAATTAGACGGTATGTTAGCAGTAATTATCTTATGGCTCCATAGGAGACTTCTGTCATTTTGTACGGCTTTTACTTCCATATAATATTCCTTTGACCTTTTGTATCTGGGTAGCTTATTACGAATTTTACCGTGAGTGAACAAAAATTAAATACGTTAAAATATTGCCATAAAAATGAGAAGATATAAACGTAACTGCGTTCAGTGAGCAAAGCAGAAATGATTTACGATAAATAATTTCTGTACATGCGAATTTGAATGCAATCTTTACTTCTAAAGATTTTTGGAATTATAAAATAAATATTTAAATATAGATTTTATAAAAAATAAAGTTGATTTTTATCGTGATTAGGATTTACTTTTTAAATGATGAATTAGTAGTATCATTATGAAGAAAATCCATAACGGATTTCCTTATTATCCCTAATGCTGGCAGAAGCTTGATAAAATATCATTGTCTTAATTAAAAATTTTTATTTATTTTTAGTAGCTCCTTCGAAGACTCATAAGACAATAAGCCCATGAAACACATCAAAAATAAGTCTATGGACAAAAGTACTTTTGGTGTTTAACCCAAAGGACTATATAGAAGGGCGGATAGAAAAACTTTATTTCGAAATCGCTCTGCGGCTAGTTCATGAAGTTTGGGGCTGGTGTTCCTTATTATTATAGCTATATCTATTTGTATAGCATCAACAATTAATTCATACATTTCTGAATCAATTTTCTGGTTTAATTCGGATATTTCAAAAACAACTTACAAAAGTTCGGAGCTGGAATATTTACAGTCTCTATGGGCATCAATCCCGAGCCTCTTTTCTCCTTCATTTATTCATTCTGCTCGCAATCGCCCGTTAGAGTGTCAAGACGCCATTTCATACCCAGCGTCAAAAGCTTCGCGGGAGATTGAACACGGAAATAAAGATGACCACATTACGTGCGGAGGGTTGGAGGTGTATTTACGATGTCGTAAAGAGTAAGCTTGATCCTGAGGAAAGATCTTGAAGGGGAGGAAGGAGGCTCAAGCATGGCGTTCCTCGATAAATTTCCTTGGCCAATGGGTATGTTCGGAATCCATCTCGTGATATAACTTCGGCGTTAGTGCTGCAAAACGATGGAACTTCATTATAAGTTCCGTTCACCCTTCGGCAACATATTCCTCCGAATATTTTCTTCACGGTACCACTTTCGCTACGTCGTCTCCACTGATTTTAGTCCATTGGCCTTGAAATGTAATGATATAAGATTTTATGCACAACTAATTAACATTTTATGACAAATCAAACTGTATTATAAAGCATTTAAATATCAAAATTACTCCTTTGTCTGTTATTATCAGGAATCGGAATTGATCTCTGAATACCTACGTCTATCAAGTTCCAGCAATAATTTTCTACTTAAAACTACCATCATCATTGCTTCTCCTATCTATTGAGACACATTGTTTGTTTTATGTTATACTGTCCCAGTATTTTTCTTTTTATTTTATATATTATTCTCTGATAGCCTTGAGTTCTTACTTTTAATTTGTCTTCTTCATTTTATCTTTGTAGTGGAGTGAAATTCCTTAATCATTCTTTTTGCATTCCAAGCTTCCTTTTTTCACTTCTCGTTTAATTCATTTGTCTACATTCGAGTTCTACCTTTCTGTGTGTTTGCATGCCCTTATATCTTCTATCATATGCAGTGTATTTCGTTTTGTGGTATCCAATTCATCCAATCCAAACTCCCACCCTTAAATAAGACTCTTAAATATTTGGTCTTCCCCTCCATCATTTTCCCTCGCATTCTGCCTTCAATTAAATTCCTTTTAGTAAATCCTCTCCCCTCAATATTTGTCTAATCCATTTCCTCAGCCGTTGCTTAATTATTTCAACTAAAATTATCTATTTCACAACCACATCAGATACGGTTGTTTTTCCTATCAACCCATTTGACTCCAATCTCTCGTCATTAGTTTTCTATTTTTCTGGAAATCTTCTTTGAATAATATTTTCTTCTTGGAACATCATCTGAGCACCTTTCATCCTGCAGTACACTACCAAGTAAAATAATGTATCCAACTGCTCAAGTTTTTCCCAATCGTTTCCTGATCGTTTCTTTTTTTCTTTTATACACCTCTTTGGTTTTTCTTGCGTTAATTTTCATTCAAGTCTCCCTTCATTTATCGTAAAGACCATTTATAATAGATTGTGAACTCCTTTATCTCTTCTATAGTATAATTTGAAATAGCGAAACTGTATCTAAGAGAACGAATTTATTCACTCAGTGAACTTTGAAAACTGAAAAATGAAAACTTTTCACGACACTGTCACTTGGAGTCAGTAAATAGATTGGAAAATACTTTTCAACCTTGGAATTTGTTTTAGGATCTGACTAAATGTCAAAATCGACATCTAAATCGGTCACAAGTTCCCCGCCATTGGTCTAGACCGTAAAAGGAACAGAGAGATATCCTTTCGGGTCCACTGGGACTAGATCACCCAAATCCTCTTACTCCCTTTCCAAAGAAATGACAAGTGAATTGTAAAAACGTGTTCCAGCTTTGTCGTGGCCCTAACCTGCCAGATGGCTGAAGTCAAGCAAATCAAAGGGAGATTTTGAACGGTTCTCTCAGTTCTGTGTTCTGAAAAGAGCTGTTTTTTTTCATTTTAATCTGAAATTCATCTCAGAAACTATCATTGGGATGTTATTTGAAGGTTTGAAAGCACTCCACGTAGATGCTTCATTTGGTTGTCCTATAAGGACATCCAAGTGAGCAAAAGTATTACAGATTCCTCGGAAAATAAATGTATCCGATTTCCATTATGGACGAGAAGGGGAATTAAGAAAGTCTTAACTGATAAAAAATCAACAAAAGGTAACGCCATGGAACAGTATTAAAATAATTTTCCTCAATCAATTTCAGAAAGTCAAGAATTAGGTCTCAGCGCAAGTTCCGAAAGCTTCCGCTGGGCCCTTTCTCATCATGTCGTAAGACATTTACATGAAATTGAGCCACCAGTTCTCTGCCGTAAAATTATAACTATGGATCATAATTCTCACGTTTTCTCGATTTATTATGCATAATTATCAGGCTTTAAATGTATCCAATAAGAGCGATAATTGTCATGGTTATCTTGAACGCAACTTATACTCAATGATAGCGACGATTTCAGTTTTTTACGTTTGAATCATCGTCCACCCAAGTACTCAAAATCAATATTGGCAAATATTTAAATATTTCCTTAATAAGAATAATTTTCAGAATCTATCGATGACTATATATGGTAGAAGTTTGATGGCCTACATTACTATTAGGTGCGATCTTTGCGTTTGCCTTTTCTATCGATAATATACTTGATCTCTTCGAGGATTCTTTTTTATATTGACAAAAAGTTATTATTCCTCATGTCTCTAAGAATTTTATTAGAGTACGTCATCTTATTTAAAAGCATAAATAGAATAATTCTTTTACAATAATTACTTGATTGTGATTATATCAGAAACAAATTGCCTAGGAATATGGAGAAAGATTTTGTTATGCAATTTTCGTAACTATAATATATTGCTTTCTTAATGGATGTTAATAAGTATGATACTTTTAAGATATACAATGTTGATAATGAAATTTCCAGTCCCTCTATCCTGTTTGTATTTAAAATTTTGGTAATTTCTCGAAATCTATCTCTTTTGTATTTAGATAGAATGGTTAATTTCTTAGAAATTACTTCTTCGAGTAGCTATTACTGCTAAATATATGTATCCAAATTGCTATTATAGAATTGGTCAGTGCTTGAAATCTCTCAGCTTTTACTTGGAAGGACAGCAAAATTTCTTATATTTAACTCTCCCATATATTTTTTTGGTAACATTTTGAATTGCGTTTTTTATGTAAAAGAATTCAATTGTTAGTATTTTGGATGATTTTTTGAATATTCATATGAAAATTTGTTTCAAGTAATTTCCGCATATTACTTGCTCCAGCAAGTGTGTTGGATAATTCAGAATTTCGTAATATGAACTTAACTCTACATCTCAGTTTCTGCTCTTAATTGCATAAAATATCATTTTGAGACTTGGTTTAACAAAGAAAGAGAACTGTATATCTCAATAATCTCTCTAAATTCAAATGACTACGTAAATGCCTAACTTTCAGGTGCAAGTAACTTGTTACGGTCTTTTGAAAACAATATGTTTCCATTTTAATTTTTAAACTTCTAAACGCGTTTTAATAGAAAAGAAATACCTCCTGCATTATCGTGGATTGTGAGTATCGTATTGATTAATTGATCCCTCAAACCCGTCTTAAAGCATTCATTTCTTGTCTTAGCTCTCATTCAGTATTCATTCAACTTCTTGCAATAAGTCACCCCTTAGATTACCGTCTATATCTCATGCATCCGTGATCTACACCCGGAAAATTTCTCATGGAAACCTTAAAACGTAATGAAGAGAGAGAAGATAACCTTCTTTTTTCTGCTCCCGTGGAAGGGGTGATGTAAGTTTAGTATGGAATATAAAAGTTGTCCCTTCCCTTGGGGCAATCATCAGAGAGGTAAGGAGAAGGGGTTGAGAAGCATGTGGAGGTGAAAATGTGTAAAGAGCAAAATAGTAGAGAGATTTGGGAGTAGCAAATGCAAATTAGTGAGAAAAATAAGGATGATTAGCTCGCTTGGTTTACTGGACTTAGAACTCTTTCTAAAGTATCATTATTGCTCTACATAATAACATCTCACTAATGGGGTCGTAACGTGATATCGACTTCTACCCTGCTGACTTACATTCGCTCTTCCGTGATTATATGCTGTGTCATATTAGTAGAAATAAACACAATTCTGTCCACAGTTTATTGAAAAGAATTGTTATGGCTTTTCTTCTTATTAGCCATAAGAATTCTTTTCAATTAACTGTAGACAAAGTCGGATCGTGTTTACTTATACTAATCATGGATAAGTTCTACTATGTATCACCGTAATTGTTTAATTAAGTTTATATATATATTGGCTGTGTACTGAAGGAATGCATAAGGTCTAGTGTTATAAATTTGGTGAAAATGCATGAATTGATACGTGTGGTTGTTCCCTGTACCTGCTTACATTCTTTTTATTGAGTTTGTTAGCAGTGTTTCAATTTTAAATTTCGATTTTATGCTAAAGGGAGGTTTAACGTATGACATTATTGACTTGCTGTATAAAGGTATGAAGCGAAGCGAATGGTTGGATATTTTGGCAGCCGCACTTGAGAAGATAGTCATACCCGATTCTGTTGAGATATTCTAGCTAGATAGCTTAAAAGATAGAGCAACAAACCTCTAATTGGGAGATCTGGGTTTGAGTCTCGGTCCTATCTGGGTTCATTCATCTCCGTTATTCCCCGGAATTATTCCTAGTTGCACGCTTTTATGTGCAAAGTCACCTTTAATCCTGTTTTTAATAATATTCAAGTTGAATATTTTTCTAATTTTATAACGCACTTATCACTCTAGAAAACAACTGTGAAAATGTTTTAATAATATAAGTAGAATAAGCAATAGAATCTGTATGATCTGCACTTATATTGCTGACCTATATGTTTTGCTACCCATCTTGCCCAAATATTGATGCTATTTGGCAGATCAAAACCGTCGAATCAATATAAATAACATAAAATTAACTATTGATTATTCCATATATTGGACTATTCAAAGTTAAGCATTTGAATTGGAAGACACCAGTGTTAATATTCATTCCATTATATTCTCTACGAACATGAGGTATTTAGGGAGCTCAAAGCGCTTCAGTGTAACTATACGTTTCTAATGTCAATAGTGCTGTTGCAAAAACATTGCTTCTTCTTAGCTTCGTGGCTGTAAATTTCCGTTCTTCTATTCCTTTTAATTTGTGTTAGTTTTGAATTTTATCTTGTTTAACTACGTTGTTCTTAGGGCCGTTAAATTCTTTTGACCTGAAGGCATTCTCATGAACTTGATGACGCGGCACTTCATGAATCTTTAAATTACACTGTCTTCTTTCATAAAGTATGTTTTAGCTATTTTACACAGATAACTTAAGCCAAATTGCCCTTAAATATATACAAATGTTTGGGCATATCGTTAAGACTACATGCAAATGGATGAAAAAGCTGCTCAGCGCGAGAAAAGGTTTTCCTGGATAAGAATGATTTTAATGCGCGATTTTGTACGTGTGTGCAGAGCTACGAATTGAAGTATCGTAAAAAAGATTTTTGATTTGGTTTTTATTTTAAAGTCAAAGTATTGTAGCCTGCGAGCCGTATGCCATGTCTACGTAAATGCGGCCGCGGTGGTATTATGTTTAGCATTTTGTTTAGGATTGGATTTCTGGTTCGAGTCCCAGCTATGAAATAGTTGGGTGTTCGTCAGAAATAAAAATAATTATTAAAAGGAATGTAATCGGGTTCTTTGTGTTTCCATTAAGTAAGTTATCGTTATTTTCTTTTAGCACTTCTAAGCACTGAAGTCAAGGAACATTCATCCAACCTGGGTTGTGTTCGTCTATTGTTGATGTTATTACTTCACTATAAATTAGCGTTTCGCTTTATGTGAAGTATTGATAAATAAATAAAGACCTAAAAGGATTTGGTTCAACGATTACCTTCTAAGTGTTTTAATGATCATCGGTATATCGTTATATTAACCAATAAATGGTCCTGCTATAGAGAAAGTATGAATTATTGTAGCATAGAGTAGTGTAAATTTGCTTGAAAATGCGTTTGCCTTTGGTGAAAGCGGTCCCGGTTTCGATTCCCGGTGGGAGGGAGTATATGTCAGTACATGCATTTTATAACCTTGATATTTATAGAAAAAGAAGATATGGTTTATTCTAAATGAAGAAAGAGAGACTTTCAGTACAAAGAAACATTTTTCATACTCGGGCGGAAAATAAGTTCGATCCAGAGTAAGGCAAATAAGTAGACAATGACAAGGACGGTGCGGCTCAGATGGAATCTCATAAGAAGATAAAGAATATGTATTTGTCGAGCGAGCCTGACCGTGAAAGGTATGGGAAAATACAAGAGAGGGTCATATTTGAACAGGGGAGGGCATTGTTCCTTTAGAGCAATAAGGGAGAGTGAGAGTGTTTAGCAGCAGTCTGCCATCGGCCGTGACAAAGTTCGCTCGTCTGAATTATAAATCCGTAGTTTTCGCGAGGCCCTGACGTCATAGGGCGACACCCTTTCACGCTCGGTGGCCATGTTTGTGCGTGCGCCATGCGGGTCAATGGCGGAAAAGGAAAGGGACTGGGATACGGTCGCGGGAATATTTGCTTTTGAAGTGCCGAATTGATGGAGGACAATGCCATTTTGAGTGGCGGGGAGAGGAGAGCAGGATTGCCAACTCAAAGGCTCGATAATCCGGGGGTTTTACGATCTGTTGCTGATTCGCTCGCTGTTTTATTGAAACGCAAAACTCACGACGTACCAGAGGCCTATCGATAACGTCGTCTTTTCGCCATAAAGTCACGAATTGCCCCTCTTTTGGGTGAGATATTCTGACGCTTTGATCAATGTCGAGGAGTTAGAAATCTCACAGTTAACTATATGAAGTGTTACTTTAATCATCATAAAGGATTAGCTTTTCGTAGAGCGAGGCATTACGAATTAGCGGCAATGAAGACAATCGTTATTTAAGTATGGGAAGAAAAAAATCTGTTGAATATGGTCAGGCGTAACCCCGTGGAAGGCCATGACTAATAAATTAAATAAAAATTCATAATTTTCCACGGAATTTTTTTTAATAGCTGTTAGTTTTGCCGGCGAACCAGCATTATCTATCACACAAATGCACTGGTACTGAAAATTTCGTTATTAAAAACATTCTGTGAAAGATTGCAAAGTTTTACATATTTAATTTATTATGCACTATCTGGCAAATTGATATCCAAAGTTCAACAACGAGGATTAAATATTTGGGAGATTTGTGCAAAGAGGTGTACGTGTAAACTTTTATGTAGCAGTTATTGATGTTGGATATCGAGAATTGGCTTTCGAAAGGACATTTTTAATTAAAATATATAGAGTATGTTTTCCTATTTACGTATATTTGCATAAATGCACATACTTTTACGATTAAAATGCCCCATAGAATTAATTCTAAAGAGCGACTCTGTAATAATTTTCTTTTATTGTTCATAATGCATAATTGTAGTTTTTATGCCATAAAATCCAAGTTTGGTTGTCTGAATTAAAGTATAACTAATTTATTAATATCAAATATCAACATGGACGATAAAATTGTTATCTACAGAATCTAGAAATGTACAAAAATATTAACTACTAAACTAGATAATCTTATTCAGTGACTCATTCCAGTCTCGTTATGACTAGAAACTTTTCCGATAGTAATTTAAAAATATTTGGTTGAAATGTAGGAAGTGTGCTAGAATTCAGATATTTGCAGGTATCTTTTTCTTTTCATCTCTCATTAAATGTTAACTGATTCTTATTTATGTATCGCATGTAAGTACTTATTGGTAGTGTATTTATTTATTTTTGAATGTTTTTCTCTTCTCTTATCTTTTAGCTATTACTATCGGTAGGTTTGCGCAGGTTTTTCACACCCCCCTTCTTTGTGGGTGTTTTCCTGCAGTGGATATTTTTTCCTAAGAATCTCTTAGATTTTTTACATCCACAATTCTTCTAATTTTTTCTACTTCTAATTTCATAAGTAATGACGATGGGTTAGATGGAAGAAGAGACTTTTAAGTCTCAATCTCGCCCAAATAAAGACGATTTATTATTATTATTATTAATACGAATTTAATTGTGGTATTCTAGAACGAAGTAAAATACCCCACCAAAATGAAGTTACGTGAAGTAAAGCTAAAATAAATTTCGAGAAGTATATTATAGGAACCCATTGTTATGTAGATTCGAGATTTGGACCCAAATTTTATCGGTAAAAACATCACGTCAGCCCCTTTTCAAACAGCTGGTAGGAGTTGTTTACGTTCAAACCACTCGCTGTCCTCTCTCTCTTAATCTTTCTTCCGTCGTATTCTCTCTCACTCCATTTTTATCCAGTTTACGCCTTCTTCCGATGACCACCTTCTCTATCTCCGGAAGGAATTCAATTTTAGCATTTTTGGGCACCTGGAAGTTTCCATTACGTCGATTTGCCGTGGCCCACGCCAGCTGTGTCCTTTAGGCCTCGGTAAATGTGTTTCCTTACCCTCATTTTGTCCTTCTAGGAGGATGTAAAATATTAATAGCTCAGTTGCCTCCTCGGTTTATCATTACATTCGTGTATAATGTAGTTACCCTTTTTTTCATCCCACCGCCTTATAATTTTTATAGCTACCGCCCCCACCACTTATCCATAAAATTGAATATAAATAAGCACAAATTTGGAGAATAAGGACTTGCAAATTTAAGGCGAATATTTCCGAGGATGAACGGACATGAAATCATTTAATACTACCTATACTCGAACCCGGATCTCCCAGTTGCGGGTCGGTTGCTCTATCCAGTCAGCTATCCGGGTATGAAGTAGTTCTTATGGCCAGATAGCTCAATTGAAAAGGAACCAACCAGTAATTGGGTATCCTAGTTTGAGTATCGGCCCTGGCGTACGTTTTTATGTCATTTTCTCTTCGGAAATATACCTAGATGCACGCTTTTATGTGTTAAGTTAACTGTATTCCCTTTTTAATGGCAGAATGTTGAATGCTTTCTTTTTAAAAGGCCATTTTTAATGTCATCTTGCTGGGTAAAACCCAGTATAATTGAAGAAAGAAAGGAAGATTATCAATAACAATAAACTTTTTTTGTGTAAAGTATTTTCTTGGATTGATCCAGCACCCTTCTATAAGTGGGGAATATTGCCAGTTTAAATTCGAATTAATGTATAGAATTTTTACTTCCACTGTTTTTATTCGATATTGGCTTCGCTAATCGACTATTGGATCATTACAATTGAAGCAAACTTTATTTATGTATAAGGAATTGTTGAAGAAAAAGCGTGTGAAAGAAAGAATATCTAGAAAATACATTTTTAAAGTCAAACAAAGTTTATTTCAGCGATTACTTCTAACTCATACAGCCATTATCGGGCCCTAAATGCAAAGTAAAAAGAAAAATAAGTACCAACCAACAGTAAATTGTGGGGCGGGGGTGTTAAAGCTGATCGGTGGTTGAAGGTTTGGAAGGAGGAAAGGGGGGGAGAGAAGAAACAAACTTTTGTTATTGATGGATACTGAGTCATAATTAAGTGATTGTTAGTTAAATTATGATTACATTGCATTCTTTGTTTAAATGTGGAACTTTATGAAGTACATTTCTGCCATTCCTAAGATGTTGTTTCACCAAATGAAGCTTAAACATTTGCAAAATGTTAGAAGATTTGAAAAGAGCCTTAAAATCTCCGATAGCCGTCTTCTCGGCGTTCCTCACCTCGTTCACCGGCATTCGGAGAAAACAGGAAGGCTCGCTTAACTGAACTGCTAAGTACTCCCTCGGTACTACATTAAAATAGCGAAGCTACATTCAAAAAGGTAAAAGGGCGAGAGAACGATGGAATG
The DNA here is from genome assembly GCA_947579665.1 of Sympetrum striolatum. NCBI lineage: Eukaryota > Metazoa > Arthropoda > Insecta > Odonata > Libellulidae > Sympetrum > Sympetrum striolatum. The sequence continues at coordinate 34,616,377 of OX388350.1, read as the reverse complement.
TATAGAAAAAAATTTGGATGGATAGGAGGGAACGACAGGAAAATTTGAATTCACGAGCCCCTCTTTTACACACTAATTCATTCCTGAAAGTGTGCGTAAAAAGTTTTTCGATGCTTTCTTCCTCCAACCAATCGCTCACATTTTTCAAAATATTCTCCCTTTGAAAGTGAAGCAATGGGTATTGAGTGATACTTGGGTACTTACCATTGTGTAAGATGACACTCAAAGCAAAACCAATATGTTCAAAACGAACAAAGTATTTGACCTGAGAGATCATTTACATCTGCTGAGTTGGTACCCCTGGAAGGAGTGGTCACAAGGCGTGATAACACAAGGGGTGGGTGAGCGTCGGAGTGGAAGTCCTTTCGTTTGAGAAGAAGGGCGAACCTTCATTGACAGGTGTCCGAAAAAAATAACCCATATGCGCCCGTGGAAGTTTTGTCTGTGACATGGTCCGGTTGACAGGGAAAGGGCGTCTCTGAGCTTAATTGAAGTGTGGTCGAATACGCCCATCGACCGTAGTTGACTCATTACAGTTCTCAAGTATCGGAAAGAGGGGCAGGAAATGAAATTCGGTGTTCTCTCCTTTGATTACAATGCCCCAACGGTTGGTACCTACGTCGGGAGTGTGGAAATCTCTGTTTCTTATCGAATGTAATATGGTAATCACCTGAGATTTAATTACATGCGAAAATAACATATTAGCTTGATTATTTTATATTATATTCATTAAGTATATCTCTAAGCATATTCAAAAATATAACTGGATATTAAAAGACGAAATATTTCTTTACTTTATGAGTAAATACTCTGTATTAATTCAGTTCTACAAACAATCTTAATAAAATGAAATATTCAATGGCTGGAATAAAAGTTATTTGATTTTTGGAAGCTAAATCATGTTCATACTATTTTACCAATAGCTAATGTAGCTAATTTTATTTTGATCACCAATTTTTATTATAAAATCCATGCAATCTAAAGAGTTTTTTTTTAATATATCCAGAAAATAACTTATAGTAATGCCGTTGTTTATAAAGCAGTATGAACAAAAAATATACAGGCTTAATAACATATAACGAATGCATAGTTATATATTGTGAATAATTGTAACGAACTGGATTGTTGGAGTTGGATGGTTGATTATAACGAACATATAGTTAGACAGTCGGAAATTAATGCGATATTGGAAATATGTAATTGAGCTTAGAATAATATGTCATGCAAAGATGGTTGAAAGTAGTAATTGCAGACAAAAATACATTTTCATCCAGTCAAATTATTGAGTAATTGTGTTTAAAATTTTAGGACTTTTTCTTTTTAGGATACAATATAACCGTCATTTTGAAGGGTTTTCATGATGTCGAATTATCTCGCACTGAGTAAATAAAAGAAAACACCACGTCGAACATATTTGAGTATTCTTAGCTGAAGATTTGATTGTTTGCTGAATTGGCCTTATACAATTGACATAAGCCTTATTTTTTAGAAATCAATATCAAGGAAGCAACATGGATATGCTTATGGCAGATATGGAGGGTTTAGTATTGCTCATGCTCATACGTTTTCGGCGTGAACCTGTTGTCAGGTGCGTCATTAACGCACGTGTTCTTCCATCACAGACATAGCATCCGGAAACAGCTCTTGGAATTGGCATTTAATTGAACACCCGCACCGTAAATGCTGTATCATATTTCGCCTTTTGAAAACAATTTGCGTATTTGAGTCATTGATTGTACAATTTTGCTGACAACACAAGACTATCTGCTCGATATACATAAAACATGGATGTTTTTATTCCGTATGGAATATTATCTAGCTTTAAGTAGTGAATGATTTTTTTTCTTAGATAAGTTGAGTTAACACTAGGAGGATGGTAGTGGTCATTTATCTCATTTGCACCCTTTCATTTCAAATTTTTTTAAGTTAAATATTTTTCATTCTTTGAAACTCTTAGACTTTGTGTGTTACCATCCCAAATTTAATATAAACAATTTAAAACTTAATTAACACTATTGTGGTAATTTGGACACCATGTTCTACCTAGAAGGACAACTGGTGGTCATTTGAACACTATCTCTTTTGAAACCCTTTCACTCCGATGTTTTTAAACATTTTCCTGCTGATATTTATATTTGAATAATTTATTTCATTAATAACCATATAAATGATATTTTAAAGGAAATTGATTAGAGCGTGATTGTTATTCAAAGCCTTATAACATGAAGATAATAAACTCTACGCTGTAACCAGAAATTAGTTTATAAACTAACGATCAAAGGAAAATCAGTAATTTAATGTTGCTATAAGTGTATAGATATGCCTAAAATAAACAATTTAACTCCTCCACGATGCAGAGAAGCAAAGAAATCGTTAACGAGAAGCGGATTGGTCAAATGGCCACTTCCAGTCCTTCAGATGTCAAAACAATTTATCTCCATAAGTAGTCGCAAGCACAATGTTTGTATTTTCTCTAGTAGTTCTTTCTATTGAGGTCAAGAATGGAGAACTTCCTCTGGGCGTTCCCTTGGCATCTTCATCCTAAGGGAAGATAAACACGAATCGATGATCTAGTTGGAGAGGGAGGCTGCGGTCATGCATTACACGAACTCGGTGAGAAAACAAGGAGAATATAAAATTTCAATATCGCATTCCCGAGACTAGTTGCATATTGCTTAACATGCCTTTAAGGGAAAGCATCTTTTGTTGGATAATTTTAAGATTGATTTACTTGGTGTATCTATTCAGCCTCAAGTCTCTGTGTAATTCGATATACGAGGTTTTCTATATGATAAATTCCTCAAGAAAGATGGATATTATGTAGAGAAGTAGTATAATAGCGTACTCTCTAATAAAAATTATTTATGTACAATCCTGTTTCAATTTTTTACTCCAAAGCCTTCTTACCTTTCAAACATGCCTTGCACGTTCAAATAGGTTTATGCCGAAACCCAACTGCTCTAATTTAAATAGCGGATGTAATAGTTAATGCGGTACGATATTAGATCCTGACCGCAGATCACTGGTTAAGGCGTTATTAGAATGATCCTTATGAAAATAATTATGATCAAGTCACATAGTATTAGTGCGAACTCTCGGAGTTACCAGATGGTTAAACGTGCGTTGGCCAACGTGAGGCACGCCCATTAAAACGATTCAACCTGATGTAAAGAAGCGCAAACAAGCCAAAAAATAATTTAGAAATGCATGTCTTGCACAATTTTTTGTTTACCGACTCGTATGCGCAAATATACCAAAATTCACTCAAATTAATTCTCTCAAATTTATCAATATAGAAAAAATTTATCATAAATATATTGTTTATGGCACACAGTGGATTGTTGGCACGTAATTTTAGTTTTTTGGCACCTGAAATATAGTTAAAATAACTGACTCATTATTTATAAGCGATTGACCACCCTTATTTAAAGCATTGCTATGATCAAACTGAATATATTTATTGATGTATGACACTTAAATTAGGAATGGTCTGTGATTTCATTTAAAGATTACATACTTTAAATATAATGGTCATTACTTTGCTGTTTATTGTGTGTTATTCCTTGGCGGCTCATTATTAAGAACTTTAAATCCTAGTCATGGCCGCAGGATGTAGATAGGCATCGAGCCTTGATGCTAGGCAGACAAAACACACACACTCGTATGTACAATTGCATAGCTGTAAGGGGCTATGCGTTATTTACCCAGGTCTTCTCGTTGGTTGCTGTTTAAAGCGGAAACTCGAAATAGTCTAGTTAGTTTTTGGATGATTACAGTTATAATGAAAGAATAGACGAGGAAATAAGCAACATAAATGACTTAAGATATATTTACCGGGCATTACGAATTAATTAGGCGTATTTGATGATTGAAAACTGAACCACATTATGTTGGTATGGAAATTTTTTATGCACCATTTAACTTATGTCCTTGGCTTAATATTGAGCTACATTATCAAGTTAAAAACAAAATCAATATGAAAATTTATGTTTGCTTCATTTCATGCAGTCCTCACATCATACTGGCTTTTAATGCTAATGATTTCGTGGTAATCATGGAGATAAATAGAAAAATAACGACCCATTAAGTTGAAACCATGGTCGTACAATAAAAAAATGTGCAAAATAGATAAATAACGATTATTTGGTCTTGTAGTACAATATGTCGACCAGGAAATCAGTTAAACTGTACATAAAAAATCTATATCTCAGCGAAGGTAGAAGAATTTATTAAAAAATACGTAATACGTACAATTACGTATATCTTTGAGGATATTTCACATTTTTGTATATTATCTAAGAGAAAGTATTATACAAAATTTGCGAAAATAGACGAAAATCGATTTTGTATTTCATGTTTTGTTGTATCATCAAAAAGGCAAAAGAACCCAAAAATAAATAATGTAAATTAAGTTATACTCATTTTGAAAAGATCGTGATAAATGAGGAAATCTCTAATGGAACAGGTGAACGCTTCAAAAGAAATTTTAAAAATCCTTAAAAAAAACTTCCGTAGTTACAACAAACATTTTCCTTTGATACTGTTAAACCTTATAAGATGCAAAAACATCAAGCGTTTACCGGAATCCTTTCTTTACTCAAAGCTAAAGCACTTTCCTTTCTTTTTATAAATTAAAGGAACCTCGTAATGAGTCTTTTTTGCTAAGGCTTAAAAACTTCTTTACGTGAGAGAATCAGGAGGCTTTAATTAATTCATTACCTGTTACAAAATATTTTCGTAATTCACTTATATAAACTTTAAAAGGGTAATGCTTCTTTTGAAAATGTTAATTAACCATAGACTTTAGATATGAATTTCAAGGTGATAAAATGTATTTTATGATAGATTTTAAACATATACCATGTAGATTTCATACGATCGTTTGTAAATGTTATTCATTTTGGCTCACTTAAATCCTCTACAATGAGGCTTTGCAAGTTCGTTCTCGTTTATCGCCTTCTTTTTGCATATTTGTTTGATGCTTCTCAACCTTTCTCGACCTTATGCATGCAAACTGTGTTGTGACGACAGAGGCTTTGCACCGTATACCTTGAAGATCATGGTAAACAAAACACGGTGATCTTTTTCCAGACCTTTAAATACCTCGATTGCAACGTGATTTTCAAGAGATGGAAAACTGACGTACCCTTTGATGTGATTGAAGTCGTAAAATCCCTTACAAATCAGTAGAAAATTGTTTACAAAAATTAATTGCGTATTAAGTTCTCCCCCTAATAAATTTTTATTGAGGATTAAGACTTAAGGCGTTCTATATATTCGGAGAAGATGTCCTTAATTTCTTTACCAAGCCAGAACATGAAAAGAGGAGCATTTTCATGTATGTAATGCACAGTGACTCTTTTAGTAACACTTTCCTTGGCATTCAATAGAGTGAGTTACTAATTAGAGCCATTATTAAGCATCAGTCAACCCTCAGCAGCTTTCATGCTATCACAGCCGTGAGGAAGACTGCAATAAAAGCAATTGAATGATGCATTTATCTCTATGCTTTACCAAACTGCTAAAGAAAACTTTTCCATTCATCAAGATATGGTAGCAGGAACGTAACTGTAATATGAGAATGAAACAAAATACAATTATAGAATTTATTACGTTTGAAAACGTAATCCTTGGAACATTAATATCAGGGCCTTGAGCGCTATGGAAGTTCGAAATCCTGCTTTCCTCATTTACCCTAAAATCCCCAATTGGTCACGGAAACCCTGACTCCGTTCCCACGCTTCCGTTATTTCGGGAAGTTTTACGATCCACGCCTACCTCAGCCCCTTCCAGGAAATCCCTATACCACTACATTTCTTTCGACCCTTTTTGGGGCACGTTCCTTTTCTTTCTCCTCTGCCAGTGTTTTAGACCTTTTCCGCCCCTTAAATATGGAAGACCCTTATGAAAACTTCCTCTAGATCTTAAGGCCGTCGAATCGCCGAAGGCCACTACTCCTTAACGCCGCAAAAGGGCGTGTGGTGGCCGTAATACCTTAGGTGTGGTCGCCGATAAAGAAAATTATGGAAGAAGGGTGAACAGAAATTTATAAGATACTAATATACGGGGTAGGGTCCTTGATGTTTAAGGGTACCACAAACATGTGACGGCATTAATGAGCTCAATGATTTAAGTCAACCTGATAAAGATCATAAGTTTAGCAATGTCAAGCTTTATATTCTTTTGAATTTTTTATGTTTAAAGGTATACCGAATAGCGTTGTGTGAACTGAAATTTTCTAATTTTGTGTTACGATGATGTATTTATATGAACTGAATATATATCCAGTCGCAGAAATACTAGTAATAGCATTGTGATGAATCTGTTACTTTTTTAATACACACTCATTTTGCGTAATGAATTTATTTGGTCGAAAAGGGGTTACCGTTTGGTCTTTGTGAATAACTATCAAACTAAAATCAATGTAATCTAATTATGTTTATTTTCTTTGGACTTTTAGAATTGTTAAGAGAAATTAAGTAGACATTTAATGAGCAAAACGTTTTTTAACACCAACCCGCTAAAATCAAATATTTTACTATGGAATATTCTAGGATCGTCTAAATGTGTTAGTGTATTATCAATAATAACTTCCGATACATATCAACTGTGATTTGTGATGGAACTACGAACAAGTCGATCAATTTAGAGTATAAAATTCATTCAGGGGCAAAAATGGGACGCTCAACTTGGCTAGAAAACAACAGGACGATATATATTTATAGTTCTATGGTTATAGTATTGTTTTTATAAGAGTTTTATTATAATATTACGCAAGAATCTCCTAAGTGTATGCATACGATGAGTAATGGATAGTTATATAATATGTAATAAAGTTATATGTATAAAATTATGTAAGTGGGGATGTGACTTAATTATGCAGAAGAAGAAAAACCTTATCTGTAAATCAATAGAAAATGTCATCCGTTAAATGATGATTAATGTGACTGTAAAACTAGAAATCTGAGTGATTCGAGTCTGTATGGAAAGATTATTCTTTGGAGATGTATCCTTTTCAAAATTCGTAGCAATACAAATTTAACTAATTTAACGACATCTCTTAAGAGAAATCTAATTCTATTTCTTGAGCCATTATCTTAATAGAGTCAGAAGAACAGACGAAATAAATTACATGTCCGCATTTCAATATTCTAATAATATTCAAATACATAACAATATCTTTGAACAATCAATTATGCTGACTACCACTGAGTTTTCTTTACAACGACTTGAATTCCGTATACATACCACAGAATCGGAAACTCCTCCTATAATATACGATTTAGCTGTCGTAGATATCAGAGCAGACAGACACGAGGACTTCCATTTTACTTTCTTAAGCATACGTAGCCGGTTTGAATTCTTTGCGAACTATTCACATCTTTAGTATAAAATTACGTCTTATATTAGTAATGTAAATTACCTGATACAGAGTGTATGAATTAGGTAAGGCAAATATAAGAGCAGAAAGAAACGAGAAATTCAGTTTTAAGCTTTTATAGTTGGTTTGTTTTATTGGTCAACCATTCACATCATTAGTATACAATTCTCTATTATCAATCTTATAAAATATTAGTGAAATGTTAAAACTGCGTATAATACGAAGTAAGCTTTCGTATCTATTTTGTCCAAATGAGATTTTTACGTCTCCTCGTTGGACGGCTAAGGGAAGGGAAAACGCATCCAAGTCAACGGCACACACATGCGGGCGAGACGGAGTCGTACGGGAGAAAGTTTGTGGGGGCGGACTTGCTCAAGAGGAGTATTGAACTGAAAGGAGGGTTCCGATGAATGGATGAAAGCGGAGGGACGAAGCGACGTTGTTAAGTGATGGCAGAAGGATGCGGAGAGGCGTAGGACTGGCGGAAAATGGCGGGCGGTGAATGGGGGATGCGGGCCCCGGGGGCCTCCAGACGGGTTATAGATGCGAAGAATGGATGTGGAATATCGAGGCGTCGGTGTCGGCGAGGATGAGAGTCCCCATTGATGAAAAGTCCATGTTCATTTATGCCGACGAATGAAAAGGTTTTTTGGATATTACACTGTCGATAGAAAACTCATTTCGAGCCATAAATGGTACGCGTATTCCTGGAGAAGAATGGATTTTAAAAATCACGTGGGATTGGAATTCGAACCCCGATCCTCTGCATTGTGGGTGCTGTAAAGTATAATAAAATAACTGACTCTTTTTTTTAAACGATCGACCACCCTTAATTAAAGCAAAGCTATGATCAAACTAAAAGGCAATATATTTATAAATGTATTGTACTAAAATTAGGAATGGTCTGTGATTTAATTTAAAGATTAAATATTTAAAAAAATAATAGTCATTACTTCGCTGTTTATTTTGCGTTATCCCTTGATGGTTCATTACTAAATTATAGTCATGGCCGCAGGATGTAGATTGGCATAGAGCCTTGGTGACTCTATTTAGGCAACCAAAGCAATCCATGTGCATGTACGGTTGCAGAGCTGCAAGGTACTGTGCGTTATTTACCCAGGTCTACCCGTTGGTTGCTGTTTAAAGCGGAAATTCGAAATAGTCTAGTTAAATTTTGGATAATTACAGTTATAATGAAAGAATTTACGAGAAAATAACCAATATCCTAAATAATAGATAAGAATTAATTAAGCATATTTTTGATGATTGAAAACTGAATCACAATATGTCGGTATGGAAATTTTGGAGCAATTAGATGTAGTGGTGGTGGTGGAAAGGTGTGGACAAAATATGGTATCTGCAAAACGTGCTGCATTAAATGGCCATAAGTGGAGCCCTTTTGGATGCAGGAAGAGTCAAAAATGAAATACCTACAATTGAAAGATATTCGCATAAGTACATGCACGCACGTTTTTCATCTTAATAAATGGATATAATAAAACACACCTAACTAGGATTCGAACCTGGATCTTTGGTAAATAATAAAAATAGTAGACTAACCATGATCCCCATAAACATGTTAATATTTATTGCACACTCGATTATAAGATATTATTACACATGATAACATTGAATGTGTAATCTATCACGCATTCCAAAGAAACAGCAGAAAAATTGGATATAAAATCCGTGATTGATGTCAACCACAGCATAAAATATCTGATGTGGCCAACACATGACTTTCTGGGTATTTATTGAAAACAGATGCCTATGCCGGTAATATATAAAAAAACTCCAAAACAATGACTGTTGCAGGAAAATGTTTCATATAACATCTGTAGTAATATACATTATCTATAACTTTGGTACACAATTGTATATACCTACATTACATTCTGACAGAGATATGTATGAAAAACTTCCATTTCTGGATAAACAACAACTTCCGGTAAACCATTATTCAAGAATGACTCCTAAACAATCAGTGTTAAGAAGAAATGTTTTATACAAAAGTTGTAGTAAAGTACATTATCTATAAATTTTGTATGTAATTGTATATACCTAAATTGCATTTTGACAAAGATATTAAAGAAACAATATTTTGTTCCGGTTAAACCGGAACTTCCGTTCAAGCGATATTCATCAAAAACTAATGAAATTTTGGCATTGTTAGGAAAATACTAAATATGAAGTTTGAAAATGATCGGATAAATACTTTTTAAGATAGAGCGCACACAAACGTTTTTACCACAGACAGACATGTTCGGGAAAATAGCGAAAACGAGCTCTATGGGCCCCAAAACATCTAGTTCCGTTGAAATCTGAAGGTCGAATTTTTTTGTGAATACAATACTTTCTCTATACTACGTATAGGGAGAAAGTAAAAACGTAAACCTAAACTAAATTTTCACAATTTTCAGATAATTTACTGACACAGTTTGAAAAGGAATATAATAGAATATATCTTAGAATTTCCAAAATTGGACAAGCTGTGAATTAAAACCTTCCTTTTTGAATAAACTGTTCTGAAATACGAAATGCACTAATGCAGGGTTTCCCAAACTTTTTCTGTAATGGAACACTTTGCGAACCTGGGAAATTTTAACGGAACACTAAGTTTATATTTAGGTTAGGTAATTCTATTTGTAAAATAAAAAAAAATCATTTAATAACAACAAATTATTTAATTGGTAATTATTTTTAAATATAAAACTATAATATTGTAATAAAAACTTAAAATATGAATCAATAAAGCATTTAATGTATTTTATTCTCCAATTCTCCATCGACGCTCCAAATTGTCGCGGAACGCCTATTCAGGTTCAGCGGAACACCGGTGTACCGCGGAACATAGTTTGGGAAACTCTGCACTAATGTGTGCATTCATGAGATTTCATAATCTGTAGTGTGAAGACAAAAATCTTCTCTGAGCACCGCCTAAGAACTCACTGAGAATGCTTCACATATTAGTTATTCGTGTAGTACTCAAAACACGGGAGACGGTGAAATAATACAAGCAGAGGAAGAACCCTTATAGTTACTGACAGAGTTAACAGAAGTTTCCCCCCAAGCTAGAGAAAAATCACTCTCGGAAAAATGTTAAAGATGTTACGACGAAGTGAATTCGTGACGGAAAAATAAAAAAAACTATTTTTTAGTGAGAATCTTCACCAGTGACGAGATTTTGAGTTTAATGTCTCGAGGAATCCGAAGTGCATTTTGTTTTTCGGAGAAATATTCCTTAAGAACATGAAGCGCACGGGAAGTAGATGAGTTTTATGAGAAATGGCGCTTACGGGCAGATGGAAATAAGAGAAGGACTGGAAGCACTTGAACAGAGTATTGAGAGATATGTGAGAATCCTCGCAGGGAAAATTTATGATAAAATTCTGTTTGCCCACAGGGAATCCGATTGCGCATTTCTTTGCTACGAACACCTGTTTCGTAGAACACCGTTTCCTCTTTAACGCGCATCTTAACGCATTTTCCAACTTTCTAGATTTTGATGCAACTCGTCTTCTCAAGTTCTAGCGGCAATTAGAGTAAGCAATTCTATACAAGTATTTGCTATGCATGTTAAATATATTAAGACTTGAAGTACCACTTATATGTTTTTCACGATTGCCGAAGATTTGTAATGGAAAGGATCTTGTCCGGCCTTAATTGGTGGGATTTCATTTTAAACACAGTTTGAAGGCAAAAATTGTACAATTCCACAATATTGAGAAAAACAAAGCAGTTGACCGATTTTGGCGATAATTACGTCATCCTAATAAATGAAGTCAGGAACGTGAAGCAAAGCATTAAGTAGTGGATGTGTTGGGGAAAGGTAAGTTTAGAGGGGAGAGAATCATGAAATCTGTTAGAAGAATTCCAAATTCAACTGCACCAACATCATTCCTTCCAGCTTGTCAACGAGTTCCTTTTACAAACCAGCCATTCGCCACTCTTAATGGCACTTCTCCCTTACTCATCCCCCCTCTCCCCCACCGCAAAAACATTGACTCTACTCCACTATCACTACTAAACGAGGTTATAATATCTACAGTAAATCAATGCGAAAAATATTGAGAACAGTGGGATCCAATCCAAATCCAATCTAGTATTGTAGTAATCGGCAACTTAATGCGTTCTTTTATATCAATAAATCAATGATTATCTAAATGTGTCTATTGGGTAGATATGTAGCACTGTTGGTTTTGGGATCCATTTAACAAATCTTCATCTACATATGTATGTACACTGCATCATGTTGTAAAATAATACCATCTTTAATTTTCCTGGAGTGAAAAAAAACATATCTTATCTTTGTCGTTAATACAGTAGTAAATTAATAAGAAATAAATCTTCTTAAAAAGGGTTACGAACCATAAATGAGATTCAACCAATATTAAGCAACAAATAAAAACGCAGGTTAAAGATTTCATAGGCATCCACCTTACAAAAAAAGGACAAGGGATAAATTGAGAGAATCTAGTAACGATTTGTCATCATAAGGTTATAAAAAATTAATGCGTCACAGAATTCTAACAAAGTAATTAATGTATTTAATGCCATTCAAAGTCAATAAGATGATAAAGTACTTAACACCGCTGTAACGACTAAATTTAAAATAAATCCCATAAGAATGCGGAAACAGAAGGATTTTGTTATGTTTTTAAAAAATATTTACAACGTTGATTTTCCGAGATAGAAATATTCTGCATTATGTAAATTTACCTAATGGCTTCATAGTTTTTACTACGGTATTTTAATATTCACAGAAACGTTATTTTATCGTCATTGCAAATTCACCGGGAAAATATTGCTCTTTATTCAAGCGATATATTACCTCTCAGGTGTAAATAAATCAGCCGTAAAAATGTATCAAAATATTCCCGCTTTTATCCCTGGAAATTCTTTGTATATTCACTCCGTCAACTCATCGCAGTTGAATGGGAATGTGTATTATTCGAGAAATTTTAATAAATCCCGCCGCATGCCTTAAGGTGGAAACACGCTGTGGTCACGAACGGATGCAAAGATTAACATCGGTTTTTCATTGCCAACGACGACCCAATTTGTGAAATATTTGCGGTGAGAATTTACGGCGATATAATCCCGTAAAATAATATTTTTTCAGAAGCATGCCATGTATTAAGCAGGGAGGATTTTTCTCGAAAGGATAAATAAAAATCCCTTAAAGGAGCATTAAATCTTCACAATGGTAGCTCTCCAGTACGCTGAGAAATGTGACTGCTTCTGTTATTAATACTCCTTCTATTGTTAATTCTCCATCTCTTCTCTAAAATTAAGAAAATTTATCTAATTCCCTGTAAATTGATAAGTTACCGCTGGATTTTTATAAGTAGGTTTCCAGAAAAAATGTTGATATTAAGACCCGGTTATATTAGTGTTTTGGGAATTACTTTCTATTTACTAGAAAAACCGATATCATATTCTTCACATTTTAATACGTTGCCTATTCCATTCGCCGTATTTATTTAATTATATCTATGTTCCCTCGGCTTGAATTATTCCATACATTGATTCCGTGCCTCTTAATTTAAAATAGTATGGTGAGGAATTCGATTTATTCTTTCTAAACACTCATGGTATTTCTCTCACAAGTTAAAAAAATATAATGCTGTAAAAGGATCCAATAGGATTCTTCTTTGGAAAGATTTATATAAGATTGAGTAAATATTTTGGTTGAATTTATTTTAGTTATGTTTACTTCTTTACATAAATGTTAGATTTTACTCGAAGCCTTAGCTCATAAGGTTTTGATTGCATTTTGCATCTATATTATCCTTAAGTTAGGCCCACTGAAAAAGATCTGAACAAGTATAAAATTATTTCAGTCAAGCAACTGTGTCCCTACTCCTAATCTACAATAATAGATAGATGTTATGAAATGATCGTGAATAGAAAGCAGTGTTCACCTCTTCGTGGATTTTTAAATTTGCCTTTCTACATATCTTGATGTATGTCTGCCTTGTTCAAGGCAGAATTTTCGTATCAATTCAGCTATTCATATCGCACGGAAACACTTCTGTATGTATCAGTTTACTTTTTAAATGTTTAAGATTCTGAAAGTGATACTCGCTTGAAAGTAATGAGTATAGGTACAAAACGACTTTTTAGCCTTCTGAATTTCCTCGAAGTTTTGAGCTTGTGTTATACAATATCGACACTCTTAGAAGATGTTAGTATATCAAAAGCAACAATTGTAGGAAGAATGTCTTAAATTACCGTACTTACTTTAGAAGAATATATAGAAAGTTAAAGTATGCACGGAACTAGGATCGTATAATTAATTATATTATTTAGTTTTATATATAGTTTTATGTTGTTGGATTCCAATTACTCGATTAACTGCTTAATCAGGCAATATTCTATATAGAGTTAAATGAAGGAGAAAAAGTCTCCCCGGCTACGGCAGACTTTTTCTCCTTCATTTCCATCGCGTAAATTAAAAAATAAACATGTGTTTCATGTGTAGCTTCTTCACCTTTGTTCATCTTGCCTTCCTGGCTTCGGAGGTCGCTATAATGGTTGGACATCTTAGATGTCCGCTTGTGTACGGAGGACAATGCCATCTTTGATGGACCCTCCACCACACTCCTTCTCCATTATAGCCTTTGGAAATGAAGGGGAGACTGTGCTGCCGTGGTAGCTTAGTGGTTAGAGCAACCAACCGGCAATTGGGAGACCCGGGTTCGTTCCCCGGCTACGGCAGACTTTTTCTCCTTCATTTCCATCGCGTAAATTAATATATAGAGTTACTCTATTTCAAGTTCTAGAAAATATTAATGTGGTAATTATGTTCAGAAAATGAATTAATAATGAAAGCCAAAGATTCATACTTACAAGTAAATTTCAGACCAAGTTTTACTGATCAACGGAAAAAGAATTTGCAAAATACCCTTCGGAATTCCATTACCTTGATTTGTTTTGTAGATCAATAAAAGATCGATAAATATCAATTTTAAATTAAATATACCAGATACTTAAAATGAATAATGGACAGAATGAATTCGGATGTTCACCAATTCAATGAGAGAATATGGTCTTGAATATGTGCGTTGCTGGAGCGACGGGGAATCAATTTATTCGCAGCAGTTGTTCCCATCCGGATCATTTCTCGGAAAATGCATTTGTGAAATAGCTCAGAGCCGTTGGAAGAAATAAGTAAGAAGCATTTAGGCGGATCTTAATGCGTCTCTGCATTCGAATTCGACTTCGAGGAAAATTGAATTCAACAGCTTTCCTTCATCCATTTGAATCTATCATTATTTGAATTTTAACGGAAGGAAAAACGCGGGAAATGAAGATGGATAATGTTCCTTCGCAAATATTCAACAGTAGGTTGCCTGACGCTCTTTTAACTTTTTTCACTAGGTTTCGGAGGCACGGCTGCTTCTGAGTTCTTTTCCAGATTTGTCTCGTGAAGATTCCATGTTGAGATTACAACTGAGGAGATGAATAACTGCTGAAGATTTTTCTGTCACCCAGAATAGTGCATTTGTTATTCAATGAGCTCGTTGGCTGTATACGATGCCACATTTTTGTATGAATCACATTGCTTTCGTCTACTGAGTCTCCCATAAAGGCATATATTAACGTTATGGCTGAATAGCTTGATTGACTAAAGCCTCTGGGTTCGAATTTTGCTTCTGTCAAGCTCTTCCTTGTTTGTTTTTACGTGGAAATGTAGCAAATATTGTTTAGAACTGTTTGTAGTGAAATATAGAAGCAATTTATACGAAGGATCTGGAAATCGATGAGAGTTAATTAATTTAATCTAATATTGAAAATTTTACTTCTTAACTAGTTTTACATATACGCACAAATCAGTAAAATATATTTTTGACACTAATATCAGGAGTAAAATTCTTGAGAATGTTGATATACTCGTACATGCCCACGGCTCAGTTACGTGTAATCCTAAGCTTAAAAAATCTATTTGTTTATTACCAACAACACAACGCTGTTACAAATCAGCTTAGCACAGTAAAACATTATGGAAATAAATAATCAGATCAATATATTAATCAGGTGTATTATTTACTAACTCAAAATTTACAAAAAACCTGTACAATTCCACAGCAAACATTTTTATGCTTTACCAGTTTTGCATCAGCAAGAATCATATTCACTCCTTATGATGATACTTATCTATCAAATTCAGTAAAGCATAAGAAATTTTTTTTCTGGAACTGTACAAGTTTTTTGTAATTTTTAAGTTAGTAAATGTGAATTTCCACCAGATAAGGCTTTAGAATATTTATCAGATGTATAATTATTGTTTAATTCAGGAATAAAACCTCTATCGGGGGTATCTTAAGCTAATTTCTTGCATATTAAACTATTACACTGTGCAATTCACCAATAATAAACTTAACTTACTTACGATACGATAATTAAACTTTATTATATTCTCTTATGGGCGATATTTGTTCCATCAAAATTATACCAGCATTTTCTATCTGTATCTCTTTCGGATGTCTTTGATCTCATAGTGTGAAGTAATTATTCGTAAGTATAAATCGCATTTCGATGAGCCTTTTCCTTATTTTTCAGTTGCTTTATTCTTCCCGAAATACACCTGCAATATTTATTCCCAGCGATATAATGCGATTCTTTTGTGACTGCGTAATGCGCCCATGTTCGCACTCATCCGTTACTCTCCAACTCGTTTGAAGTGAAATATCTCGTTTTCGTAGCCAAGTTCTTTGTCGAACAGTAATCGCTTATGCTCTAGTTCATGCATCGAATGGCTGATGTATCGACATCGACGTCGTTTTCAATCGAAATGGATAAATATTTTCCATCGCGTTCCTCGTTTAATTTTCCTATTTTGAAGTTCAAAGTTACGACATTAACTGACAATAAATTTTATTTTTTCTGGATTCTAGTGAATGGAACTAATAAAGTTTTTTAAAGATAAAAAAGTGCTGCAAAAAACTCTCCTCTCGCTATTCTGCTTCTTCTGCTGTATCGTGGCCGATTTATGAGGTTTTTAAAAAGCTGGGAATCAAAGTTGACCTAGAATAAATGTTAGGAGACTAAGCTGACGCAGTATTTAGCATTTAATACTTTTTTATTGACAGGGCTACTCCACAAGCTCTGAATAGCATAATTGTGGATGATGTTCGGTCAAGTATGGAATGTAATTTTACTCGTGAAGGTAACTTGGGAAATCACCGTTAATCCAGGTCCGAGTACCGGTTCTTTCAGGTTTTTACCTTCTCTGTTTTACATTGATAATATTTTATCTATTATGTATTCACATCCGGTAAATTTTCTTTAAGATATTAAATTTTTTCATTATTAAATTTTCTGTTATTTTAATGCCAACAAATGGCTTCTTCAAAGGATTAAAAAATACTTTTGAGGAGTTATATGTAAATTATTGTATCTAATTGTAAGTACCAAAAGCGTACAAAATCAGGAATGAGGGGCTACGAAGAATTATATAAATTAAAAATCCGGGGAAATGACACGATTGAAATAACAGTTATTGCTGAAAAGGGCATCAAGCAAGGATTAAATATATTCGAATATGTGATTGACGGGTAGTTAAAATGTAGGAAAGTAATGTTTATCACCGATTTACAGGAAATATATTCCCCTATGAGAGAAAGAGAAATATTGGACCTCTAAAATGGATTTAAAATTATGGAAATAGATATGATTTATGATCACAAAACTGTCCTTAAAATGAACTGAATACACATGATGATATTCTTTTTTCCTTATATTCTTTCCATATTTCAGCAAATATTTTAAGGGGTCCTAGTACAGGGGTACTCAACCTGGTGCCCGAAGCAACCTCGTACAGTGCTCGCAAAGCTTCGGTAAACAGATTTTTTTTATTTGCTGCAACATTATTTCTTGGGATCGGGGATAGAGTGGAGGTTTGGCGGGGAAAGGGTCAGAAACTTGGTTGTCCTTGTCTTGGGTTTCGTAAACATTTTACTCCTCTTATTGCCTATGTCCAGATTAACAAGACGCGTATCTATGTCATATTTAGTTCATTATACGAATTCTAAGATTCAGCTCGGCTCAGCTTATCTATGTATCAAACTCCTCGTAATCAAGGACTGCTGCTTTTCGGAACCCAGCAGTGCACATGCAGCGAAAACCATACCAGATGTATTCCCCGTATCAAATCTTCTTCGGAGGTAAAGACTTTCTCACATAAGAGGTTCTCACATATGAGATGTGAGGTTGTGATGAAATTATATACGTTGTAATAATTTGGATCTTATTTACCATGGAACGTTTTTTTTCAAACGGCCAACGGTTAACTGGTAAAGTGATAATATTGGCAAGGTGTGGCCTGAATGTCACCATGGACGGAAATGTTATGTGGTGCCCGCTTAGCTTTTGGAAGCACCCTTTGGTGCCCAGGCTCCAAAAAAGGTTGAGTACCCCTGTTCTAGTACTTAAAACGTTCATAATGATGTACATAATATGTTTTTAAGATAGGTATAATTTTGTAATATAAGAGTAAGGATTGATATCACTCAAATAGTCAAGTTGAGCTGTTATCGTCCTTTCTAATACATTGTGTCAGTTCTCCTCAACTCTTATCTATAATTTATTTTACGAAAAGTTAATTTTGTTCGATCACCTCATTTTCATCTCCGGTCATTAATCTTTCCCTTGTCATTTTCCTTCACGCAATCTCCACCGTTTCTTCATATTTTGAAACTCGCAACTTAATTAATGTATGGAGTGGATCATTAACTGTATAAGCAATCTCCTTTAAAACCTATTCCACTTATCTGTTCATTCATTTGAAAATTATACGTAGGAAAGAGCCTTTTTCGTAACACTTATCCTTGGTGCTTTCCAATTTCATATCTACATATAGGGTATATCCCTATTTTACAATCGTGTAAGCTGAATATTGGCGAACTGCAGAGAGTCCAAACAGCAAAGGATTGACGTATTTATTTGGCTTATTTTTACCCTGCATCCTTTGAGGGAATGTCGAGAGAATAATTGGCTTAAACGATACGTTGTGCCCTCCGTACGGTTTAACCTGAACAATCGATTTGATATTTCTGTAAATACATAAATTATAGCGTATAAAATTGAAGCTGCAACAACGGTAATGTTATAGATTATTAAAAAAACATAGAATAACCTCAGAAAAATAGTAGCGTGAATGAATAACATGCGGTGAGCTCAGGAGATGTTAAAAGAGAAAGCAAAATAAAACCAATGAGAAAATGGGTTAAAGAGAGTAAATATGTGTGGATTAAAAATACTTCGGCCGCTGAGATCATTTTCATATGTCCCTTTTCTTGCAAGACGAACGCGCTACCCGCTTGGCTGTACGCAAGCCCACGAAGAAACAGGTGACGTAAAGAGATTGGAAAACTACAGGATAACGAACATTGCGAGAGATTACCCAAAATGAAAATAAGTGTCATTAGGCCTCGTATAGGATGGAAAGAATGTTTCTGAGGATAAAAAAACAGTATAGAACATGGTTAATGCCTATTATTAGAAAATGATCGTCGAATAGGCAGAGATAGCATGTGAATCGGATATAATTTAAAATAGATGTGGTTTCTTTTGAGCAACCTCATCCAACCTTCTAGTCTTATTTCTTAATTCTTGGTGACTACAAATAATGTTTAACTTAAAGTAATTTTATAATATTTCATTATTATTTTTCAAATTTCAAGAACCATTGTGTTCAGGTTTGAAATTATGCAGTATATGAATGGCACTCAAAATTTTAATCATACTGGTTCAGTTAAATACTTTCTTTATAACAAATATACAATTAAATACTTTCTTTATAACAAATATACAATATAGATAATACTGAGGGTTTCTTTGATCAGTAAAGATGAAGAGTGATATAGCTAAAAGTTGTAACATTCGCAAGAAAATAAAATTAGATTATTAATGAAATGTATTTATAAAAGATTAATTCGTGGTAGTTATCACTATAGATAATTCTTAACAAACAATTATGAGCTGATAACTAGATTTTTTCTTAAAAACTATGCCATCTTCATCAACCTCTTTAACTCCTCAAAGTTTATAAAATTTATAATGATGAATGTAACACTGCAAGATGCCGGACGAAGAACGAAGACGAAGAATTTGATGAATTAACATGACAAAGTTAACGACGATGATACACTTTCATTATCACCACTATTATAATCATGTAGATATCAATACCTTACTATCTTATATACAATGTTTAAAATCAAATTGGCATGAAGCCATATACGATCGTTTCGAACGTTCATCGGATAGTAGATTTATTAGAACGATCTCTCTCTCTATTATCGGAAATGAATCGTACTCCTTTGGCTCAATCACACTCGCTCCATTTTACTGCGTCCCGATATATCCACCGTTTTGCTCTTCCCGCATCATGGAGATGCTTCACAAATGCGATTATCTGAGCACTCGACACTTCCTGATCTCTTGACGCATCAGCGAACTTTGAAAAAGCTTTTAATGATATTCACCCCAGGAAATGCAGGCATCACATCGGCCGTTCAAAGGGTATAAATAGAACGTTGTTGAGCATCCATTAATGATGGAGGGGGTGTTTGGGGAATCGATTCCATGCCATCTGCCTTTAACTCTGTTTAACTCAATATCAACTGTATAGTAGATACGGTAAATTTAAAGCAGCCCAAGTATATATATTCGGTTGTTTTATTTCATATTTTAACATAAATGAACATATTAATGTTATTTTTTTCTAAGAGTTACCTGGTTTACGGAGTTTAACATTTTTGACTTGCAGAGTGAAAACAAAGTTCGCGGTTCTAATGCATTAAAGATTAAGTGGACTGGAAATGAGCTAAAGAGAAAATTCAATCAAAATCTAGTTTTTAAATGTGTTCAGTATGAAAATGTCAATAACAATTGCTCTTTGGGGAAATGTGTAATAAAAGTACATGAGAATTCAAATTTAAATAACGTAATTCTTATAATGTATGAGTAAGCAGGTGGCCATTTTTTACTCCAAAATATATTGAGATTTAAGCATCATATTTGAATTGCTTTTCAAATGTTTCTAATATTTCTTCAATAGTTTCTATATATTCTCTAAGTCTAAGTCTATCTGTAAGTTCTCTAAGTATACTTATCTGTAGTAGAACTTCGTTGGACGAAATTTTAGTGAGCCATTACGTAATTATTACAGAAGTAAACGGATACTTATCGTAAATATAACAGTTAGATTATATTGTACATTGAAATTCTATCAAATAATATTCATCTGTTTTTTATGTTTATAATTTTTACGAACTCAAAATTTTTAGTGCTGAGTTGTAACGATACCTATAGTAAACCTTATGTTTTTTAAACATTCACCTCGCTTCTCAGCTCAATCAGCATATATATATATTGACGTCAATATATATAATTTCCATCTATTCTTTATTTTTATAATTTATACGAACGCAAATTGTAAATTTCCGAGCTATAACTATAAGTATAGCGAACAGCATGTTTCTCTCTTCTCGGTCCATTCACCGTTCACATTTGTATGAGACCAGAAAGCTTTCCTGGCTTCAATAAATTTATTCATGTTGACGTCCCTTCAAATCATATCCAACTTTTTTCTATATTTATTTATTTATTTCACAATACCGTCGCAGTTATTCGCGAGGACAGGTGGCGACCTTAACTTATAAAATAATCAATTAAAACAATATTTCTGTGCATCAATATAAACCGACCGTATAAAATATAAAAATGCATAAATAAAAAATATAAATATACGTTAAATTTATGAATTAATATAGAAACAACGCTGTAAAAGGCTAATAAGTAAAATATGAATTTTAAACAACCTTGAAAAAGCATCAACATGACTTGTCAACAAGTAAGGTACATATATTTGATTCCTTTCTCTCCTTTTTATCCATTCCCCATACACTTCTGTATGAGGCCTCTTCTGGACTCACTTTCGTTCCGACTTTTTCCATCATTTCATCATCAATCTATTTCTTCCACTCCCCTCTTTACCAATCAAATTTGGTGGTAATTGAGTATAGTGGATCCGTTGTGCTCCTAAAAAAGTGAAATTCCATCGAATGAAGGGCGTTCTACGGCTGCGTCCATTAATAAAAGAGCGTGGAGAGAATATCTCCAGGGTAATTGGATCGAAGGAAAAATATCCGAAAACTTTCTGGGCGTTGACAACTCAGTCGACTTTGATGGCAAAACGCCCCCTTTATTTGTCACTTCGTTGATGGCCTCGCGACGGGTTTCATTGTGCGGAATAAATACTTTTTCACGGTTCGATAGCTTTCAAAACGTTTTACTCGATTCCTCGATTCGGGTTCCATTCCTTTCCGATAAATATTATATTTCACTCGGTTCGAAGCGGATTGTTATTCTTGGAAAGGAATTAACTATATTTCTCTGGGTTGAAAGGAAACTCCTGCGTCTAGCGATAATCAATATAATATCCTCATCGCTCTATTGGTTCCGATAGAATCATTTTTGTAAGATGCTGGTGGTTATTTTTAAAGTAAGAGTATTGATCTGTGTAGTATCGTGAGTTTACCTATAAATGTGATTAAGAGAAAATGTATTTCTCTTTAAGTCTTTATTGGAATATATGCCATTATTATTTGATTTTTGATATATTTTTTTCACTGTCGCTGTTTCTGTTGATTGCTGTGAGAAAATATCAAATTAAAAAAGATTGAATTTCAATATGTTCGGATATCATGCATCGCAATAAGGCATTAATTATGGGTAGTATACCTGTAGTAAATACCACTTTGTGTCTTCATGTTTCTGAAGATATTAACTTGAATTTACCTAGAGATGACTAGAAGACTACTTCTTCCATTAAAGCAATAAAGAATATTTTGTTGAACATTGCGTGAAACTGTGAATGAGGAAATATGTAAAGTTTTCCTTTAGCTTCTTAAATCTTTCACTTTGCAAAATCTGGTTTGGTATGCAGTTTTAAAATAAGTATTAAGTTTCTACAAGTAGTAAAGTTTTGAATTTCTCTTTCTTACATCATTGGCTTATTAACTTGATAACATGATAAGGAGTATTAGTAATTTCAAAGTGTTTTATTTATTAAAAAAACTTCTTCTCTTACCATTTTATAATTACCTGAGTGTTATTTTTAGGTATTATCTCTAGATAAATATAGGGTAGTATACAGCTATCATCCGGCGAAAGTATATAGTATAGCTGCGTTATAGCCTGTATCGAACTTAAAAAATGATGTTATAGTTGTGTAATAAAAAACGAGGATACAGGCGGTCGTAAATACGTAACTAAAGGAAGCCGAAGGTTGTCTGTTACCCGAAAAGCACCTGTAACTGACTTGCTAGTTCTTCATCACGAAAAGAGTTAAGGCGAAGACCTTAATAAGTGAACGAGTTTTACTTTTATCGTGAACAACCAATCCGAGGGACGGGATAAATGAAATTCAAGGTGTCGCGCACGTCGATCTTTCCGAGATAATGTCTCAGCTAAAAGCCAGAGCCGACATTTGTAGCCGGAGACGGCCTTTCTTCTTGCAATGACGCGCCTTTCACTTTTGTAAATGTTGACCGAGAGGCGGATAAGGCGCGTGATAGATTGCCTTTTTCGCTCTCCAGTCAACAAAGATAATTTCATCGCATGAAAATACAAGTGAGGAAAACTGCAAGATGTCCTTTTACTCTTCCATGTTGACTTTTTACACAAAATCAGTTTGATCTAACTTTACGGAATATATCTATATTTTCCATATCGAGATATTCTCATTAATATCTTAAAAATTCGATCTTGATTCGTGTAACGCCTATATTTTGCAAAATAGAGGTGTTATACTCTGAGCAAAACTATAGCGTTGCAATACTTCCCTTTGTAATAAGATCGGTTTATATTTTATAACTACTTTCTTTAAGTAGAATGTGAATCTTATTTTTGAGTCTTCAATTTAGATTGTCAACACTCTAATTTCTGATAAAATTCGTACTTAACTCTTGATACTTCAGTGAATGTTAAAGAGTAAAAATTGATGACAAATTCTGCTGTGAAAGAAGGACCGAAAAAACGGCTATTGGAGATTTAAACCTTTAATAAATTCAGCTGTTGTCATTCTATTACTTAAACATTCTGTAAATCTCTGGATCGATTCGATACTTAATTAAAATTAGTTTCGTTTTTCATTTTCACTTTAAATTCTCGATAAGGGCTTTCATGGCAGTAAGGGAGACCCGGAACGAGTGTTATTTCTGCGGTAGGATGAGCGAAGGGTCTCCAGATAAGGTACCGGTGGTCGCACATAATTGGGGATTCCCTTCCCTTGGGTGTTTTAAATTTCCAAAGTCATTTCGTTCACGAAAAACTGGAAAGGTGGACAGCAATACGAAAGAGAATTTCCATATACCATTCCATGTCGGGCCTTATATTTGGCTGTGATATTAAAAGTTTTTTTATATTAGTAATGATACAAAAATGAAAATCATTGTATTACGAGAACTACATCTGGAGAGGAATTGTTGTAATTAGTACTACTGAAACATTAAAGGTGCTGGGCTCTTTATTGAAATGCTTTTTAAAACATGACCCATTACGGAAAATAATACCTTCAATTAGAGGAGGAAATAATTAAAATCTTGATATATATATCTGATTCAAATTAAAGGTGTGAACACAGTCATTGATTTTGTTGGCATTCAAGGTAATTTAATTAGCATTCAGTAGACTAATAGATATATAATTCCATTTTAAGAGGGTTTGGGTTATTGATCATACGTTAATGCTTAAAAAAACAACAATATTTTCGGCGTTGAGCTAAGCTTGATAATTTTACGGAGTGTATTCGAGCAATTATTATCTTTAACTCTGATACCACCAAAATCGTTTTAATGAAATGATTAAATTGTGTAAATTCACTAGTGCATAACTCTTTATTTAATATGCACACAGTGTATTAGGCTGGGCCGAAAAAACACTATTTTTCGACTATGGAATTCTTATTGAATTCAAAAGTTGCGTATTTGCATGCTGATTAACAGTAAAATAAGGAAAAAATTCTTAAATTGGGCTTTAGTTCGCGGCCGAAAGCTTAACAAAAATCGTTTTTTTTATCCAACCTACAGTGTATATTAAATCACAATATATGTTTATACTATATTTGCTTGAATTAGTTTTTAAAATCGTAAAACGAAAGGCTTTCAAAGATTGAGATATTTGTAGACCAATTTCAGATAATATATATATCTTTTAGGCGTATGCAATTATGTATGTGCATATGCAGACTTAAATCAAACCGGTTTAGGTTGACCACGCTCCCGGCAACAGTTACGTCTCGCTGTCACTTAACACAGAATCATAGTTTAAGAGGGTTCCACGGAGGAGCCGCTTGTCAGCGAAGGTAAAATATGGGCTAATTAAAAGAAGACATTCAATCAACACACTGCGACTTAGTGCGCACCAGCGGACGAGCGCGACATAGCTAATAAGGCTTATCAGAGATTCAGGGGAAGAAAGGACGTGAAGGAAGAAAAGGAAAATTAAGGCGAAGAAGAAGCAGTGAAATAAGTGGGTTTTCGTTTGCGATAGTGTAGAAAGGGCTTAAGAGCAGGAGAGGTCTTGTCTCATACACGCACGTTCTTTCGTTCTGTGTGCTTTGGCTTCCAATTAAGAATTCCACCTTCTCCCTCAGGCAAGGGCGAGGATCTTGTTTTAGGTTAACCCTTTGCCTCCTTTTTCATTTTCCCTCGGTAAAGTTTTTTCCCTCGAATATCTCTCGTTCCCTTCCTCAGAGCTCACTCTTCCGACTCCAAGTGCAAGGTGGATTTTCTAGTTTCTTTTAATGAATCAAAGTAAAAGGTTTTTCAAATCTAGGTGAATAAATCTAGTTGGGTAAAGAATTCCGGATATATTATAACTATCATTTCTAGAATTTGAAAGGTAACGCTTTGGTATATGAGGCAGTTTTCTAGATTGCAGCCCTTCAGAATTATACCACGACAGCATTATGTAGAAAAAGCCCAGCTTAATTATATGACGTTACTTTTAGAGATTGTTAAATTTATTTTAAGAAACGTATTTATTCAATAGTCGCCAGAACCACCCATTTATAAGAAAATTACAGTGGTAGACGTAAGAAATAACAATTTGGTTTCTTTTATAAAACAATAGCAATCACTGACCACTGAAATCTGACTATCAGGGACTCGAACCTAGGACCTCAGGAGCCCATTTAGGGTATAACGCGTTTTTACTTTTAACTGCTTTCAGTACTTTTAATAAATAATCCATTGATATCAATTTAGTCGAATAAAAGCGAATATCTCTACTTTTATGATCTTTTGATCTTCTCAGTTAATTTCTTCTCTAATGAAAGTTGAAGATTTTACACTATAAAGAAGGATTCTAAATTAGATTGGAGTTCATGATTATTCTGATAGTTTTATTTTCTCTGGAATTTTAAAATTTATTTTAAATTCATCAAATTGGCACAATATTTTATCAAAGACGGTGAAAATATATCCGTCAAAACGAGATACTTGCTTCTAATCATGAATACCGTTGAGATCAATATCTTTGAAAATTTTCAATACATTTTTAGCCATCAAACATTAAACATTTTCTTATTCTGTCTCCATAAATGACTCTTAAGTTACTCTTTTTAAGCTGGAATTTCCGACTTTAAGCTTACCTGGAAGTCTTACGACTAAAGGTCAAGCTGTACTGCTTGACAAAACTCCTAAAGTTTGAGCTTTTATAATAGAGTATATTATGAATCTTTCAACTTAAACTTACTAGGAAATATAAACATGCGATGAATGCATTTATGTCGTACCCAAATTTTTCTAATATTCATAGCGTACACTGATGGGTAATACAGAAAGCAAATTATACCGCATATATTGTAAAAAATGTTGTAGATAGATTTTCTAATAATTTAAAAATTGCTTTGAATTCATTTTCTCTTCCTCTATTTTAACAATAAACCTTCTTTGTATGTTTAGTATTCTCATATCTCCCCCTTTCTATATAATTAAAATGTAGATTAATGAAAGTTATGTTTATTTTATATATTCAAATTTAAATTTCCAATTATGATACTGATGATTGATGATACTTCGTGGCCCTAACAGTAATTAAATGAATTTCTGATTTTTATTTAAGGCTTTTTAAAAATTTCGTATTGCTATAATAATATGATTTTAAAAAATACATCATAAGTACAATCTTTTAACTGAAGAAATTCAACTTTCAAATTCACAATGAATTTATAATTTGTTAGTTTCTCCTGATAGATATATGAAATTCCCCTTGTCATTTCGATTATTTTAGCTGTTGTAATATATATTGACATCGAGAAAGATACTGTTCAAAGAAATTTTCGATTCTTGATTCCGTAAATATTTCATCCTTGATATATCTTCAAAAATGCTCAGAATCGAATCAAATGAAAAATCGGATCTCCGATTCATTCTTAAGAATGGCATTGGTGCTTTTGACGGGCTCGAGTATTCCGTAATCTCGTAATCACGACGTAATTTCTTCACTATAATACGGTATCCTTTGGAGAGGGCTTTCAGAGGAAGCCTCTTTAGGAGGGGATTGTTAAAAGGTCGACTTAATCACCGCAAATTAAGCCGATTGGAACGGAATTTTAATGGGAACACCACTCAATCATTCCCAAAAGGAAGAAATCCTTTCCTCTTTCCTTATGCCATTGAAACGCTGCCGTCTTTTATCTTCAGTCGGAAAGTGGGAGGACTAATTTTGATCGCGATGTATATAACCTCGGTCGATAAAAAGAATGAAATATCTAAGTTCTATTTTAGCTCGACTGAAGATGAATCAGGTTTTACAGGATTAATTGGGCACACACAAGTATGACTTGAAAAGATATAAGAGAGGGAAAAATAAAGGAGAAAAAAAATATTTATTGAATTGAGTGCACAAATGGCCTACTCCTGTGTTTCTCAGGTGATAATATATCGCAAAAATAATGCTAATATGCAATATATTACCGAAATACTTTAAATATCACACACACTCACACGATAGTTCAAAAAATGAAATAAAAGTTTTTATAAGATGCCATTTATGAAGGTCTTTTCTCAAGGCTTGAAGATGCCCTTTTCATCCCCTTATAAGCCGTTTGTAGTATTTTCTCTGTAATAGATTTCACTTTCAAAGCCTTAGCCAGCAATTTTTTCCCGAATGATCCTGGTTCGAATACTGGTGTCTTCCGAATTTTTCACTACTGATGGTTTAGATCGATGGCAAGAACGATTAAAGGAATAATTATTTATTCCTCGATGTCTCACAGTGATAAAAAAACCCAAGGATAGTTAAAGAATATGGTTGCGCAGGAACAAAAGTACTACTATTTCTGTTCTTTGTGGTTATAATCGGAATATTCCATACAAAACCTATTTCATGAAAGCATTTAATATAAAATTTGATAAATTTTGCCTTTTCTATTGACCTTGACTTCTGGACCCACTTGTCACATCATCCAAGACCACTGTTTCCTTTTTGACCTTCTCGTACATCTTTCAATCATTTCGTTCGGTGCGGTGCAACCTACGTATTATTCATCGTCTTTTTCAGTCTTTCTCTTATTTTGCCATGAATTTCTTTTATCATTTATCCTATGTACTAAATATCTAATCACGGTCAGTAATGTTTTTCAATTACTCAGGTTTAATTTATTTACCACGAGGATCCAAGTCATTATTAAATATATCCTTTTGAATTTATATAGCTTGTCTACATATTACATTATTAATTAATTGTAATTATTTCTTAACTTTCTAAAGCAAACGAAATTTTGCCTAAGGTCAAAATAAAAATATATCAATTTTTTGCGATTAGTTCGTAACTGTTTAAAACAGGATAAAAAAACACTATACAGACATTTACAATGCTTAATATGCGAATAGATGGGTATATTAATACAGAAATGTGATAACAATTGCGGAAAGCTTTACAGTGAGGAAATCCATGGCAGGAAAATTACGATAACAATTAAATCACGATGTATAACTTGTGGAATTATTCAGAGTAAAAGCTATTTTTTCGTGGCATAGATGCATCTGAAAGGGTGTCAGACGATTAAATAAGTGTGTAATAATATATTAAAATTTATTTGCACCTCTCAGCGAGACACATAGTTAAAGACACTACTATTCAGAACAAATATTAATGTGTCTTCAATACATATTGCAAAGCAGACATTAAAGGTTGCGGTCTGATGAGGTAAAGGCTATTCAACAACTCTGTAGCCATTATAGAACTGCAGCTGTACCAATAAATACAAATTTTATAGTTAAGAATATCCTGAGGACTCATCCAATTTAAATTTCAGTGCCCTCAAACAGTTCAGATGACACTTGATGCTTCAAAATGATAAACTCACATAATAATATCGAATCTCACATTTTAATCTAAAGCATTAATTGGTTCATCAAATTGCCTCTCACTCGTCCACAACCGCCGCTTTATATTCTAAAGTAACCCTTTTGCATGCGATGGCAGCGATGCGAAAATCATCCGCCGAAAGAGTTCTTGTATTTAAACGTTGGCAGGGATTTTCCGAACCAATAGAGAGTCTCCTCATTTCTAGAGCATTCTCTTTAGTCTCATTCAGTTTGCGCGAGTTATGTTTCCTCCCAGTGGGTTTCAATGCTGGGTTTAATGGGTGCGCACAAGAGTGCCTATTACTGTCAGCGCCAACCGTTTTTCCCAAAACGCCCGCCGTATGTAGGCCGGCGTGCTTCATGCCCAAGTGCTTAAGGAGCACTTCTATGCAGGAATTCATTTATAGAAAGAGTTCTGTTGCGCGGTTGGGTGGGAAGTGTCTTTGTTTATTGGCATTCCGGTCGGTTTGGTTTGAGAGGCGATGAGCCTGAATTTTTTGACGATTCTTCCAATTTTCTATTTCCATTATCTTTCCAATTTTTTTAGTTTCGAAGTTGAGCAAGCATTTCATATCTTTTGGAGTATATGGCCATATTTATGTTTATAAATTTACATTAAAGGTAATTTTATGTTTGTCTGAATATTAAGTGGTACATTAAATATTATTATTAGCAAACAAAATTTACCAAAGGTAGTTCAAAGCTTGTCTAAGTAATAAATTATTAATTTGATATTATAAGTCCTTAACGGTTTAAAACGTAGCATAATGTAAGAGAGAATAACGAAAACTAAATAATACAACATAAAACAAAAGAAAAACAGTATGCAGAAATGTATTATGGTTACGATGCATATAGACATATCTTAATATAGGGATATAAAATCAATTGCAGATGGCTATCTTTATGGCTTCATTTGTGTTTTTTTTTGTTTCCATGTATTTAAATGTATCACATTAGCATTCAAAAATTGAGAGTTTTGATTTTTGACTCAGGCGTTTGCTTTTCCATGTTATAATATTGTAATTTTAAGTTTATTTCCCATGTTTATCGGTATTAACTATACAAGATGGCTAAATAACGCTATAATGTAAATATATCAAACTTAGCTTAAAGTGACTACTTGTGTGCCTAAAATTAACGAAAATATTCTTTATGATAATTTTATTATGCATTTATTATAATGGATGTAATTGAGGAAACCTGTTTTCATTAAAGAACTAATAATATTAAAAAATGTAAATTTTCAAACGAAGTAGGTTTTTCAGAGAAATAAATCCGTCCCCTAAGCCGGAATACAATTTAAATGACAGTAAAAAAGAACAGTATATGTAGGAAAGTCGTGGCTACTTCTTTTAGTCTCTTTATAAAATATTTTTAATACTTTCGTTCTTATTTTGACCTGATAATCTTAAACAGTACACTATTGTGAGAATCGAATGAGTCGCAATTTGTTTTTTCTTCTCTCTGAGAATCATCGAGCAGTTCAGCATTTCTATATTAAAATTTTAAGTGTGACAGTACACGTGAGTGTAAGTTTGTCTAAAACTACCAATTAGTATTTTATTTATTAATCGTTATTGACTAATTGAGATCCATAGGAAACTTAATCGGCTAGTAATTATTCAAGGAAATGAAAGTGTAAGTGATGCAATTTTTCATTACGAACGAATTTTATTTGTCACTCACAATTTTGGGCTCTTTTTGCCTCCATTACATCGAACATCATAGAGCTGATCTCGCAATAACGGGTGTCAGCATTTACTTATGTGAGCATACGCATCTTCGGAAAAATGATTGAATGAATATTCGATTCGAAGACAAACATAGGTTTACGTGATTAAGGAGATTAGAAAATTTGAAGGGCTTATTGGCAAGAGCCGAGACGATGGCGATAATTAAATGGCTGCCAAGATGAATTACTGGAAGTGGAAGCGATTCATCACCGACGATGACAAAGTAGAGATCGAGTGCAGGTTGAGGGGAAGTGACGTAATGAACTCCTGCGAGACCAAATTTCAGGTTTCCGCTTTCGTGAGTTTTTCCATTTGTGCGATGAAGAAATATTACATTAAAACGCTTCGATCCAATTGAATAAGGAGGTTTGCAGAGAACGAATAAGAGCAAAAAGAGTAACTAATCCAATGTTGACGGAAAACCCCAAGAGAGACTTTCTCGTTATCTTCTCTACCTTCATGCTTGTTGTTATTACGTGTTATATTTTGCGCGGAAACTGCATGCTCTTTGGTATTAATTTGACCAGTTATGTGATATGGTTACCATTGATTTTTTAAACCCACATTGAGAGGTTATAGTAAAACATAGGGACCCTATTGACTCAAATTTGCATTTTATCCTGAAAATTTGAGGCCATAATTTTGGGTAAATTTTCTGTAATCCCATTTATTCCTAGTGGGAGAAAACTTAACCTGGCCTAGCGTCGATAGTTAACATCAATTACATGTCCATGACGCTTGTGGTTTAGGTTATAGGTTTGTATTCTATATACATGATTTGTTCAAAACGACTGGCCTTACTACGTGTGAACCACTTAACGAATCACAATGAAAATGGTTGCGTCTTTTAGCGGCATCTATTAAGAGTAAAACGCTGTTCGTCTAAATTCGTGTCTAAACTTTGTCTAGTTTCTGCACGACAGTGATTTTGTCGGAGTCTGCAAAGCTTGCGGCACAGTTTTTGTGTCAGTGAAAATGAAGGTGTTCGAGGAGGGACATTTAGAGAATTTCAACTTAGGAAATAAAAAGAAGTCCGTTGGAGCGAGATCCGGACATTAAGGTGTCTGGGTATCACCGGTGTGCTGTTTTTGAACCATAGTTAAGTCTTTTTTTCCCCTGTTGATTCAGACAGAAACCACTGTTAACGGAGACTATACTAGGTAGATACACGAAGAAGGGAAAGTTTTACTCCTTATAGATTCCGCTAGAAAGCGTAACCT
The DNA here is from genome assembly GCA_947579665.1 of Sympetrum striolatum. Lineage (NCBI taxonomy): Eukaryota > Metazoa > Arthropoda > Insecta > Odonata > Libellulidae > Sympetrum > Sympetrum striolatum. The sequence goes on along the minus strand of OX388350.1, from coordinate 34,584,654 downwards.
CTTTCATTGTGATTTGTTAAGTGGTTAATGCGTAGTAATACCAGTCTAAACTTTTTTTGAACAGACCTTGTACATATCCTCTCTAATCGTCTATAAATAAAAGATAAATGTAATTTCATTTTAATATTTTCTGATTCATGATTAATTACAGTAATTTTATAAAATATTTATTCAAATATTATTTTTGTAGTTAAATAGAAAATTGCTTCACAAACCCATAATTTCGTCTTTATTGACCACTATGGCCGTTAATGTGGACCGTTATGGTTGTTAAACAAAGACATTTCCTCAATAATTAACATCTATTTCTATATAATATTTAACTGAATGGAAAATTTAAACTTTTAAGCAGTTAACTGCACTATGATTCACAAATCAAATTATTCTATTTTATATTATGATATAATGATATCGTGGAAGCTCAAGCATCAAATTTAGTGAAAGTTCAAATCAGTACTTGAGCAATGCCAAAGCTATAGTCGAAAATGATTTATATTATGCATATCATCTTAATTTTTGCTCTCCCATTAGCAAGTAACTTATTTAAGATTCTGAATTTAAGTCCACGTATAACTTAATACAGCTACGTGCAGCTGTGCTAAATATTCCGGAAACTTGATATAAAAAAGTTATATGGAGACATTGACTGATGGAGACAAAAGCCTTTCCCCACCTACAAGAAGGTTTTTAGGGAATTACAAGCTGCGAGAAGCGAAATTTTCGAGAGTTCGAAACTCGAAAAATTTGATTATCTTTTCTTGCATTCCTCCTGGGAGAGTTAGGAGTTTCTTATCTCTGAGAGAGCTGATTAAGCTGTTCGCGAAATGTGAAAAATAACTGTTGAGTAATTCAGTTCAGATGCTATGATTGATGCTGTTATTAAGTTAATGTGTGATGTATGAGTCCATTCCCACGTTGAATCCTTCTGATGGAGATGGGTGGAGAAAGTGGATGATTGAAAGTTTGAAGTATTAACATTTTTATGTACGATTGAATATTATTAACTATGGCTGTGTTGTAGGCTACGAGTTAATCATAATAATTACTCCCGCTCGCCGTGAATTTTGTATTATCTGTCGATTTCATCAAATATTTTTGTATTTGAACTGGATTGTAGCCAAAAAGTGTTTTTGATAAGTAATTTTGGATATGTAATATCGTATTAATTTGACTTAACAAGGACCTAAGAATCTAACTTGTAATCATTTCAGAGTATCAGTTATTTCTCGTCATATCTTACACAAAATCAGGAGAGAAGGCTGATCTTCTGTTTACAATATTTGAATAATTCTCTCCTCTGGATTAAAGAAATATATTACAAATATGTGGCTCTCATAACGGAATATATTCATATGAGTCACAATTAATTATTTATGTTACTAAGTTACACGGAATGAAAATCGTTATGAACCAAAATTGCGACCTTTTCCTACATTAAAATATAAATGGGAAAATATTACGCCACAATTATTACAGTTAATTAATTGGCAATTACTTCTCTCCTATTTAATATCTAGAATTAGGCTGAATACAAATACAATTAAAGCGATATAATTGCACATGGAAAATATTTGATATCTATGATCTATTTTTGTGTAAACTTCTACTACTACTTGCATATTATATGTCCATTATAGAATATGAATCATAATTGCACATATAAAGGTACTCTTTTATGCTGTTAAATTAGTAATTTAAATTTCATGCAATTCAACGGCTAGATATTTAGATATTATATCATAAATCACAGAAAAAACTTACCTATACTTTCCCCGGTGCTTTTTCAAATGTGTTTTTTTTATCCAATTTATCTCCTATATTAGGTTCATTAGTTCCGTGTTTATCTGCCGGTATCTTTCTAATCATTACAAAATCAACTCCTATGTTTGTGTCAGGCAAAGTTAAACAACCCTCTCATCCTCTCGAAAAAATAGCACCTGCCCATAAACCAATTAGCCTCTCCATACAAATATCTACACCGTCCGGTATTTCGAAGAAATATAAATTCCTGGATATCCTGGTACTTTTAGGCTGAAATTGATGATTTAGCCGTCAACAAAATTTGTCAATATTTCCCTTCGGAATTGAAGGCGTTGATTGGCATTCGAATCTCTATCTCTCTCAACGAGAGATTTATGATTAATCGTCAAATAAAATATCGTGCAAGGAACCTCGAAGTTGATACAGAAACTGAACAAATTTGAGTAGATATTAAATCAAACTGAGTAAATGATATTTCGTGAAACTCCATGATATGCAATAATTTATTGATAAAACATAATAATATAAAAATTTAAATTAATAGAACTAATTACAACCTCGGGTAAAGTTGCACGCAGGTCATTATTATTTAAAACAAGCAGCGTCTACGCATATTTTCAAGAATGTTGGTAACCGCGGTCTTCTATGTTAGTAAACAATACCTTTTCAATGAAAACGCATCAGTAATAAAATGTAACGAATGGGAACGTAAAGGAAAATTTTGGTTGGAAAAAGGATAAAATTCGTATTCCGAACAGCGTCCGACGAAAAAAATTCAAGATCAACCGCAGAGCGACTCTCTCGAAACGCGGAAGAAAATCTTCTGAACCTAATGAGGCTTGGAAGTATAAAGGAGGCTATAGAAAGAGCGGAACTACTTCCCCTAAACTGCTTCGAACGATTTCATCCCGTACTTAAAGCCTTTCGCATTCGGAAAACTCTTCAAATTTCCCCGTGGAAGTGTCTCCATTCACTCCGTATTTAGCGATTAACGAGCAAATCCTTAAGATGTCTTTGAAAATTCCATCTTGAAAAAAATACATTCAACATGAAAATAGATACTAAGATTGAAATAGGCACTCCATTGATATGAACTATTTCGGGGTTACCATCGAACTCAAATACATAAGGCTGCCTAATGGAGCAGATGCATCAATTCATTTACGTGAGAACATAAAAAAAGGAAGTGGTTCAACGTAAAATGAAAGAATGTGTGCTCTTTACGCTTATTCTTAAGATATTAATACCTGTTAATTTAACATATTACAAGATAGGTACAGTAACAAAGAATAATGTTACTAGTAACTAGCTAACTAGTCAAGTAATACCAAAAACTATATTTTAAAAATCTCTAATTATTTTTAGATTCCAATATCCAAGACTTGGTCAACTGTAGAAATTCATGACCAAGTTTCTCATTTTTTAATTCTGCCGGCAAGAAACTTAAAATATTTGGGCAAATGTAAACTAAAGATTGTTTGAAAATAGTTAAATTAAGCTTGATCATAGGTAAATTTCCTTTTTTCAAATTATACTGAAATGCCCCATCAGAGAAAGTTGGCATGTTACCAATCATGATAAAAAATCAATATCAAAACCTTAAACACATACAAGTTTTAGAATGGGAAATAAAGTCCATATTACGCTAATAAACGGAATAATAGATCTAATATTTAAATTTTTATGAAACAAAACAAAAGTATTTTATGGTTTGGTATAAATTAAAATATTTGATCTATTACTCTTTTTTATTAGAATTATCTTAAAAGATGGAAAAAAAACTATCTTCGCAGCTTATATTTTTTTAATTTTGGGAACCTGTCGACAAACCTAAGGTTTAGCAGGACCCTTGCGATGTAACTCCTACTTTTAATTTCTTTTTTATCTTTTGACATGATGTACTGATTTTGTAAATAAATCACTGTCATTCTTGCATAATTTTATATTCTGTAACTGTTAAATTTTTGAATAAATCACTAATTCAGAAATTCCAAAACATTTTCCACCAAGTGAAGGCCGGAACTATCAACGCTATCTATATTACGTCTTTAGATTCAAATCGGTATTGCCGTTAAAAGAGTATCAATTCAGAAATGCCTATCGGAAGGTTTCTCTTAGGGATAAAAGGGGAAAAATTCTGAAGTGAGGAAAATTCTGGAGGATTAATGAGTTGGAAGGGGAAAGAAATCGCTGATGGCGGAGAGGAGTTGGCAGGATTCCCTTAACAGAAAGGATTACGTTCGGATAGCTTTCTCGAATGAAGCGGAGTCGATGAACGGGTTAATGGAGACACGGAGAGTAGAGCTGCATTAAGTATTGAGAGTGCCTGAATGGCAAAAGGACAACAGGAGTCGAAGGGGTGAAAGTTAAGTGGATGCACGGGGGTAACGGAACTGAGAAATCCAAGGGAAGACAATGGGAGGGTGAAAATATCGGATAAAGGACGAATTTGGGAGGTGACGCCTCAAGAGTGGCAGTATCATTTCTCATTCAACTTTGGTCTTGAGGTATTGACGTAACTCGACATCGTTTCTAACGTAATTTTGGCATTATTATTGTAGTACCGCGTAGTAAAGAGCATTATTCGGTTCCAGTTGGGGGAGCATCGACACTTCTGAATACCTTCACCTTTGGTATCCCTTACCCCCATTTTCATGCAGTGAGTCCCAAATATGCTCAGGAGTTTTGACAGATTCTCTCAATTTATTCATTAATAATTGATGGCGCACGCTTGGCATATTTTGAAAAATAAAACAAGAGAACGATTAGTGATAGGTAGCAGCAACGAGAAAGTGAAGGTCGTAGAATACATGGGACAAGGAGTAAACGAGAATAGGGGTATACCCCTCCGAGGAGAAGATGCGCGAAAATTTCCGTGCATGATCTCTACCATGCGGTACTATAATAAGGATGAATTTGGGAGGTAATCCCTAAAGAAAGGCAGTATCATTTCTCATTCAACATTTCTCATCACGTAATTTCGGCACAATTATCTCCATATACGAGGTTTGACAGTTAGCGATCTTGCCACTGTTTCGCGCCGAAGAGAGGACTACGCAAACAAGCCTATAAGATTGTACAACATCTGCGTTTCAGTGTTTCGCAGCTGTTTTCTTGTCGTCGCGTGGCGGATTAGTGCTGAGTGGATTCTTGTTTTGCTGGTGTTAACGCGAGTGTATATAAAGGAATTAGAGTAGCGAGCAAACAACTTATCACTTGGTAAACTCTTGCACGTTTCAAAATAATCAATAAACCCATCTAGGTATTTTCAAATAAACGTTTGCAACTTCAACAGTAACATAGCGCCTTGTAAATAGGTTATTTCTGTGAAAATTCACGCTTAATTTAATTTATTGACGTTATTTGAGCTCTAACAAACATTTTATAATTATATCTGTTCAAAAATTAACGACAGAGCGGCAGTGCGGCAGATGATACAAGAGACTTTTATTCTCAAGCACGCACAAATAAAGACGTTTGTTTATAATTATTACGAAACACGGTCGATAATAAAAATCAAAAGTAGAGGCATATTTTAATCACAATATTAATATCTTCTCCAGGAAAAAGAAAGTCTCCTAATTTATTTAACCTTTCCATGAATTATTGGAAAAATAAGGTAAACCTGAAACAAAACTTTCCTTAGGCTTTATTTATAGTATAGCATTAAAATAAAGTACTACAAAGAATATCACATATACTGGTTCAAACGATGTAAATCACTAACATAATTATATTAATTTCATTTGAAATTATCCCGGATTCACAACGGCAGTTTATCAGCTATCTGTATCAGCGAGCCCAATAGCAGTTCCCCGGGAAGAACTTACTTATTCTGTTACAAGCTTAAATTAAATTAAATTACATTGACTTAAATTGGATAATCAATCCTACGAAACTCCAAGTTGAAGTAATCTTAAAAGCATTACTTACACTGTCCCATCACTTTCTAAGGCTAAGAAATTTTTCACTTACTCCCCAAATATTCTCACGATTTACTTAATTAAAAAAATTAGATTAAAAAATAACACGATTATTCATAATCGAACCACCTCTTAAGCTATTTTTATCGTGACGAGATTTTGATGAACAAAGTTACATCTGTGAAATTGATTAAGCACAACACTATCGAAGGGAAACGTTTTTCAGTTTTCCATGCGTTAAAATCTTTCTCGATATTTAGAACTTTGAGGTAGTATCAGGCTTTCGGAAATCACTTTGATAAAGAAAGAAATGGCTTATAATGATTGCATGCTTGATTCTTATGGATTAGCTATAAAACCTACTAATGCAAGGTCTCCAAGGGATCAAGGGAGACTCTGGAAAGTGTTTGGGTTTACCTCGGAACGCCCATGAAGCTCGCAAAAGTTTTAAGGCGAGAAGAGCATTATGCCCATGTTTAATAATTTAAGGGCAAAGGCTCATGCGCTACGCTGGCGGTGACAGTCTCCTTCATGAAATTTGAAAGAGAACATGAATATCCTCTTATTTTGCACCTGGTAATGACTTCCAAACGAACCCCCGCAAATCTCCACGTCGTAAAATATGTTTATGGCTTTTTGACAGCATGAATTATTAAATTTAGATTTAATTAGCTATGAGAAACTAATTTAGTAAGTAATATTTGGCATGGCTTTCTCACGGTGATAGTAAGGGTGTCCGAGTTAATCGTATAATAATACCAGATGTAATAACTTGAGAGTAAGTTAAGATATTTATTGGTGGTTTGTTTATAGAAGTATGGTAACTCAAAATGTTTTTTTTTACACTGTTAATACACCTCGATATGTGGAAAATTAGTGGCAGAAAGATATCTAATCTGTATTTTACTCTCTCCAAGTGTTTTTCAGCATTTCAGGTGTAACATTTGCAATAACTGTAGGAATTCGATGGCACAGTTCTGGCAGATAACGTACTGGTGTCTAGTACACTTGATTCTTGATTCTAAACACCCACAAAAAATAATCAAGGGCCTCATGTCTTTGTTTCTAAGGGGGCAAGCTATCGATGGAGTACCTCTACCAATCAAGCGATCTAGGAACACATTATCCAAAAAATCCCTCACAAATACTGCATAATGACAAAACGCGCCATCATCAAGCAAACGTACAACATTTTGCCTTACCAAACTTGTAGAAGCAAACCGCTATTAAATATCGTAATTACTTGTCAAGTCGTTACATTTTGTATTATTATATGTTTTACCTGGACACCCAGTATAATTAATCTCTCTTAATTATAATTTGGTTATTTATAAATCGATATAGCTCATTCAAAATGTAGTTATCAACTTAGTTTTTCGATGCCAAAATGTGGTCCTAATTTGATATTAATTCCGTATTCCAATAAATTCTCTCCAAAAATGTCAGCTTGATGCATAACAACAACATGAGAATATTCATTACAATTTTTAGGATATTATCTTCTAGAGCGGTGAAAAGGAATATTCATATATTTTACACACAAACATGGTCCCAAAAAAGTGAATTATTTAATGTATTTAATTACTAAATGTAGATTAAATAAGCTATGAAAAACTAATTAAGTTAGTAATATAAGCCTCTGGATTTCTCACAATGATTGTATAATTCTTCTCTCTTAAGTATAATTTGGTTATTTATAAATCGATATACCTCAGTCAATGTTCAGTTACAAAAATATGACAATTCGACGCATATTCCGACCTCTAATAAAATCTCTTCAAAAATGTCAACATAATGCACAACAACAACATCAGAGTACGAATTCAAATTTGTAGGATATTCTTTCCTAGAGCGGTAGGAAGGAAGATTATTTTCCACACACATTGTTCCGAAAGAGTAATCAACGTTTTTTCCTTTGCATTCACATGCAGCTGTAATTTGCTGTGCAATCATTTCAGAAAACCCATGGCTATCCATTCCAGCAAAATCGAGAGCTAATCGGCGAAAAATATTTGTTTTACTTTTAGCTAGCGATGACGAAAATTGATGGGCCAAAATGAATGTGAGTGCCTAATGAAAAATAAAATATTTTCCGCTGATGAAGAACGGAGTGGTTCGGTATTTCATTCGTTCCGCATCACTGCTGAAAGTCCACGTACATTGAGGACATTTGATTTAAAAGAATGTGCGATTCACAGTGACTCCAGTTGAACGTCAAAAATCTCTTTATCCGATAGATAGCCTTTCCCATATTACGGCTTTAGAACATTCACCGCTTTATTATCGTAGGAATACTAGTATGGAAGTTGTATAGATTTTTTTATTAATAATTTTCACCTGCTATTAGGGATTGGAATACTTTTTTCGGTGTACCTCTCAATACTTATTTCGAAAAAGATTTGGAATTTCGAAACGAAACAAATTTTGAGCTTTGTCATTCTCTGTATGATCTCACAGCTATCTTCTTCACCTACTATAATCTTTCATTACGTGTATTAATAAATTTTAAACTCTTATCCAACATTCAGCACACCTTGGAGTTACACTATGATACTCAAGGTTTTTATTTTTCATTCCTTACCCATTACTGAAACACACCCTTCGTGTATTCGACTATATGGATGACCTGCCCTGTATTTTAGCTTATTTTCTTACTTAGTTACATATCCTTAGTGTAAAAGTTTATTTCTTTCTATTTTTACTACTATAAGCGTATCGACAAATGAATACCCCAACTATTGTATACTTATATGGTAGTGTGATTAATGCAAGAATGTGTATCGTATAGCGTTTTTATATGTTAATTAAATACCTACGAAAGGTTTTTGATGGAACTCCATCTCGTCTTACCTTAAGAATTAAGATGATTGAACTGCCCAACAGCGTTGCCGCCTGGCAGGAAGACCAAATTGAAACGAATTGAATATAGGATTAGGAACTTTTGGTCATCATTTGACCTTTTGCCCACCGGAAAAGATGATTGGTTGGCCTTCTCTAATTTCAAATGGAATTTATGCTTTTTCATCGATATAAAATCGAAGATTTAAAGATTAAGAAGAAGATGATTCATACAGGAAAATTAATATAGTTTTATCCTAGAATTAAATGAAAGGAAGTAATTAAATAATTTCGTTATTAATTTCGTTATTTTCGCAAATTTTTTGCAAGTTTCGTTATTTTTCCACAGTTTCTTCAGAAATCGACGAGTTTCGACCAATGGTCGCTCAGGTCAAAATGGTCATTCGAATAAGCACTTCCTTCCTGTATGTGATGGATTTCAATAAAACGACATCTTTCCTTGTGCTTTATGTATCAGTTGCATTTATCCATAGTAAGAAAAGAGTTTCTCAAAGAAATCTATCTTGAATGCTGAAGTTCTACTTGAGACTTCGAAGGAAACGTTTACTTCCTCAATCCTTACAACAACTTTACGTAGAAGGAAGCACCACAGGAGACGCGCACAGGGAAAGTGTTCCGACCAATTGGATATCAAGAGGAAACTCCTATTTCCTCTGTTTATGAAAGTATTTCTTGAATCTCGAATTTCTTTTCCTCTACTGGATTCGTGGAATCGAAACGGGTAAACAAGTTCCAGGGATAAAATTTCCTGGTTTGAGATACCATACATAAGGATTCCAGAAAAATAACCGAGTCTAGTAATGATGTTCTAAAATGAGTCAGCACGTCGTTAATAATATTTTTCTACGTAGAATATCTCACGAGCTATTTGTTAATGCACGTTTTTGGCTAGAGAGATATTTTCTCCGAACAGTTTTTGACAAATAACTTATTTTTTGTTTGTGGATTGTTTGCCTGACTCCAAAGTTCTACAAATTTTGTGTCATCGAATTCGTAGTTGTATCAACAGACAGATTAGTGTCAAATTTTAGAGAGAAGAACAAACCGCGAATGTGTCGATTAAATCCACCTTGAGCCCCTGCAGTGTTTCTCTTGTTAGATCTTTAAAATCGGTATCAGATAAACTGAGCAGATAATTTGGATGAATTAAAATTTATTATTAAATAAATTAAAAATTTCATTAAAAAACGCAGGTATTCTATAAATATGCGTTGAAATCTAAATTATTGTTCCGATAATTTTAGACCAAAAAAAACAACCTGTAAGCCTCTAGCAAATACATGTTACATATCTGTGATGTTTTCTTAGTAAGGTGTTTTAAATTTGTTTGGAAAATTATAGTTTTAACAAATTCAGGAACTCTATAGATATGTCCAAAATTGCAAGTATATATTCATTACTTCGATAACCATGAACCGTCGGGTCAGGAAAATAAGGACTAATTAAAAGAAATTTTGCTGGTGCTTTACAGCTAGTTTCTAAAAAAATCAAATGGGTTCTATCTTGGTCCTAGTGCTGATGATGAAAAGGAGGGATGTAGGTCAGACTTTTTCCACCCTCTGATCAACGTTAAGAATGATATCAATCACTCTAAACAGCAAGTGGATAGTTGAATCAAACATTGTACGATTTCATTCGGAATTCAAGGGATTTGGAGTCGCTAAGTTCCATTCGGCTCTGATTGCTACACCTTACATAAATGAACTCCAATTCCTCGGCCTAAGCTTCGATTGCATTACTTTGACTCTCGTTTCGTTATTCGTAACAGAATTTTTCTTTCCAGATATGTGAAGGATTTCTTGTAGCGAATTACTAACACAAATTGATTAAGATCTAAGAATTATATGAATTCGTCAACACTTTATCAGCAATTCCTAAAATATCTTACGATTACCTTTAAGCTACTCGACTAGCGTTACCTTTTATAATTTCTCACAAGCATACTTTCCGCCACTATCCGAATATATTGTTTTAGAAATTATTTCCTGTCAATGTCATTTTTTTCCAATTCAAATATGAGGTAAGACAATATTTTTATTTTCAGAAAATACTGCTGATTGCTACTTATTTATCAGACGTTTTTGAGATGTTTAAAGGGCACAAAATGATCGTCTTTCTACACACATTTGCGCTAGAATTTCAACCACTATAATTATAAATTTAGTCTGAATATTAGATATAAAATTTTTGTAGGTTATGTTAATTATTCAACGTAAATTAATCACTATAGATGAAATTTCCGAATTTAAGTATGTATTATACTCTTAACTAGAAAAGTTATGATGTGAAACTGTGAAGTCTATCAGAATATTATGTATAACCGTTGTTATCAGAGTTCAAACACATCCCTAAGAATTACTCATGGTGAATATATAGACCAAAATATTTCGGTCTATTTACCCACCATAAATAATATAAGAAGGTAAGGCTATAGTATTCTATTACATCACTGAGAAAACAAATATTTTGTGTAAAGAAAGCACAATTCGTAGTAATCTGTACATTAAAAATGGGGCCAATGATTTAAATTCTGCCTTGAAAGTTATTAAACACAGCTTATTCATGTCAATACTATTAAACGCAATATAATGTTAGCATTTCGATTAACAATATTTTTTGAGTTTTACACTCTTATAAGTGTGTATATTTGATTCTATACGTAGTATAATATCTATTGTGTAGTTCTCATATGGTTTATATTTATCTCATTAAATTATTTATTGTCCTCCTATTTTGAGATATTTCTTGTAATAATCCAACCGCGGTTTTTGTAGGATTCGATATATTTCATCTTATCCGGCTGAAATTAATGAAATATCCCACCAGGTGGCGTATTCATATGAATCAATATGATAAATAATAGACTCGAATTTAATCCTACTTTATCATAGAGATTGAATAGAAAGGACATTAGGTCATGTTTCCGGCGCTACGAGGAGAGTCTAAAGCGATCGCTCTGATCGAACAAAAATTCCGGATATTTGTATTTTTTCCTTTGCAGTGCTCACTAAAGCTAACTTGACGAGCAGGATGCCCATTTATAATTCCTGTGATTGATTTATCTCTCGGAGGCTCATGACAGGGCATTCCACACCCGGGGGTGGCCAAATTTTTGAAGCCCACGGGCACAGATCTCAGGCTTGGGAGGGTTTAGGAGGTGCATTTGACCATGAAATTGCTGACGTGACGTCGTAATTGTCGGAAAGTGAAAATATGACGCGGGAAGTTGGAAGTAATTTTTCAAAATTATTTTTATTTGGGAGAAAGGTTCCACTCAATCCCGAAAAAATGGAACTGTTTTGTTCTCTGGTTGCTGCCGAAAATTAATGAGTTTTCGATAAAGAGCTAAAGATATCTATCGCAGGTTTAATATCTATTGATAAGGTAGCTTTATTATAATGAATTATATAATAACCGACGCATATTAGTTCATTTTATCGTGTCAAATTTGCTTCATGATTACCTTCAATGATAGGATGAGTATGAAGAAATTAGTGAGGCAAATGTAATATATACTGTGTACAAAATAATTTAAGTTATACATTCAACGGAAGTAGCCTTGATCTTGTGGATTTCCATGATTGGGATTGAAATACCTATGCAAACTCCCCAAAAAACTATTTAATTGCACGACCGGTTTCGAGCCAACTGCTCATCTTCAGGTACAAGGTACATCAGATCGATAAGATCCTATCTTGTACCCGAAGAAGAGCGGTGTACAATTAAAAAGTTTTTGTGGGATTTGCATAGTTATTATTAAATGATTCCAATTTAAGTTTCTATTTTTCTTCAATGGAAATATTTTTCCCAGCATTATATCGGTTCTTTCCTAAACACCTACTTGTCCAAATATCGTCACCCGTGATTAAAGTATGCAAGGTAATGCAAGGCTCTTTTTCCAGGGTGCTAAGTATCAGAAAAGACGGCTATTGGAGATATTTTGAACTTCTAATAAAGGGTTTAGAAGGAGATATCTCTTGAATGTTTCTGTATCCACTTGTTAATTCATTATGGAATATATGTGGATCGTCGGGTAAAAAGTCGCAACCTTTTTCATTTAGTCTTCCAGAATTAGAAAGATATTAAAGTACTATTCACTTTTACTACATATTTAGTGCATTATTACCTCACAACTGAATAATTATATTTCGTTTCCAGAATAGATTTTCCTCACACATTAAATTAAAATTCTTTTATCTGTAGCACACAGTACCAATTAAAGCTGCTCAATACAATCGTGCAAACGCTTACATAATTTTTTAGCTTTAACTTTAGTGTAATAAACGTTAAATACTGTCGCGAATTAAAGTATTGTTTAAGAAGCGAGTACGTGAAAAAAATACTTCGGTGTACATACATTTGAGAAATACGATAGCATTCACGAAATTGGAAGTTTCAATTAAATATATAGAATCCAGGAAATAAAATCAAAAAGGATGCTATAAATACAGCGTTGTTGATGTTCTGAAATCTGTAGTATTTTGGAATTAAAATTGCGCGAAATGTTTAAAAAATATGTGTTATATAGATGTATTAAGTTTGCTAATTGAAGGTATATTAATATCTTAGCGTAGCTTCATTGTCGATATTTTGACTAAACGTTTAAAGTGTTTGTAATGCATTATTTCCTTGTTCACAGGTATGTTCTTCGAATCCGCATTGCTGGTTATAAAGTATCATTACTGTCCTGTGAAAGAAGCGGAATGGATAACGAGTGGGAAATACCATACTTCGTGCTCACTGTTTCCAGTACTTGGTGAGTGAACATTTTTTAAGCGAAGAAGTTTCCAAAATCCCTCACATGTAAAGTACTTCGTGGTAACAATGGCCATTCCACGCTCTCTTGCTTTATGCCACCGAACTTTATGGTAACTTATGGCGCTACGTGGAGTTGCTGGAATTAAAGGCAACTTTGTGGACGATATTGGTTGTGAGTAGGATTCGAGAAAATTCTCAAAGAAAATTCTTTTCTCTCTTTAGATTGCGGATATTTATATTTCATCGAATTTAAGTCACGTTTATTTCTTTTGTCATCTATTTTATCAAAACCTTACGTTTCTTCCCTGAAATTCACTATAATATAATTCAATATAATAATATATTCACTATAATAACATACACCCTGTAAATTCTATTTATAATATAATTCACTATATTAAAATATATTCCCTGTAAATTCACTATAATCAGCCGTGACCTGATTTAGTAAGTAGTTTGACAGGATTTAGTAGAAATATCATTGGTCTTTCGTTTGTGGTCTTGTTTATTTATGAAGAATCAGCTTTAATTTAGCATTGACTATTTACACCATCTCTTTATTGTAGCGACAAGTATAATGCAACACTACTACGTTTACCCTAGCCTTCTTATTTACAATGAAAATTAAATTTGACATACTAAGATCTAGGTTCAGAGAAGATTCGAGAAAAAGCTCAAAGGAATATTTTTCTCTCCGAATGTATGCAAATCTTTAGATTTAATTGAATTCATGCCAAATATCGATTAATGGTTTCCGGTCCAACTTTATTTCTAATGGATTTTATCTCATTCTTAAGATTCCATCCTTATAGCTCCGAGATCCAAATTGAATTCAATAGGATCAGCCTTGACCTGGTTCTATGTTAGTAAGATTATTGATATGTTTCCTTGGCGATCTTGTTCCTTTACGAAGATTTAGCCTATTCATTGACTATTTGCAACATTTTTTTGTTATGATGACAACTAGTAGGCATAAGCTAATTTTACTATTTTACTTCTCTTCAATGTGTAACCCTCTCTATCTAACTCTTCCTACTCTTAAAAAACTCAGCCTTTGGAATGCAATATAACCTTCTTAACTAAAATGAAAATTAAATTTGCTGAAATAAAAAACACCACAACATTAAAATTTCAAAGGAAAATTGATTATTTAATTGGATAAAGTAATTGACATCAAATTCTAAAATTCTATAGAAAGATTTCGTGCTTTCCTGCTGGATGCATTGTCGAAGGTACTCTCGGGTTTGGTCCGCCAACCATCACCTGCGAGACAACCCAAGAGTACCATCGACATTCTAAAATTCTGTTTCAATAGTTTACGTAGAAGCAATTTCACTCTTCTTAGTCAAAGATCTTCCAGTTTTTGGGGTCAATTAATAATGTAGATATCCTCACTATTTATATATCACCTTCATTTTATAAACTATATATATATTTTGAGAATATACCTTCGTAAAAACAAAATTTTACCGAAGACCCGAGGGTTTGGATATTACTTTAATTGCGCCCGCATCAAACTCTCCCTTCAAAACTTCGACTGACCCAATTTCGTACTGCGGTAATTTTCGAGGTCTACAATATTTTTCCCTCTGCCAGACCTCCACTTTATAGATTAAACGTATACCTTTTCGGACACACCGTTTCCCTTCCCCCATTTAATCTAAGGACTTCAGGGGGCTAAATGCAGTTTTCATCCGCGACTCGCAGACCCAGAAAAAAGGCACGATTCTAGGCCAGACGGTTCTCTGGATTTTTTTCCCGCATGAAAATAACATATCGAATTCTCAGAAAAAGCGGCGGCCTCGTATGATGAAACTGGCGTGATACACTGCTTAACATCCGAGGGACATCCTTTTCATACCGGCGTTTCCATAGCTGAAACAGCGGCTGCGACACCGCATGAAGCCGCAATGGATTCGTGGGGTTCCCTTCAGCACTCCCACACCAGCGGATCGTTAGCGCCGGAGCAAGACCGGTCCATAGCGAGAGAGGTGCGGTCGGGATGCTGAATTTCTCTCTCTCACTTCTTTTCATCTCACGCAGGCCGCGGTCTGTCTCTGAAGTATTCTGCCCGAAGGCTGGTTGGACCTCATCCCCTCTAATATGGTCCTTTTTTTTGATGGGGGATGAGGCTTACTAGGAAAGATGAGGAGTGAGGTAGTTTAGTTCATAAGCTGAGGAGAAACTGCAGCGGAAGTGTGATAGGAAAAATTTCAAATCTGGGTGCAGTAGTTCTTCCGTGAAGTAGTACTAGGATATTTCACCGTCAAAGAAATAATCACTGGTAGATAATGGAAGATTGTTCTAGTTTCTACCTCCTATATTCAATCAGAAGCTAGATGAGGATTATATTTGGAATTGAACTTAAAGAATTGAGTAAATACAATCCATTTTGTTACCATTGAGTATAAATTGACTATAAGTAGAGCTGAGGGATCTTACGGGCTATTGAGTGAATTTTGAATGCGTTACGATTATATTTCCATATCCAAGAAGATAATTAGAATAAAAATCTGTGTATGTATATTGTTGCTAATATTTCTAAGAAAATCTTTTCAGAATTTTTTATTTTCGTATATTCAAAGCAGACTAAGAGGAAAACTTAGCCTTCGCCTATCTTAGGTACGCCGCAGTCTGTCTGTACTTAGTATTCAGCCCTGTCTGGTTGGAACTTCATCCTCTCTAACATGAGCCTTTCTTTTAGGGGATCTACTTGGTAAGATGAGGAGTGAGGTAGTTTGTCCTTTTTACCTCACCAAGCCAGAATGATATAAGTGGAACGTGTCCACGTAATTGAGATCTATCTGTAAAGTACTCAGGGCTTGCAGAGGGGAATGAGATTCAGAAGGCAGGATGAGGAGTGAGGTAGTTTGTCCTTTTTACCTCACCAAGCCAGAATGATATAAGTGGAACGTGTCCACGTAATTGAGATCTATATGTAAAGTACTCAAGGCTTGCAGAGGGGAATGAGGTTCACTAGGCGGGATGAGGAGTGAGGTAGTTTGCTCTTGCTCTCCTTACTATGCCAGAGTGCCACAAGCGGAATAAGTTCACGCAAGTGAAACACAATATCTCTACGAGTAACACTTTTTCATCAATCCATACGGAGGGACCTTGATCAGTGCAATTATCTAATCATACCTCAGTAGCTTTCATTTCACCACAGCTATGACCAAGACTGTGACAAAAATAAATGTAAGATTCATTTTTCCCTCTCTTGTAACAAATGACAAATAAATATTTTCCATTTCTCAGGTTCTTCTGCCATGAAGAAGTTGAAAATACTACTCTCCAATTGACAATTCTGTTTTTTTCCTCAGTTGCTTTATATATCATTAGCATGAATACTAACAAATTTAGTTTACAGGAACCAAAACTTAGCAAAAACATTGTATAGTGAAGCGTTACCTCAGAGAAATTTGCTTGTGATGTGCCTCCAACATTTTTAATTCTCACGCGACAAAGAACTTTTCGTTGAAATTTTCATTTTTAATCGGTTTCAGACCGATATTTTAAATGGAACTTTAATGTTTGCTTTTTTACGTTTGAGAGCAAAATTTGCCTTGACGAAATGGTGGCTGCGAATAAATCTCATCGGAACTTGAGAGATTAAGTAAAAGTACTACGTCTCACAGGTCAATTAGTCGTAGTAGTACCTCAGTTGCTTTCATGCCATTACAGGCATGATTAAAACAGCGATTAAGCTGATGAAAGCTATATTATTCTCCGATGAAAGACAGATGCAAAAATACTCCATTTATCAAGGTATGGTGGCAGGGACCCGTGGAAAGGTATGAGATTAAATGCACCCGGTAGTCGCGAGTTTGCATTGGGGTGCTGAAAGATAGAAGCTATGGAGTTCGGGATAAATGAAGTGGAATGCGCGGGATGGAAAGAGCAAAGAGGAGTCGATAAAGGAAGAGGGTGTTTTGAGATTGGAGTGGAAATACGCCGCGAGGACTTCAAAGGGAAAAACGGCGGTGGGTTTGCGCCCAGAAAGATGTCACGGGTCGTAAATGGTTCATCTGAAAGCCGCTTTCCAGCTTTGAGGTTTTTAACGTGTGCTTAATGAATGCGTTAATAGCATAAGTTGGGGATTCGACGTTGAGCGTAATGGATCGCCCGTGAACGATCCGATTCGCTCACAAGGGCTCGTCTGATAACGCGATCCTGGCTGGGAACTTTTAAGGTTTAGCCTGCCCATTTTATGGTACTTCCTCCGATGATAGATAGTAGATCCTCGCTTGGTAGTAATGGCTTACTCTTCTGAATTAATGAAAAATAAATCAAAAACAAGCTAACGGAAAATCCTAAATAGTTTTGATGTAATTTGGTGTTACTCCTTACAAAAAGGATCCGGTTTGAATTGATTTTATCTAAAACTTTAATTAAATTAGGGAACTGAATGATCAAATTAATTTTAAAATTGGCATTGAAATAAAATTGTAATAATATGACAGAATAATATTATATTCGGAACATCTCTTTTTCACTAGATTTATGAAATATACAGATTTTTTATTAAATATTTTTGGAATCCAATTTAGCTAATTCAAGTAAAATTAAACGGTATTATAAAAATAATGAAACTCTTTTATACTACAAAAATTACATAAAAATATAATATACTTTTAAATTACAAAAATAAATTTAGCTACATCTTTTTGAAGCTAGACATACAGCAAAAAAAGTTTGAAATTGTTTTTGTAAGGTTTTTATAGCAATATGACATGTATTTAAATTAACAATTTAAATGTCGCTGTCTTTCTAGAACTATATTTATTTGAAAAGTTATAAATGACAATTTAAGGTTTTAATGATAAATAGTATTCATTTAAATTAACAAATTTTGCTACGTCATTTTGGAACAAGATTTATAGCAAAGAAGTTTGAAATGGTTACTCTAAGGCGCTACATTGCGTGGGATCTTATCTTGGGTTAAATTCTGCATCTGGAAATGGGATATGACTAAAGTTCTTATCTCGAGAAGCTCTAGCATCTTGAGTGAATTATAAGCAGGGGCACCGCTGCATACGTAGGATGGGTAAAATTTCAAATCTGGCTGCAGTAGCTCTAGCGTGAAGTAGTCATCGGATATTTCATCGCGAAGGAAATGCTCCTAGAGGAAGATGGAAGATAGTTCTTGTTTATTTCTCCTATATTCACTCAGAAGATACTTTAACACTTTTTTTAATATGACTTCGTGAATTATGTAAATACAAATAATATAATATTAGATTTGTAATATGACTTACAAATATAAATAATATTAGATTTGTAATATGACTTCGTGAATTATGTAAATACAATATACTTCGTTACCATTGATTAGAAGTTCATAATTAGTGGAGCTGCGGGCTTTCATGAGCTATTAAGAGAATGATATAACTAGTACATTTCCATATTTAACTAGAAAACTGGAGTTCGAATCTAAGCATGTGAATTCGTTACTAATATTCTTTAAAAAATTACGCTTTATAGTCTTGGTCATGTTTTTGAATTCCAGCCAATCTTGGGGGAAAACTTAACCAAAGAGAACTTAGCCTTCTCTAAGTACCCGCCGGAGCTCTAAAAAATTCTTCATGAAGTAATTGACCTATTTCTTTTGACGATTAGTCTAATTATTCGTTGCCCTCGGAATTGCATCCTCCGAGCTTTTTCTGACTTCTTAAAGCTCTGATTACCATTGGCTGAAAAAACAACATGTAGGCTTATCGTATGAATAAATTAATATATGTACCAAAATATTTCCCCTACATCTTTTACCACAGGCGTTTTAATAAGCAAAAGTTTTGTTTGAACGTTGCTCTCGGATAAAGCTTCAATAAAGATATTTCTCGTGCTAAGAATAACTTTTGCGAAACATTTTGCTCGCATGCAGTCCTGAAAAATGTGGCCAAGAGTTCAAGGTCATGATTTGAGTGCAATACCTTTACTAGGTAGAGTATTAGAGGTTTAAAATCTTCAGTAGCCGTTTTCGTCGGCGTTCCTCTTCTCATTTACTGGTGTTCCAGGAAAACATGAAACTTTTTTCCTCTTTACACTTTTTATATCAGTTCTTCCATGGCCTTTTTTTCAAATGGCACGCCTTTGCATATGATATCATATTTTACCCTTTACCTCGCATTTCGTAAGTTTTTACCCATTTTTATCTACGAAGTAATCATCTCTTTAAAAAGTACATTTTTTCAGTGGTGCCGAGATTGTTTGGAAAAACCTACTATATGTTTTATATCTTATTTCTTCTTTTACTTTTTGTATCGTTTACCATTCCATATATTGGATTATATTAAAATTAAACATTATTTTTTTGATTTAGCAGATATTGTTAAATAATATCAATAATATAATGCTTTATGATAACGATTTAAAATCTAATAACTTTTTCTCATGAATTATATAAATAATCCAAAAGGAATTTCATTATATTATTCTTTTGTTTATAAAATATTTTTATTTTCATAAGAAATATATTGTTCTCTGTTGAATAATCTACGATAATATTTTGAAATTACCTATTACATTAATAGTAAATACTTATTTATATTAACAGTTAAAGCCAAATACCTATTTATCATGAATGGTATAAATTTCACAATTTTATAATTCACATAACATCCACTCACCTGGAGTTAATTTCTGAGAGATTCTATCTTTACGTAAACCTTTGACTCATTAACCAATAGCGCATTAGGATTCCGATTATAAAATCCTCTAGGAAGCAGAAAAAGAAAATGTTAAAGCGAAGATCTTGAAACTTGTAGGGTAGATAGAGCTGAGATATATAAAGGAAGAGCTTAGAGATGATTCAGGAGGATTCGATGAATGAAACTCGAGAGATGAAGGGAAAAAACGGGGTCTCGTAGAGGCCAGAGGATATATAGGATGAAGAGGTCACGGGAGTTCATGTGGATACACACCAAGACTAAGAGTTGGCCTTAAAGCGCCTCTGAGCTAATATATTTTAACGAACTTCTCCACTCTTTCTAACCTCTTTTTTTCCTTCCCTATGCATTCCTCGAGGGTTAGGGAGTGGTCTGAATATTCTTTAGATCACCTCGAATCTTCCTCCTTTCTTTCCTTCCCTCGCCAACTCCTTATCTTTTCTTTAATACCGAATCGTTATTTACATTACATCTCCGACCCTTTTGCTCTGTTTTTCCCGCGTTCGAACCCCATTCCGAATCATTTTGCCTTCTTCAACCCTCTTTCCGATCCTTTTCATCACGTCCTGTGTCTTTCCCGAGTTACTTTTATCCCTACAACTTCCGTTCCCTTTTAAATCACTCAAGCCTTTTCCACAAAGTAATATTACGTCCTCTTTTAGGTCCTTTTTTCACAGAGAAGCCTTATTAGGCCTTTTAGACGAGTTGATGAGATACACCGCGGGATCCTTTTCATTGTTCTTTATGCTAGTGGTCGCAAAACGCAGTGTCTTTTTGCTGCTTGATTTTATGCGGGCGGATATTGCTGTGCCTTCCGTCTTATAGTTTTGTCAGTATGATCGGATATTAGGTTGTCATTTCTGAATGTCTAAACGTTTGAGTTTGATTTAATAACAATGTCGTTCAAGGTAGACTAAGAAGAATTAAGTTATTTCTAACGGAATCAATTCGATCGACGGGTTCAAATTTTCCTTAATCTTACACAAAATCCGTTACACTGATAATGTCTTTTATGAATGTCGATGAATAAAGAATTGGCTATTATTTTATATAAGGAAAGTGAATTAGACCACGGCTGTTCATGAATTAGAGGTTTAAGAATCTCCAATAGCCAATTAAACATATAATTCTAATGATAGTGGTATTTGTTTAACAATTCCTTATTAGTTGTATTGGATATTTTAATTGACTTTAATCCTCGATCCTGGAAATAATGACTAACGACATTCAGTACTTTATAAACTAACTTTTAGTCTTCGCTACTTACTAAAAATATTCATGAGTAGTTTTAGACTTCATAAAACCAGCTTCAGAAATTTAATTGATTACCTAGATACTTGTACTTTCATTTAAGGGAGAATATGTTGCTTACTTCTCAAAGTGAAAATTTCTTTCTTTTTGTAAAATGAATCTTAGAAATCGATCATGGTATTTACATAATATCAAGAACAAATGATTCATATTCACAGCTTTTTCATAACACCAGAATATGTAGTCTATATTCTCCTTTTTCTGTTAGTAGCTCGGTTCATTCTTATAATTTATATGCAGTGATGATAAAAGTTACTCACAAGGAGAGGTCGCCAGAATGAAGTTCTGGATTTTGATGAGACCTATTTCATATTGAAGTAGGCATAGCGAAAGTAAAAAGTGTGAGAGGTTTCGTCCACATAGGCCTTGGTTCCTGAGAAAATTGACAATAAAAATATCGTTTTTTGTTGATTATCCTAGGTAGGTATGCTTCCCTGCATAACAGCAGATGCTCCCGATGTCGGCTGTGAATCGCATGGACCTGCTATCGAATTCGTTGTTGGATGTGTTTTTCTTACTTTTCTAACCTTCATTTTCTATAACTTAATTTTTGAAATAATAGCAATCACTACAATTGATTATTTCCTCCTTTTAACATTTTTACGAGAATTACTAAATACTTTCCTAAGATAATCTGCTTGTGATCGCATATGTGGTACTGCCACCAATTGTTTTCATCGAGAATATGGTTTTATGGACTAATTTACAAGTATACTTATTTTACTTTGAAAATGATCGAATTAAGTAAGTACTATTCCATTTAGGAATATAAACAAAAGGTTCAGTAGCTTTTCACCTTCATAACTTCAACAATCATATGCAGGGTGCACTGATTCTTGATACCTGGCTGTTTAATATGCTTACTGCTGATTAAAAAAATGAATGTTTTTGTTATTATGGAAATTACTATAATTGATCCCTTTTATGTATTTAGTTGGGCAGGGATTCGTCGACACATTCGTAAAATTATGTTTAACTGGCCCTGGATATGGTCTGTCATGAATTAATTCTAATAGAATGAATTATCTTATTGCTATGATTTTTCATTAAAGCTAATTTCATGCACGACCTTTTGTTTGATACAATGAATCACTGATTTGATATATTCTAAATCAATTCCTATGATCTAAAAGAAATTTACCAGAATGTTCATTCTGAAATAATTGAGATAATGAATTCTAATGGTAAATAACTTGGTTTATCATACCGTTGTAAATATAGCAGTAATTGACCGCAAAGTAAATAAAAATATTAAATCGAGCATTTTATTCATTAGATTTTTTCTGAACATATATTAGGATGATAAAAATCAAAAAACAAGAGAAGCTCAGAAAAGAGAAGCACCATGAACATCTTATAAAGCTAATTTTTGAGCACTTGCACTTATGTTTTTGGACATCTTTAGGAAAACAAACCTCTCGTAAATTCCGAAAAACACTTCTGTTATCTACCAGTTTTGACGCATACCATGAATATTCTTACATGTCTTTGAATGCTGGAGAGGATAACTGATTGTGGATTAAAGAGTGGATTCTAATGTTATCCTCACGGGAGGAAATTTCCCTCTTCTCCTGAAGCAAAAATGTACAATTCTGGAGGCGCGCAATAAATTGATTGACCTGTCTGTAGAAGTAAACATCACAGGGTTGGCATACGGATGTACACTTCGGTGGAATAATTTTCACACAACACGTCGGTGCAACATCATCGTTAGTGAATAGTTCATCATAAATTGCATTATTTGTTTGCCCTCCACAAGAGTCTATTATTAACAAAAACTTCCGATTATCTGAATTGGGCCTCATCACAGTTTTAAGGAATCTAATAAATAAGTTAGTTGTGAGTTTACCTGATTTAGATGAAAAAACAGAAACGTTCAAAAATTCTCTCTCTAGTTTTTTTACATTTTCACAAACACGCGGACCAAATTCACCTCCAGATTCCTGCATACACAAAAGAACTTTTGGAAGTAGCTTTCCTGAAGGAGTGAATGCATACTGCGCTGTATAAGAATGTGTAATTTTTTCAAACTCCCAAGAGCCACTTGCACAGTCTTCTCTCCTTTTTCTGTAAGTGTTCTCTTTATTTCCCCCTATATGCACACCCAGTTTGGTCTGTATTAATGACCAAATCAAGATTATACTCTGGAATTAGCATGTTTGCCTGATTTTGAGAAAGCTCGGCGGATTTCACTATCTCCTCTAATGACGTTCGCTCGCTGGTTGAGACATATCGGGTAACTTTCCGTTGGACTATTCGGTGCCTCTTCTTGAAGGATTTTATCCAAGTCGCACTCGCAGAGAATTCAAACTCCGGCGAGATATGCTGAAACGCCGCCGCAATGGACCATTCCTGCAAGGTTCTCGTAAACACAGGTTCATTTCTTTGCCTTGCTTCAACAAACCGATCATGTACCCATCTGTCTATCATTTCCAGTTTATCGTATTTTGTTCCTCCACTTCTAATATCCTTGTCCCACTCTGGAAGCAATCCTTTGTTCTTTAAGAGCACTGAACCTTGATTACGGAGGGTTGAAACGCTCCATTTTGGGTGCTCTTTTGCCAAATTTGCCAGCTTCATTTTAGTCACCAGTGAAATGTGATGATAGCTGGACTTCTTCGGACTAGGTTCGTAAGAAGATTCACTCTCGTTTGTTGGCGATGAAGTTGAACTCTCTGCTTCCACAGCTTGTGTATCCTCGTCCAGGAGACTGGCACAATCCTCGCTCATTTCCATCTCTGCAAAAGGTTCGTCCTCTTCTTCAAACTTAAAATTATCCAAAACTTCCAGAAATCCTCGAAACATTTCTTCTCCGATTAATTTCGAACGAAGGGAGACAACAGCGTATTTGGGATCATCGATAACTTTCATCTCGCGTAAGGTTTCTGTTTTATTAATATATATATATATATATATATATATATATATATATATATATATATAATATATATACGTTAACAGATAAATATATGTATATTAAATAAACTTACCTTCAAAATTAAGGGACAACACCCGTTACATCATCTTTGCTAAAATTTGCTTTCGACTCCGAAAATTGTCTGCTGAACCAAATCCACTTGATGGACCAGGAACCAGAACCTCAGCGTCCATCATTGCACGATATCTACGAAAATAAATTCCTGGTGTACGCAATTCACAAGTCCGAATGCTTTTAGAAACGTTTCTTTTTCGCAGTGGTCGTCTCAAAGGTTGGTCTTCAACTAGTACAAAAGCCTAGAGAAGGTCTGCTAGCTGCTGTAAACCAATATACCGTTATTCGATACAGTTATCCGATTTCCAAAGGGTTGAAAGAAGCTGAGGTAGGGTCCTATCCTTTAAGTTTCCTAACAGAAAGTATACTAAATATCCTTCGCTTTTACAGCCTTTCTTGGGGTTTCCATTTGGAATCAAATTTCAAGTCCACTACTCCATTCTATTGGAGTAGTTTCATGGCAGCAATCCAGGGTCAGTTAAATATAATTTAATGAAGGTGCCGAATAATAAGCATAGTAATTGCTATTATTCCTAAAATTAGGTTATAGAAAATGAAGGTTAGAAAAGTAAGAAAAAACACATCCAACAACGAATTCGATAGCAGGTCCATGCGATTCACAGCCGACATCGGGAGCATCTGCTGTTATGCAGGGAAGCATACCTACCTAGGATAATCAACAAAAAACGATATTTTTATTGTCAATTTTCTCAGGAACCAAGGCCTATGTGGACGAAACCTCTCACACTTTTTACTTTCGCTATGTCTACTTCAATATGAAATAGGTTTCATCAAAATCCGGAACTTCATTCTGGCGACCTCTCCTTGTCAGTACTTAACTTTTCCGTTTTATTAAATCATGGAAGACAAAAATTCTCCCAAATCCGAATCCAAAACTTTCCAAAGGAAAGAGTTTAGAACACAAGATATTTGTTACCTTAATTTTTCCCCTTTTTAACTCGTTATGTATGCATTGAATTTTATTTTTCCACCTCCAGAATCAACGCCCCCGTGATGGAGAATCTTAGATTTTTTAATTGCTGCGTTTCCCGAGTAGGTCCACTTTCTTCCGTCCGTCCTCTGTTCTCATTAGTCTCATTTCGCCTCCACTAATCACATCCACGCTATTTCCCCAAAAAAGCTCTCTCCATCTTCTACTTCGTGTTATCTCGCATTATCTCATCTTTTATCTCTGGTTTTTCCTCTCCTTTCCTCTGCTGCCACACCCAGCAGTTGTCATTCCTCCCTTAACCCACACCATCCATCTTAATTCCATCGTCGCCTTCTAATTCTGCTCTTTCCGCATTTCTCTTCCTGCATCCCTCCCATCCACTTGTACATACTACTTTTGCTCTCTCCGTCATTCCTAATTTTCTCATTCGTAAACTTTTCGTGCGCTCAAAGCACGTGACATCTGCTACAGTGTTGCCACTTCTTCGGGTCCTTTATTGGTAAGCATTGGGATTGAAGGATATCCTGGCATGCGCTATAGAATCACGATGATATTTATGACCATGCTTCCTATTAATTTAAAAGCTGTTTTTTTATGTTTATCAATTCGTAAATTCATTTTTTATTTTCTGATTTAAATTTAAAGACAACATCTTATATTGGATAAAAATGAGATGGTGAACACGTGTTTCGTGGAACGACATGATAAACAAATTAAAAACAAAGAAGTTAAAGCAATAACATATATTATTAATTGATACTGATTAAAGAATACAATACAATGATGTATGTACAAACTGTGTTTTGCTTTGTATTCTGTGGTCTGTATAAATTAAAAAAATATTTTTTTGTTTGAACTTCTTTTGTTTTAGTGATGGAATACCACATAGTTAAGGCTCAGATGATTTTGTTTGATAAGGCATAAATTTGTTTTTCCATACAGATTTCTTTCTTTGTACTAAAATTAGCAGAGTCTGGTTGTAAATATTGAAGCCTTTCTGTAGAAGTTGTCATTAAATATAAAATTGCCGAGTTCAATTTTCGGAAATGTTTAAAGGTTTTCGGAAACTTAACATCGTTTCGCATATTTCCTTCAGTAATACCTGGTACATCAGTGTTTACTGTTTACTCGTTCACGAAGTTTTTTAGTTACAAAAAACCGTCTTCAGTGAGATACGATATTTTATATCAGCATTTATTGTAATATATTCCAGATGCTCAGCTTAGCATTAAACCTGCAGAGCATATTGTGTTTCCGTTCAAAGATGACGCACTTACATTTTTTGCTACACGCATTTAAAGTTCTTATACGTATTCCGAATTTCATTTATCAATTCAGACATCGATGAGAGTTATAAATATGACGAATGGATTAAATTTTACTGAGAAATCATCCAAAATTGCCACTCCAAGAGAAAGGAATAAAATACCATGGGAACAACTTCTTCAGGATATTTTTGTTTCTCGCTTTTGATCATCTTTAGCTTAAAATTTCCCTTTAACCTATTATTAACCTTTATTGTGTTATAATTTTTAATCTTCTATATCTATGTATCATTCTTGTATTACCTTATATAGTATGTATTACTTTTAACCAAAGTTCTAGTTTATAATGACGAAACACAGCAGCCAATTAAATGCAAAATTTTGAATTCCAATATAATAAATTTTTAAAATATGTATATATGTAAATATAATTATTCAAAAATATTGAATAATATCATATTTTACGTTGGTTTATCTTTAATGGGAATAAACTAGATACTCATAAGACTTTAAGAATAATTTTAATATTTACGAGCATACTTTAAATCCATGGTTTAAAGGTTAAAGGCAAGGTTTCACTGCATTCTCTTTATGAGTGTGCTTTTCCTACTTTTTGCTGCATAAACCCGTGTCGCCTCCCGCCAGTATCATACCCTTCTTTCAACAGAAGAGCTTGAAGGATGGAGCGACATAATACATCTAGCTTTGCACTCTTTCCGTAATCTGTTTTGCATTCCTCCATGTCCTCAGTCTTACTCCTACCTTCTCCGAGGACCAAAGTGGCCGCAAAATCGTGTCGAACAATACCACTTGCCCCACCCACGTAGCCGACCTCATGGCATGTAATCCAATGTGCGAGTGAGTTACTGTCTCCACACTTTTGTGACTGACTTTCCCGTCCTTTGTTCCCCGAGGCGTAATAGCGCTCGGACTCCGGTGACCGCTTGACTGTAGAACAAGGTTTTGCGATAGCTGATCCTTTTTTAGTTCCTCGTGTGCATGTGCTTTTTGAAGCATTTTCTCTAAAAATATAAAAGTCCAGTCTGCAGACTCGACTGTTTTTCATTCTATTTGTGACATCGCATCAAGTTTCGCTTTAAATTTACAGCGATATTCAGTGGGTATTTTTAATAATTTAGTTTGTAACTCACTCCTATTCTTACTTTAAAATTTATATACATTTCTATATTAATATTTTTGTACTAAACCATTATTTTCGGAGACTCTTATGCTCATTTTAATCAAATAACTAATTTATCCTTCTCCGGAAGTTTTTGAGTCGTAATTCGACCGATTTCAGATTTTATATTATCAGTGGTGAAACTGTTTGTGAAGAGATTTAAAAGGCCTAAGATGTACAACAAGTTATAATTCTAAGGACGGAGAATGTTAAAATTTTGGTAGTTATTAATAATAATAAGTTCTCTAATGGAAACAGGAATATCCCAATTACATTAATTTTAATAATTATTATTATTTACAAAGACGCACAACCATTCCCTAGCCAGAAAAATCCTAATAGCCGGGATTCGAACCCGGGACCCAGGAGTTGGAGCGATAACGTGCGAGCTAACGCTAACCACTCGGCCCCATGGCCGGTTAGCGTTAGTTTATATATATATATATAGTTTGATTTGAAGAATAATTCCATCTTTATCATAAGCCACGATATATACTCATGCTACGCCTTTACTTTTTGCCAGTTTTGGATTTTTGTGCTTCATTTAGGGCAGGATTTTATCAACAAAATATTGAAAAATAAATTGACGACAAATCTAAATATTACCGATTTTTTCTCGTCTTTGTACGTCAAATATTATTTAGGTTAAGAGGGGACGTTGGAAACTGTTATATAGGCACAGTATGATTTTGTATTCATTTTAATTTGTATACTGTTGCTATAAAAATAATTATTTAATACTTCTTGTGCTAACAGGTTACCAAAAATACACTTTTTTACGCAATGTTACTGATGGAACGAAACAAAGATAATCTCTTTCTCCTTTTATGCATTTTATAAAAACAATATCTTAGACTTACGGTCACTGCGAAAACTGAGACATGAATTCGGAAAAGGGCCTCTTCGTAGATTAAAAATTTTCTTGAAAACGCGGTATTGTTCCTTCGCAAATTGCTCTAGGATTAAGAGCATCGCAGTCTTTCCAAGCAATCATTTGCCGAGAATCGCTGCGTTTCTGTGGCTCAATTTGTCTTCTCACTTACGAACTCGAGTCCTACCAAGAACTCCAATAGGACAATTATCTGCGCACAGCCTTTTCTCCTCCCTTCCGCCTTTCATTTATTGCTTTTCAACTTCTCTAATGGCTGGATGAGGTTTTCCTCTCTGAAATTACTACCTGTTCCATTTGTCCCGAACGCCATTATGGCCTCAGCCATTTTCCTTTTACATGCCATTCCAAGCTCCATTCCGATTCATTTTACCAGATCTCTCCGAACACGCGTATCGGATTGTTAAATTTGAGGATTCTTATCCCAAAGCGTTGTAAAGTTAGGGATAAAATTAAGCTTCCCTGAACACCAAAGGCTTTAGCATTGGGATAAAATACCAAGTAATTTTCTTCAATCTAATTATATGTTCTACTTTTTCATTCTACGAACATGTATTAGCCGAGAATTAATAATAATAATGTTTATTCCTCCACTTTTAAATTACTTTTGTAATAAGAAAATTATTAGGACTATAGGTACCCCTAAGGTGACAGTCACCAGGTTCAGTGTTACCGACTCTTCATTGAAAAAATAAAATTTAAATAAATAATCCATAATATTTATAAAAATTGAATATAGACGATGTGTACATAAATAAAAATATTATAATAAACTCATACTATCTAACAAAGTTTTTTACAGTTTACTGCTTTCATACAATTTTCTTAAATAAAAATTCAACACCATCATGTTTAAGAAGATAAGATTTTCTCTGATGCAGCAGTGGTATTAGTGTCTGGTTAATCAGAGTAATATTTCAATCCTAAATATAAGAAAGAGTGTAGGAGTAACTCACAATTTGGTTTTGGGATTAGAATTGGTTTAGTTCTTAACAAATTGGCGACGGTTTATTATCACCTCCACGATTTATAGCCTTAAGACTTTATAAACATATGAATTCCTCATTGGAAAAATGTTTTAAGCTCTAGAATAAAGGAAATGAATGTACAGTAATGTTACGATGTATGTCTTAATTAATGTTTGTTCCACGTGTTTATTATGAATTGTTCATAGAAATTTTTAATTTGCGGTTTTAATTCCGTAGAACCGAGTCTTTCTTCGGCTTTGAAATTCAACACAATTATTTCCTTTCTTCTCGGTAACTAAAATTTGGAAGATAATTTTTGATAACATTAGAGAAAAACTTTAATGACAAAGTCAAAATGTTGCATATACAAATTCCAAAAATAGAACCGCAAAGAGGTTTAAGGGTTTCGCCGGCTATAAACTCTTTTTACTTTCTCCATATACGAAGTATAGAGAAAGTATTGTTTTCATGAAAAAATTCGACTTTGAGATTTCAACGGAAATACACGTTTTGGGGTCCCTAGAACACGTTTTGACCATTTTCGGAATGATGTCTGTGTGTATGTGTGTGTGTGTGTGTGTGTGTGTGTGTGTGTGTGTGTGTGTCTGTATGTGTGTGTGTGCTAGGGGGCGCTCTAACGTGAAAACTATTAGTCGTATCAAAACCAAACTTCATATATAGTACTGTTTTGTGTGCTGTCAGAGTTGATTAGTTTTTGGAGTAAATCGGTTGACCGGAAGTCGAGCTTTCTTCATCAAAGCTCATTTCCGGTTTTCAAAATATCTCCATAAATATGATGGATAGGTATATTGTGTACCTTATAAAAGTTTTAGATAATGTGATATACTATAACTTTTGTATTTAACATATTTTTTTATCATCGGTTGATTAGAAGTTATTCGTGAATTACTGATAAACCGGAAGTAGCTATTATGTACTTTGTGGGCGATCTAACATGAGAATTAATTGTCGGATCAACACCAAATTTCATATATAGTATTTTGGTTGGTGTGTTTAGAGTTGATTAGTTTTTGGAGCAAATCAGTACAACGGAAGTCGAGCTTCATTCTTCAAAGCTCATTTCCGGTTTTCAAAATATCTCAATAAATATGATATTTAGGTATATACTATTAATTATAATAGTTTTAGAAAATAAATTTTGCTATAACTTTTGTTTGAAATATATTTTTGTAAAACTGATTTTTTAGGAGATATTCATGAAATACTGATAAACCGGAAGTTGCCGATTTTGTACTTCATGAGCGCTCTGGGCGCTGTGAGCGAATAGCCAATTCATCGTTTTTCATCGAGCATGTCCCGAAAAACATTATTTATAATGTTTGTGACGTAAAAGATAATATGATATAAATTAATCACTCATCTTCAAAGTTTAGATGGAATACAGAGTTCGAAAATACTTTCGTAGATAAATATTTACATCTTATATATATGGAGAAAGTCATGTGCTGGCCACATCAGATTTTTTAATCTATTTTTAGAATTTGTACATATTATCTTTTGAATTTTTCATTTAAGTTTTTAATATGAAATTCCACCCAGTTACGCTCGACAATATATATTCAACATAAGAGTATTTTTCGCTGAAATTGTTAATTTCCGAGCAATTATGTGCGTGTCTGATTTATCATCACTAACTTTAAGCACTATCGAATATCTTTCGGCATACCCTCTGGATCTGTGGATCCGTTTCCTTGTAGTATTATAGTGCTTCCTTCAGAGGAAATACTTTTAGAAACAGAATGGATTTAGTTCAATATAGCTTTATCATTCTGATTATAAATCATATCGAATGCGTTAATTTTATGTATATTTAACAAAAAACTGTTGTTCAAACCGTTTCCTATTTCAGTTTGATTTGAACTTCTCTTTTTTATTATTGCCTGTCTTTGCCATGTATCAGCTAACAAATCCAGTTAAAGTCCAATCACAAGACACAAGAACGTAATATGCATTCCAAAAAAACCTTTGAAATGATCAATTTTGAATTGTTTCCTTAACTATTTAGGTATTTTAACACTGAAATAATCATTCATGAATTAACAATTATATAAATTGCTGTATACGTACGCACACAGTTCGGTTGAATTCACTATATATACAGTATCTTTAAAAGTTTTTAACATGGAATAGGGAAGGAGTTAAAAGTTAAAAAATTATTTTACTGATGAAGGAATATAATATTGAGTACCTAGATATTATGAACAGAAAGGCGTTGAGTTCCCAATGTAAGATACAGTATGAACAGAACTTTCATCAAAACGGAAACTGATGGCCTTGAGTATTTGATGAATAATGAATTTGAGGATTCACTTGCTCTAGTAATACAGCAGTATTATACTCTTAATTTCCTCTACCTAAATTTATGCTTCAATTCAGTGAAGCTCTAACTTCCAGGTAGAGTTTGCTTGATTTCTTTTTCGTTGTCACTCGTATTTTTCAGCGACAAACAAACACCTCAAATAAAATATTTCCATCTCCCTTTTCAGATTAAAATTTCGCGGAATAATATCTCTTCTTCCTTTTGTTTGAAAGTGAATCGGATGTGATTCAAGGTAAATAAATACGTCTCGTTGCCCAGGGAACGTTTCAATAAAAGAGCCGCTTTTGTGGAAACAGAATTGTCTGTGATATGAAGGGAATTTCGCTCTTTGAATCGGTGCAGATTTATTTTTAACACACTATTTATTCCTATTTTGTTGAGATTAATTTATGATTAGTTGTCTGTGGGAAAGTAATAGTGTAAAGATTCTATACGGCCATTAAATTGGAGTAGGCAAACATTCATGAAACTGATATTTTGAAAAGGAGAAATATGGGTGAAACTGCTTTGATATTTTTGAGCGAATCATTTCGTTTGAGTCTGAAAGTAAATTAATATTATATTTACCATCTTTACTATACTATGACAGAATGTACCGTTAAATGCTTAATTTGGTGGCTTCCAATCTCAGGAAATAAATACAAATCACGTACATTTTTTAATGTAAAAACCATCAAACTTCTTTTTCCTGCATAAAAACATCGTGGTATTTATATGAAACATTTTAACTTCTACATTATTTTCCTCTTTAGCTAAATCAGGATTCTCGCATTTCTTCAGTGGGCAGAATGTATTGAGAATAATTTCACAGGATTCAGAATGGCTTGGTAAAGATTTTACTTAATAAAAACTAAAATCGGTGTCCATTTAATATTCATAGAATAAATCCGTCCGGTATATTCATGGTGAGTGACGAGTTACTGAAACATTTTCGCTTTCGATTGCAATGGGTTATATATAAAATGGTTTGCGGAAGGCTTTACTGTGTGGAAAACCATTTTAGCAAGATTTAACAATAAAAATTATACACTACTTATTTCATCTCACATAATATTGTGCATGATGGTCAATCTTTGCTCAAACCGGTCGCTTTAAACATATCTTTTGGGAATCGGGTCGCTCAATTTTCAATTAATTATGATAATTTTATCATAAATGTAAAGTTCTTTCTTTCAACTATTCATCCTGCAAAGACAGATCGTCGAATTTCATTACCTTATAAGTTAAATGTATTGAAAATCGTCTTAGGAAAAGTATAACAACTTTTATGTGTGAAGAGAATGTCTAAATTAATTTTTGAGTTCAGAATATTTTGGCGAGAATCATGCAAATTGTCTATTCAACACAGAGTAGGCAATTCGGGTAGTACTTCCTGGTATTCATTCACATAAAAATGCTTCATGAAAAATTTTTCTAACCACACTAAAAAGGAAGTTTTTTCTATGTAAGTAAAGATTTTGTCAGGAAGCAGTATTGTATGAATGAATACTGAATACTCTTCAAAAAATCTTCTATTTCCGTTGCTACGAATTGTACTCGCCTATAACTGTTCTCATGTAAGAAGAGAATATCTAATTCAGTAAAATTTTATATAGATAAAACTTCTTAGGTTCCACATTAGTATACTACAGGCATGCAAAGTTTTTTATATGATATCTTATTTCTGGGGTTCCACAAAGCACTGCGGTTGCACATTTACCCTTTCAGACCTGATTTTTTTCAATCAAGAAAAAAGTATTTCAATTTTGTTGATTTTTCCGTTATTCAATTAGCAATGACATCTTATTATGAGACTCCTTTGATACAGGTCAAATAAAATTAAAGTAAAAGAAGCAAAACCATAAAATAAATATTTAATTAATATGAATAATGCACAATTAGCACTAAAAATTGTGTTATATATTGCACGTATGGTCTAAAAGGATTAACTTGAGTCCAATTCGATGAATCAATTTAGAATATTTTAAGAAATTCACACATATTGTAAAGTTGGGACATAGCTGTTAAGGAATTAGAGGCTTAAAATCTCCAACAGCCGTTTTTGTCGTCGTTCCTCTTCTCATTCTCCGATATTCCGAGAAAACAAGAAAGGACACCGCACTATTTGAGAGCACTCAAAACTTATTTCGAATGCGATGCATTCTTCGTCAGGATTGATTAGATACTCGTTCCTGTCTTATTTTCTCGGAATACCGGGGAATGAGAAGAGGAACGCCGACAAAAACGGCTATTGGAGATTTTAAACCTCTAATCACACATATTGTTATTAAATATTTATTATTCAATGTTGAGTAGGTTAATTCATCGCATTTTAAGTACGGTGGACATCTAATTAAACTACGAAAGCACGCTAGAAACACTAACATCCTCCTCAAACAATCATCGTCTTTCCTTTGCCACGAAACATTCACAGATGTTCATTCTCAACGCAGCAGAAAAATGATAAAATGTGGAAAACGGAGCTCATACATCCGAAAAAAACGAAGGGCTCTACGGCATTCGATACAGAAAGGGAATACCCATTGTTCCGCTCGCGACGTGTCCACAGGCAGCAGACAGACAAAAGTAAGGCATAATCAAGTTCTTCCTGAAACTAATGCGTGATAAAAGTACCCGAAAAGCTTCCCCCGAACCCATTATTCTTTCCACGACTCTTCTCAGCGTCAAAACGCCTTCTTCCCCCCACACACGGCAAGTCCAACCCTTTTTTCTCCTCTCCTGGTGTGAGGAGATCAATAAAGAAACAAACCACACGGTCCCCACCTTCTAATTAATTCTCGCCCCAATCCTTCCACTGCACTCCTTTTATCTCCGGCTTCCCCTCGTCCGCTTCTTTTTCCTTCCCGTCATGCTCCTCGATATCTATTCCACATTTTATCTTCCTCTCTTTCCTTCACGCACACCCCGCTCTTTTCTCATTATTCAACTCCTGCCTCTTTCAGCTTCCCCCGATTATGCTTCGAACTTTTGTTCTTTCCCCGCTTCTCGTAAATTTCAGGGGGATATGGACCATTTGATGGTACTTTTTTGTGGCATAGTTCGCCGAGCGCTATCGGTTTTCCGCTCTTTCACTCCTTCTGCTTGTTATAAATAGGGGCTCATTTATACTCAGGATTTCCGGTGAAATAAGCATTTATACAGAGAATAGAGAAGAAACCAAGGATAAATATGGGGACAATGGTGGATATGACTTGTACTCGAACCCATGTGATCCGTTTTACGATGTGTAATATTAGTGGTTAGAGGAGATGAATGTAACCTTATTTCATCGAAAGAAATCTTTATACTCCTCCCTCCTCTATCCACAATTCCTACTCTCTACGTTAAAATTTTATTGCATTTGTATTCTTGTGCCTGAAGATGAGCGGTGAAGCTCGAAATGGGTCGTGTAATTAAAATGTTT
Source organism: Sympetrum striolatum (assembly GCA_947579665.1). Taxonomy (NCBI): domain Eukaryota; kingdom Metazoa; phylum Arthropoda; class Insecta; order Odonata; family Libellulidae; genus Sympetrum; species Sympetrum striolatum. Next base: position 34,549,387 of record OX388350.1, on the reverse strand, counting down.
TGTGGGCTTTGCATAGTTATTTTAATATGATCCCGATTTACGAATTCCATCCAATCAATTGAATTGAAGTCTTCATACATGTAAAATTCATCCAAATATCCTGTATTTTGACTTTTTGATATCATATGAGTTTTACTAAAATCTGTCTCATCGAATTTATATTTTATTGAATTCAGATCGGAACTTCAAATGTATTAACCCGTATCGTATAATTTTTTGAATTTGAAAGCTTTAATTTTTATATTTCTTTTTACATTGTGTTCTCTGTATATTCTCAGTTTGACATTTTATTACCCCTTCTTTGCGGGTGATTCCCATCACAGTTTAGTTATTATCTTCTACAATATTCAGTTGAATTAATTACGCCGAAAACCTAATCTTTCTGGGTTGCTGCTGTTTTTATTCATTAAGTTTAACTTATGTGTTTACAAATGAGATTAAGGGAAGCGAAAAAATATCTCTTATTCTCCACTCTACTCTTCCCGTATTAAAGATTTAATTTATACATTCATTCATTAAGTCTCCTATGAATTCTCCACTAACTAACAGTTGGTGCGTATATCTGCATTTTTAAAACATATGTATCTTTTAAGAAATAGATTCTAAATCATTCTAACAAACTGCCTAGAAGATTTTAGATTATATTTACTTCAGTCACTTTTTGACTATTTGCAATCCGTCTTAGCCCCCTTTTTAGCAGGTTTTTCAACTAGTTCACAAATAATCACTTGATTTAGAGCCGAAGTTTCTTTATCAGTTGATCTAATATGGGTGTTAATCTTGCTTGATACGCTAACAAAAGGGTGAAGTTTATTCACCCGGAAAGCATCTTATGGCACTGGTGGGGATAACGACATTCCGGGAAAGAACCTGAATAAGGCAGAATTTGTTCAACTACGATATAAAATACACATTTGTGTCGATTTCTACCACCAAATGTAATTCAATAACATTTCAATGAAGAATAGAGTGAAAGAAGCGTAGGTTTAAGAAGACTAGGTTTTGAACCTAGGTTACAACGCTTTATGAACTGTCATTCTAACCACTGAAGTATGATTTATTTATGTTCATTACTGAGTTTTACGGCGCATTCTTCCTTGCACTAAGAAAACGTCTTCACAACGTCATTGTTAACCTTATTATACTTCTTACGTCATTGATGTCTTCTTTCTTTAATCACTTCTACTCTTATTATTGACTAGCAGAAGTGTCCGTTGATTCTCAACGGGGATGTTAAATTTCATAAATACCAGTATCATCCTTGATCCTAACACATGCTTCGTAATTATTGATAGATAGCAAATACCCGACTTTCTAATCCAAAATACCAAGAATTGTAAGTTACGATGAAGTCTACAAAGCCCCACCCAGTCAATATTGAATCTTATATACTCCGAATGAAAACGAATTCCAACTGAGGCAATATAAAAATATATTCTAAGATCACGTTAAGATAATAGGTACCACTTTTAAAGAGAAATTTTTAGACAGGTACAGGGGGGGCAAAGTAATAAAATATTAAACATAAATGACAGAAATAAATTATATATCACTCTAATAACCACCGATGAATATACTTGCGGAAGGTAAGTGTATTATGGAGCTGACTTGTATCTCAATCTTAATACGTGCAACATAAATTCGGAAGACAAATAATACAACAAAAAACACAAAAAAATCTTAGATTTCGACATGTTTTTTCCCTTATAATTGTTTACTTTATAATCTTTCATACATCCTTGATGTCTTCACCGGTATTCGAAGACAATAGGAGGGATCGCCGCTCTGTTTTCTTAGAATACCGGTGAAGGAGGTGTGGAACACCGACAAAGACGGCTATTGGAGATGTTAAACCACTGTTGGATCATATGTATTATATAAAATTTAATAAAAAACGGAGATTATAAACCTCTAATTTAGTAACAGCCGTGTTTCAAATTTTCTTTCTTTCCACATCGTTGCTTACATTTTTATCTCTCTTAATTTCGTAGTACCTTACATTATTCACTGTTGATTCTATTATTGGTTAGAGTAACTCCGAAGTACTCTCAAGCAGTTAATACTACGTATTTCTGCTCTCAGTATACAAACTGTATTTGGGTAGAGGGTGGGACTCGCCCTGTAATCGTTCACCGAACGTAACTTGAAACGGGGGTCTGCATTTTCGATAGAAGGCAAATGAGCGATCCAGCGAGACCTAATCATGATACCACGCTTCGGGGCAGAGCAAATTCTAACCTCTTTGAATTATCGTTGTCTAACGCTCAGCAATGGAAATTCTAATTCCAATTTTAACTACGTTTCAACTGATTCGGAGTCTATTCGTTATCGCCTCTCTTCGACGTCCCTTTGACGCGGCCTCGAATTTGCAACCTTGTAAACATTCGATGGTCAACAACGAAGTGATGAAAGAGCGTCTCTGTGATTATGTATGTAACACAAGGGTACTATTTGGCACCTCTCAGCTGAGTCATTCTTACTAAACGCATTATAGCACTCAAAATTTAACGAAATACCTTCTTGAAAGGTAATAGGAGCATTGTGAAAAGAAGTTAGAAGAGTAAGGAATTCTAGAGGCGAGAATGTTGATGATATAAAAATAGTTTACAAATTATGCGGCTTATCCTGGTATAGAACATTTTAATTGAATAACCAGTACCCAATCTACAATAAATGAAATTTGAAGCACCTAACGGAATTTTGAAGTAGAATTTCAGGGATGTATATTCATTCCATACATTTCTTGACCCAAATGACCGTTGATTGCATTGAATTTTGTTTTCTCCTACAACAATATTCCTTCAAACAAATATTCGTAAAGTAAGCCTACTTATTATTGATAACTGACCACAGGTAAAGCAAGTTATTAGAATTAGTAAAATGCAGATAGATCTTTGTGGGATTTCATAAGAAGGAATTTTAAGTACTGAACCTTCCCATAAACATTTATTGGAAACTTCCGACAGGTTTCTTTAAATTTAATGGAACATGTTCACCTTTTTCTATAGAATTATCAAAATAAATATGTGATAAATAGCTTTAATTGGTACTTTTTATTGAGATATCCTAATCGTACCGTACATACAAAACACAGGCACATTCTAAGTGTACGTGGAAACTCAATCCCAATTTAGTTCGTTTGGGACAAACTTACAGTCTTTTTCTTTCATTTCAACTTAAGGAATGATGAAATGAAGTTATTTCCAAAATTACTTTTCCATAACGTAGAATAGAAATTCATACTCCGTGTGATAACATCAGTGCTTATGATGGGATTAGAAATTTATGACGAGCTGAACAAATAAGTTTTAACTAGACTAAAAGAATGAAGATGATTACATTAAATTCTTGTAAAGTTAATCCTGTGATGGTATAGGGTAGATACATTTCTCTGTTAACGTCCACTATGGCATTTTCGTAAATGCCACACAGAGTTAAGGAACAAGTCTCAGTAAATAAAAAAAAATTATCTTGAAGTAAAGTTCATGGCGTTGCTCCCCTCTGGTGGTTATGATCTTGACTTACGTAATTTACGATGATTCTGGTACTGATACTGGTCTGCATATTGACTCCCACACCACAGTATTGGTTTTCCAAAACTTTTCCACATCTTATTTCAGATAGCCATCGGAATTCTCATCGGAATTCAGACCATAAATCGGACATTAGACCATTTTTAGACCGGATTTAGCTACCTCTTAATTGAGATATCTACCCACATTCATCATAATGATAAGGATTATATAATATAGGTATTTAATGATTAACGGGAGGTTTTTGTAGGGGTTTCCCTCCCTTCCTTGGGCGAATACCGGACAGATTGTATTGCTATATCCCCCTCAAACGTTGCCACCTGATTAACTTACCAAATTGCGGCGTTACGATTAAATAAATAAATAAATAGGTAATCACCGATAAATGTTGAGCTCAAGAGGGAATACCCGTTCACCCGTTTTTCCATCGAAAGTGAACACGAATATTTTCGTTCCCAGTTAAATCAGGAGTCTGGCTCGACTTTGAGTTGAAAAACAATATTATAATCATTATTATTACTCGAAAATAATAACCATTATGTAACACAATTAGTTATCAATTGTCACGTTTGTCCAAAGTTTTTCCCATCACAGCGAATTACCACGAATAGAATAGTCGTCGATAGTTCTCATTAATTTGGCTAATAATTCAATTTATTATACGCTAAATACCAATGGCTATTTAAATAATTATTTCTGATGAATGAATGATAGGGGTAGCGGAACAATTTCAAATTACACTGCGGTTCCGAGTATGTTAAATCTTTTCCCTCACATTATTCGATTTTTATTTTAAGCCATCTATTTTCCCGAGCATTAAACATGGATTCCTGCCACATGACCGCGATCCACACTAGATTTTAACCCATTAGAGGAGTTCCGAGAAAGAACACCACTCCACAAACTGACGAAATCCCATCCAAAACGGTCTCTTTTATCGTTCTCAGCACCTTTTAAACCGCAAACCGCCTCCCACACCCTTTTAATTAAGTTTATGTCCCTCCTAACTCATATTACACCCGCTAATATCGCGCATGTTTGTCTTTCCCTCGTGTTTGCTTCCCTTTCTTCATTTGTCTTCCCACCTTTCGCTACATCGCCCCTTCACGCTTTCCGCTTTGCGCAGGAATTTCTTTTTTAATCCTATTACCGAATTTTGAAGTTTGGTTTTCGCATGAAGGACGGACCACCGAATGATAATTTCCTTTAATTGCCGTAATAAATTGGAAAGTAGCTGTTTTAATTTACACGGGAATGAGCGCGAGTTTGCGCATTTTGATACCCGAGGCGCTCGCTTTGCGAAAATAGAGGGTTGATATTCTGTTCGCCGATATTAACAGAATCCGTTTTGTTCCGTTTGTGAAGGTTCTTGTCTATGTACTCCGGCGTTATTTAATCGAGAGGATAGTTATGTTTTTAATTGGAATGTTTTTCCTCATCAACCACTTTAATGTAGCTAATATCTTTTCAGCCGCATCCGAAAATGTACGTATCTGCTCCGTTCAGGGTCTATAATTATATATTATATTATAACAGTTACTGATATTTCTTCATGGTCATCGTAGAATCGCTTATACTACTCGAAACGCATTGCTTTACTCATGGCAGACCCTCCAAAAGCAATACGTAACATTTAATATTTCTAAGACTTCATGCTCTCTGCAATTTTAATTCCCTTTTTATAGTAAAATTTTATACAATTTCTCTCATCTATTTTCAAAATCCTACCAAACACATGTAATCCTTTTGACGGCTGACATTAGGTTAAAAATCCAATACGGCTAACACAGTACAGCAACTTTCCGGAGAAGTTTACCTACACAACATCGAAAAAAACGCGCAAATCGGACTAATAAAACACGTAAAATTACAAAACTCCCGTTATTTATTGAACGCATCTTGTAACTATAGCTCTTGGTAAAAAATGCAAGTATTTACCAAAGAAATGTGTAAATTTAAATCAAAGCATATAAAATATGTAAGTTTGAATCAACTGCATCTTATGAGTTCATTCTCTTTTCAATCGCTTTTATTTACGAATTTTAATCCCCCTGATTGTATCCGAATTTGATATTTTGATTAAAGAATTGCGTTACTGAAAATCAATACTTAACGACAGTATTAAGCCCCGTTTTACAGTATTTATGTAGTTGTATTTACTTCCTTGATATTTCTGCTTTAGTTTATTTACATCCATTTCGATTAAAGTCCTCTCAACTTCATGGTTAATTAAAGATCAATGTGTAGGTATATACTTTATATCTCGACCAAAAATATCACGTATTTAATGGTAACATTGTTTTAATTCTGTAGTATATATTTCATCTTCGAAATATTTTGTCCGATGGCATTGAAAAAAGCTTTATTACATTTTTCGGTTGAGTAGAAACTCATGACATTTGTTATTATTGGATTTAAATGGATACAGCTGATAAATATACGCTCATATTAAGCATTCTTTATTGGGTTACGTTGATGAATATGAGTGAAATTGTAAATTTAAACTAACAATTACAAAAATAAGTATCTTCATGCCCTTGGTTTTCCCCTACCCTTTAATTTAACTGATCAATTAAGTAATGGTTATTTTCAATTTATCACAAAGATGTTGGTGACTATTTCCTTGCATCCTGTTATTTTAATGATCTAGAACGGAATGTTAGCTAATTAGGCGTTGATATTGAACTTAAAAATGTTTACTTCGTCTTCGATAAAAGTTTTGTGGTCGGAATATCTTACAATATATTTCAAGCCACACAATTTCCTTTTTGCTACCTAACTCAACCTGTCTTACCTCAATTTCATCTTTAATAGAATTATCTTTCTTTCTTCTAAGAATCTCATTGCGTGACTGGCACATTTTTTCTGTTTCATGAACTTTTATATTTTACTGTATTTCAAAGATTTTCCTTCATCTTTGTGATTTCCGAATAGGGTCAGTTTTTCCTCGACGCTACCGAAAATTATATTCCTCTCAAATCTCTAGTTTTAGTTTTAATGGTATAAAGTTTTGTTGAGGAAAACAATATTTTAAGTTCCCAAGGAAAAACAGACTTGAAAAAAGTCTGACAGGGCCGGGAATCGATCCCGGGATCTTCCTCTAACCGGGAGGCTGCCTTAACCATGTAGGCTACCCGACCAGAACATTTTAACACGCCGTTTTGGGGACGTTTTTCCTTGGGAATTTTCCTGGGTGCACGCCCTTACGTGCAAAGTCACCTTAACCCTTTCCTTAAATATTTTAAAGTTAACAGCCTCTTTCACTGGATTTCGTGATGTATTAAATATTTCCTATTTGATTATTATCCTCACTAATGAACTGATTTTTGTCTTGCGCTGCTCTCTTCTTTCTTAAAGTATTTATATTAGATCTTTTTAACTACAAACATTATTATTTTTATTTATGATTGATTTCAAAAAACTATTACTTTTCAATATGGCTCCCATTTTTTGGTAACCCTAGATTTCGGTAAAATTGGGTCATGGATGGAACATCGATTTGGCAAGGCCCAATGCCCCAGTAGCAAAAACTGTAGGACAAAATTAAAATGATTTTTTTCGGTCCCTATTTTACATGGTTTTTCCCATGCAAAAGTAATCAGTATAATGCATCTGCCGTCAGATGGCCTTCAAAATCCGATCAAGTACGGAAGTTATTACGTTGGGCTGAAATGTAACTACCTCATCTGGGTGTCCTCGAATATTCGAAGCGTATCTAGAATATGAGCGATCTGTTTTTTTTAGATTGGAAAAGAATTAGCAATTATTGGCCTGTCCATGAAAAGAGACTTATCCATTTCGGATTGATTAATGCATGGGGAGAGATGTGGTTTATTTTCTGATTGAATTTACTGATCATCCAAGGCCGAAATGTTATGAGAAGTTTGTATCTGCTGGGGACTCAAAATAGTGAATTCGTACATAGAAAGGATAACAAAATGAGGAATAAGTTAACAAAAGTTCATTTTTTATTATTAATTTGACAGTTATAATTTGGATAATTCCTCGTTTTTTTTAGCTGTAAGAAGAGACTTTCTAGTCTCAATCTCGCCCGAATAAAGCCCATTTATTATTATTATTATTATAATCATTAAGAATGCTACATTGAAAGTAAAATAACACGTAAATACTTTCTTCACTTAGATTTTTATAATTCGAAACTCAAGTTTTCTGTTAATGCAAATTAGATTTTTTCTATCATTTACTGATTAGAATTATCTTAATTGACTTAATGAGTTATATGAAAGAGTAGACTTTAACGTCTTAATTTTGCACTAAATGGAGAATTGATTTATTTTACTTACCTTACATGCAAAACATACTGTGCATTATATACTAGCGTCTCAATTCATTTGCACCATTACCTTTGAAATTAACTCCGAAAATATTTATTTTTCCTAACTGAAGTCGGATTAATATGTCATCTCTCTTTTGAATAGGTTTTACGGCAGGAAATTTACCTAATTTAGAGAAAATATTAGGCTCGAAAACTTTTTATTGATTATCAACAGAATTTTATGGTTATTTAATTTTAGATTATGTTTAGAACCACACACTATTACCTTTAAAGCTTAATCAGATCTGTGAACCCATCTTCAATAACATAAATGATTCTTTTCTCTCATTCTATTTCGTATTTTGCGACATCTTGCACTGGTTTTTAATGAACTTTTACATCTCTTGTAATCCATTCCCAAGGATTTCCTTTGTCCATATGTTGTGGAAATGTAGGTAGTTTTTTCATGACGCTGTTAATACTTTTATTTCCTCCCTTTACTTAATTTGTAACATGCAAGGATAGAACTTTTATTTCGGAATAGAATATTGTAAATATATTATAAATAAAGTAGAAATCACTTAGTTGAGTCCAAAAATTATGTTTTTCAATAAGAACGATCAAGGTTACGTTTATGCGTAACGTCATCTGGTAAAATACAAGAAAAAACTTATTCAATATTTCAGCAGTTTCAGTTTTTCTATGCATTTCACCTGATAATGTTACACCGTAACGAAACCTTGATTGTTCTTATTAAAAAATTCATTTTGTGTGCTCTAGTAAGTGAGTTTTTCTTTCTGAAGGAGTTCCTTCGAGTAATATGTTGTCAACGATCCCTCATGTTTGTGTATATATTGCCTGAACGCACTGTTTTCAGGCTCATTCAGGGTCAAAAAGCATGGGAACTTCGTGTGGGTTGTGATCGCATTATATTAAGCCGTGGGGATGACTAGCCGAGGGGAAACTTTGATGTGCACCACGTCGGCCGCAATTTGAGTTACGGCCTACGTACTCGTAAATCTTCCAAATGCCAGCGTCAGTGCATTCCAATGCTACAGCACGCCTCCTCTCTCGTCACCCTCCGTTTCAGAAGGACCCGCGCATCTACAGGTACCCATTCCCAATGTCCAAATCATTCGTACCCTAATTTCATTCCGAGATTAATGCATTCTCGCGTGACACAGATCGGTCGAATTATTTGTCGGAAGAGGGAAGGGTGGTGACAAAATGCATACCGTTGCGATTGAAGAGGAACGTTAATAATATTCTATCGATATTAAATTTATCATCAATTAGTTTGTATAAATACATACACGCACACTATACATTTGGTTACTGATTTGATCAATTATTGAATTACATTTTGGAAAAAGCATCCTTAAATTCCGGTTTATTTAAATTCCTTTGTTTTAAATTCCAGGAAATACTATCCTTCAAAAAATCATTTAGCACCGAAATAATGTCTGGTACAAGCTTTTACCACAGATATTCTATTATAAAAACCATGCTCACTATTAAACTTAATTTTATTACCATTCTTAAGATAAATCCTTTATAACAGATTTCGATAAACGATTACTTTTCAATATGATGAAAATTATATCTTTTTATTATATTTCGTTTAATTATAAACCAGGGTTATTTACTAAAACGAAAACCCACATAAAGTCAAATTTGATACCATGAAACAAGAAGTAAAAGGAAAATATTATCTAATTCTCCTATAAAACGAACTTTTTGCATTATCTCTTCATTCATATCATATGCTAGGTGTCATTTTATTTATAATTCTGTTTTGTAATTTTTTTACGGTCTTTCTCACCGGCATATTCCGCAACGCGGTATTTTTCTGTCAACCTTAAATTGAAAATTGTTTTTGGCACATCTTACTCTTTTAGTTCTTACACATTCGTTTTATTAATTGCTATTAATAATTAAAGGACGTACAAACTTGATTTTAAGCGCTTTTTTCAACGAAGTTGGATACTAAGTCGAATTTATCTTATGTCTTCATTTGTACTTTTCATTAAATTAATTTCAGTGTCAATTTATCTATATACACAAAAATAAAATTATGTGTTGTTATTTTCACGTTGTAATTTATAACGATTAAGAAATTTAAATTATCTTTCTGCAAGACCAGAGGATCAAGTAATACATAATTAAACATCAATGCGCTTAAGAATTTCCTTTGAACGTATATTCATCATTAATGAATACTTCGCTTTAAAAGTTTTAATTAATCATCCAGTCTATGAGGTAAGCGTCACGAGAACTGCGTATCGGTCTCCGTTAAGATATCAAGTTCCGGGGAAATCAAATGAATGCCGAGCACCTAACAAACTTATCCGGCTTAATCAAGTTAACGGGAAAGTTTCTTTAATTTCAAAGTCATCGATTTTCACTTTTCCGAAACCGTTAAAAATCAAATGGAATTTCTTTTCGACGGATACCTTCTTACTCCGATATCACTTCCCAATCAGACTCAACTCCCATTCGCTGATTTTATACTTAGACTGTCCATCGCCCCGATCCAATCCATCAGACATCCCTTCTTTAATTTCCAAACGAACTTTTTTAACTTGATATCCTCCACTTGCTTTTAGAAAGATCCCTTTTTTACTGTCACGAGATCAGATATCGTATCCTCTTTTGCATTCCTCTTTCACTTTGGTTGAATTTGACCCCCCATTCACTATTTTCAATCAAATTTCGCGGAAATCCGGACTTGGACATATTTGGACATCGCTTAAGAGTTCTATTTTTGGCTCCTCTCTCTCTCTCCAAATCCCTTCTCAAATTTTTGTTTTATTCCTTGGTCTTTATTTATAGAGTCCGAAAGAGATCCTCGCTTCCATAACATTTGAAGACTTTTAAGAGGATGCACTTGAGTCACAAAATGGGTAACTTTTCCCCGTGGTGTCTTGAAATATCATTTTGACTGAAAATGCATCAAAACTGTGAAAAATATTCCAAGTTAACAAATACCACGAATGAATTTCATCCATTAGCTTAGTAGATTGTGTGTTTTTCTGTTATCAAGTTTTACTCGTATCATGTCATGTGAATTGGAATTTTTAGTCAATATCTTTGAAATGTGAAGATTAATTTTCGATATCTTTTATTAAAAGTATAGTTTTAGTAAGTTAACGAATATTTAGGGTTTTCCATTAAATGAAAAAGAATTATTATGTAGTAATGTGGGGTTTTGTACTTGGATTCATAATTTTTATTCAAATGAAGTACGCTAGTCCAATACATTTTGTACCTAATTTTCATTTTCTAATTAAATTGATATTGATTTGATGAGATATAGTTCACAGACAAACCATACACTAGATAATGCATGACTATAATTTAAACATTAGTAGAATAAAGTAAATATCAATGTTGTGAGCTTTTGACTTAAAATTTCTATTTGGAATATAGCTAATATAAAAATTTCCATAAAAATTGACAAACATAATGAACAAGTTTAGAGATTCTTACTTCCTCTCCATGGCATTCCATTTATATCCAGCTGAAAAATATTTTCTAGTCGAGGAAAATGTTTTTTTTTTCTACAGCTTTTAGTGGTATAACTTTACTAGCTTATGTTATAAATAGATGCCCGACTCTAACGACCCGACTGTACTTAATGTTATTTTAAAGACACAATGTGAATTTTTCTCTGGTTTAGGGATTTGTTTGTAATTTGTATTCGAATTACCGTACATTTTCGCCACAACAATACAATTCGATAAGCGTAAGCTCTATTTTCTCTCTCATACAATCTCCTTATTCACCTATCACCATCGATATCGCATTGATATTATACTTCGTGATATTTGTGCCAGTTAGAGTTTACTATCATTTACTCTCATCCTTTGGACTAGTAACTTTAACATCCTACATATTGGGCTAGGAGGGTACCAATAATTTTTCTTTTTATGTCTCGTAGATTACGTAAATTAATATACTACACGAAACAAACGTTGTAATAATAGTAGGTATTAATTGGAAGGCATCAAGTGTCCTTGGTCATTCGAAAGGGGGAAAACCTTCAGAAATTTAGCCCCTGAATCTTATGTAGTCAGCGGTACGTAGTGGCACCTTCCTTACTTGGTCACCAGAGGCGCTTGCGTATGGCAGCTCACCCAGATCCGATTTCCACTCACTGAAAAATCTTTAATAACATATGAGGCTATCAGCTCGATTTGATTTTTCTCGATTATAAAATTCACAGCATTTCTTCTTCTCCAATTCCTTTCTTAGGGTGTTGGTTTTTCCCATTTGTTAGTAATCCGAAAATGAAAGTACATATTTTGCTATTGGTTCATTTTTCCGACCCTTTCAATTTTAGTCATAGAACTTCTTTAATATTGGTATGTTTGAATATGAGGGTAATTACAAAAACTAGGAGAGAAATACTGTAAATAACCCGAGAAATTAAAATTTAAGAGAATAATTAAGTAGTTAGAGTTGAACTAACTGATGGTTTCAAATTTTCATAAAAATATCACTCACAAGATTTCGCGATATCCTGTGATGAAAATCATAAGCACTCCAAAAATCAACAACCGGTAGATTTAAGTTGAGGAAAATCATTATCTATTAGGCTGAGACAAATAATTCACAAAATGTGTTTGATTTGGTAGTTTTTATACGATTTCATTATCGATATTTCGCAGAATTCAATGGCCTCTGAACTAAAAGGGTAAAAGGAAAAGAGAAACCACTCCTAGATGTTCCTTCCAAGAATTCAATATGGATTCTTTTCCAGAGAAATATGAAACCCATGATAAAATAGTCTCCCTTTCGGATATTTGTCAGAGGCAGTTTGAAAAGGGTTCGGTGACAGAAGATAGATATGGGATATTAATATGGAATATGTTAGGCCTTTTCAAATCTAGGAAAATGGTATTACCTGACATGAAAAATTGGAATGAAAACCGGTCGCTGTAAACGTCGAGTAGGAATAGAATAAGAAAAGTAATAACTAAAAATATTCTCTTACTGTTAAAAGAACTTGAGGAGTTAAAAAATTGACTATGCATGGAGAAAAATAACCAGGAAAATAAAATAAATTCCAATGAAAATCTTGGCCGAGCGGGATACGTAAAAATTTTCCTATTTTTTAATACGTAAGGGTAGAGTAAGTAATACAAAACCAATGTGATAAAAAATAGCGTAGACTAATTGTAGAAGTTACTAAGTATTACGTCTTCTTTCGTACACTACTACGATATTAGGGATAAAATCGTTACCCTGCTTGACATAATTACCACAGAAAACTCTGTGTGTATGTATATATAAATGTATACATATATATGTGTATGGATGTGAGTGCGTATGTGCGTACGGAGTACCGGGCTCGAGCTCCAGTCCTGTCAAACTTATTTCAGGTATGTTCATCTGTAATAATTATCCTAGAGCTACGTCTTAATGTGAAAAGTCATCACTAACTTTTTCCTTATTTTATGATTGTTGAATGTAAAATCAACAATTAATATATAGACCTATATTATTACCGATGGAGTTGCACATTCATATCTAACAATTTCTTTAATAAAATATTTTATCTACTTCCTAGAATCAGTAATATTAATCTTCTTCTTCAACTAATAGCTGGGCCTTGTCGCTGAAACCAAGTGGTTCTATTTTCTGCAGTTCTCTTGAGTTGTCCGTAGCTATTTGCTTTCATCAATTCCTGGGCGCTGTTCAGATAGTGCAATATTGCCTTTCCTCTTCTTTTCTTTCCTACAAACTTTCCCTCCATAGTATTAATGATAAATTTATTATGTTAAAAGGTGACCCAAACATTGTATATTCCTGTTTTTAATTGTTCTTATGAGATTTCTCATTTACTTCATTTAGGACTTCCTCATTTGTTATTCTTTGAACACAATTTATCTTCAGCATCCTTCTCCAGATCCACCGCACCATTTCTTCCAAACGATCTTTTTCCATCTTTCATAGGTTCCAAATCTCACTTCCATAAAGTACTACGCACTAGAAGAAGGACCTTGCAAATGATTTCCGAATATCTAAATGTGTGTGTCTGTCTGTCAGAAGTATATATGTATGTTAGGTAATATAAATATGGATGTTTAAATGAGATCACAATGGCTTCAATCCACAAAGTGGAGGAAAATAAGAGGAACGTTTGCACTTCAAGAAAAAGGGAAACAAGGAGTGCGATTGATTGTTTAGAATAATAAGTGAAAGGAAGGAAGTAGAATGAGGTATAACTCAAAAAGCTTTTCGACTCTTTGAAGAGGTATAAGTCAGTGAAAGTTTTTTATGGAGGAATTGAAACGAGGTGTGGAAAAAGATTTTTTTGACTCAACTTCAATAGACGTACAGACAATGAGCGTGATTGGTATAAATGAAATTATTCTTTGTTCAACTGTTTCTGTTTTAGTCATGCGCTAAAGCGTCGTGATTTTTATTTAAGGTGTCCAAGCAGTCACCATTCATAGTCATAGATTCATGCTAAGTATAATTTAATTTATTGAATTTATAATATACATTTTTTATATGACAACCTTTCCTTTAACTGAAGTCTATTGGCACCTTCCGCTGTCTGAAATATCAAAGAAGGTTAATTAGATTTCTTATCGATTGAACTATTCTATAATAATCTTCCTCTATCGGCTCAAAAATTGCATGTCTTGACCCTCTTGTTGTTTTGTATATCATGATTCAACAAGCAAACAAGAACAAACTCCGGTGGCTATTATTGCGCTTGATAAATACTATTACGTTAGATATATTTTCAATATTCGCAGGGTTGATCACGTTTCTCATTTTCGTCGCTAAATGGTGTGGCTTAATCCTGACACAAGAAGAAGGTTAATGCTAGAATCATATCTCTTCTCTGTTTTAAAAGCAATGATCCTAGCTATATTCATGATTTTTCATATATAAGCGATTTACTAGAATAACCAATATCGGGGCAGACCAACCAATTTATTTTACACCAAGCTAAAGGGTTTCCTAAATTCTTTGCAGGTCGTAGGCTCGAGAATTTGGAACTCCCTACCTGACTCGGTAAAATAATTTAAACAAATAAATCTAAATGCCAAATCATCACTTTGTGGAAAGCCATATTAAAAGAAGGAAGAAAAGGCTATAATTATAATATTTAATATAAGTGGCAAATTGACTGAGTCTTTTCTTCCTAATTTTGTTTAAATGATGGCTATTTACCCCTTTTTAACTTTAACCGAACTTTGTATTTTATCATTTTATATGTATTATAATTATTGTTTTGATCTGTTTTCCTGATTTATCTTTCTAATTTCCTTTACTTCGCTGTATGGGAATTCCCCAAAGAAAATAAAAATTATGATTATCATCACATACTGTTCCATCAAAATACAATATATATTTCTTTATGAATTTACATTTTTAGAAGTGACAATATATTTAATTCTAGATGTGCAACACTTGTGACAGAAAATGTCCAAATTAAAAGTGCAAATTTTCGTTCGAGCGCGTGGTAGATTTTGGAGAGCACGGTGACCTCAACGCGTCCGCGAGAAGGTCAAACTTAAACGAATTCGTGTTTTACGATCTGTGCTTGAGGTCGATTCACCGGTGTCTTAAAATTAAATTACAGCTAATCCCAGGGAAGCCGAAAATCAAATGAGAGTTGAGACCTTGAAGATTGAATTCTGGATCGCACGCCAAATAAAGGGTTGGCGGCAGAAATCCTTCCGCTAAAGATACGCCCTCCTTTTCATCGAAACCGGGAGAAAATTATTTTCCTAATCTCTTTTCGATATCTCATTACTCACACCTTCATTTTGGCATTCAGGCGGGAAAAATCTTCGTCTTTCTTCTTGTCGTTCTTCATTATTATCCTCTCGAAAAAGAAGAACAAAGAAGGGACTCTGAAATCGGATTTTATTCAATTATTCCCGCAGACCTTTTAATCGAATAAAAATGACGCTGATAAGGAAATGTCTTCGTTTCTTCCCGGGAAGATGTCCATTGAAATAAGTGGTCTAATAAATGCAAATTACCGGTCTATGATCGTTCAAATAAGTAGTCATTCCAAATTCCCCAAAGTTATAATCATAGTATACTGTTTCTAGAGATAATTATTCTCCATTTTGTTGTAATTTTCAGTCAATATATTTCGGTGATTGGGATATATTTCTGTCGATTTGAGTAATATCTTTAATTTAACTTTGACTCAATGTCGTTCATGGATGTGGCTTTTTTTGAATTACCAAGGTATGAATAATATTAAATTTGCTCGTTCCCTATTAGAATGGTTTATAAGATAATTTACCATATACAGTTATTTCAAAATTCACGGAGAGAGCCAAAATATTAAGAAATTCCGAATTACTTTTAGGGTATTTTTTTTAGGGATTTTTAGATAGAAATGAATTCCTCGACGCAAACCAGCATGGTTTTCGTAAGTCCCGATCATGTGAAACCCAACTTGCTCTATTTGTACACGATATCCTAAAGTCCGCCGAAAGTAAAAAGCAAGTGGACGCTATTTTCCTAGATTTCAAAAAAGCATTCGATAGAGTCCCCCACTACAAACTAATTTACAAACTAAAACTAGCGGGCATTAACAAGGAAGTAGTCGACTGGGTTAAGGATTTTCTCTACGAGAGGGAACAACAAGTTGTACTGGATGGCGTTAGCTCAAATAGAGTCAAAGTTACCTCTGGCGTACCTCAAGGCAGTGTAATTGGACCTCTTCTTTTCCTTATTTATATCAATGACTTGAGTGACGAGATAGTTAGTAATGTGAGGATATTTGCGGATGACTCGGTTATATATAGGGAAATAACAAACGAGGAAGACCGGACATCTCTCTCAAACGATTTAGTCCTCATCCAAAGGTGGTGCGAAAAATGGGAATTAGATATTAACGTAAGTAAATGCTCCGTAGTTAATTTCTTCGAAAAGAAAAAAATGCGTCCAAATCACCCATACAAAATTAATGGAATTAGTATCAAAGTAGTAGATTCAGTTAAATATCTCGGGATCAACATTACTAATAACTTAAATTGGAGCACGCATATTCGAAAAATCTGCGGCAAAGCAAGTAAAAGGCTTGGCTTTGTAAAGCGTATTGTCGGTAAATGCGACGAAAAGGTGAGAGAGCGATGTTATTTTACCTTGGTCAGACCCCTTCTGGAATATGCGGCAAGTATATGGGATCCGGCGGATGAAACGTGTACTCGCGAACTCGAGAAAGTGCAGCGTAAAGCGGTTCGTTTTGTTAAGAAATGCTACGATAAAAAAGCAAGCGTTACAAAAATGCTCTCAGACGTAGGTTGGGAATCCTTGAAAGAAAGGAGATTGGAAGCTAGGCTGAGATTGCTTAATAAATTCAGGGAAACTACATTTTCCAAAGATACAATCGGTATCATGCAACCCCCCTGCTACGTCGGTCGATCCGATAATGACCGTAAGTTAAGAGAAATAGGTGCTAGGACGAATCGTTTTAGAGATTCATTCTTTCCGCGAACAATACGTGACAATAATCGAATAAGGAAGTAATTCAGATTCAACTGGTGTTTACAGCCCCTGCCACACGCCGAAAGGCGGCTTGTAGGGTATTAATGTAGATGTAGATTACGTTTTAGTTTTGTAAAACCTGTTTTATTTAACAATCACTTCAGTTATTTTAGTTTTATCACTCCAAACAGCTCACTCTTACTTTTACTTAAGAAAACCTCCCGGATAGAGAAAGATCCCGGCTTCGATTCCCGGCCCCGTCAGACATTTATCAAGTCCGTTTTTCCTTGGGATTTTTCCTGGGTGGACGCCCTTATGTGCAAAGTACCTTTAACTCTTTCCTTTCTTTTACTGTTGTTTTACATTGCTGTTTCGTAGCTTTTGATTTGGGCTTTATAAACTTATAATATTGTAAACTAATGTAAATTCGCATTATTTGTAAGCTTTTCATTTAACTATTTCGTAATTAAGTGGTCATGCATTTAGGATTCGTTTAACATTCTCATCAATTCTACAAGAATTTATTTTATGATGTAATACTTGCCTTATCTCAGATTTATTGAAAGTAATAATTGCTCTGATCATTCTACCACCTATATAGCTCGGACTATTTGTTATGTGTTTGATTTTATTTTCTTTCATATTTAAAAATATAACTGAACTAGCTCATGGTTATTTGTTTCAATACATTTAGAGATGAGGAATACAACTTGAAATTCGAAAATTGTTTTATTTATTGAGAGAAAGAATGGATTAATACTGTTTCCATTTCAATCCATCCATTCTATCACTCCTATCTTTTCGTCTTTGAATCGTCTGAAGAGTGAATTTTCATCCATTTTTATGAGAGGAATTTCCCTCAACATTTCTCGATGATTAGGTTTCCTCGGGTCAGAGGAGAAATTTTCCACATTATCCGTCATCAAAAGGAATCGGGTTTGTGGAATTAAAAATGTCGACCGATTGATTTTACTGCGAAGTCGGATTCGGTTCAAACTTGAAATTTTATTTCAAGAGCTCTACCCGACGTAATGTTGCCAGGAAATGTTCCTTGGAAGAAAAAAGTTACTGGTCGAGAACTTTGGGAATTCGGAGGGACTTTAAGGCGGCCTCCTCTGAAATTAGAAACTCCGCACGGATTTATTCGATGAGACCAAGGAGCTTTTGATAGGATATGGTTACTTCAGCGAATGTCTCATAATGTTTGAAGTGGCTCTTCTAAAGGCCTGCAAGTATTAATGTAAATCTGGAACAGTATCTTCAGCGTAGAAATTTTATTATTTTTGATGGAGGATGTTAAAAATAAAGATTTTTAGTAATACTTTTTTCCACACATTTGTTTGAAACACGACCGGTTTCGGCACAGATCGGGTGAAGTCACCTCATAAATGTGTGGAAAAAAGTATTTGTAAAAATCTTTATTTTTCACATCCTCTGTTATGGATTTCCACTCGGTAAAGCCTGCCGCAATCGATTTTATTTTTATTATTTTTGATCTTCGTGTTTTCTCATTCCAGCATTTGGTTGCAAAAAATCTATCGCAATAGCCCGCAGGATTTTACTTATTCGTGAGTGATTTCGTATCATCTAAGCGACAGTTTTTCATCAGTTTTTCTTGATTATAATTTTTCATATCTTTAATTATTATTTTATGTTTAACTCATTTAAACTCGATTATTCGAAGCCATACTTCGTGGGAGGACATTCTGAACTTAGAAGAAAAAAAACTCCATATATTTCCTCAGAAAATGATTTTATTAAACGATTGGTTTCGGCTCAAGCCATCTTCAACAATAAAAATTTTAATAAAATCATTTACTGTGGAAGTTTACCAAGTTCCTTTCTTCTAAGTTTTACTTATTTTACCATTAGCCAGAATAATGTTTGATCGATCGTATTAATCTTAAAAATGCAAATAATTAAGCATATTAGCGATGCGATTTTATTTAAAACATTTGTTGTATACATTTTGCACGTTTACATATGCATTTTCAACCCGTGAACCATCAGAGGTCTATAGAATGTGCTATTCAGGATGTAGTAACATCAACTTCCTTACCTAAGATTCCCAGGCAATATACACTTAACATAAATATTTATACAATATAGCAGTTAAACACAATTCTTCACACAAACAATGATATATAATAAGAAAAATTCCCAGTAAAATAACCAAGGATAAATATGTTATACATGTAGTCATATATGTAATAATGCAATAATGGCTCTTACACATAATAATTACACTAATACAATGAGACCTATTTACTATGAGACAAATGAAAGAGTATGATTGATCCTATAATTTTTATGATTTTTCTGTGTTGATGATTCTCTATATATATATAGAACCGTATAATTCCTGGAAATTTAACATAGTAAAGATGGAATGAGGCGTTTCTGCATGTTTTTGTGGAACAAGAACGAAGTATTACCTATATTAAATTTTTATATTTACCTCATTCCTGCAAATTTCTTAACGAAGAATATTCTGTTCAGTTTCGCCGGTATTTGTCTCACCAACGGTTCCGCTAAGCTCTATGTGCGAGAGGACGAGTTAAATCAACTGAGAAAAATTCTATCAAGCTTTAGGTCGGGAAATATTTTCCC
Organism: Sympetrum striolatum; assembly: GCA_947579665.1. Taxonomy (NCBI): domain Eukaryota; kingdom Metazoa; phylum Arthropoda; class Insecta; order Odonata; family Libellulidae; genus Sympetrum; species Sympetrum striolatum. Next base: position 34,529,497 of record OX388350.1, on the reverse strand, counting down.
AAACCATTCCTTCTGAATCGAATGAAGGAGAGTTTCCAAATGGTGTGCGTGGGAGTCTCTATTCTTCTCCGTCTTTTGGTCTACGTCGTTACTTACCTCCTTTGCTCGCTATTTCAATTCTCCTTTTGCAAACTTCCTGCTTTCGTCTTTCAATACAATGCACGGTCGCCTTAATTTTTCTTTCAAAGAGAGTACGCCTATAGTAATTCCATTGGTGGCTCTTCGATTTTAGTGGAAATTATGCCATGGGCATTCTTGAGGAACATCTTATATTCTTCTGCGTGCGTAAGAGGATATTCCTCAAAATTTACCTCATGATTAATTCTATTTTTAGTTATACCCATTAAGAGAATGTGAAATCAAATGAAAGTTATCTGAATGCTTTCAACTGTATCCTGAAGTTGAGATGTTAAAAATTTTCAGCAAGTCGACTTTTTTTATTTATTTTTAATTTAAATTCAATTTTACTACTACCATTAGGAAGTATTTATTTCAATCATTATTAAGTAGGAAAATTCTTATATAATAAATTATTCAGTATCGATAAAATAATCATTCTCGTTTTTTCAAATTGACGGAATATTTTAAAATTAAAATACTATTATATTAATGATAGAAGAAATAAAAGATTTTTTACAATATACATTTTCATATTAAAATAAAGTAAGGTGGAGTGCTTGGCCAAAGTAATTGAGATAAAGATAAATTGAATCTTTGTTTTGTTTCCAATTTAGGAATAACAATTATAAACTTTAAGGAAGTAACAATGACTACTTGGCAAATAATACTCATATTATGATGTCTTCATCTCATCTATATCACTTGTAAGTGAGGAAATCAAGAAAGAACATACGACAATCATCAGATTTTTCGCACGTCCCGTATTTGCAATTCCAAATGTAATAAATGTAATTAAATGGTTAAGTTTTGTGATTAAGGTGTTGTACGGAGTTCGCTTCGTTCAAATTAATCTTTAGTTTCCATTAATTCCCAGCCTCCGCCATATTTGCCAACTCTTTATTTCACTTCATTAACTTTCACTTTCCCCGTCTCTAGGGACGCCACACCCTTTCCACACGCCCCGCCCCTTTTCCTCAGCTCCATTCATACTCCCCTCCACTCCCTTTCACACTCAACGAAATAAACTCATTTGTCCCATTGCTCCTATTTCATCAACCCCTTTAACTTCCTCAAGCTTCTCCCTCTTTAACTTTTTTCGCTTCCTTTAACTTTCCTCGAATTCTTTCTATTAATTCTATTTTTACACTTCCTTTCACTTTCTATTTTTTATCTTACTAAGTATTTTTTTGTCTTTAATTTATATCACCATTTCTCAAAAGTCGCCATTATTCTATTTTGTACGTACTGTTCTATTACTAATACCATTATGATTTTATTACATCAAATATGTTGCGTCTTTTTCCACTTCCTTTAACTTTCATTCTCTCTCTCGCTTCCTTAATTTCATTTTCTACTTCAACTCTCATAATTTGCCAGAGTTCTACTTTCTACTTTCAGTTCTATGTCTTCGACCATTTTGAATTTATGATTGTGGAATGTTTCACTTGCATTTTGTTCAGGGTTGAGGGATACGTAACATTAATTCACTTTTGTCTTTGTAAGCTCACGGCTGTGATTAAAGTATTGTTATTATTACTTCAATTGTAATAACTTCTGTTACAGTAAAAGGTGCCCAGATAATATCCGATTTAATAATTTCATACGCATGATGAACACAGACGCAAATGCCGGAAAAAACCTAGTTAGCCGGGACTCAAAGCCGGGACTGGGGTATTAGAAAGCTAACGTACCAACCATGTGGCCGAGGTCGGTAAATTAAATTAAAGCTACTAAAATTTAAAAATAAGTTGAATAATAATAAACTGTAAAAATTGTAGCTATTATATGATTGTTTTTTATTGAAACGATGAATTTTAAATTGAAACAGAGGCAAAAAAGAGTCTAAACAAATTTAGATAAACTACTTTCTCCTAACATTGGCTTGTAAGTCTTTCTCTTTATGAAAAGCTGTTGGTTGCTAGTAATGTGTATGGTAATAATGCTAATGTAATTATATGGGTAAGTGTTCAAAAATTTTTCGGACTGAATTCTTAACAGGAAGAATAGCAGTTATTTCCTATTTACAGCTCGTCATCAGTGATTTTACTCTCGTTTGCATTTGAAATTTTAACAGGAAGAAGAGTAGTTATTTCCTGTTTGCAGCTCGTTATCAGTGATCTTACTCTCGTTTACATTTTAAATTCATCCCTTCTCATCATCATCGTTATCTCTTTGAATTATTCAACTTCTCGCTCATTCCCACGAGTGCATATGTTTGCTCTAACTTGAATTTTCACTCCGAACGAAGTTGGTTTGTTTTTCAGTGGCCAACTTTTCTACATCTGTTCTATTTCATTCTCGTATTTCACGTCATCCAAAACTTACCTCTGCGTATTAAATGAGCCTTCCCACATATGGAATTCTTTCGGGATATTGAGCTAGCACGGTTGTAATATAATTCTTCTTTATCGGAATGCGATATCTGGTATTGGTAAAGACATTCAGATCCTCTTCGAGATAAATATGTGAAAAGGAAAGGATAGGGGATCCAACGAACTTTGAAACTCAGTCATAACTAGGAGAAATGAAGTTTGCAGGAGACGATAGAATAAATTTGAATTAAGAATGAAGTGCTATTGATATTTTATCCCAAAAATAGATATATTGAGATTCATTTATCAAGGATTTTATGTTTACTAAGGGATGGAATTTTTTGTTGTCCGTTAATACTAAATATTTACCATATTATCCAAATATAACAATAATAACCAAATTTCAGTATAGCATCGCTGAATTTTTTCCTTGCGTCTCGAAAAATATTTAGGTTTGAAGAAAAGAATATATCTTATTTATATTTGATTGCTTTTGATTGAAATAAATACCTCCTTTGAATATCATTACTTTTCCAACCTTAGTCTATCTTTTATTACAAGATGTTCGCTAATTATTTTGTAGCCATAAATGCAAGTGCAAAGAAATGATATTTTGATTTTATTGAAATTAGAAAGAAATTCTAAATGTATTAATAGTTCATACTCTATATACTGTCATTTAGTTTATTAAAAATAGTTTATGTATGTTTAATTTCCACATTGTTTATGATTTTGTGGGTGCTAAACGAAACGGCAATTATTTGGTTTTCATCTTCATATAGACTTAAATATTAAATCTTTTTATAAAATTAAAGATCTAATTTTTGAGCTGTGTATAAAAACGTTCACTTACATTAATAATCCCTGTATTTTTGGAGCAGCAGGAAATTTTCCTTATTTCAACTTTACGATTTTATATTACATTCCAGTGACGGATAGACTGACGACATTTTTGAAGTCTTATTTTTTGCGTAAATCTGGCATTGGTATTTGGGATCGCTATAATGATCCAGCTTTTTCTTTCCTCTCTCTCTAAAATACGGCATCAAGTATCAAAGCTGAAATACCCTATCCCATGTCATCTCTGGGCTCTTGTTTCATATTTTCAGAGATATAAATTTGAGTTTCATAAGAAAAAATCACAAGCATTATACTTCCACATTCCTCTACAGCACAATTTTTTCCTCGAATATAACTATCGAATACTACTATTATTTAGGGATCATGTTTGAATTTCAGTCTATTATTTTTATCTGACTGATTTATTTTTGACTTAACCATGTTTTTTTTTTCATATTTATTTTTTCGATTACTTCAAGAGGAACCAGGATAAGATAAAACAAACTCTATAAACCGACTGGTTGGAAGCTTATGATGAATATAATATTTTATTGAATAATATAATACATAACGTAACATTTAGTTTTTAAAATAACTAACACGTTATTCTCTGTAAATAAATAATAACTAATTCCGTCGTAGGTGAGGAGGAAAATAACTTTGCAAAATTCCACAGGAGGTTTTTTAATAATATGGCGAACGGTTCCGAACAACATGTTTTTGCCTGATGATGAACTTGTAGTTCAAAACCGGTTGCCATACTAATAAAAACCTCCTGTGGAATTTTGCAAAGTTATTTTCCTTCTCACCCAAATAATAAGTAACTCACCCACTCAGTGAAAATTAAATTAATATTTATTTTATCTGATGTGTCATAAGTTTAAATTCCACCTAATGAAAGCCGAAGTAATTGATTTATATTTTATTATAATATTCCTTCTGTGGCACGAGTGAACATTTTTTTTATTTTATCAGCTCATTATAGCTTCCTACCAGAAAGTCTTACCGGAACCTATGAATTCATTCCGTATTTTATTTACTTCAAAAGTTAAGTAAATAATACTCGATTTGAATAGATAGTTTACGAAAGCAAAACTATAACCACCATTCAATCGAGTAAACTTCTAATTACCAAACGAACTTCTCGGTACGCAGCAAACGGTTTGGCGAAATTCTGGACCAATTCGACCCACGGATTGCACTCGTAAGACGAAAAACGTTACGGAAAAGGAGAAGAGAGAAAACCGGGCGATTGTTTTATCAAAACTGAGAATCCGTCACTCATTGAATTTCTCCGAGGAAACCCCTTAATTACTTACCTTTCATTTAACAACCTTTTCTACCTCTCCCAATCCTCCTTCGATCAAAGGATAATTCCCTCGTTTCCCGAGTCCGAAATCGTTAAACCTCTTCCAAATCGCTTTTGTGACCCAATGCGTCGGTCGAGTCAGGCATCGGCGAAAAATCCGGGAAATCTCCTTCGGAGAGGCCGCTTTCCGTTCGGCGACAATTATTCGGAAAGTTCTCTCTGACGTGAGTTTAAATAACGATCCGTAACGACGGCTGAGAAAAGGAGAAAAACGCCGGCCGATCGCTATGAAAGGATAGATTCGAGAGGTTAAGTTCGCAGTCCCTCTCCTCGTGATCTTTTTGCACTCGACGCCAGTTTTTTCCCGCCGAAATGTTTTTTAGATTGGAACGGATTGAAATACGGCTCCTTTCGGGCGTAGATGGGAATAAAAGGGCCGACTCTGATTCAGACATTTGTAGGAGTTGTTCCCCTTGATGAGCCTTGCTGCTCATGCTGAAGTACCTACATTTACTGCACTCTATGTAATGAATTCTGACCGGTTGCTAGTAATTCGTGAATGTCTGTTATTAATGTATTCATCCCTGAGGGTGGTTTGGATACCCCTCTACCATTAGCAACTAAATTTCTTGGAGAAGGAATGAGGTTTATTATATTGGATGAGTGAGTTAGTTTTCATTTCCTTTTCTCCATGGGCCAGATTTTGTACTAAGTCCATGCGATAGCTGCACAACGTGTATACGAATAATATTGTTTATGGCATTTAATAGGTGACCAGAATTAATGTGGTCATTCATATCCCGGTCGCTTTCAAGTAAGCACAGCCACGAACAATACTGAGACATAAGTTAATGTAGGATACCTTTTCTACTAAGTTTCAAAAGACATGCAATTTTATATGAAAATAAATGCATTAAAACAAACGACATCATTAAATTTCACTCTGGCATAAATGTCAAGTCTTGACAGTGCCACAGCTATAAAAAAAAAATCTGATGTGGCCAGCACATGACTTTCTCCATATATAAGATGTAAATATTTATCTACGACAGTAATTTCGAACTCTATATTCAATCTAAACTTGGAAGATGAGTGATTAATTTATATATTATTATCTTTTACGTCACAAATATTATAAGTAATGTTTTTCGGGACATGCTCGATGAAAAGCGATGAATTTGGCCTTTCGCCCATAGAACCCAGAGCGCCCACAAAGTACATAATCAGCAACTTCCGGTTTATCAGTATTTCATGAATAACTCCTAAGCAATCAATGATAAAAAAATATGTTTCATACAAAAGTTATAGTAAATTACATTTTCTAAAACATTTATAAATAATAGTATATACCTAAATATCATATTTATGGAGATATTTTGAAAACCGGAAATGAGCTTTGAAGAATGAAGCTCAACTTCCGGTTCACCGATCTACTCTAAAAACTAATCAACTCTAACGACACCAACCAAAATACTATATATGAAATTTGGTGTTGATACAACGAATGGTTTTAATGATAGAGCGCCCACAAAGTACATAACATCTACTTCCGGGTTATCGGTATTTCACGAATAACTCCTAATCAACCGGTGATACAAAAATATGTTAAATACAAAAGTTATAGTAAATTAGATTATCTAAAACTTTTATAGGGTATACAATATACCTATATATCATATTTATGGAGATATATTAAAAACCGGAAATGAGCTTTGATGAATGAAGCTCGACTTCCGGTTAACCGATTTACTCCAAAAGATAATCAACTCTGACAGCACACATAACAGTACTATATATGAAGTTTGGTATTGATGCGACTAATAGTTTTCACGTTAGAGCGCCCACTATCACACACACACATACACACAGACATCATTCCGAAAATGGTCAAAACGTGTTCTAGGGACCCCAAAACATGTATTTCCGTTGAAATCTCGAAGTCGAATTTTTTCATGAAAACAATATTTTCTCTATACTTCGTACATGGAGAAAGTAACAATAGAAGTAAATGAAATATGCTTTTTATTGTTCCTTAGTCAAACTATTATTGGAAAATATTCCTTCTGATAAGCTTCGATAGCAGTCATTCAGCTACAACTATTATTGTTTATTCTATTAGAGCAGCAACCGCATGAAATACGTAAGGAATGCGCAGAAAAAGGTTTATTTTCATGTCTCCATTAATAAGAAATAGCGCACGAAATACTGCGTACTCAACGCAAACATTTGCCAAACATGATTTCTAAAACTCAAATTCCTATTCTTTGTTGAGGGAAATGATTTTTGGTAGATTCCTGTTGCCCAAGTGAATGAAAACGTTCGCGCAGCTACTCTGCTACTCCGCCAACTTGAGTTTAGCAAGGAGCCCGAAACTATCCCGCCACCTTGTTTGCACTTCTTTTGAGATTATAACAGAAAATGAGACTGAGTGACGCCTCGTTGTAGATATGATTTCTAGAAAATTACGGTTTTGTTAACGTAAACACCGCAGCTATACATCACTCCAAGTCAATATGCAAAGATTTCTACCGAGGCTATTCTACTCTTCATAATAATGTTAAGATCTGAGTTACAACTAAGGAAAAAGATTCCTTAAATTTGGCCAAAAATCATTTATTTTAAAAAATCTTCTGAAAATTTAAGAATTTCATATTTATTAGAAACCATAAACTTTTAGAAAATCGTTTTAATCAATTATATTATTATTTATTTTATATATGCCCAATACTAATCGAGTCTTTCAGTCCATCTTTTAAGGCTGAATTAAGAAGTTGACTTTTATGTAGATAATAATCTTTTAATCGGTGTTAACATTTTTATGAGATATGCCTAATTTATGCACAAAACTGTACGGTAAAAAATTCGAATATTAATGGAGGTTTACATATTATTTTATGCTTCCAAACGCATCTCTGGTTACAAACCTTCACTAACAAATTATTTACGAGTCTCACGGCTTTTATTAATGTTATAGTATATATGCTAAGATGTACATAAACATCTAAAGCTGCCTTTTCTTGGAAGTAAGTGAAAAATTCTATTTTATTCTGATCACAAATTTGGAAGTACATGTTTAACTGAAATTGATTCTAACTTTTAAACTAACTAACTAACTAACTAAAGAGTTCTAGAAATATTTTTTTAAACTAATCATTTGAATCAGTGAGTTTCGAAGTGTGCCAGGATAACAATTGTATATTCCTTGCGTGCTACTATATCTCAATCGTATCATAATTGGCTAATTATCATGTTGGTTGATTATCTCGTGAATTTTCTCAATGTAACTGATTGATTATTATTTAGAGAGCACCACATGCTCTTATACGAAACTATTATTATGAAAATAATTTGTTTCTAATCAGCGGGGGTGTTTCATTCTAGTATTTTAAATATTAAAGTACTTGTAATTTAACGATTAAGGGAAAAGATGGCTAATGTCGACTATTTTTGCAATATACAAAAAATCAAGGAATTACGTTTCCGAAGAAATTCTGATGTTCTACTTGAGAGCTTAAACATTTAATTTCCAATGAATCTGGTTGGAGCCGGATTTATCCGAGTTATCTAGATAGATGAAGCTGATATCGGCTTTGGCACTTCCGGGTAAGGAATGAAAAGCTTTTGATAGTATTCCCTCCAACGTCAAATATCATTCCCAGGGTGCATCACGCGTACTTCACCTTAAAAGCCCTTCCCTGAAAAGCCCCTATTCCTGATGAGACTTACTTAGTCGCATTCTTTCTCGCATCTCTCGTGTCATCCCACCGCCATCTCGTTTCTCCGCTCGCAATCATATCCTCGCACGATTTTCTCTATTTCGCCGAGTCCCGCTCTCTCATTTAAATGTGCCTCGTCTTTGTATCTGTGCACTTCTGAAAAGGAGACTCCTCTTGTCGCCGCTTTTATTTTGCTCGGCGAAAACGTCTCTTTAATGACTCGAAAACTGGAGGGACGAGAAATGTCGCTCGACGCATAAGAGAGATGAACTTTTTATCGAAATTAAGGAATTCAGTCACCCTTTCGGAAAGTCGCTAATGTGAGAGAAGATCTAAATGTTTAAAAACGTGAATTTATCACTGAATGAGAGATTTACCTCGAACGTATATTTGTATAATTATCTCATAAACGCGTATACTTATACATTCTTACATTTATAATAAATTATATTCTTAGTAAAAATTCATTATAATAACGTTTACTGCTCTACAAGAAATAATGCGTACACGACTTAAGTCTCGTAGCGAAGCTACATTATCAGACATACAGGCCTGATGATGTAGTTTCGCTGCTAAACCTAGTTCGTGTATGTATTTATTCTTGTGGTGTAGCAAGTTATTATTATGAAATTGTTTGTTACTAACTATCACCAAGTGAATTCTGAGTCTGTCCAGTTTATATTTTACGTGTTTCCTAGCCTGTTATAGGTTTTTCTTATAACTAATTCATACGGTACAAGTTTTTTCTCTCATTAAATTAAAAATTATAATATTTACTACACATCACTATAAAATGACAAAAAAATTCATTAAATGAAATTTATACAATTTAATTTCAATTTGAGCATTTATGTACTATAGTCTCTTATTAATTATTAAGTACACTCCTGGCCAAAATTAAAGCAGCACCGGCAGTAAGGATCGCTAGGGAGGTGCTGCGTTAATTTTGGCCAGGAGTGTACATCCCTTGAAAGGATAAGCATATTCTTAATTTTATTTGTCGTTCCATTTCAGTTATCAAATCCTTGCTATTTGGATATGGTGTATGAATTGGCGTTGTATTTTAGTAAACTATTACCTCTGGTTCATTGCAGTTATTTGCTATAGTTACCATTTCCTTCAAATGAGAATTATAGAGAAAAATACATCAGGAAACTTTGAATATCCTTCATGTGAATGAGAATCATAGAGAAAAAATGTTTCAAGAAACCTTGAAGTTGGTCCTTTGGTAAGCCTATCTTCTCAAATGAACAATACGATGCCAATTTAGAATAATTATGCATAGGTATCAGATTGTAAAAATTATGAACATAAAGAGTCATAAAATCATCATTTTTTTCCAAAGTTTAAAAAATTATAATTCAACATCTGTCCGGAAAATTTTATGAAAAACATGAAAAATGTATGAAAATTCCTTTCCGTGTTAAGAGTTCCGATTGACTTTAATGATAACTGAATATGTATAAGTTTCTATTTCCTTCCAATTTTGATTATCTATTGCAATAGTTAGGTACTTTCAGAATATTATAAATTGGTAGTAAAATTTTTCGTACGATATTAATAGCTATGTATTTTTTATGTGTAGAGTAGACAGCGCTGCAGCGTCTACAATCATAATATTATAAGTAGCTTCTGGATACCATATCTCATATTTTATATTGGATTCCATTCGTGTAACAATACTGAATTCACTCCGGATCGGCTCTTGGAAGGAACCGAATGTATACGATTCAAGCTATCAAGTAAGAACTAATCATATGCATGACGTTAGGAGACCTATTTGACTTTGAAATTGATCGAATTAAGTTTTCGTGGAGCTGTAAACCATCACCATAGAAGAAACTACTTGAATAAATTCAATATTCATCTAATTGCAAATTCGTACGGTAGATTTAGAATGGTGGAATCACAGGAAAATATTGGCACAGAACTACAAAAAAGGTAATAATATCAGAGAGGCAACGTGCTCTGATATAAATACAGCAAATGAAAGATTTTTCAGTGAATAAAGTAGAGTTGATCACCTCAAGGATTTATATTAATCATTCCAAAGTTATTTCGTTCTTTATATTCCGATGTAAGACTTCTTTTAATTAAAAATAGTATCATTGGAAACTTACAGAAAAAGGTTAAGTACTCTTTAATTATTTTGGCCAATGAATATGTACTTTAAAAAATAAACTCGATCTAGAGTAAATTAATTCCAAGAAACTCGAGAAGGCACGATTGCGAGAATAAAAGAAGGAAGCGCTAGGGAAAAGGAATCAATGAGATTTTCGGTATTTATTCACCGTAAATACAAATCCTCGACCCAGAAATTCAAATAGATGCAAGGCTTTATTATTTGGGATAGTTTGTTTTTATAAGTGGCGTTTGGTATGATTGTATATCGCAGAAGGTTTCTTTCCGTTGTGGTTTAAAGAAACTCGTTTTGTCTTATCTTCTTTAGGTAATAATTTCTTTTTTTATATATTCATTTCAGGGGAAATTCATATCGCGGTATTATTTTCACTTCTGATAGGTAAACATTAGTGAAAGAAAAACATTCTCTAGAAACTCAGGCAAAGGTCAAAGAAAGGAATGGAAGGAGGAGAAAATTCTTCGAATCCGCCCTGAGTAAGAACTTAGGGAATTTTGCCCCCAGCGATGAACTCAATTCATATCTTGAGAAAAGCTGATAAAGTTTTCTTGTGGATAACCACTTCAAGAGAGCCTTGAAAAGTCGTATTATATTTCTCAGGGGAGGGTTAAGTTTCTTTACCTCCATGTGTATACGTTATGCTATCGCGATAAATCGATCTTAATTCTAGACCACAAAACAAAAACATCATAGTCCAAGCTGACATCCGAAAAGTCATTGATTAAAACATTGAGTTAAAATGAGCTTATTTGGATAATATGCCTTCTGGCTGAAGATTGGACTGATTTTACATGTAATGACAAGGATTAGAGAGATTTCGTTACCACATCGTTCTTACAGGAACTTTCAATAGAAAGAAATAAGAAATGGTTGATTATTTTTGTTTGAAACCAATGTGTAAACCTTATCTAAGATTTAATTATTCATATCAGATGAGGTTAATTTTAAGAAATAAAAAATGCTTCGAATATAATATGAGCTAGATTTTATTGACCCAAAGTTTAGAATCAGATTTCTTATATTTAACTTCGATTTAAATTTTCTATATAGGCCTAAATTCAGCATGACCAATATATAATGGAATATTTCTTATTACTACTATTAATTCTCAGACCTTCCTTAACTGATATTATATTCAAAACGGAGTTTTTATTACTACATTTACTATCGAATATCTATATTTGATCTTAAAGCATTTTGTATACGAATCTTCTTAGTCTCAGTCTGAGCTCAACTCCAAATTTTAATTTATTAGATAATAATATAGTTTTCGACGATAATAATGGTAGCTTTGAAGGTAGTAACTCACATTATTATAACCTGATTAATATGTGGAAACGGTCGTTAATTCATCCATTATGTCTTTTTTCTTTTTCTTTTCCAATTGTTATCAATTGGATTGCAGTTCACCATAGTAGGGAAAATTGATTATCTTAAATTCGATTTTGAGGACGTTATAAGAAAAAATATTCTCTCTTAAACCCTTACCTTGATTAGAGGTAGAAAAACTTGCATTGCCCAAGTAATGGAACTAAGCGAGCTAACAAAAATGGCTAAGTGTATTAAAAAATCGTTAGATTGATGATTCAAGAATAGATAGGGAAACATTCTAAAATTATTAACTGAAGTGAGTTACAATTTATAAAACTCTGCTTTACAAATTGCAAAGTGTTTCTTTAGTAAAAGTCTTGATAAAGCAGATCTGATAATTTTTTGATAGTGGTAACTTATTTATTTATCAAGACCAAAACTAGAATTTTAAAAATAGAATCACAAACAAAAAACAGAAAGAACTACCTTAGTTTCATAGATTAGTTCCATCAACAGGCCCCGAAGTGTTTTTTCCAGAAAAAGTATTATACCATCATATCTCTTATGGGTAAATGTGATATCTTTGTGATAAGAGTTGGTGCTTTTCAGAAATATCTTCAATAGCTTAGGTAGAACTAAGCTCTTAAACCTAGTATGCGCTTTTTATTTTATATCTACTGCGTATCGTGAAATAAAACTACGTCCATCACTCCTTTAATGTTACTTTTGCATATCTCGAGATGCATCAGTGGAAATTTTTGCCAAAAGTCTAGGATTACATCCGAGCGGAGACTGTTTGAATGGGCTGCATCGTAAGGAATTACCCAGGTCTTTTTCTTCCAGATGGTAAAGAAATGTTGCGCTAACGGTTTCTGTCACGAATGAGTTTAAAGTACGTATCCTTTGCATAAGTGTTGTTGTTGGTAATGCTTTCTGTCAGAGAATGGCCTGATTAGATGTAACATGAATAGACAACAAGGAATAGGAATCCTTATCGCCATGATTCTGCCTAAGAATTGAACCGACCTAGTTTCTGCACCCATCTAGACTCAAGTGTCAGTTTATCTCTTGTCTGTACAAAAAACAGTTTCCTATTTTCAATGTACAATTTTATAAATCATAACGCAATTCATTTAATGGTTTTGTAAGGTTTCATAAGATAATCTTTTGTCATCAATAATGAAATTAACTTTATCATTATAGTTTGCTTCGTATATAATTTAACTTCTGTTTGGTGAATTATTTCTATTGTATTTTTTAGGTAAAATTTTTTTCTACCGCAGACTTTCCCACACTGTTATACAATATTTCGTTGTTTAATTTCTAATTGTTAACTTTTTCCCGGATAAAAAACTAAAAATGCTTAATTTTCTTCCAGTAAAAAATCAAGCTAAAACTGTCAATAGGTTTTGTTAATTTTTTTACATTCCCTTGTTGCGGTTTATTTATGCGGCGGATATTTTTAATAAGTTCTTGATTTAAGACTTTTTAATCCACATAAACATTATTTTTGTATGATACTGATGAACTAACACTTATCATGGCAACTTTTTTATAATAGTACTTTACATTAACACATCCATACACTAATACATTTAATTGCAATAATGCAACGTTTTGTATTGACTTGAATAACACATATGATCTAATACATGTTTAAATCTCCAATAGCCGTCTTTATCGGCGTTCCTCTTCTCATTCACCGGATCACTATTATAATATTTCATTCATTTCACCATTCAATTCAATGATTCAATCCACCATTATAATATTATAATAATACAATTATTACAAATTATAAACTTATCTCTTAGCTAGATAGTATACTATCAAAATGAATTTACTGATGAGGCCTTACATTAACAGATAATAGTTTTTTTCTTCTTTCATACCTTTATTTCTTCTATATTTACCATCTTATGAAATGACAGAGGGTTGGATCTAAGAGGAGACTTCATAGCCTCGATCTCTCTCTAGATAAAATCGATTCCAGTCTATTCTATAACAAACGAAACATCTGCTCTTTCTCTATTCACCGCAGGTCCATTTCCGCGATCCCTCGCATCCGCTTATTTTATAAGCTCTGTGTGGGTTGATAGGACGATCACCTTTAGCTGTGACACCCACTCGAGTGAGTCACGAAGCCCACGGTCACTCCTCCCAGCTTCCTTTCCCAGTGACCTTGGCGTGGACCGCGTAGGATGAGAATAAAAATATTTCGCCCGCTCCGTGACTGAGCAGATGTATGAGAAACAGGGAGGGCATTGGCTGCCAACCACCACAGGTCTTCTTCCACGCTTTCGCAACTCTACATGTATCTACCAAGCTTCATGTACCTCTAAGTGAACATATATCCTGGTAGGCTTGCCATCGATGGGTGATTGGTCAATCTGTATTTTTGGTTACAGGCAAATTCTTCAGAAACGAATTCTTCGAAAGCAAATTCTTCAGAAGATCGATTCTTCGAAAATTGACCACTTGTTCCCAAAATTTTCTCATATTCAATGCCCGCACTCAACCTTCAAGAAGGACCATAACTTTACTGAATAAGCATGATGGAAGGTAACTTAAACTTTGCTAGTAAGTATGCGTCTTAACCCAAGTTGTAAGGGAATACCTGCCTAGAAAGTGTGAAACCTGGGTCCGAGTACCAGCCAAGCCACTATTTTTCTCCTATCGTACAATGTAATAAATAGATTTTAACTCCGAATTCCGTTTCTTTTATACAAATATCACTACGTGCAAATGTATGTGCTTTTTATCTTTTTTTTGTTTTATGCTATTTCTTATATTGATACCATTTATTTAAGTGTTAATTGGCTATGCTTATTGATGTATCACATACATGCACTTATTGATAGTGTATTTGTATATTTTGTCATGTTTCATCTAATCTTGTAGTTATTACTATCAGTAAGTTTGCGCAGGTTTTTCACATCCACCTTTTTAGTGGGTTTTTTCCTGTAGTGGATATTTTTTCCCTAAGAATCTCTTAAGTTTTTTTACATCCTCAATTCTTCTCATTCTTTTCTCATACTTTCTCTTAAATTTAATTATACTATAATTTATGACGATGGGTTAGATGGAAAAAGAGACTTTTAGTCTAAATATTTCCCAAATAAAGACGATTAATTTTTATTATAAATATTGGATACATTCAGATACATAAGAGTGGTATATTTTCGAAGAACGGATGCTTTGAATAATTCGTTCTGGAAGGATTTGTATGAATCCTAGAGTTTTAGCCTTATCCGTCTCATAATTTTTCGGAAAAATCATAAAATAATTGTGTATTTTTTTAATCATTGGGTAGATGTGCGATTGGTTGTGCACGCACCGTTGAAGCTAGATTTACAGTCATTCTTTCTAGTAAGTTCGTCGAAAAACTCATAAAATAATAATAGAATTGCTATTTTTAACCCTCTAATCGTCCGGTCTTACTTCTTTACGTATTTACGCTTCTTTGACTTTTTTATTTTGGCTTTTAACCTGGACCTCACTTAAACTCAGAGGTGGGGAGCTTGCGGTCCTTTGGCCATATGTGGCCTTTTTGGGCGCTCAATGAGGCCTTTTAGTCACTTCCCGAAAGGAAGTGCCCTTATTTAAATAACATGGTTTTCTAATTTTGGTAATGACGCCATCGGAAACATGAAGTGGAAATTTTCTCTTACAATTTACTCAGAAAATGAATATGTTTTCTCGCATATAATTATTCCTTATACTACTATTTGAATTTAGATAACACGCAGCAAGATATTGACCTGATGGATGAGTTCTGATGCTGAATTGAGTTTTCCAAAAGATGTCTAATTCATGCCTCAACTCATATAGTTTTAGGGGTTACTAGTTCCTATCGAGTAAACTTGACTTGAGCAAACTTCCCATATTTTTCGTCGAGTCAGCTTGTTCTTTGTAGCCTTCCTACATTAAATTTCCTCTGAATATAAAAGTCAGTTTAACAAACGATAGATTCCACGATTTAGCTTGAATAGCATACAAGAAAGTTTGGAATTTCAGTTTCAAATAATATGTCTTACTTTATGGGTCCTTTAGCCTTTTCATCTAGTCCCAATCAAAATTTCGCACTCGTTTGCTTCTCAGCTATTCTTTTTATTTTCATCTTCATCCTCTCCGTATTTGGTCACTCATTCCGTCGCCGACATTTCTTTCGCTTCCTTGGTGTTAAAATGGCCCATCTTATGTTTCACCTCCCCTCTGATAAATTTATTAGGCATTTCTACATATTTTCCTCCTCTGTCACCATTTATTAGTTTGAAGAAAATATATTCATTCATTAGGAAGCTTCTGCCAATATTTCCTTTAAAATAGCATCTCTAAATGATTTTGTGTATTTAGAGAATTCTTCTTCATCACTATAAATCTCCATATGGAAATTAAATAATTAACATTAATTTCCGAATCAAAATAGAATGTCCAGTTTTTAAGAGTCTTCACTAAATAAACAAATTCTTTGCTCATAGTTGGGCTTTGAATTTTCAAGTTGTTTTACTTTTAACGGAATATTTGTAAGAATGGATTAGATAACCTCTTGTTTTCCCTCCTGTATTACAGGGTTGTACTTATAGAATTCCAATAACGGGATAAACTTTATTGATTTATTTAGAGTTGAAAATCTGTCGTTGAAATCTTTACCTAACCCAATAAAAAACATTGGGGATTTAACTACTAATTTCACTTAATATTTGGGGATTCACTTCCCTAGACTTGATTACATTTTTATGAAAAATTCCCTAAGTCGTTATATGTGTTACTGTTTCGTAGGTATTAATTAGAACTTGCATTTTCAGATGATTTGTTGTATGAGAGATAAAATTTTTATGAGGTTATAAATGTACTTCCATGCTTTTGTACGGAAATATATATATTGATGATCCAATTAATTAAATTAAAGATATTAGTTTAAAATATTATTGTTCCTATATAGACTTCGCTTTATTTAGCCTATTTATAAATTGAAAATCATGTTTATCTGTCGGAAGAATACAATCAATTTTTAATGTTTTATGACTTTGTACTCTAAAAAAGAAAATCAATTTATTATGTATAATTCCCTGAATTACTGTATCGCGGAAAATGAGAGGGTAGTTAAAATCTCGAGATCCATCTAAGCATTAGAGTAATCCTTTTTGTGAGAGAACAGAAATACGATGAATCGGCATCCTTTATGTAAGAGTGATGATACCTGTTATCAATTGAGCATGGAAATGGTTTTTGGAAAGGATAAATGGGATGAATAAAGCGGTCAAACGCTCAAGTTTGATTCGTAGAGCAAAAGGAGTGAGAAATAAATGGAAAAATAGGATTAGGGGAAGGTTAGGCGAATGCTCCCTATTCAGAGTGGCGTGATCGTAAGCCGCTTCGTATCTGTTTTGTTCCTCCAGGGGTTAGCTTCGGCCAATTCACCGAGGGATGACCCTCATGATGGAAGGTTAATTGGTTTTATCCACCCAGTTGATCCTGTTTTGATTTACACGGATACGTTTAAGTTTACCTGTTAGTCTCAGATGTATGGGTGCCCGTGTGCGTATATTTAACGGGCGACATATATTCGGAAAAGGGTTGAAGTCATTCTTGTTTTGAATTTTCCCGTAACGTGTTCTATCGGACCAGTAAGTTTTTAAAAACACATTGATCAGTAGATATACAGCGTGATGGAAATCTATTAGAGAAAACTGAAATGCTCGAAATATATTATTTTTTAAATAAAATAACTAAGGAAATAACATATAAATTTTGAATAGCTTTGTTTAATATATTTCAGTGGAAAAGAATTGAATTCTTAATTAATAAAAAACACTTGCAACATTAACAGAACACAGAACGGCACTGTTTGCAAGTTGGTATCTCGTCAGTAATGTCTGTACAATTATAACAAAACGTTTTTTACAAATATAAACTTTTAAGATTGCATAGCACATGATATACATAATCCATTACCTTTTACATCAACAGAACAATTATTATTTAAATAATCATTTACATCATATTACGTATATACAATAGCATCTTCGAAAAACTCTCTTACAGAATAAATGACTTATTTATCAAAACATTTTTGAATTTTTTAAGATCTTTACTTGATCTGTAGGCAGTTTTGTCTCATATCAATTGTTAATTTGTTTCATCAATCGCCATAAGTTTACTTTAAACCCCAATTCTATTCCACTACCTGAAGGAAGGGGTATCATCCCAGCCTCCCTTATCACATTTGTATTTGGTTCTCCTCTTGTATGGTTCCCTTCGACAAATCGCCACTCAAACGCGCCGCACCTGTTTTCGACCGCAATTCGGTCTGCCGACACTCTCTCTCTCTCTTCGCCCACCGTTTTAATCACCGCTCCTCTAATCGACGTCATACCCTCATCTCGAAGATTGGAAACCGTTCGGATGGCGTCTGTTATTTGTAAATGTTAAAGACCCTTTTGTACTGAGAATCATGTCAATTACGATTTACAAGAGGGAGTTGCAATAAAGAGGGAAAGGATCTCTCGCTTAGTTTACACTGAGTGCCGGAAGCAAGAAGCTTAAATTGAGTGAGAGGAAATTCAAATCCAGGGAGATAGATCTGGGAAATTTCTTGCTAATATTAATCGATTTTCCATACGCACGCCTTTGATTTATTTTTATTATAGAAATGTTTTGTATTTTTTCAATAGTTGAAAATCTTTGACACGCGCCATAAGTATTTTTTTTAAATTTTCATACAACTGATCAATTATTAACAATTTAATTACATAGAGATGTTAAGCTTTGTATGTGCAAAATGGTACCTTATTAAAATTTACGGTTATAGACATAATTGTTCTCTGATAAGCCTAGTTTTAATCCCCATGTAATGAAGTAAAGACACTTGTTTGGAACATAATGGTAATTTATATCTATTTACAAATATTTCGATGTCATTAAACTCGATTATTCCATTACAAAAGATGTCAGACTTTCAATTGAAGAGTAAAACTAGTTAAACCATAGTTAAAGTATGTGATAACATAGACTTTGCTATTAGATCCACGAAGTATACTTGCGTAATGGTGAAAATTTTCATATTAGCCTTTTATTCCAACCATTTACTCAAGGGCTGTTTTCCGCAAAGTTATATCTTAAATTGTATTAATCGAATTATTAACAGACGTAATTATTTTGACAGCTAGAACTCTAAGTTTTGCAATTTAACATAGAATATTTTTATTTCACGACCATAGTTTCGACCCGCTGGGTCATCATCAGTTAAAGATAAATTTACAAGGCAGTGTATAAGTATACAAGAATTCTGGATGAAAAAGAAGGATTAAGAGATGTACGGTAAAGTTAAATTTGTATTTGTCTACATGGTGGCCAACTACCATGAGGTTGAAGCCATGTTATTATTGGATTCTATAACAGACGTAATATTCAGCGATTGTGTAGGATTCTTCAAATAATCTCGATTCATGTCAAAGTACTTGTTTCTCAAAACTTATTTGGAAGAATAAAATTTTAAGGTTCCACAAAAAGAAGGCGGAAGCTATGAGTTACGACTTTCCTATTGGTGTAAGGAAATAAATTATAATATAGTTAAACTTCACTAAATCAGGCGAGTTGTTGTGATAATCCATAATGGAAAGAATCTAAGAAAGATTTGTACTTTTACCAACAATTTATTTTTACAAATAACAGTAACACGACCGGTTTTGACGATTAATCGTCATATTCTGGTAAAAGTAATGACGATTAACGATTGACGTAACGTAATGAGGATTAATCGTCGAAACCGGTCGTTTTACTGTTATTTGTAAAAATAAATTTGAGGGAAAAAGTACAAATCTT
This sequence comes from Sympetrum striolatum, assembly GCA_947579665.1. Taxonomy (NCBI): domain Eukaryota; kingdom Metazoa; phylum Arthropoda; class Insecta; order Odonata; family Libellulidae; genus Sympetrum; species Sympetrum striolatum. The sequence goes on along the minus strand of OX388350.1, from coordinate 34,509,922 downwards.
TCTTAGATTCTTTCTAGAATATAGTTGTTAATGAATTAAAGCTTTTAAAAGCTCTTGGATGCAGGTATGAGAAAACAAACAGCTTTAGAGGCGTTTTAAAACCTTAATTATATTTTAATGTATTTTCCGAAATAAATTAATAGGTATAATATTTCATGTATATTATACACCTTTTAAGCTTTTTCCTTATCAAAAGCTCAATAGAAATTTGACATTCTATCTAATTAATTATTCCATAGTTATCTCCAAATTGGACTTGTAACCGTCTCGGCGAGATATCTGATACCGTTGCGTTGCGTGACGGATCGGCCCACTCATGAAACAAGAGAAATAAAGTGGTTTTTGTCATTCGTAAGGGCCTCCACCCACAATGCACAGCCGTCCAGTCGCGCGTGCAAACAAAGTCGGATGAATTTCCCTCGTCGACCGTTTACATCCTCGTGTCTTTGACTAATTACGCTAATCAAGGACGGTGCGACGATTTCTCGTCTGGATTTCCGGTCCGGGACGTGATGGACGGGTCTGTCCCGTGCCTAACAGTTCAACAAACACAGCCACATGTCACATTTGAAGTTGGCGAGGAAGCCGTGATTGATGTCGGGGAGCGCACGGCGAGCGAGGCAGAGGGAGGATGCGGTGATACAGGGGGCGTCACGATCACTCGGAGTCACTGTTTCATTCACCAAGGAAGAAACGGTACGTGTGGGAGGAAGATTCATGCGCGAATCTGTAATCTAACGCGGTTTTAAATGTCACGAACAATTAAATGCGTGAGGATTCGAGGTTTATTATCTGTCATGAGGAAAGTGTACAGGAGTATGAGCAGAAAAACTAATGGTTTACCTCAGAGGGAATTTGGATGGTTCGTTGAATGTGGCTTGTCTCAATTAACCAGTTATCATTTGTAGAATTCATCGTTCTTTTGTAGTTGAATTCCATTTTTTTGTTGTTCAGCACATTTGTTGGTTGCTTTTAATCATCGTTTGAGTATATTCATGAACTAGAAGAACCGTTCATCATTGGAAAAAATCTGATGTGGCCAACACATAACTTTTTCCATATTTATTGAAAACAGAAGCCAATGTAATAAATAAATAATTCCAAAATAATCAGTGTTATGAAAAAATGTATCACACAAATGTTGTAGTAATGTACATTATCTATAACTTTTGTATGTAATTGTATACACCTACATTGCTTTTTGACAGAGTTATGTATGAAAAACTTCCACTTCTGGATAAACAACTTCCGGTTAACCATTATTCAAGAATAACTCCTAAACAATCAGTGACACGAAAAAATGTTTCATACAAAAGTTGTAGTAAAGTACATTATCTATAACTTTTGTTTGTAATTGTATATACCTATATTGCATTCTGACGGAGATATTAAAGAAACAAAGTTTTGTTCCGGTTTAACTGGAACTTTCGGTTCAGCGATATTCACCAAAAACTAATCAACTTTTGGCATTGTTAGGAAAATACTAAATATGAAGTTTGGCAATGATCGGATAATTACTTTTTAAGATAGAGCGCACACAAACTTTTTTTTACCACAGACAGACAAATTAAAGCAAAGATTAAAATTCACGGTAATTGGAGAAGTATTATGGAATGTAGAATGATCCTACTTCCTCCTTGCTCATGGTAAGCGGAATGAAGTAAATTATGAAGTAAGTGAACCATTCATCACTGGAAAGCAAAGATTAAAATTCACGCTAAATGGGAAAGTATTTCGAGAATCCATCATGTACAACGGAGAAAAGATTTCGTACTTTTACCCTTAACAGTTTTTTCAATAAAAGCGCACGGTTGTTTTAACGATTTGTCGTCATCATCAGGTATCGCATTGCATCAGTTGGTAGTGTTCTTTATTGAAAAAAACTCGTGGAAAAATAGCAGGTCTTTTCGTAATCCTATATAGGACTGATGTTCAAAATCAAAGACGATGATGACGATAATTGAATTGATGCAAATTTTCTCACCGTAAACGAAATTGATTTCTATTTCTGTCCCTTCGTATCTAGACATATACCTAATAGGTGTAATATATCAAAAACTGTATTCATCCATTAATCTCAGACTCTTAATATGAAGTTGTAAAATATCCAAAACCGCGTTTGTTGCATAACGAATCATTCTTGTTTCGAATAATACTTAAACTCGTACTCTGATAATAAGGTCATCTTTTCGGATTTATTCTGTTTTCTTTGATATGTTTTATATATTCGTTTGCGTACGGACGGTTGTATTTAGGGATAGTCTAGATAATTAAGAGCAGATTGATACGAAGAGGAAATTTGTAATTCAAGGAATTTTTGCTGGTTAATCAGGTTATAAGATCCCCAAGTGGTCCTTTAGCCAAACATTATAGGTAATTAGGTGTAAAGCATTCATAACCTTAAGTGTTTGAAAATATTTCTCCAGGCTTTGATTTAGAAGTCCTTGAATTTCAATTTCGATTGTGGCGGTTATTACCTTGATAGTGGTAGGGGAATAATTAAAGCAAGTTTATCATGTTGCAATCAATAGTCCCTCTTAAACTATAACAATAAAGGTTGCAAAGCAAAATTAACGATTTTTAATCAAAATCCAGGCCGTTGAAAAAGTGTTCGTCATTATTATTTTTAATCAAATTTTGTAATACTCCTGACTATTTGTTCATATTACGTAAATAGGTCATACCCTGAGGCTTTAAATGTAATGCAATAGAGGAAATGAGGCTTGGTTTGATTTAAAGTTATAGAGACACTTTCTTGACACAGTATCTTTTGCGTGACTTCAGAAATGCATCACGCTGACGTTGTTCCCTTGTCTAATGAGCATACGTTTATATGATAGGGGACATTTGATTCAAATTATCCCTCAAACGGATAATGGATCTACTTCCTTATTATATATTTTAATACAATAGAAAAAAGAAGAGCGATTGGCGATTTCATCAAAATATTAATAATGTAGTGCATTTACTATGGGTCTGAGAGTTTCTCCAAATAGCAATGCGTGATCTAGACGGATATATGATGATCAACTCGTATTAAAATTTAATCTCAATATCAAAAGTTAAAATAACACCATAAAAATTTTATAAAAATTAAATTTCATTGAATTTTTCTCATTAATAGACTTAAAATGGAGTCGGTACTAATCTCTATCAGTAAGTATATACTTTTTAATTATCAGGTAATTTCTAAAGCAGGTCCTATTCTTCCTAATCAAAACATTTACCTTGCATTACTGAAAAATCTCAGCTAACTCAATCTTGAAGGTTTTGTTTTGAGCCAATGGTAAACTACAGCAACTTAGGTACACTTTAAAATATTTTGCGATACCCAATATTAAAGAGGAACCAACCGATTCCGTATTTGTCACGAGGTATTTGAAAGTTCAAGGTGGCAGCGAACTATTTCATAAAGGAAGAGGGCGCTATATTTCTGAAAGGGCACCTTGAAAAAAAGGCGCCGAACAACAAGTGATTGGCTATAGGCAAATTTAGTCTTGTGCGTAGGAAGCGGCCGAAGATGGATAGAGAGGATTATCGGTGGTCATCAGACAACTTTCCACTTCACAAGCTCCTGCCTTAATAATGGGATGCGGAAAATGAGAGTTTTGGAAGTTTAAGCCTTGGGCTTTTGTGGATTTCATGTTTGAAAACAATCTAACATCGATTACAGTCATAACTTTCTGAAGTAATTAATTTAAAGCGCAAAGTTAATTATCAGAAAAGATTTGCAGAAAACTACGATGAAAAAGAATTAAAAATCGAAGAGGAGTGAAGAAGAAGTGTTTACTTTCCACAGTATTTATGAACGCGACCAAGGTTTCGTTAATTAATACCGTGGAAAGTAAACATCTTATTTTTTCTTCGATTTTTTAAATTAAATTCCACCAGATTTCACTTCATACTTTTCATTTTGAAACAGAATTGATTGGTGGAGATCTTAGATAGAGATAATCGCTAAAGAACGTTGCTCTGCGGAATCAAGTTTTACTTTACTAGATGCGTGTAAATGTGTTACTCTAATCATAACCATTGTAAAATCACGATGAAAGGATAAATTCCACGGATTGACTTTTATGTTTTAATTTGTTCTTAATTGGTCGGTTATGAATTCTCGAAATAGTAACAGCGCCGACTTAATATTTTACTAGTTAAGCTAACTCAGGAAAAATGTGTAACATATCTATGTTTTAATTATTTACGATATGTTTGTCGTATGCGCAAACAACAAGAATACATGATTGAGAAAATGTATATTAACTATTAAAGTAAAAGATATTGTGGCAATCCATAGCAACAATCGAGATATGTAGTACACTTCTCTACTAAATCCAATTATAAATGATAGTTTATATATTAATAAACGAAAAAAACATTTTGAGGGAAATTATACAGCATTTTTTATTGATTTAAATATGTTAGAAAATACAAAAAAAACACAAGAGGATATACGAGACAGGGGAATCATTTTTGAGGCCACGGTATAGACCTCATTTCAGGGAAAAATCCTGGTAAATCAAAGTATTATCTAATTCGCTCTAAAAGTATATGCTTGACTATTTATAGTATTTATTTAGTATATATTGACTATATATATCTTTTTAATAGAATAGTTGACTAGAAAATCACGTAGGTATAGAACTGAAGAATTTAATTTTTCCCAAAGTGAACGGGGATAATTCAAATTAATTTATTTCCGTTCACCTTTCGAAGATATTAGCTTAGTTTAATTTGAACGACGTGAATATCACCTCCGGCCATTCCATTTCGGGAACCAAGCAATTAAAATCCATAAACATCGAACTCATCTCATAGAATATAACATACTAAAATGGCGACACACGAAACACCTGAAGCGAATACTCGGAGTAAGAAAGTCGCGAAAAAATCCGACGGATGAGACGGACCATAAATTCAAGCGATGCCCCCGCAAGAAAAATATCGCAAAAGGATTCGCGAAAGGAGAGAGAGCTGCATAAGATGGGGATATTAATGCTATGGCTGTCTTCCTTATATGAAGAGACTGGTTTTTCAGACCACAGTGGCTTACACTCAGCGTGTATTCTGGATAAAGGGAGAGGAGAAATGGGTAGGTTGGAAGCCAGTGAAGGAATCGATGGAGAAAGGAAAGCAGAAGGGAATGTCGAGAAGAAATCGAAGAATAGGATACGTTTAACTAAATATAAACCTGAAATACCGAATCTAGTGAAACAATAAAACAACACCAAGAGGCAGAATTATAGAAAAAGTTTCCGCTTACAGCAATCAAGGGATATAAGGAATATGAAGCGAATAAGAGAATTTTTTATGTACCAGTATTCTCCTATAGATGAGGTTAATCTTTGGTTTCACACAGGATTCCCTTATCTCGTATGTCCTTGTGTTTTTCATTCTCTAGGATGTTTAAAGAAATAAAATTATTCACTTTCCCATTAAATTTATCTATTTTTTGTTAATAAATAAATTTTATTAGTGCATACATTAAGAGGTAAAGTTTACCTAGTTCTTCGAATGTTACCATGAATTTCGACAATATCGTTTACTTTTATCCATAACTTACTATTTGTCTATATGATGAATAAGAAGTGTAAAGTAAGGAAAAATGATAATATAATAATAATAATTGTCTTTATTTGGGCGAGATTTAAACTAAAAGTCTCATCTTCCATCTAACTCTTCGTCATCAATATAGGTTAGTGTATTAAATACGTAAATGTATGGAATAACTTCGCTTTCTTGTAAAAAAAGAACAATTTTTAAGGGAAATAAAATTGCACTCATCTTAACTTTATCTGACTTATTTTAAATGAGTATTTATGATTGTATAAATCTGGCGCTTTTAGCCAGGATCTTCTGTGACTTTAACTTGTAACACTCCTCTGAGAATTGAAACAGTCTGGCTTTAGGAAAATATGTAGGAAACGATGGATTCAATATTTCATTGATTTTTTCAGGTTTTATTTAACTCTCTACTCATTGATTATTCGTCTAGATGATACTTTTTGACTGTTATCCTTAGTTGCGAGTATAATTTATAACGTTTCAAGTAAATATTCGCGGGATTTTATTTTACATTTACAAGTAAGACTTATTTTTTTTGAAGTTCACAAAAATTCTCATGCAAAAATTTTTATGTATTAGTAAGATGAAGAGTTAGAAGTTGACGTATATTTATTCTGAATTTCTAAATGCATACTTAAAACTCTTACTTAGCTAATCTTCAATTATTGGAGTATTTTTAATTTACCTCGATTTGGTGTGATTTGATTTGATAATACTCAAAACATAAATGAATCATTATACACTCGGACTAAAGTGTGATTCAATTATCAGATTTATTAATAAGGCCAAGCTTTTCGACAAGGAAGACGATATTTGTATTTCCACAGAATTTTCTATTCAATAGCGATAGTAATATGTAGTACGTGTAATGTGTGGTAAACTCTTTACTCTACATTAAATTAGTACTTTCGTGTGCATACAAGGACATTTTAGACTTGGGTATTTCTGTTTGTAGGATAAGTTATCTTAAACAAATAGTATTTTACGCATAAATATAAAATTTATTTATCTATTCGGTTTACGACACCACAAAGCTGAGCTTACTGACGTTTAAAACCTTTTTTTCATCTTAGATAGGTCACAAGATCTCAAGATATCCGTTTGTACGCCACCATGAGGGGTTTCGTAGTCTTTTCGCCAACCATACCATCTTAAACAGATCCACGACTTTCCCACTTCTAGACTGGATGGAGAGAGATGTGCTCAGGGAAGTTCAGAGAACCCTCGCGAGGGGCGCCTACGTAGTTGGTCAACATTCTTACACAACTTTTTCCTTCTTTTTTCCTTCCCCTTTGTTTGGACTTCCTTTCTCGGATCGTGTGGAGGAAATCCTTGCTCGTTCCACCATAAACCTTTTCCTTTTCGTTCGGAAAGTGAGAATGAAAGTTTCGCCTTGATTTTCGGAAACGGATATTTGAAGATATCCAAAGGGAGAGGGCAGGAAAATATATCGGTAAATTATTTCCGGCGAGAGAGTGGCCCGTTTTGGCCCTAGGGACCAGGTGAATTGTTTTTAGAAAGGCGGAATAGGGAATAATATAAGGGAAAACAAGGATTTGGAAAGCTCATTGCACATATATTATTATTTTTTCGATACGTTCAGAATCCTTAGATGGTGTAAAACATATAGTAATATACAAATATTGTAACACAAATAAAGTGAGAGTGAAAATGAGCGGAGTGGAACAAATTTGAAGCGGAACGATAACATCGTAAAAATCACGATAAAGTATCCAAAAATGTTACCTATAGAAATACTAGTTGTGTCGTTGAGAACATCTGGCGAAAAACAGTTACAGTGCCAAAAGTAAAGAATATGAAGTAAAAACAGCATTCCTAGTAGCCCTAGTGACTTTAGTAAGCATAAATAAGAGTGAAAATATTAGGCTATGCAGGTATTACCATACCTAGCATTTTCCGCGCAAAGAGAGGAAAGCAATTCAGATGATTTCAATGATATTTAAAATAAAATTTTCTTAGGCATTAGTCAAACAATACATTCAAATAATTGAAACAAAAGTATATATAATCAAATACATGAAGAATCAATACGGATTCTAATAGAATTCAAATATAGAAAAATGAATGATAGACTATGAGTTCAACTTGTGATCTAGTACATAAATGTATATAAGTTGACCTAATGTGAAGATCGTTCCTTTAATGCATATTGTATCTTTTTTTACAATTTGATACAAACGATGAAATCTGAACTTAATTTACAAGAGATTCATGAAGTTATCAACTTGAGAGATTTGTTTGATTGTAATACTAAAGATAACAACGAGGTACAGATGTAATGTTTTGCATAGTTTTGTCAACTATTTCTAACGATATTGATTAGGATAAACCACTAAAATGAAGGAAAAATTATTGACGTAGATTAAGGGTCTACGGATTAATAAACTTCGTTAAATAATTTTGGATCGATAACGATGTGCTCTAAATAACAACTTGTTAATATTTTAATTCAAAGGAATTTATCGCATAATTAATTCTACAAAGAAAGAATTTTAGCGAAATTAGATTATTTATTGAGCAATTCCAGTCCTTCAATTGAGCAAGCCTTCCTTAAAATAACTAAATTACTCAATTACAACGTTTAGTAATTTGCAAAAACAAAATTTCCGACCTGCTTCAAGTTCATGTCTTCCCACACGCCTACTTCCACGCTTTTATTTATTTTCCTGATTAAAGTTGCCACCTAATTATGTTGTTGTGTAAATTGATTATTTCGCAAGAATCCATTTGCTCGAACAGTTTCACAATCGTCGGTAAATTAATTGAACATTTCCAAAATCTCTTCCTTCCCTCTCCTGATTTTTCACTTAAACATTTCTATGGCTTTCTCGTTCCCTTGCTCTTTCGTTCAATTCTCTTCCTATACTTGGTCTGGTTCAACAGCCTTAAATTCTTCTCTCTTCACTCCTAATCGAGTGCCCGAAACACCCACTCCCTCGCCGCGAAGCCCACGCAGGTAATGAACGAAAATGCCAATGCGCTCCCAAGTTTGTTTATTCGTGACACTCTGACGCCATCGAGCCTTTTAAAGAGCAGAGTGAACGTAAGCGTATGACGGGAACGAATGAAATAACACCAGAAGTGTCGTATCCCGCTTTTGATCCCATTGGGAAACTGCCTCCTGCATACTTTTAAAATTAAAGATAACAGTTAGATAGAGATATGACGAACTAACTGGATTACTTTTTGTAATTACTGCTTCATTTCCTAAGCGTGTGTTTGGCGTTCCTTAAACCTTGGCCTCTCTATGATTACGAACTCTTTTTCCCAAATCTTCAACGTATGTAGGCTTCTTTAAATTTGTACTAGTGAAATGAAGTAAAGTTTATTTTATTTTATGTAAATGATGGAAACAAAGAGTTGAATATGCACATGAAAGTGTGCGGCTTAACCAAAGTTATTCAGAGGTGAAAGATAGTGACTTTGCCGGGACTCGAACCTAGATCTCCCAATTTCCGGGCAGTTATTCTAATATATATTTATCGTATATAAAGACTAAATTCCAAAATAAAAACAACAAGAAACTTTCAAAGCGGTTATACGTATTTCGACTTCCAAGAAGTCATCGTCAGGCTAAGGTCGGCAAAGAATAAAGACATAATTTCAAATTATGCATTAATCGTCATACCACCTTATCATCTAATTCTACGTCCTCCAAAAAATATCTAAAATTGATCTTCTGTCCCAAACTCACCAACGGTCTTACTAAAACATTTAAAGATAAAGACATCAATATCGTCTTCCATAATCCTTACACAATTAAAAACGTATTAGGCAACACCAAAGACAAAATCGAAACGTTTGACAAATCAGGCATTTACAACATTAAATGTCCTGAATGCAATTTAATATACGTTGGCCAAACCAGACGAAATTTGATTACTCGTTTTAAAGAACACATTGCGCATTTCAGATTTGGGAGATGTCATATGTCTATGTTGCTAAACATATGAACGACACTGGTCATCAAATTTCTTTGAATGATTTAAATCTTTCACATTCTTCACACACTCATTTAAACGCCTTGGAAAATTTGTACATTTATAAAAATAAAGATATATTAATGAACCAGGATTTAGAATTTAACCAAACTCTCTTCAAATTAACTGACACATAGTCTTTCTACGAGCTCAATTTGGTTCCTTGCCGTCTCTTCTCCTGACTTCCTTGCATTTCTTTGCCGGCCTTAGCCTGACGATGACTTCTTGGAAGTCGAAATACGTATAGCCGCTTTGCAAGTTTCTTGTTGATTTTTTTGGAATTTATTCTTTATATATAACATAACCATCAGCAGCCGCTTTGCTTTTTTATATATGTATATATCGGTTCGAATCCCAGCCAAGTCTCTATTTTTCACCTCTGAAAAACTTTATTTTATGTGTTAAGAACAAGTTCCACTTAGTGAAGGCCAAAGTGATTGTTTTTGTATTTCTGTTTTGTTGAATTCAAAATGAGTAGGTTAGTAAACTCACTTTGTGATTATGTAGTTTTTATGTGATATCTCATTATGTTAATTAGATTGTAAATGTTAGTTCCCTGATATTAAAATTTGATTAACTTACTTCTGACATTTGGACAAAAAAAGACCTGTTGTACGCAATATAACGCGCGAGTTTACGTGCTTAAGGTGCGACTGATGAAAGGTTAAGCTAATTGCTACCAGGAAAACTAAAATTTGAGAATGAATGTAGGTGTTAAAGGTTTTTAAAAACTGCAAAGCCATCTTTGACAGCGTTTCGTACCTGTACTGTCGCCAAGTCTCGGATTACTATTCTAGGAATTTCCCAACGTACGTACATTTCAATAGATAGACAGTTTTACACCTCCAATTCATTAGCGGCCGTGTTCCAATTTCTTTCGTTTCTGATGTTGGTATATTTTCTCTCTCAAAGAAAGCAGCCATTCATCTATTTCATGATTTGTTCGTTTCAATTGAATACGAAAAATTTGTTGAATGTTCAATCCCTTTTACTTGAGTTCCCACTCTGACTCGAAACTCCCAATTGGGCAGCTTAATTAGCGCCCAAGTTCGTTTCAATGAAACCACTGGACTTTTGTAAAGAGGCTTCAAAGAAATGGAGAGAAGATTACCTTTATATCAACCGATTGATCAAATTGAAAGATATCGACCAACCTTTTTGGATATACGCGTAATAAATTGGTAAAATTAAGTATGGGTTGCAATGATAGTTTCAGCCGCCTTCATTTCATGGCCTTCTTTTTATGATCCTCATAAGCTTACACTGGAAAGAGTATAGCATAGATTGTTTCGGCTAATTTCCTACAAATTTAACATTAATTAAGACGAAAACTATTTCTATTAAATGCTTCAAATATTGCGTTTGGAGACTAGAAGAGATAATAATATTTCTGTACAAGCTGTTAAAAAAACATGGTAGACTCCTGTACAATTGCTGGTATGCTAATTTCTCGTTAAGTTATGAGAAACTGCAATGTGTTATGTGAACTAATTGATTTGCATAATGTTAGCCTTGAAACTTTACAAATATATTTAAGACCGCGTAGATTTTCATTAATCTCTGTTGTTATATTAATTATCTTCTTGATTGTATATTCTTTGGTTTGGTTTTGTTTATTTGTTGATTTTAATTTCTCGTCTGTATTTTAGTGATTGTATTTTCTTGTCAGTATTTCTGGGTTGTATTTTCTTAAATAGCGTTGATGGTTTCTGCCTTAACTTGGTGGAAGATCATTATAAAATTAAAAGAATAATGGAACTAAGATTTTAATTTATACACAACCACAAAATACATACGACCAATGTGTCAATGCATAGCATTGTCATCAGACGAAGAATCTCGTCAAAGACATTGGCATCGAAAATTTATTTATTTCTCGCATAGCATAATAAATGTAGACTAATTGCTTTGAATGAACTTATTTGAAAATCTTCTCTGTATTTTCCTCGGTCGTTTATCCGTTGTAGATATATTCGAAAAGCATTTGAACACTGGGTTTGCATGTTCATTTACGCTGCTATATTTATGACCTGTGTGGAATTTAAGTGTACATTTTATGTGGAATTCTTTGTTCCTTTGGATGATGTTCTAAAATTTGTAGTCGACACTCTTAAGCATTCCTACCAGCTCGGTAATTCATTCACGAAAATTCCTCTCTCGCTTTTAAAATGCGTTTGGCGTTATGTATTCTGGTACGTTACGACAAGGATCTCGTGTTGTCTGCCTATTTTTCTCACGCGAAGTCCTTGAAATGCAATCCACAGCTGACAACGTCGTTTCGGATGTCTCATTCATTTCAGGATATTAGCATTCGCTCGCGTGGTTTTTTGCTCCCTCCAATCTAAATCACGCTCTCCCATCCTATCGCTGCATCTTAACGGTCATGAATGCCCAGAGGCGGAATTACGTGCATCCGGACTTTGCAGGGGGAATGTGTTTTATTCGCAGAGAATCTAATTGATGAGATAATGGGTGTGTTTGTTCTGGTCATCAATTATTTCAAGGTGACTCTTATGTAAGGACAGTAATTACAAAAAAATTTTTAACTGTTGCGCAGGTTGAAAATACACTTTGATTCCATGACACACCTTTTTAGAACCTATGCTAAGCGGATCCATCATATTGGGATTGTGAAATATAAGAATCACCGAACAAACTTGTAATCAGCTAAAAACATGTTTCAAATTTGAAAAAATGTCAATTACTGGTTACCGAGATCAATTTCAGTTAGTCTTTCAGTGGGTTACTTCGTTAAATAAAGTTTATTCGTGAAAAGACAAATATATCTGCATGGTTTTGATGATATGAGATTCGCAAAGTATGAGTGGAAACTTCAACGTGGGTGTTTTACAATAATGAACCATAATGAACTTGTATAATTAAAATATTATAATGAATAATATCAGTAATAATGATAGTAATATTTATGCTTTAAACTTGAATAATTTGTGTTATAAATTTCCATACTTTTAATATTTTATTCTTATAAAATCCTATTGTTTATTTTATTGTATCCTTTTAAATTCCGTTGATGTGAAATGGTGTTGTGTGAATGAATGAGTAGATAAATAAATTACTTATCCTGAAAATTTGAAGATAATGATGATGAATTGATGGTCTGCATATATATCGATTCATTCTTTTGTTGCTGTTCACTGATTGGAAATTCAACATAGTGCTTCTTTGCTGGCGCTATATTTATCTTAAAAAATTATATTTTATTTCCTTTAATTTTAATAATATTTTATCAACGTACTCCCGTAGGTAGGATGAGTGTTAAAAGAAATTGAACATTAAATTGTTTGTGGAACTCTTGAAGAGAATAAATACAATCCTGATTTTTGCGAGATCCAAACATCGATGTTATGGGCTCACTGTGTTTATGTGAGTGTTAGCATAGCTTGTTTTGCACATTATATTTATCCAGCAGAATGCTTTACGTTTTGAAAATTTTACGTTATAATTGTTTCTTTCTTCGATGGCTTTTATTCAAAGTGTGAATGTGATTGGAGGGACGTTTGCAAAATTCTTCTTCAATCCTTTCCAACCCTTTTATTCTGTGAATTGTTTGAATAATCTCTTAAATTCTCGAGGCATACCTCGGAATGTCTTATTTTGAAGTCGCTAGTTTCTTATTGTGCAAAACGCGTCTTTGACTTTTATTTTTTACATTCTCCGTCCTGAAAGGACCCATTAATACGCATTGTTCTCAGAGGATGGCGGAAGACTCGATATTTTTTCCGCGCAACACCTTTGGCAAAAGGCACCCCGTCGCCGTGCACATTCCATGCACTTCGAGGTCGAACGCACGGTTGCACTTTAACGCGAAAGGTATCCGCTTCCACCTTTTCGTGGCGTGCATCGCTTAGAGAAAGGTGGGATCTAACGCCGAAACCTCTCTCCCTCTCTCTCTCTCTCTGATGAAAATACTGGAGAGAAACGTCGGTGGAATCCGTGGAGTCAAAGCCTTAAGAAACCTACCTGTGCAGCGAGTACTACCTTTCTTTTGGAGCTTTTTACCTCTCCGTCTTCAAAAGGAACGGCTGGTGAAGAGAAACAGTTCTGAGCTGAAGGGAGAGATTATTGGATGCATTCGGACCCGACTGTGCCGTGCTCCCTCGTGCTTTTTTACTCGTGCTTTCTTCCAACGAGGTTAGTGCGTGCTGTTAATGGAGGCTACGTTCTTTACGGGTTTCAAAGTGAGTGTCCATCAGTTCATAAGTGCCTTTCCAGCTCCTGCTCTTAATGCTCCATCGAATTTCATTATTCCACGTGCAAGGTGTCTTTCTATAGCACAACTTTTATGGTTTCTCTAGGCTGTAATGCCGCTCGTCCTCGGATGCTATTGAATTCGTATATTACGTAATTGTATCCAACTGTTCCTAGCAAGCGAGTTTTAGTTAAAACGTTTTAATCTTAAAAGTAAGTTAAAAAGTTCTGGTGTAGTTTTGTGAGGTGGGAACTTATATACCTATTCGAATGAAACGAGTCGCAAAATGATGGAATATCTAACGTAGTTGTTTGATTTGGAATATTTACTTTTAACATGTTCGTTGAATTGGATTCATTACATTTTTTCGGTGAGTAGCTCTTTCTTCTTCTATTATAATCGCTGTAGAGACTTATTTGCCATCAAACGATAATAGTTTTTAATAAACTTGGTAGTTACTAGGTAGTTAGGGTGCGATATACTATGCATTGATTATGGTGTGCTGTTATACATTTCAAACTTTGTGCTTCATATTCATGAATCGTTCAGTTTTATTATAAACGTAAAGTGAATATCTTATTAAATTCAATCTTACGCCGCAGTCTTAATACGGTTTAGGAATGAAACGCATTTTGTGACGTCATAACTACCACTATGTCACAACATTGCCAAGCCCTTAAGGAGCTCCACGCTGTTTTTGGACGATGGGGAAAATTATCCATTTACAGAAAAGGTCATTCAATTAAAATGAGAAATCTTATTCTGAATTATCTGTGTAAGTTATGGAAACTCCAATTAGCGTAAGAAAAAGTACTTTATAATTGGATTCCAGCTCATTTTGTCAACATCAGACGTATTTATCTTGAAATTGTTTTAGTTTCAATCACTCACCCTCGAGTAGCCGCAATATTAACCTTTGTTCTGTATAAATATATAAAGGAGAAATTCTTCCTTATTACTTCCAGCAACGGATGAATTCAAATAATAAATATTAAGTTTGTGAATAAATTTATATCAGGATGGGAAAGAACACACTATATATCGTAGCTGCTTCTAGCGGTCCCCTAACAGAAGGTTCTCTGTTCCTCTAACCCCAAAATATTGGATTTTAGATTGTCACATTAGGCTTTAAGATCATTCTTGACCTATATTATAGAACGTGGGGGTTTATTTAAACTGGATTAACATGGGAACGATAAAATTTAATGTAGAAGATTAGGGTACTCAGGATATATTACATCCATAAAATTCTTGTGAGGTCCCGGGTTCGATCCCCGGTGGGAGCCAATGTGCGAAATGACCTAAGCTGTCGAAGCACTTTTAACAATACTACTACTACAATTCTTGTGAGTGGATGCGTAGGGAAAACCTCCTAAATGCATTCATACCTTTCATCAATTGCCTAGCTATTGAAATGCCTCAAATGGCCCAAAAAGAGTTTATACAGAATTTATCTCAGCATAATCAGCGAGATGATTTCCAGATCCACCAGAAAAAATGTCGAAATCGCGTTGAACTCTCAAACTTTGCGGTTATTCAGTCATCTGAAGGGCATGAATACCACGCAGATGGCATTCAAAGAAAGTTCCAGCTCTAAACTCCTTGATTTACAAACCGACCCTGCATTCTAAACTATTTCCTTTTCACTCAACGTAAAAATCAAGAACGGTCGCGGAGGCAAATTCTCTACTAGACTCTGTTGCACAAAGTAAGAAAGCATTTCTCTCGTAGAATCTGCTTCTGCGGGAAGAAGTGAAATAAACTAAGGCACTAATCCCCTCGGGGCCTCCGCGAAATTCTACGGACAGATGATTAAAATAAATTTTTTGGTATGAGGGAGACAAACAAGCAGGATAAAGGGAAAGAGGTGTGCCTTAAGCACATAAGGACATTTATTCTCTCCCCAATCTAGAGCTACTCTCTCCGCGGACCTAACGATCCGGAGCTCTTGACGAAAATCAAAGACTGAGCCTTCCCATATTTTATTTTGACCCAGAATTTTGAAGGTACCTCCTTTTTATTCTTAGGTGAGGTAAAGTAAAGAAAGGATATTATTTGAAGAGGAGTCACAATTACGGATAAAATATCATTTTGTGAGATTACATTAATTCTAATAATTCACAGAGCCATTATTTATGGGCGATAACCAACTACTGCTTTAATTAGATTAACCAAGGCTTAATGCTCTACTTAGTGATTAGTGGAGTTCTTTTAGTCGCATGACCTATATTGAGGTTATTTGGGGTCATTCGCGGGGTACTAGTTTCTAACTTTGCGAAAGTGCACATAAACAAACATGATTGCTTTCAGCAAGTTCTCATCGTGTATTTGAAGCGTAGTATAATCGCAATAGAATTGCACACTTTATTATAGTAAAATAAGTTTTATGTCAACTTGTAGCATTTTTAAACTTTATTTAAAGGTGAAGTAAGGAAAATTGTATTGGATCTTTACTTTTTAAGGGCAGAGCATTCAATGTAACCTTTTAATATTTTCATTTGCTGATAACCTAAATCATACACATCTTTTCCCATTGATCTTTTACCAGAAAACTAACACGTTTTCACCGCTTTTGATGTGCATTCTCTCCTCTGACAACTATTATCCAGTAAAATTATTTTCCATCGAACTATTTTTATGGTTTCTTCAAGTTTCTACGATGATTTTAAATTCCCAATATCTGTTCTAATCAATTCTGTTAATTTCCCAAATTCTACTCCTCTGCTACAAATAGCCTCAATGGAATTCACTCATTATTTCAATCCCATCTTTCGAGGGTATCTCCTTTTCGCGAACCATTCACCACAAACTAAATCAATGACTTTTTAGTGAAACAATTATTTTATTATTTCGGCAGCTCCCTTCTCCTTACTAGGCAATACTCCTGACCAGGAATTTCATGGCCTTGAAGTTTATTTATTTTTTAATCGTTGCTTTTATTCTCAGAAATTTTGCTGGTCATTTTACCCATAAAATTCACGGAGGCCGAAATATAGTGGAAATCTGACATAATTGAAAGAATTATTAAATACAACAGGTTTTATAAAACAAAGTTTACTTTTTTGTTTTATGAAACCTCTTTTTTATTTAACAATCATTTCAATTTTATCTATACTTATTCTAGACTCTGCATCCATCCATCACAAGGTTGATTTTTAACCGTTAATTTTATCTCTTATTAATAAATATTTTGGTCTTGAAACCAAACCTGACAATATAATCTTATACTGAATGCAGCGTCGAAATGAGTTTTTAAGAAAAGAACATCAATGGCGTTACGGAAAGCTTTGTACCTCGGTTGTTTTGGACAAGTAAAATCGAAAATTTCTTGTGCGCTCAGCTCAGACCATAAAATGTTGCAAATCAAAATACATCCAACATTTTGATGAATATTTACGAGAGCGGACCTCTGCTGAATATTGCGGAACAAATATTTGCTTGAGAGGAAGAGAAGGTCCCCTTCCGGATGCGAGAGATTAATTTCCGTGCCTCTGGCAGTTGATATTTATTCGCAGTTGTAGCGACTAGAATGTCTTAAGATTTATAAAATAGTTTTCTATTGACTTTTTTAATTATTACAACTAAGTTGGTATTGCTCTCTGACCCTGGTCGAGCATATTTTAGACGTAGGAAAGTAGGAAACTAAAATTTACTTCACAAATAATGATTCTTTGAGGTGGAAGCAGAAGTAAAATTTTGATTAATCAGTGTGAATAGAGAGACGATCTATAGCAGCAGATCTCAACCAATTCTAAGAATATTACCACTGGCTTGAAATGCAAAAATTTATCCATCCTACGCAATGACTATCTTTAATAATAACTCTGGATAATTCCATATTACTCATTTGCTATTTTATAATTTATTAACGTTGTATTTTAATAACTTGATTTTTCCTTAAATTATTTAGCTTATCTAGCAGGTTGAGATTGTAGGACTACGGTTGCCCCCTCTACCAGAATTACCTGATCTGTTGATCCATGGCTAGTTATCTGAAATTCGTAAATTTAGTCGGACCATTATATCTAACCCAATGCATGTGAAATAATCCATGATAACATTACTCTAGGTGATTGGTACGCCGTTATATTGAAATTCCTTATCTGACTTTACCGCTTTAATTCAACAAGAATGTAGACTGAAGCACTGTACCGCAGAAATTCAGTTGTAACACAAATCGTTAGCTTAGTAATAACAAACAATTGCTTGCGATATATCTTTTTTGACTGAGAGAAAGTCTCCTGTAATTTCAGGAACCTAATTAAACAATCTCCCGGAAATCTTACCTCCAGAATTAAATATCACCCGAAATAAACCCCTCGAAAGGTGGGTTCCTACCCTGGACTGTGGGGATAGATTCTAGGCGACTCCAAGTTCCCGGATAACAGTGGCATGGGCATATACATTCACGTTTATCTGGGATTAGTGGTGAGAATGGAGGACATCAAAGTATAGGCAGACCATTGAGAAATACGAGAGATTGTAATTCTCTTACTAAAGTTGAAAGAAACCAACCAACTATGGACGAATGTTTAACTCAGGTCTTATTGAAAAATTAACTGAAAAATTCAAGAGACAAATAGGAAAATACCAATTATAGTAATTGAGAAATTTTGTATTAGTGATTACAAAGATTTATCAGAGAAAATATCGATGTTAACAATGGAAGCAAAAATAGCTATTATACTTAACTTTGAAATGCTGTTTTGCAGATATTATTATATTTCCATTTTTATTACTTCTATTCAGCTTCCCAAATAAAGCTTTTGCTACATTTGAGTGATGAATAGCTCTTCGAATCTTGAAATGTAACCATGAAATATGGCAATACCATTAGCATATATTAGAAGAAATAGATTTCTTGCAACCTATCAATGTCAATTAGTATCTATTCATCTTGCTAGTTAAAAGAGTCTGTAGTATCATGATATTTGGTGAGGAAGGTATTATGTCATAAATCGTATTTTAATAGTTAACGGTTTGCTTTTGCTGATGGTTTCACCACCCAGATGAATAAACTATTTGGATGGTAACAATTGCCTTGAATGAATGGCGAGTAAAAACCGTTAATTATACTCCCGACCATCTTAACCATTCTTAATTTATCCCATACTGTTAATTCAACGTTAACAACAGCTTGCTCTTCCCTTAAGGATAAGCTTTTCCTGCAAATGCCAGGGCTGTGACATCAATATTTTCCTATAGAAAATAAGGAGGTCATCTCATTAGTTATGTAATGAAAATTAGAGGCCTTCACGTGTCGCTGTACATGAACCAATATCCTGTTATTCTCTATAATTATATTTTCACGTACCTTTAGTAATATCGGTGACACCATCAAGTATCAAAGAGAGAAAAAACTTCCTGTAATTTGCCACGTGTAGCAGTGTAGATTCGGTTGGGTAACAGTTGGTCGCAATCTGAGATCTGGAGATTAACCACACCCAAAATGTTGAAGATGGAAGTAAAAAATAATCTCAAATTAAAGGAGAGCGAGGATGCACCTCTTTAGTCTTGTCTAACCCAAATAGGGGCACATAGACTAATATGATTCTTTAAAGATGTTCATAGTCCAAGGAAAGACTGTAATATGATTTACGCTGGTAATAATAAAAAATCGCATTTAAATAAGTGATGCTAACAATTGCAATTATTTTTTTCTAAGAATTTAACTTTTATTTTGATTTATTTTTATACATTGGTTACCCGACAATTCACAGCTTAAGTCTAAAGTCTTTTTCTATTAAATTGGAAATGATTGTATACATAGTCTAAATGAATTATATTGAATTAATTAACTAAGTATTTATTTTAATAGCTATTTTATGAACAGACTAATGCGTAGTGGTACGTTGAACAAATAAACAATTTGTATTTGATACATCCATGAATGATTTTATTGAAAATACTATTTGGACATAAATCAGTAAATCACTACACTAGTGTAAGAGCAACTTTTAATATTTATTCAGTGGTAATTGGTAGATTGCTAAAATTGTGAAAAAATATATTACCGTAAAACAGTCGTAAAAACAAATAATTTAGCTTTAGTTTTCGATTAAGTCGTTTTATAGCAATAAACTGTCCATTCGGAAGTCTAAAAAGAAAGTTTAGGCGTGATTCAAATTTTTTAATAAAATAATTATAACTAAAATTTATCTTATTATATCTTTTATCTAGAGTAGTTAATATCGCGAGTAAATGTGTAATGAAAGTTTGCAAACGTTATGGAAAAGAAGTGCACGGTATGGAAAGCATTGTGAGTAGAAGTGAATATGCTGTATTCAAGCAGGCTACTATTTGCGAAAAACCCCTCCCCGCGTAACGCTTTTTTATATTATAAAAAGAAAATCTGTTGCAATCCACCACGTGTTCCAAATGTTCCGGTTATCCTAGTTCGTAAGTTTGATTTATCTTTGTTAACAATCAGTTTGTCAATCGCTGAGCAATATAAGAGAGGAAGGGGGAAAAGAAAAATAAATAAAAAATTTCTAATAATATAAAAAAAACGGTTAACAATAAAAAAGAGGGGAGAAAAATAATAACGAGAAAGGGAATAAAAAAATCTTCAATGAGGAAAAAAAGAAAAAATATATAAAAAATGAAAAACCAAACAAAAAAATTAGAATGACGACAAAACGTCCTGCGCTTATCATTTTTGTACTACTAGTATTACTAAAATCTACTACTTCGGCCTTGACTTTGTGGTAGTTCTCCATAATCAAACTTAAGAAAATAAGAAAAATAAAAACTCATACCTTTACCACAGTATATTTATTAACTTACAGTAGTGGTTAATAAATATACTGTGGTAAAGGTATAAGTTTTTCTTTTTCTTATTTTCTTAAGTTTGAATAGTATTACTGTTGATGATTCACTCATGATTGATTGAAAAGTAACGATTATCATGTAAATATGTTAATATTAATAGAAAAAATCTAGATTTAGTATAGTTTATAGAATTATTTTAAATTTTTACTGTGACAACATCCTGAGCAACAACAGGAATTAATATGTCATCAATTGTCATGAGTAAACATCATTTGCAAGAGCCAAATCACTTGCCATCTAGACTGATTTGAGTAACAACTGTGTAACTCAAAAAGTGTAACTAATGGATCCACCACGTGGTAGACCAAATCACTCGCTAACATTTCGAAGAGCATTTCAGCGATACTGCGAGAAGCTAGCAAAGCAGAAAGAGATGAAACGAACCCGAGGGAAACATTGAAGACACATGCATGGATATTCATGACAGAAGATATGATTCGCGGATGATTTTACGGAGGAGAGGGGAACAGTATTTCCGACGCATAAAACGCGGGAGATCAAAGCGGCAGTAATTAAAGTTAAGTCGGTTCAAAAGGAAGGATGGGAATTAATGGGAAAACGTCGGTTGGGAGAGAGAAACAAGCGGGAAAGAAGTCCCACGGATGATTACTTTTCAGGAGTCGATGAGGTGTGAAATCCTTTGAGGTGGAAGAGATGAGTCGTGTGGCATAACACCGAAACGGGGTTTGTATTTCGAATGGGATTGGACGGTTTTGATCTCGCGCGGAACAATTGGGAGCTCGGTGACGAAAGTGAAACGTGTTTATGCTAACCAAATCTTTGGGAAGAGGAGTGTTGAGTTTTTAAGCTCGGCTTTGAAGCAACAGACGTGTACATTCACGCGAAGGGTTCTTGAATAAAAAGGTTTTGTGAAAATAGCTCTGAGGTGGGATTCAAACGAGAGAGAAATGTCGCAGAAGTAGTACATCGCGATGGGTCGGTAAGTGGTGGAAAACATTACAGATGTGAAGTATTTTGAGAAGGACGGAGGATATCTTCAGTGTCGATGTTGGTGGTGTTTACTTATGAGTTGAAATATCATTTATGGCTTCAATGTTTGCACATTAACTAAATTATCAACAAAGTATATAGTATATATTTTATGACAGCACTTTATCAACACCTGCTTTATCGAAGACAAATAAGAAAACGTTTGCTGAGGAAGATTTCACGGGTTTCCAACCGGGTGAGATAACTGGATGGCTCCAACGTTTCGGCAGCGGTCCCTGCTGCCATTTTCAAGGATGTCGAGAATTGTTATGGTCCGGTATATATACCATCTTACTAAGGTGCCGAGACCATAAGATTATCCCTGTTTTTGCTAGAATAAGACCACCTTATAAGTCACCGGCCTCCAATCGCATCATAAGACGAGCTGGACATGCATTGGTGCGGGAACGTATTCATCATACGAGACGACTACTGGACGACAATGCCCGTAAGCTCCTACAACTACACCTGCAGTTGGCATCGTCATTGTCACCCAGAGATTGGGAAAGAATTGACCGAGCTACTATGGCACAAGAAGAGTTCCGGCTGAAGAATGCCACTGATCGACAAACCAGAAAATATGACCGACTCTCAAAAACCAAACCGGAATCGCAGGAATTGGACGCAGATCGAGTAGTCATTAATCTTACAGGAGAGGACATCGACGAGGCCACCATATCGATTCTCAAAAAAGGACTCAACTTTGCATCTGCGCCAAACGCCATCCCCTACGATGATTTCATTGGGGGAGTAGAGCAGGCCATCCGTTCCCTTCCACAGGATTCAGCTGAAGAAGTGAGGGGAAGGATTGGGATGGTCCTCGAAAAAGCAAGGCCGCCGAAACCAAATTTGACCAGAGATGAACGCCAAGCCATCACGAGACTTCGCCAAAACAAGGAATTGGTGGTACTTCCAGCTGATAAAGGCAATGCCACAGTCATTTTACCATCATTGACGTACCAAGAGAAGATGGAGAAGATTTTAGATGACCCAACCTACCGAGTCATCCCTCGCGATCCCACTGACGTGATAATGAAGAAAACGATATCCTTAATGAAGAAATCGGGAATTCCTGATGAAAACCTCAGAAATCTACGCCCCCAAGCCCCGGTTCCACCCAGGCTATACGGTCTCCCCAAGATTCACAAGGAGGGAATACCACTAAGACCAATTGTAAGTGCCATCAATTCCCCGACGCACCTTCTAGCGAGATTTCTCGCCAAACAATTGACGCCACATCTGGGGAAGAGCATCCACCATGTAATCAATTCAGCAGACTTTGTGAGATCCCTCAGTGGCCTGCATTGGGATCCCTGCGACATAATGGTTAGTTTCGACGTAGTCTCCCTTTTCACAAACATCCCTGTCGACGATACCCTCCGTATCCTGAAACCGCTTTTTGATGAGGGCCTAATGAGACTGTTCGACCATGTCCTGAGATCCACGTACTTCCTCTTCCAAGGAAAAACTTATGAGCAAACCGACGGTGTCCCTATGGGCTCCCCTCTCTCCCCAGCCGTGGCCAATCTCTTTATGGAGGACTTCGAGGATAGAGCACTAAGAACGTCCATCCTAAAACCCAAGTGCTATTTTAGGTATGTCGACGATACCTTTGTTATCTGGCCGCACGGAAGGGAGTCCCTGGATAACTTCCTCCAACACCTTAACAACCAGCACCCTAAGATCAGATTCACCATGGAGCTGGAACAGAACTCTTGCCTACCGTTCCTGGACATACTTATCAGGAGGAACCCGGATGGATCACTAGGACACAGCGTATACCGGAAGCCCACCAACACCGACCGGTACCTGAATGCTGGAAGCCATCACCACCCAGCCCAATTAAAAGGAGTCCTATCAACGTTGATCCACCGATCCCATACCATTTCTGACAATGAGAGCCTACCCAATGAATTAGAACATCTAAAAGCCGTATTTAGGAAGAATGGTCATCACCCGAAAGATATCAACCGGGCCCTTAAAAGGGCCTTTTCTGAGAAAGAGAAATCTTTGGAAGAGAAACCTGTCGCCACCGCCTGTCTGCCCTACGTGTCCACCGTTTCGGGGAAAATAAGCAGAATTCTTGGACAACACAACATCCGTACGGTCCATAAACCCCACGAAAAGGTGAGCACTCTTTTAGGAAACGTTAAAGATCACTTGGAATTGAGGACTCCTGGGGTGTACAGTGTTCCTTGTAATTGCGGACAGTCATATATCGGCGAAACATGCAGGACGGTAACAACACGCATTAAAGAACATGAGAGATGCGTCCGACTCAAACAGCCAGCGAAATCTGCCATCGCAGAGCATGTACTATCGGAAAACCACGAAGTGGACTTCGCAAAAACCAGAGTCCTATGCAAAGGCAATGGGTTTTGGGATAGAATATATAAAGAAGCGATTGAGATTCGTCTCAATCGCAATAATTTCAACAGAGACGAGGGCATGTTCCTGAGCAAAAGTTGGAATGGAGCAATACGCCGTATCCGACAGCAGAGGACCAATCGGAAGCCCGGATCAGCCAACCAATCAGGGACAAGGAGGGGTAGCCCCTCTGATGGTATATATACCGGACCATAACAATTCTCGACATCCTTGAAAATGGCAGCAGGGACCGCTGCCGAAACGTTGGAGCCATCCAGTTATCTCACCCGGTTGGAAACCCGTGAAATCTTCCTCAGCATAATTCACCGGGAAAGTATCCGATCTTTCTAAAGAAAACGTTTATTCTTTGTCAGGATTCATGATGTAAGGATTCAATAGCAAAATATGAATAGCAAACTAACTTATTTATTTTGTATGTCTCTACTACCTAACAATATTACTCCTTGATCACGAAATTTATTTACATTCCTTTACAATTCATCCATAAATACCTCTAACGTAATTATTTTATTTGTTAATTAATGAAGTATTCCTCCATATTTTGGAGTTGATTCCTTAAGTTAATGAATAGGGAAAGACAAAAATCATTGTAACACTTATTTATTCAACAAAACACACTCACGGAATAATTAATGGAATATCTTTTTAAGGAGTGCGTTCAATTTAGAGGTATTTCTCTAGAATTATAACTGAAGTAGGATAATTGCGTGAAAGTGGAAGTAAACTATGAAATCACTAGCATTCATAATTCTTGATACATATTGATGCATAAGAATGAAACTTCCAACGAAATATCCCAAGAAAGATAATTTACTGTTTAACGATCACATTCATCTCATTTAAATGTGAGGAGGAATATTTGAAGGGACCAAATTGGTATGAATCGGACTATTTGTTACATTGCGTATGAAACTAAAGCGTTTTCCACTGAAACGGAAGTAAAACCGAAATTGGGAAAATTAGCTAGTATTTTATTGTAGATCATGAAGTCACTGATTAGCTTATTAAAATTTTATGCATTTTTTTAAGGTCATGAATGTCTTGTTTTTTATGATAATTCAATGTTTCGAGAAAATGTAGTGAAATATTTCTCGTTAGTAGCTACTTAATTGTAGCTACTTAATTACTGTTCGTGTGAATATTCCTTTATGCCGATGGCGTGTTTAGGGCATTTTCCTCTAACATCCTCTTTCCTTCAGAGACAACGCAATTTGAATTTTAAAGGATTCTTAATTGAGCTATTGTAAGAATAAAGTAGCGTGAAAGACGAAAGATATTTTTAGTAACTGTTACGGAAATTGGTTTATAGAGATTGCCAGCAATTCAACTATCCATTTTTTATCAAATGATTTCCTTAACTACTGTAGGCGTCATAATTTCTCGATTCATCCATTTAAAATTGGTTTTTAGTCATAAATGAACTGAGTTTATTTGAATTAAGTATGACATTTAAAAGCTGTATATTTTTTGGAGGAATTAATCTATTGTATATCGTATATAATGTATCGTCACCATAAAAATAAGCTCGGGTGTCATAGCTGTATTCTAAATGCTACCTATAATTAACTTGACATTTGCGCAAGCTTGTTTGTTTCATATCGCAAATTCCACATTTTCCCGAGAGGGACGTGGAGAGATTGTTTTTCATTGTTGATTTTTTCATTGTTTATTTCATTTTTACTATTTGCCTTTTATTTCCAGAAAAATATGCAAGTAATGCTAAAACCTCATGTTTCCGAATGTAAATTAGCCTTAACTTATTCTTTATAAACTTTGCCGTGCCCTCTCTTCTCGCAGTGGTTTTTTACTTCGTTTCCCTTCTCTGTTTGTCTTTCTCTGATTATCTTTCCTTGTTCCTCTCTTGATTTGTTTTATTGATTCTCTCTTGGTTTCTCCTGCATAAATCCCCTTTTCCTCTTCTTTCTTTTATGTTTGCCTCATCATTCTGCACAAGGCTACTTTTCTACCAAACTTCTCATTTTCAACTGTTACTATATTTGCCACCAATTTCAGCTTCCCTGGCTTCTCATACATAAGCATCGCGTTCTCATATCGAGTAAGAACTTAAAGTATTTGATTCGAATTATGATCATTGAAATGTAGTTTAACCCTCAGATATGTAAGCTTTGATGTAAATCAGTTTAATTAATGAGACTGAAGCTAGTTAAGTAGTAGTAGATTAGATTAGATCTCGAAATATTATTTCTGAGTAAATGGAATTGTTTAATCAGAACTAAGTAGTAGTAGTAGTATTGTAAAAGTGCTTCGTTTACTTATATCATCTCGCACATTTGCTCCCATAGGGAATCGAACCTTTGGTCGCTTTCGCAGAAGCAGAGCAGAGCCCACATGGCTATCCGGGAGCAATTAGAAAGAAATTAATGTTAGTATAACTTAAATGTTTAAGTTGCATCCGCATCAAAACTTAAGCCCCTACTAAGTTTCTACATAAGTCTGCAATATTTTCTATTTATCATTCACAAGTTGAACTTTATCTGTTCCTGTTCCTCGATCAATTTTTTATTAGCTGTTAAAGTTTTACCTAGACTTTTTATTTCCAATGAGCAAACTTAAGTTCATTTCGCTTTCTCTCTTTACCACACTCAATTTATTCCACCTCAGTCCATTAAAATTAGATTGTATTTAGATTTAAAAGTTCACTTTTAACATGAAAAAATATATGGTAGAGTATTGTAAACAATATCAAAATCTTTAGCAAACATGTGCTTAAGCAAACGTTATACATATCTATTTTATTTGGCGAGGTTAGGCCCTTACTGGCCTCTGTCACACCCAACTACTGTATGTGTGTGCATTGCCACATAGATAACTATAAAAATCAAATGTTATGTGTATTTTAGTGCTACAGGAAGAAACGACCACGAATCTAATCCGACTCATGAAAAATCTAAACGTGTCTTCGATTTGATACAACAAATACTCTCATCTTCTTGAAACTCCTCAGCCATTTGCTATCCTAAATTTTATCTCCCCTTTCTATCGAGGATCATTTGTATCCCCGCCTAGCTATCATGCACGTTTCATCCTATTCAATTCACTCCACATTACAGCCAACCTATCTCATCCACTTTATTTCTCCCATTCGACCCCTTCCCAGTCAACCTATCCCAGACGCTCTCTGCTTTTCATTTGGTATTAAACACACTCCCCCAATGCCAGGGTACTATTTGCCCATTTTCATCTCAACGTCGTCGTATTTTTCGCTCTGAAAACTGCTCCGAGTACTTTACTCTATAGGCACTTTCTAGAACTCGATTTGTCGATATTTACTCAGTATGGTTTACCTATCGGGTTCCCATTCCCCACGCAGATGGTGTTCATTTTACCAGCTTCATGGAACATAAGAATTAATAGTAATGATAGGTAGTTTGCAAGGAATTTCTCCTCTAAAAAGTTTTCTTGAATTGTAAAACGTTTCTTAGAACTTTCATCTTGATTCTCATGTTGATTTCTTTTTATTTTATACATATATTGTGATTGTATTAAAACCAAAAGATTTTTTCTTATTGTTAGTTAAAATTAAAGATTTGGGTTGGCTCTTAGATATTTAGATTTAGTTTAATTGATAGTTGCAGGCTTTAATAAGTGAAAATCCAAATCCATAGGATGCTAAGAATAAAATAAAAATATTCCTTATATTTGTGGAAAAGAGTATTTTTAATTCTATTTTACTGCTTTTTTGAATTGTTTTAGTTAAAACGTGAGCTAAAATACTAATCACTGTGCTATAACTCCTTAATTCTAACGCAATGAATACCTTTTTGCAGGAAACCCTTACCCATTATAAACCTGCTTATTCCCATCATTACCTCTACTCTAAGAATTTGCTAAATGGCCATACCCTCATCAAGATGTCCACATCATAATTTGTGCCTTTATTGTCCTTGTTCTTCATCCTTTCCTCTTTTCTCCCGGAGTCCCTATATGTAATTTGGTTTTCTTTGTTTATCTCCACCTGAAGACTGTGATAATCCTTCGGAAGCACATAATATGATGATCAAAATTTTGCACTCGTAAAAAGAACATCCTTTTTAGTTTTAATTTACAGATCTCATCAAATAAGTTTCAGTATAATTAGGTGTACATTAACCTCTGTCTCGACACATTTGTTTGCTTTAGTTTCCATTTCATTTTATAAATGCTATTACATACTTGATTTCCTTTTTAATGAGAATTTTCTTCATTTTCATTAGCTATTTACACTTTGAATCATTCGGTCCGAAAAAAAACTGTAGCAATTCTATTTTACATCCGATTCTCATCACTTTCCGCTCTTTTAAAGGTCCATTTAATCTTGTTCCCTTTTGATCTTACGATTCCTTAGATGTTCAATTTGCCAATGACAGCAAGTCCATCCAATCAGAATCCTCATCATCACGAACGCGATACGTTTTCAACAGCTAATTTAGGTAGAACGAGGGACGTTTGCGCTTGACGCCTTCACATTTCAGACCTCCTCTCCTTTTACGGCTGTCCTTTCGGATTTCAAAATTTACTTTCCTTCCTCTAAAATAGCTGAGGATCCGACCTTGAGGGCCTTCGGAAGGGATTTCTCATGGCCCAATCTCAGCGGAGAGTCGATGTGTATTCTTCGATTTAAAACTTGATGCTGTATTGACTATTGACTAAAGTAAAAATTAGTGAAATTATGACTCAGCAGAGATCGTAATTTATATACAAACAAAAGTAGAAAACGATATAGCTGGAAAGCATGAGGCTTTACGTTTTATTGATAAAAATAACAATAAGGTAAATGATACAAGTACAATCAGTGGACAAATTCTGGAATTGAAGTTAAACTTTGCACACCAAAGCGAGTGACTTGACCCAAGGTTGTACAAGAAGTGAAAAATAGTGACTTGGCTGGGACTTGAACTCAGTTCTCCCACTTTCCGGGCAGGTGTTCTGACCACTAAATATAAAAGCCCCCATTTACAGAAGTGAAAAGTACGTGGCTCGGTAGTTTATTCGAGTCCCAGTCTAGGTTTCAAACACTATTTTTCACTAAATCTAAGCTCATTAGGTATAAAAGTTAAAATAGGATGCCCAAACATAAATTCCAATATAGTTCGATAAATTGGTGGAGTAATGGAGAATAATCATCACCCAACCAGAATAGTCTGCTATTTGATGCTTCATTAGATATCATCTAGGTATCCAATCGACATTGCTTTAAGCTTTATAATATCCACACTAAGGTGAATAACAAATTGCTGACTAATGATCACATCTTGGATAAAATACTTACAAAAAAAATAATATATGAATTCCACATTTTGGTTGTTAGTTCCTGCGTCATCATGTGTTAGCAATCAGTAAGTAATAAATCAAATCCATTTTGAGGAATTGAAAGTAAATTTTACGTAATAAAATAAGCTATCAAATTTGATTATACTGAAAATTTTTATCGATCTACATAAGGGGGTCTTTCCATATATTGAAATAATAGAAACACGCTTAATGCATAATTTCATACCCAAATATTACTTAAATAAGATAAATATTTGGGCATACCACATACTACTCAAACTACGTAATATTACTCTGATTTTGTGTAAAAATTAAAATGTGAGCAAATGATAATATTTTTAAGTAAATGATTTCGTAGTTAATCATATTACTATAGTATGATATTTATATACTTCATTTTGCTCGTAATTCCAAGGAATTCTTAAGGTTGGCGTCGTTTATTCTGGGAGCGAGCCTTTCTATATATGTTTACCCTTTCAGTAAACAAATTCGCTCGTTTATGTATATCTAACTCTGTTTACGGAGGATTTCATCAATTACGGAGTGTCTCGAGGGATAAACATTTCATTTAGAATTTGTTTGAAATCCGCGTGCGATCCAATCCGTAGATCCCATAATTTTTCCTCGTACCGTTCGCTACCTATTCACTTTCCCTCGCCGACGTTTTCCCAGATTTCAATTTCCCGATTCTGCATTGTTTCATTATATTTCACGCTTTACGTCTATCGCGTTCAGCAAAAGCACCTGCGTCAGGCTATCATTTCCAACGCGCAAACAATTCCTTTCGAAAGGAATGGGAGTTTATATCGAAAGTCGTGGAAACTTTTTCTCCTACGATTAGAAGTGGTCATGTTTTGGTTCAGCTGCACACCAGTTTTAATGGGATGAATTCAGTAATTCCCCGCTTTTTCAATTCCGACAAAACGCGGATTCATTAAGCCCGTTAATGCAGTCGGTTGATTTTGTTATTGCTCGAAATGAGACCAGATTTTAAAAACGAGGAGATTAATTGTGTTGCATTGTATGCATCGAGATTAAAAGTGACCGCGCTTCAAAGGTAGAAGTTTCGTTTTAATTCCATCCCGAGGTGGTTTATAACATGGCAAAAG
The DNA here is from genome assembly GCA_947579665.1 of Sympetrum striolatum. NCBI lineage: Eukaryota > Metazoa > Arthropoda > Insecta > Odonata > Libellulidae > Sympetrum > Sympetrum striolatum. The sequence continues at coordinate 34,479,560 of OX388350.1, read as the reverse complement.
TGGATCACATGAAAAATTTCCGATCAATGTGATCTTCGGATCTAAATAACAACAGTTGTACGTATTCGCACACCAATTGTTGGTTGGCGAAAATCGCTGGTTGTTTATGTATTATTTTACGGATATAAAAAATTGTTTTATATTTGATGTAAAAATTAATTGATAAATATTGACAATTTTCTGCCCCAATGCTTCAAATAAATCCGCCAGATTGATAAATAACGAAAGGTATGATTCTATCTTTCTAAAATCATATTTTCTGCACTAATGATGGGTGGAAAGTTTTTCATTCAAAGGATTTAATTGAGCTTCCATAATTCACTTCAGTCGTCCATATATATATTATGAATGGTGCTCTTCATATAAAAGTATTAAGCATTCTAAATAAAATAATTGCTAGATATGTAAATATTGAAATAAATCTAGACAGTACGCCTCTTTTATTTGACCTGCATTATTTTTTATAATGGAGCAAGAGGAATGTTTATTCCGATTCTGTACATTTTTATTTTGGTTAAATCAATTTGAAAACTATCTTTTCATGTCTGCAAATTTAAAAAGTGTAGGAATTCTTTACACAGTTTTATTCAGTTCTATAAAATTCTAGATTTTTTTGTGTTCTTTTATAGATTCGGGTATTGTTTATCAACTATTGTAAATATTTACTAACTAAGAAATTTATAATTTTCGTATTGATATTAAAAGATTTTTCATATTTAATTTCACTCACCTATGCGAGGTGTATGATGAGTTGAACAGAAATTGTGCACAAAAACAGGGAAATGTAATGAATATACAAAACAAATATTTAAATTAATTGTCAAAAAGTGATGTTTGCTAATAACCTCACCTAACCCTGTGCCTTAATACTGCGGAATTTTGTAATAAGTGAATGATATGAATAATGGACGACGCCTTTGTGACAATAAGTATGAAGCAAAAGAAAGATGCAAGAAATAGAGCATTTGACGGAGAATGGCAATAGCAAATAGGTTATTAGCGAACTGGTGCTAAAATATACAGCATGATCGTTCACTTACATATTTAGAGCTAAGGAATATTTACCACTGATATCGTGCATACATTGTATCGATGAATAGAGCCCATAATATAATTCATAACGATTCTAACTTTCTTATGACTTAACGAGAACTACTCACCTCCAACGAAACCTACCTCAACCCAACCCAACCCAAATTAACACAAACGACCCTTCCATTTTGAAACATACGTCACATTCGCTCTGTGATTAGGCGTATTTTCTCCTAGATAAAATTTATATAATCTCAAAAAACATTTACATTACTATAATAAATCACCCAAAACAGAATGAGAACTATTTCAATTCCTTCAGTATTCATGGCGGCGAAACAGCGGCTTCGAATCGTCACATTCCATTTGTATGACTGTGTTCGACAATGTATTCACTAGACTTGTATTATTTACAATCTTGTATTTAAATGAGATGGATAGTTATCCTTTAAAGAGTAAGGGATTCCGATGCTCATCTTATTGATTTCTTCCCCTTACACGTTTTCATTTCCTTGTTCCTCCCTCTCCATCTAATCTCCCTGCTCCTTAAAAGAGGAAATCCCAGCTCTATCTCCCTTCGCCCGCATCTTTTATGTAAAAGTGAAAGGCCTCAGTTATCTCTTTCTTTACTATTTATAAGATACGATACTTGAAGACCTTCGGCTTCTAAATAGATGATTCATTTTCTTGCCACAAAATCCTAATAAGATTGTGATATCTCGGTTGTGACCGTGAATTATCGGGGTCCGGTTGGTTCAGTTTACCACGCTTTGGTGCCTAGCTCTTACGTGCACGTTTATTGTATAGCCATTGAAATAAATTTATTGAAATACTCCCTTTTATGATGAACTATTTAAAACGGGTTTCAGGGATTTTAAAGTTCAGTTCGGTTTTATAATCTAATTTTTTTAGTCTGGTTTTGCGATCTAACAACAAAAATGGTAAAAATATTATTTTTTAAATTGATTAAAAATTAAGGTGCGTCTTATAATCTAGCATTTTATAGTCTATAAAATACAGTATGTGGCAAATTTAATGCTTTGTAATATTTTGGAGGCCAAGCCATTCACGAATTGAAATATTTTTGGTAGGCTGTGAATTCTGGATCCAACAAGGGAATACAGACAAGAGAAAAACAGGTGACACAGGGTTTGAACCCGGACCTTCTACTTTCCTGACCGCTTATTTATTTATAACATCCTTCGGTGAGACAGAGGTCTGCGACATATTTTATCGGCTAGTGTAGCCACAAGACTAGTGGAGGATTCGGTTTCAAGTACCGGTCTCATCAATTTTCTTACGTGCCTTCTCGCGAAGTTACCTAAAATGCTTGACTTAAGTTCGGATTTGCGTTATTACTGTTTCTTAAAACGCTAAAATAAAAATTAAGCGTTGCTTAATGGACTTAAATTTAGGAATGAGTTGTTGCAGGTACTAAAAATACGGCAAACTTCATTAAATACAGTATGCTACTAAATTATGAAAAAATCATATATCAAAAAGTATAAAAAACTTAGCGGACCGTTATTTATACTCGGCTAATGTATTAAGCACATATTTAAACAATACATAAATTTGAAGTCAATCATAAATATCAAAGAGAATTTGCTATAAGTATTGTTTTATAAAATTGCACTCTGTTAGCTTTTAATGGATAACGTCAGAAAAAGAGAAAACGACATCATAGGAAATTGAAATTGGTAATCGGAGTTGAGTGAATATTTAGTCTGTTTAAATTGAACTGGAAATGGAGTTTGGCAAGTTATTTTAATGTAATTTTCAATCACATTGAAATTCGACCTGTGAGGGATGTACTTTTAGTATTTATGATTGCACTTCCGGAATTTTCAACTAATAATAACGGAAAAGAAGTAATTCATGCATCTAAAGGTACGTTTTTACACCAACAGTTTCCGAATGAAAGTATAATTTTCGTCCTCAGAAAATCAATAATATTCGGTATCGTCATTTCTCTTGATCAACGGCGTGTGAATATTTTCGTTTTCATTGGAAGGACCTCATTCTTTCGATTCATTGGCATTTCAAATAATCGATGTCCGTATTAGAAAGGCAAACTCCCGGAAAAACAAAGCCTGAGCAGAGTTGAAAGCGATTTCTTTCATTTCGTTTGAAATTGGTCATCAGCCTCAATGTAAATTAACTGCGAGAAATTTCTTCACAGCTTAGTATGCTCGCTTGTGGAGGCAGTCGAGCATGAATTGCTACTTATCGTTTTAAGGGAAAGAGTCAAAGTGGAACTCGATTTGGAAATCATTAGTTATAAATTTAATGATAAGATTCAACTTTTATTCCAAAGAGATATAACTAAAGTGCACAAGCGATGAGCTCAGGCTTAACTTTGTGGTAGTGAGATACGACGAGACTCATTGTTGAAAACTTTTTTATTTAATTTTTTGTAGCATAATAATTTAGTTAAAACTAAATTAATATGCTATAAACTACACAGTTTGCTAGGTCTAATGAGGGCTGCTGTGGTATTTCAGTGATATAGCATGTATATATACATGTATATGTATATTTTAGTGATATAACATGAAAACCGCTCTACATCCCATTATTAAAATCATTAGCTAATAATCCTTTTACTTGCGTGTTTTCATAGATATTTTAATCCACCATTAACCAAAAATGTGGGTGTAATTTGAATGAAACTGGCTATTTAAAAAAAATGTCAGCCGCAACATATAGCGTTGATCACAGAAGATGGTTTACCCCAAATGAATACATTATTTTCGTAGGTATTTTTTAATCCTCTGCTACCGCAAAAGCTTGCGAGCTTTTGTAAATGCCCGATGAGCTAGTATTTGTCATGGTTTAAACCGTTATTAATAACGGTTAAATTAAGGTTTACGAGCAGCGTTACTTCAAATTCAATTGTTACACGCTTTTAATTAATTAAGAATTAAGTGCAACGTACCTCCGATGTATTTTCCACCAGGAAGTTAAGAATTCATGTGTTTATTTCTATATAAATGTGTGGGGCATTTACCCTCTCAATCTTTGCATTTACAGGCTAGTTAAATGTCGAATGCATTAGCATCTCTGTCTTCGTGTTTCAAATTTTAGAAAAATATACCTTATGGAATTCTACTTACGAACTATTAAATATTACAAGTGCTGTACTTAATATTCATAGTCATTATAAATCATGTCGCTCCCCCATAAGAAGCTACCCTTTACAACCTCATATGCAACTAGCATAATCTTTGAAACCTTCATGGGGAAATAGATGGGTATACATATTGAGTTGACATAATACTGTTGATTATTCTTTGTTTGGTAAGAAACACTAAACTAAAATCCTACAAATTCTCTCTAGAGCATCTTAAATAACACAACTAAAAGTCTAATAGGACGAGGTACTAAATTTTCTATACTAAAAATAAGAAGTAATGACGCTGTAACCTATCACAATGGTATCATAGATGAAGTTACGATGTAGCTTTTTAAAACGGATCATTTTACCTACGAAATTGAGTATTGTTGCAATTCCAGAAATTAAATTAACTAAATGTATATTCGTAATATAAACTATTACCAAAATAAAATTCGGCCACTAATGATAGTGATAATATTTATTTACCTGTAAATTATTTTAACCTTCTCTTGCAAGACATTCAGTTACTATGCTCTTAAAATGTTGCCATCCGATGATATTGTTGATCTATGATGAGATTATTTGATCAAAGAATCATCAGAATTACATTATAATAGTAAATAATCTACGAATATAATTAATTTAAAATCTATAATACAACGCAATAAAATACAAAATACAATAAAATTAAAAAATACAATACAGTAAAATAGAGAATACAATACCATAAAATAATTTACAATAAAATAAAATACAACTTCTCCATCCTACAAAACGAATCGTTTTAGAAAGTGAGTTATTTATGAACTCGATTTTAAGTTAATAAATGCAGGCATTTACACAGTTTTTTCGCTAATGACGTCAAATCCCAGTAGCACGTCCGGGATATTTATTACGTCAGAACTTCATCTTTAATGCTCTCGGAGACGTCTCGACTCTTTCAGCTTTGTTCTCTTTAAAGAACGCTGGAAGAACGACGGGGTGGAGGCAGGTAAATTGATAACAGCGAAATGCACACCAATGAAAGGCTGCAGTCGACAATGGAAGCACACGGTATGCAGAAGGTTGTCACCCTCGAGAGAATGGTACAGATCAACACTCGTCTTTGAAGAGAGTCGCTCCAGTTTTGTGCCTTGGCAATGCACCGCTCGCTCCTCGTCAAAACACAATGGGACATTCACTCGACGCCGAAAGATCGAGGTTGTTTTTCAAGTAATAAAACCTTAGGCAAATACAATACGTCCCGTGCCTCTGATCAGAAAGAAGTTGAGAATCCCTGCAGTCAGATCTGAGTCAATCCGCCGTAACCTTTTGTGTTTGGAAAATATCTTCCCTCACAAATACTTAAAAATCCTGTGGCGGCTAAAAAAAGAGCGTACCGACGTTTTTATCTGCAAGCGTTCCGAAAAGTTTTGATGTTTTAGTTGTCCTGTTTCGCCATCCTTGTAATAGAAGGCTTGGTTCTCTCCTAGGGCGTCTATATTATTCTAGCTCGCACCGTTTCTTTGCATGTTTTATTTTTGCTGGTTGGCGTGTGCAAATTTTCTTTGAGGGACGGGAAATCATTATACTCCTATATTTAAATGCATGATAGATTTTCCAATCTCTTGTTTCTCAGTAAACATTTTTCTGGAGGTTGATATTTTAATGTTATGCTAAAGCTATGTCCATAGTAGTATATTATGATTATACACAGGGCTGCCATAACGTGCTTATTTCTAAGAATCGTGCTTATTTTAAAGGAGAAAATCTTATAAAATGAAATTGTGCTTGTTTCTAATAAATGTGTTTATTTTCATAGTGCATTCTTATTTTGTCTTATTTGATCCAGATCGAAGACAATCGTATAGTCTCTCACTTTGTATGTAATTGGAAGCACCTGTGTGAGAACTTGTGGGAGCTTAAACTCGCAAAATTATCGCGACAGAAAGTCATGACAATTTATTGCATATAGTGGAGAGGATAGTTACTTCTTTATAAATCTAAACATGACCTGTGGTGAGGTACACGAACTGCTTTCGAAAAACAAAGGATTTCTGGAGAAAATCATTGAAAATGCGAAATATTGTGAATAGAACTGCTTTACCAATTGCGTCTTATGTTCTGGTGAGAAATCTTATTTTAGGATACCAATCGATGGTAGCCATGATTATGCATAAATTTCCACTTTCTTAATTTCAATGTCATTTAGCCGTGCGTCAAATAAAAGAAAAAATCGATTTGCTAGTAATGGTAGTATTTTTAAAGATGTAGAAAGGTGCTTTTACAGCTGTGTTAGAGGGTATAAACAGTTGGTTTATGTCCAAGTTACGTTGATATTTTAATCGTATGCTTATGCTGGGATCATAATTGTATTTTCTGATTATATACATATTTCCTCTTTCTCAACTTCTATTTCATTTACCCATACGTCAACTAAAACAGTGCATCAAATTAGTAGTATTAGTGGAATTTCTTCTACAACTGAGGCAGAAGATATAAACAAAGACTCCATTTGCATAATAACTTCAGCGAAAGTATGTTCTCAAAGGATTCATTCACCATACGTCAATAAATCAATGCATTGAATGGGCAGTGTTAGTATTATTTTCTAAAAGTACTTCTACAGCTGAGATAAAAGATGTAAATAAAGACACGTTTATTTAAAAATTAATAGAAAGTAGGTTCCTAGAGGATGAAGCCGATATTGTGCGTCCTCCCTATTACTATATATTTATTAGCCTTTCAGTTACTGCAAGGAAACTCGGGGAAATAGATACTCGAACGAATCGGTTCAAGAATTATTTATTTTCCCGAACGATACGTGGAAGTATAGTTCGCCCTCGTTTACCGCTGTTAATCTGTTTAAGACTCTACCGCGGTAGATTTCTTTAATAATAAATCGAATATTTTCGTAGTTAGAGGAAACCTGTTTAAGGCCTAAATACGCTTTAGAGCCTCTAGTCATGAAATAATACCCTTCAGTGACCATTGCACCCATATTACACAATATGTAAGACATAATTAGATAAAATAAGAAATATTTGAAGTTAAGACTTTCGCAACATTTTGATGAATGCACATATTTGAAAAATCCACGTTAGAGTGAAGCACGCCCCTGAAGCTCCCCTATGCTGACTGAACAATTGGCTGACGCCCTTAATGTCCGCAGCCGCGAGATGGCAGCACTGAAGCTCGCCCTTTGAAACCATAATCTCATATGTAGTAAATGGAAAAAACAGTACGATTATGATACTTTTTCCTTCTTTTTCTTTGCGGGAGTAGTATATACCAAAGATAGAATTCAGAGTTAGTGATTTATCCATTTATAAGTACTTAAAACAATTGAATAAAATGGGCAAATTAGTAAATCCGAAGAATAAGTGCAGGTTGCCTTCAGGGCACACCACAAGTAACTTCGTCGCTGTGAAAACATTATTCATAGATCAGCGAAGTGCAATGTATTCTGCTTGGATACACAGAAAATAATTGATCCTTTATAAATTGCCAACGTTACATCTACTTTCAACTAGGCCTATTAAAACTAGAATCGAAAGATATATATGGGTGGTTTGAAAAGTTTCCGACATTTTTACATTTCTTGCCAGTTTTCTGAAAATTTCTGATAATTTTCTGAAGATGTCTGAAAAATCTGGGGTCGGAAACTTTTCACATCCTCTTTGAGGATGAAAGTATGAAGGTTTATATTAGGATGAACCAAATCCCCCATACTTTTCATATTTGTTAACTTTGGTACTGAATGGCAAGAGAATGCCCCCGGATGAATTAATGCTGCCTGGCAAACAGCACACTTGCTGTTTTTCTTTATCTGGTGCAATACAACGATGACCAGGCATTTTTAAGATTAAGGATACATTAAGGATATCTTAAAATATATCAAAAGTCTTCAAGTGCAGTAACGACAATGAAGATCTCCAACTCACGCAACGTGGTTGCACTTTCCAACTTACATCAACGTTACAGTAGAAAGGGGTGACTTCGGCCACGCGTGCACTACTCCACAAATTGTAAATATGTAGTACAATATCTAAAATTTCACAAAGTAGCTATTTTTTCCTGTGCTTTAGAATTTAGATTTTCTTTACCTATCGCCAGCAAATCCGTCTTGCTCCTTGCAACATTGACAGTACAATTGTCATTGGGAACTAAATTGAAAATCGTGCATTCTCGAGACAAGTCTACGAAACCTCAGTCTGTTAACTTCTCTCAGTAACACTCAGCAAGATGGGAAACATTTGAAGACAATTGGAGGCCAAACAGTGCTTCTTCGTGAAAAGAGATAAAATTACTGGATGTGCTGTTAATTTTTTTATCAATATTCGTGATATCCAAATTTTAGTTCAAACATATTTGAACAGTTAAAATTAAATGTTCAGTGCTTTGACAAAAATTCCAGAAATATTTTGGGTTTGGAGATTCATTAGTAGAAACAATACACTGACTCTAAGGCTTGAAAAAATTTAAAAGGGTTCGAGTGACAGTGGGTAGAAGTTTTCTACAACAATTTTTTATTCTTTTTGTTTTTGGAGGAAAAAATTAAAAATGTAAAATATTTATTTTTCTTTTGAAAATTTATAAATAAATTGGAAAAACGTTATTATGAGTCAATTACTTCTTATCTTAGTACCTATTAAACAAAGATTAAAAATAATAATAATATAAAGATTTTAAAATATATTAATCTTCGTAATATTAGTCATATAGTTAATTTTATAGGCGATATTTAGGAAACCCATTTAGTGGCCGAAGTCACCCCATCGGTTGGGGTGCCTATTGCAGCAGCTGCAGCTATTCTTTATTTTTTAAACAAATTCCGTTGCTTAAGAAAAATTTCTAAATACTATTTGCATGACTAAGAATAATCTTCATGTAGTTTAAATTTTCTGAGCATAGAGAATGTAATTGAATACAAAAATATAAAAAAATCTAAAAACAGTCAAAGTCTACGGTACGGTTCATCGCATTTCAGTGATTTACGAAGAATGTTTTTACGGCGACAAAGTTACCTGTGTTTTGCACATAAGGCAAGCACCTATTCTTCGGATTTGCTAATTTGTCCGTCTTATTCAAATGTTTCGTGTTCAATTCAAAAGTACCTATTGATGGATAAAACAATTACTCTTAATTCAATCTTTGGTAAACATTACTCTTTAATACATATGTATCATAATCGTGCTTTTTTACCGTTTACTCCATATAAGATTATGGTTTCAAAGGGTGAACTTCAGTGCTGCCATCTCGCGGATGCCATCTCGCGGACATTAAGGGAGCCAAAAAATTTCAGCTGTTTCCAGTCCTATACTTTCTAAGTTCGTGGAGTGAAGCCATGAAAGTCGAAGCGCGAAGTTGGAAGGGACGACTGAAATTGATTAGGAAAGTAAAGTCATGTTGAATTTTTAAATATGCAGATGTACATCAGGTTATTTCGTACAAACGGTTCTCTATCAGGAGTCGAACCCGGGTCTACATTCCTAAAAGGCGAACTTGTGGCCTACTTGGTAATTTGGGAGCTCTAACGAATCGTTTACTTTTCTAAAGAGACTATCCGTACTATAATTTTTAAAATTAATGCGAAATATTTGTCGTAGAATAATTTTCTCGTGCAGTGTTCAGTTTATTCTCCAATTCGCTTCTCCTCTAGGATATATCATTGCTTATTCCAAGAAAATAAATGCATACAATCAGTGCTACGAAAGAGTCGGGGACGTGAATTTTCCAGCGGATGAAAATGCATGAATAGCGAGGAAACTGGAACAAAAACGTCCTAAATTTCAGCATTAATTGGTGGCAAGTGTATAAAATGCGGAATCGCCGAAAAATGTACGCGAAAAGTTAAGGGTCGACGGAAGGAAACCAGCGTCTTTCAACTTTCCCTACATTTCCTTACGAGTGGCGAGTTCTTTCAGTGACAGCATATAGCACGAGAAGGCTCGTGAAAGCATTATTTTTTTCTGGAATGAAAGGAAAGAGGTAATTATTTCGAGTATTCCACAAAGTTGTGTTTTTCCTTCGCCAGTGGTTGTCACCTTGACCCGGACGCATAAAGATTTCCTCTTCTCTTATGTATTTATGTTGCACCTTAGGTGGAAACCTTTAACCTTCTTACAAGCACTCTCGGCACTTTGTGACTGCATTACTCGTGTAACTACGTCTCCGTTTTTATATTTTAATTAGGTTGATACTTACCTTTCTATGACGGCATAAATTATTCACTTATGCGGATACTTAACTATTTAACTTCACCATTATTCTTGAAAATCATGTCCCCGAAACGTTATCTACTGTATATATTATTCTATAAGTCAAAAATATCTGGTACGTTCTACATCTTTCGAGTGATCTGATGTAGAGTAATTTATGATGAAATCATAATAAAATGGTCCTTTTATTTTTTCTTAAAAAATCCATCTTCAAAACTCGTTCTTCAAAAATCAAGTTACCTTTGTATAATATTATCCCTTAAAAAGTTACATTTTGTCGCCTTTATTTACAGCAATGGTTATCCTAGTTCCAGGCAGTAAATTTTTAGTTCAACCCAATAAAGATTTAGCAGGATTTTCATTTTTTATATATTTTCTTAATGTTCGGAAAAACTTAACTGACGATGTAATACTTTATTTATTTTCAGTATCTCTGTGGCGAATTTAGATAGTATGACATTTAACATTTCTGTATCAATTTACAATAATAGAAACGATCGAAAAATGCCATTTAAGAACTAGGAAAGGTCGTACATATTAAGCCTGGTGGAAATAGGATGCACTAGGCATTGATGAGGACTTTCCCTTATGATAGAATATATTTATACTTTCATCTGAATAAAAGGCGAAAATATTCACTTGATTTAAAAGAAATGTACAAAATGCCTGAAAAAAGCCCAAGAATGAACTTCCAAAGGATTCAAAGCAGTAAAAAATAGGCCACAAAACATGCTGATAAACTTTTTCTTCACATATTCGCCAGCATTTAACAAAATAAGACTATTATACCCTGACCTTCAGTCGTTTTTAATAATTATTTTTAAGCGTTTTCCATTTAAAATAAGATTTTCTGGTGTTTTCTGATATTGATTTATTTGGTTTTTTGTCGGCAAAATTATAAAAGCAGATTTTGTTAATGTTACTCATTTTTCCCAAAAATTTGCAGTAAATAATCTTTTTGAGTGGTAGGCAATATTAAATATAAAAACCAAATTTTATATTACCGATGATATATTTAATGTATTTGTAATATTAAATGATGTTAAAATTCAGTAGTGTATCATATTTGTGATTTCATAACATAATTTAATTTATATTCTTTGTTTCAATATAGGTATATATGTATTTCAATAGCGAGTTTCGAAATTCATACTGTTTTGCTATCTTTATTCCTTTGTACGATATCTTCATTGATAACCATGTTTTCTCTGTATTTTCTCATTTGTTCTTCTCTATCTGCAATACATATCTTTTTAAACTTCACAGAATCAGGCGAGGTGTTGTGGTAATCCATAATTATCAGATGTCCATGAATTTTTTCAAAGGCATATCCACGTTAATTCCATACATTTAGTTATCACGTCACGTGTAACCCGTCTTCCCACTCATTCCCCACCGCCGTATTTCTCCTTTGTCACACTTGTTTCAACGATACAGACGGGCTCTTAAAATGCACCATCACGTCCCCTCGGGGATCAGCTCGCGATTTTATGCCGCTTCTTATCCCTTTTTTCCCACCGAAGTATCGATAGCAACGACCTTATGGAGTATGTAAACCGAAACGTCTAGGATCATTTCGTGCATATAGATATTCCCCGGCTATTTCACAGGTTTCATCCCCATATCGCCTTGCCACTTCGCTTACCTAATTTAGTCTTCTTTTCCTACCTGCGTTCTCGTATCGTATTATTGCATTGAAAAGGGGTTCAAAATATCCTTTAAAATACACAACTGGCTCCCTCCATTGTAATATAAATGTTTATTGGGACAACAAAGATGTTCTGTACTCTTATGAGAATATATATCGATTAAAAATTAAATGAAATTAGAGTCATAAAATTTAAAGTAAATTTTCGGCCAGACACGCTTACACGGATTATTTTGATGAGGGTATATTCGTTTGTTGTAATATATATATTGAAGTTAGAGGAGATTATATCGATACTTAAAATAATTTATTGTTCATACATAAAAATTCTTATATTTAGCCTAGTTAATTTCTTTCAGCGTCAGGCTGAGAATTAGCGGCACCTACCTCGTGTATATTATGAACTTAATTTTATATTTATTATCAGTAAATGTTATTTTTTGGCTAAGAAAACGTAATATTAGAAAGAATAAACTATTAAATAAGAAAACTTAGTCTGAAAGTGTATTATTATTAAAAAAGTGCATCGTAAATTGAATATTCATTTCGAATTTTCATTCTCATTTGCTTTGAATTCATATTTGAATATAGTGGTTGGAGCTTTTTATTCCTCTTTGTAATTTCTCTTTTGATATGGCGAAATATAGCAATTTATTTATAAAATTTGATATGAATTTGAAATGTTTTTAATTGGAACGACACTGGAACATTTAATTTAACATTTTTTGATTATCAGTACAAGTTATATGTCTTGTATGTACAACTGTTATTTTCTCTTGCGAAATTTAAATTTTCGCTCATGAAGTCTCTAAAAATATTTTAAAACACATTATAAAGATTAAATGCAAAGGTCGGGTTAGTGCATTATATAATTTAAAACTTATTCACCCGTATTTTTGGATCTATATTTAGAAAACACATTAAGTCAGAAAGTCTCTGACAGTGGCCATTTAAAGCATAAGTTGTTGAACCTTTATTTTACTACGAAGCAGTTATTTTAACTGGCCGAATTATCATTTTCATTTTCATCATTAATTACTAATGTGGAGATTATTTTAGTGGTATAGAGAAGCTGTTATTATCTGATAAATGCAGGAAAAGCGACATCTTAAAATAAAGGGTTTCTTTTCTTCGGTAGCTACTAATCTCCACTTCCGTTGGTCAGCGTCCCTTCGGTTTGCTGATGCAGGGAATTAAATCACTGGCCCTTGGGATGGGGGACGAGGGAACCTTGGGGGAGAGATATCATTGGATTTCGGAGGGTGTAGTTTTCAGCCATCTTCCGGTTTGACCGATGCTCCCCCGACGGTCAATAAAAGAGATAAAGGAATTATAACACCGCTATTCTTCTAGAAATGCAATATTTCATTTCATTGAGTATATCTAATCTATATTACTTGGGTGGAATATCCAAATGCAATTTTTTCTATCCTGAATTATAAAGTTTAACTACTTTCTTGCACGGCATGACAGAGTTTGGCCTTACTAGAACATTTTCTTTGCTTTAAAATTTTCAAATTAAATATAACCTTGGTAGAATGTTTCAACGTCTCCTCAAAATAAATGTATGTGAATGAGTGCTTTTATCCTTTCTGTAGAGAGGTGAAACAAGAATTTAGTTTCATTTGTTAAAGAAAGAGTTTAATACAATGGAACGAAGTAATTCTGAAGGAATTCAATATTTAATCACCATTAAACTATTAGCGATACAAATGATTGGGTATCCACAGTTTTCCCAACGAGTTGAAACAATATCGTGGCAAAATTAAGATAGAAACGCTAGTAAAATCTAAAATTTGTTACAAAGAAGTTGTTGAGTCTAGCCAGTACAGAGGTATTTTACGGTAAATATAAAATTAAGCAAGAGAACAATTGCCCACACATAAACTAAAAAGCTCCTTCTAAATTAGTTGCGAAGGTTAATTGAGCGGAGAGCGAATCGCTTATCAAAATTCCTGCCAAATAAAGGCGTCAACGAATTCATATTTTATCTGATCGGTCAATATCACTCCAAAATAAAATAATTCTCGATTTGGTCAGCTTCATTTACCGTTAGATTTCACTTCCATTTTCTCATGTCTCTTTCCTTTCATTCTACTCACTCATTTCTGTTTCCTTTTCCTATTTCATCCCTCACATTCTACTCCCTGCCTCTCTAAAAAGTTGCCATTTCAACCTTTCTTATGGAAAGAGGAGTAAGAAATTCGGAATTTAAAGGCATAGGAAGAGGAAGGACGCGCTATGGGCTTTAATGAAGAGTCTGCCGGAGTTAGTTCGCGGCGATGTGTTTGACGAAGATAAAAACCTCATCTTCGAGATTTTATTTCGAGTGTTTGTCCGAGGGCTGTAGTAGGATTTGGCGGGAGGAGAACACTCTCTCGCGGGAAACATTCCAGCAATTGAAATCTGAGTGGCGCCGTCGGTTCCGCAAATGCCCGAGTAGTAATTGACGAAACCTACTTTTCGTGGCTGCTGTTTTTCCTCTTCAATTCGATATTTGAGGGATTGAATACGTGGAATGATTTTACACACGATATTCATAAAGCCTACTAGTTTTCAAATGGTTCTTTAATGTTCTGCCGGTTTTGCTAACGTACTAGGAGCTTTATCCTGTAGATAAAAGTACGTAATGTATAATATACCATTATTAATTTTATATTATTATAGTTTACAATCTGATGAAAAAGTTTCCTTCAGTTATTACTCATTTTAGAGATATTTTAATTAAGAATCAAAACGATAGTAATATTTTTTGCCTGTGGCCGGTGAATTGGTCCGGTGGGAATTCGTACGCGGAGAATTGATCTCCCAACATATTGGTACGCGGGGAATCGATCTCCCGCACTGATGTTGTACTACTGTTATTCAGCCTAATGTTAATCTACACGCCCTGATTATTGGTTAATGTTATAAATAAATTAACCGGGGTTGGGTTGGTAGTACAACATCAGCGCTGGGGATCAATTCCCCGCGTACATACCAATCTGTCGGGAGATCAATTCCGCGTGTACGAATTCCCCCCGGACCAATTCACCGGGCGCCATTTTAGCCACCTATTAGTTCCTCACATTTTTGCGGCTCAATCGTGCTTCTATAGATACACTTATGCTATACTACCTTACTTAATTTTGTAGCTATCCATTATCGCTAATAATGAGAATTATTTCCATTGGAAGTCGGTTTTGAATATATTTTTATATATTTTAGAATAAATGATGATGATTGAAACGGATACCTTAATTTTCATTAGAAAAAATATAGAGTAAATCAAAAGATCTCCCCATAGTCTTATAAATACATTTAAAAGTGCATCTTGCGGATTCTTAAATCTCTATTTCAAAACTAAATATTGAGTAGATTAATAACTCTATTTTCTAAGAAAAGTAACGGAAATATGATACAATTCATGTTTAAGACCTGTAATGTATGTGGCCGTACCAGTGCGTCAGTTGTCTTCTCTTCTCATCCTTCACGAGACTAAATTGTTTCCTTATTAATTTTATTTCAAGAAAAAAATCGAAGGACATTTTAATTTCCGTGGGCTTTTTATAAAGGAAATTTTGCCGGTTTGTTCAATCTACACTTTGTCAAAACACAACTCTATGAATACAAAGAAAATTGGATACGATTAACTTAGAAAATGTCTAGAGTTTGAATTTCAAGGAAGAGCCTCATCAGAAAATTAATATCCTAAACAAATAGCAATGCGGTGGAAATGCCAGAAACAGAACCGCGATTTTCTCAAGAAAACGTTTCAGAGATGCCAAAGGAGGGTGGCTTATTTGGGGGAAGGGTTCGTCCCCTTTTCAAATTCTGATTTAGATATCGCAATTCATAAGCTTTTCCTGCCTCCCCTTAAAGGATTTAATAGCCTGCCGACGTCTATATAAACGCAAAAAATAAAAGATCGAACGAATAAAGGCACATTCCTTAAGGGACTCCCAATTCATGCCTAAAATACCTCGGTGATCGGAAATTTTGGAAAACTGGAAATTATAATAATATTGATACAATCTCAATTCTTCTTAACTCACCTCTAAGGATAGTATTTAATTTTTTGTTGGCAAAAATTTGGATTTTGTTAGCAGATATCCTATAGCGGGGTTCCCTCGGATATAGAGGCGATATATCTGAAGCGATATGAAGTGAGAGCAATAAAGAACATTGCAGATCACTGAGGCAACGACGTGATTTCCTTTAAATGAAGCGAGAGAGATGTCTGCGTATATATATCTTGGATCCTTTCACTAAATACTAGATTGGAGGAAATGAATAGTCAAAAGCACACCTCCCAAGGACTAGGTTGAGAGGAAGGGATCCAAATGGAAGTCTACGTCATTTGGGAAGTTTCCGAAAGACTTGGTGTAAAGCGATGGCTTCCATTATCCATCCCATTTTGGAGAGAGAATAGAGGTCTTTGAACTGCAAATGTGAAGCTGTAAAAGTGTTTCGCGTGAATAATGAAAATGGTTGAGAAAAGTGATCGCTGATGAGGAATGAGAGAAATTAATTGGCTGAATTGAAAGGCAGCTCCGAAGTTGAGCGGTTCAGAAAATAGGGTTCTGAGGAGAATAGTTGTTAAGTTATCATTCTTCTTAAAAGGAAGACGTCCTGGAATGAGAGCAGAATTATCATCAACAATGAAAGGAGAGAGTGTTGAAACCTCGCGTAAATTAGGGGATGCTAATACTCATTATAATACGAAGGTAATATTCGAATTAGATAAAACAAAGAATAGAGAAAAATTTAATACTTAACTATTTTTTATTCATTGATCTGATATTTCCTTCATGTGTCTATTTCTTATTTTTCCCTCACGATCCAGTCCTGTAAACGAATTTTTTATGTCACTCATTTCATTATTTCACAAATTTCATACGTAATTTACATTATCAATAATTTAATACTTAAATGCTTCTACAACTTTAATTATTCTTGAAAAATCGCTGTTAGTGCAACTTATATTTGGATTCGCATTTGTTGGAAAGATAATAGTTTGATAATTGCAAATTAAAAACCTATTAGTAAGTACGTTTGAAGTTCAAAGTTTTAGGGACCATCTTTTATCTTTACCACTGATCTTTAAAAAATAAAGATTTTGTTGCGTAGCAGTTTCACTGAATTCGAAATATTGAAACAAAAGTTTTCCTCTTCCTTTTTGCCATTTTTATTCCTTTCTAACCATCAAGTGAAATAAATCATTCCAAGTTGAGTTTTTATAAGTAGTTATACGTATGTACGTATATAAGTAAGTTATATTTAAATATCCTGCTTAAGACAATGTGAAATTTTATAGTTTTTCATTGTTATTTCTCCATTCTAAGACTGGAATTGGTCCAGCGTCTAGAATAATACGGTTATGAGAAGGAGAAATTATGGATGAATATTAAAATCAAAACCGTCATTTTATTCTCGGAAGAAACATTTTACTTTGTTCCCTCCATGGATAATTCACAGTGAGCTTGAATCCACTCTTTCAGCATTTCGAGAGATAATTAAAGAAAGTGCGGGTTTATCAGTTTCGCTGTAAAATTCTGTAGGCACAGACAGGGATCGGACGGCAGTAATAATCAACTAATTGCCTCCGAGACGGTCTAACTCTCCTTGCTCTAATGAACGGAATTTCAAAGTTCCCCTTTGGAGTTGGCCGTCCTTCCACGCCTAGTTTGCTTTCGCCATCTGCTTTCTCGAGGACGACGTTTGAAGATGCATACTTCCGCCCACAGCTTCATTTTCATTCCACATTCACTCTTTTTGTGGCAGGTTGGGCCATTTCTGACCCATCCTACACAACACGTTCTACTTGCCTAGAATTAAATAAATGACATAAGGTGGGATGATAAACTTAAAAATCTGATGTGGCCAACACATGACTTTCTCCATATTTATTGAAAACAGAAGCCTATGCCGGTGATATATAAATAATTCCAAAATAATCAGTGTTACGAAAAAATGTTTCATACAAAAGTTGTAGTAATGTACATTATCTATAACTTTTGTATGTAATTATATATACCTACATTGCATTCTGACAGAGATATTAAAGAATCAAAGTTTTGTTCCGGTTTAACCGGAACTTCCGGTTTAGTGATATTCACCAAAAACTAATCAACTTTTGGCATTGTTAGGAAAATACTAAATATATGAAGTTTGGTAATGATCGGATAATTACTTTTTAAGATAGAGCGCACAAAAACTTTTTTACCACAGACAGACAGACACACAGACAGACATATTCGGGAAAATAGCGAAAATGAGCTCTATAGGTTCCAAAACATCTATTTCCGTCAAAATCTGGAGGTCGAATTTTTTTGCGAGGGAGAAAGTGAGAAGTGAAGCGAGTTTTCAATATGGAAGTATTTTTACACTCCAAACCTATGTAATTGTTCTTGAGATCGATTTTAGATTTTCAAATATAATTAATCAATTTTGGCGATACTTGATGGAAATTTTCCATGATTAGTTCCATAAAAAACACAATATGACTCCGTCCACAAAAACCATTTCTTTTTTCATCTATGATTGACTTTAGAAAGAAAATTAAAGAACAATTGGAGAACGGCTGTTAATGAAGACGAGGTTTGAAATCTCCAATAGGCATCTTTGTCGGCGATCCCTTTATGGTTTCGCCGAATACCGGTGTGAGAGGCGAGAAACGCCGACAAAGACGGTAATTTCAGATTTAAACCTCTAATTCAATAACAGCCGTGTTTGTATATAAAATATGCATGTATTCAACTATATATTATAATACCGGACCACAGTCCTAAAAATTGAAGCTATTATTGTATACAATGGAATTAGTCAAATTATTTGTTTTCTCCCATGCAAGAATACAATTGAACATACGAGCATTAACTGTCTTATATAGTAATTATTGCATGTTTGAAATTTGGTTTACTTAATTAAGAATTGAATTGAATTGAATTGAATTGAATTGAATAATCTTACCTGTCTATCATTTGTTTAAAATATGTTCATCTCATAGATATCACCAAAATAATAACGTCAGTCATTCATTATCCAAAATAGATATCCACAAGTAAGTCATTATCCAAATATTGTGTCATTTATTGACATAAATACATCTAGTTACTTATAAATATTACGTGGAATAAATAAAGAAGTATTTAACTGCAGCTTTCGTTAAGTACACCCTTCTTTCGTTAAAATCGTCATCTTTGTTGTGTAAAACACACAAGAATGAATTTTAGATTTTGATTTCAGTGAAATCTTAATCTAAAAGTTTTTACTGGACCAAGAGATATTGACTCTCGATGCGGGAAAATGTAAGATGCGAAAAACAAAGGGTATAGCCGCTGTAGATGGGAACTCAAAATCTCTACCTAAGAGCCGGGAAAAACGTTATAAACGAAAACGTTAGATCGGGATTTCATTGAATCAGATAGATATATATTTAGTTCTAACATTTGAAAATATCTATTCGTTATACACCCGAAGGAAATATACGAATCATTATCACCCTTATGCATAGACGGTTCTCGTTTCCAATGATTACGTTCTTCCTTTTCTTTTGCATCACTTTACATCTTAAAAACTCAGCCTCTAGCTGCTTCCTTTCAAATTCTCTCACTTTCCTCATTGATATCTAATTTTAACTTCCTTGTTCTTTCATTTTCTCCGGCAACGCCACGCCCCCCCATTGTTTCTCCGTTTCTTTGACCTCCTATCCTCTTAGCATCTTCCAACTTTTCAACTTCTCTCATTCCGTTCTGAATTCATTGATTCCTCCCTTTCCCGCAGTCCCTCTTCCCAGTGTCTTAATTGTTTCATCCGATTTTCCCCCAACGCAAATACATCTGTCTTCCCTCTCGCTCTCTGTCAATGCCCTTCTTAGAGGTTTTTCTGTCAACATTTCTTCCCCGTAATTGAAACTTCTCGCGCGCATTATGAAACTTCTTTCCCCTTTTACAAAATTGTTTCTCTTATAAGCCCGCTCTCTGTTCTTTTTGTTTTGTTTCAAACACTTAAGGTTAGGGATAATGGAATAATGATACAACTTTGTAACTAACGCAAGCAAATTATCGGTCAGTAATAATGATTTAAATTCACCCCGAAGTAAATATAAATTTACCGCAAACAGAAAACCCAAGTCGAGAAATATCCATTAAACAATAGAGTTATAAGTGAATTAAATGCTATACCTTTTACTATTTTTTCCAATACCGGAATTTTTTTCTAAAATTTCATAGAGGTGCTTAAAGGTTTTTATTTAAATTAAATATCATATGTTTATAACATTAAAAATTTTTAAATATCGATCCTTAATTTTAAATCACTTTAATAATATATGATATATTTTAATATATTGCATGTTGCGTAGTGTAATATTTCATATAGTTGGTATGATTTATTTAAAATGTCTGTGTCTTTTTCATTTTTGTATTTGTATATTTGTTACTAGGTAGACATTATAAATATTTGTACTGCCCGTGATTGGTTTGTGGACAGGTTCTCCTCCCTCCCTGGGCAGAATGCCTGACATATTATTATTTTGTATTCCCCTCGATCTTTGCCAATTGATACTATGACCAAATTTCAACCAAATATGAATAAATACATAATTAAAACTTATAATGAGCTCAAGGCCTAATAAAGACCTTGTCTAGATTCTTTTGTGTACGTAGACTGATAAATTTTAATTCTGCATTCTCATTTATACCCTACAAGCCACCTCACCTCGCGTTCCAGGGTGTATAAAAACCAAGCTATTGTCCTATTTTCTTTGTCTGATAGTAGACTCAGTCGTTTGTAGAAAGATAAAAAATTAAAAGATTTTTATTCACGTCAGTCTATAATTTGACGCTCATTGTCGTCTCGGTGGTAATATGAAGGCTCTCATAAAATACTGAATTATTTATGGAATCGCTGATAGTATAAAAATCCCAAACTTTGACAGAAAGGATTGTATTCAGATTTGCCTTACAAAAATCACCCAGTTTTTTTTAGATTAATGACATATGGCTGCCTCTCATTCCCTAAGTAGGGATTATTTTTTCTGTTATTTTTCTCTTGGCTCACCATGGACAAATCTATATTTAATTATAGTACCTCTCATCAGTATGGTCCTACACTCATTTACATTAATCTGCCAGCACATTTAAGTGTACATGAATTCTATTTTTCTTCTTTTCTCTATGATATCACTTTTACAGTTCTAAAAATATTATATAAAAGGACAACGAAGCCTATATCACAATCTTGGTGTTTTGAATTTGCGGACCACTGATGATTCGTGTAGAAATTTTGGCAATTTAAAGTCTAATAGTACTATTGTTTATGAATCCTCTAAGCGTCATTAACAGGGTATTCGAGCGATAAATCTAATTTCATGGTAATGAAATAGAAATGAAATCGATTGTGGCAGGCTTTATTGAGTGGGAATCCATATCAAAGGATTGTAAGAATAAAATCACGAATACCCTTTATCCCATATAATGTTATACGTGGAAAAGAGTATTTGTGATTTTATTCTTACAATCCTTTGAATTTAATAGAACTTATTGATAATTTTGTCATACATTTCCTTTTGACAAACCTCGCATAAGTGGTCCGCAGGTTCGAAAATTGTAAGGTTAGTGGCCAATGTTATTCCTAAAGATCGGCCACCGCTGCTTTTGATTGTAACCAGGCAGTGATAATTCTTTGGGGTAAAAGTTATGGGACGGGTTGAAAATGAGTGACAGGTGGTCAGTGAATCCAGTACCATTCCTTTAATAATTGCTCTCTCAGCTGAATTCGTTTCATTTCAATTCAGAAGGCTTCGAAATTAAACCACGATTTTGAGCTGCCATCATGACCAGTAGCTGAACCCGAGACCGTTACATCCAAAGAAAATGGCATTACAATTTGAGATACATTTTTAATTTTATGTCTCTTAATGATTCAAAGCCTGTTTTATATACGCAATAAGATGAGGTTGGAATAATATAAAATATGATAGAAACAGAATATGGTTTCTTAAACCCTCACCCAATTGTAGTCCGTTTTTATCCAAAATCTTGGGATACATTTTAATATGATCCTTTATTATACAAAAGATATTAAAGCGATCATCTGCACCACTGAGCAATATTGGCAAGCAATTTTCCTTTAGTATGTGAGCTTTATGGTGAACTTCTTTACGGTTATGCAAATTATGGTTATCTTTACTGCCTTGTGTGCCTTTCAGACCTCTCTTAACCTGCTTTTTCATAAGAATTTACTAAACTGTCAGTAGTTTTTGCAGATTGTTCACACACCCTTTCTTGCGGGTGTTTTACTGCTGCGGTGTATATTTTTTCTAAGCTAAACCTTCTTAAACTCGCAATGAAGTTTTCTTCTGTGTACTTTTTTCAAGCTATCTCTTTCATTTAAATTTATATGACGAAGGGTTAGATGAAAGAAGAGGCTCAATAATCTCTATCTCACTCTAATTAAAGAAGCTTATTATTATTAAATGCTAGCTAGGGCAAGGGAAAACTACAAGATTATGAAATATATCATATATGGAACATTCATTACAACATTGCTCGTTATAGATAATGTGAGGCGATGAATCATTTCGGCAAACAATTATTTCGTTCTCCTGGAGAGGAACTGTGCACATCAAGGAACCGTCCGGCGAACTAATATCAGAAGGGGATTGACTGAATCCAAACAGGATAAATGTGATACCTATGCGTATACAAGTATATGAGCTTAATTATATTTACCATTTCACCTTGCTCTTATATCCATGCATTTCTAAATATAACCCCAAGGTATCAACGTAAAGCTTTGGTCGGTATTTCACGGGACTTCTTTATTCATTCAATATTCCCATCAACCTTTCCCATGTCATTCTCTCACTCACTAAAATCTTCCCTTTGCATCGATCTCTATTCCGCTCGCATCAAAATGTTCTTCTCTCTCAAGCCAGTTTTGACGTGGACGTTTACTCCCTAGAGAATTCTCTTCCATTCGCGATTGCACGCAAACTTCAGATCCGAGGATTTTGGGCCTTTTTTTAAATAAGCCGCCGTTCAAGAGTCGGAGTAAAGGAGACGGATCAGGGGGCGACTCGGGCGAATTCCTTTCCCGAAGAATGATAGTGAGAAATACATACTCTCTATAACTCGAAACCAATAGACGTATGTTCTTTTTCCGCGAGAAATTTCATAATGGCATCCGTCAACCATCCATTTGTAGAAATTCGTAACTGAATCAACATTAGTTCATCAGATTAAAAAATATAAAATTGTATAATATTGAGGCCTAGAATATAAGCCGTAATGAAGGAATTTTGAAATTAAATTTTTTCTTAATTAAACTTAAAACAACATCGTACATATATCAATTGTGCTTGCGTTCCAACATGACTTTCTCTGTTGAGGCACCTTATAGTTTTTACCTCAACTACGAATTCGTCAATTTAAAATTTATAATTTTTTAGGTTGTTTCTAAGGATTACTTTTTGCCAAATGACTGCTGAGGCATTTGTAATAAAATAGGAAGATTTCGGCATGTGCGGCTTCTAAAACGAAAACTTTGAAGTGATGTCCTACGACTCCAGATGGTTAGGTTGAGTTGCGGGTTGCCTCTGCTCGTAATTTGTGAACCATTTCCAGGCGTCGTAGTATGAACCATGGATTGCGTTCAATAAATGTAAAATTTCAGAAATGTATTGCAAATAAATAAATTCATTGTTGATGGGTACTAAAATGCGGCTATTTAAAATATCTCACTCTCCATTGACGTTTGTTTCCTATTTGCGCCTGAACATTTAGCGGTCGCCGTCTTTGATGGCGTCACAGCTGGCAAACGTACCAAGTGGCGGATATACACCCAAGCGTAAAATATTAACAAGAACACCTTCTAAAAATTCCTGAAAAAAATCTGCCTATCCAAATTTTCCTACAGGACTGTAGTCAGCTCCAGGACTAAAAGGCACGGCCGCGAGGCGTTCTCCAAGGGAAAGGCCGATCTTCCGTTCAAATTTTCAGGAGGGAAAAATACGGAAGTGAATATTTCATGGCGAGAAAATAGTCGGTTTGTTCCCGATCGTCCAACTTTTTTCGCGGAGAATCAAAAGTTAGCTGTTTGCGGGAGTCTGACATGGTTGTTTGTATCGACAGGAGGAATTGAATGAAAAGAAACCGAAACATGGGGATCTTCGCAGTTTGGAATGCACAGCAGGGGAATGGAAAGAAATTGGTCAGTTGGGTTACATCTCGGAGATGTCACATATATATTCTTCCCTGCGTCTTGCGATTGTGAGACGCCGCCGAGAATACAACCGTTCAATGCTGTTTTTATGTGCAACGAATACCGGGATATAAGGCTCGATTGTCCCAAGATGCCTTAAATCTGGAAGTCCGCGAAATAATTTTTGTCTGTGAACGGGGTTCAATTTTTTACCAGTTAGTTCAATAGGTTACTCTACACTAGTTTTATATCACTATAAATAGGTGTTAATGCGCCGTAATTTAAGTAAACGTAATTTTTGGGTACTTAGAAAACTGAGCAACTTGTAGCAAAACGGGAAAAAAGCTAGAGAAATGAAACGATGATATTATTATTACATACATACGTTAAAATTGGACAAAGGTCCGATGGCAACGTTAATAGAATTCCATATTCATAACTTTACATCCTTTCTTACTTACTCCGCCACTGGCCGTGGTGGAGGATTGGTAAACGTGCCAGCGCGTTAACGCTCAAACCTCACGGTCTCGGGTTCGAATCCCTGCTAATCGGATTTTTACCTGTTAGGGAATGGTTGTCTTTGTATGTTGTGTGTGTGTGTGATATTAATAAAATAAAATGAAAAAAAGGAATAAAATTTATAAAAGGGGTTAATTGAAGGAATAGCCTTCCTAGGCTAAAATTCGCCAAAAAAAGAAAGACGGCATTATTATTATTACTTCAGTCATTACGTATTGCTTGCAAATAACAACCAACATCATTACATGTCGTCTGAAATTAGGAACAATAATTATATTATAAACATTACGCAACAAAAATTACATTTCGTCTAAAATTAATAACAATTTTCAAAGACGAGAGACGGAAAAAAAATCGCTGAAGTAAATATTTCGATAGTTCAGATACTGGAATATTTTGAGATGAAATCTCAAACAAAAAACGAAATTTTCAGTTTTTACGCCCCAAAGATAGATATTACTGCGTTCTAACAATATTTTCCATAATGACAACAGATAGGCAAACGGTTACTCATTATTTCTTGGTGACTCTCAATCAGTCTGATCTAAACTCATATTACGTATTGATGCATTCATGTGCTACGAAAAAGGACCTAAAAACAAATTAAAGTTTTTTTTTATCCATTATTTTCGTACAGTATAATTTAGGTGTGTTGTTATCATAAAAATGGCCCTATTATTTAATAAATTGATGCAGTGAAATATTTTCATTGCGTCCATTCAGAGTCGTTATCTATTTATTATGCTATAATATTTCATCGAGTTGCTGATTTGTAGCAATACATTTTCGAAATAGGGCATCATATTGAATAAATAAATACGGAATGACAACATAAAATGACACTTAACGTAATTGAAATATTTCATCCCATTATCTACCATCGCAATGTATTGAAAAACCCAAAAACTACTATCCGAAGACATTCTCGATGGGTGAAATCGGAACATTTTCTGGAGGGGAATATCAAACGAGAATTTTCCACCAAATGAATAATGGGAAGGACCCGAATTTTCTATCACGGTAGATTCCCCTTAATACGGTTTCCATTAAGTAATGATAGCAAAAAAGTGATTTCAGTGATTTACACAGTGACATCGATTCTCGTCCGAAAAAAATAAGAGTAGTCGAATTCCCTCCATTTTTGGGACGCCGAGCGATTTCTCGACACGAATTAATTTACTAATTCCCCAATATTCACGAAAGTTGGATTCATTCCCAAGAGATATAGCGATTCGAATGCTGAGGGAATTAACATTCAAATGTAGCCAAATCCCAGTTCGACGAGGGGAAGCGCTCGATTGAAAGTGGAGCGAAATATAATAATCCTCAACGATTAAAGTGACGTTTGCTTCGAATCCTATACCTTTGGGAAATGTAAGTTTTGACTCGGGGCCACTTTATGACATGCAAATATTTCCCATGATTTAGGAATTCTGTGAAAATGTGGCCGAGTTAGAAATATTACCGCGGATTTATTACTCAGTAAAATAGGTAAAATGTCCTGGGTCAAATGTATTAAATAAATTCAACTGCGAAGCATTATCTGTCGAATAATTTTTTTTCGGTAAAGAAAATATATTATATTCCGTCGTTTAGAAGTCTGTCTGTAACGATATAAAATTCTAGATATAGATAAGAGATAAATTATAAAAGAATATGAGCACTAAGCATCAAAACACGAAGAGTTTTATTTGTTAAAATGAATCTATTCTTTAATTTTTTATCTAACTCCATATACTCACTTTGTTGCATCCATTTTGTAACCATCCAGTAACCTCCTTTAATGTAAGTCAAATAAATGGTTATAATTTGGAAAATGAATAAACCTAAAATGTACCTACATTTTTGTACATTTAAGTACAATAAAAATCATTTAATCGCAGGATGGTATTTCCCCAGAAGATATCTTTTAAAATGTTCACCGATTAACGTTGATAGTGACAAAAGCTGCCTACGATTAATCAGGTAACCCTCTCAAGAAGGTTTGATAAAATATCTCCCTACTTATTTCTGATGAAGATTCTTACTTTATTCGAATGATGCTAATAATCATGATTTAGAGAAGTAAGCTAACGTTATCGCATCCGTAAGAGCTTAACCTAAATCTGTCCTAATCCGTGAGGGTTAAGTTGAAAGTCTTATCTACCGTCGTGAAGGCGAATTTAATGACTAACTTAAGCTCATCCCACTCCTCACCTGGAAGAATATTAAGCCATTCATTGATGTCCTTTATTTCCCTTGTCTTCATCTTCGTAGAATTTCCTCAGTTAGGTCTCATGACGCACGAATGTTCTTTAAGAGTTTTCTTTCGCCACTATTTCCGGGTATGTCTGGTCAGTGAGTTTTCAAGACACCTTCATCGCAGTTCAGCTGGACCTACTCCAACTAATCAATCAACGCAACTGACTCCGCGTTCTTTCAAGGAAACGCGTTACGTTTTGATAGTCAGTTGTGAGTTGGGTTTTAAAACGTCGTCTTCACCTTTTGCCAACTTCTATTTGTCTATCCATCAATCGAATGTCTGCATTCTGAGAAATGCTGTCTTAAGTGATGGATGGTGAATCTTGATGATAGAGAAGGTGTTTTCAAATGCGTCAGAGCATCAATGTACAATTTAAATGGCTGATTTGCTACATTTTATGCAGAGGAAAGATTGTGTTATCTTGTACACTACATACGTGTATGAGATTGGATAATTCCTTATATCATCTACTCTAAGAATGTTCACTCTTTGAAACTGATGTCTTTAGTCTTGAAAGAGAGAGAGAGAGTTAATCGTCCTTAAAGGTCTAATTATATCCTTTACTTGAGAAAGCGTTCTTATTTATTTTTCTTAAATTGGTTTCTGAGAAACGTAATTTTTTTCAAAATATTTTAAGATATACACTATTACCAGAGTGATTGTGCTAGTTCTTCGACATTCAGATGATATTTGCAAATTATATTTCACATAGAAAATTAACATATATTTATTACGTGGGAATTGCAGTAGTGCAATGAATTAATGTAAAGAATGATTTATTATGTTAATTGTTCTTATTTTGGAAAAGGTGGAAGAAATGCAAAACTGAGGGTAGAATCGAATCACTTTTAGTGTGAGTATATGAAGACTAACTGAAGCTACCTGAAGCCAAATAGTTAACTTAATTTCACATTATATCCAATTTAAATCAACATTTTGTATTTAACATATAATTCAACTTTCATACTATTCGAATAAGTTCTTTGTAAGCATTTATGGATATGCGTAACCTTTTTAGGAAATCAAGACCTAAATAGATTCCATAAAATTTACTATGCAAAAACATACCCAGTGCTTTGTAAATCATCCTTCTAGGGGTCGTTTTGCTTTTTTCCCTATTTTACTATTTCGCGTAAATTTTCGAGCAATCATATCCATGTTGAGCTATGCTTAAGGTTTGCCTACATGCGATACAACATGTTTAAGGAAAGCTTTTATGAAAGATGGCTGCTAAAAAGAAAAGCCACTACTTTTGCACTATGTTGGATGCCGTACGGTATTCCAGCTGTGGAAACTAATTATTACTTCGGATAGTTTAATAGATTACAGCGCAGAGAATGTTATAAGGGTTATTAAGAGAGAAGGGAAAGGAGCGATAAGATATTATATATGCCCAAGACATAAAAAAGGGAAGGCGCTTTCATAGGGGTGCGCTGGGAAAGGGGACCCCAAGTTGAAGAGACGTCAGGAAGACGGGATGAAAGATGACCTGAATTTTCAATTTACCCTTTCTTCGGATCCCTTCATAAATGAAACCATTCATTTCCAAAGTGATTACTTTATATTTCAAGTATCAACAATTTCTTTCTTATTTTCCTCGATATCACCTGTGTCAAATCTTCCCCTTCTCCTCTCTCGAGTGCTTTTTACGTCGTATTATTACGTCTTGTCTGTCTATTTGGAATTCCGAGAGAGGAAACCTTTTGAGGGACATCTCCCGCCAAAACCTTCATTCATGAGAGGAATTTTAGATTTTATGGGGGCGATATTTTTGGAATAAAGGAAATTTGTCGTGCGCTATGCGTAGCACGGCATTATCGACATCTCCCGGATTTCTGGATGTCTCGTTGAAGTGATGGCTTCGTTGGCATTTAAGACAGAGTTGATACTTATGGAATTATTCGTCTCTGATATTGAAATCGAAGCATTAGTTTTACTTACACGATGTGCTAAAACAGCAATCATCAATGTTGAAAGATAACCACAGACTACTACGTTATAAATATAACTATGTGCCATAACCATACTTATCTATAACTTACTTGTATACACTTAAACATAGACCTTCATCAATAAGGAAGACTCTAATTTTCCATCGAAAATTTGAATTTAGTTTTATCTGACCCACCCACCCTCTTCAACTCTCTATGACTTTTTCCAACCTTGAAATTTATTATATATTCCAAGGCTCTTATTTCATTGTGTCTGAAGCTGCAAGCACGCTTGTAAAACTGGTTGTGTAATTCAATTTTCTGTGGAACGTACGAAGTTTTTCTTATGGGTACTACAAACCTCTGCTTATGTAAGATTGAAGTTTTGATAGCTCCGTTCTATGCTGAAAATTACCATTGGAGAAATAAAATAATATGCATCCCATGCATGTATTTTCTGCATCCCATATTTTTTGATTAAGATGAGATTGAATTTCATCATATAAGTTTCTCACAAGAGACTAACTGCAGCATTATGGCGTAAATAAATGTTTCCTTTCATAAAACGTATTTTACTCATTTCTTCGATGTAAATATGCATGAAAGTAATTTAGGACTCCAAAACATCAATTACGTTCTTTAAGGCAGCATTTCCGAAATTTTGTTTCAAATCTGAAGTTTTCAGCAAATAAACGGCGTTTAAATTTGAGACGTTTAGGAATTAACTCTTAAGTAAAATGCTTTTATGAGTTTCACAGCATCTCTTGAGTTTAGAAACTTGAATCTCAACCTGCGCCGAAGTTAAATTGGAAAACACTGACAACTGTTTTAAGAGTGCTAATGAGTACTCTTCGGTGTACTTTTATGGAGCTTTGATATTTATATGACGAAGGGTTAGATAAGAAGAGACTTTTTAGTCTCAATTTCGCCCTGATAAAATGAGCTTCATTATTATTACTATGTCCTTTCAAAATGTAGCATATGCTTATCTTTTTCTGAGAAAAGTGCACGTTTCTGCTGTTTATAGTGAGTTTCAAGTGTTTTTTTCATAGCTAGACTAAACCATTTGATCACTCTAGGGTAGCCCTTATTTTCGAGAGTTTGAAATTCTTTCGGGGCACACCCTGAAGTTTTTCCATATGGTTAGAAAATAAATTGTGTAAAATATTATTTAAATCGGATAACGGAAAGACGTGCCGCGTTAAAGTTTATATTTTTCAACATTTTTTGTCTTGTTTCGGTTACCATAGGTCATTAGAGAATCTTCCTATTATTGTACTATTTTGATTTTTTATCGATACATTATTAGATATTAACTGTTATTTTCTTCTAATATTAAATAGATCCGCGCCGTAGTTTTGAGCCCTAATAGAGAAACGAAATAACGAAAACGAAACGAAAAGTATAGGGACGTATAAAGTATAGAAACGAAAATAACGAAACAGTAAGTATAGGGAAACTTCGTGAATTACAGATTTAACTCACTTAATTACTTCACTTCATTTACATCAAAATATATTTACATTCATATACCCTGCATATACACTACCAAACAAAATAATGTATGAACTAAACACCCTATTATCATTAATCTCATATATTATATATATTCAAAGTATTCTGTTATCCCTGAAGATGATAGTGTGGCTATTGAAAAACGTAGGTGCAAAGTGGCTGTTGCTAAAATCAGTAATCCGGAACTTTCCATTGTTTTCGAAAACCGGTGGCAAAGGGATGCGGAGCGATAATAAAAATAAGTTCTCACAGAATTTTTGAAACTTCTAATTAAATTATTATTTCAATAATATAATTAAATGCAATATTAAATTTAAAATTAATGTGTGACGGCTCTACTTCGTGGAACGTCTCGGATAATATATTTTAATTATATATATTTAATTTTTTACTTTTTCTATTTATTTACAGAAACTAAACTTTAAAATGTTACAGAATAAAACATAAACATCTGATGATGGCCGACGATGGCTAAAACCGCTTGAAATAAAAATAATGTTGTGGAATTTACAAAGTTTTATTTCTCTAACGTCTTAAAAGTTGGATGGAATGGGTTAGATGGAAGAAGAGACTTTTAAGTCTCAATCTTGCCCAAATAAAGACGATTTATTATTATTATTATAATTATTATTAAAAGTAGTATTATCAATTATTCGCATTCAAATTTTAGGAGGGACTCTTTTCATCTTTCCCTAATGGCCTAGTTAATCAAACCTTTGTTTATTACCTTTATTCAATACAAAGTGGATATTTCGATGAGCGAATTATATTTAACGAACGGCATTCCTTCCAGATATATATATTTTATCCTTTCTTTTCCCTTCCACCCACATCATTCCCAATGGCTTTTTCCATCATTCCCAAACATACAGTTCGTTTCTAATTACCTCCGCGCCCTCGGTCGTTCTTTGCAGGTTCCGTTGAGATCCGCCGTGTGGCGCCAAAGTCGTCAGTTCCTTAATGCTTTCCCTTTCCTCTGAAAATTTCCCATGTGCCTCCCAAACTCCCTCTTTCCACATTCTGTCGATTCCTTCGAAAATGCCCCTTCACCATTCCTTCATAATTTCAGTCGGTTAGCTACTCAGTTCTTCAATTTTCGCTTGTCATTTTCCTGTTATTCTGTAATTACAGTTGGTTATTCGTTGATTAAAAATATACATTATTTGTTTGGGTTGATTATATCATTATTTTCGATTGCTGAATCAATTATTATCAAAAATTGTATTGAATGCCCGCGCTGGTAAAAACTGACAATAGTTAAACGACTCAATTTACTATTTAATTTTTACACAATACAGTCACTGTTAGTCGCGAGGACAAGTAGCGACGTAAAGTTATATTAAATTAATAAAAAAATTTTATGAATAGCAACAATAAACACAACTACATAAAATATATACGGTACTAAATATATGTGTAATAACAATATAGCATTCTAGCTTGAAGAGAAAAGCACGGGCAAACTACCTCACTCCTCATCTTGCCTTGTAAACCTCATTCCCCTCTACTGGATGATGTTATTAGGGGTTGGGTTCCAACCTGACTTCGATTTAGATGTTACATAAACATAAGTTTATATTTTTATTTGTAAGCGATATAATGTCCGCGTAAGTACAGCACAATGGCTCTAAAAGTAACACTTTTCTTTGCACTCCATAAGGAGATACCTTAATAAATGATTCCACATTACTCATAACGAAGTAGCTTTAACGTAATCATAGAAGTTAACAAAACCGTAAAAACAAAACTATAAGAAAGGAATATTTTTCTCTATCCTGAATCAAAAGGAAAAAGGAAAACGATATGTTAATCTGGATGTGGTATCAGAAACCTTCCGTCTATCCGATAAATATTCTCTTCTAATCATCACAACATTGTTATATTATAAATGTCTTTGATAAGGTCCTCATATTAAACTTGGAATTACGTTTATTATGCTTTATGACTAGCTAGGATGGTCTTAAGACGGTAGGCAAGTTTGGCAGTCTTCTAAGGTCCCAGTATCCACACTTGTCAAAACTTGAAGGCTAATATAGGACGATAATGCGACTGCGTCAAAGTTAGGAAATGGTAATGGACTACCTCAGCTGTTTGTTACTAGAAAACACCGAGAATTATATTGTGATTGATGAACTACTTGATAAATACACCGATTACACTAAAGATATTATTATGGATAGCTGAATATAATTACATTAAAGTGTACTGTCGCTGGATAACAATCGATACCGAAAAAGTATGTGGTTTGGGTGCTATAAAAAACGTTAAAAAGTTTGTAAATGCAGCTTTCAACAAATATTGTGTTAATAAGCAAAAATAGAAATCCAAAGTGTAAAAATTGATAGCTAGATAGCTTATGATTGGGTAGTAACAGTAAGCAATTTGTAAAGAGATTTTATAACAAACATTTTGTTGCAAGACAACAATGAACTCCCGAGGTTGAGAAATTTAAGTCGAAATAGAATAACTCAACAACTAGATTCAGAATTCGAAAACAACAAAGTGAAATCCATGATAACCTTAATGTTTTCCGTAGAGGGATCTCTGTAATATCTACATAAACTTTAAATTTTAAACATACATTTACAATAAATGGTTTAATAATACTTACATACATACACATACATTTTTAAGAAATCTTATCTCTGCAATAGCTCCACAATACTTCACACAGTGCGTCCATATTAATAAATGCAGTAACTGTACATAATAAGCAGCAAAATTAATCTCTCCCAAATTAATTTATCATTTTCTCCTGTTTCAAGAACCTGAAATATTCGGTTTATTGAATTCAGCATTCACCGACACTAATGTAATTTCTCGATCCACGCCAATGTAATGGACAACAGTTTCAACGTGGGAAGGGGGCCTTTTGTTTCAATTTCTCCGAATAAACTCGCTTATCCGCTATTCACTTCCGAAATCCCCAAATCCCTTACATTGCCTTCGTCACTCAACACCCTCTCATTTTCCTATCTCTTTCCGATCGTTCAACCCTTCTCCCCTTTCCTTTTTCATCACCTCCTCTCTCTTCTTTTTCTTGTCACATCCCTCTGCTCTCTGAGGAATCCGGCCTAGAAGATTTATCAAGAAGTTATCAACGCCTCCCTCAGATTCGTTTTATACTTTCTTTTCCTTGGAGAGTTGCCTTGTGCGATGAAAAGATTTCGAGGACTAACTTGGTTTCCAATGTCTCAAACGCCGGCTCTTCTCAAGATTTGCTCATTGTTTTCATTAGTTATGTAAATATTTAAAGGATATTTTAAAGAAGAATAATTAGAAACATATATGGACCATTATTTGAAAATGGTTAATAGAGAATACTACGTAATGAATAAATAAATCGACTAATAAATGATAAGGGCATAGTACGATTCATAAAATCACAAAGAATAATCTGGCTAGGGCACATAGAAAGAATGCAAGACGACAGGATAGTCATACAAGTCTTTAAATAGAATGTAGATGGAAAAGAGAGAAGAGGCAGACCAAAGAAAAGATGCGCCATAGCGGATCTGATAGATATGGGGGTACAGAATTAGGAGCAAAAATCCAATTACAGGAAATCCAGGAGAACCATTGTAGAGCAACCAATGCTCAAAATGGGCTGTACTGCAGGTGGAAGAAGAAGAAGTTATGTAAATATGAATAGTTATGGTTATGGTGTCCTGATAACGGTGGAGTAAAACTGGTACATTTACTACTTTAAGGATTAAAAATCCAGAACGTTTTGAACACGACAAGGAATTTACCGGGACAAATCCGGAAGAGTGTTCAATTAAGTCATTATCACAGTTAGAAGAATGTTACTTTTTAGAATATATTTATTATTATTATTTATTTTATTTATTATTAATTTTTAGAATACTTCTAATTAGCTTCTTGCTTTCGTTTTCCCATTAGTTAAAAAAAAGGTTTTTAAACTTTTTATAATTATTTTTAATGAAAAACAATGGAATACATAATGTTAGACATTTATGCATTACAAGAAGATAGAATCATTGTAATAAAATTAGTAAAATATAAGATACATTATATAAATTCGGTATGAAGATATTTACAGATTTTTAATGATATTATCAAAAAATGTAAGAGACATTTTTGGTTGAAAAACATTGATTTTTATATTACTATTGCTCATATTGAGTTTATCGACAAACGTCTAGTTTACTAATAAAATATTACCTCGTTTAATCTATAGAAACTGATTTCGTTGTAAATTTCAAAATATCTGACACAGTTGGACGTTTCGAAAATGCTTTTAGGGACTCCTGGTTTAATGATTAAAATATGGGGCGATTCCCGAACAAACGGGACGTCTGGACACCATTTATGGTGTCCAGACCTTCACAAAAAGTAGTTAAAATAGAGTGTGATACTTGCTCATTTGCATATGTGTAAATTGATTTTTAATTTGCATTATGGGGAGGTCTTCGATCTTTATTTTTCAAAATCCGTGGATACAAAAATTGGAAAATGTGGAGAGTATTGTGATTGAAATCACGAAATGAGGAACAACATTAAAAGCAAAAACTTAGCGATAAAAGTCACCGAATTCTATACATTAATACGCCAATTTTCCAAAAAGAATTTCACCCTCGCAAGGACGAAGAGCTCCATAATAAAATCAATAAAATGGAGCCCGATTTAGCGATATCTCTTGCTGCAGAATGAAGATGCAGCTTTTATTTTTCATATGGAGGACATTTATTTTATTGATGTTTGAAGTAGAACTGTTTATTCGTAGGTTTAGCAAAGTGAAAATTTTCTAACTCCGTTTGGGTGGAGAAAAAAATATTTTGAATATTTAAGGATTGAGAGCTATGATCTATATGATTTCTTTGACTGGAGGGTTTTTCCGCAACTTATAATTTATTGGTTATAATTAAAAAACTACGTGTAGTAAAATCCCGATCAAACGTTCTCCTTTCTAACGTTATTCTGGCACTCAGGATGTAATTTTGAAGGTTGAAGCTACAGCAACTGGACCCTTTATTTTTCTCATTTTACGTTTTTCCGTATCTAGAGTCAATTTCCCTTGGTCCGTAATAAAAGTTAGGTCGAGAATTCATTGTGTTTACATTAGAAAATATCATCCAAAATTTGAGATCATCCATGTCAGTTTTGTCCTGGAAGTTTCATGTACCTGCGAAAATCATGGCAGATTTACTATATCCGAAATTTAGAAACAGTTATAACATAGTGTATACTGAATTATCTCCAATGTTTTGATTCCAAACCATCGAATATTATTCCACATTACGTTAGATGTTTTCGATTTATGCTTAGTTTATCTCTAGGCAGAATCGAGGCATTCTGTAATCATTGCCCAGTTTTTCCCCTCATCTGATGCCAATGACTTTTTACAAATATCTTCTTCCGTTCCAAGCCTCACCCCCAGCTTCCATTCACTTTAAGCCCTGCGTATCTTGCGTTAAAGCATTCGAATCCCAGTAGATGGCGGGGACGTGTTTTCGTTAACCCTGCGAGGTCGATATATCGACCAGGACTCGTCTTAGACTTCCTAGTACGCTTATTTCACAGCACGCGGCGCGAGTGAGCGAATTCCGACTCATTTTCCCCATTTGTGCAATCTCGCTAGTCCCTAATTCGACTCTAACCTCAAATCTCTATTTTACTATTCCCCAGACTCTTTATTTAAATTCTGTCTTTATTAATTTCCATCTCACAATTCTCACGTATTTCTAATCCCATCTATCATCTATACGATTAACTTTTAATTTGCTGGTTTCTTACTTTATTTACGACTTACGATTAAGTCATATGTATAAGGGTAAACAAATTAATACGATACTATAATATTTCCTCATGCAAATGATACAAAATGTATTACCCAAAAATTAATATTTTGTCAATTGCATGTGAAATCCACAAAGGTGGTCAAGATGTTGTGGAAATTGACCATACTCAATGAGGGTCATTCCATCATCAGTTCTCTAATAAAGTCATAAAATATCACACAATAACAACCGCATATGCCCTCCAAGAGTTTTGGAGTATCTCCGAAAATGAATTCTATATATTTCTTCTGATGATCGTTATGACTGTTTTCATTCCTAATAAGTTATCGCTGGTGTTTCATTATAAATATCAGATTACCAGGATTTGCCAGTTTAAAATCCCTTATCGAGTGTTCCCAGAACAAGATTAATGAGAATGTTATTTGAATCCTTCCAAAAACTAGCATTCTATTCCTTCTCTAAACTATCCCTACAATTATTTTCATTTTCAATTTACTGAGATATTTATATTATAACGAATGTATCGAAAACATCACAGCAAGTGAACTTAGCTTGGTTTTCTGTCTTAGGAATACACGAAGATCAAATATAATTGACAAAGGTTGAGAAAATATATGAACTAGTTTTTCAGATTACAATGGATGTAACATACTATTAGCTGGCATTTAAAATATCGATTGGAGAAAAAAACAGTCAACAAAATTTTACCTAAGGTGCACGCCTTTGTGCAAAGAAAATTTAACCGTTTCTTGTTCAACAATTTATTTTCAATTATCATTTATTAAGCTTCAGGAACTTGATGGACCCTCGTTATTTTGCAATATAATTTGAAATCAAAATGAACAGTTTATTGCGAGCTAGTAGCCGGTGAAATTCTAGGAAAGTCTATGCCGCACTGCCTTGTTTCATGGAATTCATCCTTAGCATCATTAATATACCGAAAACTTCAACATGAAATGATGGAGAAATCGCAAATTTTCCTAACCCGATGTCTTACAGGCGTTTCAACAACATCTCTGTTCCTATCTGTAAATTCTTTGCTGACAAATTCTTACTCAAATGTTTTAAATAAATTCCACTCCGAAACATAAACAATCAAATGAATTATTTCGTTGAATATAATATATTATAGATCGTCTGTATTGACTCTAAATTCTAGATTAGAGATAAATTGTAGAAGTATACGAGTACTAAGCATCAAAACAGGAAGATCATCAACCAATCATCAACTCCAAGGTTTCGAATTTGAGTTCCAGCTTACCGAGTTTTCCTTGCCTAAGGAATGATTGTATTTGTTCGTCTATTCATCACTATTAGTATCTATTTACAATGAAAAAATATTTCCGGAACGTTATTATTCAAAAATTACCACGGTCGTTACGTACCGGTTAATTCGGTTATCATGTTTTATGTTTAATTAACTTCTTTGTTATGTATCACGATTCTTGAATTGAATCGATGTACTAAGTGATAATATTTCAACACAGCATGTGTTATAATAAATACTGGAAGGGATCACGGAGGAATTGCACGAGTTGGCTTGGGAATTGATCTAATGCGTAAACACAGTTGGTGGAGAATACAAGACTTCCGTTGGTGAAATTCAGCGAATTAAAGGAAAATGGAGTCGGAAGGAGTAGTTTCTGTATCGGCCGCTAATTAATCATAAGCACGCTTCTCATTAGCGCTGTTGACGCATTTGGTCCGCCGCGCCGTTGGGCATTCGGGGGAAAACAGGCGCGGTCACTTCCAAAAGCAACTAACGACACACGTTCTCTCCTGGACATGGATGACGTCATTCGGTGACTAAAAAATGATGATCTCGAATTCAGCGGTCCACTGTTCATTCGTTCGAGTTCTTTCCTCTTCACGCTTAAGTCTTCCGGAAATAATTGGCGGCTCATTAAATGACCATTGTAATAATCACTACCACGAGTATATTTATAAATCACCTTATATTAGAGGTTTAAAATCTCCAATAGCCGTCTTTGTCGGCGTCCCTCATCTCAATCATCGGTATTCCGAGAAAACAAGAAAAGACACCTCACTTTTAATGTGTAGTTTCTTAAAATAATTCTTAAAGTTTTTTTTTAAAGTGTGGTGTCCTTTTTTGTTTTCTCCGAATACCGGTAAGTGAGACGAGGAGCGCCGACAAAGACGGCTATTGGAGATTTTAAACCCCTAATTCTTTAACAGCCGTGTTCCAAATTTTCTTTCTTTACAACTTATATATAGTTTGCGCAGTTTTTCTGTCTGTCCAAAAATCTACGTTTATTGATCTTTCTTCCTATATCATATTACGGATTTCAATCAAATTTCGCTAACTTAGCCTTTGTATAAGGAAAAATAAGGCTGTTAGGGTTTCAATAGTAATTGTGCTTGGTTCGACCCCAGAACATTTGGAAACGCATTATATAAGAAATGCACCTTAAGTTCGTTACGTTTGTTTGTGAATTTAGAAAACTCTTCTGGTTTTTATTTTCTTTGGTAAATTAATATTAGAAAAATCCTGTGACATCGAAGCAAGTTGAATCTATGAAAATAAACCGCAGACTTTGTATTTTCCACAAAAAAATGGTTTCGGCCATACAGCCATCATCAGGTCCTGATGATGGCTGTATGGCCGAAACCGGTCGTGTATTAATAAATTTTTGTGGAAAATACAAAGTCTGCGGTTTATTGTCATAAATGGCGTTCCACCAAGTAAAGTCAGTTCATATCGATTTTAAGTTGAATCTACTTTAACAAATATTTATTGTAACCCAACGATATTTAAGCATGCTTTCGAATGAAAGAATAAAGTACTTCATTTCAGGAATTGTAAAATAGACTGTAATTTCAATATTAAACCTTATCATCTTCCTCTGGGATCTAATCCACGGAATCCAAATAATACAATAAGCTTGTCGTGGTTTTCTAAAATGTGTAAATTCAGCAGAATTGATTGAGCATAAAATACTGCCTCTGAAAGCATAGGCAGCTAGTATTTATGTAGTCAGAGATGCAATTGTGCTATTTCTAACAACAAAACCATCTCTAGAGTTGCTTCTTTCAAAATTTCTCTGAGAACATGATTACCTCATCTCTTTTCTTTTCTAGGACATTGTTAGTTTTCTTTCTTCCTAACCTCACAAAGTTAACATGAACTTAGAACATACTTTAATTTAACGTCAAATCCTGACCTAGATTTCATTCTTGTACATTGCTTTAAGTTTTTAATTATAGTCAATGTTATTGAAAATCTTTTAACATATTCAAATATTTTTACCTGCTTAGCAGAAGTGGTCAAATTAGGAAATTTCCTCTTTTCTTCACTGAATCTCTTCAAGCATTTTAAGAAATTTGTGGACGTTACATAATGGTAAATGGAATTTTTGAAAAGGTCTCTCTTCTTCTCGGCATCCAATCATCCGAGACTGGATAAAAATAATCTCCCCTGAAGATGCCTTTTTCACCTCATTACCTTGGAATGGCATTTCTTTTGTTGGACTAATCAGAACCGCATCTCAGAGGTAGTTCTCGTACGTTCAAAACCACTTCTGGCCGTCGCCTCCTTGGTGTCACTTCCATTTGAATGAACCCTAGCCTAATTTCGCGAGTGAATCTGATTCTTCCTTCACTAATTGCTTTGTAAATACGGAATAACATTCTACGACTGGTAACAAGTATGATAGGAACACGGTTTGGATGTACCCAACTTTTTAAAGTTAGAGATACGTGGGAATGTCAGAAAAAGCTGATAAATAAACTAAATGCTACTGGAGTAGGTTATATAATGAGTGCTAAATTAGATGAGATAAAGTTTGTAATGACTCCATGATAAATTACTAAAAAATTGTTTATCTGAATGTATGAATTTGGTTACATTGCTTCCGTTGCGATATTTCTTCTATTTTTTATTGCTATTCTCACGCCATTTAGCTGAGTTAGTCTGTTTTATCATTATGTAGGTCAGTATAGCTTGCTGTGAATGCTTGAATATTTAACTTTGGAATGCATGCAATTCTTAATCCAAGTATGTTATGAGGCAGTTTATGCATTTTTATGTATTATGTAACGTATTTTTTTTACTTTTCTTAGTTCAAAAGCATTTCATTCTTTTTTGAATGGCTAATACGATTCGTTACACTATTTAACGTTAACCTAAGTTTACCGAGGCCACTGAATTATTAATTTAGAGCGTTGTCAATTGGCAATTCAAATATTCTGCAGGCTGAGTTTAAACTTGGAGTGCGTAGTAATCAATTATTAGATACATAATCCAGCGAATTTGACCATATTTTATGCTAACGTAGTTTTTGTTGTCAGTAATATCACCATATTTTTTTAATTTTCCAAATTCTCTATCAATCAATGGATTAGTGACCTGAAAAAAGATTCGCAACTTACAACTGTTGAAGAGAGACTCTCATTAGCCCGTGTCGAGTACGCTTTTCGTGAATAAACAAGTGTTAACGCATTATGTCTGTACTGCTCTATATTGATGAATGGATTTAAGACTTTAAGAATCCATCTTCCTCCGCCTCTTTCTCAGTCAGCCGATATCCGTTTTCGCCTCGCTTCTTCTGACCCATCTTCCTGATTAGTCGGAATCCATAAAGGTCGACTCTCCTGATTTCCCATTTCTTTCTTCCTTTCACTCCACTTCATTCTTTCTCGTGGATACATCGCTGATAGTTGGTACTTGTAAAAGCGCGAGAAGAGTCAAATTTCTGTAAATGGTTTCCGGACACTATTTAGTTAGCTATGATATAATAAAGTTTTTTGTTAGGGCGAGAATGTGACTATTAAGTCTCCTCTTGTATCCAATCCTTCGTTGTTAAATTCTTAAGGATGGTTTGCATAAACAGAGTACATGGAAGAAAACCACCTTGCGGGTTTATAAACCAAAGGTTTCGCTTAGGAAAAATATGTATCACAGCAGGAAAACACTCGCAAGAAGGGGGTGTGAAACACCTGCGAAGCCTACTGATTTTTAAGGAGAAAGACAGATCTGAAAGGTTAACAAAACAATACAGATCCACATTTTCGCAGATAGAGCAATATAAATATTTGCATAACAATAAAGAACACAGTAGAAAACAAATAGTTACATTGCAAGGAATTGATAATTAAATAGCTGCAAATCAGAAATGAAAATAGAATAGTGGATATTAAAGTGTTCATTAGTAAAAATAGATTCGCATATACTAAATTTTTCCATGGAATATACGTATTTTTTGTTATGATTGAGGTTCAATTTCCTTTCAGTCCACTATTTCCCCAGCTACTTTCATTCTCATATAGTGCGTCTCAGTGTCATAAGCTATCGGGAAGACTTAATTTCCGGTTAGATCCTTAGATTTGCTTAACT
Organism: Sympetrum striolatum; assembly: GCA_947579665.1. Classification (NCBI taxonomy): domain Eukaryota; kingdom Metazoa; phylum Arthropoda; class Insecta; order Odonata; family Libellulidae; genus Sympetrum; species Sympetrum striolatum. The sequence continues at coordinate 34,438,054 of OX388350.1, read as the reverse complement.
TAATATTCCCTCTATCCAATTTCCTAGAATTTCCCATATACTCTCCATTTCGGAAGAGGCATGTCGTGAAATCATATCGCAACGCTATACTTACGTTCACAATCCGTGTAGGAATTCGCAGGGCCGTAGTTTTGTTGCCGTCTGATATATTTCTCTTTCTCAAAAAGGTACGGTTGATCGGTTTTTGATTATCGGAGGATTATTTTTTCAAGGGTTTTATATTCTTTCAGTAAAGGACGCACGTCCATTAGCCAAATTGGATTCGGAGTGGAAAGTGAATGGAAGTCTACTCTTCTGGAGTCAACCTCTTGAGACTTTTTCACTCTTCTTATCGGAAGCTGGGGGCGTATTTTATATTCTCCGCTCAGTAGTATTTTTGGAAATTATTTTTCGCGTCTGTTAACAGATTGATTCTGAGAGACGAAGTCAATACGTTTACTGGTGAGGTGATTTAGCAGAGGGAAAAATGTGGACGGTCGTTAGAATGATGGTTGTCTTCTTTACTTTAGAAATTGCCCCAAAACAGCTCAACTGAAATAAAGTGGGTTAATAAAGTGGGAAATTAGTGGGTAAAATCTATGTCGATTATTTAAAATTAATATTTTTCGGAAATTTAACTTAAACTGGGGGTATATATATTAACCATATAAAAAATCTGATGTGACCAGCAAATGACTTTCTCCATATATAAGACGTAAATATTTTTCTACGACAGTATTTTCGAACTGTATATTCAATCTAAACTTGGAAGATGAGTGATTAATTTATATAATATTATCTTTTACGTCACAAGCATTATAATTAATGTTTCTCGGGACATGTTCGATGAAAAACGATGAAATTGGCCTTTCGCCCTAGCGCCCAGAGCGCCCACAAAGTACATAATCAGCAACTTCCGGTTTATCAGTATTTCATGAATAACTCCTAAACAATCGATTATAAAAAATATGTTTAATACAGTTAATAAAGTTATTGTAAATCACATTTTCTAAAACTTTTATAGTAATAGAATATACCTTAATATCATATTTATGGAGATAGTTTGCAAAAACGGAAATTTGCTTCGAAAAATAAAGCTCAACTTTCGGTAAATCGATTTACTCCAAAACCTAATCAACTCTAACGACATCAACCAAAGGACTATTTATAAAATTTGGTGTTGATAAGATAAATAGTTTTCAAGTAAGAGCACACACACACAGACACACACACACACACACACACTCACATACACACACAGACATCATTCCGAAAATGGTCAAAACGTGTTCTAGGGACCCTAAAACATGTATTTCCGTTATAATCTCGAAATTGATTTTTTTCAATACTTTCTCTATACTACGTATATGGAGAAAGTAATAAATCGTTATAATATAATCCTAGGTCTATTTCTGAATCCTATTTTTTGTTAATTTTACGTACGCACCAACATCGCAGGAAAAGACGGCGATTCTAATCATATTTCAAATTATCTCAGTACTTAATTAGTCATTCAGTAAGCGGAGTAAACGAAGTGAAACGCTATGTAATCATGAACGAAGTAAGCGCTGATCTTTAACTTGTTTATACTTTGGTAGTAATGACGATTAAGCTGTAATTGGTACGATTAGATTTCAGTTAGAATATCAAAATAATTTTGTGTAGCTGTTGATGGGTTGGGCTGTTATGCACAGTATATTAAGGTTAAATTAAATAATATTTTTTACAGAATGAAGTAAACTCAACAGATCCTTATTTCCTCACATACTACATTCTTTCTAAAGTCTATAGAGAAAAGTAGCCTATTAATTGGATTACCACAAAAGATAATACTCAGGTATGCGAATGAATACTTGGAACAATAAAACTTTGTCCAAGACATAGCACATCTGTGTTACTAACTAGTTAGGTTTTGATTAAATCTGAGCTTATTTTAAATTAAAGTCATAGTTAGTAAAGACTAAGGAAGACTATGAAGACGGTCTGTGAATTAATAATTTTATTTTTGTAATTTCATCTTCCTATTCCTCTTGGAGTTTAAGTGAACTAGAGGGAGAATAGATACTATAAGGAGCGCATTCTCTTAATTATATTTTATTTACTCTATTATGTATAAGGTTAACAATGACCGAATAACAAACTTTTTATCCTTGCCGTATAAGCTTCTTCCGCTTAAAAAAATTGAATACCCATGAAAACGTTTTGGAGTAAAGTAGGACAAGGCAAAGTTACTCGGAAATTGCTGCGTTTGTTGGAAATTCGTAGCAAAATAAAACAAAAGATGTTAAAAAAGAACTCAATTGTTTTGGTTAAACCTGAGAGCTTCCATTTGCATTCTAACATTAATAGTACAACTTTACCCAGAAAGTTCAACCGTGGAAACAACTTATACCTTAGATCTTGCAGTTCACTATAACACCCGAACAGAACAAATACCATTAATGCAACAAAATCATAAAATAAAACAAAATGCACAGTCGTTGACGATATATTGTAGAAATAATTCACGATAAAAAAGAGCATCGTCCACTTTTTGCACAGTACAGTGTTTATTAAAAACATTAAAAAATCCATGACTAGTTTTGCTTGATAATGGCTATCATTTGCTAAAACTAGTCGAGTTTTTTATTATTTTTTATAAAAAACATACTATGGAAAAAAATACAACGATTCTCTTCTTTATAAACAAAAATATATTTAACAGCTGCTTCGTCTTGCACAACTTCATCCGTAAGTAATAGACTATTACGAATCTACTCCATAAAGTGAACCACTGCTCTAGCAAACATCTCTTATTCTAGCTCTATTTTCTATTCTATTTCATTAAACTGAAGCTTAAATGAGAAATCTGGGAAAGAATCTCGCAAGCTATAATCGGGGCGTGAAGAAACCCCTTATCTCGACATTGATCAAATTCTCCGCTATCGAAAGCAAAAGAAATCGTGCCGATTTTCGTTTTCCTAGGTGTTGATTCACTTTCTCCCGACATTCCTTTCGCGTCCATAACGAACCTGTGGTCGGAAGTAACGAAGCAAGGCCTTCCGATCGGAAATTTTCGCTTTTAATTGCTTCGTGTTCTTTTCCATTATGAGGAGGAACCGCTGTCACTCCGACGTTCCTTTTCGCCGAAAGCGGTGTGAGATATGAGGTCTTGGGCAGTAGCAAATCCATTCTCGCTTTTCTTCTTCCTTTAGGATCCGTGAGACTGTGGGAAAATCTCAATTTGCCAATAAAAAGGTCTCTGTGGTTATTTAATGGCGACTGTGAGTAATAGTGGTGAAAATAGTGGCTTAGATTTGCCACTATTTTGCGTTATATTTCCATTGCGTGGAACATGTCCACGCAAGTGAAGCACAATGACACTACGAGTAACACTTTTCTTGGCATTCCGTAAGGGGAGACCTTGATTAGTGCAATTATTCACTCAGACCTCAAAAGCTTTCATTTAATCTTACCCATGAACAAGACTGGTACGAAAAAAATGAAAGATACATTTTCTTCTATCCTGTACCAAATGGCAAATGAAAATACTCCATTCATCAGATTATAGTAGCAGGAATAATATTCTAAGTAGAGTATTGAATTTTAAATTATCTCATCTGATCATGTAATCATCTGCGATACAATCTTTGCTATTAAATGACAAGGAATGAGATGAAGAATTTATTATTTTTATTTATTTATTTTTTTACTAAAGGCGGTAAACTTCCATCTGGCAATTAATTATCCTACCTAATCCTGTCAGCAATACACGTATTAAAATTAAATGAAAGAATTTTTAATTTTATCCGAGAAAATCCAGCTCAGCCCCCAAATCAACAAAATTTGTATTTACTAAGTATAATACGAGAAGAGAAACAATTATAAACTATTTCCAAAAAATCAAGAAAAAAGAATAAAAAGTAATGAAGTCGTTAACAGTAAGAACATATTCACAATACAAATAAAATATCTCTTGATAAAATAATAATAATTTTCGTTTTTATTTGGGCGAGATTGAAACTATAAGTAAGTCTATTCTTCCATCAAACCCATAAAAATGTAAAAAATAAAGGAATAAAGAGATCGCAAAAGTCTAGACAATACCAAAATATAAAGAGCTTACAAATATGTACTATAAGTTATTATTTCTTTAATGAAAGTTTTCCTTAAAATTGAAATTATTTTTGAAAAAGCACTGTCCATAAGTTGTTTTACCTAATATAAGTTATTGGTTGTTTACGTAAGATTTTGTAACCATTTTGTAAACGTTTAAAAAATGTTTCTTAATTCGTGGTTAGTATTCATTCAATTTGGCCCGTGTCAGGGAGAATTGCATGATTATTTTTGAAAAAAACTTGTCTTAACGTTTAACTGGTATTATTTTGCCTTGCCGACTTTAATCAAATGTATGTAGCTGTGTTATGCCGCATTTGCCTTAATCCTCTTACCCTAAATTTAGCTTGCTGTAATCCTACTTGTCCCCATCTCTCACGTTCTTAATCCTCTCGCTCATAAATTCTAGTTTCTAATGCGGACAAAATGTCCGTGTGGTTTCTTAGCGGACGCTGCAACTTAGTTTTTTGCTGAATATTTAAAATTATCTTCCTTCCGGTCGATCTTTACAATTATTTTTGTTATTCACACTATTTTTTACGTTATAAAATGTATTATTTATCTGTTGCTTGATTTTACTCAATGTTCAATTTACGGGATAGAATCTCTAGACTACTTCCTAAATAGTTGAACAAAAATATCTCACAGTTTAAGCTGTTACTGTGTTTATCTATTAGATTCAATTTGATAAATCGACAGGTCCTGAATTACTTTAATATATTTTACAGTAACTTGCCCTTATAGAAGACGTTCATTAATATTATTGCACTAGCAAAAAATTCTATTTAGGACGTTGGAAATGAGTGCAGTTTGTACGATAAAACAATGAAAGCATTATATCGAAATAATATCCGTTTTATTATTACTTTTTAATTCTTTACTTAATTGCTCATTTTGGTGGTTGTGTGGAAATATACAAACGCAAATAAACAGATATCGATGCTCATAAAATGGGCAATACGCTAATTAGGTCAACTTAGGATTAAGATCTAGGATAAATGACTGACGTCTGAGACATGTGTGGATAATCTACAGAGAATATCACGCTTATAGCAATCAAGTCTGCGAATTTCGGAGTTAATGGTAAATATCGTACGATGTATAAATAGCGATTAAATACTTGTATGTTTCAATTCCATTAAGCTTTTATTTTATGAAAATTCTTGTTTTTTGGCTCAATCAAACTTGAGAAAATTGGCCTATTTTTCCCAAGTTGAAATGAGAGAAGTCAGTAGATGAAATAGGCCATTAAAATAACAATAGTAATCAGTGGAATTAACCATTCGTGACCTCTTATATGCGTGTGGTGATAAAAATTCAAGATAATCTGCTCTAATTAATTATCATTATCTAGCTATCGGTGCAACATTGAAAAACTGTACGCGTTGATAGTTTCTTATGCCCTAATTAATTCGTGGATCATCCATAACCTATTGTGTACGTTAACGTAGGTTATTTGAATCTTTGTCTGAATAGAATCTTAGTCTTCTCGATGTTGATCGAACGAGAATATGTTACAGCGCTACATATTTCTGTGTTTATAAAATAGACAGATAATTTGATGGTTGCTAAAGCATACTGAGATTAAGCCTCAGGTTTTCTATAAGTTCTTGTACTCTGTTTGAATATTTTAGGTAAGGCATGCGTAGTCTCATTTCGGATAAAATGATCGAAGTTTAGAGTTTAAAATTAAGGTGCATGATATTTTGCTAACATAGCATTTTTTAGTTTAGAATTTTTTTAAATTTCACTATAAACCCTCATCCCAACGTCTTTACGCCATGTATCTAATAGCATTGTCCTCTCTCTTTTTCAATTATCTTAAGATGTATCGAACTAATATGATCCATCCATTTGTATTCAGTTCCAAATTCTCTTTCTGACTGTCCGCCCTTAACTTCTTTCTTCGGCTTTAACGTTCCTAACAGATCTAGTCTTTTGACGTCTTTCTTTATTATTCACCTCCAAGAATTTCAATTGTTAAACGTTCTTTTTCGTGCCGTCTTACTGAATTCCCTTTCATCCTCTGTTGACCCTTTCGCACTATCCAAAGGGACATATTTTCGTATGGGAATATGCCAAGCAAAATTCCTTAGCTTTTCTAAATATTTTAATAATTTTTTGTACATACGTTGAATTTGTTATAATTTGTATGAAGTTCCGCAGATAAGACGAGGAATGAGTTTTCGATAAAGTTTTATAGTTTTAGCATATATCTATCCTACAAGACGATCCCAAAACAATCAACGGCCTATGAATTGAGTTAATATCAGCGATCAACTTTAGGATAGTAATACTGTATAGCGTGTATGAATTTATGTCCTACATGTAAATTTTCGAATGAAAAAATATTATTTTGTTGAATCTGCCAGCATTGTCTTGCGATTGCTGCAAAAATTCGCACTGAATATTTTGTATCAGTCCGATTAGACTATCCGCCATTTTGGGAGCTTTTTCTTAGGTAATTCCCTTTCTCAAGTGTCGCCAAATTTATTTATTAATTAAATGTAATCGCTTTAATTGGTGGGATTACTATTTGGCAACGATCGAGGGTATATAGTAAGATAACAAAACAATCTGTCCGGCATTCGCCCAAGGACGTGGAAAAACCTCTCCAAAAACCTCACGTAAACAGTACACATTTTAAAAATAACAATCAGCCCATTTTGTTCCATAAGTCAAATGTAAAATATAAAAACATACAAATAATAATATCTGTGGAAATAAATGGTTATTAATGTATTTATATCTTTTTATATGTTTACTTTTAATTATCAATAATGCTATACGTAAACATTGAATTCATTAATACATAAATAGGATGCAGAGGAGTAGAAAAAATCTGAAATTATCAAAACCGACACAGGTATCCTTTGCGTTGTTAGTTATCTAGGCGTGGAGAATGCGGTTCTTTCCGAATTTTCAGAACATAGCTCGCGCTTCGCTTCGAAACGCTTTTTACTTTGGAATCCAGGAGATGAACGTGGCTAAACTCATTCAGGCGTAGACTTTTCGACTCTTTTCGTCGAGATTCCTTTTTTCCCTCTATTTAACGGAGTATCATTGCGTCCCGCCTCCTTTCTCTCCGAACTTTCACAGCCGTGCACTTCTTCGTTGCGGTCTCAATCTAGGAGAGTGAATCCCCACTCTTTCAACCCGCCCTTTAATCCAGTTGTCTGCGACGAAACCAGGCACCCCGCAGTCTGATATGGGTGCCCAGATTAAATCCAGGGGAAAGCTTAGCCCGGAGTTTAATATCAGCTTCTTTCCACGCTATTAAAAGTTTCGGACGTGGATGAGCTAGGAGCGAAGTTGTGGTTTTGAATACAGGTGTGTTCTCCAAAACATTTTCTCGCACTTGGATGCTCAAGACTAAATTTCGATCGCGATTCTTCCCCGTTTTTGGCGCGTGTTCTGTATTAATTCTCGGAGTTTCTCCCCCTAACGCAAGTATGGCCGGGGAGATAAGCTGTATCAACGCTTAGGTTATGAAAGACGTATATATTCATGTTGGGGATTAATTAAATTGCACCGAGTCCCTCGAAAAGTTTTGTTATTTATGCTTTTTTGTTCATGCTTGTGAGGGTAACTTTTTACTATGGAATTCAGACAAAGAATTGCTTTAATCAAGCATATGCCATTGAATTATAGGCTATTAAGGTTGGTACAGCAGTACGGAAAATTTTCATTAGTTTCCTTCCTTTGATTAGTAATAAATTTTGAGGCTAGTTTGATTTTGATTGTAATTGAGATTTGTTTAGGATTTGCTTGCACTCTAGCTATACTGATTCATAGGCTTAAGTAGATTGGAATGCTAACTTTTTTTAACTGTAATTCAAAAACAGCCAATTCGACCAATTTCATGGATCGTTCCAGAGAAGGAAAAAAATGAATACATGCAAATATTAACAAGGAAAACATAACAAAAAAATCTGATGTGGCCAGCACATGACTTTCTCCATATATAAGATGTAAATATTTATCTACGACAGTATTTTCGAATTCTATATTCAATCTAAACTTGGAAGATAAGTGATTAATTTATATCATATTATCTTTTACGTCAAAAACGTTATAAATAATGATTTTCGAGGCATTTTTTATGAAAAGTGATGAAAAGTGAAAAATTCATTTCGCCCCAACGTCCAGAGCGCCCACAACGTACATAATCAGCAACTTCCGGTTTATCAGTATTTCACAAATAACTCCTACACAATCAGTGATACAAAAATATGTTTCATTCAAAAGTTATACTAAATTTCATTATCTAAAACGTTTATAAATAATAGTATATACCTGAATATCATATTTATGGAGATACTTTGAAAACCGGAAATGAGCTTTGAAGAATGAAGCTCGACTTCCGGTTAACCGATTTACTCCAAAATCTAATCAACTCTGACAGCACATATTACAGTGCTATATGTGAGGTTTGGTATAGATACGATTAACAGTTTATATGTTAGAGCGCCCACAAGCACAGACACAGATGCATAAACACACACACACACACACACACAGACACACAGACATCATTCCGAAAATGGTCAAAACGTGTTCTAGGGGCCCCAAAACGTGTATTTCCGTTGAAATCTCGAAGTCGATTTTTTCATGAAAACAATACTTTCTCTATACTACGTATATGGAGAAAGTAAAAACATGTAAATATCAAACAAACTAGAAGATTAAATAAGTTAAATACCAGATATCACTTCATGGAAGAAATGAGTGAATTAATAGTTCAAGAAAAAGATTGAGAGACAAAAGAAAATTTAAAAAAATAGAGCATGTATCATGTCAGTATTAGCTTTAGTATTTTTTCAAAGTTTTAAATTGAATATTTATATCTTTCATAAATAATTCAATCCTGTCGGTGATTTCGTATTATTATAATGCATAAAATGGTCTTTAATATTACGTGGATATGACATGATGTATTATTCATCCCACGGTGGGAAAATTTTCAAGCAATCTATCGCTAACTCTCGTGGCGTAAGACGGAACTTAGCTGCAAGCGAAGGGAGATCAAGTTAATGGACCGCCAAATGGCTGAGAGCAAGCGCTGCAGGTGGTGTTATCTCAACGTTAAGAATACTAAAATCTTGTGCAATATATCCGAGTATGAGGCTTTCAGAACCTCTTATGATCATAGTTTAAAGATTATTACGTGAAGGATAATATAGGTAAAAACGCTTTAAATCACAGGGAGATATCACTAGGCTTAGTAGATGGATTCAAGGGCCCTATCAGTTTTCGAAGTCAAAAGAATAAGCAGACGTGTTAAAAGTATTTTCCCAGTGCTTATTTTTTTAACTAAACGTGGATATGGATGTTTTTCTGATTCAAAATACAGTAACTACAGTTTCAGACAATCATTTGTATAATGATGGTGACGATTACTTGGTTGCTTACTTAGAAAATTGGAAGAAATCCAAAATGGACCAGGGCTTGAGCCCGACTCTTCCAATTACCAATATATTGCTGTATTTATTAAGCTATCCTTCCAGGACCTTCTAAAATGCCATTCGGAAGACTTCGTTGACAAAGTCTAAGTCTTGTCATAATTTTTCATATCCGTTTTTGCTTGGGATTCTTCCATTTACATACAAATTCATTTCCCTCCTTTTACCTTAAAATAGGTAATATTGAAATCTTGTGTCACCTAAATTCTATATTAATTACTGGATTTTATGTATTGTATTATTTATTTGATCAGAAAATGCCAGTTGACACACAGAGTGAAGTAAATTTCAAAGAAACGAAGTAAATTGCGCCGAATAGAGATTTTAGATGCACGTGAACCTACCGAAAAGTAGAATAATCATGTGTGTATGTATTAATTGGATATTGTACAGTCCTGGCCAAAATTAACGCAGCACCGGCCGTAAGGATCGCTAGGGAGGTGCTGCGTTAATTTTGGCCAGGAGTGTACATAATAATACTGCGGTTGGATAGTATCAAATAATTCTATCACAGGTCATTGGCCTAGGGATGGTCAACCCATGTCATATTCCGTGTAATTAATTATTAATTAATTACATGATTATTATTGGCTCACTAAACCCAACAAAATTTAAAATATATTGTTATGAATATATTTTTTATGAATAATAATATATTGTTAAGAAATATATATTTTTAAAAATGTATCTACGCCCACTTGCTTACGATCATATCATAACCTGTCACGAATTTCTAGAGAGTGCATATATTTTAGTTTATTATTAATGTATATTATTATATACTATTATTGTTTTCTGTTATAGTAAGTTTCATTTCATTTTTGTAATCAATTTTGTATCTATTTATTAACACTCCGTATTGACCCTGAAATGGAGCCACAGTGTCGAGTTTACCTGCTAAGGCGATCATTGTCTCATTTACTCACAACCCGTTGCCTAGTAACTCATAAAATTAAGCGATGCTATTTGGGCTCGGAAAGGCGATGTCACAAGCCATTAATTCCTTTTATCCCGGGGATTCCTCAGGTAATGTCCACAACCTCGGCTTTCTTCTAAGCCAACTTCTTTCTCGGGCGGTTTCACATGAGACGCGTAAAGTGGCTACTATAACGTAGAACTACGTTGCTTACGAAACGTTTGCTGCTCTCCTTGGCGGATTTAACGCTTCACAAGGAATATTAAATAAACGAGGGTTAACCTTTAAGATCTAAGGTCTTTTACTCGTATGATGTAGAGTTTTAAATGGCATGTTAAACGTTGTCCCGGTCTTCAAATTTCTATTTCCCTTAGTTCAGTGATGGTCTATTTTAAAGAATAAATTTGAAGTGTTTTTGAATCAGAAATTATCTGAAAAATTACTTACGTTAATTTGGCTTGTTTAAGCTGGAATACGTTTCTTCAAATTCACTTGGAAAAACTTCGCGAAAGGATTCTGAGGATCTTAAAAGCTATGCGAGTATCTTCCTGTATCCTTTGAATTTTTTGTTGAAAGAATAATGCCTTTCTGATTTAAGTAATCATTGCTCGTAATGTTTTCCTACGAAAGACATCGATGTGAAAAGATGAAATATACTCGAATCGCTTATGTACTGCTGTGTTCTGCCTTCTTTGAATTCTCGCTCCCACGAACGCACGTTGGACACATCCATGACACCATTACCACCTGTCTCACTCAACTGGCGATGAATTTCAAATGGTGGCACACCACGAAAATGGAGAAAATGTATGATTACGCACTGTTCTTGTACTGAGAACGTCGCCATTTTAAGTATCAACAACAGTCCTAACTGTCTCTGCTGCCATAGGAATTTTATGTCCCGTACAGTGCTGAAATCTCTATCACGCATTTACAATGAGTGTGCATGTATTTTAAAACATACCACATGTTTCTATCTGTGGCCAGCCCTGAGAAAAAAAATCGGAGGTGTTATAACTTGAATGCACCTCGTACTGCAGACTTTATAGGCAAAGTTATCGGAAAAATAAAACAGTAATCGTTTTGGCGTTTCTATACCATCAGGGAGATCATGAAACGCAACTTTATTGGCTGTGTGGAGCTCTAGGAAATATGTCCACAAGTTTTCCCCTAAGGAGAAAGGCTTAGATAACTTTCGCTACTAATTCGTGTTTCATTACTCTGTACCTTTTTTGTTATTCTGTATATTGATTCCTTTTTAAACCCTCTGTGTTTTGGTCTGTTTTATTACCACTCACGTAATTTAGGCAACCTGTTAGAGTTTAATAAAAAATTATTATTGAATGGGATAGCAGGGTTCAGTAACTACCAGTTATAGCTTTTTTTGTTGCATTTGCAATGGTTGTACCAAAAATGTCAGAGTTTCTTTAGAATTATGTCCTTATCAAGTAACGAAACCCTCCATTGAAAATCTAGCGAAAAATTCGTCCGCTCTTTTCCTTTTTACTATTACCTCATGTTTCTTATTCCTTAGAATATGATCTTCATATGCGTATTGTTTTTCTCTTCCCCAGGGGGCGATGAGTGAGCCCACCCGGCTGCCGCGATGAGCGCCGCGGACACGGCGGCCAGGAAATCCGCGAGAGACCGACTCCTCGGGAGCGGCGGGTCGACCAAGAGAGGCGGGTCCTCCAGAGAAGTCCACCATCGGTCCCACACCCACCTTGCCCCCACGGCCTCGTCCCCCGCCCCCGCCGGCCTATGCTGCGGCGTCGGGGGCGGCGGGAGCGGGGGCATGGATAGGGACAGGGACATACCCCGATCCAGAAGACCGAATGAACCACCGCCTTTGCTCCTCCGGCACCACCCCAGCCTCATCCTCCTGCCCGGAGGGGGGCGGAGGGGCGGCCCCAGGGGCGACTCTTTCCACTCGCCGGATGTTGAACACCTCCTCTTCCCCCCCACGTCTGCTTCACTCCCCCGCCACGCTTCCGCCATGGCGCTGTCATCGAGGCCCCTGCCACCCCTGCCCCAACAGCAGCAGCAACCGTTCCTCCATGGTATGCAGAGGAGGTCGCAGGAGGAGCAGCAGGGTAGGAAGGGGGGCGGGGGAGGAGGGCAGAGCACCAGGTCAAGGATAGCACAGATATTTGGGAGGCACCACCAGCAGCACCAGTCGAAACAGCTAGTGAGAGAAGCAAGGGGTGGTTCCGATAAGGTGAGATTTTTTTCGGTGTCCATTGGCCTGAACCAAAACTTATCATTTTCTGATTATTTAAATTAAGATAAAATCACTAAGTAAAATTTCACTTCGGAACATTTATTAATACGACCGGTTTCGAACAAGGTTTGTTCATCATTAAGTAAAGAGCCACAAGCAAACAAGGAGTCCTTGTTTGCAGTCCCGAGTTTGATTCCCGGTGGGAGCCAATGAGCAAAATAAGCTGTCGAAGCCCTTTTAACAATACTACTACTACTCTTCACCTAATTATGAGAAAACCTTGCTCGAAACCGGTTGTATTAATAAATGTTCCGAAGTGGAATTTCACTTGGTGATTTTATTTTGTTTGTTATAGAATGTCACATGGTGAAGGCTTCTGATATGTACTATATAATTTTCTATGATATCTAGACCAACAGTTTTATAGTACGGCTGCTAGGTTTAGTATTTAATGAGTTAGTTAGTATTTTAATGAGTCACCGAAATAATGCTGCGTCGATGATTTTTAAATAAAGCTGCTGGTGAAAATAATATTTTGGAAAAAGTTTCGATCCAGAAATTCAAATCGTAAAAACAGCTTTTTTTGCAGGAATGTAACCCAAACCGAAACAGATAAAAAATCTGTAATCTCAACCGACATCAAGGGCCATTATTATTCCGAATATTGGTTTGAACCAATATCACTTTACGTAAGCAGAAGTGAAATACAATTAGCTTATTTGATACTTTCGTAAGCAATATTAATTTTTTTTATATTCTCTTCGATTATAACTACACACAGTGTAATTGTGACTCGTAATAAACTGAAATGATTGGTCTAATTTTCAATTTATCTGCTATCTTGTTCAATCTTTATTTAGCATGGGATATTTTTGTATTTCCCAGAATCGGAACGAAAAATGTCACAATTTCATATTTAAGTTCTGCGTAACATAATGGTCAAAGGGAATAAACGTGGTTAAATTACTTTAAATAAATTCTCGTTATTTATTTTTTCTTGTTAACTTACATATAGCTGACAATTCTAATAAGCAACAATCCACTTTTCGTTTGGCTACTCTCGACACCATTTTCCGATGCTTCAGTGGAAACCAATTATAAATTGGAAAATATGTTATTGTTTGCAGCCACTTGATTACTCTGTTGAGTATCTCACGCGCTACGTGATGAAGATTAAATTTTTCAACGTGCCCAGTTGATAGGTCGTAAAAAATAACTACGAGTATATATACAGGTTTATAAAAATCAAAGGTTGAAGTAGCGGTGAATTTATTTTGGATTAAATTGTTAAAGTCTGACTTATTGAAAAAGGGCTCGCTAGTGGATGCACCTGTGGCTTGGAAATTTTTTATGAGAGCCGCTCTTTCGGGTTTTTGGAAATCGTTTCCTTGAAAAAATTGCTTCGAATTTCAAATATGATTACATGCCGTTTATAGGTAAACAACCTCAGATTTGATAGAATAGGGGAAAAGACTTCATAGGGGAAATGCGACTTTGTTGAAATACTTCATATGTTAGAGATAACGGTACAATTATACAAAAAGTCATTTTGCTATTCGTTTAATGTAGCCACTTTTCATCAGTTTTAGGAAATATTGAAGCCAATGTAATATCAATATCAGGCACCAACTTAATGGAATGGATTTCTCTTTAGTGACACCAACTTTTTTACTTTAATTTTTAATTCCCCCAGAGGAACTTTCACCTCCATATGGTCTGCACAACACAAAAATGTAAATAATGTACAATTTCTCAAAACAATGATTATGGATTGAAATAACCCAAACTTTGATGAAATTTGTCAAAATGCCATCAAGGTTTTCAGTCTTAAGTACCGACCCCTTGACAACCAATGGACGCCTTTAATGAAATTTAGATCGATGATAAATTATGATGATAATTTTGTGATGCAAAATCCATGATGGTTTTATTCCTTCTCTTTTTCGATTTTTAATGATATCAATATTTCTCATTTCTCAGATGAAGTTATGATGGGATTTAAATGTTTATCATAAAAATACCAGCTGTTATGTGTAAATATGAAATCATAGAAGTTAAAATGTAATCGTCTGTTCGCAGTTTAACTCTCAAAAAAATATATGGTATTCATTATTTATTTTTTAAGCTGCTACATTATATATAATAGTACCGCATAGTAGAGAGTCTGCGCGGAAGCTGTCGCTCATCCCCCAGCACACGCGAACTCTTTACCCCGTGTACTCCACGATACGACCCTAACTTCTTCGTGGTTGTTCACTAATCTTTCTCTTTTTTTCTTCAAAATTTGCCATGCGTTCGCCTAAGGAATTCGTTAATTGAGAGAATTCGTCAACACTGCTGTGCATAGAAGAGACTCACTGCATGATAATGAGGGGGAGGGTATACGAAATTTAAAGGTATTTGGAGTTGGGGTAGGTTGCTGATGCTCCACCCACTGGTACCGAAAAAGGCTCCGTACTACGCGGTACTATTTTAGTTACGAAGAAGAAAATATTCTAAAGTTGTTTAATTTTTAAGCTCTTGAGGCATATTATTGTATCACCGCGAAATTAAAATTTGCGGAGTTTCTTCATCTAATACCCGTAGAAACCCGTACCCATATTCTTTTTCGAATTTTAGAATAAATTCGTATAAATCTATTTAAAGGAGAAGTCACATTCTATTTTCTCTTTTGTATGTGGCCGTTAAGGATAAACGTTTTGCAAACATTTCACTCCTTCTTCATTAACTCGGTATGCACTTAACCTAATACCATGAAAGAAACTAAATAACACTCCTTTCTGTATTGAAGCGATTTTGAGTTGCCATTTGCGTATGAGGTCGTAATTCTCCCACTAATTTTTAAATTGGAGATCAAGAAATGTAGGTTTAAATGTTTGGACGTGAATATTTTACAAATAACGGAGAAGTGGTAATTGAAATATCTTCAGGCTCGAGAACGCATAAAGTAAATGTAGGAAATAGTACGGATGCCTAATTAGTGAGCATGTTGGGATGATATTTCCTCTCGGGCTTTTCCTCGTCTGCAGCTAACTTTTCGCCAATTCTCCAGTGCTTCCCGCCCAAGGGATTTCCTCTAAAAGCAGAATAAAAGCTATTTTAATTCCCAAAGGGCGAATTTGCTCGGAGCAGCATTACTAGAAATTACTACTTTGCCAGAAAATGTTTATGAGCAGTGCGAATGTAATTTGAGGAGCTATCTGATAACTAAAATGCTCCAAGATTTAAATTATGAACTAATTCGCTTATTTGGTTCAGGAGTTTTAATTTAATGAATTAAGAATCATTTCGATTTTACATTCAGCGGAATGAAATTTTACTGGTTAAAATCTTGGTATTAGGGAAATGGAGCAAAATGCATTGCTTATTATTCCATTTAAATTGTTCGATTATTTTTTGGGACTAATGAAATTATAGATTCCGTCAAAATTGCTTACAACACAACCCAAATTTTGAGTTTAAAGCGAATCATTGTATTACGCAATTGTCAAATGCTTTAAAATTAAATCAAACAGAAATTTATCGATTCGAGAGAGTAAGAAAGGAATGCTGCTCTTTCATCCTACTACCGATGCGTAAGAGGAGGACCGTCGACAAAGATGGCTTTTGGAGATTTTAAACCTCTAATTCACTAACAGCTGTTTCCAATATTTCATTTTTTACAACCCAATGGTACAAAGATTTTAATCCTTTGGGGCTACTCTACTACCACATGACCATCTACAACATGACCAAAAACTTTAAAGATAATGTTTGAATCAGAGAGAAATGATTACCTTTGGTAATCATATGAAAAGATTTTCCCGTCTCGTTTCGTTTACTTATGGTAATTTTTTGTTTGCATTGTTAATTGTCAATATGGTCAACCTAGGTAGAAGGAACTTCTAAGCTTACATACGCCTACTTTTGGATGATGGGCATTTAACACTCTCGTCGAGATATCCGTAGGTTCTCCATGATCATCCAAAATATAATTTCAGAATGTGCTTGTTCCATTTGAAGGCTCTCCAGCCAAATTTGTCTCTTCTATTCATTCTTATTGCTAATCCTATTTTTCCCCTTTGCACACCTGTTCTCAATGTTCGGTACATTTATACGATAGCAGATATTCCGCGGGATATCTTCAAGGTTATAGCGGTACTTTAGTAGCCCAAGAACTATATGTAGAACTATATGTTCCCTAAGTTATGAACAAGGTCATCCTGACTCCAGTATCGCCCCCCCGATATGTACCCAAAAATTGATTGAGCGGTGCTTTCGTATAGGACCTGAGTGTTTATCTTTCGGTAGGTTCATGCTCTTCAATACTCCCTATTCAATTCAATTTCATTAATTTTTTCATTGCTTGCCCTACCTTCTATGTTGTCCACCATCTTATTTTGTCTTCCTCTCTGTTTTTCCCATGTGTTCAACCCTTAATTGATTCCTATAGCAGTCCCTCTCCTCTCAATATTTGACCCTCCCATTTCTTCTGTCGATGCTTAATCCCTTCAATTAAAGCCCTCTCTTCCCCAACCATCTCCAGCACCTCCGTGTTTGTTTCCCTATCCACCCACATTCCTTGATCTATTCTACGCCACACCCACATCTTGAAGGCCTCCAATCTTTATAGAATAAAGCAAAAATTTAACTTTCCACAGGCTTTGAAAGTCTGTTTTTCTCTTATCTTAAGGCTCACGCTTCAAAATTGTATAGCAAAAATCCACTTCCAGGGATTTTACACACATTTTCCTGATTTCTGTATCGGGAACACTAGTCATCAGTTCCCTTCGCTTTTTGATGGCTTCCTAGGCCAAAGATAATCTTTCGGGAACCTCGGAACCATGTTCCCGTTTAAGGAAACTCTTTACTAAATTTTTAATTTACTTTTATTTTCCAAGTCCAGTTCCAGAGAAAGGAAGAAATGACTATTCTCTTCAACATTCAGCATAACGTAAAAGTAAAAATCTATCTATCTATCACAAGCAAACCTTCTCTCCATTTTTATTATAATAGTACCTCGTAGTAAAGAGCCTTTTTACGGTACCAGTGTATAGAGCATCGACAACCTACCCAGACTCCGAATACCTCCACCTTTGGTATCCAAACCCCCTTTATCATACAGTGAGTATCTTCTATGCACAGCAGTGTTGACGAATTCTCTTAATCCATCCCGTACGCTTGGCTTATTTCGAAGTAAACCATGAGAATGTTTAGTGAAAGCTGGCAACCTCGAGGAAGTGACGGTCGTTTCGTATAGTACACGGTGTAAGAAGTGTGGGTACGCGAAAATTTCAGTACTATGCGGTACTTTTACAATTGAGGATAAACGGTTTAATGAAAGAATCTAACAGGCTCTCTCAGCAAGGCGTAACAAGCAAGCAGGAAACAAATCTGTGTACGCGTCGATTATAAATACGTAGTTTAATTTATTCTCCGTCATCCCTTTAGCAAATGTTTCTCTGTGGGGCAGATTCTGTTTGTCGTGGTACTTCCATCAAGGGGATTGCACGGGTGAAGGAACTCATGGCCAAATCCGCGAAACCGTTAATAACCGCCCCCAAGATTACTTAGGGGACCCGGAAAGAAGGGAAATATTCCGTGAACATGGCAATATGTTCGACCATTGTTTACCAAATCCGCCGTGGAAAATGGCTACATTCGGAGCTGTCAAGGGAAGAAAAATGGAATCCAATTACGTGGCGCCGCCAATCGATGATCCGCCGAAACTAAAAGGGATGCATTCTGCCTCTCTCTCTCTTTCTCGACAACGCCTCCTACAATTCAGTGGATAAATGAGAACTATTAGCTGCTACATTACTGACTATTACACCAAAGAGAGAAACTATTAAAGTATTAAGAATTCATAAAAATGAACGATTTAACGGTAGAATGCCTTCAAGATGGGGAAAGTGGAAAAATCTGGTGTTATAATATTGATTTTTTCGCATTTATATTGAAAGGAGATCGAGAGAATAATAATTTTTGACAGATTTTTCCGTGAGTGTCCTATATGATTGTAAATACGATTTACACTTGTAAAGATGCTGTCTTAAATCATCCAATATCTATCCGTTAGTATCCGTGTCACCCGCAACATCACATTTGTGGCCATACTATTCCCTACGTGTCATTATGTTGAAAATGTCTTGTTTCTCAATTTATCATTACGTCCTATTTACTATAATAAAATCAATATTTTCTGTGTGTGATTTTAATTCATTATAAGGTCTCATCTGTTGCCTGCGAAGGTGTTAGGAAGAGATTTTCTTCACAGAGAAAAATATATCAAAATATTTGTCTTCCCATGCTAGTTTTTCTAATCGTTATCTTTCTTCTCCCGTTTATCGCTACTTAAAATATGAGTTGATTAAAACTGAGGTTATTTTGGCATTTTGGAAATCTTTACAATGGAACGTTATTGGTTCAATTTTTAAATTAGTTTGAACAGTTCATGTTTCAAACTGCACCCTATCACAGCTCTTACAACGACATTTGTCTGACTTTAGACAATCCGGAAATTAATTTCTCAGCATCAAAAATATTCCCTGATAATAAGATTAATGTGCATTCTGATAAATTTTACGCAGAAAGAAATCTATGGTTTCAGCTACGCCGTTAACCAAAATATAATATTCGAAGGAATTTTACGACTCCATAATCGGCAGGAATAGAGATATACTTCCACGCCCCATAAGAGTAGATTTGTTTACCTTTGAGATAGTTTAATTCTTAGAATATTGAAATTCTGAAAATATTTCTTGGAGATTACGTAAATAGCATTTTCCGATTAAAGTCATTAGTTGTCTGGAGTTACTTATAAGGATGCAAGCCCAAGCGACAGCTTGTTAGGGGAATATACCTCTAACTTCTATAAATTTATTGCGATGAACGGATTGCAGTCATTAAGGAAATGTTTTGAAGCCTCTCAGTCCAGTGTGAAAACTAATCAGAGGAATTTTACTAATTACCTAACTCTCAGTTTTGTGTGCCATCGTTATCTCAATGGATCCGTTGAACTGTTTCGTCTTTCTCTCATTAGTTGTACACAGTCCTTTTCTAATTCCAGGGAGCTAATGATGGAGCGAATTTGGCGCTTTGTGTTTAATTCATGAAAGATTACCAATTGGCTTTGTCTTTCGGATGACCGCTGGATGAATTCGATAATTGACTGGTTCCTATAGCATCCTTCGCGTAAGCCAATTAACATGGAAGTCAATCGAAATAAAATGCGTTTAATTTCCAAAGGAAATAATTTCTGACATCGTCCGCTGATAAAATCTATTCTATAGCAACAGGGTCTGTTTAGAGAGTTCATTTTCATCTCCAGGTTACAGGAACAAAATAAAAGCAGAATAGATACAAGAGCAGAGAGTTGAGCAATTGAAGTAATGGAGTCAGAGCGAATTTTCTCAAGAAAAGCTATGTGTGGAAGTACGAATCTAAGTTCGGTGGAAAGATTTTTGACGAAAGATATTCATTTGCTAGATTTATAGAAACCTTAAGGGGGCAGTGCGTCTTTAGTTCGTTTTTTAGTAGTTTAGAATCCGTTACTGCTTGAAATATTTAGATCAATCTTTATTATACACATTTCTGATATAGCCAAAATGAGATTTTTCCGTAACAAGAAACATTACAATTTGAGGATAGTGAGTTTAATTGATCAGATATTGCAATATTTTTTTAATTTGTCCAATAAAATATCTACTTATTTAGTAAATTACAAATATGTATAAAATATACATAAAAAAGAAACTTGTCGTTCTAGCGATGAAAGAATAATGCTGCTTAATTATCCCACGGTCACTATCGAGATGTATGGAATCAGTAAAATTGATGGAACTATACTACTTCAAGCATGATTTACATTTACAATTTTAAATCCCCCAAAAAATTGTAATTCCTTATAGAGCGGGTATCTACTTACAAATTGAAGTAAAATAGTTAGTAGTAAAGTTGTAGTTGTTAGTAAAATAATGGTGTTCTTACCATCTGTACGTAATGTAATTATCTTATCTAAAACTTTTGCTTCCCATAAGCATCTTTTTAACCAAGTTTTCCTTACTCCAGTTATAACCGTTATTCAAAGGATTCATACTGAAGTACTACAAAGTCTAAGCAAAGAACGTGAGATGATTAAAACTATTAAATTAAAAAAACGTCAATAGTTCGGTCACATTATAAGAGGCGTAAAAAATGACCTATAAAGGAATACCTTGCAAGGAAAATTAGAAGGGAAGCGAAGCAGTAGTATAAAATAATTTCCTGGATGGATATTTTTAAAGTAATTAAGCTGCAACTCTACTAAAATTATTAGAGGGAAAAGAAAGATGAATTGGCTATGTGATTTCCAATCTCCAACAGGAGTGGCACCAGAAGAAGAAGAAGAGGAAGGGTTTATTCCTCTAATAACGTAGATCAATCAGTGTTAGATTCATTCACCTAGTTGTTTGTAAACATAAAATTATGAGCCCTCCTACTTAAATCCTTTATACAGTAAAGAAATAAATTAATACTATTTTGGAATCAGTCGGTAAAAGGGATAGATACATTGCTCAGACCGGTAAACAGCTGGTAAAGTTCACAAGTTCTCTCTCATTTCTATTACTATTGTTATAACTAAACCTGCGCCAAATTAAAAAACTGCGAATAATGGAGTCGCAGGATGATCTGAAAGAAACGCCATCGATGACAGAGAAAACAAACGAGGGTTAAAAATGTCAGCGAAAGGAAGGTGTTATCAAATGAGATGGGCCACGCAACATTCCGTGAGAAACTTAATGAGTTTTTACCTCTTTGCGTGAAAGCTTTGTTCTCATCCGTGATACTTTCAAGGGATCTCGAAAGCCCTTGGCAGATGAGGATTCCAGCAAATGTCGCGTGAATGCTGCTTCATCTTTATGGCGTGAGCTTTTAACGCAACTTATGATTATGTCTCGAATCCGAAGGTTATTTTTGTATCGCAACCCCGGGATTATGAGTCTCATCTCGTACTCTAGCTTAATCATTCAATAAAAAAATCAAAATTAAGCTGACAGAGATAATTTTCTCTATGATAAAGTCGAATTACATTTTTATAATAGGCATACTAAAATAGGTGGCCCTGAAGTCCATGCTATAATTTGCTCTCATTGGCTTTGAGCGTTAAACCAACACTATTATTTCTCAAACCATTTTGTACTTAAAGAATAATTATTTGAATTTGGAATCTTACCACCAAGATAGATATGAAAATAATTGACTACACCGCTCGTAACTTTTGAGATTCAGACAATCACAAAGAGAATAACTATGTTAATGATGTACTTCAACAAACATTATCTTTTCCTCTTTTTTGGACCCAAAACGTAATTTAACAGCCAAATCCAAAGGTATTTTTTAATTGGTGCAACGGTATCTGTAAAATTCTTTAATTTTAGGTAAGATGAAAAATTAAAATTAATTATGTAAATAATTGGCTTCGTAATGACAATGCCACATAAATAACTTGTTTCTCCAAAAGATCGCAATGTGAGATTTTATATGGTTTCCGAATGCTAACCTTAATCACTTTTAGGACTTGTAAAGTAACATAAAATAAGTACTTCTTTTCCAATTTGCTTTTCTCTTAATTGAAATCTAGAATTCAATAAAATCTGATTGTCTGAATCTCAAGGCTTAACTTTTATCGTTGTGCACAAGAAGCGATTGGACTGCCATTATCAAAAGAAGCTCATCTGGATACTTTATAAAACGTTTACAGCCATCCCGAAACATATTACATGGTTGTCACAGTTCTGACTTGGCAATACTTTGAGAAGATACAAGTTCGATTAACTAAGAGTAAATGTTAAGCATCTTAAAGGAAACAGTGTTCTGAGAAAAGAAAATGAATTTCTAAAATACGATTCTGCCGTTGAGAAATGTCCAAATTAATTTACGAATTCTATAATTTGTGATTATTCCTACCACTTTACACTGAACATGCTAATTTCGTCTCTAGTGAGAGTAGTATGTCTTACTTTTGTGGCTACTATAATCATTCAGTGTAGAAAAATTTGTATGAATGATTTTATCTACTTTGTTTTCTAGCTAATTAATTTACGCCTTCAAGGAGAAATTAAGTATTGAAAATATGTTTGTAATAATATTTTTATACTGCTCATAATACAGGAATAATTACTATATTTACCCCGAAGTCAATTCATTATAACCGTGATTTGATTGTCTTGTTATCGGATGTTCGTGAAGTGTTTTGAAAATAAATTATGAATTTCTACACCCGAAAACTGAATTCTATATTTATCTTGAACTATAACAGAAGATGAAGTAGAGAATAAGTTTTAACATGCCTCTTAGTGTTGTAGTCTCTATAGTGGCTAATTAAAACTCGGAATTTATGTCACTATACTTAATGATAAACAATACGTTTTTACTCCATCCTCCATCAGACAAAAACGAATCGTGGCGGTATTACGCGAAGTTATTTTCGCACGTGAATTTAAGAATCCCCAACGAGGCTGAATAAATTAAATTCAACCAGATAAAATAAAATACTCCCGTAATTAATGCGCGAACATAGGCAATGAACAAAGTTTCCATTAGGTTTTCGAGGGCCGAAGTAGCTCAAGGACATTCCCCACCTTCAAAGCGATACGAGATGCGCTAGATGTAGATAACGAGCCTTCATGAAATTCGCCATCCCTGTGTTGGCGTACACTCGCGCATAAATATGTGGAATTCTTTACGCCGTAACCCGACGCCTCCTATTTTTCCATTCCGTTCCTAAGCGACAAAAAATGTGGCAAACGCAGCCGATGTTTCGACCTCTCTCCGCGGGCTGCCGTGGGGGCAGCACCGTCAAATCGATAGATGACGTCCGCGTTGCGCGAAGCATGCGGTTGGAGAATATGAAGTTCGATGGAAGGGGGATTCGGTACAGGAAACAAGGCAGGGAATGTGTGCGAAAACCCTTTAAGGGTTAGAGGAGAGCGAGGAAGGGTTCCACTGGGGATGCCTACGAATGTTTAAGCGCAGTTGAAAACTATGCGGGAATCCCGGGCTCTCGGTACACCTGCGGAGTTTTTTGTCGGTTTTTTATTGTTTTCAAATTTTCAGCCATTTTCCCTAAGGGCTGGTCTCATAAGGGATCATCACATTATTTCACGCGTTTTTTTCAACCATAGCAATAAAAAAACTGAATAAATAAAGTATATTTTTGTGATCCAGTGTAAACAAGGATTTATGGAATTATACAGATTTATTTAATCTTAGCAAGCCTTCGTTCATTTTTGTAATCTTCTATAGTCCAAGATATCCAACGATTTGTAGAATCCTACGGATTTATTTAATTTTATCTAGCATTCCTCCGTTAAATTATTCACCAAAATAATCGTAAAATTGGACAATCTAGGGAATCTCATTGCGAGTATGGGTTAATACGTAAAGAATAAATCAAGATTGATCTGAAACCAATAGAATATATTAGTTTTATCACCTTTTCGTTGCACTTTCACAACTACCTCTGAAAGGAATATTACGCAATGTACATATATAAATGAGTGCTCTATTTCATTCGGTAGGTTCATCTTCTTCAATATACCATATTTAATGACATTTCTTTCAATTAGATAAAAACAGCATGAAAAAGGTGAATGACTAATGCTCCATATTCAATTCCACATTTATTTCAATAAGATAATGTACAATAAAGAAGTATTAATGTCTAAAATTGGCCGATATTCTTTACGGGTGTTATATCGTTTCAAGGACAACATAATAATACATGCTATACATCTATGAGTACTCCAACTTTCGGTAGGTCATGGTTCTCAATTTATTCTATGCAACGCCATCTCCTTTATTTCCTGGTAGATCACCCCATTATTTATTTCATATAACGTATTTAGCCTATATCTTCGTCTCTGGTTTCCTCCTGCATCCTACCCACCATAACATTCCTTAGCAGTTCTTCTCCTCTCAACGTTTGACCCACCCAGTTTTACTGTTGATGATTAACTACTTTAATAAAATCCCTCTCTTCCCCAACCATCCCTAGCACCTCTGTGTTTGTTTTCTCATCGACAAATTTAGGATTCAAACAGATTTTTTTTAACTTTAGCAATTGCTTCCTCCCTGGATGAATTTATGGTATCGCTTTTGTAAAAATGATCACGATAAACAAATTCTAGGGAATCATAATGCGAGTGTGAGTTAATTCCTAAAGGAGAAAACACTATTGAGCTGAAAGCAACAAAATTGCTCAGTTTTATCACATTTTCATCGCAGACTTTCACAATTTCCGCTGAAGGAAAGCTTACGGAATGTACATCAAAAAGCTTTCAATTAAAATATATTGATTCGCGGAATTTAGGGATTCCTACAGCACTCATCAGTGGTATAAAGCCTTTTTCTCGGAAAGCATTGGAAATATCTGGAGTCGAGTGTAGCCTAAAGCTACGTATTAGGAAAAAATACCAGGAGAGCGAATCGATCGCTAAATAAAATAAAAATCAAGTAAATATTATTGGAGTACCCTCAAATTTCAAATTAGTTTTTCCTCGAATAAATGCTACCGATTGCTAATTTTGATAGTCTTAAATGTCATAAAATCTGAACCATGATTTTAGCAGAATTTTTAACCTTTTATTTTTTAAATCAGTAGCATACATTTTTAAAAACCACTCTAGGCCTACGATTCAATGATAGATCCTGGCATTGATACTACTTAAAGAAAAGGATCTAAAACTCTTCAAAATAAAATCGAATTACTATATATAGTTCATATAAATTTAGTAGCAATAATTTCTAGTTGCGATTTTAAGTACCTCTCGTTTGACTGAAAATTATAATATGTAAGCTCCGCTTCTATGGCACCCAAAGATTTTTATTCGTATGAACCGGCAAATCTTGCGTAAATTTCCGTGGTGTAGTCTAATTACTTTCCCACTGAATGAACTTCATCACGTCGTAAAGGCAAAATTAGTGTATAATGAAGTTTGATTACGCTTTAGCCCCTTTGTATGTTATGAGAGAGAGAGAGATTAGGGTTAGGTTTGTGAGGGAAAGCATACATAAATTGAGAGTGTTGAATGCGTAATATTTGTGACAATAATTAGGAAGACAGCGATAGTAAATAATGCTGAAGTTAATTTTGTGGAGCTTCATTTATTATATCTATTATATATAGATGCTTCTCCGGATTCATTCATGGATATAGATAGGTATATAGATAGGATACTAATTCACAGGCTAAACCGCAAGCGTCATTGAGTTGAAATTTTGACGACGTATTGGCCATAGCGTGTAACCGCCAGAAAAATTGCGATTTTGAACCACAGTTTCATGGGTTCGATTCCAGAGGGCCCCAAAGACCCTATTTTTTCCATTTAAATGCATTGCTTTGATTTTCCGGATAAAAAAATACTTTACGGATAGGTAGAGAATCAAAACTCTAAGAGCCTATATATATGGTCATGAGCTATCAAAAACATTAATGACTTTTGCAGAAATTATCCTGAGTTCGATACTAGGACGATGCAAAAATCTGTCATTTAAAATACATTGAGGTAGTTTTTCATTATTTTTTTTGAGGCACTTATCGAAATGTTAGGAAGTTCTCGCTCTGCTAGAAGATGTATATTAAGACTCAGTTTAAGAAAAAAAAATTAGATAAGACCATTCACTTCCTGGGTTCGATGCCAGAGCACTTTAAAATTTCTCTCATAAGGAATGTAAGGGTAAAGTAGGACATCGTTTGAGGCAGTTGCAGCAAATATTTCTGCTTGAATTTTCACATATAGTTAGAGATGGTGATCTTCTATTGTGTTGCGTAGCAAGTATCACCAGGAAGACCCGGGTTCGATGCCGGGCGGTAAACATATCTCCCATTTAAAACATATTGATTGAATTTTCATAATTCTTTCGGAGTCTTTACCGTGAAGACAGACAGTTGACACTTTGCATGTGTATATGATAAATTTAATATTTCGTGAAATTAAACCATTTGCTTGCAATAAGCAAGCAGCATTTTACTCGTACCATATATAAATCACAAATATCAGGTATATGTTCTACACACAGCATATTCCAAACTTGAGGTATATACTCTACTAGTAGAAGTAGTTGATTTTCTAAGACTCCGTAAATGATTTCTGCCTTTTTTGTGGAATTCCACAGTAATATAAACATTTTGATAGAATTATGAATAAAATGATTGTATAAAAATATTATTATAACTACTTTGCGGGTTTTGTTTTTAAATTTTGTGTGTAATTGCTTTACAAATGGAGAGAAAATTTTGAAAAGTATATTGCTCGGCGAAATATCGGGGGTAAGACTCTGAAACACAAAAATGTAATGCGAATTATGTTCCTCTCCAGTTATCTTCTCTGTTATGATTATAAACTCACGTGATTGACGGCAAAAATTTAAATTAATTAGATTAATATCGGCTGTGTATTGCTTGGACTTTTCATGGATGGCATTGAAGTCTCTTAACTCCTTAGGGCATTTCGTTGAGTGAAATAAATCACCGCAATATCCCAAATTTACTACCTTAAAGGAATGATACAAATTTTTGCCATAGTACCTAAAATCTTAATGTACACAACGAAATCTGGGAAGAGATGTTGACATGAACACAATGTAACTTTCCGCTCTCGACGAAACGTGGGAACCGTGACTGCATTTTATCTGTCACATGTTCTGAATGATCCGACGGAAGGAGCAGAGGGCGCGCGCTCGTGACCGTATTTTATATCATTTTATTCGTTTATCTGTGTTTTAGCTCCTCGCTCGTCGTGTTTCTATGTCACCAGGGCAAAAGCACGAATCTCGAATGGGGATGATTTGAGAGAATGAAGCGGAATGAAGTTCCATTCTTGTCCAGAACTAGCTAGAAAATATTCGCGTTTACAAATAATGCACCTACGTGCCAGCTGCTACAGGAATACTTTTTATCTCACAGAAATAATGTTCCATTACAAATAGTGCGGAATCGTACTTTTTCTGAATATTATTGTTCAAGCGATTTGTTGCAATTAAGTGTTTCGAATAATTCTCCACTTGAAGAAGTTTTGTAGATTTCATCCAGCTCATGTTCATGGTTCAGACATTTGTGTCTTAGGGGTATCTGTAATCTGTAAATGAATAGGGATTCCATAAAAGGACGATTTTTAAGGGTAAAGAAGAATAAAGTCAATGTTAAGAGTAGGAAATCCCAAACGGAATTTGTATTTAAAATAATTGTTTTCTCAAAATGTAAATTCTTCGGCATCGTTTAACGATTCCAAGTTTATCGATTTGAAATTACGGAAATGAGAAAAGGAATTTAGATGCTCTCTCTTTAGTAGAAGTAGTAGTAGTAGTGGTTTATTTAGAAAAATATTCCAGTAATTACAGTTATTACATACTTATTATACATAAAACACAAAGAAACGATACAAAAAAGTTTACAAATACGCCAACCAAGTTCAGGATACAAAATAAACGCAAATGATATAAAAAATAAATGGCTGGATGCTAACACACTTCTTTTCACAAAATTAATGCATTCAGTTTCTACTATCTATGTACGAGAATTATGTCAACCACTAAATAAGTTTTCCAACTGGAATTACGGTGTTTACTTCAACATTACCTCTGAATAACACCCCCATATTGCGAAACTTACTCCTAACCTATATTATTGAAAAGTCAATCTGAGATGTCGTTACGGAGAGGTATTCTTCATCTCTATAAGAGGCTATTTAAGCCTTTTATCATGATGAGAGGCGCCCAACTGTTTGATAAATGGGGTCCATACTTATATCCGCTAATGGTTTTAAACCAGCTATTCAGGAAGCTCTCAATCTCTTATCAGGTAAATTAGATTTTATTATGAAAAGAACTTATAAAATCGCCCATAGAGGTAACGTTTGTTTTGACTGCAGCTTAATTTTGCTAGCCCATGAAATACTCTTAATATGCGTGTATATGTAGTTTCAGGTATTTATCCAGAAAATATGTTTTTATATGTTGCATAAACATCACATAAAAATGAATTACGCAAATTCTTTCTCGAGGGAGGGGTTATCTAACTTTGGGAGCTAATAAAATATTCTATAATTTTACCAATTAATTGAGACAACACAGATTCGTATTCTCGGTAAAGACTGATGTCTTAGAGTTGCTATAGCTTCAATATTTGATTTTATAAATGAGATTCAAACAGAAATTACAAGAGAACTTAAGTTAAATGTTACAACGAAGATAATATGTTTGCCAAGTTCGGCTATAATTTCATCAACAAATGTACGAAAAAAGAAATTTTAACGAATTAAATGGTCATCGTGTTATCATTGATTTAATAAAATTATGATTTATTTAACTGTTTTGAAGAAAAAAGGACGCTGAGGATTGAAGAACTTACGCAAAAGAATCTTTTAGATCTGTCCGATTTTCCACATGTTATATCGTGAGAAACATTATGCTACGAACTTAGGGGATCACAGCAATGATTCAATTCACGACGAAAATATGTGCATCGACTTTAATTATATCGACCATTCGATGAAGTAAACGGTGTTAGTCTCGCATTAGTATTAAGATGGAAAAACTGTTAATGAAGGCACGTCAGACACTTTTTTTGCTTTTTTATCTCGAAGTTTATCTGGATAGGTTATTGATATCAAATATTTTTTAGATAATGAATAAACGTATGGAATCATTGTTATTTTCATCCTTTATTTACGTGGAAAACCGAAGTTTATCACCGAATCTGTAGATTCATCGTGATTTATTTGTTTTCTCATTAAAAATAAATAACAAAAGTGAACATCAAGGAGTTTCCGGTTCTTTCAACCATTAGGAGGCTGTAATTCAATACAATTTCAAAACACCACACGCTCAAACGTAATGAGTTTGACAAATTTTACGGAATACTTTTTCATAAAGAGAAGGATGGATGTACCGTACATCATTGGAAATATGTTCTCATTGCGACAATGTGATTTGAGTTAGAAAAACTCGCGCGTTCAAAGTGGGTCGGGCGTTCGAATCCACTAGGCGCGGGTTTTTAACGAACCGGAAGGAACGAAAATGGACCATCAAGAGCAGATACCTACGGTTTAACGTTGGGGATCGCCATTAAAATAAAAGAAAAACAATTAGGTCCTGCCGGAGAACTAATTTTTGTAGTATCACGATCTTACTCTCGTGAGATCAATTGGAAGGAGAAATCAAGTCTATTTGGGGCAAAGATCGTAGCTTTCTCATCAGAGAAAAAGTTTCAAGAGGAATCAACTTAAATAATTTCGACTTATATTGTTATCCTTTTGGTGCTGCTCAGAAATATTCTTTCTGGTTGATAATCTGATAGCCGCATACACCACTCTATTAAAATATCTGCTTCGTCCTGTATTGCTAGCGGAGAAAAATAAAATCGGCTGAACTTGAATGTATTTCTCTGAACCCCCCGAAAGGTAAAGTTAGCAAAAAACTCTTTTTCAATATCTCTTCTTTCAACGATTCACATCCTGGGCTCCTAGGTAATGAAGTGGGTAATGAGCACGCTTTTGGTGACCTATTAGGAGATTCCTTCTTTAACACAATCAAGTAATTGTCAACTACTACCCTCTTCTCTAGGCCAAATTTACTATCAATATTGAAATATATTATTTCATCGTAAATGTGTACTAAATAACTTAAAAAAATGAAGGATACCGCCTTATACTTTTCGTGAGTGAATTCGTTTTTTCTTTCATTCGTAAGATTTTAATTACTCGCAGTTTTATGAAAGAATTTCAGATTCATTAGAATTTTTCAGTGATCAGTGATTTTTAGGAATATATAGTTTCATAAGGAAGCAATTTTGTTGAAATATTATATTTTCTCCAAAATTCATCCTCAAGATGGGCATGTTTTGTTGATAACGTTATCTTTTTTAAACTGTTCACACTTATACTTAGAACTCTTTAAGGAGGTGCTTAAAGCTGTCCTTGTCGTTTATTGTCGCATGAACTCGTCGTATATTGCAGCTCCCGCTAGCTTTGATAAAATATGACACAGTATATTGCATTTTTATGTTTTTAGTGTTTTAGTGTCCTGCCCCGAATATTTTGCCGAGCAATATCCCAATAAAAATTTTCTCTCCATTTATAAATAAATTACATACTTTATAATGTGTGAAGTTGAGACTAAAGAGTACAATCTCTCATTTAACCCGTGATTTATAAAACATCACATTTATATACGGATTTTTTTGAAGTGATATGATAAAAAAAGAGGAAATGCGGAATTTTAGAAAGGTTTTGTGGATCAAATAATAAATATCTTTCAGAATTTTTATCGCCATTTGATTTTCGAGAAGAAATGTTTTCACTGCAGCAAAATAACCCACAAAGAGAAAAGGGATAAGAAAAACCTGCAAAACGGGTAAGAAATATTGAAACAAAATTATCGATAGATACAACGTAGAGGGCAATTAAAATTACATAAAATATTTACAGATACAATTTTCACAAGAAAAAAATCTCTTTGGCGTTGAAAGTTGCAAATGTAGTCATCGCCCACAATCATTTAGCTACAGACCTCGATTATTTGCGTATCATCCACTTTAGATTACCTCAGAAAGAAGACATTCGTACCTCTTCGAACGAAAGGGAGACGCTAGGATGCGTGAGAGTGGGGAAACATAGCCTCTTCCCTTCCGGGAACCGAGTGATCCTCCGTCCGCGCCATTTCGTGCCTGATCCAAGGAGACTAGTTCAATAGAAGGGCTTAGAAGATTCTCCTCACCTCTCAAAGGGGGAGAAAAATCTTTATTCCACTTCCGTCCCATCCCATCTTCTCCAGAGCTTCTCTGAAAAATATCCAATTTTATCTGTATCTATCCTGGACCAGAATCTGTACCCCGCGCTCGTCCCACGCCCTCTGATCTATACTTTCAAAATAACGTATACTGTGAAAATATAACCTATGTGTATAAATAGTTGGTTTACTAATTGGTGAATATACGATGAATTTTTGGTATTCAGGAGGCGGACCTATATAAGTTACACGAAGCCGGGCAAATAAAGGCGGCTTAAATACTCAATCGAAAAACACAAGAAGGATGAGAGTTTTAGTAAAATGCTAAAACTCCTAGGATAGGAATGTATATTATTGGAAGATATCTTGATTATCGGGTGTATTTAACGCGAGGAGTTCTAAAGATGGCTGGGACTAACTGCGAGGGAGGGTCCATTCTCCAATCCTTGCAGGACGCGGCGATCACATATTAAAAATAAAGGAGCGTGAGCAGAAAACCGACGAGGAGAAGTATTCACATATATAGGTGCTGTGTTAATAGTACGATATAGCATGAACTTATTTAAGTTTACATATAATATGTTTGTTGTAATACAAACCCATTGGAAATAATGGCATAAACAAATAAAATAATATGAATAGAAATGATTTAAACAAATTAATAATTGCAAATATTAAGGAGCTTGAGCAGAAAACCGGCGTGGAGAAGTATTCACATATATAGGTGCTGTGTTAATAGTAAGTTATTGCGTGAACTTATTTAGGTTTACATATAATATGTTTGTTATAATACAAACCCATTAGAAATAATGACATAAATTAATAAAATAATATAAATATAAATAATTTAAACATATTAATAATTGCAAATATTAAGCAAAAATACAGTAAGGAAATTCATTTCCATCAAATTCAGAAAATCAAACATTTTCAATATTTCGTTTTAGTAAATCGCCAAAATCTTTGAGGCCTCTTGATAATTCAGTTTTATTTATTTCAGAGCAAATTTCTTATCGTAAATTTTCTAACATCTTAGATTCAGTGTAAGTTTGTTTAAATATTTAAAAATTAGGTTTAGGAATAGTAAAACTTTGGGTTCTTCGTAATTTGTACAGATACCCACAGGGTTTATTTATGTGACCACATTGGTTGTAATAACTCTTAGAACTTTCCAAATATAAAGATATCTTATTGGTGGAATCTTTAATTCCTCATATAGATAAAGAGAGGACTCAGTTGAACTTGCTTGCAGAATGACTCTTAATATTTATATTGAGCCACTCGACAGGTATGGATCAGTAACAACTCAGATTGCGATTGTTTTAACTTGTATAAAAAACTTGTTAAATTTGATATAATTTCAGTTGTTGTAACTATTTGCTGTAGGCGCGATTAGTTGTCGCACGGTGAGTTTTCGGGTCTGATGAGTTGTAGCAGCCTTGAGTTGTCGCAGCTATTAGTTATCCCAGCGATGAGTTGTCTCACTCTGAAATGTCGTTCTAAATTGTCGCAGTGATGAGTTGTCGAGTCATGGAGAGATGTATATTATTATTATTAGGGGTCTTTATTATAGGCGAGATTGAGACTAAAAAGTCTCCTCTTCCATCTAACCTGTCGTTAAGCTGTTACATTAGTATAAGTATATTATAAGTATATTACATGTATCAATGAAACTTAGAGGAAAATAGCAGAAAATGTAAGAAGGGATTGCGGATGTAAAAAAACCTAAGAAAAGCTTCAAACCACTCCAACATGTTATACCGTACTGAATTCTGGAATAAACATTAGCAAACCAATTTATAATCATTAGTATAAGATAATAATATAGTTATTTACATATATATATATGTATATCTTTCACCGCAAATTTGCAAAACTTTTTATTTATTTGCAAAACAGCTGACGGAGCTCAAGCGTAAATCTCGCTTCAGAACTTGCGTAGGTAAATAAAACACTCTAACGTACCAAGATGGGCAAACAGGGAGGCGTAACTGCGTAAGGGGTCGATGCTTTTGGCAAAACCCCTTTCAACCCTCCCGAAGATGCAAAGAGGATGAGCAGGGGGTTCTCATTTTTGCGCTCTGAATATTTCATTTGTTTTCTCGCGCTGATTCAGTGGGCCACGAAGACATCTGGCGGTGTTTTCTTCGTCGGAGAAATATGAGGCACGGATCATCCAGAGACTGTGTTTTTCTATGGCGGGACTGAATAATTTAGCCGTTCCTGTTTGCGCGCTCAGCATTAGGTAAGATGTTGAATAAAATGGTTCAGGTCTGCAAGATGTTACCGCTCCGGTTCCCTTCTTAAATCTTGAACGGGTTGGCCAACGGATTCCGATAGAACAAAAGAAAAGTAAATGATGTTGGTATACTTTCAGTCGTAAATAGATCCATATTTGACTGGAATGCGTTACCTGACGAAATTTTCAATCCCTTCCCTGATAACGAACGGAAGTTAGAGAAAATCATTTTAAAAAATTGGCTGTTTAGATTTACATCATAGCATTGATGGTTTCGGATTCACTTGCTGGAACATCATTATAAAAATAAAAAGAATGATAGATCTGATATTTTAATTTACACACAACAACAAAATACACACACGACCATGGAGTCGATGCATAGCATCATCATCAGACGAAGAATCTCGTCAAAGACATTGGCATCGAAAATTTATTTATTTCTCGCATCACATAATACACATCACACGACCATGGTCTCTATGCATAGTATGCCTGATGATGATGTTATGCATCGAAACCATGTCGTGTATTTATTTTGTGGTTGTGTATAAATTAAAATATCACTCCTATTATTCTTTTTATTTTTAAGATGTACATCGTTGTATAAATTTCTATAAATGTTGTATATCGTTATACTAGTATAATGTAGAGTTAATATTATATTATTTCTTCAGAAGCTATTGAAGTATATAGTTTCAGTCGGTGTCAAGAATTACCCTAATTAAGACATTTTAGGATAATTAATAACTAATGCTGTACATATTGGGAATTTAGCTCTGTAAAATGTATCTGCATTTCTTTCTGACTAGGATTGTGCTTTCTGGGTTTCGAATTTTTTTTTTATTTTCTCATTCATTCCATTCGTGTAAGTATGTTCTGATATTTATTTCTTCCATAATCACTGTAGGACACGGGAACTACCACCTGTTTTTTGTAATATTAACGTAATCTCTCTATAACGTCACAAGTCCATAGAAAAGAAGTTCTCTTAGAATCACTTGGATTTTCAGTAACTTAACTACTTACTTAAAAGATCAATCCTTCGGTAGGTATATGCCTCGATATTACCTATTCAATGCTTACTTCATTTCTTGGCGACGTACCCTAAATGATGTAACGTCTGAATGCCACAACAAAGGAGTTCTATATGTGTTATCCCGGATTTGTCAGTGACTTTACTGCATCGTTAAGTATTCCATCCTTTGGTAGGTCCATAAGCCTTAATATTCCCTATGCAAGGCCATTCCTTTCGTTAGGTAACTTACCCCACCCTTAAAGTCACCCAACATTTTTTGCCTTTGTCTTTATCTCAGTATTTTCCCTTGTATTAAATAATAGGTATAACGCTGCTAAAAAGTACACTGATAACGTAGCAATTTTTGCGTCACTATGATTTTTAAAAGGGGCAGGCATAGCGTGATCCAACTATATATTTCGGCCAATCATGAAGCATTATTTAAAGAATCTCAGAGCTTACACAATGCGAAGAAGCAAGTCCATATGAGAAGAAGTTACCTTATAGAATACTATAATAAAGGAAAAATAAACATTATTTGAATTGTATAATCTGATATATCGAGTAACTTATGTTTTAAATTCAGTACTCAAATATAGGACCTGAAGCTCTAAATTGAAAAATGCTTTTTCCTTTATTATGCAAAGAATCGTTTACTCAATATTTTTGCCGTTGACTTAACGATTAAAATTCATTCATATGTTTTGAATCCGCTGCTAGTTGTAGGAAGTTAAATATTTTTGAATTTGTTCCCTCACAAACTATTTTATTTTAAAAAAATCTATTTTCCACGTATTTTTACTCACGAATCTCACCGAATAAAATAATGGAAAATAAATGAGCTACTTCATCAAATCAAATTTGTGGATTGAAATATCTCATTAGCTTAATTTATAGAATACCCATACAATTTATATGATTAAAGGTTAAAGGTTTTCAATGGGAGAGAGAGCTCTTCAAAGTTCATGAATTAGGTACGTTACCGAAAATTTCCATTAAATATACATACGATCTTCATTATTTTTAATGATATTCTATTTAACAATTGATTCCTCAGTTAATGATTATGTTTAATTAATCCTACGTAAACCGAATCATTATTGCGAATTTCATAATTACAGTAATGTACTTAAAGAGTACCTTTTTGTAAATATATTTTGATAGGTAGAAGGATTTCCACATTCAATTATATTTTAATTTAATTTTAATTTATTAATCCAGCATGTTGTTTAATAGTTTCAAAGGATTCAAATCATTATTTTCATTTTATGGAATAATTCAATGTTTAATGGAACATCAATTGTTTTCCTGGCTTATCACAATCCTTTTAATAGTCTCGATTCTAGAAATACTGTTTTAAATTAATACAAAAATTCTCCGTAAAGCATCCTTAAATTATATGGTAACATACAATGTCGATTGTCCACATGTTACAGGAATATTCATTTCATAGATTCATTTTTTTAAACAGCGTGAATAATACTTTATTTTAATGAATGATATTATTAATCTTTGCTCTCCATTTCTATTGTCCCCAGAGCATTTATGTGAGATTCTTTAAAAAGGCCGGAAATTTATAATCTAGTATGAGGACGAAGGAAGAAAAAACCCATCTCCTACATTTTCCGTGATTAATGAGGGAAATTTTACTGTTTGGGAAAAAAGTATTCTTCACGCTCTCTTGCAGGATGAGTGCGCAAAACGCAATCAAGAGGTTCTTGGGAAATGATCCAGATTTCTCCTCATTTATTACATTAGCGCACGCGAAAACTTGGAAAACGTAGATTATCAAACCACTATCTAAAGGAAAAATTCAAAGTTTTTGAAGCCTTTCATCCAGCTGAATTTCGGTTTTTATTTCTTTTTAATGAGATATTTATTAACGCTTTAGTCATTATATTTTTGCGTTAGAGAAATCAGTAAATACTTGCTTTGATAAAATATTAGAAATAATTTTAAAAAATATTTACAGAACTTATTTAGTTCGTTACAATTATTTAAATGTAATAATTTTAATATCTTAAGTTTTGAAAAATATAAATTCGAGTCCACTTGTGCCCAAACTGGCTCATCAGGGGGTTTAAACAAAGGATTCACTATTTAGCAACTATGAACTGAACAACATTTTCAATTTTTTTCTTTTAACTTCGGACAAGGAATAGAGGCAATTCTGTCAAGCAGACTGTTAAAAATTCAAAGTAACATAACATTTTAACTGTTACAACCATGTTGGTTTTAGAATCTAAGAAAACCATAATTTAATTTTTTCTTGTTCCCAAATTATGATTTTTGACCTTCTGCGACTTATTTCTGTTTTTGTAATAATTATCAACGACTAGGACATAAAACAACAAGTCATCTAATGGTAGAACTCGAGTGATCTATAATTACTTCTTACATGAACAGTCTTATTCATCTTACATTTTGCTTAGGGACTGACAGATTAGGAATAATTAATGTAATTTATATTCAGGCTTCTGAATTACTCGTAGATCGTATTTCATTATAATTTCGTTTCGTATACTTACAATTTACGTATATAAATCAGAGTTATTGTAAGTAAGATGAAGAACTAGATCTTTGTCGGATTTAACTCGTGCTATGTTAAATTAAACGCAAATCCTGTGTTGTAAGATTTAGCATAATACACTTTCTATCAAAATTAGAGTAATTGGCCTAAAGCTGACCATAATTCTTAAAATTCTAATTTTATATTGGGGAAGTTGAATTTGAAATATTACTATTGCTCTATTACTTTTATTAAAAATTAAATTTTCAATAAAAGTACTCTCACGTTGATGTGATTGAATACCAACTTTTGAGTATCGTTTTATCATGGAATGCTTAATATTACTTTATTAAAATGACTCCTTTAGTGAAGGTTTGCAACATATATTGGACAAACTTATAGAGGTAGCCTGAGAAGGGATTGGGGGTATAGTAGTAGGGAGAGAAAGACAGAAGACAATTATATATGCAAACGACCCAACTGTGATAGCAGAGAGTGAAGAATTGTTACAAGGAATGATAGAGCAAATTAGAGGGAAAGGTGAAGAGTATGGAATGAGAATAAATTTCATAAAATCAAATTTGAAGCAAGTATCAAAGGAGAATGGATCAATGAGAATTGAATTGGAAGGAAAGGAATTTGAACAAGTGCAAAACTTTAAGTATCTAAGAGGAAGTATCTCGTAGGAAGCAACATCACATAAAATGGGTGTAGCATGCAGGAAATAAGAGGTAGAATTTCTCAGGGAAAGGCAGCGTTCCAAAAGCTACAGGAAATTTTAACTGCTAGAAACATAAAAATTGAGCTAAGGAAAAGATGTGCTAAGTGCTTGATATGAAGCATTGTTCTATATGCTTCGAAAACATGGACGTTGAGGAAGAAGGAGGAGAAATACTTAGAAAGTTTTGAAATGTGGCTATGGCGAAGGATAGAGAGGATAAGATGTATGGTTCTACGACAACTGAGCGCTACAACTGATTGCGTCTCGTTTTCAGGAAGCATTAATTAAAGGACAGTACACGAAATAATATGAAATATAGGAATTTTGTAGGAAGAATAGAGCGGTAGTCATTTTACCGAATACTTATTAAACTAGATTAGATATTTAAATCACTAAATGTTTTCTGTTACGCATTCTTATAGATAACGGTTTTGAGCAGGAATCTTACCAACCCAACCCAACCAGGACTCCAAATTTTAAATCAAAATTTCGTTCCTTTAATGAAAACGAGACGAGATTATTTTCTGTAGCGCTCAGTTGTTGCGCGGTCAGTTGTCGGGCCACGAAGATGTATAGACTAGGAGGGAAATAAAGTGGTACTGAGGAGGATTAGGGAAAAAATGAGATTTTATGACAAATTTTAGGAAAAGAAGGCTAGTTAGATTGGTCACATCCTAAGAATGGACTGCCTGCTGAAAAGCATAATTGAAGGATAGATTAATGGGAAGATAGAAAGAGGAAGAAGAAGATTTGGAATTTGTAGAAAGGAAGGAGCTATCAAAACATGAAACAAGGTGTTTGGAATTTAAACGCCTGAAGACAAGAGTTCCATTAAAACCTGTCCCAAAGATAGAGCCATGATGTTGATTATAGTGAAGGTAATGTCAATTTTTTTGAAATTTACAACAAGATAGAGCGAATTGAAGAATATTGCCAATCTGAAATTTAATGAGCTATCGAAACTAGGTCTGAATGAAGAATACTCTGCTAGGATATTTCAGTTGGCTCCATTTGGAGCTGGAATATTTCAAGGCATTTGTCTATCATTTTTCATTTTATTTTCAAAGAATTTATTACAAACAATTATTCCAGCAACTGCTAATTATTATTATATTCTTTAAAGTAATCAATTTAGCTACCTAATGTGTGAGGAGAGTCTTCCAGAATCAACTATAAACAATTATTCTGACATCTGCTGGTTCATTGAATTCATTACAACGTTTTATTGAACTATTCGCCCGGGTTATCTTTCAGTATCCACTTAAACATTTAACTTCATATCCTGTAAATCCGTAATTTAAGCACCTGATGCGTCAGGTTTATCTTTTATTATCGACTTTGCCATTCAACCTCATATCCCGTAAATCTCGGAGAGTTAGATGAAAGGTATCCGTTAGGAGAAATTTGTAAGTGATCCCTGAAATAACATTATACTGAGGGATTTTCGAGCAGTAGCAGCGTTTTACGTGTACCCATAATTAAGCCTGTCTTAGTATGTTCACATGCTTTTCCCAGGTAATAATCCGGTATCTATTGCACTAAAGACTACGTAGTTGGCTAATCAACTTAGGGGAGGCGGGGTTTTACTGATATTTAAGCCCGCCCTACTTCTCCCTATTTAAGCCCTACATCGCGAAGCTTTGCTTTAACGGGCCAATAAGTTAAACGTACCTCTAAAAATTAAATGCTGCGTAG
Organism: Sympetrum striolatum; assembly: GCA_947579665.1. Lineage (NCBI taxonomy): Eukaryota > Metazoa > Arthropoda > Insecta > Odonata > Libellulidae > Sympetrum > Sympetrum striolatum. The sequence continues at coordinate 34,398,452 of OX388350.1, read as the reverse complement.
GTAAATTGTTATCGAACGCCACCCAATATCGGCTGCATTTTTAATCACGGAGCGCAATTTCACTAACACGGTCAGCGACGGAGGTTTACGGGCGGGAAGTTCAATATCCTAGACCCCGTTCCGACCTTAATCTCCCACTTTATTCGGTACATCTAGGGAGCGCTCAACTTCCTCAGCCAGGACGTGCCGGCCATTACCATTGCAGGTTATAGCGAAATTGACCGTTCCTCTCGCATCGGAAGGGCTATAAAACGAGACCCATTGGCGAGCGATCGATCGGTAGGTGTTGTTGTAGAGCTCTCCTGTCCGGAAATGAGGTTTTCACCAGGGAGAAAGAAAAGCCATCGATGCAAGTTCGCTGCGAAGAAACCTCGCTTTTTCTTCGCGAGAGAAATCCGGGAGTTTAAAAATGCCCTTTTTTGCGTGTTTGGAAGGATGAGTTACGACAAGCGAAATTCTTAACAAGTCCGAGAGAGACCGGGGATTCAACGGTTCGCCATCCCAACAGGGCTAAATTGCCCTCATATATGTGAAAAAAGGTCGATTGGATTTTTTCCTGCATTTTCCTTTCTGTGAAACGCCTCGACCTGCTTTTTGCGCCCGTCGATGGATCTTCAGCTGGAGAGACGTTTTTGAGTGAAATGCTTCGATGATTTTTTGCCGTTCGCTCCGAAGAGTGAATTCAGCGTGATGTTACAAGTGTTTGCGTTGAGGATTTTTATGAAACGGTCATTTCCCTTCTAGTTTCCGCATACTCGTTAACGAAAGTAAAATATATGCTGAAAGGATATCGGTTGGAATATTAAATTCAAATACCAATTTACTTGTGAATTTTACAGAATGTTGTATTGTGGATACTGCACCATGTTTATCAATAAATATTAATAGTATATTAGAAGAAGTATATTATTTATTTATTGATAAAACTTTTGCAGTTTCCACAGAACATTTTGAAAACTTTATAAGTAAAATTGAGATCTTTTTAGTAAAAACTGCGCAATTTTGTCCTGAAGTTGATATTTAAACGGAAGTATTTTATACGAGTAAAATGTTGCTTGCATACTGCAAGCAGATCGACAAGACTAATTTCATATCGGCATTATATCGGGACGGTCCTCAAAAGAAAAGAAAGGATTGAAATTTTTCTTAAAATTCGCAGACATTTCATCGTCTGGCATCGAACCCGGGTCTTTACTGTGAACTTACTATGCAGCACAATAGAAGATCACCATCTCTAACTATGAGTGAAAATTCAAGCAGAAATATTGGCTACAACTACCTCAAACGACGTCCTACTTTTCACGTATGTAAATGGCTCTCTGGATTCGAACCAAGGACGATCATGGAAATCAAAAACATGTTTCTGAAAGTTATTTATGATCTCTATCTATATGCTGAATTTCAAGTATCTATATTATTGGGAAAGGTTTCAAAATAATTCCTAAAAATAGGTTCAACTTCTGATTGCAGAGACACCTGGTGTCGAACCCGGGAAATATTGTAAGCTGTAAATACACAGTTTGATTTTAAATGACTTGCTCATGTATCATGCAAAGTTTGAAGACGATAGCTTGCCGAGAAGTACCTAAATTTTGTTTCCGTTATCTCCGTAGGAAATGCATTGAGAAGTGCAAATGGCCCTCTGGGATCGAACCAAGGACCATCAGCAAACATATAAAATTTTATTATGAAATATATTCTTAATATCTATCCGCGTGCCGAGTTCCAAGTATCCATGATATCGGGAAGGGATACAAAAAAAATCTTCAATATCGCCGCAATGCATTTTAAACGGCCGATTTTTGCCCCGACCTAGCATCAAACCATGGACCATATTCGGCAATGTCTTTCTTATTAACCTTGGAGATGCACGGCTTCTAGCGATCCCTCGAATTTCAACCCTCTACTTATCCGGGAAGTGCACCAAAAAATTTTCGAAAATCCCCGCCATGTATCCTTATGGAGAAAATCGCGACTTTGGGGCCTTCTGGAATCGAACCCATGACACCGAGGTTCAATGTCGGCTTTTTCCTTGAGGTTACACGTTATGGCCAATATGTCGTAAAAATTTCAAGTCGTTGGCACTTGTGGAACATGGTTAGACTTTTGATCCCCTATATATAACTTATAGGTATATCCGGAGAAGCGTCTATATATAATAGATAAGATGATATTGATGTTTTACTTAGTACGATAAAGCGTAATTCGTCATCGATAGTAAAAGTAGAATGTTGTTATTTATGTTTACAATGTTTGTTATATTGTTTACAAGGAAAATCCCTTGCGGCGGTTATTTCCCTTTTAATATTTGCATATATGTATACGAAATTAAAATTAATGCCTGAAAGTTATTTCTGGGGAAATTTTGTTTTCAAATATCAATTAAATGATAAAATTAAAACAACGCCCTAAAGAATGGATAGTTAAATGTAAAGTGAAAACTATAGGAATGTTTGAATTAAATTAATATTCAAATTAAAGTGTTTAAAATTCGCTTACTATATTAATGTGTTTAGTATAGGTTAAGACTTCCTTTACTAACACGCGCAAAATAAATCGATTCTTCACAAGATTTCGAATGTTACTGTTCTCTCCAGTAAACACGTAGAATTTTATTCTTAGCCGAAATGATGTTCTGCTTTCTAATTAATACGAGTTTAATTGCTACGCCTCATTAAAGCAGTATAAAACGAAACTCTAAACTCAAAACATTTATCGAATTTAAATTTCCGTTTCGATCCGTTTACAACGAATAATTTGCTTTATATTCTAATTAACTCGTATCTTTACTGGATTTTTACTTTATCATTCAATTATTTTAAAGATATTACCTTAAATAGATTTGTTTTTATATTCATACATCAAAAATTCCAAGCACCTTTCCGCCATTAAATTTCGTTATCCCCTTCTCATTAAATTTCGTTATCCCCATCTAATTTCTCATGTGTTAGATGGAAGAAGAGACTTTTAAGTCTCAATCTCGCCCAAATAAAGACGATTTATTATTATTATTATTATTATAAAAAATTACAGCATAGTAAAAATATGAAAATTTCATTCATTTTGAGCTATTATTATAAAACCTATTTGTTGGAAAATAGAGATGAAAATAAATTCGTAAACTTATTACCGATGCAATTTATATGTAAAAATATTTAATATTTTTGAAAATGTGGGTTAATTCTAAGCCAATTCTGATGTAAAATAACATTCCATATTATAATCCCAGTGATATTTATACCTAGCGTATGCCAGCTAAGTCTATTCTGCTGCATCGGTTTTCGTTAGCTCTCAACGAAAATAATAAGTGCTCAGGTAATTATTCTCCGCCTTCGCTGATACAGTTTTCCCTAATTGGCTGAATAAGTTTTATTTTTTTCCTATCTGCGGGTATAATTTGTTCTTTAAAATGGATTTTTATAGGTTACGCAATTGCTACTTTCATATATTTACTTTGCTTTCTCGTATGATTACAACGAATTTATTTGTTCCTGTGATGATATTATGATATTAATAGCAGATAGAAATAAATACGTATATTGTAAAAATAAAGAATATAAATCAGTATCCAAAATAGAAGAAATGAGTGATGGTTAAATGTTTACTACTGTTGAATTGTTTGCATCTCATATCGTGTATCATCTTCTTGATAATCTCTCAGTAATCTATACTACTGCCTAGAATCGTAAATTTTATCAACAAGGATTATTAGAAGAAATGGATCGCAAAGTATTCAACTGCATAAAATGGCATCCCTGTTTCTTCCTTAAACTTTCAAGTGAACCGTGCAGTTGATGCAAGGATTATAACACAAGCTAGCATAACAAATGCTGAAGAGTGTTTGCACATTAGCTACGTTCTCCAGTTAGAAATCCTCGCGAAAGAAAAATTCCCATCCCATTCTCGGAGTCCTCTCTCTTCAGTAGTCATATCTTTTTAGGCGGGAAAGTATGTGCCACTTCTTTTCGCAGCCATTTCTCGCGAAACCTTAAATAAGTACAAACTGCGCGTGAAAAAATCATCAAATGGGCTTGCCACTTTCTTTTACGAGGTTTCCACATTGGCGTCCCTATCTGAGAGACTTCAAGAATTGCTCTTCTGCACCTGCAACAGTTGTGCGCAATACACTCACATTATAGAAGTGTTCATAGAGCATCTAGTACAATTTCAGAGTAACGAGGCCTAGTAATCAGCCTCTATTATCTTTCATTGTAGCTTTTAAATAGCATTTTATTTATTTATTTATTTAGGGCTTCTCGTCATGAGTAGGAATAGTTATATTGACATATTTAATGACTCATTGGGTTCCATAAAACGTAAAATGTATGCTACATTGTTTATTATTTAATTTATGATTAATATTATATTATGATATTTATTACAATTTATGATTTTTATTGCTCAATTTGCCTTTTCCTTCGACCATTTCCTTTTTTTCCGTTTTTATGTGTTTTCTATGTATTTTTTATCTGTATTTTTTGTAATTAATCTATTATTTATTTTTATCCAATCACATGTAATTGGGTTCTTTTTAATCTGTTTGCGATGAATACGTTTTTATTATTATTCTATCGGAATGGTTTCGGTGTTGAAAACACTAGATTGGGAGATTCATTTGAAGATCATAAATTTTGAAGCACAGTAAATTCCACAGATAAGACGATAAGGCTTCCAAACTCCGGGATAGTCTTATAGCACAATTACAAAAATAATTTTGAAGTTTATTACGAAAAGGACAACAATCCGAATACGTTACATAATATTACTACCCAGATGATGATCTAAACTAAATTCATAGGACAGATATATACCAAAATTATAAAACTTTCTCGAAAAATTTTTATCTCGTCTTATCTGCGGGAATATACGGTAATTGTTTTTTGGTTCCTTCAGTTATTTTTATGACATTGGATTATTTTATAGCCTGCACATAGTAACGGAAATTGTTCATAATTCATTATTCGGGCAGCGGAATGTTATTAAAACAGTTTGTCAACTTATTTATTTAAATTACAGGGATTGTATTTAAATCTCGTCTGAATGAAGATTCATAACAAGCTTTTTTAATATGCGATCGTATTTTATAACGAACTTATCGTACTATATGCCATCATTTGTGTACAAAAGTAAAATGATTGAATCAGATTATCAACTCAGGTCATGGCCACGTTAAGTTCAAACCATATTCCAGTGAAAGGCTTATTAATGAAATCGATATTTGCTCATTCACTTGAGAGGAAGGAAAGTGAAGCCACATAATGTACTGTTTCATGACCCAAAACAGATAGCTTTTCATGAAAATACACGCTATCGTACCACGATATAATCTCTATTTCAGTAGAGATTATCTATGTTACTCGTAATGGAAATCGTAAATACAACCTTGTATTAAAGTAAAAATTCCGCTACTGAGATTAAAGAGCTAATGTTCATCTCACATGTATTTTTCTTATGTTATTAGTGCGAAGGGTATCTCGCTAAAGCCTGGAAAAGCCACTTGCTACTTCGAATCATTCATTCTGTACGGAATATTTGTTCCATCCTATGAAAACATTTTCTCATGTCGGTACGATCTAAGGCAGTAAATTAAAGGGTGGAATTAGTAAAGAAAATTATTATAATATAAGGATATATTGTATCAAACTAAAAAAAAAACAAAAATGAAACTACTTAGTTATACATTAACATATTCATCTTAGACGTACACACCTGGTGAGTACATTTGAATAGTGGAGGCGTTTTTTTTTCCTTTTGATTGGAAACTTAAGATAATAAACAATGAAACTGTGGATTTTGTCACAGGCAGGAGAGTTAATGCAGAAATTAGGTGAATTAATCGTATGTGGTGTTTGCGTGAATGTTACTAATTGCAGAAAAAAGTAAAAAACGACTGTTTTCTGTTTATGCTTACACCAATTTCATTTAAAGGTAGGAAATTTTCGTTTCAGGAAGAGTGCACTACTAAACATTATGTCCTTAGAGTGGATTGGATTAGTAGCGTACGAGAAAAAACAGTAGAGAAAGGTTAAACAATGGCTGGGAAATGAATGAATGTAAAATAAAAGGGTGCGTGAACAGTATGAAAAGAATATGTTACGTGGAAAGGATGGCCCAGAGCAGAATGGCATATGTGACGTAGAATGCGTGGTATTTGTGATGCGGAAAGGCTCTTTAATTGAGAAAATACCCGTAAAATGAGATACGGAAGAAAAAGTAATTCCGCAGACGGAGGAAAATACGAGGAATGTATGAAAACATTCGTGGATCCGACTGTAGCGAAAGATGTCTACGAGGAATGGAAAATGTTGGAATACTTTGTTAGCATAATAATAACAATTTTCATTTCTCCCCTTTTTATACTACATCTATAATTTTAACCAATTTTTTTTTCAATTTACAAAATACAAAGGCAAAATTAGCAAAAAGCAAAACTTAAAAACCTTAAAATTTTCCGTTATGGTCATCCTGAGTCTAATAATGGTTCATCAGGATAGTTAAAATGATTGCAATATTTATAAATGCCAACATTATAAATTTTACAAAGTGCAATACAACATAAAAAGTACAGCAATACTTTACAAAACATTTACTTACACTCCAAGATGGTCTTTAATCAGATTTTTCATTGATAGACTATATGTTCGTTTAATATGTGAAAAAAGGTTTCATAAACATAAATTAAACTAATAAAATGAAATTAATGATAATAATAATAATTACATAATAATAAATAAATAATAATATATAATAAAGAACATTTTAGGAATATAGGTACCCATATGGTGTCGGCTGCCAATTTCGGGGTTACCGACTTTTCATTGTCAAAACAAAAATTAAATAAATAAACAATAATATCGCTAAACAATTTAATATAGACCATGTGTACAATAAATCAACAAATATTACATAAAAATGTTATTATAAACCCATAGTATCTAACGCAATTCCTTACAGTTTACAGCTTTCGTGCCGTTTTCTTAAATAAAAATTCAACATCTTCTTTAAGCAGATATTCCTTAATCAACATTAATGAATATTTTCTCTGTTGGTATGGAATGGTAACATCGTCTGGTTAATTAGAGTAAACTTTTATTCCTAAATACAAAAAAGAGTAACGGAATAGTTCACAATTTCGTTATGGGATTAGACGTGGTTTATTTCTTAACATATATGGTGACGGTTTTTACTGATCACCTCCATAAGGAGCAACTACCAAGATATGCAAGATATGTCATTGTTAGATCTATATTCATGAAAGAAGTATGTGCTCTATTTATATTGTAAAACCTGAAAACCTGAAGAGCCATCATTTTTAAAAACGACCGATAGATGTTGCTGAGAATTAGTATGAAACATTACGAATAAATCAATTTTGGCAATTACTACATATGCCCTGCTTTCCGTAGAATGCTTGCATTCATTAATAGCATCAATTTAAAGACCAATATTGTTTTTAATTGCTTAGCATGTAAGTTTTTCGGAAGAATTATTCAAAATAACATTAATAATTTATACATTTTATCTGAGTAGTTTTCCTTATTTCATCAGTTTACATTTTATTGACTGTATCTCTACATCATATATCATCTCTCTTAGTTCCTCACCCTCTTTGTAAGATTAAATGACACCCTGATTTTAATTATAATATCTTGAAAATCATTTGTGAACTAACTTTATATAAATATGAATTTAAAAAATCATTTTTACCCTTCTAATAGCTGCTCTAACTTGGCTCAAAGTTGTCTCATTTAAGACTTCCCCAAACTTTCGGGAACGGAAATGAAAGAGTGGAAATTAACCACTCAGTTTGGGAACAACTTATTCCATTTGAACTTTAAAGGAAACTTACGATCGATGACGTAACCTAGAAGGTTTTTCCTTGTTTTTCGCATGATTTCTCTGTTTGGGTCTACCTTGCATAACTTCAGCTCCAACCAACAATCTCCACAGAATTCTTCAGCATAATTTGCAACGTCATTAGAAAGTCTTCCGCGTAATTAAAGCCATTATACAGTTCACTTGCATAACATTTCCCGAATAAATAGACTTTCGGTATGTGATTTCGTGAATGGCTCATATTTTAGATTTAATGCGGAACTGGTAATTTAATTTTCCTCTCCGAACATTTTTTTACGTGGCTGAATGAGATATTCTCATATTAACAATCCCCATCTAAACTTACTCAGGGCAAAAACTATGCAATGATAATGACCTAAAGATCCGCAATAAATGTTCCCAATACATACAAGAAGAGCCAGTGGACAGTTTCCTATAGGATACATCCACTGAAATAGATGGTTGCATATGAACATTATGTTGCATTACTTCTCGGTTTCATAGAATGCTGACCAATAATATCAGTCTCAGCTGTATATAATAATTATATAATAGAGATCATTCAGAATGTTGATTAGATATTGTTAGATAGAGTGGGAAGATCCAACCCTTCAAAAGACGATTCCCTTGGTATTGCGTCCATCCGAAAATCAACCTATCCATCAATTTGATATGGTTATGCGGATATTTAAATTATCACCCACTTACTTCTTAAGTTGAACAGTCACTCAACAGTGCAGGGCATTGCTTTTAGATTCCAGCCACAATCAAACAGTACATCACAAGGTATTTACGGGATCCCTATCAAATTTTCAGGAAAGAGAGAATGTGCAATTGTATTGAATTTATATACAAAATATATATATATATTTAAATTTATGTATAATGTTTTGTATATTGATTAGAAAAAACGACAATATTTAAAAGCTTTCAATAATAATTTCAATGAAAAAATTAAAATGTAAATACTTATATTATATATAAAGGATAGTATAATCTTCACTGGTGCCAAATCTCATTAACGTAGTATAAATAGTTCATGAATCTAAATTATTTATCAAATGATCATTTTCATTAAAATAAATCGTATTTCTTGCTCCGAAAGACCGAAAAAAATCGTAGGTCTATGGGATAAGTTACTATAAAATCTGAAATATTCAAGTCTCCTTCTGCCGAGGATCAGCATCCGAAGCAAAGAGACTTAGGCCACAAGGTCACCGTTTCATTCAGTATCTTTTTGCTTCGCTCTTGGCTTCACTGCCCTTTATAGCTATGAAATCCTTAATTCGTTAAAATACGTTTTATTGCATTTCGATATATATCATTTTAAGTCAAATATGCTCATAAATGTGATGTTGTTTTAGCATTTATGGTATTGACCACTCCAGTTGGCTTCAGTCCGTATTTTCGCGTATGCATGCGATTATTCTGGCCTTCGGTGGTGCAGTGGTTATTGTTTAGACTTGCAGCGTCGAGGTCACAACCCCATGATTGTCTGTGTTCATGCCTCGATAAAGGTTATTATAATATAACTTTTGGCGACGAAATTGATCAATTTAATATTCTTGATTAGATGTCCTTGGGTAAGAAGACAATGTTGGACAATTCAATGAAAAACTTGCCAGTAATTGGCTTTAAATAAGCGTAATACACAAATACGAGAACATGAGACAAAAGTAATTTAAATTGTCATTCGAGTCCAAAGTGATAATGATAATGAGGTTATTTATTCAACTACCTAAAAAGATTATGTATATTATGACTTTTAATCGCATGTCATTGCATAGGTGGTCTCACCAAAATTCATTTGAAAAATTTGTCATTTTTATAATTCTGTTTGTTACTTCTACTATGTTGGTTTTCTGCTTGCCTGTAAATTCTAATTGTGTAAAGAAAGAAAATTTGCAACATGGCTGTTAAAGAATTAGAGATTTTAAACCTCTAAATCTCCTTGTCTTTTAAAAACAAATGCCAATAGTTCATAATCTAGTCAGAAAATTTTCGTCTAAATTACATGTGGTTGTAATGTAATTCCTATTACTTAACCATATTTATGTGACCATGTTTTGGTTTCAATGTAATGTCTCTTTAAACGTGTGATCGATCGGTGAAAGTTCGTTTTCCCGATACATTTAAATGCCTGAGTGGCCCATTTAAACCCGCGGAACACAATCTAATCGGACGAATATTAAACATCCCCAATGCGAACCTTGAAAATGCGATTTCTAGCCGGAAGTCCCACTTTCAAGGTCCCCGCCCACTTCTTCCCCCGATCTTGTTTGTTTACCACGAAAGTGAATTATGTCCCTACACTTTGTACTAACTGCCGCCTTTTTTCTTTCTCTCCCCCCACCCCCCCCCCCCTTGTAACACCCAAACGTCCTTCCGCGGCCCTTGAACCCCGATCCTCCCCACACATCCAGTCCCCGAAAGGAAACGGAGACACTCGCCAGGTGGCAGTTCGAACGTGGGCGGGAAAGGTCTCCCCGTCCGGCGGCGCTGGCGTCGCGGAAGGCGGGGAGGAGAGGGTTGAAAAGGGGGAGGGGAAACCCGGGAGGGGGGGGCGCTCGCGGGGGGGCGAGGGGGGCAAAGGTGGGAGGGGCAGGGGGAGCACCTCCGCCTCCAACCCCGGCAGGAAGACCAGCCGAAGAAGCTGCACGACGCGTCCCAAACCTGTTCCGCCCCTCCCCCGCCCTCCCCCCTCCACCTCCTCCTCCTCCACCCCCTCCTCGCCTTCCCCCCTCCCCTCGGAGGCCCCCTCTTCCCCTCCGCCGCCCACCCCCCCTCCCCGGCCTCCTCTCTCAGCTTCCTCGGCGGCCTCCAACCGGCGCAGAGCACCTCGTCAGTGTTCTTCAGGAGTGGCAGGAGAGAGATCCCCGTCTTCGACGAGGGAGGCAAGGAGAGAAGGTTTACGCCGAGTTGGTGGTTCAGTGGGCGGTGGTGTCGAGGGCTTATACCCGGGCGGTGGTGTCGAGGGCTTATACCCGTGTGAAGTGAGTGCTTGGGAGGGGGAGGGTGAGGGCGGTGGAAGAGCCGTGAGGAGCTGCGGTGGTAGCAGGGAGGAGGATTGCTGCCCCGAGGAAGGAGATGCCATGGGGACGAGGTAAGCGATACGTGTGTCTTCTGGTACGCTCTGGTTGCTGTCACGGTGCCAGTCCCGCGGGAGTGTTTACCCTGCCGTGTGTTTTTCGTTCCCTCCTGGATCTTTTTGTGCAGCCTTTGTTTTTGCCCCCCCTGCGAAGAGGTTGCACCTGTTCCCTGGGATTTCTGAGGGCTTAAGGCCGCGCAGATCCCTTTTGCGTCCGTGAGGGTGTGAATCCCAAAAGAAATGTGTCAATCGTTACGGTCCCCGCTAACGATGGGCCCTCTGAGGATGTGTTATTCCCGGGTAATGGCACACCGACCGGTGATGTTTATGCGCGAATTTCTTTGTGGTGATAGAGAAAGGAAGTCTTTTTTTTTGAGATTTTCAGGAGCTGTGTGTTTCGAATTCTTTTGCGTCTTCGCGGATGTCTTTGTAGTTTTTTCACTCTTGGATGACTTTGATATACATAAATATATCTGTATTCGTGGTCGTTACGGAAAATATCATCATATATGATATCATCGTTGGTCCAACACAGCTGCATACGGAATGATTGAGTTTGTTCATTCTCCTTTGTACTACTTCAGGATAAGGATAAACTTTTTTTTCTTGGGCTGTGAGGTTTGAATTTTCCGGCGTCTTCAAGAATATTTTTACAATTCGTTTTTTGTTGAATTTAATGAAATTACGCTTTTAAGATGGTTCCATTTTCGATTGTGACGGAAATATTATCACCCTAAGTTCAGGAAAATTATCAACATAACAACTTCAAAAAAATCATTGAGTTTATTTTATTGGTTATTACTATTTCTTATTTAATTCAGAATGAATTAAGCTGCTCACGAAAATATCATATGTTCCCCATCTTCGATTCATTGAAAGGAATATTCGTAAATATGGCCCACGAATCAGCTCTTTATACGTTCTAATAGGAGCAAATTAATTTCCAAAAGTAGTCTCTATGCGGATTTCACCATTTTTTTAGTGCCGTCTTAATGTCTTGGCAGACGTTAGATTGTCTCAGATCAGCTACACATCCTTTCTCCAAGAAGGTCATTTCTTTTGCCAATTGGATTAGAGAAGGAGTAAATTCAATGTCACATTCAAAGTCACATTTATGGCATTCTTTGTATGTATAGGAAGCGAAGGTTATCAGAATATTACGATAGATTTTTAGTCGTTAAATATTATCTTATGTCTATAATCGTATTTAGTATATCAAAATAGATCCAAATGGTTCGAAGCATTAAATTATGCTTTTTTGGTTCGAAGCTTATAAAATTTGTGATTTTTATATACGTTCATACTTGACAAGCAGAAAATAGCGGATAAAGCAAGGAGTATATTTGCTGTAACTAGCCTCATCTGTTGTTCGTAATACATCACACCAACTAAGTTAGCAATCGAATCAACTCAGCAAAATTTGAAGAAGAGACATTTTTAATTTGTCGAATTTCACTCTTCCTCTATTATTTGCTTGTGGCGGTATTCATTTATTTGTTATAACGTTTTTCGTGACAATATCCAAATTATATGCGGAAATATGAAGCCATTCCTAATCAGTATTATGTCTATCCTCTTATGAATGTTTTTCATTATTTTGAGATCTAGTAGTACTGTTGATGCACAATGTATCGCAGGTACTCCGATTTAGTGCAACATACTTCATCACAAACATATCCCATAAATTCGTTCCTTCCCAATGCACCTACAATCGCGATCGAAAGCAGCGTGGCTCGGTCTCGCTCAATAAAAAAATAAACATTCGAAGACCTCGGCAAATCCATCGCTCGGATATTTCCTCGCAAAGAATTCCGCGACATCTCTCTCGCGTTAGGGGACAGAGAAATCCCCAGCCGTGTGCATCGGCGTCCCGTTTACTTAGACTCCCCATCGCGTAACACATAAGCATCCCATAGTCAGCTGTTCGTTTTCCCTGTCCTGGTCGTGGGAGGAGGTCAGCGGTTGCATCAGCTGATGCATCGGAGAGAAGCTGAGTCATCTGAACGGTGCCTTCACTCCCCGATCAATCGGTGGAGTAGGCGGTGTCGGATGGTGATGACCATATCGCTTCCTCCTTAAGCTATTAAGGGAGTCTTTGCTTTGCAATCAACGGATGCCTCACCTTTACAAGCGCAGCTTGTGCATGTGATTGACATCCTTGTTCAAATAGGGGCATTTTTCAGATTTTAAGCTTCTTGATTCCTCCTTGAAATGTTACGAGTATTTGCTTTGCAGTGAATGAATACCTGTAGTGTATAGGCGGAACCTGTGCATTTGATTTTCAATGCTATTCAATTAGATTTTTTTTATCAAATCTTGCTTCTTCCTTAAAATTTTGCGAGTCTTTGATGTGCAATCAATGTATGCTTCACGTTTATAGACGGAAACTGTGCCTTTGATGTGCATTGTTGCTCAAGTATGTGTAAAGTTTAGTTTTAAACTAAAAAAATCTAGACTAACCCTGTACATATATAGGTAGAGAAATGATAGAAATCCGACTTCGTACAGTCCTCACTTATGTACACGCACAACATGACGTTCATAGGGACAACCTGTGCAATGCTGTTCAAGGGGAGTGAATTTCAGCTTTTAAACTTCAAATGAACGAAACAAGCGCTAACGATACATAGTTAGAGATACGATTGAAGTTCGAAGCTGTTTACCATATCGGTACACATACAACGTGAGTACACCGTCTTCTGCGATTGAATGGAATCGGCACCTCTCCCTTACTCCATCAAGAATCAAAGTCCTCATTCATTGAATTAGCAACTCAAATATTTCTGAGACCGTCAAAGAAGCGAGCATAGGTGGAGTCAACTTCGAATCTTCTCTCACCCCGAAATAAATGTAACTTTTACGTCCTTAAGCTGTTATGTTAAATATGAGTTTGCTATGCTTTAAAGTGTCTTGTTATTTCTGGGAATAAAATTCACAATGTTACAATCAAGTAGAGTATGCATACCTCCATTTAATAGCTGTTTGCCAGGCGAACAAGAGATCCACACCAGTCAAACTTTGCGTAATATTTAATTGCGGAAAAACTCACGCAATTTGAAACTTTTCATTTTCGTGATAAGCTATGTAATTAAGGATATTAGAGAAAGTTCATGTTCTCCATCTGGATATGAAAATTGATACGATTCAAATGCTTCGATTCCTGCGTATTTTTAACTAACTAGTATTAAGTTTAGTCAACCAGTATATGTCTTTCCATTCAATAATAAGAGTTTCTTAGTTACTTTTCACAACGCGATATTTTCCTTGAAATCATTAATTTGGCGTCTTACTCCTACCTTAAATCTCTCTTTTATTGTTTCACTGGGAAGCAGATAACCTTTATATTTGATTTGAAGCGATTAAAAGAAGTTTTATACTAATGCATACAATAAAGTTTACACCTTATAACAGTCTATCTAAATTTAGAGACTATGTATATAATCGCTGTTATTAGGCTCACTAAGACGGACGGGGACTTTTAGAAATCCATTTCCAAAGGAAAAACAAAAAGAATTGCACTTTTTATACGCATTTTTCATAGCAGGTGTGGCTTTACTCTAGAAAATGCGCAAATAATTTTGAATTATTGTAACTTTACCTGTGAAGGGAAGATAGTTGGTTGGCTCGCGAATATGACTGATTTTTACGCAACTCCTTACTAATATATATTTTATTTTCTATCTTATAGTTACAGCCGTTTAGCAATATATATAACCATGGTTGAATAAAAACAGTCTACTGCGAGACTAATTTATAATGGCCTAAATAAAATGAAACAGATCTCTTTTCTTTTGTCTCCTCCTAATGCCATGGCGTTCCTTTCTAAACCGCAAATTTATCACTGTCCCATTCTGCTGTGAATAGTAGTCATATTCTTTCAGCAGGAGAAAGTCCCCAGCTTCCGAGATGAATAAATAGAATTCGGATAAACAATAAATCATTCCATGTCACTGCCTACGGATTGGCCTCCGCAAGATCGTAACTCTCTCTTTTTTCTTTCAGTCCCTAACTCGCTCTTAAAATACTTTACTTTGCCAGCTACGCAATAATAATGATGAGAAAGAGATGCAAAATGTATTTACTCTATAATCAATCGATTCGGCCGAGATGTTGTGGAAAGACATAACTGAAATTAGATTTTTACTTTTCCACAAGGTTTTTATTTAGTAGTTCCTAAATAAAAACCTTGTGGAAAAGTAAAAATCTAATTTCAATGTATTTACTTTACTAAATAGGGTTTTAATCCTTAAAATCTTTTCTCTAATGTGTGATAAAAATCGGATAATTAATTCTTCCCACGTTTCTCCTTATGCTTGCTTCTGTTCTTAATCTTTCATGGGATTTAATGTGTCTTAGTTGTCGGAGAATACGGGTAATATTTTTCCTCATTACTCTCTCTGCTCATTAGTTTAGTTAAAACAATTCTCAGTTATATCATTTTTCTTACTAAGTTATATAATTTCTCTCTCAAAGGCAATTTATTTCTCTGCAAGTCCAAAGGCAAATAATAGAGACTTCTGTAATTTATCACAGATTTAACTGTGCATTGATACTCTCATGGCGTAGTATATTACATGAATATATTCTGCTGAACATTAATAAAATATTCCTAGAAAGAATGGACTTGAAAAAAGTCCAACGGGACCGTGAATCGAACTTGGGTCAGATTTCTGTCCATTGAGCTAATCAATTAGCTAACTAATATTTAAATACATCATGAAATAATTCAGCTCATTACTATATTTATATCATTGTTCAGTCATATCTCGGTTCATAGTCAGTTATATCACGTGCTATATTATTTGTAATAGCCAATTATATAATTGCTCTTTCGGGGGACGCGATTTGTATCTTTGCAACTTTACAGAGATTTACTTTCATAGGATTGGCTTTAAAATTTACAGATTTCGCTACAATTCACACCGGAAATGTTTCTCTGCGACTCTTAAAATATTTTTCTGTTTTGAATAATCGTAGTAACAAAAATTTTTCCGCGGTAGCTTGCGTTGGTGCACGCTTAAAATACACTTGTTATGAAGCAATTCCCGGCAGCGAAAACTTTGTAAATTAACTAAAATTCTCCGGAGAGCCTTTTGTTACATTTGGAGAGTAAGTTGTGTAGAGTGTGTCCAATTGCGTTGCAGTATATTGTTTTAGTTAGGTGCCGTACGCTCAGTTTTTCATTATAGAAGTGAAGTTTAAAATGGAGTCCAAGAAAATGTCACTCGACAGAACTCTCCTTGCCTCTACTCTGACTACACACTCGTATATTCGCGAATTCGGCTCTTTAATTGGTGTAAAAGCAGTTCTTCCGCCTCGTTTTTAATGTAGGACGGAAATCTCTAGTCGCAACTGCATCCAATAAATTCGTTTGTTTGCGCCCGCCTCCAGGGAGATGAAAAAGTATCCCATAACGACGTCGCTCGTTATTGCGCACTAATTGCAAAGGACATCTGGAAATAGGGTTTCGCCGAATGTCGGGGGAGTCGACATATAATTGCAGCGAGAGAAATGCCTCAGGAAAGGGATGACACGCCCTCGTTTGCGATCGGTGCAGATTTTCAGAGCGAAATCAGAGGTGTTCCATCCTCTTCCATACTAATAATTCGTTATCACGACCTTTTTGTGAGGTTTTACCGGTGACGATGTTTTCTAGGTGAGGTACGCGGGGTTTGAAGTCGAGGTCCCCGGTTAGCTTCGCGTCTCTCCCCTCGGGTATGGATTGGCTCCGTTGACGGGTGCTGTCGGAAGCAACGTGCGTGAAAAGCAAAATGTTCGGAGCGATCAAACTTCGCAGACGCGGATTGCCCGTGGGGAAAAGTGTTCAGACTTCGGGCTGGTGACGAAGTTTTGGGATTGGAGCGTATCGAGACGTAGCTGCGAATCAAGCAACACTAGGTTAAATCCACTAGGAACGGTTTCTCATTAAGGAAGCCTCATGACGAATTGATCTAGTGAATTGGATTATTTAATTGTATTCACTGAATTTTCGGAATTGATTGATTTATATACAAATTCTTTTTTTAAATTTATGTTGTTTGTTTATTTGCTACGGCTACAAATAGACTTGGACAGGAGGTTGTTATAACTAGGAGGAGAATTTAATGATGGTAAAAACCTGTCTGACATTCATCCTAGTCTAGAGAAAGCCTCTCTAAAACCTGCCAAAGGTTGTAAACCATACTATTATTTCACAAAATGTATCAAATTTTTATAAATATTATTTAGAAACAAGTATACATAGTAATAGTAGTTAACGTAGTAATACAATCTACAATATAAATTTTAGATAACTTACGTCAAAACTTCATTTATGATATCCAATATATACTGTTAGCGATTTACGTAACTCCCTTAATTATAGTGATAAAAATTAGCATGTAAGAGTAAAAGGTTCAAAGACTCCTTTAGGTAAATTATTCCATTCCGTTATCCCCTGATTCCGAAAAAAATACTTAAATTTATATCTATTCTTAGTTTAAGAATGGAAACTTTACATTTGTAGTTGTTTCTCCCAAGGTAGTCTGGATCTATACGTTTTTAAATTATTATGTAATTATATATATCTATTGATTTTTTCGATTCTGACATTGAAGACTTTCCTATCACAGTTTTGTATGTATTTCCTATTGTTTGTCTTGCTGCTCGCTTTTTATTCATCCAAACCCAGCTCTTTCATTAAAAAAATCTCGCTATTATTCTTCTACAATTGCCAAAAACGAACTTTTCTGCTCTCCTCTTTTTTATACGGATCCCAAATGTTATTTCAATACTCTAACATAGGCATCACGAGCGTTAAGTATACCTTTCCATTAAGGATTTTTATCCTTATAATGTATGCCTTTTCTTTGTATTATTCAATCTTCTTCCTTAATTCAGTGGAATTCTCCGTTGAGTAAATTTCTGGATGAGGAAAGTCTTGGCTGATTTCGCATTGTTAATGCAGGCTTTCGGATCAAATCAGCAACTGTATGAAAATGTTAATTTTCTCCATCTTACATATATTTAACTTGGTAACGATTTTTTCCGGAATCTAAACGGGTCCCTTGGCCTATTCTTTAATCACTTTTATCGTTAGCTTTATTTAAATAAAGATGTTAATATTTAACCACGCAGCTAGTGGCGTTCTTTTTATTAAGTGTCCATGAATTCTACGTTATTTTCCATGAAACTTAATGGAACGGATTTATTTTCTTTTACCTGAATTGTTTTCTTGGGATAACGGAGTCCGTGGGATCCTATTTTTTTGCGGTGGGAAATTTGATATCGATGATGTTCAAACAAGTTGCTTTCCCTCAGGCATTGTTCTCAAGCTTTTTCTTCTAAATTCCCACATTCTACCTTTCCAAAAAAACAAAACCCCTTTTTTTGATTTTGCGTATTTTCAATCCGAGCGATGTTATTTGATTGTTTGTGGTAGTAAACTTAGCTCATTTAGAAAGTATGATTATAATTCTTCCGTTATATTTTGGCCTAACTTTACAGAAAGACAGACTGTTACACTGCAGTGTGCGTTACTTGAAAAATAATCAACCGCTACTTCTGTACTTTATTAAAGATTTCTGTTGAAGTGTGATTAAAATTCTTTCTATATTGTTTTATATCTAACTTAAGGTGAAGTCATGGCTTTCAAAGTGTTATATAAGTTGATAGGCAAATAATTGAGACTTCTATAATTTATCACAGATTTAAATGTGCATTAGTACGTATGGTATTGCGTCGTATAATAAATGAATAAATTCAACCAATGATAAATTACTGTGAATTAACACCATTTGTGATGAAGTAATTCAGTGAGTTTTAAGGATACACCTGATTGTGAGTCAAAAATAACGTCATGGCAGGGACTCGAATCTAGGTCTCTCACTCTCCGAGCAGGTATTATAACCACTTAACTACTATACCGCATATTATGTTCATTTTTTAGGAGTTAGAATACCTGTCTGGAATGTGGGAGACCTGGGTGCAAGTCCCAGACCTGTTTATCCTTGTGTTTTTAAGGTGCACTCCTATAAGTGCTGAGGTACATCCTATTCACCATACTTGAATAGTGTGGTAAATGAGGCATCAATATTTAATACAGAAACAACATATTAATATACTAATATTACTTGCCTTTACTTAAATATGTATCAAATATGTGTCCACATTAACGAACACCTCCTCTGAAACTCTTTAGTCGAAAGTCTTTCACATAAACAAAATCATTAATTATATAATTAATAAATTACATGTGAAAATATAGAAGTAGAATTAAACCGAATATACATCTGAAGGATGAAAATATTCATATATAAAACAAAAAATTAAGAACTTTAAACTATTTCACAAATGATAACTAATATATGTTCACAGTATGGAAATATTCATATGATTGTTTCCATATATACATATTTTGAACAAAATCATATTACAATCATAAATTATAAACAAATGCATAGTAAAACTTTGAACTCTTTCGTTAAAGTAAATTCAAATCGTCAGATTCTGGCGTAAATAAAGTAAATGAGGCAATGGGAAAAGTTTACAGCGAATTAAGGGTGTGCAATTTACTCGACGTATTATCAACCCTTTCGGAGATCCTCAGGTGCTTGTTGTACGACGTAACATAACGTCACCGTTTGCGAATTTTCCGTGACGAAATGCCGTGACCCTAAGATAGGAGACACCTGTATCGCTCCATCTATTCAATAAATCCGTGGAGCGCGGTGGAATGCGTCGCAATCTAACCCTATCAATCTTTGCTAGCTTCTCCTAGATGAGATTCCATTAGAGTGCAAGGGGCAATTTACCTAGCGTGTTTTATCGACCCGAGCGTAGGGGTCTCTGCCCAGGTCTACAGCCTCGTTAGCTGAATCCTCAGGCGCATAACTCGCAGACAGTTTTCATCATGCCCGTGAGGTCTTGTCGCGATAACAGGGTCCAATCACTCATACGAGATGGGGAGATTCGCCCACGATGAGGCCCGTTCATCTTTAAAGTTTGATCAGTGCATCGATGGGACTGAATGACAAGCGTGTTTGAATGGATAACGTAAATCTTTTGGTTGCCAACAGAGAGGTAAAGATAGAAAATTTCGATGAGTTATTAAAGTTCCTATAGTTTCTTCAGTTTCTATGTATGCACATGTTTCCACTATATTGGGTGAATAATTGTACACTCCTGGCCAAAATTAACGCAGCACCTCCCTAGCGATCCTTACGGCCGGTGCTGCGTTAATTTTGGCCAGGACTGTACGATTTTAATCAAAAGTTCCTAACCTGATTTTTTGTATGTTTGAATAACTCAAAATTTAAGGCCCTGAAATAATTCGCACATAAACTAACATTTTTAGTGGAATTTGCACATGGATTAAACATTTCGTAAAAGTCTTTGACTATCAAATACGTAGTATCACTCTGGCTAATACTTAGCAGAAGCTATTGTGAAAATTAACCTTCATGTAATGGTAAGATTGTAAAACGAGAAACCTTAAAGAGACTCATTGAAGTTATTTGTCATGACCTGTATCGTCTTCTCTTGCTGCAATCCAATGATTTTATCGTTTTTTATGGTTTTCAATTATCTCATAAACTGATTCTCGACGCAGATTTTTAAGTGCCTTTAGTTAAAATAAGCGATGAGCAGTTTTAATTCAAAGTCACCTTGGTTATCACCTAGTGTACCTACAGATTTATATCTTTATAAAATTCGCGATGAGAGTCAGGTGTAACTTTGTGGCAATTATTAGCATACAATACAAACACATGCGTGCTACATCTTCAGGTCTGAAACCATGGTCGTTTCTCTCCTGCATCTGTGGTTTTGTTAACAGTTTTGGTTCATGGATTTTTAATAAAATTCGTTTGAACGTATACTTGAAACAATAACAGGAATTTAATAAAGGAATATACTATTATACGCTAATTCCTATATATTTTTCTCTTGGATTTAATATATAGGAATGTCCTTTATAAGTTGATACTTTGCGTGATTAATATATGCAATATAAGTATTTATCCTTCATTCTTCTTCTTCTGTGCTACTATTGAATATAGTATTTATGCTATTCTATGCTAATTCCCTTGTATGTTCCTCTAAGATTCAATATGTGGCAATACCTTTTGCAAGTTGGTTCTTTATGTGATTAATGTACGCAATATAAGTGATTCAATGAGGTATTTAAACCCACATTCTTCTTTTATCCTACTAAATGAATATGGTATGCTTTACAGTCCCTAAAATAGTAGCAATTATAAAAACCAACCACCAAAAGAATCTCCCTGTTGAATTGGTTTATAACTGAGATTCCAGGCATAGTTTACCCCGGGGGGATGGAAATCCTTCGCTGCAATCGCAACTCTCACTGAAAACAGCTATTCCTCACTCCGCTCCAAACTTACGGATGACGATACAAATCGCCGGGATTGCATTCAGTCCCGCCCCTGCGTAAAATAGGCTATTAACCAAGATCTCGACGTGAGAAAATGCATTACCAGCCCCAGGGATGCTTTTCCCCCGCTAATTACACCAAAAAACAGCTCCTTCTTCTCCGGCTACATATTTTATCCCCTCCCGGGTGGGAATTCCTTCCTCGTCCCTTGAAAGCCTCCCCTTGCGGGTGGCTGCAACTCTGAGGGGAGGGAAAAGAGACCAACCCACGAAACCTTTCATTCAACCCTCAAAAGCTTGCGGCCAGAATGAAAACCACCGAACGATGCTAGTCAAAGGAGAATGAAATTCACCACCGGTTGGAGAACGGCAAAATGGTCAAAAGTTCGTCTTCCGAAACCCTCTGAGTCGTTCTCGAACTTATCCGAGCTTTGATGAACCACATTATCTCATATCCCGTACTTCTGATCCGCCGTTATTATCAATCGCAGCTCTTTGCGAAGGAGATGATGGATATAGAATTCTTTGTTGAGGGTGGAATGGTTGAAACCCCGAAGATTGGTATTGGCAAGGCTTCCGTCTGATTGGAAACTTGATTGAGGTTAAAACATCATTGTAAGGAAATTAGTCGTTAAAATGAAGTACTGCTTCGTTAAATGAAAGTATTTTTTGCTCAGATGAAACGGGTAAATTAATTTTTCACTTTAAATTAATTTCATATATTAAAATTTTGCGCTGCAATTTAGCCATCTGATGTAGCAATTATAGAGGCAATGCTAATTACGTATTAATTTTAAGATTGCCTTGAATTTACCCAAAGACAGTAGGTAAATCTTTTTAAAAACCAACCATAGGCAGTACATCATTTTATAGATAAGATCATTATTATGAAAGGTTTAAATTTAACTAAAGGCCCCCTACCACACATTAATTGGTGGCTTGCAGGTTGCTAATTTATAACTAGGATCACAAAAATCCATAAAATATTGTATGCCAGTAAGAAATTTAACTAAAATAAGTTACAATACATGATAGATTATCCACATTGTCAAATTTACGATGGGCATTTCTAAAATGACTACAACACAATATAATATTGCATGTTAAGATGTACAAACTAACCATGAAATACAACAGTGTACATCGCCATAATTTGCAGCAGAGGGAAGATATCAATGAGATCACCCATTTGTATAGCTGTAATCATATTCATTGAAGAAGTTGCCAAGTGTGTGGGTTTATCACAAGAATTAGCAGCGATTTTCAGCGGAAAATTAGTCGTGTGAATTCTTTATAAGTCACCTCGCGCTCTCTGAACACGCGTTCATCAGTCATCATTAACATTTTTTAAACTTAACTTTCGCTCAAGCGATAAGGAATTTACCTTCACTCGTTTTGCATCCGTTACAAACATACCTCAGTCAGTGTTGATGAGGTCTCGCTTTGAATTGAAAGGAGTTATTTCGATTGTGTGATTCTTCGAAGTCAAGTTTTCGGTAATTACGAAGATCATCCAAGCAAGGAGAACTTTCACCGAGTGAAATATAACGGGATACTGCACAAGAGTTCCAAAAGAATTTCTCCTCGCTGATATAACTAGAAAGTGGAAATTCAGCTGGTTGGCTTTGCACTCAGAATATACCGTTCACTTTGATCATTTTCCGTATTTCACGAATTTCATAATTTTGCAAATTTTACGGTAGCTGGTGTAAGATGGGATGATGTAAGTGATGGGAAGTGTACTGGAAACTTTGAGTTGAAATTTTGGTAACAAGAGAGTTCTGTCATAGAGTAAGGATCTTACTCTATGGTTCTATCTACCTGTTTTAGCTATCCCTGGATTGTGCTCCAGATCTTTTGATTTTGTTACTTAGACTTATATGCCATACTGAAACGTAAGTATGAGTGGTGTTATTTTGATACAAAAACTAAATCTTATGTATGAAAGATCGAGCATCATAAATGCACTATCTATAGGAGCACTATAGTAGAGCACTACATAATATGATACGATGATAAGGTTAGTATATCTTAAGTGACACCCGTGATTTTATTTTACATTGTAGGATATCTAGTCAGCGTTGACTAAGTTTAATATCTCCGAGTTCTTCAGACACGTTTCTTGGTCAAGTTTAAGCCTAGCCGAAAATGGAATATCTTAGGTAAAAGGATTAAAAGTTGCCCATGAAAAAGGATAATGGTGTAAATAATTTAAGAAATAACCACCATACAATGCATGGAAGATATAAGATGTTCTGCGAATTTTTAAATGAAACCAAAATATGACTTATTCCAGTTAATCTAAGCTATGAGTCCTTTTATGCCTATTTTTATTGCAATTTCTAGTTTTTTTTATTTACCTGCGTATGCCGCCTCATCTTTAATGATACAGATTTCTCTGTAAATTAAATAGAGCGTTTTAATCTTGCCTCTCAAAAATCCATGACAGATATGTTCGTATGTGGCAAGATTTTTCGAGCGATCAGCTGTTCAAATCTTAAATTTTTGAAAGAAATATTGTTCGGGCAAATAGCATACATAATTAGAATACTTCAATAACTAGCAGTAGAGATATCGCAAGCTGAAACGTTTCTCCAGTAAAGTCAACTTGTTTCTCAAATCATTACTTTAAGATATTTATGTATTTATTTAACGGAATATACCCTTGTTTACAATCAATAACTTCAACTTCAATAAAATCAACTTCTCCACCTTTTAACCTCAAGCATACACTTACGTCTTTCGAAGTAACTTCTTGGTGCTGAAAATCTTACGTTTTTTCATTCTCAAATTGTTTTTAGGTTAACTTTTTCAGGTCTCAGGTCAGGAGTGAAATAATTCAGTGACACTATTGAAAACTGTAGCAAAGTTTATCGCACGTAATACACATAGAATGAGTATTAATTCTAATAATGATTTGATGAAAGAGAAATAAAGTATCAATTCAGGTGGATCCTGTTATTAATAATTTACCTGTCTTGGATAGAATAATCCGCTTCGAAAGATTCCTCACACATCGGTTGAGAAGCTCTCTTTCGTCTAGAAGTTGCGATCCACAAGTAAAAAGACTTAATCCAACGCGATCGTAAGTTTTCCGTAAGATCCGAGTTTACCAGCCGAGGAATCGAAATATCCATCTGAGCCTGGGGCCCGCGCTTTGCTAATCGCCGATCTAGAGCGTTTCCCTATGAAGGAAGACCCACCTCGGCGCCACATGCCCTATTTCTCGCTATTTCCTACCTACAAGGGCCACAGAGTGTGACTTAACCGCACCGACTCGGGGAGAGCCGTCCACGCTCGGCTAACTTCACTTGTTTTCCCTCCGCACTTTCCCATTTCCTCCCTTCGTCCTTGAGGAAACGGGAGCGAACGATACAAACCTGGTCACGGCTATCATCCTCCAGCGGGGCAGGCCATCGCCAGCGCCGGAGGGCGTACCCGGCGTAATAATGATGAGTAGGGAAGAAAAGGGGTCTCGGTGGCTTTTTTCGGCTCCTCCAGCATCGGGAATGAGGGAGGAAGAACAATGGGCGACGGAATGCCGAAGTTACGGAGAGGAATTTCAACTCCCAAGTTGGGGTCGAGCCTCCGAAAGGAAACAAATGGTGCGAAGCAAAGCATTGAGCAGAATTTGGGATTTACGAAACGTTTCGCCACACTTTCTGGAGATGCGGGGGAGCTGGGCGGGTCCTGTGGAAAGAAACAATGCAGGTCCCAGAACAATATCTTGTGGGACTCTCGCTTTACGCCACCAATGGGTGTTTTCGGAACTTTTCAGAAGTGATTTCTTCCGTGAAGTAGTTTGATTGTTTCTCCCCAGCGTAGCTTTTAAGTTTATCTGTATCAATATTCTACTAATATCTGGCGCATGTTAGGTATTTCCACCTGTTTCCACCATATTTCTACTTACTCATTGATTTTTAGTTAACTGTATAACTAAATAAATTATATAATCGATAGTGTATACTACTACTTATGCAAAAATTAAGGAAATGCCTGCCAGTATGTGCACATGTGTAAATAACTTATTCATTCGTGGAAAGTGTAAAATAAATTCTTGATAGGAAGGCTAAGTGATTTAAAGGTATGATGAGAGTTAATAGATCGCAGTATTTCAATTGGATGCGTTTAAAACATGTGGTGTTGCCTTAGATGTGATTTTAATGAAAATAGTAACATGAGACACTAATTTAACTAAACTTAATATTTACACTGACGTCGTAGATTATCGCGTCCTATTTTTATACATATGAAACTATGTCATTTATTTTTATTTTAAGGATTAAACATTGTCGGCATGGTTTTTCGGTATCCGTCTTCAGTTTATGTACGACGTACAGAATCTAAAAGGAATCACTAAAATCTTATTCATTTTTCTAAAAATAACGCATTGCGAATAAGCAGTGTGTCTCGAGTTTCTTCATTACAGTTTATATTCACATCGAAAGCTTATTTCAATTCCGAAAACTAAGAATTGCTAACACGACTTGTCTATGCTAAAAATTGACTTTGTTCGTTTAGTATTGTAAGAAAACAGATAGCATGTTAGATATTCATATAATTAACGTTTCTATGAAATTGCGTTGCTTCCTAAGGTGGCAATGCTATTCTATGAACACATCATGCATTTTTGCTATAATTGTTTTATAACAATTAAGATCTTATCGTTTATCTTTTCAAGATGCATAGAACAAAATACAATATAGTTTAATGTACAGTAATCTTTTATTCCTCAAGAGCCAATAATATCAATAATTATAAAAGAACGTATTTATTTCAAGGAGATATTTTTACTTACTCTCTACTTATCTCTAACCCCTTTCTATTTTAACCTTTCATCAGTCGCGCCTATTTTCATAACACGAGCAGTCGCGCGTTGTATTCCATACAACAGATCGTTTTTCGGCCAGAATTGTAAAATTAATTGAACTAATTGTTATTTCTGAGTGCTAAACTTTAGGGTTATAATTTAATTTAAGAAGTAAACACCTTTTAGTAAAAAATATTATTTTTAACCTTTATTTATTTACATGCGTTCAGAGAGAACCTAAAAAGCTAGATGTCTATAAGTTCCGAAATTGAAATGCGTCTAATAAAGTTTAAGACGAAATAAGTGAAAAACTCCATATAAACGTTATAATATGCAAAAATAGAGTTCACCAACGAAAAACTTGCCCAAACGGTCGCGCGTTGTATGTGTTACAACAGTAGTTACTTCACAGATTTACTCGCTTTTGCAGTCGGTTTAAGACTCATACAATACTTTCTCCATAATACGTATAGGGAGAAAGTAAAATGAAGCTGTGACGACTTTAAAAGTTAATGGTAAGTGCGATAAAGGAATAGACCCGGGCATGAGGTTCAAGGAACCATCCAGGTAGAAACGGCACCCGAAAAATCGTCTGTGTTGTACAGAATACAACAGCGCGACTGACGGAGGGTTAATGAGATTTTATGCGGGGTGAATATCATTCAAAATTGCAGGTTTGATTTAAAATAAACCCCTATCCCTTGAAATTTTTCTCTTATTTAAACCAATATAAAGCGCAGTGTACAAGAAGCGCGTATCCTGAGGGATTTCGGTGGAAGACTCTCGGGCTAACGAGACGCTCCTCACGAAAAAGAAGTAGACGCATTTCGGATCGTTGGCGACTTTTCTTTTTCCTCCGCGAATCCCTCCAGTGGAGACCGGGCCTTCTTTGTTTTTCGCTGGGAAAGCCTTGCGCGGAAACATAATTACGAAGCAGAATTTCGCTGGGAAAAGCGTTTTTTTGCCGAGAGTGGCGTCAGGTAAGAGGGAGGCGGTGCATCGAAATTTAAACCTTTTAGCCTAAAAGCCTGCACCAAAACGTCTTGAGATGCAGTTTTTATATCCCGTTGACATATCTCCCCTTCGAGAAGTACTCTTTCCTTTCTTTCCATATTTATGAATTCCGTTTTATCTCTTATTCTTTTCTTCGCTCGAGAGGGCGTTTCTTTCGAGTCGAGGTGAATTTCGCTCTTGATAATACGTGCGGAAAGGTGGGGATTGTGCGTAATTAGAATTCTCTCTTTTCTGTCTGAAAGTGGTAATGTGAAATGAATGAAGGGGATCGAGGGTGTGCATAAGATGGATCAACAAAGAAACGTTTTTAACGAAAAATGTGAATAAAGATGAATTTAGTATTGAAGCATAGCAGAATTAGCTAAGATATTCGTTAATGTGAGATATACCAAGTTTATTCCTGAAGGATCGATTGCATAAATAGACCAAGCTTCCGCATTACTTTTTCTATTTCCTCTTTATCTTAACCCTTTCAGACCCAGCGTGCAATATATTGGACACCATTTGCAGTGATTATTATATATTGTTCGTGTTAATTAAATATTAATATTTATGGATTTTATTCCTTTATTTTAACATTATGTCAATCCTCTATTAAAGGAGTCTCTTAATGAGATTGTATTGCTTATCGAATAACGGAAATACCAACTAAATTCAAAATTAGTTTTTCTTCATAGAAAAAATTAAGAAGGGTTAACTGCGTATTCTTGAAATTTTTCCCTCGGAAATATACCATTTATGGCGCCTTTTAACCCTTTCT
The DNA here is from genome assembly GCA_947579665.1 of Sympetrum striolatum. Lineage (NCBI taxonomy): Eukaryota > Metazoa > Arthropoda > Insecta > Odonata > Libellulidae > Sympetrum > Sympetrum striolatum. The sequence continues at coordinate 34,370,573 of OX388350.1, read as the reverse complement.
GGTCAGAATTTTGAACAATTTGCAAAATAATTATTGTTTTCCGCTGAAAGATCTTTGAAGATGATATATATCTACAGAATATCTTCAATTTATTTTAACATAATTAGATTCAAAATTTCTGACGTAATTCCAAATGGAATGAAGTTACATTTAGCGGAAAACAATTAGAAAACATCTTTCGGGGCGACTGCTTAAAACCTTAAACATACAATGTAGAACGTTATTGAAAGAGTTTTTAAGTTTTATTCGTGAAAATATTCCACTTACAGTCAGTTTTTCAATAACGTAAATACCACCACCGATACACCCTGACGATAACTCGCGAGTATGAGTACAGCAATCTTCATCTACATCTGAATATTATATATTTTCCTGAACAGTGAGTCATGAAACCTGCTCCTGGAATTATGTTCGAGACTACAGCCTATGAACCAAAATTGAGTCAGCGGGCTACATGAATGGATGTTAGAATTAAAAAGCGACGTGATTCCATTTGGACTCATGGGACCGGGAAGTGTCAATTTCATTGAAGGATTTTCTTTATCCTAACAACGTGTTTGCTCGTTTAAGTATGTTGAAATGCGAGAAGAAGAAGTCAGTTAGTTTTATTCGAGAATGGTTCATTAAATATTGCGTATACGTCTGTCATGGAGATGCATTGCAAAATAAAGCGTTCATAAAGCGCAATTTATTAAAAATTCCTTTTAATTTATATTGAAGTTGATTTTGCGCTCGTAAAATGAATATTGATTGGAATGTACTCAATTTTCACCCGTTTTGTCACATTGGAAAGGGCCAATCACCGCGACATACGCACTGTGAATGTGTATGTGAGAATCGAGCTTTTTAAATTCAAACTGCTCTTTAAAATGCTATATTTACATATTAAAATTTTCTCCAAATTCAATTGCGTCAATTGAAGTCCGAGAACAGAGATACATTTTTTTCCAAAATGATGAAAATCGATACTTAAATGAATAATTGAATTTCCTGCACCAAATGGAAGAAAGGTCATCGAAACATTACAATTTTTGGATTTGATATTGCAATAATAAATTTCCATATGAAAATGCGGTCATTAAAATATATCGCACATTCAGATAGCTTTCGATTTGCCATTAAGAAACTTAAATATGCTAGTAATTTCACAGAAGTTTAAATTTAGTCTTCCTCTGTTTTAGAGGAGAGACTTCTCCTGTTCGTTGACCATCTCACTCGATTTTCCACTTAATGGAATCGATGCGGGCACGGTAACCATAATCTTATCATTGGTCAGGTCAGGTCAATTTTGCCGGATATTTTTCCTTGGCAACTCCTACGGAGACACAGAGTGGAACAATTAGCTGAAATGGATTCCCTAAAGTTAGCAGTAAATGAGACGGTTCCATTTAGGCACTAAAATCAGGATAGAGTATTAAATGGGCAATCAATTTTAGAAATGTCAATAAAAGCTGAAAAAATAATGAGTGATGCTATGTTTCTTTGCACACATTTGCTTAATATTGTAGAAATATTATATATATTCCTTGAGGAAAATTTCTGGGAAAAGGAATACCAAAATATTTATATATTTATATATATTTTAAGTGATATAAGATAGTTATATTTATAGATTCGAAACTGATTAATTCAGAATTCAATTTAGTATTTCTGATTGGGTTTTTAAAATAGTTTGTTTTGAAGTTTTTAAGTGGACTTGATTAAATGTCAAATCGAGATATCAGCTCTCAGTTGAATGTAAAACCCCAAACTGTGTCAAAACAATTTGCAAGACCTTCTGGATTAATAAATATGACTGATTCGGGCGTATTAATCTCTGAAATAGATTTAGTTGGAAAAATATAATCTTTGCATAGAGAAAGCTTTTACTGTCATTTCTCACTCCGATGGCCATGTGAACTTGTGCTTGGTGCTTACATTATCGTGTGATGGAAAGAATGTTTTACTAGAGAATTTTTTTCACCCCCAGTATTACTCTATCCACGCCATTATTGAAAATTATGAAATGAAACCTAGATTTTCAGGCGTTACCTTGTGGAAAGTCATTGAAGTAATGAAGAAATAACACTTGTAAATTTTCTACACTTTTCCACTAAAAGTGTGGAAAATTTACAAGTGTTATTTCTTCATTACAATTGAAAATTATTCCCTCATCCTCTCATATCTCGAATACTGCTTAATTAGGAAGTTTATATCATACGTTTATATCTCCAACATTCACGATAATTGTTTAAATGAAGGAAATAGAAACCATGGCTGACGGTTCCTCAGATTTTTTTCGTTTTCCTCGTCCAGTTATCAGTGCAGCAAATCCACCTGAGAATGACATCAAAGGACATCATTTGGTCGGATTGGTCCTCATTTTTGGTGACTCCAGTACAAACGATGCTCTAGATTCTCCAAGCAAATCACGGATTGGATCCTGATAACGATTTCCTTCAAACTTGTCGATCCTGCTGGTTTGCGGACTTTTCCTTCTTCCATTCAATACAATCACGATATTGGAAAGGCGTCTTTAGTTGCTACTCCGTACCAAAATACGTTCCAAATACCCATTTCAATCTGTTCCGCTTTGCCCTCTGTCGAAGACAACTGTATTCAGGAAATGTCGGGAAATTTCGATGAAGTCCTCCTATAATTATAGCGGTGACCAAAGATATTCGTCCAAGTTGGATAGTTGAATTGGAATTTAGAAGCAGGTTAACCGTAATTCGATAACTGCCTCGCTAATGAAATAATTTTCTTATTAATTAATAAATAAACCCTTCGAATAACTAGCTTTAGATGATTCGGCCTCATTTAGACATTGAAAATCAGGATAGAGTATTAAAGGTGCTTTTAATTTTAGAAATATTTAAAGAAAAAGCTCTAAAGATAATGACCGATTTTACGTTTCTTTGCCGGCGCTTGCTACATGCTTGTTATTGTAGAAAATAAAAGGAAATCCAAATAATTTTTAATGTTCATTTTATATTGAATAAATGAAAATACTTACATTTATAGATTAATATAACTCTGATACACGTATGAGGGGCGTTAAGGTCTTGTATAAAACACCTTCTGCCACTGACATAAAAGCCGTTACTTCCGAAAGCACGTATTCAATATCAGCAAAATTGCTTTGTCGACCCATGAATGACTTTTAATTAAAACCAACGAGCTTTTCCGTCATCGTCAATCTGCTCTTTATCAGGATAAATGTAATTAGAACCGTATATTTCTGTTGATTTTCGTCTTCCATTTGATAGATCTAAGCTTATGATAAGATATTTACCCTGCTGTACGAACCTACAGTTTAGTTAATAGTAACAATAATTTGACGCATTGTTTGAATTTCTTCTCTCAGAGTGAAAATTTCATCAATTCCAAGATTTCATTGTTCGGAAATTATTTCAATTGTGATTTTTTTTCTCTACAGTGCAATCATTTTCAGTTCTGGACTCTTGTGTTTAACAATCGTGTTTTATTTTCGCTAAAATTTCGTTCGTGCATACTCTGCTGCTTGATTGTCTATTTACAAGGAATAATTAGGTCATGTTGAGCCCATTCCATCGAGTTCTTATATTTTTCGGGCATTAAATCCACTCAAACGTTTTTCCTTTCTTTTTGGCTAGTATTCGTTTGATTGGATTTAATGGTGTTTTGCTTTTTTTCAAATGTATCTGGTACCTATCTTCTGAAACAAGAACCAATTTCGTCAATTTTACACATGAGAAAGAGTAAAATATTCCAATGTATATATCTTGCCATTTATTACTATTATTCAGTATGTGCGTACCCACAAACCAAAATATTCGTCATACGAATCCACATTCGTAAACTAAATCTGTATAATAGTTAAGTCGTTATCAATACAGCTCAAGTATAGTTATTGTCGTATATCTAGTCGACAATTTTTTTCGGTGGAGATGTCGCATAATATTTACAACACTCTATGGGAACGTACTTCTGAATACTGTATTCTAAATTTTTTAGCTAAATTATGTTCTTCTTTTCATCTTCTATTCCATCCAATTCCATTCTGAATTCGTTAAACATAACAGTTATATTTTTACCGATTTTATCCTTCATATTCTCCTTCTACATTCTGGTTTACGTGGAATACCTCTCGATAAAAATTTTAGCGACACTAAGTAGTAGTAATATAATTAGTGGTTAAAAAAATATCCACTAGCTTTCATTGTCAGCGCTCCAGCGCTTCTGTTGTTACCGGTTTTTGGAAACAACAGAAAGGCGCGGATTAATGACAATTTAAGAATTACCCAATGCACATTTCGATAACTACGCTATTATCTCCAGGTGTAGAAGAAGTATTCTTAGACTAACAAGAGGACTTGTAAGACGACAATTGGAGATTCTTTGAATCACTCAATGCAAATGTCGATACTATGCTATCATCTTCAGGAGTAGAAGTATTCTTCAATAAATAGGGCTATAATAATAATAAATGGACTTTATTAGGGCGAGATTGAGACTAGGAAGTCTCTCCTTACATCCAACCCTTCGTCGTATATGAAATGGATGGAAATAGATAGCTTTCAAAAGTGCAGTCCTGTCCAAAATTAACGCAGCACCTCCCTAGCGATCCTAACGACCGGTGATGCGTTAATTTTGGCCAGGAGTGTACAATAAAGAAAACTACTAGGTGGTTTAAAAAAACCTAAGCTAAAAGCTAAGGAAAATTTTCCACTACAGGAAAACACTCACTAGAAGGGGAGTGCGAAGCCTACAGATAGATAGCTAAATTTGACGATGAAAGTAGGCTAAAAAGAGTTATAAAAGACAAGAAGAAAAATTGATAGAGGTGTACAAAAAAGAATGAACAAGTGATGACAGATTTACATAGGCTGTAGGAGAATCTTTTAAAAACTCAATTCATTAACAGCCCTTTTCCAACTTACTTTCCTTACAGCGTTATTTCATTGACCAAGAATAACCCAATGCACATTTCCATAGCTATACTATAATCTTCAGGAGTAGAAGAATACTCTAAGGATACTGAAGGATTTTTGCTTTTCTTCTTTCCATTAGTGCTCCAACAGCCAACGTCATTTCGCACACAAAGGCTCCCACCGAGAATTGAACCCGGAATCGCTTTCATCAAACTCGACCGCGCTACCCACTTTGCTATCCGGGAGCTCCAGCGAAACAAAGAGCGGGAGGAGGAAACGAGCCTCCGCAGCCTCCTCACAGAGGGCAGAGCAATCGATTCGAGGCGCCGCACGCGATTTGAAAAAAAGAGGGAGGGATTTTAATAGGAAAATGAAACTCCAGGGAGAAGTAGGAAGTCAAGGGCCTTTCGAGAAAGAATGCTCATTTCTCGTAGATGAAAGAGGAGCTCGAATCGAATATTCACGGGGAAAATGAGGGAAAATAAGATGGAGCACCTCGCGCAGTGGAAAGAACCGTCCGTATCTCAATAAAGCGAATCGGAATATTGGATCTGTTGAACGGGAAATCCGCGGCGTTTGAAGTGGGGTGATTCAATTTTCTCGTCTAGAATCTCCGCAGTCCGTGATTCTTTTTTTTTACCCGAGGTCCTTCAAATTCTGCTCCGAGAGGTGTTTTCGAATATGAATGCATTAGGCTAATTCGATTTGCTCTGTCTGCCCGGCAGGGATGGAGATGTTTCTGGATTGAAATCCCCTCTGCAGAATGTTTCTCCGGGGTAGTGTTTCCTCTAGTTTCTCCCATGCGCTGTATAAGGTACTAGAGAGGATTTATCGATGTTTTAACTTCACGGGAGTTTGGGGAAGTTTTTTAGGTCAAGTTCATGCTGCGAGGGTCGAGGGTAGGATTTTGTTTTCTTTACCGCAGTGTCGGAAGTACAAGGTGTTTTATTTTTTATAGTCTTGTTAAACTTCTTGGAAGAATTTTCTACTGTGTGATTTTACTGCATGATTGCTTTGGAAGGAAATTAGAACAAAATTATTTGAGGATTCCCTTGAATGATGGCATTCCAGGGTCCCAGATAGCCAACTTCCGTCCGTAGCGTCCGTCTTCGATGGAATTGGTCCCGGGTTCGATTTCCACTGGGAACTTATATCTGTGAAATGAGCTTGTCAGATGTCGAAACACTTTTAACGGTACTTCTACTATATCTACGATGAAATCACTAACATAAGTAGTTCATCTGAGACATAGTATGGAATGAAGACGTAATTTTTTTCCGAAATAAAATTTAATTTTAAAATTATTTGTAGTTATTTTATTCAGTTTCATTCAAAGTATAAATTCAGGTACATCTGCTAAATACTACTATTTGTTGGGAATATATTCTATGCATAAGCCGTATATTAAACCATTAGGTTAGCCTGACGATGACTTCGTGGAAGTTGAAATACGTATAGCCACTTTGCAAGTTTCTTGATGGTTTTTTGGAGTTTATTCTATTATTATATATTAGGTTGCATGTAAAACTATCTGACCACGATTAAATATTATGATGTCATTCAACTAATACAGAGTTAAAATTTGACGTAGAAAATATTTAATTGTTATTGAACTTAAGAATCATTATTTTGTCTTATATCAGAAAAATAAAAGACGCAGAACAAAATAATTTTTCTTACAAAAAGAGAACCTCTTTGTGAACGTTATAAAACATTATCTACGGCCTAAGAGTCATACCTTTCCAACCTTTGAGCTTAGATAATGTATTTTCGTGTCTCGCTGGGAATTGAAATCACTTGAAGAAACGATTGTTTTATAGGTAAGCTTTTATTTACTCATTTTCTATGAAGAGAGAATCAAAACCATTCCATTCATGAAATTTCTCAGTATATCCAAGTATTAAGTTGCTCTTAATGGTGCGTATATTAGGTTATGGAAACCGTTGTACGGCCAACGGATGTGGTTTTGGGACTTACTTTCGTTAGTTTCGGTATCCCTGAAATCTTAAAAGTCTTTCCATTGAGTACCAATGTCACGCGAGGGTATTTCCTTCCCTTCAGAATTTTGCATATTATTTTCGCTCTAGCTTTCTATAAGGTTCTTCCGCTAGGCTATCGTTGAAAACATCCTCTTTTTATAATACGCGAGTTCCACGTGGCCATAGAATCAAGCAAATGCTTTCATATCATCCGTTTATGCACCGGGAAGAAGCGGGGATGGGTAGGAGGCGATTTGCCCGGGAGATACGCCGACGACTTCCCAGAACGGCCGGCCAATTAGGGCTAACATGCAGAACGTGCCGAAGTGAAGAAGGGAAGAGGGTTGAAAAGAAACCTTATTGCGGTTAACGACGATTCCTCCAAGGTATGAATAATCGATAAGGCGCGAGCGGAAGGAGACCCATCCGACCGACAGGTTGTCAGATCGCAGAAAGGGAGAGCGGTGCTAAGCATCATCTTCGCCGGGACCGCGAAAGGAGACAAAGGTATTCAGAGACAGACGGAGAGATAGCCCTAACGAGACGTCACAGGAAGGGCTTTCGTATTCCCGCCCTGACGTTTCCCAAACGAGAGGGCTGGATGTGAAGTGAAATACTCGTACACAAATGAGGGATCTCTACCTTTCGGTAGGTTCATCTGCTATCATCATTCTCAATTAAGAGCTATTTTTTCGTTTCTCGGTAGCTTACCTTACCTTTATGTCATCTAATCGTGACCCGACAACTGACCGAGCGACAACTGACCACATGACAACTGACCACGTGACAACTGAACGCTACGTCAACTGAACGCTACGTCAACTGAACGCTACGTCAACTGAACGCTACGTCAACTGATTGCGTCTCGTTTTCAGGGAGCATTAAAGGAACTTAAAATTTTAATTTAAAAGTTGGAGCCCTGGTTGGCTTAGTTTGGGTTGATAAGATTCCTGCTAAATACTGTTATCTATAAGAATACGCAGTAAAAACATTTAGTGATTTAAGAATCTAATTTAGTTTAATCAGTATTCGGTAAAATGGCTAGCACTTTATTTTTACCAGAATATTCCTACATTTCATTTTATTTTGTTTACTGTCCTTCAATTAATACTTCCTGAGAACGAGACGCGATTAGTTGTCGTAGTGCTCAGTTGTTACGTGGTCAGTTGTCGCGCGGTCGGTTGTCGTGATACTCGTCTAACATCTGCCCTTGTCTTCCACTCTGTTTTTTCCTTGTATATAACCTTAAATTACAATCTTAAGCAATTAATCCCCTCTCTGTATTTCACACATCCATTTCCTCTACCGACGCCTAATTATTTCCTTTACAGACTCTCTCCTTCCCAAACATCTCTAGTTTTTGTTTCTACATCAATCCGACTTACTTTTTCCATTGTACGCCACTGCCTCATCTCGAAGGCTCACAAACGTTTCATTACTTCTATTTTTAAGACCCATGTTTCACACCCATATCGTAAAGTTTTCCATACCAAGGATTTTACTATTCTTACCCTGATTCCTTTATCGAGAACTCTAGTCATCATCGAATATCAAATGATTAATCGTTTAACTCTTCAAATACTTTGAGAATAGCTTCTTCCAATGATTAGACCTCCCGCATCACTACCTGACAGTAAATTGGCGATGATTTTAATACTGATAATATTAATAAATAAATCAAAATAAATATATGCTGTGCACTTTTTGTTTCTTCTAAACAAAAATAAAACTTGTGGAAAGAGCACCATTTTCTTAGTCTTTCCTTTATGGATTTCCACTATACCTCGCCTGATTCAGTAAAGTTTATATAAATATGTCATTTGGATAGGATGGGAATGACTAAGCATAAGGTATATCTATATAGCACAGAAGTCGTATATCGTTTGGCTATTTTCCAATTTCGGGATTTTATAATTTTACTGAAGAAGTTTTCATTATCGAAATCGCAACAGATATCAATCAAATTAATTTGATAAACCATCCATTTTCGCTCAATTACAATTTTTCCTCTTTTCTCAGATTATCACGAACACCTCTGTATTTGTTTTCCTATCATCCCAACTTACTTTCTCCATTCTACGCCACACCCACGTCTCGAAGGCCTCCAAGAAGTGAAATACTGGTTGTGAAAGAGGATATCGGTTGGGGATAATAAACAGGGAAGCCTTTTTTCCCCAGAAATCGACCAGGCGTCAAATTCGTACGAGCAAGGCATTCCGCAGACTCCAATCCTTTTTGAGGGAAATTACTTTTCAGGTGCCAAAGTTTTAGGGGTTCCGTATGCTTTACGATCCTGGAATATGTCACGTACTGTTTTATACCCTTGCCGTCACATCTCGATGGATTTCCGGTATATATCCAACCCCCTTCATCGGTTATACAGGATCAAATTTGAGAGTAGGGGATCGAAATGAAATATCCACATTTTTATGGAACAACATCTGATATCCGTTTCATACGTGCCTTCTTTTTATCTCGCAGAAGACAGGTTTAGAGTCCCTTCGGTGTTTTTGAAGTCCCGCCGAGAGAGATGGATCTTATTCCAACAAGCTTTTCCATAAAGCGTCTTCTGATATCTTGAGACATACGTGGCGTTTGGTCTTCAACTCTATATAGATTTGCCTTTCCATGAATGGCATGAATAATCATTTCAATATATCTTTCACATGGGAGGAGGTAAAATCATGTGAGGCAATGTTTCCGTTTGAGGAAATGAGAAAAATCGCCTTGACACGATAAGAATTCAATCTACGTCATCCTCAAAGGATTCGACAACAGCCGTTAAAATATAAATCAGTACGCTTCTTTTATCCGTCGACTCCTTGAAATGTATGTAGAATCCGCGAATTGGTTAAGGCTCTAGGTTAAGGGAAAAGTGTAGAATTATTGTACACTCCTGGCCAAAATTAGCGCAGCACCTCCCTAGCGATCCTTACGGCTGGTGCTGCGTTAATTTTGACCAGGACTGTACTTTCATGAGCAAGTACATATCATGTTATAAGGCTAATTGATTTTTTATCGTAATTTGTATTGCAAATTTAAAATGACATTTTTCCTCCTTATAATGAATTTATTTTATTCACAGAGATGGTAAATTGCAATAGCAAGATGTACCGCAACCGTTACGCAATCTAAAGTCTTAACGCTAAATATGGAAAAATCGGTGGCAAAAATGAAATTTTCTTCATTTCCATTGTCAATATGGGGATATAGATAGGTGTAGTATATAAAACTTGGTAAATAGCCGGTCTATCGAACGAAAAACATTATACACAAAGGCGATGAGCCTAAAATTTTGTGGCTGACGCTCGCAGATAACGGTGTTGTAATACAGATTCCTTTTAAAAAGAGGAATATTTTAAGGTTTGCAGAGCGATATATCTTTTCAAATTGCTTCCCTTTAAAATTCAATGCTTAACTTCCCCTCTTCGCTATATATTTTTCAATGTTAAGTTTTCTGATTGAGATCTGAATATGGTATTTACCTGCTGAAACCTGTCACCTCCAATAAATTCCTGTGGGAAAGTAGACATCCCTCTTCTTTCAATATGAAGTGCAACTTCCACATCATCTCGGCCACCGCCGTGGGTTTCACATTGATATTTACCATTCTATTTTAAGTACAGCATTATTTCTTACGCAACCTGTTGGGCTGGTGGGCTGTTCGGACCATGTACGTAGTTGTTCTTCCTCTATTATTTCCTGAATCTCTTCGTCTTTCCTCCCACCTTTTGATATTATAGTTTCAATAAAACCTTTGCTACCCACTCAACCAACGCCACCTGCAATTATCCGGTAAATCCAGCCTAACTCCGCACTCTCCTCCTCTATTCAAACGCTCTCCGCTGAATAATCCCCAACAATTTACATGCAACATCCACTTTTCCGAATCTGCCACGCTCCGTTCCTCAGGACGTTCCAGATACCGACGCACATAATGGAGGATTCGCAAAAAGCAGAGGGGTCTTTTTAAAGTCGCCGAGTGGGAGCGGGGAGTCGTGGGTTGGTTCCGTAAGAAGCGCGTCTCGAGGGGAAATCCTTATATGGGAAGAGGGAAGAGTATCGAGAGGAAAAGCGGCGGTGGTCACTCAATGCGGCGCCCTCGTCTAGCGCTAGCCCCAGTCGCCTTGCCTTTATTGGGGTGCCTCGCAAGGCTGGGAAGGGGACGCGTTATATAAGTTAGAGCTGTCATTATTTGGTGGATGGGAATGCGGGTGATGATGGGGCCATGCTTTGATTCGCCCGTTGGTTGTTCCCGAGGAGAGATTTAAATGCCCGAGGATAGGAGGAAGTGGTGAAGGTGACGAGGTCGTTCGGCGGTTTTCGCAAAACTTGATTAGGCTGGAGGATTAAATGTGGATTCGGTGCAGTAATGAAGCTAATGAAGAACAAGGAATCGGTGGTTATTGTTTCTTTTGGTTATCCGTAAGATGTTGATGAGAAGTGGATTTTCTTCCTAATAAATGTTTACCGTTTACTCCCCCGAAGTATATACATTTAATCTCCATCTCTCCAATCCTTCATACAATTATAAAAATGTCTTTATTGGGTGGAATCGTGACTAGAAAGTTCAATATTCCGAATAGCCTTATTTTACACTTAGTAGTATAATTTGAATAATATAATAATAGTATTGTTAAGTATTACATGCATAAAGAATACAAATTATAATACATAAAGTATGTTTATCTGGTAATTATTATTATTATGTTCGCACAGGCTAGGTGGCAATATTAACATAACATTTACAAAACAAATAACTTCAAAATAAAATACAATAAATCTTGACATGGTAATTAACTGGTAATGTGACAGAAGAGAGGAACTATAAAAAAAGCAATGGTTTTGCGATACAAATAAAACCACGGGAAATTTTGATCAGTAGAAAAATATTTCTACTGCAGTCACTTCCATTTCCGACTTATAAATTTTTTCATATCAAAACCATGTTTATTCACGTATGTACTATCATCTTTCTTTATCCTATTATTCAAAAATACTGTAAATAAACCTAAAACCTTCAGCACTGAGATGCCACCATCAGGGTCTCCTTTTAGATGCTACAGTAGTAGTGAAAATAACTTTTTTGTAAGGAAGTTCTCATATTTAATAGTATAATCTATCTCCTGTATAGCCAAGTGGGCACTAAATTCGTGAAAAGGGTCCCGAGTTCGATTCACGGTGGCTACCTCAGCTATCGAATCACTTTTAAAGTCCTACTATTACTAATATCTACTATAATAAGTTTTACATTACCATATTACTTTTCCATAACTTCAGCATATATTGTCTATACGCTGAACGGTTATATTAGGGGTCTTCATTACAGGCGAGATTGAGACTAAATAGTCTCCTCTTCCATTGAGATGAGCATAGAAAAAATTAAGAACTGTTTTCCTCGTTTACAAGTAACCCTTTCTTTTGTGCATGTTGAAGATATAAAAAGTTAAACCCAGTTGTTTGCTTTTATGCTTATACTCATAGTTGAATCTTGGTAAGAAAGTTGTTCTCATAATCGGAACTTCATCATAGCAGCAACTTAATAACACAAATTATCGCAGAAAACAACCTTTCAATGAAAGGAAGCTCGCAAGCTAATTCGACTTTATAATCTCTGATGCATCCTTCATTCTTAAGTGAGCATAAAATTCTGCAAGTCTCCGACATGCATTTTTCTAAAACACACCCTTCATTTCTTCCAACCTTTCCGACATAACGTCTACTACTTGTATCCACTTTTTATCGAAGCCCTTAACATAAATAGATGATTGCTACAACTATACTCCAGATAACGAGTTCCATTTCGTGATTAGGTTGTTGAAAACGTTTTACTTCCATCCCTTGTCTCAATTTCATTCTTAATTCATGACTTTCTAACTGAACGAGTTTTTCAGCAGAGTTATGCTGATTGAACCAAATTGGCAATGAATAGTTAGGTACTTAATTTCCTCTGCAGCGCCGGTAATGCAATATTCATTACTAGAGTTAGCGCAAGGCATAGAAGTTAGCTTGGGGCAGGAACGTGACGGAGAGAATTTGCTGGAAGGGTGAATTAAGCTGTAGCCAATGAAGCGGAACCATCAAGAGCCTGCTGGTCATTAGGAAATAACTTTTGACTTACTTTGATCTTTCCTGCTCTAATAAAAAAAGTATTTTGATACGAGAAGAAGCTGATGAATTGTATTTTATATTATGGAATTAGCTGGCAATGTTATCAAACTGAAAGATAGAATAATGTGAGGAATTAAATGATAAGATAGAATTTGAATTCTAAAGGAAGATGAGGTTTCAGGAATTTTATTCGAATTTAAAACATTCGATGATTATTTCATTATAACGCCAGCGATAGGGACCATTTATATTTAGTAATATTTCTCTCGAATTATTCCCTTGATGATTGATTTCCATTATTTTATTTTATATAGTTTAAAAATTTTTATCTCGGATATAGTTACACATTCGTATGAAACCATTTCAATGACGATTACGTTTTGGAGATCATTTCCCGACTTATTCCATACTGGAAGTACATAGATTTTCGAGACACAGTATATCTTTTGTAAGCATTTTATTTTTCTACAGAGTTTCATTCTAATATCTAGCAATTAATGAGCTCAGTAGGGAAAATTAAAAGTGGGGAATCAAAAATTGAGGGCACTGTAATAGAATAATTTTTTTCTCAATCACAAAGCGTGGTAGTTAAGTTCAAGAAACCAGCATCCACAATGTAAGCTCATTGAATAAATGCAGCTGTCAGAATAACTTAATGATGGACGTAGACGAAGCCGCAAGCTCTATTAAGAGGTGTGTAAATCGGCTATTGCATAACAGTTCATGTGGTTTGGAAAACCACGACTGCACAGCTGTTAATGAGTGAGAAAAAGATTGCATATGCATCAGCGTTCACACATTAAAGTAAACGAAACAATTAACACCTACGAGGGAATTGCTATATCGACTTAATTATCAGGTAGCAAAAGAGAAAACTTGTTTTCCCATTATCATCCCATCAGCGACTCCAGATTGTATTATTTCAACCTTTCCATCTTCACAAATAGACGACAGAAGGGCTTCGTGGGAATGTATCCTTGGTATCTCCAAACATCGGTGAAGGGCTAATCATCGATGTGAATTTATATCTATTCAATGCAAAAAGATTTATTTTTTAATTAATGTTGATTCTTGCGACTCAAGCCTACCGGTTTTTACGCAAGAAGATCTCTAATAAGCTATGCAAAAGGAAACATGAAGTTAACGGTCACAAAGTTAGATATTCAATGAATATTATATAATATCTCTTTACATGCTATTAATGAGAAAGATAGACCAAAGATGTTTAGCCAATTTTGCTTTCACGGTCATCGAGAACTTCCATGTTTTTTTAGCATTCCTCCGAAAATTATTAATAATCTTATCTGTAATCTCAAGAAACGAGGTATCAGATAAATTTGATATGGAAACAGGTTTTTTGAAATGCATATCTCAAAATATATCATAGTTTACCGGAATACCAATAAGGAAATGTTACCGAAAGATTCAGTCTACTCAGTCGTATGCATCTCAGGATGTTTTATCTAAACTTGTTTATTATATACAAGGCTTCATTTCGGAACAAAGAGTTAATAAAATTGAATCCTGTGTACGAAAAATCAAATATTTCCCCTAGAAAAATAACAATCAAGGTGTATTTTCCGAAAAAATAAAATAATAAATTTCATAATATTTATTTTATTTATGACGAAATGATTCCTTCTCAGTCGTAAAATAAAAAGCTTTCCGGGGTGATTTCCTGTTACAAAAAATACTGCATTTCCCATCTAATTGCATTTCTCATTTTCATGTAATTTTCAAATTATTCTGATACATAAGATGTACGCTATATCTTTCGGAATGGGTTTGGTCCGCTCAACGTTTTCATCGGTGAATTAGCAAACGAAAAGTCACTTTACTTTTCAATACATACCCGATACCAGCCAGATATCGAGCAACAACAGGGCACAGATGCCAGACGATGATGAGATTTTCGCTCGATAAACCGATGGAATTTATTTCTCAATCAGGACCCTGCAGCGATGGGGAACCCAGACTGTCCGAGAATAAGCTAAAAATATTTAAAAAAACGGTCGAAAGTTCTGATAACTTGGAGATACGCCGTCGGGTTTTCTATCTCCCCGTCTGCCGCCGCCGTTCCCGCCAATCGTTTTCCCGCCCCCGCGCAAACTCCATTTCTGACTCGCTCGGTCTGTTTTCAAGGTCGTGGCCCCTGCGCGAGGCCTTTTTAAGCCAAGAGTCCGCCGTGCCCCACAAACGCAGTCATCGCGTGCCCGTCGGAGATTAAAAAACCAATCCTCGATTCAATCGCTTCTTACCAGACGGTGGTTTACCCGCGCCCGCCGCATTTCGATGCTCATTTTCTTTTTGGAGGGAAATCGCGTTATCGGCAGAACGAGACGATCTTATCGGCGGAGAAGTCGAAAGGAAAATGGTTTTCGTTAACCAGGAAAGGGAAGTGGCAGTTTGGGTGCACATTTACAGATCAATGAACCACAGAAAGGAGACAAGTGGCCTTTCCCTATTGATTCTGTATCATTTCTACTCTTGATGGAAATGCTTACCAGACATTTCTTGTGGATAGTACCTATGCTATCTTAACTTTTCGACCCTTCTGGTCTTATTTAAAAAAATACATTTTCTCATGCCCGTCCTTAGGAGTTACTATGGCATTGGCTGTGAATATTTTGTGATTTCCTAATTACATCAACCATAAGAAATTGTTGAATTGGAATAGGATTTAAATACAAGACATTGGTCTTCAAAAGTTTTTCTGTACTATTCATTGTCGTTCGCTTGGAAGTAAATTTCCCTAAATAGCTTACCAGCCGTTAATTAACTTTCAAAAAGTTATCGATTTCTTGCTTCTGTGAATTTATAAATCAAAGGACATTGAATGGTAATCACCATTCATCATAATAAAAGAATATCTTTTGCCATTAAAAAACAGACGTAAAGCAAATCATAACTGTATTTCTATAGGACCTTGAGTCACATTTCAATGCCAAGCTCTGTATCAGGTTTTTTCAACCTATACAAGAGAAAGTACGATGGAATACTACATTCCATTTCTATTTCAGTTCAATTATGATGCGTTGTCTTTTCAAACAAGTTCACAATATAGTTCAGTTAATACGTACACGCGATGAATTGGTCCTTTGAAATAAAATTAGATTTTTAAGGAATGCTTTAAGTTTTAATTGTCACTAACAGGAAATATTTTTCACCAGATATAGATCAATATAGATCCAATGAAAATATAAGGAATGTTACGAGTGCTTGAGGTCGTAATTTCGGGCGGTGTTACCCGAAGCCTGAAAAAATATTCTGAATTCAATGTGTTAATTGTGATTACCATCAATTTCCATACAGAAACTTCGGGTTGGTAAATGTTGGCGTTGAAATTTCCTAAAAATTCTTTAGCTATGAAGCCTAGAATGGAATTATAGGTCATGAATATTAACATCGCTTTAATTTGACTCAGAATTCAGATTTTTTTCTCGATAGTCTATTAATGGTCCATATTAGAAAGCTCGTTCATGATTTAATCTCCAAAAATTTACTTCATTATCGGTAGTTTATATCTACAGGAAATATTTCAAGGTATGTTGCGTATACTATGCCAATATGTTTGCTCTTCTCAAACTGCACATTATGTGGATAAAACCAATACGTTAATCCCATCCTTTCTATTGACTTACCCTTTACCTCATTATTGTCATTTAATTGGCGTTCATACTGCTCATGCAGCTGTGATAAACTAACCGTAATTAGCCACTTCAATTCGACTAAACTTCAAACTTAGATTGTGCTTTATAAAATTCTATTTAATTGAAATTAATGACTTAATTCAATGATATAACAATAATAATGATTCAATTAATTCATCAATTATAATAAAACATTTTTATAGTCAAGACTAAGACTAAAAGTATTTAATTAACTTACTTATCGTCACATATTATATAATAATTGATTTAAAGTGATAAAATTAGAAAAATGACAAGAATAGTTATTGCAATAACGAAGAAATTTTTAAAATAAAGAATTCCACCGCGGAGGAGCAACCAAACAATAATTAGTAGTTAGGTAGTTTGAAAGAAAATGCTAAATATATTTCGAAATTAAATGCTGACATAATGAAATAAATACGTAAACAATTAATATATATTTAATTGCGTGAATTCTCTGAATCAATAACTTCACAAAATAAGCCGGCTGTTCAGAAAAAGGTGCGTAAATGTTTAAACAAGGAATCGGCAATTTTAAGATATGATTTACAGTGTAGATTTTAAGATAAAAAATCGACGGGCATTCAATTGATTTAAGATTAGAGTTGCGATTTATTTAGATCATTTAGAATTATTTAAGATAAAAATGCATTCAGGTAGATTTTACGAGGGAGTTTCATCTGAGGGTAATATCACCAATTGTATATCTCGACTTCACCCAGTCTATATTAATGCCCAATATTTTTAAGCCCGTAATGTCAGCTTACGATGGAAAGTTACCAATATTGGGAGTAATGTCCTTGTGTAATAACCATCCGATAACCGGTTCCGGGAACCCAACCCGCGAATGGCATTCCACAGCGCATTCCATTGTGGCTACCGATTGTTGATCGCCCCTGAAGAACGCCTCAGACCTGGCGCTGGTATACGAATTTCATGGAATGTATTCCTTTAAGTCTGCCGTTCATATAAATATCTGAGGCACGCCTCGAGTGAGTGAAAGTTATTGTTTCGTGACCTACACCGTGGGGAGAAAAAACGGGGAGTAAAAAACCAGTCCGGTCGGAATAAATGGGAGAGATAAGGTTGGAAAAATGACGTGCGTGCTTGAGGGAAGGAAACAAAACG
The DNA here is from genome assembly GCA_947579665.1 of Sympetrum striolatum. Taxonomy (NCBI): domain Eukaryota; kingdom Metazoa; phylum Arthropoda; class Insecta; order Odonata; family Libellulidae; genus Sympetrum; species Sympetrum striolatum. Next base: position 34,352,792 of record OX388350.1, on the reverse strand, counting down.
CCAAAAAGGCTGTAGCAGGATACGTTTATTTTCGATTTCGTTCGCCCTTACGCGTGCCTTACACGAGGTTGAATGAGTTATTTTATTTTTGGTCGGCCGCATTCCGTTGCTTTCTAGTTTTTCAGAAGAATGAAGGTGATCAATGAAAAATTAATATCCATGATTTTGAGTAATGCTATGAATCGTCAGTTGCAGATTTTCTTCGAACTTTATTATTGCATGATTACATTGACGTGATTTTACCAAGCTGAAATTGGACGCTATCGCAAGTGAAACTTCTTTACAACATTCGAGTAGCTGTTTTTATTTGTCGTGTCTATTTCATCCCTCAATTATTTCATTGCATTATTATTCAATCCTTAACTAATTAAGTTTGAATTTAATCCATCTCTAGTCAAATTTGGAGTATGTCTACTTCATTAGAAGTTCATCTGAAATAAAACTCCTAGAGGGTAAACTTTTAAATTTAGGATTAGTAAATGTTATGCTAGTAATAACCACAAAGCTACAGCTGAATCGTTTAATCATCTGAGTTATTTGTGCTGCTGTTGTAAAATATAATATTTTTAGCCCAAAGGAAGTTCATCTTTTCTGATTTTTTCCTTATGAGTATTTCATTTTCTTTGATGTGAACACAATTAAAGGAGCAACATCGCTGCCTTCTTTTGGATATGATTATTCGAAAATTTTATATTGGATGAAATTTAATAGGAATGTTTTAATTTAAATTCAAATTTATTACCTTGCTATCAGTCAATATTTGGATTGCTTATCCTTTATCGGGATATTCTATTTTCGTAGAAAGAAACCCTTGAGTAATTAAATAGGTGAATAACTTACTAAAGCTAGTATATTCGTTGTCCTTTAAAGTCTGTCAACAAATAGAAGACGACATTTATTGTACGAAATAATTTAAACGTGCTTAAAGGACAATTATATTTTCAGATGTTTATACTATGAAGAACACATTACGCATTCTTTGGTTATTCTACTCATGAATAACATACACCTATGACCGTTCCTACTTTAAGACTATTATACGATTCACACATATGGAAAGATGTCGAATTTTTCGCCCTTGGACTAATGTTCTTGACCCGTTGATTGGAAGTTGCTCCTTGGCAAAGAGGCTTTCTATTGTATCCATTAGGTATGAACGCAACTCTCTCGAGGGCACTTGCTGATATTGATTAATTGCTATATCTTAATCACGTATCTCGGGTACCTGAGAGCGACATGCGCAACTTATGAGTTTCTCCCCATTAACGTTAATTCTCCAGGATTAAGCGATGAGAAGGCTAATTCATTGACACTGACATCGGATACGTACACTAATACCTCGGATGACGAAGATAATTACTCTTGACATCAATACACTTTGCCGAAATTAAATTTTACATGGAATCCTATGTATTGAAATCGGTAAAAAGGTGGGTAAAACGATTTTTCTTCTTCTAAAAAGTAAAATTGGTAGAATCTAATATTGTTGGACATATTTCTTTTCGTGGCTTTTTATGCGGGTACAAATTCTCAGGAAAATCACTGATTGTATTTATATTCATTTTGTGTATATCTAATTAGAAATAAAAAACTCTTTAGCTTCCTCAGGTGAAAAAATATTTTTCTGGGTAGCTTATCAGCCGAAGTCGTTTGAGATATCTTTTTGATCTGTTATATGATTTTAAGTGTATATTTTCCAAAATATTTGTCTTCCTGAAGCAATTTATAACTGCAATATCAAGATTATTATTATTATCATTGGAATGGAAACGTTAAACCCGTCAATCTCTGATAAGGTTGATTCGCAGAAGCCGTTTCGTCACTGTGAATTCCGCTCTCGGAAATAAAAATCAAAGACTAAGTTCAATTGAAAATATCGACCCAAAACCAACGTTAAATGAAAATCTCAATTTTATTCTCAACAAGTCTCTTTATATATTAAGTTTTAGGCAAGACATAAATTGTACCACACGAGCAGTTTCACTGCGGTTTTGCTCCATTTAAAAATTGTATTGCTAAGTTTTGCTTTCTCTAAACTAAATGGCATGGGGTTGGATTCGTTCTAGTGATAAAAAGAACTACTGAGGGGAAAATCAGAATTTAATATCGGCTTTTCAGCAATTTTAAAAATGATCACAGATGAAAAAATCGGAATCCATGTTGGTATAATATGTATTACAAAATGTACAAGACAATAAAAAATACTTTTGCTCTGCCGGGAGCCGAACTCAAGTCTTCCAATGTTTATTGAACTCATTACCACTGAGCGCAACCTTTCGCAATAAATTAGGGTTTAATCCCCCGAGGAAGCAAAAAGCTTTCAGAAGTTGAGGACACGTAGAAAGATTACGAGGAAATAATGCCGGCATTTAAGGTTTCTTGCAGACATCCAAAATGTGATCAAGGTAATGGATGAGGGTCAAATAATCAGGCTTAATGACGGAATTTATCTCTTTCAGCGTAAGGTCAGGAAGGGAGAAATGAGAGCTGTGCATGTCAGGAAATGTTACCATTTGCTAAGTTACGGCCTCGCTATTTTTCACCTACTTTGAAAGTGCTCTTAACCTTAACAAAACTACGAGCAGAAAATCATTGGCCAGGGCGAGGTATAAAAATCTAAAGATTCACTATTACACTACATTACATCTACATTGCTTCAACAATCTTATAATGAGTACCCAGCATGTGTAGGACAGCTACGTAGAAATGTCACATGTTATAAATGGTGAAACATTGATGTCATTTCAAAAGGATTTATTCCCAACGAAGAATGGACATGGAAAAACTCTGAGAATACCGGGATTCGAATCCGGATCTCTCGATGGCCGATCAGTTGCTCTACCAATTACGCTATCCATACAGAACCGTAGAATGGCTTTCCGCAAAATCATGCCTTTTTGTATTGATTTCAATATGGCGAAGTTATTTTTTGAGGCATTTTGATTACGTATTTCATTTACTTATGTAGAGGATGTAGGATATCTGTTCGTTTTAAAGTATAGTTGTACCAATGGGTATAAGATAGACAAAATAACCAACAAAGAATAATTTAAATGAAAAGGAGACAGAGTAAATGGGTTGTTCGTATTTAATTGGGATTAATAGCAAACAAAATTATATTAGAATGCTCGAATAAATAGGGGAGATGGGCAAAGATGAAATATTTGTATGTGAACGTTATGGTCTATTTATGAGTAAAATGAATAAATCTCTTCAATCACAGGTTTTTTAACATAAAAGCCTCGGGATGTGACGTGATAATATTCTATCATATTCAATACCGAGAGTCAATTATCCAAAAAGGGATTCAAGTACATGAGGAATTTCTGTGCAATATTTCAAATAGTTTGATGCGTACAATGCTCACTGTACATATATTATTCTCTTTTGATATTCCCTTTTGTCGAAGTACCCCACCGTACATAGAAGCTGCATTTATCCTCATTCCGAGAAAATTTTCATTGGGGATGTTTTCACTGTATGAAGTTAGTAATCCATGTTAATTTCATTTGACTGCATATATTCAAAGCATATTTTGTAACCTACCATTACAGCTGTCGATGAAATATCTCAAAAATCAATCATAAAACAACGCTTTCTTCAGATTATCAGCTAAAATATTATTATTATTATTATTAGGGTCTTTATTAGGCGATATTGAGACTAAAAAGTCTCCTCTTCCATCTAACCTGTCATTAAGTTGTTACATTATTATAAGTAAATTACATGTATCAAGGAAACTCAGAAGAAATTAGAAGAAAATGTAAGAAGGGATTGCGGATGTAAAAAAAACCTAAGAAAAGCTTAGGAAAAAGTATCTGCTGCAGGAAAACACCCACAAAGAAGGGGAGTGTGAAAAACCTGCGCAAACCTACCGATAGCAAAAACTAAAAGACATTAAAGAAAACAATGTACATATAACCTGGAAAATTACAAAAAGTTTTAGATACATATTATCAAGACAAATAATGAAAGTTAATAAAAAATGAAATGCAGAGAATACAGTAAGTAGATGCATACGCTTGTGATAAAAATATGACTGAACTAGAAAAAAGCAAAATAAAACACGATCAATCCAAAAATAACGCTCTATATGAATTATATAAGAGAGTTAAAATCATGATTTACAGGCATAAAAATAATCTAAATATCTTACGAAAGATGGAATATTATAATTAAGGAAAACTATTACATTTATATACATAGTTATTGAATATATTGTTGTGCACAAGGGCGTGCATCTAATAAAAATCCCAAGGAAAAAACGCACTTGAAAAAAAGAAGAAAGACCCCAAAAACGGAATTAAACAGTTGCTCTGACCGATAGATTGATTGGCCAACGCAACCTCTCGGATGGAGATCCTAGATTCGATTTCTGGTGCCATTAACCTTCATTTCTGTAATTCATAATATTTCATGAACTTTCTTCGTTTTTTTTTCCTTGGAATTATTATCATTATAGATACTCGAATCGAAATGAAAATGAGAGAAATTAATTTAACGTCTCGTCAAATCATTATGTCACGGGTGAAAGTATTGTACTTCAGTATTTTCACATTCAACTTTTATACCGCCAATGTTATCAATCACCACTGTTTTGAGAGACGCGTTAAATGATTGACACAAGGGAAATAGGTTTTCTCCCCTACTTTTCGAAAGTGCCTCTTTCCCTTTCTTGTCGCATCTACATACGCAAACGTAGACGAACAAAGATCAATCAAGTGTGCCACCGTTTTCACACCGCACTCTCACCTTTTACCATATTTATGGAGAAAAACGTTGCGCAGTCAGGATGATGTATCGTCCGTTTAACGGCGTCGAGTTCCGTGGGGGAATGCCGTCGAAAAGAAAGAGTGGAACTTGGAAAAGTTGGGTTATGAAGGGAAAATAGTAGGAAGAAGTTGGTTTAGAGGATGAGGAATGAGAAAAATAGTAAAAGTGGGAATATGATAAAAACAGGGAAAATTAATGAAAATTACGATACTCTTCTAATTTTCTGCGTGTGTGGTTTAATATCTTCTTCCCTATGATATTCATATTAGTATATAAATAATATGATAATGGCAGGGAAAATTTAATACAGAAATAAGTTAACTACCCTTCTAAGTTGCTTTTAGCAATTATATTTGGTCTGATGTCTTCTTCTTTAAGATATTTCGGAGATATGATATTCCAAACGATATTATTTATTTATTTATTTAAATTTGATCTATTAACAGTCAAAACGACCAATTACAATGAATCTTACAACAACATATTGAAATAAACATATTAATAAATAACAACAAAGCTGCATTGAAATGCAACCAAACATTTGTAAAAAGTGAAAAAAGATGTTAGTGGGTTAATTTAAATTAAAAGAGGTAAAGATGATGTGATGAAATAATAAAAAATAGTAATCATAAGTTACAAAAGGAGAAGTAAGGGAAAAAAACAATAATGATGGGAAAAATGAATAAATAAATATGAGAGGAAAAGATGAAAAGGACGAAAATCGAGACAACGAAGTAAGCTAAAGAGCGAGATTAATGAATGGACGAAAGGAGTGAATTGATGGGGAAAAACAGTTCAAGGGAAGGGTCATTGGATAAGAGAGAATTGAAAAGTGTTGGAATTCGATAGAAAATTGATCTTTGAGAGATTGAAAGCCTGAAACGAGGTACGTGAAGGAGGTTAGAATTTCGGGAAGGGCGGGAAGGGACGCGAAGGGAAAAGTAAGGGAGGATGTCGGTAGTTCTGCAACGGCCGTTAAAGATTATCCAAGTGTAATGCTCTAAATAAGGCAGAAAAAATTTAAGTCGAAAATTCCTGGAAGCAGTTCAACCAGAGATACCTCAGGAACTAGAAAAATAAACAAAAGGATTTTACAAACTTTTCCTTGAGCATTTGAAACTAATCTTAAGGCCCAAATGAATATATCGAAATAGAAACAAATCAATAGGAACGTGATAAATTTCAGTAACACGAAGCATCTCCGTATCGAGAGGGATCGGATACTTAAAATAAAAGTGCATTTTCAAAAGAGATCGAATTGAATATCCCTTGCTTTTATCATAAAACGAATGAGCATAAATCTGAGATATTGATATTAAAACTGATTTCCTTGCATATAGAAATCGTATAGAGATACATTTGAAGTATTGAGACAAAAAACTATTAATGGGAGCAAGTTAAATTTCAAAATTATATAGCATATTGATATTGTGAGAGATTAGAAACGTAAAATAGAAATAAAAATACAAATTTGCGGAAGAGATTGAAATAAATGTTCCTTGCAAGCATCATAGGATTGATTGGTATAAATTTATCATAAATCTGGAGGGCGTTTGTATTAAGATATTATCAGCTTAACTTTCTACGATATACTTGGAGTAAGTAAATCTTCTTAGTGAACGTAATTTAAGGAAAAGGAAAATACGAAACACTTTATTGTAACAAAAACACAAGTACGATAATATTCAGAAGTTGGTACAATTCCACACTATTTATATACAAATATGTACACACAAGTTAATTAAAATTTAATTTACAAGTGCTTTTGTTACAATTAATTGTTTTTTATGATGGAAGTATCATTTAAGAAGTTCAATTTAATGAAAATAATCTTTTGAAAAAACACCTCCCTATCGAATTACAGATCGAGAAAAACCTCATGGGTACCCTTATACACATTTAGGCTTCTAATTGGTACACATGTAAAAGGAGAATGCTTTGGAAATACGTAGACGAGGGTATCTGGCACCGTTTTTCTGAACGATGGGGAAGAAAATGGTATCAGGAGTGGAAGAATATGTTCCACACCCCATAGGGACCATAAAACAAACTCATTAAGCAGAGAGGCAGGTCGTTTCGAACACTCGAGAAGGGGGAGAGAGACACTGCCAAAGCAAATCGCCTCGTAAAGTGTGTCAAACAAAAAGTAAAGCTTCCATCGAAACGTTTTGACGGATGAGGGCTCGACACATGTCGGTCAGTCGTGGCGGTATTTCACGGCGTTGAGCAACGACGCTGACCTTTTCGTGAACTTTGCGAGAGGGACTCGGAGGAGCCCGAATTTTTCCCTTGAAACGGAGAAAGTGGAAGAGGAATGGAATTGTTGGAAGAGATGAGGGTCTCCCGAGGAACGTGAGGCAGATTCCAGAGTCTCGGGGCATTTTTCGGCCGTGAAGTCCGAGAGGGAAAGCACGTAAAAAATGGCGGAGGAATCTCTTTCCCATCGATATCTTTTTTACGTTTCGGGACGGGTTTTTTTCGTTTCGGTCACGGAAGGAATTCGTACCGAGAGGTCGATAAGGGTCGTCTCATTTTGGTTTATTTTTTTGCCTTCCTGCTTTCAAATTAGAAATTATGCATACTTTTTTCCGTTTCTCATTTGTAGCTCAGTATTTGCCTTGCATCTCGGACTTTGATTCTCTGCCACTATATGGTGGGCATTATAAAAGTTTTTTTTAAATATGTTTTTATTATAATCCGTATATCTTACAGATTTTACCTATTTTATAATCTGTATGAGGCTTTCCCTATAAGAAAGAGGCCTTAATTCATGTTTTGAGATATGTACTAAAGGTTTTTTTCAAATTTAAAAGGTTTTTACACTGGTACCCGGCAAAACCGGGTTTTGGCACCAACTTGGGTAATTATATTTTATGCTGCCATGAGTAAATGTTTAACTTAAATGATATTGATATCATGTTTTTTAATCTATCAGGGATCTTAATAAAAATATTTTGATGGTTACTGACTTTTGGAAATCATCTATTGCAGCCCAATGATTAGGTACCCGGTTTTACCCTACTTTCCCATATTTAGTAATAATTTATAAATAAATTTATAGTATAAATAGTAGAATATTATATAAGTATTATAAATAAAATATAAAAAAATAGTAAGGTAAGTAGGGTGAGGTGATTTTTGCGAGAGATGCTGTGCATTCAGGAAAAACCCCAAGGAAGAATAGACTTGAAAAAAGTCCGACGGGGCCGGGATTCGAACCCGGGTCCCACTATTGCCTTATTGACTTCAAAAAAGTCCCGTCGGACTTTTTTCAAGTCAATTCTTTTTTGGGATCACAATATTATATTTAATATTTTTTAACGACGTCATTTAAAAAGAAACTGGCAGATTGCCCACCCCATATGATAATGAATACCTAAAGAAAATCTGAAATAACATCAGAGAAATGTACTACGACGGATTTGAGAAATGTTTCAATATGGAAAGTCTGACAGTAGAGGTGATTCAAAATAATTTGATAGCCATTCCTTTTCTATTCAGCATTAGCCTAGGCAATAATGCAAGTATTTTCTGTATAATTTAATTTCAATTTGCACTGTAATTTGGCCATTTGGCCAGGTAGCAGCGTAATAGATTTGGAGAAAATTTCGTGAGGTTATTTCAATATAATCCAATTTCCACACTCTGGAATTTTTCAATTTAATTCTAAATCAAATAAAAATCTAATTATAATCCAAATGTTTGATAGATTTTTCTAGTTTAATTCATTGCTGGAAATAATCGAGGCATACAATTTGATCTCTTTCTTTCTAGGAAAAGGATAAAAGTACTAAAAATTCCACGTGGTTTAATGAAAGTAAACGACCGGTTTAAACTACTATACTGGTATACTTTAATATACCTAGTAATTTTACAGCGTTAAATTTTTTTCTAATATGGGAACCCGCGAAGTGCAGGCTCCATCTACTGCTTATGTTAGTTTTTATTTTATATCGGAATTTTTGCACTAGGAACGTGAATGAGTACAATCGCTAAAAATCCAATACAGATATATACCCAATAATGGTAAAGAAAACATCCCTAGTGAACTTCGACTCGCCCACCAGCGTACTTCAAGCAACCTCTAGAAACATTAAAAAGTTACAAATTAGTGAATAAATACTTGCTTCCATTTGCTGAGGACTCTAAGTTAACGACGTTGACGTAGACTTGACGTAAACTACGTTAGTTTAGTTCAACATCGACGTAAAGATGTTGTCGTTGAGAACCTTTCGCAAAGCACTGATTCACTTTTCACCGAAAAACATCACCGAAGCTTCCGCCGCTATGCAAACACTTCTAAAGCAGAGATCGTTGGTGGTCTTACTTCTCCAATGTCAACGAAAATCGCATCTCCTACCGCCACTCCACGTCTAAGCATCAGAGAAGCAACACTTTCGAGCGGAACAACAAAGAACCATTCGGTGCTCCGATTGAACTATTATTATTGAATTATGATTGAAGTCCTTCGAAACTCTGCCGAGGTATAACAAATTGAACTCCCGATAAACATGTATAAGAATCCATTTAAAGTAAGAATGAAAGGATCGCTTTTTTGCCGGTCTCATTTTAACGAAAAGGCCATTACTTGTAGCTTCGACCCCTTAAAATATTTTACCTGTTCAACGTAATTTAGCCTAGGTATTCCTCTTTGCTTTGCCCTTTCCACCATGCTTTCCCAAACTGTTTTCAGATGGTTATTGTGCTTTAGCGTGTGATGTATATTTTTTATATTTTTTATATCTTTTTACCTTTCTTTAAAGCGTTATCTCTTGAGTTCTCGTTCAGAAGTTCTACAGAGTATCGCTCTCTTCATGAGATTCATATTGGTAGAGAGCCTGCTCCGGATACTGAAAGTACTGGGTTCGTATCTATGCATCTCCGGTACATTTCCGGCCTCTATGGAATAGTAGTTAGCCTTCTAGACTTTCAAATTCGAGGTTCCATGTTCGAATCATGATTAAATCCTGATTTGCGTTCCCTGTAAAGCTCAATTCTAATAATATTCTAGTTAGACTAAAATTTGATCAGTAAATACGTGATTATTATTTTCATATATTTACTCCGTAAAGGAATCCTTCAAACCTTACCAAGTATCACAGGTAAAATAAAATAACCATGTTAAAATCCCACTGAGATACATTTATTAAGACGACCGGTTTCGAACAAATTAATTCATCATCATGCAAAACTTACAAGCAAGCAGGGCCTTATATATACAACAGGGACCAGAAAGAAGGAAGTGGACCTTGGTCAAATTGTAACTTAGTTTTGGGCAACTTGTGAAAAAGGTTAAGTAGGTGTATTGGGGGGGAGGAGGGGGAAGGGCCGGAAGGAGACCAACGGTCGACAGCAGCGGGGAGTGATAAGGGAAGAGATGTATGTTCGTGAGGGTGTAATTATATTGTTTGTGTTGTATTATTTCGAGTTGCTCCAGGTAGTTCAATTTACCCCAATTGGACTGGCCATGGATAAGGTTGACGGAGAAATCAGAATAATGTTTTTCTTCGAGCAAATGTTTGGCAAAGTGAGCGGCGTAGGAGTTGTTATTGAAAGATTGTCTGTGTACTTTAGTTCTGGTGTATAAATTTCTTTTTGTTTGTCCGATTTAGATAGCACCGCAGTCATTACAACTCAATTTGTATATACCTGATTTGTTTTCTTTGCCAATTTTGTCTTTATTATTTAAAAGGGTTTTCCCTATGTTGTGAGTAAACTGAGAGGTTGTGAGAGAGAGAGAGAGAGTACTCGCTGTTACAGTTTATAAAGAAGAGAGCACGAAATTTACATTTTATGAAACTGGCTCTTGATGCCGTGCTTCTCTTATCTACCGTCAACGACAGTGATAAGTTCAAAGAGGGAGACATTCTGGGACTCCATTCTAAGGAGTATGATAACATTACAATGCGTTAGTTCCACGTGAAGAAATATAATAATATCGAGACTGGTTTCAGACTATAGAAATATAATGTAAAATCGATATGAGAAAGCGTAACTTTGTGGAAAGCAATGATAATAAATTAAAAAGCGTTGTAATTTTCCACAGTATTTGTTTTCACTACCGGTTTCACTTCCGAGGAAGCATCTTCAGGTGGAAAAATGCACCTTCCCACCCTAGTTGCTTCCTCGGAAGTGAAACTGGTACTGAAAATAAATTCTGTGTAAAATTACAAAGCTATCTTTTAATTATTAAGTATTGCAATATACTCCTTCGACTTTGTGGAACTCCACGCAAGGGAGCATGATAAAATAACAGAGCATAAATTTCACGTGAAGAAATATTGTAATATTGAGACCGTTTTCAAATTATCTAAATATATTTCTTCTCGTGGAGCTCAGGCTTTTATATTGCATCATGCTCTCTAACTATAGTTCTTATAGAACATCGCCTCCTTTGCAATGGCTGCTTTAAGAACTACTGCCCTCATATTATTTCTATTTCTTTTTCCATATTACTGTCAACATAGCAGAATTATTCGCCTTATTCAGATGTCTCTTTCCCAAATTAATCATTTGAAAAGTTAAAATTTATCGCTTCAAAAATTCGGAGTGTAAAATTAACATGTTTCAATGCAAATTTCTTGCTAAAACTACCCGCAGAGAAATTTCCAGAATCCGGCACCCCTTTCTTCCATCACATTTAACAGCAGAACTCCGAAGACTACGTATTGTCATCATCTCATGCTCATCGAGCGTGACTCGCCGGAAAATAGCGGGAAACGTCCCGTAACTCCGTGAAGATACAAGGAAGCGTAAACAAAGGGGTTGCCACCGTTCCTTTTTACATCACGACGGTAAAAGACAAGCGAGCGGCGAAATAGAGGGGAGGGATAAGAGAATGCATTGAAAGAGACAATCTTGAGAGGACTGCGATAGAAAGGTGTCGTTTGAAAGGAAAGCGCGGTCCGTGGGCGTACGGGCCATCCGGTATCTCCGACGAGTAACGGCTTTTCTAACGTAAGAACGCAATATAGGAATAAATGGCATACAAATGAGAAATATGTCTAATAGATTACTTCAGCCTTCTCTTCGTGGAGCATTCTAACATTTTTTAAGATGAATAAATAAAACTAAAAGGGAACATTTTCTATGGAAACTGAAAGATTTAGTTCGATTTATTCACCATAATAAGAGATAAATGTGATACATTGCTCTAAAGTATTTGAAATGCTATGAGTTTTTAGGTCTTAAAATCTCTGATGGAATGTTGCAGAATATCTCTGGTGACGCTAAAAGATTTCCAGTAGATTTTATTAATTTGTGCCTTATATTCTTTGGTGGGATGCCACAGAATAACTCTAGAAAACCCAAAAAATGTTCATTAGATTTTATTATTTTCTTTAAGTTGCTTTAAATTTGCTTTGCTTAACCCTTATAAATTACCGCAAACTTATTTTTATATTTCTATGTGGCATTCCCTTAACTTCATCTGATGATGGCCCAAGTTGACCCAAACCGGAATTGTATCGAATTTCAGTGGATCTAAAATAGATATTTTACGTACAATTCACTTCAATTAAAATTTACTTGTCATACAATTTACTACGTAAAAAAATAGGTAGATACAAACTTTAATAATTACATTGTTCTAAATTATTCTGAGACGAAATGAGTTTTTAGGTTTCAAATTCTCTAATGGTATATCACAGAATAGCTATACGTAGATAGATAAAAAAAATCCAGTAGCTTTTATTATTTACTTATTGCTATATACTTATAATTTGCCTTTCTTAACTACTTCCTTAAACCTTTATTTAGATATCCTTGTGGTTTTCTCTGAACGTAAGAGATATAGTATTATTTTACCAGCCATATTTATTGAACTTTACTGGATTGAAAAATCCAGAATCCGAAATCCGAATTTGGAGAATTAATTACAATGTGAAGACTTTATCGTTCGGGACCACTTTTGATTTTAAAACTTGAAGGATTTTTTTGCAATAGGTGAGTATGATTGCAGCAACTACTTATGATAACTATGATCAAAAACGATCATAATGTTTCTTCATATAATATCAATTTTTATTTACAACTTATCATTTCATATCTTGAAGAAAAAAGTTTTTTTGTTTACATGCGAGTAAAGATACAGTAAGAGTTAGGACGTAGCTTTGGCTTGTCCTATCCGGCAGACGTATGTTTACATTTTAGAAATGAAAGCATAAAAGAGCAGAGAAAAAGAAGTTGCGCAGATATCGTCGAGGCCATGAAAAGAGTAGGCGTACTAAAGTGGAGAATCTTCTCTTAGGGCAAGGTGACTCGTTATATGGAATGCGCCTGAACGCCCACTTACAGCCAGATCCGCAGCGTTGCGGCATTCTCGCAGTTATCAAACGACGATTTAGATCGAACTCTAACCCGTTTGATACAATTCCGAGAACCTTAAATTATTTCAGTCACGAAACACTTTTTCAAAGATGGTCCGAACCGACAAGGCCTTATGAAAATGATGAATTGTTGTGGTATCCAGACATGACATGAGTATCACGTTATAATCAATAAGGAAATGATTGGATTAGTTTTTTGGGTGCAGAGCTTTTCTCTGAGTCAGCCTGGAAGTTATTTCGTTCGTGTGGGCTTATTGTAGAGGCAATGGAAGATATTACTGATACTCCTTACTTTAATGATAATAAATCCCTTCGAGCAGTTTTATACCAATATAATAACGTTCTGTAAAGCTGACAACTTTCATGAACATAAGAGCTTCTGGTACTCGCTCAGCGGCAAAGTAAATTTTGTTGCAATCATACCATTGCAAAGAATTTTCATTCTAAAAATTTCGGCTCTATTTTTTTCTAAATGTATGCCAGATACTTTCTGAATCTTTTATTGCGTCACATTTAACGCATTTGATGCCATAATGACCGAAAAATGTTAGAGAATTACTGCTTGCATTTTTAACTCGAAGCTTACAAGAAATTTTAACATCGATTAACTCAACCTCCACTTCATGGAACTCAGCTGTATCGTTCGTTGTCGAAATAACTGTATAGGAAATTGTGGCTTCCACGAATATTTCACAATTAAGGGTCTGCATGCGGCCCACTATGAGCTAGGTCCATCATTACTTGAGAATAATTTGAGAATATCAGCCCCCCATTTGCATAAAAAATATTTTCATCGAAAAATTGCGAGACATGACTCAATTATTTTTATTTGCATTTTCATTTGTACGTACGTACGTACGTAGCTACATAGATCGTCAATTTCAAAAACAACCACCATTTTCCCAAACTATTCCCCATGCGGTCTGCAACCATTTGTTGCCTTATCCTTGCGGCCCTTCATCCTCGTCTTGTCTGCGGCCTTCAGGTCACATGTGACATTTTCGGTGGGCGTCCAATGCGGACTTCCAGTCACTTCCTGAAACAAAGACACGTATTTAATTAACTTTGTTTTCCAATGCTGTCGTTAACGCCAAGTGAAAACAGAAGAGGAAAATATTCTCTTATGGTATACTCAGCAACTCAATTTGTTTTCGATATAGAATATTTGAAGTTCAGCTACAATAAAACCTGTCTAATGCGGAAGGGACTGAGTAACGTTTCCGGCTTAGGTAGGTTGTACACAATGCACATATATGTAGCGTTAATTTGCGATAATGACTCATTTTTACTCGAAAACAGTATCGTTTACCAAAAAACAGAAATTAATACAGGAAGAAATACTGTAATATTGAGACCGGTTTCAAACGATTACAATATGGCATATTCCTTCTCTTTGTACTCAGGGTTTTATATTTCATTAGGACTATCTATAGTTCTTATGGCACATCACTTCCTTTTCTATCGATGCTCTTAGAACCAGTGCTCTCACACTATTTCCATTTCTCTTTATCTTAGTATCAACATAGCAGAATAATTCGCGTTATTTAGAAGTCACGATTCTAAATTAAATAAAGTGAATAAAATGGATGGATATAACAAGATATAATGAAGTGCTAAGAAGAGTTAGGAAGGAAAACACATTACTCCGCACAATACAAAAGAGGAAATGAAGCTGTATCGGACATATTGTAAGATGGAAGGGGATTTTAACTACTGCAATTGAAGGAACGGTGGAAAGAGAAAAGAGGAAGAAGAAAGCTGAAATTAATAGATGAGGTGAAGAGAGGAGGATACAAGGAGACCAAAGAAGCAGAGACAGGATAAAGTGGAAACAGTTGTAGCGTATGGGACTTGCCAACAGGCATGAACACCTGGTGATGATGATTCTAAATTACTCATTTGAAATGTGAAATTCACCGCTTCCAAAAAAAACGGAGAAATCTCCCCGCAGAGAAATTTCCAGAATCTAGCACCCTTGCTTTCGTTCAACGTCACATTTGTCAGCAAAACTCCAAAAATTGGGTATAAAAGACACCCCAAATCGTTGAACACAAACACTTAGAATTTATTGTGAGCAGCTATGGAAGGTAGCTGCTGGCAAAAAAGTTCAACTAAACTAGTATCTTATGAGAGGGCTTCGGTATTCTTTATCGAAGGATTGACCATTTATTTCATTACTTTCAGATGGTAAATGAACTTGAAAGAGAATCAGGCCAGTGGTAAATTCTTCTGAAAGGAAGGAAATTATTTTCTGTCTTTCACATGTTCGTATACTAGTTTTTCATAAGAGTTTGAAGAAATATAATTTTCCATCCGCGTTATGCAGTTATTCATTCCGTTGAAAAACTCTGTAGGTGTACAGTATTATTATTAATCTCTCCGGCTTGGACAGATTTTACTTTATTTCAATATAGGCAGCATACGACACGAGAATAAACGGATGCATAAGACTCATAGCTGAACATGGCCTTCTAGCGTGATCTGATTCCCCAATCCTGCTCCAGGAAATTCTTCTCATAGTATTCGCATCTCCCGTAATAGAATTTCAGTCAATTTTCCGCCTGAATGGGCATTAGGAACTCAATATGGAGCCGATTAGCTGATTAGTTCGCTGCCAACGGTAATTCCCTGATAGTATCCTAGTGAATGCTGGCATATCTACTCATCGCTACGGACATTTTCTACGCTATCCCATTCAAGGAAATCCTATTGCGTCAAGCTGCATCACGGCAGAGTTCTAATAAACGAAGAATTAGATCCTTTTAAGTCCCCCCGGGCTAGAAAGGAAGCCGTCGATACTATTTACTCGTATTAATAATATTAACAGAACGTGTTTATTCAGGCAAGATTTAGACTATGAGTCTCCTTTCATATAACCAATTTTCAAAGATTATACAGTAATTAATTCAAAGTGGTTCTATGAGAAAAATCTTGCTTTCCTCACTGACTCGAAATGCTACAAGCGGAGCATGTCCACGCAAGTGAAGCACAATGACTCTATGAGTAACACTTTTAATGTCAGTCCATAAGGATTGATTAGTGCAATTATTTTCTAATACCTCAGTAGCTTTCATTTCATCACAGCCATGATCAAGACTGTGACCAAAGTAAATGAAATTATTTCACATTTTTCTCTACCCTGTACCAAATGACAAATGAAAATATTCCATTCATCAGAATATGGTAGCTGGAACCCATCGCCATAGATTATACAATAATTAATTAAAGCGAAACTATGAGAAAAATGAGAAGAATTGCGGATGTAAAAACCTAAGAGATTCTTAGGGAAAAAAATGATCCACTACAGGAAAACACCCACGATAGAGTGTGTGACAATCCCGCACAAACTTACCGATGGTAATAACTAAAAGATCAGAAGAAACATGACAAAATTTATAAATTCGTCCATGAAGCTGGTACATCAACAGGTATGGCCATGTTTATATTTTAAATATTACTTTCAAGTCCGTTTTTCCATGGGAATTTTCCTGGGTGCACGCCTTCATGTGCAGAGAGCCTTTAACCCTTTCCTTAAATATTTGGTATCAATATGCAAAATAACATAAACGAAGGGCAGAAATGTGCATAGATTTGCATCTATACGGCGCAATAATAGATGCATACATGTTATAAAATATGGTCAATACAATACGTACAGTGTATAATTAGAGGTTTAAAATCTCCAATGGCCGTCTTTGTAGGCGTTCCTCACCTACTTCACCGGTATTCGAAAAAAAAACAGGAAGGCTCGGACCGCCGCTCTTTTAATAACAACCAATCTACACTTTAACAGCAATGCTAACATCTTCAGGGGTAATAAAGTACGAAATTTATAAATATATTAAATGTACGAACGAACTTAATAAATATATTAAAGTATGAAACTTTCGTGCTTCTCCGAATACCGGTGAATTGGTTGAGGCACGCCGACAAAGACGGCTATTGAAGATTTCAAACCTCTAATCATACACTGCATGTATTGTGTCGATCATGTTTTTATAATATGTATGCATCTGTTTTTTATTGTAGCGTGTAGATACAAATCTATGTATGTAAATGTTCATCTTTTTATGTTGTTATGCATATTGATACCAATTTATCATTATTATTCATGGTGAACAAATTGAACGAAACATTCAGGTTACCACAAGAATATTTATTTTGATTGAAGACTAGTTTCAACTCACATTCTCAAGTCACAAAATTCAACACCAACCACGACTTATAAAGCCCTGGAACAATGGGAAACAACCAATTTTGTAACCAATTAATCAAATTCTTAAGGAGACTATATTTATCGTTGTATTGCATACATGAACTTATTAATAGTGTATTTGTATATATTTTCGTGCTTCTTCTCATCTTTTAGTTATTACTATCGGTAGGTTTAGTTTAGGTTTTGTTTCATTTGTTTTCTTTACCCACGGTGTTCAGTCATCCATTGGGAAGTCGGTGAATGAATGGGCTAATTTATTAGGGAGTTTAATGTAGCGAAGTGCAGCGATCAATTCCTTTAGTATTCCGAACGAGATTGCGCGGAAGGCTATCGCGGATCTAACGCTCAGCGTCGCTCCAGAGCGCATCGCTCCAATCAAGCGATCTCCATTGATCGACGGCACTGAAAAAACCGACGAAGGGAATTCAATTACCCAAACAATCGCCTGACGAAAAGGACCGCTCGTTCTCCACTTTCTTCGCCCTCAGAGCAAATTGCGTTCCTTTTTAACGAACAAAATCCAATTTCTCACGGCGACGCAAAAATCGCATTGAATAGATTAGCGAGGTAAAAAATGCGCGCTTTTTGAGCTCGTTTCCCCCGAGGGAGAAGAATTTGGCGACGGGATGATATTCTGCCCCGAGCGGTGTGGGAATATTCTCGCAATAAGGGAATGAATGCGTTAACATTCAAAATGCGTCCGGATACGTGGTTTCGCTTATACGAAGTATGTTCTTTGATGTATAACGTATCTCGTTTTAGTGTTGAATGCCGTATCGAAACAAAAAAGTGACCACAGTTTTATTTATATGGAAAAAAGACTTTAGTTCGAGATCTCTCTGGAAATTTCCGCTGAAATATTTTAGTTCAATTCCTCATCATCGTCATTTATGGTTATAAAACCCTTGTTATAAAATCCTTGATTTGTTAGTCGGGGATTAATGGGTATTCTATCATATCCTTTTTATTCAATTTCCATATAATTCTTGATCTAGTAGTAATCATTACCTTTTACTTGTAGTCCAACCAAGGTGGACCTTTACTATCATGCCTTGGTGTAGGTTTAATTACCTCCTCACTTATCACTTATATTGTTCTGAAATATATTGTTCAGCTGTCATTTATAAAAAGTTTCTGTCCAATATATATGGACTCTATTCTCAACGGAGAGGAGATTGCAAATCTTATTCCTATCCATAAGTGTTCTTATTTCTAGTTTACTTTTTTTCCATTTATACCCCTCTTTTTTATGTTAAATGGATATATATCGATTTAGGATTGTCTTCAAAGTAGAAGCTCAAATAACCATTCAAAATAAATTATGGTTAAAAGTTCATAATAAATCAAATGTAATGGATGAAAAAATGATTGGCCAGATATCCAGATCGACGTGATGGGAGAGAACCTCTTAAGAATGGATATTATGTCAAACGATGTTTAAAATAATAATGATTGCCGTAAAATTATTACCTATTTGCTGTTATATACATTGAAAGCATTGCTAAATATGAAGTCAATCCTTCCATTATCGAAGTAGGACTTCCTCCTTCAATAGTAAGGAATATAATTTATTGAATTTTAAATATAAAGTATATATATTACTCGGTAGTTGCTGGTGAAAATACTGAATATACGCTTCATTAAATTAGCATTCATAAAAACTTAGGACTTTAAAAACGTACTCCTATAAACCATTAACATTTGATACCTACAACGATAACAATAAGCAAATGCTCTAGCTAGAAGTGAAGGGAGACAGCCGAAGAAATTTGTATTTCTAGTCAACCGAAGCATTCATCACGCACAAACGCATCCTTCAACACATCAAACTCCGAGCGAACGAACAGAAGATAATCCTTCTAACGCTCGCATCGCGTGAGAAGGGATTTTTCAAAGCCAAGACAAATCAAGACGAAATGGGGAAGAGTAACTCAAAAAAGGAGCTCAACGGAGGAAAGAAAAACGAGTAGGAAGTGAGGAGAACGACTCGAAGAGGTGCGCGAGTAAAGTGGCAAGGTAATGAGGGAAAGAGAGGAGAAAGTCGGAGAAATGGGATGTGAAGGTCTCGGAGACTAGTGGGGAACGGATGCAAGATCTGGGCTACAGGCGAAAGGAGTGCGTGCATCAGGAAGGAACGTTACTTGCCAAAGGTCACGCGAGGAATATATCAGACGGGAACAGAAAAAAACGGGAAGGCTAGGGGAAGGAAGGAATGCGTTTTCGCTTTCCTAACGCTCCGTTTTTTGTGGGGAGGAAAGTGAAAAATTTTCCGCGCCGTTCCCCAGGGGTTTAACGGAGGGTGCTGATGCGGTTTTTTCCTTCAATGACGATCACCAGAGGCGATTTGCGGGTAATCGTCGTCCGTCACGGAATTAAACGCGTTGTTCCATGGATTGGAAGGCGTTGAGATAAGAAGAGGAGCTGTTACTTTTTCTTACCTTGTATTAGAATAGAGTTAAATGGAAATTGCCTCTATTAACATTAGATATTATGATTGGTTTCAGCCATTCATTTTAGGTAATTGATAGTTAATTAAGCAAATGACAGTTTACAATATCAAAAGAAAAGCATTTGGTGACAGGCATCGAAGTCATGTTATTTTTTTAATTTTGTGGATTAGTAAAAACTATTGTTAATAGGACAAATATTGTTGATTGACTTCACTTTTCAAACATTCACTATTCAATTTACAGGGAAATTAAATAAATGCTGTTTTCTCTGTAGAGAAGTATTTGCAGGTGTATTTTATGTGCCGAGATTTCAGCCAATGTAACCACTGCAAATTCTATAAAGAATTTTTGAGCATTTATCACGAACTTAACAATGTCACGAAACTACAAATGTTTCTCCTATTAATATAGTTGTATTACATGTCATAAAAGTTATTAGTGTAGAATATTACTAAAGGATTTAAGTGCATTATTTCTGTAAAGATTTTTTTAATTTTTCTTTGGTCCATCTAAGAAGATTTCGTAGGAATCGCAGATGATATTGATATTTCTTTAATAACATTTTCTTAACAAAAAAATATACCTGCATCGACTTTGTGGAACTTCCTCTTCAAAAACACAGGATTGATAAACGATTATGTTGTTTATCCGTTTACTGTTTGTAGAATAATGGAATTATTCCTGGAATCAAAACAAAGCTGTTTACCAATCTAGAGTTTGTGAACATTATTTTATTCCTTAAAAAGAACATTTGATGTCTCCAGTATAAACAAAGCTTTACTCGAGAGGCTGCTAGTTACAGTTCGTTTTTGAAGACTGAATTGTCTCATTAATGTAATGAAATATCTTATCGATGTTTTCATTTATTCTCCAAATTTCCAAGGGAATAGTAATATGACTACTTTTTATCGATATTTTGTTTTTTATCTATAGTCTCCTGAATATTACAGAAAAATAACCGAAGTATGTTCTTGTTGCAAATTAAAAGCGAAAAGCTACCTTACAACTTAAAAACGGGGGAAAGGAGAATCTGATTCCAAAAGCGGTAAATTATCGCGTGACTTCTGCTCAATAATCCGATCCCCGCACTTGCAATCTAGTTAAGTACATGCCAAAGGCAACACTTTGGAGTCTCGATGAAAAATACGGCTTCCATTTGCAGGCGATTAATGATGCTGTGAGCTGTGATTACGCTGCGGTTACATTGAATAAGATTAGCTCCGTTTGGAGCAATGATTTCGCACGAAAAAATCGGATCCGAAAATTTAATTGATTTTTCCTCAAAATATTACAATTCTTTATTTATTCTCGAGTATATTTTCTCAGTAAGATGAGTCACGCTTTAAGCAAGGATTTTTTGAACCAAAGAACCGCACCAGAAAATGAAATTATTTTTTTTTTTTCAAAATTCTTTCCCATTCCAGCATATAATTTCTTACGTATTAGAGATCAACATTAATTTTGATAGGATCTATCAACGGAAAATGTTTTCGGCTTTTAAATCCAACGTAATCCTAAAGAAAGTTGAGGAAGTAAATGCGTAGAATTTGTGCGTAATTTCTGCATATTTTCAAATGCAACCGTCACGATAAAAACTTTTGCGGGTGACACAATCGTATCTGTGATTCCTAATTCTTCTCTATTGCCCATCCATGTTCCATTCCTTTGCTTCAGTATCAATATTAAGTATCAGATTCAGCATCAAGCTTCTATAGTTTATTCCTCAAAAGTAGAAGCTCGGGCTAAACTAAATTGAAGCCAATGTTCGTGTGTCAGTAGGATTGGCACATGCGAACCTCTAAACCAATGCAAAACCTAGAAAAAAGCAAAAATGGAAGATGAAAGATTTTAGTCTCAATTTCGCCCATAAAGTCATCAATGAATAATAAATAAAAATTGGGACATTTTGTTAGTATAGGTGCGTGGAGAAGGTAAAAACAAACTACGATTTTATGCTCCCTGTAGGAAATACGCGGAAGCTAAAGGAAGAGAATCTAGGGAAGCCAGAGAAATCTGTTGATTCGAGCGAAATTAATAAACGTACCTTAAATAATTAATGAAATATCGCAAAATGTGAAACTTCATAATTAAAAAAACTTACTATATAAACGCTTATTTGAATAGGTTCATGCAAGTGTTTACAGGAAAACCGTCATCTCATCGGCTGAAATGACTCTCCTCTTCAAATATTTTGCTATAATTATATTAAGGGTATCGCCAGGTATAGCTAATATATGGCGTATTAGCCATTCATTAATTTAAATAAAGGCCATTCATTAATTACGATGGAGCAATGTAATGGACAAATATAGCTCTTTTAGGTTTTGAATATTTTATGACATTCTCCATGCACCGTTGCTAATCGTGTTGAACCTTGCATTTGGTCTTTCAAATTGTCCAATGAAAATATATTTCCCTCAGTAAAATCAGTGGTTGTTCGGATACACCAAACGGATCACTTTGTCATGATCATACGATTCATTATTTACTCACGATTAAAATTCTGTTATCAAAAGCCAAAAATCATATATTGCGCAGTTATATATTCGGGCTATATGCGACTGCTAACTGAGTCGTCCGAATTGAAATTTAACCTTTGACGCGGTTTTAGCTATGTTTTAATGCAAAATGGAAACCCATCAGGTAGTGGTAAAGGTGAAACAAACATCGATTAATTACCTTATGGATATTCGACGATAAAGCGAGATAATAAAGTTTTGTAACAGCTTATGAGAATTAATTAGCGCTTTAGATCGATCTCGCTTATGTAATTACGGCAGAAGTACTTAATTCGGACATTCATTCCGGATTCATCAATCGAATAGGTGATACGAAATGATCTCCAATGCCCGTCATTCAAAAGAAAAAATGTTAAATTCAGTTATTTATAGGAAATTCAGAATAATTAGTTATCATTTGCTATCATTCATGAGGTGTATTTGGTACTGCGCCTAATTTAATTGCATATTATTATTACAGGAGGTAAATTAAAGGGAAATATAGTAATTGCAAGGTGATTAAACTCCTCAATTTTTACAGGCTTTGTGATGTATCCATACAGCACCTAATTGTAAGTTGAAAAGTTATATTAAGGATAATAGTTTAGGCGTGATTGGTAGCCACTTTAGTATCTGGTATTGATTAGTATTAAAATCCATTTAAAACTTTAACTACACATAACATTGGTTTAGGGTAGCAAAAGTTTTAAAATGCATTTTAAAGTTACATTAATTACTCCTAGATACAAGGAACGTTAGACAAAGGAATCCTCTTGGGAAATGAATGCCAGTAGTTAGAATTGGAGTCCGCAGCGTTGACAGGGTTCTTCTCATGCATAAAATCCCATATTCTTATTCTTCCATTATATAACTTGGCTTTAAGGTATTAATGATTGATATTAAATAGAATAAAAGCATTATTAGTCATTACTTTGATTATATGTGAAATAAACGTCCTTTAAACATTAATATCGTGTCTTTTACTGATGTTATTTCATTGGGTGTAAATGGTACAGAGTTAGTTGCAACCTTCTGGTAATTAATACCATACAAACAAATCCATGAGGGATTACCTTTTACTTGGTTTTGTAGCCGCGCCGTACGAAGGTCGTTTCTTCCTTGTATCTTTGATTTTGTAAAAGTTATCCTTCATGGATTTTATGGGGTATTTTTGGGTTATTAATAAGCTATCTATGGTTTAAATGTAGTGTCAAATTAGTTATACCTTGGATTACGATGATGATACATTTCAGAGTCGCTCTCATATTAATTATGCTAGCGCGGAAATTTGTAAATGAGTTTAATCACTAACTAAGTTTGATCTAAATATCTATTCCGTCGTCATGAAAATGTATCATGTATATTCACTATTATTTAATCTCTCAAATTTCTGCGGGGATGTATCCCCTTTCTCCAGAACGAGAAATGAAATTCAGAGTGGTTGACAAGAATGTAAGGATTGTTACAGGCTTAAGGATTAGTATAAATAGAGCTAGAAGCATAGCTTATATAATTTTGTTGTTTTTGGCCATAAAATGTATGGATTTGAAAATAGTGTGACATTTTATTCGCATTTATTTTCGAAATCTGCTACATTGATGGGCGTATACGTTATTAAAACATCCAATGCTGAAATTGAACGACACTCTATTCAAATTTATTGGACTATAAATTTTAAACCCACTCCGTCGCTAGTCTTTTAAGGCGCGACTTCCTGAAAATACTGCCGTTATAAACCGCAGTGTTTTCGAAGGCTTAAGCGTTACCTGCAACGTATTAGGAAATTTATTAGCAGTATCGACCTGTTGTTCTCTCCAGAAAATGCTCGCTTAGATAGAAAGATGTTCCACTCAACGAGAAAGTGCGACAGCTTGTCGGGACTAGGCTAGCAGGGCGTGGGCTCTAAAGGAGATCTATAATCCCAATGTTATACAAAGCTATAGCTAAGCGACCTGAGCGAAGCCAGACATGTTCATCAGCCCACGCTTTGCCGCTTCTAAAATGTATGAATACGTAGAAAATCCAAACATGGTTTAAGGATGGAATTAACTAGAAATGTACGACACTCCTGCCAAGAAAACAAGAAACGATAAACGTAGCTCGAAGTAAGTTATGAGATATATTTTTTACAAAAAATTCTTCAACTAGAGGAATAAAAATACTTGGAATTCAGGCAGGAAAACTTGGCACCTCACATTCTTTGCTTATTGTGTTTCTAACACGTTTCTTTTATCTTAGTTTTTTAACACTAGCTTGGTTCAACGCTAAATTCATTAATTATTGCTTCTATTAGATTCCTAAAATCATTGGTACTATGAATTAATGACCAAAGGTCTTGATAAAGGAATCAGGAAAAGATTGGTGAAATCCCTGGTCTGGAGTGTGTTGCTCTATGGGTGCGAAACGTGGACCTTGAGAAAGGAAGAAGTCAAGCGATTGGAGGCCTTCGAGATGTGGGTGTGGCGTAGAATGGAAAAAGTTAGTTTGGTTGATAGGAAAACAAACACGGAGGTGTAAGAGATGGTTGGGGAGGAGAGGGCTTTAATTGACGTGATTAAGCATCGTCAGAAGAAATGAGTGGGCCAAATATTGAGGGGAGAGGGATTGGTAAAGGTTGTAATGGAGGGTAGGATTCAGGGGAAAAGGCAGAGGGGAAGACAGAGACAGAAGATGTTGGATGACATAAGGGTTGGGGTTAAATATAAGGATATGAAGGAGATGGCTATTAATAGGGATTTTTGATTGTGCATGAACCTACCGAAAGGAAGAACACTTATGATGAATAAAGAATTCGAAGGTTAATACTTCATTCCTCGAATATGGTATCAAAGACCGATGCCGAAGCGTTGGTTTATACCAGCGAACTCACTCGGTTGACAACCCATGAAGGTTTTTTTAGCCACAACTCACCGGGAAAACAACACATCTTTTTAATTCGAATGTTAGTTTAACTTTCAACCTCTGCATTAATACTTACCCAAAGCTTGGGGGAAAGAATAAGACTTGTTTGGTATGACTAGGATTGAGGCAGTTCTTCTTTGCTTTCTTAAACGAACTAGGATGCTGCAGGTAGAAGTCCACTTAATGACCGACATATATTCCCAATTATTTTTCTTTATTTAGAGTTCAAACCACGGAGAAATGTCTGTGCATATCAGAGTATATAAAAGGAGTTTTATTTACTGAAGACTAGCGCCCGGAATTATAATGTACTGTTAAAATAGGGTTTAACTGTAATCTTCACCTTATCTCTAACTAATCTCATTGTTACAGACAGTTACACCTTCTCTGGCATTTTAAATGACGTTTAACTGAAATACCATTCTGAGTAAGCTTTAAATCTTTAAATTTTGTTTAATTATAATCTTATATATATAATCTGGCAGTTACCCTTAATCTTCAGATTAGTTGATTAGCATAATTAACTAGATATTGTAGTTTCGGGATTCATTTCAGTCATTTACGTACCAATTCTTCTTTTATCATCATTTAAATTATTAGTAAAGTATTGACTGTCGATTAAATTACGACTTGTTCAAGTCAAAGTGAGCATTACATCTCGACACTATTCTAACTATAAATTATAATGACAGACCAATCATTTTACATAACATACCTATAACATAACATTAACATAAGGTAACATTACCTGGTGGCCCGTCGAAAGATACCCCCCACAGAGATATACTCTTTCTGCGGCCCGATGAGCAACGAGTTTGCCCATCTCTTCCGCGTACGAAGGCTTGAATTAGCAAAAGATATTCCCGGACGGACTCGAGAAAAAGGTAATGAGACATTTCGAAAAGTTATATAATCACATCTGAAAGGATTTAATTACGACATAGGGGAAAACGAGGCGATCGAGGCTCGAGATATTACGGAACTTTAAGAGAGGGAATTTACGGCCCCAGTTTAATTTCCTTCTCGCGCATCTCTTTATGGACCCTCGAAATCATCCATCGCGTCGAATTCTTCCGAGTCGCCACCAGTATTACTTAATCAGCAGTTAATGAAGTTCCGCTTTCGCATTTGGAAAATTCAATTACGTTTTAGAGGGGCGAGACCAATGTAGCAAGGGATCGGAATGTGAGATTCCCTTAGCGGCAATAAATGCTGATGGGATGCGAATTTGGAAGGGTTATACGAGCTCTCTTTGCCAATCCTTTCTTAACTAATAGAAATTCGACTCTCCTAAACGAGCTACCAAATTCTCAGGTCAAACGTTACGTACCTATTTCGATTTTAGTGTCCCGTAGCTTTCTTTTCCTTGCCATAGAGGATCGGTTGTGCAATTAACTAATTAATGCAGTTAAAACTCACGGTAAAGTTACAAATAGGAGGTTGTTGAGTGCGTCTTATCTAGCGTTTTCTAATTTATAATTACTTAGTTCAAGGAAGTAATTCCACATTGGGTAAAGTTCCGCATATATAAACGCTCGTATTAACAGCGTTCACTGCACTTAGCGTGCGAAAATAGCTTCTAATTACATCACATACAGTAGTCACTGAGATCAGTTATATAGTACTAGAATCATCAGTTATCAGGTAAATTGCAGCATCAAAGAATTTCTTACTCTCTCCTCATATTAGAATTATTTAAAAGATTTAATTGATGAAGTAATCAGTGTGTACCCAAGGAGAAACAGAAGCGAAAAATAGCTACATGAACATATCTTCCCAGAAAGTGGGAGACGTGGGCTCGTCCCAATTAAGCTCTTATACATGGGTGGTCTGAAAAGTTTCCGACATTTCGTCATTTCTCGACATGTTTTCTGAAGATATCTGAAAATTTTCTGAAGATTTCTGAAAAATCTGGGGTCGGAAACTTTTCAGACCACCCTCGTATTTCCTTCTTACATTTTCTTTTATTTTCCTCTATGTTTCATTGATACATGTAATATACTTATGATAATGTAACAACTTAACGACATGTTAGATGGAAGAGGAGACTTTTTAGTCTCAATCTCGCCTATAATAAAGATCCCTAATAATAATAATATTTTCAATCTATTTCTCCTTGGGTTAACAAGCTGAGCTTTACCTGCAGAGTAACTTCCTTACACTTACTTTCTGATGTTTGAATACGTTAATCCCTATTTATGTTTTAACTATGAGATGTTAATAAAAGGAGAGATTACGGAAAATAGTGACATCAATTCAGTTAAGTGGAAAAAGGACCTGGGTTAGAGTCTCGGTCATGTCGCTTGGGTAAAACTGCACGAATTTACATGCAAAGTAACTTCCTTATCCTTATTCTCCGATGTTTGCATACGTTAATCGTAATATAAGTGTTATCAACTTCAACAAAAATACAAAAGTTTAGGATGCTCCTGCAAATTTACTTAGTATCTCAGATCATTTAAGTTAAACCGTAATTAAACTGTATATACTGTTTCTAAAGTGTCAATATATTTCTCATACGGATGGCAACATCAATTTTGTATTCTTATCTGGCAATTGAACTTGTAATCTATGGAATTATCTGGTTCTTTCCCGGCGAATACAATGAAGGAAGTCTTTTCGGGATACAAGCAGGGTCGTCTGATGGATTGCCTCCAACGTTTCGGCTTCAGACTTCGCTGCCGAAACGTTGGAGGCAATCCATCAAACGACCCGGCTTGTATCCCGAAAAGACTTCCTTTATTGTAATCTATGATTCCTTTTTTCTTCTTATGTAACAGTAACAAGTTAAAGTATGATTATTTTACAGTCATAAAACTATAGAGCACTAAAGGGTAATGGCATTTTTATGCGTAGTAGTACTTTGACGGATGTTTTGTGATCATCATTTTACGTTTTTGGTTGGTATTATCGAAGGAATTGTGGCTGGCAGACAGATGAATACATCATTGTGTAATCATACAAACTTACAAGTGTATATATGTAGTTAGTGTCGCACATAAAAGGAATACAAAGAAGCGGATTACAGCTCGACTTCTATATCAGAAAATTTTTGAAATTCCCGAACGAGATAAATGCTTTTACGAGTCAGGGGAATTTTTTGTCGTCGTTAAACATCTTGGTGAAATGGCGTAATTTCTCCTCAAACATTTACGCCTTTAACGGTACTGAATATTCACGACATCATGTATCAACGCTATTTACATTTCAAATGAGAAGTCTCCGCACATCAATCAAGGGCAGTTAATGTTGTTATAGCGGTCAGCTGCGGAGGAAAAAGCTCATTTGAGGAGACCGTAAGTGAAAGATACTTTAGAAAGCGCGTCTGCCAGAAGAACTAACCTGTCACTAATGGACAAAATAGATTTTTCCAAGTCGATCTTTCCAAATGACCCTCCATATGGATTAACCTTTAGCGGCACCATGAAAGCAAGACGTATGTACGAAGGCCTACTTTATGAAATTTTTCGTAATGCTTCCGATCTTCCCACCTAAATTGACCCCGTTACTCTCTAAAAGTTTTTATTCTATCTCTTTCCGTGATTGCATTTTCTTTTCTTCTTATATCTTAAACTTTCTCCCTGATTAAATATTTTTTTCATTTAGGATTTGCTTTCTTTTTTAAAGTGCAGCGGACTTTGACATACTATCCTATTCTAAGCTTTTGAGGTATACAAAATCTTTGTGAAAGCAACATTGCACCTGATCTCAATCTAATATCATCTCACTCTAGTATACTATGGGAAAAGGATCGCTAATTCAGCTAATGTTAGGCCCGTAATCAAGGCAGCCTTCACAGCCAGACGCACACAAAACCATTAGGCCTCGATTGAGTTATGCGCTACTTAGCAAAAATATTCGGAAATCAAAATCGTCTGTATAGGATTTGCTGTGATCGTTGTATATACTAAATGGTAGTCTCCATGGAAATAAAGACAATTTTCAATTATCAATTATTATCTACTCGTTTGAATTCGTTTCGTCTACGCTACCACCATCTGTTCAATGTTGTTTCTTCTTTTCCACCGCCATTTGTTTTAATGAAGTTGACTGTAAACGCAAATTAATAGTCATTCAGAAAGACTTCTGGTTCTGATTCCTCAAAACTGCCTTTATCATCGAGTATCAATACAGATAAAACTTCCATGACAGTTCCAGTAAAGTAGTATTTTATATTTTATTTCAATCGAATATTATAGGAATAAGAAACAAAATAACGTTAATGCCTGTGTTTTTTTTAAATATGAGGTAGAATTAGGAAATTATGCTATGGCACTTCAAATTCGTCGTTCCGCGGAATATACGGGACTGTAATAGTCTTGGAGAGTTACGGTGCCTTCACTCCCTGCCACTTGCCGAAAGGCGGTCGCAGAGTTTGTACGTAGAGGTAGATGAAAAGCCTGCAATTAGCGTGGAGGCCGCAGATTCCCAGTCTTTGCACTAGACTCTCTTGTAGCTCAAATTCATCTCGCAAACTTGCTCCAAGGAAGAGGATGTGTCAATACCATCCTACCTTGGTATAATCAATTTGAATTTCCACGATGTTGTGCACGCTATTCATCAACCTACTTAAAACTAAATTAGGATTGAGAATATTCATTAACCAAATACTGAATAAATACTGAAAATGTACTCTTTTAGCATTCTAAATAGTTCTTTATTCATTAATCACATCCGTGCAGCTGGAAAATGCTCTTTCTCAATAGTGTTACATAATGCAATCTTATTCTCTAGATATATCCAGCTAAAAATGATTATCTGTAAACGTGTTTCACATTAAACAAGTCACATACGTTATTCTAGATTTTTTATTGAGCTGAAATAAGATTTGCTTGAAGTTCATTTCGGATGAATCATATAAGTTGCGCTCAGGATATTTCTTTAGTGAACCTAGATCTCACTTTTTAAAACTATGCATACGAAAAACAATATTAGAATTAAAAAGAAAGAAAAATGTCACTTATAGTTACTTAATTCAGGGTAGTATCCCTTATAATCTTCCTTGCTTGCAAAATGCAAGCACCCATTTACTAGTTGAGACTTAAGTAGAACCAGACACTGATTAAATACGCTATTTGTCTATTTTTTAATATCAGTCTCCTCATTTTAAGATAAGTAGTCTAAAATTAATAAATCCATCAAATCTTACTAGCTTCACCCATTTTCCGTATACAAAAATCTCGTCATTGAGATTTTTCTATACTTCCAAAACAAAGCTGCATTAAAAAAATATGGGATGCCTCTGTAACAAAGATGATTATACTAACTGTATTTTTTCTCTAATGGGTTAAGTTCCCCCTTAATCGCTCTTACGGACACCATTTGGATGAAAATTCGTTTCCCAATTCACAATTATCTCACTCATTCCCATGTTTTACGCTGTTTTCGTATCTTGCGGCAATCTCAAAAACTAATGTATCCCACTGATTCACCATCGTAAAATTCTTTAATGCGTAATTTGAGGAACTTTTCAGAATCCCTTTAAAGTGCTTCGCTATCGGCTGATCTGATGGCATTAATCACCCAACTTTTGTCCGAAAATTAATTTCTTCCCATGGCCGTCCCCAGCTATTCAGTGCACCAGCGATTATGCCCTGGAGACAATGGACCGCTTCTTATCTCTCTCCCAGGTGGGACTATCCAAATTGTTTCTCCTCGAAATATTATATCCTGGAAAGCAGTCTTGGCATGTTCTTGAATGTCTATCTTAACCATCCAGTCATCCGTGTAATTTTTATTTTGGTTCAGCGATAAAATTAGGTCCCAAAATTATCAAAATCAAGGAACTTTAAAGATGATAAATTTGGTGAGACCAAAACTATGCACACAACATCTTACGAAAACACTCCCTAAAACAAAAAATACGCTACACCAACAGAGAACAACAAATAAAAAACCCAAAAATTCATCCAACTGCCATTCACAACAACAAATTACAACATAACTTTTCAAAACATGAATGAAAACCCATCTTTGTCTATAAAAACAGTCTACAAACTTATTAAAAAACCCCTAAAGACACCATTCCGTTTTTAAAATATTAGAGAAATTAAACCAACCATTTGATTTCCGCAGAATTATGGAAACCCCCCTACTTCCTTTGTGATCAAACTGTTAGAGATTTTTGATATGTAACTTACCGCATTCTAAGGCATAGACTGCTCGTAAAATTTATACAGAACAGTTACTTATCTTACCATAGTAACATTATCTTATACATAGTGACGAATTTAGAACAATTTCTAACATCCTAACGTAATTTATAGTTTGTTCTAATTTCTTTGAATATCTTTTTCTGCCATTGATCTTGCATACTATAAAATTCTCTCTGATTTAAAACTCGAAAAAATAAGATGCTTATAGTAAAACTTCTTCGTTAACCATCATCTTCCCATATAATTGATCAGAATTATTCTGTGAAGCAAAAACTAACTGAATGATTTGCCAAACATTTTGGAGATTTTCAAGTTACGTGTTTCTGGTAAATTTTTGATTGATTTGTTTTTATACTCCTCAGAAAAATCATCCACTCATTGGGATAGTTGAGAATTGGAGCATGTCACGATGACATTTAACTTTTAAGACTCCTATTATAGAGCGGTGACAGGAAACTGAAAGTACTGTCATCATCGGGAGCGTGAAATCTGCGTAGGTGACAATGAAACTTGAAGGTTTTTTTATTGCTTAGGGAAGGGCGATCCCATATGACGAAGGAGCTCAGAAGGTTACACTATGTAAATGGATTTGACGGCATAATATTTATTTTTCCTTTAACCTTTATTTATTCATATGTGACACTGGTTACTGGGCTTGTTGTTTAGCGTTGATATTACCATACTTACTTTATTATGAATGAAATTATATGATTGAAATTATTCTATTTGTTATTTCAGAAATTAAATTATATCTATGGCTAACTTTTCTGTTCTCAAATACTTCACTTTTACTCCTTAAACTTAAATTTCAGAACAAATGCATCAATTAACAGGAAAACGTTCAATTTCATTAGATAAAGAACAATTTTAGTAAACTATTTCAATTTTTTTCTATTCTTTTCATTTCATCTAATTATTTTTGCCACATTATTTGTATATATGTTTAGGGTAAGGAAAAATTCTTTTGGAAAGGAAATATTCCTACGCATTTATTGAAAATATTTTACTTTGAAATTAGCTCATCCCATAACTAAAAAAAACTATTCAATTTAATAATTATAGAAATAATATAATATGAAATACTGATACATTATAAATTTTGCAAATTTCGGTGACTAAATTAATGCATTTTCTAAAAATTTGCGATGAATTACTGATTAAGAATTAAGGAGATACGTTTTCAGCCTTCAACTAAGTTGTTACATTAAGTTAAATTATAATTAATTGATTGAGTTTACCTTCAATCTTCTCATTTCACGTTATTTTTCATGAATTTATTTTCATTTACCCCGCTAACCTCCATTTTCAGGACTTTTACAATGGTAGGTATTAACAACAATCAAACAAGACCTAGATCAGAAAAAACCGACTAGCGGGGATTCGAACCCGGGACCATGGGATACCGTGCAAGCACGCTAACCACTCGGCCACCACGGCCAAATTTATTACCACTTACATCTTATTCTTTCCACATTAAAGAGGCATGTGTCTCAACACTCATATCCCTAACTTCTCCACCCAAATAATCAACCACGTTAGCATTTCTTACTTAGCAGATCGCATGGGCGTGCCTCCTTAATCGTCAACGATTTCACCTGCACGCATAAATACCGAAAGCAATGAAAATGAAACTCACGTCTGCCGGGATCGCATGTTTAGACACATGGCTCCACTCCGCTGCCCGATCTTACTTTGTTCCCTTTCGCTGTATCGACGCATTCATTTTTCGTGGAGGCGGCTTGCTCAACGATGCATTCCCGAGAGAGAGTTCGCTTTCCACGCCGTGACCGTCGGAGAACCCGCCGACCTTCGCTCGCTCAACCCACGGTCTTCGCCGACGTCCGATAATGTGAACGGTAGAGAGCGGTCTTACTTCAATGTCTTTCCGGGTCCATTGGTGGCGATAAAAAATGTATCAGGTCCCACCCTTGCAAAGATTTGTATTGGCTACCATACTAAGGTACGAGTGAATTAAACTTGCGCATAAATCCAGACTTTGTGAAGGTAATGTAGCTCAATAAGAGATAGTTAGCCCTAAGGGAAGTGTGATTGTATTAGGATAACTACATATATAATTACGAATTACCGTATTTTTCCGCAAATAAGGCGATGGTTGAATAATAAAAGGCCCCAAAAATCCGGGGTCATTTAATAGAACAAATATAAATATAATTGGTGCGAATGTATGTTGGAATCGCAAGGCAGTACCAGATGCAAGATAATAAAATTTGTTTATTCGAAAAATTACAAATTGGTAATAATGCATTGTATACGCTATACAGTAATGCTATTTAGATAATAGTTGCAAGATGGAAGTGAAGGAGAAAAAGTCGTTAAATATAAATAGTTGCTAAATACATACTGATTACTGAGCTGAAACTAAATTCATGGGCACACATCGTTTTTTAGGACAAATATACGCTAATACAAGAAAACTTTGGCATAAAATTCATATTCGTCGTCTTATCCGAAGATTCTCTTATCAGCGTAAATATAGTGGTCACGTTCCGGTGTGAAAATTGCTACTAAAAATCTTAAACGGCAAAACTTTTATTTTCAGTAGCTAAACGGCGATTTTACTATTGAAAGAAAATTAGGCTAAAAAGTATACGAAAGAAAACGTAGTAGCATAATTGTGAAAGTTGAGTACATTAGGAGAAATGTATGTCCTGTTGGAAGTATGAATGAATGGCAAAATCATGAACTTTGAATTAATGACTGTGTAATGAATGGGAGGCTATGTGACCAGTGTTACGAGAAGCTTAAGTATAATGAAGAGATTGAAACACAATCATAATATGGCGTAGGAGAATCGTAGCGGTAGTTAAGGAAGATTGACAACGACTAATTGTAAAACCAAGTTGAGTGAGGTGAAATGTAATCTGAGGAGAAACGTTGTACAGTGTTTAAAGCATAGAAGGAACATTCGAAACTATGCCTTGAAGTGAAAAAGCATTTCTATGCGAGTATAGAAAAGTATGGAGGAGTACTATAATTGATGACACTGAGACAAATAATGTGCATATTTTACCGGGGATTATCACATATATATACATGAAGACCAATTTTTTTTCTTCTATGGCTATACGCTTCTTCCCTCGGTGTTGTTTTTCACCTAATGATTGCTTTAATTGACAGATGCTCCGTTGATTTTTGTTTATTATCATGCTGCGCATGGCGATGACCAGGCTTTATTATACCTGATCAATTGAATATTCTTTCGTTAATTGTATCATTGCATAGAAACTATCAAATTTCTTTGTAGTATGCTGAAGAGCGTAATAGTGAAGGCTTCCAGGAAGAAAATTTATGAAAGCATGATATGGAATAATTTCTGGATAATGTGTTTAGTATCTTATCTCAATGTTTCATAATAATCATTATCACGACTGACAATGTAAGTGTAAATTGGTAGAGAATGTGTTCATACAGGTGAGCAATATCAAAAAATGGCTTAGACTGCTTATACAATTGTTACGAAGCTGGAAAGTGGTGGACTTGTTGACGCAACGGAGTTTGTGTTGGCAACGGAGTTTGTGTTCGCGACGGGGGAGGATTGTTGAAAAAAGAGAGAGAACGTAAAGTGGGAACGAGATATACGTGTTGTTTTTGAGCTGTGGCTGTATTCAATTGAGTTTTGGAAATAAATTTCGTTGTTTTTCTTAAAAAGATTCTCGCTTATCCTCGAGCCCATGGAATACGTAACAATATATATATATAGATAAATTCGAGATTCTACAAAGCCGATGATGAGGTTAGTAGTTCCGGGACAAATCGGACGGAGAAACCCAGCACTTCTGTGGTAATTTTCACACGCATGTTTACAATCAGATAAAAGCTCTTGTTTCTATGTTTAACCCTTTGGCGGTTGGACCGTGAAGCCACAATTTATATGTATTCAACAGATAATGCCACTATTATCGCCTTTCAAGCTCTTCTATAGCGGCCTCTGTTGCGGAAAAAGTGAACTTTAGTATACGCAGGTGTTTTACTCGGGTTTTATCCTTCATTTTTCTTGTTTTTCTCTTTTGGAAGATATTTTCTGTGTGAAGTTTTGAAATGGGTATTTTAAACATCAGCTGTGAGATATTATTCATGTTGTTACTTTTGACGATTCTCAGATTGCTTTTCTACGGCTTCATCTCGTATCCAGTAAATCTGTAAGTTTTGTCGCTGCGATTAATCCATTACATTAGCAGGCTATGTATGTACTTAATTTATCTAACGAAAATCGATATTAGGTTATAAATATACTCTCAGAATGATCCTTTCTCTTTGGTTGTGGTAATTTTACGATTGCTCTCTTCATAATTGTAGGATTTAAAACATTATAATGAATAAGGTTTTGCGGTACTTTGTAAAATTTTATCACATCTTGGAATGGTTCATGACCTTCGATAGATACAGATATTGCTTTGCAGGCTTTCGATTCAAGTCGGGAAATCCATGGACTTAAGTATAGCAAAATGATCGTTGACGGTGATACCAGCGTCCATCTGAAGATGACAGAAATGGTTCCATGGACGATTCGTCGAAAAATTTGAATGCACAAATGATATAATAAATAATATATCTATTATATATAGATATATTATTTATTATATTTATTATAATAATATAAATAATAACATACAAAGAGACTTTACATACTCCAAGCTAGTAATTTGAACGAGAAGAAAATTATCAGTAATTTATTTATTTTTTATATTAAATCCCTTATCTTTTTTCAAAAAATTATTTGGATTTGATACACTTTTACCTCGAATCTATTTATTTTTAAACGAGTTATTCTCATCGGTGAATAGCCAAGGACATAATTCATCAAATATTAACTAGCATCAAATTACGTTTGGTAAATCGACCTCCAATACCGATTTCACTCCGTTTAATCGAATGAAAAAACATCTGCTACGCTCTCTTTATTTTAGCTTTGAAGGTTCTTTCCTGCTCCAATTTTCACTTCCTTGTGGTATCCGAAACTTTTGAAAGTTTTCTCATTAAAAGGCGTTCGGACAAAAGTGCGCGAGTTTAACTTTGGGAAATATTTTTCCGTTTGCGGAAACTAGAACTTAATCTCAGAGAGGTGCATGTTCTCGCTTAACGAAGGAATGAGGTAGAGTGAAATATCTTCTCGATTTCATTTTCGTCATTAACCGGTTCGCTGTATGTTTGAGGTGGCGAAGCAAGTCATTCGAAAGCTCAAATGTTAGCTCAAGTGAAAAAATTGAAAATTGTGATTCTTGAGATATTACGTATATTTATTGGCGATATTTTATACAGATAATTGTACCATATTGATTGCTGCATATTGCATTAAGATATAAATAGGAGTGGATTTTCACATATTTATTTTATTTATCCTAACACAGAATTCAGCATAGCTAAGACTTTAACCATTACCTAAATTTAAAAAAAATATATCATTTATTGCCTTACATGTCATGAAGATAATAAGAGATATGTATTTACTGACAAATTTGCTATTCCAGCTTATTTCGAGTGTTTCTCTTGCTCGAAATTTACTCATTGTAGTCGCTATTAAAACTTTGGGAAATATTATCTTTAATGTTATATTTTTCGCGCCTATTGTTCCCTCGTCTTGGTTTCATACCAGTTTAATTAGTTATGTTATATTTAGATATTATATCTAACTGACATCTATACTATTTGAAACTATCTTTCTGAAATCTGTATTTTATCAATGCAGATTTCTCTCTACCTGAGGCATAAAGGGGTAATTAATCTTAATTTAGACTAATTAATCCCTTGATGCCTAATCTAATTGGTTTGATCAGGGTTTCCCAAACTTTTTCTGCGATGGAACACTTCGCAAACCTGGGAAGTTTAACGGAACTCTAAGCTTATATTTAAATTAGGTAATTCTACTTGTAAAATTAAAATAAAATCATTTATTTACAACAAATTATTTATTTGGTAATTATTTTCAAATATAAAACTATAATATTGTAATAAAAACTTAAAATATGAATCAAAAAGCATTTAATGTCTTTCATTCTCCAATTCTCCATTGACACTCCAAATTGTCGCGGAACATAGTTTGGGAAACTCTGGGTTAGATTTATCCACGGAGGGTATTCCATACAATTCTACCAGTTATACAATCATTTTATCATATAAACGATAGGCTACAAGGTATCTCGGAGTTCCGTTCTCGTCCGAATGAGGACGTTTTTCTTTGAAATGAAATAAAAATAAAAATATTGCAACTAGAGGACTGCGCTCTGGTAAACCATTCATCGAAACCGGTCATTTGCAGTATATTAAAATTTTTAGAAAAACTGCAATTTTTCTTTATTAACTATGGCTTTACCGTTCAATTACACTTAAAAATGAGTAGAACCGACAATTGTTACCGTTTGCCGGTAATCACAAATTGTTGTCATCACCGCAACGTCAATGAGAATTTAAACCCAAAGTAACAGGATTCGACCTTCAGTAAGCAAATTTTTCCTCGTTAGGTCACGGTCATATGTATTGACGTAGTCTACGCCCACAACGTAACTGCACAGGGAATGGCTATTTGTTAAGAAAACTAATGAAAACAAATTTAAAACAAAAAATTCTCCTATAATGAGCTGATCGAACTGAGCAGCCGAATCCTGTTTAAAGCCAGCATCCTTCTAAGTCAAACAGCCAGCGGCACACAAATCTTGAGATTTCCCAATACCAAATCACCTCTGTCAACACCCCTATTGATTCCAGCATTAATTGTTCGAACCCTGGCGCCCGCACGGGTGCAACGACACCTCCCAAATCTTCTTTCCTCCACCGCGCCCAAGGTGACAACACTCTGCATGCTTCCAACGCGGGTCACATCCTCAGAAAATCGATTTTCCCGTACATATGGTTTCGGACGACCTCTTTTTCTGCCCACCTCTCTTTAACTCGACCCTCAGATGGCACTGCGGACGATAGGAAAGTGAAAATCGGGCCGGAGGCCATCCGAAACCTTTTTGGAGGGGCGTGGGATTACGGACTTCTTTAAGGGGGTCGTCTAGTGTTAAGGCTGTTTTTTTAATGCTTTTTTAAAAATTTTTTTCTTTCTAACCATTTAAATAAAATAATTTTTAATATACATATCATGTTTATTTACATGTCAACAATGTTTCTGATTTTTTTATAGCAAAAATATTATTTATGATAAATGGTATAGCGCCCAACAGGAACACATAAAAACAAATTGTTGCTAAACTGCTGCCACGATTCCATCCATTCTGCTTACCTGAAATGAAAAAATCGAAACTCATATTAATTGTGACGCTTACGGCTCTACTTGGAAGCTAAATTAAGTGAGAATTTAAAAAATTATAATATGTTTTACTCTTTAGAAAAAAATTTAAATTTTTTGCACTTTTTTTTGGGTCTATTTAGCTATTTAAAAAAAAAGTTACAAATCAATCTTAATTATTTAGCTTCAACTGGTAGCTATTTATGCACTAAAGATACTGTGCAAATTTGAGCAGAATCGGTTAATTAGTTTTTGAGATTTTATGGCAGCAGTTTTTAAAAATCGCGTTTCGAGAAAAACGCGTTTAAAGTTATTGTATGTAATTCATAATTAAAATATGATCTCACCTTCAATCTGATATGCCAGGGCCATACAGTACACCTTCCTCTTCTTCAAAGAAGTCATCCAAAGCCGCTTTATCTTCTCTCTTTGAAATTCGGGCTTGTTTTGCGAAATCGCTCATGCGTCTCTCCGAGCGGTCAATGCGGCAACTGTCACGCTGGTGGACGAATGCATGAGCATTTATTCCAATGCTTAGCCCCATGACTTCCATCATCTTCAAAACAGATAGGAATCCTTCGTTGAAGATGACGACAGCAAGAAACGAGGCGATTTCAACGATTTTTGCTCCAGAATGAAGGTGCTTCGGAGCGAAAGTCCAAATTAGCGAGTTCAGCGACTCATTATTGTTTTGAGTCTCCGCTCCCAAGCATCTGGTCAATAAATCGTCTCTTGATAAATCCTCATATATAGGTCGTATCACTTCCTGTACTTTTTCGGAAAGAGGCTTCTTGCTGTGCACAAATTCATTACTGTTTCCGAGAAATTCAGCTCTACGTCATCCACACCAACTATTTTCACATGTAGGACAGTTCTGATGCTGCGGCGTATCATCTGTGGAGAACTTGTGATACAAAGTGGCCCAAATTTCTTTCTTCATATCAGCAGTGGAATCCGGATGTCTTCGAATGGCCAATCCATAGAATTTGGTCAATTCGCCAATTACTTTCTCAGTGAGTTTTCCCTCTCCTTTTCCACCTATGCCCTTGTTAGCTTTCTTTGCATTTCTAAGCCGAGTCCCCATCCTCTTTTCGACATGCCCAACACATTCTTTTTTAACAACTATATGTATATCTCCATATGGTTGGGCATTTAAAATACCTTTAAATGTCTTACTGTCACCATCACCTATGTACGCCAAATATTTTACGTTCTGTTTTTCTATTGAACGTGAAAACATTTTTACGATGGCATCTACCTCCATTTTTCCAGAACTTCCTGTATGATTTATCGTAAAATTTTCTTCATGGGAAGCGAACCATTCTTCGTATCCTTGTGGATCATCCTCCTTTTTATTTTTCCACGAAGAACAACCTTGGCAGAAACTACTCAACATACACGCATCCACTACTTTACCGGTATGTTTAGCAGACGCCGAATAGTGATGAAAAACCTCGCTTTTTCCACGTCCCATCACCGGAGACTAGAAATTCATCTTCTGGTTTTCCGGCTTCTTTATTGAGCTCTTTCTCTTGAGTAATCGCCAAGGACAACACGTTTTCATAAACGGCCG
The DNA here is from genome assembly GCA_947579665.1 of Sympetrum striolatum. Taxonomy (NCBI): domain Eukaryota; kingdom Metazoa; phylum Arthropoda; class Insecta; order Odonata; family Libellulidae; genus Sympetrum; species Sympetrum striolatum. Next base: position 34,312,650 of record OX388350.1, on the reverse strand, counting down.
AAGTGTGTAGTATACTATATGTATATTTTCAAACACTCCATAATAAGTATTTCGAGTGATACCATGTCCCATATCCATCAGTCCACAAAATATTTTTAATACTTCTAAGCCCAGTCCTAATAAACGCATCACGAAAACCATGCGACGATTTATTTCGTATGCATTATTGATCTTAGGGCATGAGTTGATTTGTTTGAAGTGGAGTGAAGAAAATACTATGTGCACTGCGTTGATGCAACGCCTAAACTGACCGACCGACGCTACACACAGAAGTTCGAAAGGATGTTTGAGCAGATTTGTAAACAGGTTTACGTCCACAAACCATTTTAAATCCCTCTAAGCCAAAGTTTACAACCTCTACTCTTCAATATAATAGACAAAAGAGCCAGATAGCAGTTAGGCACGGCGAGTCCTCCCCCGCCCCGCTGAGCGGATCCCTGAGCGCTCCGTGTAACTGCTAAGGTTTACCGTTATAACTTTTTAACGGCTTACGATTTCGAAATATCCTTTTACCCACATCTTCTACAAATGTTAAAGATGTGAATCATTAAAAAAAAAAAATTTCGATTTTTCTAAGTCGAGACACTAGACGACCCCCTTAAGGAATCGTGGGATTCCAAATAGGCGGAATGAGCAAGACCACTGATTGTACTGCCGCGTGGTAAATGGCCTTTTTCGGTACTAGTGGGTGGAGCGGAGGTGGAACCTACCCCACCTAGAAGTATTTTTATTAAATCCTGTGGTCAAGTTTTTGTTTTTATTCTTCTTCCATCATGAAGAGCTACCACTAAGTATAGACGGAAACAGTGGATTAAGATATACATGGTGTTAGATTAATGGGGTTATAGTGTATGCAGATTAGTTTTTTAGGTCGCAACTAAAAAAAATTAAAGTAGAAAACAAAATCCCGATATGTATATCAGCACCAACCCAATACTTTAAAATAAGAATTCAACTACTTTCATCATATTACAATCTCAATATACGAATAATATAAAAGAGCAGCAATTTCGGAATCGCAATGAAGATACCACAGAATATTCTACAATTCAAGAAGAAATTCCTTGTGGAGAAAATCCCTTACAATGTGTCATTAATTACTGTTAATTCTTCTGCTCCATCTATTATAGCACCGCGCAATAAAGAGCCTTTTTTGGTACCAGTTGGTGGAGCATCGACAACATACCCCACCTCGGAATAGCTCCACCTTTGGTATCCCTTCTCCCATTCTCACGCAGTAGGTCTCTTCTATGCACAGGAGTCTTGACAAATCTTCTCAATTCAAAAATCTCTTAAGCTAACGCATGGTATATTTAGAAGAAAAACAAGAGAACGATTAGCGAACAACCACGAGGAATTGAAGGTCTAATAGTGGAGTACACGGAGTAAGGGTATGCGCGAAATTTCCACACAGGCTCTCTACTATGCGGAACTATAAGTGAGAAGCTACTTAAGATATCCTGAAAGATGAGAAATTCATTTCATTAAGAAATCGACGATTTTATTCATATACTGTGTAGTACTGTATATTTTGAAGAAAAACAAGATAACGATTAGCGGTTATTTATGTATGTTTAAATTATAAGTAGTTGGGTTATTTGAATTGATTAATAGAAATATTTTTCATTAATTGTTAAACAAGTTAACTTCGCCACCTATGCTCGCGACTTACTGCGGCGGTTTTGTACAATAAATAACTAGCTGGCAACCTCGAGGAAGTGAAGGTCGTTTCGTGGAGTACACGGGGTAAGGAGTTCACGCGAGTGGGTGTATACCCCTCCGATTGAGGAATGCGCGAAAATTTCCGAGCAGGCTCTCTACTATGCGGTACTATAATTCTTCTCCCGGAGCGGGAACGAAGAATTGGAAGGTCGACCTTCCTTTTTGAATGCTCCGGAGCAAAAAGAATTTTTTTCTTTCCTCGTCCGCGAGAACAAATGAAATTGCAGCAGTAAAAACCTCGTCCGGGAAGAAAGGGGTTTTAATCCCTTTTCAGACTGTGGTACGTATAAAGAGGATTGGAGAAAGGAGCGATTTAAAAACGCGACGCATCAATTAAATTCTTAATTGGCGCGGCGGAGAGATTTAATTAATCGCGCGCCGAAATGATGAGATTAATTCGTTCTTTCTCGACGTAGCGGATAGAGATTCGGATTGAGTTAATTTTGGCGCGATGGGTTTAATTAAGTGTTTATTTTTGTAACTATGGGGGGATGTAAATAAGGTAGGTTGCCTACTCTTCCCATTTCAATAAAATTTTACTGAATTCTTCGCGGCAAATTTTATTATTAATTATTCGTGTTTAGCAAAAAATCCCCTCGGATATTGCTAAATTTTTTAGAAGAACCTTCTGCTTGAACGACACTGAAAGAAACGACTTTGCTAGCTCCACATAATGTTTTATTAATCCGCAATTCCAATTTCATTACTTGCAAAATATTGTTAGTAGCAATATCAGGTTTATTATTTATGTGTTGTAATGGAAAAGCTTCACCAAGTGACGCCAGAGTATGTGAAGTTTCCCCCGCTGTAAATTATTTTGAGATTAAGGATTTTGAGCACTTGAAATCTCATATACATAAGGATAGGTTTTCTAAATTATTTCAGTCATTGGTATAATTAGTGTATAATTACTACGAGTGTAGATATCTCTTCTTGTTGTCCCTTCCTGATTTTTATTTCGCGTGAAGCATTTATTATTTTAATATTTTTAAAGTAACATTTTTAACATTCATAATTTTTTACATCTTTAAATTTTTATTGAGGGTTTTTACATGCAATGAAAATTTTATATTTTGTTAAACTTTTATGAATTATTACCATTTTATTATATTCAATTTGTATAATTATTGATATATTTTTTATTGAGGAGGTTAGACGAGATGTTGTGGAAACTCCTCACGAAAACAAACGAAATGTTTACCAGAGGTGATGTAAGATTCGCCTTAAAAAATACTACTTTTTATTATTTTAGCGTCCAAAAATTTCACTTGTAAATGCTTTTTATCCAATTCATTTAACGCACAATCGCAGCCAGTAACAGCGCAAACGATTAATTACCTTAAGCCGTAATCCTTTTTCGTAATTACTTTGGAGATACATAAAAGAACGAACATTTCACATATTCTTCGCTCTATATTTTTATTTTTTCTCATCGGATGTTTACATTAGCTCTGTTTGCATTACCCTCGTCCGATTGAGTATACATTTCCAATTTTCCGCCATATTGATTTTAGCGTCGAAGTCAAACAGTTTGATGACCTGTAAGTTGAACGTTTACGCAAACATGATTCGTTTTTTGCCGAAACTTTGCTCACAAATAATCAACGTGATCCCTCATAGCTCCTTTTTTCGATAGATATATGTCAAAATTAGCTAATATACACACCTTAGTTGCCCTCGCCGTCTAATATGGCAGTAAACTTCCCCGAGGCAACGGATATTTTTGAGATTGTCCCTACTCGCATTTTTGTCTAAGGTGTTGTTTATCAATGTGTCATCGCATAGTTTATACAAAAATATTTGTAGGTCACAAAGCAAAAGAAAATAGCAGTACAATACCTTACTCTTAGATCAAACTATTACATTATTTACTCTCGCTTATATTTAATACAATACCTTAGGCTTACATAAAAAAATTACATCAATTACCCTCGCTTATATTTACGTTTACTTTGTTTTCTTTTGGTATCATTTATTTATTGATATTTATTATCTATTGATCCATATTTAGTAGAGATCATCATCTAGTTCCTCTCATTAGTTGCATGCACAGAATCACGAATTAAAAAAGCAATATTAATCCTTGTGAGGAAAATTTATAACTTTAAATGAAAAAAGGCACAATTTATGGATATTTTAGTGATTTAGATTCGTAAATATTAAACATTGATATCTCTGGTATCTTCGTTATTTTTTACCCCACATTTTATCTAAATATACTGTGAAGTTTCCTGTTTAATTTTCTATCTCATTTCCCTTGTTGTTTACGATCTACCATGTAGTATCGAAGGTTTCTGCAAGTCATAAGGTACTGTTAGCTAGGTTCAAAATGGGCTTTAAAAACTTTAAAATGTTAGTTATAGGAGAGCTCTCGGAAATTCGAACGCATATTTTGTGGACATTCACATTTTCGCCAAATAATACTACAATAAGAAGTCTTAATGACCAGATACATCTATTATTTTACAAAACAATGTTTTCGAGACGCACTACTGGGAAAGATCATTCCAAATCTCGGTCATAAACATAACGCTCGAAAGATTGGTGCCAAACGTGTTTCAAAACCTTTTCCATTAGGAAACTTGGGACCTTAAGCACGTGATACCTTGGTAACAGGGTATCCAGATACCGATATTGCGAGATCTGGACAAAGTGGGTGACGTTAATTCAAGGATACATCCTTAGCCGATCCTAAAAGAAAATTGTACGTCATTGGGTAATGAATCTTAAAATTTAATGAAGTACTTTCATTAGTTAATCGTGGATGAAACTTCTTTTTAAATCGAACAGCTCCAATGACGTTTCGTGGAATTTCATCGTACAAAACAATTTATAGTATAGTTACAGTAAATTGTTTTGTAAGCATCTTTTATTCGAATTATTTAAAATAGAATTGAATATAAAGTTAACATACTGCTTATTACATGCATGTCACAAACATTATCATTGTGGTGGAACTTCTCCTTAACGTCAATGAAAACAAATATCTAATGAACTCATCAAAATATTTTATAGCTCTACAAGACGAGTTTCATCGCTCAGTGATATTATTACTGTTTACAGTTATTTGGGTTATTTGGATAATATCCATCAAGGAAGGGAATCGTGCAGAGCAGTTCAAATAAATAAAATTTATTATTTCGTGTTTACTGATAAATCTTCCGTAATTGACATACCCAAAACGAGAGATATTATAATCTTAAATTAATCAAGGAATACCGACGTGTTTTGGAAGTATATTTGGATAATATCCATCAAGGAAGGGAATCGTGCAGAACAGTTCAAATAAATAAAATTTATTATTTCGTGCTCACTGATATATCTTCCGTTATTGACATAGCCTAAACGAGAGATATTATATTCTTAAATTAATCAAGGAATACCGACATGTTTTGGAAGTAAGGGCATATGTCTTAAATCATGTTCTTTAATGTTATGTTTAAATGGCAGAGGAATGAAATTCATTTTTATTATTTTGTCTTTGCGGTGTCTCGGAAAGCGTAAAGGATCGTATGGGCAACAAAGTTCCATTGATATGGCTTTCATGTCTAAAATGACTCCATGTCTAGACAAGCGTTCAAGGAGACTACGCAGCGAATCGATGGTATCGCATTCATAACAGGTCACGCCGTCCGTATGCTCATCCAACAATTGTATCGAAGCGTGATCGGGTGAAAAGCTGCACGATATGGAGCCCTATCTCGTCCATCCGCGCTAGAAAACCACTCTATGATGGAAAAATCCATCGCTCTCGTTTATCTATTACGCTTTGATTTTATGGCCTAGGAATCGTTTGATACTATCGATATAGGTTTCCTGATGTGTGTGCAGCGGGTGTACCGATATGGAAATTTTTGCAGCCACATAACGGCCAGAATTATCTTAGAGTGACTGAACGATAGGAAAATATTATTGCTGCTATTTTTTCAGGAAATAACCATTTTATGATATTAAATAGTTCGCCTTTATGCTGAATTCTTAATTATTAAAAATTAGTATTACTAGTTTTGTATCATCATTTCTAAATAAATGGAAATAACGTCTTGAATATGTCGTCCAGTTCAAAATTGAATTATGAATTGCTAATTGATACAATTTGTAATTAAATATTACAATATAGTCGTTGTTCATGAGTACATGAAAAATAATATTTATTCGTGAACATATATTTTATTCATGAATTAAAGAAAGTACAACGAAATGCTACACGTTTTAAAATTAATTTTATAAAAACAACAATTCAAGTAGGTGCCTGATCTGTTGACAGTGGTTAAAATTTAGAAAATATTTACATTATCCACGTAGTTAAAATAAATTAAATATTTCTAAAATAAAAAATACGTTTTTACTGAATCACAAAAAAATTGTAAGAAACGCTACAAAATTCGGCGAGCTTTACCTAGATGCTTCAGGATGCAGGATGGGAATGTTTACAAGATAGAATATCGAAATAGAGGTTATCTTTTATTTGGAAACATTTATGTCTCGCATATACGAAAAAAGCTTTTTTCTATTTAAAAAACTCGCTTTAACAGCAACAATCCTTGGTTGAAATACACAAGAAGAATAGTTGGATCACCTTATAATATTTTAAAAGAAAGCATTTCATGAGAAATTCCATTTCAATTTAATTCGATGAAAGGGATGAAGAGCAAATGAATAATTTTACGACTCACACTGTCGGGTAAAACAGCAATAACCGAAGGACCAGAGTATTTTCGTAGCAAAAAATAATATTCAATTCAATTATAATAATACAAAAACAAAATTGACATCAAAAGAAATAAACAACTGGCACTTTAAATCAACTATTAACATCAAAGGAAATAAACAACTGGCACTTTAAATCAACTTATCAGTTTCTGAGAGCTGCGTCACACGAGAGTTCCAACTACGTAGTCCGTTGTACACTTGGAGGGAGAAGAGAAGAACACACTAAGAGAGCAGCACACCAAGAGAGCGAGTAACACACCTTGCCGAGTCGGCTATCATTACGAGAGAGTTTTCTTTACTATTTTACAGAAATGCGCCACCAGTGGTAGCGGCTTAATTGCGCCCCCAGTGGCAGTTTTGAAAACAGAAACAAATGTATGCGAATACGCGACATACCGGCCCCCTTGGTCCGGTAGGACCAATAAATTAGCAATGGTAAGTTGAGATAGGGTAAGAGGGAATGGCAAGGTTACTCAAGAGGGGGAGATGTGGATTCGATAGGTAGAGGAAATACTTTCACCGCTGGTCTTGTGAGAGTTCCCTTTGCAGTGCGTAGATGGACCACACGTACAACTCCGTCCTTGCCTGGGAAGGTTGAAGTCACTCGCGCCAAACACCACAAAAGGGGGGGTGTATTTGGTTCATGCACAAGAACCAAATCTCCGGGCTTCAGCCCATCTCTGGCTAGAGTCCACTTTTGTCTCTGCTGCAGGGTGTGGAGATATTCTCGATGCCACCTTTTCCAAATTCTTTGTGAAAGAGACTGCACCATTTGCCAGCGGTTTAATCTGTTGAAGGGAACACTTGAGGAATCTTCCATTGGAAGAGAGATAAGAGGCGCACCAACAAGAAAATGTCCTGGAGTGAGAGCTGATACCTCTGAGGGGTCTGAAGAAAGAGGGGTAAGAGGTCGTGAATTCAACATTGCTTCCACCTGAGTAGTCAAAGTGATAAATTCCATTAAAGTCAGTATTTGTTTTCCTAAGACCCGATACAGATGATGTTTAGCACTTTTAATTGCAGCTTCCCATAGTCCTCCGTGATGCGGTGTTGCGGGAGGAATAAAATGAAAATTGACATAATACTGATTAGAAAAATAGAGCAGGGTTTCCTTAACACTCGCACAGAAATTCCTCATGGTTCTTTTTAAAATAGAAGATGCTCCAACAAAGTTAGTTCCACAATCTGAGTATAGATCTTTTGGAGGTCCTCTGCGGGAAATAAAACGGGTGAGAGCTGCAATGAAAGCTTCTGAGGTAAGATCATTAACTACTTCCAGGTGCACTGCCTTCGTTGAAAAGCAAACAAATACACACAGATAAACTTTAATTAGATGAGCACGCTTCAAAGTATGGATTTTGACATGGAAGGGTCCTCCATAATCCATCCCTGTTGTCTCAAAGGCTCGTGATTCGTTAACCCTTTGTTTGGGTAGGTCTCCCATTAGTGGCGGAACATTCTTAGGCTTGCATCTAAAACAGTTATTACATTTAAAAATTCGCGAACGAATGACAGAGCGAGCCGACAGGATCCAATAGTTTGTACATAAAATTGATTGCAAGAGTTGAGGTCCCGCGTGAAGATATTTTACATGGTGGTAATCGATGATGAGATTTACCACATGGTGGGTTTTGGGAAGAATTATGGGATGTTTGATTTCATAGGCCAGATGTGAATGATTTAATCTTCCCCCGACTCTAAGTAGTCCATCTTTATCAATAAATGGAGAGAGGCGACGAATTTTTAGGCTACAGGGGCGTTGTTTTCGAAGTAAGGCTAAATCTTCTTTAAAGTAGGAGGTTTGAATAATTTTGCAAATCACATTTATGGCTCTCTTCAGCTCAGGTAACGTGAGAAATCCTTTGACCTTAATCTTTGACCGACAGAAATCAATAAATCGTAGTATATAAGCGAATACACGTTGCAACTTTGTCCATGATGAAAATTTAGTGAGTAAATCCCATTCATGTGAGTCTTGAGCCAACAAAACATTCACAGGAAACTCCTGAAGCTCTGGTAGTGACTGATCTTCAATACGAGCAAAAATTGACGGTGGTCTTTCTTGGGCAGGTAGTGCTAGCCACTTCGGTCCTTCCCACCAAAGTTGACTGTCAAGGAGTTGCGAAGGTGTGAGTCCTCGAGATGCCTCATCGGCAGGGTTTTGATCAGAGGCAATATGGTTCCATAAATGAGACGGAACCCATTCTTGTATTTGGCTCACACGATTTGCGACGAATGTTTTCAAGCGGTAAGACGGCGTTTGAATCCAGCTCAACACTATCGTGGAATCACTCCACGCTGAGATACCTTCAATAGTAATGTAAGGAGAAAGTTGAAGGGAGCAATAATTCAACAACTTTGCCAATAGATGAGCTCCACAAAGCTCTAAGCGTGGCAGGGAAATGCGTTTTAGTGGAGAAACACGCGTCTTAGCAATAAGAATTGAGGATTTTATGGCATTATTTATATCTATGCTGCGGACATAGATTACAGCACCGTATCCCTGTTGAGAGGCATCAGAAAAGCCATGAAGCTGAATGGTTATCGGATGAGCGATGAAAAGCTTACGCTGTAACCTTATGTTAGCAATAAGCGGCAAGTCATTTAGGAATTTTCTCCATCTTTGACTTACGTCCGAGGGTAAAGGATCGTCCCAGGATAATCCTAGAGTCCAAATCAGCTGCATAAATGACTTAGCCCACAATACAATTGGCGCTATCCAGCCACAGGGATCATATAATTTAGCGATGGATGACAAAACTGACCTCTTTGTGAGATGATCATCAGCAATATTTATTCTATATGAGAAAACATCTTCAACTGGGTCCCATTGGAGTCCTAATATTCCATGAATATGGGTAACACTGGAACGAGAAGGAGTTGGAACTTGGCGTTGAGAGTTAATTGATTCCAGCAAACTGGGTGAGTTAGTTGACCATTTGTGAAGAGTAAAACCTCCACGACGAAGTAGCTCAGTTAATTCGTCCTTTAGAGAGGAAGCTTCTTCTACTGTATCTGCACCAGTTATTATATCATCAACAAAGGTTTGCTGTAAGAGGACTTCAGCTGCACGAGGAAAAAGTTCCTTTTCATCTTGAGCTAATTGCTGCAGAGTTCGAATGGCAAGAAATGGTGAACTTGTCATTCCATACGTAACTGTTGTCAGTTTGTACTGCTGAAGTGGTTCAGATGGCTGCGATCTCCAATAGATCAATTGGTACGACTGGTCATCTGGGTGTAACATGATGTTACGAAACATCTGGGTGATGTCACAAGAGAAAACTATTGCATGCCGTCTAAAATGTAAAATCACATCAAAAATGCTATTTTGCAACTTTGGTCCTGCAAGCAGGATGTCATTTAAAGATACATGGTTAGAAGTGCGAGCGCTAGCATCAAAAACGACTCGAAGTTTCCTAGTAGTGTCGTGCTGCTTAAACACTCCGTGATGTGGAATGAAATAATGAGGAAAATCAACCTTGGAGGATGTATATGGAATCATATGCCCCGAGTCTAAATAGTCCTGCATAAAGTCCAGGTATAATTTCTTGTAATCAGGTTGCGATAAGAATCTTTTCTCAAGGAAAAGAAAACGTCTTTTAGCAGTAGGAGAGGAATCTCCGAGAGTAGGGTGATTTTTCTTGAAAGGAAGTCTGACTACATATTTTCCTGACCGGTCTCGTTCGAACGTTGAAGCAAAGTGATTTTCTGCGTAAACTTCTTCAGGAGAGAGGGGGGGACTTGGTGGTTCCTCAATTAGCCAAAATTTCTGTATGGACCCATGTAGGTCCATATCAGTAACTGTTAAAAATATTATATTGACATCGAGGGCTTCTTTATTCGATGTGACATGGTATGACCCCATAATAACAAATCCAAAAATAGTGCCAAATGCGACTGGCAAATCAGTACCAAGGGGAAGACGCTGGCCATTTAATGCTAGCGCAAAAAGATCTGCCCCAATTAAAACGTCCACTGGAGATGGTACATCAAACGTAGGATCTGCCAACACTAATGAGGACACTCTCTGTCTGATTTCTTTTGAAATAGTGGTTCGTGGTAAGTTTGAACTGATGTTTTCCACTATTTGAACAGGGTGAGATTGTGAGAGAGATTGTCCGTTCAAGCTATCTATCTTTAAATGAGTTATTCCTTTAGTTCGTAAGGAAGCTTGAGATAGCCCAGTGAGTAAGTTGGGAGACTTGTAGCGTTTTACCTTGAGAAGCTGTGCGCAGTGTTCTGAAATACAGGTCATTTGAGCGGCTGAGTCCAAAACTCCTCGCACTATGCACGAGTTCCCTTCCAAAGTAGAAAGTTTTACCAAAGTAGTAGCCAAAATAACCGAGGTAGTCGTCTTTGTTGAGGAGAATCCCACGAAGGCATCGGGATGCACACTCTCCTCTGGTTTATTAGGTGGGGATTGCTTGTTTGTGGATGTCTTCGATGGCTCCGACTTTGATACTGAGGCTTGATGAGAGAGATGCAATAACGAATGGTGCCTTTTGCCACATGTCCTACAAGAGTGAGTCGATTTACACAATTTAATTGAATGAGAAGTGCCAAGACAATTATAACACCAACCATTGTCGCGGGCATATCTACGGCGAGCTTCGGCACTTAAGCTCAGAAATGAATCACAGCTGTAAACATTATGATCGGGAGAGCTGCAATATTTACACGCTGCCTTTTCAACTGAGAATAGAGCGACTTTCGTGGGGCGTGAAGATGCAACGCCTTTTGTTTCTTGAGAATAAATGCGTCCAATGGCGGCACCTTCCAAACGTGATGATTCCTTTTCCAAGAAGTCAATTAAATCATTGATACAAGGAATTTCATTATCAGTCGATTTAGTATCTTCAAACCGTTTTCTGGTCTCGGAGTTCAATTTCCGCAGTAGTAGTGTCACTAAAAATAGACTTGGGTTAGTAATATCATGTCCCAAGGCAATTAATGCCTGCGTGTTCTCGCGGAAAATATCCAAAAAGTTTCGAATGCTTTTTAGTGAACCGTTAACATTGGGTAAGTCAATCACATTGCTGATATGATAGCTCACTAAACGCCTAATATTATGGTATCTTTTGTAAATTAAGTCCCAAGCAATTTTATAGTTTTCGGCGGAAATGGGCAGCCCTTTAATAACATTCAGTGCTTCGCCTCTAAGTGAGGAAAGAAGATACTGAAATCTTTCAATTTCCGAGAGAGACTCATTTTGATTAATAGTTTTTTCGAATAAGTTCGAAAAATATATCCAGCCATTAAGATCTCCTGAGAAATGAGGTAAATCGAATTTGGGCAATCTCACTGACGTAGTAGGCAACGGCGAGGGGGCTGGAAGAGAAGCATTACTTTGAATATTTGCCCTTTCTTCCGATTTCAGCTGCGTCCTAATTGCTGCCTTTACGTCACCATAAATATCAGATATTTCATCGGAATAGAGTTCGACAGCTTGATCATTCAGTTCAGAGGTTTCATCACTGTCGTACAATTTTTTAACAAGTTGCTGATAATTAATATACTTTTGTTCCACTTCCTCTAAATAGGAACGTAATTTTTCTCTGTTCTGTTCGGAAAGTGGAGTAAGAGAGGTAGTCAGTTGTTCGACATAGATTTTAACTTTGGCAAATCTATTTTTTATTAGCTCTGCTTGACGAGAGAAAACAACGTAACGCATGGCGACAGATGTTCACGAAAACGAAAACACAAAACGGTTTTAGAGGTACCACGTGAATTGCGGAGCAAGTGAAGTGCCACAGCCGATCTTGGAGATAAGAGTTCGAGTTTCAGACAACGAGCGTTGAATAAGCGGATAAGAGGAGAAAGGAAATATAGGCGCGTTGTTAGAATCAAATGGGCCACAATTTTCAACGGGAAATAAACTGAACCCCTAACTGCCACTGGATTACGCTTACAATTACAATATATTACGATGCACATAGAACATTTGGAGAATAGATCACTTTGTAACAACTTTAGAGCAACAAATTTAAATTAATCCATAGTTCCCGGAATCCGGCCCGAAGGACCAAGAACATGTCGGGTAAAACAGCAATAACCGAAGGACCAGAGTATTTTCGTAGCAAAAAATAATATTCAATTCAATTATAATAATACAAAAACAAAATTGACATCAAAAGAAATAAACAACTGGCACTTTAAATCAACTATTAACATCAAAGGAAATAAACAACTGGCACTTTAAATCAACTTATCAGTTTCTGAGAGCTGCGTCACACGAGAGTTCCAACTACGTAGTCCGTTGTACACTTGGAGGGAGAAGAGAAGAACACACTAAGAGAGCAGCACACCAAGAGAGCGAGTAACACACCTTGCCGAGTCGGCTATCATTACGAGAGAGTTTTCTTTACTATTTTACAGAAATGCGCCACCAGTGGTAGCGGCTTAATTGCGCCCCCAGTGGCAGTTTTGAAAACAGAAACAAATGTATGCGAATACGCGACACACACCTTCGGAAAACCTATCAGCATTAACACAAGCGGCAGAAAACCTTAGGGGGAAGCCTCCAACAGGGGTAAGGCGCGATAAAAGCTTTATCTTTAGCACATAAGAATACGGCGCTTTCATTCGGAGGCAAAAATTGCACAAGAGGAGGGGTATTTATTTTTCCAACCGCACCCACGGCAATTTCGAACCGAATACACTGTATGGAATTAAGTATGGAACGTGTTAATGCAAATCTCAACCTCGTAATAAGCGAATCCTGTTATTATCTTTTAATTCCCCCGTGATTCACACTCCAATTTCGTGTGGAAGGGAAAGACAACGAGTTTTTTTAATCTGCCGCACGCACTCGTAAAGGGATATCAGCCTAGTGACGCCACCTTCGCTATCCTCAAGATCTGGTCCCCTTTCTAGCCCGTGACTCCATCTCTAAGCGACACACTTTCTAATTTAAGATCACGCCCCGCTTAATCTTCTTCACGAGATTCGAGGGGTTATAAGAACATCGGGTTTTTTTCCTCCACTCGACACCGAAAATCTTCAGGTTTTTTTTGTGCGGTCGATTTTTTGGATTTTATCTTGATTTTCTAGGAGTTGGAATTTTTTCAAGTATGGTTTGGCGAAAATTCATCTACGCCCGATTTTAAAGAAGGTCGGATTTGCAAGGTCGACTTTTTGAAATCTTATTCTTAACAAGATGTTTCATTAAAACGCCCACTTTTTACACCTAAATGGGATGATTGATACGTAGAGCATCGAATTATATTATATATAATTTGGCTTCAGAGGTTATGGCAACATCATATTTACTCATTCATTTTAAATCGAAAACTTTTAAGGTTTCTTTTGACTTGTTTAGGTTTATTTTTTGCAGATTTTGAACTCTTTTTCTGAGACTGGAATGAGAGTTTTATTTCTCCAGTCAAGAGTCAACATTAATTGAAATCATCCTTTACCTTTTTATCTAGTTTTACTACCAAACCAACACCCTATCTCCAGTCTTTTCCTATCTCATAAAAAAATTCAGGTAAAACTTCAGTCCTTCCTCCAGAAAATCAACCATCTATTCTTTGTTGCTCTATAAGTTCTAAAAACACTTTTGTAATGAATTATTTCGACTGTTAAATTGTTGAGTCTGTATGATTGAGAATTCATTGATAGCATTTCCAACGCGTGTGGGAAAAGTGCAGTAAAAGAGAAGCACAATTTATGAAGAACCATGTCAAGACATTAAGCAAGTATTGAAACTACCTCAGAGACCAGCGATAAAAGGGGTGTTGATATTAGAATAAATTGCATAGCTAAACACAACTTAACGAATCGCATTAATAGAGATAAATTCACAGAACGAAATATGCGTGATTGATTGAAGAAGAAAAATTTAATCCGTTTTGTTATAGCAAAGATAGTTAATAGTTTTTGGTAGCGTTCATGCATTTTTAGGGCTTAGGACACTATTGGAAATCAATTTTTCGATAATTTATTGCTCCGAAACGATTTATCTTTGTCAGCTCAGTTATCGCTGTATTTGTAATTGATTGATATTCTCTTTAATGGATGACTTCAGGTAGCGGTTGACCTCTCTTCTATATTACCTCCTTCGTCGGTTTAAGTAGATTGATATTGTTACTTTTTGCAATAATTTAAGAAATTAAAAAAATATTCATATATGAAGTAGGCACGTATAAAAATATAGAAAGAATGGATAAATCTGAACCCAACCCAATAAAAAAATTCCCCGTCTAAAAACTATAGAAAGATAAACCCACGAAGCAGATAAACTCCCACGTTTAAGTGCGAACGAAAATCAGAGAGTAAAAAAAAGAAACCGAAACAATGGGAGCACAGCATTCCAAGCAAGTCAAAATGTTACAGAATGAATACTAAACAACGTGGTATATTGCTCACTCCAGCCAATCCTTTCGAACATCTCCTGTTGTGGTGCATAACTCCTTACTCTCTCAGGACCCGTTGTATTTCTTGCGCTGAAATTACGTGTAATTTACCGCCTTTATCTCGGACAGCTTCGTATCATTCGTTAAAATATTCATCCAGCACGTGGTCGCAGAATAAAAGTATGTTTCGGCGTGGGAAGTCAGTTTAGGGGAATGCAAAACGAGCATACATTTCACACCCCTTCTGCCGAAAGAAGGCGATAAAGATTTTTGGCTATGCGCCCTTGACGGGAGAAAGCATATCGCATTTTTTCGTATCGCCACGCTCATATCGATGTGGAGCGATGGCACGATTCGATTAGTCGAGGGAAAGGCTATTTAATTTCGCGATGGGATAAGAGAGAATTTTATTTTTTCGATTTTTCGGTCCCTTTAATGTTTTATTGATTTAAAAATGACGATACTGGCTATACTAGTGAACTCTTTCAAATCCACTACTATATCGTAGTTTCATTTTTGTAGCTATTTTTCTTGTATCCTTATTACTTGTTCTCTGCTATGCTCATTACTGTTATACAAACATTTATATTGTTTTATTTATGTGAATATGTATTTGTATTGTCTTATTTGCCTTTCAGATCTGCCTTAACATGCTTTTCCATAAGAATTTACTTAACTATCAGTAGGTACCAACGTTTATTTACGCCCCACTACTTGCGGTTGTTTTCCTGCTGCGGTATATATTATTTCCTAAGCTGAACCTTAGGTTTATAAACCCCCAATGTAGTTTTCAATTTTGTATTTTTTTAAAGCAATCTATTTATTTAAAATTCATCTGACCAAAGGTTAGATTTAACGAGAGACTTAAAAGTTTCAATCTCGCTTTAATGAAAGACTTTTATTATTATTACAGTTATTAATATTTAGTAGAATATGGATGAAGAGACCTACCAAAGACCTTTACAAACATACAGACAGATTTATAGATATCATCAGAAAACGGAGAACTATATTCTATGAGTACATTCAGAGATTGAACGATAACAGACTCACAAAGATGATTTTTGATGCCGTAAACAGGTCAAACATGAAAACTGATTGGTATCACGAAGTAGAGAAATACCTGAAAGAGAAAGGGACCAACATAAAAATGATAGAAGAAAGAAGGAAATTCAGAAACAAGATTATGAAGACAAAATTTAAAGTGACAGAAAAGAAGAAAGCAGGGACATTGTGGTCAGAACAGAGGAAATATGAGCACAGTCAAAGAATGAAGAGATATTGGGAGGAGAAGAAGAAGAAGAAAAGTGAATCATGAGACATTCAAGTTCAAACACTGTCCCTAAGGGCAAAAATAATTAATAATAATAATATTTTAATATTTAATATGCATTAGATATTTGTTCAATAAAAGCCGTTGAGGAATGCACCCGCTAAAAATCAAGTCACTCCCTCCCGCGTGTGCAGTATCGATTTTCGATTTTCATTTTCATAGCTCGCATAAATGACATCATTACCGACTGGTATTGGATTAAGCCCGCTCTATATAATTCTCTTTCCACTGGGATGACGACCTATCGGGAAAATGCCTCTTTTTGCTCCATTGTGTCGGCTTGGTTGGATGAAAATTCCCGGAGATTCCTCTCCAATTTTGGATTCTTCTCTTTTCCACTCCCTTCCAGCTGATGGATTCTAATGATCACTGCAATTATATCCTTCGAAATATTTATTTTTTAATTCAAACTGTATCGCTCTTTTCATACTGGATATAAAGCACGCCTAATTAAAGTGACAAATTAACGTAGAATATTTTCAGGAGATGCATTAAACATGAGGCTCTCCTATATTCTTGTTTTCTTATTGTAGAGCTATTTATTCAGAGAGGTTATGCCTATGTGGGCCTCTCTTATACCCAATCTGTGAACTCATATGTATTATTACACTAATAGTAGAATTATACAGTACTATAGTATATCATATCACACAGATACATTACTTTATGTTAATTAGCTATTTATTAATATTTTATAGTTGATTTTGAATGTAGAAGGAATTCTAAAGATAATAATAATAATAATAAATCGTCTTTATTTGGGCGAGATTGAGACTTAAAAGTCTCTTCTTCCATCTAACCCATAGATAGGGTTGGATTTAAATAAAAGCAAAAAAAGCTGGGAATTGATTGACTGCTGTGAACATTTCAACGCTATCTGAGAAATCATAATTGAAATCGTAAAAAAAAGTTGATACATAAATAGATTGATAGTATTATAGTACCTATATGAAAGATTTATATTATTTGTCTTATATTATTGATAGTTTGAAATGTCCTCCACCAAAATCGAAATGCATCTACGAAAGAAAGAATATGAGGTGATAGATGTAAAAAGATTACTTGAAAATTAGTATGAGATCTTAGTACTTTAAACAGTATATTATCTTGTTATGGAATGAAGTTCTTCATGGAACGAGCGTGTTCCTTGAAACCCTATAATAAACAGAAGTGAACATTTATGGCGAGACATAATTTACTTTAATTGAAATGGAATTGACGGGGCTGATGGTCGTTTAGAGGTTAGGATATCTATCTGTATTGGAAGAATTTGAGTTGTAGTAATGTCGTTTTTTCACTTCCGTTTATATTAAACCATTATGCATTGCGTATCATCATTTAACACATTACAAAGAATTATGCAAGATAAACTGAAATAAAAAAAATATCATGCCTTCAGGATGTCCAAAGTGGGAAGTCGCTTCAGATGTTCTGAAGGATAATAAATTCCTTCCATTAGAAAATTTACAATTTTATTCATTTACTTTCTAAGTTGACTTTTGCATTACCATAATTTTTCTATTCGACATCAAGCGTGTTTGAATCCGAAGCAAGAGCTCTAAGCTTTAGCAGCATCAATTTGGAATAGCAATTCGAAAGACCTAGAATTAACGGAAGTCAGCGAATTCACTTAGCTTCTGAAAAGAAGAAATATCGGCACTGCAATTAAGAAAGTGTTACAGAGAGTGAAAGATTGGGGAACTGGAGCGTTTCTAATTGCGATTTTATGTAACACTCAACGGTAATCACATTATGGGAAGAGAAAAGGAATTTTAGAAAAATTCTGCGCCAAAGAAACTGCCAAGTCTCCGTGAAGTATGCAGTATTCTTCCTCGTGCCATTCTGATAGAAAAAATAAGCTTTTATGGGCTGATACCAGTGATCTTTCAAAATTATAGAAATTTTTGAAGAATTTTGCACTTTTGTATGCAAACTCATTATTATTCTACTGTATAAATTTTATTTGTGCTAAATAATTAATAATTTTTCCCTCTCCCTGCTCTGCCATTTTGACAGGTTTATAATAGTTTGTATCTGTTATGTTACACTATTAAAAAAAACAATATGAAATATCTGAAATAACAAAAGACTTAAATTTTTTCCACATGGATTTTTTTACTAAGTATCTTGTTATTTCTGTTATGTCTTTCCATAAAGTCACGCCTTCCAATATCGATTTCACTATAAAATAGTTTAAATATTCTAAAAAGTTATGTCTTTCATCAATTGTGTACCATGTGTTCATATTACGAGATTATAAATTAGATGAAGCTGTATTCACATATTCCTCTGCATAAAATGCTCTCAGCAGATAATACTGTACAGACAATTGCCGAAACCTTTGTTAATTTTTACTGGCGATCTTTATTTCGCATAGTATCACTGAGGAATTGAGAAATATTCCCACATATCTTTTCAGAAGCCCCGGGTTCGATTCCTCAGGGAACATTAACATGACCTTCGATGACCTCCTAAGTAGGCGAAGATTAAATATTAATAATTTCTTTGGTATGATAAAAAATTTCTGCTTTGAGTGTGGGTGCCGTTAGTTCATGGCTAGTATATGGTTTTGGTTGTATACCAATATAGTAGTTGATGGACGAGTAGGGTAAAAATTGTGATGTACGGTGAGTTCAGTGAAACACAATAAATTGCGTTTCCTATGTAGTGAAGTAAATGCAAGAGCCTTCCCTATACCAATATTTGAGACAGTATAATTACTGTTAATTGCGTTCCAGGTCTTTGAAAATGTATCACGAACTTACCAATCTCAGGAAATTTCTAATGTTTACCCTGCATAATAAAGTGAGATTCCATAATTGGTTAATACTATTATTATGCAATAATTCCTCTCAGGGTACCCGACCGTCGTATAAAAAGTTAGACCAAGAGATTATATAATAACTATATAACAACGTGAGATTCCATAATTGGCTGGTAATATTACCATGCAGTCATTCATAATAGGGCACCCGAACGTCGTATAAAAAGTTTGCGCAAAGAAAATGTTTTCGTGATTCCCTTGCAGCATAAATCGAGCCTCTACATCCTCCCATCCCTCTTGAAACTCTGATCTCGCGAATTTTAAATCCCACCGAAATTTTTAGGTCACCGGAATAAATCCAGAAAGTTCGTTTTCCGCACTAAAGAAAGCCTTAAACCAGGTTTCCCTAAGGACCCAATTTTATTCATGTGGTAACATCAGGAGTCGATCTACGCTGCAGAACCTACGCTACCCCGTGTAATGGGATCTCTGTGCCCCATTCAACGCGAGCAGATGGCGCTGGGCGCATCTGTGTCACTCGGCTCCTCTTAAATCGATCATATTGACCTCGGAGACCTCTTAGAGTGGTGGTGCCGAGAAAGTATTGACCTCGGGATCTTCTCCACCGTTTTCTCCTTCAGCTCCTTATCTCCCATCTCCCTTTTCATCTCCTTCATCTCCCTCTCCTCTTTTGAACCATCTTTCCCCAACGAAAATTTATTTTCCGAGGGAATCAAATTCCCTTTTCCGTCGCGTTCCACGCTGCGCATCTTAATTGAGTGATGGCGGAACTTTGCCGTAATTTCCCCGCTGAATGAATTATTGGCCTTTGCATAAATATTGGCTTTAGTCCTTTTATTCTCTTCGTTTCACTTCTTCAGAGGATGTATTATCAGCACTGCGGGATCCAGAATAGTTGGAAAATATTGGAATTAATCACATCTGCGTCGAAATTAGTACCCTTTGGGCGTGTGGTAAGGGATGTGGTAATAATAATTACTTAGTGTTATTAAGTATTTATGCATTATTTATTATTACATATTTCATTAATGTTATATTTAAATATCCATAAGTGCAAAATAATCACTGCTATTCAAGAAGATTTATTGTAATTACACAAATATACATATACATAAACTTATACTTATTTAAGAGTGTGTATAAGTTTATTATAAATTTATAATAAATGATAAATAAAAAAATAGCTACCTCTAGTAAGCCATTTCATTAGTAAAACACTAGTAAAAATGATCTAAGCTGAGAATAAAAATTGAAAGACTATAAAAATAAAAAGCTTTAATGGTATTAGAAACAAAGATAATTTAATAATTCATCTTACATTATTGAAGTAATGAGGATGAGTGTAAAACGGCAGGCAATAAATTATAGAAGCAATAGCCAACCGAAACATAAGATGTTAAGCAAATATTTGTTCTTTCGATTGAGAAAATAAATTGATTCTATACACTAAATTAAGCACTAACACATAATAAAAGGAAAGTATTTAGAAGAACATAGAACAACAAATCGACTTTAATCAGATTTATACTTTAATTCTTAACATTCGCTCTGAAAATTATGCATCCACCATGTTACGCGGGAAGTTTTGATTCTATGATAATAATAGGAAAATAAAATGGTGAGACAATTCGTTTTATGAAGAAATATATCCGTGGATATCATGAGATAATGGAGCCATAGCCCCCTTCAGTCACCAATCTATACATGTTGATATAAATGTAAATAATTTGTATTACAATTCATTATTGTTGCTGTCCCACAGCTGGGAATTTCACATAAGTTCTAATCAAAAATTTAATGTAAGAAATAATTTGGTTAAAAGGTGGATTAGGCGTAGAAAATTCAATTGGCCGCGTTGTGACAAAATCGCTAAAAAATATACGAGAATTACAGGAGTATGTTGTTAGTAATTAATTCCCACAGGGTAAATAAATCATGATGTTTGTGGACATATTTTCCACAGAGGTAAGCGTCTCTTGTGCAGATAAGCGGAACAAATCCCTGTTTATAAATGGACGTTTCACAATTACCTAACGGTGGAAGCAACTCCGGTAGCTGGCTTTCCTCATAATACCATAACTGAAACTAATGCCGACTATTCTTTTTCTTTCCGATACCGCGGCCAACTTTCTAATCATCTCCGAAACGATTTACAGCATACCGTTTTCTCGAAGAGTACGAAGGCAAGAATCCGAATAAAGAATGATATCCTTTGGCTCCTCCCCTGCATTCCATGAATACGTCACCATTCTCGGTGCGGGAATAAGGCACACCCTCCGTAGAGAGTTGGGAAACCGAATGATTTTATTTTTCATTTTTCCCGTTCTTCTTTAAGCTTGCGCTCTCTTCTTCGAGGTTTTTTGTAATGATGTTCTGAAAGGCTTTTTCTTTCCCTCACGAGTATCATGCTTATTTAAGATGGGTATTGAATGACTATTTACATGTTTAGATAAAGGATTTTTGCTCTCCACTCCCAGGGGTTTCACTTTGAATCAATATTCTTCGTCATATTTTTCATCACTAGAGATGAAAATTAAATGGTATGAATAAAAGACTGTACTTTAACCATCAAGCTAATTCGTGACCGGTTCAGGACTTGATTGATATTAGCAAGAGACATAACTTTTCCTGCGATTGAGCTAAGGATCATACTGAGCTGCGTGGCACAGTACTGGCAGGGTAGAGCAGCGCAGGGCAGCACGAAAAACCTCTGCAACTACCAAAGATGGCAAGTGCCATGCTTTGATACATTGGTGCACCAATCACGTGACCATAAATATAGAGCTAGCTGAGCCCTTTTGCGATTTCTATCCAAATCTGACGTTGGAATATATTTCAAGTGCTGACAATGGCTGGTGATATCATTTATTTATGGACGGTTACGCACCAGTTTAATTACTCCCACTATAAAAGATGTTTTAAAAAAGTCATCCCCTTGAATGCCATCAAGTTTCTGTTATTTATGTTAAAATTCATACGTCCATATACCTTTCATAATATTATGGGATTCCAGCGAGGAACTTCAAATAAGTTTTACTCCTCAAATTCAAATATTTTATTTCGATAAGACAACCCTCCTCTAAGTTACGAATGACATATTTTCTTTTGTGAGCATTTTTTCGCAAGATATCTCTAAGGTAGAATCTTTTCTCCTTACAGTGCTGAATAAAAATGAAGGAAGTAGGAAATATGGTTGACCAAATACGAATTTCAAAGTGAATTCTTTTGGTCTTATCTCAGACGGCATCAGCTGTCGCTGGGTGTGCAAGAAATATCGGAAAATTACATGTCTTGATCAATATGAATTGTCTCCATGTATTCGATGACTTCCGAAGAGGTTATGCTCATTACATTGCGTTACAATGAAACATATACATGATTGCCTTATGCCAGTAAAGCGCAGTTTACTTATCTGCATTATTTCATGCGATTAGTTCATTTTTTTGCGTTTTGCTGAACTATCAATCTAAATACAAGGAAAGTGGTAAAGATGATTTTGCAAGTCAAGGCATGAATTTAGAAAACTTCTCGAGAGTGAAAACAGCCTGGCAGGACTGGGATTCCGGATCTCCCAATTGCTGGTTCGTTGCTCTTTTCAAAAAGCTGGAAATTCTATCACAAGAAAAGGAATATTGACCTTATAAACGTTAAACCATATGACAAGATGATGGAGATGATAGATAAGTGTGTAGATATAATTTACCGAAGATCAATAATAGACCGTATATTGCCGAAGAACTTATAGAATTTTCAAATTAGTACTCTTAATAAGATGAAAACGCCCTCTTTTAATACTTCCTAACCTTGAACAGGTATATGTGGAACAATCATAGATAAATCCTTCTCAAGCATTAGATATCAAAACGACGATGGAAGAATGTTATATTCCTCAGCGGCCCTTAAATTTCACGGCTGTTCCCATGACCTCGCGCGACATCAATTTCATAATGACAAAATTCCCACCATCAAAACTGTTACGACATCACTTTTAATGCGCAAAGCAGACAGGTACAGCGAGCTGCAGCTTTACAGCTCGCCGTGTCTCGTCGCGCGTTAAAATTTACGATTGCTACTCGAAAGCGGGGCTGGGAATTACCTCAATTCCCCCGAGCGAGCAACTCAAGGGGGAGGATCGTGAAGGATGAAACGTTACAAACTTTGGAGTTGCAGAGAGTGTGTGAGTTTTAAAGAGTTCCATGAATCAAAACGCGTTATTTGGTGGGAAACATCGGACGGAATTACCCCGCGCCGAAAGTGTCCTGTTGTCGACAATGACACATTAGTGAAACTTAAGGGGACTTTAACGACCGCAAGTAATTAATTCTTCTATCACAAAGGAGCTTAGAGGGAGGGAGGGAAATGAGATCTGGTTAATTGGCTAGACGGCTGACACTTGGATGTAGATGGGAAATCAATGGAGGGCATCTCTCCGAATTGGATGAAAACTTTGCTCGAAAAGTTATATCGAAGACAAAGAGGATCTCTACTGCGGCGTTGATGAGTTAATTTTGTTTAGCCCTTACATTTTTACTACCTCAACCAAAAAGGGCATAGATATAAACTAAGCATTTATACACACCAAAACATTCATACGCATCTAAACATTCAAAGGTGAGTATTATATTTCGTCGTTCATCTGCTGAAAGATTCTTCAACTAACTGCCACTCCTTTATATCATAATTATGTATCCCCAAAAATATCATCTTCCAAAAACATTTGTCTTAGTCTTAATCTATAGTTTTTCCTTGTCTACCACTTTTAACTACATTCCTTTACGTCTTATTTACTAACCCCAAATATTATATCACCCAAAATTTTTCTCTTTGTCTCACTCTATGGATTTTTCCTGCCTCCCACTTTTAACTACACTCCCTACAAATTCCTTTCCTCCTGCATGGATGTAAGGTTGCAATTAGATTATTTTAAGTAAGATGATCCATGACGTAACAACCTAATTAGGGGCAAAGACTAGCCAAGCGTATATTAGGTACAAGAAGATGGCGATGAAAAGGCAGAATGGGTAGCCTGAATTAAAAATTTTGCTCAAAATCTCTCTTAAATTTAAAGTTCCTTTAAATTTATTTTACTTACTTATTACTTTTTTACTTACCTACTTTTACTTTAAAAACTCAGTTCCTATAGTAAGCCCGGCAAGCATAAATGTCATCGGTCGTTATAATATGCTCTTTGTGCACTTTACTACTAAATTCCATTCTCCGCTGTTATTTCACTGTTTCCTTAGTGCTCGTAATATACTGAGAGGTGAAAATGGTAGAGCGCCGACCAATTATGCAAAAGTATTTTCGAATAGTGCTTTGCTTTTCATACCTCTAAAGTGATGTTAAAAACTCTCTTAGGCTTAACTAAATAGATACTTCATTCAAATTGTCATTCATTATGGTACCTTGCCATTAAATCACCTACAAATTAGATGGAGTAGCTAAGTCAGATGATAAATAAAGAAAGTTTCGTACTTATAGCTTGAATGAGCTTGAAATCATTTGACTTTTAATTTTAGATATAAGTAAGGACATACATTTTAAATAAGTTTTGAGAGTTTTGTTCCTTTGTTGCTGAACTAATAAAACTTATACCTATATACGCATTATATCTATGCAGTAATGATCGATAGTAAATTTCTGCGTTCATCTTTGCAACTTCGTTACAACGAAATCATCTTACCACTGATCTTAAGATACGTTTCATCAAAGATCTTCTATTCATAGTATCTATCATTCACATAGCATAGATAATAAAAAATGTAATATTTATTAGATATCATATTCCGCTGCCATAAGGCCGAGTCTTCATACGATCTTTCTCTAATGGAAACAAAGCGAGCACTTCAGTAAGTAAGAAAAACCCTTCCCGAGGCCTATTTTCGTCTCTAAAACATCACGTAAAAGGTCAGATGGATTGAATGGAATCTAGATTTGAAAGGTTACTGGGAAACAGTATCCAAACTCCCACGCACGATATTTTAGAAGCTCGCCTTCGCAAATGAGACAACTATAAAAACCATCCCTTACGCGGAAAGATTGCTCTTGACTAGGCCAAAGCTGTGTACTTATAATGGCTGTCATTGAAACCAGACGCTCTTATCCTTAGTTTCTTTAGCATCATATTCGTATATCGTAAGTTTAAAGCTATCTTCGTAAACGTAATTCATATCTAAGTTGGAGTGTTTATTTGCATTAAATTACTCTATGAACATTAAAAAGCCGAGTAGTATACTCTCTAACTAACTAACATTAAAGTAAAAGTCCATTTAAACAAGCAACTGTGCAAATTTACCACTAAATTAAAGGGATTAGTAAGTGTGATATGATTAGATTCTTTATTTCTTCGTTTCCAAAAATGATTCATTATCTAAATGAAGAATTATTGGCTAAGAACTCTTTGGGATAATATGGATTGAAAATGAACTTATTTGAGCTATATTATATATATTCTTTAATTCTTTGTTTCCAAATAATTCATATTCAAATTTGACAAAGATAGTGAAGGATTCTTTGGCATAATATGGATTGGAATTGAAATTATCTGAGCAGGATTTTTTAAATTTTTTAGCGAGACGATCATGCTACTGACATTCATTCGTAGGTTTAATTAATCGAGAAATTAAAAATTTTGATCTTATAAAATGATCTTTCGTCTTATTTAGACCTAACTCACCTATCTATTGTCAACCTAGTTGGTTAAGGCAGCTGCTTGGGTAGAGAAAGATCTCGGGTTCGATTCCCAGCCTAGTCAGACATTTTTCAATTTTGAATTTTTCTGGGTGTACGCCCTTATATACAAAGATACTTTAACCCTTCCTTTTGTCTCACTATCTTATTCTGCTTTTATATCTACTCCTCTCTTTGCTTCATCAAGTTCCCGCCCCCTTGATTCGTTCCTTCCACGAACTTGCAATCCTCTCTCCTCGCAGAGTATTGAATGGGGTTGGGCCTGCACGAGGAGTTTCTGAAGAAGCTAACGGGTGATTTACTGCCCTACCTCTCCAGCCTCTCCTAAATTTCCTTTGCGAGTAACTTATTGCATTCGCTTTCTCTCTCTCTCTTTTTCATTTGAAGCGGTCGCGTTCGATCGACAGGAAGTCGGAGGGAAGGAAACTTCCTCAGGAAATCCGTCACCTCTCTCGTGTCGCGCAAATTAACGTTTATTTTTCTAGCTTGATAACGTCGTAAATTATGTTCCGTGCGGAGGAAAGTGGCTCACAAAGAGGCATATTTCACCACGCTGTACCGCGGGAAATTGTCGCCTTTTAAGAGGCGTAGCAGAATGACTTCCAGGCGTATTGGTTTTCTAAGAAGGTTTTTGTTTAGTTTCGATCGCAATCAGAGTGGTTTTTTCCAATACGTATTTCTTAATTGCGATCTTCCGCGAAATATCTTTTGAGTGGATTCCAGGTGGTCTGGTCTGGCATAGCACGTTTCTGATTTGTTCTTTTTTTGAGTTACAGGTCGCATGAAAAGAGCAACGATTGTATACATTTTGAGATCGGCTCAAATCGACTTTAAGAGAATTTATTGTTAATATTGCCAATCACTCCGAAATTTGAATTTTTAAGGAATATTTCGTTTTTCAATTGCATACTATAATAAATAAATCATCATTACCATCGTTTTGTGCTCGACTATGACATTGATGTAGAGAAACCTACGCTGTAACAACGAGTTAAATATACGATGTACTGTAAATATTTGCACATTGCATACTGAAAAAGCCAGGAATTCCTTTAATTTTTTTAAAGAGTTTTATTAATTTAATTTAATTTATTTTGATTTAATTTTTAACAATTTTTAAAACTTTAATTCCTGTACTAAACCATACACATTTTTATTGTATAGTACGGGAAAATTTTCCTAAAATAACTCTGAAATATGGAAAATTATTCGGTGATTAGTTGAAAACATGGGTTAAAGTCCCACCCATGTCTATTTTTCACTTCTTGTTCAAATTTTTCGTGACCCTTTATTACTAATCCAACTATTTAGCCATTAAATCTTTATTTATTATGCATTATATTACATATTTAAGTTTTATAATGAAGGGAAGGCCTACCTCTTTACCTTTGGTCAAATTATGGTATTAATTGATTAAAAATAGGTGCTGGTTCCCTTAGTTTCATTTCTATCATAACAATCCGCAAGTTTCAAGCCATCTTCATGATATTAAAACCATTAATCCCCAACTCAGAGTACTTTATCTTCCAAAGTCATCGCAGTATCTTCCACTAAGGTCATCATGAAAAGCCAAGTTGTACAAATTTCCCTATCAGTAGTAAGATCCATTCAATGGCAAATTTATAACCATGGGTTATAAAACATAAGCAACCGTGTAATGAATGAATCAAATAATAGATTGTTTTACAATTTTTGTTTCCAAAGTTATTAATTTTTAACAGATACATTTATGGGTGACGAACTCTTAGTCATACTTTGATTAGGAAAGGAACCGATCTGAGCGTGAATTTTGACACTTATCGGCGAGATGATCATACTACCGAAATCCATAGATTGAATTACTTTTCGTTAAGATATGGAAAATTATAATTTTAGATAATGGCCACCAAAGTGTGTATGGAGATCATGACGTATACGTACATACTTGATTGAGTAGTATCTGGATTATTTTTCTTGATCTATATATTCGCGCATATACATACAAATGTCATTCTTGGTAGAAATTAAAACTAAGATGTCCCATCTTATAATTTAACTCTTGTCTAATACAAAATGCATAAAATGTATACAGACTTGAAACAAGAATATAAAATATAGTATAGGTTTTTTTACCAAGAAAAATATTTTCGGGGCAGGAATATTTCCACAAAGAGGGAGGGTGTGAATTACCTACAAAAGATGAAGGAAAGAACAAGAGAAAGAGAGACATCACGACTTGTAGGATAAAGAATATTACATAAGGCATTTGCTGACATACGTCAGAAAATATGTATTCTTTGTAGTTGAAAATCGTCACTTAATTCAGGTAGAAGAAAGAACATTTATAGCATCGATGAACTCCAGCGAGATTAGACTAGATTATATAGTATTTGTGCATTTTCATCACCAGATGTAGAGGAATGATGAGATTCCGTGTTCTATTAATTCCATTGAGAGCACAATCCCTAATCTAGGAAAGAGGCATGAATAGGTAGGACTCTATCCCCGTAGGCGTGATCTTATTATTTAGAAGACAGATAGATCCTGTAAAGAGATTGCTCGAGTCCCTAACGTGTTCCGAGGTATTGTGTAGCCAAGACGTGAACGTAATGAAGAAGTGCGAGAGGTTTTATACGCATGGGTGTGGCAGAAAAGCACGTATCGTGTAGGAAGAAGATGAAAATAGAGTGAAGAGGTGGTAGGAAGTGATTCATCAAGGATAAAGAGTAAAATCGGAGATAATAAGGACATTTGTTTACTTTAATATATATCCATGGTATACTTCGTTATTTATCACTGCATTGTGACCCGTTATGTTATGAAAGCTATTATTCCCCAAGCCTCTCCTACATTAATCATTCTCATTTGGAACAAATAATAGCATTCTTTTTATCATTGCTTCAATGTTCACTGGGTGCTCTTTTTATCTGCAAAGTTACAAGTTCATAAAATAAATATGATCATTTATAACATTTCAGAAGATTTTATTATAAAATTTTAATTCTGTGATTATATTTTACATTAGAATTTCCTAATTATTTATTTATTATATTACATAAATATGAGTTTTCGAGTGGAGAAAGTCAGTATTTTAATGAAGTTGAATTCTACGAAGTCATCCTGCAACTTTATTTCTCATCTCGTTAGATGAGTAGCGTGTCAATATTCGCACTATGAAAGAGATTTTTAAAAAGTTCTTTTGTGAAATAATAAAATCTCTAAACTTGAATACAGCCAAATGAATAATAAATTTCAATTAACACTATTTGCAATGTATTGTTAGGTAGTAAAGCAGAGAGTCTCATCATAAGAAGTAGTTAGTATAAAAGTATTAGAAGGATTACTCGATGATCGTTTCGTACTCGGTGATGACTAAAAGTCTCGATAAGGGAATCAGAGAAAGGTTAGTAAAACCTTTGGGCTCGGAATGTATTACTATATGGTTGTGAAATATGGATATTATGAGAAGACGAAATCAAAAGTTGGGAAGTCTTCGAGATGTGGAGTAGAATGGTAAAAGTAAATTGGGCTGATAAGGAAGGAAAACAAATGCGAAGGTTCTGGATATGGTTGTGCTGGAGAGGGATTTTATTGAAGTAATTAAGCATCGACAGAGGGAATGCGTGGATGAATTATTGGAAGGAGAGAGATTGCCGAAGAACGTGATTGAGGGTTGAATACAGTGAAAATACGGATGAAAAGACGAAGGCAAGACATTTTGGATGACATAAAGGGGTAAATTAGCAAGCAATGAAAGAAATGGCATTGAATAGGGAATATTAAGGCGAATGTATCCATTGCAAGGTAGAGATGTCCTACATCGAAAATTTGAGAGGAAAAAATAAGTGCATAACGATGTAAAGTCTTCATCAGCGAATAGTTAACGGGCGTTTAATACAAAATCCGCTGAAAGGAGTTAACGGTAACATAAGGAGGTAATAGCATTGGGGGTTGTAAGTTAAATGGGGGAGATCTAGGGAGGTAAGTGATTTTCCGGGTAGGCATGCTTTCAACGAAGCATCGCTTAATGGAAAAACCGTTCTTGAGGAAGTGCATTCTGGGCGGAAGAAGACTCACGGATAATGACTGAGAATCTTCCGGTGCATTGTGACGTCGTACGGGAAATACGAAGCGGTTCTATTCCAAAAGAATACGCTGGGAAAAATCACTTCTCCGCTCAGCTGCGAAAGATTCTTGTTGAAGAAAGCAAGGAAGTAACGTCAAAAACGGAAATTTAATTGACAAATTTCTCTATCTACTTCATTATTACGTACTTGCGTGATTTCTTTGATTGTTCCTGCTGTTGAATTTTTTTCTGTGCAACTCGGTTTAGATTACAACTTATCTATGATAAATGTCCTATCTTTTGTTTTGCTGCGGTATTCTTTCATTAATTTAACTTATTATTAACAATTGCAGTTTGATAAAAAAGAGGCCATTTGGGACTATCAACGTCTTTATGAAGTCATTCTTTTTCCATTATTCTACATCTACATTTACATTAATACCCTACAAGCCGCCTCTCGGCGTGTGGCAGGGGGTTTAAACTACAGTTTAACCAGTTAAACACCAAACGTTATTATTATGGCCTTCGACGAATTAACACCTTCGCATATTGAGTTATTCATTCATTCATTGAGGCATAACTTGAAGCTTGAAATTCGAGCAATGACATATTTTATAAATTTATTTATATGAAGATAAATAAATATGATATAGAATAATATAATGCCATGATAAATTAATTATAGAACAATAAAATGTGTGAGGGCCGTATACATTAAAACTGTAACAATATCTTCTACAGTAATAAACAATAATTAATTTATAGACAATAACTAATCTTATATTTATAGATGTTCACGGTTCGTATATAACTTTCCAATTTTTATGAAATAAGAGGAAATAACTTATGCCAAGGCGGAATACATGAATACCACCCCTTTCAATATAAACTGAAATCTCGTTTGCGAAAGGTCACGCTTTTTAATCAATGGATTTCTCCTCAAGGATCAGGGAAAGGTAATGCACTATCTGCACGCATAGGCGTGCGTCTCAGGACTCAAGGATAAACATGAGCGGAAATATAAAACTTGACTGGAATACGATCTTGGGTCTTGAATTCTTCACAGAAATGTTATAACCGCTAAACAACCATTGAGTGTCAAATTTACGCCGTAAGTTCATGTCAGCATTTTTAATTTCCGTTAATTACTGAATTTATATCCTTTAATGTGACGGAATGAACCTGCTGTTGTGTAATTTCTGGCAATTCCGAGGTGATGTATTTCTAGCTTCCCAAAATAACACGATAAATAAATTCAATTCTGGTGTTGTTGGTGAGAACTTTATTCACTTACGTAATGAGAATTTGCTTTCTCTTAATTTCCAAGATTCCTCAATGTTGATCATCCATTCAAGAGAAGTAGAGATTTCTCCTCGTTCACCGGTAGATACGATTTTCCGGCAAAACTTACAGATCCGTGGAGAACGATTACTCAATCTTATTTTTGAAACGCATACATTTGTTTCAGAAAAATTGCCGTATCTTCTTGATAATGTTTGTTTAGAGAGAAACTCTAATTGAGTAATAATTATAATCAATACTGCTAGATTTATATATTTATTTATTAAATAAGACCGAAGCAGCTAGTCGAAATGATAGGTGGTGACGGTGACTATATCACAATCATAATCATACATAAGTATAAAATACAAATATATGTTTACAAAACATATATACAGTAATACTAAAATAAACAGTGCATTAAAATAGGCATTCGTTGTATAATAATTATATAAGATAATAGAAATTAATCTGAATTTCTAGCTTTTGATAGTTCTCCATTTTTCATCTGATCTACCTGATTGCGAGAATGAAACAACATCCCAGTTTTTTAAAGAAAACTGTTGTCATAGTGATGACATGAAAGGAGAAATTCCAGTAATTCTTTAAAAGTAGGAACACTATCCAAGAATCATTTATCCCATTTCTCCGATATATAAAAATGATCCTTTTACATCATATAGTGTAAAAGTTTTATCGATACCTTTCATGTTTTCTTTTATGATACACTTTCTGTACCTTACATCAACGCTTTATTGGAAAAGGGGATATTGAGCTTCATATTCTCTGGAGCAACCCTCCGCAGAAAGCAGATATCGGAAGCACTCCCAGTGTTTCATATCGGGCTCACTAAACGCATTTTTCTCAAAGCCAATTCTCCGGAAATTCGGATTGGAAAGGTCTTTGAATGATGCCGTTGACGAATTGTAATTATAGAAGCTTTAAAAGGAAGTTAATATCGAAAAGAATACATTTTTTATGTATATACACAGGAAAACTTTGATGGCAGTTGTGGTTAATCCATCCAAATCCATCAATAGAGTGATATCCTAGAAAATTATCTCTTTTGTATAGAAAAAATAATCTAGTTGACTGTCGTTAAGAAATGAACGTAATATCTTCTAAACTCATGAGTACTGATTGCTTACTATGCCCAAACTTGTAAATTTCTGAACATGCACTTTGATACAACTAAATATCATCCCGATCTCTATAATGCGAAGAATAGACATAACTGGCTTGATTTATTTAAGGGTAATTTATACTTTCCAAATTGTTTAATGCAATAATCAATCTTTTCTTCGCATTAAAGAAATTTTGGACCATTTATTAGCTCCACTAATTTATATACGATTAATATCAAGTAAAGTTAATTTATTCCATCTTGCAAGAATGCAGACAACATGAAAAAATAGACCACTTAATATCATTATCTTCGGAATTTGATGTTTTATGGAAAGTAAACTGAGCTATTTTCAAAATTAGTTTTCAGTAAGTTAATACAATCAGCTTATTTTCAATGCTATATATACTTGCAACAACGAAAATTCGATTAGGACTTGATTATTAAGACTCCATTAAGCAATGGACGACACTATACAAGGTGTCTGTAAAATTCTAATTTGCCATGGCAGCTAAATTTCCTCTATCATGCTTGAGTTGATACAAGTATTATAACAGCACTAGCGTTTTAGATAGTCTGACTGACAATATCCCTTACCTATGGATGTACCTGAATTATGTGCATTAATAAGTAATGATCAGTTTTAAATATCATACAATAATGTTCCTGGTTAATCTTAGTACACTTCCGTTGAGTTCTGGAAGCATTTCATTCTTAAATATTTATCGCTAATAACAGTAAAACATCGTGTTTGTGGAAGTGAAAACGCAGAAGTATCATGCTAAAATCTTGTTTCCGTAGTTACAGGAAAAGAGCTACGACAGCTGATAATCGCTGGAACGCTTAGAAACAAGTCGAGCAAAGTAAATCAAATTAATCTAGATTAAACAGCAATAACGTACCCATTCATAATGCGAAATGCAAAGTCACGCGCGGAACGTGGGAATTGAAAGTGTGCGAGATGCAAACATTAGGAATGCATTCCACATCGTAGTCCGAATTGTTACCGCTTTAATCTTTCTCCGGTGCACTGGGGAGACTCACGCGATGCCGCATGGGGAGAGCGCAGCTGTAACCTTGGCTATGAATATTTCCATTCCTGGACGAGAATCGTGATACTCGCATATCGTCCACGCCCATATCCATACATCCACTTGAAGGCTCCCATGAACGAATGGAATTCAAAGCTTCCGCGATAATTATCGAATAAAACCTTGGAATTCTTCGATCATTCGCGGTATTTTTTTCTTTTTGCCCCACCTTTTTGTCAAATTAATTGGAGATATGCAGTTATCTTAAGATAAATTACATTTTCACATCAATTTCCGGGTAACCGAGAATATTTCTCCTATTCTCAAGCATTGGAGTTGCTCGAATTTTTTAGTACAATTTTTATTATGAAATATTATTAGAGCATTTATTATTATTTGTTAATAATTACTGTAATTATTTATTTTGATTATTGGTTATTATACTCGAGTATATGAGTCCTGTTTGAAAATTTCAAACTAATAATCTAACACATAAATTCTCGTCTAGCCTACTGGTGGGTTGCTTGAATTGTACTTACTTTTATTTATAGTTAAACATTAGCAGCCCTGCGTGTTTAAATTATTATCTATCCTCGTCTCTAGATATATGGAAATAATTTAGAATTTTTAGTATATACTGAAACTATCAACTATTTGTAGGGTCATTTTGAGAATTATCTCACGATAGAATGAGTTAAATTATTGTATGATAGTGATCAGTCTCTTTGATGATATTGTTATTTCTTCTAATTGATGAAGATGGTTTGAAGTTATACTTAATATTCTTCCTCTTATCTTAATTGTGTATAAAATTTAGAATTTTATGAAATTAATAACGAAAATTTGAGAAAAAAGATGCATTAAGCATAGCTGACAATCTGCTTTACTTCTGAGGATTTATTTCTATGGAGGAGAAAAAACGAATTTGATTATTAGACGTCAGTAATAGTCGCTAAATCGTTCTCATTCTTTACATCGTACCTGTTTCAATATTTATAAATAAAAAATCCGCTATAATAATTTTAAAATGCTGATTTCCATACAATTTCAGTTTTTCAGTAAAATTAGATGATGGCAGGGTAACTCCACGAAATATTACCAGGGTACTCATAAATCGGTTGAATTGAATTCGCTGAGCCAAATCCGTTCTGAGGCATGTTCTCTCACGCTTGACTTGAGAGGCGACCTCCTCAATCGATTTTGGAGAGGTGTGAATGGCACCTCTTGGCTTTGTTTTATATGCCTAATCAATGGTCAGGAAGAACGTTGACCTTCTTCATCCGATACGGGCTCTCAGGTTTGCGATTTACGGAGAAAATCCCGCATACATTCATTCAGATAAATCCACGTTCACCTTTTTTGTAAAAATATTAAGAAATCAGATATTACGTAAATACTGTTTCATTTAAATGATTTTCTTACGCTAAAAATCCTGATTTGAAATAATAACATCTAACTAGGCTAAATTGTTGGTCATTTCTTATTATTAATATAATTAAGTCATATTTTTAATGAACTGGGAAGGATTTGTTTTCCAATTTCTTTTCTTAAGGTTTATGTCAACCATATTGCTCAATCTTGATTGAAATTTTCAATTAGTTAAATTGCTGCAAGTAAAAGAACTTAATATTAAAGAAAAATATCAACAATAACATTCTTCATTCCAATTTTACCCACACACCCTTCTTGCAATTTAGAATTCCTAAATATAACTTTCCTGTAATTGTAACCGATAACATTTGATCATCTTTTCCTACGCAATGCTAATTAGGATCTTAACTGATTCATTTAATTATTTCTGTATATGATGAATAACCTCACGTTTTAGCCACTCTACGAAGTTTGTGAAATTATAAATCATCTTACTTTCCTTCTAGAGTCTGACTTATGAAAAAAATTGTATTAATATCTGAATTAATGTTTATTCTCAATGATTATCAAAATTCGAGATTCTAAACTGTTTATCAATTATATCTTTGCTAGATTAACTTAAAATCATTGACTGAAACGAACACACTAAAACTCTCTGAGGCCATTTTTCATATGAATGCTCTTAGTACCAAATAGCCATATAATTATATGACCATTATAATTATAATTAACCGTTAGGGCGTATAAAAACATTGACAGCCCATACATAAGTATCGTAACTTTTGCAGAGAGCATGAAAACTATGCAGATTAGAGAGAATTGAATTTCTATATAAATCCGATAAGAATAGAAGAATCTTTACTAACAGAAATACAAAATGCAGATGAGAATTTAAAAATGAATTAAATTATTAATATGTTGATAACCAGAGAATTTATTAACAGTCTCTCGTGGATTTTGCACATGTATTGATAGTAAATATTCTTCTACAATTAAATTCTACCATGTATCGCAGAATAAACTCCGATAAGTATAGTATTTACAAATTCATTTGAACGTAATAAAATAGATAGAAAAATACTACAATCGAAATTCATGCATAATTTTCAAGAATTGCAAAAATCCGTATGCTATTTAATGGCTGCAGGTTCTCCATCTCAGCTCTGATACACGAGATATTAATTTGGTAAGAAATGATGCTCACACACATATTCATGTGTATTTTACATCTGTCACCTCCCCCGTCACATCCAATTTACGTAGTACATTCCAAAGGGGCGGACTTTTTTTACGAATTCCGATACCTTTGATCTCTCGAGAGAACCTTTCTCTCTCTCACAGTATCTCCACTCCGTTGAATCCCAAACTCTCGACACCAAGAACGGGGCGAAAATTACTCCCTTTTTATTTGATGGCAACTCAAATACTCCACAACCTCTCCGACCTTGTTTTTTATTGAAGTTTTCCGCTTTATTCGCGAGAATAATTCCTTTCATCGGATTTCCGAAAGAGCCAAAGTTATGCAGCGAACAAGAACTCGATGCGAGTTTTAATTGTTTGCGGCCGTCCACCGCTTTCATGCTGCAATAATCGTTGACCGATCTTCTAAAGGATTCTATTTGCACGTTCAATAGGGTTTTTTTGCTGCCATTCTTTGAGTTTTATTGAACGTGAAAAGCTCATGCACTAAGCCGGGTCTAATTAAAAGGGCTGATTTCTTTTCACGCAACGGGTCATTCGTGGCGTATAGAAATGATTGTTCGCACCCTTTTTCAGAGAATAATGGAGGTCATAACTTTGCGGGAATTTAAGGCCGCGCAGGAGAGAATATTTTTGTAATGGGAGAGATTAACTTTGATTTTGAGTTTCGTTTTTAATTTATGCAATAGCATAGGCTGTCATAAGTAAAATCGGGAGTAGAGCTCCAAAGAGTCCCTTTCAGTGATTTCTATTATAAATATCTGATTGGAAATTCTTTTTCCTTTAGTGGTACTTTGAGTGTAAACACCATTAAATTGCAAGTAAAGTATTTTTACCATTAAATTTATAATTTATATATAAATTTTTTTCAAAATATCTTTTTTATCAGGTCCAAAATGATAGAACATTTAAATTCTATGGTATTAGGCCGGACTTCGTGGAAAGCCATAATAAGAAATGAGTAAAGCACTTTACTCATTTCTGATAGAACATTTGTTTATACTCTTGTTTTCGGGATTTTCTCGCAGATTTTTCTATTTACTAATGACTAGCATCCTATTTCAATTATTATTTTTACGTTCTCCATATACGTAGCATAGAGAAAGTAATGTTTTCCTGTTAATCTTCCCTTCTATGATTACGTATTATTAATGATTTCCTCATTTTGAAGAGCTGTTCCGCCCGAAATCAATAAATCTTCCGTGTATCACAATTTCATATATTTCAGTATAAAAACTCGCGATGGCTAGTAATAAAATTAATTTTCAAGAGCTAGGTAATACGCTTAATGCTTCCGGAATCATTTGATTTAAGAGTAATTTAGAAGATAATTACTAATTCCAGTATATAAAAATTACTGGCGTGAGATCTCTTCTAAAAACGACTGGTTTTCTTAAAATAATTCATTGCTATGCTTGACCTTGTGTATAATTTATACTTACTTTACATTAAGTCTATTGGGAAAATGAAGAGATAAGAAGTAGTAGCTCTTCAGAGAAGCCAAAGCCAAAGCTTCTAAAATTTGAGGAAACCATTTACTCAAAAGTTTATTGTTTTTCTATGCTATTTGAATAATGTATTGCTTTTTAATTTTTATAAAGCAGATGTGTATCATTCGGCGATTAAAGTGAAAAAATACGTATGATTAACACGCTTATGTTAGAGAACGAATCATGCATGTTCCTTTATTACATAGATTCATAATATCCTCTTTAGATTTACTTTTTTATTTTGTGTAGCTTTTCAGTTGGGAATGGACTTTATTGTTTACAACAGTTTTATTGTGCTTTGTTCTTGGTTATTTTACTTCCTAAAAATTGATACTTCCTTCACGAGATTCTTCTGAAAAGAATCTTCTCTCTTGTACAAACTTTTCAGTATCTTATCCACCGCATTTTCCCTTTCCTCGCTTGTCCACATCCATTCTAACCAATCTGTATCAAGCGAACTTTCAAGATAAAACCAACTCGGATCACTCACCCATCAGAGATATTTCAGCCTCCATTTTTCTATAGCGCATGAAAAGTAGAGGCGCCGCCTAGCAGATTATTTCACGGGCGTAATATTGGATGAAGGGAAAATGGAGCACTTTCTTGGCTTACATCCTTTCACCATATCTTCCTTTCGTACCATCCAATCTCCGGACCTACCTCGGTCAGACTTCCTGCTTTCGGAAAGAGCAAACAGGTTGGCGGAGACGTCCTTGCGTATTCCCCCACGTGAGGAATGTGGACCGAAGACAAGGAGGAAGATAACCCTCGCGGATTTATAGGATTCGAGAAGAATTTGAAGTCGCGCACAAAGGAGAAGGGATTTTCCGCCAACGAAGACTACAATAGAACTACCAGTATCCGTAAAAAATTTCAATCAGGCTTCAATTCGTGGTAATCAATAACGCTTTCTGTTCACGAGGACAATTTTCAGGTCATGATTCAGGTTTTGCAGCGAACCTACGCCATAAGATGAGAACGTAAAATTATAGAAATATATACGAACGCATACATAAACGTGTACACGCAACATTTACTAAAAATAAGATTAAATGGAAAAGTAACCGATGTACTTTTTATTTTGAGGTTCATGCCTGGTGTTTAACCCTTTAACTTATCGTTACGCATAGGATTCAGTTTTCAGCGGAATTGCTGGCCATCTTGCCACATAAATCTAATGAAATGACAGTTTTTTTTACGACGATCACACGACAGGACAGTATAAATGTATAACTATTTGTTCCCATTTTGCTTGAAATTATTAATTTTTCTTTTTGTCTTTTACACTTTATTGAATCTTATTTCATCACTAAATTTTGATTCATACCTGTAGGTTTCGCAGGTTTTTCACATCCCCATTCCTGAGGGAGTTTTCCTGCAGTGGAAATCTTTTCTTGAGCTCTTAGCTTAGGTTTTTTAAAATTCACAAAGTATTTTTCTGAGTAATTTTCTAATCAATCTCTTTCTTTCCTGTCTAACATGAATATGGGTTAGACGTAAGAAGAGACTTTATAGTCTCAATGAAGCCCTTAATAAAGAACTTTCATTATTATTATCTTTTTTATTCCATTTTTTCTCAGCACTGCTGGATTACACATGCGTAGTGCTATAAATACCAAGTACTCCCAGAGAACAATATTTCTGATATTATGTTAATTATTTACAAACCAAAATCTAATAATTTCCTTGCAATACGACTTGTTGAAATAATAACAGCCTTTTGAATTTTTATATAAATGTTCTTTTTTACAAAGTTGCCAGGCTATGAAGGAGTTCTTTGGCATTATACCGGTGGCCGATATGGACACTATTATAACTTGTTTCATACCCCAGATCCTTGATATTTCATTCGATAGTTCATGATATTCGCTTCTTTTTTCGTGATTTTGTTTCTATGTTATCCGTTAAAGGGACTGCTATATCTATCAGAAAAACAATTTTGTTTTCTTTGTCTGTTAGAGTAATATCAGGTATGTTGCGGTGTATTGTATTGTTTGTCATTATAGTATAATTTATTTCCTTTATTTTCCAAAGCAGAATCAGGGTTACAACTGTATTACGGTAGAATACTGTTATCTACTAATAACGTCTGTTTGCCTATTTCTTGGTGAATGATTTTTGCGACTAAGGTATACCTAAGCAATTAATCTATATATTTCATCATCTAGTTATTATTATTTTTATATCAGTATATAGCAGATAATAAAAGTTCCTTGAAATTGCACCAATGGAACTTAGCAATATTACTTGTCACGAGAAATTTTAAAGGGCTGTCCTTGATGAGGGCAACGAAGATGACTCATGAAGAGAATAGATATTAATACATTGCCTAATATAAGTGGTGAATATAGAGTAGCGCTGTGGGTAGATCCAGAGCGAGCCTTTGTTTAAGCGATGGCCGATCGAAAAGTGGCCTCCGGCGCTAGCAATTCTAGGCACCAGATTGTTTCGCTCCTCTGCCTCCGATTTTTTCGCCTTTGTTCTACGGTTCCGTTCCTCTTTGCTTTTTAAACTGCCGACGGACGACCGCTTTACCATCGCCCGGAGGCACCGAAAAAAGTGATGGCTTTTTATTTGTTCTCTTTGCGTTCGCTTTGTAAACGCGTGTCACGACGGCGGGAGTTGCACCTCATTCGAACGACTGGATTGCTCGCGATGGATTCTCTTTTTTTTCATATCCCCCGGCTGTTTTGATCCCTTCATTATTTATGTCCTGCGAAAAGAGAAGATCTCTGTAATCGCGCGAGGTTCTCTTCCGTTTTTAGCGAATTAATGAGAATGGATCCTTTCGCGGATGTTTTTCCCTATTTCCGGATTAATTAAGCGAGAGATTTTTTGCTCTATTTCTGAGCGAATTGCCGTAGGGAAAAGCTTTATTCCAATATTCGGATAGGATGAAAGCAGATGCCTTTTTATTTCCTGGTTGTAAAAAGGTCCACTAAAAGTAACCCCCGATATTTGCGTGTAGTCTATAGGACCGCAATTCTAATTGCTCTTCTGCTTTTTTACCAATCGCTAACTCCTGGTTTTATCACATTATCCTTGGGGATGTGTTCACTTATTCATTTTTAACCCCAAGATCATGGAGAATAGTAAAAAGTCCTGGTCGGATCGTTTGATGGTGAAAGATCATGGGAATCAGTTTTGTAACGTTACTTTTCGAAAATGAATCAGTTTTGAGCGTAAACGACGTGGAAACTGCCGTTTCATTGGTTCTCAGCGTGTAGATGGCAAAAAATCTGCTCCAAACTGAATTCTATTCGTAACGCTATGTTAAAAAATTGAATACTTGGTTCGAGTCTCAGGCATGTCAGACCTTCTTCTGGGTCGTTTTTCCTTAGGAATTTTCCTAGATGCAAAGTTACTTTTCACTATTACGAGCCAAGTTACCTTTCATCCCTGCCGTATTATTTTTTTGTGCATAAAACAGCCATTGTAACGATATATGTATGAGACTGTAAAGGACATGCTATAGATGAGCCTCGTGGGATGCTATAAACAATTAACTTGGCAATACTTAGTGTTCTTTACTGGGATTATTGAAATTGAAACTGGTCGGCATTGAAAATTTGTTGCTGAAGCTACGAAATATTTCGAATTTAATGACAATATAGAGTTAGAATTATTAATATGAAAAATTATTTTTAAATTATATATTAATGTAAAAGAGCCCTTAAAAGCATGGACATGGATACCTTTTGTTTTGTTTTTAAAGGTGTTATTTTAATATCACTTCTGGGTTACTATTACCCACATAACAGAAACGGGGACTATTGTGTTATATAATGTTAGTTTTTATAATGTATCTTATTAATTCATAATTTATTTTAATTAAATTTTTTAAGTATAATTTCTAAATAATTTGCTAATTTTTGTCGTTCTTTTTCATTACAGGTCAGTGCTCAAATGAAGTGGTTTGATAGCAGGTGTACAATTTAGCATGCAGTCTATGGAATTGTACGTATTATAAACCTAAATTAATAGATTAGAAAGGTTTAAAAAGTCTTAAGTTCACCGATCGCTTTTGTTGTGAGTTTGATTCAATTTTTGTGCTGCTTTCCTCGAGTCACGAAATTTAGATTGAAAATCGGGTTGTGCAACGATAGTCGCTTAGTAACGCTTTGTTTGCGCGGAACTTAAAGAAAGCTGGAAATAAAATCCAATTTATATCGATTAAAGAGAATAATCAAGCTTCATAGCGTGACTTGAATGCAGACTTATACCTTTTCTGTTTTATAGCCAATAAGTAAAAGCTGTCTACCGTAGAATTAGAATTTATCGTTAATCTGTTCGGGTCATCCATCATCGGTTCGCGAAGTAAAGCAATTGGATTGGAATATCAAACCATATCGCGGAATAACTTGATATCGTGAGCCCGCAAGTTAAAGTTCTTCTAAACCAAAAAAAAAAAAATTTGCTTTGCCGGAGTGGGAAACTAAACCAAACAGGAAGTTTAAAATTCTTCAACCCGAGTCGAAATCAGAAATAGTTATTTATTCCGTTCCGAATTTTGGTTCTTTGCAGTGCGATTTAATTTGCATCAAAATGAAAGAGCTATTCAAACCATGTATGTATGGGTTTT
Source organism: Sympetrum striolatum (assembly GCA_947579665.1). NCBI lineage: Eukaryota > Metazoa > Arthropoda > Insecta > Odonata > Libellulidae > Sympetrum > Sympetrum striolatum. Next base: position 34,270,930 of record OX388350.1, on the reverse strand, counting down.
GATACGTGTTTGTTATTGTATGCTTTTTCAGCTCATTGATATTGTGAGTTTTATCCTACAATTTTATTCAATCGTTTTCGATTGAAAAAAAAACGAAACCTAAATTTCCGAAGGATATAACATTTTTACGGTCAGGGCGATTTGGAAAACGAAACGAAAAATATTTCAGTTCGATATCCTGAGTTTTTAGAGAGGTTATTAATAAGTTTCCTCCTAAGAATAGATTGGATAATAGGTCCTCAGGGTATGAAAAAGGCTCTAATAAATCATTATTTTGCTGTTATATATCACATATTTTGCTTCTTCCCTTCCTATGAAGTGTGTCATCTATGACGTTTGTCGGGAAGTATAAAATAAATTCAATCAGGACGCGTGAACTCTGGAAACTCTATTTAGGCTCTATTATAGCCTTTTTTATTGACTTGGAACCGCATAATAAGAATCTTTCAAAGGACTGATATGAAACCGATAATTTGAAAATTCTTAATAAATTTTAAATTGAAAAAGAAATATTCTGATCATAGGTCCTTAAGATACTAAATGTAGCTAAAAACAGTGTTCAACATTGTAACCAAATACCGGATAGGACCTAAAATTAAGTTTATCATTCCTCAAATAATAATGAAATACTGTCAATTGCGTCTTTGTTCATTATAGAATCGAACCCTTACTCTTCTAAGCTATGCCACATAAGCAGTTAGCTGGGAACATAATTTAATTTACTTAGTTCTAACTCTTCCATTTTCCCTAGTTTCTCGAGGTAGCCTTCTGTGTGTTTTTCTCTAACTTTAATTCCTTAGGAATATCAATCACGTGCTAGAGATAAGAATAGTCAATATGCGTAAGTGTTCCACAATGTGCCTGACACCACAGGTGCGCTGGATTACGTTTGCACACGGGGATCCCTTGCTCATACCTATACAATGAGACTTCGAGCCGCCTTGGTATGGGCAATGACTTGGCTGAATAACTTCCGCGTTGATTGCAATCACCAGTTTGATACGCAACCGTTTTGTTTGAGATTTAAAAATCCATCTGAGCAAGTAATGTTTACTTTGTAAGAAAAATCTGAAATAACGTGATATGACTTTTTGGTAACAGCGTTCCACCCTTCCCGTTCGAAGTTATTCGAGAAGAAGTTTCCTTGATAAAATCAGGCAGAATATATAGGGTTTTAACATCAGAGAGTATAAAATTTACCGTTAAAGTTAGATAGTTAAAGTGAAAATATTATCCATTTAAAAAGTTCAATAGTTATAGTTAGGACTAGAGTGATCAAAGTAATGAAAATCTTAAATTTCAATAGACATTTTCGTCGATATTGATCGAAAATTATTATCATTACTTATTGCAATTGATAGTTAAAATTTTCAACGATCAAGAGTTGTAATTATATGATCGTGTCGTAGTGAACAATTCCATTGTGCTGAGCTATTAGGTAAAAAACCAATTTAAGATATTTTTTGGCTTTCTACTAAATTTTTCAGAAACATGTAATTGCTCCATCACTACATCACTGCGACTTACGGAGATTGAATTTCGTTTGGTTGGGTTGAACCTTTTAACTTTATAATTCGAACAGCCGTGTCTTGGTCCTTGACTTATTATTTTGCAGTTTCTTTCATCTTTTGTGAAGATGCAACTCGTTCACGAAACAGGTAGTCAATAAGATAATTGCAAAACTTACAAATTTGTTCTTCTTCCAAGATGCCTGTTTTCTATTGAGTTAAGCCTAAGCCTATTAACTTCATTTATAGTTATAACTATTGCAAGAAAGTTACTTTCTTTATAACTCGGAGGAACTTCAAAAAAAGTAAATTAGTTTTGATTGTAGGGGTTCCAGGTTGAATTTCGAACAGACAATAACATTTATGGAAAAAAATATTTCTTATAAGTAACCATTTATTTGATAATAATAAGCGAAATGTAGATAGAATTGCAATTTACTATACTTTTCTGTACTATTTTATGCTAATACACAATTTTTCCATTTACTAATAAATTAGGTATGCAAATATAAAATCCCACATAGAACCTATTACCAGATCCTTTGTTCTTTCTTTTGTGTTATTCATGCGTTTCGCCGCACAAAGTCGAAAGAGAATTGATCACTCCATTTTATGCACGGCAATGAGCGCGATTAATCATCCGGCATTTTCTCAGGCAGTAAATTTGCGGCGGAAAGCAGATGCGATCACTACAAAGCAACCGAAGTCAATGTGATCGAAATATCGAATGATTCAATCGTTTGATGCAATCCACATCCTTTTTAATTGAGCAATAAACAGTATAGCGAGGCTTATTGGTGAGCTCATACCTTTAATCAGTCCCTCGGAAGCATTTTTACGACGCGAAACCCTAGGGAATACGTTTTTTGTATGAGTCAGAACTTCTAAGGAGGATATATCTCTTCTAAAATTAGTCTGATGATGATCAACACTTCTTAGCAAATATATTGGTATTATAGATATATACCAGATACTCGTGTTATTGAGTCCATAGTCTCTATACTCCTCTGGAAGACGCTGATGAGATGATATATAAAATCATATACTACTATAGCAGTAGTAGCAAATCTTTTATAGCTAATGTGTCAGCTATTTTATCTTTACACAAGGATAAAAAATGTGGTAACTTAGCACTTTTAGGCATGTACCTAAAAAACACAAGTATAAACACAAACAGAATTGAAAAATAGCGGTATAACTGGGTCGCACTCAGTCCCCTCCGACCGAGTAGGTATTCTACCTTTACCTATTATTTGAGATGCGCCCTATAAACAATAATGATTCACCATCAATTAAAGTGTTTCACCATTAACTATAGTAATGAGGCTCAAGTTAATATAATAACCTATAGTGTGTGCCAGTAAGAATGTAGGGTTATGTTATGCGTGTTAGTATGAGTATGAGTGTGTCTGTAAAGTGTGAATGAGTAGTAGTTAATTTAATTTTTCTCTGTGTGATATACACCTCTTATGATCACGTTATGAGTTACTTTTGGCAGATAAGCTCTATGCTAGCATAGGAATATTTGTATAAGTGTCCATTTTTAAAAAATCCGTAAAGGGGAAAATAGTAAAGCAGCATCTCATTTCAGTGAAAGTAATTTATCGTATTAATTTTACTTTATATACGCAAATATTAATTTCCAAAAAGATTTTTCCTAGTTGTATTCGTAATCTCTCTTTATAATAATCACTTCTTAACTAAGTATCCAAATAACGAAATTGAGCCACTTGAAGTTGAAGCGTTTCCAGTGATTTATTTCTAAATCCTAGCAGTTCCGTATTTCATCCTGAAATTTCTTAATGTGTCATAGATTTCCCTCTACCAACATAGATTTATTTAAGTATATGTTATTTGCGAAGATAAATACGATAATGACATGATAAAAACTCGTCCTATTTTAGTGATATGATAATCCCTTCTCAATTTACCATCCAGATATCGAAACTGAACAACGTGAAGTTGAAGCATTTACTGTGATTCATCTGTAAATCCATTTTTTTACATTCTGAGATTATTAAACTTAATATAATATTAATCATGTCTCATATAATTATATATTATATCTCATTATAATAATCATTCCTTAACTTATCATCCAAATAACTAAACCACGTGAAGTTGATGCGTTTACAGTGAATCATCTCTGAAGTCGTATCATATTCAATACAGTGATTTTCGAATTTATCACTCGAATCAAGCCTACCGAATACAATTGCTGCGTTCATCTCTCACTCCGTGCCTACAAAATCCTACTATTCAAACGTGCCCCTCGCATTACCCACTTACTTTTCAAGTTCAGCGCTTTCGAAAGGGAGAATTACATTTCTCACGCTTTAATCGATGCATCTTAATGGTGCTTTGTTTCTAGTTATAACGAAGCCGTCTAGACTCGAGCCAAGTGCGGAAGAGATTTTTTCCTCTTCAGGTAGATCATTATCGCAACTCTTCCACTCTCCTCCGAAATTCGTTGTTTTACCTTTGCTTTCGAGAATTTTATTCATAGGGAAAGAGAGAGCATGGACCCGCTATTTAATCTCGACTCTGCTTATATTAGTCTTCGTGATGTAAAAAATAACGTCAGTATTTTCTGTGTCGTATATTGTAAGAAAGTTCCATCAAAGCTATTATCATGTACATGAAGATAAGGGTTGGAACCCAGGAATCAATGATAAGTTATTTACTGGCGTTTTCCTAGATTTTGAAGAGGGAAAGCCTTATTCTTGCATATACATTGTGAACCAAAATCATTCGCTCTTACCTTATTTAACGACTAAAATAGTACTATTTTGTATTTATTATTTTTTTGCGAATTTAACCGACCGTTATTATTGCCGCTGATTTTACTGTTTACTAAATTTTGTTGATAGCAACGTAAACATTTATTTATTTTGAGTTTTAACAATTTGATGATTTTGGTTGGTTTTGAAATTTAAAATATTAGAGTAATTCATCACAAATTTCGCGATTCGGGGTCGGAAACTAGACAAACTTATTTGTATATAGGTAGGTATATTCTTCCTTATGGTACTCCTCTCAATTTTTAGGGCCATATTAACTAAATAAATTATACTAACATTAAAATCCCTGCTACGGAACGAGAAATGAAGTTTACATATATATATATATATATATATATTTACGTAAGATTTTTCCCATAGATTAGGTGAATATATTTTTGTATTTAGGAGGGTGCTTCTTGGAATGACTAATATAGGAGCATTTTTATGGCTCCTGCTTTTTCGCTCGACTCTCTCCTCGAGTGTTTTTCTTTCGAAGGTAGGGCCTGATTCGGGAATTCCAATTCAAACTGCTGGGATCCACAATTCATCCTTGTTTGGAGTTTTTATGTTTGCTCTGTGAAACAGGATCTCATTTGCACATCCATTCCTTTATCGATTTTTTTTCCGTTTGGATGTTTAAAAAACGTTTCTCTTGGAGCGACCAACTACGATTTCACGGTGCCATTTTTTGTAACTTCCACCCTCTCTTTTAAACAATGCAGGCGAATTTCGTCGGCAAATTTACTCGCATCGTTTTTTTCGATAAACTTTTTAAATGTGTTAAAGCTTTTCATTTGAAGAGAATATTCATTCCATTGCAGAATCACTCGTGAGTTTATTACTCTCTTTTTATTTATTGAAAGATTACGAATTTATTTGAAAATAGAGATCTCAGTTTAATCTAAATCTAGTATTATCCTGGTGGATATTTTTACATGCAAAATTTTTTACTTTTTCAGGGGAATTAAAACAAAAATAATTTCCATATCTTCTTATCTGAACTCACAAGGAGTCAGAAGGATTTGAGATGAAATGCGACTAGACATATAAAGCATTTTTGGATTCAGAGAAGAGCTATGTGGGCGATTGGTTTCCTTCTGGATTATTTTGCAACTATAAACTATAAGGTTAGACGGTTGACTGAAACTAAACCGTGTCGTTTGCTCGACAATTTTACATTCATAAAATTTCAGCCGGAAAATGGCATTTTAATATTTAACGAAAGAGACGCAAGGCGTTCACACTTTTGTTACTCAAAAACAAATAAAGTGTGACCCTTAACCGCTTCATAGCAAGTTTCTAAGTCCTACCCTGCAATCTAGAGCGGTAAATCAGGCCCTCTCTACTTTTCGCACCATAAACTTTCCAAGGTCGAAAAGCATGAGTTCAGTTTACACCTACTTTTTGATATTTTGATCTATCGCGAGAGCGCAAGGAAATTACATAGGTAAGAACGAAGTGCAACCAGTCCCGGATTCATCTCAATCACAGCGAGGCCTCCCCTTCCCAAAGGGATGAAGCCACGCATGTCGCAAACAAGGCATAAATCCACTAGTGAATGCATAATGACATCCATAAAGAGAACCTAAAACTGCGAATGGGCGGGCGATGTACATCGATGTTCGAGGAGATTACAGCACCGCCTTACGCGACGTACCAACGCCAACGACGTGCTCCAAGGTTCGTCCAGATGTGCGGCGAGGTCCATCCATTCGTCAAGGAGCAAATTGCCCGCTTGTCGTCCCGGAAAGAGAAACGCATTCGTTTCAAAGTCTCCTTACGCCGCCATTCGAAACCTTTTGTTCGCTAAATCCTCGTTCATTTCCCCTTGTTCTTCGTTCCCCGCTCACGCACTTCCCGGGCACGCACGGGCTCCGGGACCCGGAGCACGCATGCGTGCGTCTGCAGAGAGGGGCGAATGACCCCGTGTCTGAGCGTGACGCAGGGCACGATGGACCCCAAATCGTTCGATAGTTATGGGATGCGGAGAAGAAGGTGAGGTTAAAGGTCGCGGGTTTGCCGGTCGGTGTTTTTTTTTCGGGGTTCAACGCGGTGCGAAGGTAAACACGGATAATTGATGTAGAATAATCAGACTTGGAAAAATCGATAGGGCGCGGTGATGAGTCACGGCCTTCACTTTCGTGATCTCGAGATTGAGTGCCTTCTCAAAATGTGTGGCAAAAATTCGCGAGCATGATATATGATCACAAGCACAGTGGTGACGGATGTAGACGGCCTATTTTTATACATTTCTTATTAGAATTTTAATTGAGGATTTAAGAGGACGAAATAAATGGGGTGAATGCTACGTAGATAATTTAAGATAAGAGGTGGGTTTTCATTTATTTATTCAATGTATACGCTGCAATTTGGTACGATTACCTTGCGGCAACGGTCTAGGAGCATATAGTGAGATAACAATACAATCTGTCCGGCATTCGCCCAAGAACGGGAGAGAAATCCCTGCAAAAATCTCCCGTGAACAGAACACATCTTAAAATTGACAATAAGCCCATTTAGTACAATAAGACAAATATGCAATGTACAAACACCTCCACTAAACAGATACAGTCGGCTGAATTAACTTTTACTACATAATTCAATATATTGTACTACCTGGAACAATTTCCTTATTCTAAAGATGATAAAGTGATTAAAACTATACATCATACATACATATATATAAAAACTTAAAATATATAATCTTTTAAGCTTATTTTAAAACTTTTTAACGCATTCCGGCTTTGGAATGAGAAGTTCTCGAGGTAATGCATTCCATTCTCTTATACCTCTAACGATAATAGAATATTTCGCCACATCATTTTTTCCCGCTCCTTCATTTTTTATCTCTGATCGCCATTAATCGTTTATGGTTCAGTAAAAGCAAATAAGGAGGGTTCTTATAAAGGTGTGAGGACTAAGATTTGTCCTTTGAAATGAGGATGATGAATCTCTAATCCACCATAAAAATATTCGATTTCCGTGAAATATTTCAGGGAAATTCCAACTCGTACAGTAGTTTTCTTTATATATTGTTAATGTAAGAAAGTACAATGCCCGGCAGGGAGGTGCGACGTATTTGGGGTCGGTATAAAAATAGGGGGAGTAGCTCATGTCAAGAACAATGGATCTTATTTAATTTAAGTAAATGGGGATATTTAATTTTTTATTGATGTAAGTAACGGAGAGGGGTTGTGTGTATAGAAGTTTTTCCTTTGAACATCATGAATCACATTTAGTTTTTCTTTTAAATCCTGATTAATGGAACAAAGTAATTGCCACAAACGCATTTCTCATTGCTAATTGGAATCGTTTTTATCTATCGTTTTGTTTAAAGGAATTGATTGAGAAGAGGTGAGCAAGTAAATCCAATTAAGCAACTTGTTGTTTTCGTGTACTTCGATCTCTAATTGCTTTGCGAACAATAAAACTCGATAAATGTTACTTATTTTTTAAGGTTTAGGTTTTAATACCTAATTGTATATGTTCATTTAATATTACGCAATTCATAGTAGGCGCACGTCATGTTATTTAGTTGGTAGACTTGAGATCAATCGCCTAATAAAATTATTATGTATAATGACTTGAATTTTTTTTTAAATTGAACAAAGCGAAACGTGAGAGAAGTTAACGGTACAGGATGCAAATAAGGCTTGATTAATGTTATTTATTTTTCTCAAGGTTTATATCATACCAGCGTATCTAATTATATAAATTGAACATTACTAAATGTGACTCATGGTAAAAATGACAAGATTAGTTGGTATCATTTACCAAACCTAATTATTACCACTCTTCTATTTTGCTAAAAATCTTCTCGAGGTTTTACGGGATGTACTACTATTTTGATTGCAACTTTCACTTCTGTCCAACAGTTCTATGTTGATTTAACTAAAAATGATTATAAAACCTACCTCAAGAATGCCACCTTATTTGCAATTTGATTATCCAAAAATAAACTGAGCGTTTGCAAAGTACAAGAGCAGTTAACGGCATAGGATACCACATGATGCACTCCCCTATTCCAGCTTCTGAGGCATAGAAACGCTCTTCATTCCCGCCAGTGAATTCACCATAAACTATGCTGAAATATTCCACTTGCCATTCACGTCGAACCCGTTCCCTTTAAATTAATCAACCCCGGGGAAAACACCGTTCCCCTCTTTATTCAACAGCGCATCATTCACTCCAGTTATGGGTACTACACATCGCCACCCTGCGGACTCTTCCATTAGAACCATCCGCGCACCAAGAGGTCGAGGGACCCAATGCTACGATGTCGCGAATTAATCTCTCTCTCCAATGAGTAGAGTGGGAGTCTACGCGTTTCCGTTTGATGGAAAAATGCAGGCGTGCTAGTCGACGATGAATCCGTAGAGAGAATTCTTTGGTTTTTTTCCCCTTCCTCGGCGGAACTTGTCCGTTAGGAACGTCGACCATCCGCAATAAACCCCGTCGAGAGGCGGTGGTAAAAATATTGGGATCGGTCAGTTTCGATTGGAGATGACCCGGAGTCTATTGAACCTCAGCTTATATTGGGTGTGGGTGTCGACTGCAATGATACGGTTTCTACGCATCTGGACTTGCATTTCCTGCCGTGGAAACTTATGGCGCGTTTGTTGTCAGAGTCATGATCGGTTACTTATACTACTGCTTATTTGCAGTAACCCATAGTATCGGTATCAAATTCTTTTGCCGAGAAATAATTTTGCCCTTCTACTACTGCTACACAGCGGTTATCTTATAATTTCCTCGTGGAAGTGCCTAAATAAATTGTTTCCATATGTTACAGTAAAATTAAATAGTAATTATAAATTTATTGTTCCAAAGACATACATATTATATATTTTGTATAGGATAGGTCTTTGTCATTAATTTCATTGCAATTAATTACAATTATTTATAAGCTTATCACTAAATACATTAAAAGCCATACATCTCATTACAATAATTACATATACATTTACAGCCATCATAAAAATGCCCTTCATATGTATATTCAAACATAAATACGTCAAATATATTCGTGTCATATATGAATCTAGTATATATACTCTGCGAGGCACTTTACTAACAAGTAAGTGTGGAATGGATTTAATGAGCTATAAATATTTTTCTCTCATTTCTTCCTGTTATCTGTCATCGGAGGAATGAATTTTCCAATAAATTAATGAACTTTTCTTCTGGTTTTAACTCTGGAGAATATTCAGTCAGACTTATAATTAACTACATAGACAGTGGCTCCTGTTTGTTGAATTATATCATCTCTTACAAAGAAATAGAAGTATTTTTTGAGTTTTTTCTTTCGTGAAATGTAAGCAACTCTAAAAAGTGCTCCCTGCATCTTCTATAGCTGGAGGCACCGTAAATAAGCAGGTGCTAGAGAATTTTCCTCCCAGTTTCCGTGACAACCGATCGCAACGCGTACTCTCCCATTAATATTTTAATTCCTTAATGCCTTATCTCCCTCTCTAAAAATAAATCACCACCCCGTTTCCCCATCCCCAAACGCCCATTTCTCGTTAATTCGTTCCCGAAAAAAGCTGCTGGCCCTCGAGCCATCCCACAGGTTGTTTTCGAATGCAAATAAGAGGGACTTAACGTCGCGGATTCACGCTTCGTCGGACGAAAATAACTCCCCGCAGCACATCTTTGCTTTCGCGCCACTCGCAAGAGATAGGCTCTTCCGCACGAATGGTGAAAAATGTTGGAGCATTGTTCCGAGATTCGCAAATTGCATCCGATGAGCAATTACTGGGAACGTGCTCGTTGGCCGTGGAGAATAATTGAGGCTTTGAGGGATTACTCGGTGTTTCCTTATCGGAGGGGTCTTTAATCAAATCTCGAGGAACGGGAGGAGTCTTTAGCGGCTTGAATGCAGCTATTAATCACAGAAAAGAGTTTGGAAGGAACGGTCTCCGATTGCGTGCGTTCTTTGAACAGTAGATTGCTTCACGTGTTTGTGTGTTGGTAAAGATTTTGTTAGGTAAATTATTCTTCTAGGAATGTAAATATTCACGCGCACTCATTGAATTAGGAGAAATCTGCGATTGAGCTAAAATATATCTCGCATTGCGAACATTTTCGTTTGTAAGCCGTAAATTTTTGTTTCAATCGCATGGATTTGAAAATTCAATACCTCCGCGCTCTGCAAAAGGAATAATTTTTCAGCAAAATTTTTCCCAATGTATTAATTTTTATCCCACTACCACATGTCAATTTCTACCAATTTATATATTCAACTATATGTATATACGTCATGTTTTATCAATTTATATATTTATATTAATCCTGCCTCCGAAAAACGGGAGGAGTCTTTAGTGGTGTGAATGCAGCCATTACTTCCTCTAAAATTTATCCCAATGTATAAAATTTACAAATGATGGAAAGTAACTTTCAACTTTGCATATGAAAGTGTGCGTCTTAACCCAAATTTGTACAGAAGTGAAAAATAATGACTTGGCTGGGACTCGAACCCAGGTTAATTACCGAGTACACCGTTTATAGATGAGAAGCACGTGACTCGGTAGTTTAGAGGTTACAATACCTGCCCGGAAGGTAGAGGCCTGGGTTTGAGCCCCTGTCACTATTTTTCTCTTCTATGTAACTTTGAATTTTTACATTTTCTTCCTTCCACAAAGTGAAAATTTCAACTTTTGATTGCGAAAGATCCTAATTTGTTCATTAAATATTGGAACGGGAATTTTATCATAGTGATACATTAATAACCCGAAACGCTGTTTGTGAGTACTCTACTGTTAACCACCGAAAGCTCCGGCACTTAAATTCACCGCACTAGGCAATACGGAGGCAGTTTGCCTTTGCTGTCCTCACTGACCTGAAATAAACGAATATCTATCATTTCCGCAATAACACAGAGTTCCATACGGGGAGATGAAATATGCCTATTTAGAGTCTACATCTGCATATGTATCCTGCAAGCTGCCTTTTGACATGTGGTAGTGGGAGCATGTTTCATGACTCCCTAATCGATTACTTTCACGTATCGTTCTCGAAACATGAATTCTTGGAGCGACATTTTAGCATCTGTCTCCCTGATCTTCCTCACAGCATCAGATCGGCCTAAATACCAGACTTATAGTACCTATTGGCTACATCCTTTGATAACGCAGTTTCTCTGGATTTATCTTGCAAATTAAGCCCTTGTTTCAATCGTATATTATCTAGATGAAGAAGAGAATTGTTATATTTTCTCTAAAGTGTTTATTAAGACAAATAATAAATTCACAACTAGTTTTAACAATTCATCGCAATCTTTAAGTCACGGTGATCAATCGCTGAAACAAGTCAGGAATTTGTTATTATTTCTTTTAAAAAACACTGTGGAAAAAGTAAAATGATTCCCTTCTTCATCATGACTTATTCTCAGAAGACATCGCCAGCGTCTGTGAATTTTACTAATAATCTAAATATTTCGATCCAGAGGCCTTAAGCATCTGCGTAACGCTGAGCGATATTTTGTTGCAATTCACATATCGAATTGATTTTCGTTTTTGATTTTTTGATTTACAAATACAGCACATTTCTACTGGTCATACACCACAAGCATATTAAGGTGAGATCTAACTAACGAAAAGTAACATCGCTCGCGTACTTATCTTCGTCCCTAGCGATTATTCTCTTGACGAAGCCGCGTTTATTTAAAGTACTCGTTCACAAATATTACAGTAATTATAATGTGAGCACCCATTATTAAATTATTCTTGAGTGTAACTCCAAGATTGTTTTTAAACGATGGAGAAAAATTCTATAATTATCTATGATTTGGAGCAAATGATTTTTGAAAATTGTACGTTCTACCTTCTTAGCAGAAAAATGTAGATAAAACACTAAGTCGGATTTATCAGCAGTCTCCCTGTTTATTTTTCGTGTATTGGGCTGAAATCTAAATAAAATACGACGCAGGCAGGAGGAGTCGATTCGAGACATACAATTTCCGCAGAAAAACCTCCGCATCGCTCGAGTCCGGGTCTCGGGAGGCTGAATTTGCAAAGATCGTCGCAAGACTTCTTGCTCCATAAAAATTCCTCTGGAAGCTCGGAGTGGAATTCCGAAACAACTTTTTTATTACTCATGGTGGCATTTTTTCTCTTGAATAATCTATCTTTCATGAAAATAACGAATACCTTGTCATCGATGTGGATTAGAATTTTTTTCTTTAAACAATTAAAGGATACGCGGATTAAGATATAAATGTAAACATTTCAAGGTTTCGCAATTTGTTCAGAACCTCAACGGATGTCTTTCGGTGAAGTGGAATTCAGTTGCATTGAAATCGAAGTGGAATTTTTCATATGTATTTAACTCAAATTTTTAAATCAATACAGTAAATTATTTCTATTAATCTTCCTTTGGTACTTATGCTTAATTTCCACTTTCCGAGAATCTAGGTGTTAAATGACGATAGTAGTTTCAGTATTAAAGGATACGACCTAGTTTCATTTTCACCCTAATGAGGAACTTATTAAATAACTTTGAATCCCGCTGATTACTGCATTGATTACCAAGATACGGATTTCATTTTATAATAACATTTTAGTTTTAGTTAACTAGACTTGAGTCTCTTCAATTACGGCATTAATTATCGTTTTAGTCAACATTCATTATATATTTAAATATGGTTGAAAAATTCCATAACATAATTTGGATGATAGTGGCACAGATTAAGGGTTAAACCTATTGGTTATTATACATGTGAAAAATCTCCATGTTAAAAGTATTTACTATACCATAATATACACATAATACTAGAAAATGTTTGTAGTCTAGTAAAGAACGTTAGTTTAATAATGGATTTCTTCACTAGAATCCCATTAAGTTAATCATGGAATTTTCCTGTTTTCATATCTTTAATTAACTATCGAATTTGATCGATTACTAGTAATTTTGCCACGAAAATTATAAAATTGGCGCGTAATTCATAAAAACACCGCCAAAACGTGTAATTTCGTACGTATCCGATAAATTCATATACGAAAGAGGTTAAAGCGATTGCCAGCATAGACCATACCCGCAAAGATTATTAAACCTCGAATCCCAGACGAGAAAGCAGAGTAAAATCCGATACAGGCTTCGGCTTCCGGACATTCGGATCGGTTCAAGAAGCCAACCATCGGATTTTTCCTCCACGGATAAAAACCCCTACGTCGACGAGATTTTCTCCCGCAAATCCTTCCATACGTACCGAAAACATAATTCCTCCTTTTCCCTCGGAGAAACTTCAAGAAGAAGCAGGAGGGTTCTTTCTTTTGTGTCCCGAGAGGGCGCGGGAATGAAATAAAAATGGCTGCCTGAGAATCTGGTCGAGTCGTCCGTCAAGAAAATGGGAGGAGTAAAAATATCACGCGAGACGTTTTTCTCCACGATCACCCAGAAGATTCCCTTTACTCCTGCCCCTTCGTTGGAATAGTTTCTTTCATGATATGGGGTGCCTATACATGACTATTCTCCCATGGCTTCACCATTTTCTATACATGGAGCGCTCATAGCGAAGACGGAAGTCGAAAGCCACCGCGGAAAGAATTGCGTAATATAGATTTTAAATCTCCAATAGCCATTTTTATCGGCGTTCCTCCTCTCATTCCCCGGTATTAATAATAATAATAATTGTCTTTATTTGGGCGAGATTGAGACTAACAGTCTCTTCTTCCATCTAACCCATCGTCATTAATTATAGGGCAATTTAATTTAAGAGAAAAGTATGAGAAACCATCAGAAGAGTTGTTAATGTAAAAAACCAAAGAGATTCTTAGGAAGAAAATCCACTGCAGGAAAACACCCACTAAGAAGGGGTGTGTGACAAACCTGCTCAAACCTATCAATAGTAATAACTAAAAGATGAGAAATAAAAAGAACATGTCAAAATAAAGAAATACACTACCAGTAGGCACTTGCATCCGATACATAAATAAGAATCATTTCACATATGTATGAATAATAGCAACATACATAAGAACATAAAACAATTTTGGGTTGTAGGAAATGTATTTGCATCCATTAGGTACCTACAATATGCAATTAGGTATTCGGAGAAAACAAAAAAGGAATACCGCACTTTCAAGATACCCGCAAAACCTTTCGAGAGCTAAGCCCTCCTCACCAGAGGTAATAAAATACACAGCAAAATCGGTAAGGTAAGGGGTATTTATTTCTTCGTATTTCATTACCCCTGATGAGAAGAGATTTGCTCTAGAAAAGCGCTTTGGGTATCTTAAAAGTGCGGCATTCCTTTATTGCTTTCTCCAGATACCGGGGAATGAGACGAGGAACGCTGACAAAGACGGCTATTGGAGGTTTAAATCCTCTAATTTATTAACGCTCCAAATTTCCTTTCTTTATGCGAAGGGTATGTAGGAAAAAAGTTTCAAGTGCCACAATTCAGAGTACGACAGCTCAGAATGTGACAACTCATCCTGTAACAAATCACCGACCGGGCGACAGCTCATCGCTCGATTTGTTCATAATTAAAAATATGATTAATAACTTATTAAATAGTTTAATTAGTATTCGGTGGAAATACTACCGCTCAATTTTTTCAACGTTCAGAATTTGATATAATTTCAATTGTCGTAGTGATCTGTTGTTCGCGCAATGAGCTGTCGCCCGGTCAGTTGTCGCACGGTGAGTTGTCGGGTCCGATGAGTTGTCACACTCTGAATTGTCTCATTCTGAGTTGTCGGATTGCGAGGAGCAAACCCTCTTCTATCAAATATTAAACTCAAAGAGATGTTTTCTCTCCCCCAGAAGAAAAGAAATTGGGCTCCTCGAAAGGCGGAGTTTCTAAGAAGGAAAAAATACGCTATCCGAGAAAAGGGAGTACAAATCCCCAGGGTGAGCTTCTTTAGAGAGTACGTAAGTCGCACTGCAAGCACACTCAATATTCTACGAGAAGAAGGTTGTCCTTTGATGTGCTGCGGCAAGGGATTGGGATAGTCTTGCGATGCAATTATTCATCCAAACGCGAATAACGAGTTCCACTGACAATTTACAGAGTTTGTTAAATAAACGGTGGTTGGAGAAAAGCTGGTTTGAAATCTACAAAGGATTGATCTGATCATTTCAAATTAGAACATTATCCCTGAGAAAATTTGACTACGTGGAAGTGATCCATTAAATCGGAATGTGATTTTATCATGGAATTCATCGTCAAAATGGGCCTTGTTTTTTATTTGCATAAGATCTTATGGATTTTCATTTATATAGGATTTAATTTTACTCTAAGAGTGTGATAAAAAATCGATGGATCCCAGTTGTGTTATCCTAAGTAACTTATACGGTCGGACCTCGATAAGTCGGATTCGAAGGAACCTGAACAAAACATTCGACTCTCGGAGTTGTCGTGTCATGGAAAATGAAATAATTGGGTTGGTTAATCAAGGACAACGTTTTTCGGCTTTATTGTAATAACTGTTAACTACATCGTCGTTTTATGCGAACGCAATTTTGCTATTAACTAGCTCAAGTATCTGGAGTAGGTGCTTTAACTATCGAGAATTGCAATGGAATTTCTTACCTTCGGAGAAAAATATTTATTTTAGCGTCGATTTAAATATATCTTGCTCGAATATCTCTTCAATCTCGTCTATGTGGAGTATAATATAAGAATTTGCGTACATTATTTTTGGTTTTCTGGAACACATGCTCCAAAATGTATTCCCAGATTAATAAACCAAATATCTCGGAAAATTCAATTAAGGTAGGTTGAAGCTCAAAAGTCTTCGAAATAGGAGATATTAAATACATAGGTATTATGGGAAATCGGTCGGGGATTAACAAGTAATTGTACTTAAGAAGGTTCGACTTAAACATGGTCCCACTGTAATTAACCGCCATCTCATATTTGTCCTAAATCTAATAAATACTCTAATGCAACCCAGTGGTAAACGTCATTATTTTACACATGAACTACAGTTGCTCTCGTTTTCGATATCATAGGTGATTACTTAGGGACATTAATTGCGCGCGGTTACCTTCATTTGAAATATGAGGACATAAACGCGCCGTGCACCCATGTACAAGGTCCTGTCACTAGCACTGAAGGAGTAGAGAATTGAGGCAGGTCAGAGCTATTTCATATCGCGGGCAACGGTACTCCAGGGGGTAATAGCTGCATCCTAACGCCCATAACTTCCAACTCAACGAAGGTTAGTACCCATTTCGCAGCTGTGCTCCCGTAGATAGGAAATTTAGAGGTGAATCCAAACCCGCCGCTACATTGGAAAGCGACCTTCCTAATGAAGTTTCATTTAGTTTCCACCACGCGTCGATCAATCTTGTTCAAGGCTAGCATCTTCCGCCTCTGATGCAGTTTATCTTAAAATTGACAAGCCCGTACCTTTATTCAATTTTATGGGACGCGAAGCGAGTACGGACACTCATAGACTCTTGGCACGTGTTCGGGAAATGTGTGGACGGCCCAAGATGGTGCAAGTAGTATAGTGTAACGTGAAATACTGCACTCTACAGAGATAGAAAGGAAGATGGTGGCTTCACCGGCTGCTTTAAATATTTTTCGAAAATGTCTGAATTGGATTTTTTATTTTCCAAAGGTATTAAGATCAGTATTCCTTAATTAAAGTAGGGAATAAAATAAATCAGTTGACGAATCAGTGACTGAATGGAACTCGAGGAGGAGAAAAGAAAATAAATATAATAAAACCGGCCTTGATGGCTGATTGGATAGCATCTACGCTTTCGCTCTAAACCCCAACGTCCCGGGTTCCAATCCCGGCTCATCAGACTTTTCCGATGAGGGAATGGTTGTGTGCGTTCGTTGTTGCTGTTGCCCCGGTAAAGCACCTCCTGATAAGTTCAATAAAGAGCTTAAGAGTACTTCTCTGTTAAGAGGCAACAGTCGCTAAGCCTTAAAAAATAATTATGTTAATAATGATATCAGAATGAATTTGGACAACGTTGAAGATAATTGGGCTCTTCTTATACCTAACCCTTCGGCATTAAAGATTTAAAATTAATATGACTCTTTTGGATGAGAAAAAAGTCAATAAAAAAGAGGAAACCTTTCCAGAAAAATGCGTATCTGCTTTAGGGAAAACACTTTTATGCGATTATACTTTCATAAAAAGGAAATTGGAAGGATATAGAGGCAAAACTTACTCTATTTGGATATTTACATTATGAAGAAATAAATTTCGATGGTAACCTTATTAATCTTCTGGTTGAAAAAGATAAATTCCTAATTTCTCAGTTACCCATGATGTTCTAAAATTAGTTTAATCGCCAATCTTTGGGATGATATCTTAACGGATAGATGTAATGCGAATTTTTAACTCTTTTAAGTACCGCTGTAAAACAAGATATACATTTTCTTCTCTCTGAAAATTCGCTTTTCTATAAATTAAAGTTATTTCACATCCCTCTCGCGATAATTGCAGAAACGAGTCTGCCCCTTGCATTGTTATCTCCACGCAATAAATGGAGCCACTTTAAATTTAGCGTTAAAACCACGTACTAGCAAGGTTTTAAGCGACCCGAAAATTTGCACCCGAGCGGAAGCAAATCGACCAACCTCTTCAGCGCAAAATTATCTCCGTTTTTAGCCAACGCAGTCGCCGGGACCGCATTTTACAACCCTTCGCTAAATGCATATTTCCTATGCAATTAAAAGAGGCCCCAAACACCTGCCTTGTGGAACTCGCTAAGATTTTTTCGTAAACGCCCATCTGAAAGAATCCAGAGATATAAATGATAAAATGTCTTCATTCGGGCGAGTGAGTAAAGATCTCCTCTTCCATCTAACCCATCGTCATACAATATATTAATAATAAATTCAAAGAGATAGTATGAGAAAATATGAGAAGAACTGAGCATGTAAAAATCTAAGAAATATTTAGGGAAAAATATTATTACTACAGAAAAACACACACCAAAAAGGGTGGTGTGAAAAACCTACTGATAGTAATAACTAAAAGATGGTTAGAAACCTGACCAAATATATAAATTAGACTATCAATAGGTGCATTCATGAAATACATCAACAAGAATAATAACTCTGACCTATAAATAAGTGTTATCCATATACTTAAGAAAGCAAAACATTAAAATAAAATAATGTTGATAAATTCATAACTGTATAAAACAATAATACACAGAAGTATACATATTTTAGAATATCAATATCAAATGTACAGTATATAGTCAATATTACTTAACATGTAGACATTATCACTGAATAGGAAAAGGGAACAGGTTAGAAAATGTTTTTATTACTATGATAAAGAAGAGAGAATTTTATTTGCAACAGAAATACGTATATGAAAAATGAAGAAGATAAATCAGTGGAGCAAGGGGAAGTCATTTCGCGTAGGTGTGTTTATTCGCGAAATTTTCTGGGAATCCGGCCGGAATGATTGTTTTTTCGCGGGGGAGAACGAGGTCAAAATGGTCGGGATGCTGTTTGCCTCTCGGAACCTCCCACGGTCCTCTGCGGTGGGCGGCACAAGTGGACGGAACTAACGCGGGAAGAGCTCACTGCAACTCGGTTGACTTGGCTGTAAGACCGTTTTGGAACGCATCACTGGACTAGCTGGAGCTGCCGAAGTAGGAAATGACGCAATATACTGCGCGTTCCTAGTACCACGTGACCATGTGCTCTTTAGCTAACAACGTAGGAAGAATAAACAGGGTCCGTTAGATCGAGAGGAATTTCTTGGTCTCTCGTCGTTATCCAAATATTATCCGCAACAAATTACAACATTTTAATGAATTATGACAACGCAAATTGATACAAAATTTACATAAAAACAATATTCGCAGGTGATCTGGTCACGTAAGACCAACCATCATCAAACAACATCCTTATAAGATTAAAGGGATGTTGGTCAAAGATAGTTTGTTTCGAAGTAAAAATTCTAATTTAATTCTTACTGCTTATCTTTTCAAGAAGATGCTTCGTGCCGTATGTACTACCAAATCATTTGAATCATGTGAATGAAAATTAAGTTAAAAATTATCGGAAGGGTATTGATTATCTAACAGAAGAGTAATTGTCAAGATGTAAGACGAAGAAAACATATATTACCTCTGACTAAGAGTAAAAGATCTATATTTCAAAATTTCGTAAATATTTCCCTCTATTAACGGTTATAGCAGGTGAGGATATGGAAGGGGGATGAATATTAATTAATTAATTAAAATTACGAATTTCCGTTATGAGATTTTACTACGTTGTGTATCTCTCATAAATTTTCATTACAATTATGTTATGAAAAAGTGATACGCATTACAAATTGAATGTATCTGATGACATATGAATTTACCATATTTACTTCATAAGGAGGGCAATACACATCTAAATCTTAGGTAAACTCACCCTTCTTATTATAATCCACCAAATGAAAATAACTTTAAACTATTTGGTTTCAATCGCACGATACTTAGTTGGCTTGACTTCATGACGCATTTTCCATCAAATGAAGATCCATTGTTCAATGCAGCTTATCCTATCCTATCAATAAAAGGAGAAATCGATTTCAAAGCGAATTTAATCTTGATAATGGAATTTAGTCGGGCAAAATTAATTTCTTACATTGACACGCCGCCTTTCGACGTTAGCACTTCAGGATATCAAACGATATAATATTTAAATCATGGTAATTTTATCCTAACTATAGGAAAGCTACCTATTCGAACTTCTGCTAAATTAGGAAGTAGTTTCACTTTAACGGCCCTCGGTTGTAAACATCTCTCTATGTGAATTCACTACATTATCATGATTTGTATTTAAAGCAACGTAGTAATTATCAAGAGAAAGAATTTCGGAGGAATTTATTTCAAGCATTAACACTGTGGTGGTTTCGGGAAAAGGTTTATCTTCACAAATCCTACTTTTTGCTATAAAATAATAAATATTCCTAAAGCCTCTCTTCTGGTACCTTCCCCGAGCTTAAATGATTCTGATTTCCGTTTCCTATATGATATTTCAAGTGATTATAACACAACACGCCACCGGAGCATTTCCGTTCTCATGACAAATGAACGTGCCTACGTAATGCGTAACGTAATAATCTACGATGAATAACATTTTCTATTAAAAATTTCAACTGTTGAAAAGCAGTATATAACCTTTTAATAAAATAATGAATGGGTAACTCACGGTGAAGGAGTAAATAAATGAAGTAGTGAAATATATTGTAATGGAAGTTGAAGATATGTGAAAGAATCAGAATAATAAATTCAATTATTTATTTCATGTTTATCTAGAGTGTTTCTGTATTCATTCAAGTAAATTCTTCTAGTAGTTCGAACTGAATTATTGTCAGTAGGTTTCTCTGGATTTGCCTACCCCTCCTATTGTGGGAGTATTCCTGTAGTGTTTTTCCTCTTTTCCAGGCATCCAGTGCAGGCATCAGTATTTTTTCAAATACACAAAATATTTCCCTCATGCATTTTCTTCTGTTTCACTCTTAATAGTCGTTTCGTTAAATCTTTAATGGTAGAAGTTTACATGTAAGAAGAGAATTATAAATCTCGATCTCGCTCTAATCTAAAGTCGTTTCTTTGCTCATCATGATGGTTATCATAAATTATTGTTGTCAAAATTATGTTTAAGGTACTTTCTTATTAAAAGGTATATGAAATATCTGTAGCCTTGATTGACTAATCAGACTCCTCGTTGTCCAAAAGATGCATTTTCCGTTTATCTGAAGTATTCGATGTTAACAATCGTTGCATCCAATACAATTAGATACTCAAGTAAACTTGAACTAAAACTCTCGTCTGCACCAATATTGAAACGATCAGAGTAAATACCACAACGGATGAATGCAGTATAACCATTTAGATGGGAAAGCCTTATTAAGTTGTTCAAGAAAGTCACTCCCCTGCGGGACCTATAAATGAATATCATCTACATTTGGCAGCGACATTGCGTGGCTGAACTCAATTCGCCGCTAAAGAATGAAGACATCCAGGCCTAGAGCGGGACCTTGGCGGACTCCGTCAATCAGGTTAAGAGTTACCAATTCAAGAACCCTTCATTTTTTGTTCTTTCTTTGCGATTTCTTGTTTGGAGCGAGCAGAGTCGGCTTCGATATCGTAAGGAACAAAAAACAAGTGAAGGCATAACCTCAATCACTCTCCCTTTTTACCCGCTCAATCACTTTCCTCCGCCTTTCTTTTTTTCATTCCAACCCTTTCCCCGACTTACGGCAGCTTTCTCCAGATGCCAGTGATCCGGTTTGCCACCGAGAAGGTCATTGCCGCAACGTAGACTCCATTGTTTTTCATGCTCATGCTCGCAGTCGTTGGCGGAGTCGGCCTTTCAATTTCGCGTGCTCGTTTTTATCTTCGCTTCAAGGAAATCCTTTAAGAAGTTCTCGTCATTAAAAGTAAAACAAATCTTGTCTTCGTATGTAAACGTTTAGCAGGAGCTTGCAAAAACTTTGACGTTTATTCGCTAGCCTAAGTATATGAACATATATGTGCCTAAGAAATATGCCAAAAAGGAATATTCGTGCAATATCATGAAAATTAGAAAGATTGATTACTATTTAACACTTAAGGTTCACATTTTCAATTCATGTAAGCTGATAATTTTATATGTTCTCCTTTTTATTTTCCCAATTTCTTTCATTATCTGCACTACAAAGAAACATGAAGCTATCTCAGGTTTTTTTTAATATTACTTTAATCCAATTCCTTCTATTTCTTTTTCTTTTTGTTACGAGTCCGAAAGCTACATTTATTTCCATCGCTTCAGACAAGCAACAAACTACACTAAAAAAATACTACTAACTACTACGATTACAAAGATCAAGCTGCAACTAAAGACATTCTTTGTAATAAGGAGAGCTTTATTGTATTGATATCAAAATCACAATTGACAGCATCGAATGGAGTCTACAAAGTGTTTATAGATTCTATTTCTTTCCAGGATTTCTCCTCTTTTTCTTTCCTAATGGCTCCCATTACTTGTACTAATGCGTTAATTCTATACCTATCCGTGAACAATGTCTCTGATTGATTTCTCCATACAATCCTGGATTGTCTTGATTTTCCATTTTTGGAACTTTCTTCACGTAAAATCTAATCCGCCTGATTTATTATTTCTAAAGTGGTATTTTTTGATTTATTACTTACTTTACATTAAGCAAAATATACTTACAAAAATGCAGCTAAAATTGCGTCTAAAGACAAGAAATAGTGAAGTAAGAGAAGCACACTTTGTAATTTCCACAAAATATAATACAGAATACCGTTTTCGGCTGTGAGCGATCATCAGATGAATGCACATGAAATGTAAAAACTTACAAAAACATTGGAAGGAAGGGTGAGTGTACGGTGTAACTACCATTGCGGAAGATGTTATAGGATTCCTTGCTGTTACTGAGGGAGATGGATAGGACCAAGAGATTTAAACATTTTTCCTTTAAATTCCGATGTGAAAGATATTCTTGAATTCTGGAAGTTGAGAAAGAATATGTATAATATACTTTATCTTGTGTATATTAATTAACATTTTACGGAAATTAAAAACTTTTTCTTCTGAAAAAATCAATATGCTCAGTATTTACTGTTTCTTCTCTTATTTCATTATGTATTCCCAGCCAGAAATGATCTGAAATTGCGCAATTGAAGAAGTGCAATCAGCTTATACTATGACCCTTTAAATTTAGATATTATAAAAAAATGGAATCGTTCTAACTTTTCACTCTATTCAAAACCTCTCCAGATATGTAACAGCGAGCTTTTAAATTCACAATTCTCTACGAATACTCTACAGTCCGAGATGGGATTCCATCGGATTTTACATGAGACAATTTCCATTGTTTCCCAGAACTACTTCAGATATGCCTCTTCATCTATACCCTTTTAAAATCTCCAATTTATCCTGCAGAAGGGCTCGAGATTACTCCAGCGAGGGCTCTCATGCAGCATCCTCTTCACAAAACAAAATCCCCACCGTCCTCCCTCTGTTTGCTTTCCCCCGATCCCTTTCTCTGACTAATAGGGGCTTACTCCGGGAAGGCCATTGCCAGTGCCCGTGTTAACCCCGCCGTTTTTCGCCCACTCGCGACGCAACAGCTCTGAATGATTCCCGAACATCGGGATCAGGAGGTCCGTCCACAGTTCCCTCCCCAGATCCTTCTCTTTCTTCTCATAAAGTGTTCCCAGATGTCTCTCCCCATTCCGCTGCGACCCGCCGACTTCATTTGTTCGATCTTATTTACGTCCGGTGAATGCGACAAAGGGATCCCAGAGATAAGGTTGACAGGAGGGAGGGATATGCCCTTGTCAAGCGATGGGAGACGAAAGTGAGGGTTGTCGTTTTTTAATTCGTGGTGATCATAGGACGGGTTTATGAAGTTGGACGTCGAAGCGTGAGTCGACGAGAGGTTGGGGTTTTATCGTACCTGGTGATATTAAAATTTCTTGTTGTTCTCCGTGCTTTTGTGATGCTTAATTAGTTCCGAATACAAATGGAGGTATTGTGGAGAAATATGACATATTGGACGTAGATCCGCGTTTTAAATTCTCGCTTTCCAATGAAGAATCACCCACGGGTATACTCTGTTTATATCAATATTTGATATGAATCCTTGTTTCCCATCCCATTTCTCGAAGGGAGAGGATTTTTCATATTTTCATTCGGTTAGCAGAGATTGTACCAGATGATGGTGCGATTGAATTTTATGGTTTATCTTTCTACCGTTTGCCTGCCATGAAGTAATATGTTTATTCACTCAAAAAAATTGTTAAATTATGTATAGACTTATGCATACTATATAATCAATTGAAGTATTAACTATACGGAACTCCATCGATTATGCATATTTGTCAGTCCTACCTCTTCTCACTGCTGACGAATCCAGCTATTACACTTTTACGCTCGGATATCAAACCATAAAACTTGAAACAAAATCTTTCGGGGACATACTGATCAGTTATATTCTCATTAATTCGATAGTTATTGCTTCAATATAGGCACCATCTTCACTAGCGTAATGTTTAAAAACATCCCTTGATCTGTATTTAAAATTAGCTTAATATTATTTCTAAGTGTCTGTCACAGTTCCTGCGTTATCTGAAGTAAATAAAATATATATCTGAACTAAATAAAAATATACAAAAGTTTAATTTTGAATGGTTATTGAATTAGAAAGCTACATATTTTGAATAATAAATATATTGCTGTAGAAGGTCTAAATTTACATTTTTGGAATAAAAAACTATTCCGAAATTAAAAATGTGAGAAAAGGAAAACTTTCGTTTCTGAGTAATATTTCTAATAATCAGCCTTTGCTGCTGAAAATCTTTGATTTTTCATATAAAATACCGCTGAAAGCATCCATCAGCAACTTAAAGTGATTAATCATCGGTAAATCCAAATATTACCATAGTAAAAATCTTTCCTTTAAACTGTAAGAGGCATCTGTAACCTAAGCTTTTCTTTCACACGTGAACCGGATTCCCCATAGGTACGAGGGTCTTCCAGTTCATCTTTGAATGAGATGAAGAATCAGCCACTGCGAAAATCTCCATTTTGAGCAAATACATTGAAATAAGCATGTGATATCTTAACGGCAGTCCACGCGTAAAAGCATCTAGCAGTCCACCCGCAAGCCACTCTACTATATAATATTGAGTTTACTTTATTCTGAAAAATTTTCGCGTAATTTACCGGTGCCCAAATATTGCAATTAAAAAGGCAATCCTCTCACTGAGGAATTAACAAGGCAGACGATGAAAGTTAATGGGGCCGAAACTGTTGCGATGAAATGGATTCGGCGAAATAATTTAGCCAGATGAAAGAGGATTGAAACTCGAGGGATTTGTGCGGACGAAAACTTGTGGAAGTCAGAGCAAGTCAGGGGAGCGTGAAAGCATTCGCATGGGAGGCCATGCCTGCGACCCGTCGCAGCGGGAAAGGGGCGGAGTAAGACAGGTTTGGAAATGAAAGAAAAATATCCGTGATAAGGCAATTTCATGCACTCTGCATGGGAGACCTTCAGGATGACTCTTGGATCGCGCTCTATCATAGCGTACTGGAGATGAATTATTCTTGTTAATGTGTATTCTTTAATCTACCAAATGACGTATTGTAAAATATCTAAATGTATTACATAGGAAAATAATTTATTCTTATCTTCGATCCCAAGTTTTGTATGCATCCCTATCTATTACTGGCTTGGATCATTTTAATATAAGAGATAACGATCAGAAATTCTTAATTTTTGGCTTAAGAAAAATGTTAAGGAATTCATCGTGAAATATATAGTCTTCCCATGCTTCCAAATAGCCAAGTGGGTAGTGCGTTTGCCTTTGGAGAAGGCTGTCCCGGGTTCGACCCCGGAGGGAGCTCTCGCGTCATTATGAGCTAAGCATTCGAGGCACTCTTAAAATACCAATTAAATTATATCAGGAAGAATTATGTAGCTCCAAATTTAGCGAAATATTAATCATTAGGTGCACAATTAGCAATTTAGATAGTAGACAAATAGACAATAGAAATGTATTCTATTGCGGAAGACTTAAAAGCAGGAACTGTTAACGCTGTGCGATGATTGATGTGATAATATTTCTCAAATAAGATTTCAAAGTTAAATTTGATTGAAAGTTCTATTCATGAGCTCATCCTTCTCAAAGCTTGGCGTATTAGATCTGTAGTAAGTTTAACCCACTGTTATCGTATCTTCAGGTATTAACTGGCCTTATAATGCTATCTCCAACGGAGACAATTTAAAGATGCACACTAATAAACATTCGCATGTGAGGAGTAATATTTACTATTGTAAGCCATGAGATGTATTTCAATTTTTATATGATCTTCATTTTATGCGACATAGTTCGAATTTCTAGAGAGTACATCAACTACGGTATTTATTATGATCACATGCAGTGTGGTGTCACGTATAATTTATGACTGAATCATATACGCGTTACTGTATTAAGAATTCTTGTTTGTTGATCTACATCTACATTAATATCCTGCGATCCTGCGCCTTTCGGCGTGTGGCAGGGGGTGTAAGCACCAGTTGAAATTTTTTTTCGTTGATTTGTTGACTGTTGAAAAGTATCAACTGAGATGTGAAATGGTTTCGTTTATCAAGAAGCTCAAATAAATATATAAATTGTAATGTAACTCCACCTAGTCAAGCCTTCTCTTATTGATTGCATTTTTAAACTGAAGTTTTCAGCCATTCGGACTCTTCGAATCCAGTATTATTCCCCACATAGAAAGGTTTCATCGGAAAGCGTCGGTGTGACAATCATAGGCAAATTAGCCTTTTAAAACCTCATCGCGTCACGCCCTTGCATCAACCGACCCCTTGTCGTCAATCTCCCAACACACCCAATTAACGTAGGCCACCTAATCAGAATTTGATTACACTCCGACACCCCCTCCGAACCCACCCCATTTTAATCACGCCGCCCCTTTAAACCCGCTGACCTCCCTCCCACTCATTGTCTCGTTTAAAGAGCGAATTAAGGGGAAAAACCGGGACGGAATCATCGGCCCCCTGGGGAGCGTTTTCTTAGTCGGAGCACTTGACCTAATTACGCCCATTATGGGCATCGGTCACCTTAATTCCATCTCGTTCCCTCGCCAAGCCCGTCATACCTCGTGACAAGCTTTAGCCTCACTCTCCTATGGCTCCTTCCCAAACTCTTTCTCCGCAGTACGCCATCTTAAGACCCCCATGAAAGATCAACTAAATTGCGCAACAAAGAGTGATGCACAAACATTTTGGTGGCGTATGCCACGGATTGAGTTTAGATTTTATTATTTCGTTATCTTCACGGCTGGATGAGGAGCTAAAGAACTTAGGGCATAGAGAAACCAATAAGAGATTGGTAAATTCGTATCCGTAAACTTGAATAAGCTCATTATCTCCTTCAAGTTCCATAAGAATTCAATGAATTAAAAGATGGGAGGAAACAATTGAATTGAATTACGTAGCTCCGTGGCTAGGATATTTGCCCGGAAAGTGAGAGACATGGGTTCGAGTCCCAGCCAAGTCACTATTTTTCACCTCTTAATAACTTTAATAATAATAATAGAGTTTATTGTTTTGTGGCTACCCATCTAAAACAAAATTTTATTTAAAAGTTTTACATAAATTGCAGTGGGCGAATATTATAATACAACTAAACCGAAATACAAATTTTTAAACAATAGAGTTTAGTTTTAGTTTTTAGATCTATTACAAAATTATTCAACAAACATAAACATGCTAAAAATACATAAACATTTCATGCCTTTTCCATTACATAATTGTGATACAATGTTTTGAATGTATTTACATTTTCACTTGCTTTTATTGGATGAGGCAAAGAATTCCATAATTTTATAGCTGAAACTAAGAATGCTTTCTCATATAGAACGGATTTGTAAGGAGATTTGGAGGAGGGAACTTTTGGTTTAATTCAATCTATATTAAGTCTATATTGTAACGTGTAGTATCTTACTTTTCTTTCTTTCTTGCTCGTACACATGAGTGTTTTCTCAAGGGCTCTTATGCCTTTAAAATTTCTATTAAACGCCCTTACTTTCGTTCATTGGTAGCTTGCCCCACCCATTACGTCATCGAACATCTTCTGCCTTTGTATTCCCCTCTGTTTTTTCCCATGTATTTTACGCTCAATTACTTTCCGTGCAGCCCCTCACCTCTCAATATTAGACCCACCCATTCCCTCCGTCCATGCTTAATTACTTCAATTCAAACACTCTCCTCCCGGAACCATTTCCAGCACCTCCGTGTTTGTTTTCCTACTGACCTTATCTTAACTAACTCTTTTCGTTTTCTGTCTCACCCAAATATCGAAGGCCTTGAATACTGTTTTCAAATCTTGAAGTTATATTGTTCCATCAACCTCAAATAGAAATCTAGGCTTCAATAGACCCATATTAATGACATTTTGTCCCTTGGGATCAACATCGATACAGCAAGAAAAGTAGATTTGACAATGCAGATTTTAGTTTTCTCATGGAGTCACGGAATAATTGATTACTAATATACATTAATATTTGATTCGTCCATCTCCCCGTGCCCTGAAAGACTAAGTAATAGCAGCACAACTGCTTGAAGCAAATCGGTGGAGATGGTAGCATATTGCGCAGCACTAACCGCTTGATGAGCGATTTTAACTTTTATAGCAATGCTGGGCGACATTTAGCGGGTTAAAGATCTCATTCCGGTCACTTCACGACATAAATCCGATGAATTATCACAGTGTCGGTGAACACTACAGGACACTAACGAATAATTCTGGTGTGGGTTTGTCACATTTTATCCTGATCTGTAGAACGCATTCACACTAAAGGCCAGTTGGTACCTCACTTTATATAATACTAGCAGAAGTGCCCGTTGATTCTCAACGGAGATGTTAAATTTCGTAAATACCAGTGTAAGAACCTTGATCGTAACACATACTGCGTAATTATTGATAGATAGCCAATACCTGACTTTCTAATCCAATATACCAAGAATTGTAAGTTACGAAGAAGTCTACAAAGCCACACCAACTCAATATTCAATCTCATATACTCCGAATGAATAATATCTCCAACAGAGGTAATATAAAAATATATTCTAAGATCACATTAAGATAATAGGTACCAACTTTAAAGAGAAATTTTCATACAGGTACAGGGGGGGCAAGTAATAAAAATTTACACATAAATTAGGTACTGAAATAAATTATATATCACTCTAATAATCACCGATGAAATTTTCTTGGGGAAAATAAGTGTATTACGGAGCTGACTCGTATCTCAATCTTAAAATATGTAGCAAAAACACGGAACACAATTAACACATAAGTTATCATAAAGTCAAAATAAGAACAAAAATTAAACACCATTAACAGAAGGATAGTAAATAAATATGGATTGGAAGCACTTAAAAACAATGATTAAATCAATTTTTACATTCTGCATGTAACAAAATAAAATTTCTTTACCTTTTTGGTCTGATATACGATGTTGAAGGTTTGATACAACTTAACAACTCGCCGTTCGACTCCTTAAAGATTACAAACATCGAATCTGGGAAATCTTTACGTTCTTCGCTAACTCCATTTCCGTAAATTGCTAAATATACATCATTATATATCATTATTATTATATAAATACAATTTCTCTACGAGTAACACTTTTCATAGCATTTCCTTGGGAGATGTCTTAATTAGTGTCACAATCTAGTGTACTCATTACCTCAATGGCTTTTATTTAATCACATCCAAATTAAATACTGTGATAAAATTAAATTAAAGGTACATTTTGCTCTACCCTGTACCAAAAGACCAGCGTAAAGTTTTCCATTCATCAGAATATGGTAGCAGGTACCGCGTAATCGTGTATTGGAGCCCAACCCCCACTTTCCTATCGCTCCTCCCCAAACTCTTCCACCGCAATACGCCATCTCAGCAGAAGAGTCACGTAGGCGTTGGTCACGTAACATCAAGGTGCAGGTGTCACGATAACACCTCCGGGATACCTCTATGTATGTTTGTATACGATCCTCGTGCACCCGAGAGCAATTTCCCGTTGCTTTTTTCCAGGCGTTTTCCTCACAATGGGGATGGCCTTGTCTCGAGCCCTCGTTTACAGTCCTCCCCTTTCCTGAAAAATAAATCGCCCAAGTAAATGGTGGACTAAAGGCGCCACTGCAATATTTAAGGAGATAACGATGCCTCGTACGAGATGGACGAGTGCGATAAATATTCAGATGACCAGCGGTTTTCATCCTTGAAATAATCATTGTTGCTTTGGAGAGAGATTGGTTCTCGTAAATCCATGTTTCTCTATATTTTAGCCTCAATGGACCTCGTTTTATATTTCTCGAATTGGGAAAGAGGGAGAAAGGAAAACATTTTAAGTTGAATGAAGAATTTATTGAGTTGATGAAGAATTTATCTCATCCATTAGTGGAAACCGCAAAGTTTATTTCTGACGTTCTCCTTAATTGAAGTACTCCAGGAAATTTTACCGCCTGCTATTTCTTTTGGGTCACGTGTTGTCCCAAACCCTCTCTGTGGTTATTACCCCTTTACTGACAGTAATTTGTCTATGCGTCTCAATTTTGGTACTTCTATGTTTGCGGGGTTGCTCTTTCTTTATCTCTGGGTCCAGACGAGCAATTGATTTAAATTATATTTGGTCAAACAGTTCAATAGAGATTATCATATCGCCTCCATTCCACCCAACTCCTGAATAAAGCCCTCCAATCTCATGTCCTTCAAAATAGTTAAATTTCACGAAACGAGAACATTTCAAGACAAGGGAGGAGCTATGCTTACGAAGGAGATTATGGTTATATAGGTTGTAAAGAAGTCAAAAACCTTATAATAATCGTAAAAATCATTTTATAATAATTTCTCGCCATATTTGTATTTTTTACATTTTACATACAAGAAAACTTGTAGAAAATCCATGTTTGTTTTGCTAAAACAAGATGGTTGATATTCTTTATATCTGTTGGTTAATTTATGTTAAAGTTAGCAAAAGTATTGTGGAATCTTATTACAAAAACATGAAATGGAATGAATCATTTTTTCTCTAAGGACTTGCAGTAATCCAATTACCCAAATCAAATCTAGTCTCATGGTCTAAACGTCAATTGAAAGTGTATCTCTGAATTGCAATATTAAAGGTAATTAATTCTTAGTAAACTTCAACTGTCTTACGAATATTTGTGGAATTATGTTCTGCATTATATGGAAATTTTCATTACACATTTCATTAATCATGCCAATCTTCAATTTATGTCAAGAGTCCAGGAATAAATTCTTCCGGACCGCATTAACTTAATTAATTCGATATCATTCTCTCGGTCTTCGTTGTTTCTAAAATACTAATTTGAGCAGGAACCAGTCCCAGATTTTTAATATCTCTCGAGATCCAATGTGCTTATATAATTATGGTAGTTTCTTTTTCCTTAGGAAGGGAGAAATCTTCTTTGGAAACGAGCGCATTATATAACTTGGTGCTTTCTCGCTTCAGTACTGTTGTCTGACTTCCTCCAACCGTACACTTTTCTTGTTCCGTCGTTCCCTCTCTCGCTCTTTGTGCTTATTTTCGTTTTATCCAAATGTATGCATATTTTCCTTCCAAAGTAGCATTCAGAAAAACATCATGTTAAATATCACTCTTACAACTGTGTAAATACATGACTACTAAAAGTTCTGTATCAATCCGAGGGAAAGAAAACTTCAGTTATAATGTCTTCATTCACCAATATTTCCTATTAAGTAACTGCCATCTTATATGTATATTATATACATTGATTATTATAAGATATATTATAAAGGAGTTTAAAATTGAAAATTAACTAGTCCTTAAGTAAACCAGTTCTAATATCGGTTTCTTCATTGAATTCATTGCGTTTTCTATTGGATAAGGTTTTTCAGAATGTTAAAAGAAATTTTTGCGGCCATATAATTGAGTTGGAAGGTCGTTACTTTTGGCAAGCTTTATGTTTTTCTTATTTATTCTATCCCATTATTTATAAATTTATTTACGTTCAATAAATATTTTCACAATGTATTAAATTTTCGCTGGGCAATCAAACACATTCAAATCGATGTAACTTATTTATTTTCTGCTTGCATTTTTATAAAGTTTGCATTATCATTCTTTATATTTCAAATTGAGACAGACTTTAATTTTTATTTTCGTATGAATACCTAAAATTTTTCCTATAAATTATTTTTTTTTCGAAAGTTAAAACAATCGCGTTGCATTCATACGTTGATTTAAACTTGTATGAGTTCAACTTGTTGGACAAAATCAACCGAGAATATGGAATCAGAGTTCCTAAGGATTCATAGATATACATTTTTAGTAGACAGCGGTAATGTAAATGCGTTTTAAAAAATTAATTTTTATTCAACATTTTCAGATTTTATATATTTACAGATTAAGTCTCAAAACGTATTTAACTCTTACAATATCCATATCTCTCTTTTTGCTCAGTCGTGTAACTTTTCTACGTAGGTCTTCTATCCCTCTGATTCTATTACATAGCCTTTGCCACCTTGCGGTTTTGTATGTGTTACTAATATCTCGAAGTCATATGTCATCCTATGGCATTTGAAAGGTATGTTCAAATCCACTCTGTACTTTAGCTTTACACAAGCTGAGTTGAACTACCTGCAATTCCATCATGAAATAGTTTTAATTTTCTTAATCCCACTTCAAGCATTTGGAAGGAATCTTTTTCTTGCTTTATTCCCTATTCGTAACATAATAACCAATGCGCAGCATCTGGAAGACCTTCTGAAGTCATATAGTGGTTATAAACATTATTACGGACGAAACATAATAAACTGTGAGGTTTATGGCTGTGATGCCGAATCCTGTTGCTATCGTCATTATCTTCTTAGGATGGCTCTGAAGAGCTTAAAAAATGTTTCTTTCCGCCCTTGGAGTAATTGCTGTGTAAAAAAATATACGTTCTTATGGCCAAACTGAGTACCTCGCAGTATTTTCACAACGTTGGTAGAGTTTGTTTTTTTTATCTGTGACATTTGAAGTTTATATATATTTTTATATATATACTTTATATATTGGAAAGGAAAAAGAAAAGAGGTCGATTAAGGGTCCTACTATTTAGAATGCATTCCCTTTATTAGCAAAGATTCTATTATTTAACTTCAGAAATTTTACGTAAAATAGATGTGTTACGGCAAATGACATGTATGGAATTATTTGAAATCTAGATAATCAGACGTGGAGTAATTTGCTGAATTCTTTAGTCGTAAATGAGCTATGAGAGGATTCCAAAAACGAATATATTCTGCTTTGACACTTTTCAGATAATTTTCATGAATTACATGGATTGAAAATAATTGCAGCAAGAAATCTAAGCTAATTTTATTAATAAGCCAAATTGTTAAACATCGAAAGATAACTTCAAAAATTCGTAAATTATGAATGAGGTAGGAGGAGAATCAAAATGGACTAGATGTTGCATGGATATGTTTCAAAGGATTCCTAGTATGAATTAAATCTTCGACGATAAATAATGGATGCAGCGTCAAATAGGATTATTTATGGTGAATAAATAGAACTAAGAATTTCGAAATCCATCGAATTGTTTTATTACAAACGACGGCTAGTTCCAACACATTATCGTCATTCTCAAAATAAAACTTTTCTGTGGATAACCAAATTTTTTTTATTTACCATGAATGATGTTAGAAGATTCCACGAAGTGAAGGCTAGAGCAATCTATTATGTCAAATAGGATTGTTTCTAAGTTTTATATCGAAAGATAAGCCTACTTTACAGTTCTTTTGCACTTCTTAGGGTTGCTGACGACTCATTCAGGAAAATTCATGTTATTGGAGCGTACGCCGTAATTGTATTCGTTAACGAGCATGCCTCATGTATATCAGACCGAAAAAAATAAATCCGAAACGTGAATATTACCCGAATTCGCCTTGTCCACCCTTGCTTTTTGCGTATTTGTAGCAACTCCGCTGGAGGTCACCATTGCATCGACGGCCCGCGATCGAGGGCGTGCCCAAACACCTGCAAAGCGCTAATTCCTTTTCCTCTCAAATCCATTTCCAATGAGGGCGGAAATTCCCTCAGGAAAACAAAAGAAGGCTGGAATTCGCATCGGAGCACGGACACACTCCCTGGGTAAACTCCGGCGAAAATTTTCTCCACGGATGGGAATTAATATTTTTCCCTCGTTCCCGGCGAAATGCGAAACGGCTTTCGTTTGCGTTCTTCGAGACATTTATTTTCATTGTTCGCCTGCCTTTTCGTGCCCGGAAAAGAATTTTCTTTTACGTTAATTCCCGCTCGCGTAAAATGGGCGAGAAATGAAACGGGAAAATCTGTTTCGAGGAAAACCTTTATCTTCGGAACGTGTCTAGGAAAGAGATTAATTAATCAGAGCCTTTCGCTCCAAATGTTCCGTCCGATTAGCAAAACGAAGCGGAAGAATTGCTTTACACGAAGGTGAGGGTAATGAGCCTGACTTTCACAACTCGATTTCACCCGTTAATTTATGAATTAATTTTCTACTTGTTATATGGAATTTTTACCTCTCCAATGTTATAATTTTATTCAAATATTATGTTCAAATTATCCATTCAGAAATAATACATTCTTTTTCAGTCCAGTCTAGGAATAAAAGAATGTTATAAATACGCTGAAAAGGAGAACTTTGAGTTGCTCTTTTACAATAAAATTTATTTTCGATTTTTATTTTGTACTTATTACGTGGAATTTCTACCTCTCCAACGTTAGAATTACTCAAACATATTCACATGTATCATTAACAAATGCTAAGATTTTTTCCGTTAATATTGTTTTAGTCTAGAAATAAAAATTTATTAAAGATACACGGGAAATTAAAGCTTTGAGTTGTACTTCTATATAAAATTTACTTTCGATTTCTCCCGTTAATTTATGATTAAACGTTCTACTTATTACATAGAATTTCTCACTCTCCGACGCTAGAATTGCTTTCAAATATGTTCATATTATCCATTGAGAATTTATGTTTTTGTTTAGATAAATTTTATGAGTCTAGGAATCAAAAAATATTAAAGATACGTTACAAAGAAAAAATTTGAAGTGTACTTTAACAATTGAATACAGTTTCAATTGCTCCCGTTAATTCATGAATTAATGTTCTACTTATTGCATGTAACTTCTTCCTCTCCAACGTTAGAATTACTTTCAAATATATTTATATTATCCAATCAGAAGTGATATGGTTTTAAGTAAGATTTTGTGAATCTAAGAGTCATAAAATATTAAAGATTTTAATGTACTTTAATGTTTAAGTCTACTTTTGCAATTACATTTACAGTAGAACCCCGGTAATACGGACACTCGTTAATCCGGAACCCTCGGTAATCCGGACGGTCTATTGGGAGTTATGCAAACCCGCAACTTCTTCTTGTGAACATATAAACACGCATATTAGTAACAAGAAACGAAGGTGGACAGACTATTTAAAAATTTCTCCATTGGCTGCAATGATTTGATGGAGAGCGAAGTATTTCGTTTATTGTGATAACACATCTAAGTTGTGATACTTTTCTGAGACAGCAAACTGGAGAAATTCAGCTTGCGCCACTCATTAGTCAGTTACAAAATTCGGACCCAATATCTAACCCTGAAGCTCTCCGGTGGGCTGCTGAGGCTGACGACAGTTTGGCTCGAAACGAAGCTTTAACAGATGACGAAATTATCAGAATAGTAACGACAGAAGATGATGATGATGACGACGACAACCACCCTGTAGACTCCGTCAAAATTTCTCATTCTGAGGCTTTGGCGGCTCTCAATACATCATTAAAGTGGGCCGAGGAGCAAACTTTTGAAGCTCATGAAATTATGCTCTTTAGAGGTTTTAGAGACCGCGCACTTGATTTAAAAATAAGAACGGTTGCGCAAAAGAAAATAACTTACTTTTTTCCTCGCTGATAATATTCATTCACATTATATGTTGTAATACCTTATGTTATATATACATGCATTCAGGATTTCCGTGGTTCTACTGTATTTTGGTTTTCTCCCGTTAATTTATGATTAAATGTTCTACTTATAATATGAAATTTCTCTTATGCTGAAATCGCTTTTAAGTGAAAGCTTTTGAGAAATGATATGATTTTATTTTTCAGTAAAATCATAAGTCTCGAGGAACCAAAATATACTAAAGATACAGTGTAAAAGAAAACTGCAAATTGTACTTTTACAGCAAAATTTATTTTCAAACAAGACCGACCACTCTGGTCGTCTTAATACCATAGGCTGTAGATGACGATCATGAATGAAGACTTATGTCCTTCGCTTAAAGTCGTAGTTTTTGTTGAAAACTACAATTATAATAAAAACTTCATTCAAGCATTGCTTTTCCATTGGTTATTTCCAATAACTCCGAGAATGTACAGTGAAGTTTATTAAGAGTAATAATGTCAAGAATTATGCATAATAAAGCTGCCTTATCTTATGCCTTATAGTTATTTTATTTTCGATATTTAACATTTCATTTCCAATATGGTTACTTTGACATTTTTTCTTGTGAATATATTTTTCGACAGAGTTTATAATGGTTATTTATGGCTTACTTAAGTGTGCGACTACTTTTCACTTCTATTTTTTTTAATTGACTTTGTAATTTTACTGCATAATATGCATCTACGTAACTCAGAATATAAAAAGTATGACTAGTGCTATCTAATTTGTGATTATGTAAAATGAGCTTAGTGAATAAGAACAATCACTTCTTCATATGAAACAGTGGGCACATTCCCTTAATTGAAGCACTGTATAGGGTTTGTAGTTCGCCGAAGTATTTCCCTTTATGCTAATCGCACCTTAATGATCATGGGGCATAAAAACGTTTTGAACCCGAGCGCCAATGACCCTAGGTTGTGCATAAGTACTCCTCTGAATGGAATTCATAAATTCTGTATAGAATATTTTCCTGGCTCCTGATCTCAAAATGCAGTTCGCACCCATAAATGGCATATCTGGTGCCTGAAAAAATATTCGGTAAGGCGTAAACACCCTCATGAAAAATATCAATAAAAAATGGAGCAAACAAATAAAAATTCAAATATTAAGCTTAATGGACTATTTGGAGGCTAGAAAATGAAGAAATGGGATGTACTTTAGTGGTGGTAAAGAATTTCTCATTTTTGTTCTGCTTGTGAACCCGCACTCCTATATGGTCTGTTCCTTCTTCACTGAAAACATCATATCTCCTTTATTTGACACCTCTTAACTTTCGGCTATAATTCCCCACTATATTTTCTGAATTACCTCTAAGCCGATGGTTACGTATAATGTCATTTTATGCTATTAAATTCCCCTGGCTATAAAATGAAACGATCCTCTCTCCAAATGATCGGGTAGAATATGGCTGCGATATTTTTTACCAGACTTCGTTTATTTCATTTATTCCTACTACATATTATATAGAGGGGATTTTTGTGGAAGGGTTTTCCTATGAATGTGGTCAATGAATATTCTTGAAAAATAATAGAGTTTCTTATATTTAAATATAATTCGAAGTACCTTTTCTGGGAACTGGAATCTTAGATCGGTGTTTAGATTTCAATCTAGAATGTCAACTTTCGTTTCACTTTAAAATGAATTCCAGGAGCTTAAGGTTGACTTAATGCCACATTAAGGTTGATCGGGAATAGACCTTTTTTATACAGAATACACATCACGAGATTCGTCGAATTTAGGCTCTAAATTTTTCATTGCGTCAGAGACCTCTTCTTGATTAGAATTATATATTACGATCGAACTAAATACATACTTTTGTAATTCAACTATATATTTACATGAAAAAAATAATCATTCGTATCGGGAATCATCAATCTTAATTACAAATGGATTTTGAACTCGAATAGAGTCAAAGGTGCATATGAAAGTTGTTTTCGTGCATACACATATAGAAACGAGGAAAGAGTATCCATTAGCAAGAACAATTGCGAATAGCAGAAGAACAGCCGCGAAGAGAAAGAATGTGTACTACAGGAAAGAAAAAAGCTGACGTATATAATACATTCTACTAATAAAACAATGGAGAAAATATTGCAATTACTGCTGCAGAAAAATGAATACCGTTGTGTTAACACATTCAATTTTGAAAGCTCCGAAATGCCGTGGTTTGTATAAAAATAACAGTTCGAAAAATCCCAAGGACAAACCGACTTTAAATTGCGCAAATAAACTTAACCCTTTCTCAACTGTTAGAAACTCCAGTCAGTAAGGGTCAGGGTTCTCTGAAGCAGCGCTTTGCAAGGATATTATTTCAAGTACTTACTTTGCCAACTAAGTTGCTATTGTCAGTGGATGGAGAGAATTCAGTGAACCCGATCCATTCCCGGAGTACCCTTACACCCGCTGATTGCAATTTCCATCGACGAGTTTTCTTGCTAAGTGCTGTTTAGAAGATTTGAATTCTAATGTCAACGTGTTACAATTTACATAGTGCATTTGATCCAAGGGAAGCAGTCTCAAAATATACCGTAAATACTCGTTTATAAGCGGAATTTTTCAGCACATTGTTAATGCTGAAAAATGACGAAAGATGTTGGATAACTTAAAGGGTGGGGTAAACTTTCAGGAAGTGAAAGAGATGGCGCTGAATAGGGATTTTTGAATTTCTATACACATTAACTTACCGAAACGTAGAACACCCATGTATATAATGCTGAAAAAGCTCTATTCGGCTTATACTCGAGTGAGGATACCGCTTACTTTATTCTCCGATGGACCTAATTAAATGTATATACAAACAGTATAATTTAATAAATATTCAACTTACTAATTCCTCAATTAACGTAATTTTATGAATCAATTTCTATTTTGAAATTTACCAGTTGCTGCTGCATTTTCCCTAGGCCTATACTCGAATCTATTATTTTTCTCACAAAGGGAACACCAGGTTTGAGGGAAACGGATTCAAACGAACCTTTCAGGGCACATTCTCTACTTAAAAATAACGGGCAAGTGTCCGACCGTTCAACTTAATGGGCCTTTGTTTATGAAAAATTAGCAACTGAAAATCAGAGGTAGGCAACCCCGTCACACACGTGCATTACCATGCAGATTTTCCACTTGGAAAATTGTTTTTCCATTTTTTTGCAGTCGATATTAGATAAAATTAGGTGCCACGGCTTATACTCTAGTGTATACGATAAGTATAAAATATCAGACCAGAATTAAAAGTAGTCATACATTATATTTACCCTTGATAACAAGAAGATAATCCACAATTATTGTAGTATACTAACGTATTAGCATGGATTCTCAGAGTATACCTTCCCAAGCGCATAATCCTTTCCGGTCGATGACACCCTTCGCAGAAACGCATATTATCTCGTTTTCCTCCTCAAACACCCCATCTCCTTTACACCATTTTATCATGATCCTCCCTTCATAATCCCCCGCCCCTTCGGGTCCCCATTCCTTCAGGGACCGAGGACTCTTTGCCTTTTGTCCTCCAAGTTTTACGCCGGCCAAGATTAAACCCCACGCGAATGACCACTGCTTTCCCCCTTTCATGTTCAGTCGGGTAAGGAAGCGGAGCCGACTTAAAAATTCCCCATTCAAGTATTTTTTTTACGAGGGCCGCCTTTATTTTTCTGTTTCCGCGGGCATGTTTTAATCTAGGTGTTGAAACGGCGCTTACCTTTTGTGCGCCTTGCGTTCCTCGGCTGCACGAAAGGAAGAGGTTCATTTGAATTATCGACCTCGAGGCCTAAAGGGGATGGCCGTTTTAGATACCTGCTGCATCATCTCAACCGTTCGGGGGAAGTAATTGGCCATTGGTTGCGGTGGTTTTGAAGATTCCTAAAGGATTTAGCATTCGGACACGTGAAGGGTGAGACTTGATTAACTTAGAGCTGTTAAAGTGAGCTTTTTCTTTGTTTGGGTGTTTACTGAGTCGATTAATCCATCGGTTATCGCGGTTTTGAAGATTCTTAAAAGATTTTGTATTTAAACACTTGGGAGATGGTACTTGATTTAGATAGCACTACTAAAGTGAGCCTTCTCTGTTTGCGTGCTTTGTTAATCTCTTAGTCTCTTTTAAATTTTAGTTGCAACTATGAGTAGGTTTCGTTGGTTCCTCCCACCTCCTTTACTGTAAGTAAATCCTTTCAGGATATTTTCTTTTCTCCTAAGTACTGACTTAAATTTTTTTATAAACTCACAACTTATTTCTGTCTTTTTGCTTTTTCTTTTGTCCTATCCCTAAAATTTCCTTATCGATATATTTAATGAGATAGGGTTAAATGTTAGATGAAACTTTAAAGTCTCAATTTCACCCTTAAATAAAGTAGATTATTATTAATATTATTGTGTTAGGTGCCATGCGTTTAAAGTGAATGGAGATGAATTTTTTCTTATACTTAATGTCTTTCACTAACGAATAGCCATGGTTGATGGGTATAAATAGCTTTTATTTACTATCCATACATGAGTTTTCTATCTTTCGGTAGGATCATGTATATTAAAATTCAAAGATCCCCATTCAATGCCATGCCCTTCACCTCACAGACTGTTTACCCCACCTTTTAAGTCACCTACTATCTTTAAGTTTAAATATTTTTATCGAAGGACCAGATGAATCTAATTTTGCTACTATAACTCCAGAAAAATGCTCTGGCATGACTTAGGTTCGTCATCTTCGATTTAGGATCTCCTGTGTGATCCATGCAGAACTTAGAAAAAATTAATGTTATCTTGATCAAGATTTGAAGATTCTTATAGGAAGCTGTGGTTATTGATTTGTGAAAACTATTTTCTCCGAATGATTGTCTCTCCATTAACTTCATACGTACAGAACCCTGCAGTTCAATGCATTCTGCATTTAAAGAAGAGACGGGAATCTAATCCTAGGTCTCTGGGTTTGTACTCGGAAGGACTAGATACTCTACCTTATTCGGACCTTATTTGCGTTATGAGTACAGTTATGTATTGCATAAAGAAGGTACTCTATTCCGAAATTGCATTCGTTAACGAGGGAACCGTTTCCCGCAGTCATGAAATACACACTAACTCAGCCAGTATTCTATCGCAAACATTTCCGGTAAGATCGAGTGGCATCCATCTTGTTTCGGTCGTCCTTGAATTAATAGGGTACGCGTACGCACGCGCCCAACCGCCAAATTGTTCAATAGTCTCGTCCGTATTCGTTCGAGAAGTCGGAAAATTGCGAATAAATGTCTTCGTAAGTAAAAGTTTCACTTTAATTTTAAAGAGGGAGTTTGCTTGTTTGTTTGCTATTCATGCAAAAATAACTTGTTAGATACCATACGTCTTCCCCAATAGATGCGTTGAAGGTTTGTACACATTAATCCATGTTTTGAATTAGCATATCCTAATAAAGTATCATGTTGCTTGTCACCAATTTTATATAATATATATGGTGACAAACTGGTAGAGGAAGCCTTGGAGGGGATTGGAGAGATAGTGGTAGGGGGAGAAAGTGTGAAAACCAGGCTGTGATAGCAGAGAATGAAGAAATGCTGCAAGAAATGGTAGAGAAAATCAGTATAAAAGGAGAGGAATATGGAATGAAAGTTAACATTGAAAATTCAAAGGTGATGAAGGTATGAAAGAATTCTGCCCCGGTACGAATTAAGTTGAATGGGAAGGAATTGGAGCAGGTCGAAAAATTTTAATATTTGGGAAGCACCATCACTTCTAATGGCAGTTGTACAGAGGAAATAAGAAGTAGAATAGCTCAGGGAAAGGCAACGTTCCAAAATATAAAAGAACTTTTGACAGCAAAGAACATCAAGATGGGGTTAAGGAAAAGATTTGCGAAGTGCTTTATCTGGAGTATTGTTTTATATGGATCCGAAACATGGACGTTGAGAAAGAAAGATGAAAAATACTTGGAGAGCTTTGAAATGTGGTTATGGCGAAGGATGGAGAGAATAAGTTGGACAGACAAGATCAAAAATGAAGAGGTACTGAGGAGGGATGGAGAAGAACGAGTGATTTTGAAAAACATTAGGAAAAGGAAAGCAAGATGGATAGGCCATATACTAAGAGCAGAAAGCCTAAAGAAGAAGATTTTTTAAGGAAAGATCAATGGGAAACGAAGAAGAGGAAGAAGAAAATTCGGAATGCTGACCAATTTAAAAAAGGAAAAGAATATCAAGCTCTAAAAAGGAAGGCACAGGATGGAGATGCCTGGAGGAGTAATTTCCGTTGAGACCTGTCCGCGGACAGAAGTACAATGATGATGATCATGTTATACGATTAAACTTTATTTTCACGTAACACAAATGTCTTTGCCCAAATTTCTGCTAAAATGTAATTTAAAGATACCCTAATTATGATGGATACATATGTGATTACATGTGTGAAAAGTGTATTCCCGCTCGTTCACCGACGCCTCTAAGCATTTTCTTCGTAAAAGTTGGAGAGCTATACAGAGTTGAAACGGTTTATCCTGGAACGTATGCAACCGGATATCCATTTCCGCCTGTTTAGAGGGGGAATTGTGATGAACGATAATACGTGAAAGACTATTAAAGTAATTTATGATATGATGATCTACGAAGTACAATGTCATATATTTCTCTGCGAAGACGTAATAAAAGATGCTTAATTTTCCTTCCGGTACTGCTGTAGCAGCAGTTCTACATTTGGGTTCTGAAAAACAATGTTACATGAAGAGGAAAATTG
This sequence comes from Sympetrum striolatum, assembly GCA_947579665.1. Taxonomy (NCBI): domain Eukaryota; kingdom Metazoa; phylum Arthropoda; class Insecta; order Odonata; family Libellulidae; genus Sympetrum; species Sympetrum striolatum. Next base: position 34,228,469 of record OX388350.1, on the reverse strand, counting down.
ATAATTTATGACCAAAATAACGCATTAGATGATAAAATGTCTTTAAAAGGATATTTTAAAATTTTATCTTAATTAATTTACTGATTCTTTAGTGATTAGATGGATTCAGACCAACTCCAGAAAACCATAACTTCATTTACAAAGTATCAATTGAGTTTCATAAAGATAATTCCTTTAACTATTCCCTCTTTTCTTTAGCTCCCCAATGAGCGGCTTTATAATAAGATAAGCTGTTTTTCCGGTAATTTGCTTTATTTTCTCTAGTATAATTGAATGACTATTACAATTATGAAACAACCTATCTTAGATGTAAGAACAAAATGTATCACTAATCCATTTAACAATAAGTCATTTCCGTAGCTGAAGGTGTAACCGATAATTGTAATAAGAAAGCAGTATATGTTAAATTTTTCTGGGTATTTCGATGGGATTAACTTTTTTGCTGTCATTATTTCGCTGTCGCGAATTATAGAGGAATTACATTACTAACGAGAAACGTAGAATATTTGCAATAGTTGCAGGTTGCACAAGAAGTGAATAATAGTGACTTGGCTGGGACTCAAACCCAGGTCTCCAACTTTCCGGACAGGTGTTCTAACCAACTAAACTACCGAGCCACGTCCCTTTCACTTCCGTAAATGGGGGCTTTTATGAAGAGAAAACTACGTGGATCGGCAGTTTAGTTGGTCAAAACACCTCTCCGGAAAGTTGGAGACAAAGGTTCGACTCCCTGCCAAGTCAGTATTTTTCACTTCTTGTACATACTTGGATCGGATCGCACGCATTCTTGTGCTAAGTTCAACTTCATTTCCATCATTTCTTATTAATTGGAATTTTTTCTTTCGGAGTATGGTTTTGTTGAGATCCTGTAAACATAATCCAAGAGAAGGTTAAAACCTGATAATTCCTCGTACGTAGCGTTTGTTTCCAAACCATATAGCCATAGGGTCAGCTCTATAGTAGCGTTGGGTTAGAAAGGTATTTCTTGGAAGGCCAAGAGAGTAGGATCTCCGATGAATTCTATAGGGACTTATATACAACGGGTAAACAGTAATACGTAATACTCGCTGTATAACCACGAGAGTGAGTTGTCCTAAACACAAATCCCATTCAGAAACACTTTCAACTATGCGGTGACGCGAGGAAGTTACAGTTCACTGGAAGAGCGAAGGCCTTTAATATCGCTCAGGTAGTTGAAAATCTTTCCCAAATCCGTCTGCTCTGTACTGCCGGAGGGTTTCTCAGCCAGTTAAGTCGACCGCGAAAGTGGTTCGCGAAATAAAAATCCTTTAGCCTCATCGGCATATTCACTTGGGGTAATGGATGGCTCATTCAATGAACGCGCTCAATGCACGATAGTGATCTTTCATCGAATATAACCTTGAAGATGTAAACAGTCGATCGTTGTAAATGAGCCTGGATGGTTTTCAACCGATGCTGATAAATCTTGGTTTCCTCATACATGAATGAATATAGACGTTTCAAGGGCAGATTTTTGTGATTATCCGTCACGATTTAATAAGTTAATTTGTTTTCGAGTAAATGCGGTTGCGTCTAAAATTAGAAGACCTAGATTTGATACGGAGGATAGAATATGCCTTACAAGGTTTATACTGATACTCAACATCCGTTTTCATTTTCAATAAATATTTCAATGGTCGCGATGTGAAAGTACCGGTCTTTGATTTTCGATCGAATTGAACTATCTCATAAATGTATTTGTTTTCCTGTATTCCATCGCAAACAGTAAAATGCACTTTTGACCCAGATTTCAATATTTTTATCTTGCAAGGTATTCACCCTTTATAAATTATCTTATCAATTTCACTTAAAACATGAGGCATACCTTCTCAATATTTAGTTTTACTTTACACATGCCTATTTTTTTCTAATAGCGATTGACATAAGGTACTCAAGCCTATTAGCATAATCTAAAGGCTACACCGGCTTTAAATTATTCATTATCCGTTATCGTGCGAAAATTTATCTCGTTGTTACGGGAATGCTCCTGATATCCCAAGACAATCTCTCTTTTAAATCGCCCTCTACCAGTATTTCCTACTAATTTGTGAAATAGATATATTTTAAAATCATTTTTATGTGTTTTTGAGTAAAATTTATGATGCAATATAAAGAAGCAATTTCAATGCTTCGAGATCGAAAAATACGGGAGATATTGTCGGCCCGTCGAATTCACATATAAACAGAGGAAATCGGGGGAACAGAAAATTGCTGTAATATGTCCGGCATTTGCCTAAAAACGGGAGGAAAACTCCTTCAAAACCTCTCACAGATCTTTTCAAGGATACATTAAAACAATACTTAATTACATAAATATACATAAAATTAACATAAAAAATTCACCTGATATTATACTTAAACCTAACTATGTCATATACATAACTTATTAAGAACAATTAGAAGAAATTCAAGAATTAGTAAAAAAGTATTTAATAGAATAAATTATGTGATAAAATATTTATAAGTAAGTTATGCATTCCAGTATAAATTCCAATATACTCTGTTCAGTAGTCTGCTTTGTCACACTGGCACGTAAAACTTGTCTTTATATGAAAATGATTAATTCAAAACTGCGGATTAACTGAGAAATTATAGAAAACAGTCCCAATTTCAACTGCTGGAATGGAGAAGTCGTACACAGCAAAATCAAGTTAGTTCTTTCGTAAAGCAGAAGTTTGGACGTCCAGAGCACCCTGCTCGAGTTATAGTGGGTAAAGTTTAGCCCGATTTAAATTGTTTGATCGATTTAAGCTTGAATACAAAATGCTTTAACAAAGGTGAGCCATCAGTAATATTTTCCGTAGGTTTAGTTTAGGAAGGGAATTGAAAATTTACTCAGTTTCTGCAGAACATGACTGTCCGTCACCAATTCTCTCTATCCATCCTGTTCCTGTGAAGGGCAGACGTCTATTGCAGATCCGATTCGGATTGTATTTTGAATCAACCTCTATTAATGATGTCTCTCGTACCGTCTGAAGCAACGCATGAGGATAGTCAAATCTAATATTCACTTGCCCCAATTTCTTGTCTGCCTTTAGGGAATAGGAATGAGCCTCCTAAATAGGACGAATTGCGGAACACCTATTATTCCTCCATCTTCTTTTGCTGGGTATTACATTTCTATCGGAAAACAATACTTCCTCTATACTACATATATGGAGAAAGTAAAAATGACAAGGCGACCCACCTTGCTGTCTAACCAACATCCGCAGCATTCCTGTATATTTTACGGTTTTTAACGAATTTTGGCGAACTAAGAAACCTCAACTTGGTTGATTTGAACTGTTTCAACCCTGTAAATTAGTCAGCACAATTTTAGCAGTTAACTTTGAAAATCACTGGCAGAGAAAGAAAACATCCAGCGAATCCAAGGTTGGATTCCATTCTTCCATCTGTTATATATCAATTCCTCAAATAATGGCAATTTCGCAAGATATATGGCTCTACTTCGACCACTTTATTGAGACTCTTCGATTATTGATTACCCCTCCTTGGGCAGTGACTCTTCAATCCATTTGCTCCAGAGAAATTCTTTCCGTCGACTTCACAGCCATAACACCAACTTTATTGCTTTCAGGTGCGCGAAAAGCACAAAAGCGCCATAAGAAAGCAGAGGGTGCGTGAAAATCTAATCAATTTTTCGTTGGTGAGAATCGCGGAGCGAGGAAATTCCAATGTAGACTCTTTCTCGCGATGAACGAAGATCAAAGGGCACGAGGGCAAAAAGTGGATTGATATCCGCTTGGAATATAGAACGAAGCAGCTCTCGCGTGTTAGCATTCCTTGGGTAAACAAACGCGTTCAGAAGTGGTATCAGATGGAATACATGGTGTTCATTCAAATATCGTTACTGCATAGACCTCGTAGCACTCCCACTTCCATCGAAGGCTCCATCACCGAAGGAAGGATTGCTTTGCCGTGGAAGATCGATAGGTTAGGGCAAGGTTACCCAAACTATGTTCCGCAGAATGCAGGTGTTCCTGGAAATGCAGTTCCAAGGAAGGCAGAGTTCCTCGAAAGTTAAAAAGGTTGATATGTTTTCAATTTTGGGTTCTATTACTACATGTTCAGAAATTGAATACCAATCTGGCAAGATATGGCACTATCATTAAGCTCTTAACTCTTACATCAATTACCTCAATTAATTTGTGCTAATATTTGACGAAACTTCAAAGGGAGATGGGGATTCTATTGATGTTTGAGGATTGGTGGAGTGTTCCGTCTTAAGAAATGTTTGGGGGAACGCTGAATTAAATCGACCCGGGTTCGAGTCGAGAATTTGCCGGACTTTTATCTTTTGATTCTTTCTCTGGAGACTCTTCGTTTGATTTTAAAGGAATGTATTTAGATTAAACTCTTATCTTCGCATTACTTACTAACCTGTGAATTTCCATTTCATGATAAATACATTATTTATGTCGAATCATCCTATTAAACTATTACTATGTTGTCAAATGTTACGGAATCAGCGGTTAAAAATAGGAATTGCTCATAGAGAGAATTTAATGCTGTACATATGCGTAATATGGCCCATTGTGAATGTAAAAATTAAAGGGTCATCAATAATTTCTTCACCATTATATAGTAGAGTGTTTTAATAGGTTCAGCTATAAGTAACCATGCTAGTTTATTAATCTTATTAGTTATTAAATTTCCAATCGCGACATATATGACATAACCCTGCGTCAACTCTGTGAACCCTATATATATACGGTAGTTTCTGCACCAAAAATGAAGTGTCCATAAGAAAACCATAGATGACGTGGTGCTTCTCGCGTTCACATGTAAACAATCAGGAAAGATTCTTAGTCGTTGGTTTTTTAGCAAACTGATTCCACAGGTTTTCACCCAGGACTTTATTTAGCCATTAATAAACCTATAAATGTAACTGACAATAAAGGCGTTGATTTTTTTGAATATCTAAAACTTTTTTGACAAATTCCATTTTATTTATGATCCTAGAACTTCAAGTTCACTCAAGCGTATTTAATTTTCAAGAGTAACGTTTAAATTACTAATCCACGTCTCCCGCTTTCACTTATAAGAACCTAAAAACTTTTCTACATTTTAGTAAAACTTTACTATGTCACAGTATATTTGTGTGTGTGTGTGTGGAAACCACATGCTCTGAAATTCATTATGCGTAACTGCGTTCATTTCCTAAACATCAATAAAATAGAGATTGTGATGACTAAAGTAGAGAATATATAATATAGGATAGTTGAGTGCTTTTATTCTCCCAAGATTTTGAAGCATCTCACGTCGAAGCTTCGTGGCCCAGATTTGAAAATATTGGTCACTATTTCCACACATACTAAATAAAAATATTCCATTCGACAAACAAGGGTTTGATTGCCAGCTTATACAAAACTAACCAATTCATTCAAATGATCTTTACTTAGCCGACACTAAGCCGTGGTAGTTCTGAGTAAGTTCTCACTGTCTAACTCGAAACTTCAAAATAGCACCCACCATGCTGGAAACGCGGATAACGCATTTTCAAACTCCTGTAATGCCTCCAGTATCTTTGAAGACCGAGGGAGTGGCCCGAACCGCGGGTCAGACTCCCTCAGGTCACGGATGTTTGCACCAATAAAAAAGCACGCCGATTGCAATCGCCGGAGTAAAACAGAGAGCGACAGACGCGGAACTAGAAGCGTTGATGCAGCACTACACTTTCCAGCAACTCTTTAATAACCTCCGCATGGCTCGCGGGGCACATACAAACACAGCACGCTCCCGTCTGCCGACATCAATGAACATCCACGGATGGAGAAAGAGCGTAGTTTTTTCCCCTTCCCATTCCATCTCCACACGGACCCCTTTCTCGCGAATCCAAAAAAATTGACCTCTCTCCTCCACGACCTCTCCGAGAGAGACCTCTCTTTAATCCGGTAACCATGGTAACCCAGCGCCTGGTTGCTAGGCGACCCGCCCATCCTCCCACCGTCCTCACCCACCCACCCCTCTGTCCCTCCCCCATCTTTCCCTATATTTCTCACCCATCCTTCCCTCTGTCCCCCTCCCATCCCTCTCTCTGTTCCTCTCCCATACTTTCCTGTCTCTCTCCCACCCTCTCATCTTTCCCTCCCCCATCTTCCCCTTTATCTCTTACCCATCCTGCCCTCTGTTCCCCACCCATATTCCCATTTCCTCCCTAACCCTTCCTCTCTTTTTTCCCATACCCATCTTCCACTCTGTCCAATGCGATTCTCCCATTGTCCCTCACCCATCCTCATCTCTCTCCCTTAACCATCCTCCCACCGTTGATCTCCCATCTTCCCTTTTATCCCTCCCCCATCCTCCCTTCTTTCCATCACCCATTCTCTCCTCTTTCCATCACCCATCCTCCCATTTATAATTCTAGTCTCATTCCGAGTATGCAACGAGCTTTTATTGAGCTAAATCCTGTTCATGCTAATTAAATACTAATATAACAGACAAAGCTAGTTTACTCAAGTGAATGTTCTGCTTCTCTATTGTGTTCTTTTCATGTAGATAATTTTAATTTTTTACTGTTGGTACATCTCCTGTCGTTATATTTTAAACTCATCTAGTAATTAGTTTCAATTTGCGAAATACTAATTTTTATGTAAATATGTCATCATTTGTTCTTTCTTTTTTATATACCTCTATTGATTTTTCTTCTTGTCTTTTGTCTCTCTTTTAATCTACTTTCATCATCAAATTTTGCTTTCTATCTGTAGGCTTCGTAAGTTTTTCACACCCCTCTTCTAGTTAGTATTTTCCTTGGGTGGAAATTTTCCTAAGCTCTTAGCTTAGGTTTTTCATTCCGTATAGTAGTCTTCTTCTTTACACTTTTGCAAACTATCTATTTCCATTCATTTCTCATACGACTTAGGGTTAGATGTAAGAAGAGACTTCCTAGTCTCAATCTCGCCCTAATAAAGTTCTTTTATTATTATTATTATTATTATCGTCCCTCACCCATCCTCACACTATCTTTCACCCATCATCCCTCCTTTCCCTCACCAATCCTCCCCTCTTTCCCTCTCCCTTCCACCCTCCCTCCCTCACCCATTGCCCTCCGCCCTTCATTCCACCACCAGGCGCGTGCCAGGAGGAACCCCGTATCCGCACTCCCATTCTGCGAAAAGCTTCCTCCGCGCCGCCCTCTCGTCGCAGCGCTGCATCCGGATTCCTCCTGCATCTCCGCCGCACCCCCATCTCCAACTTCCTCCAAAAGCTTCCAGATAAGGGTTTTACGCTAGCCTAGGTTTCAAACTACCGGGAGAGGGATCGCCGTCGAACTAACAGTTGGAGATTAACCATCCGCGAACTATAATGCTCGTCGGCTTTCATAGAGTTTCGGATGATGCACCGTTTGTGTATTCCCGCCTCCACTGCGGTGTAAACAAACAGGGGTTCTAAAGGATGAGTTAAAGCAAACTTTGTACACACAAAGGTATCCTAGCATTCGGCAGGTTCATGTGCCTTAAATTCCGTGTTCAATGTAATTTCTTCCTAACTCGCCCCACCCTTCGTGATATGCAACACCTTTGTCCTTGTCTTCCCTTATGTCCTTTCTCCTGCATTCTACCCTCAAATACTTTCTTTAGCGCTACCTCTCCTCTCAGCATTTTACCCTCTTATTCAATCTTTCGACGCTTCATTCAATTAAAGCACTCTCACCAAAAATCATCTCTTGCATCTCTGTGTTTGTATTTCTATAATAGCTTACTTAGTCTATATACAATAAAAAAATAATTATATAAAGTCTCACAGTTACTGAACACGAACGGTTTTGTCTAATTCATTGACATCTTCTGGTGCTGATTAAGAAAGAAATGCATTTATGCAAATTTATTGATGGAGTAAAGAATGGAAAGTTTGTGAATTGTAGGGTAAGATTAGTGGAGGTTAGTGTTATTTAAGTTCTATTAAATAAAAACCTGTTTTAATTATATGGCCATTTTATTTATTAATAGTGTAGTAGAATACCACGTAGTAAGGGCTTCAAATTCAACTGAACGAACTTCTTATATTCCACAACAATTCATATTCTTTCTACTCACGATGGTTCTACAGTAAGCAAAATGTATTGTCAAAACTATGATTTCAAGCATATATGAAAATATTTAATATTTTTTTTAAAATTACATTTTATATTTCCACTGATGGCCTGATAATATAAGGATAATGGAAGATAGAATTTAAACTTCATCCTAGCTTGCCGTCATAGGATCGAAATCTTTCATCGCCGCTCTTGGGCTTGCGTATGAAAACTGAAGGAAAAACGGGATTGAAATATGTATGCTAATGATAATGGTCACAGTATTTGCACAAAAAGTGAAAGGGTTTGAGTCGATATTTTTCTTTTTTTAATTATTTTCTCACGAATAATAGTAAGAAGAAACTCCTAAGTTATTTTTAAAATATATGAAAGCATTCCTGGCCAGCGTTGATCATTAAATATATTTAAAAGACCAATATTTTACTATTACAGCATAATTTTGATTTAAAAGTGAATGCAGACATAAATCACATATTTGAGACTTAACCGCTATTCCTATATATGGTGCAATTTTGGTTCTTTTCAAAATGTTTTTGCTTTGCTTTATGTCGGCTGATTATATTATTTGACCCTTTATTAGGTGAGGTTGGGCCCGAGTAGGCCTCTCTTCCACGTTACCTTATATGCAAGTATTACATATGTATATACACTTACATTAGGAATTACATGAAAAACATTAAAATTTGAAAAATACAGAATAAAAGAATCATCAAAGTTGGAATTCAAAGTTTAAATAGTTACGCCAATTAAGCCACAATAGTGCGACTAAGTAACAGTGAGCCAAATAGCAAATATTTTTTTACGTCTTCGGTTCTTATGGTAGAGATATGTTCTCGGCAAAGTACAGCTTAATTGACTTAATGTTAGCGTTTTACAACGTATCCGAATCTAAAACAAGCGAATGTAAAGGTTTAGTATTAACTTCATGATCCACATTGACTCCACTCGTTAAACCTCGTTGTCAGTAATCCGTGAAGATATATAGACACATCCTTGCTCCTTTAATGATTTCCAGGCTGATGAACCTTTTACGACGTATCACCGAATGGGCTCGTATTATCTCTTGCTCTCCTATCCCTTATGCCCTCACGTAGTTCAGGGAGTGGTCCCTTGAGATCGTGAGGCAGTGCTCGTTGTTACATTAAAGGATTCCCCGGAAACGGAGAACTGTAGAGGACATTCCGGGAATTCCGGGTTAGACCCTGACTTAGGGAGTTAATGCACTGAGGGAACTTCCCAGCGACGGAATTTCTCCGACTGCTCGACTTATCACGACTGCAACTCTCGTTCCTTATATATCAGGCCTGAGAGTTACTCAGTAGATTGCTCTTGACTTGTTAAAAGCGCATTCAAGATTCCAATATTTGTTCTGAAAAAGAATGGGAGACCTTGAAAAATATTATAATTTAATCCCATCGGTCGGAAATACCATAGTGATATCGTCTACCAACAATTCACCGCGTTGACGAATTCTTTATTTGACAAAGATTGGATTTGCTGTTTTTATATTAATACTAAAAGAATGTGGATTCAGTTACAAAATTTAAAAAAGAGTATGATTTATTCTCGCTGGTTTGAAATGCAGTGATACCTCCACCAATGAGTCAAAGGGTTAGTGGATTCTTCAGCATACGAAGATTGTATTTGCTGCTTTTACATTGTCTTTGTCTATGTAAAAACCCTGCAAGCCGCCTTTCGGCGTGTGGCAGGGGGTCCTGGCACCTTGACTCTATTTTCCTTTCTTTGCTTTCCCGTATTGTTCGCGGAAAAAATGAAATTTTGAAACGACTCGTTCTGGTATCTATTTCTCTAATCTTCTTGGTAGTATCAGAACTGCCCATATAACGATGGGGTTGCATTATATCAGTTAATACTAAAAGAATGTGGATTCGGCTTGCAAAGTTTATAATGGATATCAATGTTTGTATTCTTGCCCAAATAAGAATACGAGATTGCCAAAAAAATTGCACACCGCCGATTTCTGTTTAGTGGTAGAAGATCATGGTATATTTGGCAGTAATTAAATGAAGTTCACTGATTGAATGCCAATGGAAAATAGACAAACAAAGAAGACTCAAGAATAATGAATCCTCGTCTATATCAGAGTTATTCGTTATATTTTCAATTAAGTCTTATCAGTACTCTGGGCACGATCCAATTTCCATAAATCAATCTATCTCAACAAGTTTATCGGATTCGTTTACATATAATAAATGCAATAATATCGATAAGTTAATATGAGTTAATATTTGAAATGTTATCTATAGTTTTATCTATATGTAATTACTATCAGTTTCCATTCCGCCCTGCCGCTCCGCTTGATCAATGAAGTTGGAATCAATTAAAACCTTTAATTACACGCTTTCATCATAGATTTATTTAGAAAGATCTCCAATTAGGTAGTGAGACCTCGGAATGTGTTGGTAATTAAAGTAATCTACAAATATATATTTCGGGAGGTCGTTTTAATCATAACAAACCATCACAATAAAATGGTTTAACGAAGTTTAAGTTCCTTCAAATTCCTCAAAAATTCAACATAGGTACATGAAGTAAAGATACGCAATTATTTCAGTTTCATTAAATTTATTAAGTGCTTGAAGGAACGTTTTATACTCATTTTATGTGCATTTTATAATCCAATTTTATCCATTGCCGGAAGCTAGTAGCTATAATGAGTTTACGCTTTATGGACGAATAAAATATTTTATTAAACTAAATTTTCTGTCTTTCTTGTCCCTTAAATAATCGCTCCACAACAACGCAAACTCCCGCATATTTAAATAAATTCATCCCTCTGGCTTAGGAATGAAACAGCTTATTTTACTTTAATAAATAAACGCGAATATATGCCTTTTATACGCTCCGCATTCCTTTGAATTAAAATATGGGAGAAGCAAGTCCGGCGCAAAATTTATGGGGATCGCGGAGCACTTGATAAATAAATTGCCCTTAAAAGGAGAATTCGCATATGGAACGGGACACGTGAAAGAACTTTCTCTCTAATCGTAGTTAACAATTTTGCTCAGAGTTTTTACCTCAAAAAGCCATTTTATGCACATGTATTCAAGTGCTATCTCACCCGCAATTATGTCGCAAAAGTTTGCTTATCTATTCTTGATGTTGAAGTAAGTTTACCTATTTGGGTAATTTTAGTGGAAAAATTCTTCTGGTGAATACATTAACCAAGACTTCCTCTAAATTCACTACTTATCCTAAGGATGTGTGCAGTTTAGATGTAACCTTTTTCTTTTTTATGTAAAAAAATTTCATATATGGCTTATTCAAGTGCAGGACTGAAAATCAAATACATCAACAGCAAATACATATATATTGTATTAATAACTTCCTACATCTTTTTATAAATTAATTTGATTTTAATTTCTCTTTTTGATCTTCATTTGTTTCATTTAATTTGTTATTCCGGTATTATATTTCTCAATTTCTTCTGTCCTTCACCAGAATTCTTTACTTGAAATTATTCTCATCGTTTGTTGATCTTGTTGCTCTTTTTAAGAGATTCCCAACCTAGAAGTTCATTTTTCATTTTTGTTACGCTATTATCTCTTGTGGGACTGCGTTAAATATAACTATTACCTATCCTTTGCACTTCATAATTTTCTTTGTTATGGATCTACCGTGCAGATCACATTGGTCGCAAATTCTAGTGTAAGTAATTTGCTTAGCTATTGCCTTCTCAATACTAATTATATCGCTTCCCTACTGCATCCCTTTAAGTTTCTCATCTCGTACCAAACATTTTTAAATGCTTTAGAACCTATCTATAAGCATGGATACTTCAGTCTGAAGTATTTGCACATGTATCCACTAAGTCCGGGCATACTTTCTCGTTGGGATTTTTTACTTTCTCCCTTTACGTAGTATAGAGAAAGTATTGTATTCGCAAAACAATTCGACCTCCAGATTTCGACGGAAATAGATGTTTTGAGGCCCATAGAGCTCGTTTTCGCTATTTTCCCGAACATGTCTGTCTGTGTGCCCGTGTCTGTGTGCCCGTGTCTGTGTGCCCGTGTCTGTGTGCCCGTGTCTGTGTGTCTGTGGTAAAAATGTTTGTGGGCGCTCTATTACAAAAAGTAATTATCCGATCATTTTCAAAATTCATATTTAGTATTTTCCTAACAATACCAAGAGTTGATTAGCTTTAAGTGAATATCGCTCAACCGAAAGTTGCAGTTTATCCGGAACAAAATTTCGATTCTTAAATATCTCTGTAAGAATGCAATGTAGGTATATACAACTACAAACAAAAGCTGTAGATAAAGTAATTTACTACAACCTTTGTATGAAAAATTGTTTCTTAACACTGATTGTTTAGGAGTTATTCTTCAATAATGGTTAACCGGAAGTTGTTGTTTACCCAGAAATGGAAGTTTTTCATACATATCTCTGCCAGAATGCAATGTAGTACATACAAATACAATTATGTACCAAAGTTATAGATATTGTATTTTACTACAAATGTTGTATGAAACATTTTCCTGTAACACTCATTGTTTTGGAGTTATTTATATATTACCGGCATAGGCTTCTGTTTTCAATAAATACGGAGAAAGTCATGTGTTGGCAACATCAGATTTTTACTTTCTCCATATACGAAGTATGGAGAAAGTATTGTTTTCATGAAAAAAATCGACTTCGAGATTTCAACGGAAATACATGTTTTGGGGTCCCTAGAACACGTTTTGACCATTTTCGGAATGATGTCTGTGTGTGTGTGTGTGTGTGTGTGTGTGTGTGTGTGTGTATGTATGTCTGTGCTTGTGGGTGCTCTAACGTGAAGACTATTAGTAGTATCAATACCAAAATTCATATATAGTACTGTGGTGTGTGCTGTCAGAGTTGATTAGTTTTTGGAGTTAATCGGTTAACCGGAAGTCGAGCTTCATTCATCAAAGCTTATTTCCGGTTTTCAAAATATCTCCATAAATATGATATAAAGGTATATTGTATTACTTAAAAAAGTTTTAGATGATGTAATTTACTATAACTTTTGTATTTAACATATTTTTTATCACCGGTTGATTAGGAGTTATTCGTGAAATACTGATAAACCGGAAGTTGCTGATTATGTACGTTGTGGGCGCTCTGGACGCTGCACAGTGGGACCAAATCCCAAAAAGGTGGTCATTATGAGAAAAAAAAAAGTTCGGGGATATGATTTCTTTTTACATGGTTGGCAAGTAAAATGTTTGAGCCGCCGAGAAATGCATTCGAAATGCAGGTAAGTATGCACATGTTTGTAAAAATCAATAACAAAGTGAAAGGTTTGCTGCTCGGACGCCTAACCGTGCTTTCGCTTCGAAACAGCCTCATCTTCAAAATTCCTCTGCAGCTACCCCATTATCGCAATTTGAAATTCCTTAAATGGAATTGACTTAGCAATGTTAGTGGATTTGAAATGCTGTTTTACAATAGCTCCGAAACAAAATTAACAATGTTATTAACATAAAAAGTAACCACTAATTTGCACTAATTTCGTTCAAAAACAAAAATACAAACTTCATAAAGTTATAGTGTCCCGCCGAGTCCTGCGTTGATATACATATATTATTGTAGGCACATATCTCAGCTATGAAACCCAAAAAAAATTGGCCACCCCGAACCACCCCTCCGCGAGTACTTGATGAAATACGTGAGTAACCTCAGTATCCGTAAAGTAGCCGATGCGCGCAGCTTGTTGACGCGTTGCAGGCAACACGTATGGCACTTGCTTACTTATCATCGAAACAAAATGAGTTCTTTCGCAAAGAATAGCATCTTCTACTACAGAAAAAATATTTTGCACACTTAAATAGCCATGAAGGATTGGAGGGGAAGTAGAGAGTTACGAAAATACCTTTTTGTGAGATAATGTGGTGGTATTATAATTATTGACGACTTTATTGTGCGCAATTGGGACTAAAACGTATCTTCCTCCATTTAACCCTTAAATAAAACATAGATATAAACATTAAGTGACAAAAAATATAAAAGTTACTAACATATGAAATACTAAATCACTAAAAAATGGGTTTGGGGGAAGGTGTGGTCGTTAGTAAGGAATCCTTTTGTCTGCGGAAAAAATGACCACAGGGACTCTGAGGAAAATTGTTTGGCACAACAGTAGACCTGCATCTCCTCGATTTTGCCGTCCTCTGAAGATCGAGTTCAAGAAGGAATCAAAACAGCATGCACAATTGCAAGTTGAAAACGTTCGCGGCCAGGAGAAGCAACTTACACCATTGGAGACTGTAATTAATGGTAACAAAATCAACATTACCTACAAGTTGCAACTAACTATGATAGACGGAAAGATCTGCAATGCTATCACGGACACAACGTCAACACAACGGTGCTACATCTGCAACGCTACATCCACTGAGTTCAACGATATTGATGAGAACATATCTCGTCCAATAAAGGATGATAATCTCCAGTATGGATTAAGCACGTTGCACGCATGGATTCGTCTTTTTGAATGCTGCTTGCAAGTAGCATACCGACTGGAAATTGAAACGTGGCAGATACGTAATCCGATGGATAAAGAACTAGTGGAGGCGCGCAGGAATAAAATCCGAGAAGAGTTTAAAAGACAGCTTAGTTTGATAGTTGACCGGCCAAAGCAGGTGTATGGTAGCAGTAATGATGGCAACACAGCTCGCCGCTTTTTCGAGCATCTGGAAATTTCCGCCAGTATTACAGGCCTAAATTTGGAGCTTCTTCGGAGATTTCACACAATTTTGCAAGTTCTGTCTTCTGGATACAGAATAAATGTAGATATCTACGAAGAGTATGCCATCAGAACCGCACGGCTTTTTGTACAGTTATATCCCTTGTTCTGCATGCCAACAACTGTGCATAAAATACTATTGTATGGAAGGGATGTTATAAAAAATGCATTGCTGCCAATCGGACAAATGTCCGAGGAAGCACAGGAAGCATGCAATAAATTGTTGAGAAAATTTAGGGAAGATTTTACGCGAAAGTGCTCTAGGAAGAAGACCATGGAGGACTTTTTTGTGCGAATGATGTTGCATTCAGACCCTATCATTTCCAGCCAGATTGTAATGCGTTCCAAGCCATCGAAAGCTTTATCTTCCGAGGCCTTGCAAATATTGTATGTATCTTACCCAACAGAATCTGGATCGAAAGATGATTCTTCGGACGGATCGGAATCGGAGAGTAATTAGTGTTTGCGTGTGTATGAGTGTGTGTGCGCGTGCCTTTTCAAATTATAAGTAAATAAGCTGTGATATAGTAATGTTTTACATAAATGTGTTTGTTAACTTTACAAATGCTCTATCAAAATTGGAAACGATAATTATGTATAAAGCGCATTGTCGGTAAATGCGACGAAAAGGTGAGAGAGCGCTGTTATTTTACCTTGGTCAGACCCCTTCTGGAATATGCGGCAGGTATATGGGATCCGGCGGCAAGCGGCAAGTATATAGGATCCGGATATGTAGATGTAGATGTACAATGGTATAGTGTTTGTGTGCTAAGATGATTCTTTGGACGGATCAGAGCCTGTTTTTAATAATTGTTTATATTATATACTATATATATTTGTGTTTATATTTGTATAATGTATTTGTGATATTATGTATGTAATGACATATTTAAATAACTTCTTTGGAATGATTTTAAAATAAAAGTACGCATAAAATTGTAATTATGGATTTAAAAAATAATATAAAATTATTAATCCACATTATTGATAAAAACTGAAATGATTTCACGAAAGAATAGTTTACAAAAATCAGTTTCATATGCATAATCGGTGATCACGAAACCTATAGTCACGTTTTTTTATGGGCATGATATAAGAATATTGTATTTCTTGCCAAAAAATGTGAATTTGTTTGCGAAATAATAATTTCAAAATAATTTCAATGTCATATTCGGAATTAGTGACCTCAAAAACTATTTCATACCGGATTTCAAACCGATCAGATGAGATTTACTTATAATGTCCAACTTTTAGGCATTTTGCCCCACTGTGCGCTGGGGCGAAAGGCCACTTCATCGTTTTTCATCGAACATGTCCCGAAAAACATTATTTATAATGTTTGTGAATTAAAAATAATATGAAAGAAATTAATCACTTATCTTCCAAGTTTAGATTGACTATAGAGTTCGAAAATACTGTCGTAGATAAATATTTACATCTTATATATATGGAGAAAGTCATGTGCTGGCCACATCAGATTTTTTTTCTGTTAGTCTCGAGATTGACTTCCTTTCTTTTTTGTGAATGCGATATGTTTCTCTCCTTTGTATTTACTCCCACTCTATTTTCTATCGCCCACGTATCGACTGCTTCAATGTGAAAAATTAATATCCCAGTATTGCCATCCCCATTAATTTCCCTGCATTATTGAATTGTTTAGCGTCTCATTGTCTTTGTAAATGAAAATCCGGTAGTACCTATTCATAAATCTATCTACTTTTCAAAGGAAGGTGAACCCTCTATTATAGTGATTAATCATTCATCAGATCTCTATCACGTCCCACTCGCAATTGGACCGGCGATAAATCAGTTCTCAACTTTTGCAATTTCCGATCATAAAATATCCTCGATTGTTCTGGTTTCCCTAAAATTCGCTAACTTTCAAGTGTTTTAATTGGGAAAAGTTGAGATAATTCATTTTTATAAGAGAAAAACCTCTGAAGGAATGATGTTGAATGGAGATTTTTTTAAATGCTTAAGGCACTGTGTTTTAAACATATACTCCAGTCTAAAATTTTTGTATATGCTGGCATTCCCTTAGGAAAAAATATTCACTCCAGGTATACGACCCCAAAGAAAGGGGTGTGAAGAACCAGTGCAAACCTACTAATATTACAAGATAAAAGATGTAAAAGGAAAGCGTGTCTAACATAAAAATCAGAAAAAGAGTACCGCAACAAAAATTACATTGAATGAAATCAATAACTTGGCACAATCCAAAAATTCAAGTAGAGGTAAAATTGGATATCACAGCGAAATAATCATTTAAAACAAACTGCAAAAAAAATTAAAATAAAAGTTTTAAATAGAAACATCATTTAGGGAGGATACAGGATATTATAAATCTTAGTTAGAAGATGCAAAAATATTCAACGGTAAGGTAAAAGCGGTAAATTAATAAATATAACTGGATAATTTGGTAACATCAGATCTGGAGGTAATTAAAAAATCTCTTGATTAGGGTAAAAGCGAGTTTTCTAGGAATAGTGACAGTAGTTGAAAGTAAGAAGTTGCTGACAAAAGGGATATTTTCCTCCGGATGCTGTACGAAAGAGAAAAAGAAAGATGTGAGTAGAGATAGAGAGCGGGAGGACCGGAAGATGACAAGGATATATATCTTCCTGATTAAAAAAGTTTTCAGAGGACACAGATATTGAGCTCTCCAACGTTGAAGGGAAAATCTGTCCAATTTAATTAATTTTTCTCTGAATTCGCGGACTCAAACTTGCACACGTAATCCATTGTACCCCAAGGAGAAATTAATGCAGCCGTTTAAAATTAGCGGAGGACACACCTTGCTGCAAGATATAAAATATAACGTGAAATCATGATTGGATGATGAACACAATTTGAACCATGAGGGAGAATTTCGGGGCCGTGGATCGATTCAGGAGAGGTTTTCTAAAGAGATAGGCTGTTACATGGTGTGTATGATGCGTGGTAGAGTCAAAAGAGTGGGGATAATGGAGCATTATGCTTAAGAAAAACTCATGTCCGATACGTTTATAGTTATCTTAATATAATATCATCTATTCTAAAATTGGAAGGTAAATTTGGACGTGTATCTTACTATTTTTGCTATAAATTCTATGGTATTAGGCCGGAATTCGTGGAAAGCCATAATAAGAAATGAATAAAGCACTTCGTAATTTCCACACAATTTTATTTATTTAAAAAATGACCGGTTTCGGCTAACGCCATCTTCATTCTGTTCTCCCACCTGAGGATGGCGTTAGCCGAAACCTGTCGTTTTTTAAATAAATAACATTGTGTGGAAATTACGAAGTGCTTTATTCATTTCTTACTATTTTTCCTCTTAATACTAGGCCACATTCTCATACCATTTTTACCTTTAGAAGAAATTATGTCCAAATATGGATTAGATAGAAGATTCTAACTTGGTTTTAACTTAGATTATTGATTATGTTCATAGATAAATAGTTAAATTATTTATTTATTCATTGAATGCCTTATCTTTTATACCTCGATAAATTAACCCACCCTAAGTATAAAAATATTTCGCCTTTGCCTTCCTAACTCTATTAATCCTTGGATCGTACCAACATTTTCTTTCTTTATAATCACCCTCCTCTAATTAAGTGACACGCCTATTTACTTTACCGGCGTGTAATTACTTCAATTGCAACCCTCCGTTTCCCAACCATCTCCAGCGCTTCCGTGTTTGTTTTATTGTCAACAAAACATACTTTTTCCATTCCTCGCCACTCCCACATCTTGAAAGTCTCTTATCATATCTTGTACTCGATCACTAGGAAAATTTCAGGATCATCAATAAATATGAAGATTGATTTTCTTGATGTTATATCTATTAACGAAGTGGCGATAACAATTCAAATAACAAGGAAAGGTTTAAAGGTACTTGTAATTTTGATCCCTTACTAACATTTCCATCCATCCCAAATTTTTGCTGTAATGATGTTACCTTTAAGCGTACCTGAAAAGTTTAGCCGAAACTATCAAATAGGTGGAATGATATGACGTCTTCAATGATTACTTATGTAAATGCACTATAGAAGCGGAACCCTAAGCTGTAGTGATGATTATTGCATACAACGATAAAAATTATGGAAATTTTCTTCTGAAAAGTTAAAATATGGTGTAGCCGATATACCTATTAACGAATTTACAATATCCTATCACATGAAATTGGATACCTTATTTTGGATCGAAATAAAATCAATACCCAATGCTTCAATTTTTTAAATGATGTAGCTGTCAACTGACAAAAAACATAGCGTGAAATATTCGTTTCGAACAATAGGCATGTTTATTTCATAAAAAAAGATATCTTGAATTAATCGTAAATAGAAGCCGTTGCATTATATACTTCTATTAAATAAAAATTTATTATTTTCAGCATTAAAGTCTCCAAAATTGTGTCATTAGGATTTGTATCCATACGCCCTTCAATGATATACTCAATATTTAAATGGGATTTTTCTGCCTCGACTAATTGCGCGCTTCATAAATTACATTTATCTTTTTCACTTATTTCCAGCAGAACCTTAAGTAATGTTGCTCCTTTTGTATTTGTTAAAGACTTTTTTGGCTCGATAATATAAATTTCTTACGATATTCACATAAATATTGAGAATATGAAAATATCACGAGTTTTGTATAAATATTGGGAAAAATAATAAAATGTCTATTTAAAGGTCTTTTGAACTTCCTGTGCAAAACAACTTGAACTTTCTGTGCAAAACAACTGATTAACTAATTCGGTAAATAGTGAATGTCATAGAAGAGCGATATAAATTTCTACTTCCTCCATATACGTAGTATAGAGAAAGATTTGTTTCCATGAAAAAAATCGACTTCGAGATTTCAACGGAAATACATGTTTTAGGGTCCATAGAACACGTTTTGACCATTTTTGGAATGATGTGTATCTGTGTGTGTGTGTGTGTCTGTGTTTGTGGACGCTCTAACTTAAAAACTATTAGTTTTATCAATACCAAACTTCATATATAGCATTTTGGTAGATGTTGTCAGAGATGATTATTTTTTGGAGTTAATCGGTTTACCAGAAGTCGAGCTTTATTCTTCGAAGCAAATTTCCGGTTTTGAAAAATATCTCCATTAATATGATATTTAGGTATATACTATTATCTATAGAAGTTTTAGAAAATATAATTTACTATAACTTTTGTATAAAACATATTTTTGTATCACTGACCGTTTAGGAGTTATTCGTGAAGTACTGATAAATCGGAAGTAGCTGATTATGGAAGTTGAGCTTTACTTTTTGAAGCTCGTTTCCCTTTTTGCAAAATATCTCCATTAATCCGATATTTAGGTATATACGCTGGTGCGAAAGGCCAATTTCATCGTATTTCATCGAACATGGCCCGAAAAACATTAGTTATAATGTTTGTGACGTAAGAGATAATATGATATACACTTATCTTCCAAGTTTAGATTGAATCTAGAGTTCGAAAATACTGTCGTAGATAAATATTTACATCTTATATATGGAGAAAGTCATGTGCTGGCTACATCAGATTTTTTTCTTTTCATTTTTGTGTCAGTAGTACGCGTCTTGGAAACAGATGAGAACCCATGGCATATGTGTGCTACGCTAGTCATTTCTCCTTTCTCCGAAAATTTCGAGCGAGCCCGTATTTACGGAGACAACTTTTGCTTGCATTTCATCTCAAGTTCTGGCAGCGTCATCATTGTGACGGGCGTTATGTATTATAGCATTCATGCCAAGGCACTTGTATCTCTTCCACATCCGAGTGCGGAATGCAATTTGGGACGGAGTTGCTCGCAACTTCACAAGCGTGGTGACAAAATGATTAAACGGATGAACTAGTGATTTCCACACAGCGTTCTCCTCGCCTTTTGAAGAGCCTACTTTGTCATTCTCAGCAACGTGGAATTTCGCGCACTCCTTGTAGAGTCGAATCTAGGTGAAGGATACGCATCCATTGTATTCGGAACAAATTTATAGTTATCCAGGTATGAAAATATATTTTAAATCCAGTTTATTTTTTAACTTTTATAGTATTTATTTCCTCAAAGGTTTTGGTAATGGAAATAGTCGCAATGTGGGGATGGCGTAGAATGGAAAAAGTAAGTTGGGTTGATAGGAAAACAAACAGGTAGATGTTGAAGATGGTTGGGGAAGAGAGGGCTTTAATTGAAGTGATTAAGAATTGACAGAGGGAATGGGTGGGTTAAATATTGAAGGGAGAGGGAATAGTGAAGATTGAGGGTAGAATTCAGGGGAAAGACAAAGGTAAAAATGTTGTATGACATAAGGCGTGGAATTAGCTGTAAGGAAATCTAGGAAAGAAGGAAATAGTAAGAGCTTGACTGTCTAAGCACTTTTAACAATACTACTAGTAAGAGATTGAATTTTATAAACGACTCACTAAAACCTATTTATGTAATGTTCTCTTTTGTGGATATGGAACATGGATTACGGTAATATTAGTTAAGAAGATGCAACGGAGATTTGCTGCAATCATTGGGTTACTAACAATTAGAGGAGCTATAGGAAACTTTAATGAATAGAGAAGAGATGTTGATTATGTACTCTTTCAGGCGTAGCAGCCGGCTGAAGACAGTATTGGGAATGCAATTATAATAATAGTTAGGAGAGGAGTTAGAGGGACAGATATAAAGTAGATTACAGGTAGCAGGAATTAGTTATGGTTTGAGAACATAAAAAAATTAAGAGATTGCCTGAGAGCAGATTGGCTAGTGTAGCCACAAGACCCCGATCCTTGGACAGTTAATCATGATAGGTACTGAAGACTTAAGATAAAATTTCGTAAAATGTTCATATTATTTCACTCAAATTAGACGTTATGATGCGGCCAGTCTAAATTAACTGCCGAAGACTTATGTGAGCGTAGGAGAAGGAGTATACCACCTTATGAAGCATTGTTGCAGGCCTCGTTTTGAAGGTCGTCGTTTTGAGCTCAAATTAAAGCTAAATACATATATTTTTCAATTATAAGATATAATTTTCCTCTTGGTATCAATGCTTTTCCCGATAATTGCCTAAATACACTGCCAAAACGAAAATTCTTCACTTTTTGGAAAACATTGCCAATTTTCGATAAGCTCTTTCTCAAAAAGTTATGAACCTATAGAGTTGATTTTACGTTTAAGTTGTAGGAAATTTTATTTTCTTTAAAAAATGTTTGAATAATATTTTCTTTAGAAGTCATATTTCAGAAGTTATTGAACAAAAACTAAAAAAGTGAATAGATTTCACTAGTTTTTCGGGTATTTCTCAGCCCTCACATGTCTTTCAAAGCTGCAAAATTGGTCACGTACTACTGGTATAGATCAAAACCACATATAAAACACAAGTTCGGATGTATAATTCTTCATAATATCTTCATTCTCGAAATGACTGTCAGGTTATTATTTAGAGAAGTCAGTCACTATTTGCCTTTGTCTTGAAACGCTCATACTTCTATACAGCCCAAATTAAAGAACACTGAAAAGGAATGCAGAATTCAGCTACAAAACCATAATCTACAACAGTTTAAACAAAAAATAGCCGTCAGATGTCGTTGTCAGATATAATCAAAATTGATATAGAAAACCGCACAAGCGATTTAGTGATGTATTGATTCCTGTTGAACTGGGCCCCAAGGTCGTTTTATAGTCGGTGGATATTTTTTCCTAGGATAAACCTATAGCCCAGTTCCTTTCAAATAATTATTGGCATTAATTTCATTTGATGTTCGCAGTTTTTCGTATATTCTTAAATGTTCTATTTAGAATGTCAATTTGTATACTCTCACGGATTCATGAATTATGATAAAAGTAAGACTTTCGTGAAAGGGATTTCTGCTCGGTATATTGCAGCCTCTCTGGTCAGCCCACGAACCCTATTTATCATTATCCACAGCAAAATAGTTTAGCGAAGTTGATAGAACCTTTATTGGAATCGAAAAATCCCATTAGTCGCTTAGCGCGTTACTTGGACGACCTCTTCTCAATTAGACCGTTAAATGGAAGTAACGATCTGAGAGCAACGAGGGCTTAGCAAACGGATGGCGCCTCTACGTGGAGCGATGAACATAATAGACAAGATTAGAAAAGAAAGTCAAAGAGCGGGTCGCCGATGTATGATAAATATAACAAGATAGGGAACCAAGTTATATAATTCATATCTTTTGGATTTAACGCTATGATCAAGCTTAAAATTCTTAATCATGAAACAATATTCGATTATTGAATATCCTTAAATCTTATCACAGTCACAAAAATTTGGAGCAAATAAGTCAGATTTTTATAGGAAATTAGAATAATTGAGGGATAAAGTTCCTATGTTAATAGACTTACATTTTCACCTCTGTATAGCATTTTCTCCTTGTCTTACTATAACGTGCTAAGATTTTGTAAACTGTAAATTCTGGACACTTAGAATATAAGAATATTGAGCTGGAAAGAAATGCAAAAAATTAATACGTTACTGTATAAAATAATTTAAAAAATCATCAACTAGTTTACTGAATAAATGAATGAGTTTACAAAAATATTGGTATTTAAAATATTGACAAATGACAAAATTAATTTATTAAAAAATGATTATTATAAAAAAAGAAAAATACTCAGATATTAATTTTCCACAGAAAGTGAACATCTGAGTCATTTTAAAAATAAAATTCCACTAGATTTCACTTAGTTCTTTTAATTCTGATAAAAAATGAATCTGTAAGCTAACAGAGGGAAGGTAATACTTGTATCTATTGTCAGTTATTGTTTTTTTGCTTAAACCAGTCTTAATTAATCTTTTACAATAAAATATTAATATTTTATAATACACACAGTTAATAGTAGGTAGAAACATTGCAATTAAAATAAATTTTCAAAATTCAAAATGTAATGAAAATAATAGCAGTTTTTGTCCATTCACCCTGTAATTTACCAAAAACATAAGAAATGCTGAATATCGTTCTTCTTTTTTGTTCCGTGGAAAGCAATAGCTTGGTTTACATCTTGATTTATGCGAAAAGCGTCGTTGGTAATAAAATAATATAAGGAACCGCTTGAAAGAATCAGATCCTTTAAAATAAATCAATCTTTCTGTTGAAATTCAAATGTGATTCTCCCCTTTTAACCTTCCCCATTTCTCAACCGTTCCCACATAACTTACAAGTCCGAGCTCAAGACGGCGATTCATCCGCCAGCTAAACCCGCTCGAGCGCGTGCACTCGCTTGGCTTCCACCATCGCGGAACCGAGAGGATTAACGATTGTCTCCGGTAAATCAATTTATGTTCGCTTAGCGCTGCACTCGCGTCGAATGAAGAAACAAATCATTCGGCCATCATTGGCTTACGGCTTCCGCGTGCGGTAATAGTCCCAATGCTATTATTTGGTCGATTCGGTCCGAGTATCGCTACCGATCTAACTCGCAGGATATCCCACGATGCTACTTAGCTCTCTGCGGTACACCCGGCTCGTAAATGATTTTACTCGGAGATGACTTTCTAAATTATAACGTGAGTATCCTGCAAATACCAACCGACAGCAGAAATTAAAATGCGCCAATCCGAGTGAAAAACATTAATTGAACAATGATCCGTTCCCTTTATTGGGTAGAATTTATAACAATAAATTTTATCCTATATTTGAGATAACGTGACTAATTTTTTACCAAAGTTTTCATTTGTATAAAAATAGATTTCCCAGCTCTGAAAAATTTTCAATAATATGCCTCAGGAAAGTTAACTCATGAAAGGTAGACGTGAGAAGGTTTTCGAATCCAACTGGGTTTATTGAGTATCACTAATAGTTTTGATAAATTCAATGAAAGTGGCCTTAATTTAGTGGGATTCCGTAATCGGGATCATATTGAAATAATTTAAAATTTGCATAGTTATTTCAATGCGATCTCTACTTAGTAGTAGTAGTTTTGTTGAAAATACTTACTAAGTTTAGGTCGTTTCGCACATGGTCTCCCTCCGTGAATCGAATAAAGGACCCCTTTCACCAAAGCCGAATGCGCTGCCTACTTGGCTATCCTGGAACCCTTGATAGGGCGAATCAATTCTCAAATCAGTTAGAAGGGCTCTCTTTACGCCTAAACAATTGCAAACTTGAGTACCTTTCCTCTGAATACATTTCATGTACACAGTGTGGTTTATTACTTTCATTTATATTTATTTTCTACATTATGCCCATTACTTAGAGCTCGTGTTCTTAGGGAAATGTTTTTAAATATGGGTGTTGAGCAAGGCAGGGTTACTACGAATTTTACTTAAAATATTAAAGAAAAAACCTGCATGTTATAACTATGATTTTTATCTGCAATCTTTTCAATTTCTCAGATAGCTATGGTATTTTAGTCGTATAAGTATTAACGAACACTCAATTTAAGTTTAAACGATGAATCTAGATACTTAATCGATTAAAGTTTCCAATCCGGTTTGGTAGGGCATCAAGATAGAATTCATTTTGAATACATAATCTTACGTTTGGTTAGGTTCTCTTTTTGACGAGTTCTTCGTTGTATTTAATCAACAAACCCTTCTAAATAATTACCTTTATACAAAAATTTCTCATTTAGCTTTATTTAAAATATATTAGTAAATTATCGGAAATTAAAACGCCTATAATTTGCTATTTTGCAATTTAATTAAATGGATTATTTGGTGAGTTCTCTCCACTCAAACTACTTGATACAGATATATTAATATGAATTAAAACACGGATTCGAACTTGAAAATAGAGAAAATGTTTCATTTAATACTTCCGATTAAAACTCGAACCTGTTTTTTATATGGCACATGGGAATTGAGAGAAAGATTGAGGTCAAATAAAGATAAAATCGTAGACTGAAATCCTCCTACATATAAATAGGTAGGAGGATGGATAATAATGGAGGAAAGCTCTATAGAAAAACATCGAAGAAGAAGTTCTAAGTAAATATTTAAACGAAATATCGGATGTTGTGGTCGAATCAATACAGATGACGCAAGTCTTTGATTCTTCTTCGAATTCTTTCAAACAGGAAAGATATAAATTCTTTGAGGTCTCGGAACGTGGATTTGCGGGTAAGATTTATTATTTTTATTTTCTTGAGAATTATCTTGGATGAAAACTTCGATCGTTCGAGAAACACGCTGTCTCAGTGAACTTCCTCATGCGCATATAGTGTTCAAAATTGTAAAAAATTGAATTCATAATCCTTATGCATATTTTAGTTCACTATAATTTAAAGGAATTGCATTAGCAATATATAATACATAAGCAAAACATGACAGCACCGAATATTTATGTAGCTTTATGAAAATGCTCAGTTGAAGCATGGCTACATATCCCCATCATCTTCGAGAGTGAAATTTTGATGAATTACTTCTGGCGATATATTTGAGACTAATACAGTTAAAATAAAACAAAATCTGACTGCATCTACTGAATATTTATCATAATATCTATACGTTCTACGTAATATTCTGTGGACGCAGTCAAATTGTGTTTTCATTCAACTGTAGATGAAATTTAAGTTCATTCTAAGTATCCACTTGCTGATTCACTGAACTCTTATCATATTGATTGAACATATTACAAAATTAGATACAATCATCTTTCAAGCATTGGCATATTTCAAAATGCTCTAAACTGCCGTTCGTCTCGTATGCCTTTGATCCTTGAATTTCCTCCTCCATCAGCACAGAGTTCTTCTCCACGACATTAAGTGCTATCGTCAAAGGTTCACCTTTCAAGGAAGAAATTGAGGGTTCAAAAATAAAAATTCTGTTTGATAACTCGAGAACATGGCCAAAGACTGTGCCTCGCATTAAAACCTGCTGAAATATAAGAAAAATATGGCTGGATCTCTCCTGTGGAGGACGAAACCTGGAACTCTTGTAAAGAAGGAATCCAGCTAGATCAAAGTTAGAAAACAAATTTTGGAAGAGACCTCTATCATAGGACGTATTACTTTGTAGATTACACGAACCCTTTGTTTCCTCAACCAATATGAAAATGAATGTAAAACGTAAGAGAGACAAAAGGAAAACAAATTAAAGAATGTATAGGTTGATAGGCGTGCACAGCACATTCAATGCTCCAAAAGATGGCTAGCATGTTATAAATGTAGATTCAGAATGCAAGTTGAGAGGAAGAAACAGTTACATGTAATTTATAAATATATACAACCTTTTGAATCATTTAATCCATTTTAAAGTGCGTAGCAAGGTTGCCATATAGGATCTTTCATGACAGTCTACTTCTTCTGTATAACAGGTGGGACCAACAAATCGATTGCGGTATAACTATTAATCTTCGAATGATATTTTGTCGATCGGGATTGGTTAGTGAGACGATTTTACTCTTTCGACTAATTTTTGTTTCTTAAGTCTTCAACTAGATAAATTATTCAGGAGCAACTAAACCGAATATAGAGTTTTTCTAATACAACTGAATACAAAATATTGCCCGAAAACACGAAATCCTACTTATAAATCATATTCATGTCAGAAGATCAAATTTAGTTCTCTAAGTCGCTCGCGGTCGAACAAATGGTGTCAAGGTCATTCGCTGAGAACCATAAGTTATCCATCCCTCATAACACTAAATTATTAATAATTTTTATATCTTTAATGGCATACAAAGTAGGTATAGGATAAATCATATAGTTAATATGCAGTAATACAAATTAGAAAATTTAAATTACAAGCGATTAAAGCTGGGCACCCTTATATGAATACATATTTTTAAAACTATTTCTTTCATTATAAAATTCATCCACACTGTAGGTAGTCTTACAAAGTAATTATTTTTTTAAACATTTATGAAAAATATTTTCCCATGTAAGACATTCCATAGTGTAGATGAATTTTTTTAACGAAAACATGAGTACAAAACGTCTATTACTCATCTTTCGTATAATTCATAGCCTTCAGCACATGAACATTCATCTAATTCATTCGCAACCCCCAACACATGCACATCCATCTAATGATTGTGTCCTTTCTCGATTACAGGGGCCCCAACGTCTCCGTCCTCCATCTCCGCTGCTCTTCGGAGCCGTGGGACGGTGGATCGGGTGCTGGGAGAAGTGGTGAGGGCCCTATCGAGGGGTCCTCCATCGGATGCTTCCCCAAGCACCATCAGGTGCACCGACAGCTCAGGCACGGCTTCGCCCCCACGCACCCCCAAGAGGATCACCGAAGAATAACCAATTCCAGCCGACCTCCGCGCCTTGGGGGGCCCGGCATCAACGAACTCAGAAGCGGCAGTGTCGAGAGGGTCACCGGAAGGTATAACCTGCGTTCCGGAGGGACTCCAGGAGACAGGAGACCCTTGTACCTAAACGGTAACAGGAGCACCGGGTCGTCCCTTGTTCAGCTAGGCGGAAGCGTCAATGAGGACTTAGACGAGTTACTTCCCGAGAGCAACAACCCAGGGAATAGGAAGTCTGGTGGAGGCGGTGGAAATATTGGTGGTAATCTGGGGAGGGGATTGCTCCTGGGAGTCGAAGCGGGCCACGACGGATCGGATGCCGGGGGAGGTTCCCATGTTTTGCTCTCCGGTAGGGCTGGTATCGCCGGGAGGGATCTGTCCCCAGTCAGGTGGAGTGACAAACACGCGCAAGGGGTCTTCCTCGGAAGGTCCGGGTGGGTGCAGGTCAGAAGGACGGAGCCGCAGTGGAGGTCTCTGGAAGCAGAACCAGTTACGGAATCATTTTTCGATGCCTCACCCACGGACGAACGGAATAGGTTGCTGGGGATCGGTGGAATGCAAAGCGAAGATCTTGGAGATGGGAATGGGGGAAGGAGAAGACCGGCGACGCTGAAGATACCACCCAGGGAACTGAGGAGATGCCTCTCGACTCCTCCTCCGGAACTCCTCGATTCGTCTTCCCCCACTCATGGGGGGATCCTGTCTCCAAGCGATCCCATGCACCCCCTCAACACCCCGATCATATCACCTCCACCCGCCTTCCAGGACAATAACATGGAGCCCGCTGCTACAAAAGTCAGAACGCACAGAAGGCCTCCACTGCCGAGGTCCAACGCCATCATATCCGATGGCAGCTCACCTCCACCTCCCCCTGCTCCTTCCTCGCCCCCGCCGCCGAGGATAAACTGGAGCACTTTACCGACCACTGCCTCCCCAGCATCCTCCACATCTACTCATGTCGCTGTTGGAGTCTCCTCTTCCAACTCCTCTTACTCGTTCTCACATTCGTCTTTCTCATCATCGACTTCTTCCTCCTCCTCCATGGACCATCACCTAATGGCCCACTCTGCGTTCAGAGCGGCGCAACATGGACTGCATCGCAGGGTGGTACCCGAATCCGGAAGTCTCGATTCCCCCCATCCGTCGCCCTTTCCCCCACCGGGTCAGAGGATACATCCCCCTACTGGAGGACGCAGCTTAGATTCGTCCCCTTCCGCACCCGGAAGGAGACCTCAGGGGATGTCGTATTCCTCTTCATCTTCTGGGAGCGTCCTTGGAGGAGGTACCACCCCATCGCCATCTCAACCTCTACCTCCCGGACATCCCAACACTTCTTCAGCTTCTCCAGCACAGACTTCCCGATTAGCTCGCTGGGGTCGCATCAGGGGAGTCCCTCACGAAGCTGCCTCCCTGGATAGTGCCCTGGAAGCTGAGGAACGCTCAATGAGGCTACCACCTCCAGGTCCTCACATTTTTCATCGGCCTCCTCCCCTGTTGACTCCATCTCCGGAGGAGAGGGAATTCCCTTCTTCTTCGGGGGCAGAGTCCGGAAGGTCAGTCTCGAGGAAGCCGCAAGGGAGAAGGCCCTCACACTCTTCCCCTTCTTCCCCGGTATCTCACCAGCCAAGGGCATCATCTTCGTCGTCTTCCTCTCTCACGTCCGTATCCGCCATTGCTTCCCTGAACCTTCCTCCTCCACCGAGGAGCAGGTCTCAGCTGCCTACCCCAGCGAGGACGTTGCCCTCTCCGGTTACTCCAGAGCCTTCCGTACCGGGCTATCCCCACGGTCAGCCGTCTGCGATTAGAAGGTCTGCTGGTCAGAGGGAGATTATGCCGGATGACCATAATTGCTCGGCGAATTCGAGCAGGGTTAGGAGGTCCAGAAGTTTGCAGCTTCCGGAAGGACGATCTGGGAATGCCGGGAATGGACCAAGAAGAGTCGGCGGTAACGTTGCAAATAGGTAAGTAACAGGAAAGGTGGATTAAACCAAAACAGGCTACTCTTCTTATCTAATAGCTTCTAAGTATCTCGCTTGTTGACTTATTTAAAAAATAATGATTAGATTTCTCTTTTGCTCCGCGGCTTTCTTTAATGCTCTTATGCAATTCTCATTTTAAGTCGACCCAAGTCGTATTTTACATTTGTTGAGCTCTTCTTATTCAACCTCAAGGTATTACGTCTTTATCCTCCGATTTGATGTAATAGTTATGTTTATTGAAGTTCATGGGAAGTATATATACGTACTAATATACGTGCCAAGTTACGGAAACGCTATCAAATGCTTTACCATTTAAATTTTTGTCCTATCTGTTGTATTTTATCAAAAAATATTTCTTAAAAAAATTAAGCTTTTAAAGATACTACTGTTTAAAGATCTTCTGTTATGGTATTTTTGGGAATATTAATTTTAAGGAGTCTTCAGGCCGCATTCAAGATATATATCACTCAGGGAAACCATTCATAATGCTTTAACTCTAATTGGACTGTAATATTTTTATTGCGTGACCCACAGTTCCACATCTTAATTAACTACCACTATTCACTATAAGAACCATTAAGAACCTTTCTAAAGTATGAAATTTTGTCACTCGACGCATGGAATGTTAAGGGCTTCGTGACGCTCTCCTATTCATACAAATTCCTCCTGTCGTTAAGTAAAGATGCATCTTTCCCATTCCTAATAGTGATATTTATTTAGCAAGATGTCAAATGTATAACTTTGTAAGTTATTTTAATCCATCTTGAAGCAAGAGTTAAAAATTATTTATTAGGTAATATACACGTATCTGCAGGCATCCCAATTAAATAGCATCCCTTTTAGAGAAGTTTGTTTAAGGGACCTGGGTCTCTTTTTTAATCTAGGACGTAGTTTCCTCATTCTATCACTGTTTGCTCAATTCTACTTTGTCCATACTTTGTGAAGATAAAATGATAATGAGTTTGTCGTATGAGATGAAGCCTCAATCTCGGTATTAATAAAGCCATATTCTCTACCATCCTTCAGAGTTGTCGTTCGAA
Source organism: Sympetrum striolatum (assembly GCA_947579665.1). Taxonomy (NCBI): domain Eukaryota; kingdom Metazoa; phylum Arthropoda; class Insecta; order Odonata; family Libellulidae; genus Sympetrum; species Sympetrum striolatum. The sequence goes on along the minus strand of OX388350.1, from coordinate 34,197,483 downwards.
TCGGAGAAACGGCTCGTGGAGAGAGAGTTGTCCAACCCGGCGGACATCCATCTTACCTCGCAGACGAAACTGCAAGGCAGCAGATGCACGATATGGGTGGAGACGCGGGCGAATTGCCATCCAGGAGACGCAAGAAACCTACGGCTGCATCTATAAGAAGACAGAGGGAGGAGGAAGAGGCAGCTGAAAGAGAAAGGGAAGTCAGGGCCGTGAGAGATTACTTAAACGGCACCAGAAGTAGGGCTGCAGCAAGGGCCCTCCTTCTTCACCGGTACCTCGGAGTGGGTGAAGAAGACGATGATGACCCAGGTCGCCGCTTCGATTCCCCTCTAATCAGCAAAGGGGAAGACCACAGTAGGTCCTCCTCGCAAAGAAGGAAGGCCAGGAGAAGTCGCAGTGCGGAACAAGGCGCCGGGAGGGATATGGAGGTGATAGTGGTGGGTGACCACGGAGGACTTCGACCAGCTCTTTCCGATCCGGATCACAGGGCACCCAAAAGACACCAAGGGTCTTCCAGCTCGAGGGGTAACGGCGGAAGGGCTCCACCCATCGGATCTTCTCTCCTTATGAGGACCTCCAGGAGCTTTCCAGTAGGGAGGGGGGTTCCTCCGGGGGTGGAACCCATCCCGGAGCCAAAAAAGTCTGAGGGGAAAAAGGTAAGGAGAAGGAGGAGAGGTAGCTGGGACGGGGGAGATAAACTAGAAGAAGAGGAGGAAGAAGCAGTGGACTCCTCTACCGAAACGGGAGAAACGGTGAAACATGCTCCCCACAAGCATTCCTCTTCGCATTCCCACATACCCAGGCCACCTCGGACGTCATCCTCCACGAGGAACTCCACCCACGGGCATAGGAACGGTACGAGCGGAACCTATGGTAACCACGTGGTGCCCAGGAACGGACCCTGTGGGACTCCGCAGGACGGCGATGACAGGTGTCCCCTGGGAAGGGATCTGCCCCCAGAAGTTTCCGTGACCGTCGTGGGGGTGGATTCGATCGTGGTGAGGGAGGTTAGGGAGATGAGGAGGCGGAGGAGGGGTGGGGAGGAGTGTGAGGAGGAGGAGGAGGAGGGGATAGGAAAGGGGTCATCCTCGATGGAAGAGAGGTTTGCGTCCCCCATCGCTTCTTCCTCCGGGTCCTCCTCCAGCGACGTGTGGGTCACCTCCTCGGACCTGACGTGGCCCCATAAGGATGGGTCGAAGGATTCGGGGGGAAGGCTGGAATCGCCCACGCCCGTGAGCTCGGCCACGTCTGGAGTAGCGCTCACTCCGGAGGATGGCTCCCTGAGGACCGGGAAGAGCGACGAGGACGGCCGGGAGAACGATGGCGATGTTTGCGGAGGACAACAGAGGTCACTGTCACTGCCCAAATCATTCAAGAGCGCTTTCTCAGGGTGAGTACTCAAGTTTTGTTACTTCTTTCCTTTCAGGATAGGTATAGAAACGATAGTACGATTTTTTTCGATTCTTTACGGTCGTTTAAATAATCAATAATTCTTGTAAGAAGTAGCGGACATTCAGTTCGAATACTTGATTACACTATCCGACAAATAATCTAAAAGGCGATGAAAGTGGACTGTTGTTTTCTCCAGTTTGAACTACAAATTTATAAATAGTTCCAATAAACTCTTAATGTTTGGAAAAATTTTCCCCCTTTTTACATCAAAAAGAATACATGGAAGTTTCATGAATACCTATATCAATGGTTCTTGTTTTTTTCCGAAATTTTTTGTCATTCCGAAAAGTTTCAGAATATGATTTAATCCTTCTCCAGATCATGAAACATAAGTCTAATTCTGCGAATTAAAATATTAAATAGAAATCATGTGTGTATGTGTAAACGGGCTTCATTGTATAAAATAAACTTTTAAATAGATCGCGAGTGAAGAAATTAAAGGTGAATGATTAAAGATCTCGATTTCCTTCACCAATTATCTCTGTGAGGGAAATTCCATCTATTTAAAACCACCTGTCACATATTATAAGTATTTAATTATCAGTAAAATAGTTTCTTACTAATGTGAGACCCTTAGTACAAGATGAACCGGGATGTAGCAAAAGTTGCACACATTGGTTACACGAATCTAGGCTGATTTGTTTTCCCATATTCAATTATTTTTTTCACGACATTATATTCAAAATTAATTAAAGATTAATATCTCTATTTATTCTAAATATCCTCAAATTAACGAATGTCCTTGTATGTTGAAGAAAAGTTCTAAACGTTTAGGAATCTTTACTAATTCCAACCACCATACCACTTAGGAAATTGGATGCTAGAACGAATCGTTTCAAAAATTCACTTTTTCCGTCTACAATACGCGAAAGCAATCGATTTGAAAAATAGAATCAAGGTGCCTGCACCCCCTGCCACACACCGAAAGGTGGCTTGCAGGGTTCTTAAATAAACATAGACACTACTGAAGAACAATAACAATCATTTCCAGGGTTAGCAATAATTCTGTGATTTCGTCTTTTTTATGATTGCTCCCATATCTATTATATATCTATATCAAAAACACTATCAATGTGTATTGTTGAAAATATCGGTTTTATACCGCGAATCGACAAGAATTTACGTCCTCATGGAGGGAGTTGTCAGGTGATGGCCCATCCCAGCGGAGTCATTAAAAACCATCATTAGCCTGTTTCGTCCGACTGGTGATCAACAATTTTGATAGCGCATCCTGTAGTTTATGCACACGGCCATATGTTTTCCAAACGTCCCCCTCCTCGCCGAGACACAAGTCGTTTAATTGAATTCCAAAACTGCGCGTCGTAAAAGTGATGGGGAATTAAAAAGATGGGTCATCACTACCTTACTAGTGCCACTTTAACAATTCTATCCTCGAAATAGCTCCAATTACGTCCACAATCCGATTAAATTTGCAGCAGCGGGCAAAGAGAAAACGTCGTCCTCGTCGATTTTATCCGAGGCGGGATAAACAAAGCGTGACGAAAAATAATAACGAGTCCCAAAGCTGCCTAACGCTATCGATTATTGCATTTTGACACTTTCTTTTTTGGTCTCTTTTATTCCCGACTTTTGCCTCGAAATTCATCCCCGGTACTCGGCGGGCTCTATTCAATAAATGCAAATTTCAACTCGCAATCGATTTATTGACTCATTTTCGGAGGTGCACTCGATATTCAGATCCGAGGTAGTGTCCCGAGCGATTGAAAACGCTTGTCAGTCGACGGGCCGAAAGTGGCGGTTCATTTTCGGTTCCCTGTCCATCAACGCAAGGAATGCTTCTTTCTTTCCTTTTTACGACCTCTATCGGGGATTTTTGAAGTCAACTCCGCTTCTGATACGAATGGAATAGTTAAGGCCATTTATCGGATGTGTTTGGGTGTAGCTGAATGTCATAGTAAGGAGGGTATATCCCACCGAATCTTAATATTACAATTATGTTCGGTAGGGTTTCGTTACTAAACGGATACTAAGTTAGGGTGTTATAATAAAATCAATCACTTCGGCCCTCACTTGGAGGAATATTATCTTAACAGACATGAGATAAAAACCAACTACTTCAAGGAAAGGGTTGAGATGACTTTGCACATAAGGGCGTACTCCCAGGAAAATTCCCAAGGAAAAACGGACTTGAAGTTTGGACTCCGTTTTTCCTTGGGAGCCAATTACGTCATTATTATGTCTGGTATCATAATAAGAGGACAAGCGAACAACCTAAGATAACCTTATTTTTTACGAATTTATGGAGTTTTCTTCGAAAATACATCTCCATGAGTCCTATTTTAATTCCAAAACTTTATTGTTAGGTTTTATTATCATATGATCAATGAAATTCCAATGTTTTAGCGAGCCTTATTTTATTGAATCATTGAGGTATCCATTAGTTTAATATCATTCTGTTTTCTTTTAGTTAAGATTATTATTAAGCAAAAGACTTTGTATTTTATATTATCCCAGGAATTGAATTAGTATTTCATTTTGGAAACAGTAGAGCTAACCTGACTCCTCTTTCCGATTAAAAGCACTCAGCGATTTCTTATGTGCTTTCATTGAATTTTCTTGTTACTTGCACAACTTCCCATTGATAATAATGGGAATGCTATAAATACCATATACTATTTAATTTCGTTTTTACTAAGCCATATTTGTAGATTTAAGAGAAAATCAGAATATGCAAAATCTCATAAAGCGATAAAACTCGTCTTACCTGTGCAAAGTTTAATGATGTATTATTTTGCAGTATTTCTAAATCAATTAACATTTTTATTCATCTTTGTTTGTTAGCGTTGTTCGCATCACCATGAAAATGAATCATTTTTTCCTACAATCATAATTACATGTATAGGTGGCTACTTCTTATTCTTAGTCAAAATATTGTTCTCACCCAAATCTTGCCAATTTAATTTGCCTTAGCAAAAATATCAAATCGAGCGTAGGCAGTACACAGTTTATGAAAAAATCCTCGTACTCTAAATTTCGGAATGGGAAAAAGATACTAGATTGATTACTCACCTCTATCATCCATCATAGAATCAGTCAGATTTTCGATGAGTCATCGAACTTTGATATTAGCTGCATTGCCTCATCAATGGAAAAGAGAAGACGGGAAACGAAAGGCTCAAAGTAATATCGGACTCGATGGCGTGTAATTGGATTGTGGAGCCTCTATAAATTACGTCGCCCAATTAATTGAAATTTCAACTCATTGGTGTCTAATTCTTCCAGCCCGATTTTGCTGGCAATTGGACCCCTTCTCATCCTTTCCCAGCTCATGGTAATTTATGGATGATCAGCAATCGATCTTCTTTATGATGCACGATTTTGTCTCCCTGTGAAATAATTGTCTCGCATTCTTCCCAATTTTTAATAAAACCGAAATTATTCTCTATTTTCCCACGTATTGGATTGATGATAAGAATGAATATAGATAATTCATACTTTTATTTTAAATTATGATAATAAATGAGTCTGTCATTGAAGAATGTCTGTAAAATATTCAGTCCCTTAGGCCGGTTGGTACCAGACCCCCCTCTGACATAATCTACTAAGATCTCTCTGAGGAATGAGGCGGGATAAGGAATGAGGTAGTTTTCCCTTGCTGTCTTCACAGTCAGTCAGAATGCTATATGCGGAACATTTCCAAGCAAGTAAAACACAATGATTCTATGAGTTACTGTTCTTAAAAGTCCATAAGGAGATACCTTGATCAGTGCAATCATCCACTCATACCTTAGAAGCTTTAATTTCATCAATAAATATATACATACCTACATACATAAGATACATTTTCCTCTGTCCTTCACCAAATGATACATGAATACATTCCATTAATCATAATATGACCGCAGAAACTCACTGCAGACACCCAATAGATAATGAAATCGTCGGCATTATGAACTTGAAGGTGTAAAACATTGCAGAACAATTGTCGAGTCCAGTTAATGTGTAAAATATTACATTGTCAAATATATATATTCGCATTTGTTAATTATCTCATAAAGTAAATTGCCGATTAAATTTCTAATGTAACAAATGATACAATATTACAAAAAATAAAATTAGGGGCAACAATTACAAGCATTTAGCGTGAATTACACTTAATTTTTTTCAATGTACCTTGATAGAAGGATAAAAATCAACAGAAGGAGAAATTGAATTCACCAAAGAAGGAAAGCGAAAGAATAGGAGATACTTCATAAATTAAAGCATTGATGTAGTATAATAAAGTAGGTATGTCAAACAAGGGAGGACAGTGATAGATTAAATTTGTGATGTGATGTTTTGTTTGATTGGCGAAAAGAGATTCTAAGGAAAGAGGCTTGGAGGACATGGGCCAGATTGGGAAGCAGTATGGATTTAGAGTTAAAAATATTATATCATCTCCATGTACTACTTTTAATTTTCTCGCGAAATTTATCTTTCATCCAAGCCGAATCTTATAAATGGGTTATAGATGTGCGCATGAATGAATGGTGAGCCTAGTGAATGAGGAGACATCTGTCGCAGTTGGGGAAAGTTGATTCCCAGATCTCTGCTTTCAGCGCCGCGGCCGAAGAGTGAAACTAGTGAGGCCAGCTGGCGGGATATTCCACGCGATTCGATAGATTATCCTGCTTCGGGGGGATGAGTTTGGAAATTTTTGCTGCTGTAATCCTCCAAAATGAAGCCTTATTTATTGTGAATATTGTTTACTATTATAGAATTCATGCGTTGCTTTGAATGTTTCCTAGAACTAAAAGTTTTTTTAGTTGTTAGCATCGATTTTTATGATACTCTCAGACCAAAAATGAATCGAATTCTCGAACCATAAGTGATGGTTGGTTACATCTGCATATTTTATGTTAAAAATATTATATATATATATATATATATATATATATATATATATATATTTGTACATAAATATACGAAGACTTGAGGATCGTATGTAGATCTTAATTTCTCTGTTTGTAATAACAATAAACAATAAAACGCAATAACTTACTAATGTTCTTTATTAACATCCCTTTCAAGCAAGGCACTATACAACAGTAAAGTAACTAAAAATTCATTCTCACAATCCCTCAAAGTTCTTCCGTTATTCAAATGGAGTAGGGACCAGTGAATTGGAAAGGTACTGACCTTTTGACCTTTATCTCGGAAAATTTGTCGGGTTTGTTGCTACTTCGCAGAACAATTTTGATTCAGCCGATTGCATCTGTTATCGTGAGAAAATTTGTTGATGGAATCAACTGGTACGAGCACAAATATACGGAAATAAAAAAAAAACACTTTTAAAACTTTTTAAGGAGCTACATCCACCAATAACTTTAATTTCTTGACAATTTGCTTCGTACATTTTCGAAGGTTTTTAAATGTTAAGAATACAGCCTTAAAATTACATAGTGACATCTGTAAAATTGACTAATTTATAGAATTCTGATTCAACGTATTATGATCCTATATCCGAGACTGTTTTTTTCTCTCCGTGTACTGGGGTGCCTTTGTACCCTATTACTTATTTCTGCAAGGGTGCTCTGGATTTTTGCTTTTCCCTACATCTTTATCCTAAATGCTTTTGTATTGAAGACTAATAGTAAAGTTAAAATTATTTCAATAAGATGGAGCCATATTTGAAACCTTAAACGCCCTTTTCTTGAAATACTGCTTTCTATAGCGGTGGACATCAAATATCGAAAACCGTTCGATGAATTTTCGTCAATATTTCATGAAATGCTTAAAAGAATAAAAAATAATGGCTGGTGGTCCAATACTTTAAAAAAGGATCTTAATTGTTTAAAACATATGCAACAGCTGTGGTATTTTCCATAAATTTTCCATATTCAAAAATTAATTTCTTCGACATTTTGTGAAAAAGATCTATTTTGAAACTTATTATTATTGACAAATTTATTGGGTAAAATGGGGATTAAAAAGTCCCATATTCCATTTCACCCTTAAATAATATATAAATATAAGCATTAATTTATACAAAATATAAAAACTACAAATATAAAATACTAAATCATTAAACAATATACAGATATATGCAGAAAGTTATACAGCATATAAATCGTCAGCGATCATCAAATACTCCTCTGTGCTGTAAAAGAAACAATTATTTTTTTTATTTTTAATAGATTCTCATCTTAGATGGATCCTTTCGGTTACATCATTTAAATTGTAGATTATCCACCTACGAACCATTTTGAGAAAACGTAATAATCCATCAGCTTGCATTTTGAATTTTTTTGGAATATTTTTTAAATAATTTTTTTTCAAATGAAAGAAGCAAAAAATAATCTAAAACAACCATAAAATCCAAACCATATTTGCATCATTTCTTTCTGAAAAACATTCTGAAATTTAACCGCATTTTTCAGACTGCAAGGTCGAGGTAGCGACTTAATACTTTTTTGAGGTTAGCATATGGACACTATTTTCAGTCAATTCCATAATGATTTAACTCATTCGCAAGTTTCATTTGTCGCTTAATTAGTATGAAACCTGGATTTAATTCATCCCCACCACCGTTTACTACCATTTGATTTAGATGAGTACCTGCTAAGCAAAATGTGTAAGTGAAGTAAAGTTTGCATTTTCTAAAAAAATTGATACTTTTGATAACTTTGATAATATAAATACAAAACGTCCAAGAATATCAGCGATACTCCACCAGTAACGCTTTTCATTGTGTTTAATAAGGAGAGTGGATGAAAATTAATGCCAATAATCACCGTTTCCCAATTAAATGTTAAAATTTTACTATTTAAAAAAGTTAATATCCTTCCATCATTATTTATTCGTTCCCAAAGAAATATTATCTAACGTTAATGTGTATAAAGGATCGTAAGAATCGAAATCGAGAATTGTATCGAAATGGAAAGTCAAGAGCTGCATCGGAATCGCCAAAAAAAAACTTGTTTTCCTCTCATTTATACAGAAGAAATATGGAAAATATTCTTTACATCAGAAATGAATGCAAGAATTAAACGAAGAAGTTATGTAGAAAGATATTCAGCTGATGATGATCCCAGGTATTGAAGCTCAGGTCACATTGCCAGTTGCTTGTGTGGTTTTGTGTTAGAAAATCATATTATAAAATGTTTATTCTATTGAATTCCACCAAGCTAATGTGCTCGTAATCGATATAAATGCAAGAATAGTATATGTATGAGAGATGTTATCAAAATCGTATCGCTAGAGTAAATTACTGTAAGTTCTTGTATGTTAAAAAGAGATAAGATCATTTTTAATAAGGTGTTTTCAATCTTTCATTTTCGATGGAATTATGAAGGGTCATTTTAGTAAATATTTTTGTCATTGCGATGTACTGTAAGAGTAATGTGTAGAGCAGTGTTTCCCAGCATGTGTCCACGCCCAACAAGGGGGCGATTTGATAGTTAAGGGGGCAATAGAGGGGTAATAGTCTTGCATGCCCCAAAAATGTACTTTTCTTACTATTTTCCAATTATTCATTCCTAAAAGCGAATGCCTGTAGCCTGAAAAAGTTGCCGTATAGTCTTATTCCGTAAATAATTCAATTTTTTAATATAAAAATTATGTGCTTGTTATATGGGGGGTTTATAATTTAAAATAGGCTTCGAGTGTTTTATTTGGCAGCTCTAAACACCCCTCATCTATGTTACTATAGCTGTACATAGTACGCTCCCCATCTGCAGTTTTATCCGGAATTTAATATTTATAATGTTCCTCGATAATTTATTCTGAGTTTACCATTAATTACTCAATGGACAAGGATGAAAGCATTTCTCTCTACGTGGAATCGAAATCGAACCTTCCCGCTCTAAAATGTTCCTCTCAAAGTTCCCAAAATCGGCGAAGGAAGCGCCACAGCCGACGTTCCCAGCGCCTCCATGCAGTAAACAGGGAAAGCAAGTGGAGAATCTCCCGCCTCTCTGAATGGGCGTATGGGAGCGACAGTCGGTTTGCGAATGCCGCGGTGTTCGGATGAGGATGTGAAGCCCAATGGCCGAAGCGGCGGAAAACGAGGATACTCGAAATAGTTTAGGATAACTTGTGAGTTCATCCAGTCAGTAAAATCGGAATCGATCAGTTTCGGAGACGTAGTTTGAAAATGTCCCCGTTTTTACAATTACCCTTTCCCGCCTAAATAGGATTTGTGTCGTTTTTTGATAGTGAGGTGTTATGTTTATATCAGGAGTGATGGCGATTGCAATGGTATGATTTTTTTCGTACAGATTGGAGGGTAGCTTTAGTTGAGTGACAGTTGACATCAAAATGTTGACTTAACGGAATGTTAACCCGACAGTGGCAGGTGTAGTGATCAAAGTGACAGGGGTGAAATAATTTGTGATTAAGTCGTTCAACGAAGCCAAAGGATATTCATCAAAGATATAGGTGACACTAATCGCTTTAATGAAGAAAGTCCAAAACTGTTCAGCCAAAGGTTTAATTTATTTTAGTTGCCACCAAGGGATGCCATCCTTTTGAGAGCATTCTCGTGTCATTACCAGAAGATCTCTCGACGTTCCGTGACCTTTCCTTACCGACCCTTCCACGTGGATTAACATTAAGTTAATCGTTCGTCCGGAATTTTCCGCAAGAGCGAACATCTTTCCTTATCTGCATCACCTCCTCTGCCTCCGGAGGAATTCCAACGCTCCGGACACCGACGACGGATGAGGCCCGGGAATTCCGCCCCTGGGTTAGCGGCAGTGAAGGAAACGCCGTTCGCATCACCTGCTGCGGAGGCGGTGTAGCACCGTCCGGAGGCAGTGTAGCACCATCAGCAGGCAACAGAGAGGGGGCCCCGCCCACCAAATAACCCCATGCATCGGAATCACGCTCATAAATGAAAATTTTAACAAGATTCGCTGGGAGAGGATAAAGGCAATACCCTATCTGAACAATCGATAACACTGTACATCACATCGACGAAGCGATCACCTGGAATTTTATAACGATCTGCATTCGGAAACGGGTGGATAAGAGGTCTCCCATGGGAGATTAAATCGCGGATTTGTGAAATACGGACTGCTGGAAGAGAGAAGGCTATTTTCCCAAGGATTCTCTCTTTCCGCACCTAATAACTTTATTTACGAGGGTTGGAAAGTGTCCAAGGAAAACTTGGAAGGTTTTTTGTGCGACTTCTGGGTGGATCACTCGAAAGAAAAATTTTCGGCCCCTCTTTTCGCGTATCCCTTCCGTTCTTCGTGGTGTAGAAGCGGTGGATGCTGAGGAATCAAACGTCACCGGTAGCCCAGCATTCCGGTGAGGTTTTGACAGGTTACACACCCTTGATCACCACCATAAAAAATCGCTCATGAATCAAGTGACGGTATTTTTTATGGCTAAGTAGATCGCGGATGCTTTCACCGACTCTCGCCCGCGTTCATCAACTTTCTTCGTCGGAAACGACTGTCCCTCCCCACCTGTAACTGACCTGCCGAGGATTCCTCGAAGGATTAACCCGGTCCATCTTCATACTCTCTCGCATCTTCCTTGTTAAGGAATCGAGGACGAATTCATTTGGGGGCTGGTTTTGAAAGTATCCACAATACTACAGAGGGAATTTCATGGACTTTGGGAAAACCTCCGAAGCGTGAAACCGCATAAGTTTCTTCCCCGAACCCCCGAAATCCGTTTTCGGATCCATTCGCTTTTTTGTTTCGCAATCACGGAGCGACGCGTGACGCACTGGCATTGTTTTTGCCCGCTTTTATCTCGGCACGGGATCCATCGTGTCTTTCTCCCGCGTGCGGGACAGATGTTTGGAGGGAAGGATGATAAAAATGTAAAGGCTCCCACGCGTGGAGGTCCAGATTAATCCGTTTGCGTCCTACGTCAGAGGCGCCTCTTTCCACCGGCGCCCTCTCGACTTCAAGTGCACCAGAAAGGTTTCCAGATTATTCTTTTGGGGTCCTTTTTCAACTCTCCCAGAATAGGAATCCATCGGGGATTGCACCGCGTTCGATTTGTGACGAGAATCCGAAGGCCGTATTGTGGTATTTATGAGCTCCCATTTCGGTTTTGTTGGCTTTCGCAAAAAAAAGGGAAAATTTCGCTGTCGAGTTGTATTTTTTCCGTACTTGAGTAAATTTTCCATTGGAAGATTAACTCCATCAAGCGCCGAAGCGTAAAACCCAGCAGTAATAAGATTTAACATATTTCTCCACTTTGTTTGTATACGAAGGGAATAAAATCCACGATTTTGATCCGGTGCCCGCTTTAGTGAAGCATAAAAATTCGCCGTAAATCTTCCCGGGCTTTCCTCCCTGAGTCAGTTTTTTCCACTTGATAATAGTCGTATCGCAATCTTCTGGGATGCGGTTGATGGAGTCACCTCGAAGTGTTTCGCTTGTCAGGTCCTCCGCATGACACAGATCTTCTTATTCGAGTCCATTGTGTACAATACGATTTTTTAAAAGCGAGGGTTACTTTAAAATACCATTTAACGAAACTCTGAGTAAGACTTTTGTTTAGACAATCAGAGTTGTATTGCAATCGATGTCTTCTGGAATGCTGTTGATGGAATCACCTCGAAGTGTTTTGCTTGTCACCTCCATATGATAGAAATCTGGAGATTCCATTCCATTGTGTCTTTGTTGGGGAGATAGATTCTTGTGCAGACGATCCTCCGGCTGACGTCATTCTTCAGAGCGCTGGCGCGTGGGTCCCGTGACATCGGGACTCCTCCCACTGTGCCTTCGTGGGGGTATTGTTTATCACCTCCGCGAAAACTCTCCCAGACGGGGATAATCATCCTCAGAGTCCGTCCGCGAAGGATCGCGGAAGATCTCCCGGGGGAAACCAGCGTCCTCCGCGCCAACTCACCACCGAGGCTCTCCGGTCCGCCTTCTCTTCCGACGAAGAAAATTGCGGAACAGGTGCCCAAGTCCTCCGGCGATTCCCGGAAAAGCAGTTTCCTCCTTCCTTACTAGGAAAAAGGACTTGTTTTTTCGATTCGGAAGCATTTTTCACGAGTGGGAGCGTCGGAGTTGTCGTTAAGTCCTCCGTGGACGTTTATTCCCGAAGACTTCCAGCTCGCTGCGGAAACAAACACGGGAGATGGATGTGAAGTTTAACGGCCCTACGGATTCCTCCCGCTCCGTGTTTGCCTGGACCATGCACCCCCAAAAGGGTGGGACCGTTTAAAAAACAAAGTTTCGCCTCAGTTTTTTGTTTCGACGGCAGATTCCGGAAGAGAGCTCGTGGAGTTTGGATTCCTTTCCGAGTTCGAAGCGCCCAATTCCGTCGTCTGTGGAGAATCGGGGAGCTGAAGTGTTTGTTTGGGGGCGTTCAGAACGAGATTAAAAGCGTGTTTGTGGATCATCTGCTGGGGAGGTGTGGATTGATTTGTGGCTTTGTACGGCTCTCCGTTGTTTGGATGTGATGCGATTTGGTATCTCCCTCTAGTCGGACCGCACGTGTATAGAAAGTTAGTGGGAAGTAAAAACCCCCGATCATTCCCAGGGTGTTGGAACTGAAATACATCGACCAAAGTTAGTGGCCAAAAGTTTTTGTTGAATATATAATCGTTGATGTCTCTAGTTCTTCCAGCTGTTGTTAAATATCTAATGTCTTAAAAAGTAGATTAGAGGAACAGCTTTGGAAAACGTATCTATGCGAACATTATCATAGTGTTCTACTTCTATATTTATTATCAGAGTGCATTTATTATTGAATTGTTACAGCTAGCAGGGTAAAGTATAAGTGTTTAGCGCGTTGAAGAAATAAATATTTATCTTTCGAGAAGGTTGCTAATCTTTTCCACGAGGTAGATAATTTAACGTTATTCTAGGAGCGTTTCTATGAGAAGCTTATGGAAAGTGCCCCAGAACAAGCTACGTTAAACGCGAAACTTAGGCATACTGTTTAAGGGACCAATTTGGATTTAAGCACCTGTGTTTCAGTGAAGTGTGTACGCCTTTGTTACCACCGTGTCGGCGGAACGCGAGCGGTGCTTTGTGACTTTTCCTTAGTGGAAAACCCTTGACACGATATGTGCAGCTTGGAGAACGGGGTCGGTCGGAGGAGGAAGGGTTCCAGGGTTCATAACCCTTCCGCCCCATCGAACAATTTGAAGACGCCGCCAGCACCCTCTTGGAGGCACAGCTGGCACCACTTCTCCCCCTCCCTCCTCCTCCTCACCACCTCCAACCCCTCCCCGACGCCCTCCAACTCCTCGTCGTCCTCCTCCAACTCCTCCACCGCCTCGGCTTCGTTCCCGGCCACCAGGAAGGGTCGCAAGGCGAGGATGTGGGATGAATTCAGCGCTAAGACGTAAGTTCACTCTTTCTGCAACCACTCCCCCCCTCGGCTTTGCTTTCTGTTTTCCTTTGCGTGTGAAGAGGTATTCCGCCGCGCGGGTCGTGCGAGACCCTCCGGTGAAGCGATGCGAGTGAAGACTCGAACGAACGCTTTCCGCGAGCTGAAATTAATCGCTTTCAGATGATTGTAAACGTAAGGTGCGCGTTCAAATGGAGATTTAGATATCAGAGTTACTATTACCCTGATTGTTGCACTTCAATTAATGAAATCGGAGTTCGAGATGGGGAAGTTTTATGGAACAGTTTTTGCGAACCGAAAGGAATAGCAATAAAAGTATGGAAGTCCAATTTTCCCTCCCATACCCTAATATTGATCGATAAAAACTTTGGGGGCCGCAATCAATGTATTTTTTCATAATGAGCACAAAGAAGAACACAAACTTGTAATTTTATAGTGTGCATACAATTTACAAGGAAATCGTTAAATAAAAATTGCGTATTGATTAGACATAAATTGTGGATTAATACTTCTTGCGTTCAATATGGTTAAGTTTCACCAAGGATATATTATTTGAAAGCTACCACTTTAATCTCGTCGTAATTTTATATTAATAATAAATCATCGATAATAATTAATGTTCTTTTTCTGTTATGATCATCGTGTTAAAGTGAATTGTTTGGTAAAAATTGCAGGAAATATTTCAATGAATATTTGTTTTTTCCATTATTATATTTTCTGTTAGCATGAAAATTGGTATAAAATATCTAGGAAAGGAAAATCTTCTTGGCTCTACAGAATTACAAAAGCGGATCGCGAGTTGTGTACACCCTTTCCCTTAAATCAGTATGAATATGTTACATGTTTAAAAGGATAATACATGAGCTGATAACACCTATATTTGCTGTGTATGTTACAGAAATTTTCTAAATGCGGAACGTCCACTGAGTACGTCCTTCCAAATTTACGTTCATTCTTATTCACCAGGAATTAAACCCGCTGGAGCCATAGATATATATTTCTCGTTTGGTTTCCTAAACGTTACGATTTTTTAAACTTCATGGCCTATAAAGAAGACTCTTGTAGAAATATTCTTCTCTTTCTGCCTCAACAGTGTATTTTACTGTTAATTATTTTTTATAAAAGCAATCACTTTGTGGTTATAGTAAAAATGAAAGTAAAATAAAGACAGAAGAGAGTGATCGTGGTTATAGGAAGCTTTATGTCGGGGAGAAATATATATCAAGAGTAATATTACGGTAATGTTTTTTCTTACGATTCTCGAAAGACCTAAAACTTTGTTACCTTAATTAATTTAGGAGACGACAAGGCATAAGAAGGAAAAGATATATGTCAAGTTTGAAATAGCTTAGATTCCAATAATTTTTTTAATATATGGAAAGTAGGTCGGAAAAGCAGAAATTTATCAATTATTAATTATCTTGACTTATTAATCTGTGCGCATACTATTTAAAAGGGAAGCAAACTGATACAAACGATGCAATATCCGTATCGAACAGCTCATGTAAACCAACCAATCTGTTAACATGGAAATAACATTCCGCGAAGCCTATAATCAACTTTAAGGAAGTAAGCAATTCCTAACTTCGTGATTGCAGCTACGAGGAAAACGCTTCGCATGATTATGGTAATATAGGCGATTAAAACAAAGAGATGCTCGACTATTCATGTGCAAAAATTTCATTGAAATGAACTAAATTCGCCCTTCTCTTCATCTTCTGGAGATTATGAAATTACGAGAAGTTGTACATGAGATGGGTGAAATTATTCCCTTAAGGTATTCGACTAAATATGCGTCCAATTTTGTATCAGTGGAGATGTACCATGTTTCTACTTCGCCGAGTTCTAAATCCCTCTAATTGAGCTAAAGAAATGCTTCTGTTAGATATTCATATAGAAGCAAGAAGCTCTCCTCGTAAAATTAGTTTTATACGTAGATGTGTATTTGAATATTCATGTCAGACGGGTGTTACTATTCTACTATTTATGGAATGAATACAAAATCCGTCCTGCTATTAGAATTTAGATCCTTATAGAGAACCTTATCGTTAGGAGATTTAAAAGTTCTGCCTTTGACTCGGCATGGCTCATTTTCTCAGTAGAGATCAACTGGCGAATGAAGTAAATAATTATTGTATAATCTGACTGTTAACTCACTGTGATTTTGGTAACAGTATTTTCATTTATTTTTAAAAAAGGATGAAAATAACTAAAATTCGGAAAGATGTTTTCGTCGATAAAGATTTTCAAACTCTCAGCCTTGATACAAGCGTCATATGGCATTTAAAATTCCCATTTCTTTCTTTACAATATCAGCGAATTTATGTTCTGTGCGTTCAACTAAGTCTATTATTTCCAGAATTTGTTATCCTTCCAATTAATCCCGGTCCATCGCCTCAGAAAGGGAAAATAATTTTATACTCCTCTTACCATCCAAATCTTTATCGTGAGTGGCATTTATTCCCCCAGTTTTGCTGTCTTTCCACTATCTTTTTCAGTGTTTTCCGGGAAGTTACCAGTCTACATTCTTTTAACGAAGTTTGCGCGGAAATCCAGCTGTAATAACTTCTGAGCGCGCGGAGCGTGGCTCATACCATGAACTACTCATCCATTGCAGCTTCTTATTCCGTCCTTTGAGTTGCAATGCATATTCCTCCAAGTGACGCAATTTTTCATCTCATCCTTTGGAAAACGAATACTACCATTTTGTCAGTTGGGTGATATAATCCGCAAGTTTCTGTCGCTCAATATGTAGTTTCAAACAATTATATGTCGCACAATTTTAGTCAAAGTCAAGATGATTTGCTGTGGATGTTTTGCTTCCCTTAAAGTAATACTTCTATTGCTAAATGGTTAAAATGTTGTCTGTAATCATACATACATGCAAGGTTGGGTTCTCACTAAATTCTTTGAATATCTGTTTCACGTAGAATTCATTCTGTTTATATTCATAGAATCGGTAACTTATTTCTCTATCTTCATTATCTTTCAAGTCTCTGCTAAGATAATGGCAAAAGCAGGGACTATTATTTAAACTTAAGTTGTCGTTTATTTAATTATGGACTAAGAAATCGGATCATCCTAATGTTGAATTCTCTGAAACTACATTTATCGGTTCTACGTTTCCGAGTATATTCTTCAGTGACGAATTGCTCGAACTATCAATTCTTCGGGTGACGAATTATTCAAAAATAGATTAATTTAGAATATTTCTGAATACTTTTTTATTCGAAGAATCGTTTGCTCGAATAATTAGTGTTCGAAGAATTTGTTTTCGAATGATTCGTTTTCGAAAATTTTGTATGCTCTCCGTGTTTATGACCGGTGAATGATAGAGATATACGTTGAGGACCGTAGTTATAAAAAGAAGTGTTTCCTACGAGTTAAAACAGCAGCGAAATCTACTGGTGTTCCTTCCAGTGAAGGTTAGCTCCCCACCAGTGTAAGTGCTAAAAATTCCTAATAAGATGCTACTTACCAGATCCCGATTTATGTACTGCGTGATGTTTCCTTAAAAACATTCATGAGTAGCACTGCGAATAATTCAAGGTTGCGGTCTTCACCCCGCGACCTCACGGAATCCATTCTTCTAATGATGTACGTACGTATGCATATTCTGAGCTGCTTTTTACTTCTTTCGCGTGATCGCTGCCATGAATTTCTACAAGCTCATCCGCCGTAGAAAGATCCTTATTCTTAATTACTTCCGCCAGGTACTAAGATGCTCTTGCTCCTATTACTAAGATAGCGAAGCGGGAGGCATTTCCTATGCAAATCCATTCTGTAGATCGTTATAACCAAAAAAAGGCTCAATTTATTCTCACCTTACACCACCTGCAGTCCTTGAGTCCGCCCACAATGATTACGCTTCCTTTTCTCCTCCTCTGAAGCTATGCCTCTCAATCTTTCCTTTCCACGGCGTACTGTAGTGTAAATTTAAATTTCTCGAGAGATTGAACCCCTGTTGATCGAAATATATAGCCCGTAATTTTTGTCAAATCTAAATGTTTGTAATTTAACATCATCCACGCGTTCAAGTATTCTTTCCACTAAGAAATTTGTATAAATGGAAAATGTTTATATTTCTATCATTTCTTATGCTAAATGTTGGTTTGGGTTGAAACTGAACAAAATATTCACAGGCTTTTTTTATGATATTTGGGTTTCTTCGTGCAATCCATGGAAAAACTTAGCATATCACCTTAAACTATGTTTATTTATTATCGAAGACTCGCTAACGGCCATAATTAACTAATTACTTTGAGGATAATAAAGATTGACGAACATAAAAAACCATACTCTAACCGGTAAAGTCCGATTATCTGGGACTTTAGAATTAAAGCGATGGCATAGATGAGTTTAGCCTATTTTCATGGAGAAAGGGTGAGGATTTGAGGCTAATGTTAAGGAAGAATTAGAGGAGAAATAGTCTGACGTATTCAGTGTCCGAGGCCAGCTCGTTTATTTTAGTAGATTAGTGTAATTTCGAACAAAATATCTAAGTTCTAGTTTCAAAACTTTTTGCCAGGTTTAAGTTTACAGAAAATACACGCAACCGGAATAAAAAGGGTTAGCTAGTTTGGACGTATGGAAAGGTTGAATGGAAGTAAAATTACAGAGATGTTGTATATTAAAAATGTTAGCGGTACAAAAGGGAAAGGAAGACCGAAGAAAAGCTAGTGATTTTATTAGATAAGGTGCTGAAGAAAACGCAGAAAATTCATAGACAGTTTATCTACAGCACGCCTACAAATATTTCCTATAAGTACGTATCTATATTATCCATGGATGTATTAATCTGTGACTTTGGAATCTTACATCCTATATCCTGTGTTATATTCTAGTATGTAATAATATAACATCCCAGTATGCAGCTGCATAAACGTGGGTATAAACTTATCGATGTGTTTATTCAAGTATTAGCACGAACGCGGGAGCACTGAATAGTCCGCGGCATACAAGCAACTTTTTCGCCCGTACCGGTCAGGAAGATCTGCCGCTGTCCTCCCGACAAGGAATAACACTCGCATTGGCTCCTTTGTTTCAACACCCCGCCTCCTAACGAGGTTATGGCAACCCCATCCAGAGCCTTCCGCGTTACACCGCAGTTGCACCACTCGATACACCCGCCCGGCGTTGCTCTTTTTTCGCTCTTTCGGAATGTCCATAAAAAACAGGAGTCCTTGGCCTTAGCCATGGCTCGCGGGCAGCGTGCAGGGACGCCCGATGTGAAATCACTGCCCGCTCTCGATGCGGAGGATTCGAAGAATTCCGTGGATAAAGTGGGGATTCCACAAACCAATCAAGCCGATGGTTGTGAGGGACGTCTTCCGATTGTAATTTGGAGGGGGCGGAAGATCTGCCAACAAACCGGATCCGATTTGTTTTTCTCGATGCCCCGAGTCCGGAGGGATATAATTAAGGGCAACTTTCGCGTTTTTTGTTCCTTTTGGATATCGAAATGTGATTCCGCGTGCGGGTTTTAATTGAAACGTTAAGGAATACCCAGGGGAGGTGTTTATGTACAGATTATAGGGTGCGGGGTGGACTCTTGTAGTAAAAAGATGAGTGTTTTTATTCATCCCGCGACATACATTGGATTTTAGCTTCTGTACATGGCTTCTACTTCTGATAGCATGCGTGAGTATGAGCTTAGCGAATGGTAGAAACCTTTTGGTAGGCTCATATGCATTAATATTCCCTTTTCAACGTTTCGTTTCTTGGTAGCTTACTCCATCTTACCTTAGTACCTTATAACTTTACTAGTTACGATGAAAACTGAAACAAACTTTGTAACTTCCACTATTTACTGTTTGAATTCGGAATATTAAATAGTGGAAGTTACAAAGTTTGTTTTAATTTTCATCGTGCCTTTCTTCCGCAAAGTAAAACCTTCAACTTTTGAATACCTTACCAGTTACATTAGTAACTACCTCATTCTTCTTCTTACCTTACCCCTTACTAGTATGATTAGATGAATGTAACATCTTTTGTTTGTCTTTTAGCATAGTATAAGGAAGAATTTATTCACATGCAATCTCGGTCTTGGCTGTGATAATTTTAAATTTACTAATCCACGAGTAAAGTCGAAAATGGCTTTTACATAGCTGAGGATCTTTGCTTTTATAGGAATGCACCTCATAATATGCTAATATACTCGTAATTTAATCTCCTTTTTTATTATAATTAGAAAATTAATTACATAAATAGTTTTGAGGAATCCACGTAAATATTTTTTGGAAACGAAGGCTGTAGGTATCTTTGCACTTATAGGATAGCACATAGTAAAACTCAAGGATAAAGAAGTGAAAAATAGTGACATGACTGGGACTCGAACCCGGTTCTTTCCACTTTCCGGGAAGGTAATCTAACAGCTAAACTACCCTGCCAAGCTTAAATGGCATTTATTTTGGTAATTCTTTATGTTTTGAGAATTTTCATCCTTAAGATCATTGTGTTGCTCTTTCATGGACGTTTCCCATTGATAGTTTTCCCATTCTTTTCCAGTTAAATTAGCTGTCAAACTACCTCACTCCTTATCTTGCTCAGTAAGCCTCATTCTCTATCTGAAAACCTTTGCTAACAAGAGGGGGATGAGGGTCTAAGCAGACTTCGTGCATATTGCTATGCTGGCAGACAGGAGCCATAGATATATGAACAGCTCGGTTTTAATCGAAGGTTACAATGGATACAAAAGACTTTATTGCCAAACATTCACCATTACGCAATCTTTTGTTGTTAACAACGAAGAGGAGAAGCACGTTCATACAGTCTGAGCCGCGACTTAGCACTGGGATAATCAAGGTAGGCAGCTTTGAAAATAATAGGATGATTAGCAACTGGGCGTGTATGCGCGCTTGAACTTGAATGAGAAATCGTTCTAGGAAGTGCTCGTTGATGCGCTGATTGCCACGCGATGGAGATTTAAAAAATGCTTGTTCTGATTGTTTGCACTTACATGAAACTATGGATGATTTTGCAAGTAATGACGTGGATTTTAAGTAAAGATGAGCCATCTGGATATAATCTATGAGTGGAAAATGAACTAGTAGATAAACATTTTTACAAAGGCAGCATTAAACTATAATCGAAATAAAACAGATTATTAATATTTTTCGTCGTGGAAACGGTCATCGAGATACCTTCGGTCACTTATTTTGCACAATTTCTTTCAGTTTTATCATCATACTCTGTTATAGTTATACTTAGAATTCGATTTCTCTAAAACAATATATAGAAGCTAAAATTTAGACTTTACCTCAATTGACTTAGCACTGCAAAGAAGCAATCTGGCAAGCAAATGGCCCGGTTTTCCTTTGATATTTAATTTGAGGAGAATGAATGAGGAAAACGCTAGTGTTAAAAAAATTGAGGAATTTAGCGTGTAATTATATTCACAAAAGCTGAACCAATTAAAAACCGCAATAGATAACGTGATGGTCTCGGGTTGTATTTCTCCCATTTTTGTATTCAAATTAATCTCTAAATTAACCGAAGTATTTCGGAAACCGCATAATCAATCCACAGACGTGATTTCTTATCTAATTTCTGGAGATAAGATTAAGTGATAGAGGAAACCGAGGAAGTAAACTGAATATTTTCTCAGAAAGAGGGATGTTTTCACCATGGGCGAGTATGAATTTTTACCAGATATCGTTGCCTTTGTATGCATTATGTACTCGTATTAAATTGTTGTTCCTGCTACCAGACTCTGACGAATGGAATAATTTCATTTTTCATGTGGTACAGGATTGAGAAGAATATATCTTTCATTTTCTTTTGTCCCAGTCTGTGTCATGGCTGTGGTGAAATGAAAGCTTCTAAAGTACGAGTGAATAACTGCACTGATAAAAGTCTCTCCTCATGGAATGCCAAGGAAAGTGTTACTCATAGAGTCATTGTGCTTCACTTGCGTGGACATGTTCCTCTTATAGTATCCTAACTCAGTGAGGAAAGCAAGGGCAAACTACCTCACTCCTCATCAAACCTCGTTCCCCTCTACAAGCTCTTAGTAGCTTATGCCGGAGGAGGTGAGGTACCAACCGGCCTTCGGGCTTAATACTTTACGGATTAAATTGTTATAAATGTCCTCACATAGTTAGAGGAAAAGCATCTTAAACCATTAAATGGTAAGTAATATTAATTTCTAAATGTTCATACTAAACCTAATGACGCTGAAAACTCGAATGATATATTTAAATAATTTGTAGTCCATTTTTAATTCTTTTGATAAAATAATTTCGAAGGTCAAGTCTGAGCATGAGATTTGAATTTAACGTAAATGATTCTTAAATCAGTTACCACTTTTTTATATCAGTTGCTTACTATGCACATTTATATTAAAACGGATTCGTCCGGCTCTTCAGATGATTTCTCCGTAAAAAATTCAGCACTCTCAATCTAAGGATAATTTACGAACTTAAACATCGTTCTGAGAAGATGAAGGTTTAAGAATGATTTCAATAATTTTCTTTATTTTTAGGCTTGCTAAATACTAGAAACGAGAATAATACCGAGGCATTGAGGATAAATAGTTACGAATTTATATTCCACTCTTAAATTTACCTCTTACCTTGTTATCTCCTAAGGAAGAATGACGGAACGTTTGGAAACTAATTTTCCTGCTGATTTGAAGAGATTAATCTTGGCCCTATTCTAACGCCTTTTGTAATCTTCCTATTGCCTGAAGGAAGACCTGAAAAAACATCCGAAGCTCTAACGGAAAGAAATCTTTTGATCCTATCAAACGTTATTTGGTTCAAACTGCCGAATACAATTTGAGAAAAACTCGCTATGATTACGGCTTCGAAATTATCATTGATCTTAATCAACCAATCAATCAATTTACCTTTCTATGATAATATAGAAAGAGTAGAAAACAAGAACAAAATTTGAGATAAGATACATATGCTATCTTCGATATTATCTTATCCGAGTAATTTGAATGATGTACACTCAAACTTTAATCCTATTTTTAGCAATGTGTGACTCCATGACTAATATATTTTAAGACTAATTCATTACTAATTAATTATTAGTACTAGTTATCCAATTTTTTCTTAATTATGAATGATTATAACGATTGAAAGATAAAGAATCAGGTCTTACTTGTTATTATTATTAACGCAAAAAAACTCCATCAGAGAAAATGTTTACTGGACCACAGGAATAAATACAAGATAGGACTCGGATTTCATAGCCGAAACTCAGGCGGTATCTTGTACATTTTATTGCGGTCTAGTTAACGTTTTCTCTGATGGAGATGATTTTATTTTTTGTTGATATTTGAGTTGAATTGATGATTGATAGAGTTGACAATTATCTGAATCACTCAAATTCTAAATTCTTACTTTTAATATAACGTTTTAGCAAACTTTGACTGAATCATGTTAATATCTTGTTGACTGGATATGATTTATTTGCATGAACATGTCATCCGTATTATTGGTCAGTTCATGTATCTGATATCATAGGAATTCATCTGGAGTATTCAATCGACCTTTGTATTCAACAGCTGGTAACCCTCTTCATTATGAGAATGATGAAATAAGATACATTCGCATGTATTTAGGTTGCGATACAATAAAGGTTTATATGAATACACTGCATGTTTCTGAATGCCCGCTGTTCATGGAACATTGTCACGGCAATTGTCTCAGCACAGCGGTTCTTCCTTTCCGAGTAAATGTTATTAATGTGTCCCAATTATTATCTTTCATAGAAGTTCTGGAAAACTTATCGCTTACTATATAATACCCTATTTAATCTTTGAATTCGCCTATAATTATTTCCAAAGCTTCTCTTCTTCGATATCTGTACTCAAAATGCTATTGCTTATTTTCAATAGCTTCAATAGCTTATAATAATATTTCAATATTACTTAAAAAAATTACCAAACAATTACAAATTATTTATATTTTAGTTACATGAAAATTATGTTTCTGCTCTATGAATCGTGGTAAAATTTAGATATGTTTATACAATTCAACTCTTAATAATTCTGTTTTCATTCCTATTAATTTTGATGTTTGATCATTCATGCGCAATGAGGCGGCGCGCACATATTATCAGAAAATATATTTGCATGTATTTGGATTGCGATAGAATTAAAGTTAAAAGAATAAAACATTATTCAAAATAAACAGTTTTCCACTGCCTCGGAGACAGAGCTCTGCAATCAGTATTTCTGCTTACATGAAAGGTATATATTCTTCCCTTTTAAAACGATCCATCTCATAGGATATCAGCCTCCCTTTGATCGATCTCCAAGCCTTTAATCCCGCCAACATTTCGTAGGGACGTCTTCGTTAGACATTCCGAAAACCGGTCGCCTCAACCTCGATTTCGCATCGGCAGGAACCGTTTTACACAGCGGAGAAAAGGAATAACATTTTCCAGCTGAAATTCAGATTCCCCGGTCAGCAGGCCGTTGTTTTGAGTCACCGGCCGTTCGAAAAGGCCCAATTAATATCCATTTCCGGAAGGGGTGAAAAATATCGCCTCTTTCAAGCCGACCCACTTCCCCAGCGCTAACGAGTTGTACACAACGACTTATTGCTTTCGTTTCGGTGCGGAAATTGAGATAAATGACGTGACGTTTTGTTTTCCCTCCTTGTCAAATTATCGCGGGTGGTCAATTGTCTTATTGTCGGAATAATTATTCCCGACCCAATTTTGAGAACGAGAAAGTTAACGAGAGCTTTGGCAAAACTCCGTGTTTATGAAATTAACGTACGTTTTGAGGTCATTACCTCCTGTTTGTCTTTGAGGATTATGTAGCAATTCATACACGATATCCTTAGGCTTTTTTTGTAGGTATTTATTTACACAGAATTATAGACGGCATTTTAGACGACTTGATATCAATTTGTAGTTTGAGTAATTAATATTTCATTTTTCCACAGGGATGCAATTTGTAGGCGTAGTTTCCTTAATTATAGAATACTTCAAATTGCAACTTATCTCATTTCAAATCAAAATGGCACGTAGTAAAACCGTCGAGCGATAATTTACTCGTAAATTTGTTCTAGTTGATGTTTTACGCCTTTTGTAGCTTCACTGCTAATATAACTTTCTTTCGGAAATATTTCTGCGTTCTACAATATTTTCTGTTAGATATAATTTACCATTGAATATTAATATTTTAAAATTAATGTTGCAGTCTTAGTGTCTTGTCAAAATTATTCGTAAGATAACAGTTAGCTCTAGTTTTTTCATCTAATTAAAAACATAACAACAAAAACTAGTCCGCAGCATCTAAATCATTTGTTCGAATATGGTTTTCAACATCATCGAATATAGAAGTGGTGAAAGGAATTCTCCTCTAGAACCATTTGCATTTCCCAGTTCATTTCTGACTGGTATAGAGTTGCATCAAAAACGCCCTGGAAGGAAATAAATCGACAAATGATTCAGGTGAATAAAATCGTGACAGAAGCTTTGCACAGAGATGAGTTGACTGCGAGATTTTCCCAGTTCAGAGATTACCAAGATCATTCATGAACAACGATTTGCTTTAGAATTAAAGCATTGGACTCCTTTGAGATGAGGGTGTGTATGATGTAGAAATCAATAACCTTTATTAATAGAAGAGTGAACGGAAAAGTGCTGGAGACGTGAAAGAAGAAAGGGTTTTGATTGAGGAAATGAAGCACTCGCAAATGAAATGGGTGGGTCGAAAATTTAGAGAGGTTAGAATGCTACTATTGAAGGTGGGATGCAAGTTAATAGTCGGTGGAGAAGACAAAGGCTGCTGAATGGTACAGAGGGCGGGATAAGTTATCGAAAGTTGAGTAAAGGTCGTTAAGTGGGGTTAAATCCTCCTATGAATCTACCGAGAGGCAGAAGATTCATGCTGTACGATGGGCATAATAGTGAATAGCACAGAGAAACTCTCGTGAGCGAGTAAATTCCCCTTCCTTTGAATGTAAACGCCGTCCCCTCAACTGAAAATTTCCATCGGGGAGAATGAATTATTGCCAATCACCATCCAATTCAATCATCGGCGGCCGCTTTGAGGCCATATTGAGATATCCAAAGCACACGAGAATCGATAGCAATATCCCTGTTAAACGGCAATAGAGGTTGCGTAACCATGTTGGAGAGATATGGAAGCACAGTCTTCTTTCAGAGGGGCGTATACACTGGATTCTTTTTGAAAAACGCCGTTCCTGCTCGTTTATCTCTGGCTAAGGAAGAGGGCGTGAAATTGCACTGGGAAGTCTTTCGCAAGTTTCCATTTTTAAATGACAAATGCGTTGCGACAGCCACAGGGACAATTCATCCAGCAGAAATGTGCTTTTTTCTATCGGGGATCGGAATTTCAAGGAAAGAGGAAGCAAGTTGTACTGTTTTGTGTTCTCGGCACGAGGATCATAAATGAAATCCGACCTTGCTACGGCTCGCTAGGATGATGAGGATTGTGTTATGAGTTTTTTCATTCTGTTTACTTTTAAGTCTCCCAGTTCTCGCGTTCTAGGAAATCATGAGGGTATTCCGAAGTTTTTGCTGTTTTCGTAATAATCTGCGAAAGATTCTCTGCAAACTTCAATAGCTGCTACACTAATACCATATGGGGAATATTTTTTAAATTTTATATGGTACTAATATCATTAAATCCGTAATACTATCTCTGACCCCTTTTCACGGAAATCAAAAGTAGTACTTTTAATATCAGTTAAATATGAATAAATTAATCAATTATTGAATATAATTGGTAAAAATATAAATCAAATTTTGCTTTCATATAAAATTTACTTATTTCTCATAAACAATAATTTAATTTAAAATCAATTAATTCAATCATTGATTAATTAATCTATTAGATAAAACATTAAGGAAGTTGAAATAAAAGCCAACCTATTTCATTTTAAAACTATTTGAGCAACGGCGCGATGGCTTCCTAAATACATTAAATGCTCGCTCAGTAATTATAACTGTTTAACAAGTATACTCTTTAAATACACTTCAAAAAGGAACGATGAGACGCGTAAACCATTATTAAAACCCATTGCACGGCCTTCATATTTATATAGAGGTTCTGGGACATTTATTGCTACATTGTCACCAATTGAATAGTATTATTGTTCACAGAAACTTTCACACTAAATAACCCTTGATGATTCACCCATTGTTTCTTAGAGATCCGTAGCAGGACTGGTTTTCAATGGAGACTGGTAACTGTAATTTCTATTCGCTAACCATTTATCCTTGATATTCATTAAGGCTTCATATTCACAACTCTCTTTCCATGAAAATCTAATTACCAGAATTTTCCATCATAAAAAAACTATTTCAGCGTCTTGCGGGCTCTTTTAGAATCTCATTCCAGCTTTCGATATGATTGAATTTCTGGAATTCAGTGCAGAAAAGCAATAAAATAATTATATTTTTTTAATGCCCTTACGTTATGTTTGAATTACGAGGAAGATGATTAGTATCTTTATTGGCAATTACATTAGGGTTACTGGATTCTAGGTTAACTGGAAATTAGTTGGAAAATTAACTGGAAAATTTTTCCTTTCTTACATTTTAAGAAGGTAATTTCTGGGACAAATTTACTTTGAAATTATCTTTAAGCCCTATTTTCTGTTAATGTGGAACTTAATGACAAAATCGCAAGATAAAGGGACTTTTAATTTTGCTCTGTAAAAGGAAACAACGAAACCGCGGGAAAAGCATGTTAGTAAAAGAGAGATAAATTGAATTACAATCTTTCTGATATGTTCGTCAATCAAGATGAGTCTATGAAAAAATATCGAGGAATATTAAAAAAGTTATCATCATAATCAAATCATGAGAAAGATAAATTGAATTATTATCTTTATAATATATTTTTCAATCTAGATGAGTGTATGAAATAACATATTTATAAATAAATAATATCAAGGGATATCAAAAACAATGATCATAATCAAAGTATGTCACTTGTCACCCTAAATTCTAAAGAGAAAATTCTATTTACCTGGTGAAAAATCGTTAAATACGGAACGAAAAAGACGGTTCCCTTAAACGACCTAGAGTATGCATTCTCTTGTGCCTTAATCGGAGCCTCTCTGACGTGCCAATTCCCCCTCCAAAGCGACATGCGCAAGGATAAAACATCTGTGAGCGCGTCGTCCATATCTGCTCGTTCATTGTCCATCTCTTTTAGAACATGGTCGACAGTAGATGGACGTGTTGACCGGTCATAAGGCGGTTATGGAACTTGTATTTTAATCAGAAAACGAGGTCCGTAGGTAACGGAACCACCGATTTTTATCTCTCGTCCATCTGACGGTATCCAAATGATGGCGGCTCTTTGGCGCTCTCCGATGGCTATCGACGGCTTATGACGGACGTTCAGCCTCCACGGTCACCTAGCGGAATATGTTGTTCGACGCGTTGTAAGTTAGGCTGGGCCATCGTCTCTGCACGTTCTTTATCGAGTAGTATGGATGTTATTAATGAGTCGTGATCTGTCAGTTATCAGTCATTGAGGTTTTGAACGACTTATCCTTTAATATCATCCTCTTTAGTGTGAATGCTTCCCTTTACCAAAAACTATGCTCGAGTTGGTTTGTTTTAATTTTCATAAAGATTTATTGAATAAATGTCAAAAATTAAAGTTTACCTTCAAATTGAGAATTAATTACTAAAACAAATACTCATTATTTCTGTTTTGGGGCTTTATAAGTATTTTTAGCATTTTATGATGTGAAAATTTTGATATGCTCTATAAGCAGCTATATAATTTTGAGTTTTTCTAGTTCTATTCTATTTTTTCTAATTCCGTTTTCTTTTCTACAAATTTGCTCTTTGTAAGCTATCCTTCTTTTAATAGGTATGCACTTTTAGTTTAAATAAATAGCTTCACACCAAGTAATCCTTCTACCTTTTTTCAAGTTTCAAAAATATTACTTCCATGAAACTGTAATTAACTTTCGTTTATTGTTTAAACCACAATGCACCTAAATATAATGTTTCCGTGGAGGTTGAGCACATAGAATAATAGTTTTTCAGTTGAGTGACTACATGTACTCTCATTTGCTTGTAGAACACTTCGCTTTTGATAAGTGCTTTAAACTCATTGATCAGTTCTCAGAAAATACATGACTATCTTATGAGATGCCTTAGTTGTCTTCGTTAAATATACGAAATGAAACATTACTCTGTCTATTTTGTCTTCTGATTATTTAGCCTAAAATTCCGGTTTAGGATTATATCCGGAGTCTATTATTATTTTAAAGAAAATTATCACCCATAAATGTACGACAGAGATATGAAGCGTGTTTCCAAAAAGATGACTCTTCGCAGCTTTCTTTCTCTTGCAATGAAACTTGCTATTATACTTTTAGCACGAGCAACTCGAACATGGAATATACTTCTAAGGAGACATTAATGTACTTTCGTATGTTCATCAAAAGTCCGTAATAAAGGATTTCCTTCGCAAGAACGCCTGGGAAATAGATTGAATGACAGGCTCTTTCACTTCCAGGAAAAATTGTAGAGCAATAAATGAAAGTCGTTGCATCAGTTTCAAGATAGATCTTAAGTGTCGACGGAAGTAGGGCTGGAAAAACTTGTCATTTCACTTCAAAAGGAATCACTTCTAGAAAGTCTTTAAGTCGATTGCGTGAGGTTATCTGGAAATTGCGATGCTTTGTTTTTATAAATTTGTGGGTGATGGACACTTGGGAACAGATAAGTGAATCGACCTTCGCGAATATGCTGAAAAGATACGAGAAGTTAATAAAGGCGTGGCGAAAGCATATGGTACTGCTATGCCCGGAAAGGAGGGGTAAGCGGTTTTGCAAGGAGTTATCGGAGGGGAAGCAGCCGGGGGCACGTATCACACCGTGTAATGGTAACCCAAATCCCCTTTTGGAAGCCTTTTTTACTAAATGAACTAGTGATGGGCAATGTGTGAGCGAGTCAGTTCAAATGAGTGACTCGGCGAACTGAGCTGTGAGGGGAGGGAGTCGTATTTGGTGAGTCTCGACTCCTCCTTAAAGGACTCCCAGCACTCACGACTCTCTAGACTCACAAGATTCATTTTACGCTCAAGACTCTTTCTCCTCTAAAAGCTCATTCTTCACACAAGACTCTTTTTCGCTCACAGCTCACTCTGCGCACACGGCTATCTCTTCGTATGTGAATATTCTCCTTCTCTCCCTACTCTCTTATTTATGTTTATTCATACTTTGAAAATAATGCTTAACAAGAAAAATATGTATGGGATACCTATAAAAAATTGCGGGATTATTCTGAATATTTGTAAACGCCTGAAGAATGCACGTATATCAAATACAGCATATTTGTGGTTTTCATAATTTTTGTTATTTTATATTTGTGAATCTAACTTCTGTGAAAATGACTCCCAGCGAGTCGTTTACGAGAGCGACTCTTCTTAGCGAGCTGTGAGATTTGAGGCGAAAGAAAGAGTCGTATTTCCCATCACTTAATTGAACCCTCCCTTACTGATATTCGTCCGCTGCCCAAGTCTCTTAATCTTTCGAGTGACTATACTTGCGTTCCTTCATCTCACCGATTAGCTTTCTAAACATCGTTTACTAACAAATTCACCTTCTTGTTGACACCATGGGAAACTTCCCGAAAGAAATCAGTTTGTTCCACATATCGACCCGCTTGCTGGATGCATCTGAAGGTCGGAGTCCTTGCGAAGGTCGTTTCGCTAATTCATCGGCGGTCGCTTCAGAAGAGGAAAGTAAACATTGTGTAATAATATTCATGTCGCCAAATGAGAGAAAAGCTTTTGGGGACTTTGAATATAACTAACGGCAATGCTAATTGCCTTAGAAGGAGACCTGTTTGTCATTCTACCAATTCTGAATAGTTCCAGCGTAATATTTCTTTTCTTAAAAAGTGACGTTTCTCAAGAATCGTACATTTTTGCCTAAGTTATATTACTCATTTAGATAGTTTCTTTCTTATCCTTGTAGACGCCCTATAAGGAAGATGATTCTTTTGTAGAAACCTTCTCCAAACAGCAACGTAAAGAATTACAGTTTTAAGAGGTAAATGTAATATTTGAACATTTCCGTGAATCCTATGCAGCCAATTTTGTAACTACTTGGCTTTATTTCTGAAAATATAATATCTTCAATTTATCTGGACCTACTTAGTTTTGATAATTTTAATATTAGACTCAATTGCTACTATAATGTTGCAAAGATATGGCTAAGCGCATCTCAGTAATTTTATCTTGCAAA
Source organism: Sympetrum striolatum (assembly GCA_947579665.1). Taxonomy (NCBI): domain Eukaryota; kingdom Metazoa; phylum Arthropoda; class Insecta; order Odonata; family Libellulidae; genus Sympetrum; species Sympetrum striolatum. The sequence goes on along the minus strand of OX388350.1, from coordinate 34,166,551 downwards.
ACTTTTATCAAATTCTTTGCTTTTTCAGCTCTAAATTTTCGATTATCAATTAAAAGGCAAGATAACGGGATACAGGGCTTCCTGTTATAAGATATTTTTATTATATTCTATTATAAGAGTTAATTAAATCCTCGTTAATTGAAGTCTATTCTTTATTAACTCAAACTTTGCCTTGGGAAGCATTAAAACAGTTTTGTTGTGTTATAAAGAAGTTGAAATTAGCTATCATCTTCGTCTTCTAATTTAGTGCTGAATACTAAACAATGTTCTCAGTCACTTTAATGATGAACTTTTTAATCAACTTTGACGATTCGTTACTCAAACCCGTTTCTTTTCTTATGCATTTCCTAATTCAATTCTCATCACTTTTTTTCGATGGATTCCTTTCGAATGGATAATCAGAGGCCTTAATCCGCTTTAGTTGAGCTTTTAGATAGATACTTCAGAAAATATTTCACGGATGACTGGCTTCTAATTACGGTACAACTGTTCTCTCTGTTCTACGCAATTGGTGGTAGTAACTAAACTAAAATTAACTTCTCAGATTATACCGAGGGTGAAATATTTCTTTCGGCCTTCCAGCATTCGGAAAGTAATTAGCTCTTCTATCGAACGGAAATTTCGATTAAACCTTCTCATTAAGGTATTTAGTCTCAGCCTAATTCTTTTCATGCTTAGTTCCATTCCTAGAACTTCTGAATCGCTTACGTACTCAACTGTGATAACTTTTTCCACGTTATTAATTCAGTGGGAGCATATTTAGGGTGTTTCGGGGAGGAACCAACGTTGAGTCGACCATGGAAACGACTTCGGTTTGGGCGAAATTGGAGGATTAACCGTTATCGGGGAACCCGTTGTTTTCAATCCGTTTTCGAATTCTCCATCGCTGGGCTCGTATTCGACCGAGCAATTAAATACGTTGGAGCCAACGGACAAAATGCTCCGCATAAGTTTACGGGCGATTTGGGAAAAAGAGAGGAGATCTCTGCTGATGGGATCCCCCTGCCGCAGGAAAAGCGAAATAAATGTTTTTTTGGAATTCTAAAACGCGCGCCTTGTTGGACTCTGAATTCGACAATAAACTCAACCCGTTTTTGGGCTGTAATCCCTCAAGGGGTGTCCTTTTGTTATCTTCCTTCACTGTTCCAATTTGGGCTCTCTCTCTCTTCAGTCAGAATGGTCGCGAACCGGAATAGAGTTTGCGTGTGTTTCGAACGCACGGCTTCAAAGAGAAACTTTAAAACGTTTGCGCAAAGTTTTCCGATGGGTGCTTGTCCGCAATGGATTGGATTGGATGGGAGGATTGCCTACCACAGACTCTGACGTTAGTTTCCCGTAAGAAACTGAGTTTTCAGGGTTTGAATATCGTTTTAATTAGCTAATTTGGGCTGAGAATAAAGAATTATACTCTCCGTTATTGAAGCTTTTGAAAATATTTACTGATTTATCCTAAATGAATCGAAGAAATCATATTTTATTCCTAAAATTAATGAGTTTTATTGAATTTTCAGCATAAGATGTTAATTAATATTATTATTTTTGTGTACATATTGCCTTCTGACCAGTCGCAACATTGGAGGAGAGTATAAAAAAAAATTAAGAAATTGCCTGTTATTCGTCCAAAGACGGGAAGGAAACCCCTTCAAAAACCTCCCGTAGGCAATGCAGTACACTTTTCGTAAGCCATTTATAAATTATTTCAAGCTAAACACGATCACAATCTAATGATAAATATTAATGATTTTAAGTAAAGTGCCACAATTCGTCTCTTATTAATTTTAATCAAACATTCGTCGTGATTAGTTTCTTATTTCATTTTTATGAAATTTATGATTTATTGATGAAAATTCATGTATTCCTAAATAACCTTCTTAGAAATTAGGTGACCATGGATATTTTGAATGTCTACGTAGTGAAACTGTCTTTTCGAGGCTGTTAAGTATTTAAATTCGAAATTACACCAAAGGTTCGACGATGACATCACTTGTAATCCATGGAAATGTTCAACTGCAGTTAGGATGGAAATCAATAATTAATCAAACTTCGTTTCCAAAAACAAAAAACTGTTGAATCGCTGGCTATGCAGTATTTGACCATACAAATTATGTAATTTATTTGTATTATCCGCAATTAAATCATTGCCACAACCGAAATTTCAGCCTTTCGGCCTAGTATTCAAGACCTCATATTAGCAATTCATATTTGTTTTTACCGCAGAATACCGATGAGGAAGGAGGGAAATGTTTTCATCCGACTTAAGTAAATTGAATGTATGATTCAAATTGCGAAATAATCTCCAATCATTTTTGCATGGTCAAGAAAAAACGATTGTTTCATAACATAGAATCAGCTGTGAATCAATATTGAAACTCGTTAGCACATTTCAGCTAATTTCTACCCCATAATCGGATTAAATTGGACGATTATACATCTTCCAGATGAAATTTCACAGATGAACAGAGTATTATTTGATTAACAAAATTATATGCTCTCCGTCTGTGATGAAGTTCCATTTCGTAGAACGTCCTCTAATTGAGTGCTATAACTTCTTTGCTCTTCCCTACCGGTTTAATCCCCCAAAATTTCCTCATAAATTCCACAAAATCACGTTCGCGATTCATCCCTGTAATGCCCTTTCGGAACCCATTTTCGAGTCCTGCCCGCGAGATCCACTAATGAGCACCCACCGTATCCGTTAACGAGCGGCTCCAAAACATTTCAATTATCAACTCATGACGCGTGTTTTAAGCCGAAATAATCGAGCGCTGCCCATCCACATCACCCGATTGATCAACGATGTAACGCCGCCAAACGAGCCGTGGGTGCATATAGAACGTAATTACTCCGCTTAAAAGAGTCCCCTTTTCCTGGAAATTGAGATGAGCTCGTCAACAACCCGTTTGTAGCAATAATTCCTGTGAATCCATCGAGCCGGGCCGCATAATTGCGTGCTTAACGCTTTGAATGCAGGAATTCCCGGAGTCCTCCAGTGTTCGGGTGTAACGTAGGCAGCTGATTAGCTTCGAGGATTTTCTATGGAAGGAGACTAAGCCATCACTTAACGCGTCATTTGGAGAACAGTTGTCCGAGATGACCTCGAATTGACATCGCCCTTGTTTGCGAAGGGTGGGCCTTTTGGCTGAATTCTCATCCCATCGGTTCATTCCTGTTAGAGATGGTTATGTAGAGGTATTATTATAATGCTAAGGAAGAGTTTTTCAGGGATAAAAAGTCATGGTAAATGTAGGGTTAGGGATTTTTCTCTGAAGTGTTCAACCTGAATGGCCTTCTACGTAAATGCTCGAGATTATTTTCAATGCTTTGACATGTGAAGGTTTTTCTTCCGGTGAAGCCAACTGTAGTTGTATCCTTGCATCTAATCATAGTCTGCGAAGGGAACTGGTAGTGGCGTAGTTAACTTGCTGCGCGGATTTGTAATTCCTTAATTTACTGCGAATTTTAATGTTTCACAAAAATTAGCAATGATGTATTAAATTTGTATGTGTATTACATTAAATTATAATCATATGTTAAGGCAATTCTTAAAAGAGTGGGCAATATAATGATAAATCTCGTTTAATTGTGAAATATATGTATCTAGAGCTCCGTGTTAAACTTGTATTACACAGATTATATTAGATATAAGAAGATAATTATAACATATTCTTAACACTGTGGCCTTCATCCAAACTAACTAAATAACCCAATAACACATTAAAATAGTTTGGAGTAGTTTCTCTACTATTCTGCTGTATGCTGATTAATTCTTATCCGAAGATGTATGCTTCGTTTGAAATATTGAACTTCTATAAAGGTACGGTCCAGAATCCACTGATAAAGTGAAATATATTTCATCATATTAGAATTGAAATAGCTCAACATGATGTCATCCTTGCCATTGATAAGTAAATCAAGTTAATATGTGAAATATTATTCAGAGAAGCTGACTTGTTAACCATTGTAAAAGTAATGGGTTTTTGCTAAGCTGTACTCATACTTTCTATCTACTCTGATAAACTACTTGTATTCTAAGAATTGAGCAAAAATTCTAGTTCGAGAAGAAGCTATGATTTATGTCCACCGTAAAATCTCCTCACGAAGAATACCAAGAGTTTCGAAGAGTTTTTTGTTCATATTTCTCCTATTCAGCGGCATAAAAATGCTACCGGGTTTCCCTCTATCACCCTTTTTTCCTACCGCAACTACTTCTCTCGTAAATATCTCCCGATGAAACAAAGCCATTATTTCACAGCAATAACCACTTTTTTCCCAAACCCTAAAACGTTTAGGCCTGAGCAAAAAACGTTACCTTCCCTTGTTCACACTAGGCATCGAAAACATATCGTACCATTTCGGAGGAAAGTTTCCCACCGCTGTCAAAGATTCTTCGCGGATGACTCAGGCGGACAACGAGGTGGAATTTCTAGCCATTCCGAGCTTTTTTCTCCAAGTGCCAGATGATCATCTACGCGTTCATCCATCACGCGAAATTCAGCGCGATTCGCCGAGCGTCGATGTGTTAAGCGTCCCCAACTCTTTCCTCTTATCTCCTCTCCTTCTGGTTCTCTGCATTGCGTGCTCTCGGCGAAGATAAAAAGCAAACATTTCATCCTCGGCGCGAGAGGAAAATCTGCCGTAGTCGACTTGAAATCTCTTGCACTGCTGTAAGCGAAATTTGAAAGGCCGAGTGACCTCCAAGCAATGGATGTTATCGCGAAATTTCATTGCGCAAATAATTTCAGGCTATTTCGTCGAGTTTCATTCTCGATAAAATAATGAGATATAAGTAGAAATAGATAGCAAGGTAGGCAGAAAATCTACGGTTTTAGTAAAGAATCTTTCGTATGCACTGTTAGTGTATGTGCCTGTCTTTGATGTTTCTAACAAGTAGCCTAATATAAAAATTAACAAATATATATTTGTTAATTTTTGTACTACAAGTACGTTTCGTGTTATATTCTTTTCTTATACAGCTCGTATCTACGACAGTACTTTTGCGAGTTCTAAATAATGTGCTCTTATCGAATTATGGGAAAGGTAATAAGTCTTCACGCCCCCTTCCTTGCGGGTGTTTTTCTGCAGTTGATTTTTTTTCCTAATAATCTCTTAGGTTATTTACATCCACAATTTTACTAATTGTTTCTACTTCAAATTTAATAATTAATGACGATGAGTCAGATGAAAAAAGAGACTTTTTAGTCTCAATCTCGCCAAAATAAAAGACGATTTATTATTATTATTATTATTATCAACCTTCATCCACTTTCATTTGAAACAGGTGCCATTTAAAGTTTCGGTGTTAAGATACTATCAATATCTTCCCTATTCTTACTTGTGCGAAACATTTTGCTCAGAAATTAAGCACTGTAAAGACGGATCAGCATTTCCTACGTGACAATAGGTTTCAACAGTCGTCTGAAAGGAAATATCGTTAGTGATGAATCCTAATTGTTATTCGTATCCAAGGATTCGATAGCCTTTTGCGAAATGAACTTTCCTTGCATTAATCCTTTCGAATATTTTATATTTTTTTCAAAACGAAGATTCTTAGTTAATGAACAATATTATTTAGAATACAAGAACGCACAAAAATTGTTATATTCCGTCACTTTATTTCTGACAGTTTTTTTGATCGGTTTTCGGGTCATAGAAATATAATTTATTCGGTATCTTGGTAAAGCCTGAAAGAATATTAATCAGATAAATAGAAAGTGAATAAAACTCAGGTTTATAATTTAAAATAGATTACGGACCTAAGAGAAGAACGATGTTAGGTTTCTTTTGAAAGAGAAATATAAAGTCTACTTTTTACTTCTGTTTCTATTTTTTTGTCCGCATTCTGCTCTTTTCGTTCATTCTGATGTTATATGTACTAATCGATTTTCCATTTAGTGCTAACAAGAAATTTTAACGCGTTCATTCTCACTATGGGTTTCCAAGTGCAGTGTGCGTGATGTACATTTTTTATACCTGTAGATTTCGAAACTACTCGTATTCCAGGGAGCTCTCACAGTCTAGCACCGTTATGAGCACGTTTTAATATATACTTCTGTTGTAAAAATGGAGTTATTCGAGATTTTCATGGATAGTCATCCGAGCTTCTCATCTTTCTATCAGGATGCGACTTCCTAGAGTATTAAAATGTATTACGTTTTTATTTCAATGAAATCTTCGTCATAGTGTGATTTTACTTAAATTAATAAAAACCTATCATTGAACAACTAGCAATCGGTGTCCTTATCAAGGCTAATAAGTTTTATTCTTTGTAGACCTTCTTCTCGGGTTTCCAACCGGGTCAAGGTTGGATCAGGTCCGACGTTTCGGCTACTAGATCCACAGCTATCTTCAGGGATGAACTTCATCTCTGAGGCTCCCGGATAGTCATGTGGATAGCACGTTTGCCTTTGGTGAAAGTGGTCCCGGTTTCAAATCCCGGTGGGAGCCAATATGCTAAAGCCCTTTTTCTTTAAGTAAGATACAGAAATCTAAAAAGTTGAATTTGAAGCCAAGGGGCTGGAAATTCAATAACGCCCAAAAAATTAAGAGGGCATACAGTCTGCTGTTTTTTTCATCTTTGAAGATGACTAGAAAACAGAGAAGAATTTCTGTAAAAAATATTCATATCCCGTATTCACTAGGAAAGTACCAGATCCTTTAAATTTCATTTTCTTGTATAATAGGAATGCTTCAGGCGTTATATTTTGAAGATTAATTCGTTCATGTATAAAATTCACAGAATCAGGTGAGATGTTGGAAGATACATAATGGAAAGGATCTAAACTGGAATTGTACTTTTAACACAAATTTTATTTTTACAAATAACAGTTAAACGACCGGTTTCGAATGATTAATCGTCATCTTCTGGTGTAACTATTAAATTTTGCGGTGAAAGTACAATTCCATTATAGATTCTTTCTTTCGTGTATATTCAACTGTAGGCATAAATGAAATGAATACCTATATGAAGATTCCATCTACATAAGGAAATAACATGCATGAATTGTAATCAATGTATACTAATCCCGACATATAACCTCGATAGAGTAACTCAGCACGGTTATGTAACGAGTTACGTCTATAGAAAGCAGCTGATTGGTGCTTCAAGGCAGATTATAAACGCCCAAGTTCTGATCGGCTATTACAAGACAATCCTCGTAATCCCCATTCATTCCTTGATTGCTGCACCCTCTACAATTTCACCCCTGCCCTTCGCCTATCCTATTACACACAATAGAAAACCGTCAATCGCCATGCAGCCTTCACATGCCCTTACATTTTCTCTCGGCACATCCGGATGAATTGCATCCCCTCCCGTCAAAACAATAGCGAATCGGGAAAATCTCTTCCATTCCTCGTTTTCGAAAGGAAAGGCGCCGGCTCTCCGTTCGGTAGTTAATTTCACGTGTCGGGGCCAATATAATCTCTATCCTTGTCCTTATCGGCCATCGGGTCGGCCTGGAAGGTGTGAAGGCGTTTCGAATGTATATATGGGTGAGATAAGGGAACTAGAACTCCGTGAAACTTTGGAAAGTCTCTCTCAAGGTGGTTTTGTTCCGTTTACTCCATTCCCCTCTTGTTTAGCCGCGAGTTTAATTGAAGTTTGATTCTATCGCTTTTCTAAAATGTTAAGCATCTCTCGTTGTACATAATAGGCTCTAACCGCCGTGTTAGCGAATATTTATCTTTTCCAAAATGCACTGGTCACTGGATATAATAGACAAGAATAATAACCAGGTGCAACCCTTCTGCTACGAAGTATTAAGCTTGTATTAAGGGATATATAACATGTCTTTCGTATCGAAGATAATCCTGCCATTTATATATACAGAACAACACCGCAGCTCTCGTATAAGCGTTAGTATATTTTCTAGGTAAATAATATTACCCTAATTTCTTTATGTACACTACTGGCCAAAATTAACGCAGCACCTCCCTAGCGATCCTTACGGCCGGTGCTGCGTTAATTTTGGCCAGGACTGTACATGCATTCTCATAATTATTACTTGAATCTTATTCTTTCGCCTTAAATTCAGCTAGCTTGATATAATTATACAGCTACTTTTGTATTGCTATACGTGTTCAAATAAAACAAAAATTAATTAATAACTCGCTGAAGATCTTTCCTACAAAATTAGTTTAATCCTATTTCATTTGTAATCATACGTATTTCTTTATATATTTCTCATATAATTCCTATTTTAATATACCGATGTGGTTCTTTGTTTTTCATAACAATCCCAAGAATTACCAGGTATATTTTTTCTTTCATTGAGGCCTTCCTCGTTGTGCTTGAATTGAAGTCCTTGCAAGAGATTTTATTTTCCCGTATCCCTCTCTGAGTAAATCTGTATGAGTTTTTAAGTAACGACTACTGCTGTATTATCTTGTTGCTTATTACCGCTCGTTCTTCCGTATGGTAATGGCACAGATTCTCTAACGTAAGTCTTATGTGTGCTCAAATTTTTGTCTTGTCCGCTCAAATAAGAGATAAAGGTAAGGGAAATTTGTCGGTTTATTTCAATGCTAATATGAATTTCAAATAATTATCAAATGAAATAGATGGTTTTTTCCCTATTTTATTATTTTAGTCCATCAAATATTTTTCTTTGGTGAATTTCTTCTTATCCAAAACGCTGATATATCTATGCGTATTACTAACGTTCTCTCATGCTGTTGAATTAACTTATCCTATCAAAAACAAAATTCTTTTCACTCCAATTTCATCCATCACTTCGAAATCATTTCCATTATCGCAAAATACATCAGCATCACTAAAGATCGTTATTTCCTATCAGAATCTCGGAGAAATAAAATTATTATTCATAAAACGTGATGTGAAGATCCGTTATTCGAGTAACCGGAAAATATATGCATTTCTGTTATTCTGTAATAAATCTCATTTGGGACAACATCGGATTCGAGATTTTTAGTACCCAAAAACTCTTTATTTTGTAAATTTCGTATCGGAATGAGTAAATCTTCATTGTAAATATTTTAATCCTAAACAATATAACAAACTTGATCGGATTTCTGATAACAATTATTTTATTAAATAACACAATTATTTTCCAAACAGTCCTCATTTCTTAGTCCTCACTCTCTTTTGCATCCGTAAAAGTTAGACCGATCTTCAAGTCAGCCCATAAACCCGGCCCCTGAGAAAACCAATCGGGAGAGAATCCTCTGCGGATTCCACCCATTCCGACATCGATAAAGCCTTCAATCGCGCCATCTCCCTCCGCCCAGAAACAACTGCATTTCTTCCCTTCCGATTCGCTTCGAAGAGCGCGAAGATGCGACACCACCTTAACGATCCTATTTGTCGTCTTTCTCACGCTTCGCGGGCGCAGACGGCGCCGAGAGTGTCTCTTGCAACGGGACGATGACCGCGACACTTTTTATTCCTCAGTCGGAAGTTCATCACTCAATGGCGAGCGGAAACATGAGGCACTCAGGTGTGCGGGATCGTCACGGCCATTACGCACCCCGAGAACCCAACCCTTTCTCTATATTTATATGTTCCATTCTCTCGCCCAGACTTAGTCCAGGTCGCGTTCTCGGCAACCAATGTGGAGCACGGCGTATTTATGAAATATTTAAGAAATTATTTTAAGGACAAATACAAAAAACTAAGGACAAGGAAACACTATGGAGGGTAGAAATCAATAATTTCATCATGTGCCATCTTTTAGAAATCATTTTGGTAGAAACAAATTAGAAGTTGTGGTACCAAAAATCTTTAATAAATTACCAAAACATCTTAGGTCTATGCCAAGTATGTCCCAAGTTAAAATAAAAATAAAGGAATATTTTTAGAATATTATGGTATAAAAATATGCTCAATTAATTTATTTTGTTAATACCTATGTGCCTATTTGTATTAATAACTATGTAAAAACACTTTACTTATAACGCAGTTTAAAACATATTCCTTACATATTTTATTCTGAAAGTGTTTCATCTCATGGTCTCTCCGCGACTTAACTCTTCGCGATAATTTTCAAAATCAGCTGATCAGCAATCGTGTGTTCCATTCAAAATCTCTGACTAGAATTTTTAGTTTTTTAAAACTCAAATTATTTTCTGAATATGATGGTGCGTTTTATGCAACGATGCCTGCTATGCGTCGATAAATACGGCAATTCTTTGCATCACAACCGGCCAATATTGAGGTTCCAAAGATTCCAGGGCATCCGGGCCCCCATTTTTACGGGACCCAATTCTAAAAAGGCAGTTGCATGATTTTGCAGAAATCAACCAATATAACCGTAGAAAATATTTATGATTAAACTATGAAACTTCTTTCATATTTCCCTAGTTTAAATTCAATAAAAATGCATCTACCCGTATTATACATACGTTATCAATCCAGTATCTTCATCACAACTTAACCAGTATATATTTAATGAAGTAATAAGTGTCCAAAAAGCCTTAAAAGTTCCTATTTGTAGCTGATATGCATATGGATCACACCCAGCCGAACAAGGAAAAGCAAAGCATTTTTTGTTCTTCTTTAAACCATACCATAATGTTGATAGAAAAAACAGGAACGTTTTTCGAAATTCACAGAACAGTTGTCCAAATAATTACAAAATGGTGGACTGAGGAAGTTTTGGACAACCATCATTATAATTATAACCGTCAGCGGCCACATCCTTCCCTAATAGTACAAAGTTAACTAACCATCCTCTTCAATGGAAGATACGAAGCCCGAAGTCCACGAAATTTTAATTATGTCTTTTTGAATATTGAACAATAAATCATATAAATTGATCAAAATTTGTTCGAGTTGGACATTTTTACTCCGATGTAACTGCCACCTTTTTCCTCATAACTAAAGATTTCCAATGCATCGTAAGACAAAGGAGATACTCAAAAAAAAATTTTCATGAATTTTCTCCGTAACTATTTCCTCGAATCGTTATGTGTACCTCATCAGGTGATCATAAATCGATTTTCTACGACTTCTGGTCAAATTGGAGGAGTTTTTATCGAGAACGAGAGTCAATTCACAATTCCGCCCAGAACTATGGGGGACGGTCGGTGCACGACATGGTTATCGACGCATAAAGTTGAGAAAGAGTGTTTCTGGAGAATTCCCTCCCCTCTCCATGCCTCCCACATTACGTTCTCTAACCCGCTGGTGTGTTGGACGTTCGAGAATGAAGTACACGGTACGGAACCAGCAGCTTTGTCTGTAATTAAAGCGATCTTTGCTCGACCTAAATTAGGGCGAGCCTAGATATATCACCGTCCAAGGACTCACATCTCGGGTTCTTATCACCGTGATACTAGAGATTATTTTATTCGTCTAGGAGATTATCTCTTCTATCTATATAACGAGTGGAAGCGATATGGACGGCTGACCTACAATATGCTTTTAATTTCTGTATTTCTAACTTTCCGGGCAAAGTCATGGGATTGGAAAAGAAGAGTTATCTTTATGGCCAAATTTGGGATAGATATCACGTAGGTAATTTTAGAAAGAGAATGTTATTCTTATAATATATTTTGAACATTTTTGGGTGACTTAAAATTCCTTCATTTTATTATTTATTAACGATTGACTTTACGATAAAATGTCTCCATTTCCCTCGTCATATTTCGGTAAAATAGTGAGAGAAAATTGATTGGCGGTCACAGCTGTGAGTAACTTTGATAGCTGAGAGTAAAATTTTCTTAATGCGATAAATTCAGCTACCATATTGCCTTCAGTAATAGAAGGCCAGGGTTAGTCCATTTAGGGATGGTTGTTAGTATATATTTATAAAAATGTGTTTTGTGATAAGAATAGTCATCTAAAATACCCTTAACAGTAAAGACTAAATTATTATTTCCGAAATATTTGCTTATGTTATTATTCTTTGAAAACTGTAATTTTGAAAGTTTTTATTCTGAACTTACGAGTACATTTTCAACTTTTAGCATTCTCAAGCAGGGAAATTAAGCTATAGTGCGATCCATTTTTTCCAGCCAGTGATGCTAAATTATATGAGAATGAAACCCTTTTATTTTTGTCCACACTGCAAGAATAGCCTCACTTTAGGTCATTTCTGTTCAGTTTTTCTCGTTCTGTCTAATTAAATAATAATGATTTCGGAAGATTTAAACCATATTTAGCCACCGAACTGACTAAAATACTGAAACACAGTATAGCTCATTCACTCCTCACCTAACACAGTAAGCCCCATCTCACCTCCACGGAATGTCTTACTACGATGAGAATTATGGTAATTAATAACGATTGACGAAAACGCAAATATTCCCTAACAGAAAAATCCGATTAGCCGGGACTCGAACCCGAGACTTACGGGTTGGTTAGCACGCTATCCACTCCGCCAACACGACCTCCGGGTTGCATATTTTAGTAGTTGGCCGATTCCTCCGTGATCGTCGCTACTTTGAGCACACAAGGAAACCGTCTCCACCCTTGGCAAATTTATAGATCCGCCCCTTCCCGCCGTCTTTGCCTAGACTCCCCCAAAGGTCGACCACCTTGCAAGACCAGGCCGGGAAGCACGAAACAAAACATTGTTACCCCACGAAAAAATCCCGCCTACATTTCGCAAGAGAGGTTTTATTCGAGAGAATGTCTCACCGTTGCGTAAAAGCGCTTTTTCCCTCTTCCGAGTGACGGGAACTCCGCCCTGCTTGGGAGCAAGAAGTTCTCAGACCGCGCCTTTGTTCTTTCAAAGACATCCGGAGCGGTTTTATAGAACACTTTAAGCCTGTAATTTGGCGAACGTCTATGCGTGACCACAGACAGATGCGGGGCTAAGGACGAGCCGAGGTCAGCCTTACGAAAAAAATGTCCGGGAAACATCCCTTGTGTTGCTGTCGGGATGAAAGCTGGTGGCCCCTGTCGGAGAGGGGAAAATCCCATAGCGGGTGGGAAACAATTGGGAAGGCGGTATACTTAATTGATTTTCTGGCTCATCGGTCACCCAAACCTCTTTCCAATCGGGCTATCAAACTGTTATGTTCTCCAATCTGGTTTTTGCTTCAATTCAATTAAATGTAACAATTTTCGGTCTTTTCCGGTTTAGCTCTCCATGCCGTTTTAGAACAGGTTCTAAGTGTATTTTTTTGCTCAGATCAATAGAATACACTCCTACGAAAGCAATTTCATTATGTATGGTTCTATTTTAATTTAAGTGGATATTTTTTCCTAAGATATTCCCTTAGGTTTAGGTTGTAATTTTAGGTTCTAACCTTTGGTTTTCTTACATCCACTCCTAAAGCTTTCCTCTCTATTAAGATCCACCTACGTACAACTTTTTGTTTATAATATAATTGACAAAAGGTTAGATGGAAGAAGAGACTTTTCAGTCTCAATCTCGCCTTGCCGAAGACCTTATAGACTTTAATACAGTAGAATTTATTTCATTTTTGGATAATACTTGAGGTGTATTTTTTCTATTTTGTCCTGTCATATCAGATAAAACTAAGGCCATTTTAACTCTAGTATAAACGTATTGCATGCATTTAAACCTTCGATTGTAATAAAATGATGGTTAATGGAAGTTTTAGCTAGCACTTAACTAAGAGACCCCCAGCCAAATCAGCTCATCAACTGATCTGATGATTAACCGTAACTACTATTTAGAGCCATTTAGTGTGTTGTAATTAAACCCAATTTTAAAATTTGAAGATCACTCCATGCGGTACGTAAGTTAGACATTACTGTAGTTAACAGTTAAGGCTTAACTATCAATTGTGATGTGTTTTTTTAGTGTTAAATGTTGATTACAATAAAAATCCATTCAACTGTTCATTGTACCTAATATCGGACCTTAATGTATGTAAAGTATTCATTTTAGTTATTTGTAAGTCGACGTCACACTCACATGGCCTAGATCTCGCCAGTAATTCTTAAGTGAAATGATATTGTTCGAAACCAGAAATCGATACGGTTTCCACTTTTTGTTCGGGTTTGGTGTTCACCTCGGTAAAACACCGATTTTTTGTTTTCGGTTTTCGTTCCGGGTTAATACCAAGTCTCTAATGTATGTTCTCCTTTGGAAGACGGATTCGTCCAAACCGAGGAATGACTTCAGGAGCCATAAGCTCTCAACCGGACTTTAAGAGCCGAGACAAGTCGCAAAGGCCGCCCGTCGCTCGGCGTATTTTCAGGAGCCACACACTGTAAGACGTGGGTTGACAGGTCATTTGGGGGGGAAGAAACATCACCCACGACCTCAAAAAGGTCGCCATCCCCTCTCTGTAGTACCCGCAGCTTTCTCTCGTCCCACCTCTTGTGCTAATTCGTCCCGCTGAGTATCTGCAGACGCATGTAGTACTTCCCACTATGCATTCCGCTCTTAATTCACTCATAATTATGCCTCTTTCTGCATATGAGGCTTAAGTAAAATTTTAAGAGCAAGGGCTTCTTTATGTCACCCTTGTCCAGACTGCTATATGGGCGTAATACATTAGGAAACCCTTTGTTTGGCTATGTCACCGAATCCCATTCATTCAAATACTGCTGAGCATTTGCTAACTTTTTGCATAACTGATTTTACTATATAATTTCTCGGCTAATCATGCTGGCGACTATTCTGCTAATTGGTACATATTCAAATAACGACTGCATCGTAAATGCTCGGATATATAAAGATATATGCATGCGAAAAAAATCACAAATTGAAATAGCACTATGGACCTGCTAATTCTTTCTTTAAGATAAATACATTACATTACAAATCCAAAATTTCGTATTCATCCTATTATATTGAATACACTCCATGTAGATTTCGTTTCGCTCCCCTTGAATATATTTTAACATCGATAAAATCGTCTCATAGATACGAATATTTTCGTCAAATAGCTCCTCTTCTGTCTAGATAGGGTGCCTGATTCGCCAAGGTTTCATCTCATTAGATGAAACTTAAGAATTGATAATTATACTAAATAAAATATATAGAGCTTTTTTTACTGCACTGAAAATTTACGAAAATACTTAGTTTCCCAAGTCTCTATTAGAGTTTTAATTTTGCTTTCAGAAATCTTAAATTACCTCTTTGAGGGAATGCGTTTAATAGGATCATAGAGGAAAAAGTACCATTTATTCACTGATAAAATGACTGGTGACAATTTAAAATCATATATGTTGTTCCTAGGGTAAATAATAGATATGTTGAGAGGCAGCTGAAATATATTATCCCAAAATTGCTCAATAAATATGGTCCCCAGAGTGATTTATATTATTTTAACACTGCAAGAAGCATTAAGAGGGTTCTAAAAAATATTTTGTTGAGATATATGCTGTTAGAAAGGTGATTTTTTATTGTCATATGGAAGTGGTGTATAATAACATTGTAGTAATTAAGTGGATATATATGTTACATTTTGAGACTAATGTGTTTTCTTTAATCTACTTATGTTTCTTTTTTCCTATTTGTAATTTTTGGTTCCGTCGACGTACTTGGCATGATAGAACTTTAATGTTCTCCTTTTTTAAATAAATAAAAAAAAAATTAAACGAATCCGATGAACTTATTATTATTAAGGGACCCATCTTCTATTTCACCAATAATTATGGAAATGGAATCAAGGAAGATATAATGCGGTGGAAAGCAGTAATACGTAGAAGATATATTTTAGATGAAGAGAATATCTCGGTGGTAGAACCAGCCGAGCAAGATAAACCTGCGGGCATTAGCAAAGTTTCATCTTTTCCCTAAATTGGTCTGACGTTAGGATTTCTGTGGAACAGATGTTAAACCTATCAGTAAATGGAAGTCTACAAACTTTAGTAATTAGAGGAGTATCTTTTCTCGAAAAAAGTAATCGCGGACTAAAATAAAATAGTCGGACGTGGACCGAGTTACAACCGTGGGAAAAATTGGCAAAAAACCCTAGTTCGGATGGAGAAGTCCTCAACTTTCTCAATGGTACCCCCCTAATAGAGGGCGCATGTAAATGAACAAAAAAAAGATCGGGCGCAGAAATCGTCACCGGAGGCCAAGTCCGCCGGATGCAGTTACGGGATGGGAATGAGAATTCCGCCGAAGAGATCTGAAAACTTCTCGGAGAGGACCGAGATAGAACTACTTAATGAAAGCCCCTTGTTTTTCGTCGCCCTTTCCAGGAAGTTGTCTTCTGTTAATTCACGCCGTCGAGATAGAACGAGAGGAACGGCTGAGTACATCGTTCCAGGAGGACTAAACTAGGATGAAAGAAGGGGCGGGGTATCGGATGGGAGAATTTTATGTGTCTTGTAGTGTACTTCACGAACAACATGAGGAACATAGTTTTCCTTATAAATCCAGGGATTAAAATCCGGCTTTACGAAATCTTAGCACTTGCCTTGTAAGGCCAGATCCTAAATATTTCTCCGAGGCCTCACTTTCTCAGATTATGGTTTTTTCTCATGTCTGCAAATTTCCGTTAGTGACATTGCTTCTATAAAATAAATGTGTTAATTTTTAAATATAATTAAATCAATGAAATATATTTACAATAATTTACTAACTCGTTAATTAATGGTTTGCCCTTTCTTTTTATTTATATTGTTCTATTTTGATTTTATCGTTTTTGTTGTCGAATTATTTATCATTTGCATTTATTATTACAACTTTGAGGGCTAAACTTTTTTGGGTTAAATAAATAAATAATTATTATTAAGTACTATAATATACAGTCGTACTACGTTACAGATGTGTATGAGGCTACGGATAGTTTATTGCACTTATACATTTTTTTGGGTGTTTCCAAAAAGGTCTCTTGGCCTTTCTGTTGTTTCCGAATATTGTTGGCAACGAGGTAGGTTACGCTTTCAAAGTAGGCTATTGGAGATTTTAAACCTTAAAACATATATAAAGCCAAATATACCACAAATGAAATTATCAAGTTATAAATTATTCTTATGAATGGCATTCATACTTTCGCTTCTCACTTCGAAAATATTTATCCCTAGTGTCATTTTGCTGCTCTTTTGTGGACGTACGAATGATATTCTCGCTCCATGAGAAAATCAAATTAAAACTATCTCAGTAATCACCTATTTTTTTAATCTTTATCACCTTTCCAAAGCTATTATAATAATTTGAAGTACTAGTCTGCTTTCCAGATGTTGCGGACAGACCAAAATGTTTACTCATACCCTTATACTTTAGTAAACCACTCAGTACCTTATTTTCAGTATATATTTCAAATTTACCCTATTGTAGCTTTTCTTTTGAGAACCTCTCAGCGCTTCCTGATTCCATTCCCCTCAAGCCTTTATCACTTGATTGATAAAGTGTAATGCGTTGAAAATTGATTCACTCAATGCTGGATTGATTGACCTCAGTTATGGTAATGAATCCTTGAATATTCAGTCTCTCCTTTCTTCTAATTTCCTCACGTTAATTATCGTCGCTCATCGTCCTTCCTGTCCCATCACACGCTAAAAGCCGTTCGTTGATCCCTTAACAGCTTCTCCTCCTCTTGTCCATTCTAAACCTTTCCTCTCATTTAGCTGCCTCTCGTTATCCCCTTAACATTGTTCCTATCACTCAACGATGGCCTCTTTCTTTTTCGTTCTTTTTTTAATTAACCTCCCACCCTTTACTTTCACGTCACCGCGGATTTATCGAAGATGATGAATATATAATGGCTCTGAAAGATTCATTTTTTGGGGGTTTGTAGATAATTAAGGAATGAATGCATAACAAATTTTATTTAAAACTGTACAGCTATATTGATCATCTCGTACAGGACCTTCGTCAGATAGTTTCATGATTGCAATATTTTGGAGAAAATACATTGACATTTGTATAGTCGAAAGGATTGTTAAATAAAACAGGCTTTATAAAACAAAAGAATAACTTTTACTATTACTAGCCAAAACTAGACGCCTCTGTAACTTCTGTTTGTGGAATAGTAGAAGTTAATTATTTTGTTTTATAAAACCTTTTTTATTTGACAATCATTTCGTTTATGTCGGATTTCCAATATATTTCGGCCTCCTCTGTGAATTTTATTTGTATAGTCATTGAAATACATATTAATTGTAAAACTACATCTATTATTACTAAAAACAAATGGCGGTTATTATGAAAAAATCTGTTACTGTTTATTACCAACCTTGACTTGCTACTAGCAAGTGAAGGTTGTAATCATCGACCAGCTAATGGTAAATATGTTCGCCTAAGATGTATAAACGATTACAGGAGTTGTATCCTGTTTGTTTTGTTTAACAATTTATATGTTTTTTTAAGTTTTTAATCGTGCCCAAGAGAACGGAAAAATATTCAAAATCAATATTTATAAACATTTCAGTGATATGATTTAGGAAATAAATGTAATAGTTAATAATTGAATAATTTAAATTATAAAAATAAGTTCATAATTATTACGTGATAATTTGGCAGATATATAATCAACAAAATTGGCCCATTTTTGTGGAAATCTCATACGCTTTAGTTCCATCATTACTCATTAAATTTCTATAGAATCGCGCAATGCAGATAATTAAATCTCTTACAACCCGTATGCTCATTGGATTCTACACACATTTTTGGGAATAGGAAGTTATGTCGATAATTCCATTCTTCTGCCCTTCAATGCCAGCATTAATTCTACCTCAAACCAGAACCCATAACTCCAATTACCATATCACGTGAAAGCGATCTTACGTTTACTCTCCGACTCACAATGCAGCGCCTACACCTCAACGTGCACACTTCCGCATGCTCTGTGTAATCATAGCACAAACGCCACTCCTCTTAATCCCCTTGCATAATTCCTCGTCAATGCTTCAATTCCCTAGTTACGTTGGCTGCAGTGTCCTCTTTCATGCCCTGGCACCCCTATCCCTCGACTTGACCCTAATTAAACCCAATTAAGCTTTTTTGTCCTCCCTTTTCCTCCACATCCACCCACACACTAATCCTCTCACGGCGCACCCCCGCCGTCATTTTTTTATAAATGGCGGCGGCCACTCCCTCTCTTTTCTGTTTTCCTCTCGTCTAATTTGGTCCCCTTCAAGTCGTCCGCTCTAATTCTCTTACTTCAGTACTCTCACCGTCCATCAGGCGCATATGGTGCTTTCTACTTTCATACGGACGGTTTTTATTTCCTCAATTCCCCCGACCATGTTTCAACTTCATTTTCTCTTCCCCAGTTCATTTCCATCCATTTCTCCTCGTGTTTACTTTCAAGTAAAATGAAGACGAAGTAGTCCTTCTGATTGATAGACATTTGTAAACACGGAGACGGAAGCAGGTATCGATTCTTTAATGGAACGTACGATTCATTGATCGATATGAATCGATACTTCTTCTCTTTATTTATTCAGTGATGTCATATTGCTACCGAGAAGTTATCGAGCATACATTGTATGGCGTTTGTGTGAGCTTGTATTGATTCTTTAATGAAGCTTTCGATACATCGTTTGTTAGGAATAGATACTTTTTATATTTTACCCCATATTTGATAATTGATATCGTTTTTCTTGAATAACGTCACCGAACAAACATGGTCTATCGTTTTTGTATATATGTATCGATTAATCGGTGGAACGTACGATATATCGATGAGCAATATCTATGCTTCATCCATTGATGGTTATCGATACTTCTTCCCCAAAACTGATGTCGTTCTTCCCGCATGATTTTTCTGAACATACACTCTATGGTGTTTGTGTAAGCATATATCGATTCATCGATGGAACGTTCGATATATCGATGAACAATATCTATGATTATTCCCTATTTTTTATGTCGTTTGATTCTCGCATGATGATTTCGAAGATACATTGTATGACGTAACACGTGCCGGAACTATATATTGATTCTTCTACACAGCGTTCGATTCATCGATGGATAGGAGTCGATACTTCTTTCTTCCATTTAATAATTGATGCAGTTTATCTCACAAGGCGTGGCAGAACGTGAGAATGAAGGGTTTTGTCGATATTTTCATAATTAATGGATGAACTATCTGATGAAATCCTTCATTTCCTTGATGGCGAAGAGAAAAGCTCTTGTGTTATCAAATATTCCGAGGCTATCAAAGAAAATGTTATTCGGAGAATTCAAAAACGCCCTTTTTGAAATATGATAAAATACGCCCATATTGAATGGGCATTTCGTAATGTAAAGGAAAATTTTCTTCATAATCAAATATTTCATGACAGAAATTTTCCAAAAAATAGTTAAATACATAAAATATCCTGTAATACTTAATATAAATAAAATATTAATTCGTCCAAATTTATTTTGAATATGATACTTTACATCTCTGGACAAGGGAAACGAAGGACGCGCTCGATTCATGAAACTCTTTCGTAGGTAATATGGAATCAAAAATATTTCAAAACAAAATAAATCCAAATGATGTAATGATGCATTCGATCCGATGCAAATGAACTTATTGAAAATTTAATTGATTAATTGGGTGAAATGTTACTCTCTAAGAGTAACTCTAAGTAACTATCTATAAAAACTCCCTAATGCTCTCAATCCTGCCACCGTAAAAACGTTCTTTCTAAGACAATCGTTAAGCGGATTTTATACATCACAAGTTTTAAGACTCTGTGGCTTCAACGGACATTGACATTATCGGACATTGACTCTGAAATGTCTAAGAACTCGTTTTACAGTATTTAAAACTAAATACCTTACTCATGTTGTGTTTGCTACAGTCATCTTCTATCATTTTTTCATTTATTGCATTCAATAAACTACGACGGAACATTTGAATTGTAATTAATTAATCAAGGATCGTAAAGGTTTAGAATTGTAATGAAAATAAAATATTTTACCGGCAAATAAAACAGGATACTAAAAATAATATAAGACTCTAATATAAAAATAGAATAAAATTAATAGTAAGAAATAATTTAATATAATAAATAGATATTTGAGACATTTAATTTAGAATCCCTGTATGTAGTGGTTGCTATTTATGAAATAGATTTATACACGTCAATTTAAAATTTTCTCAGGCAAAAGGAAACCTTAAGTATTTTCTGCTAAAAATCTATCATAGTTAAATTTTCATTGCCATTCATTTTTTGCTAAAATTTATATTAATCGCCTTCTAATCGAAATAAAAGTTTTTAATCTAAATCGTACAGGGTATTCAGATGTCAAACTATAACCCTTTGTTGCGAAATAATTGAAAATCAAAGTTTACCAAAAAAATTGCAAAATAAGTAGAAACGGAAATAGTGATACAATTATATTATCAGACTCCAAGAACCTGAAAAAATATATTTTTTTAATCCCGACATCCTCGCAAATTACCGTCACGCAAGGGCAGAAGAAAAATCCAGCCCAACTGAGTATGACTCGAGAAAAATGACAAGAAGGTCACCAGCGGTACTTCACCTCGGGCAAGAAATCCCGTTATTGAAAATTCGTCCGTAATTACAATCTAAAAAGTGTCATCTACAGCCAAAGCCGCTCTTTTCCACCAGATTTTCATTTTTGTCTCAGTTTTAGAAAAGTTTCCATATCTTCTCTTTCTGTCTTCTCCAGGCATGATACGCCCATCAATATCACTTTAAAGAATATTCTTGGTATCTGGAATTCGTTAAATAGTCGTGGAATTTCAATCATCTCCTTGCTTTTGAAAAATATATATGCGTAGCATATCTGTTGTTTGCGTCGATTCTCATGGGCATAATCTTTTCACAACGATAAATTGCACATTTAAATGGCAGTTTACACTGCTATTATTATTTTTTTTCTTTACCGATGATCGCTATCTTCAAAAGTAGCAATAATGTCTGAGGAAAAAGGTATATGCACATATATTAAAACATAGATTGAAAGGAAAATTCCCACCCACATAAATAAAATAAATAATAAATAGAACTTAATGAGTAAAACGCCCACATAAATTCTAGCTGTCCATTAATCTCGGACTGAACTCAGGAAAAATTTTATAAAAATGTCATGAATACATCTACATTGGCTTTAAACTTATTTATTTATTACTTTAAACGCTGCAAGTAGGTATTAATACCAGGTATCAACGGTCACAAGATAGCAATCTTTCTCCTAAGCAACCTTTCTCACTAAGTTTAATTTCGTACACAACCTCACGTTTACATTATTTAATGGATAAAAAATAGATTTATGAAGTAGAATCGATCTTATATAACAAGTTATTAATCGTTTTTATCAAATTCCCTGTTGATTGTTGTGTAATTCACTGCCCATTGGAAAACTTTCAACCATCCTTCGTATTTTTAAATGATTGGCTGGTTTCGAATTATTTGAATTTTATCTTTATTTTTATGAATTTTATTTATTTATTCTCAAAAACTACAAATAGGCACCAGATCAGGTGGTGGTCATATCGTGAAGGGAAATTACATAATCTGCCTGGTATTCACCCTAGTAGGGAGGGAAACCCCCAAAACTTCCCGAAGGCAGTATGAACTACATATAATTATAAAATATACAAAAATGTTTAAAAATATACAACAATCATACAATATTTCAAAATTTACCGCAATAATACTATATTTAAAAAACAGCAATACTACAACAAAGTCACGCAACCCTTTTAATTTCATTCATGAATACATTGTAGGAAAAGGAAAAAGGTTATAAAACTTCTCCAGGTAAATTGTACCATTCTGCTTTTCCCAATTTAGAAATGAATATTTACAAACATATCTCTTTTTAACGGTGGCGAATTACTAAGAGAAGCGAATTTTTAAGGGTAGCGACTTTGTATTGAATCGGAAAGCTCATTTAAAGTCAAGCCAAAAGTATCACAATTTTGAGAGAAATATTCAATCCTTTATCGAAAATGAAAACTAATGCGAAATACATATTGAATAATGGAGAGTATATTTATTTTTTCCATCACCAGTTACAACAAGTTATTAATCACTTTTAATACATTTCAACCATTTTTAGATTCCTGAATGATTGTGTAGCGCAGGTTCGAATATCTTTGCAATTTCTCTTTAAATTGAGTTGAAAAATTTACTTAAATCAAGCCTCTCCATTTCAAATTAATGTCTCCTTTTTGAAAAAAATCAGTCAATCTATTAATATCGATCAGAAGGAATAAATAATATATATTTATTTACGGTATAAGCTTTTTCAAAATCTCGGGAGGATGTTTTTGATTTTCTCCCACGTGCGTTTCCATAGTAATTTTGATATTTTACTCCCCGAACTACAAACTTTCGCTGTCATTCTTCTTTCCAGAAAATGAATTATTTGAACCACAATAC
Organism: Sympetrum striolatum; assembly: GCA_947579665.1. Classification (NCBI taxonomy): domain Eukaryota; kingdom Metazoa; phylum Arthropoda; class Insecta; order Odonata; family Libellulidae; genus Sympetrum; species Sympetrum striolatum. Next base: position 34,143,366 of record OX388350.1, on the reverse strand, counting down.
ACACGCAATCCTTAGTCATCCTGCGAGGGGAAACGGCAGCGGAATACCAATCTCTTGGACGTGTTATTTTTTATTCTCTCCAACGGAGCGTTAAGACCCTTTCTAATTTTATTAAGGGTACGAGCGAGCCGCCTTCTTATTTTTAACTTTTGCAATGGTCCATTGTGAGAGGCTGGATTGATGGGGTGCTTGGAAATGGATCGGTGACGTGCTCTGAGAGAAGTCTGGATCCAAGACTAATGGCGGAGACAATTCGGATCTCCTTTCTCGGAAAATGAGGGTTATTAATTGCCAGTGAAGGCCATTACTCTTTGACTCTTCTCGGGACGTCATGCCAGGAATCAAAGTTCCATCGGAGGCTCATAACATTCCCGTTGATGGACGTAATTGTCATTCGATCGGAAAGTTACTTCATGGAAGAAATTTTGTACCCACCCGCAAGGACTTCGTTTCTAGAAATTAATTTTTTATATATTTTGCGGATTGAAGCAGACTTTTTTATTTTTTTCTACACAAACTTTATTTTTTATCTTTTTTAAATTCTTCAAATTGGATCTAAGTCGAATTTTAGAAATAACTGTTACAAAGTTGAAATTAAAAATTATTAATGGTAAGGCACCACATCGATGACAAGGTCGCCAAATAACTCACCAAAAATATATTTTTCAAACATACGAATCGGTAATAGTAACCAATTTAAACGATGAATGATGAAAATAAAACAGAAATTTATATTTGTTTGCAGCGAAATTCGTGTATTATTATTCCTTATTCAATGGTCTTTTTTAGCTCTTTTTGTATGTCTACATCTTTAACCTTTGCCCTTCCCTCACTATTATTCTTTGCATTCCACTTTCAATTAATTTCTTTAGCATCCCCTCTTCTCTCGGTATTTAACCCACCCATTTCCTCGTTTGACTTTTAATTACTTCATTAAAAACCTTCTTTCCGCAACCATCTACAGCTCTTAACCCACCTCTGTATTCGTTTTTCTATCAACCCATTTTCTGATTTCCTCTATTCTTAACGTTAAAAGTTTCACATCCATATAGCAATGCAACAAACACCAAATATATGATTATAATATATATATTACCAATCTTTTTCTGATTATTTTATCGAGATATATAGTCATCATTTCCCTTCGTTTCATGAAGGCTACCGTAATCCTGAGAAAGTACATACTAAATCAAAAATCCGCACCAATTATCGTTGATGTTGTTGTTCCTTTTACATTATTTCAGTCTCATTTGAATTAGTTAAGAATTTATGGATTCGCAAGGGGCGAAATACCGTTTTTTATCGAATACGAAAACAGTGCAAAGTAGAAATAAGTTTGAAAAGGTTCTTCATTGAAATTCAAGATAGATTCGTTATTCTATTGAAATAACATTCAGTCTATGCCTTCGAGAGGATGCTGGAAGTAATGACTTTCGATTTCGCTCCCATCTTCCCCGCGAATATTCCTTCCCATTGTCCTCGTGTAATCTCCATGTAAGAATGTTTTTTTCTGCCATTTCCCTCTTCGGAGAGCTCTCAGGAATTCTGGGGCCTCTCAAATCCCTCGATCATCCCCCCGCTTTTTCCTTTTCTCAATGAGTTTTCCACTCTTTTTTATCCACTGCTTCCCCTTCACGCACCATCCTCTTCTATGGGTTCGGATTCGCTCCGTAACTTTCCAATTTCTGACTCCCATTATCGCCAAGAGGATCCCTCCTCGGATAATGCCCCACTACCACTTCATTCTTATCCCCTTTCTACGACTCCTCTTTGGGGTACCGTTGCTCCGTTTCATTATCCGCCTCCGTTCAATTTTGCGACCTTCATAACTCGCGTTTCCCGTTTTTTTCAGTTTTGGTTCTCTCGGTGACGATGTCCCGTTGTTGTTATGTCGTTTGTTTGGAGTGGGACCTGAGAGAAAATGATTTTTTGTGAGGCGTTTTGGATGACCGGCGGAATTTCCGCTGAATAAATACTGAATCGCGCGGTGTTTCACCTGAAATTATATTTTTTCAGTTTTGTTTTTATTCAATTTACAATATCATTTACTGTGTTTAAATAATTAAACTGTAAAATTCGCCTGAGATTGGCTTACGAAAGTTAAATTAGGTCTAAATTTATTTTACAATTTACATGACATTTAAATTATGTATTTATTATTTTATCAATTTTATTAATTTTATTTAATTTACACTTCAGTTACATTATGAAAATCATTATATAAGGGAAACCTGCTTCAGATCGGTTTATAAAATTAAAAGACGTCTATATTTATTTATTTATTGCACATAATTAATTTATGATTTGCATGAGGTTATTATAATAACCTCTGGACCTCTCTTTGGGTTCTATTCATAGAATTTGTACAAGTTATATCTTTAGACTTACACAAAAAAAGTTTTTTTATGATAATACGTTTTTATTCGTGCGAGATTAAAAATAAAATTCTCCTCTTCCATCCAACCCATCTTCAAATATTATACAATGATTAATTTAAATGATGGTAAAATGAGAGGAATTTTGGAAATAAAAACCTAAGAGATTCTTGAGAAAAAAATTGATCCAATTAAGGAAAACGCCTTTACTCCTTTCGAGTCGAATTTCGGCACCGAAATTGTCATGCTATTATAAAAGCATCATATCTGTCTTCTGTAACACATCATCTCATTCTCGTTCTCTGAATTTTTTCACTCAATATACTCTTGCCTATCTCTTTCTGTATCGATAATAACTTAAAATTGAAAATTTGACCTTGTAGAAGGTCACTATATTGAAAAAAATTGAAATAAAATTTTGACTTCCACCATATGATGGTGAAAATAATAAAAATATATAATAACTATTTAAATAGCGGAAGTCACTAAATTTGTTTTTGATTTTTTGCCATGGTAACAATTTATTTGGTTTTATATTTACCTATGTCTACTGTCTTTTTGTGCTTGTGTCAAATCCCCGTTGTTATTCTTACAAGTTCTAATTTGTTTTTCTTTCTTTACAGGTAAGAAATCTTTTCTACTCCTTCTGGCGGGTTGTGCCTGGGTAAAATGACGGTAGATATAGAATTTTTTCCAACTCAGTTTCCGAATCCATTTTAATGCAATGACACACAAATGTATGCATATTACAAAAACTTGATCATTTCAATAGAGCATATAGTCAAAAATACAAAAAGGAGATATAGAGCTACGCCACAAATAAGGGAAAGAAACAAACCTGAAATCATTCGCCCGAGTTGTCGATTTCGGCATTCATTCGTGAGTTCCTATATTCATTGAAAAGCAATTCGTTTAAAAAACAGTTATATTCAATAAATCAACTGAGAGACATATTCCTCTTCCCGATCATTGATTTCAGTGTTTATTCATCTGTGAAATTCTGCCGAAATTGAAATTTCAGGTGTAAAAACATGGCATGCTATTCTTCCGTAATTCTGGGAATCGTAATAAGAATTTTAGTTTAATTTCTGCGATGCTAAATACACCGTTCCTTTTTTTGGAATTTAATTTGTTCATTGTACAAATTACCGTGAATCGTAAGGGAGAAAGATTTTGTTGATATCCTGATCAATATCGTGGGCAAATCAGTATTCAAATATTCAAGCGTAAACATTAGTTAAAATCTGACCACCGAAGCAAAACGACTCGTTTCAAAGGTGACCCGGTGAGATTTACCAGATGTTTTCTGTTTATTTTTTAATCAAATTTTATTGGACGTACAAATCTCTGGGCATCATAGATAAGAAAGTTTCGTAGATATTAGTAGGAGATATATATGGAGCAAATATGAATAGCGGAAATCTATTATTTGTTTTAAATATGTCCACCGAAGCAAAATAACTCGTACATATAAGTTCTGATAAAATTATAATCAAGGAAAATGACCAGTATTAGTATCACAAATAAAATAATAGAAATAATTTTAAAAAATTATATATCATTAGGCGTGTACTATTATACATGTATTTTCTTGATTCGATTACAAAATATCATGATAAGTACAACATACATTTTTATGAATCAGTTTGACATTTCCATATAATTTCACTGGTATTTATAATTTTAGGAAGACTAGGAGAAATATAAGTTTCCTTTCAATTTTAATTTTGACTCATTGTGTAATTTATTTGTTTATTAGGGTTCCTTAAAGATATCCCAACAGCAAAAATTGAAGTAATTTGGGTGTAAATACGATTATATTACGCGCTTTGTTAACACGAGCATATTTTTTTTATTATTAGTACGTATATTTCTCACACATCAAGTCTATTTCTTGTGTATTTGAATCGTCTTAAAATCGCATTCACGCACTTCTTCATTCAATCCTAAATCATCAGATAAATTATACTAATTTGTTTTTAAGACAAAGATATCGTCTTGGCTGACAACACAAGGAAAACCAAGGTTATTTGTATTCCTTTTTCTCCCTTGTTCAAAATGGTTTCTCTCCCGCTATACCCACTTATTTGTCACTACTTTCGATACCTTCTTCTGCTAACGGAAATGTCTCTCCTCTATCCCTCCTTGTGCTTTCCTCTCCTCTCCTTTATCCCTTTTCTTCTGGTCTCTAACTCTCTCCTTTATCGCCCTCCGTCCATTAATCCTTCCGTATCCATTGCTGTTACGTCTCTTTCCCAACCCATTAATCTTCCTCGCCTCTCCATCCACACTTTCGATCATCGCCCTTTCGCTCCTATTTGTTTCGGTTCTCTCTTTATTTCTCTCTTCTTCCCAAATTTATTCCTTTTTCGCATTCCTCCCACATTCCACAACGCTCTCTTGTTCTCATGCGAATTTGAAAACGCTGTTTTTCGACTGATGCTTTGAATTAAGGGTGGATTTATTTCATTGGTGGTCTGGAGCGCTATGATCAAATCAAGGCCCCTCATTTGAAAGTATTGTAGTGATGTAGAAAATTGCCCTTTTTTTAATAAATATTTAAAAATTAACTCCACTAAGAATTTCATCTACTTCAGGACGTATTCTGTTTCAAGTGAATACACAAGACAGTAAAATTCGTACATACATTATTCGAATAAAAGTGTTAATCTATCGATACATGTTAGCAAGTGAAAGCATAAGAGAAGTTCAAGAGTTAATTATCTGGTAATGAACTAAAGATATCAAAGATAACATCATAGAACACAGCTGCCATAAGATTTAATCCACTATAATTATTTTCTCCTAACACCAGAAACAGGTTTTCCTTAAATATAAACGCGCAGAAGTGTATTATGTTAATTTTTCTGACATCCTGAATAGAATTATCATCGAAATTGAGGAAATGCTGATTAATTTTATTAGGACATAAATATATCTTTGTATAACTTATATTAAAAATGAGAATAACAAACACGATATCTTTAGAGGTTTAAGCCAATGAAAAGGCCAATGAACAATGAAAAAATTCAATATTTTGTATGATTTAAAATCACCTGTATACATTTAGGAAAAAGGTAAGACCCTGTAGGAATTCACCTAGAAAAGGTATGTGTGAGAAAACCTGCGAAACCTACCGACAGTTTCTATTAAAATAAAAAAAACAAATGGGAGTTTAAGATGAATGAAACCGTCAAAAAACAAGCCTGAAAAAAAGACAGGTGCACATTCGTGCAAAGTTTTATTTTACCCTTAATACCTTGGATTGCATGTACCTTATTGTATATACTTGTCCAAATAATATATTTGACAAACACATTCATTTCAAGTTAATCTTACAGTCATGAATTCAATGGGAATCTATAAGCAATTCTATAAAGGGTTGTTGGGAGCATTGAGACCTTCATCTATCGGATAATGCGTCTTTTTGCAGATCCTGCTGCGAATAGAATCGCCGAAAGGTTGGATTTAAAAGGGGTTTCTTTTCGTCTCTGTCGTCATCTCCGCTTTCACTCGAGAGTCACGCCCTTCTTTAATTTTGGTCATTAACGTTTTCCCTGTCATCGGAGGAGACCTTCGTTTCATTATCGACGAACCGTTTCTTCCAATTTTCCCCTGCTGGGATGCGTTCCCAGGATTTTTTGGATCCTTTTCTTCCATCCATACGCTAAAAAACGAACCGAATGCGTTCTCGAGAAGGTTCAAATCCCTTCTTGAAATCGACGTCATTTGCTTTTATGTCTCCAAAGGGACGGAAAAACCATGCTGATTGCTTGCTAGATTTCATCGTTTCACAGTTTTATTTGCGAGCTCGTTCCAAATCAGGGATTGGGTGATTTTTGAGACTAAAGAGCTATAACCCACCCTTCGCAACAATGTAAAAATACCCCCAGAGGCTTTGATGTGTTTAAATTAGGATATCTTGGAGTATATTTATCTCATGTTGCTGTATCATTATTGCCTATTTTGATATTGTAACTAAACTGTGGGCAAACTATACGCATATTAGTAATACATACGTGATATTTGCACAATAGATTCATGATACTTATATAAGGTAATATATACACATGATACTTAAATATGGTAATTAAATCATTATATGCGTAAATAACGTGTACCTGACGTTTAAGCAATACATTTATAATGATTTCTGATATGAATTATCTTTTTCTTGAGATTCGATATTCATTACAGGTTCCGATGTTAACAATTATTAAATAGGTATCTACTGTAAGAATTTAATATCATTTGCCTTTTGCTTGTAAAATACTGATAGTTTTTATAAACGTGTTAATGGTAACATATACTTGTCTAAACACTGGGATATGACTCGCGATTTGGAGCTTGCTGTTAGATGATAGCAATAAGGGATATTTTTAAAAATAGGGCAGTATAATTTAGAAAAAGAGAAATTATGTAGCTTGATTTTCTTCAAGGATTTAATTTTTTAAAGCCGTTTTCGCAAAACCATGTGGAGATTCGATTCATTACTAAACTAGGAGAGAAGAAGTCATACATTTTTAGCGTTATATATTATTATTATATTATAGTAGTAATTATAGAAAATTATTTTACCAAATTATAATCCAAAAAAAGGAAATCAGGTACAGCTTTTTTACATGTTTGAATGTAACTACGGTATCACTTCTCTTAACTCGGCGATGTATATTCAGACATAAGACGGTTAACCAATCAGCTATGCGCATCATTTACAACAATAAAACACAGTCTGACCTTGTACTTTTCCCGCATCTCCGTGACCTCGAGTTACGAAAGTTTTTTGTTTTTACGCGCGCCTTCATTCTGCGATAAATTTGATGCGGAGAATTGATGGAAATAAAGCCAGTCCCACCAGCCGTAAAACTTAATGGCATCATTCCAAGCAATAGCGCAACATATAGAGGCGCATCTTTCATCGCCGCTTTGATTTCTCCGTGATTCTGTTTTTATTGAAGGAACGTCCACTGCGGGCTCGTACAGTGCGATCAGTAATTGGGTCGTAATTGGCTTTCGAGAATGATTACGTAACCGAGGGATGCTTGACTTAAACTCCAAAAGACTATCAAATTGATTATTGAGCTGAAACATGATGTAAACATTCAAATAGGAATAATGGTTGAACATTTCGTTTTCGTAATTATCTTTCATGTGTATTGTATACAATGTTTCCATCGAAGTGAAACTACAATGTGTTTGTTCTGATGAAAACTGGATTATAAATTCTGCTTCTAATAAATAACTTAGAATTTTATATACAATTTATTTTATTTTTTCATTATTTTTTAAGACAATAATAATAATAATGTATTATGCAATACAATTTAAAATACAACAGTACAATAACCAACAATGAAAAAATAATGCAAAGAAAAGGTTATCATACACAGCTTAATTGTAATAATAATAATAACTTTATTCAACCAACGATGTACAGAAATTTGCATAGGTATAATTATTTTCATGAGTAGTTACAATCATACAGTGACTGGTAATTACAAACCATCATTACAATTATACATTGCTTTACAATTACAAACATACACTACAGTCACATGTAATATCGAATCTTGTTTAATTCAATCTTTAATTGTACATAATTAAATCTCTTGTTATACGTTGCAGTATTTATTCAGAAAGGAAACGCAAAAATGTACGTTTTACAGAAAAGGATGTTCATAGACTTCATCAAATTTGGAGGACGGATTTATTAACTTGACATGATACAATGTGTATGAGACTATACGTGATAAAACACCCACACTCTTTTATTGTCTGTGATAGAACCATATTATGCATATGGGATACTGTTCGGTATTAAAAGAGATTGAATTACCTTGATAGAAACGAATATTTTTGGTATCGAGTTCATATTAGAATTTCTTAAAGTAGATCCTGAAAAATATAATAGATTCTTTTATCTTATAGGACACAGTCTTAGCCGGAGAAGTTTTTTTTTGCATTTCTAGCGCAGCCATCTCAATGAACGTATTAAGCTCAGCCTTATCGAAATCTCACCTTCCTAGGTGGCCCAAGTCTCAGAATCAGTCCCAGTCGATCAATAGCTCATGTCCAACCCTCGAACCCCATTCTCCCTGTGCGTTCAATGCCCGGTTAATCCTCGGTGCTGTAATTACGCCCATGCTTCGATCAGCCCAAGGATTCCTCCATAGTCCTCGATCAATTGGAGCTAATACCTCAGCTTAAGCTATCTTCACTTTTGCCTCCACACGGAGATGTGAAAGACTTCTGACTAAAAGGAAACTTTTTGCCTGATAAGCGCTGCACCACCTTCAGCAAGAGGGAGCTATGGTATTTCCCGTGACCAGACAACTCAGAGTGCGACAACTCATCGAACCCGACAACTCACCGTGCGACAACAGAAAGAAACAAGGGCTCATTGCGTGAACAAAAGATCGCTACGACAATTAAAGTTATATCAAATTTTGAACCTTAAATCAATTGAGCGACAGCCTCTTTAACGATTACTGATTAAAGAAGTTGATAAGTTTTTCTGTAGTTAGAAACAGTAAATATTCCTGTATTGAAGCAGAAGAAGATTTAAAAATACATTAATAAACAAATATTCCTTGGTTGACTTGATAATGAATATTGTGTAAACATGATCTTAAATATCAATTACGCGCATTAAAAAAGAGAAGAGAAGTAATTTTCATAAACAATAATTAGGTTTACATGCATATTAAAAAAATGAAATATTGAATATGAAGAAAATAAAACCTTCAGGTCCTGCTAAACCTCAGACTTGTCATCAGCTGCCTCATTAAGTAAATACAAATTGATCAGGCGACAAAACATTACAATTTCACGTTACTAAATTACATACTTAGTGACTTAACATTGTGATAATAATCAAGATACATTTCAATTGTTTAGCTAAATAAACCAAAGGTTTTCCAGTAATTAATTTTTACATTTCACTTTAGTGATAGTTTTTTTAAGTTTTTAAGTTATTATTAATATATTTAATAACAAAAACATCGCGCGATGAGCTTTCGGCCGGGTAGTGATCGCACGGTGTGTTGTCGGGTCCGATAAGTTGTCGCACTCACAGTTGTCGTACTCTAAGTTCTCGTACTCTCGAGTTGTCACGGAAGAAAAAATTCCATACAGTCTCTTATATCCGTTTTCCTTTGGAAAAATCCCCGAAAATCCCTTCTGCCATCCCGCCTTGGTGTCATTTATATCAGATGCGTTCACAAATCACCTTAAACCGCCCACCAGCCATCTCTAAGGTCGTTTCGAATCCTCCCCAGTTATCTCTGTACCCTAACTTTCTCTCTCCAATCCACTCCCCGTTATTTGCTATCTCTGAATTTTTTCCTCCACTTCTCGCTGATGGTCTTCTACTTTAATATCCTCTGCAGCCCTTTTCTGTCATGCCTCCCAAGAGTTGCTACATTTTCATTTTCGTGGTCGGAGAAAGCTTTTTGGGCCGAAAGATCTGGATTGATTTTTTGTTTGAACAACGTCGTCAATCATCATGGCGAATGATGTGAAAGATAATTTTTCCGAGATGATGAATTGTTAATGCGAATGTTTTGTTCGTGTTAATGTTATCTCCATGATGGGAAAGGGTTGTAGTTTTCGTGGAATTGAAATTGATGTCAATCGAATGGAATGGAAGGAAAATTTTAATAAATATTCAGTAGAATAGAAAGCTGTCTTCATAAATTCGGTATTCGAGGAAGGGCTGCATAAGAATGTTATTTTTCATTGTATCTGGTGATATGGGATTGGTAAAACAGAAAGAGAATAGAATTCTTTTAGCGTATATCTAAAATGTATTCAGTGATAACATTAAAGAAAAACTGTAGTTTTTTCCACAGGTTTCATTACCACGATATGTTGGAGTGTCACCTTCAGGAAAAGGTTTTTTCTATTCTGTGATATGGCCTTCCACAAAGTAACGTCTGAGCATATCAATTTTATATTTGGCGAAAATAAGCATTCAGATTCAAAGTTATGAAAAACTTCAGCATCTTTCGCATGATATTTCCTTGGTGAAGCGTTTGTCAATTACAATTTCTCGTTTAATGGTCGAAGCATTTCTTTTGTATAGTGATCAGTGAAGACATTTTTTAAGCTGAGGTAAATCCATTCCAATTTTGAATCTCCTTAACTTACTCCATAATTTCGTTACTTCTTTCTTAACTCTTATATTTCACGTTTCACCACGAAATTTATAAAACATCATATAAGAATTAAGATTATGCAATGCATAATTTGCATTTTTCTTTAGATATTTGCGTATTTTTAGTAGTAACGCATAATTATTGCTTTCAAAAGTTTAAATTATACTGTAGACAATTTTTGTGTTGGTTTACTATCTTTGGTTACTTTTAAATGTACTTTTTATAATATTTTATTGTTAGTCACCAAAACAGGTTGCAATGTTATCTTATATAATTTTTCAAATTTATATACAAAACTACAGTACGTTAGTATTTTACAACCTCGTCTTTGAACTAAAAAAGTTTATAAAGTATAATAATTTAAAATTGAATACAAAATACGCTAATTTATAAATGTAGATAATCTAAGGCCACTGCATACACTATGCGCGTTTAAAAATTAACTTCGATAATTCCAATTTCATTATCAATTATTCCTTTTTGGCATCTTCTCTTGATATATTATATCTCATCTTTAATAGGCGTTAGTTAAACTTTAAAATTAATTTTATGTTATTAAATTCTTAATTTTTAATTTTGCCAATGTTAGATTTGTAAATATCTCGCAGTCAATTTCTAAGAGTATCTCAAGAGTCTCTCTTTGACAGTATAAAGGTCAAATCCCACTTTCCCAATGTTCGAATTTTCCATGCGCAAGAGACCTGTTAGCACTTACAGATATTAAACGCAGATTTGCATTCACCATTGAGGCAACTGGGCGCCCTGCCAGCTTCATTATTCTTCTGAGTACCGTTATGAACTAAATACGCGAAATGAAATCGTTTTAACCTTCCTCGACTTCCTCGTGGAATGCGATACCAAGGTGGGTACTCCGTTTCAATAGTCTGCGTTCGTACAGAGAATTACGTACGGTGATTGAATGACCAAAACTATATGATAAGCAGGGATCTTCTAGTTTCGGTTTTTGTCTCCACATTCAGATAAATATTTTGGATCCAGAAAATAATCGTTTGTATTTCCTGTCGAATTATTGAAATGTATATAAGTTCAAAAACGATACGACGAGTTGCAAAAGCTCAGGGAATCGAACCAGAACCGAACCAAATGTTAAAAATGCTAAAATGTTATCACTGTTTAAATTAATCGATTTTAACTACGAATCAAAGTCATGTACCCCGCAAACGATCTCTTGGTATAGTTCTTTATTTATAGCTACACATTAAAATATATAAATATCAATGATGCAAGAGACTTTATCAAAAGCCAAATACTCCTTCGATAATTCTGAATTTTTAAAAGATATTTTTCCTTATTTAATTTCATTTCCTTTTCTCATTCTTTACTTACTGATTGTCTTGGATTAATTTCCCCGTCTCAATTTCTTGCTTGCAAGATAATTTGCCTTTTCTATGTTATTCCTTGGAATGATAGCAGTTTTGTGTGCATGTACCTAGTTTATTCTGAGGTGTGCATTTTCCCATTTGTATTTCCTTATAATGTGTCCTTGAAATCTTTACTGTGTTATAAAAAACCCATACACACAAAGCATTGATTTATTAAATGAATTTTCTTGAGTCAAATTTGATCACTAGTGATGTATTGTAAGGATTGTAATGTATCTCTCGATGCGTGTATGGCCTGCTCAAAAGATTACGAAAACAAAGTTTTTTCATCCCATACAAATTAAGCCTCGCATTTTTTGTATCACTTCTAGTTTTTCTGTACTACCTTTTCCCAATTCTCATCCTTATTATCCCTCATCACTTGTCCATTATCTGAAACCCTATCCTTCTCACCCACCCCACGAACTTCCCATCAATCATCCATGTCTTCTCTCTTCGTAGATGAAAAGCTCTTCTCTTTGCTACATTTCCTCTTATCTTTATGATAAGCGGCCCTACGATACCATCTCATTCCACTTCTTTCATATTCCTAATTTCCCCTTTTTGCTTCCATACACTTGATCCAAATTTCTTTTTCTTGAGTCTCCATTAGGATTTAAATCTATTTTACGTGCAGGAAAATTACTAAGTATCTTAATTTATTATGGCTTTCCACAAAGTCACGCCTGAGCATATTGATTTTATTTTACGTGTGTTGCAGACCAATCCTATCCGTAAGAGGGCAATTTATATCAAACATTAAACCTTATAAACTGTCTAAATCATACGCAAAACAATAGATAAGTATTATTTGCAAACCAGGTTACCCGCAGAAAGTGAGAGAACTACCATGGCTTACTTTTAATTAAAATTAACCGTCATTCATTTAGTTCATGATTATGTTGAGTATTTAAACTTTTATTCTAAGTAATCACAGTATTATTTTAATTTATAACATGAATATTTTAATTAACTATCAACTCATTATCTTTCATAAAAAGTTTAAGAGTTAGAATATAACCAACCTCTTTATTTGATTTGAACCTAATTTCGTCAACAAGACTGCCATTTATTTAATTATGATCGTTCACTGATTTCATAATTGAAAAATAAACGTTGAAGTTACGAATTAGGTGTTTCTCATGCCAAATTAGGGATTCAAGCCAATTATATTCATAATCATGCCGAGAAATAATTATTTGCCATGTAAAAACGACATTCGAAGGCGTTACTTTGTGGAAAACAATGAATGGAAGTAAGCACTTCGTATTTTATATTTATCACATGCTGACTATCTAAATTCAAACTTCTTATTGAAAATGCTCTTATTCAATTATCATATTCCTTGGAAAATGATTCTCCAAATCATAATATTTTTATCCCTCTCTTTCATATCTTCTCGGCATCTTTCGTTATTTTGTTCTTTTAGAAACCTCTCACCGCTCCACATAATCAAACTGTATAGCGAGCAATAAGAGCCTTCATGGAAGTACTTATGGAGTCGGTAATGCCCTTACGTTCTCCCAAAGCATAATGTGTTTTCGGGGACAAAAATCGAAATGGTTAATTTATCAAAGGCCCGGGAAGCTAAGTGCTCCCCTTCTGTTTTGATATTCTCAGCTGATTGAATTTCACTCTCTCCATTCTCCCTTGAATTCAATTATGTCCCAAGTCCCTGACATTCACTCCTCTTTCGACACAAGCGATATTATGAGAGATAGTTTCACTCTCTATCTAGCTTGTTTTCTCATGGATTCACAACTTCATGGGAGACATCCATGTTTTGATTTTGGGAAGAACAATTAAGCATGCCCTTCTCTGGCATCACTTGATGACTCATCTACCTTATACAATAAATATGCTAAAATTACGCGCACATAATAATTATACCCATAACGTAACCGTATAATTTTCCCTCCATAATTGCAATTTAAAGGATATCAAAATAACTTAATTACTGTCGAAGTAAAACAAAATTTGCGAAAAGAGGGAAAGGTTACCCAAAGTTTATTTAGTAATATCCTCATTATTCTAAAATTACTTGAGTTATTGTTAATTTTATGCTATTGCTGATAGCATCATAGTTTATTAAACAGGTCGTCTTTACTCAAACCCACAAGCATAATAATAATAATCAAAGGAATATATTAAGTATGCGTATTTGACATCCAAAGCAATGGCGTAGTCAGTGAGGTTTCAGTGTTTAATACACTTAAGAGGCACATGAGAAAGATAATTTTTCATCTTTAAAACTCATCAAAATCTACATAAGGATCCCCTCCTCTAAGGAATGAATCAATGGGAAGACATTCAGAACACTGCTGATGACTTCCTTTCAGTTTTCTCTGATAACCAAGAAGTATAAATATTAACTTGTATAATTCTTGTAGCTAGATAATATTATGGTTTTTTATCTTATCTTTATCATATATTATGGTTTTTAATATGCTATGTGTACTGATCTTAATAGAAACATTTTTTCATCTCAATAACAGTGTCTGTGATATTACTTATACAATACACCTTATCTTATCCATAGCGTGTATCATATCGGTAAATATCATGCAAGCACGTAATTTCGAGTTTGATGAGCGTACATACACAGTGGGGAAACACTTAAAAGCCTTAACCAATTAGAGAATGGTTTTACACGCAGAAGATGATGTAAACGGAATGGAATCTCTTGCAATTAAATTCCTCCCGAAGAATTCGAAATGGTTCGCGTCGCACAAAAGCCATTGAGGAATTCACTCCGGAGGGTAGAAAAGGGATGAAACACGCTCAAGGCGGACACCGGATACATCTTCCCACCGTAATTATAGAAATAATCGCACCAGATCCTGTGGAACGGAATAATTCTCCAATAAGCTGGGAGGGGGGCGTGGCAGGGTAAGAAACCCTCCATCAACCGTGGACGTCCCCTTTAAGTCGCCATTTATCTTAACCCCTCTCTCAGTTGTCGTGGGCCTGTCCCTTTTATTCTCCCTCCCCACAGTGCCCTATCCCTATCTTTAGATTGCCTTTGCCGGAAACCCACCCCGGAGGACCAACCCCCTGGGGCGACCACCTCAGACCGGAGAAAAAAATGATCCCCGAAAAAATTGAAAAGGCCGCCCCCGTCTTTCGCCGGAATGATTTTCCATCTATGACACGCTAACCCTGCTCTTCCTCAGCTTTGCTATCTCCGAACCAAACCCGTACTCTCTCCCAAATATGGATACTAACTGCGGCCCCTGGCCCTGCTGGGCTTCATCCACTTTTATTCGCTAAATATTGTATTTCAATGAAATGTCCTGCTATGAGAAAATTATGAGTGGTCCTGTCTAAGTCTAAGACCAAGTTTCCGCAAGAAATTAATCAAAATTGATAAATAATAATGAATGAATCTGATATGACCAAATTCTACTTTGTGGAAAAGAGCAATACTAAATAAAATAAAAACACTTAGAAATTTCCACAGAATATATATTTTTTAAGCTACTTTTTTCGTCGATACATCGAAATCTTTAGGCACAAAGGAAATAGTTGCCTTTTTTTGGAATACATTCTGAGGAAATTACTAAGTTTTTTTAAAATTGTATTTACTAATAATAAATATTTAAAGGATTTCCCTGTATCAACATGTTCCAAATTCTCGCCAAATTCCGCGCGCATTCAAATAACTGGATGAATAAATTGTCACTAAATATCAAAACCATCAATGAATCTGGAATGAGGGATTCTTGTAGTTCTGCTATTTCCAAGAACTTAAAATCTCCGAATCACGTCCATCTTAACTCATTAAAGAACTTAAGATCTAAAGATTGCTTCTTCGTGAAAGCTGAACAGGTCAACACTGTAAAATTCATTGACGATTTTGGTATTAAGTGACAATTTATTCTATTACTTTGCCATCAGCGGTATACCTTTATTAAATAACTGGAAATATAATAGTGTAAAATCTTAAAATTCATATAAATAGATAATTAAGGAACTTAAATAAATAAATAATTAAATTAGAGAGGAATATGTATACGTCAGTTGTCAAAAATTTGAAAGAGCGGCGCCCTGTCTTTTCTATTTATCATACTCATAGGTCACAGCCCATAAATTTTTGAAAATATCTGATTGAGCCACCCATAAATCCTTCATTGAATCTATGTGCCGCTCTGTAGAGGAAATCGTCGAAGGGGCCAAAAGCTTCGTATATTTCTCTTATTGGTATAAATCTCGATAATTGAAGTATATCTTCTTCAGCTATGCTATATCTCTAACATCTCGAAGGCTCCCTTTCTCCTCCCATTTGCCCAGCCCTTATCCGACTTACTTTCACGCGCGTATCCCACTGAGATTGGGGGAGAGACGCCGCTTCCTATACCCTTTTCCTTTCTTACGCGGCAACTGGGTCATTTTTCGTCCTCTATATTGATCTGCTTGGAAAAACGGAAGCTTTCCAATTTCGTGGGAGGTGATTCGTTACGAGGAAATGTTTCCTTGTGATCCTCTGCTGATGGGACATGTGTCGTTGATGTTATATTAGCGTAGGGATTGTTAGTAGTTCTAGGTACCCTGATATTTGTAGAGGAGCACTAATAAAAATTGGCTATGATAAGGGAATAGTCTGTAGTAGCGAAGAAAAAGTTCGTTAGCGATGTTATTTTACGTTAGTTGAAACCATATCTACAGTATGATCTAGTCTATGCTCTAATCTTGTGTATAGAACCCTGAAGGAAAGTGTCAAGCCCTAAAGGAACTCGGCTTCTTAAAGAGAATAGTAGATAGTAGCAAAGAAAAAGTACGCTAGCGATATTATTTTATTTCAGTTTAACCTCACTAAGAATATGCATGTAATATATGGAACCCTGCAGAAAAGAGTTGTATTCCTGGAATGGAAAAAGTACTATAAAAGGCTATACTTTCCGGAATGTTAGTGGAACAGCACGCAGAAAAACATGGGTTCTTCAAGAGAATACTCGTTAGGAGAGATGAAAAAGTAAGTGAGCAATGCTACTTTGCGTTAGTTATGCCTGTCTTTGAGTATTTATGTAGTGTATGGAACCTTATAGAAAAGTGTTGTATTCGTAAAGTGGAAAAAGTACAACGAAAGGCTATACGTTTCGTAAATAATTGCTACAAAAGAGTAGTGAATGTTACTCAGATTCTTCAAGATGCAGAAAACGAATCTTTAGAAATTAGAATATGTAAGATAACTGTTTCAGATGTAACTCTAAGGAATCTCTTCATTATAATGTGAATAATAAAAATCTGATGTGGCCAGCACATGACTTTCTCCATATATATAAGATGTAAATATTTATCTATGACAGTATTTTCGAACTCTATATTCAATCTAAACTTGGAAGATAAGTGATTAATTTCATTCATATTATCTTTGACGTCAAAAACATTATAAATAATGTTTTTTGGGACATATTCGATGAAAAACGATGAAGTTGACCTTTCGCCCCAGCGCCCAGAGCGCCCACAACGTACATAATCAGCAACTTCCGGTTTATCAGTATTTCACAAATAACTCCTACACAACCAGTGACACAAAAATATGTTTCGTACATAAGTTATAGTAAATTATATTTTCTAAAACTTTTATAAATAATAGTATATACCTAAATATGATTTTTATGGAGATATTTTGAATACTTGAAATGAGCATTGAAGAATGAAGCTTGACTTGCGGTTGACCGATTTACTGCAAAAACTAATCAACTCTAACGACTGTAATAAAACTACTATGTATGAAATTTGGTGTTGATCCGACAAATAGTTTTCATGTTACAGCACCCACAAAGTACATAATCATCTTCTTCCGGTTTATCAGTATTTCACGAATAACTCCTAATTAACTTGTGATACAAAAATATGTTAAATACAAAAGTTATAGTAAACCACATTTTCTAAAACTTTGATAATTAATAAAATTTACGTATATATCATATTTATGGAGATATATTGAAAACCGGAAATGAGCTTTAATGAATAAAGCTCGACTTCCGGTTGACCGATTTACTCCAAAAACTAATCAACTCTGACAGCACACACCACAAAAATTTATATGAAGTTTAGTATTGATACGACTTATAGTTTTCACGTAAGAGCGCCCAATATCACACACACACATACACACACACACACACACATACACACAGACATCATTCCGAAAATGGTCAAAACGTGTTCTAGGGACCCCAAAACATGTATTTCCGTTGAAATCTCGAAGTCGAATTTTTTCATGAAAACAATACTTTCTTTATACTTCGTATATGAAGAAAGTAAAAATAGGATGATAAGAATAAAATCGAAAATACTCTTTTCCACGCATGTATTTGAAACATGGCCGGTCTCGGTACAAATATTATTGTCAGATAAGATAGCCACCGATAAATATATATGAAAAAACGATTCTGATTTTGTGGTTTCAAGGAAACAAAACGAAGGAAGTGCAATGAGAAAGGGGGGAGAACATTGGAGAAGACAAACCAGTAGTAAATATTGCCATAAAATATTGTTTAATCAGCAACCATTTTTGTTTGTTAGTGAAATCATCAGTCAGAAAGTTTCTGCATTAAGTACCTGATGACGAAACCGATCAATGATTAAATTATATTTTAATGTGGATTACTGGTTTTATCATTCATATTATTTAAACCCAGAGATTATGGTACAGCATAATTTATTTCGATTTGTACATTATCCGCGGTTTTCATTCAGTTAAATATTCATTCACCATCGGTGGGAGCTCTTAAGAATGCAATCCAAAGTTTTCTGATTTTTAATTAAGGGTTTATTCAACGGCGGACTCAATTAGCGTAATTGAGTGGGGCTCATCCATATGGAGGGCCTTGATTGTGCTGACGAATTCTTGATAACTTTTTCTAATTTAGATAGAAGCCCTGCGCGATCGTAGGCTCTTTTGTTTTACTTCGAGATTGAACTTTTTGTATTTTGAGCGAATATAAATAATAAGTGAGTAGAATTTGAGGATAAGTTTACGAAATGTATTTTATATCTTAATTCTAAATATTGTATTGCCTATATAATAGTCAATGTCATTGATACAAACTCTACGTATAATTCAGTAATCTGCCTATTTTTGCCGCAGTGAAGCTAGTGATGCATCTTTAGAACACTTCTCTCTATTTAATGGAAAATTAGGCATTTTTTACTCTGATTAATCCTAATTGTGGCCTAGATCTTTGCTTCTAAAGCATTTGATGGCCTACATTCTCACCAGTATTCTTCTAGAAACGCAATTTTTAACTGAAAGCAATGAATATCTGATTTGAAGTGCCGCGAAGTTTGAGTCAATGCAAAAGTACACCGTGGGGAATGCTAAGGTTGAGATGCGTTGCTTTAATGTAAGCGAAACGTTATAAGGGTATGATGAAAGGGGAAGTTGTATCCTATAAAGGACTTGATTCGCCTGAACTTGACATTTCTGCTAAGGAGGGTAATCCAGGCATGAGCCTAAAATTTCCCCTTGGGGTTTCAACAGATCCAGAGTGAGTAGTTTTGGAAATGGCTACTTGTTACTGAAGATCGCAATAATTTTTTTAAAATAATTATTTATTTATTTTTGACATAGATATATTTAAATATAACATAATAATAACATAGAAGTATATAAAATTAAATGGCTATCCTGCCTGAGATCGGCTTAAATTTTTTTATAATATAATTGTTGTTTATTGTATACAAAAAAATAAGCAGAAGAAATTTTACAAATAAAAACATGTTACAGTTCGAGAAAAATTTCAAAAAGAAAAACGAGAATTACAAAGTAGATAAATTATAATCCAATACCGCAACTGCCGGTAAATGGGTTGCAAAACAAACAAAAAATAAAACTTTTTTCGCAAATTATAATCAAATCTCGTGTAGGTTAGCATGTTCACCTTTCATCGTAGGTGAGCGCTACCCTCTTTACAATCCCAGGGCGTGATCAGCAATGTGTTGAAGTGTTGAATTTATAAGAAGATAAGAGTCTAAAACTTGCCCTCAATAAAGCTCATGTCTATTCTTTATTTCTATTTGCTATTACTAGACTTTCACCTATTATTATTCTCAAAATTTTCTGAAGAATATTATTGACTCATCTATTCCACTATTTTTTTTTCTATAGCTCACGTAGGATATACTTAAGTTCATGAGAATCCATGGTAAATATTAGAAATTACTTTCCAACCAGTTTACTAAATGGTTTCATTACGTTTCTTATTCGTGTATCAAGGCTCGAAAGTTTAATCGACACTTTTATTTTTTCGATTACAAAAATTAGGCTTTACGTCACTGCTTCACTTCATGTCACAGTAGAGATCACTAGAAAAATTACTTTTAGCCACTTCACTTTATCAAAATGTTACCATGACGTCGCTTCTTCGTGTACCAGGTCTCGTCGTAGCGTCTCATTTCAATAACACACCTCTTTTTAAAGGGACACACAACCACTGCTTCATTGCTTCGACCCTTTGCTTGTTTTCCGAACTTGTCCCTTTTTCCCTCTCGCGCATTCTAACCCCGTCGTCCCATACCGTTACCGTCCAATTCGGTGCCGTAATTTTCGCCCGGGACCAACCCTTTTATGTATGGCTTTCCCATCTTCGAGCTCTCCCATCTTCTTCCCTGCTTTCCCCCGGCCCATCCCCTTATCCCTCCCTCATTTTCCCCGACCTTATGTTCCCTCCGCCCCTATCGTTCCCTTCCAACCATAAAGGCCTGCCCCTAAAATTCCCATCTCATTATACTCCGATTTATCGTAAATCGGCTGCTTTATGCCCACCGTAATAGACCCTTACCAACTGAAGGATTTATAATTGCCTCGAAGAAGTTGGTTTAATTAGGGAGATAGCTATAGAAATTAAGGTATTTGCTGTTGGGTGTATTATAAAGGTATTTTAATTCTGATTGGGGATTGGATGCTATAGACATGGGCTTAAGAATTATCGTTTAAGTAGGCCCATTACGTGTTCCGCAAAATCCATCCCCTTGGAAAGTATGATTTAAGCGATAAGTACGAAATCGCCAAGTACATCATGTTTCGTCATTTAATCACAATTATCCATCGTAACCCGTGTTTATCAAACGTTGTCGTCTCAGAAGCATTCAGTATTGAAAAATTACTGAGTACCTGGGTATTTTTTTCCGGAAGGGTCGCATGTACTGATTTTTCCTTTCTTGGAATGTGATTCAACCTGTCGTTGATATTCTACCGGTTCACCATACCGGTTTATTGTCTGAAAGATCTTGCTTTCATATTTTAAAGCTTTTTTTACATTGTGATTATTTCCTAATTAAATTCCAATGACTACGACTGCTATATTCAACGCCGTAAAACAAAAATATGTTTTCGCTCTGGAACTAAAGGATAAAGGAAACACTAAAATATTTCTGAAAGTAAACTAATCTTCTTAAACAAAACTTTCACTTATTATAACTAAAATAAATTCATTCCTGTTCATAAAAAGGAGGTTGTTCTTAGGAATAATGTTAAAAATAATTATCTACGTCATTTCATTATTATTGTTACAAAACTGTTTATAACATACATTATGTTATATAATGTACACTATAATTGTTATTAAAATAAAAGTGATTTGATTGATGACTAAATAAAAAGAATAGAGTAAGAAAAACTCCGCATTGAAGTCGGATTTAATTTCTACATTATCCATTGATTTATTTCACTTTTCATTCGGCAATATTTCACCTTTACTCGGACAACCTCCCAACCTTCACCATTTTAATGAATGGCTACTAACGTTAACGGTCATCAATTCTCAAAATATCCAAACCTGAGACTCCGTCATAAAACGAATAATTCCCAGAAGTACGTTGGACGAGCAAGGAAAGCGGTTTATTGTTGAAAATCTGACGAAGTAGCTTTCCAAGTTCAAGGCATCGGAAAATTCCATGGGGGAATAGGAAAATTCCATTTCGGAGGCTCTGACGATGCGGGGTGTAAGGTCTTTTGTAGGCAACACAGACGGAGGGCGAACAATCCTCCTTTGAGGTTTGTGATCGTTTACCAGCAAAGCTGTTACCCCGTTATTTTACCCATCTCTGTGGAAGCGAAAATTTCGGTTGTCCAGTCCAGAAGTATTTCGACTCAGAGTATGCCACGTGGCGCATGCATTTACTGCGGTATTACTTCACTCAGACAATGGGAGACCGCTTTTCAGAAGAGTTGGAGTGCTTACTATACCTGAGGGTTTAAAGCTTAAAAAATCCGCTTCGCATTAGGATTTACCCAAATCCCTTCCTTTGTCGTTATCCTTAGGAGGGTAGTCTTCCTTAACATCGCTTTGTAAGTTGGCTTCTCTATGGGGAACTGTGTAGCAAATCGAGAGACAGGACCGAGTAGAAGATTCCATAAATACAGCGTGAGATTACCCTGTGCGATAGTTTAGATATTATTGAGCATCCACCCATGAAAAGGAATATTTTAGCTTCAAACCAGAATGACTTTTCACTTACGTTTATTCCCCTCAGTCTTTTCTGTTTCCCCGTCCAATGCTGATGTAATGATGGGTTGCTTGCAAATTGGTTTTCCAGCGTCGATAAATGATCTGAATAGGAATTAAGAGAAGCGTTTTCTCTACATTGGTTCAGCTTCCGTTTGCCTTAACTTGTTCCATGTTGCCGCTCATAATAAAAAATTTCCTTGAGTACTTGATGGAATATCCTCTGAAATTACAGCTGTGACTTCCAATTGACGAATTTTTTATGGATCTTCTCTCTTTTGAGGCACGACTGGATAAAAAATCTGCAACAAAAATTCACCTGTACTAGAGGTTAGTATCATGTGGATCGTCACATTTAGGCACAAACGGCCTTTCCGGATCTTCAATGTGACTTTTTTTCACTTCCTGAAACAAATGTGTGTTCAAATAATATTTTTTCATATCTCTTTATTACAAGTTACAATAAAAAGGAAAACGGAATACCTGAAATTACCTCGCACTTGGTCGGGATTGCCAAATTTTCTTTTCATAGATAGCAGGGATGTAGGTCAATAAAAAATATATTATCGAGCGAGTATATTTACATTTGTAATGACACTTAAGAGTCGAGCTATTTACAGGTTGCAATATTTGCAAACCCAGCAATCCCGAGCTCCTGGGTTCGAATCCTGGTTAGGGTATGGTTGTTTGTGTTAATGACTGAAAATGATTAATTGCGAAGAATTATTTTTCCTGACCGAAATTTATAACTTTTTATTAATTTATGTTTTTATATTTAAAAATCAGTACGTAAATGCCATTACGTTGAATCATAACATCGGATAAAACAATCGACAAACAAGACAACAACATAAAGGAAAAGAAAAGGAGAAAATATTAGTCTTATAAAGTCTTGAATACTTTAAAGTAGGCAATACGCCACTCAATAGCGGCCTGACGGTACACTCCAGGCCAAAATTAACGCAGCACCTCCCTAGCGATTCTTACGGCCGGTGCTGCGTTAATTTTGGCCAGGAGTGTACATACACGGGTCTTTCAATGAAAAGAGGTACCCCACCCCACCAAGGCATAACATTCTCTCCTAACGTAATCTGTCACCGCTACTCCTCTCATATTCCTTATCTCCTTTGCTTTATCCATCCACCATCTCCTCATCTTCTTCCCTCAACCCTCGCTCACTCTCTTAAGGAATCGATCTTCCGGCCCATTGATTACTTCAGCCCCTCGACATTACTTTCCATTCGAAAAGAGTGTCTCCGTGGAAGAAAACTTAACGCTTCGTGAGCAAGAAAGTCCCCTCGAGATTTTCTCATCTCGTTTCCCGCTTCAAGAGGTACCGTCGCGTTTTCTTTCTCGTATGTAGGTCTAGTAGCGTGTGAGGATGCATCTGCTACGGCCCTTGCTGACCCAAGGGCCTTGCGAATTCCTCACTTATGCTTTCAGACCCTATTTCATCACCTTTGGTTGTGGTTGCTCTTCAGGACTATGAGTTCTGCAGTATTTTTTAGCTTCGAAGTTAATTTTAATCTGCTTATTTAAGTTGGATTTTTGCTTTATAAAGTAATGGATGCTGTAAAAGATGGCCTTTTCCCTACTAATTTAAATTAATGAACTTCTTAAATTACATCGTTGAATTCTTTAGCGTAGTCACTTCCGATTAGATGAGAGACTTTGCTGGAAAAGCTTCCCTTCTTTTTTTCATCACAGGCACGCTTTAAAAGGATATTAGAGAATATCGTTTTTAATATTTAAACTTAAACTTTTACGCTTTATTTTCGTAATTATAGGAGCGTAATATTTTTTGAATTACGACTACCACGTTGTCATAGAATGGAAAAATTGTAAGATGAATAAAGTCTAATACGAATGAGAATTTAGAGCTTATTTTATGATTAAGTCCGAACTTAATTAGGTCGACCTTTAAATGCTTTTCATCAAACGATAGATGTCTTTTGGACTCGCACAAAGTGCACCATTTTCATTTGGTTATAATCTGGTAGATTCGAGAGGAAGGTAAAGTTATGAGTACGGGATAGGATATTTTGTATTCCTACTTGAACTGAAAACTGCCACGAACTAATTTATAAGCTTGCTTTAAACCTGATGGCTTTGATAATTCAGATGTGATTAATCTGGGAACGACTTTGCTAAGAGATTTAAAAATAGTAATAAAACTAATTTTCGTTTATAATATATTGACTGTTTATTTCGTTAATATTTTGCATAAAAAGTAAATTATGTTGCCATATGGCTTACAGAAAATGTAAAGAAGACGAAATCATAATACCACAGCGCTGAAATTGGATTCTGATGTTTGCTAAAGCTTGAAAATATTTTTACGCGTATTCATCCGGTAATAACTCAATATAATTTCCATTCTTAATATTCCGTATCTTTAGAAGTGGTAGCTTTAGCTTCCTGGAAAAGTGAAGGACTCGAAACCTTGATACCAGGAGTTGAGAATATGAGGTTTTTGTTAAGGTTTTAAAAAATATTTTAATGCGCGATTGCTCAGCGATAATTCAATATTTAATACTTTTATTGTTTCATATATTTGTACACGGTAGTTTTAACGCCAAACTGTACATACCCCAAATTAGATTCAGTTATCAATTGTTTGAATTTATCGGTTATTCTTCGCTCCCTTAGCATCATAATTTTGCCAAAATTTCTGGCAATCTAAATGTTTGTTTATAGGACTTAATCCACAAATTAAATCTGCTTAATGCTGCCCTTGTTTCATCCCCAATACTAAATTGCGTTACAGTTCAAACGGAGGACGATTCTACCGCAGCTCGATCTTCTATTTTTATTCCCCTGCTCTATGAGAATAAAGCGAGTAATTATCCACTTTGGCCATAATTACTGCCAAGCGATTCATTGCTTGGTCACGAAGTTCACGGTCGCCGTTAACGGGACTAATTTAATTCGGTTTTATTGGAAGCTGTAAACATCAGAGGCAGAGGAATTTTAGTAATGCGGAGAGTCGTAAGTTTGCGAATTGGAGCGACACAAAAATAAGGGGATATAAAATGATGTCGTGCTAATTTATGAATGGCTCAATATAATAAAAAGATTAGTCATGATTAATAAATAAAATCGTTAATAAGAAATTTCCTAAAATTATATGCTAGGAATATATCTTCTGAAATTGCATGAGATTATTGCCGGAAAGTTAGGAGAACTAAAGAGGCGTACACGATTAAGTCAGCTTCTTTTATTTGTCATGCTTTACTGTGGAAAATAAATATAAAATAATAAATATAATTGTAACCATAAATATTAAGTTTAAAACACTGAAATACTTTAATAATGTATTGAAAATAAACGGAAACGAAGATAGGCACTCAATGAAATTACAGGCTCTATGGTTTAAAAACAACAAATATATATAACTGAAACGACTCACTGATTTCTTATTATTATTAAGTATTTCTTCAAAAATTAAAAATTCTCTCTGAAATTATATATGTGTATGATTATAATATGAATGAAAGGTTAAACTACCTAATTAGTTTATGAAATTTTATTTCGTCGTATGTCATATCACTAAACAGAGAAACAAGATATCATATTTAAATATTCCATTCGCGTCTACTGAATCTTCTACCCTATCTTATTTGAAGTATATAACTAACAGTTAACAAAAATCTGCTCAAAAATCTTTAAAAATGAAGGAAAACTTATTTTCCATTCGCAGCTTGCATGATTAACAGTTATTGCATTGTATTGAAAGTTTTTGGGTAAGTTTCAGATAAAACCATGTCTAGATTTAGGGATTGTAAATATTTTTTTTTTTTCAAATTGCTAACCTGCTGTTGCCCTTCACCGGTGAAGTCCCCCTAAGCTCTACTGAACTTTTCAGGAGGTGCTTCACCGAGGCAACAGCAACAACGAACACACACGACCATTCCCCGAATCGGAAAAATCCGACTCAGCCGGGATTCGAACCCGGGACCTTGGGGTAGGAGCGATAGCTTAGATGGCATGCTATCCACTCGGCCACCAAGGCCGGTCGGATGAAAAGATGAAAATATTTGGAGTAGCCCAATCCTACAATTGGTCTTCATAGTATTCATAGCATACCTTTTAGTAAATTATATCCACCGAAACCATTTATTTTCACCGCTAAAGCACTTCGCATTTCATCGGTGTTATCAAGGTTTCCCTAAAAACGTCAGCGTTGATGGCAATACTCGAAAAATGTGGCGCCAAGTCGCTATCACCCTTCGCCACACGCTGAAATTGAGTTCTCGAACGATCAGCTACGCGAGACACAGCGAAATTGCCCTATATTTCATACTCCGACGAAATGGCTACCAATATCCATAAATCACCGTAAGAACCTCCGCGGAAGGCGTTGGTCACGAAAATCAATTTTCGAACCGTGTATCGCAAGAAAGAGATAAGAGGATCAAAATTATCGTCTCACACAGTTCCTCTTAATTATCACGTTGAAAATTTTATTTACTTAATATACATTCAAGTTTTCGAAGTGCCTCTATTAGCTTTAGTGTAGTTATTCCCAAATTGGGCATAGCCAACCAATAAGATACTTTATTATTATTTTTATTTAGGGACTTTTAAGCCCTTTTTCCATATGATAAAGGAACTTAAATAAGAATATTAAAAATACAACGACATAACAAAACAAAATATAAATCTGTATAAAATGATATAAAATAGAAATCTATACAAAAATAAAATACAATCTTATGCAAAATTAAAATACGATCATATGCAAATATTACGTTTCTAACATATGCAAATGTTACTCCCGTTTTATCATATTTCCATTTCTACTAACTTTTAATGCATTCTAGACAGTTATTAAACATAAAATATCATGATTTGGGGACATTTTGAACATTGTAGCTTTTTATTTTTTTTTGGACTTTTGGTCTACAGAAAATATTTTTTATTTTGTTGTTTTTAATATGTTTTTGGGGTGGTGGTTTGGGAATTAGTGAGCGGTAGCATGAAAAAGTATGGGAAGCACTGCTTTAGTGCTTGACAGATCCGAAGGGAAAAACTTATTCCTATAGATCCACGATCTGCTGAGAGTGAACTCGCCATCTTTATAGTATTTTCAGTACGCGAAACCCTTGTGCCCTGGTAGACAGAAGCATCAACTCTTGATGCCCTCTCATTTCTGCCAACGTAAACACGTGAGTTGTTTATTGCAGCAAATCTGTTAGCCGAGTGAACCGCGAGTGGAATGACGTAATGAGCCGAGAGTTCCGCGGGGTTCTATCCTCGGACCGATGAATTTCGATCGAGAGCGACTCGGTCTAAAATTAGAGGAGATGAAAGTTCAAGAAGAAAAGAAGTCAAGTGGAAGAGTTGGGCCATTAAGCACCGAGTTATGACAGTGGAGAGAGAGTACAATAGCAGACTTGAAATTACGAAAAGCCGAGGAAATGGTTTTCAAGCCCGCGAGGAATTATTTTCTTGTAAGCGTTTCCAGCTACTTTAGAGTTCTTTATGCTAAAATGGCGGGGTTATTCTCTTTGGTTTTTGTTGAATAATTATTTGCTGGAAAATTCTTCAATGTTAACTTTACATCCACACCTTATAGATGCAAGCACCAGTGAATCTCTTTCTTATGCAGTTATCATGGTTATGGTGTGGTCGCGCGAAGTAAATTTTTAATTGGACATGTTTCGAATCTGCAGAAAATGTCTCAGATATGTCCAGATATGTCTCAGATATGTCTCAGATGCATCAACTTTTTCTGTAATATACACTCAGTAAACGTTTCATTTCTAGTATCCATACAGAACGCTCAAATTCGAATCTTTAACTTTTAATCCCTAGCGATTTTAAGTTTCAAAAATGCAAATCATTTGTCCATTTAGTTAAAGAGAAATAGTGTCGTTATATTTATAGATACACATTTTTGGGCGAAATGGAGACTTTAAAGTCCTACCATCCATTCGACCTTTACAAATGTTAAATATACAAACGATACAATACAAATCAATATTAATATTAAAATACAAACGTATACCAATATTATAATAAAAACACACAAATATTAACGTAGTAAAAGCCTATTCTGTACAGCCATTAAAATATAAACAAACTTAATATAACAATAAAAATATTTAATACAGATATTTAAAATGAGAAAAATGTTACATCATCAGTAGTGGAGTGCCTCTACTTGAAAATTATTATAATTAAAAATTGATGCATATCATAAACATGTAATTACCAACAACTTTAATTTTTCTGATATTTTCGTATAAAAACCCATCTCATTGATGACTCCACCCTTCATATGTACAGCTGTAAGTAGTAAGTATTGAATAACTCAGATGAGGCGTAGAGGAGAAGAGATTAATCAACTTTGCTGTTTCCACAATTCAAATTTTTCGGCTGTGTATTTGTCTACAAATCCATTACAATTTCTTGAACCCAAAATCCTTGTCACCAAATTTAAGGAAAGCTCCATATTTCACCCTACAAATTTACATGAGTTAAAACTGTGTCCAAAAATTTAAAGCGCAGTAAAAAAGAACAAACATGTTAAAATGTGAAGAAAATACCTGCTTCAACAAGATTTATCGGTCGCTTATCGGTTGGACGGAGTAAAATACCTAATAAACAAATTAGTTTTGCTATCGACGACATAATGATGAGCGCTTCGGACATATATACTTCACCAAAGTCTACATTAATGCCCCGTTTTATAAAAACCTCTCCTTGTTTGTACCCCAAAACCCTTGTCCCTCATCCCCCGGGGACGCCGACTCATTTCCTGCGAGAGCTCGGTGATAAAGGTTTTCGCCCTTCCAGATATACAAACGATTCTCGTGGGCTTATAAAAAAAGCCGTTGCTTCATTTGGAACCTTTTTCGGGGGCGGGACCGGATATGTGGGTGGAATGTCTACATCCGTCCACAATCTCCTTCATCCCAGCGGAGGTGGTGCAAGGGTTTAAAGGACTTTTTCCAATCCTGACTAGTCTTTTTCCTCTCTCTCTCGACAACCCTTCCCCTGTACCCTTTCCTTTCTCTCCCCTTCTATTCCCTCCTACCTATTCTCTGCTTCTAGGGTCTCTCCCTTTGTTTGTTCCTATTCTTGGTGGCATCGCTGTATTTCCCGACCGCAACACTCAAATGAAATCCTGAAAGAGGCTGTGTAGCGAAGAGCTAATCTACGGATGGCAATTGATTTTAGTTCCTAAGCGACGAGACGTCTAACTTTCCAAAAGGTCGTAATAACAGAGAGAGAGAGAGGAAACAGCATTCTCCAAATATCCGCTGAAATTAACTTCTGATATATATGAAGTATAAATAAATTTGAAATAGTATTAATTAACTACATAATATTTTCTAAGTCAGAGTAATCATTCGTACGAACTGAGCATGTTTATTAATATATATTATTAATAGCTGTTGATTAATGATACTGTACTCAGCAATTTTTTTTCGTTGGTATTTTCAGAGTAAACCTGATAATCCAAAAACTGAATTGAGTCTTAATTTTTAATATTTAAAATTCACAGACAATGGCAATGCTCTGTGAAAATGGGATTTCTCCGTGATTAAAAGTACAACGTATTATTCCTTTTATTTATTATGACGACAGCGTGAGAAAACTGATCCCAATATTTCTCTTCATAAAAGACTGCTAACCTTTCTAGTGAAAAAATAAAGCAAATAACTGCACCTTGTCTTTGTTTGCAAACCAGCACAAAGAATATATATCCAATTAACTCCTTTCTAAGGCGTTGAAATGTTGTGATGAAGGTATTTCCTTTGTGAGCAACCTTTCCGAGCTACCCGGGCGTAGATTGAAAGGGTACCGACCCCTGTTCCCTTTCCCTTTCTGCTAATCCTCATAAGGTCCACATCCAGACTCCGGCTGGGAAACTTTTCTCCATCATCTCGCTCGCAGCAATTATCCCCAAACAGATTTCCAGCTAAATTCTCATTTTGCCTTCACTGTCTTTATCTCCGCCGTATACCCAGAGCCATTTCCTCCCCGAAAATGATTTTTTCCTACCCCGCACTGTGTTTCTCCTTACATCCCATCCGGTTCCTTCATCAACACTCCTTAATCCTCATAATCTAAGGAGATGGCTATGCTTTCCATAGCTGCATTAAATAATGATCCCTTATCAGTCATTGCTAGGACACGGTAATAAACTCTTATCTGTGATTCTATTTAATGAATTTCTCATAAGATGGCGATGTCTTGTATACGTAAAATAGAAAAGAGAATATATGTATTTTTTCTGCAGTTTTTATTTAAACAATTTATCGCTAATTTTGTTGTATTTATTTTAATTAACACTGTGAATAAATACAAATATTCTCTTTTTCATCGTGATGAATTTCTATTACAAACACTGATTTGAGTTTCAGTCTAATCTACCGGTCTTTTTTTACTTAAGAGTATCATTCTGTGAGCTGACGCTGATTTTCAATTAAAAGCCGCATGTTTTCCTTAGTTAAGTCATGGTCCATGAACCCCCTACCGCACGTCGAAAGGTGGCTTACTGGGTAAATATGTAGATGCCAGGATGATTATAACAGACACAGAATTTGGAGTGTTAGTAATATGAACGATTGAGATTCAGGTTCAATCTTCTGGGACTCATTTATGGATATTTTACACGTTAATAAGTACCACTGTATTTGATCTGAATCTGTATCGTTCATATTAGTAACACTTGAAATTCCGTTCATTCTACTAGCACTTGTAATTATCGTTTATACTTCTAACACGTAAAGTGGTCTAGTAATAGTTTGGTTTTGCTATAGTTTTGTTAGTGATATATTTTTATAATGGTCCTTCTTTTCGATGAAAATCTTCTCTTTTGAGCTCCAAAAGCGTAAAAATGCATAAGCTGAAAATTTATTCTTCAAGAATACCTTTTCGTTAGGAATTTTGAGTGCATCTATTCTGTGAAAGCAGTTTAAGGGCGTGTGACAGGCGGCGAAATCAAATGAGCTAACGACCCTTTTCTTTCACTAGTAAATATCAAGTATCGTTTGCAGAAAATCTATCTTGAAACATAATACGTACACTGTCTAACATTATTCGAGGAATTTATTGATCGTAAATCATATAATAAAGGATTTACGGTATTAATGTCTTTGGACAATCGTTAGATGTGAATTTCAGAGACAAATATTGATCTGGGTTACGCTTCATCCCGTAATTCTATTAAGTTAGGTGTAAAGGAAGCCATTTTGACCGAATCTCGTCAAAATAGTAGAATAGTATTAGTAATATATGAGTAAATATGAATTTTCAGCGATGACATTGGCAGAGAAATAAAATGAAAGTGGAATTTTCTTTTTCCAGTGCTTTTTATGAAGAACCATGACATAATACTGTTTTATTTCTTAAATGCACCCTGTGCTACAGAAAACACTCATGATAATTGCAAAATGTGGTCTAATCGGCTACGTGTCTCCAAGCTCGTACGCAACTAATCTCTCAAATGGTTCATCGTGGTCTTGATAGTAGAAGTTATAAATCTGCAAATTACAATTGGATTACATTTTCGTCCTGATAGGTATCACTCAGTATTACAACACTGAATAAAAATTCCAAAGATAGGAATAGGATGATAGCGTAACATTAATACGGCTTTAGACTAATTTGTCAAGGTAGAATTATAATTTGTCACCCACTTCATACAGCAGCTGTACTATTCCTGTACCCTCAGCAGTTACGCCACATTAAATCTCTTTGAAGTTATAATAACGCAAATTGAGCGTAAAATTTCATTAGCGCCTTGCTTCCCTTTATGCATCCGTGAACATGCGACAGTGCTCTGCTAACGCTATCTTATTCTTTGAAAGGGAAACGTAATCCCAGGATGTTATGTTAATTTCGTAAACCGTACACTGAAGAAAAACTCTAGACTTATAGATATTTATAATGTGTTTGAATCAATATAAATCTTATCTTTAAGATAGAATAATTATATTTAGATGGCCAAGATATTAGATATTTCGTATAAATATCTCGACTAAAATGATGAGGATTATTTAATGATTAATTCAAGGGAAATGATTAGGGAATCCTTAAGGGCTATAGGAAAGGAAAGGATTATGTTTTCCAACTATTATTCTGTACAACTCGTCTATTTAGAATATCTATTTTACTTTGTCTTTGGTGCTAAATGTTAGAACAATACAGCGTTCCAGTTTTCCATGTCAGCCATAAATTGTAATTTCAGTTATCAAATCGCGAAACGCAGAATTGACGACCTGGAGTTAAGGTATCCTTGCAGTGGGAAGAAAAATACATAGGACTTCATTCTCAAGTAATCTACTCACTATTAACAATATAATTGGAACTCTCTATTTTTTATTCGTTGTTCACGTCTATATTCAATTTAGCCCTTTGCTTACTTTTTACGTTTGAAAATGTTTACAACGTTAGAATCAACTGCTTTAGCCGTGACTTGGTGGTATGGATCCATCAGGAGCGAAAGTGAAAACAAACTTTTACTATACCACAGAATTATTCTGCGGTATAGTAAAAGTTTGTTTTCACTTTTTGTTTACAACGTATTTTCTTTGTGAGATTTATCTACATTGAATTATGTTTAGTGCAAATTATTTATTGTTTTTTAATACTATGAGATCTATCTTTTTACGCCCTTCTTTCTATCTTGAATTCATTTTCATGATACTTTTTCGTTCGTTTATATTTTTATCAGAAGAAGTTTTTTCCTTAACTTTATTTCTCTGAAATGAAAAATCTACGATGAAATTATAAAGTCTACGAAGTCGTATGTTTGTTCTCGGGTTAGAGTTTTAAAATATCCAATAGCTTACTATTTTCTCCAAACACCGGTGAAGGAGGTGAGGGACCCCTCCAAAGACGGCTATTGCACATTTTAAACCTCTAATTCATTAACAGCCGTATTCCAAATTTTCTTTCTTTACATCGTTCCTTGGTTTTAATATTTACGTAAATATATATGAGCATGTCTCAGAGTTCTCTTATATTGAAAGAGTCGACACAATCGAACTCACCGTAATAAAGAAACCCACCAGGAAGAGAAAACCTCCTTCCCTTGGATTGCCTTGTCTTGCCCACGTTTGAATCCCCTTTCTTTTATGTTCCTCTTTTTCCCCTTTTCCATCCTTTTATTTTTACTTTCACTCGCATCTCCTTCGGCACATTCCCCAATTATCTTTCTTCCTCTCAGCATCTTCTCTCCCCTCTTCAATTACTTTTATCTCATCTCAGCCAAGGACGCTCCCTTTATTTAACGTATTATACCGTAAAACAAGGGAATATTAACGAGAAATGCCGTCAGCGAAATTAAAGGCGGCTTTATAAGTCGTGAGAGGAGAAAATCCCTTTGAAGCTTTCCATCTTTAATTGTTTAATTACATATCATCGTATCGTGGATAATGTCGGGTAGAAATTTTTGAGGTGAAGAAAAAGTATTAACTAGTTCTAGAGGTTAATGTTTCTATCGGTTTTAATTGCTCCAAATTGTGCCAGTTAAACTTAATTGAATGTTGAGTTATTAAAATTAATTGGTAAGCTGTGAAAGAGTTTAGAATCTGTCGGAAAGCTATCTACGATGTTTTTGATTGACAAGTCGTGCCAGTAATTCTTTCTGGATTAAATTTACCAGTCATTGTACGAGAAAAAATTGACAACTCTTCACATCTCTAGCAGTTATATAGCTGAAATTAATATTTTAAGCTGTACACTTTCACTAAATTTACCGGGTATGTATTCTGCTTGAGTTGACTTGTTTAGTAGTCATTAGATTGCGTATCACTGTGATGTGTAAAGAACTGTACTAAGAAGATTAAATATTCATCCATTTACAACTGATTAAATCCCTTCATGAGAATAACTCCCTTATTTAATATAAATAATTATATATAAGTAAAATAAACCGGCTGCGGTTGGGGAGTTTTAGCGTGCTAGTGCTAAGGTCCCAACCCCCCAAGGTCCCGACCCCCCAAGGACCCGGGTTCGAATCCCGGCAGATCGAATTTTTCTGATTAGGGAATGGTTGTCTGTGTTTGTAAATATAAACATAAAAATTATTGAAATGAACGTTATTGAGATATCTTCCCAATTTTTCCATTAGAGAATTTTTGTTATTAATATACTGGGTCTTTATTTGTTTTTATTCATTACTAATGACTAACAGTGACTCACAGCACACGAAAAGTGTGCTCAGCTCAGAAATTCGGCTTGCTTTTTGCATTTGATGATGAGGCTGGTACTCGGAAGACAAATCGTATTTTATGTTCCCTTTTATGAGTCAGTACGAATGTAAAGTGTAATGTTTTAGCTCACTCTTTGTCAAATAACCTGATGTTAGATTACCCTAAACACATTGCCTGATCTCGATAGTCGTATTAAATTAATTCATGGTAGTTTTATTCCCCACCTCCTCGAAAGGAAGGTAAAATCCCCTAAATTTTGCTTTTAAATCTCCAGCGACACGATTTTTCAGCAATAAAAAGCGTTAAACATTCCATTTAGCGAAGTGGCACAATCTCCAAGCGCACACGCAATTATCCTAAGAGCTTTTCATATTCTAAACCAATCAAATTTTATTTCTTTCCATCGGCAATCCCCTCACTTCGATTAAGCTCATGAATGGGCTCCCATGACACGAGCAATTTGCCTCTTTTAAATGTAACAGGAAGTAACATTTACCACGCCCATAGGCTGTAAACTTCTTCACCCCTTTCCTCAGC
Organism: Sympetrum striolatum; assembly: GCA_947579665.1. Lineage (NCBI taxonomy): Eukaryota > Metazoa > Arthropoda > Insecta > Odonata > Libellulidae > Sympetrum > Sympetrum striolatum. Next base: position 34,108,289 of record OX388350.1, on the reverse strand, counting down.
ACCTCGTATTTCGTAACGACACTTATATCGACACTCCCTTAAATCTACCGCCGCTAAAATGCCATTCGTTGCATGCATTTTTATTATCGTAGTTTCCTCTCTCTTTGGCCGTTAAATTGGGTTAACAGTTAATTTCTATCCCGGTTTTATCTGCTTGTTTCCTGTCCGCCACACGACGATGACGGCGTTATTACAAATGGCGAGGGAGGGATTTTTTACGCAAGAACCTTTCTCGTAACGCCGCAAATACGAGGAACACACTCGAAGAATGAGTTGCGCAAAGTGCAGCTCTTGTTGTGAGCTCCGGAATCGCCATACGGCGAAGCAGCACGCAGATTTGCAGAGAGCGTCGAAGGGAATTGGTATTACTTTCTTGGAGGGTGTGGCGTCGTGCGAAAATCTTCTTATCCCTTTGCAAATCGTATTCAGATGAGCTTCCCATTGTTCCTTGCGAGGAATTTAATCCGCGAAACAAATTTGTTATGCGAGAAACGCGCTCGGTGGTGCAAGCCTTTTCTCGCATCACATGTTTCGCTTTGTTCCATTAAGTTGTTCTCGGAATTGGCACCTTTTTTGTTTGGAGTGGTTGTATTTGTTTGGGTTTTTGCTGGAATATTGAGGATGGGAAGCGAAACCGGTCGGTGATGAGGAGCCGTCTTCAAAATGGAGATTAAATATGAAACATAATGGTAAATGGAACCCAAGAAAAAACAAATTTGGAAAATTTTGACATGGCTGGGACTCGAACCTAGGTCTTCTACTTTTCAGAAAAGGCCCAAGGATAAAACTACTAAGCATTAATCCGTGCAATCGTTCCAAGTATTGTTTCGAATGAATGAATGTTTTTACGTTTTTTGAATGCTTTTTTTTCGTTTCTATGATTGGTAATCCTACCATCATATCTCGATATGCTTGATTTTTAATTTGGTGCTAAATAAAGGAAAATGTAACTATCATCTTTTTCCTCGGCTATGATCCTATGAGAATCACTGAGGATTGATTTATAAAAAATCGTTTTGGACTCTACGCATCTTATACTGAAGGATTCTTTTTCTTCGATCATTGAACTTCATTTGCAAATACCATTTATGAAAATAAATATTGTACTTAGCAGTCTCTATGTGAAAAAATAATGTTGACAATACTCTTTCATCATCTCTGATTTGCACTCTTGTTTAATGCTGGTTACTAGTGGACGCTATTTCCGTCAAATCGAAATTTGAAGTTATATGATATGATGAATTTTCTCAAGCACAACATAAAGTGGTTTTTCTATTATTATTTTGTCAACATTTACAGGAAACGCCGAAAGATTTGATATTGAATATAAAAATTCAGTCGCCAACCGATTCACTTCCATATTAAAACTAAACTGCTTTTGTTTCTGCTTCATCTGTGATCGAATTTAATTTAAATGATTTGCTGATGACTGGCACCTCTATGATCTAGAAAACTTTCATTTTACTACCGTCCCCCCTTTCACCGAACGCCCTTCGAAGTACTGACATAACTTTTCTCAATAATTTTATACTCGCCGTTACGCAACAGCATCAGTTTCGGTAGTTGCCAACACATTTAACAAGTCATGATGAAGGAAAACTTCGATCAGTTCCTTGAAATATACCACATTGGAGAGAAGCCAGCTTTTGCATTGAAGCATCGTAAGCAATATTTATTACTCTTTGCATTTTACCTATATCTATCCAAGAATTGGTCGACCTTTCTGTACATTGATATCTACGTCCTTGAATGGCGTTCTGAGTTAATGCATTGATTTCATTGCTGTCATTCATTAAATATTTTATTTTATTGCTGTCATTAATTCGACCTGTGATCCGAAGGAGGGTGTTAATTATGATCATTGAAATTCTAGCAATTTCCCGTTCTATGTAGGATATCATAACCTACTGATTCATTGGTCACTCTTACAAACGCAGGTGTACCACATAATGGGAAAATGACATTAATTTTCTGTTTGCTTGCTCTGGGAGTAATGAAGACCTCTCTCGCAAATTGTACCCATCAATATATAAATACGGAATGATTTTCTGTGACCAAAGCACAAATTAACTGCCATTAATCTTCCCATTGTGATGGAAAGTTCTCTAAAGTAGCATTGAAATAATCGCTGAATTTATTCTTATAAAATACGCTAAGTTATCTGAATATACGTACGTTAATACAAACGATGGATGAAATTCGGACAACTTTTTTGTAGCGCCTAAACTGGGGATGGATAGCAATAGAAAAGACATGTACTATCAGGCTAAACCCGTAAACCAAAATAGCTCGTCAGGAGTAATAATTATCAAATATTACGTAAACTATTACTGTGTATAATTTTCAGACGGTTACAATTACATTAGATCAAGCAGTTGCAACACATTACAGTTAATCTTAAAACAGTTACAGTTATTTTAGAGGAATAGAAGTAGATACAGTTTTTATCAGTCTATTTATGAATGATTTTTTTATCTATCTTGCATATACATCCACTTATTTACCTCCATATTTACTTTTGACAGATTATCTATGGATTATAAATTGCATGTAAGTGATTCCGTGATTACTAGTATTTCCAAATTTCTTTTATCACGATTATTATAGTACCTAGGAATATCATATCGAATATTTGGCCCTCTGCTAATGTTATGATATGAATTTCTTTTTGTTTTGTATTTTTTAGAGTAGAAGTTAGTAATCAACAGAATATATTAATACAAAATGGTTAGGGGAAGTATTCCAATTCCTTGTAACATTATTGAGCACTTTCTATAATGCAATGATGAAAATAGTATTTTACACCTCTGTGACGTATAAGATCGGGAAGTTCAGTTATTTTGAGCGAATTCAAAGATGTATTTTGGCGCCTATTCCGCCAGTCAAGCGGAAACGAATCAGCTGTTCACTTATTTATCTTCCATCTCGGGATATTTTTTCGCCGTCGCGTGCGATAAAAATGGCGAGACGGCGGTCAGTCTTCCACCATTTATATTTACGGGAATCGATCGTAGAGGCGTGACGGTGATTTATTTATCTCTGTGAAAAAAATTCCCGATAAACATCTCTTCCTTTGATAGGTTGCGTGAGAATGTGAGCGTAAATATTAACTGCCGAATTGGAGGAACTCGTTTTGGCTCCCTCAAGTGTTTATTTTTTTCGGGTTCGTTTGGTAAAAATACGCTCGCCTTTCTTCCGTTGGTTTTGCTATCGTGATATGTCAGTATCCATTATGCTATAAGTAAAAATAAGCTGTTTTTCTCCTTCATTTTAGTCCTCTCAATGAAGTGGTTTCCTCTTTGTAATATTCTCTTCTTCGCGGTTAAACCCACAATGGAGCCAATGGATGTTATCTCAAATTGATATTTTAATCTTCAAGAGAACTTAAAAATTCTCAATTTAAGCCTCGATATCGGTCATGTTTTTCAAATATATATTCTGTGGGCGTAGTCAAATTTTGTTTTCATTTAATCAAATCTCAATAAGCTCCACCAAATAGTACTGTAATCGATTGATTAGAGTTAAAGTTAATATAATAAACAGCGCATGTAGCTCAAACCACTGCACTGTTAATAAATCATCCATCCATCATCCAATCGCAAAGTATTGTTGCTGCAGCCTGGAACTTCTAACTTCTGCAGTTGTGAAGGTGTGAACATACATTTATTATATCTTCAATGTCGTGTAGGTACTTCCGCTTTGGTGGCCCTCTCCTATTTTTTTCCTTTAAAACTTTTCTCTCTCTTAAAACTTTTCTAATCAGACTGCTGTCTCGGTTCATGAACCAAGAACTTAACTCTCTTTTAAGAAGACCTGGGGTATGGTTGTGTTAGAAATGAATTTGTCTCATTAACGAATATTTACCGTAATAAACTATTATTTAATGCGCAATGAACTCGTGTTCTTAAAATGTTAATCGCGAAATAAGAATTTCACGAAATATCTTCAGATCGGTTTTACAAAATTTAGCCAATGCAAATGCAATTCCTCTCAATAAACAACTGATATATTGCTAAAGAGATACATACCAAAAGGTACAGATTTCTTCCTAGCTCGCAGTTTTTCCCAATAGCTGCAGTAAAACAAGCAAACGCCATCGATGTACGAAAAGGCGTGAAAAAGGTCATTCACAAATGACTATTAGGAAGTTCCGCTGTCATTGACTTTAAAGATGCCGTACAATACACCGAAACCTAATTTCAACACGAATAAACAACTCAATTTCAGCGATTCCTTCACATCATCAACATTCCGAATGCCTCATATTTTTGATCCACTTAATCCGATTAAAGGCGAAACCTAGGGCAGTAATGCTATTAATATCCTCCCAATGGATGTGCATTTTCTCCTAAAATATCTCCTTTCGCTCGGAAGAAGTATTTCTGCACGTGCCGCACGGTCACGTTCTCGGACCGCCCGGATTCCTGGAACATGCGGCTCCGCTGACCTCTATATTGCACTCTCATTCCGAATGCCTCCGGTTAAGTCGTTGGAAAGGGTTCTGCTTATGTAGGTCTTTTTTCGCACTCCGTAATCAGTGCGACTGATGAGAACCCGCCATTGTTCCCGCCACGGCTCCTGGATTTACCGCCGCGGAAAGTGAGTTTTTCATCTTGATTTACGGCGCGCGATCTGGCGCGAGCAAATGCGAACGAGGATAAGTGGAATATTAATAACGTCCGACGCGAATGCCGTAGTCGGTTCGCCATGCGAGGTAATCCGTTCGTGAATAAAGTGAAGAGCGTGCGTTCATTCGTCAGAGTCCGCGGCCGATAATTATAAGTTATTATATAATGATATAAATCATAATTTAAAAACAAAATTTTCAACGGAAACTTATTCTGTTTTTAATAACTAAGAAATTTGCGCACATAATAGAGGACACATGACATGTTTCAAGGCTTAAGCACCATTTTCAAGTTGAAATTTGTAAATAAATGAATGTCAATGAAACTTGAAAATGGTGCATAAGAATTGCAACATGTCGTGTGTCATCTAGTAAATGCGTAATTTGCTTTCTTATTAAAAATTGAATGATTTCCTTTGAAAAAGTTGTTCTTGTTTTGTTCTTTCGTCTTATATTACCACAAACTCGTTATTCGGTTGATTTTATTAAATTGCAATTTTCTCATAGCGTAAAATAGAGATAAAATTATGGTAATTTTCTACAAATGCAGTTATATATTTCTCCGCCACTAATGTAATTATCTCAGCATTCTAGTTTTTTTTCCGTATGCTAACTCAACTAAAAAGGTATAGAATTCTATATTTAATGTTCCATGTGTAGAATTTGATAATGGTTAAATATAAGGATATATAAAATCTTTCAAAGATGAGTTGCACTTCTCAAAGGATAATTTTCGTTTGTGATTAAATTAAATAAGTTTATAAAAATTTATCCTTTGGGTGATAATTGGAGCCATTCAAAGAGATTAGATTTTTCCAGTCCTAATAGTATTTTAATTGTTTAATAATTACATCTAATTATAATTAAACTGCTTTCAAAATCAGCGCCAGATTGAATGTCGTCATTTAGCTCTTGGATGTTAAGTTTAGTTTCTATTCCTCAGTTTGTGAGCTGTTTTTATTTTTGGGTCCTTAAATGTACCGGCGTAAATACTTGGGTATATCTTCATTTTACTTGGAGATTAATTCATGCAAGTTTCTTTCGGGAAGGTATCAGGGAAGAAAGGGAATTTGTTGAACTTTGACATTCGCCATTTGGTAGCGAAATTTACATTTCAAAGAGAGGACGAAAATAAAAACCGATTTGTATTCGTGAGTATTCTGTTCTTCCATTCGTTAAAATTCCTTTTTCTAAATGAAAATGTGATTTACCTCTCCATTTTGCCTGGAGAATGTTTTGAATGTGTCTTTTATCTCATTAAATTTTTAGTAAACGGTGGGAATTTTTTTTACGTTATTTTCCTCGATGCTTTTAATTTCTTTATAATTTTACTTTGTAATATCACATTCAATTTTTTACAGTTTAACCAGTGATCGATATAATGTTATTGTTCTAATAGCTATTTGATTAATATTTTGTTTTAAATTCTAATTATTTTATGCTTCTTATTATTGTTTTAAATTTCTGTTCTTATTCTATATTTATTATTATTATTTTAGAAATATATGTTTACTATTGTTGTTTATCTTATTATTATTTGCATTCTGAGAGATATTTTAAAATAATTATGTAATCCATTGGCTGGCCAAACGGCCAGTTTAAAATGTAGATTCGCCTTGACTTATTTTAGATAATAATTTTATTCCTTAAATATCTTCAGCAAATATTCAAATTGATTATGAAGTTATAAAGATTATGAAGCAGGTTTGAAAATATTTGCAAAACGAAATATTCATTAATAATTATAGATAACAACAATTAAAATAAATTTACATTTGAGAAACTGATTCTTCCACAATAAGATGGCAGATATAATTTCCAAAGAACATATAAGTTCGACCTTACCGGACACAGCGGGACTGTAGAACTAAATCAATGAGTTCAAGATAAATCACCGCGCCATATTAATTCGTGTACGCTCCGAGCGACTCTTGCATTCGTTTCCAGCGCAAATTAAATTCCAAGTCTCCACCAGGTGAGCAAACGCTTCAATCCCGCCGCCTGACCCATCTCCTCGTCCAGGATCGCCAAATCCGAATTTTCGAAACCCTATTGCCCCAAATACGCGAGCCGTATTCACCGCGGTCTTTCAGCCCACGGTCTCTTTACCGTACCATCCCGCAGTTTGTCCCGCTTTGAAATGCCTGGGACCGTGTGCCTCTGTAAAAAACATCCTTGCGAAAGCATAAAAGGGCTCCTGAGAAGTCCGTAACGTAAGTCCTTGCTGATTATAAGTTTTTCAGAGCGTTCCCTTTGCGCTTGAATATTCATAAGATGTCGCTGTGCATTATGTGTGAGTACTGGCGTCGCGGGGTTCTCTCTTTGGACTCAGCATACGATTCTTCCCCGCTGCTTCCCACACTCCCACTTCTTCTGTGTCGACAACTTTGTCAGCTACAATTATTTTTCGTGCCTCATACAAGTGCTTCGGTTTTTCTACGATGTATTTGGAATGAACAATAAATGTCATAACGCATGTTTTCGGCACTGGGGGAAAAGGGTATTTTTTATCGACAAAAAATTTTTGGTGAATAAAGTCTGTCTGGTTTGACCCATATTCCCACTATTATAAATAAAGAGATTTGCGAATGATATGAGGCTTACTACGATAGATGAGGAGTGAAGCAGTTTACCCTTCCATTCATGAATGAAAATTCCTTAAATGGTTTAAGTCCACGTCAGTTTTTCTCAATGACTCTATGAGCAACATTCTCCATAGCATTCGATAAGGTGCAATCGAAATGAATATATCATTGTTCAGTTTCACTCATAATTCAGCGCATTACATTCTATCGTAACTCTGAAAAAGGCCGAGATAAAATATTTGAAATTGTGTTTTTCTCTATCCTGCACAAATGAAGAAATTTAAAATTCCATCCATCAGTACATGGTAGCTTAGATACAAGTAAACTATGCTTCATTAAAAAAGGTTGAAGCTGATAGAATTGTTCTTGATAATGTTAACACCAATTAGCGAAGCTAATCGATTAATTAGATTCAATCAGTTAAGCAAAATTTAGAGGAAAGGGTGGTAATAAAAACAACTAGAGTATGTTTGCTCTATTTTCAATTTATTTTCGTTTTATTTTATGAAATTGATTATACAATTTCACTAGTCATCGCCATATAGATATTTATATCATTCGAGAAGCCTTAATTTGTATAAGCACTTCGTATTGTATAACTTTTCCATTCAGCTATTACTGTTGTTAATTTGCAGTGTGTCCGTTATTTTTATTTCCCATAAATTTGGAATTCCGCCTTTAATTGCTAAACATTCTTGAAATATTTTCATACTTTTATGTTTTTCCAATCATCGGAGTATATGTGTTTCTCTCCTAGGAGTTTAATTTGATACAGAATGACCTGGATATTTCTAGTACAATCCAAACATTCAAGCATTCATCGAAAATCATTAAAGAAGCATATATTTGATTAAAGATAGTATGTTATCGATTACGTTATATTTCATAACCTTAAATAAAAATGCTCTTCGAAGTAGGTGGGTTTCTTCAACGCAACAGAGCTTTGTGGGTCAGTGCGCTGTCTGCAGGTGAATTGTTTCTGTGTTATGACATTCCATAACTCCTCGTGACCTATTGTCGTGAAATTTCAAAGCTGACTCTTGAAGTATCCCTAGAAAGAAATGTAGCATAAAATTGTTCTCAAAGAAATTAAACCTACTGTGTAGAATGAACAAATATACAGTGAGTTTGATGTATGTTCTTATTTGTGATAATATTTATGAAGTATATCATAATTGATAGATCCATCATCCACCGCAAACTCTGTTGTATAAGAGGGCTGATATTGTGTTTGCAGGTATTAAAATATGTTGCTCTGATATGAATTGAAACATGTCCTTTATTTGGTTTATAGTTGATGAATTTAACTTCTGTAAGTATTGCTTCTTTTCCAACATAACAATTCTCATTATAAACATATAATGTACAGGATTTGACATTGTGAGAAGAAAGACTAGGATCTGTGTATTGTTTTTCCGTGGAATTTATTTTAGGTTTTGTTCAATTTCGAACACTGGGTGTTAACGATGATGAATCTCGAATTATCAAAAGTTAACCTTGTTCTTTTATCTTACTGTAACTACCACGCAAACGACTAGTTATGCATAAATATAGAATCAAGAGTATATTAATAGTCACTTATATTAGACCTTATCATCTTACATTCGCTGTCATCAGTTTCAAAATTCAATTGAAAGAGTTTTCTTTGATTTAATATGAATTTGAATCTTAGATGTTTAATCAGTTTTCATTATTAGGTGTACTAATCCTTTAATTTCTTACCTACATAATATCAATTTTAAGTTCCTACTCGGTATTCTTTTATTTCAATATTCAATATCTTTTTCTTGTAAGCCCAGCGGATTTGGTTTCATGTTTCTTATTTTCTTCGCAAAGAATACCTTCTTTCAATCAAGTATCGCTTTTGAGCCTTGTGTACTCTTTGCCAGCAGTGATGCCCCCGGAAAGCCAAGTAGGTAGAGCGGTCACCCTTAGTTCAATCGAAAACGGTTTTGATTCGTGTCGGGTGTTGACCCAGCATCGTGAAAAATTGGAAAGTTCTTTAATAAATATGTGACGGATTCAATGCGGTCTAGAAAAGCCAATAACGTGGTCTGGGAGTCGATACCCTTACCACGTGTTATCTTCTGCTCTTGGCTTTGTCCAAGTACTCTATTGCGCAATATTTAATTTAATTGCCATCATTATCGTTAAATAACTAGAAAATACATATTTAATAATTTCCCATACTATTTATTCCATAATAAAATAAAATAATAATAATTTGAATGTTTTTCAATTGTCTCGGGAACCTCTACACTTTATAAGTTCGTTTAGATTATTCTTAGTTAACATAATGTCGTTGAAAATTTTATATTTTTAGTATAAAGGGAATGAATTATACTAATTATATGTGCCTAAAGCTAGGAGCGATTTGCCTTTCATTGCTGACAGATATTTTAGAGGTTGAAACGATGATTAAAAATATACACTAAACACTGACGATTGTGATAAAAATTCCTAGCAAACACAGCATTTTGCGTGAGAGAGTAACTTATTTTAATTTATTTGTCGAAAAAATTGTTCGGTCAGATTACTTTCAATTGCTTATTTTGGTTGATTGGTAATTCATTTCTGTACTGGGAAGTTATATAATCAGAAACATATCTGAAATAATAATAAATATTTTTTCGAGATTTATTATTAAATGATGAAAGACGGAATAATGAGCAAAAAATTCTCCCTCAAAATTTAACCAACCTAAGCAAAGTTTGATTTGCTTATATATGTATTCGCTTGTATGCCAGCATACAGAGTGTTTTTCAACTCCTCGGAAATCATTAAGTGATTATCAGTCGTTTAAATGGATATTTTTCCATCCCTCAACGCTTTCCATCTCTTTTTTATACCCTCCTGTTTGAAAGCTTCCATCCCAGTGTGTATTTATACCATTTTCCTCACCGTTCATTTTCTTTCTCATCTTCCTTTAATGATGCCTTCCTCAACCAGCCTTGCCTCCCTCCGCTCATCTCCACTTCCTGTGTGCATCCAATGCACTTTGGAACCCCCATCCCTCTATTCTCCTTCCCCGTCATTGGCAGTTTGTTCCTCTTTCACGGGCATCTCCGTCCTCCACATTTAGAATCTCATTAACTCGTTTCCTCCGACCGAATCCCTCAGACCGCGCTTTGAGGCAGGCGAACAGATTCGAGTGCCCTCGAACCGTGAAAAACCATTTTAAATGTTCTCAATGACCCGAAAACTCCCGCACTGCGAACAACGGGGATTTTAAGTTTCATCCAACTTTACAAAAGGTTAGGGATCGGGGAAGAACTTTTCTACAGATCTCCAAGGAGCCTCCTGAAAGTATCGCCGTTGAATTGCTCGAGTTTTTTGCACTCTTCGGAGTTACCAGTAAGGAATTGAATGCGAAAGCTCGGATTTAAGTTCGGTAGTGGTGAATTAAGTTAATGATCGTGTAGTATTGGGTTTTTCTGCTACGGTATGTATGGTACTTCAATTATAAGAGTCTTTACCTATAATTAGGGAAGTATGGAAGAGTTTACTGAGTAAACGAGGGATAGAACGTGCTTTCCCTGAATTGGAACGTGTAAGTGGTATGTATGCGGTACCTGAATTCATAAAATGAAACGCCAATTCAGTCTTAGAATGCTCAATTAATAGTAATTAACGAGTGTTAATTTAGCTCTTCCATTAATGTATTCCCATAATGATAATTTTAGTTGTCTAAAGTACGATCTTCGACTTTTATTGTACTTAAAGTTTGTTACCTTCTTATGATTATTCAAATTTAATTTTTTTGTTTACATTGTTGTTCCAATTGTTTAATTATAATAAATGATAATTTGAGATGTCTTTAGCTAATGGAAGAAAAATGTCTATTTTCACTGGTACAACTAGAATTTATTACCTCTTTGAGCGATACTTCAAATCTATATATTTTTATTTTAATCGTTGTATCAATAGTTAACATATACAAGAAAAAATTATATAACTTTTATTTAAAGAACATATATCATTTATATTTTCTCAATATTTCTAAATTATGTTTTGTATATCATGTAGTTTATTTTGTTTTCGATGAATATTGTTTATCAGATTCGTAGACCGATGGGAATATATGGTCTTGTGTTGCATTTTACTATAATTTTCTTTAATCTTCTAAATTCGTTTTATTGTGGTATAATACTTAAAATAAAAAATAACCTACTTTAGAAAGCGGTACTAATTTAATGTTTACCTTTTAGCTTGCGCCTGGTGCACCTAATTGCGAATCTGCCGTTTTATCCCTTATTATAGTAGATAATGATTTTTTGTTTTCAATTAACTAAAGAAGAATTCCCTAGCATCCTTTGCGTATCAATTTAACGAGATGACGGAGATTTTAACCAAAAAAACTTTTTTCCGTCCCTCCATAAAAACCTACTGATAGGAATTATAATTCAAATCGCATCGCATCAGAGAAATCGACCCACCCCCGATATAATAGAGTAACGGAATGCAACCCGACAAGTAACCTGCCAACCACTTCGTACGCTCAATTCCTAAACAGGTTTTTTCAGCCACGACCTTCCGAGCGGATGTGAGACGAGCTTTTCCGATTTAATTGACGCTCAAGACTGACAGTTAGACGATACATATTTAAGACTTCCCGCCAATAAATCATTCGGGCCTTATTTACTTTACACCTTACGCACGGCTGCAGCCACCTCCGGAGTCGAGACACCGGCTCTGTTCTTTCCTCTCCCGATCCTCCTTATCCCCGAACAGATTCACCCATCTGTCTTCCTGCCATCAGAATTTTTTTAGTCTCATCCGCACTTCCGCTGCAACACATGCCGTCTCAGCCTCACTCCGACTCGACAGACGTCTGCCGACCCTTCTTCATCTTCCACTTCGAAATGAATCACTTCTGAAGACATTCGTCATCTATAGTATATGGGTAGTCTTTCTTTATTAATTATGCATTCTTCATTATGGGAATCACGGCCACTCGTAAAGGGTGTAAATGAATGCAACTCATATTCTGGTGCTGTCTTACAGACGTAGGTAATCAAAGATATCTTTGAACGCGTTAACAAGCATCGTTAGATCTACTATATTCAGCCGTTTGTTTGTTATGAATGTAAATCTTAAACCCCTATCAAAATTGGGTGCCTGGTGAATTGGTCCGGGGGGAATTCGTACGCGGGGAATTGATCTCCCGACAGATTGGTACGCGGGGAATTGATCCACAACGCTGATATTGTACTACCAACCCAACCCAACCCCCCCGGTTTTTTATTTATAACATTAATCAATAATCAGGGATTGTAGATTAACATAAGACTGAATAACAGTAGTACAACATCAGCGCGGGAGATCAATTCCCCGCGTACGAATTCCCCCCTGACCAATTCACCGGCCACGCAAAATTGATAAGCACAAGGAAGTTTTCCTTGTTTTCCCGCAATAATCAAGGATTAAATCAACTAAACAAGTAAAGTTTGTCAGTTTACAAACACGGCATGCCATAGACCGAAGTACATATATGGAGAGCAGATTCGTGCATGGATGCGAATTGATCTTTATTGAAGGATTAAGAAAATGGCACAACACTTGGTGGGTTTAAAATTTAAGTAAAGTGCACAGGAAAAAATTACTGTTGGTTTCAAAAATCCCGTTTTCGGTTGTAAAAAAATATCTCGCAGCAGGAAAACACCCGCAAGACGGAGGGTGAGGCAAATCTGTGAATTTTACGGATGGCTAAGGAAATTTTTAAGAACCCAGATGGAGACAAGTTTGAAAGACAAAAATATCTATACAGATGCATTTTCACTTGAATAGATCAATATTAATGTGTTTGCATAAAATAAACAGAAAAAGAATGCAACGATATAAAGAAATGTCTATATTGCAAGTGAGGTCGGTATAAAAAATTACTCTAGTAGTCTGATTAATGGTAAGCACAAATTTCGACGTAGAATAAACCTTGATAACATACAATGAAGCAATTAATGTATTCAATTTGCACATACATAAGTGTTCTACATTTCGGTAAGTTCATGTGCCTTAATATTCCTTATTCAATACCATTTCTGTATTTTTTGTAACTTATCCCACCCTTTAAATCATCCAACCTCTTCTGTCTTTTTCTTGCCCTTGCCGTTTACCCTATTTACATTCTTTTGCAGCCCCTCTCCTCTCAATAATTTACCAGTCCATGTTGACGCTTAATAATCTTAATTAAAGTCCTATCTTCCCCAACCATCCCTAGAACCTCAGCGTTTCTTTAATTTGCATTTCCAATTAGCAAATTAGAAAACCAATTACTTTACAACGTTAATTTAATTAAGTTGAGTTAATTGCTGACCAATATCTTGGTTCTTGTTCAAGCTCCTTGGTAAAATTGCTAGACGAAGTAGATGGAAACCGCATTGGTTGGCCCGAATACATCCCATCATGTATCGATAGGTGGCAGTGGATAGATAGGGCAGAGATGCAACTCAGTCCTCAAGAGCAGCACGTGACGCGTGGCATTGATTCCCTAATGTAAACCTGCAGCGAAATAACAGAATCAAGCATCTGCAGACGTCGCGCGATGACATACGCCGAACCACGACGGAACCCGGCGGTGTATAAATCAAACAAATCGACCGCCGGTCGTAATTCAGTACGATTTTAGTGGAGTAACTGTAACTCGCCCCAGTCATTCATTTTACTTCCCCCGCATCCCGCCCCCTCTTTCGCTACCCCTATTCATAACAGTGACCTTCTCAGGGGCAAGTGGGCTGGAGGGTTGCGAGTTATACGAGGGTCCCTCCTCGCTGTTTGCGTGAAGGGAAGTTATAGTTCGGGTTTACAAGTGCCTTCCGAAGCACCTCCACGGGGAGTCCCGAAAAAATTTCCCCGCTAGGTGCCTCCGCTGCTGGATATAAATAAATGAAAAGCGCCGAGCGCAATCTTCCCTCCACGACGTAACTTCCCTTTTTTATGCCTGCCCCATGTCTTTTTCCCGCGTCGAAGGTCGTGACCAACTTCCCTGCAGGTTTTTCCACGGGCTGGGAATCCTGGTTTGAGGAAAGTTTCCTTGTAGGGTAGAGTGCTTCTCGGGCTTTATTTCTCTGGAGGTATCGGAGGAATTCCGCTCGTGGATTGGTTTTGAGCGTTGTGGGAAGTGGGGATTTTTCATCTTTCGCGAAAGTGGGATTGATCGATGGGATGACTTGGTGGTAATTTGTACTCGAGGAAAAGTTGCTTCCGGGGCGTGATTGAAGAAATGGGATCTTTCGTTTGACGTCTTTATTACGTTGAAGTCATATTTGCCCCTGTCGAGTGGAGAGGATCCGAAAATTTATATCTGAATTCCGTGATATTGAGTTATTCGCAAATCCAAAAGCGGGCGTTTTCCCTCGCCTTGATAATTTTTGCAAAAATTTCGTTTGAAAAGATTTTACTGCGAGCCCAAAATAGAGACTAAAAGCGAAGTGTATCCATGATTGCGTTATTATTTTAATTCTAGTGGAAAATACTAAGTTTTGTTTCTTTTAATTCAAATAGCGTTCCACTAAGTTAGGGCTGAATACCTTGAGCATAACTGGAGAAAATTTAGACTCTAAAACTGAAGTTACTTAAATATGAGAGTATAAGGAAATACCTAGTCCGAAAAACCTCACTTGCGTAGTCTTTAGATTCACGGGTTTTTCTCTTTCGTAAGGAATGGCGAAGAAATTATCCGCAAAGTGATAACAGTAGATTTTAGAATGAAAGGCGATGTAGTATAGCGACTGTATACAAGGGTGTTCATTTTATATGTTTATTCATATACATCATAGAAACATCGAAATTCCTTATGGGAAAATTTTATACGTTATCAGTGTCCGGATCCTAAGTCCTACTGTGTTGACGGAAATGCTTATATATGCTCTATTTACATTACTAAAAGAAGATTATAATATTATGCAAATATGTCATGCATTCATGAGGAAATCTTTATGTTTACAAATACGTCTTTATGTCCATTGTTCACCAATCTATTTACGGTCAATGTGAATTAAAATCTGTAATATTCGATTTCTTCGAAGGATTTATTTCAACTGTTTTTTTCGTTGTAGTTCTGTGGTTAGAACATCTGTCAGGAAAGTAGAAGACTGGGTTCGAATCCCAATCACGCCAGTCATTCATTTGCAGTTTATCTTTTCGGTCCGCGTTAGTTCACAGTCAAGCCAAACACAGTATCAAGGAACAAGAGTCATCCACAAGTCATATAAGGCATGAAGATGATACGCGTTGATAGGAACCGATTGCCGATTGAAATAACCGTGAACATCAAATTGAATAGCATTATACCCACGTCAATCACGAATTAAATCACCCGTATCTATGCGCCGATCTCCGGACTCATAACCACTCATTACAGTCTTGCTTATTCGAATCATGGAGCACAGAGCCTTCAGATAAATAAGGCCGGTAAAAGTAGAGTGACTCACTTCTCAGGACGCGAGAGGGGGTGTATGAGAAATCCACGGTCGCTGAGGTCGCCGTTTGATGGAATGGAAACTGCGTTTTCGTTTGGGTGGTTGATTTTGTTTGACGCGTTACTGTCGGCCGAAGGTGTTAAATATGATTTACTGCTCTATTCAAAGTCACGATTTCCCGATCATAGACGGATGTTTCCATTAAAATTTTATAGGCTTTTCGTGGAGGCCTTGAAGGTTTTTATACGGACTGAGAATAACTTGATGTTCGATATAAATAAATCAGCTGTACAAGCAGTGGAAACCTGGGTTTCTCGATAAGACCAAACTTTTACAGTCCAATGATGTGTGAGGACATCAGTATCATCGAAATGAAATGGTTATAAAAATATCAAGACTTATTTGATCGCTCGATGTTTATGCTGCAATAAATCATGCTGCTAGTTTCATTTGACAGGTACAAAATATTAACCTAGAATGCAGATTAACAGCAAAATACTACCACGGCACGCAACTCCGATTTATATCTATATTTATTCGGATTACAAATTAGAATCGCAAAAACACATGTTGAGATTCTTCCAACAAGTCGAGCTCCAGTTTATGAAAGTATCCTCAGTAATTAATTGGGAATGCATCTCGGAAGATGAATGAAAAAATCTTAAAACGAATAAAAGTAAGTTTTTTAATATGCTATCAAAAGGCAAAATTTATATTCAGATATTAACGTAGGAATTGGTACTGTTAATTATAGCCAATTAATCCGCCTAACAGCGTTTAGTTTCGTTGCATTTCAGCTATTTTAATCGCCGAATTCTTGGTTTCTATGAAGAATGATTGGATTTTGTTATTACACTTATATATATACTTATTAGAAATTGTAATACAGATATAGGATGTTTTCCATCTCCTGATCATTTGACGAAATTGGCTGTAGAATGAAGTGCCAAAAAAGTTCCTTCATGCACTGAATATTTGTCGGAGATGGTAGCACTCATGTTCGGTACACACTTGAGGAACTGAATCTATTTTTTGACCGAAGAAGTTACACTCATTTAATTATTTAAATATTTCCAGAACTCTGTTCGCAAGGTTCCATTCATGCTTGTTTGATAATTGGTTTCAAATCTATTATCAATTACAAGCTAAATTATAGTTTTCCATTCGTGATTGATGACTGTTCTCAGATTCTAAAAGGCTTTTAAGGATGGAAGACGCAGCTAATTCAATCGAAAACTAAAACATCGATTTTATTTCAACCATAAAAATCAGTGTAGCAATTTCTCGAGTAATTGTATGAAATATTTTTATGAATAAACACATTTGTTTCAGCTATATTTAGACTAACAAATCTCTTCTTACATCGAGTCTAATGCCAAGAAACTAAAATTAAAACATCGAAGGATTATTTATATATTATATATAGACGGGTATAGATAAGAAACCTTTAGACATGAATATGAAATAAAGAGGATGCATTCCATGACATTCCGGCGTATACTACAACAATGAGCCTAAGAATATTTTTTCGAAATACAATTTCCTTTTCAAGCAATATCACCAGATATAGAATGTTTCCTTATTTAATGCGAATGACAGGCGAGGAATGGGAAGTGATATCCTTCACATGCAATGCCCTATTACGAGCCATCGGCGACACAACGTCCCGAGAACACGTCTGCGAGCACTGGAAGCTCTTTTTAATGGTCTCACATCAGGACATGTAGCGTGTCGCGAAATACTGCCTGAAAATATTCCCTCGCCGTCGTTAGCCATCCGGTCCATGTAGAACAAAATGGGAAAGCCTCGAATCTCATGTTTTTCCCAAATATCCCAACTTTTCCTTGGAGTAATGAAATATCTCTCTGGTCCTTGCTCTCATTGGGCAACACGTCACCTTGTTTGTTCGCCGATCAAATTCGCAGAAATTGCAAAATCTCGTTCGCTTCGCAAATGGCTAAATATATCTATATCTCTCAGTCCCCTGTCGATTTATCGTTTGGATTTTGAAATGCTGTTGCACGAATGTGGGGTAATTTTTCACTTCAGCAGCAAAATGCGAAAATTGTATTATTTCCTCGGAGAAATTCAATTTAGCATGGAATTTCTTGTGATTATGGGACTGTTCTTAGCTTTCCTGGGATATCCTTATGATTCTACTCATTCCTGCAAAGATTGATGGTAGAATTACTAAGTAATATCAGAAATTAATGTTAGATCTATAGAGACAAGGTATAACATGATGAGAAGAAAAATATTGCTTTTGTTAAGAACTAATATTTTAACCTCAAAATTTATCTCATTTGACAGTCTGATAACGTTTCCATCGAATAGTTTATAGTCGCCGTATCAATTCCTGTTCGTAGCAATATTTTCAGTTTTGGAGCCAGGTTGAAGGTGGTAAATGTAACTGCTAATCCACTCTTTTATCACTGTAAAATAAATATAAAATAAACAATTTAACTTCAATGCACACCCGGTTACTCTAGCTTGCTTGAATCATAAGGAAATAGTGAAATTTTTCTTGAAACTATTCGTACATAAAATTTTACATGCAAAAGTACTGAAGCTTTGACTATCTAAATGTATTTCTTGTAAGTCACGCCCTCTTTTTGACGCATGGACTATTATTTCAGCGATATATTTTACCAACAAACGTAACAAATAGCAATAATGAAACATTTGTATACACCACGAAAACATTTAAATTGATAAATTGTGTTGTATTAACCTGTTGTTTAACGCATCCTTCCTATGAAATGATATGACGCGTAGAAGTCAATGAGAAAAAGGAAGCTTTGCATTATCCGGAGTGGTAATGTTTCAAGTCAATGTGAAACGTCTTCATTGTAAACACTTTAAAGCAAGGGCGGATTTATTTGGAAGGTATACCTATATCTATATAAGTTACATTAAATTCTTTTATAATTTCTCCTCTCTTATATTTATGTGCAATGACCATGTTTCAAACTCTCTCAGAGGTATCTCAGTCTCTAAGCTGTTACCTTCATACCTTCCTCACTGCTAAGAAATTGGAGAAAACTTAAACCTTGCCGTTCAAGAATTCCAAACACCCTCGGGCGAGCGCGTCTCTCCTTTTCTTGATAATCTGAGAGGGCACATGCTAAATTCCGGCGGTCCTGAATTATGAAAACAATCTCCCTTTCCAACTTGGCCCCTCTCCTCTAACAACCGGCGAAACCCTGTCTTCGATGCTCCAGAAACGTCTGTCCCATATCGCGGGGAACTGAAACTAATCTATGAATTATTCACCCTTTCGAGCTTATGTAAAATAAGATCCGAAATTGCTTGCCAAAACGCCGTAGTCATCCGTTTGATGGGGAGGGAAAGAAAGGGAAATTGGAAAGCGGAAGAAGATTTGCCGAAATCTTCACTCCTCCTTTACACTCGTGAGGAAATTTATGGGTTGAGACACGGTGGTACAGAGATGGCACCGTCTGGCGTCGCCATGAAAAAAGGATGAACTCCGTTTTGATTGGTATCTTTTAATCATTCAAGTGCTGGAGAGGTAGAATCGCATTTGTTTTCTGTTGAAATTAAGTTGTATGAGGTTGTCATGGGATTTCGTAATAACGTGGGATTTGATTGAATCGTTCGTCCGTGGAACCTTATGTCACCGTACATCTTTCATCTTGAGATTTTTTCCTCTTTTCTTTCTTCTGACACGTAAATGGTATCCCTCGTAACCTTTTCATGTAGCTGAAGTAAGAAGTGAAGGATTCTATTCCATAAATCTTCCATCTTCCAAAATTCCATAATTCTTAGATGTCTCTCGTCTATTACTACTAGATGCTGCCCAAAATGATAATGATCGTAGCTTTTTCATGAAGTTTTATTTATATTTTAATGCGAAGTAAATTGATATTAATTATTTAATTTTTTTGTTAATTTTAATGATATTTATAATTAAATTCATACTCTATAGACTATTACGATGCATTATATATCATTTAGTAGATCCCTGTGGACATTTCCAGAACCTTTTTCACAAACATTAATAGTTTTTCATGCTTTTTCGTTTAAAATTTAGCCTTAACGTAATTTCTCTAAATCTTTTTCATCTAATATGTTATAAGCTCCATTACCAGAAGAGCGTGTTTCTCCTTAAAATTTCATTAGCGTATGTGCAATGTGTCTGCTAATGAGTATCATGTACAATTTAGCCATTAGCCACAAAATAATTTTACGGCACTACGACACAGGATGCATTGAAGGTCATATTTGTTCCTCCCGGAATTTATCATCGAAAATTATTTACTAAGGTAGTAATTGCAATTATTTAATAAGAAATATTAGACTAATTTTAGGGATGGAAAAAGCATTAGTGGAAAAGGGCTTACACGTTCGAGCTGGGGAACCTCTGGTATATATTAGCGTTAAGATCAGAGGCATTAAATATTTATGTACGAGAATATTCGTACTATCATGACTTATTCATGTCCTTCGAGGATCCTTTACATAAGCAGCCCCGTACAGTTCAAGAGGAATGGTAGGAATTTTTGTATACCCCTACAATTTATCCCTTCCAATAGCTATTAGAAAGCATTAATGTTATTCATTGCAGAGACTACCCTTATTTCATGCAATATGCCACAAGCACAGAATTAAAATCGTAATCCCACAATTTCTACCTGCCCCACCGGAGGTGGAAAACGAAGAAAATTTACAGGTAGGAAGAACGAAAGGTGGTTATTAACGAGGGGAGACAAAGACCGAAAGTAATTCGAAAGAAAGAAACGCTACGGGAACCGATAAGCCACCCACCGGGAAAAAATTCCGAGCATCCGCACATCCCCGTACCTAACCCAAGTTTTATGCTTTTGACCACCAACTTCGGCCCGAACCGATCTCTTTTCCCAACCGGAAAATCCCCGGAGCCCCCCTCCCCGAGTCCACCCCCATCCCGGACGGAGTAACGAAAATAACAAAAGAATTCCGCCCGCCGTACCCTCATCTCCCCCGCCCTGACCCAACCCCCGAGTTTTGCAGACGCTCGGGGAGCGACCTCCGAGATCGATCCACGGAGAGTTCAACGACTCCAACCCCTCGGCTACTACTACTATTACGGGTGAAAAATATTACGGGGTTGAGAGAGGAGAGGTCACAGTCTGCTACCAATCGCGTGCCCCGGACCACGCCCCTCTTTTCGTCTCCGTGGCCCGCGCACGACCGTGGGAGAGTGCGAGGCCGCGCGCGGTCTGTCGCAAGAAGCGTTGAGTATTTGTTCGGGACGCATATTGACGTTTGGCGTGATATTGCTTGGTGATATGCAAAAGTCTTCGTGGATAATTTTTTTCTTGGATAAGCCAATCATTCATTCGACATTTATTTTGGGTTATTTGCGATATGTAGATGAATTCTAAGGTGGAGATTTTCCTCAAGAATCAATATATGACTATAAAAGAAGTTTTCAAGCCATCTCAAAATCGGTGCATGGCAGGAATGTTTACGATAAATTCTTCTCGGGTAAAATAGTTGAATTAATTCTGAATAGAAAGCTTTGTGAATCACAGGGTCGCTACAAATAATAATTGCCAATTGTTACTCAATTGTTTTGCTATTAAATTCTTATATTATTTTGTTGAAATTTGAACAATATTAATTACATTTTCTGAATGCTGTTATCCTTAGATTAATCATACTTGATATGGAATATTTTCTCTCAAAAAACTGCATGTCAAAGGTGAAAGGTCATTACGAACATAATGGCGTTCACTTAGAAAAATCCGAGGATGGAAAGATATTGAACAGAGTCCGACAGGACCGGGAATCGAACCTTGATACCCAATTTCCGTCGGTTGCTTTATCCAGTGAGCTTTCTTCCCAGGAAATTACAACATTTCGTTTGGAAGACTATGTAGGTAATAGACTGGCAATTGGGAGATCCTGATTTGAGTTCGGGTTCTGTTCGAGTTATTTCAAGTTTGTTTGGGTATACACAAGTTTTAAATAATGAGTATTTTAAAAGTTTTCACATGGAACTAATGGGCGCCAGTATTACTAACGGGACTGTACCTCAAAGGGCCGCACGCGGTCTAACGTAATCCCAGGACGCGGCCCTCCGCAGAAAACCCTCGATTCTTCAACGAGAGCTATTTGCAGACGAGGCACTTTTATGTATGACGTTACCTCGAAGCGGCGCGTGGAATGGCAGCTTGTCTTCAGCGTGGATAAGTGCGCGGCTATGAATCTCAGCCGCTCCTCCTGCCTTACCAAACACGCCTTTCAAACTTCGATGGTTATGTGACTTACCATCATGACAGGGATCGTAACACTTTAAGTGCCGTACATAGTCTGGCAAATTCTTCCTTTTCACCTCCATGAAGGATGCATTAAATTCAAGTATTTTTTGGGGAAAAATCTATGTAACTAAGTAATCTCTAAAGCGGCTCTGCAAATAATTCCGTGAGGACCAAATACCTTTCTAAAAGCTTCATAAGGTATATCATCCTAGAGCCCGAAAATGTAGAACGAAAAAAAAAAAATTTATGCTATCAACCTATAAAATAAAAATCACAATTTGAATTGCATTTTAACTCAAAAACTGAGAATACAATCTTATGGAAATTAAGGGAAAATAGCATACATCCGAAAGGATAGTACTATTCATAAGCGCATTTACAACGAAGCCACTGCATAAACAATCAGAGTAGTGGGAAGGAGTGTTAATATTCATTACATTGAAGCAGAGAATATTTTCGGAGGCATATCAAGAAAAATAGTCCAGTCTATCAAAGTTCGAATAATTTGAATATACAAATTTAAGGCTAAATAAGAAATATTACATTTGCTCGGATGCGTGTTATGCAAAGTAACACGTAAAACTAATTTTATCAGATCAAAATAAGCATAAATGTGTGGTTGGGAGAAAAACTTACTACTTTATAATGAATCCATATAATTTTTGACTTGAAAGATTTATAAAATATTTCTGTAAAAATCTTTTACAATTGTAAGCCTTCCAAATATCGTTCACATCGCGTGAGCAGTGAGAGAGATTTTAAGATTCCAGTGCACCGAGCAATAAAAAGAACTGAATTCTGATATTCAGTGCGTATTTTTATACCTGCAAAAACTTAGTGTCGGAGAAAGAAATTTTCTCTTGCAACATCAACCCATTTCTCGCATGTTTGATTAGCCTCGATAGAGGAGAGGTAGAATTTCCTTTCTTATTTATTAATTTCCCGTTTTTAAGTAACTGTTAAATGTTTCACATGTAATTCTTAGTATGTTTCGTTTCCTAAACAATTTTAATTTTTCAAATGTTATTTCTTGAGTTTTCTTGATATTTTTTCTCTTAATGTATACTATTGCAAATTTTTCTTATTTTTGATTTTAATTTATTATTGTTTTTGCAATTTCGTTATGATATTATGCTTTTATAATCTCCATGCTATACACAGATTTCTTTTATATGTTTTAGCTAGTATTATCAGTAGGTTTGCGCAGGTTTTTCACACTCCCATTCTTTTCGGGTGTTTTCCTGCTGTGGTTCTTTTTTTCCTAAGATATCACCTTAGGTTTTTTTTACATCCATTCCTTCTAAAGTTTTCCTCTCTATTTCTATTCACGTACGCACAACTTATCTTTATAATATCAACGACAAAAGGTTAGATGGAAGAAGAGACTTTTCAGTCTCAATCTTGCGTTAATAAAATCCTAATACAATTCTCGAAATATTTTTCTGATTGTTAATTATTAGGCTGGGTCATGCAGAAAGAGCTCCATCAGAAAAAGAATTCTGGAACGGAATTCATCTCTCAAGTAGATAAACTCTGCAAGAACACCTGTCAAAGGTGCTGTGTTATAGTCCGCGCCGATCCCCTTGCGAATCCCGGGGTGGGAGTATGGACTCTCCCGTGCTAATCCCCATATGGAATTGGTGTTGGTACAGGAGATGATAAAATTTCCCGAGTGGCGCCGCCAAAGGGCACAAGTTCAGAGTCAATGCGGGGCCCTTTGACATTTGACCGAAATTAACTGGGACGCCCAAAATATTCTCTTTGGGAGCCATCGAGAGCTACGTGACCTATCGGTGCAACGCCGGGGCTGATTGCTACAAAAGGTTGATACTTTTATCCTCGAATTGGATCGGTGATGGAATCATTATGTGCGATGGTCTCGTTACACCGCGGCTTATTGATTTTAATTCATAATTGAAGCTTAGCATCGATGAATGGTGTTAAGGGAATCATGCAGCGTAATTGAATCCCTCGAATTACTAATGAAGTTTCGCTGATGACTTCCGACACGTTCAATAGATAAACGATTTATACATTAGCTCGAGCAAAATTTTCCGGCTACTCCACCATTGGCACTCAAAGATGTTTCTCATTCTATTTCTTTCTTATAATTATTTAGGAATATTAGATACTTTCCTTACCGTTATTTCATTGACATTCTGTTATTTTGCCTTACCTTACGGGCTGGTAGATATTAAGTTCCTCAATAAAATATGGTTTCGCCTCACATACATTACTGGACTTTGTCGCATTGGAAGGGCTTGCGTGTTTCCACGACCAGAAGAGTTAATACAAATATTATATCCGATTCCTGCATCCTTTGATCTTCCACAGATCTAATTTATCCTGGAGTATTCCACCGAAGTGGAGCATTGATTTGAGGTTTAATTTCTATATTATTTTGTGCGTGTTTAATTAATTTCCATCGGTGTAGCAATCCAATTACTAATTAATGAGGAAAATCATTTTATTTCAATATGAAATAGAGAGATGCTTTGTTGTGGAAACGATATATTATGAAATATATTCGTTGCCGTTAATTTGTTGAAAGCTTTTAAGGATACCCAATGGAGCTTTAGTCATGTTAAACACAAAGATGAATCCAAAATTAATTTTCCTATAAGTTGCTTAGCTTCATTAAATTTTGAATAGTAATTATTTTGTGTTTAACGTCAAATTCATTTTTGTGTATTGTACTGCGATAAAGAGCAAATAGGATAAGAGGAGATATTTAGCTATTTCCAGATTTCCTCTTATATTTTTCTTAATCATAGATAAAACTGTTTTTGTTCGTTTTAAATTAATTGATTTTGATAACAGCGCCGCCACCAGACGTGTTTTATAACCGCAGCATAAAATCAATAATAATTACTTTATTAGTTTAGGGATTTGTGAACTTACAATTTGATATTGAAATCGTACAAACGTTCGGATTTTATTTGAACTTTAATTATGATGAAGATTTCCTATACTTTGAATCCGTCACATTACAGTTTCAACACTCTCATCTTCTCAAATCACGAGGCTTATCCACGTATATCATTCTCTAATCTGATAATGAAATACAGGATAACGACCGGTTGATTGAGTTATCGCGACAAAGGGACACAGGTATGTTATTTTGTTTTTATTAAGGTGTTTATATGACGGAAAGCGTTACTTGACCTTCCGATTTCATTTGATTACGCTTTGAAATGGGATCGATACCGCTTATCAGACTTTGTATCGAATTGATGCTAAACTTGTGGACAACAGGAACAGGAAATACCGTATATAAGATAAGAAGATAATTTAGTCATGAAAAAGGTGCCCAAAATTCGGGGTCGTCTTATCGAACAGATACAGAAACTTAGATTTAATTGTATTTAAAATGTAACCGTTATAAAATAAAACACCACACATAATTCCGTGTATGCTATACAGTATTATTATTCAGATGATGATCTCTGATCTTAGCTAAATTCATAGGCCGTTGATAGTTCGGGCTTCATCTTATACGACAGATGTATGCTATAAAAGCTATAAAACCATCATAAAATAAAACATCACTCATAATTCCGTGTATGCTATACAGTTTTATTACTCAGATGATGATCGCTGATCTGACAAGTCCTATGTATGGACTGTCTGTATGTATATATTTCAACATTTATAGTACTTAATGTTATTTGTTGCTGTAAAATATTTGAATGTTAATATTATGGGAACATAGATGATAAATACGTCATTCAAAGATATTTTTTTCATTTAATATTAAATTTTGTTTACATGTATGATTTTAATATATTTGTTAATTCTTCTTCTTCGTTTAAAAGGCACCTGCTGACAAGCCATTTTGAGCTTAGCAGGACCTATAATGTTTATATTTTCTTAAATTGTATTTAACTATTGTGTAATTTTTAAAATTCTATATGCAATCTGTTCATCATATTACTTGTTGATTATTAAGTGAAAGTTATATTTTTGGTCAGAAGGTCAATCATAATGAATATACAGTATTGTAAAATTTATTCACTTAATAAAATGTATGACAGTTAAAAAAGGATCTAAACTAAATTCATAGCTCATTGATTATTTGGCATTCCTCTTATAGGACAGAAATATACTAAAATGATTAAACTTCGACAAAAATCCTTACCTCGTTTTATCTAAAGGTCGTGTTAACTGCAGAAATATTTTTCGATATGCCTTTACGTACATATGATGATTGAAGAATGGGTAACCTTGCTATGACTGCCACTACTTCCAGACCGAAGAAGAACAATCTAGTTGAGGGTATTCTTAGGTACACACAAAGTGTCAATACTCGAAGCCTCTTTCGATGCAGAATCCCACACCCATTCGTAGGTGTGTTCTGCTCATGCTCACGTTCAACGATGTGACTTGACTGATAACGCGCTGATGAACTGAGAACACGTAGCGTTGCGTGCCGATAGAAATTAACGTCTGGCTCATATAACTAACTAGCGGTCAGCTCATTCTCTCCACGAAAATCACCAAATTTCTTTCGTATTTCCCTCCTGAAATGGGTCACAGAATTGTCCTCTCTCTCCATTTATAAGGTTCATGATTACAGCGATATTATAAAGCGAAATTTATTGATTTTCGGATTATTTCACCTTGAGTTATATCCTAACCAACAACCTGACGGTATAGATGTATGCCTCCTTTGTATTTGCATCTGGAAAACGAATATTTCTCCGAGGCTTTAATTTAGGAGCGTGTTTATTCAAGTGAGCGGTGCCCAAACAAGTTTGGAATCATTATTTTCGGGAAATTTCCTCCGCAAACGTTGCGCGCACATTCCGGAGAGAGGATTTAATTTCGCATCTTTGCCGACCAATTTTTTCGCGTCGCTAATTCCTTTTTTTTCTTCAAATTATACCCTTCGCCAACCTGCGAGTAATGTGAGAATTCCATGTTTCTCTGGTGAGTGTGAAGCAAAGGTGGGCCATATTGAAATATTTAAAAGGATATTTTTATCTTACGTTTAGCATGGAAAATATTTCATGCAGTCATTAGTTAAGTTGTCATTTCCATTTTTTCTTACCTTTAAATCGATTTGTTCATTCCGATGCCACGAAATAAAAGATGGAATATTGGATGAATTACTGTACTCAAATTGTCATTTTTAAGTATTCTATAAACGAATACACTCACTGTAAGTCAAAATGTTGAATTTATTCAAGTCATTATTAGTCAATATCATATTCGGTTAATATTGCTTGGTCTATTCTTTGTAAGGCTGTCTCGTTGTGATACGAAAATTTCGGTTATTTATGTTTAAAGAAGGAAGGCGATCACAAGAGTGTACCTAAGGCATTTGGCGCGCTTGGCAGGGAGATCACAGAAGTTTCATAATTTGCGTTTGTTCGCCTCTTTTAAGTGCCACCAAGGGCGTTTGCCCTAGCTGCCACACCCCAGGTATGCCGCTGGGTAATCACGAACGTTAAGGTGGCGAAAAACCTCCAAATAAATGGTATTACAAATTACACGTCACAAGACAGTTGATTTTCTAATAATATATGTTTCGCTCGATCTAAATTGAACCAATATTTTATCATCTATGACTGAGAATTGACGAACAAAATGTGTCCCTTTGATTACATATGTTTAAACTCCTATATTTTACTGAATTGAGGCAAATATTCTTTGTGTTGACCTTATAATATGATTGAATGAGATTGTATTCATTAACAATGTATAGCTACAAGTATTTGCAAAAAATTCCGTAACCTTTGTTATAAATAACTATTATTGGAATTATATAACTAATTTGATTCTTTTCCTTTTCTTTTGCAGGTGAGTATTACTTGGGTCCCTCTCCTCCTTAAACTTAATCTTGGTGTAAAGGCATTGGTAAGTACATTCATGGCTAAGGTATACTAGTTGCAGATGTGCATTGCATAATAATATTAAAATTCTGTCATATTTCCATCTTTTTTTCCAACGTGTGATGGCGTTTGATTCTAAGTCTCATGATTTCTTAAACTTGTTAAAAGGAACATCACTTCCGAATTTCCGAATGTAGTTTTGATGCTATACGGAATGAATGTTGTCATGTTATTGACATAATGAAGAGAGAGCTTACATTTTATAAAATATACCTAGTTCTCTCTTTATTATTTTAATTTCTTTCCACGTAGTAACGTCTGATCATCTATATTTCATGTAATTGAAATACCTTGCAGAAGCCTAGGGGAATGCTAATAGGTAATCGCCTTGCTTGCGGTATTTATTAGTAGTAATTAATCTAGTTATCATAGTATGCTGCCTAGCTTTCCAGTTCCAGGATCTTGAAACACCATTGGAAATCTCGATGAAGCATTCATACTTACTTCTCTGTAGAAATCTACGGTTTAATGACTTTGTACAACATCAATACCTATTTTGATCTCGTGTGGATCAGTTACGATTAGATCATTCTTTAATCTAAATCTTTTAAATCCTGGTATCCATTTGAAACTGTGAATTTTATCGAGGGCAATATAAATGAATATAGTTTTCGGTGGTTATCGAAGTAAGCATTTCGCTGTCGTGGCACGCAGCTGTTTCTGACCGTATTGTGTGAGCGCCATTGACGTTAATCTTCTTTTATTTTCCAAACTTGTGGCTCATATATTCCATTACTCTTATCAGATTTCTTCAGCGTAATCTGGAAGAAATTAAAGAAATAATAAATTCCATCAAGTTTTGTAATCGCATCTCTCTGCCATTGTCTCCATCAAAGAGAGGTTCTGAATTGAGTTTAAGCGAGCAAAGGATATCTGCATTTGTCATCACGTGAGCAGCTGGAATCGATTTTCAATCGCATAAACTCTATAGGCGATTATTCTCGTTTCAAGGAAGCTCATTTAAACATCGAAACCAGGCTTGTCCACTGTCCAAATCACAGTCAAAACCACTCCTCACATGCCAATTCCTGCTGTATTCTCCTAACCAGGTTGTAAATGAATGCTTTAGCTCTCACTCGAATGAAATGATAGAAGCTAAAAACAAAAGTCCTGAGTTTGAAACATTATCCAAATTACTGCTCTGAAACGATTATTAATTTTGACCTCTTTTCAATTTCACCGTACGAATCACTGTCTTATTGCAAAGAACGTTGTCACGGTACATTTGAAGTTAACCTTGCTAGTAGAACAAAATATTCAGGCGGCAAGAATGTCAAAATACACACCTTAGCGAAATTTAACCATAGTACTAATTAGGAATGAATCAGTTATATCAGTAGTAGCGTCAATCACGCTATATAAATATGATTGTCAATACGTCCGTCACAGATCCACAGCAAAAGCGTCACTAATCATCTCCTTTCAGTAAGCCCACCAAGATCCACCGCAGAGTCGTCATTTTATACAATTAGAAGATTTAAGTTTAGCTTAGAAAAACACTCACATCAGTAACACAAGACCCACAACATAGAATGATGAAAGCAATAATATGCAAACAATAGTTTGAGATTTGAAATAATTACAATCTTGGCCAATCGGAAAGAGAGAGAATAGAAATTCGAGGTTTTGAATTTAAATTTGAAGTAATATTCTGCAAGAATTTTGAATGCTTTACTTCAGAGATATTCATGTCGGAGGCCTCCCTCTATCCTTGTCGAATCGTTTTATATGTACTTGGGAAGGGGTCAAGAATATCTTCAATTAATTCATTCCATTCTTTTACTGTTATATTAGCTACATGAGAATACTTACCAAAATCCATTTTGGACGTTCCTGTAAAATATTATATATTATAATAATATAAGAAATGTTAAAATTAATATTGATAACAGAATAAAGTGAGGACAAAGGTGTAAATATAATAAAAACTAAGATACAGGGAACTACAATGAAAGCACAAATATTGTATAATATTTGAAGATTCATGAAGATTCCTTCATATCACCGATAGTGGGTCACGAAATAAATCTGACTTGTATGAAATAGAGAGATTATTACTCTTATGTCAACTACATTAATCATTATGTCATTGAAATTCTTCTTTGTTATCCATCTAATCCCAACATTATCCTCATTATCCAAAGGTTCTAGAGAGAGTTCCATCCAACAAAGGACATCAGCCTTTGAATTCACATGAGCAGCACAAGTCGATTTTCAATTGTCTAAATTCAAGCGGGTGATTCTGCCCCACCCCAAATACAGATCTGAACCAATCAGATAGCCAATTTTCCTTTCGAATACCGTCTCTATCCTTCAAGAAGAAGATTGCCCCTTTAATAGTCGGGGCAATTCTTTCAAGGTTTTCCCGTAGGCACGGGACATCCTTAATATCGCAGTAGTCAAACTAGTCATAATTGTAATGTTAGTCTTAATTCTTATCTCATATACAAATACCAGATTTTAAATTTAAGATATAACAGTATTTTTTCATTTTTTATCATTCGAAAGTCATTCTTTCAATTTTCGGTATTGTAGAACTTAACTACTTACTTCCGTTATAGATTTATTTGCGTTAGATTTGCCTAACATATGATTATTATTCAGTAAACCATTGATAATAGAGTAAATAAAGGCTTGTCGTACACATTTCTAAATAACTGTAAACATTATACGATAGAATTACAATAAATTAAGGTAACAATATAAGAATTACAATAAAATTATTATAGAATAGAACATACAACTAGCCAATCAATTAGCACATGAAAATAATCCACATCTCTGGGAAAAACAAAGATACTACAAATTCAATAGTGATTCTCTTCTATTAAATTTCAAATATCACTAAGATAATAGACCAAAATTTCCATTATATGTTCCCTTGGACTACATTTTCTTAATTAAGACCTAATTAACCTTCACATTTTTTTAAATATCTCGCCGTCTAATGTGAATATATAAAAATATTACCTATCCGTCCGAACGTTTCGAAAGTTGATGTTTACAGAAGTTGCAAGCAAACCGATACTAAGTAAGAGCCTCAACGTGAGTCTCCTGTTCATAATTAACTTCAAAAATATTCTACCGGTGTTGGAATCAATGTCGATAAAGCATTGATGTGGAAGGACGGCTTGAAATAGCTACCGGGAGCCCAGAAGAAGGAATGTGACTCACACAGCAAGTAGTTGTCAGTAGCAAGATGTGGAGTGGGGATATTTGCCCTTGATTTGCTCACCGAACTAGATTGCTTCAAGTGGAAACATATAAAACTCTTGATTTTAAGTCTCAATTAAAAGTTTTGTTCGAGTTTTCAGAGTTCTGAATCAGCATCCATAAGAACGAAGGAAAAAAGCCATCTGAAAGACATCAAAACCCTCTCAAACGTAATAAATTCTGTATCTCGGAAAACTTTTCTGCCCTGCGTTTCATCTTATTTGTACCCGCATAAAAATCTGCCAAGAGGCAATTACGTTTCACTACTCCACCTCACGTCTCGCTTTTCACGGAGGACAAAATTGCGATTTGTTGGCTTAATCGGGAATTAAAATGTATGTAGGCCGACCACTTTAATTTAGTCAGCATAAGGCACCTGAAGAGGGATCTGTGATTCATGGAAGCAATCACCGTTTCTCTCTCTCTCTTTCTCTCTTTTGGAATTAATGAAAGCCTTTACACGCGCTCCCGGCTTTATTTATGCTTCAGAGGGATCGGCAAAAGAGCTCGGACTGTTTTTAAACCGCGTAATTCACGGTACGTCGGATCCGCTGCAGAGCTCTCCCGCAGGGACTGTTTTATTTTCGCCGCAACGCGCTTTATGAAATCGTTTCTGCACTTTTTTATCGTGCGCTACGACGGAATGAAAAACTAATATTTTCCCTCGGCTACCCAGTTAGTCAAAACAAATAACGCAATATCAAAATCAGAATAGATTCAGATTTTTTTATTATTCCTTTGTGAATACTCGGGTTAGCTTTTGTTCCCCCAACATATTGGTATTTATTTATCTAATAAATGTATTATTTGGAACTCAACGGTTACCTTTATACAATTTCTACGCTTCAACGTAACAACAGATTCCAGTGAAGTAGCAGAATGATAGGTGAATATTAAATTGGAGTTTTAGTTTATTCCGTGATAACTGGGCCCTCCGTTTGCACTAAACATTGCTGCGTTTCTGTAGTTTTTAATGCAATCTGACATTTCTGAATCAATTAGCTACGTGCTTATGTTGTTCAAATGGAAAATTTTATTAACTGTAGGAGGATCGAATATGTTGAAATCTATGTTATATTTTATAATTGTGAACCAGCTGTTGAAATTGAATACGATTTCTTTGGTATATTAATCCATTTAATTTAATGATTAAACTAAAAATTCAATTATTCAATGATGAAAATTGGCAATTAATTTAGTCTAATTATTATATATTTTTATATTAAATTACACAATTTTCTATGGATAATTTGGCAATACACTCCGAGTTTATCATTTTTTAAGTTGTCCATTTTTGAACATTTATTACTCTCGTTATACTAATACAAAATCTAATAAAACGCCGTTTGAAAGTCTTTTGCATAGTATGTGTACTTTAGATTTACATGTGCCTTATACATACATACCTAGCACAAAAATATCTAATACATACGTTCATTATGCCTGCATCATACTTACAAAATACGCACATCATGAATTATTTAGATGTTAACGACTTGATTCTGTATTTTCCGTGGCTCATTCATTTTCTTTTAACACTCCAGGTATTTTTGTGAGAATATAATAACGTGTTCTGATTGTAGCGAACGTAAAGATAAATGTAGGAGAGAAAACCGCTTTTATACAATTACATTTAATTAAGACACTCGCACGTTCTTTCTTCATGCCTCGGCGAATACCTTCGCAAAGTAACTCGTAGTTTTCCTCCCTTAAGAAATCAAGAACGCCAAACCCCATCATTACGCCTTTACCCTTCATCCCCTCGAGTGGGGAAAATCTGCATAAAGGGGTGACACGCACTGTAGCGAGAGTCGTTAATTCCGATTGTCCCCAGGCGATTGTTTCCCTTCTCTGCGAGTTTCTTTCATCTCCGAATCCTCTCCCCCTGCCGTCCACTCGTCCTTGGTTGGATGCCGGGAGTCGAAGGCACCTTCTGGAGCACCTGCTAGGATTCATGGGCAGGTGCTGGGGCGGTTTCCGCCAGGTGAAACACGACCAGAGGTAAACTCGGTCTCTTTCCGTCGCATCCTTCTCAGCGATGCTATGAGGTGGAATTTTTACTTTCATAAGTTACCCACAGTAAAAGAACTTGCAAAGGGAGGAGCTGACATTGATTCTCAGGATAGTTCCGGTAAAACCCCTTTACAATTGGCTGCCGAAGATGGTTTATTAGCTTTAGTTAAATATCTTATAGGGAAAGATGCGGTAGACATCGAGAATATAAAATATCAACCTCACGATAAAAAATCTCCTATATTGCATTGGGTTGCTGCAAAAGGTTACTTGGATTAAATCGTGTAAATAACAGGTAATATAATAGAAGAACCTGTTGATTTTACTACTGCAGATAATGATGGCAATACTTACACTTGGCCGCTATTAATGGTCAACTGAATATAGTTAAGCATTTTGTTGAGTATAAACAAGTTGGCCCTAACATCAAGAATAGTAGCGAGAGTGAAAAAAAAACTTTTACTATACCACAGGATATTCTGTGGTATAGTAAAAGTTTGTTTTCACTTTCGCTCCTGATGGATCCATACTACCAAGTCACGGCCCAAGCAGTTGATTCTATCAAGAATAGTAATGGTATGCACCTCTAGACTCAGCTGCTAGTAAAAATCAATTGGATATAATTAAGAATCTTATGGTAGAAGAAGCTGACATTAACGTAAATAATCACGACGGCAAAGGCTTGGATTCTATATTTTCTATTACTTGACGTATTCTATTCTATATTGATCTTTCATCAATACCATTAAAAATAAGTAATTTGTTGGTGGATAGAGATGGACAGGAATTTTTTAGGAGTGGTTGTAGAAAAAAGCTGAGGTAATATCTTAGGAATAAAGATCAACGGCAGGAAAATACCCACAAAGGAGAGGGGTGAAAAAAACCTGCGCAATCCTACTGATAGCACAAGCTAAAAGATGTGAAAGAAATTTTTGTATGATGTGAAAATTAAAACAGCAGTAATATAAAAAAATTACAAAAAATAATAAATATAATAACAGGGAAAAATAAATAACGCACTATGAGAAAAAAATATATATCACAAACAAAATATTCACAAAATTAAAATCCTTTAGGACATTAAAAATGCAAAATATGGTATGTGAAAAATTATAGTTAAGTAAAAACGAGAAATTAAGAAATGCATATGGATAATTTTGGATAAAAAGGACTTGGTAAGGACAAGTAAAATAGGTATATAAAATATTCTGCCTTGCGGAAGGACTATCATCAGCATTTTGATCAGTGCTGAGGTAGATATATTAAGGAGTACTGGGTGGGATATTAATTGAGCGATTGATTCGCTAAAACATAGGAATTTTTTTCTTGAAAAAGCTAATGGAAATAGATGACTTTATATAAGGTAGAAGAGGGTTGCAAAACTTAATGTCAGTTAGTATGAATGATTTGTGAAACATCTCCATTCTAATGGTTTGGATTTAGCAGATTGTTTTACCCTCTAGTATTGCAAGTATGGACAGATTCTTAGCTGACAAATTCAGTTCGCAAGACGATGAAAGCTGAACGTGATCCACTGTGATCGTATGTCTCCAGCATACGATCATCACATCACGCTATGAGTTAACGGACTAATCCCGTTTTACCGTAATGATTAAAATGGAAATCGATGACGATAAATGGACTAAGATATAGGTAATACGATGCAAATCCTTACGACGTTTGTATGTTGAGGAAATGTCCAGCAGAATCAGCCGTCGAATTCTCAGAGCCGCTGGTACCGGTTACCAATCTCAGCATACGTGCTTCTCAATATTCTTAAGAGATTGGGAATTCCTACGGTATAACTATTACAGCAAAGTTTACACCTTTCAACTAAAAGACTGTACTATGGAGCCACCAATCGAAAATCACTTTTGAAAAGTTTTAAAGTATTGCAAGAGTATAAAATTATTTATAAAAGCAAGTACTTCTTTAAGGAAAAAGGAAATGCTGCCTACTATTTAGTCAACATGATCCCCATTTCTTATAACCTACTTTCAAAGGTTGCTAACTCAGTTTAACGTATTGATTCTTCAAATGAACTTTCGATGAGTCTCAAACGTTGCATGATGTTATAATGCAAAGAACAAGGATTGTATTTATAATCAGAAATCATCGCAGATAGGCCACAGGTCTGGTGGCAAGGTCATTACAAATGAAATAATGTGTAAAAAATATCCGTAGATTCAAAATATATAGAATGATAATTTCAAACCGCATCCAAATAA
Source organism: Sympetrum striolatum (assembly GCA_947579665.1). Lineage (NCBI taxonomy): Eukaryota > Metazoa > Arthropoda > Insecta > Odonata > Libellulidae > Sympetrum > Sympetrum striolatum. Next base: position 34,073,049 of record OX388350.1, on the reverse strand, counting down.
AATCAAATTAATTCATATTTAAATTCTTTTCAATACAACTTCAAACCATAATTCTTAGTCCAGCACAACAAATAACAGTGATAAACATAGGAAACTTTTGTATACAACTCAAACAAACCAGATATAAAATCAACCGAATGACGAGTTACTTGGTGGCAATCCATGGTGAAAGAACAAACAGGAACTATTTTTCCAAAGGAAACTAATTCCGTTTTTAATAACTAAGCAAATTAAACGCTTAATTGAGGACAAAGGACGTTTCAGTGTTTAACACCATTTTCAAGTCTTGAGATATACTTGAAGATAGACTTAAATAGTCGTGAAAATGGTGCTTAAGCATTGAAAAATGTCGTGTCTATATCTATGTAAGAACCCTGCAATCCGCTTTAGGCGTGTGGCAGGGGGTGCAGGCACCTTTATTCTATTTTCCTAAACAGTTGCTTTCGCATATAGTTCGCGGATAAAATGAATTTTTGAAACGATTCGGTCTAGCATCTATTTCCCTAATCTTTCTGGCAGTATTATGTCTGTTACGTCACCTGAGAATGTAATTTCTCTAAACCTATTTAATAAATTTATCCTTTAAATTTGTCTTCTATCTTCTAATGATTCCCATCTCGCGTCCTGTAACATTAGAGTAACACTCGCTGTTACAGTATATAATTTGCTTAGTTAATAAAAACGGAATTTGTTTTCTTGGGAATGGTGATTCCTGTTTTGTTAGATACTATTAACTGGATAGATAGAAAACAATTTTTTTTCCCTTGCTTGTTCGATAACAACTCAATATGCCTCACATATGGTGCTCACAAAAATAATGCAGAGCAGACATCCATTTTGTAATTGGAAGAACCCTTTACCACTGCTTCAGCCGGTACATGCTCTTTAATTTGCTGCTTGGCTTTAAGCTCCACCTATTTCTATGAAGAATCTCCGAAGATCTCTGATTCCCAAGACGATTCGAGTTACCCCTAACTCATCAGAAAGAAAGAGCATTGAAATTATCTTCGTTCGCTCTCCTCCTTACCTGAGGGATGCAATGAGGCTTTTGCGGTCGATGCCAACCGCAGGTCGAAGGAAATGGAAAGTAAATTGGAGGATGTTGTGTTTGCACAGGCTTTTCTCCGTGGGCGGCTCGAGTGCCGTCGCAAAAAATCGCGGAATCATCCTCAAATCCAAGGCCTCGAGGAAACACTTCGTGGCTCGTGATCCGAAACTATAGATCCTGTTCATGGCGAATGTGTTTCCTGGCTTTTTTGGTTTCTGGGCTTGCGGAGATAAGGAAAGCAGTGCATATATTTCGGGTTTTCGTTTAAATGCGCAGTTGAAACTTCTAAAACCAGTTTGCTATCGTTTACTGGTTGTAAGGTGACGTTTCGTAATCTATCCTTCCAGTTTTTGAGTTCAGCAATTAAGCTCTATAAAAAGTTAGAAAATGATTCAGAAATTCTGGTAGTTTAGGGATAATTTCGTTGATAAATAACATTATAGATTGTTTTAGCTAAGGTAAATTTCTATTACTCTTAGTCAGATTTCCAGAGTCTTAAACTGAAAGGTTTAATGGACACTTTCCTTTTCTGCCACAAGCAAATCATTTGCTGTTTTGATAGCGATAATTAATGATGCCATTAGAATTCCTTACAAAAAGAAATTAACATTATACATGGTTAAGTGAAAGCTGGTATTTAAGGCTTAATATTCCCTATTCAATGACATTTTTTTCATGAAATTTATAGCGTACATTATATTACCCTCTTGAGACTTTAAGAGACGGTATTTATTGCAGAAACGAATATATATGCCTACATTGAATTACGAATTTACGAGCGATTGCTGTGACTGATTAAGTTTTAAGTATAAATAGTCGAACTAAAAATATACAAAGCCGCCAACGGTAGATTCCTGATCGTCATGCAGTTTGCCAGAGAAAATTCACTGGTGATACGAAATAATTAAATGTATTACTTACAAATTTATTGATACAGAATTATCATTATTATAATTCAAACACTACGAATAGGTAGAGCATCTAGTAGCAGTTGATATAGAAATACAATAGATACATAATAACGCAATCAAATGCAAGAAAAATGCAACAGTAATGAACCATAAATATATTCAGAACAGAATTGTAGTCATTAGAACACCACAGACAATACGCATCAAATTATCGCAGAAGAATGAAATGAATAAAAGAAAATGAAACTTACATTGGGAAATTATCTTCAGTCTCTTCTTCACTTTCCTACAACTATTTAACAAGTGCACAAAGAGACTTCTTGGAAGGTTGCTCCAGAATAAAAGCAAAATCTTTGTATATCGCATGTTGTATATATCAAGCCAGCCAATAGTAGGAAAAGCTTTTACGCGGATCTCAGTAAATCTGCACACCGGAAGTTCTCCCCCCGGATAAACGGGAGCGAACTGGGTACGCTGACGAAGGCGGCACTTGAAGTAAAAAGCATTCCATTCGTTCTTTATCTCCCTCCGCCAGAGAAATTAACGCCCGAGTGCGTAGCGAAATCATAGTGGCTCTCATTCCTTCTTAGCGAACCCAACTGAACAAACGGCTGTTGAATCACTCTTAGCGAGGAAGCATCTCCATTCAAGGATTAAATGGGTCTCGGCACGGCTGAAGCCCGTGCCATTTGACCTCACCTGTGGATTGCGTAATTCTCCATCAGCTCCACACCCAACCCGCTCATCTGCAGCCTCCCGCTTCGTCCCACGCTCTCGACGGCCACTCCTTCGGCCAACTGTCGCATTTCGAATCTGCAAAGCCTCGAACGAGACTGATCGGTACTGTTTTTTTGACGTCGATTTCATATTCACCTACGGAGGTGGAAGTGGTACTATTAAGGGTGGGTTTTCCAGTCAATATTTCATCTCGTCGAATACATTCATACTCCCAGTCGCCTTATGCACTCTTTTCAATTCGTGCCCGAGTGCAGTTCGTTATTTTATGCGTGTTGTGAAGGGTGCCGACTGCCAGAGAGGCTTATGTAAGGAAATCATCGCGTGTATATTCGCTTTGACTTTCACGCTGAAATGATCGGCGATTCCAATTCGCCTTTGGCTTCAGAGTATTACGTTTGAATAGAGTTAAGAGGAAGGGGAAAATGTTCCTAACTTTTTCATTGCTAGTAATTCTTTTTCAGTCTGCATTGTATCATTACCGTATCGCGCCTTTCTATTCCCATGTGGGTGCAGTGCGAACTTTTATGCTACAGCGAAAACCCTCAATATATGACTCAATTGAATGTTTTTAATGTACAGCTTCTGCAGATGTGCATAATTAGTTGAAAGAAAGCCTATTATTTTTTTCCTGGTCTGCTGCTGTTTCCACTAAGTCCTAAGCTATTGTATATATTTCTATTGCGATTATATTGTATTTATTTCTATTACTGTGTTTTCGCGGGTTTTTTTTCACCCCCTTTCTTTGTGGGTGTTTTCCCGCAACGTGGGTTTTTTCTTAGTCAACCTTCAGTTGCATAGATTTTTTCCCACACCCTTCTCTTTTTTTTGTATTTTTTTTAATAAGTTGAGTTTTTTTAAATGTAACGACATACGAGGTAAGGTGGAAGAGAGGCCCACCTGGGCCTAACCTCGCCAATAAAGGGTCAAACTAACTAACTAACTAACTAAGCTATGTAGAACTTGTCAAGAGGTGCTTAATCGTAGAGTATGCTAGAGGTATAATTATGTTATTAACGTTTAGACCCATGTTTTCCAATTTTCCGCAGTCTGTTCGTCATGTGCTCTAAATTGTTTTGGTAATTGATTTTTCGTTTGAATAAATTAGTATGAAAATTGTCACCCTTTGCCAAACATAAAAAATCTGATGTGGCCAGCACATGACTTTCTCCATATATAAGATGTAAATATTTATCTACGACAGTATTTTCGAACTCTATATTCAATCTAAACTTGGAAGATGAGTGATTAATTTATATCATATTATCTTTTACATCACAAGCATTATAAATAACTTTTTTCGGGACATGTTCGATGAAAAACGATGAGATGGCTATTCACCCACAGCGCCCAGAGTGCCCATGAAGTACATAATCATTAACTTCCGGTTTATCAGTATTTCACAAATAACTCCTACACAAATAATGATACAAAAATATATTTCAAACAAAAGTTATAGTAAAGTTAATTTTCTAAAACTTTTTTAAATATATGTTTATACCTAAATATAATATTTATGGAGATATTTTGAAAACCGGAAATGAGCTTTGAAAAATGAAGCTCGACTTCCGGTCAACCGATTTACTCCAAAAACTAATCAACTCTAACAACACCGACCAAAATACTATATATGAAATTTGATATCGATCCAACTAATAGTTTTCATGTTAGAGCGCCCACAAAGTACATAACAGCTACTTCCGGTTTATCGGTATTTCACGAATAACTCCTAATCAACCGGTGATACAAAAATATGTTAAATTCAAAAGTTATAGTAAATTTTACTATCTAAAACTTTTATGAGGTATACAATATACCTATATATCATATTTACGGAGATATTGTGAAAACCGGAAATGAGCTTTGATGAATGAAACTCGACTTCCGGATAACCGATTTACTTCAAAAACTAATCAACTCTGACAGCACACACCACAGTGCTATACAAAAAGTTTGGTATTGATACGACAAATAGTTTTCATGTAAGGGCGCCCACAAACACACACACACATACAGACACACACACACACACACACACACACACACACACACACACACACATACACACAGACATCATTCCGAAAATAGTCAAAACGTGTTCTAGGGGCCCCAAAACATGTATTTCCGTTGAAATCTCGAAGTCGAATTTTTTCATGAAAACAATACTTTCTCTATACTTCGTATATGGAGAAAGTAAAAAAGAGATTGGTTAACATTTTCATTGGTATCATTGTGAAGTAGTTTAAAAGTCACGAAAAGTTTATACACTCGAGCTTTAATTCGTGGAAAACAGTCATCAAGGAAGAAGAGCGACTTTGAAAACTCTACAATTATAGTGGATTTTACAATGTTGCACTTTATTTATTGTGGAACTTACAAAAGTTGTTCTCCCAAGACAAAAGGTGGCCGTTTCCTACGGAGAAATCTATTTCAGTAAAAATACAATTAAATTTGAAGTGTTAGTTTAACATGATTTTTCGTCAGGGATTACCCAATAATTTAGGCCCATGTAAAAGGAAGTTCAGATATATATTTCCCACTGCCTAATTAGAAGGGCTAAAATAAAAATGCAAGTTTACATTCACAGACTAAGATATCTCAATTTCTAGGTAAAATATTTGAGCGAGGAATACAGAAGTTAACTTCTCAACTAATGCGATAATTGAACATGCGTGACCTTTCTTATAGCACGGAGACCAGTAAATTTTAAACCAATACCATAACGGTTTTCATGTTTAAGCATTAAGTTGACGCCATTTGGTTTTAATTTAATTTCTTAATGTTTGAAAATTCTTATGACTCCCTGTGACATTCGTTAGCACATTTCCGGCTCGAGCTGGCTTTTCTCGTATTTAGTTTTCCTTCCAACTTACGAGGAAATATTTTTGTGACGTCCGTAGATTACTTCGTCATGCAAAGTTGTTTAACCACTTTACGGTTAATATCTTACGCTTCCTGCTCGCTTTCTCACTTGATTTGAATAGCTTAAACCTGCTCATGTGGGATTTTATGGAATTTTTACAACCACGTATTCAATTCTAGTGCCACATTATATGGATGTTATTCAATCACGGTCTTTATTTACCGGATATAATCGAGTATATGCAGACCAAAGCCGACTCACTTAATCTAATTTTATCACAAAAGAACTAGGATAACTAAGTGAATAGAATATAAGCCTAGGATGGGAAAAGCTACCGGTAAATTTCAAAATTAAAATAGATACCGGTAAAATTACTATTATTACGGAAAGCACGCGATTGCGAAGAAAATTGACAAAGAATTGTTAATTGAGCAGGTGAGGAATTTACAAGCCGTGTTTTCTGACTACGGCAGACGTTTTCCACCAGAGAACTGTAAGTGGGGCCCAGAGTATAAGTCGAGGGGGCTTTCTCGGTATAAAAAATGTTCTAAAAAACAAGGCTTGTACACGAGTATATACGGTAATCTCAACCGACCAAAATTTCAGTTTGATCATTTTTTTGAACTTGTTTCGCTCATTCGAAATCAGGTCATCCGGTGATAAGAACGCTCCAGAAATTAAATTTTGTGAACAAAATAAACCCGTAATATATCGCGATTCATAATCGCATTAATTCTGCGCGCGAAAGAGATGACAAGGTCACATAACATTTCTTCTCCGTTTCCCCAACCTTTTGGCAAGCAAACCTCTCGTTTTGGGCATTTTTCCCGGGACTTGAGAGCGTTTTTACCGCCAATGAAACGCTAGGGCATTGTTCACTCAGTCGTCGCCAAAATGCGGGGAAAGCAATTTCGCGGAAATCGGTGCGTTTGCGTGGAATCCTCCGATTGTGCACCATATGCTCCGAACGGCTTTCGATTCTCCCCGCCGAAGACCCGCCCCATCTCGCGGGGTTTTTCCGTCTGAATTATTGGCTTTAAAACGAGTCGGGGCCGAGGCGTTCCCTCGTAATGAGGAAACTCCCAAGTTTTGGGACCTTTCCGACGAGAAGAGGTCGTGTTTTGCGAGGTTTTATTTCTCGCCGGATTTTCTGCAAAAGTATGCCATACGAGCATCGAGTATCTTCATAACAACGCCAAATCCCCTCGATTTCATTTTATGATTAGACTAACTATATGTTTACCCCTGTTCATATTACTACATTTGGTTCGATGGAATATTTAATTTGGAAAAGGATTAATATAATCTATCTTTCATTGTTCAATGGCTCAGAATATAGGACAGCAGAACAAAGTGAATAAGACGGAGTCATCTAAAATGATATTTATTCGTGCTGTCAAAGGGTATACATATTGAGAAATGCATCTAAAAGAAAGGAGCTAGGTAGGCTCCCGGTTAGTCATGTGGACATCGCGTTTGCCTTTGGTGAAAGCGGTCCCGGGTTCGATTCCCGGTGGGAGCCAATGTGCGAAATGACCTAAGCTGTCGAAGCACTTTTAACAATACTACTACTACTAGGAGCTAGGTGTTCACCCTACATCCGGTAAAATATTATATTACAAAAATAAGGGTAAAAAAATTCCAAGGGAAACATTGCCTAAGGAGGCTTTGTAGTATATGTCTTTGGGTAGAATAAATGCCGGAAGACCAAGGATGAGTTCGTAAAGATGAAGCCGAGAGGCGTAACCTGGAATGAATAAATGTCTTAGGTCTGTTTTAGTTACTGTTTAATTCCTGGTTGTGATGATATGAGAGCTACTGAGGTATGAATGTTGCAGAATAATGGCTCTGAATAAGGTCTCTCCTTATGGAATTCTAAGGGAAGTGTCGTAGAGTCATTCTGAGAGGATTCTGATTTGAAGTAGAGATTTACATTCAGATTTACTATTTTATATGATCCGAATCGCGTTCATAAACACTCGTTCCATGTTCACTCTTTTCTTTTATCTGTACATAGTCAACTCTTCAGTTTCTCAGACTCTGTAGCACTCATCGTAGGATCTCGTGGCTTGTGTTATAACTGGTGCAGCTTCTGCTTATTTGTATTTTCAAATTATTTGAATTTCTTGGATTTCTGAGATTCCCCCAGCACTTTTTGATGATAAACTTTAATACTGTCTTTCTCCCTTTACTGACGACGAAATTAATTTACGGTAAAACCTAAAGAAAAAATCAGAGGGGTTTATAAAAGCAAAAGATGTCAATGATAGATATGGTCGGATAAATTACCAATCAACAAAAGAAAAGGCGTTGCATATGGAATATCAAGACACGTAATCTTACCGAATGGTGACTACTTATAAACGTTTCTCTACATATATATGTGTCCCGTAGTGCTATATTATCTATGAATATTCATTGTGGATAGCCTAGTGAGCAATCCGTTCGACTTTGGCGCAAGCGGTCTCAGGTTCTATTCCCTGTAGGATCTCATGTGCGAAATGACCTAGGCTGTCGAAGCACTTTTAAATAAAGGCAGCAAATCTCCATACTGCTGATGCATACTGCTTAATTTAATTAGGTATTATGTCTTTGCTCAAGGGGGAAAAAGGTATGGAATACAGTGTTCTCATCTTCGGGCACTCCAGAAGCAAACATCTTTCTTCGTTACTCTACGCTTACCCTAATACCCGACCCTGTATATTTTTTTCCGTCTCTCTCTCATCCAGCGTCCCTCTAGCTCAACGCATTCTCACCGTGTTTATGCTGATTGCGCAAGGACAAGTTATGCTGTCAGGTGAAATTCATGCGGGAAAATGCCGTCGCATTGTTCGCACGCTACACTTTCGCAGATCTCCGGGACTCTCTCCGCCTACGATGCGCCTGAAAACTTTCCAACGACGGGCGGAGAGAAATCACCGTAATATTTAAAAAGAAACTGCTTTACATTCGCTCTTTTAATCCGTCCTAAGTAAACCATTACGCAAGAGACGATGTCGTGTATCGCAGGTCCCATTCCATTTTCAATTCACTTCTCCAGTCGTGCTTCTGTCACTGAGCTTTCTCTACGTGGGCGTCTTATTCAACGGCGTGCGAAAGTAACATTTGGAAAAAGTCATATTTTCAATCCCGACTCTCATGACAGGGCAAAAATAGGCCCGTGATCAATCAAGACAAAGCAGTACTGGTGAGATTGTTCTACTTTTCATTAAGATCTCTTGCACTGACATTCCCTACTCATTTCCTTTTCTTTATTCTCTTGGTAACTTATACTACCCTTTATATCATCTAACACCTTTAGCCTTAAAAAGTCTTATTTAACTTTCAACTCTGACAACAACACATCACATTTCGCAGAGAAAAAGCGGACCTACTTAATCAAGACGAAGTTATAGTACGTGTACACAATTGTTCTACTTTTCGGTAAGTTCTATTCATTTCTCATTGACCTTACTTTCGTTTCTTGGTGACTTACCCAACTCTTTATCTAATTTAACATTTTTTGCAATTGTATTTAGTCAATTTCTTCAATTATAGCAAATTCCATGAAAAACTACGAAATTTACGTTCGATAATCCATAGGATTTTTATATATTTCCGTCAGAAATATGTAAAAGTACCTATTATCTCTTTTTCCGAATTGCAACTGATTTTCATTCTGTAGCTTAATTTGACCGCAAAATTCTGGAAGGGAAATGTTGTTTCAATATTATTATTTATTCTAGTATCATGCCACTTAATGTCACATTTATATCACTAAGGTGACTTAAATCTCTCCTTGAAGAAATATTTAAGAATCTAATTACATTAGGGAAACAAAATATTGGGTGAGCCCAAATCTCTGGAATGGAATCATTCTGTATCTTAAGGCCGTATGTGAAATCATTATGCCACACATGAATTTACATTTGATCATATTTAAACTATCCGACATCGAAATACCTCGATTTAACTCGTAATGAATCGCCAATTTAAATAAATAAGAAAAGTTTCCATTATATTTTCACGTTTAATCAGCAACTTTAAAGAAGTATACACAATCCTTAGCTTAAAGTGGAGATGCCGCGTTGGGAAAGGGGCAGATAGTCGCCGAAAGGCCGTTCGAGGCTCCGAGCAGTCATTTAAATTTAAATCTAGTCACAAATATGGAGATAAGCCCGAGAAATATTACACTTTTTTTGCGTATACATACCTCCGGATAGCATTTTCAACTCTATTCTGAATCTCCCGCAAGCAAACTTCATGCATATTTTTGTTTGTTCAAGCGTATTCTCAAATGAATTTACGATGTGCATACATACAAAAGTCTACGCTGAAATGCTAACGGACGCTTGGACGTTTGAGATATGTTAATTTATTCAGGAATCTCCAGTGACAGGAATGTTCATCGAGTAAATACAACACTCTTCTTCTCGGTTAAGAAATTTTGTAATGGTCACAATTAGAGACATATTTGCGGTACTGTGTGAAAGCATTTCGCTTGCTTAATAGTTGGGCTCTTAAGGAACTGAGCGAGTATTCTTGGAGTAAATACTCTTGAAGCGATTTAGGTTAGTGAGGAAGTATCCTAGCTGTGAGGAAGGCATTCAAGCACCTATACACTACATTTGTTATAATCCCATTAATACTTTGTTTGCATAGCTAAGGTAAAATGTTGAATTCAGTGAAGTTGATTATTTACAGTAACATTACTCTATTTTTATGCTCAATTGTGTAAAATATTCTGCTTTGAAATGTGGTTACATAACAAATTATAGTAAGAAAGTATTAGAGTTAGGAAGAAGGTATTCAAACACTTTTACACAACATTTCCAGCAATACACAAATAGTGTGTAAGCCCATGCTGAGATAAAATGTAAAAATGAGTGAACCTAATTATTTACAGTAATATTATTTTTTTAATGCTCTTTATATTGTCGTGAGCGTGGAAATTGATTAAGCTTTGTGAAACTTACAGAAGGTATGAGAAATGAAGGAAGGAGAAGAGGTACTTTTTCCACAGGGTTTTATTGAGAACACGACCGGTTTCGACGATTGATCGTCATCTCCTAGATGAATAAAACCCTGTGGAAAAAGTACCTCTTCTCCTTCCTTCGTTTCTCATAATGGATTTCCACAATGTATCGCCTGAATCTGTGAATTTTATACAGAAAGTATGCTTTGAAAGTGAAGTGATCCAGATTTTTCCACGTTGAATTTGGGTGAATGCAAAGGGAGATCAAGAGAGGTAGATAAGCTCCCAAAAGTGAGTGAGAAAAGTTACAACGTGCTTGTCTAGACAGATTTATGATGCGGTCTGTACGTGCAGCTCATGAGCAACGCATATCATTCTTCAGGTTGCTGATGTGATGTATTATTTTAGCATCCCATTATTTCTCTTATTTTTAACATTCTCTTGCATAGCATCACTTCATACTTTAAATTAAATCCATTGAGAGCATAGCTTATAAAATATTTTATAACGTTTTACAACATTATACCGCAACAAATTACGAATTGGACGAATATTGTGAATGCTTAACAACACCTTAAAAAAACTAGAAATAAAATTCACAAATATTCTTAATAAAGATAATTAACATTTCAATGGGACAAATACCTAGACTTTTATGGGTTCCAGTTGACTGAAATAACGCCTACGGTTTCAGAGTAAACCTCTATATGTAGTAAGAAATTAAATGATCGTTTACTAACTTTAGATCCCGTTTTTAAGACAATTTATTCACCGTTGCCATATCTATGTAGGTAAGAACAGAGAAATTCGTTGAGATATTGAGATAGCATTGGGCAGGACATATACGGTCATTGCGTTAAATCGTTCTCCTTAGCTCATTATATAAGCTAACCATATATTTTGCTTTAGTTTTTTCCCGTAAGGTATAAATTAGCCATTCGATACGGATTACGAAATTCTTGTTACAACCTGTAGCTTATTCTGAGGTCAGGGGAAAAATTAACCCTCCTGGCTACTCACTGCTAGAGTTAAAACAGTGATGATTATTCTTAATAATATGTAAGAATACCAAACTGGGGGTGAGTCCTTACCAATATAATACGCTTTGCAACACATTTGCTGTGCATGCTAATGCGATGCTTTCCTTGTCCTCCCAAATAGGGCATTAAGTATTAAGTTTAAGAGGTTGATGTTAATTTAAGTTACCCATGGGAAACCTTTCCTTTCGCCTCTGTTATAAACGAACGTTTGAGAACTAAGTGCAGTGGAATATATCTCTTTGATATATCTAGGATATAGATTAGAACTTGATTCAAAGATCTCGGAAAGGCATGTTAGAGGACTTAAAATAATGGAATGTGGCAACGACTAATCGGCCGGTGTGGAAATACTTTTACCCGCTTCATGCTATAGTTTCATCACTCGAGCAGATTAAAGGTTCGCAGCTGAAGCAGCTCATGCTTTATCTCTCGATTGCCAATGCTCGAATCGCAATCGAACGCAGGAATCGGGTTTAACGACTGGTGTCGAAAGTTATCGGGCTTTAAACATCTAGGAAAAGTGCATTTTCATTGCGTTTTCCAACTAAATGGGTCTCTAGAAATAATCTTTCCATAAAATCCGAGTCGCTGTTTTCCACTTTAAGTTTCTAGACGTGACAATTGCCGACTTTGCTAACTCAGCTCATTTATTTAAATTCCCGCGCAATTATATGCTGTCACAAAGTCCTTAGTTCCTAATTTAGTTCTAAGCTTCCTACTTCAAGGTAAGGATCGATAGCCTCGCTGATAGACTTTGAGAGCGCGAAAGGAGAGAAATGGAGTAAGTCATCCTCTGTACCATTAATTAGCATATTTACGAGCAAGTTTTATTCCCTCTTCCATTTAATTCCTTTAGCAGTCTTTATTATTTTAAATAAATGAGATAACATAAACTATTAATTCATCCCGCAGACTTTCTAAACCACGCGACAGGTTTCGACGCTTCTTCTTCAGATGTCTGATACCTGAAGATGACGTTGTAGCTTCGAAACCGTTCGTGTGCTTTTCTAAAGTTTCCGTCATAAAGCAATACTTTATTTTATCTTATATGTTTAAGATGAAGTTCCACCTAGTGAAAGCCAAAGAGATTGAATACTTTTTTATTTTGTTTATATGTGTTATAATCCGTTGAATTTTATTGGAAAGTGAACAGCTAAATTAAAAGTAACTACATTTCCGTGATCAAACTTTTGAAAAGGGTGAATAACGTTAATGCCGCATCTTATTTCAGTTAAATCGCAAGGTTAAAGAGATAAAAAGAACGAAAGACGAGCAAACATAAAAGTCACATCCCTAATATACTTGCATGAAATCGGAGTAACTTAAAAGAAGACTGTGCAAGAAACAACAAATCTCCCTTTCACGAGCTCGATAACAATTTATGTACGACTTTTCTCTAACCTAACTCATATTAATTTTTCAATCAATTACCAATTATCATGAAGTCATCGCTAATGATTGCTTTCGTTAATGATGAAGCCAATAAAGAAAGGTTGAGGTGACAATTTCTTCTATGTCAAGAAATTTAGTATAAATATTTACGAATTGTTCACATCAAATAATAATTTATCTATTGATACATCGTAGAATATCGGAAATACTTACATTGCTGTTCATTCGACGGCTTGTAATTAATTACTCTACTTGACGCACCACTTTCATGTGGTGTACTCTTGCAGTCAGCCCGATGACATCTCCTCTCTGTATCATTGACATACATATCAGCTGTTTCCATTTCTTGCTGACGGGGTTAAACACAATTTCCGCAGATGTCAGACGAAATGTTTGCGTAAACCGGTGGCGGTCTTCTTTGTTTACCTAATATTTCTCCTCTAGAAAAATTTTATGGCCTTCGATATACTTACTTCGAGTGTACTTGCACTCTCTGGTCATCACACCTTGTCTCTAAAAACATTTTATCCATCATTTATTAGAAGATTGGAGTCCATTGAATAGCTTTTCATCTACGTTTCTTTTAAGAAATAAAGTCAAAAAATATGGTTGGCAATCTAGTCTTTAGCTTGGAACATCTGAATGATCTTTTGTTTAAGTGAGCCATGGTATTGCATTTATAAATGTTTCCGAGTCTATGCGAGTTTCCTTCCATATTTATTGCCAATGCAGAGCATAAATTACAAAAATGTATATGTATTTAGTTATGAATGTAGTCGTATAGCTAGAAGTCACATATGCTAAATTGGTGCAATATTAGTACAGAAGTTAAAACTTTGAACCAACTTAGAATGTTGTTCTTTCAAAAAAACTTATTCTGTGCGCAAAACAATTTTTCGCCAAAACTCTTGTATATTTAATCAATGATATTTTTTTAATTTGTACAATTCAGCCTGCACAGGTTTTTATTATTTTAGCACAAGATTTCTGGTACAATAAAATGTTTTATATAATGAAATTCCACCAAGTATCATTGGAGCAGTTCAATGTTATTATTCTATGCATTGGACACATCAAGCAATTTGTTTTTGGTGTTGTTATCTAACATTACACATGAGTGCCTGTTTTTGTGTGCGTAAAATACTAACACACATTTGTAAGCACACGTTCTACTATCCTTCCAGAATTTTTGTCTTCCAGGAAATTTTTAAACTTCTTCCTCCGTCAATGAAATGCTCACACTGCCTGACTTTTTCACCGACGCCAACGCTATCCTCTTGAAGACGGAAAGGGTAGATCAGGTCGCCCACGCGAATGGTTTGCCCGCACGCGGCCAGGTTTACAAGGACCCCAGAGGGTGGATAAAAAGTCGCTGGGACGTTTAGTATTCCTCCCTCACCCGATTAAACCCACCTTCCTTTTGCTATGCCAACCACCTCTTCCTCTCTCTTTTTATATTTATTCGAACTCTCTGCCAACTCCTTTCCTTTTCTACCCACACGTTCCCTTTCAACCCCCGCTTGGCACATGCCATTGATACGCTTGATTCCGTCGATTACATCTACACGGATTCGTTTTAATCGCTGGAAAGTAACGAACGCTTTCGAAAAGAGGTTTAATATCCGTGGGTGAAAGAGGGAGTTTTTTATATTCCCCCAGGCGTGCAGTATCGCTCTTATTTAAATATTCGATTGGGGAGAAGAATCGCCTTTCCAGATGTTTTTGTTGTTAGTAGTAATGGTGAGATAGGCATTAATAAATCGATTAACGAGCGAGAATTGACGAATTCATCAGCTGAGGGACTCAGCTAGCGGATGCATTTGAAGACCTTAAATGTAAGTGTGCTTTCATTTAGAAATTACTTTTGTAAAATGGTTACTGCCAACTCTTAATAACAGGGGAAACTAATAGTTTGTGGAAAAAGATTCTGTATGGCACAGAATCATCACATCGTAGTATTTGGTTCGTATTCAGACTGCAGATTATTGTTGAAGAAATATTAACAATAATCATCAATAGACATAATATAATTATCTTTACCTAAAAGATTACTTTTGATAAATGTAGCAACAATTTTATCGTATTGGTAAATTATGATTGTATAACATAAAATAATTTATTATAGCTCAATAATTTTATTGCGATCGGGCTTGGCTAGTATGTTCCTTCTGCGTTATGTTAGTTAATGGGATATGTATTTCCTCATTTAGTACAGGATAGAGAAAATGTATCTTTCATTTAGTTTAGACTAATAATTTTCATGGTTTTGATGGTAATAAAGATACTGTAGTAAAATATATATAATCCTGAGCAATTTATTGTGCTACCTCCCATGTTAGGTGTTACTCGTAGTTTCATTGTGCTAAACTTGCGAGAAATTTAGCTACTCATAGCTTTCTGGCTCAGTAATGAAATCTTAGGCAAACTACCTCATTCCCCATCAGGCATAGTAAGCCTCGTTCCCCAATAAAAACTATTCGTAGATAACCATCTAGGTTTTTGGTTCAAACGAATTTCCTAGCTAATAACTGAACAGAAAGATGAGTGTTTTAGAACATGGATGATATATCCAAGTCCTAATTTGAGAATTAAACTGGATAATTTACATGAAATCAGAACTAATTAGTTAGAAAACAAATTTTGATAGAAGAAAAATTGTGCAACCAGTACTAAAGGATATGTCTCTATTTTTATTTGAGTACAAGGAGAAAAAGGTGATGATGTATTTTATTTATTTCTGACTCTGCTACCTGGTGTATACCTATCAGCAGATTAATATAATAATAAAAAAAGGAGGAGGGTTGGAATACAATGGTGATATGTCGAGTGTAGTAGCCTTAAGAATAGTATAATTATAATGTTGGGCTTAGTAGAAAAATGTCCATATGAAATAGTATTCAGGGAAACTAAAACACTCAAAGGAATCTGTGACCTTCTAAGCTCCGGAAACATTAACTGTGATCTGTCTGCTGTGTTTTATAATTTTCGCAGTTTGTTTAACGATTCATTGTGAATCACTCACACTTACAACTCCTTATGGCTTATGACATTCCATTTATCATTGCTTCCTCGAAACATTGATCACTATCAGGAATATTCCATTCGCAATAACTTATCCACATTCCTTAACTTCATAACCACGGGATAAATCATCTGTTCGAGGACAAATAGTCTACGAGACAACTCGTCAAGCCATCAATAGCGGTTGTACTTCGAAGACTTCCTCCTTTATTAAAAATGCAGTTATTTTCAAGGCCACCTGAGGCTTTTTCTTGCTCTTCTTCACATACTTTTTTGTAGTACCTCATCAGTTTTTATGCACCTTATACTTTACTGATACTTTAAGACTATACTTTCACTTTTTACTCTTATTACTGAGGGGATGCTCGTCGAGAGTAAAAGAAATAGCGTATTGCTAATTCGACCCCTTCCTGCGGCTGTGAGAGAAAACTAGGAAGCGTTATAAGGAAATAATCGCCTGGACTACTATATAAGGAAAGAGTTATAAGGAAATAATAGCAGCTACTCCTAGCATTTCTTCCCGTGTAGCATTAGGGAAGTAAATAGCAATAAGGGGTTAGTGATATAGGTGTTTTTTACGCCAATAGC
Source organism: Sympetrum striolatum (assembly GCA_947579665.1). Classification (NCBI taxonomy): domain Eukaryota; kingdom Metazoa; phylum Arthropoda; class Insecta; order Odonata; family Libellulidae; genus Sympetrum; species Sympetrum striolatum. Next base: position 34,056,497 of record OX388350.1, on the reverse strand, counting down.
TTGCATGGTCATTGCGTAAAAATGACTGATAACTCAGTAATTTCTCTGTGTAGATGATGGCACCATCTGCTGCATATTCCAGGAGTCTGTTTGCGTTTTAATTTCCTCATTTTTAGCCTCATCATCTTCCTCAATTGCGAGAGTCATTAGCAAAACATGAGTCCCGGAGTGTTTTGTTCAACGCAATCCGGATTTGGATTTGCGCGTGGTACAGTGCGTAGGACGCTTAGCATTGAGACGGTGACTCAGTGCAACCGTAAGGCAATGTTTTCCTTGATGAGTGACACGCCCAATCACATTGTGTTTCCCTATCTGCTCTCACCTCTTATTTATTCGTCAGGGCTTCGTTTTGGGAGCGAGATCCGTCCCGGGCCATCGAAGAGAACGGGGTGTTCATATTTGAGGCTCATAAGCAAACTCCCTGAAAGCCGGTGACTTTTTTTCCTTCAATTCCGTTCAATTTTCTGCTCTTGAGTTTTACTACACCGATTGACAAACAAAAGAAATTTTTTGCCTCACCAAGAAAAATATGCCATTCGGATAGTATTTTTTCTCCTAAATGCTAATATGATGTCGGTTTTTTACAACACTCCGAGAGACAGGCATTTATATTTTCAACAATCTTAATACTTTCTGCATTCTTAACTTCAAGTTATTCAAATATTGTGACTCATCTAAAAGGTAAGAAATGACGATTATCTGCTATATTTCGCGTGTGGAGCATTCCTTCTCATGATCCAACTATAAGCGGCCAGCATATTAGGATTCCATTTGTATTGATGCCTCTTTTCTGCAGCTGAATTCTCCTAATGAAATTGTTCCCCAAGCTCCTCGCTCACTGCGCCAAGATTTTTAAGGGAAGAAATTTAGGTTCCAGTGCAGAAAGAGTACATTTAAGGACATATAACTACACTTACTCTTATAAGATAAGATCGTTGACAATATCAGGATAATTTTCCGTCTTTCGATTTCCCAAAAACTATTATTACAGCTCGGGAAAACGATAAATTTTGGTGAGATCTTATTCTACGTCTCCGAACACTATTTTTTAAATATATTATAAATATTTATTATGTATTTTTATATATTTTTTTAATATCATATATATATTGTGTATTTTTTCTAAAATATATTGCCTTCGCAGCATTTATATAAATGATTACAATGATCGCTGTTATTATTTAAATGATTTTATAAAAATGTGACCCACTGGAACAGGGGCAAATTACAGCAATCAGAGGCCCAACCAAGAGATTATTGGTTTAAAAATCGACTAAAGGTCCTTTATAGTGCCGCCATAACGGCGAGAACCTCTGCTTGCGCCTGGTGCTCCTAATGGAATATCTGCCCCTAAACTGGAGGCAAAAGTTTGCATAACCTTGATTTAGAATGATCAGAAAAGAAAATCTAAGGAAGGTCGTAAATGTGAGATAATACGATGAAGAAAAGGGTGAACGTGTCCTTGGGTTAGAAAGGGGTGAAAGATCTAAGAGAAAAAATATTTTGCTGTAAGAAAGGGTGATGCAAGTTTCCCAGAAATTAAATGGCAATTTTGCAGTGATTTTATTTCGTAGTTGCCGGCTGGAAACAAATTTTATTGGTGTAAAAATTTTATGCCAAGGGAGAATTAACGTAGTATATACTACGCTCCATATAATTCGAGGAGTTTACTCGTAATCCAAACATGAAAGGCTGCCATGTTGAGACACCTACAACCTATGCTTTCATTCTCAAATCGTAAGTCTCCCCGAATGATCGTAAAATTAGCGAGTAAACTTGTCGACCGCGTTGCACATAAAATTCAGCCTTTATATTGAAATTATTTTCCTTTACAATAGCTGTGAAAATAGACGGAGAGTTTTGAAGTAATGTATTTCCTTTTTGTTTCATTCTTCCTCAGCAATTAAATAGTAGCGAAATTAAGAGTAGCAAAATAAGCCCCAGATTTATCACTCTAGATATTTGTCTCCTGAATCTCTAAGGTATTTATTAAGGAGATATTGAGACTGATAAGCCCCTTTAACCATCTAACCTTTCATCAAGGATATTAAAAACATAATTAGTGTGAGAGTAGAGATAGAGAGGAAAACTTAAGATGGAGTGGATTAATAATAGTTTAGGAAAATAGAGCCATTGCAGGAAAACACCCACAAAAAACTTCTATATTAGTAAATGTGTGGGAAACAACTTAACAAAATTAAGTTATTTCCCACCCGTTTACTAGGATGGAGTTCCACACAGTTAGAGCTTGCCAGATTGATTCTATTCTATATTGATCTCTCGTCAATGATATTAAAAACATAAGGAAATTTTTAGTGATTAGAGATTGAAAGGAATTTTTAGCAGTGGAATTAAAAAAACCCTTGGTAATATCTTAGGAAAACGATACACTGCTGGAAATCACTCACAATGACGGGGGTGGTGAAGAACCTGCGCAAACCTACTAATAGTCCAAGCTAAAAGATGTAAAAGAAAGCTGCGTATAACATGGAAATTACAAAAGCAATGCTATGAAAAATTACAAAAAAAAACAATATCAATTACAGTAAAATTGCAATAATAGTCAGATTAAGTAAGAGTGAGATCCATCATCGCCTTGAAAGCCGTGAATGCAGCTATTGTAAGTGGGTGAGAGTCATCCTGCAGGGCCTTGTGTATCGCTTCGACTTCTTCGTAATCCGCGCAGTGTTTAGAGGAATGTTCGTTAACCTCTTTGAGATTCTCGTTCAATGACACCGCAGCGCCGTCCTGTCGGCATCCTTTCCAAGGAGTCCTTGGCTCGAATCTTCTCTCGCTCCTTTTCACACTCCCCGATCGCTGATAACTTGTACGTAATCGTTGCGTAACTTTAATCCAACGTCCGGCGACAGAAAAAAAAGTTACGGACGATATCCTCGAAATCGGTCTTGTCCTATTTCCTTCAACATTCGCCGCGTAGTTAACATTTCGTTTCGGTTCGCTTTTGTCTTTCCCACGATCGTGGTTTCACGTTTGTTTCATTTCAGTTTGCTGTCTCCAATCTGGTGTCTTTAAAATATATTCTTATCGGCTACTTTTCATTGATATCCCTTCATTACTATTTTCACTTTTTTTATTTTTCTATATACATTTTCAAGGCTTATGACATCATGATTTCGAAATGATAAATCGCATCACATCGCCGTAACCACATCAAACTCCAAGTAACAACAAAGTTCACCGGTAATCAGTTTCGTGTATTCCTCCTTTGACCATATTTTCAAGTTTAGGAAACAAAATAATCATAATGGTGATTGTCAAGTAACTTCTATTACTAATGATTTGTCCTTCTAAAATACTCGCTCCTTTCCCAATCTTAGCTATTGGACCTTTATAAAGTAAATAATCTCAAACGTACACAAGCAATTCTTGAAATTGTTTTGGGAATCAACCATATCAGGTTTAGTCGAGAAATTAAAAGCAAATATTCATTAGAATTGCCTTTTCAGTTATATCCGCGTAGTCTTGGGAACTACTATTGGATGGGACGCTTATTTTCCTTGTAAAAATTGATGACAGGAAATGAATAAAAACTACCCATTACTGTAACAAAATACAATAATTTCAAACATAGATTCTCAAATTTGCTTACTGTAGAATATGCTAATAATGATTCACGATAATGCTGATCTTAATGGATGGATGCTGTTCATCTCCTTAAATATCACAGTAATAACATAGCATCCTGAAAATATATCCAGCCTTATCCGTGTAATTAATAAACAAACACGGTACGTTGACTCACGCAAGTTCCACAAACAAGAATGCGCGCGACTTGAGGTAATGACGCCATTCTGGATTTATGAACTCATGTGTTCATTGCCTATCTTAGGTATGATCCGCGATACTGGGAAGGAAAATCCGTTCCAAACGAACGCAATTACGGTTTCGTTCTAAATGGAAAGCATATCGGCGGATTAGGAGAGATCCTTGTGGAAAAATATGAATCTAAATGCTACTATAAATGTCTCCGTGGAAAAAATGTAAGATTCAACCAAAGCTTTTACCTCTGTAACGTTATGAAGCAAGGTTATACGCAACTTCTTCCTCGATTTATACCTTTATCACACGAATTTATTGATTAAATTTGAGCTGAATCAGGTCAAGAGACCTTATGACACTATCCACTCGATGAAACCGGTAGCCTTGAATAAAAATTGAATGGATAAGTGTATATATTTTCTCCCTTCAGAAGTTTAATTTATACAATATATAAGCCTCCTCGGCTGATTTTTTCTTTTAATTCTGTCGATGTCAACTATTTATACAACTGCCGTAGAAACTCGTGAGAAAAACTCAATTTCACACAATATTTTTTCATTCGTAAATTGAATATCTTTTCTAAGTTTCAGGATTTCTTTATTACTGTCTGGTTAGTTTGTGACGAATCTATATATATAATTATATATATATATATATATATATATATATATATATATATATATATATATATATATATATATATGTCACAATTTATGTAAGATTTGTCCTCATCTTCTGCCTTTCCTTTTTATATTAACAAACTATGGAGGTTACGCTAAAAATTAGTTCTTTTTTCAAAATGTAATCAATTAATTTAAATCTCAAACAGTCCTAAATACAAAAGGAAAATATAATGTTAAGGTCCCCCTGAGTCAAATTAATTTGGCTAGACAGAAGTTTCGAGGTTACCGATACATAGTAAATTACAAGCATAGAAGATATAAATATTAATAATTTCAGATTACTGTATTAAATATCATAGATAAATGTGTATCATTTGTATTGATACTTACGCAAGCACGTTTGTCAGCTTTTTCCATAAGAAGAAAACGAAACGAGCTAAAATAAAAGATCGATTCAGTACATTACGCATGGATTGCGAGAGTTGGGACATGCAAATGCGCAGAAAACAGCCTTAGGCCGATGCGTGGCGAAAAGTTTGAAAAGAGTTTAAGCGAAAGAGGAGATAATGGAGGCAGGAAGAATGCAAAGAGGAACAGGTGGGAGTGAGAGTCCTTCCCCTTTTTTCTTCTGCGAACCGGAAAAGGGAAAAACAAGCATCCAACAGCTGCCAGTTTACAAGAGGAATTAAGATTCCATTTCCTTTCTTTGGGAAGGGAAAAACTCGGAAAGCGGCGTTTGCCATTCTTTTAGTCCGCATCCCGTAATAAGTTATCGATCGCAAACGGATTGAGAACGCTTTTTTAAGGCCTTGGGTTTGAATCCCAGTGCAGAGATTTGATTTTTTCTCCGTTGTTTTCTGGGATCCGCCATTGTTGAATCAGTATCAAAATATAGACAAGTAAATAGGAATCAACTAAATCTTCCTTTAATATATCATTGATACTAGTATATTATTTTTCCTATTAGTTAATTTCAATTTTCTGCTCTTAAACTTGATTATACATATGTTTGCAAACGCTTTTATTCAGCAAAGTTGAGGAGGTCGCATCTTCCATTTAATCCCTGCCCGTTATTAAATTCATAAAACCAAAAATATATTCAATGATATCCACGGATTTATTAACAAGTAATATGGTATGTATTACTTATCTTGGCCAATTCCGGAGAAATAAATATCATCAGTCGCGGAAATAAATGCCTTCGATATATCCTCTTTATAAATAATTTCCTTCAATATATCCTGTTTGGAAAGAAATATCTCCAATCTACAATGACGTAATTAAATTTATAGATATATTTGGATGAAATTTACTTCTTGTTAGGCTATTACAATATGGAAATTTAACAATTCATAAACTTCCAATCACTCATTTTAACGCGTCAAGTCTGAGGATGAAAGCTCGCTAGCAAAACATGTCTCATTAAAATCGGTCTTTAGAAAAGTACCGAGAGTATTCATTTCCAGTAATCCATAGCTGACCTACGAAATTTTTTTCTTAATCATATTCTTTATATATTCTTATTTTAACGATGTGTATACGTTCTGGAAATGGAATTCTTTGTCTACAGTTCATGAAGTGCTTGAAATCCGATGGACGGATAAATCAATGCTATAGATATTGGTTGTTAAATTTTAATGCCCAATCTTCTAATTGTTAGAAGTAGATACTATAAACTTCTTCAAAATCAGTAATTAAAAGCATTTTCATATATTATTCGGAGCTGTTAATCATAAAGAATTAAAAACTCGCTTCTATAGTAAGGAGGGATTTCTAAAATTCCATCGATGTTATATTTTATTCGAAGAAGGTTAAAGTTAAGAAATCACAATGATGAAACATTCCAGGGATAGTTTTTCTTTTGACAGAAAAAAATCTCCGATGCAGAAGGAAAAGTATTGTTGGTGTAGCATTTTAAACATGCAATCCTTATCAAGAGGGAGAGAGCGAAAGGAGTATTGTTTGTTTTATCGCTTCTCCAGGCAGAAAAAAAACAAATGGAAATTGCCTGAGCCTGCATACTTATTAATACCTTATTCGTAATGAGAAGCTTTGTATTATTCTCAGCTTTTCCTTTCTGAGAATTCCATCGCTGAGAAATCTGTAGGAATGAATAATATTTATTCTCGTAAAGGGAAGATCGTTATCTCATTCTTTAAAATGTTTACCGAACTTCTTTTAATTATTTCGTGAGAAGATAATTGTTTGTCCGAGTATGGTAAATTGTATTTATTCGCTGAGATTAAATACATATCAACAGTGTATGTGTATATATACCGTAAACGATTTTTTTCGAATTTTGAGATTTATGTCAGGCAGCAAAATCCATAACTACAATTGTTTCGATGGTTTCGTGAAGTAAACGAAATTTCTGGGCGTGTCACTGTTTCTCTTTACTACGTTCAAAAATCTCCCTTCCTCCAAGAATTCTAAAAAGTAATATTAAACCTAGGCCAATTAACTTTTCTAACAATAATATTTGAAAATACATTATGCAACCTAGAGAAGGGAATAAATTTTACCCTGCTCGGAGGAAATCAGGTTATTTTAGAAAATAAAACAAAATATCCAGACATGGATTCTAGCGTAAGATTCATAAATATTCAGCCGTTCACAAAAATCAAAGATAAAAAGAAGGAAACTAAGGAAAGAGGCATATCAAATTGTGAGTTCGCTTTGAATAAATTATAAAAAAATAGGCAAATATTTTTACTTTGCCTTATTGTTTCCACTTCTGGAAACTTTTTAAAAAAATATTTTTCGACGCTAGCTATAAATGCAAAACTCGAAATAATGTCTCCCTTCAATTACATTAATGCTATCGAATCGTAACGGATCATATCGATGAATTTGAAACGATGAAATGTCAGGAAGTGAGGGTTTTGAATAGAACTCAAATAGAGGTTTTGAACCGATTAAATTTCCTTAAAATGCTTTAAATAGAATACAATGTCTTCGTCCTAAGGAATAATGATCCACCATAATGACGTAAAGTTAGAAGTGTGTGTGTTCAAATTTTTTCCAAGACTTAAAAGAAAGATCGGAGACAATGGTAATGGTATTTTCTCCGTTGCCCTTTGAATTCGCCGAGATTAACTACTCACAGCAATTTTAACGATGTAAGATAACGCGATGACGTAGAAGCTGAACTTCTTCCAACTAAAATTACTAATCGCTTACGTTTTGCCCAAGTAATCTAAACCTTTGTCCTACATATTCCACCTCTAAGAAAACGCGCAGAGTCTACAGCACACAAAACAGGTCTAGACTTTGCCTCCTCGGCATTAAACGTCTGCACAGATAATGATCCACCACTTCGAGCTCATCATATTCTCTATGGAGACCGTCTCTGCACAATGAGGAAACGTCAAACTCGTCTCTTTTTAATCCCACGTGATGCTCGAGACAAATGAATCGTGATTCATCACGGGATAGCGAAAACGCATACTCCGCATTGCCTCAGAGAAACACTGCGATCACGCCGGTAAACAACAGGAGTGATTTAACACTGGGTGTCTTATGAACCGTGCTGAGTTTCTGTTTTATCGCTGCGGGGTGTGGCTTGCGCATTACCGAGGTGTGACTGCTTAGATCAGCAGCTGTAATGTCGTTAGACCGATGGAGTTCGTGGCCCACTGATTTCATTTTGCTGCTCGTGATATTTTTCCGGCTAATCAAAATTCTGGAAGTGTAGATCTTCTTATAGAAATTCAGTGTGGGCACAATGATATCTCGGCTAACGAAGATAATTCAGAATCACCTTCGTTTGCTGAAATCTGCTTTTTTTCTTCGTAAGCTGATTCCTCTAAAAGTTCGAAATCTCAAGATAAACATGCATTCAGCCAAAAATAAGCCACGTTTTGATTATTCTCGGTTCTCCTTTAATTAAATATTTTAATGATATGTGAATGGGTCTAAATTCCCCTCATTTCCCTATACGATGACACAAGTAGCTTAGTAGCCAATGATTACCCCATTACAATTTGTTATTTCATAACGAAGAAAAAGAGATGTCTACTTTGCCCTTTGGGAAAAGTAGAAATCTTTTCTTCCTTATGAAGTTCTATTTCCACAATATCTTGGCCACCTTTGTGAATGTCAATTTATAAATTTCAATCATTTCAAAGGATTATAATTTAACCGGGGAAAAATTAATCATTTAATTAATTAATTAATCAATTTGATTAATTATTATAGAAAGAGCCTTGAAAGAATTTAGTGATCGAGAAAACTATTTTTTCCCATATGATGAAATGAACGTTAATATTTTAATTTCGTCATTATTAGTTTACCAACACTAGTAGATGTTCTCCTGTAAGGAACATCGTTATGAATTCGTCCATTTATGCCTGTCTTACTGAAGTTTATATATTGGTATCTCTAATCACAACTCAAGTACTCTGGCCCTCTTTTCTCTCACTTATGCTGTCTTTTGATATCATATGGAGATTATTATTAGTATAATTACATAATTTACTACTTATGAGTACTATTTAATACTAAGTGTACGCGTAATGTGGTCGGATCAAGGGTGGATTTAATAAGCTGTTGGAAGCGCAAAGATAAGGTCGAGGTCTGCAATACGAATCATCAAAATAACAATTTGTCATTTTGTTATAGAATGCGTAGAAGATATGTATCATTCCATAGAAATTTCCATTGCTTCACTGCTGCAGCGATTGAAAGAATACCGAATTTTACGTCTCACGTCTATCAATTACAACGTGTAATGGATGGACTTAAAACGATAATGCATTTTTATCTATGTCTAGCAAAATATCCGACTCTATATGATGTATGCTAATATACATTGCAAAGGGACTTGAACAGAATATCCCGTGTTATGAAGAATAACTAAATATATATCAGCCTTTTTATAAAAACTAAAAATTAGGAAACGTGCAGTAGCTCTATAAAATTGTTTACAAGAATGTTACTGAGAGAATCAAGGGAGAGTTTATTTAAGCCCTTCAAATGTATGACGTCCTTAACTAACTCCTCTTGCGCCTAATTATACATCAGTCTCAGGGTCAGACGTAATACGTATATTTATGTTTTTAGCAGATGAAAGTGATATGATCATTGCTTCGAAATAACGTCGAGTATTATGAAAAAAGAACTGTATAGAATGCACACCAGGGTGCATGCAAGCGCAGAAACGTTGACTGCAAGGCCACGATAAGCCGATCACTCCAATTCTCACGCACTCACTTAAATGCTACGTAAGAAAACTCGCGCTTTGTACTATCTCTCGCAATTCCTCCACGTCGAGGAAATCGCCTCGAGGTTATCATAAAACGCGTTCAAGAGCAAAACCGTGGGAATGCCATCTGCCTGGCAGGAATGCTAACATTTCTCAGACCGTGCACCTAGAGGCTTTTTAAAGTATTAAATGCCCTGCATTGTGCCCTTCCCGCCGGCAAGGTGAAACGCGAAGATGATTTCTGAGGGGAGGTTTGGCGTAGGAGGTTTGTTTATTTCGCGGTGGAACTGCGAGGGACAGCAGCTGCAAGTGCAGTTTTCTTGCGGCGGCTTTGGTCCCTGAATTTTTCAAGCTTCAGCATATTTGTTTTGGGAGACAGTGGGTTATGGCAGTAAGGAGACAGGGCTGACGTAAGACGGATGTGCAGGAACGAGAAGAATAACAGGACGAGGGAAAGCAAGCTGTACAGGTATTCACCTAACCGCATTACTTTTCGAAGTTTGTTCCACGCGACCCTTAAACGGGTAAATATGATTTTAACTCTGATTTTTACGAGGGAGAACCGCACCTAATCCTTTTTATGAATAATGGGACATTTTTTCAGCATGACGAAAATATTTAGCATACTCGGGAATTTGGTTGCATGAAGGGTTTTTTGTAGTACGAAGAAGATTGTGTAACAGTACCAAAAATAAGGATTACTATTAGTTTGTTGTAGGTAAACCTTACTAGTAGAATTAAATGTATAGGTGGAAAGTGGTTCAAAATACGCAACTCTTTGAAAATAAACCATATTAGAAGCAATGAATTAATCAGTTACACCAATTTTGTCATAAATCACACAACATAAATAAAATCTGAGAATGATTATCAAAACGACTGTTACAGATTGACAGCAAAGCAAGTCAATAATTTTCACTTTCATTAACTGACCAGGGTCCACCTCAAAATTACCATTTTATGCAATAAGAAGATTAGATTACGTTTATCAACCATCAATCATCGAAAATTCCTTTCTTTACTAGCTGCAGTAATCCTGTGGCTAACATAGAGTTAAAACTTTTATATCGATGTTAATTATTCACGGTGATGTTAGTTATTCATTTTTTGTATGTTTAAGCTTTGTGCTTTCGCAGTTTCCCCCTATTTTGCAGTTTTTATATTTTCTTCCACCTTGAATTGCTAAGTTTTTCCCACATGCCTCCTCCTTGATTATTTCATTGTTTCCTTATATATCCTTCAGTAATATGTAAAGTCAAGAGATAATCAAAGAACATTTCTACTTATTACGCTACCCCATCAGTTAAATTATTACAATATTTTTCCTCGATAAATATTATTTACTACTTAAAATTTAAGTGAGTCTTTATTACAATCAGTAAAATACATTGCGATAATACTCCATTAAAGTCACTAACCCGCCCTAATAGCACCATGTGTTTCTTATTCATGCCTACTATAAATAGTGCTTCAATTCCAATCACCTCAACTATGATTTTCCACCATAAATTTGAATGAAATTATATCTAATAAATACGTATTTGATAAGATTGTGCTGAAAATAATCCCTTGTCATGTAGTACAAAAGTAAAAGATAAATAAATCAAGAATTCCGTTTGGATTGAGATACAGGTTCTACACCATAATATAGAACTATAAATATCTAGGTATGACATTTAACAGTCATTTATCATCTAAATTAGAAGCTCTTGACGTAACCGGGTCAACGGATTGGATGTTTACGCAATCCTATTCACTCGGAACACCTTATTAGAAATTGAAGACATTGCTCACGCCTGCTCGTCGATAGTTACTGCAAAGATTGGGAAAGGTTCAACCTTTACAAATTGGGAAAATGTTTAGCCCTGAGATTAGAAAGACCTCAGATCGTTTTGTCGAGGTATTTTGAATGTAGTGGCCAAAGTTACTAAAACTGTAAATTGAGATTTTTGATCGAGTGGATCGTATTACAGGTGACACGTGTATAAAAAAATCAGCAGAATCAGGCATTTCACTGAAAAGATGCAAGACGTTCTTGATTTTTAGGGTTTTATATACTTCTTATAAACGGCAGGAATTGGAAGATTAATCAGAGATTTGAAATGGTTATAAACTGGGCGTACGAAACTGTTATAGGCTGTTTGGTTTGATAGAAAAGATAGCATGAGATGATGTGAGGATTTTTGCAATCAAAGACTTTTTTATTTTCTTGTCTAATTAGAGCTTTTATTTACCACTGAATGTGATTACTCATCATTGAAGTTTTGATTGCTTTAAACAACTTAAATCTACGATTGAAAATATTTTATCATGGCCATCTTAGTGAAACACAAAATATGCCAGGTTAAAAAAAGGATACTCTTCTTTTATTTTCAGAACTTAAGATTCTTCCATCATATTTTTATATTTAATTTATAATATTGATCATTTTGGATGAAATGTGACATTGGCGAGTATAGTAATTAAATGTATGCTTATATATTGTAAATTGATTAATCAAAGACGTAAAATTTTAATGCTCGGTTTTTCTATAATATGGTTACAAAAATATTTTTTACTCTGTTTGTGAATGTCACATCTGATTGTTGCTTTCTTTCTTTACAGGTGAGTATATTTACTGGCCTATTTCTTCACCATCTGCAATCAGGCGTTGGTGAGTTCTTATTTCATCAGTCCTGAGAGAGATACTTCCTGTCATGCAGTATAGATTTGTTCACCCTTTTGATTTGCTGAATGAGAGATGCACTGTGCGGAAGTAAACGCAGAGATAGCAAACGTGTTTACTCTCCCACCCTCTTTTCACTAAAACCTGGATGCATCAGTGACATACATTTCGATATCTTTCCCCCTCGAAGAATATCTCGAACGTAGACAAACTGAAAGAGAGCGTTGTTTTCGGGCCTACGCAAAGACTCGAATCCGTCCATTCGTCTCCTAATCAGAGAAAGAACTCTCTTCGGTGACACCGGTGTCTTGGCTCTTCGTTTATGCCATCGCTGCATCTTCTGAATGCTTCATTCTCAGCAAGTTGATGCCTCTCTCATTGATTAGCTTAGTCTACTCCCACGTTCGGTTTAACGATTGTAACGCTGAATGACCTTTCTACGTGAAACTTGTTTTGACGAGATGTAATATTCTCCATCATCCATTTATTCGCTTATTAATATGTATTGATGAGATAGCAAATTCTTTGTGATTCTAAGAAAGTTGATATTTCAAATCCAAAAATGGAAATTGTGGAGAAAAATGTATTGACGCTTTTTCAAAGTTTGTTTCGTAATTTTTTGCGATAATAAATTTTTTACTATGAAATTAATCAGTTAAATTCTTAAACTCGATGGAGCTGAAATTACTTAAATATCTAATGTATAATTCGGCTATAATATACGTTTAAAAATTGTCATTAATATTGAGCCTGCTTAATGGGAAAGAAAAACTTCAACCAATATAACTTTGATTTATGATGGCACCTTGCACACATAGCATTTTTGACAACTTAAATTTCTTATTTGATCGTACTCCGAAGAAAATATGTATTTATAGCATTATAAACGCACAAAAGGAAGTGAAAATATTGCTTGGTGCTATCAGAATCCATTCGAATGTTTGCGCACATTTATGTACCTAAAATATCTCCACTTTTATATATCAGTATTCATTATAGTACGTATGATTGATCTGCCTGTGCTGGTAAATTATGGTTTTGAAAATTTTACTTAGGGATCATTTAGTTAATGGATTTCTTCTCTTGAAATAAGGTTTACATTTCGAGCTTGAATTTGGTTTACCTTGAAACTGTTCATCAGTACAGTATACTTATATATATTATGCTCTATTAACACATTACAAACAACATCCCACAGCTTGATATCCTTCCTAGAGTCCCAAGTTGTTCGTCCCTTACGTTATTATATTCCACGAGACTTGGTTTCCAACTTCAAAGGAAAGCGTTGGAGCCCTCCCGCTGCTACATCGTCGAGCCCACATTGAAAACATCGCAGATTTAAAACTTTCATCGCATTGGGGATTGCACGCCTAACCTTGTTTGCGTTTACCGAGCACAAAACTCGGTACAATACCCTTTGAACGTAATACACCGAGGTGTACGTCCCGTGTTTTTCTGAACTCGTCAACTGGCGAGTGGAAAATGAAATGTTTTCGCGACGGCAGAAAGGGTGTGGAGGTAAATAGACCGGAAGTCCCCTCATTCCGAGGGGCATTGTTGTGTGACCAACTTGTTGTGTTCTCACTTTTCCCCCTTCAATCCTCTTCCACTCCATTCCCTGTTTCCTCCTCTCTTCTCCCTTTTCCCTCTTATCGTCTCTGATTGCAGAGGCCACTTTCACACGGCTTCAACGCCACCCCTCAGTCGACTAAACATACGAGTTTCTATGGCAACGATCTGAGAAACCTCTTGATGTGCCGGTCTAGCGTTTTTTTCTGTTCTAGTCATATCTAGTATATTCACCCGTTTCAATTGCATCTGATTCAAATTTATTAAGCAATGTATTTGCATATTGTTAGCTGCAGTTTGACTCTTAATGGGGCTCAGAGAGACCTTTCGATCTGCCGAGCTACCATTTTTTCTATTCTAGCGATATCTCTGCAATTCTCCCATATCAGTTGCATCTGATTCTGATTAATTAATTAATCTATTTAATTATTATTAGCTGAAGTTTGTATGTTGTCAGGTGGCATTCCCTACCATTGTGTAGCATCACAAACAAAATCGATTGTGTGAGCCTTAACCTGGTGATATTCCATAACAACAAAAGTAAACTGACAAAAAATAAATGTGACTATTCAAATATACTAGAGGAAATTTTGTTGCGGTGTATATATAGATATAAATAACTGAATTTATTCTTTGTTAGCTTGCTACTACAGAAACACACTCCACAGTCCCTTACACTAGAAATTCTCCTACTGCTTAGCATTCCGAAACAACATCACTCTATTTACAGTTAATATAATAACTCTTACAAACACTATGAAAATTTTAAATTCATTATACCTACTATTTTAGAAAAAACTAGTATCTACTTCTAAGCTCCCATTTGTATTTCGGCTGAAACATACTCGGTAGCATTATGACTGAATGAATCTCACTTTTCATATAGGTTCATTAAATATTCTCTATTCCTTTCATTAAAATTTCTTAATAGAGAAGTAAGGGAATGAAACATGTTACCTGGAGAGGCTTTCAAGTCCTTATCTAAATCAATTAAAGATTTTCAACTTAGAGGTTTTAAGATATTATAAAAATGTATCGAAAGGAGGTTTTGGATATGGTGTTGTTTTAGATATTGTTAAATATATAATGTGTAAGTGAGATGTTTGAGAAACTTAGGGGTATGTTAGCTAAATTTAGTCTTGTTTATGTTAAAAGCGTGACCTAATCTTGTTTGTTAATGTAGTGATGTTATTAAGGAATTTATTAAATGTAATAACTTGCGTGTGAAAGGGTAATTTACAATTATTGGGGATTCCACCCGAATTCGGTTAAATTGTAGCAAAAATAATAATAATATTACTGCAAAAAGCAACCATCATTCTTCAGTTGGTTTCATATTATGATATGAGCAACACTGATTATGAGACAGAAGTCAATGATAGTGCATATTCATATAACCCATGACGATGAATTAATGACAATTTTCCATTCTTTAAGATGGACTAGCAGCAACGAGATATCTCTATTAGCTAATAATACTGTTAAAACCAACATCACAAAGAATTCACGATAGTAAATTGTATGAAAGACGCATTATCTTTTACGCAGTAACAACGAAAAATGAAAAAGATTCATCCACCAATGATATTGTATTAGGAATGGTACACATATATTAGTGCATTTCGGCAATCCATAAATGTATGGTGGAGAACTAGTTCCTGCAGTCTAGTTCTCCACTATGTCGACTCCTAGTTAGGGCGACCAAGTGGCGACACTCAGTGGTGCAGAAAAATCGCCTGTGAGAGGGGATTACGTCTGTCTGACCGTTTCTTCCTTTCCCTACCTTTCCTCCTCTTCCTCAGGCCGCTTCCTCTTCGTGAGAACTTCCTCGGGGTCCACAATTCAAGCAGAGGCCTCCTTTGACTCCTTTGTCCGTGCGATTGCGTAAGGAAAAAATCCCATCCCAATCTTCTTCGCTACTCGCTCTTCTTTTGTCGCCATTTTGTTCACTCGCGGACTCTTTGCGTCTTTTATTTGTTTTCATCTCTGCGTTCTGTGTTGAAATTTTAGGAACAGTATCGCTGAAATGCCAAAATGGCGGATAGCTTTAAAATACTGAAATACAAGAGTAATAAGCCTGCATAAGGAAATTAATTGCAACGAACCCAACCCAACCCGACTCTATTACGCATTATTAACAAACATATGCCATACGATGAGATTAATTGGTTTAATATATCGCTTCTTAGACATATCTCTCAACCTAGAGGACGCTTTTCTTTTGCTGTGTTCTACCCCTCATTGGTTATCATCCTCCAATCTGGACAACTGCTGCCAATAGCTGTATTCACCTCTTGAAAAAATAATTTTACTTTTGTCTATTTTCCGTTATCGCAATTTTCTATTCCATAACCTAAAACTTTTCTTAAGGTTTTCTTTCTTTTCTAATCGTTAGGTGATGCATGATTTCGAATTTTTAATGAATATTCCATTGATAGATACAGATCCGAAAATATAATTTCATTATACACTTCCGTGTATAGTTAGTTAATGTAGTTATCATTATTATTATATATTATTTCACGGCTATATTCTAAATTTTATTTTTCTTTATTCCACTTCTCTGTTCTTGCTATCACCAACCTCTCATTCATGTATCGCTTTTCCCGTAAGTTAGTAAAACAGATGAAACACTCATCCGTCCTTATTTCCATCTTTTAATCCATTAAGTAACTATTCTTTAACTTTTTTTTTGTTCATGTAGTGTATTGCTTGTTTTTGCAATTTTGTATTTCATTATCTGCTGCCATATATTATTTAAAGACCTTGTGCTGTTTTTAGATTTATTTACCGTAATTTACGGACTATAAGACGAACTTTTTTCATTAAAAAATTGCCCCAAAAATTCAGGTACGTCTTATACTCGAAATTGATATAAAAATGTCAATTTTTTTATTTAAAATTCCCTCCAGTCTTAAAAATGACCATATATTCGATGCCGCGGGAAACCTATCTCTATCTATTCCGGGAGGACTTACTTCACAATTGCAACCCCTTGATGTCCTGATTTTTTTCGTTTTTCATGTGAATTTCATTGTGATGAATGAAAAAAATGCTTAAAAATTAAGGTGTGGCTTACTAGTCCGTAGTATCATATAGTTAGTAAAATACGGTAAATAAATAAATAAAATAAATAGTTGAAAAGGAAGGTATATGCGTAGGAGAGGGGGTTTCTGAAGCAGGTAGAGAAAGACATATATATGACATTCCAAAAACTGTAGATTTATGCATACATTAATCCACTGAGGTTCTTCCATGTTTTTGCGAGGATAGGTGAGTAAAAACGACAAGGGGAGCTTTGTTGGCGGTTAATGGAAACTGCAGCCGAAACGTCGCGTTGTTTTATTACTCCGTTCATCTCTGTCACCTCTTTCTTCCCTTTTTTCTCATCTTCCATTTCCGCATCCCGACATCTTTCATCTTCCTTTATCGTTCATTTAACATTTCCTTCACGATTTTTCCTCCGAAGTTGTCACTCCAAAATGCCTGCCTAAGAATAGCTCATTCTGGAGTAGAACTTGGCTGCCTCCGCTAGAGGAATAGAACGTCTGGAATTTTAGTTCTCGAGCGTAATCAGTCTCGTTCGTATGGAAAACAGAATCGGGACTCATTCGTCCTCTCTTCTTGCTCGTCGGGGCGTGCCGAACGATCTGGTTCTCTTTCCTGGATGTGTCCCTATCTCTAATACGCAATTGTGTTTCCTCGCATTTCGTTTTCCCCTGACGTCATCATGACAGAGCACGTATATGTTTTCCTCATAAGCACATCGACAGAAATACCATTTCCAATGTCTGACGGTGGAGCGGGCCTAGTCTAGGTATACGTTAGTGATGACTGCTGTGGTGTTTAAGTGGATTAATCGATACGTTAATGGCGTGGCTAGGCCCATGTGTGTCTCTCACTTCCTTCTAACCTCGTTTTCAGTTCAAATATTTATTGCACATTAGTCAATGCGAACAATAAATAGATTTTCAAGAGAGTAAAACTCAAATAACGGCTACATTTTTTTGGGTTTCTGTTCACAGTAAACTTAGCACAAAGTAGTAAATTCATAGTAGTAAGTTCATAGTAAACTTAGTAGCACAAAGTTAACGTTACTTTTTGGAGCTGATTTTCCATTCCTGCAAGCGTACTGTTAGAAAATTGCCAAAAATTTACTTGATTGAAGTTGAGGTTTAAATCATCCTAAAATGAAGACTCTTGAAAATTATAAACTTATTTATCTATTTATCTAGTTTTACATAAAACATAGTCACCAAATTATGGTAAAAATCTAGAGAAAATTAAATTAATTAAGACAATAATATATATAATAATCATAAACCACTGTTGGGGAGATCATTCATTCTCTTCTATTGCATCGTTTATGAACGATTGGTGAAAGCAGTCCCGAGTTCGATTCCCAGTGGGAGCCAACGTGCGCTAAGCAGTCGAACTTTTAATAATAATAATAATACTACTGTTTAAACAAAATAGTATTTAAAATTTCAATCTTCACGTGGAATTACTTAAGGTAATCTCATTCCGAGACGTACCATTCCAAATGTAATCACGCCGAGTCTGTCATCTCATTTATATTCTGCCTTTTCTTTGGAAAACACCTCCTCTCTCCCTCCTCTTTCTATTATTATACGTATCCTTGCCCCACATATCTTTCCCTCCTTCTCTTGTTTTTCAGCCTTATCTCTCTCCACCTTCCCATTCATCCTCTAACTCTATATATTTTTCTCACGTACCCCTCCCACGCCCACTCATATTTCGACGAGGATTTTCTCTCGGCTTTCAGTTTCTCCAGAGCAGCAGAATACGAGAGGACACCGCGCTACTCCTTTTGCGTCGACTGATCTGAATACTGCATGCTTTGCTTACCGCGGGAAGAAGCTCGTAAGATGATAAATAAACCATCTCGACGGACTCTGTCCACTGGAAATCCATCAGAGAGGGGAGAGATACACCGAGCAGCTGAAATTCGCTCCATTTCTTGCTCGCAGCGTCCATATTTTAACTGTCTTCTGTGTTTGACGTCTTGTCAAGATTCGAATATTTCCTTCATCGATGTGTAAACGAACTGATGTTGTCAAGAGTGGCAAGCTCTAAATTTCCTTTACGTTGCTATGCGCTAGAAAAGAAGAAATAAACAAAATATTATTCGTAATAAATATGTTTCGACTATAATGCTCGGAACTCTAAGTTTGCAATCAAATCAATTCCTAAAATAAGGAGATAAGCTAAATTTTTTCTTATAAATCCGCTGAGGAAAGTGTCGTATTGTGGAATTCCATTGTTGCAAAAACGTGATGAAAATAACTATCAATCTTGTTACATAAATACGCTTTATTAACTGTTATTTTCACCTGATGATGGCGACCATTTGCTGAAACCGATTATGCTAAATAAAAAACGTGGAAATAGTACTATTTTTTCTCTATTTCTGTTGTTGTTATAAAAGTGTAAATATTTTTCGGCCGTAACTCATGAAACGCCAAGACTTAAGTTTGAAATGAAAATGCCTCCAATTCCCCAGATATTTCATGTTACGAACCGAAGAGTGGCCATTCAGTAGCCATCATCTTAAGATGGCTACTCTTTAACCCTCCAAGGCCGGAATTATTTTGAATTTCTTACGTATTTTGCTTTGTGATTGTCTGAAAACAATACCCATAAAATATCATACATAAGCGACACATAAAACCAGCCAAACAAATACAAAATTGCAACATTGTCATCGAGCTCTCCTATTCTGTGATACAAAATGAAATAATTGTAGGTGTCGGATGATGCCATAGTCCGTAGTCCGTCGAGGGTTCAGCCGAAACTAGTAGTAAAGTGAAATACTTCTGGAATTGTTGAAGAATAATTTCATTTCAAACTAAATCAGAGTCATTTCTTATCTTTTTTCAAATTTCTTCTTTTTCTAGTAGTATGCTAGTACAGTTACTGTACTACAGTAGTACACTCTACTACTACTTTACAATGTACTACAGTAGTAGTACAGTTCTGAAATTATGAAGCGAAAAAAACTAATTATGTTGGTAATGAATTTGATAAGATCTTTAAACGATCAATAGAACATCCGGAATTTTGCGCACAACCGAATCTATTAGATGCACGAATGTTTGATTTCTCTGATTCCTTGCGTAGGAAATGAAGGTAAAGCTTCCCTTTATCCTTCCATAAATAGACTTCAACGATGTATGATTAATGTGATTTTCAGTAGCATTTAATATATAGAAAATCTCAAGGTTTACGTAACTTATAATACGTAATTAACCTCAGAATTCTTAGCTTAAATACCTCAAAGCGCTATTATAAATTTTCCCCGAATCAACTTTACCTTTTGTCATTTCCGGCAAATCAAGTAATTGTCACAAGGTCTTACTAATTGCCGGAATCACACTCATTATCTCCGGAAACGCTCGCAAAAAACTTCTTGATCAATCACCAATGTTAATTCCTTGAAAACATGGGTAACTTTCTATTTCACTTGAAAATAAGCGAATATTATCGCTGGCAATTCAAGGCATTCTTTTTCAGCATTTAGTAGATATTTGACATACCAATGAGTAAGCGTCTATTAACTCATGCAACTGTATGAAGTGGGTATTCATCTTTAGTATAAAATCGATCAAGCATAAACTTGTCGAAGGCTGTAGAAAATTTTCCACTCAGTTTAACCAAATGACTTAACTGTGTAAAACATTTACTTAGTTTTTTCTTTGGTTCATCTCCAGTGGTTTTTCCGCAAACGCTTTGAAAGGTTAAGAAAATAACTAGTAGTGTTTCAGGAAGACAATTTCACTGATTGATTTTTTGGGCTGTATTTCAGCTGTCTCGAAAGAAATTGGAATATATTTTATATTTGATGTAATAACATCTTTAACTATCTATCATCATTAACTCCGTAGATCATTTACTACACTTGACACCTCTTTGAAGTTCTAGTTCGCCTGCTTCAAGTTAACGACTCTAGTCGACCCGTCATTACGAAAAATGTAGCAGTATTTTGTCAATAAAAATGCTCTAATGTTACCTCGAGAAACTTTAGGGTAAAAGCGTTAACTATTAAATAGAATTTAGTTTCATTGCGTAAATACCTCTGTATGTACTAAGGTAAAAAGAATGAGTTCAGCATCAAAATAAAAAACATTGTTAAGGTGAAACTTGCAACGGAAAAGATTTTTTTTTATTTATAAGAATGAAATCTTTTTATTGTTCCATCGAAGCGTATCCTTTGGGCATAAAAACTATTACATTTAAATTTGCAAAAAGCATCGCAAGTTTTTCCCAGAAATCATTATTGCCTCTCAGGGAAATTGTATATAATGGGCTTTAAATTGCTCGTTTCTCAACTTCTTTTAACTAAAGCTTTTTCTGCATTCCAGTAGTTTTTATTTAAAATTACCGCAGATAGTACGTAATATTCTACTTTTTTTACGCTTTATTCGCAGCTTGTGAGTGACATCGCGTGAGCTACGCATACTTTCGTTCCCAATTTCATTTCGCTCTCAATTTTAATTAAAGAAGGAATGAGTTGCACCAAGCTCTTGCATGCAGTTAATTCATTGCAAAAAGTAAGTGCTTTTGGTGTATAATTTCGTAGAATCTCGGTATCCGAAGCACTGTCACGGAATTTATTCTTAATAATCAGATAGCATTTCGAGAACTCATTTTAGTTTCTGCTCAAAGTGAAATTAGCATCATGATAAGAGTATTTTAACAGATAATTAAGGAATTCAAATTGTTTCTTTTAAATTCGTACATTTTGCAGATAATTTCCTCGGCCTAATAGAGGTTTTGAATAGTTAATTTATTTCATTAATTGAGATTCAGTACGAGAAAGTTAAATTGAATCGCATATTTCATGAGCTGAGTTGTTTGAAATTCGTTTCCTGTGAAATTTTTCATTCCGAAATTGAATGGAATGCGGCAAGATTTCATTAATTATACCAAAATGAAGGTTAGAGGCAGATTTTTCAGCGCGAAATGCGAGGCAAGGGACCGTTTTTATTTGCTAATTAAGGAAATATTTGGTATGGTAATGCATCTTAATCTAAGAAAAGCAAAAGAGAATTTGGGACTATTTTTTTAATTCCAAAAACTAATGCCAACAATCAATAAGTCATATTTTAATTGAATCGCTCTATCTTTTCGGGCAATAACAAATCGAGTATCGGACATTTTTTAAATAAATGGATCGCAGACCATTCATTAAATTTAATAAAGTTATTTCTTAGGGATTTTCCTAACACATCTCTCGTTAAATGCTATCATGAGAGATGAATGATTTAGTCGATTTATCACGATAATATCTTCTGTTCTGATATATAAATTCAAAAATATCGGTTAAAGAAACATTTATAATAATCACGGAGAATATAATATTCAGCACCTGATTGCCATAAAAATATTACCTAACACCTATTCTTCAGAAAAATCTATAATTAAAATATGTATAAATAAAACATGTATGAATAAAAACAATCATGATGTCGCAAAACGGAAACAGTTTGTCCTTCAAACTTAATCTTGACAAGTAGTTCATTTATCTTAAATGAGATTGCCTCTCTTGTGACGGTTCAATGAAATTTGCAGTCTCACTGCAAAAGTGGAAATCCAATGCGACACTGGAAACCCTAAACAAACAAGATATATATTTTGTTTCGGGATTTAACTTTCAGGTCCTTGAAGTTCTAGATCTGCAGTCTCACCGCAACTAACCAACCTTGAAGATTTTGAGGCGTAGAGAACAAAGTATACCGAGAAAATGAAAATAATTACACTTTTTCTTTAAATAATTAACAAATTGTATTGCATTGACTGTTTTTTTTATTGCTAAGAATAGAATAAGTTTCCTTTAATGCCTATTCTATGTCCTGGCACCTACAAATCGGAACAAAATCGTGGAAATAAAATAAGAGGGAAAACTTTCCACGTAACTTATTGCAGGAGTATTTAGAGTATTTATAAAACATGTAACATGCAGAGAACACAGAGAAATTCGCTAAGATACATGTATAAATATGTTCTTTAAGCCTTCAGGGGTATTGACCCTTTTAAATTAATTTTCCAGGAATTATTCCTCAGCATCTGCAGACCTTTGGAGTTATAACATCCGCGTTAAATATTTCTCAATGGTAAAAGATAGTTAATTTATTTTTGCAAAAAATATTTCCTTCAAATAATAAAGATGTATATTTTTTCGGGTTTTATTCTGGTTAATTCCGATAACATTGCTCTCACCAGTTTTGTTTTCATAATATCTTGCTAAGAGCTTGAACTTTAAGAATGTGTTTTCAAGTTATTATAATTGCTTGATAAAATCCTATAGTCCCATATTACCATTATAGATAGATTGTTTATGAAAGGCGGCTTGCAGGTTACAAATGTTGATGTAGCTGAAGTAGTATCATTACAATGAATACTGTCATTATTACCATCTGTATGAAGTGCATTTCATAGAAACGGAGTCTGCAACAAAGTTTCTTTTCAAAGCTGGAAAGAATGTGAAATCATCTGTGCGCAACCACGCAACAGTAGTGAAGAAAATGTAACCTCGGTCTTAGTAGTTTCTAGCTCTTATGGACTCGTTGTCGTTTCTCATTTTCTACCTGACGAAGGAACTTACCTCGGAAATTTACGCCGCGCGTTCTGGGTTTTCGCTCTGCGTTTATTTAAGTGCAGTTTTGTTTGTTTTTCTCCGTTGCGATGGAATTCCGCCACCATGATCCAACGTGCTTCTTTTTCGTTGCAAAACAAGTCCACACCTCGGCAGAGCGCTAACGAGAAAGGCAAAATCGTGGGAACTTTTGAGTTCGCAAGAAAAATCCGAAAAACAAAGAGGGAGCGGGATCTTTTTATTTGCAGGCGTCGGGATGCAATTTGATCGAATTCGAGAGCGACACGGTCTGGAGGCAACGTATCGCCTTCCTCCGCTCCGAAGATCTGCAGACTCTGGTAGAGAAACTCCTCCAGCTGCTCGCCGGATATAGCTCGTGATTGGTCGAGATTTTCGGGCCGAAATTCTCGAAAAACTCAGTTTTACTTCCGAGCCGCCCACGAAAGGATATACGGTTGACGCGCGCACCGGGTGCCTATTATAACTAGTGGAAAAGTGTTTTCTTCCAGCCGTAGTTAGTCAGTGGCTCCTGTTGACTCGACTTTGATTGGTATTACTGCGTAATTGCTTGTCGACGTCTTTGATTTTAGCCTTCTCCGTTCGGATTTAGGAGATTTATTTACACCATCTCCGTATTTCTCCAAACAATTCGTGAATGTGTGTGATTGCTTCTGGCGTGAGTGTTAATGCTGATGTGAATTCTGAATTGTGTTGCGATGGCTTGAGGAAAATAGAGTTTTAGTGAAAAAGTGATTGTGATGTTTTCAGTTGGAAATAGGCCGAATTTCGTGAAACATGAAAGGCCTGACTCTCGAATCCTGCTTGTGATATACCACCAAAATACGTAAGTCTTAAATGTTCTTCAATATCTTTAGATCTTGATTTAAATATCGAACAAAGCATGCCTTGGAATTTGATAAGGAATCGCAGCATAAAAATGAAGGCTTTTACTTCGCTTATTCCTGACTAAGAATCACGAGTAATAGCATAATTTAAGAAATTTATTATCACTTAATGATCACTTATGATTTGTGTTGCGTAAATCTCTTGTGGATCCGAATTTTAATGAATTAGCGAAAGGAGCCACCGATAAATTATTTCTAAAATATTTAATTTGTTTACTTAAATGTTTAGCTAAATTTTTGAAACATATTAAGTTTATTACATTTGTATTATGATGGCACCTGGTTTGCTGGAAATCTGATTTTTTTGATATTTTTATAGATTTTTGGGACATATTTACACTATAGTAAATATATATATGTATCTATGTATCTAAGATTGACCTTCTAAATAATGATTAGTTCTGAAATATAAACAACTGTAGAAACTAACCTAGGAATGAAGGTATTTCTTTCGTGTGATATTTGGAAATTTATTCCTCTTACACTTTAGTAAAATATAAGTTTTATATATATTTCACTTCCTCGCTTTTTCTTTATTTCCTTCCTTATATGTGTCTATACTTTTGCCTAAGTACGCCGAGTAGAAATACTCGCTATGCTGTTTGCTTTGCCCTTGTTTCCGTTAATATTGGATCTCTCTCTAACCTACCACTTGCGAATTTTACCGCTAAGAGCGGCAAGTATGAAAAACATACCCTAAACGACACCGCTATCTTTAGCTACAGGTATCGTTTGATCCAGTTTCCACTCGCAACCATAAAGTCAAACGGTTTGCCTCCGAACCCTAATTACCTCTTCGAGAGGGTACACTCCTCTTGCAACCCTATCCCCCAGACTGTAAGCGTGACTCGTTAATCACCGGCTTGGACAACGTCCACCTTTCGGACGGCGTCATTTCCCGCGAAAACTCCCCATAATTCCAAACCCACGCCTTTAGCCGCACCCACAGCAAATCGCCCACGCCAATGGACGGAAGGCGTGGTCCCGTCGCACCGCTTTTTTCTGCGGACGCCCTGTCTTCCTTCCGGGGAGGGTCTCCCCCAGATCTCACGGAGGAGGACTTCCTGCGACACTTTCTGGAGACGAACAGCTGTTTCAGGTTCCCACCGTTGTGGTGCATCGGAGGACTCGGCGTCACCAAACATCTTCCGAGTGCCATCTGCCCCAGCCTCGAAAATGCTTCTGAAGAGGAAAAAATCAATTCGTCACAAAATGTGGAGAAGTGGCGTCGCTTAGGGTTGGGGTGAGAGAATTTCAGGAGTTGATTTTTCGATGAATGTCTACGTAAATGCGTCCTTTATCTTTCAGTTCTTTTGTTTATCGAAAGCCAGAAACTGCTTTAAGCCTTTACAATAGATCATTGGCTATTGAAAACAAAATGAACGATTTCGTAAATACAAATCGGAACATCTAAAGATTAAATTTATAAAATTTTGAGTGTGGAATTTAAATTACATGAATTTATTATAGAAAGGAGTAAGCGATTAAACACTACTGCAGATATATCGTATATGGTAAATGAAAAATCGAATAGGGATTGAAATAAAGAACTTTATCTAGTCGTATAATATGTTTATAATGACGAATCTCCCTTCAATCTCCAAATTGGTTAGATAATCCCTCAATTATGCACCAAGGACTTCAGACTACATTAGGAAGCAAGTGATTGATGTTGATATCAGAATATAATTGAATCCTTCAGGCACTACTTTGTGGTCCATAAGAATCCATAAGGTTAAGAATGAAAACACCGGTAGAGTAAAAGTATTTCATTTTCATTATTTATTGTGTAAGAATAGTTATCCATCCTGGGTATCATCTTACAATTATTGTTCAGGATAAATAATCGAGTTCAAAATATATTCATCAAATAATACGCAAATCATACATCTTTATTTAAATATTTATATCCATCCTGACGAAAAAATGTTTGAAACTCGATTTTAACTCGCCAAGATATAATCCACGCCGTTATATATTATACATGATGAATAAGTGAGAATTTGTACAACTTGTGATCTTCTACCCCTAGAGGGGTTGGCGAGATATCCCCCTTTATTAAAAAATGTCATACATGTTTCATGATAAGGGACCCATGTAAAGGTATCGGCTTACTCTGTGCCAGACGGTCCGTGTCCGTACATACACGAGATGAAGGTACGAAGGAACGCTAGGGGGCTATCGTCCCCCTCTTCCCAGCAGGTCATTGAGAAATTTGAATGATCTCTGACATGTCCAGCAACCTTATAAAATTAACTAGTCAGACCCAACGACGAACGGAAGTGAAAACATTCGACGTGAGTGGAGGAGGAGGACCGAGGAAGAGTCGAGTTCAAGTCCAAGTTAAGTCAACAATTTGCACTTTCGTTTATCCTTTAAGCTTTAAGATGCTCTCTTAATCGTGATAAGCAGCTAATAAGTTTTAATAACCATTTTCCCCTATCATTGCTAATAACATACAGATAACATATATGATGAGCGGTTTTATAACATAAGAGGCCCAAGACGTAAGAATCAGGAAATGATTTTGTAAATAACTAATGGTAACTTTTCGTAAATATCTATGAATTCTTACTAAAGAGTGTTAAATCATGTTTATGTCATGAATGATGAAATAATGAGAACGACAGTTACTTGTATTATATACTACTAATCAGGGAACATATTTCCCATCTAAGTTGTGCGAAATTATATATATTACCTCATTTCAACCTTCATGGTGGCCCTAATTATTGCGGAACCTACTACCAGTGTATAATATTAAATTCGCCTTAGAGACGTAAACACTTGATAATTTCCACAGACTATATTTTTTATAAAGGCAACTTTCTTTACCTGAAGATATCTATTTCTAAACTCTGTTGGAATTACCAAGTGTTTTAGTTCTTTAGTATGACTGCCACAGAAATGTGCTTAGACTTGTCAGATTAATAAAACCGCCCTTGACTATATTCCTATACGCTGAATTACCATGTAATAACACTCAAGTATATTGTCACTACTATGGAATAGCATGAAAGCCCGCTTGTGAGTCTATACACTCCAAACCATTCCTCCCTCTTCAGAATAAATTTCCCTGTGGTCTCCACCTATGGGAATTCCCTTGATCCGCCCCTTCATACTTAAACTTGATATTTTTCACTTCCACTTCTAGATAGGCAGGTTAGCGGCGTCTGTTGCAGAACGCTTTTTCCATACTCTATCATAATGGACCGCTGCATCATTTTAACGGGGCTCTGATATGAACGCCGTGGTACTCTCCCTCGATTCCTTCACTCCCCCGTTCTCACGACACCTTCATTCATGCACGTGTCTCCAGCCGACGGCCGTCAAAGGCAGCTCCCCCACTTTAAAAACCCTCTTTGAAAAACACCCTGTGGACCGTTCTCAAAGGGTGGGTGGAGTGGACGCTGTTGCCAACCTTCCGGGGAAAGCGTGTGGCACAGGTGGTGGAGATTAACGGTGCGGCAACGGGGGTGGAGATCGGGGGTTTCGCGATTGAATATCTGCGACTGAGTGGAAAAATGAGGAAGCGGAAGGGATGTATCCGGGTCGCAATAGAGAGAACCGTTTCGCGATCATTTCAGCGGGTTATTGATTTTGTTTTTGAATCGGAGTTGAAAAGTTTACTTGATAATGCAAAACGGTTTCGAGTTCATGTCCTTGTAAAATAAAATATTAGCATTTTCAAGCGTACCTTTGTGGAACTTGACATACATTTTGAAAGAGAGAATGCTTTGTAATTTCTTCAGCAGTTTATTTTTCCACTCCTTTCGACTACGGGTTGGCATATTCAGTCCGTCCGCAAATGCTGGACTGTTGCTGTTTTAGCTCCACATTAAAACATCTACTTTCTTAAATTTTCAGCGGACGACTATTGATTATTTTTTGATGATTTAACGTGTCGTTTCAAAGTGATTAGCTGCTAAAAGAGTTAACAGCATTAAATTAATTCATATCGTCAGGTTTAATGCTATCAAAGAGATTTTATTTCAAAATTTTCAAATTATTTAACAATTAACTATATGATCTTACTATTTGTTAATAGCTTTCTTATGCATGCATAAATGCTCAAAGTACTTGGTACTGTACATTGACATATTCTTTATTTATCATTTGGTACAGGATAGAGAGAAATGTATTATTGGTCTACTTTTTCAACAGTCTTATTCATGGCTGTGATGGCATGGTAGCTATTGAGGTATGACTGATGTTGAATAATATCACTTAATTAGGTCTCTCCTTATGGAATGCTAAGAAAAATCTTATTAGTAGAGTTATTGTGCTTCACTCACCTGGACATGTTACCCTTATAATATCCTTGCTTGGTGGGGAAAGTGAAGTCAAGCTACCTCACTCCTCATCTTTTCTATAATAGTAAGCCTCGCTCCTTTCTACTACCTCTTGGTAGCTTATATCAGGTGTGGTGAAGTTCCAACCGTGCTCCGAGCTGAATACCTTACTGACAGATGTAGATAAAAGAAGTCGTCTTGATTTCTTCCAAGAACGTGAGACTTCATGAATTATTCCCCCTCTAAACGGTTCCTGAATATTTTACAGAATGAACCATTCACATTTAAAATCACCCTGTAAAAAGTAATCTGTCTTCCAATTACCTTATTGTTATATTAAGATTTATGTCTTCTATCATGAAGACGATGATTAACGTAACATGCTTGAAAAGTGAATTTAAATACCTACAAGTAGATGACAGTAACGATGAATCCTTAAAAAAAGTATCTTGATGAACTGATATAAAAGGAACCTTCTTTTAACGAAGGGCTTTTCGTGACAGGATAAATGCGTTACTGAATACAGGTTCGGTACCAACCCTCAAAAAGTGCTTCTCTTATTCAAAATACGAGAAGCTAAAGATTCGATACATAGATTTTTTCATCTAACGAATGTTGAATCGCAAGCATAAAATTTCTAAAAAATAATTTCTTTAAGCAAACGAAAGAATAAGTGAGCAAATATTTCGAGCATATGAATTGAGTTACACTTAAGAAAACTTCTTAATTGTGATTTGAAACGTTTGCTCAATTTAACTGAATATTCATTAAGATATTTCAGTCTTTTCTGAAATAAATTCTACTAACCAACGTCTCTTAAAACGATGAATCGTTCTATACGTGAGAAATCTCAAAACCAGGTATACAAATCTATGAAGAACAATTTATCTTCAGAAGGCATTTTTGAGTTTCGTCGAAAAGTTCCCCCTCAAAGAACTGATTTTCAAAAGAGTTTACCTGGAACACATTTCATTTATCTCACTCACTACGTACCAAGAAGCAGTGTTCAATTTTAAAAGAAAAAATATTAAGAAGGAGCGCCGGCTCGATAAAAAATATACGGCCCTCATACCAGTAAAGAGACACCTCAAAGATCGAGGTGAACGGAGTCAGTGCCTGAGGAGCGATACTGAAGGTGCGGTAAAAATACTGTAAAAGGGGTTATAAAAATATTATGGCTCTGGTAATGGCCACAGATGACGATGCATTCGAGCTATCAATCTTTTCTTGTGAAATGTAACCGTACAAGGTATACGAAAGCGAGGGCAATTTTTATCACAACGCAACCAAGTATCTGGAGCCGGTTTTGCCAGCACGTTATTGAATAAGGTTCGCTAACATATCGTTTGAAAACATACCGATAATAAAGGGGTTAAATAAGTGTTTCGGAATATTTTTGAAGCACATTAAAAGTTGAATTTGTGGGTAAATAAAATAAATGATGGAATATTTTTCACTCCTGTACAACTCCGGGTATATAAAAGTATTGCTTCGATTTTTCTTTATCGTGTAGGTGTAAGATTTGGGTAAAGTGAACTTTTTAATAAGATTCTACTGAGACTAATGATTTTTTTACTTGATAACTCCTTTCAAAGCTGATCGTAGATTTCATTTGTTTTCAGAATAATGCTAGCTGTGCCCCATAAATTAGCTGACAGATCTCTAAACCTAGAAAATAAAGAGCAACAAACCTTTGATTGTTTAAGTTATAATGATTCAATTAAATTAGTTGTTAGTGTTTAGTAACTTATTCAATAGAAAATACAAGTTCATAAAACTCGTAAAATTTATACTAAACATGTTATATCTGTAATACGCGTGATGCCATTTCATATGTATTTATAAGATTTATAAATATAATTTCTCGAGTACACAAAAAATTTAGTATTCTAGATATAGAGCAGGGTATCGTTAGAAAATAAAAGAAAACATTAAAAGAATAAAAAACTCCTTAATGAGACAAAATAGCTAAATCGGCAACTATGGATCTAACACAAAGGAGAACCTGTGGCTTACAAGCTAATTGCGGCCCCGTATTCATGTCAAATTAATCTGTCATTTACATTAATACTGCCGAGTGAAATTGACGTGGATATTAGATTCGATTAAATTCCAATTAGATTACCGATTAAGTCCTTTCTCCCGGACACCACAAATCCAACGTCGGGCTGTTAAAATGTAGGTGACACGCAACTCAGTTTAAGCTAGATGTTTTTTCTACAATTTCTTGGATACTTCAAGTTTTTCTTCGAAGAGACCCAACTCGTCAAGTCTATACAGTATACCTTTTACTAGCTAATGACAACCCCCTTTGTAGCACTATAGTAGGATTATAACAGGCTAGACAAATCTAGGGAAATTCGGAATCATTATTTATCTCTCTTGCTTTTGAAATTTTCCATTTACTATTTTACTTTCTCTTTATTGTGGGATCGCGAAACTCGCGCTCAAACCACCTGCGTAATCCAGAATAAATCTAAAGTTACATTCCACGTTTATCACTACTGTGAAATTTACGACAGAATTTTATGTCCCGTAAGCATCTCTCGACCCGGGTGACCACCGTGCGAGGAGTCCTCATTCCTGACCAATGTCGTTGAGAGGGTCGCATACCAAGAAGGAAAACGTCCATATATCAATATTTCAGTCAATTCACCTGCGAGGGACTGAAACCTTAGGATTGTCTTCCCCGTGCATCGTAAGCATTCCCCTCCGACGTGGGGCATTTACTTATGAATGGATTCGTATGCATCGGGTGCTCTGTGATGCATATATGGGAATGGAATATGCCGACTCTCCACCCTTACGTTGAGCGGAAGCAGTACGAGAATCGGCGCTTTGTTGCCAACAGGCGTTGCACTTTGATATCCCAGGATGCACTTGGAGAAGGTATCCCATAAACTCTGTCGGAGTAGGTTCGATGCTAGCGTTACAATCGTTGCTAAGCTATGGGAGAAAGAAGGAGAGTTTGAATATACGCATGCTTTCAATTCATATTTAGTGTCGTTCCAGTGTACCAATGTACAACATGGCAAAGAGCGTAAGCTCTCTTCAACTTCATTACAGTTAGGTTCGCTCGTTTGAAAGGTTCTAAAGTAATAGGAGGTACCTCATGTTGGTTTATTTTTTATTTCGGTGAAGAGTCGATGGAAGAGAGGTTTTACTATATCTTTGTAATGCTCTATATCCAATTTAGTTTCATATTTAATTGTTAAATCTTTACGGGTATCGTTCGTACTTGTGATAAACCGTGTCGCCTCCCAAGTGTTTCCTTAGTCGGAATGCTTTACAATTATAAATACAACTGAAGAAGCTGATTATTTTGCATGGTTGGTAGATATCAATATTAATTATTATAAACCGGTTATTATATGAGGTTATTGATCGCCAAACACATAACTTAAGTGAAAATTTCTTAGACTTTAAAAATTTAACAACTCAGTGGAGTATCCAAAATCATTCTAAGCTTGTGATTTTTCATAGTCACTGCATCCCCACAGTATACTTTCTCAGAAACTGTGAAATATGGGTGAACAACCATGACTTATTATTTAAATTTAAGAAACTACCGATAAATTCCTGTGTAGGATCGAAAAAGATGAGCAGGATTGTGATATATACGTGTTTTGTGGTATATTCTAATCAAATTAATAATTTTTAATATGATTTTCAAAATAGTTACTGTCTGTTGTGCACTTTACGTAAGGATTGTTTTTGCTATCGTTATCCTAAAAGGTTGAAATATACTTAGATTAGGTATGAATTTCAATGTAAATAATAATATGGTGCTTTCGAAGTGCTTTGGCAGCTAAGGCCATAGGGAACATTTAGACCCCAACTGGATTTGAACCCAGAACAGCATTCACCAAAGTCGAACGCGCTACCCAGTTGGCAATGCTGGAGCTCCGATGTAAATAATTACTTTTTGAATTTTTTTCTGCCTCGCCTGGTTTGAGCCTACGTAAATATCTAGGGAAATGCGTTTCATCATAAATTACACATTGGAGGGAGTACATCCTTTTGTTTGACTGAGACAAAAATACACATCTCTTGCCGACGTATCTAATTTTGAGCACTTCCGCTTCATTTGAACGGAAAGTTGAAATTCACTCTTCGTGCGTCAACCATTCAATTAGCTTTTCCGAAATTTGTTTACATCTTTTCCAGACGGTTTTCCAAATCTTCCATCCCAAACCGGAATTCCTACTCAATTTCACGTCTGATTTCAAATTTAAGTGAGTCCATCGCCTCATCCACGCGTAGAATACCCTTTCTGCGCGTGACAATTTAATTTCCTGCTCATTTCCCTTTTCCAGAGTTTTTTGAATATCCTTACAGATCGCAGACATCCCCGAGTGTAAGTCGAAGAGAATGAAAGTCTTGAATCGTGACGTCCCTAAAAGATGGCCTCGGCGGAGTTATCAGTTTGGTCGAGGAATATTTTAGGAATCGTGGAGCGGATATTAATATTATCTCAGGTGGTTACATTTCCGGCCATTTTGATTCGTGAGGAGAAATCGATCTCAGCCGTGTATTTATTCTCTCGAATTTTCGGAACATGACGATTCCCGTCGCCGTCTGGAAATTTTCCTTTAATACTGATGTGTAACTCCTATCCAAATCGCCAGAAAAGAATTTGTCAAGAAAATTCATCTTTCATTCAATCTATTGAAGGTACTAGATACAATAATCATTTTCATAGAAGGATATATTACTATAGGAAAAGTTTAAAGGTGCATTTGCATGTAAATTTGCGAAAGCATCCGCTCGTAAGGTGGAAGATCCGGGTTCGAATATCAATCCTGATTATCATGTCAATTTCCCTAGAATAATTCTGGTTGAATCATTTGAGATGTCAAGATTCCCCCATCAGCTTCAGCTATTCATATCTAATTAATTCGCGAATTATTCTCTCGCATTTTTTACATCATCTGAATGTTTTATCATTATTGAATGGACCTATAATTTCTTTAGCCTAGCCTTTTATTTACAGTAGATTACATCTGCACTCTAGAAACATTAGAGAGCGATTTTTTTATCGATCAAAATAGTTTTACGTAGAAATTGTTAATGATAATAATAACTTATCTAATGGAAACAGGAAGATCCCAATTACATCCATTTTAATAATTATTAATTCCCCCATTCTTACTCTCTCTTTTCTCTTTCCGAGTTCCCTCAAGAACAACACGCCTATCCGATACCTTCTCTTTGATCACTCCCCGTCTATCAATAGTAAAACGATCACTCTTCTTTCGCATTCCTTCAATTTTCAACTCCCATTTCCTCCAATACTCTTTTCGATCTTTTCTTCTTATCTCCGAAATCTATCCAGAATATGATTCCGCGAGTTTGACGTGGAAATATACAATTTTATAAATTTTTTTATGCTCATATTCATTTGTTACTTTATTATATGTTAAATTTGTTGATTTTTCACGATTTTATTGTTATTTTTTTCTTTATTATTATTGTTAATCATCAGCAGTAATTGGCTTCGTGCTGTATGTTGATGTTTCTTAATGAATAAATAAATAAATTATTTACAAAGACACAACCATTCCCTAGCCAGAAAAATCCGACTGGCCGGGATTCGAACCTGGGACCTTGTAGTTAGAGAGCTAGTCGGTAAAATGGTTCGGATTCATACGTGCAAATTGTAGAGAAATATTTACAATATTAATGAGAAATTTTAATACTCTTACTATAAAGTAACTCAGTATTTTAACTGGATAAAATTGACGGTTTTTCCCCACGGATTACAACACATTCGCTGATGCTGATGAAGACTTCAGCTTAGATGTGAGAGGCTCGATCTAGCCGTAATAAAGATGTTATCTAACGTAGCCCTTATTAAATAGAGAGAGATAATAGCAGTGTTTAGGCAGTTGCGCCTCGTTAAATATTATACCTTCTGACCCACAATTATAGGTCAAGTTCGTTTGATTAATGTTGCTATCTCCCCGAGACGCGTGTCTCGGACCCACCTTGAAAACGATTCCCGCTTATCTCGAAATCGTCTGTTACAGAAATCCCCGCCTTCTCTTTTCTACGTCAGGTCGGAGAAAAGAAAACCTCGAGGGATGGAAAAATTGCGCAGCACTGGAGTATCACTCCAAGAGTGATTGGAGGTTGTCATTTCTTTTGCGGATGTACTCATTTCTCTCTCGATATCGCATCGAATTTCGATCTGACGAAGAGTTATCCCTCGCGACTCTCGGCTTATCAATATTCTCCGCCAGACGTGCCGAATCGACGCGATTGTGATGCAACTTGCATCGGTCGTCTGCTGCTACATCCCCTCTCCCATATGTGTCGGTGTCTCAAAAATGGATTTTTCATAAACGTTCGCTCACACCTCATGAATTCAACAATGGCCTAGGAGGTTTTATTTTTGAAGAAAGGAAGAACTGAGGATTGGTGATCTATACATATCGATTTTCTCATCTAGATATTTGAGGTTGACGGTTGATTGAAATCGACTGGGAATAATATCTAGTATTAGTATTGAGGTAGTAGTGGGTGTGTCAACAGTGAAGGTTATTTGCATCACACATAGATAAAATGAATTAGTGCAGACAGTACTCTTTCTTTTCATATATGTGTTTTATTTTTAAGAGAAAATGTCTGTCAGCACTATCGGTTTCTATATCGTAATACTAATATCGAAATAATATCGCAAATACTCAGGTATCTTATATGTAGTACACTTTTCATTATTCTATGAAAAACAATTATAATTTGTATCTTTCGTGGAGGATTTCCATCATGAATTTTAATTTCTCCTATGTTTCTTACGATTATGTTGGTGGTGTATATATAGACGCACTAACCTTAAAATACTGGGGTCATGGGTTCAAAATATGGTTAGGGTATGTTCTTTTGTTTATGTATAGTGTAAAAAGGATTTTCTAAGAAAGCCTTAACTAAAAAAGGTAATTCTTAATTGAAATATACCCATTATGTAGATTCATAAATAGATAAAGAAATTTACTAGGCGAAATTGAGACTTATAAATCCCATCATCCATTACTTTATAGAAGTATTAAAATACAAATTACAAGGTCGAAATTGTTATTATTATTGAAGTTAGTGTAGCCAGTTGCATAAGAAAGCTATTTCATTCTTATGGCTTCCTATGTGATCATTATCAAAGTTGCTGAAGCAGTTTTCATTACAAATATTAAATATTACGTGTATGACATATTCTCGGTCTAGCAGCTTTTACCGTTTGTGAATATTAGTTTGTTCCCCCTGACATTTACTGGTATTCTGTTACTACTGATATACTAGTTGAAAAAAGATCAAAAGAAAAACGCCATAGAAGGTAATTAGATTTTAACTGATTAAAGAAATCCGGTACTTTAATCCCAAGGTATGTAACCTTTTCTTGCGTTATATTTCTTATCCTTGACATTTGTGGTGGATTGCCTCTAAAACAATCAAATGAAATAATAAAAATGATTGAGTTGTTGTTGTAAGATAAGCTTTAATAAACGCACATTCAGACATTATTCATCGTGCTTTAGGATCTTTATTTCCGCAATACATTTCTAAGTTAGGAATCAGAACTCCAGTCGGAAATATTTCTCAAGCCACGCGAAAAGATAAACGTCGCAAAAGAAGAAATAAGAGCAACTGGGAAATTCATGGGAATTCGATAGAACTTCCTCCATATTTCGGGCGATAAACAAGACGGAAGGATCCTACAATATGTAACTTCGCGTGAGAAGGAAACGTTACTCTTAACGAGAAAAAATATTTCCACAATCGGAAAAATCGAGCCCTTGTATCTCTCTATTGCTCTTTCTTTGCTTTCAATGCGCCAGATATGAATCCGTACTAGGGCACAGAGACAGTCCATTATCCACCCCCTAACTCGCCCTAAATATCCCATCTCTACGCCGCGAAAAGGACATCAAAGTCACGACTAGTCAATCAGATACGGGGACGGGGAGGGAGAGTGAGTCAAGCATCAAAGAACAAAGCACTTCCCATAATTCATCTCGCGGATTTTTACTTATCTGCCGTCATCGTTCAATTGTTCCGAAAAGGGCCCGGACCGGTTTTCTCCCCGACGTGGGAGGGGGCGTGCCGGGGGGAAATGATTAATAAAATGGAAATCCGCACCCCTTTTAGCAGATTGTTTCGTTGCGATCCCCTGGATCCTTGGATCGACTTTCCCTTTCCGATGGCGAGATAGCGATGCGTTACAAGGTTCGTGCCTCGCGGGCAGAGGAATGTATGCGAACGGTACGAATTACGGGAGATTTCGCTATCCGCTCTGTCTCATTACGGTGTCTTCGTGGACCCTGAAGGCGAAATGTTCGGCTGATACATTGCGGAGTACGGTGGTGCCTTGGGTAGCGACGGTAATACGTTGTTACCCAAGGTGGCGATTTCCGAGAGATTTGTTTTGTAATCAGTTCATTCATTACATTTTTAAATCATCATCATCAGCCAATTTCAATCCGACGTCGGATGTAGGCCTCCCCAATTACTTACCAATTTTCTCTGTCGTGAGCTTCTAGTTGCCTAAGTGCTTAATTATGTCTCTATTCCATCTGTATTTTGGTCTTCTTTGTAAATTTTTTTTATTATAGAAGAACAATTTATGAAAATGCAAGTAAATATCAAGACCCAGCAAACGAATTTTTAAGGATCTGGCATGTGAAATAAGTTTTAATGGAACCCGTAATAGCTACTGGCCACCACAAATGTCAAACTATTCCAACTATACTCGAAGATACTTAAATTTTTTATGCAATGATATATACCACATGTACATTAAAATTAAAAAGACAGTTATCATTTCAAAATGTCATGTCGTCAAAAATGTTTAAATTTTTAAACGCAAATAACTGTTTGAAAGTCGAAATAATTTTCTCAGGGAGTATTCCTTGAATGAACTAGAAGTGCCGAGAAAGAAAAGAAAAAATAACAATAACGGTTTCCGACCGCACACGTCCAAGAAATAAACCGGACGTCAGACTCATTCTTAAAAAGAAGGGAATAACATTTATCAGTAAAATTTCTTTGCAAATACAAACGTTTTTAATAAAAAAATAAAATTAAAGTATACAAAAATATCTCTCCTTAGCAGATTAAATTAAAGAAATGTGTAATCAAAAATAAGTAAAAACTGCGCTAATAATCATATCTTTATCAAGAGTAATGCAAAAAAAGCATTCGATTCCCGTTGAGAACTGTATGTTCTAAGTAAACTCAGCCGTAGAAACACTCATTCAAATACTGCCCTTGCTTATTTGTTTTCTTGCATTTGAATAGAATATTTGTATAAATTTTGTTAATTAGTGAGAGATACTGCTTTGCTTCTATCTAATGCGATGTCGGTAAATGTTTGCTCCATCCGGAATTGAAATTTATATTGGATTACGCTGAATCTGTCCGATATTAAACCCCTATGAGAAGGACCAAAAGCGAAGCTCCACAGCCGTTTACCCGGCATCTCCGTGGGCGTTGCGTCCAGCGTCATCACCTCTCCTCTTCTCCTTCCTTTGGTAGTCCTAATCATTATCACCTCACCGTAATATGTTTCCTTTGCGAATGGAGATAACTCGCGACCGCGTCTGCCTTGCGTAACGTCTACGTAATCGCTGGATCGGGAGTCCAAAGTAAAGGCTATGTTTACCTTCATTATACGCTTTCTACGAAGGGCACTTAGGAAATTAAGCTCAAATAAGGTTGCAGAATGAACGAAAATAATTGTATGTAAAGGGGCTTTGACATTGGATGGTTCAACATGTGACCAATTTTGGATGTATGAACAAATATATAAATTTTTAACACTTTGCAGATATTTGTACTTGTTCAGTCTTAGCATAGCGGCGTTTACGTGATTTCTTTGGTCATTTTCTTGAATGAATAAATTTTAAAGAAACGTCAGTTTTCTTTCGTGTCAAGGCACAATGCTCAAAGCTATCTTACTAATTTACGGGTCTCGCTGCGTTGCCAATAATTATCTTTAGACGTTTTTCCGACTATGCTGCCGGATTCATTAGGAATCCACTAGGAAGTACAATAGCCTCTATATTCCTAATGCTTTCTCATCTCTACAGCTTACTAAATGTATACTATCCTACCATTTATACCAATTTTATCTGTATTACTGATTTAATACAATACATTATGCTACTAAATTATCAATTATCATGTTATAAGGATAACAGCTGTACTGTAGTGGTAGGGAATTCACTGTACAATGAAATTAGATACATTTTTTTAAATATGGATACCTTAGAAGCAGATTATACAAAATGTACTGTTTTAATCAATATAACATGAACATCCTAGCTATTGTTTGGTAAAAAAGGTAGCGAGTTCGCCTTTGGTGAAAGGGGTCTCGGGTTTGACTCTCGGAAAAGCCTATGCGCACGTACATAGCTGTCAGAGACTAAAAAAATTACTACCGCAAGTAAATTCCGAGATATGACCTTTAATACCAGATTAAAAGATTTAATAGATAGAGTTAATTTAGAATTATTTATTCAGGACAAGGAAAACCAAGAAGCAAGAAATTATCTGGTCACATGATTAACGATAATATATAGAAAAAAGGTTTCAAAGAATAAATGACTGTATTGACCGGTGGGGATTCAGAGTAAACTTTAAGAGGAATCATTATCGACCTTGGGCGAACTATGAATCACAATTATGAAGCTGAAAATCTAAACTCTTATTATCAGGAGGAAATGATCGACTACCTCTTATTTTACGATTTCAAGGTGTTAGAATGTCCCTGTTTGAACAACTTTGAGGAAAGGTCGTTCGGATTATCTCTTTTGCATTTTTATTCATGGCAAAATGGGTTATGAAATAATCGCTTAGGCCTGATTTGGATATACTTGCATTGTATAACCGAGCATAGTAATCGTAGATTAATCGTTAAACAATAAAATTGTAAGTGGTAAAGTTTAAAATTAATTTCTAATACTATCTCAACAAAAGTAGTTTCGCTAAATGTTCTTGCTTTATGTTTTATCTGTGAACTCGTAGGAAAATATACAATATATAATATCCCATGTATCCGTTCTTAGATCTTCCGTACCTTTAAAAACCAGGTAATGCATGTAGAAACGGTTCGGATCTTGAAGACCAAGTTCATTTTTGTGGTATTTAGTTAGGCAGGTACTATATAGCCAAACTTTACATCGAGAATATAATTCGTGTTTTAATGATATCCTAAGCATAGAAAAGGTCCAAGAAGGTCAAACCAATTAAAGCCACGGAATTCTTACAAAAGCATGAATATATCTAGAAATGCTGAATAGAAACATATTACTTTACAACATCGTGCCCTTCCGCAATAATTTAATTGCTTTCTTGTGGAAAATTACGTATCTATCTTCAGCTCATTGTATTGCGATGGAATGGATGTATTTGTTGCGAACTGTCATCTCTGATTTTTTAAAAAGCTAGGAGAGGGATAAAGACAATGGTCGCTGTCCAGAATAAGGGGTTTTCCACTACACCCTAATAACGATTATAGTAGTAAATAACTACAGTTGTCTTTATGTTTATAAATGACGTTGACTTTTATATTCTGCGTAAATATTATCTAGAACTTGAGGTATGTATCGTAATATCCCAATATGCGATTTAGGCACCACGATCTTCACTTTTTTAAGTTGATATCAAACACAATCTACTTTTATTAAGATATACTACTCTGTCCCTATCTCATATGACAGTTTCATTCGAATCTATCACTGATAAAAACTTTTTTTATGACACTTTGTTTACCGTTGCTCGCTACGATCATCCACAAAGTGGTCTAACCGATCATATTTACTTCTATATTCTTGAGGTGGATAACCTTTATATCACATGATGATCTCGACCCTCAATACGCTGGAAATTTCCACAGTATCCTTCCAGTACATTCAATCGAGAAGAGTGTAATTGAAGAGCTACTTCGCATTTTCCTCACCTCCCTTCCGTATACACCAGCCACGTCATTTTTAACCCACGGCTATTACCCTTGTCCTTCGGTGTTTACAGCCCCTCAACACTTAACTCTCTCGTTCATGAGTTCCCCTCCTGCATTTCCATAACCAAATCCAGAAGCCCACGCAAACTGTTTCACGGCCAGTTGGAAATTCACTTTTTCCTCTTAAGGAGCGCGACCCCAGATGTAAATCATCGTCTAAATTACACACTGTCAACTCTTCTGCGATCCCGGGCTCCGTAATTTTATAGGAATTTTCGAAAGTTATCATTGGCACGGTTGTTGGGGCTCGAAATTTTCGACCTCTGCAGTATACGTTTTTTGACCTTACCTCGCGAAAAACTTGTGCAATTTTGGCGATTTTTTCACTTTTAACTGACCGATGACGCAATGTATAATCATAAAAATTGGGAATGG
Organism: Sympetrum striolatum; assembly: GCA_947579665.1. NCBI lineage: Eukaryota > Metazoa > Arthropoda > Insecta > Odonata > Libellulidae > Sympetrum > Sympetrum striolatum. The sequence continues at coordinate 34,015,459 of OX388350.1, read as the reverse complement.
AAATCGCGAGGAGAAAATGGTGATGGCGGAGTTAACCATGTATGTTTATGAAGGCACATTCCCGATGAATTTGAAGCGATAGGAAATGTAGTATCACGCATAAAAGTTTGGGTATCGCGTACGATATGTACAGTGCGGAGGAAAATTCTTAATATTAAAAATATATTGAATTTAATTATAATTAGAAAATTATATACATCTTAAGAAGGTAACTTCCCCAAGATTTTGATGCAATTAAGAACTTGGCATCATGCTCAGAAATTTGAAAATCGTATATCATTTGTCAGAACGGATGTAGTTAGATGAAATTTAGAAAAAATATTTAAAATCTATGGAATCAGCTGTTACTTTGTGGAACTGCATAATTAAACACTTAATAAAGGAATAAAAACACTTTGTCAAAGTTCCCCAGGGTTAAACCTGTCGAACTTTGACAAAGTGTTTTTGTTTTTTTATTAAGAAATATTTAATGAAATTTAATTCGAATTTAAAAAGATAATTTATCTGCTCAGTATGTCTCTAGGATAGCCAAGTAAGTAGTGTTTGCCTTTAGTGAAAGTAGTCCCAGGTTTGATTCCCGCTGGAATCCTTTATGTGCGAAATGACCTCAGCTGTCGAAGCACTTTTAACAGCTGATGTTTTAGTAACAACATCAACAACTTCATCAATCAGAGTTTACTCCCACAGCTGGTTAATCCTTTCAAACAAATCCAACACTAACTAAAACAAATAAACTTGTTTAGAGATTCGTCCCTTCTAACACTTCCCATATGCTTCTTCTATTCTTCCCTTCTCTCAAGAAGCTTCAGTGTTCCCAGTACGAAGAAGCAGTTGATTTTTTTTCCATGAGTTTTTTCCTTACAGTTTTACCGCGACTTTCCATTTTTTCAACAGATATATCTAGTAATTCAGATATGTTTTTGTTATATTATTTCCTCTTAGGGCTACACGTCTTATGGCCACTTAAGTTAAATTCACTCCTCCATATTTATCTACTTTAGAGTATTTCTTTAACTTCTGATACACTTAATTGACTTATCACAAATTGAGTTTTCACTAGCGATATGAATGACATTCTGGTGTAAAAATTACCCCTCTCTTGATAAGATGTCCAAAGTTAAGGAACATTGTATCTACATCGTTTTTCAAAATATTCCATTTCGACAGCAAGTCCTCCTCCTTTCTATCAATTTCCCACTGCTTATTTAATCTAGCTTTGTATTTCAAAAATATTCTTCGTCTTTTTATCAACAAAAATATCCATTTATTTCATCTCAGTTGAAGTGTACTTACCATTCAAGCTTTGTGGAATTTAATGATGGAAACAATTTTCGGTTGGCAGAAGGCATTTTTCCGCATCGTAACCATCTCAATCCAAGCAGACACTGAACTATTTTAATTCAGTCACGAACATCTCTTTAAACAGGGGAGTATAAATATCGCCGTGCTTTTTCAAACATTTCGGTGCAGTTTACCTTAACGCCGGCTTCCAAATCAAACAGCTCTCCGCGGCTTATTTGCTTTCGTCCTATTTCATTCTCCGTTCAAACGATCCATTAATCGATTGCGCCATTAATTTGAGCGAGTAATAATTTCCCGCATCCGAAACAAAAAAAAAACTTTATATTCACTTAGTTCGCCGAACTGAAGCTCTTCCATCCTCATTTCCTCTCACTCTTGTTGGGGTATTCCCAGACGTCTCCGTCGAAATTATAAAGCAAACAGGGAAGAATCGTAGATAAATTCCGTGGGTATTTCTATGTGAGTAGGTACAGGTATTATTTGAGTCCAAGTCCACCTCAAACAGTTCTCATGATGTTGCTCAAATATATTTAAGAAAAAGGTTGTTTCTACTCGCGCCATTTTAATAGGGAGACATAAGATTAATTGAGTTATACGAAAGGCGAATAAAGTCATAAGGATAAATTCATGAAAAAAAGATGCAACTTCTTCCGCCCATTCTTTGTGTTTGAAGCCCTTGAAAATTCCTTTTTGCAGTAACTACCATCATCTTTAAAGGTAGTATTTTGACAGCACTGTGATTTTATGTTTGCAATGAAACTTTTAAACATAATATTTATACTAAAGTAAGCAACAAATGACGATAAATTGACAGAGAAACAAGTGTGATCCGGTGAATGGAATGCCGAAGATAGGTACTTTCATTAAATAATAGAACGAAAATAATGAGGAGATATGACACCCTGAACGTGAATACTAAGGTTAATGTTTAAGTTGACAAGTATATATGACATGCCAATCAATCTTTTATATAGAAGTTGTACATACTTAGCTTGAAGAACAAAGGATTGAAAATAAAGAAAGCTATATAGTTGTGCTTGAAGTAGAAGAGTCACATGAGAATGAAGATTAATCTACAAGCATGCTTACGCAGTAAGGGAAGATCATGAATGCTATACATTTCTATAAATGTTACTTTCGTCTTTTAAGAGTTAATTAAGTTTGAAAGAAAAGGCCAGAAACCTAAAGAACACTCTCAAAATTCTGTTTGTAGGATAAAACCTAAAATGGCTGTTTGCTGTCGTTTGGAAAAATTACCGACTACTAACTAAAGCTTCTACGTATCAACAAGATATCAAGATGGCAGCAAAGCGCTAATTTAATGTTATTTTAATTTATTTCAACTCTCTTAGTTTCAAACCATCAGACCTAGGTCGCTATACTTTCCAACCAGCAGAGAAGTTAAGTTTTCGGAAAACTCCCGCAAAAAGTTATTTTTCGGTCGATTTTCAGCGATCTATATGGGTACGCAGTCCGCTTCGCATTTGTTCGCGTTTCTCTTCTGTATGTAGTGGCGGCGCTGACGTATGACCTTAGGTTTTTCGATAGGATTATTACGCGTGAATCCGCGAACGCTTCCTCTCTTTCTAGCACACTGTTTTCGTTTCCCCTGCCAGGGCCTTCTAAACAAGTCTTCGTGAATTCAATCTCCCCTTCTCTATCTCCTAAACAAACACATCTCGTCAACGAGATCTTATCCACCGCAGCTTCCTTTCAATCTCGTTCCTTTCTCTCGTCCTTCTTCGAATGCAGAGGAGTCCTCCCCCGCATCTTCCGATATTGTTTTCCACTCCCATTACCCCCAGTTACTAAAGTTTTTGCTCCGACGAGAACAATTTTAAAAGTTTTTGAAGGCTTTGCGAGACGTTGCTCCTTTCCCGGAAACTTTTCGGATTCCTTACCTCGTTTATAATTATTCTTGGAAGTAACTGAAGACTTTTGTATTCGATTCTTTGTGAAGTCTCCGATTCGTTATTCGCACAAATGTTTTGTTACCTTAGGCCATGCATATAGAATGGGATAGCTTTAGTTTACTTTGAAATGAAATATACTTGTAAACTTAAATAGAGTTATCAGTATTCACATTCAGGTAGTATGTGTGTAAAGTATTCATCCCGAAGGACGGTTGGATCCTCACCCCCCTATTCTAACAGCAACCAAGAGCTAGTAGAGGGGAATGAGGCTAGATGAGGATTGAGGTAGTTAACTCCGCTTTCCTCACAGAGCCATAATGCTGTACAAGAAAGAGAAGGGGAGACCTTCGTCGGTACCGCTAGCATCACTTATACTTCAGTAGCTTTCACATCATCAATGGCATGAACAAGACAGTAAGAAATAGTAGTAAGAGGATACATTTGCTTTGTCCAGTACCAACAGACAATTCAAATATATTCCATTCATCAGAATGTAGTAACTGCAATCACTTTCAGGGTAAGCACGTCAATTGCCTATGCTATTCACAATGCTCTACTATACGATTTCAAGCTTGTAAATACGCAAACCTTTGCATTCTTTTCGTTATAGTTTCTCTGTAAAGTACGTATCCAATATCTAGCATTCCATCCACTACATTTCACATGCTTTCCATCTGCTTTTATATCCCTTTAGTCCCATTTACTGCTTTCTTTAGTATCATGATGATTTTCATTCAAATCGCGAAGGAAGATATCCAAAGAGAACGTCATCAGATGTATTTAATATGTAATTGTAGATAGCTAAAGAATTGTAGATAGTTAAAGAATTGTAGATAGTTAAAGAAATGAATAATAATAAAATTTAACAATACTTGCAGGAGAATTGGTAATGAACAAAAACGCAGTATGTTTCTACAAATACTATTCTATTAATTGACTTATTGACTTGGTATGTGTCAAATATATTGCTCCGGAGATATGCGTTTAAATTCTTTTATCATTTATGGGTTGAATTTTAGGGGACATGTGAGAATGAGTGATAGTAAATTGAAAGAGCTGAACTGGAAATCTCTCTTTCCTTTCAAGCCAACCTGTCCGAAACACGCAAATCGTTTTCTGCTTCCCTGCCTTTATAAAGATTTTTCCTCCACTCCGGTTTCATCTAAAGAATAACTTGCACTTGCGTTTAGAGTGCTCTCGATGGTAGCCAGATCGAGTTCCTTTACTTCTGACTCTGATTCTGACTGATTAACTCTTCATCGATGGCAATTAGAATCATCCGATGTTAATGCTCTACGTTGATGCAAATCGTAGCGTTAGTACTTCAAATATTCTACGTTTCTCCTCTTTTATATTAAGAATCTAATGTCAAGATTCCAAATACTCTATTTAAATACTCTTTCTCTGTAAGTGCATGCCTTGAGCAAAGTTTGAATTCGAGTTATTATGAATGGAATGTATGGAGCGAGTTGGAACTTCTTAAATTATCCGACTTCAGACCATCATTCAAAATGATGGACAGGTTTAAGTGTCCATAGGACGTCCATATCTTTGAAGTCGATGCTACTTTCTGTTAGAGAGAATTTCTCATGCATTCATCTCCCGCCTCCTCGATGCTGGCAGATATAAATAAGGTCTTCTATAGATTTTTCTCATTCCAAGAAAGATTGCTTATTTTCCCAATGAAATTCTGATAGAGCTGCCTCTAGAATTTCACTGAGAATATTGTGATTACTGTTACAGATTAGTACTTGAGCTAGCGCGCAGAATTCTAAAACTTATAAGTAGTTAAAAAATCAAATTAAACAAAGTCTATTAACAAAATCAGTTTATAAACAACTCTCAGAACTTCTCAAGGCGCAGAAGATTCAAGCGAAGGCTTAATTAATTTGCTTAATTAATTCAGACCCAAAACCTATAGTATTCCTCATCTCTGTTATATCAGCCGTTCTGACCCTGCGAGAAAGTTGGTCAAAAAAGATTCTAGAGCAAATCGCATGAAGAATTAATTTTTTCCACGAACTATAGGCTAAAGTAATCGATTATTGCATTAGAGTAATAGAATATTTAAACTCTACCATACGCCGAAATGTAGTTTAAAAGAAACATATGTTGATATAAACGACAGCGTAATAGTACTGGATAGTATTAGTAATACGATTAAAGTAGTAGTACTGAATACCAACACGAGGAAAAATATCATACGTCCCAAAGAAAGGAAGCAGGAGGAACAAATGTCAGTGAATAAACGGATGCTGCTATTTCATATTTTATGTATCGCCTCTTTAATCCGAATTATGAAAGAATTAGGACTATCGTATTTTCGCCCAATGCCTCCTATAATTTAGCGATGGTCCTCATTATCTATAAAACCCTCTTCGTAATCTTCAAACATAGCACCTGTCTTTCCTCCGCCAACAATTTTTAGAGTTTTATATTTGGTCTAGCATAAGTTAATTATAAAATTGGTTCGACAACATTGTAGCACAGGAAAATTGACGTGCAATTAAAAGACGAGTGAACCACGGGTACAGAATCAAGAGAACCTAGTGGGATCTCTAAGACCCGCTGACAACGTTTCCAGAATCACTGCTCTTGGAGAATGCCCCGTTCCTAATGACCGCGCCCACATTTCGCGGCTGCTAGCACGTAAATCTCTGCCTTGAAACATAGGGTATCCTAGGATACGCAGCCTTGACCCTGGGGGGCCCACATGGACCACATTTGAGAAACACGGCCTTGGGCAAACCTCTAATTGACCTCACCCGCATTTCTCGTCTGCTTGCAGGTAAATCCCTCCGTCGAAGCCAAGGTAACAGTGATTCTGGCGACTCCCTATTAGCTGACAAGCTCATCCTCTCACGTCGATCTCTGTTTAAACCTGAACGCTGTGAGAGGCATCTGCGGTCGCTCCGCTTCGGGCGTTATTGCGTTTTCTCGAGGCGCCTCTCAGACGCCAAGCGCACGTAGCGCCGTTGCGCATTCGGTTCTAATGCAAATCCCGAACGCGCCTGCTCACTCGATGGTCTCGGATATTTTGGTTCTTCTTTCCGACTGCGAAAGCAGTGCGTTTATTGGAAGTGATGACCCTGCAGCCGTTTGATGTTCCATGCGCACGAGCGGTTGTTCTTTGATGCAACGGTGTTTGGTTAACGCGCAATTGAAACCTGTCGTCACTTATGTGTACATAGGATACGTATATTCATTACTTAGCATAATTGGAAATTTTGGTTCACCAGTTGATACGAATCGGTTATATTTATGATCGTTTCATCATTAGCAATAATCCTCGCGAATACTATGACTGTCTCACATATGAATTTTTTTACTTATTTTGCTGTTGCGCATTCCTTTCTAACCGGTAAGTTTGTAAGTTTGATTTTGACTTAAACAAATTCAATTATTAAGTAGTTTATTTTTGTTCTCTTTTCCTATAATTTATCATTCATTTAATTTATATACTTTCTATTTCCTTTCCCTATATTTTTTACATTTTATTTACATTTTCTGCATTTAAATTTGTGGTTATTGTTTCTAATTACGTAAATGTACTACACATGGGTGTATAATTGATACATATGATGTATGTATGCACACAAATATATTGATTAGTTGCGCCTTTTCATATTATTTTGACACGTTATTTAGTTTTAAATTTCCGTTTAGTAATGTGCAGTCTTAATATCTGGAATTTAGCCGTTACGAATAAATAAAAAAGATAGAGCGACTCATATTATTCTCCGATAACATTTAAATACGAGAATTAGATAGGAGAGAGAGAGGATACTATTCTTTTTGAGAGTTACTATTTATTTACATAAATAGTACTCGCTCACCATATAATGAGAATTTCCATCATTTCTTCTGTGTGTGATTATTGCACTACAATACGCTTTGAAGAAAACGTGCCGCTTTGGCAAATCTCGCAGCGCAATACGTTCTAAAAATATCTTTCTCTGGAAAAGTGAACGAGGAAACAAATCATTTCAGACGTTGTTTGAAAGATGCTTGGATTGTTTCCCATTCCTTTCTCTATACAGTTGCCTTTATTATTTCCAAGACTATATTAATACCCATTATAATTGTACTCTTGGTTTTTAGAAAACCTATGCGTGCGTGACCTACTAGAATGCGGGAATAATAAATTTTAAAACGAATTAAAATAACACTATAAAGGACTGGAATACTAAATAGCATTATAAATTTACCTTTGTTATAATTAAATTACAATTTTAACTTTTCTTTCAGAAGAAAATCTGTTGATAGATTTTTATGCATCTTCCCAAGTTCCCTCAAAAATTCATTTACTGGGCAATTACAGTGGGGGCGTAATTAATAACAATAGGAGAACACAGTATATATATATATATATATTTTTATAGGTATCAAATAATATTCTATACGTGTTCTTTCATACATCAAAAACTCAGAATTATCACCCGTGATTTAGCTTAGCAGTTGGTAAGGCTTCATGCACGATTCATTTCATCTCATTGATAAGTGCTTATTCGTGAAATTCACTTAGAAATACTTCAAGCTCATCTTGTAATTAAAAAAATATAATTTTTGGCTATCTTCAACTAGCGATTGGTCATCTTAAAGATTGAGTTACATCTTTGCATGTAAATCGTTACATCTTTAGATGTATTTTTATGAAACGACAGGAGCATTCGCGAAGCTGTTGAATTTTATGCAACACCGCATAATTCTGTGGCATAATGCCAGATGTGCAATTGGGACACACGAATAATAAGTGCTAGAGTCTGAGGTCATAACGGTAGACCTTGATATTAATGCGCTCAACCCCTTTCTCTTATCTTAGGAGAAATTTCATTCCTCATCTTAGCAACTAGTAATAAGTTTGTACTCATCTTAGAAACGTTTCCCGTAGGATTTTGTCAATATTTACATCACTCAGTTAACTTATGTTCACCCTGGAGAATAGTGTAAATATATCTGCAACATGAGGTTATTAATCATAAATAGTACATTCTGCGATATGCGTATTTATCGTGGAAATAGATTAAAGCAGAAGAAGAAAAAATACATTATAAGAAATTGTATAGAAAAAGATACATTATAAGTGCGGGAATGTATATAGTAATACATTTACTTGAACTATTGCTGAACTTTTAGGAAAAGAAAGCAGATAATGTAAGAACCAACTTTTATTTTATTGTTAATCCTTTCAGACCCTGCGTGCAATATACTGGACACCATTTTCAGTGCTTATTATATTTTATTCATATTTATTCATGTTAATTAAATATTTATTTTTATGGTTTTCCTTCCTTTATTTTAATATTATGCCAATCCTGCATAAAAGTAGTCTTGCAATAAGATTTTATTGTTTACTGAATGACGGAAACATCGACTAAAGGTCTGAACGGGTAGAAATAAGAATTTCGGTCAATTTTACCATAGCATTGGATCTTTTTACATTTAATAAATATAAAATAACATCAAAAGTTAAAGTTAAGCATTTTATGCTTCCCTCAATTTTTTGTTTCCGGTTCTTGCAATTCGGAAAAGAATTGGTTCATTGATCTGCCGAGTAGTCCTGAGGGAGATATATTTTTTTTATTCGACTACCACCCACTGATCTTGTTCGTCTGCCCTCCGAGGAGTTATGTCCGTCGGACATATATTCGTGTGAGTGTCGATGTCAAGTTTAACGAGGTACCTGCGCTCGATTCCCAAAGAGACGATTCTGCACCCTACGAGGACCTCATCCTGTCGATGTGCATTTCGATAAGATTTTTTCTTGAAGGGCAATCTTACTTTACGATTCCTCGGATTGTCCAATGAAAATTTTCACGGAATTCACATTTAATAATAATAGTTTTTAGATATAGATTTATTGATGTATTTATCAGATGCGTAAATATTTCCCCAATTTTTGTTAAAACTACCCCGTCAAAAATGATGGAACTGAATTACCGATGAAATTGCAAACACATAATAGGCATTAGGGTAATATCATGCCAAGTATATACAATCACGAAATTAACATTCAAAATAGTTGTTCTGGTTAAAATCGTTAGAAATAAAATTAGTACAATCATAAAATGAAATATATCAATTTTTTCGAAATAAAATTCATTGAATACATAAAAATGTTTTAAAATATTAAAAACCACAAAATAATATTTGAGAAATCACTTACTGTACCATATCAGAGATTATGAATAGCATAATTAAATAACGTCAGAAAGGAAATTCATACAAAAAACAATATTATACATCAGCAGAAAATGCGTGTATCCCCAGCTTTAACGATAACAAATAGTTGCAAAAAATATCAACTTTATCAAATATTGAAAACACAATTTGCAGCCTCAGTTTATACACTAGAGGCACATATTAAAAATGTTGATATCACTCACACCAAAAGTGATATGATTAATTGTAGTAATTAATAGCTGCTTTCTAGTTTCTGTAGTAGTTGCCATATTGTATGAACTATAAGGAAACACCTTTTCTTTCCCCAATTATTTCTTGAAAGACAGAGATTTGTGTTCTTCATTATTATTCGGAACTATCTATCCTGCAAATATTCATCAGTGCCATTCTTCACCATATTTATTTTCTCAGTTTTATAACACCATAATATGTGCTCATCAAAGTTAGGAATATATCTCATATCAGCTCATGAAGCTGGTCGCCCCAACCAATAAAATGCACCCAAACCCGTCGGAAACCTCAAAAATCCCAAGCGCAAGGGTGTAACGGTATATTCCGTATTTTTCGCCGCTGAAATTCGGCCGAAACGCCATCTGCTGCGACACTAAATGGCCGGACGTCCTCATCTCGCGGAGTCCCGCTAATTGCGATCGGCGCATAGATTCGCAAACAAGCCAAAGACAAACATCAGGTGTGTGCTCAGCCGCGACCGCGTCGGAATTTCGCAAGCGTCTGCCGATGCCGTTTAGGGTCGTTTCAAAGAAATAGGCACAATTTTTGAGGTCGATATGCCGTAATGTACTGCTCACGTAACCCTTTAATATTATGATCGATATGCTTTGGCAAGACTTCGTGGAATAACCAAACGGAAACTGAAATTTCGCCATTTCCACTTTCGTTCCGGATAGGGGCGTATTGAGACAAAATTTTTTTCTGAATTAGAGTCAAGGAATACAAACACTAAATACATTAGAATTGATCATCTATTATATGCTTACTTGTATGTTAATAATAACAGTTTTCGTCGCAAGACATCGATTTTTTACGGAAAAAATCATATTTGGTGTCACATCAAATAAATAGGTAGAACATTAGACATACAAAAGGAACTTAATCTAAATGAGAAAGTAAAAGTATGTCAATGATAAACATAGGGGTAGAGGTTCAGATAATTTTATTTGGCATACATTAAAAGAATTATTAGACATTAGATTTTATCTTCTAAGAATGCAGCAACAGTTTATGATAACATTTATCTAATAATATTCCTTCAGAGTTTCCTAAAATCTAATTTGCATATTTCCATACCTCAGGATAAAGTATTTAAGAATAGTGTTACGCAATTTTATTCCTGTATAGCGTAGTTTTTGCAGAGAAACTTATTCTGAGTATTGAATAAAATAATTGATTATTCCGCGTTATTATATACGGATTGCGTTATGTTCTAACTGATGATACTTATAATGCACGTATTCGCTTAACGTGCGGAAACTCTAGTTTTATATCTTCTCGTGTTTGAGAGATCTACTGACTATTAACACCTCATACACATAATTTGTAATTGTAGGCCTGCTGGACATCCAATAAATAAACTACCGTAGCATAATTGATGTCAATATTCGAAAGAACTTATACTTGATAAATTGACAACCTTCTCTCATTGTTTTGACGTTCTATACGATTTCATTTTATTTAAAGATATTCATAAATTATAGGTTTAATTAAAATAGAAAATAACAAGTATTTGTTATCGTTTTCATTAGAAACGTAATTATAAGATGCAGGAAAAGATCCTCCAGAAAAGAGAAATGTTGGAAAGAAAGAGTTAGACGAGCTGGAGGAATTAATGGAAGGTAGGAGCCAAGGAAATAGATAAGGTCAGAAGGGAAAAAAAAGGCAGTAGATGTTGAATGAAATAAGGGGTAAGGTTAGGTATCGACGAATAAAGAAAATTGCATTAACTAGGAAATTTTAGGGAACGTGAACCAACTGAAGGTGGAACACGTATCGATGATATTATGGAGGAAGGGTTCGAAAATATCCTAAAGTATCCTAATTTAAATGTGGCGTAAAAACCATATCTCTCTTTTCAAAACGTATCCTCCATCCTCGTGCTCTCCTCCCAGAATAAAACCCGCAAACCAATGAAAAGAAACGCCTGGGGCGATCAGGGTTAATGCATACTTGACTGTAAACCCTTTCATTTCTCCCTTTCTTCACTCTTTCCGAGGGATTTTCCACTGCATCACCCCCGCAAGCGTTGGCTCGTTTGAGAGGCGCCTTACGGAAGAAAAGAAAGACTTTCTGTTTACCCCTCATGTCTTCCTTAGAATCCAAATGGAAGCAACGTCGTCCGTCTCCATGGCCACTGTTGCTATAATAAGAATAATAATTTTATTGGTCCAACGATATATTGGACAAGTTATGCATAGGATAAGCCACATTGTTCATTACATAGTTAATACATGTACTAATTAGTTATAAAAATTACAAAATCTAAATTGCAATATTGATTAAGCTTATCATAGCTAGTTTTATGTATATATACTAGTGTAGAATTCAGGGAAAAAACAGAGGGGAAGACAAAGACAGAAGATGTTGGATAACAATAGGGGTGAGGTTAACTATATGAAAATGAAGGAGATGGCGCTTAATAGGAATTTTGATTATATATGCACTTAACGAAATGTAGAACATTCATAAATGAATATACTACTATACTAGAACGTTCAAAAAGTTCTCGGACTTTTTTTTCCCGCGAAAACGCTGAGAAGGAGAAATGTAGAAGGCGGTAGATTGCGCCAATTATTGCCAACTACCTACCATTATAGAGTAAGGATCTATGCTACCACCTACCTATCTACATATCTGCTAAATGTTTACATTTCGCCAACTATCTTAGTTTAGATGAGTAAATATAGTTTTGATTCGGATACTTCAATAAAGAGGGCACTGAGCAAAAAGAACAATTTTCTGATTAATGGAAAGGATGCAGAACGAAATTTATTTTCCCCGGAAATAGAATGTGCCAACCTCATTGCAATATAAAGCAATTATTCATACCTATAGAAATAAAATCTTTATTTTCGTCAGATAGGTAATATTTTAATCCAAACTGTGGCTATTTTTAAACTGTTACTTGAACTCTGACAGGTAGCACATGCATAAATGTATGCTGAAGGCATTGCCATGATATAGCATTGTACCGCCCACGCAGACTGGGATACCCTTACCCAAGGGTAGGCAAGTGGGCGAGATCGATCCAGATTACGTCGCACCGAAAGGGTTTACGTGCTGAGATGGCACAAGTGGGTGAGATTATATGCTACCTATTCTCGATGCATCGGTTGCAGTCTTGGGAGGACTAAATATTGGACGGGCGCTACAAGAGGGTCGATTTATCCCCATTGGGAACAATACCTGCTGGTTATAGCCAAAGCGGATGCATGCTCTTAGCGTAAGTCATGCAGCGGGTTGGTGATTTCCCGCACGCGAGTCGTGTTGTCTCGTACTTCTCTATCAGTTGAATGGTGAGGTGGAAATAGTTCGGGCTTCATGGTGCGAAAACATTTCATTCTCACTTGTTTTTATTCTCACGATTTAATTTTCCAGTTTCCGGTCTACAATAAAGTTAGCTGAGCAGTAATTTGAAGCTAAATTTTCACTTTAAGCATACCTCGGCAAACGGAGATAATGCATTACGGTTCGAAGCCCTGCGTATTTGTTACCCAAACTGAAAAACACTAATAAAACTAACAATAAGCTGCATGATAGCACAAGCGGATTCGTTCCTGCATTCTCAGTTTCAAGCTACATTATAATACTAATATAATTTTAACATTCCTGTACATACATTCTAAGTTGCGTACATATCGGCATTGAAATGAGTAATCGTTAATTTACTGATATGAACAGTTATTATTATACCCATTTAACATTAATCGTGAATTCCTAATGCCTTCTGCTTGTATCCATTTTTATTCCTGTCGTGTATGCATTAAGGTATATTTATTCCTAAATTATGTAATTTAATTTTGCCTCTTATTTTCTTCTAAAATTTCAGTTAATAATTGGCTTCACCCATTTCACGATTATTTCGTAATTCATACCTCGTTACACAAAAAGATAGTGATGACGGTAATGAACAAGTGAGGTTAGGTACCATCCTTCACAAAAATTTTGGGTCGTGGAATTTCTCCTCTTTTCTAATTCGTAACACATTTTTGCAACGCCGCACCCTTTTAAATTGCTGGTTACATTTCATGTTTAATAACATGAATTGGAGTATCCAATATATTTTACTAACCAGGCTAGAGAATTCAAAGAAATATATCCGTGACGCAGGCGCTTTTGCTCTGGAAATAATTGTACAGCGAATAAAATTTTGCGGTAACCAAAACAGTAGGATTTTATTTTCACAATTCAAAGCAAAATTAATTATGCTGTTATGAGTTATGAAATTGTTAATGTCGAGTAAATTGTGAGATTTTGGGAATCCTGCACGTACGAATCGAGTATGTTTTTGCGATATTCGCCTCCATCTATCTTTCTCATGAATCATGAATTTCAATCCAAGGGGAAAAAAATACGACACCTATTCCTCTCGAACTCCTCTCTTCTCACATTTTGACGCTCCAGAAATATGGTCAAAACTGACCCTTTGCGGACGAATGCAAAATGGCTTCTGTAGCCGGAATCGCCTCGGGCTCGGGCAAAATACATTCCGCGAAAAACATCGATAAAAAAGAGGCTCTGGGTTGGACGGCATGATGGGTAACCACGGACACGGTTCGCGAATTTCAGATGTTTTTTGGAATTCCGGAAAGGTAGATGCTCGCGATGCTAAGGACAGATGGCTGCGAGGTTTATTTTTAAAGGCGCACGTATGAAAATGGAGGAGGTAATGAAAAGGGCAAGAGAAAAGTAGATCCTTTATGGTTTACACGGAATTCATTATCCTCGATGATGAAAAACCCTTTGGTATGTTTGTTCGCAAATTAAAAAGTAAGAGAATAGTATGAGAGATCTCCCATTAACTTAAGAAAAATTTATACTTTTTTACTTTCGTAAGGGCGCATAAAAGAATATCCTCTAATCAAAGTAGGCATACATTCCTGATGCCGTAACTTGATGAATATAATGTTTTTGATTCATATTTTAGTAAAGAATAAAGAAAACTGTATCTCTCATTCGGTCTTACTTTACCATACTTGTTTTACTTTGTTTAGGGTGTCTAAAAAAATATTTTCTAATCATAATAGGCATATGCTCCTGATGCCGTACCTTGATAAATATTTTTCATTAGTATTTTGATAAAAGTATAAAGAAAACTGTATTCTTTACTCTTATCTCAATCTTGTTCATTGTTGTGGTAATATGTAAGCTTCTGACGATGAGTGTAAATGGTAACGAAAATTTGAATTCGTTATGATAGGTGCGAAGTTTTGCTATCAAAGGCCCTAGGTGCAAGGGCTACTTTGAGGACCCTCCAGGAGATTATCCATCATATAAAACTATAAAAGGCCTTTTTAGGACCCCTTAATAATGGGGTCCGCAGCTAGCACACAATACGCTCAAAGGTTCATACATTCGTCTCTGATTAGAAAATTAATTTATCTATGCTATATAAATTGTCATTCTTACGACAGTTTTGATGCTTATGCATTGATTTTTGTAATGGTTCTTCCTCAGTAATGAATGTAAAAGCAAACTACCTCACTCATCGTCTTCCTAATGTCTACCTCATTCCCTCTTCAATCTTTTAGGCTACTATTCGTAGAGAGTTTTAAGTCCAAACCAGACTCCACACTCAATATTATATGCATAATTTATATCGGAAAATTTTTATTTGTCAGGCGTTCTCAAAAAGTTCTAAAAATTCATCAAGCGAGATGCTCTTTCGAATTATGTTCAGATATCTCCGTAATTTGCTGAGTTCTCGGAATCCCCGAAGCTTTGCCTCTCTCCGGAAAAGAGTTTTGTTTCAGAGGCCACTTAAAAACCTTTCAAAGGAATTAAATTTATTCGGGCGTAGTGGTGGTTCGCATGAAAATCGAACTTCATGAAGTAGACGAGCCATTAACTTGACGCAGGGATGGAGGGTTTACGGAAACCTTTTTGTTCATGACGTTTTATCATTTGTGGCATTACTCGAACGTAAAATTTGCGAGCGAATTGCATTACTGAGCAAATCGCTGCAGAACTAATGCAAATCTATTAGTAAATTAGCTGAAGTAACCTACTCGTGATGGATTTCCTATAATTTTTAACTTACTACAAATTCTCATCACCACACACATGGGGATTACGTTAAATTATATGGATAAGTTTTGTTTTGGGAATTAATGACAGTAATCATTCTGTTGTGTGTGAATGCTCCGTATATACATAGGATTTGATAGAATATAGAAGTTCTGGGACTTTTAAGATCAATTTAAACTATTATAATGCAATTAATTCGTAGTTTCGAATTGGCAAAATTTAACTAAAGTTAGTACTTAAAAGACGTTCAATCGATTTTTTTTAATCATGGGTTCATATATTAAATGATTATAAGTTTATCACTTTCACTGAAAATGAAAGTATGGCAATTACTATTTAAATATTACTGCGATGTGTTTTAAAACACTCAGTCATACAGAATTCTGGTTAGGTGTATGGATAGAATAAAAGTGTCAATTTTTCGTGTAAAATTAACAAAATTAAATTGATTTGATTTAATATGATGGAAGTTAAAAACTCGTCCACAGTACCTATAAGTTTACTGGAAGTTCTACCAATATCCATGCCTTAATTATATTTACCATTCACTTTAATTTCAGAGAAATTAATATAGCTAATTTGCAGATTAACGTGAATGTAATCATTGCTTGAAAACGCGACTTGAAAAGGTTAAATTTAAGAGTTCTATCTAGACTGCAAATTCGCCTGATAAAGTTGTTGCAATTATTATTATCATTTCATAGGTGTGCTTGCATCATCAGATGAATTCACATTTCTTTTGAAAGTTACAGACTGTTTCTATTTGGTCCTCGTGAATGAGGTTTGCTGTTGATTTCGCAAAAAATGAATTATCAATTCGAATAAAAGTTGGAATGCTTTTACTTAATTAATTCGTAATGGGTTATTTCCCACCAAATGCTTAATGAGACGGTAAGAGAAGCCAAACCACACCAATCTTCTAGGAAAACATGTCACTGTCCATAAATCATGGTGGTTACTGCATGATATTTAGCTAAGTAAGAGGTAATTTCACACCGATATCACATGAAACTCAAGCACAAGCCAATTATTAATTAGGATGGCAGTTGATGGAGAAATGCGATACTTGGGTGATCCTTCATGTTAGCGTAAAATTGATGACTATCACCACAGGAACGTTTAGTCATACTTCTTGTGACAACGAGATGCTACAAAACATCTTTCCCTCTTTGATACTGTGGATGCTGCGTGGAGAAGAATCAGCCTCAAAAGACACATTCTATTTTTTAGGAAAACACTTGCCGCATACTTATTGTACTTGTCATATAACTGTTCACTGAATTAACTTGAGCTTACGACGTAATTTATCAGTAGCATAATCCCATGTTCTAGCCATTCACTATTTAAGTATATCACCTTATTACTATTATACTATTTAATTATTTAACTTTTATTCCAATTTAAACCTTTTTTGACAAATCGGGATAGAGCATTCAAGAATCAAATATAAAATAAACTTTAGAAGTCAAATATCAACATTAAAAGCTTATAAATGTTGCAATATGTTTCGAAGAATCATTGAAATAGATTAAATATCAGAAATATGATCAAACTTTAATTAAAATAAAGCAAAAAGTATATTTACTTTATTCCAGTCACAAACTTCGTTTAACACACCAAAGGATATCATTCGGGAATCAAATATAAAATAATTTCTATGAATCAAAAACTTAGATTAAAAACTATACATTATAGAATATATACTTTTTACTAATTAATGTAAATTAAATATCAGAATAACAAGTTTTTATTAAAATAAAGTAAAAATATATATATTTTTTGCATACATTTTTAACTCCACAGGTTTATGAATCTGTTTTGCGGTTAAAACGATAGATTAACTAGTTATGATCAACTAAAGTAATGTTTTCAAGTGCACCTAATTGCGGGAGAAGCAGAGTTGTACAAAAAAACTAACGACCGGTAGATCGCAAACGACTGGTTCCGCAACCCCATTACGTAAGATATTTTCTCCATTATTCAAGCATTAGAGATAAACCGCAAGCTATGTGGTAATACCAATACAATATGGCTTGCAAAAAACGAGCATTGTTAATACCTTTAATCGGTGGGTAATTCCGTACGTATTGCAAGGATTTTAATTCAAAACTTTTTCTTATTCCTCAATAGAAAAGCAAGATTTTTTATTTGAAATTATTTTGTCATGATTTTCACCTTAGTGAAGGCTCATACTCTATTAATTACTTCTATGTAATTGTGTATTTTAATGCATGGTGTTTAATTAAGTTTATTGAAAGAGGTTTCAACTCGCTTCTGATATTATTAACTTCAAAATATACCCAGTATCAGAATCGCGTCAGAAACCTGACCATGACATTTGATTAAAGATAAAGTAATGAAACATTTAATAATCCAAGCAAAATCAATCTATTAGGTATGAGAACCAAATACATTTCCACGATTCCTTCAATTTTTAATGTCCTTTCTTTCATTTCTTGCTAACTTGCTAACTTTTATGCCATCTAACATCTGTCTTTTTCTTCCACTCTTTGTCAATGCTTTCCCTTGCAATCTACCCTCAACTACAATCTTTAGGAGTGCCTCTCCACTCAATATTTGACCCACCCAGTAGCACTGAGACCCTGAGTTTCTATCCAATATTGACTAAAATCTTTGAATTATTTCCTGATTATTAAGACCACTTTTCCTCAAAAGAAAAGATGGAATTTTACAAAAAATAAAATAAATTCGTAAATATCTGTACTGCAGGAGCTTAGGAATTAATGGTAACTACACGTTTAGAAGTGATTACGACTATACTTTAATCAAAACCGATGTTGATAAATTAAGGGGGGAGGGTCAAGTAAAATGAAAATTTTTGACAAAAATTTTTTTTTGCTTAGAAAATTAGTTTAACATCTGGAAAATATCCTGTCAAAGTTTTAAGGTGGAATTCGATGTCTAAGTGTATCTAGAAGACGTTATGCTGACGCACTCCAACCAGCGCCGAGCACAGGTATACGACCGCGCGCATGGAACCCCTCTCCTTACGGTACTATTGGTCCTTTGGGACAATGGTAAGGGTTGCATTCATACAAACGTGCAGAAGATCTAACTGAGCGTTTTATCAATCTGTTTGTCTCTCAAACGTAGTCATAATCTCTGTTTTCAGGGTGTAAGTTTCGAATTTTTTTTCGAATGTTCCTTTGTGTTTTGCGATGAGTAAACGAATCAGCACTTTCGAATTTTTCTTATGGGAATCTTATCTTATGGTGCGAGTCATCTATCTTAAGGATGGGCTTAAGAAGTGCACGTTGTGTGCAAAACACTCGTATCGTAGCGTCCCATTGATACCGATGTCGGCTCTAGGCCTGCTCTGCTACCGAAAATATCGCGCGGCACGTGAGCGAATCTACCAAAAAAATATTTGATTTTTCGTGTAAAAAGGCGATTGAAGAAGAAATGAAGTTAAACGAAGAACATGAAAGGCCACTGTTGCATTTAACAGTTTCGGGCGATGGATCGTGAATTCTTTATATGATGTTACAAAATTTATCGGTTATCACACCGGTAAAGTGAAGGACCTTGTAATAAAAAGCAGCTATTGTCAAGCCTGCGTCTATTTCAAGAATGCAAACAAAAATGATCCACGATATCTGGAGCATAACGAGGAATGCCCAATAAATCACTCCGGATCCGCTTGGCAAGATGGAAGTGGATGCTGTGCTTGAGATGTTCCAGAGGTCGGAGGAACTTTTTTGGTGTAAAGTATTGGAATTATGTTGGCGACGGGGATGCAGAAACTTTGAAGGCTATTTTAGATAAGAGACCTTACGGCGATAAACTGAATGTAATTAAAAGTGAATGCGTCGGCCATGTAGAAAAGAGAATGGGCAGTCAGCTCCGTAACATAAAGAGAACTGCCAAGCTAGGAGGCAAGGGAAAACTAACCAATGCGCTAATAAAAATATTAACCAAGTACTATGGACTTGCTATTAGGCGACACGCCGATACTATCGACGATATGAAAAATGCAATTTTGGCTACGTATTACCATCTGTCATCTTTGGACAATGAACCGCAGCACCAACATTGTCCTCCGGGCGCCGACTCTTGGTGTCCTTTCCGTGATGCAGAAACAGAAAAGAAATTAAAGGACTATCATCACCCTCCTCTGCTACATTCAGATGTGAAGAAAGCCGTATTGCAAATTTATGAAGATATGTCTAGACGTGGTTTGCTGGAGAGATGCTTAGGTGGCTACACTCAAAATGGAGTTTTCAATTTTCAACCGATTTACATGAAATTTTCAACATATATTCTTTAACATATTCTTCATGGCATGAACCTAAAATTTAAACAAAAACATAACAATTATCAAAGTTTTTTGGAAATTGTTTATAAAAAAAATTAATGTCTTTTTTTCAAAATGACGCTAAATTTTTAATTTTCAATATTTTTTTAAAATTTCAGGTTCATGCTGTGCTTATTATTATTTATGAACGGAAAATTTTTAAATTTTTGATTTCAGACAATTAGAGCGACCTGTGCGTTGCACGTCGTGTTTCAAAGGAAGCAAATTCAACAAGCCACTACTCAACAAATTTTCAACATTTTCAACAAATAAATTTTTCCTGTTATATTTCAAATATTATGTTTTAACAAATAGTAACTGGTTGCGCAGTTCAATCTATGATATCTTTAAAACAAATTAAAGAAAAAACGACTGTTTACTTGACCCTCCCCCCTTAATCTAGTTGAATTTTTACAAATTTACTCTGATTAAGTGAAGTTAGATTTCCACTTAATTAAGCATTGATTTATTAACTATACATTACTAGTAACACCAACCATTGTCTTGGTAGTTCAGCATTCTAGCGCTGTAACTCTGAGATCCCGGGTTCGAATCCCGTGAAGATGATGAGTTTGAATTGTTCCTCGCTGTTAAAACTGAGAATACTATCCCACTTTGTAGAGACGATGAAGATGATGAAATGAGCAATAACTCTCATCACGTCGCAGTTGATTCACCGACAGAGTCTCACACTACGTACATACTATGGCATATCCCCTTTCGTTTCTCCATTCACTTTCCCTTTCAAACCCATTCTCTCTTTCCATCCCACCTTCGCTCCATTCTTCTCCGGCGAAAAACTCGTTCCGCCATAACGAGTCTCCCCACACCGGAGGATAGCAAGGGGAGGAGCGGAAAAGTATATCTATTCCGCGCCTCCCACACCTTCATCGTAGTCGTCTTCCGGAGGGGCTGCTGCAACCACATCCCTTTGTCACATTCTTATTCCAGCCGAGACATTGGGAGCTCTCCCAGATGATGTCGCCAGGGAAGGTGTTGATGAAGTAGATATTTCCGCCCACCTTGCCTCCGCCGATATTTATTTCCCTCCTGCGCACACAAATCGTCTTTTGTTTCATCCAGGTGGCGCCACACACGTTTTTTCCGTCAGCCATTACGGTTGTCACATCTCTCCTTCATGTCTTCCGCTTTCGTGACCCGCTCGGTCTATGGTCTTCTCTTCTGGAGTGTATGCCTTTTTGTTTGCGCCTTCCCCCATCCTCCCCAATTTGTTTGTCCTTTACTTTTCGTGTTCCTGGGAAGGGGAGGCACGCGCCGGTACTTCTTTGGAGTGCTTTTGAGTTTGTCTCTCTTCTTTGTTTTTCTTCTCACGGTTCCCTTCAGTCGCAAGCCTGTTTGCTCTCCTTTTACGCTACGTATCTTTTTTCTATTTCCCCTATTCCACTTTCTGCTCTTCCCTCTTATTCTAGAATTTCGCAGCTCTTTGTAGGAACTCCACTTTCTGTTGCACGGTATTCGAAACTCGAAAAGTGGGAAACGCGGAACTCAAGTCGTATAAAATCTTAAGGCAAAATTAGTTCATTCTTCCCCCTATCCCGGGAAGAATTATTGATATACCTCCTCTGGAGTGCAGTACAATGACCTTATGGATAATATGGAAACAAAAACTTTTCGCGTGGGCCTCCCAAAGAATAAAACTCTTACTAACGAGCATGTTTTTTCCCAACCCCTAACTTCTTCTTTCCCAACCCAACGAACTCTGTGCACCCTGATCCTTTTCCTCATCTCAACTTTTCCCCAGTCTTATTCATATACATTTATTTATTATTTATTCACAAAGTCCGCCGCATTTGGACAAACCTCTGGTGGCATCTAATCACAAAATATACAATACTCATCGCAACACATCAATATATAGATGCATTGATCAAATTACCAAATGATGCAAGCCCACTAGCGAAACATGTCCCAAAAATAAAATCTACGGTGAGAATATGCCAAACGTTTTTTTTTCTCTTTGCTATGAACAATAATTTGCATGGCATTCAATAAGATGTCATCAGGATGATTTAGATTTAGAGATATACCCCACGAGCCTCTAGTAGCGTATGAAAGTGGGTGTTTTGACTACAACAACTTTACGTTACTAATCTACTTTGTTAGGTTTCTTAATAGGCTGCGGAAGAAACGACCAAAAGTAACTATGATGTTTAGCAAATACTTCCTAGTAACGTTTTGTAGAAGTCTCTCGGAGATTAGGTACATTGTTTACTGGAACTACTATGTAATTCAAATTCTAAAACTATAGTTTCTGTGGAATCTTTTGACAGAAGAAATTTGCCTCCCTATGAATCAAGAAATAATTGAAAACCTACACGTGAGTGCAACACAATGACCCTATAAATAACACTCATCATGGCACTCAATGAGGTGTGACGAGGATGAATGGCAATATTCAACATCTCTTACTCAACAGTAACTTTCACATGTCACATCCAGAAAGAAGGCTGAGGCAAACGTAATTGAAGGATATATATTTTTCCCTTCCTGTACGGAAAACAATCGACAGGGTACATCAAAAGAGCTCTAAATTTAGTGTGGAAAACATTACAGTGGCAACATTCACGTATTTCATTTCCTGAATGCATATTTCGATTCCTGGAGTGTATATTGAACTCCAAATGTGACGTGAATGACATCGCGTGTATGGGGTTTCGGAAGTCAATTTCGCCCAACTTTATTTCTCTCTTTTTCTCTCGTTTGTTTTCTTGCTCGCTTCTTTGTTTTCTTGCTGATTCATCTCATACTTTCTCAACTACAAGGGAATTCATCTCTCCTTGTCCGACTCCCTTTAATTAACACTTTGGTCCTATTCTTCTTGATCATTTCATCAGCGTTTCTCAGTGCTTCCCTTCTCCATGTCTTCCTCGTAAACCTTGATCTGTAGAGATCATTCGCTCTCCCACCTCTGACCCAAGAATTCCTTTCAGTTCATCTTTTTCCTGTTACGTCTCGCTAAATTTAATAAAACAGAAATAAAAGAGGATATGGGCTCCAAATATCATGAGATAGCCAATTTCCTCGTTTTATCATCTTCATGAATCTTCGAAACACAATGTATGGCGCGAATTCCGTCAACGAAGGATTTTTATGTGTCACATTACTTTGGATACAGTGCGTAAGTATCCTCCGTGATAGTACCATTAAATTGCTTATTTAATTTTTTGCTAGCTTTTTTCCCTTGCATATATCCAACTCGTCAATGATCCTTTGAAATATAGTCATAGTGTATACTCCAATGATGTTTGAGGTAGACTCTGTCAGTGGTGAAGTCCCGTATAGGGTTTTCTTTTATAAGTCTATGTTATTTCTATCACCGTTGCAGATATTTTATGATTGTTTCAGTCGAACATCCGTTTTTAGATTTAAAATCGGATCGAGCATTCACACACGAGTAAGGAAGTAAATTTTGCTCATTTTGATACTACCATGTGGGGGATTCCTTTAGAACTATTTTAGTGATTATTTTACTTAAGAACAAATCCCTGTCAAGCCTTAAGAAAACTATTAACCAAGTAAAGCACTTGAAATATTACAGGTCACTTGGAAACATTTATTTTGATTGATATTCATTGGATAGGTTTTAGCAGTGTTTGTTTATATTTTAAGATTCGGCGTATTAGGGAAATTGTTGCTTGTTACTCACGAATATGATTAAACAAACAAATCAAACTAGCCACTAGCCAAACCATCTTCTCGAGACGGAGCACCATTTTATTCTACTTCGATACTCAGTACAAGTATATATAGTTAATTTTTCTGATCTTCATTCCATGTAGTATATTTCTAGAGACGTCTCATCCGTGAAAGAGCGGGCATAACATACGATTAAACGAATAAATCAAAGTGAACGGACCGTATTCACGATTCTTTTATACAATTTTATATATTTATTCTACTTCTACTTAGATACTCAGTTTAAAAAGCAGCATATTTAATTTTCCCCCACTTGAACCAATGGGGGAAATTTCATGAGACGTCTCGTCGGTTCCGAGATGGAGAGTTACATTTATTTCCAGACTATATTCGGGTTATTTTTCCGATGCGGAGACGACCAAAAGGGCCAAGCCCGCAGTCAGATGAAACCTTTTCCTTTGATACAACTCTTTTTACGATTCCCTCCGAGAGAGCAGACGAACGACGAAAACATTTTAAAGATTTTCGGTCGTGCTGTGCCTTTCGCCGCCATCTGCTGGCGCCTCCTCGAAATGGCGAGACTATAGAATTCATTTCCGCTCTCAAAGAGATATTTTTGAAGAGGATATTTGCTTACTTAGTATTATATATGCTGAAAGTAGAATTTCTTCTGGTGGCAGCTCCAACCAATGCCTACGAACAACATCAATCAAACATATATTCCAAAAATAACGTATACCTATAGACAGTATTCGAATTCCGCGACGAGAGCTAATTAACAGGCATCTCCCCGGTACCTTCACCTAAGCATGTACTCAACATATATCCTCTAATCGCTAAAACTACATTTTACGGTTTACGATGTTATTTTTTTAGGCCAAAATGTCACTTCATCGTTTTCACATCGTCACGTTGAAGTATATCCAAATTATACAAAACATAACAAGATTGAATCCACTTAATTATTTTTATTTATTTATATATTTGAATCAAGATTTCACAGCAAGTAAGCCAATTTACAGTGAAATGTAATCTATGGATATAAATATTTTATATAAAGTATTGATATAAATAGAGACTAAACAATTAAAAAATAACATAACAAATAGTACTTCACATGGAGGGCAATTAGTAATTGAGTAAGCAAGATTACTTTTTGTGAAAAAAGTATACCCCATGCTTTATGAAGGAATCTTTGGTTAATGAAAATTAATCCACATCAGTTAGAAGAGAATTTAATTAGGAAGGAAGGTAATAGAGTGAAGGTTTAACAAAGAGAGATTCTGGGAATAGGATAGTCAAATAGAAAAGAGTAACGGGGAGTTCTACTAAAAACTCGAAAATGAAATTGGGCAAGTAAATCAGGACAATCGGTAACGGAATTTAAAGTGCTATTTATAAATGAAAGATTACTTTTGGTTCTATAGATATTACATTTAATTACATAAAGTAAAGCATCTACTTTTAAACCTCTTTCTATTGTTTGCTGTTTTTCGGTAAGGGTTTTAAGACATCTTCAGGCAACTTATTCTATTCTTTGAACCCTTCTATTAATAAAGAAATACTTGGCGATATCAATTCACTCTCTCTCGATCTCCTCATTCCACCCGGAAATCCTCGATTTTTAAGGAATCGAGAATTCTTCGTTCTCCGGAGAGTATCCGCCCTTCCTTTCGCATCCCGTTCCTCGCGTGTCTGAATAGTAATTGGCAATTAAATCTCCCGCTGATCTGACTTAATTCGAAAAAAGAAAGGAGAGTGAATTACGCCCCCACGCTCGTTGCGCGTCTCCCGTATTTTATCAGTTTGCGTTGGTTTTCTCATTTAGAGGATTTCTGGCTGAAAAATGAATGGGCCGAGATGTGGAACGGTGGGAAGATCGGAGGCAGTTTTGAAAATTTAATGAAGACGCTCGGTCGTAATTGTGAACTCCTCCGCAATTTTATGAAAGTGGGAGTCGGATTATTCATTGGATATGTTTTAAGTCTGGAGTTTTTAGGATTTAATTTGATGCGTGCCTTAGTGAGTACGCAAACGACATTGTGCCTATAAAATTATTTTCTCCTCGAACGAATGTAAATTACTCCAAATAGAAAAAAAATACTTGATCAACCAAGAATAGCTCACGATGTCACATGACCAAAATTATGGTATTATACATTTTAAGCTGTGGAAATCCAGCTGATAACAGAACACACAATAATTATGCTAATCTATTTACATAAAATTTCCTGCTTATTACCTCTTTATTTTATTGTTCAGATACCATGATTTAGAGGAATACCAATTAAAACATTAGTACAACACTAGGAATAAATTGTATGTTGTATCGAGATTTTGTACTGTATTCAGAGTTTCCTATAAATATGGTGAAATATAAATGAAATATCTGGTTGAGAATTATAATTAGAATCCAGTGTGCTTAATCATTAAGAATCCATGAAAAATTATATAACAATTAATAGTATCTAGTGTAGTCTGGTGGAAAGTTATTCTGAAAATTCAGATGGACAGTTTATTTTAATTTCTTAGTGAATAAAAAAATATTTTCTCTTTTTAGGATTATTCCGATAGATAGTTGCAAATCTAAATACACGAATTTCTTTATTAATAGACGACTTCTCTTTTAATTCATTAAAAATCCATTTCAAAGAATTTGCTTGTAATCTTGTATTTCGGTACTCGCTCACAAAGGTACAACCCCACTCCGTAAATTCCAATGACATCCATCACTTGCAAGCAGGCAAACGTCATTCTGTTATAACAGGAATTTCAGCTGGGATCTTTGTAAAACAGAAATAATTTTCTGAATTATATGTTGCGTAAAGATAAAACACTTGGCATACAGCTTACAGTTACCAAAATTAAAACGATTTATACATACACTTTACAAAGTAGAGCTCCGAATCCAGTACACACGAGATACAATCGATGGAGACCCACTTTTCCAAGCCTCCCCATAACGTACATACATCATCCGGTGGACAATTTTTTCATTTACTTTCCCTCTCTCGGGGGAAGAATCGTTCCCCTCCATGATTTACCGCCTCGCGAATCGCTTTCCCCCGCGAGATCTTCGAAATGGTCTCGAACCGAAGCGTTTAGACAGCAATTCGCCCGTAAATCGCGTCGCTATGAGAATTTCGCGCGGCAGGCACTCCATAACTCCGCGCGAGGTATAAATTGGCTCTAAACGCCATTCGCTACTCCCCCACCGTGCATTTGTCGACTGCATCTCCTCGATGGGATTCGAGATAAGGAGTCGCGCCTTTAAGGAGCACCTCTATAAGTTTCCCCCGTTAATGGTGAGCAGGAGGAATTGCCGATGGAAGATTGCGATCAATGAACGGTCCGCCCCCGGTTGAAAGGTAAATTCCCATCGCGAGTCGCATTCGTGTGTCCTCCATTTGTCTATCGTTCTATTTGTTTCTCCCGCGGAACGATTACGAATATCGTAATTCTTTTGTTTGCCGCCGAAAATAGCGCGCGAAGCAGTATGCGATGGCTGCACGAGTACTTCACATGCATGTTGAAAAGGAAGGAAAGCTAGAATTCTTTACTCCCTTCAAGTTTGTCGTACTTTTAGTAATTTTCACATTTCAGTACAACTTAACCTCATAGTACTCAGACATTAACTAAAGTTCTGTCGACTATGGAGTATGAAAAATTAAAGGAATGATTTAGGTAAAAGTAGTAAAGAATGCAAAGATTACACTACGAAAGAAATGATTAAAGTAAGAATTAAACATGGTTGAAATTACGTGGATATTACAGTTATTCTTGTTAACTTAGAATTCCTTCACGAAATTCCATCATAGTCAAGTATTCGTTCTTTCGCAAAGATATTATTGTACATATAGTTTGCATCAAAAATCACATTAGCGTTATGTGATTGCCTGGTTATTCTATTAAAACTATTCACGAAAACGGAGTAAAAAGTTATTCAGTTCACAAATTAGCTCTATATTCCGCACTTTTTAATAAAATTTTTCAGTCCGCCATTTTGTAACTACTTTTACTATTGGTCTATGAATTTTCAAAAATGTTTCTATTGTTGTTATCAACGTTATGACAAAGGTTTGAGAGGATCCAAAAACGTCATGTTTTTTCTTGTTCGGCTTGGCGTTGAATGACGCAAATAAATCTGTTTCAGTCAAAATAGGAATAATATTTTTTTAAATGTTCAGTATTAATAAATTTTTCGGTATGCTACATTTAATTTACCTCAAGGATACAAATTTTTAAATGAAAACTTTATTAACCAAACAATATTTTGGACAGCTTTGCTTCATCGAATTTTGTAAAGGCATTAATTCAAAATTTATTTCAAAATTTCTGGGAAATTCTTTCATACAAAATGCCATGAAGGTGACCTTACAATCCGCCGGAATACACGAGCTATGCGATTCTATCTGCTACGTGACAGTTCTGCGTAATGTATGGAAATAGTCTCTGCATGAATAACTCCGCGCTATTCTCCGTGCCTCATTTATTTTTAATCGCTCCGGCGTCAATACCGCTCGCGTCATGTTTTCTCCATTAGTGATTCGGAACGTTCCGATGCCTTTAAAAGAGAAAACAAACGGAATCCGCAGCGTATCTTCATTGACCCAAGCGGAACATATTCCCCTGTGACGTAAGGCCTTCATTTATCTCGCCGCCGATTCTGAAAAGACGAATCGCCAAGCGCAATTTACTCCGAAAACAAAGTCGCCTCTCAAATCCTGTTCATTGGATTTATCGGATCATGTTTATTCATTCGGGAATGAAAATGAGGTATGCGTTTGCTATTTAAATACAGTAATGAAAGATGCGTTTGACGATAATTTTGGAGCGGAATTAGATTATGACAGAAAAACTTTTAATGGTAAAGTCAAAAGACATAACTTGTACGATTTCCATAAATAGAATAGGAATATCTACAAGTTTTATCTCTTGACTTTGTCATTAAAAGTTTTTGATATAAAATTCCACGAAGTTTTGCTTGACAATATTTATTTAGATTATAAAAGTCTTGAAAAGTTGAATTATTATAAATATTTATAGAAATTATAATAGAAATAGTTTGATTTAGAGCCGGAGAATTTTTCTCGTCGCATTTTGCTGATAAAAAGTTTTATTTCACATGAAATTAAAACCAACTCACTATGAAACTGTACCTAGAAGAAAGTTATTGTTCATGCAGTTTCAGTCCGATAATACATCTCAATAATAGGATTTTTTGTATTGGCTTCAGAAATATTGGTAAGAAGATATATATGTTACACCCCAAACGTGTAATTGCCTATTTTATGAAATGGTCTAGGGCGTTGCCCATTTCATGAAATGGGCAACGTTTGTCCATTAATGAATTGTTCAAAAAAGTTGCCCATTTCATGAAATGGGCAATTACACGTTTGGGGTGTAACATATACACAAAATAAATCGATAAGAATCAGAGCCATAGAGTAATTATATAGTTACTCAATGGCAAGACATAATATATTCCATGATATGATTCATGTAGATTAAATTATTTTTTGAATAATAAAATATATAATGAGCTATATCTAATTTATCTTAAATTAATCATTTAAATAAAACGAATCACAATATCTTGTATCAATTGTTAATACCTTATCAACAATAAATTTTGGAATACGTTATTTATGTAATTACATATCGTACATTGAAATCTGCTCGATAAATGTTCAATTGTTGCGATTCGTATATAATTCATCATCATTTCATCTCATCCAAGTAAATTAATTGAGATGATACATTACTAATCGATAATTCGATAAAAACGAAAAGCAACGAGCTTAATTACGGGAACTCACATTTTTGAAAAATTTTACTCGGTAGATATCAATTACTACCTATCTCGATACAGCGATTTATTTTTGCCATCAGAAATAAGTAATTAAGAGAGTTGGTAAAATTACGTTCGATAGTTTAACAAATAGATTTTTTGCAGATAAAATTATCCTCGACAAGTAGGCCCATTGTTTGTCTGATTTGTAGTAGGGATATAGTTTTAATCAGTCCAGTTTTTGCATTGGATTTGTGAATAATCAATATGGCAACCATTCCATAGGGTGTCGACGTTTCGCGCATTTGGGAATCTCTCCATCTGCTCTAATTCGTCCCTCCATCAGTTGGAATCCCACTCCAATCCTCCCACGTCATTTCGCTGGTCCTACATCTTCCGATTCCTAGCCTTCGTCTCATTGATCTCACGACAAGCCTTTCATCGGGGAAACCCTTCCCGAAACCACGCTTCTATTTTGAAGCATTCCCTGCAATGCGGCGGTTTTCGATGGCACCGCTTTCTGGTACGGGCACGCTGGGGATTCGCCCGATGAATTCCACGCTAGACTTCTGTGATTGCGGTTAGGGAGACTTGTCGTGAAACACCGGGACATTTACTACTTCAAGGACGAAAATACGGAAGAATTTGGACACAAGGATAAGCCGGAACGAATCCGGGACAATGTTCTAATTCAGTCTTTATCATAGTTAGAGTTATTAGAACACTTCTAAATAGATCCTTACTTTCGTATTTCTAGTCATTCAAGCAAAACGGATTTTTATGCATTGAGTTTCATACTATTTATTATTTTTAATGAAAAAAATCATATAGATGATATTTTATGCACAGTCCTGGCCAAAATTAACGCAGCACCGGCCGTAAGGATCGCTAGGGAGGTGCTGTGTTAATTTTGGCCAAGAGTTTACTTTTAATTAGCTCCTTAGTTTCGTTTTGCCATTAATTCAAACATCTGTTTTTTAATGTATTGATTTTCATAATATTGTATTACTTTAAGGAAAAACAATGAAATACATTATATTTTATATTTATGCTTGTAGAAAAGATAGAAACATTATCTTAAAAGTTGAAAAATTGAAAAGACTGAATATGAATTAGGTAGTATAAAATTTTACATGTTTTTAATAATATAATTACTAAATACAATACAGGTTTTACGTTTAAAAACATTGATTTATGAACTACAAGCACTCATTTCACATTTTTTGATGTACATACATTGTCATTTAAGTGGTAAAATCGAAGAGATATTATAAATTAAGTAGAAATAAATTCTACAGCTCTTTAATGAAATGATCGCAAAATACAAGACAGGTTTTTTTTTGTCAAAAACATTGATTTGTGGATGACTAGCTCTTATATCACGTTTATCGATGAAAAAACATTTCAGTAATAAAATAATACTCCAATTGATTAATACACACTGAATCAGAAGAAAATTTCAAGAAAAGAGGGAAATTTGGGAGACCGGGTGTAAGGATTAAAATCCGGGATAAATCCCGGGAACCCGGAACGTCTGGACACTCTTATAACTGTATACATCAGGAAGAATGGAACGACATAGTTGCTTTCATCGAGACGTGAAGGTTCGGGTGTGGTACAAAAGAGGGCGGGTCGAGCGAAATGCGGTTCTAAGAGTGGCAAGTTTAGACCCCGAGATAGCTCATGGTACTCGGATGCACATTGGAAGGGGAAAACGATTTTGGAAAAGGGTAAATGAGAAGAAATTGAGACTAGGTCATCACAGGGTGATACCATGTGTCAGGAACCCAAACCCCCGCGGGGAACCTTTGTTAGAAAGTGGATTGTTCCAAAAGAGAATTTTTCCGCTGCGCAAGTGCAGTAAGCTTTCGCGGGACTAATAAACTCATACAACCTGAGCGCACGTTTTTTTTTATAAAAGTTATTTCGGAAGTACTTCATTCGCAAATTTTGACAGGATATTTACTTGCTCGTAAGTCCTTTCAAACGCGGTACATCTAACATTAATGGTTTCGACCTTCGCTTGCTATAACAAAATAAATAAATGCCATAACAAAATAAAGTAAATTCGTGAAACTAATTTTATTTATATTATGCAAAAGATGAATAATTGCTAGTTTATTTTGGGGTAAGTGAAAAATGAAAATTATTCATAATATTAATTTCTAACAAATATTTTAGCTCCTGCGAAAATGTGAAATTGGAAAAAAATTCTAGAGAATTAATCTATAATTTGTAGGATAAGATAATGAAAAAAAACGAAGACAATAGGCCCAAAAAGAACAGAAACCGTCACCCTGCATGGATTAATTTTGCGGGTTTTTACTTTAATCCAGGTAAAATTTCGGTGCACTAAAATTTTAAGTGTAAATATAAACATGTTTTGAGGATCCTTTCATTACGTCTCATGGAAGTTAAATTTCCTTTTTCGCGGAAAAGTCGCACAAATGTTTTCACAAGTCTAAGTCCTATTTTAAATGTAATTTGAGGCCCCTTTCGTTATTTCTATCTCATGGAAGGTGAATTTGCGCTTTTCTTTAATGTTTTTCGAAAAATGTGAAGGTATATTCCAATTTATGTCAGAAAAACGACCTTTATGTTTTTGCAAGCTTTTCTAGACCATTAAAATGCTTTTAGAGCTCATATAAACTCTCACAATATTCCTTTAGTTATTTACTCAAATTTTCCCGAAATTTTGAAAGAACGCGCAAACCGCGAAAATGGGCAGCAAAGCGCTAAAACAATTTCTCTGCATCCGACGTGAAAGAGAAAGCCTCTTTGTGATTTCCCGACTCGTTTTTTATATCATTATGAAATAGCGGGGCGTTCGGGCGATCCAGGGCTCCCATAAATGGAAGCTGTCGATGTGTTCAATCTAGAGAACGTGCAGCTTCGGACGACGTGAATTATTTTAATACGTCGAAGGCATAGATTCGATCTTTACATCTCTTTGTCCACTGTGACTTATTACTTTGATCTATTTCTCGACGTGGATTGACCAGTCGCGAGGTTAATGTGGATTATTAGTGCTCTTTTTATTCGCATTAGAGCTATTCATGCTTTTCAAATGAGGTTAGATATCTGATGCATGTTTCCATCAATTGCTCTGACATAATTTTCGCCAAATCGTTCTATAAGAGTTTTCGTGATGATTTAGTAGAAAATTCTCGAAATGATGAATGTTTGGAAAGGAATTTTAATTTGTGTAATTATTATCAATTATTCAAGTACAAACTCGTCGAGTGAGTTTCCTTGTGGATTGCTAATAATAATTCTAGCATTTTATGCCTCTTAAATGCCCGCTCGAATCTATTTCGTGTAATTCATAGTTTAATATCGTATGAGCTTGCGGAAAGGTTATTGTCTACGCTATATTTTAGAAACAAATATTGTTGTTAATTTAATGTGATATGTACACTCCTGGCCAAAATTAACGCAGCACCTCCCTAGCGATCCTTACGGCCGGTGCTGCGTTAATTTTGGCCAGGACTGTACTTACATGAAATTTTTAATCTTACGTTATTCTGAAAAGGGAATTGTATACACTGTATTTTTGATAAATATTGTCTCCTTCATATATTTAGAAATGATTAACTTTTATGCCATTAGAATGTGAATAATTTTATGCCTCCATTTCTGGTGGTATTTCTAGTAACCTTTGGTTCATCTCATGGTTAATCAACTTCACTACAATTTTTTCCATAATCGCTACCCTTTCTCTTCGTCACTTATAAATATGAAAAAAACATTTTAAAATAGTTGAATGATAGGCTCATAAATGTCTATCATAGCCGAATAAGGAGTTTATCGAGGTTTAACTAAGTTTAATATAACAAATTATTGTGCCGAAAAACGAAAACAAAACTTAAACACCCATTTAAGTTGCGGTTGTGTTATTACTCTTCATAATACGATAATTTTTCATCATAAATTAATGTCACATCTCCATTTAACATTTTCCTTGTTAACTGATATTTGGAATTATCATTCCAACCCCCACGATTCCCCGATGAATTTTCATATCTGCATCTATCTTGCCTGGCTTACATCCGTGTAGATTTTTCTGTATCAAACGATAAGGTATTGCTAAATATATCGCCGATTGTGCTTTCGCCAGTAATTTTAAAAACCGGCGCCGCCCTTGGAAATATCCCCCATGAATACACGAATTTAATCATTTTCTTGGAATGTTTATGGTTTCTCGTCAAGCTTCGATCGCGTCTGGAGACGTGCTCCTTTGGAAATGAGCTTATCTTGGCTTCCTCTCTCCATCTTCTTTGACACATATAATTTCTTTCCTTCCCCTCCCGCTATTGAAGGAGAATGTTCGTGTGCTCATTGCACAGTGCCTTCCACGACCTATTAGGGTTAATATTAACTCAGCTCTGTTTCACCTTTGGAGTTGCACTAGTGTAAGATGTGCACTTGGTTCGTTTGATCTCGTACGCCGAGGCGAGATTTTTCGTTGTTCCGTCTGAGAAATTTAAAATATTCATCATCGAAGAACATTCCAAATTGATATGGAAAACTCCTTCCGGACGTAAATCTATTGGTTTGCTCCGTTGGAAATCGGTGTGTGTTTCGAAGTTATTGAGGATTTCAAATGAGAGGTATTTAAGAAATTCGGTCATTCTTTATCCTTGGTTTGAATTCTTGATTTGTAGTCTCATTCACGTTCAGTTTCTTTCTTTAAACCACTACCGTTCTGATCTTAGTAAGATATTTCCTCTGTTACGTGAACTTGGTAATGTTTGCCTTGCAACGCATAGGTACCGGGTATCCTTGTTAGCGCATGGTTGTTTGTGTTTGTGCTGATAAAATGGGGTCTATTGTAAGAATTATCATCTCTGACTAAAATACACCCAAAAATGAAGACGAATCATTTTTATTATCGTTTTCCATTCTCATTTCCTTCCCATGAAGCTTGTGGAAAAAGAAAAACTTACATGTTTTGCAATTTTTTTACAGTTTCAATGCTAGGTTTCTTTGATAATAACTGAGGCATAAACAAGCAATTTTAGTTTCCTTTTGGCTTGGAAAAAGAAAATAATTTTGCGTTGCCGATATTTCATGTCACATTCAAACTCGTGAGAGTATCCTTTCAAAAAGGAAAATATCATTACTTTCGACTGCAGAGCGTATAAATAAAATATATTGATTGCATTTTCAACATCGGTGAATTTTTTTACTCCGTCAGAAAATTACATTTCATGGATCTGTATTCAGCTTATATGCTAAAATGATTCTCAATCCCTCACTTTAATTTTATATTTGTGGAAATGAATTGCGGGATTACGGAAAAATAATTTGGTATAATTCACGCGTTTTTCCAGTCTTTCTTCATCTGTCTTCAATTTATATGGAAATTATTCTCATGTTTGTTGCTCTAAACCAACAGAAATTTTCTTTTTAATTCACTTCGGATTCTATGAATTGTATGTTTAAATTATTGTCCTCTCTCTTTAAAATTTGTGACCATTTTCCTGAGTGAAATGAAGTTTTTTTTATCTTGAGCGACTGCGGGGTGTAAATCTAATTTAATGATTTGTTTACATGTTTTTCAATGAGGTTTGTAATTACTGAAATTGTTTCACTTTGATCCTCGATATTCGGGAAGATACTAGGATCTCTCAAGGTAGCTCGGTTCGTAACAGCATCCGAAAATGACAAGGAAGGTAAGATAGCTTCTTAGAGTAGGATTATCAAAGTAATCATGAATGTCTACCAGCTTAGAGAACGTTGCGAGTTGTTGTTTCAGAGAAGTTTCAGACATTGCCAATTCCATCTGCCGCCGTGCAGAATGATCGTAGTTAAACAACGAAAATTGTGAATCTACGTGAATTTCAAAAAATAAAGTGAATTGTTTTCGCTTAATAAATGTGTTTTACAACGGCTGAATTCTAAGAAATTCTAATGATTTAGAACCAATGGTATTGACCAAACATGCTGACCAAGTAACGTCTTTGATATCCTTTTCAGAATCCTTAGTAAATCCCTCTTATTCAAATATTGCTTCATTTTCTATTAATTCTTTTCCATAGTGGAATTAATTGAATGTTTAGTCGAGATAATACGTAAGATTCAAAGATACACACTTTTTCAATGATAGTTTTTACCGATTTTTTGGAATGCTTTATATCTATTCCATAGCTTTTCATTTTTGTAACTTAGGTACGAGATATTTTATTATACTTTCACTGTATTTATTGCAAAATGTGGGCAGATTAATAATGATAAAATCACACACATAGGTTATTTAAAACGACCATAGTTTTGGTCTATGGGATTTGTATTCGTTGAAAACCAAATTTTGTTAACAGGGTCACTCAATTCCTCTCACCAACCATTGCTTTGCTTCAAAGTTAGAAACCGACGGAATGTCGTCGATTTGATATCCAGCTAATTCAACTTAGTAGCTCTCGGATACTAACTGCTTGAGGTAACTCCGTATTCCTGGAGAGGTATCTGCTTTCCTAAGCCGCAGAGAAAAGTTATCCAGAGGACAGATCGAGCTCATGAATAATTATCTCCCCCCGCTTGTCGGAGATGTTGCCAGGAATGCTTTGGATTCTCCAGGCAGAACCTGTTCCGTGCAGTTCACATGGGACATCTCCCTCCTAAACTTCTCTATCTCTTCGTCTAACATTAACAGTATCTCTGCGCTGTCATCAGAAGATGTTTTATAACTTTCTCGAGTGTGTCGCGGCATATTACTCTGGTGGAGACGCTATCTGATCGCGTGCCAAGAGCTGCCGACGTTATGAAACTTAACTCTTTCATTGACAAGTTTCCTCGGTGATGTATCGGAATTCACGGACGGTTCCCATTTTTGTCCGTGAATGCCTCTCATGAAGGAGAACTTGGAAACATAATGCTCTTACGCTTGTTGGCAATTCGACACAAATTCGGAAATCTACGGATTTCAATGTTAGCGGAATTTCTTACTATTCTTTCCAGAATTACATCTGTAATTATCATAGAAGAAAAACTCGGGCTGTAACAAATCTTGCCTTGCTTATGAATGAGACAAGATGGGGAATTAATCCGTGTATGGTGTTTAGGTATTATATTGAAGATATACGTTAATATTAAAGTATATTAAGAAAATCGATTTCATTAGTATGCCTTGCGGTTATTGATCTAGTTCGGAAATACCGTAATTTATATTTTAGCAGAATTCAGCATAAAATTTATCTGGAGCTGTTTCATATAAATTTATAACAACTCCTAAGGAAAGCTTACATATAAATGTGTAAATAACTGAACTTTCAAGAAATTATAAATATCGCTTGATTAAAATCTTCATTAAGTTGTATATATTGATGGATTTGGATAGTATTTAATAGTGAAAATCAATTATTCACGCTTAACCAACCATGATAATAACCAATTGTTAGACTCTCCGGGTTGCTGGTACGCAAGTTTCTTATTTCATATTAGTGATTGTCTAACAAATAGCGTATCATTCGTGGTATAAATAGCTTTACACTCAATATTGCAAAAGTATGAAAAGTGTGATTTTGTTATAAATTTAGTGAAAATGAAACTAATCATTACTCATGTCGATATCCGAGGCTAAAAAATGTACTATTGAAAATCCCCAACTAGCAACTTACAGATATATTTTCCAGACTTTTTCTAAATTGATTATGGTTTCCCAATCCACGGCCCTCATATTGTCTTTGCGGCCATTGCATATGGAAAATCAAATCTTTCCATACTCTCTCGTACAGCTTTTTCTATTTTTGACTTTTTTCTCGTGTGGATGTAACGTATTTCAATCGAATCAAGCAAAATAGTTACCGATACTGAATATTGTTGTGGAATTATTGACAAAACAGCAACAATTAATTATGAATTTTCAGTACGTGAAACTGAAATAGGTTATCTACGGCCCTTTCTGAGCCGCTAATGCTTGGGTTCCCCTGCTATAGATAAGGAAATTAAGCAGAAAATCATTCCAAATCAAATCACACCACGCCCAGATAATCACGCGCTTTCCCTGCCAATTCCTCACCGTTGGAGACAACTCAGAGGCGTTGAACTGATAACTCCAGTCTCCTCATCTCCCAGACTGGCATTCGCTCCTAATTAGGTTCATAACCCTTTCCGATCATCGCCAGAGATTCCGAGGACACGTACGGCTCGATTTTATCTTCTCCCAAAAGATATATCTTTCGCTCCAAATAACCATCTTTTCCCACACTCTTGGAGAAGTAGGCCCAGCACCTTTCAAACAAGAGGCAAAAAGACAGGAGATGAAATCCTCTTTTATCCCCATGTGAGTTGGAGAAGGTATTTTGGATGGATCCCTGCCAAAAACCCAAGGACTTGTATTTCCTTTTTCTTCCCAACTCTGCGGGGGAGTGTTCAGCTGGCTAACCCTTTCTTCGGAGGAGAAGTGTACAAAAACCTTTCTCGAAGTAGATGAGAGGGTGCCCCTCCCCCTGGTGGTGGAAAAAATCCTTTGCGGAAGAGATTTCGCAAATATTTGAAACGTTCTTCTGAATAAGAAACGTAACTTTTGTGACTCAGATCACTTTACTAAGCCTTATCAAGAAGTAAGTAAATATTCATGTATCACATTTTCTCCTAGCTCCTGTGTCCGTCATTAGGGTTTTAAGCGTAATTTCCACACTTTATGACACTTTTTCTTTGTATTAAAACTTTCTAAAAAGCTTTACTTTATTGTCAGAATACATTTGAATCTTTCACTTGTTTACCCCTATTCTCTGTGACCCCCTTTGATACTTTTTTGTACATTTCTATGTTTATTCCTCTTATATTTTATTTTATTAATTTATTATTTTTCTAAACACAATGAAATTGGCTCAGAGATATCTTACGACTTCAGTAACCGCAAATAATTTGTTGAATTCTGTTTAAAAAAGGTACATTTACGTTTGTTAATTTTTCCAAAACATAATATACGCAATGATATAATATACCTTAATTAAAATTAATAATAAAATCAATTGAAGAAGCCTTAACAATGTGGAATTCCATACTAGGAATAGAAATAAAAAACTTAAGTGGAATTTTCGACACAGTGTTTTTTATTTCTATTCCTAAAATTAATAATTTGAATTTAAATTTAGTAGAACCCCATCTTCATAGAAAAATTGAATAAAGATGATTTTACCTTTCCATAAAAGGTGGAAAGCTTTATTTCGTTGTCCCAAAAGAAGCTTTTGCTATAAATGATTCATCAAAAAAATATTTCTGAGACTGATATTTTTTAACTAATTCTTTAAAATCGAATACAATAACATATACTTAATATACTTGCACTGTTCAAACCGTCAAATATATCCCAATTGTGGAGGTGACTTAACTTACTTATCTAAATACAGTTAATTTTCATCCCTAGTGAAATTCATATGTATGAAATATCCATACATGCAAAGCATACTGAAAATAATCAAATTATACTCAGTAAACTTTTATTATAACTACCGAACAAGCATTAAATGTAGTTCCTAAAACTTGTGAACTTTTGTTTTGCATGCATATACATTAGACGTTTAAAATCTACAATAGCCGTCTTTGACTGCGTTCCTCATCTCCTTCACCGCTATTCGGAGAAACAGGAAGAGCTCTTTTCAGAACACCTACATATACATTTCAATGGTGATGCTTTCACCATCAGGGGCAATAGTGCCGTATGGTTATTGAAATATATATTGAGTGTTCTTAAAAGAGCGACGAATCTTCCTGTTTTCTCCGAATACCGGCGTATGGGACGAGGAACTCCGACAAAGACGGCTATTGGAGATTTTAAACCACTACTTCATTAACAGCCGTGTTCCACACTCTCTTCCTTTACTATATGTATACATATACATTTATAAACTATAAAATATATATTAAGAGGGAGGATCTGATAGAAATTTTTAATGGAATATCAACCTTCCGCGGAGAGATTTTAATCGAATTACAGTTACAAAGGACTTCGGATCCTTAAGGAATAAACATCTGCATACTACCATTTGGCGAATGACATGGTAAACCCTCATCGTCATCGAAATCGGCTTCAACGCAAGAGGTAGGGAGCATCTTAAGCGGGGTAAGCCCATTTCCATTCAGGAAAGGAGAATAAAAAACAAAAGACGGTCCCATTGAGAAGGCGACCCACTGCCCACTCCCACTATGCTAATGTGCAGAATAACCGTTGGACGACTTCGCTGGCGCCAAGAGGGATCTCCGGGGAGGTGTTCCTCGTCGTCCCGAATGCCTTTTTTCCATTCCACGGAGCGAAATAGTCTTGGCCGTGTTATGTAGGGTACGGAAGCCGGCGTGTGTGGGCAGCGACGAAGAATCCACACGACTTTTTTTCCGAAGCGGATTTCTCAAGAAGTAGAGATTCCCCACTTCCTCCTGAAAGGAATTTTGGATCCTTGAAAAGGTTTTGGGTGGCGTCATTCTCTTTTTGGTCCCCGGGAACGTCGAGGGCCTTCTTGCGCGATCCTGGATTCCCTGTCGGCGATATCGGGTCCAAGTGGGGCAAATATTAGTTTCGCATTTGCGGTCAATCATTGGCGATCTTCCTTATTGCATGTGATGTAAGCCCGTCCGAAATGAGAGAGGAAATGAGGTAGAAAAAGTAGGTGAAATGGGAAAGGAGATTGATTGTTGGGAGAGGAAGTGTTTTTTTCAGGGAGCGAGAGTTTTCTGATGAAACATGGCAGGGAGCCACTAATTAGGAAGTCTATTAGCCAAAACAAACTGTTACAAGATGAAAAATTAAGCGACTATGAGGTTGACTTAGGAAACTTACGAGACTTACTTGAACTAACGAAATTAATGTATATTGATCCTCAGCTATGGCCTTTGCCCTGTAGCGTCTTTCTAAGTAGTAAGATTTTAGTTAAAAATTTCGCTAGCAACAACTTATATCTCCAGCCTTGATATTTACAGACGGAATCGACACTGAGAGGTAATTTAAACACGGTTTGATAAACGAGCTTTTGACGAAAAAGTCTCAAGTCCATAGATATATTTGTATTAGCTTAATAAAATAATACATATAATTTTAGAAAAATTGAAACAATTTTACCGAAATTATAACAATTTTCAAATTATGCACATACAAAATTCATCCAAGGTTAAAAATCGCTAACAAAGTGTAAAGAAGCTGATAACTACAACAACGTTAATAAAGAAATATTTGCTAAATTTGTGGGAAAGTAGCATATAATAATAATATATATATAATAATGCTACTAACTCTGATTTCAATAGCTACAACAATTTCATCCACTTCAATCTTGAGTAAATTTGTATACAATTACCAAAATATCAACGAACATCATCTTTAGGATTAATACAGCTAAGAGACCCAGTCGTACCTTCACCCGTATAAATATTGAACGGCTTGAGCGATCGTATCGTAATATTTTGATCCTTTTCCAAAAATGAAACCTATATTTTACTCCTGAAGCGATGATGAGAGGTTTGGAATTCTTTAGGGAAAAATTACGACCTTGCCATAATATCGATGAGATCAATCTAAAATGACACCAACGAAGATAATTTTTTCTGCAGCAATCGATAGATTGATTTATCGCTGTTTTGAGCTTATTAGTCTTCCTATTATGGAATGCTAAATCATCAATGGCAAATTCATTCCAATTTCGTATCAAATTTTAATAATAATTTATTCTATAACTGATGTCATCCTTATAAATATTGTTTGGACAACCTTGCCGCAATATTTTGTTGCCTTTAGTAGCCTATCTGCAAGGATTTCTTATAATAATTTTCAAAGTTGAAATTTTCAGAAAATTATATATTTTAAAATTTCTTTCTTTTGTTATTTATTGACGAATGTTCTGTCTGAAAATTTTCTTTGTTTTCAAATGTCAATTTATTAACACCGGCTGATACTGTATTTATTCAGCGACGGTAACAGTTATTTATTTAATTAATTAATTTTGGAGGCCTTTGAGACGTGAGGGAACGTCCTAGTATGGAAATAGAAAGTTCGGTTAATAAAAAAACAAGCACAGAGGTGCTAGGGATAATTGGGGAAGAGAGGACTTTAATTCAAGCAATCCAGCGCCCACAGAGGAAATAGGTGGGTCAAATATTGAATATAATTGAAATGCTAAAGCAAGTAGTTGAGGGTAGAGTGCAAGAATTTACGCCAATGGGAAGGCGAGGGCAAAGATTTTAGATGACATAAAGGGAGAAGTTACCAAGAACCGAAACAAATGGAGTTGAATAGAGATTGCGAAGATTATTTTTTCCAATTCACTGAAAATTCTTCCTTCAAATAAAAAAGAGTCACTCTTCTTTCTCATACCTTTCATTTCTGATGACAGTCGATAGTTATCTCGGAGATAACATCGTAATTCTTTCTGTCGGTGCCGAATGTTTGATGCCTTTGATCGTTCAATCAGCTGATGCATTAGCAAAGACGATTAGAAGATTATCTTCTCCTTCATCAAACGGCCGATAGAAACTCCTTGAACGAGGGTTACGAGTCAA
This sequence comes from Sympetrum striolatum, assembly GCA_947579665.1. Classification (NCBI taxonomy): domain Eukaryota; kingdom Metazoa; phylum Arthropoda; class Insecta; order Odonata; family Libellulidae; genus Sympetrum; species Sympetrum striolatum. The sequence goes on along the minus strand of OX388350.1, from coordinate 33,973,548 downwards.
ATACCGCACTCTTGAATCCCACTTGTATGTGCACCTGACTATAGATAACACTAATCTCTTATTATATCCGATATCGGAAGTTCAAAGACTTGCAGAGCCATTGTGTTTGAAGACATTTTCAAATTTGTGTTACCAAGGTACTAAAGTTCTCCCATAATCCAATTATGAGAGAACTAATGTATAGTTGGAGATACAATTTTCTCCCTCTGTTCAAAAGATCAGATTATGGTACAATATTCTTCACATTTCTGAAAATTTTCTCTACCCATGTATATTATCTGTCAACGTCATTTTGTTATTGTGAAAAGTCTGCAGAAATGTGTAGTAGTAGTATTGTTAAAAGTACTTCGACAGCTTAGGTCATTTCGCACATTGGCTCCCACCGGGATTCGAACCCGGGACCGCTTTCACCAAAGGCAAACGCGCTGTCCACATGACTATCCAGGAGCCTGCAGAAAAGTGGTTTTAGAAATAAAATGCAATACGGCACAAACATTATCATTAGGCTCTCACAAATTTTTACCAGTTAACATACCAAAAATGTGATGTTAGAAACAAAATACTACACAAACAACGACACAAACAATATCACTAGGTGTTAGCAAATATTCAACAGTTGCCTAGCCACTTCCCGTTGTCAGCTGTATGCAATCATCAACCAACACTCCGACCTCTTACCTCTGATAACCCTTTCTTCTACTTCCTAATTACTTATCTTGCTTTCCTTTGTTCTTGGATATTATTATAATTCTGGTATTAGTAGTTACTTTGAATATGACTCCAACCCATTCCAATTCTCTTAGCCAATTTTTCTAGTCACCGTATTACCTTAGCTCAGTTTTTCCCATACTATGTTCCGAACACCGGTGTTCCGCTGAACCTGAATAAGTGTTCCGCGACAATTTGGAGTGTCAGTTGAAAATTGGAGAATAAAATACATTAAATGCTTTATTGATTCATATTTTAAGTTTTTATAAGAATATTATAGTTCTATATTTAAAAATAACTACCAAATAAATAATTTGTTGTAATTAAATGATTTTTTTAATTTTACAAGTAGAATTACCTAACCTAAATATAAGCTTAGTGTTCCGTTAAACTTCCCAGGTTTGCGAAGTGTTCCATTGCAGAAAAGGTTTGGGAAACCCTGCCTTAGCTCATGATTATCATGAATTACATTTATTCTTGATATTGATATTTCTTATGAGAAGACAAAGGCAAAAGATGTAAGATGACATTAATAGTGGCGCAAGTAACCAAAAAACGAAAGTAATAGCATTTAGTAGCGAAAACTAAGGCACATGAAACTAAAACTCACGTATATATTTACTTTTACCAGACTATGAACAAAGTTTGGTTCAGAACCGGTGATAATAACGTGAAGTTTTCCGTAACTATTATTAATTTGTCCTATTCTATTGTATGCCCTATATGTATGTATATAAGTACTCTATTCGTTAAAAGCGAACGCTCGTGTTTAATCCCTGGCTGACTGAAAGGTCTGGCCTTCTGGTGATCTAGATTCCTCGGTGGTCGTGGTGGCAATCTTATATGGCTGCTCCTTTTCCTAAATTCCGCCGACGGCAGGAAGCGTCTTCAAAGAAGGATAGCTCTGTGAGGAGAGTTCGTAGGTGCCACCGTCCTCCTGTCAAAGGCAGACGCTGTCCACATTCATCTGCCGAGAAAAAAGGAAGACTCCCCTGTGATCAAGGCTCATGCTCAAAGGAATCCGGAACTCTTTACACTGCCAGAAATAATCTCGCTTTTTTGCTATGAAATTCCGTTTTGTATGTAATCTATGTCACAAGCTATCATTGAAATTTATTGCTACTAAACTCATCATTACTCATAATTCATTTACGTCAAAGTTAGTTACGAAGGTTGATTAATTTGATTCTAAGTTAATTAACGCTTCCTTCATCGTCTTGCTTGGATAGTTGGAAGATATTATTTAATTCTGAGATATTTTTAACCGGAAGCAGCTCATAAAAGTGAATAAATTGAGCACTTTTAATTTATTTTGTTTAAATAGTTGGCAATCTAGTTCACGGTGCAAAGGACACATAAAATGTATAAGAAAAAAGGGATATGTGTGGGTTATCTGAAATATTATTTATTTACATAAACTTTCATTATGCTTGTTAAGTAAATTATTTTAAAGTTTATTAGAACTTACTTCATTACAGTATTTGGGTAGTGCGAGAATATTTCTTTCTTAAAAAGATATTTTTATCCGGAAGCATCATGACAATAAAAAATAGAACATTTCTAATTTACGTTGTTTAAATTGTTTTTCTAAAATATTTATCAATCTTGTTCGTAATGTAAGGAGACAAAACCTGTACAGAAAGATAGATAATCATGTTGTTCATCTACACATCGTGTAGCGTCTGAAATTTTGCTTTTTATATCGAAGTTCTATGGATTTGTCACTAGTTTCCTAGCCAAGCATTAGCCGTAAATTACGTAAGGATATCGGGATAATTTTAACTATGAATTCATCTCAAATTCATTCTGAATGAATAGCAAAAAATGGAGCTACTCAGAGATAGCTATTATGCGCTACTTTCATTGAAAAATTAAATCATAAGCAATTTGTGTATAACTTTTTTAGAGGCGTTTCTTTTTAAATTATTTAACTTCTAAAATCAGAAAATTTATCGGTAAACATTGAGCTGCCTTTAGTGTTTTTAACCAGAAAATTTAAATAATTTAGTATTTTGTTAATGTAATGTAAATTTCAATGTAAACGTTGAAACTCAATGGTATGTATTAGTAATCTTCGTTGAAATCATCGTTGAAAAATAAAATCTTCTGGGGATGCTTAAATTAAGTGTTAATTATTACACAAGAACCCGGAAACGGTATTAATATTCGACATAAAAAAATTCTACTGTGACACCGCGTGCAAATTATAACTACGAATAGAAGGAGAGCATAAAGTAGCCACTGAGTCTCGATCTCTCTGTTTGAATATTCTGATCTCTTGTTTAAAGCTTTCCTTCGTCTTTTTTGAGCCCGGACATCTCTCACTTCACCTTTATGAAAACACGTAAAGAGAAGTGTCTCGATCGAGAATTAAATTAAACTCTTGCACGACACGAGGATCGGATGGGCGTTTTAGTCACGCGACGGAGCACGTTAATATCCTCTACGAGTCGCCGGTTGGAGTTTGTTTGCTGTTATCTGAAAGGCGACTGAGGAAGAATAAAACGCAGGCATAACAAGAGGTTTGAATTTGGAATAATCACGAAAGATTGGGCTTTTTGACTCCCGATCCTCGTATTTTAGAGAGGTCGATAAGTGGGGGAAGAATGAGAAGATTCCGGAAAATCTTCGAGATTTTCTCACGCAATTAAGGGGGGTTTAATTATTTAGGTATTTAGTTATTATTTCGTTTGTTACGACTCCAACCATCTTGCAATACTTCAGTTCTCAGCTAAAATTTATTTGAATTATTTTGTCCTTCAGTTACCAAATTGTAATTTCAAGTTCTACTTAATTAAATTTGATATGTTCAAGCTAAAGAGAAGGGAGCCGTAATAAATGATACAATGAACACTTTATATATTTCACTTTCCAGATGTTAATTGATTGACGAAACTAGTCGCCTGAAAATATATCTGTGGAAGATGTTAAGAGTTCATTTTTTCTTTTATTATGATTTATTAATAATTTATTTTTCTGTTTATGAATTTTTTAACATATCATACTGCAGTAATACAAAGGCGACTTAATACCTTAAAACCGACTTGTAAAAATAATAAAATATTTTTAATTATCTTTGACTGTTACAATTAATGATATAAATTGTGAAATAGAAAGTAAATTTAGCACTTGTTTTGTGCCATTGATAACCCGAAAAATAATGCGTCTGTTGGGAACTCGTTGTATTTATTCAGGATCTATTTTATTGCGTTGAAAATATTTACATCTCGTATTATCATCTTGAGTAATTTTTACCACACATACGAGTACCGTAATTCGTATGAATTGACTAATACTTTTGAAGGATTTTCATATTATTTCTTGTCTTAGACTAATACAAACGAATTCATCTATGCTCATATTCATTGTCAGTTAAATTATACCTACTAATTAGATCAAGTGTGACCGTACTAGATGTAATTTGCCAGAAGGTATTATGAACCCATCAATCAAGTAGAATCGGCTTGCAGTTATGAAATTGCGATGATAAAATTGTTAACCGCTAGTTAATCCCATACACTCGAAGCGGTGTATTGGATTATCAGTAATTACCTTGCGATCATATTTAGCGGAGTAGGAAATTTAGTGCGCAAGTTTGACCAAGGCACACTGCGAATATATTATGAAGTTGTAATGACGTTCAAATGAAGTAGTAAAAAATTGGTAATTTTATTTTCAGAGGTTTTTGAATTCTTAGCAATCGGCGAAAAATATTTGAAGGCCATTTAATCGAAACATTAAAAACCGTAAATAAGGAGTCAGTCTTTTTCCATGTAAAGTAATTAATAGAAAATAAAATTTTCTGGTTTTTACGTCAGATTTGAATGTTGCATGATGATAATGAAGCTATGCATTTCTCCACAGGTTGTTTGATTTACCGGTTTTTTAAGTGAGTATGCATCTCCAGGTCATGAAAATACAAGCACTTTCTTGAAAAACCGGTTGCACACTGAAAAGCCAGTGGAAAAAATCCTTTGTCACCTTATATAATGTCTTTCCGTGAAGAAACACAAGTAAATATCATTTTGATGTTGCGGAAAAGCTAATTTAATAATTAATCTTCACAGCAAAAATATGTAGAGAAAACTTATTCCTTTCAATCTTTTTTCATTCTTTCTTTTTATTTCGTTGCTAACGTGGGCTACTGTTTATATTGTTATTAATATTACCACTCCATACATTTTGGATGAACTGACAGTCTAGTGGCAATTTCATTAAAATACCATTTTACTTTCTAATATAATTATTATTAAACATACATTAGTAATTACATACAAATATATTGACTATGACAGGCAAATGCAATTAGCCACAACATTACACTTTTAAAATACATCCATCATCCTTCTGGCTACAACAATGTATACTTACTTACTTTCAAATAATATTAATTAACATAAAAGCTGATTTACAGTGGCAGTGCTATACGTAATGGTAATTATACATTACAACATTGTTGACTATAACAGACAGATATAACTAGCGAGACTCTTTCACAATACATGTATCATCTACCTAAAACAGTACAACATTACGATACATATTCCTTCCAGCCACAACTGATATCCTTAGCGATAATACATGTATATTCACATAAAGGCTGATATACTAAAGACAAACATACTTATACCAACAACCGTAGAATCCAATAGCTTGGCCTCAATCTAGTGGTAGTTTGCCAATCCACTTTACCACATATATTCTTTATCTGCCATGCAAACGTATCTTGGTAGGCCGTATAATGAAGCGGAATGTAACGTTTTCTAACAACTGGCCAAGGTAGGAAATCACTCCCATATGGAGGAAGAAAAATATTTCGGTGTACCGTATGAAATCTGGTTTCAAACTTACCTCGTCGAAAGCTATGCAAATTTTTCTCGTCCAGGCTCCTCGGCGAGATCGATTTGCTCAACAAAATACTACTCGAGCGGTCTATTTATCAAGTGAAGTGGTAGCTGGAACGGTTTAGAATGGGGGGAAATCCTTATTACGCTCAAAGTCACGCTGTGGAACCCTCTTCGTCTTTTCCCTTTCATTCCTTCGATCATTTCTCCATAGCACCAAGCCAACGCTCCCTTTTACGTAAGAGAAATTGGCTTTCTTCGTGACTTTATTTTGGACGCCCCTCTCGACACGAATTCCGCAAAAATTTCGGGTCAGCTAATAAAACTCCCGACTCGTTATTCCAGCCCACCTCACGTACCCACTAACCCAGGGTTCAATATTCGTGCACTGTGTCAACGGAGAATGCGCTCTTTAAGTTTATTTTACGAGTTTGTTAAGCGATTTTAAATAATACATCCTATTATTTGTACTGATGCACATGCGAAGATGATTTGCGATCATAAAATATTTATCTACAAATTTGTTGGGGCAGTCTATTAGTTTTTAAACACGATATTATACACAAAAGCAATCTGTATCAACTATGAATTTAGTTACAGTGTATTTACACTTAAACGTTTAGGCAATATAAAAATATCCACTGTAATACGAATATATTATAATATAATATGGTTTTTCTAAGATAATGTAATGACGTTTTTGTTTAGTAAGGTTCTTTGTACAATTGTAACAACAGACGTTATATAATGTGACAATTTCTCTTACAACGAAATGGAAAATGACTAAGTTACACGTAATAAAGTTGATTTTGTCTTATATTTTGATTTCGGTGTGTTAAGAATTTTTAAATTTGTAATTATGTCTCTAGTCAACCAGTTAAAATTATACAAATCAGTTACCGCTAATTATGCAATTGTGTTTGCTTTTGAACTGAAAATTCATTCCTTCAAATGCAACCAGTATTAAAACAATTTTCTCGACAATAGTTCTTCTTTGTTGAATTTTATCAGGCAATACGGTGATTCCAAAAAAAGTTTTGACGATTATGCCAAAAATTAACTTACTGTCAACAAACAATTTATATTGATTGATTTTTCGAAGAAAATAATGTATGTACATTGTTACATATTCTTGAGCCGTAGCATTATTTTTAAGTAAATGGCCTTCAAACTAACAGTGAAATTAAATTCTCTTTCGAACGAAATTACTCTGCATTCACAAGTGTTTTGTCTCTGTCGAAATTATACACTATATTTCAAAGTGTGCATTGCAAGTTGGTTTGACCTCGATATTTCAAGTTTTCCTGACAGGTTTGTGCTTTTAGGATATGATAAATCGCCCGCTCCAGAAAAATTAAGCAAGTAATTAAGTACTTTCGAGAATTTCGATTAAATTGTTACAGCTAAGGTAGTTATAACGAGGCAATTCACAGGCTTGGTAATTTGCGGTAGCATGTCAACGTTGCAGCCTTTATTATTAGTCTCGGTAAATAAAGCGGGAATCCTATTGCAAAGAAAATAGCAGATAATTACGGATAATTTTATATCGCCCTGAATAACGGGTACTACCCATTCGTATTAAACAGCCAGGGAGGAATGTCATTTCAAACCCACTCAAACAAGTTTTCCGCTAAATTACTTCTTACTTCGCATGAATGTCGGAATAAAAATTGTGTGCACCATAATGTGGCTTGGATAAAATTCAAAACGTGTATCCTTGTCCTGTTGCTGTGAATTTTACAAAGGCTTTGCGGGTAACCACTCACCTGTTTTTGGAAGGATGACGCTGACGCAGCCTATGAAATATTAAGTGGGCTTCTGCCGTGAGGTTCATAATGGAATCAAAATAAAATAAAAATTTGGGAGAGAATGTGGAACGGAAATTTCGGAAGTGTTCGTAACCTAATTTAGGGAGAGGAAGATGTCAAGTGAGGGATTTTAAGTTGTCCTTCTAGAACAAAAAAGCTGTTATAGAAGGGTTTCACCAAGAGTGCCAGAAGCTGACAATTGACGAAGGACAATGCCTTAACAAAGGAGGCTCAAAATAAAGGCAGCGTCGTCCAATTAAACTTAACACCCTTGGAGGAGTCCAGCGAATGTCCAACAAGCTAGTGATGGGCTGCAAATCTTCTATGGGATATACTTTCATAACAAAGGTCTTTCAAGTACTAACAGTATGTCAAATGCAGCCTGTCAAATTATTTGAAATATACGCGAGCATATCAGTATTCTGCTGTAGTATCACTCCGGATATATCCTAAACTCCTCTTAAACAAAATTCCAGTTTTCTCTTCTGTAATCCTTTTTTATAGGGGAACAAATCCAAAGTATTGTTTTCCATACAAAGGAAATAGCCTTAAACCAATTCGTGTTGAAGCAGAGTTCTATGATAAATTAAGAAAATTAAAAGTTATTGGTTTGTAATCGATGATTTCAACTGTAGTTTTCAGCTATATATTGACTATAAAGGATAAAATGCCGTATATATGGCAATTTTTGCATTTCTAGTTCACCTGTGTAATTTTTTATCACCGAGAAACCAATTTCAGCCTTTCCGTTCTAGATAAGCCGTGTATAATTTTAACCGTCTGAAGTAGCCGACTTAATCGACCCAGCCGGCCGATAACTTTCCATTTTTTTCTATGCGGCCTCATCCTTTACAAGTTTCGACTTTTCTACTTTTTGTCCATTATGCATGCGCTATTTTTCAATTTACCTTTCCTAGTTGAGGAATAATACAATATAGTATGCCATGCAGCAGATAAAAAATATAAGACATTTTCTGTTTATTTAGGAATTTTGTTACTTTGTTTTTTTCTTTTTTAAGTTCAGATATAGTTTATCCAGTATGGAATCCCGCAAAGCTAATGCCACATCTCAAGGAATTATACTGGAACCAAATTTTTAGTTAAATAATACATTAGCTCAGCATTATTTTCTGAAAGTCGCAGCTTCATCGCCTAGGAAAATAGCCATTTAATAGTAATAATAATATTTTATTTGACACCTAGAGGAATTACAACATCAAACCAACAACAAGTAAAATATAGAATTACAAATGAGAATAAATAAGAAAAAACTAAAATGAAAATTTGGGCGAGATAATAAAACTAAAGTAGAGTGAAACTACAAAAGTTACGTATGATTTGACGATTGGTGAAGTTTCTTGTGTATAATATAATTACATTCTCTTAGATTCATAATCACAAGTTATTCCTAAGCGTTCAGTATGCGTCGCATGGAAATATGAATTCCACGTATCAAGTTTTCATGATAATTTGCAAAAGAAAATAACTGACACCGTCCACAGATAAAATATATTCACTGACAGCACGATTGGTTTTGAAGATTCTTTCCTTCGAGGAAAAGGAAGAAGAATCCTCGAAACCGGTCTTGTTGGTAGTGAATGTATTATATCTGTGGATGGTGTCAGCTGTTCTCTTCTTTTGGAACACGTTCAAGTTCCACTATGCATCGCTTTATTTAGTTTTCATGACCAGTTTGTACTTCTGGAATACTTCTCTTTTGGAAATATTGTGCGCATTCAAGAATTTTGACGAAAACGTCGCAGTCATATTAATTTATTTAAATTCAAAAACACCCAATATGGATGCATTGAATCGATTACCAGGAAATATAGTGAAACAACAAGGTCAAAGAAAAAACAAGCAACAAACGAACAAGTTCAACAAATAAGTTTAAGTCATGAAAGTTAATTAATGTAAGAAAATAATGAATTGATGGTTTCAAGCTTAAGAAAAAGTTCAAAAACTTACCAATATTCAATTTCTCAAGAAAAAGTTCAAAAGAAGGGTTAAAAGAAAACGAGGATTTAAGGAGTTTTGGGATGCTATAATATATGAATATTTGAGCGATAGAGAGTCGGAAACGAAGTGTTTGAAGAAGGTTGGACTTAAAGGTTGAAGGGTTAAGGTAAGGACTTCAATAGACAAGCCGTTGGATCTGATATTACGTATATAGAAGTAATTCATAATTAATATAGGTTAAAAATTGGCAATTTCGTGATATTGTTCGTGTTAAATTTTCAAACATTCGTTACTGAATTTACAGTGATTATATTGGCTCAAATTTTTGAATAGAGAAGCATTTTGCATACATTCACTTATTTATTTAGCCATTTATTTCATTTCACTGTTAATTGCTTAGCGGATGCTTAAAAGTTTATCACCAACTTACCAATACTACAAAACTACTAATTTTTACCTTATGCTGGAGTTTTTATTACCTGATATTTTGATTCTCATTGTTATGTACCCGTTATGGAATTCAGCGTCTTCAATGCCCCCTCTCGGCGAATTTTACTCGCATCGGCATTTAAGGAACGCAAGGACAAGCCACCCGATGTCTGCGGCCGAGAACCAGTCGATGGAGGATCAATCCCTTAAGAAAGAAATCCATCACCACCGAAACCCGTTCCTAATTAACCAAATGCTCCCGTTTTTTGCTCCTCCCGCCTCCGGTTAATGAATTACGAACAAAAAGAACAGTAAAACTGGAATCGACCGGTCTAGAGGGTTTCCTTTACGATCCTCCGGTTCTCTTTCCATTAAGGTTAAGTGGTCTGCGGGGGGTGAGGATTAAGCTCCCGAATCGCCTTTCCGGGGGCGAAATCCGCTATGAAAATCAAACGGCTCCTCCTTCGCGATTCCCTACTTTCACCCGATTAATTTCGTGGAGGGAAGAGTCTTCGTAGTTCTTATTCCGCGATTAAGTCGGTGCTTTTTCGCTCGGAATGGAGCCGATTAGAGGTTTCGCGCGAAACAACTGGGTCGTGCGTATTTTCTCCCTCGGTTGAGTTGCGGCAGTTTTGAGACTTCCTGGAGTGTTTTCTAAGCTAATGCGAAGGTGCAAATTCTAAGGATATCATGGATAGAAAGAGTGACGAATGCGAAGTACTGCAAAGACTAAGCAAAGATCGTGCAGTTTGATTTTATTTTATTTGATTTATTAAACCGGTATAAAAATGCCCTTCTTCTGTTGTATACATCAGAATATAACATTGTGCCATATAATAAATGAAAAATGAATATAGAATATCACAAAATTGATAAAAAATATAATATACATCACAACAAAACAATACATCATAAAATAAAGAATTACATAGAATACATATATTTTATACACGAGAGAATACTGTATAAAAAGTTTGCAATATACAAACATAAATACATTTTAATGCAAAACGAAGTTTAATAAATAAAACTTCAAATGCAAAACTATGCATCATAAAATGAAGAAATATATAGAATACATAAAAATACATATATTTTATACACGAGAGAATACTGTATAAGAATTTTGCAATATATAAAAATTATAAATATATTCTAATACAAAACAAAGTTTAAAAAAAAATAAAATTTAAATACATGTTTTGAAAATAAGCTTTAAGTACAGCACAAGAGCAAGGGAAAAAACGAGGAATTAAGTACCAGTGTATCATCGTAATTTTTTGAAGGCTGATTTTATTTGCACAATATTTGTATTAAATATATTTATACATAGAACCCTAAGTAAGTCATTGCTTAATTTTTGCATTGCAACCTGCTCGTAATAGGTGTGTTACATAAATAATTTCTTTTCTACTTATCATTTACAAAATTATCGACAGATCTTGTTATGTGCTTGGGGATTTTAATTTGAATGTATGATAACCATTTTGTACTATCTATGTTGCCATTCACCAATTTATACAGAAAAATTACATCTGAAATATTCCTACGGGTGCGCAGTTCCTCAAGTTCTATAGATTCTGACAATGGTATCAGAAGGTTAAAATACAAACTACAAAAGGAATAACCTACTAGGAAAAATAGAAGGGAAGCGGAGCAGAGGTAGAAAAATAATTTTCTGGATGGGCAATCTAAAATAGTGGTTAATCTGCAACTCTACCAAACTCTTTGGAAAAGGGAAAAAGAAGGATGAATTGGCCATGAGGATTTCCAATCTTCGATAGGAGCAGCACCAGAAGAAGAATAAGGAGTATTTTCTGGGTAGAAGTTGTGAAAAAGTTTGTCTTTGGATGAAGCGTTTGACTGAAAGGGTATGAATGGTGGGTTTATTGGGAAAATTCGTGCCTAAGTTCATCATGTTTTCGCGGAGGGCTCGCTTGAATTCGCTTTCGACAAATTATGCGCTATGAATTGCGAGTTTACTAAACAGACGTATTAATACGAAACAACAAAATAACAAACAACACAAGGTCGTATAAATAAATATGTCCGGTTCCCTTGAACTTTTTTGTTATAGAATATCACCAGGTTAAGACCGCTACAACCAGTATGGAATAAATGTCTGCTAGATCGTGAATTTCCAATTTTAGATATTATGGAGAATATTAATCAATAAATTATATTGCAATGGTCTACTATGGAAACTAAAAAAAAAACAAATTTGTCTAATTTTTTCTTGTAATCTGCCCACTCTGTATGTATTTCTTTCTTTATTTATTTAATTAATTATAAGGACTACAAGTAGGCTCTAGGCCAGGTGGTAGTCATCTTTTCATAGGGGAAGAAAATACATTACCCTGCCTGGTATTCACCCCAGTTGAGAGGAAAACCCTTAAAAACCTCCCAAAGGCAGTACATCATATAATTTACAATTAAATTCATAGAATTAAGCATACAAGTAACTACTATAAACAATAATGCAATTAAAAAACATATAAAACTAAAAGTTACAATATTACCTATAATTACAAACAATTATAACTAGACACTGCGAAGAATATTGCTAATTATGCTCTTTATGACCCATCATTATCATCATCATCAAATTCCATTCCCTCTTTAAATTTACTTTACGTGATTGAAATTATTCAAATAGTATGTCACTTGTTCTTGTACTTCTAAAATGGTTAGACATGTGTTGAGTGCCATTTATAGGATTAATATATCTAATTAATAACAACTAATTATATCATAAACGTGCGGAAATGAGTGATTATTTATCATCATTACTGATGATAATAAATAATCATTCACTCAATCAATGATTAATATTAATGATCAATAATCACTCAATAAATGATTTGGAAAATGGTCGGTCATATATCCAAACCATTCAGACAAACTTGTTTTCGTTGAGATTCTTAACACAAACTGTTACCCTATCCGTTATGATCTGCCTATTATTAGCAATTATATGTTTATGATACTCTTTACAGTAATCAATATTAAAAAATTTTATGGGCTCTTATTTTCAGCTTGAAAATGGGTAATGAGACCACACTCAATCTTATTTTTTTAGTTACTTGTGCATATTTTGTCCTTGGAATTTTACTTAAATTATTAAATTTACGTCATTCTATATGCTGAAATCTAATTTAACCCTTTTTCTCTTCAGGGGATTATTTTCTTGGAGGAGAGCACCCTCGTCGACTCCTGCGAGCCCCAGCGGTAGTTCAAGGCCCCCGACACCAGGGGGAGTCGAGGGAGGCGTTCACACTGCCCCTGGCACGGTAAGCACCCCTAACATATTTCTTCCGAGATGTCTTTAATGGAATTCGACGGAGAGGTGCATCGAACTCAAGGAATTTGGAGAATGTCGTGTCATTTTGGGGGTTCGGTGTTGTTATCTGAATATGATTTCGGTTTTGTTTGGTTCTTTGTTTTTGTTATATTTTGTTTATGTTTTAGTTTGGAACGACGTGTTTTAGTCGTGGTGTTGTTGAGGGGTCTTTCTTTCACTTTCCCTCTCGCGATAGTCAAATTTTCTTCCTCCATATTGTAATTGTAAAAATAAAAAATACATCAAAAGTTGTAATCTATCCCTAGAATTATTTCACTCTTTATGAGAGCATCATCAGGGGAAAAGGCAGAATTTTCTACTTTCTCTCATATGCCAATATAGAAGCATATGAGAGAATCATCTGGGGCAAAGATAGAATTTTCTACCTATAGATATATTTATTATAAAGTATATTATTTATTATTGAAGGACTTTAATTGGCAAAATTGAGACTTTTAAGCCATATATTCCATTTTATCTATACATTTACATGCAAAAATTAAAAATATAAATGATATAATGATACAAAATACAAATCTATACGAATATAATATATCTATATAATAATCATATGCAAATATTTTAATACAAACTCATACAGATATTGAAGTACAAGATACAAGTACAATATTTTTTTAAATACTATGATTTTTTTAAATACACAAAATACAGATATTACAATAGAATCTAATTTATACAATTATTAAAAATGCCGAGCATAAAAATACCGGGATTAAAATATACTAATATTGAGTACAAATATTTAAAAAATGTTTCAGAAAAAGTATATGTGAGCATCATCAGGGGCAGGGATAGAAATTTTTATCTATAGATATAGAAAGGTCTACCCTCGCCCCTGATGATGTTCTCATTGAAAGCGAAATGCTCATAGAGTGATATTACAACTTTTGATGTTTTTGTTTCTACTGTTACAATACACGTTATCCATCTACTAATATACTCTTCTCTGCCTCCCTCTGGATTCAAATTGATCGCCCGGAGACGTCTCTAACTTCGCTTTCGCATTTCTCATTCCGTGGCTCATCACTCTTGATTTCCTTCGATCATTTCTCATCCCTCGCTTTCTCTTCATTTTTCTTCTCTCGCTTTCTCTCGCACCGCCAACCCAAGAACTCTCTCTCTCTCTCTCTCTCCACTTTTTCGCTCGGAAACTTTTTCTCCCCCCACTCCCCACCATTTCGTTTCCTCCGAATCCTGTCGTCGATTTTCTCCAATTAACGCCTTATTAGGCCCGTGATCTGCCGAATTAAGGGGCGCGGATGAATTTTCGCCGCTCCTGAGGGATCAGGCGTCATAAAAGTTTTAATTGGGCGGACGTCTTTATTAAAAGTTTCGGAGGCTCGGAATTGGTGTTTAAAATGCCTTCTCGTAAATATTTCGCCGCGGAGGGTTTAATGAAAAAATTTGAATTTTGTCGGAAAATTTTGTATTTGATGAAATTCAAGGAGGCCGTAATATTGTGGAATTTAGATATTACGAAAGATATTTAAATATAACAAAAATATTATAAACAAAAGAATTAATTATATTGTTTGGGAAATCTTTGTTTTATTTGATATTTTTTTTGCAATGTTCGATGTTTATTGAATAAAAAATTGACATTTTCATCACTGGCTGCGATAGCCATATAAGATAAGATAGCCAACATAACGTATTATTGCATTTGCAAGGGGAGGGCCGTACAAAGAGTCTTAATGAATGATGCTAAACACTTTGCAATTACCAATTTACTTTTCCGTCTATTGGTCTTCCCTAGACTTGAACTTATTGTAAGCCATCATAATAAATACAATTAACTATTGGTTCTGAAATCTTAAAGTAAATATAATGTATAGTGTAAACTTCCTAGCCCTGTCTTACCATCGTTACCTACTCAATTCTCTTGAACCAGTCTTCGCAGTTTTTTCTCTCTTACGCTCTAAATAAATTTTGAGATTCCTTTTCGCATGATAGTACCACAGTATATCTTGTTCTTCTTCCGACTTTCTTGAGATATTCTCTCACAGTATCTTCTTCTGCATCCAACTTTAATCCTTCTTATATTTGAATATGTTTTTATCGACAGTTATGAAAACAAACTGCGTTAGTAATATTCTGCAATAGGAAAGTCTTTTACCGATTTTAGAGATATTTTTCCTAGCATACAGATAGAAGAAAGCATAAAAAGAGTGCACGATAAATAAGAATCGGTGAATAGCTCACGTAGGTGCTTCGTTACCATAGAAATTTGGATCTATATATGCAATCTTGAATAGAATATTTTCTGTTTTTATTTTCTTCTTAGATAAATTATTTTGCAGAGTGGATTTTCCTTATTAGCATCAAAGTTCGAATAAATCCACTTCAATGGGATAAAAAAGAATCAAAGCCCTACAATCGCTAGCAGCAACCAAAGGAATACAGACATCCGTCGACTTAGGACCCCATTCAATTCCAACCGACCGGTCGTGAGTCAGTTTGGTACTAATTTGGATATTCACTCCTTTGGTAGATTTCATTTGAAATGGTACGTATCGCAAAAAGGCTTACGATCTATTTTTCGGAAAATATTCTCGAAAAATTAACATTAGTGGAACTGTTCCTTATAACTGATTAATGTGTCAGCTCGTCCTACGCGAAAAACGACTCGTGTCCATCTAGTACACTTGAACTTGTACCTTGAATTGTCGTAAGTCGCATACGTCGTAAGTCCACAATGGTTGCAGCGGTACAAAGACTGCATACAAACAAGGATACGAGGGATCGGCGAACTCAAGCGCACATAGCAAGTTACATCGAAGACGATAAATGCATTTAATGCCCCATTTAACTGCAGCATCGCCAAATCGTTTCGATCACACCGGAAGGGTACCAATCCGGAATGGAATCCCTTTCGCGCGAAGTTTTTTTCCGTCCACGTCCTTGATCTTTCGTCCGGAATGGTAAAAGGAATCCCCGTCATTATTTTGATGACCGTCGGACCATTGAAACCCCTCGGGAATGAGCGTGGATTGTTTTCAAACGTCCGCTCAACTCAGAACACGCCTTCCAGGTCGCCATTTTTCACTCGGTACGGCTTCTCACTTTTAAAACTAATGATAACGAAAAGCGGACGGAAAGAGAGCCATTATGATTGCTAGCAGTGACCCATTTTTTGCCGAGGCCTCTTTCTGAAGTTATTACTTCTCACGGTGACCTCCCTCCACCTTGTCGTTCTGGAAAGTGCTCAGGCCTTCAAGTAGCAAGGCGCACGTAAGCAAGACCTGCTAGTCTCACCTAGGAAAGACGGGCATACTTTTAAGAGTAGTTAGTCCTTTATCACAGGCAACTAGCGCTGATGTCTGACGTGAAGGATGGAATGTGAGCACGAGAAATACCTCACTGCACATACGTGATATTTTGAATAAAGTTTTCTAAGTGAGCGGAATTTTGCATTTTGTAATGCATCACTCGGCGAATAAGTAAATGAAAAACTAATAAATTTGCAAATATCTTTCAAATTGCAAATGCTTCACTTAAATATTATTTCTTCGAATCCTTTACTTTCTCTAGATTTATTACAGCTGGTTAGAAAGTTTATATATGTATAGATATTTGTTATGTTTAGCTTTGATTAGATCGTATTGTCTTTTATAGCTTATAGCTAGATATTTTTTATACATTACGACATTAATTAAACTAAAAAAGAGAAAGAGTGGAACGAAAATTGCCCAATTAAAGATTTGCGAAGGAAAATATCCACAGTGGGAAAAAACCCGCAGAAAAGGTGGATGAAAAAATGTGTGAAGAAACAGTAAAATGATTTAAAAATACAGCACCAAATTGAAAAGTCTAATACAAACTAAAATTTAAATAAATTAATATACGAATCAAAACATCAATTTATAACTATTACAGGGAATAAACTATAAAATGACAACTGTTGCGGATGTATGTAGAATGAAATTACAATACCATGATAAAAATAGTCGGTTTCAATCGCATAAAGGAATGATACACAGTGAGTAAGAGTTCTAACGCGGGTGCTTAAGTATGTCAAAGATATGGTGATACAAGAGTAAAAGACGAAAAACAAGCAGTGATACTTTTGTGTTGACATTTTGTAGTATGATATTTCTAAATGCTCTCGCCTATATCTCTTACTCTATGTGAGTTGTAGTGGTAGAGATTAACAGGTAACGTGAGTACACTATTAATGGCAATGAAACCAGTATTTAAAAATGTTTCGACAGGTGAGGTCATTTCGAACAAATAGGCCCCACCAGGATTCGGACGCAAACTCACTTTTATTACAAGTGGGCGCTACATACTTTACGTAGTCCACCCTTAAATTATACCTATCACGGTTTCCTAAATCGAGCAACCAGAAATTTATCGTAAATAGTAGCATGACCTTTTATTAAGATACTCTTTAAACCTCACTTTCGAAGTACCACTATTAGAAAGTGATTCTCTATTGAATAATAATCACCATTTTAGGTCTTCCTGTAAAAAAATGATCGTTAAGAATTAATCCGTCCCATAAAAACGCAATGGCGTAGGGATTCTCCACCTTCCGCCCCGAGATCTGCATTTTCCCTCACTCGGAAGGAAAAAATGGCTAACGGAAAGCAAATAAACCCATCGTAATGAATAAAACATCCGAAAGCCTCCTTTTCCTTCTCTAGGCCTTTATTTTAACGACCGCTTCCATTATTCACTCACCTCTTTTATGCGGGCGAACGCCGCGACGCTCGCAGACGGCCTTATTTGCGCGAAAAGCATAAATTTTTCCTTTTAGGAGAGAGACGAACGCGGTAATAGAGACGTTTTCCCGCTCTCTGTCCGTCTGTCTGTCTGATAGCTGACTTTGATGCTGATTTTATCGCTCGAATGAGATAGGGAAATCTCGCTCCATAGCTGGAAAAGGGATGAGGAAATCTAGTTAAAATAAAACGATAGCTAACTTCCTCGGCTACTCGACTGCAGTAATTCGGGAAAGCGGTTCCCTTATCGTGTTAGCGTACGCCAATCGCCGTCGTCTTTGACGATCTTTTTATCAAAATCGCCCTCGTTTGTTTGTTTTCTGCTACGAGATGCTTGAAAATTTTCGGGGAAAGAATCGAGTTAGCAAAGATGAAAAATAGGTTTCGAAAACAGCAAACGAATTCATTTTTTTAGCCGTGCCTGGAACGGCAAAGAAATTTTAAACGATAAGAAAAGAACAAGGAGAATAAATCAGAATAACTCTGAAAATTGGAATTGGCTCTGAAAATTTATTAATATGTAATCGCAGTTGAAGATAAGCAAAAAATATATACACTTAAACCTAAAAATTGCTCACAAATAATATTAAATTGCATAGAGACCAGCAGTCTAACGTATGACTTAACTATCTTTTTCTTAATATGTTTAAAGTTCACCCATCATGAGTATTTAGCTACAGGAGTAATCCAACTGCTATAAGATGAACTATTTAACAAAAAGATAATATTTTTCTCTTTTTGTTAATCAAATAATTTTAGCTCGTGATTTTGTTTTAAGAAGTGAAGTACAGGTCGCTCTTAACGACAAAAAATCCTTCAGGTTCACCATTTCTCGATCATGCAATTAGTATTGTCCTGTTACAGTATCAGTACTGTGATACTCTTTCCATAACTTTAAATTTCTCGGCTGTTTGGAATAAAGATACGGTATATCTATGTATGTGTTAAAAATTGACCTCAGAAAGATTTAGTGAAGTAAAAAAATTAAATTTTAAGCACTCAATAGCAGAGTTTTTGGGAAGTTTCTATAGTTTTCTTAATGAAATACAAATTGCCAACCCTAATCTCATAAATATAGTCTCAAGCATCAAATATATCAATCGAAAATAATTTTAAACTCTTTACAGATGCTTGCTGTCATTTTCGTTATAACCTAGGTAGACGAAAATGATTGTTATGCTGAATATTTCAACTTGTTTCCAGTTTTGCTAGTGTCAAAAATGACTGGCACTAATCCAGATTTCTAATCCAATAGATTCAACGTTCTCGGGCTCACCACAACTCAAATCTAATCTTCACTATATGTTCTCGGAACTACGATAGCGTAAATGCACTGTATTTTGAGGATCGATAAGAATTCAACTTTGCTTCAGTCGCAATAACTTCGATTTCCTTCAGGTCAAGCCTCTGCTTTCAACGAGCAATCGTGAGTAGTCGTGTTTACTTTACATAAGGTAATCCTTTGTTGCGATAACATCAAGCTCAAGAGGAATTTTATTTCTCAATTAGCATATTGCGCTACCCGCTCGAGATATAAATGACCAGATTTTCTCGAAGAATCTTACGGCTAAGTGCAGCCAAGGTTTCTGGGTCCATTCAAGACCCCTACTTGCTGTCTCGTAAAGTAATGCTCTGGACTTCGTCAGTAATTGGCATCGCCTCGTTACCGGGCTCTCAGAATACATGCTGAGAGCAGAGATCCTATTCTAAGCTTCACGTTCGTTTCGTACCACTTGAAGTCGACTACTGACGTAGACGACTTTAAAAAATACTTCAAGAGTGAATAAAGACGTGAAAGCTAGTGAAGGATTGCATATGTCATGAAGGGAATATAAGGTTGAGATTAAATAATTTATCTCGCTGCTGTGGAAATCGAATTTTTCCCTGGTTCATAGAAATTTTTATACAATCGAAGTTTAAAAAATAAATGTTTATTTTGATTTTTTTGAGTTAATTCGAATATTTTACGACTAAGATAACCATATTAGCAATTTCGCAGCACTAACACCCCAGAAACCGGCCAGGTGTCGTTAAAATCCGGTTGAATTCCCTTATCCTGACCCCTTACGTCCCTCGAAGTTATCTGTCTTAAATACCAGTAAATACAACTTCTTTTGTAGTGCATTCTGTATACATGGTAGCTAATAAAATTTTTTGTATGTACTCACTTATCCCTCGTCTGTTGCAATAAATTTAACAAGTGAGAGCTCTTAATCTGTCAGTTGGTACGTTTTAAATTGGCCTTAAGAAGTAAGTTACACGTACAATTAATTGTTATAATAACTTTCGGTTTGTTATAAGTGTAATGAAGTGTGTTTTTCAGACTTACTAACAAGAAAGAATTTTCTTTGATTAAAACTTTTTACCTGGTTTCTTCAGGTTCATATTATCCAAATTCAATTGTATTTCAATCTATAATTGATTCGCTGCAATCTTGAAGACGGTTATTAGAGATTAGTGTGAATTAAATTCGTTTTAAAACAGCTACACTGCAAGGAAATCTATCATGGGTAAGGATATTTTATACAACACCAATTACGATTGGCGAATATTTTTTGCGGGTAATCGTACTGTAACCCTTCCAGATTTTTCTCGTGTGAAATTGTCATTTGATGAATGACCGCTGTCTAATTTAGGCCAGTTATAGGGTAAAAAGAAAGCATATTTGTGAAAAAGGACGATAACATATTAATGTACGCAACCTTGAGAGAATAACTTGAATTCGGTTCCTCAGGGAATGCTTACTTGCCTTGAGAGAGCTGCAAATAAAACTTTAATTGCCCTGAATTCATACTCTGGTTTTCATCGTTAGCTGGTTTATTTATTCTAAAATTTAGTGGGGGCTTGCCATAATTTGTAGAATAAATTACTGCTATATAATTGGAACCCTCGTATGATTGTATGCATAGATGGTACAAATACTAACATCCTTCTGGTATCAACATTAGTGACATTGTATACGTTGTGAATCTTTGAAGATAGTGTAACTTGCCTTTTTTACTCGGGTCCTTTGATTCCTCATGCGATTGCTGTAACTGAAATTTCTTCCTGAATACATTGGCAATTAAAAATGGAATTTTTAATTAAATCGAGCCAAAAATATGTTAATATTTACCATTGAAATTAGGCCGATCTGAATAGCTCACAGGTCATCTCATTATTAGTAATGAAACTGTTCTCCTCGAGCTCATTTGCAACACTTTTAAAGTGATACAAATGAGTGATAGTGATACTTTTAAAGGAATAGTGTGGAAAATTGGTTAACTGTGTTGAGCTACCTACAATTGTTTATTTAAATCTTGAAAATTGAGAATATTTAATAAGTTAAAATTTCAATGAAAAATCAAATTTATTAACTTAATATTATAAATATATATGCGTAAGTATATTCCTTTGCTGAAAATAGTCTAAGATTCTAGCAACTTCGTTTATATTATTTTCACAGTCGTTAAGAAGAAATTCCATACGAAAAATATAAAGAGAGAAGTGTGTTAAATAATTCCCCATTGTTAGCACTAAGCTATTCCATGAATAATTCGACATGTTTTTTATCTTATGCTATCGTAAGAAGAGATGTGATTACATTCCAAGTTCGACAATAATCACCCAAGCTACAATGAAGCCTTATCACTTCCATATTTTGATGAGACGACGAAAGCGTCTCCGGAAGATATAACTATAGCATGTAATATCTTTCGCAAGAACGGGATAGATACAGATTCCGAGAAAATTCCTTCCTATCCCGATCCGCTCGCTTCGTTTTTGTAATAAAGTTATTTCGATGTTCCTTTTGTAAAGGTTCCGCCGAAATCGGCCATATACCGTCACAATTGAAGTTGACGAGTGCTTCTCCGAAGAGAAAATCATAATGGAAATTTCTCGGGAGTGCCACTTTGTCACATCTCGGCCGTGTACCTCTTTGTTCCGAAAAACGTTCCGAGGATGTCACTCGGGAGGGCTTCCAGGAAAAGAATCTGCGGTCACTGGGCTTCGCTAGGTTTGTTACAGAGAGTAGTCCAACGCTTTGACCCAGGGAGGACGAGCCATAGGTCAAATTAGTGTTACATTTTGTGAAATTATATACTTGCTTACCTATCTGCTCCAAATCATTACTCAAAGAGACATTTTACGCTGCAATGCTAACGATAGCATTATTGATATTCATTACCATCATCGATCACGTTACCTTGTGGAATAGCGGCATAACGAAGAAGGTGTTGATTATAACAAAGATTTTATATTCATTTCAATTAAATAACTTTTACAAATCCTCATGAGATGTTGTTGGCGACCAGTTTCAGTTGGTAATATAAATTTACTAAATTGTGTTGTACGAAATCTTAATTTTATCCAACACTTTAATCATCTTGTAATTGATAGACAGCAGTTGTCAATAAATGGATGTAATATTATTAATACATTTACCATTGCAAAAAGATAAAATCTAGGACATAGTGATCGGCGTAACACAGAGATAGCGATCATTCATTACAGTAATCTAAAAGATCGATTAACAAAATAACAACCGAATGAATGTAAAAAAAATCAAACATACAAATTAATTGGCGTGTAAATGCAAACATAATTAATTTCAAATTCCATCTAATCCTATTAATCATTCCGCTCTATAGGTGAAACACTGGCCTCATCCTCAGGCCGCGTTTTTTCAAAAATTTGTTTTCTTTTAGTGTAAAATTTTGTTTTCATTGAATCGATATTTCATTAATAGAGTTCTAGACGTACAGTGGAAGCAGAAAGACAGAGAAATCACTTTATTGGACGAAATTGAGACTAGCAAGTCCCGTCAAATTTTAGCCATTGCAATGTTAAGAGTTGATAATTATTAATAATGAATATTCTTCTAGGAGCGATAATAAAGTGATTAAAGAAGGAACAATTTTGTGGTGTAAACATCTATGATACTGCAAACGAACACTATGGAAACGAAACGAAGAAATCCACTATACTCAATAAGGATATAATTTAAAAGAGGAACATTTCCTGATTAATGAGGCAAGGTAGAGATGGAAAAAGTTAAGCAAGATATGAAAAAGGAGGGTAAAAGATGGGGGTAAAAGTCAAAAACTTAAATTATTCAATCGAGGGAAGGCTATATCTGGTGCACCTAATATTAATGGTGCCAATCAGTTTCCAAAACCTCCAATTATGATAGGCATCACTATAAAGAAAATTATAACAAATGCGTGGGCAGTGACAATTACATTGTAAATCTGGTCATCACCAAGAACCTGATTGGCCTAGTTCGATTCGAATTAAAACTCTCAATGCATTACCAATTATACCAGTTCATGCTCCAAAAATTAAATATAAGGTACCAATGTCCTTATGATTAGTAGAAGATAATATTATATATATGTATAATATAAGATAAGATAATATTTCGCTGAAGCAGATTATTAAAGGGGATATTCTGGTAAAACGATAAGCGGAGAGTAAAGACAAAAGTAAAATATCGTGAAGGTAGGAGTTGATTACCCTCCAATAAAGGAAAAGGCATTCCGAAGGAAATTTTGCGATAGACAAACCAAATGATCATCGTCCCTAATGCCAAGAACATTTCCTCTAAGTACCTCTTTCTGAAGGCTGTCACTTCATCCGTACGCAATAAAAGAAACGAGGAAATGCCTTCCCGACTGGTTATACAAATGAGTACCGAAAATGATGCAACAGAAGAGATTTAGCGAGAGTCCTCTGTGAGAATGATTGCTAACGACTAGGATAATAAATCATTCCGAGGGGAAAATGTTGCCTCAAATCACTCTCAAAGAACAGCAATTTAAAATATTTCGTTCGTCTTTTTCTAACGCAGCTTTCGACTTCCGCAACTTAGCGGGGAGTTGCCGTGGCAGCGGAACTCGGAATATTATTCCATTAGGTGCCGTTGCTCGCTGTCCGAATCCATGAATTCCCTTTGTCTGCAATCTTTGGTGACATTATTCCGCGACAAATAAGCCAATTAGAGTCAAAGAGTATTTTCGAGCCTGTTGATTACCTCGTTTAACTCAATTCGCGACGAATTTGCTCAAGGGAATTTGCAAGAGAGGGCAGTAATTATCTAGAAGACAACAAAAAGCTTAATCCTTTCCTATTTCGTGAATTTTTCTTTCAACGTCAACTCGATTATAATTCCTTTCAAAAACGGAACGGAACGGAGCTCTCTTTCAGCCACTAATTATAATTTTTCATTTAACCACTACATCATTAAATTACATTATTTCATTTGCAAATGACGTCAGAACAGTAGGAAAATCTTTAAAGTTAGTAGCTCATGCATTAAAAATTCAGCTTGCAAATTAAGTTTTTTTGCCTACATTTGATGCAGTTTCCAAGTTTGTAAATCCATGGCATCCTTTTTTCCTGAGATGCTGTCTTATTATCTGAAGTCCTCATATCGGCTCTTATGTTTCAACACTCATCCTTATCCAGAAACTGTCATCTCGGTATGAATACCTACTCACTTTTTCTTCCTAAATAAAAAATTTTTCTTCCTAAAAATAAGTTTTTCTTCCATGATACTTCCTCATTAGTTTCTATGGTCTGATGTCAGGTTTACGCTTAGCTGTATCTAGATGGCCTTTTGTTACTGGCCATCGTCCTGTTTTTCTTGGGTCCATCTTGTATGGTATCTAACCATCTCACAGCATTAAACTTAATTTTCCGAATAGTGCTCTATTGAAACGATACGCATCAATAGTTCGCTTCACCGAGTGGTCAATGACGCTGAATCCTCGACTAACGAATATAATAAGTTCCAAGTCCACCTTCGTTACCCGGTAGTCCTGTCTTTATGCTCACCTTTTAACTTATATGCTATCACCATCTACCCTACAAAATTTAACCTATATCACATGAGTGTTCTATCTTTTGGTAGGTTTATGTGCCTTAAAAATCCCTATCCAAGGCCATTTTCTTGGTTTCTTGGTAGCTGACCACACCTTTTATGCCATGAATTCAATATAATGTGCTTTATTGTAAGGATGACCGTAATTAGTTTGTCTCACGGAATGGTAGATACACGCCGAGATCGGCTTGTGAAATCACCTTCGCAAGCCGAAAAGTGGTTAAACATAGGCTTCCGAATCTACCCACAAACAAAACAAAGGAACCGCTTCACTCTTCACCTATAAGCAAGAATGGGCGCCATATATTTTGCTCAAGTCTTAGTTCAATTTTAGTGATTTTATCAATTTACCTCCAAATAAGCAAAAACATTGTCTTCAGTCAATAATCCACTAGTATTGATGGGCTATCTGCATTGTCTGTGAGGGTAGAACGTAAAAGGAAAGTAGAGTATATGTAAAGATGGTGCTGTTTTAGGCCATCGTCCGTAAGGTTGAGGATGGGCATGGTCAGATGGTGAGCTGTCACCAGAGGGTCCAGAGTGGTTTGCAATCCGGTCACGTATTCGCCGATTCATCGTCGGCCATTAAACTCCCTCTGTCTCGAGGCGACGGCGGTAGTTTTAAACTGTATCCTGTCTGCAGAGAAAAGGAGAGAGACCGGAATCAAACGCTCGATTTCTCTCGTTTGACAGAGGAAAAGGCAGGACCGAAAGAAAGCTGTTCGATAAATCCGATTCGGTTTTTGGCGGTTCGAAGGACTGCCAATGTGGGGTCATCGGAATCACTTTCTCGAACCAATTCAAACTACATCTCAATCTTTACCTTATTTAAAGGTAAAGATAGTAAAGCCCTCCATTAATACTGCATTAAATGGTTTAGATCTTATTTTCTCAGGTAAATAATATACTAGATATCTAAAGATTTTCCATATCGTTTGATAGGCTGAAATAAGGAAGATTCATACGAAACATGAGTCAAATCTCTTATTCATGTTTAGATCATGAGATGAGTCAGATCTCTTTTAGCCTTTACACCCTCTCTCAAGTATGCATTCAAATTTACTGTGTGCCACCCAACTTAAGCAAATAGCTAAAATAAAGAAGCCGACCGGCAATTCGGAGATCTGGGTTCAAGTCCGATTTTCCAGGTTCAAGTTTTACTGTCAAACTTTTTCATGTGCGTTTATCCTTGGAAATTTTTCTAAGTGCACGTCATTAAGTGCAAAGTTACCTTTAACCCTTTAATTGTGTTTAAAAAGAATGTTCATAAAATTTTTCGTGTATAGAATATGGTCCTTTCACTGTAAGAAACACAATATTAGACGACCATCTTCATATTTTTGCTAAGCAATGTCCAAATTTAAGTATGATATAGTTGAATGTTCATGCATAATTTAAAATTTAATTTGAATAAAAGATATGTTCTGAATAGTATAGGAATATGCTAAACTACAATGATATCCTAAAGAGGGTTATTTCTGCAGTAGAAGGTAATGAGATTTCTACCTGTGCTGATGTAACATTATCAGGTCATATTTGAGGTGTATGTCATTTACTTTCGTATAATTTAGCTTCGTAATTATGTGTAGGAAAACGAATTTCGTTTTTTGATGTATCAAATAATGATGGATTTGTCTTATATTAACTCTACGATATAGATGAGATTAGAAAAAATGCGGATCATTCAACCTTGATTTAGTCTGAAAGTGAAAGCAGCATTCAATAGCACAAATTATCGCACTTAACTGCAAGTTCCCAACCTATCTTGTTACATAGAAACGAATATTTCATGAATCTTATGGAAATATTTGGAGTTTATTTTAACGGGAGGCTCCGTGGAGCGATAGATAAATTCCGCTCCGTGGATCGACTTAAATAATAATAAAGCAATTCCTTATTGTGATTTCTCTAAATTCTGCATCGAGTAGCACATGATGGTAAACTTTGAAAATGCTGACTTATTCTATAACAATTCTGAAGGCATATAATTGGGTGCTCCAAAGAAGACTTTATTTAGTTGCATCGCAACTTAAATATGTGCTATAAGCAGCTACTTAAGCCTACCACAGAGAAGACTACGAACTACTAGATTCTATCAAGGCGGTATTTAGTAACAGTAAAATAACTTATATATCTACAAAAGAAATATATTTTCGTTTGCAATCATCGTTCATACTTCACCTTCATCTCATCTCATTATCATTTGGAAATCATATGAGTAAAAAATATTATTCAGGATTCCATTTATCTCACATTTTTCGACGAATTCGCTCAAAAACTTGCATTACACTAATAAGTGTTAAGCATGTTTATTTTTTATTCCTTTTTTATTCCAATTTACTTCGTTCTTTGTTTTATGTGCCAAATATTTTTTCACGAATGGACGAGTTTCTAAGAATAGTGACTCATCTTTGAATGGAAATATTTTTCTCTACATATGTATGGAGTGCGTTTCATTCAAAAGATTCATAGCTACTTATCTTTACCAGTAGTAGCTACTTTTTTCTCTCGAGAGAGTGAAATTTTCATGGTATAAATGTTTATTCTGCATGGTTCACCTTTGTGTTTTGGTGTACGAATTTCTTACAGTGTTCATTTCCAGGTAATTCTGCATGTATTATTGTTTTTCGCGTGGTAAAATAATGAGTGTCCCGCACTTTGGTAATTTTGCAACCGCTTCGTATATTTTTTGCATGTGTGTAATCAGAGATTTGTTGATTGTGCTTCTATTTTGAGAGTTGGGCAATGCTTTTTTGTACCTTTCTTGATATTTCCATTGCTCCGATGTACTGTCACGGCAGTGGATTCCGCATGCCTTGACGTGTAGTCAATTCGCGAAATAGAGGCGGATGACGACACGCTTTATGGGAAATGAGTGGAAGAGAAGGGGAACTTTTGAGGGGTAATTGTCAGCCATGCCTCCTGCGCAGTAACGAATTTTGGTTGGAGCAATACCTTGTTTGCGCATGTCCATCGTATCAAAAAGCGCTGCCTCCACTATTTTTTTAGTTGGATTAGGCCCACCTGCGCAGTAGGCTATGGAGCATCCGCCACAATTTCACGAATGTACGCTCTGGTTGAAAGCTAATGGTCCCTGCGCAGAAATAAATTTTCGGTCTGGACGAATCCATCTTGTAAAAGCTGCGTTGGAAGGGGTTAAGTTTGTTGAAGAGGTAATAGAGCAATTAGTAAAGCATTCAGCTACCCTTCCAAAGAGATTGAATGGCTTAAGAGTCTTTGGAGAAGTTATTTGAGCATAAAGTTTCATCTTGCTTTTCGCCCCCACCGAGCTTTCACTCAGCTCCGCGCATACAAGTACCACAAGCCTTTAACCAGACCATACTGTCATCACCCTTCAACCTTCAAGAATCCTGTTATGAAAGAAAATTTAGAACACGGCTGTTAATGAATTAGAGGTTTGAAATCTCCAATAGTCGTATTTGTCGGCATCCCTCGTCTCATTCACCGGTATTCGGAGAAAACAAGAAAGGATCACCGCACTTTACGCCACACGAATACAACAAGCGCTATTCGGAAGCGATGCTCCCTCAGGGGTCATTAAAATCGTATTTCATGTCCCCTGAGGAGGAAAGCGTCGCTTCCGAAGTTTACGTTGTGTGTCCTTAAAAGTGCGGTGATCTTGTTTTCTTCGAATACCGGTAAATAAGACCAGGGATGCCGACAAAGACGGATATTGGAGATTTTAAACCTCTAATTAGAGAATTCTCTCGTCAAAATTATTTGGTAGGTCCGAATGTATTATTCGTCAGTAACTTTCCAAGGCGAAAACATCGCATCTCTTGAGCAGCTCGTATCTTCGCGAAAACCAAATTCTAACGAATTTTATGTAGGTATCGTACGAAAAAGCAATCCCAACTTCTCAAAGTATAAGTGCGGCAGAGTACCAAGTGTTGATTTGCGGGACACCATGGGAAGTCGCCATGGAACTAAACCACGACAAATCTCCTCTGTTTCTCCAGCCGGTATTGGGGGCCCACAGCCGGGAGGGAAGCCTTCGAGGATCTAGAAGAGAGACTGCTAACGCAGAGCATACCGAGGAAATCCGGCCCCGGGCGTCCAGTACTTCGCTCCTAGGAATCAACGACTGGGCCCGGACGGCCAAAGGGTTCGTAGCAAACCAGTTAGTTATCCTCCCGCCCACGGAGAGAATTGTGTAATGGATCCGAATTCATGTGACTGTGGATTCGGCGAACCACGAATACGCTCTAAGCGAAGCTAATGGATTGGGTTAGCGAAGAAAATTAGGTCACGGGGAACCCGGCCGTTCTTGCACCGTGTGCATCTATGTTTTAGGGGGTAGAGATTATCGGAAACTCCCCGGGTGATGCGAAAGCACGCGACGGTCGAAAAGTATCAACAGATGGGTAACAGACGTTCAGAGAAACCGAATTTTCGAAGTGCTTCCCAGCAAATGTATGATGAAACCAGCCTGGGAAGCAATGTATATACTGAGAGAACAGTTATGCTCGACACTAAATGAAATGGATTGTAAAAAACCGCGTGAAAGTCTTAATTTCTCCAAAAAGAAGATCCTAAAGTACGAAAAGTAAAATTTCTCAAATCTGATTAAAAACCTATTGAATGAACTGACCTTGAACTGATACCCAAACTTAAATTTTTTTAAAATTTGTTTCTTTTTTTACGATTTTATTTCGTTTCCTTTTTTTTTCTCATTTTTATTCTGATCTTTTACGTATATTTTTCGAATTAGTTTGGGGATGTAATTGTTTCATTTCTCTTTTATGAAAACTTTATCTCATTTATGTGTTAACGTATTTCAATTTTCTTTAGATATATATTATGCATTTTTATATCAAGTCTATTTTATATTATATTTATTAAAAATTAGCTTTTTAGAATAATATTATTTTTAAATCCATTTTTAATATTATTAAAATTAACCTTAAATGATAGTGATATAAAAGGATTTCATGAACTACCATATACTTGGGATCATATTAAATAAACTTTCAAAATTTTACAAAACAAAACTTTATTCTGCTACTTCGATTGGCTAAATAAAGTTTTATTTTGTTTAATTTTGAAAGTGTATTTAATATGATCCCGATTACGGAGTTCCACCTAGTTAAGGCTTCTCCGATTGAATTTACCATATACTTATTTTCAAGTTTCATTAAATTAATATTTTAAAAATATTTTTGATTGGTCAATTACGTCTGAATCTGTTAATTTAGTACAACGCCATATCTGAAATTGAATCACTTGCTAAGTTTGACTTTTAAATTTTGACAAATTTTTGTTAAATTTCAACACTTTCCATTGTAGCGTAACCCTAAACAGTTGAATCAAATAATAATCCTTGAAGTTATTGACATTTCTCATTTTCTTCCACATAAAAAATCAAATCAGTAGAACAAGTATGGATCTTGTTGAAGAATATCTGATAGAAAAAGAAAAAAATAAATAACTTAACGCGAATTATTTAATAGCTAGACCTTTTACATCCTTAATTCGTACAGTTTTCAATACCTCTTATTAAAACCGTGAAAATTAGCTTACGCCCAAAAATTCTCTAGTCAGTCGATTTGAAATTAATTTTAATTCGGATTTCGTAGTCACATGTAATATAAATTCAAAACTTTCTCTCGATTTTTTGCTGCCAAAACATTCTGCGCGTCGGATTAACAAAACAATTTTCTTTCACTTAACTAACGTATTCAACCGTATCTCCGCGGGATTTTTCACTATATCATGATCTTTCACGATAGAATTGGTAGCATTTATAGACGCTCCTGAAATTTCATGTATTTCCTGCAATGGTTTGTTAAGGAGGAGCCAAACATCAACTCCACCCCTCCACTTGCCTGCCTCAGCCGGAGGTGCATCATGGGAAGGTGGGGACGAGGGGGCTCCGTGCCAGGATCAGTCTTACCTGCAAATTCCAGATTCCCCTGCCATATCTCCCACCCCTCCTGCCCCCTCAGACTGCGCCCCCGTCCGGCTCCGTCGCCGCAAGGATCAGAAGGGACAGCTGCAGTCCTCGAGGGTCAATGCCGGTAAGAACCTCCACGACTTTGCCCTTCCCTGGTACACTTCTTATTTCTGCTTCTTCAGCGACTACAGCAATATTGAAAGCTTATGGAACTTGACTACTTGAAGATCAGTGGGTAGAGGATCAGTATGCCACACTTTCGAACACAGACATACATTGTCACTGCTAGGTATATACACTGCAAGTTCATCTGCACACAGCTACTCAAATCCTTGAGGTTTGGGTGGCTGTATGCAGATGTACCTAGTAGTAGTATATTCACCAGGCAAGTCTATATTCACCAGTAAAGTCTATCTTCACCTTGCAAGTCTATCTTCAGCAAATACTTGGACTATTTCCTGAGGATAAACTTGCCTGTACTAGAATAGCTTCTGCTCAAGAGCATAAGATTTCAATTTCACTGTACCAGTTGACATTTCCAAATTATCTAAACCCACTAGAGATCGTCTCCATTGATGAATTTTAGTTTAAATCAACACACATGTGTTTCGCGAAATGGTACTATACTGGTCTATGGTCAAAAATCTAGGTACTTGCGTGACAATAGTTTTACTAGGCTACCAAATATTAACGACACAATCCCAACCCTTCCCTGTCAATTGTTTTGATCATAAAATGATCTGCAGTTCCTTTGAATGCCTTATCATTAATGAGTTAATCTCAAAGGATACATGGTAGCTTCTTAGCGAAACTTTATAGAAAAAGTTTTCTTCTATGAAGGTCAAGAACACCTTGTTCATGACGTTCTCTGTTTACATGTAAACAGCACTCATTATTGCTTTCAGGATATAAATTTATGAAATCAATTAACGCCTCCATTTGTTTATTTCCTCCTTAGAACCACAACAAAAATCCCACTTAATTTGAATTTCATCATTGTAGTCTTCCGTCGCATTCAAATTAAATTAAGCTCGGTCTTCATTGTGAGTTGAAAATTATGCAAGGCATGTTATCAATATTTCATCATTCATCGATGAAACTTTGTGGTCGATGCAAATTTTTCTTTTCAGCAGTAACCGCATTCCGAGAGATAGAATAACGAAGGAAGCATTAATTAATTAATGAATCATTCTACATTCCGCACGAAATAAAGAAAACGATGTTCTTTATTCAGCTTTTCAAGTTTTGAAGGCAGAAGTTAGCTCTATCGTTAATAGTTCGTCTTCATAAAATTCATAAGACATTTTTTCGAGGAATTTTCGTCATTATGCACTTCCAATTTTTGTCTCTTTGAACTAACTCCACGGAAGCAAATTGACATAAGAAGATTTCATAGCCATACATTTATTTATTATACAAAAACATTACAGTTATTTCCAATCAGCGTAAACCCAAGGTTAGATAGTTTTCTTATATGCTATTTTGTTCTTATTTGCTATAATAATACAAAGATATTTAGGTTTACTCCTTTGCTTTATATTCCTACATTTAGATTACTCATTGACCAACGTTCTTCATCGACTTCCTAACCTTCTGCACTCCCTACCTCTGTACCATATACCGTCTCAGACTATCACTTGACTAATTTTAAAAGATTTTGCACAAATTTTCAGGTGAATAACCTCCCATATAAATAATTTTGAACTCAGAGCGTATTCTGTGAATATCATGTTTTATTTACTCCCTGGTGAATTCCCCCGTCAAAAACGACGAAACTAAAATTGACTAATAGAAAATGTATTGCAATTATTCTCCATGGAAACGTTAATACAGATGATACTTGCGTACTTAGTTATGCAAACTCTTGGTACAAAGGAAAAAGATTGATTATTTACATGACATAATATCACATTCTGTTGATTCGTTTTTAGCTCATGCCTTCGTGCATAAATGTTTATCTATTTTTGTTTAGATATCCATGAATAATGGTAGCATTATTTTACGAGATTCATTTAAATAATATAATAATATAAATATAAATAATACAAATCCTATATTGAATATCGAAGAAAGACGCTAATGTGATTTAGTTTGCAATTTTTTGACTGAACTGGCTGACAGCCCACCTTAATGACTACAATGAACGTATATGTGCTCAATTAAATGTGTTTTTATTTCTACTCCCACGAATAGAACGTGAGAGCGTCCTTCAACGATTCAGAAAGTCTCTCTCCCTCCGTTTCCACAAGAAAGGGAAGGAAGAAGGAGGGGAAACCGAGGAGGGAGAGACAGAAGAAGAGGAGTACGGAGAAGTGGTCGTGGAGGAGATCTCTGGGAGGGCTGCTGAAACTGAAGATGTTGATGGGGTAGTGGAGTCGAGGAAGGGGGACTCGATGGACATTGTAGACAAGGGGCGCATGATGGAAGATCTTCATAATGGGGGAGAGTACACAATTGAGGCAGAGAGGGATCCCGAATCGGTTTTCAGGTATGCTTTCGTCACTTCCTAAGTTAAAAATAACACGGCCATCCATTGATACGGAAGAATCCTTCTAAGGTTTCCTCAGTAGCTAGGATATCCATTTAACTCCATTTAGCAATCCATTGATAATATTTAGTGATAAACCTCAGTAAATTCAATGGCTTACTTCATCCCATCTCTCCCATTTTCTTTGATAAACCGCTTGAAGTTTAAACAAAGTCTCAAGAATATGAAAGTAGACTTCTTTTTTCAATTCACTAATTTTTGCGGTATATCATTGGCTTCTACTTCAAATAAGCCAAATAAGTTTTACCCATCTATCAATGTTATAGTAAAATCACCTCCGACGTAAATATATATAATTCACATTCATTAACGTTCGTATTGGCGCTCAGAGATGACCAACTGCGCCATCTGTTGCGTGTAACGTGAACGACCATTGTCAACAGAACAGCTGAGTCCCAATAATGTTGCCGCGGAGACATGGAACTAATAGACGAAAGTGAAGAAAATTGCTCATGTCCTAAATCTTTATCGCGATTCAAAAGCAAAGCATTAGTGAAATGGCAAAGAAAGAAAATGATAAGTTCCATATATTACTTTTGAACTGAGTTTTTGGTTTTTTCTTTTTATAATAACATTTCTGTTTCCCCTATACCCTTCTGCACGGTTTGTGCCTAGGTTTGGTCCGCTGATTTGGAGGTCAAGCAAAGAACGGAATAAAAAAGGAAAGAAGGCAGCCAGGAAAGCAAAATGTAACAGCGGAGACAGTGGCATACAGATCGAGGTTTGTATCACGAGCCTGTTAGTGCTTAATGTTCAACTACGTCGAAGTCCTAATATTTGATTTTCAGTCATATTTTTCTTTTCCGGCTGAGTTAGTTCTTGTGTAATACATATTATTTAAGTTCCACACAACATTTTTTATAATGTAAAATCTCTTACGGGAAGTAAAATAGTATTTGAAGTATCATGTTGTGAACGTTTTCTGTTTTGGTGTTATTCATTACCTGCATTTGTTGTGGGTCTTGCAGTTTAATGAGTTACTTCAGAATTTTCTTATATTTGGAAAATATATGTACTTTTGTATTCGTTTTGTTGTAAATTCTCGTAATCTTTTCTCCGTAGATTGGCCACGGCTCTACTGGAAGTAGCATCACTGGGGTTGGTGGTATAGATGGAGGACTTGGGTCAGAAGAAGTTGAAGGTGGAGACGAAGTTGAGGACGAAGGAGCTGAAGAAGAGAGAAAAGGGGAGGAGAGTTCTAATGAATCTCCGGATTCTGATCACCAGGGAGAGGAAGAGGATGAAGTCGAAAGCCCACCAACGGTAATTATCACACGGCCGAAAAATCCGTCGTCTTGACTTTCCTTTCTCCCTAAGATTCCTCGGTGTTTTCCGGTTGATTATCGTATTACATAGATTATATTACTGTTACTGTGCATTCTGCGTCAATCGTATTTCTCCCTTTATAATCTCAGAATATCCGCTGAAATCATTTTTTTTACGGAAGATTATGTGCGATTGCGGTATCTCGTTGTTTTATCGCTAACTAATGTTGCTTTTCGTATTATTCTAGTTAAGGACCGAAGTTAAAAAAAATTCATACCTAAGACATCAATTTACCTATCATTAATGTTGTTACACCGGAAGAAAAAGCCTAGGGGACTAAAAAGAATAAAGTAACATTGGTCCTTACCTTTAATTTTACCTTGCCTTTTTCAGAAAATTTTCTTGTTATACCCTTTTTTGTGAGGATTGATGAATCCTAAAAGATTTTTGGATTCAATTGCCCGCATTTTAATTAAACGTTTCTCACCATTAATATCATTGTACCTTTTTATTTTTTGAATGATATCCTATTGAGTGACACCCTAAGTATAATTTTGATCGCGGTTTACATGTATGAAGCCAATTGTCTAATATTCCGTAAATATGCTTAAAAGTTAATATCATATCAATACATAATACTATAATAGAGTTTAATTATTGTTGGGATATTTCCCAGGTGAACTCTGTTGATATTTTTTTCTTTCACTAATTAGGATATGATATATACAGCGATATTTACAGATATTCAATGATATAATATAATCATACAATAATTTTTAATATTTCCTGTATTTTTGGGAAAGGTATCTTATGCCCATATTTGAAAGTTGCAAGAGTTGTCTCCTTAAACTATAACTCTGCTAATTAAGATGATTTTTTTAATGAAATCCATGCTTCATTATATTCATGTTGTAGGAATTTAATGTATCTAGCACCATTTACTTATTATTTTATAAAATTGAATTTAAATGCATTTAAATTCAATTTTATCTATATTATTTAAAATATTATTTTAATTAATTTTTATGTTTATCCATTATACTGATTATTGAGCGCTATAAAATTTGTTCTGAATTTTCAGGTGAAAAGAAGAGTACGGCAGAATGGTAACAACTACGATAATAGGCCTCGATCGGATGTCCTCAACCAAGCTATGCTTGAAAAGTTCAAGGTATGCATCAACTTTTAATTGCATGGAATTGTTAGTTGGATTGATCAGCAAGCTTGGAAAGCTATTGCCTCTAGTTCTATTCTCCATAATTTACTTATCTATCTCCTGTAGTTCCATGTGAAATATTCTTTATAGCTAAGCAATTCTTGTGAATTAACTGTTATTTTTCTTCTCACCCCAGCTTATTCTGTGCTGATATTTCTTTTTGATTGGTGTTTTTGATTTAAAAATATCAGTAATATGTTCGTTACTCAAGTCCTTTCCAAATGCAGTATGGAATATTCATTATCTAATGCTGTAATGACATATTTTGTCTTCAAATCTGAATGAAAAAGGACTCTACTTGCTGCCAAAGAATGCATCTGTAAATGAATATTTCTCCTGAGAATAAATAAAGTTATGCAATAAAGTATTTTTCAAGAGTGCAGAAAATAGAACAAAAGGCACAAATATTTTGATATAAGAGCCTGAATTTAACTCTTGGTTGTTATAAACTATTGCTACTGAGACGATAATAATCATAATATGGTTATTTGTTCTGCATAGCCTCAAAATACTTAACAAAGTTGTCAAAAAGAAGAAAACAACCTATTATACAAGTGCTGTGAGGCTCATTGCATCTCACTGGTTGTGTCATATATTTTAAGAAAAATATAGGTATTCAAATCTAAGTTTTTACGAAACAGAATTGGTTATATTATTTACTATTAACGTACTGTATTATTACCTGATCTTTTAGGAACTGATGATGACTTTGGGCTTGTTTATTAGAATTGTTTGAAAAGCAGTCAGAGATGTGGTAGTCGTAATTCTTTAATTAAATTTATAAAATAATTTGCATCACTTTCCTATCCATTCCGTTTTGAATTTTGTTTTCCTCTAATGGAAATATCTTTCCTTCCATTTACGCACATTTTGTAGTAGTAGTTATATCTTAATCAAAGTTAATTGGGTTGATTCAGTGGAAAACATTAAGAGTTAAAAGAGCTCCAAATTGCTGTTGTTCCTTTTTTTCCTTTTATTTAATTCAGTGGGTAAATTAAATCAAAAATTTAGATCATTGGCTAGACCCCTTTAAGAGTAAGATGAAGTGGTTAATATTTTAGGCTTATTAGAAAGTAGAGATATTAAGAAATTTCATTTCAGATTAGACTTAATTATATTTATTTCTTGAGCCAGTCTTTTCACTTTGCATATTATATCTTCTTACTTTTGATTCTCTTCTTTCCAGCTATAAATATTTGATGCTATAGATGTGTATAATTTTATTTAATCACTAAGATTTTATGTATTTTTTTTACCCTCCAAATCATTACTTTGCAAAGTCAAACTCATCTGTTAAGCATGCCTTTAAAGGCATTTTTTACTCCTCATTCCTATATATTAAAAAAACGAATGGCTACTTGAGTCATCAATGTTTTCTGACGTAATACGTGCTTTATCTAGTGGGAGGGATTTCCCCATTTAGCTCCCTCTGTTTATTTTAGTCTCATATCACGTCAGCTTTGTTGTCTTTCCTATCTTCTCTTTTATGAATCAAGCACCCTTTAAAATTTTCGTTAATTATAAGATACTGAAATTACTGCTAATATATGATACTTTTGAAGCAGGCAAATATTTATTTCATGATAGTTGCACTTTCACAATCATTTTTGCATCTTGGACAAACGGATAGTAAATTTGTTTCTCACCTTTCTTACCTCATGATTTACTCTGAAGATGAGTTATGACCTCACAACACTGATTAGATATGCCATCTCTTTCTCCCATATCTCCGTAATTCTTGATACATTTTCTTTGCCTTATCACCACGGAACTCCCCTCTTTTAACCAGCATTTTTGTTGATAAGGAAACAGGAAGTTTACTCTGCAGGAAGTGGTCTTGAAACGTCAGTTTTTGACAAGACTGGTATGATTTGTGTGTGTAGGCTCTGAAGGGAATGATCGCTCTTTGAGATGTTTGATGTTGGGAGAATTTCTCATCAAGTATTTGTATTTGAGTTTAAGGATACAACATTGGACACTTTATACAAACAACTTCTCAAGTTATAATGAATGGGAGACTTTGTTCAATAATCATTCATTTGATCCTAGGTAAATACTTTATCATTTTCATTTTATGTTTATTTTGTTGTGTGGATGATTTTTAACATGGGCACAATATTTTTCATTTATATTTTTGCTACGAAAGATTCAAATTATCTTTAAAACATACTTAAGTACATTCATTGTTCATAAAGAGTTTTATAAATTGATTCAAGAGTAATCTTTGTTGAAAAATGTCATCCACGTATTTCAATTTGATTTTATTTCATTGTGAAGTGTTTTAATTTAATGTAATTTGGTTTTAATGAACTAAAATGTTATCATTTCATGTTCTGGTTTTGGGTTGCTTGAAGATCATCAGTATTGTAAAAATTATTTTTGCTTCTGCAGTTATCACTTCAAAAGTGCAATTATTAGGTTAACTACATTGTTACAGTTTTGTGTTCTATTGTGAATGGTGTTGTTCATTTTGACTCTTCCACCCATAGATTACTGGAAAGGTTTTTGTGAAGTTTTTATGAACCAAGTTCTTAAGTTACTGTGGTAAGATGTTCTTCATCATTTAACTTCTTGATTTGTTCAAATTTATTATAGGAATCATTATCTTTTAACTTTTAATTACATGATGAAAGTAGTGGAGGATTCTCTCTTTGTTTTGTTTTGCTACTTCCATACACGTGCACTCTCTTGAGTATTTCAGCACTTGTCACTTTGTCTAATAAATGTTTAGAATCTGTGGTAAAGCCACATCTACGTAGCATAGATTCAAAGCATTACCTAGATGCCGCCCATTTTTGTTTGTTTTGAGGAACAACCCATATCCAATTAGTATCTTCAATGTTATGTGTAGTATTTAGTCTTATCTATTGAACGACTTTGAAATTTTATTATAAGCAATCTAACTACTCTACTGTTACTTTTCTCACACATAGGTTCAAGTATACTAATTGTGCTGATTTAAATTCTTCTTCTCTTCAGGTGGACTTGCAGAATAGAAATGCTGCAAAGCAAAATGTTAGACGAACAAGGTCTGATCTAGGAGGAGGTGTTAGCGGAGGTGGGAGTCGAACTGCACCCAACGCTTATCGGAGGCAGCTCTCATCCCCAGCACCCCTCAAGGTCCGACCCAGACCACCAGCTCACTCTCCTGGGGTTCACCCCACACCTCCCCCTCCTGTGGCTCCGCCTTTATGCCTTTGGGGCCCAGCTCCTCCTCCTGTACCCACCACTAGAGCCCCTAATCGACCTCCAGGTGCTGCAGTAGGTCTTGGAATGAGAAGGTATGTGTAATAGGGTGGATCGAAAAAAAAATTTTTAATCGGCCAACAGCTAGTGTTTTAAGTTTGTGGTTGTTGGTCCTTATAACATAAAAAATTTTCAACTCGATCGGATTATGTCCTGAGGATGTAAATTTTAGTCAAAATGTTAAAAATCTGTGAAAAGTTTCAAATTTTTTTCTGATGATTACTCAATGTTTCCGAAGTGATTTAATGGCAAAGAAGTACATATTGCTTGGTTGTTGCT
Source organism: Sympetrum striolatum (assembly GCA_947579665.1). NCBI lineage: Eukaryota > Metazoa > Arthropoda > Insecta > Odonata > Libellulidae > Sympetrum > Sympetrum striolatum. Next base: position 33,934,384 of record OX388350.1, on the reverse strand, counting down.
TAATATTAAAGATTTAGAACGTCTGAATCAAGGAAAATGGTTTCTCAGTTTGCCAAAATTCGCCAAAATACGCAAAATAATCATAAATATTATGGATGTTGGTTAGACAGTAGGGTGGGTCGTTTTGTATTTTTTTCTGATAGAAATGTAATACCCGGCAATAGTGGCACCCACATTACTGATATAATTTTCTTTCCAAATCAAATACTCTAATCAAATACTATCAAAAATCTTTTGTGAGAATTTTCACCTCGAAATTTTGGCAAAGAAATGTTAAAATTGCAAAAATTCTAGTTTGGTTCTAACGAATATTTTTTTGGATAAAGAATTGTCCTTTGCAATGAAAACTGTCCCTCTAGCCTCAAAATGCCACCTATATGTTTCTGTATGGGGCAGAGATGCCTCCTTTTTGATCCACCCTAATGTGGAGAAATTGGAGAAAAGATCAAATTGAGAACAAAATCTGTTGAAAACTCTACTGTCAAAATTAATAGTAAATATTGGGCGTTTCTTAGACTTAAATATTTTATTACTGCTAGAATTACTACTAGAGTACATTAGTAGTATATTTTTTTACATAAATTGCTCTGCAAATGAATTTGTTCCCCATCTGTAGTTTTTAAGGTGAGGTATAATTTTATGGGATCCCCATGAACGACCCATTCTCACTTGACCCATTTTATTTAATGAACACTCGTTTGTCCGACTTCTCAGTTGACAGTTTGATTGTTCAACATCTGGACTTCGTTGCATCACTGTTGCAAATACGTATGCCACAGAAGTTACCTATAAATCATTTTTAATAGGTTAGGTTGGAATATCATTCAACTTAGCTTGCAAATTGTCGGTCATTCAAGGTATACCCTAATTTTACATAGACTATAAACTGAACAAAGTTATGTTCTTACATGAAGTTTCCCAATATGTTCTTTCAAAGACAGAATAATTGAGCAATGTTTGTGCAGTTTTGTAGTTAAATAGGTAAAAAGGTTAGCAAGTGAAGCTGTTAATTGTCTATCTTCCTTCTAATGGTAAATAATAACATTACATGATTTTCACAATTTAAAAGCATTTTGCAGAATAGGCTAGTATAGCTAACAAGCGTAGTTAGTATCATACCAAGATAAGGTAGTGTTTGCATTGTTTTTATCTTTCATCCCACCTTAACCCCTAGTTTATTTTTTTACATAAAATGACAAAATAAACAAAATAATTAGTCTTTGGAGAATCAATAGTGAAGTATTTAGTCTAATCCTCTCAGCTTGTTAGATGTATTAAACATTTTTGAAATATTATCATTTTAATTCCATTCTAAACATCATACAATGTCTTAAATACTTGTTTTCAAATTGCAAGATAAATGTTTATGTGCAGAATTGGCATCCTTTGGACACTCCAGGTGCCTAGTAAGTTAGCATTGATTGTATTTATCATGGTATCATCGAGTAATTAGTTACATTGATCTGATTTTGACATTTTCAGGACTGAACGCCAGCCTCGTCTTCGTAGGTCTCTTAGTCAGCCAGTGGGCATTCACGATCTTTGCCCTATGGTTGCTGGCAGGAGGAGGAGAAGGAAACAGAGAGGCCAGAGGAGGGGGAGGTAAGAATATTCTGACCTTAAAACTCATCTAAACTGAAATAAGAGCACATTAGTTGGTATTTCCCAAAGGTTTTGACACATCCCCAAATTTAGACCATGTCTTGCGTAGTTTCTCAAACATGTACATCTTGTTTGAATTTTAAATTCAATATAATCTTTCTTTCTATGCATAAATATTTTCTGGTCACTTTTAATTTTATCGTTATTATTTGTTTTGTGCAAAATTTTGGTATGTGATTTCCTGCTATCTTGGTATAAATCTACTGTCATATCCTCATTCCTCCACTCTAAGTAATGGAACAGAATCGCGTATCTTGATGTATGTATTGAAATGATGAAGCTTTCTAAATCATTTAAAATTGTTTAACATAGGGCCAAGTTTGCTATGCCAAATTTCTTTCATCTATTATCCAAGTATCATAAATTTTTCTTTTTTACAATGTTCTTTTACAAAACTTCCATTAAATACAATAATAGATTTTAGAAATTGGTGGCTAACCTAAGGGTGTTATTTCTATGGCCTCTGTCATTATTTGACAGCAAACGGAAAAGAATGCAGTGTTAATGGTTTTTATTTATAACTTCTGTAATAATGGGTTCAATCGAACAAAACACAGTTAAAAATAAAGAATATAGAAGTTGGTAGCATTATAAATAAAAAATATTTGCTAAGAAGAGCCAAATTTAGAAGATACTGACAAAAAATACTGCAGCGCCTCTGCGGCGCCGAAAATCCAACGACGTAACTAAATTTGTAAATCCATATGAGGGTTAAAATCGAAGAGTACATAAAAAGATATTCTTCAGAATCAGGGCTATTTGCTTGATTTGTTGAGAAGCTCAAACAAAGTGGTATCACTTATTTAAAATATGGATTTACTATCAGGATATCCCCATAACCTTGATATTGCACCATTAACAAGTATATAAGTGAAAACATATTGAAAGTTATCAGTCATTTATAAATTTTTGTGAGTTTAAGATGTGTAACAGCTGAAAATCATTCAAGCACATCTATTTTCATCATAAAGGAATCTTGTGAATCTCAAAAAGGAAAATTTAATGAACATTCAAGTTCATTCAGCTGTGTCAAAACATGGGAAATATCTTTGACTTTACAGAGAAAGTTTTGCTAATGATAACAAAATATAGATAAAATGCATGCCACCAACAGTGCATTTTTAATCACTACTTTTGATTTTCTTCAGGCATCACAGGTTTATCTTAAGCATCTCACATATTTACCCTCATAGGTGTAGTGAATGCTTCATGAGAAGTAATGCACTGAAGCTATTCTATCTATATTCAATAGCACCCACCAGATCGTCATACCGGTTTCTCTTTGCACACTTAACACCAACAGTGCCTGTATAATTTTAGTTGGATTGCTTCTAAGATGCCTTTTTTATGACATTAACTGCATAGGCTGGAATCCATGTCATTGGATTAGAGCCCAACCATCCAAGAAGCTATAAAAATGAAGTTGCTTTTATTCATGGATCAATGTCACTATTTTTTTTTGGAATTCTAGTAGAAATATTGTGTGGGAGCCTTGCACACTTCTATCATCCATCTCATTGCATCATTTTAGTTTAGAACTGAGAAAAAGTTAAGTAGGAAGGCAACTTGTGTTCATGATTTGCAATATTTTATCATAATCCAATGGCTATTTTGTGATTTTAAGAAAAATGCATTCATTTAGTGAGCAAAGCCTAGATAGATGCATGGACACTATAGTGTTGCACATAATTTAGATCTTTGGGTAAAAGAAAGTTTTGCAGGTGCTGACATTTAATGCCGAAAGACTATCACCCATTCGTAAAACATTGATTTCTCCAGTTAATTTCTGCCCCGATCCATTTTACAGCTAACATCACTAATAAGCAATACATATTACAATAACCTATTTATATTAATGTTGTAAATTTTTCATCCAAATTTAGACTGGAAACATGAAAGTCTAAATGCCGCCAGAATATAAAATAAATGAATACTTTAAAATTCTTGCTTTTGCCAATTTCTTGTATCTAGAATTTTTGTGAAGTATTTACAGATGAAGTTTTTACAGATTTCAGTATTTTTTGAGGTTTTTTTAAAAACATCAAGATAGTTTTTTAGAAAAATCAGTTAGACACTGCATTGAATTAACACATATAAGTTTATTAATGTTTTATTTGCCATGTTTTTTCTTTCATGCTTTTAATTCACAACTACCACTTCTGCATAGAGCCAACACAGTATTTCTTTAAAACCTTTTCTTTGATTTCTTTGTTAGCATTATGCATTTACTAGATATTTCCTACAGATTAACAATATATTCCAATGATTAATGCAGAGCAAACGTCCAAAACGACACTTTCCTAACCTGTGTACAAAAATATGTACATACTCATTGCTCAGGCAGAATTCACTCCTCGTGACCCTAAATGTTATCATGAGAACATATCGCAGGGTTTCTGTACTGATATTACACATTCACAAAACAGTGGTTCAAATTGGAAGAGGCCATAGGATTATCAGTTTTTTTATTTTTTTAAATTTCACTAGTGTGAAAGTGAGCTTCCTGCTGGAAATGCCAACATTGCACAAGTTTGAAATCAATGAATAGCTCAGAGATACAAACCATCTAGAAATATACGCTTTCTATTAATTTTTCATTCATTGTGTAGCTTTTTCTTGACATTTGACAGGACGATGATTTTCTGTGTATATATGAATTTATTACATTTATAATACATTTGTAACTAGTCACATTGATTTGAAGCATTTAAGAATTTTATAATACTTGTAGAGAATGGGTGTACCATACCTTTATTCGTGAAACCCTTAATTATTTAGCCAATATGAATACTGCACTGTAGATAACTGGTCACTGAAAATTCAAATCTTTTCAACGTGTAAACTTTAACTTTCCTTTTTCCAAGGTAATGCTGACTATATGTTGAACAGGTAAATGGTTGAGTATGTTTTCATGAATGAAGTTCGGTATTTCCTCAAAATGGTCTTACTGTCGTTAACGAATGCAAGTCCTGGAAAACTTTCTTTTGCCCAGAATTTAATCTCAATCAGCCAGTATAAAGTTGTTCAAAAAGCAGGGCTCTAGCCACTCAAGATAAATAATTGACTTAATTAAACTAATAGTCTGTTTTTGTGAATGGGCTTAATTTTATGCCTATCATTTGATAGCCCATACTTGACACACGGAAGATATTCAAACTGAAAAATATGTTAAACATAGTGAAGCCCTCATAATTTACTTACATTACTGTCACCCAAAAGTATTTAGAGATGTAATACATAGATAATACTTTCTTATTCAGCTTGCAAAGGATATAGCAGGTAAACATGGACAACATTGAAAATGACACACTCTTTCTTTGATATCAAAACACATCCAAGCATGAATTGTCATAGGAATCTACTCTCTATATCTCTTGATCTCTATAATGGACACAGTCTCTCTTAAATAGATGATGATTAAATAGGATCTCAGAAAACAGAACTTTAAAAAATGCACATTTTTTCTTAAAGAAAATGCATCCAGAAAACTATTAAAAACTGCTTCCTTTTCTTTATGCTTTTTTCTGCAAGCTTTGCTAAACTTTTATTTATATTTAGATAAAATATGCTTGTTAATAAATATTGTTTACACAAAGCAAAGCAAAATTATACTTTATCTTGCTTTATGTTGCTTTTTTGATAAATCTTAGGCATACTATAGACTATTTCTCTCAAGAAACTAGGATGAATTCAAAAGTTTATACTGTGAAGTAAAACTCTAAATATTTCCCAAAGTAAATAAAGTTGATTGGGTGTGTCATTATCAGTACAATTTCTTTAATTTCTCTGCCTATGCTTTCAATTAGTAGCCTTTTAGTTTGAATTTATAATTTATTCACCTGATTGCTGTAGATTCTTATCACTAATATGCTGATCTCGCTTTATTATAATAGTGGCCATTAAAGTCTATAAAACTTTTAAGTAAGTCTACTGCCTAAAAATTCAGAAATTCCTGATGGATTCAGTGAGGAATAGTTGTATTTTTTAACTCCTAAATTTAAATTGATTACCAAGTTAGGGTTCACAAGAAATTTAATTAAATAAAAATTATAATAACTTTGCCAAATTTGAAAATTAACTCTTTAAAATTCTGGATATTTTCAGAGTGCCTGGATCATTTTTGGTGCTACTTAAATAAATGCTGTTTCTTAAGATGCATTTAATAATATCTTTATTTCATGCTGCCGTATTTTCTGCAAACATAGATAATACACAGAAACACAAATAATAACATGTTTCAGGATTTCAGAAAAATGGATCATAATATTCTTAGCAAATCGTTGTCTCGTATCCTGATATTCTGTCAGATGAAAATAATTGGAAAGAAAATTTAGAAGAATTGTATTCTGAATTGATGAGAAAGAAATTCTATATTAAAAACCTCTACTAAATGTATTTAGCAGGCAAAATTCATCACAGATAACCACACACATTTTTCATGTTTTCCAATAATAAATTATGTGATCACTGTTCATAAAAGAGCTTGTGGGGCAGTAACTTCATGCCATTGATTTTCAAAACTTTTGTTTCAAGAGCACAGTGAATTTAAATTTGAGCACTAATTATACACTAATTCAAACAGGTTATTAGATAAATATCATAATATATATTTAGTTTTAGAATAATTTGGTAATCTCCTATATACACACCTCATGTATACAATTACATTGTGTTATCATGAAAGAAAATACGGTATCATTGTGCATTAATAAGGTATTAATTTGTTGAATTAGGAATCTCATTCTCATCAGTGTGCCAGGCACCAATATTTCTCCCATTTTCTAAAAAATTCTCCTCAAATGATACAAAACTTCTCCCATTATTGTTTTAATGAACCAAGTATTAAATGCATTCCATTTATTTAGGCATTATATATTAAAGTATTTTGATAAATATATTACATCATAAAGACTTTGACCAGGGTAATTTTCTGTCATAAACCTTCAAGACTCAAGCTGTGGACTAAATTAAAAATGCTATGTAAAGAAAAGGAGAGCAGTGAAAGATAGTTTCAATGCCCTCCTTTATTCTCCTTCAACCAATCGGCTACTAACTGAGTCACGGCATGTTTTGCATGCTTTCATTCCAAATTTGAAATAGAAAGCCCATGTAGCAATTGAAGTATTTAAGCATTATTTGGAACATTGAGTAGAGTGGTGAGATTACTTTATTTTGATTCTGAGTTCACTCTTGAGGCTAGCTTGGTTGATCAAACATAGCAATAGGTGCTTGCTGAAGGAAGAGTGTGTTCCATCTGCTAATATGTGTTCTTCCTCGAAAAGGTGGGCATGGGATGGAAGGGATGGGCCTGTGGGAAGGCAAAGTTGGGGAGGAATGGGAGCTATTGGATCTTGTGAGGAGGGCGAGTCGGATTCCGAAGCGTCCTCTTTAGGATCTGCCAAAGATGTGAGGAACAGCAAAGGTGCTGATGAAGAAAGGAACGGGAGGAGGAGAAGCATGGAACAAGTGAGTCATTGTGTTTATCTCTTTATTTTCTTTGCAGTTACAGATAGAAATATTGCCTGTGTTGGTTTTTTATCAAACAGACAAACCACTGATATAAAACCTTGCATAATATGGCCAACAACTACATTTATGCATTTTAAAACATCTCTAAAACTTTCTCATTCTCCAAAACAATTTATTGAAACGAAAACACTTGTAAATGTAATATGTGGTTACTTGTACAATTCCACAATATTTACAAGTGTCTACAGAATGCTACAAGTGTCTACATATTATTGTTACAGGTGTTTTTGTTTCAATAAATTTTTTTGTATCATGGAATTCCACCAAATATCATTTAAGCAGTTTGATTTTGTCTCATTCTCCGTAATCCCTCAACGTCATCAGACGTCCCACATTATATTATTATGTCCCACATTATTCCTATTCTTCTTCTCATAGAAACTTTATTTTCATGAGTGATAAAAAATAAATGATTCCATAATGTTACATAACTTATAATTTTCATTACAAATGAGTTATTCTTTGCATATATGCATGTTTTGTCAATTTTATCAACTTAAAGGTTAAGAACATTTATCCCAAATTTTTCACCCGTGATAATTATTAAAACTGCTAATACTTAGTATCATTAGCACAAATACAAACTGCATGCTATTTACTTTAAAGAAATCAAAACAAGAAACAAAACAAAAAATCAATAGCCTTATTGTCAGAGTTGTTCATGCAACCCAATTTATTTGTCACCTTCAGCTATTTTATTCCTCATGAGATGAAAAACTTGTTGCTAGTTAAATTGAGATAAATGTTGATATTTTTATTTATAGTTGGTTATTTGGCCAAAATCTTGAATGGAACTTTAGTTATTGCTTTGTATTTCTGAGAGCAGAATTTGAGTTGATGAAACTGCAGCTGCAGAAGAAGCTCATCAGGTTTATCTTGCTATATTGTCAGGTCTATTTGCTTTCTGCAGCATCACATTTCAAATAATTTAACCTTTTCTTCCATGCTCACTGTACAAAACTTACAACTATCTATTGCTATTCTTCATTTATAATTACATTGAAACATTTTTCTTGTTTCTGGATTGATTTCTTTGGTTGTCAACATTTAAAAGTTACTATTGGACATTATTTCATCATTAGGATGAATATTCTTAGAGAATATAATGACCAAAGACCCATGTCCTGTTAAATTTCACTGTTATTTTTCAAGACATTATTCTGTTAAATTCTGTATTGTCCTCACTAAAGTGATTTGAAATAGATTTCTTCAAAATTAAGTTTTTTTGGAAACCACTTATCTTTCCAAATCAATTTTTGGTTAATCATACAGCATACAAAGTTCATTTTCAACTAAATTTTATTTTTTGGGTGAGTGGACAGCATAATGATTTTTCATTCAGGTAAATATGGTAACTTAGTAACCACAATATTTTGATGTCGCCTTCATTGTGCAGATGGGATGGAATGGAAGCTTCGAAGAGGGAGATGAAGAGACTGGTGTTGGTGAGGAATGGGTTGCTGTAGGGGAAGCGGTTTGGGACCACGTAGCTATGGATCCTGAAGAACTGCCATTCCGAGCTGGAGACATGATAGAAGTTCTAGACGCATGGTCTGATCGCCATTGGTGGTGGGGAGCCAAAGGGGACCGTTTGGGCTGGTTCCCAGCCTCCTTCGTTAGGGTAAGTGCTTTCTACTCTCATGATATGGCCATCAAATACATTCAAAATACAATGTTACTTCATTAAACTAAGTGTGAAAGGTCATAGTGCTTTACAAACAAAAACAGATATGAATGAAATTATTTGAATATTTATTGACTTTTATTTTATTTTATGTCTCAATTAATTATTATTTAGTGTAAAATCATGTTTTACACTTTTATAGGTTCAGGTATCTCCAATTTTTTGTAATTTTAATTTATGTAGAAGATCATTTAGTAACGATTTGGATAATATAATTAAAAATAAAATTCAGTAGAAAATAAGGAGAAGAGTGAGAGGTTTTACTGGAATAAAAATGGAATAAGACAGCATTTTGCTTATGCCTTTTGTTGCTGCCTTATATTTCATTGCTTATGATACTTTAATTCAGATCTTAATCCTCATTGTTAAACAAGATGATTTCATGAGAATTTTATTTATTTTATTATTAGGATATAACAGAATTTTCACCATAAAAGAGTTGCAAACATATTTTATAGCATCCCCTATAAAGTTAGGGATAAACTGAATATAATATCTGCTGAGATGGTATCATTCACAACAAAGCAAGCTAATAATAATATAATAATAATAAGCTAATAATAATAATCTACCTCTTCCACCCGCTGAATCCTGAGCTCTTTATAATTACCATGCATATTCCATCAGCTGCGGGTCAGCCAGGAGGATACGGTTGCAGACTGCTTGGCCTCACTCGCCGCAACAAGAGGGGCTGCCGGAGAGGCACCTTCCTCTCCCCAAATTGGGGAGCTATCTTCAACTGGTGGAGTTGAAGCAACAGACCATTCGTCAGAACTTCAAACGACTTCTTCCGATTCACACGCCGAACTAGAATCCTCATCGCCAACCACTCCCGTGTCTAGAATGCCTGGTTCACGCAGCCCAGGGACCCCAGCAGCCACACCCCAGGATGAAGGTGACCCTGATGCCATGGGAAGGATGGTGCTGAGGAGAAGGGCTAGTGTGTGCCTCCTTTCGCACAGCCAAATAAGGTCCAGGGTAGTCATGGAGATGCTGAGCACAGAGAGGGACTTTGTACAGAATTTAAGGGATGTTGTTGAGGTAAGAGAGGCTCTACATTAATTCCTTAATCTGTTTTTTTTTTAATTCTTATACTTAGTGCCCCTCTTTCAAGGTATGTCTTGGTGACCGAGTGGTTAGTTTCTAGCTATGCTAACACTCCGACCCCAGGGCCCTGGGCTCAAATCCTGGCTGAACGGATTTTTCTAATCACGGAATAGTTGTGTGTTTTCGTATATTGTGTTGTTATTGTTTGAAGCTACGACCACTGTAATGGTCCAGGTAATACATTTTTGAGGAGGAATTTGTAAATTAACAAAAAAAGATACTGGGATATTTTGTCTGTCAAAAATGGTAAATGGACATATCACGTAGTTTTTTTTGCAGTTATGATAATGGCTCAATTTTTGCTGTAACCATTAAACGTGTGTAATTTTCTAGTGGATTTTGTACAAATTTTGATAGTTAAGATTCTTCTATAAAGAAATTCCACCAAGTGTACTGAATTTTGTTCATTATGATATATAATAAGTTAACCAACTTTTAGAGCAGTGAGATTCAAGAAATCCTCTTGCTGTATTAAGTGTGGGGTCAATTATGTGTACTAATAACTTATGCGAAAATTATATTTCTGTTCCAGGGAATTCTATTTAAGTTTTTATGACCTATTTTTTGATATTCTTCTCAAAATTCTGATAGCGTGACAAAGGAAGCATTTATATTTCCTTTAATTAGTGATTTACTTGTATTTATTTACTTTCAATTGCCTATTTATTGATCAAAGTTTTGTCAAGTTTACCCCATTGTGTTTCATTGATGAAGTCTTATTAAAAAAACATAATTTGTACCTGTATTTAAAACAATCTAGATTTATTACTATTATTTAATAATAAATAACATTATTTAAAACCTAATTTTGTAAACATTCCCCTAATATGGTATATTAAAAATAGTGGATCATGTGGATGAAATAAGTTAACAGAAACGTAATAAATTATTTTATATCAGTAAATCAAAAACTTTGCTGCTTAAACATTGGTTTGATTATGTTCAGGTAAAATCTAAAAAAAAACTATTGGTCTCCTGGCAAAATTAGGGCTAATCATATTAATAATATAGGTTAATAATAATATCATATTAATAATAAGGGTTAATTGGAGGAATAGCCTTCCTAGAATAAATTCACCCAAAAAATAAGACAGCATTATTATTATTATTATTATTAACTGATTTATAATAAATAGGGAAACAAAGACCCTATTACTTAATTTAATCATAAGAAATTAAAATGCTTCTGGATTATTTTTAAATTTCTCATGAAGCATTTTTTTTTTTCTAGGGTTACATGGTGGAATGCAGGAGAAGGAAAGATCTTTTCTCTGAGGATCGAATTAGGGTTATTTTTGGGAACCTAGAGGAAATCCTAGAATTCCAAGTCAGCTTCTTAACCTTGATGGAGAAGAGCATAGATCCTGCCAGGCCTCAGGATGCCTGCCTAGGTCATTGCTTTTTAGAGCATGTAAGTGCCTTTACTTTATTCCATGAGAAAATAAATGAAACATTGGAAATACTGGGGACCAACTGTGTGATTAGAATTATTCAATCTTTAATGAAGTGGATAAGCTTTCATTTGTTATTACTGATTCCCTTTTCTTTTATTGATCCCTTTATATACGGTTTTTCCAAATTCTCTCTGTATTTAAATTGTTCTCATGTTTAACAATTCTATTGTAATTTAAATGAGAATCAGACGAGGCTCAAATAGTAATTTAAATTTAAAGATGAAGAAGTCATCCCATTTATAATCATAAAAAAATCAACCCATCTGAAAACTAAGTGAAAGCAGGTATTTCAAAGTGAATGCAGGTAGAAACTTTGCATTACATTTGCTGACATTTTCTGTACCTACCTTTAATTCAACTATCTCATCAGCCTATTTTTGTATCTAGGATTCTTATCAAAAGATTTTTTGCATACCTCTAGTTCATTATATTTGAGGAGTGAAATTCTAACAATTATAAGATTATATAATGGTTATAATCTGTAAATTTTTCTCATATTTCCGTAGCGAGCAGGCTTCAGTGTTTACTCTGAATACTGCAATGGCCTAGCTCTAGGTCTTGGCACGCTAGATGAGATGTGCAGATCTGGTAGAGTGGCAAGGTTCCTAGAAGCTTGCCGCCTTGCACGTAGACTGATAGACATTCCATTGGGAGGTTTCCTCCTCACACCTGTGCAGAGGATATGTAAATATCCGCTCCAACTGGCCGAGTTGCTGAAATATACCAAGGTATGCATGTATTGTGAACATCAAAAGTTTTTATTTTCAGTCATCCCAATTCAGTTCTATAAATTCACAAAATGGTTTTTAGCATCTTTTCGATTACCTTTCTCAATGTTGCTCTCTTGAATTAGCAATTTTTTCCCACAATAGCTGAATGTCATAGTCAATGCTTGCTTAAATAATCTGAATGTCCGTTGATTTTGTTCATTCTACTTGGCTTCAGCTGGAAATTTATCAAAAAGAGAAATATGTATACCAATTTTAATTCTAATTTGACTGAAATTCATATTAATTAGTAAATGCAAAGAGCTACTCACTGGTGAAATTCTTGCAATTTAATTACAGAAGTTGTAACTAAAATGAATCTGTGAACCAGAAAATGTAATTATTCTAATTCATTTTAATTAATAGAGATTTTTAAATAATTGGAAACTTAACAACCAAGACCCTAAAATGAAATTTGAGAAAATAGACAGATTGGGAACCCTTGTCTTTAGATCTCCCATTATTTTAAATCTAACAAGCAGTTTCCTAGAAATAATATAATTAAACTTTTATTGTCAGTATTTTACATTTAACTGTTAGCATAATTAATTATTTCACTAGAAACCCACTGATGAAATTCCTCTTGAGACATTAAGAATGCTTATTTGGTGATAAGCATTTAAATTTCTATTCTTTGGAATGTGATTAACTATTGAATTAATGCATCTAAAGAACAAAATTTTATGGTTGACCTTGCCAAAAATATTTGGTCAAATGCCATCTTTTAGTACTAATTTCAACTACTTAATATCTTGTTCTGTCTACACAGTATTGACTTGAATAACTCCTCTTTGGTTTTTGCTGAATCCTGAACAAAGTACTGTATTTTTACTGATTTAAAAATTGGCCAACCAATCTTTTTGAAATAAAATGTTGAAATTGTTAACAAAATTTTTAAGGATCAAGATGATTTGTGTGATAGGATATTTCACTTTAATTTTTTGCACTAACAGGTAGATCATCCTGATCATGCTAAGGTGGGGGAGGCTTTGGAGGCAATGCGAACAGTGGCAACTTTAATCAATGAGAGGAAGAGGCGCATGGAAAGTCTTGAGAAGTTGGCTGCATGGCAGAGTCGAGTCGAAGCTTGGGAGGTAAGTTTAGAGTGTCATGTCATTAAGATAACGAAAATTACAACCCCGGTTAAAACACTTTTCCTCGCTTTGGAAGCTGCAGCTAGTTGTGTAGTGCATTTGAAATCAGAAGCAAAAATACCTCTGAACATCACCTCGGAAGATTACCACCCAATATCTTTAACGTCAATTTTTTGTAAGACTATCGAGCACATCATAGCAAGTTCAATAATGCGTTTCCTAAGTGACAAGGGGGCAATTAGTCAATGTCAACACGGTTTCCGTAAAGGTAGATCTTGTGATACCCAGTTAGCCCTTTTTCTCAAGGATGTGGTTAGAGCAGCTGATAAGGGTATAAAAACAGACGCCATATTATGCCATGATTCTTCCTAACTCAAAGCTTTCAATCAGGTATCGCATTTAAAATTAATTCATGAGTTGATGGCTTACGGGATTAATGGAAAAGTTGTTGAATATATTAAGTCATTTCTCAGAGATTGACATCAGCGAGTTTCGTTGGATGGAATTTTATCCGATGAGGTTTTTGCCACTTCCAGTGTTCCACAGGGAAGGGTATTAGGACCAATTTTGTTCCTGATATGTATTAACGATGTTGTGGATAATTTTAAGTGCAAGGTTAGGTTATTTGCTGATAATACTGTTGTATGTAGAGATATCATAACTCAAGATGACACTGGTTGTTTGCAGAACAATCTGAGTATTATTTTGTGTTGGTTTAGTTAAACCATGACTTTCACGCGGTCCACTAGTGTTATCTGCATACCATATAGAATTTTAGGAAATCCCTTCCACGCATCACTGGTGGATTGCAGTGTTTAAATGTAAATGTAAACATTAAAATCCTACATATTTATATAACATTCTATGATCTTGTTTATATTTCTCCATAGAATATTTTTGTCTTAATCTAACGAAATGTTCATTTGCCAAAGCTTGAGAAATGGTTGCCTTTGAATCTCAGTCATCTGTAAGTGATTAAAATTTATCTACACTCTGAATTTACATTGAATCCATTTTGGTTGTGTTCGATGTTTAAAGTTTAAGATTCATAAGGCCCCCAGAATAAGTTTGAATTTGAATTTTCTGTTGGTGAAAGCAATCTCAGGTTCAGTTCCTGATTGTGCTCAAAATGTTGACCTTGTATCTTAAAATGGTTAAGGAGCTATCTGAATTATTTGGTAGCAGATTTAGTGCATATAGGATAACCAATGTCACCCACTGTTATGCTGTTTGTATAGATCATGTCACTATTCCATGGATTTAGATTCGTTATCAGTCTCAAACTTAATAAAAGCTAAATTGTTTATTTGTACTCCTTATTTTAATTCCTAGGGTGAAGATCTCACCGAGCGAAGTACCCAGCTTATCCACCAAGGAGATGCCACCAAAGTCACCACTGGTGTCTGGACCAATTCCATATCACTCTTTCTGTTTGATCATCAACTTATCCATTGCAGAAAGGTAATTAATGCATCAGTGATTTGTCGATTTATTTTATGTTCTCATTATTTCCTGTAATTTATCAAGCATCATAGTCTGCACATGGTAATTCAGAGTCAGTTTGAAGTACCATATTTACTCAAAAATGTCACCCCAAATAAAAGCGTCGGAAATAGAAAAATCTTTTGTCTGTGAAACTAATTTGCACCTTAACACATGTGGTCACACACCGTATATGTGTTTACTTTGCACCATGTGTATATTTATCTGTGTATGCAATGTATGTGTATTTATACATGTATGCACTTTATATGAGATACTGGTAGCCGTCCATTCCTATATTCCTATGCAAGTGCGCACATTAACCAATTTAAAAGGTTTGATGGGCTAGCCAATCTATTTTCAACTAGAAAGAATCTAAGAAAGATTTGTACTTTTACCACAAATTTTGGACAATATTTTCAACTAAAAACAATTGGCTGACAGTTTAGTAGTAGGGGCTCTTACAGTCAACACATCAATAGCCTATTGATAGAATGTTGTACGAGTTGCATGGAACCAGTACGTGTATATTTACATGTGCATGAATAGTATTGTATCTGAATCTAGTGCACCATCAATTCTAACGCGCACCTCATTTTTTAAGCCAAAAAGAACACAAAAGGGTGCAACTATTTCACAACTGTGTATTTCATACACATAGTAATTCAGTACAAATGTGAAATATTTTATCAAGTAGCTTTTACTCAAATAGTATTTTGTATTTCAAAAGTTAATAAGACTTATACATCTCTGTTTTATTTTTCACAGGATATTCTAAAGCGAAATACTTACGTGTACAAGGGAAGAATTGATATGGATACCTGTGAGGTTGTTGACGTTCCTGATGGTAAAGGTAGGGAATTAATTACAAGTCATCCAAATAAATTATGTCTTTATGTTTTATTACTCTAACCTAATACTATGTCTTAGAATTCTAGGTCAGGTGACAGACTCATTTTCAGAGCTCTAAACTTCACCATTATGTGTTGGAATGCGATATGTAGATAGAAAACATTTCTATTATCTTCTATTTGATTGATGCTACTAACTTTTTTCAGTTGGAAAGTTTTCATTTTTTTTTCTCAAAACAATTGAAAGTTCATGATGATGAAAAACAGGACTACCATGTACCTCAAATCAAGCTCTTGCTGGTTTTCTTCTGAGATTTATCTTAAGACTTAAGACTAACATAGACATGTTTCATTAACTTGATCTGTGCTCATTCAGTCTTACTCATTTTGTATGTTCAACATTCTGTTTCTCAAAGTATAGTATCTTAAAGAAGTTGTAGTCTTTGTCTTAACAGTTCACTGTTTAATTTTCTAATCATAGTGTATTTCTTAAATTTAGTATTCAAAACAAAATCCTTCAGTATTTATATTCATTGGATAATGGAACTTTTTTTTCCTGCTCTCTTCCTGTTGCTAATATAGTAAGTTTTTAACAAATTCCTCCCTGATAACTCATAAGATCCTTACAATTATGATGAAATTATTCACCAGTAGTGATAGTAAAAGTCATTTTTAGAGATATTGTAATGTTGTCTAATCAAACCTCAAAATTAGACTTTAAGTCTAATTTTGTAATAACTTCTAGAGAGATTTAAAAAATGAACGTTTACGTCTTTTTGGCGAGTTTTTTAAACTTTACATAGCCATATCTAGGAAACGGTTTGAGATAAAAATTAAAAAATTGATATTAGTATTAGTATTATCAAGTTGTATAAGTATACAAAATTTTAAGAAAATCTGAGATGGTGAGGAAAAATTTCCTTCTAAACTGTGATGATTTGACATGGAATGACCCTTAATTGTATATTTATATTCTCTGTTTCACTCTCAGAATTATCAATTAAAATTGTTTATGAGTAATTCTCTGAATATCTGAGATAAAAGAAGTTGCACCTTCATCACCAAAATATGTATTTTCCCTCAGATCCTGTGGTAGGTGTTGGAGTGAGGCATGCCTTAAAGCTGGTACCAATTTATGAAAAATTACCAGAAGAAAGCTCACGATCTTCGACTCTTCTATTTTTCTGCTGCCGCAGCCAGAACGACAAAGATGCTTGGTTGTCTGCATTCCAATTAGAGCGCAGGGTTGCTGCAGCTGGTCAGGGAACACCAACAAGATCAATTCCAATAGCACCACGGACCACCTCCGGTGGTGGCAGTGGTCGAAGAGGAACGTCTTCATCTGCTAGTGAGTTTTAATATTTAATTGGGTGATTATCTGATATTGTATATATATAACGTGTGTAATATCTGGTGGAAAATATGGTAACTAAAATGGTGAACATGAATATATTTCAGTAACAGAAAGAATCAACCCAAAAAATAAACATCTATTTTGAATATGTAGTGACAGCCAGAATCGCATCATTTTATTGTAATGAACTAGAAAAACAGTTTTCAATTCCTGGCATCGACTTTACCAACATAAATCACCTACATCCTACCTCTTGCTAATTGATCCAAACTAAAATTTTTCAAAAATATTGCTTCCAAAAACTGGCCTGGACACTGTGAAATACCTATTGATGGATTATTATAGAATGGTTGGATGGATGAAACAAAATTTTGTGATTCTTGTGCTACTTCTAAGTAGAGATGGTCCAATTTGATCCGATCTACTCCAACATGAATTATTTTAACCCATTTCAAAACGATTATGAATTCATCTTTCGATGCCTCCAGCTAATCCATACGATTCGATATCGATGTATGCAATAGAGGTTTTCATGGGCCGAGCCTAGAGGGAATAAGGGCAGAAGCTGCTAGGCAATGCTTAGACAAAATGCACAGTCTTCATTCTTCAAAGTTCATTTTCAAAGAAGATGGCTCCTTTCATTTTCACATTCTGAGACGTGCATGACAGACATGCTTAAAAATCCAATGGTAGTAAGTAACTTAAACTTTGCACAAGAAAGTGTTTTTTGTTCACTTCTTGTACAACTTGGGTTAAGCCACACACTTTCCTTAGCAAAGTTCAATTTACTTTCTATCATTGGTATATTTCCAAGAGAGGATTTTCTCTTAAGTTTGCTTTATGGGTTGGTTGCCACGGTGAGGAACTCTGGTGGAGGTTGATGCCACTGTGCGGAGCGCCATTACTTTGCTCATAAAAGCATCTCGTTACAGTAGTAAGAAGGTAGTGGTTTGGTTTTTCAGTTGTTAGAATGCCTGTCCGAAAGTGGGAGTTGGGTTTGAGTCCCAGCCAAGTCACTTTATTTCACTTGTACAACTTAAAAATCCATTATCACGTCACCATTCATGCCTATAGAAATCATTCTAAATGATTCAAAACATCTAATAGGAGGCAGCGCATCTGATCTCATCTGATCTGATCAATCTTTTGAATGTGATCTCGTGCTTGAATTGATTCCAAGCAAACAATTTGATTCATGATCTTTTAATTGAAACCCATCCCTGCTTCAAAGAAGGATCTGCTTACTTTCCAGGTAAGAGTCGGAAACGAGCAGCTGCTCCTGCAGAACCACCAAAGGCTGCGCTAGAGCCTAAGGCTACACCTCCATGCGTAACTCCTCCACTCTCACCACCTCCCCCTCCTCCGCCACCACCTCCACCTCCCCTACCCCCCTGTCCTTCGCCTACACCACAACAGCAGAGCAGCGGAAGCACTGGTTCCCTTGGCAGGCGAAGGATCGGCTGGTTCGGGTTTGGGAGTGGGAAGAAAGCTCCCCGTTCGAATTCTGGACCACAACTCCAGCCCCAGCCTCCATCGTCGTGATCCTCCCCTGTGATGCGTGATACATTTTTGAACCTTGTGTCGTTTGAAATCCTCCTCCTGCTGGACAAAGTGTTTCCCTTCCAGTATTGTGGATTTGGTGCTTTAGAGTAGAGACAGTTCTTCTCAAATGCTATTCTCTCCCCCTTGAATGAATACTTCCTCCCAAAAGGTGCCCGAATCACCACTGTCGCAAGAGAATAATCTATGGAAAAGGACATTAACGTCGGAGAATTCCGAAAATAACATGGTGTTAAGGGCCTCTTCGTTCGAAAGATTTCCTGAGGGAATACAAAATGAGTGTTTTTCCTATCGCTGGAGAGGATTGATCTCATGTTTGGAAAGGACCCGCAATAATTCAAACTTGATCTTGCATATACTTTTGAGAAGTGAAACAAGTTCCTTTTCGACAAGAATTTTTTTTTTAATCTTCATTACTGTCGTCATTCTTTTGATGTGTCTCTTTTATTTTATTCGACTCGTAGAAGTCTTGCTGTCATCACGTGATTTTTTAATTATTTTAAAAAGAGAGGTGATGTTCAGAATCTGAATAAATTCCATTGTCGGAAGAATTTTGGTTTCGCTGTGATAGCTCACGGGAAAAGGCTGTGTGAGAGTACTCACTACGCCTGACTTTGAGATTAAAGGAATAATTTTTCATTTCAAAGAATTTATGTATTTTTAGTGTATTTAATAAAATAGGGGTTTGTTGATTTCTGACTTTGTAATCCCTATTAAATGATTAAATGAAATGTTATGAAATATTAGTCATACTTCATGATTTTGTTGTTAAACCTCCTGAGTTATTCTCTATGGCTTTGGTGAACATGTTGAAAGTTAAGAAGTGCCTAACTTTTGAATTCTGTATTACGCACTTGGAAATTACTAGCTCAAAAATTTGGGATTTGAGATGGTGTATTTCAGCAACAAATTCTTAAGACTAGCTACTCAAAAAAAATCTCACAATAATGATGATCATCAGTTCTTCCATCCTAACAAAACAAGGTCTAAAAAGGATGAATGCAAAGCTGTAAATACAAAGAGAATTCATCCAGTTAGAAAGCAGTCAAGGTAAGACTAGCATCCTTAACTTTTTTTAGTAGATATGGTTAGGTATAAGAATGTTCTGTTAAAGAGTAAGGGACAGGCAGGGATTACAATGAACAAGGGGTTCTCCACCTTTAAAAAGGCAAGTATAATACGTCAAGACAAAAAAGAAAATATATGATTTTGGAGGCATTCAAAACATCTTCACACTTGATACAGTGGTTTATACATGCTTGGACTACTGATAGAGAACCCCTGCCCTCAGCCATATAAATTCTTATATTTCTAATCATTGTTTTTGGTTAAAATTATTAGCACTTGAAATATATCCCAAACAATATTAAACTATTTTCTTCAGAAAGTCTGGGGCTATATATTCCAGACTTCAGTCCATTATTTCAGTTTCAGGTTTAACATCAGCCAGCAAGATGATTTGCTTCGTACTCACAGGATGAGATGTTATCTTCAGCTATTTTTAGGTTGTCATCTTAGCCATCACAACATGAAAAGGAATTTATAAAACTAAAACTTTTTAGGATGAGATAAGAGTTAATTATAAGTAGGCTATAAATGCAGCATCGACCATTTCCAGGTAAGTCTAAATTTAACATTGTTGAGAGAAAAGAGGCCGTTTAAAAATGCTTAACCTATGTTAAATGAAAGTACGAAAAACACATAAGGTACAGATGGACATCCAAAAATACTTTTCACAGTCCGCTAACAGCTCGAGGCCGCTATCAGAAAAAACTTAAGTTAATTGCTATGTGTTTTTTTGGTGAAATAACCATCATTAGATGCATAAATTAGGATTTTCTTATTTTAGGGCTGTTACCAGAGGGCACATCTCAAGATGAGTTTAGCGACAATTGCAAAGTTACTTGTTCCTTTACTATGCATTCTAGACGATTAAAAGTATGCACACAGTTGACTCTTCATTACTCGGGATGATAGCAATACTGATCTTTATTTTATGATTGCCTGTTAATTTGATGTATATTTACAAAAATTTTTCGCTAACCGTATTTCCGTAGAAATTTGAAAAAGTATTGGAGCCATAAAAGATTTAAGTAAAAATTTATTTGCGATGATATTATTAATAATATACCATTTTGGAAGCAAATCAGTCAGCTGAAAGGTATTGTGCGCGTAAGTCACGCGAATATTTATCGGAACTGTGACTTGATGACTTGAATTAAACTTGATAAACTGTTAAAACTGTGAATTAAATTCTTCAGCTTCCTTTTCGATGCAGCCAATTTTTTCTCTGGTGATAGAACCCCACGAATCTCATAACTTATTCTGTTAACCGCATGGTCATACAATGCCCATTCAAAATTTCAATTCATGGAAAATTTTTGTTTTCTTTGAACACTCAGTGCTTAAGACTGGGTTTGCATCAGCTCTCTGCTGGTTAAACCACCTATTACTTAGTCTAAATAATTGTAAGTTGACATCTTCATTTTTTTCACCTTGGTACGTGACTTTATTTCTGCAAGTTCAATTATAATATCAACTATAATCAATAGTCTACTGTATTTTTTAATGCAGCCAAATTTTTATTTTCGGAGTGTGACGCATTCAATCAAATACTTAGCTAATACATTAATAACGAAATCAGGCTTAATTGTAAGCCTACCAGAAAATTTCATCTGATATAAATGATTTTTTGTTTCTTATACAAACCTTGTGCAATAAGCTGTATATATACTTCATATCATTATTTTTATACATTGATGGTGTTTTCTTGGTAGGCGATATTTCAATTAAATTCCAAAATCTGCTGATGATATAGTCAAATAACGAAAGATAATGAAAAAAGCATGGGCGCGCAATGTGGGGGAACAAATGAGTGGATGTTGCTTTTTATATCGCTTGCCAAATAACCATAACTAATTTTTTTCTTCCCACGCTTTGCAACCTCTAGGAATAAAGAACTCTCGAAGACTCGGAAAGTTTATATCTACAACACTAAAAATTTCCGCATAAAAAAAGTTAAGTTTTTAATAGATGTTGGATGTATCCAAACCAGAAATCCAAACAACACATATGATAAGTATCCAATCGTTCGCTTATGTAAACTACTATCTTGCAAGGTGTAATAAGTTGGCCATATAAGCGTTTAACTCCTCTAGTTTTCAATGTATTTAGTTTTTGAAAGAATTGATAAATATAGTAGTAAGTAGCGGGCATGAATATACTAGCCCCTGTAAGGTAGGCATTTTTTCGTTTCCTCAGCCTTGGAACCCCCCAGGTAAATCCTGGCTGCACCACTGGTAAACACTTGACTTTGTTTTAGGTCTAAATTCTTTTCAAATATGCTCATGCCTAAAAATTGTTTCTCCAACACCTCCCGAACCAAAATACGAATGGGTCTCCAGGGGGGGCAGCTAGCAGCTGCCCCCCCTGGTGAAGCCCTTACAAGGCATTGTATATATTATTAAAATATTCTCGATCCATCCGATTCCAATCTGCCACTTACGCTTTCTTTATAATTATTTTTATGAGTTGGCGTGTCTGTTGTTTCATGTGAGCTAAGTTTTTCCGAACTGATAAAAAATTATATAAGGTCAACTATGAGACAATCAAGATTATCGGATCTTTCAATATTATCAATAGAAAGTAAATCTGCCAAAGACGTTGATTTTGATGAAATAATTAATAAACTTGCTGCTTTAATAGTTAGAAAAGGAAAGTTATAATATAACGGGTTATTAATTTAAATTCATTTCTTTCTTTACTTACTGTATTTGTATATTTGTATGTACTATTTTGAGTATTAAATAAACCATAATTCAAATGAATGTTAAAGCGTATCTATTTTTTTATGTACACTAGATACACAAAATTGAGGGGGTGACACCAACGCTAGGTACGCTGCTGCCTTTCCATTTTGTAAACGATTTTGTACAGTAGTATCATAGAAGAAAAATACTTATGCACAATTATTTCAGATGGCCGGAGCAATAGATCCTACTCCGGTTGTACAATCGGTGGCTTTTATAAATTGTATAGATATATATAAATAATTTCTCTTTTGTAGATTCAAATTTAAATATGTATATCCTGCGAGTTGCCTGTGGCGTATTAAAATTAATATAAATTTCTTTATTTTATTTTATAAAAAAGAATAGCAAATAAGCTAATACAAAAAATCAAATAACGAAATTAAACATTCCTTATATATATATATCAAAACATATTAAATCTAAAAAAAACATGTATATTTACAGATTTCTCAAAATAATTCATCATTTTCCATCCACCATGCAATATTTTTCTTAAATTCCCCCACACTCCCCAAACCTCTGATTTCCAGTGGTAGATCATTAAAGCACTTTACACCCTCATAAAATATTGAACCGCTAGCCACTCTTCCGGTTCGATAAAAGCAGTCTATCTGTCTTGTGTTATAACAATGTACTTGACCATTTTCCACCAAGAATGACTGTAAGTAGGCAGGCAACAATCCATTTTTAATTTTAAAAATAAATAATAAAATATAAGCTAAAATTTCCTTTCTGACCATTAACATGTCTACCTCCTTCCTCATCATGTCCACCTCTTTCCTCATCCTCACGGATCCATGGGGGTGGTCCTGGGGGTCCGGACCCCCCCCCCCGAAATATCACTTGAGCCTATTTTTTGAAAATGAAACTCAAATAACGCAAATAAACACACAATTTAATAAGCAATCACTAGCAAAAATATTCGAATTTGTCTAACACAATTCTAACGTCACGTTTTGTGAAAGCCGAAATGTCTTTTATTTTTAAATTTTTTGATCGGACCCCCCCAAAAATTTTCTCTAGATCCGTTCCTGAAGCAGTGAAATCAGTGAAGAAGAGGAATTAATTTGTCATGTAGGTCTTGTGTTTTCATAATAATTATAGCATTTTTAAGTCAGTATATACTATTTTCTACTGTATTGCGTTGCATGATTCTAATTTTATACAGAGTTAAAATACACAATTTTTAAATCAAACACAAATAATTATTTTCCAGGTTCAAAATTTCATTTTTTTTCAAAACTACAATTTTGAATTGTATAAAAACCTTACATGATTCAGAAAAACTAGAATCAGATTTGAAATCAGTATGAAAAATACTTCAAAAATCACCTTACTATCTTAGAACATCGAACCGAAAATTTAAAAATGTTTCATTGTTTAATTAATACAATATCAATAAACAATATAACAATTAATTGATAAAAGTAAATAATTTAATAGAAATAACTTTTTTATTTAAAAAAAGGAAACGTATGAATTAGGTCGATGTTATCATATGCATACTTCAGCGATGGAGAACTATATTAATTATTTTCTTCGTAACTTTGCTATGTAGAAAAATGGTTTTTAACACAGTTTGTAGTCAATTTTATGCACTAACTTCCTATTTATTTGTTCCATCCAAGTATTTTCAATTGCACTTGCAGCGATGCAGAACGAAAATTGAGTACGCAACCAGCAGAATGGTGGCGTCACATTGTATTTAATCATCTAATTTCTCCAATACATTGCAACTTGCGGCAATGATATTTACATCAAATTGGATCATAATCTACCCTTTATACATGTGTAATTTTTTCCAGCAATGCGTAATTTTAATCTATTCTTATCGTAACTTTTGAAAATCATTTAATTGCGAATAGCTAAACGTCGCATTTATAAATAACCCCCGTTTTTTCACCCCCCTTCTCTGTGGGTGTTTTCCCGTAACATGGGTTTTTTCTTGGTCAACCTTCAGTTGCAAAGATTTTTTCCCACACCCTACTCTGTCTTTTTTCATTTTTTTAATACTAGTACTATGGCACACTAGTGCCATCTCTTGAGGGAAATTGGAACTTTTGTTTATAAACTTCGCCACTAGTGCCATCTCTTGAGGAAAATTGGAACTTTTGGTTATAAACTTTGCCACTAGTGCCATCTTTTGAGGGAAATTGGAACTTTTGTTTATAAACTTCGCCACTAGTGCCATCTCTTGAGGATAATTTGAACTTTTGATTATAAACTTCGCCACTAATGCCATCTCTTGAGGAAAATTGGAACTTTTGTTTATAAACTTCGTCACTAATGCCATCTTTGAGGAAAATTGGTACTTTCGTTATTAAACATTGACATAAATCGTGCATCTCCAGAAAAATGTGAAAAACTTTTTTTTACTGAAAAATAAATATATCCCTAGGTAAACTGTAACATTACCATTCGTTTAGATATAATAGACCTCTGGACTCACTTTTAATTAGCCTTCAAACATATTCTAAAATATCAAAAAGGGGAAATACATACGTAAAACGTATATTTCAGGTAATAATTTGCCATGTATTTTTTTATAATCGCAAGAAAAGGAAGCAATTTTGCTCAGCAGACACCCCCACCTCAATACGTATTTCCATTGGCTGACGTAAATGTGACGTCAGCTACCACATCCGCGCGGCCCTTTAGTACCTTTAGCGGTACGGTCCATTCGTTATTTTATGTTTGTGTTTAACTACTGTGGACATCATTAATTAAGAATACAAAAAAAGGAAGAATTATATTTATTGTATGAATCTTAGGCATTATAAATATTTATCAATTTATAAATAGGATCTAAATAATTAAACCTACATAACGCTACGATGACATCAAATATATGGTGCGCTTCAAAGAAGTGTACACGACTGAGCATTCACCTGCCTCTCAAAAAACATGAATTGAACGTAATAATTTCGCATTTTAACTACGCAAATTTAATATGTTCTTATCGACCATATATTAACTAAGGATGCAAAATTCGTCTATAGTTAATAAAGACGTATTCAGCTATCAACAATGCAATATATACAAAACATACATGTTTCCGCCCTCGTGCACATAAAGCAATATCTAAGAACGAATGCTAAGTTGCATTTAATGGTAATTGGCGTAGTGTAGCAAATATTGTTATATTCATCGTGTTTGCTTACGTCAAAATGATCTTCACAGACGCAAACGGATAATTTTTGCGACAGAACATCCTTCCGTCGACACTTCATCATCCACACCGATCGTCTATAATAGATACGAGTAAAATGTTGCTTGCATACTGCAAGCATATCCATAACACTAATTTCAAGTCGGCATCATATCGAGACGGTCCTTAATAGAAAAAATAATATGAAAATATTCTTTAATTCGCTGCATTTTATCCGACCAGCATCGAACCCGGGTCTTCCTGGTGATACTTATTTAAAGCAAAACAGCAGTTCACAATCTCTAACTATGTGTGAAAACTCAAACAGAAATATTTGCTGCAACTGCCTTAAACGACGTCCTACTTTTCCCTTATATTCCTTATGTAAGAAAATTTAATGTGCTCTGGCATCGAACCAAGGAAAACCATGGTCTTATCTATTTTTTTTCTTAAATGGAGTCTTAATATACATCTTCTACCTAAGCAAGAACCTCCTATCATTTCGAAAAATGCATAAAAAAGTAATGAAAAGCTACCCCTATGTATTTTATATGGGGGATATATTTACCGGCCAGCATCGAACCCGGGACTTTCAGTCTATTTTTTCTATGCAGCACAATAGAAAATCACCATCTCTAACTATGTGTGAAAATTCAAGCAGAAATATCGGTTGCAACTGCCTTAAACTACGTCCTACTTTTCCATTATATTCCTTATGTGAGAAAATTCAATGTGCTCTGGCATCGAACCCAAGAAAAACATGGTCTTATCTAAATTTTCTTCTTAACGAATTCTGAATATACATCTTCTACCTAAGCCAAAATATCTTCTATTTTTAAATTTTTCGATCGGACCCCCCCCCCAAAATTTTTTCTAGGTCCGTACCTGTTCCTCATAGCTTTAACATTACTCCGTCTATCTTTGTTCAACGCCATTCTTGCACCAGTGTTTAAAACCTTTTGCAGTCTTTCAACATCACCCACTTTAAAACAAAATAAAACCATAGAACAATATTTAACATGAGGATAGACAATAGCCTTAAATAACAATTCTTTAGCTTTTCCAGATAGCACATCTCTTAATATACGAATAATACAAATCTTCTTCGCGATCTTTTTTCTTATATAATCTATATGTTCCACAAATTTCATTTTTTCATCAATAATCACTCCTAAGTATTTAAAATTCTCAACCCATTCAACTCTTTCATTTTTATTTACAATCACCTCACCTTTCTTTATTACTTCTCTCTGTTTTTTCTTTCCTATTACCATACATTTAGTTTTTTTCACATTTAGATATAATTTATTTTTTTCTAACCACTCACATACTTTCATCAATTCTTCATTAATCATTATAAGATTTCCCTCTAAATAATTTCCTTTTACATAGATAAGTGCATCATCAGCCAACAAATGTATGAATGATCTATTTAAGACATCAGGCAAATCATTAATAAACAACAAGAACAATAATGGTCCTAACTAGCCTGTACTACCGACGTTGTACCTTGCGGTACAAAGTCATCAATCCGCAGCTCTCTCGAAACATAACCATTAAAATTAACTCTTGGATTTCTATCAGTCAAAAGATTTTCCAACCATTCATATAATTCCTCATCTACTCCATACCAGTTTTTGAGCTTTTTCAATAATAATCCCCAATCTATTGTCTCAAAAGCTATTTTAAGATCAAGGAAAACTACCACACATATCTCTCCCTCATCCTGCTTATGAGGGAGAGATATGTGTGGTATGGAGTGGATGGGGAATTTAAATATTATTTGAATTTATTAATCAACAATAACTTTCCTCCAATCCTCAATCTCCAAAGCTACTGCAGTCTCAGTACTATGTCTTTCCCTAAAACCAGACTGACAAATAGATAAAAGGCTTTTGACATGTTCCATAAGCTTCTCATACATCACTGTCTCAATTAATTTTTCCAGAATTGGCAAGTTATTTACTGGTCTATAGTCTTCACAATTTAAGCTATTTTTAACTTTCAACTTAGGGTTTATTACCGATTCTTTCAATATCTTTGGCATTTTCCTCTCTGTCAACGACTCATTTACCAGCAGAGTTACTCTTTCCCCCAATTCTTCCCAACAATCTCTCAACATTTGAATACTAATTCCATCTGAACCTATTGTACATCTCATACTGTAGAGTATTTTCCTCATTTTTTCCTTAGTTAACCTCTCATATACCAGGGTTTTATTCACATCTCTCACTTCTACACTAACTGGTCTTTGTTGTATACCTTCCACTATTTCCTTTACACTACGAATAAAGTATTCATTTAACTTATTTGCAATAAGATCATTTTCTTCTTCTACAATACCATTAAACTTTCCAACTTATTTGTTTTTTTTTGCTGCTATATAAATCTTTTAAAATTCTCCCCATCATCTGAGGGTCTTTTTGATTTTTTATAAAACTTTTTTTTCTCTTCTCCAGGACTGGACACATTCATTACTACATCTTTTATATTCTTCCCATGCTTCATGTACCAATTTATGATTACCAATATAATAATAAATTTAATAACACCAACCATCCCTAATTAATCTACCCTATTTGCTTCTCTAATAGACAGCGGAATGAAAGATTAGAAGTAATATTTGTTTCTGTTATTAATTATTTGTAACGACATGTCGATGCTTCTCGGATATCGCATTAGTTCTTTATGGGAACTAAAATTTCACTTATTTCCTTTAAAAGTTCTGAGCCGATGAATTTTTTGAAAAGCCTATCAAGTAATCAAATCATCTCAACTGGAGCAAATTTCACCGTTGGGCCATCTCTAAATCTGAGGTTAA
Source organism: Sympetrum striolatum (assembly GCA_947579665.1). Taxonomy (NCBI): domain Eukaryota; kingdom Metazoa; phylum Arthropoda; class Insecta; order Odonata; family Libellulidae; genus Sympetrum; species Sympetrum striolatum. The sequence continues at coordinate 33,906,059 of OX388350.1, read as the reverse complement.
ACCTGCTTCATAGTGATCCCAGATTGTGCAGCTATGTTCTTAGGTCGAATAAGAAAAAAATAAGCTAATTGTTTGATTGTAGATGGGTATCCCCTCAGTTTTCGTCCAATAAATCTTTACATTCTGTTTGCATTTATATTGTATCTCGAATATGTTTTTTAAAGTTTAAAATAAATAGTATGAAGTAACATCTATCAATCCATTTTCTTGGCTACAAAAGTTTATTTTTCTTATTTCTTTTCACCATTAAAGCTTCTATGATAGCTATTATAGCTACTACCCGTACCTATACCTAACTAATATTTTGAAGATGTTTTATAAAATCTTTTTCATAGTGTGAAAAGCCATTTTATGCTCATTGAATTTCTTATTTAATCGCATTTATTCAAATTAATGTGAAATTTTATGACAGATCTTTGTCAAGGAACCTTTATAGTTGTAATGCTAGCCAGAGATTGTATTTAGCTTCCCGCTATAGTATTAGTACTATAGCGGGCAGCTTAAGTGTCAGCTCTTGGTGCTTGTATTTGCCGTTTTAAGGCATCTTCTCTAGTGTCTCCACCAGTCGCTTCCCTGGAATATTTTGTCGCGATATATCCCTTGGATAATGTCATTGTTTATCTGCACTATTGACTATTCCTTTTCTCATCTATAATCATTTTCTTACATTTAATCGAATTTTAATCTTTAATAAGAACAAATGGGATTCAAATCAATTAATATAGATTAAAAATAAAGTATGCTTCTTGAGAGTCCACCGTGGCACTATACTAACTGAAAATCAACTTTGTGTTTCCCGGTAAGTAATATACTAGTGTATCCAGTATATCGCTCTTTTATTGTTTCGGACAGCGCATGCAGTGGCGCGACCTTTGTTAGAACCATGTGACTGCTGGTAGAGTGAAGCTGATGAATATGTCGTCTGTGAGTAATATCGTTGATTTCTTATTTTTACAATGGAAATATGTTTGAATAACTATGGTGTACTGTAGAATCAAACTTTACGTTGATTGTAAATAAGATTATCGAGGGATCGCAGCTGAAATAATAAGAAATGTGTGATTAAAGATAGAGATACCTTGCATTTGATTCGTTGGGAGTAAATTAGAAATTTACCCCGATACATTCTCCGCAATGTCTTTAATGATTAAGGCAGTATCATTAATTAATCATTTTAGCACATACAGTGTAGAATGAGAACGATTAAGTGACTGTTTCTCTCAGAAATGTTTGGATGAATTTTACTTGTCGATTTAACATTTCAATATATGCTCAGTCAAGTGAATGCTTCTTAAATCAACATGATAGATACTGTATGCATGGATAATTTCTGAAAGTAATTTGTCCGTAATGAATTATTATTTATTAATTCCTTATGTTTTTTGCATTTTCCCCTAGCTGATTTGCTGCCAGTGGCTGGGTGTTGGTGGAACAAGTGGATGAAGTGTTACGGCTTTCGAGGGAAGAGCCTGATGACCTGGTTTTGTGGTGTAGCACAGTGACCTTAGAGGCCCAGTCCGCCGCCTAGGGAGAACACCTGTGAGCACACTGTGTGTTAGTAAATAATTTTGATTACAAATAATTCCTCTGGTCGTCATATTATTTTATAGAAGCGAAAATCCTCTCAGAACTAGTGAAATGTACATCGCAGGATACTATCAGAAATCAGTTTTTCAATTACAATAATATTTATTGTTTCAGTATTTTTATTTGTGGTAGTATTCATCATTGAATGGAAAATGTTCCATGAGTGCAATAATTTGGTTCAGGAGTTAAAAGAAAAGATTCATTGAAGGATTAACGAGTTAAGCAAATCAAATTTGATTCATTTATCCTAAAATACTTTTAATTCCTCCACATTTGTATTATATTTCAAGGAAATGGTTTCATTGAGTTTAACACTTCAAAGTTATTTTTCATTTTACGCATTTTCATGCATAAAGGCTCAATATCGATGTTTGAATGGGCAGTTTCCTCCAGGAAGAAGTAATTTTACTTCACTAATTTTTCATTCACGTCATTGAAACTCTAAAGAAATAAATTAATGATAATTGCAGATCATACATGTGTAACATATTCCATACTTACTTTTATTAATTTTTTGGTAAATCCAATTTTTTATTCGTTAGAATCTAAAACTTCAATTTTTTCCTGTTAGTTTGCTGTATTCCATCAGATTGCATTTTCCAAAGTATAATTTCACAATTTTAGTGCATTGTATACCTGGTCCTTTCATAATTTTGAGTAAATCAGTGGTTCGTTTTGTCTTCATCAGCATTCATAGATTGCTATGGCTAAATGTAATTATTTTAAGTAATGAATCTCCACATTTTTTCGTTCTCTTTATCTCTTACATTTCAAGCACCTATCTGTTGCAACTTTTCTCCTTGCTTATTCAGTTGAATTTACTCTGTAAGTATCATTTTAAAATTTCATTAATATATATATAAATATCATATACAGTGAAACCTGTCTTTAGCGGAATTCATTGGGACTACGATTTTTTTCTGGATAAGACAGTTTTCCGCTTAATGCAGGGGTCGGCCGTCAGTGACGAATGAGAGGCTTCATTTTAACACGTCTTTATGGTTCAAACAGGTCTGAGATACTTGTCTAAAATCATTCATAGGTAGGTAGAGCGAAAAATAAAATCATCATGTATGTTTTATATACATAGGGGTCATTCCATGTCAACTCAACCGATGGAAAAACTCACCATCTCAGATTTTCACATAATGTTCCCAGTAGTTAGTTCCAACCTTAGGTAAGAAAAATCCAAATTATTTTAGCCCAAATGCTTCTACTTTCTAAGATATGAGTTTTTCTATGCACCATGGCACGAAGTAAAAATCTGCCCATGAGTCGAAACATGCAAATCAACCATTTTTGTACCCTTATAAAAAATTTAATAAGGCAGCAAAGCTAGTAGAAATTTCAGATGTCATGAACATGTAACTCTAGTTTTCAAAATTGTTATTACAAAGATTCTCACTTGTCAACTTTTTTTGTTATAAATATTAAAAAATGGCAGTTATGACATATTTCCACCAAAAAATGACATTTTCAAAAACATGTAAAATTCACATATAACTTGTTAAAGCCATGGAAATTTGTATTAAAATTGCAAAATTTATCAACTTTGAATTGGTATGAGGTTTGGGCTAATTTTGGACTAATTTTTTGAAGAATGTACTAAAAACTACTACTCTGCTTATGTTTTTTGTTGTTAAATGCCACCTTTTCAACTTCTAATAACAAAAAAGGGACACCAAGTAGGAAAATGAATTTCTTTTGCTAACACACACTATCCATCCTCTTTCAGGAAATACAAACCTGAAGTTGCTCCCAGGATTGATAGTGTCTCTATAATTTATTTTAACGATGCATGTAAAATGGTAGGTCACGATACCTATATCTCAGGGTTTCCACTTCAAGGTTCTTTGAGTGTGAGTATTGAGATTCCTCTGAACACATATCATTCTTTAATGTGTCCAGCCAATTACTTTGGATATCAACCCAGGGTTCAATGTGTATACAATGCCACTGTATTAGCAATTATATGAATTTATGATATGATTGCAAATGGGTAAAAAAATAGGAAATATTTTGTTCAATACATACCTTTATCCACTAAGGCTGATGGTAACTACTCCAGGCCTTTTCCACTGCTGTAATTATGTCCTCTGGCAAAGTATACTGTCTTCCTGTTATGGTCTTTAGTACAGGTACCGACATCAACAGGTCTGTTGAGGGTATCCAGCACTCATCAGGATGTTTTGGCCACATATACGATTTTGCCTTTCCATCAGGTGCCATGAAGTTCACTAATACCTCTCTATCCTCAAGTATTTGAACATCACAACCACTATACCATCTATTTTAATTTTTTGCAATGATTTTTCAACCTTGGTTTCATGTACATGGTGAGCATGTGATAGATTTTGTTTTGTGTTTCTCTTTTGATATTTTAGGGAAACTTTGTAAGCATACATTATATGAGTTTGTGTCATACAAAGATTGATTTTGTTAGGCTTCTTAACTCTCCTAGACTGCACAGTTGTTACTTTCTAACATTTTTGTTCTTCCCTTACAAAATGTGATTACAATATTGCTACACATTAGTTTTCAAGTAGAAAGGAAGACCACATGTTGAGCCCCAGTCTTTGAGTGTGAATGAGAGAGTACTGGAGTGTGACTAGTCATCTTATAAAATTTGTGGTGTCTGTTAAGTTTATTAACTTGAACCCATTTCATCTAATGGAGGGTCTTGAAAGGTGCTTCATTGGGAAATGCTTGGATGATGAATGTCACAAGACAACTTATTCTCGCAAAAAGGGAATGCGCCATTTGAAAGATCTTTCATTGGATTCCATTGACATTTTACTATGGAGAAGTGGCTTCCACCCTATCTCCTCTTCAGCAACAATATCATCAGAATTTCAGGTTTGTCTCCATCACAAGTGTCTTTATGTGGAAAAATATGCATTCTTGCAGCGGTCATGCTGCAATCCATTTGGGTCACACTCGAGACCAAACAGAAAAAGTTTAAGGGAGATAAATGTGCAGACAGCAAGAAAAATAGAAATGCATTGTGGGAAATCTGTAAAACATGGGCAAAAGCTATGTCCTAGATGTGTAGCTTCAGTTTCAAGTTTAGAGGATATGCATGATCAAGATCCATATTACCCACCACCGAGTATAAAGCATGAAGATACTTTGAAGAATGTTAATTCAAGTTTTGAAAGTCTTGGGTGTTCCCCCATAAAAATTTCCAAACTGAGCAAATCAAATAGATCTAGTTATGCCAGGAAAATAATTGAAGAAGCCAATTCACTACTGGAAGAAAAAGTGAGCTCGTGCTTAGATGTACTCGGAAATGCTTTTGTGATTTTGAGTGTGAGACAAAATGTGATAAATGTTCAGATTTTGATTTAATATTAGAGGATCTTAAAAAGAAATGTGCTGAATCAAGCCGAGAAAAACAGTTATCTCTATTTACTTTAGTACCATCAAGTTGGACAATATCCAGAAGTGCTGAAGAATTCAATGTGACTGAATACCAAGTTAAGCAAGCTCGAGAGCTAAAGAAAAGAAAAGGCATACTTCCAGAAATTACCTCAAAAAAGGGAAGCAGCTAGCTGACCATGTCAAACAAGCTGTAATAAAGTTTTATGAAAGTGATGAGTTCAGCCGCATTTGTCCTGGGAAGAAAGACACTGTGAGTGTAGTTAATGAAGGCCAGAGAGTACACATTCAAAAAAGATTACTTTTGTGTAATCTTTCAGAGTTGTACAGCATATTTAAGCAGCAATTCCCACATGTAAAAGTAGGCATGTCTAAATTTTGCCAACTGCGCCCCAAATGGTGTGTAACAGTTGGAGCAAGAGGTACCCATTCTGTGTGTGTTTGTATGCAGCACCAGAATGTTAAGTTAATGTTAAATGCACTTTCTTCAATTAAAATGGGATACAAAGATGCTATTAAGTGCCTTGCATGTGATATAGATGACAATCAGTGCATGGTGTACAGATGTGAGCAATGCCCAGGTAAACAGAGACTGCATGAAATGTTATGTATGTATTTAACTAACAAGTTATCAGATGACACTACTATCACATATTCTCAGTGGACACAAACTGATCGTACAACACTTGAGAATATGCAGGTAAATATAAAATATTTTGTTGACAGACTTGTGACTATGGTAGACCAACTAACCACTCATCATTTCATCTCTGTATCACAAGCTGCATATTTAAGACAGTGTAAAGAAGAATTGCCTGAAGATGAGATCATAATACTACTCGACTTTGCTGAGAATTTCTCTTTTGTTGTGCAAGATGCAGTACAGGGATTTTTTTGGGACAACAGTCAGGCAGCAGTCCATCCTTTTGCTGTTTATTTTAATGAAGAGGGTCGAGTGTCTTCCATAAGCATTTGTGTAATAAGTGATTGCTTAAAACATGATGCTGGATCAGTATATGTGTTCATAAGAACAGTTCTTACTTACATAAAGGAGAGGTTCCCATATGTCAAAAGATGTAAATATTTTAGTAATGGAGCTGAAGGCAGTATAAAAAATTCGAAAATATCATAAACTTATGTATGCATAATTCAGACTTAGGTTTGTCTGCCGAATGGCACTTTTTTGCAACAAGCCATGGAAAAAGTGTATGCGATGGAATAGGGGGAACCGTGAAACGGTTAGCTACCAGAGCTTGCTTACAGCACCCATGCACACAACATATTTTGTCAGCATGTGACTTGTTCGATTGGGTTCATAAAAATGTGACTGGCATTAAGTCATTCTATGTTTCCAGCACAGATATAGAGATTTGGAAACCAAGGCTGAGGAATCGTTATGAAAATGCATGAAAAATAAAAGGAAAAAGAAGTCATCACTGCTTCATTCCAATCAGTGAATTTACTATATCAATGAGTCTAATTTCTTTACCAGAGCTAAGGGTAACAAAGGAAATTAGTTTAAAAAAGGGCAAAGGAACATCTTACACCAATAATAATATCCCTAAACCTGGAAATTCTGTAGCAGCTGTGTATGAAAGTAGATGGTACATTGGCTGTATTGTTCAAAAACTTGAGGATAGAGAGGTATTAGTGAACTTCATGGCACCTGATGGAAAGGCAAAATCATACATTTCCCACAATGCATTTCTATTTTTCTTGCTGTCTGCACATTTATCTCCCTTAAACTTTTTCTGTTTGGTCTCGAGTGTGACCCAAATGGATTGCAGCATGACCGCTGCAAGAATGCATATTTTTCCACATAAAGACACTTGTGATGGAGACAAACCTGAAATTCTGATGATATTGTTGCTGAAGAGGAGATAGGGTGGAAGCCACTTCTCCATAGTAAAATGTCAATGGAATCCAATGAAAGATCTTTCAAATGGCGCATTCCCTTTTTGCGAGAATAAGTTGTCTTGTGACATTCATCATCCAAGCATTTCCCAATGAAGCACCTTTCAAGACCCTCCATTAGATGAAATGGGTTCAAGTTAATAAACTTAACAGACACCACAAATTTTATAAGATGACTAGTCACACTCCAGTACTCTCTCATTCACACTCAAAGACTGGGGCTCAACATGTGGTCTTCCTTTCTACTTGAAAACTAATGTGTAGCAATATTGTAATCACATTTTGTAAGGGAAGAACAAAAATGTTAGAAAGTAACAACTGTGCAGTCTAGGAGAGTTAAGAAGCCTAACAAAATCAATCTTTGTATGACACAAACTCATATAATGTATGCTTACAAAGTTTCCCTAAAATATCAAAAGAGAAACACAAAACAAAATCTATCACATGCTCACCATGTACATGAAACCAAGGTTGAAAAATCATTGCAAAAAATTAAAATAGATGGTATAGTGGTTGTGATGTTCAAATACTTGAGGATAGAGAGGTATTAGTGAACTTCATGGCACCTGATGGAAAGGCAAAATCGTATATGTGGCCAAAACATCCTGATGAGTGCTGGATACCCTCAACAGACCTGTTGATGTCGGTACCTGTACTAAAGACCATAACAGGAAGACAGTATACTTTGCCAGAGGACATAATTACAGCAGTGGAAAAGGCCTGGAGTAGTTACCATCAGCCTTAGTGGATAAAGGTATGTATTGAACAAAATATTTCCTATTTTTTTACCCATTTGCAATCATATCATAAATTCATATAATTGCTAATACAGTGGCATTGTATACACATTGAACCCTGGGTTGATATCCAAAGTAATTGGCTGGACACATTAAAGAATGATATGTGTTCAGAGGAATCTCAATACTCACACTCAAAGAACCTTGAAGTGGAAACCCTGAGATATAGGTATCGTGACCTACCATTTTACATGCATCGTTAAAATAAATTATAGAGACACTATCAATCCTGGGAGCAACTTCAGGTTTGTATTTCCTGAAAGAGGATGGATAGTGTGTGTTAGCAAAAGAAATTCATTTTCCTACTTGGTGTCCCTTTTTTGTTATTAGAAGTTGAAAAGGTGGCATTTAACAACAAAAAACATAAGCAGAGTAGTAGTTTTTAGTACATTCTTCAAAAAATTAGTCCAAAATTAGCCCAAATCTCATACCAATTCAAAGTTGATAAATTTTGCAATTTTAATACAAATTTCCATGGCTTTAACAAGTTATATGTGAATTTTACATGTTTTTGAAAATGTCATTTTTTGGTGGAAATATGTCATAACTGCCATTTTTTAATATTTATAACAAAAAAAGTTGACAAGTGAGAATCTTTGTAATAACAATTTTGAAAACTAGAGTTACATATTCATGACATCTGAAATTTCTACTAGCTTTGCTGCCTTATTAAATTTTTTATAAGGGTACAAAAATGGTTGATTTGCATGTTTCGACTCATGGGCAGATTTTTACTTCGTGCCATGATGCATAGAAAAACTCATATCTTAGAAAGTAGAAGCATTTGGGCTAAAATAATTTGGATTTTTCTTACCTAAGGTTGGAACTAACTACAGGGAAAATTATGTGAAAATCTGAGATGGTGAGGTTAGAAACCACCAATTTGTGGTTGAGTTGACATGGAATGACCCATAGCATTGTTTAATATAAAACGTGTAAAATACATCTTATTTACAAAATGTGAACATAGTCTGTTATTTTTGATTGTTTTAACTTATTTTCACGTATAATAGAATCTTCTACATTCACAATCGCTTCATTAAGAATATTATATAAATCTGAATTACCTTTATTTAAACTAGAATCAACCAAATCTTTTAAAGTGTTTAATATTTCTTTATAAGATTCTTTCTTGTTGTCATTAGATGATGAACTTAAATCTTCGTCCGACTCACTCTCTGATCCACTCTCTGTGGGGTTGACCAGTATCTCACTTTCATTACAAACAGGAAGATCCTTGTCGAAATTTACGAACTCTTCAGCACCTACATTGCTTTCCATCATGTCTTGTAGCTGATTAAGATCGTTTGTCGAATCTGAAAAATTGAATTTTAAGTTAATATGTGCATTATAAAGAAAACTTTCAATAACATGGCATAATTGCATTTTTTACCGATATTAGAGTCTTCTTCTAGCATAAATCCAGCCTTAGCGAAACTTGATATCACAGTGGTTCGCTTTATTTCCTTCATAGCCAGATGTATCCAATTGATGGCATCTAGCACCGTTATCTTCTTGGACACATCTGACACTGTGTTTGAGGAATCCACTGAGGACAGCAAAGATCGCATCAAGTGCTTTCTATACATTGCTTTCAGAGATCTAATTACTCCCTGGTCCATTGGCTGGGTAACACTGCTTGTGTTTGCTGGTAACCATGCTAGTTCTACGTTTGTCAGATTGACTTTTGGGTGACAGGTTGCATTATCTAGGAAAAGAATAACTTTCCTTCCTTTTCTCTTCATATCTGAATTGAAATGATTCAACCTCTCTTCCATTATTGACGCGGTGTTCCATGCTTTTTTATTATTTTTCCAGAGGACCGAAAGTTTTTTAATATCTACATTTTTAAAACATCTAGGCCGTGCTGACTTTCCAATAACCATCGGCGTTAACAATTCCCCTGCCATATTTCCGCAAATGAAGATAGTCAAACGCTCCTTCGACTCTTTCCCTCCTGAAAAATTAAGGAAATGTCATAACTTAAAATGAGTAAACCCAGAATTTATAATTTTTCAAACCAAAGAGTCGAATTTGCATACAAACCTTTGCAAATTTCTCCTTTTAGGCATAATGTTTTAGATGGCAGTGCTCTGAAAAATAATCCTGTTTCATCTCCATTGTACGCATCACAGGGTTAATAGTCACTAATTCTTCTTCGGACGGTGTCTCTCCATTCCTCCACAATTGTCATATCCACGTCGTTTGACTCGCCAGGTACACTATTCCACACAACATTATGCCTGCATTTAAAGCTCTCCAGCCACCCATTCGAGGCTTTAAAGTCACGTTTTCCTAAAGCCACTGCAAACTCCTTTGCTTTTTCTTGGACTATTGGCCCAGACAAAGGAATATTCCGAGATCTTGTCTGCACAAACCACTCCCAAACTAATTTATTTAATTCACTATTCTGGCAGGAAGTTTTCCTTTTAGACCGTAAACTCTGACCTGAAAAATAGGTAACAAGGCTGTGAATATATTCGTGCCTGTAAGTCACTTGCCACCTCTGTTTAGAATATCTCCAAAAACCTTTCGAAATTATTTTACCTTTTTCAAAATCTTTCTTTAACTCTTCCTTCTTCTTTATTGCTTCATAGACCTGAGTCTTGCCATACTTAAATCTCTCTTGTAGCTGCGTCACGGATAGTTTTTCTCGTTCAAAACTCTCAATTAATGCCAACCTATCTTTCAATGATAGCACGTTACGTGGCATTATGAAAAATGTAAGATTTAAAATGTTAAACTGTAGTCTCGAAGCAGCAGATCCAAGAATGCCTCCACTCTAAATGGACTCCTCTGAAAGAACTTGGCTCTTCCCACAGCCGGTCATTTCATTCCGCCACCTAGCAAAACATTTTGGTTAGTTTGTATGTATTGAAGTAGTCGTCTCTGCAAGACGCCTGATGTTATCAGCTCATCGCAACGGACGAATGCTCTCCCCTGGGAAACCTGCCTTAATGTGGGAATAGTCAACCCTTTTCATACGTAAAGAGACAAGCGGCAGACACCCGACGAATCTACACTTCGTACTTTCAATTCTTCGCGTCTTCCATATGCCCTCTCCGGGCCAGACCTATTGGCTCCGCTTTTCCCATCCTCTTTCCCGTCTTCCCGCTTTTCACCTAGGTAATCTGCTTAACAAAGGTTCATACACACGAAAATCTATTCCATTTCCGCGTTAGACAGTTTCCGTTTAAAACGAGGTTAGAATACACTAAAACTCCATAGCATATGTTGGGACCAAATTTTTTTTCCACATAAGACAGGTTTCCGCCTTATACAGGTTCCGCCAAAGACAGTTTTCACTGTATATGTATAAATTCATACACTTCTCTCTCTCCATTAGTTAAGTCAGTTCCTTATATATTTGCCATGGTTATCAGAAAATTCATCTCATCTTAATCTTGTGGCTCATTTTCAAATAGAAGGCTAATTTTGACTTATTCTTTCATCATTTAATTGGTAATGATACCTACACTTACTAAACATTATAATTCTATAGATATCTTCTTTTTTCTGTTTAATATAATCAATCTCATCTATTTCATGGGATTCAAAGTTAGGGAGTTACATTTCTGGAATAAAGAATTTCATCCTCTAACTGAACTCGTTAGGTTTGGTGTACTGGTCTTATGTGTTGCTTTTCTCATTCTAGTTTATTGATCATCCGTGAATTGCACTTACAAATTGAAAGTCTTTGTTCAGTATTCTTTGCATCTTTTCTTAGCCTCTTTTTCATTATGCTGGTTCTTTGTTGGTTAAGTCTCACGTTTTCACCACTATTCTCCTGTGTATTTAATTCTCAAATTCTCTTCAGACCCTTTCTCCAAAATTTAACTTCCACTATCCATTCCCATTAATCACCTGGAGAAACACATGAGAAAATACTTTAACTTCTTTTGGATAGGACAAGTATTTGAAAAAACAATTATTATCATTATTATTGTAAAAATGCTACAAGTGGACTAATCGTTCGGTGGTAACACATATGTACATATATTACACATATTATTATAAATCCCATCCACTTTTTTTAATTACAAAAAAATATATATATTTATTCACTGCACATGTACTCGTCAACGTCAATCTCACTCGTCCTTAATATTTTTACCCAATCTTTTTACAAACTCCCTATGATGCAGGGCATTTTTTATTGATTTTTCACTAGGTGGCCAAAAGAAAAATATCTCCTCGAACCCCCCCCCCAACTGCTCCTCCACCGACATACATGCGTGAATGAGGAAAATTGGTTTGGAGCACTTATTCTACAAGATGTCGGTTTGTGACTTTATAATCATATCTATTCAATAGACGAATTGTGATCAACGGATTGTGACTCACAAATTCTTAATTATATGCTGACAAAAATCCTCAAGCATGTGCAGAATTAATAGAATTTATATATCAAACGGAAGTCGTGCGTATGTTTTTTTCCATATAAATCCTCAATGACAGTATACTTGATGAACTGTCATTCATTCGTTGATAAATTTCTTCGATTTGCACCAAAAAACTTTATTGAAATTGGCAAGTTATATATTTTTTGGCATTTTGAGGAAATCATGTATGATCAGAAAATTTCTGACATTATTTCAGTTGGGTGTTGTTCACGCATTTCCGAAAATTGGTTGTGGCCAGATTATAATTACTTCGTGGCCACGGCAGACTACTACGTGGCCATTTGGCTACATTCTTATTACTTAAAAAATGCCCTGCTATGATGTTTTGGGAAGGGGGCTCCAAGACTCATGCAGGCAAATCATTTCAATCCGTAATAGCACGATTTAGAAAGAGAATTTACTAATGTTTGTTCGCTGTTTTATTAATTTAGCTTTTTGTCTATGGTCTTTTCTGCCATGGCATTTTTCCACAGTGACTTTTTTTGATAATTCCTCAAACGATTTAACTCCTGTGTATACTAAAAAATACAGCTAGCCTTTTCTTGAATCTCCGCTCCTCTAAACTTTCCCAACCTAATTCTTTTAGCATGTGAGTAACGCTATCAAGCCTTGCATATCTGCTTAAGACAAATCTTGCTGCCTTTCTCTGTACCTTTTCTATTTTTTGCTTAAAGCCTACATCATGCAAGTCCCATAGGCATTCCCCGTATTCCAAGATTGGCCTAACAAATGATTTGTACGCAGCCTCCTTTTAATCCATTCTTATTGCATGGATTGAATTTTGCATGGCTTAGTAATAATTTGAATTTCTAAAATACATTGTTTAATTATTGTTCATTTTGTGCAATATTTGATGTGCTCCTTGTGCAAAAATTTTGTGATCTTTTGGGAAACTAAGCTCAAAATAAGTTAATAACCTTGAGGACTTTGAATATTTAAGCTTTCAGATGGTACACCATCATTTCTTTACTACTTAAAAAATCTTTTGAAATTACAGTAGAACCTCAATTTTACAAAGTTGAAGGGACCCAAAAATTTGCGCTTTGTTAAATTCGGGCTTTGTAAATTTGAGGTTTTCTTTGAAGCAATCGAAATCTCTACAATACCAATCCAGTTTCAGTAACACAGTGCATAAAGTTAAATGGGATTGAAAGGAAGGTAATACTTCAACAAAATGAATTATACATCCAGTTTAATGTTTCATACAAAAGAAAAAAATCTAAACTTTTTACTTTTTAAAATAATCATCAATTTTTGTTTGTTTTTTTGGAAGTTTCAATGAAAGATGAGGTGATTTTCTTAATACCTGAAAGGTAATTATTGAATTAATCAGGTACACCATCAGTAAACATTTGAAAATTGCGAAGCACTTTTATAGTGTCTCTTAATTCATCCCTTGTAAGGGGGGGAAGGTTCTTCTTGGGTCATCTTCATTGCTTGTAGAAGATCTATCTAAGTTCATAAGTTAAATACATCCTTTGCGACGACGAGTAGGTATTTTTTAAACACAAAATAATAGAAAAGAAATAGAACTTACCAAGCGTCCGAAGATAGTGCTGGACGAGAAATCTTCGGTAGTGGACTTAAAAGCTGTTAATTATTCCCATGTCCAGCAGTTGCATCTTACTGGTGCTATTTGGACTCAGAAAAAGTACTTTGACGTTTGGTAGCACTAGTCCGCTTATTTTACGAACTGGGGCATTATCTGTACAATAAGTAGTACATTGCGATTCTCGCATGCGCTCTTCCTCTGCAAGAAGATAATTTGCTTCTGAAAAATGTCCGTCGTCATCCATGCTTTTTTATTACTTTCATACAACACAGGCAAATTTTTCACGTTCTTGAAGCAACTGAGAGCTCTTGATTTTGCAATCACAACTGGTTTCAACTTTTTAGATCCATCTTGGTTTTATATCAGCATTACTGTAACCCTATCCTTAGATTTTTTTACCTCCGCGACATTTTTCACCACGGGTCTCGAGGGTGCAGTCAGGTAATGCCTTGAAAAACAAACTTGTTTCATCCAGGTTGTATATATCTCGAGGGGAATATTTAGACACAATGTATCATTTATTCCATGCCATTGCTCAACGTCTTTTGTGTTGGCGTTACCTTCTTCTCCACAGATTTTCATTGAAGTGATTCCGTATCTTTTCTTGAATCTATCAAGCCACCCAAAGTTGTCGCACTTCAGTTTAAGAGCCAAAACCTGAGCCTTCTCCTTCATAATTGGTCCCTTTATAGGCAATTTGGCATGACACTTCTAGAAAAAATTATACAGCTGCCTATCAAGTTGAACAAATTGCGACAATGAGACGTATGTACTTTGTTTTTAATGATGTTGTTTGACTCAAAATTTTTTCACTTGAATTGACGATTGCTGCCAATAATGTAGATAAAGAAATGCCATACTTCCGAGCAATTTCTGTTTTTGTCTGCCTGCGATCACGTACTTCCTTGATAATTGACCTTTTGGTGACCAAACTCAGGGACTTCCTCTTTTTCTTGGTCAGCGATGTTTCATCCATTATTTTACTAATAGGCACACGGGATGTCACAACACAGGCCACCTCGCGCAGAGATTCTGACTAAACGCGTGTGACTTTTCCTCGCTTGTATATGTTTGTATCTAAATACATGGGATGAGGGTCCTCCCAACATAGACAATCTGGATTCAGCTGCTCCTGTTTACGGCGATCGTCATCCCATTGTATTGAGCTCAGTGCGACAAAACCATTTCAAATACTTCATAAAACTGGGGTTCATTCACTCCTAGGGACCGGCTTCTCACTTTGTAAAACATGAAATCGAGGTTTTACGTAAAACAGAGGTCATTTTACATGTACAAAGATCGGGACCGGCGGAATGGTTCGTAAAACTGTGTCACTTCGTAAAATCGAGGTTCGTAAAAACGGGGTTCTACTGTATATTCTCTTTTTCATACCTATCATGGAGTTCATAAACTCTATCAATCAGAACTTTAATTATTGTTATCATGAAGTATTCATTTGAAGTTTACATCCTTTTGGATTAAACACATTTCTTGACTACTTTTATTTATGAAGTAGAACTTGGAATTTCTTCAACCAAGGACAGTTGTTTGAGAGAAAGAGTTTCATAGGATTTGATGATCCTCTTATGGATTGAGTACTTTTGAGTGGCTTTCAAAGCATTTCTTTGTACATTTCAAAAGCATTGTATTGTATACATTGTGGACTATTTGAAGTGCTCCAAGTGCAAGTTTTCAGTGAGTGCAAGTGATTCTGCAAGTGATTCTGGAAGTTATTATCTTTTGGTAAATTAGATTCCAAATAGGCAAATGACCTTGAACACTTATAATATTTAGCATCTAGATTACAGACTATACATAATAATAATATATAATATATAATTTCTATTCTAATTACAACATTTCCTTCAATTAAATACTCATGGTCATATATTTTATGGAGCTCTTAAGCTTTATCAAGTAGGACGTTAATTGTTTTGCTTGATATTTTTCACAATTTTGCAAACTCATTTAATTGTCAAGAAATCTCGTGAAGACACATCTAAATATGTGTAGGCATATGGTGATTTATTTTTGTTTTTCTTTTTTTGAAGTTTTATTTTTAATTTCAACATTTAATATACTGGGATATAATATCTTGGATTACTATAAATCTCCAGATAATTGATTTTGTTCTTTTGAATAGATAAGTTTGAAACATTACTTCATTTATTTCTTCACAAACACCTTTAATATTTTTAATATACCAAAAAAATATTATGGAAATGATTTCTTATGATTTAACAATTCTTAATTATATCAGCTTTAGTAGTTTCTAATGAAAGATCTCCTGTTTATTCTACATGTTACACTATTTCAAGCCAAAGTGCTTAGTGTTGTTCTGAAATTGACAATCACAGTTTCAATGTGCACTTGTAATTTTTAAAGCCGCTAGATTCACTCAATCCACACAAATTTTGAATAAATAAATAACATTGTAAACCTTGGATGGAAATAATACCTCTAATTCCATTCTTTCTTTTCTGCTTATTATGTTTTATCCAATTTCATTACAATCTTTACAAATTCCTATGGAGTACAACATTTTAAAATGATTCAGAAAAATACAAAGTTAGGAAGTTGCTGGTTTCTTGTACAGTTACTGTGTGTGAATTAACCTAAATAGCATGTCTTTGGAAAGCAATTTTAACATGTTCGTATCTACTTCTTCTTTATTTCAGTATTTTTTGTTGTTATCAAATAATTCCATCTTATTTTCCTAGATTTTATTTGTATGTCTTACATTTCCTATTGTATGATTCCTCAGTTTAGGTGCATAATATACTTATTTTTCCTGAAGGAAGATAGAATTATCGTTTCTTTGGTTGCTCTTTAGGTATCAAGTTGTCTTGTTGCTTATAAATAATATACTAAATATAAATTTGCATTCCTGAGCAATTTTTCCAAGGTTAAATTTCTTGGTCTAATTGTTAACATTCCTGGCATTTATTCTCAGGGCTGAACTTTAAATTCACACTTGGGAAATTTTGTGATAATTATGCTAAATGAGTGCAGAGGAGCCAATTTTTAAAATCATTTGTTCAAGAACAGCTGTTTTCAGGCAATTCATTTTGTGAACAGGATTCAGATCGAGATTAGAGACTGAAGAAGAGAGAACCTCGATGAAAGTCATGTATATTAATAGTGAAATAAGTAATGAAAGAACATGAAAATCTGAAAAAAATGTAGACGTCTTTAGTTGCACTTTTCTTAAGTTCCAGCAAAGGAATGGTTAAGGATTTTATATCTGCACATTGATCATCATGTTTACTGTCAGTTCATCTTCTAAAATCAACAGCTGTATTTCTTTATAAAAATCTGCTTAGATAAAAATATAATTTTTTCCTGTGCCAACTAGATTTCTTCGAAAATAGAATATCAACAGATAGGTTCAGAGATCTGATTTTAGTTTTGAGATTCTATTCAATGAGAAAGCATGTGGTATTAGAAAATCATTCTTCAGTCAGCCATTTTTAAATAAAAAATTAACAATTAAATTATTAACAATCTTGCATTTGAAGGTCGAAAGAGGAGAAAAGAGTGAGAATCTATAGCTTCAAGGATTTATTAAAAAAAATTAAAATTTTAGAAATAATGGCTCTATCAAGGGATTTTAGGGAAAAGGTAACTCACTCCTAAATTCACTTTTTTTAGGATTAAATGAGAAAACTTTAAAAATTTTATTATTTCTTCATCTCAAGATAAAATGTAACCTTGCTTCAACATGATTTTTCCAAAACACTACCATTCAGAAGCGTTTTTTTCCGCATATCCTCTCAAAACCAAGATCGTATCAGAAAGTGGCACTCTGCTGCGCGGATTGCTCTTGCATCGCCATTGAAAAGTCGCTTTATTTGTTGCGGTATCTTAGGATCGAAGGCTCTGTCACTGTAGGAACATATATCTCAGCCAGTAAATTCGTTGCAGAATATAGAATATACAAAAAATCGAATTTCATCTTAACATAATACGAAAGGAATTCAAACGGAAATAATATAAAATAGCGGATAATATAAATACTAAATTGTAAACTCTGCATTTGAGATCTTGGTATTCATGATTGAAGGTTGAAGTAAATGACTGCGAGGAGTGGAAATTACGAAATATATGTAGAAATAATGTAAGTTATGGAAGCCAATTTCATTCAAATTATATTCCTAAAACTCTAAATTCCATTCTTTCTGTGAGATAATAACTCAATGTTGAACATTATATATAAGTATAATGAGTTACGTATTCAAGGGATAAAACGAAAAATTATAGCCAACTCCTTCGAGTATGAAAAGTAGAGTAATTTTTAAAAATCTGCTAAATGCTATGACTATCCTGTCCATATGCGACATCTATCTTTGTAAAAATAACTGCTCAAAGGCGACAAGTATACTCGGCTGGAACACGAAAGAAGGAAAATATTTCAGGTAGGACGAGAATGAAGTTTTAAACTTTCAGCTCTGAAATAGAGTTAAAAAATTTAATTAAAATTGTTTGTTTTCATAAAATATTTTTATTTGATAGAAAAATTTGATGAATGTTTGTATTAAAGTTGAAGTTTATCGTAAATCATTTTTACTGTATCTAATTTTTCTTCATTGCAGGTAGGAATATTCAAAGTCCAGAGATGTGGAACATTTTAAAAGTCTAAATTGTAAACATTGGAAAATAATCAAAGTCAAGAAACACTTGCATTTGTATGTGTTTCTTGGATGGATGTAGTACTAACAAAGGTAGTTTTATACATTTGTATTTCCAATTATGATAATATTTGGTAGGAAGATAGCATTAAAAGTATAATTCACAAATTAGCACTCGTTTTGGGTGCTGGAAATTTATCGTTTAATGCTAAATTATATTTTTATCCTAAAAAACACATGTGATTTGAAAATAGTATTAGTCAATTTTTATCAATGTACACTTAATGAACAGGATTTGATCTCTAACAAAAATTAAAAAAAAAACTGTATTGATTTACTGAGCTAGGACACTTTAAATGAATTTTGGAAAACCAACATCTGACGTTATCTATAGTAGTCACTGTAATTAATGTACACTTTGCAATAAAGTTTCAAAGGAGGTCTTTTTGTTTTTATTTCCGTACAAATTCAAACATCGAGAATTTCCCTTGCTGACCTTCTGCCAAAGTGACATAATGCTATGTAACATCTACAAAAGAAGTGAAGAAGAATTCTCATCATAGGTTCCAGCATATCTGCAACACTAGCGGTAGATTAAAAATAGGGAACTTTTAACCTGCTATTACTTCTACTACTACTCTTCTAAAAGGCCCAGGGAGTTTTAAGTAAATTAAATTCACAAAATGAAAAGCATGCATGTATTCAAAGTAAACTCCATTGAGTTAAAATGAAATTTAATATCAAACATTTTAGCCTCAAAATATGATGATGAGATCATAAAAATAATCACATTCATAACAATTTGCACAATGCATAGCGAAGAATTTTCTAGCAATATACGAATATACACAAGTTTCATAGATCGTACTTTTTTCACAATCCTATTGGATCTATTATTCCCATGCATCCTTGCGCGATAAATCATTACAAAGAAACACTGGTAATAAGGACAATATCAGAAGAAATTTTTGAAACTGTATGGCTCTTCTAGACCATGCATTCGATGGTAGAGTCAGCTGATCCTCACCGAGATTAGTTTTTGTAATCGTGGCCTAATTATCGTTGCCGTTTTACGGGTTGGTTATATTAGCACGTCCACATATTAAGTTTTTGATTTTAATTAACACTACAATTGAGGAAGTAACCTCGTCATTCTCACGAGTACGTACTTCATTTTTATCTAGGAGCAAATAAGTACTTAAAAATATACCGATATTAATACAATATTCAGACTGATAACTCGTAGCCTTAAATGATAGGTTACTTTTACTTTCTCCATATACGAAGTATAGAGAAAGTACTGTTTTCATGAAAAAATTCGACTTCGGGATTTCAACGGAAATACACGTTTTGGGGTCCCTAGAACACGTTTTGACCATTTTCGGAATGATGTCTGTGTGTGTGTGTGTGTGTGTGTGTGTGTGTGTGTGTGTGTGTGTGTGTGTGTGTGTGTGTGTGTGTGTGTGTGTGTATGTGTGTGTGTGTGTGTGTGTGTGTGTGTGTGTTTGAGTGTGTGTGTGTGTATGTGTGTGTGTGATAGTGGGCGCTCTAACGTGAAAACTAAAAGCTGTATCAATACCAAACTTCATATATAGTACTGTGGTTTGTGCTGTCAGAGATGATTAGTTTTTGGAGTAAATCCGTTAACCGGAAGTCGAGCTTTATTCATTAAAGCTCATTTCCGGTTTTCAAAATATCTCCATGAATATGATATATACGTCTATTGCATTATTTATAAAAGTTTTAGATATTATAATTTACTGTAACTTTTGTATTTAACATATTTTTGTATCACCGGTTGATAAGGAGTTATTCGTGAAATACTGATAAACCGGAAGAAGATGATTATGTACTTTGTGGGCGCTCTAACATGAAAACTATTTGTCGGATCAACACCAAATTTCATATATAGTATTTTTATTACAGTCGTTAGAGTTGATTAATTTTTGGATTAAATCGGCTGACCGTAAGTCGAGCTTCATTCTTCAAAGCTCATTTCCGGTTTTCAAAATATCTCCATAAATATGATATTTAGGTATATACTATTATTTATAAATGTTTTAGAAAATTTTATTTACTATAACTTTAGTATGAAACATATTTTTGTATCACTGATTGTTTAGGAGTTATCCATGAAATACTGATAAACCGGAAGTTGCTGATTATGTACGTTCTGTAAAGCTCATTTCTGGTTTTCAAAATATCTCCATAAATATATATTGGTATATTGTATTCCTTATAAAAGTTTTAGGTAATATAATTTACTATAACTTTTGTATTTAACATATTTTAACATTGTTTTTGGAGTAAATCGGTTGACCGGAAGTCGAGCTTCATTCTTCAAAGCTCATTTCCGGTTTTCAAAATATCTCCATAAATATGATATTTAGGTATATACTATTATCTATAAATGTTTGAGAAAATTTTATTTACTATAACTTTTGTATGAAACATTTTTTATCACTGATTGTTTAGGAGTTATTCATGAAATACTGATAAACCGGAAGTTGCTGATTATGCACGTTGTGGGCGCTCTGGGCTCAATGGGCGAAAGGCCAAATTCATCTTTTTTCATCGAGCATGTCCCGAAAAATATTATTTATAATGTTTGTAACGTAAAAGATAATAATATATAAATTAATCACTCATCTTTCAAGTTTAGATTGAATATAGAGTTCGAAATTACTGTCGTAGATAAATATTTACATCTTATGTATGGAGAAAGTCATGTGCTGGCCACATCAGATTTTTACTTACATAAAAAAGTTTTATTATGAATATCATGTACCTTACCGTTGTTATCAGGTCTCTTACCGTTGGGTGTAAGGAGGTAAGTATTAATATTTATTCAATTCATTGGATTGATACAGTTTTTAAGATAACTAAGTAACCTCGTCATTCTCAAGAGTACGTATTTCATTTTTATCTAGGAGCAAGTAAGTACTTAAAAATATACCGATATTAATATAATATTCAGACTGATTACTCGTACCCTTAAATGATAGTATATAAAGTATATTATCATAGTAATCTCCAGTATTTTCTTGCTGATAAAATTGGATGAACCCAATACTATATCTCCTTTCTTCTGTATTTTCTGTGAAATCTGAGTGGCCTCCGATTCCGTGAATGTCAGTACGTGTGAAAACCGTTCGCCACCGGACTAAAGGCCGTCGACGGCCCTTTATGTACGGTTATGCATGATATGTTGGAGAGGAAAATTGGCACCGGCAGCCGTACTGGTGTCTCGAGCATAACAACTTCTACAGCATGCTAATTAAAAACAGTTTGTTAATCGAAAAAAGCGACGAAATGGTATAATTTTAGCAAAATTTTAATATTTATGCTCTCGTTCGTAAAAATTTCCGTTTCTTTATCAAGATACTGTTGGAGAAGGCGACGAAATAATATAATTTTAGTAAGATTTTAATACTTTTGTTCTCGTTCAGCAAAATTTACGTCATTTTGTCAAGATAATATTGAAAAAAGCGACGAAATGGGATAATTTTAGCGAAATTTTAATATTTTTTCTCTATTTCTCCATTATTTTCCTCATTTTGAAAGATAATATCGAAAAATTCAACGCAATGGGATAATTTTAGAAAAATTTTAATATTTTTGCTCTCGTTCAGCAAAATTTACGTCATTTTGTCAAGAAATAAACGACGAAAAGGGATAATTTTAGCTTAATTTTCATAATTGTGCTCTTATACTGCAAAATTTTCGTGATTTTGTCAAGATAATATCAAAAGAATCGATGAAATGGCATAATTTTTGCAAAATTTAAATATTTTTGCTCTGGTCCAGCAAAATTTTTGTAATTTATTCAAGATAATATCGAAAAAAATTACAAAAAGGGGTATTTTTTGTGAAATTTCTATATTAATTCTATATCACTACAAAATGTTCGTCATTTTGAAAGAAAATATGGAAAATAGCAACGAAATGGGATAATTTTATCGAAATAATTATATTTTTTCTCTATTTCTCCATAATTTTCCGCATTTTGAAAGATAATATCGAAAAATTCGACGCAATGGGATAATTTTAGAAAAAGTTTAATATTTTTGCTCTCGTTTAACAAAATGTTTTTCATTGTTCAAGATAATATCGAAAAGGCGAGGAAAATGAGTAATTTTTGTGAAATTTTTATATTTATGCTCAATCTCTCCAAATATTCGTTATTTAGAAAGAAATTATCAACAAAAGCGACGAAATTGGATAATTTTAGCTAAAATTGAATAGTTTTCATCATGTTCAGCTAAATTTTCGCCATTTTCTCAACATAATACTGTATAGAACGAGGGAACGGGAAAATTTAAGCGAAATTTTAATATTTTAGCTCTATTTATGTTAAATATTCGTCATTTTGATGGAAAATATCGACAAAAGTGACGAAATGGAATAATTTTAGAAATGTTTTAATATTTTTGCTCTCGTTCAGCAAAATGTACGTCATTTTGTCTAGAAAAAAAGCGACGAAAAGGGATAATTTTAGCGTAATTTTCATAAGTTTGCTCTTATACTGCAAAAGTTTCGTCATTTTGGCAAGTTAATATAAAAAATCCGATGAAATGGGTTTATTTTAGCAAAATTTTGATATTTTTGCTCTGCTTCAGCAAAATGTTTGTAATTTTGTCAAGATAATATCGGAAAAAGTTACGAAAAGGGATATTTTTTGTGAAATTTCTATATTAATGCTCTATTTCTACAAAATTTTCGTCTTTTTGAAAGAAAATCTGGAAAATAGCGACGAAATGGGATAGTTTTATCGAAATATAAATATTTTGCTCTATTTTTCCAAACTTTTCGTCAATTCGAAAGATAATTTCAAAAAATCAATGAAATGGGATGATTTTAGAAAAAGATTAATATTTTTGCTCACGTTCAGTAAAATTTTTTTCATTTTGTCAAGATAATATTGAGAAAAGCGATGAACTCGGACAATTCTAGCGAAATTTTAATATTTTTGCTCTAATTCTACAAAATGTTCGTCAAATTATTGAGATTTAATAGAAAAGAATTACGAAATGGGATAATTTTAGCTAAAAGTTTAATATTTTTGCTCTCGTTCAGCAAAATTTTTCTCATTTTGACAAGATAATATTGAAATAAGCGACTAAATGGGTTAATTTTATCGAACTTTTTACATTTTTGCTCTCGTTCAGCAAAACTATCGTCAATTTGCCAAGATACGTTTGAAGATAGCAACGATATAGTATTATTTTAGATTTATTTTAATAATTTTTTCTCGTTCAGTACAATTTACGTCATTTTGTCAAAATAATATCGATAGAATCGGCGAAATATGATAATTTTTGCTAAATTTTATAATATTTCCTCAATACTCCAAAAGTTTCGTCATATCAAAAGATAATATCGATAAGAGCGACGGAATGGGATAAAATTAGCGAAAGTGTAATATTTTTGCTCTCGTTCGGCGAAATTTTCGTCATTTTTCAAGAAATAATTAGAAAAAGTGACGAAAGGGGATAGTTTCAGCGAATTTGTAATATTTTTGCTATATTTCTGCAAATATATCGTCATTATGTCTAGAAGATAACGAAAAAAGCGATGAAATGAGATAATTTTGGCGTAATTTTGCTCTAATACTGCAAAATTTTCGTCATTTTGTCAATATAATAAAAAAAATCGATGTTATGGGATAATTTTAGCAAAATTGTAATATGTTTTTTCTGGTTCAGCAAAATGTTTGTAATTTTTTCAAGATAATATCGAAAAAACATACGAAATGGGTTTTTTTTTTAATTCCTATATTAATGATCTATCGAAAATCGAATAAATCGAAAATAGCTAAGAAAAGGGGTATTTTTTGTGAAATTTTTAGATCAGTATTCTACTCTACAGAATTTTCTTCATTTTGAAAGAAAATAAGGAAAATAGCGACAAAATGGGATAATTCCATCGAAATATTTTTATTTTGCTCTCGTTTAGCAAAATTTCGTCATTTTGTCATGATAATATCGAAAAAAGTGACGAAATGGAATACTTTTAATTAAATTTTAATATTTTGGCGTAATTTTCATAATTTTGCTCTAATACTGCAAACTTTTTGTCAATTCGACGGATAATATAAAAAAATCGATGAAATGATATAAAATTAGCAAATGTGTAATATTTTTGCTCTCGTACCCCAAAATATCTGTCGTTTTATCAAGATAATACAGAGAAAAGCGACGAACTGGGACAATTCTAGCGAAATTTAAAATGATTACACTATTTGTAACAAATTTTCGTCACATGATTGAGATTTAATAGAAACGAGCTACAAAATCTAAAATTTTAATATTTTTGCTCTCGTTCAGCAAAATTTACGTCATTTTCATATCATATTATTATCCTGCAAAATGTTTGTGATATTGTCAAGATAATATAAATAATATCCATGAAATGGGAGATTTTTTGCAAAATTTAAATATTTTTGCTCTGGTTCAGCAAAATGTTTGTAATTTTTTCAAGATAATATCGAAAAAAATTACGAAAAGGGGTATTTTTTGTGAAATTTCAATATTAATTCTCTATCACTACAAAATGTTCGTCATTTTGAAAGAAAATATGGAAAAAAGCGACGAAATGGGATAAATTTATCGAAATTATTATATTTTGCTCTCGTTCGGCAAAATTTTGGTCATTTTGTCAAGATAAAATTGAAAAAAAGCGACGAGCTGGGACAATTCTTGCGTAATTTTAATATTTTATGCTTTACTCCTACAAAACGTTCGTCCTATTGAAAGATATTATCGAAAAGAGCGAAGAAATAAGATAATTTCAGCTAAATTTAAATACTTTTCATCTTTTACTCCAAACTCTTCGTCATTTTGAAAGATAACATCGAAAAAAGCGACGAAATGGGATACCTTTAGCAAAATATTAATATTTTTGCTCTACTTCAGCATAAGTTTTGTAATTTTGTTGAGATAATATCGAAAAAAGCGACGAAGTGGGTTAATTTTATCGAAATTTCCCTCTTTTTGCTCTCGTTCAGTGAAAGTTTCGTCATTTTTCAAGATATAATTTTAAAAAGAGACGAAAGGGGATCGTTTCAGCAAAATTTTCATAATTTTGCTCTAACACTGCAAAATATTTGTCATTTTGTCAAGATAATATCAAAAAAATAGATGAAATATTTAATTTAAGCAAAATTTTAATATTATTGCTCTTGTTCAGCAAAATTTCTGTCATTTAGTCAAGAAAAAAGCGACGAAGGGGTTAATTTTATCAAAATTTCTGAACTTTTGCTCTCGTTCAGTGAAGTTTTCGTCATATTTCAAGAAATAATTATAAAAAGAGACGAAAGGGGAAAGATAAGGCGAAATTCTCATAATTTTGCTCCAACTCTGCAAAATGTTTGTCTTTTTGTCAAGAGAATATCAAAAAAATAAATGAAATTAGTTAATTTAAGAAAAATTTTAAAATTTTTGATATATTTCTACAAATATTTCGTCTTTTTATCTAAATGGTAACGAATAAAGCGATGAAATGGGATAATTTAAGCGTTATTTTCATAATTTTGCTAGAATACTGCAAAATTTTCGTCATTTTGTCAAGATAATATCATAAAAATAGATGAAATGGGATAATTTAAGCGTTATTTTCAAAATTTTGCTATAATCCTGCAAAAATGTCGTCATATTGTCAAGATAATATCATAAAAATAGAAAAATTGGCATAATTTTAGCGTAATTTTCCTAATTTAGCTCTAATACTGAAAAATTTTTGTCATTTTGATAAGATAATATCATAAAAATAGATGAAATTGGATAATTTTAGCGTAATTTTTGTAATTTTGCTCTAAAACTGAAAAATTGTTGTCATTTTGTCGAGGATAAGGCGATGAAATGGGATAATTTTAGCGTAATTTTCATAATTTTAATATAACACTGCAAAATTTTCGTCATTTTGTCAAGATAATATCATAAAATTAGAAGAAATTGGATAATTTTAGCGTAATTTTTGTAATTTTGCTCTAAAACTGAAAAATTGTTCTCATTTTGTAAACATGATATGAAAAAAGTACATGCAATTTGTTAATTTTAGTGAAAATTTTAATATTTTTTCTCTCGTTCAGAAAAATTTACGTCATTTTGTCGAGGAAAGGCGATGAAATGGGATAATTTTATCGTAATTTTCATAATTTTCTCGAATCCTGCAAAATTTTTGTCATTTTGTCAAGATAATATCAAAACAAAATCGACGTTATGGGACTATTTTAGCAAATTTTTTTCTTTTTCTGGTTCAGAAAACTTTTTATAATTCTTTCAAGATAATATCTATAAAAGCGACGAAATAGAATACTTTTAATTAAATTTTAAAATTTTTGCTCTATTTTTCCAAAATTATCGTCAATTCGAAAGATAATATCAAAAAATCAATGAAATTTGATAATTTTAGCAAAATTTTAATATTTTTCCTCTTGTACAGCAAATTGTTTTGTAATTTTTTCAGGATAATATTAGAAAAGGGACAATCTAGGACAATTCTAGCGAAATTTTAATATTTTTGCACTATTTCTTACAATTTTTCCTCACATAATCGAGATTCAAAGGAAAAAAGATTCGAAATGGGGTAATTTTATCTAATCTTATATATCTATAAAAATGCCTGTATTTGTGTATATATGTATATTCCACGTAATCTCGAAAACCAGATGTCGCACAATGTTGGAACTTTTAACATCATTAAAAGTCTTCCCGGGGATGATCAAGTGGTATTTATAATTTCTTAGAAGTCCACGGTTCGAACCCAGACGAGTAAAATAGTTTGCATAAGAAATACACGTAAAGTTAATTTTTTCCGTAGCAGGCTTCAATTCTTTTGAAAAACTAAATTAGAAAGAGCGGTCGTAAGGAGTCGAAACGAGCATCAAAAGAAGGGAAATAGAATAAAGATTTTTATTTTGGTCGAGAAATATCGTTTTTGATTCGAAATTGCAAGAATTTCGATAAAATATACGAAAATTTTGATTAAATTACCATGTGTAAACAAATCCATTCCCTTGACGATATAAATTTTTAAAAATTCGAATTTTGTTGACGAGTCTGTAGCAACCAAGTTTTATTTACATCAACTTAATTGTTTACCGTCTTTTTCGTAAAATGAAATGAGATTTATAACAGTGGTTTACTGAAAATGGATTTCTGTCGATCAATTCAACTGGTTGTGTATAAATATCCTATTACGTTGCGTAAGTTTTGAAGTATATTCTTCCGAATTAAGTACTAAATCTAATCTATTTGCAATGATGTATTTAGCGATTGACGAGAATGGAGTTAGCGAAGAACGTAAAGATTTCCCAGATTCGGTGTTTGTAATCTTTGAAGAGTTGAACGGCGAGTTGTAAAGTTGTAGCAAACCTCCAGCATCGTATGATAGACCAAAGAGGTAAAGAAATTTTATTTTATTACATGCAGAATATAAAAATTGATTTAATCGTTGTTTTTAAGTGCTTCCACTCCATATTAATTTACTATCCTTCTGTTATTGGTGTTTAATTTTTGTTTCTATTTTGACATTGCGATTACTTTTGTGGTTCGTGTATATGTTACACATTTTAAGATTGAGATAACAGTCAGTTCCAAAATACATTTACTTTCCGTGTAGAATATTCATCGTTGGTTATTTGAGTGAAATGTAATTTATTTCTGTCATTTACGTTTAATGCTTGATTCATTTGGCCCCTTTGTACCTGTATGAAAATGTAACTTTAAACGTGGTACTGCTTATCCTAATGTTATCTAAGAATATATTTATATATATATTTCAAAACAAGGAAAATAGAATAAAGATTCTTATTTTGGCTGAGAAATATCGTATGCGTTTTGAAATTGCGAGAATTTTGATCAAATATACGAAAATTCCGTCTAAATTTTCATGTTATAAACAAACCCATTCCCTTGACGATCAAGTCGATTGTTGATTCCGAACTCATGTGTAATTCTAAAAGAAGACATGGCGGATCAATGGCCAGTTAAAATAAATTTTGAAAATAAGAGTTGAAGATTTATGACGAAGAAAAAATTGAATGGCATTTTAAATTTTTTTGTGACAAACAATATCCTGTGAAGAAACGCGCATTGAAAGGTACGAACATTTTTTCATTGATTTTTTCAATTTTCTTTAAGCGTCTGTGAAAACCGAGCTTTGTTTATGGTAACGTAATTGTTAACTGAATTTTCAGTGAAATAAAACGATTTTGAAATTCGTACGTTGATAGATGTTGCATTCTCGCTGTCAATTCCACTGATTTAAAATAATAACGTGGTAAGTTGTGGACATCTCTCATATTATTTTTGAGTTTTGACGGAAATTACGGACGTCCTTATTTCTTATGTTTAATCGGTCTTTGTTTTTTTTAAATTTTGAGCGACGAGTGGTCAGGAGCGAATAAGTAACATTTCAAAGCCTATAAAGGTAAAGGGATTTCAGTTATCTGTAGACCGCAAAAAATCTACGATATTGTAGTAGAATGGGTAATCCCTTACTTCAATCCAAATCCAAACTACTGCCCGCGGGCCGCATCTGCTGTTTGATAGTTAATAAAGCTGAAAAGTTTGGAGAACCCTACTTGAAACGCAGTATATTGTGGATATCATCGACACAAGTATAATAGTTTTTGTAATCATTTCACATTTTTTCAATCACAAATGAATAAAGTCTATTCTACTGCACTATAATACTATGCTATTTTGTGTTGAAAATTCTTACTGCAACAGATGTAAAAACGTTTAAAAAACTTATGTAACATTAATGACCGGTATTGTAATGTATATTTTGCGTTTTTTATAACTTTAATCTTCATATAAATGGCTTTGTCTTTTCGTCATATTGTTTATCAGTTTCAATATTATGAAATTGCATGATTTAATATATTGTTAATTGTTGAAAGTGAAAAATTATGTTTTTTTTTTCGAAACCGTATAGAAATAACTAATGTTGCGGAAATTATAGCTGCAGTAGCAATATCAACGTTCAATTATAATTACGAGCATCGTGATCAACTTACTGATTTATGCATTTCGTTATGAATATATAGTATGATTTACCTAGGTGTTTACTGGACGGAGTGCCATGTCGAAATAAAACTCTGATATTGAAAACAGCTAAACCAAATGCAAATATATATTTAATATACTGTACGTTGAAATTTATTAATTTGACCTCAGCCGAAGAATAGGTTATAATTCTTAAACATCTTGAACATAAGTTTGTTTTCCGGATAAGAAAATATACAGATAACCACAAAATGTAAATTTACTTAAGCCACTATACAACTTCTCAACGGAGGTAGGTGGTGTCTGTATTTAATGATTACTGTGAAGATTCTACGCTGAATGTATTTTGTGGGTCCAGGAAATAATTTATTTTAGAAGTTTTTCATTAGTTACTGGGGAAGGAATTAATATATCAGATCATTTACATTGCCAATATTTTCCCCAGCCATACGTCACTCGCAGATTACATAAATCTAAAAATCTTAACCAAGTCCCGTACACAGACATATCGGCAAAGTGTTTACCGAGATCAAACTTGCATTTTTCGAAGCCTTATCGTAGTAGTAGTAGTAGTATTGTTAAAAGTGCTTCGACAGCTTAGGTCATTTCGCACATTGGCTCCCACCGGTAATCGAACCCGGGACCGCTTTCACCAAAGGCAAACGCGTCGAAGCCTTATCACTTAGATCCAAAAGGAACTTTCCTGACATATTTCTGTGTGAGACTGCCAATGTTATTATTCGATCGAAAATATTTTCAGCAATAAAATAATTGTAAATATTTATTAGGTTTGTAATCAAATACTTTTCTGCTCACTTAACCCAATGCACTTATCATATAATGAATTTCGACTTACGAGCATAGCTCCACAGACTGATTTCGGTAAAGTTGTCGCTCTATTGTCATGGCTTTTATCGTTCCATCCTAACATGGCGAGGTGTCCTGCACTTAATCATTCCCAAGATCTACGACTACGTTCCTGGGCATTAATTGACATACCACTACATTTTATACGAGTCACGAATTCTCACTAACAACCTCATGTTATAAGTATAGCCAAGATAAAACAATGAAACATACCTTCTGGTTCCATGGTACACCATTTCTTATTTAATGTCTATAATTTTTTCTTCACGTAAGAAATACAACAATGACGTCTTTGTCCATTCTCGGAATCACACTTATTCAGTTACTGAAGATATCCTCTCAATGATGACCAGTGGAAAGTTTGCGGCTTCAATCGGCGTAGAAAGAAGAAAAATGCTCCTTTAGGAGATACAAGTCAGAGGGGAAGAAGCTATTATGTATGCCTCTTTTCATACGTAGATACATTTTGATACATTGTTATCGAAAAGCTCATTCAGATACTAGAACCTGTCTTTAGAAGATGTAAGGCAAGAGAGAAGAAGCTATATGTAAGCCTCACTTTCATAGGTAGATACATTTTGACACATTGTCACGGAAAATATCATCAACCTGCGTTAAATTGAATATTGAGTTAGAGAGGATTTGTAGACTTTATTGTAACCTACATTTCTTGATATATTGGTTTGGAAAGTCTTTTATTCGCTATTTACCAACAATTATGAAGAATTTGTTACGATCAAGGTTATTACACTGATATTTATGAAATTAAATATCCCCGTTGAGAATCAACGGGTACTTCTGATAGTATTTTCATATTATTGCTCTCGTTCAGAAAAATTTAAGTCATTTTGTTAAGAAAAATGGAGTGAAAAGGGATACTTTTAGCGTAATTTTCATAATTTTGCTCAATAAAAGCAAATTTATTTTAATTTTGTCAAGATAATATTAAAATAATAGATGTAATTGATTAATCTTAGCAAAATTTTAATATTTCTGCTCATGTTCAGCAAGATGTATGTCATTTTGTAAAGAAAAAAGCGACGAAATGGGTTAATTTTATCAAAATTTCTTAATTTTTGCTCTCGTTCAGTGAAATTTTCGTCATTTTTCAAAGAATAATTATAGAAAGAGACGAAAGGGGAAAGTTAATGCGAAATTCTCATAATTTTGCTCTAACCCTGCAAAATGTATGTCTTTTTGTCACTATAATATCAAAAAAATTAATGAAATTGGTTAATTTAATCAAAATTTCAAAAGTTTTGATATATTCCTGCAAATATTTTGTCATTTTGTCTAAATGGTAACGAAAAAAGCGATGAAATGGGATAATTTAAGCGTTATTTTCATAATTTTGCTATAATCCTGAAAAAATGTCGTCATTTTGTCAAAATAATATCATAAAAATAGTTAATTGGCATAATTTTAGCGTAATTTTTCTAATTTTATTCTAATACTGAAAAATATATGTCATTTATTCAAGATAATATCATAAAAATAGATGAAATTGGATAATTTTAGCGTAATTTTTGTAATTTTGCTCTAAAATTTAAAAAAGTGTTGTCATTTTGTCGAGGAAAAACGATGAAATGGGATAATTTTAGCGTAATTTTCATAATTTTGCTATAATACTGCAAAATTTTCGTCATTTTGTCAAGATAATATCATAAAAAAGGATGAAATTGGATAATTTTAGCGTAATTTTTGTAATTTTGCTCTAAAACTGAAAAATTGTTGTCATTTTGTAAACATGATATGAAAAAAGTAGATGCAATTTGTTAATTTTAGTGAAAATTTTAATATTTTTTCTCTCGTTCAGAAAAATTTACGTCATTTTGTCGAGGAAAGGCGATGAAATGGGATAATTTTAGCGTAATTTTCATAATTTTCTCGAATCCTGCAAAATTTTCGTCATTTTGTCAAGATAATATCAAAACAAAATCGACGTTATGGGATTATTTTAGCAAATTTTTTTCTTTTTCTGGTTCAGCAAACTTTTTATAATTCTTTCAAGATAATATCTATAAAAGCGACGAAATAGAATACTTTTAAATAAATTTTAAAATTTTTGCTCTATTTTTCCAAAATTATCGTCAATCCGAAAGATAATATCAAAAAAATCAATGAAATTTGATAATTTTAGCAAAATTTTAATATTTTTCCTCTTGTACAGCAAATTGTTTTTTATTTTTTTCAGGATAATATTAGAAAAGGGACGATCTAGGACAATTCAAGCGAAATTTTAATATTTTTGCCCTATTTCTAACAAATTTTCCTCACATTATTGATATTTAATGGAAAATAGCTACGAAACGGGGTAGTTTTATCTAATATTTTAATATTAATGTTCTCGTTCAGCAAAATTTAAGTCGATTTGTTATGAAATATGGAATGAAAAGGGATAATTTTAGCGTAATTTTCCTAATTTTGCTCTAATACTGAAAAATATCTGTCATTTTTTCAAGATAATATCATAAAAATAGATGAAATTGGATAATTTTAGCGTAATTTTTGTAATTTTGCTCTAAAACTGAAAAATTGTTGTCATTTTGTAAACATGATATGAAAAAAGTACATGCAATTTGCTAATTTTAGTGAAAATTTTAATATTTTTTCTCTCGTTCAGAAAAATTTACGTCATTTTGTCGAGGAAAGGCGATGAAATGGGATAATTTTAGCGTAATTTTCATAATTTTCTCGAATCCTGCAAAATTTTCGTCATTTTGTCAAGATAATATCAAAACAAAATCGACGTTATGGGATTATTTTAGCAAATGTTTTTCTTTTTCTGGTTCAGCAAACTTTTTATAATTCTTTCAAGATAATATCTATAAAAGCGTCGAAATAGAATACTTTTAAATAAATTTTAAAATTTTTGCTCTGTTTTTCCAAAATTATCGTCAATTCGAAAGATAATATCAAAAAAATCAATGAAATTTGATAATTTTAGCAAAATTTTAATATTTTTCCTCTTGTACAGCAAATTGTTTTGTAATATTTTCAGGATAATATTAGAAAAGGTACGATCTAGGACAATTCTAGCGAAATTTTAATATTTTTGCCCTATTTCTAACAAATTTTCCTCACATTATTTAGATTTAATGGAAAATAGCTACGAAACGGGGTAGTTTTATCTAATATTTTAATTTTAATGTTCTCGTTCAGCAAAATTTAAGTCGATTTGTTAAGAAAAATGGAAAGAAAAGGGATAATTTTAGCGTAATTTTCATAATATTGCTCTAAAACTGCAAAATGTTTTAAATTTTGTCAAGATAATATTAAAATCCTAGATGTTATCGATTAATCTTAACAAAATTTTAATATTTTTGCTCTTGTTTAGCAAAATTTCTGTCATTTTGTCAAGAAAAAAGCGACGAAATGGGTTAATCTTATCATAATTTCTTAATTTTCTCTCGTTCACTGAAATTTTCGTCATTTTTCAAGAAATAATTATGAAAAGAGACGAAAGGGGAAAGTTAAGGCGAAATTCTCATAATTTTGTTCTAACCCTGCAAAATGTTTGTCTTTTTGTCAAGATAATATCAAAAAAATAAATGAAATTTGTTAATTTAAGCAAAATTTTAAAATTTTTGATATATTTATACAAATATTTCGTTATTTTGTCTAAATGGTAACGAAAAAAGCGATGATATGGGATAATTTAAGCGTTATTTTCATAATTTAGCTATAATAGTGCAAACATGTCGTCATTTTGTCAGGATAATATCATAAAAATAGAAAAATTGGCATAATTTTAGCGTAATTTTCCTAATTTTGCTCTAATACTGAAAAATATTTGTCATTTTTTCAAGATAATATCATAAAAATAGATGAAATTGGATAATTTTAGCGTAATTTATGTAATTTTGCTCTACAAGTTAAAAAGTGTTGTCATTTTGTCGAGGAAAGGCGATGAAATGTGATAATTTTAGCGTAATTTTCATAATTTTGATATAATACTGCAAAATTTTCGTCATTTTGTCAAGATAATATCATAAAAATAGATGAAATTGGATAATTTTAGCGTAATTTTTGTAATTTTGCTCTAAAACTGAAAAATTGTTGTCATTTTGTAAACATGATATGAAAAAAGTACATGCAATTTGTTAATTTTAGTGAAAATTTTAATATTTTTTCTCTCGTTCAGAAAAATTTACGTCATTTTGTCGAGGAAAGGCGATGAAATGGGATAATTTTAGCGTAATTTTCATAATTTTCTCGAATCCTGCAAAATTTTCGTCATTTTGTCAAGATAATATCAAAACAAAATCGACGTTATGGGATTATTTTAGCAAATGTTTTTCTTTTTCTGGTTCAGCAAACTTTTTATAATTCTTTCAAGATAATATCTATAAAAGCGACGAAATAGAATACTTTTAAATAAATTTTAAAATTTTTGCTCTATTTTTCCAAAATTATCGTCAATTCGAAAGATAATATCAAAAAAATCAATGAAATTTGATAATTTTAGCAAAATTTTAATATTTTTCCTCTTGTACAGCAAATTGTTTTGTAATATTTTCAGGATAATATTAGAAAAGGTACGATCTAGGACAATTCTAGCGAAATTTTAATATTTTTGCCCTATTTCTAACAAATTTTCCTCACATTATTGAGATTTAATGGAAAATAGCTACGAAACGGGGTAGTTTTATCTAATATTTTAATTTTAATGTTCTCGTTCAGCAAAATTTAAGTCGATTTGTTAAGAAAAATGGAAAGAAAAGGGATTACTTTAGCGTAATTTTCATAATATTGCTCTAAAACTGCAAAATGTTTTAAATTTTGTCAAGATAATATTAAAATCCTAGATGTTATCGATTAATCTTAACAAAATTTTAATATTTTTGCTCTTGTTTAGCAAAATTTCTGTCATTTTGTCAAGAAAAAAGCGACGAAATGGGTTAATCTTATCAAAATTTCTTAATTTTCTCTCGTTCACTGAAATTTTCGTCATTTTTCAGGAAATAATTATGAAAAGAGACGAAAGGGGAAAGTTAAGGCGAAATTCTGATAATTTTGTTCTAACCCTGCAATATGTTTGTCTTTTTGTCAAGATAATATCAAAAAAATAAATGAAATTGGTTAATTTAAGCAAAATTTTAAAATTTTTGATAAATTTTCAAATATTTCGTCAGTTTGTCTAAATGGTAACGAAAAAAGCGATGAAATGGGAAAATTTAAGCGTTATTATCATAATTTAGCTATAATACTGAAAAAATTCGTCATTTTGTCAAGATAATATCATAAAAATAGAAAAATTGGCATACTTTTAGCGTGATTTTCCTAATTTTGCTCTAATACTGAAAAATATATGTCATTTTTTCAAGATAATATCATAAAAATAGATGAAATTGGATAATTTTAGCGTAATTTTTGTAATTTTGCTCTAAAACTGAAAAATTGTTGTCATTTTGTAAACATGATATGAAAAAAGTAGATGCAATTTGTTAATTTTAGTGAAAATTTTAATATTTTTTCTCTCGTTCAGAAAAATTTGCGTCATTTTGTCGAGGAAAGGCGATGAAATGGGATAATTTTAGCGTAATTTTCATAATTTTCTCGAATCCTGCAAAATTTTCGTCATTTTGTCAAGATAATATCAAAACAAAATCGACGTTATGGGATTATTTTAGCAAATGTTTTTCTTTTTCTGGTTCAGCAAACTTTTTATAATTCTTTCAAGATAATATCTATAAAAGCGACGAAATAGAATACTTTTAAATAAATTTTAAAATTTTTGCTCTGTTTTTCCAAAATTATCCTCAATTCGAAAGATAATATCAAAAAAATCAATGAAATTTGATAATTTTAGCAATATTTTAATATTTTTCCTCTTGTACAGCAAATTGTTTTGTAATATTTTCAGGATAATATTAGAAAAGGTACGATCTAGGACAATTCTAGCGAAATTTTAATATTTTTGCCCTATTTCTAACAAATTTTCCTCACATTATTGAGATTTAATGGAAAATAGCTACGAAACGGGGTAGTTTTATCTAATATTTTAATTTTAATGTTCTCGTTCAGCAAAATTTAAGTCGATTTGTTAAGAAAAAACGAAAGAAAAGGGATAATTTTAGCGTAATTTTCATAATATTGCTCTAAAACTGCAAAATGTTTTAAATTTTGTCAAGATAATATTAAAATCCTAGATGTTATCGATTAATCTTAACAAAATTTTAATATTTTTGCTCTTGTTTAGCAAAATTTCTGTCATTTTGTCAAGAAAAAAGCGACGAAATGGGTTAATCTTATCATAATTTCTTAATTTTCTCTCGTTCACTGAAATTTTCGTCATTTTTCAAGAAATAATTATGAAAAGAGACGAAAGGGGAAAGTTAAGGCGAAATTCTCATAATTTTGTTCTAACCCTGCAAAATGTTTGTCTTTTTGTCAAGATAATATCAAAAAAATAAATGAAATTTGTTAATAATAAGCAAAATTTTAAAATTTTTGATATATTTATACAAATATTTCGTTATTTTGTCTAAATGGTAACGAAAAAAGCGATGATATGGGATAATTTAAGCGTTATTTTCATAATTTAGCTATAATAGTGCAAACATGTCGTCATTTTGTCAGGATAATATCATAAAAATAGAAAAATTGGCATAATTTTAGCGTAATTTTCCTAATTTTGCTCTAATACTGAAAAATATTTGTCATTTTTTCAAGATAATATCATAAAAATAGATGAAATTGGATAATTTTAGCGTAATTTATGTAATTTTGCTCTACAAGTTAAAAAGTGTTGTCATTTTGTCGAGGAAAGGCGATGAAATGTGATAATTTTAGCGTAATTTTCATAATTTTGATATAATACTGCAAAATTTTCGTCATTTTGTCAAGATAATATCATAAAAATAGATGAAATTGGATAATTTTAGCGTAATTTTTGTAATTTTGCTCTAAAACTGAAAAATTGTTGTCATTTTGTAAACATGATATGAAAAAAGTAGATGCAATTTGTTAATTTTAGTGAAAATTTTAATATTTTTTCTCTCGTTCAGAAAAATTTGCGTCATTTTGTCGAGGAAAGGCGATGAAATGGGATAATTTTAGCGTAATTTTCATAATTTTCTCGAATCCTGCAAAATTTTCGTCATTTTGTCAAGATAATATCAAAACAAAATCGACGTTATGGGATTATTTTAGCAAATGTTTTTCTTTTTCTGGTTCAGCAAACTTTTTATAATTCTTTCAAGATAATATCTATAAAAGCGACGAAATAGAATACTTTTAAATAAATTTTAAAATTTTTGCTCTGTTTTTCCAAAATTATCCTCAATTCGAAAGATAATATCAAAAAAATCAATGAAATTTGATAATTTTAGCAATATTTTAATATTTTTGCTCTTGTTTAGCAAAATTTCTGTCATTTTGTCAAGAAAAAAGCGACGAAATGGGTTAATCTTATCATAATTTCTTAATTTTCTCTCGTTCACTGAAATTTTCGTCATTTTTCAAGAAATAATTATGAAAAGAGACGAAAGGGGAAAGTTAAGGCGAAATTCTCATAATTTTGTTCTAACCCTGCAAAATGTTTGTCTTTTTGTCAAGATAATATCAAAAAAATAAATGAAATTTGTTAATTTAAGCAAAATTTTAAAATTTTTGATATATTTATACAAATATTTCGTTATTTTGTCTAAATGGTAACGAAAAAAGCGATGATATGGGATAATTTAAGCGTTATTATCATAATTTAGCTATAATACTGAAAAAATTCGTCATTTTGTCAAGATAATATCATAAAAATAGAAAAATTGGCATACTTTTAGCGTGATTTTCCTAATTTTGCTCTAATACTGAAAAATATATGTCATTTTTTCAAGATAATATCATAATAATAGATGAAATTGGATAATTTTAGCGTAATTTTTGTAATTTTGCTCTAAAACTGAAAAATTGTTGTCATTTTGTAAACATGATATGAAAAAAGTACATGCAATTTGTTAATTTTAGTGAAAATTTTAATATTTTTTCTCTCGTTCAGAAAAATTTGCGTCATTTTGTCGAGGAAAGGCGATGAAATGGGATAATTTTAGCGTAATTTTCATAATTTTCTCGAATCCTGCAAAATTTTCGTCATTTTGTCAAGATAATATCAAAACAAAATCGACGTTATGGGATTATTTTAGCAAATGTTTTTCTTTTTCTGGTTCAGCAAACTTTTTATAATTCTTTCAAGATAATATCTATAAAAGCGACGAAATAGAATACTTTTAAATAAATTTTAAAATTTTTGCTCTGTTTTTCCAAAATTATCCTCAATTCGAAAGATAATATCAAAAAAATCAATGAAATTTGATAATTTTAGCAATATTTTAATATTTTTCCTCTTGTACAGCAAATTGTTTTGTAATATTTTCAGGATAATATTAGAAAAGGTACGATCTAGGACAATTCTAGCGAAATTTTAATATTTTTGCCCTATTTCTAACAAATTTTCCTCACATTATTGAGATTTAATGGAAAATAGCTACGAAACGGGGTAGTTTTATCTAATATTTTAATTTTAATGTTCTCGTTCAGCAAAATTTAAGTCGATTTGTTAAGAAAAAACGAAAGAAAAGGGATAATTTTAGCGTAATTTTCATAATATTGCTCTAAAACTGCAAAATGTTTTAAATTTTGTCAAGATAATATTAAAATCCTAGATGTTATCGATTAATCTTAACAAAATTTTAATATTTTTGCTCTTGTTTAGCAAAATTTCTGTCATTTTGTCAAGAAAAAAGCGACGAAATGGGTTAATCTTATCATAATTTCTTAATTTTCTCTCGTTCACTGAAATTTTCGTCATTTTTCAAGAAATAATTATGAAAAGAGACGAAAGGGGAAAGTTAAGGCGAAATTCTGATAATTTTGTTCTAACCCTGCAAAATGTTTGTCTTTTTGTCAAGATAATATCAAAAAAATAAATGAAATTTGTTAATTTAAGCAAAATTTTAAAATTTTTGATATATTTATACAAATATTTCGTTATTTTGTCTAAATGGTAACGAAAAAAGCGATGATATGGGATAATTTAAGCGTTATTTTCATAATTTAGCTATAATAGTGCAAACATGTCGTCATTTTGTCAGGATAATATCATAAAAATAGAAAAATTGGCATAATTTTAGCGTAATTTTCCTAATTTTGCTCTAATACTGAAAAATATTTGTCATTTTTTCAAGATAATATCATAAAAATAGATGAAATTGGATAATTTTAGCGTAATTTATGTAATTTTGCTCTACAAGTTAAAAAGTGTTGTCATTTTGTCGAGGAAAGGCGATGAAATGTGATAATTTTAGCGTAATTTTCATAATTTTGATATAATACTGCAAAATTTTCGTCATTTTGTCAAGATAATATCATAAAAATAGATGAAATTGGATAATTTTAGCGTAATTTTTGTAATTTTGCTCTAAAACTGAAAAATTGTTGTCATTTTGTAAACATGATATGAAAAAAGTACATGCAATTTGTTAATTTTAGTGAAAATTTTAATATTTTTTCTCTCGTTCAGAAAAATTTACGTCATTTTGTCGAGGAAAGGCGATGAAATGGGATAATTTTAGCGTAATTTTCATAATTTTCTCGAATCCTGCAAAATTTTCGTCATTTTGTCAAGATAATATCAAAACAAAATCGACGTTATGGGATTATTTTAGCAAATGTTTTTCTTTTTCTGGTTCAGCAAACTTTTTATAATTCTTTCAAGATAATATCTATAAAAGCGACGAAATAGAATACTTTTAAATAAATTTTAAAATTTTTGCTCTATTTTTCCAAAATTATCGTCAATTCGAAAGATAATATCAAAAAAATCAATGAAATTTGATAATTTTAGCAAAATTTTAATATTTTTCCTCTTGTACAGCAAATTGTTTTGTAATATTTTCAGGATAATATTAGAAAAGGTACGATCTAGGACAATTCTAGCGAAATTTTAATATTTTTGCCCTATTTCTAACAAATTTTCCTCACATTATTGAGATTTAATGGAAAATAGCTACGAAACGGGGTAGTTTTATCTAATATTTTAATTTTAATGTTCTCGTTCAGCAAAATTTAAGTCGATTTGTTAAGAAAAATGGAAAGAAAAGGGATTACTTTAGCGTAATTTTCATAATATTGCTCTAAAACTGCAAAATGTTTTAAATTTTGTCAAGATAATATTAAAATCCTAGATGTTATCGATTAATCTTAACAAAATTTTAATATTTTTGCTCTTGTTTAGCAAAATTTCTGTCATTTTGTCAAGAAAAAAGCGACGAAATGGGTTAATCTTATCAAAATTTCTTAATTTTCTCTCGTTCACTGAAATTTTCGTCATTTTTCAGGAAATAATTATGAAAAGAGACGAAAGGGGAAAGTTAAGGCGAAATTCTGATAATTTTGTTCTAACCCTGCAATATGTTTGTCTTTTTGTCAAGATAATATCAAAAAAATAAATGAAATTGGTTAATTTAAGCAAAATTTTAAAATTTTTAATAAATTTTCAAATATTTCGTCAGTTTGTCTAAATGGTAACGAAAAAAGCGATGAAATGGGAAAATTTAAGCGTTATTATCATAATTTAGCTATAATACTGAAAAAATTCGTCATTTTGTCAAGATAATATCATAAAAATAGAAAAATTGGCATACTTTTAGCGTGATTTTCCTAATTTTGCTCTAATACTGAAAAATATATGTCATTTTTTCAAGATAATATCATAATAATAGATGAAATTGGATAATTTTAGCGTAATTTTTGTAATTTTGCTCTAAAACTGAAAAATTGTTGTCATTTTGTAAACATGATATGAAAAAAGTAGATGCAATTTGTTAATTTTAGTGAAAATTTTAATATTTTTTCTCTCGTTCAGAAAAATTTGCGTCATTTTGTCGAGGAAAGGCGATGAAATGGGATAATTTTAGCGTAATTTTCATAATTTTCTCGAATCCTGCAAAATTTTCGTCATTTTGTCAAGATAATAT
This sequence comes from Sympetrum striolatum, assembly GCA_947579665.1. NCBI lineage: Eukaryota > Metazoa > Arthropoda > Insecta > Odonata > Libellulidae > Sympetrum > Sympetrum striolatum. Next base: position 33,864,948 of record OX388350.1, on the reverse strand, counting down.
CAAAAAAAAATCGACGTTATGGGATTATTTTAGCAAATGTTTTTCTTTTTCTGGTTCAGCAAACTTTTTATAATTCTTTCAAGATAATATCTATAAAAGCGACGAAATAGAATACTTTTAAATAAATTTTAAAATTTTTGCTCTGTTTTTCCAAAATTATCCTCAATTCGAAAGATAATATCAAAAAAATCAATGAAATTTGATAATTTTAGCAATATTTTAATATTTTTCCTCTTGTACAGCAAATTGTTTTGTAATATTTTCAGGATAATATTAGAAAAGGTACGATCTAGGACAATTCTAGCGAAATTTTAATATTTTTGCCCTATTTCTAACAAATTTTCCTCACATTATTGAGATTTAATGGAAAATAGCTACGAAACGGGGTAGTTTTATCTAATATTTTAATTTTAATGTTCTCGTTCAGCAAAATTTAAGTCGATTTGTTAAGAAAAAACGAAAGAAAAGGGATAATTTTAGCGTAATTTTCATAATATTGCTCTAAAACTGCAAAATGTTTTAAATTTTGTCAAGATAATATTAAAATCCTAGATGTTATCGATTAATCTTAACAAAATTTTAATATTTTTGCTCTTGTTTAGCAAAATTTCTGTCATTTTGTCAAGAAAAAAGCGACGAAATGGGTTAATCTTATCAAAATTTCTTAATTTTCTCTCGTTCACTGAAATTTTCGTCATTTTTCAGGAAATAATTATGAAAAGAGACGAAAGGGGAAAGTTAAGACGAAATTCTCATAATTTTGTTCTAACCCATCAAAATGTTTGTCTTTTTGTCAAGATAATATCAAAAAAATAAATGAAATTTGTTAATTTAAGCAAAATTTTAAAATTTTTGATATATTTCTACAAATATTTCGTTATTTTGTCTAAATGCTAACGAAAAAAGCGATGATATGGGATAATTTAAGCGTTATTTTCATAATTTAGCTATAATAGTGCAAACATGTCGTCATTTTGTCAGGATAATATCATAAAAATAGAAAAATTGGCATAATTTTAGCGTAATTTTCCTAATTTTGCTCTAATACTGAAAAATATTTGTCATTTTTTCAAGATAATATCATAAAAATAGATGAAATTGGATAATTTTAGCGTAATTTATGTAATTTTGCTCTACAAGTTAAAAAGTGTTGTCATTTTGTCGAGGAAAGGCGATGAAATGTGATAATTTTAGCGTAATTTTCATAATTTTGATATAATACTGCAAAATTTTCGTCATTTTGTCAAGATAATATCATAAAAATAGATGAAATTGGATAATTTTAGCGTAATTTTTGTAATTTTGCTCTAAAACTGAAAAATTGTTGTCATTTTGTAAACATGATATGAAAAAAGTACATGCAATTTGTTAATTTTAGTGAAAATTTTAATATTTTTTCTCTCGTTCAGAAAAATTTACGTCATTTTGTCGAGGAAAGGCGATGAAATGGGATAATTTTAGCGTAATTTTCATAATTTTCTCGAATCCTGCAAAATTTTCGTCATTTTGTCAAGATAATATCAAAACAAAATCGACGTTATGGGATTATTTTAGCAAATGTTTTTCTTTTTCTGGTTCAGCAAACTTTTTATAATTCTTTCAAGATAATATCTATAAAAGCGACGAAATAGAATACTTTTAAATAAATTTTAAAATTTTTGCTCTATTTTTCCAAAATTATCGTCAATTCGAAAGATAATATCAAAAAAATCAATGAAATTTGATAATTTTAGCAAAATTTTAATATTTTTCCTCTTGTACAGCAAATTGTTTTGTAATATTTTCAGGATAATATTAGAAAAGGTACGATCTAGGACAATTCTAGCGAAATTTTAATATTTTTGCCCTATTTCTAACAAATTTTCCTCACATTATTGAGATTTAATGGAAAATAGCTACGAAACGGGGTAGTTTTATCTAATATTTTAATTTTAATGTTCTCGTTCAGCAAAATTTAAGTCGATTTGTTAAGAAAAATGGAAAGAAAAGGGATTACTTTAGCGTAATTTTCATAATATTGCTCTAAAACTGCAAAATGTTTTAAATTTTGTCAAGATAATATTAAAATCCTAGATGTTATCGATTAATCTTAACAAAATTTTAATATTTTTGCTCTTGTTTAGCAAAATTTCTGTCATTTTGTCAAGAAAAAAGCGACGAAATGGGTTAATCTTATCAAAATTTCTTAATTTTCTCTCGTTCACTGAAATTTTCGTCATTTTTCAGGAAATAATTATGAAAAGAGACGAAAGGGGAAAGTTAAGGCGAAATTCTGATAATTTTGTTCTAACCCTGCAATATGTTTGTCTTTTTGTCAAGATAATATCAAAAAAATAAATGAAATTGGTTAATTTAAGCAAAATTTTAAAATTTTTGATAAATTTTCAAATATTTCGTCAGTTTGTCTAAATGGTAACGAAAAAAGCGATGAAATGGGAAAATTTAAGCGTTATTATCATAATTTAGCTATAATACTGAAAAAATTCGTCATTTTGTCAAGATAATATCATAAAAATAGAAAAATTGTCATACTTTTAGCGTGATTTTCCTAATTTTGCTCTAATACTGAAAAATATATGTCATTTTTTCAAGATAATATCATAATAATAGATGAAATTGGATAATTTTAGCGTAATTTTTGTAATTTTGCTCTAAAACTGAAAAATTGTTGTCATTTTGTAAACATGATATGAAAAAAGTAGATGCAATTTGTTAATTTTAGTGAAAATTTTAATATTTTTTCTCTCGTTCAGAAAAATTTGCGTCATTTTGTCGAGGAAAGGCGATGAAATGGGATAATTTTAGCGTAATTTTCATAATTTTCTCGAATCCTGCAAAATTTTCGTCATTTTGTCAAGATAATATCAAAACAAAATCGACGTTATGGGATTATTTTAGCAAATTTTTTTCTTTTTCTGGTTCAGCAAACTTTTTATAATTCTTTCAAGATAATATCTATAAAAGCGACGAAATAGAATACTTTTAAATAAATTTTAAAATTTTTGCTCTGTTTTTCCAAAATTATCCTCAATTCGAAAGATAATATCAAAAAAATCAATGAAATTTGATAATTTTAGCAATATTTTAATATTTTTCCTCTTGTACAGCAAATTGTTTTGTAATATTTTCAGGATAATATTAGAAAAGGTACGATCTAGGACAATTCTAGCGAAATTTTAATATTTTTGCCCTATTTCTAACAAATTTTCCTCACATTATTGAGATTTAATGGAAAATAGCTACGAAACGGGGTAGTTTTATCTAATATTTTAATTTTAATATTCTCGTTCAGCAAAATTTAAGTCGATTTGTTAAGAAAAAACGAAAGAAAAGGGATAATTTTAGCGTAATTTTCATAATATTGCTCTAAAACTGCAAAATGTTTTAAATTTTGTCAAGATAATATTAAAATCCTAGATGTTATCGATTAATCTTAACAAAATTTTAATATTTTTGCTCTTGTTTAGCAAAATTTCTGTCATTTTGTCAAGAAAAAAGCGACGAAATGGGTTAATCTTATCAAAATTTCTTAATTTTCTCTCGTTCACTGAAATTTTCGTCATTTTTCAGGAAATAATTATGAAAAGAGACGAAAGGGGAAAGTTAAGGCGAAATTCTCATAATTTTGTTCTAACCCTGCAAAATGTTTGTCTTTTTGTCAAGATAATATCAAAAAAATAAATGAAATTTGTTAATTTAAGCAAAATTTTAAAATTTTTGATATATTTATACAAATATTTCGTTATTTTGTCTAAATGGTAACGAAAAAAGCGATGATATGGGATAATTTAAGCGTTATTTTCATAATTTAGCTATAATAGTGCAAACATGTCGTCATTTTGTCAGGATAATATCATAAAAATAGAAAAATTGGCATAATTTTAGCGTAATTTTCCTAATTTTGCTCTAATACTGAAAAATATTTGTCATTTTTTCAAGATAATATCATAAAAATAGATGAAATTGGATAATTTTAGCGTAATTTATGTAATTTTGCTCTACAAGTTAAAAAGTGTTGTCATTTTGTCGAGGAAAGGCGATGAAATGTGATAATTTTAGCGTAATTTTCATAATTTTGATATAATACTGCAAAATTTTCGTCATTTTGTCAAGATAATATCATAAAAATAGATGAAATTGGATAATTTTAGCGTAATTTTTGTAATTTTGCTCTAAAACTGAAAAATTGTTGTCATTTTGTAAACATGATATGAAAAAAGTACATGCAATTTGTTAATTTTAGTGAAAATTTTAATATTTTTTCTCTCGTTCAGAAAAATTTACGTCATTTTGTCGAGGAAAGGCGATGAAATGGGATAATTTTAGCGTAATTTTCATAATTTTCTCGAATCCTGCAAAATTTTCGTCATTTTGTCAAGATAATATCAAAACAAAATCGACGTTATGGGATTATTTTAGCAAATGTTTTTCTTTTTCTGGTTCAGCAAACTTTTTATAATTCTTTCAAGATAATATCTATAAAAGCGACGAAATAGAATACTTTTAAATAAATTTTAAAATTTTTGCTCTATTTTTCCAAAATTATCGTCAATTCGAAAGATAATATCAAAAAAATCAATGAAATTTGATAATTTTAGCAAAATTTTAATATTTTTCCTCTTGTACAGCAAATTGTTTTGTAATATTTTCAGGATAATATTAGAAAAGGTACGATCTAGGACAATTCTAGCGAAATTTTAATATTTTTGCCCTATTTCTAACAAATTTTCCTCACATTATTGAGATTTAATGGAAAATAGCTACGAAACGGGGTAGTTTTATCTAATATTTTAATTTTAATGTTCTCGTTCAGCAAAATTTAAGTCGATTTGTTAAGAAAAATGGAAAGAAAAGGGATTACTTTAGCGTAATTTTCATAATATTGCTCTAAAACTGCAAAATGTTTTAAATTTTGTCAAGATAATATTAAAATCCTAGATGTTATCGATTAATCTTAACAAAATTTTAATATTTTTGCTCTTGTTTAGCAAAATTTCTGTCATTTTGTCAAGAAAAAAGCGACGAAATGGGTTAATCTTATCAAAATTTCTTAATTTTCTCTCGTTCACTGAAATTTTCGTCATTTTTCAGGAAATAATTATGAAAAGAGACGAAAGGGGAAAGTTAAGGCGAAATTCTCATAATTTTGTTCTAACCCTGCAATATGTTTGTCTTTTTGTCAAGATAATATCAAAAAAATAAATGAAATTGGTTAATTTAAGCAAAATTTTAAAATTTTTGATAAATTTTCAAATATTTCGTCAGTTTGTCTAAATGGTAACGAAAAAAGCGATGAAATGGGAAAATTTAAGCGTTATTATCATAATTTAGCTATAATACTGCAAGCATGTCGTCATTTTGTCAGGATAATATCATAAAAATAGAAAAATTGGCATAATTTTAGCGTAATTTATGTAATTTTGCTCTACAAGTTAAAAAGTGTTGTCATTTTGTCGAGGGAAGGCGATGAAATGTGATAATTTTAGCGTAATTTTCATAATTTTGATATAATACTGCAAAATTTTCGTCATTTTGTCAAGATAATATCATAAAAATAGATGAAATTGGATAATTTTAGCGTAATTTTTGTAATTTTGCTCTAAAACTGAAAAATTGTTGTCATTTTGTAAACATGATATGAAAAAAGTACATGCAATTTGTTAATTTTAGTGAAAATTTTAATATTTTTTCTCTCGTTCAGAAAAATTTACGTCATTTTGTCGAGGAAAGGCGATGAAATGGGATAATTTTAGCGTAATTTTCATAATTTTCTCGAATCCTGCAAAATTTTCGTCATTTTGTCAAGATAATATCAAAACAAAATCGACGTTATGGGATTATTTTAGCAAATGTTTTTCTTTTTCTGGTTCAGCAAACTTTTTATAATTCTTTCAAGATAATATCTATAAAAGCGACGAAATAGAATACTTTTAAATAAATTTTAAAATTTTTGCTCTATTTTTCCAAAATTATCGTCAATTCGAAAGATAATATCAAAAAAATCAATGAAATTTGATAATTTTAGCAAAATTTTAATATTTTTCCTCTTGTACAGCAAATTGTTTTGTAATATTTTCAGGATAATATTAGAAAAGGTACGATCTAGGACAATTCTAGCGAAATTTTAATATTTTTGCCCTATTTCTAACAAATTTTCCTCACATTATTGAGATTTAGTGGAAAATAGCTACGAAACGGGGTAGTTTTATCTAATATTTTAATTTTAATGTTCTCGTTCAGCAAAATTTAAGTCGATTTGTTAAGAAAAATGGAAAGAAAAGGGATTACTTTAGCGTAATTTTCATAATATTGCTCTAAAACTGCAAAATGTTTTAAATTTTGTCAGGTTAATATTAAAATCCTAGATGTTATCGATTAATCTTAACAAAATTTTAATATTTTTGCTCTTGTTTAGCAAAATGTCTGTCATTTTGTCAAGAAAAAAGCGACGAAATGGGTTAATCTTATCAAAATTTCTTCATTTTCTCTCGTTCTTTGAAATTTTCGTCATTTTTCAAGAAATAATTATGAAAAGACACGAAAGGGGAAAGCTGAGGCGAAATTCTCATAATTTTGCTCTAACCCTGCAATATGTTTGTCTTTTTGTCAAGATAAAATCAAAAAAATAAATGAAATTTGTTCATTTAAGCAACATTTTAAAATTTTGATATATTTCTGGAAATATTTCGTCATTTTGTCTAAATGATAACGAAAAAAGCGATGAAATGGGATAATTTAAGCGTTATTTTCATAATTTTGCTATAATACTGCAAAAATTTCGTCATTTTGTCAAGATAATATCATAAAAATAGATGAATTTGGATAATTTTAGCGTAATTGTTTCAGGTTAATATTAGGAAAGGGACGATCTTGGACAATTCTAGCGAAATTTTAATATTTTTGCCTTATTTCTAACAAATTTTCCTCACATTATTAAGATTTAATGGAAAATAGCTACGAAATTGGGTGTTTTATCTAATATTTTAATATTATTGCTCTCGTTCAGCAAAATTTAAGCCATTTTGTTAAGAAAAATGGAATGAAAAGGGATAATTTTAGCGTAATTTTCATTATTGTGCTCTAAAACTGCAAAATGTTTTTAATTTTGTCAAGAGAATATTAAAATCCTAGATGTAATAACTGAATCTTAACAAAATTTTAATATTATTACTCTTGTTTAGCGAAATTTCTCTCATTTTGTCATGAAAAAAGCGACGAAATGGGTAAATTTTATCAAAATTTCTTAATTTTTGCTCTCGATCAGTGAAATTTTCGTCATTTTTCAAGAAATAATTATAAAAACAGACGAAAGGGGAAAGTGAAGGCGAAATTCTCATAATTTTGCTCTAACCCTGCAAAATTGTTGTCTTTTTGTCAAGATAATATCAAAAAAATAAATGAAATTGGTTAATTTTAGCAAAATTTTAAAATTTTTGCTATAATTCTGCAAATATTTTGTCATTCTGTCTTAATGGTAACGGAAAAATAGATGAAATTGGATAATTTAAGCGTAATTTTAATAATTTTAAATTAAAAATAGATGAAATGGGATACTTTTAGCGTAATTTTCTCGAATACTGCCAAATTTTCGTCATTTTGTCAAGATACTATCAAAACATAATCGACGTTATGGGATTATTTTAGCAAAACTTTGTTTTTTTATCTGGTTCAGCAAACGTTTTATAATTTTTTCAAGATAATATCGGTAAAAGCGACGAAATAGAATACTTTTGATTTAATTTTAAAATTTTTGCTCTATTTTTCCAAAATTTTCGTCAATTCGAAAGATAATATCAAAGAAATCAAAGAAATTTGATAATTTTAGCAAAATTTTAATATTTTTCCTCTCGTTAGGAAAAATTTAATTCATTTTGTCGAGGAAGGCGATGAAATGGGACAATTTTAGCGTAATTTTAATAATTTTCTCGAATCCTGCAAAATTTTCGTCATTTTGTCAAGATAATATCAAAACAAAATCGACGTTATGGGATTATTTTAGCAAATGTTTTTCTTTTTCTGGTTCAGCAAACTTTTTATAATTCTTTCAAGATAATATCTATAAAAGCGACGAAATAGAATACTTTTAAATAAATTTTAAAATTTTTGCTCTGTTTTTCCAAAATTATCCTCAATTCGAAAGATAATATCAAAAAAATCAATGAAATTTGATAATTTTAGCAATATTTTAATATTTTTCCTCTTGTACAGCAAATTGTTTTGTAATATTTTCAGGATAATATTAGAAAAGGTACGATCTAGGACAATTCTAGCGAAATTTTAATATTTTTGCCCTATTTCTAACAAATTTTCCTCACATTATTGAGATTTAATGGAAAATAGCTACGAAACGGGGTAGTTTTATCTAATATTTTAATTTTAATGTTCTCGTTCAGCAAAATTTAAGTCGATTTGTTAAGAAAAAACGAAAGAAAAGGGATAATTTTAGCGTAATTTTCATAATATTGCTCTAAAACTGCAAAATGTTTTAAATTTTGTCAAGATAATATTAAAATCCTAGATGTTATCGATTAATCTTAACAAAATTTTAATATTTTTGCTCTTGTTTAGCAAAATTTCTGTCATTTTGTCAAGAAAAAAGCGACGAAATGGGTTAATCTTATCATAATTTCTTAATTTTCTCTCGTTCACTGAAATTTTCGTCATTTTTCAAGAAATAATTATGAAAAGAGACGAAAGGGGAAAGTTAAGGCGAAATTCTCATAATTTTGTTCTAACCCTGCAAAATGTTTGTCTTTTTGTCAAGATAATATCAAAAAAATAAATGAAATTTGTTAATTTAAGCAAAATTTTAAAATTTTTGATATATTTATACAAATATTTCGTTATTTTGTCTAAATGGTAACGAAAAAAGCGATGATATGGGATAATTTAAGCGTTATTTTCATAATTTAGCTATAATAGTGCAAACATGTCGTCATTTTGTCAGGATAATATCATAAAAATAGAAAAATTGGCATAATTTTAGCGTAATTTTCCTAATTTTGCTCTAATACTGAAAAATATTTGTCATTTTTTCAAGATAATATCATAAAAATAGATGAAATTGGATAATTTTAGCGTAATTTATGTAATTTTGCTCTACAAGTTAAAAAGTGTTGTCATTTTGTCGAGGAAAGGCGATGAAATGTGATAATTTTAGCGTAATTTTCATAATTTTGATATAATACTGCAAAATTTTCGTCATTTTGTCAAGATAATATCATAAAAATAGATGAAATTGGATAATTTTAGCGTAATTTTTGTAATTTTGCTCTAAAACTGAAAAATTGTTGTCATTTTGTAAACATGATATGAAAAAAGTACATGCAATTTGTTAATTTTAGTGAAAATTTTAATATTTTTTCTCTCGTTCAGAAAAATTTACGTCATTTTGTCGAGGAAAGGCGATGAAATGGGATAATTTTAGCGTAATTTTAATAATTTTCTCGAATCCTGCAAAATTTTCGTAATTTTGTCAAAATAATATAAAACAAAATCGACGTTATGGGATTATTTTACCAATTTTTTTTTTGGTTCAGCAAACTTTTTATAATTTTTTCAAGATAATATCGATAAATTATACGAAATAGTATATTTTAATTAAATTTTAAAATTTTTGCTCTATTTTTCCAAAATTTTCGTCAATTCAATGGATAATATCAAAAAAATCAATGAAATTTGATAATTTTAGCAAAATTTCAATATTTTTCCTCTCTTTCAGCAAATTGTTTTGTAATTTTCAGGATAATATTAGATAAGGGACGATCTAGGACAATTTTAGTGAAATTTTAATATTTTTGCCCTATTTCTAACAAATTTTCCTCTCATTATTATGATTTAATGGATAATAGCTACGAAATGGGGTAATTTTATTTAATATTTTAATATAATTGCTCTCACTCAGCATATTTTAAGCCATTTTGTTAAGAAAAATGGTATGAAAAGGGATAATTTTAGCGTAATTTTCATAGTTTTGCTCTAAAAATGCAAAATGTTTTTAATTTTGTCAAGATAATATTAAAATCCTAGATGTAATAGCTGAATCTTAACAAAATTTTAATACTTTTGCTCTTGTTTAGCAAAATTCCTCTCATTTTGTCAAGAAAAAATCGACGAAATGGGTTAATATTATCAAAATTTCTTAATTTTTGCTCTCGTTCAGTGAAATTTTCGACATTTTTCAAGAAATAATTATAAAAAGACACGAAAGGGGAAAGTTGAGGCGAAATTCTCATAATTTTGCTCTAACCCTGCAATATGTTTGTCTTTTTTTTCAATTTTTCCTCTGTTTTGCCTTTGATTTCATCATTTTGCTAAGATATGATCGAAAAAAGAACAAAAAAAGGATAATTTCACCCAAATTTCAATTTCTTCCTCTGTTTTGCCTTAGTTTTCATCATTTTGCCATGATATGATCGAAAAAAGCACAAAAAACGGATAATTTCACCAAAATTAAATTTTTTTCCTCTATTTTGCCTTAGTTTTCTTGATTCTGACTTGATATGATCGAAAAAAGCTTCAAAAACGGATAATTTCCCAGAAATTTCACTTTTTTTCCTCTGTTTTGCCTTAATTTTCGTGATTTTGCCAAGATATGATCGAAAAAACAACAAAAAACGGATAATTTCACCGAAATTTTATTTTATTCATCTGTTTTGCCTTAGTTTTAGTGATTTATAAAAGATATAATCGAAAAAAGCTTCTTAAACGGATAATTTCAACCGAAATTTTAATTTTATTCTTCTGTTTTGCCTTAGTTTTGGCGATTTTTCCAAGATATGATCGAGAAAAGCTTGTAAAACAGATAATTTCACAGAAATTTCAATTTTTTTCCTCTGTTTTGCCTTAGTTTTCATCATTTTGCCATGATATGATCGAAAAAAGCACAAAAAACGGATAATTTTACCAAAATTTAAATTTTTTTCCTCTATTTTGCCTTAGTTTTCTTGATTCTGACCTGATATGATCGAAAAAAGCCTCAAAAATGGATAATTTCCCAGAAATTTCAATTTTTTTCCTCTGTTTTGCCTTAGTTTTCATCATTTTCCAAGATATAATCAAAAAAAGAACAAAAAACGGATAATTTCACCAAAATTTAAATTTTTTTCCTCTATTTTGCCTAAGTTTTAGTGATTTTTCCAAGATTTGATCGAAAAAAGCTTTTAAAACGGATAATTTCTTAGAAATTTCAATATTTTACCTCTGTTTTGCCTTAGTTTTCATCATGTTGCAAGATATGATCGAAAAAAGCACAAAAAACGGATAATTCCATCAAAATTTCAATTCTTTCCTCTGTTTTGCCTTAATTTTCGTTATTTTGCCATGATATGATCGAAAAAACCACAAAAAAACGGAAAATTTCACCGAAATTTCAATTTTTTTCCTCCGTTTAGCCTTAATTTTCGTGATTTTGCCAGGATATGATCGAAAAAACCACAAATAACGGATAATTTCACCAAAATTTTAATTTTATTCTTCTGTTTTGCCTTAGTTTTAGTGATTTTCCCAAGAAATGATCGAGAAAAGCTTCTAAAACGGATAATTTCACAGAAATTTCAATTTTTTTCCTCTGTTTTGCCTTATTTTCATCATTTTGCCATGATATGATCGAAAAAGGCACAAAAAACGGATAATTTCACCAAAATTTTATTATATTCCTCTGTTTTGCCTTTGTTTTATTGATTTTTAAAAGATATAATCGAAAAAAGCTTCTAAAACGGATAATTTCACAGAAATTTCAATTTTTTTCCTCTGTTTTTCCTTACTTTTCATCATTTTGCCAAATTATGATTGAAAGAAGCACAAAAAACGGATGATTTCAATATAATTTAAATTTTTTTCCTCTATTTTGCCTTAGTTTCTTGGTTCTGACTTGATATGATCGAAAAAAGCTTCTAAAACGGATAATTTCCCAGAAATTTCAATTTTTTTCCTCTGTTTTGCCTTAGTTTTCATCATTTTGCCAAGATATAATCGAAAAAAGCACAAAAAACGGATAATTTCACAAAAATTTAATTTTTTTTCCTCTATTTTGCTTTAGTTTTCTTGATTATGACTTGATATGATCGAAAAAAGCTTCTAAAACGGATAATTTCACAGAAATTTCAATTTTTTCCTCTGTTTTTCCTTAATTTTCGTGATTTTGCCAAGATATGATCGAAAAAACAACAAAAAACGGATAATATCACCGAAATTTTATTTTATTCCTCTGTTTTGCCTTTGTTTTAGTGATTTTTAAAAGATATAATCGAAAAAAGCTTCTAAAACGGATAATTTCACAGAAATTTCCATTTTTTTCCTCTGTTTTTCCTTAGTTTTCATCATTTTGCCAAATTATGATTGAAAGAAGCACAAAAAACGGATGATTTCACCATAATTTAAATTTTTTTCCTCTATATTGCCTTAGTTTCTTGGTTCTGACATGATATGATCGAAAAAAGCTTCTAAAACGGATAATTTCACAGAAATTTCAATTTTTTTCCTCTGTTTTGCCTTAGTTTTCATCATTTTGCCAAGATATAATCGAAAAAAGCACAAAAAACGGATAATTTCACCAAAATTTTAATTTTATTCCTCTGTTTTGCCTTAGTTTTAGTGATTTTCCCAAGAAATGATCGAAAAAAGCTTCTAAAACGGATAATTTCACAGAAATTTCAATTTTTTTCCTCTGTTTTGCCTTATTTTCATCATTTTGCCATGATATGATCGAAAAAGGCACAAAAAACGAATAATTTCACCAAAATTTAAATTTGTTTCCTCTATTTTGCCTTATTTTTCTTGATTCTGACCTGATATGATTAATAAAAACATCTAAAACGGATAATTTCACAGAAATTTCAATTTTTTTCCTCTGTTTTGCCTTATTTTCATCATTTTGCCATGATATGATCGAAAAAGGCACAAAAAACGGATAATATCACCGAAATTTTATTTTATTCCTCTGTTTTGCCTTTGTTTTTGTGATTTTTAAAAGATATAATCGAAAAAAGCTTCTAAAACGGATAATTTCACAGAAATTTCAATTTTTTCCTCTGTTTTTCCTTAGTTTTCATCATTTTGCCAAATTATGATTGAAAGAAGCACAAAAAACGGATGATTTCACCATATTTTAAATTTTTTTCCTCTATATTGCCTTTGTTTCTTGGTTCTGACATGATATGATCGAAAAAAGCTTCTAAAACGGATAAAATAGAGGAAAAAAATTGAATTTTTGCTAAAATTATCCATTTTCGTTGCTTTTTTCGCTTAGAATTTGATTAAATGTGGGAAATAAAGGCAAAATTATGGAAAAATATTGAATTTTCGCTAAAATTACTCGTTTTCGTTGCTTTTTTCGCTTAGAATTTTATTAAATGTGGGAAATAAAGGCAAAATTGAGGAAAAAAATTGAATTTTTGCTAAAATTATCTGTTTTCGTTGCTTTTTTCGCTTAGAATTTGATTAAATGTGGGAAATAAATGCAAAATTGAGGAAAAAAAATTGAATTTTTGCTAAAATGATCCGTTTTCTTTGCTTTTTTCATTAAGAATTTTTTTAAATGTGGGAAATCAAGGCAAAATAGAGGAAAAAAATTGAATTTTTGCTAAAATTATCCATTTTCGTTGCTTTTTTCGCTTAGAATTTGATTAAATGTTGGAAAAAAAGGACAAATTGAGGAAAAAAATTGAATTTTCACTAAAATTATCCGTTTTCGTTGCTTATTTCGCTTAGAATTTGATTAAATGTGGGAAATAAAGGAAAATTGAGGAAAAAAATTAAATTATCGCTAAAATTATCCGTTTTCGTTGCTTTTCTCGCTTAGATTTTGATTAAATGTGGGAAATAAAGGCAAAATTAACAAAAAAAAATTGAATTATCGCTAAAATTATCCGTTTAACGTTGCTTTTTTCGCTCATAATGTGATTTAATGTGGGAAATAATGGCAAAATTGAATTTTCGCAAAAATTATCCGTTTTCGTTGCTTTTTGCGTTTAGAATTTTTTAAATGTGGGAAATAAAGGAAAAATAGAGGAAAAAAATTGAATTTTTGCTAAAATTATCCATTTTCGTTGCTTTTTTCGCTTAGAATTTGATTAAATGTGGGAAAAAGGAAAAATTGAGGAAAAAAATTGAATTTTTGCTAAAATTATCCGTTTTCGTTGCTTTTTTCGCTTAGAATTTGATTAAATGTGGGAAATAAATGCATAATTGAGGCAAAAAAAATTGAATTTTCGCTAAAATTATCCGTTTTCGTTGCTTTTTTCGCTTAGAATTTGATTAAATGTGGGAAATAAAGGCAAAATTGAGGAAAAAAAATTGAATTTTTGCTAAAATTATCCGTTTTCGTTGCTTTTCTCGCTTAGATTTTGATTAAATGTGGGAAATAAAGGCAAAATTGACAAAAAAAATTGAATTATCGCTAAAATTATCCGTTTAACGTTGCTTTTTTCGCTCATAATGTGATTAAATGTGGGAAATAATGGCAATATTGAGGAAAAAAATTGAATTTTCGCTAAAATTATCCATTTTCGTTGCTTTTTTCGCTAAAAATTTGATTAAATGTGGGAAATAAAGGCAAAATTCGGGAAAAAAATTTAATTTTCGAAAAAAATTATCCGTTTTCTTTGCTATTTTCGCTACGAATTTGATTAAATGTGGGAAATAATGGCAAAATTGAGGAAAAAAATTGAATTTTCGCTTAAATTATCAGTTTTACTTGCTTTTTTCGCTCATAATTTGATTAAATGTGGGAAATAAAGGCAAAATTGAGGAAAAAAATTGAATTTTCGCTAAAATTATCCGTTTTCGTTGCTTTTTTCGCTTAGAATTTGATTAAATGTGGGAAATAAAGGCAAAATTGAGGAAAAAAATTGAATTTTTGCTAAAATTATCCGTTTTCGTTGCTTTTCTCGCTTAGATTTTGATTAAATGTGGGAAATAAAGGCAAAATTGACAAAAAAAATTGAATTATCGCTAAAATTATCCGTTTAACGTTGCTTTTTTCGCTCATAATGTGATTAAATGTGGGAAATAATGGCAAAATTGAGGAATAAAATTGAATTTTCTCTAACATTATCCGTTTTCGATGCTTTTTTCGCTACGAATTTCATAAAATGTGGGAAATAAAGGCAAAATTGAGGAAAAAAATTGAATTTTTGTAAAAATTATTCGTTTTCTCATCTCTTTTCGCTACGAATTTTATAAAATGTGGGAAATAAAGGCAAAATTAAGAAAAAAAATTGAATTTTCGCTAAAATTATCCGTTTTTGTTGCTTTTTTCATTTAGAATTTTTTTAATTGTGGGAAATCAAGGCAAATAATAAGGCTAAAATTATCCATTTTCGTTGCTTTTTTCGCTTAGAATTAGATTAAATGTGGGAAATAAAGGCAAAAAGAGGAAAAAAATTGAATTTTTGCTAAAATTATCCATTTTCGTTGCTTTTTTCGCTTAGAATTTGATTAAATGTGGGAAATAAAGGCAAAATTATGGAAAAATATTGAATTTTCGCTAAAATTACTCGTTTTCGTTGTTTTTTCGCTTAGAATTTTATTAAATGTGGGAAATAAAGGCAAAATTGAGGAAAAAAATTGAATTTTTGCTAAAATTATCTGTTTTCGTTGCTTTTTTCGCTTAGAATTTGATTAAATGTGGGAAATAAATGCAAAATTGAGGAAAAAAAATTGAATTTTTGCTAAAATGATCCGTTTTCTTTGCTTTTTTCATTTAGAATTTTTTTAAATGTGGGAAATCAAGGCAAAATAGAGGAAAAAAATTGAATTTTTGCTAAAATTATCCATTTTCGTTGCTTTTTTCGCTTAGAATTTGATTAAATGTTGGAAAAAAATTGAATTTTCACTAAAATTATCCGTTTTCGTTGCTTATTTCGCTTAGAATTTGATTAAATGTGGGAAATAAAGGAAAATTGAGGAAAAAAATTAAATTATCGCTAAAATTATCCGTTTTCGTTGCTTTTCTCGCTTAGATTTTGATTAAATGTGGGAAATAAAGGCAAAATTAACAAAAAAAAATTGAATTATCGCTAAAATTATCCGTTTAACAATGCTTTTTTCGCTCATAATGTGATTTAATGTGGGAAATAAAGGCAAAATTGAGGAAAAAAATTGAATTTTTGCTAAAATTATCCGTTTTCGTTGCTTTTTTCGCTTAGAATTTGATTAAATGTGGGAAATAAATGCAAAATTGAGGAAAAAAAATTGAATTTTTGCTAAAATTATCCGTTTTCGTTGCTTTTTTCGCTTAGAATTTGATTAAATGTGGGAAATAAAGGCAAAATTGAGGAAAAAAACTGAATTTTCGCAGAAATTATCCGTTTTCGTTGCTTTTTCCGCTTAGAATTTTATTAAACGTGGGAAATAAAGGCAAAATTGAGGAAAACAATTGAATTTTCGCTAAAATTATCCGTTTTCTTTGCTTTTTCCGCTTAGAATTTTATTAAATGTGGGAAATAAAGGCAAAATTGAGGAAAAAAATTGAATTTTCGCTTAAATTATCAGTTTTACTTGCTTTTTTCGCTCATAATTTGATTAAATGTGGGAAATAAAGGCAAAATTGAGGAAAAAATTGAATGTTCGCTAAAATTATCCGTTTTCGTTGCTTATTTTGCTCATAATATGATTAAATGTGTGAAATAAAGGCAAAATTCAGGAGAAAAATTGAATTTTCGCTAAAATTATCCGCTTTCGTTGCTTTTTTCGCTTAGAATTTGATTAAATGTGGTAAATAAAGGCAAAATTCGGGAAAAAAATTTAATTTTCGAAAAAAATTATCCGTTTTCTTTGCTATTTTCGCTACGAATTTGATTAAATGTGGGAAATAATGGCAAAATTGAGGAAAAAAATTGAATTTTCGCTTAAATTATCAGTTTTACTTGCTTTTTTCGCTCATAATTTGATTAAATGTAGGAAATAAAGGCAAAATTGAGGAAAAAAATTGAATTTTCGCTTAAATTATCAGTTTTACTTGCTTTTTTCGCTCATAATTTGATTAAATGTGGGAAATAAAGGCAAAATTGAGGAAAAAAACTGAATTTTCGCTGAAATTATCCGTTTTCGTTGCTTTTTCCGCTTAGAATTTTATTAAACGTGGGAAATAAAGGCAAAATTGAGGAAAACAATTGAATTTTCGCTAAAATTATCCGTTTTCGTTGCTTTTTCCGCTTAGAATTGTATTAAATGTGGGAAATAAAGGCAAAATTGAGGAAAAAAATTGAATTTTCGCTTAAATTATCAGTTTTACTTGCTTTTTTCGCTCATAATTTGATTAAATGTGGGAAATAAAGGCAAAATTGAGGAAAAAAATTGAATGTTCGCTAAAATTATCCGTTTTCGTTGCTTATTTTGCTCATAATATGATTAAATGTGTGAAATAAAGGCAAAATTCAGGAGAAAAATTTAATTTTTGCTCAAAATATGCGTTTTCGTTGCTTTTTTCGCTTATAATTGGATTAAATATGGGAAATAAAGGCAAAAGGGAGGGGAAAAATAAATTTTCGCTAAAATTATCCGTTTTCGTTGCTTTTTTCGCCTAGAATTTTATTAAATGTGGGAACTAAAGGCAAAATTGAGGAAAAAAATTGAATTTTCGCTAAAATTATCCGCTTTCGTTGCTTTTTTCGCATAGAATTTGATTAAATGTGGTAAATAAAGGCAAAAATCGGGAAAAAAATTTAATTTTCGAAAAAAATTATCCGTTTTCTTTGCTATTTTCGCTACGAATTTGATTAAATGTGGGAAATAATGGCAAAATTGAGGAAAAAAATTGAATTTTCGCTTAAATTATCAGTTTTACTTGCTTTTTTCGCTCATAATTTGATTAAATGTGGGAAATAAAGGCAAAATTGAGGAAAAAAATTCAATTTTCGCTAAATTTATCCGTTTTCGTTGCTTATTTTGCTCATAATATGATTAAATGTGTGAAATAATGGCAAAATTCAGGAGAAAAATTTAATTTTCGAAAAAAATTATCCGTTTTCGTTGCTTTTTTCGCTTAGAATTTGATTAAATGTGGGAAATAATGGCAAAATTGAGGAAAAAAAATTGAATTTTCGCTTAAATTATCAGTTTTACTTGCTTTTTTCGCTCATAATTTGATTAAATGTGGGAAATAAAGGCAAAATTGAGGAAAAAAATTGAATGTTCGCTAAAATTATCGGTTTTCGTTGCTTATTTTGCTCATAATATGATTAAATGTGTGAAATAAAGGCAAAATTCAGGAGAAAAATTTAATTTTTGCTCAAAATATGCGTTTTCGTTGCTTTTTTCGCTTATAATTGGATTAAATATGGGAAATAAAGGCAAAAGGGAGGGGAAAAATAAATTTTCGCTAAAATTATCCGTTTTCGTTGCTTTTTTCGCCTAGAATTTTATTAAATGTGGGAACTAAAGGCAAAATTGAGGAAAACAATTGAATTTTCGCTAAAATTATCCGCTTTCGTTGCTTTTGTCGCTTAGAATTTGATTAAATGTGGTAAATAAAGGCAAAATTCGGGAAAAAAATTTAATTTTCGAAAAAAACTATCCGTTTTCTTTACTATTTTCGCTACGAATTTTATAAAATGTGGGAAATAAAGGCAAAATTGAGGAATAAAATTGAATTTTCGCTAGAATTATCCGTTTTCGTTGCTTTGTTTGCTTAGAATTTTATTAAATGTGGGAAATAAAGGAAAATTGAGGAAAAAAATTGAATTTTTGCTAAAATTATCCATTTTCGTTGCTTTTTTACTTTCTCCATATACGAAGTATAGAGAAAGTATTGTTTTCATGAAAAAAATCGACTTCGAGATTTCAACGGAAATACATGTTTTGGGGTCTCTAGAACACGTTTTGACCATTTTCGGAATGATGTCTGTGTGTATGTGTGTGTGTGTGTGTGTGTGTGTGTGTGTGTGTGTATGTGTGTGTGTGATAGTGGGCGCTCTAACATGAAAACTATTAGTCGTATCAATACCAAAACTCATATATAGTACTTTGGTGTGTGCTGTCAGAGTTGATTAGTTTTTGGAGTAAATCGGTTAACCGGAAGTCGAGCTTCATTCATCAAAGCTCATTTCCGGTTTTCAAAATATCTCCATAAATATGATATATAGGTATATTGTATACACCATAAAAGTTTTAGATAATCATATTTACTATAACTTTTGCATTTAACATATTTTTGTATCACCGGTTGATTAGGAGTTATTCGTGAAATACTGATAAACCGGAAGTAGCTGATTATGTACTTTGTGGGCGCTCTAACATGAAAACGTTTATTCGGATCAACACCAAATTTCATATATAGTATTTTGGTTTAAGTCTTTAGAGTTGATTAGTTTTTGGGGTAAATCGGTTAACCGGAAGTCGAGCTTCATTCATTAAAACCCATTTCCGGTTTTCAAAATATCTCCATAAATATTATATTTAGGTATAAACTGTTTATTATAAAAGTTTTAGAAAATATAATTTACTGTAAATTTTGTTTGGAACATATTTTTGTATCACTGATTGTGTAGGAGTTATTTGTGAAATACTGATAAACCGTAAGTTGCTGATTATGTACGTTGTGGGCGCTCTGGGAGCTGGGGTGAAAGGCCATTTCATCGTTTTTCATCGAACATGTCCCGAAAAACATTATTTATAGTGTTTGTGACGTAAAAGATAATATGATATAAATTAAACACTCCTCTTCCAAGTTTAGATGGAATATAGAGTTCGAAATTACTGTCGTAAATAAATATTTACATCTTATATTTGGAGAAAGTCATGTGCTGGCCACATCAGATTTTTCGCTTAGAATTTGATTAAATGTGGGAAATAAAGGAAAATTGAGGAAAAAAATTGAATTTTTGCTAAAATTATCCATTTTCGTTGCTTTTTTCGCTTAGAATTTGATTAAATGTGGGAAATAAAGGCAAAAGGGAGGGGAAAAATAAATTTTCGCTAAAATTATCCGTTTTCGTTGCTTTTTTCGCCTAGAATTTTATTAAATGTGGGAACTAAAGGCAAAATTGAGTAAAAAAATTGAATTTTCGCTAAAATTATCCGCTTTCGTTGCTTTTTACTTTCTCCATATACGAAGTATAGAGAAAGTATTGTTTTCATGAAAAAATTCGACTTCGAGATTTCAACGGAAATACATGTTTTGGGGTCCCTAGAACACGTTTTGACCATTTTCGGAAAGATGTCTGTGTGTATGTGTGTGTGTTTATGTGTGTGTGTGTGTGTGTGTATGTGTGTGTGTGATAGTGGGCGCTCTAACGGGAAAACTATTAGTCGTATCAATACCAAACTTCATATATAGTACTGTGGTGAGTGCTGTCAGAGTTGATTAGTTTTTGGTGTAAATCGGCCAACCGGAAGTCGAGCTTTATTCATTAAAGCTCATTTCCGGTTTTCAAAATATCTCCATAAATATGATATATACGTACATTGTATAACTTATAAAAGTTTTAGATAATGTTATTTACTATACCCTTTGTATTTAACATATTTTTGTATCACCGGTTGATTAGGAGTTATTCGTGAAATACTGATATACCGGAAGAAGATGATTATGTACTTTGTGGGCGCTCTAACATGAAAACTATTTGTCGGATTAACACTAAATTCCATATATAGTACTTTGGTTGATGTCGTTAGAGTTGATTAGTTTTTGGAGAAAATCGGTCAACCGGAAGTCAAGCTTCATTCTTCAAAGCTCATTTCCGGTTTTCAAAATATCTCCATAAATAAGATATTTAGGTATGTACTATTATTTATAAATGTTTTAGAAAATGTAATTTACTATAACTTTTGTAGGAAACATATTTTTGTATCACTTATTGTTTAGGAGTTATTCATGAAATACTGATAAACCGGAAGTTGCTGATTATGTACTTTGTGGGCGCTCTGGGCTCTATGGGCAAAATGCCAAATTCATCTTTTTTCATCGAGCATGTCCCGAAAAACATTATTTATAATGTTTGGAACGTAAAAGATAATAATCTATAAATTAATCGCTCATCTTCCAAGTTTAGATTGAATATAGAGTTCGAAATTACTGTCGTAGATAAATATTTACATCTTATATATGGAGAAAGTCATGTGCTGGCCACATCAGATTTTTTCGCTTAGAATTTGATTAAATGTGGTAAATAAAGGCAAAATTCGGGAAAAAAACTTAATTTTCGAAAAAAATTATCCGTTATCTTTGCTATTTTCGCTACGAATTTTATAAAATGTGGGAAATAAAGGCAAAATTGAGGAAAAAAATTGAATTTTTGCTAAAATTATCCATTTTCGTTGCTTTTTTCGCTTAGAATTTGATTAAATGTGGGAAATAAAGGCAAAATTATGGAAAAAATTGAATTTTCGCTAAAATTATCCGTTTTCGTTGCTTTTTTCGCTTAGAATTTTATTAAATGTGGGAAATAAAGGCAAAATTGAGGAAAAAAATTGAATTTTTGCTAAAATTATCAGTTTTAGTTGCTTTTTTCGCTTAGAATTTGATTAAATGTGGGAAATAAATGCAAAATTGAGGAAAAAGAATTGAATTTTTGCTAAAATTATACGTTTTCGTTGCTTTGTTTGCTTAGAATTTTAATAAATGTGGGAAATAAAGGCAAAATTGAGGAAAAAAATTGAATTTTCGCTAAAATTATCCGTTTTCGTTGCTTATTTCGCTTAAAATTTGATTAAATGTGGGAAATAAAGGCAAAATTGAGGAAAAAAATTGAGTTTTCGCTAAAATTATCCGTTTTCGTTGCTTTTATCGCTTAGAATTTGAGTAAATGTGGGAAATAAAGGCAAAATTGAGGAAAAAAATTGAATTTTCGCTAAAATTATCCGTTTTCGTTGCTTTTTTCGCTTAGAATTTGATTAAATGTGGGAAATAAGGGCAAAATTGAGGAAAGAAATTGAATTTTCTCTAAAATTATCCATTTTCGTTGCTTTTTTCGCTTAGAATAATATTAAATGTGTGAAATAAAGGCAAAATGCAGGAGAAAAATTTAATTTTTGCTCAAAATGTGCGTTTTCGTTGCTTTTTTCGCTTATAATTGGATTAAATGTGGGAAATAAAGGCAAAAGGGAGGGGAAAAATAAATTTTCGCTAAAATTATCCGTTTTCATTGCTTTTTTCGCTTAGAATTTTATTAAATGTGGGAACTAAAGGCAAAATTGAGGAAAAAAATTGAATTTTCGCAAAAATTATCCGCTTTCGTTGCTTTTTTCGCTTAGAATTTGATTAAATGTGGGAAATAAAGGCAAAATTCGGGAAAAAAATTGAATTTTCGAAAAAAATTATCCGTTTTCTTTGCTCTTTTCGCTACGAATTTTATAAAATGTGGGAAATAAAGGCAAAATTGAGGAAAAAAATTGAATTTTTGCTAAAATTATCCGTTTTCGTTGCCTTTTTCGCTTAGAATTTGATTAAATGTGGGAAATAAAGGCAAAATTGAGGAAGAAAATTGAATTCTTGCTACAATTATCAGTTTTCGTTGCTTTTTTCGCTTAGAATTTTATAAAATGTGGGAAATAAAGGCAAAATTGAGGAAAAAAATTGAATTTTCGCTACAATTATCCGTTTTCTTTGCTTTTTTCGCTTAGAATTTGATTAAATGTGGGAAATAATGGCAAAATTGATGAAAAAAATTGAATTTTCGCTAAAATTATCCGTTTTCGTTGCTTTTTTCGCTTAAAATTTTATTAAATGTGGGAAATAAAGGCAAAATTGAGGGAAAAAACCGAATTTTCGCTGAAATTATCCGTTTTCGTTGCTTTTTCCGCTTATAATTTTATTAAATGTGGGAAATTAAGGCAAAATTGAGGAAAACAATTGAATTTTCACTAAAATTATCCGTTTTCGTTGCTTTTTTCGCTTAGAATTTGATTTAATGTGGGAAATAATGGCAAAATTCAGTAAAAAATTGAATTTTCGCTAAAATTATCCGTTTTCTTTGCTCTTTTCGCCTAGAATTTTATAAAATGTGGGAAATAAAGGCAAAATTGAGGAAAAAAATTGAATTTTCGCTAAAATTATTCGTTTTCGTTGCTTTTTTCGCTTAGAATTTGATTAAATGTGGGAAATAAAGGCAAAAGGGAGGGGAAAAATAAATTTTCGCTAAAATTATCCGTTTTCGTTAATTTTTTCGCCTAGAATTTTATTAAATGTGGGAACTAAAGGCAAAATTGAGGAAAAAAATTGAATTTTCGCTAAAATTATCCTCTTTCGTTGCTTTTTTCGCTTAGAATTTGATTAAATGTGGTAAATAAAGGCAAAATTCGGGAAAAAACTTTAATTTTCGAAAAAAATTATCCGTTTTCTTTGCTATTTTCGCTACGAAGTTTATAAAATGTGGGAAATAAAGGCAAAATTGAGGAAAAAAATTGAATTTTCGCTAAAATTATCCGTTTTCGTTGCTTTTTTCGCTTAGAATTAGATTAAATGTTGGAAATAAATGCAAAATTGAGGAAAAAAAATTGAATTTTTGCTAAAATTATCCGTTTTCGTTGCTTTGCTTGCTTAGAATTTTATTAAATGTGGGAAATAAAGGCAAAATTGAGGAAAAAAATTGAATTTTTGCTAAAATTATCCATTTTCATTGCTTTTTTCGCTTAGAATTTGATTAAATGTGGGAAATAAAGGCAAAATTATGGAAAAAAATTGAATTTTCGCTAAAATTATCCGTTTTCGTTGCTTTTTTTGCTTAGAATTTTATTAAATGTGGGAAATAAAGGCAAAATTGAGGAAAAAAATTGAACTTTTGCTAAAATTATCAGTTTTAGTTGCTTTTTTCGCTTAGAATTTGATTAAATGTGGGAAATAAATGAAAAATTGAGGAAAAAAAATTGAATTTTTGCTAAAATTATACGTTTTCGTTGCTTTGTTTGCTTAGAATTTTAATAAATGTGGGAAATAAAGCCAAAATTTAGGAAAAAAATTGAATTTTCGCTAAAATTATCCGTTTTCGTTGCTTATTTCGCTTAAAATTTGATTAAATGTGGGAAATAAAGGCAAAATTGAGGAAAAAAATTGAGTTTTCGCTAAAATTATCCGTTTTCGTTGCTTTTATCGCTTAGAATTTGATTAAATGTGGGAAATAAAGGCAAAATTGAGGAAAAAAATTGAATTTTCGCTAAAATTATCCGTTTTCGTTGCTTTTTTCGCTTAGAATTTGATTAAATGTGGGAAATAAAGGCAAAATTGAGGAAAGAAATTGAATTTTCTCTAAAATTATCCATTTTCGTTGCTTTTTTCGCTTAGAATTTGATTAAATTTGGGAAAAAAAGGCAAAATTGAGGAAAAAAATTGAATTTTCGCTAAAATTATCCGTTTTCGTTGCTTTTTTCATTTAGAATTTTTTAAATGTGGGAAATGAAGGAAAAATAGAGGAAAAAAATTGAATTTTCGCTAAAATTATCCGTTTTCGTTGCCTTTTTCGCTCAGAATTTGATTAAATGTGGGAAATAAAGGCAAAATTGAGGAAAAAAATTGAATTCTTTCTACAATTATCCGTTTTCGTTGCTTTTTTCGCTTAGAATTTTATAAAATGTGGGAAATAAAGGCAAAATTGAGGAAAAAAATTGAATTCTTGCTACAATTATCCGTTTTCGTTGCTTTTTTCGCTTAGAATTTTATAAAATGTGGGAAATAAAGGCAAAATTGAGGAAAAAAATTGAATTTTTGCTAAAATTATCCGTTTTCGTTGCTTTTCTCGCTTACAATTTGATTAAATGTGGGAAATAAATGCAAAATTGAGGAAAAAAAATTGAATTTTTGCTAAAATTATCCGTTTTCGTTGCTTTTTTCGCTTAAAATTTGATTAAATGTGGGAAATAATGGCAAAATTCAGGAAAAAAATTGAATTTTCGCTTAAATTATCAGTTTTCGTTGCTTTTTTCGCTCATAATTTGATTAAATGTGGGAAATAAAGGCAAAATTGAGGAAAAAAATTGAATTTTCGCTAAAATTATCCGTTTTCGTTGCTTATTTTGCTCATAATATGATTAAATGTGTGAAATAAAGGCAAAATTCAGGAGAAAAATTTAATTTCTGCTCAAAATATGCGTTTTCGTTGCTTTTTTCGCTTATAATTGGATTAAATGTGGGAAATAAAGGCAAAAGGGAGGGGAAAAATAAATTTTCGCTAAAATTATCCGTTTTCGTTGCTTTTTTCGCTTAGAATTTTATTAAATGTGGGAACTAAAGGCAAAATTGAGGAAAAAATTGAATTTTCGCTAAAATTATCCGCTTTCGTTGCTTTTTTCGCTTAGAATTTGATTAAATGTGGGAAATATGGCAAAATTCGGGAAAAAAATTGAATTTTCGAAAAAAATTATCCGTTTTCTTTGCTCTTTTCGCTACGAATTTTATAAAATGTGGGAAATAAAGGCAAAATTGAGGAAAAAAATTGAATTTTCGCTAAAATTATCCGTTTTTGTTGCTTTTTTCGCTTAGAATTTGATTAAATGTGGGAAATAAATGCAAAATTGAGGAAAAAAAATTGAATTTTTGCTAAAATTATCTGTTTTCGTTGCTTTGTTTGCTTAGAATTTTATTAAATGTGGGAAATAAAGGCAAAATTGAGGAAAAAAATTGAATTTTTGCTAAAATTATCCATTTTCGTTGCTTTTTTCGCTTAGAATTTGATTAAATGTGGGAAATAAAGGCAAAATTATGGAAAAAAATTGAATTTTCGCTAGAATTATCCGTTTTCGTTGCTTTTTTCGCTTAGAATTTTATTAAATGTGGGAAATAAAGGCAAAATTGAGGAAAAAAATTGAATTTTTGCTAAAATTATCCGTTTTCGTTGCCTTTTTCGCTTAGAATTTGATTAAATGTGGGAAATAAAGGCAAAATTGAGGAAAAAAATTGAATTCTTGCTACAATTATCCGTTTTCGTTGCTTTTTTCGCTTAGAATTTTATAAAATGTGGGAAATAAAGGCAAAATAGAGGAAAAAAATTGAATTTTCGCTACAATTATCCGTTTTCTTTGCTTTTTTCGCTTAGAATTTGATTAAATGTGGGAAATAATGGCAAAATTGATGAAAAAAATTGAATTTTCGCTAAAATTATCCGTTTTCGTTGCTTTTTTCATTTAGAATTTTTTAAATGTGGGAAATGAAGGAAAAATAGAGGAAAAAAATTGAATTTTCGCTAAAATTATCCGTTTTCGTTGCCTTTTTCGCTTAGAATTTGATTAAATGTGGGAAATAAAGGCAAAATTGAGGAAAAAAATTGAATTCTTGCTACAATTATCCGTTTTCGTTGCTTTTTTCGCTTAGAATTTTATAAAATGTGGGAAATAAAGGATAAATTGAGGAAAAAAATTGAATTTTCGCTAAAATTATCCGTTTTCGTTGCCTTTTTCGCTTAGAATTTGATTAAATGTGGGAAATAAAGGCAAAATTGAGGAAAAAAATTGAATTCTTGCTACAATTATCCGTTTTCGTTGCTTTTTTCGCTTAGAATTTTATAAAATGTGGGAAATAAAGGCAAAAGTGAGGAAAAAAATTGAATTTTCGCTAAAATTATCCGTTTTCGTTGCTTTTTTCGCTTACAATTTGATTAAATGTGGGAAATAAATGCAAAATTGAGGAAAAAAAATTGAATTTTTGCTAAAATTATCCGTTTTCGTTGCTTTTTTCGCTTAAAATTTGATTAAATGTGGGAAATAATGGCAAAATTCAGGAAAAAAATTGAATTTTCGCTTAAATTATCAGTTTTCGTTGCTTTTTTCGCTCATAATTTGATTAAATGTGGAAAATAAAGGCAAAATTGAGGAAAAAAATTGAATTTTCGCTAGAATTATCCGTTTTCGTTGCTTATTTTGCTCATAATATGATTAAATGTGTGAAATAAAGGCAAAATTCAGGAGAAAATTTTAATTTTTGCTCAAAATATGCGTTTTCGTTGCTTTTTTCGCTTATAATTGGATTAAATGTGGGAAATAAAGGCAAAAGGGAGGGGAAAAATAAATTTTCGCTAAAATTATCCGTTTTCGTTGCTTTTTTCGCTTAGAATTTTATTAAATGTGGGAACTAAAGGCAAAATTGAGGAAAAAATTGAATTTTCGCTAAAATTATCCGCTTTCGTTGCTTTTTTCGCTTAGAATTTGATTAAATGTAGGAAATAAAGGCAAAATTCGGGAAAAAAATTGAATTTTCGAAAAAAATTATCCGTTTTCTTTGCTCTTTTCGCTACGAATTTTATAAAATGTGGGAAATAAAGGCAAAATTGAGGAAAAAAATTGAATTTTCGCTACAATTATCCGTTTTTGTTGCTTTTTTCGCTTAGAATTTGATTAAATGTGGGAAATAAATGCAAAATTGAGGAAAAAAAATTGAATTTTTGCTAAAATTATCCGTTTTCGTTGCTTTGTTTGCTTAGAATTTTATTAAATGTGGGAAATAAAGGCAAAATTGAGGAAAAAAATTGAATTTTTGCTACAATTATCCGTTTTCGTTGCTTTTTTCGCTTAGAATTTTATAAAATGTGGGAAATAAAGGCAAAATAGAGGAAAAAAATTGAATTTTCGCTACAATTATCCGTTTTCTTTGCTTTTTTCGCTTAGAATTTGATTAAATGTGGGAAATAATGGCAAAATTGATGAAAAAAATTGAATTTTCGCTAAAATTATCCGTTTTCGTTGCTTTTTTCATTTAGAATTTTTTAAATGTGGGAAATGAAGGCAAAATTGAGGAAAAAAATTGAATTTTCGCTACAATTATCCGTTTTTGTTGCTTTTTTCGCTTAGAATTTGATTAAATGTGGGAAATAAATGCAAAATTGAGGAAAAAAAATTGAATTTTTGCTAAAATTATCCGTTTTCGTTGCTTTGTTTGCTTAGAATTTTATTAAATGTGGGAAATAAAGGCAAAATTGAGGAAAAAAATTGAATTTTTGCTACAATTATCCGTTTTCGTTGCTTTTTTCGCTTAGAATTTTATAAAATGTGGGAAATAAAGGCAAAATAGAGGAAAAAAATTGAATTTTCGCTACAATTATCCGTTTTCTTTGCTTTTTTCGCTTAGAATTTGATTAAATGTGGGAAATATTGGCAAAATTGATGAAAAAAATTGAATTTTCGCTAAAATTATCCGTTTTCGTTGCTTTTTTCGCTTAGAATTTGATTAAATGTGGGAAATAAAGGCAAAATTGAGGAAAAAAATTGAGTTTTCGCTAAAATTATCCGTTTTCGTTGCTTTTATCGCTTAGAATTTGATTAAATGTGGGAAATAAAGGCAAAATTGAGGAAAAAAATTGAATTTTCGCTAAAATTATCCGTTTTCGTTGCTTTTTTCGCTTAGAATTTGATTAAATGTGGGAAATAAAGGCAAAATTGAGGAAAGAAATTGAATTTTCTCTAAAATTATCCATTTTCGTTGCTATTTTCGCTTAGAATTTGATTAAATTTGGGAAAAAAAGGCAAAATTGAGGAAAAAAATTGAATTTTCGCTAAAATTATCCGTTTTCGTTGCTTTTTTCATTTAGAATTTTTTAAATGTGGGAAATGAAGGAAAAATAGAGGAAAAAAATTGAATTTCGCTAAAATTATCCGTTTTCGTTGCCTTTTTCGCTCAGAATTTGATTAAATGTGGGAAATAAAGGCAAAATTGAGGAAAAAAATTGAATTCTTTCTACAATTATCCGTTTTCGTTGCTTTTTTCGCTTAGAATTTTATAAAATGTGGGAAATTAAGGCAAAATTGAGGAAAAAAATTGAATTCTTGCTACAATTATCCGTTTTCGTTGCTTTTTTCGCTTAGAATTTTATAAAATGTGGGAAATAAAGGCAAAATTGAGGAAAAAAATTGAATTTTTGCTAAAATTATCCGTTTTCGTTGCTTTTCTCGCTTACAATTTGATTAAATGTGGGAAATAAATGCAAAATTGAGGAAAAAAAATTGAATTTTTGCTAAAATTATCCGTTTTCGTTGCTTTTTTCGCTTAAAATTTGATTAAATGTGGGAAATAATGGCAAAATTCAGGAAAAAAATTGAATTTTCGCTTAAATTATCAGTTTTCGTTGCTTTTTTCGCTCATAATTTGATTAAATGTGGGAAATAAAGGCAAAATTGAGGAAAAAAATTGAATTTTCGCTAAAATTATCCGTTTTCGTTGCTTATTTTGCTCATAATATGATTAAATGTGTGAAATAAAGGCAAAATTCAGGAGAAAAATTTAATTTCTGCTCAAAATATGCGTTTTCGTTGCTTTTTTCGCTTATAATTGGATTAAATGTGGGAAATAAAGGCAAAAGGGAGGGGAAAAATAAATTTTCGCTAAAATTATCCGTTTTCGTTGCTTTTTTCGCTTAGAATTTTATTAAATGTGGGAACTAAAGGCAAAATTTAGGAAAAAAATTGAATTTTCGCTAAAATTATCCGTTTTCGTTGCTTATTTCGCTTAAAATTTGATTAAATGTGGGAAATAAAGGCAAAATTGAGGAAAAAAATTGAGTTTTCGCTAAAATTATCCGTTTTCGTTGCTTTTATCGCTTAGAATTTGATTAAATGTGGGAAATAAAGGCAAAATTGAGGAAAAAAATTGAATTTTCGCTAAAATTATCCGTTTTCGTTGCTTTTTTCGCTTAGAATTTGATTAAATGTGGGAAATAAAGGCAAAATTGAGGAAAGAAATTGAATTTTCTCTAAAATTATCCATTTTCGTTGCTATTTTCGCTTAGAATTTGATTAAATTTGGGAAAAAAAGGCAAAATTGAGGAAAAAAATTGAATTTTCGCTAAAATTATCCGTTTTCGTTGCTTTTTTCATTTAGAATTTTTTAAATGTGGGAAATGAAGGAAAAATAGAGGAAAAAAATTGAATTTTCGCTAAAATTATCCGTTTTCGTTGCCTTTTTCGCTCAGAATTTGATTAAATGTGGGAAATAAAGGCAAAATTGAGGAAAAAAATTGAATTCTTTCTACAATTATCCGTTTTCGTTGCTTTTTTCGCTTAGAATTTTATAAAATGTGGGAAATAAAGGCAAAATTGAGGAAAAAAATTGAATTCTTGCTACAATTATCCGTTTTCGTTGCTTTTTTCGCTTAGAATTTTATAAAATGTGGGAAATAAAGGCAAAATTGAGGAAAAAAATTGAATTTTTGCTAAAATTATCCGTTTTCGTTGCTTTTCTCGCTTACAATTTGATTAAATGTGGGAAATAAATGCAAAATTGAGGAAAAAAAATTGAATTTTTGCTAAAATTATCCGTTTTCGTTGCTTTTTTCGCTTAAAATTTGATTAAATGTGGGAAATAATGGCAAAATTCAGGAAAAAAATTGAATTTTCGCTTAAATTATCAGTTTTCGTTGCTTTTCTCGCTCATAATTTGATTAAATGTGGGAAATAAAGGCAAAATTGAGGAAAAAAATTGAATTTTCGCTAAAATTATCCGTTTTCGTTGCTTATTTTGCTCATAATATGATTAAATGTGTGAAATAAAGGCAAAATTAAGGAGAAAAATTTAATTTCTGCTCAAAATATGCGTTTTCGTTGCTTTTTTCGCTTATAATTGGATTAAATGTGGTAAATAAAGGCAAAAGGGAGGGGAAAAATAAATTTTCGCTAAAATTATCCGTTTTCGTTGCTTTTTTCGCTTAGAATTTTATTAAATGTGGGAACTAAAGGCAAAATTGAGGAAAAAATTGAATTTTCGCTAAAATTATCCGCTTTCGTTGCTTTTTTCGCTTAGAATTTGATTAAATGTGGGAAATAAAGGCAAAATTCGGGAAAAAAATTGAATTTTCGAAAAAAATTATCCGTTTTCTTTGCTCTTTTCGCTACGAATTTTATAAAATGTGGGAAATAAAGGCAAAATTGAGGAAAAAAATTGAATTTTCGCTACAATTATCCGTTTTTGTTGCTTTTTTCGCTTAGAATTTGATTAAATGTGGGAAATAAATGCAAAATTGAGGAAAAGTAAATTGAATTTTTGCTAAAATTATCCGTTTTCGTTGCTTTGTTTGCTTAGAATTTTATTAAATGTGGGAAATAAAGGCAAAATTGAGGAAAAAAATTGAATTTTTGCTACAATTATCCGTTTTCGTTGCTTTTTTCGCTTAGAATTTTATAAAATGTGGGAAATAAAGGCAAAATAGAGGAAAAAAATTGAATTTTCGCTACAATTATCCGATTTCTTTGCTTTTTTCGCTTAGAATTTGATTAAATGTGGGAAATAATGGCAAAATTGATGAAAAAAATTGAATTTTCGCTAAAATTATCCGTTTTCGTTGCTTTTTTCATTTAGAATTTTTTAAATGTGGGAAATGAAGGAAAAATAGAGGAAAAAAATTGAATTTTCGCTAAAATTATCCGTTTTCGTTGCCTTTTTCGCTTAGAATTTGATTAAATGTGGGAAATAAAGGCAAAATTGAGGAAAAAAATTGAATTCTTGCTACAATTATCCGTTTTCGTTGCTTTTTTCGCTTAGAATTTTATAAAATGTGGGAAATAAAGGATAAATTGAGGAAAAAAATTGAATTTTCGCTAAAATTATCCGTTTTCGTTGCCTTTTTCGCTTAGAATTTGATTAAATGTGGGAAATAAAGGCAAAATTGAGGAAAAAAATTGAATTCTTGCTACAATTATCCGTTTTCGTTGCTTTTTTCGCTTAGAATTTTATAAAATGTGGGAAATAAAGGCAAAATTGAGGAAAAAAATTGAATTTTCGCTAAAATTATCCGTTTTCGTTGCTTTTTTCGCTTACAATTTGATTAAATGTGGGAAATAAATGCAAAATTGAGGAAAAAAAATTGAATTTTTGCTAAAATTATCCGTTTTCGTTGCTTTTTTCGCTTAAAATTTGATTAAATGTGGGAAATA
Organism: Sympetrum striolatum; assembly: GCA_947579665.1. Classification (NCBI taxonomy): domain Eukaryota; kingdom Metazoa; phylum Arthropoda; class Insecta; order Odonata; family Libellulidae; genus Sympetrum; species Sympetrum striolatum. The sequence continues at coordinate 33,833,163 of OX388350.1, read as the reverse complement.
ATGGCAAAATTCAGGAAAAAAATTGAATTTTCGCTTAAATTATCAGTTTTCGTTGCTTTTTTCGCTCATAATTTGATTAAATGTGGGAAATAAAGGCAAAATTGAGGAAAAAAATTGAATTTTCGCTAGAATTATCCGTTTTCGTTGCTTATTTTGCTCATAATATGATTAAATGTGTGAAATAAAGGCAAAATTCAGGAGAAAATTTTAATTTTTGCTCAAAATATGCGTTTTCGTTGCTTTTTTCGCTTATAATTGGATTAAATGTGGGAAATAAAGGCAAAAGGGAGGGGAAAAATAAATTTTCGCTAAAATTATCCGTTTTCGTTGCTTTTTTCGCTTAGAATTTTATTAAATGTGGGAACTAAAGGCAAAATTGAGGAAAAAATTGAATTTTCGCTAAAATTATCCGCTTTCGTTGCTTTTTTCGCTTAGAATTTGATTAAATGTGGGAAATAAAGGCAAAATTCGGGAAAAAAATTGAATTTTCGAAAAAAATTATCCGTTTTCTTTGCTCTTTTCGCTACGAATTTTATAAAATGTGGGAAATAAAGGCAAAATTGAGGAAAAAAATTGAATTTTCGCTACAATTATCCGTTTTTGTTGCTTTTTTCGCTTAGAATTTGATTAAATGTGGGAAATAAATGCAAAATTGAGGAAAAAAAATTGAATTTTTGCTAAAATTATCCGTTTTCGTTGCTTTGTTTGCTTAGAATTTTATTAAATGTGGGAAATAAAGGCAAAATTGAGGAAAAAAATTGAATTTTTTCTAAAATTATCCATTTTCGTTGCTTTTTTCGCTTAGAATTTGATTAAATGTGGGAAATAAAGGCAAAATTATGGAAAAAAATTGAATTTTCGCTAGAATTATCCGTTTTCGTTGCTTTTTTCGCTTAGAATTTTATTAAATGTGGGAAATAAAGGCAAAATTGAGGAAAAAATTGAATTTTTGCTAAAATTATCCGTTTTCGTTGCCTTTTTCGCTTAGAATTTGATTAAATGTGGGAAATAAAGGCAAAATTGAGGAAAAAAATTCAATTTTTGCTACAATTATCCGTTTTCGTTGCTTTTTCGCTTAGAATTTGATTAAATGTGGGAAATAAAGGCAAAATTGACAAAAAAAATTGAATTATCAATAAAATTATCCGTTTAACGTTGATTTTTTCGCTCATAATGTGATTAAATGTGGAAAATATCGGCAAAATTGAGGAAAAAAATTGAATTTTCTCTAAAATTATCCGTTTCTGAAACTTTTTTCGCTTAGAATTTTATTAAATGTGGGAAATAAAGGCAAAATTGAGGAAAAAAATTGAATTTTTGCTAAAATTATCAGTTTTAGTTGCTTTTTTCGCTTAGAATTTGATTAAATGTGGGAAATAAATGCAAAATTGAAGAAAACAAATTGAATTTTTGCTAAAATTATACGTTTTCGTTGCTTTGTTTGCTTAGAATTTTAATTAATGTGGGAAATAAAGGCAAAATTGAGGAAAAAAATTGAATTTTCGCTAAAATTATCCGTTTTCGTTGCTTATTTCGCTTAAAATTTGATTAAATGTGGGAAATAAAGGCAAAATTGAGGAAAAAAATTGAGTTTTCGCTAAAATTATCCGTTTTCGTTGCTTTTATCGCTTAGAATTTGATTAAATGTGGGAAATAAAGGCAAAATTGAGGAAAAAAATTGAATTTTCGCTAAAATTATCCGTTTTCGTTGCTTTTTTCGCTTAGAATTTGATTAAATGTCGGAAATAAAGGCAAAATTGAGGAAAGAAATTGAATTTTCTCTAAAATTATCCATTTTCGTTGCTTTTTTCGCTTAGAATTTGATTAAATTTGGGAAAAAAAAGGCAAAATTGAGGAAAAAAATTGAATTTTCGCTAAAATTATCCGTTTTCGTTGCTTTTTTCATTTAGAATTTTTTAAATGTGGGAAATAAAGGAAAAATAGAGGAAAAAAATTGAATTTTCGCTAAAATTATCCGTTTTCGTTGCTTTTTTCATTTAGAATTTTTTAAATGTGGGAAATAAAGGAAAAATAGAGGAAAAAAATTGAATTTTCGCTAAAATTATCCGTTTTCGTTGCCTTTTTCGCTTAGAATTTGATTAAATGTGGGAAATAAAGGCAAAATTGAGGAAAAAAATTGAATTCTTGCTACAATTATCCGTTTTCGTTGCTTTTTTCGCTTAGAATTTTATAAAATGTGGGAAATAAAGGCAAAATTGAGGAAAAAAATTGAATTTTCGCTAAAATTATCCGTTTTCGTTGCTTTTTTCGCTTAGAATTTGATTAAATGTGGGAAATTAATGCAAAATTGAGGAAAAAAAATTGAATTTTTGCTAAAATTATCCGTTTTCGTTGCTTTTTTCGCTTAGAATTTTATTAAATGTGGGAAATAATGGCAAAATTGAGGAAAAAAATTGAATTTTCGCTTAAATTATCAGTTTTACTTGCTTTTTTCGCTCATAATTTGATTAAATGTGGGAAATAAAGGCAAAATTGAGGAAAAAAATTGAATTTTCGCTAAAATTATCCGTTTTCGTTGCTTATTTTGCTCATAATATGATTAAATGTGTGAAATAAAGGCAAAATTCAGGAGAAAAATTTAATTTTTGCTCAAAATATGCGTTTTCGTTGCTTTTTTCGCTTATAATTGGATTAAATGTGGGAAATAAAGGCAAAAGGGAGGGGAAAAATAAATTTTCGCTAAAATTATCCGTTTTCGTTGCTTTTTACGCTTAGAATTTTATTAAATGTGGGAACTAAAGGCAAAATTGAGGAAAAAAATTGAATTTTCGCTAAAATTATCCGCTTTCGTTGCTTTTTTCGCTTAGAATTTGATTAAATGTGGGAAATAAAGGCAAAATTCGGGAAAAAAATTGAATTTTCGAAAAAAATTATCCGTTTTCTTTGCTCTTTTCGCTACGAATTTTATAAAATGTGGGAAATAAAGGCAAAATTGAGGAAAAAAATTGAATTTTCGCTAAAATTATCCGTTTTTGTTGCTTTTTTCGCTTAGAATTTGATTAAATGTGGGAAATAAATGCAAAATTGAGGAAAAAAAATTGAATTTTTGCTAAAATTATCCGTTTTCGTTGCTTTGTTTGCTTAGAATTTTATTAAATGTGGGAAATAAAGGCAAAATTATGGAAAAAAATTGAGTTTTCGCTAGAATTATCCGTTTTCGTTGCTTTTTTCGCTTAGAATTTTATTAAACGTGGGAAATAAAGGCAAAATTGAGGAAAAAAATTGAATTTTTGCTAAAATTATCCGTTTTCGTTGCCTTTTTCGCTTAGAATTTGATTAAATGTGGGAAATAAAGGCAAAATTGAGGAAAAAAATTGAATTCTTGCTACAATTATCCGTTTTCGTTGCTTTTTTCGCTTAGAATTTTATAAAATGTGGGAAATAAAGGCAAAATTGAGGAAAAAAATTGAATTTTCGCTACAATTATCCGTTTTCTTTGCTCTTTTCGCTTAGAATTTGATTAAATGTGGGAAATAATGGCAAAATTGATGAAAAAAATTGAATTTTCGCTAAAATTATCCGTTTTCGTTGCTTTTTTCGCTTGGAATTTTATTAAATGTGGGAAATAAAGGCAAAATTGAGGAAAAAAATTGAATTTTTGCTAAAATAATCCGTTTTCGTTGCTTTTTTCGCTTAGAATTTGATTAAATGTGGGAAATAAATGCAAAATTGAGGAAAAGAAATTGAATTTTTGCTAAAATTATCCGTTTTCGTTGCTTTGTTTGCTTAGAATTTTATTAAATGTGGGAAATTTAGGCAAAATTGAGGAAAAAAATTGAGTTTTCGCTAAAATTATCCGTTTTCGTTGCTTTTATCGCTAAGAAACTGATTAAATGTGGGACATAAAGGCAAAATTGATGAAAAAAATTGAATTTTTGCTAAAATTATCCGTTTTCGTTGCTTTTTTCGCTTAGAATTTGATTAAATGTGGGAAATAAAGGCAAAATTGAGGAAAAAAATTGAATTTTCTCTAAAATTATCAATTTTCGTTGCTTATTTCGCTTAGAATTTGATTAAATGTGGGAAATAAAGGCAAAATTGAGGAAAAAAATTGAATTTTCGCTAAAATTATCCGTTTTCGTTGCTTTTTTCGCTTAGAATTTGATTAAATGTGGGAAATAAAGGCAAAATTGAGGAAAGAAATTGAATTTTCTCTAAAATTATCCATTTTCGTTGCTTTTTTCGCTTAGAATTTGATTAAATTTGGGAAAAAAAGGCAAAATTGAGGAAAAAAATTGAATTTTCGCTAAAAGTATCCGTTTTCGTTGCTTTTTTCATTTAGAATTTTTTAAATGTGGGAAATAAAGGAAAAATAGAGGAAAAAAATTGAATTTTCGCTAAAATTATCCGTTTTCGTTGCTTTTTTCATTTAGAATTTTTTAAATGTGGGAAATAAAGGAAAAATAGAGGAAAAAAATTGAATTTTCGCTAAAATTATCCGTTTTCGTTGCCTTTTTCGCTTAGAATTTGATTAAATGTGGGAAATAAAGGCAAAATTGAGGAAAAAAATTGAATTCTTGCTACAATTATCCGTTTTCGTTGCTTTTTTCGCTTAGAATTTTATTAAATGTGGGAAATAAAGGCAAAATTGAGGAAAAAAATTGAATTTTTGCTAAAATTATCCGTTTTCGTTGCCTTTTTCGCTTAGAATTTGATTAAATGTGGGAAATAAAGGCAAAATTGAGGAAAAAAATTGAATTCTTGCTACAATTATCCGTTTTCGTTGCTTTTTTCGCTTAGAATTTTATAAAATGTGGGAAATAAAGGCAAAATTGAGGAAAAAAATTGAATTTTCGCTACAATTATCCGTTTTCTTTGCTTTTTTCGCTTAGAATTTGATTAAATATGGGAAATAATGGCAAAATTGATGAAAAAAATTGAATTTTCGCTAAAATTATCCGTTTTCGTTGCTTTTTTCGCTTAGAATTTTATTAAATGTGGGAAATTAAGGCAAAATTGATGAAAAAAATTGAATTTTTGCTAAAATAATCCGTTTTCGTTGCTTTTTTCGCTTAGAATTTGATTAAATGTGGGAAATAAATGCAAAATTGAGGAAAAAAATTTGAATTTTTGCTAAAATTATCCGTTTTCGTTGCTTTGTTTGCTTAGAATTTTATTAAATGTGGGAAATTTAGGCAAAATTGAGGAAAAAAATTGAATTTTCGCTAAAATTATCCGTTTTCGTTGCTTATTTCGCTTAGAATTTGATTAAATGTGGGAAATAAAGGCAAAATTGAGGAAAAAAATTGAGTTTTCGCTAAAATTATCCGTTTTCGTTGCTTTTATCGCTTAGAAACTGATTAAATGTGGGACATAAAGGCAAAATTGATAAAAAAAATTGAATTTTTGCTAAAATTATCCGTTTTCGTTGCTTTTTTCGCTTAGAATTTGATTAAATGTGGGAAATAAAGGCAAAATTGAGGAAAAAAATTGAATTTTCTCTAAAATTATCCATTTTCGTTGCTTTTTTCGCTTAGAATTTGATTAAATGTGGGAAAAAAAGGCAAAATTGAGGAAAAAAATTGAATTTTCACTAAAATTATCCGTTTTCGTTGCTTATTTCGCTTAGAATTTGATTAAATGTGGGAAATAAAGGCAAAATTGAGGAAAAAAATTGAATTTTCGCTAAAATTATCCGTTTTCGTTGCCTTTTTCGCTTAGAATTTGATTAAATGTGGGAAATAAAGTCAAAATTGAGGAAAAAAATTGAATTCTTGCTACAATTATCCGTTTTCGTTGATTTTATCGCTTAGAATTTGATTAAATGTGGGAAATAAAGGCAAAATTGAGGAAAAAAATTGAATTTTCGCTAAAATTATCCGTTTTCGTTGCTTTTTTCGCTTAGAATTTGATTAAATGTGGGAAATAAAGGCAAAATTGAGGAAAAAAATTGAATTTTCGCTAAAATTATCCGTTTTCGTTGCTTTTTTCATTTAGAATTTTTTAAATGTGGGAAATAAAGGAAAAATAGAGGAAAAAAATTGAATTTTCGCTAAAATTATCCGTTTTCGTTGCTTTTTTCATTTAGAATTTTTTAAATGTGGGAAATAAAGGAAAAATAGAGGAAAAAAATTGAATTTTCGCTAAAATTATCCGTTTTCGTTGCCTTTTTCGCTTAGAATTTGATTAAATGTGGGAAATAAAGGCAAAATTGAGGAAAAAAATTGAATTCTTGCTACAATTATCCGTTTTCGTTGCTTTTTTCGCTTAGAATTTTATTAAATGTGGGAAATAAAGGCAAAATTGAGGAAAAAAATTGAATTTTTGCTAAAATTATCCGTTTTCGTTGCCTTTTTCGCTTAGAATTTGATTAAATGTGGGAAATAAAGGCAAAATTGAGGAAAAAAATTGAATTCTTGCTACAATTATCCGTTTTCGTTGCTTTTTTCGCTTAGAATTTTATAAAATGTGGGAAATAAAGGCAAAATTGAGGAAAAAAATTGAATTTTCGCTACAATTATCCGTTTTCTTTGCTTTTTTCGCTTAGAATTTGATTAAATATGGGAAATAATGGCAAAATTGATGAGAAAAATTGAATTTTCGCTAAAATTATCCGTTTTCGTTGCTTTTTTCGCTTAGAATTTTATTAAATGTGGGAAATAAAGGCAAAATTGATGAAAAAAATTGAATTTTTGCTAAAATAATCCGTTTTCGTTGCTTTTTTCGCTTAGAATTTGATTAAATGTGGGAAATAAATGCAAAATTGAGGAAAAAAATTGAATTTTTGCTAAAATTATCATTTTTCGTTGCTTTGTTTGCTTAGAATTTTATTAAATGTGGGAAATTTAGGCAAAATTGAGGAAAAAAATTGAATTTTCGCTAAAATTATCCGTTTTCGTTGCTTATTTCGCTTAGAATTTGATTAAATGTGGGAAATAAAGGCAAAATTGAGGAAAAAAATTGAGTTTTCGCTAAAATTATCCGTTTTCGTTGCTTTTATCGCTTAGAAACTGATTAAATGTGGGACATAAAGGCAAAATTGATGAAAAAAATTGAATTTTTGCTAAAATTATCCGTTTTCGTTGCTTTCTTCGCTTAGAATTTGATTAAATGTGGGAAATAAAGGCAAAATTGAGGAAAAAAATTGAATTTTCTCTAAAATTATCCATTTTCGTTGCTTTTTTCGCTTAGAATTTGATTAAATGTGGGAAAAAAGGCAAAATTGAGGAAAAAAATTGAATTTTCACTAAAATTATCCGTTTTCGTTGCTTATTTCGCTTAGAATTTGATTAAATGTGGGAAATAAAGGCAAAATTGAGGAAAAAAATTGAATTTTCGCTAAAATTATCCGTTTTCGTTGCCTTTTTCGCTTAGAATTTGATTAAATGTGGGAAATAAAGTCATAATTGAGGAAAAAAAATGAATTCTTGCTACAATTATCCGTTTTCGTTGCTTTTATCGCTTAGAATTTGATTAAATGTGGGAAATAAAGGCAAAATTGACAAAAAAAATTGAATTATCAATAAAATTATCCGTTTAAGGTTGATTTTTTCGCTCATAATGTGATTAAATGTGGGAAATATCGGCAAAATTGAGGAAAAAAATTGAATTTTCTCTAAAATTATCCGTTTCTGAAACTTTTTTCGCTTAGAATTTTATTAAATGTGGGAAATGAAGGCAAGATTGAGGAAAAATTTGAATTTTCACTAAAATTATCCGTTTTCATTACTTTTTACTTTCTCCATATACGAAGTATAGAGAAAGTATTGTTTTCATGAAAAAATTCGACTTCGAGATTTCAACGGAAATACATGTTTTGGGGTCCCTAGAACACGTTTTGACCATTTTCGGAATGATGTCTGTGTGTATGTGTGTGTGTGTGTGTGTGTGTGTGTGTGTGTGTGTGTGTGTGTGTGTGTATGTGTGTGTGTGATAGTGGGCGCTCTAACGTGAAAACTATTAGTAGTATCAATATCAAACTTCATATATAGTACTGTGGTGTGTGCTGTCAGAGATGATTAGTTTTTGGAGTACATCGGTCAACCGGAAGTCGAGCTTTATTCATTAAAGCTCATTTCCGGTTTTCAAAATATCTCCATAAATATGATATATACGTATATTGTATTCCTTATAAAAGTTTTAGATACTGTAATTTACTATAACTTTTGTATTTAACATATTTTTGTATAACCGGTCGATTAGGAGTTATTCGTGAAATACTGATAAACCAGAAGAAGATGATTATGTACTTTGTGGGCGCTCTAACATGAAAACTATTTGTTGGATCAACACCAAATTTCATATGTAGTACTTCTATTACAGTCTTTAGAGTTGATTAGTTTTTGGAGTAAATCGGGCAACCTGAAGTTGAGCTTCATTCTTCAAAGCTCATTTCCGGTTTTCAAAATATCTCCATAAATATGATATTTAGGTATATACTATTATTTACAAATGTTTTAGAAAATTAAATTTACTATAACTTTTGTATGAAACATATTTTTGTATCACTGATTGTTTAAGAGTTATTCATGAAATACTGATAAACCGGAAGTTGCTGATTATGTACTTTGTGGATGCTCTGGGCTCTATGGGCGCAAGGTCAAATTCATCTTTATTAAACATTATTTATAATGTTTGAGACGTAAAAGATAATAATATATAAATTAATCACTCATCTTCCAAGTTTAGATGGAATATAGAGTTCGAAATTACTGTCTTAGATAAATATTTACATCTTATATATGGAGAAAGTCATGTGCTGGCCACATCAGATTTTTTCGCTTAGATTTTGATTAAATGTGGGAGATAAAGGCAAAATTGACAAAAAAAAATTGAATTATCGCTAAAATTATCCGTTTAACGTTGCTTTTTTCGCTCATAATGTGATTAAATGTGGGAAATAATGGCAAAATTGAGGAAAAAAATTGAATTTTCGCAAACATTATCCGTTTTAGTTGCTTTTTGCGTTTAGAATTTGGATAAATGTGAGAAAGAGATGCAAAATTGAGAAAAAAATTGAATTTTCGCTAAAATTATCCGTTTTCGTAGTTTTTTTCGCTTAGATTTTGATTAAATGTGGGAAATAAAGGCAAAATTGAGGAAAAAAATTGAATTTTCGCTAAAATTATCCATTTTCGTTGCTTTTTTCGCTTAGAATTTGATAAAATGTGGGAAATAAAGGCAAAATTTAGGAATAAAATTGAATTTTCTCTAACATTATCCGTTTTCGTTGCTTTTTTCATTTAGAATTTTTTAAATGTGGGAAATAAAGGCAAAATAGAGTAAAAAAATTGAATTTTTGCTAAAATTATCCATTTTCGTTGCTTTTTTCGCTTAGAATTTGATTAAATGTGGGAAAAAGGCAAAATTGAGGAAAAAAATTGAATTTTCTCTAAAATTATCCGTTTTCGATGCTTTTTTCGCTTTGAATTTGATTAATTGTGGGAAAAAAGGCAAAATTGAGGAAAAAAATTGAATTTTCTGTAAAATTATCCGTTTTCGAAGCTTTTTTCGCTTAGAATTTTATTAAATGTGGGAAATAAAGGCAAAATTGAGGAAAAAAATTGAATTTTCACTAAAATTATCCGTTTTCGTTGCTTTTCTCGCTTAGATTTTGATTAAATGTGCGAAATAAAGGCAAAATTGACAAAAAAAAATTGAATTATCGCTAAAATTATCCGTTTTCGTTGCTTTTTTCGCTTAGAATTTGATTAAATGTGGGAAATAAAGGCAAAATTGAGGAAAAAAATTGAATTTTCTCTAAAATTATCCATTTTCGTTGCTTATTTCGCTTACAATTTGATTAAATGTGGGAAATAAAGGCAAAATTGAGGAAAAAAATTGAATTTTCGCTAAAATTATCCGTTTTCGTTGCTTTTTTCGCTTAGAATTTGATTAAATGTTGGAAATAAAGGCAAAATTGAGGAAAGAAATTGAATTTTCTCTAAAATTATCCATTTTCGTTGCTTATTTCGCTTACAATTTGATTAAATGTGGGAAATAAAGGCAAAATTGAGGAAAAAATTGAATTTTCGCTAAAATTATCCGTTTTCGTTGCTTTTTTCGCTTAGAATTTGATTAAATGTTGGAAATAAAGGCAAAATTGAGGAAAGAAATTGAATTTTCTCTAAAATTATCCATTTTCGTTGCTTTTTTCGCTTAGAATTTGATTAAATTTGGGAAAAAAAGGCAAAATTGAGGAAAAAAATTGAATTTTCGCTAAAATTATCCGTTTTCGTTGCTTTTTTCATTTAGAATTTTTTAAATGTGGGAAATAAAGGAAAAATAGAGGAAAAAAATTGAATTTTCGCTAAAATTATCCGTTTTCGTTGCTTTTTTCATTTAGAATTTTTTAAATGTGGGAAATAAAGGAAAAATAGAGGAAAAAAATTGAATTTTCGCTAAAATTATACGTTTTCGTTGCCTTTTTCGCTTAGAATTTGATTAAATGTGGGAAATAAAGGCAAAATTGAGGAAAAAAATTGAATTCTTGCTATAATTATCCGTTTTCGTTGCTTTTTTCGCTTAGAATTTTATTAAATGTGGGAAATAAAGGCAAAATTGAGGAAAAAAATTGAATTTTTGCTAAAATTATCCGTTTTCGTTGCCTTTTTCGCTTAGAATTTGATTAAATGTGGGAAATAAAGGCAAAATTGAGGAAAAAAATTGAATTCTTGCTACAATTATCCGTTTTCGTTGCTTTTTTCGCTTAGAATTTTATAAAATGTGGGAAATAAAGGCAAAATTGAGGAAAAAAATTGAATTTTTGCTAAAATTATCCGTTTTCGTTGCTTTTTTCGCTTAGAATTTGATTAAATGTGGGAAATAATGGCAAAATTGAGGAAAAATATTGAATTTTTGCTTAAATTATCAGTTTAACTTGCTTTTTTCGCTCATAATTTGATAAAATGTGGGAAATAAAGGCAAAATTTAGGAAAAAAATTGAATTTTCGCTAAAATTATCCGTTTTCGTTGCTTATTTTGCTCATAGTTTGATTAAATGTGTGAAATAAAGGCAAAATTCAGGAGAAAAATTTAATTTTTGCTCAAAATATGCGTTTTCGTTGCTTTTTTCGCTTATAATTGGATTAAATGTGGGAAATAAAGGCAAAAGGGAGGGGAAAAATAAATTTTCGCTAAAATTATCCGTTTTCGTTGCTTTTTTCGCTTAGAATTTTATTAAATGTGGGAACTAAAGGCAAAATTGAGGAAAAAAATTAAATTTTCGCTAAAATTATCCGCTTTCGTTGCTTTTTTCGCTTAGAATTTAATTAAATGTGGGAAATAAAGGCAAAATTCGGGAAAAAAATTGAATTTTCGCTAAAATTATCCGTTTTCGTTGTTTTTTCGCTTAGAATATTATTAAATGTGGAAAATAAAGGTAAAATTGAGGAAAAAAATTGAATTTTTGCTAAAATTTTCCGTTTTCGTTGCTTTTTTCGCTTAGAATTTGATTAAATGTGGGAAATAAATGCAAAATTGAGGAAAAAAAATTTAATTTTTGCTAAAATTATCCGTTTTCGTTGCTTTGTTTGCTTAGAATTTTATTAAATGTGGGAAATAAAGGCAAAATTGAGGAAAAAAATTGAATTTTCGCGAAAATTATCCGTTTTCGTTGCTTTTATCGCTTAGAATTTGATTAAATGTGGGACATAAAGGCAAAATTGAGGAAAAAAATTGAATTTTTGCTAAAATTATCCGTTTTCGTTGCTTTTTTCGCTTAGAATTTGATTAAATGTGGGAAATAAAGGCAAAATTGAGGAAAAAAATTGAATTTTCTCTAAAATTATCCATTTTCGTTGCTTTTTTCGCTTAGAATTTGATTAAATGTGGGAAAAAAAGGCAAAATTAAGGAAAAAAATTGAATTTTCGCTAAAATTATCCGTTTTCGTTGCTTATTTCGCTTAGAATTTGATTAAATGTGGGAAATAAAGGCAAAATTTAGGAATAAAATTGAATTTTCTCTAACATTATCCGTTTTCGTTGCTTTTTTCATTTAGAATTTTTTAAATGTGGGAAATAAAGGCAAAATAGAGTAAAAAAATTGAATTTTTGCTAAAATTATCCATTTTCGTTGCTTTTTTCGCTAAGAATTTGATTAAATGTGGGAAAAAGGCAAAATTGAGGAAAAAAATTGAATTTTCTCTAAAATTATCCGTTTTCGATGCTTTTTTCGCTTTGAATTTGATTAATTGTGGGGAAAAATGGCAAAATTGAGGAAAAAAATTGAATTTTCTGTAAAATTATCCGTTTTCGAAGCTTTTTTCGCTTAGAATTTTATTAAATGTGGGAAATAAAGGCAAAATTGAGGAAAAAAATTGAATTTTCACTAAAATTATCCGTTTTCGTTGCTTTTCTCGCTTAGATTTTGATTAAATGTGGGAAATAAAGTCAAAATTGATAAAAAAAATTGAATTATCGCTAAAATTATCCGTTTTCGTTGCTTTTTTCGCTTAGAATTTGATTAAATGTGGGAAATAAAGGCAAAATTGAGGAAAAAAATTGAATTCTTGCTACAATTATCCGTTTTCGTTGCTTTTTTCGCTTAGAATTTGATTAAATGTGGGAAATCATGGCAAAATTGAGGAAAAAAATTGAATTTTCGCTAAAATTATCCGTTTTCGTTGCTTTTTTCGCTTAGAATTTTATTAAATGTGGGAAATAAAGGCAAAATTGAGGAAAAAAATTGAATTTTCGCTACAATTATCCGTTTTCTTTCTTTTTTCGCTTAGAATTTGATTAAATGTGGGAAATAATGGCAAAATTGAGGAAAAAAATTGAATTTTCGCTAAAATTATCCGTTTTCGTTGCTTTTTTCGCTTAGAATTTTATTAAATGTGGGAAATAAAGGCAAAATTGAGGGAAAAAACTGAATTTTCGAAGATATTATCCGTTTTCGTTGCTTTTTCCGCTTATAATTTTATTAAATGTGGGAAATAAAGGCAAAATTGAGGAAAAAAATTGAATTTTCGCTAAAATTATCCGTTTTCGTTGCTTTTTTCGCTAAGAATTTGATTAAATGTGGGAAATAATGGCAAAATTCAGTAAAAAATTGAATTTTCGCTAAAATTATCCGTTTTGCTTGCTCTTTTCGCTAAGAATTTTATAAAATATTTGGGAATTAAAGGCAAAATTGAGGAAAAAAATTGAATTTTTGCCAAAATTATCCATTTTCGTTGCTTTTCTCGCTTAGAATTTGATTAAATGTGGGAAATAAAGGCAAAATTATGGAAAAAAATTGAATTTTCGCTAAAATTCTCCGTTTTCGTTGCTTTTTTCGCTTAGAATTTTGTTTAATGTGGAGAAATAAAGGCTAAATTGAGGAAAAATATTGAATTTTTGCTTAAATTATCAGTTTTACTTGCTTTTTTCGCTCATAATTTGATAAAATGTGGGAAATAAAGGCAAAATTTAGGAAAAAAATTGAATTTTCGCTAAAATTATCCGTTTTCGTTGCTTATTTTGCTCATAGTTTGATTAAATGTGTGAAATAAAGGCAAAATTCAGGAGAAAAATTTAATTTTTGCTCAAAATATGCGTTTTCGTTGCTTTTTTCGCTTATAATTGGATTAAATGTGGGAAATAAAGGCAAAAGGGAGGGGAAAAATAAATTTTCGCTAAAATTATCCGTTTTCGTTGCTTTTTTCGCTTAGAATTTTATTTAATGTGGGAAATAAAGGCAAAATTGAGGAAAAAATTGAATTTTTGCTAAAATTATCCGTTTTCGTTGCTTTTTTCGCTTAGAATTTGATTAAATGTGGGAAATAAATGCAAAATTGAGGAATAAAAATTGAATTTTTGCTAAAATTATCCGTTTTCGTTGCTTTTTTCGCTTAGAATTTGATTAAAAGTGGGAAATAATGGAAAAATTGAGGAAAAATATTGAATTTTTGCTTAAATTATCAGTTTTACTTGCTTTTTTCGCTCATAATTTGATAAAATGTGGGAAATAAAGGCAAAATTTAGGAAAAAAATTGAATTTTCGCTAAAATTATCCGTTTTCGTTGCTTATTTTGCTCATAGTTTGATTAAATGTGTGAAATAAAGGCAAAATTCAGGAAAAAAATTGAATTTTCGCTAAAATTATCCGATTTCGTTGCTTTTTTCGCTTAGAATTTTATTAAATGTGGGAAATAAAGGCAAAATTGAGGGAAAAAACTGAATTTTCGAAGAAATTATCCGTTTTCGTTGCTTTTTCCGCTTATAATTTTATTAAATGTGGGAAATAAAGGCAAAATTGAGGGAAAAAATTGAATTTTCGCTAAAATTATCCGTTTTCGTTGCTTATTTCGCTTAGAATTTGATTAAATGTGGGAAATAAAGGCAAAATTTAGGAATAAAATTGAATTTTCTCTAACATTATCCGTTTTCGTTGCTTTTTTCATTTAGAATTTTTTAAATGTGGGAAATAAAGGCAAAATAGAGTAAAAAAATTGAATTTTTGCTAAAATTATCCATTTTCGTTGCTTTTTTCGCTAAGAATTTGATTAAATGTGGGAAAAAGGCAAAATTGAGGAAAAAAATTGAATTTTCTCTAAAATTATCCGTTTTCGATGCTTTTTTCGCTTTGAATTTGATTAATTGTGGGGAAAAAAGGCAAAATTGAGGAAAAAAATTGAATTTTCTGTAAAATTATCCGTTTTCGAAGCTTTTTTCGCTTAGAATTTTATTAAATGTGGGAAATAAAGGCAAAATTGAGGAAAAAAATTGAATTTTCACTAAAATTATCCGTTTTCGTTGCTTTTCTCGCTTAGATTTTGATTAAATGTGGGAAATAAAGTCAAAATTGATAAAAAAAATTGAATTATCGCTAAAATTATCCGTTTTCGTTGCTTTTTTCGCTTAGAATTTGATTAAATGTGGGAAATAAAGGCAAAATTGAGGAAAAAAATTGAATTCTTGCTACAATTATCCGTTTTCGTTGCTTTTTTCGCTTAGAATTTGATTAAATGTGGGAAATCATGGCAAAATTGAGGAAAAAAATTGAATTTTCGCTAAAATTATCCGTTTTCGTTGCTTTTTTCGCTTAGAATTTTATTAAATGTGGGAAATAAAGGCAAAATTGAGGAAAAAAATTGAATTTTCACTACAATTATCCGTTTTCTTTCTTTTTTCGCTTAGAATTTGATTAAATGTGGGAAATAATGGCAAAATTGAGGAAAAAAATTGAATTTTCGCTAAAATTATCCGTTTTCGTTGCTTTTTTCGCTTAGAATTTTATTAAATGTGGGAAATAAAGGCAAAATTGAGGGAAAAAACTGAATTTTCGAAGATATTATCCGTTTTCGTTGCTTTTTCCGCTTATAATTTTATTAAATGTGGGAAATAAAGGCAAAATTGAGGAAAAAAATTGAATTTTCGCTAAAATTATCCGTTTTCGTTGCTTTTTTCGCTAAGAATTTGATTAAATGTGGGAAATAATGGCAAAATTCAGTAAAAAATTGAATTTTCGCTAAAATTATCCGTTTTGCTTGCTCTTTTCGCTAAGAATTTTATAAAATATTTGGGAATTAAAGGCAAAATTGAGGAAAAAAATTGAATTTTTGCCAAAATTATCCATTTTCGTTGCTTTTCTCGCTTAGAATTTGATTAAATGTGGGAAATAAAGGCAAAATTATGGAAAAAAATTGAATTTTCGCTAAAATTCTCCGTTTTCGTTGCTTTTTTCGCTTAGAATTTTGTTTAATGTGGAGAAATAAAGGCAAAATTGAGGAAAAATATTGAATTTTTGCTTAAATTATCAGTTTTACTTGCTTTTTTCGCTCATAATTTGATAAAATGTGGGAAATAAAGGCAAAATTTAGGAAAAAAATTGAATTTTCGCTAAAATTATCCGTTTTCGTTGCTTATTTTGCTCATAGTTTGATTAAATGTGTGAAATAAAGGCAAAATTCAGGAGAAAAATTTAATTTTTGCTCAAAATATGCGTTTTCGTTGCTTTTTTCGCTTATAATTGGATTAAATGTGGGAAATAAAGGCAAAAGGGAGGGGAAAAATAAATTTTCGCTAAAATTATCCGTTTTCGTTGCTTTTTTCGCTTAGAATTTTATTTAATGTGGGAAATAAAGGCAAAATTGAGGAAAAAATTGAATTTTTGCTAAAATTATCCGTTTTCGTTGCTTTTTTCGCTTAGAATTTGATTAAATGTGGGAAATAAATGCAAAATTGAGGAATAAAAATTGAATTTTTGCTAAAATTATCCGTTTTCGTTGCTTTTTTCGCTTAGAATTTGATTAAAAGTGGGAAATAATGGAAAAATTGAGGAAAAATATTGAATTTTTGCTTAAATTATCAGTTTTACTTGCTTTTTTCGCTCATAATTTGATAAAATGTGGGAAATAAAGGCAAAATTTAGGAAAAAAATTGAATTTTCGCTAAAATTATCCGTTTTCGTTGCTTATTTTGCTCATAGTTTGATTAAATGTGTGAAATAAAGGCAAAATTCAGGAAAAAAATTGAATTTTCGCTAAAATTATCCGATTTCGTTGCTTTTTTCGCTTAGAATTTTATTAAATGTGGGAAATAAAGGCAAAATTGAGGGAAAAAACTGAATTTTCGAAGAAATTATCCGTTTTCGTTGCTTTTTCCGCTTATAATTTTATTAAATGTGGGAAATAAAGGCAAAATTGAGGGAAAAAATTGAATTTTCGCTAAAATTATCCGTTTTCGTTGCTTTTTTCGCTAAGAATTTGATTAAATGTGGGAAATAATGGCAAAATTCAGTAAAAAATTGAATTTTCGCTAAAATTATCCGTTTTGTTTGCTCTTTCCGCTAAGAATTTTATAAAAAATTTGGGAATTAAAGGCAAAATTGAGGAAAAAAATTGAATTTTTGCCAAAATTATCCATTTTCGTTGCTTTTCTCGCTTAGAATTTGAATAAATGTGGGAAATAAAGGCAAAATTATGGAAAAAATTGAATTTTTGCTAAAATTATCCGTTTTCGTTGCTTTTTTCATTTAGAATTCTTTTAAATGTGGGAAATAAAGGCAAAATTGAGGAAAAAAATTGAATTTTTGCTAAAATTATCCATTTTCGTTGCTTTTTTCGCTTAGAATTTGATTAAATGTGGGAAATAATGGCAAAATTATGGAAAAAAATTGAATTTTCGCTAAAATTATCCGTTTTCGTTGTTTTTTCGCTTAGAATTTTATTAAATGTGGAAAATAAAGGTAAAATTGAGGAAAAAAATTGAATTTTTGCTAAAATTTTCCGTTTTCGTTGCTTTTTTCGCTTAGAATTTGATTAAATGTGGGAAATAAATGCAAAATTGAGGAAAAAAAATTGAATTTTTGCTAAAATTATCCGTTTTCGTTGCTTTGTTTGCTTAGAATTTTATTAAATGTGGGAAATAAAGGCAAAATTGAGGAAAAAAATTGAATTTTCGCTAAAATTATCCGTTTTCGTTGCTTTTATCGCTTAGAATTTGATTAAATGTGGGACATAAAGGCAAAATTGAGGAAAAAAATTGAATTTTTGCTAAAATTATCCGTTTTCGTTGCTTTTTTCGCTTAGAATTTGATTAAATGTGGGAAATAAAGGCAAAATTGAGGAAAAAATTGAATTTTCTCTAAAATTATCCATTTCGTTGCTTTTTTCGCTTAGAATTTGATTAAATGTGGAAAAAAAGGCAAAATTGAGGAAAAAAATTGAATTTTCGCTAAAATTATCCGTTTTCGTTGCTTATTTCGCTTAGAATTTGATTAAATGTGGGAAATAAAGACAAAATTTAGGAATAAAATTGAATTTTCTCTAACATTATCCGTTTTCGTTGCTTTTTTCATTTAGAATTTTTAAAATATGGGATATAAAGGCAAAATAGAGTAAAAAAATTGAATTTTTGCTAAAATTATCCATTTTCGTTGCTTTTTTCGCTTAGAATTTGATTAAATGTGGGAAAAAGGCAAAATTGAGGAAAAAAATTGAATTTTCTCTAAAATTATCCGTTTTCGATGCTTTTTTCGCTTTGAATTTGATTAATTGTGGGAAAAAAGGCAAAATTGAGGAAAAAAATTGAATTTTCTGTAAAATTATCCGTTTTCGAAGCTTTTTTCGCTTAGAATTTTATTAAATGTGGGAAATAAAGGCAAAATTGAGGAAAAAATTGAATTTTCACTAAAATTATCCGTTTTCGTTGCTTTTCTCGCTTAGATTTTGATTAAATGTGGGAAATAAAGGCAAAATTGACAAAAACAATTGAATTATCGCTAAAATTATCCGTTTTCGTTGCTTTTTTCGCTTAGAATTTGATTAAATGTGGGAAATAAAGGCAAAATTGAGGAAAAAAATTGAATTCTTGCTACAATTATCCATTTTCGTTGCTTTTTTCGCTTAGAATTTGATTAAATGTGGGAAATAATGGCAAAATTGAGGAAAAAAATTGAATTTTCGCTAAAATTATCCGTTTTCGTTGCTTTTTTCGATTATAATTTTATTAAATGTGGGAAATAATGGAATAATTCAGTAAAAAATTGAATTTTCGCTAAAATTATCCGTTTTGTTTGCTCTTTTCGCTAAGAATTTTATAAAAAATTTGGGAATTAAAGGCAAAATTGAGGAAAAAAATTGAATTTTTGCCAAAATTATCCATTTTCGTTGCTTTTCTCGCTTAGAATTTGAATAAATGTGGGAAATAAAGGCAAAATTATGGAAAAAAATTGAATTTTCGCTAAAATTCTCCGTTTTCGTTGCTTTTTTCGCATAGAATTTTATTTAATGTGGGAAATAAAGGCAAAATTGAGGAAAAAAATTGAATTTTTGCTAAATTATCCGTTTTCGTTGCTTTGTTCGCTTAGAATTTGATTAAATGTGGGAAATAATGGCAAAATTGAGGAAAAATATTGAATTTTTGCTTAAATTATCAGTTTTACTTGCTTTTTTCGCTTAGAATTTGATTAAATGTGGGAAATAAAGGATAAATTGAGGAAAAAATTGAATTTTCGCTAAAATTATCCGTTTTCGTTGCTTTTTTCATTTAGAATTTTTTTAAATGTGGGAAATAAAGGCAAAATTGAGGAAAAAAATTGAATTTTTGCTAAAATTATCCATTTTCGTTGCTTTTTTCGCTTAGAATTTGATTAAATGTGGGAAATAATGGCAAAATTATGGAAAAAAATTGAATTTTCGCTAAAATTATCCGTTTTCGTTGTTTTTTCGCTTAGAATTTTATTAAATGTGGAAAATAAAGGTAAAATTGAGGAAAAAAATTGAATTTTTGCTAAAATTTTCCGTTTTCGTTGCTTTTTTCGCTTAGAATTTGATTAAATGTGGGAAATAAAGGCAAAATTTAGGAATAAAATTGAATTTTCTCTAACATTATCCGTTTTCGATGCTTTTTTCAATTAGAATTTTTTAAATGTGGGAAATAAAGGCAAAATAGAGTAAAAAAATTGAATTTTTGCTAATATTATCCATTTTCGTTGCTTTTTTCGCTTAGAATTTGATTAAATGTAGGAAAAAGGCAAAATTGAGGAAAAAAATTGAATTTTCTCTAAAATTATCCGTTTTCGATGCTTTTTTCGTTTAGAATTTGATAAAATGTGGGAAATAAATTCAAAATTGAGGAAAAAAATTGAATTCTTGCTACAATTATCCGTTTTCGTTGCTTTTATCGCTTAGAATTTGATTAAATGTGGGAAATAAAGGCAAAATTGAGGAAAAAAATTGAATTTTCGCTAAAATGATCCGTTTTCGTTGCTTTTTTCATTTAGAATTTTTTAAATGTGGGAAATAAAGGCAAAATAGAGTAAAAAAATTGAATTTTTGCTAAAATTATCCATTTTCGTTGCTTTTTTCGCTTAGAATTTTATTAAATGTGGGAAAAAGGCAAAATAGAGGAAAAAAATTGAATTTTCTGTAAAATTATCCGTTTTCGATGCTTTTTTCGCTTTGAATTTGATTAATTGTGGGAAAAAAGGCAAAATTGAGGAAAAAAATTGAATTTTCTGTAAAATTATCCGTTTTCGAAGCTTTTTTCGCTTAGAATTTTATTAAATGTGGGAAATAAAGGCAAAATTGAGGAAAAATATTGAATTTTCGCTAAAATTATCCGTTTTCGTTGCTTTTATCGCTTAGAATTTGATTAAATGTGGGACCTAAAGGCAAAATTGAGGAAAAAAATTGAATTTTTGCTAAAATTATCCGTTTTCGTTGCTTTTTTCGCTTAGAATTTGATTAAATGTGGGAAATAAAGGCAAAATTGAGGAAAAAAATTGAATTTTCTCTAAAATTATCCATTTTCGTTGCTTTTTTCGCTTAAAATTTGATTAAATGTGGGAAAAAAAGGCAAAATTTAGGAAAAAAATTGAATTTTCGCTAAAATTATCCGTTTTCGTTGCTTATTTCGCTTAGAATTTGATTAAATGTGGGAAATAAAGGCAAAATTGAGGAAAAAAATTGAATTTTCGCTAAAATTATCCGTTTTCGTTGCCTTTTTCGCTTAGAATTTGATTAAATGTGGGAAATTAATTCAAAATTGAGGATAAAAATTGAATTCTTGCTACAATTATCCGTTTTCGTTGCTTTTATCGCTTAGAATTTGATTAAATGTGGGAAATAAAGGTAAAATTGAGGAAAAAAATTGAATTTTCGCTAAAATTATCCGTTTTCGTTGCTTTTTTCGCTTAGAATTTGATTAAATGTGGGAAATAAAGGCAAAATTGAGGAAAAAAATTGAATTTTTGCTACAATTATCCGTTTTCGGTGCTTTTTTCGCTTAGAATGTGATTAAATGTGGGAAATAATGGCAAAATTGAGGAAAAAAATTGAATTTTCGCAAACATTATCCGTTTTAGTTGCTTTTTGCGTTTAGAATTTGGATAAATGTGAGAAAGAGATGCAAAATTGAGGAAAAAATTGAATTTTCGCTAAAATTATCCGTTTTCGTTGCTTTTTTCGCTTAGATTTTGATTAAATGTGGGAAATAAAGGCAAAATTGAGGAAAAAAATTGAATTTTCGCTAAAATTATCCATTTTCGTTGCTTTTTTCGCTTAGAATTTGATTAAATGTGGGAAATAAAGGCAAAATTTAGGAATAAAATTGAATTTTCTCTAACATTATCCGTTTTCGATGCTTTTTTCATTTAGAATTTTTTAAATGTGGGAAATAAAGGCAAAATAGAGTAAAAAAATTGAATTTTTGCTAAAATTATCCATTTTCGTTGCTTTTTTCGCTTAGAATTTGATTAAATGTGGGAAAAAGGCAAAATTGAGGAAAAAAATTGAATTTTCACTAAAATTATCCGTTTTCGTTGCTTTTCTCGCTTAGATTTTGATTAAATGTGGGAAATAAAGGCAAAATTGACAAAACAAAATTGAATTATCGCTAAAATTATCCGTTTTTGTTGCTTTTTTCGCTTAGAATTTGATTAAATGTGGGAAATAAAGGCAAAATTGAGGAAAAAAATTGAATTCTTGCTACAATTATCCGTTTTCGTTGCTTTTTTCGCTTAGAATTTGTTTAAATGTGGGAAATAATGGCAAAATTGAGGTACAAAATTGAATTTTCGCTAAAATTATCCGTTTTCGTTGCTTTTTTCGCTTAGAATTTTATTAAATGTGGGAAATAAAGGCAAAATTGAGGAAAAAAATTGAATTTTTGCTAAAATTTTCCGTTTTCGTTGCTTTTTTCGCTTAGAATTTGATTAAATGTGGGAAATAAAGGCAAAATTTAGGAATAAAATTGAATTTTCTCTAACATTATCCGTTTTCGATGCTTTTTTCAATTAGAATTTTTTAAATGTGGGAAATAAAGGCAAAATAGAGTAAAAAAATTGAATTTTTGCTAAAATTATCCATTTTCGTTGCTTTTTTCGCTTAGAATTTGATTAAATGTAGGAAAAAGGCAAAATTGAGGAAAAAAATTGAATTTTCTCTAAAATTATCCGTTTTCGATGCTTTTTTCGTTTAGAATTTGATAAAATGTGGGAAATAAATTCAAAATTGAGGAAAAAAATTGAATTCTTGCTACAATTATCCGTTTTCGTTGCTTTTATCGCTTAGAATTTGATTAAATGTGGGAAATAAAGGCAAAATTGAGGAAAAAAATTGAATTTTCGCTAAAATGATCCGTTTTCGTTGCTTTTTTCATTTAGAATTTTTTAAATGTGGGAAATAAAGGCAAAATAGAGTAAAAAAATTGAATTTTTGCTAAAATTATCCATTTTCGTTGCTTTTTTCGCTTAGAATTTTATTAAATGTGGGAAAAAGGCAAAATAGAGGAAAAAAATTGAATTTTCTGTAAAATTATCCGTTTTCGATGCTTTTTTCGCTTTGAATTTGATTAATTGTGGGAAAAAAGGCAAAATTGAGGAAAAAAATTGAATTTTCTGTAAAATTATCCGTTTTCGAAGCTTTTTTCGCTTAGAATTTTATTAAATGTGGGAAATAAAGGCAAAATTGAGGAAAAATATTGAATTTTCGCTAAAATTATCCGTTTTCGTTGCTTTTATCGCTTAGAATTTGATTAAATGTGGGACCTAAAGGCAAAATTGAGGAAAAAAATTGAATTTTTGCTAAAATTATCCGTTTTCGTTGCTTTTTTCGCTTAGAATTTGATTAAATGTGGGAAATAAAGGCAAAATTGAGGAAAAAAATTGAATTTTCTCTAAAATTATCCATTTTCGTTGCTTTTTTCGCTTAAAATTTGATTAAATGTGGGAAAAAAAAGGCAAAATTGAGGAAAAAAATTGAATTTTCGCTAAAATTATCCGTTTTCGTTGCTTATTTCGCTTAGAATTTGATTAAATGTGGGAAATAAAGGCAAAATTGAGGAAAAAAATTGAATTTTCGCTAAAATTATCCGTTTTCGTTGCCTTTTTCGCTTAGAATTTGATTAAATGTGGGAAATTAATTCAAAATTGAGGATAAAAATTGAATTCTTGCTACAATTATCCGTTTTCGTTGCTTTTATCGCTTAGAATTTGATTAAATGTGGGAAATAAAGGTAAAATTGAGGAAAAAAATTGAATTTTCGCTAAAATTATCCGTTTTCGTTGCTTTTTTCGCTTAGAATTTGATTAAATGTGGGAAATAAAGGCAAAATTGAGGAAAAAAATTGAATTTTTGCTACAATTATCCGTTTTCGGTGCTTTTTTCGCTTAGAATGTGATTAAATGTGGGAAATAATGGCAAAATTGAGGAAAAAAATTGAATTTTCGCAAACATTATCCGTTTTAGTTGCTTTTTGCGTTTAGAATTTGGATAAATGTGAGAAAGAGATGCAAAATTGAGGAAAAAATTGAATTTTCGCTAAAATTATCCGTTTTCGTTGCTTTTTTCGCTTAGATTTTGATTAAATGTGGGAAATAAAGGCAAAATTGAGGAAAAAAATTGAATTTTCGCTAAAATTATCCATTTTCGTTGCTTTTTTCGCTTAGAATTTGATTAAATGTGGGAAATAAAGGCAAAATTTAGGAATAAAATTGAATTTTCTCTAACATTATCCGTTTTCGATGCTTTTTTCATTTAGAATTTTTTAAATGTGGGAAATAAAGGCAAAATAGAGTAAAAAAATTGAATTTTTGCTAAAATTATCCATTTTCGTTGCTTTTTTCGCTTAGAATTTGATTAAATGTGGGAAAAAGGCAAAATTGAGGAAAAAAATTGAATTTTCACTAAAATTATCCGTTTTCGTTGCTTTTCTCGCTTAGATTTTGATTAAATGTGGGAAATAAAGGCAAAATTGACAAAACAAAATTGAATTATCGCTAAAATTATCCGTTTTTGTTGCTTTTTTCGCTTAGAATTTGATTAAATGTGGGAAATAAAGGCAAAATTGAGGAAAAAAATTGAATTCTTGCTACAATTATCCGTTTTCGTTGCTTTTTTCGCTTAGAATTTGTTTAAATGTGGGAAATAATGGCAAAATTGAGGTAAAAAATTGAATTTTCGCTAAAATTATCCGTTTTCGTTGCTTTTTTCGCTTAGAATTTTATTAAATGTGGGAAATAAAGGCAAAATTGAGGAAAAAAATTGAATTTTCGCTACAATTATCCGTTTTCTTTGCTTTTTTCGCTTAGAATTTGATTAAATGTGGGAAATAATGGCAAAATTGAGGAAAAAATTTGAATTTTCGCTAAAATTATCCGTTTTCGTTGCTTTTTTCGCTTAGAATTTTATTAAATGTGGGAAATAAAGGCAAAATTGAGGGAAAAAACTGAATTTTCGAAGAAATTATCCGTTTTCGTTGCTTTTTCCGCTTATAATTTTATTAAATGTGGGAAATAAAGGCAAAATTGAGGAAAAAAATTGAATTTTCGCTAAAATTATCCGTTTTCGTTGCTTTTTTCGCTAAGAATTTGATTAAATGTGGGAAATAATGGCAAAATTCAGTAAAAAATTGAATTTTCGCTAAAATTATCCGTTTTGTTTGCTCTTTTCGCTAAGAATTTTATAAAAAATTTGGGAATTAAAGGCAAAATTGAGGAAAAAAATTGAATTTTTGCCAAAATTATCTATTTTCGTTGCTTTTCTCGCTTAGAATTTGATTAAATGTGGGAAATAAAGGCAAAATTATGGAAAAAAATTGAATTTTCGCTAAAATTCTCCGTTTTCGTTGCTTTTTTCGCTTAGAATTTTATTTAATGTGGGAAATAAAGGCAAAATTGAGGAAAAAAATTGAATTTTTGCTAAAATTATCCGTTTTCGTTGCTTTTTTCGCTTACAATTTGATTAAATGTGGGAAATAAATGCAAAATTGAGGAATAAAAATTGAATTTTTGCTAAAATTATCCGTTTTCGTTGCTTTTTTCGCTTAGAATTTGATTAAAAGTGGGAAATAATGGCAAAATTGAGGAAAAATATTGAATTTTTGCTTAAATTATCAGTTTTACTTGCTTTTTTCGCTCATAATTTGATAAAATGTGGGAAATAAAGGCAAAATTTAGGAAAAAAATTGAATTTTCGCTAAAATTATCCGTTTTCGTTGCTTATTTTGCTCATAGTTTGATTAAATGTGTGAAATAAAGGCAAAATTCAGGAAAAAAATTGAATTTTCGCTAAAATTATCCGATTTCGTTGCTTTTTTCGCTTAGAATTTTATTAAATGTGGGAAATAAAGGCAAAATGGAGGGAAAAAACTGAATTTTCGAAGAAATTATCCGTTTTCGTTGCTTTTTCCGCTTATAATTTTATTAAATGTGGGAAATAAAGGCAAAATTGAGGGAAAAAATTGAATTTTCGCTAAAATTATCCGTTTTCGTTGCTTTTTTCGCTAAGAATTTGATTAAATGTGGGAAATAATGGCAAAATTCAGTAAAAAATTGAATTTTCGCTAAAATTATCCGTTTTCGTTGCTTTTTTCGCTTAGAATTTGATTAAATGTGGGAAATAAAGGCAAAATTGAGGAAAAAATTGAATTTTCTCTAAAATTATCCATTTCGTTGCTTTTTTCGCTTAGAATTTGATTAAATGTGGAAAAAAAGGCAAAATTGAGGAAAAAAATTGAATTTTCGCTAAAATTATCCGTTTTCGTTGCTTATTTCGCTTAGAATTTGATTAAATGTGGGAAATAAAGACAAAATTTAGGAATAAAATTGAATTTTCTCTAACATTATCCGTTTTCGTTGCTTTTTTCATTTAGAATTTTTTAAATGTGGGAAATAAAGGCAAAATAGAGTAAAAAAATTGAATTTTTGCTAAAATTATCCATTTTCGTTGCTTTTTTCGCTTAGAATTTGATTAAATGTGGGAAAAAGGCAAAATTGAGGAAAAAAATTGAATTTTCTCTAAAATTATCCGTTTTCGATGCTTTTTTCGCTTTGAATTTGATTAATTGTGGGAAAAAAGGCAAAATTGAGGAAAAAAATTGAATTTTCTGTAAAATTATCCGTTTTCGAAGCTTTTTTCGCTTAGAATTTTATTAAATGTGGGAAATAAAGGCAAAATTGAGGAAAAAATTGAATTTTCACTAAAATTATCCGTTTTCGTTGCTTTTCTCGCTTAGATTTTGATTAAATGTGGGAAATAAAGGCAAAATTGACAAAACAAAATTGAATTATCGCTAAAATTATCCGTTTTTGTTGCTTTTTTCGCTTAGAATTTGATTAAATGTGGGAAATAAAGGCAAAATTGAGGAAAAAAATTGAATTCTTGCTACAATTATCCGTTTTCGTTGCTTTTTTCGCTTAGAATTTGTTTAAATGTGGGAAATAATGGCAAAATTGAGGAAAAAAATTGAATTTTCGCTAAAATTATCCGTTTTCGTTGCTTTTTTCGCTTAGAATTATATTAAATGTGGGAAATAAAGGCAAAATTGAGGAAAAAAATTGAATTTTCGCTACAATTATCCGTTTTCTTTGCTTTTTTCGCTTAGAATTTGATTAAATGTGGGAAATAATGGCAAAATTGAGGAAAAAAATTGAATTTTCGCTAAAATTATCCGTTTTCGTTGCTTTTTTCGCTTAGAATTTTATTAAATGTGGGAAATAAAGGCAAAATTGAGGGAAAAAACTGAATTTTCGAAGACATTATCCGTTTTCGTTGCTTTTTCCGCTTATAATTTTATTAAATGTGGGAAATAAAGGCAAAATTGAGGAAAAAAATTGAATTTTCGCTAAAATTATCCGTTTTCGTTGCTTTTTTCGCTAAGAATTTGTTTAAATGTGGGAAATAATGGCAAAATTCAGTAAAAAATTGAATTTTCGCTAAAATTATCCGTTTTGTTTGCTCTTTTCGCTAAGAATTTTATAAAAAATTTGGGAATTAAAGGCAAAATTGTGGAAAAAAATTGAATTTTTGCCAAAATTATCCATTTTCGTTGCTTTTCTCGCTTAGAATTTGATTAAATGTGGGAAATAAAGGCAAAATTATGGAAAAAAATTGAATTTTCGCTAAAATTCTCCGTTTTCGTTGCTTTTTTCGCTTAGAATTTTATTTAATGTGGGAAATATGGGCAAAATTGAGGAAAAAAATTGAATTTTTGCTAAAATTATCCGTTTTCGTTGCTTTTTTCGCTTAGAATTTGATTAAATGTGGGAAATAAATGCAAAATTGAGGAATAAAAATTGAATTTTTGCTAAAATTATCCGTTTTCGTTGCTTTTTTCGCTTATAATTTGATTAAAAGTGGGAAATAATGGCAAAATTGAGGAAAAATATTGAATTTTTGCTTAAATTATCAGTTTTACTTGCTTTTTTCGCTCATAATTTGATAAAATGTGGGAAATAAAGGCAAAATTTAGGAAAAAAATTGAATTTTCGCTAAAATTATCCGTTTTCGTTGCTTATTTTGCTCATAGTTTGATTAAATGTGTGAAATAAAGGCAAAATTCAGGAAAAAAATTGAATTTTCGCTAAAATTATCCGATTTCGTTGCTTTTTTCGCTTAGAATTTTATTAAATGTGGGAAATAAAGGCAAAATTGAGGGAAAAAACTGAATTTTCGAAGAAATTATCCGTTTTCGTTGCTTTTTCCGCTTATAATTTTATTAAATGTGGGAAATAAAGGCAAAATTGAGGGAAAAAATTGAATTTTCGCTAAAATTATCCGTTTTCGTTGCTTTTTTCGCTAAGAATTTGATTAAATGTGGGAAATAATGGCAAAATTCAGTAAAAAATTGAATTTTCGCTAAAATTATCCGTTTTGTTTGCTCTTTCCGCTAAGAATTTTATAAAAAATTTGGGAATTAAAGGCAAAATTGAGGAAAAAAATTGAATTTTTGCCAAAATTATCCATTTTCGTTGCTTTTCTCGCTTAGAATTTGAATAAATGTGGGAAATAAAGGCAAAATTATGGAAAAAATTGAATTTTTGCTAAAATTATCCGTTTTCGTTGCTTTTTTCATTTAGAATTTTTTTAAATGTGGGAAATAAAGGCAAAATTGAGGAAAAAAATTGAATTTTTGCTAAAATTATCCATTTTCGTTGCTTTTTTTGCTTAGAATTTGATTAAATGTGGGAAATAATGGCAAAATTATGGAAAAAAATTGAATTTTCGCTAAAATTATCCGTTTTCGTTGTTTTTTTCGCTTAGAATTTTATTAAATGTGGAAAATAAAGGTAAAATTGAGGAAAAAAATTGAATTTTTGCTAAAATTTTCCGTTTTCGTTGCTTTTTTCGCTTAGAATTTGATTAAATGTGGGAAATAAATGCAAAATTGAGGAAAAAAAATTGAATTTTTGCTAAAATTATCCGTTTTCGTTGCTTTGTTTGCTTAGAATTTTATTAAATGTGGGAAATAAAGGCAAAATTGAGGAAAAAAATTGAATTTTCGCTAAAATTATCCGTTTTTGTTGCTTTTATCGCTTAGAATTTGATTAAATGTGGGACATAAAGGCAAAATTGAGGAAAAAAATTGAATTTTTGCTAAAATTATCCGTTTTCGTTGCTTTTTTCGCTTAGAATTTGATTAAATGTGGGAAATAAAGGCAAAATTGAGGAAAAAATTGAATTTTCTCTAAAATTATCCATTTCGTTGCTTTTTTCGCTTAGAATTTGATTAAATGTGGAAAAAAAGGCAAAATTGAGGAAAAAAATTGAATTTTCGCTAAAATTATCCGTTTTCGTTGCTTATTTCGCTTAGAATTTGATTAAATGTGGGAAATAAAGACAAAATTTAGGAATAAAATTGAATTTTCTCTAACATTATCCGTTTTCGTTGCTTTTTTCATTTAGAATTTTTAAAATATGGGATATAAAGGCAAAATAGAGTAAAAAAATTGAATTTTTGCTAAAATTATCCATTTTCGTTGCTTTTTTCGCTTAGAATTTGATTAAATGTGGGAAAAAGGCAAAATTGAGGAAAAAAATTGAATTTTCTCTAAAATTATCCGTTTTCGATGCTTTTTTCGCTTTGAATTTGATTAATTGTGGGAAAAAAGGCAAAATTGAGGAAAAAAATTGAATTTTCTGTAAAATTATCCGTTTTCGAAGCTTTTTTCGCTTAGAATTTTATTAAATGTGGGAAATAAAGGCAAAATTGAGGAAAAAATTGAATTTTCACTAAAATTATCCGTTTTCGTTGCTTTTCTCGCTTAGATTTTGATTAAATATGGGAAATAAAGGCAAAATTGACAAAAACAATTGAATTATCGCTAAAATTATCCGTTTTCGTTGCTTTTTTCGCTTAGAATTTGATTAAATGTGGGAAATAAAGGCAAAATTGAGGAAAAAAATTGAATTCTTGCTACAATTATCCATTTTCGTTGCTTTTTTCGCTTAGAATTTGATTAAATGTGGGAAATAATGGCAAAATTGAGGAAAAAAAATTGAATTTTCGCTAAAATTATCCGTTTTCGTTGCTTTTTTCGATTATAATTTTATTAAATGTGGGAAATAATGGCAAAATTCAGTAAAAAATTGAATTTTCGCTAAAATTATCCGTTTTGTTTGCTCTTTTCGCTAAGAATTTTATAAAAAATTTGCGAATTAAAGGCAAAATTGAGGAAAAAAATTGAATTTTTGCCAAAATTATCCATTTTCGTTGCTTTTCTCGCTTAGAATTTGAATAAATGTGGGAAATAAAGGCAAAATTATGGAAAAAAATTGAATTTTCGCTAAAATTCTCCGTTTTCGTTGCTTTTTTCGCATAGAATTTTATTTAATGTGGGAAATAAAGGCAAAATTGAGGAAAAAAATTGAATTTTTGCTAAATTATCCGTTTTCGTTGCTTTGTTCGCTTAGAATTTGATTAAATGTGGGAAATAATGGCAAAATTGAGGAAAAATATTGAATTTTTGCTTAAATTATCAGTTTTACTTGCTTTTTTCGCTTAGAATTTGATTAAATGTGGGAAATAAAGGATAAATTGAGGAAAAAATTGAATTTTCGCTAAAATTATCCGTTTTCGTTGCTTTTTTCATTTAGAATTTTTTTAAATGTGGGAAATAAAGGCAAAATTGAGGAAAAAAATTGAATTTTTGCTAAAATTATCCATTTTCGTTGCTTTTTTCGCTTAGAATTTGATTAAATGTGGGAAATAATGGCAAAATTATGGAAAAAAATTGAATTTTCGCTAAAATTATCCGTTTTCGTTGTTTTTTCGCTTAGAATTTTATTAAATGTGGAAAATAAAGGTAAAATTGAGGAAAAAAATTGAATTTTTGCTAAAATTTTCCGTTTTCGTTGCTTTTTTCGCTTAGAATTTGATTAAATGTGGGAAATAAAGGCAAAATTTAGGAATAAAATTGAATTTTCTCTAACATTATCCGTTTTCGATGCTTTTTTCAATTAGAATTTTTTAAATGTGGGAAATAAAGGCAAAATAGAGTAAAAAAATTGAATTTTTGCTAAAATTATCCATTTTCGTTGCTTTTTTCGCTTAGAATTTGATTAAATGTAGGAAAAAGGCAAAATTGAGGAAAAAAATTGAATTTTCTCTAAAATTATCCGTTTTCGATGCTTTTTTCGTTTAGAATTTGATAAAATGTGGGAAATAAATTCAAAATTGAGGAAAAAAATTGAATTCTTGCTACAATTATCCGTTTTCGTTGCTTTTATCGCTTAGAATTTGATTAAATGTGGGAAATAAAGGCAAAATTGAGGAAAAAAATTGAATTTTCGCTAAAATGATCCGTTTTCGTTGCTTTTTTCATTTAGAATTTTTTAAATGTGGGAAATAAAGGCAAAATAGAGTAAAAAAATTGAATTTTTGCTAAAATTATCCATTTTCGTTGCTTTTTTCGCTTAGAATTTTATTAAATGTGGGAAAAAGGCAAAATAGAGGAAAAAAATTGAATTTTCTGTAAAATTATCCGTTTTCGATGCTTTTTTCGCTTTGAATTTGATTAATTGTGGGAAAAAAGGCAAAATTGAGGAAAAAAATTGAATTTTCTGTAAAATTATCCGTTTTCGAAGCTTTTTTCGCTTAGAATTTTATTAAATGTGGGAAATAAAGGCAAAATTGAGGAAAAATATTGAATTTTCGCTAAAATTATCCGTTTTCGTTGCTTTTATCGCTTAGAATTTGATTAAATGTGGGACCTAAAGGCAAAATTGAGGAAAAAAATTGAATTTTTGCTAAAATTATCCGTTTTCGTTGCTTTTTTCGCTTAGAATTTGATTAAATGTGGGAAATAAAGGCAAAATTGAGGAAAAAAATTGAATTTTCTCTAAAATTATCCATTTTCGTTGCTTTTTTCGCTTAAAATTTGATTAAATGTGGGAAAAAAAGGCAAAATTGAGGAAAAAAATTGAATTTTCGCTAAAATTATCCGTTTTCGTTGCTTATTTCGCTTAGAATTTGATTAAATGTGGGAAATAAAGGCAAAATTGAGGAAAAAAATTGAATTTTCGCTAAAATTATCCGTTTTCGTTGCCTTTTTCGCTTAGAATTTGATTAAATGTGGGAAATTAATTCAAAATTGAGGATAAAAATTGAATTCTTGCTACAATTATCCGTTTTCGTTGCTTTTTTCGCTTAGAATTTGATTAAATGTGGGAAATAAAGGCAAAATTGAGGAAAAAAATTGAATTTTTGCTACAATTATCCGTTTTCGGTGCTTTTTTCGCTTAGAATGTGATTAAATGTGGGAAATAATGGCAAAATTGAGGAAAAAAATTGAATTTTCGCAAACATTATCCGTTTTAGTTGCTTTTTGCGTTTAGAATTTGGATAAATGTGAGAAAGAGATGCAAAATTGAGGAAAAAATTGAATTTTCGCTAAAATTATCCGTTTTCGTTGCTTTTTTCGCTTAGATTTTGATTAAATGTGGGAAATAAAGGCAAAATTGAGGAAAAAAATTGAATTTTCGCTAAAATTATCCATTTTCGTTGCTTTTTTCGCTTAGAATTTGATTAAATGTGGGAAATAAAGGCAAAATTTAGGAATAAAATTGAATTTTCTCTAACATTATCCGTTTTCGATGCTTTTTTCATTTAGAATTTTTTAAATGTGGGAAATAAAGGCAAAATAGAGTAAAAAAATTGAATTTTTGCTAAAATTATCCATTTTCGTTGCTTTTTTCGCTTAGAATTTGATTAAATGTGGGAAAAAGGCAAAATTGAGGAAAAAAATTGAATTTTCACTAAAATTATCCGTTTTCGTTGCTTTTCTCGCTTAGATTTTGATTAAATGTGGGAAATAAAGGCAAAATTGACAAAACAAAATTGAATTATCGCTAAAATTATCCGTTTTTGTTGCTTTTTTCGCTTAGAATTTGATTAAATGTGGGAAATAAAGGCAAAATTGAGGAAAAAAATTGAATTCTTGCTACAATTATCCGTTTTCGTTGCTTTTTTCGCTTAGAATTTGTTTTAAATGTGGGAAATAATGGCAAAATTGAGGTAAAAAATTGAATTTTCGCTAAAATTATCCGTTTTCGTTGCTTTTTTCGCTTAGAATTTTATTAAATGTGGGAAATAAAGGCAAAATTGAGGAAAAAAATTGAATTTTCGCTACAATTATCCGTTTTCTTTGCTTTTTTCGCTTAGAATTTGATTAAATGTGGGAAATAATGGCAAAATTGAGGAAAAAATTTGAATTTTCGCTAAAATTATCCGTTTTCGTTGCTTTTTTCGCTTAGAATTTTATTAAATGTGGGAAATAAAGGCAAAATTGAGGGAAAAAACTGAATTTTCGAAGAAATTATCCGTTTTCGTTGCTTTTTCCGCTTATAATTTTATTAAATGTGGGAAATAAAGGCAAAATTGAGGAAAAAAATTGAATTTTCGCTAAAATTATCCGTTTTCGTTGCTTTTTTCGCTAAGAATTTGATTAAATGTGGGAAATAATGGCAAAATTCAGTAAAAAATTGAATTTTCGCTAAAATTATCCGTTTTGTTTGCTCTTTTCGCTAAGAATTTTATAAAAAATTTGGGAATTAAAGGCAAAATTGAGGAAAAAAATTGAATTTTTGCCAAAATTATCTATTTTCGTTGCTTTTCTCGCTTAGAATTTGATTAAATGTGGGAAATAAAGGCAAAATTATGGAAAAAAAATTGAATTTTCGCTAAAATTCTCCGTTTTCGTTGCTTTTTTCGCTTAGAATTTTATTTAATGTGGGAAATAAAGGCAAAATTGAGGAAAAAAATTGAATTTTTGCTAAAATTATCCGTTTTCGTTGCTTTTTTCGCTTACAATTTGATTAAATGTGGGAAATAAATGCAAAATTGAGGAATAAAAATTGAATTTTTGCTAAAATTATCCGTTTTCGTTGCTTTTTTCGCTTAGAATTTGATTAAAAGTGGGAAATAATGGCAAAATTGAGGAAAAATATTGAATTTTTGCTTAAATTATCAGTTTTACTTGCTTTTTTCGCTCATAATTTGATAAAATGTGGGAAATAAAGGCAAAATTTAGGAAAAAAAATTGAATTTTCGCTAAAATTATCCGTTTTCGTTGCTTATTTTGCTCATAGTTTGATTAAATGTGTGAAATAAAGGCAAAATTCAGGAAAAAAATTGAATTTTCGCTAAAATTATCCGATTTCGTTGCTTTTTTCGCTAAGAATTTTATTAAATGTGGGAAATAAAGGCAAAATTGAGGGAAAAAACTGAATTTTCGAAGAAATTATCCTTTTTCGTTGCTTTTTCCGCTTATAATTTTATTAAATGTGGGAAATAAAGGCAAAATTGAGGGAAAAAATTGAATTTTCGCTAAAATTATCCGTTTTCGTTGCTTTTTTCGCTAAGAATTTGATTAAATGTGGGAAATAATGGCAAAATTCAGTAAAAAATTGGATTTTCGCTAAAATTATCCGTTTTCGTTGCTTTTTTCGCTTAGAATTTGATTAAATGTGGGAAATAAAGGCAAAATTGAGGAAAAAATTGAATTTTCTCTAAAATTATCCATTTCGTTGCTTTTTTCGCTTAGAATTTGATTAAATGTGGAAAAAAACGGCAAAATTGAGGAAAAAAATTGAATTTTCGCTAAAATTATCCGTTTTCGTTGCTTATTTCGCTTAGAATTTGATTAAATGTGGGAAATAAAGACAAAATTTAGGAATAAAATTGAATTTTCTCTAACATTATCCGTTTTCGTTGCATTTTTCATTTAGAATTTTTTAAATGTGGGAAATAAAGGCAAAATAGAGTAAAAAAATTGAATTTTTGCTAAAATTATCCATTTTCGTTGCTTTTTTCGCTTAGAATTTGATTAAATGTGGGAAAAAGGCAAAATTGAGGAAAAAAATTGAATTTTCTCTAAAATTATCCGTTTTCGATGCTTTTTTCGCTTTGAATTTGATTAATTGTGGGAAAAAAGGCAAAATTGAGGAAAAAAATTGAATTTTCTGTAAAATTATCCGTTTTCGAAGCTTTTTTCGCTTAGAATTTTATTAAATGTGGGAAATAAAGGCAAAATTGAGGAAAAAATTGAATTTTCACTAAAATTATCCGTTTTCGTTGCTTTTCTCGCTTAGATTTTCATTAAATGTGGGAAATAAAGGCAAAATTGACAAAAACAATTGAATTTTTGCTAAAATTATCCGTTTCTCGTTGCTTTTTTCGCTTAGAATTTGATTAAATGTGGGAAATAAAGGCAAAATTGAGGAAAAAAATTGAATTCTTGCTACAATTATCCATTTTCGTTGCTTTTTTCGCTTAGAATTTGATTAAATGTGGGGAAATAATGGCTAAATTGAGGAAAAAAAATTGAATTTTTCGCTAAAATTATCCGTTTTCGTTGCTTTTTTTCGCTTAGAATTTTATTAAATGTGGGAAATAAAGGCAAAATTGAGGAAAAAAATTGAATTTTCGCTACAATTATCCGTTTTCTTTGCTTTTTTTCGCTTAGAATTTGATTAAATGTGGGAAATAATGGCAAAATTGAGGAAAAAAAATTGAATTTTCGCTAAAATTATCCGATTTCGTTGCTTTTTTTCGCTTAGAATTTTATTAAATGTGGGAAATAAAGGCAAAATTGAGGGAAAAAAACTGAATTTTCGAAGAAATTATCCGTTTTCGTTGCTTTTTTCCGCTTATAATTTTATTAAATGTGGGAAATAAAGGCAAAATTGAGGAAAAAAATTGAATTTTCGCTAAAATTATCCGTTTTTCGTTGCTTTTTTCGCTAAGAATTTGATTAAATGTGGGAAATAATGGCAAAATTCAGTAAAAAATTGAATTTTCGCTAAAATTATCCGTTTTGTTTGCTCTTTTCGCTAAGAATTTTATAAAAAATTTGGGAATTAAAGGCAAAATTGAGAAAAAAATTGAATTTTTGCCAAAATTATCCATTTTCGTTGCTTTTCTCGCTTAGAATTTGAATAAATGTGGGAAATAAAGGCAAAATTATGGAAAAAAATTGAATTTTCGCTAAAAATTCTCCGTTTTCGTTGCTTTTTTCGCATAGAATTTTATTTAATGTGGGAAATAAAGGCAAAATTGAGGAAAAAAATTGAATTTTTGCTAAATTATCCGTTTTCGTTGCTTTGTGTTCGCTTAGAATTTGATTAAATGTGGGAAATAATGGCAAAATTGAGGAAAAATATTGAATTTTTGCTTAAATTATCAGTTTTACTTGCTTTTTTTCGCTTAGAATTTGATTAAATGTGGGAAAATAAAGGATAAATTGAGGAAAAAAATTGAATTTTCGCTAAAATGATCCGTTTTCGTTGCTTTTTTTCATTTAGAATTTTTTAAAATTTGGGAAATAAAGGCAAAATAGAGTAAAAAAATTGAATTTTTGCTAAAAATTATCCGTTTTCGATGCTTTTTTCGCTTTGAATTTGATTAATTGTGGGAAAAAAGGCAAAATTGAGGAAAAAAATTGAATTTTCACTAAAATTATCCGTTTTCGTTGCTTTTCTCGCTTAGATTTTGATTAAATGTGGGAAATAAAGGCAAAATTGACAAAAAAAAATTGAATTATCGCTAAAATTATCCGTTTTCGTTG